>CM031541.1:5072500-10072500 GCA_018361395.1 Boechera stricta
AGTATTTTATTAAATTCTAATTCGGTCGGGTTCGGCTATCTAGAAAGTACACAGAAAAAAAATTCGGATAAGTTTTGTTCGGGTTCGGTTCGGATATTTCGGGTAACTTTTTCTAATATACGAAAATAAAAGCAAATTAGGAGTAATTTGGTTCGGGTGTCGGGTTCGGTTTGGATTCGGTTCGGATATTAGAACCGTTCGGATATTTTTTATTTTTTTTTGGGTTCGGTTCGGATATTTCAGATATTTTGAGTTTAGAAAAAAATGTATCGTTTGGGTATTTATAAAAGTTTTGGTTTGGTTTAGTTCAGTTCGATTCGGGTATCGGATATTTTGTCCAGTTTCAAATCTGAGAGATATATTTTCGTATTTTACTTATATATTATTTTTATTTCATAGTTTTTATAGATAAATTAATATACGCTGCTAAAAAAAAAAGATAGATTAATATACTTGACTGATTTTAATAGTTTTGTAGGGGACTATTTGTTGAGGCCGCTTAAATTAGGTTATTTTTAAGTTTGTTATTTCTCAATCTTTTATTTGATTGATATTAAATTTGATTATTATAGTTGTAAGATTGATAATATATAATTTTTTAGTTGAGTTTACAAATAAACAATTAGTCTGGTCATACTTTGTTACACTTTAGAAAATCCATAAAATTAATATGATTGAATATGAGTTCATGTAATATATAGAGTTTTTTATCTTCACTATAAAGTTTTGGAGAGATAAATTATTATTTGAAGGTTTTATTCTATTAGTTGGAGAGCTAAGTTAGTAAAACTAGATTAGCAGTAATGATTTTGCTTCTATAGTGTCTTTTTTTTTTTTTGGTCAACACTTCTATAGTGTCTAATGTGTTAAAAATGAGATAATTATTTTGGATCCCTCCAATTTTTTATAAAAAGTTTAGGAGTCTTTTAAACAAATTTTAGTTAAATGGTTTCTTTGCAAACAACATGTATTTTTGGGGACGAAAAATACATTAGCATATTATAATTATATTGGATTTGAGTTTTTTTTTTCTTAATGGAGAGAAGGATTACCGATTACATGTAACTTAACTTCCGACTCTCAAAAATCTGAGCACGGCCTTGATCTTGACATGCACTCAATACCCAACAGACACTGATGAATAAATTCTAGTTTTGTCAAGATCTACATAATTCTTTTACTTCAATAAATCCTATAACAAATATTGTGTTAATTGCTCTACTCTCCTTTTTTTTTTTAGTCACCGTTAATTGCTCTACTCTCAATACCTTTATAATCTCATTTTTTTTTCCTGATGACAATTTTTCTAGAATTATACACAGTTCTGCAGGTGGATGTTGTGGAGACTTCAATGAACGAAGTGGAGGACGAAAATTAAGTCAACGAGGAGCACGAAATGGTCATGCACGGCCTGTGGACTTATGATAAAATACGCTACACCGGACACTAAGGTCATTGTTGGTTGTTTCGAAGGTTTTGCTCTAATCTGGCTCATGACTCTCTTGATAGGGTCAGATCGGACAGTATGACGGATTCTGGATTTGGGCGATAAACGATTCTAGTCAATCAATTGCCTAATTAAGTCAATCAGAGCACTGGGAATCCTAATCGGCTTAGCATTTATATCTAGCTACTTAGACAAGAATCATGGATGGAACAGGTTCATAGTAAGGATATTCAAGGTATGCAATTTGGTTCGATTCGATTTCGAGATTTTTGAGTTTTTAAACGATTTTTCAAAAATATGCATTCAAATTTTATTGCATAACATTTTATTTTTGTTAAAAGGCTTGTTGCATAACATATCGAAAGACATTTCTCATAGTTAACATGAGATGAATATAGACATATAACAACTTCAAAAAGAAAAAGAAAAAGAAAAATCTTAAGAGACTAATTTTATGGATCATTTGCAAAACTAACTAGACATATAACAACTTCAAAAAGAAAAAGAAAACGAAAAATCTAAGAGACTAATTTTATTTATCATTTGCAAAACTAACCATATTTGATAAATTATTTAAGAATATAGCACTATATATGTATAAATTAAGAAACTAACATAAAAGGCATGTATCATGTAAGTTTTTTTTTTATGTTAGTTAAATTAATTTATAAAAAAATTTATATTATTTATGCAAATTTCCCTAATTTTATATATGTATTTGATTTGTTTGGAGCTACGAAGTGACTACTTGAATAATTAATACTTACTAGAAATTGTCCCGTGCTACAACACGAGTTAATGAATCTTAATAATAATAAAAAAATAGTATATCCAGTTTTTTTGTGCAAATCAATATCCGATTGTGCAAATAAAATTAAATCAGATTATTAACAAATCCGATTTTTTGAAAATAGTCAAAAATCCTTTTTAGAATATTAACAAATCGAATTTTTTGTTAACCATAAATTAAATGATGTCATTAAATGATCACATAATAACTAATGACTAAAATATTCTTAATGAAAGCTTAAATTTTGTTATTTGAAATAATGGCAATGTGATATAAATATTAATTTTTTTAATGTTAATTTATAAATTTTTAATATTTGAAATATTGAAATAATGCTTAAATACACGCATGATAATTGAGCGGTTTAGAGAGGAGAATTTTACTGTTTGGTGGCACAAATTGTTAAATTTTGTCTTTAGCTCTCTAATTTTTTTTTATCTCGGAATATGATTTGATCCTTGTCTCCAGATTGCGATGTCCTTACACCTCATCACTAGACTGATTTTTTCCAGTATCGAACCACAAACTCTCAAAGTCATTTTTCTTGCAGCGTCTTCGATCAAACCGTTAAGTGGTAATGTGTATGGAGCCCTCTCCTTTCAGCCTAGTCAAAAAATTTACTGTTATCGAAGCCGACTCTCTTAAAATACAGATTTGCCGAGAGAAACATATCTAGCTAGTCTTAAGTTACAAAACAAATGAGACTGAAGCAGAATTATTATTATGCGAAAGTGAGACAAAAATTGATCTTACCAAACAATGAAATATTGTATGCCGCCTCATGTTATAAGTTACTCAAATTGCAAGAATTTAACAAAATAAAAACCTCCAAAACCCAAACTATAAATTGTAAGAAAAGACAACAAAACACAGAGAATCAATCATTCGTCACCATCTCCATGTCCCCCAACTAATTCCCCAAGCCATCCAAGTAGCTCTGTAAATCTTTTAAACCCTCCGCCGAGAAGCTTCGGTGAACTCTCAACCTCGGTGCTACCAAGTTCGGTGGTGGCTGTGGCTGAAGACACACAACCACCGCCGTAACATTATCCCCACTCTTCCTCTTTATAGCTTCTTCAACCAACTCTTTACTACACATGACCGGGTCATTGTGCTCCTGCAGTCTCCTTCTAGCAAAATCTATAGCATTCTGGCTCATGAACACATCCCAAACCCCATCACACCCGATTATGAGGAACTCATCCTCTTCAGTTAGTTTAGTAGTCATGAGCTCAGGCTCTGCAATGAGAGGTCCACCGTCAGAACCATCTTTCTTCTTCTTCATGCCTTCCATATGGAAATCACCGAGCGCACGAGCCACATTAAGTTGCCCGTTTAGATAGCCATCGAATACATATCCACCCGATGCCTCGATACGCCTTCTCTCCTTACTGCTCATGGGTTTGTGGTCTCTTGACATTTCAATGGCTTTTCCCTGACGTGATAAGACTGCTCTACAATCTCCAGCATTTGCTACCACCAACAACCTGTTACCACAAAACTAAATGTTAACACGGTACAAAAAGGTTTCATACCAGAATAATAATAAAGTATGAAATGAGCAAGTATATACGAGACTAGAAGACCTAATTTGTATTTGAGTGCCAATATACTACAAACTTTGACAAAAGGTAAAAATGTAAAGCTGAGACAATAACTACATTATAGCAGCAGCAAATTCGGGCAGAGTACATCTACAAGCTAATTAGTGGTACAGGTTTGTGCTCAAGGTCAAGATTATGCACACTACGCAGTTGAGGATAACATGCATCTATTCCCCAATACTTTCTTCCTAACCTTACCAAGATGTAAAGGCTAGTAGAGGACAACTAATATGGGAGAAGATGACCACACAACTAGTTGGCCAAAAATAAAGAGAATGTACTGCAAATTGCTAGCCTACCTATGCAGTCTTAGGTAGTAGTCATCTAGAGTTTTAGAGTTTCGCTTAGACGTAACTAAAAGATAATAAGAGCTGAATCAGCTAACCTCCCAAAAAGAATAGCTGCCAAAGCAGTAGTTCCTGAAGCAAGGCTCCCATCCAATGAACAAGCCTCTGAGAAGGCAGTGTCTGTTTGAAGAAATGCTGAAGATATCACCTTATTTATTTCACTAGGAAACTCTTGATCCTCAACAATGTACCTCGGTATATGGTGACATGCAAAATCAGCAGCATGCTTCCCACCATGTCCATCAAATACCTAATATAAACAAATTGAATAAGAGATTCCAGAAATGCACAGTGGTTTACTTATGCTATAAAATGCATTTAGTTTGTACAAAAATCAGGAAAAGTGAAGAAAGAACATACCCCATAGAAGGCACTTGGACCGGCCTCAGAATTCTGATAGCCATAGCTATCCATGAAATTATCGACACATAGATAAGCATCTTCCATGCTTGACCTGGAGCCAATATCAGACCAAGCTCCAGAACGCATAGCAGGAACAAACTCAGACTTATTCTTCTCTAAAGTAAACTCATTCTCAACAGATATATCTGACACCTTTGTCTTCACCTACCAAATGGATCAATCAGAAACCTCATAATGACACATTAAAAACAGATTAATTGCTGTCTCAATTCCATTGATTCGAATAGCTTGAAGCAGATTAGGAAATCAATAATGATCAAATCCAAAGCAGAGTAATTACTACAAAATCAACTTAAATTGAACATTCAATATACAAACATCAGGGAATCTAATAAAGATGTCGCATTAAATAAACCTAAATGATCCAAAATTAAAGTTGAAAGAAACGAATCTTACGAGAGAGGGGTGTCGAACCAGCGACCTCTTATTACACGGCGCCAACGATCGCTCGCCGTCCAAGCTTTGCCTGTATACGGCAGCGGCGGATGAAGAAGAGAAGGAGAGAGGATTCGGCGGTTTACCGCCGTAACTCGAACTCCCATTCTCCGGATCGGAAATTCCTCTAGTTTCTTCCATATTGCACCATCATCGCATCTCGCGGAACCGACATAAAAATTTCTTATAAGCAATTAGCGAAAGAGCTGACGAGTCAACTCACGAGTCAGCGACTCAATTACCGAGTTGATTAAAACGATTTCACGGAGAATGTAGCTGTAGATGAGAGATTCGTAAACAATGGATTCGGAATCAACAACAAAATTGAAGCATTTGTTTCAGGGTTACACGAATTTTAGGGTTTAAGAAAATTAGGATTTTGTGGCAGAAATTAGAACACGGAGAGAGAGAGAGAGAGAGAGAGAGAGAGAGAGAGAAAACTGTTCGCCGGCGGAGGCGAGATATACGAGACTACGAGTACGACGGTTATTATAAGGCCAAACAAAAAAAGGGAAGTTTAACGTGAAAACACAAAACGGCGGCGTATTAGTAACTTTTTTTTTCTTTGTTTTTTTAGTTTTTTTTTTCCTTTTGTTTTTGAATGAAAGATTTTTTTTCTTATTAGAAAAAAAAATATTATATTTACATTCAATACCAGAAGTAAAAATAATATTTTGAAAACAGAAAGAAAGGAAACATGACATTTAAGAAAATAGCAAAAAAAGTTTGAGTCAAATTGACAAAATTTAGTTTTAGCAATTTTGGAAGATTTTGCTTTAAAAAAAAAATCGAGATATGTGATTTATGTATTCATAAAATAATATTAGTTTTATATGAACATTTTAATTTATTAAATAGGGGTTTGATATGGATTTCTCACATAGTTTAAGTGTTAAAAAATGTTTGATTCTTTTTCTGTACAATGATATTTTTCTATGTAAAGTATTAAAACTGATTTACTGTTGTGATCTATTATTTTTAAAATTTATATTGTTATTTAGTGCTTTAATTATTGTATACATAATATTAAAAGTTTATATATTTAGACAATTATCTAAAAATTACATGTTGTCGTACTTTCGCAGGTACCTTATTGTTAGCTAGTTTCTTAAATATCTAACCTTTTCTGTTATTTCTCTAAATACTTTTACATTCTTTGATGGTCACCAAATTAACATTAAAGAGAAATTAAGAATCAGTCTCATGGTAGTTAGGAACTTTTTGTGTGGATTTTTTCCTGACAACGATGGTTACTCATCTCTTATTAATTAAATGGACCGACAAGAAGCTTTGTTGACGTGGAAGCATGTCATGACACATGCTAATTAGCTATCATTATCAAATAATTTTTTTTCACTACGCGTGATACGTGTAAGTGTTATTTAGACGTAGCAAACATATTCACGATTATTGTTCAGTTTGTCTTTGTATGGACCAGTCCATTCACTTCTAGGTCAAGTTCATTCTTTGGGCTAAAACTTAAGTATAGAGAGATATGTACATAGTTGGAAGGGAAACTTAGATGTGTTTGTATTCACCACACCAACCAAGGAAACGTTGTGAGAAATGTTCTGAATACATGTTATATGAAAATTATAAAAGGAGAACAATCTTGAGGATACATGTAGTAAAAGAAAGATGAATGATCTAAGTATTAGTGGTAGGAAAAAAGGCAGCGACTGGTTAGGTCTTTGAGGGTTGGGGAGTTCGAGTGGTCATTCCCTTCTGGAAGAGAGCAGCGAGGATCAGGCTTGTCGTCGCTAGTGACTCAGACGGCCGGATTCGGTTACTCCGGTCAGAGGGTTCACTGTCGAAACTTGCCGTAAAGTGACTCTCTTGTAACCGTCGGAGCTTGCATGCGAATGGCCCAAACCTTCTTCTTCCCGTCCAGTCACCGTCCCTCCGGTCAAAGTTTTCGCTGGATTTTTTCTTCCTTTCGTTTTGTAACCTGTGTAACTGTAACCGGTCCGTTACCAAGCCCATTTGGTTATTTTCAATATATTATAATTTAAGGGAAAAAAAAATATTAGTGGCCCATTACCCTTTGTGAGGTTAATTACACCGCATAGTTTCTATCTTTTAGGATTTTACCTCAGTTCAAACAAAAAAACAAGAATGAGAAAATGAATGATTTAGACAAAAACAATGCGCAACATAAAGTGAGTTACAACAAACGTATATATTATGCTTCAATAGTTGGAATTTGGACTCCATTTTATACACTTCTTTCAAATTTTTTTTTTTTGTGACACTCTTTTGAAGATCAATAATAATATTGTCACTTGCAAATTTGTTTTTTTGCTGAGTCACTAACAATGTTAAAATAACTATTGGTAAAAATACTATTGTTGACTCACAAATGATGCACTGCAATGTTGTAGACATGCTTTATAAACATCGTGGTAAATAGTTGTAGACATGCTTTATAAACATCGTGGTAAGTAGTGATTTTGTATATATATATATATATATATATTCACTTCAGCGTCTATTTTAAAAAACTTATAGATATATAAGAAATACTGAAGGAATAAGTTTGTTATGGCTTTTGATATGTCTTTTATTCCATTGAACAATGCATTAAATATTGTCTTCAAATAAGATACTCCCTCATTCACAAAAGTGTCACAAAGAGTATCATTTTGACATGATTCACACAAAATAAAAAAACTACTAGGATATATCCCGTGCGAGCAAACTACAATTATAAAAAAATATTTGAAATTATAAAATCAGGATATTAGAAATTTGTAATTCTTCTAAAATTTTACGAAAATTATTATATCAGTTTTTATAATATCGAATCTTTGTAATCATAAATATAAAACTAATCTTTCATACTTGACGATATTGGAAATTTTATGTTCGGAAAATTATATATAAAATCAAGATATTTTCTTTGATTTAACCGAAGAAAAAATTAAAGTTATGGAAAATTGCGACATTCTAAGATATTAATTAAAATATTTTGGAAAATATTAACCCAGAATATTCTAAGATTGATTTCGTAGAATATATTTTATGTTGAAAGATAGTATGTTTATTAGCGATATTGGATATTGCGATATATTGTTTTCAACAGAAAATTTTCGAATATTTTTATTTGAATTTTAATTATATCTTGTTCTGTTTTAATTACCAAATTTTACAATTTAAATAGATTTGAAAATTAAATTACAATGTTACATTGTTATGTTAAATTGTATACCATGTTAAACTAAGTCAGATATGAACTAACATTTTTAAATCTACTAAAAGTCTATTATTAGATTCGATATTATAAAGAGGAACTAACATTAACATTAACATTCAAAAACAAAATCGCAATCTACATCAAATATCTTATTTTTGGAAAACTAAATCAACATTTAATTTAATTTAATTAATTTGTTTCATTAAATCAAAAAAATCTTCACAAAATCTCTTTTTAATTACTTTTCAAAAAAATTAATAATAATTAAAATGAAAACTATAATTTATAAAAAAAAAGTAAAAAAATTGCAATCTACATCAAATCTATTATTTTTGGAAAATTAAATCAACATTTAATTTAATTTAATTTGTGTGTTTAATTAAATCAACAAAATCTTCATAAAATCTATTTTTAACTACTTTTCAAAAAAATTAAAATAAATTAATTAATTAAAACGAAAATTATAATTAATTAATTAATTAATTAATTAAATGATCACATAATAACTAATGACTAAAATATCCTTAATGAGAGATTAAAATATATTTTTTGAAGTAATGGCAATGTGATGTAAATATTAACACTTTGTAATGTTTATTTATAAATGTACTCCCCAAATAATATATAGGGGATGTAAATTTTTATTACACTTTTTATAAATACACTTATAAATTTTATCATTTTAAGTAATAAGCTGAAATGATAGAGATAAAAAAAAATTAGTTTTAAAAACTGCACTAAAATATAAAAACGACATTTTTTATGAATATTAAGTCGTAAAACGACATTTTTTTGTGAAACGAAAAGAATAGTTGGTGTGTCTTACTGATAGATATCTTTCCACTTGTTTAAATATGTTGAGTGACACGGCGAGGTTTAACCCTTGATCAACGCACCACTGCAAGCATAGGACTATGTATGTCATATGGTATTTAAGGATCGATCTACAAGGAAATAATGAAGTACACTTATCTATAAAGAAAAAGTAAGCTAGGATGGGAATTATGATTTTCAGTTTTAAGGCACAAATTATAATGGTTTACTTGCGTGAAGTATATAAATCAAAGCTACTACTCATGCAAAAAAGAGCAAAGCAAGACAAAACTAATAATAATTAACTAAAGATGGCAAATACGATAAATCAAGATAATAAAAATATGGATCACGAGGTAGGCATTTTGATTAAGGGAGTTATCAATTAATTCAAGATGATAGAACAAACTATAAAGCACCATCTCAAGACAATGAGACACAAAATTAGATTAATCCACTTTTCGTGGTATTAATCCATATCCTAATCATGTAATTAGACCAAGTGTTGTTTGCAACTAATAATGCTAAGGAAGCAATGAGATCAAGACCAGTAGTCACAAATCACCCTACGCAGAACTATTGTTCTTTAGGTATGAAGAGCCCACTCATAGGTGACCAAGAAAATTCAGCGAATGTCTTCCGTGCTTGAAATTTCCATGTTCTAGATTTAGGTTAGATCAAATCTTAACTAGTATTAAAAGCACCTTTGAGAATCATGCACATTTAAGTATTTAACCCTAAGTATCATGAATCAACCAATAATTATCATAATATACATCACGATGTTCCCCCTAGAGGATTATTCACTGATACTCATGCTAACCTCAAAAATAAAGATAAAACAATAAATATTAGTAAATGAAAAAAAAAGTTTAACGTTTTAAAAGAGATTTTTCACTAAACATTTTTTTTTGGTTTTTCTATCCAAAATTGTTTAAATCGAAAGGATAATTGCAAGAACCAAATAATAAACAGAGTAACTAAATTTAGGTTAGAAGAGACTTATAAGTGCTTTCAAATAGTGTTAGGGTTTGAAAATGGTCGAAATAAGACAAACCGGATCGGATCCGCTCGTTAAAACACAATCTGAAGACGTAGTCGGTTTGGAGGTCATGGACGCGATCAGAGGGCTATGGGTCCAGGGCTAACATCTAGGTATTAAAAAAATTGGCTTCTCAAATAGGAATCATCGAGTTTAGGTCGACCACGACCCATTCTTGGTCGATTCCGCTTCTTCTTCATATTGATTTTGCTTCTTTTCGTGCACTAATGTTTTCCTATCCTTTTAACTTAATGGTTTCAGAACCTTTTCCAAGTGTTCTTGATTCCCAAAAGTCCTCTCTTCCTAGCTCCACGCTTCCATCTTTGATCGGAGGTGCTCCTACACCTAAAATGGTCACAGAAAAATACCCAAAATATTCAAGAATTATCTTAGACACTTAAAATGTTTAAAGACTCAGTAAGACATTAAATGCAACCTAAACACCATGGGAAAAAAAAAGAAAAGAATGTGTTGATTTACATAAATATTTTACATGGAGTTGCAAAATATGACTCAAAACATTGAGTTAAATACAAAAGACATACCGGAAAAGTTTTCATATAAAAGGAAGTAGGAACTATTTGCACTTTTTTTAGCCATACAAAAATCATATTTACGATAGTACCATCACATTTTGAATACTGAATAAAATTTTTTACTTTTACACTATGTAAATAAATCAAAAATTACAATTAAGAGTTCTTTTGTAGTTTTCCTATTTTTGAGTTACTTTTGCCCAAAAAAAAAGATGATGTATCACCTTTACATTTGACTCAATATTTTTGAGTAATTTCCCCTTCATCATTTATTTGTTTTTTAAGGTATAAAATTTTTTTAGAAATCGAAATATTTGACTAAATTTTTTAATATGTAAAATGTAAAATTTATGATAATTGGCATTGTGTTGAGAACTTTAATTTATATTATTTTTATTATTAAGCAGCTTATTATAGGGGTCTAATCTAATTATATATATATATATATATTTTTTAATAAAATTTGCTTGTTTTTTTTTTGTCAGCGATATATAAAATAAAATTTGCTTTAGATGGATTCTAAAGAGAAAAAACGGAAACAGAGGAATAACAATGGCAGGGAGAATAAGCTGCTGTGTAAACCTTCCTCTCTTAGAATCCAACTCTACACAATCATTATCTCCACTTCTCAAGAAAACGTCACAGATCTCTTGGTATCTAATTCTATTCATGAAGAAAACTATTTATTTACTGATCATTTTCACATATAAAAGATCATTTCGTTTATTTGATTATTATAGTAGGAGAACAGAGGATGAAATGAAGCCACGGAAGTACAAGTGTTCTCTTGTCTTGGGCGTGGCGGCGACTGTCGTAATCGGCGCAATTCAGATCAGTGACGTTGCAGAGGCGGTTGTGGAATTGCCGGTAGAAGAGATGGCGGCAGGAGTGGTGATGCCGCCGCGGAGGTGGAGCGATAAGAGGACGTGTCCGCCTTGGCTTCAGAACTCGCTAGAGACCATCGTACCGGAGAATCTACCTCGTCCGTCGGCTCATCGACGTTTGGAGTTAGCCGGATTAGCTAAGGGTGACGACGCGCCGCCGGTTGGTGCGGTGATGACACGTGTCAACAGGGCTGGTTGCTTCTCCGTGTAAATTGGAAGTTCCATTACGTGTAAGGGAGATTGTTAGACAGGTGTAAAAAAATTAATAAATAATACACACAAAAACTATTGTAAATTAATTAAATTAAAATACTTGTTTGCATATAAAGGTTTTTTTTTTATATAAGTTTTTTGGATTACATACTTGCATTAACAAATCAAACTGGTGACCAATTCATGCAAAAATGTTCTTTTAGAGGATGACATTTTTGTTTTAAATCTAATCAAATAAAAAAAATTAATTTAAAATTCGCTGAGATCTTTATTATTTGCACGATTAGTTTTCGTCCATCCTTTTTTTTCTCTTTATTTTGTAATCTTGTATCCTACCAAAATTTTGGGAGTTTTCAGTTTTGTGTGTTGGAGTAGTACTCTATTTGATGTGAGATCAAACAAAGTAGTACATGCGTGTAGTACAAAAGAAAAGTACTTCCTACTGAAATGAGTCGGCCCATTATTGATCCAGAGTCTGTGTCAGTCCAACCAAAGTTTTATTTCGGCCTCATAATCCGAAAATTCCATGGTCTAATGGTTGATCAATGTGTACTAGTGGTTATGCACCAGTATAGGTTTGAATTCTATACAATACAAACTATTATCAGACTAACGGAGACAAGCTTATCAAAATCTCTAACATGGTGCATGTAGAGTTGTTCAACCACCAAACTCTTGCCTCTTGCTATTAGCACTCTCATAGCAAGATAAACATTTATCAATAATCTGAAAAGAGTAACGGGAAAGTTATGAGTAATCAAGAATTGCTCAATAAGTCTGGATCACAGCACTTGTTAATCTATAACATAATGACTCAATTTGTTTTAAGTATAACAATACTAATACAAACTATCATATAAACAATCAATCCTCAACACCATTCTATAATTATTACAATCATATGTCATAACAAATTTACTTAATCCATAAGGACTCACAAGTCCTTACACTTCTCAAATTCATCCTAACAACTTCTCCTCTTCATATAGTAACTGTTATTATGATATAAGGAATGCCCTTTGGTCTTTGTAGCCATAAAACGACGAATGGTCGTCGATAGTACACAACCTATGATGGAATCATGTTTCTCCTGTATTTTTGTACTTCAAAAGTCGGTATGAAAAAATCACGAAAATTGAACTTTGGGCATTCATGGAAACATAAATTCAATGCCAGATTTATGACCATCTAATCATCGGGGTTCAATGTTGAAAGGAAGAAATATTTGTTTGTTGTGTTGACTAAATCAACCACACATTTCAAACAAATGTGAGCCAGAAAGAGATAGGCTATTAAGCAAGCTTTCCGCCCATTTATCAGAACTCAAACTCAAGTCTAACCCGTTATAGTATGTATATGTTTTCTCTCTTTTACTACATATTTTGGTTTCGAGGCTTTTAGTGTCTAGACACAAACATATATTAATTTATTAGATAAGAAGAGAATGGTTAATAATAGAGTTGACATCTCTCTCACTCTCACATGCCTCTTTAGGGTTTTTTTTATCTTCACTAAGAACTGTAACATCGCCGCCATGCTCTCTCCCAATCGCTGCCTCTGATCTTTCTTCCGGTCGCTTATCAGATTAGGTACACATACATTTACTCTTTTTCACATTGTTAAACATTCATATCATTTGCCTTTGGTCAAGATTAATCCTTTCTTTCTCTAAATTATCATCTGAATCAATGTTTATTGAAATCTTGAATCTTGACTGAATCCCCTTTGTCATTTCCCTTTTTGCAGCCTTTGTTTTGCTTTATTGCTTTGCCTGTTATGTCCAACAATCTCTTACCTCAGCCTTGTATGCAAATGGGTCAATTCATTAATGTCCCTACTGCTCCAGACCTGATTTGTAATCCGGAAATGAGATTGTCACAACCAATTTGTAGTCAGATCTCTGGTGGGAATCAGGATTTTAATGTAATGGTGCCTAGTGTTGCTGCTGGTTTAGGATCAGTGAACATGGATACAACTCTGTTACCCGGTAAGCGCAAATCTCCGTTGCTTCCTTCTGTGCAAAATAAACGGATGGTACTGCCCCTGGAACATCGACCATGGGCGTCTGCTCCAATGTCCGTGCAGTCATCTTTAGTTTCCCCCAGAACACAGTATCTACCTGCATCATTTATTAGTAAGAGTACTTCTGTTTCGTGTAATAAACCTGGGAAGCAAACTGTGGCGAGAAAACAGACTTTGCAGAAAACGCTGCCGCTGAAACCTCAGAACGAATCATCTGGATCTGTGAGGTCTAAAATGAGAGACTCTTTAGCAGGTGCGTTGGCAATGGTACAGTGCCAAATGGAAGTTCCTAAGGAGTCAAAAAGGTTAGATATTGAGACTGCATCTAATCCTCTCGATGGTCATGTTAGTGAGCCAGTGCCAGTTGCTTCTGGAGTTGATGTCATAGTATCTAATGGGAGCACAGCAATGCTGACCCTCAGTGATCCTAGTCCTGTTGAAGGTATCTCTGTTCAGACAGGTTTGCCGGAGATTTTTACTATCACCAAGATAAGTGATGCCAAAGAAGAATCTCATGCTGTTAAACCTTTTGCCGTAGACAATGTTTCATATAGTGACAATGTGTTTTCAAAAGATGATCTTTTGCAAGGGAATGACCTCTATTGGGCTCTCGAGCCGGATATTGAGTTTACAGAAAATTGTCAAAATGATATGATTGGAGCAGTGGCTAATGATAGGAGCCAGGAGAAATTGTTACTGGATCCACAAGTTTTGGCGTTTAAAATAGAGGCAGAACTCTTTAAGTTATTTGGTGGTGTGAATAAGAAATATAAAGAGAAAGGAAGGTCACTCTTATTCAATTTGAAAGACAAAAGTAATCCTAAACTCAGGGAAAAAGTTATGCATGGAGAAATTGCAGCAGAGAGATTGTGTTCCATGTCAGCAGAGGAACTTGCTTCAAAGGAACTAGCTGAGTGGCGACAAGCAAAAGCAGAAGAGATGGCTCAAATGGTTGTTCTGCAGGACACAGAGGTAGATATTAGAAGCCTGGTAAGGAAAACACACAAAGGAGAGTTCCAAGTGGAAGTTGAACCAATGGATAGTGGCTCAGTGGAGGTCTCTGTTGGATTGAGTTCGCTTAACTGGTCTCGACCAAAGAATATTAAGAAGAAAACCCCTACCATCACTAAAACACATGGAATCAAGAAGGAATTGAATGGCTCTGATGAGGGCACTGGCCCAATAAAAGGAGTCACAATAGATGATGAGATGCAGGCTGCCACTGGGTCTCTTCCTCCAATTGTCTCCCTTGATGAATTCATGTCATCCATAGATTCAGAATCTCCGTCTTACTTTTCGTCTTCAGATGCTGAGAAAAAACCATCTGTTTCAGACAATAATGACGCAGAGGTGGTTTTAGTTTGTACATCACCCAAAGAAAGTGCTAATACTGATCTTGGTACATCATCAATTAAGGCTGAGGCATCATCACCAGTTAAAGTTGAGGCATCATCACCTATTAAGGCTGAGGATGGTGACATAGTATCGTCAAAGCCTAATTCTGATTTGAATTCTGAAATTACTTCGGTTCTCATACCTGATGGTGAACACGTATGGGAAGGTGCACTCCAGCTGGGTACTTCTTCTGTGAGCTCTGTCATCGGCGTTCTAAGAAGGTTTGTAATCAATGGTTCCATGAGTGGTAGCAAACCTATCTCAATATTTCTTATTCTATCTACATTTTCAAATTTGTGTTTGCATAGTTTTAAAGCTTTCATTATGCTGACTGGTCAAAGACCTTAACATGTTAGAACAATTGGTTTATGTCAAAGTCCGTACATTTATTGATACCATGTTAACTAACCTGATTTTTTACTCTTGACAGTGGGGAAAAGACTACTACTAAAAAGTGGCCTATGTTGCTTGAGATCAAGGGTAGAGTCAGATTAGATGCTTTTGAGAAGTTTGTTCGAGAGCTCCCAAATTCCAGGAGTCGAGCTGTTATGGTATTATTTAACACGTTTACCTTATATCCTGACTCTTCTCGTTTTTGTGCACAATCATGGAAAGCTGTCTGCTTGGTTAAAATAGATGTCCTTGTTGTGTCTGATAATTGTTAAGAGTTTACATATTCTGTGTTTTGAGCCACTGCAAAAACTCTTTTATCCATCATGGGTACTTATAAAGCTTGATTTTGTGCTACAGGTTATGTCTTTCATCTGCAGAGGGGAGTGCTCAAATACAGAACAAGACAACATTTCTGAGGTATGAGCGCTGGTAGTTAACTAAGATTCTGAGTAGATGTGTTTAATTATAAACAAATCCGAACCGAAAAACAGAAAATAATCGATTAAAAACTTGATATTTGAAATTTTTTAGAAAATATTTGATTCAAATTTTGAAACTGAACTTGTACAAACTGATAGGTTTAATTTTGGTTCTTATTATTCACAAACTAAGGTTATGTGGATGTCTGGATTGGTAATGAATTTGGGAAATGTGATTTCATTATTACACAGGTGGTGGGTTCGTACGCTAAAGATGAGAGAGTGGGTTACGCAGAACCGGCTTCAGGAGTTGAGCTTTACCTTTGCCCAACCGGTGGCAGAACCGCCGAGATTCTAAACAAGATTGTTCCGAGAAACCAACTTGATTTCTTGAAATCGTTAAATGATGGTCTTATAGGTGTTGTTGTATGGAGAAGACCACAATTTAAAAAACCACCACTATATAACTCTCACAAGAACCACCGTGAAAAGGATTCTTCATTAACCACATTTAATATGTCTCGTTACAATAACATGGGACAGGTCAACCATGACGATATAGATGACGTGCCACCGGGGTTTGGTACAGTGACCATGGCTCGGGATGATGACGATGACTTGCCTGAATTTAACTATTTTTCTGGTGGAGATGTTGTCCTGAACCGGACACGCCGGTCTGAAACTGTAAGAGAGCTTATTCAAAAATATGGAAAATCTGAACCTTTGTGGAACCAAAGTTTTAATGATAACAATGGCATACTACAAGGGTGGCAGCCGCCACAGAACCCGAGTATATGCCCTAGTCATGTTGATGGTGGCTCGGTGGTTAAACCATGTCGTGAGTGGTGGCCGAATCATGCTGGCGGAGGATATTAATTGCTTTTTGTTTCACCTTTGCGATTTTGTTTTGTTTTGTGTCTTTCTCTATAGTAGGCACTAACCATAAACGCTCTTCCAAATTTTGTGAATTTAATTTCTGTCATTGAATTTTGCATTGTTAATAAGATGGGCCTGCGCAGCCCGCTAATCTATTGCTCTTTTGCAGAATAGTATTCAATAATTTCTTTTCGATCACTCCACAATAAGTCACTAGTCAATAAATGCGTAGAAAAAGAGGAATAAACAGAAACAAACCAGAAATATGCAACTCAGGGACGGACGGCTCAATCGAAATGTGGCCATGTTCTAAAATTTGAAATGAGCCCTTTATTATATTTTTTCTCTTTGATGAAATGTGATATTTATAAATATAAAAGAGAGGCTCCGATACAAATGTTTGCAAAATCGTGCAAGATTTTAGAGAGTGCGCTGTTAAGGTGCTGCTTCTTTAAAACCTCATTTGTAAAACCTAACTGGAACAAAAACAAATGAAGAAAAAAAGTACAGTTCTTAATAATGATTATATTACGATCATGCTATGCACACGTATTTTAGGGAGAGCGGAGAAAACCTTTATTTTATTTTACTTTTATACAAAAAGAAAACCTTTTGCCTACTTGTTAAAATGTGTAAATGCAAAAATAAAAAGTTCACGTATTTAAGTTTTTAATAATTTACGTGAGCTATATATGATGGTTTTCTTTTTTCTTATGATTCTAATCTTCTTACTAATATTTGGGGAGTACCATTATAGAATAAACCTGAACATTGTTAAGATTTACATACAATGTCATTAGTCTAAAGGACAAACAAAAAAAAGTCATTAAAGATAAAAATGTATAAACTATTATTATTTTAATTAAAAATAGATATATTTAGAAACCAAATCTTCACAAAGCCTATTTTTCAACTTTATTCACAATTTTTAAAAATAAATTAATTAATTTTAAAATAAAAATTATAATATAAAAAGAAGTAAATATGTTAATTTATAATTTATAATTTATAATTTATTAACTAATTTATAATTTCAAAAATGAGAAAAATAAAGCTATTTTTATTTACATACTAAAAAATCATTTCATCTAAAGTATATTATCATACTTTACTAAGAAATTAAATTTAAATTTTTACGTAAATAACATTATAATTTAATAAATTATTTAAATAAAATTATTTTATGTGTAAATAAAATTATCCCAATAGTGATATTACAAAAATATATTTTAGAATCTAACCTTAAATTGTCAAAAATTATATAATAATGTCATTAGAATAAATCATTTAAAGAACAAAATGAATTGAGTAATTAAGAGTATTATTGTCATTGTCATTGGATAAAGGCAACATAATATCTTAATCAAAAGTATTTATTAAATTTTAAAGTTTTATTTAATATAACTAAAATATAATTTAGATAAAATAAATCTAAAATATTTAACTTAATTGAATATATATTTTTGTTGATAAGTTATATATATATATATATATATATAATGAGGAGAAAAATGTCAAAAAAAGCCTCGACTTTCAAATTTGGGCAATTTAAATCCTTAACTTATTGACCTACCTAATAAAAATCATGATCT
The DNA here is from genome assembly GCA_018361395.1 of Boechera stricta. Lineage (NCBI taxonomy): Eukaryota > Viridiplantae > Streptophyta > Magnoliopsida > Brassicales > Brassicaceae > Boechera > Boechera stricta. The sequence goes on from CM031541.1 coordinate 5,090,925, forward strand.
TTATAAAAAAAAGTCGATCTACACATACCGTTTACTCGCGTTTAGCGGCTTTAAGAGAACGTTATGACGTCGTTAAAAATGTATATAAATGAAACGGCTTTTTTTTGTCTCTATCTCTCTTTCATTTGTACTATTCATCTTCTTCTTCATTGTGTTTGGACTAACTATATATATTATTTTTTTGTTGGTCACCGTTTGGACTAACTATTAAAACCCAGTTTATTCATACTTTTTACATAGTCATGGATCAAACCACAAAACACAATTTGAATTTGAATTTCGCTGTCTCTGTTTCAGATCTGAGAGAATTTTCAGATTCTGATTTCAAAATTGATGTCGAAACCTTGGGGTGGAATTGGAATTGGGGCTTGGGCTGATGAAGTAGAGCGTTCATCACTAAGAAACAATCTCACTTATTAGCTCTGAGATTGGGGCTTGAAGCGGCGAGAGATAAAGGATTCACAAACTTGAAAGTTCAATCGGACTCTCTCCTTCTCATCAAAGCTATTTCTGGAACTGCTCCAAATCGGAAACTCAATGGAGTTCTCTCCGAAATTGAAAAACCCAGTTAGACTCATTTTAGTTTTAATTGCATTACAGTAGTACACACTCACATCATCGTCTCAACGACAGTCAAAGAGGAAAAAAAAAGGAGGGGCAATTAAAAAAATGATTTTCGGGTGACCGTAGCTTTCGATGTTTCGATCACCTTGAAAAATGGATTCTTCGATTTCTTTGTACTGAGTAAAACTCACTCACCGGAAAAGAAAGCTTTAAATGGATTCCGAAGAAACGACGTCGTCGTCAAAGAAGCAAAAGAGGATTTTGTCTTCGTTAGCTTTGCGAATCTGTACAGTGATAGTTTTCTCGATCATCAGCTTCGACGTCTTGTCGTTTCTATTAGGGGTCTTAGTGATTTTCATCGGTGAATTGTGGGGTCTCCGACACGGCCACCGCCGCCACTTCCTCCGGAAACCATGATGTTGATTTTGTATTGAGAATTAAGACAACGAGACAGTTGAGTTGATGAGAATCGAACATTTTTGGATCAAATTGAAGAACAAGATTTGAGAAGAGGGAGCTCGGATGGAGAAGAAGACGATGGTGGTAATGGTGGGGAAGATGAAATTCAATTTGGGTTTTCTACATATTTTTATTTAGGGATTTATGTTTTAAATTTGGGGATTTTGTAGTGAAAGTGTTAAAAAAACAAAACGCACCGTTTTATTTATATACATTTTTAACGACGTCATAACGTTCTGTTAACGCCGCTAAACGCGAGTAAACGGTGTGTGTAGATCGACTTTTTTTTATAAAGTTCGTGATTTTTATTAGGTAGGTCAATAAGTTAAGGATTTAAATCGCGTTAGTCAAAATTGAGGGCTTAAATTGCCCAAATTTGAAAGTCGAGGTCTTTTTTGACATTTTTGGTAAGTAAATCGAGTTTGATTTTATAAATTTCTACACAAAATTGAATTGGTTTGGGAAGCAGCGATAAGATCAGAAGAAGAAGATGCTCTCGTGTTCTCCTCTCATCGTTACTTCTTCTTACCCATTCCATTTCCTTCCTTCTTCTTCTGATCCTCCTTACGATTCTTTCTGAAACCACCCTTCTCTTTCTCTTCTCCACAATTGCAAAACTCTTCAATCTCTACGCATTTGTTTTTGAAATTGAGTTCTGTTTTTGAATGCGATTTCTGTTTTTGAAACGATCCAGGAGCAGAATCTGTTGATTTGGAACACGATGTTTCGATCAAAAATCTATTGTTTTTTTTATCGTCTTCTTCACGGCGTTACTAATGCCTATCAAATAAAATACTGACTTCTTTTAATTTTTCTATTCTATTTCGATTTTTGCAGTGACGAGGAAGAGATCTCTGTAACTTTTGATTGTTACTATAGTGGTCGATTCGACAAGCTTGATGGACATATTTATTATGTTGGTGGTAGTGTTCGCATTTTGGAAGCAAAACCAAGTGATGTTTTTAGTAAGTTGATAAATCAGCTTCCTGTGAGTCTATACGGACAGAGAGTATGGTATAAGTTGCCTTTTGAAGAACAAGAGGAGCAAAAACCTTTATGCAATGGTGATGCAAATTTTAAGAAGATGTGTTCGGCTGCAGCGTGGACCAAAGCAATTGATATCTTTGTGGAGCCTGATATTGATGAAGCTGAGACTGAAAAAGCTGATGAAGATGCAAGATCAGATCACCATGGACAGTTTGAAGAAGAAGCAAGAGTGGAAAGAATAGTGGCTGGTTTTGTTGATGTAGATGATGAGTATGATGAGTATGCGACACCTAAGGGATCAGATAGTGAAGATGATGATAATTTTAGAGAGGGTTATGTCAGATATATCAAAGGCAGTGGTGAGTTGAAGTTGAGACAAGTATTTGACAGTTTAGAGGGATTCAAATCAGCTATTGTAGATTATGTGTTGAAGTCAGGAAGGAATGTGAAATATGTAAGATGGGATAAAGACAAATCAGAACCTAAATGTGCAAGTCAATGCGAGAAGGACAAAAAATCGAAGGAGGAAAAGAAACTGAAAGAGAGATAGAAACTGAAGGAGAAAAGGAAACGGAAGGAGATGGAGATCCATGTGCATGGAGGATTTACTGTTCTTATGAAGCTCCATTGCAGAAGTGGATGGTAAAGGTATACAATGATGACCATAGTTGCATGAAGACTGGATATAGCAAGATACTTACCCAAGAGGTCATGCTAGGCTGTTTGTGAATGATTTAAGGGAAAATCCTAGGTTGATGCCTAGAAATATTCAAGATGATATTCAGAACCGATGGAATTTGATTGCAACTAATGACCAGTGCAGAAATGCAAAAAAAAGAGCATTAGAGATTATCCAAGAAGAGCATGATGAACAATACTCAATACTGAAGGATTACCGACTTGAACTATTAGAGTAAGATCATTTTACAAATTCATTATCGTTTGCTTTATTGATTTATTGAACTTACATGTTCTGAAATTTTTGGAAGAGATGCAAACAACCAAATGTATCCCATTGCGTGGGCTGTTGTGGATAAAGAGAATGAAGACAACTGGGTATAGTTCATTGAGAAGCTGCAGAGCGATTTAAACCTTAGAGATGGTGATGGTTTTACTGTCATTTCAGATAGACAAAAGGGTTTATTGAATGGTGTTTCCCAGCTTTTGCCAAAGGCTGAGCATCGGATGTGTGCAAGACACATATATGCAAACCTAAAGAAGCATCCACATAGGGCTGACATGAAAGGTTTATTCTGGAAAGTTGCCAAGAGCTACAACAAAGCACAGAATGTGAAAAGCTTAGAAAAATTGAAGGGCTATGACATGAGTGTCTATGATTCAGTGATGCATAAGAATCCAAAAAACTGTAGTCTTACCTTCTTCAAGTGTAGTTGGTCGATTTATGTCCCCAACTATGACAAGAAGAGCATTTTGGGGGTAGCCAAGGGTAAGAAACTATGATTTCAGTATCTTGGAATTCCTTGAGTTTGATCGTGTTGGTTAAAGGTTTCTCTAAATTAACGGCAGTGAGAACACATGCTACGTCCAGTTTAGTACAACGCTCAGTGAGGATGCAGCTTTATCCCTTCACCCACAATATTGGAAACGAAGCTGAGGCCTTTTTTGGAAAAGAGACTATCTGGAACGTGTCTGAAATTAACCCAGAGTGGCATGGCTGACATATTTGGCTGAATAGCTGATGTGGATGGTGTCCAGGCCTGAACTATCAACGGGATGTCCACGATATGCCATAAATTTCTACCTAAAACTCGTAGCCTGGTACGAGTGCAATCGATACGGAACAGGACCGCAGTAATGTTTAGGTACTTGCCGATATGAGGTGCTTCACCAACAAAGTGACCTATGATGCAATTTTCCCAGAGCGGTTCTGGATCGGACAAGAGATCAGCCGGTAGTGAAGCCTCAGCAACACCTGCAGTTACAGTAAAAATTGGGTTAGATGAAGGGAGAGAAGAGGAGGAGTATTGAGCGATTTCGCTCCAAAGCTGGGAAGGTTTGCGAGGAGGAGAAAAAATCGCAGGAAATTGTAGATTCGCTTGAGAGCCAGCAGACGCTGGAAAGGGATGGATTCCTGCAGGAGAAAGAGCGTCGGTGTCCATTTGCGGAGAGGCCGCAGCCGCCTCAGTCATCCGCGGCGGCTGAGCTTTCAGGAATATATCACCAAAAAATTTTCCAGCGGCGGCGAGGTTTTTTTAATTAATTTTTTCCCACACCGAATTTTAGAAAGGATATTCTTTTCAAGTTGCTTCTCCTTTCTTCACTTCTTCAGGATTCATATTCCAGGAACTTCAAGATCGTTTATAATTTCATTTGACAACATGAACTTCATTTCATTTGTTTTTATGTTTTTATTTTTTTTGGTCATGGGACCAAATCCATAGGTTATACAAATCTTGTAAAACTTAAACAATTTCATTTTAATGAATATTTTGTTGTAAATGTCAAAAGTTAGGCAGCAAAATTTGACTCTCTTCCGTCAAATTTTGTGTGTATAAGTGGAGCCCACTGTCACTATGCATGCACAGTAAACTTCATCTATTTGCCTATAAATAGGAATGTTTCAATGTTGTAAAATTAAATCCAGCACAAACATAATAATATCTCTTCCCTCCCTTAGTATAAAATTTTCATATTCTTTTTTTTTTTTATATCGATATACCCGATTTCTACGGGTACGTTAAACTTTCTTTCGGTAATATAACTATATATAAACACCGTTTTTATAACACGTTATCAGCACGATCACTCTGATCGTTATATTACCGCTGATACCGCTGGTTACTATTCATGACAGAAATTACCGTCGACGTCGAATTTCTTGTTAGAACACTTACTTTCACCTCCAAAATCACCTTTACCACCGTGAGGCTATTCACGCCGAAAATACTGTTCACCACGGAAGGTACTGTTCAGAGGAAGTGCTGTTCATCACGAATTACTTTCCTGCGGAATCATTGTTCATTTTTAAAAAAGCGGTAAGATATCCGGTTAATACCGGGTGTAAGTTACTTTGTTCAATAAAAATAAAATATACCGTAGGCGAACTGGCGTCTCTTAAAGTAATCTGCGTGTTGTTTAGCACCATTTATTTCGGGGCGTCAAGGCCTTATGCTTTATTTAATATTACGGACTATGCCAAAGAATTTTATTCAATATTATCGATTGAGCCGAAATAATTTATTTTCTGGTTCACCGTGGATGACTTGTCACCATAATATCCGGACGCCAGCATTATTTTATATTCCGTTATTGATTAACATTGTTGGATGGCTAAGCCTCCTTATAATCTACATAATTAATTTATTCATGTCATCATAATATTATTGTTAATATTATTATGTTAATCGTAAATCACTTATCTGAATCTGGTAAATTAATTGATCGCATGATAGATAATTTCTGATCGAATTTTCAAAAATCTCCAACGGTCATATACTTTTACAACGGTCCGGAATAGTGTTTTTCAATCTATAAATACACTCCCTCATTCACTCATTTATTCACATTTCATCTCATTCACATAAGAAATTTGCTTAGATTTCATTTGTAAAATGATTCGCATATTTCTAATGCTTTGTTTAGTTTTAATTATTGTTTGTATTTATGGCATCTCCGTTGGGAAATTTACCCCCGGAGAATTTGTCTTTAGTTTTGGTTTAATTTTTTATGGGATATTTTTCCTTGTAATTGCTTTGTTTATTAATATGTAATCGATTTAAAAATTGTTCTAATAAAAAAATATTATATCTGGTTTTGTTTTTAGATAAATGGCAAACATTGAGAATCTTAAATTCTCAAAGTCTCAAAGGAGAATCCATCTAGAATCGGAAAATTTGTCGATCTGATAAAAGAAGGAAATAAAACTTACCGAGAAAGGCGAAGTCAATTATATTCGAAAACATCAGATGAGAATGTGAGTGATTATGCGCACATAAAAGACCAGAGGTGTGGTCTCTAAAGCAGGTTTGATAACCAAAAGAGATAACTCCTCATACCTTAGAGGAATGGAAAAACCGAGGTTTCGAGGATTTTGAAAAAATTGAGCTGATAATATATTGCGGATTGTATCTCAATTAAAATATTGTGGTAAGCCAGTTTCGAGTCAGAAATGCTCGAGAAAACATACGACATTTCATAAGGAACATAGTGTCCTCCCTAAAATGTCAGAGTCGGGATAGAGGTTCTCGAATTAATTGTTAATTCGGTGAGAAGAATAATGAACTTCTCATTAAAAACCACAATCGGAGCGAGAACATTTCTGAAGTGAATGGTATGGAAAGTCAAAATCCTGAAATAACGGCAGAAAATCGGGTCGTGGTCGTCGAAATAATCGTGGGAGGAAGAAATTATAATCCTCGAGGAGGAGATCGTTCAAATGGAGTGCAGAAATGAACAATCTCAAAAAGGAAAAGAGATCAAAATAGATCACTCCCGAAGCGTAAGGATATATGTTTCGGATGTGGAGCGAAAGGGCATTTCCAATGATTGTATCTCACGCACTCATGTAAACTATATCAAAGTCCACGAAAGCAAAAGAAAGTGAACCTAACGAACACTCGGGGAACAACGTCCTCGATTCCGACTTTGAAAATAATTTCGAAACCAATTACTAAAAATGCTTGTAATGAGACAAAAGAATAAGTCTCATTATGCATGAAAATGCTTGTATTGAGAGAAAAGAATAAGTCTCGTATTATGCCATGTAAAATTATTATGTATTTTCAATCGTTTTAGAATAACAAACAAAACCATTATAAAATCATTATATGTTTTATTTATGAAATTATAACTATTATTGATGTTGATTACAGAAATGGATATTGCGTGGATCAAAATCCAAAGAAAAAGAAAAAGAAATATGTATACGGATAGTGGAACAACGCACTATTAGAAGAATGAGATATATTTCTCAAATATAAAGAGGACAAAATTATTGTCAATACAATATCGGTCTGTTGACGATAGAAGGACGTAAAGCCAGATTTTCGTTGCCAAATGGAGCGAAATTTTCCATGATAACGCCATGTATCTCCAAATTCAAAAGGAATTTGTTGAGTTTTAAAGATATCTACCTTCAGGGTATGATACGATGCAGGGCGAGGATGAAAAGAAGGTTATGTATATAACTTCGGAAAAAATGGCAAAGGGTTATCTTGGAAAAATTGTCAAGACATACGGATTGCACCATATATAGGTAGAATCAAATCAAATGGTTGATAGAAATCAAGATGATTTCATATTATGGCATGAAAGACTCGGTCATCAGGCGCGCGATGATCGGAGAATCATTGAGACTTCACATGGTCATGGACTGAAAATCCAAGGGATTTATCAGGGAAATAAAAAGACATGTGAAACATGTTTTCTAGGAAAATTGGTAATAAGTTCATCGCCAACCAAAATTGAAAAAGAATCACAAAGTTCGAGAGCATATTCAAGGTGATATATGTAGGACCAATTCATCCATGAGACCATTCCATTTTTATGGTGTTGATAGATGCTTCTAGCAGATGGTCACATGTTTGTCTATTATCATCTCGAAATATGGCATTTGCGAGATTTCTAACTCAGATAATCAAACTGAGGGCACAGTTTGCTGATTATCCTATTAAAAGAGTTAGATTAGACAATGCTGGTGAATTCACTTCCCGATCATTTAATGATTACTGTATGGTATCGGGAATAGAAGTTGAACATCCTGTGGCTCATGTTCATACTCAAAATGGGTTGGCTGAATCATTAATTAAACGTCTGCAATTAATTGCAAGACCGTTGATCATGAGATCAAATCTCCCAACATCTGTATGGGGGCATGCCATATTGCATGCAGAAGCACTGATTCGGATAAGGCCGAGTGCATATCAAAAGTATTCCCCATTACAGTTGGCATTTGGTCGAGAACCAAATGTTTCCCATTTTAGAATTTTTGGTTGTGCAGTGTATGTGCCGATAGCACCCCCACAACGTACAAAAATGGGACCTCAGAGGAGGTTGGGAATTTATGTTGGATGTGATTCTCCATCAATTATAAGATACCTAGAACCAAAGACTGGTGATGTCTTTACGGCAAGGTTTGCCGATTGTCATTTTGACGAGAAAGTATTCCCGGTTCTAGGGGAGAAAATAAGCAAGTAGTGAAGGATATCAAGTGGAGTGTACCAACATTATTACACCTTGATCCTCCTACTAAGCAGTCAGAACTAGAAGTTCGACGTATTATGCATTTGCAAAGTATTGCAAATCAGCTTCCTGATGCATTTGCAAAGTATTGCAAATCAGCTTCCTGATGCATTTGCAGATACCAAAACGGTAACAAAATCTCATATACCAGCTGCAAATGTTCCTGCTAGAATTGAGATTCCACAAAAAGGTGGACTAGTAGATGAAACACGGGAGTCTAGAACCCGCTTGAAGCGTGATAGACCTGTTGGTTATAAGGATAAGAATCCTAGAAAAAGAAAAGAAGTTGAAAGGCATAATTCTCCCAAAATGGTTGAAAATACTTTAGAAAATGAGAATCATGAGAATAATGATGATATAAATCATAATGAGAATAAGGATGATGCAGAGCATCATGAGCCTGATAAAAATCATGAGATATCTATCAACTATATCCATAATGGAAGGATATGGAATAGAAATGAGATAGTTGATATTGATAATGTTTTCTCATACCTCGTGTCAAAAGAAATAAATGAGGAAAACGAGGATCCAGAGCCAAAATCTGTATATGAATGTCAAAAGAGACATGACTGGCTAAAATGGAAAGAGACAATAAAAGTCGAGCTTGATTCGCTTATTAAGCAAAAAGTATTCGGACCCATTGTACTCACACCAGAGGGTGTGAGACCAGTTGGATATAAATGGGTATTCGTTCGAAAACGAAATGAGAAAAATGAAATTATGAGATATAAAGCTCGCCTTGTTGCACAAGGTTTCTCCCAAAGACCTGGATTGATTATGAGGAAACATATTCCCCCGTGATGGATGGCATCACGTTTAGATTCTTGATGAGCCTYAATGAGAATCTAGAAATGCCGTCGATGGATATATTCGGCATATTTATATGGCTCATTAGATACAAATATCTATATGAGAATACCTGATGGTTTTAAAATGCCAGACGCATTGAGTTCCAAACCCAAAGAGTTGTGTGCAATAAAGTTGCAAAGATCATTATATGGGTTAAAGCAATCTGGGCGAATGTGGTATAATCGCCTCAGTGATCACTTGATAAAAGAAGGATATGTGAATGATCCTATATGCCCATGTGTTTTTATCAAGAAAACAATATCCGGATTTGTGATAATCGCGGTATATGTTGATGATCTKAATATAATCGGAACTCAAAGAGATCGAAGCATCGATTATTTAAAAGGGAATTTAAGATGAAAGATCAGGCGGACAAAGTATTGTCTTGTCTCCAAATTGAGAGATCTAAAAGGGTATATTTGTGCATCATCCATATACCAAAGAGTGTTAAAAAGATTTAACATGGATAAGGCTACTCCTCTAAGCACCCCTATGGTCGTAAGAACATTGAATGTCGATAATGATCTAACCATCGAGGAAAATGAAGAGATACTTGGCCGAAGTGCCATATCTAAGATGCGATTGGAGCCCTTATGTATCGGCAAATTACAACCAGATATATCATTTGCCATTAATCTTTTAGCGATATAGTTCATCCTCGAAGACATTGGAGTGGGATTAAACATGTCTTCCGATATCTTGGTCGATTGATTTAGGATTATTTTATCCTAACAATTCAAATGGTCAAATGATTGGTTTTGCAGATGCAGAATATTTATCGGATCCTCACAAAGCTCGATCACAGACAGGATATGTATTTACGATCGGAGGCACTGCTATATCTGGCGTTGCAACAAGACTTGTGGCTACTTCAAATCATGCCGAGATTATCGCTCCATGAAGCAAGCGAGAGAATGTGTATGGTTGAGATCGATAAGACAACACATTCAAAGCGGAATCAAGTAAATACACCAATCCTTTATGAAGATAATCTGCGTGTCGCTCGACGAAAAAAGGATATATCAAAAGTGATAGAACCAAACATATCCTCCGAAGTTATACCCCAAGAACTTGAGAAGAAAAATTGAAGTAAGATATGTCGATCATGCGACAGCTGCATCTCTTCACAAAGTCACTCCCGATGTTCGAAACATGTTCACAACATTGGAATGCGTCTCAACAAGACATATGAGATGCGTAATTCGAGGAGCTTGCGTGTTGTACTCTTTTTACCTTATCGGTTTTATCCCACTGGGTTTTCTATAAGGTTTTTAACGAGCAACAAAGGCTAAAGCGAAGTGACATTAGTCTTGAGAGTGTTGTAAATGTCAAAAGTTAGGCAGCAAAATTTGACTCTCTTCCGTCAAATTTTGCGTGTATAAGTGGAGCTCACTGTCACTATGCATGCCTATTTGCCTATAAATAGGAATGTTTCGATGTTGTAAAATTAAATCCAGCACAAACATAATAATATCTCTTCCCTCCCTTAGTATAAAATTTTCATATTCTCTTTTTTTTTATATCGATATACCCGAGTTCTATGGATACGGTAAACTTTTTTTCGGTAATATAACTATATATAAACACCGTTTTTATAACATATTTAGATTTTTAGAAAGAAAAAACGTAAGTGCTTTAAAACGGTGGTTTTCGTCTAACCACATCAATAATATGGTATTTGGTGAATTATCCGACTCCCACATAAACATGTTACTTCACTAATTCTTTACCCATTTTTGACCAATTAACTTGTTTCCCGAAGGAGAGATTGAAGATAACTAGAGAAGTGACTTTTTTTTTTTCGCCATTGAGATAAATTCTAGTGCATGATGTATTTATAGACTTATCAAAAACTGTGGTGATGCGGATGTTGAGGTCGGTTCGGGTTTGTGGGTTGGGCGTTTACACCATATGTTACTGGGCTTTGGCCTTTCTTTTGTAAATTTCTTCCGGGCCTTTGGCCCATTAATATAAAATCAGTTGGGAAAAAAAAAAAGACTTACTTATAAAAACTCAGTCTGGATATATTTTTACTTTTTTAACTGGCTCCATTCTGAAATTTAGAAAGGGCCAGCTTTTTTTTTGGTTTCTCTCTTAAAAATTTAGAGTTTCGTGAAAATTGGGGATCACTGGTCGATTCAGGGTTTCTCTGCACGCCCCCAGGATCATGGTGTCTCCGAAACAGCTAGATTTCTCTTCCTCAGGTGGTGCTGATGATACCTTCTCCCGACAAAGATCACCGCGTAATTCTTCCTCAAAGCGTGCTGCTTCTGACGCAGCAGAAGAAGCAGAAGAAGAGACAAAGAAGAAGAAGAAGAAGAAGACAAAATTGGGTTCGCCGTTGTCCATCCCGATCTGGAACGAGGAAGATGAGCTCGCTGTCTTAAAGGTGTGTATTTCTACTTTTTCATCTACTGCCTTACATGATTGAATTGCATTGTGATTACTTGATATAATTTCTCAGGGATTAGTTGATTACAGAGCTAAGTCAGGATTCCAAACCAAAATCAATTGGGATGCGTTTTATCGTTTCCTCGGAGGTTCCATCGTTGCGAAATTCTCCAATGATCAGGTTTTGAGTAAGATCAGGAAGTTAAAAAGAAGATTTCTTGTTCACTGGGAGAAAATCATTGAAGGGAATGATCCGAAATTTACGAGGTCTAGTGATTCTGAAGCCTTTGGTTTTTCCATGATGATTTGGGGACACAATGAAGCTGATTTTGCTCATGATGATGATGGTATATATAAGGAGATGTTGAAGGAGCACGAGGAACCCGTAAATGAAAATGGGGCAGCGAAAATAACGGACAACGGGACTGCTCGAATAGCACAGCAGAGCGAGAGTGGGGAGGAGATGTTGAAGGAGCACGAGGAACCCGTAAATGAGAGTGGTGCAGCGAAAATAACGGACAATTGGACTGCTCGAATAGTACAGCAGAGCGAGAGTGGGGAGGAGATGTTTAAGGAGCATGAGGAAGTAGCTGGTGCTGAACCCTTCAATGAGAATGGGGCAGCAAAAACAGTAGAGAACGGGAGTACTGCTGGAAAAGAGAGTCATGACGATGATGATGAGTTATGCGCTGTACGGGATGCATTTGAGACCTTGATGTCACAAGGTTTAAGTGACTACCAAAAGAAGCTGCAGCTTGAGAAGCTGATGAACATTGAAACTGGTAAAAGAAGAGAGTTGAGCGATGAATGGAAAGCGTTATGTGTTGAGGAAAGAAGATTGATTATTGAGAAGCTAAGATTTTCCGCCAAGCTTGCAGAAGCATTAGATGAAACCAAGAAGCCGTTGTAGCATTCGGTGTTGTTTAGGTTCTTAGTAGTCAAGCTTTCAACTGTTCAATGTGATTATCTTTGGATGTTGTTTTTGTTCGGGTTTTCGGTGATCTACTTGGGAAAGTGTTGTTAAGATAATCTAATTTTTCCTGAAGTCTCTACAGGAGTCATGTCCGTTGTAGGATATAAATTGAGTTACATATTTCATAATTTCTAATGGCACCAGGTTAGTCAATGACGTGACATACCATTTTATATTCACTTACAAAAGGTATTTACAATGTAATTTTACATTTTTAACCACTAAAAAGGCCAAAGAAGTGAACAAAGAAACACCCTGACCAAATAATAAAATAATTTTTCTTGTCGGTAGTCACCAAACCCTGCAATTCCCAAATGCATTTTCTTTGCAACAAACGGCTTATCCATATGAATCCGACAGAGGAAGACAAAAAGCTTTAGTCTTGTGATGTAGCAGAGTATTCAAAAAGCAAACGTTTTGAAGGTGCGGATTGCAGAAGGACACGCAAGCGGCTTGTGAGCTGATAGATCAGTGTCCATTGCATCGCCATCTCAGAATCTTTCATCTGTCTTACCACAGAGGCCTGTAGATAAAAGACAGCAAGAACAGGGTGGTGCTTATTTTGGTAAGTTTCTAAAAGAAGTGTGGCATATGGAGAAGAAAGAAGATTTAAATGTTTATGCCTGACCTGAAGACGTTTTCCGAGCTGAACTTCAACTTCCGTTCCAAATGATATGTTGCTCGCCAGAGACTTGAGAGGATCCACAGTTGGATCAACAGAGAGTAAACTTGGGATCTGCGGGGCATACACCAATCTCCATCTCGCCTGACCAAACTCTCCTTTTCCTTCTATCCTTGGCATTATGGTTTCAAGTGTTGCGGTTGCAAGTTTTTTGAAAGCAAGTTGTCCATCTCCTTCTAATATGGATTCTGCTAATTGGCTCTCAAACACTTTTGCAGCCTGGGAGAGTGAGATTGTAAACATAAAATCTTCCATCAAGAAAAAAAACGCAACAGCATTTCCAAATTTCAGTTAGCGTTTTGACTTCAAAATTACCTCGGAAGGTGAGAGAGCATCCTGTTCCACAGAACGAGTTGAAGTCACCACTAGTTTGTCCTGCCAATTGCTGGCACGACTTTGGATCCTAAATTGCCATTCTGAACCAACTAAAGCTAAATCTAGCAGAGGATCTAATCCATGTTCAGGTTCAAACTTTGCAACGTTGAGATGCTCCCTCTTCAGGCGTACCTGTGTTAGAAAACAAAATAGATGTTGATTACTCGAGGACAGCCTGGCTTTGCAAGAAATTATGGAATGAATGAGTTCACCACAGAAAATCAAAACAGAGATTTAGACAAAACCTGAGTAGCCACAAGATTGACATCTCCATTCTCGAATCTCAGGACACCCTTTGGTTTGATAAATTTTGGATGAGCCATACCATCAAGTTCAAGCTCACCACTAACAGCAAAATTAAGAATTAAAGGATACACTATCCTCAACTCTGGTCCTAAAACAAGTTTCATATCACTCAGACGGATATCCATATTTGGTTTCATTTTCACTTCTTCAATCTCCTTTTCAACAGAATTTGATTTACCTGTTGCGGACAAAACAAGCAGGGATCATTAAAAAGTTTTACCTACAAAGTCCAAATACTAAAAAATCATAGAATTTTTGCTAGTAAAGACATAAATTACCAGTAGAATGGGAGAAATTCATCCTTGAAGAAGCCCGTTCTGTACCAAAAAACCGAGTAAAATATCGTGAAGCAACTGCTTGATTAATAGCAGCACCTGGAATCCTATATTGATTGGCTGCCAATCTATTTAAAGGGGCACCTCCGCCACCCTTATCATGAGGGAGATAAGCTTCTCCCTGGCTTAATTTAATATTTCCTGATATAGTTGGCTGCAAGATTGATCCAGTAATTTGCAGCTGAGTATCAACCTGACCACTGATATGGCAACACGGTCACTTTTATAAGGAATCAAAAAATGTAATAAGCTCAGTAACATGGGTCTAGAAGAGAAGAAAAGTGTAATAAGCTCAGTAACATGAGTCTAGAAGAGAAAAATGGAAGAAACCTAGACGATACAGTATCTCAGCATGCGGTCTAGAAGAAGAGCAAAGAATATAAAAATTAACCAAAACTGATCCAGGATAAAGTATGTACCCGTCAAGATATATCAACAGTTAAAGTAAGACAAAAAAAGATATATCAAAATTATGTACTACAAGCTTGAAATGATTGACAGCAGCGTTGATTTCAGAATATACCTTAAAAAATTCTTTGCTCGTACTTCTAAAACTTCACATTTGAGCTCTATTCCATCACCAGTAGATGCTTCATTTGTTCTAAGGGGAAGATTTCCTTTAACAACCAGCTTTCCCCTTCTACTTACCCTGCTTTCCAGTGAGCTGATGCACAATCTGTTTGATTTTACATGTACGGTCCCACCGAAGTTTGTGAGAGGTTTACGGAGCACAGGTGAAGATATAGACGCCCTGTGGAATGAAGCAGACCCATCAAGCACTGGATGCTCCACTGTACCTCCGACCTGCTCAGAAGGTAGGGTATGCATAAATAAATTTAGTCAGACCTTCTACAGTGTTTAAGGACATGGACAGATCAATTTAACTATCGTATGATGTAAAGATAACTTAACAAGAGCTCAAGCTAATTTTATTTGGCCAACCTGAAGCCTGATATCAGCATTGCCTTGGAGCCAATTAGCATAAGGAGAGATGGCTGTCAACAACGTCATCCCCCCATCCTTGATGTCTGCCTCCAATCTAACTTCTCCTGCATCTAAAATATTCCAATTTAAACCCTTGAGACTCTCAGCTAGTTGGCTGTCCCATCCCTCTTCGCTCCTATCCCTCGAGGTTCTCTTCTCATCATCTTCCTTTTCTTTTGCCCAGCTAGGGATTTTCACTGCACCACCCCTATCAGTTTCTCTGTCTTCCCCCTCAGAGATATTTTTCTGTGAAAAACTAACAGGAACACTTCCTTGTATATGCACATGACCATTTTGGACGAATGGTTCAAAGTTGGAGTTGAAAAGAAAACGACTGTTGGATGTAAGAGAAGCAAAAACTTCAGCTCGTCCAAGGTCTATACCACCAACCGCGCCATCCAATAATCTAACTTGTACATCACATTCTGGTTTTTCAAGACTACCTCTAAGATCCCCTTCCATGTGTAAAATGCCTTTGATTGGTGACAAGAGTTTCCTCAGAGAGTGAACAAGATCAGTAGCTGATGACTCAACAACCTCAACCAAGGTAGGTATCAAACTGACAGGGAAATTCAGAACAGCAAAATGAAGATTTGTTTTTGGCCCCAATAAGGTCCCATCTGCATGCAGTGTAGCGTTTCCTTTTTGAATAAGCATCTCCTTAAGACGTAAACCATCATCATTGCTATATGAGCCAGTAGCCAGAACACGCTGTGTTTTGTAAGTCCCCCACTCCCAGTCATCTCCATGGAAGTCAAATTCGGCCTGATATAGACATAAGAGGAAAACGTTTAAACAAGAGCATCATTAGAAATTTTCACTTAATTATTCCAGTCATAAAAAGTTAAGACAATGGCACCCGTCCCCTTGGATTAGAAAGCTTATGAAAACCAATTTGGAGTCTCCTTTAGATGATGACAACGTTTACCCTTCCATTTTAAAAACGAGATGACAGGGTTATTTTTATACCAACGTGTCTCCATTGCCTCCACCACTAGCATCCAATGAACCATGCCAGTGACCTTTGAGTTCAGCTAAACCTGGAAGACTTAGATCTTCAAGAACGACTTCACTTGGAGGAGTATAATACCCACGTATCTCCTGATTTCAAGGAACAATGAAATTTACAAAAGGAAAGAAAGACGAGCTTAAGGGTATTTACACAGTTCTTTTTTGTCATTATAGAATCTGCTTTCTACGTCAGAACCCGTTAGTTACTTTAAAATGGAAGAAAAGCACCATATTTGGTACATTACCTCTAGCAAATCTCGAAGATTTTCAGCTTGTAGACAGAGATTTTGCACACTTTGAATAAAAAGATCCTGCCATACCAACCAAGTAACCCACATAATCAGAGGCATCCAGCTCAAAGAGGAGATGAGAACATATTTTTGGAGTACATGAACATAAACATACTCATGCAGGTTGAATTTCTATTGAACCAACTTTTTAGAATATGGCTACTAACAATATAAGCATGTTATTCAGCAATATTTAGCAATAACATTAGCCAACCTTCGATCTTGAGTGAACAGCTGGATCTGTACTTCTTGAAAGAAGCCTTGCAAGAGGAAGCATCTCAGCAACCTCTGCTTTAGGCACTTCAAGTCTCATTCTCCATCTACCCATGGAAGATATAACACTTCCAAGATGACCCGTCATGGCTCTCATTAAGAAACTGCCAGCTTCCTTCTGACCAAGGTCTCGGTCACGGGAACCCGGTAATACATATTCGCCTTGAAGCTCATAACGGCTATTGCTTTGTTCCAGAATAGTTTTCTCAACAGTGATCTTCAGGAAGAAAGATGAAAAGGATAAGCAGAAATATCATCATGCACATTCTCATATTGCCTTCACTGCTAAAAGTACTTATCAATTATATACTGTTTAATCTCACTATAGCCTTTAGTCTTCCGGACAACATGAAACACTTAAAACAGACAAATGAAATAGGCTTGATTTATTTATGGCCATTTATATGGTGGCAAATGATGTACTATGAAATAATTAAACTAGAAAACAGCGATGATCAATCTCTAGATTAGGCATATGATGTACTATGAAATGATTAAAATAGACAACAACAATGATCAATCTCTAGGTTACTTAGAAAACTAAACCAAACGATCGGGAACCTGTACAGTTATACTACATACCACATCACCACTCCATCTTATTGCAACATCTAAAGCTTCACCCAGAACTCCACTAAATTTTGGCCGAATTACAGACAACAAGCCATGTCCCCTTCGCTTCTGAAGATTTAGTTGAATCTCTGCCTGCAAGTAATACGGAAAGTAAGATATTATTGATAATTATAAAGAGACAACTCCCCAGTAGCTTCTGAAAAGCTGATTTCCTAAGTTATAAGCTTCTATCAGAAGCATAATACCACACTAGAACTTCCAGTCACATATTCTGCTACAAACACATAATACTTGCAAGATGTCATCTTATGAACGTTTTATTAAGTGAACCTAATCTTCGTTGACACTATTGTTAACATGCAAGAACATATCCTGAATAGACAGAAGCTGATGATACCGTTAATAAACTGTTCTATTTCTGAACCTTCGCTCAGCAATATCACAGGATAAATTACTCATATGAATGTGCTTACCTTTTGAATCACCCCTCTCAGCGAGGCCAACTCCAACTCATCCAGTGGAAAATTGCGTATCTAGGACCAGATATGGGGACAAAATATAAACCATCTGCTGCCAATTCTCATTTTCTCCACAAATGATCAAATAAGCATATATGCAAACAAGAGAAAGTAATACCTCCAAAGTAGCGGACTGTTGTGGTTGAAAACAAACATTAGCTCTTAGTTGTCCCTTTTGAAGAGAAAAGGAGAGCAACTTTCCACTTTGTACATTTTCGTCAGCGTTAAGCTGTAGTGGACCTATAAAGTCTAGTGTAAGACTTTCATCTGGCCTGCCCACGGCATCAAGCTAGATATGCAACAATACTAAAAAATATTAGTACAGACATCATGGGCTAACCTTTGTATCACTTAAAATTGTCTAGAACGCTGTTCAAATCAGATATATGAGACGTACTGACACAATTTTGACAAGATAGCCTTCATGGCTTTAATAAATTGACAGAAAAAAATTAAGAAAAAGCTTCAACAGTTAGAAATCTCGTATCAATCACAATTCTTTTACTGCCGAATAAAAAGGTCTGTGGCAAGGATAGCTGCTACTAGTGCTCCTTGTGTTACGGATACTGATGATATGGTTCACAGAAGCAAGAAATCAGTAAATTACCTTAACATGATCACGTGAAACGCTCAAACGTCCAGCCAGTTGAGGGGCCAAAATCAACTGATTCAGCTTGAGACTTGAGATGGAAATCTCACCATCGAGGCAAGAAATTGCAGCTGCATCTTCGGATTTGTCTGACTCAACATCTCCATCTTTTGTAGTGCTGTGTCGTTTTATCTTCCCCAGAAATTTGATCCTTCCTGTTGCTTTTAAATGTGTAGGTCTTGGCGAATCAAATGGATAGGAAGAGACCAAGCTGAAAAACTCAAAACCACGCATACGTAAATCCAAATCAAGCCCCTCAACAACAAATGGCATGGCCTCCCCTTGAGTGAAGTCTTGGTGACACAAACACTGGTCTTGGTATGAGGTATCTAATTTTGTGTACAGATCAAAAGCAATGGATGATGAATTAACAATGATATTATCATGTGATATCACAATATCTCCCCGAGCATCAGTTAAGGAGCCATCAGCTTTAGGTGCTGCCCATTTAATGTCAAACCTCCTGCATTCAAAATTCAGATGAGCGCAATTAGACAAGCACACACATCAAAGAACACTGAATATAGCCAACAGAATGGCAAGAAAACCTTACGGTTTCAAGAGGGCGCCAGAAAGTTTCGTTTCCCCAGTTAAATCACCCAACTTCAGCAGCCCGAGATTAAGATATTCAGGGATATAACGATGCAAAACCTTATCAAAAGATATATTTCCTGAAAAGTTCACATCCAGTGCGGTATCATCTACTTCCCCCTGTAAGCGTATACACCATTTCAGCATCAAATAGAAAAACAGAAACACAAACGGTAACCAGTACTCAATAACATACATATTGCTAAATAAGATGATGAAATGAAGACATTAGATTTTAAGATGTTATACATATTGTCCCTCAGATTAACCTTATAAAAGAGCATGTCAAGTGAGCTAATGAAAATATTATTCAAGGAAACTAGCAATCAATTGGGGGCGATAAAATTGAAACTTCCATATAATTGGTGAATGGAGCCAGGTGAGACAGGCTGTTCTTTGTGAAACATAACCATTTTTCTTCAGTTAACAAACCGAGTTGATTATGATGGAAAGCATACCATATGCTCCATTCAAAAGAAAAAAAAATCTAAATCTCAGACACAGTTACCACTCCTCATGCCTACACAGATATTACGCATGCGTGGTGAAACACAAAATCACAACCATTTATTTGGATGAAAGATGGGGCTTGATGCAGTCAATTGATAAACCTAACAGGCTATTCATAAAAATCAGCTGGAAAGAGTAAGCATGCATCTGCAGATCCCTCAGTAGAAAACTCAAGATTGAGCCACATATCTTGGTCATATTGCCAAGCATATTGCCAAGCACACTGCTTGGTGTCCCGTTTTCCCTCAATCCAGTCGTCACCCAACCCAGAAACACTAATGATGCAAGGTCAATTGTCGTAGGATTATACAAGGAAAGGTAGGGAAGTACATACCTCTGGACAGATCCAAGCATTCCCTGCTCCACGAATTTCCCCACCATCAACAAGGGTAGCTCTAATACCATACAAATCAGCAACCTATTACATGAAATAGGCTAATTTGAAAATATCCGAAAAGGTAATACATACTTCACAGAGGTGGAAACAGACAAAGAAATTACTTACACAGTTGTCAGTGTTAAATGTGAAATTAGCAGAAAGATAGGAAAATGGAACACGGTCAAATGCTGCAACAGCACCAGCTTCCTTGTTTTTAAGCATTGCCTCATATGCCAAAGATGTAGGGAGATCTGGAGACAGATAAGCTATCTTCCTAGAAACCATGCAACTTCCCACAAAAACGGGAGCATCAAGCGGGCCTTGACAGTTGAATACAGCTGTAACAGAACCAGCTAGCTGCAGGCCAAGATGATACAATGAATTGGGACTAGATAAAGGAGTCACTCAAAAGCAAAAAAGAAAAAAAAACGAAATGAAAATGCATAAAGCGCTAAATAAATGGTGAAGTTTAACAGAACATGCAGAAGGCAATATAAATTATACCGGAAAATACAAGGGCTTCATCTTGAACGTTTTCATCAAAGCATTAATTTCCACATAGGGAACCTGGAACAAAATAGGGACAATCAACAGCTTTGGTGGGATAATTAGGAAAACACATCAGGTGTTAAGATGAGGAAAGTTATCCAATGTAGCGAGAATATCGACCCACATCATATCATTTCGTTTTGTCTTTGACTGGTAATCTAGATAACAAAAATTGCCATCTAGATCAGGGTTTCACATAACAAATGTTACCTGACACATCAGATGAAACTCCCCCTCATCAGGATGTATTCCGAAATCTCCAGAAGCCTCCAAAGGAACCTTTCCAAACCAACCATTAGCATTATGAAGGAAAATGCGCTGACCGCGGAAGGACAGGCTGGCTGAGACATCCTGTAAAAGCAAAATGAGATTATATGAGGCAAAAGGTAGCCTGAGTCAGCAACTAAAACCTTGAGCTGACATCCTGCGTTTCTAGCTAAAGATAACGACAGGAGAAGCATTATATCTGAACAATTACATGGAAAGCGTAAAACCTCTATAGAAAGACACAGATATATATATATATATATATATATATATATATATATATATCTTCTATCGCACAGGAAACATATTATAAAGACATGAGAAGGCATATTCAGGAAATATTTACACCCAAGACTTACCGAAAACGAAGAAGGTGCATCATTTATATGGAAGCCTAGTCCTGTGACATCAAGTTGCCCATGTAGGTTTGGAAATATTTCCCCTCTAGACATACACAGATGAACCTGCAATGCAATAGACGACAGTCAGGAAAAGAAAACCCAAGGGCAAACCAATATTATTTCGGAAATTTGCTCAGACCCCTCAACTTGTAAAAGAGAAGAAAGAACTCCCAAACTTGACGTCAAATATCTTTTACAATCTATCATACATATAGACTCCAACAATAAGGTGTTCTCTAGCCAGCTTGGTGACACTTGGTTGTCTAACTAATTGGGCATATTTTAACAGCTCTTATTGTACAAAAAAAAACTACTACAGAAAAAATGGAAAAATTGAAAACATAAACTGTAGATTGTTAACGCTCACTGAAAATGATAAACTTTAATTCACTAAGAGGACACACAGTGGACATTAGAAAAGCACCTCACCAGTAGCTCTTCCCTTAGACCACTCAATTGGGATCGCTAGAATTCTTTCAAAAATCTGCAGAGATGTAGAAATGAGATAATTCAACCACTGTAACTGATACCAAACATAAGTCATCTATTCCACCTGCTACCTTACCGGGACAAAGAAGTTAACGACATTTAAATTTGCATGCCAGGTCTGCTCGACAGTATCAACAAAAACATCAACGGACAAAAGCCCACCATCTACAGATGTTACATCTGATCTCCACATATTACAGTTTCCACCAAGTTGAACGTACACACGACCATAGTGATTCTGAAACTTAACATGTCCATGGACGTTCCTCATTTCTCTACATAATAAATGTTGTTTACCAAAATCAGTCACTTAAAAAGACCTCTACTTCACTTAGCTTGAACTAAGTAAACAGAGATATTAAAGACCATACTGATCACATATAGGGTTTGATATCCACTTAAACCGATGCTAAAAGTAAAAATGTTATGCTACAAATTTAATTATCGAAAGTTGGACTTGGAGAGTAAAAGAAAGGGAAAAGCAAATGGCTGATTTAAACATTACATTTACAAAGATAAATGACCCTCACCTGGGCTCTGTATCGCCATAGGCTAATAGAATAAGTGTCCCAGCTTTAAACTGTACAGAGTCAAGCATAACTGGTAGTGTCTTCTCAACATAACCAGCAGGCAGCTTCTCCAGTCCATCACTCAAGTGAGGAGCACTGTCAGCAGCATTCGGATCTGCCCCTCCTGTTAACTTCTTAGAGGAACCAGTAAGAATATTAAACACCATTTCCTTCAATTTTATGTTCCATGGCCGAGTAGGACGTCGATGATTTGCTACATGTTGATGCTCATGCTTTTTGAAAGTAAAGTCACGAGGTTGATTTCCACTTCGATTACCATGTGGAACATCGTTAGCATTCTGATCCACAACATTCATAGATATATCCCCTCTCTGACTGCTTAAAGTCTCAGATTCAGTAGAATTCACAATATCTTCAACAGATGGGCTTCCTTTAGTTTGTAAGAGTGCAGAGAGTCTATCAACAGTCATAAGGAATGGATCACATGATACAGTGAACTTGTCTAACGTTGAAGCCTTTTTTGCACCGAGGAGCCTTTCCCCCCTCCCTCGGTAAATTTTCCCATCCAAATCATTAGCTAATGATTTCTCACCATACGGCACACGATAATCATATTGGTTACTGATTTCTCTATCACCTTTAACTAATAGCATATCCAAACTCAACCCATCATAATTTGTTGATAAAACTGACGGCTCGTCAAGCTTTTGTTGTGATAGAATGTGGAAATAAGATAGAGCCGCTGAAGCACTACGCTCAAGAATTCTCTTCTTGGCACTAATATTAGACATTGAATTATTATGTGATTTTGAATTCCACTTGAATTTGTACTTCCTCGGGACCTTTAACATTTTGGACAAGAACTTGAGCCCTGAACCAGGAATTTTTATGCCAAATGATTTCTCCAATTCAGCGTGCTTCATGTCATAATCAACACCTGGGTCCATGCAATGTTGGTCTGCTGAATGCATCTTTTCATCCATGCAAATAAAGGAGTTGGGATTTGCTATTTCAGTAAAATGCCTATCGTGCTTCACCGCATCATCTTTAGTTTGAGAAGAATTCTTACAAGGAACGATATAGCCCATCTCTGCAGCTTTTCTTGCATCATTATCCCTTTCTTCATCCCAACGGATCCCAGCTTCCTCCCGTGAAATTCTCCGAGTTTTGGTGCGAAAATCAATCCCTTCTTCAGAGGACAAATGGCTTGGCAAAGTTGCGTCAGATAGTGGTATCCCTAACCATGTAAAATCTTTCTTTTGTGCAACCAAAACTGTTGGATTACTTAGAATCGCATCAACCACTATCTTTCCCCTCCTAAGACTAGCAAAAGGACGGACACAAAGTTTCATAGTTGGAACCTCACCACAAGAGAATTCTTCACCATGAGGACCAATGGAGCTCGCTTCAAGTGTTATGCACAATGGTGAAACTCTTCTAACCTTTCCGAAATCAACCTCACGCTGAATAGTCTCACTAAGGACAGAGCAAACTGATGGCAAAAGCTTAGTCTCCACAAAAGCACGGGCCTTGTTCTGTCCATACCACACCAATAAGCAAACCCCAGAGATAACAGCAAAGAAAACAGAACACCTCAGGAAAAACAAACCCTCTTCCCATACAGGAGCTAAAGACCTAACCAATCCCTTGCTTCGTACAAAAGGCTCTTTCAAACATTTAACCTCCATTCTACTTCTAGAATCAAGAGACTTCCTAAGCAATTGCACGTTTTTCCCACAAAATTGGGAAAATTTGACAACTTCGGCTAACCAATCATTCTGTTTCTTCTCTGAGCATATACGCTTTCTACGAAATGACCTTCTAGAAACATTGATTCTCCTGTCTCTGGGATTCAAAGAACCATGAAGAAGAGGAGTAGGAAGAAAAGAGCTTTGCAATCTCAAGCTCATTATCTCGCGCTCATCTGCTGGGGACCAAGAAGTGCGACTCTTAGCCCCCGAAAGCTTCAGACTTTAAGACAACCCACTTCCGAGAATCCTGACATAGATTGAATGGTTTCCGAGGGTGTGGAAACTAGGGTTTCTTCTAGTTAGAGCAACCAAATCGACTCAATTCCGACTAATCTAGGTCAAGTTTGTTCGAAAACGGGAACAAATAGGGATTATCAGTGGTCTAAGAAGATAATCGAAGAAGCTTACGAGTTCGTGTGCGCAGGGGATAGAGAAGGGAAGAACAACAAATCAAGCAACCTTTACCAGCGTATAAAACTTGTGAAAATGTGGTCCGGTTTAACCGCAACAACCACTCGCAATTTTATAACGCCGTACCAATCAATATCTTTAAACCCGATTCACAAAGAGAACCGAAATAACTTTCGGTTTACCAGATGAGTCTGGTCCAACCTCGAGTATCCCGTAAATCCTTATATACTATTATGTGTTTAGCCGCGATGTTGCATTATTTCTTTTGTATTAATAAAATAAAAATTTTAGAAGAAACAAAATTAAAACCAAATTCGGATTTTCTTATTATTATTTTATGACTTTAGATGTGGAAATTATTAAAAATATATTTATTTATTATAGAAATATGAAAATGAATTATTTTCTCATTTAAAATTGGTATAATTTTTTTCCCAATATAACTAGAAACTTCCAAATACAATTTCACATTTAACTAGATATAGATTTTTTTCAATTTTATTGTAAAAAGAAAACCAAAAAAAAATTAATGTGTATTTTAACTCGGTAACGCCATAATCGAGAGAAAAATTTCATAGTTATTTTCTAAGACTGGTAATTTGATTATGTTGGAGGTGGCTATGAACAGAAAGATAGACTTGAGTGCATATGGTGCTAATTAAAAGAGGAAAGCTTGGCATATATAAAAAATAAGTGTAAAGATGAATGTGTTTTTTTTTCTTTCAAATGTTACATGTAAATTATGTGGCTAGACAATCGAGTTTAATTAAACTTTAAATCGTATGTCACAAAATAAAAATATGAAGTGTTAAAAGTTTGTCTCAGATGTGTATATGAATTGACAATTGGCATGTTTGTCTCAGATGGGTAAATGTTTCTCTGAAAGTGATACAAAGGGAGTATTATATAAATACGATGTCATAGTTAGATATATTTTTTTTTCTGTTTGTTGAGACTTGAGTGAAAAGATTGAGGTTTTGTAAACGGAAAGTGATCAAGACATGTATAGACTGATTGTGAGTACATGTATGTACAATCGAGATGAAACAGGAATACGAATTACTACGATTTCGGAACGTGACATGAGTTCGTGATTAATGAGTAGAATGGATGTGTGGGGCTGAGAAAGAAAATTCAGGAACTCGATCCATATCACTATATGCGTGGAACACAACTCAAGTCTGTGAATGGGTGTGATCAAGGATAAAGAGATGCTTTGATAAAGAGAAAAGAGATGGTGATAAGAACACAATAACGGATATGATCGTGCATGCATTCATGATCTTACATTGAGGATGGTTTAGAGTGCGGCCCGAGTGGATTAGAAGGCAAAACAAAGGGAACATAATTTAGGGGTTCAAAATCGAGGGTTTTAGTTCGAGTGAAGCACGATTAAGTGTGGTTACTGAAGCACAATCAAGTGCGGTTGTGGTTCATGATCCGAGAAGTGATTATATATGCATGGGTTATAGTTTGAGATTGAGAATGAATTGATTACTTAACCACTACACACACAAAAAAAAACACAAATGGGTACGGTCTCGATAAGCCTTGCCCATTTGATTGATGAACTTGGCATAGTAGACTTATTGGTTGCATGATCGTCCGGGTTTTGACTTAATGAGATAAGATGACTGTATCCTTTTGTAGGTTTCCAATTGATTTGTCTTAGACTATATTTGATAGTTTGTCTGTTTCGTTGTCTAACCCGAGACAAGACTTCCCTGTTAACCTCAAATATGTGAACATGCATGCAATATCTAAATAAATTGCAAATTTTGTAGATTTTCATTGAAACCCCCAATAATAAACACAATTCCTATGATCAAAAAAAAAAAAAGGAAAGAAGAAAAGAAACCACAATTCTAACTCAAGTTTATGTTTACCAACCAAATTTTTGGTCTGACCTCTTACATGATCCTATTTCCGATAATCTAGTCCCTCTTTTCGAAAATTGATCTTGGTTGATAACCCAAATTATTTGAGATTTATCAAGAACCGATCATCAAACCCCACTTCTTTAACCCTTTTTTCCTTTAGTCAAAAACCTTTCAAATGGGCAACACTCTTATCATTTGTGATTGCAAATATGAAAATTTCTTTATTTATCAGTTCAATATTTGACTATTTACCATCCCTACATAAAATGGACAAAAGACAACACGTGCAAACGAATTTGTGACAAGGCATGAATCAAAACATAGGAAAATGAATGAAAACGGAAGACAATAATACCATCAAACCATACATAAGAAGATGGTTGAAGACAGAATGTACCTAAAAAGGTCTGATATTAAAAAACAAAAATGTTCAAAAAGAAACGAAAATTTCCAGAGACATGTTTTGACTTTAGCCTGTTCATTGTAATACGACTAGAAAAAGGATTCAATGTCTTTAGCTCTAAAAACCAGACCCTTCAAAAGATTTATTAGGACAGAGACTCATATGAACAATATACGGCGAAATACATGTTCATATTTGTATTTCCATCAAGATCAAAATGGTGGTGTTCAGGATTTACCGCACAGGCTGTTGGTTATAGTGGTTCTTCTCCTTCTTCTTTGCAGCGGCCAGCTTCTTACGTCTTGCAGCTGCCTCCTCCGCAGCAGCTTTTGC
Organism: Boechera stricta; assembly: GCA_018361395.1. NCBI lineage: Eukaryota > Viridiplantae > Streptophyta > Magnoliopsida > Brassicales > Brassicaceae > Boechera > Boechera stricta. The sequence continues at coordinate 5,117,842 of CM031541.1, forward strand.
TGCAGCATCCACCTCTTTGCCTGACTTCTTCTTCTTCATGGATGCAAGCTTTTTTAGCCTTTCTTTGACATCAATTGGAGATTCTTCCTCAGTTAGTTCAGACCCAGCAGCTTCATCTACAGCATTCGCATTGTTGTTTGCTTGTTGCTCTTGAGATTCTTTTACCTCCTTCTGTTTATCCTTCTTTTTCTTCTTTTTTGATGCCTTTGACTCCCCACCTGCTGCATTCTCCTTCTTCTCTCCCTCTCCATTGACATCTTCTTTCTTTTCTTCTTTAGACTCTGCAATGTATCGGAATTAGCAAAATGCTAGACAGATCAAAACATGCTGATTTTCTCAGCAAGATAGAGACACAACACAAAACATTAGAATAGAGAATACACTAGAGCACGATTGCCTGGAACAATCAGTTGCAATGGCTGCACCAATAATACATGTAATCAGTACTATTAAAGATGACAGAATTGAAAACAAGAGAACCTTGAGATTCCTCTTGGCCATTATTCTCCTTGGGGGCAACTCCAAAATCAGCCAACAAAGCTTCAAGCTCAGCAAGTTCCTTCTTTTTCCTCTCTTTCTTGGAAAGTTGCCTCTCTGCCTCTTTAGGAGGTGCAGGAACTTCAGGAGCCTTCTTCACCTCAGGCTCAGGCTCTGGATGAACCTGTACCTCTGTTTCCTGTTCATGCTCTTCCTCCACATCATCATCACCTTCATCAAGAATATCTTCCTCACTTTCACTTTCCTGGCAATTAAAGCGAGAGCATTCCATCAGAAACCAAGAAAATCACACGCAATCTGGAGAAGAACTAACGCTAAAAGCAAGTCATCGTGAACAAAAAAACTTATTAAATAAGCAAAGGAGAAACTTAAGCCTATATATTATACTTGCCTACGCAACCAAATGCTACCACAGCATAGGTAACACATAAGTGAAACATTCAGGAGGGATAAAGCAACATGAGCAACGATAACAATTCCTCTTATCCCAGACAATAATCACCAAACACAAATTATCTTTGTAATAACTTACCAGAGCCATAAGCATAAGATAAATTAATACTAGAACAGAAACCAACTCTCAGAATTCCCAAGTCACAAAGAGAATCGTTAACCAATAGACAGAGAACATTATTTACTGCAATCATGTCAAATCTCAATAGAGATAATTCCAAAAATCACAACCAATTCAGTAACCAGAGAGACACACAACATAAAACATCAATTGTTTAGACTTCTGACCTCAACATGAACGTCTTTTGAATCAGTATGGGAAGGCTCAGAAGTGCTCCAGCCAGACTGAGGAGGAGCAGTGGTGGCATAATAGTCATCATCTTCATCGTCATCATCAATATCAGCCCAAGACTTAACTTTCAAAGGCGTAGGTGCCCAAAAAACCTGTGGCTCAGGCTCCTTCTCTGGCTCTTGCCTTGACTTAGAGGACCCTTTGCTCTTACCTGCCTTGTCAGACTTCTTCTTCTTCTTACGAGTGTCCAAAGCTGCAAACAAATTGGTGCTCTGGATCGTGATCGATCCCTCATCTCTCCTGTTTCCACCTCCAGCCATCTTAACACACGATTCAGCTAAAACCAAGATTGAGATAAAGCAACAAGCTTTGATTTCACCTAGAAGTCTCGACGGATAAACAAAAGGAGAAAAAAACCTAAAAGATAAAGCAAGAACAGAGACAAAAATATATGAAATCTAGGTTCGATTTCAACGCAAAATCAAATCTTTATATGAAAATCCTACACTTTTGACTGACCACTGATTGCCCAAAAGAAGAACTACACAACCCGATGGACGTATAAATTAGGGTTCGAGATGAGAAATCATGAATCAATGAGAGGATATGAAACGGAAACGAGAGAGAGAGAAGAGAAAGAAACTGTTGTTTGAAGCGATTTATAGGAGAGAACAAGATAGGATTAGGGTTTTGGTTCTTCCCTAATAAGGATGAGGAAATCTGGATGTAGCAGCCGTATAGGTTAGGGCTAAATCGACAAAGGAGATAACGCAAGGAGAAGCCATTAAAAAGCTCGGGTCTCTGAATTTATATGAGTTATGTAAATTTACCTTTTGGTACCTAATAATTTGTGGTTTTGCCTTGTTTGCTCAATTGTTTTTAAGAACATACAGTTTAGATCCAAAACTTTTATAGCCAAAATTTTACATTAACTAATTTGAAAAGGTTTAACAATATTGTTTAATAGGTTGTGTAAAATTCATACATGAATTGAAATAATTTTGCTTAAATCTACGTAACTCGAAAAAAGTCTTGTTTTAATCTATCTAATCAAAATCAAAACGGTTGTAACGGTATTTTCGGGTTAATTTGAAAATTTTAATTTATTTATTTTCCGCGAATTCTTGTTAAATTATTTTCCAGGAATTTTTAAATAACTGATATGACCGGTCATTATGAATATAACTGATTTACTTAATTATTTTTATTTACGATAACTTTGTACCATAACTTTGAATCATCCATTTTCTCGTTAACTTATTTTCTGCGAATTTTCAAATCATTTGTACGACACTTCATTATATACATAACTCACTTACTAAAATAATTTCACTTACTTTGACTTATTTTCCGCAAATTTTCAAATTAATGATATGACATTTCATTATGTACATAGCTCACTTACTAAACTAAATTTACTTGTCACAATGACTTTAACTTATTTTCCGCGAACTTTTGAATTATTGATATGACACTTTATTATGTACATAACTGTTTAGTAAAATAATTTTACTTATCACGATTACTTTATTTATTTTCTGCAAATTTTCAAATCATTGATATGACATCTCATTATGTACATAACTCACATACTAATATAATTTGACTTATCACAATGATTATAACTTATTTCCCATGAATTTTCAAATCATTGATATGCCACTTCTTTATGTACATAACTCATTTACTAAAATAATTTCATTTATCAGACTGATTTTATCTTCTTTCCTTGCAAAATCATTGATTTGATACCTACCTCATTATCTACATAACTCACAAAAAAATTAATTTCACTTATCACAATGACTAAAATGATGGTTATTTGGTTATTTTTTTTTTATATTTTCTCATACGATAATTAAAACATGTACATTTATTAAAAAAAAAAATTAAAGGAGTGATACATGGTTTATGAACACTTCCAAATCCCCTATATATTATTTGGGGAGTACACTTATAAATAAATATTAAAAAATATTAATATTTACATCATATTTCCATTACTTCAAAAAATAAATTTTAATCTCTCATTAAGGGTATTTTAATAATTAATTATAATTTTCGTTTTAATTAATTTATTTATTTTAATTTTTTTGAAAAGTAGTTAAAAATAAATTTTGTGAAGATTTTATTTATTTAATTAAACACACTAATTAAATTAAATATGTCGATTTAATTTTTCAAAAATAAGAGATTTGATGAAGATTACAATTTTTTTTGGAAAATTTTAAAAAAGAATTTAAACCGATTTAATTCTGTTTTTCAAATAAATATTAACATATGTTAAGGTTATTTTCTAATTTCTACTCCCCAAATAATAGTATCTATATTAAATCTATTAATTCGATTTACAATGTTATATTACAATGTTAATGTTAGTTCCTCTTTATGATATCGAATATATTAATAGATTTTTAGTAGATTTAAAAATGTTAATTCATATCTAACTTAGTTTAACATGGTGTACAATTTAACTTAAAATTGTAATTTAATTTTCAAATCTATTTAAATTGTAAAATTTGGTAATTAAAACGGAACAAGATATAATTAAAATTCAAATAAAAAATATCCGGAAATTTTCTGTTGGGAATAATATATCGTAATATCCAATATCGCTATTAGACATACTATCTTTCAATAGAATAATATAATCTATGAAATCAATCTTAGAATATCATGGATTAATATTTTCTAAAAAATCTTAAGTAATATCTTAGAATGTCGCAATCTTTTAAAGCTTTACTTCTTTCTTCGGTTAAATCAAAGAAAATATCCTGATTTTATATATAATTTTTTCAACAGAAAATTTCCAATATCGTTGAATATGAAAAATTGGTTTTATATTTTTGATTACAAAATGTTTACGCGGATATTACAAAGATTCGATATTATAAAAATTGATATTATAATTTTCGTAAAGTTTTGGAAGAATTACAATTTTCTAATATCCTGATTTTATAATTTTTAGATATTTTTCTATAATTGTAATTTGTCCGGGATATATCCTAGTATGTATAAAAACAAGATATTGCTCTTCATAAGAACAACTAGGGATTGAAACAAAACACCCCATGATGAGAGCAGAAGCTAACCGATATGTTAACATGAAGAAATTAAAAGATAGAGTTGGAGATGATTTTCTGCCTAACAATTTCATAACGACACATAAACAACTCATGTCGGAATTAATATAAAAGAGAGACGATAATTTTTTCTGCCTCATGGTAGGACCAGTTCGTGGTTAGCCCCATCGGTGGACTCGTAGAATAGCGTCTTTTGGGAGCATAACTCACTAATCATTCTAACAGGCTATTTTCCGAGCCACCTCATGGCCGACAACACATTTAATAAACGATGGCCATGCCACTTATACACAAGGCAAGTTCTTCCGAGCAATTAGCCATCACCAACTCCATCTCTATAGTATCGTAATCACCATGGAAAGTTTCAGCAAAACAACTCAAAGAAACATGGTGCCTTTTCATCTTTTGGGTGACACGCATAAGTAACCAATATATAACAACATAATCGATGGGCAGATGAAAACAAATGTTCGATGGAATGTAGGCGTTTCTGAATGGTCCGTTCTAATCTCTATTGCTACAACGCACCATTGCAGTCCTTGAAGCTTGAAGAGTTGCATTATACAAAATTTGATGAGTATATACTACGAGATGTAACAGCTTCTGCAAAGCATGCATCCGGAAGAGAGAGAGAGAGAGACAAATCACTCATACCAGAGCCTCCAAGACAAATCTATCACACGAATGTAAGTAGCTCCATGGTATTATATATTTGGCTTCAGCCATCTGAGTTTTTGGGTTCTAGGGGTAGCGACTTTTGTACAGCGGTTCTCCTCTTACATGGCTTTGTAGGCCTTATATAGCTATGTGTTCAGTTTCGAGGCACCAATAATACTAACTGTGATTGAAACTTGATATCATGAAATCTGGGTAGAGGTCGAGTTTGATAAATACCAGGGAGCTAATAAGAGAAGAGAGACAATAGGAGAAAATGTAAAATAGAATTTTAAATAGTAATTTCTTTTGTAGAGATAATCATATAGCAATCTTCTGAAAAAATGTTGTGTTCCCCTGATGACTGCAAAGCAATTTGGTCCATCTTTCTGCTATCTTTATTAATAAGTATCACAAACATGGTACACTGATTTTATTCGATATGCAGTTCAATGAAGTTTTGAACTTTTTATACGAAAGCGAAGAGGAAGAAGAGCAAACAATAAACACGTAGAAGACCTTCAAGGATGTTCATCGGATTGCGGTGGAAGGCTGCTCGGCTTGACTCGGCCGTAGTTCCTCATCCACAAAACCACATACAAAAGAATTCCAGCCACAAAGCCTATGGCAGCATTTGAGCCCAAGGACACAGCTGTGCATATAAGCATCACAAATGCATCTCCCTTTGTGTTCATATCTCTAGCAGCCATTGCAAGCTCTATCCCTGCAATTAATAACAAAGCACCAAGCACACCAACCGGAAACTTTTCCAATATACCCACCAATGAACCTCCTAAGACCAAACCTAGCACCATTTTGGCTACTCCCAACAGTGCCACACACCCACCACTCCTCCCACCAAACTTGTACTGCCCGGCTAACCCACCGGCTCCATGACAAGTAGGCATTGCTCCAAACCAACATCCCACCATATTCATCAGCCCAACTGTCATCGAAACCGATGCAGCCGAGAATTCCTTCTCCGGGAACAGATCATACGACAGCTTACACACTGCCACAACTGAATTGAGTACAGACAGAGGTAACTGCGGGATCGTCCCTTTCAAAAACCCGTTTTTCCATGCTTTTTTGCTTATTCTCACGACCTTCATCTTCGACGGTCCAAACCTGATGTCATGTTCAATACTCGGCTTCCTTATAAATGCCAAAACAACACCTAACAAGAATATCAACAGAGCAGAAGGCACATTAGCTATAAAATTCCTTATCGAAACCCGTCTTCTTCTTCCTCGTCTCGAACCATCTCTCTCTTCCTCTTCTTCTTCCTCTTCTTCCCCATCTCCATTCACAAGAACTATAAACAGAACACAAGCCAAGGCCAATACCAAACCATCAAGCCCTAACCATGGCCTATCACCAACACTCTTTGACTTTGAAAAATTCTGCTCTTTCCTTACATACTTAACCGCAGACATTGCAAAGGCTAAGCCTTGTGACAATTGAATCCCTCTAACAACCGATAAAGGTATTATATTGAACACAAGTTGCATCAAACCAGAGATCCCCAACCCGAACAATATCCCTCCGGTGCAGATTCCTGCAGCCATAATCTCCGGTATACCGAAATCCTCAGCGCTCGACGAAATCGCCACGGCTGCTATCGATTTCATCGGTTGAACCGGCATGGGGACGCCGTAAACCGCTCCGGTTATCGCGTTGTATATGCCCGTGAATATCAGTGTTGTGCCTAAATCCAAATCCTTGGCCAGAGTTAAGGCGAGAACGATTGGTATGTAAGTACCGAGATCACCCATTGCACCGTTTATTTCGGCTAGCTTCGACCGGAAAACAAGATTGTTCTTCAGTTTATGGAACATTCCGGTGAATCGAGAACGTTTTGGGGTTTCAGGTTGACCACTCTGAGACTGAGACTCCATTGTTTTGTGTTTTGAGTTTTGTATCGAAACAGAGCTATAAGCGTATCTCTCTTTATATCTTAGCGTTGACAGTAAAATAAAAACTCGATGGTGACAGTATCTGATTCTTTATTGTGTGTTCGAAAAAATTTCCCTTAATTTATCAAAACTATCCTTGATATGTTTACTATTTAATTATCGTCAACTAATTTGTTTAAGAATTTAATACTGGCACATATTTTTATATCTTCAATTAACAGTTAACACCTTCTGAAGTTGCAGGTGATTAGTCTCAGCAATATAAATCATGTATTTATGGGAACATATTTATATATAACAAAAGTCAACACTCAACATACAATAAGAGCTGTGTATTCATTATTTGAGTATTTGATCCGGCAATGGAAAAGTCGCTATCGAAGAAATAATAAGGTTACTTTAATATGTAGCCAAGTAGCCATCAAAGGTAAAGTTCGACTATTTTAGAGGGTTGTACATTTGTACCTATTTCATGTTTTTATAACGGGACAAATGAATTTTTTTCCTTGTTAATTAGGAGTAGTTCGGATTTTGACTAGCCGAATGAGAATAAAAAAAAAGATTATTGTCAAAAATACTTTAAGAAATGAGAGTATTTCCTGTAAAAAGATTATTAGTTTAAGAAATGTCACAACATAAAAAATATTATCAAAAATGCCAAAAATATATTTTTTCGCATAGAGAAAGAAAAGACATTTATGCCTTTGCTGCACACATTACCCACTCTTCTTTGTCTCTCACCCACTGTTTCTTCTTGGAATCTGTAAAGTCTCTAAAAAAACGTAGGTTTTGCTTCTCAAATCTCTCTTCCTATTTTATTTTTTTACAGGAAAAAAAATTGAATCTTTTCTTCAAGCACGAACTCTCGCCTTTTGTTTCTTTGAAATTGGTTCTGATGATTAAATTTTCATGAAACAGGTGAACCATTTGACGACAATAGCAGCAAGCGGAGGAGGAAGAAACGGCAAGCGTAGGAGAAGCCTAACCTGCTAAATCAATCCAAATGATCAACACAGAGATCGAAACACAAAACCAAATCAGTGTCTCTGCAGAAATTTAAGCTTCTCGCTAATCATTCCAGCATCGTCGCGGAGAGTCCAACTCGTAGTCCAGTCATCCACCTCCGCCGTTGTAAAACACTGCGTTTGTTTCTCACCTGAGATCCGGAGTAACGGCGAGGAATTGAAGAAATCTGATAAGAGAGGTAAGATCCAATCTCGAAGGAAGTTGATGGAGCTTTTTGTAGAGTGAGTATTAGCTTTGTTGTTTCTGGATACAGATTGATGAGGTTGGACTACCGAGAAAATTATGACCACAGGAAACAAAATTTGTGCACAGAAACAAATTTTGTCTACAAGACGAACATATGTCCACGAAAAACATGTTTTATGTCCACCTGTGGACGAAAAACATGTTTTATGTCCACATGTGGACGAAAAACGAAATTTGTCCACAAGACGAACATATGTCCACGAAAAACATGTTTTATGTCCATAGTCTGGATCATGTCCACATGAATGCAATTTCCACCTCTTAAGTGCACAACAAGGATCATGTCCACCGGGAATGATATGTCCACGAAATAAACATATGTTCACAGAAAAAAAAAACATTTTAAGAACATTTTACTGAAATTGACATTTTAAGAACATTTTATTGAGTATTTTGTCCACGAGAAAGAGTTTAATTTGTCCACGGATATACAAAGATTATGTCCACAATCAAATGAGTATCTTGTCCACTGATTATGTCCACTAAGATACAATAATTATGTCCATGAGAAAGGGTTTAATTTGTCCACGGAAATAAAAAGATTATGTCCACGGAAATAAAAAGATTATGTCCACAATTAAATGAGTATCTTGTTCACCGATTATGTCCACTAAGGTACAATAATTATGTCCACGAGACAGAGTTGATTTTGCCCATGAAATTAGAATAATTATGTCCACAAGCATGTGAGGATCTTGTCTACGGGTTTGTGGATATGTCTATGAAAGAACAAAAATAAAATCCACAAGACAATGCTTGCTGATAAAGATGTGATGTTTCATATCAAACCAGGCCAACACGGAAGGTTTGCATAGGCGTTACTTCGCTCTTTTTACTAAACTGAAATTGACATTTTAAGAACATTTTACTGAGTATCTTGTCCACGAGAAAGGGTTTAATTTGTCCACGGAAATACAAAGATTATGTTCACAATTAAATGAGTATCTTGTCCACTAATTATGTCCACTAAGATACAATAATTATGTCTAAGAGAAAGGGTTTAATTTGTCCACGGTTATAAAAAGATTATGTTCATAATTAAATAAGTATCTTGTCCACCGATTATGTCTACTAGGGTACAATAATTATCTCCACGAGGCAGAGTTGATTTTGCAAACGAAATTAGATTAATTATATTCACAAGCAGTGAGGATCTAGTCCACGAGAAAGAGTTTAATTTGTCCACGAAAATACAAAGATTATGTCCACAATATGATGAGTATCTTGTCTACTGATTATGTCCACTAAGATACAATAATTATGTCCACGAAAAAGGGCTTATATCCACCATTTATGTCCACCAATTATTATGTCTAACTATTGTACCTTTGCATTTGTCCACCGCTTATTATGTCCATCGATTAACATGTCCACCGCTTATTATGCTCAAAACGCAGGGATCGCCGGAATCGGCGGACATGTCGAAAAGCTTAACCTTATCTCCGCCGCTGGCTGCTAGAAAGTGCCACGAAGGCTCCACCAAGTTCGACATCATCGCTGGCTTCGCTTAGACTCACAGTCAACAAAATTTCCCAAGTAACTCAAATTACTCAATGATTCTCTCAGAATCTCAAAATCTCTTAGAATCTGGACGTACCTTTGGATCGAAACGAAACAGCCAATTTTTTCTATCGCAAAGATGAAGAAACTTTGGGAGAGAAAGAAACAAGATCGGAAGAAAGAGAAAGATGAGAGAGAATGATGAAAGAGAAAATAAATGTTTGGGTGCAATAAAGATATTGATTAGTAAGGATGAAAGAGAAAACAGAGGAGGAGGGCAAATTCGTCATTCTCCCAATACACGCATAGTGACTTTATGCCATTTTTGACAAGAAAAAAAATGTGGTATAGACGGGTATACAGTAAAATTTTAATGGCATTTGGGACAATTAACTCTAAAAAACATTTGCATTAATAGTTGAATCTAGGGAAAAAACGAGTTTACCATGTCTCTGAACCTTTTATATTTTCGGGATTTACAAATGTGGATACCTAATTTATCGGTATTATATTATATTATATTTAATGTATATATATATTTTTTTGGTTATTTAATTTATCGAATTGAGTTTTAATACACTTTTTGTAAATACTCCATAACGCATGAATTTTTTGCACCATACTTGTTGCAAAAATCCAACTTACATGCATTGTCACATATGTAGGTAAACCACTTGTACTATACCGTGGGATTTAAATAGTGTTTGCCAATGTTTAGAAAAATGTTCAGTTTTAAAATGAACCCAATTGTAGGGTAAAACACAATCTTGTGTTTTCATTTCTTATCTCTTGTCAGATATTGCTCGGTTCGTCTTGAACATTTTTATAAAGTTTCATAAATTATGCATTCTATTTCCTATCTATGCTTAGAGTTTTTACTCTAGAAAATGAAGCCAAATTGATAGGTGTTGTGGGTGAAAATTTGTAAAGGTATGTTTTGAACAATTCTAAGCAAATTCAACGAGTTAAATACTTTTCCAAGTTTCAGATTTTTTTCAACGGATTCTCTTTACACGACTCCTAAATATTGATTTATCACTTTTATTTATCAATAGATTTATGGATGACAAGTTGTAGTGAAACAAATTTTATGAATTTTTATTTAAGGATGACGTTCTCTAAACATGGTTAGCAAATTTAGAATCTCGATGAGAGATAATTGTTTTAGATAACCATAAGACCTAAACTTTTTTGAAAAGAAAATGAGTAGCGTGTGATTCATCATTACTCTTTGCACAAGGTATAAAATCAACCTTTGAGTAAAAAATAAAAACCACAAAACATATTCATTTCTTCTTTGAGGAGGTGGTATCAACTGCTGAGAAGAAGAATTGGAATTGTAGGCACACCATTCAGCAACTTCTTCTCTTGCCTGCTTTGCAACCCACTCAGCATTTTGTCATGTTCCTGAAATACACCACTCATTCCTAAACTTCCAAATCCTCCACAAAATCCAGGACCAAACAGAGAAGGAGTCATCGTTAGCATTATAACCCTGAAGATATTCTGCTAAATTGGTGAATAAGGAGTCACTAGCGAAGGGATACAAATGTGATCCTTCCGGAGTAAGAGCCCAGATAAGTCGCGCATAAGGGCATGTAAACAGGAGATGATTAACATCCTCTGAATCTGCTCCACATATGTGATAACCTCCATTTGGCGTGATCCTTTTCATCATAAGCTTCTCACCAGTAGGCAAACAATTTTAAAGACATTTCCAGATAAAATGATTTATCTTTGGGATTCTTTAATGTTTCATAGCCATATATAGAGCTGGTTGAGAGAAGGTTGGGAAAAAACCTTTGGAGATTGAGGATCTCTGAGGTGATTCCACCAAATCCAATATCCTGATTTTGTTGTGTATGCTCCAGACTTTGAGTGAATCCATGAATACTTATCCTCAGATAGTAAGCCTCCTGGCTTTGTTCTGCAGATTCTCTGAACTTCCTCTTTCTCAAAGAACTCCTTGAGATAGAACATGTTCCATTCATCAGAACCCTCTTCTCTAAAGTCTGAGATGGACAAACTTGAGATGGAGGAGTTTAAACTTGGTTTGGGTGGTCTCGGTGCCTTATCAAGGATCCAAGGGTCCTCCAAAAACTTCAGTGTGTTATCATTCCCTACACATTTAAGGAGACCTAGTTTCATCAAGGGTTGAGAGGCCATCAGGCTGTGCCAAATGAAAGAAGGTCTAGTTCCCATTTTTGCATCAAAAAGAGTGGTTTTGTTGTAGTACCGACCTCTGTAAAGTTTTACAACCAAAGATTCAGGATTGGAGGAAAGTCTCCATAATTGCTTCCTTAGTAGAGCTTGATTGTACCCTTCTAGAGCTCTAAATCTTAAACCTCTTTCTAACTTGGGATGACAAAGATCTTTCCACTTCTTGAAGTGTATACCCTTTCCGGTGTCATTGTTTTTCCACTAGAACCTTGCCATCTCTGCCTCAAATCTCTTACATATAGTCTTTGGAAATTTGAAACACGACATAGAGTAGACTCGTAAGGCGAGAGCAACTGTCTTCAGTAGAGTTTCCTTACCCCCTGGAGAGAGGAACTTGGATTTCCAATCATTGAGTCTCTGGTCTACCCTCTGCTTCAAGAATTGCAGTGTTTTTTTTTTTTAGCTTATAAACACCTCAGGGAGACCCAAATACATATTTATTGATCCTGTAAATGGGATACCTAAAACGCTGTGAATCTGAGATTTGAGTTGGCTATCCACTTTGGTTCCCAGGAAGACACTGGACTTTGAGAAATTAATCTTTTGACCTGATACTTGGTTGTAGTCCAATAGAATCTGTTTCACCTTGCCTATCTCCTCTACTGTGGTCTGGCAGAAGAAAAGGCTATCATCTACAAATGTGAGATTGAAGGGCACTCCTTACCAATCTTCAACCCTCTGGGTGTTCCTAAGGATTCAGCTCTGGTGATAGTTGCTGAGAAGAGCTCTGCTGAAAGAATGAAGAGGAAAGGAGACATGGGATCCCCTTGTCTGACCCCTCATGAGGGAGTAATCTTTCCATAGCTACTTCCATTTATCAAAATGCTGAAGAAGACTGAGGAGATAAACGCCAATGTTCTGTCTATCCACTTCTCATTGAAGCCTAGGCTCCTCATCATATCCTTTATAAACTACCATTCCAAACGATCAAAAGCTTTGGTCATGTCTGTCTTAATTGTTGCTCCTGAATCTGTGATTCCTGGCTTTGTCCTGAGAGTATGAAGAATCTCATGAGCCACCATAATATTGTTTGTGATGAGCCGGCCCTTGACAAATGCAACTTGATTATCTGATATTATCTCTGGTAGGATAGACTTCAATCTGGAGGCCATGACTTTGGATTAATCTTGTATGCAAAGTTGCATAAGTTGATTGGACGGAATTCACTTAGAACTTTTGGTCTTGATGTCTTTGGGATTAGACATATGCTTGTCTCATTGAGCCTACTGTCTAATTCACCACTAATCCATAAGTTCTGCACCATCTGGATGACATCTTGCTTAACCAATACCCAATTGTCTTGGTAGAACCCTCATGAGAGTCCATCTGGCCCAAGATATTTTTCAAGGCTCATTTCAAAAACTGCCTTTTTGATTTCTCCTTCTGAGATATCCCTTAACATAAATTTGTTATACTGAGGAGTTACCTTGGGACTTATCTCTGTGAACATTGGAGAAATCTGATTGGAGATGAATCCAAAAGCTCTGAAATGTAGAGCTTAATGAAGTGTCTTACTGTTATAGCTCCCAGATCCTTTTCCTGAAAAAATTCAATGTCATTGTCCTCATCTATAAGAGAGGAGATTATGTTGTTGGTTCTCCTCTACTTGGTGGAGGCGTGAAAGAAGCCCGTATTCCTATCTCCCACCTTAAGCCACTAACATCTGCTTTTTGTACGCCAGAAGACATCTTCGTGATGATATTCTTAGAAAAGGTGAGTCTTCAATCTGCGGAAAGCTGCTAAATCCATCTGAGGCTTTCCTGAGAAGGGAAGTTCCTGTTGACCATTTGCCTGCAACATTGAATTGAAAGGCAAGTGAGAATTTGGATGCCTTTCAGAACCTCCACGCTTGTCTTCTGGACCAGAGATCTCGTTAAAATCACCTAGCAAACACCATGGACCCCTTCTTTGTTCACCCAGTTTTGTGAGTCTGACTATTAAACTACATGCAAGCGCATCTAGAATCTCCTTATTCTCCGAGTTTTCAATCTCTAAAAGGTTCTCGGTATCTACTTCCTCTGCTTCTTTGAGCTTCTTGAGGAGATCAACCTCTCGTTTTTTGGCATGCATGGGCATGTCTACCTGTCAAAACAAAAACCAGTGATAACCTTAATTGCACTTGAATGCATAAGAGTTAAAGATGTCTTTGGCCAGCGCTAAGCCTAACCAAAGCTCACCACCTCCTTGTCGTGACGAAGAGTGGTATTTGTCTACAACCAGTGCGAAGCGTAATTGTAGCACCCACTTCTTGCCTAAGCAAAGAAAAGTAGAGTAAGAGTCTCGATCCTTGGATGCGAGATTAGGATATTCTATAGATCTAGACGGGAACAGATCTAGAGGTAAGATGCCAGAGAACTAAAGGCTAGTTCTCCTTCATGTGCATAACTCAAATCTAAGTTAACGGTTCCGAATATATCTACAAAGTAAGAGAAAACCTACAAGAATGCTAGAAGATTGGAAGAGGCTGAAAAGGAAGGGAAGAGAGACGAAACATGAACGCGAGTCGGAGGAGAGAAACCCTAGAAAAGCGTCATCGAAGATGGAGCGAGTAACTGGGAATTTTGGGCCATGGTTAAGGGGGAAATGGAGAGGAGAGAAGGACGAGACAGGAAAAAGGGAAAGTGAGAAGAGAAAAGATTAGGCGAGGAACAGATCTGGGGAAGAAAGGAGGGAAAACACAATCGCCATTGTTATCATCCAAGGAGAGAAAAACAAAAAAAAAAACTCAAAGCTAATCACTTAATGATTTTATTTTATTTGTGAAGAAAATAAGAAAGTTGCATATGCCAACCTAACCCTGACTAATAAAATTCTGAGCTGAATTTAATAGTGTCCACTAACTCTACACATGATTAATATTTGTCTCTCATCTAATATTTGCTTTTATGCTAGGAATTCAATTCTTGGGACCAATTAAGTGAGCAATATAATTGGATATGTGATTTGGGTATAATATATAAGAACAATAAAGTTAACTATTTTGAAAAATTTTCATAGTAAAGTTACACACAGTATGCTTGAGAAAATATACTTCATCAATACAATAAAAATTGTATAATCAAATACACACGATATGTTATGTTATGGTGATGAGGATCTTGAATTTGAAGAAGAAGATAATGCAGGAATAATTTGGTGATCTCATCTTACATTGTGAAGTTACATTGTCAAGAAGATAATGGAGGGATAATGGAGAATCTTGTCTTGTGAGATGAGACAATAGAAGTCGAGGAATTTGGACTGTTAAGTTTGGAGGCTCTCACTTCTCAATACTATTTTCATACTGTTTATAATTGTTTTTTTTTTCCCATCCGTTTCATACTTGATTAAAATACTCACGGTATGTTTTTTTTGTCGTCTTTATTTTGGGTCAGAACAGACTGACCTAGTAGCCCAATCAGCTCCATTTGTAGAAGAGAGGATTCGATCCCGGATGAGATGGTACCGGTTCGAGATGGACTTATGAATGCCACTAGACTGCTATCACTTCTTAATACTCACGATATGGTATGTTTAGAAATTTTAATTTATAAATATAAAATTTTTGTGATATATGTATATTTATTTTTATACCGTAAAATTACTCAGAGTTAGTAATTATTTGCAGTCTCCTAATGATCGGTCAGCTTTCTCTATTTTTTTGGGAAATTTTGATTTAGTTCGATTTTATTTCTTTATTTTTTGTTTGTTTTTCTTATTAAAATTTCTCTCTTTTTCAATTGTAAAGCAAATTGTTTAACTCAGACTTCTAGAACGAGATTTGTTAATACAACGAGGTTTGTTAATATTTCTTTATTTTCTTTGGATTGGGCAACCAATCTAATTGGATCTTGCTTTAATATAATGTTTAGCTGATTAAAAAAGATAGAATATGTACATGAAATAATGCATAAGAGAGTTTTGAATATTAAAGTAGTGCCAAATTTGAAAAAAGCAACATTTTTTTTAACATTTTCTAACACCAATCTTCCAAATTCTTTTTTGTATTTACCGGCGGAAAAACGAAAAAAAATTAACAAAAGTATTTTAGCTTTTAATATTTTTCTAAGTTAAATAATGCATTTTAATTGATTTGATAATCTGAATGCATTTACTTAAGGGAGGATTACTAAATTAACCCTAATAAATGGTTTAATTACTAGATTAGCATATAAAATTTGTAGGTTACTTGAGTAAAATATATGCCAAAATACCCTTATTAATCTTTGTTAGAAAAAACAATATTACAAAAATGTCATTAATATTTAATTTCAGCGTGGCAAACTTTTTAGTTTATTTACAAAAATGCCACTGCTAAATCCGAATTATAAATTAATTTGCGGAACTAAATCTGCGATAGAGTTATGTCAATGTTATGACAGATTAATTTGGACAGCAGACTTTTTACTTCATGGCAGATTTGTACAGACTTTTTTGGACGACCGACTTATTTTAAAAATGTTGTGATAGATTAATAATTTTCAACAAATTTAGAGGGTGTTATTGGTTTGTATATTTAGATGGAGTTTTAAAGATTTAAATGTTATGAAGATTCTATTGTTATTCAATTAAGATGTTTTAAAACTTTATTAAAGTTTGGTGTTATTGGTTTATATAATCTTTATAAATCTAGACGTATTAGATCCATGATTTTATAAAGTCAATAAAAGTCTTGTGTTATTCAAATAACATGAAAATAACTCATTTTATCGTTAAATTAAAATATTGTGTTATTGGTTTATTGATTCTACATATTTTGCTTTACAAAATATAATCATCAAAAATATTGTATTTAATAAGGTATTCTCAAAGTATTTTTCTAAGATTATTCTTATAACTATATTTCTTATTATAGGTTGTTGTTTATGCCTATATTGATACACATTCGCAACCGGTTCAGACAAGTGACAAAAGTATGAAAATTGAAAACAAAGTTAAAATAAAGTTTTCAGCATTCATAACCAGTTCAGTGGTCATGCACTGTGTGTCAGGAGTCTTCAAAATGGTGGTCACTTTCGTCAAAGATCTCCTCTTGCAACCACAAGCCCAACAATAAATAGTTAGTGAAAAAGAATTTTTGGTTTGATAACTTATAATAACATTCCTTACCTGCAAAAGTTCTTCAATGACATCCTCCATTGTAATAATTCCGACGGCTTCTTCTTCCTCGACAAGTTTATGACATCCTCCATTATAGAATATGTCAAAAACAATTTTACAGTATTTCCATAAAATTTTGAGATACTTTGAAGAACGATAGCTTGATGACTCTATACTTTGCGCAATAATCTATAAAAGTTTGAGATATTTTGGAGATACTCTTTTGCAATCTTTTAAAATCTTTTTAAAAAGTTACTTTTAATAATTTTTAAAGTCATCAAAAATCTATCTAAAGTAGAGATCCAATAACACCCTCTTATATTTTTGCTGCAGACTTTGTTTGCAGATTTTTATTAACGATACCACAGTTTTAAATTTTTATTACAAATTTAGTCTTACAAATCTTATTATTTTCCGACGATTTGTTGTACACGTTGTTTCAAAATTTTTATTGTTTACAAATACTCTGCTGTTCAGTAGCAAATTTGTTGACTGAAAACATAATTACTAAACTAGCGTATAGTGAGAGCAGTTTATTATATGCGATAGCAGATATGTTTTTTCTATCATTTTGGTGGCAGATTTATTCATGTCCAGTTGTGGCTGACTTATTTCGTAGTAGGATAACACTTTTTAATAATTACAAAATTTTTTGTGGCAGATTTGTTTATAGTCTTTGATACCATATTTAGTATGGTAGATTTAATATAATCGTTGCAGACTTTTTGCCATAGTTGCAGACTTTTTGCCACAGTTGCCTAGATTTTGTGTTTAGTTTCGAGATTTGGATCGACTTGTGTTTCGTTTCAACTCGCCATTTGGGTCTATTTGAGTTTCTTTCGTGATTTGGATATATTTCTGAGGATTGGATAAGATAGTATGTGATATGTTGAATCGAGCTACATGTTTCCGAAGAAGCTCTTGTAGAAATTATCTCAATGATTAAGTTCCCCAATTCATTCATGATCATGACTTGTCCTCCAATCATTCACGTAATCTGAGCCGAGTTATCCAGTCTTTCATTTGAGTTTCCGAAGAGTTGAGACCCATGCACATTGATCTGACACGACCACCATTTTCTCAGTCCATCCAACAATTTCATGCCTCGTTTCTTTTCTTTATACATTCCTCGATCATTCCTTGACTATGATCCATTTTTTCCTCGGAACAAACTGACCCGATGATCTTACCTTGCCTCCCTCCAAGTAACACCCACCCAACCTCTAAAAAATATCGCTAAGTAACTTCACCTAATCTTGTCTTCTGTAGACCAAGATTGAGATTAAGAGCATAGTGCTTTTGTGCCCTCTAGGAAAGGGCTATCACAGTTTAGTCTGAGGTTCCTTAAAATGTCATTCTATGCAATTTCTAAACGGCGTAAAGGTAATATTTCCCATGCTTTTGGAAATGGCCGAACTTGGGTGTGATCAAGACACCAAAACTTCAGTCCCTCTAAGCAACAACCAGCTGCTGCGTAGATCGAATCCGAAGATGCTGCTATTCTATTTGCAAAATATATAATTGTAACATAATAGATATATTACTTATTTAATTAAAATCTTCATACAAACTTATGAGGCCATAGAAAGACCATAAAAACAGGACTCAAAGAAAATGGGGTGGTCACACAATCCCTTCTTTCCCTTCTTGCAACTAACACTCTCTTTACGAAACTTATTCAGTCAAGATCTTAGTAGTAGTATCCTTCAGCTTCGATATCCAAAACAATAAAAACGAAACCCATTACAAAATATACAAAAAGTAGGCCGACCAATCCATCCGTGGCTGCTGCAGCTGCTAATAGATGTGCATAAACACAGCTCTTTGTAGACGGATGAACGGGTATATTGCCACATTTTACCTACCATTGGCATGACACTAGTCAATACATATATAATAAGTCTTTAGGTAGTTAAAAGACGATGGACGGGTCTATAAAAGCTCGTCCCATTGGCCATCATCTTAGCTGCCTCTTGTTCAGAAGAGCTTCTTTAGAGATTCGTGCATAGTTATGCACGGATCTTCCAGGTCCTCCTCATCTATCATCATCTCTTCTGAACGACACTCTGCGCTGCAAAATGATTTCTCTCTGCAATTCACAACCACACAAACGTCACAAGTTTAGATTTTTCAAAACCTCTAAACCATTTTCCTCAGACTTCTATGAAATCCCAAACCAGTACTTAACACCCTCTAAGTTGTTCAACTCATAATCATCATATGCACATTTGTGTGTGTGTTAGAGAGTATTGGAAAAGGAGCACGCACCGGTACATATATATGTCTTCGCCACCTTCAAGTTTTTTGTTGCAGAAGTGACAGATGCTGAGGAAGTTAACAGATGGAAGCATGGAATCGAACTGTGTTCCTATATGCTTCTCTTCATAATCATCATCTCCCTTCAATTCATTCTTGTGACACTCTAAAGCTCGGTCACCATAAATATGAATGGTTCTCGGGTTAGGACCATGTGCAATGATACAAGTGTAATCCTCCATGTCATCCTCAGACAGACAAGAGGAGAATGGATTGTCAGAAGCACTCCCCGGGAAGTCCCTTTCTGCGCCCAACTTGGATCGAGACAGCACTCGGGTTTTCCGCAGACAATCATTCGCAGAAAAGGAGCGGTTTCTTAACCCAATCGGCTCATCATCAGAAGAGTTATCACCGATTTCGAAAACAACACCAGATCTTTCCTTTTCAATCTTCATAGCCTTGGCTACAGGGAACAACTTAGGATGTTTGTCCCTAACCTCAGAACATTTGATCCTCAACGCAGGTCCAAACACAACATCTGGTAACAAACACCGATCATCACCAAGAGAATCAACAATACTTAACCCAACTTTAGCAGCAGGGCCACAACAACAATTAAGATGAGCAGTGAGTGATGATCTAGGAGATCTGAGGAAAAATGGATCAGCCATTGTAGACAACATCCTAAATTCAAGAGGAGATTTGGGACTCCTGACAAAATCAGAATCTGAGATGCACTTGTTGTTGTTGTTGTTCAGACCAATCAAAAGACTCAAAGCCAGTGGGTTAGTGATCGGTTTGGTGTTGTTGAGTCCGACAAGTTCAGATTGTGGATCCAAAGACTGAGACATTGCTTGATCTTTGTGAGGAAACATTGCTCTTGTTTTCAGCATTTTTACGGTTATGTTCTCTTCTTCAATCTGTTTCATAAAACCAAAAACTCATCAGAAAACAACTTCTTACCAAGACTCATACATATAATGTATTATACCGATAAATTAGTAACAGATTAAGTTTTAAATCAAAAGTACCGTACTTTTTGGTATTCTAGTTACTCTTTTTTTTATATATATACATATAACAAAATTATATCTACAAGAGATTTTCAAAGAAAATGCCAAAATATTCCTTAATTAAATTCCTCTGTGGAGAAATATTTGCAACGGACAAAAGAAAATGTTAAATTTTATTATCCTATAAAATAAACCTTAAAAACTGTATATTTAAAAAATATGAGAACTCTGAAGAAATAACATGCAGAGATGATAACTTTGATAAAGTTAGACCAAGAAATTTTCTAAAGGAAGCAAATTTGATGACCCAGAATACATAAGAAACTGCATTTAAATACTATAAAATCAAAACCAAATTTTCTGATTTAAGAAGGTGAGAATTAGTTTTTTTTTTCTGGGTTTTTTTAGGGGGTTTCAAAAGAGTAGCTTCTGGGTTGATCTAAATCAATTTCTGAGATGGGTTTCTTACATGGATCTTGTAATCTCTCCTCAATCTGTATCGACAATTTGTTTGGAAAAAGAAAGACCCGGAAGCAGAAGAAAGACACCACTTATGAAAGAGAAACTGGGAAAATTAAAAATAAAAATAAAAGAGACTGACCCGGGAGGTTATTGGATTCGGATCTAGGTGCGGGTCAAGGAGACGGATCCGAAAACGCGTGCGTGAGGTGAAGAGGTATTATCAGAGTGAGGTTATTGAAGAAAGTGAAAGAGAGAGAGAGAGGCTTTTTGAAAACAATACTTTGGCTCTCTTCACACTCTTCCCTATACCAAATTTGTGGCTCTTTTTGCACTGCTCCCACTCTGTTTTTTTTTTTTTAACGTTTTTGTTTTGGCTCAGAGGTGTCGGTTTCAGACTCACTTCTTTCTAAAAAGAACCAAATATAATTTATATTATAAATTACCAAGAGGGTTATTATAATGGTACATGAAAACCATGTAATGACAAAGAAAGGGAAGATTCAAAATTACTAAAAGAAATTTCAATACCATTTTATCCTTCTAAGTTTTTGAAGATTCAAAATTACTAAGTATATTTGCCTACGTTATAGCAATGGTATTTTGTTTTCTACTTTTCTTAGTGATATCATTTGGTAGTTCGTTGCAACTATTGCTTATTTTTTTTATTGCGTATGTATTAGTCTTTCTAAAACTACTATTCGTTTTGTTTTTGTGTAAGTAAGAACAAATTATTTTGTTGCTAACTTCTATATATTAACGAAAAAATAAAATAATTAAGGTTACATTTTTATTTGTGAAGTGTTAAAATCTCAAAAAGTTATTTATTGTTTCATCTGCGAAATACTAAAGAATATATAGTCGATATATTGGTAGAGAATGGTTTCCGCTAAATGACTACTTTTTTGCGTCATCCGCTACATTAATGTATACCTCTGTAAATAATATTTGAGAAAATAATCCAAAAGCCCCAAACTTTCACATCTCTTTAAAACTAAAGCCAATAAATTTAGAAAAGAAAAAGTTATAAGTAGGTAAAATGTCAAAAGTTGTTCACAAGCCACTAATCACAAATCACAGGGAATAAGCTATTTTCTACTTTAAGAAAATTTGGTTTAACATTGCTTCTTCTTTCTAAGTTTTTACTAATACAAAGTGCTTTCTTGGTGGATTATTTGTTTATATCATTACTTTCAAAAAGAGTATAAACGATAAATTTTATATTTCACACCTAAGCTGCCTTTTTAGATGTCGAAAAAAGTCCATTACTATTTTAACTATTACGCGTTAAAAAAAATAGTGATTATAGATTTGGTATGTATTTTGTGTTGACAAAATTATTTATGTTTTGCTTTACAATTTTACAAACTGGATAACTACCCACACCTGCATGGTACAATATTTGTGTTTTTATTTATATTTAACCAAAACATTTTTATTTAAAATAATTAAATCTATATTATTAATAAACATATATTAATAACAAAATGTATATATTGAAATAGAAAGAAAACTTAAAAAAAAAGGTTGGAAACTAATTAAACTATCACATGTGAAACGAAATTGGCTAAGAAAAAACTTATTAACACTAAACCGTGAACTTAAGAAGCATTTTCGGCATATCGTTGACATACCCCTCTTGTAGTATATGAATGGAGTCCGCAAACGGCACACACAAGACAAGATCTATAGTTGATCCCAATTTATGGGTCACTAGTGATACATACAAAAGACTTACTTTTATGGTGAGCATTTTACACACACCTTTGAAACTTCATCCCAACACAAAACGTTACTCTTTTTTGGATTTGGTGAAAGTGTTTATGGAGGTTGATTTGCAGAAGTCGCTGCCTAATCATATATCACCATCAAGAATGGTGGTAATTGAGACTTTGTCATACAATATTTTATCCATGGCTTCCACCAAATTGTGATGGTTAAATGGGGACACATGTTAAAGGAATCTTTCACATCTTCAATTCGAATTTGAAGCAATAGTATTGTTCAAAGGATATGGAATTTGAGACGAACTGTTGATCAAAAGATGTCACATGTTCCTAAAAATTGGCCAACATTCTTTAATTTTTTAAATGAGTTTCGCCAGAGATAGGTTTATTTTAATCTTTTTTTTGTCACTAGATTTATTTTAATCTCGCAGTTTAATTTTATGGATAATTGCTTCGTCAGTTTAATCACATCTAGATTTACAATTATTTCTTTTGTAAATTTTGTTTCTCTAGATTGGACAACCGATTATAAAAAAATTTAGTTTAATTAAAATATTAGGTTGACAAACAAATAATTTAATTTTTAAAAAATAATAGTATAACATAATAGATCATTCATTTATAATAAATATAATGATATAATCAAATAATAATCATTTAATAATATCTTACGAATTTCAAATTCTATTTTATTTATTGTAATTAATTTCAGTGAAAATATAAAGACTATTTAATTCACTATGACACTATCCACCAAAATGACTTATTTCTTCTCCTTTATCTTTTGGGTAGTGAATCAAAGTCCTCTGATAATTCTTTCTTCGAACATTAAACGACAAAAAGCTTGAGAATAAAAAAAACACAAAACTGTTGTATTGTGGGAAAGACGCGTATACGCGGAGAAATGTTCACGCCTTCACGGACATTGTCAGGATCTTTTTCATCATTTCATAGATTCTCTTTCATAAATATATATTTCGTAAAGTCGTAATGTATTTATAAGATGCAAGCAATTGAGAATTTAAAATAGTAAATGCATCAGACATATAAGTCATAGTCGTTGAAAAAATCATAGCACCTACAACAATAAAAAAAAAAGTATGTTTAAAGCATCAAAGTACAACGAACTTTGGAAGCTCGGAATTTAACAACAGTCTTGACATAGAAGCCATCAAACATTTATTTTCCATCGAGGGGAAAAAAAAATCTGAGTGTCACCCCCTTTTTCTTTTACTAGTGCGTTGATATTTGATAATGCTTTAAACTGTCAATGATAGTTTTTATTTTCAACAATCTACATTTTAGTTTTTAATACTCTACATTATCTTTTTCTATTTTCCACCTAATAATTTAACATACATTCAATTTTTATACTCTACAATAGTTTTCTTTAATAAAATTCAACACCCTACCCCACCACTTTTATTTCATACTTTTAATTTATTTTATATTAATGCTTTTGTAATTACATATTAATAACGATTATCGTTTGAAATTAAATTGAAATAATTTAGAGTTAAATAATTTTTTTTAAAATTAGAGTTAAATAATTTTTTAAAATATTTTTTTGTTTTCTTTCTTTTTTTATATCCTTAGTTTTATAATTTCATAACAAATATGTTCTAAAATACAATAATTAGACAATAATTTATAACAAATATGTTCCAAAATAGAATAATTATACAATAATTTATAACAAATATGTTCTAAAATATATTAATTATAAAATACAAATATTATAAAACCAATAATTATACAAATAGAGATTCAACGGAGAAAATACTTAGTACTCAATCTCGAATTTTAAGATATGTTTCTCGCAACATCCTTCATAATCATATGGACATTTAGAATTATAAATGGGTTCTTCAAAGTCATCAAATCTGAGGACGTAGTTGGTTGATGAAGTACCGCCATTGAGGATTGACCATAAAAAATCAGAGATTTTGGTTTTTGAATTTCGATGGCATCGAGAAAAGTGACGATAATATTGTTCTCTTCAGATCGACTTATATTTGTACCTGACATTTTTTGTCGTCAACAATTTTATATTAAAATTAAACCATTTTTAACTAAGTATTTAATTGATGAGTTTGAAATTCTAACTATTATAAGGTAAGTTATATAGATATAAGGAACATATCTAAGCCGTCCATTGGATTCCATGTGTTTATAATTGTTCGATCTATATCCACCTATACAATTTAATTATCCACTAAAACCTAGTATAATTGGTGTTAAAAGTGTTATTGTTAAGATCAATTTCACACAAAAATGGTTTTTTTTTCTGTGTATAAATCATATGAAAGTCTCTATTTATAGTATATAAAAATGATAAATTTTGGTATAAAAATAAAATAAAAATTAATTAATTTACTATTAGATAATTGATTTTAAATGATTCAAATGAAAAAATAAAATAAAATATCAACAACCACTACTATTTTTAAACATGTCTTATTCTCTTTCTTATTTCCTAACCAATTTTTCGGTCTACTCATTTTGCACCAAGTATTTTAATCCATCTCATTTTCAACCAACAATTCAACACACCACTGAAGTGCTTCAACTATTGAATTTTTTTTCAACATGCCATTATATACACAATTTGCTTATACTAATGTAAAAAAGAAAAATTAAGATAGATTTGTTTTTTACTTGTTCATTAGAGACATTACTTTGCATTTTAAATATCCGCGATATAAGTTTTCAATTTTTTGTTTTTTTTTTTGAGACTAATCTTTGCCTTGGACGTAAAATGAATCAATAATTTCATTATCCCCTTCCATAAATAATATGTTTAACTAATTTCTTTACTTTTTTTCATAACCATTTTGTTTTATATAATTAGTTGTGTTTATTTATTTATTTGAGAGTTTGTTTTTTTGTGCTGGTTCTGATGTTGGTGTTGTGTGGGCAGAATGCCAATTCAAAACTAGAAGTGTAGAATTGATTATCGAAAAGTTTCTTTTTCGTTATTTTTTTTCTTTATCTTTCGTTCCACATATTTTGAATCGGAAAAACTGACTCTTTTAGCCTGTAATACTAGACAAGGTTGAAATAACTATGCTTTTGTAACCTTTGGTTTCTTCGCTATAGCTAAATGAATCAGTTGACAAAAAAAAAAAAAGCTAACCGAATCAATCAAATAATATAATACTCAGACTGATAAGAAAAAAGAAAAAACAAAAATTTTATCGTTGTAATTTATGTTAATTTCTTTGGTAAATGTCATGTGTAAAATTCTTCAAAATTATCCCTGACGGCTGACGCATTACGCCATCATTCTCCTAGCTTGCACTTTACATTTTTCTCTAAGTATTTTGGTGAACTTTAAGGAATAGATTTGTTGTTTTACTTGTATTTGAGACTTTTGCAGAACCATGCACCGACACAAGTCAGGTCAGTTTCACTGTTCTCGGTTGAGAGAATCCAACGGTATACAAACAAAAGAGAACTCGATAATCGACGGTTACTGTTTCATGTTTTTTGTTGGTAATGCGTACTTTAACGCTCTTTCACGTCATATTGCTTTTGATGGGCCCTATAATCTCCACACGTGTGATTTCAGGTGTCAGCATGTGCACAGTGCACTACTCATTTTTGATTCTTGTTATTATTATTAGCATTATATTTTATTTATACATCTTTTTATTGTTTAAGTATTTTTGTTTGTAGCTAATTTGTGTAATAGCTGGAAACATTTGGTGAATTGAAATGGACATATAACACAATAAATAACATAATCAGGGAGAGGATCATTTGGGTGTATTAGTGTATATCATCTTCAATTCCTTAATTTTTTAACGTACTTGATAAAAATACTAATCCCTTTTCTCATTTTTTATTTCTTTTTCAAAAATTAATATAATCTGGTCATTTGAGTCGATTTTAATATCATTGTGCAAAATTTTGGATTATTTTTTTTGTACGTAAACATCTTAGAGATTGATCTCTAAACGTAAATAAACATACACTAAAAAGAGGACCGTCAAGAATATTCGAAATATCAGTAGAATGATGTTAGATATTACTCTAAAGTCTAGATGATCAATCTCCTATATATTATTTGGAGAGTACACTTATAAATAAACCTTACAAAATGTTAATAATTACATCACATTGCCATTACGTCTAAGAACAAATTAAAATCTCCAATTAAGGGTATTTTAGTCAATTAATTATTATGTGATCATTTGATTAAATATTAAATTAATTATTTATAATTTTCTTTGTAAGTAATTTATTTATTTTAATTTTTTGAAAAAAATTTAAAAATAGATTTTGTGAAGATTTTATTGATTTAATTAAACACACTAATTAAATTAAATTAAATGTTGATCTATTTTTTCAAAAATAAGAGATTTGATGTAGATTGCGATTTTTTAAAAAATTTTAAAGAATAATTTAAACCGATTTAATTCTGTTTTTAGGTGATAACAAATATTCGATATTATAAAAATTGATATTATATTTTTCAAAAAGTTTTGGAAGAATTAAAATTTTCTAATATCTTGATTTTATAATTTTTGGATATTTTTCTATAATTGTAATTTGTCTGTGCTATAGCACGGGATATATCTTAGTTGGGTATAATAGTGTATATCGTCTTAAATATTTAACCTACTTAATATAATTGATATTGTTTCTTTTTTTTCTTAAAAAAATAACTCAATATGGTCATCTTATTTAAGAAAATATATTAATATCATTATCTGTGCAAAATTTTGAGTTATTTTATTTTAGACGTAAACATCCTAAACGTTAAGATCGACTTCTGAAATTAATTAAACATACACCAAAAAAAAGAATCGTTAGGATTACTCGAAATATTAGTGGAATAATTTTCAAGACTTCTCTGACGATATGAAATTAAGTTTTTTTTTTGTAGAAATATATGTACTCCGAATTGACTTAACCAATAATTTAGGTTCCGATTGGTGACCACAAAAAGAACAATAGGAATGGAAAAAAATGAATAAGAAAGAACAAAAATGAAAGGAAAATGACCAAAATGAAGAACGAAGGAAAAAAATGTAGATGAAAAATTGAACAAATGTTTATAGTAAATTGTAACCAAAATATATATTGAATAGATATTTTTTAAAAATATTTAAAATAAATATTATTTTTTAAAAAGATTCATTTAGGAAATTTAGTTTATAAATTTCAATTAAAATAAAATGGTAGTAGAAATTTAAATATCTTATTAAAAATATATATATATATATATATTCTTGTTTTTATCTAATTATAAATACTAATTTAAAATAAAATCATATCATTCAATTAAATATATATATTTTTGATGTAATAATATATATGTATATATATATTTATAATAAATAATACGAAAAATATTTATCTATAAAAATATAAATATTATCAAAAAACCTATTTTAAAATTATTTAATAATAAAAAACGAAATTTTAATTTTTGTTCCTCATTGTTCCTCCACAATTTTGAGGAGGAACATTTTTGTTCTACCGTTCGTTTTTTCATGAGGAATCAGGAAAAAATGTAGGATCCACATATGTAAAAATTGAAAAAAAATCTTGTAAATGGTAACAAAAATTGAAGAACAAAGAGGAACATGACATTCCTTCTCATTCTTTTCCGCAAATGTGGTCACCAATTAAAGCCTTATTGTATCTCTAATTGAAAAAAGACTTCTCCCACAATCAATCAGGTATATTACTATATATCATCTTCAATTTTTTATAATTTTTATTTTAATTATGTACAACTAAAAATACTAATCACTTTTCGAATTTTTTTTTTTTTTTATCATTATTTGTGAAAAAATTTAGGTTATTTTGTTTTGACGTAAACATAACGAATGTTAGTAAATGAACTGAAAACAGCCGAGAAGCTATCTGTTACTTTTTATGGAGTATTACTATCTAGCTACTAATGTATAACATACGTATGTGAAACTTCATGCCAGCCCTGTTCTCTCTTGCAGCCATGGTTCTTGTCAAATATGTCGGACATCTTTTTTTTGGTGCATAGGTGGTACTTTCTACTGCATTAGCTATTATTTTGTTGGCATGATTCGACTGCAGCGGTTTGCACCACCACTCCAACGCCATCAATTTTACAGCAGATCCACTAGTGAAAATGTAATCAAGACAAGCAAAGATCTATCCCTCCCACAACTCTGGCGATAAGCCTAGCCGTCGGGAAGGGCAAATAAGAAAAACACCTCTTCTTTCTCTTCGAGCGGTTTGGATTTTTGTTATCGAGTGGGGTTACACATTTTCATATTATTCGGATCTGCCGGATCTTCTTTTTCTTTTTCTCCTCACTCTTCTGCTACAGACTCGCACTCGTTCTCTCTCTCTTTGTAGAATTTGCTAAAAAAAGAGATGAGTATCTCTGTCCGACAATTCATGTATCTCACTCTCTTTCCTCTACCCTCTGTCCTCTGTTTCATTACCAACTCAGACTCTGAGATTGATTTTTCTTCCAAAATGGCGTTTGTGAGACTTGGCTCCAAATCCGAAGCTTTCCATCGTGAAGGGCAAACCCGGTTCAACATTTTACTATCCGAATCCGATTCATTCTGGTATCCGAATTTTTGGATTGGATCTGGATCGGAGCAACATATTATCTGATGAAGAAGAAATGAGGACGAAATATGGGCTTGTATTGGGCTTCAGGAAATCTTGAGGAATCAGGCCCAGACTTTGCCACAGCTGAAGCAGTGCTCTCTTTTCTTTTGCCCTCGGCAACAAACTCAAATCTCCGATTAACATATTACAGAAACAGGTTAGCACCTCAGAGTTCAGAGTCTTTGATTTTAAGACAAGATCTTTGTTTGTGATTTAAAAATTGAATCTTGAAAATTGTGATAGTGATTTTTTTTTTTTTTTAATGGAAGCAGTTCGTTCAACAACCTTAATCTAATTTCATCTACTGAATATTTTAGTGTTGCATTTGTACACTGGCGAACCTCTTGCGTTTCACTTCTCCCAAGCCTCTGCGTCGTCTATCTTTCTCTGTCGCTGCCTCAGGTTTGATCCCTGATTTGATAGAAACTATCTCTATTATGTATTAATCATTTAACAGTATTAAGAGATGTCTTTTATTGTTCATTAGTGAAGTTTCATGTTTGAAACTGATTCAATTGATAAAAGCTATGCTTTAATTTAATACAATTTTGATGCTTTTATTGATTAAGAGTAATGCTTGATAATGTTTAGAAATGTTTGGTTTTGTCTGATCTAGCAATGGAGAGTGATGCTTCTTGTAACTTGGTTTTGTATGGGAAGTCCTCTGTAGAAACTGAGATAGCAATGCTTTTGAAGAACAAGAACTCACTTAAACTTCCAGATAATACCAAAGTTTCACTCTTTTTAGAATGTGAGGCTAAGAATTTGGTCAAAGATGATGATTCCTTCAATCTTTCACTCTTTATGAACTCGATTATAACTCATCGGTTTGGGCGGTTTCTCATTTGGTCTCCGCGCTTGTCTTCCACTCACGATGTTGTTTCTCAGTAAGCGTTCGTCTAGCATTCATTTGTTTGGGAAATTTCTTCTTTAAGGTTATCGCTGTGTCTTAAAATCTGTTTTTTAGTTTCTTTCAGTAACTTCTCTGAGCTTCCAGTTGGTTCAGTTTGTGTCACAGATATCCAGTTTAAAGGTCGAGGTAAGAATTTTTTGAACAATGTTGGATTAGATAGTAAGGTAAGCAAAGCAAGTAGAATTAGAAATTGAAACCTGAAACTGTGTGTAATTGACGAACATGCAGGTAGAACAAAGAATGTATGGGAATCTCCAAAGGGTTGTCTTATGTATTCTTTTACTCTAGAAATGGAAGATGGTCGTGTCGTGCCTTTGGTACAGTATGTGGTGTCTCTTGCTGTAACCGAGGCAGTGAAAGATGTTTGTGACAAGAAGGTATGTTCTTGAAAATAACCTTTTGTTGTGTTCCTAATCCATTGCATCAAAAAATTAGCTAATTTATTTGATGTTCATCAATTTCAGGGTTTGCCGTACATTGACGTTAAAATAAAGTGGCCAAATGATCTCTACTTGAATGGTCTTAAGGTTGGAGGCATTTTGTGTACCTCTACGTATAGATCAAAGAAGTTCCATGTCAGTGTTGGTAATAAGCATTACTCTTTACAAGTTTATGACTCTATAGAAAGGTCGAAGGAGCACTTCTCATAATCGTGTTGCTCTGACTCGTTCTACTTTTAATTTAAAAGAAAACTTCTTGCAGGTGTGGGATTGAATGTGGACAACGAGCAACCGACTACGTGCTTAAATGCAGTACTAAAAGGCATGTCTCCTGAATCAAACCTACTTAAAAGAGAGGAAATCCTTGGTGCCTTCTTTCATAAATTTGAAAAATTCTTTGATCTATTCATGGACCAAGGTAATGTAAACCTCTGATCTCGGAGACTGTTTTAAAGATTTAGTTAGCTGCTTCTTTGTGAACATCTTTGTCACTTTTGAAGTATCTTGTTGATCTCATTATTTTGAATTAGATGAGATGGGAGTAAGAGAAATGATCTAATTATCTAGTTTTGATCCCATATAATCAGTCTCTGTCATCGCACTGCACTTTACAGGTTTTAAATCTCTCGAGGAGCTTTATTACAGGACATGGCTACACAGGTGACGGTTATGTCTTTGATTGCATTTTATATCTGCTTGTCATTGAAGGGTTTCTGTTATCTGAAATCTGAACTGGTTTTGATGTTGCTTATCCCGTTGTGATTATAACATGTTTACTTGGCGAAATGATCTTATTTTTATTTCAATACAATAGTATGGTATTTGCCTGCAATAAACTAAGATCTATTAAAGTTAAGAAGAAGACACTTTTTTTATCAAAAAAAAAAGAAGAAGAAGACACTGTTACATGCCAATTACTAACGTAGCTTTTATTGACTCATGGCTGTATCAAATTTTCTGAATACATTCACATTGAGATTTAGGGATACAAACTTTACCATGTATTTACATATGTGCAGCGAGCAAAGAGTGATTGTTGAAGAAAGAGTACAGGACCAAGTTGTTCAAAATGTTGTGACTATCCAGGTAGGATTCTTCCTTTTTACGTTGGTTATATACATGAGGGCATATCCATTCGCAGCATCCGGATGCAGATGCACCATATATTGTCCTTTTTGGTATTTGCATTCGGATGCAAAGCCAATTCATTAAAACAAAATCTAGATATTAAAAAAGTTTATGCCAAAACTCATATGTTGTAATATACGTAAATTCATAATTTTATGTCAAATTAGAGATATCACGAGTTTATGCCACAATTACGGATTTGCAATTTGCCGGCAAAATTGAGGAATCCGGTCCTTATATTATGGTGCTTTGATCCTCTTTTCCATCTTCTTTAAAATTTGCAGGGTTTGACTTCTTCGGGATATTTGCTGGCCATTGGAGATGACAATCAAATGTATGAGCTTCACCCTGATGGCAATAGGTAATTTTTTTTGGAGCATGTATTGCCAAAGTTGAATCGATTAACATTACATTACATTGTTGAAGCTAATATAAAGTGTATCTTTTCAATTACAGTTTTGACTTTTTCAAAGGTCTGGTTCGAAGAAAAATATGATCCAAAGATTTCTTACTGTATCTTCTGGAGGAAGATGTTGTTTTTTAGTACACCATGGACTCAACTAATATTAGTTTCGATTTTCTAAAATAAACGAGATGTTTTTTTAATGTACTGTGGATATTGTCCTTTATTCCCCTTATATCCAAATTATTTCTTTATTCTCTAACAAGTTGCAGTATTTTTTTTTCTTTACTGCTGGTGTTTTATGACATTTTGAATGTATCATGAACATGAAATAAATATTGGGCCAAGTAATAATTTTCTTCAAGAGTTTGGTCTAATCTCAGTAATCTGATCTGAATTTTCAGTCAATGCAACTTTTGGGTAAAAAATTGACAGATTATCGACCGGTTTCTTCAGAAAATACTGTTTTGTCTTTGTTTTTTTTGACACAATGGTCAGTTTTTTGAAATCGGACATGAGGAGAATTGATTGAGGTTTTTGAGGTAACAAGATCAGATGATTGAGAAATGCAACATCTTAAATTTGAGCTTTATTTGCTCTCACCTCTTATGATTCATCTACCTGTTTTCTTTGAAATGAAATGCATCGTACTCTTTTATGACCAGACAAAAAGATCAAACGTTCCCTGTAAAAAAGTTAGATATTTTTTTTTAAACAGTAAAATTTAACAGAAATAATTAAATGTTTGATAGAGTATAGAATAGAAAAATATATAGAGATAATGCATCTTTTTTTTTTTTAAATGATATGCAAAGAAAAAATAGATTGAGAAACTTTCTCTATCTTAACCGAGAACACCTTTACAACAACAATGACACTCTTTCTTTGTTGAATCCTTGTTTTGAGTTGCTCTATATAATCTTCCCATATATAATTTTTACAACATAGGATTAATTTTGAAAACCCAAGAGCAAAAAAGCCGAAAAAATCAACCTCATACATTGAATAGTAAATATGCCCCAACCATTGATGAACCCAGAAAATTTTACAAGTAGACATCCGCATTTTCTCCATTTTGTGTCAACACACAAAACCCATAATCTCATTAGTGAGAATCATCAGTTAATGATCTTCATGTGAGAGACTAAACTATTTTCCACCAGGTTCTTTTTAACAATCTGCTTCCAAAGTTTCAAGCAAAAACCTCATAAGGCAGTCTGTTTTTCTTTTTTCTTTTTGCACGAAAAACTTGCGCAGAACAAATATGAGGCAAGACTAATCGCTAATCTGCCAAAAAAGATGTTTACCTCAAGTTTTTTACGTTGGCTTCTATATCATGGAGACAACAGGGCTTTACATGTATTTAGCTAGCCATTGCTTGCACATATCGAGTACTGTGAGCGAATTGGCATGGAGGGCTTGATGAGCTACATATTGAACATCAGCCACGCTTCCGCTTCTAGATGCAATCTGGAATGCGCTTTTCAGGCGGCCACATACCACACAAGCCAGCACCTTTCTGCACTCGTTTACAATCAGACATGTATCAGCCTAATGATCCCGCATAATTGTACTATGCGATTCAATTTGTTACATACATGAGCACATCTCTGAAACAGAGTGAATTTGTGAATAAAGAAACCAAAGTTAATGGTTTATTAGTGACTCCATGAGAGATTATTCAAGGAGTGATACTCTTTTTCATGGGGTGGAACATAGTGGAAAGATCTAAGCAATTATAACAGCAAAATATCTTACCGATGGCTGCTTGTTAACATGTCAATGAGACGGTCAGGGCGCTCTTTGTGCTTGTTGGCATATACATTGATGGCAGCACCCAGGACCTGTAGCATTTCACAGAATATAAGCCTTACCGAACGAGCTTTCCCTGTATCTGAAAGATTGCCTAATTGGAATGAAAGAATAGAAAGGTACATCCAGATTCCGAACACCCATATTTACCACCGGCTTAAACAGATTGACGAGGAAGAATGTAGCTTAAAAACATATTCTTTTGGCCAATAATTAGATAAGTTTTTGTGAAACTCCCAAAAAGAGTTTTATATTGGACTTTAATAGTCTTGAACACCTGCAATGTTCAGTACCTGATCCCAGTCATCATCTTCGATTGTTCCCTTAATGTTTTTGAAAAGTTCTGTCAATTGACTGCCTTTCTTCCTATCGGCTAGTGACGCAGCAACACCAGCATATATATCAACAGCTGCTTAGAATTAAGAGAAAAGTCAGATACCATGTACAACAACAATACACAGATATTAACATAGAAAAAATAGGCACCTGAGAGGTTGTATTCATATATAACTGGATAAGCTAAGTCGAAATTTTTCTCAACAAGAGTCTCCACTATTTCACATCTTCTCCTGAAAGTATAAGCCAAGGAAAGACATCAGCTGAAGGTTTTTCCTTCAAACTTTCACCAAAGCAAATATGACTATTAAGCTTGGTCTTTCAGTTTCATTTGGAGTAGCACAACCTTCAAGGATGGCAAAAAACACAGGTGTTCAATTATCTGGACAGGGAAAATATATCCCTATCTTTCATTTGATAGGCATCATGGCTATGTGAAGAGAAAGCTAGAAACGATTTAGAAATACTAGGTAAGTCTCTCTTTGGGTGTCAAAGAATTGGAGTGGAATCATGAGGGCAGTGTGGAAAGGAATACAGGTCAGTGCCGCACTGTTACTAGCTCTCTGTATTTCTCCTTTATATGGTATATAATTTACCAATACATATTCCTTAAACTTATGTAAGGATATAAGAAATTTTTAAATGATAATGGGGAAACTAAGTTGTATGAATAAATGATGGCAAGAAATTTCTTTTATAGCCAATCACTTTTTGAGGACAAACCTGGATGTCTCTGGATCATTTGGATTTCCAAACAAGGAATGCTTCCATGGTGCTCCTTCAGAGTCACTGAAGGACTTCACCACATCAATCTATAGGAATAACGAACCCACAAAGGTGAAGTTATAAACCTATAAAGCCCTACATCAAAAGATGACATAAACGGTGTTTTACCTGCATTTTCACCCGAGAGGACAACTTAACAAGAGTTTCTTCACTCAGCTTCTCTGAGGCACTTTTTCCTCTAACACCCTTTGTAACAAGTTTTTTCGAGTCTGAACCTCTATGACGCGCTGTCAATGCTTCTTCAAAGTGTGCCTGTACCCAGAGGATAATTAGAGACCGATGTTCCAAAAAACATAGAGAGAAACAAGTAACATAGATGTTATCATAGTTTTGTGCAGCACTAGGATGCTTATGATTGCAGGGCTGTTCTTTGTTTAGGGCCCAAAACAAGATGTAATATATAATTTATATAAGTAGTAAGTATCACATAAGAATAATATGGTTTAACCTGTAAGACAAATAACTTGTCTTAATGTAATCCATGCAACTTTTAGAAGTGCTCTAATTCAAATAAATTGCATAATGTTAAGCAAACGGAAAAAAGAGAGCCAGGGAAAAGCGTCCCTGATTTGTGCCACGTACTGCCACAAAGTCAACAATTTCTTGCCCAATTGTTTCTATCGACTCTAAACCACTTTATATAATGCTTAAAGTTTTACATTCCACACAAATAAATTCATTTGAAAGACATGCAAATCAGTAAGACTCATACTTTGGATTCACTTAGTTGATAAGTGCTTTCAGATGGACGTTGCAAATACATTGCAGGAAATCCAATTCCGACTAAACACAGAGATGGAATGGGTGGTGAGGAAAGAACTACTGACTCTATACCTTTGCATGCTCAAGATGCCTTACAGCATCCTCCTGAGTTGTGGAATTCATAAAAAGCTGAATACAGCAATACCCGG
Organism: Boechera stricta; assembly: GCA_018361395.1. Taxonomy (NCBI): domain Eukaryota; kingdom Viridiplantae; phylum Streptophyta; class Magnoliopsida; order Brassicales; family Brassicaceae; genus Boechera; species Boechera stricta. The sequence continues at coordinate 5,153,608 of CM031541.1, forward strand.
AGGTTACATAATCCTTCTTGAGTACCTGAACATTTAAAAACAAAATTGAGTGAAATAGCATTACGTTTCACAAGTATTCCAGAAAAAAAGTTAGGCTCCCCGGATGTAGCATTCAGTTTTACGAGCCACTTGCCTATCTATTGAGAAATAGAAAAGAACACTAATAGGTCATGATCGACAACACATGATCACAAATACATTTTTGCTGCATCAGAATTAAAACTTATACCAATACCATAAATGCACAGCCTTAATCATTAAATTCATACTATAAACCTCTTAAATTATAGGATCTGCACTTGTAAGGATGCACTAGAAACTAAATTCAAGCTTTAGGGTTTATGGTTCAGATTGAGGAGAGGAGGTGCAAATCAGAGAGAATAAGACTAGCTGAGGATTTGTCATAAGAATCATACGATGCACAGTTTTGTACTCTTATATTTGCAGTGATTATCTGTCTACATGACTATATAACTGTACAGCAGAACCTATGCGCATGCAGGACACGAAACAAATTTTTTTTGATCCCAGTTACTAGTTAGTATAACAGAAGGTGAAAAATTCCAAGTGGAGACAACCCAACGATAAGTTATAGGTAAAGAACATGACAACAAAGATGATCTCACCAGAAACTTGTATAGGTAATTGAAATGCCGGTTGATCTCAAAGAAAGCACAGATACGTGTAAGAGCTCCAGCTATGTACTGATTTATGGCTTGATCTTGATGCTTTGCAGACAAAAGTCTTTCTGTAATTACTTCCTCAAGGGATGAGATAGCTCCATAACCAACACAAAACTCGCACAAACTTTCAATGGTCCCATATTCAGTTGCTAACGGATCTGTTCGTTGAGGTGATGAAGATGAGCTGACTGTGCCAACAGATGAAGTTTGCAAAGGAGGGGGAAGAGCACTGAGCGGAAAGAATAACATGCATGCATCTTTATAATGACCTTGGCGGAACATAAATCCAAGCATGTTTTGGCGAGCATGCTGCAGAATCAGAAGAAACAAATTCAGTGAACCAAAAAATGTAAAAATGTAAGCAGTTAATATGTTTGCAAATAATGCTAATTTCATACAAACTCAGAAAGCACTCTTAAAAATCGGGTCCACCGAAAGATATGTGCAAGAAAGATAAGTATATTGTCAGGCAATTCCAGGAGAGAAAACTTGCAAATTCCAGAATGCACTAGAATATAATTGCATTACTTCCTGCAAGTAGTTGGTGCACTCAGAATAGCGTGTACTATCCAAGTTGCTTCGGGGCCCATCTTCAAAGTCTGAACCGGGTACAGAATTATTCTTTTCTGATTCCATAGATCTCCTCGACCTCTCTGAGCGAGGGAAAGTGGATGGCATATGCAGAACATTCAGGTATGAGTCTGCTGATAAAGAATCATCCAAAATTGTTGGAGCGCTTTTCGCCAAATGGTCATACCTGACATGTGTCAACAGTCCCAAGAATAAGATCAGGTAGTGGATTACCAAAGCCTTTTACTTTTCCCCCTTCGACATACATTAATCATGTAATTCCTTAGACATAAAGCTAATTAAGCTGCTTTTACGAACTTACAACACATCTAATTCATCATGTGTTCAACTGAAGTTTTTATTGATCAAAATATTTCCTGTCCTGTGACTGGATTAGCAAGACATTTTCACAAGAAATAACTCTCGACTACACCCCATACTAGGATAACAGTTTTAGTTAAACAGAGACACTTACATGGAACGAACAGTTGACACATCCACAGGCGGACCTCCTTCTATTGTATTTATTATCTCCTGAATGACATCAGGAATGTCTTCCCCCTTTAATTGAAAGGCTTGCCTATAGAGCACAAAACAAGAGCTATATAACAGCACGCAACCTGAGGTTGAAATATGCAAAAAGAGGGTTACAATTCGTGTGTTTTGCCGCAGCCTTTAAACTATCACGTACTTGAATTTAACTCGAGCTTGAGCGTAGCGCTCCATCCGTAATAAAGCAAGACCCCATGCTTTCCACACAGGAAAAACATCAATCTGAAATTAATCAAATACACAAGCAGAAGTTATTGCGAATTTGTGATGAAGTGGCCTTACCATGGGCCATGGGGTAGAGAATCAAGCTATAAAACTTTACCTTGCATTTCTTGCACATATACACTGCCATGCTATATCGTTCATCAGATATTAATCTGTCTCGTAGACGTTCGGATGACAGTTGATCAGCAATGTCATCAAGAGAAGCAGCAATTCCAGACCCTAAGAGGCTCTGCAGCAACTCTGCACGCCCCAACCAGATTTCTGCAAGTGAGAGAACTTCGGATGGTTCATCCATTGACTGACTGCCAACACTGGAGCTGCCAGCATCAGAAGATATATCATCAACATCTCTACTTCTTTCACCGTTGTTATTGGTCGATTCAGTGGCACCTAGGAGCTTTCTCAGCAACGATTTTGCATAAGATAAACCCTGCACAAACAGGCCAAAATAGTTTCTTTAGTCATCCAAATCAGGTAAATGGATTATAGGACATACAAGGTCGACCACTTATCTCTCTGATATAAAGACACCCTCCAAATATGACTCGGGGAAGAGATTTTAAATAAAAACAGTCATACCTGCACAAATGCCTCCGTCGCATGATATGCTCGGCCAATTGTTTCAACAGACGCACCCTCTGACAACTGCTTGGAGCTTAATACGTTCTTCATTTGACTGATGCATAGGTCCATGGCACTTCTTGCTGATACTAGCTCATCAGAACAAAGTGAGAGCAGAGCCTAGAAGAAGAGCAGTGTCATAAAAGTCCGTAGCTTACACTTATTTCCACAAGTGTAAATAAGAATAGCAATACCTTGAAGAGAATAATATCTGGGGTGCTTTCATATTTGTGAGATGCACGAACAGCTTCATCTTTGGTCGTGTCGCCACTTAACATCCATTCTTCAGCAATAGAAACAGAAGGTAGCCTATCTTGCCCATCTGCCAAATAAGATGATCCCTGGTCCTCTTGAATACCTGTCATCGCCTCCCATGCAGCTCTCTCAGAAGCCCCCAGTCCGGAATTCTTTCTTTTACGATACACATCCTTTGACGTCGTCCTGTTTTCAGCATTACGTGGAGCCCATGAAAATGCCCTTCGAGCCTCTCTCTGAAAATTGCTTAAGCTACTAGTGAAGGATGCTTTTACTGCTGGCCCTGTTCTTGGCTTTTGTCTTAGCCTTGACGCAGACACAGTTATTCGAGGTTCTCTTGGTGGTGGGCTAATTGTAACAAAAATAGCTTTTGCCGCATAGGCCATGATAACATTGTTATCTCTTAATGCTGGGAACTCTTTGAGTATCTGCAGGAAACATAAAAGTAAGTCTCAGAAAGTATCAAAAGTAAACAGACCGAGGAAGAATAGAGGAAATTACTTTTCGAAAGATATATTGACATGAACAATAGTTATAGAAGTGCCTTTCACAAGAATAGAGATGATATTCAGCAAAGTAGCAAAAGTGAAAGAATCATGGAAAATATAAAGAAGATTGTCTCTAGATATACCAGTGAGGCATATTGTAATTGTTTTCTCATCAGCAGAGCTTCAAATATTAAATTGGGATGCTCATGAAGCGAAGAGCATCTCTGTTGCCAAGGAAGCGGCAATGCAGCTAACACTTTCAGACCTAAAGCCCAAGAATTAAGCCGGGCGACTTCCAAATCCGACAGATTGCTATCTCTTCGCTTCAGAAAGAAGTGGACCTACAGAGTAGATGAAACAAACATTTTTCAAAACCCAACAGAAAAATATGACATCGTAACACCATGAAAAAAGAAGTAAAAAGTTGTTACCAGGAGCTGTTTTGAACGAAGGTCAGGTAATAGTTGCATTGCACCCATAACCACCGGTAGAGCATCAGCCGAGTCTTGAAGTGAAGATAGAAATCGAGATGCTTCTGCAGGACCACCACCATTGAGTGGATCAGTGGTTAGAAGCTTTACAAGCTGCCGTCCTTGTAATTCTCTTCTAAGATCTTTTGATAATCCTGCACTTTCAGCCACTTCCAACGCAGCGGAAACAGCTCCTTTCCCAGCTAATCTCAGAGCCAAACCTTCAGGGTCTTCTTTACATTCGGCTTCTATCTGTTATCCATTCAAATTTTTGGGAGTGACACATCGAGCATATCAAGAGCCAAATATGATCTCAAACAAAAGGAAGAAACATAACCTCTTGCCAGCTATTATGGCGGTCATCTACACAAAGTATGTGGCTGTACTTCTGCAGAGCTTGTCTCTTATGCAACACCTAGATGCACAAATAAGAATGAGAAATTAGGTTTCGATTGATTGATTACAGGGTGATTGAGAACTAAAGTTACATGCAGGAATCTAGAACTGAAAGCAAAACTCCCTTATACCTCAAGACTAATTGGATCGCTTTCTAAGAGATGACAACTGCACATCGTAAGAACATTTAAAGCTGCCTCAAGCTCCCATGTATGCATATACCTGAAACCAAGACATACCAGAACTTCAAAACCAATCCCCGACAGAATAAAACTGCATGAAGCTGTTTGAAATAAGACAACAATAAAAAAAGTTTTCTGAATCTACTAACATGCGCAAATCCCACATTATACATGTGTTCAGGCATTTATAGATAACAATTCAAAATAATATTTGGTGGACGTACGTGTAGAAACAGAAAGAATTAATGTTTTGGCATGAAGCAATTTAAAAAGATCTACCAATGAATCATAGGTATGAAGTCAAATACGTTGAACAAAAACATGGTAAGGCATTAAGTAAGCAAAAGATACAATGGATAACATGGTTTATAAACCTCTTGAGGCGCCTATAACTTTCACTGAAAGCATATTAAATAAAAGCAATGTGCAATCTGCAAGACATTAGTTGTCATACATAAGATAACCACAAAATCAAGACAATCAATGTAGCAAATCGCTCACTCTTCTAGCACAGCCATCTTATTCTGACCCGAGAGCTCATATTAAATCCTCTAATCACACCATTTTCACTTCTTTATACGTCATTGCCTCACCACATAATGATTTAAGAAAAAGTGATACCATCAAAGTTGATGTTGCTCATAACCTAGCTGCTCATATCAGGGAACCTAAAGAAATTGATTCTTATGTTTCCAAAACTGACGACAGATGCTAATCTTATTTATTAATTATCACCTAGTGATGGGTCAGGTGAAATTCCGTGAAAACACTGCGGTTGGAAAGAGTTCAGGACAATCCAATCAAAATGAGATTTACCATCATTGAAATCTTTCTAGAAAAAAAAAAGTTCATACTAATGGTCGCATCTAAACATTAGCTGAGTCGGCTTGGTCAAATTCATTTCCGGAGAACCAAAACAAAATGCTTAAACAAACTTTGGCTCTCAACCCAAGTGGCATATAAATATATGATACTGCACTTCATGGTTGTTGTTATAGAAATTATAAGTTTACTTACTGAAGAGTCAGTGTTGCTGCCAGCTGTTTGTCCTTTAGCCGCAGGCAGTACTGCCAACTGTTGCTCTGACCTCCATATCCCTGAGATCGTCCTGATGTTGAAGGATTTTCTTCTCTACTTTTGATTAGGAGCTGAAGTAACCAATCAGAAGCCCCATTCCGCAAGAAGCGGTCCGAAAGTGCTAAAGCATCCATTAGTTTTCCTTCATCAATTAATCTAGCATAAATTCCAACAAAACGAACAGTTAATTAATCTCAAAATAACAAACTCCAATAAAGATAATCCAGAAAGTATTAAAATTTCAATCTGGAAGACTTTTCAGAAGCTAATGAACCAAAAGAAGATGCAGACATATGAGATAAACTGACATACCTATTTACAGCTTTCTCATACGGTCCTTCATTCTCCCAATCAAAAGAAAGGAAAACTGTAGGATCAGTTTTACAAATTCCAGTTTCAAAGGATCCACCATCACGAGCACTGCTGTCTGTCAATGCAGGTTGAATGTTATTTTTAGAAAAAAATTCTTCTGTATCCGACTCCGAGTCACTGTCATGTTCAAGAAGTCTCTTGATCCCAGTTCTTTCATCAGGTTTAATCCGTGTGTCATCAGGTTTTTGCTTAGGTGTCACAACAAATTCCGAAACTCGATGAAGATTAGTCTGCATTTGTATCCATCGGTTTAAAGTGGGAAACCTGTGAAGAAAAAGTAAAATATCACAGAATATGATGGAACATAGGAACTAAGTTAGATTTCAAATTGAAAGGAGGAGAGAACACTTTGTTTGACAGTACCTCTCAGACTGATCAAGAGAAAATTCATAAAACAATCTGTCTGCATCAGGAGAACTTGGAAACTCATCGTTCAAGGAGCTAGATATGACAGAATCACTGCCATTGTACAATATGCTCCCACCAAATACGCACGCTAAAACTGCTCGTACTGGGGATATTTTTACCAAATGCCTGATAATATCCAACTGAAGAGGATACAGAGGGACACCAGGTGTTGCTGAGGAACGGACATAACAGTTGGGTTTAGCCTCTTTTGAAGGAGAGAACACTTTACCCTCAGAGTGAGAACATGGAGTGGCTGGAATGACCGGGATACAAGCCCACCCATGACCAGAACGTGGAGGATAAACTGGGGGTACACATGCTGATATCACTTCATGAACAAAATCAGCAGACATGACCTCAGCAACTTTTGCAGCTGCATCTGTGCTACTTCGATCAAACACCAGACGCGTCAATAGCTGCAACATGCACCAACAATAAGAGGTTACTCATAGATCTGTGCCCAAAAAGAGTATTTGATTCATGGCCAATTTGTATAACAATGTCGGACAGCGGTTCATGTTTAGTAATTATCACACAGAGGCCAATAGTATTAACCATAATATCAAAATCTTAAGAGGCCACTCATCGTGCACGCTAAGTTTATATTGTTTATCAGTTTATGAATAGAAATTGTTAGAATTCACAGAATAAAGCAAAGCAAAGCAAAACCCGGTAATATTTCTCCAAATAACAGCAGAATAAGAGGATAAGACAACAAGCATGAATGACAAGCGAGAGAGTTTAAATGAAAAATATCCTGAGAACATTAAAAAAAAAAAAAGAAACACTTACGTCTTTCGGCCATTCATAAACAAGAGAGAAATAGTTAAAATCATGGGTTGTATCAGTTCCGTCTACTATGTCACCAATAGCAGCAGTATAGAGGATAAATTGAGATAGATAAGTAGAGGTTTTGTTGCTTAATGGGCCAAATGACTTCTTTCCCTTGTCTTCTGTTTCATGGGAAACAGGATTTCCATCCACGTCTCTATTTGCTGAACCAGGACTTTGCTTTGTATATTTTAGCCCAAGACCAAGAACTCCATCCTTCTCAATGGCCATGTCTGATCCGTCCCCTTTGAGTATGTCAACTTCTGGTTTTTCATCCGCGAGTGCTCTCGCTAGGTTATGAAGCTTACCTATTGTTTGTTAGAAAAACAGTTACAACTACATGAAATGTGTAAAATAAGTCAATTGCATACTACAGCAAGAATAAATAGAGAGCGTAGAGAAAAACAAAATAAAATACCACTCAGGAACTGTCGCTTGCCCCTATGAGCATCCTCAATCATTTGATGTAGCATTGCAAGAGCACGATCTTTTTGTCCCTGTCTATGAGATTCCGTGCAAGATGATATTATGGTATCTCCACTAAAACTGGCTTGAAGAATTTGAGGGTTATCCTGAAGCATGACAGTTCAGAAGACTAGTAAGAAAGGGAAACGGGAATAAGAAAAGAAAAGAGAAGGATCTTAACATGTTGTGCACCTGAGAATTCAAATATTTTATAATAATTGCAGGATTTAAAAACTTTTCCTCTATAATGGGAGAAAAGAGCATGGTAAAAAAACAAAACATCTCTCTACTCACATACTACTTCCTAAACTAAAGTCATAACAGCTTTTATATATATGTCATTTCCCTCTTTTAAGCAGTCAAGCAGCTTAAAAAAGAATCAACTTAGTTAAAACTGTTACCATTTGTACTAGGAAATAATATCTCCTATGATCTCCCCATATCAATCAACATAAAATTCAACAAAAACAAAACGAAAAATATCATATCAAACTAAATGAAAGTTGTGCCTTTAGTGCAACTTGAAGACTGACCTGTTCAAGGAATTCCTGCAGACGCTTTAAGATCCTTCGCAATACAGAGATTATTGCAACTTCGTGGACCTGATCCCAATAAGTAAACCCCACCTTTGGAGATCCTCCAGGGTAAATTTCCGATAACATAACTTGAGACTGCGCACAAAGTAAAAACTACTTAGGAACAACAGTACGTATACTTTCTTGAACCATTTAATACAATGGACCAGCATCGCTTTTAATAATTAAATACAAACATTAACCAACCACTATTTATTAACCACGGTACACTGTTTGGATATCTATGCAAACAATGCCTCAACTTAAACCGAAAATATTACCCCAAAGCTTGCTTGCTTTGTCCAAAAAGCAAAACAACAATGTAGAAGGATGTATGGTAAACCAGACTCCCAAAATGCTAGCATGCAAATAAATAGAAGATTGCAAAAGAAAATATAGAAACTGGGGACAGAGACCAATTACAAATAAGACGCAAAAGGTTACCGTTTATAGACCAAGTTAAAGTATAAGGAAATTAAGAACACTGTTTACCTTATCCAAAAGTTGTTTGGAAATTGTTGGAGACTTAGCAGAAGTGGCAGCCGCATCTATGCATAGTAGAATCTGGCATCAGAAAAAGGTAACACTTGCTTAGAGCTAGGCAAGGTAATTGATTGCAGAAGAATCCTGTCAGAATTTGCTAAAGCAATTGTATGGTTAGAGACAAGAATTATAACGACATGGACTTACCACAGCCAATGGACTCAATTGAGAACCTAAATAACGAAAATCTAAATCTTGCACGGCAGATGCTCCTTCAGCAGTACGAGACATCACATCTTCTACCTGAGAATATTAAGAAATCAAGATATAGGTGGATAATATCCGTTTGTACTCGAGGTAATCCACCAAATGAATAATCCTTTGAAATAGAATCGGATAGAATTTAGACACAGCAATAAAAAATTTCAACGACGTCAGGCAACATTATATGAACAATATACAAGATGCATCCCTAACGACATATAACAAGAACACGAGAACAGTATACAATATACAATCCTCAAGGCAAGAAAAAGGGTCTCATATCAGAATAGACTAATCCCATTATGCGAGATGTAGAAACATATAACGTGATATATATGCAAGCACTGTGATGTAATATTACGAAAGATACCAGTGTTCCTTTGAAGGCATTATCAACCCATTCAGCTAATTCGAGAGTAGCTTTGTCCTCTGCTGATAACGTAAACCGATGAACTGCCTGTTCTCCAATGTCATACTTAGCTCTTTGCATACAGCTGCAGAATGAGAGTCAATGTCGTAAAGAAATGGCACGAGAGAGCAACGTATTACTCTAGAAAATTCAATTTAGGGAACTCTAGCAGATGCAAAACGGGAACAACTAACAAGTAATGATCTACAAAAAACATAGTTGCACCTTGAAGAGAAGCTTAATCCAAAACTATTTCATCAGCACAGCTAGAACTCTTGCTCTTTAGCAACATATTAAGGTGATAAAAACTGCAGATAGCAGCTCAGCTTCTTATTAAAAAAGTAACTTCACCACAGACATCCAGTCAAAATTTAGGTTCATACTTAAGTTTTCAAGCCTCTCATCATACAGGTTACACATACACACTGACTCTAGATAAAATACTTCAGACAACTTGAATATCATTTAGTTAGTAACCCAAAGAAACAAATAGATTGATCTTTTATCGTTTCTGTACAAACAGAGATCATTCTTCATTTTGAACTTCGATTTGGTTCCCTAACACTTTAGACGTGAAAATGGAAGAAATAGTGAGGTGGCTAACATTTTCCCTGATAACGGAAATCTAATCAATCATTAAAAGATAATTGTACTCACAGGTTAAGCAGTTTTGCAGGGGCCGCCCTTAGAACACTCAAAACCTCCTTTAAACCCCACTGGCGTTCAGAATGTGGCAGAAGATGCTGCATAACAGATAACCGCCATTCACAATCTTCAATGAAACGCTTAGCCATAGATACTCTCCATTCTAAAGCCTGTTTTCCATCAGCACTGTAATTACCATCCAGCTGACACTCTTGTTCAATCAGATGTGCTGGAAGATTGCGGCGTAAAACATCGAGTAGCTGTATTGTAAAAGATATAACAATTTCCTTTTCCCCTTCTGTAGCAAGATCGCCAAGATCCAAATCAGGCGTATTATATTTCTCAGAAAAACACTCCGACGAGACACAATGTGTGGAACTGATACGGATATCATCAATATGTAAGAGTGAAATAACTATGTTCACCATCATAATCTGCAAACAGAAGAGATCTCATGTTAAAAACATGTAAACTGTAACGCGTTGTAAAAGTCTAATGATTGATAGAAATCACACTGCGTGAAGATGAAGTAATAAGTATGCGGCATATCATATATTTTTGTAATATCTATTTCATAGTAAATAGTATTCAATTCTACTTTTTTCAATATGGTGTTATCACAAAATTGATGACAGAAGCCCAGCTTCTTGTAAATTAATCAATGTATATACGTATACTACCTTGCGTGGAACATTTTTAATGGCCTCCAGATGATTAGTGAGGTCTTTTAAATGGTAAAATACCACTCGACGACTAGCATCCGTCTCATTTTCCATGGCCTCTTCCGTTGCACCTAGTGCTAAAACAATAGCCTCCAAAGCATAACGCATATGCATCAGTTCAATATCTTCTATCCTGCATTATATGAAGACATCAAAAGTGAAACCACGGACTACGAACGACTCACCCTAGATAAATGAAATCAAAAGAGCATTTAAGAATGCACAAACATTTCTACAAAACACGCATTGAAATTAACAATAAACAAAACAAGCATGCTAATGCAACAATTATTGTTTAAGGGTCAGGTGCTAAAATCTTGTCACGGATACATCTATCCAAGAAAGTAAAGAGACAAAACTGATTGAAGTATTAGAATACAACATAGCTATATAAACTTTTATTGAACTAACCTCTTCCAGACTTCTGCAGTTGAAGCAATAGGTTGCATACTAATCAGTGAAATAGCTTCTTGGAATTTTATGCCCGGAACAACGTCAAACAATACCTACATAATGGTATGCCATTAAACTTGTCGGATTAAGAGCACCAAGAAAACGTGCAGATGATCAACCCGTTGATAATAGTACTGCTATCATTTAACCTAACAGAGTCAGAGACAATTTCACATGACCATACCAAGACAAAAGACATGCCACTACCACAATGCAAGATATACCAGCACCTAGTTGACAAAGTTTGACATAACTTGGCAAAAAGTATGAAAGAATTAACAGATAGGTGGAAAGGGGAGAGCAAAGAGGCAAATATTTAAATCTTTCCTGTGAAGATAACCTACAAAAACTTGGACATGATACAACTTCTCTTAGTACATAGACGGTGATTTGACATACTAAGTGCCAAAGCAAACTCATAAATTCAGTGGAAAGATCTCAAAACACATTTAAATTTATATTGTATGAAACTGATGGCAATGTCACTGTCCTTCCCAGGGCCAAGGTTCATTTTTCAAAATACAGTACTAAAAGTCAATGGGGCAGAATGAAAAGTGATATATTATTTAGGAAAAAGAAGTATATTCTTAAATTTCTCGAAGAGCTCACATCAAAAACAAGAAACTAGTAGAATATTAGGAGCTATAAATTCATCTATAAGATCCAAGGAAGCCTGCTAACTATGCAGCTCATACATGTCCTTGCTTGGTAACAATATTAAAAACTCTTACGAAACAGATATCTTAACCCACATAATAAATTGTATAATTATCCAAAATGGACTTAAATGCCACTGTGATCCTATTATTGATTAGTCTAGACTCATGATAAACCTTAGCAACATATGCTGTAATATCCTCATGTTATCTATTTCTCTTCTTATATAATTTCACGTGTTCCCTACGAGACACCAATTCTACTGTAAGCACATCAATCTAGCCAGTATGATATCTAATGAAATTTTCCACTAACAGTGCAAAAGTTAATTATAGCTTAGAGACGTCTATTTGGACAGCCAAACATAGTCTCTGTAGAAAGGATGGTTTAAGAAAGACCTACCCTAAGTGGACTTTGTGCTGAAAGCCTTTCCAACACAAGATTTTCAACAAAAGGATCCACCTCAGCATCATCATGCTCAGATGACACATTACCATGCATCAAGAAAGATGCCTTTGGAGTCCATGATTTACCAGAATTGACACAAGCAGCGAAAGATGCAAGGTCTAGCTGATAGCACAATGTATCACAGAGATGTTCCACACAAGATTTCTGCCCAGATCATTGTGTCCTGTTAGACTTTCACGGTCATCTTCTAAAAATAATAGATCCAAATAACAGTTTATGCACAAGAGAAAAAGTTACTTCATCTGTTTGGTTTCCATAAAGAGAAGATTCTTCTAACCGAATTGCTTGTGAGTTACTAGTCCAAAGTAGCCGCATCAATTTTCTACGGGTTGCAGTTTTGCCCAGCAACAGATCCCAACCCATGGAAGCTACTAAGGGGCGAAGTTGGGGAAACAAAGTAAGAACCTGTAACATATGAGAAAAAGAGGCTTTCAGATCCCAAAAGAATAAGGGATGTCTATATGGGGTTGCGGCCAATCAACGATACTGCAGTAAGATAATGAGTACGGACATATGTAACTTTATTTTATTCCACCTACATCATTAGCCTCCTGAAGCTTCTCTTTCTTGACAGAAGACAAAGCAGCACACATCACACACTCTAGCACATGTGATCCAGAAATACGAGCATAATGATACATATCTCTGAGGCAAGAATTAATTGCCCTGCTCATAAGGGAACTTTTGTCCTCTATATTTCTCTCAGGCAAGTCTACAACATATCGCTGGAAACACTCAAGCGGGAGTGGAATTTGTTCATTGTCGAGAGATAAATGTAGCTGGCTATCTGGGAGGATCATATCATCTTGAATACCCTGCAGAGGAAAACATTGTAAGCACATAACAGCTTATAGCACAAGATAAATTATTCAGAGCCACGCATATGCATTTCAATATGCACATATAAGCAAACCCTTTAACTCAAACCGACCACTGCACTAAACTACCTCCAGTGTAAATATTCACAAAGCATATAGAAGAACAATGCCAACTGGATATACAAGCTTTAAATTCCAGCATGATCAAGACTAAAAAAAATAGTTCTAAGTTCCTAATCACAACGAATATTAGCTATAGTACATACTAGCAGGATCTGTAAGCCACTTGTTTTTTTTCCAGTTCAGCAATCTGTAGCAAAATATAGTTGTTTCTTACAAGTGGAACCTCCTTTTAAAGAGAATGATCCCCTAGATCAGCTTTTATGAAAATTATAACAACCTGGATCATCTGAACAAGATCTCCGCAATTTGATGAGAGAGCTTCTTTATAAATAAACAGCAAGTTCTGGCGCACCATCTGCCAGCAGTCACCATATTCATCTTTTTTCTCCATAACTCTTGAGAGGAGAGCTTTTAGAACAACACTATCAGAAAAGAAGAAAACAGAATAATTGAAGTAAATTCTCTATTCTTAAATATGCAAAAAGTAAATGCCCAGGAACAGGAAGATAAATTGAAGCAAGGAATGGGAATTGATTATGCAAGGCCATGGATGCCTTCATCCATTTATAAAGGTTCCCTTTTTAGTATCACATGAACATTTCCCACTATTTGAGATTTTCCTATGGGGATAAGAAAACCAAAAGCTGTCCTAAACAAGCAATGTTTAAAAAGCTTCTCTTTTTTTTTAGCCCTGAGTCTAGACCTCAACTCCTTCCCCAAGTCAAGGTTCTCAAGTTCTATAAAACAGAAAAGGCCAAAACCACTCAAACAGTGGATACAAAGCCAATCTTGATTGATGTCTTATAATAAGTCACTACCATGAAATTTATTCAACAAAAAGGAATGTGCTTCAACATACTTCCCTACACAGGACTTAGCATAGAAATGAATCAATGTTGGGAAATTTCATACATAAGACAGCTACACTTATCACTACTCTGAAAACTATTCTAATCGACCTTAATCCAAATCTTAGTCTACTCTTATAGCACAATTCCAACCAAACAATCAAAGTGGCCTCCACCTGGGAAACAAAAACTAAAACGGGCATAGTATTTCTGCCAACATGTGTTCTCCAACATTCAGAGTTTACTCGAGATGATTAAAGGATTAGTTCTATTAACTGGATATGGGGAACAGGAAATGTATTAGTATATAAGCAAACAGAAGTAGATAATGTGACAACCCTTTTTACTGCTTTGCCTATACCCTTGCAAACACTTCTTAAACAAGAAACGGTAAAATGAATGCCAAGGGAACAATTAGGACGAAGAAACAGTGGAATAATCCACAACCCTCAGACTTTTATAATTTAAAAACCTCATGTATTTATAAACTAAGCACATACTGATAATTCTCTTTCTCTACTCCATAATCAAGGTGAAGATAACGAATGCGATCAGCTGCCCCACACTCATCCCCTTCATCCAACTTTGTTTTCATAGCATCCAACTGTGCTAACTGAACATTTCTCTGTATCAAAGCAAACACGTTGATGTTATCCAGCTCTGGAGAACCAATGCATGTGGTCTCATTTATCTCCCTTACATGTTCTTCTCCCTGAACTTCCTCCACCAAACATGTATCATAACTCTCGCAACCCACAAGTTGCCTCTGTATATTACAACATAAAGCATCGAAAACATCAGAGTAATCCAATACTATACTCCTCAAAGACACAACTGCATCTTCCTCAATCTTATTACTTCCTTCACTACTACTTGTATCAACATCAAATTTCAACCTCTCAACACCCAACACCAAAACACCTTGCAAAACCCTTAGACAATCTCCTAATCCACCATTTTCATCCCTCTTCTCTTCCAAATCCCCACCCTCACTCTCCAATTCGACTCTCTGATCTTCCTTAATCCTATCCGTCACACGATCGATCAAGACCTGGACCATCAACAAGAAATCCGCACGCAAACTAAGAGTCTCCGAATCAAATCTCCAAGGCGAAGTAGGATTTTCGAATCTCAGAAGTTCAATCGTGGAGAGGAACGAGAGAAGAGACGGGGAAGGACAAGACCGTGACCAAAGGACATTCTCAAATCTTCCAGCGTTAGAGACGATGGTTTGGAGAATCGCGAGTGCGAGGTCAGGGTTACGAACCCTGAGAGCGAGTAACGTAGCCTTCAATGGCTCGAATTGAGCCAGATGAAGGTGGTTCGCCGCGAGACGAGAGAGAATCTCCGTTTCTTTATCCATGACCGTCACGAATTCCGATCACTGAATCTAATACATACCGATTAATCTTAAAATTATTGCTCTCTCTCTCCGTAGAATCTGAGGTTTCTCGTTTCACAGTTGGATTTTCAGATATTTTTTTTGAAGAATTTTGGTCTTATAATCGTCAACTTACCTGAGAAGCGTGGCGTAGTCGAGCAGACCATGAAGGCTGGTACAGCAAATGGATTCAACCGATTGATTTGTTAGATCGGTTAGATCCTGACTTGTTAACCATTTTTTTTGTTAAAGGATATGATGATAGTTTTTCTGCATTTGCATCGACCTGGTCGATGCTTGGCTTCCTAGCTCCAAATAAATTTTCTGTGATCGTCTACGATCCATGGCAAGCAACTCCAACGTCCTCATGGTTTCTTAAGACTCTTAAACACTCTAGAAACACCGGTTTTAGTCTAAATACCTATAAATATATAAACATATGCAAATGCACTAAAATAGTACTAAACGATAGTTATAATGCATGATATTAGTCTATATATAATACGTAAAAACATGTAAATATGAGCTCTATCACTCCATCTCCTTTAAAAACCTCAAATTCCAAAGCGAGACATTTGGAGGTCGGGACAAGGTAAACTTCTGCAACTAACCAAATGTATGGTTGATAAACCCATGCGTAGATAGGAATTAAGTTTGAGTTATGTCACGCTTGGAAATCACGGACAAAACTGCGCTGTTAAGCATATACGGATGATTGATATACCAAAATGGGGATAGGAATTTAGAAACTACTGAATCTTGGTGTTAATTGATGAACAAGTGCAAGCCAAATGAAATTTGGCGATGTTAATGGAAGTTAACTGATGATAATTTCAATGAATGCACAAAATTTATCCCCAGTAGAATAAAATTGATGATTATCTTTAATGAAAATGTTATTTGTAGCGATGGATATTCAGCTAAGGGAGCCAAAACAAGAGGGGAGAATGATATGGAAGAGACAGTAAATGCCCAAACAGGGAGGAGAAACTCTTCAGAGCTTCACAGTTTGCCAACTCGGTTGTTTGTAGCAGGCCATCTACCTACATATGTTGGTGGACATAAGTTGTCGACAAAATTTGTGGACATAAGTTGTAGACGAAAGTTTGGATAAATTGGGGACATATGTTATTGATATATGATGCGGACTTAAGATGGGGAATAAATGAAAAGAGGGAGGACAAAACGTTGGTGGACATAAGTTGTTGACAAAATTTGTGGACATAAGTTGTCGACAAACTTTGACACATATGTTTTTGACATGTGATGTGAGCATAAGGTGTGGACTTTAGTTAATTAAAAATAGGTAGACGAAAGTTTGTTGACATAAGCTGTTGTAGTAAGTTTGGGGGAAATGAAAGGTTGCGGAACATAAGGTGGGGGACATAAGTTGTGGACATAAGTTCACGACTTTAGTTGTGGTCATTAGTGGTCAAGTGCATTTGTGGACATAAGTTGTGGACATAAATGGTGGACATATGTTATTGATATATGATGTGAGCTTAAGATAGGGAATTAATGAAAAGAGGGAGGACAAACGTTGGTGGACATAAGTTGTCGACAAAATTTGTTGACATAAGTTGTAGACGAAAGTTTGGATAAATTGTGGACATATGTTATTGATATATGATGTGGACTTAAGATGGGGAATCAATGAAAAGAGGGAGGACAAAACGTTGGTGGACATAAGTTGTCGACAAAATTAGTGGACATAAGTTGTAAACGAAAGTTTGGGGGAAAAATGAAATGTTGGTGGACATAAAGTTGTGGACATAAGTTGTGGATATAAGTTATCCGAGATGATGTGTAACAAAGGGGAACAATGCAATGGGGGAGAGCGTAGAGGGGGACTATTGGATAAAACAAGGATTTGTTGGACAAAACTTTGGGACATATGTTCTTGACATATGATGTAGGCATAAGGTGTGGACTTAAGTTTGTCGACATTACCCAATGGATTAATATTGTCGACATTATCCAATGGAGATACATCGGATGATGGACAATTAGTGTTCACAGGGGGCACTTTGTGTCCACAGAAATGTCTACCAGTGGTGGGCACATCAACCGATGTGGACAGTATTGATGATGGACATTTTGTTTTCTCGGGACTATGTTTTTGTCCACCAAAACGGTCCACATATTTGCCAGCCTTTTGTCTATAAGCTGCTTCCACGCTTTCAACAAACGCTATCAACAAATCATCGTCTTCGGCTGAGAACTGATCAACACACATATCCTCACCGCTGTCACCACCTAAGTCCAGGACACTTGGCACTTTCTGATTTGCATGGCCAACTTGGGTATCTTTTTCAACCAACGAGAGATACATGTGCAAACTACCAAGAGCTTCGCGTTTGTTTTTGAATTGATGGAGATCACAATCAAACCCTATAATAATGGATGACATCTTCGTTTGCGTAAAGGCAGTAAATTCCTCTGGATACCAAAACTACAGAACGACGTTGGTTTTCCTAGAATCGACACCGAAAACACAACAAATTTCTTTCAACACATCAAGATAACAAACATCTCCTCCCTATCTGATACAACGAGACATCGGTTCCTTGCTCATAACAAATATCCACTCACTATCACTTTCACATATCCATTCGCCAACTATTACGAGGACATGATCCTCATCCCGTTCTTTGATGCGATGCTGACAATTACAATGCAGGATCAGAGATATTTGAAAAGACGAGAAACAAAATCAGGTATATATCTTCACGACGAAATGAAATACATTGTCATGGCCTACGGCTTGCTTGTGATTCCTGATCATATTTAACAAACAAAGACAACCGCAACGATTATTTCATGAAACAACATAAAAAAGTAATCTTCGTTGATAATGACAATAATTATCCAGCTAATTAATTAGTAAGTAACCCTACAGTTATGGAAACCTAGAAATTTCAAAATTGACACATTTACCAAGACTTTGTTTCGTCCACACATTTTGCCGCTTAAGTTTGTCTCTCACAGCAATCCCATCAGCTTCCTTGGTACGATACATAGTGGACGAAAATTGTTCAAATTTTAGAAACAGCCGCAAAATTAAATAGAGTGGCACGCTTGTAATTTAGGTGAAAAGCAATTTCTCCACAGAAACGAAGACTTGGACAAGTAAAACACAAGGATGGGCATGTTCGTCATTTTAATATTGTCAACAGTATCACTTTTTGGCATTTCAGAGAAGGTGAAAAAAAAGTGGCATTCCCTGAACTACAGTTTTTACAATGTGACATTACAGACAATTTTCTCCGATTAATTAAATCGGCTAGAATAGGCCTAGACAAAATACCCGGAACCAAAAAAAAAAATCGAACCGAATCCGGAACCGACAAAATATCCGAACGGATCCTAAACTCCTGCACCGAAAAACAGGAACCAAATCCAAACCGAACCGAAAACCGAATGTGAATCTGAAATACCCAAAATATAATTATATACTCAAAATATAATTATATTAATTTTATTTAGACTTGATATGACCCAATTATCCAAAATTATAATTATAAACCCGAAGATATCAGTTATTTTTAGACCGCAATAATAAAAATACTCAAAATAGTTAATATATCCGTAAATTCTTAGTTAACAATTTTTTAGATTTTTTCTGATATTTCGGGTACTCGGAACCGAACCGAATCTGAATCAAAATTCTAAAATACGGAATGGATCCTAAATTCCTCTATCCGAAATATCCAGAACCGAATACTCGAATGCTCAGGATAGGTTATCCTGACTTGTAATCATTTTTTGTTAAATAATTTTCATTAATTTAAAGAAACAACAACAATTTACAACAAAAAAAAGCACCGACTTGAGGAAAACAAAGGAAATCGAGTAACAAAATAATAGACCAGCATGAGAAATCGAAGAGATTGGAAAAAAACAAGCCTTAATTGTGAAACAACCGGTACCAAAGACTACAGTCTAAGATAAATTTTTGAAATCGCACATCCGATCCCACAATACAGATCTCAATTCCACGCAAATACTAAAAACACGAACCAAATCGGAGAAAGGAGAACTAGGAATGGAAACAACAACACGATAACAAGATAAAAAAAAACACCTCCAACGGAGACACTCAAGAACACAGAGAGAATCCAATAGCCATACACAGACTGAAATCACCATCCACTGAATAAGGAAGCCAGACAGGGATAGATTTTTCTAGCATCTGGACAGAGATTGAAAACTCCCACACCGAACCAACCAAAATCAAACCAAACCAAAATCTAGATAAAACCCATTTGGTTAAGCTTAACCAATAACCCAAACTGTTTTATTTATTTATTTATAATTAATTCAGTTAAATAAATAACACGATAATTGGTAACTCTAAACTCTAAAGTCTAAACCGATGCTTGATTTTCTTTTTAATATAATAATTTAGTATAAATTAAATTTACTTAGTTCTCTCGATCTTTTTTTTTTTGGGTCAACATAGTACTTCTTTTATTAAATGGGTCTAAAGCCCATGACGATTACAAGGATAAGCCCGTAGAGGGGGGAAAGAGGGCTGATGCCCGATAACAAGTTCACAAATGCAAAGATAATAGAAGCCCACTCGTAGGCCCAATAATCATCATAAGAGACAATAAGGCCCATGACCCGTTTAAACTCCGAGTTTGCCTACCTCAACAACAACGCCGCATCAGTCCCTCATCAATGGCGGATCAAGCAAGGGAGTAAGTGCAGAATGACCTAAATGGAAAAACTCAATTCTGTCTAACTTTACTTATGTCTATCTAACCTTCATTAAACAAACAAACATACAATTCTCATTTTACCCTTTCTACAATAATTAAAAACCTAAAAAATTAAATAAAAAAAAAATTAAAACCTTGGATCTCACTTTCTCTCTCTTCTTCTCCTCCATTCGCGAAATCAAAAAAAAAATGAGAGCTCGACGCCGTGGTCGTTGATCCACCGTCGTCGCTGCTCCACCTCCGCCGCCCTGCCTCTCGGGCCGCTGCTCCCCGCCTTTGAATCGGTAAATAAATTCAATTTGATTTTTGATTTGATTTGATCTCGACTTTGCTACCTATTCTGTCGATCAAGGTTATATGTTATTCATGGTATACGGATTTGATCGGGCGAAGATCGAATTTGGTTCAGATCGTCTGGTATAACTAGATTTACAGATAGTACAACTAGTTAAACTATATAGAGACAGTTAAACTAATATAACTCGTACGATAAGTACAACTAGTTAAACTTAGCAGTTATTACTATGCTTAAAACTAGTTAAACTAGTTAAACTACGCATGATGTATACTAGTTAAACTAGTTAAACTACATGCAATTACTATATCGATGTCGCTTTATTTTATTTTTTCATGGCGATCGACATATCTTTTAATTACAGGGGACATTACTCAATAGAGATATACAATGGAATCCAAGAGAACATCTGTTATACCATATATATGGATGTAAATGAAACAAATGAGTTATTCATTCGCTCAAAATACGCAAAGGTGAAGGCGATTTGAATCGACACATCTCGAAGATAAGTTATTATCAACGCCGAGGTGAAACCTAAGATGATATCTTATATCGAGGATGAAAGATACGTCGGATATATTATGGCATGTAAAAAGGATGCGCTCTATATCCAGCACGTGAGTGAAAGTAGCGCAGAAGAAAATCTGGACTGCCTCAATTATTAAGAGGGATGAAGCAGAGGTCAACCAAAGACCTTTGTAAGTTTTAACGCTTGAAAGTGATGCTGAGTTAATGAAGATGGAATAGTTAGTCATTACATGAATCTGAACCCTGTAGCCGCTTGGAATCGAGATTGTTCCTTATACCAATTTGGTGAAAACTTTAATATTGGCGACTGAACCATGAAGATACACGATGTGTAAGGAACTCAGTCATGGATGGAATGGGAAGATGACATTGATATGGTGAAAGCAAGAATTTTCGAGTAAGCGTGCAAGATTTTCGATCAGCTGCATATCGTAACTGCTGGACTATATTACAAAGCAAGTCACCTACGCTGTTTGTGGCGAAATGTCGGGCAAAGATTGCAGATGGTCTGTACGAGCTGCAAAAGATAAGAACTCGGATCGCCAATTAGGACTTACAACAAGACGCATACATGCGTGTCGGTAACTTCGAGTACATCCAAGAAAAGAAAGAACACCGCTGACACAGATCGTGATTCATCAAGATTATCCCGTAAGTTCGACACTCCATCCGCAAAAAAATCTTGTAGATTTGGTTCAATCAAGACTTGGTGTTAAGCTTTCATATTCTACCGCAGAGGAAAAAACTAGCTATTAATGACGTGCGTGGTTCATGGATCGTTACACTGTGCTTCTTATTTGCACATGTTGTAGACAGTGAACTCGCACAAGCACGGTTGGAATGTGATGAGGATAACAAGTTCAAGTATTTATTCTTTTGCGTTAGAGCTTCGAGTATCAAGGGTTTAAAGCCATGCGTAAAGTGATTGTTATGATGGGACTCATCTAAAGAATGTTTACGGTGGAGTTCTGCTCACTCAAGATCCCGAACACCACCATTATCCTCTGCTTTGGGGTGTGATGGTGAGAAAGATAAGTTGGAGGTTTCTCCAAACATCGAAAACAAGAAGCATGATCCAGGCAGTGATGTTTCTCATACATCGAGCATCATCAAGATCAGTAAATGTGTACCCCAACTCTAAGCGTGTATCAGATGTGGCATTTGTCTAACATCTTAAATAAAGTTCAATAAAAAGTCGGTTGCGAGCAGTTTATGGAATAGCTTTCCAGCTTATTCGAGGCTGAATTCACGTACTTTTCAGCTTTTAAGATAAGGTATCCAAAAGCTGGGAAGTATCGGATAATATTCATAAGAATCGTCTTGTGTTAGATAAATGGGCAAATGAGATGTTATTTTTAGGTGAAAGGTACAACATTATGGCGACAAATGCTTGTGAATCTATGAATAGCGCTTTGAAAGATGCAGGATGTACTCGTTGTTACCAATGCTTGATGCGTGTTGGGAAGTTAAAATTTCTTGGTTTAGACATAGGAAGAGGCTACAGCGAAGTTCCACCATGAAAGCTTACATTTATTTCTTTGGTTTTGTTGCACAAGAGATGTAAGGATGAAAAAGTTAAGGTATCGAGCTAAATAGCTTTACACTTGGAATACATTGTGATGGGAAGTGATTGCAAGAGTTTCTGTTGATTTGACAAGAAAAACTTGTAGCTGTAAGCATTTGACATAGCCAGATACCCATGCGAACATCTGATAGCTGAGCTTGACACACTGCTGCGCGGCGGATGATGTCGATCTACATGTGTTACGCTTTCGCCTTATTATTTAGCAATTGATGTTAGCGTACTATCAAACCATTTATCGGTGCGCGCTAAATACGAGTGGAAAGTTCGCGTCGTTGCGGATATGTGTGTCTTACCGGATTACGAAAACGAAAGGAAGAAACCAAGAGGTTAGGTTTCCATCGGTTGGAGAAAGGAGGAGAAAAACTTCATTAATTGGTTTTCTGGTGTATGTGTGTTTATTTCACCGTGTACTATATTGCGTTTTAATTGGATAATGGTTTGCTTTCATTTTAAATTTGGGTATAACGAGTTACTGTTGTTAAGCTGGGAAACTATGTGAATGTCGATTATATGGGGTTAAACTATGTTATAAGGAGTTAAACTAGTTAAACCTGTTAAACTCTGTGGTTAAACTATGTTATTAGTTTTTCAAGACATACGTATTTTCATATATTTACGTATCAATAAATTTTATTGAACATGTTAGATATTACATAAATAAACGTGATATAGCAACATGATATTAGCAAAAAAAGACAGTTTATAATTTAAGATTATTACATGAACTACTTCTTTATCGCCCATATACCTCTATACCCACTTACTAATGTTTACCAAATAACTATGTAAATCGATAAACATGCATTTTATCATATTATGTCATAATAAGTTGTTAAATATTTGATAAATCCTTATTTTCATAAGTTAAACTAATTAACATTTATTTAACATATGGTTAAACTAGTTAAATTGATTTAGCCATGAATGTTAAACTATGTTATAAGTTGGTACTACTAATACGGGTTAAACTATGTGGTTAAACTAGCATCTTTAAAAAAGACGTAAATCGACGGGCGTTTAATATTTTGGTGCCACGGAACACTTTAAACTGGTTAAACGTTAAATTAGTTAACTCAAGTTAAACCTGTTAAACTGGTTAAATTAGTTAAAATAAATGTGACGGTCAAACTAGCTAAACTGTTAAACTGTTAAACCATGTCTCGAAATTCATAATACTGAGTTAATAAATTCAAGGAACAAAAGCTCATAACTAAACAAAACATCCCAAGTTAATAAATTCATAAAACTAAGTTCATAAATACATTAAAAACATCTCTACCTTCAAACTCCAATCATCTCAACTCTTCTTATTCTTCATCTTTCTACCTCTTCCTACACCTTTTCCACCTCCTTCCTCCCGTGAACGGGTGCTGATATGCTTGAATTCGTCTTCTCTCTTCTTCCTCCCAAAGAATCCTCAAACAATGTCCTCTAAAACTACATATAAACATAGCTTATACTAGTTAAAACTACAAAGTTAAACTACTTTAAGATTATTATCCGTCGGCGCCCATAAAACAATAACTCTCCTGATCAAAGTAGGAGAAGAATCAACATAGTCCTCATACCTACACATAAACATATAGTTAAACTAGTTAAACTAGTTAAACTACACGCTTAAACTACAAAGTTAAACTACTTACCAGATCATCATCAACACCACCCTCCGGCTAATAGAGGACATGGCCCTTATACCTATAAATGATAGCTTAAACATGTTAAACATTACGCTTAAACTAGTTAAACTATTAAAAACTACAAAGTTAAATTACTTACCAGCATCATCATCAACACCACCCTCCTAAGCAATAACAGCAGGAGGATCAACAATAACCTCTATACTAAATATAAACATTTAAACTAGTTAAACGACACAGCTTAAACCAGTTAAAACTACAGCTTAAACTGAGGATCATCCACGAGTAGAGCAGGAGGTTCAAGAGGACCATCCTCATGAGAAGTGGCAGGATGCGAAGAATCCCATGTATGACGAGGAGATCACCGTAGCCGCCATGAGTGTTATGCTCCTTATCAAGGTTTTCTCCATCGGGTGTTAAGCTCCTTCTGAAGGTTTTCAATTTTTTGTTTAGAAGATCAACCTTGTCATTCAGCTCGGAACTCATCCGCACTAGAAGACGAAGGTCTAGAAAATCAAAATCGATGGAGGAGAAGACGAAGCACCATGAGAGCATCACGAGGCATCAGGAGGAGCAGCATGAGGAACATGAAGATCAACAGCACCATGAAGAGCAGCAGCAGGAGCATCACCATCTCTTCGAGAAGCAATATCTTTCTCAAAAAGATCCTCCCGAATATTTTTCCACCTCTTTTAAAATGCTCGTCCAACTATCAACGATGTCATCAGGGCATCCTCCTCATCATCATCTCCCATGATTCCAGCCATCATCCTGCACTCATTATTTCTTTCTCAGTAAGATACTTGATATCCTGTGTGTATTGCAAAAACGTTTGTTAAACACGTTAAACTCAAGTTAAATGTGGTTAAACCGGTTAAACTATGTAAAACAACTTTAAAACTAGTTAAACTAGTTAAACTAACCTTCGACTCTCCTCGAACATCGTATATTTCCAATCAGAACCTTTGTGTTGGATTCTTTGAACTTGCCCCTACACCTAAAAGTCATCAATAACCAACGCTCTCAGACGCATGGGCACCAATAAATTTCAAATAAAAACCTACACATGCAATTAAAAGATGTTAAACTGGTTAAACTGTGAAAACTACTAGAATTAACAAGTTACCTCTAATGGCAATATAAATCCAAGAATCGTGGTGTTAGGTTTCAACACCCTCATCCGCGATAAGATAGAATGGATGTTATGTAAAAGCATCATCAAATGTTCAGACCCCACGAACATCTCACACAACTCTAACTTATCCATCCTTATCAAGAAGGGTCTATGGAGCCTTCCACCTTCGCCTTACCTTTGATCACCGACGAACCAGAGAACACACATCCTCAATCTATCTCTCGATGAATCCTTCATCGACACCAAATTCTCATAAACATGCTTGGGCCATGGTTTAGCATCTTTACCAAAATATTTGGTCAAATTTAGTCCCACCCAAATTTTGTAGTGGTATGGCCCGCATTCAACCAGAGATGAGGCCATGCTCCCTAATCTAATAACGGATAGATTCCGTTGATCACAAACCACAATTCCTTCTTCTTATCCGTTTTACCATCCGTCAGTAAACTCCATAGCCCCATCAACTTCCTGTTGGTATGGAGATGCATGTGAAAGAAGTTCGAACCGGGCGATGTTCTAAAACCATCGCAACTCCAAACCTCCGGGGCCTCTTAATGTAATCAACACATGTGTGACGGATCACATCTCGTGACCGATCTTCGGGTACTTCTCAAATTCATTCGCCTCAAACAAGAATTTTCTGCATCGGTTCTCACACCGCAATCAAAACACATGTGTTAGATTGTCTAGTTTAACCAGTTTTTAATCTAGTTAAACTAATTAAACTAGGTTATCTAGTTAAACTATGTTAATAAATATATGTAGTTTTAAATCATAGCATATTAGTAAACATTATATAGTTAAACTACGTTAGTTTAATGCATATCATGTTCCTAAACATTATATAATTAAAGTAGTTAAAAACACTTAATCTAGATAAACTAGTTTAACAAGGTAAACTAGTTTACATAGTTTACCTAATTTAAGTAGCTTAACTAGTTTACCTAGTAACGCTTTCCATATTAATCCAGTTACTAAGTCATACAAGTCATGGTCCTAAATACAATTTAACTAGTTTAACTAGTTCTTCCTCGACACAATATAACCAGCTTTAACAAGTTTAACGTCCCAAAAACAAAACATACTCTTTCCTCCAAGATGATGAATGATGACGCAGACATCTTCTAATGGCAGCCATGAGGCATTCTTTCAGGCGAGGAGGCACTTACTGAACCTGAGATCAAACGAAATCGATTTGTATCAGAGATCAAACTAGAAATCATTTGACAGAACTAGATATCAATTCGAATCGGAACCGCAAAGGCAAAGACAATCATCTAATCAATCGTTGAAAAGTTTTTAAAAAACCACGAAAACCTTATCAATAACAGGATCAGAAACCTTGAATCGAAATGAATCTAACAAAACTGCTCACGAGGTGAGAAAGAGAAAAGTACCAACCAACTGGATTGGTTTGAGAGCGATCAATCAGAGTAAAGAAGAAAGAAGAAGAAGAAAAGAACGAGCAAAAAGAAGAAGAAGAAAAGCGAGGAGAGATCGATTTCAATTTCAACTTTGAGGAAAGAACCGCTCTTTTCGCTAAAGAGAAACTGAAATTTTAGGTCAGTAAATCGATTAGGGTAATTTTGAGGGTCGGATTTTAATGGGTTCGGATCGGATGTATAGGTTGGATCTGTAATTTTGAAGAAAGACAATGGTTTCTTGGTCATTTTCCTATTTTTACTTTAAAAAAATAAATGTAAACTAAATTCTAATTTTTTAAAGTCATTTTGGCCATCCTTGCATCGGATACGGTCATTTGAGCCATTGTTCCACGGCAAGGCTAGGGGATACTCGTGAAGGATCTCGTGAATGGTGGCGGTGGAGCACCGCGAAAGGTCTCCGGCTCTCGGCGCCGGGAAGCATTCCTGAAAAACTCTGAGATCGAGAGTTGAAAGGCGATTTGAAAAGTGTTTGAAATAAAAACAACACATGTGTACAAGCTTGCTCCAAAGCTCGAGATTTGCGGTCAGCGACCGAATCTTGATATTCCGACGAGCCACCCGAGTAACGTAAGCAAGGACGAGCCTTACCGGTGAGTTTGAAGAGTTTACGGCATCCAGCCGTGGAGGATAATGAAAAACGGATACTCCAAAATCCGGTTGCGGTATCATCCGAGCAGCGGCGAGGAGAAGTGGAGAGGCGGAGAAAGCGTTCTTCACCGGAAATTGAGGAAAACCTCCGACCGAGGCCTTCCGGTGTGAATGGTCGGACAAAAATGCGAAACCGAAACGAGAGCAGCACCATGAGGAAGAGAGAGCGAAGATAGCAGCGTAGCCCAGGACGACGTCGGTGGTGGCCGCCGCCACCGCCCAAGGCTGGCGGAAGCAAAAGATTTCTCAGATCTAGGTTAAAAGAGAGAAGAGAGGTTTTAGTCTTAGTTCTGTTTTCTTAGTTCTCTCAATCCTAAAACACATTATTATAAGCCAGGATTCTACAAGTTATAAAAAAAAAACTCTTTATATCTCATTTCTTTTCTCCTATTTTGCATATCTTCAATTTACAACTATCTTGATTTTCATTGTGTCGATTTTCTATAACCACCGATAAAACCTTTTTAATATAAAATTTTAGTAACACAACTACATTTTCTAGCTCTAGATCAGTTAAATATGACTAATGATGGTAAACCAAACGGAACTAATCCAATCTGTATCGAAACCAAACCGAACTACACCAAACCAAACCGAACAAAATTTGAATTAAGACAATTACTTATCATTTACTCTTCCTTTCATTCTCTTGCAGACAAAACCTTTTTGTCAGATTATATTGGATCAATTTCAATATTAGTTTCTTCGCCCATCAAAATGCGGTGTAGGCTGCGCCATTCTCCTTCGAACTCAACTTGTCAAAAACCCATAATCCATGCATGAGAAAAAAAAAACTCTTAAACATTCCACACACTTATGCATCCGCGTAATCTCTTTGATACGCCTGATATACTCTCTAATTCTTTCTCAGATATTTTCTGACTAGAGCGACATAGAGTCTTTAGGAAGCACTCTCTAGTGCTCTCTAGGACCCTGGCGGTTCTTTCCTTGACGCATGTCCATTTACTATCCAGTGGTTGAGCTCTGACGATTATTGAAACAACTTGCATAATGGTTAAAGCCAAATATATGTATTGAAAATGCGTATTTTGTTATTTTGTAACCGTCTTCGTATGTTTTAAGAGTAAAATCTGAAAATGATGGACCAAGTTTTAGTCCCTTTTTGCCATTGATGATGCATGCGATAATCCACCTGGATTAAGTAGAGAGTCTTTCGGTTGTTTTTGTAAAATACTTGTGTTTGATGGAAATTCATATTATCGTCTTAATTTGATCCTTCAATACTTTCTTTAATCCACTTTCGAGTTCACGGAAATACAAAAGAAGAAGCAACAATATGAAAGATGTTCAGGAGAAAATATAAACTTTTAAAAAACTAGTAAAGCCACTTGTTAAGGTCAGGAAATCAAGCAATGTCCAAAACGATAATATAACCTCTAGCAAAGATGTATTAATGACTATGTTACAGACCATATCGTGAATAATGCAAATCATAATCATTACATTATAGATATATGACCATGACTTCTAAGACATGGCAAAACTGAACAATTGTGATAGATGATGATACAAAACAGAATTAAAATACAACAATTGATACTAAAATTTGATTAATTACTTGAAAAAACGGTTTATGCGAAGGCGAGACAGTCTTTTCTTAATTTTTAATTCTCCGTAGTGTGACAGTTTGATGCAATTAAAATTCGAGAATACAACCGCACCATCTTCTGATTCACAACACCAATATTCAAAAATCTAATGAACGCTAGCGATGTGTGTACGCTCAAGATTCAGATAAAACAGAGAGAAGAGACAAGCAGGGGATTTGTGTTTGTTGTGTATGTGAATGAACGAGATTCAGTGTAGAAAAAAACTCTTTCTTCTACCTTTTATTTGTAAAAGCAAAACCGCTCCATTAAAACAAGCATTCATGGAGACGTAGATTTAATGTCAGACTTATAACCATTAATTTGTTGGTTTCATAGTTGAAAAAAAAAGATATTTGTTTGTTGTGTTAACTAAATCAACCATTTACCCAAACTTAAATCCGAACCTGGACCGGTTTAGTATGGACATGCTTTCTGTTTTTTACACCATATTTGGTGTCAAGACTTTGAACTTAGACACAAACATCATCCCTTATATACTAAAGAATTTGTCTTCATGTTTCCAATGTAGATTTTTTTCCCTGTTGTCCAATTTGTGATTTATAATTCATCATCCTAACATTTTTTTTTTTTCATTTTTACAATGCTAAGCGCGACATGATCTCATCATTTAAAAACAATTTAAAAAAAAAAAAGTTTAGAAAATGATGGAAAGAAGAAAAAAAGTATAACTTAATACAAGAGTAAGCGTGTTGCTCGGATCCGTGTGGGATCAGCGAAGCGAGAAGAGAAAGACCTAGAAAGATTCTCAGGTTCATCGTGGTCATGCCATCCTGGCCCTTGATCAAAATTCAAAGAGTAATCGTAAGGCTCATATGCTACAACCTTAGTGGAGGAAGAACGAGAAGACAGGAGCTTAAGCTTCATCAACAAAACCTTCCATTTGGGCAAGAGTCTTTCTCTTCGTTGTTGCTTCTGTTCTCTACAACTCTTGCTGTATCTTCCAAGTACAATTGTCTCTCTGTAAGATGAAGTTGATGATGACACGTTCCATCTCTTGCTTGCAGATGCAAACATCATTTCTCTTCTGTCTTTTTGTTTTTTTTGGTTGGTCGAATATTTTGTCTCTCTGTCTATTTGAATATCTTAGCTGTGTTATTTATATATTTATACTGAATGGATGGATAAGGAGACGTAAAACTGAGACTAATTCAAAGTCAGCTTTGAAATGCTTACGAAACTGCGTTAGCCAACTTGTATGAATATTAATTAGTGAAAAGGTAGCATTTTAAATGCCGGTATCTGACTGGATTACAAAAAAAATAGTCAAAAGTAGACCTGTTTATTCTTTGGATCTGACTTTTTTTTGTTTGTTCTTGACATAAGATAGTAAGATACATACATGAAGAAAATAAGCTAGTGATTTATTTGGAGAGGTTGTCTCTTTTTTATAAATTTGAGTTCTAATTTAGAACAAAAGAAAACCAAGTTCTAGCTTACCAATATTAGATAATATATTTATATATAACCTTCTAGGAAAAACGTTGGCGGTAAAAATATGATATGTGTCAACCAAATAACAAAATCTTTTTGGATTCTATGCCTACAAGAAGACACCCAATTTTTTTACAGATATTTTTGTTGAGATTTTCGACAAGATATAGACGAAAACTTAGTTTGTGTTGAAACAAAAATAACTAGATGAAAAACTGTTGGAAGTTTTCCGATGAACAAAAAAATTGGGGAAGAATCATTGGTAATAACGGTAATTTTTTAAAATATATTATCGTTCGAAAAAATTAATTGTTGAAAATGTTGTTAAATTTCTAACATATATATCGTCAAAATTTAGTTTCATATATATCCATGGAAAACATATCACCTACTTATTTGAACTACAACAAATTTTAAAATAAAATTAAGGATATGATAATTTTAATATTTTTTGACAATTAGTTGACACGATAGCATATCGAACAACTAGAGTAAAACTTCTATAAATCAATAAACAAGGTAAAATATAATATTCTTCACACCTAATAAAGTCAGTGTAAAAAATTACAAAATTCAATAAAATATATATATTTTAAAGATTCCTATATAGATATATGGTCCCAGTAGTATTAAAAATTAATAATCATATAAATACATAAATATCTTATAGGTTATTAAAATATGACAGCCGAGGTCATTAATCATAAATTTTAATTTATGAATATCATTTACATAATTTTAATTTATAATTTTTGTTATTTATCATCAAAGTAGTTTTTATAGATATTAAATGTTAAGTCAAAAACTATAATATTTATTGCATCCAAACTATTAAGTTTATTTAGATGAAATTGCCTTAATTTATATTTTTCTAGAGATTTAAAATAGGAAAAATTAGCCTCAGTGCCAAAAATGTTTTACTATATCACCAAAAATGCCACATTTTCAAATCCTTATCTAAAATGCCACAATTGTCACTATTTAGCCAAATCAAAAAGACAAAAATGTTTCTTTTATTACTCTTCTCTCATTCTTCTTTCTCTTCTTTCTCTTCTTTCTCTTCTCTTTCGATTAATAAAAAAAAAAACAATTTTCATATCCTTCGTCTTCTCCACAATCTCTCTACCGAACAAATGCAAGAAAGTTCGCTTCTATTTGGAAAGAGAGAGAGGGAGAGATAGCGAAAGACGATGGCTTCGACGGTGGCGAAGAGTGCATTGGAGGCGATTTGAGAGTAAGGTCTCGGCGGTTTCATGAGGATGATCCAAGAAGAAGACTTCATGTTTGTTATTCGTCTCTCTTATCTTTTTCCCTACTTAATTTCTACTGGAATCTACTCTGGATTTGATTCATTGGATCCCTAAAACCTAGGAATTCGAAAGATCTTTCGGTGTCGTGGATATATGGTTTTTGTGGACATATGTTTATCTGGTGGACATGATCCTTACTGTGCACTTAAGATGTGGAAATAGCATTTTGGTGGACATGGTCCAAGATGTGGACATAAAACATGTTTATCGTGGACATATGTTCGTCTTGTGGACAAAAATTTTTTATGTGGATAAAATTTATTTCCCGTGGACAAGTTTCAGCTATTGGATATATATATTTTTCTGTGGACATGTTACTCTGGTGGACATAGCATTTCCGGTGGACATGATCCAGGCTGTGGATACAAATCATGTTTTCTGCAGACATATGTTCGTCTTGTGGACAAAATTTGGTTCTGTGGAGATAATTTTCTCGGTTGCCTAACTTCCATGTGTTTCCAGGTGGATATACGTAATCTTGACTTAGTTATGATTCATCATCGTTATGATTCATCATCATTGGTCATAACCAAAATTTATAATGGGACACCAAACATAACAAATCAATATTAACTAGTTTAATAACAGATCATGAAAAACGCCAATGCACATTCCACAGCAACATTCGCCTGAAACAATTTTTTGGCAATTGATAGTCACAAACCTTCCGTGTTGGCCGAGTTTGATATGAAGCATCACATCTTTATCAGCAAGCACTACACTTACTGGAATTACTCCTCTCGTGGACTTTATTTTTGTTCTTTCGTAGACCTATCCACAAACCCATGGACAAGATCCTCACTTACTTATTATAATTATTGTAATTTTGTGGACAAAATCAACTGTGCCTCGTTGACATAATTATTGTACCTTAGTGGACATAATCAGTGGACAACATACTCACTTAATTGTGGACATAATCTTTTGTACTTCCGTGGACAAATTAAACCCTTTCTCGTGGACATAATTATTGTACCTTAGTGGACATATTCAGTGGATAAGATACTCATCGAGTTGCTATATAAAATACAGCGGAGTTAGAGCTCTTATCCATTAAAAACCTAAGATTGGTTCTTCTTCCATTTTTTTGTTTTTGTTACTTTCTCTGCAAGATTTGGTAGAGAGATTGTGGAGAAGAAGAAAATAGAGGGATGAAAATAGTTTTTTTCTCTTTTACTATTAATGGAAAGAGAAGAGAAAGAGGAAAAAGAGAAGAAGGAGATGAAAATGATTTTTTCTCTTTCTTCTATTAATTTGTTTTGAAAGCATTTTTCGTCTTTTCTTCATATGCCAAATACACTCATTTGTCATTTTTGAAATTTTTTTCGATCCTATGGCATTTTAGATGATACAATGTTTTCTTTTTGGCACTCTAGAATATATTCCCTTTAAAATATAATATTAAATGATAAAAAATTATTTTTTTTATAAATTTTATAAATAAAATAATATCATTATAAATGAATAAAATATTATATTTTCGATATTATTAGTTTATAGAGGTTTTAGTGAGTTTCTTGGCTCCCATAATTCAAATTCAGATTCAATAGTATGTGTATGAGTTATATATGAAAGACAAACACAAATCAACATCATTTTTAGTTTTGAACTATAAAAAGCAACAACATTAAAAAGAAATAATAGTGGGTTCTCCATTCTCCTAGTAGTTCACGAATTTGACTGGTTTTATCCAGTCGATGTGATACTTGCGTGTAAAGTTCTTACGACGGCTGTGTTACTTGCATGTGACTATATTAGGTCTCCAACAAGACAAAAACTAAACCAGAATCCTGAAATCTTCAAATAGATCAAAGATTTTGACCATAATTTAGTGCATTCATTAGAATTATGGATGAAACTTGTGCGTATCTTTTTAAGCTTTTTTTCTAAAATTTTAATAAGAATTTGGTATGAGCTCTAAACTTCGGCCCTTTCCGCCACTTCATAGAACCGGACCTAATTGCACGTATTGCGTTTCTCACGCATAAACCATACTTGCCCTCCCCTCGATCCACTTGTTTTACACATATTTGTACATTTATTTCATTGTCATATCATGGCACGTATGAATGAAATGTGCTTATGTACATATAAATTATTTTAATTACATGAATCTATTGTCTTTGACCAAAAAAATCTATTGTTGGTGGCCTCTCTCTCTCTCTCTCTGTGTACAAGTCTTAAATTATGATACCAACCAAATTAATACTTTAATTACACATACACATTTTCTCTCTTTCTTTCATATTTTTGCCATTTCTATAATGCATATCAGGGCAGGTAGTCTGAATGACATGTGCTTGTCTAAATAAATAAAATAAAAAAGGTAGTTGTATTATTACGTGATCTTTTGTGTTGCCTCAATGTGCGTCATTGATATGTTTGTATCTTGTTCTAAAAAAATACGCAATCACTCATCTACTTGGCATTCTTATGAAACAAAATTCGAGTCCTCTCCAATTTTGCTTTTTTTTTTTCTCGAGAAAATTTGACTCCTCATGGCATCTGTCGTCTGAATCCTGATCTCGCTTTAGATCGTGGAAGCGACACATTTCCCCTTTTAAAGTTGTTATAATTTTTGGTATACAATGGCGGAACTGAGATCGAAGTGGTTGGGTTTGAGATCGGTAATCTTGGTTTTTCTCAATTTCGCTCTCGCTTTGGCCTTCGTTTCCGCTGAGAGAAGCTTTAAAGGAAAAGCTCAAAGATTTGATTCAGAGGAAACGCGGGAAAATGAATCAAGTTTGTTCCTTAGAACTATCAATTTTCTCTGGGAATCTGATCAGACAGGTTATCGTCATGTCTGGCCTGTAAGTATCATTCTCTACATCTCAAGTCTTATCTCTTGGGAGATAAATTATGTTCATTGTGGGATTTTGTATTATTGTATAACCAGGAATTTGAGTTTAATTGGCAAATCGTGTTGGGAACTCTTGTTGGATTTTTCGGAGCAGCGTTTGGTAGTGTAGGAGGTGTTGGTGGTGGTGGAATTTTCGTACCTATGCTTAGTTTGATTATTGGGTTTGATCCTAAATCAGCTACAGCCATTTCAAAATGTAAGGTTTTCTACTATTTTCTCTTTGGTGTTTTTTTTAACTAATAATAATGACATGAATTTTGATGATTTTTAGGTATGATTATGGGTGCTTCTGTGTCAACTGTGTATTACAACCTTAGATTGAGGCATCCTACACTTGATATGCCCATCATTGACTATGATCTCGCCTTGCTGATCCAGCCTATGCTAATGCTTGGGATTAGTGTTGGGGTTGCTTTTAATGTGATTTTTCCAGATTGGTTGGTCACTGTTCTACTCATCATCCTTTTTCTAGGTATGGAGTTTTAGATTGTATGGCCTTTCCCCATCCGCGGTTAGACTTAGAATCACACTTTTTTTGTTAATGTATCCAGGCACGTCAACAAAGGCGTTTTTGAAGGGTTCTGAGACTTGGAACAAGGAAACTATAGAGAAAAAGGTACATCACGAACTTCTTGCAAGGCATTAATGGACCTGTAGTTGAATATGATTATCCGCCTAACTCCTAACACCTTACTGGGGTTGTATCATTTATTGCTAGACTGTACCAATCTTAATGAATAACCCATCAAACTATTTTTCTCTTTTGTGCTACAGGAGGCTGCTAAGCGCTTAGAGTCAAATGGTGAGTTGAATATTTTCTTGTTAACCATTTTTCAGGCACCACCATTTTACAATCTCTGTTTTGCTTTTATTGGGAAAACATTACTCACATAATCCACTTTTTCATTAGGTGTATCTGGCACTGAAGTGGAATACGTGCCTCTTCCGGCAGCCCCGAGCACGAACCCTGGAAACAAAAAGAAAGAAGAAGTATATGCTATTGTCTTTACACTAGTGCTGGTTCTATGTTTGCAAGTTATGTCACAATTTACCATGCTAATGTACTGCAGTTAAGTATTCTTGAAAATGTATACTGGAAGGAACTGGGGCTTCTCGTGTTTGTCTGGGTTGTATTCCTGGCACTGCAGATATCCAAGGTTAAGTATTTTTCTTTATCTAGCAATACATATACATATGTATCAATCGAAAATACTTGTTTTATGTTCAAACTTTATTGATAATTTTTCATGTTCTACTATTGAAACAGCAAAATCTGGCTACTTGTTCAGTAGCGTATTGGGTCATAAATTTGTTACAGGTACAAAGTCAATTATGTTCTTTTGCTGAGGAATCTACATATACTGCTTATAGATGCTTACGATTTCCTACCGTCATACAGATTCCTGTTGCAGTTGGTGTATCAGGCTATGAGGCAGTAGCTTTGTACCAGGGTAGAAGAATCATTGCATCTAAGGGACAAGGAGACTCGAATTTCACCGTTGGTCAGCTAGTTATTTACTGTACATTTGGCATATTGGCAGGCATAGTCGGTGGTTTACTTGGTTTAGGCGGAGGTTTTATCATGGGTCCATTGTTCTTGGAGCTCGGAGTCCCGCCACAGGTGTGAATTTATTACAACATTATAATCCAGAATCACTTGTTTTTGTATAACTGGATCTACTATTTCTGTGGTTTCTTTTGTAGGTCTCAAGTGCCACAGCCACTTTTGCAATGACTTTCTCATCATCCATATCTGTTGTAGAATACTATCTTCTCAAACGATTCCCTGTTCCATATGGTGAGTTCTATATCATTTTGTTCGATAAGGCCACAGAATCGATTAAGTTTTCATAACATCCTCATTGTATTTTTTTCTACTTTTGTGCAGCTCTGTACCTTGCGGGAGTGGCAACGACTGCAGCTTTAGTTGGACAGCATGTAGTCAGAAGGCTAATTGCAGCCCTCGGCCGGGCATCTCTCATCATCTTCATCCTCGCGTCCATGATTTTTGTCTGTGCGATATCGCTTGGTACATTATCTCCTTTTCACCCAAACCTATTTTTATTTGTTTTGTTTCAACCATATATTAGTGTTAATATTTGCTTTGATCTGTACATATCTGGTTATCTAGATTTTCGAATCAATTGAAATGGATTTAACGAATACTTTGCGCAGCCACTTGTGGATTTTATCACGGTATCACCTTTGAAAAATATGTAATTTTTGTTATCGTTGTTTCTTTGTGCGTAGGTGGGGTGGGAATAGTGAACATGATCGGCAAAATCCAACGGCACGAGTACATGGGTTTCGAGAACCTTTGCAAGTACGGTGGTTGACGTTTAAGAATTCTGGCTCAAGGTTATGGTTCTTGGATCATCTCGGGCTTCTTCTCTTTTAAGTGATGCCCAATCAGCTGTACTCAGTATGTAACTTGTTAACTTATAAAAAGCTCCATTCTTGATGGCAAGACTTATGGTCTTTTGATTGTGTGTCTTGTGTCGTTTACTTAGATTTGAAAATTGTATTATTAGCACTATTGAAATGTAATTTATGGCAATACAAGGGATTTTGATCATTTTGTGAACAGTATTAGATGAAAATAACTTTATTCAATATCTTTTTATTTTTATTTTTATTTTTGTGTAAATTAAGAAATTTGTATGCCATCTTCATCTTTTTCTTGTTTATATATTTTCCATATATTATTCTCTTGTATCACCGGAAAAAAAAAAAAAGAATCTTTAGGCATATTATACAAAACGTTGAAAAAAATGTTATTTTGTTACTAAGGGTTTGAATGGTTGGGCCGGGTATTGGATCCATAAACCGGCCCGATAAGTTAACCAGGACGGAGACAAACCTGGAAAACGCGGAGGTGGCGAACAAAGGAGACTCTGGTGGCGGGTAAACGAAACAAGAGAGAAATGGACGACGAGAGGATTCGAGAGAGAGAGAGGCTTCGAGAGAGAGAGAGGCTTCAGATCGAGCAGATTCGAGAGCTTGATTTCGAGGAATTACAGGTCGAAGAAGTCGATTACCTTCACGATTCCGATGAAGAAGATGATGATGATGATCTCGCTGCATTTCCCTTTTCTTCCCACGCGCAAGCTTCGTGAGCAATCTCTCCTCGTAACACTTGGTTTTTGTGTGTTTCGTATACGATCGTTTTGTTACCTATATTCTTTCTACATTCTATTCTTTGTTTCATTTGCTCTTTCTAGAGACCACGCGTGGCTCAGTGTGTTGTTTCTGCAGTATTGAATCAGTTTCGAGTGTAAAACTAGTTTGATTTTCCAGTTTTTGCATACTTAGGGTTTCGTGATGTTCAATAGTTGAAGATTATGTAATCCTTTCGATAACCGGATCTATGAAACAGTAATTGAATTTCTTGGGGTGTGATGAATGAAGCTTTTGTTTTCATCTTAATACTAACCTTTGTTTCCTCTCTTAACGGCTATACCGTTGCATTCTCTGACTTTGCATTTGGTGATGCTTGACAGTGGTAACCTTGGTGATGATGAACTTATTTTCAACCCAGCTTTGTCTTCTTTACATACCTATCTTGGTGGTATGGATGGATTCTCTCATCTTGTGTGTTTTCGATGTGTTATCTTATATGTTTGCCACAATTGAGCTTACGGTTTTATACTGTTTAACAGAAGTTGAGGACACTCAAAACAGAATTGTTTTTGTGGATGAAGGCACAGTCTTGAAGATCCCGCTTTTCTATCTTGAAGGTATTTATAATAATAATATGGTGTGGTGACAGCTTTCTTCTTTTAGTGGTTACATCTGTAGCTTTAGTCCAAGAATCTAGTTGCATGTTCACCGACATGAGGTGCTTACTTGAAATGAACAAGCACACCTTGTTTCTTCTTCAGATTTACAAGAAGTACCTTTCTAAATACCAATTCGTGTAAGACATGTATGGTGTGAAGAGTCATCTGTCCCCTCCTAGTGTTTTGTACCCAGATATATATGTTACAAATTACACTGCTGCTTTGCAATACTTCAGGAGTGGTTCTATTTCCAGAGGCAACACTACCCCTTAGAATTATTCAGGCTAGTTTCTTGGCTGCTGTTGAGAGAGCTTTGAACCAAGCTAATGCTCCATCTACGATAGGTGTGGTAGGTGACTTAATCTTTTGCTTTGCTTGTTTTGGGTTAGAAATTAGAAATATCTTGTTCTTTTCTGAAAGAAAAAAAATACTCTTCTAAAATTTATCCTGTTATCTTCAGATTCGTGTTTACAGAGAAGGTGCTCAGTTCAAGTATGCCAGTGTGGGGACAACCGCAGAGGTAATTTTTCTAAATTTTCTCACTTTTTTCTTTCAAATGATTGTTAGATGAAGTTATACCTTTCAGTTTTCTATTTCTAAAACATTTTTGGCTTTGTCTCATCTTAAGACCTCTGCGGTTTTGTCTTTGAAATTTTCTGCAGTTTTGTATTTGGAATTGTGGGATCTGATATGATTGGTGGTAGCACTAACATACTTAAGAAATAAATACATTTTACAATTGGCATCCTTGTTGATCAATTTCTTGCCTAAAATACTGTGGACTTCTAAATTATTTGCGCAATGTTTCTGGAGCAATGCCTGAGAACAGGGTCTTGATGTAGGAAGTTAGAAAATGCCATGGTTGTTGTTTTACATTTTTAATTGGTGGGAATAATTTGGATCTTCTAGTTCTCGATATGTAACATACTATTTCTCTGTGATAATCGCAGATACGACAATACCGACGACTTGGTGATGGTTCATTCAATGTTATTACTCGTGGACAACAGCGGTTTCGTTTAATGCGTGTTTGGACTGACGTTGAAGGATTTGTATGAACATTCTCTCATATATATACATAAACACTCCGCCTCTTTTATTAGTAAAAGTGGGGAATGCATCTTTGTTTATTGTGTAAGAAGCTTATATTTCATTAAATCCTTCTTGCAGCCTTGCGGAGAGGTTCAAATTGTTGAGGAAGATGTGCCCCTAAGGACTCCCAGGGATGCGTTTGGAAAACTGGTACCGTTAAGCAAGTTGCAAGGTCGCTCTCCCTTGAGTACAATGTCTTTATCTACATCTCTTAGAGATATGGACGCACAGTCAGTAGCAAATTCTGAAGAAAGTTTTGAAAGTGCTCTTTCTCCATCAGAAAAAAGACTTCATTATTATTCAGTAGCTGACTCAATATTTAATAACTTTGCAAGTAGTGATGATGATCAAGTAGTCAGCACATCTGATATCCAATCTAGTGGGTCTCATCCATACAGCTCTAGATCCATTGGATGTTTAGCTTCTGACCATGATGATGAAAAGGAAGATGGGCAATCGTCAATTGGCAAGATTCCTGTTTCCCAAGGGATATGTCAGAAGCAAAATAGGCCGGAAAGTTTGCAGGAAAATACTGATCTAAGCCGATTCCGTATGGCCCCAAGAGCATTTTGGCCATTCTGGGTGTATAGGATGTACGACTCATATTATCTTGCTCAAAGAGCAGCTGGTAAATTCCTTGTTTTGATCATTTTTTAAAAGTAGCACACATAGTAAAAGTCTGCTAATGTTAAGAAAATATGCAGATCTGTGGAAGCAGATAGTTGGGGTTCCAAATATGGAGGCTTTTGTGAATAAACCAGATATTCTATCCTTTTCCATTGCTAGTAAAATCCCTGTGTCTGAGTCAATTAGACAAGAGCTCTTGGAGATTGATGGAGTCTCATACAGATTGCAGCGAGAAATTGAATTGCTTGAAAATTTTGATCGTGTTCGATGTAAACACTGTCAGGTATTTTGTGGGAGCATGGTATATACCAATTCTGCTTCCTCTCCGTTGATTATTTGGTAAATACGTTTGCATATTAATGCAGACTGTCATAGCAAGAAGAAAAGACATGTTGGTTATGTCTAATGAAGGTCCTCTTGGTGCCTACGTAAACCCACATGGCTATGTGCACGAGATAATGACCTTTTACAAAGCAAATGACATTGCGCTCACAGGACGACCTGTTAAAAAGGACAGCTGGTTTCCTGGGTAAGAGTTTTTTCATTAATGTTTGTCCTTAGTCATGTCTATATTTGAACTATTCGACCTACTTCCTTCACTATACTTATCACTCATTTGATACCTCAGTAGTTTAGAAATAGAGCTCAATCACTACTTATATGTTTTAGGGAGCTTCCAAGTTGTGATTTAGAAACTAGCTCTGGTTCACACCAAGCTAAATTTTTAAAGCATTAGCATATAAAGCAGCTGGCGCAATCACTACTTTACGTCCTATGGAGCTTCCAAGTTGTGATTTAGAAACTAGCTTTGGTTCAAAACAAGCTAAATTTTTAAAGCATTAGCATATAAAGCAGCTGGCGCAATTTGTGTTTAGATCAATTGTTCATAGGCATAGGCTAACTTGTTTAGAGCATTGTTCTTGTATTTTATTAAGCAGCCTAATCCGTAATCTTTCAAGTCTACCATAACTCTGATTTATGTATCTTAAATCCACAGGTATGCATGGACAATTGCAAACTGTGCGACGTGTGAAACCCAGCTGGGTTGGCTTTTCACAGCAACAGACAAGAAGTTAAAGCCATCGTCTTTCTGGGCAGTTCGGGGCTCACAGGTCGCAGATGACATGCGCTGAAATGGTATTAAAACCAGGTCTCACTCACGGATCAGTTTGTGTTTCAATACCAAATTAGTATTGCCATAGAAAGGTTTCGACCTTAAACACCCCCCCAAAAAAAACCGGTACCATCCTTAGTTATCCTTTATCCTGAGTATTTCAAGATAGCTTGTGGAAGCAAAACCGGACTGGAGTATAGAATTCTAAAGTAGTAACAAAACAGCTATAGGATTTTGATGTACTCACATGCATAATGTGGTGGCGTTAGACCAATGAGTATAATATTGCAAGGTGTTCAACTCACACACTCACGTAATCCATCGCTGTGAGCGTTTTAGTTTTGTGAAGGAAGCGTCACTTTTGTGGATGGAAATTTTCACAGTACGTATGCTATTTTTCTAAACAAAATAAAGGTTAAGGGCTTACAATGGATGAATCAATTGGGCTTTTTCCCGTTGATCGTGTACAAGATTTCTACTTTGCTTGGATCCATTTTTGATCATAGATTTTTGTCATAAATCAATAGCAACGTGGTTGTTAAATTTATGAAGACGTAGAATGTATTGTCACTGACGCTCACTTACACTTTTAAAGATTGCAATTGATCAAATGATAATTAGTTTATACATAGAATTAAGTCAATTAACTGGTTACGTTTCATAGGTCAAGCTTTTGGGTTTTCATAGTCCGTATCTGACTGGTTGACATTTATATTTCCATAAATGACTGCTTGAAGTGAGACTGCAAGTAAAATGGTGCACACTTCACTAAAAAAAAAAAAAAAAAACTAGAGGAGATAGAAAAAGATGATTAGGACTTTTGAAACAATCAGAGAGCAGAAAATGAAGAGAATATTTTTTTTTTTGATACAATTGAGGCTTGACTATGTGATGACAGTGAACCTGTTTTGCATACACTGCAACAAAAAAATACTTGGATCACTGCTGTACCTTTCATCTTCATGCTTCAAACTATACTTAGAAGTCTGAACCATGTAATGACGAGATGTCCCATATTCTGCATTTACCTTAAGATCACTACGTTAGTTAGCAATAGTGAAGAACTGCTACAACAAAGCGAAAAGAAAGGTAAAGGATAAGTAATAACCCATACGACAGCTTAGAACAGCCGAATTGTGTGGCTCTCTCAGAAAGCTATTCATTACATTTCCAGAGTAGCAGCCCAACATCACCTCATTTTCAGCTGTCGAAAAGCTAAAAGATGACGACCAAGATAGGTTCAAATCTTGAACCCAAACAGTTACTTTGTGTTTAGATTCCTCCTAACCAAAAGAGTCGAATAACTCTTTTATGGTTCAACTCCTTGGTTCCTACATGATTCACTGACAAAATGACAAGACAAAACTCTCAAGACAGGTATAATAAATACCAAAAACATCCATTTCCTTCTTCATTACAGCCACTGCCACAAAAGATCAAACATTATATGAAAAAATATAAGACCAGACTACCCTTTTTTTATCTAAGAAATTTAAACTTCTTTCCTCAAACAGATCATCCAAGTTGAAAAACAGGACAATTTTGCAGTTGATACACTACATTACAGCACTAGTGAAGAAGAGTTTGGCGTCCATCTTTCATTCAACCTTCCTAAGAGATCTCCCTAAGCCACAGCATCACTGATCACAACAGATGTTCTTTCTCACTGAGCAGATGTATGGTAAAGCTAAATTGAGTTGTATCCTAACAGAAATTAGAGCTTCATGAAACAGTTCGAC
Organism: Boechera stricta; assembly: GCA_018361395.1. Classification (NCBI taxonomy): domain Eukaryota; kingdom Viridiplantae; phylum Streptophyta; class Magnoliopsida; order Brassicales; family Brassicaceae; genus Boechera; species Boechera stricta. Next base: position 5,196,632 of record CM031541.1, read on the forward strand.
CATAACAAATAGATGCTATGTAAAGATTCTTGCCCCATTTTTCCTGCAGAAAAAAGACTCAAAGTTACACCCATGAAGTTTGAAAGTCAAATAACAAAGGAGAAGGAAATAAGAGACCAGCAAACAAACCTTGACATGATTACTAGGAAAAGCTGAGGTTCTAAGAGTCTCCTGTGTCTCATCGGTAAGCTTTCTTCTTGGCACACTAAGAACAAAGGCAGCCTGATCCCAAGTTGCAGCAACTGATGTAATTCGGTAGCCATTATCCCATCGACGATGTATACCTTCGCTAGGGTATAGAAAATCTAGTTCTACAACCTGCATCACAGAACAATCCTCATATTATCATGATGTAATTCCAAGTGATGCATGCTTTTATTCAAGGCAAGACCCAAAACAAAATAAATTCACTTCATAAGACCTGGTCAGAAAAATAAGCTCCACGAGACATTACAATCCCCCATTTGCTTCCAGCAGTTGCCATAGATGTAACATAAAATCCTTCCCTCCACTTTTTATTTATCCACTTGAAGGGGAAAGAATCGCTGACTTTGTAGGATTGCTGTAGATACTGGGTCCCTGAATACAAAAGATGAAAGCTGTGAAACAGAGATAAACCGGAAACAACTGTTACACCCGCATTCAAAAGGAATAAAACAACATTACCCTTCGACATAACCACCAATGAGCTCCCGTTATTTGCTCCTGCTACTGCTGTAATATAGTAATTCTTTTCCCACTGTTCCATAATCCATTCCTAGAAGATATGGACCAAACGGCAACACAAACAAGTTGGAGAACATCATAAATGGAAGTGACAGCAGCCATGCAGACATCACAAATTTGGAAAGATTACCCGAGAATATTGAATGAAGCTACCTTGTGGAGAAAGCTCGGTGATAGCTGGTAAACTTGATCCGTAAAGCCAGTTCCTGCATCCATTATCAAGGCCCAGAGATTCGAGCAAGAAGCTACACTGCTGATAAATAAACCATCCTCATTTCCTTTTTCAATGTGTTGTGCAAGCCTTATATCAGAGACATTATAATGATATCTGCACAAAGATAAAAGACATGTCAGCAGCATGTTCTTCTACATACGTACCAAGAACTCTCAAGTAAGATCCAAGTTGGCACCGTTGTTTCATTGGTCTGTGTGCACTGTAAATGCTGATCCATTGTGTTGCTGGCATTCCCAATCTGACCTTCTTTGTTGGTTGTTCGTCCTCCTCGTCCATTGTCAGCCTCCCCCTCTTTTGACCCACTTGATGTATGAGCTTTACACCAGACAAACACGAAAAAGCTTTAGACATTCTAGACTGGACCTAAATAACAGAACCACAGTGACATGTCATAAAATGGATCACCAAATCACCTTCTGTGCACCTTCAGTATTTATTGGCCTAATGTCTGGGTTTGGGCCGACTATTCCATCGAAAAGGGAGATATATTTAGCATAGTCAGGGTCCTCATCAAACTTCAAATTGACAACATGCTCAACAAATTGACGAAAAGGTTGAGGGCAGAAGCAGCAAAGAGTTTCTGGGGAAGTAGCCATCTTCTTCTTGCAAACAAGGAAACCTTTGTTCTCTCCCTAAAAAAAAACTAGTTAATGATTGGCAAGGAAAAATGCCAAAAAATAAAATTATTCAACTTTTAGAGCCCCCAACCTGGTACCCTTGCCATGGAAGCCGGCCTCGAAGAAGGAAAACAAGAGTGTAAGCAAGAGATTCCAGGTCATCCCTCCGACTACAAGTTCTGCCAAGATGAGCATGTACACTAGCATAACGTACTGTTCCTCTGAGAATGCAAAAAAAGCCAAAACATTAATAAGTAACATAAGATTGAAGTCCCTGATAAGAATCAATCTCATAGGCTTTATTCAACTTACCTAAAAACATCAGGACGCTGCTCATATTCAACATGTAGTCCAGTTGCAGTATCACGCCATTTGGTTGCTGCAAGATCAACAATTGGATAAGCAGCACAAAGAAAGCAAAGTATGCTTGCTCTTACTACAAAATACAGTATACCTAAGCCGAGGTCGACAAGGAAAAGTTTTTTCTCTTCAGGAGTCCCGGGAGGCCCAAGCAGAAAATTCTCTGGTTTTACATCGCCATGCACATATCTGCCAGAGACAGGAGAATATAAGAAAATTAAAGCTATTTAAAGCAAGAGAGTTGCAGTAGGCAGTACCATCAGCAAGAATATAAGAAAATTACCCCCTCGAATGCATCTTTTCTAATATGGATATTGCCTCAATCGCAATGCATGCAACCATCTCTGTTGACATCCTGCATCGTATAAAACAAACAAAGCATATGGCGAGTACCACTATAAAATGGCTCATCTCAGAAACATATCTGTTCACCAATGGTTTATACAACAAAATCTTCAGATGCAACAAAATAATGTAATGGTTTCTCAGGTGGAATGCTCACGCTTGAGTGGTACTATTCCAAACATCCCATAAGCTAGGCCCAAGAATATCCATAACCTGTATGAAAGATTAAAAACTGTAATTAGTCATACCGCAAGTAGCTACGAACAGAAAGTGTTTTTTTTCAAACCTAGCTAATGTCAACATACCATCACATAAAAATCACCTTGCCGACCTTTAAAATGAACTCGTGGCACACCATGACTGCCACCAAGTGCACTGGACAAACAGATGATAAATCATACATTGGTTATCTCATCCTTTTATAAACCAACTATTTGGACAAGCAGAAGAAGAATCCTAGAGCCAAACACAAGAAACAATAGCGCTCACTTGTAAACTTGCCACTCATAAGGTGGCCCATAGTTACATCCTTTGCTGCTTCTATGTTCAAACTTCAAAGCCACCTGCAAAAAGTGGACACATCAAAATTAAATATAGCTCATACGAAATCAAAAGAAAGCAAGTAAATTTGCAAACACAAATAGCATACCTCCATAGCTCCCGGTCCAAATCTAGCATTAGGAGTGGTCGTGCCCATCTTTCGACCAACATAAACTTGTCCAAACCCTCCTTTGCCTAGTTTTCTATCTAACTTGTAAATGGGTGAACCACCAACCTGAACCTGTGGAACCAAAGAGTCAATAATCAAATCATCTTAACGCAGAAAAAAATTAAACTTTTGCGAGAATCAGACATGCCCAAGTTTGACAACATTCTCCTAATCAAGGACAACACAAGCAATGCAAGAGACAATAGCCCAACCTCGTAGGAGCTAAATTGAGTAGAAATAACAAAACCAAGAATAAAGATGACACCTTTTCAGGAAGTGGAGGAGTGTTTCCTTCATCATCAGGCACTGGTGCTGCTTGACCACCACTGTCGTGTTCATCCATCTTCTTATCTTCTCTCGAAACCCTAATTTGTTCTTCCTCTTTTACTGCAGTATTCACCAAAGGCGTCGTCTTCTCTGCTGCGACGATCGCCTCCTTCGCCACCACTTTCTTCTGCCGCCTCGGATTTCTCTTAACTGGTGATTGTGTCAAAGCAATTGGGTTCTGGTTCGGGTTCTTATTAGCCCGATCTCTGCGTGCGTGGCTACGCAGCTCAGGCATCGTACGCTTGGTGGTCGACGTCCATGGAACGATCGAAGTCACTGACAAAGAAAGAAGCTTCCAGAATCATCCGACGGAAATCTGAAGCGAAGATAACGAAGAGATGAAGAAACTGAGAGCTGCAAATGCAAATGCAAATGGGTTGAGAGATTTGGGGATTTTTTTTAGACTTGGCAATCGAATCTAAGAGGACTCTGATCTTTTTTACCTTCTAGTGTTTTCTTTCTTTCCTTAAAGGGATCTTATTTATGGTCTTTTTTTGTTTCTTCACACCCTTGAACCTATGGATTTTTAATGTTTTTTTTTCATCTACACTAGAGACATACTTAACTTGGATATATCAAATCTGAAATACATAATTTACCAAATCTGAGTGAATTGAAGGGGTTTTGTTGGAATGTTTTGAAAAACCGGATGAATTAAAGACCGTTTTCTCCAAAACACACGAGTTTAAGCTTTATTAGAAATCTCTTAAAATGTTAGCACACTCTTAATTAGATTTGCACACAGCTCAAGAACACATTTTTAGCTTACGACCAAAATAATTTTTAACCTAGAAAAAAGCATAGACGATACACAAGAACACGTTCGTTATCTCTCTCTTTTGATACACCGTAGTACACACAAATCTCTCAAGAACAGGAAAACTCCCTCTCGCTTTTTCTTTTTTTCTTGACGGCTGACCTACAAAGACTCCTCAAACCACCTTTTATATTCTTGGGGTCTTGGATCTTCTAGGTCATCTTGTCACGATCATCTCTCTAAAATTTCAAAGAATATCTTCTTAACACAACTAATTTTATTCAGTTGTATGCACCATGTCATAGGTTCTGTTAGCCTTCAAGTCCACGTCAGCTGCTTTCTTTTTGTTGGCTGTACTCCTGACTGGAACAACTTCCAGCGTGTTCCAGCAAATGCGTGCACCTCCCATTCTTAGTAAAGACTGCACTTACATGTTTCTCTTTCTAAATGCTTCCAAAAAATCCGACGGGAATGTTGGCCGGTGAATAAATAAATCGCCGGTTGAAAGGAGAAATAAGATAGTTTTTTTCTTTTCTAATCTTGCAAAGTAGAAATATTAGAATTTTCAAAACTGGGATGAATATCGACATAGATTTGGGTTGATTTTATTCAAAATTTGGCGCAAATCAAATTCATCAATAGAATGGTGCCTAGTGTTTGCCCTAAATGGTGCCTAGTGTTTGCCCTGACTTTGTTATTATATGCATTATGATGGGAGTTTGGATATCCTCTTTCTCATCTTTTATAGGATATTAGGGTTACATATCTTAATCTCAAATCATGATTTTTTCAGCAAGTAATTATGGTCCAAGAAATTATTAGGCTCTCGAGGATTTTGCAGGGATCCATCTTTTTATTTCGCTTTCAATCGTTTTGCATATTATTTTATGACTTTTTTTACTGTTTCAGCTATTTTTATCTTGTTAAAATCTAAAATTGTTTCTCATGATTTTGATGGTTTCATAGAGGAAATTGACTCCAATCATAATAATTACTTTGGATAATTCAAATATCTTGCAAAACTATTAGCTAGCCGTTGTAGATCATATGTCGAATAAGACAATTCAAGCGCATTGCTTTAAAGCATTTATTTTTTAATGCCATATGTGTGAGATTTCTAAGGACGATTTCATGCATGAGATATGGGAAGAGGTAGGTTCCATTGTAAGTTTAACTCATAATATAATTTCTTTTCGGTCATGGAGAAAAGACCATTTCATTTCGGCTGATGAACGATCACGACAAAATGTTGGGTTTCAAGTGTTCGTCTAGATTTCCTCACCATGATCATTTTTCTAGGTTCGAATCATCAGGAAAACTCTTGGTGAACTCATCCAATGGAATGTTAAATCAACTTCAAATTGCGTGTCACTTGAGGTTGATTTCTCTCTAGTGTTTAAAAGAGATGTTCAATTTGCATCTTGTGATGAGGTCACTATTTTGTTACAACAAGTTGTAGAAATTTTGATGTCAGTGTAGTTATACATAATGCCATTTTTTTCAATGAAAGCAAAATTGCAGATAAAGCTAGCTCTACTTCATGGACACCGAAATCACGTTGTGAAACACTTCACTGAATTAACTAAAGAATGAATCTAAATATCTTTATTTAGGAGAAAAGAATTTAACCAATCTTAAGGATATCTCTAACTAACCTACCAATTTTGCACCTTTAATTTGTAGATGACAATATCTTTTTTGTAAAGCATATCCCATGATAAATGCAACGTTTTCCTTGGAATTTTATGTACATTTGGTAATGCTTCAAGTTAGAGTATCAATTTCGAGAAATTCACAATTATTTGGAAAATAATCCATGTAGCGAATAAAAAAAAAAAAACTTTTAAAGCACATTAGGTAGTTTGGCTGATGGAAGAATACGAAAAATTATAAGGGTAGTTAAGTTTTTGTTGTAAACTGATCCATCTTATTAATGAGAGAAGGGAATATATATATATGAGTCTCGGGATACAAGGGAAAGATAAAACCCTAATGGGCCGGTTAATGAGTCCATAAGATGTTTTATAACACTCCCCCTTGGACGAAATAACCGTGCCCGATACTCAACCGGGATCTCTATAATGCGCTGGGAAATGTTGCCTCATTAAAACCTTACCAGGAAAACCCAGTGGAAAAAACCATGGTTAAGGAAAAAGAGTACAACACGCATTACTCCCCCTGATTTGAGCATCACTGTAGATCCTTAAGTCTACGCATCCCAATCTGATAAATGAGCTTCCGGAGTGTTGAAGTCGGCAATGATTTGGTGAATAAGTCGGCTGAATTCTCACTTGATCGGACCTGCTGAACTTTGACCTGACCATCCTTCTGTAATTCATGAGTGAAGAAGAATTTGGGCAGAATATGCTTCGTCCGATCCCCTTTGATATAACCGTCCGATGAGCAATGCAAGCGCTTGTCTTCAAACATAACCGTTGGCTCCTTATCTTCGATACCACAATCTGATCGGATGCTGAGTCATGGACCGCAACTGCAACACCTCTACTAGCTTCGTGAATGGCCAAGATTCCGCATGGTTAGATGAGGCGATGTCGCTTCATGATCTCCATGAGAATTGCTCCTCCATGCGTGAAAACATAACCAGTCTGAGACTGCCATGATCCGATAGATATCCTGCATCAGCAAGCCAACTAGCCCATCCTTGTGTTGTTAAAAACAATCAAGTCCTACCTCAGTTTAGATGTGTTTAATAGCTCAGGCCTTTTAGTTGGACATGAGCTAAAGCGAGCTAACAGATGTCTGGTCTAGTGTGACTAGCAAGCACATTAATGCTCCTATGGCATTGAGGTATGGCATTTCAGGACCGAGAACTTCTTCATCGCCTTCTTTGGACCGAATGGATCATTGTCAATGAGGCTCCTCACAACCATCTGGTCAATGGGTCCTCGGTCCATATTGAATCTCTTGAGTACCTTTTCAATGTATGCTGATTGATGCACAAGGATTCCATCTTTGATGTACTCAAGTTGTAGCCCCAAACAGAATTTAGTTTTGTGTCTTTCATTTCAAATTCGCTTTTAAGCATTCTCGTTGGCGATTTCACTGATGTTCCGAGGATGTTTAAATCATCCACGATATGCTATGATCACAAATCCTTTGTTTTCGTATTTCTTGATAAAGATGCATCTGATCGGATCGTTTTTGTAGCTTCTCTCGATGAGATATTCACTTAACCGGTTATACCACATACGTCCGCTTTGTTTCACATATATAAGGATTGTTCAGCCTAATGCAGTTGATCTCGAGATGCATGCTTATCTTTAAGCTCGATGCCATCTGGTAATCTCATATAGATTTCATTGTCCAGTGGTCCATAGAGATGGCGGAAACATCCATTAACCGCAAATCTAAATTTTTCTACTTATCTATGAGGAATCGAAAAGTAGTGCATCCACCAGGAGAATAAGTCTCTTCATAATCGATTCGGGTCTCGTGAGAATCCTTGTGCTACAAGCCGTGCCTTGTATCTAACGACTTCACCGAAGTTCGTTTCTTTTACGCACAAAGACCCATTTGGCCACAGTTTAGTATCGAATGGTGTCCTTATCCAAACACATTCCTTTTCTTTATGTTTAACTCCACGTTATGGCTTCTTTCCATTTTAGTCGATCTACGAGTGCATTCAATAGACGTTCTAGATCCTCTCTGTGCAAGAACCTCAAGTGCTACCAGATGCAAAGATTACATCTATTATCTTTTCTGTCCATGAGTTGACATGCTATAATTGATGAGATTTCATTATTATTGATCCTTCGGAACCTTGAGATTTGGCGTCCCCAAACCTCTTGATCGGTTCACTAGAGTGAATCTCACGCATGCTCTTCAGGAATCCGGTTTCAACCGTTGCACCTCTCTTTGGTTTCCTGGATTCTTATCTTTGGAACCTAATGGTGCCACGCTTATTACGACGATGCGATCAGAGCAACTTGAGTCCTGTCCTTTTGGACATCTATTCGTGCATTACAAGCTGATGCGATTTGGTTACTGCTTGGGTCAAGGAATCGCAATTGATTAGCTAGCTTTTGTAAGTGTATAATCTTTTGGACCTCGAATCACATTCTGAGTCCGAGGATCTTGCCATTGTAAGGATGTTTGATTCCATGAAATTTCCTTTACCAGCAGGTGTCTCTCCACCTAAGCAGGATATACCGATTCATCAAATTGGCAATCCGCATATCGGCCTTAAATACCCGTGGTCGGCTCAAGATATTTGATAATGGTGGGAGAAAAAACCAACATATATTCCCATCCTCCTCTCGAGGTCCCATTTTAGTTCTCTCGTAGTGCAATGGCATATGATCGAACACCCAAATGTCTTAATATGGGAGATGTCGGCTCATGACCCAGCAAGAATTGGGATGGTGAATATCTATGCTCACTAGATATGCGATTAGTTCAGAGATGTAAGACGCATGTCCCCAAGTGAGACCGGAGCGACCTCATGAGTAATGGTCGAGCAATTCATTGAATTCGTTTAATGAATGATTCGCCAATCCATTCTGTAATGGACATGTGCCAGGATGTTCAACACTTACCCCATGGCCATACAATACTCATTAAACGCTGGGAAGTGAATTCAAGATTATCAAGACGTATAGTCTTAAGTGGGAAATCTGGAAAATGGGCTCGCAATCTGATGATTTGGGCCAATAACCTAGCAAATGCTTGGTTTCGAGAAGACAATAGACAAACATGCGACCAGCGGGTCGATGCATCAATTAGAACCATGAAGTACCGAAATGTCCCACAAGGTGGGTGGATCGGACCACATATGTCTCCTTGGATTCGTTCCAGAAAATTCAAGGTCTCTTTAGACACTTTGACTGGTGAAGGCCGAGTGATCAACTTCCCTTCAAGCTGCACGTGAGGGCCGAGGGAAAAATCGGTTTTCTTTGTGTGCCCTTTAGAACTTTGAATCAATTTACGCATCGTATTCATACCGGATGACCAAGCCTGGCCGTGCAAATAGTGTGATATTTGAATCGTGCTTTAATAGAACATTAGCCTCAATCATACGACTTAGCATAGTAAAGGCCAATAGATAGTGGGTATAGCCTCAAGGACTTGTTTACGGTGAGATCTTAGTAATCAGTGATTCTTTGTTCCTTCACCCTCGGTTTCGATGTGGAAACCATTTAGTCTTATATCTTTGAAGCTCAATAGATTTTTCTTTGAACTGGAGTATAGGCATCTAATATTTCTAGTGCCGCTTGATAACAACACATGGGCTTGGCCGTGGCCTCTATTAGGCTCGAGGTATCCGCTATTGGCTAATGTTTGTTTTTATTATGAGATTTAGTATCTCTTGTCTTTTAGTATGGTATGGGATCCACTGTCCACCACAATGATGTGTTTGAGCTGCTCATAACTTTAATGCAAGATATGATTTAAATAAGTAATTAAATAAACCATTTCATAAAATAATGTGCATAAAAAATAAGTTCAAGAACACAAATCAAAGTCAAACAAAGCCCAAATAAATATTGTCAATATAAAGCAAATATCTAAACGTCGAAATCAATCAAGAAGGTCGAGGTCCGTAATCCATGTGATCACTTGTATCAAGTCACCTTCATAATCGTTAACGATTAGCTTCGATGATTTCCTGCTTCGATGAGATCACAAAGGGACTTGGGAGTGCACGCTTCTTGGACCAATGATTTGACATCCCGCATCGGTGGCAAGGGGATGGATTGGTCGAGTTGGCTGAATGGGTCRGTTTGGAGATTCCACGACCTTTACCGCGACCGAATCGAGGGTCGGTGCCTATGTTCAATTTCCACGCCCATCGCCACGCCTTCCCACGCTCATTGCCACGCCCACGGCCACGATCGAGGATCTGCACGGACGTAGTTGGATTCTCTCTTGGCTCCTTCAATTTGATGGGCCTCTGGTAGTGGGGCTGATCCCGGGGGCCTTTGAGCACTGTTCCTCATCAACAACTCATTATTTTCTCGCAGAGTAAGCAAGAGATCAAATTCATATGTCGCGTATTTCATGGTATTGTTCGAAGCACAATATTCTGAGTATGAAATGTTGACAATGTCTTTTCCAGCACTCATTGTCGACACTTCCACATAGTTTCATGAACGATCCGAAATAACTCGGAGTTGAGCGCCAACGGATTTGAAATCTTAGGTTCTTCCACGAACTTGGCTTGGGGCAATAGGACCGTTTTCTGATGGTCATACCTCTTTTTCAGTGCCACCCAAAGGTCGAGTGGGTTCTCAATCATGAGATATTGATTTTTGAGGATCTCGGCCGTGATGGCGGATATGAAATATCGCCTGAACCGATTTTGAGAGGCGGTGTTACCATCGATGATGCATTCACCTAGGCCTTTGGAGTTGAGGAAAATTTTAGTGTCAAGGACCCACCGAGATAGTTATCTCCATTGAGTGCCTCGAATTCAACCTGAATGTTCACATCCGAAAACATGCAATTGATTTCATTAAGTGATCATTCATTTCGGAAAAAAAACTTTAATTAGGATTTAGGATTTGATAATTTCCTCTTTTATTTAGGTTTTCCTTTTATTGATTATGATTAAACTTTTCCTATTTAGAATAGGATTTAGGGTTTTTAGGATTTTCCTATTTACAATAGGATTCTTACTTTTCTAGGTTTCTAGGGTTCATGCGATTTTAGGTTTTGATTTCTGGCAATTTTAGCATGTAACCAATCATAGAAACAATCAATTTAAAACAASTTAGACAACCTCAATCAATCGGATTATACTTTAGGGATTTCGGATTTGATCCGATTTAGGTTTTAGGTTTTAAAGTTTGCCATGGCTAAGTGTTTCGAATTTGCGACTTTGGAAGCAATAATAACTTTTCTAGAACTTAAACAGTCAAGCAATCAGATCACAAGCAATAATAATCGCTTAATCAATCAAGATTCGCTTTTAATGGTTACACTTTCTCTAGTCGACGATTGGTTCTTAACTTTTTAGGGTTTGATTTACCTTTCACCTTAAGGGGTTATGCGGACTAGAACCGGGAGCTAAAGACCTCGGTTTTGAACAGAACGCCGGATGAACAGTAACGATGAACAAGGAATGAACAGAACATGTAACACCGTTGTTTTAGGGTTTTGGGAGCAACTCGTGCTGATAACGTTGTAAACTGATCCATCTTATTAATGAGACAAGGAATATATATATAGTAGTCTCGGGATACAAGGGAAAGATAAAACCCTAATGGGCTTAATGGGCCGGTTAATGAGTCCATAAGATGTTTTATAACAGTTTTACATTTTTTGTTTTTTTATGACCAGGTTCAGGGCCGTATATCTCCCAGGACATGACCCAGACTATGTAATATAATTCTCTTTTGGAGAGCAAACCCCACCCAACGCGAATCGAAGCCGTGAAAGCCAACTCATCGTTGGTAGTCTTACATTTTTGCTTATGTCAATGACCAACTTCATCAAAGGATTAGTGGTGTTTAAAGCGATTTCTGTCAAAAGGTAGAAAAAGAAATTGAATAAGTCTATAGCACTTAGCAATTCCAAAGTATGTAATGCCTATGTCCAATTTTCTTTTCCAAAGGGTGTATTTCAAAAGCTTACTAGTGCAATCTCGTTTTTTTTTTTTTGTGGATAACGCTAATTTTAAAATATTGCATCGGAGTGTTAGAAATATTTTCTACTGAAATCACAAGGCGATATTCAATTATGCTCATTTAAGGCATTATTGGTAAACAACTCATGTGTTTGCACCAAAGTCAAAATTTTACGAGCAGAAAGATCCGTTATGATATTTCAAGTCTTCACCTCTTCGTATGGATGAAAAACTTTTGGACGGAAAACTTATTTGGACAAAATGTTTTAAAAAAATAGTAAAAGAGTTCATCGAACCATTGATTTAGGTCACCATTCGTTCGTATGCACAGACCCATGGTTACCATATTTCTTTGCACGGTCTATAGGGAATATCTTTAGGGAGCGTGATCACCTTTGGCTGTTACAAATCGTATTGACATCATTACAAAATCAAAGGACATAGTAAAAGATTTATCCATGGTAATGAGTATTAAACCGATTAGGAGATTATGCGAAGATGGCTTTTCTTAGAACTTCTCCAAAAACGATGGGTTAAAGTGTTGAATAATATCAATCATTACATAGGGAACAAGTGATCAAGTTTCCTCCTCTCTCAAAGTCGGGCATTTACAGTGCACTATTTTGTGGTAGGTGTTGGCTATGTGTATTTCCTCCTTTAACGTTTCACACTCTCTGTGAATATCTTGGTATTGACTCCGAGAATTAGTCTTAAATAATTTGAAGTCACTCTCGGATATATTTTGTAGTCTTCGTTTTCTTCCTGATTTTTGTTTCTTTGTTTATGACTTTGTATGTAACCTCGCACTCGGGCTTCTAATATATGAAAAGAAATTTCATCCTTGCCTTATTGAGGATTCGTCGGACATCTATATGTAACATCTATATTCTTCTTTATCTTCTTCGTCAATAGTGAATATCTGAATCTTTGCTTTTACCTTTCTTCACAGACTCATTTGGTCGGCTAGCCTAAGTTTGCGAAAATGATGTTTTAGTCAAATCTAATTGCATTTACAAAGACTACCGAATAAGATATGTAATTGAATTTCTTTGGCTCCTCCTCTTTGCATGCATAGGTTCGTTTTGATGGGTTTTGGTGAACGGGCTGGGTTTGTTGACATATGAGGACCCAAGATATATATATGATTTCTAAAAAAAACCATTTGAAAGAGGCCCGGAAAAAGGCATTAGTGTTTTAAGGTACTTGAGATTGTTTTATCACTTTGTTTTTATTTATTTGGTAAACATTTTTATCACTTCGTTAAATTGTGTGAGAGGTTTAGTGTAACAGACCAAATTCGGAATCATCCCGCAAGACCCAATCCGAGCTCATTAGTGAGCTAAACCCGAACAAAACCCTAACTATGCCACATGTGTATAAAAGAAGGGCACAAATCCCAAGGCTCGACTTAGAAGCTCGTAGCCGTCAACCTCTCACCACCGAAGTCACTGCCGGAGACACTCGTCGCGTCCAGCCAGAGCCACCGTGGGAATCGTCTTCACCGGAGAGGTAACACCGTAAACCCATTTTCGAGCTAAACTCTGGTTTGCTTAGATTGTGGAGCTAATCTAATTATGGGCTTGAACCGTAGTAGATCCATTTCGCCGAGCCTCCGTCTCCGCCGTTCGAGCTGTCAAGCAAAACCGTCGAGGAAAGTTACAAAGAGAGGTAAACGGCGAAGCTTTCTCTCGTATCGTGTTGTTGCTGTGATGCTTTTGTGATTATTGAACCAACCTTAACCGAGTTAAACCAGGAAAATCTTAACGTAATTTAAGTCCTTAACCGAAAGCATATATGTGATCACGTGGGCTTGGTTATGAATGGTGGACTTTGATAATTAAGTTGGACTGTGAGCCTTGCTTTAGTTTATTATTTAAGTGGCTACGTGAGATGAGGGTGATTATTAAACTGGAATCTATTAAGAATAATTATGCACTACTATTATATTATATTTATATTGTGATGAATATTTTATTAGAATATTAGAATAATTTAATAAGAAAACGATTTTATTTTTGTTGAAGATTTTGATGTGGGAAAGGGAGAGAATTTTCTTATTCTTATTGATTATTGTTATCTCAACAAATGAAGCATACAACTCCTATTTATAGAAGATCAAACCGACATACAAAGTCGGTTAAACAAATAAAATATTAGTTAGTTACTAAATATTTAGCATGTGAATATTAAGTAAAATATTAATTAATTACTAGATATTTAACACTCCCCTTTAATTAATTAATATGTACTGCCTCGTTAAAAACYTAGTCATGGAAAAATTCAGTGGGATAAAAACCACGACGAGGGAAAAAGAGTACAGTAACATATTCTTCCCCTGAAAAATATTTTCTTCATAAGTCTCGTAGTCGACGCATTCCAATATTATGAACATGCTTTTTGAACATTGTAGTGGGTAGCGCCTTTGTAAGGAGGTCTGCTGAATTATCACAGGAGCGAACGTATTCAATATTAACTTCACCAGTTTTCTCGAGTTCTTGAGTGTAAGAGAAAAATCTTGGTGGAATATGTTTCGTTCTGTCGCTCTTGATATAACCTTCTTTGACTTGTGAGACACATGCATAATTATCTTCGAATATGGTAGTGGGCTCTTTATTCACAATTATGCCACTTGCTTCTTGAATATGCTTGATCATAGACCTGAGCCACACACATTCTCTACAAGCTTCATGGAGTGCGATAATCTCTGCATAATTGGATGAAGTAGCGACCAGTGTTTGTTTCTGAGATCGCCATGAGATTGCAGTTCCTCCTATTGTGAATATATACCCTGTTTGAGATCTTGCCTTATGTGGATCTGATAAATAACCTGCATCTGCAAAACCAACTAGACAGGATTTTGAATTTCTAGGATAATATAATCCTAAGTCAATTGTACCTTGGAGATAACGGAAAATATGTTTTATTCCGTTCCAATGTCTTCGTGTTGGGGACGAGTTATATCTTGCAAGTAGATTAGTAGCAAATGCTATATCTGGTCGTGTGCAATTTGCAAGATACATAAGTCCACCAATAGCGCTCATATAGGGTACTTCAGGACCCAATATTTCTTCAGTATCCTCACACGGTCTAAATGGATCTTTTTCAACATTGAGTTGTCTATTAACCATTGGAGTACTCAAAGGAGTTGYTTTATCCATATTAAAGCGTTTAAGGAGTTTTCTGGTATAATTTGATTGATGCACGAATATCCCACCTTGGAGGTGCTCTATCTGGAGCCCAAGACAAAACTTTGTCTTTCCAAGATCTTTCATTTCAAATTCTTCTTTCATATGATTTCGTGCTTCCTCAATCTCCTTATGAGTCCCGATTATGTTCAAGTCGTCAACATAAACAGCGATAATCACAAATCCGTTTAAAGATTTCTTTATAAAAAYGCATGGACATATTGTATTATTCACGTAACCCTTCTTTAAAAGGTATTCGCTTAAACGATTGTACCACATGCGCCCGGATTGTTTTAATCCGTAAAGTGATCGCTGTAATTTGACTGAACATATATCCGTAGATTTTGAGCTCAATGCTTCAGGCATTTTCATCCCTTCTGGGATTTTCATATATATTTCATTATCAAGTGATCCATATAGATACGCTGTCACTACATCCATAAGATACATTTCTAAATTTTTGGGATGCCAAACTCATTAAATATCTCAACGTCAATTGCATCCATTACGGGAATATGTTTCTTCATAATCAATTCCGGTCTTTGAGAAAACCTTGGGCAACAAGTCGGGCTTTATATCTGTGATTTCATTATTTTCATTTCGTTTTCTCACGAATACCCACTTGCATCCTCAGTTTCACACCTTTGGGTGACCAGGTCCAAAAACACTTCTTTATTAAGGAGATTAATTCATTTTGCATCTCCTCTCCCAGTCAGATCTTTTYCGACATTCTGATATGGACCTCGGTTCTGGATCATCATTTTCATTATCAATTTCTTTGGATACAGAAAATGAGAAAATTCCATTATTATCATCAATATCATTTCTTACCCATACTTCTTCATTTTGAGCATAGTTTATGGAAATCTCATATTTTCCTGTCTCATGTCCCTCTTCAGAGATATTTTCTTTTGGTAGTTCTTCGGAAACTACTTCATTTAAGTCTTCTGGACTTTTCTCATTTTGGGCTTCAGAACCTCTTTATGAATTTAACTTTCCCATAGCCTTTTTCTTCCGGGGAGTTTTGTCTTTAGAACCCATAGGTCTCTCTCTCTTTAACTGAACTTTAGGCTCATTTATTTTATTAGCATCAAT
Organism: Boechera stricta; assembly: GCA_018361395.1. Classification (NCBI taxonomy): domain Eukaryota; kingdom Viridiplantae; phylum Streptophyta; class Magnoliopsida; order Brassicales; family Brassicaceae; genus Boechera; species Boechera stricta. Next base: position 5,212,573 of record CM031541.1, read on the forward strand.
TTGTTCCTGTGGGACTTCAATTCTTGATGGAACATTTGCAGCCGGTATATATGATTTTGTCACCTTTTTTGTATCGACAAACCAGCCTGTAACTGCTTGTTCATATTTCGTAGTTGCACAATTTTTCTGAGAGGATTCGAGATATCAACGATGGTGTATACCATGCAATATCCCTAGAATTTCTTGAATTCCTCCCCCTAACGATGGGAACTCGTTTTCATTAAAATGACAATCAGCAAAACGATAAACAAGTCACCGCCAGTGGCTCAAGATAACGAATTATAATGCATAAAACCAACATAAATATCAATCTCCGTTGGGGTCCCATTTTTGTACGTTGGGGAGGTGCAATAGGTCCATATACTGCACATCCAAAAATACGGAGATGCGATATATTTGGCCGAATGATCAATTGTAATGGGGAATATTTATATTGGTCGAATTTGATCAACGCTAGATGTAAGATAACATGTCCCCATACTCGAAATTGGGAGTTTGTTTCATTATTAGGTCGTGCTATTAATTGCAAACCGTTTAATCAAAGTTTCACAAGCCATTTTGTATGAACATAATTGATGTTCAACATCAATCTCGGACATACAATATCATTAAATGCTTGGAAGAAATTAAAGTATCAAGTCTTATCTTCTTTCTTGATAGTATAATCGAAATTGTGCTCTTAACCTGATTATTTGGGAAATAAATCTGCAAATGACATATTTCTTGCCAAAAGACATACATGAGACCATCTACTGATGTATCAATTAATACCATAAAATATTGAAATGGTCCAATGATGGATGTCCATGCATATGTCATGTATTCTTTTCAAAAACTGGTAATTCATTTCCAATTTTAGCTAGTGATACGAATTATGAGTTTTCCTGAGAAACGCATCACATAAAATTCATTTGACTGAAAGATCTTCTGTCTTTCAATTACCATTCACAATTTTTCTCATCATGACGAACCAGGATGACACTCTTTCACGCCATACTTTTAAATATATATCGGTAAACTTCGAGTTTATAGGTATATGATTCAATCATATTAATCTTTGTGAATATAATCCGAAAAAAAGCTCAGCTTCTAGTATATATTTTCTCTCGAAATCATTTTGTAATGCAAAGATATTCATGCCATTTTATTCTTGGTTTCTACATGATATCCATTTCTTCTGATATCTTTGAAACTTAACAAATTTCTATAAGACTTGAGGAATATAATGCATCATTTATTTCAAACTTTGTTCTCTCGTTGAGAATCGGCTCTTCGAGCCCATAATATTTCGATATAGTATTCACTCCAGTTTCTCTTAATTTAAGATCGGAGAAATATTTTTATCCTTTAATATAGGCGTGGTCGCATCTATCTGCATATATCTTCATTCATTCACAATTTTGACATCTTAAGGTCAAAATAAAGATACATTAAAAACATGTTTAAAATATCAAAACAATATTTATTATATTTATCCAAAAATGTTGATAAAAATTTGAAATTTTTTATCGAAACTGTTAAAATTCAACTGATCATATAAAATTTGATCGATTTTTAATACATCACCACTGGTCGATTTGTGACCAACGGCTATGATGAATTTTATTTTTATTTTTTTTCAAAAATTTCTACTTTTCAATCTATAAATACATTCTTTCTTTCATTCATTCATTTATTCACACAAAAATCTCATCCTTTCTCATTCAATTAGTTTTTAAAGATGTTTAGATTTTATTTAATGCTTTGTTTGTTTTAATTATTGTTTGATTTATGGCTTCTTGGGAGTATACCCACGGAGAGTTTATTGTTAATGTCGTTTTATTATTTTATGTAATAATTTCCTTGTAATCGCTTGTATTATTAATAAAATGGTTCATTTTAATTATAATATTAAACATTATATTAATATATTATACATTAAACTTTTTATTTTATAGTCTTCAGGAAAATATTATTTACACCATGGACAATATATTACATTATATTATTGTCTCTACTATCTTATTACTGCTAACATCACTTTCGTTCAAAGAGAAAATCGCCATATCTAGATGAGTATTATCATAGAAGATTCAGGCTCATCGTGACGAAATTGGTTCGCCATTTTTCGCTTTCGGATTTTACATATCGCGAGATGTTTAGCAGTGTACGCCGCCCAATGGCCTTTCATTCGCTGCAACATATATTTTTGAGTATTCATTGCTATCGTTGTTATTTTTTGGCCTTTTCCGTTGTAACTATTATGTTGAATCCCGTCTGCCCTGCTCCATGCCCGCGATCGCGATTTCTACCTGCTAATTATCATGCCTGGATGAGGTCAGAACATTCGCTAGGAATGTTGCTGATCGATGACGAGTCTTATAATTCAACATCACGAGTTCATTATTTTGCTCGGCAACTAGAGTGTATTCATTAACTCCTCAATCAGTATAACCTGTCCGTATTGTTGTTTAGTGATATACATTCTGATGAAATGTTTGGAGAGTCTTTCTCATCATATCATTATCGGTTATTTTTCTCCACATAACATCATCTCGAAGTAATTCAACAACGCTGAATTATAATCACTTATACTTTATTCATAAACGGAGATTTAAACCATGTCACTTTGGTAAGATCACATATTTTTGGTGATCAAACCTATCTTTGAGTGATTGCCAAAGATCCCAGGATCTTCTTTTCGTGATGTATTCAATTTTTAAATTGTCATGGAGGTGGTGACGTAAAATATCATGGCCTTCGCTTTTATCTTCGGGACCGTTTTGTGTCAATGGCATCCAGAACTAAGCCGCTTTAGATGCATCTTTGCATCTAATGCCCATGTCATATAATTATTATATATCAAGGGCGCGATATCGAGCCAAATTTGACATGATATCTACAAATATATAATAACATATAAATTTATGTAAATAACAAAATAATTTAAACCGTAAATTATATAATAAAATAATTTAAATCATAAATTATAAGATATAAAATAATTAATTTAGGAGGCATAGCCTTCCATATGAGTGAGGAGGCAGAGCCTACCATATACTTAAGGAGGCATAGCCTTCCATAATAATTAAAAGGTAGAACCTTCCATATAAATAATAATTTATGAATTAAAATAATTTAATAATAATAAATTAAATCATACCTTAGGTCGTTACCTTTAGATCAGAGAAAAATTGGTTCGAATTTATATTGGAGCGGTTCGTGCTGATAACGTGTTAAGAATAATTATGCACTACTATTATATTATATTTATATTGTGATGAATATTTTATTAGAATATTAGAATAATTTAATAAGAAAACGATTTTATTTTTGTTGAAGATTTTGATGTGGGAAAGGGAGAGAATTTTCTTATTCTTATTGATTATTGTTATCTCAACAAATGAAGCATACAACTCCTATTTATAGAAGATCAAACCGACATACAAGGTCGGTTAAACAAATAAAATATTAGTTAGTTACTAAATATTTAGCATGTGAATATTAAGTAAAATATTAATTAGAATCGAATGTGGTGTGTGGATGTTTTGGTTTAATATTAATGTATTAGATGGTTTAGTTTAATTATTAAACCGGTTCTAATTAATTAATGGAGGAGATACCAAAGTTATGTTTTTACCGAGACTTAGGATTATTTTGATTTAATCTTTGACCGGTTAACTTAAACCGATGCAGATTAAGGATTATTGTTGAACCGAATTCTCACTTTTTTTAATCCTAAACAGAGAAGTCATTTCCGAATTACAAAGGTGAGGACAAGTTCGTGTCTTCTTCGTATACCGATATATTTAGTTAGTTACTTAGTTTAAGGTTAAGCATACGCGAGTTATATATTATATAACAATTTGATTTGATTTGAATTAATATATATATATATATAAATATATTTTAAAGTATAGGAAAAAAAAGAACTAGTATTTTAGAGTTAGAAATTAAAATAAATATTTTAATGTGTGTTGCGTGATTGTGTGAAATGCATGTTATTTTGTGGTAAAGTAATTGTTGGGTGAGTAGTCGTGATTAGTGCGGATAGGTCGATTGGCTGAGAGCCAACGGGTTTTCACTATGCTGTGGCACGAGGGACAGTGCATGAGTGAAAGGTGCAAGCATGCACGAGAGATAAGCGCGACACGTTGTATCCGGCCGCGTGGCGGTTATGGACATGGTTCCATTTGTTTGATGGGTGTGTGTCGTTGACCATTGTCTACTTGTCTTAGGTTTAGACTTTGTGACTTTCTAAATGTGTTTCGTGAGCCCTAAGCTTACCCTCGCGAGTAACCTAGATTGCTCACCGCTTCTTCTTGCAGTAACCGAGGAGTAGTTGGTGGAGGTGGTTAGTTGGTGTTGGAGTTAGAKTTTCTGTTTATTTATTCGTTATTGGATTTATTGGATTTTGAGTTATTCAATTTCGTATTTGACGTTAAGTGTTGAGGATAAAAGACGTTTAAGTTGAATTATTGGATTTTATTGGTTATTTCCGGTTAAGTATGAAATTACTTGAGTTATAAGTCATTTTGTGGCTTCCGTGTCGCTGAAGTATAATCGGGATGTTTCAATTTGGTATCAGAGCTAGGTTATGTCAAACCGGTTCTGACCCGGGAGGCAGTCTTGGGGAAGAAAACTGATTTGCTTGTTGTGTTCAGATGCCAAAGAGAACACGTGAGCTGAGGAGTTGTAAGCAACCAAGAGTGAGGGCTAAGAGTCTTGTGGCCTCAACTGAGAGTGTGCATGCTGAGCACCTGGACGTGGCAGGAGCTAATGTGGCTCAGGCAGGAGCAGCACATGTGAATGACCATGCCACTAAGATGGCCATGTTTGAGGAATTTCTCGAATACATGAGAGAGACCCGCCAGAGAGAGGCACCTGAGGTGATTGCACCACAGCGTGATGCACCAGATGTGGGAGCCCGATAACCTCCCCCGCCTCCACCACCATCTATGCAGGTTCACGTGCTGGGACCATCATACTAGGAGGCAATGAGGAATCTAAGGGACATGGGTATGGATTTCTTTAGTGGCAGATCTAATCCTACCACTGCTAATAATTGGAGAAAAAAGTTGGAGAGGAATTTTGACAATGCTAGGTGTCCGCATGAATACCGCAGGGATTTAGTGGTTCAGTACCTAAAGGATGAAGCATTGGTGTGGTGGGAAAAACTGGTACCCAGGTGCAGGGACGGTATGAGTTGACTTGGGAGGATTTTAAGACAGAATTTTCCAGAAAGTATTTTCCTCGGGAGGCTATAGAACAAATGGAAAATGAGTTTCGTAACTCCAGGAAACATGATGCAGAGTAGAGAGAGTTTGATCGACAACAGGTTTTCGGGCAGATTCATGGATGAGGATGAGCTTATCCGCAGGTTTTTGAGGGGTCTGAGAATTGAGTTGAAGAACCGTTGTGAGATGTATGATTACCTTAACATGATGGTTGAAAAAAGCTGCATTTGGAGATGGGTTAAAAGGAGATAGTCGAGAGACGGCGAAAGCGAAAGGGGACGAACTCTCACAAGAGGACTTGGGATACAACAAATGTGAGAACTCCGCCAACTTGTTACAAGTGCAATCAGATGGGGCATCTTCAGAAGGATTGTCCTCGATTTGTGGCCAGTGGAAATTGTTACGAGTGTGGACAACCAGGACATGTTGCAAGATTTTGCTCGCGGAGGACTGGGAAGCAGCATGTTGGAGATTGTCCTAGAGAGCACCTACCACCACCACCAAAACGTCAGAATGTGGGACCTCGTGTGATGATGGCTGGAGAGCATGAGGAAGATGAGCCGATCGTTGGTAAGTGAATAAATTATTGATCATGATTTTTGTGTTTATAAAAAGTCAACCTTTCCGTTTGCGTGTGAATTGTTTCTTAAAAATAGTATAACCGTGGAGGATCGGTTTTAGTGGGAGGATTGCCAGCTTACACGCTGTTTGATACCGGTGCTACACTCAGTTGTGTTAAACCGGGAGTGACTAAGAACTGGTCCTTTGATGGCAAATTCGTTCCGAAAGCCCAAAAGATTGGGACTGTTGGGAAGGAGCGAATAGGGTCTACGGGAGTCCATCTAGACGTGCCCATCGTAATAAACGGGGAGGTACTGCTGGGAAACCTGACAGAAACTGATGTGAGTCACTATGACGTGATTCTTGGAATGAATTGGTTGAAGAAGCACAAAGCTGTATTGGATTGTGATCGAGCTCGTGTTCATTTTGCAAGGCTAGAAGGAAAGTTAATATTTCAAGGTGTAAAAATGGGTGAGAGATTTTCCATCATATCTATGTTGCAAACAGAGGAGCTGATAGAAAAAGGAAATGATGCATTTCTTGCCACCATTTCTATTGTGGAGGAAGAGGTGGAATTGAGAGTTGATGACATTCCAATAGTGGCAGAATATGTAGATTTATTTGAGCCTTTAAAGGGACCACCACCGAATAGAGGAGATGCTTTCACTATAGAGTTGGAGCCCAGAACAGCACCGGTATCACGAATACTTTATCGTCTACCGCTTGCAGAAATGGCAGAATTGAAGGTTCAATTAGAGGATCTTACGGATAAAGGGTTTATTCGGCCGAGTAGTTCACCGTGGGGAGCGCCAGTGCTGTTTGTGAAAAAAAAAGATGGGAGTTTTAGAATTTGTATTGATTACTGGGGATTGAATAGGGTAACAATCAAGAATAAGTATCCGCTGCCACAAATTGATGAGTTGTTGGACCAGCTACAAGGAGCTTCGTGGTTTTCAAAGATTGATTTAACTTCAGGTTATCACCAGATTTCGATAGCTGAGGATGATATTCGGAAAACGACCTTTCGGACTAGGTATGGACATTACGAGTTTGTAGTAATGCCGTTCGTACTGACTAATGCGCCTGCCACAATCATGAAGTTGATGAATAATGTTTTTCGGGAATTCTCGAAGAATCGGGAGTAGCACGAGGGACACCTACGGGTTGTGTTAGATAAGTTGCGGGAACAACAACTATATGCAAAAATGAGTAAGTGCAGTTTCTGGCAGAGGAAGATTGGATTCCTTGGGCATGTTGTCTCAGAAGCAAAAGTACCAGTGGATCCAGAGAAGATAGCTTCTATAACCAGTTGACCGACACCCAAGAGTGCTACTGAGGTCCGTAGTTTTCTGGGATTGGCAGGATATTATCGAAAGTTTGTAGAAGGATTTGTTAGAATAGCTAAACCAATGTCTCGACTCACTGGGAAAAACGTGAAATTCGAATGGGCAGCGGAGTGTGAGGATTGTTTTCAGACCTTGAAAAACATTTAACAGAAACTCCAGTGTTGGTACTGCCAAGGACAGGGGTACCATATGTGGTATATACAGACGTATCAGGATCTGGATTAGGATGCGTGTTGATGCAAGATGAGAAGGTCATTGCCTATGCATCTAGACAGTTAAGACCACACGAGGCTAACTACCCCACTCATGATTTGGAGTTGGCAGCCGTTGTTTTTGCCTTAAAGATCTGGCGAGCATATTTGTATGGGGAAAAGGTTCAAGTCTATACGGAACATAAAAGCTTGAAATACATATTCACTCAATCGGATCTCAATCTCAGGCAGAGGAGATGGATGGAGTTGTTAGCAGATTATGACTTGGACATTGCCTACCATCCGGGAAAAGCTAATTTGGTAGCTGATGCCTTGAGCAGGCGTAAGAATGATGTATCAAGAGAAAAAGAAATGTGAGAACTAGAAGATATCTTGTGTTCTCTGAGTATCTGTACAACCTCGGCTGGAGAGGACGTTGTTGGATTAGAAGATGTGAATCAGGCCAACCTACTGTGGAGAATTTGTGAAGCACAGAAACATGATGCTAATTTGAGAAAAATGATGGACAACAATGTGGAGGGATTCCACACCGCGGATAGTGGTATGCATATGTATAAGAACCGAATTAGGGTGCCAGATGATAAAGGTCTGAAGGACGAGATCTTAGCCCAGGCTCATAGTTCGCGATTTTAGTTCACCCGAGAAGCACTAAGATGTACCATGACTTGAAGCGGTACTACAATTGGGGTGGAATGAGACGTGATGTGGCTGCATGGGTATTGAAATGTCAGACATGTCAGCATGTTAAAGCAGAGCATCGAGTTCTGAGTGGTTTACTTCAGAATTTGCCCTTACCAAAATGGAAATGGGATATGATAACAATGGATTTTGTTACCGGGCTACCAACGACCACTGGCGGTAAGAAAGCCATTTGGGTAATCATGGACCGACTCACCAAGGCTGCTCATTTCTTACACATCAAGAAAACAGACAGTGCAGATGTCTTAGCGCAACAGTATTTGGACGAGATTGTTAAAATGCATGGGGTGCCAGTAAGTATTGTGTCAGATCGGGATACCAAATTTACATCGATATTTTGGTAGGCTTTTCGAAAAGCTTTGGGAACAAAGGTACGTCTCAGCACAACATTCCACCCCTAGACAAATGGCCAATTTGAGAGGACAATTCAGACGCTGGAGGACATGCTGAGGGCGTGTGTACTTGATTGGGAAGGAAACTGGCTCAAGTACCTACCATTGGTGGAATTTGCGTACAATAACAGTTATCACTCCAGCATAGGAATGCCACCGTATGAGGCTTTATACGGTAGGCCATGTCGTACCCCGCTCTGTTGAAGTGAAGTAGGGGAGCGCAAGGAACTAGAGCCAAATATGGTCAAGGAAACTATGGAGCAAGTGGAATTGCTTCGAGATAGGCTTAAGGAAGCCCATGACAGACAAAAGAGTTATGCAGATAAACGGCGGAAGGATTTGGAATTTGCAGTTGGTGATGCAGTTTACCTAAAAATGAGAACATTCAGAGGAGTAGATAAAAACCGGAAATTGAAAAAGCTTAAGCCAAGGTATATGAGACCTTATATCATTACAGAGAGGATTGGTGTTGTAGCTTATCGTTTAGCATTACCACAGGAGTTATCTAGCTTCTATGATGTTTTTCACGTATCGGTTTTGCGGAGAGTTGTCAAAGAACCGGAGTTGGTTTTACCAAATCCGCCAGCAGATTTAAACCGGAATTTAACTGCATTGAGCAAACCCGTAAAAATCTTGGGCCGGCAGGAAACGGAAAACCAGGGCAAGGTGATACAATCAGTTAAGGTTTGTTGGGAAAGAGACAGAATCAGAGAAGAGACTTGGGAACCAGAGAAACAGATGCAGACGGATTATCCTGAACTCTTTACAGACCAAAGTGAGGAACGGAGTGATGGGTTGAATTCGGGGACGAATTCCTTTGTAGTAGGGGAGAATTGTAACAGACCAAATTCGGAATCATCCCGCGAGGCCCAACCCGAGTCCATTAGTGAGCTAAACCCGAACAAAATCCTAACTATGCCACATGTGTATAAAAGAAGGGCACAAATCCCAAGGCTCGACTTAGAAGCTAGTAGCCGTCAACCTCTCACCACCGAAGACACTCGTCGCGTCCAGCCAGAGCCACCGTGGGAATCGTCTTCATCAGAGAGGTAACACCGTGAACCCATTTTCGACCTAAACTCTGGTTTGTTTAGATTGTGGAACTAATCTATTTATGGGCTTGAACCGTAGTAGATCCATTTCGCCGAGCCTCCGTCTCCGCCGTTCGAGCCGTCAAGCAAAACCGTCGAGGAAAGTTGCAGAGAGAGGTAAACGGCGAAGCTTTCTCTCGTATCGTGTTGTTGCTGTGATGCTTTTGTGATTATTGAACCAACCTTAACCGAGTTAAACCAGAAAAATCTTAACGTAATTTAATGTATTAGATGGTTTAGTTTAATTACTAAACCGGTTCTAATTAATTAATGGAGGAGATAACAAAGTTATGTTTTAACCGAGACTTAGGATTGGTTTGGTTTAATGGATTAAATCATGGTTATTATTTTGATTTAATCTTTGACCGGTTAACTTAAACCGATGCAGATTGAGGATTATTGCTGAACCGAATTCCCACTTTTTTTAATCCTAAACAGAGAAGTCATTTCTGAATTGCAAAAGTGAGGACAAGTTCGTGTCTTCTTCGTATACCGATATATTTAGTTAGTTACTTAGTTTAAGGTTAAGCCAAGTATACCTACGAGTTACATATTATATAAGTAACCGTATTTGATTGTTAAGTGAATTAATATATATATATATAAATATGTAAATATATTTTAAAGTATAAGAAAAAAAAAGAACTAGTATTTTAGAGTTAGAAATTAAAATAAATATTTTAATGTGTGTTACGTGATTGTGTGAAATGCATGTTATTTTGTGGTAAAGTAATTGTTGGGTGAGTAGTTGTGGTTAGCCACGGTGATATCTGCAAGAAGAAATTCTTGTAGTTATGTGATGGCCAATGGACGTTGGATTGCAGATAGGTCAGGATTGGCTGAGGAGCCAACGGGTTTTCACTATGCTGGGAAGAAGTGCGCGGCACGAGGGATCAGGTAGGCATGAGTGAAAGGTGCATGGGAGAAATGCGTGGCACAAGGGACTGAGTATGCACGAGAGATAGCGTGCGCGGCACGTTGTATCCGGCCGCGTGGCGGTTATGGAACGTGGTTCCATTTGTTTGATGGGTGTGTGTCGTTGACACGTGATTGTTTACTTGTCATAGGTTTAGACTTTGTGACTTTCTAAATGTGTTTGTGTATGGAAAATTCGCGAGCCCTAAGGCTTACTCTCGCTGAGTAATCTTAGATTGATCACCCCTCTCTTTCTCTTGCAGGTAACCTTGAGGAGTAGTTGGTGGAGGTGGTCAGTTGGTGTTGGAGTTAGAGTTTCTGTTTATTTATTCGTTATTGGATTTTGGGTTATTCAATTTCGTATTTGACGTTAAGTGTTGAGGATAAAAGACGTTTAAGTTGAATTATTGGATTTCATTGGTTATTTCCGGTTAAGTATGAAATTACTTGAATTATAAGTTATCTTGTGGTTTCTGTGTCGTTGAAGTAGAATCGGGGTGTTTCATTTAGCGTCGGAAAAATAATGCTCAAATTTTTTATTGATAAGTTTTTCTCAACCTGATTGGAATACCATGTACAAAAATATGTGGTTTAAGGGTTGTTCACATGCCGAATACCTAAATAAACCATGTGCGGAATAGATTTTACGCACTAGCGTAACATACCACCAAAGTTCATGTTTGTGTAAGTTGGTGCAATGATGTTTCTAGTTACTTGTCGGAAACTCACACAGCTTCTTGCAGAGAGAGGTAACGGATCTTTAGATAAAATGAACAGTGTGAGCAATGTAAAACTTCTCCCATAAATTATGCCTTTTTATTTATTTATGCAAAATTTTTAGAAAGACTTACTATACAAAAGGGATAATCCAATGATATTTAGTTATTTACTCTGCTAAAGATTCGTTATCAAAAGTGAAATCAAATAAGATAAAGGGATAATATTTTAAAAATCATTAGAATATTTACTGTATGGTTTTTTATCATTGGTCCAACACCTAGAATTGGTGTTTAATAACTTTAAATTACAAAAACACTCCACTAGTATAATTGTTATATGTAATTCATACTATCTACTTAGTCCCAGCTTTCAGGTCCCACGTTATATATTTTATCTAAGAGATCGTGACCGTTTGTAAAATTACAGTGAAAACTACTGACCGTGCGATGTGCTTGCTGCCTCTTATTGACAAATATTTTCTACTGCAATCTCAAGGCGATATTGGATTATGCTCATTCAAGGCACTATTGGTAAACAACTCATGTGCTTGCACCAAACTCTAAATTTTACTAGCATAAGTATCCGTTAAGAATTATCAAGTCTTCACCTCTTCGTATGGATGAAAAACTATTTGGGCGTTCATCGTACCATTGATTTAGGTCACCGTTCGTTGGTATGCACATACCCTTGGTTACCATATTTCTCTGCATGGTCTATTGGGAATATCTTTAGGGAGCATAATCACCTTTGGTTGTTACAAATCTTATTGACATCATTACAAAATCATAGGACATAGTAAAAGATTTATCGATGGTAATGAGTATTAAACCGATTAGGAGATTATGCGAAGATGGCTTTTCTTAGAACTTCTCCAAAAACGATGGGTAATACCTTTATATCAGGATATAAAGTAGCATGTATGACAAATAAGAAAATTTTCTACAATAATCATCAGTAAACTCGTTAAAGACATTTGTATGAAAGATTAAAATGTTGAATAATATCAATCATTCCATAGGGAACAAGTGGTTGGGCTTCCTCCTCTCGCAAAATCGGGCAATTACAGTGGAGTATTTTGCTGTAGGTGTTATTTATGTGTATTTCCTTCTCTAACGTTTCACACTCTATGAATATCTTGGTAATGACTACCAGGATTAGTCTTAAATAATCTGAAGTCACTGTCGGATCTATTTTATAGTCTTCGCTTTCTTCCTGATTTTTGTTTCTTTGTTTGTGACCTTGTATGTAACCTCGCACTCGGGCTTTTAATGAATGAAAAGAAATTTCATCACTGCCTTCTTGAGAATTCTTCGCACATCTACATTTTTTTTTAATCTTCTTCGTCAATAGCTAATCTCTGAATCTTTGATTTATCTGATTTGAATACCCTGTACAAAAATATGTGGTTGAAGGGTTGTCCACATGTTGACTACCTAAAGAAACCATGTGCGGAATATATTTTACAACATACCACCAAAGTTCATGATTACGTAAGTTGGCGCAATGATGGTTCTCGTACTTCTTCCTCGAGAAATAATATTCATTATGTCTTGTCATTAGCTGCATATGTGCAAGATACTACGATTTTTCATGTGCTATCTGTCGATAAAACATTGCAGGTAAACTTTTGCAAAAAATTAACTCTTTTAATATTACGTGTCAACTTTTGATTAACCGATTCCTAATAGCTGAAAATTATTCCTAATTATGATAATTTTAAAACTTTACATAATTACTTCAAAGATTTTTCTTTTGGTATATTAGACTATTTTTGATATAAAAATAATATCTATAAAATCCATAAACTGAAATATTTTTCTATTGTTAATTTAAATAGATTTATAAAATTATCTACAGTAATTCGAAATTTTTAAAAATAAATGATTGTTGTAATATACAAAACTAACTGTATTCAGTCAGTTATATTTTAGAAATAAATCACAAAATATTTCAACTAATACCTTTTTAATATTTTTTACTAGTAATTTTTCATTTTTATTCTATATTTATCAATAATCACTTATCAATAACACTTAAACCATTAACACTTATCAATAATCCATGGTGTTTTGCTGTTACCACTATCCTTCATATTCCCAAGAAGTGATAATAACCCTAATAATAACACTTGCCAAACGCATCGATATCAAGAGCAAAAAAGGATCCATATCTTCTCACAGTATTGGCATCAACCTTTTAGGTAATTAAATTTCATCCTCCAAATTATTAGTAAACTTTTCCATAAAACAAACACATATGAGATTCTTACATAAATAGTCATAAAAGTAACACTATATATCTTATTTTCATATATCTAGATCTTCTGTCTTTGACATGGAAAAAGCTTCAAGCCCAGAAAAATGGCAAGCCAAAGTGTCAGTTACCCTCACAAAGGAAAAGCCTGACCAAATCTGGCCTCTCTTCACCGATTTCTTCAATCTCCACAAGTGGCTTCCGACGCTAGGCACGTGTCACGGCGTCCACGGTAACAACGGTGAACCCGGCTGCATCAGATTCTGCTCCGGCTCCTCCATACGATCCAACGGCGTAGAATCCGCCGCGGGATGGTCGAAGGAGAAGCTGGTGGCCATTGATCATGTGGAGCGTGTGATGAGATACGAGATAGTGGAGAGTAACATTGGATTCGAGTCCTACGTCTCGACGGTGAAGATATCGCCACGTGATGAAGTTGGAGACGTTGATGGTTCTGTGATTGAGTGGAGTTTCACCGTTGATCCCGTCAGAGGATTGTCTTTAGATGATTTGGTGAAAAAGTATGAGAAAGCACTTGGGGTAATCGCCAAGAACATGGAAGAGGCTTTGACAAGATGAGAGTCTTCTTAGAAAAGTGGTTGATAAGTTTTCTAACAAAACCTATTTAAGATTATGGTGAATTTGTAGTGCGGTTATGAATTTAGGTTCGAACTTTTCGGACGAGGACTCTAGCAAGAATTTGATCTCTTTTATGATGTAACCTTTTAAATTAATGAAGTTTGTTGACCTAAAAAGAAAAGAAAAGATTATGGTGAATTTGTAAGATAACCATATTTGGAGTAGAAATAAAATATATGTTCTGTATAGTTTAGTTAGACAAAACTGTCTTTTATCACACAACTTCACCTTCTCTCTTTCATTCTATGGGTCTAAATGGTAACATATAATCTGTAGAAAATGCAACAATTTTTTTTTTTTGGGACACTTTTTGTTAATTGTTAAAAACCATAGAAAATAATAATTCTCTTTGTGGGATGTGAACCATGACCTTGGTTGATTTTTTCTTTTTTTGATCGAATAGAACCTTCGATGGTTTTAGATACGCTCCTTCCAATAGAACTAGTGAAATTGTTCGCCAAAAATGGGCCGCTAATCTTATATATAAAAGATTGAAGAGTGTCTTTTCAAGGATAACACATCATCACCACATAATTAGTTCTTGAATTTAATTTTTGGAATTTACTATCAAAATTTGTATATGAATTATTTTTTGATAATAATATTATAACCAAAATAATGGAATTTGAAGAGACTCTACTAAAATTAAGAATTATCGAATAACTTAAACCTAAATACAATCTCAAGCATGGGTAAAAGACTAAAAGATTAATACTTAAGCTTTTGAGGGTATGTATAAGCCATCATGTTTCGATTGCATGTAGAATTTATTCTCAAATCACAACTGACATTTTTTAATGGTTTCCCTCATTGTTTTATTCTCTCGACCAATCAATTTACAATTAAAAATAATGTAATTAACTTAGTTAAAAGAAATTTGCAAAGAAATGCAAAGATAGCTATATAAAGAAATACAGTTAAATCATAGCGTTATGATATTGGCATTCGTTAATCAAATAAAACATCAAAGTTTCTGAATAATAGAAGCAAACAAAATATTTTACCAAAGAACTAATGAAGTCACTACTTGCAAAAGGTTATAAAAATATATTTAGAAGAAAAAACATGCGTGTATACGCAGATACTCTCCTAATATTAATAATTCCACAAGCATGTGCTTCGCTTGCTTCCATACAAAACCGGCTCTGTGTGGAATTATTGAGGAACTGGTTAAATTTTCGTGAAAAAAAAATAATGTTTTGCATCATTGCATATAACTTAAGGAATTTTAGAGGAATTGAAGATTGATCATAATTCCGCTAACATCATTTATTCTGCCAATTCAGTTGTTATAATTAACATTATATATTTTATATAGTCCCAAAATGATTCACTTCTTAGCTTCAGTTACTACATATAAATTTATTTAATCTCGTGATCCTACTAAAAATTATTACTAGTGAGTCCCTAAATTGTAATAACCTCTCGAGTTGCTTTGCTAGAAGAGATGTATTGAAACTTTACAAGGATCAGAGCAGAAAATTGTTCCCAAGTTATCCAATGTAAGCTTCAGCAAATGCTATTAAAGCTCTACTAGAATTTTTTCTATTGCAGTGATTAACTTAGATATCAACAATTGAGAGTTTATAACATGTCATTACGTAAGTTAGAAGAGCTGTCGTAACTCAATAATAAAACAAAAATTTCTTTTGTTAATTTTTTTTTGCAAACTATCTATTGATTTGATCTCGTAATCTCTCATTGAAAATCTTATTTTTTGAACCGCCCAAACTTACTAAGAGACCTAAGTATGTGCCCATTTCTCATTTTGTACTGTTACCATAGATATTTTTTAGATTGCTCTTATCCTTTAAAAATATACATTATTCAAATGTAACGAACGACTTATTAAGATTTATTTCTTTTTTTGCATCTTTTCTTATATTTCCATAAGATACCCGTTATTGTTTCGTATGCATCTCGTCCGCTTTACATCTAACCTTGTGCATTGATGTGACTTTCAATATGAAGATATAGTGGTGAGTTGTAGCTGGGCGTCTTCTTCTTCTTCTCAAATCAGTGATATTGGGTTTAGTTAATTTTTGGATGGCTGCGTTTCGTCTCCCGAAGGGTTGCATTGATAAAATTTATAAGCTTTGTTCAGCATTTTATGGTCAGGTCCAGAGTTGAATTTGACTAAGGTTAAGCTGCAATGGACGGATGTTTGTTCTCCTTTATAGGAAGGTGGTCTTGGAATTAAGCTTCTCTCATAAGTCAATCAAGTTTGCTGTTTGAAACTCTTTTGGCGCATATTATCACATCAACCTTCTTTATGGGTTCGTTGGATGAAATCAAATCTAATACAAAACAAGAGCATTTAGATAATTAAGGCTTCTACAACAAAAGGGTCTTGGATGTGGCATAAACTTCTGAAGTTTCGGCATATGCCTAAGTCTTTCTATAAGGTGAAAGAGGTGAATGGTGAAGCAACCTCGTTTTGGTATGATGATTGGTCTTCTTTGGATAGATTGATAGACCACACTAGTCCACGAGGCTCAATCATTTTCGGTATTGGTATTGACGTTAATGTCTCTGAGTTGAATATCGACAAAGGCAACATCAAATTTCAGATTGGAATCGGATAGAAGATGAGATTCATAAACTCCAAACTCGGACAGAGAGACATGGCCCTGATATTCACCTATGGAAATACAAAATGGATTCTTTTTGAGATTCTTTTTCAACGAAGCATACAGCAAAACTAATCAGATCACCTATACCGTATATGAGCTGGTACGTTAACGTTTGGTTCAAATACTCTATTCCAAAATATTCTTTTCAGGTCTGGCTTGGTTTTATCAATCGCTTAACAACGGGAGATAAAATCAAGATGTGAAATTCGGGTTATAATTCTTTGTGTCTTTTCTCTCGAATGCACGAGGAATCGAGAGACCATATATTCTTCCAATGCGTTTATACTTCAAAAATTTGGGAAGCTTTTTCTCGGAGAATTCTGGGAACCTTGTTTTCTACTACATGGAGCGATTTCACAGCAAATTTCACTTCGTCTACGCTACCTTTTCATGCGAGATTTCTTATTCGATTCGTGTTTCAATCCTCCTTGTATAATATTTGGAGAGAACGCAATGAAAGAAGGCATGGACGACCTCCATTGACGGCACAGAGACTATTCAGCATCATTGACAAGGACGTAAGAAATCGAATCAGTACCATCGACACCAACCAAGACACTTGATTCCGAGGATGCTTCGCTACATGGTTGTCTTTACGACGATCAATTTTATGTCTGTTCAGCTTATTTTCAGCTATGTTCTACTTCTTTCTACTATATTCCCAAATGAATAGCTAGTACTCTTTTTTCCAATGTATAGTTTTGTCCGAATCGAGTTTTCCATCATTGAATTTTAAAGAAGCTACTATTTATTTACAAAACGGGATAGATTTTGCATAATTATCAGACTTATGATGCATTTTTGTAAAAACGATGTTTTTTTTGTTTGAATATAATTTAACATTCATACAAAAAAAGAAACGAGATATAAACTTTATATGATGCGAAAAATTATAGTTGCAACCGTGATCCTCCATAATTTAATTCGTAAGTTAAATCTTGGAATTTTTTTTTAATTTTATAAGTTAATATAAATTGTCAAAAAAAAAAAAATTAATAAAAATTTAGAGTAACATTTAAAGTTTCTAAAGCCAATGAGGCTTTTATAGTATTTAAAGTAACAATTATAGTTCTATAACCAAACTCTTTACAACTAAAAACCTAGAGTAAAAAGTTATTACCAATCAACCCCACGGTGTTTCATCTTCTTTGTGATTCTTTGATTACTTTTCCCAACTCCGGCTCATTAAATTTCTCTTCCGCTAGCTTTACCAATATTCTGGTATATCTCTTGGATCGTTTTCCCATACGCGATCCAAAATTTAAAGGCTTGAGAGGCTACTAGGTTGAAGAAAAAGATTGTTTCAACGTTGTAAAGGAATACTCTTATTAGTCATGCTTTTGAGTTTCGTATTCTTACTCTAAAAGAGAATGAACGAAGCAAACACAGTTGTAAGCGTTATTGGTTACAATAGATAGTGATAATATCCGATACCAAAACCATGTTTCCTCTGTTGTACGTTAAATTTACATTTTTTTAAATGAAATTTTGAAACATTTCTTGTTATGTTTTTAATCTGCTTTCTCTTCCCGATTAGTTTTGTTAATCATAGGTGAAAAAGGCTTCAACTTTGTATCAGTCATGACCTATCTATGCCAAAATCCATGGTGGAGAGATTGATGAATTAGAATATGCATCCTCTCACTTAAGATAGTCCACTGAAGCATTTAATCATCTTCTTTATCTTATGAGTGACTGTGTATATTTGGCTTTGTTTTTGTAACGCACAACTTAAAATTTACATATTTTCTGCTCTGTTATTATATGCTATCAGAACATAAGCAGTATGACAAAGAGTTTGTATTTGCAAATAAATTAGTCATGCTTACATTTTTCCATAAATCGATATATCGATTTAACACGGTAATTTAGTGTATCTGTGATATTTTTAGATTTAGCCACATTTTTGTGACCAATCAGGAATCTGTTATGGCGTCTCAAGTTAGTAGCAATCTTGCAACTACTTTGCTACTATGTTTTTTTTTTGCTACTAAATTGGGACTAAAAGGTACACGATGCAAATATATTGCATTGAAGTCGCTTGAACATCGCAAAATTGCTTCTAATTTGCGATTTATTTTTTTTGCGACTAATCTGCGACTTATTGTTTTTTTAACAATACATGTAGGAAATTAGTAGCAAAATAATAGCACATTTTTGCTACTACACGGAGCGTCGCAATTTGCACAGGCTCTTAGCGTTTATTCTTGTAGTGATAACAAGATTCTCAGTCTCTTTATATTTTTCATAACTAAATATTTGTTACAATAAGCATCGATGGGGCACCTAAATCCATTCGACCATCAACATATGGACCATTTTTTTTTTGAAGACCAGAAACCAAACGAGCTTGACTAATTGGTATTTTAAGGTAACGATTTCTAATATTTTTTAGGAATTACGTACAAATCTATTCATCTCTTTCTGGATCTCAGTTCTTACAAGGTTCTATTTTTAAATTCGAATTTAGTTTTGTTGAAACGCAAGCTACAAAATGTATGTATAGAGTTCTTAGCTATGGTCTAGATCTAATGTAATCAAGTTTTCATGGTCTTAATGAAAACCACGAATACCATAGATTAACCTGTTTTTTCCGGTCCAAAACTCCATATGTTTTTGAGAAGTTACAAGGGTGTACATTAGGAGAGAGGAAGCACATGTGAGGGCTGTAGTGGATGAAAATGAGACACGTGCAGAGGAGAATTGTGATGTTGAAGACTCTATAACACAATTGTAACATAATGAGATCCAATTGAATAACCTATAAAATAAATGATGCATTGAGTGTGTTGTAACAAACGTTACTGATTTGTTAGAGGTGAGTTAGGAGATCTTGGGACAATTTTCCATTGTTAGAATTTTTAAAGTCATTTTGTTTTAGTTTTGTACAGTTTTGAGAACAAGTTTATGTAAACGATGTACCGTTACTATATTCTTACTGTTATTATCTTCTTACATAAAGTTGACCGCGTGATTGTGACACGTATCAAAAGAATAACTTATTAAATTTTGACATATATCATAACTAATTTAAATTGTCAGTTATAATTTAAAAGTTTAAAGAAAAATGGAAATATAATTGTTTTATCCAAAAAAGCAAAAATGTCAATAGTAGAGATTTCAAAAATGTCAATTGTCAGTTTAAACAAAAATAAAAAATAACAGAATAATGTAAATTTGATATATATTTTTTTAACTAAAATGTCAAAATAGTAGAAAAGACAATTTTCTAATAAGTTTTATATAAAAATGTAAAATTGATAGTTTCAAGTTTTAACAAAAAAGTTAATAACACAAAAACAACTTTTCGATTATGGTAATTTTTCAATTGAAAAGTTGTCTTTTGTGTTATTGATAATTTTGTTAAAACTGAAAACTATCAATTTTATATTTTTATATATAAAATTACCAGAAAATTATTTTTTATACTATTTTAACATTTTAGTTAAAACTTAAAATGATAATTTTACATTTTTCTGTTATTATTTTTTTAATTTAAACTGGCAATTGTCTATTAAATATTTTTTTTATCGTTTCTGCTATTGACATTTTTGCTCCTTTCTGATGTCTATTTTTCTTTAGACTTCTAAATTACAATTGACACATATCACAATCTAAATTAGCAATGACACGCGGCGAAATCTAATGAGTTATCCCTCTGATATGTGTTTCAACTTTATATAATAAGATATAATTTGTATATATCTTTAAAATATATTTTCATATATATATATAATATTATATAATATTATTTTTTGATGGTATAGCACCGGGTATAATACTAGTATTTAATAAAATAAAACAAATTTTAGTCATTATATTTTGTTACTTCCGTTATTCTGCTATCCATAATCATGTAAATGTATTATATAGATCACTGAATTGAATAATACTATGATAGTGGTCTTTTTATTCTTCAAATTTTTATAGAAATTGTAACATCTAAATGATATCATATAAAAAAAAATACTACGCCTTCTTGCATAGCAGTAGCCATAATATACTAGTACTTTATGAACATTAATAAAAATTTTATGGATAGGCATTATTCAAAAAATGGAACCATAATCTAAACTGATATGTAATCTTTTTAAAAGTTAAGATTGATAAAAAAAACTCTATAAATATAAACTGAAATGTGATTAACGGTGATTGAGGGAAACAATAATATACCTTAGAACCGAGTAAAACCATTTCAATGGTTTCACCTGAAGTTGCTCAGTACTGCTTCCATAACTTAACGACGGTCAATCCTTCACATATTTTAAAAGGCTTCAAATCTGCAAATTAAGCTGCCGAAATTATGCGAGTAGTAAAAAAGACTTGGTAAAAACTTAAGAAGATTTCGTTCTCTTATATATGTAGATCGAAGTGCATAAGGGCAGGATTGTTAAGATTTGATAATTATCCCTCCAAACGATTTGCAAAAAATATTTTGCAATATATTCACAAGCTACGATTATTGCTTAATAAGTTGAGATTTAGGTGGGAGTCAAGTGGCACAATGGTGATCACCTCTGAAAATCATCACATTAAGTTGCGGAGTTCGAACCATGTTCCCTATGGTGTTAAAGAATTATTATATCCACTAGAATAATTGACAAAAAAAAAAAAAGTTGAGATTTAGCTCATTTATTTCTTTTTTATAATCTGACATAAATTTAAATAGAATTTAATTTCATTAAGATATTATGGTTTGATATTCGAATAGGATTTTATGTTTCTAAAAAAAAATTAAAAGTTCAAATTTTGACAAAATTGTCAAATGATATTATATAAAGCATGCATGTAACTAGATGAAAAAGTTTCAGTTTGGATTTCGTTAAGCAACTTGCGGAAAAGGGTGACCTAAGTCCAGTTCTCTCGTGAATCTCTTCACAGGCCTAGAATTTCGTTATCTTCTTTTAACAACTTTTGATTTTTATTTGCCTTTTTTGACGTTATTTAATGACTTAGAAACGTGTTCTTGCAAAACTCTTTTATTTTATTTCATAGACTTTATTGAGATCTTAATTTTTGAACACTGGCTATCAAACACCATCGCTTGCCTCTTACTTGAACTTACAAACATTTTAAGAGTATTTATGGAAAATGACCATACTTGTGGTCCGAAATTTACTAAATACGTTGGGTGGTACATGTTTTCTATATTTTATTACGTGACTTTTCCTTAGCAAATTTGAGATTTAAGGATAATAACTCAAATATTTCAACAGCAAAAAAAAGTAATGATCAGATTTATATTTTTATCACTAATAATTTTTTGGCTTATTTGTGTCAATCTATAAGTGTATCAGTGTATGTATGTTTTTTCTTAAGGTAATTAATTGCTTATTTGATATGCTATATATGGTGCAATTAGGTAAGTTACATATGTTTTGTATAAGAGATAAAATTCGTTAATTTCATTCTATGATCATATATGCAATCAAAATGATCATATACAAATCTGATTAATACAAAAATATTGATATACTACGTATCTCTTACAAGTTGCAAATGATCTTATCCGTTTCAAATCTCAATGAGAAAAGTCATGTTTAAGAAAGAAAAAAGGGTTGGAAAACTCTTCGTATCGTGGCTTTCAGAAAAAGTGGAACGCCTTCATCTCTCTGTAAAGTGAAGTTGTTGGGCATGATTCTCACTCCTACTAACATCAATGCAACTGGCAACTATGAACGTATGACGTATGCATGTAATCTTATATATAAATAGGATAAAATATGAATATCAAAGTATATATATTTCATGCACTAAAGAACAACGAGAAGATACGCAGTCCTTGCAAGGCCAACCGAACGAGGGGACAATGGCACGTTTATATGTAGGAACATCCTGAAATGTATATAGTAAACATACATACGTGCATTTTCTTACCTACTTATATAGTCTTGACTACTTTTATTACACCACAATGCGTATCATCAAATTTCATGAATTAGTTTGTTCTTAGTTTAATTGAACTATATGTCCTGTATAATTTATTATTTGGTTAATCCAAAATATACACCTCCTTAAAAGGTAGGATATGGTACAATTATGGTAGTTAAACTTGGTAAACAATATGGTTTTTATTTTTATAGAAGTATATATACGTTAGTATTCTATCAATTAGTTAGTGTTATAGCTTTTAAAATAAAACTTCATCTTCATATGACCAGAACGAAAGGAATCTTCGGAAGGCCTTCTCTGATATTTCCTTAGACAGAAAACGAAATATAAGCGAAAAAGACGAGCAAGAACAAGAAGGAGAGCTAGAAGTGAATCAAGTGAAATGTGATTGTTGTGGTATAGAAGAAGAATGTTCTGTGCAATACATAGACAAAGTTAGAAATTTGTATTCAGGCAATTGGGTTTGTGGTCTTTGTGCCGAAGTAATCACTGAGAGATTTCGGAAGGATCCTCCGACAGCCGCTGGGATACAAGAAGCCTTGGACTGGCACAAAGGAATTTGTGATGCCTTCAATTCTACTACAAGAGTGAACCCTAAACTCGATTTCGCACGATCGATGAGAGAGATCGCTATACGAAGCAGTCAAAAGAGGACGTCGTCAGACTTCTCGTTGGGTTCCAAAATTGCTCGAACAATCAGTTGTAATCCAAGGCTCGAGGCTTGAGCAATGATGTAGACCTAAGTTCTAGTTATTCTTAAATATTTATTAATAAACAGTAGCTAAGCAAAATCTTGCTGAGTTTCTTTCTGTAAAAGACCAAACTCTGTTTCCTTAGTTTATATTTTAATGGAAGTGTGATTGACAAAAAAAAAAAACAGAACCAAAAGTAAATAAGCAACTTATCTATAGTTATTTTTATTCTTGAGTTTTGTTTTATTAATATAATTATTTCAGTAATATAAATTACGTCAAATTGACTAAACTAGACTTTGGTTGTTTCTTAAATATCTAAAATAGTAGGGGTTATGTTGTAGTTTTAGGTGGCGAACCAAATTAATTTGCAGATAATTTGTATATTATTATTTTGGAATGGTGGACATGATCGAGTTGTTGAAACAGAACCAATGGTCTGGAACAAGGAAAGAAAAGAAAAAACTCTTGGAATTCGGAGCCGGCCATGATATATAAAAGGCTACAAGCCAAAAGAAAAATTTTGGGCCGCTTTGTTGAAAGAAAACGAAAAAAAAAAAATATATTATTGCATTCTGAAATCTCAAACTCAGTAAGATTGATAAAGACACTAAAAAAACTCTACCCACAGACAAAGAAAACTTTCAATAATTGAAATAATGGGGGGAAAAAAGTTTAAGTGTTCTAAAACCAATTCTCTCTAAAATGGCGATTAGGGTTTTCGATGTAGCTCCGTCGCCTTGTCCAGATCTCGCCGTTGTGCTCCTTCTCTCTCCTTTCTAAGCCGTTCTATGGTTTCCTCTCTCTCTCTCCCCTTTCTTCTCATGGTCTTCTCTCTTCATCTTCTTTTCTCAAAGATCTATCTTTTCAAATTTCTCATCCCCTTTCGTTTATCTTCTTCAGATCTCCTCTTTTCCCTTCCCTCTCTTTTCTTTTTCTTTCTAGATCTACTATTTTCGTCCCTCCTCTTCCTCATATCTGCTCCTTTTGTCTTCCCTCTTTCCCAGATCCGGACTTCTCTCCGTTTTTTTTGCCCTCTTCTTGACCTTTCCTGCTTGGTAGACTTTCCAAGCCGAAGGCAAGTGACTCTTTGCGCTGTCGAGAACAGTGAGCTTCGCGCCTGTTCCTTCGACGCCTGAGAATCATTGCGAAAGTCTCACCTTGAGCGGTTAAGTTGGAAAACTGACTTTAGTAGGAAGCTGTAACACTGAGGTGTTATCATCTTTGAGAGGAATCAAACTCGTAAAAGAGCAAAACTTAGTAGAGTTATCATCCAACCCTCGTTAGATCCTAAGCTCCCATCTGAAGGGAGTGTGATAGAAAATAAAGGGTCTACAGACTTTCCTTTCGTTTCCTTAGCTACTCCAGCCACCAAGCTTGTGGGGGTACGCAACCACCCAAAATCAATATGAAAGTCCTGGCTTGGAACTGTCATGGAATCGGTAATGGCTTAACAGTTAGACATCTGAAAGAGTTAACTCGGAGATTCTCTCCAGGGGTGATCTTTTTCAGTGAAACTAAGCAAAAAAGGGATTACATGGAAGGAATTTGTGAAGATCTCGGGTTTTTTGACTTACACACAGTAGAGCTGCGAGGTAAGAGTGGGGATTTAGCTTTAATGTGGAAGGAGGGGATTCAAGTCAGCATTACTAGCATCCGGATGATAGATGCTGAAATCACTTGGAAGAACTATCCTTTTCACCTTACTGGCGTTTATGGGAGCCCAATCAGGCAAGAAAAAAGCATTTTTTGGGAAAGACTCTAGAGAATAGGCCTTTCTAGAGATAAATCCTGCTTGCTGATTGGGGATTTCAACGAGATTGCTTATAGTGATGAAAAGAGAGGAGGAAGAACCAGACCAAAAAGTTCCTTTCAGCCTTTCAGAAACATGATAAGGGGGTGTGGTCTTGTGGAGTTAACTTATGAGGGAAATCCATTCTCTTGGCATGGTCTTAAAAATGGAGAACATGTGCACTGCAAGCTTGATAGAACAATGGTAAACATTGATTGTTTTCTTATGTTTCGAGCAGTTCAGACCTTATACCTCTCTCGTATAGGGTCGGACCATAGCCCAATTTTAGCTTGTCTTAATGGGGAGGGTCCACAAAAGAAAGGAAACTTCAGATTCGACAAGAGACACAGTGCAAAACCGGGGTTCATTGATGCAGTAAGAGAGGGCTGGTGTTCAGAGGAGGAAGAAGGATTGAGACCTCGTATTGGCTTGATGAATCTAATAAGAAACTGTAGAGTTGAAATGGCAGCTTGGAAGAAGGCCTCTAAGCCAAATTCTATGATACATATTAAGCATTTGGAAGAAAGAATTAGCTGGCTCACTCATCAAGACCATCTGGACCTGCCTTCCCTCAAAGCTCTAAAATCTGACCTCTACAAAGCTGATCAGGAAGAAGAGATTTTTTGGAAGCAAAAAAGTTGTATTACCTGGCTTCAGGAAGGGGACCTCAATTCCAAATATTTCCATGCCTCAGTGAAACAAAGAAGATCAAGGAATTTTATTCACCATTTGCTAGCTGAGGATTCAAAGTTGACCTTTTTTCTGAGCAGGACAAGGGGAGAAAAGCGGTCAAGCATTTCACTCTTCTCTACACTTTTGAACTGCAAGATGCTTCTTCAATCCATCAGTCTCACATGCTTCAAGAGTTGGATAAGAGAATATCAGACAGACATAATGTTTTTTTACTAAAGGAGATAAGCTTGGAAGAGGTTAAAAAGGCTGTTTTTGCTATGAATCCTGATAAATGTCCAGGTCCGGATGGATTATCAGGAGCCTTTTTTCAGAACCACTGGGATATAGTTGGTAAAGATATCTTCAGTCTGGTGAAAGATTCATGGGAAACAGAAGAATTAGATAGCAGAATTAATGAGACCAATGTGTGTTTTATCCCGAAGAAGAAGAAGCCTAAAAAACTCAGTGAATTTAGGCCAATTAGTCTTTGTAATTTCAGTTACAAGATTATATCCAAGGTTTTGGCCACCAGGTTGAAGAAGCTCCTCCCAGAAGTCATTTCTGAGACTCATGCTGCTTTTGTGAAGGGAAGATTAATTTTCGATAATATTTTAATAGCACATGAAGTGCATCATGCCTTGAGAACTAGAGCCTCAGTAGATGTAGGGTTCTTGGCAGTGGAGACAGATATGCTCAAAGCATTTGATCGGGTAGAATGGCCATTCCTAGAGCTTCTTCTTACCAGATTGGGTTTTTGTGAAAAATGGGTTGCCAAGATAATGGTTTGCGTTTCTTCTCCGACCTACAACATCCTTATAAATGGGAATCAGTATGGATCAATCAACCCCTCTAGAGCTCTACGACAGGGAAACCCTCTTTCCCCCTTTTTATTCCTCCTAGTTGCAGAAGTTCTTGGTGCAAGATTCAAAAGAGCAAAAGAGCAGAAGAGCAGAATCTAATCACAAAAATCAAGATTGCCAAGGCCTCTCCCTCTATTTCTCATATGCTCTTTGCAGATGATAGTCTCTTTTTCTGCAGAGCTTCAGTTGAGGAGGTTACAACGGTTAAAAATTTATTGGAGTATAGCAGAATCTCGGGTCAGAGAGTAAGTTTCCCAAAGTCAACAGTTAGCTTTGGAGCAAAGGTCCCAGCAGAAGACAAAGAACCCATTAAGTTGGTTCTTGGTATAACAAAAGGAGGACAAGGTCAATACGTAGGGCTTCCTGAGCTTTTTAAGGGATCAAAGGTGAAGTCTCTTCAGTTCTTGGGGGACAGAGTAAAGAGCAAACTTCAGTCTTGGAAAACAATATATTTTTCACAAGGAGGAAAGGAAACCTTGATTAAAGCAGTCGCCCTAGCCCTCCCCACTTATACGATGAGCTGTTTTAAACTGCCAAAAAGGGTTTGTAGTCATCTCACATCCATCCTAGCCTCTTTCTGGTGGAAGAACTCAGAAACAGGAAAAGGTATTCACTCGAAGAAGTGGAAGAAGATGGGCAAGCTAAAAAAAGGATGGAGGAGTTGGTTTTAGGGACATTGAAGGTTTAAACACAGCCCTTCTAGGGAAACAAATTTGGCGTTTGGCTTCTCATGACGACTCCTTGCTAGCAAAGGTTCTGAAAGGCAGATATTACCCTTCAAAGTCAATCCTTCAAGCTTCTGTGGGCAACATGCTTTCTTTTGGCTGGAGAAGCATTATGGGAGCTCAAGTTTCGATGAAGCAAGGTATGAGAAGATATTTGGGAAACAGTGAAGGTGTGGTTATGTTAGCAGACCCCTGGTTACATACAGAGCCTCTGAGACCTCCCTTTCGGAAAGAAGGGTTTGACCCAGATTCTTTTATTTTTTCTTATTTCAAAGACCAAGACTCAGATCAATGGAATATTCATATGCTTAATGCCGGTTTTGAGAAAGAGAAAGTGAATCTTATCTGTGAGGTTAAACCTGGGAGGAGGTCACCAAAGTCTAAGTTTTCCTGGATTTACAACAACAATGGCTCTTATACTGTGAAATCAGGGTACTGGCTGTGGATGAGCAGAAGTAGTTTCAAAGAAACACCTGGAGCAGTGGTTAACCCTAGTTTGAACCCTTTGTTTGAGGTCCTATGGAAGGTAAAATCAAGTCCTAAAGTGAAGCACTTCTTATGGAGATGTATAAGTGACAGTTTGGCAGTAGGATCAAACATGAAGAAGAAAAGATTGATTCAAGACGCTGGCTGTCCTCGATGCAAAAATAAAGATGAGTCTATTAATCATCTCCTCTTCACTTGCCCGTATGCTAAACTGTGTTGGGCTTTGTCCCCTGTTGGTTTTGTCTTTTATCCTCACCATGATGCATCTTTTTATATGAGAACTTAGCAAGATTGATGTTACCTAAAGAAAATGAGACAGAAGAGATAAGAAAAAGATTCACCTCCTGGCCATGGATTCTTTGGCTCATCTGGAAAAGTAGGAACGATCTTCTTTTCACGGGTACAGATAATCTTGCGGATAAATTGATTGTTAAAGCAGCAGAGGATTCTGAGGAATGGTTTCAGGCCAACAATCAACAGCCTCCTTCTCACGCTGGGCCAGCAACAATTAGAAGTGAGGTAAGGTGGAAGCCTCCTATACTTGGTCATTTTAAGTGTAATGTGGACGAGTCTTGGCAAAAGAACTCAGAGAAGTGTGGCATTGGCTGGATCCTAAGAGATGATTGTGGAAGGATAAAGCATTTCGGAGCCAAATGCTTCCCTAGGCTAAGTTCAGCGTTGGAAACAGAGGCCACAACTTGAGCTTGGGCCGTCTTGTGTTACTCAACTGGGTTATTTGAATGTGTGCTAGGAATCCGATTGTCGAAACATTTTGCAGGCATTATCGGGACTTGAGGAATGGCTGAGATTGGAGAGTTTCACTCGTGAGATCCTTGATATCTTGATCATTACTGGTCAAATAGTGTCCCCTTCTTTTCGGTTTACCCATTGGGAAGGCAATAAAGCTGTAGATGCAATCGCGCATCAAGCTTCAATTTGTCCGATCTATTTTGGTTTAATTCACCTTGTACCCCTGTATGGCTCTCGCCATTAGTGGAAGCTGATAAACTAAATTTTGAACATCGTATTATTAATTAATGGATTGAGTTTTATGTGCTAAAAAAAAAAAATTTCAGTAATTGAGAACCGAAAAATTTATATAAAATAATCGGTCGCACGCATGGGCTTCTTTCGCTTGGTCCAAGGGTCGGCACTGTTAGTATTAAAACTAATTAGCCTACCCTAAGTCTACTAAAAAGAAATTGAAACGAGAATTATAGAGGAGCAAAAAGAAAAAGGACAAAAATTAAAAAGGGTTTGCAATAAATTTTACTTGAATTTTTATTTAATGCCTCAATTTTTCATCATTTCTACTATATTTATATACTAGATATTGGATCTGTGCGATGCACGGTTTTTTTTATTAATTAATATATATAGTATATTTATTTGCTGATTAAATTTAAAAATTATAACAATTCAAAATTCAAATAGAGAAATTTGTGTTTATCAAATTTTAACAGATTTGCTACAATTTTGTTTTCCATTTATTGGTGTAAATATAATAGGCTTCTTGTCCCACCAAAAAAAACTATTAAATTTCAGCTAGTGGATGAAATCGACGGTGATAATTGATAGTTTCTGCACATATAAATGATATAGATGATAGTTGATTCACGTATAAATTATATTTTCTTGCCATTATATTAATCGAAACTATGTTAGGAATAATATAAAACAATATAAAAATATAATTTTTTTCATCTATTACCTCACAATTATCCATTGAAATATAATCTCAAATAGCATTAATAGATTGTTGATCTTCTTTATTTTATTTTTTTGGCTGAATCGTACTCCCAAAATTAAGTGAGCGACCTCCATTACATTCCAAACTGATATTAAAAATTAAAATTAATATACTTTTTATTGTAATTCTAACGTTATATATATTAATGAAGAAAATTTTTAAATACCTTTCTCTAAATTGAGTAATAGATTCTGATTCATGATTCAAATAAAACTTAATGTAAGAAGATGCTGATAAAAAGAATTTTCCTCAGTACATCTTAACTAAAACACTTGTCATAATTAGAACGATGCTATTATTTTCTACTACATGATATTTGTATTCAAATAATTCAGCTTGTTCTGCTCATATTGTAACATATATTTCAACTTGACTGTTAAAATAAGAACAACATGTTACTTTAAATTAATTTGAGAGACATGATGTGTCTGATTTAATATGATGAATAAAAAAAACTAAAGGATGAATGAAAAGATGATTTGTTAAGAGTCTATATTATGGTATTTATAACCAAACTAATACAATATTAATTTGGAAAATTAACGTAATCATCATGGAAAAAATTAAATTATCAGAATTTGACATTTTTGCTAAAACTGACAATTGTCTTTTCTGATGAGACAATTATATTTCCATATTTCTTTTCAGCTATCGTCATTTTTTCTGAAATTGAAAATTTCTATTTTTTATATAAAAATTAATAGTAAGTTCTCTTTTCTATTATTTTTATTTTTTGTTAAAACAGAAAATTATCTATTTTACATTTTTCTGTTTTTTTTTTATTTTTGTTTAAACTGACAATTATCTATTGAAAGAAGAAAGTTTTATTTTCTGCTATTGACATTTATCTTTAAACTGAAAAAAATTTTAATTAATTATTTATTTTACATTTTTATATAGAAAATTACCATTAGCAGAATGTTGTTTTTTCCTTTTTCATATTTTTGCTTAAACTGATATAAAATTTTAATTGACACATGTCAAATTTTTATGAGTTATCACTTTGACATGTGTCGCAATCTAAATTAGTAATGACACGTGTCAAAATCTAATGAGTTATCATTTTGACACGTGT
This sequence comes from Boechera stricta, assembly GCA_018361395.1. Lineage (NCBI taxonomy): Eukaryota > Viridiplantae > Streptophyta > Magnoliopsida > Brassicales > Brassicaceae > Boechera > Boechera stricta. The sequence goes on from CM031541.1 coordinate 5,243,194, forward strand.
TACACTCACGCTAAATGCGTTCAAGTTTATATAATAAGATTTACTTGTATTTTTATTTGAGACTGAACCCGCATAGAATATAACGTCTTTGTTTTCTTAACTTTTTTTATCAAGCCAAATAAGCATGCTTTAAATTTTTCTTGGGAAATTACATGTGACATGTCTTCCACAATTAATAAATGTCAAAGAGATATATAGTTAAATTGCTTTCAAGTAGAGCTTAAAATCAGATTTGGGGTAAAGATGGAATTGCAATGAGTATGAAGAAGTTCCCTAGAGTAGAAAGCTCGTTTAAGCATCATTTTCATCTCTTGGGCTTCTCTTCATTTAAAGCTTAAATATAAGCTTTTTGTTTGTTAAGACATTATGCGATAAACTATATTGTCACGTGTTAAATTAGTAAGAAATTTGATAAATTAGATGTTCATATAACAAAATAATATTTTATGGATAAAAAATCCTTTTTTCAAGTAACTATTATCAATATGTCATACCATTGCCATTTTCTTAATCACCATCTCTACTAATCCATTTGGCTAATTAACTACAAAAAAAAAAAAATACTAAACGAACATGTCCATATCTTAGTGGACCATTCAAGGCCGACATGAGTTGATACCAGTACTGTTCAAAAGCAAAGCTTGAGACAGCAAAATAATTAAAATGAAAACAAAAGAAGCAACACAACCTAAGCTGGGAAGTCAGTCAATACTCTTTCCCTCTAAATCAATATCGTAAACTTAGATTTAATATCTTACTCACAAATTTAATTTGATAAAGTAATTGGTAGTGATTACTTTGGACCACTAGTTAACAACACAATTAGACCTACAATCAGTGTTTAAAGAAGATAGAGACAACTTCTCCAAAAGAAACGCACTACAAAAAAAAAGGCTATTCCGTCGAAAAAGATCTTGTTTTCTCGTAGTGACAGGTCGGCTCTACGTCACTCGTATTTCATCATTAGTCATAACAAGAATCTTTGTGTCTTATTTTTATTGGTGTTCGAACGATTAGTTCAAAGTATCATCATTTGCAAATGGTTCTTAGGGTTTTAGAAATTAAGCCAACAGTGTTTTCGATTAAGAAAAAAATACGTAGCTGCCTTTGGAGCATTCAACGCTATGGTAATGTGGTTGCCTTGCATCGTATCTCTCATTTACAACTTTTATATCAGTGTTTAATTTATTTTCTGAAATTTGTGGTGGGAGTGGAATAATTTTTTAACAATTTAACAACATAGCGTTGTAATTTCTTTTAAATGTATTAATAATAAATCTTTTTCTCAGACAAAGTTATATCTTCGATGTTTTAAACTATATTATTCATTGTTTCTAATAGTCTAAACATTATGTATGCATCGGACATAAATTTCTTTGCAAAATTTGTTGGTCTAACTAAATGAACATATATTTAGTTGAAATTACTACACAGTTTTTTTTTTTGTTTTTTTTTTCGTTAAAGCACAGTTCACAGTTCACATTTTTTTTGTTCTATACGCATATTAGGATTGAAACTTTTTTTTTTCTTAAGTTCGTTTGTATGTATCACACTTTCTTCCAAATGAACCAGTTTTACAATTTGTTTTAATCATATATTATAAGAACATTAGTCTACATTGGAAAGGAAAACCTTGTTTGATACATAAAAAATTCCTACATTAATAATCTCTATAAATTAATACTCGATAAATTAATAATTGCTATAAATTAATAAATTTTCTGGTCCCAAGTTGGGCCCGTGTAAAATTTACCATAATTTGATAAGATAATAAAATAATAGTATTTTTTTCAAAACTCCTATGTAAATATATGGTCCCAATAATATCATAAATTAATAATTATATAAATTTACCCAAATATAGCTAAAACATTTTAATAATATACGGTTTTAGTGATGTTCATCTTTGTTATATTTCAATTTTTGTTAATTTTTTCTATTGCATTATAAATTTTTGATGCTCTGTTCAAACTACATAAGACATTTATTAATAATTTTTAGATGCTATAACTATTTTAAAAAGTATTATCAATTTTAAATCTCCTTACTAATATTTGGGAAATATCCATTTGAAAATAATATTTAAATAAAAAATTACATACAATGCCATTAGTCTTAAGAATTAACAAAAAAACATTAAGGTTAAAAATCTATAAACACTTAATCTATTTTTTTACTATTATAATACATATTTAAAAATAAATTCTTCACAAAATATATTTTTAATTTTATTCAAATTACACATAATTATTTTTTACTATTAAAAATACATATTTGAAAATAAAATCTTCACAAAATCTATTTTTAATTTTATTCAAATTTTCAAAAATAAAACAATTAGTGAAACGAAAATTTAATTAAAAAATAATAAATTAAATAACAACTATTTTATAAATTCCAAAATAAATAATAAATAAAATTATAAAAAGAAATTTCAAATTCCACTACAATATTACTACTTCAGATTAATTTAAAATCATATAATATATATCTAATAATATTAATTGAGAATTACACATTATAAACAAACATTGAAATTGTAAACAATTACATACAATATTATTGATCTTACAAACAAACAAGAAAAAATCATTAAGGGTAAAAATGTGTTAGTATTTTATTTTTAATTTTTATAGCCCAAATAATCTAATAATTTGTTTCTACTACCCATATAACCCAACACAATTATGTAATTAAATCTCATTAAAAATTAGATACAATTTACCAGAATAAATCAACAATTAGTGAATAAATCAATTAGTGAAACGAAAATTTAATCAAAAAAATAAATTTACCAGAATAAATTCAAATTTTCATAAATAAATCAATTAGTGAAACAAAAATTTAAATTAAATAATAACTATTTTATAAATTCCAAAATAAATAATAAATAAAATTATAAACAAAAGTTTCAAATTCCACTACAATATTACTACTTCAAATTAATTTAAAAATCATATAATATATATCTAATACTATTAATTGAGAATTACACATTATAAACAAACATTAAAATTGTAAACAATTACATACAATATTATTGATCTTACAAAAAAACAAGAAAAAATTATTAAGGGTAAAAATGTATTAGTATTTTATTCTTTATTTTTATAGCCCAAATAATCTAATAATTTTTCTCTACTACCCATATAACCAAACGCAATTATGTAATTAAATCTCATTAAAAATTAGATACAATTTACCAGAATAAATCAACAAAATCTTTTGTTTTACAAACATAAAAGATATCAATTTTAAATTCAAAACATTCATGTAAAATCGATTACTTTTTTTTGAAAGATTAAAAATGAATATTTTTTAATAAAATCAAAAATTAACGAAAATAGTTTTTAAAACTCATATTTTTATTTATTTAATAATAACACATTATGAAATATAATAATCTAGTGTTATAGATATTAACCAAACACATTTTTTCTAATCTTTTAACATGTATCATTTTTACTTGGATAGTTTAAATATCCATTTTCTTATAATAATTAAGATCACTAATCATTGTCTCGAGTTGATGAATGTTATTTCCACAAGTAAATACATTTAAGTTTTGAAAAATATATCACAAAATCATTTAAGTTTATAGTGTCGAATTCATTTTGCTATCGTCTTTTCGTAAATAATATTTGTCCAAACTAAAATTTCAAGATTAATAAATTTAAAACATTATTATTATGTGCTTTAATTGTCTAAAATTGTGTAGATCTAAAATTTTATATTCAAATTTTTTTTATAGAAAGAATTTTTAGAAAATTTCTTTTTAAATTAATAAATAGTAATTTGTCGATAAATTAATATCTCTATAAATTAATATATCAAAGTTCGATATTATTAATTTATAGAAGTTTTACTGTATATATAGATTACGCCCACAGCAAAATCAAATATCTTATACATAATAATCTATGTATAGATTATCTAAATTATTCATATTCTATTCCAATCTAGTGAACTTTCATGAGATATGTCATTTTCATCTCATGATATAACCAATGATTGTTGAATATAAATACACTTCTATTAATAATTGAAACGGAACTATGATTTTAAGAAAGTAGTTTTTATAATCTTCGTTTAAGCAAAATAAATTCTCACTTATACATTAACTCATATGTGATGTAAGTAAAAACACATATAAATATGATATTATCTGTAGAAGTCCCTTATTCCAGTTTTCACATTAAAAGTCTTACACCAGGTTTAAGGATTAAAAAGGTATATTACATATACACACACAATCTAATACAAACATTTACAAAGATTTTTTAAAAGATTTTATTTTCATTAATTTCATTAATCTAATTCACTAATTTCAATTTTTGGACATTCTTTTTTTTTTTGGTCAATTTCCTTTTTTTATAAAATTAAATTTTTTTTTTTAATTTATGATTAACGAATTTAATTGGTTTCATTCTCATTAAATGACCCCAAATTAGTTAATTTGCCATTGGATTTTTTATAGACAATGTATATACTTTTAATTGTTGATACATTCATTATTTACTAGGTAATCATCTGTGCTAATGCATGGATAAAAAAATTCGTTAATTTCTCATTTAATATATAGAATATTTTTTTAATTCATATTCAATATTAGAATTTTTGAAATAATTGTTTTGGTAATTTTAAAAATACTCAAAAGTTTTTGGCAATTGGATTTAGAATAATCGAAATAGGTAAGAGGTAATATTTGAAAATAAATGTGTTTGGCAATGTAGTAAAATTAAAAATTAAAATAAAAAAATAGGTGAAAAATATGGATTTGCCACATCGACAACAATAACTGTCTTCTAGTATGGGGTCAAGTGGCACAATGGTGGCTATATCAAAAAAAAAAATCTCTCTTCTAATATATAGAGGATTAGCCAATTTGAAAAATATAAGTCCTCCTACCTCTTTCCTATGTAAAACTATATAACCAAATTAATCTCATAGTTATAAGGATTAGCCAATTTGTTAAAGACCTAAATTTAATTTTTTCCGAAGAATTACTAGCTCGATTTTTTGCCTTCTTTAGGGTAAAATGTGGAGAAAGTATATTTTTAAAGGTTCTTTCATAGAAAATTCTATGCTTATGTTATCACGTATTTATAGAGTTCTTTTCTTCTCTATATGATATTATCTATTTATTTGATATGGGATATATGTACCTTTATTTGGATATTCTTACTTTTATGTTTGAATTGAAAAGGAAGTTGGAATTATTTCATTAACTTAAGGAAGAAAACAAAAAGAAGACAACAAGCGTGGGGTGGGAGAAAGTGGGCGTGTGGGGGAATTGCAAAACCCTAGAAAATGGAATTAAGCAAAGCATGCCCTTCCGCGACAATGACCACTCTCTGTATATATTCCTTCCACAAAATTTATTCCTTTTGTTTTGTGGGTCCAGTCCTTTTCAATTAGTTCTCGAGGTGCGTTTTGGTGGTACAAATCCATTCCAAAACTATACAAATTCGATACGATAACAACATAAATGTACAGTCAAAACATGCTTACCTTCCGGGTCATAGACTCATAGTTCCGTCGGGGTAGGGATACGAGCAGCTTAATATTAGACTCCTCCCTAGCTAGCATCGAGTCAAAGGATTTGAGGCGCATTCCCTTCGATAGATCTCCTAGTATACCAGTTGCGTTGGGTCTTTAAACATAAAATGACTTCATAAATAGTTATATATGTGTTTTTTGGTTGCACAAAAAACAAAACAGTGAATGTTTAAAAATCATTATATATTTTGTTATACTAATGTTAAAACTTTCTTGCAACAAAAATACTTTTGTACAATTAAATGTATATATACATGTAAAGAGAAAACATAAGAACGCTATGTGTTATGAAAGATGACTTGGTTAAAGCTTGATGAGAGAGGCTAGCCTAGATGCCACCGGTAACTCTGTAGATAAGTTGTTAAGAAAAAAAGCATATGGGTTAGATCCATGTGCCACATAACATTTGGAAATAATTCCTCGAGCATATGTGTGGAGACAAAGATAAAAAGGTAAAATAGTGTATGTATGAAAGAAACAGAGCACCAAGGAGAGGGTGCTACTGGGTGAGCGCACAAAAGGCAACCTTTCACGAGCGCTTATCTTATCATTGTGCAGACTAACCCTTTTCACTCGAGCTTATGTTTCTTCAGATGACATGTCGTCATGGGGTAAGTTTAACAATTACCTCAAGTTTGTAATGATTTTTTTTCTTTAGGATTCCGTTTGGAGTTTGATCGTGAACGAATGAACTTAGGAAAAGGCGTATCAAACATGATATTGTAAGTGCTTCGATAGTACAATCATCTGAAGAGATATTATCTTTCTAAGGAAATATATGATGTCATTGATTATGCAACTAGTTGCAGTTCATATCCATGTCAACATACCAGCTGCACCACGACTTATATCACAACATATAGTAATTAGATTTGTGATGAAATAAATGGCTTATAACTAAACGAAACATTGTAGTCTTACTATATATACTACCGTCCACATATGTTATCACAATTTTTATTTGTATACTTATATATTTATATTCGTCCAAAATATTTTGTAACCATATTGTTTAAAATTTTGTTTTATAATATAAAGTTTATTCAAAAAAATAACATATTAGTATTATATAGAAGATCTCAATGTAAGTAGGCATGATTAAGTACAAAAAAATGATTAAATTCGTGGAGTGGGAAAATGCTTTTCAACATTCACATAAGAAGTTTAGTCACAAGAAAAAGTGTTTTTATTTTCTTCAGTCAAAAGAACATTTCGATAGTAAGCCGACAAAAATCTCAGAGGCTTTTTGACGACATGAATCCCATCCTCATCTGTCCGTGTTCAAACGTCCGATTCCAAAAGTGAAAGAGGAAAAAAAAAAGTTACAGTGATATTTCTATGAATACTCGCATTAGGTTAATGATAACATTCATAATCTCATTATGCTACCCTAAAATCTATTTTACGATGTAAGTGTTTTTCTAGCAAAAATGTCTATTTTTTAGATATAGCTGTATAATACAATTTTTATTAGTTTTTTTATCGTAATATCAGCTAGTACTTTATAGTACTTTAAACAATTTATAATATATAGATAGATGCATAGTTCATTTTATTTTTCAACGTATTAGTTTCATGTTTTACGAACTTCTTAAATATGGTTAATTTTTGTTGATAAACAGAATTCAACCATAGTTGACTTAAGCCGTCCGACTAGTTTTAAAGATGAGCTAGTTGGACGGAAAAAGTTTGAACCAACAGATTTTTAACTAAGCTTTGAAGTTATAATGGAATGACTTGGTTTAACTTACTATGGAAGAACCAGAAAGTACAACAATTCGGCAACACAAACAGTTTCATCTCCAGTTTGTTAGATGCATATGTGACTTTGTTCTTAGTTGAAATTAAACGTAGGGCTGAGCAGAGGAGAATCTAGAAGAAAAAACAAAAAAAATACATGGATGAAAAAATAAAAACAAAATTTTGGTGGAGGCAACTGCCTCCTTCTTAGTAAACGAGGCTTTGCCACTGGAGATTAGTTAGTTTAAGCCATAAATCATTTTAGAACAATATTATAAAAGATATAGTTATCTATTTCTATATATGATTACATAGAATTTTAATAGCTAACCAAATACTTTCTAATATAAAACATAATAATATAATATGTCATGAATCATTTTAGAACGAATTTTTCTTGTTTTATCAACCTGTGTTTATTTATATTATACAAATATAAATAAAATAAGAATAATCATGAATAAATTTAAAACTAAGAAAATATTGACTTAAGAATTTTAAAAAAAAAAAATCAAATTCAGAACAACGTAAACATTATTCATACTTTGTGTCTTGAGGTTAAAAAATATATATTTCTTGTTCTAGTTCATCATCTAAAAAAGTTTTTGTTTAAAAAAATGTTTAATTTAACAATTAATGTTCTTTATATTTTTAATGAATGGTATTAATATTAAAAATTAGCCATAATTTAAGGTGCCAATGTGCTTGACACCTTTTTTTTTCTTTTTATTTTAAAATTTAAACTTTGGAAATATTCCCCTTTTTGTAGCCCATCCTAGCACTTTTTATCCCTTTTCCATCTAGTACAAAGAATAATGCACATTGCCTTTCTTATGAAACTCTCTTACAATTTATTTATATGAAGGAGAAAATAGTCCATTTAGAAAATATAAAAGACAAATAAGAATATTCTAATCTTTCTAATCGAAGGTCATCATTGATCCCCCTCTTTAATTTTTTTTTCTTCTGTTTGACAGCTAAGGTTCATAGCAAATCACAATCCTTACGAGCAACACTCTCATCATATGAGCATATATACATATGCAATAACCTCATGTTATAATAGGGCAAAGCCAAAGAAACAAAAGCAAACATGTCGACTTCTCATCATCATCACCACCCTCCATATCTCATCACCACATTATTCTTCTTGTTTCTTAACTTCTCCTGCCTTCATGCAAATGAACTCGAGCTTCTCTTATCATTCAAATCCTCAATTCAAGACCCTCTAAAACACCTCTCTTCTTGGTTTAACTCTTCAACCAATGATGTGTGTCTTTGGAACGGTGTCGTTTGCAACAACTTCTCTCGTGTAGTCTCTCTCGATCTCTCCGGAAAGAACATCTCCGGCCGAATCTTCACCTCCGCTATTTTTCGGCTACCTTTTCTTCGAGCTATCACCCTTTCAAACAACAACTTGTCCGGTCCAATCCCTCATGACATCTTTACCACTTCGTCTCCTTCTCTTCGTTACCTCAACCTAAGCAACAACAACTTCTCTGGCTCGATCCCTCGAGGTTTTCTTCGGAACCTCTACACGTTAGATCTTTCCAACAACATGTTCACGGGTGAAATCTATGACGACATCGGATTTTTCTCTAACCTTAGAGTCCTCGATCTCGGCGGAAACGTCTTAACCGGCCATGTACCGGCCTATCTTGGAAACCTCTCGAGATTAGAGTTCTTAACATTGGCTTCAAACCAATTAACCGGAGGTGTACCAGCAGAGTTAGGGAAGATGAAAAACTTGAAATGGATATACCTGGGATATAACAATCTCTCTGGCGCAATCCCTTACCAAATTGGTGGCTTATCCTCTCTCAACCACCTTGATCTCGTCTACAACAATCTCTCTGGACCGATACCTCCTTCACTAGGAGACTTGAAGAAGCTTGAGTACATGTTTCTCTACCAAAACAAGCTCTCCGGTCAGATACCGCCGTCTATCTTCTCCCTCCAAAACCTCATCTCTCTCGACCTTAGCGACAACTCGCTCTCTGGAGAGATCCCTGAGCTCGTGGCTCAAATGCAAAGCTTGAAGATTCTCCATCTCTTCTCTAACAATATAACCGGAACAATTCCAGAAGGAGTAACTTCTTTGCCACGTCTACAAGTTCTTCAGCTTTGGTCCAACAAATTTTCTGGCTGGATTCCGGCGAATCTTGGAAAACATAACAACCTCACTGTTCTTGATCTTTCTACCAACAATCTCACCGGAAAACTCCCTGACACCCTCTGTGAATCTGGCCATCTCACTAAGCTCATCCTATTCTCTAACACTCTAGACGGCCAAATCCCACCGAGTTTGGGCACGTGCAAGATCTTAGAACGCGTGAGGCTTCAAAACAATGGCTTCTCAGGCGAGTTACCTCGAGGTTTCACCGAGTTGCAACTCGTTAACTTCTTGGACTTATCAAACAATAACCTCCAAGGTAAAATCGGCACATGGGACATGCCACAACTTGTGATGTTAAACCTCAGCAGGAACGGCTTCTCCGGTAAATTACCGGATCTTTCTAGAAGCAAAAGACTCAAGAAGCTCGATTTATCAGGGAACAGAATCTCTGGAGTGGTTCCACAAGGGCTCATGACGTTCCAGGATATTATGGATTTGGATTTAAGTGAGAACGAGATCACTGGAGTGATCCCAAGCGACTTGTCTTCTTGCAAGAATCTAGTGAATCTTGACTTGAGCCACAACAGTCTTATCGGAGAGATCCCTTCGAGTTTCTCAGAATTCCCAGTTCTCAGCGATCTTGATTTGTCTTGCAACCGATTATCCGGCGAGATTCCGAAGAACCTAGGGAACATCGAGTCTCTTGTTCAAGTCAACATCTCTCATAATCTTCTTCACGGAAGCTTACCTTCAACTGGAGCTTTTCTTGCCATAAATGCAACAGCAGTCGCGGGTAATAGCGATCTCTGCAGCGTAAATACCGCTAGCGGATTACGTCCTTGCAAGATTGTAAGGAAGAAAAGCACGAAGAGTTGGTGGTTTGTCGTCACTTCAACTTTTGTAGCTTTCTTGGCTGTCCTTGTCTCCGGTTTCTTTATCGCTCTTGTCTTTCAAAGGAAGCATAACGCTTTGGAGGTGAAGAAAGTGGAACAAGAAGATGGTACAAAGTGGGAAATTCAAATCTTCGATTCAAGATTCAAGAAATCGCATACAGTGAAGGCAATTCTATCATCTCTCAAGGACCAAAACGTTCTTGCGGATAAAAACGGCATGCAGTTCGTTGTTAAGGAGGTCAAGAAGTATGATTCTCTTCCCGAGATATCGGAAATGAAGAAAATTTCTGAGCACAAAAACATTCTTAAGTTAGTTGCTACGTGCCGGTCGGAAAAAGTGGCCTACTTGATACACGAAAACGTCGAAGGGAAACGACTGAGCCAGATTTTGAATGGTTTGAGTTGGGAAAGACGGAGGAAGATTATGATAAGAATCGCAGAAGCTCTTCGGTTTTTACATTGCCGGTGTTCTACGGCGGTTGTTGCCGGTAATTTATCGCCGGAGAATATTGTCATCGACGTCAAGTATGAACCAAGGCTTTGTCTCGGTCTTCCGGGCCTACTTTGCATGGATGCTGCTTACATGGCCCCAGGTACACTTACATTTTTTTTTCCTTTGTTAAACATAATTACATCTCTTTGTCGCCAAAAAAGACAAATGATTAAAAACAAATGGTTAATCCTAGGCGTCTCATTCCGTTTTTGGGTTTTCACGTTTTAGAAAATATACACTTAATTGAGCCAAAATTTATTTCAGTTCCGCTCAGATTTTTTTTTTTTTACATGGGTTTGGATTTGAATAACTAATTAGTATTAAAAATATAATAAATTACTTAATATTATAGATTTTTAGTGTAACTCATTGTATTTTTTCTATATACATGACTAAAAAACTCAAATTTTAATAAATTTTGGTTAACAGCTTCTGATTAATGAACTTCATTTCGGTTCGGTTTTCATGTCCACCACTATTTAATCCACCAAAATGGGTTTTTTTTAAATGATTGTTTTCATTTTACATGTTAAAGGGATTTTATCTGTATTTTCTCTTCTTTTTTTTCTTTTTTTTTCTCTTTCCTCTGATCAAAGTTTTTATTTTTCGTTTTTGTAACGTAGAAACGAGGGAGCACAAGGAGATAAGTAAAAGTGACATCTATGGTTTTGGAATCCTCCTCCTTCATCTTCTCACCGGTAAAAGTTCCTCCGGTGATGAGGACATAGAATCTAAAGTCAACGGAAGTTTGGTCAACTGGGCTAGATATTCATATTCCAATTGTCATATCAGCACGTGGATCGACTCATCCATCGACACGCCAGTACATCAGCGCGAGATTGTCCATGTCATGAACTTAGCTTTGAACTGTACGGCCATGGATCCGCAAGAGAGGCCTTGCTCCAAGAACGTGTTACAAGCATTAGAGTCTACCTCATCGTCAAGTTCTTCTTACACTACTTATTTTTCAAAGATACTATCGTTGGCTTGACAATTTTGGCTTTCGTCTGATCTATCAAGTAATTTTACTAGGGTTCTCTTGTTTTTTGTTTTTGTTTTTGTTTTTGTTTTTGTTTTTTTTTAATCTCATTTTTTCTTTGCTCCTTTTGTTTGGTTTAATAACCCAAATAGATTGTCTATCAAGATACTTTTGTTTATGTTATCTTGATTGTTTACTGATGAATGTAGTAAACGAATATATATAATATAATGTGTTAACTGATGAATGTAGTAAACGAATATATATAATATAATGTGAAGAATGGTTTGAATATCTTCTATGTGAACCAAAAATAAAAACCTTGGACTGATCTGACGGATTTGTTCTAAAATGTCTGACTAGTCAAGTCAAAGTTCATTTGACAAGTGACATATTAGGTCACTCAAAACAGACTTCGATGTTACAAGTTTACTGCATGGCCCGTACGGTCCAATTATTTTTCGAGAAAACACGACCCGGTTTGTCTCGGGTCAAATATAACCTATTTTTCTTGCCTTTAAAACCTTATATTCCGTTATGGTAGACCAACCTTAGTTATTATAATAGTTTTTTTTTTCCAGAGAAACTCACCGGATTCATATTGTAAGAACTTAAAAAGAACATCTTTGATACTGAAACAGATCAGGTAAATAAAAATGTTAATTTCTACATGCAAATATGTTATAAGTGCATAACTATCTGTTATAATATTTAAGGTATCGATTCATAGGAAATAACAGTTGTGTATTGAATCCTGTAAGAAAATTTTAACTAGAAAGTGAATAAGAATTTAATTTGTTTTTGAGTTTTTGGTTTTAATAACTATCTAAGCAAATAAATTTGATGAGACTTCAAGATTTTAAAAGTATCAGACAACATGGATATCTCTAAGATTCATGAATATAGTTACAAGGAAAAATTAGTGTTAGAAATCAAACAGGGATTGATCGAACTATAGAAAAGTTTGATCGATTTATTGTAGAATTTGATCGATCTTTATAGGGGCTCGATCGTTTATCTTTTGGAAGTTAGATTCTCAAACTCGAAATGAGGAAATATATTAGGTTCTTTATCAAGATGTCTAATACCTTAAATCTTTTAAAGAAATATGTTGCAAGAAAATGTGAAGGGGTAAACTCATATTTTAACTACAAAAAAATATCTCTTCTCTCTTTATTGCCACGTCACGTCTCAACTTTGCTCATCTCCCGGCGTATCAAGCCAGTCAGGACAAAATTGTCATTGCACTACACCATTTGGTTAGTTACTTCATTTTACATATTAGTGTTATATTCTTAATTATTTATAAAAAAAATGTTAGTTTTGCAAAAGACTTCGAAGAACATAAAAAACACAACAAAAAACCGGTCCACAGCCACTCAGTTAAAATAACCAAATGCAATCCACCCGAAAAAACTAAATCGGTCTAATTACACATAAAATAAAATTAATTTGCCCAAATACACATGAAATTTTTTGAAAGGTTCGTAAACATCCAGCGCGTTCTGGACGTTTGAATCCGTGAATTTTAGCGTTTAAAAATCTGGTTTACTATAACCAAACCCGACTAAATCAATTCTTGCCCTATATCCGATTACCAAACCAGAACTATAATCCCCAACAACAAAACAAAATCGAGAAAGAACAAAATTGGGAAGAAACCAAAAGACATACAAAACAAAATCGAGAGAACAAACCAAAAGCCAACAAAATTGAAGGAGGCGAATGTTTTATCTAATAAAATCTAATCTTTGAATTGAGTTTTTATGAAACCCATCTCCTTTCTCTGCAATTTGTGACAACTTGCACTTATCTGCAATTGAGTTTTCGAGAGCAAAATCTAATCTTTGGATTAGACAAATTTAGAATTTTTATTCTTCTTTTGGTTTGGATTTGCACTTCTCTACAATTTGTGACATCACTCAAAACAAAATCAATTCACTTTACACGAGAGCTTGATTACACAAAATCAAGAACAATGAACGACGACATGGATGAGAAACCCATCTCGAAACCGGAAACTAAAGACTTATAAGTCCATTAATATAACTCAGGGAGGTAAATGTAGATTGAAAAGTACCAGGTTTGGCATCCACGATGGAAACTACGATTGTCATTGAGCTTGATGTTGCTTTGACGTGAAGACGGCGGTAGCTTGGCTCCAGCGATGAGCAAATCATCTCTCCCTAAATTTGAGGTTAATCAGAGAGAAAATTCATATTCATTCAAGACTTCATCGGTTGTTCTTCAACCTCACTGTTGATTCGAAGTGCTTGACACTTGATTTAAAGTTCTTCAATGGTCGTCTTCTTCAATAGTCGTTCTGATTTCTTGGTACCTCTTGAATCGATTGAAAAAGATATAACGGAACCTTTGGATTTAGCTGGAGGGTTTCTGGGTTTGGACGATGAACCAATATAATCGATCGATGAAGAATCTATTGAAGGTGTTCGACACAGTTCTTTTAATTTTGTTCTTCTTCTTTCTCGATTTGGGTTTGTCGGGATTTAGGATTTTTTGTGTGTTTGGTTTTATGTTTGATCGGTTAGGGATGTAATCGGGTAAGAATCAGATTAATATCAGGTTTGGTTTTAATAAACCGGATTTTTAAACGTTAAAATTCACGGATTCAAATGTCCAGAATGCGCTCGGTGTTTACGAAATTTTTTCAGGTGTATTTGGGCAAATTAATTTTATTTTTTGTGCAATTAGACCGACCTAATTTTTTCGGATGGATTACGTCTGGTTATTTTGTTACCGGTGGTTGTGGACCGTTTTTTCTAAATAAAATAAGAAAGATGAGGAGAAAAAGAAATCGTAAGAAGTTATGGATTAGAAATATTGATGTGACATAGAGAGAGAGAGTGTGTGTCAGAACCAAATTTGTCTGTTTTACCAAACCACATTCTGATTAAGGTAACGAAGCAAATCAAACTCCAAAATAGTGGTTTCTTCCCAAATGTTTCATAATAAATTAATCATGGCGGTAAATGGTGTTTAAATTTGGATTTTATTATTGTCAGTCCAGTAAAAAACCTTCTAAAAATCGTAAACACTTAGTGGAGTATATTTCTTACAAGACTTCAAATATGGATGTTATTATGTACTCTGAAAAATTCGAACAAAATTAGATTTATAGAAATGAGATTTTTTGATAAACTGAAAATGAGACTTGCGTGACGTGTTTATACCATAGTGGAACCATTATACTTATGTTAAAGAATGGGTTACAATAGCACTACTGTCCTCGTCATCTTTATGAACCAACTAAGAAATAATGATAAATAATTACAAGAGATAATTAAATGATCGGATCGAGTAGATAACTTTAATAAAATTGTACTTAAAAACTTGAAATTTCGACAATGTGGTCAAAAGATATTGAGGAACAAAACGAATTAGCCAATACGAAAAGGACTCAACACTTGCACCCACTTGGGTTTTGAAATTCGTTATCATTGTTCCTTGGTTTCTCTTCTTTATTTTCTACTTTCTACAATTCTTTTAGATTTTGTATGTGCATGTTTGTCTATATAGATATATTATTTTTGCTTGCAATGATGAGAATGAGAAGATCGAAAACCTTTTCTTTTCTCTTTTTCATCAAAGGAGAGATTTGTTCATATGCTTTCTGCAAACTTTTAGATGTATCCATTTGTAATTATGTTTCCATGTATTAGAAACTAATATTAACCAAGCCAGAGACTTTTCTTGAATAATAATTACTATTATATCACTACATGAAATCAAAAAGTTTTAACTAGGGATTGATCGGTCTGATGATATATGAACGTCAGTAACATAATTTTGTAGGTAATTTTTCGAAATATTTATATGATTATATGACCACATATAGTTGGCAAAAGCATCGATAATAGAAAACACTAAAGCCTAGGCTGGACTTTTGTATTATTTTATTTCTCATGCATTTAAATAGAAACCCCTTTTTCAAAAAAATAAAAGAAAGAAAACATTGATAATGCGTTGGAAACTATTTCATGGTTTTCTGATGGATAATTTCAAACAATATACGGAAATTATTGGATTAGATTACCAACAGATGTATCATAATTTATTTCAATGAAATTTAAGTTGATTTTAACCCAAAAATATATATATGTATATATATATATATATATTTGAAATTTAAGTTGATAATTAACAATAATGGTTTACCAAATAAAATTAAAATTAGCAAAATTATTTTCTACATTAAATACACTTTGTCGTCGTTTGACTAGTCCATTGTCACGAACGATGAACAACTTCACGAGATATGATTTGCATCATCTGAGCCCATAAATTTTAGTTCCCTTAGAGCATCATTGGGAAAAACCTATTTTGCAATTCTTAACAATATTTAATTATAAATTTTAATAAAAAAAAAAAGAAAGAAAGTAGAAAAAGAAGAAAAAGATAAGAAACCATTAAAAAAAGTTCTTAAATAAGAACTTTAAAAAATCATCTCTTGAAAAAAAAATATATATATATATATATATTTAAGAAACCTATCTGAAAAATCCTCATTAATCATGGTCTTACACTCCAAGTGTAAACCAAAAATTAGTTTGGAGGGCTGTCCTATATGAGGTGAAGTACTGGTGAAAAAACTGTTACACTCATCCCAAGTCTTAATGGTTATGTAAATTTTCACAGGAATTCAGATATATAAAAACAAACGAATTATCAGAAAAATATTTTAGGGTTGTTCTCGAACTCAAACGTTAAGTTTTTTTTTTTCTCTCTCTTTTTAACTTCAAACATACTAATCTTATAATAATACTCAAAAACATGAAAAATGTTTCTTTTGTTCAATATTTGTGTAAGTGCAGTAAATGGATGATACACACAAAGATTAACAAGATTCGGCAACGTGTCTACGTCCTCAAAGTACCAACTAGATTTATATAGTCAATCTTACAACAAGAACATGACTCATTAGGATTACACAAGACTAAAACACACCTTAACTCATCACCAATCAATATCTAGTAAGCCCCAACCTAGAATTACACGACGCTAAGACACACCTTAGCTTAACACCAATAATACACAGTTTAGAACAACCAGACCTGTGTTCCAGCAAGTCGCTCTCTGTTCTTCTCTCTTTGAGACCGAAACAATACAAACGTTTTCTCTCTCTATTTTCGGCTAACCCTAGCAGCACAATTTTCCCTTGTATATATACTCATATACCTAAGAGATAAGTCACCCTAAATTTCCCACAGGAAAATATCATTTCCTAAATAAAAGGAATAAATCTTCAAGAATATTTTTTTCATATATTTTCCACGTATATCTTCAAGTGCACGTTTTCCTTTATCTTAACCTTCCAAATATCTCCAAATATCTTCTTGATACTTATCTTCGATTCCAAGAGCCACGTCAGCATCAATCAAGTAACCTCAAACTTGTTCCAACAACCTGATTTCTATTTTAACAAGTTCTGCACTTTCAATTTGGACTAACACTACAAGAATACAGGGTCGATTCCGACGGCAATTCCGACGGCCTAAAATCCATCGGAAATTTCCGACGGAATTCCGGTAGAAAAGAGACGGGAGCAAAATCCGTCGGAAACAACAATCCGTCAGAAATCCGTCGGACTATTTCCGACGGATTTCCGATAAAAATATCCGTCGGAAAGTTACCGACGGATTATGGACGGCAGTTTTCCGTCGGAATTCTTCCGACGGTTTTCCGACGGAATAATGACTTATAGCAATATTAATCGCTTGAATATTACCGCAATATATACGTTATATGAACGTTTGAATATAGCCATTTTTCCGTAGGAAATCCGTCGGAAAGCCGTCGGAAAATGCCCACATTTTCTTATAAAAACATATCCACCCCCTCATTTACAATCACAAAAAAAACCTCTCATCTACAATTCCTTACAAAAATGTCTTCTTCAGATCCTTATAATTATTTTCGCCATGGATGGACAAGCCTCATCAAATTCCTCGACACGGGCCTCTATTTAAGAATTCAAGGCGCAGGAATTCATGGCACTTGGCTGCTGAAAGAAAAACCGTAAAATCTACCTTGTAGTAAATGTCGGAATCGTAGATTAATCGTGATAGATGAAGTATGGTCACACCTTTATTGTCATGGGTTTATGCCGGGTTACAAGATTTTGTAATCATGGAGAAAATGATACAATGGTTGATAATCTAAGATTGAATAATATATGGAGATAGCAGCAGTAACTGCAATGGAAGTAGAAAGTAATGTAGGTCATGTTCAGATGGTGAACGATGCATTCCTTGAAAGTATGCCATCGGTTGCTGAGTATGGAGATAGAGGAAGAACCTAATGCGAATCTCGAAAATTTTTGATATGTTAGAGCGCTGCAAAAATCCTTTATATGATGGGTGTGAGGTGGACATTCCCTCATCAGCTGCAACTAGGATGATGGGTATAAAGACGGATTTCAATTTGAGTGAGGAGTGCGTGGATGCAATCGCTGATTTCGTGAAAGACATTTTGCCAGAAGATAATCTTGCACCGACATCATACTATGAGATACAAAACTTGTTGCTGGGCTAGATTACCGTATCAGATGATGATGTATGCATCGACAACTGTATGATCTATGGAGAGAGGACGGCGTCGCTCGTTCGTCTTTTGTCGCAAACCTCGGTATAAGGAAACAGGTGGAAGAGTGTCGTGCCATAAAGGGTATGGTATTTGCCGCTAACAGACATAGAAAGAGGTTATATCAGTCAGCGGACAGCGGGAGCAATGAGATGACATGCAGAGCATACAATGGATGGAGAAATTGCTCATCCTCGACGCAGCATGGAAACATTTTCAATCACGTATTAGTTTTACGTATGAGTTGAGGAACGTATACCTGGCTTATGTACTGATGGTTTCAACCCTTTTGGGAAGCACGGTGACAATATTCATGTGGCCGTAATTGTAACACCTACATTTGCCGCCATCTTTGTGCATGACGGGAGTTCTTGTTCCTTAGCATTCTCGTTCTGGACGATCATCCGAAGAGAGCACTAGATGTGTTTTTGCAACCATTGATTTATGAGTTACAAATGTTATAGAGCATGGAATTGAGGCGTTTGATGTTTCTTGTCAGCAGAATTTTGTCATGGGCGGTACTTATGTGGACCATTAGCAATTTTCCAGCATATGGCATATCGATGGACAACTCACGGAAGGTTATCGTGCCCGTACGTTAAGATAACACGATGCTCCAATTGAAGCACGGACGAAAACGCCTTGGTTTGATTGTCATAGGCGATTCTACCAAGAGATCATCTTTATCGTCAGAAGACGTCATTGTTTAGGAAGAACAAGATAGTAATTGATGGTCCACTGGAGTTAGATGGACAATATTTGTTGGATCGTTCGAGATTTTGGTGCAGATAGGACCGTTGATTGTGGTGGTAACACCATCATCCTGTTGATGGTGGCAACTTACATAATTGGCACAAGAAAAGTATTTTCTCGATTTGCCTTATTGGAAGAACCACCTTTTGAGGCATAATCTGGATGTCATGCACATTGAGAATAATTTTTTGACAACATTATGAACACCGCTCAATGTCCAAGGAAGACGAAGACAATCTGAAGTCTAGATTGACTTGCGACATTTTCTCGTAGAGCACTTCATGTAGAACGGAAGCCTCCGGTCCCGGCTTTTGTTTGGATGAACCTTCAAAGGCCGCATTTTTGATTGGATTACCGAAAGTGTTAGATTTCGGACGGATACGCATCTAACCTGAATCGCTGATCATGGAGAAGGAAAGACTGGGATGAAGAGTCACGATTGTCATGTGGTGATGCAACGCCTCCTTCCTTTTGCCTTTGCATGTCTACCACGTAATGTCCAAGCAATTGCGGTATAAAATCATTAAATTTATTTGTAAATATTTTATACAATACTAAAGTAATAATTAATTTATTAATTTCTTATGCATATTATGCAGGTATTGGTGCCTTTCGAGATATTTCTTGGTCTCTTACAGAGACGGATCCGCAACCTTGCGAATAATATACCCGTCATCCTTTGTAATTTGAAGAAGATATTTCGCCTTCCTTCTTTGATGTTATGGAACATCTAACAATTAATCTCCCTCGAGAGCTTGGCAGCCGGTTCAGTACCGTTGGATGTATCCAACGGTATATGTTTCATCTAAAGAAGAAGGTAAAAATTTGAGCAAAGTGGAGGGTTATTGTCGCATGAGCATCAATGAAGAAACGTCACATTTGCGGAGTTCTACTTTCCATCACAAGTGAAAACGAAGAGTCGTAGACCAGCTCGACATGATGACGGAGGCGTACTACCACATTATCCGGTTGATGTTCCTCATATATTCTTAGAGATTGGACGACTTAGTGGAAAAGGTAAAAAGCGGAGACTTTCAGCAGGAGCGAAATCATTTACATGTATATTCTTACAAACTGCGACGGCATTGAAGAATATGAGAGGTATAATATTGAACGATTTATTTTCCTTATGGGTCTTTGATTATATATATGTTAACGTGATGATCGCTTAATATCATAGGGTTTATATGGCATATCAACGCGTTTGCATATCCGGATAAAACAGAGGATGAGCTATTGGAACTCAAACAGGAGGAGTTCGGACGTTGGAGAGATTATGTAAGTTTTTAAGTGCCTTGTATGTAACTATCACATATAATGAATGATTTATTTTGCTAAGTTTATATTTTATTCGTACAGGCCACGTGGTTAGAAGAAATTGTGCGTTTTCCACTTGCCAACGTACAATCACATGTGATGTATAGCACACGTGGGTATGCGTTTAAGATTCTTCGGGAAGATAGAGTGTGACAACTTCAGATTGTGTATCTTCTCAGTCCGTGATCTTATATACTATGTGTCGCACGTGAGATTTTGATGTTCAATACCCGGAATGCTCGGTTTGAGATGCGTTGCATTTTTATGCGACGCACGACCATTAGTAGGAAGTGGTGTACACGATCAATTTGGTGTTACATCAGACATAGAAGCATCGAAATACGATCCATTCGTACTTGCTTCACAAGTAGACCAGGTGAGTTTTTTCTTTTACGTTAATTTTTAATTTAGTATTTATGCATTCCTGGGGTAAAAAATTTATATTACTTTATTACACTGTATAGGTTTGTTATATTCCCTATCCTCGGGTGACAAACAAGCAAGACCCATGGGTTACAGTGACATCGATAAACCCGAGAGGTAGGGTCAATGGGATCTCCGAACATGAACCCCTCCAACAAAGCTTTGTAGGTTTGGGTTCAATCGAACATTCCCTTGAGGTGGACCTTGTTGTTGATTTCACCGTACACACGGACGATCGAGTATTTGAGGATTCAGAGGTAGAATTGGATGAATTCGAGGAAACTTCCGATTCAGGAGAATCAGATTACTTATCATCGGATGATTCAGAGTAGTTTTAAAAACTTTGAATTGAAAAATATGTACTTGTACTTGTAATAGATATTTGTTATGGGGTTCAAATTAAGAGTAAAATAAATGACAATTATAAACAAGACCAGATTCTATTGCTATTGGTACAAAATGATCGTGAAATAAACATTTTGATAATTATAATTGATTTTTTCAAAATTTATAAATATTATAATAAAAATAAAACGTTTTAGTCATTTACAATTTTAGATTTTGTTATTTATAGGTTTGTTAAAACGTTTTTTTAATAAATATTATTAAAACTATATAAAATCTTTAGAATTGGAAAACACATTTTTTTGTAATTTTAAACATTTTTCTAAATTCTAAGGGCGCATCCGTCGGAACTGTTCCTACGGATACACACAGCGTTTTAAAAAATATTTATTTCCCAATCCGTCGGAACTGTTCCTACGGATTTCCGACGGATTCGCCCTTAGCATTTAGAAAAATGTTTATTTCCCATTCCGTCGGAAATCCGTAGGAACAGTTCCGACGGATTTCCGACGGACGTTTATAAATGTTGTTTAGGGTTTAGGGTATATGTTTTTTTTGAAAAAAAAAGGTTACAAACATATGTATGTTTTATATACAGTAGTTTGAACTTGTAATATTTCAAAATTAATGTGTTATATACAATTTAAAAAATTTGATGGAAGTGTTTATATAACTTATAGTATAAGGTATAGTTGATTTATGTTATATGTTTAGGATTTGATGTTTTATAATATATACACTCATATTAAGTCTTCACCGATAGTGTATTTCTTTTTTTTTGAATCAAACAAGTACATTAGGGTTTAGTAAATCCTTTAACTTAAATCCTAAATCCTAAACCCTAATTATACCCTAAATCTGTCGGAAATCCGTGGGAAAGTTCCGACGGATAACATTTTTTTTACTGACCAATGACAACGCATGCAGAGAATCCATTTCCGTCGGAAATTTCCCACGGATTTCCGACGGATTCTAAAATTTTTAGGGTTTAGGAGACGCAGTAAAATGTGCCGCCTAAATTAAAGATTTCCGACGGATATGTCCGTCGGAAATCCCTATATATCGGCCACCACGACCTTTCTTTCTCATTTCTCTCTTATCTCTCTCTCTCCTCTTTTCCGGCGAACCTTCCTCTCCTCTTCCTCCGGTGCGGCGACCCTCTCCTCCTCCTCCTCTACTCCTCCCTCGGCGTCTCCTCTCCTCCTCCTCCTCCGCCGACTCCTTTCTTCTTTCCTCCGGCGAACCGCGGCATCTCCTCCTCTCCTCCTCCGGCGGCGAACCTCTCCTCCTCTCCTCCACGGCCGGCATCTCCTCTCCTCCTCCAATATGTAAGATTTTGATTTTGTATTTTGATTTTGATTTTGATTTTGTTTTTTTATTTTGTTTTTGTGATTTTGGAATTGATTTTAGAATTAGGATGTTGTAATTTGGATTTAGGTGTAGGATTTAGGTTTACGATTTTGGAATTAGGTATTTGGAATTTGGAATCAGGATTTAGGGTTTATTATTTTGTTTTAGGATTTAGAATTTGTGATTTAGATTTTGTATTTGTGATATAATTGTGGATTTAATTTAGAAATCTTGTGATTTAGGTTTTATAATTAAGTATTTTATATTTTTGAAATTTTTTTTGAAAAGGGTTTATGAAAAATTGTTTTGTATAATTATTTAAAAACATTTTAATAATTTTCGGAGAATTAGAAAAACGTTTTTGTATATTGTAGGGAATTTTGATAATTATAAAAGATTTTTTCATAATTTATTACTAATTAAATAGGTTTGTAATTTATAATTTTCAATATTATAATTGTTATAACTACTAATTAAAACGTTTATAAATTATAATTGATTTTTTATTAATTTAAGTACTAATTAAAACGTTTTTTAAAAATATTATAATAAAATTTAAATGTTTTAGTAATTTCCAATTTTAGATTTAGTTATTATAGCAATAAAATTATAATATTATTAAAACTTTATAAAAAGTATTTTTATATATTTTTAGAATTGGAAAACACATTTTGTAAATTTTTAGAAGTGAAAAAACGTTTTTATATATTTTTGGGTTTTAAAAAATTATAATAGAATTTTTTTGAATTTATTACTAATTAAAAACGTTTTTGTAATTTATAATTTTAGATTTAGTTATTTATAGGTTTGTTAAAATGTTTTTTGTGTTGTGGAAGTTTTTTCATTTTTTTGATATTATTATAAGTTTATTAGAAATTTAATAATTTGTATTTTCGGGATTTTAGAAAATTTTGAAATTTTCTAAATTTACAAAATTTCGTTCGTACTAACTATTTTATTGCTTTTCCCGCAGGAGTTACGAGGACGTGCTACAGTTGGGCGGTGGCTCCCATGGCCGCCGTTCTCGGAGTACTCGGGGTTCTCGGGCCACGCCTTCTGGCGGAACGAGCTCGGGAACTCAAATCCCGGAGTCCGAGCAATCCGCAGCTCGGAGCCGCATTAGTATCGAGGAACTAGTCCAACAGCCCAACTGAAGTCATTGCATCCGTCTCGATCCGCAGTATGAAGACTGGACTTGGTGAGTGAATTTCATTATTATCTCAATTTTTAAAGATTTTTACTCGAATTAAACGGATTTATTTAATTTTTTTTTTCAGGTTTAAGTTGTCGCCTGAGATCACAAAGGCGATCTTACGGATGCTCCACAACATGTTGGAGAAACCGTACCCGAGGTACAAGGACATGCCGAAAGCCGAGAAGGACGCGTGGCATCGAAGTTTTGCGGTAACAAATTATTTTATTTGTTTTTTTAGTTTATTTTGTCAATTTTAATTCCAAATACTAACATTATTATTTTTTTATAATGTAGCAAGACTTCACATGGGACCCTTCCCTTACGAATCAAGTACTTACGCAATTCGACAAGTATGCTGCGCGTTCATACTCGAACCACATGTACGAGTGGAAGCAGAACTGGCTGCTCGGGAAGGAGATGCCTAAAGACCTCGACGAAACCGTTTGGCAGGGCTTTTGCGAATACTGGAGCAACCCAAACACGAAGAAGCTCTCCGAGACAAACACGAAGAACCGGAAGAGCGACCGAGGAGGGAAGGGGATGTACATTCACAACGGCAGGTCGAAGACCGTCGAACGAGAAGCAATGGAAATGGTTAGATTAATTAAGAATTTTTATAATTAGTTATTTTGTGTTTATTATTATTTACTTAACAATATTTTGCAGGCACAAAAAGAAGGCGTACCTCCCGACTACCTTCGAGTGATCGAGCAGAGGCACACCAACAAAAAAACTAGTGTGATCCAGGATAACGGCATGCGTGAGGTAAGAAGAAGAAGGTGGATCGGGAACGAGAAGTTGGACTCTCACAGCTCACTCTCGATGGGTCGTCCTCGTCGAACGAGTTACCCCGGGAAGAGATCAACGAAATTGTCCTCAATGTAAGTGTCTAATTATTTTCAATTATTATTTTTTCAAAATTTTATTACTAACTTTATGTTGATGTTTTATTTTCATAGGAAACTCGGAAAGTCAAAGGGCGATTCGCTGGGTTAGGCGGACTTCCGACCCAGGAATCGTCTTCTTCCATTCCCGCAGACGAGATCCGAGGCTCACCCAACGGTGAAAGAACGTGATGCGGAAGTCGAGCACCTTAAGTCCGCATACACGTCCACCCAGGACCAGCTCGCCTCAACCCAGTCTCAGCTCACCTCCTTGCAGCAGACCATGAAGGCCGCCTTTCCTCATCTCTTTCTATCCGACGATTCCGACAACGTTTAAAGTCTTTTTTTTTTTAAACATTAAAATATTTTGTGTTATGGATTATTTTTTAATTTTTAATAAATTTAATTATGAAAAATTTATAATTTTATTTTAAATAATTTCATTTATTTATTTAATTAATATTATTATATATAATAATAATTATTCATTTAATAAAAAAAAAAAGTACAGATAAAAATTCCGTCAACGTGAAATTCGTCGGAATTCGTCGAACAGTTCTGTCGGAAATGTAACAGTTCGTCGGAAATTGCCGGTAAAGCAGGAATCCGGAACAGTTCTGTCGGAAATCCGTCGGAACAGTTCTGTCGGAAATCCGTCGGAACATTCTGTCGGAATTCTGTCGAAACAATTCTGTCGGAATTCCGCCGGAACTTGGACCGTCGGGAGTATAAAAGCAGCTGAGTCAAAACAATCAAAGCAGAGTGATGGAATACTGCAGTCACCTCAAGACGGCAACGTGTTGTCTATGGATCAGAACATTAAAGTTACAAAGCCCATCGATAAGTCTCAAGCTGCAAGACAAAAGGATGAGAAGCCCATTATCAAGATTAAAACAGAGGAAGCCACTCTGCAATTTCCTGTAACCTGCAAGAAATGGTACGAGCATGACAAGCTGGCTAAGAAAGATGCTGATTTCAGAATCAAGACAGAAAATCGTTTTGATTCATTAAAATTAGATGATGAGTCATAAAGCAGCTCTAGATCTTATCCTCTCAGTCAAAGGTTACCGTTTTTAGTATTTTGTCTTATGTTTTCTCATTTTGCCTATATAAGTCAATACGACTGTAAAGAAATTTAAAACGATGAAGAAATGAAATATCTTTGAGAAAAACTTCATCTTTACATTTCCATTTCTTTCTACATGGTATCAGAGCTGTAGGTTGTTTCCATGGAGCAATATACACAACCCACTCTTCACATTTCAAACTGTGTTACAATAAAGCTAACTGAGAGAAACTATCTCCTATGGAAATCTCAGTTTGAAACCTTTCTCTCTGGTCAAGGTCTTCTAGGGTTTCTCACTGGAGCAAATCCAGCACCAGCAGCTACCGTTAGAGCTACTCTCATTGATGGCCGTGTTGAAGAAACATCTAATCCAGATTTTGTCAGCTGGGTTAGAACAGATCAAGTGGTGAAATCATGGCTGTTGGGTTCGTTCTCTGAAGACATTCTCAGTGTGGTGGTAGAAGCTGTAACTTCAAGAGATGTTTGGCTTAGTCTTGCAAAGTATTTCAATCGTGTGTCGTCTTCAAGGCTTTTTGAGCTACAAAGAAAGCTCCAAACTGCAGAAAAAGGAGACAAAGCCATGTCAGTTTACTTAAGAGACATCAAAGACATCTGTGATCAGCTAACCTCTATAGGAAGTCCTGTGGTTGAGAAGATGAAGGTTTTTGCAGCTCTGCAAGGCCTCGGAAGGGAGTATGAACCAATCAAAACAACTATAGAGAGTCTTATGGATGGTGTTATTCCTCCAACCTTTGAAGATATAGTTCCTAAACTTACAAGCTTTGATGACAGAATGCAAGGATATGAGAAAGGGCTCACTGTCTCTCCTCACTTAGCATTCAATGCTGCAAGGAACAGTTCTGCAAATTTTTACAACAACAACAGAGGAAGAGGAAACTCTTACGGTAGATCTGGGAACACTAGAGGCAGAGGATCTTTCTCTACTAGAGGAAGAGGTTTTCATCAGCAAATATCCTCCTCCGGTGGTTCATATGTGACAAAGAATAGACCAACTTGTCAAATATGTGGCAAGATGGGTCATGAAGCCCTTAAATGCTGGCATAGATTTGATAACAGCTATCAAACTGAAGAACTTCCTGCTGCATTAGCTGCTCTACATATCACTGATGTTACTGAAAGTTCTGGACAAGAGTGGCATCCAGATACAGGAGCTACAGCTCACATCACCAATACTGTGCAGAAACTTCAGCAAGCTCAACCTTATTATGGTTCTGACACCGTCATGGTTGGAGATGGGAACTATCTCCCAATAACACATGTAGGATCTGCTAATCTTCCATCCACTTCAGGTATGATTCCTTTAAAAGATGTACTGGTTTGTCCAGAAATTGCCAAATCTCTTCTCTCTGTCTCTAAGTTAACAACAGATTACCCTTGTATCTTTGAGTTTGATTGTGATGGAGTTTGTGTAAAGGACAAGGAAACAAAGCAGATTCTGAAACTGGGAAGAAATCATGATGGGTTGTATGTTCTGGAGGATCAAAAGCTTAAAGTGTTCTACTCAATAAGGCAGAGTTCAGCAAGTTCTGAGGTCTGGCATAGAAGATTAGGCCATCCCAGTGCGAAGATTCTCCAGCTTCTATCTCAAAATAAAGTCATCGGTATAAATAAGTCATCCCCTGGCATGTGTGAAGCTTGTCAACTTGGGAGAAGTAGTCGTCTAGCTTTTTCTGAATCTTATTTCTCGGCTTCAAAGCCTTTGCAGAGGGTGCATTGTGATCTATGGGGACCAGCACCTGTTGTTTCTGCTCAAGGCTTTCGTTTTTATGTAATCTTCATTGATAATTATTCAAGAAATGTTTGGTTCTATCCTCTGAAATTAAAATCAGACTTCTATGAAATGTTTATCAGTTTTCAGAAAATGGTTGAAGTTCAGTTCAGTTCAAAGATAGAAATCTTTCAGTGTGATGGGGGAGGAGAGTTTACAAGTAAAAGGTTTCTAACTCACCTACAAGCTTCAGGAACAAGACAGTTTATCTCTTGTCCACACACTCCTCAGCAGAATGGGCTAGCTGAGAGGAAACATAGACATATTGCTGAACTTGGAATGTCAATGATGTTTCAGAGTTGCATCCCTCAAAGATATTGGGTAGAGGCATTCTTCACTGCAAGCTTTTTGATAAATCTTCTTCCATCTTCAATCTTAGATCAACAGAAAAGTCCATTTGAAGTTCTACATGGTAAAGTTCCAGACTATACATCATTAAGAACTTTTGGCTGCAAATGTTTTCCTGTCCTCAGAGATTATGCAGAAAATAAATTTGATCCTAAATCTCTTGTGTGTGTCTTTCTTGGCTATAATCAAAAGTATAAGGGCTACAGATGCTTATATCCACCTACTGGTAGGGTTTTCATCTCAAGACATGTTTTGTTTGAAGAAAATGTGTTCCCATTCTCAAATCAATATCAAGAGAAAGAGTCAATCCGACACACTTCTCTGTATAAAGCATGGAAATTGAGTCTAAGGTTACAGAACAACGATGACAAAGAAGTAAAAATAGATAAACAAGGAGAGCAGCCTATGACTACTCAAGATCCCAATCCCTCTCAGCCTGCAATCATTATACAACAAACGCAAATTTCTGAGGCAGAACCTGCAATTCCTCTGCAACATGAAGATAATCCGCCTGCAATGCCTGAAATAGTATTCGATCAGACAGCTTCTGTATCAAATGAAGGGGGTAGCCCTGTGTGTACGGCAAACTTAGACCTTGATCCTATTAGCACCAGCTATCCTCCTTCAAATGAAACCGAAAACACTGTCACTAATTCAGAAACTGTTTCAACACATGTGATGACTACAAGATCAAAATCTGGGATAATGAAGCCTAATCCAAAGTATGCCTTGCTCTCTTTGAAGTCTGTATATCCAAAACCTAAAACTGTGAATGCAGCTCTAAAAGATGATGGTTGGAAAGATGCAATGGAGGAGGAGATGCAGAATTGCAGAGAAACAAAAACTTGGTCTTTAGTTCCTCTTCAGACTAACATGAATGTTCTTGGTAGTAAGTGGGTTTTTAGAACGAAACTAAATGCAGATGGGTCATTAAACAAGCTCAAAGCAAGATTAGTAGCTCAAGGTTTTGATCAAGAAGAGGGGATTGATTACCTTGAGACCTACAGTCCTGTGATTAGATCTGCAACAGTGAGAATTATCCTACACATTGCCACTACTATGGGTTGGAATGTCAGGCAGATGGATGTCAGAAATGCCTTTCTTCATGGTGATCTCACTGAAACAGTGTATATGAAGCAACCTGCTGGATTCGTTGACAAAGCAAGACCTGATCACGTTTGTTTACTCCACAAATCCTTATACGGTCTGAAGCAATCTCCCAGGGCATGGTTTAACAAGTTCAGTAATTTCCTGCTAGAGTTTGGTTTTACTTTCAGCATATCTGACCCCTCCTTGTTTGTTTATATACATAACAAGGACGTTATTCTATTGTTACTCTATGTAGACGACATGGCAATAACTGGAAGTGACTCTGTAGCTATGCAGAGGTTGCTGGTGGAGCTTAATAATCAGTTCCGGATGAAAGACATGGGACAGTTTCATTATTTTCTTGGAATTCAGGCACATTACCATCAAGAGGGGCTGTTTTTATCTCAACAAAAGTATGCAGAAGATCTATTAGTTGTGGCTGGAATGAGTAACTGTCTCTCCATTTCAACCCCATTACCGTTATAGTTGAATAGAGTACCAGAAGAACCTGAGCTGTTCCCTAATCCAACGTATTTCAGAAGTCTAGCAGGCAAGTTACAATACTTGACTCTAACAAGACCAGATATACAGTTTGCAGTTAACTATGTGTGCCAAAAGATGCATGCTCCATCAATGGGTGATTACAAACTCCTAAAAAGGATCTTGAGGTATGTCAGAGGAACAATGACAATGGGAATTAACTTCAACAAGAACACAGACTGCACATTGTGCGCCTATTCTGATAGTGACTGGGCAGGTTGCAAGATTACAAGACGATCCACTGGGGGTTTCTGCACATTTCTTGGCAATAATCTCATCTCATGGTCATCCAAAAAGCAGCCCACAGTTTCAAAAAGCTCCACTGAAGCAGAATATAGAGCGTTATCAGAAGTGGCTTCAGAATTGAAATGGATAAGCTCTGCATTGCGTGACACTGGAGTTCCACTTCTGCACACACCAACATTATATTGTGACAACCTGTCCGCTGTATATCTCACTGCTAATCCAGCCTTTCATTCTCGGACCAAGCACTTTGAAACAGATCACCATTATGTCCGGGAGAGAGTTGCACTTGGGACTTTGGAGGTGAAGCATATCAATTCTACAAATCAACTAGCGGATATCTTTACCAAATCCCTTCCTGCTGCAGCATTTTGTGATCTGCGATTCAAACTTGGTGTAGCTGAACCACCAACACCAAATTTGAGAGGGGCTATAGAAGCAGCTGAGTCAAAACAATCAAAGCAGAGTGATGGAATACTGCAGTCACCTCAAGACGGCAACGTGTTGTCTATGGATCAGAACATTAAAGTTACAAAGCCCATCGATAAGTCTCAAGCTGCAAAACAAAAGGATGAGAAGCCCATTATCAAGATTAAAACAGAGGAAGCCACGCTGCAATTTCCTGTAACCTGCAACAAATGGTACGAGCATGACAAGCTGGCTAAGAAAGATGCTGATTTCAGAATCAAGACAGAAAATTGTTTTGATTCATTAAAATTAGATGATGAGTCATAAAGCAGCTTTAGATCTTATCCTCTCAGTCAAAGGTTACCGTTTTTAGTATTTTGTCTTATGTTTTCTCATTTTGCCTATATAAGTCAATACGACTGTAAAGAAATTTAAAACGATGAAGAAATGAAATATCTTTGAGAAAAACTTCATCTTTACATTTCCATTTCTTTCTACAGGGAGTTCGTCGGAGTTTTCCGACACATTTCCGGCGACCGTTATCCGTTGGAACTGTCTGACGGATTTCCGACGGAATTTAAGTTCCGACGAACTGTAACCGACGGAATAATTCCGTCGGAAAAGGCGTGTTTCTGACGGAATTCCGACGGATAGGCCGTCAAAATACCCTTGTAATCTTGTAGTGTAAGCCAAATAGAAGAACTAAAATCCAAAATAGCATGGTAAATAGGAAAAGAAGACGTACGCCTTTGATGCAAGTAGATGCGTACACCCATTAGCTTGTCTTCGTTGAAATCGAAATGAAGAATTGAGGTGTCGACGTGGTGAGGTCAGAACGTTCATCGTAATGCTACTCAACGTCGGCCACAAGTCAGGAGCACCCAATGCCTGTACTAAAATTTGAGAGTCAGTCTCAAAGATAATATCTTGGACTTCTAGGTTTTCTAAACATTGAGTATAGGTTTGATCAGTTCTAAATTCTTCTTAATATTAACGTACGTTTAGCCACTGGCTAATTAAAGAATAATTGCTTATACTAGATCTTTTAAGCATTTAAACAAACACGTTTAGTTTTTTAAACTATCTAGAATCTAGGAGTATCTAACACACCAAAAGTAATGTCTAAATCTAAGTGAATGAAAGAAGGTCTATAAAACTCTAACAGTAGGTATTAAAGCAAGTGAAAACCGAGTCAGGTTAGATCCTGGAAGTTGGGTAAATCTAGATATATTAAAATGAAATTTGGTTATCAGTGTCGAGCTCGATCAGTTGGGTAAATCGAATGTTGGATCGATTGATTTGGGAGGTGGATCTATCGTTCCCCTCCACATCGGGTCAAACTCATCACTTGCTTCTTCAAAACATTTATGATCAGATTTGCAGATTATTCAAAACATTTAAGAAAGTCAATTATGGTAACACTTTACACATAATCGTATTTGACATAAACACAAGGAATCATGTCTGGATCTACAATTTTGGCATTAACGTGGAAACACGTTTTGTTATCAAAACCGTAAAATCATGTTTTGCCATAAAACACACATAATCGCGCTGGACGCAAAAACTTCAAAAATATGTTTGCCACAAATTGAAATTTGGAGATATGGCATAAAAATTGCAGAAATGGGTTTTGGTGCCAAAATAATTTTATATATTTATTTAGTTCACAAAAATATATTTGTAATTGATTTTTTTATTAAAATAATTACTTAAAAAATTTTAAGATTATCCAACATAAAATTTTTATTTAAAAGTTAGTATGATTTTTTTTGAAATTAAATTTGATCGTTATTAGATAATACAATTAATCTGTTAACTAAAAAATAGTAACAACATATATATCTTATAGTCATATTTAAACAAATTTCCTTCTAAAATTTTGAATTTATTTTACAAACTTTCCAACAAGTAAAAATATATTCAAATAAAACAATTAAATGCATCGTTATAGATCTGTTTTGATGGATTAATCTTACTCTTTTAAACAAATTGTTTTTGAAAAAAAATACATGTTAAAATGAAAAATTCTGTTTCCGGTGAACAAATTCAGATAGAAGATGCATTGTTACAAAATCACTATAACCTTTTCCACGGATCGACAACATAAATCAGCCTTTCTCATAAAGTTTATACTCATGCTTGTTGTATTTCATTTGCTTTTTGTTTTGTCAATGATGTTGATTTGCTTTGAGATTAAAATCATTGTGTAAATTATGAATAATAATACTAAAAAAAATTATGAATAAATGTATAGAGGGACGTAACAGCTAAGTGAGCATGTTCTAATGTCAAATGCCTCGAAGATACCAATGATACTCGTTCTTGGAGACCATGCAAAAAGCCCTTTGGACTTTACTTCCTTTCCGGTCAAAAATGTTCCTTTTTATTTCCCTTTTCTCAATAGCTTGGTCCATTTCAAAATTACACTAATCATGAGTTATTCATTTTATATATATATATATATATATATATATTCAGATTCAATATATATGAACAAACCATCCTTTTCATTTTCTCTCTTTTATTCGGTAATGACAATGAATGTATGTGTATATGACCTCACTTTCTAATTTGATAACTAGGTACTATCTAGTATTGTACAGATAAATATAATAAAAATAAAGCGAAGTATTATGTTATAAAAGTCAATTTATATAAATATATGTTTACTACCACACGTTGAATATTTAATCCGTCATAAGTGTTTACGTATATATATTTCTTTTAAGTGTACATATATATAATAAGTTAGAAAAAATTTTAGATTGATGGTTAGAGAAAAATTAGATTTATAATAAGCTCTTTCTACCTAATGGTAATTTTAATTATGAACTACTGGTCAAAATCGGATCATATTAAAGTAATGCTTTCAAAAGCAGATCAGATAGCAAACTGAAATTTTTACTGGATTATCGGATCAATCCAGTCTGATTATAGATCAATGATTTTTAATTTCTCACAAAATATAAAGAAAAATGTGTTTTTTTCATGAAAAAATACTTTTGAATTATTATGAATTATACCAGTGAAATTCAAAAGTAAAACATAATTCATGAAAATAAAATAAATCATTTTCAAATCACAATGTTTTTGGTTAAGAATTTAATTTTGATATATTTTGACCAAAAAACTAAAATTAACTTTTATCTTTCTTGTCAACCACACAACTAAATTAAAAGGTACTTTCGAGATTGGTTACCCAATATGGAGGAGTAGCACTTACAATGCTAATCTAATGAGTCTAAATCTAGTTCTAGTTGCATGAACTAGACAATATGCTCTATAAACTAAACTGTCGCATAATGAGCATAACTCATCAATGAGATTGGAGAAAGTGAACCATCTTTCAAGACAATGCAACATTTTGATCATCTCTGAACAATCCGCCTCAAACTTCATAGTGTTAATTCATGTTAACTAGATACTAAACATGGTTCAGATAAGCGTTTCTAACAATGAGTGAAGGGGTGAGGGACTGCATCTCTGATAACGAGCTCTTACTAAAACCATCTTGTCATCGGGTTTGTCGTCTTCCAAAAGCCATCACTTGGCATATTGGTCTTTTATATTGCCCTTGTGTGGCCTCTATTATCGATGGAAGTGAGTATTGAGTGTTTCTCCAAGCCTTAAATTCACAAATAGCATGCATGGTTTAAAATATCTGGAATCTCCTTTTTAATATTATGAAAAACTACTTCATTTTGTTGACTTTCCAAAAGGAACCACATCACCCATGAAAAAACGCCTTTGTTCTCCTTCCATACCACTCTGATCTTGCCTTCTCCATCATTGATTATACAAACTGGAGAACATCAAACTGGTGCAAAATTTCGAATCGGAAGTACATGAAGTAATCAAACCATCTCTTGCAATCTCTTTTATTAATTCTGTTATTTATTTCAGTTGTTAGTAATGGGATGAGTCTTTCTAATGTTTAGGAGCTTATCCTTCCACTTTCCCAATTTCTCTTGTTTGCTCGGAATCATAGATTCTAACTCTTCTTGTATTATTCTATTTAAATCAGTGAATTAAAAAAAAAAAAAAAACAGTTCCAGTTTGCCAATTAAAAAGATTTCTTGTATTCTGTTTTCATGCTTTGATTGGGATCATTATTAACTTGTGAGATTTGATTTTTTTTTTTTTGAATAAATGTTAAACTATATTCACTCAAAAAGAATGTTTGTATAACTAGTGCCATCATTTTTGAAATAAAAGCTGAGAATTTGAAATAGAGAAACATATTACAATATACTTAATCATAAGTTATCCTCTTTGCGTGGAAAACCATACTTGAAGGGGCAGCATCGTATATCTTATCCCCTTGCTCATGGATTAATGTTAGGAAATTTTGGACTTGTTTGTCAATGTGTTTACTGAGGGTCGCTTGGACCATTGGAGCTTGTCCTTGACGTCTTGAGTTTCTCTCTTTCCATAGATGATAGATTATATATTGAAATACATATCTGAGGAGGTATTGTTTCAGCCGGGGTATTGATTTGTTTTTGGAGTTATTTAAGGATCAGTAGACCTCCTCCTCCTTCGTCTCTCTCTCTTTGCTGCTGCAGCAAACTTCACTCGTGGAGAGCTCGCCACTGCTTTGAGAAAGCAAAACAAGAATGGATCATTGTTCTGGAGGCTTGAACGAAAATCCCATGGCTTCTCAGTTTTATGATTCAATTATATTTCTTCTACCGGAATCCTTTAGCAATGATTGAACCATGGCCTCAGCTCTTAGTTTTTCGTCTCTTTTTTAAATGGCAACCTTTTAGTGTTTATCTGCTCAACTCTATTGGTGAATGATGTTTCTTAATGATATGTTTTGTTTAATGCAGAGCTCACGTCAAAGCTGTACTCTTTATCAGATCAACATGGCCTCCACGTCTCGTTCTCGCGTTCTCCCACAAAGTGTCCCAGTCTACCAAGAGGTTCCCATTTTTTGGGACTTGAACACATGTCCACTTGTAGCTCGTTGTCGTCCTCAAAATTTAATAAGTAACATTTACAAAATTCTAAGAATTGCATGTGGAGATTTAAGTGAGCAGAGGGAAGCTACTCGAACATGCCTTGAAAATCAAGGTTTCCAATTGTTTGATGGTGTCGAGAGACATGCATATTGCCCTGAGCATGATCGATCGAAGCCTAATACACTAGCACCGGAGCATTTGTTAAAAAGATTGATCGAGTACGTAATCCATCACCGTAGTGATATGTAGAAGAACATATTGCTTGTTTCAGATGGAAGAAAGACTATACAATCTTTTTAGCTATGCGACTAGATTCCGAAATATCATTTAAAAACCATGGAAACTATACATGATATTGGGAACATATGCATTATGGAACTGGTGATTAGATACGATTCACTGCCGAAAAATATTCTCAATTAATTTAATGTATTTTTCTCATATTTTATTTTCATGTAATTTCTCATATTTCATCATCTAATACAGTTTAATTCAAGTTTTTCAACAAAAAAAAGAGATTTGATATTTTCAACAAAGTCTTTTCAGACCTTAAAATGAAGTTGAAGAAAATAATATTGAATATATAGATAAGAGAAAAAAAAATAGTTAATTATATGAGTTTTGTGAGAGAAAAGAAGACAAATTAAACCATGTGATCATCAACAAAATATAAAATGTTATGCGAAGACAATGTCTTGTTAGCAGGCATTAATGCAATAAACATGAGACTAAACAAATATTAGTGTTATAAATTATGTTGGTTAGTTGACAAAGGAGAAAAAAATTGTTGGTTTATTGTGATTTTACATGAATCAATATATATTCTATATTAACATTATATAATATCTGGAAGCGATCGATCAAGGAGATTATGAGTAAACAAGGTAAAAAAAACAGAAAACTTGAGACGTTTTGAAGAAAAACAACAAGAAGGAAAAGTTCTAAAATATATAGAGAAGAGAGAAATGTGGGATGAGACAAAAAGTCTGTAAATCTCTCTCTAATTGTTTATTTCTTTAAAAATAATTATTTTTTTGCAATCCATAGATTTTGTTACTTGTACAACATATGTACATTAAAAAAATGGTATAAAAAGATATAAGAATGAACCTGAAATTCATAATGATTGAACCATGACCTCAATTGCATGGGGAAATTTAAGTGATCTGAACGAGCTACTCGAACATGCCTTGAAAATCAAGGTTTCAAATTGTTTGATGGTGTCGAGAGACATGCATATTGCCCTAAGCATGATCGATGAAAGCCCAATACACCAGTACCGGAGCATTTGTTAGAAGCATGTTTGATCGAGTACGTAATCCAGCACGGTAGTGATATGCAGAGGAACATATTGCTTGTTTCAGGTGATTATGATTTTACTTATTCATTGGATACTCTATGGAAGAAAGACTATACAATTTTTTTAGCTATGCGCCTAGATTCCGAAATATCATTTAAAAACTATGGAAACTATACATGGTATTGGGAACAGATGCAATGTGGAACTGGTGATTGGGTATGATTCACTACCGACAAATATTTCAACTAATTTAATGTATTTTTTTTTCTATTTTTATGTATTTATCTCTTATTTTCATTTGCATGTAATTTCTCCTATTTCATCATCTAATACAGTTTAATTCAAGTTTTTCACAAAAAAAAAAGATTTGATATTTTTAACAAAGTGTTTTGAGACCTTAAAATGAAGTTGAAGAAAGTAATATTGAATATATAGATAACGGAAAAAATTAGTTAATTATATGAGTTTGGTAAGAGAAAAGAAGACAAATTAAACCATGTGATCATCAGCAAAATATAAAATGTTATGCGAAGACATATGTCTAGTTAGCAGGCATTAATTTAATAAACATGAGACAAAGAAATATTAGTGTTATAACTGTGTTGGTTAGTTGACAAAGGAAAAAAAAATTGTTGGTTTATTGTGATTTTACATGAAAAGTATATATTCTATATCAACATTATATAATCAAGGAAATTATGAGTAAACAAGATAAAAATAAAGAAAACTCTAGACGTTTTGAAGAACTTTCAAGAAAAAACAAGAAGGAAGAGTTCTAAAATATATAGAGAAGAGATAAATGTGGGATGAGATAAATAGTTTGTAAATCTCTCTAATTGTTTATTTCTCTAAAAATCAAATTTTGTGCAATCCATAGATTTTGTTACTTGTATAACATGTGTACATTAAAAAAATGGTATAAAAAAGGTATAAGAATGAACCTAAAATTCATAATAAAACTCATCATATTCATGTCCATCTTACAAAATCTTTACGTTGCAATTATATATCTTGACTGAATCGTGAAATAGTGTGAGTCAGTGAAGAATTAACAATCAAAACTATTTGATCTCCTTTGTAAAGGATAGAAAAGGAAGTGGAATCAAAACTTAAGCTCGCATGAATGCGTTTTTTGATTTTCTTAGTTATGGTATCCGCGGACATACTTTTAACATTTATTTGTTGTTAGATATAATAAAAGTCGGGAATAAGGAGTTTTTGTCGAAGAAGTCACAACAAAACAAGAAAAAAAACATGAAAAAGTTTGGGTAAAACTTGAAGAATTTTCATCCAAAACCACAACTTGGAGGTTGTTAAGAGACTTGGCAAAACTATCTTTTGTCATTATATACGCATGATCAATATCTCTATTATATTCTTGTTCAACTCATATAATACAATCTGCGATTATGAAATAAAGGCTTATGCTTGTGCTTTTTTTCTACTGAGCAAAGCTCTGTACTTGAGGTGTTTCAAGTTTGTAAAACTTCAGTTTGTTGTTTGGTCTATAGTATATTCAATCGTTTTAACACACTAGGAAATTTTAACACAATTTGTTAAATTAAAGTTAGTAAAATATATAAATTACAATACAAATAAAGCTAATCGGCCAAATATTCCAGCTTAAGTATCAATTGTAAGACTTTCATATTGAGTTAATTTGCTAACTAACAAGGGATAAAACTAAAATTAAGAAAATGGAAATGAATGGGACATTTTGTCATCAAATAGTGTTTTTATTTACATTTATTTTAAAGTGCGCTAACAAAACTTTGTCATAAAACACTCTAATTTATCTCATGGTGCGCTAACAAAACTTTGATTTTTTGTTTGATTTTGGTTTTTGAACTCGGTTATTTTTCAGATATAGCAAAAGAGAATCTTTTTAAGGAGATTATGAGTAAATAAAATGCAGATGAAGAAAGCTCGAGACGTTTTGAAGAACCGTCAAGAAAACAACAAAAATATAAAAAAAAAAATCTAAAATATATAGAGAAGAGAGAAATATGTGATGAGAACAAAATGTTTGTAAATCTCTCTCTTATTGTTTACTTTCTCTTTTTAAAAAAATCTTGTGTAATCCCTAGATTTTGTTATCTATACAACATACGTACATAAAAAAATTGCATAAAACAAGTATAAGAATGAACATAAAGTCCATAAAAAAGCTCATCACATTCATGTTCAACTTGCAAAATCTTAAATACTATTTGATTTCCTTTGCAAAAGATAAAAGATGAAATGAAATCAAAACTCAAACTCGCATGACTACATGATGCTCTCAATCATGTTATCCGCCGCCATGCTTCTGGTATTTCTTGTTAGCACGCATTAATGCAATAAATAAGAGACTAAAACAAAATCAGTGTTATAAATTTTGTTGGGTAGGTGACAAAGGAAAAAAAATTGTTGGTTTATTGTGATCTCACATAAACCATGGTACATATTCGATATTGACACTACATCATGCAAGATTTAAAAGGAAAACAAAAATGGATAAAGATCAGAAAAGGGAAATAGAATGATAAGTGGTGAAAAATATGCAGTATGAATAATCACAATAAAGAAAATCTTAATAGAACAAACATTCATAGAAGAATGTTACCTTTACGCGCATTATCAAAAATATGGCAAAAATAAATATGGCAAATAATTGAAGAAAATTATGCTCAGATTTTGTTGTTGTGTGCAGCTAAACAAGTGATTGTGAAGTTTAAACGATTTGCTTAATATTGATTTTTATTTTTGATTTAATGTTAAATTTATTAAGCAACAAAAAACCTCTTACATGATTGAATTTGGAATCCAAATTGAATTTTAAGAGAATATCAGAGAAATTGGAAAAT
The DNA here is from genome assembly GCA_018361395.1 of Boechera stricta. Lineage (NCBI taxonomy): Eukaryota > Viridiplantae > Streptophyta > Magnoliopsida > Brassicales > Brassicaceae > Boechera > Boechera stricta. Next base: position 5,282,437 of record CM031541.1, read on the forward strand.
CAAAATTCTCTACTTCTTCACTTGCTTTCTTGGCTGAACACCACAAAGATGGTTTGTCTCTTATTCTGGGTTTCACTTTGCACAACATTTCATTCTATATGATATTATTTACAAAAATTTTCTTGACATAAACCAAAATACCAAACAGAAAGACAAGAAAATAGAAATAAATGTTATTAGCATGAACAAGTAAAGGAAAAAAAGAGAACAAACAATAATTCAGCAGAAAACTAACACAAGTAAACAATGGTAGCTAAATCGAATAGGTTATTTGTATATTCTTAAAAAAATAATAATAACAAACGATATGAATGAATAATATAATATAATACGTATATGAATGTATCAAAAAACCATAAAACAAAAAAATGAAACTCACTATACAAATCTCTGATGCTCCCTCCTGCAAGTGGAACACACTCTTCATCTTGTGAGGTTATTAAGCGCTGCAGTACTAGTCTTATGTCCACTAGAGCTTCTTAGGCAGATTATATGTCTTCTTGAGAAACCTCGTTGCAGATTCATCGTTACGATAACACAAAACACGTAAGAGCGTGTTTGGCTCCATGCCATTCCACTGGCCTGAAGTTGGAGGCAACGGAAGCCTCGACTTAGCTGAGGACCCGTAAGCTTCGAGGGTTGTTCCCTTGAACCTCTCTATTAAACTGTCCGTGTCTGTACTAAACAAAGGAAGCACGCCTCTGACTGTCGTCGAGAACTTATCAATCAGGTCCATGGCTAGACCATCTCCGTTTGCCCAGAACATATCTTTCATTGATTTGAAATCTTCTTCCATTATCTGAGAGTCCTGTCTTGTAAAAGCCCTAGAGGGTCCTCCAGCAAGGAGGACAAGTAAAAAGCCATCGAAAGAGGCTCTCATAATATCAGTGATGATGCGTGTTCGGACTCTTTCATGTACTGTCTCTGCTACTGCTGTCAAATTCTGTTCAAGTTCCTTGAGGAAAGGATCGATTCTAGAGGACGAGATGTCACCAATGTATAACCCATCCCATAATGTGTGGCTTAGGTCATGGAATACGACTTTGTAAGCCAGAGACTCAGAAAGCTGTTGGACACCTTCAATGCAAGCTGCTGGTGTGAGCTCAAACTTTTTTCCTAAGCCGTTGGAAAAGTCATCGGTGTGAGCTGACTCACAGTTCCTCAAATGTGTGATCACCCTTTTTTCCACAATATCGAGCTCACTGCGGATTTTGTGCAAGCTGTTTATTCTGACACATAGCTGCGTGACCCCAAAGGAATTCTCACCGTTCATAACCGAAACCTGAGAGTCTCTCTTCTGAGAGGTAGGTGTCTTTTCTTTCTTCTTCCATTGGAATTTCGATCCCGTTGTACATCGTGTGAGTGCAGGCATTGTGGGCATGTACGTAGTCCGAGAGCCTGAGCATCAGCATACAATAATATGTAAAATATGAGAAACTAAGTGTTCACGACTTCTTCCATCATAAAGAAAAAAATATTCCAAATCATGTGCAAACTTACCGCAGCCAGATTTCGCCTTTGAGACATAATACTGAAGATATTTGTCTAAACCAATGATTAAATCAGGTAATACTGCAGGATGCATGGGTATGGGAAGCTGAAAAAATGCTTCCAAAGTTTCGTCAGTAATTCGCAACACTTCGGCAGCAGATTGTGAATATCCTCCTTCCTGGTTCTCTAGCGGTTTCCAAACCTGAACAAAAATTTGCGTTAATTTGGTTCAACCTTTGAACATTAATCACTCCCAAATAAAAGGAAACTTAAAAGTTGAAGATGACAAATTCTAAGACCAAAATTCCTGACAGTTACTAACCTCTTGCTGCAAATTCCTGTCCACCCATTCCTTAAGTCTGTCTATTCTTGCCTTGATCCAGTCTTTGACCAAATTAGCAATAACGGTCTCAGCCTCGAAGGGAGGCATTTCACGGATAATTGCTTTGCCACCATCATCACTGTCAACAGAATCCTCTACTGCGATTTGCACCAGATCCTTCTCTAGCTTATCTGCAGCTCTTAATATCTGAACAGCATCGGGTGTCAATTCAGATATTCCAGATATAAACTGTTTAATCTCATTTCCATAACAAACATGGAGGGTAGCCACAGCAACCCCTGCAGCAAATGGATGCCATCTCTTCAATATTGGACTGAACATCCGCTTTTCCTGAACAGCTAGCTCACCAATATCCTTCGCAAGGATGGCGAGAACAGGAAGAGGATTTTTCTGGTTCCTAGATGCTCTCCGGCTAGAATCTGCTTTCTCCATTCTCTACGGAAAGACACGCATAAAGAGATAAGTTCATATAATTGCTGGAGCAGTAGTAAGTAAAGAAAAATAAAAACATAACGATGGTAAACATCCCCCAAGAAAATGCAGATACTTGCCTGAGCAAAAGAAGTTCGTAGTGATGACCTGATGTATGTCTCAATCCTGGTACGAGCTACATCAACTTCTCCTTTCCTTCTTCTACGGTACTCATTAGATATATCTTCAACTAATATCCTGGCAGCTGATACACCCAAAGAAACAATTCCATCCATGGTATTAACATTACCTCGATCAAACGTGTCATGGTATGCAAGAAGCCTTTTTTCTGCCCAACCTAATATAGCACTCAGTGTAGAACTCAAAACTTGGGAGTATTCAGGATCCTTTGTAGTCTTTGCATCTTTAGCAACTTCTGCCAGTTGAGAATCACAAGCATGAAGCAGGTCCATCTCAACTTGCCCAGTTACAACATAACGACTAAACAGAAGCCACGTAAAACAGAGGTTATGAAGCATTTGGTTTATTCCAAGAATTACCCACGTCTTCTTTATATGTTCCATAAGGTCATCAACTTCCTCAACCATGGACGTTGCGTCATTAGAATCAAAGCACGCTTCTAAAAGCAGTTCATAGAGCCTGAGATTAAATGGAGAGCCATCAGCCCAGTGACAAGAGTCAGAGAAAGACCCATCAGATCTAGTGGCAAGAGACATGACCGCTGATCGAAGACTTTGCATTTGCTCATTGTTCCTTCCAGTCTCCAAAGGCCGGTCCAGAGCCCCATGAATGATCTGTCGCAATCGTTGAGAACTATTTGTCTTATCAAGGGGTACACGAGGGTGCAACAGAAGACCTGCCTCAAGAACCTTCAATGATCTCTTCAGCCAAGCATCATATTCTTGCTGATCCGTAAAATCAGAAGACTTTAGCTGTTGTAACAATTCTAAGGGAAGAACCACTGACTCAATCTTCCTTCCAACCTGAAAAAACCAAAACCATTAACTGAATTAAAAACGAGAACTTCCACCGCAATTAACCCTCTAGCAGTTATTACTAAGACGCAAATGTCATAACACACATTCTTATCCAGAATAGTACCCAATTAAGCAATTCAAGATCTATCCCAGATAGGTCAATAGCGGCATCTATATCATAAGATCATGAAATTGAACTCGTATTCAACTAAAATCAAGCGCTAGATTTATTCTAAACAGAATTAACACATCTAACCAGTAGATCTCTCAAGGTGTAAACAAAGAATTTGACCATGTCAAGCCAAAATTCAGCTCAATTGGATCACAGAGATCCAGCGAGCAGGACACTGCAATAGTGAAATTGAGCTAACCTGACTAGCAGCAATCCTAAGAAAAGCTCTACGAACACGCGAATCAACAGCCTCCGATACTCGCATTTGGATCCGCATAAGCTCACCGACAGTAGTGGGACGCTTCGACTTACCATTCGAACCCAAAGCAGAACCAGAACCAGAACCAGGACTCTTATTAGATCCAGGTGAAAGCGAAGAAGACGACCTTAACCCCAAAGCTTTCTTCATCTTACTAGCGGCGGCTGAGGTCAGAGACCGCTGAATCGCTGGCGAAGCAGGAGAGCCATTGGGAGAATCCGGATTCGAAACAGCGACTGAAACAGCCGATGAAAGAGGCTTCCCGGTGGCGCTACGACATGCGGCGACGAAGATCTCGTAAGCAGTGAGACGGAGATCGGAATCGGAAAGTTGAACAGCGAGTTGTCCGAGTGGTGATGGAGGTAGATCGGCAGACATTGAAGAAAAGCGTGAAGTCGCCGATTGTGACGACGGCGGCGGAGTAGTCTTTCTCTTGGAGTGACCCAGAGACAGCTCTCTGAAGAGGTGAGCCATTTTTTGCGTGTGAGAGCAGCGAAAGAGAGAGAGAGAGAGAGAACAAAAACAGCTTTTTAATACAGTTACTTAAAATAATTTAAGAAGAAATGGGATTTTTGTAAATTTGTTTAGTTTATTGATTATTTTAGTCTCATTAGTTAAAGACATATTCAATAAGAGTTAGTTATTGATGTTTACCATATCTATATTAATTATCGATTAAGTCAAGGGAATGAGTGAATTAGGTAACTAATAAGGAAAAAGAGACGTAAGAATTTATTATTTTTTTGCTATTAAATAATGGATTTTTTTTAGTCATATCATTGACTGTTACAAAAAAAAATGTACTATTTTATAATATATAATTTTTTTTTCTGTAATATAACTTTTTCCGTTACATTGATGTTTTAGATGTTTTGTTTTGTTTCATTATTTATTTGATTTTTCAAAATTTTACACATAATTTAATTTACTTTTATGTTATATGTCTATTACTATTCTACAGTATTATTTTTTTTGGTTTATTTACTTTTAGTTAAATATTCAATCAGTTCAATATTAAAATAATAATTAAAAAATCAAGAATTTATATAATCTTAAAACTTCGCGTTTTAATTGAAAAAATCTTATATAATAGAATTGATGAAGTATATTTTTTATGTTAACACATAGCATTTAACATAATTAATGTTAAAAATGTTATTAACAGAATTAAATACTTTATTCAAATTTAATATTCTAACATTATTTTGAATATGAAAAAAAAAAGTAGTTAACATATTATACAAACAAATTATTTGTTCTATAGCAATTTGAAAATGGTAAAATCCTGCTAAAATATTTAAATCACATCATTAAATTTTGTTTTTAAAAATTACATTATTTATTCTTGTTTTAGCAAATTACACATCCCAAATTCTACCCCTTAATCTCAAAATTTTATGGAAGAGCTTGAAGAGTAATATAGGTAATATTTGTATGATTAGTATGGAGTGATTTAATTAGCTAAAAACAATGTTAAAAAAAGCGTATTGGCGGTGACTCATTGCCTACAGCCTAAAACGCCTAATCGGAGTCTAGGCGATTTTAGGCGGTTTAGGCGTTTATAACATAAAATATTATAAATATAATATTATAGATAAAAATTATATAAAATTTTCTATTAAAAATATAAAAATATTAAGTCATAAACAAAAATTAGACAAAAACATTTATTTAACTCATATCAAACAACATATGAATGTTTATGACTATGTATAAATTTAAAACTTATAAATTTAAATTTAAATGTTTATAAATTTAAAACTTATAAATGTTTATTGAGGTAAAACTTATAAATTTAAATCTATGTAGTTGAAAATTAGAAAAATACACTAAAACGAAACCTTTACGATTTTAGACAGTCAAGGCGGTTTTCTGAGTGCTTAGTATCTAAACGGGACCTAGGCGGACCGCGTATACCACCTTTAAAAAAAACAAAAATATAGATTCGATTGTAGTTAAAATAACAAACATTATTGACCGATTAAAATATTTAAGAAAAAAAGTGGGAAAGGGAGCTGGAGCATCAGAGGCGAACAGCTTGGAGATGGTCTCACGCTCATTTAGTCATGATCCTTATTTTGTGGGCAAATTGGACCACATAAATATACATATTTTTTACCTTTACGTTTCTTTATTAAATTGTTTCAAACGTTGATACAAATTCAAAGTATGTCAATGTTCTTATAGAGAGATTTAGGATACTTAGGTGATTAATTTTGTTTTGGTGTTGGAAATATTTGTTACAAATAAATTTCTTCTATGTTTATCTAGGGCAGTTTCACTAAATCGTTAATCTGACGTCAGCTCATCTACCAAAAAAAATTATTGGCGGCGACAGAAGTTTGTGATGAAATCTACTTGGAACGAAATCAGAAATCCAGCTCTAACGGTGGCGTGGAATTCTCTCTTGTGGATCTGTCATGGAACTCCAAAGTTTGGTTTTATTACATGGCTCGCTTTGCTGGATCGTCTATCTACTATTAAGGCTATAATCAACCAATCTTCAAGATCTGATTGATGATCATGCTATTTTACATACCTGAAGATTACAAGTCTTTGGTGGAACAAATTGAAGGCCGTGAAACAACACCAGCCCTAACTGAGGTTCATGAAAAATTATTAAATCATGAAGCGAGCTTCAACTTCTGCTGTTCTCTGCATCTATCTCGCGATGTTACTGCGAAACCAAGCCACTACCAAGGACGAAAACAACAACAAAATCGGGGATCTGAAGAACTAGCGCAATCTAACCCACAGCGGCAATCTCCCTCGTCACTACGGAAAATGTCGAATTGTTGTTTTTGCCACGTGCTCGGCGTTGCTCACGCTGCAGCTCGACCTCTTTCCACAACAGGCGCGCACTCCAGCGCCGTGCAAATGCGTCACTCTCGGCTACCCAACCAACATGGTTAGCGGTGGCGCTACATCATCATCACCCGACGAGTAATCTTGCTATCCATCAACCGTATGTAGGAGGTGAAGAAGTTACTATGGCCAACGGTAACACCATTCCAATCAGCCACACTGGCTCTGGCATACTTCCTACACCCTCTCGTTCTCTTGCTTTACAGAATATGCTTTATGTTCCTACAAGCAACAGAAACTAACTGTCAGTTTATCGATTATGCAATAATAATCAAGTCTCAATCGAATTCTTTCCCTCTGGTTTTCAGGTGAAGGATCTAGCAACGGGGGTCCAATTAATCCAAGGGAAGACTAATCAGGATCTGTACGAGTGACCTGCAACAGTCAACAAAATCACATCTCTTTACGCTTCACCAACATCAAAGGCAGAGGTGCAATATTGGCATTCTAGACTTGGGCATCCCACTCTCTCTACCCTAAAATCTATTATTTTTCATTTCAATTTACCCGTTTCAAACTCCATACACAAAGAGTTTATATGTAAGGATTGTCTCATCAATAAAAATCATAAATTTTCTTTTTCCACAAACACTATCACCTCTACTCACCCACTTGAAATCCTATACACTGAGACATCTCCCACAGTTTCTAACGAAAATCACAAATATTATCTCCTCATGGTTGATCACTTTACTCGATACAGTTGGCTCTACCCACTTCAAAGAAAATCCCAAGTCAAAGATACTTTTATTGCCTTTAAACGCCTTGTTGAGAAGCGATTTAATCAGCAAATACGGGTTCTATACTCTGACAATGGCGGTGAGTATATTGCCTTACGGCCATTCCTCAGTGCCAATGGCATTAGTCACATGACGACGCCTCCGCACACTCCTGAACATAACGACATCTCTGAAAGGAAGCACCGTCATTTTGTCGAAACAGGACTCTCACTTCTAAGTCACTCAGGTGTCTCTCATGATTACTGGCAATATGCGTTCAACACGTCCGTCTACCTAATAAATAGACTACCAAGTCAAGTTTTTCAGGGTGTCTCTCCATATCAAAAACTATTTGGACAAGAACCAAATTACCTAAAGATGAAGATTTTTGGTAGTCTTGCTTTCCCTTGGCTGCGACCATATGCCTCTTCCAAATTGGATTCTCGCTCTCTCCCGTGTATCTTCCTTGGATACTCGTTGACTCAAAGCGCATAAATCCTACTTCACAGAGAATCTGGCCGCCTCTATATCTCAAGGCATGCCCAATTTTGTGAATCTGTTTTTCCTCTTCACGATTTGCCAAAATCAGACATGGCCACATCAAATCGCGATGACTCGTCCTCATCACCACCGCCTGACGCCGTCACTATTGCTATTCCGACCACACCGCTCGTACACTCGCCAGCTCCTGGACCCTCCGCCGATCCTCACCTGAATCGCGAAGAAAAAGAAGACATGTCGTCACCAACACAATATGCTTCTCCTCAACGCAACGTTTCACCAAATACAATTAATCCATCACTAGGCCCACATGATTTAGGCCCAACATCCTCCACTCCTACATCCAGCGACATATCTGGTTCTAGTCATGAATCAAGCCCACCATCTGTTCAGCCTAAACGCTATCCTTCATCATCTTCAACATCTGATGCAGATCAACCTCCCCTGGTCACGAATCTACATCCGATGAAGACTCGGTCAAAGAATAATATCAGCAAGCCCAATTCAAAATTCTCTCTTGCTACATCTATTACAAACCACCCACAACTCCCAACAAACACAACCGACGGAATCAAAGACGAAAAATGGTGAGTTGCAATGGGTGAAGAAATTAATGCAATTATTCAGAACGAGACTTATGACTTGGTTCCACAATAATCAAATCAGAATATTATTGGAGGTAAATGGATATTTACATTGAAGTATCTGTCTAATGGTCAATTTCACAGATATAAAGCACGTTATGTCGCAAAAGGATTCAAGCAACAGCAGGGCATTGACTACTCTGAGACTTTCAGTCATGTCATCAAGTCAACAACGATTCGTCTAGTTCTCGATGTTGCAGTCCGACGCTCCTGGCAGATCAAACAGCTAGACATTAATAATGCCTTCCTCCAAGGCACTCTGACAGATGAGATATATGTCACACAACCTTAAGGTTTTGTTGATAAGGATCATCCTACTCATGTTTGGAGACTGTAGAAGGCACTTTATGGCTTGAAACAAGCATCACGCACCTGGTATGTTGAATTAAAAAATTACTTGCTATCAGCTGGTTTTGCGAATTCAGCTGCAGATACCTCTTTGTTCACACTCCTCACGGGCAATCAGATGGTGTATGTTTTCGTTTACGTTGATGATATACTCATCACAGGCAGTCACAATCACCTGATCAACACAACAATCCTCAGTCTTGCTGACAAATTCTCGCTTAAGGAGCCAACTGATCTTCATTACTTTTTGGGAATATAAGCAATACAAACAAACAATGGTCTCCACTTAATGCAGCGAAAGTACATCAATGATCTCCTACTCAAGACCAATATGATAAATGCAAAACCTGTTGCTACTCCACTAACACCTACACCCAAATTATCGTTGTCATCTGGTCAGCCACTCGACGATCCTAGTGAGTATCGACGTGTCATTGGAAGCCTCCAGTACTTGTCATTCACTAGACCGAATCTCGCATATGTTGTCAATCGACTCTCACAATCTATGCATAAACCCACAAATGTTCATTGGCAGGCCAAAAAAGGGTTTTACGCTACCTTACTGGAACTTCTACTCATGGTATTTTCTTCAGCTCCAACACATCTCCTACACTACATGCTTTCTCCGATGCAGATTGGGCAGGAGACACTGAAGATTTTGTCTCCACCAATGCCTATATTATCTATGTCGGTGGTAACCTAGTCTCTTGGTCTGCTAAGAAACAACGTGGCATTGCACGATCGTCAACCGAGGCTAAATATAGAGCTGTTGCTAACACAGCATCTAAACTAAAATGGATATGCTATGTTCTCTCTGATCTTGGCATCTCTGTACCCTCTACACCAGTCATCTATTGCGATAACATCGAGACTACCTACTTATCAGCCAATCCCGTCTTTCACTCACGAATGAAACATATAACCTTGGACTACCATTTCATAAATGAGAATGTTCAAGCTGGTGCTTTAGGCATCACACATGTCTCAACAAAAGACCAGTTGGCTGATGTATTAACGAAACCTCTTCCGCAACCGCGCTTCACTATAATTATGTCCAAGATCGGAGTAAGAGAACTCCCTCCGTCTTGAGGGGGCGTATTAAGGCTATAATCAAACAATCTTCAAGATCTTATTGATGATCATGCTATCTTAGGAAAGTAGATATTCTCAGTTATGTAATATCCCTAACATATTGATATATCATGGATTTTACCCATTTTTAGCCATGATATAAGTCGTTTTATCGAGTCTTTCTAGTGCTTTTTCTATCATTTTAGAGTCTTTTCATGTTTTAGCACGTTTGGGACGAAATTGGAGATTTTGGAGACATTTGGAGCCTTTTTGGAGCAAACCGAAGAAAGTACCCGTTTTCAAGCCTGAGTATCGATCGACACCATATCAATATCATAATTAGCAATAGTCTCTGTATAAATGTAACATTTCTCTACTCAATAAGATCATCGATTCTCTCATAATCATATCTACAACAGACCATCAACAAAGCTGGAACTTAAGCATACATCGAGAATGTATACTATGTTCTACCCATAACGAATCGCGAAACCACCTTTTCTTCACTTGTAGTTATTCTACTGAAGTTTGATATAATCTGACAAATTCTCTACTTGGCGTGGATTTCACAACTCAATTGGTCTCTGTTGCTGCCGATTATGCAATCCAGTAGACTCCCAAGGATAAAACCTTTTCTACTTCGCTATGTTTTCCAAGCAGTCATCTATCATTTGTGGCGAAAATGAAATGGCAGGCGTCATGGCCAATAAGCTTTGCTTCCAACTCAGATCATCAAAATGATCGACAAGGTAGTACAAACAGGATCAGTTCAATCCAAATCATGGGCGATTTCAGGTTCTCTGAATGCTTTCAAACTTGGTTCTCAAGTCGGTAATGAAGAACAGTTTTTAAAAAATAATTTTTAGTTAGTTTATATTTAATTTATTTCTCTAAAGCATCTGATGCAAAAACGTTTTTTTGATTGAATATAATTTAACATTCATAATATATATATATATATATATATATATATATTTTGAAAACATTCATCCTTTATCAAGAGATTTCATCCCTATGTAGAGCAATTATTGTTGGATTTTCATTTAGTTATGCATCATTAGAGAATTCACAACATAACAAAAAAATATTATATATGTTGCAAGGAAATGAAAATTTAAAATAAAACATATAGCTCAAAAACATATACTTTGAAGTTTATACTAATTGAGTGAGATAGACAATATTGAGGAGTGTTATTCTTCGCCCAAATATCCACTAATATCTAATCAACAACATCACTGAAGGAACTAAAGTTGGACATTGGATATATTTTTTTTGTCTTGTAGATCACAGGCTTCACATTTTCGATCATGAAATCTCACATCTCATATACCAAGTGTAAGCGTACTAGTTAGTGACACAAAACCAAATCATATCATATTAGGTCATAAAGGGAATAACATTTTCAGTTCATTCATCTACTTTTACTTTTGATGGTCTATAAATTTTGTAAAATCAATAATATATGACATATCCCCACTAATAATCATTCCCAATCTTCTCATTAACAAAGTTTGTATTCCCTATGTCATCCTCTCTATAAGAATATTATTTGTTTTTCTTCTTCTATATAGCGTACGGTTAGGATTTTCATTCTTCTCCGATTATGGTCGTTTTTGTATGTTAGAGTTTTCGTTGGTCTGTAGTATAATAACAAAGAGTTATTAGAAATTGTAAACCTCAAATTCTTGCTTTTTGGGAAGTGGGTCTTGTCTTTGACATGTTTTGCTTATATTGATGGCTTGTTATAGTGTTGTTAGAGGTGTTTGATTTTGGTGAGTTACAAGGTGGTTTTTTTTTAAGTTATGCATTCCTTGAGTTTCAATTATTTTTCTTTTAACAGTTGAATATTGTTGAAAACGAACCTGAATCCTTCCTTCTACGCAGACATCGATCGGAAACCATGGCTTCCTCACCCAAACAATATGTTGAAGAATCCTCCTAACAACCTCCTGGTAAGATCTCTCTTTATTTTTTATAGGATCTCAACACATGTCCACTTCAACATGAGAAAAATGTTTTTTTTTTGTTTTCTAAAATAGGTGCATAAGTATCCCATATACTCTCTTTTAGAGACAAAAGTCATATGTGGGGACATAAACAAGCTTGATAAAGATACTAGATATTTGCTTAAAACTCAAGGTTGGTAAAACTCATATTCTGTACAAGATAAAATAATAGATATTAAAAGAAAATGTTTGCAGTTTATAGTTTTGCTTAAAGATATGTCGTTTAATCGATATTTTACGTTTTTTAACTATAAAACAACATGTGTGTATTTTCTTTAGACATACATAAAATTTTCTATTAATTTGAGCTCATCCTCCCCATCATCCTCTTCCTCCTCCCGTAGGCCCTCCAAGCCAAGGCCCTCCACCCCGACGCCCTCCATGGAGGAAGAATAAGCAATAATTGGGACTATAAATATTCATTACCACTCATTATCAAACATACAAACTAAACACTTACGCTTGTACCAGATTGTGGTCCACAACCAGGTGGAAAGTCATGGACGACATGTTTCTTCGTTTTCTTAATTTTTGGAGTTGTCTTTTCACCTTTCCAACGTTTTTATAAGTTGTAATGAGAATGAGTATAACATATATATTAAGTTTCAATCGCATCCAGGAAATTTGTACACTTCTCTGTCCTTGATAGTAACAAAAACTGTTTAATTACACACGGTATATAATCCAGTCTATACTGGAATTTACTTTTGATTTACCATCGCTTTGATAAACATCCTTATCCCTATTCAGTCCTAAACAATTACTGACTATCGATTAATTTGTTGCTCAACATGGGAAGTTCACGAAACAAAGGGGTTCCGCCATTTCATTTGCCCATTTAAATCAAAAGACCAAAACAATTAGATTATCTGAGATTAACAAACCTCTATAAGCCACTCGCTACGATGGATCCATTGGAGGTTTGAATCAGATGACCCTGTGGAACACAACCGGGCAAACAATTATAAGCTGAAGGGGTAAAAACTTTTTTGATTCAAATTCCAACTTAGCATCAAGATTCTAATACTCGAACGAGACTAACCAGAAAAATAGAGCAAACGGAATGAGGAGGCGCCGATTCCTGTTGATTTGCAGAGCGAGGAGAATGAAACGGGGACGAGAGAAAATTAGGTTTTAAAGATTTTATATAGTCCCAACTCAGTACCAAAGTTGGGACTTTACTGCTACTCGTTAATAATTGTGCCACTAAGTCGTCACTAATTAAAATTGTAAGGATAAACGTACAAGTCTAGTCGCTACCTAATCGCAATACTGCAACTATTTTTGTACTTTATTTTATTCTAGCTAATGAACGACGAATCTAGGACTTAAATTATTCGGACACAAATAAATTGCAGATTTGTCACAACATCGTCGTAACTTATTGCGACTCCGCTTGTAGTCGCTCTTACCCGTCGCTAGTACCGCTTCTTCTTGTAGTGCCACCCCAAAGGCCCTCCACCACACCAAGGATCTAGACCCCAAGAACCAAAAAAAGGAACCCGCGGAATCACAGACGACGGATTCCGAAGTCCCACGAGTAGAATTCTACAAGTATCCCATATGTGGAAACAGGAAAGACAAACTTTGTTAAAAAAAAAAAAATCGTGAATAATTATTTGTGGGAATAATGTCCTATTTTATTGATTTTACAAGATGTATAGATCAGCAAAATTAGATACATGAGTTAAAAGTATTATTATTTTTTATAACATAATATGAGATGCCATATTATTCACTTATGACCTATAATTATTAACTTATGTCCATGTTTTGAAGACCCTATTTGATAAATTTCAATCTCTTAAGCATTACAAAGGGGGAAAATTATTATTGATAACCAAAAACAATTTAAGAGAAAACAACCTATTAAAAATTGGTAAGCTCATATTCTGTAAATGATAAAATAATATATATTATGATGAAATGTTTGCAGTTTATAGTTTTGCTTAAACATATGTCGTTTAATCGATATTTTTTTTTTTGTCACACAAGATTTTCATTCAATAACTAAAAGTTACAGCTGATCCAAAGCAGAACTAGACAAAGGGCTAAAAGGCCCAAAAAAGGATAACATGATGCCAGTTTATGGGTATAAATTTCCTAATGATGCCAGTTTATGGGTATAAATTTCCTAATAATTTGACTCATATAGAACAATTTATGGATGTTTCCAACATGAAATAATCACATGTGCAAGCAGATGGTATAATTTTATAGACATACAAATATACAAAAGATAGTTAAATAACCATTTCTTGTTCAAAATATAATTTAATATTCCATAGATCATTATATGTATATTAATTATTCTCGTCCGCACATAACTATGTTTTAATCATCTTAAAAATTAAAACATTTATATTGCTTCGTTTGAACATTAAATTCGTCAAAATATAAGATGATAAACTCTCCCCGGAGGTTAACAAGATGATAGATACACTCCCCCCGGAAGTTAACAAGAAACAAGACAACAGCAACAAGAAAAACTCATTATTTCTAAAAAGAAAAACTCATTATTTCTAAAAAATTGGACACATTAGAAGAAAAAGCATAAAAATTACTAGAGGTCGATATCTTAACTGGAAAGTTATTCTGAAGTATTCCAAAAAATTTCAGAATCTAATGGCAGCTGGTACAAATAAAATATTAAAATGTGGTATAAAATACAAGAATCCTTTTTTCTTTTTGAGTTGTTTCATTTTAGATTTAGTGATGAAGAACTAAATGGTAGAAGCTCAAAGTGTAGCCCCGTGTTTTGTGATCCAGAGTTTTGGATCACGTGCGATCTCGTATACATTGATCATGATCAGGGCTTTCTCGGGGATATCATAGCCTTGGTATAACGGCCCGAGTACCGAACCGTGAGGCCCAAATCAAGCCCACTAACGAGTCAAACGTGAGCAAAATCTTATTTTTCAAGTGTATAAAGGAGGGCACAACTCCCGAGACACGGCTTAGAAACCCAAATCCGGTGAACTCACCAGTCAGGCAGTCACCAGAAGTTGTTGTTTTTGTTTTTGATTATTAAACCGAGAGCCTAACCAACTAAACCGAGAAATCTTTCGTGTAACTAAGTCCATAAACCAAAATTTGTGAGTTGATTTGTGGTGTTGTGCGAACGTGAAGTGAATTGTGGAGTCGTGCGTTTGTTGTGATTTTGGGATTATTATATATATATATATATATATATATATATATATTTTTTTTTTTGGTAAAATGTGAATGGGATTATTATATTTGGTTTGGTTTAAGTTTCTTTTCTTTTCGATATCATCAGGTCGACAAAGTCCGATCCATAAATCAATCCCTACTACGGGTTATAGCGGTTTGCTGTGTCGAAATATGGTAGTAAAAGCCGCACTTGACTGCATACACTTCTCCTTGTTTGGTTTAATTATTAAACCGGGTCTGGTTAATTTAATTAAGGAAACAACAAAGTCAACTTAAATTTATTAAATCAAGATTTATGATTTAATTTAATCTTTGACCAGTTAACTTAAACCGATGCATACCGTGTTTAGTGCTGAACCGGATTTCACTCCTGCGAGATCAAACTGAGAAATCAAACTCAAATTGCTAAGGTGAAAATCGAGTTTGTGTCTTCTTCATATATTTATATATCCCATTAATTACTTAGTCTTAGGTTAAACCAAATATATCAGCGAGTTACATATTGAATCATTCGTATTTGTTTGTTAAGTGCATAAATATTTTTATAAATATATTTTTGTCTAAAGTATAAAGAAAATAATTAATATTTTAGAGATAGGAGTTAAAAATAAATATTTGACTTAAACATAGTCTAAGTAATTAACGGAATATATAAATATATGAAGAAGACAAACAAATACAGATTACTCATAAAATATATAACATCCAAATATTCCTTTAAACATCAAAATATTCATTTTAACTTCTATCTATAAGATATTAATTATTTCTTTTATAATTTATACAAAAATATATTTATATAAATATTTATACACCCAACAAACAAACACGGGTTACTCATAAAATATATAACTTGTATGTATATTTGGCTTAACCTTAGACTAAGTAATTAATAAAATAAATAAGTATATGAATACATGAACTTGTTTTTCACTTTAGCAATTTAGGTTTGATTTCTTGGTTAGATATCATTGGAATGAAATCTGATTCACCACCAAACTCGGTCTGCATTAGTTTAAGTTAACCGGTCAAAGATTAAATCAAATGAATATTCATGATTTAATCCACTAAAAGTCTAAATCCAACCAAATTTTGTTATGCTTACAAAGAAAAGGATAAGATCTTAAGATAGAGAACTAAGTAGGGAAAACGGTCAAAATCAACCTAGACGATTTGCGATACGCTTTTTTATACCTGAACTATAACACCCGGTTTTTTCATACCTGAACTATGATACCCGGCTTTTTCATATCTGAACCATCAATTATTTCAAATTTTAATCTAAGCCGGATGTCATAGTTCAGATATGAATCGACTAAATTAACATAGTTCAAGATTAAAATTTGAAATATTTGATGGTTCAGGTATGAAAAAACCGGATGTCATAATTCAGGTATGAAAAAGCGTATCGCAAATAGTCTGGATAGATTTTGACCGTTTTCCCATAATTAAGTATATATACGACACTTCTAGAAAACTCTAATCTCAGCACGTGTTAACAAACCCACACGTATACCGGGTTTAATATCCGAAACATCAAACCCTCCCTTTCCTTCAGTGTCTTCTCCATACCTAGAGAAATACATCTTGTATTATGGACGTATAAAGACCTTCAACATTGACGGTAGACTTTTTCTGGGATGATTATAAAATTTTGTGATGTCGTCAGACTTTTTCTTGACGGCATTCGAAGTCAAGGTAAATGATTACACCCAAGTCGTCGCGTTTGCCAAGTTATTAGTACGGACCACGGTAATAGGCTGGTCTTGTTGCAGCGAGAAAATTTTCAAATAATTTTTGTTATAATCTTTGATATTTTTATTAGTTTACATAATTACGAGATTATTGGAATTTTGAAGCTCAAATACCAAAATGATTCATTAAAAAAAATTTAAATTATTTGCGAGAAAATCTCAAATAACGATGGTTTCATTTTAAACCCCTCAACTAAATTATTTATAAACAAAATCATCAAGTAAAAGATTTGTTAATGGAAAAAAACTTTTTGTTTATAATTCCGTCTAAACATATGTTTTAATTGATACTCTGTGGTTTTACTTGCTAAAAAAAGACATGGATATTTTCTTTATACATTAAATAACATAGTGTTTGTTAAAAAACAACATGAAAATTTTAAAAATCTCAAATACAGATTTAAAATTTTCAAAATCATTTAAAGTGTAAACCGTCATTAGTCCTTGTGCTTTTTTTTTTGTCAAACATTTTATTAAATTACGTCCTTGTGCTTTCTTTTATCAAAGATTCATTTGATTCATAAATGTTTACCTAGATTTGTCAACTTTCATCATTTTAGGCCACCTAGGAGGCGATATCTTAGTTATATTGATTTATTGTTTCAGATTTCTAATCGATTGTATCATGTTTCTGATGTTGTTTTTAAATACACACCATGTTTTCTTCTGTATATGGAATATATATATGTAATATTTTAATAAAGTAAAATATTTTAATGATAACCGTTTAGATTTTTGAGGATATTATAGATGGGGGAGTATTTTTTTGTTAGCGGATCTAATTGAGGAAGGAGGGGGGTTTCATCAATAATTTAGTTGAAGGGATGGATCGGAATAGTCGATACTTTAGAGGTTTAGTTGAGTAGTCTGAAATGGATATATCAATATTTGAGAAGTTTTTCATTAAAATCCCAAGACTGTTTTAGATTTTATCAATGGTTTTTAGTTTTTATTATAAATAGCCTACTAAGTCTTGGTATTTATTTACTTGTTCTTTTTGGATAAAAGAGCTTTTGATAAGTATTCAAAATAGTATTTTCCAACTCTAATTATCCGCTATTATGAGGAATCAATGAATCTCTAGTTTGTCCTAAATGCTTATGCTTCGGTCTCTAACTAACACAAAATGTTAGGGTTGGGCATTCCGTGAAAATCGATTAAACCAAACCTACCGAACCGAAATATTTTTGTTTGAGTTTCGAATCTTTAGTGACATGGAAACCGATCGGTAACAATTAAAAATACTATTGGTTCTCGGTTCGGTCCATCAAAACCGATCGTTTTTTTGGTTTAGGGAGACTCCTTATAAAAAAAAAGCCCTAGATTTATTTATACCCTAAACATCACTTCTTCTTCCTTCTTTTCTACCCTCTTCTCCTCAAGAAAGAATAACCTAGATCTATTCCCTCTTCTTCCTTCTACTTTAGCCCCTTTTCCTTCTTCCTTCTCCTTCTCCTTCTCATTCCTTCTTTATTCACGAAATAATAACCTTAGATCTGTTCTCGATGTTTTTGTGCTAGTGACGTGAAGAATTTGCTTCAAATAAGCTAAAGACATGGCTTCAAATTGCTAAAGACATGGCTTCTCCTTCCTTCTTCAATTGAGAACTGAGAATTTGAGGAATATTGAGTTTGTGATTGAGAATTTGAGGAACTTAAGCTTGTGAATCTCTCTGTTTTTTCGGATTTTTCAGATTTTTCTATTTTTTTAGGGAGAACGGTCTGAACCCATCCCCAAGTATGAGTCGACGGAAATACCATATACTAAGTTTGGGGTTCGGTCTAATTGAATACCGATTTAAGAATCACGATCCAATTGCATAACAAGTTTGTAAAATCGGTCCAATTGAATATCGATTTCAAAATCGTGGGTTTAATTGATAATTTGTAAAATTAGATACAAAATCTTTCGGTTTAATTAATGAATTACGAAAACCAAAATCTAAAACCGGTAAGAAGGGAAAACTCAATCCTAAACCAATTAACCAACCAATCTAACCAATTACTAATAGCCAAAATCGATTTCATCCCTAAAAATCCCTAAAATCGAGCTACAATAATCTCCACTAATTTCAAGTATTCAATTGAACTGAGTAGATATGTGAACTCACGTAGAGCATTTGACAGACGTTCCCGTCTTCCGCCAGAGAGTCCGGTAGCGTTGCGTTGATGATGGAGCCGGTGTTTCCATTCTCAGGCGTTGCGTTGACGACGGAGAACCGAAATTTCGACGGCGTGCCAGTGATTCTAGAGGCGGTGGATTTTGTGGCGAAGGTGGAGGAGAATGAGAATGAGCCCATATTCATATGTCTTTGTCATTGGAGGAATCAATGGTCGAGAGGTTAGTTTCTTCAGCACAAAAATAACATTCACCAATGTTGGGTCTATCTTTGTAATAACCGTTTCTGTCTCTGTTTCCTCCATTGTCAAAGGTTTTGGAAGCTCAAGAGGCTGTTTCAGAGACATTAACCTGGTTATCGGAGGAACGACACTTCTAACTCCTGATGACATGCTCGAGTTATTGGTGGGATAGTGCAGCTATTTTTTTATCTTTTCCAAAAAAACTCACTCTCAAAACCTCTGTTATTAGCTTGTAAATCTATGTATTAGAAGAAAAAGAAGAAGAAGATTGGATTGGGATTGGGATTGGGATTGGGATTGGGATTGGGTTAAAATCGATTTTAGGATTGGGTTAATAGATTTCTAATTGGTTTTCGTAATTTATTAATTAAATCGAAAGTTTATCCGAGATTTTGTATATAATTTTACAAATTATCAATTAAACCCACGATTTTGAAATCGGTATTCAATTGGACCGATTTTACAAACTTGGTATGCAATTGGACCGTGATTCTTAAATCGGTATTCAATTGGACCGAACCCCAAACTTCGTGTATGGTATTTCCGTCGACTAATACTTGGGGTGCGCTCAGACCGTTCTCCCATTTTTTAATTTTTTTTTTGGGTTTTTCAGTTTATTTTGGTTTAACCGGTTTTCAAACAGAAATTTCAGTTTAATTCAGTTTTTTAAACCAATTTAGATTCAGCTTTGGTTTAATTCGGAATAATATTAAAATCAACAAACCAAACCGAGAAACCCATAAATCAAATCGAACCGAACCAAACCGATGTTTTATTCGGTTCAATTCGGCAGAAAAATCAAAACCGAAAAAACCCGAAAAATCGACTAAACAGAACCAAAAAAACCGGTTAAACCGAACGCTGACCCCTACAAAATGTAATTAATTTAAATTCATGAGCTGAAGGACGTAGAATATATATATTTAAAACTGAATTTTTTGTACGTCGAAATCCAGATTTATTTTTGAGGTTAGGATATACAAAAAATATCAATTAAAGCGTCTACGGGTACCAAATGGAGTCTAAAAAATCATGAACTTTGCTAACTAGTTTGGACCAACAAGAAAAAATAAGATAATTATGATAATATTAAAAAGAAAGTAGAACTAGTATAAGTTTTTTACAGCCATGAAGGCTGAGTTTCCGCCGTATCTCCTCCCTCCGATGCTGCCTCACGCGGCCGGGAAAAACGACTCTCTTTCTTCTTCTCTTTTCTTCTTCTCTTTTCTTCTGGATCTCGATCTGTTCCTCTTGTAGACCAAAAAGGTTTTCCCGAGAGGCAGATCAAGGATGGTTGGGTCTGGTTTTGGCTACAGCAGGGTTTGGTTTTTTGGGGTTCCGAATTGGTTTTTCCTTCAATCGATTCTCTAATCAGAGTTACCGGGTGATTGGAGGACGGTTAACTCAGAGAATTTTGAATCTCAATACACGGTTGTGGACAGGATTTTTGGGGTTAGGAATTGGTTTTTCCTTTAATCAATTCTTTGATTGGAGTCAGCGGCTGATCGGAGGACGATTAGTCCAGAAGTCTTTGAATCTCAATACACGGTTGTGGGCAGAGGTATCCCGGGAACAGGATGTCGCGGCTATCAGTTTGGCTCTGTTTCATAATCAGCGAGTTCCCATGGACGCAAATGAAATTCGTGAATCAGTAAAGGATTTTTTTCTAGGCAAGGGACGGGTATTAAATTATGCCAGGAGCTTAGAGATTCACAAAGCTTCGGAGATCGGGAATGATGGGGGCCAGAATCATAGGGCTAAGGAGGCTTTCTCCGTGGAAGTGGTTTGGATTACTGTCTCGTCGGTTCTCAAAGGCGAATGTCTGCAGTGGCTGGGATTAAGCTTTTCCGGTTTATGGCGGAGCTGCTTAGCTGAGAAACAGTTCGGTATCGCGGATTTCCTGACGGAGTTCCAGTATGAAAAGTCATTTAATTTGCCTTTTCAAAAGAGCAGCTTGAAATGGAAAGTAATGAATGAGATTAGGAGAGGTAATGGAGATTGGAGGCGATTATGGGAGGTCAAAGCGACATTGATGATGGTCGTTAATTTAGGAAACTTCGGAGTAAAGGGGAATTATTCATTACAT
Organism: Boechera stricta; assembly: GCA_018361395.1. NCBI lineage: Eukaryota > Viridiplantae > Streptophyta > Magnoliopsida > Brassicales > Brassicaceae > Boechera > Boechera stricta. The sequence goes on from CM031541.1 coordinate 5,303,642, forward strand.
GGAATGTGCAATCAATGCGCCAATATGCTCATCTTGGTTTGGATTCGAAATGGAAAGAACTTAATTTTCCAATTGTACGAGTGGTGGAAATGGAAAGTTACGGAGAAGGAAAGAGGTTTAAATGGAATTCGATGGCAACGTCAGGTAATTTGCAAAGTAATGTCGAGGTATTACAGATTCGAAATTCATATCTATAGGATATTTTGGCATAAAATTTCTGATTGGTGGAGTCAATCGGTTTTAATAAGTCTGTTACGTTGGAATAAAATTTCTTTTCTTATGCATTATTTAGATTGATGTAATAAAGATGTGAAAATGTATGGTCTCACGTGGCTTTTGGAAATTTTTAATAATAATTCCTCTGTATGGTTAGAGGTTCTTTTTTTTGGTCCTCTTTTTACTGTATTGGATGAAAAAAGGGTTCAGAATTATCGGATTTTAGATTTTACAGGTGCTTAGTTATTATCAATGCGGCTATGAGGTTTTCCATTCAGGTTCTTTTGGTTATGGACTTTGTCCAACTAATTTGCTCAAAGTCAAATACACGGGTAAAGGGATTAATTATAGATACCATGGTGGGGCATAAGAATACATTGTGGGCTGTTAATAAATCCTTTAGGATGAGGTGTACAAAGATTATTCATTTTGGAAATTTTGGATGTTCTATGGGCTTTGTTGATGTTTTTTCAAAAAAGATGAACTTCGTACGAAACAAGCGATACAAGAGAGGGGCTCTCTATATCATTCACATTTTTTCATGTTTTATGTTAGATATTCGAGTTGGTATAAATGGATATCTAAAACCAGACCCACAATTATTTATTTATGCTGATTATTAGTTGGAATTGTCAAGGGTTGGAATCAAATTGGACTATTGGTTATTTACGAGAAATATGGCGGAAACATAGACCAGAATTCTTGTTTCTATCATAAACAAAGCAGGAATTGCTCTTCACGCAAAAATTTCAGACACATTTTGGTTATGTTAATATCTTCTCAGTTGAATCCAACGGCTCTAACGGGGGATTGACATTCTATTATTATACTTATTCACAGGTTATTGTGTTATATGCCTATAACAGGATCATAGATATTGAGCCAAAGTTACAAGGTCAAAAGGTATATATGTCATTTATTTATGGGGACCCGGTACCTAAACACCGGGAAAGAGTATGAGAAAGATTGACCAGGATAAGTATCTCACGAGATAGTCCTTGGTTTCTCATAGGTGATTTTAATGAGATAACCAGTAATCACGAATGATGTGGAGGAAGTCCAAGGCACCACACAAGCTTTGTACCCTATAACAATATGATCTCAAATTGTGATCTTATTGATTTCCCGTACCTCGGAGACAATATGTCTTGGCGGGGTCGAAGACAATCCGGAATTATCAGATGTAGACTGGATCGTGCTCTGGCGAACTAAGATTGACACGAGTGTTTCTTCCATTGATATCAGGAATATTTAGGAATGGTAGTTTCAGATCATAGACCCATCATGGCAAACATTTTGGATAAAAAACAAAAAAAGGGCAAACAATTTAGGTTCGATAAACGCTGGATAGGAAAAGATGGTCTTATGGAAGCAATAACCATGGGCTGGGGTACCACAATAGGTTCGTCACGGCGGAATTTTGTTGATAGATTGTCAAATTGTCGTAGAGAGATTTCCATATGGCGGAAACACAATGTCGAAAATGGGTCAGAAAAAATTAGGAAATTAAAAAATGTTTTGGACGAGCTACAAAGGGACGATAATAGTACACAAACGGAACTAATGGAAATAACAAAAGCTCTCAAGGAAGCCTATAGAGAAGAGAAATTATTTTGGTAACAAAAAAGTGGCAATCAATGGTTAGCGGAAGGAGATAAAAACACAAAAATTTTCCATGCCCAAGTAAAACAACGGAGAGCACGAAATAGGATTATGAGCTTATATACTAGTTCAGACGAATGGGTCACAACGGATCAACAAATTGAAGAGGTAACCATTGATTATTTTCAAGAGATTTTTACATCAACGAGCCCTTCGGGATTTGAAGATGTTTTAGACGAGATCCCAGCCTTGATAATGGGTAACATGAATTCGGCTCTAACAGCAAAAGCATCAGAAGAACAAGTCCGGCGGGCTTTATTTATGATGAATCCATGGAAAGCTCCTGGTCCGGATGGTATGATAGCTATATTTTACCAGAAATCATGGTCTATAATGAAAGGAGAACTGGTGGATCTGGTTAATAATTTTCTTCGCGACGGAAGTTTTGATGATAGATTAAATACGACAAGTATTTGTCTTATCCCAAAACAGGAAAGACCTACACGTATGGTTCAGTTTCGTCCAATAAGTCTTTGTAACGTGGGGTACAAAATTATCTCTTAAGATTTTATGTCAACATTTGAAAAAGATCTTAGTCGGGCTAATTTCAGAGACACAATCGGCTTTTATGTCGGGTCGTATGATCACAGATAATATTCTAATTGCGCAAGAAATGTTTCATGGCTTCGAACAAATAAGTCTTATAAAAGTAAGTATATGGCAATCAAGACAAATATGAGTAAGGCATATGATCGATTAGAGTGGTCTTTCATTGAAAATATTCTTAAGAAAATGAGTTTTGCTGAACAATGGATTTCTTGGCTGATGTGGTGCATTCAGTCGGTTCAATACAGAGTTTTGATCAATGGTTGTCCTCAAGGAAAAATTATCCCCCAACGGGGACTCCGACAAGAGGATCCTCTCTCACCATATTTATTTATATTATGCACAGAGACTCTAGTGGCAAATATTCGAAAGGCGGAGAGAGAGAAATCTCTCACGGGTTTAAAAGTGTCAAGAGATAGTCCACCAATATCTCATTTTTTGTTCGCGGATGACAGTTTATTTTTCTGTAAAGCCACCTCGGATGAATGTAAGACGCTTTTAGGAATTTTACAAAGGTATGAAAATACATCTGGTCAACAGATTAATTTCTCGAAATGTTCATTACAATTTGGTCACTGGATTCCAGAAGATATTCAAAATACATTGAAAAAAGTTTTGGGCATCACACAACTGGGAGGAATGGGCACCTATTTAGGTATCCCTGAAAACATGGGAGGAAGCAAGAGCCAAATTTTTGCTTTTGTAAGAGATCGGCTTCAGGACAGGGTAAACAGTTGGACAACGAAATTTCTCTCAAAAGGGGGGAAAGAAGTCTTAATTAAATCAATGGCATCATCTCTGCCCACTTACGTAACGTCTTGTTTTCGTTTACCCAAATCGTTGGTTGGAAAATTAGCAAGCGTTATATCTCGCTTCTGGTAGAGTTCCAATGGAACACAAAAAGGGATGCATTGGAAGAAGTGGAAAAAATTGTGTGTCCCAAAATATAAGGGAGGGCTAGGTTTTAGGTTAATTGAGGATTTTAATACAGTTTTATTAGCTAAACAATCATGACGATTAAAGGAGGCAAAAGAATATCTATTGGCAAGAGTTCTCAGGGGTAGATATTATTGTTTTGGAGATCCCATGGAAAATATTATAAGTTACTCTCCTTCTTATGGTTGGAGAAGCATAATATCGGCTCGCTCTTTGGTAGAAAGAGGGCTCATTAAACGGGTAGGTTCAAGACATTCGATCTCAGTATGGAATGATAAATGGATCCCTGCCCAATGCCCGAGAGCAGCAACATGTAAGAGAATAAATTACTTTTTCTCCTTCAAAATTAACCATCTGGTTGACCAATTAACACAATTTTGGAATATATCTTTACTTAAGGCCATTGTGGAACCCTATGATGTCTCTATTATCCAGAGTCTGCCAGTTAGCAGTCTTTACAAAGAGGATAAATTAGGTTGGCATTTTACCTAATCCGGTATATATACTGTGAAATCAGGGTATGCGGTGATGAGAGAATTTGTCTCAGAAGACAATTGGGAAATAAAAAATGGTCCAAATATTCACCCCTTACAAGCTAATTGCTGGAAACTTAATTGTCCCCACAAGATAAAACACTTTATATGGCAAGCATTATCAAGATGTCTCGCGGTAATGTGTAACTTAATTTCAAGAGGTATCAAGGGTGATATTCATTGTGATAGATGTGGAGTAGATGTAGAGACAATCAACCACGCCCTTTTCGAGTGTCCACCGAATCTTCCGACTTGGGCACTATCTATTATACCATCTGGTCTAGGAAATTTTCCAACATCCTCTCTTTTTGCTAATTTGGACTAACTCTTTCATTTTCATGAGCCGGAAAATTCGGAAAACAATTTTCCGTGGAGTATTTGGTTCATTTGGAAAGTTAGAAATAGCAAGGTGTTTAGGAGTGAGGATACTGATCCCATAATTAGTTTACAATTGGCGGAAAGCGAAGCGGAGGTTTGGAGTGGRGCTCACGTATCCCCTGAGGGTAACGATTCTCAGGATAGGGTTAAGGAAAGGGAGAATTTGACGTCTGCAGACATTCATTGTTTTATTGATGGATCATGGAAGGATTCCGATTTCCTATCACGCTTGAGATGGATTTGCACGCAAGACAACACTCAAGACGTCCTAATGGGCTCTAGAAGCACATACAAGACTTTATCACCACTACACGCGGAGTTGAAGGCACTACTTTGGGCAATGGAATGCTTGTTGGCCCGTCGAAGATTTGAAGTTAATTTCTATACAGATTGCTCGGAATTAGTGAGGATGGTGCATGCCCCAGGAGACTGGCCAGCGTTCAAGATGTACTTTGATGACTACAAGAAGCTCAAGGATGGTTTTGCAGCATTCACAGTATCTTATATAACACGTCAGTCTAATGTACAAGCAGATAACTTAGCGGTAAGTGCACACGTATTATCGCAGGAGATGAGCTCTGTAAATTCGGTCCCACCGGTTTGGATCTCCAAACCGTTTTAAGTTTCAACAAATGTCGCCAAAAAATAAAAAACTAGTATAAGTTTTTTTATTAAGTAAGATTTAGAGAATTTAAAAATAACATTTCATCTGTTCCATAATTATTATTGTCTTAGAATTTAAATTTTATTTCATAATGAATATCATTTTAATGTAGATTTTTAAACAAAATTTTCAAATTCAGCCCTATAATATCAATTTATCATTTAGAGAGATAATATTACACAATATATTACCAATGAATATAATAGAAAATTTATTAGTTTTCTAAATATGTGAAAATCTATCATTAATTGAAATGGAGAGAGCACTAAAAATATTACATTAGAGAGATTTACATGTGTTATTAGGTGATGTCAAAAAAATTAATATTAATTAAAAGTATTAAATAAAGTAAAATATATTATTTTGTGATTGAAAATTGATAATAGTATTTGAATACTGTTAATATTAATTATTTCAGCTAGGTTTCGTTTTCGAGATTTTTGATCTTTAAGATATTTATTTATAAATAATTATATTTAAGTAACAAGTAATTTAATACGGATTGTTTTATAACACCTCGACTGCCACAATTTGTGAGTCTACAAACCCGCTTTTGTCCCTTGGGCCTCATCTTCATCTGATAATTTGTTATGCGGAGGATCTCGAAAGACTTGTTTACTAGTCTAATTGATTACTACAAGATATTTTTTTCATGTTTTTTCTTCATTTACACAATACTAAAAATCGCTTTTCGATATATCATCCATTTTTAGTCTTTCAATTCTTTAAGGTGGCCAAATCAATTCTCATAAAATCTCCACATGCATTGCCGTTTTTCATAAATTGGGGTATCGCGACCATCACAATCACATAGCACAACGTCCAGATTGCGAACTTAAACCATCAGCTTGTGATATATGCCCGCATGTACACATACTCTTCTGAATTCGGCTCTAATATCACTTGTAATATCCCAACCACTATGGTCTGTGGGGCACAACACCCGCTATCGGCTCGTGAACTCCACCCTCATTCAATGACCGGTTTGATGTAGGCTCGAAAAACGTGTACTCACTCGCACAATACTAAAAATCTGTTTCTAGTAAGTAACTCATTCTGAAACACTGAAATTTGGAGTTCTCTCATGACAATTTACCTATAATGATGGTGAATTTTGTTTAAAAAAGAAGATAGATTTTCCAAACTAAATGATGAGACAAGAAAAGTAAGGCTTTGAAAGTCTTGGGAAGGCTTTGCTACGCCTATCCATATCAGAATAAGGATAAGCTTCATTTAAAACATTGATAAACATAATGGAGCTTTAGAATCATAAAGTTTTGTTTAGGATATTAAAGTTTGAACTATAATTTTATGGGAAAGTGTGATTTATACCGTAATTATTGCCAACGTGATGAGTTATACTCGAATTAACGAACAATACTTAAAACTACACAAATTGAATTGAAAACTTAAAAATTATAACAACAAAAAATTATTTGACTACGACCCCCATTGATCTAAATCTCTGAGCTAACTTGTTGGTGAATGCTGACTCAAATTCCACGTGGAAAAGTGAAACTACTTTTCCACAACTGCGTTTTTTTTTCTTTTTTGTTTTTTAATTCTCCAAACAAAAGAAATAAACAAAAAAATCACGAATAAAAAGCAAATGAGATTTTGATGGGTTTATGCAAGAGTTTGATTAATTGGGTGTAATCCCGTTGAACTCTGGCTTTCATAAATGAGGAGATTTGGGTTCCATATTTGTTGAAACGAAAATAAGGTAAAAACGATTTTAGAGTGTAGTCCCATATTTGTTGGTTTGAATCTTGATTTATGTAGGTACTAGTGCTATGCCAACCTACATATATGCCTACCTAAAAACGAATATAGTGTAGTTCTATGATAATTTATCACCAGAAATCATTCATTATATTACAATTTGTTATAATTAAACATAATAATTAATATGTTAATTCTTAGTTAGGAATATTTTTTTAATTAAATGTTGACAAAAGGATACTTTCAATTAAATTCATTTATTGACCAAAAAACAAATGAAGAATAAAAATAAGAAAACCGTTTTAGATATAATAATTTTAATATATTTTAAGGTTCAAGAAACATATATTAAGATAAAAATCTGCAATGAATATAATAATGAATGTAATGAGAACTATTAAAAGAACTCGTAAAATTACCTTAGTTTGGTGGTGGTCTCATAGAGATGATTCAGGAGAGATATGAACAAATCAGACATACAATTTTTACGGTGATCAAATCAAATAACACAAATAATGTTCTTTACCAAACAGAAACAGACAGTTTTTTAGAGAAGATGCCAAGTGAAAATCAAGAGTTACATAGTGCATCGATTGTGAGATGTAATAGTTTTAGGGAGATGATAAAAACAGTAGTTTTGTAATCGAACGTAAAACATGAAGATATAGAAGAAATAGATTGTGGGCAGAGATCGTGGATGGATAATATTTATAATGACACGAATCAAACTCATAATTGTCGACTGACTTCTGTTTTTTATATATAAGGATTTGTATAGGGAAATGCGTGTAAGATGAAGTAAGATTTGTCGGTCTGAAAATTTTAAAATTTTCATAATTCGATAGTAAGAGTTTACCATGCTCGGCTAGTATTTAAATAAATATACAAAAGAGTTGAACTTAGTTCAACTGTATTTTATTTTGGGCTTTCTAAAAAAAATCCTCCAAGTCGCTATTTTTTATAACTTTACCTTTCATCTCCAAAAAATATGATTCAATCTCGCAATATCAAAAATAATATACAATATAACCCGTCTTTACTATCAAGTTTGTAAAATAATAATAAATAATATATCAAATCGAAGACCTAACAATGGGGAATCTAAATCCACCTTTAGAATTTTTAAAATCTATTGTATGTGACCGTGAAAACATTTAGAAGATACGCATAACGATTATATAGTGTATTGTTTTTGACTTCATAGGATTGATCGAGATGAATAATAAAACTGAAAAATAGACGACTTGGAGGAGTTTTTTTTTGTTTTTGCTAATTTCAGCAACGTTGTCATTTTTATTAGTTACTAATTAAATAGAAAGGAGAAAATACTAACGGAAAAAACTTTTGTTCGGATGGCGAGGTACTTACATTCGTAGGTCAACCATGTGAGTTGTTTACAATGTTGATGGTTGAATCTAGTGTGAGTGTTTATGATTAGAGGTTATGGCATAATCTACCCTAAAATGATTGATAGACATTGAGTAATGATGATGCAAATTTTGAGAAGATATGTATAGCGGCAATTTGGACTTAAAAAAGTTTGATCTTTACTGTCCAGAATGGACCTAATGATATTTAGGATGCTGCAGCTAATAAGGATGTTGATTTCCATTATTTCCATTATTTGTTAGCTTCCCATTATCATAAATTTGTGCTTATTTTTTGTTCTAACTTATTGAATAAATTGGTAATCATCCTAAATCAAAATGTCTAATTTGTGATTTCTATATTTATTATCTTGATTTATCGCATCTGACAACTTTAGATTAATCTTGTTACTTTCATTTTTTCTTGCTCGTTTGTTCATGACTAATATTTATGATTTATTTACTTTATGCGTTTATTTTATTAGAAATCATGTTTGGAATTACAAAATCATAGTAATACTTGCATTATTGTTTAGTGTATATCATTGTTTCTCGTAAAACGATATCTAATTATTACAAAACATCACTATGCACTTGCTATTGTATGTTGTGGTTAGTGTAATATTCGGCTTGCATCAGTGTTTAAAAACATTCTTTTAAAAAGTAATACACAACAACTATATATATATATCTATATACTAATTTAAAAGCAAAGAGATGAATATATATATATATATATATATGATTCACATATGCATATAGTTATATATACAAATCTCTTCCTATAAGATTCACACATATATATACATAATATATATATATGAGTTTATAGCAAACCTTGTATACAAGATTTAAAAGAGTTAGATATATATTATTATTATACGTAAGATATATATTATTGTTATATTAATAATACACTTTTACGAATTGGCTAGGTTTACAGTCAACCTTACATATAAGATTTAAAATAGTGATATATATATATATATATTATTGTTCTATCAATAAATGTTTTTTACTAGTAATGTGTTTTATATTGTAATTATAATATTATAAATGGTTAAATATCAAACTTAAGTTATTGCAATAATTATCAACGATTATTTTTAATGTCCACATATTTTAACCATAAAATTTCACAAATGACGTTACATGCATATAAATATTATGATAATAAACAACATTGCTTGTTCAAAAAATAATCTTTTGTAATTAACATGATTAGACATTAACTTCAATACCATAGAAATTACATATTATATTTGAAAATAGCCAACATCTAATTAAACTTATATTTGTTTATACCATTCACATCGTTGTATATTACTTTCTTAAATGTTTTTTCTATAGTATGTTGAACACTAAAGTTTTTCAATTGATTTTTTTTTTTGGACAACAAAACTTCATTAATTTAATTTAAGCAGTTACAACATTGGAGAACAAACTCTTTCTAGAGTCTTCATTCGAAGAGTTTGGGAAGAATTTGAGACTACAAGCATAACTGGAAAATAAAACATAACGTGAGCAACAGCTCGATGAAAGGACAAAAACACTAGTACAATCCCAAAAATGGGGTTAGCAATCAAATTAATTAAGACAGGACACATCTTTAAGGCGACAATGACCGCGACCTGAAGGACCTTACTAAGATCACATTGTGCGATATCCAAAACTTTCTGCACAAAGTAGTGCGAATCGGATTAAAGTTAGAACTTTAACCTATCGGTCATTGAGTTCGTTGAAGTATCAATTTCCAGGTTAAACTTTAACTTTAACTTTTATTTTATGTTTGTAATAAGCTTTTTATTTACAAAATTTTGTTGTATTAAAAATTATAGTCACATAAATGACATTATATTTCATATTATATTCTCTGGCTTAAGCGAATCTACATACATAGGTGCAAAACATTTTTATAAGAAAAAAAAGAAAATTAATTATAGCTATGAATATAAACTTAACAATATAATGTTCCCACTAGATTAAGCTTGTTAAAGTTGACTTACGGGCAAATCAAAATTAATTATAGGTAAACTAAAAAGAAATGTAAAATAATGTTATTTGGATTTTTACAAATCTTTTTGATGAGTTTGAATTTTGACAAGATCGTTTTTGCCTTGAAATTTAGTTAACTATTTGATATTTTTGTGTTTTGAATAGCATTTCGATACCTGCTGGTTGTTTAGACATTTAAATAAATGTAAGAAACGACCGACGCAGTGAGCATTGGGGGTGTTGTAATGAATTGTGTAATTTTTGTTACGGGACTCCATATATGATGGATGTTCAGACATTTGAGCAAATTTTACATTATTTAAATAACTTTTACTTTTTGAATATGTTAATATTTTGAAAACATAAACATTTATAGAATGATTTGAAGTTTACAAAAATTTAGGCTCCGATTGGTGACCATTAAAAGAACAGTAGAAACAAAAAAAAAGAATGAAAAGGAACAAAGAGGAAAGGAAAATAACAAAATGAGGAATGAAGAGGAATACGTTGTAGATGAGGAATGAAAAAAAAATTCATGGTAAATGGTAACCAAAAAGTTGAATATATATTTTTATTAATATATATTTTTAAAAAAATATCTAATAAAAATACTGTTTTTAAAATAAAATCATTTAATGCATTTATCAAATAAAAATTAAATAACTACTACAAATACGTAAAAGTTATATGGTAATTATGAGATAGACGTTTAGAGATACATGATAATTATGAGATAGACGTTTAAACTTGTCATCATTATCTTTATCATGATATATGATATTATAGAAGAACTTTTAGAGATGATAAGTGTGTAGCATATACCAAGCAAGTTTCATTTTTTTTTTGCATGAATTTAATTTATTTTTTAATTAAATGTTTAATTTGTTCCTATTTGTTCCTCATTGAATTTGGAGAGGAACAATTTTCTTCATTGATTCTTAAAAAAAAAAAGAATGAATAGGAATAGTGTAGAGAACACATATTCCTACTTGGAACATTTGTTATTTCTAAATGGTAAAAAAAATAAGGAACAATGAGGAACATAAGGTTCCTTTCCATTCCTTAAAAAAATAGTGGTCACCAATTGCACCCTTACTCTTTTAATTTTGACAACAATAGGATGCTTATAAATTTTAGATATTCGTTCGAATCTTTTGCATTTTGATGTTCTTAATTGTGTATAACATTTTGATGTGTTGGAAACCGTAAAAAATAGTTGCGCCATTCTTCAAAAAATTTATGACAATTACTTTGATAATATTGAAATTTTAAAAGTTTTAACTATGAATGTTGATTATATACAATGATTTATCCTTTTTGTTATATAAATGGTTTAGAAATTAGTTTAGGTTGGAACTAAGACAAATAATAGATGACTATAACCTAAACTAATTTCAAAACTAGTTCAATTTGCCTTAATTCCAGCATAAACTAATTTCAAAACTAGTTATATGACAAAGTGATGAATCACTGTATATAATCAACATTCAACACTCATAGTTGAAACTTTCCAATTTAAACAAAATTTCAATTTATCAAAGTAACTATCATAAATATATGAAAAAGGGTGCAACTATTTTTTTGTTTTCTAACACATCAAAATGTTATATATAATTAAGAACATCAAAATGCAAAAGATTCGAACGAGAATTTAAAATTTATAAACAACATTTACGTGTTCAAAAAATAATATTTTGTAATCAACATGATTAAACATTAACTTTAATACCGTAGAAATCACATAATATTTTTGAAAATAGCAAAAATCAAATGAAACTTCAATACTGTAGAAATGCTATTCAAAACAAAAAGATATCAAATAGTTAACAAAATTTCAAAGAATAAAAATCTTTCAAATTTCACAAGCATCAAAAAGATTTGGAAAATTCCAAATGACACTATTTTACATTTATTTGTAGTTTACCTATAGGTAATTTTGATTTATCCGTAAGTTATCTTTAACCATTATTGTATTTTATCTAGTGTAAATATTAAGTTTTTAAGCTTAAATTCATAACTATAGTTATTTTTTTTATAAAGAGATTTTGCACCTATTACGTACATCCGCTTAAGCAAGTGACCATAGCATGAAATATGATGCCATTTCTATGACTATGATTTTTAATACAACTTTTTTTTTTAAAGCTTATTATAATGATCAAATGAAAATTTTTAATGTTCAACATACTATAAAAAAAACATTTAAGACAGTAATACACAACTGTGTTAATAATATAAACAAATGAAAGTTTAATTTGATTTTGGCTATCTTCACATATAATATGTGATTTCTACGGTATTGAAGTGAATGTCTAATCATGTTGATTACAAAAGATCATTTTTTGAACACATAGTGCTATTTATTATCATAATATTTATATGCATGTCACGTCATTTGTGAAATTGTATGGTTAAAACATGTGGTCATTAAAAATGATCATTGATAATTATTTCAATAATTTAAGCTTGATATTTAACCATTTATAATGTTATAATCATAATATAAAACACATTATTAGTAAAAAAGACAATTAGGAGAACAAATCGAAAATTGAAAGTAAACTGTGATCCATAATGCACTCGCCTTCAAACTCATCTCATGTCTTCCCTTTGTAGTCACGTTCACAATTTGACTAAGTAAATTTGTGTATTTTACTTTTTTAGTAATATGCATATTTTATTTTTTTATTTCTTTTATGTTTTCGTAATTGGATCAGTGATCACGTTCTCCTCTCTCCATGTATGATCTGAGCCTTACAAAGAACAATAAGCGAAATTAACAATTAGAACTGTAACTTTTGTGCTAAAAACTAGTTGGAAAATTAGTCGTTATAACATTACGTGGTTGAAGGTTTTAGGAATGCGAGTGAAAGCCTTAACTGTCTGGAGTATTTTAGGAAAGAAATAAGATCATTAATGATGCAAAATGCATAGCTAAAAGTTTATACTCAAATGATGCCACCACCTCAGGAATCTGGTAATTATGATGGTGAGGGGGATATGAATTGTGAACCAAAGAACAAAGGTTAGCCTCCTTATCTTAAAAACCAAGACAAAAAAACGAGACGTTTGTAACTTCTACTACTGTAGATTTATTGAATTTTAGAAAGGAATGTTAGGAGTTTGTGATAAAGAATTAAGAGAGAAAGTTTGTAGAAATATTTCTAAGTGGTTTTGTAATGCTAATGTTGCATTTAACGCGGTAAATTAAGAGAGTTTTGGAGATATGCTTGAATTAGTTGGACAATATGGTCCAAGATTAAAGCCGCCAAACATATATGAATTAAGAGCTCTTCTCCTTATGAAAGAAGTAGATGAAACTCATAGTCAAATGGTGGAGCACAAGAAGGAATAGGCATCTAAAGGTTTTTCAATCATGTCTCATCAATGGCGTGATTCAGTTGTCTAGAAGGATATTGTTAACTCTTCTAATAACTTTACAAATGGATCTGTTTTCATGAAATATATGGATGTGTCAGAAGTCGTGAACGATGTCTCATTGTTGTTTCAATTGTTTGATACCATGGTTGAGGAAGTTGGAGAGAAAAATGTTGTTCAAGTGGTGAGGGACAATGCATCCAACTATGTGAAACCGATAAGAAATATAAATTTATCTCTTTAAGTTTTTAATATTTAATAAATTTATTTTATTTATTAAATCTATTTTAATAAAGACAAAATATTAACTTCAGGGAAATTACTAAAGGCGAAAAGACCAAATCTTTATTGGACTCCATGTGCGGTGCATTACATTAACCTAATGTCGGAAGATATTGGAAAAATCTCACATGTTAAACTGCAATAAAGAATTGCATATACATGAATGACTATATTTATAACCGTATTTCTCTTGTGAACATGATTAAGAAGTTCACAAATTAAAATAATTTGCATAGACCGACGATTACAGGATTGGCCACAACTTTCATCACGCTTGCACAATTTCACAAACACAATAACAAAAACATTGAGGAAGATGGTTCATTCTCAAAAATGGAATAATTCCAAATTGTAAAACATAGCAGGAGAAAATAAAGTAAGAGCATTATTTTGCAATAAAAATTTTGGAAATATGTTTTATACGCTTTGAAGTTGACATGTCCCTTTGTTGAAGTACTTTGAATGGTTGATGGAGGGAAGAAAAATCCACCTATGGGATACACATATGTAGTCATGGATCGATTATGGGGACAATTATTAAGACTTTTATATGAAAGAAGAACAATATCAAAAGGCGTTTGAGTTCATTAACAAAAGATGGGAGTGTCAACTCCATCGGCATTTGCATGCAGCCAGCTATTTTTTAAATCTAGAAATCCAATATGGGCATCCAGATGATGATAAGTTGTGAGACGTTTGTATGATTGCATTGGAAAGTTGGTTTCAGATATTAAGAGTTAAGACAAGTTACTATTTGAGTTGAATGCATTTAAAAATGGTACATGTTTCTGTAGTCATCATATTAAAATTAGGCAAAGAACTTCAAAATCACTAGATAATAATTCTCGAATCTAACATTTTCATGTAATTATATTACATGGAAACTAAAGATTATTTCTTTTTATAGCGGAATGATGGTCTTGTTATAGATCTCAGCTTCAAACCTCAAGAACTTTGCCAGTAAAGTTCTTAATCTCACTTCTAGTGCCACCGGTTGTGAGAGGAATTGGAGTTTTTTTTTAACTTGTAAGAAACATTAATTCTATTAATTACATTATTTATAAAAAACATTATGCAACTTATATTATATTTTTAACAGTTTCATACCAAAAAAAATGAATCGATTGATCCACAGTTGATTAAATGACATGGTATTTGTGAAAAATAATCGTGCTCGACAACGTCGATACAAGAGAAAAGATATCATTAATCCTATTCCATTGGATAAAATTGATGACAACAATGAGTGGTAGTTGGAATAATTGATAGGAACTGATCTAATGATGAAGATGATGATCGTGTGTTTAAAAATGATTACTTGACATGGAATATAGTTGGCCAAGCCGCGAGAGCCAATGATCCTAATTATGCAACTAAAGCAGCAATAAATTCAAGTGGAGTTGAAAGATGATAAAGTATTGCAAGTGGCTCCAAAACAATCCGTAGGCCTCCTTCTAGTGGTATGGTTTTGGTGGTTGATGATGATGAGATAGAAGAAAAATTTGGTGGAGATGTGTTCGATAAAGATATTCTATAAGATGAAGAGAATTATGAGTACAACAATAATGATTTTTAGATTATTATTGTTTTAAGAACCATTGTGTCTGCTTTTCTTTCTATTTTTCTATGATATGGATTGGATTATGTGTTTTTGGTATTTTATTATAACTTTCGAAGGTTTTATTATTTTTAAAAAGAAACCAATCATATAATATGTGCATTTAAATCGGTTTTGCCTCGTGTCAAAGAGGCGATGCGCCTCGCGCGCCATGGGGCAAAAGCTCGTTAAAAGAACCTATATGCCTCGGTGTGCTTTGAAACTATCATCTTAATTTTGTTTTTTCTATTATTTTTGAAAAATGTAATAAAAAAAAATTATATCTTCTTTTTTTTTTGTCACGCAAAGATTTCCATTAAAACAAACTTAGAGGACAGAGTTTAGCTCTCTTTAACGGAGGAATTTCGAATGGGAATTCCCACCAAATCATTTTCCTGCAGCTTTTTCCTCTGATTTTCAAGTTGCGTCTGTAAAGATCTTGGTGACAAGCTGTAGCGAAGGGTGACGGATTGACTCAGGCGTTTTGTGGGAAGGTGGAGTGTGTTCTACTTGAGAGGACTGCCACTCACGGGCCTCAATCAAAGCCTTTTTGACTAAATCTCGAGGAGCTATAGACTTGTCTTGGAATAGAAAAAAATTGCGGGCTTTCCACAGATTCCATAAAATCCAGAGAATGAGCGAACCTTTATAGATACCGTAAGGAGGAAGGCTGGTCAGCCTCAGAAAAAGCTCCGTATGTTATATCCAGTCTCTGAGGTTCAGGTGGTAATGGGGGTGGAGGAGATTTCCAAGCTATCAAATCCCGAACCTGGCGCGCAAAGGAACACTCAAACAGAATATGCGAGGTATTTTCAGACTTATTACATCGGATACAGAGGGGAGAAACTTGCAAGCCCCTGATGCTACAATTTCTTCATGTGGGTAGAGCTTCGTTGATGGCCTTCCATACAAACGTTTTTATCTTCGGAAGACAATGTGTATTCCAGACCTGAGAGTGCCAATTGAACGTCTCCGAAACAGGGGAAGATTCATGAGGAGATATTTCTTTCTCCGTCACGGTAAAGTAACCTGACTTAGTAGAATAGTCACCCGAGTTATGCAATGTTATGCAGCCAGTGGAAAACAAATGAAATAAGGAAGATATTATGCAATGTTATCAATAAAAAAAAATATATCTTATTCATTGATAACATTGAATAAGCATTATAAATCGTTTATTATAAAAATATACTCTCTAAAGTACAACTTAAAATTTATATAAAACAAATGAAATAATGAAGATATGACAAAGTTCATATACCATATATTCAAATTATATGTGTTTAAAAATATACACATGTCGATTTTTCGTAAGAACTATATACGAGAATGTTTGGGGGAAATAGCTCTCTGCTGCACGATATGCCTGTGAGTCGGCATAGTGATGTTCCTCGTACATCTTCCTTAAAAGGTAGCTTATAAAAAAAAATTCCACTTTCTCTAAAGTATAATTTAAATGTTCTGTTATAGTTTTTTTTGGTCATTTGTGTTTTTTTGTTTTTTTTGTTTTTTTTGTTTTTTTTTTGCGTTGAGTCTTTGTGAGTTTATTGCTATGCTTTTGTTGTTTTTGAATCCTTCCAAATATGATTTAAAAAAGACATGTCTTTGGATGCAAACAAGTTAAATGATGATCCATAGTGCATGAAAGATCATATTGGAAGGAAACTTTTTCAAAACTGGAACAAGCTGTAACTTGGACAAAACATTAAAAAATTGAGTTTGGTTCACATTGGCGGTGATATCAAGTTATTTCGATATAAGGTTAAAAAAGAAACAATTACTAAGAGACTAGTTTTAATGATTAAAGTGTAAAGCGAGTAAATTATTAAAAAATAAAGAGACGAAATATGATTTAACATATCAGTTAATTTTTTCAAACTAACCACTAATTCTCGGTTACTTTTTTTTTTTTTTTGTAAAAGCACTAATAGAGACAAGTTCAAGATAGAGTATAACTTTTACACAAGTTCTACTTCATCTATCTAACAACTTAACAAAGGTTACCAAGTAAATTACACATGTTTTACTTCCTCTTAATCATAGTTATCTTGTTACTCACAGCAACAACATTATTTCCCAAACGTAATCTCTTCCGAACTCAACAGCTATATAAATTGAACAAAGAACTATTTTTATGTTTTTTCTGTTGCCACAACAAAGTAAGTGTCATCCAAAAATAAAGCGTCTGCTTTTTTAATAACTCACCACCAACTTCTCTTTTCTTTTTACCTTCAAAGTCTCTCTTTTCGTTTCTAAAAAAAAAAAAAAGAAATAACCAAAATTTGGAAAAAAAAAAAAAAGAATGTTAGAATTGTGGATATATGTCCATTGCCACAACTTTAAACTAATATTAAAAAATATTAGAATTGGGTAAGGGGGAAGGAGCTCCCGGGCACGAAAATTGAAGATAGCAACCAGTATGAAGTCGCGGTTGCATTCGCAGTCTCTAAGTCTCTGGACAGTAACGGCGGTCACCCACTGGGCCGCTCCTATTCTTCTTATACTTTGTCCTCCTTCTAATTCCGTCGAGTCCCATCAACAAACTCTCCCGGTCAAAGACCAAGGAAGTACTGGTACGCTCCGTTCCACCACCTCTCTCAATCAACGACCAGGGGAGAACCACCGGCGCCACCTCTAGGCAGCCGTTTCCGTCGACTACTCCCTAGATCCATAAGCCGAAAGTCATGCTCAACGGATCTCCGGTAGAACTATTGCATTTTTGAACTAGTACATCGCGACCGGTTACCAAGATCCCCACCACTGTTAACCGAAGTCATCGGCCAGAAGAAATTTGTCGTCCCACGCCGGAATCATCTCAAGTAAACCGGAGTAGCCACGACTTTAATGATAGGGACCTTGCCTCAAAAAAAATCTCGGAGAGTAGATCCGATGAAATCTTAAGAACTTTGGAGGCCATCAAAGCCATCCCAACCGTTTCCATGACCGGTGCGACACGGCCGCCGCTACACGTCTCCGCTGATTGTCCTTACAACCACCAAAAGCTAATGAAAATCACATCGGAAATCTCAATCGATGAACCCTCCCGAAGCACATGGCCGGCGAGATCTCGCTACCATAATCCGCTTTACCGCCTGCCGGAATATCGCCGATCTCCACAGGAAAAACGTTTTTGGCAACCGCCTCTGGGAAAAAAGGGTCACTAGGAGAAACCATAGAAAACTTCAAATGGGCCTTGAGACCCAAAATCTCATTTCTGTTGTCTCCTAATGGGCCAGCGGATCCATTAAGAAGAACTTGGTTGTTTAATGTAAAAGGACTATAACCCATATTTGATATTATAAGCATCTGAATGTTTGCAAATAAATTTATGTTTTCTCCTGGATGTACTTTGGAACTAATATACGAGAATACCTTTGTTGATCAAATATATATATATATATATATATATTAAAATTGTGGATTTATGTCCACAACTTTAACATAAAATTGTGGACATTTATCATAACTAAACAAGATTCTTAGTACACATATAATTTTTGTGAACGTCAAATTGTGGATTTAGTGTACATATGTCATTTTGTTGCATGAAACAAAAATATTAGTTTAAATTTGTTGTTAAAGCATCATGTCCAACTAAAAGAGAAAACGAGGTTAAATTGCGTTGGTTTGTCCTGCCAGTTAAGCATGTAACACCCTGATTTTTTTAAAACGGTGATGTATCGAAAAAAATTAAAAACTTTGATTTGGCTTAGTATGTAACAAAAATGCACTTATCTTTTCTGTCACTTGTCCTGTATAATTCATAGTTAAGCGTGTATAAGCTAGAGTAATTTGAGAATGTCTGACCTATTGGAAAGTGATTTCTATTACTGTATGGATAAGAACAAAACATGGAAAAATATGTCGTGGTGATTAGTAAGAACTGTAAATAAGTCTTTCAAATCTCTTGAAGTAGTGCACCGACCGTCAAACAATGATCATTGATCAAACTGGTTTGTTTCCAATTCATATTGAGGAAACTTTTATATCAAACTGAAATACACCTATGTATGTTATTCGTGGAATGAGAGGTTTGTGAAGATATGTACAATTCATATTGTCGACGTTTCTATCACCTCAACATATGTCCCATAAAATCAGTTATTTGACAAAAAAACCATTGAATTGTTCACCTGCTAGGAATGAGAGGTTGGTTTTGATTGCTATAATTTACATAGAAAATTAGTTTCAGATTCATTTAAACTCTTTCAAATAAGAGTATTTATGATAATCTATCAAACATGAATAACACAAGATTTTAGTGGACCATTCTAAGTCTTTATTGGAATAACATGAGATTTCAAACTCTTTTAATATAGACATTATGGGTGTAAATGATAACATATTTTTTGAGGAATTGTTTTGGAATTGCTGGAATTAGAATTATGTTACATCATTTGACATCAATAAAATTGTTGAGGAATTGTTGTAGAATGTGGGAATTTATTGTAGAATGGATGAAATAATTAACTTTACTAACCAAAACATTTTTATCTTTAATATTAATTTTATGAACTTCAAAAATTCCTTGGTTACATATATATATTCTTTTTGTTTTTATATTTCTGTATGCAACTACTTGATTTTTTTTTTCTATTTTACGTTTGTTTATTCATCATCCTCCATTATTTTTATAATTTATTTTGATCATGGTTGACACAACTCTAACTATTATGCCTGGATTGTAAAAGTCTAAGATAAATTTTTAAATGAAAAGCCAATCATTGTAAATGAATTAATTTTTAACAATCTGATGTACTTCAAATACAATAGAATTATTTTAACTTATCCAACCAATAACACTCCCTTTGACTTTAAAGAACATCAATCAGAGCACTGTAATATGTAAGAATATGTCAAATTGTTACTCAATCTCCAAAACAATATGTCAAAGAAAGTAATACATCTCAAATCTCACTAAAGAACATAATACAAGTCAACCTTCGAAACTCAAATCATCATCATTATAAATTAATTTCATTCCATGTGCTCCCTTACCATTTTCTTTTCAATCTCTCTCTTTTTTCTTTTTTATTGAAAAAATATTATTATAAATAGCTCTTATATATTATGCACATCATCAACTAAAACTATCCAGCAAAATTTCTTTGGCTTTAAACTTTCAAATTTATTCTAAAATCTAAAGCCATGAAGAAGATCGAGTTAGGGAAAACATTTTGTAAACTAAAATATATTTAAACTTTTTATAAAGTTTAGCATAATATTTGACTTTAATAACTTATACATTTACATGATAAATATGTTTGATAAAATAATTAAATGTATTAATTTTAACTTCCGCCAAAATTCACCTTTAATTTATACGAGTTGCAGTTTTTTGCAATATTATGTTGTTTTCTTATGCTTAATAAGATTCTTAAATATATCAAATTTGAACTGATATTTTCTTATTTTATTTAACGAATCTTGTTGGCAATTTATTTTTTCATTTTTTGAATATTTTTATACGTTTATTTAATTAATTTATTTAGTTATCATAAATTAAGTTACATTCAGTTTTTACCATTTAACATCTAAGTTATTCCACAAGAAATCTCCACTTAATTCTGTTAGATTCTGGAATTCAGCTAGATCCTTGATGTATTCGACGTGTCTTACAACAATTTATCAGCAATTATTACCAAAATTTAACATCTTTGACGAGAACAATTACTTAGACAATCTTTTTCTTTGTGGATCACCGACCGATAAAAGTTGTGAGGCTAGGAAGAGATTAGATGAAGCAAGTAATAGAGGAGAAAAAGAAGACGATGAAGCTGCTATTCACATGTTGGTGTTCTAATTAAGAATGTGTCAACTTATGTCATTGCATCGATATGCATTCTTTCACTTATGTGTGCTTTGATTTTCTTTGGCGTCGAGCATGGCTCCGTATTGTCGACTCTTTCATCGCCTCAGCATATGTTCCATAATATCAGTTATTTGACAAAGATTACATCTATATCTCCAAATCTAAATATACCTACGTTTGTTATTTTCTTGTATGAATACCACAAATTCTTTGGTTACATATATATATTCTTTTTGTTTTTATTTCTGTATGCAACAGTTGCATTGCAACTACTTGATTTTTTTTTTTAATTTTTTTTTAATTTTATTTTACGTTTGTTTATTCATCATCCTCTCCTGATTTTTTAATTTACTTTGCTCATTGTTGACACAACTCTAACTCTTATGCCTTGGATTGTAAAAGTCTATGATAATTTATAAAATGAATAACCAATCATTGTAAATGAATTAATTTTTTTACAATCTAACGTACTTTAAATCCAATGGAAATAGTTCAAACTTATCCCGCCAATAAAACTTCCTTTGATTTTAAAGAACACCAATCAGAGCACTTTAATATGTAAGTATATGTCAAATTGTTACTCACTCTCCAAAATAATATGTCAAAGAAAGTAATACATCTCAAATCTCACTAAAGAACATAATACAAGTCAACTTTCGTACCAAATCAATCATCATCATACAATAATTTCATTTCATGTGCTCCCTTACCTTTTTGTTTTCACTCTCTCTCTTTATCCTTTTTATTGAAAAAATGTCATTATAAATAGCTCTTATATATAGTACGCACATCATCAACTAAAACTATCTATCAAAATTTCTTTGGTTTAAAACTTTTAAATTCATTCTAAAGACATGAAGAAGATCGAGTTAGGGGACCATAACGAGGCGACTAAGCCGGACTGTATTAAAGCCCTCATTGTTGAATTCATCACCACCTTTCTCTTTGTCTTCGCCGGAGTAGGATCCGCCATGGCCGCGGGTAAATTAACATTCATGCTCTTTGTTACAGTTTGATCTTACCATGTTAATTTCCGGTTTTCTACAGTTCTAACAAACCAAGTCGTTTAAATTGGTTATTGATACCGTGATGCACTTCAATTTACAACATTTTTATTTTGTTCATGATTTAGACAGTTTGGCCGGAAACACATTGGTGGGACTTTTCGCGGTCGCGGTGGCTCATGCATTGGTTGTGGCAGTAATGATATCTGCGGGCCATATCTCCGGTGGCCACCTCAACCCTGCCGTTACCCTTGGCCTACTTTTGGGTGGCCGCATCAGCGTCTTCAAAGCATTCCTCTATTGGATTGATCAGTTGTTGGCCTCCACCGCAGCCTGCTTCCTCCTCAGTTACCTCACCGGAGGAATGGTACATAATCTAATTAATATACCAGAATTAATTAATTCTTAATCAACATCTTTTAACTCTACTAAAAGACATGTGAAGTACCGACAATATTACAAGCTATGATCCAGTGACATACACGTTCACATGATTCTACTGTTTCCGTAACTTAGTCAACTTTCAATTGCTTATCTATATTTTTATTTTTTTTCGTATATTCTCTCATTCATGGTATATTCTCATAGTTATATAATTTATAATTTTTTTAATATATAACTCTGCTATAATTGATCAATTATATACACTTACAAAGAAAATGACTTATTTTCGGCATGTTCGATTTATAACGTATTTTGACATTTTACAATTACGCTTTTTGATTAGGGAACTCCGGTTCACACGTTGGCAAGTGGAATGAGTTACACCCAAGGGATCATATGGGAGATTATCTTAACATTTTCACTTCTCTTCACTGTCTACGCCACTATGGTGGATCCCAAGAGGGGATCCCTTGATGGGCTTGGCCCACTTCTCACAGGATTCGTCGTCGGAGCCAACATCCTTGCAGGCGGCGCCTTTTCTGGAGCCTCTATGAACCCAGCCCGGTCTTTTGGTCCCGCTTTGGTCTCTGGAAACTGGACTGACCATTGGGTATATTGGGTTGGACCGTTGATTGGTGGTGGACTGGCCGGTTTCATCTACGAGAACGTCCTCATAGACCGTCCACCTGTCCCAGTCACTGACGACGAGCAACCATTATTGAATTAAATGTGTTTGAATCTGTGCTATGTACGTCATAAACCTTTAAGATGTATTATTTGATCTCATAAATCTTTTCTTTTGGTCCTTTAAGATGTATCTCTTTTAACCTTAATATATCTATTCCAATTATTGAGTATAAAAACTCTCCGATTATATAAAGTCAAGTAAGCATAGAAGATGATTTACCAAAAGCCATTGCAAGAACAGTGACCCTCTTTGAAATGGTGGAACCTATTTCTGTCTTTCACAATGATCTCTGTCAAAACTTTGGAAATCATCATAGAAACTTGATGACATTCCCCATAAACTGAAGGTTCTTTATAATCCTAATCCGAACATCTTCTTTCAAACTCATCATTACCAAAACGCAATCGCGACGTTTTTGTTATCAGACACATTTCATCCTCTTTCTCTTCTTCATCTATGTCAAACATAATCGGGGTCGTGTCTGCCTTATACCCAGCAAGTCTCAGCCTCCTTTAGATATCCATTCAAACCACCTCAATTTATCTCCGAAAAAGAATTCATGGACTTCCCCCATTGACCTCCATTACGCTGCACCCTGCTTGCTTTCTTACACCTCCTAGATTTCATTGACTGTCTAACGTGACTAACATTAACCCAGTTGTTTGAATCTGCATATATGTTTGACAAGAGGACATAAGCCCCGTGATTTGCAGTCTCTACGTCGAGCACGCCAAGTTTGTTGGACGTGATCAAGCCTTCATCGTTGTTTCTTAACTTAGTATTATAAATACATTAATTAATTATGTAATAGGTTTACATAAGTCTAAGGTGGTGATACGAAAGAAACATTATAACCACAAGCGGTTATAATGAAACTTGTGTCTCTTCGATAAGTTGTGTCTGATACGTTGTAATGATTCGGAAGTGATGTGTCCGTTCATCACATGAGTCATGTATGTATATAAATACTCTATGTGCATCAATAATAAAACGTGTAGGTTTTCATTGTAAGAAATTGAGTGTTACTCAAGAAATCAGAAAACACAACAAAAACGGTGACTTGCAAAACAGAGTAAAATCTGTGAGTTGTCCGATCCGTTGAAACACAACGTGACTTTGAATGAGCAAAGTCTAACAAAGTTCTAGATGCGTGGAGCAAAGAACTCTAAACAGCAGCATGAGGCTTCATCGGAATTTGCTGAATGATACTGCGTCTTCTAAGTTGTCTGCACAAGCATACAAATCTACTACTTAATGTTCGAGCTGAGGCTCCATCCCAAACTCATTCCTCACTGAATCGAAATGTATTTACCCTTCATCTATCTAGCGTTGATCGAAACACAAATGCTAAACATTTTAACTTTTCCGATAAAATCAAAGTTGTATTGTATCTGCGTAAGAAACATAAAATGGAAATAATTAAGTAAAAAAATTAGAATTCCAATTTCTAGATTTTTTTTGATGCATATAATGAAATAAAGCAAGATGTCAAGAAGTTGACAGAAATTAACATAAGAAACAAAATAAAAATCTTCGATCCTAAGATGCCTAGAGGAAAATTGATATAAGATTGGAATCCACCAAATCTTATTGATCACAAGATGTCAACTATTTGACAAGCTTTGTTGCGGAAGATGGGCTTTGGTAGAGATGAAGTTGTCTCCTTCGGTAGTGATGAGACCATATGAGGGTGGGGACGCTTGGGATTCCTGGGGCTAACCACGCACTAGAATCCAAAATACTCGGCTGAACTTTAGGCAAGGGGAAAACCACGTGCAACACCTAATAGAACAACAAGACTAACCAAGAAAAACAAAGACACACTTTGTACTAAAACTCTGAGAGTTTATTGATAAATTGATTCGTGATGTTTACAATGGTGGGAGTAAACTTATATAGAGCTTATACACATTTTTACAAAATAATTAATAATAAATCAATCAACATAAGTTATAAATCAATTAGCATAAATCAATCAAAAGTTTGATTGATATTGCATTTATTTCTTGATTTTGGGACCAAATGAGGAAAGCATAAAGGTTCTTTGTATCTAGACAGTTTGGGCATGAAGTTGTGCACTCTTGGAAGTTTGTTAAACGTGTAGAGGGTCTCCAAATCGTGCCCAATATGTTTGGAAAGAACCATTGGTTGGATGTCCTCATCAAAAATGTTTGTTTGCTCGAGAGTTATTCAACATTTATATGAATAATGCTAAATACTATTGTCTTTTTTTTTTCTTTTTTTGACAAAATCCATATTGTATTGTGTTTACGAAAGAATCTACGATAGAGGGTCAATTGCTCAAATGCCCTAAAATATTGAATCTTATTCTCCTTTACCCTCAAAAATAATTGAATTTTTTTTGTATTTAATTATTAAGTCAATGTAAATTACAAATAAATCCAACCCCTTTTGATTTATTCACCCCTAGAATCCGTAAACTAATTCAGTCCAGATCGAGCAGGGTAAAACAACATTTTAAAATTTTAAAAAAACACACGTCCCCACTTCTTTTCTCTCTTTTGCCCGTTACGATTTTGAAAACAAAATCCGCCAAATTTAAATTCGAACTTTCGATTTTCGCTCTCTCTTATATACAAATCATTTACATTTTTTATCTCGACTTACCCAACCACAAACTCAATCGGAGTTTAACAATGCCGCCTCGAACTCGGAACTCGCCATTCGCGGCGAGTGGAAGTGGAAGGAAGACGAAGAAGGCTCGAACGTCGAAAGAACCGATACCGCCTCCGATTGAAGAACCGAACCATTGTCCGTCTGAGGCGGATTCAGGTCTCTCTCCAGGTAATTGGTTGTGTAATGGGTTGATTTTGGTAGTTGAATGGCGAATTTGAAGCAAAACTAAAGTGTACAACTAATTTTCTATGATATAACTATGTATGCGATTTTGTACATCTATGTATCAGTAGATATAACTAAAAGAATTTGTAGAACTGGGTATCAGTAGGAATAACTAAGCGTATATCACCTACACAACTAGGTATCACTACGACGTTTGGTATCACTGGATATCATTATATATAACTAAGCGTTCTGGTACAACTGGATATCATTATGTATAACTAAGCGTTCTGGTACAACTGTGTATCATTAGATGCAACTGTTATTAACATTTGTGTTTGTTTTGCAGGATAATGAGGAGGATATAGAGCCACTTCAACCTGAGTTATTTTTTCCACAAACCGAGTTTTGCAAGTCCATTAAGATAGCCTCTAAGTGTGAGCATTCCAATACAATCAAAGCTTTGGACATACTTGGGAGGCGAAAAGTGGTTTACAGCCACCCTGATTGCACATTTGGCCACAGGAAAACCACAAGTTGATGGGAATGTGGTTGACTCTTCTTCGGACCGTGGTAATGGAGAAGGATTGGGAAATGTGTTGGTTTGTGGTGAATGGCATTCCGATTAGGTATTCGCTGAGGGAGTATGGCCTAATTAGCGGTTTAGATTGCCGGTATTATCCACGATTCTATAGTAAGATGGGGAATACACGGTTTGTAAAGCGGATTTTTGGGAGAGAGGAAGGAATTTCTATTGGTGATATAAGAGAAAAGCTTCAGGGCATGATAGGAGATGGAGATAGGATCAAGATGGCAGTACTCTTGTTCTTAAGCACGGTGATCAGATCACATCAAAGGTATGGCGTCATTGATCCTTTCTTCTTAAGGATTGTGGATTATCTTCGCGCGTGTGAGACCTTTTCGTGGGGGAGATACACGTTTGATCAGAATATCCGCCAGATATTTAACATGATGGAGCATTTCAAGGGGAAGGTGAAACCCGTAGGCTCATGGTGCTTTCCGGGTTTCATAATTTTTTTGGAGGTAAAACTTATACTCTTCTTATAATTTCAATATGTGTATTCATGCAAATGTAAGAGATATCTAATGTAAGTTTTTTTTAGCTTTTGGCGACCGAATGCATTCCGCGTTTGCGGAAAAAGTTTCGAGAAGATGTCTTAACCACGGATAATATAATGGCTGTCCGAGGATGTGCAAGCGAAAGTGGAGAGCTGGTTATATGAAAGGTTTTCCATTGGAAGAGGTTAACGATGCACTTGGAGATGACAAGGTATCAAAATCTATTTTTTTCTATCACTGGTTTACTTAGTTGTATCAGTAATACATAGTTGTATCTGGTTTACTTAGTTATATCAGTGATACCTAGTTGTATGTGGTTTACTTAGTTATATCAGTGACACGTAGTTGTATCTGGTTTACTTAGTTATATCAGTGATACATAGTTGTATCTAGTTAGTTATATCAGTGATACCCTGTTGTGCGCAGGATAAAGATATCCAGAGCATCTTGGCACCAGAGGATGCAGAGGTACATCTTATGGCTCGCATCATGGAGAATGAGCCAGATAATGAGATAGATGACCTAATGTTCCAGAGCTGATACAAGTGTCTATCTAAGAACAAGAGGATATGGTAGGAAGAGTTGTTTAAACTAGATGTGGCTGGGCGAGGGGTGGTTGTTAGGAAGGAGACAAATATTCCCTCAATGGCTCCTAACAATGACATGGAGGTTGTTATGAAGAAAATGGAAGAGATATCTAATCAAGTGGAAGAGATATCTAATCAAATGAAAGAGGAGTTTGATAAAATGGGTGAGAGGCTGGATTGTTTTGAGGCAAGGATTACTGCTTGTGAGGCAGAGGTGAATGATGCTTTGAACAGTCGTGGTAGTGACTATTTTGTTGGAGATTATGGATACAGTGGTAGAGCTAGTGGTGGAGATGGTGGTGTAGATGTGGGTGGTGATGGTGGTGGGGATGGTGGTGTATCTCGTGATGAGGATGGTCATGTATCTCGTGCAACACTTGCAGAGGCCCAGGCCGCAACTCTTGCAGCATTTGCAAAGGTCGCAGATGCTACAAAGGCCCCAACAGCTCCAAATGCCCCTACAAATACAACACTCCAAATCCCCAATAGATACAGAGGAAGAAGATTTAGGAGAAGAAGACTCGTACTCAGAATCAGATGATGAAGATGAGAACAATGATGACAATGAGGATGATGATGGAGATGATGACAATGAGGACGATGATGGAGATGAGGGAGATGATGGAGATAAGGACAATGAGGGAGACGATGGAGATGATGGAGCTGATGGAGATGTTGGAGATGTTGATATGCCTCAAGCTGTAGAAGAAGAAAATAATGACGGCGAAGAAGATGAGGAGGAAGAAGATGAGGAAGAAGAAGATGAGGAAGAGGAAGGTGAGGGAGACAAAGAGGAAGAGAAAGGAGAAGAAACGCTTACAGCTGAAGAAGAAAGAGAGAAAGGAGAAGAAACGCTTGCGGCCATCCTTCGAAGGTGCGGTCAAAAACATAGGTCCAAGGTGAGTGCCAAAAAAACACCGTCTCCGAAGATCACCAAGAGGAGAGGCCATCTTTCGAAGTTCAAGAAAAGTCCATTCGTTTGAAGAATCTTAAGAAGTTGGTTTTAGTTATTTGTGGTTGGTGTGTTGTGTTTTATTTGGAATTTCAAACAAATGTTTATGTTTTATGTTGGTGTTTCAGAATATTTTCAGCATATTTTCATGTTTTTTTGTTGTTGGGTTTTTGAACTTTGGGAAATCTTTCAGTTTAGTATGTATTTGCACATTTTTCTGACTATGTATTACTAGGTATTACTATGTACAACTATGATACGATGATTATTAGGTTAACTTGGAAAAACGAAAATATTAGTAAAACTTTTTTTTAAAAAAAAACTTAAAGAAATATTTAAAAATATTAAAAATATTAAAAAATATTAAAATAAGTATGAACACACGCGTTCACACTACAAATATAATAAAATATTATTCAATTAGTTATACTCAGTTTTCTAGTAATACCACTTTACCCATAGTTATATATTTGGTGTTTTCAGGTTTAACTAGTTATACTATAATTTTAATAACTTTTTCTAGTTGTACAGATTACAATAGGTAATAAAATTAAGGTTAGTAAACTTTGATAGAAAAATATTTGTAAAATTATGATTTTTGTATGATTCACATCATAATGACCTAAGTATTTAGGAAATACCCATACATGTCTAAGATATTTAAAAAAAAAAACATTTTGAATTTTTGATTTTTTTTTTGTAATAAATTAGATATAAGTGTATATATATATATATATATCATATAACCATATATATCAGTAACAATATATATTCGAGATTTAAAAATAACCACATATATATAATTTACCTTGGTAATAGTTGTATGAGTGATGCCTAGTTGTATTTTAATATATAGTTGTATTAGTGATACCTAGTTGTATTTTAATATATAGTTGGTTTAGTAATAACTAGTTGTATTTTCATATATAGTTGTATAAGTAGGACTTGGTTGTACTAATATTATCCTTAGACTAACAATCCATAATACAGAGTTTTCAACCACAAACCATAACCATAAACCACAAACACAAAACAACACATAAATCATCATTCTCTTTGGCTACTACTAGACTCAAACCATGAATATAAACTTCCGCTGTAAGACTTGCTTCTCCTTCGCCCATGTTCGCCAACTGAGGTAAACCTTGTTACTTAGGCCTGTTTTCTGACATATGCCAGAGGAAGGGCTACTATATCACGTACATGGTCAGAAACTATCCACTGAGATATGTAAGGAACCGGATATATCTTCCTATAGTAGGCCAATGCCCAATGCGCCATCAAATAATACCTTGAACACAAATCATGTAATAGCATTTCAGTGTATCCGTTCGCCCTTGCTTCCATAAGGGCGGCTATTGCATGCACACACAAATACTTGTCAATATCGAAACACTTGCATGTACACGTTTTCATTTTCAGATCAACCACATAACCATTTACATCCTTACCGTGAACGTTGAAATGAAGCCAGAAACTGTTCAACACCGTTACCGTCAACAACTTCGCATCGGAGCACAAAAGGTGCAGTACGATCTCAATAAAAGGCACCAACATCTCTCATTCGGTAGAATTCAACCGATGCAAATTAAACCACTCAGCTATCTTCGCAATAATCAAGTTGTTCATCGGTAAAAGAGCGTATTTCTTTGCATCATTCAAAACACCGTTAATAGATTCAGCAATATTTGTGGTATAAACGTCATACCTCTCTCCCGGGAAATAACATCTTGTCCATTTCCAAGTTTCTTTACAACTTCTATCAAGATACTCCCCTGCCGCATGATATCTTGTTCTAAAATCACCATATAGTATTTTGAACTCACACTCCATGTACGCTTTTGCACATATCATAAACGTTTTCGCAACGGTTTGTTTGTTGACATTGGAGCAACTATTCTTCACATTCTGAGACATATTATATATACAATACCCATGTGTAGCCAATGGAAACACCTCACCTATTGACTTGATAAGACTTGGATTTCTATCCGAAACGAATACTAGATCAGGATCATCTGGTACTATTGATTTCAACTTATTTAAAAACCAAATAAGACTCAAATCTTTCTCACCATCAACAACACCAAAAGCAATCGGATAGTGGTGATGATCAGGATCTTGCGCGGTCGCAACTATTAGCACTCCACCAATCACATGCTTAAGGTGAGTTCCATCCACAATGATCACTTTTCTCATGGCTGCAAAGCCTTCAATGCTTGCTCCCAACGCGAAGAATAGGTACGTAAAGCAATTGAAGCTGCAACAAGTAATTTTCATAAGAGTAACAAGCTAGGTCATGGTGGATTTGGGGAAGTTTATAAGGCATAATATTCTGAAACTTTAATGTTCTTAAACTTTCTCAGCTATTAGTTTCTGTTATAAACTC
Source organism: Boechera stricta (assembly GCA_018361395.1). NCBI lineage: Eukaryota > Viridiplantae > Streptophyta > Magnoliopsida > Brassicales > Brassicaceae > Boechera > Boechera stricta. Next base: position 5,334,616 of record CM031541.1, read on the forward strand.
ATTTTCCAAAATGAGAAAAAAATTCTGATAGTGAGTGAAGATCATATGAATTGACAGGGAACATTCCCAAATGGAACTGAAGTTGCTGTGAAGAGGCTGTCTAATTCTTCGGCTCAAGGTGAACAAGAGTTTAAGAATGAGGTGCTTTTTGTAGCAAAGCTCCAGCATAGAAACCTGGTTAGACTTCTCGGCTTCTCTGTCGAAGGAGAAGAAAAAATACTTGTCTATGAGTTTGTGCCCAACAAAAGTCTCGATTTTTTCCTGTTCGGTGAGAAACATATCATATATAGGCTTATATTTTCTGAAACCTTTGTTCTTGATCTCATCGGCATAGTCTAATAGCTATACATTGGTGTGCAGACCATAAAAAGGGGGGTCAGCTGGATTGGAGAAAACGATACAGCATTAATGGGGGAATCACTCGTGGGATATTATATCTTCATCAAGATTCACGGCTCACAATCATACATCGTGACCTCAAAGCCAGCAACATTCTCTTAGATGCTGATATGAACCCGAAAATCTCAGATTTTGGAATGGCAAGGAATTTCAAAGTGGACCAGACAGAAGACAATACAGGAAGAGTAGTTGGAACATTGTAAATAATTGTCTATTTCACTTACAGTCTCTGTCCCTTTTTGTTTCTGATAAAACTAAAAGTGATATGTGCTGTGTTTTGCAGCGGTTACATGCCTCCCGAGTATGTGGCGAATGGGCAGTTCTCAATGAAATCTGATGTTTATAGTTTCGGAGTTTTGACTCTGGAGATTATTGTTGGCAAAAAGAATAGTAGCTTCCACCAGATAGATGGTTCAGTAGGCAACTTGGTCACATATGTTAGTACTAAAAAAGCCAATGCAATCTCTAACTTTCCTACTCTTAACTATGATTATGTTTCTGAACATTGGTTTCTTGACAAATGACTTAACAGGTCTGGAGGTTTTGGAACAACGAATCATTATTGGAACTCGTAGACCCGGCCATGGGAGAGAATTATGATAAAAATGAAGTCATTGGATGCATCCATATCGGGTTATTGTGCGTTCAAGAAAATCCTGCAGATCGTCCAACAATGTACACAGTATATTAAATGCTCACTAATACTTCAATTACTCTAGGTGTGCCTCAACCACCTGGATTTATCTTCAGGGCCAGATCCGAGCAAAACCCATTAGCCGAGAGATTGCAGCCTGGTCCGTCTACTACCATGTCTTTTACTTGATCCATTGATGATGCATCACTCGCGAATGTTCAAAAACGTTGAAATTAGAGGTAAAATAATATGTATACACACTATATCTGAATCTTCTTATCAAGAAAAAAAATGGGAAAGAAGAGTTCTGTTTTAGTTCTATGTTTCTTCTACTTCGTTATCTATTTCTGCACAATATTGTGTGAACACTACTGGTTCAGAAACGCCACTGGATTCAAAAACGCCACCGCGGGGCAAGCTCCCGACAGAGTCACCGGGCTTTTCAATTACCGTGGAGACGTCTCGCTGGAAGTTTGCCGTAGATGCGTCGCCATTTCCATCAACGACACACTCATTCAGTGTCCGAATAAGAGAGAAGCCGTGATTTATTATGAGGAGTGTATGCTCAGATACTCTGACCGGAATATTCTCTCGACTCTTGCGTACGATGGAAGATACATCAGGCTGAACGGTAATATTTCAATTGATCAAAATCAAATGAACCGGTTCAAAGATTTGGTGTCGTCCACGATGAACCAAGCTGCCTTGGTAGCAGCGAGCAATGCTAGAAAGTTCTATACGATAAAGGCCAATTGGACCACACTCCAGACTTTGTACGGGCTGGTTCAGTGCACTCCTGATCTTAAAAGACGAGACTGCTTGACCTGTCTGCAAAAATCCATCAATGGAATGCCTCTTTACAAAACTGGAGGAAGAAGTTTTAACTCTAGTTGTAATTCAAGGTACGAGCTTTTCGCGTTCTACAACGAAACCGCAACCACAACACTGCTGCCTCCTGTGTGTACTCCTCCGGTTACATCTCCATCAATACCTAGTGAACTCTTTCTTCTTCCTCTGTTTTTTTTAACCCTGATTTCTTGAAATTAGCAATGCCAATAGGGAAAGTTTTGTCCTTTCAATTGATTTTAGATTTGTTATACTTATGTCTGCCACTATCTGATCTTAAGCCAATGATCTTTGAAACGCATGGAAAGGTTGGAATTCAAATGTGTTAGTGGTAGCAATTGTTGTGTCTATTATAGTGGTTGTTCTTGCTTTTGATAGCTGGTCATTGTTATCTCGCAAAAAGGGTAAAGAAGTCTTCTGATATTGCATTAGCATTTGATGGTAAAAATTCTAATGATTAACAATCTTAATTGGTTTGACTAATGTCATTGACCAATCTTTTTTTTATTCTTCTGATTAGTGCAACTTTAAACTGTGCAACAGGAGATGATATAACAACCATAGATTCGCTGCAACTTGATTATAGAACAATTCGAGCTGCAACAAATAAGTATTCAGAAAAAACTACGATTGGTCAGGTGGATTTGGTGAGGTTTACAGGGTACTATTACTATTAATCCTTTTAACTTTGTACTTTTTATTGAAATTTTGTGTCAACACATTTGGATAACGAGATGGTGTTGATGAAAACGAATAGGGTACATTTTCGAACGGGACTGAAGTTGCGGTTAAGAGACTGTCAAAATCTTTAGGACAAGGTGACGCAGAGTTCAAGAACGAGGTTGTTGTTGTTGCAAAGCTTCAGCATAGAAATCTGGTTAGGCTTCTCGGATTTTCAATAGAAGAAGAAAGGATACTGGTCTACAAGTATGTGCCCAACAAAAGCCTTGATTACTTTCTCTTTGGTCAGTTGCATTTATTGTTTTATTTCAATAATTCCTTAGCCATTCTTGGAACTTGGGGACTAAGCAATATCCATGAATGTGCACATAGATCCTGCAAAGCAAGGTCAGCTGGACTGGACTCGACGATACAAGGTCATTGGAGGGATTGCTCGGGGAATTTTATATCTCCATCAAGATTCACGGCTCACAATCATACACCGTGACCTCAAAGCAAGTAACATTCTCCTGGATGCAGATATGAATCCCAAAATAGCTGATTTTGGAATGGCAAGGATCTTTGGAATGGACCAAACCCAGGAGAACACAAGCAGAATAGTTGGTACCTTGTAGGTCTTCCACTTAACTTCTCATAAGTTGAAGTTTCTTAATCATGATTATGACAATATACAAAATTTTATTGTAGATTTCAGCGGTTACATGTCTTCTGAATATGCAATACATGGCCAGTTCTCAGTGAAATCTGATGTCTATAGCTTTGGAGTGTTAGTTCTTGAGATTATAAACGGTAAGAAGAACAACTGCTTCTACGAGACAGACGGCGCACATGACCTTTTCACATATCTAAGTTTAAAGGCAATAAAGTTTTGTATTCTCCTCTTACAATAAGGCAATGGATGCAAAAAAACTGATTTGACATCGTAGGCCTGGCGGCTTTGGAGTAACGGAACAGCATTAGACCTCGTGGATCCAACTATTGTAGATAATTGCCAAAAAAGTGAAGTGGTTCGATGCATCCATATCGGTCTTTTATGTATTCAAGAAGATCCTGTAGAGCGTCAGATCTTGTCAACCATTTTCATGTTGCTCACTAGTAATACGGTGACTTTACCAATGCCTCGGCAACCAGGGTTTTTTCATTCAGAGTAGACCCGAAAATAACCCGTTTGGTTTAGATCAACCGAGGACAACCAAGTTAACCTTGAAATATGTTGTTAACCTTGAAAACAAGTTAGCAACTTTTGTCGCTGTGGAATTAATCTCAAGCAAAATATTTACATATTTCTAGATGTGGATAACCTACTTTATTGTTTAGTTTTGATTTGGATTTTCTCGTGTTATAGAAACTGAAATCAAATATAATTATTTGTAATTTAATTCTGTTGTAATGCAATTTTGAAGTTCCGTTTAGTTTTCAGTTTGGTAAAGGTTTGCGTATATACGAAATCGTTTTATCCAATTTAACTTATGACATGTAAACTTTTTATTGATTTTTTTTCAATAATTTTAATTTCATTTAATTGGAATGAAAGTAGATGAATAAGATAATTGTATCGAATTATGACAAACGTTGTATCGAATTATTAAGTAACCATTAATGGAAGTAAGTTTTAAGGTGAAAAAAATGAATAAGATAATTAATTTCTAACTGTATATCACTTATTCACATTTTCATGATATCTTTTGTCAACATGCATTACTAGTTACTACTATTACTATATTAAGAAAATGGTATGGTTAACCAAACTGGATAAACACGCTTTAAAAGCTTGTTTCCGTAATCTTTTTTTTTTTAATCAATGTTATTATGTAAGTGTTAAAAATATAATCTAAAAAAATGAAAAAGTAATTAATATACAAAATTAGTTTTTTTTTAAACGTTTCGTGATTATTCACCTTGTCAAATTTTAGCTCAAGTATCTTAAGTCTTAACTAATTTATTATTCCATCATTCCACTTTATAGCTCACACATTTTTACTGTAAAACCATTGTTCATTTCATTAACTGCCAATGACGACTTTTTCAACATTTAAAGTTTAAACCACCAATCTCAAAATCTAAATCCTAGTTTCAAAATCCTACACCTTAATTGACGCTTTAAATTTTTCGGAGCTCATGTCCTATTCACCTGGCGACCAGTTCATACTCCGCGCCGGATGCGTCTATTAGCCCTGGGCAAAAAAACCGGAACCGAAGAACCGAACCGAACTGACAAAAGAATCGAATGGATCCTAAATTTTAGAACCGAGAACCGAATGGGTACCCGAAATACCCGAAATATAATTATATACCCAAAATATTAATTATATTGAGGTTTGATATAACTCAATTATTCATAATTACAATTATAAACTTGAAATTTTTATTTAATTTTAGACCAAAATATTCAAAATAACCAAAATATCCAAAAATTAGTAGTTATTTTTCGTTTAAATAGGATAGTTTGGTTATTTTTGGTTACAAAGTAACCATTTGGAACCGAATCCGAAGGGATCTGAATTTTTTTGGTTATTTTTGGTTCCAATTTGAAGTAACCATATCGAACCGAACTGAACAGGAACCGAACCGAACCGAACCGAATTTCAGTTCGGTTCCAAATGGTTCCAATTTTCAAGAACCGAAAGAACCGAACCGAACCGAACCGAACCGAACCAAAGAACCGAATGCCCAGGGCTAGTGTCTATGATGAATGCCTTTTTTTTTTCGTCCTGTCCCACACACATATATATATATATATGCCTCTAACTCATACCCAAAAATTAGCTTAAAAGCGAAAGATTGCTACAAACTTGTATAATAATCTAGAAATCTTCCAACTTGGGGATAATTTACAATTCTAATAATATAAATTTTGGGTTTTTATTGGGACAGTTCAAAAAGAGACTTGGTTACAAAAATTGCAAAGAGATAGTAATTGTGAAGCAGCTAACGAGTCTTCGTTTACTTATAGATACACACCCTTTAATTTAACATAAAGGATAGCATCGTATTTTACATGTTTTTTTGCATGCATTTAGGATATTTTTATATGTTGTAACGAGCATTTAGGATAGTTTTAGTGCATTTGTGTGTGATTATGTGTTTGTAGGTACTTGGAGCAAAACCATCGTGTTAAAGATGTTCTGAGAGCTTACAGAGCCATCACTAGGATCAAATACGTTCGCGGAAGAATTTCGTAAAGATCGACAAACTAAGCATCGACCATAGGGGGTCGATATGCTTCAGAGCCAAAGTCCGGACGTAGTGCATCGACATAAGCATCGACTGATGTCGCTCACACTAGTAATTCATTCCTGTGAAGATGTGATTCAAAGTTCTTATTGTTTTGATCCTTTTGTCGACTTGGATTGAAGAAGCTTGAAGTTTGATTCACAGGTTTTGTATTAAACCGGGTCACAATTGAGAAGAAATTGAGGAGGATTGAAGACCGGTTTAGGCGCGATTAAACCTGTTGGTTTTGGCAGGTTAAGTGAGGTCTCTGTGTTATTCAGAGGGTTCTAACGTCTATTTAGTCTTCGTCCTCTTTTTCATTTGTTCTCTCTAACAGAAAAATCGAGTTTTGTTAATCTTCACCATTGTATACGATTCTTGAGCTAAGGTTCTTCTTGTAATTAAAGCTCATAATCTAAATCTTCTTCTTTGATTAGTGGATTGCTGGATCTATCTGGCCCCAGACGTAGATCTTTTCACCCGAGAGATCGAACTAGGTAAACAAACCTCGTGTTGATTCTTGCGTTTAGTTTTCGTTGTCTTTGTTGTTATCAATTAAATCATTCAATTCTGTGTTCAAATTAGTTCAAGAGATAGTTGTATCGAGCATCGGTTTTGCTACAATTGGTATCATAGCCTCGTTCTTGAATCATAACGACGAGCACACGGACCGAGATTCAGGTCTTCAATGGATGCACAGACTTCTCTCTTTGGAAGATCAGGATGCTTGCGCATCTTGGTGTTCTTGGCCTTAAAGAGGTGATTACAAATTTTGATCTTACAACGGAGATCTCAACAACGAAGGCTGAAGGAAAACAATCATCAAGTGATGAAGGTCTCAAAGATCAATCAACAAAGATTGTACTAGATCAATCAAAGATTGACAAGTCAGAACACGCCAACAATTTGATAATATTGCACGTTGGTATTAAGGAAGATCAATCATTGTTCAACTGCAGCAGAAATGTGGGCTACTCTCAACAAGCTCTACATGGAAACGTCTCTACCAAATAGGATCTACTTACAGTTAAGATTATATTCTTTCAAGATGAGTGAGACTAAGATAATTGATGAAAATGTTGATGACTTCTTGAGGATAGTCTCGAAACTAGGAAGCTTAGAGATCACAGTTGCTGTAGAGGTTCAAGCCATCCTAATCTTGAATTCTCTATCTACAAGTTACAGTCAGCTTAGACATACTTTTAAGTATGGAAACAAGACTCATTCTGTTTAAGATGTAGTCTCCTCTGCTAAATCTTTAGAAAGAGAACTTATGGAGCTAAAAGAAGGAGCCGAAAGCTCAACTACTGTCCTGTATACTCAATAAAGGGGTAGATCAACCTAAAAGAAGTCACATAATGGGAATGGGAACAACAGTGGAAACAGTGGTAGAAACAGGAGCAGGTCTAATTCAAAATCAAGGTTAACCTGTTGGTTTTGTAAGAAGCAGGGGCATCTAAAGAAAGATTGTTATGCTAGAAAAAGAAAACAGGAAAGTGACAATCAGGGAAAGGCAGGAGTTGTGACAGAAAATATGATTTTCTCAGAGGCTTTAGCTATGAATGACAGAATGGTTAAGGATGTTTGGATATTAGACTCTGGTTGCACTTCACACATGACTTCAAGAAAGGACTGGTTTTATACTTTTGAAGAAGGAGTCTCGACTACTATTTTACTTGGTGATGATCATTTAGTAAAATCTCAAGGACATGGATCAATCAGGTTAAGTACCAATGGAGGTTCAATCAAGGTGCTGCACAATGTCAAGTATGTTCCAAACCTTAGAAGAAACCTCATTTCTATAGGGACCTTGGACACTTTAGGCTATCTGCATGAAGGTGGAGCTGGTAAAGTTCGTTATTTCAAAAATAACACTACAACTTTAACTGGAGTGCTAGTAAATGATCTCTATGTACTTGATGGAGAGTTAGTGATCACTGAAAACCGTAATCTTGAGGTCTCCAAAACTAAAACAGAGCTGTGGCATAGTAGATTGGGGGACATGAACTTAAACAGTCTGAAGATTCTTGCAGGAAAAGGTCTTGTTGGATAAGAAAGAAATCAAGGAATTAGACTTCTGTGAGAATTGTGTTATGGGAAAATCAAAGAAACTTAGCTTCAATGTGAGCAGACATGAAACAGAAGATGATCTAGGATATGTGCACTCAGACCTATGGGGTTTTCCAAATGTCACCCCTTCTCTCTCAGGTAAAAAATATTTTCTATCCATTATAGATGATAAGACTAGGAAAGTATGGCTTTATTTTCTTAAGAGTAAGGATGAGACCTTTGATATGTTTTGTGGATAGAAAAGACTGGTAGAAAATCAAACAGACAAAATGATTTAGTGTCTTAGGACAAATAATGGATTAGAATTCTGCAATACAAGGTTTGATAGTTTCTACAAGTTGCATGGGATTGAAAGGAATAGAACTTGTACTTACACACCACAACAGAATGGTGTAGTATAAAGGATGAATAGAACAATCATGGAGAAGGTGAGATGTCTATTAAGTGCATCAACAGCTGCTTATATCATTAATAGATAACCATCATCAGCTATTGATCATAATATCCCTGAAGAGCTTTGGCTTAACAGAAAACCAGGATACAGACACATGAGAAGATTTGGTTCTCTGGCTTATGTACATCAAGATCAAGGAAAACTGAGACCAAGAGCTTTGAAAGGTGTTTTCTTAGGATATCTGGTGGGGCGGAAGTATTAGTTCCACCTATTTCTCAAGTTTCACCCGAGTCCTACTAACGAGTAGTCTCGAGAGTTAACCCATAAGACCGCAAGTGCACAGTCATGCAATTGTAGTACGTACAGGATCGATCCACAGAGGGAATAAAATAACTACACAGAGAATGCAAATGCAAATCTAATCTAGGCAAAATATAAAAACGAGGTGGTGACGAGTTCTAAACTATATGAATGCAGAAATTAAATAAATTAAAATAACTTTAATTAAATTGCATAAATTAAAATACTGAAAGTAAAGTGCATAAAATATATTGCAGAAATTAAATAACATAAAATAAATTGCAGAAATGTAAATTACGGAAAGTAAAGTGCGGAAAGTAAATTGCATAATTTAAATAACTGAAAATAAATAGCATAAAATAAAATAGCGGAAATGAAAATACATAAATAAATATTTATAGTGAATTGGGTGATAGTCGATTTGTCAGGATTTTAACTTATAGGATTTATGTTCTACCGATTTTAGTTTGTGTTGTCAATCTCGGGATATTCGAAGTTAGGCTATTTACCACTTTCGCGGTAAACTAGATGATAGGAGGTTTTTATGCCTCTTCTCAGGTCTCACTCGATATGCAAATCTCGAGAGTTTAACCCGATAATACCGCAAGTGTACAGTAATGCAATCGTAGTATGTACGAGATTGATCCTCAAAGACTGAGAATAACTACAAAGGAATTACAAGAATAAATCTAATATAAGCTGAAAATGAAGATTTTGGAGTTTTGTTTCTAACTACTAATTGCATAAAATGACTAACAAAAATGCTACAAGATAAATAATGTAAATCAATAAATAAACAAACGATCTCAAAGGTGAATGAACGATTTCTGAAAGTCAACTAATCTCAGAATGATGTCTTTTAAACCTATTGCTTGTTTCTATCAATCTAGGGATAAATAAATTCGTCTAGTCCACTCTTGTGGCAAGCTAAACTCTTTGCAAGAACTCACTCTCGTGACCTTCTTACAAGCTATGAAAACAATCCCTTTTTGACTAACCTAATTAATTGCCATATCCCTATGAAAGATATTAAGCTCATAATTTGTTTAATTCTGAAAGTCGAATTCACTCTCGTGACATCCAAATTCTAAGATGCTAAATTAACTTGATCAAAACTAATCTAGATAAGCACACAAAATACGAATAGAATTATCGAATAGCTATAACGCTGAAAACGCAGATCTAAAACCTCTATTCACTCTCGTGACTAAAAGAGTTTCTTAACACTAAGCACACCTACTGAATTCAGCCTACCTCTTAGATAATTCCCATGAGAATAAATCTAGCATTACAAACGCATTAAAAAGGTAGCTAAACAGATTAAGAACTTAAGACATCAAACCCTAATTAGTAGACCTCGTTCATCATCATTCACCCGAGAGATCTCTAGATCTACTCGCTCATGCTTTTGCTAACAACAAATGGAAATGAAATTGAAGGCATAATGATTAGTAGAATAAAAGAAGAAAAGATAAATGCTTGCAGAAAATGGAAAAACTAATGTAGATTCATATAATCGTTAAGAACAAGAGTTGAAAATGAGGATTTCTCCTTAGGGTTTTTCTCTCTAATCCTCCACACTTGTGGTTGTGATATACAACATGTTTTTATAGTTTTTAGGCTCTCGTCCAAGTCGAGACTCTAGGGTTACAAAAGCATCAAATAAGAATATTCCAAGTCCTTAGTTGCCATGTGTCGAAAATCCCTTTTTGTCGGTACCCTGATAGGTCGATGTTACACTCCGGGAATTTCTCTGGTTGGTAGAAATCGACCAGTCATGGTCGATTCTAGGTCCAAGCTCGTTTCTGGGTTCAACATCGACCATGACTGGTCGATGTAGTGGTCTGATTTCGTCCTTTTCTTCAAGGCAGTCTTCTGTAACCATTCGTAGTTGAGGTGTGATGCTTCGCCATTCTTGTATGCCTTCTGTATATTCTTGAAAGCATCTCAAACACCTATATTTTACTCCAAGTACCTGAAAACACATAAACATATGCAAACGAGCCGAAACTATTCTAAATGATGATTATAATGCATAAAACTAAGCTAAATGGATGCATAAAAACCAATAAAAATGAGTGTTATCACTAGACACTGTGTCAGACCCACTGTCGTGGCGACCTTCACGCATTAGATATATCCCATCATCGATTACTCTTATGTGTGACGCACACATCCAACCGATTAACCAAGTGTTTAGCTTGCGTTATAAGTGTGTCTAAGTCGAAGAGTGAATGACAAATCTATTTCTAGAACATGATATCACTTTCGTGATAAAGTCTTTCTAAGATCAATACATAGCTTGGCCATAACTAGGCAAGCACTGAGCTACTCCATCAAACGACAAACTCGACCGTAGCTAATACTCTCTAATATTCAGATCTGAAGTTTTAACCCACTTTCGTGGTGCTAAGAGCTTCTATTCGTATAATCTTTTGATTATAACCTTAAGCACTCCTGTGGGATTCAGCTTAGCATTAAGATTGAATATAGAGTAGCTAGATCAGTTAAGAGCAAACAAACATAAATTAAATCCTATGAGTATAACCTATCATCGACCACCACCCTTCGTGGTCTAAAGGTCTACTCCCTTATCTACCGTTGGGTACCGGTATGAGATAAGGCATTGGTGAGAAAAACGAAATTCAGTAAACTAAACTACATAAGAATGAAAATCATAACATAACATAAACAAAAGCATAAGAAAAGAAGTAAACCTAAAAGAATAACTTTTTATTGAAAATGAGACAAAAATTGCCTAGAGAGTCTAATCTTCTTTTATAATGACAATGATGTGTTTATATAGAGTTTAGGAGACTTGGAGGAAGCTAGGGAGTCACATGAAGCTTCTAGAAGGCCATTAATCGCGCAGCTCATGCTTCCATAAGTTGCATTTCGTAAAAACGGAAGTTGCCTTACTGTCCGGCGAGTCAGCATCGACCCGTTTCTAGTTGATGCTTGAGTCGATGTTGTCTCCTCTTGATGAGCATCGACCACTGCTTGGTCGATGCTTGCATCGATGGTCTCCGTTATTGACGTCTGGTTTGAATCCTGGAAGTGCATCGACCCGGTCCTGGTCGATGGTCTGGTCGATGGTCTCCTCAGGTTGGGCGTCGACCTGTTCTGGTCGATGCTTCCTTCGGGAAGCTCTTGAGATGGTTTTCTGTGATATTCCTGACCCAAGCAAGTAACCTTGATGTCCTTATGGCTTCATTATGCTCCAAAATACTCCAAAAGTGTAGATTTCACTCCAAGTACCTATAAACATGTAAACACATACAAATACATTAAAACTATCCTAAATGCATGGTTAAACCATATAAAACTACAGTAAATGAATGCATAAAAATGTATAAAATATGATGCTATCAATATCCTACAGGAACAAAAGGTTACAAAGTGTGGTTGCTTGATGAGAGAAAATGTGTCATAAGCAGACATCTTATTTTTCAAGAAAACTCAGTATACAGAGATTTGAAGGAAAAGACTGATGATCAACAACAGAAGCATGAAGCAGAATTGTCTCCTATTATGAATGCAAACATTGGATTGGTTAAAAATGCAGAGAAAGCTTCAGAAAATTCAGGTTCAGGTGGAGTTACAGAGATAAGTGATAGTGATTCCAGTTATGATGTAGAGTACAATCAGTCACCTACAAGTGTAAATTCATCAGGCTATAAATTGCCCAGAGACAGAGAAAGGCGTCTGATCGTTGCACCAAAGAGGTTTCAAGATTACACTCAATTTGCTTTTGCTTTGCTCTCCTGTGAAGCATTGAACTCTGAAGATGAGCCTCAGTGCCATTATGATGTTGTAAAAGATGAAAACTGGAACAAATGGGAAGTTGTTATGAAAGAGGAAATAGATTCTCTACTAAAGAACAAAACATGGTCTCTGTTAGAAAACCAGAAGATAAGAAAGTGATTGGCTACAGGTGGTTATTCAAGTTGAAACCTGGAATTGAGAATGTTGAACCACATAGATTTAAAGCCAGATTAGTAGCAAGGGATTTTACTCAGAAGGAAGGTATTGACTACCAAGAAATCTTTGCTCCAGTTGTAAAACATACATCCATAAGGATTCTTATGTCAGCAGTGGTGAATCAAAATCTTGAACTGCATCAAATGGATATCAAAACTGATTTTCTTCATGGAGACTTAGAAGAGGAGTTGTACATGGAGGAACCAGAAGGTTACATTACAGAGGAAAACTCAAACAAGGTATGTCTTCTCAAGAAATCTCTATATGGCCTTAAACAAGCTCCTAAGCAATGGAATAAGAGATTTGATAGGTTCATGATTGAAGAAAAATTCATTCGTAGTGAACATGATCTACTGTTATATGTAGACAATATGTTAGTTGCTGCAAAGGAACTGTCTGAGGTTAGAAAGTTAAAGGATAGGCTCAGTGTTGAGTTTGAAATGAAAGACTTAGGTGCAGCTAAGAAAATTCTTGGTATTGAGATTGACAGAAACATATCAGAAGGTATTTTGAGTCTGTCACAGGCAGGATATTTGAAAAAGGTTCTGAGCAGGTTTAACATGAGTCAAGCTAAGTTAACTAACACTCCCATATGAACACATTTTAAATTGTCATCTGTAACAGACACTAAGGAATGTGTTGATACTAAAAAGGTTCCTTACTCTAGCGCTGTTGGAAGTGTTATGTATGCAATGATAGGTACTAGAATTGATCTTGCATATGGAATAGGTCTGGTTAGTCGTTTTATGAGTAAGCCTGGAGAAATTCACTGGAAGGCTATGAAATGGCTGCTAAGATATATCAAGGGCTCTCAGAATCTTAAGCTAGTCTACACCAGAGGGAAAGGTTTTGGAGTAGTAGGTTACTGTGACTCAGATTATGCAGCTGACTTAGACAGAAGGAGGTCAATCAATGGTTATGTTTTTACGGTAGGAGGAAATGCAATAAGCTGGAAATCTTGTTTGTAGAATGTAGTGGCTCTGTCTACAACAGAAGCAGAGTTCATAGCCTTAACAGAAGCACTGAAAGAGGCTATTTGGATCAGAGGATTGCTAGAGGATACAGGTTTTGAATCAGAAAAGACTCAAGTTTGGTGTGACTCTCAGTCAGCAATATGTCTGTCTTAGAATAGTGTTTATCATGAGAAGACTAAGCACATCGCAATCAGAAGATCTTTTCTTAGAGATATATCAGAGAAAAGATCTAAGGTCGGGTTATTGAATCATGGATTTTAATGGATTTCAAAATCCTTGTCAAATCATGTGTTATTCAATCATTTATTTTAAAATTATATTCAAAATCATGTGTTATTCAATCATTGATTTTAAAACCTTTATCAAAATCATGTGTTATTGGTTCTATGATTTACAAATACTATTTGAAATCACCATTTATTTAATATTAAAGATTTGAATATGGATTTGATTTCATATTGGATTTGAATGGATTTGAAAATCTATTTTACTTAAAAATAGAGAGGTTGAAATCCATAGTCCCAACCATATTATTTTGGTGGATTTCCAAAAAAAGAATATCTTATTATATAAAAAAACCAAAATCCAAAACACGTGATACTAGAAAAAAATAATAATGAATCCAACCTAGTAATAATATTGTATTTGCATGTGTTGGTTTACATAAGTTTCTTCGAAAATTTTGTCGAACGGATAATTTTCCAGAAGAAAACGAAAGTGCAGAAGAAGTTCTTGAAGAAATTAACGATAATAGTGATGAAGTTTTTACAACCCAAGATCAACAAAGAGAATATGTCAATCAATGCAAAGATACGATAGCATCAGATATTCAACCGAAAGATTATAAATGAGGACATGAAAGATTTTTTTTTTTTTTATATACTATATTTTTATTTAATCATAATGATTATTTTTGAAATCTCTTTTGTATGATTTTGAAATATGTATTGTATGATTTGAAAATCTCATTTGTATGATTTTCAAATCCAAGTTATTTAACTTTCAAATCCACGGATTTTGATTTTAAAATCAATGAAAATCCATAAATTTCCAAATTCTATAAAGATTTTCAAATCCATGATTGGATAACTTCCCCTAAGACTTGATCTGTTCGAACTATCTGTTTGGGCTTTTGTTTGTTTCTAAGACTTGCACTGTTTGTTTGTTTATAAGACTTGCACTGTTTTGGGCTTTTGGTGTTACGTTTAGCTTTTCTTACACTAGGTTTCTAATAATAGAAATTGCCAAAATTTCACTACTCTTTAGTGAAATTTTCAATGCTTTGAATGCAGAATCATCTAATAACCTGAGAACATCAATTCTTATAGATTTTAGTTTCTTCTTCGCAGGTATTATATGGGATGATGAAAATTTCCCAAGCTTTTACTCAGACGGAGAGGAAATGTTTTTCTAGTTTGTTTCGCGTGAAAACAAGTATCACAAAGTCAGAAGAATGCACCAACCGCTTGTGCCATAGATCATGACAGCCACCTACTTGCGTTGTCATCGCTGCCACTGACTCTAGCTAGACTTCGAAAATAAAATGATCCTTGTTCCTGTTTACAACCTCGAGTCACTATCCTCGTGGTGCAATCCTAAACCACAAGAAAGTGACTAGCAAGTTATGCAACACAATGATTTTAATCCATCATTTCACCAACACAAATCAGATTCGAGTTCATTCCCTCAATATAGAAAACTGACTTCAAAACTAGATATGGGCCAAGACGAACTGTTCTTCTCGATCAGCACTTCGCTCTCTACCATCGGCTAAGATGACCATAATCGAAATTCGGAACGTTAGTCCTCAGATTTGTCTCACTGTGTTCACTGCGTTTGTGAAACTTGCCCCGTTACGTGAATATCGTCCATTGAAATTTCTTCTGCCTCTTCCCCTTGTTGTATATCTGTGCGGTTTCACACACGTGAGCGAGAGCGGTCACCCCACCATTTCGGATATTCCAACAATCATGAAACATTGCTCAGAAGTTTGCTGTGATTGATATTGAGGGAAACTTTGCCAAAAATCGTACATTGATTCGTGTCTTAGGTGTGGCACCAGCAAGTTCTGCACCATATTGTGGTGCCAATCTAAGGGATATAAAACTTAGCTCACAAGGTCTTGACCACATGTACTTTTGTCCACACTCGATTCATGCGAAAATGCCCAACCAATTCGAGTTCTAAAACCTAAGACCATCATTAATGGGGGTTCTTAAGGGATTCTTAATGGGGTTCTTAGGTGTTTTATTATTAAATTAATGATAAAAGGATAATTTTTTTAAGAACCGGCTCTTATTTGGGATACTTAAGAGCCGGCTCTTAAGAACTTTATTATTAAATATTAGTTAAGAAATCCAAATGGGTTTCTCCCATTGACGATGCTCTAAAAAAACCAAAAAAGCCAAAATAAGAAAGAAAAAAAATTCAAACCAGAGGAGCATGTACGTTATATATTTAGAACTCACTTGGAGTAAAATCCAAAATAACAGATTGCAATACAAATATTGCGTACGAAATCAAGCACTAAAGTTTTTTTTCTACTTCAGTCTTTGGTACCAAAAAAAAACCACATATAGTATCCAATTTTACCTGATGGTACCATCCAAAAACCATTGGAAAGACCCCCTACCTACTTAACTCATGCCAGATTACACGATAGTTGCAGAACGTGCCTGAGAAGGCTGTCACGACAATCTCTTGATTTAGTCCGTTGATGCATGAATGTTTCTTAAAAGTTATCCATAAAATGTGCATGCTGTTGAATCTCGAAGCCCTTGTGAAATTGACGAGTAGACTTGGCTGGTGATGATCTCCATGGTCGGTTAAGGCTTCGGGTGGGGTTTTGTGAACAAACTCCAAATCTGATTGATCCAATTGAGAACTGACTAGATCATTCTCTTCTAAATGGGAACCTTACTGATGGATTTCGAGCCCCACTTCATTTGATGGACTTGAACGTGATGTGGGCATCGATCCTCCTTTTAGCTCGATAATGGGCAATTCGGTGGGTGTTGGCTGATCGGGGCAACCTCATTCCTAGTCAGGTACTGATGTCCACATCAAATACTCGGTGCTCAAAAGAGTTTTAAGAGGGGGGGGGAGCGTCTTAGTGAGAGTTGATTGTTAGAAATTTTATATTCAACTAATTCAACTGTTGTTGGCTTGTGAATTCTTGCATTATTACCTAACATTCTTAAAAAATTTCATAAAATCCATTGTTACTCACCTAATAGAATAGACGAGTGATTTCTTACTTTCATTTCGTCAAATTAGCAACAAACTCACAACATGGAGGTAAGGCTGCCAGATATATAGGAAGTGGTCATTTTATATTGGTTTTGGCCAAAACGAAACGACAAGTTAAGTATTATAAATTTGCGTCAAGATTTCTTTACACTAGTAAATATACTTTAAATTTTTTGTCCTTTTTAAGTCATTTTAGAGAAAAATGGGTTTTGTGAGAGAAACCCCAACTTAGGCTTACTATCTTTCTTTTGAGTCTTGAGGCTTCTATTACATGCCAACATGACGATAAGTTTTGGATGGCATTGATTTAATTTGCATTCACTTTAATTCATCACTGAATAATGTTATAAGGAGAAAACTCAACTAAGGTTACATGCCAATGTGAAGATAAGTTTTGGATGGTTTAGTTTGCATTGATTTTTATGCATCACTAAATACTGTTGTAACTGTCAGGGAATCCCTCAAAAAAGACAATATTAAAAAGCACTTGGTTGGGTTCAACTTTACTTTGACTCCCACTTAGCTGAATAAAAAATGATGAAAAATTTTAAATACTTTTTTAATATATTGAAAATACTAATTATTCACTACCTTAAATGTTCAAATATGATAATTAGTCCATATTCAATGGTAGATATTTAAAGTAGGACAATTTTTTTTTGATAGTCTATAAGAGATATCCTTCCTTCTACGGCTAATTTGAAACCCTAAAATAATTTGAAAATCTTATAAGAGATAACTCTTCACTTTTTGGCCTTCTACTTTTTCTCTCTGATCTTTTGGCTATTCTCATCATCGGAAATGACGCGTGACATCCAATTACCATGCAACGGCGACGACGGTGTATACATGCGATGCAAATCCAAGCCTCCGCCTGAAGAATCTCTCACATGCGGCACGTGCGTTACGCCTTGGCACGTGTCCTACCTCTCATCTCCTCCTGAAACCATAGCTTCTACTTTACAGTGGGAATGTCCTGATTGCTCCGGAGAAATCGATCCTCTTCCTGTTTCCGGTGTTGCGGCGGGGTATGGATCTGTTGGTTCAGATCTTGTAGCGGCGATCCATGCGATTGAGGATGATGAGTCTTTGAGTACTGCAGAGAAGGCTAAGAAGAGGCAACAGTTACTTAGTGGTAAAGGCGTCGATGAGGGTGACGAAGAAGAAAAGAAGAAGAAGAGTAAAGGAAAAAATGCTAATCTGCATGTGTTATCTGCTCTTGGAGAAAACTTGATGTGTTCTTTCTGTATGCAGTTACCTCAGAAACCTGTGACGGTTTGTTCTCTTTGTCCTGGCTCTTGATGCTTGTTCATGTAGTGTGTTTTCTTGAATCTGTGTTAGGGTTTCTCTTTAATTGTGGATTCACATGATTTATTATGATTGTTTGTGTGTACGTTCTCTTTCTCTAGGCTCTTAATTTAGGCTTTTGATGCTTGTTAATGTACGTACACTTGATTTTATTCGAGCTTGTGACATACCACTAAATTAAGCTGCGAGATACCAATTTCTTGACACAATTAATCATTCCCTTTGCTTATAGACTTAGTTGTGCTTATCATTTGTGACAAATGTTTACCTACATTACAAAGACATAGGGTGTTAATATACTTGTTGATAACTGTTAGGAGTGGTATTTATACACTTTTGTTGAAGGTTATTCTTTTCTATATGTTTTTTTTTTTTGCTTTCATTTTAGACAAGTTGGTGTTTCATTAACTTTTGCTATTGATGAGTAGTCGATATGGTTAACGGTACTTACTGTATTAGGAGTGGAAAGACTTTATAAGTCTGTCCTTGACACAAGATGATGGCTATATATATATATATATATATATATATATATATATATATATTAAGTAAGGCTGAAAAATATCTTGTATGTTTCTTTGTTCAGAAACCATGTGGGCACAACGCTTGCTTGAAATGTTTCGAGAAGTGGATGGGTCTGGGAAAGCGCACTTGTGGAAAATGCCGCAGCATAGTTCCTGAAAAAATGGCAAGCAATCCCCGTATCAACTTGTCCATCATGTCTGCTATCCGATTAGCAAAAATCTCTAAAAGTGCTGCTGCAAGTACTTCAAATGTGTCTCATTTCCTAAGCAACCAAGACCGACCAGATAAAGCATTTACAACCGAGCGTGCAAAGAAAACTGGGAAGGCGAATGCTTCCAGTGGCAGGATTTATGTTACAATACCACCTGATCACTTTGGTCCTATACCAGCTGAAAATGATCCTGTTAGGAACCAAGGTCTTTTGGTTGGAGAATCCTGGGAGGACAGGTTCGAGTGTAGGCAGTGGGGGGCTCACTTCCCACTTATTTCTAGCATTGCAGGACAATCACAGCATGGAGCTCAATCTGTAATCCTCTCTGGAGGTTATGAGGATGATGAGGATCATGGAGAATGGTTTCTATACATAGGTGTGCTTTTCATTACTCCTACCTTTTGGTCCATTTGATTTATTCTAATGGTTGGATAAGGATTTGTTTCCTTAAGTAATATTGTATATTTTACTTCTGTCATGGGTATAAAAATAGTAATTCTCCAATTTACTGATATGTATTTCTCTCTTTTTGTCTTAATTTAATTATGTGTCACGCAGTGGGGGAAGAGATTGCAGTGGCAATAGGAGGACTAACAAGGATCAGTCTTTTGATCAAAATTTTGAAAAGTCTTTAAGACTTAGTTGCATATTCGGGTATCCTGTTCGAGTTGTGAGGTTAGCTGTTATTTGAGCATAACTCCATTGCATGCAACATCTTTCTCACTCTTCAATTACCTTTTGCCATGTGACAATGAGCCAGCTCCGTGGACCAGGTTTGATCTACTTCTTTAAAGCGTGCGCCGTATCTATATATTTTCCGTTTGAGTTTAAATTTGTGATAAATTACAGTGATGAGCATGGAGATCGTTAAAGACCTGTACCAAAAATTCCAGAACTTAATTTGGCCACAGGCTTCTATGAGAGGGAAAATAGTCCTTCATGGGATTTCAATGTAAGTTAAAAGACATCTCAATTATAACAGTTAGCGAGTGAGTAGATATATAATTCTTTTTCTGCCGGTTCATTATCTGTTATCTCTCCCCTATATTTACTGATAATACCCTTACTTGATCAGGAGAGGGAGGGTCGTTGGAGATGGATGAAGCCTCCACTTGCTAGTAAAAAGGTAGTTACGGTTTTGGATCCTGAGGAGAGGAAAAGTTTGAGGAAAGCCATGAAGGCCGCACACTCGAATACCGTGATGGCAAAAATTCTGAATGGTCTGAGTGTCCAAATTCTCTACCTCTGCTGTTATAATATTTATATTTTGTGCCGTCTGAAACAATTCGAAGTTACCTTTTCTACAAATGAGGCTCAAGCTAAGAATCCTTGAAAACTTTTCCAAAATGGTTATCCTAACTATTAATATATGATCCTCAAATATTTAGCTGTTTCTTTATATAGCTTTGTTTCCGAAATTTTCTTCAATCCATCTAAACTGTCGTTGGGTTTTTGTTGATGCAGAGTTTAAGTGCCAGATATGTCATCAAGTGATGACTCTTTCCGTGACAACGCCTTGTGCTCATAACTTCTGCAAGACATGTTTAGAATCCAAATTTGCTGGGAAAACTCTAGTGAGAGAGAGAAGCAGAGGTGGACGTACGCTATTCATCAAAATAATAAAATAGATAAGATAATACAGGAATTATTAGATAGTGGAACAATTCAGAAAAGTTCTGGTTCCTATGCCTCACCTATAGTATTGGTCAAAAAGAAAGATGGTAGCTGGAGGTTATGTGTAGATTACAGAAGTCTGAATAATATGACTGTGAAAGACAGATTTCCTATTCCTTTGATAGAAGATTTGATGGATGAACTTGGAGGATCGACGGTTTACTCTAAGGTAGACTTAAGAGCAGGATATCATCAAGTAAGAATGAATCCTAATGATATTCATAAGACTGCATTCAAGACTCATAATGGTCATTATGAATACATTGTGATGCCATTTGGTCTCACAAATGCTCCAGCTACTTTTCAAGGGTTGATGAATTCAGTGTTTCAGAGTTTACTAAGGAAGAGTGTGTTGATATTTTTTGATGATATACTCATCTATAGCTCTTCTTTGTAGTCTCATTGGAATTATCTGGAAGAAGTTTTTAAACTCAAGAGACTTAACAGATTGTTTGCAAAAAAGAGCAAGTGTGATTTTGTAACAGGAAGAGTATAGTATTTGGGGCATTACATTACTAAAGAAGGAATCTCTACAGACCCAAACAAAGTAAAGGTTGTGCAGGAGTGGCCAATTCCAAAAAATGTGAAGCAGCTAAGAGGGTTTTTAGGCTTGGCTGGCTATTATAGACGTTTTATAAAAGGTTTTTGAGGAATCGCAAGACCATTGCATGATCTAACTAAGAAAGATGGAAATCTGTGGACAGATGATGCAGAACAAGCTTTCAATAGACTAAAGAAACTTCTATGTGAAGCTCCAGTACTAGCTTTACCAAGGTTTGATCAACCTTTTCAATTGGAAACAAACGCCTGTGGGGATGGGATTGGTGCAGTCTTGATGCAGAAAGGTCATCCGTTGGCATATGTGAGTAGACATTTTAAAAGAAAACAGTTGCACTTATACATCTATGAGAAAGAGCTGCTAGTTGTTGTGTTTGCAGTACAGAAATGCAGACACTACCTTTTGAATGGTCATTTTGTGATAAAAACATATCAGAGGAGTCTTAAATATTTGTTGGAACAGATACTTAACACCCCAGTTCAGCAGCAATGGTTGTCAAAGCTCTTGGAATTTGATTATGAAATTCAATACAAGCAAGGTAAGGAAAACAAGGTAGCTGATGCCTTGTCTCGTGTGGAAGGTACTAAGGTTCTACATATGGCTATTAATGCTAATCAGGTGGATCTTTTAACTTGGATCAAATAGTCTTATGAGGGAGATCTGCTTTTACAGGATATCCTTGGTAAATTGAAACAAAAAGCAGATTCTGTCAAAAGTTTTGTATGGTTTCAGGATGTCTTGAGGAGAAAAAACAAGATAGTGGTTCCTGTAGATACTGAATTGAGAAACTACATATTAGAATGGCTTCATGGATCTAGTGTGGGTGGTCATTCAGGCAGAGAAGTTACGGTGCAGAGGGTTAAGAGTTTGTTTTATTGAAAAAGGTTGAACAAGGATATACAGACTTTTATAAAAGGTTGTGATGTTTGTCAGAGGTGTAAGTATGATAATGCTGCTTCTCCAGGATTCTGACAGCCCCTCCCTATTCCAGAGAAGGTATGGTCAGATATTTCCATGGACTTTATTGATGGGTTACCATTGTCTTTTGGAAAGTCAGTGATAATGGTGGTGGTAGATCGTTTGAGCAAGGCAGCTCACTTCATGGCCCTAAGCCATCCTTACTCTGCTCTGTCCATAGCACAAACGTTTTTGGATAACATCTACAAGCTACATGGGTTACCTACAAGCATCGTAAGTGACAGGGACACCGTGTTTTTGAGTGAGTTTTGGAAGGAGTTATTCTCGTTGTAGGGAGTTTCACTGAATATGTCTACAGCATACCATCCACAGAGTGATGGCCAAACTAAAGTTGTAAACAGATGTTTGGAAACATATCTCAGGTGTATGTGTAGTGAGAAGCCAAAACATGTGGAGCAAATGGCTATCTCTTGCAGAATATTGGTACAACACGAATTATCACACTGCTACCATGACTATACCGTTTAAAATCGTCTATGGTCAAGCTCCCCCTATTCATTTACCCTACTTACCGGGAGAGTCTAAAGTGGAAGTGGTTGCAAGGTGTTTGCAGAATAGAGAAAATATGATTCAAATGTTGAAGTTTCATTTTCTGCGTGCTCAAAAGGATGGTGCAAGCAGCTAATCGACATAGATCTGATAGGAGATTTCAGATTGGGGATTATGTATTTCTCAAACTGCAGCCTTATCGACAGAAGTCATTGGTGATAAGGGGAAATCAAAAGCTGGCACCAAAATATTATGGACCTTACAAGATTCTAGACAAGCATGGAGAAGTTGCATACCGTTTGGATCTTCCTAAGTCTTCTCAAATCCATCTTGTCTTTCATGTATCGCAGTTAAAAAGATCAGTGGGAACAGATACTACCTCGACTGTTTTACCTGCTGTGATCATTGATGCAGAGGTTCGGGAACCAGAGAGTGTGCTGGAAAGAAAGATGGTAAACAGAAATGGGCGACCAGCTACTATGGTATTAATCAAGTGGTCTTCAGAGAGTGTAGAGGAAGCAACTTGGGAATACTTATCTGATCTTTTGAAGAAATTTCCTCAGTTTAAACCTTGAGGACAAGGTTCTTTCGATAGGGGAGATTTGATGCAGAGAATGAACCAGAGTTTAGCAGCTCCACGTGTCAAGAGAGGACTAGATTAACTCAAGATTTGTTAATAGTTTTAATTGTTTGATTAGTCGTTAAAACATATTGATTAGTCATTAAACCGAATTGTATATTTTGTAGATTTAAAAGATTGAGCATATACATATAAGCTCAAAGACTCATTTGTAATCTTCATGAAAAATCTAATAAGGAAATATCTTCTTCTCTCTTCCTTCTTCAACTCGTTCTTGAACTCTCTAATAGCTTAAGCTTGCCGAGAGTGAGATTCCTTTTAATAGCATTAGATCTTCTCTTTTCACGTTCTAATCCTTTACAAGAAGGCTTATGCGTGCTTTCATTAGCATCCGGAAGAGTTACGAGACCATCATCCCTGTAACACTCACACTAATCATAGCATCGAAACCCATAAAAACCAGAAATCAAACAAATCAAAGAAGAGAATCAAAACAAAGGATAAGCAAATGTTCGGATTTGGATGATACAGAAGAATCAAGGGAGAAAGTAGACCTGCTTAGATCTGGAGAGGAAGCGAGAAGCGTACGTCATTTCTGAATCGAATGTCTGAGGAGTTGACGAAATTAGGGTTTGTTGTCCATGGAGAAATTAGAGAAACATATGCCATTTCCAGTGGCGGACGTAAGTTAATGGGTGTGAGGGCAGGGGCCCCACACACTTTTTATTTATATTTTTACATAGTTAAAAAAATATAAAAGTTATAGTATATTTGATGGAGCATATCTTCATTTTTTTTTAAATGGAAAACTTACCGTTTTCCTTTTTTTTTAAGTTAGTTTTCTTGTTTTTTTTAAGTTAGATTTGCATATTTTTAATAGTCTTGCAAATATAAATATGTGGCTTGATATCTTGTAAAAGACACGATTGATTTTTATTGAATAATAGTTCTCTTTGGAAAAAATATTCTCAGTTTTCTTTGAGAATAAGAAAAACACGATTTTGGTTTTTTTTTAATTTCAGGAGATAATTACCATTACTGAAACAATACAAACACTTTAGTTTGAAGGCGTTTACAATCACATAGATGTTGACCAAAAAAAAAGTAAATTCGATTATTTTAATTAAAGTTTTTGGGTCTTATAGGGCTGGGCAAAATATCCGAAACCGAATAACCGAACCGAAACCAACCCAAAAAAAAGGAACTGAACCGAAACCGAAACCGGCAAAATATCCGAATGGATCCTAAACTCCTATATCCGAAAAACCGAAACCGAAACCGAACCGAACTGAGAACCAAATGGGTATCCGAAATATAATTATATATCCAAAATATTAATTATATTTAGACTGATATAACCCATTTATCCAAAATTACAATTATAAACCCGAAAAAATTATTTATTTTTAAATCAAAATAACCAAAATACTCAAAATAACTAATATATTTGTAAGTTCATAGTTATATTTGTCAAAATTTAACCATTTTTAAGATTTTTTCGATATTTGGATACCCGGAACCGAACCGAACCCGAATCAAAATTCTAAAATACCCGAATGGATACTAAATCCCTCTAACCGAATTAACCAAAACCGAACCGAACCAACTGAAACCGAACGGTTACCCAAACGCCCAGGCCTAGACTGTCTTATATCATGCAAAGCACCTGAATATTGTAAAAACTACCTTGCACGACCGAATAGATGATCAATTTCTAAACGATTGTCTAGTATATTTTGTTGAAAGAGAATTTTTGATAAAATGACAAAGAAGTAGTGGTGAAAAGGTTTCAAGAATGTAGTATAACTTTTAAAAATTTTCTTTTGTCATAAAACGTATTTTTATATTAATACTATATTTTCATAAATTATTTTATTTTATGTGTCCCGGATTAAATTTTGTTCTGCGTCTGGCCATTTCTGTAATTAAAAAATCAAAGACTAATTTTTATGTTTTTTTACCAATTTTTCAAACATATATTATAAAAAGAGATTGGTCTAATAATATCAAAACGTTTTATGCAATTGTCTACTAAGGTCATTATAGTTTGACGCCCACTATATATTTAGTAAACAATACCCCACCCCCACTATCTCTCTTATACGACCCCACACACACACTATATATGTAGTATGGAAATAATTGGAAAAAAGAAACATAAAAATGACTCGTTTATATCACCGTTCAAACAAAAACTTTCTTATTTCACACCGACACCCAAAATTGTCTCAATCCTTTTTGCCTAGCAACTAATTCTTATTCTACACTTTGCTTCACAATTTTTCGAACACTTTGACATCAAAACGAAAAGAGAGAGAAGAATGGTGGAGTCCCATGGTTCCGACACGGAATGTTCCTCCACCAAGAAGATTAAGGATAAAGCCAAAGAAACAGTGTTATATCGTGGTGCCCGCATGAGGAGCTGGGGGAAATGGGTCTCGGAGATTCGGGAGCCTCGTAAGAAATCAAGAATCTGGCTCGGGACTTTCCCCACGGCGGAGATGGCAGCGCGTGCCCACGACGTTGCGGCATTGAGTATCAAAGGAAGCTCCGCGATCCTTAACTTCCCCGAGCTCGCGGATTATCTGCCACAACCCGTCTCGCTCAGCCCACAGGACATCCAGGCCGCAGCCGTCCAAGCCGCTAATATGGATTTCAAAACTGTACCGTTCCATCTCCAAGATAAAACAACGCCGTCGCAAACTAGGTGTGAGACTGAGAAGATTGAAAACGGGTCGTCCTCATCCTCATCTTCATCCTCATCCTCATCATCATCCTCGTACTCCTCCTTGTCCTTGTCTTCTATGCTCTCGGAGGAGCTAGATGAAATCGTGGAGTTGCCGAGTCTTGACAACAATGTAAAAAACGATTTTGGGCTGTTCGACTCATTGGAGGGTCTGGTGTCGATGTCCCCATGGTTAGATGCTACCAAAAAAGATTTTACGTACGGAGATGATTCCGTAATCTTGGAGCCCCTTCCCCAAGAAAACTTATTGTGGAATTACGAGTAAGACTTCTTCTTGGAAAGAAATTTAAAAGTTGTGTTTTGGCAACAGCAAAATGTATATATTACTATTATTTTTGTTTTTTGCATTATCCCTCTTTTTCCGACAATTCCCATTGTGTTGTGAATAATTTGTTTTTTCCTCTTTGTCAGTGATGTAATCATTAAAGAGTATTCTTATAGGGGTGTGAATAAATTTTAGTAATGTAATCATTTAAGAATATTTGCAGCAAGAAGTGATTGTTGTCAACATAGATGGATTTTCATCATCGGAGACATATGTTTACCTATGTTTTTACTGTCGTTTATGACGAATTTAATCTCCACTTTCAATTTCTCTTTTTCTGAAACATTGCACTAGTTGTACAAAACGTTTTTTTGAGTGAATAGTGTTTAACATTTATTCAAAAAAAATAAATAAATAAAGAATTGAATCGCCACTTTCGGCGTTTGTAGCTTTAATCTCACCATGGGAAAGAAAATTTTAAATTTCATTTTAAAACTAGCCAGAAGTGGCAGGATATAATTATGGATCCAAGTGTATTTTTACGTACATAAACATGTAAATCAAAGTTACCACAATCTGACGTACCGCTGTTTGTTATGGCCGTTTTGGGATATAAAAAATGTGGTTAGTAGTCACTAACAAGTTTATTATAGAGTTAAATAAAAATTAATGTGCATCTACATATTTATATGGTTTAGTATACAATCTAACAAGCTACAATGATACATGATTCATGAGAATATTGTGCGCTTTGCACCATAGCAAATGAAAAATTACTGGTGAATTTGCATGTTGGGTATGGTATAATAGATCTTTTAGAATGAAACTAGCATGTATAACTTGCCAGAAGGAAATGTAACGCTTAAATGTTGGGCATGGATAGGGTCACACTTCACCTGCTCGCTTAATCAAGCTTATCGACAAAACAGTCATAAACCGCCTTTACTCTATTGGAGATGCAGGTGATTTCTGCTATGGAGATGGACTGGTGCTCTGGTTTGCATCACGACCATCGACGTACATTGTTTTCGGGAAAAGTTCAATTTACTTTTGAATTATCAAGTACAATAAACGTTCACAATGTAAAAACGATTTTTTTTTTTTGCGTTGAATATAATTTAACAATCATTTAAAAAACAAAAATGTTGGGCATGGTATAATAATCTTTTAGAAAGTTACAAGCACATGTAACTTGTTATGAAACATGTGCTAACAATGTTTTTATAAAAATATATCACAATATCTATAGTCCTACGCTAATAATTTACCGTTAGAACACTTCACTATATTAACGTTCGCTAGATTTCTATGAAATACACATTTAATTTAAATAAACCTTGATGATTGGTAATACAATACGGAGGAGACGTTTTTAACCCCCTCCCCAAAAAAATGAAGCAACCGCTTACGATATTAAATTTTAGATAAAAACTAAGGAAACATATTTACTAAATATTTTACTTTATGTTGTTTATCGGTAAAGATGCTTGTTAATTTATTTTTCTTGTCCTTAAATGCCCACAATAATTCAAAAATCATTAGTCCATCTTTCTTCTTAAAATTTTAATTTAGTCTTTATTGTCCATGCATTTGTTTTTTTTTTCCACCACACAAATTCCTCTCTTTCATTTTTACCAACTTCTTTTTAAAAGTCATTTTTAACAAACATTTATTTTTGTTTATGCTTATTTAGATTTAAAAAGAATACATGTTTATATTAAACACCATATTTGTATCAAAATTATATATTTTTTTATTCGTCACAAAATGATTTATATTTGATTTGATTTTTAGTGTCAACAATTTATTTGTAAATTATTTCGTTTAAGATTTTTTTACACATTAAATTACATTTTTTTTTATGATAGTTACTATAAAATAATTTAAACACTGAACTATATATTTTTATTTTGTCTATGGCACTAAAAACTCTTGGCCGGGCTATGTCCATACACGGTAGGTATGAGATCTTCCAGGAACCATATCGTCCTAGTGTTTGTATCCTCCTCAGCACCACATTGTGGGCGAGATATTTCTGCAACTTATCTCTAATATGTTTCGCATAAAACTGACCTCAAGAAAAAGAACCAATTGAGGCAATCCCCCGACAGCTGTACGTATAAACAATTATCGTTTTGCTATGATTAATAGAAACTAGTTTCACAAAAAGTTGTCAATAAAGGAATAGTACTCGTTGCCTCGTTGGGTTTTAGCAACGTCACGTATGTATGAATCAAGTTTTAGATTCATGTGCATTATTATTATAAGCTTTTTCTAAGTTTGGAATATAAGAAAAAGGGAAGATAAAGACATTACTTGGGCGCATTTCAAATTTCATTGGTCGGATTATCTCACTCATGAGCGTGTCCCCTCTACTGCGCTACGTTTTCTTTACCGTCATTTTCAGTCCTTTATTAACTATTTAATTTAACGTTTCATTAATTTTTGTAAGTTTCGAAGTATATATGAATGGTAGGTTGAAGTCAAGAGTCTAGAATGGAGCTCCAATCATAACTCGGGTTTGGGCTCGATTTTGGTTTATAGCATAATAATTAATTAGGAGATGAACTTGCTCAAAACGCCTAACATATACTGTAATTATTTAAGCCATGGATCCAGGTATTTCCACTCCGCATACACAAAAAAATAGGTCTGTTTTTTTGTCATTAAACAATTAGAGTATAAACCTGCCTTTGAGAGTTGGCAGTCAAAAATGAAAACCGAAATATTGAAACTGAAGAGCAATATTCAAACGTTTGAAGGCTACAATCCATTTATAAGCCATAGTTCCAAAACCCTATAATCTGAAATACCCAAATATCAATGGTCTTCATAGTGTTGAAAAAAAAATAAAAAATCAATGGTCTTCATAGTCTCACGTTCCAAAAGAAAGCATAGATAGTAAATTATCCAGTGAGGACGCTCATTACCTGACAAAAAAAACCAAAAAACAAAAAAAATGAACACAATAATCATCAAACTACTTAATCGAAAATACAATCAACTCACAGTCTTTTGTTTTTTTTTGATAAAATCAAATCACATAGTCTCATGCTTATTACACATCAATCACAATATATATATATATATATATTGGTCAACACACATCAATCACATATTTATACTCTCATAATCACATACAACATATTTCATGCTCGTGTATCTCTACACATCCATGTTCACGACCATTATCAGCCCTCGGCCCCTCAGGTTATCTTGTTCAGTACATCCCGGTCATTAGAATATTCAAATATTAGGTATATAACAATTTCAATATCGCATCTACTAAACATTTCTTTTTAGATTTATGCCTGGAGTTGAAAACCTCCGTCAAGAATTATTTTTGATCCAATCCGAAAGAATTCAATAGAGAAAGCAAATTCCTTATGATACACCAAATCTGGTTCGGTTATTGTTAGAATGAGTAGATCTGCCATTTTTTTAAATCTCTCTTCTGACTTTTGGCGTAACGTGTATCACCTTTCTTCAATTCATGGAATAGATGAAATAAATAAATAAAATAGATTTTTTTTTCATGATTAACTAACGTGTTATTTAGATGGAAAGTATGAGTCACAAATTAAATGTAATTTTAAACTTCAACATAAACTGTTTGGTGATCAGAGAGAATCGACGTCCCATAGTTAACTCTCGAGATTTTTCTTTTGTTTTCTTGTTGAAATGATTGATGGATTTGTAACAATCCCATCATCTAAGTCTGTTTAGAAAATTATCTCTATCACACAAAACAAAAACGTATGTAGCTATTAGACATTATTGCTATTATACAAATAAGAAAAATAAAATCCAATAATCATGATGTAAATTTCGGTTTGATAAACACAAATTACTCGAAATGAATATGTATATTTTAAGCGATAATGTGTTGTCCTATTTAACAAACATAAAATATCATTTGTTTGTACATAGAAAATATATTTTATTCTTTGTGTATACACTATAACATGTTATTCTATCAAACAAATATTCAAATATAAAAGAGCATATGTTAGTAATGTTTTCAAATAGATGGGTATTAAGTTTGCGATGAACATATTTATGAAACCAGTTTTTTAAAAAAGATAAACAGATTTATGTTTAGTTGAACAATTTACTCTATATAAGAAGAATAAAAATTATATTACATTATTATATAAATTTATCACCGACAGGACTGTCTAAAAACAAGCACTTAAAAAACATGGCGCAACTCTCCTTTTATGATTTCCTTGTCAATGAATTAATTGTAACAATAAAAAAGGAATGGATCAGCATGATCGAACAAAAGGATAAAATGACAATCATGACGAAATAACCATTACCGACTTATGAATTTGTATGCATTTTCAACGTTCATATACTATATGTTACATTTATAATCCCTTAACAAAAAAGAGTAGGAAAAAAAAAAAGAAAAAAGAAGAAGAAGTTACATTTGTGTGTATTGGACGATTCGAGCTCAAGTACTTAAAGAAGAAGTTAAGGAAGTTGTACAAAATCTAACTTTTGTGTGATACAAGATTCAACACAGGATTCTGTTGTTTCTGATACAGTGATGCAGATTTTGTCTACATGTCATTGTTTTTGAATAGTTATGAAAATATATTGGAGGCATGTTTTTAGGATATTTATTGAAGCAAAGCACAAAAAAAAAAAAGAGAATCTTGAAGATATTAAAAAAAAATTAATGGGATACGTCTTTTGCCTTACATCTGCGCCGATCTCTTATCTTTCTCGTTTTTTGGGCTTTTGTTTGTGTTTGTGCGTTTTCCATTTCTGGTTTAATTCCGGTTTCCGTTTATGGCCGATTTTCAGCTTTCTTTTGACCCTCTGTTTTTGTTGGTGGAGTATTTAAGTTTTATCTTATGTGTATTAGTTGATTATTTTCGTTTTGGTATCATATTGGGTTTCGAAGTTTCTAAAAGGGTACATCTAGATTTATTAAATTCTTCAAAAAAAAATTCGGTTATGGGATTCATCTTTGTTGAATCTTCTCTTTTATTTTGTTTTTTGTACCCTCTATTTTATTTGATAGAATTCTTCAGTCCTCCATTTTGTGGGCTTAATCCATCCGGATTAGGCTGCGAAATGAAGTCTTTTCGGCAATAGAGTTTTCTGGTGGTGCTTGAAATCGAGTTAGGGGTGAAGCGACGACCAATTAGGTTATGAAAATTGATCGGCGGCTAGAAGCGTTCCTAGAGCACGGATTGAACACATGTATGAAACATAACTCACGTGTCATGGTTCAAAGTTGTGACAACAATCAAGATTACCATATATGATAATTGAGCTTTCTAAATTCTTCGTTATTAATCTAGAAAAATCTTGTAAAAGCTTTAGTTTATAGAATTATTTTTAGCCTTTTTGGGTTTATGATTTGTATTTTGCTAGACTTTTTAGTTTGCTTAATAAAGTTTGAGATAACAAAAAAAAAAAAAGTTAAATGGAATATGCAAAGAAGGGTCGGAACCACGAAACTCTTATAAGAATGAGGTCTCTAAGGGCAAAATAGCCCTTAGAACGTTGTAAAAGAGAGAAAAAGTATTGTAGCCTTTTGTCACTTTTGGAGATCAAAGGGTGAAAGTCTATTTCTAGGTGAGAATCCTGGGTTTAAATCATTGTTGATCTTAGGGATCATATAGTGGGGCTGGAAATAGATCAGAAGCGAGATAAGTGAAGATCTTAGAGTCGTGTAAACCCGAGATTGAATAACTGTAATTGTGTTCAAGAATTATTTCAATAGACATTTGTTGAACCTCGTTATAAATTGTCTGTTTTGTGTTTTGTGTTCCTTCTACATTAACATTTATAATTTTTGGAATGTTTTTCTCAAGAGTTTACTAATGATTTTGCATTAAACACAAATCATGTTTTGACAATTTTTCGTATCCACAAAAATAGCCAATAAAAACATAAATACTTTTACTACGCGGATACGACTTTAGTTAATATTTAAATACTAGATAACTAGTCTCTATATAACACAGATATATTAAAATTAACTAATAATCGTATTAAAATTTTTGAATAGAAATAATTAAGAATTTATAAATGAAATAGTGATAACAAAATATTGGTTATATATTATGGTATCTAATCGTGCAAAATTTCGGTATTTTTATCTAACAGTTATTTCTCGTGTATTTTTGTATTATATTGTATTGTTATGATTGTGGTTCTCAGCTTCCTGAATGTGCTCCAAATTGAGATAAGAATTTTATTCGTAATTTTTGTCTGCCTTGTTTAATAAAGGCTCAAGGGACCCCAATTGAAATGCAATTTTACATATACTCCACAAAAAATCTTGTGGGGCTAAATTCTTGTATAATTCCTCTCATCATACAGCCATTGGTTTGCACTTTTGAGGTAATTCTCTACTGTTTTAGAAAAGACGCTTTTTTGGAAAAATAAATTGCCCGATTAAGGAGATGATGTGTTGCGTTTATTGCAGAGGAATTTGGAGTAGGGATCAACTGTATATGAAACAAACAACAGCTCATGGGCGTCGTGAAGTGAAGTCTAACGTTGGCGATCAAGTGGTCCAACTGCGCTATACATTTTGTATGTCCAACTTAAGACGGCAGTTCACTTTTTGTTATGTGGTTCAAACTTCACCGCTCTCACAAAATTGTTTGAATGGGGTTTGGAACCAGTGACAATGACAGAAAATTCCTTTTTTTGTTTAGCTTAGTTTCTTAGTTACATGCTAATTTTTACTTAGTGGTGACCAATCCAAATACTGATCTCATTCGAACAAACCAAAACAATCGATCCAAAAACCGAACCATATGTGGTGGTGAGCAATTAAGTGGTGGAAAGTCCATTGAAAAAAGACTTCGGTGGAAAAACATTTCAACTACTTTTCCACCGAAAATTTCCGACCAAAATTTGTTTCTTACAGTTTATTTTTGACAATTTTTTCGAGGGAAATTGAAACTTGCACATCTCAATATATTATTTAAATGGATTCATTTTTTTGCATTTGAAAAAAATGAATCTAAATCCATAGCAAACCAAAAGAAAAAAACAGATAAAAAAACTATTATTTTTTTTTTTTCGAAATCTGAATATATATATATATATGACGAAAACCTGAATCCAAACTGAAACGGTATCAAATCATATATAATCGATTAGGTTTTACTTTAAATATTATTTTAACAAAACCAAAATCCCAAAAATCGAAAAACTCGAATCGAAGCAACCCAAAATGTAGATTGAAGACCCTCACTTCCTTTCATTAGAGGTTTAAGCCTTTTATGATTATGCTTCATGTTTTTGTTTTTTTTGTCAAACGAGAGTTTTCTTGGCTGAGTTAGATCAAATTAAAAACTAATCTCAGCTTTCAACACATTACAGTGGTATTGACCAAAAAAAAAGAGGAAGGAATGGGAAAACACATCAGAGAGGTAAAACAGTACATCTAATATAATAGTGCTATTGTAAGGTATAATAGTTTCGATTTTATGGCTTTAAACTGGAAACTAGAAGAAGTGAAATGTAAGTGTGTACCAAAACCATCCCTTCTTCAGAATATATGCAGAGTTCAGCAAAACCAGTTCAGAGATTGACATCATCATCACTTTTCCTCGTGAGCTTCAAATTCACATATCTCGAAGTGGAGCTTCTTGTAACGTATTTGTTTCATTTTTGGTCGATATAAACAGCATCAACATCATCAAGTTCTAGTAGTTTCTCCATAAGCTCTTTGTTCAATTCCATGGCCTCATCATCCACCTGCAACAACCAACAACAATCCCGAGTAATCACATTTTCCGAGTGAATGATTGATGAATACTGATAGGGTGTAACTCTTATTGTGGGGAATGAGAAGTTAAAATGAAAGAACGATGAATACAATGAAATCTCTCAATGTAAGTGTATCTATTTGAGATAGATATCCAGAAATCAGAGCCACCAAGAACAAGAGGTCATAGGGGGCATGAGACCATGAGCTTTATGCAATCTACAACGTATTTAACACTTTAAAAGAGGATAACTACATGTTGACGATACCAAGATTAGAATCGACGAGTAGTATTAGACATGACGAAAAGGGTATGGCGCAGAGGTTACAGTACAGAGCGGAGATTCACTACCTCAACTGTTGTCAGAGGGAGCAGTTCAGAGCCATTGTCAGGCTCGAAGTTCACTCCTTCATCACGTAGCTTTGATAATATCGTTGAGTAGTTCTCAGAAGAAGTTACAATTTTGTAGTACCTGAACAAATAGAGAGACAAGAAAAAAAAATGAAACAAGAACATAAAAGTATAGTTATGAGTCATCTTGGGATCATCTCATCACACCCATATGTATGTGGCAAGATGAATTTCTTGATTCAAATTGCATGGTATGAAAGCTTTATTGTAATTTAGCTTCAATTTATGAGAAGAAAATGCACTAGGTCTACCCTCAGTCACTTGATTCCTTTTTAGATTCAATCCTGGAAGAAACTTCTGACCCGTTTTAAGAAGTGATTATTTCTAACTCCAACACAACCTAGGTTTCATCACCAACAAAACAATAAACATAATACTGACCGGAAGAAAAGAAATGCTGAGAAACTCAGGTTTTTAAAGAGATTGGACGTATTATATTGTGTATACCTTTCTTCCCTATCTTCATCAGTATCATCTTCATAAGTTGGGGGCTCAATAACATCCTCTGCTCCAGCATCTAAAGCAATAATAAGGAGCTGATCTTTGTCAGCTTCGGTGACCTTTATATTCACTACCCTAACTCGTCTAAACTTGAACATGACAGATCCTGAATCAGCCATTTTCCCCCCATAATCCTTAACAACCGATCTAATAGCTGCCACTGATCGATTAATTTTGTCTGTTAAGACCTCGACTACCATACTAACTCCACCATAGCCATATACCTAAAGCATAGAAAACAAGTTTATATTAGAGTCATCAAATCTTATAATCGGCCCCAAAAGAAATGATAACTAGGAACTGGAATTTTGGTACTGCAAAAGAAATCGTCAAATTGAATTACGTACTAAGGTAGTGAAGTTGTGTTTGGTTCAGTAACCATATACTTGGCCAGGTTAGAATGATGATCTAAAACCAATTCATAGGTTTTAAATTACCAGCCATTTCCCAACCTTACTAGGATGATTCACCATAACGGCCCCACTTGCAAACATAAAACTAGAATTGAAACTCATGACCTAACCTCGTAAATCTTCTCTATAAAAGCTTCTTGCCCTTTCTCAGAAGCCCTTTTTATATTACGCTCCACAATGTCCTTCGGTACATCCAGCTCCTTAGCTTTGTCAAGTATAGCAGCTAGAGCGGTATTTGAAACTGGGTTAGGACCCCCTTTCTTGACACTGCATGATAATAACCCACACATGATACTCATTGTCATAAGCATAGGTCCACAACGAAGTATGAAATTGAATCCAACAAACTTAACAGCCTCTATATCTACAACTAATGTGCAAGTTTTACTTAATAACAACACAAAAGATACAACATTGGTAAAAATGTTGAAGACTTACGCAGATACAACCTCCTTGCCAATTCTACAGTATAGCTTCGCCTTCTTTGAATCTTGAGCCCCCTGTATTCACCAAAAACTTCAATCTCAGAGTTCTTAAATACAATATTTGTCCTGAAAATATATTTCTTTTTGTGTTGTTCTGTAATATGTGATTTTCATTTACAAAAGCAACCACAAGTTTCAAGAGGATATTGGTATTTACTTTCTGATTTTGATACTACACTAGCAAGAGACACTTTGACTGTAGGCTTCACAATATAAACATATGATGAATTAGATATATT
Source organism: Boechera stricta (assembly GCA_018361395.1). Lineage (NCBI taxonomy): Eukaryota > Viridiplantae > Streptophyta > Magnoliopsida > Brassicales > Brassicaceae > Boechera > Boechera stricta. Next base: position 5,370,489 of record CM031541.1, read on the forward strand.
TTTTCAAGATTGACATAAACCTGCAAGTTAAACTCTTTGCAATGACACGATTCTTGTTCGTATAAACCCATGATCAAACCTACTCATTCTGTGAGGCATTTCATCAAACACGTGGTTGGCATCAACAATTACGAGCTCTAGACTTATCAAAACCAGTCAATTGTTAATTACTAACCTAGTAATAACATCAAAGCACTTCTAATCATTCAAATTGGAACTAAATTTATCATATCATCAAAGCTATGAACCTACAAACTCAGAAGCATAACGAACCTTTCGACCAGCGATTTTGGAAGATCGACGACCCATACATAGAGGAGTTGAAATCGAAATCTTTCTGACTTGAAGCTTGCGACAGTTCCGGTCATCTGATTGATGACGTGACGCCGTGAAATGCGAAGTAGTGTGAGGCGAGATTGAGGAAAGAGAGGAGAAAGAGTTGTTCACAGTAAGAAGACGATGGTTAGTGGAGTTGAGAATGGATTTAGAAGAGACGCCATTGGAGAATCTGAGGAGGATTACTCTCATGGAGCAATGGGAGGCCATAGTCTGAATTGAGTGTGGATGGATTTAGAAGAGAGGGAATTTTACGCTATTTTTTACATTTTATTATTAAGTTGAAAACATAAGTGTGTATTAGGAATGTCTTAACTCAACAAAAAAAACATCTTTTTAACTTTTCTACAAATTATATGGAATAATTCTGAAATTGTTGTTTATTTGCGGTTGCATTTATATTTAGTGTGATTTTGGTTGACGATTATATAGAATCACAATTTGTGGTTGTAACGGACATTTATAAGATGAAACAAAACGGTTTGTAACCAATAGAGTGAAACAACCGTCTGTTAGTAAGATGAAACAAACCGTTTGTATACCTAAACGACGGTTTGATTTTCAAAAAATTTATACTTCTTTTCTAAATTTTAGAAAATGTATTTTATTTTTACTTTTTCTTAAATGAAAATATTTAGTTTTTAATATAGTTTTTTGTAAAAAAAATTTCAACCGTTAGTTACCAATCATAATCACCGTTGACCGTATTTATTCAAAATTATTGATCTATTTCTCTTACCATCTTTAACTACCTTCTCTCTGTCCCTTTTCTACGAAAATCTCAATCACTTTGTTTTAAACTTGGCCACCAATAAGACTTTGGAATATATTAGGTTCAATTGATGATATGCAGGAGGTGGCAATGTTAAGCATTGAGCAAAAGACAATCCGTTTTTGGAATTATGTGGCGTCTTTGAAAATCTAAGAATAACCTCATCTTTAACATAAGCCTTAGAAGATGATATGTGTAAGGCTTTGGATGCTAATCTTGACTGGCTTTATATTCTACACCAACCAGGTCAGAGTTATATAATTCACTTCTCACATAACAATATAATTTTAGCAACAAAGCAATGCTACATTTATCTCTCGTCTCTTTTAATTTCAGTATCCCGATTGTCAGTGGATATATAATTTTTACCATTTTTTATATTTATAATAAATTGTATCAGAGTATCAGACGTTAAAAAAAAAAAAAAATTGTATCACTACTTAAAACACGATTAATTTTTGAAAAAAAAAAAAAGGATAAGTGAGTAAACTGTTTTTGCTTGGAGAGGTTGCGATTGTGGTTTTGACTTTGTCCGTTGTTAAGCCGCGTGACCCTCACGGACTCAAAAACCCACCCTTTCCTTCCTTTATAAAAACCCAATCTTCTCCGAGAGTGACTGAGCGAGAAGAAGACGAGAATGGGGCACGCCACGACTCTCTCTCAATTCCTCATCCTCTCTACCTCCAGGTTCTCTCGTCTCGGGTCTCGCACTAGATTCCTCACAAAACCCACCCCTCTCCCCGGCTCTTTTTCTCCCATTCAGGTCACTGGGCAAAGGTTCCGATGCTGTTGCTCTGCCGCCACCGAGGACACTTCTCCTTCTGTGAAGTAAAAATCTTTCCTTTACCTGCTTCTAGTTTCAATTGCTTAGGTCTGCATTCTCTGTTGAATTTTTTATTCAATTTTTGTCTACTTTGATTCTCCTGATGGCAGGAAACGTGTGGTCTCTGGAGTTCAGCCTACAGGATCAATTCACCTAGGAAACTATCTCGGCGCTATCAAAAATTGGGTCGCTCTTCAGGTTCTTTCTCTTTTCTAGTCAGTCGATAAGCATTAGCATTTGCAACATTCATCAAATTTAGATGCTTTGTTGTAAAGTTGAAGGCTTTAAGAAATGGATTCAGTTTGTTGTTAAGTTAAAGGCTTTGTGATAAAAAAAAAAGAGTGTTTCTGGTTTCGAATGACTTTCCCATTCACCAATGTATGAGACATTTGAAAAACTAATCACTTTTTTAGATGGTTTGGTGTAAAGTTAAAGACTTTAGGAAGAGGATTCAGATTTATATTTTCTGGTTGCTACAAAATTTATCTTTCTTTCTCTTTTCAGGCGTTTTGTGTTTATATGTTTGCAGGATACATATGAAACACTCTTTTTTATCGTAGACCTTCACGCGGTATGAATTATCTACCTTTCAAAAGTTTGTTTGGGTAGTATTTCACTTGCAGTATTTGTTTATATCTTTCTTAATCTATGTAGATAACACTTCCATATGATACACAACAACTAGGAAAGGCAACTAGGGATACCGCAGCACTTTATCTAGCATGTGGTATTGACGTGTCTAAGGCTTCGGTATTTGTGCAATCTCACGTCCGCTCTCATGTGGAGTTGATGTGGCTTTTATGTGCATCCACACCTATTGGATGGCTACAGAAAATGATTCAATTCAAAGAGAAATCACGCAAAGAGGTGCGTATATGGTTGCTTCATGGTCTTATCACATTATTCTCTTTCACCATTATGTGCTTCAAGTAAATAAAAAGGGAAATCTGCGTAATACTTTTTAAGGTTTGTTGTTGATTTCTTAGTGTTACTAGTTAGATACCATTTGTAATCTTGTAATGTATTGGGCATAAAAACAGCACAATCAGCGTAGTCTTTCTGCTGTATAAATCTGATAATAACAATTACAAAGCTGTGTCTAGTATGTGATTCTATCCATATATGATTATGTTTACTGATTCCATTTTCGTCCTTTTTTGGCAGGGGGGTGAGAATGCAAGTGCCTCTTTGTTAATTTATCCTGATCTGATGACTGCTGATATCCTCTTGTATCAGGTGATGCTTTAAAGTAGTTAAGTGTGCTGCAATTATGTAATGAAGAAGGAACACAAATAAAATAATGATCTTATATAGCTAAGCTCATGTAAGATTTTTTTCAGCGATCATATTTGGGATTGTTTCGTTGTCCTGTTAAAAACGTACATGTAAATATATGCTGATTGCATGCGGGATGACCATTTAGCTGAATTGTTTGGTTCTCTGCCCCATGCCTCTGCAGTCTGATTTTGTCCCTGTTGGTGAGGATCAAAAGCAGCACCTAGAACTTGCGCGCGAAATTGCACAGCGTGTGAATCATTTATATGGTGGAAGGAAGTGGAAGAAGCTTGGAGGGTATAATTTTTTTTTTTGTGCATTTAGTATGTTAAGTATACCATTCAAACAAGTCCTTATGATCTATGCTTTTCATGTTTCTTAATGGTTTAATTTCCCCTTCATTTGTATCCCCTCATCCGTATAACATTGTCGATTTTCATTTCCAGGCGCGGTGGTTCGCTCTTCAAGGTGAGACTTTCTAAATGCTTTGTCTATCCTCATTGTGTGGCTTTGTAGGTCTATTTATCACAGATATTTAATCGCTCTTCATATTTATCTTGTTTGTAGATACCAGAGCCACTCATACCACAAGCTGGAGCACGTGTTATGTCTCTTACTGATGGTCTTTCCAAGGTAGAATGTTTTCATTCACAGCTACTTTAAAGTTTCTTATCATTTAAATTTCTTTCTGCATTCGGCAGTTGCGTCACTATTGGTGTTCAATAAATAAAATTTTAGAGAAGATGAATAGCGTTCACAAATCCTATGGGAAATATATTGAGATAATCCGTCATGTTCTTTAACATCGAATAGACTTTTACCACTAGCTAGTCTGTTTCTTTCTAGTTTCTAGCTAAGTTCTCAGGATTTACACACTTCTGTCACTCGCCTCCCTAACTGTGGTCTGGATAGATTTTTTCATCCTTCGACTTCAGAATATCATATTGAACTAATCCAATTTTTGGGCTTTGCTTATTGTTGTTTTCAAATGATTCAGAGGAATTTCATACTTGTCGCAAAGTTCTTACTGTCATGTAATCTTGTAGATGTCCAAGTCTGCACCTTCTGATCAGTCCCGGATTAATCTCCTTGACTCAAAAGATGTAAGTGAAATGAACTCACTGATGTTAGAAAGGCTTTTAAAATAGCATTTTTTCATGTTGGTTATATATGTTCTTTATTTTGCTGCTAAATCCATTTGTGATCCCCCTCCTTTCGAAAATTGTATAGTTGATTGCAGACAAGATAAAACGGTGCAAGACAGACTCATTTGCAGGGTGAGTGCTAGTTATGCCGCTAAAATTTTTCTTGCAATGCACAAGTTTTTTTTTTTTCCTTTTTCTTGTTACCATTTCAACTTTAAATCTAATATGGAAAGTTTCTGCCTGTTGTTTCAACAGCCTTGAATTTGACAATGCTGAAAGACCTGAATGCAACAATCTCCTCACGGTTTATCAGATTGTTTCAGGCAAGACGAAAGAGGTATGGAGAAAGAGATAATGTTTGACTCTAAAGATTTGGTTCACGGAGATGCTTTCACATGTCACTTACTACCTTGACAATGATTACTTGAGATATAATCTGGTGAACACATTTTTAATTGGTTGTAGGAAGTGATGGAAGAATGCAAAGATATGAGCTGGGGTACATTTAAGCCTCTCATTGCTGATGCTTTGATCGAACATCTGAGTCCAATCCAGGTCTGTGACGTCAAAACCTTTTAACCAATCCAATGTCTTCCTTCGAGTTTGTACCATTTCATCTCATCAAACCGTAAAAAGAAAAATTATAGGTGTTTTTGCAGCTTGTATAAGTAAATGGTTAGAAGGGCATTTCATATGCATAAGTTATGAAATACTTGGTTTCGTATATGTTTTCGTGTCAGGCCCGTTATCAGGAGATAACAGCGGAGCCAGCGTATTTGGACAAAGTATTGTCAGAAGGTGCGGACAGAGCCACGGAGTTAGGGGATGTTACAATGCGCAATATATACCAAGCTATGGGATTCTATTCGAGGAGATAGTGCCAATTAATATTTGTGGTCGGCGTTTTTGAAGTAACAAGAAAAGAGTAGAGTTACATTTGGGCGAAATATTTATTGATTCTTGAGTTATGATTATTATTATTATTTTTTGCATTTACCGTGATCTCTCAAAGTTTATCACTATGTAATAACTCTATTGATCAACATTTTGCTCAAAACAGAGAGGTGCACTCACTATATTTTCCTCCTTTAGTATGTATCCACTTTGCTTTTAAGCTTGCAAAAAGCCTCCACCAATTAAAATCAGTTGTGTTACAATTTGTCACAGAATAAACACCAAAACAACTCGTTCATCACTTGAGTGATCAGTTCAATTATCATAGTCACAGTTACACGCATAAACCAGAGAAAGGACATATATTCAGATACAATTTGGTGATTAGGGTTGGGTCAAACGTATCTTTTCATAAAAAGTCATCATAAATCCATAGATATACTCTCTATTTCTCTCAACTTTTTTCAAAAACCTCACGCAGACTGAATTACTTAACAACGAGCAGACATCAGAAAGCAGGAGAGAATTTTATGCATAGAATTGTTTAACATTGAACGATCCAAAATCTCAAAGCATATAAAATACAGAAACAAGTCTGAAATGACCTGAATAGGCAGACAGATACATTAATTCAGTTGCCTTGTTCTATGGTGATCTCACTGGCTTCTTCTCTCAGACAAAAGCACAGCTCCACATCTCACCTGGAGCATAGTATCGAACAATGCATGTCTTTTGCATCCCAAACTCGTTATTTAAGCTCACTCTTCCCAGAGTTTGGATACTCACAATCCCACCAAGAAGTATCCAACAAACAAAATCATTTAAAAGTTGTTCTCTTTTTTCTTTTCTTTTCATCTTTTTTTGTCCTTTTTAAGCGTTTAGTTTTCATAATTAGGTGCACTTACCAATAGTGTCGAGTTCTGAAGCTGTTGTACAAAGCAAACACTAGGTTGCTCTGATTCTTGTTATTCATTTTTATGTTTTTTTTATTTTAAAACTTTTTCTTGACTTCCGGTTGTCATTACAATTGCGGGCTCACACTATGGACTTCAAGCTCAACCTCCTGCTGCTATAAAAAGTACCAAGAAAACCAAAACAAGATATAAAGATATCATGATTGGCATAAAGCAGTAATGGGTTGCAAAACAACATGCCTCATCATTGCATTCTGCAAAGATTCTGACCTAGCTCCGTCTTCCAGCTTCCCCATCCCTCTGAGCAAAGGATTTGACTAAGGCACAATAAAATTAACAAGGAGAGAAGTCAGAAGTGATCTGGAAAGAGAAAAGAACCTAGTTTCAAAAGACTAATAAGTATGCAATAATACAAAATAAAGCATGGCAGGGCAGGACCTGTCAATGAAAATTGATCGAAATCTTTCAGAAAGAGAAAGAGACCGTAAAATTGATCACTTAAGCAGCACAACATTCTAATTTAAGCTTGTTATCTCATATTTCTTGATTCTAAAGATAAAGCAAAAGGTCACCCTTCAACATGTCATGCAGTGGGTGTGACACTCACAAGTCACAAACTATATAGATCGTTGGCGTCATGAAAAATAAATCTCAAACAAGCTATCAAACACAAAAAAAAACTACAGACGCATAAATTTAATACCAAATGACATGAATTAGAATAAAAAACCTGAAGTTCTTCTGACAAGCTACTTTTGAGCAATCCGTCTGAATGCAAGTTCCTGTGTTCCACAGCTGAATCCAAATTTGCAGGAGTCAAAAAAACCTGTAACAACCCATGATCACTATCCCAGTACGTTCAAGACATTTTTGCCAATTTGTTATGGTTCTTATATCATAATCATCGAACAGCAAAAACTCACCTCATGATCAAGGTTCCGCCTACAGTATCCATTCCACAAAACACCATCAGCAATTTCTCCCGACTTGGTTTCCCTCTCAACTTCATCAACATCCACTTTTAGATTTGGTCGCATTGGAAGATGTTGGGTGTCAGTGTCATTGATAGATTCAGAGCCCATATCACGACCTATTTCTTTATTCTGCCCACCTTCACATGCTAGCACAGCACTAGAGTCAGGTCTCACATGTTTTCCTCCAGGCTCAACCAGGTCATGATAACCTTGAGCTACAGCCCTACTATCTACTTCCAGGATTTGCTCGCTACCAGAGTTATGCTCACACTGAGAAAATTTTATGAGTTCCGTGCTTTTACTGATAAATTTTTCAGCCTCAACTTCCACGTTAGGAAGACTTCTGACATTGCAAACAAGATCTGCAGTTACTAAGCATTCAGCTCTAGGACCTGGCACAATGACAATCTGAGGAGTCCCACCAGTAGTGATAGCACTGATGTCAGGAGAAACTGCATCCAGCCTATGTGGACTACGAGATGCATGCTTCTTATGTTTCTCTGGCCTGGTATTCATAGTTTCATTATCGTTCTTTCTCTTTGCATATCTCTCAACAGAGTCGGACAAAGAATCAACGCCCTCCTCACCAGGTTCTCTGCATTGTTGATTCTGGTGCCTTAATTGCCGAGGCCTTTTATATCCATGTGGGAAAACAAAAGATGGAAGCTGCCGTCTTCGAACATGAGAAACATACACATCCATCCCAGGTCTCCAAAACATATACATGTTTACCTCTTGCCTGAACTCTTCCACTGTTCCACGTATATCAAACTGTTGACATTCTTGGCCACCAAATCCTTCTGCCCTCTGCAAGCCCATGAAAAAGGCACAATGTCGAAACTGCTTGGATGTGTCCACATACTCATTTGGTTGAGGGTGGCACATTAACATCCCATTTGTGTCTCGTTCTATCTGCATTATTGGATTAAAAAAGAGAAGAAGAAGAACCCTTAAATCATTGTATATTCTACCAGTAAAAAATTAAAGAACAAACTGAAGACATGGAAGGTTTACTCCTCAACATCAAATGAACATAAGGCTATCTTACCTTCAAGGTCAGCTGCCTGAACCGTGACTCCACCCAGCCTTTCCATGCCAATAAATCTTCGGCGTCTACCGCTAGTACATCAACCTGAAGGTAGTTTTTATATGCCTCAAAGAACATATATTGCCCAAATAAGGAACTCCAGTGTTGTTTATTTAACTCAATCTCCTGCATATAAAATTACTTAGCAACAGGATCCTGGGTAAACTGTTCATTAACAAAATTGGGTGTTTTGCTCCCTAACCTGGCAGATCGTGTTACCAAACTGGAATTGCTCTGTCATAATACGAAGAGTGCTTTGAGAGACATTGTAACTAGAATTCATGCATGGGTATGCAGGAGTTATTATTGGCATCAGATGATAGCGGTCACGATGATATTTTCGTGGGTCCCAGACAGGAAAGCCAAGCTCATCTTCTTCTATTGCACAAAGCATGACCGGATTCGGCCAGCGCCATTGTGTATATACTCTAAAAAATCGAGAAACCAACATACTAGGAATAGCATTTGGATAAAGCTGGCACAGGCGTGCAACCAGAAGTGCCCAGTTTACGCCACCAAGAAATCCAGTAACCTGCTCAATGTAACAGAGATTACAAGAGCTTTAACCTAAGAATATTTTCAACAAATGTAATATTCAGAAAGACACCACCTTACATTTGAATAGACTCCACGCTTCTTAGCCCAGTACTTCAGGCATCTTAATGTTGTCCGGAAGTGCTACATTTGCACATCACATCAGAGGTGGCTTACAGGATTCATTAGTTAATAACAAACACAACTGGCATTCAAGACGTTTACCTCGGAATTTGGAACGAGTTTAAGAATCTGATCAGCAACCCTACAACCATTAAGACTACGAACAGTTTGTTCATCCACATCACACAGCACAGAAGAGTTGGAGATATCCAGATCCTGTTAATAAATTGAATCCAGAAAAACATGAGATCTTACTCAGCAAGAAATTATAAACATTGGCGAGAACTCAGCTCATTACTCATATAAACTCAAGCCTGATGGTGCTAACACGGCAATTCCACATCTCCGTGTTCACTAAGGCTAACAATTTCTGACACTATCTGTGACCATCAACAAGCAATCAAAGCACCAAACCCACCAAACGAAATCCAAGATAACAAAAAGGTACCGTCAACCACCCCCTAAGTTTCAACAGCAACTGAAAAATGCTATACTGATGTTACCTGTGGGACAACTAGAAGCGATATGCTAGCATACAGAAGATCAATCGATATTCCTTGGAACTTAAATTTCATAACTGGGACATGGGCATCAGTAACAGGTTGAAGCTCAGTTACTTCTTCCAATTCAGCAAATATATCACGCAAGATAATGAAGAAATCCTCCTGTAAAATTAACCTGTTAGCAACTAAACTACATACCAGACCTTTACATCAGTAAGACGTGATTCAATAGTTACCTCTCGGTTAACATAAGATGGGCCAACACACAAAGCATCAATATCAGCCCCAGGTCCATGTACCTGCAAGTCAAGAAAATCAAAAAATTTCACCCTCAAATACTAGTAATGTAGACACGAATACAATGTTGCTTCTCTTGATTCCAGTGATATTCACAAGGCTCAACGGAAAATCTATGATCCAAGTAAGTCATAACCTTTCCCCAAACAGATTAGATGCAATTGAACTTTAAACTCAAAACTTAAAGAGCACTTACTCCAAGGCGATAAGATCCAAAAGTGAAAATAACAGCATTTGCATCCTCAACCATCTGATCTGTATAGCCTCTTTGACGAGTCAACTGTTTCACCCAGTGTTTTACAATCTATACAAGACATTTGAGGAAAAAGTTATGTTAGATGAAAAACCTAGTATTGTAAACAAAACTGGACCATTATAAAGGCACAGTAAACACCATTATGGGACCTATTCAACATCAAAAAAGAAAGCAGCTAACCCCAAAATCTACATTCCAATAAAGTAGAGTAATTATCAAACCAAGGTTTGGCGCCTATAAGTCACCCGAGTTGGCATGGCCATGCAGATGAGCCAATAGACATAATAGAAGGCCTAGACTACATATTGCTATATAATTACAATATCAAAATCTTTAGCCTAAACACTGAAAAGAAAACAACTTCAGTAATTGAGAGCCAATCAACAAAACACGCAATTATTCACCTGATCAATGTGCACCAGAACTTCCTCTCTCCGCATAGTTTCTTCCTTGCTCTCATAGAGGCCCTCATCAACCAGAAACTTCAAAAGAATCACCCCAAAAAGTATGTCGAAATCACATTGGTCAGAGAAGCAAAATTTTCATCAGAAAAAACAAACACAAAACTACCTTTTCCAGTTCCAAATTACGCTTAACATCAGCCGCCGAAGGTCCAGCAACGGAAAGTGGCTTCGTGATACCATAGCTCTTAAGTGCTTTTACCACCGGTGGAGAGGAACCATCGTCCGTGCGTTGTTGAGTACTCACCATGACAAAAACGCGTAAACACCAGAAAACCCTAAGCGATCCAAGCACAACAACAGCACAAGAATATATGTATCTCGACCTGATTAAGAACACAGATCATGATCATTACGGAATCTAACGGAAGAAAGAGTCATGGCGGAAGGAGAAAGGAGCGAAAAGAGGAAAGAAAAAGTGAGAGAGAAGAGCGAGAAAAGCTCGAAAACGAAATCGAAAACCCTAAATCGATGGATAGGGAAAGCTCTCGACTAGAATTTCAAAGGATAGTCAAAGAAAGAGGAATTATCAAACGGATTAAAATCAATTTGACTTGTTCAAAGGAGGGAGAGAGAGAGAGAGAGATGGAGAAGCTATACGGGACACGAAAGGGAGAGGAGAACGTTCTTTCGTGTATTGGTTAGTGGAATTTAAGAAAAGGTTTATTCAAAGGCCTGGGTTTTCGGAATGAACCGAACAACCCGACCAATTCGGTTATCGGCGCCGAAGAAGGAAAAGCCACTTAACCGATCGGTATAATTTAAGTTGGTGTTCGGTTATCGAGTCGGTTCGGTTCGGCAGTAGATAACCGAACGGTTATTTGTAAACCGAAGTTAATTAACCAGTTTTGATTTTTAATCCCTCTCGACTTCTCGAGCTTTCCACGATACATCACAACACAAACCTTTAAAAAAAAAAACAGAAAACTCTCTCTCGACTGCGATTTCGATTGGGTTCTATAGTCATAATCGGCCGAAGAGATCGATTTCCGACTTCAAATTCATCTTCAATCGACCCAATTCCCCATCGATTGAAGGTAAACTCTAATGGTTTCTGTGATATCGGTTTTATTAAGTTTTGTGAATCGATTTTTATTTATAACTTCGTTATTTGTTTGGTTTTTTCTTCGATTTTTGTTCAGTTTATATTCTCTGTGGATAATCTACATTCGATTTGTGTTTTTGGTTCGATTTTTCATTTTCCCTTTTTGCAAACCCTAATTTCGAAATCCGAAATTTTTCCCCAATTTCGATTTCGATTTGTTTGTTTATGAGTCTGAGAATCATGGTTTGTTTATGAGTCTGAAAATCATGGTTTGTTTATGAGTCATGACTTATGCGATAATTTAATATAGTTTATAGCAATTTTAAAGACAATATCCCAGTTAATGTTCAGACCAATTCGTAATTGTTTGTGGGAAGTGGTTCCAATGTCGACGACTTCCGAGTTCCGAGTGATGAAAATATTTTACAAAATATTAGTTTTTAAATACGTTTAGATGTTTAGTCTGGAGTTTGGTTTAAACTCCTCCCAGTTGATAATTAATAAAAATGTTTGGTGAAGACTCTTATATGGCTAGACTGTGTATAATTTTTTTTATTCATCATAAACTTATTATATACAATAAGAAACGGAAAAAGGTGTAAATATGTGCATAGAAAGGATATGAAACTTTTAATATTGCTTATTGACTTATAGGTCATCCAACAAGCTTGATTGAAATCAAAATTTTGATTAATTTTGGACCATGATCTGATTGTAATTGAGCACTACGAGCCTCTTTCTTTGACCTTTTTATGTATGTATAATTTGAAGTGTATTCAGACGTATCGGTAACAAATTTTCATAGCCATACCTTACTCTCTATAAAGTTAGCACAAGTCATTGTTTTATACTATATTTTAATAAAATATATTAAATTTTTAAGATAAACTGCAAAAGACTACAATGTTTCACTGGTCCCAAATTTGTTTCTAATAGAACCATAATTAGATATTTATTTCTTTCGTTTCAAGACTCTAGATCATTAGAAATCGGATCTCTTCATGACTTATGTTTTGGATCTGTTTCTGTTGGTTTCAATGCTTATATATTGACATTTGTCACATGTTTGCATATGGAGTTTAGAGTTTGGAGTGATGCTTTGAAGTTTGGAGGCTTTTTGTCACAGGTTTATGTTTTGGATCTGTTTTTGGATCTTTGAAACTTTGAATGCTTTGGATCTGTTTTTGGATATTGTCACAGGTTCATGTTTTTTGTCTCGGTTTAACTTGTGAATCTGTTTTGAATCTGTTAAACTGATTCACAAGTTAAGCTTTGAATGATTTAATCTGTTTTTTCTTTTTTTTGTATATATTCAGGTTAATTTTGGCTTTGAAGTGATGATTTAAACTCGGTTTAACCGTTCAAGTAGTGATTCTGTTTTTTAAAAAACACTTCTGTTTGAACGTTGAAGTGAATCTGTTTAGACTTGTGTTTCGGTTAATTTTGATGCTGTTTTCTTGTGTTTTGATAATGATTCAGTTCATCAGTTGTGTTTCGGTTAATTTTGATGCTGTTTACTTGTGTTTTGATAATGATTCAGTTCATCAGTTGTGATTCGGTGTAAAATGCTAAAATTGATACAGTTTCAACTTTAGACTTGTGTTTCCGTTAATTTTGGTTGAATTTGGTACATTTTTGGTTAATTTTGGTTCAATTCGGGTTAAAAAAACCGAGTTAGAATTGTGTTCGGTTCAATTCGGATCCAATTGAAAATTGATAAACCGACTCGATTAACCCGAGTACCGAACCGACCCGATCCGAACATTTAATCGGTTTAATTCGGCTGGATTTCTAATTACCGAACAAACCGAACAACCCGACCCGATTAACCCGAATAAGCCGAAAGCCCAGTGCTTCTTTATTGGTTATTAGATTTTGATTTGATAAATTTTTAAAAAAATTAGTATATGTTTTGTTTTAAAAATGTAAAATATTAATTAGATTATGTGTTAGTGTATTTAGTGTTGATTTTGAATTTTAAAAAGTTTCGGGTCACCGAGCTCCGGCAGGTGACTCCTCTCGAGCGTTAGTGACGAAGAAACCGAAGCATATTTTTCAGAATGGGTGGCTATCAGCGACCACAATACTCCTAACAAGACCAGAGCGACATGGCTGTTTCTCCGCCGGCTCGGCATGCCTCCGCCGTCCGGATCGAAATCTGTCTTGGGATTGCCCGAAGAACTTTTCTGAAGCCCAAGGCTTCCCCTATCCCACACGGTGCTACCTCGCGAAGTTATTCCCGCTGCGCCACCATCGAGATCTCATCGGATCTCCTTGAACGCAGCCGTTGACAGAAGCACAACCAATTTAGGGGAAACCCTAGTTTTCTAAGGCTTGGGACACAAGCCCAACAAGCTCAACCTAGACCTTTATGTTGATGGGCCACCATCACAAAAGAAATGGCTTGTTTTATGCCCGGACCTAGTGAGCCCATTACCTCAATTTGTAATCCTCTTATGAAATTTGTAGTTCTCATATCCTCTATAATCTGGAGTTTTTTTCCCTGTTTAATCAAATGAGAACATTTAGTTGAAAAAAAAAAGTTTTGAAGTTGAAAAATACAAAGGTTCAAATGCATTCACACTGGTTTTTAAATCACTGGAGTTTCTGAATCTTTTTTAGATTTCTAAATCAACAAAAATATATAACTCAAAATCCATCGATTTATTCGGTTATTTTTTTATGAAAATATTGATTAGGTAAGTTGGTTACAGACACTATTGAAGAAGGTACAAGATAAATGTGTTCAAATTCTCCCCTTACATAGTTTTTTTGCTTGCAGTTCACACTTTTTTAGGACCGACTATGTGGTTCGAATCTCTCAAATCGTATCAGACCAATTATAAGATGCTTTCGGATGATGCATCGTGATGTTCCGCCTTAGTGCAATATGCCTAGCATCTTAAGCCGGAAGAGCGTGCTTTACGTTAGGTGAATATGGTTTTTTGTACACGAGCATTTAATGATTGATTCGATGGTTGAGTCAATGGTTCGCTTGCCAGAAACGTCATGAAAAGTGCCTGTATATCGTGGCTCCAAGAACCCTTCATCAGCAGACATAGCGTTGGGACCGTTGTGTTGAGATTTTCAGAAAGGCAAAATATGTTGTCGACCTTCTAATAGATAAATTCGAAGAAGAATTGGCATTGTGTCATAACTAATTTAGCAGCTAGAAAATTATCTTTAATAGTTTTTCTCCACTCTTTGTCTTCGTGAAGGAAGACAACGAGTCGAGTTTCGCTAAGGTATTTTTTCGAATCGGATATCTAAATTTAAAGGTTTTACGTAATAACTAAACACTTGTATATGAACCCTTGGGGTATTTTAGAACGACGCCAGGTACAAGCAGATTATGATCTTCAACTTATTTGGAATCAGCTCGATAATGGCCAAGACACAGTGGTTCGGTACGACATTGTCGCATGAACATTATACAAGGATGGGAATAATTGTAATTCCACTAGATCTCCCTTCATTCCAAAATTGTTGGAACAATTTCATGTCAGTCCCATTAGTGATCATGAAGGAGTACTTAAGACTTACAAGAGATTGACAAGTGAGGTTTATTGGAAGGGTTTACGCAAGGATGTGGCTGAGTTTGTGAAGCGTTGTCAAGTGTGTCAACAAAAGAATTACTCTACCTTATCCCCAGCTAGTCTCTTATCTCCTTTACCTATTCCATCTCAGGTTTGGTCGAAAAACGGCTTGGATTTTATTGAAGGATTACCAATTTTGAAGGGGTTTGATATTATACTTGTTGTAGTGGATCGGTTGAGCAAGTACGGGCACTTTCCTGCTCTCAAGTATATGTTTACTGCCCGTTCAGTTGCTGAGTTGTTCATCCAAGAAGTGTTTCCCCTTCACGATTTCCCTAAGAAAATGGTATCAGACCGTAATAAGGTGTTTGTTAGTCACTTTTGGACTGAGGTTTTCAAGGCTCATGGAACCGCTCTACACAAGATCATATCACGGTTTAGTTAATTGGTTTAGTTAATTGTGATCTTGAATGTCGGTTTACTTGGTTCAATCAAGTGTATATAAACCATTGGAACGGCATCTTTTCTGTAGAAAGAATGGAAAATCATTTCACAAATCGTCTTGTTCACTGATTCTATTATGGTATCAGAGCAATTTTTTTTTTTCCTGTGATTTCACCTTTTTCTGGTAGATTCTGATTCATTCTCACCGCTTAATCGCTCCGACTTCCATCAATTGATCTTCCGCCCAATCGATTTTCATCAAAAATGGTGAGGCGAGCTACTAAACAGAGAAATCGCAGTAATACACCGGAGGTTGAGGATTCTGCTGATCGGAACCATCGTGAGTCAGAGATTCTTGAAAAACCTGAAGACGCGATCACGAAACAGCAACATCTTCACAGATCGGGAGTTTTTGGAAGCTATGAATCGACACCGAAGCCTCTTGACTCGTTCGATAATGTTCATAGTCCTTTCTTCCTTCACTCATCCGATCATCCAGGTCTTTCTATAGTCGCTCATAATCTTGATGGAACGAATTACAATAGCTGGTTTATAGCGATGAAGATTAGTCTCGATGCTAAAAATAAACTTAGCTTTGTTGATGGATCGTTGCCTCGTCCGTTAGAAAGTGAGAATTGCTTTAAGATCTGGAGTAGGTGTAACAGTTTGGTGAAATCMTGGATTCTTAATGTCGTGAGTAAGGAGATATATGATAGCATTCTTTATTATCAAGATGCTGTTGAGATGTGGAATGATCTATTCACTCGATTTCGTGTCAACAATCTACCTCGGAAATATCAATTGGAGCAGGCAGTGATGACACTCAAGCAAGGTTCTCTTGACCTATCAACATACTTCACTAAGAARAAGACATTGTGGGAGCAGCTCTCTGACACTAGATCTCGGACTGTGAAGAAATGTGACTGTGATCAGGTGAAGGAATTACTTGAGGAAGCTGACACAAGCCGTGTAATCCAATTTCTGATGGGGTTGAATGATGATTTTGGTCATATTCGAAGCCAGATATTGAACATGAAGCCTMGACCTGGATTGAATGAGATATATAATATGTTAGATCAAGATGAGAGTCAACGATTGGTTGGCCATGTCTCTCGACCTGTTTCTACTCCTTCTGTTTTTCARGCTCAAGCAATTCTCACAGAGCAGAATCCTATTCTCGTGGCTCAAGGGAATTTTCAGAAGCCGAAATGTTCTCATTGTTCTCGTGTTGGTCACACAGTAGACAAGTGCTATAAGGTACATGGTTATCCTCCTGGTCATCCTAAAGCTAAGAAGATAAACGCAGTTGGCAGTACGAACTTGGCTAMTACAACTCAGTTCCAGAGTCAGAAAGAGAACATTCCTGCAGAGGTGAATGAACATATGTCTAAGGAACAACTCCAGACCATGATCTCATACTTAAGCTCCAAACTGCAATCCTCTGGTATCCCTTCATGTCCTGATAAAGCTGTAGCTTCGTCTTCAAACTCTGTACCGTCTATCTCACAGATAACTGGTACCTTCCTTTCTCTCTATGATTATACCTATTATGACATGCTAACTTCATCTATACCTCATGMATCTGAGTTGTCTCTTAAGGCTTGGGTAATCGATTCAGGAGCTAGTCATCATGTCACTCATGAAAGGGAAATCTATAGAGATTTTAAGACTTTAGATAGAACATATGTTAGACTTCCAAATGGTATTACTGTTAAGATAGAAGGGACTGGTTTCATTCAGCTCACTGATGCTTTATCTCTTCACAATGTGCTCTATATTCCTGAATTTAAATTCAATCTTTTGAGTGTGAGTGTTATTACCAAAACATTAGATTCTAAAGTGAGTTTTACTTCTGATGCCTGTGTTATTCAGGCTCTTACTCAGGAATTGATGATTGGTCAAGGTAGTCAAGTCGCCAACTTATATGTTCTGGATCTAAATAAATCGCTTGTTAATGTGTCTTGTTCTGCATTTTCAGGTAATTCTATCTGTTCTAGTTTAAAGGTTGATATTGATACATGGCATAATAGACTTGGTCATCCTTCTGTTGCTAAGATTGATTCACTTTCTGATGTCTTACTTTTACCAAAGCAGAAACTAAATAAAACCTCTAGTCATTGTCGTATTTGTCATTTATCAAAACAGAAACGTCTTCCATTTCCCTCTTTGAATCATATTCGTGAAAAACCTTTTGAATTGCTTCATATAGACACTTGGGGTCCGTTTTCTTTACCAACTGTTGATGGCTTTAGATACTTCTTGACTATTGTTGATGATTTTAGTAGAGCTACTTGGTTATATATGCTCAGGCAAAAATCCGATGTTTTACATGTGTTTCCTGATTTGGTTCAAATGATTGAAACTCAATTTGACACTAAAGTTTGTTCAGTTAGATCAGATAATGCTCATGAATTGAAATTTAAAGATTTTTTCTTGAAAAAGGGTATTAAATCTTTTCATTCATGTCCTGAAACTCCTGAGCAAAACTCGGTTGTGGAGAGAAAGCACCAGCATCTGTTGAATGTAGCCAGGGCTCTTATGTTCCAGTCTGGGGTTCCATTAGAGTATTGGGGTGATTGTGTCTTAACATCTGCTTTCCTTATAAATAGGTTGCCATCTCCTGTTATAGACAATAAGACTCCTTATGAAAGATTAACCTCTAAGGTTCCAGATTATCAGTCTCTTAAAGCATTTGGGTGTTTATGCTACTGTTCTACGTCTCCTAAGTCTAGAACTAAGTTTGATCCTAGAGCTAGAGCTTGTGTTTTCATAGGATATCCAGCTGGTTATAAAGGTTACAAGCTATTAGACATAGAGACATACTCAGTTTCTATTTCTCGGCATGTTATTTTCTATGAGGATATTTTTCCTTTTGCTTCTTTTGCCATTTCAGAGGATTCAAAAACGTTCTTTCCTCATATTCATCTACYTGCACCAAACACTGATGAACATATGCCTCTAGAGCAATCATCTTCTGATGCTCATCACAATCTTGATGAGTCATCTTCTTTGGTTTCTGTTCCTTCTGAACCTAAGCCAACTAGGCAGAGAAAACTGCCTTCCCACTTGCAGGACTTTCATTGCTATACTACTACTCCTACTGATAATATCTCTCCCATTAAAACTTCACCATATCCCCTCGACAATTATATTTCTTACTCATATTTATCTGAGCCTTTCAGTGCTTTCATTAACATCATCACCGCTACACAAATACCACAAAAATATTCAGAGGCTCGGCTATATGAGGTTTGGAATGATGCTATGGGATTGGAAATTGGAGCTTTTGTCAGAACAGGTACCTGGAGTGTTTGCGAATTGCCCCCTGATAAGGTTGCAGTAGGTTGCAAATGGGTATTTACCATCAAGTATCATGCAGATGGTAGTATTGAAAGACACAAGGCAAGATTGGTGGCTAAAKGCTATACACAACAGCCTGGAATAGATTTTATTGACACGTTTTCTCCAGTGGCTAAAATGACAACTGTCAAGCTTCTTCTGTCTTTAGCTCCGAAGCTGAGATGGTCCTTACATCAGCTGGATATTTCAAATGCTTTTCTCAATGGAGACTTAGATGAGGAGATTTACATGAAGCTTCCACCAGGCTATGCTGAGATTCAGAATGAGGAAGTCTCTTCTACTGCGGTTTGTCGCCTCCATAAATCCATCTATGGTCTCAAACAGGCTTCTAGGCAGTGGTTCCTCAAATTCTCCACAACTCTGGTTGGTTTTGGCTTTGAGAAGTGTCATGGAGATCACACTCTGTTTGTAAAAGAAAGTAATGGTGCTTTCTTGGTGGTTTGTGTGTATGTAGATGATATCTTGATTGCAAGTACAGCTGATGATGCAGTTACAGAATTGAAGAATCAATTAAGTTCTATTTTCAAGCTTCGTGATCTTGGTCCTCCGAAGTTCTTTCTTGGTATTGAGATTGCTCAATCTGCAGCTGGTATCTCTTTGAATCAGAGGAAATCTTCTGGTTTTTCAGACTGCAAACCTTCTAGCATACCAATGGAGCCGAATCAGAAGCTTTCTCAGGATGATGGTGATCTCATAGCTGATCATAAGCAGTACAGAAGACTCATTGGTAAGCTGYAATATCTGACTATCACAAGACCCGATATCAGTTTTGCAGTTTCCAAATTGTCTCAATATTTAGCTGCTCCGAGAGCTCCTCATCTTCAAGCTGTTCACAAAATCCTTCGATATTTGAAAGGCACGATTGGACAAGGTCTGTTCTATGACAATGAGCCATGCTTTGACCTGCGTGGATTTTCTGATAGTGATTGGGGTGCTTGTCCAGATACAAGGCGATCAGTGACTGGCTATGCCATGTTTATTGGTAATTCTTTGGTTTCTTGGAAGTCTAAAAAGCAACAGGTTGTATCTCTGAGTTCAGCAGAGGCAGAGTACCGTGCTATGTGTTTAGCAACCAAAGAGATCATCTGGCTCAGTCAGCTCCTCAAGACACTTCGCGTGCCATTTTCTCCTCCAGCTTACCTATACTGTGACAACACGGCGGCTCTTCACATAGCTAATAACTCGGTGTTCCATGAGCGCACCAAGCACATCGAGTTCGATTGTCACAAGGTCAGAGAAGCAATTGAGGATGGTGTTATCAAAACAATGTATGTTCGCACAAATAATCAACTTGCGGATGTGCTTACCAAAGCCCTCTACCCGGCTCCATTTCGAGATAATATGAGCAAGATGGGTGTTCTCGATATTTATGCACCTTCATCTTGAGGGGGGTATCACGGTTTAGTTAATTGGTTTAGTTAATTGTGATCTTGAATGTCGGTTTACTTGGTTCAATCAAGTGTATATAAACCATTGGAACGACATCTTTTTCTGTAGAAAGAATGGAAAATCATTTCACAAATCGTCTTGTTCACTGATTCTATTAGATCATCGCCTACTATCCACATACGGACGGATATACAGAGGTTTTAAATCGTTGCCTCGAGACTTACCTTCGTTGTTTTGTTAGTGGAAAACCAAAGATGTGGCTTTATGGCTAACGTGGGCGAAATAATTGTACAACACCTCATATCACTCTGCAATACAAATGACTCCATCCAAGTTGTTTATGGGAGAGAGCCGCCAAGCTATTGAGGTTTGGTGATGTTCCAACAGTTAATGCCTAAGTAGAGGAATTGTTGAAAGAACGAGACGGGTTACTCACGACTTTGCGAGAAAATCTACTAGCGGTGCAAGCGAGGATGCAAAAATCTGCAAACAAACACTACAGGGAGCTGGAATTCCAACTTGGAGATTGGGTATATTTAAATCTTCGACCCTACGAGCAGGTTACAGTAGCTCAACGCTGCAACGAGAAGTTAGCACCACGATTCTTTGGTCCCTTCCAGGCAATACAGCGAATTAGCCAAGTCGCTGACATGCAGCAACTTCCCCAAGGTAGCTCCATACATCTTGTCTTCCACATCTCTCAGCTCAACTTCCATTCAAGCTCAACTGACACCCGCAATCTTGAACTCTAACTTTGAATGGGTCACGGAACCAGAAGAGATTCTAGCAATCCGCAGTACTGCTAATGACGAAGGCCCTAAAGTGTTAATCAAATGGTGAGAGCACTTGGGAACACTTGGGAACTTGGGAACCTTTACACCGTATATCCTAGTCTTGGGTTTTCGGTTTTTGGTTTTTTCGGTGATGGAAATTATAGCCGAATAAACCGAGATATAGTTCGGTTCGGTTTGGTTTTTTTGGTTCAGTTTTCAGTTTTTAGTAAAAAACCGAAATAAATACTAAAACCCCAAAAAATCTCGAGCCTGTTAAAGGCCCATTAAGCTCAGCTCCATAAATTATCAAATCTATAGGTTGATAAATCCGAAATCAATTCTGAAAAAAACCATGAATATTTCGATTGGATAGGGTAGAAATCCTGAAAATCAGGATGCGAGAGAAAGAGATTAAGGAAGAAAGAGTAATCGGCGACGCGAAGGAGTACAACTTAGGGTTTTGGAGGGAGATGAGAAACACCGTACCTCAGCCAGTAATGGATAGCCTCGCCGCGAGAACCGCCGTGACGTCGGGAAGAAGCGGAGCACGAACCAACTCGAGATCTGAAGCTTACAAGACGATTTGCTGAAGATCGATAGAACCAAACAGTAGAAAAAAATGAACAAAATACTCTTGAAATGAAACAAATTAAACTGAGCCCTAGGATTTTATGAACGAAAACCGTATTCAATTGGCTAATGGGCCTTTAACGGGCTTGAAAAAACCCAAAACACTAAAAACCGAAATAAACATAAGGCTTAAAATGTAAACCGGGATTTCGTTTAACCGACCGGTTATTGACAAATAAACCGAAATAACCGAAAGCCGAACTAAATCTAAAATTTCGCCGATTGAACCGAAAATCATTGATTTCGGATAACCGAAAACCGAAAAAACAAACCGTAACCGAAAGAACCATAAACCGAAACCTAGTATATCCGATCAGTTTCCTCACTCTCACCTTGAGTACAAGGTGTCTTCATTATGGGAGGGTATTGATAAGCTCGCGCTCCGTTGGATTGTATCAATAGGAGGACTCGTAAACAGGGGAGACAAGTGAATTGGATTCCAAATCAAAGTGGCTATGGAGATCAAGGAAGAAGCTTTAGAAGACTCTCTAGCATCCAAAGTCTATATATTATCGTTAAATAAAGCATGCTGTGGTTTTCTTATGAAGTGTGTCTTTTAAGAAAGAATGCTTGTAGTTTTTCTTATGAAATGGGTGTCGTTTAAGGAAGATTGCTTGTGATCAAAACATATTTCCTTTTTTCCTCTTGCTTCTTACCCTCATCTCCTTCTTAGATCTTCTTCTACTATTTATTCCTCTTTGATCCTCCATTTCTACGATTCCTTGTTAAACTCAGGCTTAACAGTAGGTCTGGGCAAAATATCTGGAACCAAAAAACCGAACCAAAACCAACCCAAAAAATAAAACTGAACCGAACCTAAAACCGACAAAATACCCGAACATATTCTAAACTCCTATATCCGAAGAACATGAAACGAACCGAGAACCGAAATATTATATACCCAAAATATTAGTTATATTTAGATTTTATATAACCCAATTATCCAAAATTATAATTATAAACCCGAATATATCAGTTATAGATGTCAACAATATATCTGAAAGTTCTTAGTTATAGTTGTCAAAATTTAACCAAATTTTATTCAAATTTAACAATTTTTCCGATATTTCGGATACACGGAACCGAACCAAAATAGAATCGGAACCAAACCGAACTAGAACCGAAAATCTAAAATATCCGAACGGATCCTAAAGACTAAACTCCTTTACCCGAAATACCTAGAACCGAATGGATTCTACTCAGAACCGAATTGAATATCCAAATGCGCAGGCCTAGTATATTTGGTATGTTCGATATCAAAAATTCGGTTCATGATAAGACATGATATCAAAAATTCGGTTCATGATAAGACACAATTCGGTTTAGATTTGAATAATCCCGGTTCGATTTGGTTTGTATCGCCCACCCTTAATTGCACAATTGTAGTAGACTGCAGAAACGCCTCCTTCCCTCTGAGGCTGCGTCTCCAATGCTCTCTCGTGTCTGCCCAATCCTCCGCCATAACCGTCTCTGCTCTGCAGAAGCGCGTGAAATGCCACGCGCTACTCTCCTTCTACTCCAACCCAACTTCTTACGCTCTTCCCCGAGAACTGCTCTTGTGAATCGTCTCGATGTTTCTTCCTCGGCGATTTCTTCGATGTTCTGTCGGAGATTCCACTCCCTACGCAGCACCGGAGGAGAGTGGAGAAAGCTTCCGAAGCCGCCGTGTCAGGTTTTTGCGGAGAGGAGAGAATATAGGAAGATGAGGAGGAGAGCTCCCAAGAAGAAACAGGAATTGGAGCTTAGTGTTAGCATCTGCATCGAGGAACAGCTTCCTGATGATCTTGAGATTCAGGTTCGTTCTTTTATAATCCAATTTGGACTAGCATAAGCTCTGGTTTGTTCAATTAGCCATTCTAAGTTGTGTTGTTTTGGATCCTTTTCAAATTCAATCAATGTAGAATATTGCGGAAATGCTTCGTCTCAATGTCCCTATGGCAATGAAGTTGGCTTTTAATGGTTTGAAAGATTCAAAGTATAAAACAAGAGAGACTGATATAGAAGATCTTGGTGGATATGAAACTGTTGATTTATCGGTCATGCTTTGCAATGATGACTTCATTTGTAAACTCAACAAAGAGTGGAGGGGTGAAGATCATGCTACAGATGTGCTTTCCATGTCACAACATGTCCCTGAGCTGAAGCTTCCAATAGTAAGAGACTAAGAGTTGTTTTTTTGTTATTTATTTATTTTTTTTTTTCATTCACTGGTTTTAACTTTGTGGTTCCAAATGGTTACTCTTGTCGTTTATCGTGTAGCTTATGATGGGAGATATTGTCATTTCTGTTGAGACAGCTGCTAGGCAGGCTGCAGAGAGAGGGCACACTCTTCTTGATGAGATACGCATTCTTGTGGTAGGTTAATAGATGTGGCGTTTGAATCTGTTACTGACTTACTGTGAACCAAAACATAGAAGTAAAATGTGGATCCTTTTAGGTGTTTTTTGGGATTTTCCCTTGTGTAATTACTAAGAATTTTGTTTTAATTCCTTTTTCTTTTGCTTAGATGTATTGTTCTTGATCTTTTTTGTTTTATTAAACCATGTAAGAAGTCAGTGCTATAATGTCTAAAAGATAAAAGAACGGCAGGAGCCAATTTTGTTTTTAATCAGGCAATGGTTTCATATGATTTGTGTTGCAGCCTTTATTTGCTGATATCTTAATGCTTTTTCAAAGATTCATGGGTTGCTACACCTACTGGGCTTTGATCATGAGATCAGCGAAGAGGCTGAGAAAGAAATGGAGGAGGAGGAGGAGTTGTTGCTAAAGAGCCTTGGCTGGAAAGGAAAAGGACTCATTCAGAGTGCATATGACATTGAAAAAACAGCTAAATCTCAGCCGGAGAAATCAGATGGTATTGTTCTTGTGTTTACTTGTTACCAACTGTGTAACAATCATTTACGCTTCCCCCTCTTCAATGGGGATACTATATATATACTATCTTCATGTTCTTGCTAAGATAAACTTACAGACTACTGTTAAAAGGCAGGAAGGAAGGGGATAGCCTAAGATTGTACAAACCAAAGTTCTCCTATATATTCTGTGATATGGATGGTACGGTTACATATTCAACAATGTATAGTTGTTGCTTTCAGTTTTCTATTCTTTCTAATGGGATTTTGATGTGAACGCTACTAGGCACACTGCTTAACAGTAAAAGTCAGATTTCGGAGGCAAATGCAAACGCTTTAAAAGAAGCCTTGCTGAGGGGAGTTAAAGTCGTCATAGCTACGGGGAAGGTGAGAAGACAGCAGTTTTACAATGACTTCATGGTTGGACTGTTCTTTGATATGTCCAACTATGTCTTCCCTTATTTTCTGTTATTTGTTCTTCTTTGAGATGTTTTGGAGATGGAATCTGTTCCTAAACTTATATATATATTACAGTCCCGCCCAGGTGCGATCAGAAGCTTGAAGACGGCTGATCTAACTGGATCTGATGGCATTGTCTCAGAGTCCTCTCCAGGCGTTTTTGTTCAGGTTTCCTACTTTCTCTAATATCAGGGAACTGGTCAGGTGCACCAATATCAATGTAGTCTCGCTAAATATCTGTTTAATTACAGGGCTTACTTGTCTATGGTAGACAGGGGAAAGAAGTGTATAGAGGAAACTTGGACCGAGATGTCTGCAGAGAGGTAAATCCATTTAGGATTTAGACTACAACGACCAGCACAGACTTGATTCTCATACCCTCGGATTAGTTCACAACATGCATTAGAATTCTGGAACCAGTCTCTTTGCATCATAGTTCTCTACCATATGAAGCAGCAAAAAACTACCTAACTACCTATGATATGCTTCAGCTTATTATCCCTGTGCATCGTGATTGAATAACTGAGTTCTAGTAATTCTATTTCATACATGCTAAAATGTTGATTTGTAATATGCAGACGTGTCTTTATTCTTTGGAGCATCAGATTCCTCTCATTGCATTCAGCCAAGATCGCATGTTGACATTGTTTGACCACCCTCTTGTCGACTCTCTTCACACAATCTACAATGAGCCAAAGGTAGGTTAATGAAACTGTTATGCTCTCTCCCCGTCTAGTTATGATTTAAAAGCTTCTTGTGTTAACAGGCCGAAATCATATCGTCAATTGATCAACTTATAGCTGAAGCTGACATTCAGGTAATTCCCGGAGTCAGAACTTATATTTTGCTTTCCTACATTCGTATAAGCTGACTTACTGATGTTTGGTTCTCCTGTATATCCGAAGAAAGTGTTATTTATGGACACAACCGAGGGGGTCTCATCTGTTATCCGTCCGTATTGGTCAGAAGCTACTGGAGACCGTGCAAATGTTGTTCAATCTCAATCAGACATGCTAGAGATCGTTCCACCAGGAACCTCTAAAGGGAATGGTGTAAAAATGCTACTCAATCATTTTGACGTTTCACCGGATGAGGTAATAAGCTAGCATCTTTTTACGGCACTTTAAAGGAAGTCAAATAGGCGTAGGTAGAAGTCAAACAAAATAAATTGAATGTCCACCCCTGAACTCAAGCTTCCAAGACTCAATTTACTTGCTTTATTTGTTCAAGACTAAGATAATTGATGAAGCGAACCGGATTTTTTAATCAGATAATGGCGATTGGGGATGGAGAAAATGATATAGAGATGCTGGAACTGGCCTCGTTGGGAGTTGCTCTGAGCAATGGTGCAGAAAAGACAAAGGCGGTGGCTGATGTGATTGGTGTTAGCAACGACCAAGATGGTGTTGCTGATGCCATCTACCGCTACGCTTTCTGAGACTCCACCACCAGATTTAAGTACAAGATACACCTACTTCAAATTTTTTAAGTGGGTAGTATTCTTCTGTCTTATAGATTAAAAAAAAGAAAAACATTGTTCATTCTTCTCTCATTCACCTTATAAAGGAAATTGATTGACTGCAGAATGTCTCTTGTTGTTTTTGTTTTAGTTCGTTAATTTTTCATTCGTTTGCGGATGCATCTTTCTGCTGGAAAGTTATCACTTCACTAGGTGAGATAGTGGCTGGATATCAACAAAAATGGTCCGGATCTCATATGAACAAAACTCATCTCATCTTGTATTTGTTCAATTTTGACCTCATATCAATCTAGCTGCAGTGTCATCAGACGAAGTTACTTTACTCTGTAGGTACCGTATCCTATTGTAAAATTGGCCGTTGGTTCACGGAGTGATTTAGATATACAATGCCCAATCCGATCACAAACGCTGGTTTATTTAAAAGACAAAGTAAGTGATGTAAGATTCGAAACTAATTGGTCTCAGGTAATGCGAATCTCGTTGCTATAAACTTTGTTGACAAATATAGTACAAATACTTTGCAACATAGCTAGATATATATATATATATATATATATATATATAGACTATGAGTTGGTCAGATTTCTTTTAGTAATTGGTGCCACAGGAATGCAGTCTTTTTGTCTGCATGGAAGAGCATGAAGCTTCAACCTCTGTAGAGGCCTGATGGATCTGCGTTCTGGACAATCCACGGGTGCTCCAGAAGCTTGTGCAAAGCCAAACGTTGTGTAGACTCCTTAACCAGCATCTGTTTGATCAGAAAGTACCAAAAATCAGAACTCACTCTTCAAATGCACAAACGCTTAAGAGTGATTTACGAGGAAAGCGAGTGGAAACCTGGCTAATCAGGTCTTTTGCATATGAAGACACAATGGGTTTGGGAGGGAATTTGAGATCTACTTGAACAATCCTGTAGCATTTGTAGAACAAAAACTCCTCTTTAATCTACATAACCACAACATCATACTAATCCCATCCTAATCTTAATGAACATGTTACCTTTTGTATGTCTCCGAATGCTCCCTGGCTTCAAAAGGAGGGACACCATATAGAAATTCATAGCAGAGAATTCCTAGACTCCATATATCGACACTCGCATCATGTTCTACACTCTCCACTGTAAAATCCAGAAGCAGAAAAGTCAAATTACCTGGGTGCAGAAGAGATTAAATGAGAAACACACTGGGAGCTTTCTCTTACCCATCTCAGGTGGAAGGTAATCAAGTGTGCCACACATAGTTCTTCTGCGGTTGAATGTGTGTACTGACCATCCAAAGTCTGCAATCTTGAGCTCACCCTGATAGTATATATCCATGAATAAATAAATATATAAGTTAACTTCAGTCACATGGCCAATGATGGAACAGGATAAACAGATTTGATTTGTTACCTGAGCACCAATCAATAGATTTTCTGGCTTTATATCTCTGTGAATTACGTGCTTTCCATGACAATAGATGAGGGCTCTTGCCAATGACGCAACATACTGCCACAATAAACATAATGGGTATGAGCTTGTACTACAAGAAATGTGAACAGAAAAGACTACACAGATTTCAGATTCAGAGGTAAAGTACAAGGTCAATATCACTAGGACTTACAGTTGCTGCTCGACGTTCGCTGAAGTACTTGCATTTCTGAAGCTCTTTGTAAAGTTCACCTCTAGCTGCATACTCTAAAATCAAATAAACTCTTTTCTGCAACAAAAGGTATCCCAGAAAGTGTGTTATTCTAAGAGAGACAAACATTGTATGTCAACAAGAAGTTATTCCAAACACACATAACACAACACCTGATCATAGAAGTAACCATAGAGCCGTAGAATATTGGGATGTCGAAGATGAGATTGAATCTCTACTTCCCTTCGAAGCTGGTGTTCAACTTGAGATTGTTGAAGCTGAGTCTTAAAAAGAACCTTTAAAGCCACAATGTGATTGCTCTGTTGTAGATATATGCATATATGTTCAGCTTTGTTAAAAAGACATCAAATTACTTCTCCTTGTTTAACATAATTGTAAAGATACTAACCCGTTTCTCTCTTGCTATATAAACATGGCCAAACTTGCCTCTACCAAGAGGCTTTCCAACGTCGAAATCGCTTGTAGTCCATCTCTTTTGTGCAGCCTCTAAAGCCGCCTGAAACAATATCACAAAGATACAATCCAATCCACTCTCAGAAACACTTAATCAAAACGACAAATAATCATAATAAGATAACAATCTGTCTTGAACCACATCTCCAAATTCTAACCAAGTTTACACAACCCAATTCTTCTGTTCATCTAAAACAAAACAAGATCCACTATAGTCGCTCTCTAGAAATTGAACTTAAAAGATATGTCGATCAATCAAAGATCCCTGACCCTAATACTCGGATGAAATTGCTCGAAATCTTCAAAACCTTACCAACAATTCTTTTTTTCAAATCAAACAGAGTAGAACGAATTAGAAAGAAACAAGATTCGATAATCCCAGATCATCAAAACAGACCAATGCAGAGAAAAACAAAAACGAACAAGGAAGTAACAAGAGAGATAGATAATTATTTTAAATCCTAAGGCAAAAGAACCAAAAAGGAATCGTGAACCAAGAACCAAGTCATTTTCTTACATTTTGCTGCGTCTCTGTAGAAATCCCCATGGAAGAGATCGATGAGCCAAGATAGCGAGAGAAAGAGAGATCAAATTTACAAAGCAATACAGATCCAATGGAGAAATTTTATAAAGGGGAAATAACGTAAACCAGCAAAGCAGCAACGGTCGAATCTAGAGACTGCCACGTGTTAATATCAACTTCGAAGTTTTTTTTCAAAATTTGTCTCCCGAGATGATACAGTTATAGGCCCAGAGGTTAACCCCATGGTTTCGCAGGCTGGCCCTGCCCACTAAATTTTATTATTTTAAATTAATTAAAAATATTAGAAAAATTTAAGTTTTTCCTTTTTTAACTCAGAAGTTTTCTTAAAAAAAATAATAACTTTTTTTTTTCTTGTATAAACGATGGAAAAGCGAATTTTAATGATGCTTTTGATTCAAAAAGAAAGCTTTACTCGCTAACAGATTAAAGAATCTATTATTTTTATTTTTCAGAAATAATTCCTATATGATATCGTCGTTCTTGACTACAAAATTGTCTAATATTGACTACATATGCTTTTACACCAAATAGTTGCTTTTTCTTTTGGACTGATTCTTCTCTTCGTCGTAGCGATGATCGGATCTCTTTATTTATTGTCAATCATATAGTTATATAGTTAAGATCCTACGAGATTTTGGATATATGTCAATAATATAGAATTATTCCTTTTGTATAGATAGGATCTCATTGGTATATTGAAATCTATATATATTTGGCATCGATGAATAATAATCTCTACGGAGTTTTCTAATCTAACAATTGAAACGTGTCTAGTGGATCTAGTGCTCCATTAATCCCGGACTGACTGGATCCTATCACTCTGATATTCAACACCATGAAGAGAAATGTTCTGATAGTTTCTAACAGTGTCCGAATTACTAATTCACGATTGATATTGATGTGAACTGGTACTAGCCTCAGAAGTAAAACATATACTACAAGAACTAAACAAACCGCCCATAGGATCAGTATCACGCACTGAGATTTTTGCGATAACACTGTTTCGCAGCCGATCACAAGAGACGGAATTGAGAACGTAAAGACCAGCAATGGTGACAGGTCCGACACATAACATAAACAGGGTAAGCACATGTTTAAGGTCCCTAATTTTTTTGGGTTTTTAGGGATCTCCAATTTTTAATATTGTATATTAGGATTATGTGTTAGAGACCTCCAATTTCTAATATTTTTTTATTATTATATATTAAATTCTAATCCAAAATTGTATGTATAATAATTTTTAAATTTAAAAAAACATTTAAAGGGATCCTAATTGTTTTACCGAAGCTACCATTTTAGTTGGTGGATGATGTGAGGCTACAACAACTTGACTTAATTTTTTTAATCACTTCCAAACATTTTACAAACCAAAACTAACAAAAACAAAGCCTCAAGAACACAGGACCCAAAGCTCTAGTCTGGTAACACAAAATCAGCATCAGAAAAACAGAAGAAACTGATGAAAAAAAAATAAAAAATAACAGAAGAAACACAACTAAAGGCTACAACTAAGGATCTTTAAAATTATAACAAGCTTCACTCGTTGATTCTTTCCAAAGAGATGACAAAAGCTAAAGGCGCCAGGAAACCGCCGAAAACAGAGCTAATCTTCAAATCTTCTCGGTTAATCTTTCTTCAACCCGAATGGTTTAGTTTAAAACCATACCGAACGATAAACCAATATGTTTATTTATTAATTAATTAAATAAAACTTTGGTTTAGAAAAGTGAGAAAAAAAAAGAAGCGACTCTCTCTCTCTCGCCTTGGCGATTAGGGTTACGACCCTAATCGTTCTCCCGGTGCTGCCTCACGCGGCCGGCAAAGGCATCTCTTCCTTCTTATCTCATCATGTACCTCCTTTCTCCTTCCTTCGATCCACAAGTTTTCTTCCAAAGATTTCTAACGGCGGGGTGGTTTTGGTCTTCTTCGTGGTTTGTATCGGAAAAACGGGTTTCATAATCGGTTTCAGTGGTGGTCGGAATGCAGTCATGGATCCAAGATTGGTCGACGGGCAGCTTTTATGTGTAGCTCATGAGTTGTTTTGTCACAAAGGTTTGTTTCTCGAAGGAGAAAAGGGAGCCCTTTTTAAGGAAATAGAGTTTTGATACCGTTGGTGGTTCTGAGTTTGGCTTCGGTTCACTTGTATTCGGATATTGGTTTGTAATTTTATTTTAAAATATGGAGTTTTACTATTACTTATGTGATCTTCTGCTGGAAGTGTTTTTTAAAGCTTGACAACGTCTGGTATGAATTAACTTACGATTTCGAAGTGAGTATGGTCACGCTTGATGCATGGCTTGTAACTGGAACTCATGATTATGTTGTGGTTATGGTCACGTACGAAATATGGTTTCAAATGGGAACGTTTATTTCTCGATGGACTCGTTTATGGCGAATGTTTATGTTGTGGTTATGTTGTGGTTATGGTCACTATACAAAGATTTGACGAATGCTTACACTTTAATTCGTGTGGAGTCCTTAGATTTTCAGAGATAGATGGATCAATTTGGTCATGTCACAAATTGTATTTCGTTTTTGATTTTTCGAATACAGTGGCCTATAATCAATTGATACAAATTATGAAAAATTTTAAGTTGGAATTGTCAAGGTATCGGGAGTAGTTGGCCCATAGATTATTTAAAGGAATTGTGGAAGAAATATCGACCAGAAATTTTGTTTTTGGCTGAAACAAATCAAAATCCTAACCTGGTTAACCGGTTACAATTATACCTGGGTTATGACAAAATGGTTACGTTTGATCCCATTGGTCCGGAGACGAGCTTTGGGCTAAGAGGAGGGGAAGTACGACAACGTGGGGGTTTGGTTTGGTTTTTAATTTTTAATAATTATGTCTGCATAATTTTATTATTTAATAATTTATTATGATTTTACATGGTTTTACTATATATTAAAAAAAAAAAAAAAGACATTTTGGTTTATAATTGGATATCCATGTTGGGTTTTCAACATTGTATCGGTTCACAAACGGAAAATATGATACGAGATAGTGGTTTTCTCTATCACTCGCAGTTTAATTTACATTATTTCAGATATTCCAGTTGGGTCAGAGGGATATCTAAACTGGAATCTATATATAATTAATTATGCGGATTATCAGCTGAAATTGTCAAGGATTAAGTTCAAAGTGGACCATCGGTTACTTACGGGAGATATGGCATAAGCATCGTCCAAAATTCTTATTTATATCGGAAACAAAACAGGAACTACATTTCACGCAAAATATCCAGGCTCACCTTGGCTATGATAATATTTATACAGTCGAACCAAATGGATCAAGGGGGGGGGGCTGACACTTTTTTATTACAATTATTCACAGGCAACAATTTTGTATGCGGATAACAAAATAATAGACATCGAGACAATGATACAAGGTAAACATGTTTACATGTCATTTATTTATGGGGATCCGGTTCCTAAACACCGAGATAAAGTATGGGAAAGATTAACCAGGATGAGTCTTTTTGGGGGCTGGCACTTTTTTATTACAATTATTCACAGGCAACAATTTTGTATGCGGATAACAAAATAATAGACATCGAAACAATGATACAAGGTAAACATGTTTACATGTCATTTATTTATGGGGATCCGGTTCCTAAACACCGAGATAAAGTATGGGAAAGATTAACCAGGATTAGTCTTTTCCGGGATAGTCACTGGTTCCTCATCGGTGACTTTAATGAAATAACTGGAAATCACGAACGAAGCGGAGGAAATCCGAGGCATCACTCAATTTTTGTACACTTTAACAATATGATTTCAAATTGCGATATTCTCGAGTTCCCTCACCTTGGGGACAGTATGTCTTGGCGGGGTCAAAGGCCATCAGGGATAATTAGATGTAGATTGGATCGGGCTTTGGCAAACGAAGATTATCATGAGTGTTTCTCTCATTTATACTTGGAATATTTAGGAATGGTGGGTTCTGATCATAGACATGTAATGGCTAATATATTGGACAAGAAACAAAGAAGGAGCAAACAATTTCGGTTTGATAAACGTTGGATAGGCAAAGAAGGACTTATGGAAGCAATATACATGGGGTGGGGAACCCAACGGTTTCGTTAGGGCAAAACTTTGTAGACAGATTGTCCAATTGTCGAAGGGAGATATTTATATGGCGGAAACACAATGTTGAGAATGGATCGGAAAAAATAAAGAAATTGCAAACTGCTTTGGAGGAGTTATAAAAAAATGATAATCGTACACAGCCGGAATTGAGAAAAATATCGAAATTACTTAAGGAAGCCTATATAGAGTAGAAGGAGATAGAAATACAAAATTCTTTCATGCCCAAGTGAAACAAACGAGAGCACGAAATAGGATAACTGGCTTATTAAATAGCTTAGATGAATGGGTCACATCAGATCAACAAATTGAGGAGGTAGCTATCAATTATTTTCAGGATATCTTTACATCATCAAGTCCATCGGGGTCTGAGGAAGTTTTAAATGAGGTTCCATCACTGGTAACAGATAGTATGAATACGGTTTTAACGGCTAGAGCCTCAGAAGAAGAGGTCCGCCGGGCTTTATTTATGATGAATCCAGGCAAGGCACCAGGTCCGGATGGGATGACATCTCTGTTCTACCAAAAATTATGGTCAATTATAAAGAGCGAATTGGTGGATCTGGTAAATAATTTTCTTCGTGAAGGACATTTTGATAAAAGATTAAATATGACAAACATATATCTCATCCCAACGAAGGAACGACCTAGTCGTATGGTTGAGTTTCGCCTGATAAGTTTATGTAATGTGGGGTACAAAATTATTTCTAAAGTATTATGCCAATGGTTGAAACAGATCTTACCCATGCTAATTTCAGAAACACAATCGGCATTTGTGTTAGGACAAATGATCACAGATTACATTCTAATTGCGCAAGAAATGTTTCATGGGCTTCGAACAAATAAATCTTGTAAGAGCAAATATATGGCAATCAAGATAGATATGAGTAAGGCATATGATCGGTTAGAATGATCTTTCATTGAAAACATTCTCAGGAAAATGGGTTTCGCTGAACAATGGATTTCTTGGATGATGTGGTGCATTCGATCGGTTCAGTATAAAGTGCTGATTAATGGCTGTCCTCAAGGAAGAATAATCCCACTTAGAGGTCTACGACAAGGGGATCCTCTATCACCCTATTTATTCATATTATGCACAGAGGCACGAGTGGCAAATATTCGAAAGGCAGAGAGAGAGAAATCTCTTACGGGTTTAAAAGTCTGAAGAGATAGTCCACCTATCTCTCATTTGTTGTTTGCGGATGATAGTTTGTTTTTCTGTAAAGCTACCCCTCACGAATGCAGGACGATATTACGAATACTATAGAGATATGAAAATGCTTCTGGTCAACAGATCAATTTTTTAATCAATTTTAGAAAGGAATATTTGAAAGGAATTAATTCACAATTAGGACGGATGAGTTCCTACTTAGGTATCCCTGAACATTTGGGAGGCAGTAAAAGTCAAAATTTCGCCTTCGTAATAGAAAGGTTTCAGAACAGGGTTAACAATTGAACATAAAAATTCCTTTCAAAAGGGGGTAAAAAAGTTCTAATTAAATTGGTGGCTTCGGCACTACCCACATACGTTATGTCTTGTTTTCGTTTACCCAAATCATTGGTTGAAAAACTATCAAGCGTTATTTCTTGGTTCTGGTGGAGTTCCAATGGAACACAACACGAGATACATTTGATGGCATGGAAAAAATTATGTGGCCCAAAAACTGCTGGAGGCCTAGGATTTAGGCTCATTGAAGATTTTAGTATAGCTTTACTAGCTAAACAATTGTGGAGATTAATGGATGTAAAAGAATCATTGTTGGCTAGGGTCCTTAGGGGTAGATATTACCGCTCTGAAGATCCCATGGAAAACATCAGGTGTTATTCCCCATTTTATGGATGGAGAAGCATAATCTCAGCTCGCTTTTTAGTAGAAAAGGGCTAATTAAACGGGTAGGATTAGGACATTTGATTTCAGTATAGACTGATCCATGTATTCCTGCCCAATGCCTGAGAACAGCAACATGTAAGGGAATTAATTATTATCCCTCTTTCAAAGTTGACCATTCAACCCAAACTTGGAATTTGCCTTTACTTAAGGCCATTGTGGAGCCATATGATGTTTCAATTATCCAAAGTATGCCAGTAAGCGGTCTCTATAAAGGAGACAAGCAAGGATGGCATTTCACCAAATCCGGTAAATACACGGTTAAATCTGGATATGCGGTAGCGAGAGAGTTTATTTCGGTAGATAAATCGGTAATAAAGATAGGACCTAATATTCACCCCCTACAAGCATTTTGCTGGAAGGTTAAATGCCCCCGCAAGATTCAACATTTCATTTGGCAAGCGCTGACAGGATGCGTTTCGGTAATGTCTAATTTAAATACAAGAGGAATAAAATGTGAAAAACATTGTGTTCGATGTGGAGGAGAAATAGAAATAATCAATCACGCCTTTTTTGAGTGTCCACCGGCTCTGCAAACTTTGGCTCTATCTAATATACCATCTGCACCAGAAATTTTTCCCACATCATATATTTTCGCTAATTTGGACTACCTCTTTTCATTTCACATGGCTGACAATTTGGACATCATTTTTCCGTGGATTATTTGATACATTTTGAAATCTATAAATAACATAGTTTTTATGAGTCAAGATACTGATCTCAGGGATACTTTACAATTGGCCGAAAGTGAAGCCGCAACTTGGTGTGGTGCTCAGGTGCCCCATGAGAAGGAAGTTTCGCAATTTAGTGCTACAGAGCAGAACATATCCACGACGTCAGGCACTCACTATTTTATAGATGGATCTTGGAAGGATTTTGACCTCTTCTAAGGCTTTGGATGAATTTGTACACAAAACGAAACACATGACGCACTAATGGGATCAAGAAGCGTTCTTCAGGTATTATCTCCGCTTCATGCGGAGCTGAAGGCCCTGATTTGGGCAACGTAGTGTTTGTTGGCCCACCAGAGACTAGACGTCTGTATCCACACGGACTGTTCAGAGCTAGTGAAGATGGTGCATGCCCCAATGGAATGGTCAGTGCTCGAGATGTATTTAGTTGACTACAAGAAGCTCAAGGAAGATTTTGTAACTTTTTCGGTGTCTTTTATACCCCGTCGCTCTAATATTCAAGTAGATAAATTAGCGGTAAGTGCTAGAGTATTATCGCAAGAGGTGAGCTATGTAAACTCTGATCCCCCGGTTTGGATTTCTAAACCGTTTTAAATATAAATGAACTGTTGAAAAAAAAAACTTTGGTTTTTCTCATCTCTTGGTACAAGACGGGAAAATTGTGATGCATTTTTATCCTCGTCAAAATAATGTTTTGTGTTTTTTAATTGATTTTTTTTATTTTAAACAAAAACTAAAATCAAACCGAATTTAAACCAAACAAAGATAAACCAAACCAAACCAAGATAAACCAAACCAAACACAACACAAACCAAATTAATTTTAATTGAATTTGGTAAAATTATATTACAACCAAATTAACCGAATTGAAACCAAACCGAACCTAAAAATCCTATCTCTAAGTTTTTGACATTTCCAAGAGAAACTATCTAGGTCAAGAATCAATATAAAAAAACTACGCTTCTTTTATTAAGTGTTTAGAAAACTTCACAAAAACTAAACTTTATGATTCTCGATATATCAAAGCACACAAAGCTATTAATATTTATAGGGAGAAGTTTCAACACTAAGACACTAATATTGATAAGATTTGCTAACACCAAATCTTATAAGAATCATACTTACCTTATCTTACATGATAAGAATAAGTCTAATTTCCATTTTATTTTGATCATAATCCTAACACGATTAGAACCTTCCTCTTGACTAATTCAAACGATTACCCCAACATTCTCCCTCTTAATCGTTGAATCCGAGTTAATGTCTTCCACACCAATCAAGGTTCTCATCTCCTCAAACTTGACCCTAGCTAGAGCTTTAGTCAATATGTCCGCCTTCTGCTCGGTACCGGGGACATGCTCTACTTCGATTTGGCCATTCTCAATGTATTCTCGGATGAAGTGATACTTGGAGAGTATGTGTTTGCTTCGTCCGTGAAACACCGGGGTTTTAGTAAGTGCAATAGCTGATTTGTTGTCCACATGTATTGTCACTGCCTTGCTTTCCACGCCTAACACTTCTTCGAGAGTTTCTTGAAGCCAAATTGCTTGACACGCCGCCATTGTAGCTAGCATAAACTCAGCCTCGCAAGATGATAAAGCTATTGTTAGTAACTTCTGAGAATTCCATGTAATTGGTGTTGAACCATAGTAGAAGATATGACCTCTTATGCTCTTTCCATCGTCAATATCTATATTGTGGCTACTATCGCTATAGCCCACAATTATGTCTTCTTTCCCACGTCTGAACTTCACTCCAAGACTAGTGGTGCCTTTGACATATCGTAGCACTTGCTTAATGGCTTGCCCATGCGACTCCCTCGGATTGTGCATATAACGACTTAATACTCCCACTGAGAATGCTAAGTCCGGCCGCGTATGAAGCAAATATCTCAAGCACCCGATTGTCCTACGATATCTTGTTGCATCTATCTCCGGTTCTTTAATAGCTTTGGTAAGCTTCAAGTTAGAATCCATCAGAATGTGAGTTGGATTACAAGTCTCCATACCTGTATCAATCAAAATCTTTTTGGCATTACTCTCTTGTTTAATAGTCATCCCCTCTTTGTTTTGTTCAACCTCAATTCCAAGGTAGTACGTAAGCTTTCCCAAATCTGTCATCTTGAACATTGTTGACATGTACCTCTTAAATTCATGAATAACCTTGAGAGAAGAACCGGTCACAACCGGTCACAATCCCAGCCTTTTGAACATAACCCTTAACCACCAATCTCGCTTTATACTTATTTATGGTTCCATCCACATTCTTCTTAAGTTTGTAAACCCACTTCAGTCCAATTGGCTTGACTTCCTTTGGTTTATCAACTAGCTTCCATGTTTGATTCTTGTTGATCGAGTCAATTTCAGCCTCCATCGCCTCAATCCACTCTTTAGTACCTTCGGCTTTTTCATAAACTTCCGGTTCACCATTCACTGTCAACAGTAACCGTTCACACTCTTCCATCAAGACATATCATCGAGATACTTGAGTCTAGAGACTTGTCTTGTAGATTTCCTTAACCCTTATTGAGAATTGATTTATGTATTTTCTTGTTCCAACACATCTTCTTGTGTTCCAGCAACATCGTTCTCGTCCACAGCTTCTTCTTCGTTCTTGTGGACGTTTTCATCAGTGATCCCTTCACCAACACCAACTATCTTGAACATAGCAGAATCACCACATTCCTCATGTTCACTCCAATTCCAACCCTTGTTCTCAATAAAAATCACATCTCGACTCACCACCACTTTCCTTCCACTTGAATCATATAACCTTTACGCCTTTGAACTAGGTTCTGTTCCAAGATTCACTAGTGGCCTTGACCTCTCGTCAAGCTTCTTAAGATGAGTGCCTTCATTCTTCACATGAGCCAAGCAACCAAAAATCCATAAGTGTTCTATGTTTGGTTTCATGCCGAACAAGCATTCGTATGGTGTTTGATCTTCCAAAGCCTTTGTGGGAACACGATTAATGAGATATGTCGAATGTCGTACTGCCTCTCCCCACAAGTAATTTAGAAGTCTCATGCCTTTCAACATACTTCTGGTCATCTCCATCAAAGTCCTACTGCGCTTTTCAACAACTCTGTTTTGTTGTGGTGTGTAAAGTGCGGTTAAGTGATGTGTGATGTCATTTTCTTCACAAAATATGTTAAACTCGGTCGATGTGAATTCTCCTCCTCGATCAATTCTAAACGTTTTAATTCCCTTCCCGGTTTACGTCTCTACCATAGCTTTAAAATGTTTAAACCTCTCAAATGCTTCACCCTTCTCTTTCATGAGTATACTCCACATGTATCTCGAATGATCATCAATCAAAACAAACACATATCTATTTCTTAAGGGTGTCGATGGTGATATAGGCCCACATAAATCTCCATGTACAAGCTCGAGAGCTTGTGTAGCACGAAAACTTGTCTTGGTAAGAAACGATAAATGAGTTTTCTTACCCGCCAAGCAAGACGCACACGCTTCAGTTTCTACTTCAATTTTCGGCATACCTATCACCATGTTCTTGTCTCCCATCATCTTTAGTGGCCTGAAATTCACGTGACCGAGCCGTCGATGCCATCTCCAATTTCATCCTCCTTGATTTGTAAGCACACAATTATCCCAATTTTCATGATTGCCTTGTAAAGCCGATTAGGAGTTTGATCACGGAAGGTTTATTACACATTCTTTCACACGTTTCACCCGAGTGCTATTAGAAAGTAGTCTTGGGAGTTTAATCAGGAATTAGCACGATCCCCAGGGTGAGACTAATTGGAGTCTAATCTAGGCAAAATATAAATGTTTTGGGGGTTTTAATTCTGTTATCTAAAATGCATAAAATAAATAAAAAATAATTAAATTACTGAAAATAAATTACGTAAAGTAAATAACAGAGAGTAAATTGCGTAAATTAAAGTGCATAAAATAAATAGCATAAATTAAAATGTACAAAATAAATTGCGATAATTTAAATAACATAAATTAAATGGCATAAATTAAAGTGCATAAATTAAATTGCGTAAAATAAAGTGCGTAAATGAAATTCCATAAAATAAATTGCAGAAATTAAAGTGTGCAAATTAAATTGCATAAAATAAAAGTGCATAAAATAAAGTGCATAAATTAAATAGCGGAAATTAAATTGCATAAAATAAAATAACTTTAATTAAATAACGATTAAACAATAATAAAGAAAACGATCCCAAGGGTGAATGGGAACGAATCCGAAAATTTTCTAATATTAGAATTGATGTTTTTTAACCCTTCGTTAGTATCCATCAGTCTAGAGATTTCATATATAAATTAATCCACTTTTGTGATATACTAATTTCTCTGTAACAACCCCACTCTCCTGATGCTCTAGAAGCATTGAGAATGATCTCGTCATCGACCAGATTGACTAGCAATTACAATTCTACAAAGTAGTCAATCTTCTAACGTGTTGAGTTCGAGATCTTAATCCACTCTCACGGCATCAAGATCCTAAGATGCTAAACTAACTTGATCAAAGCTAATTTAGATAAGCTCAAAAGTTAAAAATAGATTTATCGATTAACTATTATTCCGAGTATGTAGATCCGAAACCTCTACCCACTCTCATGGTGTAGAAAATTCCAGAAACACTTGGTCACACCTTTTGGACTAGACCAAGCTCTTAGATAACTCCCAAGGGAGTAAATCTACCCTTAGGAACACATACAAGGTAGTCAATCGGTTAAGAACACAAAACATCAATCTCTAATCAGTAGATCTTATCATCGATCTCTACCCTAGAGATGTAAAGGATCTGCTCGTTCATAACTCCGAGGGTGACGGAAGTACATGAGATAGAAGACATAATAAACAATAAACAAAAGCAGTAAATAAAGCAATAGAAGAACAATAAGAAGAACTAAAGAACTTGCATAATAAAACTTAAGAACAAAAGAATATATGAGATTTCTCTCTAAGTGGTGGCTACAAAGTTATGCAAAAAGTGGGAACCCTTTCTAATGAGCATTACATGTGTTTATATAGAGTTTAGGGATTTAGGAGGAGGCTAGGTCGTGCCCAAGGAGGTTGGGGAAATATCCCTTATGAATTAAACTCACAGGGTGCCAAATAAGTCAAGTGTAAGATCTTCCGGTATAGAAGTTGAATAACTTTCGCGTCTGATCTCGGTTTCATATGATTCTAATTCGTGGAGCTTCTCTGATGAGTGAAAATTCCATACCAGGTTGGTTTGCAGCCTAATTCCTTCTGGTTCGATAGTAATGTTCCAAACCGTGCACGTAGATACAAATCGGGTAGTTCAGAGTCACCTGACTTGTAAAACTCATATCTTCTAAGTCTAAGCAGCTCTTGACCTGATTCCAACTATGAGAGCTTCCATTTTGAATCACGATTCCATAGCAAGTCGATTTGTAGCTTATTTCCTTCTTGTTCGACCGTAAGCCTCCAAACAGTGCAGACAGGTCAAAACATCGAATTTCGAGTTTCTTCCGTCGGAGCTAGCATCGACCACGTTGGGTCGATGCACATGGTCGATGCTAATCTTGGGGAAGCACATCGCCATGCCTGGTCGATGGCCTAGTTGATGATCTGCATCACGGCTTAACATCTACCCCTTCACGGTCGATGCCCTAGTCGATGCTGCTTTGTGAAGCTTCTCGAGAAGCTTCCCGTGATGTTCTTGGCCCGAACAAGTGACTCCAAAGTCCCCATGGCTTCTTTAGGTTCCAAAACACTCCAAAAGCATGAGTTTTGCTTCAGGTACCTATAAACACATAAACATATGCAAATGCATTAAAACTATCCTAAATGAATATTAGAATGCATAAAACTATAATAAATGAATGCATGAAAACATGTAAATATGAGCTCTATTAACTCCTCCACACTTATCATTTGCTTGTCCTCAAGCAAACAAAAGGTAAGCATAGTGAAGTTATTTTATTGAAAAACAATAAATATAAGGAGAGTGAACTTGTACCTTGTGACATTGTTGTGCTAGTGCTTTTTGTCTTAGGGAAAGCGAAATGATCTCTAATGTACTTTATGTACTTCACCGTAAGCATAACAACTCGTCTTAATCCAAACCGCTCCTCTTTTGAACCTAGACTCCTCATTGTTGACTTCTTTTTTCATTCTAAGTGTGAGATCTCGACTTGGGAGTATTGATCAAAGGATATGAACACTTACTCTTTCAGATTTCTGTAAGCTCACGACCGTCTTCGTACAATTCCTTTCCCCTTTCTTTTCTCACTTCAAGGTCAATCGATTTTTTCCTACTTTTCTAGGGTATCATTTTTTTTTTATCGATCGCCTTTTCTTTCCAACTCTTTCCTTTCCATAGGACAGGTTTCAATGAGACGCGAATGTTAAAAAAGTGGAAGCTTCCAACACCCGGTTCACTTCTTTATTACTTATATCCTTTTCTTTCCATGAGACGCGAACATTAAAAGTGGTAGCTTCCAACGTCCGATTCACTTCTTTATTACCTATATCCTTTTCTTTACTTATTGAAGAGAAGGAAGAGGGAAACTGCACTTACTTAGCAGTGCCTTGCAGTGTCTAATAGAGGTATCACATCCAATGTATCTCGAGCCCCAAACCGAGAAGATTAAAGTTCATTAGGGTGAGAAGTCAACTCCGATTTGTCTAAGTCTCCGGAAGAATGATTCTTTTGGGGTTTGCCGATCCACTGATGGTTTTTCCACGATTCCTACTAAAGATCACACACACTATACAAAAAGTATCCAAGCATCAACACAATTAATAAGTTATATCACTACCTCATTAAAAACCTTTTCATATGATATTGAACCTATGAACGAGGAAAAGAGTGTAACAATCTCTCAAAATGCGAAAAACTTATAGTAAAATTTCCATCAAAAGATGTTAAGAAAAAAGAAAAACCTCCATAGATCGCAACACTCCCCCTCCCCCTCACACTTAAATCACAACGTCCTTGTTGTGAGATAAAACTGTAAAGGGAGTAAAAAGCAAGAAAATTCATACCGGAATTCTCTTATCGGTTTCATGGGTTTGCAGCTCCCACGTTTGCAAGTCCTTGTTTTGTTTTTTTTTTTTTTAAATGGTGAAGGACACTTGAAAATTAAAACACAAAAAGGAAAACAGAAAAAACGAAAAATACCAAAAAATCAAAAAACTGAAAATTGAAAAAGGTATTTACAAGGGATAAAGTGTTTTTTAACGTCGTCAGCTCGACGATGTTACCATTTCAGTGATCTTGAGACTCTTCTGGAAGGTCGGGTGAATCTTCCGTCCACCAACGATTTAAGAACTAATATATGGCTTTAACCGCTGTTCGTTCACCTTGAAGCTCTCTCCACTGTTGCCCCATAGCTCTATAGCTCCGTAAGGCGTTACAGACTTTATCTTGAAGGGTCCAGACCAACGAGATCGGAGTTTTCCCGGAAAGAGCTTCAAACGAGAGTTGAATAATAGAACTTGATCATTTTCCCAGAACTCTCT
The DNA here is from genome assembly GCA_018361395.1 of Boechera stricta. NCBI lineage: Eukaryota > Viridiplantae > Streptophyta > Magnoliopsida > Brassicales > Brassicaceae > Boechera > Boechera stricta. The sequence goes on from CM031541.1 coordinate 5,413,623, forward strand.
TCGAAGTATTCTCTTGTCATGGAATGCCTTAGTCTTCTCCTTGTATATTCGGGCATTCTCTTAAGGCGTCTGGTGAATCTCATCTAGCTATACCGTTGCATTAGTGCGCTTACTCCACAGCGGTTTTTGATGTCGTAGTTCAGCATCTTGACATCCCACGAGGTTGCTTTATATTCGAGCTCCTGGCGTATAAGAAAAGACTTCCCATAGAAGGTTGAAAGATTGATTTGATTTTCCGGTTCGAGACCTCCACTTGTCCGCTTGTTTGAGGATGATATGGTGTCGCCACCTTGTGTCTAACGCCATGTTTCCGTAGAAGTTTATCGAAAGTTCTGTTAATGAAGTGCGTTCCTCCATCGCTAATCACCACTCGCGGAACTCCGAAACGCAGGAAAATGATGCTCTTAAAGAGTTTCAAAACTACCTTCGCGTCGTTTGTTGGACACGCCACAGCTTCTATCCATTTAGATACATAATCAACCGCCACCAAGATGTAGTTGTTACCATGAGAGTTTGGGAAAGGTCCCATGAAATTGATGCCCCAGACGTCAAAGACTTTTACCTCCATTATCGGGTTTTGAGGCATCTCGTTCCTCCAGCTTATGTTTCCCTTTCTTTGACATGCATCACAAGCTTGGATGAAGCGGTGATCATCTCAAAATAAGGTCGACCACCAAAATACAGGTTGTAAAACCTTAGCTACCGACTTAATGTTGCGAAATGTCCTCCATATGTAGACCCATGACATCCCGTCAAAATCCCGTGTACTTCATTTTCGGGAACGCACCTCCTATAGATTTTATCCTTACATAATGTGTAGAGGTTCAGATCGTCCCAATAGTACCGGTGATCTCCTTGAAAAAATTCTTCTTATGATATCCGATGATATCGGGTGGTTTCTCTCCACAAGCGAGGTAGTTGCGATATCGGCATACCAGGGTGACTTTATCCTTGATGGCGTTGATGCTCTTTAGCTCTTTGTTGAGGTAGTGCTTGTTGAAAAGCACCCTAATAGCATAGACTTGTTCCTCCGGTAGTGAATCGTCAATAGGGATCTCGTCAGTGATTCTCATTTGAGAAAGGTGATCAGCTACTCCGTTCTCTATTCCTTTCTTATCCTTTATCTCCAAATCGAACTCTTGAAGGAGTAGTATCCAGCGGAGTAGCCTTGGTTTCGCATCATTCTTAGCGAGCAAATACCGTAGAGCCGCATGATCTGTGTGCACGATGACTTTAGAACCGACTAAGTATTACCGAAACTTCTCAAAAGCAAATACGATCGCTAGAACTCCTTCTCTGTGGTAGCATAATTCATTTGCGCCTCGTCTAGCGTTTTACTCGCGTAATAGATTACATTCAGCTTCTTATCCTTGCGTTGTCCAAGCACAGCTCCTACAACATAGTCACTAGTATCACATATTATCTCGAACAGCAACTCCCAATCCGGTGGTTGTACTATCGGTCCACTCACTAGCTCCTTCTTGATTAATCGGAATGCCTCGAAACATGCGTCATCGAAGTTGAACTCAACATCCTTGCATAGTAGGCTGGTGAGTGGCCGAGCTATCTTAGAAAAATCCTTAATGAATCTCTGATAGAACCCAGCATGGCCTAGAAAGCTCCGTATGTCCTTCACCGTTTTTGGATGTCCTAAGCTTGTCATGACATCGATTTTAGCTTTGTAAACTTCGATTCCTCTTTCTGAAATTTTGTGTCCAAGAACGATTCCTTCTTTCACCATGAAATGGCACTTCTCCCAATTCAGTACGAGGTTCGTCTCTTTGCAACGTTTAAGCACCTTGCAAAAATTAGACAAACAACCACCAAATGAAGAACCATACACAGAAAAATCATCCATAAATACCTCAACTACTGATTCAATTAAATCTGAAAATATCGACATCATGCACCTTTGAAAAGTTGCAGGTGCATTACATAGTCCAAACAACATTCTTCGATAAGCAAAGGTACCGTAAGGACATGTAAATATCGTTTTTTCTTGATCTTGCGGGTGTATCAGAATGTGAAAGAATCCCGAATACCCATCTAAAAAGCAATAGTGAGAATGATTAGCTAATCTTTCTAACATTTGATCAATTAATAGAAGAGGAAAATGATATTTTCTAGTGGCAACATTTAATTTTCTAAAATCAATACACATCCAATGTCCCGTGATAATTCTAGTAGGAATTAATTCATCATTTTTGTTTTTTATCACAGTGATGCCACCCTTTTTAGGAACTACATGAACAGGTGACACTCAAGTACTATCAGATATAAGATAAATAATTCTAGCATCTAGAAGTTTAAGAATTTCTTTTCTTACGACATCACGCAAATTTGGATTTAAACGTCTTTGGGGTTCAATTGAATTCTTAGATTCATCTTCTAAATGTATTATATGCATGCTAAGGAAGAGGATATGCCATTGATATCATCTAGAGAATATCCTATTGTCTTTCTATATTTTCTCAATTCATTAAGTAAAAGAGAAATTTCATCATCATTAAGCTCATCACTTACTATGATATGATATGTTGAATTAGGACCGAGATATGCATACCTTAGCCCTTTAGGAAGTAGTTTCAGCTCCACTTTCGGTGCTTTGAGTTTGCTCCAATCGTCTTCATCGCAAGTCTTACCATTGCTTGCTTCCTCCATGACTTCTTCTTCTTCGTCACCTTTGGTTAGACTTGCATAAGCCATCTCACGAGGTATCATGTCCGCCACGTCTCCATTTTGTAGCGTTTGGAATTCTTCACTTAGGTCCTCGTTTTTGAGCTCAATTTCGTCCAACACACCATCAGCCAACAAGTCGAGATTGTCTATGTAGAAGATGCGATCTCGTTCTTCGGGGTTTTTATCACTTCGTCAATACTAAACTGCATAACTTCGTTGTTTAGATGAAAATCGATTTTTCTGTTTTTGACATCGATGATGGCTCCAGCGGTTGCTAGGAATGGTCTCCCTAGGATGAGTGGATCTTTGGGCTCGTATCCATCTTGAGTACCATAAAGTCGGTTGGAATTTGGTAGTCACCAATCATCACCGGAATGTCTTCGAGTAATCCCACCGGTGTTTTTATCGAGCGATCGGCGAGAACCGAGTGACATCCTACATTTCTTGAATTTTGTAAATCCCAACTTTTGTGCAATGGATAGAGGCATAAGGTTCACACTAGCTCCAAGGTCACATAATGATCTCCCAAATATCATCGGACCTAGATTGCAAGAGAGTGTGAAGCTACCCGGATCGTCTAATTTCTTTGGAATTTTCTTGTCGAGAATAATTGCGCTGCACTCGTGCGTTAGGAATGCTACCTCGGTGAGCTCTTTCTTTTTCTTAGTCACGAGATCCTTGAGGAATTTGCTAGCATTGGAAATCATCGTCAAAGCTTCTAGTATCGGCATATTGATGATTACAACTTTCATTTGTTGTTCAAATGCATTCCTCATTCTCTCCGTTATTTTCCCTTTGATCCTCCCAGGAAAAAGAAATTTTGGTTGATAATTGTGCATGTCGAGTGTCACCGGGCTCCTTACATGAGTGGCATGCTCTCTATCTTTATCCGGTTTCTCCTTAACGACTTCTTCAATCTCGGGTTCTTCCTCGATTACAATAGGATCTTCTTTCTCGATGATTGGATCTCCCTTCTCTATGATTGGATCTTCTTTCTCGATGATAGTCTCTTCGCTCTTCTTTTTGATCGATTGCTTAGGTGGGATCGGTTTGAGCTCCTTTCCACTCTTTAAGGTTATTGCATTGATCGTCGGTGCCTCCTTTATCTCTCTGGTTTCTAGAATCTGGATTTTTGAAACCAGGTCTTCGAACTTCCCATCTAGCTCGTTACACCGTTGATTGACCTCTTTGAACTCTTCTCTAGCAGCTGTAACAATGTTTGTCTGCTCTTCTAAGATATTCTGAGTCATCCCTTCAAATTTGTCTGTCCTTGTCGTCAAGAATTTGGTTTCTTCGTTTTTCCCACGTATAGCATCGACCGCATACGGTCGATGTGCTTGATCGATGTCTTGTCCCGGCTTTGCATCAATGGTGTACACTCGATGTTGCTGCTCGATGGTGCTGCTGGGAAGACCATCGACCTCTTGTGGTCGATGGTGTTGTTCTTCGTGACGTTTTGACGGGACGAAAAATTGCGTTAACTTCAGAATTTTGTCTAACTTTTCGTGTAGCGCTTTTATAGTTAGCTTCTCCTCGTCTTCATGGATGTAGTCGTGTCTGTTCATTCGGTCATAGTCTTTTCCATAGCTCGGGTCGTTCCGTGTTGCGTGTCTTGCCCCAAGAAAGTTTTGTGGCTGCTAATCGAGTAACGCATTTGGAACTCCTCCGAGATATGCTCAGCAAAAACTCATCACTGAATCCATGATGACGACATTGCTTGGTGTATCTTTCAATCCTTTCCCACGCTTCTCTGAAGCTCTCAGTGTTTTGTTGTGTGAAGTTTGATATCTCGTTTCTCCAACGAGCTGTCCTAGAGTTCGAGAAGAACTTTGTTAGGAACGCTTTTCGGAATTCACTCCACATTGTAACGATCTCAGATGGAATGTACTTCTCCCACTCTTGTGGTTTACCCCCAAGTGAAAATGGGAATAAACGAAGTTTTAGTGCATCTTCAGAGAGACTGTCTATTTTCACCATCTCACGCAACTTGTCAAATTGATACAGATGATCGATAGGGTTCTCTGCTGATAATCCGTGAAACTTATAACCCTGGACCATGTTAATCAAGCTGATCTTGATTTCGAATTCAACTCCGACTACCGGTGGTGGCCAGATTACCGTGCGTTGACCGTGGCTTGTTGGCCCGTCGGCCATGCCTATTGTTCGTACCACCCTTTGTCTACGCACCACATTCTCATTCTCCCGGTCCATCAACCGGTCTATTCCCAGCATCTCAGGTCCTTAAAACCTGAACAATCGAATAATAAAATAAATTAAATAAAAAGTAAAAAAAAAATCTAGTCTTAGATTTAAACCAAATCTCTATGGCTATTGCGTCTGTCCCCGACAACGGCGCCAAAAACTTGATCACAGAAGGTTTGCTACACCTTCTTTCACAAGTTTCACCCGAGCGCTACTAGAAAGTAGTCTCGGGAATTTAACCCGATTATACCGCAAATGCACGATGTAAGGTTGTAATGCGTCGAGAATCGATCCACGAGCGAATAACTACATAGTTGCGGATCATGAATCTAATCAAGGCAAAATATAAATGTTTTGGGGATTTTAATTCTATTATCTAAAATGCATAAAATAAATAAGCAATAATTAAATTACTGAAAATAAATTACTGAAAGTAAATAATAGAAAGTAAATTGCATAAAGTAAATTGCGTAAAGTAAATTACGTAAATTAAAGTGCATAAAATAAATAGCATAAATTAAAGTGTATAAAATAAATTGTGTGTTTTTAAATAACATAAATTAAATCGCATAAATTAAAGTGCATAAATTAAATTGCGTAAAATAAATAGCGTAAATTAATTTGCATAAAATAAATTGCAGAAATTAAAGTGCGTAAATTAAATTGCATAAAATAAATTGCATAAAGTAAACTGCGTAAACTAAATAGCAGAAATTAAATTCCATAAAATAAAAGTACATAAACTAAAGTGCATAAATTCAATAGCAGAAATTAAATTGCATAAAATAAAATAACCTAAATTAAATAACGATTAAAGAATAATAAAAAAAACGATCACAAGGATAAATGAGAACGAATCCGGAAATCTTCTAATATGAGAATTGATGTTCTTTAACCCTTCGTTAGTATCCATCGGTCTAGAGATTTCGTATATATATTAGTCCACTTTCGTGGTATACTAATTTCTCTGTAACAACCCCACTCTCGTGGTGCTCTACAAGCATTGAGAACGATCTCGTCATCGACTAGATTGACTAGCAATTGCAATTCTACAAAGTGGTCAATCTTCTAACGTGTTTAGTTCCGAGATCTTAATCCACTCTCATGGCATCAAGACCCTAAGATGCTAAACTAACTTGATCAAAGCTAATTTAGATAAGCTCATAAGTTAAAAATAGATTTATCGATTAACTATTATTCCGAGTATGTAGATCTGAAACCTCTACCCACTCTCATGGTGTAGAAAATTCCCGAAACACTTGGTCACGCCTTTTGGATTAGACCTAGCTCTTAGATAACTCTCAAGGGAGTAAAACTAGTCTTAGGAACACATATATGGTAGTTAATCGGTTAAGAACACAAAACATTAATCTCTAATCAGTAGATCCCATCATCGATCTTCATACTAGAGATCTAAAGGATCTACTCGCTCATAACTTCGAGGATGACGGAAGTATATGAGATAGAAAACATAATAAACAATAAACAAAAGCTGTAAATAAACCAATAGAAGAACAAGAAGAAGAACTAAAGAACTTGCATAATAAAACTTAAAAACAAAATAACATATGAGATTTCTCTCTAAGTGATGGCTACAAAGTTGTGCAAAAAGTGGGAATCCTTTCTAATGAGAATTACATGTGTTTATATAGAGTTTAGGGCTTTAAGAGGAGGCTAGGTCGTGCCCAAGGAGCTTGGGTAAAGATCCCTTATGAATTCGCAGGGTGCCAAATAAGGCAAGTGTAGGATCTTCCGATTTAGCAGTTGAATAACTTTCGCATCTGATCTCGCTTTGGTATGATTTCAATTCGTGGAGCTTCTCTGATGAGTCAAGATTCCATAGCAAGTCATTTTGTAGCTTAATTCCTTCTCGTTCGACCGTAAGCCTCTAAAACAGTTCAGACAGGTCAAAACGTTGAATTTCGAGTTTCTTCAGTCAGGGCTAACATCGACCACGTAGGGTCGATGCACATGGTCGATGCTCATCTTGAGGAAGCACATCGACCATGCTCATCTGGTCGATGGTCTTCGTCACGGCTCAGCATCGACCCTTCACGGTCGATGCCCTGGTTGATGCTGGTTTGTGAAGCTTCTCGGGAGGCTTCCCGTGATGTTCTTGGCCCAAACAAGTGACTCGAAAGTCCCCATTGCTTCTTAAGGCTCCAAAACACTCCAAAATCATGAATTTTGATCCAAGTACCTATAAACACATAAACATATGCAAATGCACTAAAACTATCCTAAATGAATGTTAGAATGCATAAAACTATAATAAATGAATGTATGAGAACATGTAAATATTAGCTCTATCAGAGTTCTTGTTACGTGAACTAGAACTCTTCCACACGGATCGAGAAGTATCAGATAATCCTCCTTCATGCGCACTTCACAACCGTTTTCAGTAGCTTGTCCAAGACTAAGTATGTTGTGTTTGAGATCCAGTATGTAATAAATATCCTTCAACGACCGTTGTTCTCCGGACCTACAAACAAACATAATCGTGCCTCTTCCAGCTATCTCCACACTCGAACCATCACCGAATCTTACTCTCCCTATGATTCTTTCATTCAAATTCATGAAGAATGATTTGTTTCCGGTCATATGATTACTTGCGCCGTTGTCCAAGTACCAAATGCTATCATCTCCTCTAACGACTTCAAGATTACTCGGTATTACCTTCTCCTCGTTTAACAAAACAACCTCATGCATATATAATGCACCATCCGCCTCTTATGTCCCCACCACATTAGCTTCTTGTTGTTTTTGAGTTCTTTCCGGACAATGTTTGGCGAGATGTCCCTTCTTATCACACCGATAACACACGACTTTAGAGTAATCCTTCTTTTGATTTTGATTTTGGTTTACGACAACTCCGGTTAGTTGTTGTTGTGTGTTGGTCCTTCCACGACCGCAACCACCTCTTCCACCAAAATCCGAGTTTGCGTACATCAATTTCCCTTGCGTCTCCTCATCGATACGCTCTTCGTATGCCTTTAATCGACCCACAATGTCCTCAAACCCCGTAGTGTTAAGGTCAAGGACTTGTTCGAGTGATGCAATGATATGTATGTATTTGTGCCTTGATAAACTTTTGAGAAACATTTTCACCAACTTCGGTTCCTCAATAGTTTGACCTAGTGATGCACCTCTTGATGAAAGTTCCGATAGCTTTCCCGTGAAGTCATCGATACTATCCGAGTCCTTCATCAAAATCCTGTCAAATTCTGCGTTCAACGTTTGCAAACGAGCCTCTCTAACATGATCAGCTCCCATGTGTCGTGTTTTAATTGCGTCCCATATAACCTTGGCCGTATTTTGCTCACTGATTTGCAAAATCAAAGATTCAGGTATCGATTGGAACAACAGAGTTGTTGCAACATCGTTCTTCTCCGCAGACGTGTCTCTTGGTTCGATGATCTCCCATACCTTATGAACCTTCAACGCCACCTTCATGTGCATCGCCCATACGGTATACTTTTAACGGCGGGAATTGAACCGAAGATTGTCCGGGTTCTTTTCCTCGTGAGGGCACCGTCACTTGTCTTTCTTCCATGTCATGCCTTCTATCCTCCTCAACCAACGATCACCTCCTCGTGCCTTTGGTCTTGATCACGATCGAAAGCTCTGATACCAATTATAGGTCAAAAATCGATATAAAAGAAATATGCTTCTTTTATTAAGTGTTTAGAAAATTTCACAAAAACTAAACTTTATGATTCTCGATATATTAAAGCACACAAAGCTATGATATTTATAGGGAGAAGCCTCAACACTAAGACCTTAATATTGATAAGATTTGCTAATACCTTATCCTACACGATAAGAATAAGTTTAATTTTCATTTTATTATGATTCTAATCCTAATAATTTTCATTTTATTATGATCCTAATCCTAACACGATTAGAACTTTTCTCTTGACTAATTCAAACGATTACCCCCAACAAACTATTCCAACTTCACGAGGATACAGTCACCACAACCCCAGATAGTAGCCTAATAAGCTTCATAATCAATGATGATGAGATTTAATTCGGAACTGAGTAAGTAAAAAAACAAAAAAAGCCTTAGTCTTTTTCATCTCTCGGTAGAATACTTTGGAGTTGGGACTTTCTTCATGCATTTTATCTTTTTTTGTCTTAAGTGTGATTTTGTGTTTCATTAACTGAATTTTTTAACCAACTTAAACCAAACTCAATTGAATTCGGCCAGAATTTTATCAAAACTGAATCGAAACCAAACCAACCAAACTTCGAAAATCCCACCCCTTAGTTTTTGACACTTCCAAAAGAAACTATTCTAACTTAGCAAGGATACAGTCACTACAAACCCAAATAGTAGCCCAATAGGATTAAAAATAGTTGAGGATGAGATTTAATTCGGAACTGACTAATCACGTGTCAGAACCTCGTCAAGGTAGCTCCATGCACAGCTGACACGTCCGCGTTACACTCTTTTCTATTGCCTCATTGTTCACCACGTACGTGTCACATTTCGTTACTCCGTTATATTCGTCAAGTCTTGATCATTCACAAATCACAAAGATACAAAACAAAACAGAACCTAAGTTCATAATTTCTCTAGAGAAAAAAAATAAAGAAATGGCAGATCAACATCACCAACAACCAATGATGCGGAATCTCCACGAATCATCACCATCCACTCGGCAGATAGTGAGATTCCTAACCGCGGCGACGATCGGCCTATCACTCCTGGTGCTCTCAGGACTAACACTAACCGGAACGGTGATCGGTTTGATCGTTGCGACGCCACTGATGGTTCTGTTCAGCCCGGTGTTGGTACCCGCCGTGATAACGATGGGGCTTTTAACGGCGGGATTCTTATTCTCAGGTGGCTGTGGGGTGGCTGCAGCGACGGCGTTAACGTGGATCTATAGGTACGTTACCGGAAAACACCCGATGGGAGCGGATAAAGTGGATTACGCGAGGATGAGGATATCGGAGAAAGCGAAAGAGTTTGGACATTTTGCGCATCCGCATCCGCAAACACACCAAACCACAACAACTAATCATTAGAGTTTAATAATGATACGAGTCTTGATGTTATATTAAGTTTTATGATTATCCTACGTATGTTTTTCTGTACTGTTCTTGGCCTTTTTTTGAAAAGATATATGTGAAATGTTATTTTCTGTTTTCCCAAATTTTGAGTGCTTGCAAACTATTCTATGAACGTGTTGTTTACGTTCAGGAAAGAAGAATCGTTGCTCGTCCATTTGGGGCAAATCAGAATTTGATCCACTATATGTTCATGAACCATCGCACCAAAACATTTGCACATGTATGCTTTCCGAACGTGTGGAGAGGTTGAGGTGGACAACATTCACTGCTTGTATTGAGCAATGCAGTCTTCTAGAGCAGTTGTACTTTCGAACTAGATTCTTGTAGAGGCTTGTATTTGTGGATACTAATAAATTTTATAGAGACTTTCCATGTTATGATTTTCTTTTCACACATTTAATACACTTTTACATGTTCCTTCCATTAAACCTATTTTCAAATGGTCCTCTTGGCTCTTGTGCTCGATGACGCGTGAGTCTCTTTAAGCGGAAGTCTCTTGGTCAAATTATAATATATGAAAATTATCTACTAAAATTGAATCAACCTTCTTTTCTCATTTCGTCAACAATTATATTTGTTTTCTTATTTTCCGCATTATTATAACATTTATATATTACTAGTATCATAATGGGAACCACCACCACAGGGATGGGTGAAATGTAATTATGATAGCAGTCATGTGAAAGGAGCAGAATACTTCGAAATAGCATGCAATGGAAGACATTTGATATCAGGTTGGTGCAAACTACATCAATCACAATCAACTTTTACAAGCAGAAGCTTTCCGTTTCCTTCATTCTCTTCAAACAGTTTGGGCGCAAGGATTAAGATATGTATGGTTTGAAAGTGATAATGTGGAACTCAAGAATCTAATCAACAAAAGAGGAGATCATCGTGACATCACAAGTATTCTTCAAGATATACGATACTTGATGACGAAGCTCCCATTTTCATTATTGGGTCATGTCAATCGAGGGAAGAATTCATTCAACGGCAGATCTTTTAGCAAAGAAGTTCCTTTCATGGACTCATTGTATTTAACTTTCTCGATCCCTCCTAGATGGTTGATTGAAACAATGTATTATCCTTTTTACAATCTAACAAAATAGGCGTTACACGAAAAAAAATAAACAGACATATACAAACTTAGGCACTAAAAATTTAGGGTCGATAGCTAAAACAATAAAATTGGTGACTAACTAAAACAACCTCATTCTTTTAAAATAACTAAAACAACTTAATATACTGTTTTGTCCTCGATTTATTTGTTGGCAAATAATGTAATATCCAAAATGTCATTAACGAATATATGCCACGTAGAACAAGGTTGCTTTTATTTACAAAAAACCCACCGCACCAAAACAATATTCTACCGGATCAATGATGGTAGACTTGTATAATTCGGTTGATTTTATATTTCATATTACGGTAGACTTTTGTTTTGTATGCAGTGGTAGACTTACATAGAAAAGTTTACCCAGTGTTACGATAGACTTCTATTAAACGAAACGGTAGATTTTAGTTGAAATTTTACGGTGGACTTTTGTTTTCTCTGTTATGGTCAACTTACATAGAAAAGTCTACCATTATTACGATAGAACTTCGTTGGACGAAACGGTAGACTTGTGTTGGATTGTTACGGTAGACATTATTTTCTATGTTATGCTACACTTATGTGATATTTTACGGTAGATTTGGCTACCAGTGTTGACTTGTTGACTGACTCTTCGTAAACTTTATAATCTCAGGTAGACTTTAGTCATTTTACGTAGGTTTATGTAACATGCGGTAGATTTATTTCATTATATGGTAGACTTACTTGCAGATCTTTTGATGGTTGATTTTTGATGTGACACAGTAGATTTATCAAACTTTTTTAGACTTTCGGTGGAGTTGGTTAAGATAGACTTTTGCATGAAACTAGTCCTGGGCATTCGGGTACCTGTTCGGGTTCGCGTCAGATCTATTCGGGTTTCGGGTATTTGGATAGAGGGGTTGAGGACCTTTTCAGGTATTTGTAAAAATCGGATCGGGTTTGGTTCGGTTCTTTATGGGTTCGGATCAGGTAGATACTTAAAAATTGAGAACCAGTAAATACCCAAAAAATTTTGGTTTCTGGTTCGGGTTCGGGTAAATTTATCCAAATGTACCCAAATATACTCGAATTACCCAAAAATACCTGAAATACCCGAATAAAACTAAAAAATCGGTTACTTTTTACCGAAATCTATCCGAATTACCCAAAAATAACTGAAATATCCGGAAAAAAAAATTAAAATATTGGTTACTTTTTATCTTAATCTATCCAAAAATACCCAAATTACCCAATATATCTAATATAAATATATATATATATATATATATATACACTTATATTTCGGGTATTTTCGGGTACCCAAGGGTATCGGGTTCGGTTCAGATTTTCAAAAACTTAAAAACATTACCCGTTCTGCTATTTTTATAGTGGCGGTTTGGTTTCGGTTCCGGTTTTTTTCGGACGGGTTCGGTTCGGGTATTCGGTTCCGGTTTTTTTGCCCACCCCTACATGAAACAGTAGATTTAATTGTATATTTGGTAGACTTTAGGTCTTATTGAGGGAGATTTAAAAACTTTCAGAATTACTAGAACAACTTTAAGTTGTTATATTTTCTGAATTTTGGTAGACTTTTATATTCCCAACGGAGATAAACTATAAGTCTACCATATAGTGCCACAAATCCATCATCACATTACACAAAGTCTACCATATCCGACTACGATATATTCTACCATATAATGTCACAAATCTACCATCACATAACACAAAGTTTACCATATCACCATAAAGTCTACCATCACATAAGAAAAAGTCTACCATATCCGACTATGATATAGTCTACCATATAGTACCACAAATCTACCATCACCTAACAAAAAGTCTACCATATCCGACTACCATTAAGTCTATCATATAGTACCACAAATCTACCATCACATAACAAAAATTCTACCATATCCGATAACCATAAAGTTTGCCATATACTACCGCAAATCTACCATCACATAACAAAAAGTAAACCATATCCGACTACCGTAAAGTCTACCATATAGTACCACAAATCTACTATCACATAACAAAAATTCTACCATATCCGACTACCATAAAGTACCACAAATCTACCGTCACATAACAAAAAATCTACCATATCCGACTACCATATAGTGCCACAAATCTACCATCACATAACGAAAAGTCTACCATATCCGACTACCATAGCACACAGTAAAAGTCCATAATATACAGTCTAGTCTACTGTTTCCTACCAGCATAGCACACAATTAAGTCTACCATAGCATACAATAAAGTCTACCATCACATATCAATAAAGTCTACCATCACATCAATAAAGTCTACCATTTCTATATCTCCCAAAGTCTACCATATCGATATTATCAACTAATGTCACGACGATGAAAACGAAGGTTCAACATCATCTTCCTCTTTAATCTTTCCCTTAAAAGTTCTTTCGTGGTCGTCGTCGTCGGTGTTGTTTCCTTTAAAGATCCTTTAGCGTCACTTGTCCTCTTCAAGCGTTCCTTTTAAAGATCCTTCTCTGTCGTTGTCGTTGTCGTCGTCGTCGGCAGCGGCAACGGCGTTCTTGGTGTCGTCTCCATCATTGTCGTCGTCGTCGGCAGCGATGGCGGCTTCCTCGGTGTCATCTTCGTCGATCTCGCCGTCTTCGTCGCTCTCGCCATCTTCCTCATTATCTATCTTGCTTGTTAAAAAAATATATTTTATGTCATTTTCGTAATTAAAAACTAAGGGTATGGTTTTGATGTCTTTACATCCTATCTCTAAATCTATAATCTAACTGAAGGTTGGTCTAGTAATATCAAAATAAATAGAGGTTGTTTGAGGTAATTATCTCAAAAATCTATATCAAATATATATGGGAGATTTGTCAAAATAGTATGTTTTTGAACATTTATTTGAAGATGGTTATTTTCATGGGAAAATTGTAGAAATGATATACTTTTAAGGTCAAATGCAATGTACTTTTTAAAAATAATAATAATTAATATGTCATTATTTCTTACTTTTTTAGTTTGTCATCAATTTTTGATAGAAAAACAAAATCTCTAATTATTTTCAATTTTCATTTGGTGAAACAAATAATTCGATTTCACTAGTGAACGTCACGATTTTTTTTTCCACAGATCCAAGCGATATCCACGGCTAATTTTTTAACTTTATTGTTTGGATATTCGCTTTGAGAACTTTGTTTATTTATATCGCCTAAACAAAGTATATTTCGAGAAGATCAAACACAAATAATATTTCAAAACATTACACTAGTTCTCTAAACCATACCATCTACATAGTACAATAACGAAATATTACACTAGTTTTCGTCGCTCCATGACTGACAACGAGACAACTTCTTCTATCCCAGACGCGTCTAGATCTACTTCTTGCTCTAAGAAATCTCAATCCAAAAAACTGGTCTCTAGTTCATCTTCTAAGTCTCGAAAATTCTCTTTTGTGTCTTCGTCCAAGGGAAAATCAAAGGCAACCGGCTTATCTGTTCACTTACCTCGTCGTTAGACTCGTCTCTTTTTCATTTTTTTTGTCTCCGGATGATGTCTTCCCTAGTGACTCTTCTGTCTCTCTTGCAGCTGATATTGAAGAGTTGATTGGTCTTGCGAAAATCATGCATGTTCAGAGTGATTTTTACTAGTCTTCTCTATATATCTCCTAATCTCTTTAGTCGTTAAGTTTTTATATAAGTATGTCACTCAGGTAGGGGATGGAGAATATGTCTTAAGTGGTGAAGGAGAGGAGACTGCTAAAGGAAATGAAGGAAAGGAGGCTGATAAACTAAATGAAGAAGAGGAGGTGTGTAGTAAGGAGGGAGAGGATGAAGAAGAGGAGGATGGAAGTGATGAAGTATGTGGCTAACATGATCTCAAACATTCTAGGGGAGGTGAGAGTGTGTCTTTGTATCTTCGTGTGTCTACCTTAAAACCAAAAACTTATTTCTTATGTTTTTGTTCTTTCAGTTATGTTGTTGGTGTTTCTTTTGAACTTGAAATTGCGTGGTGTTTTTTATGTGGTTATGATTCTGAACATTGCTGCTTGATCATCTTTAGCATGGTTATTTGTGTTTGGTTGTGAAACTAAGTAAGATGTTGCATCATATCATTCATAGTCTACCATTTTAAAAGCAGAGTATACCAAAAAAGCGACCATATCATTCTAATGTTGTAAGAACCAAATTGTTCAAACCGAAAGACACATGAATAGACGTTGCTATGCCTTTACAGCCATTTTAGCCATTATATCTCGAGTGACAAGAAACACGTTATAACCATTTTATTTGATGATCTCCGTCCCAAATTATATAATGGTCTTCTTATATTATATGGAAAAAGGAATAAAAAAGAAGAAATTGTTTAGGCCGCAAATGTGAAGAGACACTAGTAAAAAAATTTCATATAGCCACGAACTAGCCACGGAAATGCCACGAAAAGCCACGAAAAAATATTGAATAGCCACGAAAAAATCAAAATAGCCACGAAAAAAAAACCACGAAGCTATAGCCACGAAAGTGTAGCCACGGAAAATTTTCGTGGCTTACCCGTGGCTATAGCTTCGTGGTTTTTTAATTTTCATGGCTATTTTGATTTTTTTCGTGGCTTTTTCATGATTTTTAGTGGTTTTTCGTGGCTAGTTCGTGGCTATACAAAATTTTTTTACTAGTGAGAGACTTAAGACTTATATTATATAATGAGCTTGCAAAGATTATGCTACTACTATAACAAACTTAAAATAGAGTCTACGAAGAGTATGATAGGAGTATAACAAACTAATGTCAAGGAAGATGCAGATAGTGTGCCCCTACATACTAATGTCAAGCGCCAGAGTTTGCGATGCGGTATGCCACTATTACATTCTAGTGATAAGGTAGAGCCTGCCAAAACTCTGCAAGTACATAAAGATAACACTCATTTTTTTTTTTTTTTAAGTGTATCATTTGTACAATTTTTCCTATTAATGTACCCTTTTCAAATTATTGTTCAAAAATATAGCATTTTAACAATTTTTTTAAAAATATAAAAATAAATATTTTTGATAAAATATGGTATTACAATATAAAATTATTAAACACTTGAGAAAGGTACAAATTTTAAATCATTTGAATGTTTTACTAATATAAAATGTGTATTCACTTTAACTATATAAGTTATTTGATTTTTGGTTTAGACGCATAATACCGTAATCTTAAACTCTTACAATCAATAAAGAAAATATTTAACGTGCTCGATCAATCATCTCGTGACTATTATAATTTTATCAATAGTTTATGCATAAAGAACTGAGAACTGATAACGATCATGCTTCTTTTAGTCATTATGATAGCTTGTGATAATCATTGTTTATCCATGATCAGACCCAGCTTGTAAGTGAAGCAAAAGTTGAAAATTTCTGGCTTATAATTAAATAGCCACGAACCAAAAATTATCTTTTAATAAAAGTTAGGTGGGGCTGCATAAAAAAAGTTGACCCAAAAAAAAATAGTATGGTGAGATTTAAGAGGATTTTGTCCCCCGAACCATATCTGATAGTGGTCAAATTGCTTTTTAAATTCAGATTAATCAATTTGTGATTTGTTTAAATGGTGGGATTAGTGACAATTATGTGTCAAATATTGCGGATCTTTGGCAGTGAGCGCTGAGCAGTCCACGTGGGATAGATAAGTTCGCTTAAAACTATTTAGAATAGAGGTGTTGAATATTTTATTAAAATAATATAATGGAGGTATTGAATTTGTGTTGAAATCCAAGGTAAATTAATTTATGTTGAATTGGTTGAAAGTGGGGTAATTTAAATCTATGTGACATCAGATGAGATTTATATTAGACTATCTACAATGGTTTCAATATTTAACACCTTACTTTTTTATCTACATCATTTTCTCTCTCTTCCACCTAATCATTCAACGCTCATTTTACTTTTATACTCTACAACGGTTTTGTTTAATAAAATTCAACACCATACCCCATATTTTTATTAAAACATATAATTTTATTAAAACACACTTAACTTTTATTAAAACACACTTAACTTAATTAGTACAATAAATTAAACTCACAAACCATCAAACTCTTAAATTACAACTTAAAAAACTTTTTAATCACGGAACATTCCGAATTTTGCCCATATGTGTTTGACTARATCTGCTTGCAATTCGTGATGTATATTTGAATCACGCAATTCGGATCTAGCACGCACGTGATTTGCAAATGCAGGTAGCACCTCAGTCGAGAATGGTTGYGGTGTACTAGATCCACTYGCCTCAGATTGATCATAATCAGTCCAATGTTGAGTATATTTATCTCGTTCATCCTCGACAGTCATATTATGCAATATGATACATGATCTCATGATGAGAACCAAATCGGTTATGTCCCACATGCGAACTGGTTCGCGAATGATTTTAAATCGAGCTTGCAACACTCCAAATGCACGTTCGATGTCCTTCCGACATCCCTCCTGATGTTGTGCAAATAACTTGTCTGGTTCACTTTGAGGAAGTCTAATTGATTTGACGAAAGTWGGATAAGAAGGATAAATACCATCCGCTAGATAGTATGCCATATCATACGGACGCTGGTTCACGAAGAAGTTCACTCTTGGAGTATTTCCATTTTCAACATCATCAAAAACTGGTGAACGGTCTAGAACATTTATATCGTTCAATGTGCCTGGACATCCAAAAAATGCATGCCAGATCCATAGATCATGAGATGCAACTGCTTCAAGAATAACAGTGGTGGTTCCATTATCTCCTCAAGTAAATTGACCTTCCCACAGCGTAGGACAATTTTTTCATTCTCGGTGCATGCAATCAATACTTCCTATTATCCCTGGAAAACCACTCATTTCACTTACATGCAGAATTCTTTGCAAGTCATCTTGAGTTGGAGCTCTTAGATAAACTTGCTCATACAATCGTATAATTCCTTTACAGAATCTACGCAAGCACTCCAAGGTTGTAGTACCTCCTATTTTGATGTATTCATCGACCGCGTCAGCCGCCACACCGTATGCTAACATTCGCATAGCCGTGGTACATTTTGCTAATGGAGATATACCTTTTTTATTGGCCGCATCAACTCGTTGCGTAAAGTAGTTGTCGTTGCTTTATAGATCTCCAACAATTCGAAGAAAAATATGTTTTCGCATCCGGAATCGCCGACGAAACATTGCATCGTCATATGTAGGTTGATCAGCAAAATAGTCTTCAATCAGTCTCTGGTTTACTGCTACATGATCTCTCTTGAAGTATTTTCTTTTGCTACGAGGTGCATAGTCTTCCTCTATTTTGTTTCGACGCCCCTAAAGCGGTTGACGATATACTTCTCCTTCAATTTCAGACTGTTTTTTGTAAGTTTCGATATTAAAAGGAAATTCAGATGGTTCTATTGATAGTTTTTTAGTATTATGAGATTTGTGGTATTGACACTTAAAATGAAGAATGAGTCCTTATTATAAAGAAATTGAGTGGTTAAAAACGCCGGACTTCAAACAAACATTACATTGACATTGTTAATAAATAAGATATAAAATAGACAAACATTATTAAAGCAGACACTAACAAGCATTATTAAAGCAGACATGAAAAACATTATTAAAGCAAACAACGACATACATTATTAAAGCAGACATGGCAAACATTATTAAAGCAGATACGGACAAACATTATCAAAGCAGACAGCGACAAGCATTATTAAAACAGAAATCGACAAAAATTATTAAAGCAAAAAACAACAAAACACTATTATTAATTTCCAAATAGATCGTGGCTCAACTTCTCCAACAGCTCTTTGCTTCGATCATCGAGATACTCCTTATCACTTAATTTCATAAACATCTTCATCTTCTTAGTTTGAGTTCTTTCTTTCATCAACTGGTTAGCCTCCTCTTGTCTCATGGCTATTTTGTCCAACCGTTCCAACTCTTTTTCTTTGAATTGTTTGAATTCATTCCATTATTCATTGATCACTTCCATGGATGCGCCCTTACTTTTTTTTTTACCCTTTTTTTAGCTGCATCCCTTCCCATTGGACGAGCAATATATCCTACAGAACTGGAGCCACTTCCATCACTCTCACGGGATCTCTTAGATCCACTACTTCCAGAGCCTGTATTTCCTTCTACTTGACTACCATAACGTGATTGATCATGAACAGCATGTCATTCTGACATTAAATTGAAATTACCATTTTTATCACTTGAATATAATTCACGCTGCCACACATCATTTCGCACCACGCCTTTGCGATACACTTAGCATTATCATAAGCACCAATCCATTTGCCTACTCTTTTGTTCACGTAGTTGTAATGATTTCTACACGAAGCTCCATCACGCAAAGGATGAAATGAGCAATGCTCATTACAATAGTCAGCAATTTTACCCCAATATGCTTCACTTTTTTGGGTTCTGCCAACAACGCTGTCTGTTCCATATTTAATCCACCCACTCAGTAGCACCAAATTTTGCTCAGTGTTCCATTTAGAATTTTTTCGACGAGTAGGAGTTGAATCTTCTGCATTCGGATTGGCTTCATTAGCACCGCTCATACCACCAAGAGCCATTTGTGTAGAAAATTTGGAAAAATTATTTGCTCCAACATTTGCATTATCCGTTGGAGTAGAAGAATTAGGAGGTGGTTGAGACATCGATCCATAATATGGAGGATAGTTTGGAACAGCTGACGGCATGAAGAAATTTGGTGGAAAACCATAATTTGGTATATTTTGAAGTTGGTTGGAAGATTAGCTTTGATATTGGTAATTGTTGGGATTTGGATAGTTAAAAGAGTAATTAGTAGAATTTTGGGTGTTAAAAAGGTTATTGTTGGGATTCATTTCACAAAAAATATAGTTTTTTTCTGTGTCTAAATCAAATGAATCAAGTTTCTATTTATAGAGTATGAAAAATGATAAATTTTGATATAATTTTTAGTTTAAAATAAATAATTTATTATTAAATATTTGATCTCAAATCATTTGGGTGAAAAAAAAAATCAATAATCTCATCTGCCAATAAAAATACAACACATGTCTCTATATTTTATTTTATAATATAAATATGTCACATAGATTTAAATTGGTCCAACCAATTCAACATATTGAATCTTTTCAACATGAATTAATCCACCTGGGTTTCAACACAAATTCAATACCTTCATTGTATTGTTTCAACTATTGAATAAAATATTCAACACCTCCATTGTAAGTAGTCTTATAGAATAAAATATAGATTAAAACATGTGTTGTATTTTCATTGGCAGATGAGATTATTGATATTTTTTCACCCAAATGATTTGAGATCAAATATTTAATAATAAATTATTTATTTTAAATTAAAAATTATACCAAAATTTATCATTTTGCATACTCTATAAATAGAGACTTGATTCGTTTAATTTGGACACAGAGAAAAAAAACCCATATTTTTTGTGAAACGAATCTCAACAATAATCCTTTTAACACCCAAAATTCTACTAATTACTCTTTTAACTACCCAAATCCCAACAATTACCAATATCAAAGCCAATCTTCCAATCAACCTCAAAATATACCAAATTATGATTTTCCACCAAATTACTTCATGCCGTCGGCTGTTCCAAACTATCCTCCATATTATTTATCGATGTCTCAACCATCTCCTAATTCTTCTACTCCAACGGATAATGCAAATGTTGGAGCAAATGATTTTCCCAAATTTTTTACACAAGTGGCTCTTGGTGGTATGAGCGGTGCTAATGAAGCCAATCCGAATGCAGAAGATTCAACTCCTACTCATCGAAAAAATTCTAAATGGACCACTGAGCAAAATTTGGTGCTACTGAGTAGGTTGATTAAATATGGATGCAGCGTATGCAAACAAAAAAGTGAAGCATATCAGTAAAATTGTTGACTATCAGAATGAGTGACGTCATTTCATCCTTCATGCGTGAGAGCTTCGCGTAAATCATTACAACACGAACAAAAAGAGTAAAATGGATTGGTGCTTATGATAATGCTAAGCGTATGCAACAAAGCGAATGGTTTAAGAATGATGTGTTGGCAAAAGCGCATGAATTATATTCAAGTGATAAAAATGGTAATTTCAATTTAATGTCAGAATGGCATGCTGTTCGTGATCAACCACATTATGGTAGTCAAGTAGAAGGAAATACAGGGCACTGGAAGTAGTGGATCTAAGAGATCCGGTGAGAGTAATGGAAGTGGCTCCAGCTCTATATGATCTATTGCTCGTCCAATGGGAAGGGATGCAGCTAAAAAAAAGGGTAAAAAAAAAGCGAGGGCGCATCCATGGAAGTGATCAATGAATAATGGAATGAATTCAAACAATTCAAAGAAAAAGAGTTGGAACGGTTGGACAAACTAGCCATGAGACAAGAGGAGGCTAACCAGTTGATGAAAGAAAGAACTCAAACTAAGAAGATGAAGATGTTTATGAAATTAAGTGAGAAGGAGTATCTCGATGATCGAAACAAAGAGCTGTTGAAGAAGTTGAGAGCCACAATCTATTTGGTAATTAATAATAGTGTTTTGTTGTTTTTTGCTTTAATAATTTTTGTCGATTTCTGTTTTAATAATGCTTGTCGCTGTTTGCTTTGATAATGTTTGTCCATATCTGCTTTAATAATGTTTGTCCATGTCTCCTTTAATAATGTATGTCATTGTCTGCTTTAATAATGTTTGTCCATGTCTGCTTTAATAATGCTTATCAGTGTCTGCTTTAATAATGTTTGTCCATTTTATTTCTTATCTATTAACAATGTCAATGTAATGTTTGTTTGAAGTCCGACGTTTTTAACCACTCAATTTCTTTATAATAGGAACTCATTGTTCATTTTAAGTATCAATACCACAAATCTCATAATACTAAAAAACTATCAATAGATCCATCTGAATTTCCTTTTGATATCGAAGCTTACAAAAAGCAGTCTGAAATTGAAGGAGAAGTATATCGTCAACCGATTTAGGGAGCGTCGAAACAAAATAGAAGAAGACTATGCACCTCGTAAACCAGAGACTGATTGTCGACTATTTTGCTGATCAACCTACATATGACGATGCAATATTTCGTCGGCGATTCCAGATGCGAAAACATATTTTTCTTCAGATTGTTGGAGATCTATCAAGCAACGACAACTACTTTACGCAACGAGTTGATGTGGCCAATAAAGAAGGTATATCTCCATTAGCAAAATGTACCACAGTCATGCGAATGTTAGCATACGGTGTGGCGGCTGACACGGTCGATGAATACATTAAAATATGAGGTACTACAGCCTTGGAGTGCTTGCGTAGATTCTGTAAAGAATTTATACGATTGTATGAGCAAGTCTATCTAAGAGCTCCAACTCAAGATAACTTACAAAGAATTCTGCATGTAAGTGAAATGTGGGTTTCCTGTGGATAATAGAAGTATTGATCATGCACGAATAAAATTGTCTCTAGGCAGAAAGTCAATTTACTTGAGGAGATAAGGAACCACCACGTTATTCTTGGCGCATCTCATGATCTATGGATCTGGCATGCATTTTTGATGTCCAAGACTGAACGATATAAATGTTCTAGCACTGCTCACCGCTTTTTATGATGTTGAAAATGGAAATACTCCAAGAGTGAACTTCAGAAACAAATGTCGATGATATGGCATATTATCTAGCGGATGGTATTTATCCTTCTTATCCAATTTTTGTCAAATCAATTAGACTTCCTTAAAGTGAACCAGACAAGTTATTTGCAGAACATCAGGAGGGATGTCGGAAGGGACATCGAACATGCATTTGAAGTATTACAAGCTCGATTTAATATCATTCGTGAACCAGTTCGCATGTGGGACATAACCGATTTGG
The DNA here is from genome assembly GCA_018361395.1 of Boechera stricta. Classification (NCBI taxonomy): domain Eukaryota; kingdom Viridiplantae; phylum Streptophyta; class Magnoliopsida; order Brassicales; family Brassicaceae; genus Boechera; species Boechera stricta. The sequence goes on from CM031541.1 coordinate 5,436,506, forward strand.
CTCTCATCATGAGATCATGTATCATATTGGATAATATGATTGTCGAGGATGAATGAGATACATATACTCAAAATTGAACTGATTATGATCAATCTGAGGCAAGTGGATCTAGTACATCGCAACCATTCTCGACTGAGGTGCTACCTGCATTTGCAAATCACGTGCGTGCTAGATCCGAATTATGTGATTCAAATATACATCACGAATTGCAAGCACATCTAGTCAAACATATATTGGCAAAATTTGGAATGTTGGGTGATTAAAAAGTTTTTTTTGAAGTTGTAATTTAAGAGTTTGATAGTTTGTGAGTTTAATTTATTGTACTAATTAAGTTAATTGTGCTTTAATAAAAGTTAATTGTGTTTTAATAAAATTATTAATAAAAGATAATGTTTTTAATAAAATTAATATATAAATTGTATTAATTATTAAACAAAAAGAGAAAATAAATGTGAGAATATGATTAGGTGGAAAAAATGTCAGAAAAAATAGTAGATACTAATAGATAACCTTTGTTTCAAACAATAAAAAATAAATGGAACAGTAAAAATCAAGTGGATCTCGGAGAAGTGGACCCTAATACACAATATTGGAACATGGTCCAAACCTTAAAATATTCCAATGCTGTCTAAATTGCTTATTTTTGGGAAAGAGTATCGTTTGCTACACAAAACTCAGTCGTTACAAATCTAACCATACGAAACAAAAAATGTACGGTTGATCACAATTACAACAAGAAAAATATGCTAACTGACGAATTCTGTCTTACCACATCAGAAACATTGATTTAAGTTATTAAAAAAAATTACAAAAAAAATAATCACAAAGTCCTGTCTCGACCTAAACCAATATCCGAAACCAAACCATCCCTTTCATAACACCTCTATTTTAACAACCAATCGTTTACGTAAATGCTTGTAAGCATACAACACTAACAAAATTTGCAGTTCAACTCTCTCATCCCAACAAGCAAAACAAGGGAGTGGGAAAAAACTGTTGGAAAAAAACTTATGCCATCATGCAAATGGCATTTAAGTATTCCAAAAAAACATCTTAAAAAGTACAAAGTGGTCTCTCGTATCATTCCATCAGGAAAGATACACAACAGTATAAGCGGAAGGCAGATCAAATCATCTTGTGCATAGAAAACTGGTGAAGAAACGCAATGAGCTAGCACATCTCTTAAAGGAGTACAAACGAGTCATAATTTTGCCAATCTACGGTGGCATAATACTAAAACTAGGATGTTGAACCCTTATAATGTTTATGGTTTATGGAGAAAATCTGACTGGTGGACAACCTTTATAATACACATTCGAATCCATTTATCATGATCCCCCATTCGAGTCCCAACCTTTATCCGGAAAAGTACAACATATATTAACCCACATAGTAATTTCAAACCCTTCTCATACATTTTCTAACTTAAGCGTCGAAGATTTTTTAGAGTACATTTTTTGGAGTTTTCCTGAACTTTTATATTTTCTTCTTTGGTGTATGTCAATAAACTCCCATCAGTTAATCTATTATGATTGTTCCAGAGACCACATGCAGAAAAGCTGTAACCCACATTTATGCAATATATATATATATAAATGTATATTATTTTATCTTATAAACTAATCCTGGGCACGGGGCGGGTATCCACTATTTTTTGGTCAACTTGCAATTTGACCCGTCCCGCACGATTAGTAGAAATTTTGCCCCGTACTTGAACCCGCTGAGACGGGTACCCGTTGATTCAAGGTACCCATCCAGATTTTTTGATACTTGCAAGTACCTTGACCCATACCCGTACTTGCAAGTACAAGTACCCGTCCAACAAATAATTACATTACTTGCCTTGTTTTTTTTATTACCTGTCTTGTATTCAAAATTTCAAAACAGCAAAAATTGTCTAAAGTCTTAAACCTGAATAAATATTACAAACTTAAAGTCTTAAAACTGACTTGCATAATATTACACACCACATATCCAAAATATTACACACGATAGAAGGGCATAAACGATCCATATTTGGTGGATTCCTTGTACTCTGCCACTTGAAGGAAAATAGATGAAGGCCCATTCATCATGGTGGCAAGAGCTGACGTAGATGCAATCTTTACCTATACATTGCAAAATAAAACAAAAAAGTATTGTCAGGATTCAGCAATCACGAAGTTGAGCTAGAAAAATTTGTCGAGATATATTTGTTTAACCATAAAAGATATTGAGAAGGTGAAAATGGAGAACAGCATCGAAATATGTGCCTCAATGAATTAAAAAAGGACAAGAATAACCACCTTCAAATGAGGATCAAAAAGCAAGCAGGTCATCAGAGTATTATTAGCAAGCAACCTGAACCTGCAAAAGTGGAAAGAAAATAACTTGATTATTAGCACAGAATAATTGAAACTTAAAACCAGCAACCACAACAAATGAATAAAAGTTAATACCTTACCATTCATTCTTCTTCCTCCAAAGTTAAGCTTACTCCTTTGTATAAGAAAAGAAGAAAGCAAACAAAACAAAATATCAGTAGAAAAAAGAAACCAAAAAGCTGATTTAAGTCTTAGTTATGATGTGTTATGACATTAGTCGTAACAAAGCATCATCATTTATCTTTTTCTTTAGCTATCTACCTTAGACCTTAGTCCTTATAAATTTTTAAGATTCCAAGGTCCAATTAAACAACATCCTTAATTCTGTTAAAACAAACGTACAAGCAGAAAATTAAATAGAGTTTCAGCCCACCTGCTTCACAGAAACATTTGAATAATCTGCAGTAATGAAAATAAGCTCCATCAGATGGACAGATCACAGATAAATGATATATATCACGAAATTGAAAGACACTAATTGTTAGAAACAAGGACCAAATTGAAAGACACTAATTCTTATTAAGAACATCATAGTCTCAGCCAATTTTAAAATTATAAAAATTTAGCTTTTTCGTCATTATCACATACGCAGATCATCAACACAAGATCATGAACCAAAGACTTGCTACACGAATTAAATACAATTGCAAAAAAAAAAGTAAATTATTCTAATGCTCTCAATCAATAATTATACTCTTTTGAATCAAATCATTTGTGTTCCCGTCATCACTTTTGGGCAAAAAGGCATTGACTTGAAGATGAAATTTAGCAAGTATTTCTAAATCAGTAAAACATCAATCGCACGCCACAAGACAGATAGACCAAAAATCGAACAAAGAAAAGTGGAAAAAAAATTGACAGAAATCAAATATCTAAGCCTTTCGAACAAGAAGATATATATATATATATATATATATATATATATATATATATATATATATATATAGACCTTTGAGTATTTGATGAAACGATGAAGAACAAGGACACAGTTTAGTTTTGCATGTCTCCTTGTCCAAACAGAACAAAGTAAACCATCGTCTCTGTCTTAGTGAATCGGAGAGTGTAAAACACAAATAAAGTTTCAGCCCTTGCTGGTGTCAAATCTCCTCCAAGCAGAACGAAAACCCCAAATGAAACCACGGTCACAACTACTGGCGAGATCGAAAAAGAGAAAAGAGGCGTCTGGCGAGGCGGCGAAGAACAGAGTAGAGGCAAATATCGAAGAAGAAGACGCAATAGAAGAAGAACAGGAGATCAAAGAAGGAGAAAAAGAGATCAAAGAAAAAAAGGTGAGAGGCGATGAATGACTAATGAGGCTCCGCTTAATTGCTTAGGTTTCTTTAGGTGGGCTTAAAAGGTTTAGGTGGATAAGTGGCCCAATAACTTGTAATTAGGAAGAAGGAACGGTAAGTGGCCCATTAAGGCAGTTATTGTAAGGGTATGTAAGTAGCAAGGCGGGTATGTAAGTAGCAAGGCGGGTAACGGATAGCAAGGCGGATAACGGGGCAAGTAGAGAAAAAATATTTTCGGCTTGAACTTGCCCCGTTACTTGCAAGTAATTCAAAAACTTGCCTTGATATTTGGCTTGTACGAAGCGGACACCAGTTTTAACGGGCCGGATACGGAGCGGATTGAGCGAGTCGGGCGGGTAACGGGTACCCATCCCCAGGCTTACTATAAACACATAAATAGTTTATAATTTTAGATTTTACGTTAAATCTGCATTATGGAGATTTTCAGTAGAACTGGCTCTTGTAGATCTCAGTGGTACAAATGAAATTATATGTTGGGGAGTCATTTGTGAATTCGTTAAGTGTTGCACAGAGTTAAATTCATTTTTCGTGAATGTAATAATGATATAATAGACGATAAAATAAGAATCATATGTTTACTTGTTTTTTCATTGAAAATCAGTTTATTATTTATAACTTTAATAAAATAAACTTTTTACAAAATACTAATCAGCATCGTCTACTTCGACTAAGCAATTGAAGTATCTTTATTTTTCAGGATTCTCGAGAAAGACGTTGAATATTTTGATCTTTATAAATCATAAAATTATCAAGGACAATAAATCATATGTAAAATTTTATTTTAATGTATCAATTTAATTTATTTTTAATTATCCTTATTTTTAGTTATCAAGAACTATATCACTAGTTAATAATAAACTAGGTAATTTCCGTCGGAATAAGATTTTTATAATATTTTGTATAAAATTAATAAATTAAATAAACATTTCTAAATATTTTAATAGTATATTATTGTATAAATAATTGAAATCTAAAGTTAAAGTTTTTACATAAATATATTTATGTTACTAATTAATTATTTACTAATTAATCTACTATATATTATTTGGAGAGTACATTTATAAATAAACATTAAAAAGTATTAATATTTACATCACATTGTAATTATTTCAAAGAACGAATTTTAATCTTTCATTAAAGATATTTTTAGTCATTAGTTATTATGTGATCATTTAATGAAATCATTTAATTTTATGGTTAACAAAAAAAACCTATTTGTTAATGTTCTAAAAAATATTTTTGATTATTTACAAAAAATTGGATTGATTAATAATCGATTATTATGGTTACCAAAAAAATCGGATTTGTTAATATTTCAGAAATTTTTTTTTACTATTCCAAAAAATCGAATTTATTAATAATCATATATTTTTATAGGATTTGTTAATATTCCAAAAAAATCAGATTTGTTAAAATCTGGTTTAATTTTATTTGCGCAATCGGATATTGATTTGCACAAAAATAATCGGATATTCTATTATTAATTTTTTCTATTATTAAAAAAATCCAATTTGTTTATATTCATTAACTTGTGCTGTAGTAGGGGACAATTTCTAGTTATTTAGTTAAAATAATATCTTTTTAAAATAAAATTTTTAAAAAATAAATTTAAGAAGCAATAAAACCAGCAATAATTTTATGGAATATTTACTTATTCGATTTTTCATAAATAACTAAAACTAATTTAGATAAGATTATAATATTTAAAATAAAAACAGTTTATATATGATTGATTTAGTAGCAGTAATATTTTACGTAAACATAAAATTAATTTGTTAAAATGATTCATAATTAATATAAAAGATATTAAATGTTAATAAACAAATTTGAAAAAAAAACAAAGATAAAATATTGGAGATATTTTTTTTGCAACGTGTCATAATCTCAATCTCTGGCTTATTAATAGTTTAACCGTACGATATTGTGGATAAGGTCAAGATTTTTATAACTTTACTGTGGTTAATATTTGACCCAACCATAGTTAAAATAAAGCAGTTTATAAGACGGAGACAAACCTTTCTCTTCTTTAAACTCACTTACTTACAACAAAAAAATGATGATTGGAGAAAATAATAACCGACCACATCCGACCATCGAGATCCCTCAATGGGATCGAATCAACGATCCAACGGTCACGATATCCTCACCATTCTCTTCCGTTAACCTTAACGGCGTTAACGATTACCCACACTCTCCATCACCGTATCTCGACTCCTTCGCTCCTCTCTTCCGTTACCTCCCGTCAAACGAGTTAACAAATGATTCCGACTCATCAAGCGGAGACGAGTCATCACTCACCGACGAGTTTCGTATGTACGAGTTCAAGATCCGGCGATGCGCGAGAGGCCGATCTCATGATTGGACCGAGTGTCCGTTCGCGCATCCCGGAGAGAAAGCACGACGACGAGATCCGAGGAAGTTTCATTACTCCAGTACGGCTTGTCCTGAGTTTCGTAAAGGAAGTTGTAGAAGAGGTGATTCGTGTGAGTTCGCTCATGGTGTATTCGAGTGTTGGCTTCATCCTTCTCGTTATCGAACTCAGCCGTGTAAAGATGGAACGAGTTGCCGGAGAAGAATCTGTTTCTTCGCTCATACGACGGAGCAGTTACGTGTTTTACCTTGTTCGTTAGATCCATATCTTGGATTTTCAGGATTAGCTACTTCTCCGACTTCGATTCTCGTTTCACCACCGTCGGAATCACCGCCGCTTTCTCCGATTACCGGTGAACTCATTGCGTCGATGAGGAAGATGCAATTGAACGGAGGTGGTTCGTGGAGTTCTCCGATGAGATCTGGAGTTAGATTAGCTTTTTCGTCTTCTCTGCGTCCGATTCAGGCGCCGACATGGCTGGGAATAAGAGAGTTTGAGATGCGGGAGAATGAACGTGAAGAAGCTCCGGCTATGGAGTTTGTGGAATCTGGGAAAGAGCTGAGAGCGGAGATGTATGCAAGACTCAGTAGAGAAAACTCACTCGGATGAGTTGAACTCGGTAACTTAGTCTTTGATGACCTGGCGACTCGATCCGATTTGACTCGACTTTTTTTAATTTTTGTGAATATTTGGAGATTTTTCATGTGTGTAGCTATATTATGACGTGGCGATTAGTGACGTTAGATAACGGATGATGAAAAAAAAAGCGTTAGGAAAAAAAAAAGAATAAATTTATAATTGCAAACTGTTTTTCTGGTTTTTCTGCAATTTTTTTTAGCATTTTTAAATTTTACTTGTTTTTATTTGCCATAAACCTTATTTTGCTGTCTATTAATGTTATATATTATTTTGTAATTTACTTCTCAAATGTATTTGAATTTTGTATTTTAGGCTGAGAACAAATATTCAAGTAATTTCTTTGCTATTGGTATATTTTTCTTCAAAATAGCCTCAAATATTCAACAATGAATTAGAGAAAATAGGCTCTAGAAAATAGTAGAAAATTCTGAAATACTAAATCTCACTCTGAAAATAGAGTAATGACTTATAAATAGTGTTATTCTAAATTTAGAGTAAAAATTTTTTCATTTACAAAGTGATTTTCAAATTTAATATGTTTTCATTAATACATGAACAATTTTATATGTTTTAATTTTATAGTTAAACTTATATCAAAAAGTTGGTAATCAAATTAATTAAAATTTTGAAATGCAACAATGACATATTAAATTTAAAAATTACAATGACATAACAAAGGACAAAATTAAAAATATATAATTAGTACTGATATTTAAGATAAAAACTCAAACAAACTTAAAACACCGTATACCAGTACAGTGTTTTGAAGATTTTTCAAGTATGTAGCTATATGAGAAGGTGATTTGAGATTTAAATCTCACTCTGAAAATAGATTTATGACTCATAAATAGTGTTATTCTAAATTTGGAGTAAAACGTTTTTTATTTACAAAGTGATTCTTCAAATTTAATATGTTTTCATTAATACATGAACAATTTTATATGTTTTAATTTTATAGTTAAACTTATATCAAAAAAGTTGGTAATCAATGCAACAATGACATAACAAACTATAAAATTAAAAATACATAATTAGTACTGTGTTTAAGATAAAGACTCAAACAAACTTAACACACTATAGACCAATAAAGTCTTTTGGAGATTTTTCAGGTGTGTGTAGCTATTTGACAAGGTGATTCGATCTTAGTGACGTTACACAACAGATGATAAAGAAAAAAAAAGCGTTAGAAAATGGATAAATTTGTAATTGTCAACTATTCTTCTGGCTTTTCTGCAATTGTTTTTAGCATTTTCGTATTTTACTTGTTTTTATTTGTCACTGGCCTTATTTTGTTGTTTATTAATGTTATATATCATTCTGTAATTACTTCTCAAAGTATTTGGATTTTGTATCTTGGTTTGAGAAAGAATATTCAAGTTGTTTCTTTACTATCATTTTTTTTTTTCAAAATAGTTAAGGAGACAAAAATATTCAACAATGAATGAGAGAAAATAAGCTCGAGAAAATACTAAAAAAACTCTGAAAACCATTGCCAGTGGTATACTGAATCTCACTTTGAAAATAGACTAATGACTCATAAATAGTGTTATTCTAAATTTGAAGTAAAACTTTTTTTATTTACAAAGTGATTCTTCATATATTTAATATGTTTTCATTAATACATGAACAACTTTATATGTTTTAATTTTATAGTTAAACCTATATTAAAAAGTTAATTATCAAGTTGATTAAAATTTTGAAAATGCAACAATGACATAGCAAACGATAAAATTAAAAATACATAATTAGTACTGCAATTTAAGATAAAAACTCAAACAAACTTAACACAACATAGACCAATAAAGTGTTTTGGAGATTTTTCAGATTTGTAGCTATAGGACGTGGCGATTCGATCTTATTGACGTTATACAACGGATGATAAAGAAAAAAAGAGTTAGAAATAAATGATAAATTTGTAATTGCGAACTATTCTTCTGGCTTTTCTGCAATTTTGTTTAGCATTTTTGTATTTTACTTGTTTTTATTTGTCATCGGCCTTATTTTATTGTTTATTAATGTTATATATCATTTTGTAATTACTTTTCAAATGTATTTGGATTTTCTATCTTAGTTTGAGAAAGAATATTCAAGTTGTTTCTTTGTTATCGATTTTTTTTTTGTTTAAAATAGTCAAGGGGACATAAATATTCAACAATGAATGAGAGAAAATAGGTCCAAGAAAATACTAGAAAAACTCTGAAAACTATTTCCAGTGGTATACTAAATCACACTTTGAAAATATACTAATGACTCATAAATAGTGTTTTCTAAATTTTGAGTAAAACTTTTTTTATTTACAAAGTGATTCTTCAAATGTAATATGTTTTCATTAATACATGAACAACTTTATATGTTTTAATTTTATAGTTAAACTTATATCAAAAAAGTTGGTTAACAAGTTACTTAAAATTTTGAAATTGCAACAATGACATATTAAATTAAAAAATACAATGACATAACAAACGATAAAATTAAAAATACATAATTAGTACAAAAACTTAAAATAAAAACTCAAACAAACTTAACACACCATAGACCAGTAAAATGTTTTGTTGAAAAATTAATAACAAAACTAGCTAATCACCCGCGGTGTATGTTTTTTAAAATTTCATATGATATTTTACATGTTAATAATATAAATAATACTAATGAGTAAAATTAATAGATGGGTTTACATATCTTATAATGATTGGATTTATTTGTTCGTATATGAAGTTGAATAAAAACACATTCTTATTGGAATGTGTTAACTTATTAATAATACTAGATTAATATAATTAATTGAGATTTAATTCTTTTATGTTTGCATAATCTTCTATATATTAAAAGAAAATCATTGTTGCTGATGTGACAAACCCACAAATTTTCTCATCATTTTAACTTAAAAAAAATTAATTGTATTATATTTCTTGTCAAACACTTTTAATTTCAAGTACTACTTATCTTTATTTTCTCAAAACCAATTGCCAAACACACGTAAAATATTTTTAATATCTAAAATTACCAAATTTAGATATTTTGAATTTTCTTTATTACCAAATTTATTTGAAATTTTCTATTATATTTAATGAATTTTTTATAATTGGAATATTAAAATAAAATATAAATCACTAAATTATATGATAAAAAAATGTTCCAACTTTTTACTTGGCATTTACGCAGAAATTAATAGAAAAATAATTAAAAATGTATTTGGCATTTACAATTAATTGTAAAATAGATAATTAAAAACAACTATGTTATCTAATTAGAATATTTATCTAAATAAATAAATCATTTTATGATTTAATAAATTTTAAAAACAAAATATTTTTCGATAATAATTGTTATATTCAAATTCGAATATTAAAATTTGGCAAGTCGCCAAAATACAGTCAAACACAAAACATTTATAGTCAGTCTATGGACTATGAATCCATCCAATATCATTTGTGAATTACTACACTCGACGCATTCAAATGAACATATTATCTCTCTTACACATTTACAAAATCATAAACTGATCACATTTGACAACAACAAAAATATTGGTCATATATTTTAATTCTAATATACTGTTTGCAAAGCTTTACTTCAATCATGAAAGTGATCCTTTTTCCCTCATCCGAGCAGAAACACTTATTTTACAATAACTTGCGCTGCGCTACGATTAATTAAGACTAATTTAAATGCTATATAAGATATTTATTGTAAAATGTTCATTACAAACAGGTTTTTTACACAAAAACTTAAACCAACAAATTAAAATAAGAAAACAAACTAAATAATAATGAAAACCATAAAATTGAAATAAATAAATAAAAAAACAAACTCAATCTTAGATTGACGACTCATGAATGCGTATGGGCAAATTAATCCTGGTCCTCCATAAAAGATATCACTTCCCCACTCATATATATGCAACGTCTCGGTGTTATAATAGGTACCCTCTTTAAGTGTATCCAACTTTTGGATCTGCTGGAAAATGTTGGTGTCATCACAACCTCTAGGTTTGGAAATAGCTAGCGCTTCCGAAACCTTTCTAGGGGAAGCGAATGGAGCCCATCTGGATCTTCGTGTGTCGTCCGAAGCTGTGAGAGTCCACGTTTCACTGCTCCAATCTATTTTCGTTGCATGATCAGCTAAACTAGTAAAAATCTCCCTTTGCCAGTATCCTATCAGTGAACTGTCGGGTCCTAAACTAAACCACCAATTTACACTTTTGCGATCATAGCATTATTTTTTCTAGTATATTTTTGCGATCTCTCTGCCCTTATATTCTTTTTTTTTTTTAAATAAAATCTGAAAATTCTTATATATCTTCGAACCTGATACAGATGAGCATTAGTAATCTTAAAGTGGAGTGGACATAAATAAGAAGACAAGTTCAAAAAACTTCAAAAGGGAAAGAAATACAACTAAAATAAAATGCACAAAGCGAGGTGGCGAAACCTTCGTCGACCGGGTAGGAAAGAAGGCGATCTCAAAGCGATCGATCAATTGCTGCTTGAAGAACTGATTCCGATATGGAGGTAGAGGTGAAGATTCGTTGGTTGCGCTCTTGGCATAGTGTATAGATAGATGTTTGGAGCACCAACTTGAAGATAGTGAGAGACTTGGCCTGGTTAGGTTGAGAGAATTGACGTAGCCAAGTAGCTAAATCTTGTAGATCCAGAATAGAGTTCGGGTAAATCCGATCAAGAAAGGGACGCACTACTGCTTGTAAAAACTGGCAGTTGAAAAAGAGGTGGGAATGTGATTCCTCGGCCAAGGAGCAGAGTGGACATGTAAGCGAGACATCGATTCCCCATTGTGACAGCCTATCCTTGGTTGGTAGTCTTCCAAGTAGAAAAAAGTCAAGTGATGAATGATTCCAAGTGTCCTTGGTGGAGAATTTTCTTGTGTAATTGTCGTTTGAAAGGCGCCAAGAGAACACATCGGGACCTAGAGAAGTATCAGGCACTTGCAGCTGCAGCATTGTCAAGAGCAGTTGCTCAATCCTGTCCGATCTGGCCGCAAGTAAGCACCACATTCCCGATGAGACCGCATCTGAAACTCTTGCGTCTCTTCTTAGCCGCAATGATTTAGGACCTGAACTTCCTACCTATGTAATTAGTTGGCCATGTTTTGTCCAACAATCAGACCAAAACAAGGCTCTCAACCCATCTCTTACTTGACAGCTCAAGAACTTCAAAACCTCTTGTTTCAATTGGAGCATATCTCTAACCGCTTGAGAAAACCTAGGAGAATCTTCTAAAATCCAGAAACTCTTCTTTTTCAAGATGTTGCTCTCCAACCAAGCAACCCATAGACTCCGCGGGACTGAGAAGAATTTCCTGTAAGAATATTTTCCTTAGAGTGGCCGATGTATTAACGGTCCGATCATAACAGTTCAAGTTCTTTATAAAGTTTACGGATTCTAATACGTTAAAGCGAAATCGTGATGGATCGGTCTCCATAAAAGAGTATTAGGATGGGTACGTTGAGACCCTCTCCTCTAACCATAAACGGTGTATTAGTTCTTATGGAAATATGTACATACACATATAATATGGTTTTAATTATATGTGTATACATATGCAATAAAGAAAGAGTAGGGATGTCTTAATAAATAAATAAAGAAGGGAGCAGTTATTTATTTATATATGTATCCTTATACAGAAAAGAAGCGACACTTGAAAAATCTCTGTAGAAAAGAAAAACAGAAGAGAACGAAAAGTAAATCTCTCTCCATCAAAGAGATTAAGAACAGAAGAAGGTTTAGAGGAGAAGATCAACAAAGTATTTAGAAGGATTCTGTGCAACAATCAAGAGCAATAGATAATAGTAAGTTCTTAATTCTCCATTGTTTTAGATTCAATAGGTTTTCATCATCAATTTTAAAGGATTGTGGAATTAAATGGCCTATTGGGAATAGGATTGATTTCAGGAATAGAAATCATTAAAGATTAAGATTACATGTGGTATCAGAGCCAAATAGAACCCATTAATCTTCCATTAAAGGATTGGTGATGAAATTTTTTTTAAGAAAAATCCGTTTTATTAATTTGATGTCATCAAAACATTGATAAATTGAAACGTTTTAAAAATTATATCAATGTGTAGAGGCTGAGATTATCTTTCCAACGGTATATTGTATGTTAAAATCCATTAAGCAGATCAAAAATTATGATTTTTAGAAAATTTTTGGATTTTAATGGTGGTTTTCGTCGAACAATGACGATGTACCGTAACCGCGATATGAACAGTAACCGCGGGATGAACAGTAACCACGATATTAAGCTAATGTATTACGAAATGTTAATACATATAAAATTTAAGCCTATTTAAAGGTGTTCATATTACGTATACCTTGTTAATCACCACAGTGATCTGGTTATATTTAATGTGACGATAAAGTAAAGATTCATAATTGATCATGATTAAATGATGCTAAAATGACATAAAAATTTTCCATTGATCAATTGATTACTTAATATATCCTAGGAGATCACCCAAAGGTGGATCATTGGGTGTATTAAGTAACGCCTAAAGTATTAATCATTTATGCTACGGTCAATGGTGTGTATACCCACAGGTAGCATTGCTATCGGCTGTATATATGACTTGATTAATTATTAAGGAAGAATCTAAACAAGCATCATGAAAAGTGTATGTATTTTATGTATTACCCACAAGTTACCTAATTACATACAAGTAAAGTGTTTAGATCTTATTGTTTTATGAATCTATTAAAAGTTTCAAAGCATTAACGGTAAACATGTTGAAAATTTTTGTAGCTTCATCGAGTTCGTTTGCTTCTGCAAGTTTTGTGGTAAAGTTTACTGGGCTCAACTATGAGGAGTGGTCTGAACAGATAAAGTTCTCCTTGGGTGTAATGTCCCTAGACCAAGCCATACTCACAGATGAGGAGCCAGCAGCCATTACGGATGAGAGCTCAGAATTGGAAAAGTCTCGTTATGAGATGTGGGAGCACTCTAACCGGCTGTGCCTGAACTTGTTAAGGATGTCGATGGCAGAAAGTATAAAGCCATCTATGCCTAAAACAGAGAAAGCAAGGGAATTCATTCTGAAAATTAAGGAACAATCCCAATCGGATATGGCTGACAAATCGATTGTAGGCAGCCTAATGAGCGAGTTGACTACGAAGAGGTTCGATTGGTCTCAGCCAATCCATGACCATGTCACGTACATGTCTAATCTGGCATCACGGTTGACGTCAAAGGCGGACCCACGTACATGAACGGTGGGTCAGCTGACACCCCCAAATTTTGTTTTTTAAATTATTTGTATAATAGGTTAATTGATTTTGAACCTGGTCCAATTTATTTTTTGAACCCATAAATTTCATATCTCATTTGTTTTATCTAAACCCATTAACCAAAATCAATTTTGCTTAGAAAATTCGTGGCCCATTTGTTTTTGTTTCAAAAATTATTGAAATAAAAGTCCAACCATTAAACCTATTTTTTATTCTGATTTTTTAATCTATCGAAGAAAGTTGTTTTTTTTCTTATTTTGCGACTCTTCTTCTCCAACAACAAAGTCGACTTGTCGTCAAAATTGATTGTTGCTCATCTTCACTTAATCAACTAATCAAGTAAGTCTTTGTTTATATCCATGTTTATATCGTTGTTTTCTATATATTTTCTTCTTATTTTTATTTTGTTTTTATCTCAGATAGAGTAATGGAAAGGTTTTTGAAAAGAAAAGATCATCCATCATCTCAGAGTGACAATGATTTAGATGATCTACCATGGGATCCTACTGATCGAAAAAGGATAGTAGATTATCATCCGAATCAAAGAGATGAGGTAATTCGCAAATACTTGATTAGAGGCCCTTGCCAACCACGTGGTCATGTTTTTGAGCAAAAATTGATAGGGAACACATTGAGACGATTTAATCCAGGCTGGTTTGATCAATACTCTGATTGGTTAGAATATAGTGTGAAGAAAAGAAAAAGCAAAAATGCTTTTTCTGTTATTTGTTCAGAGATACTGCTGGTAAAAGCGTAAAAAGTGATGCATTTATCACAGAGGGATTCTCTAGCTGGAATAAGTTTAGGAAGTCATTTTCAGAACATGTGGGAGGTGTTAACAGTTTTCATAACAATGCAGCTATGAAATGTGAAAATTTGATGAAACAATGTCAGTCTATTGGGCATGCTTTGCATAAACAAGATGATATTATGAAAAATGAATATCGGATTCGGCTAAATGCTTCAATTGATGCTTCTAGATACTTATTGCGACAAGGGTTACCTTTTCGTGGTCATGATGAGTCAGAAACATCTGCTAATAAAGGGAACTTTGTGGAACTCTTGAAATACACTGCTGAGCAGAACGAAGTTGTGAGTAAAGTTGTTTTAGAAAATGCTCCTGGAAATAATCAGATGGTGTCTTCAAAGATCCAAAAAGATATTGTGCATTGCTTTGCAGAAGAGTTAGTCAAATCTGTTATTGAAGAAATTGATCATGATATTTTTGGTTTGTTGGTCGATGAATCAGCTGATGTTTCTGATAAAGAACAAATGGCGGTAGTGTTTCGGTTTGTTGATAAAAGTGGGATAGTAAAAGAGAGATTCATAAGTATTACTCATGTGAGCGAGACTACTTCAGCGTCTTTGAAATATGCCATTGATTCTTTGTTTGCTAAGTATGGATTAAGCATTAAACAGGTGAGAGGACAAGGTTATGACGGAGCAAGCAACATGAAGGGTGAGTTAAATGGGCTAAGATCATTAATCTCAAAGGAAAACGCATCAGCATATTATGTTCATTGTTTTGCTCATCAGCTTCAATTGGTTGTTGTGGCGGTTGCAAAAAAACATTTTGATGTTGGAGATTTTTTTGATATGATTTCTCTGTTGTTGAATGTGGTGGGAGCTTCATGCAAAAGGAAAGATATGATTCGAGAGGATCATAGAGAAACTATTGAGAAAGGAATTAATGATGGCGAAATCAATACTGGAAAAGGGTTAAATCAAGAGGTTTCTCTAAAAAGACCAGGAAATACTCGTTGGGGTTCTCATTATAGTACTCTATTGCGTTTAGTTGAGATGTTTTCTACTATTGTCAAGGTGCTTGTGTGCGTTCAGAATGAAGGCGTAGAAGACTCGAAAAGACGTCAAGCACATGGTCTCCTCAGATACTTCCAGAGCTTTGATTTTGTGTTCTACTTGCAGTTGATGGTACACATTTTAGGACTCACAGATTGTTTGTCCATGGCTCTTCAAAAAAGAGATCAAGAAATTTTGAATGCCATGTCTTTGGTGAAATCAAGTAAGAGACAATTGTAGAAGTTTAGAGATGATGGATGGAATTCTCTCATGGTTAAAGTTTCTTCTTTTTGTAAGAAGCATGAAATTGAAGAGCTTGACATGGAGGAAGATTTCATTGACTCAAAAAGAAAAAAAACAGAGTAACAAATGTGCATCACTATAAGGTCAATTGCACTATGTAATTGGATCTGCAACTTCAAGAGTTTAACGATCGTTTTAATGAGGTGAACACTGATTTGCTTATCTGCGCTGCTTCTTTATCTCCCATCAATTCGTTCTCTCAGTTTGACCACTCAAAATTGATGAGGTTATCTACATTCTACCCCTATGACTTTAGTCCAGGAGAGTGCATATCTCTTGAGCAACAATTAGATATCTACATTGATAATGTTGAGTGATGAAAGATTCATTCATTTAGAGGATCTTGGAGAACTTGCTCGACGCGTGGAGACAAACAAAACATATGTCATATCCTTTGGTTTATAGGCTTTTGAAGTTGGTTTAGATATTGCATGTTGCTACTGCAACTGTTGAAAGATGTTTTTCAGCAATGAAGATCGTAAAGACAGATCGGCGCAATCGGATTGGAGATCAGTTTTTGAATGACTGCTTAGTTTGTTATATCGAGAAAGATATATTCGAGACTATCACAAATGAGATTGTGATAAAAATATTTCAAGATATGAAAGACCGCAGAATGATTTTGTAAGACGTTTTATATTTTTATGAAAACTTTCTTTTGAATATTTTTTTTTTATATTTATATTTTGACCCCGGTTAAAAAAATTTCTGGGTCCGCCAGTGGTTGACGTCCATGGGGATGGAGGTACATGAATCGTTCTTGGTTCAGTTCATCATTAACTCTTTGCCTCCAAAATATGGCCAGTTCCAGGTGAATTACAACACCATAAAGGATAAATGGAACTTTCAAGAATTGAAGGCCATGCTCATACAGGAGGAGGCGAGGTTAAAGAAGCTGAAAGACCAAGTTGTACTCATCGTTGGACTGAACAGAGCCAGTAGCAGCATGACCAAAGCTGGAAGTAGCTTTAAGAAACCAAGTGGGAAGGACAAAAAGAAGGATAAGGGTGTCTTCAAAGGACCTGAAAGTAATATCCGTAAAGTGGTCAAGTGTTTTTTCTGCAAGAAGGAGGGACACATAAAGAAAGACTGTCCTAAAAGGAAGGCATGGTTTGACAAGAAAGGTACACAACATTTATTTGTTTGTTCTGAATTGAATCTTGTAGAAGTGCCTAGAAATACTTGGTGGCTTGATTCTAGTGCATCTACTCATGTATCTCATATTGAACAGGGATTCAGTTCGATCCAAACTTTGTTCATGGGAAACAGGATGAAAGCACGGATAGAAGGCATTGGGACGTACAGATTGATCTTTAACACTGGATGTTTTATAGATCTTGAAAATTGTCTTTATGTACCTGAATGTGCTAGAAATCTTGTTTCAGTAAAGAGGTTGAACGATTTAGGTTTTAATTTTAAGATTGGACATGGTGTATTTTCTTTGTACCGAAAAGACTACTTTTATGGTAATGGTACTTTAGTTGATTCACTGTACAGGTTTAATCTTGATGAAAGTTTTTCTGAATCTTTGTTTAATGTTGAGAATCAAGGAATTAAACGTAGCGCATCAAACGAAAAATCAGCACTCTTGTGGCATAAAAGATTAGGTCACATATCTAAAGAAAGGATGACGAGGTTAATAAAGAAAGAATTATTACCACCATTAGATTTTAGTGACTTGGATGTATGTATAAAATGCATTAAAGGAAAGCAAACTAAACACATCACAAAGAAACCCGCCACAAGAAGTAGTCAACTTTTAGAGTTGATACACACAGATATCTGTGGGCCATTTGATGCTCCGTCATGGAGTGGTGAAAAATACTTTATCACTTTTATTGACGATTTCTCACGTTATGGATACACTTATTTATTGCATGATAAGGCTGAGTCGTTGAACGTACTGAAATTATTCATCGATGAAGTGGAAAGGCAATTAGAAAAGAAAGTGAAAGTAGTGAGATCAGATAGAGGTGGTGAGTTTTATGGTAGATTCACCGAAAGTGGACAATGTCCAGGTCCATTTGCAAAATTTCTAGAAAGTAAAGGCATTTGTGCACAATACACAATGCCGGGAACACCTCAGCAGAATGGTGTGGCTGAAAGGCATAACCGTACATTAATGGAAATGGTTAGGAGTATGTTAAGTAATTGCAAACTTCCCATGTCTTTGTGGATATACGCATTAAAGACTGCGACGTATATATTAAACCGGGTTCCTAGTAAAGCGGTTCCAATGACACCATTTGAACTATTTAAAGGAAGGAAACCCAGTTTAAGGCATTTACGTGTCTGGGGATGTCCAGCAGAAGTAAAGCTGTATAACCCACATGAAAAGAAATTAGACTCAAGGACAGTCAGTGGATATTTTATTGGCTATCCAGAAAAATCTAAGGGATTTGTCTTTTACTGCCCTAATCATAGTACGAGGATTGTCGAGACAGGTAATGCTAGGTTCATTGAAAATGGTGAAACTAGTGGGAGTTCAGAATCTAGGGGAGTGAACATAAAAGAAATTCGGGTAGAAGATTCTTCACCCGTAGTTCCAACCCACATACGGTCCCACTACATCAGGAAATTGAAAATGAACCTGTTGCCATTCAAGAACAGAACATCGTGCCACAAGAACCATTGAGGCGATCTGTAAGGGAAAGAAGATCCGCCATTTCAAATGACTATGTGGTTTATGATGTTGAAATGGAATGCGACCTTAGTCTTGATGAAGCACCGAAAACATTCAGAAAAGCCATGAAGAGTGACAATTCTGAAAACTGGTTTAATGCTGCAGAAGAAGAAATTTCTTCTATGAGTGTAAATAAAGTATGGGACCTTGTAGAGTTGCCTGATGGTTTCAAAACTGTTGGGTGTAAATGGATCTTTACGACCAAACGGGACTCTAAAGGTAAGCTAGAAAGGTACAAGGCTCGCCTTGTTGCTAAAGGTTTCACTCAAAAGGATGGCATTGACTATACGGAAACCTTCTCTCCAGTTTCAAAGAAGGACTCCTTAAGAATTGTTTTGGCATTGGTAGCTCATTATGATTTAGAGCTTCACCAAATGGATGTTAAAACCGCCTTTCTGAATGGAGAGCTTGAGGAAGAAATTTATATGGACCAACCTGAAGGTTTTGTGGCCCTAGGAAAGGAAAATCTTGTGTGTAGGCTTAAGAAGTCAATATATGGGCTGAAGCAAGCTTCCAGACAATGGTATATAAAGTTTAATGATACCATATTATCGTATGGTTTTGTAGAGATCATCGTTGACCGTTGTATCTACATGAAAATTAGTGGGAGCAAGTTTGCTATTGACATGGGAATGTTAAGTGATGTAAAGAAATTGAAAAAGTCAATTTCTTACTGAACTATCATGTCATTGTAGTACAGAAAGGTATTAATCCAAATGGGTGCGATATTAACCAAGAAGGATGCAATCAAACAGTTTAAGTCAAGCCAAGCAAGCAATAAGATGTGAAACTATCAACCTAAACAGAAACTAAAAACATAGACTAGCAGCAACTAGCGAAACGAAAACAGAGCAATAACAGAACGATAGCTACTAACAGGAACTAGCAAAGGCAATGAAACAAAAATCAATCAAGCAAGAGAAGCTCCTAAGGATGGGGTAATTGACTTGGTGTATCCTCTTAATCTACCTAGATGGTTTAACAAACTTAATCAAGTTATTCCCTAGACATTAAACTCATAAATAGTCAAGTTCATTCCCATGATAAATAACCTCAGGCTAATCTAGTTCCAGACCTAATCCCTTAGCAAAATCTAGCTTAGCAGGCATTAAGAATCAGTTTAATAAAGCCAATAAACACCCTAGATAACTAATCCCTTAGGCTAGAATGTAAATGTCTCTGAATTAGTTCAATAAGGCATTTTATCAAACACCTTCCGGGCATGGAAATACCTAGGTTCTAATTCCAATTGATCAGAGAGTAATTAGCATTAAGAACACTAATCCAGAAGGGAAATCAAACAATAAACACTTAAACCACCTAGGAGACTAAGATTCCACACCTAATCTATCCCATCCTTAAGAACCCTAATGACTACCGTAACACATGAAGAACAAGATAATCACAAACCCGAAATCAAAATAACTTGCATAAGTAGAAAGATAGAGAATATAGAATGGAAAGATTCAAACACAAACAGCAAATAGATTCAAAGTTATAGGATCCAGAAGCGAAAGATGAACAAAGCTTAAAAACGAGTTTTTTTTTTAGTGTTAAGCGATTATAGGGTATTTATACTAAGAGATAGAAACCCTAAATCACAAAAAGACAAAATAGGCTAATTTTTGGGGGCACTCGACCATGGGTGGTCGAGTGCTATGGTCGAGCTGGCTAAAATTCAAGATTGCTTTTATTCTTCAGTTTGAGATAGTAATCATGTGTGGTCGATGGCTCCAAAACTTCAAGACTCCACCTTTATGCTCAGCTCGACATTGGACTCGACCGGGTGGTCGAGCTAGACTTCATGACTTCAAGATTGCATTTTTTGAACAGCTCGACCTCCTACATCGAGTCCTTTGGTCGAGTCATCTTCCAAAATGTCTGATTTGTGCTCCACTGATGCCTGCCAGAGCTGGGCAAGTGCGCAGCAGAATGCTCGACCTCTGGCCGAGCTGCAGAGTCAGCCTCCTTTCGGTCGAAGCGTTCTCTTTTTCTCTATTTGACTTCAACATCTCCAATATCCCTTGAATGCACCTGAAACAAGTCAAAATGCAAAATACATGCAATCCTAATGCAAAACACTCTAAGTATGCAAAACTAGAGATAAATGCTAAGAACAAGCTATTAAACAAGGCTAAATGAATAAATAATGCATGCTAAAACCATATAAAATGCAGACATATCAGAAATATCTCTCTAGTAACTTCGAGATGAAGGATATGGGTGAGGCATCTTATGTGATCGGAATAGAATTAATCCGTGAAAGATCACAAGGACTGTTAAGTTTGTCTCAGAAAGGGTACATAAATAAAGTCCTAGAGAGATATGGGATGGCTAAGTGTTCCATTGGAAAGGCTCCAATTCAGAAAGGGGATCAGTTCAGCAAAATGCAATGCCCAAAAAATGAATTGGAACGTAAAGAAATGGAAAGAATTACGTATGCCTCAGTGGTTGGGAGTTTGAACTATGTTCAAACATGTACTCGGCCAGATATCAGTTTTGCTGTTGGTATGCTGGGCCGGTATCAAAGTAATCCCGGAATGGACCACTGGAAAGCTGCAAAGAAAGTTCTCAGGTACTTGCAAGGCACCAAAGAGTACATGTTATACATGAGATCCGACAGTAGAGGTCGCTGGATACTGATTCAGACTATGCGGCCGACAGAGAAGTCGACGTTCTATCTGCTTTACTGGGAGGCTCATGGAAGTGTGGAAAGCCTGTCATTGCTACTTCCACCATGGAGGCCGAATTTGTGGCATGCTTTGAAGCCAGTTCACACATTGTGGTCTGAACTTTATTTCGGACTTGGAATTGTTGACAGATAAAGCCGCTGAAAATTTATCGTGATAATTCTGCAGCAGTCTTCTTTCAAAGAATGACAAGTATTCAAAAGTGCTAAGCACATGGAAATTAAATACTTGTCTAAAGGAAGAAGTGTAAACGCAGAGTGACTTTTGAGCATATAGACGAACATGATGTGTTGGCATCCATTGACGAAAGGATTACCGCCCGGGATATTTATTGGCCATGTAGAGAAGATGGGCATAATAGATAAGACCTTGCTATGATTATTTGTGCTCATGTAAATATGTTACTCAAAGATGATATCATTAAAGTTTTGTGTTTTTTCTGTGATTAAAAGTATGTTATCATAATAGTTATGCATGTAAAGTTTATATTTTAACAAAGATAACATATAAGGTTGAGAATTATGTTTTATCTCAACATAAAGGATTTTGAGAATTAAAGTGAAATCTCAATAAAAAAGAAGTAGAAAGTGGTGTGGTGCTTAACCCCATCGTAGAATGATGGGCAACCGCCATGACTCGGCTAGCTCTAGATTTATGATACTTAATGTTTATTGAACTTGATGTAAAGATGTGCAATAAAGAGTTTTGGACTGTAAAGTTAACACAACGGCCAAGTGGGAGAATGTAAGAATATTTTCCTTAGAGTGGCCGATGTATTAACGGTCCGATCATAACAGTTCAAATTCTTTATAATGTTTACGGATTCTAATACGTTAAAGCGAAACCGTGATGGATCGGTCTCGATAAAAGAGTATTAGGATGGGTATGTTGAGACCCTTTCCTCTAACCATAAACGGTGTATTAGTTCTTATGGAAATATGTACATACACATATAATATGGTTTTAATTATATGTGTATACATATGCAATAAAGAAAGAGTATAGGGATGTCTTAATAAATAAATAAAGAAGGGAGCAGTTATTTATTTATATATGTATCCTTATACAGAAAAGAAGCTGACACTTGAAAAATCTCTGTAGAAAAGAAAAACAGAAGAGAACGAAAAGTAAATCTCTCTCCATCAAAGAGATTAAGAACAGAAGAAGGTTTAGAGGAGAAGATCAACAAAGTATTTATAAGGATTCTGTGCAACAATCGAGAGCAATGGATAATAGTAAGTTCTTAATTCTCTATTGTTTTAGATTCAATAGGTTTTCATCATCAATTTTAAAGGATTGTGGAATTAAATGGCCTATTGGGAATAGGATTGATTTCAGGAATAGAAATCATTAAAGATTAAGATTACATTTCCACAATCGCTTGAGCCTGAAAACACTCTCAAAATCCTCAAGTCTGCGAATACCCTGTCCACCTTCAAGCCTTGGCTTTCAAATATCCACCCACGAGACACGAGCTCCCGTGGCTGACGCTCCCGTGGCTGACTCCGTTCCATTTTTCCAGAGAAAGGAGGAGCAAAGTGAGTCTATTTTAGCATAGAACCTCTTTGGCAAAGTGAACACTTGACTCCAAAACAACACCATACAATAAATCACTAAAGAAACCAATTTAATCTTTCCCGCGAATGAGAGAAATTTGATTGTCCATGAGTGAAGCTTGGTTGTGATTCGGTTCAAATAAGGCTGTAAGGTCTGATAGGAAACTCTAGAAGAGTTTAGTGGAAACCCAAGAGAGCGGGTAGGAAGAGTGCCCAGTTTTATACTTGCCGTATACTTATGGAGGCAGCTTCAGCATCCGTATAACCTCCAAAGAAGAGAGCAGAATTTGCCTCATTAACTTCCAGTCCAGATAGATCTCTAAATCTACTCATAACATGCAAGATACCATCAATAGACGAATGAGAACCACTTGAAAAAACCAGAAGATCATCACCAAACATCAAGTGGGTAACTTTGGGAGTCGCACTTGGGATGTATCTCAAACTTCTTCGCAACCTTTGCAGCATTTAGCATTTGTCTTAACGGCTCCATCACCATAATAAAAAGATATTGAGAGAGCGGGTCACCCTGAAGGAGACCCTTTTCCCCTCAAAGAACCAAACAAGCTGACCATTAAATGCGACAGAGAAAGGTGGAGTGGAAATACAATCTTGATGTTGCAAACTCCCAACTTACTGTGTCAAAGGCTTTCCGAATATCAACTTTAAGCATAGAACATTTACGTGAATACGAAAGATGGTAATTCCTTAACAGCTCTAAGGCAAGTAAAACATTTTCTCCTAAGCTTCTTCCTTTACGGAAAGCCGCATGGTTGGGAGATAGACATTCTGGTAACAACGGCTTCAACCATGATTTTAAAAATTTTAAGATATTTTACATGGCTTGATACGATCTATCTAAAGCAGAAATCTTAAATTTAGAGAGAGAGAGAGATAGAGAGAGAGATCAAAAGCTTATATTATATGTGACTCACAATTCGATAATCACAATTTCGCGATTCGATTCAGCCATCGATTCGACTAGAATCTTAATTTTAAAACCTTAAGGAAAAAAGAAGGAGACAAAGTTGAGGTTGAATAAATATAATAGAAAAAACAAAATTAAGCGAAATATATGAAAAAAATAAACCACTATTCAATTTGGTTTAAACGTATGCGTTTTATATTATTTGATTTACGATTGGATTAAACTCGTCTAAAAACCCTAGACACCCAAATTTGTTCTACAATGTAAAGTAATTTTTCAACAAAAATTAAACAATAAACTTGATTCAGCATATTTCAAGGCTGTGGATTTTTTCATAGACATGTACAAAACTTTAGAATCTAAGTTTGGTCCATCAGGAACCTATATTCTACACGTAAAATTACAAACTTTATTTGCTCCGTAATATGAATTAAATTACAAACTTGTTTTGGTTACAACAACCAAAAGCTAGATTAATATTAACCGAAACTTAAAATATAAATCGAAATAAAACTTAAATTTTTCTATGGGAGTCAAGTGACACAATGGTGACCACTTCTAAAAACTCATCACATTAGGTTGCATGTTCGGGATTCGAACTCTGCTCCCTACGATGTTAAGGGATTAATAAAGTCACTAGGCTAGTTGACAAAAAAAAAACTTAAATTTTTCTTTTCATGAAATATTTAAAAATTAATAAATATTTTTCTTACAAAATTAAATAATTTTGAATTTTGAATAATGTTAAATTTTATTTTTATTTGTTTATAACCGGAAAATCTTAATATAACGCAATTCCACAATTTTTGATTTACGATCCAAAATGCCGGTGTAAATTCATAATTTTTTAAATTATAAAAAGATAAATCTATAGAAAATTACCATGGTTTAAGTCATGATTGTAAATGAGGGTATTTTAGACATTTATAATTTTGGAATAATCATCTACATCTGAATGCACCAATTAAACTCATCATATTTTTTGAAAAAAAAAATTGGATGAGTTTGACAAATACATCTAAATGATATCTTTAATTGTGTTTAAACGAACAAACGAACAAACGAACAACACCTATATCCATGACAGTTCCAGATTCTCATTGACAAAGGTGGTGTTTCATCTCTCTGCGCTCATCTTAAAGAGAAATATTATTAATGTATGTGAGAAACAACTTAGTTAGAAATGGTTAGTTGTTAAAATCGGGTTAAGCACATCAGTTTGTTGCTTTGTATACTCCATCTTGAAGAGAAATATTAATATATGTGATAAACGAGTTAGTTTAGTTAGTTATTGAGAACGGTTAAGCACTTGTACATGATTTTTTAGTTTAATGAACTAAACAAACTCCAATAGATGTAGTAAGACTTGCGTTTAGAATTTTAAAGATCAATTCTCAATTTGCACACAAATCTGAATTAAATCGTATAAAGCCTAATTTCGGGTTACGAATCATTAGCCCTACAAGACGTAATTAAACTCGTAAGTCTTAACTATCAGTCTCATTAACACAAAAGGAAACAGAGCGGTCTTACAAACCAATTGAGGCTGGAACTTTACTCTACCACAATATAAGACCGTTTGTGCGCAATCGACATTGGGTTTCAGACTCTCAATTTGAGTCACAAAGTTATTAAAATCAATCCAAACGGTCAATCAGATACCTTTGCATTTGCCAATAAACCACACCTGATATGATCTTTTTGTTTCATCAAACTGTAAAGTCCCCTATGGGAAATGGAATGGTAAGTTCCAGTATTAACGGAAGTTAATGATGTAACTTTTATTGAAGAGGGGACTCTCTCAGGTCCATACTGAACCATGGAGTTTCCTAGTTTAAAGAGAGTTTTAGTGTTTTTGGTAGGGGCAATGAGACAGATTACAAAGGACCCTCATTTCCTTCAATAGTCTATCATTCTTCCTCTCAGTATAGCCTCCGCCTTACGCACTTCTTTCACTGGTCCAATCACAAATACCTGCACCAAACCAGTTAACCACAAAACACTACATTACATATTTGGGTTCCACCAATCTCTCGTTTAAAGCTAAATATTAGAACTATGTTGAGATTGTGTGCCCCAATGGAATAAGACTAACCTTGTCAGGTGGACCCTTTGCCCCTCCAATTAGAATTTCCGCGCTGCTAGACAAAAAAAATCACTCGTATTATATGACAGTCAGATATCAAATGTCTTGTTAGCACTACTACAACACGAACAAAATGTTTTATACTTGCAAGCTTCCTTAATGGCGAGAATTGATGCTCCTTTCCTTCCAATCACACGTCCCATCTTTCCTGGTGGAACATTAAGCACTGACAGGATCTCTTCTTCGAGACATTGATCTTCTGACTTCAGGTTATCTGCAACACTTAAAAGTCCAACTACAATCAGTAAACCAATTGAAGCTAACATCACTTTATCTTTCTGTCTATATCATATACGATCTTAATGAGGAAACTGTGTGACCACACAGATTATAAAAAAATTAAGGAAAGATTTTTTTATATCTTCACTGACTGCTGAGAGTAACCTTGTTATGTCCTGAACTACATTCTTAATGTGCGTACAAACCTGGAATTGGAGGAACAGTTGGCCAATCAGCAAAATCAGCATCGTTCGTGCAGCAGAGACACCGACAGTACAACGCACCACGAACGGCAAGATGCCATAATGACCGCTGATTTAGTTTTCCCATCATTTTGTGATAGAGATACAGAAGGAAGCGGACATCGTCGGCGGCTGCGCGGATCATGAGCTCAGTCATCGGCCTGTATGTCCAAAACTTTGGGTCCTAAATTTGAAAGATTAAGGGAACACAAACAACTCATTATCTATTCTGGAAGCATAATTTCAGTATAAACACTAGCAAAGATATAGTAGAAATGTAATGAACCTGCCGCATGAGCACACGAACTTCTTCTTTCTCTTCATAGGATATGCCTAAATCGAATAAACAAAAGTAAAGTGATTGATTCACCACCACATGATTGGTAAAATGTCGATATCACTATTTCAAGGTGCAAGATATGAACCAGAACAAGAAGTTCCAAAAAGCAGGCTCTACAGATAAGGTCGAACTTGCATAAACATTTGCTCAGCTGAAATCAGTATATTCATGCCCAGAACAAGATGCCACGAGGATTAAATATTAAGATAAATCATAAATAAAAACTAACATGATAATCTAAAATGTACCGCAGTAACGTGGATCAGCAAGGAGTGAAACAAACGATATATAATCATCTAGAGGTCTCCTCCTGCCTTCTTGTTCTTCTATCAGAGAAAATGCAATCTGTAAGCCAGAAAATAGTATAAGAAAATCAGGACCAAGGTTTCTTAGATAGAAAATAGCTTTAAGGCACGAGATCTTTGTGTCACATAGAAAATATACCTGAGTGTCCACAACATTGTGCAATCTTATCCCAAACTGGAAGTATAAGGCCTGTAGTACGAAAATAATTAAGCCATGTTGTCATGAATTATAAATATGTCATGAGCTACAATAACAAGCCAACAAAAACTTCAGACACCTCACTGTCACGTTTGCAATCGTGAATAACTTTTGTGATGTAATTAGACTCGAGTGCAGGCTTACACGCTTTCATAAGCACCTCTCCACCTTCGATGACATCAACCAAGTATATTGCATTAGAGAATGCAATCTGCCAAGACAAGATCTCCAGTAAGAATTATAAACTACCAAGAGAGGCAAGACATAAACCACAAGTGAATTTTCTGTGATATGCTCCACATTCTAAGACACAAAGAGTAAACAATAATCTAAAATTTAATTTTGTAAAGGAAATCAAAGGTCACCTGCATGATACATAGTTTTCCATGTCGACAGAGATCAACACCCTCACAGTCAAAACCAACGACCAATTTCTTTTCAGGAGAAGGGTTTAGGAAATCAGCAGGAAGTTGCAACGGATCTGCCACTATGTGAATCGGTACTGGTGGCTCAGTAGCTTCTTGTGTCGGTGACCTTCCCCCTTCAGAGTAAAACTCAGACATGAGACGAGAGATATATGACAACATCCACTAGTTGCATAATCAAAATACAAACAAAAATTGCAGAAAATGAAAAAATGTAACAGAAGTAACATGTCTAGTTTTTAGTATAGACTCCAAGCTGCAAACAGAGAAACTGTACTGATCTAATCCAATTCATGCATTCATCTTTCTGCTTAATCTTGCTAGTACACAGTCTATAGATCAAAACAGAAATAAAAATACTAACAAAATGCAGAAAATGATGAGAATGTAAACAAACTAACTAACACGTCTAGATTAGTATACAAACTAAGCTTCACTTAAAGAATAGAGTTACAGTAATATATCCAAGTCATGCATTCATCTTTCCGCTATTCTACAGTTCCATAAGACATTTTAGATTAAAACAAAAATTAAACCAAAATCTAAGCTGCAAACTATTTAACTCATACAATCTAAGCTGCAAACAGAGATACTGTTGATGATCTAAATCCAACTCATACATTCTACATTCCCATAAGACATTTCTCAGATCAAAAATGAAATTAAAAAAAATCGCTCATATTATGCATTGCAAGAAAGAAATAATGAAGCACCTTGAAATTTTGAACCTATACTCTCCCAGAAACGAGCGAAAATAGACGGCTAAACTCACATTTTCGATCAGAAACGAAGTAACGTTAACATATATTCGGTTTATTCTCAATCAATTGATCAAAAGGCCAAAAAACACCAAATTCTTTGGAGGAATCTGAGGGATAAAGCAGATCGAATACGGTGAAATCAGAACAGCGAAGCTAAGCGATCGCAATGGAATGAACGAAGATAATTACTAGTAGCGAAGCTAGGTGAAACGATCAAAAAGCAAATTGAGGGTTAGAGAAGCAAATTGAAAGAAGAAAAAGGGACCTGGTTCTGGAGGAATCGGGACGTGAGCTCGCTGAGTTGGAGAAGACGACGCCATTTCGATCAAAGCGTCGAAGCAGCTCACAACTTTACTTGAGGTGACTGTCCAGATTCACTAACGGATGGGTTCCCTAACGGAATCGGGTTTGGTAAAAAAGCGATTGTATTTAGGCTTGGGCTTGAGCTTGGGCTTGAGCTTGGCTTGAAGAAAAACACAAAAAGAATTAAAGCTTCAGTTTACATAATATTTCAAACTTTTTTAGTTAGTCAAAAAACAAAAACAAAAACTTTTTTGTTGGGATTGCCATATCAAAGAATGAAAAGAGTTTCAAAAATCATTTTTCATATTCCAAATCATAAAAGTAAAAATTCATAGAAAATAGAATTCATTGATATATTATTATGTTTAACATTATTGGTTTTTTTATATAGATTTGGATAGATACCTTAAGTACTACAACAGATAGTTGTGTACTTGCAGCATATTTGCGTGGAGAAATTAAGATTTTATTTACCTAATCTGTGTAGTGAAAAACTCAGCACGCATCACAAATCTATAAAAGATTTCGTCACAAGTGAACGATGAGATCAGAACAACATCACTGGTGATCAAAGGCGAAATCGGAACGACGGCTCGGACACCAATGAGGGAAGACGTGAGAGCGATGATTCAAAGAGTACGAGAGATATCATTAAGGTTAGTATGGTTAATTTAGGCCTGGACATTCGGATTTCGAATCGGGTTCGGATCGGATTATTTGGATTTCGGATTAAGATTTTAGTTGTGTACTTGCAGCATATTTGCGTGTAGAAATTAAGATTTTATTTACCTAATCTGTGTAGTGAAAAACTCAGCACGCATCACAAATCTATAAAAGATTTCGTCACAAGTGAACGATGAGATCAGAACAACATCACTGGTGATCAAAGGCGAAATCGGAACGACGGCTCGGACACCAATGAGGGAAGACGTGAGAGCGATGATCCAAAGAGTACGAGAGATATCATTAAGGTTAGTATGGTTAATTTAGGCCTGGACATTCGGATTTCGAATCGGGTTCGGATCGGATTATTTGGATTTCGGATTATTCAGATATGGTCATATTGAATCCGAATAGAATCTGAAGCTATTTCGAATCGGGTTTGGATCGGATTTTTTTCGGATTCAGATCGGCTTATTCCGATTTTTCCGGGTTTTTTTCGGGTTTTTCGGATTTTTTTGGATTCGGATCAGGTTATTCGGATATGGTCATATAGAATCCGAATAGCATCCAAACCTATTTCGGATCGGATTCGGATCATATGCCCAGGCCTAATGGTTATTACGCTTTTCTTAAAAAGTGATAGTTTTGAAAACAAATTGCTTTGGCGGCATTTTTGAAAATAGATACTGTAAAATGGCCATTTCTCAAGATATATCACGTCATTTTTGTTGGTTTTATAAACTAAAGTTTAAGCTTGACTAAAAAATATTTGTGAAAAAGTGATATATGAATTTGACAAATGAATATGTGAAAAGTGATAAGACTTTTTCAAAGGCTTCGCCTCTTTCATCATTTTTCACAAAGTCTCATGTCCAATGCTTTACAAGACTTGCTCTTAATAGAGACTTCAGTGTAAGAGGTATCTTCCCCTCTATTATAGCCTCTATCTTCTTCCATAGACTTAGAACACATCCTCTCTTCACCGTCAATATTGCTTGGCCCTGGACTTGAAGTATAACCACATGGTTGTGTTCTCATTTGAACCGACCTGAGTAGAGCGGTTCTCCTCAAGTCACCCGAATGGCAGATATCGCTGGGAGATGATGGAAACCTTCCTTCTGTGTCTGATCCTCTATGGCGAGACTGTGGAGTAGTAGTAGTTGTTGCATTGGAGCTGATGGAGGTAGGACATGTATGTGAATAGTGTGAGATTGTTGATGATGACGGGTGTGGTGGGTTTGTTGAAGTAAGAGGTCTTTGGTATCGGTATGGTGAAACTGGACTAGTTGGGCGGCTCTCCGGTTGCAATGAGCTAGTGCTTGTTGTTGGGTCCTCGCAGAATCTCGCTTCGTCCGAGTCTTCGGACATGGGAGAGTATTGTAATGGTAAATCATCCCTGTGTTATGTATGACACATGTAATGAAGCTCATCAGATAGTTATGTTGAAACTTCACAACCATATTCAACAACAAATGCTCCACTCCAGAGTCTCTAATGAGCTAAAAAACACCACTAGAGCCTGCTTGAATTTCCTGGTATCAAGTTTCAAATAAAGAATCGAGATAGAGAAACAAAACAATCTTCAACTCAGAGCTGTATACTTGTTTCCTTGTTTTTAGGCATTTGCAAAAACCAACTTCAAGACCATTTTGAGTACAGACTACAATCACATCTATTCCCAAAACTTTGGACTCTGATAAACACAGATACGCCAAAAAGATCAAACACAAAATCCGGGTGAGAGATTTACAAACCTGTGATAAAGAAAGCTCTCAGACCGAGCTGGAGACTCTAACATGTTGACAGGAAGTGAGTCTCCGACTGTTAGTCCGTTTAAACTGCATGCCATTATCTATGAGGAAGATGATATAGCGAAATCTCAGGACATTTAAACACCATATAAAAGAAAACTACAGAAGCTATGGAATCGGTGTCAGAAAGCAAAGCCATAGAATTAACAGAAAGCATCTGGAAATGGCGATTTCGGAACCCACAAGAATCAGCAAACAAGTTGAATTATGGAACAAAACGACCAGAAGTTTGGAAATGTAAGAGAAAAATCAAACAAACCTCGCTAAGATAACGTTTCTGGGAGCGAAGGTTATCGAGATAGACCTCGTCTTCCGGATCTCTGGTTCGTTTCCCGCTCGGCGACGAAACTGATATCAGCACTGGTGGCTCATTAGCTTCTTGTGTCAGTGACCTGCCTCCTGCAGAATAAAACTAAGACATGAGACAAGAGATTTATGACAATATCTACTAGTTACATTACATAACCCAAATACAAACATATTGTTGAAAAATGACAAGAATGTAAATTAACAAACAATAAAATAATTTAGGATGCAAAACAGAGATACTATAAATGATCTAATCCATAATCAAAACATTCCAATAAGACAATTCAGATCAAAACCAAAAAAAGGCTCATATGAATGCACAAATAACGAAGCAGCCTTGGGAATTTTGTATCTATAAGTTCCAAGAACATGTTAAGTTAAACATTTCATCGCTGTTTTTAATTTCAATCTATTGATTCAAAGGCGAAAAAAACAACAAAAAATTATTTAGGGGAATCTGAGGGAGAAGAAGATCGATTACGGTAAAATTAAAACAGCGATTAGCAAGGAATGAAGATGATTAGAAGCGAAAGCTTGGTGGGACGATCAAACGCGAGTTAAGAATCCGAAAATTAAGGGATGGAGAAGCAAATTGAAGAAGAATAAGGGACCTGGTTCTGGAGGAATTGGGACGTGAGTACGCTGAGTTGGAGAAGACGAAGCCATTTCGAGCAGAGCAGCGAAGCTGATTCACCACCGGATGGGTTGAAGGAAACGAGGGTTAGTGGTAGATTGAAATTTTTTTCTTTTCACATATATTAATTCAAACATTCTGCTTCTGTTTCCTAGATTGAAAAAGGTGTTGTTTTGAAAAAGGGTGTTGTTTTCAATTTTTTTCTTTTTTCACCTGAAACAATACTTCGTGAAAAAATATCTCACATCGGAAAGATGGAAGGATCTTGAGTAATATATAAGGGATATGAGTCAATCCACTCATCGTCAATTAGTTTTGAGTTGGAATCCCATTAACCTTAACATGGTAGCAGATCTTGAATTCACATTGTCCCACTAAACTGAAATTGATTGGATCCGAAAGTAGCTCAATCGATATGAACCGAAATTGGACCGACCCATAAATAATTCGGCCAATTTCACCCAAAATAATCTTAGATTGAGATTTGTCGAGATTAATGGCTAGATGGATCATTATCTCGAGAGGGAGTGCGAAGAAAGATCCCACATCGAAAAGATGGAAGGACCTTGAGTAATATATAAGGGATATGAGCCAATCCACTCATCGCCAATTGGTTTTGAGTTAGAAGCTCATTAACCTTAACAAAATGTGGCAATACATGCACGATCAATTCTCAAAAGTTGGGTTAACCAAACGGGAGGAATAACATCTAAAAAGTCGTGATACATAGGGTAGCTACTAATATCCTTAGCTAAGGCATCATCACAAGAATTCGCTTGTCGAGAGATATGGGAGAAAGAGAACTCCTTTCCCAAGCTTTTGCTCATGATGTTCGCGATGTAATTACTTAGCCTTGGCCACAAGTGAACACCCTGCATCACATTGACACAATCCGACTCAAAGATTACGTTGATATAGCCAAGAAGAGAAACACAAGACACAGCCCAAGCCAAAGCGGCTGCTTCAGCATCCAGAGGAGAACAAAGGAGAGGCACCCTTTTCAATCTAAGAAACAGAAACAGCAGGATGTTTGAATCTGGTATACATTTCTTACGACGTTATAACTTTCTGTTAACGTCTCTAAACGCGAGTTAACGTCATG
Organism: Boechera stricta; assembly: GCA_018361395.1. Taxonomy (NCBI): domain Eukaryota; kingdom Viridiplantae; phylum Streptophyta; class Magnoliopsida; order Brassicales; family Brassicaceae; genus Boechera; species Boechera stricta. The sequence continues at coordinate 5,469,851 of CM031541.1, forward strand.
TCTAAATCGACATATTTTTGTAAAGTTTGCGATTTATTTTGGCTATGACAACAAGTTGGATATTTATGGCGGGCTCGTGAAAGTTGGCGTATTAAAATGGGTAAATTTGAAAGTCGAGCATTTTTTTGACATTTTTTCCTATGTATTTTGCTGTTTTGGACAATTGTATTTCTCATTGGTTACTTCACCTAGTGGAAACCGATCTGCCATACATGGTTTCCGTAATTTCTTTGTAAGTTTTGACTTTTAGTAAAGAATGAGAAGTTGAGTTAAAAAAAAAAACAAAAAACAAAAGAAAAACAAACTACCACTATTCATACATCTACCGACACACCGAAACTTAAAAAAAAACAGAAAAAACTAATGTCGCCGTAAAATCTATGACTTCATAACTTCTTTTGATCTTCATGTCTTCTCTTGTAATTAAGGAATTTTGGAAATTTGATTTTGCTTTCAATAAGAGGTGATGCGTAGAAAACCGACTTATTACACCTGTGCTGGTGTGTCGAAACTGAGCCGACATAAATCCGAAAAGAAGAAAACAATAACTACATATATCGTGACCAGATCCTGTTGCGGGTTCGAATGGAAGAGACTACAACTAAGCCGCCCATCAGAGACACCATTCACTTACCTTGTGGATGGTGAATCGGTCTGATTAAAGGCCTATGGAACTCCGAAGAAAAAGAGAAGATAAATCTACAACAATACTACAAAAATGTAGACTGACATCAGAGCTTTGGAAGCTTCTCTCCATCGGCCGGATATTTTCACCGACTCTTTTTTTTTTTTACTCGACTTCTCATTCATTAAGAAAAGTTAAAACTTACAAAGAAGTTACAGGAACTGTATTTCTACCTCGTCTCAGGTTTCACCCGAGAGCTACCTATAAGGTAGTCTCGAGAGTTTAACCCGATGTGACCGCAAGTGCACGGTTAAATGCAGTTGTAGTACAAAGGGGATCGATCCATAGAAAGAATAGAATAACTACACAGAGAATGCAAATGCAAATCTAATCTAGGCGGAATAATAAAATAGGGGGTTGTGTCCTAAGTTTTTAAATTGTATTTTAGTTTTCAAAATTTTTTTTTTTTTATCAAGCTTTGTAATCTTTTAAAATATAAATAAAATACCCAAGTTTTAATCAATTTTAAAGTTATTTGAGATTTAAGGTACCTAAGTTTCATCCTTAGTGTATCCCAACGCTATCTTGGCTAGGCCACATCAGATTACGTTAATACCCTAAAAAGTTAATACGTAAATTACGAAAGTTTCGCGGAGATCTCACCAAATCCAAACGGATTTGTTGAAAATAACTTTTACAAAGTTTTGAAACGGTTATCCAACCTTTATTCCAACGGTTACAGAAAAATCTCAAACCTTGGACCAACGTCCATACTAGTCTAGTTCAACAGGTTAAACAAAAGGTCAAAACCTTACCGTGTCTAGCAATACCTCATCCAGAAGCCAATATGATAGTAGAAACCGACGCCTCTAAAAAGGGCTATGGTGGCATACTAAAACAGAAACTACTAACCTCAAACCAAGAGTCTATAGTTAGATTTCATTCCGGTATCTGGCTAGGACCCCAGAAAAACTACTCTACTGGTAAAAAAGAAGTTCTTTCTATTGTCAACTGCATTTCAAAATTTTAAGATGATTTAATCAACAAAAAAAATTTATTACGGGTTAACTGCAAGTCAGCAAAAGAAATTTTACAAAAAGATGTAAAAAATTTAGTTTCAAAACAAATTTTTGCTCGCTGGCAAGCTATTTTATCCGTTTTCGATTTTGATATTCAATACATTAAAGGAAACATAATTCTTTGCCAGATTTTCTAACAAGAGAATATTTACAGGGTAAAACAAGTAATATTCAACAAAGTATTCAAGATGAGTGAATCAAAGAACAAAAAACCGATGACGGCATCGGATTATATCAAGAATCAGCCCCATCTCCAGGGCAAACCACTTACTACTCAAAACCCTTTTTCGGCACTCGCCGAATTTCCACCATTATCTTATTCCAAAGCAGCAACAGCAGACAAAGGTCAACCTTCATCAACACCTACTCAAACTTCTGCCCAATCAACAACCAAGTCAACCTATTATTCAAAACAGCAAAAACAACACCTTATGACCACCCAATTCACCAAAACCATTACCCTCAAAGAACTCCAACTATTTACCAAAAGAGTCTTCTACGATGATAGCCTCTACATTACCGATAACCTCACAAAAAACCGTACCTTTTATGAGTATATTCTAGTAGACTCTAATTCAGTAGAAATTACCCATTATCTAGACAAAACCAACCCCAACCTCATTTCCTACTCTACCTGCAAAATTCTTAAAATCAGTTTTATCCCAGACCTTGGCTTTATTCACCATCAAACCCAAAAACCATTTTCCACTCGGCTACCATATCGGGTTATACATGTTGATTACCAAAAGCGCCTTCTTCGAACCTTCTATCTTCGACCTTCGACCACTCTGGTTTATATCCTTTGAAATAAAATGTCATAAATCAATCCGGATGGTTTCACTGGTAGTACTGGTTCGGACCTTCGACAATTTACCCATCGGACATACTCAAAACATCTTTCCCTCACTACCTCGAAACGCACTCCCACCAATCGGTCCATTATCTAAAATCTCCTTCCACATTGACATGGGCATTTCTTGGATTTGCTCGCGACATTTTAACCTTGCACTTCATTTACCCGATATGCCTTACTCCCTCATCCGCGAATTCCGCATCAAATGGTGGGATAAGTACAACCTTGACCGGTGTTCTCTAGCCAATATCTCTCGCTTCTTGAAATTCATCATCAACTCCACATATCAAAGTCTCCAATCTATCCCTTTAGTCAAACTTGACCAGTTTACTCAATCGCGGGTCCATCAATCCACACCTCCAAAACAACTTTCGGTGTCCAGCCCTACACACTCTACCATCAATCCACACCTCAAAAAAATCAACAAAAAAAAATAAACTAAACAAGATTCTCGCGGCTCTTCGTCAACAGATGGACTCTTCTGATGACGACGACATTATGCAAGATAATGATCCTTACGGCGGGCCTTTATCCCAAGATCCGTTCGAATAATCATTCCAAAAAAAAAAATGTAATTATGATGTATATATTTTCGCGCCTTTATCGTATATTCTAGTAGACCCTGTATATTATTATGTTTTATGCTTTCTCTAAATAATGTTTATTTTGTAAATAATCTACAAAATATATCTCTGTTTTAAAATTATCTATGTAATAGTCCAAGACAAGAAGAATCAAGGCGGGACCCACACGAAGACTTATGCAACAGAAGAAGCCAACAAAAACACGTCATAGGACTGTCGGCACCAATCAAGACTCGCCACAAAAGCCTTCGACAAATCCGACTCAGCAAAACCAATCAAAGATCAACACGTAAAAGACTTCAATCATGCAAAACCTCTCCCCATCCCTCTATAAAAACACTCTTCGAATTCATTGGAGGCAGAGCGACTTTCATCAGCTACCTTTTCTCTAAAAATATTCTCTAAAAATCTCTAAGTTTTTAAATTGTATTTTAGTTTTCAAAAAAAAAAAAAATTTATCAAGCTTTGTAATCTTTTAAAATATAAATAAAATACCCAAGTTTTAATCAATTTTAAAGTTATTTAAGATTTAAGGTACCTAAGTTTCATCCTTAGTGTATCGCGATCTTGCTGCGCCTCGGATTACTACAAAAGTTAATACGTAAATTACGAAAGTTTCGCGGAGATCTCACCAAATCCAAACGGATTTGTTGAAAATAACTTGTACAAAGTTTTAAAAATTAATGGATATAAAAAGGTCTCATATTCATAAGGTTCTTTAGTCTTTTACTCAATTCTCTATTTTTCTAAAAAAGGAAAAGAAAATACATTTTATAAGGAGAGTAAAGTAGCTCATCTTTTCGATTTGGAGAGTATTCCAGTGTTTGATTCGAAATAAAGGCACTCGGTGGAATACTTTGCTCTTTTAACTATTAGAAGACTCTAGTAGAAAAAGAGAGACTTAAGCCCAAAAAAGGGAGCAGATATTTTCCTGGTTTTAAAAGTTAAAATAGGTTTATTTGATATGAAACCAATCTTGTATTCTTTTCTTTTTTTTCTTTTTTGATAAAGACCAATCTAGTATTGTAAATTACAAAGCTTTGATTAGGACCTCCAAAACAATAGTAATACAGCTACATATGCTTCATTTTTATATCTATATCATCTTATTATATAAAGTTGAATGTGTTTAACGTGGCGTGTCAAGTAGTAGCTTCTTAGATTTTGACAGTATGCATTAATTTAGATTGTGACACGTGTCTCTTTCTGATAATGATAATTTTCTATATAAAAACATAGAATAAATTATTATTTAAGATTTTTGTCAAGCAAAAATGTCAATAGAAGAAATGTAAATAGCAGTAAAATGAAAATAGTAGATTAGATAATTTACTGTTAATGTATCATCAGAAAAGACAATTGTCAGTTTTAGCAAAATATTTAATATTTTACATCGCAATTATGTTAATTTTCCAAATTAATATTGTAATAGTTTGGTTATAAATACCAAAGTATAGATTTTTAACAAATCATATTCTCATTCATCTTTTAGTTTTTGTTATTCATCATATTAAATTAGAAATATAAATCCAGGAGTTCTTCTTACCCTAGATCAATTAGCTAAATAGCAATAAATGAAAATAATAGAAAAGATAATTTATTGTTAATGTATCATCAGAAAAGACAATTGTCAGTTTTAGCAAAATATTTAATATTTACTAAATAATATTTTACATCACAATTATGTTAATTTTCCAAATTAATATTGTACTAGTTCGGTTATAAATACCAAAGTATAGATTTTTAACAATCTTCTCATTTATCTTTTACCTTTTATTATTCATCATATTAAATCAGAAAAATAAATTAAGGTAAGCAATCATGCTATCTTTTACCTTTTGTTGATATAAACTAAGCAATCATGCTTTAGAAATATTTTTCAAAGCCAAAGACATTTTTAAAAAACTAAAGCTATTTTTATGATTTTTTTCCTTTTTGGAATAAAAGTATAAAGCCATATATTGTGGGCTTTGGAAAATTTTCTGTAGCTTCTCAATACATATGTCGTGTATTTGATTTTAAAAAAGGAAAATTTTTAATGTTTTTTTAATTGGAATTTTACTTAGAAAAAATTGATAAATACTATATATATATATATAATTATCGTGTATATCCTTAAAAATAGGAAAGTTTTTATTATTTTTAATTGAAATTTTACTTAAAACAAATTTTGAAATCCTATATATACATCGTGTGGATCCTATGAAAAAAGGAAAATTTTCATTTTTTTTTTGAAATTTTACTTAAATTAAATTAATAAATCATATATATATATATATGATTGTGTAGCCAATAGAAAATATATCACAACAACATCGATTGTAGACTAAAAAGACAAAAAAGAGAGGTATTTTTCATATGTTCTTATTTGTTTGCTAAATTTTTTTTATTGTACGCTTAGTATTTTTTTTGTATATATAATTTTTTGCAAAAGATGTATGTTAATTTGTCCTTCTTTGTGGATATGGCAGACAACTATGACTTTTCTTCTCGGAAAGAGGTAAGAAAAAAAATTTCACTGTTTTTCTCTAAATATTAATTTTAAAAATATATATATTAGTTTAAAAAAATATATATAATTCACATGTTATACTATATTATATTTCTGACGCATATATTTGGTTTTATATATAGATAGTACAATTATTTTGGCAAATGGTGGAGGATGGCGATGAAGATGATTCTCAATTAATAGATGAGTTTAAAATAACACATATGGTTAGGCAACCATTGTGTGCACATCCCACCCGCGGTCGTCAATTTGTAGAAGAGCTAGTACACGATCATCCAGAACAATGTCACTTTCTCCTCAGAATGCGTCCCAAAATATTTACTGATCTATGTGAAACCATAGAAAATAAATACAAGTTGAAATCATCTCAAAATATTTCTGTGGAAGAGAGTGCGGCGATATTTCTATACATTTGTGGTCACAATGCCACTCAACGAAACATCATGAGAATGTTCTGACATTCGCAAGAGACTATATGTAGAAAATTTCATGAGGTGCTTAATGTCATGGAGCTTATGGCAATAGATACATTTAAGCCGGATCCTACAAATCTTACTCAAGTTCATCCGAAGTTGCTGTCTGATAAGCGATATTGGCCATACTTCAAAGGATTTGTTGGTGCGATGGATGGGACACATGTACCTATTATGGTCTCAGGACGAGATCAACAACGGTACTGGAATAGAAAAAGCATATGTAGCATGAAGATTCTTGCAGTGAGTAACTTAGACATGTTGTTTACATACATATATGTTGGTGGCCCAGGATCTGCTCATGACGCAAAAGTACTCTCTTTAGCTATCGAAGGCGATCCTAATTTTCCGCATCCATCTACGGGTAAATATTATCTTGTTGATTCTGGATATACCTTACGTGCTGGATATTTGGGGCCATACAGGCAAACTCAGTACCATCAAAATCAGTTTCAAAACCAAGCACCGCCTAGTAACTATAAAGAAAAATTTAATCGGCGTCATTCTTCACTTCGTTGTGTCATTGAAAGAACATTTGGAGTGTGGAAAGGAAAATGGAGGATAATGCAAGACAGGACAAGGTACAATATTGCAACAACAAGAAAACTCGTGGTAGTAACTATGGCGCTACATAACTTCGTACGAAAAGCAAACATACTAGATCCTGACTTTGACGTTGATTGGAGTGAAGATAATGATCAACAGCCGATTTTAGATGATGAAGATGAAATAGTGGAACAAGACGTGACTGGTTCGAGGCAATATATGGAGGGATTTCGTGATGAACTTGCAATGAATTTATGGAATACTAGTAGGTAGATCTAAGTTTTTTTTTTATTATATCTCATAATATTTATCTCAGTTAAATTAAATTTTAATAAATTAATTTTTTTGACTCAATATTTTAAAAAAAAAAAATAGGAAATTTTACATGACATTTATTGAAAATTTTCATTATTTTTATTGAAATTTTATTTAAAACAAATTGATAAATCCTATATGTATATACATACATATACATCGTGTGGATCCTAGAAAAAAAGATTATTTTTCATTATTTTTATTAAAATTTTTGTTTAAACAAATTGGTAAATCATATATATATATATATATATAAAATCGTGTGGATCCTAAAAAAAAGGAAATGTTTTATTATTTTATTGAAATTTTACTTAAAAAAAATTGATAAATCATATATATATATATATATATATAAATCGTGTAGATCCTAAAAAAAAGAAAATTTTCATTATATTTTTGAAATTTCACTTAAAACAAATTAATAAATCACATATATATATATAAATCGTGTGGATCTTAGAAAAAAAAGGAAAAGTTTCATTATTTTTTTTGAAATTTTACTTTAAACAAATTGATAAATCCTATATATATATATATATACATAATTTCGTGTAGTTACTAAAAAAAAGAAAATTTTACATCAGTTTTATTGAAATTTTACTTAAAATAATTTGATAAATCCTATATATATGATAGTGTATTCGGAAGAAAATATATAACAAAAGACATCGATACTAGACTTTAAGAGAATAATAAGAGAGGTATTTTTTTATATTTTCTTATTTGTTTGCTCAATTTTCTCGTACTGTACTATTAGTATTTTTTGTATGTATAAGTTTTTTGCAAACAATGTATGTTAATTGCGGGTTTTCGGCTTATACAGGCCTGGACAATCACCAATGGGGATGGTAGGTACACGAACAGAGTACCTGTGATTTAAAATACCCAGATAATCGATCCGTCAACTCCGTCATATCTAGACAAGCCCTCCGTCCGTGATTTCATACTTTGACCCAAAATCCGTTAGTCAACGACCGACAGAATCTAACGTTGCTGTATACCTTGCATCGTTAACTTGTACGACAAGATATTGGCTTAAATAAAAATGACACCGTATGATAAAAATATGACGTGGCTGTATACCTCTCTTTTCTTTAAAATCCTAGCAATGAATCCAATAATATAAAAGATTTCGTTGTACGTTTTAACTTATAACTGTTGAATTAAATCTTCTTCTTCCTCCACACAAAGAGCATTTACGATTTACTGTCTCACCGCCAGTCTTTTTTTTTTTAAATACTTTCTTTCTTAAGATTACATTTATTTTCTTTATCATCAACAATCCTTAAAAACCACTTCTTCTGTCTATGCCACAATACTAGCAGCAGAACTGGAAGCTCCAGCTGTTCTTGTCTCGTTCTTCCCACACAGAAACTTATATATAATATTTATTTGAGCATTCTAAAAATATAATAATAGTTTTTACATTTGATGGTTTTTATTAATTTATTTTTCATTTATTGTCATTTGACCACAATCTATATAATTAATAAGCACGAGCAATTTCTTATGCTCCATTTTAAATCCCAACAAGAACATCAAACCAAGAAAATCACACAAAATAGTCGATACTAAACTGCATTAAACCAAAAAGTTTCAAGCAGCACAATCCCAAAATCACCAAAATGACCATAGTTATTATCGTAAAACATTTGAAAGTTAAGAACATCACAATCAAACATCCTCTTGAGTTGGTTGGCTCGGACCCTCTCCAACATCGAGTGTGCGACACTCCAAAACATCCGCCGAGTTCTTCCTCTTCTTAGCTTTAGGAGGCTTTGTAGGTACACCTGGATTATCACACTTGGACTGGTAATGCCCAGTAAAACCACATCGGTGACAATGCATTGTCCGTCCATGTGTGGTTACCTTCTTCCCTTTTGTGAGACTCATTTATACCTCTCGATTCTCTTCGTGGCTTCTTCTTACGCCCTTTAGAAACTTCCCTTGGAGGTGCTTGTAGAGTTGGTTCACGAAGATATCAATACTTCACTCCAACGAGGTGTAATGTTATAGTTGTATTGCTTCCGCCATACTGTTGTCAAAAATATTTGGCCACATAATTTTCTGGATTCAATTGTAGAATAACCCCAAGGCATGACGACAAGGGATCCCTGTTAAATCCCATCTTCTACATGTACATGTTGTCAATGACATGTTGATTTTGTATGAAGTACCTTGATCAACAACTTCAAAAAAGCCAGTAGGTCCTGGAACTGTCCGACAATCTCTCCTAAAACCTTCCTCTTTCTTGATAAGTTTCCCCACTCTAGGAGTGAATTTGCTTTTATGCCTCAATGACTTCTCTCGTCTCATCTCTATGCGCACCATTGCTTGCCTTCGCATAGTCTCCAAAGTTCAACCAAAGGCATGGACCTAGCTTTCTCCAAAGTGTTGTTGTAGCTCTCTGAATAATTGTTCAGAGCATCTTCGCAACAACTTTTTGTTTTAAAAAATGCCCTACTACAACATCTTGGATTCCTCTGCATAAGTGTTTCGTAAACACCAAGATCGTACTCTTTCATTCTTTGTAGACTAGCTTCGTAATCAACCTGAGTGTAACTTTCTACAATATCCCAAAACAACCTCTTCATCCTCCCTTTTTTCGGATGATATCTTTTGATGTTACCATAAATGTGTCTAGCACACATTCGATGCTCCACAGAAGGCAACAACTGCTCCACAGCAATAAGGAGACCCTTTTGTCTGTCTGAAATCAACGTAAATCCATCACCATTACCTAGTAACAAGTCTTCTTTCAGTTTTGATATAAACCACAACCAAGAATCTGTGTCCTCCACCTGAACATAGCCCATGCTACGGGATATATCGTTGTTGGAATCTCTACCAACAGCTGCAAGTAACTGGCCTTTAGTCCCATTCTTTAGAAAACATCCGTCAATCCCAATTGGAACACTAAGATAAAGTGAGTGGGCACATAGAACCTTTCAAAGACCTCTAATGGACCATCATCATCATGTATGAACGTCAACTGTGGAACCTGGATTAGAACTATACACCACAAACCCAAAGAGTTAGTTAAAGCCAACAAACCATTTATGGATTCCTACAAAACATAGTAGAAATACTTACTTGCGGATTTCTATTTCATAGTCCTTAATCTTGGAATATTGCTCATCATACTCTGCTTGTATGATGTCCAAAGCCTTTTTCTTTGCCTTCCTACATTGGTCATGCGAAGCGGATATATTGTAGCTCTCTTCTATTTTCTGCTGCATAAATTTTGGTGGCATTCCAGGGGCACCTCGCAACTCATTTAGGAACAACTTAGCAATGATATTCTCCGTTAACAACTTACAACGTCCATCTTTGATGCAAGTGTGGTTTTCATAGAATGTCTTCACCAGCCAACAATCGATTGATTCATCGTATGAGCAATATATCCGTCAAGGACAACGGAGTTCACCTTCAACTCCACAAATCGCTTCAGATTTTTTAGGTCCCCATCTCACGTATTTTATGTTCCATCCCCCTTTCAATGCGATCTAACGGCTTTGAACTCTTCTACAGATGTGAAGACTTGTCGTATCTTCAACTCACCGCTTCCTCTTTCCCACGTTTCGTACGCATTCGCATCTTCTTCAATATCTGAACAATTCGGACTCGTAGGTAAACCTTCAGGCTCGCTATCATCTTGGATTTCAACAAGCTTCAACCTCGCTTCCTCTTCAAACTCGCGCACGATTTGTAACTTGATTGACTCTGAGTTCTTCACAATTTGTCGCCTCATGGACTCTGGGTTCTTCAAACTCTGGACGACTTTGAACATTCTCTTCTTTTTCCATGTAGATATCTATCACTTTAACCCATGTAGTAACCTCACACATCCTATCGAAATTGTCACTACCGTTGCATATGATTTTCAAGTCTTTGATATCTTCATAAGGTAATTTATACCAAACCCTCTGTCGATACAAGGACACATGAAGTTCATGAATCATCGCCATGAACAAGGAACGAGCCTCCGTGACAATGGTTTGCGTTAATCCACCATTGTAAATAACGCTTCCATCGTTTAGGGTTTCGAAAGTTCCGCTAAAGTTGATTTTGAAGGTTTAGTTATCATTTTTTTAAGAAACGGAGAAGAAATAAGTGAGATTTGGTGAGAAAATTGGAAGTGAAATTGGTAGGGTTTCGACGAAGAACCCTAATTTTGAGTTTGCATGAAGTCGTTTTGCAAAGATAATACGCGTCGATAGTTAACGATCTAAGTCATACTTTAACTAACGGATTTTGGGTCAAAGTATGAAATCACGAACGGAGGGCTTGTCTAGATATGACGGAGTTGACGGATCGATTATCTGGGTATTTTAAATCACAGGTACTTTGTTCGTGTAGCTAGCATCCCCATTGGTGATTGTCCAGGCCTTTATAAGCCGAAAACCCGTTAATTGCTCATTCTTTGTAGATATGGCAGTCAATTATGGCTCTTCTTCTCGGAAAGAGGTAAAAAAAATTTCAATGTTTTTCTCTCAACATTAGTTAAAAGCTTTTTTTGATATTTTTTTTTTGTGTCATAGTTTAAGTGATCTTTCTAGAAAATTCATTGAATTATTTCTAGCTCAACTTGATAAAGAAAATTGGGTAGAGAAGACTCTAACAAAAGAAGGAAAACTAATTGTGGGGAAAAGCTTTAAGGAAGCTACCGAATGTGATTTGGCATAGAAAAATTTTAGCAATCATTTGCATAAGTTAAAGCTCTGGTATGATTGCTATCGTCGACTCTGCAAATTCACCAGAATATCCATCGATCATAACACATGAATAATCAACATGGACAAAGAATGGTGGGATGCTCGAATCCAAGTAAGCACTTCATTATATTGAATTTTTTTTTTATCGTTTTAGAAATTGACATATAAATCTATAATAACATTATAATGATTTTTGTAAAATATTTAGGAAACTGAAGTGGCTAAACGATTTCGTAAGAGAGGTTTAGCAAATCAAGATCTCTTAGAAAGATTGTTTAGTGGAGCTCATATTGGAGTTGAAGATGGATGGTCATTGAAATGGCCCGACGTATACCCTCAACATACAAATGGTATTCAACAATTTGATATGAATACAAATGTTGCGAGGATCCATATAGCGTCAACTACTCCAATGATGAACAAAATCGAACATTCATTTAGCAAGACACCCATTCACCTTTGAATGAACGATCACGCTCGTGATCAACGAAAACGTGAACGTGGGCGACATCGAACATGATAACCGACGATCTATCAAAAGCTTTTCGTGAACGCTCGATGCAATAAAATTGGAAGAACGAGATGTCATCCAGCGTTAACATCCGATGTAACCATGGTCGCATCGCCTGATACATCAAATTTCGAGAAGTTTGGTTCATCATTCTACGGGAAGCTACTAATTTACTTTCAGAGATAGGTTGCTCGAAGATGGTTTCTGGATTGAAAACAAGTTTGCACTTTTTATCTAAAATATAATTCGTAAACACGACGAATAATCATAAAATATATAGATTTTGTCATATTTTATTTTATTTAATTTTTAGATGGTGTGTTTGCATTTTTAGTATTTTAATTTATTATTTATTTTAGTTAAATGAAATTTCAATAATAATTTTTTATTTATTTATGTATAGACAAAATATTAATATAGACACCTATATTTACCAAATATTTTCATATTTTAAAAGTCCAATATTTCACCGTCATTTTTAATTTAATTAGATTTAAGAGATAAGCCTATTTCATGAGATAAACTAAAACGAGAAAAATTCTGATACAAATTGCGTATAATCATAGAATCTGCAGAAAAATCTACTATAATTTTACAGTAAAATCACTAAATTCTGATCCAAAAATCAGATTCATTATCTTCCTCTTTATGCGAGTATAAACTTTTTATAAACTATGTGGAAAAATTAGATTATCTTACATATTCTTAAAAAGAAAACAAAAAGTGAAGTATTGGATGAGGTTTTTAAGATTTCTTTTACTCTCTAGTTTCTTCTTATTAAAGATTATATTACAAAAGGAGTCCACGTTGTCACGCACTTTCCGGTGGTGAAAAATCAGAAAATGTCCAAATGGATTTTATCAATGATATCTCCAAAGGATCCTCTCCTTTAGACCCCACTTTTCCCATCTCTTTTTGCCCCTTTCCTCAATCTTCTCCACAGGTCATCTTCTTCTTCCTTCGAATCTTGTTCCTTTTGCTTGATTCAGCGACTCTGTTTCGCGATTAGCACGTGGAGATTTTGTCTCACTTGGGTTTTGTCTGATTTCTCATCAGTTCGGTTTTTGATTTCGTTTACTTCGATTGGTGAGATCTCTATCGTAGTCGGTGGTTTAATATTTTCTGCTGGGTTAAGTTATTTCATTTGACTGGTGGGTTTGTTTTATTGAAGTTTGTTGTTGCGAAATTTGGTGTCTTTTTTTCAATTTTCAGGTTGAATTATTGGGAAAAAGGGAAGATCTTGCAGGAGGGTATGGTGTGAAGTTAGGTTATTTTGGGGGTTTTTGAGAATTTTTGCAAGCAAAGGTTGTGAATTGGGTGATGAAGAGAGGGAAAGATGAGGAGAAGATATTGGAACCGATGTTTCCTCGGCTTCATGTGAATGATGCAGATAAAGGAGGGCCTAGAGCTCCTCCTAGAAACAAGATGGCTCTTTATGAGCAGCTTAGTATCTCTTCTCAGAGGTTTGGTGATCATGGGACGTTATCTCATAATCCCCGTAGTAGCACAACCACTTTGGTTCGTCCTGGTAGTCAGGTATTACTTCATTTTGTTTAGTAATAGTTGTTTGGAGTTGTGGAAACTGATGTTAAATACCTTAAAAGAAAAATTAGGGGTTGATTTCTCTGAGCATTCAGGCTATTACAAGTCTGGTTATTGTATTCAACTTGATAAGGACGTGGGAAATAATCCTTTTTAACCCACCTTTCTGCAGTCTTGTGGTGTGGAAAGAAACTTATCTTCCCAGCATCTTGATTCTTCAGCTGCAAACCAAGCAACTGAGAACTCTATCTCCCAAATGTCCTTTATGGAAAATGTGAGATCTTTGGCACAACATGATCAGAGGAAAATGGTGAGAGAGGAAGAAGATTTCGAAGTTCCAGTATTTATCAACTCAAGAAGATCTCAGGGTCATGGCAGAACCAAGAGTCGTATTGAGAATGAAAAACACACCCCATTGGTGGCACCTAGCTCTCGTCACTCCACTCAATTTCAAGAAGTGAATCGCGCAGGCTCGAAGCAAAACGTATGTTTGGCTACTTTTTCAAAACCTGAGGTTAGGGACGAGGTCAAGGCGAATGCAAAATCAGGTGGCTTTGTAATCTCTTTAGATTTATCAGTCACAGAGGAAATGAATCTCGAAAACTCAGCATCGAGTTATGACAGAGTAAATGATTGTAATGCTTCCTTAAGACAAGAGTCTAGAAATCGGTTATACCGAGATGGTGGTGAAACTCGTGTGAAGGACACTGATAATGGAGCTGAATCTCACTTGGCAACGGAAAGTCATTTAGAAGCGGGTCATGGAAGTCCTGAAGACATTGATAATGGTCATGAATACAGCAGAAGCAGAGGATGCGCCTCTCTGCAGCAGATAAATGAAGAGGCAAGTGATGACGTTTCTGATGATTCGATGGTGGATTCTATATCCAGCATAGATGTCTCTCCCGATGAGGTTGTGGGAGTATTAGGTCAAAAACGTTTCTGGAGAGCAAGGAAAGCTATTGCCAAGTAAGTTCACTAGAAATTTACACTTTGGTTAACTTGGTTATTTATTTTCTGCTCTTTTTATCCATCTCCTTCTTTGATACCGACATTTTTGCAAGAAGTTAATACCTAAGCTATGTTCCATAATTTTACTGAAGCTTCATCTGTTGTTTTTGCTATTTTCATGGAGGACTGTGGTAGGGCATATTTCACTATCACCGCATTACTAGAACATTTTCCAACAGTTTTTTTTCATGATTAACAAGGCAATCGATCGCTGATATACATATATGATTATAACTTGGTTTTATATTCTGTCTAATTTTGGGAGAACAGATTTTGGGTTTTTTACTTGAGAAGTGATGGTTCTATAGTGGAGAGACCCCTGATTCCTTCTAAAACGGTCCTATTATATGTTTAGTTGAAGAGCCCTTGGTAGCATATTAACGCATTTAACACGTTGGATCATGTTATAGCAGGGAAGGACATTCTCTGTTGACATACATTGTGCAAGGTGCCCGCCGAGACAGTTCATGGCTTTATACTATGTCTTCTTTGCATCTGGTTGTTGGAACATGTCCCTGTCTCGGTTTGGTATTGCTTTAATTCTCACTGTCATCTTGGACATTTTCCCTACTTGTCATTCAAGGGGTTGAACCAGGTAGGGAAATGTTTTTCTGAGAACCCCGGGATCTAAATTTTAGTTAAACCATGCATAAAGCTAGTTATGAGTCTTATGACGGTGCAGAATTATAGTTGCTTCTTGCCACCGCTTAAGAGGATCCTTAGTGTGGTTGTGAACTACAGAGTTTCTATGGATTTTAGACTCCATAACTCAAATTTTAAGGTTCAGTGTACTCTTATCGCTATGGTAAGGTGTCAGGGTTCATGACCAATGCATATAACAAGCTTTTTTTCTTGCGTTTTGTTAAATATCTGAGAATCACATTTTGCAGAGGATAAGCCGCACGGTAAGCTAGATTTCAATAAACCCACCCCTTGCATTATGTATCTTCAGTTTCAAATACAATTTTTATTTTTATTTTTGTTGAAAGTTTTCTGGTTATCTAATATCTATGCTTAACGTGACCGTGGACTCGTTGATTTGCTTTTCTATCATTGCTGATTAGCTATGTATTCTTGTTTCTTTTTTTCCTATCTCATTTTCGATTCTATTGTTCCATTACCTGTTTAACAGAAACTATATCTCTCTTTATGGAACCTTTTATGGATCATCATATTGACTTGACTCCGTTTCTCATTACAGTCAACAAAGAGTATTTGCGGTTCAATTATTTGAGTTGCACAGACTGATTAAGGTAAAGTCATTCAGAAATTTCTCCTATGTTTCAATGGATATTTGTTTATTTCTGTTGTAAACGTCTTCAACTGTGCTTTATTTCTGTAATAATCAGGTTCAAAAACTTATTGCTGCAACACCGGATATTTTGCTCGATGAGATCAATTTTCTTGGAAAAGTTTCTGCTAGCTATCCAGTGAAGAAGCTCGTTCCGTCAGAATTTATGGTAAAGCCTCCTCTACCACATGTTGTCGTCAAACAAAGGGGCGACTCGGAGAAGACTGACCAACATAAAATGGAAAGCTCAGCTGAGAACGTTGTTGGGAAGTTGTCCAACCAAGGTCATAATCAACAATCCAACTACATGCCTTTTGCGAACAACCCACCCGCTTCACCATCTGCAAATGGATATTGCTTTCCCCCTCAGCCTCCTCCCTCAGGAAATCAGCAATGG
This sequence comes from Boechera stricta, assembly GCA_018361395.1. NCBI lineage: Eukaryota > Viridiplantae > Streptophyta > Magnoliopsida > Brassicales > Brassicaceae > Boechera > Boechera stricta. The sequence continues at coordinate 5,486,305 of CM031541.1, forward strand.
TTGATCCCTGTAATGTCTCCTTCTGAAGGGCTGATATACAAGCCTCACCCAGGTATGGGACATACGGGGCCTGTCTGTGGAGGGTATTATGGTCATTTTATGCCCCCACCAATGGTAATGCCTCAGTATCACCCGGGCATTGGATTCCCACCTCCTGGTAATGGCTACTTCCCTCCATATGGAATAATGCCCACGATGATGAACCCTTATTGCTCAGGCCAACAACAACACCACCATCAACAACAACAACAACCCAATGAGCAAATGAATCAGTTTGGGTATCCCGGAAATCTTCAGAACACCCAACAAAGCTCGGTTATTGAAGCTGCTGCACAGGAACAGCAACAGCCAACAAAATCTTACCCTCGGGCTAGAAAGAGCAGGCAAGGGAGCACAGGAAGCAGTCCAAGTGGGGTAGAGGGATTCAGTGGTAACAAGTCCTTTCAGCCATTCTCAGCCGTTGATGACAGCAACAATATCAACAACGAACCTGAGCAGATGATGACAACAACCACAACGACAACCAGAACAACTGTTACTCAGACAACAAGGGATGGAGGAGTGACGAGAGTGATAAAGGTGGTACCTCACAATGCGAAACTCGCAAGTGAGAATGCTGCCAGGATTTTCCGGTCAATACAAGAAGAACGTAAACGCCACGACCCCTCCTCTAACCCTTAAGCTTCTCTATCCGTATTGTGTTTGCGACTCAGATATGTATTTTACAAAAGTAGAAAATTGTGAGATGTTATTCTCAATATATGTACCATGTAAACGTATTATGTAAGCTTCATCTATGTATGTTAAATGTCTTAAAAAGTCTTGAAATCACTGGGACACAAACGTTTATCTTTGCTTTTACTGCAAATACTCCCCGAGTTTGAGAATTTGCTATAAGGATTATCTGAGAATACTTACAATCACTGTTTCTTTTATCTCTGACTCTCATACCAAGAACTTAAGCATACCATATTTACATCAAATTGTGTACATAGATAGGATTATAATTGGTAAGGAAATTTGAATTAAGATATAGACAGATGTTATTATCATCATAAATGGATATAAACAAATATTGAGGGGAGATGAGGATCAAGCACTGAATCCGCGGTGAAGAGAGCTCCAAGGACCGGCAGGGATGGACGGACAAGCCTGCATAGCTGCCTCCTCCATCTGCCCCATCTGAATGCCTGCATTACATATGTTTGCGATTGACCTCATGTACTTTATTCCGTACTGAGACAACGATCCGCAGTGTCTCTCAAACGCTCTCACCTAACAACCACATCAAGGAGAAGATGTGAGTGATCATGACAAGAAGCTTAAATCATTGAAAAACCGTTTATTGTTTCTTTTCTTTCACCTGTATTATTATTCAGTGAGAACTGAAAGTACGATTTTTTCTAACATATCTCGAAGTATTTTGTGTCTTGCATCACAATTATGATGTGATAATCCATTTAATCCAATTCTGTGGCAATGCAAGTGTCTTACATCCTCTAGCCAAAAATAGAGTGTTGGGCTGCACTACACTACTATTGCTCCTTTTTTCTTGGGGTATTCTACTAGATCTTTCCTTTTCTATTGGGTAGGATGTGATTCTTTGACCATATGAAGACATTGTTTAATACTAACCATATAGAGTTTATCCAAACCTTGATGCAACAATTTAAATAGCGAGTTTTAAGAAGAGGCAAAAGGGTACCAGAGATTTAAGGCAGTCCCAATCGTCGACAAGCGGTTTTCCAGAAGGCCAGACTTTATTTAGTACCGCAGGACCTTCTAAACCAAACAAAAGTTTCCCAATCAATAGAACGCTATTGTCGACGTGGAGTCTATGAGACATTGCTTCAAGGAGTTGCTTCTGAGCTTCAACTTTTCTTGCAGAACCTTCTGGTGCCTTTCGATACTACATGGAAAAATCACTTGTTTGGTTAAGTAACCAGATACAATATCTCCGTAGAATTCACCGGGAAGCAAAGAGAGTAGGATAAACCTTATCCCAGAAATGGACAAGATCCGCGTCACGCTGGTTTGTAATTCTTGAAGGTGGCCTTAGTGATGAATTCTCATCCACAAACGTGAAGTTTTCATTGGCTGGGTTTGTGCCCATATAAAGAACGAGCTTCTCCTTGCTGAGTCCTATATCTCCAAATTCCATGACATGAGAACCATAAGACGAACCAGAACCTGCCGTCCTCTTTTTCACCTGAAACAATAATATTGTTTTGATGCTCAATGCACGAACAGTTCTTACTCGAAAAAGTTCCAGACCAAACTTTGAATCACATATATACAAAACTCGAAGCTTACCAGTTCATATTGCTGGTGCAAACTCTCTGTCTGTAAATTGTGATTATCACTGTGTGCATTGAAAACAAAGAATAGCAAAGGAATTAGGATCCTATATAAAGATACTCATCCAGAAATACTCCTACTATTCTTTTCTTATTATAATACTTCTTCAGCATACCTGTCTTCCATCCAAGCAACACTGTATAAGTCACCCAAACAGGTCTCATACTCAGAAGGAGGACTTGGGTCCTCTCCAGGACAATAAGTACCCCAGCTGCTTTCTTCTGCATTCGATGCGGTTGTGGCATAAATATTTAAACCCTCTGGTAAAAGGCCTTCAAAAATACTTCCAGACTCACAAGCCTCTAAATAAAACACCTGCATTCACGAGAATGATCAAGCCAAATCAGAGGTAGCTGACAAAGAAAGCATTTTCAGAAGAATCTTGTCAATGTACCAAGCTCTTATATGTTCCAGAAGCATGTTTTTTCTTCAAGACATCATTTAGATCTTTTGCATATATATACGGAGAAGTTGGCATCCCTGATAAAAAAACATTGAGACTGAATCATTAAACTTTCTCCCAAAAAAAAAAACTTCAACTTCAACAAAATAGGATTGAACTTACCGAGCACTCCTGGGCCACCGTGATCACTATAGTATATAAAGATATGATCATTTGGACCACTATCTACAACTTTCCCACTTCCCCCTTTAAGAGCTGTTTTATTTCCAAGGATCACAGCAAATAAGTTATCAACATTAACATCATCTCCAGTATAATCCTGCCACAAGCAAATCACAAAGCCGTTTCAAATATCCATAACCGCAGCTAAAAGATCTAAACAAATCCAAAAAAATGAAAAAAAAAAAAAAAAAACCTTGGGAACTCCATTATAGACATCCTCTCCATTAGGACTATTAATAATAACTCCAGGCCTTGGATTCTCTTCGTTCTTAGCAATATCATCATACATAAACACTACAATATTCTCCTCTTTCACTCCACCTTTCTTCAGAAGCTGATAAGCATGACAAACATCCGCCTGACCAATTTTTACAAAACCCATTAGTCTCTACCACACTAACATAGACTCTCAAAACTTCGTTGTTTCCAAAAAAGAAACACAACATCGATTAACCTAAGATTCCACTATAGCAAGAACTTGTATCTCAGATTGACAAAATCAAAAGGATCTTGTTGATATATCTCCATCAGAAATGTAAATTAACACCAGAATTGACTAAATAACACCGCGTCGTAGCGTCAGAATTCGTTGTAGTTTGTTATGTAAACTTTGTTTCCCCGGCTTTCCGAGCATCTCTAGTTGACGGAAAAAAAAAAAGCACGGCGTCGATACCTGATGTCTATAATTCCAGTATCCGCTGGATCCGGCGACTAGAACAGCCCATCTAGTAGAATCATCGTCGTTCTCAGTTGGGCGGCGGAAGAACTTAGAAGCTTGAGAAGGAAGTCTGATGACGTCACCAGAGGCGGCGACTAGAGAAAGGACGAAGGCGAGAAAGGAAACGACGACGGCGATGGCGAGGCGGATCATTGTTTGGTGATATTTCTCCGGCGAAGAAGGTGACGTGGATTAGAATCTTCGGATAGAAGACGGGGCGGGGAGGGGACTGCTATTTATAATTTTTAATATACAATGAATCTTTCTGATGCCAACCTAACGTCTGCCCATTACTTGTTTTATCTATACAAGCAAGTAATATATAATAAGAGTTTTTATATAGTTTTTATTCTGTTTTAATTATAAAAAAAACGATATTGGTTTTATTGAAGACGGTTGACAAAACAAAAAGTTTTTATTGAAGACATATGACGGTATATAGTTTGGTTGTATATAAAACAACAGTAAAAAAATAATAGCATAATTATGAAAACAAAAAATAATGATAATAAAAGATAGTACGATCAAAATTAAATATGGATGATATCACTAATTTTTTTATTTTGTCGTTTATTACATATTTGATCTAAACTTATTAACGATGATTTTCAACTGCAGTACATACGACTATGATAAACAACTTCCACGAATAACGATTTCACGATGCAGCATTTTCTGTAATATTTGGATCCACAATGGATGGTATGCATGTACGACATACTCCACGATGGACAAACTTTCCCCATAACACATGAGACCACGACGAACGGTTTTGTCTACAGTGCTCTGAAACCTCCGATAAGTTTTGCACCATTAACCTGCAAAAAATTGTATTCTTTTGGGAATCATGTAGAAGTATTAATAAACTCTTGGTCAACTGGGAACTTCCACAATGATATCACTAATTTGTACCACCATTTTTTTATTGTTCCAAAAATACAATTATAAATGTTGTATTTTTAAGCAAAAGTAAAAGAACTTTTTTTCAAAAATTTATGCTATCTCATTTTTTAGTATATCTTTGTTAAAAAAATTTTTATCATGTGTGAATACAATCACGATAAATTTTCTCGAAAAAAGCAAACACGTAGCTAAAAATATAAAGGAAGGAGAAGGGGTTACGAGGATTTTCTGACTTTCAAATCGGAAAATCTGGTGAAAATTGACTAAATTCACCGAATCTGAAGAAAGGGTGGTCCGATGTGATCGAGTTGAATGAAATTATCTTAATTTTTTAGAAATATATTTAATAAAATTACATGTTATATTATTATCCTAATTTTTATTAATATATTTTTTTTTAGTTTTGACAACTCTATCTTTTTGTTTGCTTCTATAAAAACTTACTTGTAATTCACCTAAATTAATTTCGTCGTTGTCATTTAGAAAATTCACTTAATTTTTCAAGTATGAATTATGATTGATTGCTAAACAATTCAAGGTTGGGGAAACATAAGATCCTTTCCTTCCTCTTCTAAAGAAATTTTTTTAATGAATGTTGTTTGGTTTCATTGCGAAAAAGGTAAAGAAAAAGGCTTTAGTTTGGGCATTTTGGGCACTAATCATGCATATGTTTTGCCTTTTTCTGTAGTGTAACGTAAATGTCACTGTAAAGTAATCGGACTTAATTCGTTCACTCAATGATCATTATTTTCCCTAAATCGTTATAATTATGTATATCTATGTTTATTAGTTGAAAAATGAGTTAGTCGGTTTATTAGTTTCGAAACTCAAAAATTCTAAATTTTGATTCCCACAATAGAGATTGGTAATGTTACTTCTCACGTACATTTAATCATTTCAAAGTTAAATTTGTTGTGAATTTAATATTTCCTTTTGCCGGAATGAGTCATGTAGAAACAATTTTGTATGTGGTAAATTTGAATCTAAAGAAAGAATTAAAAAGACAAATTTTGAGTTATGTCTTGTGTTGAGAATTTAGGTTTTGGGGAAGTCATTTTCGAAAGTGATTCCAGAACATTTTTCTAGGCCGTGAAGTATCCTACACTTTGGTCGAGACTAAGGAGCTACACAAGTGAGAGGCCTTCGGAGTGAAGGATTGGAACCATGCTTTCGGTTTAACGAGAGCCAAGGGATATGTGTGCGAATCTTATCGCCAAGATAGTTTCCTCTTGCACTCTTTATTTTGCGTTTTTAGATAGTTGTAAACCCTCCATGGTTAATACCATTGGTGGATAAAGAAACCTATGTTTGGTTTAATGGGAGTCTAGATCTGGCTCATTTAAGTTTTTTAGCATGAGCTTTTGTTGGAATGTATATAAAGATAACATTAAGTTTCACATTTTGGATTCTAGTTTTACGGACATATAATACTAAGTTTCCTAGTTGAGACATTAAAATAAAACTAAAATTTGGTAAAAAAAAGAATAATGGGTTATGTACATTTGTACTTTATGGGGGTTATTCAATCATGGATTTTAATGGATTTGGAAATCCTTATAAGATTTGGAAATCCATGAATTGTCATTGATTTTAAAATCAAAATCCGTGGATTTGAAAGTCAAATAATTTGGATTTAAAAATCATACAAATGAGATTTCAAAATCATACAATTCAGATTTCAAAATCATACAATTCAGATTTCAAAATCATACAAAAGAGATTTCAAAAATAATCATTATGATTAAATAAAAATATAGTATATAAAAACAATAAATAATATTTCATGTCCACATTTATGACCTCTCGGTTGAATTTCTCCACATATCTGATGCTATTGTATCTCTCCACTGATTGGCATATTCTCTTTGTTGGTCTTGGGTTGTAAGAACTTCTTCTGCACTTTGGTTTTCTTCTGGAAAATTATCTGTTCGACAAAATTTTCGAAGAAAATTATGTAAACCAACACATGCAAGTACAATCTCTGCTTGTGTTTCATAAGGAAAAGACGGTGCAGACTTAAAAATTAGAAATCGAGATTTAAAAATACCAAATATTCTTTCAACTACGTTCCTTAAGGATGCATGGCGATGGTTAAACAATTCTTTTTCATTCGCTGGTTCTGAATTTTGACCAGAAAACTCTTGTAAATGATATCTGACACCACGATAAGGAGCTAAAAAGTTTCGACGATTTGAAAATCCACAATCTACTACATAAAATTTTCCTGAAATACAATAATATAAGTCATTTATCTTATTGAAGAAAACATATTTACAATAAAAAGACATGTATGTACCTTCTGGAACTGGTAGTCGATTAGTGTTCCTTGTCAAAGCATCATTTAATACTTTTGAGTCATGAGCTGAACCTTCCCATCCACTAAGAGAATACATAAATTCGAGATCAAAATTACAAGCAACCAACACATTTTGCGATATATCACCTTTTCTGTTACGAAAAGAGGGTGCTTTTTTCTGATGTACCATTGCAAGGATATGTGTACCATCAATAGCCCCAACACAATCCTAAATAAACAATAAAAGTTATATTCCATGAAAGATAATAAAAAGTAAAGACACAACTATACGAAGGATATACCTTAAAATACGGATAAAACCTCGTACTTTCTTTAATTTTTCCAGGCACTGCGAGGTCATTAGCCATTAAACTTGGAGCAATTTGATTTAGAGCCCGCAAAACTTTGTGAAAGTTCCCGCTTATTGCAAAGCTTGACCTATTAAAAGTGTCTTTTGTATAACAATATCTCGAATTTTGGCCTACTGTTAGAAGAAAAGTTGCAACCATTTCTTTAACACTAATATATCTTGTATCGCATAAACTTGTCTGCTCTCGGAGGAGCATACATAACTTCAGGAAAATATTTGGATACATCCGATACAACTGTCGAAAATGCAAAAGGTCTTGCTTTAACACATTTTTGATATAGACTTTGCCATCTCTTGTGATCGCAAGTCGAATAGAATGTTGAATTCCTGTTGTAGCCTTTTCTTCAAATACAATATTCGAATCAAAATTAAGAGAATCAATAAAATAACATCATCATCCAACTCATCTCGATCCATGTTTGATGATGTACACCTTCGAACATAAAAAACATGATTTGTTAATTTTCTTGCAAGTAAATGACATGATAATTAAAGAAACAAGCAACAAAAAAGTCGAGCACAACAGCAAGAAAAATCAAAAAAATAATTAAAAGTTAAGAAAATGAGTCATGCTCTTTTCGAAGCATCATTCGCTAACAAAATTATACCATTTTTAATTACAATACAAGGAGCTGTCCCACGTTGCATTTTACAAAATTATATCACTTTCTAGAGATTGTTAAAGATGGGTAGATCGTAACATAAATAGTCGTCATGAGTGGCTCAAAATCAAACTTTCAAATCAATGGAAGACAAAAAAAAAAAAAAACGAATCAGAACCCAATAAGCAGAAAAGACACTTACAAATTTATCAATGGTCCTCCTCCGCTTTCTTATTACGTAATGAAAAAATAACAGTTTGTTCTTATAGTTTTGTATCTTTCGTATATGTAACTTTCACATTTGTCTTTTATATAAATTTTAAAAATGTAAAATTTATATTTTACGTTTTACAAAGTCACATATTACTTATATTTTTTGTGAGTAAAAAATTTGTAAGATTTCTAATTTTTTAATCAAAGATTTGTCAAGTAAAAATATTTATGTCAAAAACACTACTATATTAATGGAAAAGTAACGGTTTGTTCTTATTGTTTTGTATATTTTTTTTTATATGTAAATTTTACAATTTTCTTTTATGTAAATATTAAAAATGGAAAATGTCTATTGTAAAATGTAAAATGTAAAATGTAAAATGTAAAGTTTTTTTAAAATTGGAAATCTTACAAATGTTTTACTCACAAAACACTTTTACAAATCGGTTGTGCCTTTGTTAAAGAACTTTTTATAACTTTAAAATAAAAAGTTTACATAAATCGTTGACATAACTTATGTCAATTACCAATCGTTGACATAAGATTTCCAATTATCATTACTTTTACTTTTTATCAACGAACCACTATATTAACTAGAGAAAAAGAACGAACTTTTTTAAGAACTTTTAATCCAGTTTTTATATAACAAAACTTTTAAAAATAATGGGGGATTCACAACAAGAAAAAACGATGAGCGATTCACAACAAGATCGAGAAAAAAGTCCATACCTTCCATGGAGTCCACAAGAAACCAGAACTTTGATAAATCTACTTTTAGATGGTCTTGCTTTGGGTTGGCGTGATTCAAATGGTGTATTCAGCAAGTTTACAGTGGAAAGAAAAATACTACCTATTGTTAATCAACAACATGGGGGTGCCAAAACTCATAAACACTACCTAAACCGAATAAAGACCTTAAAGGGAAAATATTTAAGTGGTGTTGAACTTCTTCGTTGTAGCTCCGGGTTTGGATGGGATCCAAACACAAAACGGTTTACGGCTTTAGATGAGGTGTGGAGTAATTATATAAAGGTAAACTTTACATACATTAGTATTTTTTTAATGTAAAAATAATGTGGGGGCATAAATGTGAAAATTTGTAATTATGCTATAATATTAATTTTTTTTTTGTGGGGATATCAGTGACTCATGGCTTTGTTTAATTTTTATTTTTTGGATTTAGGTGCATCCGAGTTAAAAAAAACTTTCGAGATGAAACGTTTGAAGAATTTGAAGATCTCAAGATGATATTTGAAGACAATGTAGCAAGTGTGGGAATGCTATTGGATTAGGTGATGGTACTGATGCTCGAACATGTGGAATTACAAAAAAAAAGGAACAAATTCGATTGAAGATGTTTCTATAGATGTCGAGGAAGATCATGAAACACCTTCGTCTGGATTGTGCGGTAGTTCAAGGAACTCTTTAGAAAAACTTCCTCTAAGGAAGAAGCGTAGAAATAATACAAACAATATAGGTGAACCAACCAGTCAGAGTGAAGATGCAGAAGAAGTTCATACTGAGATAAATTCATTGACAATAATTACTCAAAAACTTTTCAATCTAATACAAGAAAGAGAAACAAGAGAACAAAGAGAAGCTGAACAAAGAGAGACTGAGAAAAGAAAAAACGTATGGGAAGCTATCAAAGAAGTCCCTAATTTGGAAGAAAATGTTCGTTACGATGCGATTAAAGTGATTCACTAATTAGGGATGAAAGAAGTCTTTGTTAGCATGTCTACTGATGAGCGTTATGGTTGGATTAAGCGTAATGTTATAGAATACTAGAAATTATTATTTGTTAGGTCGTATTAATTATTTTTTGTTTTCTAGTATCACATGTTTTCGATTTTTTAAAAATAATATATTTTTTTTTTTGCAAATATTCTTTGCATCTATCAATAAACTTGAAAATTCTCTAGCTGAATACAAACCAAAGTTTGGTTCGTTTTAGTTAGGTTTTATTAGCCGACACAAATTTCATTAACGAAACACAAAATCAAACACATCTTAATAATTCTTATCTAAGCAAGAAAGATATGTAAACTCAATTATTTAAACAAACACCTATATAAACCACGTAAAAGAAGCTAAAAGCCAAACTTTAGAAAGGAAAAAAAACAGATGGAGAGAAAAAAACCCAACCAATGTAACATGAAGAGAAACATTAATAAAACGTGTTCAAAAAAAAAAAAAGATTTAAAACAAAGGAATGGACAAGAGAAGATATATGAGAGGATCAAAAGATTCTGACTTTTGTTTCCTTGAAGTGAGAGATAAGACTTTAGGTTGTAAAGTTTGCAACTTTATTGACTTAACCGTCACGAAATATATATGAAGAGAGAGAGAAGTTAGGGTTCTCGCAAGGATTAAGGAGGTGTTGGTCATATATTTGTTTTTTTCCAAATCCACTCAAATAACATAGTTGGGACTATGGATTTCAACCTCTCTATTTTGAACTAAAATAGATTTTCAAATCCATTCAAATCCAATATGAAATCAAATCCATATTCAAATCTTAAAATTGAATAACGGGTGATTTTAACTAGTATTTGTAAATCATAGAACCAATAACACATGATTTTGATAAAGATTTTAAAATCAATGATTGAATAACACATGATTTTCCTAATGATTTTAAAATCAATGATTGAATAACACATGATTTGACAAAGATTTCCAAATCCATTAAAATTCATGATCGAATAACTCCCTCTTAGGTACATACTCAGAACCGGGCCGGTAGTATACTATACTGACCGGTTGATAGAAGTAACAAGTGTTTTGAAAAAAAAGATGAGTGTCGAACTAACCCAAAAATGTGAAATTCAATATATTTTTTGTTGGACAAAGCTAGCAAATATTCATATTTTAGAGCGTGGGTTTGAAGATTTATGAAAAGAGCTTGATCAAGTTCTAAAGATGTCGTAATGATGTAAGTTAAATTTGGGATATGTGTAGAATGATTGTTCTAAGTTAAGTAATTACTAGTCAGAATCAACATTTTATTGGAAAAAGGGATTAATCTGAACTAGGATTGTTTTTGGTGACATTTACGATTTCCTTATCAAAAACACCAAAATTAAACAGGAAAATTGTCAAACAAATGTTTCCGTTGACATGACTAAAAAGAAAAATCAACGTCAATTGAGGATTTAAAAAGAGGTCGGAAGTAAGTTAAGAATTTAAATTGAGTTCGTGATAGGTCTTACTTTTATCCGGATATTTTTGAAAGTTAACAATTTTTCCAAAATTAAACCTGTCTAGTTGTATGACGTAAAAAAACGCTGCGTTTTCACAAACAAATACGACCTCGTTTAGTCTGATTTTTTTTTGACGGCCTTTTAAGTTTGATTTGATCTTCACCCTCTTCTCCTTCACTGCTCTTAAGTTTGGCGAAAAATCCAAATTTTAGTGTTTGATTGGGTAATATGTCGTGTACGCATGATCACAACTGCGAGGATCATGAGTGTTCCTCTGATTGGTCTCTCTATAAACACATTGATCTTTCCAAGGTCTCTCTTTTTCTCTTTCTCTACAATCAGTTTTTGCTCATATATTTTCTAAATCTTCAATCATCACCATTTAATCTGTAACTAGGTAGTTTCTGTTCTAGGTTAATGAATCCAAAACAATTTTAAATTCCAATTAATGCTGCGTAAATTTGGAATAAATTCTGAATTATTGACTCGCTGGGACTTGTGAGGTGTTTGATTTAGGTTAATGTCCTTTTATCCTTAATTTTTAGGGTTTTCAGATACAGAACTTTACGAATTTGGGTTCCTGTGTAAATCAGTGTCTGGTTTTGTAGCAAGAGTAGTTTTTAACTAGAAGTATTACTTGGTCTCAGGTTTCTGCTCTGAATGAAGCTGTTTCAGGAAGTGCAAAATCAGTCTTCAAAGCTTGGGAACAGCGATTACAGTCTTCTGGGGTACTTTAAAATTGTCACAATTAACTTTTATGTTTTGCGTCTTTTATTTTAAGGATGACTTCTTGTTGGTTTTATGGAGATGATGGCCTTAAAGATTGTCGAAGGGATCCAGTACCATACATCACAAGCACATGATTATACCAAAATCTGGCTTGTAGGCTAGTAGGGCATCACAAGCTAATATACCACTACCGTGCTTGCTACCTCAAGCACTACTGCACTAGGCAACCCTTATATGATGCCATAAGAACTACCAAGGCCAACATATATTCCTAAAGCTCACATAAAAAAAATATCATCAACCATATCACACTAGGCTGATGCAAGATCCATAATTATATGTACCCTTCGTCAAATACTGTGTTTATATGCAGTGAAATTATATATAAACTGTACGCGTGATAATGTCTAAAGGAATTTTTTTTTCTTGTCTACAGGAGCATTTGGAGAGCAATGAGGGAGACCCTGAATTGCTTGTGTTTGTACCGTATGTCAATTATTTGTTGTTCCTTTCAAAACTGGCATTTTGTTTTTCACATGACCTTCTTTTTCTGGCTGAATACACCGTTTGGTGTTTGTCCATTCAATTACCGACCAGTGACTTCAAATTTCTTCTAATATTATTGGTTTGCATATAGGAATTTAGTGTATTCAGATCATTGACTTGAAAGAAGCTTGAGAGAACTAGATACAGTCCATGTTTTCTTAGTATGAAATTTTTTAGAACTTTTGGATGGACAGCTCATTTATGCCCATTATCGTAGATTCACATCAGACGTCAAGATCAAGAGCATATCAATTGTCGGTGGCCCTGAAGGAACAAGTCCTTCTAAGTTGAGAGTGTATGTGTAAACTACCCTACAACACTTTTCCTGCATGTATGTGTGAATTTTGCATACTGTTCTTTCATTTGGAAAAACTAATTGTTGTCTCAAAACTAGGTTTATCAACCGCGAAGGGATCGACTTCTCAGATGCTGAGAGTATGCAAGCCGTTCAGGTATTCCCTTGTGAGTATTTTGCTTACTGAATGGCAAAGACAAATGCACTAATGCAGAAACATTTGTGAATTCTTTGAAGGAATGGGAGTTAGCTGAAAATTTGCAAGGAGTCTTAGAATACCAGACCAGGTATTTCGATACACTGCGTAGTCTGCGTTGTAATAGACTCTGCAGACTATATTATAAATCTTAAGAAGTCTATATGAAGTGAGGATTATCCTTGACTGAACTATATATGCTTTTGCTTCAATTGGTCAAAAGTTAGATGCCTGATACATTGAAAATGTGGAATGTGATTAGGTATTCAAAATTCCAGAGTGTTGGGAACATCACATTGCATTTCCCTGAGAGCTTTGGAGGTGACACAACCCAAATACGCTATATCGGGTTCAAAGGTGAAGCAACCCAGGTAAGTTTGCGTACAAATGTTGCTACTATTATATGGTATGGTAGTTTGTTTAGTCTTTCCCTTTGTGGTCTTAACAGTTGAAAAGGGATGTTGTTGCGACAATCGTATATGAGATTAGACCAAATCCTTCAGATCACAAGTAAGCCTGAATCTCAACCAAATTACTCTTTCTTTCGTATGTGAAGATCCTTCAGTTGCAAACACTGTTTGTTTGGTAGGACAAAGGCCGAGACTGGTGGAGGTTTTTCACAAGTTGAGTGAAGAACATCATCGTCTGCTCCCAACTTCACTCAGCCTTCTCACATACTCATCTTTTCTCCTTGACAAGCTTCAGCTTATATTAACAAACATATATGTATGGAATAAAGTGACAGACTTGTTTGTGGAAACATTTCTATGCCTAAACCCACATGAGATCTTTTAGAACTTTTGTTATAAAATTTGGTTTATGCCTAATCACCTTATAAGGTGAAAGTTCTCTATAGGTGGTTTATGCTTGATCACCTCATTCACTGAAACTTATAGATTTGCGACAACCCAAAATTAAAGCGGAAAGATTTTGGCAAAGCAATATTGATTGGGTTGTCGCAAATCTATAAGTTTCAGTTGGAAAGCTACTTTTTAATTTGGGTAAATTAGAAATAAATGAAAGAAGGCACAGTGAGACCAATCGTAATTACCCATTATCTTTGATATAAAGAGAAAAGTTACGGAACTAAAATGTCAAACACAAACATTAAGAAATCTTCAAGAACAAGATAAGAGCAGGCAAGCCTGTATTGTATAACAGCTGAAATTTATCCATGAACATATCAACTTTTCGGGGATGCTTTGGGCGGTCCAGCAGGTGGAGCAGCACTCTGTGAAGCTGGTGTACCACCACCAGCAGCAGCGGCGGCTCCAGACCCATCGGACGAGTAACCTCCACCAGCAGCAGCAGCTTGTGTGTATCCTCCATAAGACCCATATGCCTGTGGTGCTTGACCATATCCATATGCTGGAGGTGGTCCATACCCTGATGCCGCTGGTTGGGCATACCCAGACTGACTACCATAGCTCCCAGGAGCACCTGGAGACTGCTGGCTCTGACCATAAGCTGGTGGCTTTGCAGCCGGTGGTGGAGCTCCATATCCAGAACTGTAAGCTGCTGGTGGCTGGCTGCTGTAACCAGCCTGAGAAATTGGAGCAGCTCCATACCCTGCCTGGCCGGTGCTTCCTTGAGGAGGCTGTTGACTACTTGTACCATACCCAGCCTGTCCAGACTGAGCCGACGATGGTGGAGCGGTTTGAGATGTATCTTCCTCTTGACTTGGATTAGTTGTGCTCCCATAACCACCCTGTTGCTGATCATACCCAGCAGCTTGACCATATCCTGATTGCTGCGAGGCATTGTAAGCCCCATACCCATCTTGCTGGTATCCCTGACCAGCTTGGCCATAACCAGAAGCATGCTGGTAGTAATTGTACCCTGTGGTATCTGTCGGTGGGGCAGAGCTACCACCACTGCTTGGTTGCTGTGACTGTTGCTGACCATAATAATCATACTCACCTTGCGCGCTCTGCTGGGATGGTGGCACAGAGGATTGATCCCAGGTAGAGGAGTAGCCAGCTGAAGTTTGTTGAGGGTAACTTCCGTAAGGTGATTGACCATACTGAGGTGGACCAGGATATGCTCCCGGTTGCATGTAACCACCATAACCAGGTTGTGCTGGCGGAGCACCAGGCGGTGCCCAGCTTGATGACGGGCGGGCTTGATAACCACCTTGTTGTGGATAGCCTCCACCCATTGATGAGTTTCTCATACGATTCTGCGCAAAACAAACCATTAAAATAATAATTAGCTGAGGTAACTTTTCACAGGCAAATAAAACGACGACACAGCATAAAAACACATGAACACAGAGGCAGACATATAAATCGGATAAAAAAGACTAGATTGAGAGGCATACAAAGTTACGTCATTTACCAATATCTGTCCATATAGGACCAACCAAGATCATATCATATTCTAGAAGGGTAATGGGGATGCCTACATACCGTACTGACTGTTGAAATTATTGGGTTACTCCTGCAGAAGCCCATCCCTTTCCCTATCCGAGATAAAATGGGTGCCAGAGAAACCACAAATACTATAGAAGCTTTTGCAGAAAAACGCAACATATATATAAATGGAACCTATGTTCTGAAAGGCAAAGTTTATGCAGCAACATAATCTAACACGAACTAATGAGTGCTGTTTTCAACAATATCAAAACTTATGGAAGCATGTCATCAGAACCAAGTTGGGGTATGAACACTCTGGATAAATTATGGCTGAAGGGTTCAACAAGAAACAATCCAGGAAAAATTGACGCAAGCAAACAAGGCAGAATTAAAACAGATACTAGGTTAGCAAAATATTGACAAAAGAATGGCTAATAGGTCTTCATATGTAAGTCGCCCATCTTTGGTGATACCCTGATTATTGGAACTAGAAGTAATAGCTGAACGGAAGTGATTTTGACTAAAAAATAATGGAGCACAATTTAACAAAAGTCACATTTATTGTATAAAACTGTTTAGAAATACTATCACAGCAGGTTGACTGAAACTATTCAGCAACCTCACAAAGCCTACCCATACCAGTGTAGAATCAGCCACCTTGTCTGTGATCAGAAGCGATGAAACATAGATGTCTGCATATATTTCATAAATACAAACATAATTTTCTACTATGAAATACAATTTGAAAAATTACTATGTTAAGAATATCTCTTGCTAGTAGTAGGAGTCATGAAGAATCATGTTCAGCACATAGTAAATTTGGATTATCAAAAAAAGATGAAAAGCAAATATAAGGAAAGGTCGATAAAAAAACTGCCTTAAGAAGATAGCAATAGAATGAAGGTACTAGGAAACAATGAACAAACGAAGAAGCAACATATAATCTCTTGCAACTTCAATAACAAGATGATGATAAGGAATATCAAGATGAATAAATATGTAAGAAGTCAAGAGAATCCCAAAAGTCTCTTAAAGAAACTTCCCCTGCAAATAAGTGGAAGAGAAGAACTATGCATGCAGATATTGTGGAGCTAATACCAATGGAAATGAAGGCATAAGAAGAGTATAGCTCATCATCATAAGCACAATGAGTACTAGCATCCGATTAATTGACTAAGTGAAACTAGTATAACCTACAATCACCTATTATCTGAATAATAGAGTCTGACATCTACAAATTAAGGGAAACGCTAGATAAACCTAAAGCTGATGACAACTAAATAATGTAATCACAACACAATATCAATTTCAGGTAAAAAAAAATAATAGACACTGCAGAAGCCTGCCACAATCCATAACAAACACAACAATCAAACATACCTCGCCATTGATGATTTCATTAACTAATTGTTTAGCATGTTCAATCTGATCAGTTATCCCATCAATCTGCAAAGTTCGTTCTGGCGTTGGGTCTCCAGGGGGCAAATGCAAAGGAATAACCTGCAGATAATTACCACGGGATGAATCAGATTTCACCAGCTGGAGACAAACAGAACCCTGGTATATGTTATTGTTTCACAAGAAAGCTGAACAATTGAAAAAAATACAAACCTGAATTCGAGCTCCAGTCTTAGCTTGCATAGATTTGATTGTCTCACCTCCTTTCCCAATTATCAGACCAACCTAGAACAGTTTGTGTATTACATACAAGACACAGGTTACAGAAATCAGTCAATCTCCAGAGCATCGAGTACCTTGTTATTAGGAATTTTCATAACAAATTGATCAGATCCAGCTTGTCCACCCATCCTACGGCCGCCTCCACCTGAACCAGCTGAACCACCTGCCTCCGCCTGAACCAAAAATTATTAGATACAGCGTTAGCAATCTTTTTCAATCATCTAAAAACACACCTTTTGCCACTATTATTAGCAAAAGTTTATGTCACAGACACAATGATCAACAAAGAGTGAGACTACAACCTCTTGAAGGACATCATTGATCAACTGCTCAGCCTTTGTAATCTGGTCAGGAGTGCCTGTTAGGTCAACAGTCCTCGTAGGAGCATTAGGATCTGCATCCATATCTCTAGTAACCTGAATCTTGGCACCAGATTGAAGTTGAAGATACTTAATTGTCTCTCCACCTTTGCCAATAATAACTCCAACTCTCATATTCGGAATATCAATCTTCTTAGTAGTTCCCTGAAAGCTACCATACGAAACCGGTATCGAAGACGGAGCCGTCCCTGACATCTGCTTACCCTCTAAATCAAATATCAATCACAATCAACAAGTTTAATCTCAACCCTAATTCCATAAACACAACTAAAACACACACACAAAAAAGTTTTAAGAGATTTCAAGAACGAACCAGGATATGAGCTAAACCCTTTATCACCGTAATCATAAGAAGCACCATTCTCAACACGAGGACGTTTAGCATCAGCGCTATTGAGAAGACGAGCAGCGATTTCTTGTGCCTTTTGTTTAGCCATCTGGATTTCATCCATCGGAGGAGGAACGCTGTTGTAAGAAGACGGCGGAGGAACGGCGGTAGCGGCGGGATCAGGTGAAGCAGATGGAATCGGACCAGAAGAGAAGCCTGTAGGTCTGCGAGTTGATGGTGGTGGAGCTGTTTCTTCTTCGTATTTGCGTTTGTTGGAGTAAGTGTCCGATGAGTATTGAGATTCGTCCGCCATGTCTGAAGAGCTTGGATTTGAGAGAAACCCTAGAAAGAGGCGGAGATAAGGAGAAGTAAACGAGACTAAGAGGACACGCGATTATATATATCTGGACAAAACCTTGTAGATATTTTTCCTTTTTTACTTTTTTTTTTTTTTTGATCCCCTTTTCTTTTTTACTTTTATTAACTTTTTACATTTTTGGATAATAATATAAATATTTTTGGATCTGATTAATAATACAAAATGGTACAAAAATTTTAGCGGATAAAAAAAACCATTAGCAATACGTAAATAATTAAAATTAGTATAAAGTAGCGGATACAAAAAGAGCTAAAAATATTTTTTGTATTGCTTTTAGTATTCGTCACAATAAAAACAGTATATCTTGTCTCGCTCTGGTAAAAAATTATCAATCTCCTATATATTAATTGAGAATCATTTTAACAAAATAACCTTATGTTTACGGGAAATATTACATAAGTGTCATGTTTACGTGTCGTCGCCAGAGTGATTCTCAGAAAATATATTTTATAGGACATTAATTACTAGACTAATTAGATAATATGCCATTAGATCAATCATATATAAACTATCTTTATTTTAAAGATTATAATCTTACCTAAATTAGCTATATTTATTTATGGAAAATCGAATAAGTAAATATTCCATAAAATTATAACTGATTTTATTGTTTCCTAAATTTGATTAAATCGAGTAAGTAAATATTTCATAAAATTATAGCTGATTTTATTTTTACCTAAATGATTAATTAGTAACATAAATATATAAATATTTAATTTTGAATTTCAATTATTTTATACAATAATATACTATTAAAATAATTATAAATATTTATTTAATTTATTAATTTTATATAAAAAAAATATTATAAACATCTTATCCCGCGTATAATGCGCGAATAACCTAGTTATAACTATTAAGTAAAAAGAATTATTGTGGCTCAAGTTTTCAATTAAATGTGATTTTCGGTTATCTCTAGGATTCGGGTTTCATCTTCACGAGGCAGTTGTAATTTGACTATCAGAGTAAGCTTATTTAAACCTACACTACAAAAATAGCAGTAAATATCGAAATCACAAAAGTTGTTTTTTCGATGTTCCTTCGACAATCAAATTAGAAAGCATACTATGTGAATGATTAGAGATCGAAACACAAGAGGAAAAGTGAAAGAGATAGATTCTAAGTTAAGTTAAGAGTTGATACACTATATATTTTTCATACTAAATTTGTTTGTTTACACTTACAAACGTAGTGAAAAATGATAAATGACATGTACCAAACGCGGGATTAATTTTTTTTTTCAAAAAATTGTAACAATGTATGAATAATTTTGACAACATAAATAGAGTGAGACAATATAATATTTACAAAAGATAAGGGTGTATGTCGTTTATTTTTAATGGTCCATTATAAGTATGAATCTGAATATTTCAAATTTTTAACTAGCCATTCGCTTTTTCTTCGTTTGGTTGAGACATCTTAGATACAAAATGGAAGTAGGGCTCGTGACTTAACAAGCTTTTGTTATAAGCTTAAGGCACAAAAGAGAACCCTAAAATCTGAAAGAAAGCCTTTTGCTGAATATTTTTGTTGTGTGACAATCGATTCCCTTGTGGGTTTTTTATAAAAGTATGAGACAATATTTAGACTTATCCTAACAATATTTGATCTTATCAACATCTAACCCAAAACCAACAAAATCGGAGTGTGGAGATCCATGACACCTAACTTGGACAATAAGTGATCAAACTGCGGTTTGCCCAATGCTTTTGTTAGAACATTTGTGAGTTGATCGGGTGTGCCAACATGAACCATTGTGAGAAGACCATCTTGTACAGCATCCCTCACACTATGATAATCTGATTCAATATGTTTCGTTCGCTCATGAAAAACGGGATTAGAAGCAATGTGTATTGCCGCCTTACTATCGTAGAAAAGACACACCGGTTCGGAGTGTGATAATCCTAGTTCATTGAGCAAGCTAATGACCCACTTAATTTCCCTTGTTGCAACAATCATTGCTCAATATTCGACTTCAGCGGAATAATGTGAAACTGTCTTTTGTTTCTTTGTTTCCCAAGAGATGGGACAACCACCAAGAAGAACAACATACGCACTAACAGAGCGCCTAGTAAGGGGACATGATGCCCAATCTACATCGCAATAAACAGATAATCGAAGATCACAATCAGCTCGTAGAACAATGCCCTAACCTGGTGAACCTTTTAGAAAACGAACAACCCGCGTGGCAACCTCCCAATGAGCCTCTCGAGGATGTCGCATGAACTAAGATAACAAATGAATAGCATAACTTAAGTCTGGTCTTGTATTGAGAAGATAAACTAAACGTCCAACCAGACGTCTATACCGACGTGGATCATCGAGAAATGGATTCTCATTGGCTGCGAGCTTATGATTTTGCACAATTGGCGTAGACACGGGTTTGCATCCAAGAAGTCTAGTTTCAGCGACGATATCAAGAGCATACTTTTGTTGGGACAAGACGATACCCTCAGTCGACCGAGCCACCTCTATACCCAAAAAATACTTAAGATTGTCGAGATCCTTTGTATGAAGATGAAGTATTTATGAAACTAATAAAAAAAATATCTTCAAAAAAATTGGGCTCTACCTTATAGTACGCTCTATGTAAATGGACCTCCAAAAATTAAATTATTTTGTATTTACCTGCATGAATATATTTATATTTAATGCGCTAAATATTCAGATAATCTATTTAAATATATATGACAAAAAAATATAAATTTATTTGGTAGGTTATATGTCTACAATGAAAACTAACATATACGAGAAAAAATCACATATTTTCTGACATTTAGAAAAATCTGTATAAAACTCCAATTGAAAGGTAATTAAGATGTCCAAGTAGAAAATATGTTATCGGGATAAATCACCGGTCTCTATATGAGAATAGCTAAAATTAAATTTTGCCCTCATGACTCAAATATGCCTTTTACATGTTCTTAAATGTTATCATTTGCTAAGAAAAACTCTTATATATATATATATGCTAAAAAACTCTTATCATTTGCATAAAAAACTCTTATCAATATATTTTCTAAAAAAACTCTTATATATATATTTGCTAAAAATTCTTATCATTTGCTAAAAAAACTCTTATCATTTGGTGTGCTTATACCATTTAATTTTGACATTGCTAGGTTCATTCAAATCATTCATAAGAAAAATAAAAAATTACTTTTATTCAAGTTGATTCAAATAAAAAGATAATACAATGTCTCTTGTAGAAATTAATTTTGATACAAATATATATAACTAAATGTATCCGAATAATCTAGAAAAATTATCGATAGTGTTGAAAATAATATTTAATTTATATAATATTTTATTATTATTATATTTATTATTATTTAGAGAAAGATATGATCGAAGTAGGAAGTGGAAAAGTAAGTTTTACACTTATTCTTATGTATTCATTTACAAACGATCATCTCCCCTATTTATAGGAGATTAGAGTCGGTTAAACCTAATAAATAATTATTATTATAAAAATATCTAACATTAAATAATTACATTTCTAGAAGGATTTTCTAACACTCCCTTATTATTTAATATGTCTTCGTTAAAAGCCATGAAAAAAAACCATGGGCGCGATAAGGAAAAAGTCTGATACATATTCTCCCCCTGGAAAATGCTTTTCTTCATAAATCTCGTAGATGACGCATCCCGATGCTATGAACGTGCTTTTTAAACATCGTGGTGGGTAGCGCTTTTGTAAGGAGGTCTGCTGAATTATCACAGGAGCGAATGTATTCAATATTAACTTCACCATTCTTCTCGAGTTCTTGAGTATAAGAGAAAAATCTTGGTGGGATATGCTTTGTCCTATCGCTCTTGATATAACCTTCTTTAACTTGTGTGACACATGCAGAATTATCTTCGAATATGGTTGTGGGTTCTTTATTCACGGTTATACCACTTGCTTCTTGAATATGYTTGATCATAGATCTGAGCCACACACATTCTCTACAGGCTTCATGGAGTGCGATAATCTCTGCATAATTGGATGAAGTAGCGACCAGTGTTTGTTTCTGAGATCGCCATGAGATTGCAGTTCCTCCTATTGTGAATATATATCCAGTTTGGGATCTTGCTTTATGTGGATCCGATAGATAACCTGCGTCTGCAAAACCAACTAAACACGATTTTGAATTTCTAGGATAATATAATCCTAAGTCTATTGTACCTTGAAGATAACGGAAAATATGTTTTATTCCGTTCCAATGTCTTCGTGTGGGAGATGAGTTATATCTTGCAAGTAAATTAGTAGCAAAAGCTATATCTGTGGGTCATTTGCAGAAGTACATGAGTCCGCCAATAGCGCTCATATAGGATATTTCAGGACCCAAAATTTCTTCGTTATCCTCACATGGTCTAAATGGATMTTTTTCGACATTGAGCGGTCTATTAACCATTGGAGTACTCAAAGGAGTTGCTTTATCCATATTAAAACGTTTGAGGAGTTTTCTTGTATAATTTGATTGATGCACGAATATCCCATCTTGGAGGTGCTCTATCTGGAGCCCAAGACAAAACTTTGTCTTTCCAAGGTCTTTCATTTCAAACTCAGCTTTCATATGATTTCGTGTTTCTTCAATCTCCTTATGAGTCCCGATTATGTTCAAGTCGTCAACATAAACARCGATGATCACAAATCCGTTCAAGGATTTCTTTATAAAAATGCATGGACATATTGTATTATTCACGTAACCCTTCTTTAAAAGGTATTCGCTTAAACGATTGTACCACATGCGTCCAKATTGTTTTAATCCGTAAAGTGATCGCTGTAGTTTGACCGAACATATATCCGTAGACTTTGAACTCAATGCTTCAGGTATTTTCATCCCCTCTGGGATTTTCATATATATTTCATTATCAAGTGATCCATATAGATACGCTGTCACTACATCCATAAGATTCATTTCTAAATTATGGGATGCTGTCAAACACATTAAATATCTGAACGTAATTGCATCCATTACCGGAGAATATGTTTCTTCATAATCAATTCCCGGTCTTTGGGAAAAACCTTGGGCAACAAGTCGGGCTTTATATCTTGTGACTTCATTATTTTCATTTCGTTTTCTCACGAATACCCACTTGCACCCAACTGGTTTCACATTCTTAGGTGTAGTGACCACAGGTCCAAAAACATTTCTCTTATTAAGGGAGATTAATTCATTTTGCATGGCCATCTTCCATTTCTCCCAGTCAGGTATTTTCCGGCATTCTGATATGGACCTTGGTTCTGGATCATCATTTTCATTTTCAATTTCTTTGGATACAGAAAATGAGAAAATTTCATCATCATCATCTATTTCATTTCTTTCCCATACTTTTTCATTTTAGGCATAATTTATGGACATCTCATATTTTTCTGTATCGTGTCCCTCTTCAGGGATATTTTCTTTTGGTAGTTCTCCTGGAACTATTTCATTTAAATCTTCTGGACTTTCCTCATTTTGGGTTTCTTCAGGAACCTCTTTATGTGAATTTGATTCTCCCATAACCTTTTTCTTTCGGGGAGTTTTGTCTTTAGAACCCATAGGTCTCCCCCTCTTTAGCTGAACTTTAGGCTCATTTATTTTATTAGCATCGATCTGTTCCTGCGGAACTTCAATTCTTGATGGAACATTTGCAGCCGGTATATACGATTTTGTCACCCTTTTTGTATCCACAAACCGTCGTAACTGTTTGCCATATTTTGTAAATGTACAATTTTCGCACTTGAGTTCATGTTGTTTTAGGAGGATCCGAGATATCAACGATGGTGAATACCATGTGATATCTTTTGGAATTTCTCGAATTCCTCCCCCTAACGATGGGAACTCATTTTCATTAAAATGGCAATCAGCAAACAGTAAACATATCACCGGTTTGAGGTTCGAGATAATTATACTTGGTGACCAACATAAATACCCAATCTCCGTTGGGGTCCCATTTTTGTACGTTGGGGAGGTGCAATARGTACATATACTGCACATCCAAAAACACGGAGATGCGATATATTTGGCTGCTGACCAGATGCTAATTGTAATGGGGAATATTTATTATATGCACTTGTGAATTTGAATCAGCGCAGCATGCAAGATAGCATGTCCCCATGCGAGAAATTGGGAGTTTTGTTCTCATTATTAGCGATCAGCAATTAATCAGCCGTTTAATCAAAGATTCGGCCAAGCCATTTTGTGTATGAACGTGGGGCACTGGATGTTCAACATCGATCCCCAGTGACATACAATAATCATTAAAGGCTTGCGAAGTAAATTCACCAGCATTATCAAGTCTTACTTTCTTGATAGTATAATCAGGAAATTGTGCTCTTAACCTGATTATTTGGGAAATAAATCTGGCAAATGCCATATTTCGTGTCGTCAAAAGACACACATGAGACCATCTACTTGATGCATCAATTAATACCATAAAATATTGAAATGGTCCACACGATGGGTGGATCGGTCCACATATGTCACCATGTATTCTTTCTAAAAATTTTGGTGATTCATTCCCAATTTTAGCTGGTGATGGCCGAATTATAAGTTTTCCTCGAGAACATGCATCACATAAAAATTCATTTGATTGAAAGATCTTCTGGTCTTTCAATGGATAATTAAATTTTCACAATTTTCTCATCATGATTGAACCAGGATGACTCATGCCATACTTTAAATATATCGGTAAACTTACGGTTTACCGTGGCATATGATTCAATCATATTAATTTTTGTGGAATACGATCAGAAGAAAAAGCTGGTAGTTCTTAATATATATTTTCTCTCAAATTATTTTTGTGATACAAAGATATTCAATGCCATTTTTATTCTTGGTTTCCATGATATCCATTTCTTGGATATCTTTGAAACTTAACAAATTCCTGTAAGACTTGGGGGAATATAATGTCTCATTTATTTCAAACTTTGTTCCCCTTGGCATTGAGAATTGGGTTCTTCCGGAACCCATAATAATTTTTGCATTTCCCGATATAGTATTTACTCCATTTTCTTTTAATTTTAGATCGGAGAAATATTTTTTATCTTTTAATATCGTGTGCGTCGTTGCACTATCTGCCAGACATATATCTCCATCTCCGTTCACAAATTTTGACATCTTCTAGGTTAAAATAAGCAGGAGATATATTAAAAACATGTTTAACAATATTTATCATATTTATTACAATAAAAATTTGAAAAAAATTTATCAAAACTTTTAAAATTCAACGATCATATAAAATTTCAGATCGAATTTTACATCATAACGTCGGATTTATGCCCAACGGTCATGATGAATTTATTTTATTAATTTTTCAAAAATTTTACACTTTTCAACGGCTAGAAAAAAATTTCAATCTATAAATACACTCATTCATTCATTCATTTATTCACACAAAAATCTCATTTCTTCTTATTCATTTAGTTTTAGTTTTGAAGATGTTTAGATTTTGTTTAATGATTTGTTTAGTTTTAATTATTGTTTGTATTTATGGTCTCTTCGTTGGGAGTATACCCACGGAGAGTTTTATAATGTCGTTTATTATTTTATGTAATGGTGTTCTTTGTAATCTTGTATTATTAATAAAAATGGTTCATTTTAAATAATATTAAACATTATATTACAATATAAAATATATTATACATTAAACCTTTTATTTTATATTCTTCGAGAAGACATTATTTTACATCGACCTTAGACAATATATTACATTATACATTTCTTACTTATCTTATTACTCGTTAACATCACTCGGTTCAACGAGAAAATCCATGATATCAAGATGAGTATTATCGAATGAAGGTCGAGGCTCATTAGAGACAAAATTAGTTTCGCCATTTTTCTCCTTTGCCTTTTGAGATTCGTCTGATCGGAAGATGTTTAGGCGTCACAGTGCGTGCTATGGCCTTTCATTCATGCAACATATATTTTCCTTTTGTGTTACGCTTGCGTGATCGTTTTTTTATTTTTTGTTGGCGTTGCTATTATTGTTGAATCCCTTCCTTGTCCACCTGCACTCCATGACCACGACCACGACCTCTACCTCCTTGTCCTT
Source organism: Boechera stricta (assembly GCA_018361395.1). NCBI lineage: Eukaryota > Viridiplantae > Streptophyta > Magnoliopsida > Brassicales > Brassicaceae > Boechera > Boechera stricta. The sequence goes on from CM031541.1 coordinate 5,512,505, forward strand.
GCCAATTATCTTGTTTGGATGAGGATGCTTCTTCGAGGAATGTTGCTGATCCGACAAGGCGAGTCTTATAATTTAACATCACGAGTTCATTATTTTGCTCGGCAACAGGAGTGTATTCATTAACTCCGAATACCGAGTATAACCTTTGTCAATTGTTGTTGTATGATACATTCGGATGAAATGTTTGGAGAGTTTTTTCGATCATATCATTATCGGTTATTTTCTCTCCATAACATCATCCTTGAAGTAATTCCGAACACGCGAATTATAATCACCTACACTTTTATAATCCATAAACGGAGGTTTAACCACTCATGTCTAGCTTTTGGTAAGATCACATATTTTTGGTGATCAAACATCTTTAGTGATTAAAGATCGGGATCTTCTTTCGTGATATATTTTTTAAGTTGTCATGGTGAGTAAAAATATCATAGCCGCCTTTTTATCTTCGGGACCGTTTTTGTCGGTCATGGCATCCGTTGCTTTTAAATGCATCTTTGCATCTAATGCCCATGTCATATAATTATTTCGATATATCGAGGCGCGACTTTCAAATTTACATATTATCTACACATATATAATAATATATATAAATATATATAGATGACGAAATAATTTAAATCATAAGTTATAAAATAATAAAATAATTTAAATTTATTTAGGAGCATGCGCTTATATATGAGTGAGGAGAGCTCATATATTTGAGGAGCGTAGCTTAATAATTAAAAGGTAGAACTATATAAATAATAATTTATGAATTAAAATGATTTAATAAATTAAATCATACCTTAGATTATACCTTAAATTGGATAAGGATCGGATCTCGGATAGAAATTAGATTCGATTCGGATGATCGTCTTGATAAAGTGTTGAAAATAATATTTAATTTATATAATATTTTATTATTATTATATTTATTATTATTTAGAGAAAGATATGATCGAAGTAGGAAGTGGAAAAGTAAGTTTTACACTTATTCTTATGTATTCATTTACAAAACGATCATCTCCCCTATTTATAAGAGATTAGAGTCGGTTAAACCTAATAAATAATTATTATTATAAAAATATCTAACATTAAATAATTAGAAGGATTTTCTAACAATAGCATTTTTTTGCAGCGTAATTACGAGCAGTTTCTTTCTTGACAAGATGGTGCCACATAACTAGCGTTTGTGCTTGCAGCAACAAATTCTTGTTTCTGAACTTGTAATTTAAGATCTTCTCCAAGGATTCGATCTCCAAAGGCTGGTCCGGATCGGTTGATCCGTTGGTTTTGGTGTTATCTTTACCTTCAAAGCTGATTAAATTCAACTGTGGCTGGAAGGATTCAGCGACAGCGTTTGAGAGTTGCGTTTCTATAGAGACAAGAGGGTGCTTTTGAGGAAAGAGGGTGTAACAGACCGAATCCGAAATTGAACCGCGAGGCCATCCCGAGCCTAATGACCAGCCCAGCACGAACAAAATCCTTACTTTGCCGCGTGTGTATATAAAAAAAAGGGCACAAATCTCAAGGCTCCACCTAGAAACCCTCAGCCGTCAACTGCAAGCCACCGGAGACATTCGTCGTGTCCAGCCCGAGCCACCGTGTGAATCGTCTTCACCGGAGAGGTAATACCGTGAGCTAATCTTAGTTATAAACTTTGATTTGCTTTAGATTGTGGAACCAATCTAACCAGTGAGCTTGAACCGCCACAGATCTATCTCGCCGAGCCACCGTATCCGCCGTTCGAACCGTCAACCAAAACCATCGAGAAAAGCTACAGATAGAGGTAAATGGCGAAGCTATTTCTCGACGATGATGCTGTGTTGGTTGTTTTAATTTAATTATTAAACCATGACCTTAACCGAGTTAAACCAGGGATCCCAACCTTAATTAAATACAAAAACTAGAAGTGCACGTGGGCTTGTTATGAATTGTTGGCTTCGTTAATTGAGTTGAATGGTGGGCTTTGATAATTAAGCTGAATGGTGGGCTTCGTTATGGTATGTGGACTCGTTGAAGTACTGATGTGGTTATTATTGTGGAGTGGTGACGTTGCTTTGATTTGGGTTGCTATTGAACCAGATTTAATTATGTAATCGTGAAGCTGAATGGTGGTGTTATTAAATTATTATTTTTTGCTGGTTTAGTTTAATTAGTAAACCGGTTCTATTTAATTTAATGGAGAAAATACTGAATTTAGCTAAATCGAGGTTTAAGGATTTGGTATGGTTTAGAGGATTAAATCATGGTTATTAATTTGATTTAATCTTTGACCGGTTAATCTAAACCGATGCAGATTAAAGATTGCTGTTGAACCGGATTTCCTCCTAAACCGAGAAGTCATTTCTGAATTGCTAACATGAGGACAAGTTCGTGTCTTCTTCGTATACCGATATATTTAGTTAGATTACTTAGTTTAAAGTTAAGTCAAGTATACCTACGAGTTACATATAAGTAATTGTATTTGTTTGTTGAGTGTATTAATATTTATAAATATATAAATATATTTTATTTAAAGTATATTAAAGAGAACTAGTATTTTAGAGATATAAACTAAAATAAATATTTTAATGTATGTTGCGTGGTTGTGTGAAATACATGTTATTTTGTGGTAAAATAATTGTTGTGTGAGTAGTTGCGGTTAAACCGCGGAGATATCTACAAGAAGAAATTCTTGTAGTTGTATGTTGACCTATGGACGCGGGAATGCGGGTAGGTCAGGATGGCTGACGAGCCGACGAGTTTTATGGGAAGAAGTGCGCGGCACGAGGGATCCGGTAGGCATGAGTCAAAAGTGCATGGGAGAAGTGTGCGGCACGAGGGACCCGGTATGCACGAAGGATAGCGTGCGCGGCACATTGTATCCGGCCGCGTGGCGGTTATGGAATGTGGTTCCATTTGTTTGATGGGTGTGTGTGTCGTTGACACGTGATTGTCTGCTTGTCTTACGTTTAGACTTTGTGACTTTCTAATGTGTTTGTATATGGAGAATTCGTGAGCCCTAAAGCTTACCCTCGCTGAATAATCCTAAATTGCTCACCCCTCTCCTCTCTTACAGGTAACCTTGAGGAGTAGTTGCTGGATTTTGTTGGTTATTGCCAATTAAGTAGGGAATTACTTGCGTTATAAGTTATCTTGTGGCTTTCATGTAGTTAAGTAAAATCCGGATGTTTCCGAGGGATATATCTCTTTCTAAGTTTCTATTGTGTTTGTCCCCTTGTTCTTCGTAAGTCTTCGGTTATTATTCCCTTTTATACGCGTCTTCTTTGATATATTTGTTATGATTTCTTCAATATTGTTATAGTTGTCATTATTATATTGTGAAGAGAAAAATTAATTATTCAATTTATTCTTGTTATTAAATATAGTAGATTCTCATTAATTTTAAAACTTATAATGATTATTTAGACTTAAAGAAATAATTGCTCATTATCACTGCATATTTTGACTACTTAATTACATCTATATTATCATATACATCTTCTGTTTGACATTAAGAATAATTAAATACCGTTTTAGGTCTTTTTTATATCATAAATAATATTATCTCCTATATATTATTTAGAGAGTACATTTATATATAAATATTAAAAAGTGTTAATATTTACATCACATTGCCATTACTTCAAATAACAAATTTTAATCTCTCATTAAAGGTATTTTAGTCATTAGTTATTATATGATCATTTAATTAATTAATTAATTATAATTTTCGTTTAAATTAATTAATTTATTTTAAATTTTTTGAATAGTAATTAAAAATAGATTTTAATAAATTAAATTAAATGTTGATTTAATTTTCCAAAAATAAGAGATTTTATGTAGATTGCATTTTTTTTTGGAAAATTTTAAATATGAATTTATGTAGAATGTCAAATTTTTTTTCTTTATAGATTATAATTTTAGTTTTAATAATTAATTTATTTTAAATTTTTTGAAAATTAGTTAAAAATAGATTGAGTGAAGATTTTGTTGATTTAATTAAACACATAAATTAAGTTAAATTAAGTGTTGATTTAATTTTCCAAAAATAAAAGATTTGATGTAGATAGCGATTTTTTTTGGAATGTTAACGTTAATGTTAGTTTCTCTTTATAATATCGAATCTATTAATAGTTTTTTAGTAGATTTAAAAATGTTAGTTCATATATGATTTAGTTTAACATGGTGTACAATTTAACATAACAATGTAACATTGTAATTTAATTTTCAAATTTATTTAAATTGTAAAATTTAGTAATTAAAACAGAACAAGATGTAATTAAAATTCAAATAAAAAATATCCGGAAATTTTCTGCTGAGAACAATATATCTCAATATCCAATATCGCTAATAGATATACTATCTTCCAACAGAAAATATATTCTACGAAATCAATCTTAGAATATCATGGGTTAATACTTTCCAAAAAATCTTAATTAATATTTTAGAATATTGCAATCTTCCAAAACTTTGCTTATTTCTTTGGTTAAATAAAAAAAAACATCCTGATTTTATATATAATTTTCCTAACCAAAAAGTTTTAATATCGTCGAGTATGAAAGATTGGTTTTATATTTCTGATTACAAAATGTTTACGTGGATATAACAAAGATTCTATATTATAAAAACTGATATTATAATTTGCGTAAAGTTTTGAAAAAAATACAATTTACTAATATTCTGATTTTATAAATTTGGGATATTTTTCTATAATTGCAATTTGTCCGTGCTATAGCACGGAATATATTATAGTATTGTATTATTAGACCAACAGTAGAGAGAATAAATTGCTAAGTTTTATCTCCTAAATAACAAGGGTATAATCCTATATATATTATTTGGGAAGTACATTTATAAAATAAACATTATAAAGTGTATATATTTACATAACTTTGCCATTACATCAAAGAACAAATTTTAATTTCTCATTAAAAGTACTTTAGTCATTAGTTATTATGTGATCATTCAATTATTATATAAAAATAGGTAATTAGTATATTAAAAAAATCAGTTGTTGGTTTTAAAAATCGGAACTAAATTTACAAAAATATTTACGTGGAACTAAGTTTAAAAATATTAACTTTAAAATATAATCATATTTTAATATTTAAGTTATATTTTTCTTTAAAATATAACTTAAAAAAAAATCGGAACTAAAATAATGAGTAGTTATTATGTTAACTTAATAAAAAATAATAATAATATTTACGAGATAGTTTACTTGATAATAATATTTGATTCAAATATGTAAATTATTTACGAGATAATTTACTTGATAATTATTGTTTATTTAAACAAAAACAAAAACAAATATTTTCCAATATATTCCAAAAATAAGAATTCCCTTATTTTAATTAAATCATAAATACAAAAAATTCAGTAACCATAAAGTTACCGAATTTGTTAATATTTACGTAATTTTTGGATGTCTTAATCGGTATATGATTTCATATTTGTTATTATGCCATAAACTATTTGTTATTATTTGTTATTATTCCAAAAACTAATTCTTATTATTCAAAAAATATGAATTTTTTTTTAATATTAATCATAATTGCACAAAATTTAGTAACCATAAAGTTGAAGAATTTGTTAATATACCATAATTTTAGGGATACCATAGATTATCCAATAAAAAATACATAAAATAATTTCTTTTGTATAATTAGTTTCGGAAGGTTACCGAATGCTGATAATATCCTAATATTTAACATATCCAAATTTTTTGACAATTATTCTTATATCCAAAACTTTTGGTTACCATAAAGTTGAAGAATTTGTTAATATTCCATAATTTTTTATGTGTTAATCGGTATTTTATTTCATATTTGTTACTTATTCCGATAACTATTCATTATTATTTTTATTATTCCAAAATCTATTTCTTATTATTCCAAAAAATTAGAATGGTATTATCCGGAATGGAATTTAGTTTGTACCTTTCACACTATTCCGATTTGAATTGATAATTAATGTTTTTTTAAACCAAAAATTTAAAAAATATTATCCACTCTTTCCGTAATTCTATTCTTTTCCAAAATACCTCAACAATATAATAATATTTATGAAGCTATAAACCTAACATAACTTCAAAATCGGGATAGATTTTAGTCATTAATTATTTTCTTATAGTAATTATAAATTATATTAATATTAATTATGTTTTTCGATTTTACAAAAAAAAAAATTGTTAATATTCCAAAAAAAAATCGGATTTGTTAATCGGATATTGTGTTTAACAAAAAAAATCAGATTTGTTAATATTCCAAAAAGAATTTGTTTATATTCCAAAAATATTTGTTAATATTCCAAAAAAAAATCAGATTTGTTAATATTTCTAAAAGGATTTGTTATTATTCCAAAAACTTTGGATTTGTTAATCTGATTTGTAGATAATCGGATATTGTGGTTGACAAAAAATTGGATTTGTTAATATTCCCAAAAAATCAGATTTTGGAATGGAATATTCCAAATTTATATCCACCACCTAATCTGAAATCCTAAATTGCTTTATTGTAAACTCCTATAAATATTAGATTAAGTTTTGCAGAGCTGAGAAATAACAGTCTCTTATTATCCACATCTTCGTCATGGTGTCTAATTTATATTTGTATTTGAATGTTCACCTTTTTTCTGGTGCCTCAATCCGAATTTATATATATTTTTAATGTTTTTAAATTTAGTTTTATTGCTTTAAACATTATTTGCACCTTTATAACCGTGCATATTATTAAACATAAATTATTAAGTTGTTATTTTTTTCAGCGAAGATGCAAAAGTGTGGAAAAGATCGATGTCTTAAACAAAGTGGTTTGTTTAATTTGTTTATATATTTTGATTTTTCTATTTAGTGATTTATGGGTATTTCATGGGTGATTGTTTTACTTTTTTTTTTGGATAGTATAGATGATTTTAAGACTATCAAACAAGGATTCGATTTTCCCTTTAAAAATATCGTATATATATTTTTAATATTTTTAAATTTGGTTTTATTCTATTAAACATTATTTTTCACTTTTATAAGTGTCGATTTTGCAAGAGGTAGCTCGAGTAAATCAATATATTTTTAAAATCATAAATGTTTTAGATATATGAATTTTAATTGAATTATTTATTTATATCGTTTATTCTTTGGTTTCTTTTTTAAAAAAAATTGCAATAGATATCCTCTTATTATTATTTGGGGAGTACATTTATAAAAAATTGCAATGATCTTTTTTTCATGTAATCATAATATAAAAAGAGAAAAACATTCTTGTTAATTATTTTAAGAAAACATCAACCCGTGCTATTGCACGGAACAAATTCTAGTATATCTAGAAGTGGACTTGCATACACTCTTGCCAAAACGACCTGCTTAATATATCCGAACACTAACCCGCACGGGCGGGTACCGCTCCGACTTGCTTGACCCGCCTGCACGTAATGAAAATATTGGCTGACTTGACCCGAAAACGGTACTGCTGATTCAAGGTACCCGCCTAGATTTTTTATCTTGGTATTGATCCGCACTGCATTTGCAAGTACGCGATTGCTCAACAAGTAATTACATTACTTGTCTTGCTTTTTCCATTACCTRTCTTGTTTTCAAAATTTCAAAACAGCCAAAAATGTCCAAGTCTTAAACCTGAATAAATATTACAATCTTAAATCTGGCTTACATATTATTACACACGACAGACATGGCCAAAATATTAAACCACACTTACATAATATTACACATGACAAGAGCCAAAATATTACACACGACAAAGACAAACATAATGAATCTTCAAAGTAGAATTGTAAACACACATCACTACATCAAAACCTGCAAAGTGCAAACACAGCAACTTGTTTATTAGCACTGAATGATAATTCAAAGTTAAAACCTTACCATATTCTTCCAAACTAGAACTGTAAATACTAGACACACATCAGAACCAGAACCTGCACAGAATAATTGAAACTTAAAACAAGCAACTACAATACATGAATAAAAGTTAAAACCTTACCATTCATTCTTCTTCCTCCAAAGTTAAGCTTACTCCTTTCACCAATAAAAGCTTATGCGAATCACTAAGCAAGAGAACATAACAAAATCAATCAGATACAAAGGACAAATGAACATATGAAACATCACAAAAAAATCTGCCACCAATGACAAACAAATCTGCCACCAATGACAAACAAATCTGCGTAACGTTAATTAAACATTTTAAATAAATCTGCAGCAACTATCATATTCGTCGGCACCTAGCTATAAAAAGAAATCTGTCAACAATGAAAAACAAACCTGCTCTAACTTATCTAAGAAGYCACGTTCGTTAAACTAGTCTGTCACAACATAAACAAATCTGTCGTAAGAAATTCAAGACCTGTAGTGATGATCACTACATCAAAACCTGCAAAGTGCAAACACAGCAACTTGTTTATTAGCACTGAATGATAATTCAAAGTTAAAACCTTACCATATTCTTCCAAACTAGAACTGTAAATACTAGACACACATCAGAACCAGAACCTGCACAGAATAATTGAAACTTAAAACAAGCAACTACAATACATGAATAAAAGTTAAAACCTTACCATTCATTCTTCTTCCTCCAAAGTTAAGCTTACTCCTTTCACCAATTTTCCATATTCAATTGAATTTGCAAACTCTATCAAAAGAAGACAATTAGTAATCAATAGTGATGGATAAGAAAACAAGTATTGATAAAAGAAAACCTACATTCTTCTATAATTTCAAGTTGTTCAAACTGATCTTCCAAAGCTGGTGGTTCATAATCACTTCGGATCCAATCTTGAGTACAAAGTAAAGCTTCAACTGTTTTTGGAGTGAGAGAACTACGTTGAGGATCAATAACACGACGGGGAAAAGCTGATTCGCAAAGATGAGACGGTATAATAGATCTCTTGCCATTTGAGAAAGAATCTTATATCTTGATCCAACCTTCTTCCACCAAAGCAGAACATTAAAGTGTGGATTTGACCTAGGAACACAGCTTTCACCTAAGTAGCTCTCTAACTCTGACTGATAAACTGTGTTTTCTTTGCTTTCTTCATGTTGCTCAATCAAAGAATCCAAGTCATAAGTCTCAGCTGACTCTTCAATCCCTTGAGAAGAAGTGGCTATTCCTTCAGCTTCACTTGGTGTTTGATTTGAAGAACTATCAAACTTTTCCTCATAGTACTTAAATATCTGCTCTACAACATTTTCAACTTTCCTAATCAAAGTTTCAGCTATGCTATCAGAACCAAAACCATAACTTTCTCGAATCAACCAGCTCACATACTTCAGTTTATACCGAGGATCAATAACACAAGCAACAAAAATCATTAAGTTCATGTTATTCAAATCTCCCCAATATTTATCAAACTTAGCTTTCATCTTAACAGCCATTGCTTTTTGATTCAGATTAGTCTTGTTCAAACCCATCTTCCTAATCATTAAACCAACTCCAAAAACCTCCTTCAGATAAGAATTTCCAGTAACATACCTGGTTGATGAAACTTTCAAGGTAGCATCATAGAAGAACTTCAAAATCGGCAAATAAAACTTATCATCCTCTAACTCAAGCATATCAAAAGCTCTCTTCTGTTTGCAGGCTGCTTCTAACATCAGGTATGTAGAATTCCATCTAGTTTCAACATCAAGGCATAGACCAACCGTAACACCAAGCTTTAAGTGACTAAGACACTCTTTAAACTTGTTTAACCTAGCTGGAGAGGACCTAACATACCTAACAGCACAACGGATTCGGCTAATAGAAGCTTTGTTTTCTTCCAATCCATCTTTTACAACTAAATTCAGGATATGAGCACCACATCTCATGTGAAGGAATTGACCATCAAGTACATTAGTTCCCCAAGACTGAAGTCTTCTTTTTAAGAATCTTATACCAACATCATTTTCACTTGCATTATCCAATGTAACTGTAAAAACCTTGCTAATACCCCAAGCTACCAAACACCTCTCTAGCATTTTCCCTATAAMTTCCCCTTTGTGACTTAGAATTTGACAAAAGTTGATTATCTTTTTCTGTAGATTCCAATTTTCATCAATGTAATGTGCGGTTAGGCACATGTAATTGATATTCTGAACAGATGTCCAAGTATCAGTTGTAAGAGAAACACTCCCTTTGTGTTTCTCAAATAATAGTTTCAACTTCTTCTTTTCTTCAAGAAATAAACTGATGCAATCTCTAGTGATAGTCCTACGGGAAGGGATAGAAAACCTAGGCTGAAGAGTGTATACAAATTCTCTAAAACCTTCCTTTTCCACAATCCTAAAAGGCAACTCATCCTTTATAATAAACCTAACTAGAGATTTTCGGCAATCAACATTGTCAAATTCTAAGTAGGATGGAATAGTTTCAGTATTCTTGTTTTTCTGATGCAGTGTAGATTGTTTATATCTTTTACCACTAACAGTTTCTTCTGCAATTTCAGGATGAAGTTTTTTACATCTTTTCACATGTTTAAGCATACTGGTAGTGTTGACACCACTTGCTGATTTATATTTAATTAAATCACCACAATGATTACACTTTGCGCTATCTCCTTTCTCTGTTTTTTTAAAATTATCCCAGGCTAGAGATCTTTGTCTAGGAGTTACCTTAGATTCAACCGATTCCATGGTTGGAGCTTCCGTATTTGTTTCACCAGACGTGACAGTGCTGGCCAGATTGTCTGCATTTGATTCTGTGTTCTGTGACTCCATCTACGAAATAAAACAACTTGTTAATAAGATACAAGGAAGAATGACACCAATCATATACAAGGAAGAATGACACCAATCAATCAGAGAATGAGAGAATCATAAGGTACGTGGCGTTGTTATAACTCAGAATGGAGCGATACAGACACGAAGRTCTTTCTCATTCAAGAGTAGTATCATCAGGTCCCCCCTATCCGTGTGAGTTTCCAGCCTATATACCTTATGATATCTCATAAGTTATACATAAACACTGATTAATCATGCTAGTCATGCTACAGCATATGACAACATACAAGCAGAGCCTTATGATATCTCATAAGTTATACATAAACACTGATTAATCATGCTAGTCATGCTACAGCAGATGACAACATACAAGCAGAGAACACATCACAAAACTAAGAATAAAAGCTTATGCGAATCACTAAGCAAGAGAACATAACAAAATCAATCAGATACAAAGGACAAATGAACATATGAAACATCACAAAACAAATCTGCCACCAATGACAAACAAATCTGCCACCAATGACAAAAAAATCTGTCACCAATGACAAACAAATCTGCCACCAATGACAAACAAATATGCCACCAATGACAAACAAATTTGCGTAACGTTAATTAAACATTTTAAATAAATCTGCAGCAACTATCATATTCGTCGGCACCTAGCTATAAAAAGAAATCTGTCAACAATGAAAAACAAACCTGCTCTAACTTATCTAAGAAGTCACGTTCGTTAAACTAGTCTGTCACAACATAAACAAATCTGTCGTAAGAAATTCAAGAAATGTGCAAAATAAAATGATATGGATCACCAGCAACAAAGTCTGCATAATACTYCTGCAACATAAAACCCAAAAAGGCTATGTAAACAAGCCTTGAAGAAGAAACGAAGGGAAGAAGACACGTGTATCACAAGAACCGTTTCTATAATCGCTTAATTAAGAAACGTTTCTTACATATTTATTTACTTATTGATTTAATTAATTCATAAAAATCCTAAGATACCCAGCTAAGAACCTCCGTTAAAGATGCTCTAAGATCCATGATTCGAAATACAAATCCAGAAAATGAGAAGACTTTATGATAAATAATTAAATATGACATAACCATCCAAAACCCACAATTTCTTTGGACAGAAATAGGCAAATCTTACTCTTCCCGAGTTACAAAAGTCTCATCTGAAAGCGGAAACAAGTAAGAGAGGATTCCCGAGTTACACGTTATAACATATCAAAATCGTTTTAAAATCAAAATCTGAAGCAAATAAAGTTCATCCTCATCTTAAACAATCAAGAACAAATTTAATCAAATAAAAAAAGAGAGAGCATATCCCATCGGCGAAGCAAGCAGCGATGATCGAACAAGAAGAAGAAGAACAACATCAGCGAAGCAGAAGCATAAAAATTCATCGACTTACCGTCAACGACGAAGAAGAACAGGAGATCGAACAGGAAGAAGAAAAAAAAACAAGAGATCGAGTGAGATGTGAGAGGCGATGAAGTGAGGCGATTTTTTCTCTCTAGATCTAGGGTTTGCGTTTGGGAATCGTGTGAGAGACTGAGGGAGTGAGGCGATGGAGATTGGAGATTGCTTTAGGCTTTTAGGGTTTCAAAAGTGGTGGGCCAAATAGGCTTAAGGTTTAGGAGAGAAAAATTTAAGTTTATAAATTGCCCATAAAAAAATAAAAATGACACATAAGTCATAGACTCATAACGAGATAAGTTCATAACGGGTACAAGTAGCAAACYGGGTAACGGGGAACAAGCCGGGTAACGGGAACAAGCCGGGTAACGRGCCAAGTAGTTAAAAAAATTCGGCTTGGACTTGTCCCGTTACTTGCAAGTAGTTGGTTAACTCACCTTGATACTTGGCTTGGACGAGTCGGGTACCCGATTTTACGGGCCGAGTACGGGACGGGTCGAACGGATCGGACGGGTAACGAGTATTGATGCCCAGGGCTACCGAACACCGATGCCAATAAATAAAATGGAAAAAGAAGCAAAATAAATAGTAATTACGGTAAAATATTTTTACCATACTCAAATTATCCAAGCGAACAAGTAAAATTGTAGAAAAATAAATGTTTACTTTAAAAAATGGTTTTGTACATTCAAACATATTTTTTATTATTAAGAATACCGATATAGAACATATTACAGTTTATTTGTTATATAGATGAATAAATTTATATAACATTCATAACAAATGTGAACCAAAAAAAGAGCATTCATAACAAATTTAACTAAATATTTTATACAATAAACTATTATAAAAAGCTAATACGATTCAAACAAAAAAATATATAACTAATATAAATATATAGTAGACATCGCCAAAAATTATAAATATCATTAAAAATCCAATAAAATAAAATAAAACTCTTAAGAAGGTAAATTTAACTTAATAAATAATATATTATCTTCATCTAGGAAAATTACCTGCGCAGTGAAATTGTGGGAAAGTGTCTTATGTTAAAATTTATTTTGCATATTCAAACATTTTTTTTTTCCAGTACTATCGATAATAGAACGTATTAAAATTTACCTTTTTTAAATTATAGATCAATATATTTATACAATAAATATAACAACTTTAACTAAATATTCATATACGACATACAATATGAAACAATCGCTAATACCATTCACACAATCTATTCGATAACTAACATAAATATAAAATAGACATAATATAAAATTATAAATATCATAACAAAAAAAAAATTAAAATGAAAAATAACCCAGCAACATAAATAAAATTCTTAAAAAGGTATAACATTTCTCTTTAGATGTATGTATAATTTGGTCGTTTGGGTTTCCTACGTTTTCTCTTTTAATACATAGTTAAACGCATCCGTATAATGTACATTAATCAGTTGTTTCAGTCTTTGGCTAGAATTTAACGTAAATATTTATATAAAAGTTCATATTCCTTATTTGAATAGTAACATTTTCATATTGATACTTTAAATAGTATAATTTAAAGTAACCCAAACACCATAAATCATGATAGTTGTTATCCATCTTTAAGCTTGTCATACTCATTTTTTTATTCGTTACCTTCCGTCAAATTAGTGAATTAATAATATATGATTAAACGACTGTTTACGTATTTCCAAATATAATTGAATTTCTATAAATATTTGTTTTGTCACGTTAATCTCTAGAAAATTTGTCAAAAAGAAGATTACATTTCTGTAAGGATAATATGGTCTAAAAAACAGTGAAATGTTATTTCTAAAAGTACTATTAGAAAGCGTTATTTTTGTTAGTTACGTTAATTAACGTTAATAAAAGTGTTAGTGGCAAAGTCACCCATTAAACTAATTGTATAATAAATTTTGTTAGTATGATTTGATTTAGAGATGACGTTCTGAAACAATTGGATATTTGTAGGTGATGTTGTATAATTAAACAATTTACGTATATTTAAAAAAATTTACATTTTTTATTACTTTGTTTGAATTATTTGATATTAGTACGGAAATATAATCGATAATGTGTGAATGAAAATTGATACTAACTCAAGATACATAAATAAATACTCATTTAGAAAATTTGAAAAAGCTGGCAACTTGCCAACTTCCAAAGGGTATAATAACTTTGAATAGTTCGTGTAAAATGCTTGAAAATTAATCACATATAACATGGTGCAAAACATGACCTAGAGAAGAGCTTTAAGTTCTGAATGTAGACGAGAAAGAATTTGACTTTGGCTTCTTGCTCCAATTATAGCATATGATCCATAACACCCAATTCTTGAACAAATATTATTATTCATGCTTTGATTTTAAAATAGTTACAATACAAAACCTATAGCAGTTACACACAACCAATATACCTACAACCTAAATCTTACATAATTAAAATCTAAAACTACAATTAAACTAAATACCCACACTAATTGTTGTATAACCTACACACAAACACGTAAGGAAATAAGTGAAAAAAAATTGTGTATTCCTAAACTCCAAAACTTACTCTAAGAATTTTGTTAAGAGGATTAGACATTTTTTAATTTTCATTATCTATCTTCTCTTTAAATATAAGATTAGTTAGGTAACCAACAAAGAATTGTAGGTTAATTAGGTAATAAACAATGAAGATGAAGTATTTATGAAACTAGTAAAAAAATATCTTCAAAAGAATTGGGCCCTGCCTTGTAATACGCAATATGTAAATGAACCTCCAAACATTAAATTATTTGGTATTCACCTGCATGAATATATTTATATTTAATGCACTAAATATGACGAAATTATGAATTTATTTGGTAGGTTATATGTCCACAATGAAAACTAACATATACGAGAAAAATCACATATTTTCTGACATTTAGAGAAATCTGTATTAAACTCCAATTGAAAGGTAATTAAAATTTCCAAGTAGAAAACATGTTATCGGGATAAATCACCGGTCTCTAAATGAGAATATCTACAATTTAATCTTTGCCCTCATGACTCAAATATGCCTTTTACATGTTCTTAAATGTTATCATTTGCTCAAAAAAACTCCTATCATTTGCTTGAAAAACTCTTATCATTTGGTGTGCTTATACCATTTAATTTCGACATTGCGAGGTTCATTCATATCATTCATAAGAAAAATGAAAAGATTACTTTTATTCAAGTTGAATCAAATACAAAGAAAATACAATATCTCTTGTCGAAATTAATTTTGATTCATATATATATAACTAAAGGTCTCCGAATAATCTAGAAAAATTGTCGATAGCATTTTTTGCAGCGCAATTACGAGCAGTTTCTTTCTTGACAAGATGGTGTCCACATCCAACCAACTTATCCTCAATATGGAAAAAATAGGTTTTATTTTCTTCCCATGTGTCTTTGGGCGTCAATTTCAAGTTCCTCTTCTGACATATCTCATTGAGTTCTGTCATTGGATGGTTCTTCAATTTGTCTAAAGGTATTATTGGCTCCAACAATGGTTTTATCACCTATATATTTAGTTTCAACACACAAAAATTATGGATTAATTATCAATTACCTGAATCTAGTAGCTAGATATTTATAACTTATTGTGAAAGATATTATGTATGTATAGTTAGTTACCTTCCAGACGGTCTCGGTGGAGTGGCAGTCCATGAAGAGAGATCCAATGGTAGACTCTACTATGTTTGCTAGAGATTTAGGGACTTTCAAAAGACCATGCGAATGTAATGGATATTCTTCTATCGCTTTCACAAATTCCAGTATCTGCGTATATTAGTTATATGCACATATATCTCATTAATATAATTCACTTATTACACACAGCCAATACAAATGTTTTTTTTAAGAATATTTTTGATATATAATATATATTAGGCCCAAGGTATATGAAATAAACAAAAACATTCATTGAGACAAATTTGTGGATGAAATTGAAATAGAAAATGTAAAAAAAAAAAATGTAACAAAAAGTTGATAAAATTCCTTTTATCATATTTTATTATCTAATCATTTAGTCAACCAAATTGCAATAAGACATGATCGAAGATAACAACTAGAAATTTAGAAGATTAAAAACGGTTGATTACTAGGACTTTTAAAGATGATAAATGACTAGGGTTCTAAGAAAGTAACTTACTTGCTCCTCAAGCAAGGGTTTGTTATGATGGAGGTAGCGGTAGAGTTTGTGTTTTACAGCGACCCGAGCCAATTTCTCGGTGTCTACGTTGACGGCTCGGAGCTTGGTCAACGAACCAGGTGATTCTCTAGGGTAGAGATTAATAAACTCATAGGTTATGACCATATTTAGGACCGAATCTCCTAAATGTTCTAGAAGTTCGTACGAATCGCACTTTTCATCAACGTAACTAGCGTCTGTGAACGCTTGCAGCAACAAATTCTTGTTTTTGAACTTGTAATTTAAGATATTCTCCAAGGATTCGATCTCCAAAGGCTGGTCCGGATAGGTTGATCCGTTGGTTTTGGTGTTATCTTTACCTTCAAAGCTGATTAAATTCAACTGTGGCTGGAAGGATTCAGCGACTGCGTTTGAGAGTTGCGTTTCCATAGAGACAAGAGGGTGCTTGACGTTAAAAAAAAAAGTGCTTTTGAGGAGAGAGAGGTTTATGTCTCTTTCTAAGTTTCTATTGTGTTTATCTCTTGTTCTTCTTACGTCTTCGGTTATTACTCCCTTTTATACACGTCTATTTTGATATATTTGTTATGATTTCTTCAATATTGTTATAGTTGTCATTATTATATTGTGAGGAGTAAGCAAAATAATTATTCAATTTATTCTTGTTATTAAATATAGTAGATTCTCATTAATTTTAAAACTTATTTATGATTGTTTAGACTTAAAGAAAGAATAGGTCATTATCACAACAGATTTTGACCTCTTAATTACATCTATATCATATACTTCCTTTGTTTGACACTAAGAATAATTAAATACCGTTTTAGATTTTTATTTTTATCATAAAAAATAAATATTTTTAAAATCCAATTTTATTTATTGCAATGAAGGTTAATAAGAAGAGAGAATAAATTGCTAAGTTTTATCTCCAAAATAACAAGGATATAATATATCTAGAAAATAAAACAGAAATTCCGTGTGTTTGGATTTCAGTTTTGATGCTTTAATCGAAGCGGACTTGCATAAACTCTTGTCAAAAAGACCTGCTTACTATATCCAAACACGGATGCCAATAAATAAAACAGAAAAAGAAGCAAAAAAGAAAACCAATACAATAATCTTGGATATTAGTGTATATTTAAAATGATAACAATTATTCCAATTTAATACCAAAATAAATAAAAATGTTTTTAAATGCAAATTGGGTTAATTTACAAATTCTTTTTTTTTGAATAAGGAATCTATAAAGAAACGTCATGTTTAGAACTTATAAATTTGGGATGGAACGGCAAAAACAGAAACAGAAAAAGTTGACTTTGACTTTGTAAGATTAAGTGGCTTGGGTTGTTGTCTTGTTGAGTAGTTCGAGGCAATGAAATTAAACACCAGTCATCTTTGACTAAGAACAAAGAATAATGGATTCATCGGAGCGATTTGAATTTGGTTAAATAAATGGTAATTACGGTAAAATATTTTTACCATACTCAAATTATCCACGCGAACAAGTGAAATTGTAGAAAAATAAATGTTTACGGTAAAAGTTGTTTTGTACTTTCAAACATATTTTTGTTACTAATAATATCGATATAGAACATATTACAGTTTATTTGTTATATAGATGACTAAATTTATAGAACATTCATTACAAATTTAACTAAATATCCGTATACAATAAAGTATCATAAAAAAGTACTAATACGATTCAAACAAAAAATATATAACTACTATAAATATGATGTAGACATCGCCAAAAATTATAAATATCATTAAAAATTTAATAACTTAAATAAAACTCTTAAAAGATAAATTTAACTTAATAAATAATATATTATCTTCGTCTAGGAAAATTACAGGCGGCTTGCGCACGCAAGTGAAATTGTGGAAAAGTGTCTTATGTTAAAATTTGTTTTGCATATTCAAACATATTTTTTTTCAGTACTATCGATAATAGAACGTATTACAATTTACTTTGTTTCATATAGATGAATATATTTATACCATAGATATAACAACTTCAACTAAATATTCATATACGATACACTAATATGAAACAATTGCTAATACGATTCACGCAATAAATTTGATAACTAACATAAATATAAAATAGGCATCGTATAAAATAATAAATGTCATAACAAAATAATTAAAATAAAAAATAATCAAATAACATAAAATAAAATTCTTAAAAAGGTAAATGTAACTTAATAAATAATAGTTAAACCACACGGAAAAAAAAATAGAGACATTTCTTAAAAAACACCAAAAACGAAAAACAATAGGACCAACATGGATATTTCATTCATCTTTAGTAAGGTTCGAAGATAACAATAATCTGGTTTATTGGTTATATTACTAGGACATACGCGCTGAAAAGGGATAGCATTGGTCAGTTTGGTTGGACTCTTGTTCCAAGTGTGACTCTTGGACACAATTACAGTGTACTACCATGAGATATAAAAGTACAAAGATTAAATGTGAAAATGAAAAGCTATATATAAAGGATGATAAGGGTGGAGAGCAAAATCAAGCATCAAACACAAAAGAATATTGGGTCACCAATGGCCTATTTCGCAGCAATTTTGCTTTTCTTAGCATTCTCACTTTCTTTTGTATCTCATACCATTGCAAATTACTTATACTCTTCTCCTTCTCCACCGGTCAAACAAAATCTTTTCGGTCTAGAATTCACATCCACTGTTGGTTAACCACTTGTAGAAAGGTATGAACAAAATCAATTTTTCCTTAAAAAAAAGGGAGAGAAATGAATAAACATTCACAATGATAATCTTCCAACAGAAAAATGAGATAAACTTAATTACTTGGATGTGTAGAATAATGTCGCGACAGTAAATGACATCGGTCGAATTATCTAGGCGATGCTTTATCGTGCATTCTACGACCTCAAACTCAACAGAGCAGTGATTCCAATAATAGTATGTTTCAATGCGCTAGACATCATGTTGACTGAGATATCAATATGAACAACAGTAATTCCTTGTGACGTAACCTAGAATCAGATCACAATCACAAATCAAACCCCTCAACCAATTTAAACTCACCATAAATCCAACATATGGTTCCCAATGTTATATCTTCAGGATATAGCGTTTCTTCTTATGTCTGCGTATAACTTGATCATTTGTGTGTGTTTTCTATGTTGTAAACCTTAAGTGATGCAAGTTTTAGAAGAAGAAAAAAAATTATTTCTGGAAAATGTATGTTCTCTATTTTTATGTATAGCTCTGTATTTTCTATTATGTCCTTATTTATTTCTTTTTTTTTTGTTTGTTTTGAAATTTATATATAATTATTAGAATAATATAAATTAAAAAGATGAAGAATTTTTCTTGATCCTATTTTGATACATAATAAATACAAAAATAAATTAAAAAGATGAAGAAAATTTTCTTGATCCTATTTTGATACATAATAAATACAAATATGACTCATGCATGTCTTTCTTCCTTCCTTCCCACATGTGGTTAATGCATGTTTGAAATGATTATCACAATTACTTTTTTCTGACGGATTGATTATCACCATTAGCTAATAAAACAAAATTAAAAATATCATTTCAAAAAGCTCTATAATATGTATGAAAAACCTAAAACTTGGATTAATTAGAAGCTAATATGTGTTATCCAACTCTCGTGTAATGATACAGAAAAAAATATTTGTGTAATGATCCCCGACAAAAGTATGAATTGTCCAATTAAATGACCGAATAATATGTCAAAAGAAAAAACTTATTCATATGTTTTTATAGGAAGTTCAAGTTAAATCACTCGAGAAAAACCCTAATTCAATAGTTCATCGGACTACGTAAGAGAGTATTATTTAAACGTTTAATTACGGTAAAAACAAATTCAAGATCCTGATACCGTTTTTGTATCACCAACTCATTTTATAATCATCAATCATCATCACTTCTTACAAGAAAGTGAAGAAATTAACACAATTTACAGTTAATATTATCCACACCAGTGTCTGGAAAATGCTAGGACTAACATAACAAACGATTCCTACATTGATCTTTCTATAAACATTGTCAATGAATGATGACCTCGCAGCTGCGAGAACGCTTTGTGAAAGTACAAAGCTCCTTGAAGATATCCGAATCTTGGCTTGCTATCGAAGAATCTTTGAAACGCAGAGTGAGTTTCTGGAGAACTGCTGAATTCTTGAGAAAATACTTCACTAATTTCTTCCCTGTTTCTTCTCCCATAATCAATTCTCTAATCTCAACACTATCCAGACTCGATAACAAACACCGAGGGACATAGGTAAGTCCAACTTGCTCAGGCTCTGTCGAAACAGCAAATTCCTGCAAGCGCAGAAGCTGGATTTACAATATATTCAGAGATGTTCTGAAGTAACCAAATCACAGATTCATACAGAATCTAACCAAGATGAGGTTTTCCAGATTTGGGCAGCTCTCGAGAAAGACGGACAACAACTGCAACATGCATCTAGAGAACACAGTTTGTAAACGATACAAGTTATCAAATTTGGGAATCGGTCCCAATTTGGAATATCGATAGAGGACCTGCAAGAAGAAAGAAAAGGATACATTATAGGAAATCAAAAGTACATTTCTTGTTACATATATGGATCCCAAAGTACATATTTACCTCTAAAGTACGCTGAGAGATGATCATATGTCTTACACTAGATATACCGGTGAGAAAATCATGGATAGTATCTCTCTTGCTTAAATCCTCCGGTTCCAAAAGACTGCCGCCAAACTTAACATTAAATTCAGTATCAATATCAATCATGAATAAAGAAGTCAGGTTCTTGACTACAATCATATCAGATTGGTTATCATTAAAATTCAAATACTCGAGTCTTGGAGCATCAATCTCAACTGAAAAATATGTACCACTCATACTATAATCAAACGTGAGAAGAAAACTTTTAAGAGTCTGAGACCTCACACGAAGAAACTGCAGTACGTCTAGATTACAAAAATCAATAGGCCTAATCAATATAAGATCTTCAAGAACAGGACAACCGGAGATGATCTTCTCCATGATCAAAGGATCATCATAATACCAAACGTCTTCTAAATGCAAGATCTTAAGAGAAGGTAGAGAAACAAGGAACTCGGGATTCTCGATTCCTACTGTTACAAGGACCAAAGACACCAATGTATTGCTCTTATAAATGTTCTGAGGCATGAACTCTCTGATACACATATCAGTCTCAAAACCCTTAGCATCTAGATTCTGAATTCCGCGATCAACCGCTATACCGACCCAACCCGCGAACCGATCATCGTCATAGGTGTATTCATCATACTTCAACTTGAACATTTGCATTCGTGAATTTCGATTAAACTCCAGAAAATTGTCGATAAATCTCGCATAGTCTTCGTCAGGGAAATTGCTGACCTTTAAGTCAAGAACAGGAACCCTAAGCCATAGAAACTCCCATCTCTTCGATAAAACACTTGTCTTAACGGAATCTTTGGTCGGAAGGTATGAGAGTACTTTTGTTAGCAAAGAATCTGGCAATTCGTTGATCCTATCGAAAGTCATCGCGTGAAACTAAATCCTCAATTATCAAAAACTGAATCATATGCGAAAAAAGTTTCAGAATTGATCCCAAACATAAACATGTAATCGAGCTGGGTCTGAAGAACTCACCGTCGATTTGATTCGCCGCCGTAAGTAATTGCTTCAGGAGGACTGAAACATTTGGTTCATTTTTCTCGTTTAAAAACCATATCTAATTGGGTTTTTTGGAAAACAAAATTCTAAAGTCAGCCATTTTTTTCAATTTTGACTTCCATAAACTTGCAGGTTAATTTCGCAAAGTAAAAAAATATAAGTTAATTTTGTGAAATCAAAAATATATGATTAATCTGTATGCTTTTTTTTGGTCGACATTTATTTAAAACTTAAAACGGTTTGGAAATCCAAACCGAATGACCGAATTTACATAGTTCACCTCTTGCGATAAAAGATAAAAGATATCTAATTTGTAAAAATTGTAAAATCATATCTAATTTGGTTTGGTTTAGTTTTGATACTTACGGTTTTTCAAATTTTCAGGGTAACCGAATAAACTATAATTATATGTTGTTTCATTTCGAGTCATTCATATCTATATTATCTATGTGCTTTGGATTTAAATCCGGACAAATAATAATTTAATTCAAAGTAATGTAATATAAAATTGAGCATAAATACAATTAAATTAAAGTTTAATTTAACAACTCGAAATTGTCCATTACACATCACTGTTAACATAGAGAGTAGCAAACCATTCTTAGAAAACAAAATCGAACTAAAGGAGCTATTTGTATTCTTCTTGTTTCCAGTTAAAGAAAATAAACGACTTTGTGAATTTGCTTTGCTGATGTATAGGTGTTAATCTGAAAAAAGTATTTGAAAGTATGTCTTTGGACGAAAACGAGCCTATCATATACACGGGCGACGTATATATTTTTGAAAAGACAACAGTGTTTTAATATTTAAAAATATTTCATTAACTATTCCTAAAATTTAATTCGTTTGATTTTTTTTAAAAAGTTGTTAGTTAACAGTTTATTACTTTATCTTTAAATGACTTAAACTATGTTTATGGAAATAAATATATATAATTTATATGATATATTAAATGCATACTATTATTACTAGTTTACTATATTAAGAAAAACTATCGGTGTTTTCGGGTTTAATTGGTTAATAACCGAACCATATGCGTATGTGACAGTTTTCACAAAACTATGTCCATAGAGTTTGTATAATAGAACCGAAATCTAACCATATTGCTTTATTCGGTTTGGATCGATTCGGTTCAGTTTAATTTTACTATTTTGAACACCCCTAATCGACATTGTTTTTTTTTTATAACTCTGAATCATCTCTCATTGATGATACAAGGTGCCAATTAAGGCTAACAAAGCCACAAGGGCTCAACAGTTCCTATCGGGATACCGAAACCACCCATACCAATCCCACATGCAGGATTGAGGGACCTAAGCCATTTAAGCATCAATCACCCCTATAATTTCACTAAGGATTAATTATAGAAGCCAAGATGACTCACTGAAAAAGTCACAAGAACCAAACTGAAAAGAACTGAAAAGGTCACAAGGACCTAATCGACATTGTTTATATAATAGAAGTGATTTTTTTTTTTTCATTTCTTTGTTTGTCATCAACTTATTACATAGTTTTGAAAATTAAATCTTGCTTGTTTAGCCAAAACATATGCAACACGGTTTGCGTTCCTCAATATGCTCATAAACTTAAATTAGAATTAGTTTCGTGCTACAGCACGGGTTAATGTATTTTTAAAATTCGGAATTATAAATTTATATTTATATTTATTCTGAAATCTTATATACGCTGAGATGAGTTTTCGTTAAAATTTTATTATAATGAGAGAATATATTCTTTTGTTAAGATTACGTAATCGTAATCTAGAGTCTAAAGAATAATGATGACATATAAGGTTTATATTCGTGATCTAAATCAATAAAATCATATGTTTTAGGTTTTATTTTGGTTTTTTTTTAAAGATAAACATGTAATGTA
Source organism: Boechera stricta (assembly GCA_018361395.1). NCBI lineage: Eukaryota > Viridiplantae > Streptophyta > Magnoliopsida > Brassicales > Brassicaceae > Boechera > Boechera stricta. The sequence continues at coordinate 5,536,312 of CM031541.1, forward strand.
GATTTTAGGTTTTGCAAAATAAAATATTTGAGAATATTTACATGTTTATTGACATTATCGATTATAATATCTTTTTTTTAAGAAAGATTTTGATTAATTTTAAAAACAAAAACAGAAAGATATTTAAAAATTTATGCAATACATGTTATTTTGAAATTTTTTATTTATTAGAAGTATTTTTTTCTCTAAAATCTCGATAATAATTATAAAAGATTCAGTAAGTGGTTTAGATAAATAAGTAATGAGATTTTTAAGGAAATATCAATATTTAAAGAAATATCGATATTTAAGGATATTTAGGTAAATCTAGATATATTTGATTTAAATTCCTTAATTAATCTTTGATTTTTATTAAATGATCACATAATAACTAATGACTAAAATATCCTTAATGAGAGATTGAGATTTGTTCTTTGATGTAATGGCAATGTGATGTAAATATTTATATTTTTTAATGTTTATTTATAAATGTACTCCCCAAATAATATATAGGGGATACACAAGCCTTTGATATCTTTGATTTATCAGCTAAGAAGATTGCAATAGGGAGGTGCTTCCAGCTTGGAGTATTTTGCTGTGAAAAGCTTTGTTAAAAAGTACTATAAATCAACTTGAGATCACCGCAGATAATGATATTTGTGTAGCCAAGCGAAGTGCCTCTGATTTTGCTTTCATTGATGTTTGCGTTGTAAAGCTACAGATCCTGTAATAATCTTCCTTCAATCCTTATAGTGCAAATACCAACCAATGCCAGCTTGATTATTTGATTATATCTGAGAGGCATCTACGAAGCAACAAAACTGAGTAGCTCTATTAATAGCTTCTTGAAAAGTTTTGGGGTTCCAATTTGAACGAGGCAACGTCTTTGGATAGAGTATTCTCTTGTGTGGTTCAAATGTTCTTTCTCTAGTTTTAGCTTACAGCCAAGAGTTAGAGTTTACTAATGTTTTGTTAATCACATCATAAATCAACCATATCTTATCTACAAAAATCAGATCGTTCTTTGGCTTCCATACTCTCCATCCTATGATAGGAAAGAGATTTACTTTTTCTGTGGACTTTTGTTGAAACTCAAAGAAGAAGCAATGTTCAGTTGGGTATTATGAGTTAGGAGATAAGGATATGATGGTTGATGGATGTATACAAGATCTCATATCTATTTGCGTACCTGACAATGTAAAATGAGGTGACTCATGCTTTCTTTGTAACGCCATGATCTCGATCCGCCAAACTTGACCCGTTTGTATTGTGAGAAAAAGCACTAACATTACAAGGAAACAAGGCTGTTACCGACCACCATTTCCGACCACAACAGTGGTCGGAAAAATTCCGATGCAATTCTGATGAATTTCCGACCAAATTCAGACGAAATATATTTTGGTCGGAAATTTCAAATATTTTCTAACTAAAATTTAATCGTCGAAAGGTCGCCGGAAAAATCCGTCGGAAAAACGGAAAATTTTCCGACTAAAGTAAATGGTTGAAAAATCTGTCGGAAATTTGTTGGAAACATAATTAAAACTTGCCGACGAGTTTCTGATAAAATATACCAATATTTCCGACGAAATTAGGTGTCGGAGATTCGTCGTAAATCAAAATGTGTGTGGTCGGAAATTCGTCGGAAATCAAAATGCGTTTTCGACGAATTTCCGACTACCGTGGTGGGAAATTCCTCGGAAATTTGCCTTTATTGTTTCGATTTAATGATTCAATCATATTTTCAAGGAATTTATGTTTCCGACGAATTTTCGACCACGTTGGTCAGAAATTTTTCGAAAATCAAAATACGTTTTCCAACGAATTTCCGACCACCGTGGTCAGAAATGTGCTTTTGTTGTTTCGATTCAATGATTCAATCATAATTTCAATGAATTTATGTTTCCGACGAAATTCCGACCACGAAAATCAGAGTGGTCGGAAATTCGTCGGAAATGTTTCTTTATTGTTTCGATTCAATGATTCAGACATAGTTTCAATGAATTTATGTTTCCGACGAAATTTCGACCATAGTGGTCGGAAATTCGTTATATTTTTTTCTATATAAGCGCTCCTACTCCTCAAAAATCACAAATCAACAAATCGATTAAAAAAAAAAACTCAAACTTCCTTCTTGCTGAAATTCTAACCAGTCGCAGGAAAAAAAAAAGTGTATAATATAGAAAAAACAATATGAATTTCCGAAGATCTCAATTTTGATTTGTAGTTTTTATTTTCAAAATAATTTAAACTTTTTTAATTTGTAGTTTTTTAATATATTTTTAGTTTTAAATCCTAAAATATTATTATTTTTTAATTATAATTTGTATATATATATTTTTTAATATTTAGTCGGAAATTATTTTCCGACCAATTTCTTACGATATTTATTCCGATGATTTTTCGACGAATGTTGCCGACTACTTTTCCGACGAAGCATCCCGACCACAAATTTCGTCGGCAAAATTCCGACCATTTTCCAACTAATCCTGAATTTCTGACCAAGCTTTTCCGACCAAACCGTCTTGGTCGGAAACAGCCTTGTTTCCTTGTAGTGTAAAACCTAGAAAATTCACTAGACTCACTAAGCTCAAACTCTTAACCTAGATTAATGAGGAGCTATATACAGAGATCCTAGGGTTTTCCTCTCATTAATTTTGTGCCTTCTTTAGACCTTTAGAGAGAGAGAGCTCCGTAAGAGATAGAGAGAGCCGCCTTAGATCCAGCTGGAGATCCCACCTCGACTTGTTGGCATCTTGTTGCCACCATTTTCTTCATGCCACGAGGAGGAGGAGAAAGAGAGTGGATGCAGAGTAGAGGTGAGGTAGGCGAGAGAGGTAGATCTAGGACATATCTGACATGTCTGATATAGACGAAACTTGGTGAGTACATTCTCAACCCATAGATCTAGATACCATAAAAATGTTTTGCGTTTTCTTCAATAATTAAAGATTTATACCCGTTTTCCCAAGCGTGATCTACATAGTACAAATTTGGAACTAATATGATTATCTTTGTTGTTTGGAATCCCAAACAAATTTCGTTTGGGACGAGAATTTGCAAAGATGTTGTGAACTCATGGATCTAAGTCTTAGTTGAAGAAGATCTGATTTGGAAGTCAGGATCTCAGTGGGCAACCCATTGAAGGGTGAGTAGCAAATTTGTCCCAAGGGAATGGGAAAGGGGAAAACATGTGTTTTCTTTTTCTTCATCATTGTGTGGTTAAGTTGAGGTTATTATGCAAGTGAATACAGGACCGGTCCATAAAATAAACAACATAAGTCATTGATAAGGGTCCACAATTTTATGGGTTTTTGGAAGTTAGAAATTTTATTTTTTAGTCCTAATTTTATTTTTGGTTTTTTCGGTCCTAGAATATTATTGAAATGATGAGATTGGGGCCACAAAATTTATCTTTCTTTTTTTGGTTTTGATGATTTTTTTTTCTTTGTCGTTACTATTTAACTGCTCTTGTTTCTTTCGTGTATGAGTTTTATAATATTCAAACAATGAGAACAAAATTTTTAATCTTGAGTAGGGTCCTCGATAACATTGGACTGGTCCTGAGTAGATATAGATTAGGTTGAGTGTGACTAGCTAGGTTGCTAGATTGCCAAGTAGGACTGGGCACAAAGGTATCAGAGATTTTTGCTTTACCCGCTACATGCATTTCCCCGTACAAGTAAAAGATAATTGACTCGTGTTTGGTTATGCGGGTACACGCTAGATTTTTACTGACTCGCAAAATTATCTGCCTTGACTTGATATTGTTTGTTACAGGCAAAAGTCAAATAAAAACTGGTTTGCGTTTCTACTTCTGAATTAAGAACCCATAATTAATGAACCTCACAATTGAAAGGTCCAACTGAATAAGCATTACTATCTAGTTGACGTTTGTATTGATGAAGACAATTTTCATGCAAGTCCTTAGTTCGAAGTGGGACATAAGGAATTTTTAATAACGAACCTGAGTTTACCAGGCCTTTTTTAACCGAAAGCCCAACCCGAGTTTACCGGGCCTTTTTATTATAATCAAAATATGGTTTATTTTATATTTTTTTTTATTAAGTAAAAAGCAAAAACGGGTAACGGATATCTACCAAGCTAAACAGAACAAAAAAATTGAATACTTGATACTTGTCTTATACTTGCATGTATTTTATTCATGTTACTTGTTACCTGCCTTAAGTAGTCCGGGTACTTGGTTTTTCAAGACGAATATGGGAACACTAACGGGTATGGGTGGGTAGCAAGTATTTTTTCCCAGCCAAATGCCAAGACTAGTTACGATTGTTGTTTTTGGTATGTTGCTTGAACCGATTTGTAGCAATGTTTGCGGAGACAGGGAACGCTTGTGGAAGAGGAGTGGTAATGAAATCGACCTCATGGTTGAGGAGATTTTCATGCAGCTTAGTGAGAGTAGTTGGAGCATCTTTGCCTTCAACTTGATCGATTGCAGACTTGTAATCTTCTGATAAGGCTTCTAGAACAATTTCAATATAATCTGCAATGACTTTTTCTAGGAGGGCGAGTTGATCAAAACGCGTTGTGAAATCTTGAAGATACTCATCAACGGTTTTAGTACCTTTCGTCCACCGTTTGATCTGGTACTTCAACTGCTTGATGTGGCAACGGTTTGTTTGGCATAGGTGGAAGCTAAGATTGTCCAAACTTTAGCCATGGTGCTTGCTTTGGAGAAATTTGGTTGGATGGAAAGCAAGATGGCTCCGATATGGCCATTGTATATCAGCCTGTCTAGGCGATTGTGGAAGACTTCATGTGGATTTGGAGTGGCGGTTCCATCAGTGATGACGATCGGATCTAGAAACTGCTTGGAGGCATCAAGATGGCCAGCCAAGACACATTCATCAAGGAGAGGATGAACTTGACAAATCCACATGATGTAGTTGGAAGCATTAAGATTAGATACATTTGTTATGTTGACATGAAGAAGGGACCATTGGGTTGATGGTAAAGTTTCCGTGGAAGCAGTGACACTGGTGGCAACCGGAGAAGTATTGGCAGAAGTAGACATAGTCGTTGGAAAGAAGAAGATGAAAGAAAAAAGAAAATTATTTTTGAGAGAAACATAGAGGACTGGAAAATTAGGTATCTATTGTGGTTCCTGATACTATATAAGAATTGTAGAAGCGATGATTTTCATTATAGAGAGGAGATTATATTTATAGAAAGGTTAAATGTATGAGTAAAGAAAACAGATATTGTATAGTAAAAGTAAATTATATGAAGAGATAATATTGGACTATCAAATCTTTATTACCATAAAAAAAAGTAATTCTAAGAGCAGTAGTGGTTATCTATATCACTTGAGTTTATGAGATTTTTTTTTTGTATGAATCCCCTATATATTAATTGAAAATCATTTTAGCAAAATAACCTTATATTTACATGGAATATTACAACACTGTCATGATTACTCAAATTTTTTTAGTAAATTTAATATACTTTTTTAGGCAACATATATAGGGTTTGATTGGAAAATCTTTTAATAAAATATTAGCAGTATGTTGCATTATGTTCCAAAAGCATTATGCTATAAAATCTGTAAGCTTTAATTAAAAACTTGATTGGTAGAGCGGTGAGCATATATATACAAAATTATTAAAGTAGACATGTTCATTTTGGATTTTTTAGAAGAAAACAATATTTTACAAAATACAAAAAGCATAAAATCCCAAAAAATAAACTAAAGATACACAAAAGTCATATATGTATATAAAACAGAATCATGAGAATCATGTTTTCGAATTTTTTTTAACATATATGGAATTGGTATACGTGATCATCATGTTTTCGAAACTTTACTTATTTGGAATTGTAAAAACTTACCGAGAGTTTGTATCTCTGAAAGTTTGTATGCCTTCGACGTGAAAATAAAATTTAGGTTAAATGATGTGTATGAATTATGACCCTATTTATATTAATAATTAAGAGCAAACATGTCTTTTAGTATTTAAAAAGCTTTAAACCTTGGAAAAACTCAATTAAAGAGCATTAACGAGTCCTCTATGCTCTACTTAATGCTCTAAAAAAATTGTGATTTGCTTTTAAAGAGTATTAAGCTCTACAAAAAGTCTTCCCAATCAAGCTCATAGTATAACTAAACTTTATTATTACTAATTTGAAAAAGAAAGTTTACAATATAAAAAAATATACATAATCTTTAAATCTTATAATATATCTAATTAAAAAATATAGATTTATATTTAATAACACATTTTAAATCCCTCGCACAACGTGGGTGTAGTGTTAAATTATATTCAAACAAAAACTAGTTACAGCTAGTGTTAAACAAAAGTCTGAAACTTTTAAAACTTATTCTCTAAATATTTAAATCTGAAAAAAAAATTTTAGAAAATGGAATCTAAACTAAGTTGATTGTTGCCTTATAGTATGATCATCGACTATCGAATATTCTAGATTTTGATCATATTTGTTCTTTGTCATTCATTTGCATCTAATACATGTGGAAAATAGAAACACATAAATTATTATTTTGCCAGTTTTTCGAATAATATATGGATTTGAATGGATTTACAGATAAAAACTATCCACAAACCGTTTACAAACTTACGAAATCACACTTATCATTTGCTGAAAGCGAAACCACTTATTTTTGGGTTTTATAAATAGGAGACTTGTATCTCAAACGTGGGATGTCTCTATAGTCTATACTAGCCAAACAGGCATGCACTGTAGATATGAAGACGAGACCATTGTTGGATTTGTATTTTTTTTCCTTCCTCTTACCAGTATCATTTATGTCTATGAAACGAAGAACAAATATTCCTTAACACCCATAGAATTCTATTAAATGTTATAGAAACATTATAACCCTAATTAAGTTTCCCAAGTGTGATTAAATGTAATATTAAAAGAGTTGGCAACAAAAACAGATGGTAAAACAAAAATAACTCTACAAGTGAATCGGTGTATATAACTAAATTTGTTAATTTTATGGTCTCGTGGACCTAAAGCATGTATTTACTTCAGAATCAACAAATGCATTTATTCAGCCTTAAAAAGGTTTAAAGGATCTCGACTTTGCACAACAGGTTGGCGAAACAAAAAAATAAACAATCACATGCACGAGACTCATATCATAAATTTTGAACTTTGTAAGAAAAAAGGAGAGACCACTAGGTAACAACAGGAAGGGGGCTGAAAACAATTTTAGCGAATACCATTTTAAACTAAATATTTAGTTGAAGTTAAAATTTAGTAGAAGTCAACTACTACAAAGTTCACCAGGTATATATATTCAATCCTATTATCCGAAGATGAAAAACCAGATTTGTCCTAAATCTATATGTTTGTATGTTAAGAAAGTATAACGAATTGGTACGTGCGTAAAGTAAATAGAAGACATAGAAATTTGTTAACAGGGTTCGGTTAACGTACATCCCTGGAACCTAGTCCAGAAACAATTCACTAGCATAAGAATGCAAAATACAATTGCCGATGATATCCAACACACAACCGTGCCTATCACTCTTATCTAGATGAATTAAGGAAACTACCACTCATTGTTTTTTCCAGACGAGTGTAGCTCCACCACAACCACCAACATAACACATCTTGTCTGGTGGGACGACACCACACACACATGTGTGCCACACACACATGAGTTTTTCTGTCACCACCTATATCTATTTATACTCTCCATGATCAAAACCCTAAGTTAGATCTACGAGCCTTCCAAGGCCCATCAATTGTAATCTCCACGTCACTAATTTAGTTAGCTCTAGAGTCCACATCAGCTACTTTCATTCGCTGATAATTCTTCTGACTAGAACAGCTTCCAGCTTGTTCCAGCAACATCGTGCATCTTTTCCGTACCAAGTAAAGTCTGCACTCCCAAAACCACATAAGTTCTTCACTGATGTGTCTTTCTCTTTATTCTCTCTTCCACTTCATTGCTCTCAACATCATCTCTTGATCAACACTCATTCTTCTTGCTACACTTTTTGTACTAGCTTGAACTTTATCTCTTGATCTTGTAACAACATATCTTGTGTCTAACAACCAGTTACAAATACACTTACAATCTCTCCCTTTGTTACTGAGTTTTAGAACACAAGTTCACCTTGTAACTAACACTTTGATGATCTTCAACATTCAATGCTTACTCATAATCTCTCCCTAAGCTGACATTGCATCTCTGATTAATCTTTTCCAAAGTCTATGTTATCATCTGTCGCAGCCGCTGTATAATAACATGTTTCAACAATTACACAACTCAGCAACATCATAAATATACTAACAATCTCCCCCTTGATGGCTGAGTTATAGCTCATACGATATAACTTCGTCCCACACGATCTAACTTCTTTCACTCTCCCTTTTTTTTATGTGAGTTTGTCAACTCAAGCTCCATCTTGTAAATATCATACAACACAACAAACATCTCAGCAGATAACACTCCCCCTGAATCAATGCTTCAATCTTCTCTCCCTGCTTGAGTGCATACTCACATAAAAACCACAGTGTGTTATTACCTCTTGCACATAATACTGTGAATTTTCATGTTATACCTCAGCTCTTAGAAGTAAATATCCATGACTTAAATATATCTGAAATCCTTACTCTCCCTGTAATCAAAGTGGTGGTTTACACTGCCCATAAATGATCTATAATCAAGATCATATCTCCCCCTTGTTGATTATGTGTTTGATCAAGCACCACACTTGAGACAATGACTAAGTGGCTATGCTTCATGAAGATATACTGTTCTTTGTTTTCCAACTCTTTGAATCCATCAATCATGCTTCTCCTTTATTTCATCCAATGATCATACTCACTTGAAACACTCATCTCTAAAACCCAATGTAGCTGAAAAGTTCAACGCAACACATCAGTCCAATATCGTTCACTGAATCTGACACAATGACATCAGCCCAATATACTTCACTTAATCTAATAACTTTTCTCCCCTGCTTGAACGACACACATAGTCAACACTATTAGCCAATAACTATTCAACATTGAGAAATCCCTGAGAGATCGAAATTGGAGCTGGAGAATTCACTGCAGAACAAAAATAACCAGATTTTAAAATCAAGCATATTAACCGACATATTAAAACATGAACTCAATTTCAACCCTCTCATCTTCATAAGAAATCCCCCAAAATCATCGTTGTTTCTCCCCATACTCATCTGGCCTAATTGCTTCAGCTTGGGAGTAACTATGAATAACTTTTGATTCTCAACCTTTGACATGTTTTTGATGTTCAATATCTCTTGACACTGATTTGACAAAGCTTAACCCTTCTTCTYAGCTCTCAAACGTTTTTTATCAGCTCTCAACCTTTGCGATCATCCACTTTAGTGTAATCTCCTCTRCTTACTAACCAATCTCCTCATTTTTAGCTTAGTCTGATACTCAAAACAATTAACCATACATGAAATAACAAACCAACACACCTCACAAAAGGTTTCAAGAAGAATATCACCAAAGACTTCAACTCATCCTGCTAGGATGCACAACTAAGATAAAACCTCACATTACATGTTTAAACCTTTGCTGAACCCTGCAGACAATCATAGTTGCTTTGACTTCACTAAATTTCGGTAGACATATTCGGAGATTCCAAAAATAGCCTGCCTCTACACCAAAAATCTAACAAAGGGCTTGATGCAACACTTGTGAAAACAAAGACAATTAAGAGCACTCTCAACAATTAGGTACATCATTGTTGTATCAACAACATTACCTGATAAACACATTTGTTCAGTGAAGATTAACTGCAATTAAGTTCATTCCCAATGACCGAGGCTCCATATTTGCAGCAATACGATAAACAAAGCTTTCACACACAATAAGATCAACTCCAGCTGATGATTTTTGATGTGATAGTCACCTTCTCATAATCATGCTTAACATGATGTCTTCTAGAATTGAAACCAAGAGAAGGACAATTGATAAGTAATTCTCAATAATGATAACCCAACATCTACAAGTCACTAAAGTTAACCATGTTATGCTTAATCGGAGTTACTCAACTCTAAACACATCTCAGATTGATCCCGACCAATTTCTCATCAAGAGTGAATCATCACGTAGGATTCTCCTTTCTAATTACTTTTCCTTCTTGGCGTTCTCTCAGTAGTGTACACACACCCAACCAACAAAAAAGTACTTATAGCCTTCTTTAACTTTTCACCTTGTCAGCTATGATCTTTTTCGTATTTAATCATGAAAACCTCTTCCTTGATATCTGCTAATCCCACTGTTCAATTATGTTCCCGTACTCTGAATTCAATGCCCTTTTACCAGATACTAGCCACATCTTATTCTGAGTTCGTTTGGTAGTCCGTTTCATGTCTTCATAGCTACTAGACAAATTTGATACTTCGTATTGCATGTGCCCAAAACAGACTGAAGAAGGTAGAGTAAGTCGCAATTCAATCGTCCAAAATTCAATCCCATCGCTGAATCTCAAGACAGTAATAGCACGAAGCTCCCCATAAAATTTCAGCTCAATCAGATTACTTTTAGATCTCCAAACGTTTCTTTGAAAAAGCTATCTCAGAACTGATTTCTGCATTTTCTTCTTGATCTGAAAATTATTATTCTCTTCTCCATTTTTGCAGTTCAGATTTCTCTCACCTTCACTCTGGTCTGAATAATAACCCTTATGCACATAGATTTCATTCGTCTTAATGAACTTGAAATAGTGAGAAACACACATCGTTTCTTTTTCCAAAATCAAAAATCTCTTATAGTGAGGTTACTTCATCTGTCTTGTTGCAGAGCCCAAACAGATTGCAAATCAACCCAAAAAATTATGAAACTTGGAGGTAATATCAACAGCAGACATACGAAGTCACAGAAATAACAGATCAAGATTTAGGTTTACCATTTGAAAGTTATGGCCAATTTCCTAAGACAGTTTAGGGATAGTACACACCTGCAATGAGCCAACTTCGTTAGCAATTTCCCATCAAACCACAAGTAACCAGAGGCTGGTCTTTATATCTTTGAAAAGATCTCACTCTCAAGTTTTCATACCATCTTTCAGAGCTAAAATCCGAGGTCTGTAGCTCAAAACAATGAAGAGACCAGAACCATGGTATGTACAGAACAAACCTGATGATTTGCAGCGGATCAAACTTTAATATCTTCAAACATCTGAACATGTGGTCTTCTATCACCTTTCAAACTACCACTAGACTCATCATTTTCTCTTGATTAATTTTTTCACACCATCCACAGCTTCATAATCAATCATTTGGTTCTTGATTTCTTCTTCATAACGAAAAGCGACATCATTTAATTTCGCACTTTTACGCACATCTATCTCCTCATTTTCTCTAGTGAAACTACCTTACGTCATCTCATCGTTCAACAACAACATACTGTTACAGCAAAAGCTCCTCCAATTCTCTATATCTCCGGAGATTTTCAAGATCTCAATTCTAATAGAGGTCAATTCCAACTTCAAATTCATAGCATAATAAGCAGTTTGGCTCTTGGTTTCAACAGTCTTCTCCCCCTTGTTGATTGTGTGCTTTATTCAAGCACATATCCAAAACATGAGCCACACATTCAACACATCTCCGAGAGTGCTTATTAAGAGATAACAAAACCTCTTCTTATCCACACAAGGTTTTACCATAGTTATCTTTGTGAATCACATCAACAAACACAATTTCTCTCACAGGCATTTTGAACACTTGGTGAGCAAAAACAAAAACTTCCTCCATAATTTTCTTAAACGTACAGAAGTGATTCCGATGAAAAAACCTTATGCTGAAACTTGAAACGATTCTGATTTGGGCCAAAAACCCAAGAGAAAACACAGGCATACAACTTACAATTTTTGCTTTTGGGATGATCAACTCCTTCTCTTGTAATATCCAACCATTCTCTTCCATGATGGTGACAAAATTTTTTCGACATCTCAAATCCTTCTCATCTCCGACGTGTGAAATCAAAGTTGCTTTAGTGGAGTAATATTTTATTCATTAAAACCAAATATGTCTCAGCCCTTGCTCTCTTCTTCTCTTAATGAACGTGACCTTTTTGAGACATAACTAATTATTTTGGTTATCTCTTGGTTCACATTAATTAAACCAACATACCAAAACCAATCCCTTGTCTCTTCCTGAAAATAACCTGAAACGTAGACCCTAAACCTTCAAGACACCATCCCACTTAAATTGAGCTCCAAAACTTCATCACTCTTTAAAGCAAGACATAAACCTCCAAAATTTCATGAGCTGTATTCACAACAAGTTTTGAAATTGTGTGTCTTTAATCCTCTGTCATGTTCTCAAATCGATTCTCTTTTTATACGCTCATGAACACCACATCTTCTTTTATCTCGTTCGCTTTAAAAAAATCTCACTTTCTAGCGACAAATCCTCAAGATCCACATCCGTTTGTTGAGTCAGACTCTATACACATGCCCGCTCTGATACCAATTGAAAAACCGGATTTGTCCTAGATCTATACGTTTATATGTTGAGAGAGTATAACGAATTGGTACGTGCGTAAAGTAAAGAGAAGACACAGAGATTTGTTAACGGGGTTCGGTTAACCTACATCCCCGGGACCTAGTCTAGAAACAATTCACTAGCATAAGAACGCAAAATACAATTGCCGATGATACCCAGCACACACCCGTGCCTATCACTCTTATCAAGATGAATTAAGGAGACTACCACTCATTGTCTTTTTCATCGAGTGTAGCTCCACCACAACCAGCAACAGAACACATCTTGGCTGGTGGGACGACACCACACACACATGTGTGCCTCTCACAATAGAACCCTAGGTGCATGAGTTTTTCTGTCACCACCTACATCTATTTATACTCTCCATGATCAAAACCCTAAGTTAGATCCACGAGCCTTCCAAGGTCCATCAGTTGTAACCTCCACGTCACTAATTTAGTTAGTTCTAGAGTCCACATCAGCTACTTTCATTCGCCTACACTTTTTGTACTAGCTTGAATCTCATCTCTTGATCTTGTAACAACATATCTTGTGTCTAACAAACAGTTACAAATACACTTACAAAGGATACTCCAAAAATAGTCGTGTACTAATATCCGAAGGATACTCCAAACGTAGTGTGTGAATATTTTACAAAGAAACAAAACAAAACAAAATTTTTAAAAAGAGAACGATTCTTTTCAAGTGAGGTTGCTCTTGAATGTGAAGTTTTCTCACATGAACACTCTCTGAGATTGGCTCACAGGTCGGCGAAATATAAAATTCATTTTCAACAAATTCTTTTAATAATGGGGCTTACAATTACTCGAAATGCATTAATAAGCTTCCGAATTTGGTTTTTTTCTTCCAATATAGGAAGGTTGACATTGTGGCAATCATACTAAACAATGGGTCGAATAGAACCCAGAATAAATTAAATTGGCTAGGTGGTTAGATGGGTTAGTTCCAAGCCGACGCAACCTCGCTTATAAGGTGTATAAAATAGTCTATAAATATATTTATTTGAATTAAAAATCTTCTTAAGACTTAGGTGACTCTCTTTAACACTATGTAATTTACATTAGACGAATCTCTTAATGGCATATGTACTCAAGATTAGATAATCTCTTAGCGCTATATGTTTAGTAAAGTTATTGATCTTTTGAACCAGTTTTAGGGTATCTTGACCCCATCTTACAAAATATTGGATAATTCGAAGGGTATATTACTTGGTTTCTTTGCTATAAGGTAGTGAGTAGTTAGATAGTTAGAAACCAATGGGGCCCCTTCTTAATTTTCATGTTGTCTAATTCCTTCTATGTTTTCGATCAATTCTCGTAGATTTTGTTATTGACTTTCGCATCAAAGAGTCTTCTGAAAATACTTAAACCAAAGTTTTCCACGACTGTCAAGTGTTTGTTCATCACGTGTCGGAGATCTTTTATTTAGTGGCTAGGTCCATAAAAAATATTTCTAGCCAGCAATCACTGTCAACAAGTTTCATTTTACATTAAAGCCATTTTGGAGCCAAAAAAAAAAAAACAAGCGAAATAAAAAAACTGTATTTGTCTTTCTATCTCAAAAGGTAGAACAACTTGTGGAGACACAACCATTGGAAGTAGTACATGGCTGCATGCATAATGTGACTCACTTCTTTTTTTCCAGCACTTTAAAGAAATGAAAGGCAAAAGAACTTCTACACGAATCTAGACCATTAGATTCCTTTTGTAATACAAAAGGTTATATTATTTTGCACTAACTGGAAATATAATTGTAGTTCAATGTTTACCGTTTTTTAACAACATTTAATATAGGGGACTAAATTTGAAAGGTGATATAATTACAATATAAACTTGAAAGGTGATATAATTACAATATTAACATAAATAAATATACTACAAATCATCATGGTTCAATATTTTTCACTAATCATATAAAAAATGGTTACTAATCTTTTAATTGAAATCAATGATTTTTTTTTTCGTGGATGTATCCTCTCTGTTTTTTCTTCTTTAAAACTACAACATTAATACGTTCTTTGTTATGTTTATATATTAAATAGTATGAGTATATTTTTTTAAAAATTAATAATTTATCATTGGAAATAGAAAGAATTTGATTTTATGAAGCAGAAAAGAATTGAAACATCTAACAATTTGAAATAAAGGGAGTACTAAAGAGAACCACAAGTTTTGTTTTTTCAAAAAAAAAGGAAAAAGAAAAATACAAGTTTTGTGGAGACACAACCACTATGAATTTTGTATTATATATCTATAATTGTTTTCTATAAAGGTAAATTAAAATAATTTAACTTAAAAAAAAAAATTGCGACAAGAAATTATTTCTACGCTTCTTTTTTGCTATTTGATAACCTGCAAGATTTCTAGACTCTTTCTAATGCAAAAAACTATAGACCAACTTACCAGTATTAAGAGTGTAAAATACCAATTTGAAGTATACATCATTAAAAAATAGTACAAAATTAATTTAAAATAGAGATGATGAAAAATCAGAATCAAATGACAGAATTCTTGATTTGCCATTTATTGAAAAAAAAAAACAGAGAACTGATATGCGCTATGCAACAATAGTTTCGTTCACAGAATCGAAATTAAACATTTGCTAAAAATAGTCATATGAAAAATCTCACAAATTAAGTAAATAATCAATAATCATCAGAAAGAAGAAAAAATTCACCGAAGGGAAATATAAGAATAATTATTAGGAGTAGAAAAGAATCTTAAAATCATTTATCATTTATAGGTGAAGTTGTGGCGACAACTCCGAGTTTCTGAAGATTGAGTTTGACGACAGTGTCCACAAACATTTTCGTGTCTTCCTCTGTGTTCCCCTCGGGAATATCAACGGTGTAAGATTCAAGTACCACAGTGTAGACCTTGCCGGAATCTTGATTCAAGAACTCGTTTACCGACGTCACTGATTTGTAGTTCTTGAGCCGGTGCTCACCGCCGACGACCTTGAAGCTCAGAACACGGTGGTCGTCGTTGACGAACTCAAGCCGCTCGGTGCTGGTGGAGGCTGGGAGGCCGGAGATTACGGTCACTTCTCGAACGCTTCCGATGCCGCCATCGCCGGAGATGAGACGACAGCTTTTGACGAAGTGTTTGTAGCGTTCGGGGTTGTCGAAGCGGCGGATGAGAGGCCAAACCACGGAGGCGGGAGCGTCGATGCGTTGGGTTATGATAGAAGTGCAAGTGGTTGGGTCTGGTTCGAACCGGTGGTAAGTTTTGATAACCGGTTCGAGGGTTTTGTACTCCTCTTCGGTTAGGCCTTTCACGACCGGGGAGGAGCTCATGGTGATGAATAGATCACACCTGTGACGTCTATGGTGGAGAGAATTAGGGTTCTATGAGTTAGAGACAGAGAAAGAAAGAGAGGTCTTCTTGTTGGAGATTGGGGGATTTGTGAAAGAGATGAGAATAAAAGACATTTCTTTTTTTGGGAGCTTTTTTTTTTTTCACAAAGTTTATATATATATTACCAAAACCAAACGTATGATGGTTACAAAATTGCAAGTTACCAGTATTACAAACCTCGAAAGCAATGTACGACAATATTAAACAAATCCATAGATCAGAGAAGAACAACACCCAAAACAAAAACTTAAAAAACAAATCACAAAGCTTAAGGTACGAAGCTTCTGATTCCTCCACCAGCAAAACACTCTTCAAGAGAACAAGTTACAGATTAATGCTTCATCTTCCTTCAAAAAACTCACAACAAAGCCTAAAACCTGAAACTTCTGGTTCCTCAACTATCCAAGGTGTCCTCAACAAGAACAATAACAGGTTCCAAAAAAAGGAACAATCCACAAAAACCAAGCAAGATACCCATACTACCTTGACAAAGATTTTTCTTTTCCGAGAAGATAACTTAACCATCTAGGAGCTCCTAATCCAACATAAGAATTCATTCTGGATTCAGCAGTTACACTCTTGGCAATAAGAAAAGCAGCCAAATTTTCAGATGGTTCAACACTAACAATCTTCTTCTCCTTTAACTGCTTCATCACTTCCAATAATTGTTTTGACTGACCAATAAAAGCTGGCCAAGCTTTTGGTTTGGTAATCAATTTAACAATCATAGCATTCTGAATTTCAAAGAGCACATTACTCAGCCTATGGCTAATCATACTTTCCACGGCCCAAATTAATGATATATAAAAAGCTTGGTCTTTGGTTTTTACCTTTGTGAAAGCTCTTCTACTATGAATCATAACATCACCTCCATCGTTTCTGAGAATCCATGAACTCCCTAAGATTTTAGTCTTCTTTGACCATGAAACACCAATGTTACACTTAAACCAAAGGGCTATAGGTCGCTTCCAAATCTTTTTTTCTTCAATTCTTAATCCCAACCTATTATCGATTCTTTTCAACCCTTGTTCCTCACCCAAATTCTGATTCCAGATTTGAGCCGTGAACCACTCCTTTACATCTTCCTTGATTTTTGCCACAGAAACAATAAAATCAAAAGATAAACCTTCAAATAGAAAGAGGTTTCTATTTTTCCAAATCCTCCAAAGAATCCAAGGAAAACTTCTCCTTATATCAATAGGCCAAGAAGAATTTCTCCTATTGATCATAAGATGCTGAACATTAGCATACACCTCATTCCTTTGAAAGCCCAGTTCAGGAGAAGGAAAATCCGATAAGGACCAAATTGCTCTCGCTGCACAACAAGAAAACAAAGCATGGTTAATAGTCTCATCCGCATAGCCACATCTTTGACAACTTCTATCAAGCCCTAATCCCCTTTTAGCCAGACAATCTCCAACCGCAAGAGCTCCATTTAACATTTTCCAAATGAAAATTTTTATCTTCGAGCTCGTTTGCAGGTTCCAAACTTCTTCTCTCAAACCATTAAGAGACGGCAAGCTTTTTGCAATTTTCCAAACCATTGAATCTGAATCCGAAGTAGCCTTCCAATATCCTGACTTTACAGAATACTCTCCACTTTTGTTGAATTTCCAGATCATAAAATCATCTATAGTATGAACCGGTTTCATACCTAGAATCTTTTTCCGATCTTCTTTAAGAAACAAATCCTTAATTTTATCTCTTTTCCAAAACCCAAACGTTTGATCTATCAAATCAGAAACCTTTAGATTCACATCGAAAAACCTGTTTTTCCTATAAGGCGCTCTCCATGGTTCATCATCCAGCCAATTGTCAATCCACACATTAGTCTTCTTTCCATTCCCTAATTTCTTCACTAACCCTTTCACTAATAAGTCTCTCCCATGTAGAATACTTCTCCATGCATAGGAAGGTTTACTCCCTAAACCAACTTTCAGAAAATCAATCTGCTTGAAATACCTACTTTTCATAAATCTTGAAAAAAGACTATTAGGATCAGAGATCAACCTCCAAGCCTGTTTAGCTAAGAGTGCCTGATTGAAAGCCTCCATATCCTTGAATCCCATTCCACCCTGATTTTTTGGTAAACAAAGAAACTCCCAGCTTTTCCAATGCATTTTCCTTGATTGATTGCTAGAACTCCACCAAAACTCTGCCATAGCACTGGATAACATCCTTGAAGTAGTCTTTGGAAGTTTAAAACAAGACATAGTAAACACAGGCAAAGAAAGAGCCACAGATTTCAGCAAAATTTCTTTACCACCTTGAGATAAAAACCTGTTTGTCCACCCTGAAAGTCTTCCTTGTAGTTTTTCCTTCAAAAAACTCAGCAACTTAACCTTAGATCCACTAAGACACTCAGGAAGCCCCAAATAAGAAGAAGCTCCACCTTCAGCATAAATCCCCAGACTTGTTTTTATCTCCAATCTCAAAGAATCCTTTACTTTTGCACCAAAAGTAATAGAAGACTTATTTTTATTCAGAAATTGGCCAGTTGCATCTTCATATTTCTTTAGAATACCACTGAGAATCTGACTTTGGTCCTTTGAAGCTTTGCACAAAAATAAACTATCATCTGCAAATAATAGATGATTAATCACAGGACCATTATCATTGAAACTTATTCCTTCAATCAAACCTTCATTCTGAGCCATATTGAGAAGATGCGTCAATCCTTCAGAACATAAGACAAAGAGAAAAGGTGATAGTGGATCACCTTGTCTCAAACCCCTTTGGGGAGTGAATAACCCAAAAGACTGGTCGTTGATCAAAACTGAATAAGTTACCGTAGAGATGCAAGCCATAATCCAATTTATTACCTTCAGATTGAAACCAAAAGCTTGCAAAAGAGCTCTGATATAACTCCACTCTACTCTGTCATAAGCTTTTGACATGTCGCCTTTTAAAGCCATACAAGATTCAGACACTGATTTATGAACCTTCAGACTATGAACAATCTCATGTGCCATGATTATGTTATCTGAAATCAACCTATCTTCAACAAAGGCCGATTGATTCTCAGAGACCAACATTGGTAGCAACGGTTGCAACCTTCTTACCAAAATCTTCGAAATCGTCTTATAAAGAACTGAACATAAGCTGATAGGTCTAAGATCAGTCATCTCCACCGGATTGATATTTTTGGGAATAAGACAAAGGTGAGTGTAATTCCATTGACTAGGCATAATACCATCATCAAAAAATTTTTTTACTTCAATAATCACCTGATCTCCAACTATATCCCAATAATGTTGGAAGAATAAGGATGACATACCATCAGGTCCCGGAGCACTTGAAGATTTGATACCAAAAACTGCATCTTTGATTTCTTCATTGGTAATTTCCAACGTCAAGCTTTTGTTCATATCTTCTGTCAGCCTATACTTGATACCCTTAAACCAATCACTGAAAGGAGCAGGATTTGAAGATTTGAAAAGGTTCACAAAATATTCCAAGGCCACATTTCCTTTTGCTGCTTCTGATCTTTGATGCACTCCACTTTTGTCTTTTAAGCTATCAATCCTCTTTCTGGTTCTATTATTCTTAACGGAAGCGTGAAAAAATTTGGAATTTCGATCACCACCTCTAAGCCATCTTTGTTTACTCCTTTGTTTCCAAAAATATTCTTCTTCTCTATAAGCCTCTGATACATCTTTTCTTAACTGCTTCAAGACCAAAAAGTTCGGCCTAGGCTTAGACACCTCCTTATCTAGTAAAGCGCTTAACCTTATGATTTTCTCCTTTGAATTCAGGTTATTTGCCCTCTTCCATTTGCTTAAGGATCTTCTCACTTCAATAATCCTTTCTGTCACTGAAAAAGATCTTGACTTGTTTTTCACTTTCCAAGCTCTAGCAATGTTAACTTTTACCTCAGGTCTATTAAGGAATCTTTGATCAAATCTGAACTTTCCTTTGAAAACCAACACAGAAGGAGATAAGCGTAATAAAACTGGCCTATGATCAGAGCCAACCATTTCCAAAAATTCAACATTAGCATCAGGAAAAGAATCAACCCAATCTTTGTTCCCAAACGCTCTATCTAGACAGCTCTGAATCCATAAATCCCCCCTTCTTCCAGCCCAAGATAGCTTATTACCCTGACTTGCCAATTCTTCAATCTGACAAGAATGAATCATATCCAAAAAAGGTCTGAAATTAAACACAGGGATAAACGGTCCACCTTGCTTCTCTCCATTATGCATAATAGCATTAAAGTCACCAATTAGTCCCCATCTGTCAACTCTAGAAACTCCTATTCTAGAAATCCTTTCCCAAACTGAACTTCTTTTAGTTCTATCTGGATCACCATAAACACATGACAAAAAGAAATTGATTGTACCATACTGAACTTGAACATCAAGCAAATTCTTGTCAAAGAACTTCACATCAATGTTTACTGAATTCTTCCAAAAAAGAGCCAGTCCTCCACATCTTCCAACTGGATCCACTATAAACACTCCATCATAACCCAACAAACTTTGTACATCAACTACAACATCTCTAGATTGCATTGTTTCCATCAAGAACATGATCTCTGGAAAATATTTTTTACGTATTTCCGAGAGACGTTGAACTGTCAAACCTTGTGCTCGGCCCAAACCTTGACAGTTCCAACTCAAAATGCTCATTGATAATCAGGCAATCCCCCATTTGGGATCACCTCTTTTGCAAAGTGTTTTTGGTGTTTTGCTGCACCTAAATTAACTTCCAATGACTTTCTCTTTCCCGGACTATCACTCTCTAAATCTACACCATCAACTTTAGAGCAAGAACCCAAATGAGAGTCCCTCGGCTTTGAGAATCTCGTGGCCTTAGAAGGTCTCTTCCTAGATTTCAATTTTTTCTTACTCGATCCGGAACCACCAAATTCATAGAATCCGTTAAGTCAGTCGATCTAGCTTGAAAAGGCTGATAAAGAGCCAAAAAGTTATTAGGATCACTAAAGACAATGCTTCATCCTCGTAGAACCGAAACTTCCTTTACTCAGATCTCAAACCATCCAAGCAAACTATTTTCATTAGCCTTAATTGAAGCATGAAGAAGCTTTGGTTCCTTTATTACACTCATTTCCTCCCTTTCATTCTGGTCAAAGCTGTCATATTGGAAAACAAAACCTTTGTTCTTCGATAAGTCCAAATGAACAACAGGCTGATCTCATTACTTTCTTTGCTATAGGATCTTTTTCCACTTCTCTAACAGACTTTTTCACCCTTTCTATTCTGATCTTCTTTTCCCCTTCATTGGAAACTAGTAAATATTGTCTCATACCATCAAGAACCTCATCAGCTATCCGCTGTCTTCCAGTAATCGGGTCTAGCCCAACCTGATCTTCATTAAGTACTCCAAACAAAGGATCTTCATTCGAGAGAAACACTTGAGAAACTTGATTAATTGGTTCAGCTCCTCTCCTTCTTTCATTTGCTTCCTCCTTCTTTTTCTTAATCAGAATAGGACATGACTCTTTTTCATGAGTCAATCTTTGGCATTCATAGCATCTCTTTTGAACTCTTTCATAGAGAAACCTCACAGACACAGAATCACCCTTTGGCAAGTTAATTACCTTCGATCTGATTAAAGGACGAGACACATTGAAAATGACCTTCACTCTAACAAATTCCTGAATCTGGGCTAACTCTGGATCAAACGCCACCTCAATTACTTGACCAAGTAATTCACCCAAAGCTGTGATGGAGCTAGTCGTTTTATAATTAATAGGAAGATTCCACATCTGAACCCAGATTGGAATAGTATGTAAATAATTCTCAGGAGGGAACTCAATCCATCTTTCAATCGCCAAAGACCATTCATTGAATGTTTGAACTCCCTTGCCAAGAATTTCATTCAAATCGTGATCAGAATTGAAGATAAACTGAAATTTCTCTTTTGTAATCGCAACTCCTCTAACTCTACCAACTTTCTGCCATTTACGAGGTAAATCAAACAAGAGTTTCTTCATTACGACAGTCGGTTTAGCATCCTTCCAACTAAGCTTGTTTGATTTCTAGAACAAGAAGAAAATTCTGGGAGGTCAGGCATCTCGAAAGGTACATCTTCTTCCTCAAGACTCATCGCCATCAGAGCACGGTCCATCTCCGAAGACATCCTCTTACTTTTGTTTCCTCCTTTATCGATCCTTTCCAAACAAATTAAACCTCAATTCCTTTGAAACTCTCTTTCCAAAACTCCAATTAAACGAAACCTTAGCAAATCTCGAAATCCTCTACGAGCTCAAATCCAACAAGCCTCAAAAAGAAATTAAGAAATTTTTTTTTTTTTYTCCTTTTCCAAGCTACTCAAAACTCTGTCTCCTTTGAAGAACACACTTCAGCACTCCAAGTAAACGAAACTATTAGAAAACCTCGAACAGATTTTGAAAAAACTTTCAAGAACTCTAGGAAAACTTTAACAGTAGAAGATATTTTACCCCAAAACTGACATCGACACTTCTATTTGGATTAAAGAAGTCGATAAAAGATGGAATCCTATGCTCTTTAACAACTATTAGAAGACTCTAGTTGAAAGAGAGAGACTTAAGCCCTTTTATATTAATACAAATCTATGGGTGTTGTTTAATTTGGACGGATATATCCCTTTGTGTCTGTTTATTGTCCATACTAACTTTTGTTCTGTCACTTATACACAAACTCCTTAATTTCTTATTTATAATCCCATTTTGTCAAAGAGTTTTAATCATATTTATCGTCTTATCGATAACCGATATGTAAAAAATTATAGAATTAATGTTAATCGAATTATTTCTTTATTATGAAAAACATTGTGAGGCATTTTTTGTATCCTTAGAGTATGAACGTTTATTCGACCATTACTCTAGCTATTTGCTACAACCTTGCCCATGATCAGGCGGTATCTCCGGCATACATAATTTTCCTTTTTAAATAATTTAAAGAGTACATTGACGTAATTTAAACTCAAGATCTTTAATCAGTACTGATTTTAGTAAACTCTAAATCAGAGGTGGTTTTAGTAAACTTTAAATCAGATAATGCATACTGTAATGTTTAATTTGGCAAATAATTATTTTTCAGTGAACACTTACTACACGTTCAGACCGGATCCAACCACCTCCCTCGTAATCATACATGCATACATACCCGGATTTATCATAAATAAATAAGTGTGGGAATATGCTATTTCAGTTTTGTTGGATATTAAAAATTCATAAATAAGTAGACAAAATATTTAAATCAAATCCGCTTACTCACTTTTGGGTTTCAAAGGAAAAAAAAAGGAAAGGTGGTGGTCAGAGCTGGGATATTTTGTCTTGTAGTTAACAAAATTCTCAGTATTATTCCTTGATTTCGTGGCAAGGTTAGTACTGCACATGTATTTAATAATTAGGTATTACCATAATAGATGTTCGATGTTTGATCATTTTTAGAAAGCACGTAATTTAATTATCCATAAAAGAATTTGTCTTCATTTACGTTTATGGAAAATAGGTTATAGTTTTTGAACAAGTCGAACCGAACCTGATGCAGATATAAATTTGGTGTAGTATCCATGATGTGGAGATCGTACCGGTCAACACGCGGGACGAACATGATGACCCCGAGACAACACAAGAACTAGCGGTGCCAAGCTTACCACC
The DNA here is from genome assembly GCA_018361395.1 of Boechera stricta. Taxonomy (NCBI): domain Eukaryota; kingdom Viridiplantae; phylum Streptophyta; class Magnoliopsida; order Brassicales; family Brassicaceae; genus Boechera; species Boechera stricta. Next base: position 5,559,738 of record CM031541.1, read on the forward strand.
ACGGAGAGTGACTCGGAGCGTCGCCAAGAGCTATCAAAAGGAGGTCCAAGCCTACTTGCAACACATCAAGGAACGCGGAGGACAACACGGTGGACAAGAGAAGTCAATAGAGCCATCGGAGGACATTATGAGCTCACGGACATGCTGTCTTGGAGAGAAGGCTTTCTGTGCCCTCACTATACACTAAGTGAGGACATCCCCAAGACTCTAGATTAGTAGCATACTCTTTCCCTACTCCTAAGTTTTCCCACCGGATTTTTAATAGGAAAGGGTTTTAACGAGGTGTGAAGACTAGAGCATCACAATCCAATCTCCATAGGCTAACCTCTTGGAAATGTTCATGACAAGTTGGTTAGTCTAGGATTGTGATCCTATCTCTAAAGGAAAACCTCTACATATGTTTTTCTTCTTCTTCTTATTGCTTGTGAGACTTGTCTTTTCTCTTGGTTTATTTGTTGGGTCATTTGATGTAAATGTTGGGCCTAAGTATTAAGCCTTGTCCTAATTGGCTTAGTACCTATTTTTCATTAAAGTTWCCCTAATTTGTAAGCCTATATAAGGCAAGACTCTTTCTTTCATTAATTAAGCAATCATTTACCTAAATCTTAAAGTTTACAACTTTATGTCTCTTTTAATCTATTGAGGTTGCTCTAGATTAGGGTTCTTCCTAAGAGTGATTAAGTGTGTCTCTTACTCAAAGGATCTAGATTGTATCAAAGGTCATTCCATAGCCTTTGTGGGTCGCCTATCACTCCCCCTTGTTACCGCCGAGATTCACTTCAACCATTTCTCAACTTCACCTTGGATTGAAGATCTTCTCTATTGGTATAGTTCCATCTTGGGTCTTGCTTGTCCTTGGTCAAAATCTTCCCAAGACAAGTCCTTGCTCGTTCCTTCAGTGACCTCGTCCGTGAATCAAGCCCATCTCGTTGCTCCCCACGATCGCCTTCCACTTCCGCCGTAGCTAGCCTCTCGCCGAATCCAAACCGATTGGAGCTGCTTCGTCCGTGTATAGGCGAGATCGAGTGTGTAGATTGTGAGGTTATACCATTTGGTATCAAAGCCTAAGTCCTGAAAAGGTTGTGTCTTTCCTTCCTGTTCTCTTTTTTTTTCCTCTTTGGTTGTTCGCTTTCCAAGTTTGTGTCTTTGTCTTCGGTTTTGTCTCTTCTCGTCCACTAGGTTGCTCGATTGGTTTGGTGCTTAGTATGCATGAAAGCTTGTGTGTAAATTATTTTGTCATCCTTGTTCATGTTACTGAGGTAGATCGCTGCCATTGTTGCTCCTCTAGAGAAGATGATAAGCTTTATTTCTTTTTTTGGATAGTACTAGGTTGCTTTTGATTGTACCGTTGCCTTTTTGTGCTTTTTATTGGTGTGCTGGCCTATTGTAGAGTGTGTGGTCCTGCTCATTTTCATTTGCTTTTTGAATTCAAAATTTGGGATATTATTTGTGAGTTGAAAACGTGCTTGAATAGATAAGTAAACCGGAATTTAATTTTTCTTCAGTATTGATATAATTACTTTGGTTTGAAGACTACTCACATTGCGATTTCCTGTATCTTGTGTTGTTACAAGGTGAGTCACGAGTTATGGCCAAGCAACCTGATCTTAACAATATCCTTACTAATCTCCAGACCCAACTACAACAAATAGGGGACCGACTTGCTCGAGTAGAACATCCACCACTGCGGGCTCCTCCACCGGTCCATGACCCGATAATTGATGACATCTCCGAAGAAGAATACTTTCAGCCTCCACCGCCTAGGAGAGTGAGGCCTAGAGATAGAAGGGATTATGGGGATAAAGATGAACAAGATCACCCAAGAGTCCACTCCCCAAGTCTCAAGCTAACGACTCCCACTTTTACGGGAAAAGTTGACCCGGAAGCATACTTAGATTGAGAAAGAAAGAAGGATGGACCATGTCTTTGAGGTCTATAACTATGATGAGCCAAGAAAAGTGTCTTATGCAGTCGCCCAACTCACTGATCACGCCCTCACATGGTGGGATAGAGACGCGGCCAAGAGAAGAAGAAATGGAGAAGGACCGGTTCCATCATGGGAAATCATGAAGTTCATGATGAAGGGGAGATATGTGCCTCCACAATACCACCGAGAGCTACAAAAGAAGTTTCGTAAGCTTACGCAAGGGAGTAAGAGTGTGGAAGAGTATTATGAGGAATTTGAGCATCTAAGGAACCGTCTCAACTTAGAAGACACCGAAGAAACACTAATGGCTCAATTTCTTAACGGACTCCAAGACCGCATTGCTAGCAAAGTGGAGATGCTAAACTACAATGATCTTAATGAGTTACTACACTCGGATACTCAAGTAGAGGGTCACATCAAGAAGAAGAACCGAACCAAGGCTGCTACCAATCCTACTCGGAAGACACAAGCTTTGAGATCTAATTCCACCGCAGCTAAGAACACCGATAAGGGCAAAGCGCCGGTTATTGAATCACGGTTCCCTTCCAAATCACGTGAACCTTCCAAGGAACCAAGAATCGATCCAAGAGGAGTCCCTACTGGTCCCAAAACCCGTGACATTGTGTGCTACAAGTGTAGAGGACAGGGACACTATGCTAGAAAGTGTCCAAACCCGAGAGTTATGATCATTACTCCTTCAGGTGAGTATGAATCCCAAGATGAAGAAGAGCCTCAAGAGAAAGATGAGAGCACTAAGGAAGAGGTTAAATATTCCGACATGGGAGAATTACTTGTCACTATGAGGGTCCTTAGTGCCGTTCAAGAACCAGAATAAGTAGCTTAACGCGAAAATATCTTTCACACACGGTGTACGGTAAAAGGGAAGGTTTACTCTCTCATTATTGATGGTGGTTCATGCACTAATATGGCTAGTTCATACATGGTAGAAAAGTTACAATTAGAAACCACTAAGCATCCTAAGCCTTATAAACTTAGGTGGCTAAACGATAAGACGAAATTGAGGATTAGTGATCAAGTTAGGATATCTTTTAGCATTGGTAAGTATTATGATGATGTTTTATGCGATGTGGTTCCAATGCAAGCCACCTATCTTTTGCTAGGTAGACCTTGGCAATTCGATAAGGAAGTTATTCACCATGGTAGAACAAATCACTATACTTTCATGCATGCTAAGAAACGAATTAGTCTAGCTCCTTTACTCCCATCTCAAGTGCATGAAATGCAGTTAAAATTGGCTAAGGAAAAGAGTAATGCTAAGTCTAATTTTCATATCGCTCTAAGTGACATTAGGAGATCGTTTCATGATGATACTTGTAATGTTTTGCTAATGGTCTTCAAAGAATTATTGAGTATAGGTGACACCACGGTGGAGCTACCCCGAGAGATTCAACAAGTCTTGGACCGTTTTTGAGATGTATTTCCGAAAGAGCTACCCATGGGATTACCACCACTAAAGGGCATTGAGCATCAAATCGATTTTGTACCCGGGCTCAACTTCCAAACCGCCCGGCTTATAGAGTGAATCCTAACGAGGCTAAAGAACTTGAGAAGCAAGTTAGAGACTTGATGGACAAAGGATACGTGAGAGAGAATCTTAGCCCATGCGCCGTTCCGATTTTGTTGGTTTCAAAGAAGAACGGGTCTTACCGCATGTGTGTTGATTGTAGGGCTATCAACAATATCACAATCAAATATCGACACCCCATACCTCGGCTAGATGACATGTTGGATGAGCTAAGTGGAGCTACAATCTTTTCAAAGATCGATCTCAAAAGCGAATACCATCAAGTAAGGATGAGAGAGGGTGATCAATGGAAGACTACATTCAAGATGAAGCATGGTCTTTACGAGTGTCTTGTGATGCCCTTCGGCCTCACCAACGCCCCAAGTACCTTCATGCACTTGATGAATCATATCCTTCGCCAATTCATTAGTAAATTCGTCGTAGTTTATTTTGATCTATAGTACTTACTTGGTTGAACATGTGAATCATCTTGAATTGGTGCTAGAAACTCTTAGGAATGAAGGTCTATATGCTAACCTTAAGAAGTGTGTCTTTTACACTAGTGAACTTGTTTTCCTTGGTTTTGTGGTTAGCTCTCAAGGTCTTCGTGTAGATTTGGAAAAGATTGAAGCCATACAAGGGTGGCCTAGATCTACCAATGTGAACCAAGTGAGAAGCTTCCATGGTCTAGCTAGTTTTTACCGCCGGTTCATCAAGGATTTTAGTACCCTAGTCGCGCCTCTTACTTCCATCATCAAGAATAGTGTTGGGTTTGAATGGAAAGAAACTCAAGAGAGGTCATTTCTGGATCTCAAGTACCATCTCACTCACGCCCCAATCCTCACCTTACCCGACTTTAACAAGACCTTTGAAGTGGCATGTGACGCCTCCGGTAGAGGGCTTGGAGCGGTTTTGACACAAAGAGGAAAGTTGGTTGCTTTTTTTAGTGAGAAGTTGAGTGGAGCTACTTTGAATTATCCCACTTATGACAAAGAGTTATATGCCTTGGTGAGAGCTATGCACACATGGCAGCATTATATCCTCTCCAAAGAATGTGTTATCCATACCGATCATGAGACCTTGAAGCACTTAAGGGGACAAACGACTTTGAAGAAGCAACACGCCAAGTGGTTGGAGTTCATAGAGATTTTCACTTATGTGATCAAGTATAAGAAGGGCAAGGAGAATATAATTTCTGATGCCTTATCTAGGAGACACGCCCTCATTACAACCATGGAATCTAGGATGCTTGGATTTGAGATTCTCAAAGGATTATACAAAGAAGACCCGAATTTGAAGGAAAGTTTTGTGGGACATGGGGCTGGATCTTACACCAAGTTTTACTTGCATGATGGTTTCTTGTTCAAAGAGAGAAGACTATGCATTCCACGAAGTTCCATGAGAGAGTTGCTAGTGAAAAAAGCTCATGGAGGAGCTTTGATGGGACACTTTGGGATTGAGAAAACTTTGAGCACTTTGAAGGAACACTTCTATTGGTCAAGGATAAAGAAGATGGTCATGGACTATTGTGGGAGATGTCTTGAGTGCAAGAGAGCTAAGTCAAGAGTGAAACCTCACGATCTTTACCAACCTCTAATCATTTCTACTAAGTCTTGGGTGGACATATCTATGGAATTCGTGTTAGAGTTACCCAAAATTCAGCATAGGGACTCAATCTTTGTGGTGGTGGATAGGTTTTCTAAGATGACTCATTTCATCCCTTGTTCCAAGACCAACGACACCACCCAAACGGCTTCCTTGTTCTTCAAAGAGATAGTTCGCTTACATGGAATCCCGCAGACCATAGTGTCGGACCGAGATACGAAATTCTTGAGCCACTTTTGGCGTACATTGTGGAAAAAGTTGGGAACTCAACTACTCTACTCTACTACTTTCCATCCACAAACTGATGGGCAAACAGAGGTTGTGAACCGCACACTTGGTGCATTGTTGGGAGCTACCATAGGGGCGGAATGTGAAGAATTGGCTAGAATGCATTCCTTGGGTTGAATTTGCATACAACTCCGCTAGGCACTCCACTACCAAGTTGTCGCCGTTTGAAGTGGTATATGGGTACAATCCTAGCACTCCTTTGACCTTCACACCCCTACCACAAGCTGAGAGATTAGACTTAGAGGGGACTACTAAAGCCGAGACAATGAAGAAGCTTTATGAGAAAGTCTGGGACAACGTTGAGAAGGCTAATGCACGGGTTGAGGAGCGGACCAACAAGAGGAAGAAGCAAGTCATCCTTCAACCAGGAGATTGGATGTGGCTACACCTTAGACCCGAGCGCTTTCCAAACAAGAGGAAGCACAAGCTGGATGCACGTAGAGACAGTCCATTCAAAGTGATCGAGAAGATCAATGACAACGCTTACCGTCTCGAACTTCTGGGTCAGTATAATGTCTCTTCTTCTTTCAATGTTGTTGACTTGACTCCTTTTGATGTAGGTGATGAAGAAAATTTGGGGACCAAAGCTCTTGAAGAGGGAGGGAATGATATGGATATCGTACCGGTCAACACGCGGGACGAAGATGATGATCCCGAGACAACATAAGAACTAGCGGTGCCAAGCTTACCACCACTAGAGTGACTCAGAGCGTCGCCAAGGGCTATCAAAAGGAGGTCCAAGCCTACTTGCAACACATCAAGGAACGCGGAGGACAACACGGTGGACAAGAGAAGTCAATAGAGCCATCGGAGGACATTATGAGCTCACGGACATGCTGTCTTGGAGAGAAGGCTTTCTGTGCCCTCACTATACACTAAGTGAGGACATCCCCAAGACTCTAGATTAGTAGCATACTCTTTCCCTACTCCTAAGTTTTCCCACCGGATTTTTAATAGGAAAGGGTTTTAACGAGGTGTGAAGACTAGAGCATCACAATCCAATCTCCATAGGCTAACCTCTTGGAAATGTTCATGACAAGTTGGTTAGTCTAGGATTGTGATCCTATCTCTAAAGGAAAACCTCTACATATGTTTTTCTTCTTCTTCTTATTGCTTGTGAGACTTGTCTTTTCTCTTGGTTTATTTGTTGGGTCATTTGATGTAAATGTTGGGCCTAAGTATTAAGCCTTGTCCTAATTGGCTTAGTACCTATTTTTCATTAAAGTTACCCTAATTTGTAAGCCTATATAAGGCAAGACTCTTTCTTTCATTAATTAAGCAATCATTTACCTAAATCTTAAAGTTTACAACTTTATGTCTCTTTTAATCTATTGAGGTTGCTCTAGATTAGGGTTCTTCCTAAGAGTGATTAAGTGTGTCTCTTACTCAAAGGATCTAGATTGTATCAAAGGTCATTCCATAGCCTTTGTGGGTCGCCTATCACTCCCCCTTGTTACCGCCGAGATTCACTTCAACCATTTCTCAACTTCACCTTGGATTGAAGATCTTCTCTMTTGGTATAGTTCCATCTTGGGTCTTGCTTGTCCTTGGTCAAAATCTTCCCAAGACAAGTCCTTGCTCGTTCCTTCAGTGACCTCGTCCGTGAATCAAGCCCATCTCGTTGCTCCCCACGATCGCCTTCCACTTCCGCCGTAGCTAGCCTCTCGCCGAATCCAAACCGATTGGAGCTGCTTCGTCCGTGTATAGGCGAGATCGAGTGTGTAGATTGTGAGGTTATACCATTTGGTATCAAAGCCTAAGTCCTGAAAAGGTTGTGTCTTTCCTTCCTGTTCTCTTTTTTTTTCCTCTTTGGTTGTTCGCTTTCCAAGTTTGTGTCTTTGTCTTCGGTTTTGTCTCTTCTCGTCCACTAGGTTGCTCGATTGGTTTGGTGCTTAGTATGCATGAAAGCTTGTGTGTAAATTATTTTGTCATCCTTGTTCATGTTACTGAGGTAGATCGCTGCCATTGTTGCTCCTCTAGAGAAGATGATAAGCTTTATTTCTTTTTTTGGATAGTACTAGGTTGCTTTTGATTGTACCGTTGCCTTTTTGTGCTTTTTATTGGTGTGCTGGCCTATTGTAGAGTGTGTGGTCCTGCTCATTTTCATTTGCTTTTTGAATTCAAAATTTGGGATATTATTTGTGAGTTGAAAACGTGCTTGAATAGATAAGTAAACCGGAATTTAATTTTTCTTCAGTATTGATATAATTACTTTGGTTTGAAGACTACTCACATTGCGATTTCCTGTATCTTGTGTTGTTACAAGGTGAGTCACGAGTTATGGCCAAGCAACCTGATCTTAACAATATCCTTACTAATCTCCAGACCCAACTACAACAAATAGGGGACCGACTTGCTCGAGTAGAACATCCACCACTGCGGGCTCCTCCACCGGTCCATGACCCGATAATTGATGACATCTCCGAAGAAGAATACTTTCAGCCTCCACCGCCTAGGAGAGTGAGGCCTAGAGATAGAAGGGATTATGGGGATAAAGATGAACAAGATCACCCAAGAGTCCACTCCCCAAGTCTCAAGCTAACGACTCCCACTTTTACGGGAAAAGTTGACCCGGAAGCATACTTAGATTGAGAAAGAAAGAAGGATGGACCATGTCTTTGAGGTCTATAACTATGATGAGCCAAGAAAAGTGTCTTATGCAGTCGCCCAACTCACTGATCACGCCCTCACATGGTGGGATAGAGACGCGGCCAAGAGAAGAAGAAATGGAGAAGGACCGGTTCCATCATGGGAAATCATGAAGTTCATGATGAAGGGGAGATATGTGCCTCCACAATACCACCGAGAGCTACAAAAGAAGTTTCGTCGTAAGCTTACGCAAGGGAGTAAGAGTGTGGAAGAGTATTATGAGGAATTTGAGCATCTAAGGAACCGTCTCAACTTAGAAGACACCGAAGAAACACTAATGGCTCAATTTCTTAACGGACTCCAAGACCGCATTGCTAGCAAAGTGGAGATGCTAAACTACAATGATCTTAATGAGTTACTACACTCGGATACTCAAGTAGAGGGTCACATCAAGAAGAAGAACCGAACCAAGGCTGCTACCAATCCTACTCGGAAGACACAAGCTTTGAGATCTAATTCCACCGCAGCTAAGAACACCGATAAGGGCAAAGCGCCGGTTATTGAATCACGGTTCCCTTCCAAATCACGTGAACCTTCCAAGGAACCAAGAATCGATCCAAGAGGAGTCCCTACTGGTCCCAAAACCCGTGACATTGTGTGCTACAAGTGTAGAGGACAGGGACACTATGCTAGAAAGTGTCCAAACCCGAGAGTTATGATCATTACTCCTTCAGGTGAGTATGAATCCCAAGATGAAGAAGAGCCTCAAGAGAAAGATGAGAGCACTAAGGAAGAGGTTAAATATTCCGACATGGGAGAATTACTTGTCACTATGAGGGTCCTTAGTGCCGTTCAAGAACCAGAATAAGTAGCTTAACGCGAAAATATCTTTCACACACGGTGTACGGTAAAAGGGAAGGTTTACTCTCTCATTATTGATGGTGGTTCATGCACTAATATGGCTAGTTCATACATGGTAGAAAAGTTACAATTAGAAACCACTAAGCATCCTAAGCCTTATAAACTTAGGTGGCTAAACGATAAGACGAAATTGAGGATTAGTGATCAAGTTAGGATATCTTTTAGCATTGGTAAGTATTATGATGATGTTTTATGCGATGTGGTTCCAATGCAAGCCACCTATCTTTTGCTAGGTAGACCTTGGCAATTCGATAAGGAAGTTATTCACCATGGTAGAACAAATCACTATACTTTCATGCATGCTAAGAAACGAATTAGTCTAGCTCCTTTACTCCCATCTCAAGTGCATGAAATGCAGTTAAAATTGGCTAAGGAAAAGAGTAATGCTAAGTCTAATTTTCATATCGCTCTAAGTGACATTAGGAGATCGTTTCATGATGATACTTGTAATGTTTTGCTAATGGTCTTCAAAGAATTATTGAGTATAGGTGACACCACGGTGGAGCTACCCCCGAGAGATTCAACAAGTCTTGGACCGTTTTTGAGATGTATTTCCGAAAGAGCTACCCATGGGATTACCACCACTAAAGGGCATTGAGCATCAAATCGATTTTGTACCCGGGCTCAACTTCCAAACCGCCCGGCTTATAGAGTGAATCCTAACGAGGCTAAAGAACTTGAGAAGCAAGTTAGAGACTTGATGGACAAAGGATACGTGAGAGAGAATCTTAGCCCATGCGCCGTTCCGATTTTGTTGGTTTCAAAGAAGAACGGGTCTTACCGCATGTGTGTTGATTGTAGGGCTATCAACAATATCACAATCAAATATCGACACCCCATACCTCGGCTAGATGACATGTTGGATGAGCTAAGTGGAGCTACAATCTTTTCAAAGATCGATCTCAAAAGCGAATACCATCAAGTAAGGATGAGAGAGGGTGATCAATGGAAGACTACATTCAAGATGAAGCATGGTCTTTACGAGTGTCTTGTGATGCCCTTCGGCCTCACCAACGCCCCAAGTACCTTCATGCACTTGATGAATCATATCCTTCGCCAATTCATTAGTAAATTCGTCGTAGTTTATTTTGATCTATAGTACTTACTTGGTTGAACATGTGAATCATCTTGAATTGGTGCTAGAAACTCTTAGGAATGAAGGTCTATATGCTAACCTTAAGAAGTGTGTCTTTTACACTAGTGAACTTGTTTTCCTTGGTTTTGTGGTTAGCTCTCAAGGTCTTCGTGTAGATTTGGAAAAGATTGAAGCCATACAAGGGTGGCCTAGATCTACCAATGTGAACCAAGTGAGAAGCTTCCATGGTCTAGCTAGTTTTTACCGCCGGTTCATCAAGGATTTTAGTACCCTAGTCGCGCCTCTTACTTCCATCATCAAGAATAGTGTTGGGTTTGAATGGAAAGAAACTCAAGAGAGGTCATTTCTGGATCTCAAGTACCATCTCACTCACGCCCCAATCCTCACCTTACCCGACTTTAACAAGACCTTTGAAGTGGCATGTGACGCCTCCGGTAGAGGGCTTGGAGCGGTTTTGACACAAAGAGGAAAGTTGGTTGCTTTTTTTAGTGAGAAGTTGAGTGGAGCTACTTTGAATTATCCCACTTATGACAAAGAGTTATATGCCTTGGTGAGAGCTATGCACACATGGCAGCATTATATCCTCTCCAAAGAATGTGTTATCCATACCGATCATGAGACCTTGAAGCACTTAAGGGGACAAACGACTTTGAAGAAGCAACACGCCAAGTGGTTGGAGTTCATAGAGATTTTCACTTATGTGATCAAGTATAAGAAGGGCAAGGAGAATATAATTTCTGATGCCTTATCTAGGAGACACGCCCTCATTACAACCATGGAATCTAGGATGCTTGGATTTGAGATTCTCAAAGGATTATACAAAGAAGACCCGAATTTGAAGGAAAGTTTTGTGGGACATGGGGCTGGATCTTACACCAAGTTTTACTTGCATGATGGTTTCTTGTTCAAAGAGAGAAGACTATGCATTCCACGAAGTTCCATGAGAGAGTTGCTAGTGAAAAAAGCTCATGGAGGAGCTTTGATGGGACACTTTGGGATTGAGAAAACTTTGAGCACTTTGAAGGAACACTTCTATTGGTCAAGGATAAAGAAGATGGTCATGGACTATTGTGGGAGATGTCTTGAGTGCAAGAGAGCTAAGTCAAGAGTGAAACCTCACGATCTTTACCAACCTCTAATCATTTCTACTAAGTCTTGGGTGGACATATCTATGGAATTCGTGTTAGAGTTACCCAAAATTCAGCATAGGGACTCAATCTTTGTGGTGGTGGATAGGTTTTCTAAGATGACTCATTTCATCCCTTGTTCCAAGACCAACGACACCACCCAAACGGCTTCCTTGTTCTTCAAAGAGATAGTTCGCTTACATGGAATCCCGCAGACCATAGTGTCGGACCGAGATACGAAATTCTTGAGCCACTTTTGGCGTACATTGTGGAAAAAGTTGGGAACTCAACTACTCTACTCTACTACTTTCCATCCACAAACTGATGGGCAAACAGAGGTTGTGAACCGCACACTTGGTGCATTGTTGGGAGCTACCATAGGGGCGGAATGTGAAGAATTGGCTAGAATGCATTCCTTGGGTTGAATTTGCATACAACTCCGCTAGGCACTCCACTACCAAGTTGTCGCCGTTTGAAGTGGTATATGGGTACAATCCTAGCACTCCTTTGACCTTCACACCCCTACCACAAGCTGAGAGATTAGACTTAGAGGGGACTACTAAAGCCGAGACAATGAAGAAGCTTTATGAGAAAGTCTGGGACAACGTTGAGAAGGCTAATGCACGGGTTGAGGAGCGGACCAACAAGAGGAAGAAGCAAGTCATCCTTCAACCAGGAGATTGGATGTGGCTACACCTTAGACCCGAGCGCTTTCCAAACAAGAGGAAGCACAAGCTGGATGCACGTAGAGACAGTCCATTCAAAGTGATCGAGAAGATCAATGACAACGCTTACCGTCTCGAACTTCTGGGTCAGTATAATGTCTCTTCTTCTTTCAATGTTGTTGACTTGACTCCTTTTGATGTAGGTGATGAAGAAAATTTGGGGACCAAAGCTCTTGAAGAGGGAGGGAATGATATGGATATCGTACCGGTCAACACGCGGGACGAAGATGATGATCCCGAGACAACATAAGAACTAGCGGTGCCAAGCTTACCACCACTAGAGTGACTCAGAGCGTCGCCAAGGGCTATCAAAAGGAGGTCCAAGCCTACTTGCAACACATCAAGGAACGCGGAGGACAACATGGTGGACAAGAGAAGTCAATAGAGCCATCGGAGGACATTATGAGCTCACGGACATGCTGCCTTAGAGAGAAGGCTTTTTGTGTCCTCACTATACACTAAATGAGGACATCGCCAAGACTTTAGGCTAGTAGCATACTCTTTCCATACTCCTAAATTTTCCCACCGGGTTTTTACTAGGAAAGAGTTTTAACGAGGTGTGAAGACTAGAGCATCACAATCCAATCTCCATAGGCTAACCTCTTGGAAATGTTCATGACAAGTTGGTTAGTCTAGGATTGTGATCCTATCTCTAAAGGAAAACCTCTACATATGTTTTTCTTCTTCTTCTTATTGCTTGTGAGACTTGTCTTTTCTCTTGGTTTATTTGTTGGGTCATTTGATGTAAATGTTGGGCCTAAGTATTAAGCCTTGTCCTAATTGGCTTAGTACCTATTTTTCATTAAAGTTACCCTAATTTGTAAGCCTATATAAGGCAAGACTCTTTCTTTCATTAATTAAGCAATCATTTACCTAAATCTTAAAGTTTACAACTTTATGTCTCTTTTAATCTATTGAGGTTGCTCTAGATTAGGGTTCTTCCTAAGAGTGATTAAGTGTGTCTCTTACTCAAAGGATCTAGATTGTATCAAAGGTCATTCCATAGCCTTTGTGGGTCGCCTATCACTCCCCCTTGTTACCGCCGAGATTCACTTCAACCATTTCTCAACTTCACCTTGGATTGAAGATCTTCTCTATTGGTATAGTTCCATCTTGGGTCTTGCTTGTCCTTGGTCAAAATCTTCCCAAGACAAGTCCTTGCTCGTTCCTTCAGTGACCTCGTCCGTGAATCAAGCCCATCTCGTTGCTCCCCACGATCGCCTTCCACTTCCGCCGTAGCTAGCCTCTCGCCGAATCCAAACCGATTGGAGCTGCTTCGTCCGTGTATAGGCGAGATCGAGTGTGTAGATTGTGAGGTTATACCATTTGGTATCAAAGCCTAAGTCCTGAAAAGGTTGTGTCTTTCCTTCCTGTTCTCTTTTTTTTTCCTCTTTGGTTGTTCGCTTTCCAAGTTTGTGTCTTTGTCTTCGGTTTTGTCTCTTCTCGTCCACTAGGTTGCTCGATTGGTTTGGTGCTTAGTATGCATGAAAGCTTGTGTGTAAATTATTTTGTCATCCTTGTTCATGTTACTGAGGTAGATCGCTGCCATTGTTGCTCCTCTAGAGAAGATGATAAGCTTTATTTCTTTTTTTGGATAGTACTAGGTTGCTTTTGATTGTACCGTTGCCTTTTTGTGCTTTTTATTGGTGTGCTGGCCTATTGTAGAGTGTGTGGTCCTGCTCATTTTCATTTGCTTTTTGAATTCAAAATTTGGGATATTATTTGTGAGTTGAAAACGTGCTTGAATAGATAAGTAAACCGGAATTTAATTTTTCTTCAGTATTGATATAATTACTTTGGTTTGAAGACTACTCACATTGCGATTTCCTGTATCTTGTGTTGTTACAAGGTGAGTCACGAGTTATGGCCAAGCAACCTGATCTTAACAATATCCTTACTAATCTCCAGACCCAACTACAACAAATAGGGGACCGACTTGCTCGAGTAGAACATCCACCACTGCGGGCTCCTCCACCGGTCCATGACCCGATAATTGATGACATCTCCGAAGAAGAATACTTTCAGCCTCCACCGCCTAGGAGAGTGAGGCCTAGAGATAGAAGGGATTATGGGGATAAAGATGAACAAGATCACCCAAGAGTCCACTCCCCAAGTCTCAAGCTAACGACTCCCACTTTTACGGGAAAAGTTGACCCGGAAGCATACTTAGATTGAGAAAGAAAGAAGGATGGACCATGTCTTTGAGGTCTATAACTATGATGAGCCAAGAAAAGTGTCTTATGCAGTCGCCCAACTCACTGATCACGCCCTCACATGGTGGGATAGAGACGCGGCCAAGAGAAGAAGAAATGGAGAAGGACCGGTTCCATCATGGGAAATCATGAAGTTCATGATGAAGGGGAGATATGTGCCTCCACAATACCACCGAGAGCTACAAAAGAAGTTTCGTAAGCTTACGCAAGGGAGTAAGAGTGTGGAAGAGTATTATGAGGAATTTGAGCATCTAAGGAACCGTCTCAACTTAGAAGACACCGAAGAAACACTAATGGCTCAATTTCTTAACGGACTCCAAGACCGCATTGCTAGCAAAGTGGAGATGCTAAACTACAATGATCTTAATGAGTTACTACACTCGGATACTCAAGTAGAGGGTCACATCAAGAAGAAGAACCGAACCAAGGCTGCTACCAATCCTACTCGGAAGACACAAGCTTTGAGATCTAATTCCACCGCAGCTAAGAACACCGATAAGGGCAAAGCGCCGGTTATTGAATCACGGTTCCCTTCCAAATCACGTGAACCTTCCAAGGAACCAAGAATCGATCCAAGAGGAGTCCCTACTGGTCCCAAAACCCGTGACATTGTGTGCTACAAGTGTAGAGGACAGGGACACTATGCTAGAAAGTGTCCAAACCCGAGAGTTATGATCATTACTCCTTCAGGTGAGTATGAATCCCAAGATGAAGAAGAGCCTCAAGAGAAAGATGAGAGCACTAAGGAAGAGGTTAAATATTCCGACATGGGAGAATTACTTGTCACTATGAGGGTCCTTAGTGCCGTTCAAGAACCAGAATAAGTAGCTTAACGCGAAAATATCTTTCACACACGGTGTACGGTAAAAGGGAAGGTTTACTCTCTCATTATTGATGGTGGTTCATGCACTAATATGGCTAGTTCATACATGGTAGAAAAGTTACAATTAGAAACCACTAAGCATCCTAAGCCTTATAAACTTAGGTGGCTAAACGATAAGACGAAATTGAGGATTAGTGATCAAGTTAGGATATCTTTTAGCATTGGTAAGTATTATGATGATGTTTTATGCGATGTGGTTCCAATGCAAGCCACCTATCTTTTGCTAGGTAGACCTTGGCAATTCGATAAGGAAGTTATTCACCATGGTAGAACAAATCACTATACTTTCATGCATGCTAAGAAACGAATTAGTCTAGCTCCTTTACTCCCATCTCAAGTGCATGAAATGCAGTTAAAATTGGCTAAGGAAAAGAGTAATGCTAAGTCTAATTTTCATATCGCTCTAAGTGACATTAGGAGATCGTTTCATGATGATACTTGTAATGTTTTGCTAATGGTCTTCAAAGAATTATTGAGTATAGGTGACACCACGGTGGAGCTACCCCGAGAGATTCAACAAGTCTTGGACCGTTTTTGAGATGTATTTCCGAAAGAGCTACCCATGGGATTACCACCACTAAAGGGCATTGAGCATCAAATCGATTTTGTACCCGGGCTCAACTTCCAAACCGCCCGGCTTATAGAGTGAATCCTAACGAGGCTAAAGAACTTGAGAAGCAAGTTAGAGACTTGATGGACAAAGGATACGTGAGAGAGAATCTTAGCCCATGCGCCGTTCCGATTTTGTTGGTTTCAAAGAAGAACGGGTCTTACCGCATGTGTGTTGATTGTAGGGCTATCAACAATATCACAATCAAATATCGACACCCCATACCTCGGCTAGATGACATGTTGGATGAGCTAAGTGGAGCTACAATCTTTTCAAAGATCGATCTCAAAAGCGAATACCATCAAGTAAGGATGAGAGAGGGTGATCAATGGAAGACTACATTCAAGATGAAGCATGGTCTTTACGAGTGTCTTGTGATGCCCTTCGGCCTCACCAACGCCCCAAGTACCTTCATGCACTTGATGAATCATATCCTTCGCCAATTCATTAGTAAATTCGTCGTAGTTTATTTTGATCTATAGTACTTACTTGGTTGAACATGTGAATCATCTTGAATTGGTGCTAAGAAACTCTTAGGAATGAAGGTCTATATGCTAACCTTAAGAAGTGTGTCTTTTACACTAGTGAACTTGTTTTCCTTGGTTTTGTGGTTAGCTCTCAAGGTCTTCGTGTAGATTTGGAAAAGATTGAAGCCATACAAGGGTGGCCTAGATCTACCAATGTGAACCAAGTGAGAAGCTTCCATGGTCTAGCTAGTTTTTACCGCCGGTTCATCAAGGATTTTAGTACCCTAGTCGCGCCTCTTACTTCCATCATCAAGAATAGTGTTGGGTTTGAATGGAAAGAAACTCAAGAGAGGTCATTTCTGGATCTCAAGTACCATCTCACTCACGCCCCAATCCTCACCTTACCCGACTTTAACAAGACCTTTGAAGTGGCATGTGACGCCTCCGGTAGAGGGCTTGGAGCGGTTTTGACACAAAGAGGAAAGTTGGTTGCTTTTTTTAGTGAGAAGTTGAGTGGAGCTACTTTGAATTATCCCACTTATGACAAAGAGTTATATGCCTTGGTGAGAGCTATGCACACATGGCAGCATTATATCCTCTCCAAAGAATGTGTTATCCATACCGATCATGAGACCTTGAAGCACTTAAGGGGACAAACGACTTTGAAGAAGCAACACGCCAAGTGGTTGGAGTTCATAGAGATTTTCACTTATGTGATCAAGTATAAGAAGGGCAAGGAGAATATAATTTCTGATGCCTTATCTAGGAGACACGCCCTCATTACAACCATGGAATCTAGGATGCTTGGATTTGAGATTCTCAAAGGATTATACAAAGAAGACCCGAATTTGAAGGAAAGTTTTGTGGGACATGGGGCTGGATCTTACACCAAGTTTTACTTGCATGATGGTTTCTTGTTCAAAGAGAGAAGACTATGCATTCCACGAAGTTCCATGAGAGAGTTGCTAGTGAAAAAAGCTCATGGAGGAGCTTTGATGGGACACTTTGGGATTGAGAAAACTTTGAGCACTTTGAAGGAACACTTCTATTGGTCAAGGATAAAGAAGATGGTCATGGACTATTGTGGGAGATGTCTTGAGTGCAAGAGAGCTAAGTCAAGAGTGAAACCTCACGATCTTTACCAACCTCTAATCATTTCTACTAAGTCTTGGGTGGACATATCTATGGAATTCGTGTTAGAGTTACCCAAAATTCAGCATAGGGACTCAATCTTTGTGGTGGTGGATAGGTTTTCTAAGATGACTCATTTCATCCCTTGTTCCAAGACCAACGACACCACCCAAACGGCTTCCTTGTTCTTCAAAGAGATAGTTCGCTTACATGGAATCCCGCAGACCATAGTGTCGGACCGAGATACGAAATTCTTGAGCCACTTTTGGCGTACATTGTGGAAAAAGTTGGGAACTCAACTACTCTACTCTACTACTTTCCATCCACAAACTGATGGGCAAACAGAGGTTGTGAACCGCACACTTGGTGCATTGTTGGGAGCTACCATAGGGGCGGAATGTGAAGAATTGGCTAGAATGCATTCCTTGGGTTGAATTTGCATACAACTCCGCTAGGCACTCCACTACCAAGTTGTCGCCGTTTGAAGTGGTATATGGGTACAATCCTAGCACTCCTTTGACCTTCACACCCCTACCACAAGCTGAGAGATTAGACTTAGAGGGGACTACTAAAGCCGAGACAATGAAGAAGCTTTATGAGAAAGTCTGGGACAACGTTGAGAAGGCTAATGCACGGGTTGAGGAGCGGACCAACAAGAGGAAGAAGCAAGTCATCCTTCAACCAGGAGATTGGATGTGGCTACACCTTAGACCCGAGCGCTTTCCAAACAAGAGGAAGCACAAGCTGGATGCACGTAGAGACAGTCCATTCAAAGTGATCGAGAAGATCAATGACAACGCTTACCGTCTCGAACTTCTGGGTCAGTATAATGTCTCTTCTTCTTTCAATGTTGTTGACTTGACTCCTTTTGATGTAGGTGATGAAGAAAATTTGGGGACCAAAGCTCTTGAAGAGGGAGGGAATGATATGGATATCGTACCGGTCAACACGCGGGACGAAGATGATGATCCCGAGACAACATAAGAACTAGCGGTGCCAAGCTTACCACCACTAGAGTGACTCAGAGCGTCGCCAAGGGCTATCAAAAGGAGGTCCAAGCCTACTTGCAACACATCAAGGAACGCGGAGGACAACATGGTGGACAAGAGAAGTCAATAGAGCCATCGGAGGACATTATGAGCTCACGGACATGCTGCCTTAGAGAGAAGGCTTTTTGTGTCCTCACTATACACTAAATGAGGACATCGCCAAGACTTTAGGCTAGTAGCATACTCTTTCCATACTCCTAAATTTTCCCACCGGGTTTTTACTAGGAAAGAGTTTTAACGAGGTGTGAAGACTAGAGCATCACAATCCAATCTCCATAGGCTAACCTCTTGGAAATGTTCATGACAAGTTGGTTAGTCTAGGATTATGATCCTATCTCTCAAGAAAAACCTCTACATATGTTTTCCTTCTTCTTCTTATTGCTTGTGAGACTTGTCTTTTCTCTTGGTTTATTTTTTGGGTCATTTGATGTAAATGTTGGGTCTAAGTATCAAGCCTTGTCCTAATTGGCTTAGGCCCTATTTTTCATTTAAGTTACCCTAATTTATAAGCCTATATAAGGCAAGACTCTTTCTTTCATTAATTAAGCAAACATTTACCCAAATCTTAAAGTTTACAACTTTATGTCTCTTCTAATCTATTGAGGTTGCTCTATATTAGGGTTCTTCCTAAGAGTGATTGATTGTGTCTCTTACTCAAAGGATCTAGGTTGTATCAAAGGTCATTCCATAGCCTTTGTGGGTCGCCTATCACTCCCCCTTGTTACCGCCGAGATTCACTTTAAGCAGTTGTCAACTTCACCTTTGATTGAAGATCTTCTCCATTGGTCTAGTTCCATCTTGGGTCTTGCTTGTCCTTGGTCGAAATCTTCCCAAAACAAGTCCTTGCTCTTTCCTTCAGTGACCTCGTTCGTGAATCAAGCCCAGCTCGACGCTCACCACGATCACCTTCCACTTCCGCCGTATCTAGCCTCTCGCCGAATCCAAACCGATTGGAGCTGCTTCGTCCGTGTATAGGCGAGATCGAGTGTGTAGATTGTGAGGTTATACCATTTGGTATCAAAGCCTAAGTCCTGAAAAGGTTGTGTCTTTCCTTCCTGTTCTCTTTTTTTTTCCTCTTTGGTTGTTCGCTTTCCAAGTTTGTGTCTTTGTCTTCGGTTTTGTCTCTTCTCGTCCACTAGGTTGCTCGATTGGTTTGGTGCTTAGTATGCATGAAAGCTTGTGTGTAAATTATTTTGTCATCCTTGTTCATGTTACTGAGGTAGATCGCTGCCATTGTTGCTCCTCTAGAGAAGATGATAAGCTTTATTTCTTTTTTTGGATAGTACTAGGTTGCTTTTGATTGTACCGTTGCCTTTTTGTGCTTTTTATTGGTGTGCTGGCCTATTGTAGAGTGTGTGGTCCTGCTCATTTTCATTTGCTTTTTGAATTCAAAATTTGGGATATTATTTGTGAGTTGAAAACGTGCTTGAATAGATAAGTAAACCGGAATTTAATTTTTCTTCAGTATTGATATAATTACTTTGGTTTGAAGACTACTCACATTGCGATTTCCTGTATCTTGTGTTGTTACAAGGTGAGTCACGAGTTATGGCCAAGCAACCTGATCTTAACAATATCCTTACTAATCTCCAGACCCAACTACAACAAATAGGGGACCGACTTGCTCGAGTAGAACATCCACCACTGCGGGCTCCTCCACCGGTCCATGACCCGATAATTGATGACATCTCCGAAGAAGAATACTTTCAGCCTCCACCGCCTAGGAGAGTGAGGCCTAGAGATAGAAGGGATTATGGGGATAAAGATGAACAAGATCACCCAAGAGTCCACTCCCCAAGTCTCAAGCTAACGACTCCCACTTTTACGGGAAAAGTTGACCCGGAAGCATACTTAGATTGAGAAAGAAAGAAGGATGGACCATGTCTTTGAGGTCTATAACTATGATGAGCCAAGAAAAGTGTCTTATGCAGTCGCCCAACTCACTGATCACGCCCTCACATGGTGGGATAGAGACGCGGCCAAGAGAAGAAGAAATGGAGAAGGACCGGTTCCATCATGGGAAATCATGAAGTTCATGATGAAGGGGAGATATGTGCCTCCACAATACCACCGAGAGCTACAAAAGAAGTTTCGTAAGCTTACGCAAGGGAGTAAGAGTGTGGAAGAGTATTATGAGGAATTTGAGCATCTAAGGAACCGTCTCAACTTAGAAGACACCGAAGAAACACTAATGGCTCAATTTCTTAACGGACTCCAAGACCGCATTGCTAGCAAAGTGGAGATGCTAAACTACAATGATCTTAATGAGTTACTACACTCGGATACTCAAGTAGAGGGTCACATCAAGAAGAAGAACCGAACCAAGGCTGCTACCAATCCTACTCGGAAGACACAAGCTTTGAGATCTAATTCCACCGCAGCTAAGAACACCGATAAGGGCAAAGCGCCGGTTATTGAATCACGGTTCCCTTCCAAATCACGTGAACCTTCCAAGGAACCAAGAATCGATCCAAGAGGAGTCCCTACTGGTCCCAAAACCCGTGACATTGTGTGCTACAAGTGTAGAGGACAGGGACACTATGCTAGAAAGTGTCCAAACCCGAGAGTTATGATCATTACTCCTTCAGGTGAGTATGAATCCCAAGATGAAGAAGAGCCTCAAGAGAAAGATGAGAGCACTAAGGAAGAGGTTAAATATTCCGACATGGGAGAATTACTTGTCACTATGAGGGTCCTTAGTGCCGTTCAAGAACCAGAATAAGTAGCTTAACGCGAAAATATCTTTCACACACGGTGTACGGTAAAAGGGAAGGTTTACTCTCTCATTATTGATGGTGGTTCATGCACTAATATGGCTAGTTCATACATGGTAGAAAAGTTACAATTAGAAACCACTAAGCATCCTAAGCCTTATAAACTTAGGTGGCTAAACGATAAGACGAAATTGAGGATTAGTGATCAAGTTAGGATATCTTTTAGCATTGGTAAGTATTATGATGATGTTTTATGCGATGTGGTTCCAATGCAAGCCACCTATCTTTTGCTAGGTAGACCTTGGCAATTCGATAAGGAAGTTATTCACCATGGTAGAACAAATCACTATACTTTCATGCATGCTAAGAAACGAATTAGTCTAGCTCCTTTACTCCCATCTCAAGTGCATGAAATGCAGTTAAAATTGGCTAAGGAAAAGAGTAATGCTAAGTCTAATTTTCATATCGCTCTAAGTGACATTAGGAGATCGTTTCATGATGATACTTGTAATGTTTTGCTAATGGTCTTCAAAGAATTATTGAGTATAGGTGACACCACGGTGGAGCTACCCCGAGAGATTCAACAAGTCTTGGACCGTTTTTGAGATGTATTTCCGAAAGAGCTACCCATGGGATTACCACCACTAAAGGGCATTGAGCATCAAATCGATTTTGTACCCGGGCTCAACTTCCAAACCGCCCGGCTTATAGAGTGAATCCTAACGAGGCTAAAGAACTTGAGAAGCAAGTTAGAGACTTGATGGACAAAGGATACGTGAGAGAGAATCTTAGCCCATGCGCCGTTCCGATTTTGTTGGTTTCAAAGAAGAACGGGTCTTACCGCATGTGTGTTGATTGTAGGGCTATCAACAATATCACAATCAAATATCGACACCCCATACCTCGGCTAGATGACATGTTGGATGAGCTAAGTGGAGCTACAATCTTTTCAAAGATCGATCTCAAAAGCGAATACCATCAAGTAAGGATGAGAGAGGGTGATCAATGGAAGACTACATTCAAGATGAAGCATGGTCTTTACGAGTGTCTTGTGATGCCCTTCGGCCTCACCAACGCCCCAAGTACCTTCATGCACTTGATGAATCATATCCTTCGCCAATTCATTAGTAAATTCGTCGTAGTTTATTTTGATCTATAGTACTTACTTGGTTGAACATGTGAATCATCTTGAATTGGTGCTAGAAACTCTTAGGAATGAAGGTCTATATGCTAACCTTAAGAAGTGTGTCTTTTACACTAGTGAACTTGTTTTCCTTGGTTTTGTGGTTAGCTCTCAAGGTCTTCGTGTAGATTTGGAAAAGATTGAAGCCATACAAGGGTGGCCTAGATCTACCAATGTGAACCAAGTGAGAAGCTTCCATGGTCTAGCTAGTTTTTACCGCCGGTTCATCAAGGATTTTAGTACCCTAGTCGCGCCTCTTACTTCCATCATCAAGAATAGTGTTGGGTTTGAATGGAAAGAAACTCAAGAGAGGTCATTTCTGGATCTCAAGTACCATCTCACTCACGCCCCAATCCTCACCTTACCCGACTTTAACAAGACCTTTGAAGTGGCATGTGACGCCTCCGGTAGAGGGCTTGGAGCGGTTTTGACACAAAGAGGAAAGTTGGTTGCTTTTTTTTTAGTGAGAAGTTGAGTGGAGCTACTTTGAATTATCCCACTTATGACAAAGAGTTATATGCCTTGGTGAGAGCTATGCACACATGGCAGCATTATATCCTCTCCAAAGAATGTGTTATCCATACCGATCATGAGACCTTGAAGCACTTAAGGGGACAAACGACTTTGAAGAAGCAACACGCCAAGTGGTTGGAGTTCATAGAGATTTTCACTTATGTGATCAAGTATAAGAAGGGCAAGGAGAATATAATTTCTGATGCCTTATCTAGGAGACACGCCCTCATTACAACCATGGAATCTAGGATGCTTGGATTTGAGATTCTCAAAGGATTATACAAAGAAGACCCGAATTTGAAGGAAAGTTTTGTGGGACATGGGGCTGGATCTTACACCAAGTTTTACTTGCATGATGGTTTCTTGTTCAAAGAGAGAAGACTATGCATTCCACGAAGTTCCATGAGAGAGTTGCTAGTGAAAAAAGCTCATGGAGGAGCTTTGATGGGACACTTTGGGATTGAGAAAACTTTGAGCACTTTGAAGGAACACTTCTATTGGTCAAGGATAAAGAAGATGGTCATGGACTATTGTGGGAGATGTCTTGAGTGCAAGAGAGCTAAGTCAAGAGTGAAACCTCACGATCTTTACCAACCTCTAATCATTTCTACTAAGTCTTGGGTGGACATATCTATGGAATTCGTGTTAGAGTTACCCAAAATTCAGCATAGGGACTCAATCTTTGTGGTGGTGGATAGGTTTTCTAAGATGACTCATTTCATCCCTTGTTCCAAGACCAACGACACCACCCAAACGGCTTCCTTGTTCTTCAAAGAGATAGTTCGCTTACATGGAATCCCGCAGACCATAGTGTCGGACCGAGATACGAAATTCTTGAGCCACTTTTGGCGTACATTGTGGAAAAAGTTGGGAACTCAACTACTCTACTCTACTACTTTCCATCCACAAACTGATGGGCAAACAGAGGTTGTGAACCGCACACTTGGTGCATTGTTGGGAGCTACCATAGGGGCGGAATGTGAAGAATTGGCTAGAATGCATTCCTTGGGTTGAATTTGCATACAACTCCGCTAGGCACTCCACTACCAAGTTGTCGCCGTTTGAAGTGGTATATGGGTACAATCCTAGCACTCCTTTGACCTTCACACCCCTACCACAAGCTGAGAGATTAGACTTAGAGGGGACTACTAAAGCCGAGACAATGAAGAAGCTTTATGAGAAAGTCTGGGACAACGTTGAGAAGGCTAATGCACGGGTTGAGGAGCGGACCAACAAGAGGAAGAAGCAAGTCATCCTTCAACCAGGAGATTGGATGTGGCTACACCTTAGACCCGAGCGCTTTCCAAACAAGAGGAAGCACAAGCTGGATGCACGTAGAGACAGTCCATTCAAAGTGATCGAGAAGATCAATGACAACGCTTACCGTCTCGAACTTCTGGGTCAGTATAATGTCTCTTCTTCTTTCAATGTTGTTGACTTGACTCCTTTTGATGTAGGTGATGAAGAAAATTTGGGGACCAAAGCTCTTGAAGAGGGAGGGAATGATATGGATATCGTACCGGTCAACACGCGGGACGAAGATGATGATCCCGAGACAACATAAGAACTAGCGGTGCCAAGCTTACCACCACTAGAGTGACTCAGAGCGTCGCCAAGGGCTATCAAAAGGAGGTCCAAGCCTACTTGCAACACATCAAGGAACGCGGAGGACAACATGGTGGACAAGAGAAGTCAATAGAGCCATCGGAGGACATTATGAGCTCACGGACATGCTGCCTTAGAGAGAAGGCTTTTTGTGTCCTCACTATACACTAAATGAGGACATCGCCAAGACTTTAGGCTAGTAGCATACTCTTTCCATACTCCTAAATTTTCCCACCGGGTTTTTACTAGGAAAGAGTTTTAACGAGGTGTGAAGACTAGAGCATCACAATCCAATCTCCATAGGCTAACCTCTTGGAAATGTTCATGACAAGTTGGTTAGTCTAGGATTATGATCCTATCTCTCAAGAAAAACCTCTACATATGTTTTCCTTCTTCTTCTTATTGCTTGTGAGACTTGTCTTTTCTCTTGGTTTATTTTTTGGGTCATTTGATGTAAATGTTGGGTCTAAGTATCAAGCCTTGTCCTAATTGGCTTAGGCCCTATTTTTCATTTAAGTTACCCTAATTTATAAGCCTATATAAGGCAAGACTCTTTCTTTCATTAATTAAGCAAACATTTACCCAAATCTTAAAGTTTACAACTTTATGTCTCTTCTAATCTATTGAGGTTGCTCTATATTAGGGTTCTTCCTAAGAGTGATTGATTGTGTCTCTTACTCAAAGGATCTAGGTTGTATCAAAGGTCATTCCATAGCCTTTGTGGGTCGCCTATCACTCCCCCTTGTTACCGCCGAGATTCACTTTAAGCAGTTGTCAACTTCACCTTTGATTGAAGATCTTCTCCATTGGTCTAGTTCCATCTTGGGTCTTGCTTGTCCTTGGTCGAAATCTTCCCAAAACAAGTCCTTGCTCTTTCCTTCAGTGACCTCGTTCGTGAATCAAGCCCAGCTCGACGCTCACCACGATCACCTTCCACTTCCGCCGTATCTAGCCTCTCGCCGAATCCAAACCGATTGGAGCTGCTTCGTCCGTGTATAAGCGAGATCGAGTGTGTAGATTGTGAGGTTATACCAACCCAGATACAAAATATGAATTAAATTATAATTAGATAGTTATCCGCGTTGTGATAATTTATATTTTGAAAAATAATCATTTTATAATATTACAAATGATACTAACAAATAAACATAAAAAAATAATTAAGTGGATTACGATAAATAATTCCACGACATAGTTTCCTATATAATACTTAAATATACAATAAACGGTTCTGCATGTACGACTTCTCCGCAATAGACATGTTCTTAATTCCCGCTACACACGAGATCATGACACACGATTCTACCTGCAGCTTAATGGTACTTGCAATAAGCTTTACAAAAAACTGCGTTCTCTGGTAACCAAACCCCAAACCTGGTGTAAAAACCTTTAAACTCTTGACCAATGGATCAAGAAGTTTACACGAAAAAATATAATTAATCTCAATAAAAAGTAGATTTTAAAAAATATCAATCAAATATTATATCTGCGATTTTTATAATTCTTATTATTCATAAATATAAATGTAACATTTGTATTCATAAATTAATATAGTGTTTTGGGTTACTCTTGACAAAAGAAAACACACACTAAAAATAGTTATATTCCGTAAACAAAAACAGTCTAACAACAAATTTTAAAAACCTAATATTTAATTGCTTACACGCATAGCGTAGATCATCATATAATTAATTATATAAAATCTAAACATATACACTATTATATTTTTCGGAATCAAGGTATTGGAAATATTGTTTGCATTTGCATTTTCCATAAAACTCAGTGCAATTAGAAGATAAAATCTAATTCGTTAACTAAGATTTGACTTAGTCAATTAATCACCTCGTTAAAGACAAAGGGCAAATCTCATTAAATAGTTGTAGAGAAGCAATGAGTAATAAAATATTAGTCTTCGATCTAAGTTTCAGTAATAAAAACCCTAAACTTTGATCAATTATTGGTTATTTTGTGCATTAGTTTATCCTATGTTCATTAAATGAAAGGTTAGCCTAAAATGGCAACAACTAGTCATCAATCACTTTACTAATTCCAAGGAAACAATAATAAAATTAATGTCACCCGGAGGTACCACTTAACGAATCTAAGCGACCTTTAACCATAATTTTGATTTGTATTTGATTAAAAACAATTTTATTATTTTCTCGAGTCCCCAAAGTTGGATTAGCCAAACAGTTGAGAAGCGTCGTGTTATAGGGCAACCAACAAAGTCAAAATCATACTAACCAATAAGATGAAGAGATAGATTGCTTAAAGTAAAATGCATTGACCGAGAGTCCTTTGAGTTCTCGGCAGGACCGTGCTAAGCTATCTAGAGGTCCTACGACAAAACTAGAAAAAAAACATTACTAAATGACTGTAAAATATTTATGAAAATATATAATTTTAGATAAGAAATGAATATCATATGATAAATATGGATGGGCGACGCCAATGTAGATGAGTTTGCCAATCAGGCGGCGGCATTTATCGGTATCGAAGATGTCTACGCCAGAAGCTAAATGCAAACGATGGTTTTGATCAGTAAGAGAACCAAATAGTTTTGTGATGATACGAAACCAATTCTTCTCCAACCCAATACACATCTTCAAAACCTACAAGAAAAAAGAAAAATTAGAAGGTTAATTTTCTATATAAATAGGGCATCTGTAACATCCACATTTCGTAAATTTTTGAAATTTTTCTTCCTATGTGTTACTCGAATACTAATCAGATTTTTACTACACAAGCGGAAGATTTAAAATTTTTAACCCAAATGTCCACACCAATTTTGAATTTTTAGTCTAACAACTTAACGCAAATCACTAACCAATTTTCGATTCACAAACTCAAACAATTTATTTAAAGTAATTAAATAAATTCTAACAACTCCAATTAAACTCCAAATTAACTCAAATTAATCTTAAATATTCTAACTCAAATCATCGTCCAACTCACGCAATTATGCATATGAAATCAACAAAAATACTTAAAACTCAAAAACAACAAGACAATAACCATCCATCCACTCCAACGCCTCCATATCCTGCGAGCTTCTCAATCATCTTTACCTGCATCCATGCGGTGGATACATAAGCAATAGAATTGCTTAGTGAGGCGATCGTCCCGTCTACAAAAACAATCTCAAAAACAATCTCCTTACCGAATCAAGGACAAATCGGATTTTCCAACACTTAGATCGGTCTCCTCTCAGCCTCGACAAGACACGGCATCCATCAAAACATGCATCCAAAACAGATCCAAAAACCGATCTACAAAAACACACAGCTCCAAGGGCAAAAGGCCTTAACAATCGGTTTTTTTTTTCTAAGGATTGAGTGTGTTTTCCTTCACAAGCACTCGATCTAGACTCCTTCTACACACGCTGGGACTCTCCAGCCACAAACAAACACAGAACAGAATCGGATCCATAAACCAAAAACGAATCCAAAGACAAATCGCTTACCTTTTGCGATTTCTAGCAAAGATCCAAGGATATATCTCAATTCTCGATGGATCTTTTCACTACAGCCACGAATCCAGACCAACACCATCAGAAAAAAGTCTTAGAACGACCCAAAAACACCAACTAAAAGGGAGAAACGCTTACCAGAAACGCTAGCTCTTTCCCACAGACGGATCTCTCTCAAACGGTCAAGGATCTCTCGATTTCTCTCTAAGGCTGCTCGAGTTTCTTTCTGATTTCTCTAAGTGTTGGGTGACCACAAACTCGACAATAGGTCCTTATAAAATAGAGTTTTAGGTTAAGTCCCCTTATGGGCCAACACTTAGAAATTTCTGTCAAATTTTAGGTACAATCGGGCCAATTTTGCATTAGAGCCCAAAACGTCTTTCCAGCCTTAGGAAACTCGAGTTTTAGCTTCAAAAAGTCGATCCCCACAAACAAAAAAAAATTTGGCCCGACTCTAATCGATTTTGTCCCATCAGACCCCAAATTGACTCGTATTAGACCGTCTGTCGGTCCATATGAGAACTCTCGGCCAAATACATATCTCGTCGGTCCAACTTGTCCAAAAACCGACCAAATAAGATTTTGGACAGTTCTTGTCCTAAAATCTATCCATGTCCGAAATATTAGGGATGTTGTCCTTACGGTCCCTCGGATGGTCCGTGTGTCCGAATTCAGACAAATCTTGTCCTAATCTTATCATGTCCAAAATTTTAGGATCAATGTCTGAACGATCCTCGACTATACCTTGTCCTAACGACCAATCATGTCTGACAATGGACCAATCTTGTCCAATTATCCACTCTTGTCCGAAAATTCCAAAAATGGCAATGTCTTATCTGAAATTTTCCAATCCGGACATATCGTCCATAAGAACGCAGTCCATACGTCCGCACGTACATCCGGACATCCACATCGTCCGTCCAGATCGCGTCCAGACAGTCCATCCGGACGGTCCTTCCACGTTCGCAACACTCGTCCGGAGATACGATCCGATCGTACCGTCCGTTCGTAGCATCCGATCATATCCGATGACCGTATCGCATCCGAATGTCATGTCCGTCCATCCGCAAACCACATCCATATGTACTGTCCGTACGTTCGTAGACCACCGTCCGTTCGTATTGTCCGTACGTCTGCTGACCACCATCCGTACGTACTGTCCGTACTTCCGCAGACCACTATCCGTACGATTCAAAACATCGGACTTTTCTGAATTTTCCGACTATCCGTCTAGTCCAAACATCGGTTATTCTAGCCTGCCCGAATTCCTGCCCATGCTGAGGAATGAGTTGCCTGAAGCACGGCTCTTACAACATCCCTCATTAGGGTTTTGTAAATAGACTCACAAGATAGCTTAGGTTAAATTCTTTTTGTAAAGCCTAAAGCTTGAGTGGTGTTCTTGTATTCACTAAAAGTTCTAGTGGAAGTTGTGGGAGACGGTTGCCACCCGAGACGTACCGGTTAGAGGCCGGGAACTCGGTGATCAATTTTTTTGTGTCAAATTCTAGCAAGGCAAATCATACGCTTCCGCACTCAAATTTTCCTTACAAGGTGTATCAGATCAATTCAGATTTTGATTGCAAGTGTTAGAAAGATTTGATAAGAGAATCAGCAAGGAGTTTTTGGGGGTACTATTCACAGTGGTACAGTTCACGATGGATATTGTTCATGAGGTTTATTAACAGAAAGCAGAATGAGTAATCCAAGGTACGAGGTAGACAGATTTGATGGGACTGATGATTTTTCTCTGTGGAAAGTTCGCACGTTGGCTCACTTTGGAGTTTTAGAGTTGAAGTCAATCTTGACAAATGACAAGTTGCTGAAGAATCCAGCCCCTACCAAAGAAGAATTAGAAGCCTTTAAGACGGATCCACAAAAAGGAAAGGATGGAGTTAGTGAGTTAGCTCCAGAGATTGATCCAGCAAAGTTCGAGAAAACAGAAAAGGCGAAGTATAGATGAGAATGTTGATGATTTTTTGAAGATGGTTGCATATCTGAACAACCTAGGAGTGGAGGTGTCAGAAGAGGTGCAAGCAATACTGTTGTTGAATTCTCAACCTTACAAGTATGCTCAACTCAAGGAGGCCCTTAATGGCAGAGACACACTCAAGTTGAATGAGGTCACTGGAGCTGCTAAGTTCAAAGAGAGAGAGTTGTTGGAAAGTGGGCCAACATCACAGGGACAAGGGTTATATGTTGAAGCTAGAGGCAGGTTAGAGAACAGGTACGAGAATAACCAGCAGGGAGGAGGAAAGTCTAAGAATAGAAGCAGGTCACAGTCAAGGCCTAAGTACAATAACAACACAAGTTGTTTCATATGTGGAAGTGAGGATCACTGGAAAAGAGATTGCCTTGAAAGAATGAAATCCAAAGAATCTGTGAATATCGCAGTGGAGCCTAAGCAACCATTAGTGTTGACGGTTAGCAAGCAAGACACATTACAAGAATGGGTTATGGATTCTGGTTGTACATTCCATAGTACATTAGACAAGGAAGTCTTGGTTGAATTCAAGGAGTTGAATGGTGAAAAGGTGTTTATGGCTAACAACACTGAAGGAAACATCAAAGGAATTGGGAAGATCAGAATACAGAATCTAGATAGTTCTGAAGTGATACTCAAGGATGTGAGGTACATACCAGAGGTGAGTAGGAATCTGATTTCTTATGGGATGTTGGAAAAATCGGGTTGTAGGTATGAAGGAAAAGAGTACATGGTGCACTTCTACAAGGATAATAAGAAGGTGATGTCTGGAAAATATCACAAAGGGCTCTATTATCTACAAAGCACTGTTTCAAAGGGTGAAAAGAACGTTTCTAGGGTTGAAGATGGAATCATAAAGAGGAAGTCAAAGAAAGTGACTTTCAGTGAGAATCTGGTGCAGGGACCAACACCACATGTTTTTCAGAAAAGAGGTTCATCAATTCAAGGTGGAGAATCAGGAAATTCAGGAAAGGTTGAAGTTAAAGATTTTGGTTGTGTGGTTTATGCTTTGGCTACTACAGAAAAGATTGATGCAAAGGTTAAAAGATGTGAAGAGGTGATAGAAAGCAAGGAAAAGAAGCATTGGAAGGATGCTAAGGAAGACATGGAGTTTGTAAGGGAAAAGAAAA
Organism: Boechera stricta; assembly: GCA_018361395.1. Lineage (NCBI taxonomy): Eukaryota > Viridiplantae > Streptophyta > Magnoliopsida > Brassicales > Brassicaceae > Boechera > Boechera stricta. Next base: position 5,590,489 of record CM031541.1, read on the forward strand.
GGATGGTCTCAAGTAAGTGGTACTTTAAACAGAGACCAGAGATACCAGGTATTGTGGAAAATCAAAAAGTTCAAGCTAGGGTGATAGCTAAGGAGTTTTCACATCAGGTCGGTATTAAGTCAGATGTGATGTTTAGTATAGACAGTGATCCTAAAGTTGGCACAAGTAAGATTCGAGCAGACGTTGTAAGAGAAGCAGTACCTGGACATATGTTTCAGGTTTGCTGCAATCTGGTTAACCTAGCCTAAGAGGTTAGATAGCTCCAGGTAATTTCACTATCGAGAAAGTACCTCGTAGATCAGAAAACAAGGTTAGTTTTTTCTGATTTGAGACTGTGGGTGTTTAACAAGGGATTTAAAGTTACATGTGAAGTTCGGGACGAGTTGCAGATGTCAGCTCAAGGTGGAGTGCGAGTTACAAGAAGGAAAAGGTTTGAAGCAGGTCAGTTTTTTGTCCGAAAACATGAGAAATTGAGGAGGTTTTGAATATTCAAGGGTACATGAGAGTTTACCTTGAAATTCTGGAGAAAATAAGCTTCGCCGGAATTTTGGCCGGAAAAGTCACCGGTCAACGCCGGAGAGTCACCGGTCAACGATGGTCAACGCCGGAGAGTCACCAAGTAACGATAGTCAATGGAGGTCAATGACGATCAACGGCGAAGGTTGACTGTTGACCCTGGTCAAGGGTTGGTGGACCATAACCAACAAAAAATTGGATTCGATGGGCCAGAAATTCAGTGGGCCGAGCAGAAGAAGTTGCAGGCCTTGAGAGAAGAAAGTGTTTTTGGGCTGCAGTTAAATTATTACAGGCCCAGAATTGGAAGAAGTCCAACTCGCCCAATTGACTCACTGAGTCACCGAGTCAACTCACGAATCACCAGTCAACTCGGCAGGCGCAAATTCAGAATCTTCCACCGCCAAAACTCGTCGGAAAACGCCGATTCAATCTGGAAAAACATAGATCGGGGCGGTTAGGTGATGGATTTTGTGAAATTGAGGCAAAACGAAAGAAACAAGCAAGACGAACGAATGAAGAGGGAGAAGCAAACAGAAAAGAAAAAATTGGAGAAGTCGTTTTTTTCTTTTCGAAGCGTGTCGGGACGCGGGTCGGATGCAGAAGCGGGTCGCGTCCAAGGTTACTGGGTCTGGGTTATTTGCTGGATAAAAACTTTGCAGGTGTGCCCAATTCTTCTCCAGGTGGAGTTTGTGATGATATGGGCCCAATTCTTCTCCAGTCCAATACACATCTTCAAAGCCTACAAGGAAAAAGGAAAATTAGGAGGTTAATTTTCTATATAAGTAGGGCATCCCTCATTAGGGTTTTGTAATCCGAAAAGTAGACTCACAAGATAGCTTAGGTTAAATTCTCTTTGTAAAGCCTAAAGCTTGAGTGGTGTTTTTGTATTCACTAAAAGTTCTAGTGGAAGTTATGGGAGACGGTTCCCACCCGAGACGTACTGGTTAGAGGTCGGGAACTCGGTGATCAATTCTCTTGTGTCAAATTCTAGCAAGGCAAATCATACGCTTCCGCACTCGAATTTTCCTTACAAGTTTGCACAAGAAAACCAATTTTAGTTAGAATATCAAGAAAATATTTCCTTTTTCATAAATAAATGCCAAATGGATTTAAAGTATTTAAGAAGACCAAAGTCCTTAAAAACATCATGCGTGACTAAGGTGGAGAGACAGAGTAATCGGCCCAGGTTTAAATAAAACCATATTGACAGAGAGTAGTGGCTAATTTTGTGAATCAACAATGAGGAGTCTGGCACAAATTATAAAGAGATTTAAGAAGCCAACAAACCCAATATCCTTCATCAAGATCTTGTAAGAAAACATTGTGAACGTCCATGTAATGAACCTCAAAATTACTCTTAGTCACTACATCATAGAACATGCGAAAACCAGTCATCTTTGCCATGGGCCGAATGTTTCGTTGTAATGAACACCCTTAACTAGATTATTATTGCAAAAGAAAAAAAAAATCAACTTATCCATGTATCATTCAATGGTTCCATCAGCATTAGCGAAAAATAGATTAGTTGTATTGTCGTGTTCTGAGTTTGAGAACTTGTTAGTAATTGATATATTATCCTTGAATCACTTGAATGAAGTTTTTGATGAACTCTGCGAAATCTCTAATGCCTAACGTTTCGTCTTATTGATTACCTTTCGTATTTTACTTATTTTCGTTTACTTTATTTACTTGATTACTTCGTTCGTGATATACCCCAAAACCAATTTTATATTGTAGTCCTAACTTTGTTTTTTTTTTCTGACGGATTCATATAATAGCATTCTTTCTTTGTGGGATCGATCCTTAAATACTACACACGAATAGTTGTGTATTTGCAGCCTATCCATTGTGTTTATTCGAGGTTAAAACCTGACCACACATCACGCCTCAGACTTTGAGTAGGATAAAGTGCCTAAATTGGATCGACGACAATTGATACTGTAGTAAAACTTTGAAAATAGTTGGACACTCATCAGTATTTGCCTTACGAAACAATAATTTATCGTCCGCAAATAGAAGATGAGAAACCGGTTTTTTAATCCCATGAGCATCTTTTCTTTTTCTGCTTTTTGAAGATTTGCTATTAATGATAATAGATCACCTTGTGGCAGTCTCCTATTTGAGGTTATTTTTCCTTGCAGATGAACATTAGTTAATATCTTATATTTGACCGATTTTATACACCACATTATCTAGCTAAATGATCTATTGTTCCGCAAAACCAATATGTTTCTGTTATTAATTGTCAAGATTTGTTTCAACCGTTGACAAAGAACCAAGTCGATCTTTCCTTTTTTGGAATAAGATAGATATCCGTCATATTCTGACGAGGGTCAAAAGACCCTGAACGAAAGAAATTGTTTACCAAATCTACGAGATCCGATTTAAGTATTTTTCATGACCGATGGAAGAACAAAACTGTCACTCCGTCTCTAGCAAGAGATCTTTTCTGGGTGCATCATAAAATGAGCATTCTAAACTTCTGCCTTCATTCATCTGTACAAAGATGAGAAAAGACACTTTGCTTAGAGCTTCTTCAAATTTATTTGGAGAAGAAGAAGAGGACAAGTAAGAAGAAGAGGACAAGTCTTCGAAATAATTTATTATAATTTTTTTTTATTGGTCAACAATTTATTATAAATATGTATACTAATTATTTAAATTGTTATAAAAAAAAAAAAAACAGAAAACAAATTATGTACGTATATGCGGGCAAAGATCTAGTATTAATAAAATGAAAAGTTCCATACAAAATATAGCATATATCTAAATTGTATTTTGTAATATATATATATATATATACATATATATACCCGAAATAAGAAACATATCTTTAAATTCTTCAAAAATAAAATTTAAAATAGTTTCAAAAATTATTTTAAAATTCTAAAAATTTCTAAATCAAATAAGAATCAGAAATAAATAAGTTTTTAAAACATATTTTGTAATTTAATTTTATTTAAAATTTAATAATTTGAACTAAGATATAATTACATACATCAAATAGTTGGTGTATTTTAAAAAATAAGTAAAGATATTACTAACAAAGCTTTGGAATAAACCTGGGCATACAGGTTTTCGGCATTGATTTTTTCGGGTTCAGGTAATTCGGATAGGAACGTTTACGACCTGCTCGGTGTTTTATGACTATTCGGTTCGGTTATGGTAAGTGTTGGGTCCGAGTCGTTCCCAAAAAATAAAAATAAAAATTTAGTTTAATTTTGCAAAATTTTTTTAATTTTGACAGTTATAACTAATGATTTTTGGATATTTCGATTATATTGAGTATTTTTTTTTGGATATATATAATTATAAATAAATATAACTAATATTTTTGAGATATAATTGTATTCTGGATAGTTTGAGTATCTGTTTGGTTTTTCGGTTCAGGTCATTCGGATAGAAACGTTATGATATATTCGAGTTTTTATGACTATTCGGTTCACTTCGGTTCCTCCAAATTTGGTTTGGTTCCGATTCGCTTCCTCTTAATACGGGCATTTTGCCTAGATCTACTTTGGAACATACGATATGAGCTTAACATGGATGATATTGCTTGATATACAACCTAAATATTAGAATTTTTTACATTATGCATCCAAACTGATGAAAGTAAAAAGCTATTGAGACATCAACTCTTTGCACAAATTTTATTTTTGGGTTTTCACTAAACAAGTTAGATGTTTTTCACGGAATCCCACCGTGAAACATGCTTAATGGTAGAAATTGCATTGCAGCATAGTTGGCAAGGCCAAATCCGCTCGCTCCTTGACTCGAATCAATAAGATTCCACACGGTTCCGTTAACGGTCACCTGAAACACATGAGGATGATGACTGTGGGGAAGCTGTTGAGGCACCACCTCGGGTGTATGCGGAATCTCAGCTGCAGTCATGAGGTCAACGTATTCATCACGTCTCTCCATCATTTCCCACCTCGATTGCCTTTGTGGATCGACCTTTGGTGGGATAAGACCATGATGCTCAGTTTTCAAGTGCTTATCAAGTTGACAATACGTCCCAGAGAATTCACAATTGTCCAAAGTGCAAGACCTCGGTTTAGCATTCATGAATCTTCTTGCAGTCTTCATCACCTTTGTCGTCTCAGAGACTTCTCCTCTACATAAAGGGCAGTGTAAGGTCTTGGGGTTTAGGCGCTTTTTTCTGTTGTTTCTTCGGAACAGCTTGAAACAGTTGGAGTGACGAACACTCGTATCGCACATGTAAGGACGACATCCACTTGAAAAGGAAGAGCAAGTCAAACGGACAGCATTGTGAGGCGGTTCCATGCATATCACACACCGCACATCCTCCCATCCTGTCTCAATAGGCGACTCAGATGCCTTGTGTTTGTTGGTCCTAGAAGACCGAAGCGGGTATGGCGATACTCTAACCCTGTTGCTTGACTCACACATTATACGATTTTCTTTAGGCATCTCTCCTGCTAAATGATTCCAACAACAACATTCATATTAGTTAAGCGATAAACAAATTCATAAAACCAAATAGAACATAGTTGAATGATCAAGAAACCATAATTGAACTATCCATTTATCATAAATATTTGCGAATTTTTTATCATCTCATTAATAAGGTTAGTGGAATCAACATTTGATTCAGACTCAAAGCTTAGTCCAAAGACGATTACTGTTCGATGAAACGTGCATATATAATTGATGGTCAGATAATTTTGATTAAACATATAAAAGCGCTAAACGGCAAACATGTCGGCCCAATCATCACCGAGTCCTTATGCATATAATTAAAACAAAAAAAAATCTTCTTAAAGCTTAAAGTGAACAAAACTAAGTAACGTGGTATTTTAATTGTGCATTAAGTCATGCTGTAGAAAACTAATTTTTCCCAATATATGAGAAAAAAGTATTCAACGAAATGGCAAGAATTTGGAGTCCTTGTGTATAAGATCAGTGAGATTAATTTGAAATTGATATGAGAAATCAGGAAAACAAAAACTCAACAAAAGATCAAACAAAAGGGAGAAAAGTACTTAGCCGAATTATTACTTGATTTTCAAAGGAAAATGAAAACAGTGGAGTTTTGTCTCAAACAGTAAAGATTGAAATTTGATTCTGAGTGCATGTTTGTGTGATTTCGACGGTTTTTATAAGTTATTCTTAGAGCATGTCTGTCTCATTTGACCAAAGTACCTCTCTCTTTTAATATCACTTTTTCTACTTTTCTTAGCAAAAAAAAAAGAGAGAGTGAAAATTAACAAGTAAATACAAATCAATGAGATTAAAAAGTAAAGAGATCCTTGTTTTCTTGTCACTTTAAGTTTTAAAAGTTAAAAGTAAGTGATCTAAAAATAATTAAAAAAACATCATATATAGACTAGACAAATATTTTCAGATATAAAGAAAATATAAAAATATCATTTTTGTATTACTTTTATATGAATTAAAAAATAAATCTATAAATAGTATTTTATCTTAAATTTTATTTTTAATTAATCACACATATTTCACTTTTCTTTAATTCAGATAATACGGCGCCGACACCTGGCAATTTTATTAGTTGGTAACGTACTAATAATACATAATTTTGTTTAATTTAAATTTTAATATTATAGCGCCGCCACTAATCGCACTAAGATAACTAAATATTAAATACACAAAAATTAGTTTATTTATATTTAGATAGTACTGTAGTAGTTAAAATGAAGATAATAAAATACTCAAAACACATACATCTTACTTAAATGAAAATAATATTGCGGCGACACTAGTCAAAATTATTAGGTAACAATATACTAAAAACACATATATTTTACTTAATGTAAATGTAAATAGTATGACGCTAAGATTAGTTAATATAATAAAACAAAAAAAAACGTATATGAAATGTATTAGTTATTTAATTTGAATCCTAATAATTTTATTTCAAAAAATACAAAAAATAATATCTTCCCTTATAATCTGGGGTAACTTTGTTTTTCATCGGTCTCCTGGTTAGTCTTTTAAACTTGTACTTGATTATGACATGTGCTTAAGCACGGTGTTTTTTAAGATTCGAAATTATAAAATTGATATTTAAAAAGTAAGTGATTTTGTTGTAGTAGAAAAATAGAAAATTCTTAGTAGACTTGCCTTGAACATCTATGATTTGCATTTCTCCAACATTCACAAGTTGACCAAGCACATCTGTGTAAAAACAAATTTAAAATCTATACTATAACTTATCACATTAAGTTGCAGGTTCATGGTTCGAATTCTGCTCCCTACAGTGTTAAGGGATTATTAAAACCACTAGGTTAGTTGACAAAAAAAAACTTATATATAAGTTATCTGTATAAATGGAATCAAATATATATAATCGACTCACCAACCAGTTTGTTTTGATCTAATGAACCATTCTCGATTTGTCTAAAATCAACCAAATCAACCAAATCTTATTTGAAATAGATGGCGAGGGAAATAGTTGTGTATAGAAAGTTTATTCTGTACAGATGAGTTGTTGATCTATATTGTCGAGTCGCCTTAGTAACTCCAAATCCTTTGATAATCTTCCAATTTCCTTTTTCACAATTTTTGAAATCTTGAGATATGTTATTTCTTAATTTCAGCTTGAATTTTGTTACCCTGAACATAAGATACAAATAAACATCAACCTTTATCATAATATCATAAATATTACATTATATTAAACCATATTATATAGCTAGTGTAACTTACACCATCATCAGATAAAAATCATTTCCAAGGATACTCCTATTCTTTTGGCATATTACGTCTAAGAATAAAGTATCTTAACTCTAATACACCAAAATGTTTTAAATGGTTTTAAATCTTTGACAGAAGTGTAGTTGGCCGAGATTGACATTTTTTTTGGTTGGCGTGAAAAAGAGAAAAAAGCATTAGGTTTGCTGAGGTGAAATGAGAGGAAAGTAAGTATTATATAGAAGTATAAATTAGGTTTTAAAAAAAAAATATCGTTAAGTTTTTATTATAATAAGAAAATATATCCCTATATTACGATTACGTAATCGTAATTTAGAGTATAAGAAAAACTTCTTCTCATCCGAATTAGAATAAAAGTTTTGGAGTAAAATTTTTATTAGTATTAGTGGTTAGTTTTCCTTATATGTCTCAATATTTATGGATATTCTTTAATTGGTGTTAGCGTACATTTGAAAATAAGAGATCTGATGTACATTGTAATTGTTTTTTGGAAGATTTTAAGGAAAAATTTAAAATCTTTACTTACACCCCAAATTTATAACTTTATCCACGCCAAATTTTTTTATTCTGAAATCTTATACACGGTAAATCTTATACACGAATTTAAAGATTTTATAACCTTATATTTGCTAAATTCATCAAAGATTTTATGAACGGTTTTTTGAACATTCTTATGAACGGTTTCACAAATTCCACAAGGACGGTTCTACCTATTGAAACCTCTCAATTGGGCTACTGCAACCTCTCAATTGGGCCTTTGGTTATGGGCCATTGGTTATGGGCCATTGGTTATGGGCCAGTAACAGTACATCGTTAATCGACGTGACTAGCAGTGAAACCCACCGATTCACCACCGACTTCCACCGCGACTTGCCTCTTCCAAGCTTAAAGGTTTTCTGGTCAGCCTTAAAGCTTAGTTCGTTCCATCGAACCTCTCTGGAGCTGCTCATAGGTTGTAGATAGATGGATTTAATGGAGAAGAACTTGGAGTTAGTGGAGATTCAGAAACTTGAAGGCCACACCGATCGGGTTTGGAGCGTAGCTTGGAACCCCGTCTCTTCTCACGCCGAAGGTGTTTCACCGATTCTTGCTTCTTGCAGTGGCGATAACACCGTTCGAATCTGGGAACAAAGCTCCCTCTCTCGCTCCTGGACCTGCAAGGTCTCTATCTCTTATTTTCTCTTTCTGGCAAGAAAGTTCTAACGTTTTTTACCGAGAAAGTTCTAATCTATTCAATTTACACGAATTTATTGATTCTTTAGGTCAGTTTTGACGTTATAATTTGTGGGTTTTGTTCCGATTCTATAAAGGGATTAACTTGACCTTGTACTTGGAGTAGACTAGTGAAATGGATATGCTGTAGGACGTTTTTGTTGACCACTGTTGTGTAAGTTCATATCAAGAAAGCTTTGTTGATTGTATGAACTTGTCATTGTATATTTTAATGCTCAGACAGTTTTGGAAGAAACGCATTCAAGAACTGTGAGGTCGTGTGCTTGGTCACCCTCAGGACATTTATTGGCCACTGCAAGTTTTGATGGTACCACTGGCATTTGGAAGAATTACGGATCTGAGTTCGAGTGTATTTCCACTTTGGAGGTACTTTCTAGCCCAATCCTTGACTTGTAGTCGTTGTTCCATCAGTAACAAGAATTTCTTGATCGATCCTTTTTGGTCCTTTGACTTTGTGGTTACTTGATCTGTAGTTATAGTTGTTGTGATAACCTGAAAGCATCACTAATGTATTATGTATCACAGCTCCTTTTTGCTCTTTTGACTTTGTTCTTACTTGATCTGTAATGCTGAGCTCCTCTTGAAGCAACCCAACTTCTTTGGAAATCTTTGTTCCGTTATCTAGTTCCTCCTTGACTTATCAGAGTTACTATTAGTCTCATGGGTTTTTCAGTTTTACTTCATAATTCAGTTTTCATTATCCTCAAAGTTTTTGGTGGTTTTCTTGGACTGTCTTTATGCTTTGTATCACACGTTTTTGGCTAGTAGAATCTTATTAAAAACTGTATGCAGGGACATGAAAACGAAGTCAAAAGTGTATCATGGAATGCATCTGGTTCTTACCTTGCAACATGTAGTAGAGATAAGTCTGTCTGGATTTGGGAAGTGCTTGAAGGGAATGAATATGACTGTGCTGCGGTATTAAATGGGCATACACAAGATGTGAAGATGGTTCAGTGGCATCCCACCATGGATGTTTTATTTTCTTGCAGTTATGATAACACCATCAAGGTAATGAGAATACTCTGATTAGGTTTAGTGATGCAGAACTTGAAACTTGTTACACAAAAAACAGAAGAAAATTTAAAATTTAATAGCGTTAGTTGCGTGCTACTCACAGGTTTGGTGGTCTGAAGATGATGATGGTGATTATCAATGTGTCCAAACCTTAGGTGAATCTAACAAGTATATCTTCTACTCGTGTGTATTTTATATGCCTTCGATTTTTTTCTTATTAGGCTCTTACTTTTTGTAGTAGATTAATATGTGCCTTTATTCTTCACGCAGTGGTCACTCCTCTACGGTTTGGGCCATCTCGTTTAACGCTGCAGGGGACAAGATGGTCACTTGTAGGTTAGTGAATCTTATCCCCTTGTCTCCCCTAGGCATTCTAAAAGCAGTGTAATCTGTCTCTGGGTTATTGTTCTGAATGTGTACTTGCAGTGATGATCTAACCTTGAAGATATGGGGGACAGATATTGCCAAGATGCAGTCTGGGGAAGAATATGCACCTTGGTGAGAATATCTTGGCTTACATGTAATTGAGTTTGTTCGTTTCTTACGGTTTAGAGCTTGACATAATATGCAGCCTACAAGATTTTGTAACTTCTCCAAGAAATTCTCTGGCCAACTTTTACTAATGTAATATTACTTGCTCGGACTTTGCAGGACTCATCTTTGTACACTCTCTGGTTATCATGACCGTACCATATACTCAGCTCACTGGTCAAGGTATTGACACCTTTAAAGGGTTTGGTTTCTTTAAATCATGGTGTAACCTCCTAAATTCCTAGATTCTAACTCTGCCAGCCTAAAAAAAAAACTCTTTGTTGTACCTGATAATTGCACTCCCAGTCATCTGATCAAATGTATCCAGATTAGGGATTTTCATACCATTTTAATAAGTTATATTGTCTTCTTCTCCAATCTTCTTTCGTGAGACCACACTGAGTTTAAAATTCCAGAAGTTTACTATATATCTTCTGTTCTTAAGTTTTGTTTTCTTATCGTTTCCGTTCAAATTTTTGACAGCGACGACATTATTGCCAGTGGAGCAGGCGATGATGCTATACGGTTGTTTGTGGACAGCAAACATGACTCTGTAAGAGAATTTTATCTTATACTTCACTTTGAAACTGATATCTTTTTTTTATCTCAATGTGTTCTTGAGTAGAATATGGCTATATCTTTCCATATATACACGCCCAACTTACATAGCACAGTACAAGAAACCAAATGCAGGCAGCAGATTACATTTTTCCTAGTCTTGCGAATGGTTTACCACTATATAATTACACATTTCTGCTTCTATCTTTGCACTTAAAGTCATTTGGTGTTCATATAATCTTTTTTGCTGAGATGTAAACTCAATGGTCATGTTTCCATGTTTCTTATGAAGTAATAGACACAAATGCATACTATTTCATACTTGATACATGGTTGCAATGATGAAGTAATGGCATCGTATAAATGTGACTTAGAAGTTAGAACATAATACTGAAGCTTTGTCTTAGGATCAGAGAGATGATGCCATTTATTACTCGACTTACATTGGCTCAAGTACATGTGGTTATGGCTAAGTTTAGAAGAAATTTATGTTGTCTATGATTTTGAGCTTGCGATTGTAACATGCAACAGGAGGGGAACCGGTTGCTTGCCTCGGCCAGTGATGATGGGATGGTCAAGATTTGGCAGCTTGCAACTAAACCGTGACTGGTGTTGGTTTGGATAGGTTCTGAAGCTCCTATGATATTTTACTTTGCAAATTTAGATGTAAGATCTCACAATTTTTATTCTTCATTGTTAATACCTAAAAATACTATCAAAATACATTTTTATTCTTTCCAAATAATAATTTTATATCCAATCTTATAAGAATTTTTCAGATGAAGTGTTATGCCGAGGGAGTAGAAATTTTACTCTTATTTTCTTGATTCCCAAGATATCTCTTATCCCAAGTCACGACAGATTATGACCAATCAGTCTTTGATATATTATTTATAAAATAGTCAATTGTGGCAAAGATCTTTGATTGAAGCGGTTTAACGTCTGATTTTTGATAATGCATTGATTGTCTATGAAATGGTCCATAGTTCGAAAGATGTGCTTCGTCTCCTCGGACTTAATGAGTAGTGAATTTCGTGGGTAATGACTTTTGCTACATTGGAATCCTATCCGGTTATGGTAAATGGGCAGCTTTGTGGACATATATTTGTTCAAAAGAGTTTTGGTTAGGGGATTATCTTTCTCATTTTCTCTTCATGCTTTGTTTAGATTAATTCACCTTTTGAATCGGGCCAAGGGGAATGAACAAATTATGGGGACTAAATTTGGTGTTGATGGACGGCTCTCAACCATTTGCTTTTTTCGGGTGATATAATGTTTTTGAGTAAAGCTTTTGAGTCACAATGAAACAAAGTCTTCTGAGTACTTGGCCATATACAAGCGTTTTTCGACTTGCAAAATAAACAATAAGAAATCGTTGATTACATTTGGAAATCATGTTAAACAAGAGAACTTTGGCGTTCTCTTCATTGACAGATAAAGAAGGCTTGAATTCACAATCAATAGGTTTGTAGAAAATATTAGTAGAAGGTAAGAAAATTTGTGGAGTGACAGATTGAAAAGGGAGTTGCTGGCTAGAACCACCAGAAAGGGAACACTACAAGAAAACATGCTCGTTTCCTACAGATATATCCGTCGAAAATTCGTCGGTAACACCCATTTCCTACGGATTTCCGACGGATTTGGTCCGTCGGTAATCGTAAACCGTCGGCAATGCATCGAAAATTCCCTACGAATTCCCGACGGGAAAAAAAAAATTTTAATTGAAGCAGTTTTTTTTAAGAATACAAATATTTTTTAAAACTAAATCTACGTTTCCAAATCTAATCCTCTAATTTCAAAACCTAAATTTACTTTTTCAAAACCTAAATCTATAATTTCAAAACATAAATCTACATTTCAAAAACCTAAAACTCTAATTTCAAAATCTAATTCTATAATTCCAAAATCTAAATCCATAATTTCAAAATCTAAAACTACAATTCCAAAAGTTTAACCTACACTTCCAAACACCTATATTTCTACAACTCTAAAATTGAAAAATGAGAGGAAGGAAGGAGGTTGTATATATATAAAAAATTACCGACGACCATCAAGTGGCGATTTCAAATTTTTAAAATTTCGGCGCTTTTGCAATTTTCCGATCCGTAGGGAATCCGTCGGGAAAATAAAAAAATAATAATAACTTTTTTTATTTTTTTCCAAAAAAAATTTCCCGACGGATTACCTACGGATTGGAGAATCCATCGGAATTTTTTTTTAAAAAAAGTTTTTTTCGTAAAAAAAAAAAATTCCCGGACGGATTTTGAAAAGAAAAAAAAATCCGACACAAGTCATCGTGTATTCCGTCGGGATTAATTGACGGAATAAATTCTGTCTGGAATAGACATGTTTTCTTGTAGTGGAAGACGACCCATAGCATTGGCAGGCGGTGAGGATTACAGGATGGCGACGATTAGGGTTTTCGAGAGGAGTTTTCTCAATTAGGGTTTTATGCCGATCATTTATCGAAATTTATAATTTTCTACTATGTTTATTGTGTAGGACTTGTGAAACTTTTTTCTTTTACTATTAATTCTTTAAATTTCTTCTAAAAATTGTGAAGAATCTCACATTTGAAGTATTAAGGGATATGCATAAAAGGAAAATTGATTTACAAAACTAACTATTTTAAATGAAAATAAATAAAACTTAACATTTTTACTTTGTAGTTCTCACTTACATCCGTATAAGTCTTATCATCTAACGATGCATTTCTAAAAATACTTTGCAATTTTTTATATATGATATCACAAGTCATTTTCATTAGTTACACCATCATTTGTAATTTATGACAGATGTATATTTTTCATCAAAAACAATAAAATCAAAGTTTTGGACAACACAGCTGCATTTTATTTTGGACCTGCAAAAGCTATCTTTGCATTGTAAGATCACCTCTATCTTATTTAATTTCTCATATTGAAAAAAAGAAAAATGAGATAAAATGAGAATTGATTTTAATTTGAGAGACTTTGAGAACCCTATGAGAGCCCATTACATTAAATTACATGGGACATATGTCTCTCTATGCGTGGTTTAGATTTCTTTTTTTTTAATAAATCAAATAGACAGTAGTTTAAAATATTAACTAAATATTTTCTTTGTTTTTATTTTTTATGTTATTTTTTTTAATAAATCATACTTATGTTGTCAGTATTATATTTTTGTCGGAGGAAAAACAATTTAAAAAAAAAAAATTCTAGCCTCATGTCATTTTGATTATCAAAAGTCAAACAAATATTTTCAAATATAATCATTGGTTTTTTTTGGCTGAAAAATATATAACTTACACTAACCGTGTTTGTTATTGTAATTTCTCTATTATCATATATCATGTGCTTTTATACATAATTTATCCTAATAAAAAAACCCTTTAATGTACATTTTGTAAACGACACCAGAATCTTCTTATCCGAGTCTATTGGCATCGTGAAAATAATTTTTCTCCTCCATAACGACTCTACAATCTAAAAATTATTTGTATAATGCATTCCACAAATTATTGAGATTAATGAAGTTATATATAGTTTCAGATAATCCAAATAACACAAAGACAATAGTATTTTTATTTTTTTTGTCCTTTGAATTTATTTATGACTTAATCTCAATAAATTATGGAAGAAGATAGATATACCCCACAAATAAAAAATTTGTTTGTGAAAACTTTTTTATTAATCAATCAAATCTTTCATTATATGGTAGTTTTTTCTTCTCTTATCGATCATGTATTTTTTTCCTCTTACATAAGAAACATATTTAATGGAAGATTAACGTTTGATACTCTTCATTCTTTTCAATACTTTCTCAACTTCTTTTTTTCTTTCTTCCTCCACTTCTCATCTTTTTTTCTCTTTTTTTCTTTCTTCCTCCACTTCTCAAACTTTTTCTCCTCTTATCCTGCATATTTTTCTTAGGCAAAAAATACGAGATAAAATTTTGATATAAATAATCATATTAATCTTCTTCATACTTTTCAATGACATTTTTCATCTTTTTATAATATTTGGGGAAAGTAAAACTGCAAGTAAGGATCAGGAACCTTCTAGAAAAATTATAAATAAGAATCAGGTTAAACCTGAAAGCGTTGATAAAGGGAAGATTTCTGGTAAAGGTAAGGATCCAGTTCATGACAGACATGGAAATTCGACGAGGTACAACCATGTATCTAACGTACAACATTGGTGATGGCTGAAACTGAGAACATTGGTGATGAAATTAAATCGTCTAAAATTCAAACAGTTGATGAAAACGATGCAGCTGAAACGAAACTGATAAACTAGCTTTGGTGATTGCTCAACTCCAAGCTTTAGTGGTTAATTTAACAACTATTATATCCAACAGTTTTGCAAAGGTATGACAAATTTTATCTTTTTTAAATAGTTAATATTGCATTTAGTATGCATTTGTTCTAATAGTTATCTATATAATGTTTCTTCCCCTTCCCCCTTAAAATTTCTATTTTTGTCAAACAACCATCAATGTGTCACAAAAGTCAAAGACACCTGTGTAAAATAATGGTAATGGATCCAATCGTCATAATTTGTGCAGTAAAAGTTGTACAAATTTTGCTCTCTAAGTACGAACACACACATTCATTTTGTAAGATACGGTTTGATAGAATTATATTATCTCTCTGAACATCACTCACTCATATTCTTACAAATTATTTTCTTTTACTCAATATCAAAAGGGTAATACATTTCATCTTTGATAATCTATAAACATATTAATATATATTTAATTAACATATAAATATATATTTAATTATAACATGTTATCAGCAGATCACTCTATTAAAATGATTTATAATTATTGGAGTTCGGCTCGGCGTCTCATCGTTTATTTAAAGCTTTAATAATATTTGTTTATATAAATATTATCGTTATTATTATTGAAGCGCGGCTCGACTGCCTCTTTTATTAATTTACAGTATTTTATAGTATGGTTGTTTTAAGCACCATAATTATTTAGTTTATTATATTACAATATGGCTCCTTAAACGCACCATACTTGTTAAATTTAAGATCGTTATGTTATGCTTGCTTCATACACCATATTTATTTAATTTACAGTATTTTTCTACTGTTGCTTTACGTACCATAATTATTTAATGTCTCTATATTATGATTGCTCCATGCACTATATTATTATTTGGATGACTTCAGTCACCATAATTTGTTGCATTTTATTTACGGTCTTAATATAGATGATTTAATCACCACATCATTATCATCATAATATTGTTTACCATTGCACATTAAAATTGATAAATTAAATTTGATCCATAAAATAATTAATTGTCATATTGATTTTTTTACTTTAATTTTCAATGGTCATAAATATTTTTTTTTTCCAAAACGTTATACTATCTAACGGCTACTTAATGGCTAATGAACAATATTTTTCAATCTATAAATACATTCATCTATCATTTATTTCTTTCACAAACATTTCATTATTTCCTTACAATCTTCTCTAACAAAACTTTTGTTTTGTTTTTAAGAAAAATAATTCATCATTTCCTCGTCTTTGTAATTGGTTTTATACTTTGTTCATTTAACGGTTTACTCATCAGAGATAAAATCTCCCGAGGAATATGAGTTAACTTTTAGTTTATTCTTTTATGTAATTGTACTTCTTGTAATCACATTATTTATTCCATCGCCCCACATGACATCAGATCAAAAGAATTATTTATCTAATATTAATTTAATTATTTTGTTTTAGACAAATCAAATGACTAAAATTGAGAAGCTTCAGTTTTCGGCTTTCAAAATAACTGGAAAAATTATATATCGTGGACAACGGATATGGAATTTCATCTATATTCAGAAAAATATATGATACTATAAATGAGATAGAAAAGGCAAAGTAGGATCCTATGTTATTCTTCCATTTTAGTTCACTAACTTGAACTCATGTAAGTTCTCGTAAATACACCACATCGGCGTATCACTCCTGATCATTTGTCACTTTACCCATTATGTTGTCTCCAACTGTCGTCGAAGCCACTCAATTTATTATCTCGACCTCCGAATGATCCATTTCTTTTTTTTTGACACCACCTCTGAATAATCTAGGGAGAAGAAAACATGGGTTGCTCAATGGAGTTGAAATCTTAATGGTGCGGAAAGGAAAAGAGAACAATTCTTAGGATTAACATCATTTAGGTGTACATCATATTTATATTTCTTTCTTACTGCTTCAACAAATAATGTTCTTAAAACAGTAAGTAGCAATTATGAACCAGGCGAAGAGTAGTAGCGAGAACGAGGAGAGGCCGATCAGGAATGGCCACCCGACAAACGCAACCCCCAAACAGGTGACCAAAGCACATGGCAGAAATGACCGGACTACTGATGACGCACTGATCCATTTCCCTTTTATCATTAACAGAACAGCCACATTCACCATATTCCACTCCATTGAGCCGCCATAGCAAAGACGGTTCAGACAGTTTGCAACAAACGAATGGCAGTTACAGGTGAAGAGGTTGTATGTTTTATGCTCAAAGCTACGTGTGCTTGTGCTCAGTGCATCATCCCATGTAACTGATGATCCAAACTCAGTGTGTTTGAATCCATACTTGCAAGTGTGCCCACCCAAGTTTCGTGGTAAACAACACTGCAACAAACCCATACATTTGATACAGAACTGACACAGTTTCATGAACCATGCATGCTTAACCAGATTCTATTGAATACATAAGCAAATACTGATACCTTGGTTCTATCGAGTTGGAGATACCGAGCAGGAGGACCAAATGCAAAATCATCGACATTGATGAAGTTAGATCCAGCAAAGTCCAAAATGACTCCATCTTCTCTGCAAAGTCCTATATGGCCTATGAAGGGAGCCAACCACGAGACAACAGGAAGCGGAGTCCAGACTATACAGCAAGGGAATTTCAACTTTTTGGTATCAATCTCACATAGCGGCCATAGATCATCATCATCATCATCATCTTCGATTATGGACGGTACAGAGACTTGTTGTTCAACATCATAACTTCGTTTCAGGTCCATCATAGGAACTCTTCCACGGGACATTCCTAATAGCACAGAAGCAGTCTCACCATTAGTCCAAAGAAAGAGAGACCCATGTATTAAAAATATTCAAAGAATCAAAAGTTAAAATCTTTCGATCAAAATGAAGCAAAAGTTTCAATCTTTTTAAGAAAGCATGCGGTAGTAATCTCCCAATTTGAGTCTAATTCAAAATTTCAGGATGAACAGCATTGTGGGTTTCTCAGTAAAATTTCACTAAATCTTCGGAAACTAAACAAAACCCATCAAGCATTTCCTTAGAAAACAGATCTAAAACCACAAAATCACAACAATAAGCTCAAAATTAGGGAACGTAAGTGGAGTGTGTGTTTCGATTCACCTGTTGGAAACTCCGACGCCGACGGCTAAAGGATCGACGCGGAGAAAGAGAATCGCTTGAAAGTGATGCGAAAGCTCGGAGAAGGAGAAAGAAACGGATGCTTTGTGGATTGTGATGGTAAAAGACGAAACTTTTATATTCTGATTTTTTTCTTAAGTAACGTTTCTTCTAGTTCTAGAAATTTCATTAATGGAGAACGAGGAAGATAGATACAATGAACCTTGGTTGTTTTATCAATTGCTGCACCGTCTAATTTATTGGTTAAATATTTAAGCAAAAGGACCTTTGCTTTATCAAACCTAGAAACACAAAAATAAAACACAACTAGAAGTTTTAGAATATTTGTCTGAATTGCAGTTTTTACTACCCGAATCTGGTGTTAAGAAGTTAAAATATTTGAATTGAGGGAGTGGTTTCATCTGCCAAAAATGTGTAGGACAAGACCTTATCCTCTAGTCTCTAAAGGTATATATTCTGCAAAATGTTCATTGGGGGCAACCTGATATTGTCTGTTCGGGAGTCAGAAGACTTAAACCGTTTATAATCGACTGTTTCTTACATGATAGAACTATGTGTGGTGTCTCTTATGATTTATTATTTTTAGAAAGGATATTCGGTGTCTTGGCAGCTGCCAATTGTAACATTTTTTCTTTTCTTTTTGGTCAGACCATCATAATTTCATTACCACGAAGACACTAAGACCTATCGGTTTCCACAAAGTGGAGTAACCAACTCGGAACACAAGAGTCCACAAAAAAAGAATACACGGGATTAGCCATTATCACACGCGATAAGGCATCCGCCGAAGCATTACACAAACGGGAAGTAAACACAAAGGAAATAGACCTATCTAAGGTCAACCACATGTTGAGGGTTTTCCTAGGAGTACTGTAAGACCCGTCCTTCGGACAGCCAT
Source organism: Boechera stricta (assembly GCA_018361395.1). Lineage (NCBI taxonomy): Eukaryota > Viridiplantae > Streptophyta > Magnoliopsida > Brassicales > Brassicaceae > Boechera > Boechera stricta. The sequence continues at coordinate 5,609,342 of CM031541.1, forward strand.
TTTGTCGACTCGGTCAGTTTATCGGACAGGTCCCGAATCATCGGTGTTTTGTGTACTAGACGTACGTGTGAGATCGGATTTACCCATGCTCGGGCTGGCCGAGCAATCGGTGTTGGATGGTCGAGGACTCATCGATGACATCGTCGAGTCATCGATGAACCGGTCGAGGTTACCGAGTGTCTATCGTCGGTATTTTGGTGGTTCAGATCGTCGGATCAATTTTCGTATCGTTGGTCTTTTGCTGTGTTCGGATGGTGGAATTGCGCCTTGGCGAGCTGGGCGTCGCGGCGATCGCTATCATCGCATTTGGGGCAGACGGACATGTCCGGATGAGGTTCTGATGGGCGATGCGCATGCGGATAGGGCGTCGATCTTTATCTGCGGGCTCACGGATGTAATCTGCGGGCGTGCGACGGACGTGTGATCAGGTCGAGTTTGGGACTTTCCTTATATGGATTTTTCTGATTTTAGGCAAGTTATACAGTCATAAGTGGCTGGTCGAAATGGGCTGAAAAAACTTAAGGGAAAATTGGGTATTTTTTCTCTTATAAGGCTAAGCCTTTTTCCCTAACCCTAATGTCTCCTATTTAAGCTACTTTTTATCACCCTTGGCCACGTTTTTGGACTGCTGCAACAGAGAGAGAGCTCGAGTTTGCTGAGAGAGAAAGGAGAAGAGCTTGGCCGTTTGAGAGAAGAGTGACCCGTGAGAGAGACTTTACGATTTGGTAAGCATTCTCTCTTGTTTGGTTGTTGTTTGGGTTCGTTTCTGAGTTGTTGCTGAGTGTTCTGGGTCGTCCATAGCTGCAGGAAAAGGACCTCCCAGAGTTGAGCTTGCTTGCTCGTTTGGCCCTTGGGAATCGTGAATTTGGTAAGCGATTCTCTTTAAGCCTTATTGCGTTTTTGTTGGGGCATTTTGTAAGCTATCTTGGGCGTGTGTTGTAGGTCATGTTGTGAGTTGTTTCTAATCAGAAAGGTTTCGTTTGTCTGCTGTGGGCGTTGCTTGATCACCATTGGTAAGAGGCTTCGTTTTTGAGTCTTTTTGGGTACGATTTTTTGTGGGCTGTTGCTAAGTGGTTTTTCGTGTGCTTCTGGACAGAAGTTTGTCCGTGTGTGGTTGTGGCTGAGAGTGATCGTTTGGTGGTTGTGGCTGTAGTCTTACATCGTTTGTGCTAAGGAACCGTTTTGGGACAGTTTTGGTGAGTCGATTGTAATCGATTTTTGTATGGTGTTTTGGTGTTCAGCGTGTGTTGTGTGAGCTGCTGTGGTGAGTTCGAGCTTGGCTTGTACTCGTTTGGGCAATCGTTTGGGGTAAGTGACCCGTGTGGTCATTTTGAGACCATTTTGTGTTTGTTTTTGTGAATCGATTTTTTATCGATTTTTGTGTGCTATTTTTATGACCAGCGTGTGTTGGTATTGTTGTGAGGAGATCGTTCCAGCTTTGGTAGCATTGGATTGATCATCGTTTGGTAAGGGACCTTGCTTGGTCTGTTGGTGGATCCGATAAGGGTCATTTTTAGGAATCGAGTTTAACTCGATTCATTTGTGTTGTTAGGTTGTTGGCGTTTTCCATTAACCTTTCTTAGTGTGCTTTTGGGTTGAGACCAGAAGCATTTGAGGTGAGTGTGTGATCGTGGCTATGTATTAACTTCGATTTGAGTATTTGTGTTTGATTGTCTCATTTGGTTAAGGGTATGCGTTTGAGTTTTGTCATGACAAGTTTTGGTTCAATTGGAGAGTTGTGATTGCTTTGAATTTGTTTCATTGCATTCACGTTTGAGTTTGAGGAACCGTTGCGTTACATTAACCAAGCATGATATATCTCGCACTTTTGTATTTGATCGTTTCTGTACTAAGCCTAGTAAGACAGGATGACCACCTCACTAAGCAATTCTTTTGCTTACGCATTCAGACTTACGAATGCAGGTAATCATGATTGAGGAGCTCGCGGGACATAGTGGTGTTGTGGACGGATGAATGGTTATTTGGTTGTCGTTATTTTGTTGCGTTTGAGATTGATTTATTTTAGATAAATTATTTGAGCATGATTTGAGTGATTTTGAGTTTTGAATATTGTTGAGAATATTGTTAGAATAATTTGAGGAATTATTTAAGTTGAGATTAATTTTGGGGTTTAATTTATTTAATTGTTTAAATAAATTATTTGGAGTTTTTGATCGAATTTGGAGTTAAGTAATTTTGAGAATGATTTGTAAGAATTGTTTTGAGTTTTTGTTGGATTTTAATTAATCAATTGGTGTGGGTTTTGAAGTTAAATGGGTTAAGTCTTCCGCTTGTGTAGTAATCTTATTAGTAATTCGAGAAGTAACACATAGTAAGAAAAATTTTAAAAATTTTCGAAATGAGAGTGTTACAAGTACCCTCCTCTAGACAAGGTTTTTATGCATCGACACCTGTTGTCAGCTGATAAGGGCATGTAACATGGTTTTTCACACCAAAGCCTACATCTACTATAGGGTGAATGTTAATCTTCGTCCAAATGAAGCGAATGAGGGTCTCAATGTGATGTGTAATCTCCTAGACAACTTGAGCAAGAGTGTTTTCCTAGTGGACGATCTTAATGGGGTACATCGCTAGCTGCAAGGTGAGGGTTGGCCTTTCAAGTGTGGATCTCGACCTTGAAGTTGGAGAGGGCAAGGCACCATGTGAGTCTTGGAGTATAGACATTCTAGGATCCTTCCATCGCTTGTGATGGGCCATCGTTATCAAAAAGCTTCTTAAATGACCTTTTTGCAAGTTTAATTTCAATTTGCCAAAAATAAAAATCAAACCCACGAAATCGAATTTGACCACCATATAACCTCGTATGTATCTTGGAAGAGTGATGTGTGGTCAGGTTTTAACCTTTAATAGACACAATGAATAGGCTGCAAGTGCACAACTACTCGTGTGTAGTATTTAAGGATCGATCCCACAGAGAGAGTGAAGTTACACGAATGAATTCTAAGAACGAAATATAACTAACGACGAAAATAAATTGGGGATTTGTTTTTTATTTTTTTCTAAGTGCGAAAATAAAAATGAAAGCAAGTAAACACGAAGTAAAGTCAGGGATTAAAAGCGTTGGGAATTGGGAATAACTCCAGAGATTATGGTTCTCAACAAGTGAAGCAATCAAATCTATCATTTTCATTTAACAGATTCTCAAACTCATACATGAATGAATAAAAGACCTACGGTTAGTAGAATCAATTGTAAAATACCTAAACAACTCATTTACTCAACCATTAACAGGCAACGATGCAGCTAAGAAAGCATTCTAGACAGATAAAATAAGTTCACGACACTCCATAACTTAACAAGTCGCAGGTAATGACGAAATCCGCTCTTCCAAACTAGTTCAGGGCATAAAGCTATGCACTTTTGGTTGCTCTATTGATATATCATGGTTTTTACCCCTTTTTAGCCATGATATAAGTTGTTTTATCGAGTCTTTCTAGTGTTTTTGTATCGTTCGGAGTCTTTTCAGGTCTTAGACGTTTGGGGACGTGGAGATTTTGGAACCATTTGGAGTCTTTTAGCAAACCGAAGAAAGTACCCGTTTTGAAGCCTGAGTATCGATCGACACCATCCCGGTATCGATCGATACCGTCTTGACAATACCCGTTTGAAGCACAGTATCGATCGACACCATCCGGTCGATCGTCGCGCTCGATGCGGAGATGAGATATCCAGGAAGATAATTTTCACCATAAGAAGCCCAATACTTTCCTTATTTACAAAGAGATCCTCGTGTTTTTAGACCTATTTAAGTAAGTTTTTAGTCATTAGGTCAAGGAGGCAGACTTTACTTTGGAGAGCTTTTGTGAGGGAGACGGATCCAAGACTTTGTTCATCATAGAGAAGATCCCGAACCCTTGTTTTAATTCTTTTGTTATATTTAATTTCATGATTTATTCAGTTATGTTATTTGTTTCATCTATCATGTGAGTAGTCTCATTTTAGGTTTAGGGATTTCTCATATGGATTTCTCGATTTATGATAATTGATTTGTTAGGGTTCAAAATCTGAATAGTTCTTCACCATAGGTTGTTCTCAAAGCTATTTCTAACGATCACTTAGAATATAGAACCTTAATCGATTACCCATGCTGCATTGAGTAACTCCGAAAACCTGGGTGAGCAATTGGATTATCTCGCAAAGAGATTTGGTTTAATCGAATGAACATATCAAACTCGAATTGATCACGCTGGTTTACCGTAGGATTTGCAGATTTGGAATTTTAGACTTTTAGACTTGTTAGTTTTCGCAACGACAGGTTAACTATACTTTGTTTCAGTTCAAGAACGCGCTTAATCAATTGAACCTTAATTGATTAATTGTGCTTATCATTGATTTCCGAGAATTTCCCCGAGCCTAGTTTCCTTCTATACAAATTCAACCTAAGTTTAATTCGATCATTTGTTTTCTCATCAATCATTTGTTGCAAGACACCGTGATCTTCATCTATTCGTGAGTTTTTGAGTTCTTGTGTTCGACTTCTAACTTTATCAGCAAAGAACGCTTTAGTATCATCATAGGGTATTAATTTGAGCATATCAAATTTGATTTGCCGATAAAATGGTATAATCGTCGAAGGTCGATCGATACCGTGTGGTATCGACGATACGGAACTCGATCGGAGAGAAATCGGAATTATCCCCCAAATCACTCGATCGTCTCAGAAGAATGAAGTAGATGCTCTTCTGGTAGGTAGTCATCAATAGGCACGCCCCTACCTATTTTGATTCGTGACAAGTGATGCAACCCCATTCTCGATCCCTTTCTTGTCTTAACCTCTATGTCGAAACCCGCAAGAGCACCCATCAGAGACGAGGCTTGAGGTCTTTGTTCAAAATGTATGAGAACAAGATGATCAATGTGAACAATCACTTTGCTTCAAAAGACCTAACCCTTTTTTTTTTACTGAAGGATCGGCCGATCCTCCTCGACCGACGATCTGTAGATAGAGGAACATCGATCCTGCATGGATCGATCGATCTCGAGACCCCGATTTCTAGAGCTCCCTGGCCAAAAATGGTTCTCAGATCGATCGCTTGCCGAACGATCGATCTTGATACCCCAATTTCGCCCGCAGAGCACATTCAATCGAATCCAGGATCGACGCTTCGCCAGAACGATCGATCTCTATTCAAAATCAGCAGGCTCGCCCAAAATCGACCCTCAGATTGATCGTTTCGCCTAGAACGATCGATCAATCCCTCGGCTCACAGACTATTACAGGATCGATCGATCCTAAATGGATCGTCGATCCCTTCTGCCTCGCAACTCAAGAACAACACTAAGCAAGCCACATTCACTTCAAACACATCACAACAACAGCCAAAACTATTTTAGCATACCGCATGCATCATATGGTTAAATCATTAGCATCCTAAGAACACAAGTCTATAAACAACACACAAGATCACAAAACACAAGGAAATCAAAACCCAAAAACCTTCAACCCCGAGATCATCCCTTCTCCTCGGCCTTGGTTCCACGCGCTCCACATCTAAGCCTTTTCTTTGTCCTTACCTGCACCAAAAGAGGCGCGTAAGCATTGATAATGCTTAGTGAGGCGGTCCTCCCGTCTCACGGCCATGAACACATATAACCAAGAATTATCGCAACCGAAATGTACTTAAAGAATAACCAAAACACATACCGTAATAGAGCTCCATTACACACAACACACAATATGGCTAAGCCATGATTCACACCCAATGGTCTAGTTCCTAAGCACACAACAATCACGAAAATCGATGATTATATATGCGGACCACGGTCACGCACTCACCTTTGCCCAACGGTTTGAACAAGAATACTTTGACTTGCCAAGCTTTGCTTACTTCTTCTGGCTCCAATTCACCTAAAATGCCACCTCTTGTCTAGCAAGGACCAACAAACAAATCAATTGGATGATCATTAGATCCAAAACCCTTTGAACTCGGAGTACCCCTAATCCCCAAACTCGATTCTCTTACTAAAAAAAGCAACTCCGGTTGCTCATAACTTAATCTCCAGGCCATATTTTCACAATTCTCTTCGGTGAACCTCAAGACAACACCCTCAAGAACTCATCTACCAAATTTCACCCAAAACTAACAAGATTTGAGTGTCCAAACACTCACCCAACTCAACTTGGCGCTACACAGAAACAGTAGTCAGGAGAAAATCCATAACTCCTAAACTACCCAACAACACCCCACGAAATTTGGTAGACAAGTACACAAGAGAAGGAAGAACTTACCCACCACTCTCAGCTCAATCCGAAATCCCTAGCTTGGTCGATCAACCTCTCAATCTCAGCTCCAAACTGCTTTCTCCCTCTTTCTTCTCTTCCTCTCCTCTTCTTCCTTTCTTTCCTCTTTCCCTCCTTTCTCTCTCTCTTCTCTTTCTCTCTCTCTCTCCTTTCTTTTCTCCCCAAAGAAAAGAAGTTTCAAGAAGCCTCAAGAATTATAGAGAGAAAGGAGATATATAGATAGTATATGTTTTGGTTTAATTTAATTAAACCAAACCAATCCAATTCCACTAAACCGCAAATTAAATTCTTTTCTTAATTCCTTTCACACGGTTTAGTAATTCACAAATTTCAAATCACCCGAGACCTCTCCCTGCCTCACAATATTTCTTCCATATCGCCAAACCCGAATTACCGCGATTCCGCTAAACCGAACCACTCGATTCCTCAACAACGATCAATCCTTTGATGCTTTCACCTCATTTCCCGCCCCTAGGCCACCGATCAAGCTTAGTACCGCTCCATACTGGTTCCATAACATCCCGGATTTACATCTCAAGATCCCATATGGTCCCCAACGGCTAACCCCAAAATAATCAACCCCGGATTAACGAAAGTTGTCGCCAAACGACCTAGTACATTAACAATCGCCTGATCCTAATATACTGCCCCGTGAGATCCATCAACGACCAGCACATTAGAATCCAACCCCGGATCCTAATATATTAAGGCCCCGTGAGATCCGATAATACCGACCCCACCGTGGTTCACCGTCCACAGATTAAATCGCCCATAATCCTAATCAAGAAACCACCCTGTTAGGATTAAATCGCCCATAATCTAACCCATAGAGCTAATTCACATAACTCTAATCCGTCATTAGATTAAATCACCCATAATCCACGACCTGCCGATAGAATTAGACATCATCTAATTCTACCGACCACCATATGGTAGATCTGTGACGTAAACCCAAAATCCTCGAACCGAGAAATGAATACTGCTCAATCCCGACTCATGAAATACCATCATTCGTCGCACCGTCGATACATGAAATCCCCCATCATGTACTCGACAACTCAATACATGAAATCTCCCATCATGTATTATAATCCGCCATCAATCCATAACACCATCATATTAATAATCATCGTCAAAATACAATTATCCCGAGGGTTCATTACAATAACAACATAAAACAATTACAACTCGAGCGGACGACTTAGGAACACGGATGTTACAATTCTCCCCCACTAATTAGATTCGTCCTCGAATCTCAAGCCTCGGTTTGTTCCCTGAACCACTCGGAGAATCTAGCCCTTATCCGTCTCTCAGGTTCCCAAGTCTCCTCTTCCACCCCGTCACAATCCCAAAGGATCCTCACCTCGGGAGCTCTCCTCCTCCCGTCAACCCTGATTCTACGATCTAGAATCCTCACGGGTCTCGCCTCAACCCTCAAATTCGGCGACAACTCAGGTGGAACTTCCGGTAACACCTGATCATCCCTATGCAAGCACTTCTTCAACTTAGACACATGGAACACATCATGGAATGCTTGCATAGACGCTGGCAACTCCAGCCCAGAGCGACAGTCCCACTGCTCCACCACTCGGAACGGTCCCAAATATCTCGGGCTCAACTTGCCCTCGAAATGACCTGTTAGAGCCTTCAACACGCCATTTTGAGATAAACCATATCTCCTACGGCGACCTAACTCTCTCCTCGGTTATCCGCATAACTCTTCTCGACGATCCCGAGCCTCCTTCATGTTGATCCTCAAGACTGGATCTCTCTCTAGTYTCCYKSMCCAAACTCTCGCCATACATGCTTCGCTCCCCCACTTGAGCCCAGCATAATGGCGTCCTACAAGGCCTCCCATACAAAGCCTCATATGGTGCCATCCCGATACTCGCCTGATAGCTTTATTATACGTGAACTCTACCAGCTCGTAATCGGCCCAATGGCCACCCCAATCCACACACACACATCCTCAAAAGATCCTCGAGAGTCTGAATGGTCCTCGACTGACCATCCGTCCGAGGATGATATGCTGTACTCATGTGTACCTTAGTACCCAACTCCTTCGAACTCGAAAACCGATGCGAACTTACTATCGCGATCCGACACAATACTGCAGTACACCATGCAATCTCACAATCTCATTATGTACTTCCTCGCCAAAACCCGAGCTCCATCCGCTTTTTCTTATGGCAGAAAATGAGCGGATTTGGTCAAGCGATCAACACAACCCAAATCGCATCCTTGCCCCGAGAATTCGTAACCCCACCACAAAATCCATCGTCACCATATCCCACTTCCACTCAGAATAGGCAAACTGTAATAATCCGCCGAACCTCGATGCTCGGCCTTCACTAGCGACAAGTCTCACAGCTAGCCACCCACTTGCTACATCTCTTCATCCCAACCCAATGATAATACTGCTTCAAATCTCGGCACATCTTAGTCGCCTGATGAATAGAAAATCGACTTTGGTGTGCTCTCCCAGATATCTCTCCTCAACTCCTCATCACTAGGCACACACTCGCCCATGAACCAAAATGGTTCCATTATTCGAGACTTGGTACTCGACTTCTCATCCTCGGCCTTAATCAAAGCCTCGCTTTCTCTTGAGCCAGACTAAAAATATCGGCTTGTTACCGCCTCTAACCCCAACGGCTCGACTCATCTGAACGATACATAGCAAAGTACTAATCATACCCATCAACCTCGGCATCCTTCTCGATTTGCAGCCATCCGCTTCCTGCTCAAGGCATCCGCAACGAGATTAGCTTTCCCCGGGTGATAAGCTATCTCGAGATCATAATCCGCCATAAGTTCCATCCATCTCCTTTGTCTCAAGTTCAACTCAGCTGAGTAAACACATACTTGAGACTCTTATGATCCGTGAACACYTGCACCTTACCACCATACAGATATGATCTCCATATCTTCAATGCAAACACTACCGCAGCCATCTCCAAGTCATGAGTCGGATAATTAGCTTCATGCTTCCTCAACTGTCGAGAAGCATAAGCAATCACTTTCCCATGCTGCATCAAAACACAACCCAATCCCAATCTCGATGCATCTGTATAAACCACATATGGTTCCTTAGGATCTGGTAAAGCCAATACTGGAGCGGTAGTCAACATATCCTTAAGYCTCAAGAAGCTCTCTTCGCACTTCTGAGACCACACAAAGGGAACATCTTTCCCCGTCAACTTCGTCATAGGCTGAGCAATACTCGCAAAACCTTTGACGAATCTCCTGTAATACCCAACTAGACCGAGAAAACTTCTTATCTCTGTAGCATTCTCAGGCCTCGGCCATTCCATGATGGCCTTAATCTTCTCGGGGTCAACGAAAACTCCACTCTCGGAAAYCACATGACCCAAGAATCCGATCTCTCTCTGCCAGAAGCTACACTTACTCAGCTTAGCAAAAAGCTTCTGTTCCCTTAGCTTCTCCAATACTTTTCTAAGGTGGTCACCATGCTCATCGGAGTCCCTCGAATACACCAAGATATCATCTATGAAGATGATTACAAACTCATCCAAATATTCCCGGAAAACATCGTTCATCAACCTCATGAATGCCGCTGGTGCATTCGTCAACCCGAAAGGCATCACTACGAACTCATAATGCCCATACCTCGTCCTAAAGGCCGTCTTCTGAATGTCCGACTCCTTAATAGGAATCTGATGGTATCCAGAAGCCAAATCAATCTTCGAGAACCAAGTAGCACCTCTCAACTGATCCAATAACTCATCAATTCTCGGAAGAGGGTACTTGTTCTTTATTGTCACTCGGTTTAGACCCCGGTAGTCTATACATAACCGGAAGCTTCCGTCCTTCTTCTTCACAAACAAGACGGTGCTCCCCATGGTGAACTACTCCTTATGAAACCCTTATCCAATAGCTCCTCCAATCGCTTCTTAAGCTCCGCCATTTCCGCTGGCGCCATACGATATGGAGCTTTAGAAACAGGAGCCGTCCCCGGTTCCAACTCAATCGTAAATGGATCCGCTCTTGGTGGTGGTAATCCCTTCAACGGTTGGAATACATCCTCAAATTCTTTTACCACCGGGATGTCTTGAAGCCTTATCTCTTTACCATCTTCGGGTAATGAAATGGTAGCGAGATACGCTTCACACCCATTTCAATCATCTTATCCGCTTGAATAGCGAGGAAATCACCAACACCCGTGGTAGGTCTCACTCCTTGATACACCACCCGTCCCATGATCATTCTCGAACACCACTCTCCTCGATGACAATCTAGGTGAGCCTTATACTTCCCAAGCCAATCCATCCCAAGATCACATCATAAATCTTTCTGGACAAATCATATCCGGCGGCTTCACTCCTCCAGCGATATGAACTTACGTCCCGCAGGTATGCGTATCAAAGGTCGACCTCACCACTCTCCCCTTCAAACAATCACTAGGCTCTCGGCCTCCCTCTCACTAATTCGAGTGACGAATGAGATGCTGAATCAAACAACACGTGAGATGTAACCCCTCCCACGTTCAAGGTCCCTACACATAGCCTATGCATTGAGACTACACAACAACAACAATAGCAACCACCACCACAAAAAACAAAACTCATAAACACATTAGAGTAATCATGGAAAAGGAATTCAACCGTGATCGGCTTGGTGCTCTCTCTCTTCTCGACTCGATGGTCAAAGAATAAGCTCGAGGAGTCACCGGCACTGGTGGAGCTCCCGAACTTCATTACCTTGTTGGAGCTTGGGGCATGAAGTCCTGATATGTCCCACCTCCTTGCAATGGAAGCAAGCCCTACTATCTCCTTTAGGACAGTTGGCAACCTTATGTCCTTTGTCACCACACCTGAAACATCCTGATTGAGTGCTAGAAGCACTCTGAGAGGAGCCTTCCCACTTCCTCTTTTGTCCTCCCGAAAACTTACCACTTTTTCCGGAATCAGAAGTAAACGACTTCTTCCCTTGAGTTTGAGGCTTAGATGCTTTAGCCTCCTCATCATACTCTTCAATTATGGCCGCTCTCTACTAACTCGCCACCGTTGCATACGATCTCACATTGCATCTATTCCTCAACTCCAAACGCATTCCCCTTAGAAATCTTTCTTGGGGCGGTTCATCCTCAGAAGGCCCTTCCCGCAAACCTTCAAGTTAAACTCCACTTCATACTCTCGAACCGACCTCGTTCGGAATAATTCCAAAACTCCGTTTCCAAACGGTCCATAGCTTCTTGCGGGAAGTATTTGAGGTTAAACTCCTCACAATTCCCCAGTATTCACCATTGGCTCTTCTAGCCAACACATTCCTCCACCACATATCGCGTCTCCCTCCGGTAATGTACCGCAATATCCACCTTATACTCCTCGGGGCACCTTATGGTGGAAGTTCTCTCCACTCTCGCCTCCTCATCGCTTCAACCGGTTTGGCACCCCATGAAAGAACTTGGTGCCAAGCCTCTGCATCTAATCCATCACGGAGAGATAAGATGGGATCATTTGCCTGGCCTGAGCCATAACTCTTGGTGGCTCTTCACCTCTGGTGGCATCTCGGGGGCTGGTATCGGTCTGGCCAACCTCTCCAAAATCTGAGCCAACATACTAACATTGCCCCATTCCGTTGACCAGCTTGTTGCTGAACCTCGACTTGTGGTTCCTCACCAACGCGGAGCTGCACCCCCAGCAACTCCGACATCCTCATCACCAAAGCCGGCAATCTCTTCGATTCTCACCATTATGGGCTCCATTCACCACACGCTCAGCTACCTGTCCACCCTACCGCACTCTTCTAAATCTCACCATACTACAAAAGCAACACAAGATTCAACACACAACGTAATCACCAATACGACTTACCGTGGAACCATTTCCTGGCGAAGAGGATGATCTCTAACCCAACCCGCATCAACAATTACTCACAACAAATAACAATCACACGCATCAAACAACCAATCAAACAACACGAGCAAGCAACTCACGATCCTAGAAGCCGCTACCGCTCCGATGCAAATTGAAAAGACTACCCTTTTTTTTTTTTTTGAAGGATCGGTCGATCCCCGCCGACCGATCGTCCAGAGATAGAGCGATCGATGCATATGGATCGATCGATCTGACCCATGATTTCCCAGAGCTCCCGGCCAAAAATGGCCCCAGGATCGTCGTTCTTGCCCGAACGATCGATCTTGTCTAATTTCGTCCAGGAGAGCACATTCAATCGAACTTTTCAGGATCGATCGTTCTTGCCGAGGCGATCGATCTCCCAAAAATCGACAGGAGGCTCGCCCAAAATCGATCCCTCGGAGATCGATCGTTCTTACCCAGGAGATCGATCTTGAATCCCCAACCGCCACAAAGCGATATTACAGGATCGATCGATCCTAAATGGATCGGTCGATCCCTTCTTGCCCTATGACTCGAAACAACACCTTAAGACCACAATTCACTTGAAACACATCCAACAGCCAAACTATTTTAGCATACCGTTATGCATCATATAGGGTTAAATCATTAGCATCCTAAGAACACAAGTCTATAAACAACACACAAGATCACAAAACACAAAAATCAAAACCCAAACCTTCAAAGATCATCCCTTCTCCTCGGCCTTCCGCGCTCCACATCTAAGCCTTTTCTTTGTCCTTACCTGCACCAAAGAGGCGTAGCATTGATAATGCTTAGTGAGGCGGTCCTCCGTCTCACGGCCATGAACACATATAACCAAGAATTATCGTAACAGTATGTACTTAAAAATAACCAAAACACATACCGTAATAGAGCTCCATTACACACAACACACAATATGGCTAAGCCATGATTCACACCCAATGGTCTAGTTCCTAAGCACACAACAATCACGAAAATCGATGATTATATATGCGGACCACGGTCACGCACTCACCTTTGCCCAACGGTTTGAACAAGAATACTTTGACGGTTTCCAAGCTTTAAGCTTACTTCTTCTTGGCTCCAATTCACCTAAAATGCCACCTCTTGTCTAGCAAGGGACCAACAAACAAATCAATTGGATGATCATTAGATCCAAAACCCTTTGAACTCGGAGTACCCCTAATCCCCAAACTCGGATTCTCTTACTCAAAAACAGGGGCAACTCCGGTTGCTCATAACTTAATCTCCAGGCCATATTTTCACAATTCCTTCGGTGAACCTCAAGACAACACCCTCAAGAACTCATCTACCAAATTTCACCCAAAACTAACAAGATTTGAGTGTCCAAACACTCACCCAACTCAACTTGGCGCTACAGCCCGCAAAACAGAGTAGTCTAGGGAGAAAATCCATAACTCCTAAACTACCCAACAACACCCCACGAAATTTGGTAGACAAGTACACAAGAGAAGGAAGAACTTACCCACCAATTCTCAGCTCAATCCGAAATCCCTAGCTTGGTCGATCAACCTCTCAATCTCAGCTCCAAACTCTGTTTTCTCCTCTCTTTCTTTCTCTTCTCTTCCTCTCCTTCTTCCTTTCTTTCCCTCTTTTCCCCCTCCTTTTCTCTCTTCTTTTCTCTCTCTATCGTTCCTTTCTTTTCTCCCCAAAGAAAAGAAGTTTCAAGAAGCCTCAAGAATTATAGAGAGAAAGGGGAGATATACATATGTATGTATATGTTTTGGTTTAATTTAATTAAACCAAACCAATCCAATTCCACTAAACCGCAACAATTAAATTCTTTTCTTAATTCCTTTCCACACGGTTTAGTAATTCCGTCAAATTCTCAAATCACCCGAGACCTCTCCCCGTCTCACAATATTTCTTCCATATCCGTCAAACCCCGGAATTACCGCGTAATTCCGCTAAACCGAACCACTCGGGATTCCTCAACAACGATCAATCCTTTGATTGTTTCACCTCATTTCCCGCCCCTAGGGCCACCGATCAAGCTTAGTACCGTTCCATACTCGGTTCCATAACATCCCGGTTTACTCAAGATCCCATATGGTCCCCAACGGCTAACCCGATCAATCCAATCACCGGATTCGAGAGAGTTAGTCGTCAGCGACCTTAATGCATCCAAGCCTGATCCTAATATMCTAAGGCCCCGTGAGATCCATCAAACGACCTATCACATTAGAATCCAATCGCCCCGGATCCTAATATACTAAGGCCCCGTGAGATCCGATAATACCGGACCCCACCCGTGGTTCACCGTCCATTAGGATTAAATCGCCCATAATCCTAATCAGTAAACCACCCGGTTAGGATTAAATCGCCCATAATCTAACCCGTCATTAAGCTAATCTCACATAACTCTAATGACCCGTCATTAGGATTAAATCACCCATAATCCTAATGACCCGTCGATAGAATTAGGCATCTAATTTACCGACCCCATATGGTAGGATCTGTTGCGTAAACCCAAAAATCCCGAACCGAGACGGAATGAATACTTCGCTCAATCGCGACTCATGAAATACCGCATCATTGTACTGTACATGAAATCCCCCATCATGTACAAACCTCAATACATGAAATCTCCCATCATGTATTATAATCCGCCATCAATCCATAACACCATCATATTAATAATCATCGAAAATACAATTATCCCGAGGGTTCATTACAATAACAACATAAAACAATTACAACTCGAGCGGACGACTTAGGAACACGGATGTTACAGCTTCCAACCAAATAGGACCGAAATTTCTCAAAGAGACAAGCTGAGGAGCTCTCCGGTTGTCTGTAGTTGCGTTGGGCATCATCCAACGTTCGGCTGGCATAATAGATGACATGCAACTTCTTATCTTTCCTCTGACCCAGCACAGCACCTACAGCAAAATCACTTGCATCGCACTTGACCTCAAAAGGTAAGTTCCAATCCGGGCTGAACCACAGTGCGCTTACGTGCGCTTTGATACAGCAAGACAAGCGAGTGAAGTCAAATTGCACATCACACAAAAGGGCAGTGAGAGGTCGAGCAATTTTGGAGAAATCCTTCATGAATCTCTGTAGAACCCAGCTGCAAACTCGAATGACCTGATCTTGGCCTCGTCACCTCGATTCCTTTCTCTGAAACCTTGTGTCCCAAAACAATCCCAGCTTGAACCATGAGAGTGACACTTTTCCCAATTAAGAACTAGATGCTTCTCTTCACATCGCTGAAGCACTTTTACCTGGCTGTCAGACATCCTTGAGCGAAGACCCATAAACAGAGAAATCATCCATGAATACCTCCATAAACTCCTCGATCATATCGGTGAAATCGAAATCATGCATCTCGGAAAGTAGCGGGGTTACATAGTCGAGCGATTCTGCGGTATGCAAAGTGCCATAAGGACATGTAAAAGTTGTCTTCCCTTGATCCTCTGGGTGAATGGGGATCGGAAAAGCTTTGAATAACCATCAGAAAGCAGAGTATGGGTGACTCAGCGCTCCAGCATCGGTCAATGAAGGTAAAGGAAAATGGTCCTTTCGGTAAGACATTCAGCTTCCTGTAGTCGATGCATCCTATGACGTGATAGTGCATTAGGGATCAGCTCGTTCTTCTCATTCTTCACCAGCTGATACCACCCTTCTTAGGCACGACATGAACAGGGCTAACCAAGAACTATCAGATTGCATAGATGATCCCGGCTTCGAGCAGCTTCATCACCTCTTTCCTGACAACCTCCTTCAGGTTCGGGTTCAACCGTCTCTGACACTCAACCGATGACTTTGACTCATCCTCCAAGTGAATCCTGCTGGATACCATCCGCTTCACGTACCTTCTATCCCCTGAAATCAGTAATAAGTGATCAATCAAGCAACATGAATTAAGTAATATCTTGGTAAGAACCCAAAGGATGTATGAAAACCGGATCCAACAACCTAACAACATTAAACCATGATTTCCCATTCGAATCACCCCTTTAAACCGAAAAAGACTACTCAAACGTTATGAACGAATACACAAACGAAATCGTGAAGATATGCATAAAATAGCCTTGAATAAACAAAAGGGGTTCAGAGAAACTTCTCTAAAAGTTACAGAAGAAACCGTCTCCCCAAAAGCGATATAACTAGAAATTGATTAAGAACAAGTGAAGATCTTCAAAGGGCGACTTTCTCTCTCTTTGCTGCTGTGTTTTTAGGTATGAAAAATGTTCTTAGAGGCCCTGAGAGGCGTACTTTTTAATTGGGGCGAGTCTTCATATATTTATAGGTCTTGAGACTTCACAAGTCGGTTTAGGGCTTCTCGGGATCGAAAACAATGAAGAGATGTCGTTTTGGTTAAATGAAGGCACGTCAAAGCTTGGTCGTGGCAAGGGCGATTGGAGGCGCGGAAAAGGTGTGCTTGTCCGCGGACGTATGGCTTCAGCCTTCAGGGAACGGTGAAGAAGTGTTTGGCCGCGGCTTCCTCTTCTTCGGGCGCGGCTGGATACGTCTCTACTAAAATAGGTATAACTTATGAATGACTGAATGGTTTGGCCTGGTTGACACTTCTAGATTTCCAATGACTCCAAGACGTTTAATTTGGTGCACATGAAGACCTTCAACGGATGTCAAACTTTTGATGCTTCGAAACTGTCCTGAAGTTCGTTTTGATGCATTTTGTGTCTTTTTGCCCAAAAACTTGTAAAGACTCTTAAAATTACAAATATTTGAAAAAGATCTTTGAACACACTAATATCACTTGAAATCCTTATTAAAAACCTATTAAAAACATAGTAAAAATGGGTAAAAATATGATGTTATCAAAGAACATTTATGATCACATACATTAGAATTTCTAAATTCTAAGAGTAGAATTGGATTCCTAGTCGCGATGGTTTCAATTTGATATATAATTAACATTAATTTAACAAACTTAACGACGGTGGCGGGGTTAAATTACGGGTTAAATTCAATTTCGTAAATTTAACTTGCATTGTTTGTAAGTTGAAGGTAAACTTGGAAGAAAATGCTTTTTGGAAGGTTTTTTAACGGAAAATTCAAAAAGATGTTAAACTGCACGGGAAAATAATATGCCTTCTCCGGAATTGCCAACTAAAGATATGAGTTCCCTTTTAAGATCAAACCTCTTTCGCTTTTATGTTTGAAGAATGACCTTAAGTGAACAAATGTCTATATGTGCCCTGAACCACGATGTCGCCTCCACTATCGTAATGTATAGATATCTATTGGCAGCTTCTAGGGGGTAAGGGATACATAGATTCTTCAATAGCCGCCAGAATTTACGTAAAGTTCTTGGCAAAGCTATGTGTCATGTCCTCATTTGTTAGCGGAAAATCACCCCCCAACATCTATGGACGGTAGATATAATAATATTACGGATCTGATTGGTAATACGTTAGAAGAAAACATAATAACAAAAAAAAATTACTCTGGAGACCATTTATTTTCCCACTTGTCAGGAAAAAGAGATAATAAATTTTTTTGTATCTTTTTGACCAGAAAAGTGGATTTAAACTTAACTCTACGAAAGTAGAAAGAAAAGAAAAATAACTACTCTAGAATTTAGATTCTTTTTCTTTAATTTTTTTTCTTGTCATGTCCACTTTTTACTCTACATGCAAGTATGCAACCAGTCACATCCTACATGTCAACATTTGTAGATAAAACCTAGAATTATGGTTATTTTGTCCAATTTCCTAATTATAAACTGAAACAACAAATGACGGGGAAGGACATAAATACTTGGTACCCATTATTTGTCCTGTATCCGCTTGAAAAAACAAATGCTCGTCGTTGTCAGAGCAAGTAACAAGTAATATAATTTTGATACTTGTAAGCAACTTGCTTTACATGTTACCTGTTTTATATTTACTATTTTATATATATATCTTTATTATTGTATTAGTTTTTTTTTTAAATACACTTTAAACTACGTTAAATTGTAAATTGAATTTTAAGTTCGACAAATAATAGCAAGTAATTTGTAAGTAATTCGTAACAAACTCGCATGTGATCTACAAGGAACTCACATGTAATAGGATGGGGCAAATAACCCGCGAATAAACCTTAGCAGGTACTTGAAATTACGGATACTTTTTACTTTTTTATAACAAACCAACTACGGGTACAAATTTTTACGAGTCGTAAAATGCAGATCAAATACCAAATATCCCTAAAGTAGCATGTACTTGCTTTGTGCCCACCCCTTTAATGGCCTAAGAATTCAAACTTTTTTTCAAAGAGATCATGCCATAAATATAACCGCGATGGTGATGACATTATCCGAATCAAAGGTTAAAAGTATAAGAAAGTGGAATATATAGAAATGTATTTTATTAGATAAATGAAGGATAACTTAGGACTACGTATGTACATTGTACAGGAAGTGAAAGTGAAAGTGATGATGAGGCTGGGAAGAGAAGTAAAAGCCGTAAGTAAAGATTTGTTTCTGGATCCGGTGCAAGTGTGAACAGCTTCATAGTGGCTTTATTTAAGCAGACACTGCAGCTGCAGCTGCAGCCTGTTCTTCGTTCGCTGGTTGGAGAGTGCACACCAGGTTACGGTCTCCATACACGTTGTCCACACGCCCTGTTTCACACATATTTTCATTTTGAAACTGACTTATAATAACCAAATATTGAATTAAACCGAACGCCACCCTTAGTTTTCAAGTACCTGTAGTGGGCCAGAACTTGGAGGAGCGGAGCCATGGAGCAGGGAAGGCTGCGTATTCACGGGAATATGGCTTTTTCCATGTGTCTGCCATCAGCAATGAAGGAGGATGTGGAGCTCCCTGTGTGTTCGTGTTTTAAGGGTCATTAGAATCAGATGAGAGCAAGTCGGAACTGAAATTGCAGTCTCAATTTTTCTTTACCTTGAGAACATTGTTGTGCGGATCGGCGTTTCCTTTCTCAATCTGTGAAATTTCTTCCCTGATCGAGATGAGAGCATCACAGAACCTATCTAACTCAGCCTGCAATATTACATACATACAAATTATAGAGCATGTATTAGAGACTGAGAGCTGAGTGATTGATAGATTTGCCGTGCAAGTCATTATTACCTTGCTTTCGCTTTCAGTTGGCTCAATCATAAGTGTTCCAGGGACAGGCCAAGACATTGTTGGTCCATGGAACCCATAATCCATCAGTCTTTTGGCCACATCCTCTGGTTCTATTCCAGCAGTGTTCTGAAGACATTGGACAAGACATTGATTCATCATCTACAATCCAAAAATGAGAGCATTTACTCAAACGAGATAAAGAAACATACCTTGAATCCTCTCAAATCAATGATGAATTCGTGAGCGACTGTTCCATTGACACCACGGAAAAGAACTGGGTAGTGGCTCTGAAAAACAAGAAAGCATAAGTGAGGTTGCACAAGAGAGAGAAGTTCACTTTCTTTAAAGAGTTGCAAGAACAAGAGAAGGTACCTCCAGACGCTTTGCCATGTAGTTAGCGTTCAGAATTGCAATCTTAGAGGCGTCGGTGAGTCCCCCAGACCCCATCATGGCAATGTAAGTATACGAGATTGGCAAGATAAGCGCAGACCCCCATGGTGCTGCAGATATGGTTCCCAGCGGTGATGTCTGTTCGGGTTCAGGGATACCACCGGTAGGTATCTGTAGCAGAGAAAATAGAGTGAGAACAAGAAAGCAGATATAACCCAATCAATGAGAAAGATGGATTAGCAATTATAACAGACGATAATTAACACTAACCACAGGGTGAGAAGGTAGGAATGGAGCCAAATGTTGCTTAACACCGATAGGGCCCATACCGGGACCACCACCTCCGTGAGGGATACAGAAAGTCTTGTGGAGATTGAGATGGCAAACATCCGCTCCAATGAAACCAGGGCTAGTCAAACCCACCTGGGAATCCAAACAACATTCTCAAATTTGACAACTTTTGGATTCTTCAGTCAACATATAATCTGTACCAGCAGAGAAACCATACCTGTGCATTCATATTAGCACCATCCATATAAACTTGGCCTCCATTGTCATGAATTATATTGCAGATCTCGTCGATACCCTCTTCATAGACTCCATGAGTTGAAGGATATGTAACCTGATATTCAGACAGTTGTTGCAGAATCAGAAAGTGGAATGCCCCAAAGATAATAATGGTTATATCTACAGTGAAAAAGAAGAAAATACATACCATAAGGGCAGCTAAGTTTTCCTTGTTGGCTTCAGCGGCTTTCCTCAACTCTTCGATGTTAATGTTTCCCTTGGCATCAGTTCCAACAGCAACAATTTTCATTCCGCACATGGCAGCACTAGCAGGGTTTGTCCCGTGAGCAGAAACAGGTATGATGCACACATTTCGGTGATGATCTCCTCTTGACTGCATCATTCATTCACCCATTCACCAAATTTTTTGGAGTGTAAGTTCATATTGGAAATAGGGACACTGGATTCAGGTTTTACCATATGATATGCACGGATAACCATAAGCCCAGCATACTCGCCAGCAGCACCAGCATTAGGTTGCAATGAGAAAGAGTCGAACCCAGTGATCGTACATAAGAGCTCACCCAAATTCGTAAACATTTCCTATAAGCAGGCAAACAAAAATCAGTTCATGTTTCAAGTAAAAGAGAGAAAAGTCAAATATGTGGCCTCACCTGATAACCTTTTGCTTGTTCAACAGGAGCAAAAGGGTGCATGTTGGTGAAACTTGGCCATGTGACTGGCATCATTTCGGTTGTGGCATTCAATTTCATTGTACAAGATCCAAGTGGAATCATGCTGTGGCACAATGATAGATCTTTAGATTGTAACTTGTGGATGTACCTTAGTAACTCATGCTCCGTGTGGTACCTAATCAAGTGTAAGAAAAAAGAAAGTAAATGTGAGGTACTTAATAATAAGCCACAAGGCAATAAATGATCCAAGATACTAAGAAGGTGATATACATGTTGAAGATTGGGTGGGTCAAATAAGGGCTCTCTCTTGTTAGGATAGAAGGAATAGCATTGTTAAACTCCGGTGCAAGAGACTCAGCCGTGAATTGAACCTTGTACATTGGAGAGTTGGAGAAAACAGTATTTCAAGCAAACAGGGAAAAAAGAGTGACCAAGTGAAATTAAACAAGCGAAAATGAATGGATATTAGTTAGAAGTAAACTCACCGGTTTTCCGGAAGCAAAAACTTCAAAAAGTTTATCGACATCATCCAAGGTGGTTGTTTCATCGAAAGCAACAGTAATCTTAAAGGACAAGAAAAAACCCCATCAATGTTAATAATCATATCCAGATATTCAAAGAGAAATATATATATATATATATGAAGAAACTCACAGTGTTGGAGTCCACAAGACGCAGGTTGATTTCTTTTTTGGCTGCTGCATCAAAAATTGCATGTGCATCTGAACACGTAACTTTGACAGTGTCAAAGAAGGGAAGATCTTGGACTTGTGCAGATCCCAGTTTCTTCAATCCTAAGGCAAATACGCCAGCGAGACCATGAACCCGTTGTGCCATAGATTTTAAGCCTTCTGGACCATGGTAAACAGCATACATCGCAGTCATGTTTGCAAGCAACGCCTACAAGGTAAAAAAGGTGAAAAAATTAATTACAACGTAGAAAAAGTCCAACTCTGTAAAAAGTTTGTTACCGGTAAGATTTTTGTAACGGTAAGAAAAAACGATACTCGATAGCTAAATAGTTTGAAGACGTAAGAAATGGTTGTACCGCTCTCGGTACCTCTAATTCTTCCGGCTTTAATTATTGGTCAGTATACGCTGCTGTAAGAAGTTATATACGAATCAAATCATGTAAAATTTGAAGTCATTTTTACCTGAGCAGTACAGATGTTGCTGGTAGCTTTGTCCCTACGTATATGCTGTTCCCTAGTCTGCATAGCCATACGCAAAGCTTGCTTTCCCGAAGAATCAACACTAACACCAATAATCCTCCCAGGCATCATTCTCTTATACTCTTGTGAAGTAGCCAAGAAAGCAGCATGAGGACCACCGTAACCCATCGGTACACCAAACCTCTGAGCCGACCCAACGACAATATCCACACCAAATTCCCCAGGCGGTTTCAACATTGTCAAAGCCAACAAATCCGTAGCCATCACAACCTTAACACCATTAGCATGAGCATTCTTAACAAACTCACCATAATCCAACACTTCACCCTCAGTCCCCGGATACTGAACCAGCACCCCACACACATCCCCGGAGCTATAATCCACATCCTTAAGATCCGCAGTCACAACTTTCAAATCAAACCCATCCGCTCGAGTCTTGCAAACATCAATCGTCTGAGGATGACAATTACTAGCAATCACAAATGTCTTCTTCTTCCCCTTTAAAATATTGTTACACATCGCCATTGCTTCCGCAGCCGCAGTACCTTCATCGAGCAACGAAGCGTTCGACATAGGTAGACCAGTAAGATCAGTAATAACCGTCTGGAAATTAAGCAAAGATTCGAGCCTTCCTTGAGAAATCTCAGCTTGATAAGGAGTATACTGAGTATACCAAGCAGGATTCTCCATTATATTACGCAAAATCACAGGAGGAATATGAGTGTTATAGTATCCCATACCGATGAAAGATTTGAAAACTTTGTTCTTCGTAGCTAAATCACTCATATGCTCAATCATTTGATTCTCCGTTAATCCTTCATCAAATTTCCCCGAAAACTTCATCGAATCCAACCGAATCGATTTCGGAACAGTCGAATCAATCAACGTGTTGAGATTATCGAATCCGCAGTAATTCGCCATCTGTGTTTGTTCCTCCGGTGTGGCGGAGTTGTGACGCCGCGGGAAAGTGTCGCTTGGCTTCAAAGCATCGACGGAGATCGATCGTGTTTGTTGTTGTTTCCTCCCGGAGCTGGTAAAAGCCGATCCAGCTCCGACGACGGATACATCACGACGGCGGTGGATAAAGGAGGAGACGGAGGAGACATACCTTGAGGGAGTAACCGTCTTCGCCGGGATAAGAGACGATTCGCCGTTACGGTGACGTTTACTCTCGTTGACGAGACGTTTCACGATCCCTCTGTAAGCAAGTCTCCTTGCACGCTCCATAACCAAAAAAGAAATGCAAATCTGAACTGAGTAGAGAGACACACTGTTGCAATGCTAGTGATAATATATATATTATAGTTTCAGGTTGGTAATTATTAATTTAATGATAAAAATGTGATTTATTAATATATTTCTGGAAAAAAAAAACATGATAATTTATGTGGTTTTTAGATTTGAAGGGGGGTTGGTGACAACCACTGAATTAGCAACTATACAGAAAAAAACAAATTTATTTGCATAGATTCCACGTATTTTGCATCGAAGAAATAATGCAATATCTTGATTAAAAAATATTTATCACTTTTCTATAGGAAAAAAGAAATTTCTGTGTAAAAATTCTCAAAATCGCCATTTTTTTTTTTGCAACTATACAGGATAATTCCACGAAATAAAAAAATAATACGCAATATAATCCGTCTTCGTTACCGTCAAGTTTATAAAATTTTGATAAATAATATATCAAATCAAAACTCTTACGATGAAGGTATACTTGAAGGAATTCACGAAAATCAAAAGATTTTATTCTTTTTTTCTTATCTTTTATTTCTCGTTCTTTAAATTTGAAAGCTCATATATTTTAGTTTATAGTGTCACAATACAGAAAATTGCTGTCACTTATGAAAACTCTATTTTCCAGGCTTAGATTTATGAGTCCATTTAATTAATTTTTATAAGCTGTTGACCAAAACAAAAAAAAACTAAATCAAATGTATATGACTTTGAATTTTAAAATCTAATGTATATGACTTTGAAAATGTTTAGAAATAAGTATAAATGTAATATTGCGTATTACTTTTGACTTCGTAAGATTAATCTGTATTTTTTAAAATATAGGGTAAAATTGTAAAAATTGGCGAGTTCGAAGTTTTTTGCAGAAGACCCTAGAAAAAATTGCATTTACATGCATTTTATAGATTATATATTTAGTACATTAAAATCTTAAAAATTGATACGTAGGCTTAGAATAAACGCTCTATGTACAAGCTCTCCCTGGCCGCCTTCAGATTTGGTTTCCTACCTCTCTCCGCCGTCTTTGGGCGGTGGCGCCACCGCCGCCGTCACCCAAGGAAGCTCCTCTTTCAAGTATGCTCAAGATCTCTAAGCCCAATCTTCAAAAGTTTTTCATGTGCATGGATTCGGCGAACCAGGATATGTCTATCAAGGGCAATCAGCCCAAATCTTTGAATTTTAATTTTTTAAGCTTATTATCGGATGTAATATGCGATCACGAACACTCGGTTGAGGACCCGATTCTGTTTGATATTACTATTGTAACCGACTAAATTTATGAAATGAAAAGTTTACCGACAAAAAAAAAATCTTAAAAATTTTAAATGCGGATAAACTAAGGTTTTAAATCGTTAGAAGGATAGTACGATACATTTTTTGCGACTATCGTAGTCATAGTATAAGTATAGTTCATTACTTCATGCAGTCATTATGGTTACAGAAATTAGTATAGTCAATTCATGATAATCAAAATACTATATTGTTTCATGCAGTCATTATATAGGTGATTCAGTCATTATAGTTATTTCTGAGTTTAGTCAATTCATTATAACCAAAATACTATATAGTATATACATATTGTTCATTCAGTCATTATATTAAGTAGGCGTGCGATATATACCCGATCAAAATTTCCGACCAAAACTGAACCGATTTTTAGTTATTTCAGTTCATGATTGGTTATTATAGGTGAACGATCGGCAAATTTTTCCAATGGGTTCGGTTACTGGGTTTGTTCGATTGGTTCATCGGAACCAAACGGTTACCCGAATTTGTTTTAAGAAAAATATAATCACTAAAGTAAATTTGACTATACCAAAATTTACAGAAAATATATCATTATTCTTCTAAAACCGATAACCAAACCGAATATTTTGTTTGGATAATTTCGGTAAAAAAAAATAAACTAAAAACGATTAACCGAAATAATCGAATCGTTTGTCCCATATAAACCAAACTCGCAAGCCTAATACTCTTTTTTTAGTGACTAATTCCCTCAGCTCAGTTAACTCTCTTAGACCCTTAATTTTTTTTAAAAGATTGAAAACAAGTTAACATAACTTTTGCAACTGTATATACATTTGTAAGACAGAAAATGCTTTAAACCTGGAGGAAAAAATGAATGGAAGAGAATCGAAGTGGAAGAGATTGAGAATATGTGGACTACAAGTTTATACATTTGCTTTACAAACTAGAGAAACAAAAACTAATAAAATATATTATAAAGAGCTTATGATTATTTTGGTTCACATAGTTACATAAACTTATGTGGCAGGATGTGTTTCACAGAGAACTTATCTCATCATCATTTGACAACGGAACCATCGCCCTCCAAATTTGGATTGCAACTTAAAAAAGAAAAATTAAATCAAAAGATCCACTAAATTTGAAATTATTAATTTCATGTTTTTGATAGTGCGGTTTGGTCGGGGGCCCTAGAAAATGATTTCCCATCAACCTAGTAATACGTATCAAAGAGTTAGCATTTCACAATTGATCATTATATTTCTTTTTTTAATCAAACTAAAAGATATCTCATGCTATAGCACGGACAAATTACAATTATAAAACAAAATATTTGAAAATTATAAAATCAGGATATTAAAAAATTGTAATTCTGTCAAAACTTTAAGAAAATTATAATATCAGTTTTTATAATATCGAATCTTTGTAATATCCGCGTAAACATTTTGTAATAAGAAATATAAAATCAATCTTTCATACTCGACGATATTGAAAATTTTATGTTGAAAAAATTATATATAAAATATGAATTTTTTTTTATTTAACCGAATAAAGAAGTAAAGTTTTGGAAGATTGCGACATTCTAAGATATTAATTAAGATATTTTAGAAAATATTAATCTAGGATATTCTAGATTGATTTCGTAGGATATATTTTTCTGTTGAAAGATAGTATGTCTATTAGCGATATTGGATATTGCGATATATTATTCGCAACAGAAAATTTCCGGATAATTTTTATTTGAATTTTAATTATATTTTGTTCTGTTTTAATTATCAAATTTTACAATTTAAATAGATTTGAAAATTAAATTACAATGTTACATTATTATGTTAAATTTTACACCATGTTAAATTAAGTCAAATACAAACTAATATTTTTAAATCTACTAAAAATCTATTAATATATTTGATATTATAAAGAGGAACTAACATTAACATTAACATTAACATTAACATTCCAAAAAAAAAATCGCAATCTACATCAAATCTCTTATTTTTAGAAAATTAAATCAACAAAATCTATTTTAACTACTTTTCAAAAAATTTAAAATAAATAAATTAATTAAAACAAAAATTATAATTAATTAATTAATTAAATGATCACATAATAAATAATGACTAAAATACCCTTAATGAGAGATTAAAATTTGTTCTTTGAAGTAATGGCAATGTGATGTAAATATAAACACTTTTTAATGTTTATTTATAAATGTATTCCCCAAATAATATATAGGAAATTAATCATTTTATTCTGGCTTTAAATGCATGATAAATTCTTTGGTAGATATAAATATATAACCAAAAAGAAAAAAGAAAAAAAAAAAGGAAGAAGAAGAAGAATTCTATGTAGAAAAAAGTTCTCGACATGTGATATATTTTAGTTTCCAATGTTTTATGTCATTAGTCTAACATGAATGCACTTTGAAATCAATTGATTTTCTTTAATCAAAAGTAAAAGATTATAATAATTAAGTTAATACTGTATAATTTTAACAAATTTGATATCGATCTATTTACTGTCATATGTTTCTGATGTACAATATAATTTCTTCCATGTTTTTTTTGTAACTTAAGGTAACACATTTACCTCTGTAATATCTACTCTCAACTTATTTACTCATATTCAAGAGTACACACTTGAAGACTAACATGGCTCCTCTTGAATCCTTCCATCCGTTGCTCCACCTGGAAATTGGAATCAGTGTCTCCTTATTGCAATTCCATATGCTTAACAGTTAACTCCTTAAACCCATTAATCAGTTTTAATATTTTCTACTTATGGACACAAGAACAATCTATGAAACCAATAAGTTTTTTTGTTCTTATTCCTACGAGAGTTTGATGTCGATAATGGAGTTACCTAGAGCTTCATCATCCTTCAGATGATGTCTAGGAGATCATAGCAAACCTGAAAATTTTGTACAGGTTTTGCTTGAGTCATAAAATTTGTTGGATTACACGTAGTTAGTATCTTTCTTAATACCACATCTCCTCTAGATACAATATTTGTGATCAATTAAGAATATAAATATTTTATATAGTATCATCATTAAAGAAAATAAACTTACAGGATGAGATAAAAGAAAATTAAAAGAACTCACTACATATTAGAAAAAAAAATATGAAAAGAGCACACTGTATATATATTAACCAAAACAAATCTCACTACATCCCCTATATATTATTTGGAGAATACACTTATAAATAAATATTTACATCATATTGCCATTACAAAAAAGAACAAATTATCATTTCTCATTAAGAGTAGTTTAGTGATTAATTATTTTGTTAATTGTTTTTTTTCTACTTCTTTCTAGATTATAATTTTTGTTTTAATTAATTAATTTATTTTAATTTTTTGAAAAATAGTTAAAAATAGATTTTATAAAGATTTTGTTGATTTAATTTTCCAAAAATAAGAGATTTTATGTAGATTCTCAATTTTTTTAAAAATTTTAAGAAATAATTTATGTAGATTGTCTGATTTTTTTACTTCTTTCTAAATTATAATTTTTTCGTTTTAATTAATTAATTAATTTTGAATTTTTTGAAAAGTAGTTAAAAATATATTTTTTTTTTTACTTCTTTCTAGATTATAATTTTCGTTTTAATTAATTAATTTTGAATTTTTTTTAAAAGTAGTTAAAAATATATTGTTTTTACTTCTTTCTAGATTATAATTTGTTTTAATTAATAAATTTATTTTAATTTTTTTGAAAAGTAGTTAAAAATAGATTTTATGAAGATTTTTTTGATTTAATTAAACATACTAATTAAATTAAATTAAATGTTGATTTAATTTTTCAAAAATAAGAGATTTTATGTAGATTGTATTTTTTTTTTTGAAATGTTTTAAGAAAAAATTTATGTAGATTGTCGATTTTTGTTTTACTTCTTTATAGATAATAATTTTTGTTTTAATTAATTAATTTATTTTAAATTTCTTGAAAAATAGTTAAAAATAGATTTTGTGAAGATTTTGTTGATTTAGATAAACACACTAATTAAATTAGATTAATGTTGATTTAATTTTCAAAAAAATAGATTTGATGTAGATTGCGATTTTTTTTTTGGAATGTTAATGTTAATGTTAGTTCCTCTTTATAAAATCGAATCTATTAATAGATTTTTAGTAGATTTAAAAATGTGAGTTTATATCTGACTTAGTTTAACATGGTGTACAATTTAACATAACGATGTAAAATTGTTATTTAATTTTCAAATCTATTTAAATTGTAAAATTTGGTAATTAAAACAGAATAAGATACAATTAAAATTCAAATAAAAAATATCCTGAAATTTTTTGTTGGGAACAATATATTGCAATATCCAATATCGTTAATAGACATACTATATTTCAAAAAAAATATATATATATTCTACGAAATCAATCTTAGAATATTCTACCTTAATATTTTCCAAAAGTTTTTTTAATTAATATCTTAAAATGTCATATTCTTTCAAAAATTTACTTTCTTAGGTTAAATCAAAGAAAATATCCTGATTTTATATATAATTTTCCAACAGAAAATTTTTAATATCGTAGATTACAAAATGTTAATGCGAATATTATCAAGATTCGATATTATAAAAATTGATATCGTAATGTTCTTAAAGTTTTGGAAGAATTACAATTTTCTAATATCCTGATTTTATAATTTTCAGATATTTTTATATAATTACAATTTGCTCTGAAATTGCAAATATCAACATTTTTGGCGCCTTAGACCAACTCAGCCATATCAACATTTTTGGGACATATTCCTCTGAAATAAAATATAAAAGATGATTTACTTTAGAATAATTCTTTTGCAATATACATTTTTAAAGTCTTTTTGCATATATCTCCGGCGCTGACAAGGTAATATCATTTGGAACAGTACCATGATCTGAAACAAAATAAATTATTAAATAATAGATTGAATGAGATCTCTTTTACAAATGAAACAATGAAACAAGATTCACATGTATCATCAGCCAGTGCCCATAATGGGCACATAAATATAATTTTACAAAAAGGGATACTGAGGTATCTGTCTATAATATATATAGTTTCAGTATATATGTGGTACATCTAGCAACAACTATAAAATCAAATCACGTAAGAACTATGAAGTCATCTTTTCCCTATACAGCTCCAGTGATGCCGGAACTCTAGTGCTTGTGAGATCATTCATATATTCTGTAGAACTGTGTCAAGTGGGACAACTCTTGAAACAAACTACTGATCGATGTCGTCAGGAGGCAATGTCGGACTCTTGGAGCACATATCTGTCTTATGAAGCTCCTTTAACCGGCTCTCCGGGTTACAAAGCCCTAAAGATTTGAGAAGAAAAGGTTGGCTAACTGATTCTTGTGACCGCTATTATGTGAAACCATATTTGTGTTACCTGAGCATTTGGGAATGTCCCAGACTGCTATGGACTTTGGGGAACAATGAGGATCGCATAAAGCACGGTTGTCCTCGTGATGTACATCCATTGCAAGCATCCAAGATCCGATGGTTACATCTTCATTATTAAACATCCTCAGACTGAAACGAAAATACCGATAATGAGATTTTGCATATCACAATTTTCAAGTGAGGTAAATCAAGAGCATTTCAAACCTGCCATTCCGAGCTGCTGCAAGTGAAGCCACTATTTCGGCTGAAATAACATATATCGGTCCATAAGCATGTATGAAATATTCATTTCCAATCAAATTGCCCTGTTTCTCGTACCTGACAAATTAAATATCTGTCACCAACACCAATAAACTCCGCAAAGAATTACAGTCACAGATGTTGAGAAGGCTAGTTAATACCATTTTAGTTTAGGGTCAGTTATAACTGGTCCTTTCTTCATGCAGCCAATGTATGTCTGTGAATGAAGTCTTTCCTTGGCAAGAAGTGTCGCAAGTCGATCTGAACAAAAGAAAAAGAATTTTAGTACTATTGTGATGCAGAAGAAAACAGCCCAAAATAATCACTTTAAAATACCTGGTCTCAAATAAATGTCATCGTCCGCTTTGACATAATAATCAGCTTCAAAGAGTTTAAAAGCTGCTTTGAAGAAGGCCAACCTAGGAGGAGAAGGAATCAGTCATTGATAAGAAATGCAAACACCCAAGAAATACAAAAAAAAGGCAGATCAGTGCCTAAAACCAGGATTTTACGTTTTATATGGAAGTCGTACATATTCTTCCTCGACATCAAGAAGCACAAAATCTCTGTACTCTTTTATCTCCTTCTCAAGCTCAGCCATCTTCTTTGCATCCTTTGACCGTCCAATGACGAATCTAAAAGCTAATCCAGTCGCTTGTTCCAACCTGAGTTCCAGTCAACACCAACAACAGAACATTGGATTAGAAATCCAAAATAAGCAGATGTATATGGATCCTACGAAAGTGAGGCAGTAAATCACAATTGGCTTATGCGAGGAGTTAATAATAAGATCCCTTGCTTAAACTCTAAACCCGTAAATTCCGGGTGAACATACACTTTTCCAAGTAACTAACAAAACATCAAAACTATTTTATTTGACTGCATTTCCGCATAGACTAAGCTGCTCAAGTCAATAAGCCCAACACAATTTACCGACGAATAGATCTCCGAAGTAACCGTATGACATCAAGATGTTAAGACTTTAAAGGTGACAAAATCCCATCATGCTATACTAACGGTATAACATCTAAAGGTGAAGACTTTATGACATCAGGGTCACAACACAAGTAATCGGATTAGTACTTGGTTTTTCTTAAGTAACCTTATGACATCAAAAGGTGAAGACTTTGAAGGTGACAAAATCCCCTCATGCCATGTTTTACTACATGTTGTTACCCATCTAGGAACAAGATCAAGAGATAGAAGAGTTTCTCCTACAATTACGGATACTTACTTAACTTTATAAATCGATGAATCTCACCGATGGAAGTAACCAGCATTTCAGATTTTGACAACAGAATTTGAAAGCAATGTATAATTCTATAACTTATGATAAGAGAGTTTAGATACCTTAGAAGAGCATCATGATCAGAAGCAAACCAAGTACTCCTCAAAGCAGCCCTACGATAACCGGAATCAAAACCAGTCTGGATCCCAACAAACCCTAAAAGCTTTTGTCTTTCAACAACCACACCATTACCACCATCTCCTCCAAGCTTTCTTGAAGCAGACACAACCCGAGAAGTGTCCTTAGATCCACCGCAACGATAAACAGAAGCAGGACCGGCGGAGGAGGAGATTGCGAAGATAGCTCCGGCGACTCCGATGAAAACAGAGACAAGGGAGAAGAATATGATAGCTACATGAATACGAGACGAAGCATAAGAAGAAGAAGAAGAAGAAGAGTTCGGCTTATGGGCCTTCGAAGAGGGTTTACTGTAGTAAGAAGGAGACGCCGGAGAGGAGAAGGAAGATGCGGTGGAGAAGCGGTGGGAGAAGAGTGGCATTATCGTAAATCTGAGGTTGGTCTAAGGGTAAGTTTGGGTTTTGGGATAACTTGGTCACTCTGGATTCAGGTTTTTTTAGATCTGTCTATTTGCTTTAGTGACGGTGGTGTGTGAAACTGTGGCGAATCTAATTATTTTCCTCTTTTTGTGATTCTCCTACGCGAAATCTATTAATTATGTAATAATAAGTCCTTTATTTTTTGGTTATTACGGAACGAAAGAAAGAGAAGCAATGAATGCATTCACATGACAATTTATGAGATTCAATTGCCCCGAAATATTATAGACGTACTACAAAATTAAATGTGAGTATGTAACACAAATAAGATCAACATCTGAAATCTGAATAATCAAAAACTATCTAACCAATAATTATGTGTGTAAGGGGAAGAGAACAGTCTCACCTGCAATATAAAGACATACTATTACTTTTTGGGGTTCGGCTTTTTCAATTACCAAAACATTGTTTTAGGAAAATAGAAAAGATCTGTGGAGCGTTTATGTGGAGTGGTTCCCCAAACATATATACCAAGGTATATTAGAAGGAAGTATGTTCACGTCTTAGAGAAGGAGGGCTTGGTATTCCAATTTTTTTTTTGTTTAATGGATTAATTTGATTAAAAGCAAAAAGAACACAATACAAATAAGGAATGTTTGAAAGAGAAAGAGGAAAATGCGTGAAAGTAGAGGAAAAAAAGGAGAAAGGAAGACAAAAGAGAAGACAAATGTGTAGCTGACTCATTAAAACCTTATTCGGAAAATTCAATTGGGACAAACCGAGTTAAGAAAAAAGAATACAACAACCTAGGACCTAAGGGAAGCAATGGTGATGAAAAGTTGGTGACGATGGTGTGGCGAGGGTGGCGATCACTGTCCCGAAATTCGAAACTTACTGAATTTTGGACTTGGTTTTATTTGCTTTGAAATGATTTTTTTTTTTAATGTTAAAGATATCACCATGGGTTTTTGGATCTAGAGGAAACTCCTAAAGTTATGTCTCCAAGCCATATAATTCATTGAAATGGAAGTCAATAATGGGTTTTCCACTCGATTTTGGATAGACAAGAGGCTGCCTATGAGAAAACTAATTAACATAATAGGTGAATGTGGTACTTGGAGTTAGGCATCATGAGAGATGCCACGGTTGTGATAGCTTCCACGGGAACATAATTGCGGTTTCGGTGAGTTTTGGAATTTGGAGTTGAGGACTATAACAGAGCATCACATTGTTAAGTTACAACTTGGTTCAGATGCCTGTTCTGATACTAAATAAAAAATCGGATTAATTCAACACTATTTTCTCCAAAACTCAACAACATTAAGTATTTCACTTTATTAGAAATCTGGTTAAGTAGCCTACAACTAGTTTAATTGGTTTTACACAAAGCATAAACTATTTTAACTTGTCACCTAAGATTTCTAATTTAAGCAAAAACAGATCTAAAGAACACACTTTTTTTTTATCTTTCTTACTCACTGAAATAGAGTAATCTTAGTCTCTCTCTAACAAAAAAGCTAACTGTCACTTATTCAATATTGGAACGGCTAACTCTCGTAAGCTCCTCCGCAACCCATTTTATATTCGTAGGGTTTAGGATCTTCTGGGTCAACTACTTCAATCTTAGATCACTCCAAATCTTCATGCGAATATCTTCTTTCCAAATTATATTCCTTCTGTTGTGTTCTCCACATCATCTATCCAGTTGGCGATGAAGTCCACGTCAGCTGCTTTTACTTGATGATCACTCCTTTAGACTGAAACAGCTTCCACGTTGTTTCAGCAATTCTGTGCATCCTTACAACACCAAGTGAAACGTGCATTTACATATATTTCATAGAAGACAAAGTTGAAGTTTTTTGACATTTTTTTCTCTACAAGTCTACATTTTTATTTTAAAAAGTTATTTGTATTTTAAGCATATTTTAATAATTAATTTCTTAAAAATAAATAACTTAACTACTGTAAACAAACTTGTTAAAATACGTAATTAACAGTATATTAACTGTATAAAAAGTTGTGACAAATTGTTTAGATCGATATATGCCTATATATCATGTATCTTTTTTTTCTTTCTCTCGAGCCATGCTTTTCTAAAATTACTTCCGTAGTCTCGACTACTTGCAGTCCAATTGCTGTTGAATTTTGTCTCTACCAACATCTTTGATTTAGGTCTAAGCCCATGATAAAGGAAATTAAAAAGCATTTTCTTGGTGTAGTTGTGAGGAGGACACTCTAACAGGTATCATTCAAAGCGTAACCAAGTTGTTAAGACATCTTCTTGACCTTTATCTTTAAAAGTTGCAGTCTTTAAAGGCTTTCTTCATGCCTCTCCATGATGTTGTTGTTTCTTGCCTTCTTGGGGTTCCTTGATCTGTAAAGACAAAAGAATCTCCTTATTTGGATTATATAGCCTTGTTGTTTGCTTTTGATCAGTTAGGTCTTAAGTAATTGTAAATTTTATAATCAATTTTGATTTTTTATTCTCCAAAAAAAAAAAAAAGGGTTACCCATTCAAAATTGTTGCACAATTAGTTTCCCTAAAATTTAGAAATCTAGATTCTCAAAAGTTGTACCAATTATTGACAAAAAATAAGCTAAGTATATGTATAACTTTTTACTACTCGTACAAGGCAGATCAAATATCAAATATCCTTAAAATAGCAGGCATTTGCCTTGTGCCCACCCCTAAATTTTCAAACAATATGTAATTTAACATATGAAGGTGCATCTGGAATTTCGAAATTAGAAGAAGCAAGAAACATTATGTACACTTGAAGCAGGGCTGTGAACATGTACATCTTTGGGCCGAAAAAGTCATAAGACATTTGGGCTTAAGCCCACATTTAAAGAACAATTACAAATATGACGGGCATGTAGGACAAAAGACGAGACTCATTTTGACAAGAATAAAAATGCCGTAATATATTACGGTGTTATAAAAATGATGTTTATATATATGGTTATATTACCAAAATATAAAAGAGAAAGAGATTTTATCAAAGAAATTGTATTGTATTGTATTGTATTGAAATGATTTTTACATTAAGCGGAAGCCTCTATTTATAGGAAAACAAAATGAGTTACTATGCATGCATAGTGATAGTGGGCTCCACCATATAAATTATATTTCGCGGTGCCAACATTTGGACGCTTATAACACCTCCATGGAGACCGATGTCACTTGCGTTGCTTTTTCTTGGCCTGTTGCCTAAAAATCTTTATAGAAACCATGACAAAACCTCATAAGATAAAAAGAGTGCAACACGCAAGCTCTCCCTCGAATTATGTTATCTCATATGTCTCGTTGATGACGCATTCCAATGTTGTGGACATGTTTCTTGAACATCGAGGTAATGATTTGGTAAAAGATGCGCGTTGTCGCATGATCCATATATCGTGTCATTATTCTTCTCAAGCTCTTGAGTGTATGCGAAGAACTTCGGAGRGATATGTTTGGTTCTATCACTCTTGATATATCCTTCTTTTGTCTGAGCGACACATGCAGCATTATCTTCATAAAGAATTGTTGGCTCCGTGTTAACATGGATTCTTGACAATGTGTTGTCTTATCGATCTTACCATACACATTCTACTGCTTCATGGAGGCGATGATCTCGGCATGATTCAAGAAGTAATTTGTTTGCAACGCCATGATATAGCAGTCTCCGATCGTAAATACGTATCTTGTTTGTGATCGGGCTTTGTGAGGATCCGATAAATATCCTGCATCTGCAAAACCAATCATTTGACCATTTGAATTGTTAGGATAAAATAACCCTAAATCAATTGACCCTTGAAGATATCGAAAGACATGTTTAATCCCATTCCAATGTCTTCGAGTAGGGATGAACTATATCTCGCCAAAAGGTTAATGGCAAATGATATATCGCTAAGGCATTTGTGATACATAAGGGCTCCAATCGCACTGATATGGTACTTCTGGACCAAGTATCTCTTCATTTTCCTCGATGGTGAATGGATCATTATCACGACCATTCAAGTAGCTCCATGTTAAATCTTTTAATACTTTTGGTATATGTGGTTTGATGCACAAATATACCCTTGTGAGATCTCTTAATTTGTAGGCCAAGACAATACTTTGTCTGCCCGAGATCTTTCATCTCAAATTCTCCTTTCAAGTAATTTGATGCTTCCTGTATTTCCTTTTGAGTTCCGATCATATTTAGATCGTCAACATATACCGCGATTAATATAAATCCGGATGTTGTTTTCTTGATGAAAACACATGGACATATAGGATTGTTTACATATCCTTCTTTCATCAAGTGTTCACTGAGGCGATTATACCACATACGCCCGGACTGTTTTAGTCCATATAATGATCTTTGCAATTTTATTGCACATAACTCTTTGGGTTTAGATCTTAATGCTTCTGGCATTTTGAACCCATCAGGAATTTTCATATAGATATTGGTATCTAATGATCCATACAGATAAGCTGTGACAACATCCACGCATTTTAAATTTTCTTTAGCTGCTAGATCATCAGTAAACGTTATTGCATCCATAACGGAGAATATGTCTCCTCGTAATCTATGGTCTTTGAGAAAATTTGACAAGAGCTTTATATCTCATAACTTCGTTTTTCTCATTTCGTTTTCGAACGAATACCCATTTATATCCGACCGGTTTCACATCTTCAGGTGTGAGTACAATTGGTCCGAATACTTTTCGCTTATTCAGCGAATCAAGTTCGACTTGCATAGCATCCTTCCATTTTGGCCAATCATGTCTTTTCTGACATTCTAATACAGACTTTGGCTCAATATCATCGTTTTCATCACATATTTCCTTTGCAATAAGGTATATGAAAACGTCATCAATGCTATCAACTTCATGTCGATTCCATGTTTTCCCATTAATGGCATAGTTGATGGAAATCTCATGATTATCTTCAGGATTATGAGTTTCCATGTTATCATTAGTCTCATGGTTGGGTTCTTCCAAAATATTTTCTTTTATTCTGGGATCATTATGCTTTTCAGCTTCTTTTCTTTTTCTAGGATTTTTATCCTTAGAACCAATGGGTCTACCACGCTTCTGGCGTACTTTAGACTCACGTGTATCATCTGCTCTTCCATCTTCATGTGGTATTTCAATTCGAGCAGGAACATTTGCAGCTGGTATGTGTGATTTAGTTACCGTTTTGGTATCTGCAAATGCATCTACGATTTGCAATATTCAGAATTAACAATACGTCGAACTTCCAGCCCGACTTAGTAGGTGGATCAAGGTGTAAAGTGATGGTACACACCATTTTATATCCTTCTCTACYTGTTTATTTTTTCCCCTGAACCGGAATGTTTTCAAATGACCGCAAAACGCGAAAAACATCTCCTGCGTGGTTCTGTATCGATAATGATGGAGAATCACAACCAATATATATTCCCAACCTTCTTTGTGGTCCCAGGTGGTGCTACAGCACATATACCGCACAACCAAAATTCTTAGATGAGAAATATTTGTTCAAATGTTAACGTGAATGGAGAATATTTATGGTATGCACTTGGTCTTATCCGATTAGCTTCTCCCCATACGATGTCGGGAGTTTTGATCTCATTATCAATGGTCTTAATTAATGCACGCTTAATCAATGATTCAGCCAACCCATTTTGCGTGTGAACATGAGCTACAGGATGTTCAACTTCAATTCCCATTACCATACAGTAATCATTAAATGCTTGGGAAGTGAATTCACCAGCATTGTCTAGTCTAACTCTTTTAATGGGATAATCTGGGAACGTGCCTCGTTTGATTATCTAGAAATCTCGCAAATGCTATATTGCGAGATGATAATAGACAAACATGTGACCATCTGCTGGATGCGTCAATCAGGACCATAAAATAATAGAATGGTCCACATGGTGGATGTATGGGTCCACAAATATCACCTTGAATCCTTTCAAGAAATTTTGGTGATTCTTTATCAACCTTTAGTGGTGATGGCCTTATGATCAGTTTTCCAAGAGAACATGCAACACATGTCGTTTTATTTCTTATATCAATCTCCTGGATTTTTAGGGAATGACCATGTGAGTTCTCTATTATTCTTCGCATCATTGTGGTGCCTGGGTGACCTAGGCGATCATGCCATAATATGAAATCTTCCGGATTTCGTTTGAAATCTTCAGGATTTCTTTTTACCACAAGATGTGATTCTATTGCATCTATATATGTTTGATGCAAACCAGAAGGAAGTTTTGGTAATTTTTCCAAGATAATCCTTTTTCCCGATTCATCGGAAAATATATACATATATTTCTTTCCATTCTCAGTTGCAGACTGAGTATCATATCCTTGAAGATATATGTCTTTAAAACTCAACAAATTCCTTTTTGAATTTGGAGCATACATGGCGTTATCRATGGAAAATTTGCTCCATTTTGAGAATCTGGCTTTACAGCTCCTTCTATCACGCCTGCAGACTGATATTGTGTTACAATGATATTTTTAGATTTTAAATCAAAAATATCTCTTGTTTCTCGAATAGTGTGCGTTGTTCCACTATCTCGTATACAAATTTCTCTTACCATTTTGATATGTCTCTTCAGACATGATCCATTTCTGTAACAAATATTATTAATAAAATCACACAACAATTATTATTAATAAAAACACACAATAAAAAAATTCATAACGAAATCATGATGTATTTATTTGAAAATATAATATTATTATTGAAAAAATAAAAGTACATAATTATTAATGGCATTACTGGAAACTGTTCAGCAGTTTCACTACATCCTTATTACAAATTCATAGGAATGGTCTAGTCGAGCTCAAAAGTCGAAGAATCGAGCGTTGTTCCTCAAAATGAGATTTACTTCTTTTCTTTCCCATGAGTGACTCTTTGTATAATTTACAAAGATGTGTGAGTCGACACACTCGAGACCAATGTCGATCCGCATCGTAATGATGCTTTCAGGTGGTATTTTCAATTTCTTTCCCTTGGGAAGATTGTTCAGGTCGGATCCATTTAAATAACTTCCTTTCTTGTGGATGAGTGGATTTACCACGTCCACGGTAAAATCGATTTGTTTGATTTTTCCGTTGTGGATGTTTTATTTTTATTGCATTCACTTCAGGGAATGCTTTGGTTCCAGCAAGCCATTTGATTTTTATCGTTTAATATGAACCGAATAATTTTTATTAGAATAATTTATTAAACCGGTTACATGTTAATACATAAAGCGATTACAAGGAAAAATATTCCATAAAAAATTAAACCAAAACTAAAAACAAATTCTCCGGGAGTAAATTCCCCAACGGAGATGCCATAAATACAAACAATAATTAAAACTAAACAAAACACTAGAAATATGCGAATCATTTTACAAATGAAATCTAAGCAAATTTCTTATATGAATGAGATGAGGTGTGAATAAATGAGTGAATGTGTGGGTGTATTTATAGATTGAAAAACACTGTTCCGGACCGTTGGAAAGCATATGACCGTTGGAGATTTTTGAAAAATCGATCAGAAATTATCTATCATGCGATCAATTAATTTACCAGATTCAGATAAGCGATTTACGATTAACATAATAATATTAACAATAATATTATGATGACATGAATAAATTAATTATGCAAATTATAAGGAGGCTTAGCCATCCAACAATATTAATCAGTAATAACGGAATATAAAATAAATTATGTGGCACTGCCGGATATTATGGTGAGGTCATCCACGGTGAACGAAAATAAATTATTTGGCGGTTTGGCCGACCGATAATATTGAATAAAATTTCGGCATAGCCGAATGTTAGCCCTTCGAATAAATATGGTGCATTAACACCACTGTCAAGATTAAATTTAAGAGGCGCCAGTTCGCCTACGAAACATTTTATTTTATTGAACAAAGTAACTTACCTCCGGTATTAACCGGATGTCTTACCGTTTGATTTGATGAACTCGGCGATGAACAGTAATTCCGGTAATGAATAGTATTTTCCGGTAATGAACAGTGATTTTGGCAGGRAATAGTAATTATGCGGTGAATAGTACCTTCCGTGGTGAACAGACTTTCGTGAATAGCGTCTCACGGTAACGGTGATTTTGGAAGGAATAGAAGTGTCAGTAAGTATCGACGCCGACGGTAACTTCCGTCGTGAATAGAATAGCGGTATCCGTAATATAACAATCAGAGTGATCGTGCTGATAACGTGTTATAAAAACGGTGTTTATATATATGGTTATATTACCGAAATATAAAAGAGAAAGAGATTTTATCAGAGAGATTGTATTGTATTGTATTGTATTGAAATGATTTTTACATTAAGCGGAAGCCTCTATTTATAGGAAAACAAAATGTTACTATTACGCATAAATATAAATACTCCACCATATAAATTATATTTCGTTGGACGGTGCCAACATTTGACGTTTATAACATATAGTACTTTCTAGCCAAAATCTTATTTTTAGAATATTTAGGCTTTCTTAACAATGTTAACAAAACCATTAGTGGAATAAATACCCGTGTGTGACCATTTCGTTACCAATAAGTAAGTATGATAGGGTAATGAGTATCCTAGTGGTTATATATGGTTGTGAGTTATGTGATGATATGATGATTATAATGTTAGCGTAAATGAAACTGTATTGGACTTATGAACGGGTAAAGTGTAAAAGACTCAGAAGTGGAATTTGGATATCTATGGCTTGAGGTTTGGGGATCCGTGATCTTTTGTCCTTGTTCTATATGCCGAGGGTGAGTATGAAGACACATAGGAACGAGATTATAGTTTAGGTTTTTGTACTACCAACGGATAATTATTGTGTTATATATTGTTACTATGACTGTAACAGAAAGAGATTGCAAACTCATTTGCCCTGTGTGGCTATGAGAGTAATTAGGTCGTATTGAAGTTTTGAGAAGGACATGCGCAGAATCACGAAAAGTTGAGGAGTTTGGAAGTTGTTGAGATTAATAAAACTTGTGTTTTGTTGACTGATTATGTTTGAATACATAATGATAATATATACTTAAACATGTATACTATATTAATGTTGGATTGATCACACGTAGTATTTAACGTGTGTTGGGATAAATTCCAGACTCATTGAGCAATGTTAGATTGCTCATCTCATCCCCTTATTCTCATTTTAGGTTAAGATATCTCAAGATAAATTGAGATTCAGGAGAGTGGGAAGTGGCAGTGATAAGGAGATCCAATCTCAATGTAAGTTTTTAATTTTTGAAAGTTTGTTTGACGAGGTAAATCTCAATGTTTTAAAACTTAAATTTTTGTGTACAATGTAATCTTTTATTTGGCGTATATATAAACTTTTACAGACCAAATCTAAAAATTTCCCAAAAATCGCACACCGAATCAAAGGCTTGACAACCAGAAATAAGCTAGGAAAACACAGCACCACTTTCATCATCGGACGCAACATCATTAAGATCTTGGGAGGCAACGGATAATTATATTCGGAGGAGATGTGTGGATCAAGATTTAAGGGTTTGTGGTTTACACAATCGAGAGAAGTTTTAATTAAGATTTCCCAGTAGACAAGAAAAGATACATGCAAGGATAAAAGATGACCCATAAAAAGCTAATTGCTGGAGATCATTTTTTAAAAATCAGACACAACAAAAAGCACAAAATCAGAAGAAAAACTAAAAACTGGAAGAGCAAATTATGGTTTATACATGCTATACCACGTGTCTAAACGCCAATTAATACATCTGAGCTTGCCATGAGAGAGAGAAAGACAGACAAAAATAAATAAAAAGAATGTGTGGACGTGAGGTGGTGTTGTTTGAGATGATAATAGTTTGGTTTATAGTCATATTTCACTTTTCATTTATATGGTTTCCGACAAATTCAATGAATGGTGGAGCATAGGGACAGTGGTTTTTTCGTTAGCAAAACAATTTCCACGAAATCTCACTATAAATGCCGTAATATATTGACTTTCTGTGCCAATAGAGTCGTCAACTGTCTGTATTCATTCACACAGAAACTCTTCCTCTTTGTTAAAATCCTTCCTCCATCAATCCGGAACACATCCGTGTGGTTACGAGAGAGAGATCCCAAGTTTCTTCCACTCCTGGAGATTTCTCGTCTTTTCTTGCATCGGTGAGATTTTCATGTCCCTATTTTTCTCTTACTCCTCACTGTCTGAACTTAATTCCAACGTTTTTTAAGTTTTACTTAAGGTTTTATCACTGTGGAATCGAAATGATGGACTGGTTCTTGATGGTTATGCTGAGATGGTATTTTTTTGTTTTCGATTACCATTTCTTGATTGTATATTTTATTCGCCTAATTGTGAGAAATAATAATTGCTGCAGTGAATCTTCTTGAATTCATCAATGGGTTCTGTAATGAGCTTGAGCTGTTCCAAGAGGAAAGCAACGAGTCAGGATGTGGAATCCTCCTCAAACGAATCTGTTAAAAGACGAAAGATATGCTCAATGAACGATGATGAGAATTGCAGTTTGATTCCAACTCTTCCGGATGAGTTATCTTGGAAACATCCATGGACTTTCTGTGCCAACAACGTCTTCAACGGTCTGTATCATTCACACAAAGCCTCTTCCTCTTTGTTAATCCTTCC
This sequence comes from Boechera stricta, assembly GCA_018361395.1. Taxonomy (NCBI): domain Eukaryota; kingdom Viridiplantae; phylum Streptophyta; class Magnoliopsida; order Brassicales; family Brassicaceae; genus Boechera; species Boechera stricta. The sequence goes on from CM031541.1 coordinate 5,651,809, forward strand.
TCCATCCATCTTAAATCTTCATCCACTCTTTACCATACTTATAAATTCTTCTTTTTTCCTTGGCTCAGTCGCAGCTGCAGTAGGCTTCTTCACGCGTTTTACAAATGTCAGATTCCAACAAGATAACAAAGATACTATATCTCCTTCAACTTCTTTGTCTCGAAACTGGAAACACGATGTCTTTCCGAGCTTCCACGGACCAGATGTCCGAATAACCTTTCTTAGCCACATCCTTCTAGTGTTCAGGGGAAAGGGAATCGACGCATTCATTGATAATGATATAGAGAGGAGTAAGTCGATCGGTTCTGAGCTCAAAGAAGCTATCAGAGCATCAAAGATCACGATCGTCTTGCTCTCCAAGAAATATGCTTCTTCTTCGTGGTGTCTTGATGAGTTGGCAGAGATCATGAAGTGCAGGGAAGTGTTGGGTCAGATAGGCATGGCTATTTTCTATGAAGTGGATCCAACTGACATAAAGAAACAGACAGGAGATTTTGGAAAAGCCTTCAGAAAAACTTGTAAAGGTAAAACAAAAGAGCATATTGAGACATGGAGAAAAGCTTTGGAGGATGTGGCCACAATCGCCGGAGAGCATTCTCGCAACTAGTTTGTCCTCTTGATTTCTACTCTCCTTAATTGATATTTACTTACTAGAGTTTTATTTGTAGCTTTTACAAAATATCAAGACAAGAAAATACATATGTTTTGGATGTGTATCAGAATTTTTCATGACTAGACTAATTAATAGTTTTAGTTGATATCCATCAATGTTAGGAGCGATGAAGCGGCCATGATCGAAAAAATAGCCACTGATGTTTCAAACATGTTGAATAGCTCCACACCATCAAGAGATTTCGATGGTTTAGTTGGGATGAAAGCTCATGTGGCAAGGATGGAACAATTATTACGTCTAGATTTGGATGATGAAGTAAGGATGATTGGGATTTGGGGACCGCCTGGGATTGGTAAGACTACCATCGCTAGAGTTCTGTTTGACCAAGTCTCCAACAGATTCCAACTTCGTGCACTCATGTTCGATATCAAAGGATGTTATCTAAGACTTGGTTTGGATGAGTACAATGCACAACTGCAACTACAAAAACAAATGTTGTCTTTGATTATCAATCATAAAGATATCATGATTTCTCATTTAGGAGTGGCGCAAGAACAGTTGAAAGGCAAGAAAGTGTTTCTCGTTCTTGATGATGTGGATTGGTTAGGACAACTAAATGCCTTGGCGAAAGAAATTCATTGGTTTGGTCCTGGAAGTCGGATTATTATAACAACAGAAGATCGAAGAGTTTTGAACGCCCATAGGATCAATCATATTTACAAAGTGGAATTTTCATCATGTAATGAGGCTTTTCAAATCTTTTGTATGCATGCTTTTGGACAAAAGCATCCAGAGGATGGTTTCGGTGAGCTTGCTAAGGAAGTTACATACCTTGCTGGTGAACTCCCTTTAGGATTGAAGGTTCTAGGCTCTGCTCTACGGGGTATGTCCAAGCAGAAGTGGGAAGAGACACTACCAAGGTTAAAGAATCACCTTGATGGAGAAATAGTGAGCATTATAAAGTTCAGTTACGATGCTTTATGTGATGAAGATAAATATTTATTTCTTTATATAGCATGCCTTTTCAATCATCGAAAAACTCATGAAGTGGAAGGGGTTCTTGCAAACAAGTTATCGATTGTGAGGCAACGTCTTCATGTCTTAGCTGAGAGATCTCTTATATCCATTCATAGAGATCTCGATTTTGGAGAATTTATAAATATGCATACTCTGCTAGAACAATTCGGAAGAGAAACTTCCCGTAAGGAATTCATTTATCATGGCCTTAGGAAACGTCAGCTTTTGGTTGATGCAAGGGATATACGTGAAGTGCTCAGTGACGATACAATAGTAAGTTTTGCCATTGCATTGCTCCCTACAAATTGAGTTTATTTGATAACTAACCATCTCTGCTTATATTTCTTCTGGTTCTTTTTTTCAGGATAATAGTCGTTTTATAGGGATAACTTTAGATGTATCTAAGACTGAGGAAGAATTGAATATAAGTGAAAAAGCACTTGAAAGAATGTCTGATCTCCAATTCATAAAAATCTACGATTATGGTCTTGCTCCTCCTGAGAGATTGCGATCAGTACCGCAAGATCTAATTTATCATTCTCAAAAGATTAGATCATTGCGATGGGAGAATTTCCAGAATATATGTTTGCAACCTACTTTTAATCCGGAGTTTCTCGTCAAACTAGATATGTGTGACAGCAAGCTTCAGAAGCTATGGGAAGAAACTAAAGTAAGTAATTTTGATGAAAACTTTCGATTTTCAATTTTTTTTTAATCTATAATCTAAAGTAAGTAAAAAATTCTAGCGTCGTTAACAAACTCCAATTTTATAGGCCAATCGTATCAACATTTTCCTTTTTGTGTATGCAGCAACTTAAAAATCTCAGGTGGATGGATTTGGGTTATTCTAGAGATTTGAAAGAGATTCCCGATCTTTCAACTGCCACTAATCTCGAAGAGTTATGTCTTGTAAGATGCTCAAGTTTAGTGGAGCTTCCTTATTCTATTGAGAATGCAACCAATCTCCAGATATTAGATCTCTCTAATTGCTCAAGTCTTGTGGAGCTTCCATCTATTGGCAATGCAACTAAACTTGAGCGATTGAATCTTAATAATTGCTCAAGTCTTGTGAAGCTCCCATCCTCTATCAATGCCATTAATCTTCAGAAATTGTTGCTCACGTGTTGTGGAGCTCCCCGCTATCGAGAATGCAACTAGTCTCCGGAAATTGGATCTCAATAATTGCTCAACTCTACTAAATCTCCCTCCTTCTATTGGAACTGCCACAAATCTTGAGAAATTGGATAGTAGAGGATGCTCATGTCTCGTGAAACTCCCCTCCTCTATTAGAGATATGGCTAATCTCGAAGAGATTAATCTATCTAACTGTTCAAGTCTCGTGGAGCTTCCTTTCTCTATAGAAAACCTTCATAAATTGTGGAAGTTGATGATGTGCGGATGTTCAAGTCTCGTGAAACTACCCGACTCTATTGGAGATATGACTAATCTCGAAGAGATTAATCTATCTAACTCCTCAATCCTCGTGGAGCTTCCTTCCTCTATAGGAAACCTTCAAAAATTGTGGAAGTTGAAGATGTGCGGATGCTCAAAGATAGAGGCTCTTCCAACCAACATCAACTTGAAATCTCTCCGTAGACTTGATCTCAAAAACTGCTCGCAGTTGAAAAGTTTTCCTGAGATCTCCACAAACATTGAGTATCTCAACCTTATAGGAACTGCAATAAAAGAAGTTCCTTTGTCGATCATGTCATGGGATTATCTTTTTTTTGATGACTTTCATATGTCATACTTTGAAAGCCTCAAAGAATTTCCACATGCTTTTGACATCATCACAGAGCTGGATTTGAACGAAGATATAGAAGAAATTGCTCCTTGGGTCAAGGGAATCACGAGTCTACGTATACTTAGACTCAACAACTGCAACAACCTGGTATCAATCCCCCAACTTTCAGATTCTCTATTTCACATAGATGCAGATAATTGTAAGTCCCTTGAGAGACTAGATTGTTCCTTTAACAATCCAAATATTCGTCTGAGCTTTCCCAAATACTTCAATTTAAATCAAGAAGCCAGAGATCTCATCATGCACACATCGACTTCTGATTATGCGATCTTACCCGGTACACAAGTGCCTGCCTGCTTCAATCACCGTGTTACTGCTGGGTGTTCCTTTAAAATCAAGTTGAATGAGTCGCGTCTTCCTGCATCCTTGAGATTTAAGGCTTGTATGATGCTGCTTAAGGAAGAAACGGGTGATGATATGAGTGAGGAAGAAACGGGTGATGATATGAGTGAGGAAGAAACGGATTATGTACATATTCACATCAGTGACGAACAGAAGTATCTCAATATCTCAAAGTATCACATAGATCGACTTTTAACAGAGCATATCTACACATTTGAAGTTAAAGTAGAGGAGGTGACTTCCACCGAACTTGACTTTAGGTTCAAAACATACGATCACAAGTGGAAGATTGGAGAATGCGGGCTTCAGATATGGCATCGATGTTAATGAACATGATGAGAGCTTCAGAGATGGCATCGATGGAGGAGGTTATAAAATTGTAGGCCATTTTCATTATTAATTAATTTTAAGATAATTAGATGTTGTACTTGTGTATGATAATGAGTGTATACTGTTGGGTTATTGAAATTAAATGCAGATTGGGAGAAAAACGAAGACAGTGAAGATAGAGACGAAGAGGACAAGGAGAAGAAAGAATCTAAGTGATGAGTATGATAATGAGTGTATACTGTTGGATGATGTGGAGGTAGGAATGTCATTGATTACAGTTGAGATTGTTCGGAGCACCAACGGGATGCATTCTCATCAAGTGATTCAGTTCATCTTCCATACAGTCAGGTGAATTGAAAAGGGAAGCATATCTTTATAAATCTGTGTATGTTATTCTCAAGGACATAATAACATATCAGACTAAAACAAACGATTAACAAGTTTTCATAATCAATTGCACGAAAAGAAATTCAATATACGAGCTAAGTCTTGTAGTTGCAGTCCACTTGTAGAGAATGCATGAGTCTAAACTTGGAAATTCATGTTTGTGAATGAATAACCATCTACTGAATCTTTCGATCAAGTGTCATTTAGTGTATTGATTTTGCTGGGTTAAATGAGTTTCGACCATAATAGATTAATAAGTCAACTCATTGGTTATAGGTGGAAAATGGTCATTTAAATAACCAATTTAGGCTTTTTTGCCAAAACAAATATGAGCCAAAAAAACATATTAACTTGTGTTGACTTGGCCAATTTAATTATAAAAATTAGTCAACTATAAGTCTTGTTTAATTAACATTAAATACCGTTATTGTATAGTTTTTTGTGAATCTAGAATTAGAAAAAGAAAAAAACCCAATTTAGCAAAACTGTGAGACGGTGAGACCACTGAGGAAGACAGTGGTGGTTGGCTCTCTGCATGAGAGGTCTGTAGAAAAAATAAAGCAGCAAAACTATTTTAGTCTTCCACCATTTCAAAGTCCATACAAAAGGATATTATTATAGCCCAAATTCGAGCAAAATGTGCTTTGTGGCTAGCTCTTCTTGCCTTTGAAAGTTTGGTCTTCGCTTTTCGACATTGTTCATCAGTAACTATCAGATTGTAGATCCTCTTTATCTCAGCAGCCATTTCTACAGCTGTAAGCTTAGGATTCAATCTCAACCTCTCCTCAAATAATTGGGTAATTGTTGAACTCTTTAGCATCTTCGAGTAACCAGACCTGATACATGTGTGTTTATTCTCATAAACCTTAAGCTGCATCTTGCGTTCGCTCTTCTCGTAGGAGCAATAAACTCTCCACGGACAAGAATACTCTGTATCAGAGCAAATCGCACCAATCTTCTTCTGTGACGACATATAGAGCTTAATATCGTATCGGGTTTTCAGAGAATATCTGAGAAGCGCCTGTTTGAACTCAAAAGAACCAAACGTCTTACCCAATGCTAGAATTTCATCTTGTGATTCTGAATCCTCACGAGTATGCCTTTGCGCTTCCTCTTCCTCATCTTCTGATGACAACGGATCTGATATGTCTATCTCCACTGTCATCACTCTCCACATCATTGCTCACAATATCTCCGAAGTGGTTTGCTAGAACTAGAGCCGCATTTTCTTCCATGGGTACAACAATGTTCTCTCCACCGATTTCTTCACTGGCGATTCCCTCACTAGTGATTCCCTCATGCTCATCATCTTCGATAACCTCATAATCGTTTTCTGGAATCGTCTCAACCGCATCTCCGTCTACATCATCTTCAATGGCATCTCGTTCTCTGCATCGACATGTTGGTAGCTTCGTCCTTGCCATCTTGAAACTGAGGTGATAAGAAAATTAAATCGGAGGAAGAGAAATTAAAGTAGGGAGAGAAACCACGATTCAGTTGAAGCTTTGCGATTCAAATGGAGAAGAATTAGAGAACGAAGAAGCTCGAGCATGATTTGGGAACTAGGGATTTAAGGAGAATTGGGGTTTTTTTCCTTCTAATTCTCGATTCACAAGGAACTATATAATAACGGTGTTTAACGTTAATTAAACAAGAGTTAAAGTTGACTAATTTTATAATTAAATTGGCCAAGTCAACACAAGTTAATAGGAAAACCCATTTTTATGCGCGAACTATCGCATGGCCCAATCAAACTCTCAACTTTATGCCAACCTCCATATTAAATATACAATGTTTTGTTCCCGTGTGTCAATTTGGGCATGTCGTTAACTCACTAATTTGGCCGTTTGTTCCAAAACGAGGCCTTTTACTAACACTTATTTCTCTTCTTCTTCTTCGTGAAATCGTGAAATCCCCAAAAAAAATTTCTCCCAATTCATAAACCCTAACGAATCTTCTTCTTCTCCAAATCGATTCATCCCCAAATCAGATTCTTCCCCAAATCAGAAACCCTAACGATGAGTTCTTCAATTGCGACATCAACCCAATCATCAACCCTAAACCGCGTTATCTACAGAGGGATTCCGGCGAAGTGTTCATGTGGCTTGGATGCTAGAATCTACACGGCGAGAACCCAAGAAAATCCGGGTAGACAATTCTATCGCTATGAAAGCAAGAAAGATGTAAGTGACTCGGTTAATCTCGCTAAGTGAGTTACATTCATATGTTTAAGTGATTTTACTTGATTTTCCCCCAGTCTCATCTCTTTAAGTGGGTTGAGGAGGCTGTTCTTGAAGAGATTTGTAACGCCCGTGTTCCGGAATTTTTGAGTTCGAGTTGTATCATGGAAAATACAAGAGTGTATTGAATTCATTTCGGGTTGTGGGAACAACCCCGTTTTATGAGAACAAATTCATGTCGCGAGATTTTTAATACGGTTTTAATTAAAAATTTTGATGGTTGATTAACGAGATTTTTGATACGGTTTAAATCAAAAATCTTGTTGGTAAAAACTGGAGATTTCAAATTTAATTAAATGGGAGTTTTAGAAGATTGATTAAATTTTTAAATGGAGTTTAAAAATTTAATCTTTGATGTGATTTTGGAGAATTGGCTAAATTTCAAATTTTGGGATTTTGAAATTCAACTAAATCAAAGTGGGCTATTTTTATGAGTCAAAAGGAGGGTCATTTTGTGTTGAATTTTTTTTAAGTGTGGATTAGTGGAATAATTCTCACACTTTGGTAAAATATTTGGTTGAGAATTAATGAGATTATTTTTATTCCTAAGTGCTAATTCTTTAAGTGAGGAAAAATGGGGTGGTCCATATTTACCACTTGGGTTGTTTAATGGTGGTGTATAAGAGAATAATTTTCTCTCTTTGGTGGAGAGTTGTCGAGATTTTGAGAGTGAGAAAAGGAGAAGAAATCTCTCAAAGCAATGATAGAGAATTAATGTGATTATTTTATAATCCTTTATGAGTGTGAATGTTATAATTTAGTCTCCTTTTCTCTAATTAAATTAAGTATCCTTACAGCCAAAAGAAATCACCAAATCCTCTCTCATTTCCTCCTGAGTGAGAGAAAAAGCTCTCTCGTGGGCTTCATTAGGTGCTCATTTCTTGAGCATGTGTTGAGCTTGAAATCCTCTTTATTTCCTCACCTTGAAACCGTGTATGTACAAGAGAGTGTGTGCTTTAAATCCTCGTTGATCATCCTCTTACATTTTTGTCATAAAACCTAAGGTGAGTGCATGACCATGAGCTTATCTATGTGTTTATGAATATTGACAATTTTATTCATGTGTGTAGACCAAATGTTATGAAGAACCAAGTTGGGTTCTAGTGTGCATATCATGATGTTGGTGGTATTTGGTAACATGTTTAATTTGTTAAATTTTTATAAACATATATAGCTTGTAGATGGGAGGATTGTCTCACTAGGTATTATCAATACTTATGCATCTCTTTGATGTAGGTAAAGAGAAATATTGATCGTGGAAAGAAGAGGGATGATTCTAGTTCTCGGTTTGTTGTTTAATAATTTTAAGGATTATTATTGTTGATGATTTTAGAATTAAATCATGTTGGATCATACTTGATGATATTTTGTTGTTTTAATAATTTTTAAATAATTATTATGTTGATGATTTAGAATAAATCATAATGAACTAGATGCTGAAAATAGTTGAATAACTAGGTATGAATTTATATAATTATGGGTGGATTATTTGATTAAATTCATGTGATAGATAAGTTGATGATTAAAAATAATTATGTTGAATTAAATAAGATGTTATATAATAAATCAGTAGATTAGGGATTAAGTTCATATGATTATTATGAGTTATTTTTGTTTATGTGAATTAATTGATGAGTTGAGCATGCAATTATGTTACTAAGTTTATGTCATAAAATTATATGCTTTGAATAATTGTATCTCATAATTTTAATTGTATTTTAAGTGACTAATCACTTTAAGGAATTGTGCTACAATCGTTGTTATATAAATATTGGTGGGTTAGAATATTCTAGTGACTATTTGTTAATTATGGGTGAATGATTAAGTATATGGTCACGTTAAGGAAATCGAGTACCAACTTAGTTGTGGGTAAACAATTAAATATTGATTGGATAGTTTATTAAGACTAATCTTTTAGCATACCTATTTTCCAATTAAATAAAATCCATTAGAGCTAAAACTTTAGGAAACCGAATTGTGTGGGATATTTAAATTGGGAGTTTGTTCAAGTTTATTGTGGAATTTAGTTGGTAAAAAAAAAACAGTTTGGGTTTAGCCTTAATAATCGAATGATAAGGCATGAGGCGAGAGTTTGAAATATTATAATTGACTGGTTTTAATGTATTAAGAAATCGGTTTTACGAGAAGAGTATGAATTTATATAAATAATTTTGGAAATTATTGGAGTTAATTTTATGMAAAAAAAAAAAAAAAAAATTGGGTTCGGTTGTTTCAAGATTGAAGATGCATTCGAAGATTGTAGAATTGCAAAGTCAATATGGTGAAGGGAGGAGATTGTTGCTAGAGGTTAATTCGCGTCAAGGCAGCGTGAAATTCATAGTTTGAAGAGGTTGACCATCGGATTGGCTATGGTGGTAGCATTGTGTTTCATTGTTTGTATTGTAGCCTTGTTTGTCTAACCTTGTTTAAGCATTGTGTTGTTTAAGAATTGTGTTGTTTAGCATTGTGTTTAGAATTGTGTTTGGCATTGTCTGTATCGTTTAGTACCAATTAAAGCTTGTATTGTGTCTAAACCATTGTGTAAGGTTATCTAAAAATTGCAGAATATGGTTCTTGTCTCTTCTTTAGTGTATACTCATCAATGCTTTTATGACAATCCAATAAACAAGAACATAACAATCCGAAAACATAACATAACAATCTGAGAACAAACAATACAATCCGAGAACATAACAATACAATCCAAAAACCTTCACAATCCGAGAAATCCAAAAATCCAAAAACAGAACATTACAATCCGAGAAAAAACAAACACAACATAATCCATGGTCTCCAAGCATCCGAGAAAACACAAACAAACTAGAACCATGGTCTCCAACCTTCAGATGTGTGTGATGTTTATGATGATTGTCCTTGTGAATCTCTCCTTGTCGTGAATGAAGTTGTCCTTGTCCAAACAGAACCTCCATTGGTTCCTGAATCTTCCTTGGCCTACCTCTTGGCTTTTGCTACAGATACAGCCTCATCCTTACAGGTTCTCTTATTGTGTCCATCTTGCTTGCATTTTGAACATGTCATGACTGATATGTCTATATTTTACATGTTTTTAGCATGCATTTATCACCCATTTGGCCATATCTCATAGCATATTCTTACCCTTTTATGTCATTTGTTTCCAGTTTTGCATACTTCGAGTGTTTTGCATTAGGATTGCATGCATATTGCATTTTGGAGCTGTATCAGGTACTTTCAGGGATTATTGAAGATGTTGAGGTCAAATGGAGAGAAGGGAAGAAGAGAGCTTAACTCAACCATATCACTCAGGAGATTCGAGTGGAGCACAAAACAGAGACCTTTGAACCGAACTCGAACAAGAACTCGAAGAAGGGAGTCAAGTGGAACCAAAGAGAGGACTTGGAGACTGACTCTAGCAAACAAGTCGAGTCAGTGATCGAGTCAGCACCAAATACTGCAATTTGAAGCCAACTCGAGCTAGACGCTCGAGTCCTTGCTCGAGTCCACCATTAAAATTATTTTTGTTTATGTGAATTAATTGATGAGTTGAGCATGCAATTATGTTACGAAGTTTATGTCATAAAATTATATGCTTTGAATAATTGTATCTCATAATTTTAATTGTATTTTAAGTGACTAATCACTTTAAGGAATTGTGCTACAATCGTTGTTATATAAATATTGGTGGGTTAGAATATTCTAGTGACTATTTGTTAATTATGGGTGAATGATTAAGTATATGGTCACGTTAAGGAAATCGAGTACCAACTTAGTTGTGGGTAAACAATTAAATATTGATTGGATAGTTTATTAAGACTAATCTTTTAGCATACCTATTTTCCAATTAAATAAAATCCATTAGAGCTAAAACTTTAGGAAACCGAATTGTGTGGGATATTTAAATTGGGAGTTTGTTCAAGTTTATTGTGGAATTTAGTTGGTAAAAAACAGTTTGGGTTTTTAATAATCGAATGATAAGGCATGAGGCGAGAGTTTGAAATATTATAATTGACTGGTTTTGATGTATTAAGAAATCGGTTTTACGAGAAGAGTATGAATTTATATAAATAATTTTGGAAATTATTGGAGTTAATTTTATGCAAAAAAAAAAATTTGGGTTCGGTTGTTTCATTTTGGTATCAGAGCAATTACGGTTTTAGGGCGGTCTAGAAATTAAAAGTAATTGGTTGTTATTGTGTGAGCATGATTTTATGAGTAGTTAATCATTTATGAGTTATTTAAATGATCGCATGGAGACTTAGAATCATCCTCTTCGAGCCTTCAATGAGATTCCAGTAAGTCGCTTTTAAATTTTGATAAGTTAGTGAAAAATGGTGTGAATTGTAATTTTGATGGTTTCTCGGTGAAACCGAAATTTTCTATTAGAAAAGTTTGATTAGTAATTTTGATGGTTTTCGGTGAAATCCGAAATTTACTTGGGTAAAAAGCTTAGTCTCGGTTGTGGTTGTGTAGATGGTGAACCGAGGTAGAGGTGGTCAGGAACGTGAGGGTCCCTAGGGCAGCGACGAGTGTGGCACAAAGTGTCACGGTTGAGCGGGTCGAAGATCCGGTGGTTGATCATGTCGTGACCGAGGATATCGGTGGTGTTAATGCCGGTGTTGCTGGTAGACCAGCGGTGTGGCTCAGCCAGGGATGATCGTGTGGTGGATCTTCGACTTGCTGAGCGGTTACCGAGGTGATGCCGGCTCGGGCTCCAGATGGGTTACGAGAGCTGAGGTGCAGCCGAGGGTAGCGGTTGGTCGAGCTTCCATCTTATCAAGATGATGGAGCAGATGCGCAGGATTGGCACCGGTTTCTTTTTGGGTGGTGTCAAACCGGAGGATGCAAGAGTGGAGATCGGAACGTAACTTTCGCCGATAAGGTGCCCCGATGAGTACCGGGTTGACTTTGCTGTCCACTATCTGGAGGGAGCATCTTTGGTGGAAAAAGTGTGGCTGCGGAGAATCTCGGGGAGATGACTTGGGAAGATTTTGTCGAGGAATTGACTCCAAGTACTTTCCCCGGAGGCTTTGGACCGACTTGAGGGGCGATTTCTGGAGTTGACTCAAGGGAATCGTCTGTTCGAAATCACGAGATCGAGTTCAACCGTCTCAAAGCTTATGCGGGTCGTGGTCTCGATGATGAAAAAACCCATATGAGGCGTTTATGAGGGCTGCAGATCGGGTTGAGGAACCGGCTTGGTGAGGGCGTTTAACACTGTTGCTGAATTGGTTGAGAAAGCCGCTTTGATTGAGGATGGTCGATGGATGAGGTTCAGTGGTTAACTTTCGAGCTTTCAGGCTAAGAAACCTCACATCAATCCGGTCCAAACAAGGAGATAAATGCGTACGGGTCAAAAAGCGGAAGTGGGAGGATACTTCCAAGATTAGTCATAGGGAACCAAGGTTGCTTCAAATGTGGAAGTAAAGAACACAAGATGCTAATTGCCTAAGCAAAGGCGTCAGCGGACTTGTTACTACTGCAAGGAAGTGGGACACATTAAGCCCAAGTGTCGAAGTTGCGAGGTAGGTGGAGTGGCGATCGTCACTAGCTAAGCAAGTTCTGTGACTCATGAGTTTACTCCATGGGAGCTGAGGCTGGAGAGCCGAGCTCAGGCCAATCACTGGTAATTCTTGAACATATTCGAGTAAATTCTAATTCGTTCCAATAATTTTCTATGAGATGGTGTGTTAGATTCTCAATACATAAAAATGTGTAGGAACCTTAATCGTGGGAGGTGTTGAATCTCACGTGTTGTTTGATTCGAGCATCGCATTGCCGTTACTCGAATTAATAAAAAGGCAATATCAGAAAGAGTCTGGTGAGTGTCTTGGAATTGTTAGGGTTGCTGGAGGGCAAATTTTGAATATTCATGGCCGAGTTAAAGGCGTGAATATTCAAGTAGCGGAGAAATTATGACAGCCGATTTGATCATTTGTCGGTGAAACTTTATGGCGTTATTTTGGGGATGGATTGGCTCGGAAATTTAAAGCTCACCTGGATTGTCACCGAGGTCGTATAGTTTCGAAGAACAAGGGAAGCTGGTTTATCAAGGTGTGAGACCCACTTCCGGAAGTTTGATCTCGGCTATGCAAGCTGAGAGAGATGATCGAAAAGGTTGAAGCATTTTTGGCGACCATAATAACTCAAGAAACTGTTGGAGAAGTTATTTTTCAAGATATTCGAGTGGTTCGGGATTTTGAAGATGTTTTTCAATCGTTACAAGGTTTGCCACCATCACGGTCGAATCCTTTTACGATTGAAGTAGAACCGGGAACAACTCCAATATCTAAGGCCCCGTACCGAATGGCTCCAGCAGAGATGGCTGAACTGAAGAAGCAGTTGGAAGAATTATTGGAAAAAGGATTTATCCGTCCGAGTAATTCACCGTGGGGAGCTCCGGTTTTATTTGTGAAAAAGAAGGATGGTAGTTTTCGATTGTGTATCGATTACCGAGGACTTAACCGGGTCACGGTGAAGAATAAGTATCCTCTTCCAAGAATTGATGAGTTGTTGGATCAACTAAGAGGAGCTACTTGGTTTTCAAAATTGATTTGGCCGGGATATCATCAAATTCGATAGCTGAGCAGATATCGAAAAACAGCTTTCAGGACTCGTTATGGACATTTTGAGTTTGTAGTTATGCCATTTGGGTTAACTAATGCAAGCAGCGTTCATGAGGATGATGAATGGTGTTTTCCAGCAGTTCTTGGSCGAGTTTGTGATCATCTTTATCGATGATATACTGGTGTATTCCAAAAGCCCTGAAGAACATGAGGTGCATTTACGAATTGTTCTCGAGAAGTTGCGTGAACAGAAGTTGTTTGCCAAGCTAAGTAAGTGTAGCTTTTGGCAACGAGAAATTGGCTTTTGGGTCATATCGTTTCTGAAGTGGGAGTTTCAGTTGATCCAGAAGATTAAGGCTATTAGAGAATGGCCGAGACCGATGAATGCCACCGAGATCAGAAGTTTTCTTGGGTTAGCAAGTTATTATCGGAGATTCGTCAAAGRTTTTGCAAGTATGGCTCAATCAATGACGAAGTTAACGGGAAAAGATGTTCCTTTTGTGTGGACTCCGGGGTGTGAAAAGAGTTTCACGAGTCTAAAGGAGACATTGGAGTACACGGTTTTAGCTCTGAACCGAATGAACCTTACGTGGTTTATACGGATGCTTGAGATTAGGTCTCGGATGTGTACTTATGCAGAATGGGAAGGTTATTGCGTATGCTTCAAGGCGCTAAAACGAGAATAATTATCCAACCCATGATTTAGAGATGGCTGCGGTTGTTTTTGCTTTAAAGATCTGGAGATCTTATCTTTATGGCGGGAAGGTCAGTGTTTCGGACCATAAGAGTCTCAGTATATTTTTACTCAACCCGAGTTGAATTTGAGACAGCGGCGTTGGATGGAGTTGGTTGCAGATTATGATTTAAAGATAGCTTACCATCCCGGTAAAGCTAATCTCGTAGCTGATGCATTGAGTAGGAAGCGCGTAGCTTCAAATGCAGAGAAAGATATGGAGGTTTTGGTGAGCATGATTAACACCTTAAGGTTATGTGTTATATCTGAGGAACCGTTGGGTTTGGAAGCGGTTAATCAAGCCGATATTTTGAGCAAGGTTAGGTTGGCTCAAGAGAAAGATGAGGCTTTGATTAATGTTTCGAAAGAGGAGAAGTCTGAATACCAAGTGTCGGGTAATGGTACTATCCTTATGAACGGGCGGGTATGCGTACCCAAGGACGAGAATTTAAGAAAAAAAATCCTAAATGAGGCCCATGCGAGTATGTTTTCTATTCATCCAGGAGCGACCAAGATGTATAGAGATTTAAAAAGATATTATCATTGGGTCGGGATGAAGAAAGATGTGGCTAACTGGGTGGCGGGTTGTGACGTCTGCCAGTTAGTCAAAGCTGAGCACCAAGTTCCGAGCGGTTTAYTGAGGAGCTTACCCATTCCGGAGTGGAAATGGGATATGATTACTATGGATTTTGTGGTCGGTTTACCAGTTTCTCGGAACAAGGATGCTATTTGGGTCATTGTGGATCGTTTGACCAAGTCTGCACATTTTCTGGCCATAAGAAAAACCGATGGAGCTGCGGTTCTGGCTAGAAGATATGTGAACAAGATTGTGAGGTTGCATGGTGTACCAGTGAGTATAGTGTCGGATAGAGATTCCAAGTTTACTTCCGCATTCTGGAAGGCATTTCAGGCGGAAATGGGCACTAAGGTACATCTAAGCACTGCTTACCATCCGCAGACGGATGGACAATCCGAGAGGACTATCCAAACTCTTGAGGATTTGCTGAGGATGTGTGTTTTAGATTGGGGAGGTCAGTGGATGGATTACTTGAATCTCGTGGAGTTCACATATAATAACAGTTACCAGGCGAGTATTGGAATGGCACCATATGAGGCTCTTTATGGTCGACCATGTCGTACACCATTATGCTGGACTCAAGTGGGGGAGAGGAGCATTTTTGGTAAGGATTTTGTTCAGGAGACTACGGAAAAGATCCGGGTTTTGAAGTTGAACATGAAGGAAGCACAAGATCGGCAAAAGAGTTATGCCGACAAACGGAGGAAAGAGCTTGAGTTTGTGGTTGGGGATAGAGTTTATCTCAAGATGRCAATGTTGAGGGGTCCTTACCGATCCATTTCGAGAATAAGAGTCAGAGGTACATGGGACCGTTCAAGATCGTGGAGCAGGTTGGTCGTCTATAGATTAGAGTTGCCGGATGTTATGCAGGCATTTCACAAGGTTTTCATGTGTCGATGTTGAAAAAATGCTTGCATAAGGATGATAATGTGTTGGCTAAGATTCCATCCGATCTTGCCGAACATGGATAGAGAAAAACCGGTTAAGATTCTGGAGAGAAGAATCAAAGAGGATAGGAGAAAGAAAACTCCTATGATAAGGGTCTTGTGGGATTGTGATGGGGTGGACGAAGAGACTTGGGAACCAGAGGTGAAAATGAAGGCAAAATTCAAGAAATGGTTTGAGAAGCAGGCTGAAGCCGAGGCTTAAGTTTCGAGGGAGAAGTTGCTTTGTTCCCATTTTCTGATGTTCATGTGTTAAAAATATGTATTTTCGTTTTAAAGTTGTAAAACGATTATTACATTTCGAGATTAATAAAATAAGAGAAGTATTTTATTAATTATGACTTGAGTATGTCATTATGCTAAACATAAAATGAACAAGGGAGTTCTTAAATTATTTAAGAGAAATCTTAATGAGAATTGTAAGACTTGGTTGAGATTCTGAGGAAGAATCTGATGTGTTGCATGACATTGCGATGTTATGCGGTTGTGATTTTCTTGGAGACAAGTAGTTCTCAAATTTCCTAATGAGATAAGTGGTTCTCTATGACCATCTGGATAAGTGGTTTCCGATTGCTCTTTAAGGATAATTGGTTCCTTAAGACTCATAGAGATAAGTGGTTCTCTAACGCCAAAGAGGATAAGTGGTTTCTCTTGGAGATAAGTGGTTCTCCGTTTCTCAAGGGATAAGTGGTTTCCGTTTGCTCTTTAAGGATAAGTGGTTCCTTACAACTCAAGTAGATAAGTGGTTCTCTAATACCTTGCGGGATAGTTGGTTCCGCATTCACTCGAAGGATAAGTGGTTTCTAAGAGTGAGAGTATGGGTATGAGTTGGGAGCAATGAGCAAAGTTGGGCGTGAGTTCTAAGCATAGTGGTCAGGGCATGAACCAAAGGTTCTAAAGATAGGGTGGTTGGTGATGGTCACGAGTGAAAAGAAAATCTGTGTATGTATGAAAGGTAAGTCTTTGTTGTCGAAGGACTAGGTTGAGAGATTCGAGGACGAATCTATATTAGTGGGGGAGAATTGTAACGCCCGTGTTCCGAAATTTTTGAGTTCGAGTTGTATCATGGAAAATACAAGAGTGTATTGAATTCATTTCGGGTTGTGGGAACAACCCCGTTTTATGAGAACAAATTCATGTCGCGAGATTTTTAATACGGTTTTAATTAAAAATTTTGATGGTTGATTAACGAGATTTTTGATACGGTTTAAATCAAAAATCTTGTTGGTAAAAACTGGAGATTTCAAATTTAATTAAATGGGAGTTTTAGAAGATTGATTAAATTTTTAAATGGAGTTTAAAAATTTAATCTTTGATGTGATTTTGGAGAATTGGCTAAATTTCAAATTTTGGGATTTTGAAATTCAACTAAATCAAAGTGGGCTATTTTTATGAGTCAAAAGGAGGGTCATTTTGTGTTGAATTTTTTTTAAGTGTGGATTAGTGGAATAATTCTCACACTTTGGTAAAATATTTGGTTGAGAATTAATGAGATTATTTTTATTCCTAAGTGCTAATTCTTTAAGTGAGGAAAAATGGGGTGGTCCATATTTACCACTTGGGTTGTTTAATGGTGGTGTATAAGAGAATAATTTTCTCTCTTTGGTGGAGAGTTGTCGAGATTTTGAGAGTGAGAAAAGGAGAAGAAATCTCTCAAAGCAATGATAGAGAATTAATGTGATTATTTTATAATCCTTTATGAGTGTGAATGTTATAATTTAGTCTCCTTTTCTCTAATTAAATTAAGTATCCTTACAGCCAAAAGAAATCACCAAATCCTCTCTCATTTCCCTCCTTTGTACGCTTTGAGTGAGAGAGAAAAAGCTCTCTCTTTGTGGGCTTCACTAGGTGCTCATTTCTTGAGCATGTGTTGAGCTTGAAATCCTCTTTATTTCCTCACCTTGAAACCGTGTATGTACAAGAGTGTGTGGTGCTTTAAATCCTCGTTGATCATCCTCTTACATTTTTTGTCATAAAACCTAAGGTGAGTGCATGACCATGAGCTTATCTATGTGTTTATGAATATTGACAATTTTATTCATGTGTGTAGACCAAATGTTATGAAGAACCAAGTTGGGTTCTAGAGTGTGCATATCATGATATGGTTGTTTTGGTGGTATTTGGTAACATGTTTAATTTGTTAAATTTTTATAAACATATGTGTGTATAGCTTGTAGATGGGAGGATTGTCTCACTAGGTATTATCAATACTTATGCATCTCTTTTGATGTAGGTAAAGAGAAATATTGATCGTGGAATCATGGCAAAGAAGAGGGGATGATTCTAGTTCTCGGTTTGTTGTTTAATAATTTTTAAGGATTATTATTGTTGATGATTTTAGAATTAAATCATGTTGGATCATACTTGATGATATTTTGTTGTTTTAATAATTTTTAAATAATTATTATGTTGATGATTTAGAATAAATCATAATGAACTAGATGCTGAAAATAGTTGAATAACTAGGTATGAATTTATATAATTATGGGTGGATTATTTGATTAAATTCATGTGATAGATAAGTTGATGATTAAAAATAATTATGTTGAATTAAATAAGATGTTATATAATAAATCAGTAGATTAGGGGATTAAGTTCATATGATTATTATGAGTTATTTTTGTTTATGTGAATTAATTGATGAGTTGAGCATGCAATTATGTTACGAAGTTTATGTCATAAAATTATATGCTTTGAATAATTGTATCTCATAATTTTAATTGTATTTTAAGTGACTAATCACTTTAAGGAATTGTGCTACAATCGTTGTTATATAAATATTGGTGGGTTAGAATATTCTAGTGACTATTTGTTAATTATGGGTGAATGATTAAGTATATGGTCACGTTAAAAAATAGTACCAACTTAGTTGTGGGTAAACAATTAAATATTGATTGGATAGTTTATTAAGACTAATCTTTTAGCATACCTATTTTCCAATTAAATAAAATCCATTAGAGCTAAAACTTTAGGAAACCGAATTGTGTGGGATATTTAAATTGGGAGTTTGTTCAAGTTTATTGTGGAATTTAGTTGGTAAAAAAAAAACAGTTTGGGTTTAGCCTTAATAATCGAATGATAAGGCATGAGGCGAGAGTTTGAAATATTATAATTGACTGGTTTTAATGTATTAAGAAATCGGTTTTACGAGAAGAGTATGAATTTATATAAATAATTTTGGAAATTATTGGAGTTAATTTTATGCAAAAAAAAAAAAAAAAAATTGGGTTCGGTTGTTTCAAGATTGAAGATGCATTGCCGAAGATTGTAGAATTGCAAAGTCAATATGGTGAAGGGAGGAGATTGTTGCTAGAGGTTAATTGGCAAGCGATATTCAAAAATAGAGCAAGGCAGCGTGAAATTCATAGTTTGAAGAGGTTGACCATCGGATTGGCTATGGTGGTAGCATTGTGTTTCATTGTTTGTATTGTAGCCTTGTTTGTCTAACCTTGTTTAAGCATTGTGTTGTTTAAGAATTGTGTTGTTTAGCATTGTGTTTAGAATTGTGTTTGGCATTGTCTGTATCGTTTAGTACCAATTAAAGCTTGTATTGTGTCTAAACCATTGTGTAAGGTTATCTAAAAATTGCAGAATATGGTTCTTGTCTCTTCTTTAGTGTATACTCATCAATGCTTTTATGACAATCCAATAAACAAGAACATAACAATCCGAAAACATAACATAACAATCTGAGAACAAACAATACAATCCGAGAACATAACAATACAATCCAAAAACCTTCACAATCCGAGAAATCCAAAAATCCAAAAACAGAACATTACAATCCGAGAAAAAACAAACACAACATAATCCATGGTCTCCAAGCATCCGAGAAAACACAAACAAACTAGAACCATGGTCTCCAACCTTCAGATGTGTGTGATGTTTATGATGATTGTCCTTGTGAATCTCTCTGTCCTTGTCCCTGTGAATGAAGTTGTCCTTGTCCAAACAGAACCTCCATTGGTTCCTGAATCTTCCTTGGCCTACCTCTTGGACGTTTTGCTACAGATACAGCCTCATCCTTACAGGTTCTCTTATTGTGTCCATCTTGCTTGCATTTTGAACATGTCATGACTGATATGTCTATATTTTACATGTTTTTAGCATGCATTTATCACCCATTTGGCCATATCTCATAGCATATTCTTACCCTTTTATGTCATTTGTTTCCAGTTTTGCATACTTCGAGTGTTTTGCATTAGGATTGCATGCATATTGCATTTTGGAGCTGTATCAGGTACTTTCAGGGATTATTGAAGATGTTGAGGTCAAATGGAGAGAAGGGAAGAAGGGAGAGCTTAACTCAACCATGCACTCGACCAGGAGATTCGAGTGGAGCACAAAACAGAGACCTTTGAACCGAACTCGAACAAGAACTCGAAGAAGGGAGTCAAGTGGAACCAAAGAGAGGACTTGGAGACTGACTCTAGCAAACAAGTCGAGTCAGTGATCGAGTCAGCACCAAATACTGCAATTTGAAGCCAACTCGAGCTAGACGCTCGAGTCCTTGCTCGAGTCCACCATTAAAATGAAGTCTTGAAGCCAACTCGAGCTAGACGCTCGAGTCCTTGCTCAAGTCCACCATAAAAATGCAGTCTTGAAGATATTTCGCCGGACTCGACCAAAGCACTCGACCCCCATGATCGAGTGCTCCTCCGAACTTTGCTATTTTGTCTTTTTGTGATTTAGGGTTTTGTCTAATCCTATAAATACTTGGTGTTATCCATTAGGTAAAGAGAGAGTCTGCTGGGTTTTTCTCTCTACCTCTGTTCTTGCTTTTGTATTCAGATTTCCTTGAATCTACTTAGTATTTGTGTTTGATTCTCAGTAGTCTTTCTATTTTCATCTTAATCTTTCCTTTTATGCAAGTTTTAATGATATCTGGGTTTGTGTTCTTGATGTTCTTCATGGGTTCTGAGTAGTTTTTAGGGTTCTTAAGGATGGATTAGATTAAGTGTGGAATCTTAGTCTCCTAGGTGGTTTAAGCTTAGATTACTTGATTTCCCTTCTGGATTAGTGTTATTAATGCTAGTTTCTTTCTGATCAATTGGAATTAGAACTTAGGCATTTCCACACCCACCAAGTGTTCGATGAAATGCCTAAACCAACTAATTCTGGAGATTTACATTCCTAGCCTAAGAGATTGGTTGTCTAGGGTGTTTATTGGCTTTAATAGACTGAATCTTAATGTCTGCTAGGTTA
Source organism: Boechera stricta (assembly GCA_018361395.1). Classification (NCBI taxonomy): domain Eukaryota; kingdom Viridiplantae; phylum Streptophyta; class Magnoliopsida; order Brassicales; family Brassicaceae; genus Boechera; species Boechera stricta. Next base: position 5,672,543 of record CM031541.1, read on the forward strand.
GATTTCGCTAAAGATATTTAGGTCTGGAACTGGCTTACCTTGAGGTTATCTGTCATGAGAGTGGATTTAACTGCTGATGAGTTTATTGCCTAGGGATTAGCTCTGCTTGAGTTTGTTAAACACCTAGGTAAGTTAAGAGGATACACTGATTCACAACCCCATCCTTAGGAGCTTCTGTTTAGTTGATTGAATTCTATTTGCATTGCTTCTGTTAGTTTCTGTCTTTAGTCTCTGTTTTTAGCTTCTGTATTGCTTTCAATTATAGTTCTATTAGATTGTTAATCTCATGATCTATTGCTTGGTTTGACTTAATTGATTTGATTGCATCCTTTCTGGTTAATAGCTCACCCATTTGGATTGATACCTTTCTGTACTACAATGACATGATAAGTTAGTGGAGTGAGAAATTGACCTATATCAATGACCCTCTCATTCTGTGATAACCTTGTGTTACTTGAAGAAGTTTCATTTACTCCTTTTTTCCTAGCATGTCCTTTAGGCCTACCTCTTGGACCTCTCCATGGTGGTGGCAAGACTTGTAGCCTATTCGTCCTTGGCCACATTAATTGCCCTTGTACAGGCTCTATACCATCCTTATATGTAAGCCACCAATTAGCTGTAGTAAAACATTCATGTGCATAATCACCAACCTTCTGTTTTTTTTTTCCTATAATTACTGCTGCTGCATGTACGCAAGGGATACCATCAATCTGCCACTTTCTGCACCCACATATCCTATCATTCATGTCAACTCTATACATTGCATCACCATGGTCAACCTCATGTAGATTATTTCTTGCCATATAGAGTTGACAATGCTTAACGCCTTCTATCATCTTCTCTATCTCAATACGTGCTTTCTTAGTGAATCTCAACTTTAATTTACCAGCTATGATTGCTCTCTTCTCATTCCAAACAATACACTGTCTCCTTATATCCTCTAGCAGATCTAGAAGGGGTTTTTTCCGAGCTTGTCTAATGGTTCTATTGAAAGACTCACTAAGGTTATTAAACACATCATTACAACAACTCCCTGCCCTAAAGAAATCTCTAGACCATGACCGAGGAGTTGTGTACTGAAGAGTAGTGCAAGAATGAGGATTGTACCTCTGTAGTTCATCCATGTTCTGATAGAATTCTCCTTCAGTGTAGCTCCTTGCAATTTTCCAAAACAAACGCTGAAGTTCAATGTCATGGGTATCCCTATTCCAATTGTCCATAATGTGTCTTGCACATTGTCGATGCTCTGCTTGTGGTAGTACATTATGCACAACCTTAACTAATTCCTGAAAACAAAAACAAAAATAAAAACGAAAATGTTATAAGTACTCACCTTATGTTTATTTCAGATTATTGCAAAAATGTTATATAATTACTCACCTTTTGTTTTTATGAGATTACTGCAACATTGGCTCCATCACCTACACCCAAATCTTTCCCCAATAGTTGGACAAACCAGTCCCACTTATCATCATTTTCAATCTCTACTACTACCCAGGCAATAGGAACTATCCTATTGTCTCCATCTCTCCAAACATCAGCTAGAAGGTGGCCTTTTATGTCCCATTTCAAGAATGCCCCATCTATACCTATGATAGGTCTACATGTATGCTTCCAAGCATCTCTCTGTGCTCTAAAACATATATACAATCTATAAAACCTCTGCTTACTACCCACTATTGGACCTGGATTAGTTTATATTTCAAAGGTGGATCCTCTGTTTGACTGCAAAATCTCAGCTTGATAATCCCATATCCTTGCAAATTGGGCTTCATGACTAGCTTTACGTTGCTTAGCAAGCTGTGTTTTTGCCTTCGCGTAAACCTCATCACTGACAACTAGGTTGTACTCGCGCTTGATTTCTTCAGCCATTTCATACTTTGTAAGCTTCAGATTTTTCAGTAACCTATCTGCAAATAGCCAAGCTATTGTGCCTTGTTTCAACATCCTCGTATACCCTGATCTAACACATACATGTTCATCCACAAATACCTTGATTTGTATCTTTTGTTTCTTCTTCTCATACGAAGCATAACATCTCCACGGGCAATTCACATCCGTATCAGAGCATTTTGCACCACCTTTCAAAGCATGAGACCTATGTAGCTTGATATCTTATCCAGTCTTCAATGAATACTTCAAAATAACAATTTTAAAATCTGAGATTGAACCGAAACATTTACCTAACTGTAACAATTCATTAGGATCCTCTGCTGGTGCTTCTTGTGATTGACCAATGTTCTCCTCAAATTCGTCTTCATCATCAAACGATAAAGGATCAGATATCCTCTCGTCATCCCAGATTTCATCACCACTTTCAGCATCAGCATCACTACCTTTGGGTTCATCGTTTTGAACTCCAAAATGGGTTTCGAAATCATTGCAGTCTTCTTCGGCAATACCCATATCAGCTGCTTCATAGTCGACATCATCGCAATCGTCATCGTTGTATACGCCGCAGTCATCACCTTCATTAGATTCGCGAGCTGCTTGGACCGGCTGTTCGACGGAATTCACAGCGAGAGCTCCCGGCTCTAGAGGAGTAGAAAGTTCTTCAGCCATTACACTTCTTCGGCGAGCCTGAGATTTCGTCCTGGGCATATTAGATTTCTCTTTGATTTCGAAATTAGGGTTTGTTCGTTTGTGAATTGGGGGAAATGAATCGAGTTTATGAGAAGAAAAGAGTGATATTGGTGTTAGTAAAACAGCTTGTTTTGGAACAAACGGCCAAATTAGTGAGTTAACGGCATGCCCGAATTGAAACACGGGAATAAACATTGTAGATTTAATCTGGAGGTTGGCCTAAAGTTGAGAGTTTGATTGGGCCACGCGATAGTTCGTTGGGCATTTGTTTGACATTTTCTCCCAATTTTTCTCCAAGTTAATATGCCATTAAAAAATTTGTATTTATTTTGGCAAAAAAGCCTAAATTATTTATTTAAATGACCGTTTTCCTGTATAGGTAACACTGTAATAGTTTTTCCTTCTTTTTTTTTTTGTTTTGTTAAAAGCTATAACACTATAATAGTTTTACCCTATGAACATAACACCCATGGAACATCTTGTATTTTTAATGTATATATTTAGGGAAAATCTCATATATAAACCAAGTAAGAAAAAATATATTCTCTCACTTTCATTTATAAAAGCAAAAATAGATTTGGGAAATGAGAATTACCATCAGACTTTCATTATTTATAAATTATATTTTTTTGTATGTTATACTATGTATATAATGCGTATTGTATATCAAACGTTCATTGATCTTCTTTCCGCTCTTTGTTCATTATTGTTTTAAACATTTTTATGTGTTTAAGGAAAACTTTATAATACCAAATATTTTTGCTTAATTTATTTTTCTTATATAACAAATAATAACTATAAATAGTGATAAAAAATAATATAGAGAAGTAAATTTGGAGTTATCATCCATTTCTATAAAAATTCAATAACAATTCAAATTTAATATAGAAATAAAAATAAGATAAGATGCATGAATAATGTGTGATACAATGTATTAAATATAGGGAATTTTACATGAAATGTCAAAAATTATAAAAAATTTTCAAAAAATGTCAAAACCAATTAGACCCTCCAAAAATGCCAAAACATGCAAAAAAGGAGAAGATGATAATGACCAAAATGCCCCTCCATTAAAAACTGAAGCTTCGTTGACGAGAAGTCTGGGAGACTTTTTGCAACCATTGAGACGGAAAAACAAATTTTGAAAACGCAACGAAAGAATCACTCAACTTGGGCAACAATTTGAAACCTAAAATGGCAGACGGGGAATGGGATGCGCGAGAGAGTGGAGGAAGTGAAAGCAAAGGAAATTTTACGATCGGTGGGGTGAAGCAGCAATTATCAGCAACGGAATCAAAGGTAGGGAAAGTCGGTTTATTTTTGGTAGAAAAAAACCTTTGTGGAGTTGTCGTACGTGGGAATTTTGAAGCTATTTTGTATCTGCTGGTTCATATCGAGGGCTATGGAGGAGAAGCTGTTGATGGTAAGGGAACAATGAGAAAGCAGGAAAGCAGATAAATTTATGTCCAGTGAAACAAATTATGTCGACAGTTTGCGTGGACGCCAAACAGACAGACTTAATTTATGTCCACAGAAACAAGTTATGTCCACAAACGAAGGACAAATTTAATTTATGTCCGCATGAGTAAGTTATGTCCACAAGTAGAGGTGACGATTATTTCCACTGTAATAATTTATGTCCATAGAAACAAGTTATGTCCACAGTTTGCATGGACGCCAAAAAGACAGGCTTAATTTATGTCCACAGAAACAAGTTATGTCTATAGACGACGGAAAAATTTAATTTGTCCACAGACGAATGACAAATTTAGTTTATGTCCACAAGTAGAGGTGACGCTTATATATTATGTCCACCAAAATCATTTTTATGTCCACCGAAAATCATTTTTATGTCACCACGAAATCATTTTGATGTCCACCGAAATCATTTTTATGTCCACCGAAATCATTTTGATGTTTTTTTTCCTTGTGGCCAAGCTCGTTTATGTTGTTACGGCGGAGAACACCAGCGACGAAGGAGCAATCGATCTGAGTTCCAATCAGGCGGAGAAGCCTGAGATCATCGGCGTTGGTAATCAGTCACACAAAATCACAGCAATCCAGATCAAATATCACACTCATTCCATCACCCAAATTGAAACGAAAGCCAAAACAATCTCAATTCCCACCAACGATCTTAAAATGTTCAACACTGCTAGAAATGAAATTCTCCGAGATTGAAATCCTTAAATTTTTGCAAAACAAAATCAACAAAATTTTAAGATAATTACCAATGAAATCGGGTTACTTGATTTGGGAAGCTCAAATTTCCCAAATCGATCAGCCAAAACAAGAGCGTAGAAAAATCGTGGACGATAATAAATAGACGCCCAAGGGAAACGTCAGCGACAAAAGACGCTAAAGAAGGTTTTTTTTCCGATAAGATAACTGCAAACAAAAAGAAAATGGATTCTTTCGGTCTCAGAGGTCTCAAAAATGGATTCATTGAAGAAGAGGTGATCTGTGAACAGAAAAAGATATGCAAAAAAAAAAAATTTTTGTAGAAAATGCTACATCGAAAAAAATAACGCTTCAGTTTTCTTACCCAAGGAAAAGAAGAAAGTCACGCCAAAAAAGACGCTTCTTCTGCTGAAAATAGAGGATAATATAGTCTTTTTTTATTTTGGACGCACAAATGCACAATGCTTTTCCGAAGTCAAATGAGTGTTTTGGCATTTTCCGAAGTCAGCGAATTTTGGCATTCTCGGTAATTTTTTCTTAAATATATTAGCTGTCTTTGTCTTTGGTCTGTAAAGTTTTTAGATAATTTCTTCAAAATTACCATTAGTAAGTGGACCGATCATTTAAATTTACCTATATAACTTTAAAACTTTAACTCCTTTTTTCCTTAATCCCATATACAATATACTTATTATTTATATTTATGAGTTAGTTACCCATTATTGTTTTCCATACATAACGTAACAAAAATGAAGTGCTTTGTATTTTTCTTATGTAAAATCTTCTATATAAACCATATACAAGAAATTTAGCTTACCACTTACACTTACAAAATTAAAACTGAGCTAAAGGCAAGGAGGAATCCAACATCATCCACGGACCGTAACCGTCGCATCCGGCTTCCGATGAGCTGTGCCTCCCAAATTTTCCAGCTGACACAAGAGTTAGGGTTCAAGACTGACGGTGAAACCGTCGGTTGGCTCCTTCGTAATGCGGAGCCAGCCATCTTGGCCGCCTCGAGCCACGGTGTCTACACCACCTCGGATGACACCTCGAATGATTTCATCCATTCATATATGAATACTGGTAATCGTCTGATTACCATTGTACGGACACAAGTGGTGTTGTTTATCATAACAACTACAATTGTACTACGATAACTTCGTCCATTATACGGACACAAGGGGTGTTGTTTTTCATAACAGCTACAATTATACTATCGATAACTCTGTCCATTATACGGACACAAGGGGTGATGTTAGCCATTACCGAGAGAATATTACTGGTCATCATGGACTGGTGCTTGCGGTAGCTACAATGACTGAGTATGGTCCTTCAGCTAGTTTTTCGGGCGAAAGATATGAGGGAAAATGGGCACTTGATGGTGAATCAAATTAGGCCTGTTATGCGACGGCCATCGATGCCTCAGCAGCAACCACTGTCTAGTCCATTAATTTGGAAAGAGGAAACGACAAGCGTTTAGTTGGAAATCTAATTAACTGAAAGTATAATTGGATTTCAATTGTAGAGACTTTAATTTAAAGATTAGAATGTGTTTAACTTAAAAAGGAAAAAAAATCCAAACCGGCTGTAACAAATATAATGTCAAACGGGTATTGTCTACCACTCTGCTTAATTATATGTCTTAGAATTTAAAGTGTTTGGATCATAAAAAGAACTGTTTAAAGACTATCATAAGCCAACAATCTCAACACCTTGTGCAATGAAAATCGACATCAGTAAAGATTTTGATTCAGTTGAATAGTCATTTTTGCTAAACATGCTAAATGAGCTCAATTTCCCAGACAAATTCATTTATTGGATTGAATTATGCATCACCATGGCCTCCTTCTTTATAAAGGTTAATGGAGAACTTGCAAGATACTTTGGAAGCTTTAGAGGCATGTGACGAGGCTGCTCATTATCACCATATCTTTTTGTGATATGCATGAATGTTCTTTCCAGCATGATAGATGAAGCGACGACAAACAAACACATAGGCTATCACCCAAAATGCAAAAACATAAGTCTCACACACTTGTCTTTTGCAAATGATTTATTGGGGTTTATAGATGGCCAAAAGATATCAATTGAAGGAGTAATGAGCATTTTCGATCAGTTCACCAAGTATTCGGGTCTACGAATCAGTATTGAGAAATCAACTTTGTTTCTAGCGGGAGACTAGAATCAAGTTTGTCAGGATCTTATTTCCACATTCCCTTTCTCTCAAAGGACAACTACTGGTACGTTACTTGGGTCTTCCTCTACTCACAAGAGGTTATCTCCATCGGATTATAATGTCTTCCTAGAAAAGATTTGGGGATGAATAAATTTTTGTACAGCATGTTATCTATCGTATGCAAGTCGATTACAACTCACATCGGTAATACTCAGTCTGACTAATTTCTAGATGCCAGCCTTTAATCTACCAAAGGATTGCATTCAAGAGATTAATAAATTATGTTTAGTTTTCTTGTGGTCAGGACCAAAACTAAACTCTAGAAACGAGAAGGCAGATTGAGAATAAGAAATTTGGTTGTATCAAATAGAGTCAGCTGCTTGAAGCTTGTTTGGAGGATAGTCTCACGACAACCTAAGTTATGGGTATTTTGGATCTGGAAAAATATTATACAAAATGGTTGCTTCTAGTCTATGAATGAACATTCAAGCATGAGATCATGGATTTGGAACAAACTTCTAAAATACAGAAGAGTGGCACAAAATCTCAATAAAGTGGAGGTTAAAAATGGAGCATCTACATCATTTTTGGTTTGACTCATGGTGTGAACTAGGCAGACTTACAGATGTTACGGGAAGCAGAGAGGCAATTGATCTCGGCATTTCGCTAGATGAAACCATCGACAAAGTAAGACAGCATCATCGATCACGACGTCATCGAACAGAGTTTCTAAATCAGATCGAAACGGCCTTGGTTGGTCTCGAAACAAATGATTTGGAGGAAGTTCATATCTGGCGACATTCGGATACTTCTTTCAAATCCAAATTCACCACGAAAAACATATGGGACATTACTCGACAACCTTCATCGAAAGTGAGCTGGTACAAAGGTCTTTGGTTTTCTAAAGCAACTTCGAAATTCGCTTTCTTTTCATGGTTGGTAATACACAACAGATTATCAACCGCGGATATAATGAAGAAATAGAATCCGAGAATCAATTCAAAATGCATCTTATGCAACGAAGATGAAGAAGATTGAAAGCATTTGTTTTTCAATTGCAGATTCGCGTCTGAGCTATGGCGGAAACTTGCGCTTAGTCTTTTAGTAGATGAATACACCTCCGAGTGGGATCAAATCCTAGTGATAGTTAATACTTCAACAATGTCTCGTATCAAACTATTCCTCCTTACATATTTGGTTCAAACGGCTATCTATTACTTATGGAGAGAAATGAATTCAAGGATATATGACAATTCTCCAATAACTATGGAGGTTTTAAGCAAGTTGATTGATAAATAGGTCTGAAACTTCATAGCTTCAATACAAAAGATTTACAAAAATGCTATCCAAATCTAGTTTACAACGCAAAAAAATTAATTAATAATGTAATATTAATTTTCAGGTTTAAATTTGCTTTCACCTTTAAAAAAACTATAACACTTTATGTAGAAAGTACAAACCAGTGAATAGAATTTAATATTTATTTAAAACAATAAGAATAAAAAAATACAAAGGGCACTCTATAATCACTTAGGATATGAAGTCGGCACACAAATATGAATTTCTATTCGCAAAAGAGAAAAAGAAACCTTCTATTGCCGTATGGTGAAGAGCCTCTGTAGGTGATGAGTCTTTCTTAAATCCAAGAAAAATGAAAATTGAAATAAACCAAACAAAATTGTAGTGGATGTGACATTCTAGAAGCATGTTCCACTTCTCTCCTTTGTCTTCCACCATCATCTCACTATTCGAAAAAAAATCACACAAAGTTGAAAAATAAGTGAAAAACGGAAATACCAAAACTACCCCTAGTTCCCACTTGCGCTCCTATTTGCTTTCCAAAAACCAAAATTCACCCATCCTCTCCTCCTTTCTCTCCGAACAAGAACCACAACCTAACAAATCCATGCTAGACATGTCGGAATCTGTACTAACGGCGATGTGCAGTTGGTTCACACCGACGGTACTCTTCGTCTTCCTCAACCTAATGATAGGCACCATCGCCATTAGCTCATCTTTCTCTTCCAAATCTAATGACCCAAATCAAACTCAGATCCAACGCTCTCCTTCCATGATTCACCGTCTCAAATCCATAAACTTCTATTCCTTCACTTCTCCAGACAAATCTCATCTCGAGTTTCCTCCTTTAACACCTGAAGACAACAACAACAACTCTCACCAACCAGCTTCAATCGAACAGAATCAACCTTTCTTGTCTAGATCTCCTTCTGTTCTTCACAGAATCAAATCTTTTAATCTTTATAACTACATTTCTCAAGAACCCACCAATATAATCGAAGCTCCACCACCGTCGGTGACCGTAGAGTCAAAACAAGAACAAGAAGAAGAAGAAGAAGAAGAAGAGACAAGTCCGAGTCTTGAAGAAGTTTATAGTCAACTCAATCTAAACCATGTCGCTAGGACTAAATCTGACACTGAACCAGCTGCTGGAATCATACCTACGAAGCTTCCAAAGAAGATGAAGAAATCAGCTAGCACTAAGTCTCCTTTCTCTCACTTTCAAGAAGATGAAATCTCCGTCGAGGCTCGTCGGCCAGCGACGGTTAAAGTGCCGAGAGTTACGACGGTGGAAGAAGTTGATGAAGAAGTAGATGCAAAAGCTGATGACTTTATCAACCGATTCAAGCATCAGTTGAAGTTGCAGAGGATTGATTCCATTACTAAGTATAAGGAGATGGTGAAGAAAAGAAACGGCCAGTGAAAAATTGATAAAAAAGAAAAATCTTGGGGTTGTTTCCTAATTATGTATTAATTTGTGGACCTTTTTGAAATTCTTAATTTTGTTTAGCTTTCTTAATTTCATCTTCACTGTAGATTATCCCACTGGCTTTTTGTTGCCGGAACTGTTTCTCTTTTTCTTTATGACAAGAAAAAAACAAAAGTTGGAGAATCTTTTTCTTTGTAAATGACTGAAAGGTTTTGTTATAAATTCGAAACTTGGAAGAATCTTCGAGGTGGTGGGTGGGTGATGTTCGTAGGTCTGGTGAGCTCTCTGTTGAGTGTTGTGGCGTAATAGTTACGAAATTACCCGTAGATGTATTTTTTACTTTATAACAGTGATACATAGATGGTGTAAGAGAGGGTAGTAGTGTAATTTGATGTGATGGTTTTTAGTATGTACGTTGTGCTTATCCGTATTTGCAGGATGCTTGGCTGTGAAGCACGTGGAGTTTGTTGAAAGATGATGTTTGGTAGATAAATCTAATTGATTTTTTGATAAATCTTCCACCTATGAAAAAATTGATTTAGATCATTTAAAACATATAAAAATTGGTTCTTTATAGTTATATTTAGGAAAGTTTAATATCTTCATGAACCCTTACCGCAACTACGCAATCACATAGAAAGAACGTTTAGCTATTTAGTTTTTGCGTTTGGAAAGTTTTGTTCGTAATTGTTCACATAGACTATGCCGTTATTAGATATCTCATATCTCAAAAAGATGTCAAACTACAACTTATAAGATGAATATGTTTGTTGTAAGAATTTAACATTAACGTAAGAGATAGAAAATGTGCAGACAATTGAACGAAACCATCGCCAAAGGAGCTCTCCATATTTGATTAGATCTTTTGACCGGATCAAAAAGATACAGTTTCAGATTAGCTTGTCGATCTTGCAGATTAGGTGGTTATGATCAAGTCTTAGAACAATGTAAAAGAATAACTCTCTTTTATTTATGTTTAGAAAATAACTCAAAACTAAACACACTTATTTTCGTAACTTTTTGTCACGACTCAACAAAAGTTCTCACAAGTCTTATGGCACCTCACCATAGACTTCTATTTATAGGTTTAGCTTTTCCTAATCCTATCAAGAAAGATAACACCAAATTTTATTATGATAACACCAAAACTTATTAAAATAACACCGAATCTTTTTAAGTCTATCTTACCTCCTAAACCATAACTCGATTTAGTAGCTTTTTGGACAACACGGTTGAGAATTAACCAACATGTTATAACTTTGTTTTGGATTTCTCCAAGTTATATGCATATTATGTAGCTTTTTATTATGGTTCATGATTATTTTTCTGTTTATATTGAGAACTATTAAAATAAGTAAAGAAGCGTCTTTATCTCTTGGATTTTTTAGATCATTTTTTCATTTTTTAGTTTTTAGAGAACAATTTGTGGTGAATTGAAGCGTTTTTATTTCTTGTTGGTGGCAACTTTATGCTACAATAATGCTAACTTAGCGTGTTTCTATATCAGTTATGGTGGCTTAATATTTCCGAATCGTATAGATCTCGTATCTTTTTGTATAACTGGTTAATACAAGTTGTTTAAAATTAGGCAGCTCACAACCCATATTAATTTGGTCTCAAAATTGTTCTGTTACTCCTTTACGTACGTACGCTTCTTAGTACAAGCATCAGAGTGGTATAAAAGCTAATCCAATAAATTTTGAAAGTCACAAGTTTATAAAAACTATCTTCTTATTATTGTTTAGAAAAACTTCACCAAAAACTAAACAATTCTTATGACTCTCATTATACCAAAGCTCACATAGCCATTAGTAATTTATAGGGAGAAGTCTCTTCTAATCACATTAGGATTTGCTAATAGTTCGCTAACACAAAATCTATTAGAATCTATCTTAACTCTATCCTAATCTCGATAAAGTTAAAAACTAAAGCATCCTTGATATTAATCCTTGACTCGATTAATATCTTGCAGTACCTCCGTGAACAGTGAACATTACCTCCATGAACAGTGCCTCTGTGAATAGTGCCTCCGTCGGTTGTGTCTGGCCTCGTCTCTTCCTCGAGCTTGGCCATGTTTTGCCTTCGCCACCGATCAGAAACCGCTCGTCTCGAATTTCTGATTCGCACGAACGTCTCCTCACGAACGTTGATTGATTGTCACCAACATTGCTCCTCACGAACACGTTGCTTCTCACGAACACATTGCTTCTCACGAACGTTGCTCCTCACGAACACGTCTCTTCACACCAACGTTGCTTCACATGAACGCTGCGTTTGGTCGTGACTCCTCCACAAGCTCGACCCTCTTCTCCTTCTCGATCGTTTCCTCTTCACAAAGAAAAGCTCTGATACCAATTATTGTTTTGAAAGTCACAAGTTTATAAGAACTCTCTTCTTATTATTGTTTAGAAAAAGTTCACCAAAAACTAAACAATTCTTATGACTCTCGTTATACCAAAGCTCACATAGCCATTAGTATTTATAGGGAGAAGTCTCTCCTACTCACATTAGGATTTGCTAATAGTTTACTAACTCCAAATCTATTAGAATCTATCTTAACTCTATCCTAATTTCGATAAAGTTAAAGACTAAAACACCCTTGATATTAATCCTTGACTCGATTAATATATTGCGGAGTAACGTTGGAATTACCCAACAGTTATCATCTGAGCTTTGTTTTATATTTTCTATAATGGAAATTTCGAGATGATTGACCCATCAACCAAACATATGATGAGCGTATTGATGGAAAATGCATATTCAAAAGAACAAACGGTTAATATTTTCAATGATGTGACGTAAGCGTCTAAGAACAGTCGAGCAGACGAAAAGTTGTGGAAAATATATCGTATTCTGAATGGGGTGTAATTTTTTCTCATGGTTCAGATTTTGATCATAGAATCGTTATTGAACGAGAGAAGTAGAAGGGACAATTAACCACAATAACAACATTGTCATTGTGAAGGTAAATCTAATTCAAGATGAATTTCTCGATTGGTCATGATCCATAGAAAGAGCGTTATCATATATCATATATCATATATCAGATATCATATATCATATACAATGAAGAGAGGAAGTCTAAGGTGTTTACCCTAAAGTTGAAATGTTATGCTAGTTTTTAGGGAGATACTTTTAAGTCGTAGCATACTAGAAAAAGCAAAATCCGTATCATATTTTCCGAGCAACTGAAAAATTTATGACAAAAATTGCTTTTTTTCCCTTGAAATTTTAACACAAATGCAACTTATACTTTTTAGAGATTCATATAAGAATGCAAAATAATTATTTTAGTTATCTATAAAATAGCTCGCTATTGTGCATGTCCTAATTGTTAGTTTCTAAATGCCTCATTTACATGTTTATTTTTTCCCGAATTTGTTCTTCTAATATTGATTGCTTACCTACCCATCAAACAACTCCTAAGAATGGTACTAGTTTTTCTTTTTGATAACAAGAATGGTAATAGATGAAGTTCTGTTATGTCTCGGTATCTTTAAAAAACTGAAAATGCAATGAAGTTTCTTAAAAAAAATATGTTTCACAATTTTAAGGTGTTCTAGAAGGAAAAAAATTGTTTCAAAATATATGAGTTTCACATTTATTAATACAGTAATTGTCATTTATGTCTATTTTACCTTTTGGTCAAAAAACATTTAAGTCTATTATTTTGTGTTTTTATTTAACAAAGAGACATATACTTATTTCAAGAGTTAAAGTAAAATAGATATTTTATTTAATTCTTTAAATATTGTGAAAAAGTTAAATTTCTTACATTGTGCAATCAAATAAGTATTCAAATTAAAAATAATTTCTAGAACAATTAAATTTGTTTTCACTATTTCATTCAGCATTAAATGGATCGGCCATTAGGGAGGACTCAAATAATGGACCAATCAATCATTGAAATTAAAGCTTTTGGACTTTCGGTTCTCCTCAGCGGCGCCAAGACATAATGGCGACGAATTATTGTTTGTCGTCTTTCTATGTTTGCTTTCATCAATGTGTAACTATCAATGAAAATGACAGAATTTAGAAAAAAAAATTATGGTAAATATACTAAATTACCATACAATTTATATAAAATTCCAAACTAACCTTTTTTCTTTTGCAAAATAACATATGATCTACTTCCAAAATATATACGAGTTCATGCATTTAAAATAAATAACATAGGATTCTTCTATCTTATGATACATTATTTTATCAATTACTAAGCTATTTTATTGTGAAACATTTTTCTATATATATATTAATCGATTGACGAGTGTGAAAAAAGTTTTACCCAATTACTTTTTATTTTATAAAATAGCAACAATCATGTGTGAATGCGGAATATATTTTTGTCAAACTATGAAAAAATAATTTCCAGTTATTTAAAATTTTTCTATTGATGTTATTTTGAAAATAAGCTCCAAAATTCGGCTATTTAGCAAATAAATCCTAACAATTAACTATGAATTAAGGTGGTTAGTCGCCAGATTCTTTTACCATAAAACCAAAACGAGTACATCGTTCTCAGATTGCTAGTTTAGTTAAGGTAAGGGCAAAGTTCGTGGTTTCACAATATCACTAAATTATCCTTTTCGATCTTTAGTTTTGATTATTAGGATCCAATATTTGCGTTTATGGCAAGAATTTTTCATTGGGTATTCGAAGTATATTTTTCGAAATTCAAAAGATGTTTTTTGCGTTTTTGGTTTATGCATTTTTGTTTCTGTGTGAATGTTACACGTCGAGTCGTTGAGGCTAAGATGTTTATGAGTAGGATGTGAAATTGATTTTTAAGTAGTTTGTGGCATGATAAGATAAGATGTTTGACGAAAACAAATAACGGTTTTACCCCTTGCTTAAGTGAGGCTTGTGTCCCACGGTCGATACAACAAATACCATACTAATCCCAATTTGAATGATAATTTTGTTAATTTGAAAGAATTAGTAACGAACTACCCGACAAATTTAATCATTGCATTAAGAAGTTTTTTAAAAGAAGTATAGTTTGTTTGACTCGTAAGAGTAAACGAAAATAAGATCAATCATGCGGTTGGAGAGACACTTAGTATTATTTTAATATGATAATACTTTACAACATACTCGGATATGCATGTGCTTAATAAATAAATTAATATGTTTTTGCAACAATAATTAGTTTTTTTTTTAATAATGAAAATGTTAGACCCCACTCTTTAGACACAACGAATTTGGTACTTTACCTCCAATGAAAATGACCCTTCACCATTGTAGATTGATTGAACTTTTTTTGGCTTCATTTGTAAGTCTTACCACTAAGATTTCAAATACAATTATTGCCAAAGGTTGATATCTTTTTCCATAGAGATAAGACTAACGTATGATTACGAATTATGGATCTTTTACATAACAAATCCATACCGAGAGCAAACCTTTATTACCCTACAAATCTATGTTGATATCTTGTTTTGTGGGATACCAAAATTCTAGAATAAAATTAACTAAGAATCAAATGTGATTATATATAGAGAATCATCAGACGAAACGATGTCTAAAACCTCACTATGTCAATACTACAACCCGTAGAAAATGGATACGTACTGAGGCCGCGAGAAGTGGCTTGCCTTGATGATAGACTATGGCGGATGACCAGCCCGTTTGTCCATACGGAACTAACCAAGCATGTTGATAGAGCTCATATTTACATGTTTTTACATATTTAAGATATTGATATTAAGATTTTATGAAAATGATTTTACAAAATAATAGCAAAAAATCTAGAATCTAAAATCAAATAAATATTAAATCATTTTTATAAAATCTAAAATCAAATATAATAGCCAATTAAAATGCATGCAAAAAATCCGATAAACCGATGAAAAACCGACGGAAAGTAGAATTTTCGAGGGTAAACCGAAGCGAATTTATTTTGGCGCCAGAACACTTGTGGACGGGAAAATGAAATCTGTTACCCACGGAAAATCTGTAATTTAAATTGAATGATTTCTATTTTTTTGAATGAGGAATCACATTTGGATTTACTAATTTTGTGATTTGTGTTTTATGATTGAGAATTTAGAATTACTAATTATTGATTTAGGTTTTATGATGTACATTTTTCTATTTTTGTAGCAAATTAGTATTAAGAATTTAGGATTTAGATTTAGTAATTTTGTGATTTGGTTTAATTATTTAGAATTTTTGATTTAGGTTTTATGATGTAGATTTTTTTGATTTTTGTTGCAAATTAGTATTAAGAATTTAGGATTTAGATTTAGTAATTTTGATATTTGGTTTAATTATTTAGAATTTAGAAATAAACATTAGTGATTTAGGTTATATCATTTAATTTTTTTTATTTATGTTAGAAATTACTATTACGAAATTAGGATTTAGATTTCGTAATTTTGTAAAATATTACTTTTAATGATTTAGAATTTATTATTTAGGTTTTTTTATTTTTATTTTCTGATTTATATTTGAAATTAGTATTATGAATTTATTATTTTGTGATTATTTATTAGTCATTCATGTTTTACAATTTTGATTTTTGAATTTAGCTTATCAATTAGTATTATGAATTTAGGATTTCAATTTACTAATAATTAATGAATAATATTTTTGATGTAAGTTTCCAATTATTATATTTCTTACTAATCATTTACTCGTTTTAGGAGTTATGAGGATTTCTGTAACACCCCCATTTCGCAAAAATTTAAAAAATTTCCGATTATGTGTTACTTCTCTATTTACTAATCAGATTTTTATGCATAACGGAAGACTTAACAAATTTTAACCCAAAACCCACACCGATTGAGCAAACTCAAACAATTTATTTAAATTAATTGAATTCCAATTCAACAATTAAACTCCAAAATTCCGCAAATTAGATCTTAAATTAATCTAACAATATTCTCAAATATTCCAATACCAAACTGGTTATCAGACTATCCTCAAATCAACACAAATCATGCAAAATAATTTATCAAATAAAATAAACTTAAACGCAACAAAACAACAACCATCCAAAATACAAACCCATCCATCCGTCCGCAACACCACCATGTCCCGCGAGCTCCTCAATCATGATTACCTGCATTCGTAAGTCTGAATGCGAAAAAAGAAGCAGTGGTCATCCGCCTCACTAGGCAGATAGAATCACAAATACAAAGTGCAAGATATATCAAGTATGATTAATGTAATGCAACGGTTCCTCAAACTCAAACGTGAATGCAATGAAACAAGTCCAAAGCAAACACAAATCTCAAATTGAACCCAAACTTGTCATGACAAAACTCAACAAACGCATACCCTTAATCAACAAGACAATCAAAGCACACATATTCAAAACGAAGCTAATACATAGCCACGATCACACACTCACCTCAAATGCTATTGGCCTGAATTCAAAACACACCTAGATATGCCAACAATAAACGCCAACAGCCTAACAACACAAACGAATCGAGTTACACTCAATTCWCTCAAATGACCCTTATCGGATCCACAAACAGACCAAGCAAGGTCTCTTACCAAACGATGATAGAACTGAAGCTACACCCTCAYCCCTAACTTCTCACAGCAACCAAACACACTCCTGAACACACAAAAAGCACACAAAAATTGATTACAAATCGATTCCACAAAATAACACCAAAACGATCTAAAAATGACCCCACGAGTCACTTACCCCAAACGATCACTGAACCAACGCTAMGACAAGCTTAAMAACACCTCAAAAGCTCCACCAACACACGCTGAAGTTTCTGTCCAGAAACGACAAAAAATCAGAACATGTCCCATGCAACATAAAACGATCTCAAATGGTTTTCCTTACCAAACGATGGAACTATCACAAGTCCAGCAACCAGATCGGTCTCTCCACAACCTTAAAAACACACGCTGGACCTCAAAACAATCATACAAAGACAGATCACAAACCGATCTCAAAGATCTAAGCAAAACAATTGGAAATTGTTTACCTTTTACGATTCCTAACAGAGATTCAAGAAGAAATCTCAATTCTGGAAAGGTCCACTGAAAGCTGACACAAACTGATCACAAAACACATCAGATCATATCCCAAACAAGTCCCAAAACATGAGAGAACAAGGAGGAATCGCTTACCAATCACGAATACTCTCTAAGGGCTCCAAAATCGACAATCTCAAGGGCCAAGGATCACGATTTCTCTCTGAGCAAGGAACGAGTTTTTCTAAGTCTTTTCTGTCTCTAAAGTGCCTGCAAACTTGACCATGGCCTTATAAAACCCGTCCTAGGGTTTAGGTTCTCAAAACGGGCCAAACACTTAGAATAATTTCCCTGTGGCCCAAAAGTCTCAAATTCGGCCCGTGTCCCATACTTAGCATTTTTCCACGATTTTGAATCCTCCTTGGTCGGTCCAAACACTCAAAATCAAATTGGCCCGGCTCAAATAGATTTTGTCCCATCGGACCCCAAATTGACCCGTACAGGACCGTCCGTCGGTCCACATGGGAAACTCTCGGCCAAATTCATATCCCGTYGGTCCAACTTGTCCAAAAGCCGACCACATAAGATTTTAGGAAAATCCTTGTCCTAAAATATATCCATGWCCGAAATAWTAGGGATGTTGTCCTTACGGTCCCTTCACGGTCCCTCGGATGGTCCGTGTGTCCGAATTCAGATAAACCTTATCCGAATCTTATCTTGTCTGAATCTTATCATGTCCGAACCTTATCCTGTCCGAAATTTTAGGATCGATATCCGAACAACCCTCAAGGGTCCCTTGCCTCTCGGACCAAAATCCCTCATTCGGACAACTTGTCATAACGGCCAATCATGTCTGAAAATGGACCAACCTTGTCCAATTATCCACTCTTGTCCGAAAATTCCCAAAATGACAAGGTCTTGTTTGGAATTTCCCAATCCGGACATACCGTCCGTACGGATCTGGTCGCATTTGACGATCGTATCGCGTCCGTATCGTCCATCCGGATGATCCATCCGGTCGTACCAGGGCGTGTCCGTCTGTTCGTCCCGACCGTCCCACGCGATCCACCAAACACCGACGATAGGCTCTCGCGTGAACGTACCGCCCGACTTCCTATCGCGCGTGATAGCGCTCGACCGCATATCCCGCAATACACAGCCCCCGGCCATAGCTGACAGCCCAAACACCGATGATAGAACCATCCGAACACAACAAAACACCGATGATTCACAATGACTCGGTCCAGCCCAAGCATCGGTAAATCCGATCTCTCCACGTACGTCCAGTACACAAACACCGATGATTCGGGAATTGCTCAACAAACTGACCGAGTCGACAAAAAGGCTGCCCGAAGAACGGATCTTACAATTTCCTCCGTGAGTCTCAGGGAGCTCTGAGTGCTCCTGCGATTCAGAGGAGTAGTTCTGCCACTCCTTCTAATGTTCCACCTTCTGAGAGTTCCGAAGCCCGCACTAGAATCACCATTGAGGAGGTTCTTGCTTAACCGGGCCGAGAACGTTTACCGATGCTTCACCCACAGCGTCTGAATGGAGCCACCTGGTATAAAATTTTAGTATTTTATAATGTCTTTTAACACTTATTATTTATTTGTTTTCATTATTTTAATTATAGGTTTCGTCATAAAAACGGGATCACTAAGTTGATTATGAGTATGCTCCATCACCAACTCCTGGAGATGTATCCCTCATACACAGATATGCCAAAAGAGCAGCGAGAGAGCTGGTACCATACTTTCGCGGTATGAAATTTTATTACTTTATTATGGTTTGTTATTATCATTTAATCTTGATGTAACTAATTCTTTATTTTTTTTAAATTTTTTTAGCAAGATTTCAATTGGGACTCTAGAATTAACCTCGAGGTTCGTAAGGCGTTCGATAAGCAAGCTAGTTCGCAATTCAGCGAACATGTCTACAGTTGGAAGTAGAAGTGGAAGAAGGGTAAACCGAAACCCAGGGATCTCAACCCAGATGTTTGGGAGGCGTACATTCGTTACTGGAGTACAGAAGAGGCCAACGCGATCTCCGCACGTAACAGGGCGAACAACTTGAGTGAACGGGATGGACTCGGAATCGCAACACATAATGCGGGTGCAATGACGTTCGAGAGTCGTGTTGACGAGCTGGTATGAATATAATCTTTTACTAATTATTAATTTCCTTTATTTTTTTATTTACTAACACTTTATTTGTTTGACAAGACTGCCAAGGCTGGTGGTGTGCGACCAGATTTGTATGAAATCTTGGTCGACACGCACACCAATAAAAAAACCGGGCCGGTACAAGACAAGTTAGCGTGCAAAATCATGAACAACGTCGAGCAGAAGAAGCAGGAGAAGCTTACTCAGCTATCTGAAGAAGGAGGATCTGCTTCGAGTTCTAATTCATTGACGCGGGAAGTCATGAACCGACTAGTCCTCGAGGTAAATAAATTTCCAGAAGTTGTATTATTTTTATTAATTTTCATTATTTTAATATTTGTTTATAATTTCTTAGAAAACTCCTAGAAGCCGAGGACGTGTTTTTGGATTAGGACGCCTTCCAGAAGCTGACACTGCAACATCGTCGTTTACACAACAAGCGGATCCTGCGGTCACACAAGAGCTTTAGAGGCTGAGGACTGAATTGTAGGAAAAGAATGCAAGAATTGTCAAGTTGACTGCCTCTCAGGATTATTTCTTGACGTTTTTGAGCCAGTACTTTCCTGATTTCAATCCACCAGAGATGGATTAGTACATTTATGTTTTTATAATTACGTATTTGAACAATGTTTAACTTTTATTTAATGTTTAATTTAAATTATTAGAATTTTTATATTTATGAATTTTTAATTAAATTTTAAAATTTTTTAAAATATTAGAATTATAAAAAAATTAAATTATATTTGTTTTTTTTATTTTATTAATACCGTTGGTTTTCCGTGAGAACAAATAATTCCGTTGGTTTTCCGTGGGAATATATTAATCCGTCGGTTTTCCTTGGGAATAAATAAATCCGTCGGTTTTCCGTGGGAATATATAAATCTGTCGGTTTTCCGTGGGAATAAATAAATCCGTCGGTTTTCCGACGGAAAAATCTTTGACCGTTTGTTCACTCGGAAGGCCGTCGGAATATTATATCCGACGGTGTTTTTCATCGGTCATCGGTCGGAACGTTTTCATCGGTAATCCGTAGGAATTTTGCTTCGGCTTTCCGACAACTTCAAACGACGGTTCTCATGCGTGGGAAACCCGTCGGAAATCACTGTTTCCGACCGCTGACCGACAGATATGTTCGTCGGAATACGTGCTGTTTTCTTATAGTGGTGTTCCTAAGGCTAGATTTACTCCCTTGAGAGTTATCTAAGAGCTTGGTCTAATCCAAAAGGCATGACCAAGTGTTTCGGGAATTCTCTACACCATGAGAGTGGGTAGAAGTTTCGGATCTACATACTTTGAATCTATTCTTACTTGTGAGCTTATCTAAATTAGCTTTGATCAAGTTAGTTTAGCACCTTAGAGTCTTGATGCCATGAGAGTGGATTAAGATCTCGGAACTAAGCATGTTAGGAGATTGACTACTTTGTAGAGTTGCAATTGCTAGTCAATCCGGTCGATGACAAGATCGTTCTCAATGCTTGTGAGAACCATGAGAGTGAGTTTTTTACAGAGAAATTAGCATACCACGAGAGTAGACTAATTTATATACGAAAATCTCTAGACTGATGGATACTAACAAAGGGTTAAAGAACATCAATTCTCATATTAGAAGATTTCTCGATTCGTTTTCATTCACCCTTGGGATGGTTTTCTTTATTATTGTTTAAATGTTATTTAACTTAAATTATTTTATTTTATGAAATCTATTTAATTTATGCAATTTACTTTATGCAATTTAATTTACGCACTTTATTTTACGCAATTTAATTTATGCACTTTAATTTACGCCATTTAATTTAAGTTATTTTATTTTATGCGCTTTAATTTATGCAATTTACTTTACGCAATTTATTTTATGCAATTTAATTTACGCACTTTATTTTATGCACTTTAATTTACGCCATTTAATTTATGTTATTTAAATTACGCCATTTAATTTATGCAATTTATTTTACGTAATTTAATTTTCTGTTATTTAATTTATGCTTTAGTTTATTTTATTTTATTTTATTTTATAATTATTTAATTATCGTCATTTATTTTACTCATCTTAGGACTTAGAAACAAACCCTCAAAATATTTATATTTTGCCTAGATTAGATTTATTCCTGAATTGTCTGTGAAGTTATTCTCAGTCTCTGTGGATTGATCTTGTACGTACTACAACTGCATTACTTTGCACTTGTGGTATAATCGGGTTAAATTCCCGAGACTACTTTCTTGTAGCGCTCGGGTGAAACCTGTGAAACAAGGTGTAACAAACCTTTTGTGATCAAGTTTTTAGCGTCGTTGCTGGGGACTGACGCAATAGCCATAGAGATTTGGTCTGAATCTAAGATTATTTTTATTTTTTAACTTTTTATTTAATTTGTTTTTATTCTTCGATTTTTCAGGTTTTAAGGACTTGAGATGCAGGGAATAGACCGGTTGTTGGACCGGGAGAATGAGAAAGTGGTGCGTATACAAAGGATGGTACGAACACTAGGCATGGCCGATGAGCCAACAAGCCACGGTCAACGCACGGGAATCTGGCCACCACCGGTAGTCGGAGTTGAATTCGAAATCAAGATCAGCTTGATTAACATGGTCTAGGGTTATAAGTTTCACGGATTATCAACAGAGAACCCTATCGATCATCTGTATCAATTCGACAAGTTGTGTGAGATGGTGAAAATAGATGGTCTTTCTGAAGATGCACTAAAACTTTGTTTATTCCCATTTCACTTGGGGGTAAAGCACAATAGTGGTAGAAGTACATTCCATCTGAGACCGTTACAACGTGGAGTGAATCCCGAAAAGCGTTCCTAACATTGTTCTTCTCGAACTCTAGGACAGCTCGTTGGAGAAACGAGATATCAAACTTCACACAACAAAACATTGAAGCTTCGGAGAAGCGTGGGAAAGGATTGAAAGATACACCAAGCAATGTCCTCATCATGGATTCAGTGACGAGTCTTTGCTGAGCATAATCTACAGAGGAGTTACTCCTAAATATCGTACGTTACTCGATATAGGCAGCCACGAAACTTTCTTGTGGCAAGACGCGCAACACGAAATGACGTTGGTAAAGAACTTAGCCGAGAGCGACGCGAGCTATGGAGAGGACTATGACCGAATGAACAGACACGTCAACATCCATGAAGATGAGGAGAAGCTGACCATAAAAGCGCTACACGAAAAGTTAGACAAAATTCTGAAGTCAACGCAACATTTCGTCCCTTCAAAACGTCACAAAGAACAACACCATCGACCATAAGAGGTCGATGGTCTTCCCAGCAGCACCATCGAGCGTACACCATCGATGCAAAGCCGGGAGAAGACATCGATCAAGCACATCGACCGTGACCGATGCTATACGTGGGAAAAACGAAGAAGCCAAATTCTTGACGACAAAGACGGACAAATTTGAAGGGATGACTCAGAATATCTTAAAGGAGCAGACAAGCATGATTACAACTGCTAGAGAAGAGTTCAAAGAGGTCAATCAATGGTGTAACGAGCTAGATGAGAAGTTCGAAGACTTAGTTTCAAAAATCCAGATACTAGAAACTAGAAAGATAAAGGAGGCACCAACGATCAATGCAATAACCTTAAAGAGTGGAAAAGAGCTCAGACCTATCCCACCTAAGCAACCTATCAAAAAGAAGAGTGAAGAGACTATCATCAGGAAAGAAGATCCAATCATAGAGAAGAGAGATCTAATCATCGAGAAAGAAGATCCTATTGTAATCGAGGAAGAACCCGAGATTGAAGAAGTCATTAAGGAGAAACCGGATAAAGATAGAGAGCCTGCCACTCATGTAAGGAGCCCGGTGACACTCGATATGCACAATTATCAACCAAAAATTCCTTTTCCTGGGAGGATCAAAGGGAGAATAGCGGAGAGAATAAGGAATGCATTCGAACAACAAATGAAAACGGAAAAATTGATCTTCATCTAAACAACGAAGTTATGCAGTTTAGTATTGACGAAATGATGAAAAAACCTGAAGAACGAGACCACATCTTCTACATAGACGATCTCGACTTATTGGCTGATGGTGTGTTAGACGAAGTTGAGCTCGAAAACGAGGAGCTAAGTGAAGAATTCCAAACACTACAAAATGGAGACGTGGCGGACATGATACCTCGTGAGATGGCTTATGCAAGTCTAACCGAAGGTGACGAAGAAGAAGAAGTCATGGAGGAAACAAGTAATGGTAAGACTTGCGATGAAGACGATTGGAGCGAACTCAAAGCACCGAAAGTGGAGCTGAAACCACTTCCGAAAGGGCTAAGGTACGCATATCTCGGTCCTAATTCAACATATACTGTCATAGAAAGTGATGAGCTTAATGATGATAAAATTTCTCTTTTACTTAATGAATTGAAAAAATATAAAAAAGCAATAGGATATTCTCTAGATGATATCAAGGGCATATCCCCATCCTTATGCATGCATATAATACATTTAGAAGAATCTAAGAGTTCAGTTGAACCTCAAAGGCGATTAAATCCAAATTTACGTGATGTCGTAAGAAAAGAAATTCTTAAACTTCTAGATGCAAGTATTATTTATCCTATATCAGATAGTACTTGGGTCTCACATGTTCATATTCTACCTAAAAAGGGTGGTATCACTGTGGTAAAAAATGAAAATGACGAATTAATTCCTACTAGAACTATCATGGGACATATGATGTGTATTGATGTTAGGAAATTAAATGCTCCACTAGAAAAGATCATTTTCCTCTTTCGTTTACTGAACAGATGTTAGAACGATTAGCAAATCACTCTCACAATTGTTTTTTAGATGGGTACTCGGGATTTGGAAAAATCCCGATACATCCTCAAGATCAAGAAAAAATGATATTTACATGTCTTTATGGTACCTTTGCGTATCGCAAAATGTCATTTAGACTATGTAATGCACCTGCAACTTTTCAACGGTGTATGATGTCAATATTTTCAGATTTAATTGAATCAGTAGTCGAGGTGTTTTTAGATGATTTCTCTGTGTATGTGATAACACTAATATTTACTTACTTTAATGCAAGCATATAGTTTAGTTTCATAGGTTTTAACTAGTCCTGTCAATTTTAACCCGCACCCGCTGCGGGGCGGGTACGAGTTCACCAAAATAAAATCATTTTTTTGCGGATCTCGCGGGGCGGGTTGAAAAATATTACGGGTTAGCGGGTTAAACCCCGCGGGTAACCACATAATTTTTTTTTTAAGGCCTAGACTTCAACATGACAACAAATGGCCCTGGAGGCCCATAATTATTTAAAAAAAAAAACACAAAGTCGGGGCTGGGCAAAATTTCTCTTACCCTAACCTAAGTCTCGATCCCAATTCCCAAATCTCCAATCTCACACTCACACTCTCACTCTCACTCTCCGACGCTTCTCCCGCCAGCGTTATCTTTGCCGTCGTTGGGTTCTATTAATAACGAGGCGACCACTAGCTTTGACCACCAAACAAAAGCATTGTGGGATTAAATGGTCTATTAGCATTGGGATAAATTTCAGAAATAGAAATCATTAAAGATTAAATAAACATGTGGTATCAGAGCCAAATAGAACCCATTAATCTTCCATTAAGGGATTGGTGATTATATATATTTTTTTAAGAAAATCCGTTTTTCATTTAATCTCATCAAAACATTGATAAATTGAAATGTGTTAAAAATTTTTTTTTAACGTTTGTTTGGATCAATGGATTGATCGATATAGTTTTATCCAAATTAAATAAGGGGTTTAAGTTTAAGGGGTTAAAATGTTTCCGCTGCAAACCGTAAAGTAATTAAGCTAATGCATTACGAAATGTTAATACATATAAAATTTAAAAGCCTATTAAAAGGAGCTCATATTACGTATAACTTGTTAATCACCACAGTAATCTAGTTATATTTAATGTGACGGTAAAGTAAAGATTCTTAACTGATCATGATTAAATGATGCTTAAATGACATGAAAGGTTTCGATTGATCTATTGATTACTTAATATATCTTAGGAGATCACCCACAGGTGGATCATTGAGTGTAATAAGTAACTCCTAAAGTATTAATCATTTATGCTACGGTCGATGGTGTGTATACCCACATGTAGCATTACTATCGGCTGTATGTATGACTTGATTAATTATTAAAGAAAATCTTAACAAGCATCATGAAAAGTGTATGTATTTAATGTATTGCCCATAAGTTGCTTAAAACAAGCAAAGTGTTTAGATTTTATTGGTTGATGAATCTATTAAAGTTTCAAAGCACTAACGGTAAGCACGTTGAAAATTTTGCAGCTTCATCAAGTTCGTTTGCTTCTGCAGATTCTGTGGTAAAGTTGAATGGGCTCAACTATGAGGAATGGTCTCAAAAGATAAGGTTTTCTTTGGGTATAATGTCCCTAGACCAAGCCATACTCACAGATGAGGAGCCAGCAGCCATTACGGATGAGAGCTCATAATTAGAAAAGTCTCGTTATGAGATGTGGGAGCGCTCTAACCGGCTGTGCTTGAACTTACTGAGGATGTCGATGGCAGAAAGTATAAATCCATCTATGCCTAAAACAGAGAAAGCAAGGGAGTTCATTTTGAAAATAAAGGAACAATCCCAATCGGATGTGGCTGACAAATCGATTGTAGGCAGCCTAATGAGCGAGCTGACTACGAAGAGGTTCGATTGGTCTCAGACAATCCATGAACATGTCACGAACATGTCTAATCTGACATCACGGTTGACGTCCATGGGTATGGAGGTGCATGAATCGTTCTTGGTTCAGTTTATTATTAACTCTCTGTCTCCAGAGTATGGCTAGTTCCAGGTGAATTACAACACCATAAAGGATAAATGGAACTTTCAGGAATTGAAGGCCATGCTCTTACAGGAGGAGGCGAGGTTAAAGAAGCTGAAAGACCAAGTTGCACTCATCGCTGAACTGAACAGAGCCAGTAGCAGCTTTAAGAAACCAAGTGGGAAGGACAAAAAGAAGGATAAGGGTATCTTCAAAGGACTTGAAAGTAAAATCCGTAAAGTGGTCAAGTGTTTCTTCTGCAAGAAGGAGGGACACATAAAGAAAGACTGTCCTAGAAGGAAGGCATGGTTTGACAAGAAAGGTACACAACATTTATTTGTTTGTTCCAAATTGAATCTTGTAAAAGTGCCTAGAAATACTTGGTGGCTTGATTCTGGTGCATCTACTCATGTATCTCATATTGAATAGGGATTCAGTACGATCCAGCCTTTAAAAAGAACTGAAAGGTACTTGTTCATGGGAAACAGGATGAAGGCACGGATGGAAAGTATTGGGATGTACATATTGATCTTTGACATTAGTTGTTTTATAAATCTTCAAAATTGTCTTTATGTACCTGAATGTGCTAGAAATCTTGTTTCAGTAAGTAGGTTGGATGATTTTGGATTTAACCTTAAGATTGGACATGATGTATTTTCTTTTTACCGAAAAGACTACTTTTATGGTAATGGTACTTTGGTTGATTCACTGTACATGTTTAATCTTGATAAAGGTTTTTCTGAATCTTTGTTTAATGTTGATTATCAAAGAATTAAACGTAGTGCATCAAACGAAAAATCAGCACTCTTGTGGCATAAAAGATTAGGTCACATATCTAAACAAAGGATGATGAGGTTAATAAAGAAAGAATTATTACCTTCATTAGATTTTAGTGACTTGGATGTGTGTATAGAATGCATTAAAAGAAAGCAAACCAAACACATCACAAAGAAGTAGTCAACTTTTAGAGTTGATACACACGGATATTTGTGGCCCATTCGATGCTCCGTCATGGAGTGGTGAAAAAATACTTTATCACTTTTATTGACGATTACCATGTTATGGATACACTTATTTATTGCATGATAAGGCTGAGTCGGTGATTGTACTGAAATTATTCATCGATGAAGTGGGAAGGCAGTTAGAAAAGAAAGTGAAAGTAGTGAGATCAGATAGAGAAGGTGAGTTTTACGGTAGATTCACCGAAAGTGGACAATGTCCAGGTCCATTTGCAAAACTTCTAGAAAGTAAAGGCATTTGTGCGCAATACACAATGCCGGGAACACCTCAGCAGAATGGTGTAGCTGAAAGGCGTAACCGTACATTAATGGAAATGATTAGGAGTATATTAAGCAATTGCAAACTTCTCATGTTGTTGTGGATATACGCATTAAAGACTTCTACGTAAATATTAAACCGGGTTCCTAGTTAAACGGTTCCAATGACACCATTTAAACTATTTGAAGGAAGAAAACCCAGTTTAAGGCGTTTACGTGTCTGGGGATGTACAACAGAAGTAAAGCCGTATAACCCACATGAAAAGAAATTAGACTCAAAGATGGTCAGTGGATATTTTATTGGCTATCCGGAAAAGTCTAAGAGATTTGTCTTTTATTTTCCTAATCATAGTACGAGAATTGTCGAGATAGGTAATGCTAGGTTCATTGAAAATGGTGAAACTAGTGGGAGTTCAGAATCTAGGGGCATGAACATAAAAGAAATTCGGGTAGAAGATTCTTCATCCGTAGTTCCAACCCAAGTTGTTGTTCCTGTTATTGGTGTACAGCCAAATACTGAAATAGAACAACAGAATGAGGAACATACGGTCCCACTAAATCAGGAAAACGAAAATGAACCTGTCGCCATTCAAGAACAGAACATCGTGCCACAAGAACCATTGAGGCGATTTGTAAGGGAAAGAAGATCTGCCATTACAGATGACTATGTGGTTTACGATGCTGAAATTGAATGCGACCTTAGTCTTGATGAAGAACCGAAAACATTCAGAAAAGCCATGAAAAGCGAAAATTCTGAAAAGTGGTCTAATGCTGCAGAAGAAGAAATTTTTTCTATGAATGTCAACAAAGTGTGGGACCTAGTAGAGTTGCCTGATGGTTTCAAAACTGTTGGGTGTAAATGGATCTTTACGACCAAACGGGACTCTAAAGGTAACTTAGAAAGGTACAAGGCTCGTCTTGTTGCTAAAAGTTTCACTCAAAAGGATGGCATTGACTATACGGAAACCTTCTCTCCAGTTTCAAAGAAGGATTCCTTAAGAATTGTTTTAGGATTGGTGGCTCATTATGATTTAGAGCTTCACCAAATGGATGTTAAAACTGCCTTTCTGAATGGAGAGCTTGAGGAAGAAATTTATATGGACCAACCTGAAGGTTTTGTGGCCACAGGAAAGGAAAATCTCGTGTGTAGGCTTAAGAAGTCAATATATGGGCTGAAACAAGCTTCCAGACAATGGTATATAAAGTTTAATGATACCATATTTTCGTACAGTTTTGTAGAGATCATCGTTGATCGATGTATCTACATGAAGATTAGTGGGAGCAAGTTTGCCATTCTGGTATTATATGTTGATGACATATTGATAGCTGCGAATGACATGGGAATGTTAAGTGACGTAAAGAAATATCTCTCTAGTAACTTCGAAATGAAGGATATGGGTGAGGCATCTTATGTGATCGGGATAGAATTAATCTGTGATAGATCACAAGGACTGTTAAGTTTGTCTCAGAAAGGGTACATAAATAAAGTTCTAGAGAGATATGGGATGGATAAGTGTTCCATTGGAAAAGCTCCAATTCAGAAAGGGGATCAGTTCAGCAAAATGCAATGCCCGAAAAATGAATTGGAACGTAAAGAAATGGAAAGAATTCCGTATGCTTCAGTGGTTGGGAGTTTGAACGTAGTTGGCCAGATATCAGTTTTACTGTTGGTATGCTGGGCCGGTATCAAAGTAATCCCGGAATGGATCACTAGAAAGCTGCAAAGAAAGTTCTCAGGTACTTGCAAGGCACCAAAGAGTACATGCTTACATACAGAAGATCCGACAATATAGAGATCGTCGGATACTCAGATTCAGACTATGCCGGTTGCGTCGACAGTAGGAAGTCGACGTTTGGCTATATGTTCCTATTAGCTGGGGGAGCAGTCTCATGGAAGTGTGGAAAGCAGTCTGTCATTGCTCCTTCCACCATGGAGGCCGAATTCGTGGCATGCTTTGAAGCCACGATTCATGCATTGTGGCTGCGGAACTTTATCTCAAGGCTTGGAATCGTTGACAGTATAGCCAAGCCGCTGAGAATCAACTGTGATAATTCTGCAGCAGTCTTCTTCTCAAAGAATAACAAGTATTCGAAAGGTGCTAAGCACATGGAAATTATATACTTGTCTGTAAAGGAAGAAGTGCAGAAACACAGAGTGACTTTTGAGCATATAAGGATGAACATGATGTTGGCAGATCCGTTGACGAAAGGATTACCGCCCGGTATATTTATTGGCCATGTAGAGAAAATGGGCATAATAGATAAGACCTTGCTATGATAGTTTGTGCTCATGTAAATTTGTTACTCAAAGATGATGTCATTAAAGTTTGTGTTTTTCTGCAATTAAAGAATGTTATCATAATAGCTATGCATGTAAAGTTTTTTTTAACAGAGATAACATATAAAGTTGAGAATTATGTTTTATCTCAACATAAAGGATTTTGAGAATTAAAGTGAAATCTCAATAGAAAAGTAGTAAAGCTGGAGTTGGTGTGTGGTGCTTGGAAGGGACCCCATCACAGTAAATGATGGGCAACCGCCATGACTCGACTAACTCTGGATTTATGGTACTTAATGTTTATTGAACTTGATATAAAGATGCGCAAGAAAGGGTATTGGACTGTAAAGTTAACACAACGGCCAAGTGGGAGAATGTAAGAATATTTCCCGTAGAGTGGCCGATGTATTAACGATCCGATTGATATGCTCAAATTAATACCCTATAATGATACTAAAGCAGTTGCTGCAGTAAAGTTAGGGGTCGAACACAAGAACTCAAGAAAACTCACGCAATAGATGAAAGATGCAGATTGTGCTAAGCAAACAATAATTGACGAGAAAACAGATGATCGAATTAAACTTAGGTTGATTCGTATAGAAGGAAACTAGGCTCAGGGAAACTCTCAGGAAATCAATGATAAATAACAATTAATCAATTAAGGTTCAATTCAATTAAGCGCCGTTCTTGAACTCAAACACGAAAGTATAGTTAACCAACTGTCGTTGCGAAAACTAACTAAGTTTAAAGTCTAAAATTCCAAATCTCTTTGCAAATAATCCAATTGCTCACCCTAGGTTTTATCAGATTACTCAATTGCACTGTCGTGCCTAATCGATTAATCTAGGTTCTATATTCTAAGTGATCAGGTTAGAAATAGCTTTGAGAACAACCTATGGTGAAGAACTATTCAGATTTTGAACCCTAACAGATCAATTATCATAAATCAGAGAAATCCATATGAGGAATCCCTAAACCTAAAAGGAGACTACTCAGACATGGTTGATGAAAAACAAGACATAACTGAATAGATCATGAAATTAAACAAAAGAATAAAAACAAGGGTTCGGGATCTTCTCTATGATGAACAGAGTCTTGGATCCGTCTCCCTCACAAAAGTTCTCAAATCTCAATGGTGGCTCCAGAATAATAGTGAAAAGTAAAGTCCCCTAACCTAAAGATTAAGAGTTTGCTTAAATAGGTCTAAAAACACGAGCTGGGCTTCTTTGTAAATAAGGGAAAGTATTGGGCTTCTTTTGGCGAGAATTCTCGTCCTTGGATATCTATCTCCGCGTCAGTTGCGTCGGTATCGATCGATACCAGGATGGTGTCGATCGATACTCATGCTTCAAAACTTCGTCGGTATCGATCGATACCAGGATGGTGTCGATCGATACTCAGGCTTCAAAACGGGTACTTTCTACGGTTTACTCCAAAAAGGCTCCAAATGTCTCCAAAATCTTCAATTTCGTCCCAAACGTGCTAAAACCTGAAAAGACTCTAAAATGATAGAAAAAGCACTAGAAAGACTCGATAAAACGACTTATATCATGGCTAAAAACGGGTAAAATCCATGATATATCACCGATCATCACAGTTCAAGTTCTTTCTAAAGTTTACGGATTCTAATACGTTAAAACGAAACCATGATGGATTGGTCTTGATAAAAGAGTATTAGGACGGGTACGTTGAGACCCTCTCCTCTAACCATAAACATTATATTTGTTCTCATGAACATATGTAAATACACATATAATATGGTTTTAGTTATATGTGTATACATATGTAATAAAGGAAGAGTATAAGGATGTGTTAATAAATAAATAAAGAAAGGTTAGAAAAAACTACCTCTCTCCTTGTAAACATTCGACAGATATAATAAGGAGGAGAGAGGGAGTTTATTGATGATGTTTATTGATCTTAAGACAAAACTCTTAGAAAAGAAAAGGAGAGAACAATAAGGAAAAAAAAAATCAGAAAAGATAAATTCTTCTCCATCAAAGGAATTGATAAAAGAAGAAGGTGTAGAGGAGAAGATCAACAAAGTGATCATCAAAGATTCCGTGCAACAATTCAAGTGCAATGGATAATGGTAAGTTCTAAATTTTCCATTATTCTAGATTTAAAGGTTTTCGTCATCAATATAAAAATATAGTGGGATTAAATGGTCTATTTGCATTGGGATAGATTTCAGAAATAGAAATCATTAAAAATTAAATAAACATGATAAACCCTAGTTCTTTCCGTTTTGTTTTGTTGCATTGCAAATCGCAATCTCTGTCTCTTTCGTTGATCATAGGTGGGTTCTTTTTCTATCTTATTGTGATTTATATTCAAAGAATAGGGAAATTTTTAAGAGAGGTGATTAGGGTTTTAAGGTTTTGTAGGGGTTTTCTAAGAATTGGCGAGGTCAATTTCTTCAATTTTCTGGGTTAGAAAATCAAACCGTCATTTAAGTTTCTGACTTTTTATTAGATACTACTTTTGAAATGTTTTAATCGGTGAAGAAAATTAATTTATGGAATTTTGATCATAAATAGCATCTCTCTGGTTACTGTTGAAATTCCTTAATTATTTTCATGGATACTAATTGAGCATTGTAGTAGACTAATGAGTAATGATTACTAACTACACTAATCTCTTGCTAGTAAACTAATTGATTTGGTAAATGCTTACTAACGACACTAGTTTCTCGTTGGAGTGTAGACAATTTTGATCATGTAAAGTGTGAATTTTACTGGTTATGTTTATTGTTGCACTGTGATTTGATTCAACTCATGTTTTATTCTATTCTTTAAATGGCTTAATGTGACTTCTGTTTGTGGTGCTTTTGTAGGGTTTTTTTTTCATGTAATGAGCATTGATGTGATTTTTTATGTGTTATCATGTTTAGATGGGTGAATCTCTAGATTTCATAAGCGTTCTACCTCAAAGCATAATTGAGAATATCCTTAATCGTCTTTCTATTAGAGATGCAATAAAAACAAGTGTTTTATCTAGCAAATGGAGATATAAATGGTCTGTACTCACTTGAAATCTTGAGAAAGTGTTTTTTTTTGTTTTCTCTCTTTAATCTTTGAATGATTGGTGAATGTTTGTCCAGTTTTCAAATCCAAATGAGCTTTTATCATCAAGTTTTCAGGTTTTGTAATAACTCAAGGTGTATGATATGTTTCAGGTTTGATAAATAGAGTCAGTAGAGGTTGAATCTAACAGAGGAAAACGTCCTCAATCACCTGAAAATGCCAATCAATCCAGCCAGAACTCTCCTACCCAAGGATCGACCTCACCAAAAGATGATAGTGATAGTCTAGGAGCTAAGAGTAAAAGGCAAAAGAAAAAGACTTCCAAGGTATGGAAAAACTTCGTAGTCATTACAAAGGTTAGTAATGGTGTAGCTGAACTTAGACCCCAGTGTAAGCATTGCTTGAAAGATTATGCATATGACTTACATAAGCAAGAAACCAAAACTTTTGGTCGTCACTCATTGACTTGCCTTAGAACGCCTAAGAATGGTGATGTTAGTGATATGCTAGTTATTGCTGGGGGAAAACTACAAAAAAAAAGATTGATCAGGGTATTTTTCGTGATATGGTATCAAAGTGTATGATTGAGCATGATTTGCCTTTCTCCTATGTTGAATATAGTAGAGTTAAGATGCTGTGGAAGTATTTGAATCCTGATGTGTCATTTATAAGTAGAAATACAGTGGCAGCAGATATTTACAAGTTTTATGAGAATGAAAAAAAAGGTTGAAGCTAGAATTGTCTGAAATTCCCGGTAGGATTTGTTTCACATCTGATTTATGGACTGCCATAACTGTGGAGGGGTATATGTGTTTGACAGCACATTACATAGGTATCTCATTCATTGGTATGGATTTGGCTATGAAGACGCTTGAGATTTTGAAAGAGTGGGGAATAGATAAAAAAGTGTTCTCCATTACCCTAGATAATGCTACCAACAATGATACAATACAAAACATTCTAAAGAGGCAGCTGGTTTTAGAAGATAATTTGATGTGCAAGGGTGAGTTTTTTCCTGTAAGATGTGCTGCGCACATCCTTAATCTGATTATTCAAAAGGGGTTGAAAGTGATTGGGACATCACTACATAAAATCAGAGATAGTATAAAGTATGTTCAAACTTCAGAAGGGCGTAGAAAGATGTTTGGTACTTGTGTTAACACTGTTGGACTTAAAATCAGAGTTGGTTTGGCGTTGGATGTCCTTACAAGATGGAATTCAACTTTTAAAATGCTTAACAGAGCAATCCTCTACCGTGAAGCTTTTAACTATTATCAAGGTATGGATCCTAACTACACATCTTCCAACAGAAACAGAATGGGATCTAGGGATAGACATTTGTGAGCTATAACCATTTGATGAGATAACCAATTTGATCTCGGGTTCTACATATCCAACATCAAACTTGTATTTCATGCAAGTTTATAAGATTAAGTATTGGTTGCAAGTACATGAAAATAGCTCACATCCTGTTATAACTGATATGTTTATGGCTATGAAAATACAATTTGATAAGTATTGGCATGAGTATTCTGATGTTCTCGCTATGGCTGATGTACTTGATCCGAGAATGAAGATGACTCTTTTGCATTATTGTTTCTCAAATCTATCTGACACAACATGTGAAGAAAAAAAGGAAGCTGTGCGGGTTAAAATGAGTCAACTCTTTGATGCATATAAGAGCACTTCTAATCCAACAAGTGAGAGCATTTCATCACAGCCGTCATGTCAACCATCCGCTCAAGAAGGTCAGAATCATGAGGTTCATAGACATGGAAAGTCCATCATCAACTATGATGTAAGTCACATGTCTCTTGTAATTTGTCTCTCTGTAAGTCTTTAGATGTACATTTATGACTAATAAAAGTTTCAATCATGTAGGACTTTCACAATTTCAGGAAAAAAAATGTGTATGCAAGTGGAAAATCAGCTTTGGACTTGTATTTGGAAGAACCAGATATAGACATCATGATGTTTGCAAGCTTAAATGTGTTGGGCTATTGGAAAGACAATGCCATGCGCTTTTGAGAGTTAGCAACCATGGCATGTGATATTCTCAGTATACGTATCACTATGGTAGCTGCTGAGTCCTCCTTAGTATTGGTGTTAGGGTTTTAAGCAAATATAGAAGTTGTCTTCTTCCAAAAAATGTTCAAGCTTTGTATTGTGCTCGTAATTGGATGCAGGGATTCATAGCATTTGACAATGGTAAGTTGTCTTAATTTTGATTTTCATTTTGCTTCTAAGTTCTGATATGAGTTATATGATAAGTTGTTTTTGATTTGCTTCTTTTAGAGACTGAAATTGAAGGACTCCCTTTTGGTGATGATGATTGCCTTACAACTGATTCTGTTGAAGACTACGTAAATATTTGTGTTTCCATTACTCTATTGTGGCTGATGACATATGATGATGGATTAAACCACCAACTGAATCCATGGGTGGGCTGGTCACTGATGATTGATGATGGTTTACTTTGTAATTTTCAGGTTATAAGTCATAAGTCATAGGACTGTGGTTTTTTGTGCAGCTGCAAGCCTGCAAGTGAGTAGAAGTCCCTACAAGTACTCCCAAAAATAGAACCAGACCATGAATTAACAGTTAGGTGTAAATGTGTAATGGTTTTGGATTTGATGGTTTTTTTTTTGATATTTGCAAGACTTGATTTTACAAATTTTTGTGCAGCTGCAAGCATGTTTGTAAGTTGTGTGTGTTTAATTAGAGTTTGAGACCATTAGTTTGTAAAGTTTAAAACAGGTGACTTATCAATGCGGGTTTTATACGGGGTTATGCGGGTTTTATGCAGGCTATTTAGCGGTTTTACGGGTTTCTAGCCTTTTTTATTTCGCGGATAACCCGTGGGCCCCGCGGGTTTAAGCGGGACGGGTGCGGATTTACTAAAAAAAAACCGACTCATATGCGGAGCGGGTTTGGGTTGGCCAAATATATTCAATGCCTGCGGATTGGTGGGTTGCGGGTCGCTGCTCGACCCGCTTAACAAGGCTAGTTTTAACTTGCATTTATGACTATTTTAGTGTATTTGCATTTGTCTATGTGTTTATAGGTACTTGGAGGAAATCATGCACTTTTAGAGTATTTTGGAGCCACATGGAGCCATAGGGATTTTGGAGCCATTTGCTTAAGCCAAGAACATCATGGAAAAACATCTCAAGAGCCTCACAAAGGAAGCAGCGGCCCTAGCATTGACCATAAGCGGTCAATGCCCATCCCGAGCATACCATCGATAGGCAGCATCGACCACACACGGTTGATGCTCAGCCTCAGACCAAACTGGAAGACGACAACGAAACCCATCGACGCAAGTATCGATCTGGAGTGGTCGATGCTGACCCTAGAGCTTGAGCATCGACTAAGAGCATCGACAAAGAGCATCGACCCTGGCCGGTCGATGCTGACGTTTCAAACCGAAAAAAGAAAGTTTATGACTTGGCGATTTATGAATGGACAACTTCATTTTCGTCCAGCACTCTCTAGAGACCTAAAAGCATGACTTTGGCTCCCCAAAACAGACCTAACACTATATAAACACATGTACCCTCATCATAAGGAGGTTCCCACTTTTTGCAGTACTTTGTAGCCACTACTTAGAGAGAAATCACATATGTTCTTTTGTTCTTAAGTTTTATTATGCAAGTTCTTTAGTTCTTCTTCTTGTTCTTCTATTGCTTTATTTACAGCTTTTGTTTATTGTTTATCATGTCTTCTATCTCATATACTGTCGTTACCCTCAGAGTTATGAGTGAGTAGATCCTTTAGATCTCTAGGGTGGAGATCGATGATGGGATCTACTGATTAGAGGGTGATGTTTTTTGTTCTTAACCGATTAGCTACCTTGTATGTGTTCCTAAAATTATACTCACTCCCTTGAGAGTTGTCTAAGAGATCGGCCTAAAATAACATTTGTGGTTGAGTGTTTCGGAAATTCCATACGCCGCGAGAGTGGGTAAAGGGGTTTCCGATACACATACTTGGAATTCTAGTTAATCGATAAATTTATTTTCGACTTGTGAGCTTATCTAAATTAGCTTTGATCAAGTTAGTTTAGCACCTTAGGGTCTTGATGCCATGAGAGTGGATTAAGATCTCGGAACTAAACACGATGAAAGCTTGATTACGCTGTAGAGATGCAGTGGACGGTTGGGCCGGTCGATGACGAGATCGTTATCAATGCTTGTAAGAGCACCACGAAGGTGGGTTTTTACAGTGAGATTCGCATACCATGAGAGTGAACTAATCTATATACGAAATCTCTAGACCGATAGATATCAACAAAGAAAAGGTTAAAGAACATCAATTCTCTTATTAGAAGATTTCCGGATTCGTTTCCAATCACCCTTAGTATCATTTTCTTTATTATTGCTTAATCGTTATTTAATTTAAAGTTATTTAATTTATGCATTTTATTTTATGCACTTTTATTTATGCTATTTAATTTATGCAATTTAATTTCAGTAATTTATTTTATGTTATTTACTTTACGCAATTTAATTTATGTTATTTATTTTATGCCCTTTTATTTATGCAATTTAATTTAAATACTTTTATTTATGTCATTTAATTTACACATTTTATTTTCCGCTATTTATTTTACGCAATTTTATTTTATGTAATTTACTTTACGCAATTTATTTTTAGTAATTTAATTATTGTTTATTTATTTTATGCACTTTAGATAATTAAACCTAAAACCCAAAACTCTATAATTCACCTAGATTAGATTTATTCTTGTACTCTCTATTTAGTTATTCCCAGTCTCTGTGGATCGATTCCATACATACTACAACTGCATTACTGTGCATTTACGGTATAATCGGGTTAAGCTCTCGAAACTGCTCCCTAGTAGAACTCGGGTGAAACCTGAGACGAGGTGAAACAAAACCTCCTATCAAGTTTTTGGCACCGTTGTCGGGGACTGTAGCAATATCCATTGAGATTTGGTCTAAATCTGAGACTAGATTTCTTTTTATTTTCCTAATTTGTTTAATTTTTGTTTTTGATTTTTCAGGTTAACAATAAAAAAAAATATAAACATACATATATATATATATATATATATATATAATGAACGAGTAGCTGAACTGGATGGATGAAAGATGGATGTGTAGGCCGATAGCTACTCGAACTATAGGAATGGTCGACGAACCAACAAGCCAAAGCCACCGCTTTGGCATACAACAGCCACCAGTGGAAGATGCGGAGTTCGAAATCAAAGTCGATTTGATTAACTTGATCTAGCAAGAAAGGTTCCAACGACGGAGAGCCCTATAGAACTTCTTAATAACTTCGACCAGGTGTGTGGAATAATGCGCATAAAAGGTCTCTCTAAAGACACCCTGAAACTGTGTTTATTCCCATTCTCACTCGAAGGTGAATCCCGTCATTGGGAGAAGAGCATTCCATCAGAGACCGTGGTGACGTGGAGTCAATGCCGGAAAGCATTCCTAAAGAGATTTTACTCAAGCGCCAGGACAGCATACTGGAGGATCAAAATATCAAACTTCACTCAACGAAACACTGAAAGTTTCAGAGAAGCATGGAGAAGGATTGAAGAGTACACAAGGCAATGCCCTCATCACGGGTTTGTCGACGAGTTCCTACTTAGCATGTTTTACAGAGGAGTCACTCCTAAGTACCAAATGCTACTTGATGTGGGAAGCTGCGGAAATTTTTTAGGACAAGATGCACATCGAGGGAATACACTAGTGGAGAAGCTAGCCAGGAGTGACGCAAATAATAAAGAAGACTACGATTTAATAAACGAACAAGCCATTGACTGTGAAGACGAGGAGAAGCGGAGTATACAGGCGCTGCACGAGAAAATGGACATGTTTCTGAGTATGACACATCCTTTTACCTTTTTAAATCAACCTGAAGGACAGCAGCATCGACCCCACTCGGTCGATGCCAGGACCCCCAGATTTCCAACCGACAGACAGCATCGACCATCCACCATCGACGCTTTCGGTGAAGGAACCATCGAGCAACACCATCGACCAGGAGTGGCCGATGGTTTCTCTCTGGCCATCGAAGGGAGAGTACATCAGACAGAGCATCGACCTTACAGCATCGATGCCATGTCAGGGGAAGCCATCGGTCAAGCCCATCGACCCAGAGCGGTCGATTATCTTCCTGGGGTCGACAAGGAGACATGTCCCTTAACGAACGAGACAAATGAAGTCGAGAAGGCGATTAAGGACATTCTAGATGGATAATCAAGCATAGTTATGGGGGTCGGTAAAGAATTTACAATCATGGGTCAGCAATGGAACAAGCTAGATGAAAAATTCGAAGACCCAACCTCTAAGGTCCAGAATATAGAAACGCGAACGAAGGAAGAGCCACCGTCAGTCTAAGCAATAACCTTAAAGAGTGGGAAGGAGCTCATACCGATTCCACCTAAGCAACCAGTAAACAAGAAAAGCGAAGAGGTTAACATCAAGAAAGAAGACGACCCTATCATGATCGAGAAGGAAGAACCAATAGTCGAGAAGAGACCCCAAGATATTCGAGGAGGAACCAGTAGTCAAAGAAGTTACCACGGAAAAGCCAGACAAGGATAGGGAGCCCGACATTCGTACTACGGAAATTCACACAAAAGAACCCAAGACTCGCATAGGGAAACAAGTGACACACGATCTCCCAAAGTATCAACCTAAAATCCCTTTTTTGGGAAGAATTAAGGGGAGGATAGCGAAAAGAATGAGGAATGCATTTGAAGAGCAAATGAAAGGTGTGATCATCACTATGCTGATACTAGAAGCATTGACGATGATTCCCAATGCTAGCAAGTTTCTCAAGGATCTCGTGACTAAGAAGAAAAAGGAGCTAACTAAGGTGGCGTTCTTGACACACGGGTGCAGTGCCATCATCCTTGACAAGAAGATCCCAAGAAAGCTAGATGACCCAGGCAGTTTCACTCTCTCTTGCATTCTCGGTCACATAACATTCAAGAGATCTTTATGCGATCTTGGAGCTAGTGTGAATCTAATGCCTCTATCCATTGCACAAAAGTTGGGACTTACTCGATTCAAGGAGTGTAAGATGTCACTAGTTCTCGCTGAACGCTCAATAAAAACGCGGTGGGACTATTTGAAGACATTCCAGTGATGATTGGTGAATACCAAATACCAACAGACTTTGTGGTACTCAAGATGGATCATGAACCCAAGGATCCACTTATCCTAGGAAGGCTATTCCTAGCTACCACGGGGGCCATCACCGATGTTAGAAATGGGAAGATTAATCTTCACCTAAACGATGAAGTGATGCAGTTTAGTATCGATGAGGTGATGAGGAAACCCAAAAAACGAGACCGTATTTTCTACCTAGATGATCTCAATTTACTGGCTAATGGAGAATGGGATGAAGCTGAGCTCAAACACGAAGAATTAAGTTAAGATTCCCATCCTCTTCCGTTTATTGATCAAATGTTAGAACGATTAGCAAATAACTCTCACTATTGCTTTTTAGATGGGTACTCGGGATTCTTTCAAATCTCGATACATCCTCAAGATCAAGAAGAAATGACATTTACATGTCCTTATGGTACCTTCGCTTACCGAAGAATGTCGTTTGGATTATGTAATGCACCTGCGACTTTTCAACGGTGCATGATGTCAATATTTTCATATTTAATTTAATCAGTAGTTGAGGTATTTATGGACGATTTCTCTGTGTATGGTTCTTCCTTTGGTGGTTGTTCGTCTAATTTATGCAAGGTACTTAAACGATGCGAAGAAACAAACCTAGTACTTATTTGGGAGAAGTGTCATTTCATGGTGAAAGAATGAATCGTTCTCGGACATAAGATATCGGAAAGAGGGATTGAAGTAGACATGGCCAAGATCAATGTGATAACAAGTCTAGGGCCTCCAAAAACGGTGAAAGACATACGAAGTTTCCTTGGTCACACTAATTTTTATCGAAGATTCATCAAAGATTTTTCTAAAATAGCAAGACCACTCACCAGCCTGCTATGCAAGGATGTTGAGTTCAAATTCGATGACGCATGTTTTGAAGCATTCCGATCAGTCAAGAAGGAGCTAGTGAGTGCACCGATAGTACAATCGTCGGATTGGGAGTTACCGTTCGAGATTATGTGTGATGTTAGTGACTATGTTGTAGGAGCTGTGCTTAGACAACGCAAGGACAGAAAGCTGAATGTCATCTATTATGCAAGTAAGATGCTAGACGAAGCGCAAATGAATTACGCCACTATAGAGAAAGAGCTTCTAGCGATCGTCTTTACTTTCGAGAAGT
The DNA here is from genome assembly GCA_018361395.1 of Boechera stricta. Taxonomy (NCBI): domain Eukaryota; kingdom Viridiplantae; phylum Streptophyta; class Magnoliopsida; order Brassicales; family Brassicaceae; genus Boechera; species Boechera stricta. The sequence goes on from CM031541.1 coordinate 5,713,946, forward strand.
TTCGCCAATACTTAGTAGGTTCTAAAGTCATTGTACACACGAATCATGCAGCGCTAAGATATCTACTCGCTACGAAGGATGCAAAACCGTAGCTACTTCGCTGGATACTACTTCTACAAGAGTTCGATTTGGAAATAAAAGACAAGAAATGAATAGAGAACGGAGTGGCGGACCACCTTTCTCGAATGAGAATCGCTGACAAAATCCCCATCGACGATTCATTACCAGAGGAACAAGTCTATGCCATTAGAGTACTTATCGGTGAACACAACCTCAATAAGGAGCTGAAAAGCATCAACACCATCAAGGATAAGTCACCATGGTACGCCGACATCGTCAATTATCTCGCTTGTTGAGAAAAACCACTTGATCTCGTCGGATATCGCAAGAAAATGTTTTTCAAGGAGATCAATCGGTATTATTGGGATGATCCAAACCTTTACACACTATGTAAGGATAAAATATAAAGAAGATGTGTTCCTGAGCACGAAGTTCCCGGAATCCTGACGGGATGCCATGGATCTACATACAGAGGACATTTCGCTACATTCAAGACAGTAGCTAAGGTGTTGCAAGCTGGATTTTGGTGGCCGACTTTGTTTCGAGACACTCACCGATTCATCTTAGCCTGTGACGCATGTCAAAGAAGAGGGAACATAAGCAAGAGGAATGAGATGCCTCAGAATCCGATAATGGAAGTGGAAGTCTTCGATGTATGGGGAATCGATTTTATGTGACCCTTCCCAAACTCACATGGAAACAACTACATCCAAGTAGCAGTGAATTACGTATCTAAATGGGTAGAAGCTGTGGCAAGTCCAACAAACGACGCAAAGGTAGTTCTTAAACTTTTTAAGAGCATCATTTTCCCATGATTCGGGATCCCGCGAGTGGTGATTAGCGACGAGGAACACACTTCCTCAACATAACTTTCGATAAGCTCTTACGAAAGCATGGTGTCAGACATAAAGTGGCGACACCATATCATCCTCAAACAAGTGGACAAGTGGAAGTTTCCAACCGTGAAATCAAAGCAATCCTAGAGATGATGGTAAACATCTCACAAAAAGATTGGTCACTCAAGCTAGACGATGCTTTATGGGCCTATCGCACAGCTTTCAAAACACCTATAGGTACGACCCCTTTCAATCTTCTCTATGGGAAATCTTGTCATTTACCGGTGGAGCTCGAGTATAAAGCTATGTGGGCTGTCAAGATGCTGAACTACAACATCAAAACCGTTGCTGAAAAGCGCCTCATGCAATTAAATGAGCTAGACGAGATTCGCCTGCATGCCTATGAGAATGTCTGGTATACAAAGAAAGGACAAAAGCATTCCACGACAAGCGAATACTTCAAAGGAAATTTAAGGTAAACGATCACGTCTTGCTTTTCAACTCTCGATAAAAGTTTTTTCCAGGAAAACTTCGATCTCGTTGGTCTGGACCATTCAAGATAAAAACGGTGACGCCTTACGGAGCTATAAAATTATGGAGAAATAACGGGGAAAGCTTCACGGTGAACGATCAGCGTCTTAAACATTACATAAGGAGGTTCCCACTTTTTGCACAATTTTGTAGCCACTTCTTAGAGAGAAATCTCATATGTTCTTTTGTTCTTAAGTTTTATTATGCAAGTTCTTTAGTTATTCTTCTTGTTCTTCTATTGCTTTATTTACAGCTTTTGTTTATTGTTTATCATGTCTTTTATCTCATATACTGTCGTTACCCTCGGAGTTATGAGTGAGTAGATCTTTTAGATCTCTTGGGTGGAGATCGATGATGGGATCTACTGATTAGAGGTTGATGTTTTCTGTTCTTAACCGATTAGCTACCTTGTATGTGTTTCTAAAGCTATATGATATGTCTGCATTTCATATGGTTTTAGCATGTATTATTCATTCATTTAGCCTTGTTTAATAGCTTGTTCTTAGCATTTATCTATAGTTTTGCATACTTAGAGTGTTTTGCATTAGGTTTGCATGCATTTTGCATTTTAGATTTATTTGAGGTACAATCAAGGGATAATGGAGACTTTGGAGTCAAATGGAGAAGGAGAGTGTCAGACTCGATGACAGAGGTCGATGGAGGAGGTCGAGCTGAGTAGAAAAATACAATCTTGAAGTCTTTAAGCCTAGCTCGACCACCCATGGTCGAGCTGCCTGATCGAGCTGAGCATAAAAATACGATCTTGGAGATTTGAAGCCCATCATAAAAGTGGAGTCTATCATAAAAGTGGAGTCTTAAAGTTTTTGGAGCCAGCTCGACCACACATGGTCGAGCTAAGACCTCGAGCTGAAGAATAAAGATGCAATCTTGAAATTTAGCCAGCTCGACCATAGCACTCGACCACCCTTGGTCGAGTGCCCCCAAAAATTAGCCTATTTTGTCTTTTTGTGATTTAGGGTTTTTTATCTCTTATTATAAATACCCTAAAACGCTTAACACAAGAACAATCTGGATTTTCTTAAGCTTTGTTCATCTGTTCTTGCTTTCTTGATCCTGTGACTTTGAATCTACTTGTTATTTTTGTTTGAATCTTTCTAATCTATATATTCTTTCCCTTATCTTTCTACTTATGCAAGTTATTTTGATTTCTGGGTTTGTGATTATGCTCTTCTTCATGTGTTCTGAGTAGTCATTAGGGTTCTTAAAGATGGGATAGATTAGGTGTAGAATCTTAGTCTCTTAGGTGTTTTAAGTGTTTATTGTTTGATTTCCCTTCTAGATTAGTGTTCCTAATGCTAATTTCTCTCTGATCAATTGGAATTAGAACTTAGGTATTTCCACACCCAGAAAGTGTTTGATGAAATGCCTGACTGAGCTAATTCCAGAGATTTACATTCCTAGGCTAAGGGATTAGTTGTCTAGGGTGTTTATTGGCTTTATTAAACTGATTCTTAATGCCTGCTAAGCTAGATTTCGCTAAGGGATTAGGTCTGGAACTAGATTAGCCTGAGGTTATTTATCATGGAAATGAACTTGACTGCTTATGAGTTTAATGTCTAGGGAATAGCTTGATTGAGTTTGTTAAACCATCTAGGTAGATTAAGAGGATACACCAAGTCAATTACCCCATCCTTAGGAGCTTCTCTTGCTTGATTGATTTCTGTTTCATTGCCTTTGCTAGTTTCTGTTAGTGGCTATCGCTCTGTTTTCATTCTGTTAGTTGCTGCTAGACTCTGTTTTTAGTTTCTGCTTAGGTTGATAGATTCGCATCTTTTGCTTGCTTGGCTTGACTTAAACTGTTTGATTGATACCTTAGTTGCATCCTTCTTGGCTAATATCGCACCCATTTGGATTGATACCTTTCTGTACTACAATGACATGATAGTYCAGTAAGAAATTGACMTATATCAATTTGGCGCCGTTGCCATTTGGGTGTTGTTTGTTACAATTAGGATTTCAAATTRTTTTAGATCAAGTTCTTATTCMGTCTACTCTGTTACTGACTTGATCTTTCTTTTCTTTGTCTTTGCATTTCAGGTACAAGCTTGACTCGACCAGCCTAGCTCGACCACGCCTGCTCGAGTCAGCCCATCGAGTCCTCCTCCACCTGCATGCAAACGAGATCAAAAGGAAGTCAGAACCTCATCCGCTACCTCGACAATATTCACAAGCTACCACAACAGTTGAGAGAGTAAAGAGAACATCTCAGCATAAATCAACAGGATCCACTCGAAATGGCTGATGATAATCCACCACCACAGCCTGAACATGTGCCTTATCCGAGAAGGCAGCGTCTGATCGGTGCGGGAGATGCTCCCAACACTCACACCAACATACAAGGGATTGTCCCTCCTACAGTCCAGAACAATAACTTCGAGATCAAGAGTAGCTTAATAGTTATGGTGCAAAGCAACAAGTTCCATGGACTGCCTATGGAAGACCCTCTCGATCATTTGGATGAGTTTGATAGACTCTGCAGCCTTACCAATATCAATGGAGTCAGTGAAGATGGTTTCAAGTTGAGACTATTTCCATTCTCCCTTGGTGACAAAGCCCATCTCTGGGAGAATAATCTACCCCACGACTCTATCACTTCATGGGATGACTGCAAGAAAGCTTTCCTTGCCAAGTTCTTCTCCGATGCTCGAACAGCTCCCCTCAGGAACGAGATATCCGGATTTTCTCAGAGAGATGGGGAGAGCTTCTGTGAATGCTGGGAACGATTCAAAGGCTACACTACTCAATGTCCCCACCATGGTTTCAGCAATGAGTCCCTACTTAGCACACTTTACAGAGGAGTTCTCCCAAAGGTCCGTATGCTTCTTGATACAGCCAGCAATGGTAACTTCCTCAACAAAGATGTTGATGAAGGATGGGAGCTTGTGGAGAACCTTGCCCAATCAGATGGAAACTACACTGCGGAGTATGATAGAAGTGTAAGGGGCAGTGTTGATTCAGAGGAGCGAACTAGGAAGGAAATCAAGGCTTTGAATGCCAAGTTGGATCAACTACTACAGCAAAGGAAACAGGTTCACTTTGCTAGTGAGGATACAGTTTTTCAGGTTCAAGATGGGGAGGATGATGGTCCGGAAGAGGTCAGCTATGTTCAGAATCAGGGTAGGTACAACAAAGGTTTCATCAACTACAAGAACAACCCCAATCTCTCATACAGGAGCACCAATGTTGCTAACCCTCAGGATCAGGTTTACCCGCCTCCGCATCAACCGTCTCAGTCAAAGCCTTTTGCTGCTTACAACCAGAATCAGGGTTTTGTTCCTAAACCGCACTACCAGACCAGCTATCCGCAACAGGGACTCATGGGTCCACCACCCGGTTTTCAACTGCCCCAGGCTCAGCCTTCTACAGCTCCGGATCAACAAATGACGACCATGCTACAACAGATTCTACAGGGTCAAACAGCTGGTGCAATGGAAGCCGCTAAGAAGTTCGGTGAAATGAAAACGCAGCTGGATTACACTTATAATGATCTTAACAGTAAGTTTGAGACATTGAACTCCAAGATAAAGTACATGGAGGGCAAGACCGCATCTACCTCTAGCACATCCCAGCTCCCAGGAAAAGCAGTCCAAAACCCAAAGGACTTTGCTCACATCAATGCCATCACTTTAAGGAGTGGAAAAAAACTCCCTGAGAGGGAAGGGTCTGTTAACATCACTGAGGACAGTGAGATTCAAGATGGGGAGGATTTGAGCTAAGTCTCCTCTTCAACCCCGTCACAATCCCAGAGGATCCTCACCTCGGGAGCTCTCCTCCTCCCATCAACCCTGATTCTACGATCTAGAATCCTTACGGGTCTCGCCTCGACCCTCAAACTCGGCGACAACTCTGGTGGAACCTCCGGTAACACCTGATCATCCCTATGCAAGCACTTTTTCAACTTCGAAATATGGAAAACCTTGTGAAATGTTTGCATAGACACTGGCAACTCCAGCCTGTAAGCAACAGGTCCAACTCGTTCCACCACTCGGAACGGTCCCAAATACCTTGGACTCAATTTACCCTTAGAGAGTGACCTGTTAGAACCCTTGAGCATCGCCATCTTAAGGTAAACCATATCTCCTATGGCAAACTCCAACTCTTTTCTGCGGTTATCCGCATAACTCTTCTGACGATCTTGAGCCTCTTTCATATTCAACTTCAAGACTCAGATCTTCTTTGTAGTCTCCTGCACCAAACTCTCGCCAAACATGCTTCGCTCCCCCACTTGAGTCCAGCATAATGGCGTCCTGCAAGGCCTCCCATACATAGCCTCATAAGGTGCCATCCCAATACTCGATGAATCGTTATACGAACTCCACTAAGCTCGTAATCGGCCCAATGGCCACCCCCATCAACACACACATCCTCCAGATCCTCGAGAGTCTGAATGGTTCTCTCGACGCCTCGTCTGCCTGAGGATGATACGCTGTACTCATGTGTACCTTAGTACCCATCTCCTTCTGGAACTCCGAATATCGATGTGAACTTGCTATCACGATTCGATACAATACTATGTAACCTCATTTATATCATTAATGTACCTCCACGTCTCAAGCCCGTTTGACTTCCATATCGCTCGGAATGAGCTGACTTGGTTAAGTGATCAGCTATAACCCAATAGCATCCTTACCAGGAACTTCGGTAATCCCGACCATGAAAACCCGTCGTAAGGCGCACGATTTGCACTCGCAATGGGTAAACTCATTAACTTGACCCCTCGGAACGATGCTCAGCTTTCTGGTGACAGAAGTCTCACGACTAGCCACTCAGTTGGCTCGCCTCTCTTCATCCCAACCTAATGATAATACGCTTGATTCTCGGTATATCTTGGTCGCCGGGATGAATAGAAAACCAGACTACGGTGTCTCGAAAAATATCTCTCCTGACTCCTCGTCATTAGCACCGCGAATAGACTAGAATGAATCACATTATTGAAACTTGGTGCTCGGACTTCATCATCAGAAGCCTTATGCGCCTTATCTTTCTTGTAGCCACCTTTACTCAAAATATCCGGCTGGCGACCGCCGCCTCACGGCTCTATCGAGGCAATACACCACTGCAAGGCACTTAATTATACTCACGCGAAGTTCTCGAGCAAACTCAAAGAATTGGATGGAGTAAAACAGATGCGTCTACAGTGCACTTGCTACTCTTAGCGAACAATTGTAGCACAACGTTGCTAACGGCGTGTGGTACCACAACTATATCACCACCCATAGGATTATCAATCGCTCGGTATTATTCCATACTTGGTCATAACTGGGTCTAACATCACAGATCTACGTGGTCACCCAGCGGTTAACTTCGAAATCAATATCACCGGTTGAGCAGTGAAATCAATATCCGGATTGAGCGAGTTAAGTCCGCCAGCGACCTGAATGCATTAGAATATCGACAATATCTAGGACCCCCCCGGTCTACCGATCTATTAGGATCAAATACCCCATGATCCTAATCGGTAAACCCCCCGGTTAGGATTAAATAACATATAATCCTAACCAACGTCATTAGAGCTAAATACCACATAACTCTAATGACCCCTCATTAGGGTTAAATATCGTATAACCCCAATRACCTGTCGATAGGATTAAATATCGCATAACCCTATCGACCCCAACCACGTATTAGGATCGAATGACATAAACCCAAAAATCYCCGGACCAAGACGGAACAAAACACCGCTCCCAACTCCGCAACACATGAAATACCACATCATGTGTCAAACCCGTCGATACATGAAATACCACATCATGTATTAATAACCACGATAATTTCGATAAACATCCATATTATCAATCCCCGTCAAAATACAACAAACCGGTCACAATATGTTAGCCACAATTCAACGACCGTCATAGCATCATAATTATAACCCAAAATCCGGTCGCAGCACAACAGCCATAACTCAAAACCAAATATACCAATATTTCTGCTACGACTCAACTTTGGTCATAACTGTATTTATACTACAATCCAGCAGTCACACCCATACTACAGGCCAGCTATCCCGCATGAGACTTCACTTTTCTCATTATATCACGCATTGTTCATACCTGGTTCACCAACAACCTAGGATCATGATCCAATATCGTAAGATCCACGTGGCCATGAAACGACCAACCCGTCGGAATCCAATATCGCTGATCCGAACAAGTTAGGTCCCATATAACCAAGCTTATCGGAATCCAATATCACTGGTCCGAATAAGCTAAGCTCCACAACGACTAAGCCAATTAGAATCCTATACCCGGATTTAATAGGCGAAGTCCACTTGAGAACTAAATCCACATAGTCCTCACTCGGTTTAACGATATATTAGAACTAAATTCACATAGTTCTAATCGATAAACCCATCCGTCAGGATTAAATCCACATAATCCCGACCAYCCGAGGATTAAATCCGCATAATCCTGCCGTAAACCACGTCTAGGATCTGACAATACTAATCCCAATACACCAAGTCAAGTAATGACACATCGCATCACATGCCATCCCATCACGACAACACATGAACTACCTCATCATATGTTCATCCACTACGAATACATGAAATCCTCATCATGTACCATTCACATCGCTAGCTACTCTATTTAGCAATAACGCCCACCACATTAGGTTTTCATGATCTAATATACCCTTAGATTGTAACAGCATTTGGTCATGATATGCCCTCATGCCATATGCCAAACCCATCATGTTCTACGATCTAATGTAACCTTAGATCGTAACATTATTTAACCAGGACATGTCCTCACTTCATAAGACAACCCTCTCAATAATCAACCTAGATTAAACGATCTAGCAACCATAAACATTCCCCAAATGGCTCACTCAGCAATTACCTCGTCGTTCATCCATCTACTCCTCGAAAATCAACTATCAAAGATCAGATCAATCGATCCTATCCCCTGATCGATCGATCCCAACTACCGAAAACAAACCCAAACAGAGCATCTGGCCGGATCGATCGATCATTTCCAAGGATCGATCGGTCCTTCGCAACACAATCGATCTTACTTATCTCAATCGATCCTGAACTGTCTGACACACCCGATCGATCGATCCCCTCTTAGACTCGGTTGATCCTTTCCTCAAAATATCTATGATCACATAACCGACATAATGGATCGATCGGTCTACCCCTTTGGATCGATCGATCCTCCTCTGTTCTAAAAACAGAGTTCAATGAAACTTGCATGATTCTTGACTTCCCCAAGCAACTAAACAACTTAACCAACCTTTCTCACCTAGGCCTGCTCATCCTCGAGACCCCTTTCCCGCAATTTTTCGAAGTCGGTTAAACTCCACTTTATATTTTCGTACCGACTTCGTTCCCTGAGACAAATCTAAGAACTCCATCTCCAATCTATCCTTGGCCTCTTGTGGGAAATACTTCCAATTAAACTCCTCACAAAATCCCTCCCAAGTGTCAGCACCGTTGGTTCTCCTCGCCAACACGCTTCTCCACCACATATGTGCATCACCTTCCAAGTAATGCACTGCCTGATCAATCTTATACTCATCAGGGCATCTCACCGAGAGGAAGTTCCCTTCCATTCTCGACCTTCATTCCCTCGCCTCCACCGGCTTAGCACCTCCCGGAAAGAACTTAGTGTCAAGCCTTTGCATATGACCCAACACGATGAGATACGACGAAATTCGTCAGTTCTATAATCTCTCCCCTAACCTTAGGATTCGCCACTCCCGGTGGTTCAACATCAACTTCGGGTGGCACATCAGGAGCTGGAGCTGGTACTGTCCTTGGTAACCTCTTCAAGATCTGAGCCAATAAGCTCAACATCTACCCCATTTGGTTATGACTGGCCTGTTGCTGAGCCTCAACTCGCGGATAAATACCATCCATTCGAGCCGTATCACCCGCAACTCTACTATCCTCACCGCCAACAACTTCATCTGTCCCGGCTTAGTATTCACCAATGGGGTTCACATCCTCCACACTCTCAGCTGACTCACTCCTTGCCACCTTTCCTCTACCTCAACCTCTACCTCAATAATTTTTCTCACTATCCACACAAGCAACAGGGGTTCAATACTCACAACTTAACAACATACAACACAAGAGAAGACTTACCGTGGAACCTTTTCAAAAGGCCGACGAGGATGATCTCTAACTCCACCCACAAATACATAACCACAATAATCATACAAGCAATCATAAAGCAAGAAAATTCCAAACACAGAGTCTTAGAACCACTACGCTCTGATACCAAATTGAAACACCCTACCCCGGAACAATAAGACGGAACCCGCGGAAAATACGAAGTTTTTAAAACTTTTCTTGAAATATTTCTAAACGGTGAATAATTAAAACTTACTTGCTACCCAAGTTAAAGACTCCACCTCTAATACAAAACAGACACTTAAACCGTAGTACAATAGGGATTGATCGATCTCACCCAGGATCGATCGATCGTAACCCCTGGGATCGATCGATCTCACCCAAGATCGATCGACCTCACCCAAGATCGATCGATCCTAACCCCTAGAAATAGACCAGAAGCTTCTACCTTAAAAACACCGTACAGGTTCGATTGATCCTACCTGGATCGGTCGATCTCGACCCTACGATTTACCCCAGAAGCTTCTGACCAAAATKKGCACCCCAGGTCGGTCGATCTTGCCAGGATCGATCGATCCCGATTTCTTCTCAATTTTTTCCCGAGTCTCTGACCCAAATCGACCCCTCAGGATCGATCGATCTTGCCTAGGATCGATCGATCCTCGCATCAAAGAAATTATCTCGGCACCGCCGACATACCGGATCGATCGATCGATCCATGCCTGTCCTGCAACCCGAGGACTTTAACTTACCCAAAAATCCCCGAATTATTCTCAAACTTACGTGCCATTAAACCCTTCATCCAAAATCTATAAAACATCCATAACAATATTAGAAACACATCACAAATGAAAAGATTAACAGTTACAAACGTACAATCATACAAAAGTCACAAAACCCGTTTTGCGCCTAGATCATCCTTCCCTTCCGGCCTTGGTTCCATGCGCTCCAATCCTAAGGCTTCTTTTAACCTGCACCAAAAAAGTACGTAAGCATTGATAATACTTAGTGAGGCGGTCATCCCGTCCCCACCGCGATGTGAACATACAATTATTGAACTTACCACAATCAACATGCAACACAAACGATCAAACAATATCATGATAGAGCTCTATCGTCACACACCACAAACACTTTGGTTAGCTATAAATCACACCCATATGGTCAAGCCCTACATCACACATCAATCATGAAATTCTAATAATTGTATGACTACGCTACGGTCACGCACTCACCTTTGCTTTGATGGTTAGAAACAACGATTCCTTCACACCTCTAGCTTGTTTCCCTTTGGCTTCTACTTAACCAAGCACCAAGGTATCCCCAATATGACTACAATTTCCTGTCAATTCTAACACCAAACACACTCTCAATCAAGGAATCGCAGGCTCTAACTCGGATAACCAAGAACTCCCGGTTCCCGGATTCCTTCTCTAAAAACAGAGTTTTACTAGATCAAGCATATCTCTTGCCTTAGACCAAATATGAGAAATTCCTTCTGTGGAACTCAATATAAGACTCTCAAGCACCTATATACCAAATTTCAGACCAAACAAACAAGATTTGAGTGCTCAATCACTCACTCACTCAATCACTCACTCACTCACTCAATCAATCACTCACTCACTCACTCACTCACTCACTCACTCACTCTCGGCTCGACGCTACATCCCAAAAACAGCTCCTAAAATATTAGGGAGAAAAATCATAACTCCTAAAATATTCAACACTTCTAGACAAAATTTGGTAGATCATTACTCAAGAGATTGAAGAACATACCCAAACAATTTCAGCTCAAACCAACAAGTTTGGAATGCCCAAACCCCCTCTCAATCCGGACCCGTCGCGGATTGCTCTGTTTTGAGTGATTTCAGTATAAACTTCATAACTCTCAAACCACTCAACATAACCCCACGAAATTTGGTAGATATGTAGACAAGTGATGGGAGAACTTACCCACAAAATATCAGCTCAAACCGAGCTCTCTAGCTTGGTCGATCGGACCCCTCAAGACACCCCAAGAATTCTGTTTTCTCACCTCTTTCTCTCTTCCTCTTCTTCCTTTCTCTTCTCCTTCCTCTTCTCTTCTTTTTCCTCTCTTTTTTTCTCTCCTTTTCTCTCTTCTTCTTTCTCTTCTCTCTCTCGTTCCTTTCCTTTTTGCCAAATGAGGAGGAAGAAGAAGCTTCAAGAATATTAGAGAGAGAGAGGAGATATTTTACATACATATATGTGTATGTAAATGTTGGTTTAATTCAATTAAACCAAACCAATCCGATTCCACTAAACCGCAACGATTAAATTTTTTTCTTCGCTCGGTTTAGTAATCCCATTTAATTTCCCGAAATATTTGATACATCTCCCCGTCCCAAAATTTCCTTTCACTCCCATAAAAATACAATATCCCGAGGGTTCATTACAACAAACATCATAAAACAAATACAACTCGAGAGGACAACTTAGGAACACGGATGTTACAGTTACATTCTTTTCCTCGTTCATAGGTTCAATAACATGTGAAAAGGTTTTTAACGAGGTAGCAATAGAACTTGTTAATTGTGTTATTTGTGTTAATGTTTGGATACTTTGTTGGATAGTGTACGATCTTTACTAGGAAATTTGGAAAATTCATGAGTGGATCAACAAACCCCAAAAGGATCATTCTTCCGGAGACTTACATGAATCGGAGTTGACTTCTCACCTTAATGAATTTAATTATTCTTGATTTGGGGTTTGAGATACATCGAACATGATACGATTCCCTTCCTTCCCTTCGATTAGATAAGAAAAGAAAAGAAAAGAAAGAAAAAAAAAACAAAAAAAAAAAGGAAAAAAAAAAGAAGAAAAAAGATATAGAAGCGAACCGGGCATTGGAAGCAACCATTTTCAATGTTCGCGTCACAACAAAACTTTTCCTAGAAAAAGAAAAGAGCTTAAGAGAAAAGACGATCGATAGAAAAAATAAAATTATACCCTAGAAAAGTAGGGAGAAATCGATCGACTTTGAAGTGAGAAAAGAGAGAGGAAAAGAATTGTACTAAGACGGTCTTGTGCTTACAAAAATCCAAAAGAGTAAGTATTCGTATCCTTTGATCGATATTCCCAAGTTGAGAACCCATGCTTAGAATAAAAACAGGAGTCAACAATGAGGAGTTTATGGTCGAGGGAGGATTGGTTTGAATTAAGGTGTGTTGTGATACTTATGGCGAAGTACATGAGTACATTAGAGATCATTCAATTTCCACAAAGACGAAAAGCACTAAACACAACAATTTCACAAGATATAAATTTCACTCTCCTTACCTTTATCGTTTTTCAATAAAACAACTTCACTTTACTTGAGGACAACCAAAGGATAAGTGTGGGAGAGTTAATAGAGCTCATATTTACATGTTTTTACATATTCATATAGACTAATATTATGCATTCTAGTTAACATTTAGTATTATTTTAGTGCATTTACATATGTTTGTGTGTTTATGATAGGAGGTTTTATTACCTCTTCACAAGTTTCCCCCGAGATGAGAATCTCGAGAGTTTAACCTGATAATACCACAAGTTCACAGTAATGCAATCGTAGTATGTACGGGGTCGATCCACAAGGACTGAGATTAACTACAAAGAGAATACAAGAATAAATCTAATATACGCTGTAAATAAAAGTTTTGGGGCCTTGTTTCTTCGTGACTGAATTGCATAAAATAAATAATAAAAGATAGCAATAAATAAATAACGGTAAAACAATTATAATGCAAACAATCTCAAGGATGAAGGAAACGATTTCAGAGAATTTTCTAATTGAAGAATGATGTTCTTTGGCAAATTGCAAATATCTATCAATCCAGAGATATAAAAAGTTGTCTAGTCTACTCTCGTGGTAAGCTAAACTCTTTGTAAAAACCCACTCTCGTGGCACTCTTATAGGAGTTGAACACAATCTCTATTTGACCAACCTAATTAACTGTTGCATTCCTACAAAAGTAATTAAGCTTGTAACTTGTCTATTTCTGAAATCTAGATTCACTCTCATGATATCTAGATTTTATGATGCTAAACTAACTTGATCAGAGCTAATCTAGGTAAGCACACAAATCTGAATAGATTTATCGATTAACTTTTACTCCAATTATATAGATCTGAAACCTTTTTTCACTCTCGTGGCAAAGAGAATTTCCTAACACTTAGTCACACCTACTGGATTCAACCAAGCCCTTAAATCATTCCCATAAGAATAGATCTAGCAGTGAAATCATATAAAAGATAGCTACAGATTAAGAACTTTGAACATCAAACTCTAACTAGTAGATCTCCTTAGTCATCATCCACCCGAGAGATCTAAAGATCTACTCACTCATGCTTTTGCTAATAATAAAAATGTATGAGATTGAAGACATAATAAGCAATAGAAATAGTAAACAAAAGTAGAGGGATTGCAAAACAAGAAGAACTACTATATATTCATAAATAAAACGTAAGAACAAGAGTTATGGTGAGATCCTCTTTTGTGTATTTGTCTCTAAAATCTCCCACTCTTGTGGTTAAGCATTACAACATGTTTATATAGTTTTTAGGCTTCTGGAGGCGACCAAGTCGAGTTTCTAGGGTTACCAAAGCATCAAAACAAATATTCCAAGTTCTTAGGTTCCATATGTTGAAAATCCCTTATTTTTTGGAGCAGAATCAACCTTGATTGGTCGATTCTCCACATCGACCATGATCGGTCGATCCACCTTCGGAGAGTACTTCCTGGACATTATTCGGGCTTCATATCGACCCCCACAGGTCGATATTGGGGTCGGTTTTGCTTTATTCGGGCTTTGTGAAATCCTTCTCTGAATGTGCATGATCTAAGCAATGTAATCATTCTTTCCATAGGATTCAGTACACTCCATAAATGCTCCAAATACTCATGTTTAGCTCTAAATACCTGAAAACACATAAACATATACAAACAAAACAAAACTATTCTAATTGCTAGCTATTATGCATGAAACTAAACCAAATGAGTGCATAAAAACATGTAAAAATGGGTGCTATCAGTTTATAGATACTTGGAGCAAAACCGGTGTTTCTTGAGTATTTTGGGAGCTTAAGAAGCCACACGGACTTTGGAGCTAGTTGTTCAGGCCAAGAACATCACGGAAAGCTTCCAGAGAAGCTTCACAAAGGAGGCATCGACCGTGAGGGGTCGATGCTGAGCCGTGATGAATACCATCGACCAGGCCGTCGAATAGGCATGGTCGATGTGCTTCCCCAATATGAGCATTGACCACATATGGTCGATGCTGACCCCAACGGAAGAAACTCAAAATTCGACGTTTTGAACTATCTGCACTGTGTGGAGGCTTACGGTCGAACGAGAAGGAATTAAGCTACAAACAGACTTGCTATGTAATCTTGATTCAAAATGGAAGCTCTGAGAGTTGGAATCAAGTCAAGATCTGCTCAGAATCAGAAGATATGATTTTTACAAATCAGGTGACTCTGAACTCACCCGATTTGGACCTACACGCACGGTTTGGAACATTACGATCGAACCAGAGGGAATTAGGCTGAAAACCGACCTGGTATGGAATAGTGATTCAAAATGGAAGCTTCACAAATTGGAATCATATCAATCAAAGATCAAACCAGAAAGTTATTGAACTTCTAAACCGGAAGATCTTACACTTGCCTCATTTGGCATCCTGCGAGTTTAATTCACAAGGGATCTTTCCCCAACCTTATTGGGCACAACCTAGCCTCCCCTAAAACCCTAATACTATATAAACACATGTAATTCTCATTAGAAAGGGTTCCTCCTTTTTGCACAACTTTTTTAGCCACCACTTAGAGAGAAAAGTCTCAAAAATACTCTTTGTTCTTAATTTTTATTATGCAAGTTCTTTAATTCTTCTTCTTCTTATTTCTTTACTTTATTCTACTGCCTTTATTTATTGTTTATCATGTCTTCTATCTCATATACAGCCGTCACTCTCAGAGTTATGAGCGAGTAGATCTTTTAGATCTCTAGGGTGGAGATCGATGATGGGATCTACTGATTAGAGATTGATGTTTTGTGTTCTTAACCGTTTAGCTACTTTGTATGTGTTCCTAAGGCCAGATTTACTCCCTTGGGAGTTATCTAAGAGCTTGGTCTAATCCAAAAGGCGTGACCAATTGTTTCGGGAATTCTCTACACCACGAGAGTGGGTAGAAGTTTCGGATCTACATACCTGGAATCATAGTTAATCGATAAATATATTCTTCCTTGTGAGCTTATCTAAATTAGCTTTGATCAAGTTAGTTTAGCACCTTAGAGTCTTGATGCCATGAGAGTGAATTAAGATCTCGGAACTAAGCATATTAGGAGATTGACTACTTTGTAGAGTTGCAATTGCTAGTCAATCTAGTAGATGACGAGATCGTTCTCAATGCTTGTAGAGCACCATGAGAGTGGGGTTTTTACAGAGAAATTAGCATACCACGAGAATGGACTAATTTATATACGAAATCTCTATACCGATGGATACTAACGAAGGGTTAAAGAACATCAATTCTCATATTAGAAGATTTCCGGATTCGTTCTCATTCACCCTTGGGATCGTTTTGTTTATTATTGTTTAATCGTTATTTAATTAAAGTTATTTTATTTTATACAATTTAATTTATGCTATTTAATTTATGCAATTTACTTTATGCAATTTATTTTATGCAATTAATTTATGCACTTTATTTTACGCAATTGAATTTATGCATTTTAATTTACGCCCTTTAATTTAAGTTATTTTATTTTATGCACTTTAATTTATGCAATTTACTTTATGTAATTTAATTTACGCACTTTATTTTATGCAATTTAATTTATGCACTATAATTTACACCATTTAATTTATGTTATTTAAACTGCGCAATTTAATTTATGCAATTTAATTTATGCATTTTAATTTACGCCATTTAATTTATGTTATTTAAACTGCGCAATTTAATTTATACAATTTATTTTATGTAATTTAATTTTTGTTATTTAATTTATGATTTAGTTTATTTTATTTTATTTAAATTATCTCTATTTATTTAATTATCGTTATTTATTTTACGCAAAACATTTATATTTTGCCTAGATTATATTTATTCCTGAATTCTCTGTGAAATTATTCTCAGTTTCTGTGGATCGATCTCGTACGTACTACAGCTGTATTACTGTGCACTTGCGGTATAATCGGGTTAAACTCCCGAAACTACTTTCTAGTAACGCTCGGATGAAACCTGTAAAAAAAGGTGTAACAAACCTTCTCTGATCACATGTCCACCTTGACTATGTGGAGCGTGCTCTCTCCGCCAAAGCGACATCGACCAAAAGTCACATGATTGAACCAAGGCTGTTATAGCATGTGACACCGTCAAAAATACACTCCAATCGGTCTTCTAAAATCTTACGGCTAGGACGACACGCTCGACAAATATGGTCTTGTGACTCGGGTCAAGTATTTTTTTGTAAATACCCCTTCATTACTATCTCTGGAAAGGGGAATTAATGGATGCATAATTCACGAGCAAAAAGATAGAGATGAAGTGTAAAAGCTAAGTCATCTATATAGCCAGACACAAACGCCTTAAGCTAATGTAGTTGGGGTGATTTTCCGGTCAAACACTAGACTGTTGATGTGCATGGTTTAGTAGCATATTTTAGAGTAATTTTCCGTTTTGTTTTCATCCATTTTCATAGAGTTTTAGAGTCTTTTAGGATCTCTTTTTTTTTTTTGGAGTCTTTAGTCTTTCTAGGATCCTTTTGCGGAAACAATGAGAAATGAAGGAAAACCGTGGAGAAACGGATGAATTATGGAGTCAGAAGCTTAAAGCATGAAGCTAAGAGGTTTTCAAGAGGAGTGATAGAGAAAATTCACATTTGGGTCGAGAAGAGCAGCTCAATGGTCGAGGGGAAAGATAGCTAATAATACAAATGACTGAAAACAACCAACAAAGGAGACACATGCAAAACTGGATTAGTCAACTCTCCCATGGTCGAGATTCGAGAAGCCCCAACACACTCTTTCCAGCTTTGTGGTCTTTCAAGTCTGCCGTCATATGACCGGCCATGAAAGCCTACAACTGAACAATTGGAGATAATTTTAGCTGCGAAACCGGTAAGCAATTTCTATAGAAGTCTAATTTGCTACTCAATGTTCCATAAAAGCTTACATATGAACTGTTGGAGATACTTTGTTTTTGGCATGTAACAGTTGGAAATATTACTAAATAAAGATATTAATGTTGATGGGTCTTAGTAGTAAGCAAAATAACTTTGTTAACTAAACTATACCGGAATAACTACAAGGAAAAGAAAACAAAAGCCCAACGAAAGTAATCTGCTGACCGAACAATGAAACAAAGTGAAGGCAAACATAAAATGAATCCAAGTCTTCTTCAAGTATGCCGGTACGCCACACCCTGACCATAAATGAATTTTGCATTCCCTTCACTATAAACTTCTGTCTCCTTCTCAAGCCTGCGCAAGTTTAATCTCAAATTATAAATAAATCAAATAATTAGTTTTTAAGAAAAAAAAGAAAAAAATAAGAGAAAATGGAAATTACGCGAGGGAGATGTTTTGTTGAATGTAGAAGCAGAGAGGAAAGAAGGAGCGTTTAAATACAACAACTCTCCTTTCACTCTCGTCGATTTTTCGATCCATTTCCTTAACTTCAAACTTAAACTCTTGGTCTGATGCCATCACCCATCCCCATGTGTCCGCAAATGATGGTACATGCGCTGTGTAAGCCTTCACGTCTGTTTCATTTTAATCATCAAAATAGACCAAATAATGTTTTTACAAGAAAACACAAAAGAGACTTACATTTGAAGACTTGTTTCAAGGTGTTGTAGATTGATGTGAAGACCTCTTTATGAGTGAATATTCCTGCCGGTCCAGCCTATTTTTTAAAAAGAACAAGAATCAGATAAACGTTAATATATCAAAATATAGTTTTCTATTATCCTTCTCCTGAGATTATAAATATTTACAAAATAAAAACAAATACCTGCGTCACAAAAATGCCATTGGGGAAAAGCTTGGGTTTGAGGATATTTTGATAGAACGATTTGGTGTAGAGCTGATAACATGGTCCACCTTCTACTGGGTCAGCTAAATCTCCCACTATTATATCAAACTTCTCTTCTCGTTTCTCCAATTCAACCCTTTTCCATTTAACATTTTCATAGTCAATTTATATTGAGAAAATTTAGAGTCATAACACCTTTTTCATTTGTTTATTTGTTGACGTTTCCTTACTTTGCATCATTTATCATAAGTTCAAGCTTCTTGTCACAAAAAGCTTCGGTGTTAACAGTTAGAAATCTCTTGCAAAAATCAACAACTTCCTGCACATAAAAGGCATTTGTTTGTTTAGAACGAATGTATATTTCCGGTGACAATACATCTGAAATAAAATGTTATAACCTGACCAATATCACACATGACCACTTTCTCGATCGTCTTATGTTTTAGTATTTCTCTTGCAGCAGAGCCTTCACCTTCTCCCATTGTAAACACCGTCTTGGGGCTAATCATAGAGCAATGGTCAAGTAAATGACATGTCAGTTCGCAAGTCGATATAATTGCTTGTGGTAATTTTGATCACAAGTAAAAAACTAAAATTCTAGCCTACTTTAGGTGCTGTGCACACTGCATTGTACAAATATAAAAGTAGTTGAATACTAGAAAATATTTAATAAACAAAAACATAATTGTAAGTGAAGCATACTTGGGGTGGAAAAGGAGAGCCGGGTGGATCAAGCATTCATGGTAGATAAACTCATCTCTCTCTGCACTTTGCATTTTCCCATCAATCATAAGTACCTGCATAAGAATTATATACCATTAACTAGTTAAAATTACGCAAAGTATATATACAACTTCAGATATTTTTTAACCTTTTCACAAAAAAGAAAAAAGAAACTTCAGAAACTTTATAAGTGTTTCGTGATAAATTTATTGAAGAAAATGTACCTTTCCAAATCGTTGGGTGTCTAACAGAGCAATGTCTTGGTACTCACTAGTTCCTTGATGGAGAACACTGTCGAGAAAAAATAAATAAATGATAAAAAAAGAGCAAAATGAAAATTTAGTGGAAGCAAAGTTGAGACAAAAGAAATCAAGAAGAGAACCTGTTGAGGGCAAAAGACCACTTGAGATCATCATCGATGATTTCGTCGTACCAATGGCAGTCATGCTGGTTGGGGTGGAGGGTTTGATTTAATGATGTGTTTTTGTGAATCGCGGGAACTCATTTCCGAACATGATCTCTACGGTTTCTCCCATATCAAAGTTAACAAACAGAGCACAACGGAGAGGTATAGTTTGTTATAGTTCTAATGCTTCGTGATGGAATGTCCGAGAGAGACAACCTTAGCCCGTTTATAGACTTTTAAAACTCAACCTCTTTTTGGGTATTTATTCTTTTTGGTAAATAAAATATTTTATTAGAAAAATATTTTTGGGTATTATCTTCTTTGTTATTAGGAAAAAGAAGAATATAACTCTCATAAATTGTCTTAACAATATATATGAAGCATTAGAAATTTCCTTTTGATTTGTAAGAATAGGGAAAGAATCTTCATCTTTTTACTTTTCCTAGAAAGAATTTTAACGTTATATGTACATAAATTGAAGTCTATGGTCCTTTTAAAAAGTTTTTACGTTGTGAACAGAAGAAAAAAAAAATTCGTTGCTCTCAGAGATTCTCTTTAATAATAACCAAATTGGTGTTTATTTTAGTAATATAAACAATTCCAATAAATTAAAACACAATAACATCATTAAATGTTTTGTAATTTTCTGCATTCATACATGAAATGAAGAATAAATATTTTTAAAATAATAATTTTCATTCTCTTTTATATATATAATCATTTTTTAAAACAATGTGGTTGATTCTATAGATTTAGGATTTAGGGTTTAGGGTTTAGAATTTAGGATTTAGGTTTTAGGAAGCATCTTGGCTAATGGCACAGCTGATGGCAAGGCTATTCCCTTGGCACCTCTACATGGAGTGAAATATAGATCTTACATGTCCGCATTGAATGTTTATCTAATGTTATGTTCGCATTCGCATTTCATAATTCTACATATACGAGTCAAAATTTTAATTTACATAAGTTTCTTACGAAGCAAAGCGTCCAAACCTCAGAAGTTGTCTCAGGATTTGTTATCATCATTGCTCATTAGTCTCAAAAAATTCTATATGTTGACTTGTCTTAGCCCCGTATTCTTACGTCATTTGCTCTTCTCACGAGAAAAAAATATGTTTTCCAAAGTCATATATTTGAAACTATTAAAATTTTATGCAGAATCTCTAAACCGGAACACAATGGTTGGTTTAATGATTAATTCAGCACATAATTAGCTGAAAATTTGGCATAGAGATCAGTGTTGAGATCACATGCATACAGAAATCGACCACAAGTCATCGTTCAAGTGCGCTTCCAGTTGATTCTTCGAAGTTTTATCTCTCTAAAACATTTTCTCACTTTGTATAATAGTCACCAAAACATTTTGTTTCGTGTCTCTTTGAAATTTTTTTTTATATACAAAGGCAAGAGACTTTGTGAAAGGATACAAATGGCTTTTGTATCTTTTGAGAACTAAATTTCCAGAACAACTGTTTATAAGCGCAAACCAACCATAAACCAACAAAAACGGAGAGTATGGTGAGGGAATGCAGCAAACACAATACCAAGTGGACAGTAGAGGATTTTGCGATATGAGATACACATCGCTACGACAAATATTGAAACACCATGCGCAGTCTTATTTACGATGATGCTCCACCAGCATTATTGTGGGATCCACAGCTAAACACACATGGCACAAATTTACATTTGTCAGTTCAACGTTCAACACCGGCTGATCTTTGACATTACAAAATTCTCATTTTTTATTTTCGTTTACATCTTGCATTTTCAATATAAAATCAAGCCTGTACATCTTTTTTAAAGTTTTAGTTTTTCTTTTATATAAAAAGAAAGATCAGAGTACGTTTGCATATATGCAAACTATATAGTTGGATTGGCAAACTTTTCATGTAACATTTGATCCAAGAAAATCAATGGAATTAAAAGTCCAAATATCATCGTGGTTAGAAAAATAATAGTCCCAATTAGCGAACCAATAAAAAAAAAAAGTAAATACATCACATAAAGACTGTAAATAATTCAAGAAACAGAAGATTTAGGATGGGACCTACGTATGTGCTATGGATATGCACTATGAATTAAGCGTGGAGTTAATCCCACTCGAAATAGAATGCTAATCTTTGTTGGAAACTTCACAATTTTAATAACCTTTTGTCAATTCCTTCTCTTTTTCCCTAACAAAGATGTTTCTTTTGTTGTAAGTCCCTTAGTTAAATTTTATTAATTTCTTACCATCATTACCGTTACCTTCACCATCATAAATTCATAACCCATCATCACTAATATTTATTATCACGTTCCTCATGTATTTGCGTTCAAAAGATCTTGATATGATACCAAACTGGAAAAGTTTCTTTCGTTTTTATCAATGGAGTTTTCAGTTGTTATTAAAGATAAACGCATATACACAACACAATGATCCCAACTTCCAAGTTCCAAGGTTGGCCGAATGTTTTCTTAAATATAGAAATATAAGGACGAAGGATCCATCGAAAATCGTTGAGAATAGAAGAAAACGAATGTAAGATTGTAAAACAATTAAATTTGGGTATAAGAAGCCGAAGAGATCTAATACATAGAGTATTTTACAGTCTGTGAAGTAACTTCAATGTGCTATTTGTAATATATAAAAAACCAATAACAATTTGTCATAATTTTGGCTTAAGGGATCCATTTTGTTAGAGACTCATGTTTGCGATAAACGTTCATGTATACTTTCAAAACTTATTAATTTTTACTACACACAATCATCAAATGGGTAAAAACAATAACAACGAAACTTTTTACAACTACGAACGTATCTATGCCTTCTTAAACAATAACGTCTACAGTTATGACAAGAATTAGCTTCTGGGCTAAGGGCTTTGTGCACGCTTAAAAGAAGGGGCGTTTACTTCTAAATTAGATTGGGTTGACTTCACTATAATACACCAAATTAACTATTCCATATTTTTAGCTTCATTATTAAACTACTTAAAATAATGTTATTCTTATTCAAACATCACAAATTTATAAAACATCACAAATTTTAGATAATTTTATAAGTTTGTGATGTTTTATGAGTTTGTGATGTTTGAAGAAGAATAATATTATTTTAGGTGTTTAACGATGAAGCTAAAAGTATGGGGAGAAATAGTATGCGATAGTTAACTTGGTGTAGTATAGTGAAGTCAACTCAATTAGATTTTGTCATGATATTCGATGTACCACTAAAAAATATTACAACAAAAAGCAAACAAATATTAATTAAAATATGAAGCATGATACTTATTTGTCCTAGTTAACGATAATAACTTACATGATGAAACAAATATCAAAAGAGTTAAGAAACAAACAATTGTCTTCATTTTTCTTTAATTTCAATAAAAATTTTCAAAAAATAATTCTAAATATTGTTGTGAAACGCTATGAGTTCTAGTGTCATATTTATATATCTTTCACTTATGTTACGAAATACTTAATACTTTAATAAAGGTTTTTTTTCTTATAAATGCTAATAAAAAACCATACACTCCTTGAAATTACAATTTAAAATTCAAAGTATTACATATCTATATTTTTATATTATTATATAAAATTTGATCCATCTCATAAGAATTCGACACTTATTAAAATTCGAGTTGTATAGTAAGATCTTTCGATTTGACTAAGTTTTTTTTTCTTTTCTTAATATATAGAATGTTTTAGAAAATTTTTGTTTATGTTTTAATATATAGGATATTTTAGAGATTTTTTTTTGTTTCACTTTATAGGATGTTTTAGAGAGTTTTTCAAGTTTTTATGCAAACAAATTTAATTTATTAATTCATATGACTATTTGTGTTCGACAGTATATTTTATCATAGGCCAAGTTTTCTTTAATTAGATATTGTCTTTAATTCATATAAGTTGTATTTTTAATATAGAAAAAACAAAAATAAAAACATACTAATTAATTTCTTAAGCTATGTACTTTTGGCTAAAATATCTTATACTATGTTTAGGTGTTTTACATTGCAAAGGATTATTTTGAAAATGTTTTGAATTTTTATATATTTGCTAACTAATTTGCAAACCAACGATTTCTACTTTGATAATTATCCCTTTTTTAACGTAACTTTTTTAAACAAAAAATTAAAATGCAAAGTTCATATATAAAAATTAAAACAATAAAAAATAAATGAGAGAAATACAATCCAAGCTAAAGTACTGCTACCAAAAATGGTTATTATCCTAGAAGCTTTTGATACTATGCGAGAAGCTTTTGAAGAACAAATCATCACTTAGCTAAATGTAGTCGTCGGAGAACCAAACGAAAATCTCTAAAGTTTATGAATAAAATTTGTTCCTCTTCAAATGTCAACAAAATCTTATAGAAGAGGCTAGTCTAGAAACATGAGATTAGAATAACACCTTAGGTCAAATATTTTTGACTTGACACTTCAAGTCTTACATATCTTAAGAGAACCTCATTGGTTTTATATTGTTTGCATTTGTTCATGTTGGACTAAGAGGATAAATGTTACAAGCCTAGGTCTTTACAAGCTTGAACCGATCCAAGGTGGGGAAGAGTGGTGGAGCTTCTCAAGGAGATAGGGTTAGATCCTTAGAGAAACCAATGGATGAAGGTGAACACGGCGTGAAGGGGAAAACGAGGTGATGCATGGAGCTTGGAAGTAAGTTTCACGAGATTCACGTTCAAGAGTGGAGAGGCGGAGCTACATGGAGATAGGGTTCAATCCAAGAGAGCAGCGAGATGGTGATGGCGGAGTGACGGACAGACGGTGGTAGAGGTGAACGACGAACCACAAAAACTATGGAAGGGTCTTTGATACAACCAAGAACCAAAGAGTATGAGACACACTCAAATACCCTAGGGCTTCCTAATCTAGAGCAACCTCAATAGATTAGAGACATAAAGTTGGAAACTTTAGGTTTGTTGTAAATGATTGCTTAATTAATGAAATGAGAAAGGGTTGCCTTTTATAGGCTTACAAATAGGGTTAAGATCTAGATTGAGCCTAAGCCCATAGAGATAAGCTGGATACTTAGGCCACAAACAATCCCAAAATAAGTAGGCCATAAACAACAAAAGGCATAAGTCTCAAAAGCAATACAAAGAAGGGAAAACATATGTAGAGGTTTTCCCTAATGATAGGATCACATCTCTTGTTTATTTAGCCTTGTCATGGATATTTCCAAGTCAAATACACAAGGGAAATGAGATGTGATGCCTTAGGCTTTTCTTGCCTCATTAATACCCTCTTTTAGAAACCCATGGTGGTAAAACTAGAAGTAGGGAAAGAGTACAATACTTTGCCTAAAGTCTTGAGGGGTGTCCTCACTTAGTGAATAGTGAGGACACACAAGGCCTTCTCTCCATGGCTGCACGTCTGTGAGCTCTCCCCTTGGCTCACATTCGGATCCGCTTAAGACTTGTATCCGCGACTGGTCTCTTGTGGCTCCGCTTGTCTCTCTTGCTCGGCGAGATGATATATGAAGGCTTGAAGTCTATTCTTGAGCTTCTTGGCTTTTCCCCTGGTCATGATCTCATTTGGGATGAATGGCACCATCCGCTCTTCTCCACAGCTCGGCTATAGTTGGTCCGCGATTCAGAAAGAGTTTGGTTCGATGTCCACATCATTTCCCTCCTCTTCAAGAGCTTTTGTCCTCAAAATATCATCATCCCCTACATCCGAAGGAGCTAAGTCAGCAACATTGAAGGTGGAAGATATATTAAACTCACCCGAAAGTCCGAGACGGTAGGCATTGTCATTGATCTTCTCTATCACTTTGAAAGGTCCGTCTCCGCGTGGATCTAGCTTGTGTTTCCGCTTAGTTGGAAAGCGCTCGGGCCTCATGTGGAGCCACACCCAATCTCCTAGTTTAAAGATGACTTGCTTCCTCTTTTTGTTGGTGCGCTCCATGACTTGCTCATTCCTCTTCTCAATGTTACCCCGAACCTTCTCAAAAATCCTTTTCATTGATTCGGCTTTAGAAATCTCTTCTATGTCCATCATCTCGGCTGGTGGCAATGGCGTTAGATTCATTGGTGTGTCGGGGTTGCATCCATACACAACCTCAAAGGGAGCTAACTTGGTGGTGGAGTGCCTTGCTGAATTATAAGCGAACTCCACTAAAGGAAGACAATCAACCCAAGTCTTCAAATGTCTCCCTGCGGTGGCTCTAAGGAGTGCACCAAGAGTCCGGTTCACCACCTCGATTTGCCCATCAGTTTGGGGGTGAAAAGTGGTGGAGAATAATAAGTTAGTCCCTAGCCTCTTCCACAAAGTTCTCCAAAAGTGGCTTAAGAACTTGGTATCACGGTGGGAGACGATTGTTCGTGGAATCCCGTGGAGGCGAACAATCTCTTTGAAGAATAGGGATGCTGTTTGCGAAGCATCATTGGTTTTGGCACATGGTATGAAGTGTGCCATCTTGGAGAACCTATCAACAACCACAAAAATGGAGTCCTTATGCTGAATCTTGGGCAGCCCTAACACAAAATCCATCGAAATATCAACCCATGGTGTTTGATCACGGAAGGTTTGTTACACCTTCTTTCACAGGTTTCACCCGAGCGCTACAAGGAAGTAGTCTCGAGAGTTTAACCCGATTATACCGCAAGTGCACAGTAATGCAGTTATAGTACGTACAGGATCGATTCACAGAGATTGAGAGTAACTACACAGACATTGCAGGAGTGAATCTAATCTAGGCAAAATATAAAGGTTTGGGGGTTTTAATTCTAAGTCCTAAAATGCATAAAATAAATAAGCAATAATTAAATAAACATTAATTAAATTACTAAATTAAATTACATAAAATAAATTGCGGAATATAGATTGCATAAATTAAATAACAAAAAGTAAATTGCGTAATTTAAATAACAGAAAATAAATTGCGTAAATTAAATATCGAAAAATAAAGTGCGTAAATTAAGTGCATAAATTAAATTGCATAAATAAAAATACTTAAATTAAATTGCAGAAAGTAAATTGCATAAATTAAATTGCATAAAATAAAAGTACATAAAATAGAATGCATAAAATAAATAACTTAAATTAAATGAAGATTAAACAATAATAAAGAAAACTATCCCAAGGGTGAATGGGAACGAATCCGGAAATCTTCTAATATGAGAATTGATGTTCTTTAACCTTTTTGTCGATATTTATCGGTCTAGAGATTTCGTATATAGATTAGTCCACTCTCGTGGTATGCTAATCTCTCTGTAAAAACCCACTCTCGTGGTGCTCTTATAAGCATTGAAAACGATCTAGTCATCGACCGGCCTAACCGTCCACTGTATCTCTACAGCGTGGTCAAACTTTCAACATGTCTAGTTCCGAGATCTTAATCCACTCTCGTGGCATCAAGATCCTAAGATGCTAAACTAACTTGATCAAAGCTAATTTAGATAAGCTCACAAGTCGAAAATAAATTTATCGATTGGCTACGATTCCAAGTATGTATATCCGAAACCTCTACTTACTCTCATGGTGTAGAAAATTCCTGAAACACCTGGTCATGCCTTATGGATTATACCAAGCTCTTAGACAACTCTCAAGGGAATAAATCTAGCATTAGGAACACATACAAGGTAGCCAATCGGTTAAGAACAGAAAACCTCAATCTCTAATCAGTAGATCCCATCATCGATCTCCACCCCAGAGATCTAAAGGATCTACTCGCTCATAACTCCGAGGGTGACGACAGTATATGAGATAGAAGACATGATGAAAAAATAAATAAAAACAGTAAAGTAAAGTAAAGAATCAAAAGAAGAAGAACTAAAGAAAATGCATAATAAAACTTAAGAACAAAAGAACATATGAAATTTTTCTCTAAGTGGTGGCTACAAAGTTGTGAAAAAAGTGGGAACTCTCTCTAATGAGCATTACATGTCTTTATATAGAGTTTAGGAGGTTTGGAGGAGTCAAGGGCGTCCTTAGAAGCTTATAAAAGCTATTAACTCGCAATCCCAAGCTTCTATATCTTGCATTTCGTATTAAACGAAGATTCCTTTTATGCCCAGTGAGTTAGCATCGACCCGTTCTGGTCGATGCTCCTTGTCGATGTTGAGGCTCAGGGAGAGCATCGACCTTTTCTGGTCGATGCTTCCTTTGTGAGGCTCTTGAGATGTCCACCATGATACACTTGGCCTAGGCAAGTAACTTCAAAGTCCCTATGGCTCCATTAGGCTCCAAAACAATCTTAAATCATTCATTTTGTCCCAAATACCTGTAAAAACATAAACACATGCAAATGTGATAGCATTGTATTTTACATGCTTTCTTGCATACATTTAGCTTAGTTTTATATGTTTCTAACGAGCATTTAGGATAGTTCTAGTGCATTTGCGTTTGTTTACGTGTTTATAAGTACTTGGAGGAAATCATACACTTTTAGAGTATTTTGGAGTCTTATGAAGCCATAGGGACTTTGGAGCTACTTGGTGGGGCCAAGAACATCATGAAGAGACATCTCAAGAGCCTCAAGAAGGAAGCACCGACCTTAGCATCGACCAGGAGTGGTCGATGCTCATCCTGGGCAAGCCATCGACAAACAGCATCGACCGGCCTATCAACCCAGGCCGGTCGATGCTCATCCTCGGACCCGAACTTGAAGTTGACGACAAAGACCATCGACGCAAGCATCGACCAGGAGTGGTCGATGCTCATCATGAGGATCCACATCGACCATGTTAATGCGAAATGGTCGATGCTGACTCACTGGACAGAAAATGAAACTTTGGTTAATGCGAAATGCTAGATATGGAAACTTTGTATCTCAAGTTAATACCTTCTAGAAGCTTCTAAGGATGCCCTAAGACTCCCCCAAGCCTCCTGACTCTATATAAACTCATGTATTCTCACTAGAAACAAGCTTAGACTCTCTTAGCCACCTTTTGTTTTCATTTTCAATAAAGAGTTCTTTTTAAGGTTTCTCTCTTCCTTATGCTTTTGTTTATGTTTATGCTTTGATTTACTTTACTGCTCTTAGTCTTTAGTTTATTGTTTACTGTTTTATGATCCTATTCCTTGTCTCTACCGTCACCCTCGGAGAGACAAGAAAGTAGATCCTTTAGACCACGAGGGTGGTGGTCAATGATGAGATTGAAGATTTAGGATTTAGTATGAGCAATTGTTCTTAACCGATCTAGCTACTATGATATGCATTCTTAATGCTAAGCTATGTCCTATGGGATTGCTTAAGGTTATAATCAAGAGATTATACGAATAGAAGCTCTTAGCACCATGAGAGTGGGTTAAAACTTCAGACTTGCATATTAGAGAGTATTAGCTATGGTCGAGATCGTTGTTTGATGGAACATCTCAATGCTTGCCTAGTTGTGGCCAAGCCAGGTATTGATCTCAAGAACACTTTATCATGAGAGTGGTATCGTGTTCTGGAAATAGATCTGTCATTCACTTTTCGTCTTAGACACACTCTAACTCAAGCTAATCACTTAGTTAATCGCTGGATGGTGTGACAGCCTCTAATCGATGTGTCTCTCACATATAAGAGTAATCGATGATGTGATTGCGTATAATGCATGAAGGTCGCCACGAAAGTGGGTCTGACATAGTGTCTAGTTTATCACGAGAGTGGTCACTAGCCTACTTCAAATATCCCTAGATTGACAACATAAACTCAATTGATAAAGACATGAATCCTATAATCTAAATCCCTGTAAATCGACTACTACCCAATTCTCTATAAATATATATTTAAGTATTTTATTTATGTTTATTTATTTATTTATATTACTGTAATTTAATTTATGCAATTTATATTTCTGCATTTTAATTTATGCAATTTATATTTCTGTAATTTAATTTATGCAATTTAATTTTTGATATTTAATTTATGCAATTTATTTTTCGCAATTTAATTTATGCAAGTTAATTTCCGCAATTTGATTTATGAAATTTAATTTATGCAATTTAATTTCCGCAATTTAATTTATCCACTTTTATTTTATGCACTTTATTTTCAGTTATTTATTTTATGCAATTTAATTTTCAGTTATTTATTTTATGCAATTTAATTTTCAGTTATTTATTTTATGCAATTTAATTATTATCCCGCTTAGATTAGATTTGCATTTGTATTCTCTGTGTGTTATTCTATTCTCTCTGTGGATCAACCCCGTACGTACTACAATTGCATGACTGTGCACTTGCGGTTCTACGGGTTAATCTCTCGAGACTATTTTCTAGTAGCACTCGGGTGAAACCTGAATGGAGGTGAACAACAAAACACATTTGCAAACCATAATCAATCTCCTCTCCTACCAAAATGCACTAAAATAGTCCTAAATGCTAGCTAAAACCTATGAATATAACCTATATGAATGTATGAAAATATGTAAATGCGAGTGTTATCAACTCCTCCAGACTTATCTCTTTGCTTTTCCTCAAGCAAACAAAGGCTAAGCTAGTGAAGAAGTTCCACAATATCTATATCGAACAACACCTTTCATTATCTTATCGTACTAATATCCTTCAACTTAATGAGGTAGAACTAACTTAAAACGTACTACATGTACTTCGCCATAAATATAGTGAGTTACCTTAATTCAGAGCCACATTCATCGTCGAGTTTTGACTCTTCTTTGTTGATCCCCCTTAATCATTTTTAAGCGTGAAGTCCCAACTTGGAACTATCGATCAAAAGACGTAAGCACTTACTCTTTCGAATTTCTGTAAGTTCAAGGTCGTCTTGATACGATTCCTTTCCTCTTTCTTTTCTCACTTCAAGGTCGATCGATTTCTCCCTAGTTTTCTAGGGTATCATTTTATTTTATTTTATCGATTGCCTTTTCTCTTAGGCTCTTTTCTAGGACAAGTTTTCTTGAGACGCGAACATTGAAAGTGGTTGCTTCCAATGCCCGGTTCGCTTCTATATCCTTTTTCTTTCTTTTCTCTTATCTTTTTTTTTTCTTTTCTTATTGAAGGGAAGGAAGAGGGGAATCGTACTTAATTAGACGAGCCTTGCAGGTTTTCATAGAGGTGTCACGTCTAATGTATTTCCAGCTCCAAATCGAGGGTAGTTTGATTGATTAAAGTCGAGGAATCGACTCCGAAGCGTCTAAGTCTCCGAAAGAATGGTCTTTTTTGGGGTTTGTCGGTCCACTTATGTGTTTTCCAATATTCCTGCTTGAAACTAATTGCTAATTCTCAAAAAGCGTAAAAATATTAGTATAGATAGCATCATGATAAATTTCAAAATTGTTGCCTCATTAAAAACCTTGCCATGAGTTATTGAACAATGGCTAAGGGAAAAAGAGTACAACAAATTTTAAGTCCTAATACAAAATAAAAACATAAGAAAAATAAAAGCATAAAAATGTCAAAAATAAGAAACAAAAGAAAAACGTGAAATGTTAGAAGTTAGTTTACGATGCCTCCCCCAAACTTATTTTTCACCATCTCCGTGGAGATAAGTCAAAAGAAAAACATCGTAAACAATACATAAAAATAGAAAATAACAGAAATGATATAAAAATAAAAGCGGGTGTCTTACTAAAAATCAGTAGACTCCGAGGTACCGAGCGACATGGAAGTGTTGCTCGAGCTAGCTGAATGGGAACGTGTTGCACTGCGTTTGCATCATGGGTGTGCCTCATATGATGATGCTCGTGGTGCCTCCGGAGGGACCCTAGAAGAACTCGGCATGTCATGGATTGAATGGCGATGTGGTAATATTGGTATTTTACCTTCTGAATCAGCTATGGTTTGTGACTCTTCTTCTTCGGTTTGGCTGCTTGATCCAGTAATCTTGGCCTTGAGGCTCTTAATCTCAAACTCATGGAAACCTGTCCTAAGGAAAGGAAAGAGCAAAAAAAAAAAGCGATCGATAAAAGAAAATGATGCCGTAGAAAAATAAGGGAAAATCGATTGACATTGAAATGAGAAAAGGGAGAGGAAAGGAATTATACTAAGACGGTCTTGAGCTTACCGAAATCCGAAAGAGTAAGTGTTTGTGTCCTTTGATCTATATTACCAAGTCGAGAACCCACACTTAGAATAAAAAGAGGAATCAACAATGAGGAGTCTAGGATCAAAGGAGGAACGTTCGAACTAAGGTGAGTTGCTATACTTATGGCAAAGTACATTGAGTACGGTAGAGATCATTCCGCTTCCAGAAAGACGAAAACCACTAAACACAACAATGTCACAAGTTACAAGTTCACTCTCCTTATCTTTATTGTTTTTCAATAAAATAACTTCACTATGCTTAGCCTTTTATTTCCTTGAGGACAAGCAAATGATAAGTGTAGGGGAGTTGATAGAGCTCATATTTATATCTTTTTACGTATTATATATAGACTAATATCATGCATTAGAACTATCATTTAAGACTATTTTAGTGCATTTGCATACATTTATATATTTATAAGCACTTGGAGCAAAACCGGTGTTTCTATAGTGTTTAAGAGCCTTAAGAAGTCATGAGAATGTTGGAGGTCCTTGCCATGGTCGCGGATGATCACAAAATTTTTCTTTGGAGCTATAAATCCAAGAATCAACCAGCCCCGGTCGATGCAAATGCAGAAAAACTATTTTTACTGAAGCACCGACCCGGAGCATCGACCGTGAGCACCCGATGCTGTTCTAGAGAAAATCACATCGACCCAGAGCATCGACCATGGGTGCCTGATAGAGCTCATATTTACATGTTTTTACATATTCATATAGACTAATATTATGCATTCTAGTTATCATTTAGGACTATTTTGCTGCATTTGCATATGTTCATGTGTTTATAGGTACTTGGAGTAAAATCTACATTTTTGGAGTGTTTTGGAGCCTTAAGAAGCCATGGGGACTTTGGAGTCACTTGTTCAGGCCAAGAACATCAAGAAAAGCTTCCCGAGAAGCTTCATAGAAAAAGCATCGACCATAGGATCGACCATGCACAGTCGGTGCTGTTTCTGATAATCACATTTCCTCGTGCATCGACCGTACATGCCCGATGCTGAGCCATGACGAAGACCATCGACGTAAGCATCGACAAGGAGTGGTTGATGCTCTTCCGGAGCATTCACATCGACCAGAGTATCGACCATGCACAGTCGGTGCAGTTTCTGAAAATTCTATCGACCCCGTGCATCGACCGTACGAGGTCGATGCTGCCTCTCCGTACAGAATAAGAAAGTTCGTTTAATGTACGATGCAACTTATGGAAGCTTGAGATTTCAAATTGGAACCTTCTAGAAGCTTTTGGGGCACGACCTAGCCTCCTCCTAAAGCCCTAAACTCTATATAAACACATGTAAGGCTCATTAGAAAGGGTTCCCACTTTTTGCACTACTTTGTAGCCACCACTTAGAGAGAAATCTCATATGTTTTTTTGTTCTTAAGTTTTATTATGCAAGTTCTTTAGTCCTTTTTATTGTTCTGCTATTGCTTTATTTACAGCTTTTGTTTATTGTTTATCATGTCTTCGATCTCATATATTGCCGTTACCCTCGGAGTTATGAGCGAGTAGATCCTTTAGATCTCTACAGTGGATCGTTTTCTTTATTATTGTTTAATCGTTAGTTTATTTAAGTTATTTTATTTTATGCAATTTAATTTCTGCAATTTACTTTATGCAATTTATTTTACGCAATTTAATTTATGCAATTTTATTTCTTTTTTTTAATTTACGCAATTTACTTTACGCTATTTAAATGTTGAAATTTATTTTATGCACTTTGTTTTCTGCTATTTAATTTACACAATTTATTTTCTGCTATTTAAATTCTGTAATTTGATTTTATGAAATTTATTTTACGTAATTTAATTCAGTAATTTTATTATTGTTTATTTAATTATTGTTTATTTATTTTATGCACTTTAGATAATTAAACCTAAAACCCCCAAATCTCTATAATTCACCTAGATTATATTTATCCCTACAATCTCTGTGTAGTTATTCTCAGTCTCTGTGGATCGATCCCGTACGTATTACAACTGCATTACTGTGCACTTGCGGTATAATCGGGTTAAACTCCCGAGACTACTGTATAGTAGCGCTCGGGTGAAACTTGTGAAAGAAAGTGTAACAAACCTTCTGCTATCAAGTTTTTGATGCCTTTGCCGGGGATTGTAGCAATAGCCATAGAGATTTGGTTTGAATTTGTTTTTATTCTTCGATTTTTCAGGTTTTAAGGACTTGAGATGTCGCGAATAGACAGGTTGCTAGACCGGGAGAATGAGAACGTGGTGCATAGGCACATGGTGGTATGAACAGTAGGCATGGCCGATGAGCCAACAAGCCTAAATCAACGCACGGGAATCTGGCCACCACTAGTAGTCGGAGTTGAATTCGAAATCAAGATCAGCTTGATTAACATGGTTCAGGGAAATAAGTTTCAAGGATAATCAACGGAGAACCCTATTGATCATCTGTATCAATTCAACAATTTGTGTGAGATGGTGAAGATAGACGGCCTCTCTAAAAATACACTAAAACTTCGTTTATTCCTGTTTTCACTCGGGGGTAAAGCATTAAAGTGGGAGAAATACATTCCATCTGAGACCGTTACAACGTGGAGTGAATGCCGGAAGGCGTTCCTAACTAAGTTCTTCTCGAACTCTAGGACAGCTCGTTGGAGAAACAAGATATCAAATTTCACACAACAAACCACTGAGAGCTTCGGAGAAGCGTGGGAAAGGATTGGAAGATACACCAAGCAATGTCCTCATCATGGATTCAGCGACAAGGCTTTACTGAGCGTATGCTACAGAGGAATTACTCCTAAATATCGTACGTTGTTTGATATAAGCAGCCACGAAACTATTTTGGGGCAAGACGCGCAACACGGAATGACGCAGGTAAAGAACTTAGCCGATAGCGAAGCGAGCTATGGGGAGGACTTTGATCGAGTGAACAAAGACCTCAACATCCATGAAGACGAGGACAAGCTGACCATAAAGGCGATACACAAAAAGTTAGACAAGGTTCTGAAATCGACGCAGCATTTCGTCCCGTCAAAACGTCACGAAGAACATGACAATCGACCACAGGAGGTCGATGGTCTTCCTAGTACCACCATCGAGAGTACGCCATAGATGCCTTGCCAAAAAGAGTCGTCGACCAACCACATCGACCATGCGTGGTCGATGCCATCCATATCAATCACGCACATCGACCGAATGTGGTCGATGTTATACCTGGGGTAGACAAAGAAGCAAAATTCTTGACGACTGAGACTCGGAATATCTTAGAGGGGCAGACAAGCATGGTTACAATGGTTAGAGAAGAGTTCAAAGAGGTTAATCAACGGTGTCACGAGTTAGGCGAAGAAGTTCGAAGACTTGGTTTCTAAAGTCCAAATATTAGAAACCCAAACTATGGAGGAAGCATCAACAATCAATGCAATAACCTTGAAGGGAGCTCAGACCAATCCCACCTAAGCAACCAATCAACCAAAAGAACGACGAGACCATCATCGAGAAAGAAGACCCTACCGTTGAAAAAGAAGATCTTATCGTCGATGAAGAAGACCACATCGTAATTGAAGAGGAACCCGAGATTGAGGAAGTTATCAAGGAGAAACCAGATTAAGGATAAAGAGCCTAATACTTTTGGAAGGAGTCAGGTGACACTCGACGTACACAATTATCAGCCTAAGATTCCTTTTCCGGGAAGGATCAAAGGAAGAATAGCGGAGATATTGAGGAATGCATTTGAACAGCAAATGAAAGGTGTAATCATCACTATGCCGATACTAGAAGCTTTGACGATGATTCCCAACGCTAGCAAATTCCTCAAAGATCTCGTGACTAAGAAGAAGAAGGAGCTCACCGAGGTAGCATTCCTAACACACGAGCGTAGCGCGGTTATTCTCGACAAAATTGTTTTGAAGAAATTAGACGATCCGGGTAGCTTCACTCTCTCATGCAATATAGGTCCGATAACATTTGGGAGATCTTTATATGATCTTGGAGCTAGTGTGAACCTCACGGCTCTATCCATTGCACAAAAATTAGGATTTAAAAAATTCAAGGAGTGTAAGATGTCGCTAGTTCTCGCCGATTGCTCGATAAAAACACCGGTGGGACTTTAGAAGACATTCCGGTAATGATTGGTGATTATCAAATATCGACTGATTTTGTGGTACACAAGATGGATCACGAGCCCAAAGATCCACTCACCCTAGGAAGACCATTTCTAGCAACCGCGGGAGCTATCATCGATGTTAAAAATAGAAAGATCAACCTTCACCTAAACGATGAAGTCATGCAGTTTAGTATCGATGACGTGATGAAGAAACCCGAAGAACGAGATCGTATATTCTACATAGAAGATCTCGACTTGCTAGATAATGGCATATTAGATGAGGTTGAACCTAACGACGAGGACCTAAGTGAAGAATTCCAGACACTACAGAATGGAGACATGGTGGACATGATACCTCGTGAGATGGCCTATGCGAGTCTAACCGAGGGTGAAAAAGAAGAGGAAGCCATGGTAAAAGCAGACGATGGTGAGACTTGCGACGAAGACGATTAAAGCAAGCTCAAAGCACCAAAGGTGGAGCTGAAACCACTACCGAAAGGGCTAAGGTACGCGTTTCTCGAACCTAATTCAACATATCCAGTCATAATAAGTGATGAACTAAATGAAGATGAAACCTCGATGCTACTTAGTGAATTAAAAAAAGTATAGGAAAGCCATAGGATATTCATTAGATGATATCAAGGGAATATCCCCATCCTTATGCATGAAAAAAATACATCTAGAAGATGAATCTAAAAATTCCATTGAACCTCAAAGACGTTTAAATCCAAATTTATGAGATGTAGTGCGGAAATAAAATTTTAAACTTCTAGATGCGGGTGTTATTAATCTTATTTCCGATAGTAATTGGGTTTCACCTGTTCATGTAGTCCCTAAAAAAGGTGGAATAACTGTAATAAAAATGAAAATGACGAATTAATTCCAATTAGAACTATCACAGGACATAGGACGTGTATTGATTTTAGAAAATTAAATGCTACCACTAGAAAAGATCATTTTCCTCTTCCGTTTATTAATCAAATGTTAGAACGATTAGCAAATCACTCTCACTATTGCTTTTTAGATGGGTACTGAGGATTCTTTCAAATCCCGATACATCCTCAAGATCAAGAAAAAAACAAAATTTACATGTCCTTATGGTACCTTCACTTACCGAAGAATGTCGTTTGGATTATGTAATGCACCTGTGACTTTTCAACGGTGCATGATGTCAATATTTTCAGATTTAATTGAATCAGTAGTTGAGGTATTTATGGATGATTTCTCTGTGTATGGTTCTTCGTTTTGTCTAATTTATGCAAGGTACTTGAGCGATGCGAAGAGATAAATCTCGTACTCAATTGGGAAAAGTGTCATTTCATGGTGAGAGAAGGAATCGTTCTCGGACATAAGATATCGGAAAGAGGGATTGAAGTTGACAAGGCCAAGATCGATGTGATGACAAGTCTAGGGCCTCTAAAAACGGTGAAAAACATACGAAGTTTCCTTGG
Source organism: Boechera stricta (assembly GCA_018361395.1). NCBI lineage: Eukaryota > Viridiplantae > Streptophyta > Magnoliopsida > Brassicales > Brassicaceae > Boechera > Boechera stricta. The sequence continues at coordinate 5,751,133 of CM031541.1, forward strand.
TCATGCTAATTTTTATCGAAGATTCATCAAAGATTTTTCTAAGATAGCAAGACCACTCACCAGCCTGTTATGCAAGGATGTCGAGTTCAACTTCGATGATGCATGTTTCGAGGCATTCCGATCAATCAAGAAGGAGCTAATACGTGCACCGATAGTACAACAGCCGGATTGGGAATTACCGTTTGAGATTATGTGTGATGCTAGTGATTATGCGGTAGGAGCTGTGCTAGGACAACGCAAGGATAAAAAGCTGAATGTCATCTATTACGCGAGTAGAACACTGGACGAAGCGCAAATGAATTACGCTACAACGGAGAAAGAGCTTCTAGCGATCGTCTTTGCTTTTGAGAAGTTCCGTCAATACCTAGTCGGCTCAAAAGTCATAGTTCACATGGACCATACGGCATTAAGGTATCTACTTGCAAAGAAAGATGCAAAGCCGAGGCTACTCCGATGGATACTACTTCTTCAAGAGTTCGATTTGGAGATAAAAGACAAGAGAAGAATAGAAAACGGAGTGGCTGATCATCTTTCCTGGATGAGGATCGAGGACGAGATACCTATTGACGATTCATTACCAGAAGAGCAAGTCTACGCTATTAGAGTACTTATTGGCAAGCACTACCTCAACAAGGAACTGAAGAGCATCAGCGCCATCAAGAATAAATCACCATGGTACGCTTGTGGAGAGAAACCGCCTAATCTCGTCGGATATCATAAGAAGAAGTTTTTCAAAGAGATCAACCGATACTATTGGGACGACCCAAGCCTCTACACGCTATGTAAGGATAAAATCTATAGAAGGTGCGTTCCTGAAAATGAAGTACATGGGATTTTGACAGGATGCCACGGATCTACGTATGGAGGACATTTCGCTACATTCAAAACGGTACCTAAAGTTTTACAAGCTGGATTTTGGTGGCCAACTTTATTTCGAGATGCTCATCGATTCATCTTAGCTTGTGATGCATGTTAAAGAAGAGGAAACATAAATCGAAGGAACGAGATGCCTCAAAACCCGATAATGGAGGTAGAAGTCTTTGACGTTGATGCAGAGATTTTCTTTCGATTATCCCGTTCTCAGGTTCACCCAAGTCTACCCATAGGGTATTCTCGAGAGTTTAACCCATAAGAGCGTAAGTGCACAGTCATGCAGCTGTAGTAATTATGGGATCGATCCACAAGGACTGAGAATAACACACAGAGAGTACAAGTCTAAATCTAATCTAAGCAAAACAGAGTTATGGGGGTTGGTTCCAAATCTACCATGCATAACACAAAATAAATAAAGAAATTAAATCTAAACTAAGCAATAATAAATAAACTAAACTAATCATTAAAATCAAATGCATAAAATAAAGTAAAAACCTAAACTAATATTTACAAGGAATTGGGTGACAGTCATATTTCAGGGATTCTAGATCTGGGGTTCATGTTCTTCCTAACAAATTTATGTTTATCATTCTAGGGATTTTCCATGTCTCGCTAGTCCACTCTCGTGGTATGCTAGTTTCTACATCCAAACTCACTCTCGTGGCCAAGGAACATGCATTTCATACAATCTCATCATCGAATACTAAGTATTCCTAGACTTTTAGAAAAGGCACACAAAGTGAATGATAGATCTATTTCCAGAATACAGCCCACTCTCATGGCAAAGCATCCCTAAGGTCTTAATCTAACTTGATCAGGGATAGATCAATATTTACTCTATCAAACAACAAACTCAACACTAGCTATGACTCTCTAGTATGCAGATCTGAAGGTTTAACCCACTCTCGTGGCATCAAACACTTCTAAACATACAACCACACCTATTGGATTCAATTATACTCCTAAGTTGCTCACATGAGAGAATACTCAGCATTAAAGTGCATACTAGAGTAGCTAGATCGATAAAGAACAAACAAACATATAATAAACCCTAAAAATAGATCCCATCATCAACCACCACCCTAGTATTCTAAAAGATCTACTCTAAAAGCAAAAGAAGAAGAAGTAAAAAGAAGGACTCTTTATTATGAAATGGTGGCTACAAGGATAGAATAATTCATTCCTCATTATTAATGAGATTACAAGTGTTTATATAGTACTAGGGTTTCTTAGAACTTTCCATTTCGTCCTTATCTTGTTTTTGTAGGCTTAAAACTCGAGATGACAATGTTGTTCAAGTCATTTCTTGCCACGTAGGAAATATTCCAGCTTTCTCGGAGGTCAGAATCGACCCTGATAAGTCGATTCTAGGGTTGATTCTGTGCTTGCTCTGTTGACTGGCCGATGCATCCTTCAAGATTTCTCTCTGAAAATTCTTCAGACTCAATATCGACCCCCACAGGTCGATTCTGGGGTCGATTCTGCCTTCTTCGGACTTTGTGAAATCCTTCTCTGAATGTGCATGATCCAAGTGGCGGTGCCAACTCTCCAATAGGTTTTAGCAGGCTCCAGAAACCTTCTAAACATAAACTTTTAGCTCCAAGTACCTAGAAACATATAAAAACATGCAAACACACTAAAACTATATTAAATGTTAGTTATAAAGGCTAAAACTAACTTATTCTAAAGCATAAAAGCATGTAAATATGAGTCCTATCAACTCTCCCACACTTATCCTTTACTTGTCCTCAAGCAAACAAAAGTCAGACATGGTGAAGTTATTTTATTAAAAGCAGTAAAGATAAAGAGAGTGAACTTGTATCTTGTGACATTGGTGTGCTAGTGCTTTTCATCTTTAGTGGAAGTGGAGCGATCTCTAACGTACTTCGTGTACTTTGCCATAAGCATAGCACCGCACCTCAATCTGAACTGCTCTCCTTTGAACTTAGACTCCTCGTTGTTGACTCCCCTTTTGTTCTAATCGTGAGTTCTCAATTCGGGAATATCGATCAAAGGACATAAGCACTTACTCTTTCGGATTTCTGTAAGCTCAAGACCGTCTTGGTACATTTCCTTTCCTCTCCCTTTTCTCACTTCAAGGTCGATTGATTTTTCCCTACTTTTCTAGGGTATCATTTTATTTTTTCTATCAATCGCCTTTTCTTTTCTTTTTCTAGGACCGGTTTCCATGAGACGCGAATGCTAAAAGTGATAGCTTCCAACACCCGGTTCACTTCTTTCTTACCTATATCCTTTCTTTTTTTTTTGAAATGAAAGAAAGAAAGAAGGGAAATACACTCACATAGACGTATCTTGTACGGTCTCATAAAGGTGTCACTTCCAATGTATCTCAAGCCCCAAATCGAAAGATTTAAGGTTCATTAGGGTGAGAAGTCAACTCCGATTTGTATAGCCTCCGGAGATTGATTCTTTCGAGGTTTGTTGATCCACTCATGGGGTTTCCTCGGTTCCTATTATTGATCATACGCACAGTCCAAAAAGTATCCACGCAAATCACAATTAACACAAAGTACAATATTCTATTGCTACCTCATTAAAAACCTTTTCATATGTTATTGAACTTATGAATGAGGAAAATAGTGTAACAATCTCTCAAAATGCGAAAAATTTATGGTAAAACTTACATCTAAAGATGTCAAACAAAGGAATTACTTCCATTGATCGCAAGACTCCCCCCCCCCACCACACTTATTTCACAACGTCCTCATTGTGATGTAAGATGGAAAGGGAAAAAGCAAGAGAAATATTTATAGTGATTCTCTTATCGGTTGTGGGTTGGCAGCTCCCACATGTGCAAGTCCTGATTTTGTATTTTATTTTTGTGGTGAAGAAAATCTGAAAAGCAAGAAACAAAAACAAAAAATAGAAAAACCAAAAACTAGAGAATAAGAAAAACGAAAATCCTAAAAGAAAATTGTATGTACAAAGGTAAGGTGCTTTTTTTAACATCGTGAGTTCGACGACCTCATGGTATGGTCAGATGAATTGAGGAGGTGATGTCCGAGTGGTTGTGCGATGGTTCCTCGAATCGATCACTTCGGAGTCGGTATGGTGAATGGATTTCACTCCAGCAGGAGTGTAGTCATCGTTAATGGTCTCTTCACCAAGAGATTCCTTCCTTGTGTGTGATCGTGGCGTCAAGGTAACGTTCTCGGTATTTCCAGAATGTGGATCGATCATGATTGGTCGATACTTATGTCTGATGCTACGACCATCCATCGTTGAGGGTCGATGGGGAGATCCAGTGCTCGAGGCAGCTGTAGTATCAGTCTAGTTAGATCGATGGAGACGTCCGACAGGTCTGGAATCGACCTGGATAGGTCGATGTCTCCTTCGGGGACTTCGTTCTGAAAGTGCATCGACCTTGATAGGTCGATGTGGTGGACTGATGGGCATGGCATCGACCCTGATTGGTCAATGCTCTCGTCCGGGACTTTGTTATGGAAATTTGGAATCCACAATATCGACCGTGATAGGTCGATTCATAAGTCTGATGCTGTCCACCGATGAGTTTATTGATGTGTTCTTCTCCAACTTCATCTCCCACTAATTACCTTTGTCACCCGAAGAGAATGGGAATAGGCATAGTGTCAGACCGTCCTCTAAGACTCCGTTGATTTTAATGTGCCACAAAGCTTGTCAAACTGATCCTGGTGATCAGTAATGATCGTCAGAGCGATCTTTGGTTGGTGTGCAGCCGCTCGACGTGCATCACCACCTTGAGCAGCATCCCTATTAGGGTGAAGGATGCTCTCAAGCTTATCAGCATGTACTTCTTTTCATAGATGCTCCATTCGATCTATTCTCTTTTTCCCTCCTTTTTTTTTATATATTTTTGGTGATCACCTGAAATTCAAAGAAACAAATAATCAATAAAAAAAACAAAAAAACAAAAAGATTAAATCTCTATGGCTATTGCTTCAATTCCCGGCACCGGCGCCAAAAACTTGATGTAAAGATTTTCTTTCGATTATCCCGTTCTCAGGTTTCACCCAAGTCTACCCATAGGGTATTCTCGAGAGTTTAACCCATAAGACCGCATGAATGTCATGTTGTAGTAATTATGGGGTCGATCCACAAGGACTGAGAATAACACACAGAGAATACAAGTCTAAATCTAATCTAAGCAAAACAGAGTTATGGGGGTTGGTTCCTAATCTAACATGCATAACACAAAATAAATAAATAAATTATATCTAAACTAAGCAATAATAAATAAACTAAACTAATCATTAAAATCAAATGCATAAAATAAAATAAAAACCTAAAATAATATTTACAAGGAATTGGATGACAGTCATATTTCAGGGATTCTAGATTTAGGGTTCATGTTCTACCTAACAAGTTTATGTTTGTCATTCTAGGAATTTTCCATGTCTCGCTAGTCCACTCTCGTGGTATGCTAGTCTTTACATCAGAACCCACTCTCGTGGCAAAGGAACATGCATTTCATATAATCCCATCATCAAATACTAAGTATTCCTAGACTTTTAGAAAAGGCACACAAAGTAAATGATAGATCTATTTTCACAATGCAGCCCACTCTCGTGGCGAAGCATCCCTAAGATCTTAATCTAACTTGATCAGGGCTAGATCAATATTTACTCTATCAAACAACAAACTCAACACTAGTTATGACTCTCTAGTATGCAGATCTGAAGGTTTAACCCACTCTCATGGCATCAAACACTTCTAAACATACAACCACACCTACTGGATTCAGTTGTACTCTTAAGTATCTCCCATGAGAGAATACTCAGCATTAAAATGCATGCTAGAGTAGCTAGATCGATTAAGAACAAACAAACATATAATAAACACTAAAAATAGATCCCATCATTGACCACCACCCTAGTGTTCTAAAAGATCTACTCTAAAGCAAAAGAAGAATAAGTAAAAAGAAGGACTCTTTATTATGAAATGGTGGTTACAAGGATAGAATAATTCATTCCTCATTATTAATGAGATTACAAGTGTTTATATAGTACTCAGGTTTCTTAGAACTCTCCATTTCGTCCTTATCTTGTTTTTGTAGGCTTAAAACTCGAGATGACAAGGTTGCTCAAGTCATTTCTTGCCACGTAGGAAATTTTCTAGCTTTTTCGGAGGTCATAATCGACCCTGATAAGTCGATTCTAGGGTCGATTATGTGCCTGCTCCTTTGACTGGTCGATGCAACCTTCAAGATTTCTCTCTGGAAATTCTTCAGACTCAATATCGACCCCCACAGGTCGATTCTAGGTCGATTCTTCTCCGAATGTGCATGATCCAAGTGGCGGTGCCAATTCTCCTATAGGTTCTAGCAGGCTCCAGAAACATTCTAAACATCAACTTTTAGCTCTAAGTACCTAGAAACATATAAACACATGCAAACACACTAAAACTATACTAAACGGTAGTTATAAAGGCTAAAACTAACTTATTCTAATGCATAAAAGCATGTAAATATGAGTCCTATCAGACGTGTGGGGCATCGATTTCGTGGGACCTTTCCCGAACTCTCATGGTAACTACTACATCTTAGTGGCGGTTGATTATCTATCTAAATGGGTAGAAGTTGTGGCGTGTCCAACAAGCGATGTGAAGGTAATTCTGAAACTTTTTAAGAGCATCATTTTCCCGCGTTTCGAAGTTTTGCGAGTGGTGATTAGTGATGGACGAACGCACTTCATTAACAAAACTTTTGACAAACTCTTAAGGAAGCATGGTGTTGGACACAAGGTGGCAACAACATATCATCCTCAAACAAGCAGACAAGTGGAGGTTTCAAACCGGGAAATCAAAGCAATTTTGGAGAAGACGATGAATATTTCACAAGAAGACTAGTCGCTTAAGCTAGACGATGCTTTGTGGGCTTATCGAACAGCTTTCAAGACTCCCATTGGTACAACTCCTTTCAACCTTCTCTATGGAAAGTTTTGTCATTTGCCGGTTGAGCTAGAATACAAAGCTATGTGGGCTGTTAAGATGCTGAACTACGACATAAAAACCGCTGCGAAGAAGTGCCTAATGCAACTAAATGAGCTAGACGAGATTCGCCGAGACGCTTATGAGAATGCCCATATATACAAGGAGAAGACTAAGGCATTCCATGACAAGAGAATACTTCGAAGAGAGTTCCGGGAAAACGATCAAGTTCTACATTCAACTCTCGTTTGTAACTCTTTCCTAGAAAGCTTCGATCTTGTTGGTCCGGACCCTTCAAGATAAAGTCTGTAATACCTTATGGAACTATAGAGCTATGGGGCAATAGTGGAGAGAGCTTCAAGGTGAACGGACAGCGATTAAAACCGTATATTAGTTCAGAAATCGTTGGCGGACGTGAGATCATAGAGTTAGAAGATCCACCTGACCTTTCGGAAGAGTCTCAGTATCACTGAAAAGGTAACATCGTCGAGCTCACAACGTTAAATAAGCATTCTATCTTCGTATATACATTTTTCAATTTCAGTTTATTTTCTGTTTTTTGTATTTTTCTGTTTTTGTTTTTCTGTTTTTCTGTTTTTCTGTATTCTGTTTTAATTTTCAGGTTATTTTCAACATAAAAAAATATATATAAATCAAGGACTTCAAAAAAGTGGGAGCTGATCATACCCACGAACCCGATAAGAAAATTCAGGTATGAATTTTCTTACTTTTTACTCCTTTTTTACAGTTTTATCTCACAATGCGGACGTTGTGATTTAAGTGTGGGGGGAGTCTTGCCATAAGTTTTTCCTTGACATATTTTTGATGGAACTTTTACCATAATTTTTTCATATTTTGAGAGATTGTTACACTTTTTTTCTCGTTCATAAGTTCAATAACATGTGAAAAGGTTTTTAAAAGAGGTAGTGATAGAAATTGTTAATTGTGTTATTTGTGTTTATGTTTGGATGCTTTGTTGGATAGTGTGTGATCTTTACTAAGAAATTTGGAAAATCCATGACTGGATCAACAAATCCCAAAAAGATCATTCTTCCGGAGACTTAGACGAATCGGAGTTGACTTCTCACCTCATTGAATTTAATTTCTCTCGATTTGAGGCTTGAGATACATTGGACATGATACCTCTATGAGACCCTGAAAGGCTCGTCTAAGTAAGTACGATTCCCCTCTTCCTTCCCTTCGATTAGATAAGAAAAGAAAAGAAAGAGAAGAGAAAAGAAAGAAAAGGATATAGAAGCGAACCGGGCACTGGAAGCAACCACTTTTAATGTTCGCGTCTCAAGAAAACTTGTCCTAGAAAAACAAAAGAGTTTAAGAGAAAATGCGATCGATAGAGAAAATATAAGGATACCCTAGAAAAGTAGGGAGAAATCGATCGACCTTGAAGTGAGAAAAGGGAGAGGAAAGGAATTGTACTAAGACGGTCTTGAGCTTACAAAAATCCGAAAGAGTAAGTGTTCGTGTCCTTTTATCTATATTCCCAAGTTGAGAACCCATGCTTAGGATAAAAAAAGAGGAGTCAACAATGAGGAGTCTATAGTCAAGGGAGGAGCGGTTTGGATTAAGGCGTGTTGCTATGCTTATGGCGAAGTACATGAGTACATTAGAGATCATTCAATTTCCACAAAGACGAAAATCATTAAACACAACAATGTCACAAGGTACAAGTTCACTCTCCTTATCTTTATCGTTTTACATAAAATACCTTCATTGTGCTTAGCTTTTGTTTGCTTAAGAACAAGCAAAAGATAAGTGTCGGGGAGTTGATAGAGCTCATATTTACATGTTTTTATGAGCGAGTAGATCCTTTAGATCTCTATGGTGGAGATCGATGATGGGATCTACTGATTAGAGATTGATGTTTTGTGTTCTTAACCGAATAACTACCTTGTATGTGTTCCTAAGGCTATATTTACTCCCTTGGGATTTGTCTAAGAGCTTGGTCTAATCCAAAAGGCGTGACCAAGTATTTCTGGAATTCTCTACACCATGAGAGTGGGTAGAGGGTTTCGGATCTACATACTCGGAATAATAGTTAATCGATAAATCTATTTTTAACTTATGATCTTATCTAAATTAGCTTTGATCAAGTTAGTTTAGTATCTTAGGGTCTTGATGCCATGAGAGTGGATGAAGATCTCGGAACTAAACACGTTAGAAGATTGACTATTTTGTAGAATTGCAATTGCTACTCAATCCGGTCAATGACGAGATCGTTCTCAATGCTTATAGAGCACCACAAGAGTGGAGTTTTTACAGAGAAATTAGCATACCATGAGAGTGAACTAATTTATATACGAAATCTCTAGACCGATGGATACTAACGAAGGGTTAAGAACATCAATTCTCATATTAGAAGATTTTCGGATTCGTTCTCATTCACCCTTGGGATCGTTTTCTTTATTATTGTTTAATCGTTATATTATTTAAGTTATTTTATTTTATACAATTTAATTTCTGCAATTTACTTTATACAATCTATTTTATGCAATTTAATTTCTTTTATTTAATGTACGCAATTTATTTTACACACTTTATTTTCTGCAATTTAATTTCTGCAATTTATTTTATGCTATTTAAATTAGGGTGGATAGCTAAAACAACCTATATTTTTAAACTTTATTATTAAAACGACCTTAATATTTGAATATTACTGAAATGACCTAATTCCGATTTTAATGGCCGTTTTGCCCTCAATTCGTTTGGTGAAAAAAACGTAATTACGAAAATGCCATTAATGAATTTCTGCCACGTCAGCGCTATGACGGTAGACTTAAGAGCTCGGACGATAAAATCTACCAGAGAATGACGGTAGACTTTAGTTTTTTATGAAGTGGTAGACTTACTTGGTAAAGTCTACCAGCTTTGACGGTAGACTTTTATTGAACGAAACGGTAGAGTTTACGCTGATAAGTCTACCAAAGTTATGGTAGAGTTTATGCTGATAAGTCTACCAAAGTTACGGTAGAGTTTACTTAGAAGACATGGTAGACTTACGTTTTCATGTTACGGTAGATATTATTTTTTATGTTACGGTAGACTTATGTGTTGTTTAACGGTAGATTTTAAACCAGCGTTGACTTGTTGATTTTTTTTTGGTAGACTTTAGGTTTTTTGGTAGATTTAAGTGACTTCGACGATAGATTTTGTAACCCGTGGTAGATTTATCTTGTTATTGATGGTAGACTTTATGGTCGGTTAGTTATGGTAGACTTTAGCCTGCGACGGTAGATTTATTTTGTTTGGTAGACTTTGTTCACATGGGGGAAGACTTAATTTGGTAGATTTTCCGGAATTTTGGTAGACTTTATATTCCCGATGCGGTAGATTTTAATTTCTATTACGGTAGACTTGTATACCTCTCCATGGTGGTATTACGGTAGACTTGTAGACTTTGTATTACGGTAGACTTTGGTATCTTTACTTTCTTCAGCTTTGAAATCCAAGATTTGCTTTCTTTACAACTCATGAATCTTTCAAGCCTCTCCTCAGCAAACTTGTTTGTGTGTTTTACTATCAAGTTGTGCATCACTCTTAATTTTCTCTTACTTAATAGAGGACATAGGAGAAGACCCGCGGTTGTGATGGCTACAAGTGGGTGGATGGTGTTGCTATAAGTGGGTGTAAACACTGAAATGCTCATTTTCCTGGAATCCGGGTGAAAGATCTTTTCTTTCCAAGGTCTTTGCTTTCTTTCAACTTAGCGATGGAGTTCGGAAATAAATACTAAGTCTAGGCAGACTTACAATAAACCGAAGATGATCCATGTCTAGACATTACATAGCATAGAATAGAAATTTAATACCGATCGACAAAAAAAAAAAAATTTACAACATCTACTTAAAGAAAGAAATAGACAAGGACGGCCACAACACTCACAACAATACCAAGACCTAACATAAGCTTCATATCATTGGCATTTCCTTCACGTCTTGTAGCAACAATCGCCTTAATCTCATTGTGGTTAACATCAAGCTCATTGAACAATTCTTTGAGAAAACATATCTCCTGTCGATAAATTTCGACATTGCGCCACATCAATCGCGGATCAACAACCTCGTCATTGTCTCCAAGGGTAAAGTATTTCATCCGATCATGTAGGTCCGAAATTTCTTCCTTCATGTCACAGAACTCCTCCATCATTGCCTCATCCCACCATTTCCAAATATGGCAACCCCCATCCTAAAGAAAAAGACAATCACTTGTACACAATACTTACATAAAACTCTAACAAAGAACAACATAAAACTGAATTTTTCTTATGCTTACATCGGCCCTCTCGCAAGTATAGAATCTTCTACCCGGATTCGTTGCGGTGAATGAGGTTGTGATTGCTGCTCTTCCACCACAAAAATAGCTCGCGGGAATTCCGTACTCACCTTCACTTCGTGCCCTTGCCCTAGCTTGTCGATGTAGAACCTCAGGAATGAGGTTCTCAGTACTGCTATCACTGCTGTTGTCGCTCATCTGTAAGTCTACCATTACACATACTGTTATCTCTACCATAACATAAAGTTAAGTCTACCTTAACATAACACATACTGTAAACTCTACCTTAACATAAAGTTAAGTCTACACATACTGTAAACTCTACCATAACATAAAGTTAAGTCTACCATTAAACATACTGTTAACTCTACCATAACATAAAGTTAAGTCTACCATTACACATACCGTTAACTCTACTATAACATAAAGTAAAGTCTACCATTACACATACCGTTAACTGTACCATAACATAAAGTTAACTCTACCATAACATAAAGTTAAGTCTACCGTTAACTCTACCATAACATAAAGTTAGTCTACCATATTTGTAGCAGAAATCAGAGAGATAGAGAGACAGAGAGAGACAGAAGAAGACGACGAAGATGAAGTCTAAGACGAAGACGATGAAGACGAAGTAGAAGACGAAGTAGAAGACGAAGTAGAAGACGAAGTAGAAGACGAAGAAGAAGAAGAAGACGAAGACAAAGATGAAGATGATGAAGACAAAGACGAGTAACTTACGGTAAAATAAGTTTGACGAGAGTGTAGATTAATATGGCAGAGATGACGGGCGAAGGCAAAACCCTAATCCCGGATAAGAGAAGCGGAGAATGTATTTAAAGAGTCATCTTATTAAGTCTACCGCGGCTTTACCGTTGCTTTTAAAGTATACCGTATCATGCTAAACTCTACGAAAAGACCGTTTTGTCCTAACCGAACTAGGGTATCATTGTGTCTTTCAGTGGCCGCTGTAGTCTCGTTGATACCAAATTTTGTTCTTTCTATTTTCTTTTCTTTCTCAGAAATTTTGTTGATTCTCTATCCTATATCCGAAATTTTTATTTGTTCTCCACATTTTTGTTCGTTCTCTTCTTCATGGAGCAGATTATATTAGTCTGTGGTAGTTGGAGAAGGGAGAAAAATCGGTGGATTTTCAGTGTTGACAGCACAAGAGGGTGTAAACTAGTAGGTGTTGATCACGATACTACCTATGTCAATTTGGTTGGTCTGGTTTACGATGAATTTAGCTTGGATCATCGGAATATTGAGCTGAAATTGAGCTATATGTTGTCGAAAAGGAGTTTTCCAAATTTGCCAGAAGATACACCGCCAGTTTTTGTTGGGAGTTGTCGTCAATTGGCAGRTTTTTTTACTCAATCAAAGACATGCACGCGTCTCTGTAGCTTAGAGATAAAGAGGAGCAAGTCAGCAAATCAAAGAAGAAAAAGATACAGAAAAGAAAGGAGAACAAATCAATGAAGAAAAAGTAAAAGAAGATGATGAATATAGATTTGATTACTGCGATGACACGGATGGGGCAAGCTCTGATGATGACTACGGTATGGGTAAAAAGTTTATGGATGAGGATGATGAGAAGCATATTCTCCCACCCAAAAAAAGGAAATTAGCAAAGGAAAATGAGTTTCGCCAATTGGAGTTGTCTTCGTGAAGTATATGTTGGGCAGATTTTTACAAAGGAGGTTGGAGTTGAAATTGAAGATTCTTTCAGTTATACAGAAATTTGACTTCGACGTGGACCATACAACGCCAGATTTATATACGGTAAAGTGTTGGGTTAAAGGATGTACATGGAGGGTTAGGGCTACGACCGTTGGAGATAGTCCTCAGTTTCATATTAAGGTTTACGTTGCGGAGCATACATGTTCTGTGACTGAGCGTTCTAGCCGATGTCGAAAAGCTACTTCTGAGATACTTGGACGCCTATACGCAGATTTTGTAGGTTCTGTCGGACCGAAGGTGGTCCCATCTTATCGCAGATGCTCTAACAAAACGATACGGACTAAGGATTGGGTATTGGAAGGCACATCGTACACTAAAGTTTGCGCGTGAATTAATAATGGGAAGTTCAGAGTATGGATATGAAGAACTTCCAAGTTACTTATACATGATTAGGCGAGCTAATCCTGGAACAGTTATTAAGCTTGATGTTGACCAATATGACAGGTTTAAGTTTCTTTTCATTTCATTTGGAGCAAGCATAGAAGGGTTTGTCTACATGAGGAAAGTTATTGTTGTTGATGGTACGTTTTTGCATGGGAAATACAAAGGTACACTACTTGTCGCAACCACCCAAGATGGAAATTTCAATATATTCCCAATAGCCTTTGCTGTCGTTGATACTGAGAATGATGAGTCTTGGGAGTGGTTCTTTACACAACTACAACGTGTTATCCCCGATAACGAAAGCCTTGCCATTATTTCTGATAGACATAGATCAATATCAAGAGCGATAGATAAGGTATACCCACTGTCATCTCGCGGTATATGCACATATCATTTGCATAAGAACATCTTGCTGAAATTCAAAGGAAAAACGTGTTTTCGACTAGTAAAGAAAGCCGCGACTGATTATTTGGTTAGCGCAGATTCAAAGTGTACATCCTGCCCTTCATGATTATTTGGTTCGCGCGGATGTGCGTTTGTGGACCCGTGCTCACTTTCCCGTGAATAGGTACAATTTTACGTCGACATAGCGAGAATCGATCAATAAAGTGTTATCCAGGAGGTGAGCCAATTGTCCCACTTCTCGAAGCAATAAGGTCGATGTTAACAAGATGGTTCGCAGAAAGGAGGAAAAAAGCATCTCGAGGTAGCATAGTTTTTACAGAAGCAGTTGAAAAACTTCTCCAGGTTAGTAACGGTAGACTTAGTTCATGTCACGGTAGACTTTGGTCATGTCACGGTAGACTTTGTTCATGTCACGGTAGACTTTGGTCATGTCACGGTAGACTTTGTTCATGTCACGGTAGACTTGTCATGTCACGGTAGACTTAGTTCATATGACGGTAGACTTAGTTCATGTCATGGTAGACTTAGTTCATGTTATGGTAGATTTAGTTCATATGATGGTATCTTTTAGTTAATCTGCTGATATGCTGATATACGTACGTACGTAGATTTTTCCTTATCCTTATGTGATTGTTGATTTTTACACTTGAATCAGGTTAGAGTCGAGAATGCAAAACAATTTGGTGTTCAAGAGATAGATACGCATCATTCAGAAGTGTCAAGCGGAACATCCTTGCACATTGTGAACTTGACAGAGAAAACATGTACTTGCCGTAGGTGGAATTTGGATAAAATTCCTTGTGTACATGCCATAGCAGCTGCGGAGACATGTAAGATTTCACGTATCTCCCTTTGCCACTCGTACTATCACAATAACAATTTGTCCTATGCATACAATATGAGTGTAATGCCAAGAGATGTTGCGTTTCCTATACCGGATGAAGTGGCTATGAAAGTTTGCAAGCCTCCTCGTGTTGATGAGCRCCAAAGGGCAGGTCGACCAAAGAAATCAAGAATTAAAGCTGCAATTGAGATTGCTACGCCAACAAAACGTCCCAGAAAAGAACATTTGTGTTCAAAATGCAATCAAGCAGGTCACAATCGTAGAACATGTGTTGTTTAATCATATGATTTTGTATTTCGAACTAGACTTTTATCCAAATAAACTTCTTGTCTTTCATTCTTGTTTGTTAATGTATGTATACTTCTTGTGTATCCTTGTTGTTTGTTATTGTATCGCTTTGTTTTCGGATTGCAATTAATTCTTCAATACGGGCCGAGACACAAACTTAGATTCTTAGGATTTAAGGTTTAGGGTTTAGATATACAGAAACACAATCATAATCCTTCAGCAAAGAAACAACCACAACCATCCACACAATATTAACATTTAAGTTAAGTCTACCATAATATTTTTGTTAAGTCTACCAACATGCACAAAGTCTACCACATAGACACCCGTCAAGCTACACAGGCAGGTTGTGAACCTGAGATCATTGCATCCTTACTACCCTCTGCAACCCTAGGGTTTGGATCACTGAACGAAATACCGTCGGTTGCCTTCTCGGCAAAAAAATCAGCTGCATATTTTCTATATATCTCAGTAGCATTAGATAGGCCATCAAACCCGACCAAGAGCCAGACACTCAATATACTTCAAAGTATATACCCCACAGTCACCACTTTGAACATTTTGTGGTATTTGTTTCTTCCTGTAAACAGTGAAAGCAGCCACCGACATTTTCTTTTTCTGCTTTGCGAGTCCGGGAGATAGATGCTTAATAAGAAGTGGAATAAAACGGGCATATGGACGACATTGCATGGACACCACGGTATCGTCGTAAGCACTGCAGATAGAATCATATACGGTTATCCTCCTCTTTGGTATGTCCACTTCTAGAGCAATCCAGTGCCTGCCGTTGATATTGTGGCAGATGTATAAGGTGTCGACATCCTCAACCCATTTTTTGTTGGTCATGTTTCCACCATTGTACAGCCTTATGTATCCGTCTSTAAATATCCATGCCTTCTCATTTGGTAGGAAGTCGTTTTCAAAGTCTGTAGCCCACATACTTGTAAAATCCGGGGACGGTAAGGGCTAGGGTCTTGCCTATCTCTCTCTGTAAAGAAAGACATCCCGAAAGCCATATGCTGCAGAATAGCAAAAAATAGGGTTTAAATTGTAGTTTATTGTTACAACAGGTAAACAACACATTTAAATTAAATTACCTGAGTATCCAGCCAGCCGAACTCCTCCTCCTTCCAATCTTCTTTGGGTATCATTAGCCGCATGTATAAGTCAACATTCCGGTCTAATTCATCAGGAGGATTGATGCTGCGTCATATTAAAACTTTCAGTAAGTATACCTTAACATACTTAACATATCAATAAAGTCTACCACCACATAACAATAAAGTCT
Organism: Boechera stricta; assembly: GCA_018361395.1. Lineage (NCBI taxonomy): Eukaryota > Viridiplantae > Streptophyta > Magnoliopsida > Brassicales > Brassicaceae > Boechera > Boechera stricta. Next base: position 5,767,173 of record CM031541.1, read on the forward strand.
ACCATCACCTAACAATAAACTCTACCATCACCTATCAATAAACTCTACCATAACATAAGCACGAGGTCTTGCTCAGTAGTTCATGAGGTGCATCTCGAACAGGCTCAACCGGTTTCAAAAGGGTCATACGACTTTTTGAGCATCCGCCTCACTCTGAGCATCCGATGAAGGAGACTTGATGGAGGATATCTCACTCTTTCCTTTAATACCTGAGTCCCATCATTCAAAGACAGGTTTCTCTGCAGATTGTACTTCGCCTTACCAAGTCCAAATTTTTTTCAACGAGTCCGCTGTCTTGCAATTGAGGAACATCTATTATTGGCTGCTGTTTTTTCCTAGGGGTTGTCTCCTGGCCACTGATGTCTACATAAGCAAGAGGTGCCACTGATTTCAGAGGGGGTGTCTTCTCTGTAGATTGCTTCTTTGGTGGTGCTGTACCAAACATCTCCAACCACGACTGTATGGATGGTGGTAAATTACAAAGGAATTGTTAGCAAGGTCTACCATGAATACAAAATGCAATAAAAAATGCAACCATAAAATCTACCATAACTAATAAACAGAGTCAACTGGATGAAAAAAGTMTACAATTATGTCAACCTTTGAAAAGGAGGAAATTACTTTAAGTATCCAACAACTCTACCATAGTAGCTGTATACAACGCTACTATGATGTAACTCAAACTCAAATGTGTACAAGAACAATGTGTAGTATCAATGTGATACTTTCTTGACACTCAAGTAACTTAAAGAAGTTACTTTTACTAGAATAGAGACTTACGTACCGCATCACTGGCAGCCTTCTCAACRGGTTTACTAACTTCARCTTCTTCTCTGCCAGTCCCACTAGATCCATGTTTGGTAGATGCATCTTTCGTATATGCTTGTTTGGTACCAGCTTCTTCACCAACATTGGCCCGACCCTCTTCCAGTTTGGTAATTCGAAGGCGGTCAGCACGCCAATCATCTTCCATTCTTGCCATTTGATCAGACATCTTCTCAATCGCGGCTAGAAGTATTTTATCAACCCCACTCATCTCCTCTGGCTGAGCCTGTAGGGATGTGTCAACCTTTCTTTTCATTTTCCTCTTCTGCGGTTCAACTTCCTTCTCTCTTGTCTTCCTTTTTGTTTTGTTAGAGGAAATATCCCATCTGGTTTCATCTAATCTGTTTTCTGTGATATCACGAATCATATTATGTAGTTTCTGATCAAAAACTTCTTCCTTTACTACGGAAGGCGGATAAATTGTCAAAGACTTCGAGCAGAATGTGATTCACTCGTGGCTACAATTAAACGAAATTAAGTAAGTAACTGTATGTCACAAAATAAACTTTACCGTTTAACATACATCAAAACTAAGTCTACCCGAACATAAAAATTAAGTCTACCATAACATAAAATTAAGTCTACCAGAACATAAAAATCTATAACATAAGTCTACCAGAACATAAACATTAAGTAAGTCTAACATAACATAAAATAAGTCTACCAGAACATAAAAATTAAGTCTACCATTACATAAAATTAAAAGTCTACCATAACATAAAATTAAGTCTACCAGAACATAAAAATTAAGTCTACCATAACATAAAATTAAAAGTCTACCATAACATAAAATTAAGTCTACCAGAACATAAAAATTAAGTYTACCATAACATAAAATTAAGTCTACCATAACATAAAATTAAGTCTACCATAACATAAAATTAAGTCTACCATAATATGCAACAAACCTTGTTGTTTTTCGACTTATYCTTTTGGATAATGAATCTCATTGCGGAATGCGTCCGCCTTTCCACTATAATAGAGGAACTCCAGCATATATCAATTCATCTATTCTCCCTATTTCTTCCCAAGGATTAGTACGACCATATATGCCCATATTTGCATGCATCCATGAATTGACATAGAGGTTTCTTTCAAACTCAATTTAATGGACAGTATAAGTTCCTTATACGAGGCCCCATGGAACTCTTTGAATGCTTCAGCATCTATGACACGTTTGAGTTCGAGGTAGTCTTTATTGCGATGCAGAGACCATAAATACTCTTATTAGAACATCACAATGACCCACCTTTCTCGCATAATCCAATTGCGCATTTATCTAAAACATCATGAATCTCTTGCCACGGGGTCACGATAAGGTTTAACATTCAGTTGTACAACTCGGTGTGATCTCCTTCAAAGGAATCATCAAGGTCAATGGGATCACAGTTTAGGCACATAATCGCCTCAAACTCGTATAGGAGAATCTGAGGACGACCAGCAATTAAAGACCAAAATTCTTATGGCTTACTAACAGCTAATGGTGGGTTATGAAATAATGGACAACCTTACCGCACTTGTATTTTTACCCACAGCCAGCTTCAACATGACTCGACTTGCAGTTATTCATTATGTCGTTGAAAATATTGGGACCGATTGCATCTTGAAGCTCCACTAAGTCGATAAATGACGTGGTGTGAAATACTTCTTTAGGAAAGGTGATTTTCGGTGCATAGAGTCTAGGAGGATACTCATCATTGTTGAGGATGCTGAGGAGAAACAAAACTCAAATTAAATGTACCAACAAATATGACTCAAGTAAAAGTAAAGTCTAAATAACATAAAATTAAGTCTACCAAAACATAAAATTAAGTCTACCGACATATGAATTAAAATTAGGTCTACCTGAAGTAAAATCTACCATAACTAAAGTAAAATCATTAAGTCTAGAGACATAGAGTTAAGTCTACCGTAACCCTTAGTAAAATCTACCATATCGTTAAGTAAAATTAGTAAAATCTACCATATCGTTAAAAATCACTTTCAATCATATCGTTAAGTAAAATTAGTAAATCTACCATATCGTTAAGTAAAATCTACCATATCGTTAAGTAAAATTAGTAAAATCTACCATATMGTTAAGTAAAATCTACCTTATCAATCATTTTCCTCAGTTTCGAAACTTTCCTCAAAAGATTTCATAACGAGAGAGACGAATATATGATAAGAGAGCTTACGTGAGTTTTTTTTTACAGAGAAGRCGAGATTTTTACAGAGAGCATACGTCGACGGAGAAAGAAGCCGAAGAAGAGCGGACTTGGCGCGCGGAGAAAGCGCGGAGAAGGGCGAAGGAGTCGAAGCGTACGCCAGAGACTTCGCGTGAAGGCGAAGGCAGACGTGAAGATTCACGGAATCGAGAATCGCCGAGAATCGATTTTTTGATTTTCGAGACAAATGAAGATGAAAAGTCCTATTAAATTTCCAAACCAAAAAATAATTAATCGCAACAACTATTTTTTAAGTCTAGTCGTTGTTTAAACTCTACCGTCTCTTTATTGAACTCTTGTCTTTGATAAAACCCAGTAACTAACCGGAAAATTGAACAGTTTTCCAAATGTCATACTCACTGTAACTAGTATAGTATACCGTATCGATATCTTTTAAATCTACCGTTATGTCTATTACATCTTTTAAGTCTACCGTTATGTTATATCGAAAGTCTACCGCTATTACATGAAGAGCATGGATTTGAGAGAAACCCTAGAAAGAGACGGAGATAAGGAGAAGAATTAAACGAGACTGTGTGAAAAAAAAACAAAAAAAATTTAATGGCATTTCTGTTAAGTCTACCATTACACATACTGTTAAGTCTACCATCTCAGTCTCTGTGGATCGATCCCGTACGTACTACAACTGCATTACTGTGCACTTGCGGTATAATCGGGTTAAACTCCCGAGACTATAGTAGCGCTCGGATGAAACCTGTGAAAGAAGGTGTAACAAATCTTCCGCCATCAGTGCCCGATGCTTTCTCTATGAGCTGAAAAAGGAAAGTTGATGATTCGACGATTCATGAGTGGATGACTTATTATTTTCGTCCAGAACCTTCTAGAAGCTTAAAGGCACGACCTTGGCTGCTCCTAAAGCCCTAATACTATATAAACACATGTATTCTCATTGGAAAAGGGTTCCCCACTTTATCCCCACTTTGAGAGCCACCACTTAAAGCGAAAAGTCTCAAACTCTTTGTTCTTAAGTTTTGTTTATGATATTGCTTTATTTATTCTTCTTCTTATTGCTTTTACTTTTATTTATAGTTTTGTTTATTGTTTATCATGTCTTCCTACTCATATCATGTCGTCACCCTTGGAGATATGAGTGAGTAGATCCTTTAGATCTCTGGTGTGGAGATCGATGATGGGATCTATGTTAGAGGATTTCATATGTTTGATTGTTTTTAATCGATCTAGCTACATTTCTATGCAATCTTAATGCTAAGCTATGTCCTATGGGATGTGCTTAAGGTTATAACCAAACCAGTAGGTGCGGTTATACGAATAGAAGCCCTTAGCACCACGAGAGTGGATTAAAACTTAAGATTTGCATATTAGGGAGTATTAGCTATGGTCGAGTTTGTTGTTTGATAGAGAAGCTCAATGCTAGTCTAGCTAGGGCTCGTTTAGATTAAGATCTCAGGAATACATCACCATGAGAATGGGTTGTTATTATAGAAATAGATCTATCATTCACTCTTTGTCTCAGACACACTCTAACTTAGTTAACCACTAAGTTAATCATTTGGTAGTGTGACAGCAACCAGACGATGTGTCTCTCACACATAAGAGTAGTTGATGATGAAATTGCGTATAATGCATGAAGATCGCCACGAAAGTGGGTCTGACACAGTGACAAGCTCCACGAAAATGGCCTAGCCTAACTTCTATATCCTTAGATTGACAATACAAACTAAATTGGTAAAAACATAAATCCTATAATTTAGACTCCCTAAAATCATCTCCATTCATCCCTGGGATCGTTTGTTAAATTATTGTTTAATCGTTTAATTATTTAATTGCTCGTTATTTATCTTTTATTTATTTATTGTTCATTACATCGTCATTTAATTATTTATCGGTTATTTAATTTTTGTTTATTTATTTTATGTTATTTAATTATATAATTTTATTATTATTTAATTAGTTTATTTCGTTAGTCTTTTTATCGTTTTAATGGTTTAGTTTATTTATTTACTTTATTGACTTTAATTTATTGATCGCTTTAGTTATTTTATGCACTTTAGATAATTAAACCTAAAACCCCCAACCTTTATATTTTTCCTCAATTATATTCATTCCTGCAATCTGTGTGTAGTTATTCTAAGTCTCTATGGACCGATCCCGATTATACTACAATTGCATTTAACTGGCACTTGCGGTCACATCGGATTAAACTTTCGAGACTATCCTATAGGTAGCGCTCGGATGAAACTTGGTGAGAGGTAACAAATACCTTTGATAAGTATGCTAGTCACTATGTGATGGGGAGGTTATTTCTACCTCTCACCAGGTTTCACCCGAGTGCTACTTATAGGGTAGTCTCGAGAGTTTAACCCGATGTGACCGCAAGTGCACAGTCAATGCAATTGTAGTACATACGGGATCGATCCACATAGATTTAGAATAACACACAGAGAATACAAGTCTAAATTTAATATAAACGGAATAATAAAATAGGGAGGTGTCGAATCCTAAAGTAAATGATGTGACAAAATAAATAACATAAAGTAGAAAAAAAACTGTAAATAACATAAATTAAATAAAACATAATTAAATAGCATAAATTAAATATCATAAATTAAATTGCATAATTTAAAGTGGGTAAACTAAATAACATAAATTAAATGACATAAAATAAATAAATTGTATAAAGTAAATTGCGTAAATTAAAGTGCAGATATATAAATAGCATAAATAAATAAACTAAAATAAATAACTTAAATACTTAAATAAATATTTACAGTGAATTGGGTGGTAATCAATTTATCGAGAAATCTAGATCTATAATTCATGTTCTACCTAATATTTTATTTTCGTCAATCTAGGGATATTCGAAGTAGGTTAGTGACCACTCTCGTGATAAACTACACACGGTGTCAGACCCACTCTCGTGGCGACCTTCACACATTAAACGTATCCCATCATCGATTACTCTTATGTGTGAGAGACACATCGATTCGAGGCTGCCACACCATCCAGCGATTAACCAAGTGATTAACTTGTGTTAGAGCGTGTCTAAGACGAAGAGCGAATGACAGATCTATTTCTAGAATAACATCCCACTCTCATGGTGATCTATTCCTGAGATCTTAATCTAACTCGGACGGACGCAAGCTAGACTGGCATTGAGTTTCTCTATCAAACAACAAACTCGACCATAGTTAATACTGTCTAATATTCAGATCTGATGTTTTAACTCACTCTCGTAGTGCTAAGAGCTTCTATTCGTATAACCTCTCGATTATAACCTTACGCATCCCCATAAGATATGACTTAACATTAAGATTAAATATTAGAGTAGCTGGTCGGTCAAGAACAATCGGACATATTGAATCCTAAATCTTCGATCTCATCATCGACCACCACCCTAGTGGTCTAAAGGATCTACTCTCTTATCTCTCTGATGGTGACGGTATATATAAGGAATAGGATCATAAAACAATAAACAATAAACTAAACTAAACTAAGAACATAAATGAATCAAATCATATATAAAAGCATAAAAATAAACAAGAAAGAACAAATAAAGAATAAATCTTATTAGATATGAAAGTGGTAACTACAAAAGTCTAAGAGATGTGTGTCCTCTTATGAGCGAGGCTACATGTGTTTATATAGAGTTTAGGAGACTTGAAGGAGTCTAGGTCGTGCCCCAGAAGCTTCTAGAAGGTTCCAATTCACAATCTCAAGCTTCCGTAAGTTGTATCGTGCATTAAACGAACTTTCTTTTTCAGTACAGACAAGCAGCATCGACCGTGGTCGATGGGATTTTCAGAAAATGCGCCGATCATGCACGGTCGACGCTCTGGTCTATGTGAATGCTCAGGAAGAGCATCGACCACTCCTGGTCGATGCTTGCGTCGATGGGTTTCGTCATGGCTCAGCATCGAGCGTGCAAGGGGTCGATGTGATTATCAGAAACTGCGCCGGTCTTGCACGGTCGATGTTCTAGTCAATGCCTCTTTCGTGAAGCTTCTTGGGAAGCTTTCCATGATGTTCATGGCCCGAACAAGTAGCTCCAAAGTCCCCAAGGTTTCTTAAGGCTCCAAAACACTCGAAAAATGTAGATTTTACTCCAAGTACCTATAAACACATAAACACATGCAAATGCACCAAAACTATCTTAAATGCATGTTAGAACATATAAAACTAAATTAAATGAATGCATGAAAACATGTAAAATACTGTGTTATCACTATGTTAGACCCACTCTCGTGACGTTTGATCATGCATTTCATACAATCCCATCATCGAATACTAAGCATTCCAAAACTTCCGTTTGGATTGTCATGTAACCAAACGGCCTTGTGTTTTCGGTCGGTAATACAAAGTGAATGATATATCTATTTCCAAAACACAACCCACTCTCGTGGTGATGTGTCTTTGAGATCTTAACCTAACTTGGCCTAAGTTAGATCAATAGGTTACTCCATCAAACAACAAACTCGACCACAACTAATGCTCCCTATTATGCAGATCTGAAGTTTTAACTCACTCTCGTGGTGTTAAGAGCTTCTAATCTTATAACCACACTACTGGATTCGGTTATATACTTAAGCATCTCCCATAAGAGAATACTTAGCATTAAGATTGCATAATAGAGTAGCTAGATCGATTAAGAACAAACAAACATATTAAATCCTATAAGGTAGATCTCATCATCGATCACCACCCTCGTGGTCTAAAGGATCTACCCTCTTATCTCTCTGTGGGTTACAGCCGAGGTGGGGATTAGGAACATAAAACAATAAACTAAAATGAAACTAAACTAAGAATAGAACAAGATCAAATCATAAACATAAATTGAAACATAAACAAGATAAAGAAGTAAACCTAGAGAAAAAGAACTCTTTATTTGATATGATAAGTGTAATGTATGAGATTGTCAGAAGATTGTTTATGAATGAGATTACATGTGTGTATATAGTACTAGGTCTTTTGGAACAAACTAAATCGTGCATTTAATGTTTCTAGAAGTCTCAAAACCGAAAATACCAAGTTGTCTTATCTTGAATCGAGTAGAATCGGAAGTTTCCTTTTTTCGCAGACGTCAGCATCGACCATGTATGGTCGATGCTCTTGCTCGATGCTAAGGCTCCAGGATGTGCATCGACCAAACCTGGTCGATGCTCTTAGCCGATGTCCCTTGGTCTGAATCTTGGAGGTGCATCGACCGTGTGTGGTCGATGTATCTTGGTTTGTGCTTGTTCTTGACTTTGCATCGAGCCTGTATGGCGATGCATTTCCTGTGAAGCTTATAAGGAAGCTTTCCGTGATGATCTTGGCATGAACAAGTGACTCCCAAGTCCTCATGGCTTCTTAAGGCTCCAAAACACTTCAAACACGTTGGTTTTTCTCCAAATATCTGTAAATACATAAACACATGCAAATGCATTAAAACTATTCTAAATGCTAACTAAAACCTATGAAACTAACCTATATGAATGCATAAAAACATGTAAATATGCACGCTATCAAGATGCTATGTAAAATATGGTGAACCCTTTTGCATCAACTGCAAAGTTCTGTGGCATAATAACTTGTCGTGCGACCAGTACAAGAGGTTACATCCAAATCCTACAGAAAACGATGGAATGCTAAAAGATCGAGAAATGAGAAATTATGGCGTCAATGCAGAAAGTGTCAACACATGATTGAACTTTCTGATGGATGCGTCAAGCTAATTTGTAGGTATCATCATCTCTAATCACATCTACTTTCGGATTTTTTTGAGTTTAAATTTTTATGTTTTTAACACAAGTTACTTGATAAATGGCAGATGCATGTGTACATAAGTTTTGCTACTGATGTGGAACCGACGCTGGAGGTTGCCGTCATGGTCATTGCATTCCTCTTACGGATGATCTGGTTTTGACACCATGATGATAAATGTTATTGTTGTCGTTATTATAATATCCCTCATAAGACGGTTCTCATAAGAAGGTTATTGTATAGAAATAACAGAATTAGCAAAAACGGTTTTTGTGGATTGTTTCCAAGGATTATCATCAAGCTTGGTTTTGCTTATACATGCAAGGACTGGCTTTGAGCAGGAAGTGAGTAGAATAGACCATATAAGTAGAGATTAAAATTTATTGCATAAGTTATCAACACTTGTTACAAAGCAGGCTTTAGAGTTTAGTTTAACCTGAAACTGTACGAGCCAAACTTCTAAATAACAACATCCCACAAGATTCCAAATAAATTAAGAGAAAAGAGAACATTGAGTCATAGATCATCTCATTCCAGCAACAAGCCAAGATCAGTTTGATTTTTCACTAGGATTTCAAATTGTTCATCAGCCTCCTAACATTTTATACTCGGGAGACCCACTAGCTCTCTTGCCATTAGGGGTTTTCAAAGAAGATTGTCTTTCTTCTGTCCCAAGTTACAATCTTGGTTTAAAACCTTCTTGCTTTTTCTTTGGTACTTCAGGTGTATTGGCGTATGTGGCCAATATAAGCACCAATATATTTATCTGGGATCGGAAATCAACAAGCCACACATGATCAATTCTGGTAATGGTATATTATTTGGTCCGGGTTCCTTCTAGCATATCTTTTTTTTTTGTATGAATGTTAAATTTATTCGTAACAAAAAAAATAAACGTTTTTACAATGAATGCATCTTATGCTGAACATAAATAGAACCCAACTCTTTATCGGTAACGAACAGTGGCCTCGTTAAAACCTAAAGTTAGAAAACCCAATTTGGGACGAAACTAACTCCAGGAAAAAGAGTAATAATTGTTCGTTAAGAATTGGAGAAATGAAAGACAATAAATCAAAACGAATAATCGTCTTTGAAGAAGAATCTGAACGATACCTAAGAGGCATAGCATGGCTGATTAAATTGATCCTCAGGATGTGATCCATATGGAAAAGCAGTCCTTGTATCGTTTTTCCGTTTCTGAGATGGTAGATATCTGATTTTGTACACCCTTTTCAATAGTGAGAAAGAGCTTTCGAGCTGATGAAGGAGGCTTGCCATGATGCCATGCATTCCTTTCCCACCAAACATGGTAGATCACCGAGTGAAAGGCATAACGAGCCAGAAACTGTGGTCCAAAGGATGATATAGAGCTGAATTTGTTGCTGATTGAGTTCCCACATTTGTAAAAGAATTCCCCAACAAGTTTCGAGATAGAGCAGCCCAAATCGGCATTGTATAATGGCATTCGAAGAACAAATGGTCTCGTGTTTCTTCGCAAATTCCACGGAAAAGACATGTAGCATTATAATTTGCGTGCCATTGCTTTATTTTATCTCCCGTCATTAAACGGTTGACAAAAGCTAGCCAAACCTTAAAAGAGAATTTTGGTATAGAATGTGGGAACCAAACGTTTACGTACCAATTATTACGAGGCTTGTTTATTCGGACAAGCTGATGGGTATGCTTGGTGGAGAAGGAATCACGATAACTATCATGAGATCGACGCCAAGTATGAATATCTTGTCCCAGTGGAAGAGGACGAGCTAGAAGCTTATGGATTTCATCCTCAATAAGGTTGAGAGATGGACAGCGGTGATGTCTTCTGCTCCGAGAAGATATATCCTCTATCATGCAATTTTCAGCAAAACCGAAGTCTATGATGCCTCTTGGTCTAGCTAAATTGATAATTCTTCCTAATGGAGACCATGAGTCATACCAAAACGCAGTTGTATCACCAATACCAACTTTCACCATGTGAAAACTCTTAGCCAAATCTCTATATTTCAGGAGTTTCTGCCACATCCAGGACCTTGTTATCGTATTCGATTTAATCGACCAAATAAATTTGCCTTTAATCATGTTCGCTTTCATCCACTTAACCCATAAAGACGATTTGTTCGCAAGAATTCTCCATAAGAGCTTCATACAACACACTGTATTAAACTCATTTAACGATTTGATACCCAAACTCCCTCTGAATACGACATAGTCACATCTTTCTAAACCAATTTAGCCTTACTTGTGTTCAGCTCTGTCCCAGACCATAAGAATGCCGAAAAAGAGCATTTATTTCATCAATGCACCCCTTAGGTAGATGAAACGCACTCATCCAGAAATTCACAAGGCTCATAATCACTAATTTTAGAAGAAGTAATCGACCGAGAGAAATTTAATCGTCCAGCAACGAAATTTGCTACTTATTTGTTCAATGAGAACAGTATAATCACTTCTCGACATCCTTTTAGTCATTAAAGGGATTCCTAAATAACGAACTGGAAGCTCACCTTGGCTAAAAGCAAAACAATCAATGAAAACCAGTCTTGATTTTTGATATGTCTGCATTTCATATGGTTTTAGCATGCATTATTCATTCATTTAGCCTTGTTTAATAGCTTGTTCTTAGCATTTATCTATAGTTTTGCATACTTAGAGTGTTTTGCATTAGGTTTGCATGCATTTTGCATTTTAGATTTATTTCAGGTACAATCAAGGGATAATGGAGACTTTGGAGTCAAATGGAGAAGGACAGTGTCTGACTCGATGACAGAGCTCGATGGAGGAGGTCGAGCTGAGTAGAAAAACGCAATCTTGAAGTCTTGAAGCCTGGCTCGACCACCCATGGTCGAGCTGCCTGATCGAGCTGAGCATAAAAATACGATCTTGGAGATTTGAAGTCCAGCTCGACCACCTACTGTCGAGCTGTTTGATCGAGCCTATCATAAAAGTGGAGTCTTGAAGTTTTTGGAGCCAGCTCGACCACACATGGTCGAGCCAAGACCTCGAGCTGAAGAATAAAGATGCAATCTTGAAATTTAGCAAGCTCGACCATAGCACTCGACCACCCTTGGTCGAGTGCCCCCAAAAATTAGCCTATTTTGTCTTTTTGTGATTTAGGGTTTTTATCTCTTAGTATAAATACCCTAAAACGCTTAACACAAGAACAATCTCGATTTTCTTAAGCTTTGTTCATCTGTTCTTGCTTTCTTGATCCTGTGACTTTGAATCTACTTGTTATTTTTGTTTGAATCTTTCCATTCTATCTATTCTCTTCCTTATCTTTCTACTTATGCAAGTTATTTTGATTTCTGGGTTTGTGATTATGCTGTTCTTCATGTGTTCTGAGTAGTCATTAGGGTTCTTAAGGATGGGATAGATTAGGTGTTGAATCTTAGTCTCCTAGGTGGTTTAAGTGTAGAATTGTTTAATTTCCCTTCTGGATTAGTGTTCTTAATGCTAATTACTCTCTGATCAATTGGAATTAGAACATAGGTATTTCATTGCCCGGAAGGTGTTTGGTGAAATGCCTGACTGAACTAATTCCAGAGATTTACATTCCTAGCCTAAGGGATTAGTTGTCTAGGGTGTTTATTGGCTTTATTAAACTGATTCTTAATGCCTGCTAAGCTAGATTTCGCTAAGGGATTAGGTCTGGAACTAGATTAGCCTGAGGTTATTTATCATGGGAATGAACTTGACTGCTTATGAGTTTAATGTCTAGGGAATAGCTTGATTGAGTTTGTTAAACCATCTAGGTAGATTAAGAAGATACACCAAGTCAATTACCCCATCCTTAAAAGCTTCTCTTGCTTGATTGATTTCTGTTTCATTGCCTTTGCTAGTTTATATTAGTAGCTATCGCTCTGTTTTTGTTCTGTCTTCATTCTGTTAGTTGCTCTAGACTCTGTTTTTAGTTTCTGCTTAGGTTGATAGATTCGCATTTTTTGCTTGCTTGGCTTGACTTAAACTCTTTGATTGCATCCTTCTTGGTTAATATCGCACCCATTTGGATTGATACCTTTCTGTACTACAATGACATGATAGTTCAGTAAGAATTTGACTTATATCAATTTGGCGCCGTTGCCGTTTGGGTGTTGTTTGTTATAATTAGGATTTCAAATTGTTTTAGATCAAGTTCTTATTACGTCTACTCTGTTACTAACTTGATCTTTCTTTTCTTTGTCTTTGCATTTCAGGTACAAGATTGACTCGACCACGCCTGCTCGAGTCCGCCCATCGAGTCCTCCTCCACCTGCATGCAAACGAGATCAAAAGGAAGTCAGAACCTCATCCGCTACCTCGACAATATTAACAAGCTACCCAGCCAGTTGCGAGAGCAGCGCGAACACGTCGAAGTAGATCAACCGGATCCACTAGAAATGGCTGATGATAATCCACCACCACAGCCTGAACATGTGCCTTATCCGAGAAGGCAGCGTCTGATTGGTGCGGGCGATGCTCCCAACACTCACACCAACAGACAAGGGATTGTGCCTCCTACAGTCCAGAACAATAACTTTGAGATCAAGAGTAGCTTAATATCTATGGTGCAAAGCAACAAATTTCATGGGCTGCCTATGGAAGATCCCCTTGATCACTTGGATGAGTTTGATAGGCTCTGCAGCCTTACCAAGATCAATGGTGTCAGTGAAGATGGTTTCAAGCTGAGACTATTTCCATTCTCTCTTGGTGACAAAGCCCATCTCTGGGAGAAGAATCTACCCCGTGTCTCTATCACTTCATGGGATGAGTGCAAGAGAGCTTTCCTTGCCAAGTTCTTCTCCAATGCTAGAACAGCTCGCCTCCGGAATGAAACATCCGGATTTTCTCAGAAATATGGAGAGACCTTCTGCGAATCCTGGGAACGTTTCAAGAGCTACACTACTCAATGCCTCACCATGGTTTCAGCAATGAGTCCCTACAGCAACTTACGCAGGAGTTCTCCTAAGGTCTGAATGCTTCGATACAAAATGGTAACTTTCAACAAAGATGTTGATGGCTGGGAACTTGTGGAGAACCTTGCCCAATCAGATGGAAACTACATCTGGAGTATGATAGAAGTGTGGGGCAGTTGATTCAGGAGAGAACTAGAAGGAAATCAAGGCTTTGAATGCCAAGTCGATCAACTACTCAAAGAAAAACAGGTTCACTTTGCTAGTGAGGATACGGTTTGTGTTCAAGAGGGGAGGATGATGGTCGAAGAGGCTATGTAATCGGTGGCTACAACAAAGGTTTCATCAACTACAAGAACAACCCCAATCTCTCAGAGCACCAATGTTGCTAACCTCAGGATCAGTTTACCGCCTCAAAGAATCGACATATCCCAGCCTTTTTACAACCAAAACTGGGTTTTGTTCCTAAGCAGACTACCTGAGTAGTCATCCCAATATGGAGTCATGGGCCCACCACCTGGTTTCACATCTCACCAAGCTCAGCCTTCTACAGCTCATCATCAAATGACAAACATGTCAGCAAATTCTTCAGGTCAAGTGCAATGGAAGCCGCTAAGAAGTTCGGTGAAATGAAAACGCAGCTGGATTACACTTATAATGATCTTAACAGTAAGTTTGAGACATTGAACTCCAAGATAAAGTACATGGAGGGCAAGACCGCATCTACTTCTAAAGACATCCCAGCTCCCAGAAAATCAGTCCAAAACCCAAAGGATTCGCTCACATCAATGCCATCACTTTAAGGAGTGGAAAGCAGCCCCTCGAGAGGGAAGGGTCATGGACAGTGAGATTCAAGATGGGGAGGATTTGAGCTGCAAAATGGACCAAAAAACGTGTCCGGAGGCTGACTTAGCAACCAACCCCGGTCGAGCCAGCCCCCACTCGCCAAAACCAGTGGTTTGAGAAAGAAGACACTTTGTCCCTCCTCCTTACAAACCCAAACTGCCTTTCCAGTGAAGGTTCGAAGAAGTATAGAGTTCAATCTTTGACAAACACATGAGGGAAGCAGAGATTAGGTTACCTCTCATCGATGCCTCTCTATGTTCGCATATCAGAAATTCTCAAGGACGCAGTGGCTGCAAAAGCAAAGGAGATTCAGGTATGGTAGTTTTGTAAGAAGCCATTATCCGTAAGAGGGTTATCAAGGAGAAGCTAAGTGATCCTGGTTCGCTCACTCTACCATGCTCTTTGGGGCCATTGATCTTCAAAAGTCTCTGTGATCTCTGAGCATCTATCGTCTCATGCCTCACGCAAGAAGTTAGGATTCAGAACTACAAGCCTTGCAACATCTCTTGCGCAGTACGCATCGCAGAACTCCTCATGGTATGTTACAAGATCTACCTCTAAAGGTTGGGACAGTTGAGATACCTAGCACTTCATGTCGAGATGGATGAAGAACCAAGAGATCCCCTTATTCAGAAGACCTTTCTTAGCCACATGAGTTATTGATGCTCGAAAGGGAAAGATTGATCTTAATCTTGGGAGTGACTTCAAGATGACATTTGACATCAAAGAAGCCATGAGAAAGCCAGAAATAGAAGAATAGATCTTTTATGTTGAGAAAATGGATCAACTTGCTGATGAATTTCTGGAAGAACTTAATGAGGAAGACCACCTTCAGACTGCCTTAACCAAGAGTGGGAAAGATGGGTATCTACATGAAGAAACCTTGGGGTATGAGATGATCTTGGACTAACACAAAGCCGTGGAAGGGTTAGAAGTGTTTGAAGAGCTGAGTGGGTTCGAAACAGAGGTTTTGCGTAACGCGGCGCGACCATTCAGCTCTTCAGTGGCACCTCCACACGCCGAAGCCGACTCACACAGCTCGATCTCCACGCCGAGCTGATATGCTCAAATTAATACCCTATAATGATACCAAAGAAAGTTGGGTCGAACACAAGAACTCAAGAAAACTCACGCAATATGAAAGATGCAGATCAGTTAAGCAAACAATAATCGACGAGAAAACAGATGATCGAATTAAACTTAGGTTGATTCGTATAGAAGGAAACTAGGCTCAGGGAAACTCTCAGGAAATCAATGATAAATAACAATTAATCAATTAAGGTTCAATTCATTAAAGTTTTAATCTCACCTAAAGTATAGTTAACAACTGTCGTAAAAACTAACTAAGTTTAAAGTCTAAAATTCCAAATCTCTTGCAAATCCTACACAGAAACCAAAGAATCAATTCAAGTTTGAAATGTTCACAATTCGATTAAACCAAATCTTCAGATAATCCAATCGCTCACCCTAGGTTTTATCAGATTACCACCGCACGTCGTGCCTAATCGATTAATCTAGGTTCTATATTCTAAGTTCGTTAAATAGCTTTGAGAACAATCCCATGGTGAAGAACTATTCGCATTTTGAACCCTAACAGATCAATTATCATAAATCGAGAAATCCTATGAGGAATCCCTAAACCTAAAAAGAGACTACTCGACATGATAGATGAAACAAATAACATCATAATAAATCATGAAATTAAACAAAAGAATAAAAACAATGCTCGATCTTCTATGATTTAATGAGTCTTGGATCCGTCTCCTCACAAAGCTCTCAAAAGTAAGTCCGGAATAATAGTGAAAAGTAAAGTCAAGTCCCTTAACCTAAAGACTAAGAGTTTGCTTAAATAGTCTAAAAACACGAATGGGCTTCTTTGTAAATAAGGAAAGATTGGCTTCTTTGGCGAACTCGCCCTGATATCTATCTCCATTGTATCGATCGATACCGGATGGTGTCGATCGATATGCTTCAAATTGTCGCACGATCGACATCGATGGTGTCGATCGATACTCAGACTTCAAAACGGGTACTTTCTCGGTTTGCTCCAAAAGGCTCCAAATGTCTCCAAAATCTCCAATTTCGTTAAAACCGAAAAAGACTCTAAAATGAGAAAAAGCTAGAAAGACTCGAAAACGACTTATATCATGGCAAAATGGGTAAAATCCATGATATATCAACTCCCCAGATCTTAGCCTTTGCTTGCCCTCAAGCAAAACAGAAAACTAAGTGAGAGAAAGAGGTTTGAAAAACCTGGACTGCCGGTACCGAAATCGCTGTAATGATCCCCTTCCCAAGCCCACTGCTCAATCAGCTTCATCTAACCTCCATGTACTTCTCCATCGGAATTCCCACCACGACTTCACTCATGACCCCGCTAATGTTCATCCAAGCTTATCATCGCCAGCCATCGCTAAAATCAATGTCCATGAACTTTCTGATTCTTTTGGTATACAATACCATAGCCAAGAACAATTCATTCAACTTTTTCGTATTTAACTCCCACTTATTTCACAACCAGTTCTTATTGATTTTTTTTTTTTTTTTAACCGCATATACAAATCAAGGTTCGAGACGCGAGTATTGATAGCTACCAATTCCCATCTTACCCTCTCAATGTATCCAGTACTTATTGATTCTTTTTTTTTTTTTTAACGCATATACAAATCAAGGTTCGAGACGCGAGTATTGATAGTTAGCACCAATCCTGCTTTACCCTCTCAATGTATCCAGTACTTATCACTGGGAGATCTACCATTTCTTTCATACGCAATAGTTCCTTAGCTAGGTAATGAATGATAATCAAGCTCTTGACATTTACCTTATTGATGAAGTGCAAAATTTGGCTAAAACTTGTGATGAAAACTTGTTGGAGACAATCCATGAATTCTGGCTGGATCCCTCGATTTTCATTACCGAACTGAAACTAATCCTGTAACAGCGGTCACTCAAAAGCAAAATCAGAATAACAAAGCCAAGCACACTCCAGAAAACTCTAAGTTGTTTTRACTCAATTAAAATTTTTTTTTTTTTTTTTTTTTAAAAAAAAAATGAACACACAATCAAGAACTACCTCCCCTGACTTAAACAACACTGTCCAGTGTTTATCAAGCCCAGAGAAGGTGAAAGAAATCAAAGGACAAAACGAAATAGGTCAAGAACAAGAGGTGTTACCATAGAGCGGTGGTGTCGATCGATACCTATGTGGTGTCGATCGATACCAAGGCGGTGTCGATCGATACCAAGGTGGTGTCGATCGATACGGAACAAAAACGACCATCCTTCTTCCGACCTGATTCGCAAGACACAACAAAACACAAAAAAAAACAAAAACTCATATTTATAGACTTACCAGTGGGTTGCCTCCCACTAAGCGCTTGTTTAATGTCACGAGCTTGACTTTGGCTAAGATATCAGTCAGGACAAGGTGGAGGACTCACTCCGAGATAAGCTCCACAACCAGACATCTCCAGCTTCAAAGTTTTGCTCATCATATCCTCTTCTTTCTCTTTCATCTCMGTAGGAATGAGAACTCTAACCTTAGAGAAAGGTTTCGAGGTTCCCTTGCACTTCACCTTATATTCGATCGAATCTCCATCACACTTGAGGAATCAAAGTGAAATTAGCAGCACGTGAACTTCTTGCTCGTCGCCTTCCTCTTTGCTGCCTTGGTCTTCCACAACTCTTGGGTGTTGGGGGTTCATTTGAAACATCGCGACTTTTGGTTCATCATAAGACTCATCGAGCGATCGATCATCAGATTCGCTGCCGAGGCAATGGTGATGCACGAGACATGTCTGGGTGCTCCTCCGAGGAATGGCATCGTAAGACGCCTCCGCCAATGCAAGAGAAAGAGATTCTTATTAGGCGTGTCCATGATCGCGCCAACAGCCATAAATGGTCTTCCCAAAATCAAGGGCACCCTGGATCCTGGCTCATCTCCACAACCTGAAAATCAGTAGAATCGACAATCTCCTATTTTAACAGTAAATCAAGAATTGTAGCAGTAAGGAGCGAGCTAAGAATCCGCATGTGAGAAGCGCGTGTTAGAGATCTCATATCAGCTTTCAATCTCTTTGCAATCGCCTCGACATGACGCGACACTAGACCCTGAGTCAACGAGACTTGAAGTTTACTCTAGAGATGGAGCATGGAACTGAGAATTTCCGGTCTTCCTCTTGTCAACTGCTCTGGTGGGTGATCAGAACGGAGGTCCCGCAACCATTTTTTTGACAAAACTTGCTTCTAAGCCTCCCACTCCTCTCTTGTCGCTGGGAATAATAGATAGGCAACTTGGCTTGTAGACCTTTCTTCAACCATCTCTGTCCTTATCTCAGTTATTGCTTCAGCCGAAGGGTATCGACCGATACCGATGAGTGTCGATCGATACCGAGTTTGTATCGCCACCGCAGTTGGTGTCGATCGACACGGTAGGTGTCGATCGATACTGGAATATCAGAATTCTTATCTCCATCTTCAGAACCTTCGAATCTACAGAGAAGTATCGATCGATACCAGTGGGTATCTCGATACTAGTATTACCGGATACGGACATAGTTCAGTTCAAAATCCTCTCTCTAGGCCGAGGTGATTGCATTGACATGTCCATGCTGTGGTTGAACTATCTTTCCTTGACAGCGATGTCCGAGCTATTTGATTTTCCAGCATCTTCTCGATGGATTTCAGAGAGCCGATTCTCCCATTCAGATCATAAATTATCCAGCTTTCTATTGAAATCCACGTCATCTTTTCTTGTCCCTGCAATTTGTTCCAAAGGATCTCTGCCTTACTCTCTGCCTCGAGAATGCGGTTGGTAAGATGAATTACCGTATGGCGAGTAAAATCACCGCTTGAAGTGGTTTTTGGGCGAACGAGTGGCACCAAACCTCCAATTGTAACCACCTTGCTGATTGTTGCTGAAGCTGTTGTTGTTGAACCAAATTGCTGACCCGAAAACCAGAACCACCAATGTAGTTAACATCTCTGCCTCATCTTCAATGTTCCCTATTTCCTCAGCAAAATGTACAGCCTTCTTCGTCTTCCCACTAAGAGGTGTGATCGTGTCAGCCGCCTGAACCTCAGAATCTGCGAACCGTCAGCAACACTACGAGCCTTCCGAAATCAACATTCTGGTGCTATGCTAGACGCCAAGTTCACTCATTTCACAGATCGGTTGGAATCCTAGTGTTGAAGTTCCCCTTGCAGAATCCAGTGCCATCCGATACCGCCAATCAATCCTCTCAGAAAAGATCCCGAGCAGCTGAACTTGATGAACCGTGATGCGGACAGTCTCTGGTAGATCTGAATCGCACTCCAAGCAGCCTTGAGTGCTTCTGTTGGACCTGAGAAAATTGAGAGATCTTGTTCCCGAGGTCCTCCGATCTCGCATCGTCATAGAAATTGTTCAGAATGCGTTCTGGTTCTGCTCCAAGTGGCGAGAGATCCGGGAGGTATGCTTCAGCCAGTAAGCTGCCTCTCCACCAAGAGAGTATGGAAAGAGCTTACAAAAGAGGTATTCGTGGTACTCCATTGTACTTCATACCGGTGACCAAGTCCTCGAATTTCTCGATGTGATCCATGGGTGCTCAGAGAGACCGCGAAAGGGTGTTGTCCAACAAGAGTGAAGTAAGCAGGCTTCAGCTCAAAGTCATTCCTCTGAAAGTTGGAATACGGATCGCCGCACGATTGGCATAGAATTGATCCGTCGGTTGTAATCGCCAAGTGTCCGCTCAAACTTGGGGTTGTTGTGGAGGAGGTATTTGTTCACCTTTTCATCATGCACCAAACCTTGTGGAAGATCCATCTCAACGTAGTTCTTTTCCTTGTACGATTCGCGCTCAAACTCTGCTAGCTCGGAGGAGAGATTGATCGTGGTGTGTCCTTCTTTCTCCTGAGACGCCTGAGCATACACCTGAAAATCAAAAGCAGAAAATAAGTAACCAAAATTCAAAACAGACGTTGTCGATCGATACTCAATGGAGTATCGATCGATAACGCATAAAACTTGACAAAATCGACAACTAAAATTTAAAGGTGAATTTTTAGAGTCCCCTAAGAACGCGCCAAATTGATATGCTCAAATTAATACCCTATAATGATACTGAAGCAGTTGGCAGAAAGTTGTGGGTAACACAAGAACTCAAGAAAACTCACGCAATAGATGAAAGATGCAATGCTAAGAAACAATAAACGATAGAAACAGATGATCGAATTAAACTTAGTTGATTTAGATGATGAAACTAGCTCGTGAAACTCTCAGAAATCAATGATAAATAACAATTAATCAATTGTTCAATTCAATTGTACTGCTTCGAACTCAAACACGAAAGTATAGTTAACCAACTGTCGTCATGAAAACTAACTAAGTTTAAAGTCTAAAATTCCAAATCTCTTTGCAAATCCTACACAGAAACCAGCAATCAATTCAAGTTTGAATGTTCACAATTCGATTAAACCAAATCTCTTGCAGATAATCCAATTGCTCACCCTAGGTTTTATCGTACTCAATCAGACGTCGTGCCTAATCGATCTAGGTTCTATATTCTAAGTGATCAGTTAGAAAATTTGAGAACAACCTATGGTGAAGAACTATTCAGATTTTGAACCCTAACAAGATCAATTATCATAAATCGAGAAATCCATATGAGAATCCCTAAACCTAAAAGGAGACTACTGATATGATATGAAACAAATAACATAACGAATAAATCATGAAATTAAACAAAAGAATAAAAACAAGTCTCGGGATCTTCTATGATGAACGAGTCTGATCCGTCTCCCAAAAGCTCTCAAAAGAAAGTCGGCTCCATCAATAGTGAAAAGTAAAAGTCAAGTCCCCTTAACCTAAAGACTAAGAGTTTGCTTAAAGTCTAAAACACGAGCTGGGCTTCTTTGTAAATAAGGGAAAGTATTTTCGCTTAGAATTCTCGCCCTCGATATCTATCTCCGCTGTCATGTATCGATCGATACCGGATGGTGTCGATCGATACTCATGCTTCAAAATCTGTGTATCGACGATACCGGATTGTCGATCGATACTCAAAGCTTCAAAACGGTACTTTCTACTCTCCAAAAGGCTCCAAATGTCTCCAAAATCTCCATTTCGTCCCCAAACGTGCTAAAACCTGAAAAGACTCTAAAATGATAGAAAAAGCTCTAGAAAGACTCGATAAAACGACTTATATCATGGCTAAAAACAGGTAAATCCATGATATATCACGAGCCAGACCTCTGCATCGGACTGGTCGAACTCAGAGCACTAAGGTGAACCTCAAAACTCTTCCCTACTGGGCTAAGGTACGCCTTTCTTGGACCCATTCTACATACCCAGTCATAGTAAATGATATGCTTAGTGATGATGAGTTGCATTTGCTATTAGAATTGAGGAAATTTAGAAAAGCAATTGGGTATTCCTGGATGATATTAAAGGAATTTCACTACCTTATGTATATAGAATTCATTGAAAATGAATCATATGCTAGCATTGAACCTCGAGAAGATTGAACCCAAATTTGAAAGGCGGTTAAAAAGAAAATTCTTAAGTTCTTTATGGAATCATCCTACATATCGATAGTACTTGGGTTTCTCATGCATTGTGTTCCAAAGAAAGGGGTATAACTGTTGTTAGGAATGATAAGGATGAACTAATACCGACTAGAACTATCACTTGGTCATAGGATGTGTATTGATTACGAGGTTGAATACTGCATCTAGAAAGATCATTTCCTATTGCCATTCATTGATCGAGATGTTAGAAAGGCTTGCAAATCACCACTTATTACTGTTTCTTAGATGGGTATAGTGGTTTCTTTCAAATTCTATTCATCCTGATCAGAAAAAACTACTTTCACTGTCCATATGGAACATTTGCTTATAGGAGAATGCCTTTTGGTCTTTGTAATGCACACTTTTCGAGAGATGCATGATTTTATATTCTCATTTAATTGAGGAGACTGTGGAAGTATTCATGGATGACTTTTCCGTGCTTGTTGAATCTTTGCAGGGTGCTTAATAGGTGTGAGGAGACATATCTGGTTCTGAATTGGGAGAAGTGCCACTTCATGGTCAGAGAAGGGATTGTCTTGGGGCACAGAATTTCTGAGAATGGGATAGAGGTGACAAAGCCAAGGTTGATGTGATGATGCTGCACAGCCTAAAGCGTCAAGGATATCAGGAGTTTCCTTGGGCATGCTGGGTTTTACAGAAGGTTCATCAAGGACTTCTCAAAGATAGCCAGACCACTCACTAGGCTATTATGCAAGGAACAAGAGTTCATCTTCGATTCAGAGTGCTTGAGAGCTTTCCAGCTGATAAAGGAAGCTTTAGTCTCAGCTCGATAGTCAAGCACCAAACTGGGACTATCCGTTCGAAATCATGTGTGATGCTTGGATTATGCTGTGGGAGCTGTCTGGGTCAAAGGATTGAGAAGCTGCATGTAATCTATTATGCAAGCAGAACACTTGATGAAGCTCGAGATATGCAACAACAGAGAAGGAATTGCTGTGTTTTGCTTTGAGAAATTCAGAAGCTATCTAGTGGGATCCAAGGTAATAGTCTACACAGATCATGCAGCACTAAGGCATATCTATGCAAAGAAGGAGACTAAACCAAGACTGCTCAGATGGATCCTTCTACTTCAAGAGTTTGATATGGAGATTGTTGACAAGAAGAGCATTGAAAATGGAGTGGCTGATCACCTGTCAAGGATGAGGATAGAGGATGCAAGGCCAATTGATGATTCCATGCCTGAAGAACTGCTCATTTGTGTTGTCTTGACACTAGAAGAGAAGAGTGCGCCCTGGTATGCAGATCTTGCCAATTACCTTGTAAGCGGTGAAATTCCTGGAGGTCTTGATGCTTACAGGAAAAAGAAGTTTCTAAGGGATGTGAACCACTACTTCTGGGATGAGCCCTACTTATACAAGAGAGGTTCGATGGTTACATTCGGAGGTGCATAGCTGAAGAAAAGGTAAAGGGAGTTCTAGAGCATTGCCATGGTTCAGTGTATGGAGGTCACTTTGCTATATTCAAGACTGTGCAGAAGGTGCTACAAGCAGGGTTATTGATGCGGACATCCAAATGGAACCAGCTCAATCAGTGGAGATCCCACCACTTAGAGGAGCACCAATGACCCGATCAAGAACCAAGAGCCTCAAGGGATTCACCAAGGCCGTGGACCTTTTTCTCGACAAGGACCATTCGGACGCGGACCGAGCCCATGCGGACATAACGAAGGACAATGCCGACCCAAGGGCATTTCCGTTCACCACCAATGATCGAGAAGCATCGACGAGTGATGTTGGAGCCGAGACAAGCCACGAGATTCCTCGAATGCTTCATATGCACACCGTGGCCTCTCATGCGGACAAAGAAGGAGACTTCACTCTTTGTCCTCTCGCTAGCATGATCGAGGCATAAAGACATCACTAGGAATTGTACTCTTTCCTACCCTTAGGTTTCCCACGTGGTTTTACTAAGGAAGGTTTTAACGAGGCAACAACCTAGTGGTGCGAAATGGCCTCAAAGACATCCTTTGAGGGCCGAGTTGTCTAGAAGCCCATACCATGCCTTCTAGTTCGATTCCAGCATTCTAAGGGAGTATTTGAAGTCCATTTAGGCCCATGAAGACGTCGCACAAGTCACCAAGACACATCACTTATGATTAGGCGTTTTTGCCTTGTCATTTTTAATGAACTTTCCTTTTTCGAACTTTTTCCTTTTCGTTTTGGGAAACTTCTTGGCCACGTGTTAGGCCACGTTTAAGGTTGCTTTTTGAGACATTTTTTAGCCTAAAGTCGAGCCATATATAAGGAGAAACTCGCAGCCCTAAGAGGGTAGACTTTGAATAAACGAAAAACCCTATTTTTGCTTAAGCCGTCGCCGCTTAGCTCCTTTGTTCTTTCTTCTTGTTTGTGTGAATCCCAGCAAGAGTAGAACGTCCAAGCTGTATCACGAGACTCTCCACAACTCGTGTGGTCGCTTATCAATCCATTGGCCCACGCCAAACCTCACGTTTCCATCGTTGCCCATCGAATCGCGCCGCACGGTCCATTCGGAGACAACACCCGTCCGACGCTTGTATCATTTTGGTATCAGAGCTGAAGATCCATCCACAACCACCAGGTTGTATCTATCCTTGTTCTCTTTTGATTCCTACATTCATACCTTTTATTATTTGTTAGATATAAAAATCAAAAAAAAAAAAAAGAATCGATACTTGTTGATTTGTTGTTTTCGTTTGTGTTTAGGGTTGAGTTCAAGGACACTAAGATTGGAGCTCAAGACTCTCACGACCACCAGGTTGTGTCTTTCTTTACTCTTGTTTTAGTTGCAGTACTCGTTGGTCACCCTAGTTGCATTCTTATATCATAAACTCAAAACAAAACAAAATTGTCGTAATTGCCTGTTCTCCTTGTTTTAGTTTTCATAAATTCGTGAAACGTGATAAAATTATTCTGTCTCTTGATTTTGAACCTAGACTCATTATAGAACAAATTAAAATTGTTTTCGTAAAATTAGAAAAATATAAAATAATTGTTTTCGATTTTCACTAGTCTGTTTGAGCTAGTCTAAGCACTAAGACCTATTGTATTGTGATTTTCGTGCAAGGATTATGGCTGGTAATGGACAAGAAGCCTTGGTACAAGCCATTGCCGAGATGAGAGCTGATATGGCTCAGAGATTTGGTGCAGTTGAAGAACGGCTCGGACATATCGAGCAGCCTCCGAGAAGAGCACCGTTGAGACAAGACCCCCACCGAGCAATCCACCACCAAGAAACAATCCAGAGACATCAAAATTGGGATTCAGATGACGAGGGAGAGCCTGACATGAGGCAAGAGATCAACGAGACCGAGGATTCCGACAAGCACATCGATCCCAAACTCACGCTACCGTTTGCTGGCCGAGTAGACCTGATGCTTACTTGGATTGGGAGAAGCGTATGGACCGAATTGAATGCTATGAGTATAGTGAGCCGAAGAAGGTGGCAGTAGCAGCAGCCAACTCACCGATCACGCATTATCTTGGTGGGATAGAGAAGTTTCCGAGAGGAGACGGCAGAGCGACAAATCAGTACATGGGCGAAATGAAGTTTTCCTTCAAAGAAGATATGTTCCTCCACACTTTCACAGAGATTCAGAGGAGATTCAGAAGGTTGACTCAAGGCAGTAAGTCAGTAGAAGAGTACTACGATGAGTTTGAGACACTCAAGAACCGTCTCGAGCTAGATGACTCGGAGGAGTCCAATGGCTCAATCGTTGATGGGTTACAAGATCGAATATCACAGAAGGTAGAGCTGCATCCTTACCATCAAATGGATGAGTTACTACACCTGGCAGTCCAGATAGAGCAGCAAGGAAAGCGTAAGGCTTCGAAACCGAAGAACTCACAACCGTGGACAGACGGAACAACAATCGGTTTCAATCACCGTCGGACCGAGCCAAATCAGTTGAGGTTGATTCGAGGTTTAAAGGGAAGACTCCTGAGGTTTCTAAGGGTCCTAGAGCTGAGACTAGTAGGTCTAATCAGAATCCTACGCACCGAGACATCATATGCTTCAAGTGTCAAGGTAGAGGGCATATGGCCGAGAGTGTCCAAGCGCCAAGGTTATGATACTTACTAAGGGCGGAGGCTATGAAACTCAAGATGAGACCGAGGAAGATGATGATGGGTCTGAAGAAGAAGTTGAGTATCCAGAGAGAGGAGAAATCCTCATGATGAGGAGGATACTAAACACGCTATCGCACCCGAAACTTGCAGGAAAATATCTTTCACACCAAGTGTTTAGTAGAGGGCAAAACGTGCAGTTTAATCATTGATGGAGGTTCGTGTACCAATGCTGCAAGTTCTTATATGATTGAAAAGTTGGGGCTCAAGAAGGAACGACACCCTCAGCCGTATAAGTTGAGATGGCTCAACGATAAGTCCGAATTGAAGATTAACGAGCAAGTGAAGGTTTCTTTCAGTATTGGGAGGTATCAAGACCAAGTGACATGCGACGTGGTCCCTATGCAAGCTGGACACATTCTTTTGGGACGTCCTTGGCAGTTTGACAAAGAGGCCATACACCATGGCCGGACCAACTTCTACTCGTTCACGCATAACAAGCGCAAGGTGACTCTAGCTCCACTCGAGCCTACCGAGATTCACGCCATGCAAACCAAGATGGCCAAGGATACTAAGAAGGTCCAGAGTAGTTTGTTTGCTAAGGCAGGACACGTTAACAAGGCGTTGCACGAAACAGGATGTGTTACTCTTGGTTTACAAAGAGGCCTTATCCGCCGCCAAAGAAGCTACCGTACTACCATCGGAGATTCAAGGAGTTCTTGATCAGTTCAAGGATATTTTTCCAGATGAGATACCACCAGGGCTGCCACCACTAAGAGGAGTTGAGCACCAAATTGACCTAGTGCCGGGCGGCCCTACCTAACGGCCCGCATATCGCGTGAGCCACGGAAGCTCGAACGGCAAGTGCAAGAGCTGATGGCTAAGGGCTACGTGAGAGAAAGCCTTAGTCCCTGTGCTGTACCAGTGCTATTAGTGCCCAAGAAAGATGGCACATGGAGGATGTGTGTCGATTGTAGAGCCATCAACAACATTACGATAAAATATCGACATCCGATTCCGAGACTCGATGATATGCTGGATGAGTTGAGCGGGTCAACTATCTTTTCCAAGGTTGATTTGAAGAGTGGATATCATCAAGTTAGAATGAGAGAAGGCGACGAGTGGAAAACCGCCTTCAAGACGAAACAAGGCCTTTACGAGTGGCTCGTTATGCCCTTCGGCCTAACCAATGCACCAAGCACCTTCATGCGACTTATGAACCAGGTTTTGCGTTCCTATATCAGTAAATTTGTCGTTGTATATTTTGATGATATTCTCATTTATAGTAGGAGCTTGGTAGAACACGTAAAGCACTTAGAACTAGTGTTGCAAACGCTTCGAAAGGAAGGCCTATATGCCAACCTAACGAAGTGCATCTTTTGTACTGATAAGTTGGTGTTCTTAGGCTTTGTAGTGAGCTCACAAGGACTACAAGTGGACCAGGAAAAGATCAAGGCAATCGAAGAATGGCCGACCCCAACGAGCATCGGACACGTCCGAAGCTTTCACGGACTCGCGAGCTTCTACCGGCGATTCGTGCGAGATTTTAGCACCATAGCTGCTCCATTAACTGCTGTCATCAAGAAGGACGTGCCATTTCAGTGGGGAGAAGCACAAGAAACCGCCTTCAAGACCCTTAAGGACCGATTGACTCATGCCCCGGTTTTAGTTTTGCTAACTTTGACCAAATGTTTGAGATTGAGTGTGATGCTTCAGGTTTAGGGATTGGAGCTGTCTTGACTCAGGAGGAGACCAGTAGCCTATTTTAGTGAGAAACTCAGTGGCCCACCTAAACTATCCCACTTACGACAAAGAATTGCACGTTGGTCCGATCGCTAGAAAGCGTGGCAACATTATCTTTTGCGAAGGAATTTGTTATACACACCGATCATGAAACTCTCAAGCACCTCAGGCCAGACCACGTTGAAAAGAGACATGCAAGATGGTTAGAGTTCGTGAGCGTTCCCATACGTCATCAAATACAAGAAGGGCAAAGAAAATGTGGTCAGATGCCTTTCGAGGCGTCATGCGCTTATAACGACAATGGAAGCTAAAGTGTTCGGTTTGAGCACATTAAGGATCAGTATGCTGAGGATCCAGACCTTGGAGAGACTTATGTTCAGTGTCTAAAGGGAGGAACCAGGTCCTATTACCTACAAACAGGTTCTATTCGGGATAAGCGGCTTTGCATTCCACAAGGATCGATGAGAGGACTTTTGGTCGAGAGGCTCACGTGGAGGACTCATGGGACATTTTGGTGTAGACAAGACTCTCCTCACACTCAAGGAGCATTTTACTGGCCACATATCAAGAGAGGCGTTGAGCGTCATTGTGCTAAATGCATTGTTTGCCTCAGAGCTAAGTCTCAACACACCCTCATGGTCTTTATATGCCTTTACATACTAACGCTCCTGGGAGGATATTTCTATGGATTTTGTGCTAGGTTTGCCGAACATACAACACAAGGATTCCATCTTCGTTGTTGTGGACCGGTTCTCCAAAATGGCCCATTTCATTCCGTGTAACAAGACCAACGATGCCTCACTGAGCCGCAAGTTTGTTCTTTAAAGAGGTGGTGCGTTTACATGGGCTGCCGAGAACTCGTGTCGGACCGAGACACGAAATTCCTGAGCCACTTCTGGAGAACTTTGTGGAAAAAGCTAGGCACCAAGCTTCTCTTCTCCGACGTGTCATCCCAAACCGATGGTCAAGCGGAAGTGGTAAACCGGACCTTATCTAGCTTCTTAGAGCTAGCATCGGTAAAAACTTAAAGATTGGGTTGAGTGTTTGCCTTTAGTTGAATTTGCTTATAATCATGCTCTTTCCTCTTCTAAAGTTTTCCCCTTTCGAGGTTGTGTATGGTTTTAACCCTAGGACCCCATTGGAGTTTACTCGTTACCATTACCAAAGGCGGATCAAGTTAGTCTCGATGGAATCGCCAAAGCCGAGCAAGTCGAAGATCCACGAGAAGGTTAAAGAGAACTCAACAAGAGGAGCAAATCAAACACCAACGAGACAAGGGACGCAGAAAGTACAGTTTACCCGGAGAATGGGTTTGGCTACACTTGCGGCCTGAGCGGTTCCCAAATAAGCGTAGCTCCAAACTAGCACCGAGAGGGGATGGCGTTGAAGATCATTGAGAAGATCAGCAGCATCTGAGTTACCGTGAGTTCCAAGTTTCCAGTTCGCGTTTCGACTCTTTTGATGTAGGTGATTCGGACATGACGGAAGAACTTTCTCAAGAAGGGAGAATGATGCGGACATCCAAATGGAACCAGCTCAATCAGTGGAGATCCCACCAGAGGAGCACCATGACCCGATCAAGAACCAAGAGCCTCGAGGATTCAAGGCCGTGGACCTTTTTTCGGGACCATTCGGACGCGGACCGAGCCCATGCGGACATAACGAAGGACAATGCCGACCCAAGGGCATTTCCGTTCACCACCAATGATCGAGAAGCATCGACGAGTGATGTTGGAGCCGAGACAAGCCACGAGATTCCTCAGATCTTCATACTACACAACCGGTGGCCTCTCATGCGGACAAAGAAGGAGACTTCACTCTTTGTCCTCTCGCATGATCGAGGCATAAAGACATCACTAGGAATTGTACTCTTTCCTGCCCTTAGGTTTCCCACGTGGTTTTACTAAGGAAGGTTTTAACGAGGCAACAACCTAGTGGTGCGAAATGGCCTCAAAGACATCCTTTGAGGGCCGAGTTGTCTAGAAGCCCATACCATGCCTTCTAGTTCGATTCCAGCATTCTAAGGGAGTATTTGAAGTCCATTTAGGCCCATGAAGACGTCGCACAATTCACCAAGACACATCACTTATGATTAGGCGTTTTTGCCTTGTCATTTTTAATGAACTTTCCTTTTTCGAACTTTTTCCTTTTCGTTTTGGGAAACTTCTTGGCCACGTGTTAGGCCACGTTTAAGGTTGCTTTTGAGACATTTTTTGCCTAAAGTCGAGCCATATATGGAGAAACTCGCAGTCCTAAGAGGGTAGACTTTGAATAAGCGAAAACCCTATTTTTGCTTAAGCCGGCCGCAGCTCCTTTGTTCTTTCTTCTTGTTTGTGTGAATCCCAGCAAGAGTAGAACGTCCAAGCTGTATCACGAGACTCTCCACAACTCGTGTGGTCGCTTATCAATCCATTGGCCCACGCCAAACCTCACGTTTCCATCGTTGCCCATCGAATCGCGCCGCACGGTCCATTCGGAGACAACACCCGTCCGACGCTTGTATCAGTTATAGTGGCCATCAATGTTCAAGGATGCTCAAGCTTTCATCACCAAGTGTGATCCTTGCCAGAGAATGGGTAACATCAGTAGAAGGAACGAGATGCCTCAGAACCCAATTYTGGAAGTTGAAGTGTTTGATGTGTGGGGCATTGATTTTATGGGGCCTTTCAACCCACCTTCTTATGGGAACAGCTACATCTTGGTGGCTGTTGATTACGTCTCCAAATGGGTTGAAGCAATTGCCTRTCCTACCAATGATGCAAGGGTAGTTTTGAAGATGTTCAAGAGCATCATTTTCCCCAGATTTGGAGTGCCAAGGGTMGTGATCAGTGATGGAGGATCTCACTTCATCAACAAGCTCTTTGAGAATCTACTGAAGAAGCATGGGGTAAAACACAAGGTAGCTACACCATACCATCCTCAGACCAGTGGGCAAGTGGAAGTATCTTACAAGCAAATCAAGGCCATTCTGGCAAGAGTARTAGGGGTTTCAAAGAGAGATTGGTCTGCTAAGCTTGATGAGACTCTCTGGGCTTATCGGACTGCATTCAAAACGCCTATTGGGAGAACACCATTCCAGCTACGCTACGGAAAAGCCTGCCATCTGCCTGTAGAGATTGAGTACAAGGCATTGTGGACAACAAAACTCTTGAACCTGGATATCAAGACCGCTCAGGAGAAGAGAGCATTGGATCTGCCTGAGCTAGAGGAGATCAGGCTGGATGCTTATGAGAGTTCTAAGGTGTACAAGGAGAGGACTAAAACTTTCCATGACAAAAGGATTCTGCCCAGAGAGTTCAAAGCTGGTGATCAGGTCCTCCTTTTCAACTCTAGGCTCAAATTGTTTCCGGGAAAGCTTAAGTCCAAATGGTCAGGACCATTCACTATCAAGGAAGTATCACCATACGGAGCGGTCACCTTGATCGGACAGAGCAGAAACGAATTCAAAGTGAACGGGCAAAGGATCAAACCGTACTTGGCCGATCGCATTATTCCAGAAGGAACTTCAATTCCTCTGGATGAACCTCTCCTTGCTTGAGTAAAACAGGAAGTCAAGCTTAGTGACTATAAACAAGCTCACTTGGGAGGAAGTCCCATGTCTATCCCTGTATATATTGCTTCAATTTTCTTTTTAAACCGTCGTTTAAGTATGCTAAATTTTTGTTTTTGGCTTGTTTGTGTGATTTCAGGAGGGTATGAGCATTGAATCGCAAGGAAAAGGAAGAAACAAGCAAAATAGGCTTGACTCAACCACCCAGCTCGACCTCTCTGGTCGAGCCAAGCGATCGAGTCAGATGGGGGGAACTAAAATTTGAATTTTGAAATTTTGAAGGAGACAGCTCGACCAGGTGGGGTCGAGTGGTCAGATCGAGTCAGCGAGCTTGACCACGTGCGATCACGTCATCACCTCGAGTCAAGTATCTAAGCGTTCAAAATTCGAATTTTGAAATTCAAACGCAAGCTAGACGCTCCTCCCTTCTCATTTAGCTCATTCCCTTGCCTATATAAGAAGAACTCGACCTCATGGACTCTCCACACCAACAAAACTTCGAGACTTCTCTTCCTTTCACCAGAATCGTTTTTCTCATCTGTTCTCGAGTTTTCCTTCAAGATCCTTCAAGATGATCAATCAGTTCCTTTTCACTAAGCCAAGGAAGTCCCAGAAGCCGCCTCAAACTCGTCGCCCATCCGCCGAAGCCATGGCCAAGCAATTTCAGAAGCTAAGAGGACATGTTTCTCTGAGAAGGCTACCAATGGAGGTGGACGCTGTGCCTAGCTCGACCACCCATGGTCGAGTCAGGGGATCGAGCCAGCACAAGGAGGATACGGCCAGAGAATTTTCAAAAGCTAAACGAGATGTTGCTCGAGGGAAGAAACCGATGGAATCCAGCACGCAGCAAGTTCGCAGTGAGGCTGAGAAGGACGAGCCAAAAGTGGTGAAGAAGTCACAAAAGAAGCCTAAGCAACCTTCTCCAGAAGAGTACCTGACCATATTCCTTGCTAGAGGCTTTGCAGGAACAAGGTACCCACACCATGAAACTTGTAAAAAACTGGGTATTGTCAGAGATGTGGAGTATCTCTATGAAATGGGGGGCTTGAGCACGTTCATGTGGATACGGCTTGAAGCTTACAAGGAAGAGACATGCCATTTCCTTTCATCCCTCAAGGTCCACTTCTATGAAGACGAACCGGAGTATGAATCTAACGGAGGTCCGGGTTTTATCACCTTCACCTGCAGGGGTTTCCTCTACTCCCTCACTAACTATAAAGGAGATGGATACTTTATACGGATTCCCGAATGGCACAGGAACGCTGCAAGATATTGACTACATGGAGCTGCAACAACTGTGGACAACCATTGGTGATGATACCAAGCCTTATTCGTCATCAAGAAGCAAGGGCTCCCAAATAAGAAGCCCTGTGGTTAGATACCTTCACAAAGCCATTGCGAGCACATTGTTTGCAAGGACGGTTACAGGAAATGTGAATGAAGGAGAACTGTAAATGCTGGATGTGTGTTTAAAAGAGGTTCTGGGTTACACAAGAGAAGGGCTGGAAATGCAAGGAGATAAAGCAGATACAAGCCTCACCTTTGTTCTTTTGGGACAGTGCTCTACAATGAAGGATTGGGCATTGAGGATGCACAGGTATAAATTCACTCACTCTACAGCTGGAGAAGCCCACTTGCGCCTCCCTTGCACTGATATAACCAAGGTTAGATTGGGTGAAAACATCGATTTCTCTGCCCCACTTGACAAGCTCTATAACCCGTATGAAGAAGCACCACAACCAGAAGAGAATTCCGGTGATTCTGTTGATGATAATGAGGATGATGCATCGGGGAAGTTCGGTTTTGGGGAGTACCACCTACAGCCTTCATCTAGCCCAACCTTGAAGGAAGCACACAAGCGCATTGGCATACTACAGAAATGGAACAAGTTCCAAGGCAAGACCATAGCTGCTTTGAAGGGGACAGTGAAGGATCTAAAGGACCAGATGAAAGAAGTAAGGGATCAACTCAAGGATTTCCAGCTAAAGTTCAGTGCTCCTTCCTCCAAGAAAGTGGTATTACCCAAACGAGTATTGCTGGGAAGTGGTTCATTTCGTGAAGAGCCAAGGCCTCGTGCATCCATGGAACCACCAAGAGCTTCTTTATTCGAGCCAAGGCAGCAGCCTAAGCAGTACACAAGGCAGAAAAAGAGGAGACCTATGAGCGGGCGGCCTAGCGCGACCACGCAGCTCGAGCATCACATCGAGTCAAGCTCCCATTCTGCCTACACTCGAGAAAGCATGGAGGATTCAATCTCCTCCTTCTTCTCCAATCCTTGAGGTAACTGTTCTATCCTTTCTTGTATATATCATTTGCATTTCTTCCTTGTTTTTTTTTTGTGCTTCTTAAACCTTCTTTCTAAATTTTTATTATACAAGGGACTGTGTAATTTAAGTTTGGGGGGAAAGCTTAAGATGTGTTTGATTTGTTTTCTGTATTCTGATTTTTAATTCTTGAGTCTGCATACATCTAAGGCATAGAAAAACCAAAATCAAGTTGAAAAAGTTTCGAAAAAAATTTACAAAAACAGAGTGTTCATGTAGTTGCATTTACATTTTAGGATTGAGTCTAGATTGTTTTCATATAGGGCTGTTGCATATGCCTAGGGGATTATGATGATTATAACCTTGCAAGCTTGCTGATTTAATATGATAATCTCATTGCCCTCGTTTCTAGTTGTCTAATGCATTGTGAATGAACTTGAAGTAAGACTGCACCATACTTTGAATGCACAACTAGATTATGTCTCAATTGAAGCATGCTGTGATTTGATACCATTCCCTATCTATTTGAACCTGAACTTGATTTACAATTATCATGTCTATGCACTGATTGAACTCATGGATACCATATACATACTTGGATTTTCTTTCACCTGCTTACCACTCGCTAATCCAAAAATGTTCTTTCATTAACAGTTTTACCATGCTCTTCTAGCCTTCTTTCAAGCCATGTTATTACTTTATCGAGTGTGAGGCCTATTTCTGAGATGAGAGTGTTAGGTTCGAGCCGACATGATGAATCTCATGTAGTTCGGTTTGCAATTTTCGAATCGATAGACTAGGTGGGATCTTGATCATTGGTATAGGCCGTGTTCAAATATCGGCCGATTTCGATTAATCCACCGACTAGCGTCAGTCGCCACCCTTGTCGACTTTGGGTGAATCGAGCAATCGGTCAATGACTAATACCGCCGTGGACCGACATTGAGGAAACCCGATTTGCCCAAAATAATCGGTAACCTAAAAAAAAAATTCTCCTTCTTTCCTCGATTAAAACTCACTCTCAAAGCTGCTTACTTTCCTCAATCAAATCGGTAACCTCGTGTTTCTCCGTTTTCTTTCTTCCATTTCTGCTTTTGATTTCAAGTTTTAGTGATTTTGAGGTTGAAGCTACGAGTGCTGGAGCTCAAATCAAGCGTATTCCAGGTTCAAATTCTCATTGTTTCAGTATTGAGTGAATGGTTGAATGAATTTAGACTCAGTATATCATTTGTATATGTATGTATCTTTGATTCTTTGTTAACTTAAGTTCACATACATTTTTGGTTCCTAATTTAAAGCTTTAGGCTTTAGCTAAGGGTTTGTGTTTTTTTGAGGTGAGATGCCCTGATCTTCTCGATGATCCCAGACAGACATAACTATTTTGTGTTTTGGATTACACGAGATGCGTACATGTTCATCGTAGTGATATTTTTGTGAACTTTTAATACAAATTGTTTTTGTGAACTTCTTTAATATCTGAATAGTTCATCGTACACGAGATTTGCTAATGATGACTGTTTTTGTTTTGTGTGCCCTTATAACTTGTAGTTTGAAGATGATAACTTCATGAATTAATTTATTATTACTTAGATTCTGCAGTGTGTCATCTTGATTTTGAATAAACAATGTTAAAGAGCTCACTTTTCATGCAACTTAAGTGCTTATCATTAGCAAATTCAAAGATGCTTTTTTTTTATTATACAGGTCAACATGAAAAAGATATAAGTGCATTTGGGTTTAACAAATTGATTTTATAAACGTCTGACCATAGAAAGAGGTCGTGGGAATATTGGGACTAGAAGGAACTCTATTCTGTAGTATTACGCTTGGCATCTGTGGTTATGTATGCACACTCTTTTATGAACTCTAGCCATGTGTGTAAGCTCCGACTGAGCATACAATAAAGACATTATCTTTGTGTCTTCTTATCTGTAAAGTTGAAAATTGTTGAGCGCTTGAGAAATCGAAATTCTAAATATTGGAAATCACAAGAATAGCTCATTTTTCTGTTGATTCACCGATCCATGGTAATTATAGAAACTTCGCTTCAATGGCTCGCTAATAAACTTGATGTGAAAAATCAGGGAACGGGGCTAGGAAGATGTAGGAAAGTAATAATGGATTATTGAATAGCTGAATACTTGAGTAATGGTTTGGCTCTTTGAATGACGTGAAGTTTCTTGTTTTGATAATAATGTCTTAGTCTTCTGATTTGAATGACTTAGTTTCTTGTTTTGTATAAGAATGTCTTAGTCTCTCGGATTTATAATGATGTTAGTCTCGGATATGATTGCCTTTAAAGCCATGTTTGCTTTGATTTAATTTAGTTTCTCTGATTTGCAATGTCAGAACCAGATAAGGAATGGATGATATTCTCTTAAAAGAAATTCAGACGATATGGGATGGGAATTTGGAACACTCTGTGATCCAACTAATCCGCACAAAGTGAAATGCAAGCGTGTGTGGCAAAGTGGTCTCGGTGGTGTGTATGACTGAAGTTTCACATTGCTCAAAGGAAAGGTAATGTGTCTTCTTGTCAAATGCAAGTAAAGAGGATCAAGTGAAGTGTCAGAGGGTCTTGATGAACTTAAGAAAAAAATGGTCAAAAGAAAATAAGAACAAGATTTAAGGATGAGGTAAACATTGAAAACGGGGGCATATGAAGAAATGGAAGAACAGCTTGAAAACGTAGATGCTCACTTTCAAGGTCCGATTGACAAGTTTCTACTTGTATCAATCCTGAAGCAGCCTGGGTTTAGGAAAACGGCATAAGAGCATACATGATGCGATATCTAAGCGAAGACACATGTTGTGAGACATATTTAGCCGATGGGTTTATCAGCCTAAAGATTCCTTTTAATTGACAAGTGAACCTTTAAGTTGTTTTGTGAAGTTTTAGGTCAGTTTGGGCCTCACGCCTCCATCCAGATCGAGGAACCATTATTGAATGAGGAAGTTCTTAGACAAAAAGAAAAACTTAAGAGTCTTGAAGAAGAGCGAGAAAGAAGGGTGCTCTGCTGTTATGACAGATGCTGGACAGATATAAGAGAAAGCATCATGAATCTGTATTAACTCAAGAGGAGGAACCTGCTCTATCTTCCAAGGACACTCAAAGGACTCTACACAGGCTGTTCATATTCTGAATACATCGACAAATGTATCAAGATTTAGGTCAGAAGATAAGGCAAGTGGTCAGTATAATGCTACAATAATGCAAGATTGCTCAAAGAGAAAAGACCAAGAATTTTTTGGACAGGATGTGCTGCTCATACATTTGTGAGGAATTTCTGTTGCCTATGTTTTCTAAACAGTCCATTGGTTAAAGTGCTCGACAGTAGATGGAGAAAAGATACCTTCAATGGGGTTTGTTTATGGAGAGGTTTTAGTAGCAAAGCAAGTAATGGAAGCAACAAATCATCTTGAGAAGAATTACAAACCTATATTTCAGATAATTGATGAGAAAATCAAAGGAAGGTCAATAGTCCTTACATATAGCTGCCTACTTCCTAAATCCAGATTACTTTTACAAAGATCAAAAAATCCAGTTTGATTTAATTATCAGCGAAGGATTCATGAGTTGTGTAGAGATTTTCTATCACGGTGACTTTGATAAGCAAGAGTAGTTAACCATGAGATTAGTTTGCTAAGAACAAAGCAGATCTTTTGGAAGAAGCAAGACTTAAAGGTCATGAGAAGAATGATGACAAGTTTGATCCGTATGTCTATCTTTAATTTTTATTTCTGTCTTTATATATACAAATTTGTAATTTATGTCAATTGTTCATAGGAAATTGGTGGGCAACATATGGCTGTGGTGCTCCAACATTGCGAGAGTTAGCTACTAGGATTCAAGCATTGACCACTAGTTCTTCCGTGAAAGGAACTGGAGTAGCTTTGAAGGGGTTAGTTGATTTGTTTATAATCATCTTTTGTTTTAAACTATTTGATTGTCATGTTCTTATTTTACTTTTTACAGATTCACACAAAGAAAGGAATACTAGATGTTTTCTAAAAACAATTTATGTCCAATTCAACGCAAGGCTATTCAACAAGCAAAGAAAAGTCGGGAGCAGAATGTCGATGTGCTCTTTGATGATGGCAATGAAGATAGTGGAAGAATGGTTGGTGGGAAGACGTAGGAGAACAAGATGCTGACCTTAATGAAAATTTATTTACACAGGTTCTACGCAAGAGATCTCTATGATGATGACTTTGAATCTGAACCAAAAGATGTTGTTGACAGTTTGAACCTGATTTATACCAAGAGCCTCAGTTTCGTGACTCACAATCAGAGGTTTGTATACTCTTTAGTCACTGTGTCTCTAGTTTCACTTGTCATCTGGTCTCTCTCGCTTCATGGTTTCATGATTACTCATCTCTGGTTTCATGTTTTAATTATCGATGGTGTTGCTTGGAAAGAGTGAAAAGACTCGTGTATATATGATTACGTGAAGAGAGAACTAAATGGTGTATTAAACTGGGACTGGAATAAGTGATTATTGCATCAGTATTTAGTCAGGTTCTCGCTGGTTTCATGTTTTAATTATCCCGGTTTCATGTTTCATGTTTTAATTATCACGGAATTGTCCCTCGCTGGTTTCATGGTTTCCTGTTTCATGTTTCATGTTTTAAGTATCTCTGGTTTAATGTTTTAATATCGCTGGTGTTGCTTGGAAAGAGTCAAAAATGGTGTCAATAGCTTGAAAATGATTATATGTTGCTTTCATGTTAACTCATGGCTTTTTGTGACTAACAACTCTCGGATTTTTTATTTTTGCAGGTGTGGATTCCTAACTCTAACTAACAAGGACAAAGTTCAAACACATCTAGAAGTCCAAAACACATGATATAACTTGATCTTTGGAGATGAAAAGGATAAAGATTTCCTTTCTTTTTTCTTCTTTTGTTTGTATTCTCAAGATCAAGACAATCTATTTTTTTGTCTATCATGTGATTGGACTTCCATTTTGTATTTTGAATTGAGATGTAAATTTGTTCTTCGATATATATAGATGGCTTTTTATATTGTAAGATCTTATATAGATTGATGATATAATTAGTAGATTACAAGAATGATTGCATTTAAACTAAATGTATGTTCATAGGAACTATTAACATGAAGTCAAGAACCTTGAATAAAATTTACTATTGTTACAATAATTGATGAAATTTACTATTGTTAGTTTGTTACATGTATACAATTTACAA
Organism: Boechera stricta; assembly: GCA_018361395.1. Lineage (NCBI taxonomy): Eukaryota > Viridiplantae > Streptophyta > Magnoliopsida > Brassicales > Brassicaceae > Boechera > Boechera stricta. Next base: position 5,806,032 of record CM031541.1, read on the forward strand.
AAAAATTAAAAAAATTAAAAAAAAACCTTGAAAACTAATCCCCGATTAATTCTCGATTAATCCCCGATTTTCCAAAAATGCTCAAGTTTCGCACTCTCCGCCCTAGGACCGCCTAGCGTTTATTAAAACATGGGGTATAGGGTTTGGTTCTGTGAAAAGAAAGAAAGAAAACTCGGAGAAAGATGAAAGAAAAAGGTTAAGAGTTTTTAGGAGAGGAATAATCTGAAAGTGTGTTAATCTAGTAAAGGATATGGGGTGTGCTAAGAAAGAGAAAAGAAAGGCAAAAAGCTTAAAGTCTGAAAAACATAGAAAAAGCCTAAGCTGATAGTGAAAAACCTTAAGAAAAACCCCAATCCGCTAGAAGTATAAAGAACCTCTCCTAGAACAAGAACAAAAAGAAAAAAAAATGATGAATGAATCTGATCCAAGAATATCTCAAGGCAAATTGCCTAAGTATTAAGGGTAGAATTAGGACAACTTTCTAGGTTTAGAACTAGGGGTTAAGAACACTTGTGTACGATTGGGTAGATGAGAGTCTATTCTTGTATGCATAGGTTGGTTCTTACCTTTAGCATTCTACTGAAGCTCATTCCTTTTTCTTGATGATCCCTGTCTGAACTGATCAAACTATGTGAAAGAGACCATCTTTGTCTCTTAACATTACCCAGCCAAATGAGTTCATTGAATGTGCATAGCTTGATTCATGGTTTCTGCTTAATTGAATATTAAAGGGAATGATAGATTTGAATGCATGTCTAGGTTGAGACTTGATTGAAATTGTGCTGTGAGGAGTATGGCTAAACTTTGAAGTGAGTTCATATACTGCATTCTAGAACTAGCAACTTGGACACCGAGATCATCTGTTATATCTGCAGCTTTGGTTCTGAATCCCCATTTTCAAACCTCTTCTCCATTCTTATTCTTCTGTTTGCTTGAGGGCAAAGACTAAGTTTGGGGAGTTGATATGTCTGCATTTCATATGGTTTTAGATGCATTATTCATTCATTTAGCCTTGTTTAATAGCTTGTTTCTTAGCATTTATCTATAGTTTTGCATAGAGTGTTTTGCATTAGGTTTGCATGCATTTTGCATTTAGATTTATTTCAGTACAATCAAGGGATAATGGAGACTTTGGAGTCAAAGAGAAGGACGGTGTCTCACTCGACAGAGTTCGATGGAGGTCGAGCTGAGTAAAAACGCAATCTTGAAGTTCAAGCCGGCTCGACCACCCATGGTCGAGCTGCCTGGATCGAGAGCATAAAAATACGATCTTGGAGATTTAGCCCGACTCACCACGGTCGAGCTGTGTTGATCGAGCCTATCATAAAAGTGGAGTCTTGAAGTTTTGGAGCCAGCTCGACCACACATGGTCGAGCCAAGACCTCGAGCTGAAGAATAAAGATGCAATCTTGAAATTTAGCAAGCTCGATTACAAGACTCGACCACCCTCGAGTGCCCCCAAAATTAGCCTATTTTGTCTTTTGTGATTTAGGGTTTTTATCTCTTAGTATAAATACCCTAAAACGCTTAACACAAGAACAATCTCGATTTTCTTAAGCTTTGTTCATCTGTTCTTGCTTTCTTGATCCTGTGACTTTGAATCTACTTGTTATTTTTGTTTGAATCTTTTCATTCTATCTATTCTCTTCCTTATCTTTCTACTTATGCAAGTTATTTTGATTTCTGGGTTTGTGATTATGTTGTTCTTCATGTGTTCTGAGTAGTCATTAGGGTTCTTAAGGATGGGATAGATTAGGTGTTGAATCTTAGTCTCCTAGGTGGTTTAAGTGTAGAATTGTTTAATTTCCCTTCTGGATTAGTGTTCTTAATGCTAATTACTTTCATTGCCCGGAAGGTGTTTGATGAAATGTATGACTGAACTAATTCCAGAGATTTACATTCCTAGCCTAAAGGATTAGTTATCTAAGGTGTTTATTGGCTTTATTAAACTGATTCTTAATGCCTACTAAGCTAGATTTCGCTAAGGGATTAGGTCTGGAACTAGATTAGCCTGAGGTTATTTATCATGGGAATGAACTTGACTGCTTATGAGTTTAATGTCTAGGGAATAGCTTGATTGAGTTTGTTAAACCATCTAGGTAGATTAAGAGGATACACCAAGTCAATTACCCCATCCTTAGGAGCTTTTCTTGCTTGATTGATTTCTGTTTCATTGCCTTTGCTAGTTTATATTAGTAGCTATCGCTCTGTTTTTGCTCTGTCTTCATTCTGTTAGTTGCTGCTAGACTCTGTTTTTAGTTTCTGCTTAGGTTGATAGATTCGCATTTTTTGCTTGCTTGGCTTGACTTAAACTGTTTGATTGCATCCTTCTTGGTTAATATCACATCCATTTGGATTGATACCTTTCTGTACTACAATGATATGATAGTTAAGTAAGAATTTGACTTATATCAATTTTAGAGCTTGTGCACCGAGATAAAGAGTTGATTTCTCCATACTGATTTTTAAACCCGATTTCACCCCAAATGAGTTGAAAATTGATATGATTCCCTGAATCGATTGCTCATTGCCATTAACAAATATCATCAAGTCATCAGCAAAGCAAAGGTGTGTAAGCTGAATTTTTTTACACTTCGGATGATAACCAAAAATTTTTTCCGACGCTCCTCTGTCAATCAAGTGGGATAAGATAATCATGCAGATAACAAACAAGTAAGGAGAAAGAGAACATTCATGCCTTAAACCTCTCTTACTTCCAAAGTAATCAACCAGCTCCCCATTCACCTGAACAGAGAAAGAAGCAGTTGTAACACACAATCTGATCAAGTGAATATACTTCTGAGGAAAATTCAGCGCCTCCAACGTATTCAACATAAAATTTCATTGAATTGAATCAAAAGCCTTGGCTATATCAATCTTTAGAGCACACCTGAGGCCAGATTTTTCTTATTATAATCCTTTAGTAGCTTAGAAGCTAATTAAACATTCTCCATCAATAATCTTTCACTAACAAATGCAATTAATTTAGCAATATAAACTTAGGCAATAATTTCTTCAATCTGTTTGCCAGGATCTTTGAGACAACCTTATAAAGTACATTGCAGCATGAAATATGTCTGAAATCCTTCATGTCTAGAGGTGCCTCCTTGAGAATTAGAGCTAAATTCGTTGAATTAATCCCTTTTGGGAGAAATCATTTCTCAAAAAACGATTTAATTGCCACTATAAAATTATTTCCAATAAAATCCCATGAAGCTTTATAAAATTCAGAAGCGCACCCGTCTGGTCCTGGGGACTTGTTATTCGGCATTTTGAACAGCGTCTCCATAATCTTCTCATTTGAAACATCGGCTATCAACATCGAATTATCTTCATCAGAACAGCGAAAAGACAACAAAACTTCCAATTCCGCTGTGGCCATTCCCTCAAAATCGGATGGCTGAGCATTATAAAAATCCTTGAAGTGTCGAGAAGCCTCTTGTTGGATATCCAATTTTCCTCTCAAAAGAAAACCATTAATATCCCAAATTTCCTTAATATCGTTTACCCCCTTTCTTGCTTGAACAGATTGATGAAAAAACCGGTTATTTTTGTCACCCACCTTAAGCCAGTAGAGCTTAGATTTCTGCTTTAGGTACCCCTACTCTAATTCCTGTAGTCGGTTCCATTTGTCTTGAGCAATAACCTCCATCTCAATTGTATGATCTGACGGATTACTCAATGTATCAGATTGCCGCTCATACAATTCATCAAACGCTTCTTTTGTTCTTTGGGAAAGATTCCCTAAGTTCTCTAGTCCCAGAATTCTAAGATGACTCTTCAAACATTTTAATTTCTTAGAAAATCGAAACATTAAAGAAGGTGAGACAAAGAGAGGCGTGATTGAATTCCAAAGTTCTTGGACTTTATCTCTGAAGTGAGGAAGAGAAGCTAAAACATTGGAGAATTTAAATGGCCTCCTAGTTGACTGGGTACCTGAAGACAAACTTAGTCTTCCTCTAAGATGATCTGAACAACCCCAGACTCAAAAACTGAATACGAATCCAAGAAAACCGATGACCAAGCAGGATTTGCTAAGAAGCAATCCAGTTTTTTACAAACAAGACCTTCAACCCCTCTTGTTTGACCAAGTGTAGTGAGGACCTTGGGATACTAGATGAGAAAGCGAACAATATTGAATCAAATCCTGGAAGTCTCTCATTCCTGCAACCACACCACCATGAAAACTGGAATGATCCTTGACCTCGAGAATTGCATTAAAATCCCCACAAAAGATCCACGGCTTATTTTTGAACATTGGTGAAGAATGATGAGATTTCAAATCTTCCCTGAGCTCTTTCCTCTCATCCATGAAGTTAAAGGCATAGACATAAGTGCAGAAAAAATTCCTCATTAACACCATTTAGCAAAATCGAGCAAGTTACTAACTGATTAGTTTTAAAAACTGGCAAAACACTGACATTCTTACTCCAAACAACACAAATGCGACCAAGACGATGATGCTATAAGTTAGTTAATGAAGACCAATCAGGACAAATAGCAGAAATAATTGAAGAAATGCGAGTCTCATTCCCTCTTGTTTCCAGAAAACACCCAAACTGAATCGAACTTTGAAAAAGCCGACGACGAATAACTCTATGCTTACCTTTTTTATTCAGACCCCGCACATTCCAAAAGAAACCATCCAATAAGTTCTTTTTTTATTGTTCTTTTTGCTGGCAACACTCTGCGGAGCTTTGTGTTGAGCCGAAACGTGAGCCCGTTTTGAGTTACGTGTGATTGGGCGAGATTCCTGTTTTAAATCTATATCAACATATGAAGATTGCTGATTTACTGCCCTTTTTTTCAATTCCGCTGTAGAAATTAGGTCATCTCCGCTGATTACCTCCGCTGTAGAGATTTCATCAACTCCGTTATTTACCTTCGCTGTAGAGTTTTCATTAGCCACTGGCTCTAATGAATCATCACAGTTTTCCTCGTTTAAATCTGTCACAGAAAGGACATCATATCGAGATGGTGTTACTCTAACTTTAACAGAACATTCTTGAGCTTTTTTCTTCTTTCCAACCTTTGAAGGTGAAATCCAATCCGTTTCCTTATGAATAAGGATCGTTTTTGAAAGAGTTAAAGATTCCCCACGTCGTATTTATCGAACTGGCGAGCCATTATCCACGAACGATTTATTTTTACCCGGAGTCGTTACTTTTGTCGGACTCACAGGCGATAGCTGAATGATACTAGTAGCGGCTTCTGTTTCCATGGGATTGACCAGTAATAAAATCATCCCATAAAGGGACTCATTCTGAAAATAAACTGTCTGGAATCTTACCAATTTCGACTCCATCAACCACCTTGATTTTGATATCAGAGTGGTAAGAGGAGGCTTGTTCTGAACAACTGTTGCATAATATCGAATTTGTTTCGGAGCACCATTCTGAGGAATAGGCTTATTAACGATTGTTTTTCCTTTGCCGAGTCCGAAAACACAATCGGCAAAGAAGACGAATCCTTTGTATTCTGTCGTGAGAGAAGAGCAGAGCCAGACTTATTCGCTATTTTAGAACCAGACACAATCGGCAAAGATGTTGTCACAGTTTGAATATTCGACGGAGCCTTAGTCAGAGACATCGTCACCTTCGATGTATCCTCAACCGCCAGCATTCACCGGAGACCGGTATCATAACTCACATTGTCACTCAAATTTGGAACAGAGATTTCCTCCAACGAAGACTTCTCCCGCACGTCATTAATCTCACCCTCTTCCAACAAAGCTGATCTCTCAATCAAAAGATCTGATGGAAACAGAACAATTCCATCTGAAACCACACATCAACAACTGAAATACCATCTGCAACCACACCATCAGCAACCGAAATACCATCACCAACCGAGATACCCTTCAGAAGTCGATCACAACCCTCCTCCACCGCAGTCAGAGCCGAAGCAGAAGGCTTCACAACACCACAACCACTGACAATAGCTGAACCACCCAGATCCGAACACGCCGGACCACCAGCAGTCGGAGACGACGCTATCGGCAAGGACGGCGGCGCTTCAGAAACGCAAAACCCTAGTCGCTTTCAAAATCTCCTGCCAAGTCAGCAGAGCTCTTATAATTTCTACTTAAATTCCCCCTTCTAGCATATCTTCAGCCCAAGAGATCTCCATTTTATTTGTTTGTTGTTGTTTAGTTTTGTTCAACGGCGTTTTTGATTGCTCTTGAAATGGATTGGATAATAGGTGCAAGGGAAGCAATGATGAGGAGATGGAATAGATAAAAGTGAAGAGGACGACGAGGTGGTCAGAAAGAAAGAGTTAAAGAAGATGTTGAGGTTGATGTTACTTAACGTAAAAGAGTCTTGGGTTCAAACCTTAGTGTCGCGTTTTATCTCATGTGTTGAGGTCCTTTCTTTTTAGCTTTCGTTTTGTTGTTTTGAACAATCTGATTTTTCCATTGTTAGGATCTTAGCGATTTTAAAAAGTGTTTTACGAATATTATTATTTAATTATTTCCTTACTTCAAATATATGATGAAATTTAAATGAATTATCGATTTGAAAAAAGAAGAAAAAATAATGAAATCATTGTGAAACTTATCCCACATCAATTAGAGATTAAGGGAAAGATTAGAAATTTTCAAATATACTTTTACACCGTCATGATATTCAATAAGTTGATACCGATAAACGTTTAAAAATCAAAATTTTAACTGAAAAGATAGCTCGAGATAAAGGAAAATTCGAGAGAGAGAACGAAATAGAGAATAGAATAGAGTGGAGAAAATGAAAATATGTTTCATAAAATGAAGGTCTCCTGATGTTAATATCAAAAATTTATATACCATTCGAGTTACAATAAAATTTAGTATGGGCTTGTACTGGTGAATTTTGGTTTACTTCGATTCGGTTTAATTTTTTACCTAAAAATATATAACTGAACATTCTTAATTACTCAGTTGGCTCACCATCACTACAAGAATATTGGGTTTTATTTCTTCATACTATGACTTTTCCTTAACTTTTGCATAATGTTTCTATATTTATAAACTCTATGATATGTTGTGTAGATGAAAAATTATGGTCCTGCTTATTTTTTTCATTTGGTTATATTTAAAACGTTATCATAGGATTGTAAGAATATTATATGTGACATATGTGTTTTTCGATTTAATTATAAAAATCGTGTTCATATTAATGTTAATGGTTCTCATATAAAAAGCGATTATTTGATGGATCCGAGTGTATTGATAACCCTCCTATCTTACCTTATTAATTTATAGAATTATCCTTCATCATAGTTTTTTACATTTATGTTATTAATTTTTTTTTTGTCAACAATATTAAAAAAATTAAAACAGTTCAGAGATCCAAACCGTTTATATTATTAAATTATAGTTATTAATTAATAACTATTAAAGATGCAATATGTGTATTTGTAACTCTTACACACGTTGAAAAAAGAGGGGTGGTTACATGGAGTTTTCTTTTTGTGGTGTCTCTTGATACATTTATAAATTACTATCAGAGGAGAGAGACAAATATACATTTTATATTAGAAAACACTTAATTAATGTAAAAGAAAGATAACAAAATTGTGAGAAGGATATGGGTTCCTTTATCCATCAAAACTCAAAAGGAATCATACGGATTTGAAGGTCGAGGGGAGGAAAAAATCATTTGAAGACTTGGATTCATTTTTAAGGCTAATTTACTATGGATCAAGGTTAGTATATTTCTTCTTCTTTTAGAAATTGTTTAGGATTGAATTAAATCAAATCTAGATCATCTTCTTGAGAATTAGATTTCGTAAATTGAAATCATGAAATTAGATTTATATTTGGTAGCGGAGCCAATCTAGATTTGTTTAATTCATAATAGAACTTACGGCATAGTGGAGTTGTTTATGTTAATGTTCATGGAATTGATTTCAGCTTGCGGATTATGATTATCCTTATAACCGTCATTTCTCTCTTAATGATAAACGCGATGGCTCCAAGAAAAGTCAAAAATGGTGGATTTGATTTTGTAAAGAAAATCAAAACAGTAAGAACACCATTGATAAAGTGGACATCAAGTAACGTCACAATTAAAGGAGAAAAAAAAAAGCACATTTAGAAAATCACAATTACGTGAGTGGTTCCTCTTTGTGATGAACGGTCATCAAGTGATTCACAAATATGAAAAAGAAATCATTGTTGCACGTTAGACATTCATGATCGAGTGTTTAGATTTATTATGTACACAAACGAGAACATTCTCATGTTTGTTGTATCACAAAGTAATATGGCCTCATAAAATGAAAAATAAAAATGCTTCCGCTGTATTTTATTAAAGGGGTTATTGTGTTATGAAATATTAACACAATATAAGGTTAATTATACTTATTAAGGTTTTAAAGTTTATAATTGTTTTGTTTGTTTAAAGGATTAATAGAATTAAATTAAAAAGTTACAAAGTACCTAAGTACCTAAATACAATGAGAATTAAAGTTTGAAGAGGGAATGAGAAGAAACTAGGGAAAAATATAATAAAATAGGAAAAATAATAAGTAGGGATACGAATTTTACATTTAAATCTTTTACTGATTCAAAAAAAAAAAATTTATCTCGGGCACTTTTGCCGAGAATTTGAATTTGTCAGAGTTTCTGTTCTAGAACTGTAATTTTCTTCACCAGAAACTTCTTGCATCCACCACCCCTCTACCTGTCGATCTCAGAACTCTACTAAACCCTTCAGATCTGGGCGGCAGCCGTCGCCGTCGCCCCAGGCCACTCCATTTAGTCATCGTCCTCTTTTTAGCTTTCTCTTCTTCGTTTTTGTCCCTCTGTTTAAACTCTTCTCAACCTATCTCGTCGGTAGCTGCCTCCTTTGGTTTTTCTCCGAGCGCCATCTCCTCCCTTCTCCGGATGAGGACTATTCAACCCGACCGTGGTCCGGCGCTTCCGACTGCTTCGCTCGGGATTTATTTTCCGTCAGCACCTCTATCTCAGATCCAGTTTTCTGGGATCGGAATGTGTTTCCCGGCCACCAAGTCTTCTTAGTCTCTTACCTCTCGCAGCCTCCGTTCAGGAAGAGCTGACGAGGAACTCTGGAAACCCATCTTCACCGTCCAGCATCTCACCTCCAACACCACCGGATGTTTCAGTGGAGGCGAGCCATCCGGTTTACACGTGACCTATCTTTTTGGCTTCAGAGCTGATGTAAGAACATGTGAAATATCGACCTGTTCCATCAACTTGCCGTTGTCTCCATCTTTGTTCTCCATAGTTGGTTGCCAAAGTTTACTGATCCGGATCTACTATCTCCCTCCGTCGCCACCAGCCACACGCTCTGCCGGTCTCGTCCTCCGCCTGGAGATGAGACCTATCTCGGTTGTAAACCGAACTGCTACTAAACCTTCCAACAGATCTGACTGTCTAAATCTCTTCGGTTTCATGGCCGACGAGATCCTCGGTGATTCAACTCAGCCACACAAACCACACTCCTCACCTCTCATACGGTGACCGACGAGCCCAAACCAGTCTGCCTTCATGCCCCCGCCGCCTCTCTTATTGCTCAGCGCACTGATGTAATCGTCCGGAAGAAAGTTCAACTAGGGCATTCATCAAAATTGGGCTTCATTGTGAATCTGGTCCCCAAGCCCATTAACTTCTCCCTTCTGATCACTTGGACCAAGCCCACGGATCCTATGCTGGTATTATTTTCCTTCCTCCTTATTAGACTGGTTAGGCCTGTTAATAAGAGAGTGCATTGTCTTAGTTTACCAATCGCTGCTTAAGTTGATGTTGTATACCTTCTTAAGTATGTGTCATTCCTTTGGCAATGGTGTCTACCCCTTCATTCCGGTACGGGTTTTTCCCATTCTATGGTTCCCCCATCATGCTTCTCGTCAAGCATTTGCGTTTCAAACAGCTACTAAGAGAGCCTTGATTGGACTACTCGACGCTATATTGTTCTGGTCTCTTTTCGGAAAATGCGAAGCCACTCTCGCCAAGCATTTGGACCCCATAGTTGAAAATGTTCATCATCGATTCTCTATGCCTTCTGAAGTTCTATCATTTCCTATTTTATTATCTGTTTTTATTACTATTGTAGCTCTAAACTAGACATGGACATAAAAACCGAACCGAATGGAACTGAACCGAACCGATCTGAAATTTTTCAGTTCGGTTCGGTTTGGTTCCAAGCTAAAGAACCGACTGGATCCTGTTTCAAATATCCATGAATCTCGGTTCGGTTTGGGTATTACCCAAGAACCGATCGGGTACCCGAATGGTTTTTTTTTTTTTTATACTAAGCTCAACTCTTATGATCCAAGCCCATCTGTTTTTCTTTTTTCACTCAGCCCAAGTACCAACTCTTCTCTTCTTCTCGATTTCTCCTTTGCCAAAAACCAAAATCGAGCTAGACCTAGAATTAGAAATCCTTTGGCTACAACTCAACATCTTTTTCTCTTCTTTTCTCCAGACTGAAACCAATCCAGATAGAAACCGAAGAACAACCCAACTCTTTTTCTCTTCGATACAGACAGAGACCGAAGACAACTTTGGTAAGTTTTTGATTTCTCTTCCATTGATTTCATATCTTTTAACTGATTGTTTCCTTCGATTTTCATGCTCAATTCATTGATTTATCTGTCTCCCATGCTTAATTAGATGATTTCTATGTACATCGTTTGATTGTTTCTAATTTGGGGGTTTTAATTGTCAAACCTTAATTTGTGTATTTCGATTGTTTGTTGATGAATTAGGCAATAACTAATATAAAAAACGCAGAGAGAAATCTTAGTCATACGTTGACGGCTTCCATGTTCATGAATCATGATAATATTATATCGATATGTTAAGATAAGCTTTTGTTTTGTTTAAATGATATGCTAATATAAGATTTGCTTAAATGTTTAAATGATATTGAAACAACGTTGTTCTGGTTATTTCCATGATTATTACCAGAAAACCCACCTTCCATCTCTGATAATGAAGAAGCCAAAGTACCATCTTCTTCTTCTTCAATGAAATAAGGCTCTCTTGATAAAATCCAGTTTTGTTATTTTCTTTTTGAGGATTATACTTTACTTTACTTTACTTTTGTTATCATGACTGCGAACTGCAAATATAGTATTCTTCACGTTTGTATGACTGCGAACTGCTTATTGATTACTTATTACCAATAAAATATAAGTTTGTATGATTCATATGAATATGGTAAGCATGTCTGATAGACTTAATTATATTTCACGTTTCATTCATTTGTGTGTTACTGCTCTCCTACTCATTCTCATCTATCATTAATCTTTGATCAGATTATTTGTTTTTAAGGAATTGAACCCACCAATCTAGTATTTTCGTGGCCCCTGCTTTTAATTATAAAGACCGAATTCTCAATATAAATAGCAGAAATATATTAACAGTTAAGTATACATTTAGGAATTTGATGGATAGATGCATTCCTTTGTTATATATAAAGTGTAATTATATGGCTAGAGAAATACATAGTATTTCAACGAGTGTTCTTTTTAATATATAGAATTCAATAATAATACTAAAATTTCGATGTTTAATCACAAAAGAAATAAGAAAGAGTATTTTGAGAATAATGTGTGGAACTAACCATGTTTTCAACATATGTTTTGTTTGCTGAAATTTGAGATTAATTGTTTCCTTAATTGATTGAGATTGATTGTTTCCTTAATTGATTGAGATTGATTGTTTATCTTAATTGATTGTTGAAATTAAACGTTTTTGGTTCAGATGGCTTCATCAAACGATGAATTTAGTGATGAAGAAGTAGAGGCTGACATTGATGGGAGCAAAAGGAAAGGACCTGAGGGAACAAGTGGAGCTACTTCGGAAGCTGGTGATGCAAAGAAATTGAAGCCTACAAGGTCTGATGTATGGGATAGTTACACAAGATTAATGGAGAATAGAGATAAATGCAAGTGTAACTACTGTGATAAGGTGTATAGTTGTAACACAGCAACTGGAACTTCAAATTTGAAGAAACATTTGAAAACATGCAAGCAACACAAGGTGTGGGAGCAGAGAAATTCTCAGCAAGGGTTAGGTCGTGATGGTTCAGGTTCTCGAGCAAATCTCACAGTGATTAAGGTTTCTGATGCTGTTATCCGAGAGACTATAAATGAGATGCTGGTTTTAGGTGAGTTACCACTTGCTTGGGTAGCTTAGCTTGGAGGCATTTTTGCAGTCAAGTACAACTATGCAGACCTCTTTCGCGAAGGAAAATAGCAAGAGATATAGTTGAAATGTATGTGAGACAGAAGACAGCTTTGAAAGTGTCGATTCAAGCGTTTAAACATAGAGTTCTCTAACTACAGACATTTGGGTTGCTCCAACCACAGTTGCAAGTTAGATGGTAATCACTGCACATTTTATTGATACAAATTAGAGGCTAAAGAAGTTTATATTAGGGTTTAAGCATGTTTTGGATCATAAAGGTGCAAAATCTCACAAGTTCTTCTAGATTGTCTGAATGAATGGGGCATAGATAAGCTATTCACTATAACTGTTGACAATGCGACTGCAAATACATATGCTCTAAAGACGTTTAAGGAGACATTCTTGCTAAAGGGAAGTCAATCACTGGTTTTAGGTGATGAGTATATGCACATGCGCTGCTGTGCTCATATACTTAATTTAATTGTGAAGGATGGTTTACATGAGGTGAATCAGAGTGTGGCTGCAATTCGCAATGCTATTGTGTATGTGAGATCTTCAGGGCATAGGCTGAAAGCCTTTGAGCAACGAGTTGAATCAGGTAAAATGACCAAAGGTAGTTTATCTTTAGATTGCAAGACTAGATGGAACTCTACATTTCTGATGTTGAATATAGCTATTAAGTATCGGTTAGTTTTTGAGAAACTAGAGGCTGAAGACAAGCTTTACAACGACTATTTCTATGAGCTTGAGAATGGGAAGAAAAGGATGGGACTGCCATTGAAAGTAGATTGGGATAAGGTAGAATGTTTGGCTGAGTTTTTAGTAATGTTCTACAACTCTACATTAGTTGTTTCAGCATCTAGTAATGTGTGCTCCCATGAATGTTATAATGAGATCGTCTCTATTGAAAGGCATTTGATTGCTCAGTGTAACCATGTTGATGAAGAGTACAAAACAAGAGCTAAAGCTATGAAGGATAAATTTAACAAGTACTAGGATGGGGTGGAGAATATCAATAAGCTACTGATCATTGCAAGTGTATTTGATCCAAGAAAGAAGATGAAATTTGCAGCACTATGTTTTGATTTGCTTTATGACAAAGGTAGTGAAAAGTCTAAAGACCTCTTTGATTCAGTCTCTGCGGTTATGGTACAACTGTTTAATGAATATAATCTTGCTTACAAGCAAAAAACTGTGAGTTCTAGTTCATCATCTCAGGGTGGAGCATCATCTCATTCTCGGTCAAATTCAGTGGACAATAGTAATTTGGCTCATTTCGTGGATGATTTTGTGGGTGGTTATTTAAAAGTTTCTTTAGTTTACGCCACATTGATTTCTGAAGAAGGATATGATGATACAATGAATGAGCTGGATATGTACTTGAGAGAAAGTGTTGAAAATCCAAAGGCCAACTCCTTAGGAGCAGAATGAGATGTATTGTCATGGTGGAGGGTCAATTCTCCAAAATTTCTAGTTTTATCTGAACTAGCCAGAGATATTTTGGCTATGCAAGTTTCTTCTATAGCATCAGAGTCTTCTTTTAGTACAAGTGGTCGTATTGTAAACCCACAGAGAAGTTGTCTGAATCATTATATGGTTGAGGTTTTGATGTGTACAGAACAATAGATGAAATTTGATCATCAATTAGGTGACAGAGGAATGAAACACATGGCACAAATGATTGCTGATATTGAAGATCAAGACAAGCTTGAGAAAGGTAAATCATTTTATGTTTTTGCTATGTCAGATTATCAATCTTCTTTTAACTCTTGTAAATATGGCTAACTTGGTATGTTTTTGTATTATTGTTTAGAGTTTGAGTTTGAGAGTCAAAATGGATGAACCAATGAAGTCTGACAATTTGTTTTTGCTGGATCATCATCATGAGGTAAGAAGCTTAGTTCATATTAGTCTAATATTATGTGTGTTTTAGTGTTTGACTGTGTTTTGGTTGGATTGATTTTAGGGCTAAAGGCTGAAGCTGAAGATTGAAGAATCTTTGTGTGTTTGATTGTTAGGGCTGTTTGAAACTTAAAATTTGGAACTTGTGTTATGTATTGCTCCATTGAGTTATTGTTGTTTGAACGACAGTTTGGACTTTGAACATTGTCTTATGGCTAATTTCGGTTATTTATAGTTTTTTCCCCGGTTATTTTCGGTTATTTGGAACCGAATTGGAGCAATTTGGGTATTTTGGAACCGAATAGAACCGAACCGAAAATATCCGAAAGGATTCGGTTCTTCATCGGTTCTTGAGTTTAATACCCGAACCTATCTGAACCGAATGAGATCCAAACCGGAACCAAACCGATTGGTGTTCGGTTCTCATATGGATCCTAAAGATCGGAACCGAATGGAATCGGAACCGAATGGAACCGACCCAGAACTGATCCGAATACCCGAATGTCCAGGGCTACTCTAAACCTTCCATTTGAGGACTTGCAAGAGTTTACTACTCACGGTTGTATCGAAACTTAGTTTTATGAAATGAATATTTCGATTGACAAAAAAAAAAAAAAATAAGCAGGGATTATTGAAAAGTCATCTTTGGAGACGACGGGTAAGAAGTTTTAATGTTTATATTGAATGTGTCATAACCCGAAACCAGATCCTTTAATGTTTATTAAAGGAGTTCCCGTGCCAAAACCCAGAACTAGAAGGTGAAATTGATCTGTTTCTATTTTTTTTGCTCTTTTGCAGGAAAATTTGGGTTAAGCTTCCATTCAAGGTATTTTAAATTGTTAGGGTTTAAGTTTCAATTGGATTATCGATTTAGGGTTTTCATTAATTTTTTCTTTGTGTGTAATCAATTTATACTGGTCTTTTGTAGTTAAAATTCAGCAACGAAGTACAAACACTATTATGTATCTTCTGATTTGTTTTAGATGCGATTCTGAATTCAGATTTCTTTGTTGATAAGAACCTTTATTTTCTTTTGCATGTATGGACAAATTTGTTAATTTATCTATTCGAGATGTATTTGATTGTTTTTGCAGTTCGATTTCCCACATACAAGAACGACCAGGTTTATTCAACAGCTACGTAGCTTCAAAAATCTGATTGAGTTTGGTTTATTCATGTATATTGTCTATTTTATATTTGTGTGATTGTGTTATGTGATTGTGTCAAACAATTGTTGTTAAGTTAATTAAGTGTTAAACAATTGTTGTTTGATATTCGACGATAGATATCATCTATTATTCTTTTGAATTTTTAATTTCTGATGAGATTTTGGCAAGTTTATATTGTTATGATTTGTACCTATGGATTGTTATATTTGGAATTGTTTCTTGAATTTGATAGGTAATTCTCGACATGGAGCAAACGAGACAAAAAAATGCCGTTGTAGATAAGAACAAAGGAAAGGGCATAAACCATGGTCACTCGAGACAACCTCAGAAACAAACAATCAAAAAGTTGTCAACCGCTGACTACCACCAAGCATTTCGAAAAATGAAATTGCTACCAACGAGGTATCCTGACTTGCAACTCCTTGGTCGGTTGGGTATTGACGAGGATGTGAATTTAATCCTGACAAACCTAGGATTGAAAAGTACACTCGTAGTGCAGCTTCTGACATACTCGGAGCCCACACTACAGTTCTTGGCCTCGACTAAGATGAAGAAGCTAAGGCTTAGTGATGTTGATGTGGAATGGGAATTGCACTTCAACGTGGGCACCCGAAAATTCAAAATCAACATAGACGTCAAATGCGAGATTTTCGGGTTCCTAAGTGGACAACAGGGTCGATTGAGACCTAGATTGATCAAAACTACCAAAGAGCAGTCAATTGAGCTTTTATAGGCTATGGAGTAAGATATGCATTGGAGAATATAAAGCCGAAGCTATAAAATTGAGCTATATACGAAGCCTGACTTTAATGTATGCTCATAAGATCCTAGTTCATTTGTTCTTCGCCAGGAAGGAAACATGATATATCCGAGAGGACGAGCTACTTCTTTTGAACGAGGGGATTCATTCCTTCACCGACACCATCTTCTCCGTGGATGAGATAATAGGAATAGGCAACATCAACATTGGTGGTATGCTAGGACACCATTTGGCAAAGTATAAGCATAAAGCTATACTTTCAAGGGACAAAAAGGGCTAATTATTGGTAAGAGGCATGGTCACCTTGCATCCTTCATAATTTTAACATTGATTTGGTTGTTCCAGAGCAACATAACTGGTATATCGATCGCTGAAACCTCAACAAGAAGTTCCTTATTGGAAAAGTCAAAGAATCATTTATGTACGACTTTGAGGACATGATAGGTCATGTATGTTATATCCTACTCCCGAACTCAGCTCTTATTTCGATACGACAATTATGCAACCTCGAGTTACACATACCTAAGGAGTTCCTATATCGTCATGCTCATCAACGTGCACCCGCGCCCATATCACCGGACCATTCTTCCGGGTCTAGCCTTGGTGACCCTCCCATGCTAGTCCCTTAGGGATCTGCTCTGATTGACCTTGAAATTGCTGCACGAATAAAAGGTCGAGAAAATAATCAGTTGGCAGGGCAGAGCAAAAAAGAAGATGGAGAAAAGATTTGAGAAGATGAAGAGGCGGGTCAGGACCCTATAAGAGAATTATCATGCTCTGAATCTCAGGAACTTTTAAAGAAGATCAGGAACATAAATACGAACAAGAAAGGATTATGAACTTCATCAAGAGGGAAGATCTTTTTTGTGAGGTCCTAGAATATCATTATATGCAATTTGATGAAGTTCATTTCCCTCTTGTTCATGTTCCTGTTTCTGATCTTCCTCAAAAAGTTTCATGAGATTCGGAGCATGATAATTTCTCTTCTTGGGTCCTGACCCGCCTCTTCATCTTCGTAAATTTTTTCTCCATCTTCCTTATAGCTTTGCCCTTCCAACTGATCATTTTCTTGAACCCCACCATTCGTGCAACAGTTTCAGGGTCAATCGGAGCAGATCCTTGAGGGACTAGTATGGGAGGGTCAACAAGGCTAGACCCAGAAGAATAATCAGGTGATATGGGCGCGGATGCACGCTGATGAGTAAGATGATATAGGAACTCCTCGGGTATGTGTAACTTGAGGTTACAAGATTTTTGGATCAAGGTAAGAGTTAGGTTCGGGAGCAGGATATAGCATACATGACCTATCATGTCCTCAAACTCGTACCCAAATGATTCTTTGCCTTTTCCGATGAGGAACTTCTTGTTGAAGTTTTGGCGATGGATATACCGATTATGTTGCAGTGGAACATCCAAATTAATGTTAAAATGCTGAAAGATGGGGGTGACCATGCCTCCTACCGACAATTGGCCCTCCAAAGTATAGTTCTATGCTTATACTCCGCCAAATTGTGTTCGAGCATACCACCAATGTTGATGTTGCCTATTTCTATTATCTCATCCGCGGTGAAGGTGGTGTCAGTGAAGGGAGGAATCCCCTTGATCAAAAGATGTAGCTCGTCGTCTTGGATATATCCCGTTTCCTTTCTGGCAAAGAGCGAATGAGCTAGGCTCTTATGAACGTACTTTAGAGCCGGGATCCATATATGGCTCAATTTTATTGCTCCATATTTATATTCTCTGGTGTCTATCTTAGTCCATAGCTTATAATGCTCGATTGACTGCTCTTTAGTAATTTTGATCGACCTAGATCTCGGTCGACCTTGTTGTCCACATGAGAACCAAAAAATCTCGCATATGACATCAATGTTGATTTTGAATTTTCTGGTGACCACCTTGAAGTGCAATTCTCATTCCACATCAACATCACCGACCCCTAGCTTATTCATTTAGCCGAGGTCAAGACCTGTAGTGTGGGCTTCGCGTATGTTAGAGGATGCGGTACGAGTGTTCTTTTCAATCCTAGGTTTGTCTAGATTAAATTCACATCCTCGTCAATACCTAACCGACCAAGGAGTTGCAAGTCAGGGTACCTCGTTGGTAGCACTTTCATTTTTTGAAGTACTCGGAGGTAGTCAACAGTTGACAGCTTTTTCGCTATCTCGACTGACCATGGTTGATGCCCTTTCCTTTGTTCTTAGCTGCAGCGACATTGTATGCTCTCGTGTGCTCCATGTCGAGAAGTACCTATCAAATTCAGGAAACAATTCCAAATATAACAATCCATAGGTAAAAATCATGACAATATAAACTTGCCAAAATCTCATTGGAAAATGAAAATTTAAAAGAATAATGGATGATATGTAGCGTCGAATATCAAACAACATTTGTTTAACACTTAATTAACCTAACAACAATTGTTTGACACAATCACGCAAATATAAAATAGACAATATACATGAATAAACCAAACTCAATCAGATTTTTGAAGCTACTTAGCTGTTGAATGAACCAAATGAATGAACCAAACACAATCAGTCAAGACAAAGTTCAAAGAAACAAGTGTGTATGATTCTCATGGTCAAGCGAAGGTATATTCAAGTCTACAAATTTGGTATTAGTGAAGGTTGCATACACGCTAAGGGGTACAAATAATTTTCACTATGGAAAGTGCCTAGCGCGTAGCCGTATCGCGGATGGATGAGAATTTTTAGGAAATATAAATCTAGAAATTTCATTTTCATTCTTTGTTATTTATTTTCTTATTTTACTAAGATTTCTTTTTCTGATTTCTTTCCTTATACTTTTCTTTTGGTTAAATTTTTTTTTTATGTTTTGGTTTTGTGTTATCTTCTTTTATATATAAGAAGATATATAATATAATATAATATATATATATATATATATATCCTAGATTACAACCTGTGTGATACACGAATTAATCATTACATTTTGTTTTGTACAAATTTAGTAAATTTATTTTAATAATATATAAATAATATTTTAAATTTTAACAGAACCAACCACAAATTTAAGCATATAAACTTTGGATTTGAAATCTCAGAATATGTTTTAAAGATTCACATATAATTATAAAAAAATATATATGATATAATGGTTATAATATGGGTTGGTTATATTAAAAGTTTCATAATAAAAAATTAGTTTTAGTATTTTTATTTTAAAACTTAACTTAAGTAAGTCGAAATACATTTTGAAAAATAATTTAGTGACAAAAAACATATCGTTACGAGTATCACATATGACTTATGTTAACATAAAATATCCATAAAACTTAGTTACAAACTTACAATTATACTAAAATAATCACAAACCTAGTGGAATTGGTTTCACAATTATGTTTAGCTATAGGCGCTGAGGATAACACGAATTAAACAGAAAACCATAATATTATACTTAATATTATATCTGAATTTAATTTATTCAATGATGGTTTCAACAATCCACGATATCCTTTTTAAATTTCATTATTTTAGTATTTATTTTTCCATTGAGAGAGTAATTAATGTAAGCTTCTAATAAAAAAAATATTAAAAAAATAATTAAGAGATAATGATGAGAGACTTTCTTCATCTTTTACATATAGGATAAGCTCATAAAGTGTGACTCCATAGAAAGAATCTTCAAGTAGATATATTCAAGTAGATATATGGAAGAGGCACTCTATTACGAGTAGATGACCTAAACCAAACCATCACCATCAAAATCCTCGCCTTACAGCCTTTACTTCAAGGGTTTGGTAAGTGAGGAGACGACAGAGTTATAGGCAGAATTTAGGGGTGCAATTTGCGGCTACAAGGATGGTCTGATGTTTCAGATGAAGGGACCAATTCAGGACGCAGCCATTACGCTTTTGGAGGTTGAGCTTATGGCATTGAAGTGCGGATTAACCAAAGCCGTGAGTTTGGGGATCACAATCAGAATTTCGAATGAATAAGTTTTCCTTGGCCAACACGTCTTTACTTCATTCTTATAATTGATTTTTTGCCTTAAATGTTAGGCCATGGGGATTGGGGAGATCCGCACCTGAGCAAGAAAACATTGCCTTGCTAATGCGTGATGTGCAAGACATCGGAAAACATTTGACTTCTAGCATCATCCCTGTTCGGGTGACTCGAAATCAAGTTGAATTTGCCTATAAAGTTGGAATGGAAGCAAGATAGCTATGGCTTCTCTATTTCATCCCAGAAAGATAGATATGTTTGCCCTGTTTCATCTGAAAAAGACTTGCAGTATCTGTTTCGACGATGACATCAATGCTGATCAGATGTTTTCTGTTTATATATATGCCGTCATGTGTTTTGTTCCGAATGTGTGAAACGACATATAGAGGTGAGACTAGCCGAGGGATATTTGATGACATGTCCTCATTACCGCTGCAAATCTAAGCTGAGTTAGGGAAGTTGTGTCAACATTTTGACACCTAAACTAAAAGAGATGTGGGAATAAAGGATCAGAGAGGACGCGATTCCGGTAACCGATAGAGTTTATTGCCAAACCCAACTTGTTCGGCTTTTATGTCAGTAACCGAGCTCTATCAACTAATTGGAGTTAGGAGATGTTGTGTCAAATGCGGTGAACCCTTTTGCATCAAGTGCAAAGTTCCGTGGCATAATAACTTGTCGTGCAACCGTTACAAAAAGTTGGATCCAAATCCTACAACAAACAATAAAAAGCTTAAACATCTAGCAAATCAGAAAATGTGGCGTCAATGCAGAAAGTGTCAACACATGATTGAACTTTCTGATGGATGCGTCCACTTAGTTTGCAGGTATCATCTCTAATCACATCTCCTTTCGAATTTTGTCGATTTTGAGTATATGTATCAACATTTTTTTGTTTTTTTTTTTAGATTTGGTCATCAGTTTTGTTACCAATGTGGAGCCGATGCTTAATATAGTTATAGAATAGAACAGTATTATCAGTTTTGTGCGTTGTTTTTAAGAACTAATAGTAGAAGAAAATTATCCCATATGAATCATATGATACAGTTAAGTAATAAAAATTGAAAGATCAATCAATCTGCCTCTCTATTTTCAAGGACTGGCTTTGAACAGGAAGTGGTTAGAATAGATGAAAAAGTAGATTATAAAATTTATTGCATTAAGTCTTACAAGCAGGCTTTAGAATTTAGTGTAACCTGAAACTGTACGAGCCATACTTCTAAATAACATCTGACGAGATTCCAAGAAGATTAAGAGAAAAAGAGAACACATACCATTTTGCAGCGAGATTCCGTGTGTGAGATATTGAGACATTGAAAAACCTGAGATGTTAATCTCATTGTCCTAAGCTTAATACTCTCAACTCTCACTAGCCTCTCACCGATTCTAAAAACTCTCAAAATAAAGAGTTATTCCCAAATCAGTTACCCCAACATACACAAATACAAGAAAACGCCTTCTCTACCAAAGGCTCTTTTATTTTCAAGACCCTACAGGAGCCATGTCTTTACCTTTGGTTGCGGCTGTTGCAGCAGCTGCTGCGGCGGCAGCTGCAGCTGCGGCGGCTGCTGCGGCTGCGGAGCTAGGGGTTGATGGAGGAACCGGGTTGCTTTGCTTTGTAACTACTTCTTGACGCTTTTGCAGCTGTGGGGAGTTGAGATCGGTAAGCAATTCTTTAATCTGCTTACCGGACAGAGTTTCATGCTGAAGCAAAGCATTTGCTAGGGCATGAAGCTCTTTGTTGTAAACCGTGAGGATGGTTTTTGCATTGTTGTAAGCCTTTTCCAAAAGAAGTCTCACTTCACTCTCAATGAGAAGCCTTGTCTCGGTGCTCATGCTTTTCCCATTGTCGTCATAGTTATGTGCCACAAGACCCACCTCTTTGCTCATACCAAATTTCGTAACCATTGCTCTCGCGAGTTTAGTTGCCTGCTCAAGATCAGAAGAAGCACCTGAAGTTACCTCACTTTCCCCAAAAATCAACTCTTCTGCTACCCGGCCTCCCATACAAACATCAAGCCGAGCAAGCATCTGTTTCCTAGAAATGCTCGTCTCATCTTTATCTGGTAGTTGAGAAACCATGCCAAGAGCCATACCACGAGGCACAATGGTTGCTTTGTGGACTGGAAGAGCACCTTCTGTGTGGATGGCAACAAGGGCATGACCACCTTCATGGAAAGCAGTCAGTTTTCTTGACTCGTCTGATATAACTGCAGATTTTCGCTCACTTCCCATCATGATTCTATCTTTGGCAAATTCAAGATCAGACATTGTCACATCTTTTGAACCGTCCATCGCAGCTTTAAGAGCAGCAACATTGACCAGATTTGCCAAATCAGCACCAGAAAATCCAGGCGTTCCTCTAGCGATGATCATTAAATCAACATCATCAGCCTTAAGCACCTGAAAACGCACAATGAAGACAGCCATGAGCCAGCCAACGGTTCAGAATTCATGCCATTTCTGTATTATAAGAAATCAAACAGCGATGGTTTTACATAATTGAAACCCTTCTTGTGGTAATTATAACAACTCAACAGGATTTATATACTTTTCCCTTATATATCCAAAGTACCAAATTGTTACTTATAATTAAAGCTCTGGTAATGCTAGCTCTAGCCTCTAGGGTCCACTGGGTACCTAATTTACTGAACAATTTCAGTACACAAACTCACACCATTACTGAAAAACCCGATCCCGTCTAATGCATAACCTAAAGTTACCTTTGACATGTGAGACTCCAAAATCTGGCGTCGACCTTCCACGTCTGGGTTAGGTACAACAATATGGCGATCAAACCTCCCAGGTCTAACCAGGGCCTTATCCAATGACTCTGGGAAATTTGTTGCTGCGACCACAATAATTCCTTCATTCTGTTTAAACCCATCCAACTCAACAAGCAACTGGTTCAATGTCATCTTCATGTATTGCTGGTCCTTGGGATTGCGACTTCCTCCAATAGCATCTATTTCATCGATAAATATAATACAAGGGGAGCACTTCTTTGCAGCACTAAAAAGATCTCTAACTCTTCTGGCTCCAACTCCAACAAACATCTCTTCAAATTCACTACCACTGCAGGAGAAGAAAGGCACCCCAGCTTCTCCGGCAATAGCCCTAGCAAGCATAGTTTTTCCTGTGCCAGGAGGACCGACAAGCAACACACCCTTAGGAAGCTTTCCGCCCAGACGAGTGAACCTCTGTAATAAAGATCAAAAGAAAGAAAACCCAAGATGCCAGAGTGAGGCCAAAGAACAAAACAGTACTAACTCTAAAAAAAATCTGTAGAGGATAAAGGTCAAATAGATCGGTTTGAAGGTCCATATGATTCACATGATTTATGCTTTAGTATTTACATCACTAGACAAAATTTATATCTAGTTAGACAAACACACTAGTACTGTGAATTTTACCTTGGGGTCACGAAGATAATGCACAATTTCCTCTAGCTCAGCTTTTGCTTCATCAACACCTTTTACATCAGTAAATTTGGTGCTCGAATCCATACTAGGTTGCACTTCTTCGTGCAAACCAAGTCCTACATGTATTAATCATAAACTAATTAGAATGAAGTCATCCAATAAAGCTATTGCATTACAACCAAAATACCTTTGCCAATTCCTCTATCCTCGATAAGAGCTCCAACACCAGAAATGAGTAAAAACCCAACTGCAATAGTTCGGATTGTACTCCATAGCTGTTCTTTAAAGTGAGTCCTTTCAGTGGATATTGTATGAATTGGTGCACTAGCAGTTCCAAGGACACCATCTTTTGTTGGTTTTCCTAAGTTTCTAAATGCCGACAGACCTCCAAAATTTTCTTCCTCCCTTGAAGCACCAACAATACCTAAAAGTAAACAATAAAACTCCATTATAAAAGCGGCATACAAGACGTTTACCAATATTATATAAAGAAATGCCTCACAAGCTGCAAATAAAAATATGAAACTAAGGATGGTATCCATTAAGAATAAGAGAAGAAGTCTCTCCCTCCTTACCCACCTCTTTGCAATGTTCGTACCAGCTCACTTTGATCCAGCCTATCAACTTTGACCAATGCCTTAATGTATTCCGACAGCGCAGAGGCATTCGAATGCAAGGATGGTTGGCTTTCAAACATTCTGATAACGGCCTCAGGGTCATTTCTTCGATAAAGTTCTCTTAGATGTGCAACCTCATTAACTTCTTCTCTGTCACGCACTCTCCGAGCAAAGCTACCAACGTAACTCGACTGAAACCTCGTTTGCGGTAACGAAGCTCCACCACCACCTACAGCTATAGAAAGAAATAACAAAACGCTTAAGAAACAATCCAAAAACAACAAAACTAATCATTAACACAATAAAAAATATACCTGCAGTAACTCCCACTCTAGGAAGAGAAGAGTAAGCTCTGAAAAGTAAGCTTCTTAAACTGCTCAGTTCACGTTCATGACTCGAAGCCTGTCATAGATGAAGAGAATCAATGGTAATGAAGTAAATTACTCATCCCAAACTCAAAAGAACACTAGACAACGCATGAAAACCAAAATCTTTCAATACAGGTGAAATTTCTTACCCATTCTGAATCAAGACTAGAATCTTACACACACAAAAATTAAAACTTTTTAATGCCAATTTCAAAACCAGGTGAATTTGGTATTCAAATCAATCAAATAGCAATATCCCAGAGAGGAGAAATTACAAAAGACCATCTAGAATCCCAAAAGACATAACATTTTGAGGCCAGAGAAGATTTTGAGCCGCTAGGGTTTGCAAAAGATCATCTTTAGCATCTGAATCACAAAGATCTTGATAAAACCCATCAGAAAATGAACAAATCCACTAGAGTACCAACCAAATTCGAAACCTTTTCGTATTAAAATTGCATAAGAATGAGGAAAAGAGAAAAAATGAAACAAAAACCTTGGTGATGATGCGCCTCCAAGCCATCAATCAAATCTTCTTCGTTGCGTCTTAAATTGGTGTGATAGTCCGAAAATCAAACTTCCTCGATCTATATCGGAAACAAAAGACTCTCTTTGTGTTTGGAAAGAACCGTCTAATCTTATTCCCCAAGTCTTAAAACACTATCTTACGCCTGAGAGACCTGTTTGGTTCTCGGGAGCGAGAGTCAGAGAGAAAAATTGTGTAGCAGGTGTAAACACGCACGAGATATGTAGGTCGCCTATGAAGCTAATTGACATAAACACCCTTGGGTCATACTCATTATTTCATTTTAGTGGGCTTTTCCTGGCGGCCCACGATAAAAGAACTTCAAGGACCTAGAGTTATCTCATAAATCTCAACATCAATCATTTGGTGAAAGAGAGACGATGAACAAGTGAAGCTTCACTCAGTTTTTTTTTTTTCTTTTCTTGGGTCATCTGAATTTTATTAAAATTCATGGAATGATAGATGATAGTATTACGACGGCGAAATAATATATCGGGAGAAGAATTTGAGTGTTTAACATAAAATCAGAATTTTCTTGTTATTATACATGCAATGCAATGTATTTTTATCGACCAATCACACATAAGTCCATACTGTTTGTAATGCACTAACTGTATTTATCATGCATGATGCATTTCTTCTGCACAAACCATATTTCAAAATCACGGTGCAATGCTCGATCCGCTTGTTCTACACCGGCCGAAATAATGTCATCATGCAAAATTTGTGTTTCTTCTTTACGAACCGCATTGCTCCATCCAATCATGTTCTACAGCTATGTCCCATCCGTGGTCACCATTTGAAGCATTCCTATCAAATTTTTCTCGCATTTTTTTTTGTTTTTACTTAAAAGTAATTGTGCAAATTGTGTGAATGAAGACAATTTTGTGGTCCCACACTACAAACCACGAGTCCCACGTTCTCCATTCACTATCCAGTTATGCTTCAGATAATGATCATGGATTGGACACTGTTGGACAAGTGGTGTGGTACGGTTTAAGTGTGGTTCGTTGGGAAGAAAGGCATTGCGGTTCAATTGCGGTATGTACGAAAAAATATATTATGTGCGATAAGTGAGGTCAGAACAAAATACATAATAGTAATATATTTAAATGTTAAAAAAAAATTATAGTGCATAATATATATCTGGATGGTGAAAAGGCAATAAGAGGTGCAGAATTCATATTCTATATATATATATATATATTAATCATTTTGATATAAATTATAGATTAGTATTGTTAGGTTAGTGTTAATTAACAAACATTTTCATATAAACTCTATTATTTATTCTCCTTTCTATCATTTCATCTGCAAAATCTGCATCTGATAAATTTAAAATTCTGATAAAATTATGTAATCTCATTATAGCCATTACCACTCATTTCTGTAAGTGAATATCATATCTTGAAAAATAAGAAAAAATCATTTATTTTTTATTACAATCTCTGAAAATTACTTGATAACATATTGTACAAATACATGGCAACAGCTGAACAGTTCATGCTTATTCCTAGGAAGATGACCAAAATAGAACAATGGCATTTTATATTTCAAAACTCGATTTCGTGGTCATTCACAAGGAGCCAAAAATATTTGTTTGTTTGGATAGCCATAATCAACAAGATATAATACTTCTCTGACAAAGGTAAAGAGAACTCATAATCACTTTGTTGTGTCATTGTTACAACGATTGTATTGTGGCATGATCATGGTTCTACAATCCAATTAAATATATGTGAATAACATATTGACATGATGTTTAAGAATGTTGTTACCGATTCACCACCAATCAAAAACTTGAACGTACTTGAATCTTGTTAGGAATCTTAACCAAACGAACCTCAATCTTTGTAAAACCTATCACGCACGCAGAAACTTGATCAAGGCTTCATGAACACGTAAGAACACAAAGAAAGAAACAAAAACAGGGGACACAAAGCTTTGTTTAAACGGTTTAGCAAGATCGGTGTGGTCAAGCTTACATTTGGGGCCGAATCGATTCAGCGCTTCACTAAAACAAGAAGAGAAGAGTCTTTACAAGCTTACAAGCTCTTAACAATGGAGGAGCTAAGTTAAAACAGAATTGAAAAAAGTTACAAATGAATCAGGACGAGGAAGAGTATAAATACATCCATATACTTTTCAACGGCAAAGCCTCTCTCGCGAAAAGAGTCTTCTAAATGTCCTTCTTCTGGTTCATGCAACAAGCATCAAACCGGTCTCAAATCAGTCCACATTACCGGTTAAGTAGATCACTTAAACCAACACCAATATTGCTCTGTTTTGCAAACTTGAAACAGCTCAATATCAACAAATCTCCACCTCTTTTTCAAGTCACCTCTCTTCTCCAAGTGAAAAACGCACTTACTTTGAATCTAACTTTCGGCAATGAGACATCTTCAGTCTCACCTCAGCAACTTTAGAAAGTTTAAAGTTGCATCAAACTTCTGAACTGGTATACACTTTGTAAGCATATCAACCGGGTTCTTAGAGGTACTTCTTCACTTCAACACCACCTGCTTCTATCACATCCCTTATGAAGTAAAACTTAACAGCGACGGGTTTTGTTCTATCATGAAAGGAGTTGTTCTTAGATAGGCAAATTGCAAACTGTGAGTCACACCAAACTGAAGCAATTTTTGATTCAAGCCTCAAATCTTTCATCAAACCACTGATCCATATTACTTCTTTAACTGCTTCAGTAAGAGCAATATATTTAGCCTCTGTTGTTGACAATGTTACTATGTGTTGCAAGCTAGGTCTCCAGCTCATAGTGTTACCACCTACTGTAAACACATAGCCACTTATAGATCTTCTTCTTCTGTCAATATCCCCTGCAAAATCTGAATCATAGTATCCCTGAATTCTCAAGTGTTTACCCTTTGCGTAAACCAAGTTTAGATTTGCATAGCCCTTAAGATATCTCAGAATCCACTTTACTGCTTCCCAATGAACACTACCTGAATTACTCATAAACCTGCTAACAAGACCCACTACATAAGCTACATCTGGACGAGTACCAATCATAGCATACATCATGCTACCCACAACACTTGAATAAGGTGTAGATTCTGCATCAATCTTTTCATCATCACTTTTAACTGAAGATAGCTTGAAATGAGCACCAACTGGAGTATTCACTATTTTAGCTTCTGACATCTTAAACCTCTGAATAACTTTTTCAATATAAGTGGCCTGAGATAGGCACAAAGTACCTTCAGCTCTGTCTCTTCTGATATTTATCCCTAAGATTTTGCTAGCAGCTCCCATATCTTTCATATCAAACTCAAAACTTAGAACCTCTTTGAGCTTTAGAATATCAGACTTCTTTTTTGCTGCTAATAGTATATCATCTACCTAGAGCAACAAATAGATGTAATCTTCTGTACTAACCTCTTTAATGTAGACACAGGAGTCATGTTCACTCCTCACAAACTTCTGATCCAGAAGAAATGCATTAAACTTTTTTTGGTGCCTGTTTAAGGCCATAAAGAGATTTATTTAGTAAGCAAACCTTATCACCTTTGTCATTAACCTCAAACCCTTCAGCTTGCTCCATGTAGAGCACTTGCTCAAGGTCACCATGTAAAAACGCTATCTTTACATCCATCTGTTCTAGCTCTAAATTTTTCTGAACAACCACTGACATAAGTATCCGGATAGAGATGTGCTTAACCACAGGATCAAACACTTCTTCATAGTCTATTCCTTACTTCTGAGTAAAACCTCTAGCCACTAACCTTGCTTTAAATCTCTCAGCTTCAACTCCTGGAATACCAGGTTTCTTCTTGTACAACCACCTGCAACTAATCACCTTTTGTTCTTTAGGTTTGTCTAAAATTTCCCAAGTCTTATTTTTCCACAGAGAGTTCAATTCTTCATCCATTCCACACTTCTATTTTTTTCAATCTCTGCATTTCTCAGCTTCCTGAAAACACTTAGGTTCTTCTGTGTTTATATCCTCTAAAGTAATGAGTGCAAATGCAAATTGAGTGTAGTCTGAGAATTTTGCAAGTGCTTGAGGAGCTCTCCTCTCTCTATCTCTTGCAAGTTGATAATCTCTCAGATTAATGCTTGTAACCTGGAACCTTTCATCAGTTTTTTTCTGACTCTGAGTCACTCTTAATCTCTGTAATAGCTCCATCTTGACCTGATGAAGCTCCACCTGCATCAGAAGACCCCTTTAACTGACTTTCAGCAGCTTTTACTTCTGTTACAACTTGAGACACTGAATCTTTTTTATCTGCCTCACTCTGCAATTTATTTCCCTGCAGATCCTTGTAGACAACTTTCTCATTGAATGTGACATTCATGCTAATCACAACTTTTTCTTCTTTTAACAACAAAAATTTGTATCCTTTTGTACCTTGTGGATAACCAAGAAATATAATTTTTAATGCTCTAGGCTTCAATTTACCCTGATCTTGATGAATATAAGTTACTGAACCAAACCTTCTTAAGTGCTTATACTCGGGCTTCTTATCAAGCCATAGAAATTCTGGTATATTATGATCAATTGTTGAACATGGAGACCTATTCACTAAGTAGGCTGTTGTTGCTGCTGCCTCTGCCCAGAAACTCTCATCAAGACCTGATTCACTGAGCAAACATCTGACTTTTTCCATCAGAGTTCTATTTATTCTTTCTACAACACCATTATGCTGAGGTGTGTAAGTGCAGGTTCTTTGTCTCTCAATCCCATTCCTTTTGCAATAATCATCAAACTTAGCATTACAAAACTCTAGTCCATTATCTGTCCTGAGAACCTTAACCCTTTTTTTATTTGATTCTCCACTAGTGTTTTCCATTCACAAAACCTGTCAAATGTCTCATCTTTAGTTTTTAAGAACATGAGTCATACCTTTCTGGTTTTATCATCAATGATTGATCGAAAGTACCGTTTTCCAGATTTTGAGAAAGTCACATTAGGTGATCCCCATAAATCAGCATGTACATATCCCAATCTGTCTTCTGTGACATATTTCTCCACATTGAAACTTAGCCTTTTTGTTTTCCCTAGAACACAGTGTTCACAGAAAGTAAGCTCTTTCACTTCTTTCTCATCAATCAGTCATTTCTCACCCTATCCAGAGTAGCTTGCAGAGTTGTCTTTCCTTCTTTGAAGAACCTCAGTTTACCATCTCCACCCTCATGCTTGTAACCCTGCTTATCTAGAGTACCTGTGGAGATCAAATTTTTTCTCAAATTAAGAACATACCTCACATTCTTGAGTAATTTGATGGATCCTCCATGAGCTTTTTAATATTTCATGTCCCTTTTGATTCAACTGTGTGATTATCACCAAGCAATATCATTGTAGTACCATTTTTTTCAAACTCTGAGAACTAATCCAGTCTAGAGGTCATATGATACGTACAACCTGAGTCAATTACCCATTTTTCTCTTGCTTCTTGATCTGTCACACTGAGAGCCACTGACTAAACCAGTGATTCTGTAATCACTCCAACTTCTCTCTGTTCTTCTTTCTCCATCTTTCTTTTCCTAGCATAACAATCTTTTTTTACATGTCCTTCCTTTTTACAGAACCAGCAAGTCACTCTCTCCTTAGACCTGGATCTGCTTCTATCCTTACCTTGACCATTCTTTTGATTCCTATTATGAGGTCTACCTCTCTTTGTTGTCACAAGTGCTGTAGAAACCATCTTTATAGATTCTTTGAGTTCTGATAACTTTCTTTCAATAGATTTTGCAGATTAAACAACATCTTGCACATACAAGGTTTTGTTTCCATATTTCAAAGTATGCTTCAATTGGTCAAAACTTGGAGGCAGAGAATTCAAGATCAGTATTGCCTGAACCTCTTCAGCCACCATAATATCAAGGCTACCTAACTCAGCAACTATCTTTAGGAAATCATCAACATTGTCATTGATAGTCTTGGATTCATTCATTCTCAATGAGTAAAACTTAAGTTGCAAGTAGACTCTATTTGGAAGGGACGTTTCCATATAAAGATTGTTCAATGTCTTCCACATCTCGGTTGCTGATTCACAATGGTTTATCTTTCTTAGAACCGAATCTCCTACATGTAGAATGATATGGCTCATCGTTTACTCTGACTTGTCAAGCTTCACAGAATC
The DNA here is from genome assembly GCA_018361395.1 of Boechera stricta. Taxonomy (NCBI): domain Eukaryota; kingdom Viridiplantae; phylum Streptophyta; class Magnoliopsida; order Brassicales; family Brassicaceae; genus Boechera; species Boechera stricta. The sequence continues at coordinate 5,837,001 of CM031541.1, forward strand.
CAAGACTTCTGTAACTTGTTCTGTCTTTGGATCATCACCATCATCAGTAGCAGGTTTATATCCTTCAGCATTTGTAGATGTAACAGTCTTCGTCATCGCGAAGTCCAAGATGATTATCTTCAAGCTAAGAATATTGAGATGCGCAAGCATTCGGATCTTCCATAATGAGAAGTCAAAGGATCTGTTAAACTTCTCAAACTTGTGCTTTGTGTTCGCCATAGATGCTGCAACCATAGCTCTGATACCACTTGTTACCAATTCACCACCAATCAAACACTTGAACGTACTTGAATCTTGTTATGAATCTTAACCAAACGAAACTCAATATTTGTAAAACCTATCACGCACTCAGAAACTTGATCAAGGCTTCATGAACATGTAAGAACACAAAGAAAGAAACGAAAACAGGGGACACAAAGCTTTGTTTACCCGGTTCAGCAAGATCGGTGTGATCAAGCTTACATCCGAGGTCGAATCGATTCGACGCTCCACTAAAACAAGAAAAGAAGAGTCTTTACAAGCTTACAAGCTCTTAACAATGAGAGCTAAGCTAAAACAGAATTGAAAAAAGTTACAAATGAATCAGGACGAGGAAGAGTATAAATACATCCATATACTCTTCAACGGCAAAGCCTCTCTTGCGAAAAGAATCTTTTAAATGTCCTTCTTCTGGTTCATGCAACAAGCATCAAACCGGTCTCAAATCAATCCACATTACCGGTTAAGTAGATCACTTAAAACAGCTCAATATCAACAAATGCATTATCTTGTCGATTCCAATATATTTCCTGTAACTCATGCTTCACTTTTATATACACATGAATCACATCCATAACTTTAACGAATTCACTAAAATATTCTAATATTTTAGTTTGACTTGATGTAATTAGTCGATAAATGACTTGATGTAAGTAGTTTGACTTGGAAGGATATATGTCTTGATTAATCGATAAATTTCTGACTAAATTTCTGAAACTTTTTGTTTTGGATCTTCCTTCGAAAATATTCAAACACTAGATGGATCACATAAAATAAAATATTCTGTTTTCAAATACACTATACAAAATGGAAAAATGTCTTTAATCAAGTGGTAAACAGTCCATTTATACAATATTTTTACCGGAATTCGACTCCAATAAATCGTGTTATCCCGCATAATAGAAATTAGGAAATGGGCCGGAGTTTGTGAATCCAAGTGATGCCTAAATAAAAACGCATCATACAAAGTGTTATCAGATTCGATTTTAATGAACTTGAAAAAGTCGAAAATGTCAGCAAATTAGTGGAACGAACTAAGAGTAAGTAATGTTTATGTTTAGCTTATCATATTTTTACAATTTGTAATGCTTGTGTGTTTCTTTTAGATACTAATTATGGCTATAGAAACATATTTCTATGATAAATTATTTTGAAGTCTTGGCTATTTAACTTCACACTTTGGGTTTTAATAATTTTCTTGTTTTGTAATCATTTTTAAGCCTTGTTACAGCCTGTCAGAAATGGGCTAAAGAATATTAAGAAGGCCCTTAGGTCCATATGATAAAAGAGATTCTAGATAGGTAGCGAAGTTTCTGGAACCTTGTCTTGTCGCCACGAGCTCAGACAAATGTCAAAGAAGATTTTGATACAGAAGTAAGTGACCTATTGTCTTGTTCTCTAGAACCTTCTTCTCTCTCTCCTTATAATTCATTTCTCTCTCCTCCACGCTTCATCTCTCAAATCAAAACTCAACATTTTCACAAAAAGTCACAAACTTTACCCAAACCCAGTTTCTAATTTTGGCAACAAAACCATAGAAATAGAACTATCGAGTATCTGCATTGGTGTCTCTAAAGGTTCAAAATTGCATCTCTGTGGTATGGATTTGTGTTAAATAAGGAAAATGGAGCAACAGAAAGCGGAAATTGAAGAAGAAACGGTGACGTTTGCTGGTTCTGCGGCGGCTTCTTCGTCAGTGGGATCATCATTGTCTCCGAGACCAATGGAAGGGCTGAACGAAACAGGGCCACCGCCGTTTCTGACGAAGACTTACGAAATGGTAGAGGATCCTGCGACGGACACGGTGGTTTCTTGGAGCAATGGTCGTAATAGCTTTGTAGTTTGGGATTCTCACAAATTCTCAACCACTCTCCTTCCTCGTTACTTCAAACATAGTAATTTCTCAAGTTTCATTCGTCAGCTCAATACTTATGTAAGTACCTCTTTGCTTATCTCATCGTCTAACATCATTGTCTTGTTCTTTTGTTGTTTCTAATCTCAATTTTGAACTTCTTTAGATGGGTTTACTATGAGTCTTCAGCTTTAAAGGTTAGTTCTTTAAGCTTTTAAGCGACTAAATTCAAATGGGTCTCTTAAAGTTCGCACCTTTTGGAACCTTAGTATGATCTGAGATTGTGGCCATATGTAGATTATCGTTATCTCTGAGTTGAAAGTAAGAGAGTGATTCAACTCTTAATCTTGCTGGCCGAATTATATAATATAAACTTCTTGATCCTCTCTATTTGAAAGTTCAAATTGAACCTAAAACTCTTTGAGCCTCTGTTTTTTGAAAATAAAAATAGAACCTTGAAACGACAGATAAGGACTCTGCTCAAGTTCAGTAGCTGATTTAGCTTTTCTTGTATTGCAGGGATTCAGAAAGGTTGATCCAGATAGATGGGAATTTGCGAACGAAGGGTTTTTAGCAGGACAGAAGCATCTCCTAAAGAACATCAAACGAAGGAGAAACATGGGGTTGCAGAATGTGAATCAGCAAGGATCTGGATCAGGTTCCGGGATGTCATGTGTTGAGGTCGGGCAATACGGGTTCGACGGGGAGGTAGAGAGGCTGAAGAGGGATCACGGTGTTCTTGTAGCTGAGGTAGTTAGGCTGAGACAGCAGCAACACAGCTCCAAGAGTCAAGTTGCAGCGATGGAACAACGGTTGCTCACTACAGAGAAGAGACAGCAACAAATGATGACGTTCCTCGCCAAGGCATTGAACAATCCGAACTTTGTTCAGCAGTTTGCATTGATGAGTAAAGAGAAAAAGAGTCTGTTCGGTTTGGGTGTCGGAAGGAAACGGAGGCTTACTTCTACTCCAAGCTTGGGGACTATGGAGGAGAATCTGTTGCATGATCAGGGGTTTGATAGAATGAGGGATGATATGGAAACGTTACTCGCTGCAGCTATCGACGATGAGTCGAGTAATTTGATACCTACTAAGGAGGAGCAGTGTTTGGAGGCTATGAATTCGATGATGGAAGATAGTATTATCGAGGCAGAGTTGGACGTGAAAGTGGAAGATTTGGTCGGCTCACCGTTGGATTGGGACAGTCAAGATCTACATGACATGGTCGATCAAATGGGTTTTCTTGGTTCAGAACCTTGACTATACGGCTTAACACATCTACTTGTCGAAAGACCCATAGACCGATATATGCTGTCTAGGTTGTGGTAATTGCTACCACTTTTATTTACTTGTTGAATTGTTTGTTTGTTTGTTTTGACTCTATGAAGGCATTGAGTGTGGTTTGTTGTATATTTATTTGTTCATGTTCTGATTTTGTTTGACAGTATTAATGGTTTTGATGTTTGTTCTTCCTTCTCCATATTTTAGAAGCATAACATGAGACGGAGCTGCAATTTGAGTATCAAGCTCCGTGTGTATTACCGAGATTTTAATCAACCATAAGAATATATAAATATCTGTCGTTATATGTGTTTTGATCTATATATCTATCTTTTAAAATGAATTCCTTTTAGGAACAAATCGCTGCTAAGTACTCTTAAATCAAGTTTTTTTTTAATATTGTCAGGCCATATTCGACGTTTTCGGATATCTTTTAACTTGTATTTTCCATATATTATGTAAAACCACAAGTAATAGTAGTATTAGATAAATAAAGTTCATAATGTTATAGGCGAAAAATAAAACTTTAAGACTTATTTATTTTCTGGCTAGTTTCCATTGTTGATCTCACATGGTAAATCAAGAGAGTAATATGATTAACAGATTTGGACTTTAATATACCAAAATTGGAATACTCCGATAAAACATACACTGTCACAACTCTACTTGAAAGTGAAAAGTACCAAAAAGAAGAACTGACTAAAGATTGTTTTCGTTCAAAGTAACGAAACAAACTTAAACAATAAACCTAATTAAATAAGACTCCTAAACAAGATAAAGATATTTTTTTCTCCGTCGTATGTAAACTGAAATCAAGATTGTAGAGAAATCGATATAATAATCTCATCACGGAAAAGGATCAGCTCAAAAGAAGTTTCGAGACATTTGGAATCAATGACCTAGATATCTCCTTGTCGTCTTCCATGGTTGTTGATGGAAGTCTTTGAAATATCCCATCTAGGATTTACCTAAGTCTACAGAGGTTCTCTCGAACCAGATCACTACTTAATCCGAACAACTACCAATTTTTAGGCTCATTCGTTAGTTAATTCATCAATTTCATTATGTGGTTCATTACTTAGAGTCGATATGCAATATTTAGAGTAAAGTAAACAAAACCGGGACTTTATTTAAATAAGTAAAGGATTCGATACAACTTATGAGTTTGTATATAAATTATGACAAGTCTTATAATCGATCCTAACTACCCGAAATTCACCACCACCCATCTTCTCGTCCATGAGTCTTGCGTCTAAGCCAAATCCTTCCCACGATCACTTTCTTTCCTTGAAATGCCCAAAAGACATAAGTAATCGATTTTACTTGGTGAGGCGATACAAGTTTCATGCTTATGCTCGCTAAATTTCGTTAATTCACTTAGTTCGGAATCATGTTCAGATCCGAGGGATATCGCTTGGGTTTTGGCCGAGTCTTGGCGGATTCGATCTGATCCTCAAGCCACTCGCCTATCCACGTTGCCCCTTGGACCAATCTCCTATATCTGAACAAAGTTATGCATAAATATGAATGATAAACGATGAAATGGGTTTGCTTATGAACGATTATGCAGAAAATAAATCAATCAATCGAACAAGCACCCTAATTGAACACTTAGATAAACTGTTCGATTGGAATGCCTTTGTTACCGAGCACAAAGCCACGGTAAACACAGACCTCCGACCACGCAGACCGTTGGACGCGACTGCGATGTTCCTTTGTTCGCCAATCGAAAATGTTTGACCACTTCTTTTGATAATCCGACTTCCCTCAAAAATTACTTAGAGATTTTTGATGATTTTTTATTCGGTTTCTTTCGTTGTAGTGTTGTTTCTAGAATTCTCTCCAAGGACTCTTATTTATAGAGTTTTTCGGCCAAAAAACCGCCCATAACTGCTTTCCCCTCAAGCGTCCCTTTGTTAGTAACTGTTTGCCCTCAACAGCTCATCGATACCCTTTCGCACACAAGGTAACCGTCCGTCCACCACACGTATCCCTTCGGCCACCAAGAACCCGTTCGGGTAACCGTCGATGGTAACTATCGAGGATAATCGTTGGCCACTCGAAGTAACCGTCGAGCTAGCTGACGCCCGACCAGCTGCCTAACAGTTCACCAAGCTTAGTTGAGCTTCCGGCAGCTAATCCAGCTAGTTAGCTTGGTAACCCTAGCTAGTTAGCTCAAGAATTCAACTTAATTCGCCACGAATCACTTGTTCCGAGCTAGCGACAGCTCTTCCTTAGACTTGTTCGAGATCTTTCCTTCCATTCTCGAACCAAGTCCCATCCAGCATCCTACTAAGGAGTGCGGGTGTTACAAGTCTCCCTTCCCTTGAATGGGATTCATTCCTGAATCTGAAGACTTTTACTAAGTTCACCTTTTTCCTTCGAGTCCTCTTCTCCATTAGATCAATGATTCGAATAGGTTTTGCTTCCACTGTCAAGTTTTCTTTAAACTCGGGAAGCTCATCTTCTACTTTCATATCTTGATCGCTTAAGCATTTACGTAGTTGCGATACATGAAAGACCTTATGAAGTGCCTCCAATCTCGGAGGTAGATCAAGTTTGTATGCAACTTCACCTATTTTTGCGATTACCTTGTATGGACCAACGTACCTCGGGTTTAACTTTATCCTCTTATTAAACTGTCCTTCCCTTTTTTAAGTCATCGTCTTAAGGTACACTAAGTCACCCACTTCGAACTCTAAATTTTTTCAACGCTTATCCGCATAACTTTTCTATCGGTTTAGGGCTTCTTTTAACTTAATCTTTATGAATTTAATCTTATCGGTTGTTTTGTCTATGATGTCCGGACCAAATAATCCACGTTCACCCACTGGTGTCCAACACAATGGTGTTCTACACGCTTGCCCATATAATACCTCGTAAAGCAACATTCCAGTACTAGTTTGATAGCTATTATTGTATGCGAATTCGACCAACGTCAAATACTTTTCCCAATCGCCGCCCCAATCCAACACTCAAGCTCGCAACATGTCTTCGAGTATTTCAATTATTCGTTCGGATTGGCCATATGTTTGTGAATGGTAAGTCGTGCTCATGTTCACCTTTGATCCTAAAGCTTTTCAAAAAGCTTGCCAGAAATGTGAAGTGAACCGCAAATCCCGATCCGAGACAATGCTTATCGGGATTTAATGTAATTGGATTATCTCCTCCAAGTACTTAGCCGCGGTCTCTTCGGCTCTATCCGTTTCTGAGATTGCAATGAAGTGTGCGGATTTGGTCAATCTATCCACCATAATCCAAACCGTATCATGCTTCTTCCTTCCCACAGGCAGCCAGTCACGAAATCCATCGTGATCCCACTTCCATTCGGGCATTGGTAGAATTTGTAGTAACCCACTTGAAACTTGATGTTCTGCCTTAACGAGTTGACCTGTTGGGCACTTGACAACCCATGCAGCAACATCTTTCTTCATTTCGACCTAATGGTAATATCTTTTCAAATTGCGGTACATCTTACTTAATCTAGGGTGAATGGAAAACTTAGATGGATGTGCCTCTTTAAGAATATTTTCCTTCAACCCGATATTGTTCGGAACACATCCTCGGCCATTAACCACAATGGTACCATTGTTCGAAGTTTGATACTCCGTCTTTTTGTGTTCCGCCCAATCGTTCAGATCCTTATCCTCTTTTTGAGCCAAACGAATTCTTTTAAGTATATCATCTTGATCGGTTGTCCCTAAGCCTAAAGGTTCGTCTTCTTTTGACAACGCATTCAAATGCAAAGTCTCCATCATATTAACCAGAGTCTTCTGGTTTTTCTCCATATCTACTTCAAAACGTCTTCCATTTAAACCATTAACAACTTGATTTGCTTTTCTAGGATGATAAGCAATATCTAAGTCATAGTTCGCGATCAACTCCATCCACATTCTTTGTCTTAGATTTAACTTTGGCTAGGTGAATATGTACTTTAGACTTTTGTGATCGGTAAAGATTTGGTGAAGATCGCCAAATCTTCAAGGCGAACACTACCGCGGCCATCTTCAAATCATGCGTAAGGTAATTTCCCTCGTGTTTACGCAATTGCAAAGAAGCATATACAATTACACAATCCTTTTGCATAAGAAAACACCCTAATCCGGTTATGGATGCATCCGTATAAACCACATAGGGTTCCTCCGCTTCCGGCAAAACTAATACCAGAGCACTCATTAACATTGCCTTCTACTCGGAAAAACACTTGTTGCATTCTTTCGACCATTCGAACTTGGTATTCTGTCCCGTCAATCGAGTCATTGGCTGAGCCATGCTCAAGAATTTAGCTTAATTCGCCACAAATCACTTGTTTCAAGCTAGCGGCAGCTCTTCCTTTGACTTGTTCGAGATCTTTCCTTCCATTCTCAAACAAAGTCCCATCCAGCGATCTTATTGAGGATCACGGGTGTTATAGTCTTCCTGTAATAAAAAGATGGTTCAAGAGCTATGCCGCGATGGGCCTGCGTGGATGCATGCCACAACATTACCTCAAGAAATCTCTAGCCTCTGGAGAGATATCTCAAGACAAGTTCTACTTGTAAAATTCGTCAAGTATATCCTGGATAGGTGTAACTCCAAACATCTCATAAACCACACACCCTAGAGCATACAGATCAAGGTCCGGATTGATGATCAGTCCGTTTGGTGCAAAAGATTTTGGTGGCAGGTACCGAGCCGTACCGAGGAACATAGAATCATAATCGGAATCAGGTTCCTTGGATGAACCGAAATCAGCAAGTTTGAGATACCACAGCTCTCCAGGAGTTGTGGAAGGAAAGAGGAGAACGTTGGATGGCTTGAGGTTACAGTGAACGTAACCATGGGAGTGAAGAGCCACGAGTCCTTCTAGGATCATACGAGCTGCGCGTTGGACCAAAGACTCATGTAGGGGCTGTGATTTCCGGCGGAAACCGTATATCATCTAATGGAGATTTCCTTCAGAGGCGTACTCCATATAGATGTAGCATTCGTAGGGTTTGGTTTGTAAGTGAAGAGTGTTTGAGGCTTGGACGATGCGAGGATTATCGCAGAAATAATGCATTAGAGATGACTTCTTTGCGCAAAATCGGGAGTTGGAGTCCTTCTCAAGAGAGACGCGACCGAAGCTTCCTTCGCCAAGAAAAGAGACGGTTGTCAATGAAGAATCGTCCACAATCCAATCATCATCTCTGCAAATTTGCTCCATCAAAGTGAAGCTTTTACGTATTAGATCCTGTTTAGAATTTTGTCTGCTTTTTGTAATATGAGTAATTAATGTGATAGTCACATCACATATATTTTATATCTATTTATATAGCTTCCGTAGGTCGGTGATGGATTCATTTTTTGATCGGAACTAGGACTATATTTTTTTCCAATTACAAATTAAAATAAAATCATGTACACGCTTAAAAGTTAAACAATATCAAAATTAATGTTTAATATTATCCAATGCTTAAATATTGAAATAAATTATTTAGATAAATACTGATAGATAAAATAAATACATTTCTCAAATTTTTAATAAATAGTTGAATATATATATATATATATATATATATATTCTCTTTTGGTTTTCCAGTTTGATATAAATTTGATCAACCAATTTCCAAAAGGAGTTCTCGAGTTAAGTGGAAAACTAGAGCTAGTTACATGAATATTATTTTCCAAATAGTCTCCAAACAAAAGAAAATACATGCTTTTTGTTAAATTATGTGAGAGCAGTCTTGCTTTGTATTTTAATTTTTGCTTCGAAAGTCAAGTTTTGTAATCCATGCTTTAAACATTTCAGTTTTTTTATTAGTGCCCTAATTCCCTTTCTGTAAAGTCACAATTTCCATTTTTTAAATATAAATTTTACATCTAAACAAACCAAATATAGGTTAACAAAAAATAAAAACCAAATACAATTAATTATTTCCTTTTTTTCTGTCATCTGAATGCTTGTTTTTCTTATCATCTTTAATTTCTTTTTCCTTATCATATCTAACTGATTTCCTTAATTTCAATTGAATTTTATGTTTTAAACTACTAATCGAATAATGTTTTAACTACTCGAGTCGAAGTTATAGAAAATTATTTCTATACCTTAAATGTAATTTTTGATTTTCCTTTTCCTTCTCATGTCTTAAAATCACTCTTCACACTCACTGCCCCCATTGAATGCTTGTTTTGCTTAGTCACCGATTATGTTTCATATTAAACAATGCACAAATATCCTTTGCTGTATTTTCTTATTACAAAATCTAACATTGTTATTTGCTGCATGCATGTTATTACATAAATCATGCAAAAATGTTTAGGTGTAATAAAGAAAAATTTTAGGTGCAAAAAATTTACGAGATCCGCAAGGAACACGACATAAGAGGAGGCAGAAATTTGGATGCAGACGACTGTAACAGCAAAATGAGAGTGACGGAGACAGAAGTCCCCGGGCGGCGAGTCCGGTGGTTACAGGGGATTTATCGTCCTCGATAAATGGGCCTGAGAGAACTTCTAAGTTTTTTTTTTTTTTGTAAAAAACTTCTAAGTTTTCTTACTAACCTATCTCCTAAAACCGTAGAAAAAGTTAAAAGAACTTATGTCAACACACAACAATAATTCAAATAGTCACATGAATCTTTCAAATACCTGTAGACTTCTAGAAACTCTTTCTGTCGATGATTTAACAGAAAAAATTACTACAATGCTGAAAAGTTAAACAACAGCTATAAAGTTTTTAAAGATAACGTTCTTCCAACTCAAAATCAATTGGCAATGAGTAGATTGATTCATATCCCTTATATACTGATAAATTAATAAATTAAATAAACATTTCTAAATATTTGAATAGTTTATTATTGTATAAATAATTGAAATCTAAAATTAAGGTTTTTACATATTTATGTTACTAATTAATTATTTAGTTAAAACAATATCTTTTTAAAATAAAAATTTAAAAATCAAATTTATGAAACAATAAAACCAGCAATAATTTTATGGAATATTTACTTACTTGATTTTTTTATAAATAAATAAAACTAATTTAGGTAAGATTATAATCTTTTAAATAAAGACAGTTTATATATAATTGATCTAATGACATATTATGTAATTAGTCTAGTAACTAATGTCCTATAAAATATATTCTCTGAGAATTATTCTGGAGACGACACGTCAGCATGGCAGTGTTGTAATATTGCGCATAAACATAAAATTATTTTGTTAAAATAATTTTCAATTAATATATAGGAGATTACATGGATACTCCAGAAAGATTATCTCGTTGCTCTGTTTGTGTTGGTAGATAGAGACCCTATTATTAGACAAATTATTAACGTAATTTTTAGACACATTATTAATGCAATTTGAGAATTTGAGGTTTCTTCTAAGTTTGATGCAATTAAAAGTCAAAAATTTTGAAAGCTAAAACCGGTGATATTTAAGGTGGAATGGAGGATTTTTGTATAAGAACTGAACAAGTATACAAGCTCTTTTATATATATATATATATATAACTGACCATCTCAGCTTCTTACACATTCGAAGGAAGTCCAACATCCTGATCCGATCTCATTATTGCTCTATACTTGCTTGATATACTTGAGAAAATCAAAAACATACTTTCACACAAAAGATTTCTCAAAATCTCATAACCCATCATATTATACATGGTTTTATTCTAATATGATGTTTTTCAAGCTGTAACTTAAATTTATAATAATTTTTAACTTACATTTTAAAATTCTCATTACTTATAGATGTATGATCAGATGTTACTCTAAGAGTCTAAGGTACCTACCAAAACTTGAACTTCTCGGGGTGTCATCTTATATAATATGAGAAGATTTACTCTCAAACTTTTTAACATTTGGCACTTCTAATACTTGCCATGTATAATTTTCTATCTCTTAATAATTACCAATATTTTTAATTATTCATATTAATTTACCACAATTTATTCGCGTCATTGACCAAAAATAAACAAATTAATTAATAATTTATTTTATTTCTTTAAAACATGTCTCTTAACGATGAACTATGAAATGAACAAGATTTTATCGATGTTACTAGTTTACTACTAACCGACGACTACAAACGAAAAATAAAATGTGTCGATGGTCGATTTCGCTAGTTATTATTATTGATCGTATTGAGAGATATATGGACACATATGTAATTAGTGAATTACCAGTGTATAATTTAGTAATTTACTACTTGTGCATCTAGGTTTAATCGTGTGTATATAAGATATAGTTTCGACATCTTGATCAATAAGAAAACTTTTACACTAAATTAGGTTTCTTCACAGATCGCTAATCATTATCGTTGATCCAGCATGTACCAAAAAAAAAAAAAGCTTAAATCAAATAAACGTCATGAACAACATTTTGCAATATCAGATCCAATAGCTTCGGTTCAAAATTCAAATTAATACCCTTACAACGTGGAATGTTATAACTCCTCTCAACTCTAAATCTAACAAATTAAAGAGTACGAAAGATTTGGAAACATACGAAACTAGGTATTCGAAAGAACACAATTAGAATATATATATATATATATATATATATTGAAGAACATACAAAAGTTAACACAAATTATCAACTCTAAATATAAAATTAAGATAACGATCTAATATCACGATAGGAAAAGAACAACACCAAAAAAGATGGCCATGTAATGATCAAAATTTGTCCTTTATCAATTATGGTTTAATATTCCAAAGTCCAAGCTCGAAACCATCTCCTCCATATATAGCCATTTCTTTCCCTAACCCATTAAAATACAAAGAACCATCAATAATAGTTTCAACTAAAAAAGGAAGAAAAATTGATGACCCAAAATAAAAGAGGAAAAAAAGTGGAGAAAAGAGATCAAAAGTAGAAGCGTGGCTTACTCCAATTGACACCTACAAGCACTTGTCAGTGCAACAAAAGTACAGCGATGGGTGGGAGATTGGTCAAAATGACCGGATTCTCAAAAGATTTTTTTATTTATTTATTTAAATTATAATTTATAAAATTTTAACCTTCAGAGAAACTCAAATAAGTAATCTAATTAGTAAATTAAAATTTTCATAATGTTAGTAACATTCTTAAACATCTTATATAAAAATTGTTAAATTAATTTCTCGAGTTAATTTTTAATAAATATAAATAATTTTTCAATTTTTTTTGTCAACAAATGCAAATATGCAATTACATGGAGTCGAATTTCGGTAGAGAAAATCACAGAGGTGGACTTTAACCACTTGCCTAAAAACATTTCTACAAATAGTTCTTCAATTAACACTTTAAATATGAACCAAATCGATGAGATAAAAAATCATCATGATGGAAACAATCACACATTCAAAAAAAATTTGCGTGGCTAAGATGCACAAATTAGGATGCATCAGTAGTCGTTAATTGAAGCATCATGCAGCTGAGCATCGTTTTAGGTTTTGGTTTTCGTTCGGTTTTATTTTATTACGAACGTCGGTGTTTTTGGTCTTTCGTATTATTTTCGTTCTTTAGTTTAAACAATGTTCAGACTCAGCTTCCACTCGTTTTATTTAGATTGGATTCATTTGATTGATATACGAGGTCATAATGATACCTTCATTGAAAGAGGCTAAATACTCAATCCGGTCTAGAGTTCGGATATGATGTTACAAAATTCCTCCATTAATAACCATGTAAACTCATAATCATATGATATGTCATTCCAATTAGAAGTTCAATGATCCAACCCACGCCACTAGTGCATTTCCAGAAACCATCTACAACACAAGTAAAAATTAAATTATTTGGTCCATAGGGGATATCAAGAACCATCTGCACAGTTATTTTTTAACCAATCAGACTTTTAAAACTTTATTACTTTTTAAGTCCTCTCTCCCTCAATTTACTCTATTTTTCAGTTTTCTTTTAAATGTGAGGAAGAATAATAAAGCCAAAACTATTTTTTTTTTCTTCTTCCCCCATATAATTTAAAAGATCTTTCTAAAACTTTTTTTATTTTATTTTAAAATAATTTTGATTGACTGACACTAATTTTCTTTTTTGTTATTTTCAGATCCATTTTTCCTTATAATCGAATTAGTTGACTGAATCATTACCAAATAATAAGAGGTAGAAGTTGTTGCCATGATAAAATTGTATTCCCTCCGTTCCTAAATAATTGATATTCTAAAATTTTATTGTTGTTTCTAAAAGATTAATTTATATGATTAATTAATGCACTTCTGTTTTCAAAACTAATTAATGTAAGCATTTAGAAGTCAGAGGTGAAGAGCCAAATTTACATTTTTTAAATTTATATTCTCGTTTCATCATTTGTTTTTCAAAAACTAAATGAAACAAGAAGAAGACATGAAAAAAAATAGTGAAAGAAGAAAAAGAAGAGTAAAGAGATGTTTACATGATTAGAAACTACAATATTCAAGAATTGGATTTAAACAGGGCATACGATGATGAATGGGATGAAGGAGAGTTTCATCACAACGAAGAATATAAAAAAACTATATTGGATATGTTGAAGATTTATTTGCCCAAGTTTTTTTTAGTTTTGAATTTTTTTCTTAATTTCTTTTGTTGGTTTGTTATATTCTTTTTTCTCTATTTTTTATGTACGTTTTTTGTTATGAACGTTATTGTTATGGCCATTGATGGTTATTTTATGATCAGAAACGTTATTTTTCTATCTTGCATTGATTAAGTTTCTTACGGCCATTGATGGTTTTTGTTATGAACGTTAGAGGAAAATGTTTAACAAGGAACAAGAGTTAAACAGATAATAAAATAAAACTTTATTTTTTGTGAAAATATCATAAATAAAATGAAAAACTTAAGTTGCTAAGTAACTTATTACATCTCGTACTAAAATAGGATCACAAGCCATTTATGGACTTTTCCAATAAAGGTTTTTAGTCAGAGATTAAAAGCTTATTTACTTTCCATGATATCTGAAACTCAGTCTGCCTTCGTGTCGGGAAAACTGATTTCAGATAATATTCTTATAACATAAGAAATGTTTCATGGTTTGAGAATAAATAATTCATGAAAGAATAAGTTTATGGCAATTAAAACGGATATGAGTAAGGTGTATGACCGTTTGGAGTGGGTTTTCATTGAAGAAATTCTCAGAAAGATGGGGTTTGCAGAGAAATGGATAACTTGGGTGATGAGATGTATCCAAACAGTTCAATATAGGGTTCTTATAAATGGTCAGCCTCAGAGAGAGATCAATCCTAAAACGGGATTAAGACAAGGAGACCCACTATCTCCTTATTTTTTTATTCTTTGTACTGAAACTTTGGTGGCACTAATTAGGAAAGCAGAGATGGAAAAAGCTCTTACTGGAATAAAAATTTCAACGGCGAGCCCACCAGTTACACATCTGCTCTTTGCGGATGACAATTTATTTTTTTGTAAGGCAACTAAGGAAGAATGTTCCGTGATTTTGGGCATTCTTACTAAATATGAAAGGGTTTCTGGTCAACAAATTAATTTCTCAAAATCATCAATACAATTCGGACACAAGGTCGACAAATGGTATAAGAGAGGTCGCGAAAAACACATTAGGGATTACACGTTTGGGAGGAATGGGAACTTATCTAGGGATACTAGAGAGCCTAGGGGGAAGCAAAGTTCAATTATTTGGATTTATTCGGGAAAGACTTCAACACTGGGTTAATGGATGGACATCGAAATTTCTTTCTAAAGGTGGTAAAGAAGTTTTAATAAAATCGGTAGCATCTGCTTTACCTACTTACATTATGTCTTGTTTTCGGGTACCAAAGACATTAATCACAAAATTAATAAGCATAACAACAAATTTCTGGTGGAGTTCGTCTGGTAATCAAGGGGGAATGCATTGGTTGGCATGGAAAAAATTATGTCGTCCAAAGACAGATGGCGGCATGGGTTTTCGAGTTTTAGAAGATTTTAACACAGTCCTTTTGGCTAACCAACTATGGCGTTTAATGGAATGTCCGGAATCTTTGTTGGCTAAGGTTCTTAAAGGTAGATATTATAAGCATTCAGATCCAATGGATCAAATAAGATCCTACTCACCACTTATGGATGAAGGAGTATTATATCGGCTCGCCCGTTGGTGGAAAAATGTCTAATTAAAAGAGTAGGTTCGGGACATTCTATCTCTGTATGGAATGATCCCTGTATACCAGCTCTAACCCCGAGGCCAACAACATGTAAGAGATACAATTACTATCCCTCTTTTAAAGTTAATCATTTAGTTTACCAAATCTCTCAAACTTGGAATATGCATCTAGTTAGGGGAATCGTTGACCCAAGTGATGCTTCTATCATACAAAGTATGCCAATTAGCTACAATTTTAAGCCGGATTTGTTGGGTTGGCATTTCACTAAAACCGGAAAATATACGGTAAAATCAGGTTATAGAGTGACAAGAGATTATCTTCCATGAAGAAAAGAGTTGGATACTTTTGGACCCACTATTAAATAATTACAGGCGTTTTGTTGGAAGTTAAAATGTAAAACTGCAACATTTCATCTGGCAGGATCTTTCAGGGTGTTTATCGGTGATGTCTAATCTACGATTGAGGCATATAAATTGTGAGATACATTGCGTGCGGTGCGGAGCGGAATTTGAAATAGTCAACCATGCACTATTCGAATGCCCTCCGGCCCTACAAACATGGGCGTTATCAAATATACCAACCCCTTCAGGTACATTTCCAACAACTTCGGTTTTTGAAAACCTGGATTATCTTTTTGGTAGAACTAAAAAAGACAAGGAAAAATTACAATTTCCGTGGATTATATGGTATATCTGGAAAACACGTAACAAAAAGGTTTTTTCGAATTCAAATATTGATCCTAGAGATACTTTAAACTTGGCAATGAGCAAGGCATCGGCATGGTCGACTGCTCAAATAATAGAACAATTACAAGAGAGGGAGAGCGGCCCAATTACGGAAAACAATACCGGTACACAAGTTACCAAATGTTATATTGATGGATCCTGGAAAGAATTATATATTTTCTCAGGGATGGGCTGGTATACTTCCCAAGAAGATGGATCTGAGACGCTTATGGGATCCAGAAGCATTCCCAAGCGATTGTCATCACTCCATTCAGAGTTGGACTCTTTAGTATGGGCCATGCAATGCATGTTGTCACATCAGAAGACTTCAGTAGGTTTTTATACAGACAGTTCCGAATTATTGAAGATGATAGCAACACCAGGAGATTGGCCTGATTTCAAAGTGATTTTAGAGGAAGTGAAGAAGAACAAGGAAGGTTTTGCGTTTTCTCCATTAATCTCATTTCTCGCTATTTGAATGTAAAAGCAGATAATTTGGCACGTAGTGCTAGAATTTATGTTCACGATGTAAGTTACATAAACTCTGTACCTCCGGTTTGGATCTCCAAACCGTTTTAATTATATAAGTTGCTGACAAAAAAAAAATTAATCTTTTAGAAACAACAATAAAATCCTAGAAAATCAATTATTCATGAACAGAGTCATCAAATTTTGATAATTGAACGGATAAACAAGAATTTTTTAGAAATGCTATTTTTGCAATACCCTTCAAAATGACCACTTACCAAAAACATTTTTAAAAATACCACTTAAATTATTGAATATTCCTATTTTACCCTTTCTTGAATTTTGGATCAGAAATGTTTTTTTTTAATTTATGTTTTTATCGGTTTTCTTTTTCAAATAAATTTTGTATTGACTAATAGTGCTAAAAATAAGTATTTTGAATATTTAAAACGACGAATTTATTTACAATTTTAACATTTTTTTAGGTTTATAAATTAATAGAATTGTGGGCCAAAAAATTATGAAAAATACAAATAATAATCTCTACAACCAGTCCCACTTTTATTAGTATTTAAAGTAACAATCACAATTTATAAAGTAAAAGTCTTTACGGCAAAAGTTGTTACCGATCGACCCCTAGATAACTTATTGTTTTTTTCTTTTCAATTAAAAATTAAATATAATTAAATCGTTTTAAATGAAATACTAAATGATTTTTTTTTAATGTAAATATAACTAAACGTAAAAATCAATACGAAGTCCGTGCATTACAAGCACTTAGTAGTACTACTCTAGTAGAGATTAGAATGACTAATAATTTCAACGCATTTTGTCTACTTGCAATATAGTCCCACGGTATTCAAAAAGTGGGCTAGTGGAAAGAATGTAGAACCCACTTTTCAAAAGCACATCAAATACTATATAAATTAATGAATCACCCAACAAACACCACATTAAATAAGAAGAGAAAACTTCAGAGGTTAGAGAAATGAAGACGCAACATCAATGGTGGGAAGTTCAAGATCCATTATTGATACAACACGAAGCTCTTGTTGCATTCTTGACTTTTGCAGCGGTTGTGATTGTGGTTTACTTGTACCGACCATCTTGGTCCGTACGCAATGTTCCCGGTCCAACCGCTATGCCTCTAGTTGGTCACTTGCCCTTGATGGCTAAGTACGGTCCTGACCTCTTCTCCGTTCTTGCTAAGCAATATGGCCCTATTTTCAGGTACCTCTTTCTCTCTCTCTTGATTCGGTTTTGAGTGGACAATTGAGTTCAGAGTTAAGAGTTTAGATTTTTAGTTTTTCGGTTTTCATGAAAAAAATTGTAATTTAGTTTGTTCGGTTTGCTATGTAAATTTTGATCCCCAGTTTGGATTTCCAAACCATTTTGAATTTTATTTGAACTGTTGACAAAAAAAAAAAAATTGTTCGGTTTAATGTAGTTTTTGGTTTGTTTCATTTGATTTTTGGTTTAGATTCAGTTTGATTTAAAATAAGGAAAACAACTATCTATAAATAGTTTAAATTAATATTATATGTATTAATATGATCAAATGCATTTTAACATAAGTAATTAAAAATAAAACTTTTGATGAATTTCAGTTGATTTAGTTCGATTTAATTCGAAACACTAAAATTAGTCAGTTTTATTTTTCTTTTCATTTTAAAATAATGAAACCAAACGGATTATAAACATTCCTGTTTGATTTTTGTTTAGAATATGTAGATTTGGTTCAATTTGGTCTATATAGGCCATCTATTATGCTTGTTATTGGCTGATTTAGACTTGGGCATTCGGGTTCACTTCAACTTTAATATATTTTTTGGACCGATCATAAATAGAACTAGCCAATCCTATTCGAGTTTAGGCCTCTAGACTAATCCAGTATTTTTTAATAACGGGTTTGGATTCGGTTCGGATGTTTCGGATCGGATTCGGTTCTGGTTTTTGGGTCCAGATATTGTGACCAGACCTAGGCTGATTGATGAACACAACAAATGTGAAAAGTATATAAAGATTTTTTTTTTGTTAAAGGGCTTACTTGAAATGTATATAAAATTAATTGAAGGGTATCAATTTAAATTAACAAAACCAAGATGCAGATTTCAGATGGGGAGGCAACCACTGATAATAATTGCAGAAGCAGAGCTTTGCAGAGAAGTTGGGATAAAGAAGTTCAAAGATATACCAAACAGAAGCATTCCTTCTCCAATCTCAGCCTCTCCTCTTCACAAGAAAGGCCTCTTCTTTACTAGGTACAACTATGCTCTATAAAACTATGTATGCTTCTATTTCCATAACCACTAATGATATCATGGATCTTTGACAGGGACAAGAGATGGTCTAAGATGAGAAACACCATCCTATCTCTCTACCAGCCTTCACATTTGACCAGTCTTATACCTACAATGCACAATTTCATCACTTGTGCTACTCATAATCTTGATTCTAAACCGCGAGATATCGTTTTCTCCAAACTCTTGCTCAGACTAACCACGGATATTATCGGACAAGCTGCTTTTGGAGTCAATTTCGGCCTTTCTGGGAAGAGTCCTATCAAAGATGTAGAGGTGACTGATTTCATAAACCAGCATGTCTACTCTACAACACAGCTCAAGATGGATTTATCTGGCTCACTCTCTATCATCTTAGGCTTACTTATTCCGATTCTTCAAGAGCCATTCAGGCAGGTTTTGAAGAGGATACCGGGAACAATGGACTGGAGAGTCGAGAAGACTAATGCAAGACTGAGTGGACAACTTAATGAGATTGTGTCAAAGCGAGCCAAGGAGGGAGAAACTGACTCAAAAGACTTCTTATCATTGATTTTGAAAGCTAGAGAGTCCGATCCTTTCGCCAAGAACATCTTCACGCCAGATTATATTAGCGCTGTGACTTATGAGCATCTTCTTGCTGGCTCTGCAACCACTGCTTTCACATTGTCCTCTGTTCTCTACTTAGTCTCTGGTCATTTCGAAGTTGAGAAACGTCTGCTTCAAGAGATTGACGGGTTTGGAGGCCGTGATCTGATCCCGACTGCTCATGACTTACAATACAAGTTTCCATACCTCGATCAGGTGCTACATTCGTAACAAACAAAACCGAGAAGTTGAGTTTCTGCAAGGGTATTAGAATCTTTATGGATGCTTTAGTTTTTCCTCCTTTGTAGGTCATCAAAGAGGCTATGAGATTCTACATGGTTTCCCCTTTGGTTGCAAGGGAAACTGCAAAGGAAGTGGAGATAGGAGGTTACTTACTCCCTAAGGTATATTCATCAACTCTGTCCGTTGCCACTATTCAAACCCATCAAGCGGATTAGTCCACTTACAGTCAGTACCTGTACTCTATTACTTACCTTCTTGTTGTTTCTTAGGGTACATGGGTTTGGTTGGCACTAGGAGTTTTAGCAAAGGACCCCAAAAACTTTCCAGAGCCGGAGAAGTTCAGGCCAGAAAGATTTGATCCGAATGGGGAAGAGGAGAAACTTAGGCATCCATATGCTTTCATCCCATTTGGCATCGGTCCACGAGCCTGTGTTGGACAGAGATTTGCCCTGCAGGAGATCAAACTCACCTTGCTGCATCTCTACCGTAATTACATTTTCAGACATTCCCCAGAAATGGAGAAACCACTGCAGCTTGATTATGGTGTAATTCTCAGCTTCAAGAACGGTGTTAAGCTCAGAGCCATCAAAAGATTCTGATACTTGAAACAAGTGATGATATAAACTTAGTGTTTCATAATGAAATAAAGCGAAACTGCAATTTTAAATTCAAAACTCCAATGTAGTTTTATAGGAAAAAGAACAATTAACATACACAGATATCTCACAACACAAGACAACAACAAGCTGTTGAAACTTTCCTCAAGCAAGTGACATGGATCTAACAAGGTCACTTTACCCTCTCTGCTTCTCGAATCGAGTAGGAACACCAAGTGGTTTGGAAAAACTAACGTAGGAAGGATCTGAGGCAGGACTAGCCTTCAATTCCCCAGTAAACAATCCAGAGTTCTTCATAAACTGAAACTCATCCATAGATTGCCTAAGAACACGGTTAGTTCTTTGCTTAGCCTTTGTTGATTCAGTCAAGCTCATGTAACTAGGCGTGTTCTTGTTTGCTTGACTGCTAGAGTTGTCTGAAACAAGGCCAGTGGTTCCAGAAACAGGTGTGGTTGAAGTGCAGATAGACGATGAACCAGAGCTCTCATTAAACTCATAACCAGGACTTGAAGACAACATATGAGTAGGAGGTTTTGCAGACACACGAGTGGTCACATTGTTTCTTCTGACTTTAACAACATCCACGGTTTCAGGTGATTTCAAATGCTTAGGAAGTGTGGCAGCGGCATCTGCAGTGTCCATAATTCTAGTCTCCCATGGCCGAGCAGCCATCCAACGCTCCAACCAACTCCATCCCCAACTATTCTTATCAAACTCTTGGCTTTTTAGATATGAGATTGAACTGTTTGTCTTACGATTTGAACTAGGAGTTGCCCTCCATTGCTGCACAAAACCGGAATTTCGATTCAGACATGAACTTAAACAAGATGCTGAGTGTGGACACAGTTATTTACCTTTTGAGCTAGAGCATAAGCCAATGCACGTTCCCTCTTAAAGGCACCTTCTTGTCTCTGCTGCAACTTTGTCTTAATATCATCTACTGTGCCTTTCCTATCACACCACCCATCCTGAGAATATAACAAATGTCAAAACAAGAAACAATTTTGGTACGAATAAAACCAATAAGCACAGAAAAAGACAACAACCTCGACTTCTTTCAAAAGATCAGATTTGGTCCTGTGTTCATCTAAAAGCTTTTGAACAGCTTGTCCTTCTACAGTCATCCTCACACGACGAGCTCTAACACGAGCCTGCACTCTCACCAAAGCTTGCATGCACCTTAATGTTACAGCTGCTTGTTTCCTCACTTGTCTCCCTCTCACTAAAGCTTGCAACCTAACTATCCCTTTCAATGCCCTCAACGCTCTTCTCGCCTAGATAACAACAAATTCAAAATTGATTATGAAAAAAGCCCTCAGATTTGTTCACTCAGTTTTATTCAATTCATGAAACTCACCAAAAATCCACGAAAAGCGGTCTGGATTCTGATAGCAGCCCATTCTTCTCTAACAGCTTTGAAATCTTTAGGAGGAGCTCTAAGCACAGTTGCTACAGCTGCAGAGTAAACAGTTGAAGAATCAAGACCTTCTGATTCAGAACGATGTCTTCCTCTAAAACCTTTCCATGAATCCACTGAAGTAGTCCTCCATAGCTTCCATTTCTTGTTCTTCCCATTACCCTTTTCCTGAAAACAGAATATCTCTCTCAAGCTTTAACCTTTGAATGAGAGAAAAAAAAAAAAGTTAAGAAATTTGAGTAAATCTCTTACAGTTTCATCTTTCTCTGGCTTCTTGAGACCAATAATGGACTTGACCCATTTCCCTGAAGCACCCATAGATGAAAAAAGAAGCAAAAGTTTCGATCTTTATGGCTCGAATTCGTATACAAATCTGAGATTTTTTTTCTTCAGGTATGTAGAAAGTTTGAGAGTGAGACAGAGAGAGGGAAAGAGAAAGAGACTGTGTAAAGGAGAACGTGAAGTTGTGGTGGTAAACTGGTAATGGAGGGAGTGGTGGGTTAAAGAGACGTTTTTGAAATTTGAACAAACCAAAGCAAAGAACCAAATATTTGGACCGATAATAAAATAAAATAAAGTTTTGCTCGAGTCTTTAGGCTTTTGTCTCTGATTGTGTTTCACACTTATTTACTTACACAAAGTCACAACTGTGTCTGTGTCCTTCTCAGAGTTACAGGCATGAAAAAGAAACCATGAAAAGGTACAATAAAAAAATATATATATATATATTATAGAGATTAGGCTTTTTGTTCTTTTTATCTTTTTACAGGCTCACTCATGTAATGCCATGTTTTGTTTTGTTTTATTATTCTTATATCATTGGATTCGAAATTTAAACTCCCAAAATGTTGCAATCAGATTTACGAAACACATTCTCTTTCAAAAGCAACGAACTTTTGGATTTTGTGATTTGTACTAATTAGACCTATGACTTGTCTAATTAAACTCTCTAACAGAACTTTTAAACAGTATTAAAATAAATTTCTCAAAACTTAAAAAAAAATTAGAATCGTTATTATAATTAGTTTAAGAAGTTTTCCTACAAATAAATTATGTGCATAATATCCACTCCGCCCATATTATATTAAATGACGTTTTAGAAGAAAAAAAAATTATATTAAAAGTTGTTTATCTTCACTTGGAGTATTTAATGTGTGTATGCAAATGCAAATGCCAATGCGGTTATGAATAGAACTATGACTAATAAAGTCAACTTGAACTATTCAAATATGTGGTTTTCTTTTCCACAAAAATTACATTGAAAAGAAAACGACGAAAATATATACATAAGATTTAACTTCTATTGAGATTAAATAATGTTTTCGTTATTCTATGCAAAATTTTGCTTTTTTGTGAACATTTGTAATATGCAAAACAAAAAATTTGGTTGAAATTTTTTTGTTGAGATAGTGAATAATGTAAAAAATTTTTTTTTATGATTTATGTTGTTTTTTCATCGGTATGCAAAAACATTAAATTTCATCTAAATTAAGACAAATGAAGTATTAAATAGTTGAGTGTAAAACTACTCACTTTGTTTCAATATAAATGATATTTAAGGTTTTTACACATATATTATTATTATTTTCAATTCAAAACATCATCAGTTTTGATCTAATTAAAAACTATTCAACCAATAAGAAACAAACTGCAAAATACAAATGGTCAAAACAAATAAAAAATAATTAAAGTTGCATTGAAAATTGAAGATATCAAATAAAATGAAACCAAAAAAAATTCCTTAAAACGTCACTTTGAGAAATATGAAACAGACACAATATTAATGACAGATCAGTTGGAAATCATGATCATATGAACCAATCACTTTGAGACAAAATCAACTATCGGTGTTGAAGCCGTAGCAAAATCTGCCAAACCACAACAAACTATAGGACTGCGAAGAGGAAACCGAGCATGTAAAATTTATGGAAAGGTAAGGAACATTTGGACATAAGATGGCCTCGACCCCTTCCAGAAACCTAAAAAGACACATCGGGTGTTACAATCTAGTTATTTTTAAAAGACACATCTAAAAGAGAGGCGATTCTAGAAGAAGAAGCCCGATTGCATAAGAAGTCATAACGAAAAATATATAGGATAATGGTGAAAAACTGGATAGACCTAGTACTGTTTTCACCAAAACTTGAACGCTCTGAGTTTCAATATTATTAGAAATCTCTTAAGAAGTTTACAACTCTTATTTGGATTTATACACAGCTCAAGAACACCCTCTTAGCTTGTAACCAAAAACGATTTCTAATCCAACAAAAAGCAAAGACAATACTTGATTCACTCTAGCTATTTCTCTCTTTTTGTTTGCCGTGATACACACACAACTCTCAGAAAAGCTCACGCTTCTTTTTCTTTTTTCTCACTGAAAACGGCTGACCTTTACGAACTCCTCAAAGCCCCTTTTATATTCATAGGGTTTCTCTGATTCTCTAGGTCCTAAATCTTCGTGATTGATTTCACCAAATCTTCACTCTATCTCGATCTTGGTATCTACCAAATCTTCGATGAATATTTCCTTTGTAGGATAAGTTCAAATAGTTATTGTATCCTCGTCACCGATTCAGCGAGTCTTGATGTCCATGTCAGCTGCTTTTTTGTTGACTCACCAGACTGGAACGGCTTGCAGCTTGTTCCAGCAACATGTGTAGTATTCCTCTTTCAAAACTGCACTTACAATCTCCCCCTTTTTGTTTCAATTTGTCAACTCAAGCTCACCTGCAAATATACCTCTCCAAATTTCACAAGCACATATCATATCACAGTAAACAACAACATTTGCAACAATCATGGAAAAAACATCAATTTGAGATTCAAACAATTCATAACACCATGTTCAAAAAACAAATTGGCTCAAAATGTTTTTGCCATCCGAAAAATAAGAAACTACAAAAAAAAAACTAGACGCATGACAAAGAGACCTATGTCTACTCCCCTAGAATTCTAAACTCCCCCTGAATCCTACGCATCAACATTCTCATATCCTTCCTCAGCATACTCAGGTTCGAAAGAGTTATTCCTTTTGACACGATATCGACTATCAGCATCAACACTAAATGGTCCAGTTTGAGTCTGAGGCGAATTCCCAGTTGCTTCAGGTTCATAACGGTGAGGCTCACTGTCAGCATTCTGAGATTCATCATTTTCATTTGCATGGCCATAATCTCCCTCTGCTTGAGTGGCACAATTGAAGCAAAAAACAAACTAAGCAACCTATGTTTCCAGCAACACATGAGATTCAAGAAAGAAAACTTACCTTCTAGTCGAGCAGCAACATCCGTAAGCAAGAATGCAATGTGTCGGAGATCATCAGTCACAGACCTCTCAAAGTTAAAGTCACACGTACGTCTCCTCACACGTCCCGTTCCTCTTCGCACTTCAGGATTAAAACGCTTAGGTGCTGGTTTCGGAGTCTCATGATCTTGCAACCGGATAGTCTTCTGGAAGAAAAGAATCCGATAAATGAGATTTGGAAAGGGCAGAATATGCTGGCGCTGGCCAGGATTCCGTGCTGCCTTCTCAACTTGATCATACACCAGTTTGCCAAAATTGAAGGGGATCCTCTTATCAAGAAGATACATTAACTTGGCTCGATCAACTGTCACATTGGAATTGTTCTTGAAAGGAATCCAGTTCAGGCAGCATATCAAATACAACCCAGCCAAGTAAGTGAGCATAGAGGATGTCTTCAAATCTTTCAAGTGGAGAATTTTTCCTCTAAACAGATAGTTAGCCAAGATGTTTTTAATGATAACCGCACGATCAATTTCAGACTTGGGATGCCACTGAATAGCCGGAGTACGAAACACCTTGTTGATCATCTGTGGAGTAAACTCATACATCTTGTTCCGAACAAAGACTTTGATCTATTTCTTATCCTCATCATACATGTGAAAGTTAGAATAGAATTCCCAGACATCTTCTTTGACATACAGATCAATATCAGTGACCGTATCCAACATGTGATTTGCAGAAATCACTTTCATCATCTCAACATTATCAACAGGACCAAAAGGAACATATCGTTGATAAAACAATTCATGAAGCTTGAATTCATTGTACCTGAACTCCCCCTGAGATGTCAGAAAGTGCAGATCCAAGGCTTTGTAGGGTGGCTTCCAAATTGATGGATCAGCAGCATCTTTCTTTGATTGGTGAAAACGATTAATGTTGCGTCGATCAATTACATCGTAGACTCGATGTAAGGAGGACAACCACGAGATGAAAGATAGTCTTAGACTCGATCAGGGGCAGGATCGTTGATTGGAACAAAGGCATGGCCGCTAAAGAAATGGTGCCGAACAAATTCAGAGGAGACGGAGTTATCACTGGCCGTTTGAGGAGCGTCGGGATCAGCAGCAGGTTCAGGAGACGGTGAATTCGTCGGAGATTCGTGGGGAGCAGAACGGGGAACCCGCGACGGTGGTGTGGGACAAGACTACGACGCTGGTCACCGATCTGACTGTGGATGCCATGAGGATCGCCGATTTGGTGGGACGAAACCTCCTCAATTGAGCTGTACGAGTCGTGAAGCCTCTAGGTGCTGTTCAAGGGCAGCGGAAGAGACAGAATTCGTCGGTGATGTCACCAACGAAGAGACAAAGAAAGCAAATCTAGGGTTTTTAGTGATTCCAAAACCGAAATGCCCCTTCTCCTTTCAATTTCTGGTTTTGTGTTACTGAACCAAAATCTGCAAATTCTCAATGAAGCTCAAAACCAAACATTAAGCCCATACGGTCCATGACCGACACATATTAAAATATCTTCTGCATCGAAAGAAAAATTAATTGACTAACAATTCCAAGACCGTGATGAAAAACAAAAATACCTGTGAGTTCTTAAATTTCCTTACCCTTTCTGTGGACCAAAATTCATGATATTTCATCTATTGTCCTTAAAATTTCTCAGTTTTCTCTTCTTGGCTTAAACAAACTCAATTAGCTCTTCTAATTTTTGAAGTCTGAGCAGATTCAGAGGTAACTATATAGGACTTCATATCTGATTTTTTTTATAAAGTGAGATCTTTACAAACATCAACTTGCTGAACCAACAAAGTGTTTATGTTGATTCTCCTTGAGTAGTCTTCACACCTTCATATCTCAAAGAGCAAATAGGTCCTTGAAGAGGAGTGTGACAGACTGTGTAGCAGAACCAAGGCAAAAACATCAAAGCTGGTAAGATTTTTCAAACCTTGGAAGTGTGCTTTTTACTCCTTTCTGCACAGGGAAGAGTAGCGTGTGATAATCTTTGGTTGTTTTTTTTTTTTTGTTAGAGGGCATATCTTCTTGTTTCTTGCTTTTGTCTCCCTCATTTTTGATGAACTTCTCCCTCAGATTTCTCCTCTGCTCCTTCGGGTTAGTGACATGATTTCTCCTCTATCCCCCGTGACTGAGATAAGCTCATGCTTCATCTTATGAAGTGAAATGTATCTTACTGCTCCTTTCTGCATTTCACCCATTCCATAGCAATCTACACGCTTTTGTCTGTCACACTGTTTACCCACCTGCAGCTCCAAGTCATGAAGGGTAACTCTTTCTCATGTAGAACTTTACAGCTAAAGGCTTTTTTTTCAAAAACTCATTTTTCATTAGTCCTTAATAAAATAGGTTTTTCGAAAGAGATACTTCACACTGTACAATCGCATATGTTTCTAACACAAACACTCAGCAAAAAGATAGTCAGAGTTCACAAATACCCAGAGATTTTTGTAAATTAACAAAAGTAGTATGGTCCAAGGGTTTAGTGAAAATATCAACAAGTTGAAACTCAGTAGGCACATGTTCTGTCACAACTTGTTTTTGTTAAACTAATTCTCTAACAAAATGATGCCTAATATCTATGTGCTTGGTTCTAGAGTGTTGAACGAGATTCTTAGATATATCAATGACACTTGTGTTGTCACATTTAACGAATAAAGGTTGAAGAAAATATGTACCATAATCTGATGTCATTTATTTCATCCACAGGAGTTGTGTGCAACAGCTTCCAAGGGTAATGTATTCAGCTTCAGCAGTTGAGAGTGAGACGCAGTTCTGTTTCCTGGTGTGCCAGGAGATGAGATTGTTGCCGAGAAAGAAGCAACCCCCGGTAGTACTTTTTTTGTCATCAATAAAACCAGCCCAGTCCGCGTCGTAATAGCCAACCAAGCTCAGATTTGTATCCTTAGTATAGTGAAGACCGAAATTTATTATCCCTTTCACGTACTTGATGATCCGTTTCACAGCTGCCAGATGAGATGCTTTCGGATTGGCTTGATATCGTGCACACATTCCCACACTTAAACCGAGATCTGGTCTGCTTGCTGTCAGATAAAGAAGACTTCCTATCATTCCTCGGTACAATTTCTCATCAACCTTTTCCCCAGCATCACCCTTGGACAGTTTCAGAGTAGTGCTCATTGGCGTTTTCGCTGTTTTGCTGGAACACAAGCCAAACCGTTTTACTAGGTTCTGAGCTAGTTATTCTGTGAAATTAATATCTCTTCATCTGTCTGTGTTACTTGCAACCCTAGAAAGTATTTCCGCTCTCCCACCATGCTCATTCTGAATTCAGTTGTCATTGCTTTCACGAATGCCTTAACCAGTTTGTCCAATGTTCCTCCGAACACAATATTATCTACATAGATTTGTACGATGATCATTCCACTTACGTCTTCCTTGACGAACAGAGTTTGATCCACACCCCCTCTTGTGTACCCTTGATCAATCAAGAACGCAATAAGTCTCTCATACCATGCACGTGGAGCTTGCTTCAGCCCATACAGCGCCTTATCCAGCTTATAGACATGGTCTGGATACTTTGGATTCTCAAAAGTCGAAACCCTCAGGTTGTTCTACATATACCTCTTCTTATATGTACCCATTCAGAAAGACACTCTTAACATCCATTTGTGACAACTTGAAATTCATGGCACATGCAGTTCTCAAAAGAAAGCGAATGCATTCTAACCTTGCAACTGGCACGAATGTTTCGTCAAAATCAAGCCCTTCAACTTGTGTGTACCCTTGAGCGACTAGTCTTGCCTTGTTTCTAGTGATATTCCCAGTGTCATCACTCTTGTTCTTAAAAATCCACTTGGTACCAATGACGTTCACATCAGCTGGTCGTGGAACCAGGTTCCAAACACTGTTTCGTTCAAACTCTGCTAACCCCTCTTGCATAGCATTTATCCAGAAATGATCATCCAGTGCTTCCTTCACATTTTTTGGTTCAATCAGAGACACAAAACACGAGAACATGACTACTTCAAAATAAGCAATTCTGCAAACTGTTTGTGACCAGCTAGTTATTTGAAATCAATTTTATTCCCTCTTGTTTTTCTGCTACCATCAATTTCACCGATTACATCTTGTGAAGAGTGATTTCTGTGAATTGTTATCCCTCTGAAGTGTCCTCTGATTCTTCATCTGAAGCGCTATCATATTGTTGCCTTTGACTTCCATAAGTTGAATTCTCTTGATTCATCGGATTTCCACTTAACTCTATCATATCACTAACAGGTATAACATCTAGAATTGGAGTGCTCCCATCGTCAAATACAACATTCATGGACTCTTCTATTCTTCCCCCTGACTTGTTGTAGACCTGATACGCTATATTATTTGGAGAGTAACCCAAGAAGAAACCTTCTTCACTTCGAGAGTCAAATTTTCCAAGCTGATCCTTATCGTTCAGGATGTAGCAGACGCACCCAAAAACTCTGAAGTAACTGAGGTTAGGCTTCTTTCATTTCCATATCTCATATGACGTTTTCTCTGTGCCTATCCTTAGGTATACTCGGTTAATCACATAGCAAGCAATATTGATTGCCTCAGCCCAAAATCTTTCTAGGAAACCATTTCCATGAATCATAGCACGTGCCATCTTTTGAAGAGTTCTGTTCTTTCGTTCAACCACTCCATTTGACTGTGGTGTCCTGGGAGCTGAATACTGATGAACGATACCTTGAGCTTCATAAAAGGCATTGAACATTGCATTTTGAAATTCTCCTCCATGGTCACTTCTCATTTGCTTGATTCCCATTTTCTTCTCATTTTTCAGCTAGAGTGCAAGAATCTTGAAGCTGTCCACTGTCTCAGATTTTTCCCTGGTAAAACGAACCCAGGTAAATCGTGAGAAATCATCAACTAAGACAAATACATACTTTTTTCCAGCAATGCTTTCAGTTTGCATTGGTCCCATCAAGTCCATGTTTATGAGGTCTAACACGTGTGTAGTCTGGATCCCGTCAACTTTCTTGTGTTGAACTTTGATTTATTTTCCTTGATTGCATGCTCCACACACGATTTTGTTAACACGTTTCAAATCAGGTACCCCTCTGACCGCTTCTTTGCTGACCAATTTTGATAGGCTTTGAGCATTCATGTGTCCAAGACGTTGATGCCACAGCACAGGATCATCTTTTTCAGCTCTCATGCACGTTGCTGGTTCCTCCCACATATAACAGTTGTTGCTTGTACGCATACCAGACATGGTGATGCGATTTTTGTCATCATTTGCCCAACACTTTGCTTTGTTGAAACTTACTGTTAACCCTTCATCACACAGCTGACTCACACTGATCAGATTTGCTGTTAGTTCTTCAACAAAATACATATTTGTGAGCTTAGGTTTTTCTGCTTCTGTCAAATCACTTTTTCCTTGTATTTTACCCTTTGCTCCTCCACCAAAGGTAACTTTGTTTTCTTTAACTTATGTGTAGTTGTTTAGATTATCTTGACTCCCTGTCATATGACGAGAAGCACCACTGTCAAAGTACCATGGCTTGGTTGACACAGAATCAGCAGAAGTGTAAGCAACATGACAATACAACTCCGATTTTGTGACATACACCTATGAGTCTCCTTTCTGGTTTGGATAGAATCTTCTCGGTCTGAGTAGGTTGTTCACACGATCAGCATACCTGTAGCGATTCCTTTTGATGTGACCATGACATCCATAGTAGTAGCATTCATATCCACTCACAGTCCTAAATAAATTGTTCAAACGTCTTGCTGGAACAAGTCTTGTGTTGTTTCTCTGTAAGATCTAAACCCTGTCTGAATTTTTTGTCTTGCCCTTAACGAAGCTTGTCTTTCCACTGGTCTCACCTCCATTATAACCAAGGCCGATATTTGACTTTCATACCCTCCTAGAGGCCAGAATGCTTTCCAAATCTTTTGTACCACTGTTCAGCATGTGAATCTTCTTCTTTGTTTCTGTCAGCTCCTGAGTAAGTTCTTTATTCTTCTCAACTTCTCTTGTCAGTTCCTCTTTCAGCTTTTCATTCATGTGTCGAAGTTGAGTAAGTTCCTTGGTTTTCTCCATCTCTCCTGTCAGCTCCACTGTAAGTTTCTCATTCATCTCTTGAAGATCCAGCTTTTCCTTCATAAGTGATACTTGTTCCTTGCTAAGGAGCAACCAGTTGTCATACAAGGTCCGAAACTCACTGTCAACATCAATTTCTTTCTCATCACCAAATTCTTCTTCTCTTGATTCATTCACTGTTATCTCAGAGTCGTTGTCGGTTGTGTCATCTTCTTCTTCGATGTTTCCCATGAATGCCACAAACCCTGTCATTTCATCCTCAGAATCATCGTCATCTGAATCATTTTCACTCTCGGCGATGTAGGATTTATCTTTTCTGGATGAGTTTCTTGTACATTCAGCTTTTGTGTGACCAATACCCTTGCACCCAAAGCATTTGAGTTGATCCCTCTTCTTGAAATTCGGACAGTCAGCTTTCATATGACCGTATCCTTGACACTTGTGACATTGCACTTTAGTTTTCTTTCCACCTCTGTCACGTTCACTCCCTTGTCCCTTTATAAAGGTTCTGCTGTTTTTTTTCTCGAATTTCTTCAACACCCGATTGAAATTCTTCGCCATAAAGCTCATCTGATTTTCCAATTCCTGAATTTTGAGTCTGTCTTCTGAAACAGTAAGTGCCACTCCTTTTGACTCAACATTCTTCACTGCTGCAATCTCCATTTTATGTGCTTGTAACATTCCCACGACTTCCTCGAACTCAATCGTATATGTATCCGGTGATGTACCCATGGCAGTTATCTTGCTTTCAAACCTTGGTGGAAGACATCTGAGAATCTTCTTTACAAGTTTCTTGTCGTTGTACCTTTTCCCAAGGTTTTCACTCTCACTAGCAATTGCACTGAGTTTTCCGCTGAATTCTTCAATTGATTATGTTTCTTCCATGGTGATGCTTTCGAACTTTGACGCAAGCATGTCAAGCCTAGACCTCTTCATGCTGGTTGTTTCTTCATAGGCTTTTGCAAGTTTGTCCCAAGCCTCTTTAGCTGATTCACAGTTCTAAACTCTTTTAAACTGATTCTCATTGATAGAGTTAAAGATGGCTGAGAGTGCCTTTGAGTTGGCAGTTGATTAACCTTTCTCGGTGTCTGTCCATTGATTTGCAGGCTTAGGAACGTCCTTCTCGTTTTTACCCTTTGCCACAGGAGGGGTCCAACCATCGCTCACTGCCATCCAAGCTTCCACAATGATTCCTTGTATGGCCGCTCTCATCTTTACTTTTCAATGTCCGTAACTCTCTTTTTTCAGCATGATCGGTCGAGTCACAGCGTACAGCTCCTTGAAGTAGTACATCCCTTCCGCAGGATCCTCACTTGTTGTTATGATATAACTTGGTTCAGATGCCTGTTCTGATGCCAAATGAAAAACCGGATGGACCTAGTACTGTTTTCACCAAAACTCGAACGCTCCGAGTTTCAATATTATTAGAAATCTTTAAGAAGTTTACAACTCTTATTTGGATTTATACACAGCTCAAGAACACCCTCTTAGCTTGTAACCAAAAACGATTTCTAATCCAACAAAAAGCAAAGATAATACTTGATTCACTCTAGCTATCTCTCTCTTTTTGTTTGTCGTGATACACACACAACTCTCAGAAAAGCTCACGCTTCTTTTTCTTTTTTTTTCTCACTGAAAATGGTTGACCTTTACGAAGTCCTCAAAACCTCTTTTATATTCATAAGGTTTCTCCGATTCTCTAGGTCCTAAATCTTCGTGATTGATTTCACCAAATCTTCACTCTATCTCGATCTTGGTATCTACCAAATCTTCGATGGATATTTCCTTTGTAGGATAAGTTCAAACAGTTATTGTATCCTCGTCACCAATTCAGCGAGTCTTGATGTCCACGTCAGCTGCTCTTTTGTTGACTCACAGACTAGAATGGCTTGCAGCTTGTTCCAACAACATGTGCAGTTTTCCTCTTTCAAAACTTGTCGAACGGCTTCTCCCCACAAGTAATTTGGTATACTCATCGATTTTAGCATACTTCTTGTCATCTCCATCAACGTTCTGTTTCTTCTTTCGACAACACCGTTTTGTTGTGGGGTGTAAGGAGCCGTTAAGTGTCTCTTAATGCCATTTTCTTCACAAAATGCATTGAACTCCAATGAAGTGAACTCTCCTCCCCTATCGGTTCTAAAAGTTTTAATGGTCTTCCCGGTTTGGTTCTCAACAATGGCCTTAAACTTTTTGAATCGATCGAAAACTTCACTCTTCTCTTTTAGAAGTATTGTCCACATGTACCTTGAATAATCATCGATTAGCACGAACACGTAGCGGTTTCTTGCTGGTGTAGCTGGTGTAATAGGACCACACAAGTCTCCATGAACTAATTCTAGAGGTTGGGATGCTCTAAAAATAGTTTTAGGAAAAACTTGTCGAGTTTGCTTTCCGGCCAAGCAAACGTCGCAAACTTAGCTTGTTCTATTTTCGGCATTCCAATCACCATCTCCTTGCTCACCATGTTCTTCATTGCTCCAAAGCTAACATGGTCTAGTCTTGCATGCCATCTCCATGTGTTGTTATCGATTATAGAATGAAAACAAGCGGATCTTCCTATTTTCTTCTCCGTTTTGTATAATCGATTCGGTGATCTTGTGACTTGAACGAGTATCTTTCCACTTGGATCCCATAGTGTGAGATAATYGTCTTTCATCCTCACCTCACAACCTCCTTCAGTAGCTTGACCAAGACTCAAAATGTTATGCTTCAACTCGGGTATGAAATATATCTCCTTAAGAAGCCGTTGTTCCCCGGTTTTGGCAACAAAGAAAATCGAACATTTTCTTTCTATGTTGACACATGAGCCATCTCCAAACCTCACCTTGCCCTTCACTCCTTCATTTATCTCAGCAAAAAAGGTTTTGTTGCCCGTCATATGGTTACTTGCACCATTATCTAAATACCAAACTCCATTGGCTTTGTCTTCAAGTTCGAACTTCTGTTCCAACAGACATTTCTCTGTTTCAGCAAACTTCTTCGGGTGAACTTTTTCTTCGTTTAAGAACACCACCTCATGCATATATAATGCGACATCAGCTTCTTGTGTCTCCACTAGATTTGCTTGTTGTTGTTTTTTCTCAGGACAGGAGGATGCATAATGTCCCATTTTATCGCAACGATAACAAACAACTTTTGATCGATCCTTCTTTTGCTTCTCACCATTTTTGTTTTGGTCTGTGGTGTTATCGGTTTGGTTTGGGGTGTAGGCTCTCCTTCTACCCCTACCACGACCACGACCAGCTCCTCTCCCTCTTCCCCGACCACGACCAAATCCACCACGCCAATTTTGTTGTTCGGAATTTCCAAACATTAGCTTTCCTTGATCTTGACTTTGCGTTTCTTCTCCTATGCGTTCTTCATAGGCCTTTAAACGTCCAACTATATCCTCATAGCCAGTTGTTTTAAGGTCCAAGACTTGTTCAAGTGAAGCTACAATGTGGATATACTTGTTTCGTGGAAGACTTGAGAGAAACTTTTTAACAAGTTTTGGCTCTTCCATGATCTTCCCCAACGCTGCTGATTTAGTTGCAAGGCATGAGATTTTTCCAGCAAAATCATCAACCGTGTCGGAGTCACTCATCTTCAGCCGATCAAACTCTCCCATCAACGTTTGGAGTCTTGCCTCTCTCACACGATCCGCTCAACTTTTGATGTTGTTTGATCTCCAACTTGTAGGATCAATGACTCCGGAATTGATTGAAACAATAAGGCTATAGCTATATTGTTTTTCTTGACATCATTTGTTCCCAGTTCTATTGTATCCTACACTTCATGTACCTTTAAATTTATCTTCATTCTCATAGCCCATACCGTGTAATTTGTAGGTGTGAGCATAGGACAACTTATTTGAGGGTTTCCGGTCTCCTTCGATCTCCCTTGTGCTTCAGCCATGTAGCTTGATGCTAACTTGAAATCGATTGAGTGTTTGAACTCCTTTTACTCGTCTCTCACGAACTTGCTCTAACGTTGCTCCTCACGAACACGTTGTTTTCACGAACACTTGATCGAACGTTGCTCCTCACGAACACGTTGATTATTCTCCACTTGATCGTTCTTCTTGGGCAAGAAGAAAGCTCTGATACCAAATGAGGTTTTAATTTGTTTAGAACCCAGACACGTTGATGGAACAAACGGAACGATGTTCCAGCAATTCTGAGAAAACTAAAATAAACGAAAAAAACAAAGCACACCCACACGTTTAAACTCAAGAAATATAAGAACAACTTTCTTATTTATATTTAGGAAAATTCTCAAAACCTAAACATATCTTTTCTTAAGTTTTATGGTGTGTTTTGTGTTGTGTCGTGATAATCTCTTACATTACAACCTTCACTTATTTATACTACATACTTAGTATTTATTTATTACACCCTCCACATGTGTAGTGCCTATTCTATTAGTTAATGGATCCTTTACTGGTGTAGTGCATATACCATTAGCGTAATGGGATAATTAGGTCTCCACCTCCTCACACTAAACTCCACTAACTTAGGCACCAAGCTGGAATTATCCAACAGTTTAGTACGTAAATTTCGATATTATTTTAAAGACCATAGGAGTAAGACCAAGAGGTGGCAAATATTCAAAAAATTTGGATTCCAAAACACAATCAATTCTCGGAGTACAATGAAGAAATATCGTTAGAAGTGTAAACTTTGTCTTTGGTATTTAAAGCTATTGAGAAGTGTAACAGCAAATTAAAGGCGATACGGAGTGTAGCAAACCAACTCATCAATCGACACATGACCCAGAAAAGATGGTATGTAGTTTTATCCAACTACACACACATATGTCATTTCCAACACTATCTATGGCGTGTCCTAAACATGACACCTAAACCAAGTAACCAACCGTAGAAGGATGATGTTATTATATGCACTGATACACTTTATTAGAACCTTTGGAGCTCGATATTAAATTTGTGAGCCTCCAAAGCTAAGCTCATTATCTATGTAGAAGACCGCACATGGCTTAGTGCATTACCGTGTCCTAGGACCGGTCCAATAAATTATGTAGCTCAAAGCGGTTTACAATTTTTGATGATCGTTATTTAAATTTTTTTTAAATATTCTAAAACGTTTTGAACATAATTTAACTAAAATACATTTTATCAACAAAATTTGAAATTTCTAATAACTATATTTTTTTAAGATAAATTGGGTAGATCACACTTTAAGCTTTAAAATGAACGCATAAAAACTAAATTGATTGAAAACGAATTACAATATTTCGGTCAAGTCTAGTATCATTGCCGCGTTTATAGTCGAATCCAATAGCATACGTATGTGAGTTGTAAATAACAAAGAAATCTTACTACTTTCCATAAAAAAATCATATTATTCTTAATTGGATTGATTTACTATAAAACAAATTTTTGTATGTAAAATGATACTTATTCACATAAAATGATACTTATTCACAAAAAAACTTGTCGTTACATTTATCAAAAAAAAAATTGATAAATAGGTGGATCGTTTAAAATGGATAAAACTATATTGTATTTCATTTGTAAAAAAATATATATTTTATTAATTTTCTTTTAACGCATATAAATTTGAGTATATTTAATAAAAAATTCAGAAAATTATAAATGCAAAAATAAGATTTTAAAGTCTACCATGTTACTATTGATAAAATTCAAAATTTATGATACATTCTATAGAAAATTTGGAGATATTCTGACTTTTTTCAAAATTTAAAAGTTTGACAAAAATAACTACGTAGCAAGACTAATTAATGCGCCAAAATAACTTAATAGCAAAAATAAATAACGCTCCAAAAGTAATATCTACATTGTTGTGAAAAATGCCTTCGAAAGCGAAGAATTTTTTTACAACTACTTAGAATGCGTTTATGACTGCAAAAAAATTAGTCGGTAGACACTCATTTGTATTCCTTCAGTATTTTTTGCCTTCGAATTTAAGACTTCAACAATTCTATGTTTCAAAAGGGGCGAATGGGAAGTCATGAGTTAGGAATCAGAAGAGCATCACATCAACAAGGAAATATACTACAAAAACTAAATAAAAAATACTAAAATGTAAAAATAAGTACACTTTTTATGTTATGCAAGATTACTGGTATGCTATATCAACAGCTGAACAACATAATCGTTTAATATGAAATAGCATAATCAATAGAACGACGACACTATTAAATAGAATTGAAATAATGCTTTTTTCAAAACTCTAAAAAGCTACTTCCTCTTTCAAATGTTTTAGGATTTTTTTTTTTTTATAAGATGTTTTGCAAGTTTCTATGCAAAATTTAAATACAATTAACATTTTGTGATCATTTATATTTTGCAGTATTTTTATTATTGGTTGTAAAAAAATAAATTCTTAATATGCGCATGTTTAGCCAAAAATATTATAAAGTAGAACAGAGAGTATACTATCTAATAGATGAACAAATTTTCTCTAATTTAATTATAATTTTAACATGCAAGATAAATTTTCAAAGTTACTTATTATTTTTCATATTCTATCATTCAACAGAAATTTTTGTAAATGGTATATATTCGGCGAAATTATATTATTAAAACTCGAAAAACCGCATACCATTTAAGTCCAATATCTTTACGAAAAATGAATTAATTTCTTTACCATCTTCTTTAATTGAGCTTTTAATGTATTAATTATACTTACAAAAAATATTCCAAATATTGTTATTATCTACGCTGCATGGAATCGGAAGCGGGTACGCGAAAGCGGAAGCGTTTGAAAGCGGAGAAGCGAATATTTTTAAAAAAATAAGAAGCGGGTACGTGTTGGAAGCGTGTGTGCGTATATATATATCATAAAATATCAAATATAAAATCATATTAAAATAAAATATTTTAAACAACAAAATTCAATACATGACTTAAATAGTATAACGCATTTGAAGATAAAAATGTCACAAGTTGATATCATCGTCATCATTCTCATTTTCATCAACTTTATCAAACACAACCGCCTCCAACTCCGGTTCATCAAGAGAAAGATCCTCAAACTCAAGTCTTGATATGCTCAAATTAATACCCTAAAAGTACTAAAGCAGTTGCTGCAGTATATCAGGGGTCGAACACAAGAACTCAAGAAAATTCACACAATAAATAATTTAGTGAGGATTAAGCTAAGCAAATCACGGTTAAACAGTAAAATAGAAGAACGAAATACGATTGGGTTGATTTAATCAAGGGAAGGATTAGGCTCAGGGTAACTCTCAGGAAATCAATGATAAATAACAATTAATCAATTAAGGTTCAATTCAATTAAGCGCCGTTCTTGAACTCAAACACGAAAGTATAGTTAACCAACTGTCGTTGCGAAAACTAACTAAGTCTAAAGTCTAAAATTCCAAATCTCTTTGCAAATCCTACACAGTAAACCAGCAATCAATTCAAGTTTGATATGTTCACAATTCGATTAAACCAAATCTCTTTGCAGATAATCCAATTGCTCACCCTAGGTTTTATCAGATTACTCAATTGCACTGTCGTGCCTAATCGATTAATCTAGGTTCTATATTCTAAGTGATCAGGTTAGAAATAGCTTTGAGAACAACCTATGGTGAAGAACTATTCAGATTTTGAACCCTAACAAATCAATTATCATAAATCAGAGAAATCCATATGAGAAATCCCTAAACCTAAAATGAGACTACTCAGACATGGTTGATGAAACACAAGACATAACTGAATAGATCATGAAATTAAATATAACAAAAGAATAAAAACAAGGGTTCGGGATCTTCTCTATGATGAACAAAGTCTTGGATCCGTCTCCCTCACAAAAGCTCTCAAAAGTCAAGTCTGGCTCCAGAATAATAGTGAAAAGTAAAGTCTGCCTAAAGACTAAGAGTTTGCTTAAATAGGTCTAAAAACACGAGCTGAGCTTCTTTGTAAATAAGGGAAAGTATTGGGCTTCTTTTGGCGAGAATTCTCGTCCTTGGATATCTATCTCCGCGTCAGTTGCGTCGGTATCGATCGATACCGGGATGGTGTCGATCGATACTCATGCTTCAAAACTTCGTCGGTATCGATCGATACCGGGATGGTGTCGATCGATACTCAGGCTTCAAAACGGGTACTTTCTACGGTTTACTCCAAAAGGGCTCCAAATGTCTCAAAAATCTCCAATTTCGTCCCAAACGTGCTAAAACCTGAAAAGACTCTAAAATGATAGAAAAAGCACTAGAAAGACTCGATAAAACGACTTATATCATGGCTAAAAACGGGTAAAATCCATGATATATCAAGTCTCCCTAGATTAATCTCATCCAATGAATCAAATTGGTCACCTCCAACATCCCACATGTGATTGGGACCTTCTTTATAAGTAGAGCTCTTTCTAACTAGAAGACAAAGGTTAGTGTGCACAAATACCATATCTTCAGCTCTTTGTGGAACAATCTTGTTTCTTGTTGCAGAATGTATAAACTTGTAAGTACTCCAATTCCTTTCGCAACATGAGGATGAAGACGGTTGTCCAAGTAACTTCAATGCTAGGGCTTGGAGCTTTGGTGCTGAAGATCCATGAACTGCCCACCATCTCAAAGGTTCCAAGATAAACCTATCATGAATCGCATTGACACTACCAAAATCTTCCAAGCATGAAGAGAAATTAGAATATTCAACATTAACCTCTCTCCTTTCATCTTGATTTGGAAAATACTTGATGATGCAATTTTTTCTTTCTTTAGTAATCTCCAAATCTTGATGTGGAGTTTTTTTATCGTTCTCTTCTCCAAGCCATTCTGAACTATAATATATGTGTCTAACAAAAAAATATACAATAATTATGATACTTAAACACATAATATCTTATTTGGATCAGACTCACTTGCATCAAGAACTTTATAGCTCATATCATAATCAAGAGAAGAACTAGATTGTTTCCTTGATGATGAAGGCAATGGAACTGCTTTAGGAGCTGCACGTTTTATCCTCTCCTTGCAATCATCCGCTAATTTTTTCATCTGAGCTCTTTGTTGAGGAGTAACCTTTAAGCATCCTTTTATTCCTTTAATTCCCTCTTGTAACAAATGAGTCATGACTCTAGAATGAGATCCAACATACGAATTCTTGCAAAATTTGCACTCAAACTCCATGATCCTCCTCCAGCCATCTTTTCAATCTTATTCACATACATCCACAAAGGCGCTTTATCATCCACGTTAGCCGACTCATCACTATTTGGAGAATTTTGAGACATATCAGAAGCCATTGTATAACTGTAAAAAGCAGAGATTGGATTAAGAGTTAAGATCAAAGCGTTGGAGGTAAAGGGACGACTAACGACTTGACGAGGGAGGCAAAGAGACGAGGGAGGATTTATTAATTAGGTTTTAATGTTGGGCCATAAACAAACCATTAAAAGCCCAAATCTATTTTTCATCTATCTCCGTTTCCGATCTACTCCGCCGACACTTCCAACTCGGAATCAAGCGCTTCCACCGCGATTCCAAAAGATTCATTTTGGGAATCGAGATTCCGAAACGATTCCGGGTGCTTCCGATTCTATTTCTGATTCTGAAGCGGAAATCGACCTGAAAGATTCCCTGCTACATAGATTATTATATAAACCATAATTTATTTCCAAACATTGTCGTGGTTGGACAGTTCTGACCAATAGGGTTATTGGCCCAGATTATAAAACTTTGTTCAGAGAATAGCCCATGTGTCAGATCTTTTCTTCTCGAACTTTAATTTAAAAAGCAGTTTGAAATTAAAAACTTCGACGGTTCGCTTCCTAGACTGGTTGGTTTTGAGTCAACGGCACGCATGCTTCATTCACTTAATGGAAGTGCAAAACACGAGGAAGTAAGAATATTTTGTAACTGCAAACCACATTAATTAATCATGTATAGTAGTACGGTTTTATTGTTCGTTTGTGTGTGTGTTTTCTTATATATTAACAGAAAAAGGTAATTTGTTTTTGTTTTTTAAACGTTAATTTTTGGTTTAATGTTGATTTATAAAAATCTAATTTGTTCACCAAATAGTTAATCTTTCTAGCTATTCCGACAGGTAATTTTTCATCCTGATGCAATGATTAGCCTAAAGCCTAAAAAGCTAGGAATGGTTACACCAGAGTAGACATATAACTAAAACAGTTTTAGGAGGTGGTATTGGATGAAAACATTTAATAGAATCTGAATGAATTGAATTAGAAATATAAACTATAGATTTTCAAAGATTTGGAAATACTTTTAATTATTTAATTTTTATTGTATGATAATATCTTTTAATATTTTAATAGAATATAATAGAAATTTATCAATAGAATTTAAAAGATATTAATAGAAACTAATGCCAAAACTAACGTAAGAAAATACGAACGGCATATGAATGATGTGGTCTGTAGGTAGATTGTTGTGATGTCATGACGTGGTAAATTTTTGGAAAAAAATTTCGAGACAAAATAGGCTTACGTATCTTTATCCTTTATCAGAACGCTTTGACCCTTTGACCATATATCTAAAATTGTTTTTGAAAAGTTTTAAAAAAAAAATCAAAGTTAAAAAAAATTCCTATGGATAAGAAGAAGCCGATCTATGGTGATCATTTTTTTTTTGTCGGGGAGAGAGAAAAAAAGAGGGAGATATTCTCACCATTTACACATGTTATAAGGTTAGAATTCATCTTTCACAAAATTTAATATATTTTCCATTAAAGTCCTATCAATTAACATTGACATACAAAACTAAAAATCATAGAATAACAATAGAATTTAATAGAATTAAAAAATTAACAAGTTGAATAACACTAAAATTTAAAATATTTTGAAAGAATTTCATAAATACTTAATCCAATAACATAAAAAGTTTAAAAAAATATAAAGATGTCTAATTGAATAACATTAAAATTTAACATTCTATTATTATTTAAGTGAGCAATTACTCTCTTTTCTAGTGAGCAGCTGTATATAGGTGACTAAATTTGGAACTCATGGCGTAAGGAAAAGTTATAACTATGAGTCCAGTAACATGATCGATTAAAACAAAAGCATATAAAATTTTAAAATTATATCATCATATTCAGTGACGCCCTTTTAATTTTTTTTTTAATTTTTTTATAAAAGGCCCTTTTAAATTCTTTTAAGGTCTTATTCAAGAGGACAAGAGCTTAATTACATACACATTTTAAATTTTTAATTGCTCTCAGTTTCATAAATAAATGGGTTTTTTCAATGAATTTTAAATTATATTCATCACAAAAAATTAATGTTTTTTACAATGAATGCAACTTGAAGCAGAAGGTGAAAAAAGAATCCGACTCTTTATCGGGAATAAGCAGTAGCCTCATTAAAACCCAAGATTGGAAAGCCTGATGTGGGAAAAACCAATCTTGGGAAAAAGAGTATTAGCTGCTTATTAAGAGTCGGTGTAGAAAAAGAAACAGAATAATAACTCCGATTTAGGAGTCTTGCCGAGATGTTTTCCGATGGACGTGAGTCTGAATTGGTGAGCTGATGCCTTAATGCTGATGTCTTGTTGCCGTGAACCAAGCGATGTTGATCTGATGCCGTGTAGCTGATGCCGTAAATCGTTGTTGCTGAAGTGGAGACATAGATTAAAATGATCCTCTGTTTGTGAGCCATATTGGAAAGCAATCCTTAAGACGTTGGTCCGTTGCTGGAATGGTAGATATCCGATTGCGAACACTCTTCTCGATTGTATGAAATAGCCTTTGTGTTGGTGTAGGTGGTTTCTCGTGCCTTCTTGTATTACGCTCCATCCATATATGATAAACAGCTGAATGGAAGACATAACAGACGAGAAATCGTGCTGTATAAGATGTTATTGAGCTGAAAGCCTATGGTAGAACCGTCCACTTCGTCGAGAAAGAATTCCCCATTAATTTCTTCGCCAAAGCAGCCCATATGGGTTTAACGTATCCACAATCGAAAAAATGATTTCGAGTTTCCTCACACATGCCACATAAAAGACAAGTTGAATTGTAAGTCGAATTCCACTGCTTGATTTTATCACCCGTGATCAAACGGTTGATAAAAGCTAGTCAAACCTGAAACGAAAACTTTGGTATAGAATGTTTAAACCAAATATTAACGTACCAAGTTGTTTTTGGCTTGCTTGTACGTATAAGCTTGGTCGTATGGTTTGTGTAGAATTCGTCAAAATAGGAATCAAAATTGTATCTCCGAGAGTGGATGTTCTGCCCTGAGGCATTGGATGATCTAAGATCTTATGGATTTCCTCCTCAATCAGGTTAAGGGATGGATTCCGATGATTCCTTCTTCGACGCGTTGTTATTTTCGATAGCATTGTGTTTTCGGAAATCCCCAAGTCTATGACACCTGTCATATTAATCAATCTACTAAGAGGAGACCAAGAACCATACCAAAAAGAGATGGTATCTCCAATACCAACTTTCACCTTGTGAAAATTTCTTGCCA
The DNA here is from genome assembly GCA_018361395.1 of Boechera stricta. Classification (NCBI taxonomy): domain Eukaryota; kingdom Viridiplantae; phylum Streptophyta; class Magnoliopsida; order Brassicales; family Brassicaceae; genus Boechera; species Boechera stricta. The sequence continues at coordinate 5,880,515 of CM031541.1, forward strand.
CATCTTTATATTTCAAGATTTTATGCCATATCCATGAGCCCTTTATTGTGGTTTCCTTTAGATTCCAAATACTATTGCTTTGAATCAAGTTGGTGTCCATCCATTTAACCCAAAGTGATGACTTATGGGCTAGTAATCTCCATAAAAGCTTGAGGCAACAAACTGTATTAACCTCTTTCAATGATTTAATTCCTAGACCACCCTCAGAGTATGGCGTAGTGACATCATTCCAAGCCAATTTTGATTTTTTGGTGTTCAGCTCTGGCCAAGACCAAAGAAAAGCATAACATAACCCATTATTCTCATCCACACATCCTTTCGGCAATCTAAAGGCACTCATCCAAAAATTAGCCAAGCTCATTATCACAGATTTCAATAACAGTAACTAGCCAGCATAGGAGAGGAACCTTATAGTCCAACGTCGAAGCTTGCTGCGAATCTGCTCAATCAGAACTGCATAGTCGCCCTTTGTCATACGCTTTGTCATTAGTGAGAGTCCTAACAACAAATGGTTTTTTAAATATACAAAAAAGAAAAAATGGTTTATTAGGTAACAAACAATATTAGATGACCAATTTAGGAAATCAGCAACAAAACAAATTGTTAGAAGATTCTAGCATGATCTATCTCTATATTATTATAAGAGAAGTACGATTGAAAAAATATCCATCGGTTTTGATAGTATTTTTTTTTTGAAGTGCCATTCATCCAATGACAAATTTAGAATCGAACAAATATAACTTCCCTTTTTTTTAGTAAACAGTCTTACTTCACTAATAAAGGGTTATGGGCTCAAAGCCCAGTACAATAACATAATCTTAAAACATTGACGATAGATAGTGGGTTGAAGCACAATACGTTTTAAACTGAAGCAAAAGCATGGGTCCAGCACGAGGCGCAAATTCCAGCAAACGAAACAGTAAGGCCCAAGGCCCGTTAAACAAAGAGTTCGCCCAAGGTTTTGTGCGGCGGCTGCGCTCGGAGTCCTCATCCGGCGACGAGACAGCGGCGAAATGGCGGGAGACTCGTGAAGGTTCTCGGATTGACATCCAGAGGGGTTCGCTAGTCGCGAAGATCGCCGGCTTTCGGAGCGGGGAAAGATGCCTGAAAACTCTGAGTCAGAGGATCGGATAATCGTTTTGAAAAATCGACAGAAACGGATCTTCACCTGTTTACTAAAAGGCTCGGAAAGCTGAGATCTGCGATCAGCGACCAAGATTTGGGAATCTTCCGAGGCGAACATGCATAGGAGCTTTTCACAGGCTAGATTTGAAGGGCTACGACACACGGCCGCGCAAGGTGGGGAGATTGGAAAACGACGACTCCCAAAGCTGGTTACGGTACCACCCGAGCAACGGCTAGGAGAAAAGAAGTGGCGGAAAGTAGATCTTCCTCCGGAAGCTGTAGAGAAACCACAACCGAGGCCTTCTGGGGAGAGTGGTCGTACGACGTCTATGACAAAAGCCGAGAAGCAAAGCGAAAGCGTGAACCAGAGGATGCAAGCGGAGACTTAGATGCCTTTTTAAAAATGGTTTCTCGTGAAAGAAATTGACTAATCATCATTCTTTCCCAATATTATTTTTTTTTTTGGTAAAGTTTTTCACACTTTTGATTTATTTTCTTAAATTACTTTTTTCTAGTTGAGCAATAAGTTTTATTTCAACAAAAATAGGAAAAATGTCAAAAAAAAGTTCTCAACTTTAAGAAATGGTTGAAAAAAATCATCGACTTTTTTATTGTTGAAAAATTCCTAACTTTTATTGACTTTGCATTTTAATCACAAATTTTTATAGACTAAGCCAAATTAGTCTCACCGTTAATTGGCTTGGCAGAAACATTAATTATTCCGTCATGCAACTTAATGACGTGACTAATTTGGAAAAACCAACAAAACTTATCGGTTAGAAGTCAACAAAAGTTGGTTATATATTTTATCGATGGCAAAGTTAAAGCTTTTTTCATCGAAATTCATTAGTCGAGTTTTTTTTTTGCCATTTTTTTAGGGCTGTCAAGTGGGTCGACCAACGACCCGCGACCCACCAACCCGCATAACCCGCAAAAATCACGGGCCCGCAGGGCCAACCTACATAACCCGCAAAAACCACAGGCCCGCAGGGCCAACTCGTATAAAAAAATTACTTGGGGGAAATTCTGCAAATATAAAAATTTTGGGAAAAAATTATTAAAATTTTAAAAATAAGGATAAATAATGTAAAATTCTATAAATTATGGGAAACTATATAATTTACGGGTACCTACATGATCCGCTAACCCGCCACGCGAGACCCGTAAATTAGTGGTCTTATTTTTGTAAACCCGAACCGGCCTCGCAGCGGGTCAAAACCCACGGAGCCCGCGAGTGCAAGTCAATATTGACATGCCTTCATTTTTTTCATTTCTAATTTGCAATGTAACTTTTGTTTTTGTTCTGTTTGGATTTTGTTTAAATTTCGTTTTGGTTTTTGTTTAAAAGCAACTTTTAAATATAAAAATAATGATTATCTAATATTTAACATTTTCTACAGAATTAAAAAAGAAGAGTTTTAAGATTCTACATGTTAATATGCAGTAATGCAGAACATGTAATCATATAATAGGGTGGATTAGATTTGATGTTTTATGACTCTAGTCCTTCGTAAATTAGTCCGTTACTATAAAACTAGTTACAATGGACATGTTGAATTTTTGTTGAAGATTATGTGGACTAAATCATGTTGAATCTTTTCAATATGTTTAATCAGCGAAGGTGGAACCCAAAGGTGACGTGGCACACATTGATTGGATGAAAAAATTTGGTGCGGAATAAAATATGGATTGGGACACGTGTTGTGTTCTTATTGACTATTGAGATTTTTGATATTTTCTTTCACCCAAATTATTTGAGATCAAGTATTTCATAGTAATTTCTTATATATTTTATTTTATACCAAAATTCATCATTTTTCATATCTTGTAGAAACATATCCTATATGTTTAATAGAAATTTGTTTCATTTGATTTGGAAACAAAAAAAAATCCATTTTTTTTTTGTAAAATAGATCCTAACAATAACCCTTTTAACATCATGAATTGCAAGCAGATCTAGTCAAACATACAGTGCAAAATTCAGAATGTGATTTTTTAAGTCTCTATGTGTGATTTAAGAGCTTTATTGTTTGTGAGTCGAGTCTATTGTACTAATTAAGTTAAGTTATACTCCCTCTGTTTCAGAATATAAAAAGGATTTTAAAGATTTATTTTTGTTTCAAAATATAAGGCTTTCTCAACTTTCTATACAATTTTATTGATTAATCCTTAAATATATATTCAACATTAATATTTAATGTTTTGGAAACTCATGTATTCATCTCTTCTCATTTTGTTTCTTGAAAAGTTGAAATGACTATTAATATTTTTTTTAATAAATCATGTTTTTATAAAAAAGAATTGTAAAAATAAATTTCTTAAGATGCATGTTTTTTTTAAGGTCTTTTATATTTTGAAATAGAGGGAGTATATGTTTTAATAAAAATTATGTGTTGTAATAAAAGTGGTGGGGTAGGGTACTGAATTTTATTAAACAAAACTAGTGTAAAGTGTAAAAATTGAATAGATGTTGAATTATTAGGTGGAAAAGAAAGAAGATGATGTGGAGTATTAAAAAGTAAAAAATATGATGTTGTAAACCATTATAGATAGTTTAAGAAACATGTTAAAATTACTTAATACAATATAAAATAATATGAAGTTTATTTTTGAAGACACAAAAGAACAAATTGCATTTAATGGAAACATTCTATCAATATTTCTCGCCACTAAAGGCGCGTTGATACTTCTTTCCACAAAATTGTATATGATTGTTGTTATTTAAATAAGAAATTTCTTCCCCAAAATATCATTCCCATCAATCTCCGAAGTGAAACTTTCGAATCTCGGGAAGCAAATGTGGTGGTGGATGTTCTAAACTGTCCCTTATATTTTGCAATTTTAGATGTTTTACCACCTGTGTAGTTGACAATTTGTGTATCACAAACAACATTTCGGTTTAATTGAATGGTTTATTTGGTAAAAAAAAAAAAAATTGTTTATGTGAATCATTTTATTTTATGGATGAAATACATTTTTATACGAAACAATCAAAATTTTAAATAGAATAAACAAAATTCTATCACATGTTTCGTTATACACAAGCGGATCTTAGATTTCGGTAATAAGTTTCCCTACAAAAATAAGAAATTGTGTAATTATACCTCCACATGGTGCTGAGTTATTTAGTTAAGAATAATATTCGAGTGACATTTAAATAATAAATAATGATATAAGATCGTGAAGACCACAGACAATCAGTTAGGTGGTTTAAGAAGACCACAAGAGCCCATGAAAAGTCAAGTCAAGTCTTAGATGGATGCATTATTGAATAGAAAAAATTATTATTTTTTTTTTTGTTAAAACTTAAAAGATAAGAGGAGGATTTTGTTGTTGACAAAAAAAAAAAAAAAAAAAGAGGAGAATTTTGTTGTTGAAATTCTTACATGTTTTTTTTTTTTTCCAAAACCTCTTGAACTTCTTTTAATTTCTTTTAAAAACTTTTTTTAATATAAATGATCAATTTTTCAGATGGAAAATTATTCAATATTTTTAACAATTTATTCGAGGTTTTAAATCCAACACTAATACAAAAAGTTGTTTATAATTCACCAAATGAATTTACAGCCTATGGGATTCACCTAAACCAGAAGTTACGATGCACCCATGAAAAAAGGGACAAAGATACCAAAAGGGACTTACAAAAAAAAAAACCTTCTGTGAAATGAATTAAAGAACAAAGATGAGAGATGATGAACCTTTTTCTCACACCTCAGGCTCACTAGCTTAAAGGTCATAACATTCACTTCTTGGTGAATTAAGTTAAGAGCAAAAGGCCTAACAGTTTACTTGAACTCTAGGGCTTGGGATTCCCATGTATGCTAAGCGTGGAGAGACTCTTACTCTAGGACTAGGCCTTGGAGAAGGAATTGGACCGTATGGTGACGGAAAACGTGCAGAACCAGGCGAAATCCGAGGAGACAAACTGACTTGTTCGAACGCTTGTGACTGAAGCTCCATTGGATAATCTCTGACACACCCAATTCTTGGACCAACCCCACTATTCCATTTGCAAGACAGTCTCTTTGCAAGCTCAAACACCGGTCTTTCTCTCTCTTTCTCTTCTTCTTGTTCCTCTGTAATGATGGTTTCTGCTGGTTTGTTCTCTGCTTCCTCTTCTTTTGATTCTTCTTCTTCGTAGCCACTGGAATTGAATGACGAATATTCCTCGTTCACAGAGCATCTCTGCATTCAGATTAAAATAAGTGTGAGTACACACGTTTTTCATATTTAGCATGTATGCAACAAAAATTTATTTTCCTTACCTTAACATTGGTGAGATCAACATTGTTCTCTTCCAGGAAACTTATGAATTCCTTGAAGTTGTCTTCCGTTGGGAGGTAGTGTCCACTGTATGGCCATATAGCCTGAGAAAAAAATGTGTTTAAAATCTTTGTTAGCTTCTCAACATAAAGGCTAAGAGATTCAAACTAGGAAGCAAACTGAATAGGAACACACCTCGAGGATCCCATCGCGGGCGACCAATCTTCCTGCAGCAGTTGTGGCACCTCCAGACAAGAAACTGGAGTGTTGGAAACGACCTTTCTTCTTCTGCCCTACGTATAAGGTTCTAGTGGTGCTAAGTACAAAAATCGACTTTGCTTCCTCTGTTGAATTGATCAGAGTCATGCTTTGTTTATTCATTAGTTTCCCATCTTCTACTATCACTTCGTATGCTTCTCTCTCCAGCTGCAGGTTGAAGAACACAAACGTTTATGAGTAAGAAGAAGGTAAATATGCTAGACAAGGTTTTTTTGCAGGTGAAACCAAAAAAGACTCACCGGTCCAAGATATTTAATGCACTGTTTTTGCAGAACACTTCTTGGGTGGTGTTCAAGATTCACATCTTTTCCATCGCCAATGTCCAACCTTCAGTTTCAAATAGGTGGAAACGAAGTTCAGAACAGATTCATACGTCAAAAAGAAATAAAGATGGTTATTGGACTGACCAGTAGAAGAATGGTTGTGCGCTCATGCTTGCTGACCAGACATCGTAATAGAAGTGCAAGTTGTGGCCATAACGATGTCGTGGGTCAATCTGTAAATGCAGAAAAGATTCGAGTTAGATTAAATCCACAAAAAGCAGGAAGATTTTTTCCATGCCCAAAGCAAATATGGGGACTTACAGCTTCAAGCCAATGCTGAAGAGCTAACTTCTGAGCTTTTTCATCTTTTGACAATCCTTTTCCAACCTAAATGACATATAAAAGTAGAATTCACATCAGTTTTCATTGTAAAGAGAGATAGAAACTTATGGACTCTAAACATAGATAATAAATTGTGGAAATGATGTCAAACCTTAGCAGCTCGTGTTCTAGCTCGTGCCCACTTCGAAACAGCGGTTTCATGTTTCTCTTCTTCAAAGAAAGAAACCGAACTCAAGTTCAGAGCTGCAGCATCCAGAGTCTTCCACCTAGGAAACATTGGAAGAAATAAAACAGATTAGTGTCAACAACTTGAACCCCATTACTAGCAAAGCAGATAGAAAGATAGAGGATTATCAAGTGACTCACCAGAGCTCCTCAACCACAACAGCGCAATCTGCTAGGTTCCTTCTTGTCCGGTAACTCTTGTACACCTTCTGTAGCGTAGTTGCAGCTGCGTCAAGCTCTGTGACAGGTCTAGGGGAGAAGAACACAAAAGGCTTAGGTGGAGTAATCGTGGGTTTTGTTATTTGGATTCTCTCGCAATTTCTTCCGCTCAAACTGTTACGAGCAGGCTTCTTCGTTTCGACAATCTCCTCATCAGCCTTATTCATCGGTTCAGCCTTGACTTCTGTTGGAAACTCCCAGCTGTTAAAGCTCAAAGACCGCTCCATACCGGTCTTAGGAGACTTTTCTCGCGGCTTCTCACTCTTGAAACTGTTGGTTCTTGATGTCAAGCGTCCGTCTTTAAGTTTGAAGCTAAAGGATCTGGTTTCAAGAAAACTCTCGACAGGGTTCTTGAAACTGAAGAACTGGGTCGTCACGACTTCTTTCCAAGCAGACAAGAGCAATGAAAGAGAAAGCCCCATCTCTACTGATAAAACAACAATATAAAGGACACTATCTCTTCAAGTTGTTTGCTTCAAAATACCAATTTACAAATCCCCTGCACACGCATCAAATTCAGATCAATATCGAAAACGTTGACAAACGAATCTTTTCTCTAAACAACTGTCATTAATATATTACTTTTTTTTACTGAGTCATTGCTATCATCACCAAACCCATTTATTGTAGCCGACGATGAATAAAATCAATCTCATTCAGACATTTCAACAAACACATTGAGAGCATCTGAAAACATTCAGAATGCTTCATAAAGGTGAAAATTTTATGACTTTATCCATCTTCTATGATCGACCCATGTAAGAATTAGAGACATACCTCAAGATTGCAGAGTATTAACACCAAGAAAGACTAAAAAACACCAAGAAAGAATTGACAAAAGGTCAAGTCTTTATCTCTCTTCTTGTCTAGAGAAAACTAAAAAGAGGAATTAGAAACTGAATACAACAACCAAGTTAGAGAGACAGGGCATAATATATACACAGCTGAATAATGTTTAGTGTGTGTGTCTGTGTAGTTGACGAGTATTAAATGGGGTAAAAATATTAAAAAGAAGTCTTCTTAATACAAAATCGTTGAATATGAAGTAGTGAAGATTCAAAGATGGTGTGTCTGAAAAAAATATTAATTTTAAAATGTTATACACAGACAAGTAAACAACAAAATATGTGATGAAAAACAGTGTTTAAGGGAACCCACGGGAGCCGCTCGGTAATAAGAAGGTAGCTTCACCGAAACTTATTAATTCAGAAAAGGACAATTTATTAATCTTTTTATTATTTATTTAAATTGTGTAGGGCTGTTCTAGGAGCAACTCTTATCTACCATGACATGATGAAACCTATATTAATGCAGAAATTGTGGAAACAATGATAAATATTTACCTCTGTGTTGATGAAGTAAAGGGTGTGATTGGTAATTATCTATAGTTGTATGAAATATATCATTTTTATTCTAATCAATTACAAAAACGATATTAAAACCACAAAAGAAAAATACTCTCAATTTTTTTTAATTGTTCTCTTGATCCGATATTTTGTATCGCTTTTAACTATTTACGTACCGTTTACCATTCTTTTTTCTACCTACTAAAATTTTTATACCGTTTTATGTTATCAATCAAATCCATAATATTTATAAAATTAACGCTTTATATATTATCTTAAATATATAAAGTTTCAAACCACGTTCAAAGTGTTTAAATAATGTCTTTTGTAACAAATGCATTTTCTATAAATGTCAAATAAATCAGCTGCAGAAGTAGTTAGCGCATAAATGCTTAGAAAGAGAATATTTGATTCATAGTACGAGCAACGAAATCTACTACTTTCCAAGTTTTATATTAAGTATAGTTTCAAAATTTAAATTTTGTTTTCAAATAAGTGTTATTTTATTTTTTTAATGCAGATTTCTAGAAAAAATTTTGATTTAATTTAATATTTTCCACGAAATCCATTATATGTTAATCAATCAGGAAAAAAAAATATATAAGGTACTAATAAAAGATGAAAAATATAATAATAATTGTTTTCATAGAGTGACATGACATTGATTTGAACATTAATTTGGGCAATTGAATCTTTGCTAGCCCACCGAAGACAAGATGTTAGTATCCACACGGACTGCTCGGAGTTAGTGAAGATAGTGCATGCTCCAACGAAGTGGCCAGCGTTCGAGATGTTTTTAGACGACTTGGCTACAAGAAGTTTAAGGGCGGTTTCATAACTTTTTCTGTGTTTTTTATACCACGTCGTTCTAATGTTCAAACAGTTAGCTTAGCAGTAAATGCTAGAATATTATCGTATACGTGAGCTATGTAAATTATGTTCTTCCGGTTTGGTTTTCTAAACTGTTTTAAATTTAAATGAAACTGTTGACAAAAAAAAAGTTACATGACATTAATAATCTCTCTCAAATGAGGTTCAATTAGATCCATAATATAACCATGTTCAAATGCTAACCACTAGTCCGCCACTTTTTTAATATATTAATCAATTTTTCATCGTCCAAGTTGAATTCAAGCTAAAAATTTGGTCTATTTCGTTTAAAGAAAATTTATGAATTCAAGAAACTATGAAAGATATATATAGATAGTGCAAGTGGCGTTATCATTTCAGCATGATCTTTGTAACACTCCGAAATATAGTGGTGCATGATGAAAGCTTAAAAGATTGATTTGGCTACCGCTATCACCAAAGTGTACTTATTTTCTCAGCCAAACTTATTGTCAAAATTCTAAAGTTAAGCGTGCTTGAGCTGGAAGCGATTTTAGGATGGATGATCTACCGGGAAGTAATTTTTGGTATCGTGTGAATGATGACAAAACACGGAAAAAATCACATGTTGATTTGTAGGATCGGTTAACAAGTCTTTCAGGCCTCCAGAAGTAGCTCACCCGTCGGACAAGGGTAGGGTCCACAAGACAAGAGAGGGTGTGGGAGCCAATGGACGGTGGCGGTTGGGGAGTTGTATCCAAGTGCTTGGTATGCCAGCAGGTAAAAATCGAGCATCAGAAGCCTAGTGGTAAACTTAAATTGTTACCTATTCCATAGTGGAAATGGCATAAAGTTTGTATGAATTTTATCGCTAGACTCCGAAGATTACATAAGCGAAATGTCTCCATTTGGATAGTAGTACACCGGCTCACCAAATCAGCCCATTTCCTACTAGTTAAGAAAACATTCTCGTCATTCCGACTTGTAGAAATCTATGTAGAAGAAATTGTGAGGTTGTTTGGTGTTCTAAGTAGCATTGTTTTAGACCGTGATCCAAAATTTACTTCACATTTTTGGGATAACTTATATTATAAATTGGGTTAGAAACTACATTTTAATACTACATATCATTCTCGGACATATAGACAACGCAAAAATACTATTAAAACCCTAGTGGACATGTTGAGATCATGTGTTTTAGATAATCAACAATTATGTGAGAAGCTATTGTGGTTGATTGAATTTTCTTATAATAACATCTACCATGCAATATTGGTATGAAACCGTTTGTTGAATTTGAAAAAACAACTAGATTTTGGGTTAAATTGATAAATTTGAAAAGTTTAAAAGTTGTCCAATTTCAGGGGGATTTCTGATCAATTCAAAATTGTGAAGAAAATTCTGTAATAGATGAGCGTGCAGGACTAAAGTTCAAAATCGAGAAAAGCTGGATCCACTCGAGTTCAACCATATTATCAGGTATTTAAAGGCGTTTTAAAGCCCCAACGATGGACAAGCTGATTCTCTCGCAAATTTGAGATTTTTGGTTGATACTTCTCCTTTGTTGGTAGTACTCTATAGACCTGGACACGGGGCAGATACCCGTCATTTTCGCCAGCTTTGATAATTGACCCGTCCCTTACGAGTAATACGATATTCGGGCTTGGACTTGAATGCTCAAAAATCCATTACTTGCGAGGTACTTGTCCCGTTATTTGGATCCGCGGATAACGGATAATTTTACGGGTAACGAGTATTTTTTTGCGGATAACGAATATTTTTGTGGCGGATAACGAGTATATTTTGCGGGGAACGAGTATATTTTACGGGTAACGAGTATTTTTGTTGTGGGTAACGAGTATATTTTACGAGTAACGGGTATTTTTGTTGCGGATAACGAGTATATTTTACGGGTAACGGATATTTTTGTTGCAAGTACCAAGTGACGGGGCGGCTAATGAGTTTCAAGGCTGGTAACGGGGAAAGTAGTGAGAAAAAATTTCGGACTTGGACTTGGACTTGGACTTGCAAGTATTTTAAAAACATACTTTATATTTGGCTTGATACGAGTCGGGTACTCGTTTTTACAGGGCGGGTCCGGGACGAGTCCAGCGGGTAACGAGTCCTGATGCCCAGGCTCAGTACTCTAATAAGGGTCGTTTGCAACCATCATTTAAGTGTTGGGGAACTTCCTTATTAGTTGGCAATATTAAACCGTCATAGAGAAAAAGGGCATTCTCTTCCCTCGGCTTCTGTCAAGCCTCAGCTCATCGCTCCGGCCACCGCCGCTCCACCTCCTACTGCCGGTGACGATCGGCGTTGCAAAGAGATGGAGTTTGTCTTCGTGACATTGAGGATGTGCTTAGGGCTTCTGGGCTTGGGCATGTTTCTCGCTGAGGGTTTTATTTGGTGGACCTAATGGGCCTGTTATAGTTGCTTCAGTTTGTGTTAAAAATTGGCTCCCTATCTGGAGTTTTACGGTTTTTCTTCACAGCTTAAGTTTTTCTCCCGGTGAATTGAGTTTCACTCGGTGGATTGTAGCAGTAAATTTTTTCGAAACGTTCGGTTCGCTAGAAGTTTTTGTAATTCTGGATTGCTTGGTTCTCTTGCTAGGTCAGGATTCGGAGGACCTTAGGAAGCTGTAGGTTTCGACTGTTCAAGAAGGACGATTCTAGTTCGAGTTAACGCACGTGGTAACTTGGTGGATTTCCGGTTTTTAACATGTGCTTGAGTTTCTGAGTCGGCTGCTCCTTGTGGCTCGCGAAAACCAGCTCTTTTTGCTGTTGTTTTTCTCCTTTCATTAGATTAAATCACCTATTTGTCTTAGTTTATTTTCAGTATTTCTGTTTTCTTCGTTTTCTCTCTATCTTCTATCAAAAATTGAAAATGATATTAAAAAATTTAATATTTTACCAAAAAAAAAACTTCCTTATTAGTTATTATAGAATTGTGTAATATTTTAGGAATAAGATGAAAGAGAATAATTAAATTATTCGAATGTTGAATTCTAAAAAATAAAACTGATTTGTTTGTTTTGATATTATTATGGATGTTGTTTTTCTGATGATGATATATCTTATTCCGTCAATACCGGTATCAGCATGCTATTCTAATTTAGCTAGCTCTATTGAGCAATCTGTGATGGCCAGCATCGCCAGTAGATGTATTTCTGTATTCTATATTCTATTAGTGGTAATGGAATCAGTTAATATCGTGGACCGTATTTATCTATGATGAGATTACTCTATTCTGCTGATATTATATGATGATGTGATTTATTTTATTGTGATGACTTTAGTTATAATAAAAAGTAAATATATGCTTGTTAGTATCAATACTGAAAAAATTTCTGTGTAATACATGTTTATCGGGTTTGTAATCTCACTGAGCGATTTTTCGTTCACGTAAGTTTTGATTTCAGGAATTGGATTGGAAAAAACTTTATGATTGAACAGTAAAAGTAGGCGATTTTTCAGCGATCCGTAATCAACTCCAAAACTTTCTCCGAAAGTGACTCCGATGGTGGAATCGGAGGCTGCCAAGCCACCGGTCTCTCTCCCCTTGATGGTTACCTCTCAGGTGAACTCATCTTCTCCGGTGGTCGAAGCCATCGACAACCCTCAGATTCAGAAACAGAGCTCATCTCTGATCACTCCTCAAGCGATCTCTTCTTCTCCGGTGGTTGAAGCCATCGACAACCCTCAGCTACAGAAGCAAAGCTCGTCTCTCTCTCCTGTTAAAGAAATCAATCTTGACATCATCAGCAATTCTTCAGAACCGGCGGCGATGAAGTCTCCCCAGCAAGATCTYAAATCTGCTCCGGTGGTAAAACCTCAGCGAAAAACATTTGCAGAAGCAGTCCAGAAAAAACAGAGGCTATCTAAATACCATTTTCAGGTGGAAACGATTGATGGTAAAACCACAGTGATGATTCCGGACGATGTTTTGGAAGAAGCTCCTCCKCTTTGGAATGAACTGATTGTCGGAAGATTCCCGGAGGACGCACCTCACATAGCCAAAATCCATGTGATAGTGAATAAGATTTGGAGTCGTGGAGACAAAGCAATCCGTATTGATGCCTTTGTTGTTGATGCAACAACAATAAAATTCAGAATCTCTGACCAAGCTACAAGACAAAGGGTTCTCAATAGAGGTATGTGGAACATTGCTAGGATACCGATGTTGGTATCAAAATATGGGCCTCGCAGCGAAGAATCTCAGCCAAGAATCAGCTCCATGCCTCTATGGATTAAAATTAAAAATGTTCCTCATCGCTTGTTCTCGTGGAAGGGACTTAGCCTCCTCACTAGTCCTACTGGTGAGCCTATTCGTCTCCATCCAGATATCACCCTCTGTAAAAGCTTCGAAGAAGCTAAAGTCTTTGTCGAAGTGGACCTAACTAAGGAACTTCCGCAGTCTTTCCACTACTCTTCAAAACAAGGAATTAATGCCTTAATTGAGTACGAATACCCTTGGCTTCCTCCGCGTTGCAGGAACTGCTCAAGCTGGGGTCACACCCAGGAAGAATGCAAACTCTTCAATGGGAAAAAAGAGGACTCTAAAACTGAAACAACAGCTCCTAAGGAGGCTACTGAAAGTGACTCCCCGGTCGCTGAAGCAAATCCTCCACCACTTGACACCTCCGTGGATTTACCTATGCTACGGGATAAGACTTCGGAAGTGGAAGATTCAACACAAGCTTGGACAGATGTCTCGCCAAGGAAAACTGGTAGACAACCAAAGCTAGTCTCAGAACAAGACCATGCTCCCCACTCTATCCCCATCTCCCCATCACTCTTTGGCGTTCTAGCTGAGGAGGAAGAAGAACCAAAACAGGACGTTGAACCTAAAACGGCAGCGAATATAGAAAGCACGGGCATCATGGGTATTCAAGAGGAGGAATACGACGATCGACAAATAAACCCAGAACAACTCTCCCAGGTTTTGCTCTCATCAAGTAACCCACAACAGCAATATGAAGTGAGGCAGTCTCTCCGACGCAACACAAAATCCATCTACAAAAAGGAAAATGATCAATCAATGACACAAATTGTTCAAGGTGCTGGAACTTCCAAAAATTTGAACAAAAAGTTCTCCAGAAAAAGACATTAATGGTGGGATTCTCGTGGAATGTGCGTGGGCTTAATCAAAAATCTAAACATTCTATTATTCGAGATTGGGTACATACGTCTTCTTCGTTATTTGGTTGTCTTTTGGAGACGGGAGTCAAAGAAAGTCGACTTCAAAAGGTTTTTTCTTCTGTCTTTCATGGTTGGTCAGTGTTGACAAACTATGAACACCATCATCTAGGCATTTGGGTTGTATGGGATCCTTCTTCACATGACACCGGTCTTCAAGTCTTCAGATCATTACTTGCTCTGTTCTTTTACGGGACAAAACGAAGATTTTCTTCTTTATCTACACCTCCAATTTTTTGGATGATCGTAGCCTGCTTTGGTCGATATAAAGCATCATAGCTTATCTCTTATTCGAAACAAGCCATGGCTACCCATGGGAGATTTTAATGAAATCTTGGCGATTTGAGCACTCGAACCCTATATCTTCGTGGGATCCTCAAGGAGCGGAATTCCAAGACTTCGTGATGCACATTTAAGTGACTTAGGATCTCAAGGTCCTTTACTCACTTGGTGTAATAAGAGGGCTGAAGGGTTAGTATGCAAAAACTGGATCGCGTTCTCATCAATGAAGAATGAAATGGTTTTTCAACAATCCGATTGTGTTTGATCTTGGGGGATGTTCGACGCAGAATCCGTGTGGAGCTCACGGATCAAGGAGGAGATCGAGCTAAGCGGCCCTTCAAATTTTCAAATCGCAAAACTACCACAGTTTATTCCGACGCTTCAAACTTTCTGGGAATCAACACCACCGTTGTTCGTCTCCACCTCTCTCTCTCTTTGCTAAAAACAAAAAGCTCTCAAGCCTTTAATGCGTGAACTTGGTAGAGACTCTTTAGGTGACATATCCAAGCGGACAAAAGCAGCTTTCACATATCTTTGTCGAAGCAAACTGATACTCTGTCACAGCCTACTATGGAGCATATGAAGCTGGAAGCGAAGCCACGATAGATGGCAGCGTCTCAAATATTGAAGAGGTTACCTGAAACAAAAATCTAAACTGCACTGGTTAAAGGTTGGTGATCGTAATAATTCATATTTCCATAAAGGTTGTCAACCGGACGCAAAAATTCAATCCATGAAATCAAAGACACAAGCTAATATTCTCAAGGGGAAGGAGGATATAAAAAATGAAGCTGCAAGATTTTTTGAGAATTTCTTAAATCAAACTCCACCAGAATTTCAAGGTATGAAACTCAATGAGCTTCAATCTCTTTTCAACTTCCGTTGCTCAACTGAGGATCAACAACAACTCGGCAAACTTATAACTGCTGAAGATATCAAGAACACTCTATTCTCAATGCCTAATAACAAGTCTCCAGGTCCTGATGGTTATACCTCAGAGTTCTTCATATCTTCTTGGTCAATAATTGCAAAAGACTTCACTGCTGCAGTAAAATCTTTTTTTGACAAAGGCTTCCTTCCTAAAGGTATCAACTCTACCATTCTTGCTTTGATCCCAAAGAAAGAGGATTCTATGGAGATGAAGGATTATCGCCCAATCTCCTGTTGTAATGTGCTATACAAGGTAATCTCCAAGCTCTTAGCTAACCGATTAAAAGAAATTCTCCCAAGGATCATTGCACAAAACTAATCAGCCTTTGTTAAAGAGAGACTCTTGATGGAAAATGTTCTACTAGCCACAGAATTGGTAAAAGATTATCACAAGGAGTCTATCTCCTCGAGATGTGCAATGAAGATAGATATATCAAAGGCGTTCGATTCTGTCCAATGGTCATTTCTATTAGCTGGCTGCTAAACTTCCCGAGAACTTCATTCATTGGATAAAACTTTGTATTACCTCAGCTTTGTTCTCAGTTCAAGTCAACAGCTCGCGGTTTCTTTGGCAGTTCGAGGTTTAAGGCAAGGATGCTCTCTCTCACCTTACCTCTTTTTCATTTGTATGAATGTGTTATCAAAGATGATTGACAGGGCAGCGGAAAGGCGACAAATTGGCTATCACCCGAAATGTTAGAAAATTGGATTAACGCATTTGTGTTTTGCTGATGATTTGATGGTATTTGTGGATGGTAGAAAACGATCTATAAAGGGAGTGCTGTCGGTCTTTCAAGAGTTTGAAAAATGTTCTGGTCTGCGAATTAACCTCCAGAAATCAACCTTTTTGGTGGAATCGACGATCTACGAAAGCTGAATTGGCCTACACTTCCGCTTGTTATGGAATCCCCGATGACTTATTTGGGGCTCCTTTACTATCAAAAGCGGATGTCAACATCAGATTATATGCATTGAGAAGGTGAGACATCGGTTTTCATATGGACAGGTAGATTCTTATCTTATGCTGGTAGACTACAGCTTATCTCCTCGGTCATTATGAGCCTGTTGAATTTCTGGATGTCGGCGTATCGTCTCCTAAATGCATGTATAAAGGAACTAGAAGAATTATGCTCTGCTTTCTTATGGTCCGGGCCTGAACTAAACCATAAGAAAGCAAAAATATTGTGGTCAGACATATGCAAACCCAAAAAAGAAGCTGGATTAGGTGTTAAATCACTCTTGGAGGCAAATAAGACGAGCTGCTTAAAACTTATTTGGAGGCTACTATCTCAAAAGGAATCGCTATGGGTGGATTGGATTTGGAAACATAATATCCGGACTGCTTCATTCTGGACAGCCAAGGAGACTGCATCCACAGGATCTTGGATGTGGAAGAAGTTACTCAAATATCGTGAGCTAGCAAGGAGGTTCCACAGGGTTGAAGTGGAAAACGGTACAGATATCTCATTTTGGTTTGATAATTGGTCAGATTTGGGACGAATTATGGACATCACAGGAGATCGAGGCATCATTGACATGGGCTTACAGCGCACGGCTACTCTTCAAACAGCTTTATTATCTGTCCGCCGATGAAGACTCCGCAGTGAAACTTTGATTAGAATTGACAAAGAACTATTGAAGGTGCGACAACACATTCAAGAGTTTGGTGACGCAAATGGAATCGATCGTCATGTATGGCTTCACAAGCATGATAAGTACAAACAAAAATTCTCTACTAAAGATACATGGAATCTTGTTCGACACAGCCTTCCGGCGCAACCATGGCCGCAAGGAATCTGGTTCAGCAACTCAACACCAAAATACTCCTTCCTAGCGTGGACGGCTCTTCGTAATCGTCTTCCAACAAACGCAAGAATACACAGCTGGAATCCTTCTTATGACCCTCTCTGTAAGTTCTGCAATAATGGTGAAGAGACAACCCAACACTTGTTTTTCTCATGTGTCTACTCCTCCAATATCTGGAAATCTCTAATGTTCGGCCTACTTCACAACAACTTCTCTTCAGATTGGAATGTCATCATTCCCCTCATCAGCAAACAAGTTTTGCCACGAACGCCACTCTTCCTCCTCCGTTACACGTTCCAAGCTACATTACACTCCATTTGGCGCGAGAGAAATGATCGTTTGCATGGAAACCCTCCATCACCTCCTGAACGTCTATCAAGACTAATAGACAAGACGGTTAGAAACCGAATCAGCTCCATTCAACAATCATCAAATAAGCTTCAAGATGGGTTCACGATTTGTTTTGCATCGAGAATCTCATAACTTCTTCAGTTTTTTTTTCCTTTCAAATTTGTAATCTTCTTCTATCCTTTTTTAAAACAATAGATAAACTCTTATTGTAAAATGGGTTTCTTTGTGAAATAAATTTAACATTCATTCAAAAAAAAAAAAAGTTTTGATTTCCTTACAAACGGTATTGACGAGCAGCACGTAGCTGATGTTGAAAGTCTCGGTCGTAGCACGAGAGCTTTGTAGTTTTTCCAATGTTTTTTTTATTGCTTTTGGTTTTTCAGATTTAGATATTTATAAGAATTCAAACTTTATGTATTTTGGGATTTTATTATTTTATTTTATTATGTTAGTAATGTTTAAAAATTGGGGTGTTACTATCTTTTTTTTTTTCACCTGAATTAATAATTCAATTACTAGTAAAGAGTTGCATTACAAGCTCGGTCATTTCCCACAAGTTGGGTCAACCAAACAGGAGGAATAACATGTAAATAAGCATGATAAGTAGGGTAACTACTAATATTCCTAGCTAAGGCATCAGCACACAAATTTGTTTGTCGAGAGGAATGTGAAAAAGAGAAATCCTTCTCCATACTCTTGCCCAGTACATCCGTGATATAGTTCCTGAGCCTTGGCCAAGACTGAGAACCCAGCACAGCCGAGATCACACTAACACAATCTGATTCAAACAAAACGTTTTTGTATCCTAGAGGGTGTTACTATCTTAAAACAGGAGAGTTGGACTCCAATTTTTCGCAAAATATTGAGAAAAAACCCAAAAGACATGTTTAAAAAAAATGTTACTTATTTGTTACAAGAATATACTCACAAAGAAAATAAGTTATACTTATTTGAATTAGTAACTTTCATAAAATCAATGAACTTGTTATGAAAACATAACTTAATAGTCGTAGTTTCCATTAGTAGCGCACTCATATCAAATATCAGATTTAAACTGGGGCTGGTTTGTTTAGACTGTTATTTGACTGTAACTTTTGTTTATTTAGTTAAGGCTGTGACTTTAATAAAAAAATAAAAGTCTCTTATTTGTGGCTTTTAGAAAAGCAACATAACAAAGAGGAAAAAAAACAAATTTGGGCTGTTAGTAAACTTCTACATGTGAATTAGCGATGACAAAATAAAATATTTAAACAAATTATTCGCATGCGTAGAGACGTGCATAATTTGCATATGAGCAGACGAAGGTTTGGTGAGAAATGTTTGTTTTGTATCCACACCGTACAGATCTTGGTTCTTTCTGATAAACATAATTTTATATAAAAGTTTGGATATAATTAAATATAGTTTGGTCTGATATCTCTGTCATTAGAGGTGTGGCTGTGTAATTGATGTGGTTTGGGTGTTGACTGTTGTCTAATTGCTAGTATTATATGTTTACTGCTCATCTTATTCTATACTTCTCTTTTCTTTTTTTTTTTCTTTTGAAATTTATATACTTCTCATTTACGTTCCTATTAAACCACATAACTCATAAATATATTTCATAAACACACCTCAAATCTGAACTATTTTGATTTCTCCAAATGAAGAACTATACATTGCAGTAAATCGATCCCGACGAGAATACATTCGTAATTAGTGGGATTAGCGATAATGCCCAAATCTTGAGAAAGTGTGGACATTCAAAAATTGTGTGGTTAATCGGCTTACTCCTCCGCACCACATCTCCAACATGATGTAGCACAACTTATTTTCTCTAACATAATCTAGAGTAGCCATGATTTTGTATAAACTATGAATTTCTAAATATGTATAATTTTCATCCATATACTTGTTTTTTTGGTTGACATTTCAAATTTATTTCTCAACAGTAAAGACTATATACAAAGTGGAAAGATAAAAAATGATGTGGCATGATCATACTTGTAAAAACAGAGGGAAACAAAGCCAAGAAAGAGGAATCGGGCATTTACAGTTGACGAGCTTAAACACATATACATAGTAAGCCTTCAAACTTGAGTCAACCTCTATACCTCAGCGATTATATTCTGTTTCAAATGGCTTTGTCAACAATCAAGTCAATCAGCAACAATGTTGAAACGGTGAAGGATGACATTGTAGTTCTGAAGGATGACTTCAAAGCCGGCATTAACACGGTGATGGACGAGTTTTCTGCAACAAGAGTTGCAATAAATGCAATTCCCGAGTCTCTCGAGGTTAATCTCCAACAGTTAAATCATACTCAACCCTCTGTTCCTGCAACTCAAACAGCCCTGAACCCTACAATGGCAGATGCACAACCACCATCAACCGACAATCTAGATCCTTCGACTCCACCATCCACCAACACTATAACTTAGATAAGTGGTGTGCATCACTTGGGTTATAGGTTTTTATTTGATTTATGTGCAAGAACTTGATTTTGGTTTCATTTCGTTATGTAAGACTTTGTAGATTCTTATTGTTATAATGTATGGATTTATGTAAAAACTGGATTTGGTCTTTTGGTTTGTATGTAAGAACTGAATTTATGTAGATTCCTTTGTTATAATGTATGGATTATGATTTCGATTGCAATTGTTTTTTATTTTTGGTTAATCCAGAGTTAGCCACGAAATATTTCGTGGCTACGTAACGCAGATTTGCCACATGACATATAACATGGTTATTTTTTTAGAAAGCCACTAAATAGTCACGAAACAATTCATGGCTATGTAACATAGGTTGCCACGTTTTAGCCACAAAACAAAACATGGCTAACTAAACCACAATTTAGCCATGAAAACATTCGTCGCTATATACCCACGGAACAAAGAGTGGTTATTTCGTGGCTATTGTAGTCACGAATCGTGTGTGGCTAAATCGTGGCTAATTTCACTATTCTAACTACGAAAAGCCACAAAAACTTTAAGACACAATTAGTTTTTGTGGCTTTTCGTGGCTATTTACACGTATAGCCACAAAATTTATGCTTTAGCCACAAATATTTCCGTGGCTATACGATATTTTTTTACTTGTGGTTGAAGTCTAGTCATATGGGTCAAAGCTACGGATCAAATTCCACCATGTACAAAAACAATCGTATTTTTCTTAGTCAATTTAATTTTTCGGATCTAAGATGATGTATGTATATATGAGATTCGGTCCAAAACCTCTGAATTATTAAAAGAAAAATTGTAAACATCTTACATAGTAAAAATACTCGATTTTTTACAATGATTAACCCGGAAAGAAAAAAAAAGAAACGTTTAGTTAAGTATTATTAAGTTCACAAAGTAGAGTTTAATTACTCAGCAATCCATAAAGCAATCGCTTTGGACCTCCATAGTGTTTGCATCGCCTCGGATTCCAAGGAATGCATTGAAACCATTCAATCGGCATCAGAACATCGTGATCTATTTGGTATCCTAAAGGATATACATCACTTCTCAATTAAGATCGAGGCTATCTTTTTCGCTTTTATCACTAGAAATGTCCATGCTGTTGCAGACTCTGTTGCAAAGACAGCTCTTTCTGACTTTTTAATCAGGAAAGAACGATACTCTCTTTCGCTAATTTAGTAATGAAAAGTTTTCCTTTGGTTGAAAAAAAATAAAATAAAGTTACTGATTTTAAGTCTGCATTGACCCAACCCAACCACGATTGGGCCGAGCAACTCAAAACCCAGCAGCTTAATGGCTCATGGTCATCCCCTAATCACTTTACTTAAAAAAACTCTGTTCTTCTTCAGATTTCTCGAGGAAGAAGAACCAAAGCGTTTGCCGTCGAAGAACCACAGGTTAGTATTCTTGTTTCTTGAAATACAAAATTGAAAGCATTGCTCAAAAACTACTCGGGTATTGTTTAATTTACTCAAAGTCATGACTTTTTTTTTTTGTTTTTTTTGGTTCTTATGAAGATACGGCGTGTGGTAAATAATGTCTTCTGGTTTGAAAATCATAGAAGAGCAGCAAAAACCGATTGAGAAGCTGCAGATTTATCCGACCTCTAACGCTGGTGTTTCTCCTTTTTGGCGAGGTTTGTCAAAGTTTACATCTTTTAGCTGATTTTGGATATGTATTTTGAGAAGTGATTTTTGCAAGCTTGTTCCTTATATTCAACTGTTTGTATATCTCAGAGAAGTATGAAAGGGATGCTAAAAAGTATTGGGATATATTTTACAAGCATCATGGAGATAGAGTAAGCCTTTATCTCAGTTATTTTCTTTCTCAGTTCACATGTAATTGAGCTACTATTGATGCGTATAAGTGTAACATAGGGTGGATTCACTTTTGATATGATAAATTCTTTTAATTTCGTTAGCTGAAGATGCTAAGGACCCTTAAAATACATGTTAAGACCCTTACTTTGATAATATGTGGTAGAAGTATAAAAGTGAAGAGTTTCTAAGCTGCCACTCCTCTGAACTGGTTAGGTTGATTGATGGGTTTGAGGACTCAAGTTAGTTAGTGATACTAAATATCAAGTGTTGGTTTGTATGGAGGTTCTATAGGAGAAACAAAATTATGGCAGAGTCTTGAGCGGATCTTGTGTAAGGAGTGTGAGGGGCTCTGTCTTCAACTGCCTCAGCCTTGATTCCAGTTTTTATCAGCAATATAACCTAAGTTCCTTTCTGGATCCAGTTTTAGGTCATATCACAACGTTGACATTACTCATTAGTGCTTTGTGAAATTTGAGCGTGAGCTCACTGTGCTAATGATATTGCTGTACTTTATATGATAAGATTTTCTTGTCCTTCATCAGTTTTTCAAAGACCGCCACTACTTGGACAAGGAATGGAATAGCTATTTTTCCGTGAGTATTAAAACTAGTTCTTATGGTATCTGCTGTATTACCTATTATAGTATTAACCTGAGTTTGTTTTATTCTCTTTTTCAGGTTAGTGGGAAAAAGATCATTCTTGAGGTAATCACAAATGCTCAAGCTGTTACTCATCTAAATCTAGCTATTTTGTTGTTTGCTAGATGAGTAGCTTTTGTAGATTATTCTGCTGAGAAATTGGTCTTGATTTGCAGGTTGGCTGTGGAGCTGGAAACACCATCTTTCCGTTGATTGCCACATATCCAGACATTTTTGTTTATGCATGTGATTTTTCACCACGAGCCGTCGAATTGGTCAAGGTTGGTCATTATTCTTCTCTAATGTTTCCATTTCTTTGGTTGATTTCTCTTTGCTAGTGAGGTCAATTTATTCAGCTCTATGATGTAAGTTTTTATTTGCTGGGTATAACTGATAAACGTATTACTGCATTATGCATGAGTACCTTAAATGTACTGATTAACTGGCAATTTATTGTAATAGTCTTTGTCTCTTAAGAACATTTAACAGGTCCACCTTAATTTCTCCCTGAGTAGTTACTTGTTGCGTCCACCACATGGAATAGTGTATGATTTGTCATGTGCTTCATAGCTTTTTTGTTTCCTGGATTCCATTGAACTTGATCAGGGTGTATTTGACTTGTTATGACATTCAGGCTCATGATGAATACACAGAGACGCGTGTGTTTGCATTCGCTTGTGACTTGACAGGGGATGATCTTGACAAGCATATCTCTCCATCCTCAGTTGATATTGTGACCATGGTATTTTCCTAACAAATGTATATTATTGTGTTAACTCGGTAGAAGATAATAATCTATCAAGTTATCTTAGTAAAAGAATAACACTCCCC
This sequence comes from Boechera stricta, assembly GCA_018361395.1. NCBI lineage: Eukaryota > Viridiplantae > Streptophyta > Magnoliopsida > Brassicales > Brassicaceae > Boechera > Boechera stricta. Next base: position 5,903,702 of record CM031541.1, read on the forward strand.
TCTAATTGCTCCCCTGGTTTTTGTTTCTTTGAGTATACAATGTTTGAGCCTTTTCTTTTCTCATCATAGACTATTTCTCATGTAAAATACTTGTTGAACAGATATTTGTTTTATCTGCGGTATCCCCAGGGAAGATGCCCTCAGTATTGCAGAACATTAGGAAAGTGCTTAAGGTATCAAACACATCCTTTCTAATGTAATTTTGGGCATCTATCTTCCTCTGTAAGTCTGAATTTCTCATGTTGAGTTACTTTCTTATTATTCTGTTTTCAGCCAAATGGTTGTATACTCTTCCGTGACTATGCTGTCGGTGATCTTGCTCAGGTTTGATCCACCTTTTATAACTTCCAAATTTGAAGTTGTCGCTTCTCATATGAATGCCCATTTTAATGCACTTGAAACGAGTCTCTTTAACTTTAAATATTTTGTTGAAAAGAATAAAACTTCTACTACAGTTTCATGCTTCAAAACAAAAAATTGTGGATTTGCTTTCCCTTTTGGAAGATCAACCAGTTTTTAGATTTAGTATCCTTTAAAATACGAAGGCATGGTTACCCATTATGTGTTTCAGTATTTTATCAACAGGAGAGGTTTTCTGGGAAGGATCAGAAGATCAGCGAGAACTTTTATGTCAGAGGTGATGGCACTGTAAGTTCTTTCTTTATTACGCGATATATCTTTGCAGTACACATTTCTATTTTTGGCAGAACTGTGATGATTTTACCTTTTTTCATGCAGCGTGCATTCTACTTTTCTAATGAATTCCTAGAAACTTTGTTTTCCGAACAAGGATTTGTGGTTGAGGAGCTTGATGTTTGCTGCAAACAAGTTGAGAATCGTTCACGCGGACTGCTCATGAATCGGCGCTGGGTCCAAGCTACATTTCGTCGATCAAACGACAACAAAAACCCTTGTGATAGGATGACTCCTGCTAAATTAGACCAATCTGAGAAACAGAATAACATTCATCTTAAATCTGAGGAGCAGGAAAGAAAAAAGGTTGTCGATTACACTGACATTGACATATCCGATGGTCTGGCGATGGAAATGTTTGGAGCCTCCCCATCAAGTCATGCGGTAAGAGACTTTAGTAATCTCATTGTTTTTACATATTTTATCCAAGACTTTCTTTTTTTCTTTTATGCTTATGAGTTCATCTCTTTTTCTATCTGATTCGTTTTCGTAGATGTGCGTGGTTAAGCTTAGGGATTCTGCTTTCAAAATCAAACTTTTGTCCAAAGAATACCAACATACTTGCAAATCTACAGGATTAATGCTTTGGGAGTCTGCTCGGCTTATGGCTTCTGTTCTTGACAGGAACCCAAACATTGTTTCTGGAAAACGGGTGTTGGAATTGGGTTGTGGCTGCACAGGAATTTGCTCGATGGTAGCTGCCAGATCAGCTAACCTTGTGGTAGCGACCGATGCAGACACAAAGGCACTTACGTTATTGACAGAGAACATCACAATGAACCTCCAATCTTCTTTACTTGAAAAACTGAAAACAGGTGTACTTGAATGGGGAAACAAAGAGCATATAGAAAGCATTAAGGGTTTGGCTTCAGAGGGATTTGAAGTTATCATCGGGACAGATGTTACCTATGTAGCTGAAGCCATTATACCTTTGTTCGAAACAGCAAAAGAGTTGATCTTACAGAAAATGGGAGACTTAGAGGTGCAAGAAAAGCCAGCATTGATTCTATGCCATGTTTTCAGAAGGGTTGATGAACCTTCTCTCCTGTCAGCTGCATCTAAGTTTGGGTTTAAGCTTGCAGGCAGATGGGCTGCGAATTCAAAGGAACCTACTATTGGGAACATCATCGACCATTGGTTTTCCGAAAAGGATTTGGTCGCAGAAATCCCGAGTTCTGCGTTGCATATTCTCTACTTTCAGATGGAGTAACTATGGGGTGGAGGAGCAAATGTTGATTAGGTGGAGAGTTTTTTTTTATTTTCTCATTGAATCCCAAATGAATGAATGTCCTACATGTATTCATAATCAGTGGATTGCGTTGGGTGATCTTGTTCTTGGTACTGTAAGAATCTGACCTATATTAGCAGTGAATGTTTTGGGTATCAAACAATTACAGTATACAAAAAAGTGCATTAAAAAGGCTAAGGGGCTGTTTGTAAGGACTTGTAAGTTATTTTTAATGTGTCCAATCACATTTTAAAGTTTTAAAGTCAAAGTATTCTTTAAAATTGTCACAACCCAAATTAACATTTTTAGTTTTGTTATATTTTTACTTTTTTTTTAAGTCAATAAAAGATGGCTTTAATTTTTTTTTAAAGTTGCATTCATTATTCTAATAGCCAAATTCACTGTTCAAATAATATTCAAAATTCTCAAAATCGCCATTTTTTTACTTTTACATTTTATCTCCAAAAAATGCAATTTAACTCCGCAAATTCAAAAATAATACGTAATATAACCCGTTTTCTTTATCGTCAAGTTTGTTAAATATTGATATATAATATATCAAAATCGAATCCGTCACAATGAGAAATCTAAATCTACCATTAGAATTTTAAAAATCTAATGTATGCGACCGTGAAAACATTTAAAAGATAAGTATAAATGTTATAATGCGTATTATTTTTGATTTCGTATGATTGATCTGTATTTTATTGGAATAGACGATAAAATTATAAAAATAGACATCTAGGAGGCTTTTTTTTCTTTTGTAGAAAAGGCAACAAAAAAAAATTACAAGTTCAAATCAATTAATTCCCAAACAATTACATTGGATTATCTTGACGTCATTTTCCCGAGAGCAAGAGATTGAGCATGGCTCCCTCTAGCTTTAGAGAGAAAACTTCTTTTCCTTGTCCGGCTTTTTTCCTCTTGATATGGTCGGTTTACTTTTCGGCAATAGTCTAGCTATCGTCTGGATCATTTTCTCATATGACCTTACTCATCAAAGAAAATGCCCAAAACCTACCTATATTAACATTTTTTTTTATCTTTTTTTTAGGCGAAAATAGGTAAAAGATAATATAACTTTGACACTTTAACATATTTATAAAATGCCTAAGAGATCCATCCTTTTTTGGATCCAAATCAGATCTACCCAGCAAATTAGTTGGGTTAGTTTGTATTAGCTCATGTGAAACGGTCCGATCCACCAATCCATCTACTTTTTCCGTCTCCTTATTCGCTATTGTTCGTCTTCCTCGTTCTCTTCAGCCGAACAAAGAAACTGATGAATGAACTCAAAATCCCACCGTTTAACCTAACACACCGTTTTGCCTCTTCTTCTTCCCGTTTCTCTTTAAATTGTTGTTCTTTCCTCAATTTCCTCAATTTCTGAGAAATTTCTCCATTTGCTTGATTTCAACTTCCATTCCTCATCTGTCCGACGTTACCCCGCGTTTCCGCCGTTCTCCAACTATCTGAAATCCTTCTCCTACTCACCAAAATGTGAGTTCCGTCTAGATTTGTTGCGAATTTTGATAGATTTACTTTGAAAAATTATGGGGTTTTACTTTGATTTTGAGGATATTTATAGGTTAGATTTGTGGATAATGGTCTGGTCTAAGAACATCCAAAATCGGGGTTAAAATCGGCCACCGATTCCACCAAGAAGAATGGAACATTGGTTCTCCGCAGCCGCAGCCTATTCTGCCACACAGCCGCAGCCTATTCTGCCACAAGAGGCTTCTTCACGATCATTTCAAAGTCTTAGAGACCCTTAAGATGGTACTTGTAGATGAGGAGATGATTTGGTTTAACGAGCACCCACAATTTACGCACATATTCCACATGTTGCCCTAAGCAAACCGAAGCTGATGGGGATATTGCTTCTACGGAAAGTCCAAATGGAGAAGAGGGAACAAGTTTGGTTCGTGGTCAACGGTGTGCCCATTAGATATTCTATTAAGGAACATGGCCTCCTCGAAATTATATTGCAATCATTACTCGAACGAGTATGAGAAGAAGGGGAGTATGAACTTTGTGATGAGACATGTTTGGAAGGATAAGTTAGAAGTTAAAAATGTGCTAGATGTGACTTTCGATAATGATCGGTTGAAGATGGCGGTTTTGTACGTCCTCGCGACGATAATTTATGGAAGGTCAAAGATTGTTGGATGACTCATCGAACCGTTTATTGTTCGAGTGGTGGATGATCTAGACTTTTGTAATCCTTCGATGGGGACGTTTTACTTTTGATGATTGTGTAAAAGAAGTTGACCATCTATTCACTCGCTTCAATGGTGAGGTTCAAGCGAGTTGGACATTTCGGGTTTCATATTGCCATTGGAGGTAATCTTTTAAATAGTTTAAATGGTAGGCTTGTTTAACTTGTATTTCTTATGTGTAGTTATTGGCGTTTGAATGTATACCAGCATTAAGGACAACTTTTCGAATACCCGTTGTAAAAGCAGACATATCATGTCCAAGGATGTGCAAGAGGAAGTTCAAAGATATAACCTATAAATGATATCGGTTGAGAGAAATTTATGAGTAGTTTGGAGACACAAAGATATCTCCTTGATTTGTTTCGTTTATTTTCATAGACGACTTTAACAACTAGGGTAAGTATGTAATTTTCTTTGTATTATATGCGCATTTGCCCCCTGAAAATTCTAAAGGTCACCTTATTATGCGTGTCATGGGGAGACATGGTTTAATAGTGATCTTAGAGAGGAAATAGATGGTATTGACCCGATTATTAATGATTGGAACTAAAAATAATCGTCGAGCATAAGAGGATATTTTAAAAGGACTTGTCAAATTTAAATTTCAATCACGAGTCCCCGAGGCAGCCCCTGCGTTAGCCCCTGAGTCAGCCCATCAGTCCATCTATGTGGCAATAAACATGCCTGAAGTTCTGCGTAATGAAAAATTGCGGAATGTTTTATACAATTGGAAGAGAGGATGCACAGTTTGATCTTCTAAACAATCAGATGAAATTTGTGGAAGAATTTATGGATGAGTAAAGGAGTGCGAGAAGAAAGTTTAGGGATTATGAGGATTTTTTCTATGGGCAGATGAAGAAGGTATGGGAGTCCTCCACCAAGAAGGAAATGTGCTTGTCTCATGCATATCTTGTTGTGTTGAAGGTCCACCCGTCTCATGCACACCTTTTTATGCCGAAGTTCTTCTCCTCTCCACACCTTGTTGTGTGGAAGTTACGCCAGTTTCATACCCACCTGAAAACTATTATATGCAAATTACAATTTCATTTGATTAATTTTTAATTTCACAATTCTCACCTCTTGGAGGAAGACTCCCATAACTTTTTCCCCAGCGCATTGAAAAGTCTTCATAATCCTTAAAATTTCTTCTCACACTCCTTTGCTTCTCCATATATTATTCCAAGAATTTCATCCTATCGTTTAGAAGATCAAGTTGCACCTTAAACCCATTAAACTCATCTTCCATTTCCTTTCGCATCCTCTCTTCCATTTGCATAAAAACATTATGCGATTCTTCATTACGCGGTGCTTCAGACATGTTTGTTGTCTAATGGACGGGCTGATGGGCTGACGCAGGGGCCGACAAATGGGCTGCCTTGGGGACTCGTGATTGAAGATCTAAATTGTAAAAAAAAATTACAAAAATATCTTCTTATGCTCGACGACTAATTTTTGGTTATAATAAGGCGATCCTTAGAATAAGGCGATCCTTAGATCACTATCAAACCATATCTTCCCATGACACGCATAATAAGGCGATCCTTAGAATCTTCAGGGGACAAAATACTATAAATATCTTGCGCATATAGTACAAATAAAATTACATACATACCCTATTTGTTAAAGTCGTCTATGAAACTAAATGAAACAAATTAAGAAGATACCTTTGTGTCTTCAAGCTTCTCATAAATTTCTCTCAACCGATATCCTTTATAGGTTGTATCTTTGAACTTTCTCTTGCACATCCTTGGACATGATATTTCTGCTTTTGCAACGGATATTTGAAAAGTTGTCCTCAATGCTGGTATACATTCAAACACCAATAACTACACATAAGAAATACAAGTTAAACAAGTCTGCCATTTAAATTATTTAAAAGATTACCTCTAATGACAATATGAACCTGAAAATGTCCAGCTCGCTTGAACCTCACCATTGAAGCGAGTGAATAGATGGTCGACCTCTTTTACACAATCATCAAATGTAAAACGTCCCCATTGAAAGATTACAAAAGTCTAGATCATCCACCACCCGAAGAATAAACGGTTCGATGAGTCCTCCAACAATCTTTGACCTTCCATAAATCACCGTCGCAAGGAAGTACAAAACCGCCATATTCAACCGATCATTATCGAACGCCATTATCTTCAACTCAACTAACACATCTTTAACTTCCAACTTATCCCAAAATGTCTCATCACAAAGTTCATAATCCCCTTCTTCTCATACTTATTTGGGTAATTATTGCAATATAATCCGAGGAGGCGATGTTCCTTAATAGAATATCTAATGGGCACACCGTTGACCACAAACCAAACTTGTTTCCTCTTCTCTGTTTGAAATGTCCGCAGAAGCAACATCCACATCTTGAACTATTATTGCTCGTTAAACCAAATTATCTCCTCATCTACAAGTACCGTCTTAAGGGTCTCCAAGAATTTTAAATGATCACGAAGAAGGCTCTGGCGACGGAATAGGTGGCGGCTGCGGAGAATCAATGTTCTCTTCTTCCTCTTCTCTTCTTGGTGGAATCGGTGGCCTACTCCAACCTCAATTTCGGATATGCTTAGGCCGGGTCATTATCCACAAATCTAACCTACAAATATCCTCAAAATCAAAGTAAAAAAACCTATAGTTTTTTTAAGTAAATCTATCCAAATTCGCAACAAATCTAGACGAAAATCACCTTTTGGTGAGAAGGAGAAAGATTTCGGTTTGTTGGAGAACGACGAAAACGCGGGAGAACGTCAAAGAGATAAAGTATGGAAGATGAAATTAAACAAATAAAGAAATTTCTCAAAAACTGTAACTCACGATTCACAAAATTGAGGAAAGTACGAGAATTTAAGGAGAAACAGAAAGAAGAAGAGGCGAAATGGTGCATTAGACGAAAAAGTGAGTTTGGCAAAATGGTGAGATTTCGAGTTCGTTTGTCGGTTTCTTTGTTTGGCCGAAGATACAAGGAAGACGATCAGTAGCGAAGAAGGAGAGTGAAGAAGTAGATAGATTGATGGATCGGGCCGTTTTACATAGGCTAATACAAACTGGCCTAACTAATTTGCTGGATAGATCCGATTTGGATCCAAAAAAAAGATGGATCCTGTGGGCATTTTGTAAATATATTAAAGTGTCAAGGTTATATTGTCTTTTACCTATTTTTTGCCTAAACAGAAAAGATAAAAGAAATTGTTAAATTGAAGTAGATTGTTTGGACATTTTTTTTTGATGATTAAGCTCATATGAAAAAATAATCCCTTGTGAATTACAAGGTGAGTTAGTCTCATTGGAGTGGAACTCTTTCATTTGTTGAAGTCATTTGACACGTGGCTGCTTTAGTTTTGCTCTTGTTCTTATCTTCTTTAATGGGAAAACAGTCAATAAAACCCCCAACTTACGTCGTTTTGCCGATTTAATCACCAACTTTCGTATTCACCAACAAAACCTTGAACTTCTGTTGACCGAGCCAAATTAACCCCATTAAAGTCAAACTTAACTGAGTTTAAGCTGCTGTTAAGACGCTGTTAACGGCGACGTTAGGTCGTACTAAAAAGCCCGCCAACCCCTAACTACTCCCGCCAAAGCCATCTCCATTGATAAAACAATCGATTCCTCCATCTCAATGTCAAAATTTCAGCTTCTTCTTCAATTGTTAATCCCGAAATCTAATTCTCCACTCTAAATTTCAATATGAGCTCAAACTCTCAAAAATCATCCGGAAAATCTTATGTTATTCGAGGCATCCCGACGAAGTGTGTGTGTGGAGGTGATGTGAAGATTTTCACATCAACGACGCAAGAGAATCCCGGTCGTCCTTTCTACCGATGTGTAACGAAGAAGAATGTAAGTGATTCATCTAGATTTGCTTTGTTTTTATCTAAATCTGAAATCGATTTGTTACATAGGAACATTTGTTTAAGTGGGTTGAAGAATCGGTGCTTGAGGAGGTTGAAGATGCGTTACCGAAATTTGGAAATCTCGAAAGTGAAGTCTACAATCTGAAGGCCGAGGTTGAATTTATGAAGGATATGATGCATGACTTGAGAGCTGAAGTAATGGGATGCAAAAGTGTAGTTAGGAAGTTGAATGTGTGTTTAGGAACTTGTTTTGTCGCCACCGCAGTCATCACCTATCTACTTTATCGTCGTGTGTAAGGAGCTTCACATTGAGTATGAAATGGCATTTTAATTGAGTATAGAGTGTTGTTTAGACCGATGTGTATGGTCTTTGTTAATGTTAAAACATTTATCTATGTTTAATCTACGTTTTATCTTTGTTTAATCTTTGGCATTGTCTTTGTTTAATCTTTGTTTTATCTATGGTATTGTCTTTGTTTAATCAATGAAATTATGTCTTAACCAAAAGCAAAACGAAACAACAACATACCAACAAAGCAAGGATAAGAATAAACAAACCAACAAAAACAACAACATAGCCGATAATAAGGATAAGATGTCTTAAACAAGGATAATAAGTCTTACAAACCAGAAGTTTCAACAAACCCACAAAAACAACAACATAGCCGATAATAAGGTTTCAAGAGAACCTACAAAATAACCATCATAGCCGATAATAAGGTTTCAAAAGAACCAGCAAAAAACCATCAAAGCCGATAACAAGTTTTCAATAAAGCCGATAACAAGGTTTCAATACCATCAGAAACCCATAAAAAACAAAAACAACAAGTGTTTCTTCTCCGTCTAAGCTTGGTATACTCCTTGTGATCCAATTTGAGACTCCATCTGTGATCCTCCTTGTGATCCAATTTGTGACTCCATCTGTGATCCTCCTTCCTGAAGTAATTCATTAAAAAAAAAAAAAAAATTGCTTTTAAGAAACCATGAACTGAATCATATAAAAGAGGTAATTAAATTAGTGACTAACCGATGTCTTCTTTGGCCGGCCCCGTGGTCTTTTAGCAGGAGGTTCAACACTAGGTTTTCCACATGATGCCTTGTTGTGCCCTTCTTCCTTACAGTTTGAACATGTCATGATGCGATGTTCTCGGGTTAACTTGGTTTTTCTCTTCTTAGAAGAAGTTTCATTGATGCTTTTACGCCTTGCGTATTTACTTGGTCTACCACGGTGGCTTGATCTGTCTGGTGGTGGCAAGACAGGCAATCTACCTAACCTAGGCCATAGCTTCATACCTTGGACTGGCTGTATACCACGTTGATATGTTTTCTGCCAAGTCTTTGTTGTGAAAAACTCAGATACATAATCATCAACCTTGAGTTTTTTGTTGACGATGACACAAGCAGCATGGATACAAGGGATGCCATTCAGCTGCCACTTTCCACATCCGCATGTCTTCTTACTCATGTCAACACTATACGCACAACCATGACATTCAATCTCATGGACATCACCAATAGTCAAGTATCTGAAACATTCCCGAGACTTCTCAATGACAGATTGAATATCAGCATGTGTGGTCCTTGTAAACCTTGTTGTGCACCTATTCACGATGATAGACCTCTTAGCTGTTCTGACCATACACTGCCTTCTAATGCTTTCCAACAAGTCAAGTAGTGGTTGGGACCTAGCCTCCTTAATGGTCTTATTGAATGATTCACACAAATTATTCAGAGTATCATTGCAGCATGAACCAATCCTGAAAAATGCCCGAGACCATTTAGGTGGATCTGTTCTGAGTAGAGAATCGTAAGTAGCTTCATTGTACTGCCTCAATGCCACCATATTATCTTCAAACTCTTCTTTGGTATAACTGCGAGCTACTTTCCAGAACAACCGTTCAAGCTCCATATCATGATTATCTCTTTTCCAATTTCCAAGAATGTGCCTCGCGCACATTCTATGTTCTGCTTCTGGAAGTTGATTCTGCACAGCTTTCACCAAACCCTACAAAAGAAGTGAATGTAAGTACACTACACAAGTTAATTCCAAGTACACTACACAAGTTAATTAAAATGTACCTTTTGCTTATCGGATATGAATGTGTAGTCTTTTCCCTCACCAAGTCCCAAGTCTCTTTTCAGATGGTTTATAAACCAATCCCAATTCACATCATTCTCTATCTCCACAATAGCCCAAGCAATAGGGACAATTCTATTGTCAGCATCTCTTCCAACAGCAGCTAGCAACTGTCCTTTTACATCCCATTTCAAGAAGGCACCATCAACACCTATGATAGGTCGACAACTACTCTTCCAAGCGACCTTTTGTGCTTCAAAGCATACATATAAACGATCAAACCTTTGGTTGCTTCTTGGAGTTGGACCCGGAATAGTTTGAATCTCCATGATGGTTCCGGGATTTGTCCTGTGAATCTCTGCCTCATAATCCCAAATGCGCGCAAAATGTTCTGCATGCGTACGTCTTCTTGCCCTTGTAAGTTTGGTCTTGGCTTTTCGACATTGCTCATCCGTAACAATCAGGTTGTACTTCCTCCTTATCTCTGCTGCCATCTCCACAGCAGTCATTGATGGCCCTACCCTCAATCTCTCCTCAAATATTTCTGCAATTGTTGAACTCTTCAACATCCTAGAGTAACCAGACCGGATACATATGTGCGTATCTTCATAAACTTTAATCTGCAACCTATTTCTGATCTTCTCGTATGAGCAATACACTCTCCACTTACAATTGTACTCTTTGTCCGAACAAACCGCACGAATCTTCTTAGATGATGACTTGTTTAGCTTGATATCGTATCCGGTTGTTAGAGAATACTTGAGAAGCGCTTGCTTGAATTCAGAAGCCGATCTAAATGTCTTACCCAACCTTAAAATTTCAGGCCCTTCTTCTTCATCTTCATGTATCTGTTCTTCAACATCCTCATCTGAAGGTGCATATGGATCGGGAATGTTTGCCTCATTCCACAAATCAACCTCCTCCTCTGACGCATCGCCTTCTCCTTCTTCACCTTCTCCTTCTTCAACTTCTCCTTCTTCACCATCGCTATCTTCACTGTCGCCATCTTCACTTTCCACTTCTCCCTCTGAAGCTTCACTTTCGCCATCTTCATCGTAGTCATCTTCGCCTTGGGTTTCTTCAGCGGTTCCTCTATCGTCGTTTCCGGCTATAGACTCCGCCGGATCTTCTACCTCGTCTGCGACTGTGACCGGTTCTTCACTCACTCGCACCTCGTCTGCGACTGTGACCGGTTCTTCACTCACTCGCTGTGACTCGACTCGCTCTAACTCGCCTTCATCACCAGCTACTCTCTCTCGCCGTGACTCGCCTTCATCATCTGCTGCTCTCTCTCGCCGTGACTCGCCTTCATCACCTTCTGCTCTCTCTCGCCGTGAATCACCTTCAGTGGCTGCTTCTCTCGGTTGTTGTGATTCAGCGAGAGCTTCTTGTCGCCGACGATAAGACGGTAAGTTCATGAGACTCACCATCGTCGATCTGGGAGAACACTCGAGCTTTCGATTTGGGAAGATTAGGGAGCTTAATCGATTTGGGGAGATTTGGGGGAGATGGGAGATAAATTGATTTAGAGAAAATTAGGGTTCTGATGGTTGATATCGATTTAGTATCCTAGTTATTAACGACCTAACGTCGCCGTTAACAGCGTCTTAACAGCAGCTTAAACTCAGTTAAGTTTGACTTTAATGGGGTTAATTTGGCTCGGTCAACAGAAGTTCAAGGTTTTGTTGGTGAATACGAAAGTTGGTGATTAAATCGGCAAAACGACGTAAGTTGGGGGTTTTATTGACCGTTTTCCTCTTCTTTAATAGTTGGTTTGTTTTTCTCGTAATAAATGAATGTTGGACGTAAAGAAACTAAATTAAATTATTTTCCTAAATAAAATATTAAATGTTTTTTAAAATAATAAATATTATTATACAAGTAATGTATACTGAAATAATAAAATCACGAAGAGAGTAATGTAACTGAGATCATAAAGCTGTTATACCACAAGACATCTTTCAAACTCCTATAAAATCGCTTAGGATCGAAATACGTATGTAGGAGACATACCAATTTAATAAACTTCTAACAACATTTAATTCATATAATTTAAATTTATGAAAAAAGTTTTGTTATATTCTTTAAAATTTTCTTTAAAGTTTTCACAACCCAAATTAACATTTTTAGTTTTGTTATAGTTTTAGTTTTTTGAAATCAATAAAAGATGGCTTTAAACTTTTTTAAAGTTGCATTCATTATTCTAATTGTCAAACTTGCTGTTTTTCTCGTAATAAATGAATGCTTAATGGAAAAAAATTACATTATTTTTCTAAATAAAATAATAAATGATGAAAAAAATGAATATAGTCATCACATCTCCTATATATTAATTGAAAATTATTTTAACAAAATAACCTTATGTTTACGTGGAATATTACAACATTGTCATGCTGACGTGTTATCGCCAGAATGATTCTCAAAAAATATATTTTATAAGACATAAATTACTAGATTAATTACATAATATGTCATTAGATCAATCATATATAAACTAACTTCACTACAAAAAAAAATGAGCAAATACCGACCGACGGAATTAGCGACGAAAAATTAGTCGTCGCAATTTTTCGACGAAATTTAGACAGAATAGCGAGAAAAACAGATGTCGTCGGAAAGTGGTCGCTAAATTAGTGACCACTTTCCGATGATCGCTTATTTCAACAAAATTTAGACGGAATAGCGAGAAACACAGATGTCGTCGGAAAGTGATCGCTAAATTAGCGACTACTTGACAAAAATTAGGATCGTCGCTATGTCGTCGCTAAATTAGCGACCACTTTCCGACATAAGTTAGAGTTTTTATTATTTGCTACCACTTTCACACGACATCATGTAAATCATTTAAAAACCGCATATTAATATATAGATTATAACTTATACGTCGTAGAACTGAATTATCAAAACCATATCTTTAGATTTTCATTTATTTTTTAATACTGACATAATGCTAGACTTTTTTAAAATTATAAACTTGTACTATTATTTTTAAATTCTAAACTTGTACTATCGATTGTTAAACTTGTACTATTATTTTTACATTATATACCAATTCAAATCAAAGATAAGCTCTTAAATATAGTTTATTTAGGTGTTTGTTATTCACTCTGTTTCACAAAGAATATCATTCTGCCATTTTTCACACATACTAAGAAAAAAAAAAGTATATGTATATATATATCTCTTTTGTTGACCAAAAAAGAACAAAAAAAATAATAATCTCTCTAATACATTTTATTGCTACAATTATTTCTCTTTAGTTATAAGCTGGAATAGTAGGATTAAATTAAGTTAGTAAAATTTGAAACAATAATATAACTATAAGATGACATATTTTTTTTTGGATTTTTAAATTTTGCGACCACTTACCCACGACATCATAAGGATCGTCGCTATCTCTCGCTAAATTGCGACCACTTTTGGCACTCCGACCGTTGGCATTTGTCGGAGGTACTATTCTGGCGGTTGGACGTACTATTACGGTGGTCGGACATTCAAGTCCGGCAGTCGGAGGTTCAAACCCGTTCACCGGAGGTATTATTTGATAAGTCCGGTCGACCTTCGAAAAGTCGTCGGAACTTATGTTGTCTAAAAGTGGTCAAAAAATGCGACCACTTTTAGAGGATATTTTTTGGGACCAATTTACGAGAGGCCAAAGTTTTGGTCGTTAAATTGTCGAAATCTATTGTTTGCTACCGTTTAGCGACGGTTTCGGTCGTCGCTAAACGGGCTTTGTCTTGTAGTGCTTTGTTTTAAAGATTATTATCTTAGCTAAATTAATTTTATTTATTTATAGAAAATCAAATAAGTAAATATTCCATAAAATTATAGCTAATTTTATTGTTTTCTAAATTTGATTTTTAAAATTCTATTTTAAAATGATATTGTTTTAACTAAATAATTAATTAGTAACATAAATATGTAAAATCTTAATTTCAGAATTCAATTATATACAATAATATACTATTAAAATATTTAGAAATACTTATTTAATTGTTTAATTTTTAAAAAAATTATTATAAATATTTTATCCCGCATATAACGCGGGAATCAACTAGTTATAGATTATAACTATAAAATAAATTTGATAAACGTTCTTTTTATCGGCAACTCAATGTATTAATTAATAGAAAGAAACCCAACAAAAGAATTAGTTATTCCATAGAAAAAAGGAAAATCCCCTCTATATTATTTAGGAAGTACATTTATAAATAAAAATTAAAAAGTGTTAATATTTACATCACATTGCCATTACTTCAAAGAACAAAGTTTAATCTCTTATTAAGGGTATTTTAGTCATTAGTTATTATGTGATCATTTAATTAATTAATTAATTAATTTTAAATTTTTTGAAAAGTAGTTAAAAATAGATTTTATGAAGATTTTGTTGATTTAATTAAACACACTAATTAAATTAAATTTAATGTTGATTTAGTTTTCCAAAAATAGGAAATTTTATATAGATTGCGATTTGTTTTGGAAACTTTTAAGTAATAATTTATGTAGATTATCAATTTTTAAAATTATTTTTAATATATTATAATTTTTATTTTAATTGATTAGTTAATTTTAATTTTTTTGAAAATTAGTTAAAAATAGATTTTGTGAAGATTTTGTTGATTTAATTAAACACATTAATTAAATTAAATTAAATGTTGATTAAATTTTCCAAAAATAAGAGATTTGATGTATATGCGATTTTTTTTAGAATGTTAATGTTAATGTTAGTTCCTCTTTATAATATTGACTCTATTAATAGATTTTTAGTAGATTTAAAAATGTTAATTCATATATGACTTCGTTTAATATGGTGTAAAAATTAATTTAATTTTTTTAAGTAGTTCAAAATAGATTTTATAATGATTTTGTTGATTTAATTAAATACAATAATTAAATTAAATTAAATTAAATGTTGATTTATTTTTTAAAAAATAAGAGATTTTATGTGGATTGCGATTTGTTTTGGAAAATTTCAAGGAAGAATATGTAGATTGTCAATTTTAATAGACATACTATCTTTCAACAGAAAAATATATTTTATGAAATCAATCTTAGAATATAATGGATTAATATTTTCCAAAAAATCTTAATTAATATCTTAGAATTTCACAATCTTCTAAAATTTTACTTCTTTTTTCGGTTAAATCAAATAAAATATCCAGATTTTATATTTAATTTTTTCAACAGAAATTTCCAATATCGTCGAATATGAAAGGTTAGTTTTATATTTCTGATTACAAAATGTTTACGTGGATATTACAAAGACTCGATATTATAAAAACTGGTATTATAATTTTCATAAAGTTTTGGAAAAATTACAATTTTCCTGATTTTATAAATTTCGAATATTTTCTATAATTACAATTTATCTGTTCTATAGCACGGGATATATCCTAGTAGGGTAACTAATATACACACTCTCACGTAGTTATACAAGTAATGTATACTGAGATAACAAAGCTGATTTACCATAAGATTTCTTTCAAAATCCTATAAAATTTTTTAGGATCGAAATACGTCTATAGGAGACATACAAATTTAATAATCTAACAACTTTTAATTTATATAGTTTAAATTTATCAAAAAAATCAAAATGGTGAAACTTCATAAAACAATTTAAACATCTTTTTGTCAAATTGCTTTAAGCCTTGTATATAAATATACATGTATATATATTTTTTGGTCAATAATCTCATCATAATATTAGGTGTGGAGTTTACAACTCCAACTACAAAGATCCAGATTACAACGAGAAATTAAAATAGAGTAGGCAAACATAAACATAATTTTAATGGTTTCTAAGCCCAAACACATAGAAGTATATTTTCTTCTTAATGGGCTCACTGGCCCAGTTAGAGATAAATGATGAGAAGGTTTATTGGGCTTGAGACCCGTTTTGAAATCTAGGGTTTTTCCTAGATTTGTGACTACCGAGGCGGCTGCACCCAAAAGCCGATTAGAAATCCGGCGAGATCCCGGCGATGATGCAACGAGGCTATGGGCGAGAGGGTGCACGGCATGAGGTAGACGAAACCACATTCTTGGAGAAGGTTTTCGAGCTTGTGACCCGAGATTGATTCCGAACTTGTCGCCTTTCGCCACGCGGCGGAGGTTGAAGATACGGCGGCGTCTTTCGGCGGCGGGGAGTCAGGGGCTTTGTGAGAGAGTCCCAATCTGGAGTTTGAACAGCCAATCTTCCGCTGTTGTAGATATTCTTCATCGGATCCTCGATCCGTGAGAAGTTGACTTGGATTTGTCCGAGTGTTACAGGGATTCCTAAATCCCCTTATCTCTCTAATTTACTTTATCCGGTTTACTTATCCGGTATGCTTGATTATGTTAGTTTTCTTTAATCGGTCAAGTGTTTAGACCATTGCTTTCTTAAATTCACGCTTTATGTACTGCAAACATTCTCTGCAAGCAAATAACGAAAACCTTTTATCATTTCTCTTTCTTCTCTGAAACTCTCTCACACCCCCTATTGGCTCATCGCCGCCATCACCGATTTTCAGTTCTTAGAGGTAACTTTTCTTTCACCATAGTTATCTCCTAGGCTGTCTATCACCATTCTTCGAGCTTTGAGGAAGCTTCTAGTTTGGATTTATCCCTTTCTACTGAAACCCATATCATTGGTATCAGAGCATCGCTCTTCACGGACCCAGAAATTTCCTACAAAAATGGTTGATACTCGAGCTCAATCTTTGATCGATGTTAACAAACAGCTGGAGGAGATGCGATCAAAGCAAGCGCAGGTGAATGAAGAGCTGCGATTAGCTCAAGTGAAACAAAGCGAAGCTACCGAAGCTCTGAGTAATTATTTCAACGATCAGTTCAAGGATGTTAAAAATATGATCGGAGAGCTCCTTCCCAGAAACAACCCGCAGAAGCAACTCATTAACCTAGATCCACCAGTTTCAGCGATTTTCTCGGTGAATCAAGGTACAAATCTTTCTCCAAAACCGCCTGATTCTCTCTGTTTTGGTCAAAGCTCAGCGAGTCACCAGCCAAATGATCATGATAGAGCTCAAGGCCAAACGAACGAGTTACTTACACGATTATCTAAAATCAATTTTCCTTGTTTCGATGGTTTTGATTTGAGAGATTGGGTTTTCAAATGCGAGCAGTTTTTTTCGATTGACGGAACAAAAGATGATCAGAAGGTGCAGCTAGCAACTATACACATGACTGGAAAAGCTTTGCAGTGGCATCACAACTACATAGCAGAGAAGTTTGGAAATTACCCTCCATGGACAGAGTATATTGTTGCAATTTCAGAAAGGTTTGGAGGTATATACAACGATCCTTTATCAGAACTCGTGAGCTTGAAACAAGCTGGTGATTCCGTGGAAATGTTCTTGGATAAGTTTGAATGCGCCCTAACCAGATTAAAACTCCCACCAGCCTATTCCCTCAATATATTTCTCACCAATTTGAACCCCCATTTATCCCTACATGTTCGTCAGTTTGGAGTGAGAACAGTAGCAGAAGCAGCAAAGGTAGCAATGATGCATGAATCATACCTGCTGCATACACCAAAATCAACTAGAGCTCCATTCAATCCCTACCAAAAACCAAATGCGTATAACCTCCACAAAAACCCAAACACAAACCCTCCTTTACTATCCTTACCTGAACCCACCAAACATAACCAACCAAAACCAAACTTTATCCCTAGAACTGGCACTAAAAAGTTCAGCCAAAAATATTCTTTCCAAGAGATGCAGGATAGAAAGGCAAAAGGATTGTGTATGTACTGCGATAAGCCCTTTACTTCTGGTCATCATTTGAAGCATAGGAGATCACAAATACTTGTTATGGAATGTGAGAATGAGGGTGATTTCTCTGATGAAGACGAAGTGGTAGAAAATGCTAATGAGGAGGCTATTGTACAAGAACCAGGAGAACAAGCACCCGTTATATCACTTAATGCGTTGAATGGATGTACCACATTTGACTGTATGCGGGTTGTGGGACAGCATGAAAGAAGAGATTACACATATTGATTGATCTAGGGAGTACTCATAATTTTTTGGATCTAAATGTTACGAAGGAGTTGAGTTGCTTACTAGAACCAATACGCCCTATGGCCGTTGTAGCAGCTATAAGACCCGCTATAATAACAAATTTTAAATGTTCCGCATTTTCTTGGAAGGTACAAGGCTACACCTTAACCACAGAGGTTAGAACAATTCCATTGGACTGTTGTGACTTTGTCTTGGGAATTCAGTGGTTGACTACACTTGGACCAATCCTTTGGGAATTTTCAAATCTGAGAATGGAGTTCACTCTAAATGGTCTGAAGCATGTCCTAAGAGGAGTTAACAAATCAGGATGTAAAGTTATCAAAGGGGAAAGTCTGAATAAGTTGATGGTACAGGAGCCGCAGAWAGTTCTGATTAACGGCCGAGAAGTTGTTGYAGCACCTACAGAACAATGGGAACCAGAGATACTCTTCTCTCATATATCCGCAAGTGGAGATGAAATGTCAAAGGATCCCTCTCTGCAACARTTGTTGCAGTCATATTCACACATTTTCGAGGAACCAACAGAGCTGCCTCCTTTTCGGGAAGGTTTTGATCATAAAATACCTTTGGAATCAGGTTCTAACCCGGTTAATCTCCGGCCCTATCATTACTCCTCACTGCAGAAAAATATTATTGATGAAATGATACATGAGATGTTGACTCAGGGGATCATATAACACAGCTCTAGTCCCTATGCCTCTCCTACCGTTCTTGTGAAAAAGAAGGATGGTTTGTGGCGATTATGTGTTGATTACAGGRGGCTCAATAAGCAGACCATTAAAGATAAGTATCCGATCCCACTTCTAGAAGATTTATTGGATGAGTTAGGAGGTGCTGTATATTTTTCAAAGCTTGATTTGCGGGCTGGATTCCATCAGTTGCGGATGTCACCTGCGGATATTTACAAAACGGCATTCAAAACCCACGCAGGCCCCTATGAATACCTTGTTATGCCTTTCGGCTTAACAAACGCTCCATGCACTTTTCAAGGGCTTATGAATCACGTTTTTCAAGGAGTAGCAAGGAAGTTTGTCCTGGTATTTTTCGATGATATCTTGGTATATAGTTCCGGATGGGAAAAGCACCTGATACATCTTGCTGAGGTTTTCTCCATACTAAGACAACAACAGCTATACCTCAAACTATCAAAATGTACTTTTGGTGCTACTACAGTTGAATACTTGGGGTATTTTATATCCGCTAAAGGGGTAATGACTGACCCCAATAAGGTGAAAAGCATTGTGCAGTGGTCTGTACCCACCACACAGAAACAACTCAGAAGCTTTCATGGTTTGGCTAACTATTATCGACGCTTCATCAGAGGTTACAGACATGATTGCGCGTCCGCTTACYACCTTATTAAAGAAAGACGGGTTCAGTTGGTGTCTGGAAGCTGATTTTGCTTTTGCTGAATTAAAAAGGTCTCTCTCTACAACTCCCGTATTGGCATTGCCTAATTTTGAGAAGGTATTTGTGGTGGAGACAGATGCATCAAATGTGGAAATTGAGGCGGTGTTAATGCAAGGTAACCATCCCATTTGTTTTATCAGTAGAGCATTGGGACAACGCCACCAAGCTTTATCAGTTTATGAAAAGGAATTGCTCGCTATTGTGCATGATGTGCAAACATGGAATGCTTACTTGGCGCATAGGCAATTCACCATTAAAACAGATCAGAAAAGCATCAAGTTTTTGATGGAACAAAAGGTAACTACGCCTTTTCAACACATGTGGCTTTCGAAATTAATGGGCTACAACTTTGTGATTGAGTACAAACAAGGCAAGGAGAATTATGCTGCAGATGCTCTCTCTCGGGTTTCAGGCTCCCAATTGTTGCACCTTGTTCTCTCTCAACCACATCATGGGTTTTATGATTCTCTGCGGTTGTTGTGGCAGATTGATCCTCACCTCCAAAAGGTGATCTCTGATATTCAATCTGATGCTTCTTCTCATCCTCAATTTTCTTTCTCGAATGGTGAGCTGCGACGAAAAGGTAAATTAGTAGTCGGTAATGATGAGGAGACCAAGTTGGTTAT
Source organism: Boechera stricta (assembly GCA_018361395.1). Lineage (NCBI taxonomy): Eukaryota > Viridiplantae > Streptophyta > Magnoliopsida > Brassicales > Brassicaceae > Boechera > Boechera stricta. The sequence continues at coordinate 5,923,833 of CM031541.1, forward strand.
ACTTAAATGGTTACATGATTCTGCTGTTGGCGGTCACTCTGGTAGAGATGCCACACTATATAGGGCAAAGTCTCTATTCTATTGGCAGAAAATGGGAAAGGAGGTTCAGAACTATGTGAGGAATTGTTCCATCTGCCAGAAAAACAAGTATGATACTTCCGCCAAACCAGGTCTGTTGCAGCCATTGCCTGTTCCCGAGGGCATTTGGGAATCCATAAGCATGGATTTTATTGAGGGACTTCCCCCATCTTCTGGTAAACATTGCATCTTGGTGGTTATAGATCGTTTCAGCAAGAATGCTCACTTCATTGCCCTCTCTCACCCTTTCACTGCAATGGATGTCGCTCAAGCATTCTCAGACAATGTTTTCAAATTGCATGGTATGCCCAAGGACATAATCAGTGACAAAGATCCTACCTTCTTGAGTGAAATATGGAAAGAGTTGTTTCGCGTACAAGGTGTCGATCTCAAACACTCTACTACCTATCACCCCCAAACTGATGGGTAGACAGAGGTTACAAATAGGACTCTGGAGACATATCTACAATGCATGACTGCCGAAGCTCCTACTACTTGGTCCAAGTGGTTGTCACTTGCAGAGTGGTGGTACAATACAACATATCATTCCTCTATCCACACCACACCTTTTGAGGTCATTTATGGGCAGCCTCCGCCTACACACCTCCCTTACCTCCCAGGTGAAAGTTCGTCCTCTACCCTTGATCGCAGTCTGCAACATAGAGAGGAAATTATCAAAATGCTGACATTCCATCTCACACGAGCTCAGAACCGAATGAAACAAATCGCAGATTCTCGCAGATCTTCACGAGAGTTCAGAGTTGGTGATTATGTCTATCTAAAACTCCAACCATACCGACAACACTCCCTTAAAAACAGGAAAGTTCCTCATAGACTATCACCAAAGTTTTATGGCCCTTTTCGTGTTATTGATAAGGTGAGACATGTCGCCTATAAATGGAGCTACCTGCAAATGCTGTCATTCATAATGTTTTTCATGTGAGCCAGCTGAAACACTGTCCCAATCCGCCTTCTACACTTGCTGCTTTACCTCAATACTGGTCAGATTTGGGGGGAACCAAAGAACCTGAAGTTATTCTTGAGAAAAGAGTCGTCAAACGCCGGAACACAGCTGCCACTAAAGTGCTGGTGCAATGGAAGGGTCTTCCTCCAGATCAAGCTACTTGGGAGTTCTACCAAGACTTCGCTGCTCAATTCCCTCATTTCAATCCTTAAGGTCAAGGATGTCTCTCAACTAGGGGGTATTGTTACAGGGATTCCTAAATCCCCTTATCTTTCTAATTTACTCTATCTGGTATGCTTGATTATGTTGGTTTTCTTTAATCGGTCAAGTGTTTAGACCATTGCTTTCTCAAATTCACGCTTTATGTACTGCAAACATTCTCTGCAAGCAAATAACGAAAAACTTTTTTCATTTCTCTTTCTTCTCTGAAACTCTCTCACACCCCCTATTGGCTCATCGCCGCCATCACCGATTTTCAGTTCTTAGAGGTAACTTTTCTTTCACCATATTTATCTCCTAGGCTGTCTATCACCATTCTTCGAGCTTTGAGGAAGCTTCTAGTTTGGATTTATCCCTTTCTAACGAAACCCATATCACCGAGGAAGTCCGATCTCGGCCGGAGTTACGAGATCAGAGTGGATTCTTCTTCGATCCAGTGTCGAGATGGAGTGAGTGAGTATTCTTCCTCTAGAGCATCGAGATGGACTTTGATCGGTAGTCACCGCTTTTGGGGAGAAATTTGGATGACGAGCGAGAGGTGAAGCAAAAAGGAGAGCAAAACCAAGGATTAGCCAGACAAAGAGTAGCCTAGAGCGACGTCGGTGGTGGCCGCCGCCACCCAAGACCGGAGAACTCAAAACATTTCTCAGATCGGGTTGTTGAAAGAGAGCGGCTAGGGTTTTTTTAACTTTACATGATATTCAAGACTAGTCATGCCTAATAGTGTTAGATGTAGATAATGTATGTCCAATCGAATGAGCAATAAGATGTGTTCTGGATTTAGCAATTGCAATTTAACTATGCATGCTCAAGTTTCCAAATAACGATTATAATTATGTATTCAAAAATTTAACAATTACTACATAATAATGGCCCGCGCGACACGCAAATTATTGTAGAATGGATTTTATTGTATACTCGATGTATATAATTTTAACATATATGTTATTTTGTTTTATTATGAAGTGGTTTTGATTCAATTGTGTTTTTCAAGTTGAAGAAGTTTATTTTAAATTGATTTCTTTTAAATTAAAAACAATGAAAACTAAAATATAAATCATATCATAAAATTATATGAATTGATTAGGTCTCTTATAAACGCAGTAACATATGACATGTATAGATTAAAATATATTAAGATACATAAATATGTAAGAAAATAGTCAAACATCCATAGTGAAAAATAAAAATAGATATTTTTTTATTATAGCTAAAAAATAAAGAGAATAATTCTTTGATTAATAATTAGGAATATGTCCGTATAAAAAAATAGTCTAAATAGAATATTAGAGCCAACATTCTTAGAAATACATTAGACTATGATAAATATTTCATATTAAAATCAAAAAACAAAAATAAAGGAGCTAAAACTTAATTAGTTTGTTATATTTTTAAAAGTTTAAATGATATGTGGACCATAGTTTAATTATGATATATATATATATATATATATCATAAACACAATAGCATATGACATATATATTTTAAAATATATATATAAATACATCAATATGTAAGAAAATTATCAAACATCCACTATATAGATTACAATATACGAAAATTCATGAATATGTAACAAAATAATGAAACACCAAAATCTAACATTTTTTCTTCTACTCCTTTTCTAGTGTCATCGATGCTTTTTGATGATGTGATTTATCTTCTATTATTCTCACAGAATGTTCTTTCTAATCAGAATTAATTGTATCTTTACAAGGATAGTTGCAATACTTTATACCTTTTATACTAATCTTTTATTTCCTTTTGGAACTCAAATTCTTTTAACCTTCTCACTACTCCAATTATTTGAAATTAAAATCTAAATATCATCAAATATCATTCACTTTTTTCTATTGGGAAAATATAATAAATAATTTTGTTTAAGCGTTTTCGAATTGCTTGATACTCGTCACCAACATAAAATAGGGTTAGATATGTTGTGCTTAACGATAAATTGCCAGCATTTTTTGATAAGTATATGTGAGTAGGCAGATTTATTGTGAAGAAGAAAAAAACAAAACAAAACTAAACCAAGTTAACTAGAAATGGTATGACAATAAGATTGTTTACCTCCATAAGATTTTGGGTTAACCGCAATTATTATTAGAATTGTTGTCTTCTCATTGATAGTTGGATACAATTTCCAAAATAACGAAGCGGAAAAATCCCACACCATTACAAGTACATTTTTTCCACTATGTAAATGTGAAGATTATTATTTTCTCATGATAAAAAGTAGCCCTAGCCATATTAACCGGACTCGAAATCCCGATCCAAACCCGATCCAAAAAATTCGAACCGCCATTATAGAAATATCCGAACGGGTAATGTTTTAAAGTATTTGAAAACCCGATCCGAATCCGACCCGAACCCTAACCGAACCCGATATCCGTGGGTAGCCAAAAATACCCAAAATATAAATGTATATATATAAAAATATATTATATATATTGGGTTATTATATTTGGGTATTTTCATTATTATATTTGGGTATTTTCAGATAGATTAGGATAAAAAGTAAGTTTTAGTTTTTTTTGGGATATTTCGGTTATTTTTGGGTAATTATGATAGATTTGGATAAAAACTAACCGATGTTTTAGTTTTTTTTTTCGGGTATTTCGGATATTTTTGGGTAATTCGAATAGATTTGGGTACATCTGGATAAAAATATCCGAACCCGAACTAGGAACCGAATTTTTTTGGATATTTATTGGATATCAATATTAAGTATATACCCGATCCGAATCCGCAAAGAACCGAACCGAACCCGATCCAGTTTCTATAAATATCCGAATGAATCCTCAACCCCTAAATCCAAAAACCCAAAATCCGAATGGACCGGACCCGAACTCGATCGTCCAGGACAAGAGCGGCCGATTTCTGGCCCAATAAAAGAGCAACTGACCACGAGCGAGAGATTCTGGTAATTTAAATTCTATAAATAAATGCAAACTTAAAAATATAATAAAAGTTAATATGTGTTATATAGAAACATGTAGAATAAAATGATATCTAATACAATTCACTTTACATAAACCAACTTTTGAGAAATATGTATCCATTTTAAAAATTTAAACAATGTCATGTGTGAACAAAAAATCTAATGTTTTTTTCCAATATAGTTGAAAGTTTCATTCAATTTTGTTTATGAAAAATCTAAAGCAACTGAAACGAGAAGGGATGAAAAATATTAAACACTGAAGAAAAAAAATTGGATGAATTAAAAAAAAATGCCATATTACATACAACTTAGAGAAGCAAAATAGTAATATGGTAGAAAATACACTACATATCTTACTTATTTTTTTTTGTTTTTTTTCAACAGTAGTTTTTAATAGTCCTTGAACTAAGGAGCGAACCCAGAACCTACAACTTAAAGTGATGAGTTTTGGGAGATAACTACCATTGTGCCACTTGACTATCACTATTTTTCTTTTTAGAAAGTTTGTTAATTATAGTTTTTTTTTTTGTTAGATAGTTTTGCAAATTTCTCTTTCATTTATTTTCTTAAATGTTTATCTGAGTTTTTTAATAAACGATCAAAGGGTTCATCACTTGGATCATCTTAATATTCCTAAACTCCAAAAAAGCATCTGTTTCTTCTCAATCTTCGAGCTCTCGCATCACTTTAGCCGATTTTGGTTTTTCTGCGTTGATCCATTAGTCGTCGGCGTCTCTAAACAGGTGAATTGAGTAAATAGTCCACTTTCGTTCCTTGGTTCTTCTGATTTATAGCTTTTTCCCCATGAATCTCTGTTGTGATTTTTGTGTGTTTTAGGGTTTTTGCTTTAGATCTTGAGTTCTTACTGTTGTCTAGGGAAAATGCTTAAATGCGTTTCGTTTAGTTCCCGAAAGATTTAAGTGAAATTTGCAGAGAGAGAAAACCAATTTTGAAATCTGAATTTGACTGATACTTGGAATCCAGATTGGGTGATTATTACACTAATTTGGAGAAACCATGTAAGACTTTCATGCAGTCGAAAACCGAAACAGGTATTTGAGATAAATATGTATAGGAAGCTACAAAAATGATCAATTATACCCAGATCGGGAAAACGACCAAAATCGACCCGTACAATTTTGCTTTTTTGCTTTGTTTTTTCATACCCGAATTATGGTACCATGCATTTGTCTACCTGAACCATATGTTCGTTAGCCTATCCCTACCCAGATCATATCAAATTTATAAGCAGATGTGTTAATTAACTTCCAGTATACATCTTGAATCATAAAAAATAAAAAACATTATAAACTATTTGATTTATCTGTCACAGAGGCACGAAGTCATACGCATGCTAGTTTCCATTAAAGTTAATTCTCTAACAGAAGAAGTTTCGAGATTGGATATTGAAGACGATATGGGACCTGGAGGCAGTGAAACGATGGAATGCAAGTGTGGTATGCCTCTGTGCATTTGTGTAGCTCCTTCGAAATCAAAGGATAAACCAAACCCACCGGTAAAATCTCATTTCCTTAAATGTGGGCCTTACCCTTACATATATGTTGATATCTTCTGAAGATGCTTTTGGAACAGGCTACCATTGCTCCTGTGGCTCTTCCTCAGTCAAAGTCAGAGACTTCTGCAAAAAGTAAAGGTTCCACTTCCAGCAGCAATGCTAGGTATATTAGCATTTAGTCCTAGTATCAAGGCAAAAGTTTGCGTCTAGAGTTTACTCCATGAGCTTTAGACATGAGAGGAAGTTGTTTGTCTAGGTATTTCATTTACTTGATTGCTCTTGCACTTCAACTGGACCGATCAAATCACTTGTAGTTTCTTGTGTAATTGGTTCTGCTTTTCGTGCAATTGTGTAGAAAACTTGCTTCTGATATTCTTCGTTTACCGATGAACTATGGTTGTTTATAGCAGATAGGTGATTGAATTTGAACTCGCTGCTATAATCAGTTTTCTATAACTTTTTAGTATTTTTGATATGTAATTAAGCTGTTGAAAATCTCAGATCAGCCCTAAATCCTGGACTAGACATCCCTCAAAGAGACTATGAAGCCAGTGGGGAGGTAACTCTTAACATTTCATTACATAAAATAAACCATAGTTTATTTTTTCTAACAGAGTATTCATTGATTTTATGGAATTTGTTTGTAAAAAGGGATTAAGGGAAGCGATTAAGAATGGTGACATTGCTGGCGTGAAAAAGCTTCTGAAAGAGGTACTTGTTGTCCAATTGAGGAGCTGTGGTTAAATTGAAATAACTTAATATAACCGATCAAGTGTACATAAAAGATTAAACGTGTAAGAGTTGCAGGGTGTGGATGCAAATTATCGAGACAAGCAGGGAATGTCAGTGCTTCATCTGGTAATCTTCCCGCTCCTCATGTGTGATTGATTTGATTAAGTACAGTAAGTTGAAATATACTAATAACATAATCTTATACTTCCACAGGCTGTCCTATTCAACCAAACTGATGTTGCGTTGATGTTGATGGATCATGGAGCAAGCCTTGAGTACAAAAATGCCCAAGGTAATTCTCATGCTACGCAAATCTTGCCTTCATGATGTGTCTAATCAATGACCTGCGAAAATTACTTTGAGGAGAACAAGTGTAGTTAGTTAGTGATTGATTTGTTTTGTGATAGTTGTGAATACATTCCTTTCACACGGGAACTTCTCTGGTTTTGCTAAAAGTATATTAATTGTTATGTGTCACCAGGAGAAACACCGCTAGATTGTGCTCCTGCTACACTGCAATACAAGATGCGGGAAAAGATGGAGAAGATGAAGTCGACTTAACAGCAGGCATCAGGCAGAGGTACAAATCTTTCCTCAAAGCTTTTTTCAGATAGGAAAAGGTCAAATCAGGGGGTTGTGAATTTGCTTGTAAGAGCTTTGATAGCATTTTGTGTGCAATTTTTTATGTAATGTGACATTTGAACCATCGTCTTCTTCCACTATGACATACAAACTCACCTTTTGTTGCAGCTCAAATATCCCGTTTTTCAAATCGTTTTGCATCCAAACCAGACCTGGCCCGGTTACTTAACAGGCCACAAGCTAAAATTTTTATTTGGACCGATTAATTGTGAGACAAAATAAAAAAGGGGGTTGCGAAACATCCACCTCAACGCTACTACGAAATCTAGTGACCAACTCTATTAGTGACACTTTTACAAAAAGACCTGACTTTTAGTTGTATATTTGTGGCCGCAAGCATAGATTTGGCCCGCTTGTACTCAGGACTGATTCTAATCCAAATGCAGCGTCTGAACTAATGTGTTGTTTTGGTCAAACAAACAGCATCCGGAAAATCAAATAGCACCATTGTTAAAAAACTTTAAAATCATGATACTAGGAAACAATCCTTTGATTCATTGTCTCCAACAATAACACAAACTTTGTCTTTAAGGTTGTCTTCTCACAGAAAACTACTTAGTCCGTAGAAGATGGAAACGATGAAACAGTCTCGTTTTAGGTTGACATTTTGATAATGGCAGATATGTGTCGGTGGCTCATATTGGGCCTCCAATTATCTGAAAGCCCATATTGAGGGACATGTGTGACACGTGAATGGTGTAGATAAAATCGGTGTCAAACCCTAGAAATCTTCAATTCTATAAAATCTATCCCTTAGTGGCTAGTATTAACATGCTTACTGCCTCACTCATAAAACCAAAGCAAATAAAGTTTCATAAACTTGTAGACTTGAAGTTCTAGTGTTAAAGATTATACGTTTTATTATCTCAACCATGTTTGTTTCTTTGCTTGTTCTTTCTTTAGTTACTTTTGACATAATTCACTGATTCCATCAGCTCGTTCAAGCACCAGCTCGAAGAAGCATAGCTAATTTATCTTAGAAACTCATGGATCTGAAAAAGCTACGCTTCTCGAGAAGGTGCATGAACAAGTTGATGCATATTTTGATCTTTAAAGACCAAAATTGGATTTCACATGTGATGATGTCAATTTTATCTAATTACAGGAAGAACTCTCTGAACTTGTACCTTATATTTGACTCTACTATTGTTGTTATAGTGTTTAATGATTGTGAATGATTCTATTGCTGTTAAATACTTTAGCTAGAGAAATTAAATGGATTTGGTGAAGGGATGAAACTGTAAATTTGTGGATTTAACTTTCATTTCTTACTTTATATTTGAATATGAAGTGTATTATTTGAGCACTTAAAAAGTGTTGTAGCCTTGTAGGAGTATATCACTGAGCTGCTTAGAAGCCTTGAGAAGTTGGATTTGTGCGGATGGGAGATACTCAAAAAGCAAATGTTTATCATTTGCCAGTAAAAGTGATGTATTATCTCCATTAACTTTGATCTTATCTTCTATCGCATATCATGTTTTACTTTTATGCTTTTGTTTCTCGGATTATGTGGCTCTTCTTTGTCTTAGCTTTAAAGTCTTGGTCTTGCACAGAAAAAGTCACTGACATGTGTGCAATACCACGAAGATGTTGTGAATTTCTCACTTTAAAAGAAACTACCAAATATTTTCTAATTACCATTAGAGCATCACCAATGGTAGAACCCCTCATGGAGTTCTTATCAATATTTTAATTTTAAATTTTAAGAACCCCATGCTAAGAACCCCTAAAATGGTTCTTAAATAAGAATTTTTAGATCCCCTCTCTCCTCATACTAAGAACCTCTTTAATATTTATCATTATTTGTCATTATAAAATTTAAAGAACCCCTCCTCTAAGAACTTCCATTGGAGATGGTCTTACGCATGCGAAACCAGTTTCGTCCTGACCTAAGCATATGCGTGGACTTATGAATATACATGGATTTTGCCCAAGTTAGATTATATAACTTTAAAACATACAAATTGCATATCATTATTTTAAATAATATACTTTATTAGATAAATAATTAATTTTCTTAATAAAAAAATTTATAACGCATTTTATTTGGCAGACTGTATTAAGTATTAAGATTTTGGGTGGTGAAGGTGAAGTGGTGAACCATAGAGGCTTTACCAAAGAAGTTTTATCAATGCCAACTGAGTTTCCTTCAAATTCGGGTTATACAAATTCGAATTATCTTTTTTGGTAGACGCTTAGCTCAACATATCTTAAACAGTGAACTTCTATTTTTTTTCTTTTCTGTATGAATTATAAATTATATTCAAAACAAAAAAAAATGTTTTTATAATGAATTCAACAAATTTTTAAAATTAATTGAAAATGAATCTAAGAAACCTACTCTTATAGATAGGAAGGCGGAAAATCTATTTGGGACAAATCCGTCAGTGAAAAAAAGAGTATAAACTGTTCATTGTGAATCGATATAGATAAAAAAAGAAATGAATGCTGATAAGGTAGTGTCACCGAGATAACGTCGAGCTCAGACTTCTGTATGGGTGGAAAACCATACTTGCAGGTCATCAAGATAGTGTTTGTCCCCATCTCTTTCAACGAACTCAATCTATTCTGAACTTCTTTGTCAATGTTCTTGACTAAGAAGACTGCTGATTTCCCCCGTTCACCATGACATCTTGAATTTCTATCTCTCCAAAGATGGTATATCGTGGCTTGAAATGTATACTTCAAAGGAAATTTCTCTCTCTCCAAAGATGATATATGGTCGCTGCATTCTAGTAAGTCTCGGTCTGATGTTTAGTCTTCAAAGACCAAGTTAGCACCATACGATGTTTAGTCTGAAGTTTGAGTTTATTTTTATTCATTTTAGATACTATTGTTTGATGTAAAATTAAATTTCGATCAGATCAATGCAACTAAATTTGGATTAATTTTCCATAATTATGTTCAAAACTTTTTGGTGTTATGCAGTTATGTATTGGTTTTGTTGTCGAGAATAAGCATCTCATTTTTTTACGATATTTATATATTTAGAAAAACTAAGTTTTTAGACGAATGAAATTTGGTGCATCTTAACTTGAAAATATGGATGTACATTTGAACTTATATTGCCTCATTCTTACTTTACGTGTATTTTTTTTCTATTTCCATGTTAACAAATAGAAAATATAAGTACAATAATAATCAAGTAACATATATGTGAAATATAAATATTTACTTTTTATAAATTATCTGACTGCATCTTACAAAGAAAAAACTAAAAAAATTATTAATATTTCACATTAAAAAATAGTCAATAAACTAAAATCATTAAAAACATAAATATATAAATTATGTAACATTGCTAATTAATTTATATTTCAGAATTTACGCTATAGTTTTCCGAAATGTGTATTTGAAATAATTTTTTTGCCCCAACAGTAATTTAAAAATTTTACATATTAAAACCGCCAATTTTTATTTATTTATTAAATGTATATTATTTACCAACACCAAAATATAAAAGATTTTAATAATTATCATTAGTGGCATTTGATTTTTGCTAACATATATAGGCATGGGTTCTAAACCTAGTCAAGAAACTATCAAATGATGTAGACAAGAAACATAACCGTTTTGAAGGCAGTTCAAGATCAGTTCCACGTCCCGGGAAAACGGTTTCTCTGATTATCGTTCAAGAAAAAGACAAGCAGCAATGGGTTAGGAGACATTGATATTGTGTAAGTAAATGTTGTGTAACCAGAATTAGATCGAAACATCGTCTGTTTTTAGCTCTGTAATGATAAATTTATACACATTTCAGTGAATATGAAACCGCTTCGATGAGCTAACAAATGCTTGTGATTCAGCTTTTCTTGATGAATGTTCCTCAGAAATAGCATAACCATTTCTTCTGCAATAGAAAATAATAGCAAGCTTTTAGTTTTTTCTTAGTCTTCATATTTTCTAAACCATAACAAACAAAGGCTGATGTTTTTGTTTCTTATAAATTGGTCCTAATATTTTAACTATTGAAATTAGAAATATTACCGGATGTGTGTCTTGAGGCTTAGGCCCTGTTAGTTTGTGTATCTAGATGCTGCATCTAGATATTGCATCCAGATGTCGTTCGTTTTTGTTTTTTCATTTCTGTATCTAAATATTGCATCTAAATACAGTTACGTTTGTTTGTGTATTTTGAATTAACAGTTGGATGCACTTAAAATCAAATGACCAAAAAAGACATATCTTTATGCTATGATTTAAAAACAAAGTTGAACCTAAAAGGACATTACTGTTTTCAAAAATTTTATGGTTTTCCAGAAATTTTACGGTTTTTTTAAAATTTTACTGTTTTTGGAAATTTTACTGTTTTTGGAAATTTTACGGGTTTCCGGAAATTTTACGGTTTTTCGGTATTTTTACGATTTTTTGGAAATTTTACGGTTTTTCGCAAATTTTACTGTTTTCCAGAAATTTTACTGTTTTCTGGAAATTTTACGTTTTTCTCGAAAGTTTACTTTTTTTCGGAAATTTTACGTTTTTCTGGAAATTTTACGGATTTCCAGAAATTTTACAGTTTTCCAGAAATTTTACGATTTTCTAGAAATTTTATGGTTTTTCAAAAATTTTACGGTTTTCCAGAAATTTTACGGTTTTTGATAATTTTACGATTTTCTTACGTGTATTTTAGATTTTTTGTGCATAATGAGAAAAGAAAATCAGGGGTATTTTAGATTTTTTCATTTTTGGATTCACTTAGGTGTATCTGGACACCTCTTTAAAAGGTATCTGACATTTCTGGATTTTTTAGATACACTTTATAAATGCATCTAGATACTGCTTATAATTTGAACTAAACGAACAACATCTTGTATCTGCATCTAGATGCAGTATCTAGATACACAAACGAACAGGGCCTTATTGACTAGCAATGGGCGTTGGGTAATTCGGGTATAGGATAGTTCGGGTATCTCAATCTAATACCTGTTCAGTTATTTGTAAAAATCAGTTCGGGTTCGATTCGATATTTTTCGGGTTTCTGTCAATTCGGCTATTGTGTTGAGAAATGGAATATACCCGAAATATTTTTGGATTCGGTTTTTTTTACCCATATGTACCGAAATCTATCCGAATTATCCAAAAATATTCAAAATACCCAGAAAAAAAACCTAAAATTTTGGTTACTTTTTACCCAAATCTATCTGAATTGCCCAAACATATTCAATATATTCGGATTTTTATAATTGTAAATTTGGTTATTTGAGTTATTACAAGTAACAAGTATAAGTATAACTAATATTTTTTGCTATATACTTGTATTTCAGATTCTTTCTGGTATCCACGGATATTGGGTTTGGTTCGGTTTGGGTTCAAGTTTTTTGGGTATAAAGGTGTAGGACCCATTCGGATATTTCTAAAAATTAGTTCGGGTTCGGTTCAAGTATTTTCGGGTCGGTTCGGTTCGGATATTGTTATTATCACGGCAAAACTATAGTTTCATGGTAATATTCTCTTTATATATATATATATATATATATATTTTAACACTATAACAAAGGTTCCATTAATGGGTCAAAAGTGCATTAAATCGAATATCATACTCCACCATCGGAACTAGCCAAGATGGTGGCGTGACACGAAGATAAGCGAAATAAAACGGGGAAACCCCTACGTTCTTAGCAAGTATATCCGTACGTACATTAGCTGATCTACTAATCTGAGAGAAAATAAAATATTTGCCTAACCCGCATGAGTGAATGTCTTAGAGTATAAGTCCGAAGTCTTGGCCACTCCTCAGGCTTTTTCACCGCCTTCATCATGTTGCCACAATGGCACAATCTGTCTCGAAGATTTTTTTTAATTTTTTCTTTTTTTATGTGCACATCTATACTATATAAAACCTGAAGCTATAAGAAAAAATATAGCACATAAAAAAAAAATTTTAAAATAACAAATTTATTTTAATTTAACTTTGGCATATTTTCATCGAAGTATTCAAGAAAGTAAAATTTTCATAATAGAATCCATGTGAGTAAGTGAGTCGTATCCGAATGTATGTTATTTACCACCAACCAATATTCATCTCATTTAGTTTATTTACTCTTCACTATCATTATTTCATTAAACATTATTCATTCATTTACTCAGCAGCATATTCTCTTAAAATTACACCGGGACATAAAAACTTGGTAAACAACACCACAAAGCATTTGTACAACAATATTCAGAAAATTTGAAATTTGAAATGCACGGCTTCTAACTTGAGCGAATGAGGCCGTGCAAGTAAGCTCCAGTCATCACGAGTGACACCATCGACACAACTCCAGCCGGGACCACTTTTCTCGTCCTTAGGTAACGTGAACCCATCATCCCTGTCAGTGCCGCCGACCCCACTGCATAATTCCAACCAAACCAACCCCTCATCACTTATGTACAAAAGATATCTATCACTTATGTACAAGTATCACAACTTATTAAAGAGTTATATAGACCAGTCCGGAGAATCATGTTACTGCAAAATTGAAATCCACTGTAACATACTTGAACTTTGGACTCATCATAAGCTGGTTTAAGATTTGCCAAGAATGAACAGGAAGTAAGTTTCTCTTACCAATGCCAATGGAGGATGCTAAGACTGGATTTCCTGGGAGCTCCGTGTATACATAATAGAACAACGCAGCTGATCCTCCTCCTGCGACTAGTGATATTTTGCTTCCACGTTTCAGGTAACCCATCAACCCACCAGCTGCCACAACAATTGCCATGAGTCAAAGCATTATATGTTAGATTAAGATGACGAACTGGACGACAAATTGAATTGAGGAAAGACCTACACACTCATTAAAGGATGGAAGAAACGTCTAGATACACACCATTATCGAAACATTATGACCTAGCAGTCACAGTACAGACCCCAATGATGATGCCAAACCTCACCACCAAATAATATTGCTATATACCACAATCCAAATTTAACACTCGCATTTCTTGACATAACAAGACAGTATAACCATTTTCTATCATGAAGTTAACAGCTAACACACTAATTCACACAACAACACATGCTAAACTACAATAAGACTGGTAACCACGCATTACAAAGCCTGGATAAATAGTACTCAAAACAGTGACAATGATAGAGATGTGAATATCTCGTGAAGTCATGTGAACCAAATTATCTAATGGTTCCTTTCGTGCACTATCTTACCTTTTGTTATCTTAAGTCATGGGATTTAGAATTAAGTATATTTAATCTGTGTAGTTGTCCTTAACTTAGTTAACCAGATGGGAACGGAAGAAATTGGATTTATTTGGATGGCATTACTGTTTAACAAAGGTCTAGAGTCATTGTTGGATAACTGTTGTTATCCCTGATTATTGTTTCCAGTTTCTACTTTGTTACTAAAGCCAGCTCTAGTTCATATCCATTGTTTTCCAATCTCACTGAATTTAACTCCATCAGTTAGTCCGACCTGGACGGATATCTCAAAAATGATGCAAGGTTTTTAAAGCCCGGGATCACATGGATCAGAGACTAGTGGCTGTGAAAAAGACTCTAGAGCAGATTACAGAGGAACTGATCCTGAGAGAGGGCAGGACTGACCCACAGAGGGACCTAACGCAACCCCTTGTCTCGCTGCCCTATTTGAACAAACTCACAGTACAGCTAAACCAAAATAAGAAATGGATGATTCCATCGATATCATGGCCAAGACAAGCAAATATTTAGCAATCCAACAAACTAAGGATCAAGTCAAGCAAAAACTAGATTTGTCTAAGGAAGAAGTCAAGTTGAAGTTGATGGACCAAGTCAGTGGAGACTTTATCAAAACAAACATTGAGCATCAAGAAAAGCTCTACGACACCAACAAATTTCCAGCACATAAAGTCAGTACATCAGGACCTGAGCACCAAATCATTCCTAAACAGACTGAAATAAACTATATGGCTTAAGTATGGCCTTACTACGTGTTTAAGTTGTTCACTGTCATGGAAGCTGCACAAAATGTAAAGCGCTGGGTGAAATAGTCATGGACGACAGCCTTAAAAGAAAAGTCTTTTCTCCGGCCACAAGGGGAAATGTCTTAGCCTTGCAGTTAAAGTTTTTTTTTTTGTAGATTGATATGGTAGAGATACGAATATCCTGTAAAGCTATGGATATAGAATAATTATTCTGACTTTTTGTATAGTCAATTTCCTCTAACTAAGGGCAACATATATGCAGAAAAGATATTGGGTTTTATTTGGGGACGGGTTATAACATTTAACTAAGGGTCTAGACACTTTGATAATATCCCTGCTGATGTACTCCCATTCCTGTCTCTTAAAAAAATCAGCTCTAGTTCCTATAGTTTCCTTAGTTACCAACCTCGGCAACTATAATTCCATCACAGAGATTACAAATGACAGCAGTAGTTCAATATGCTAGGTGCTACAAAAACTACTTAATGAGAGACACAAAAGGAAGCAAATTATGAAGAAAACACGAATACAATTATTATGTATCTAGCAAAAACTTACCTATGCCAAAAAAATCACACAACGTTTGCGATATGAAATGATCTGGTTTTAAATATGTTATAATAGCTATATTCATAATCTCTGTCTAAGTTCGTATGCAATCAAATACACTGTTCAAATTTAGTGACACAGGCTTAAGCTGTCACACACAAAAAAAAAAAAAATCTCAAGCAAGATTCAAGTAGGCTTGGGCGTTCGGGGTCTCATTCGGGTTTGGTTAAGGCTTTTCGGGTTATCGGGTTAGGCCTCTAGACCCCATTCGGGTATTTTATATATTCGTGTTGGGTTCGGGTTTAGTATATTTTTTAGTATAATTTTCGGGTTTTTTGGGTTCGGTTCGGGTTTTTCGGGTTTTCGGATTTTCGGGCTTAGGCCGGGTATTTTTTTTTCAATAACGGGCCGGGTCGGATCGTAATCGGGTTTTTCGTTTCGGTCCAGATTTTTTGCGCACCCCATTCAAGCATATAAAACAAACTCTTAACTCGTAATGACACACATAGTGATCAAAACGAATCTATCGTTTGTGATTCACTGTATATATACAAACTCAAAGTTGTAAATTCCATCAGCAAAACGTTCCTATATCCAACTATTTGACGCAGATTTCTAGAAGCATTCAAGAAATGATAGCACCAAGAAGCGAAAGAAGCAACCTAAGTATAATCAAAACTCAAAACCTAATTTTATAATAACCGGATCAAGTCAACGAAATCATTGGCGATCAGATTCGATACCTCCGAGGAGAGAAGCATAAACAAGAGTAAACTTCTGCGACATAGATGACTCCATCTTCTTCTTCTTCTTCTTACGATGATCTTTGCTTTCTTCAGTCTAGTCAAATGAAGGAAGGAAGACAAGAACGGCGTCATTGACTTGAAGATGACCCTGAGTGGGCATGGGCCTGGGCCTGGGCCGGACTTATTGAAGGTTTTTGAATCTGGTCTATTTGAAAATAGTAAGTAGGCCCTAACGTTTAGAACTTTAGTTTTGCGATTTATTTAAAAGTAGGGATAGCCGGATAGGGATGCATGGTGCTCAATCCCGTTTACGGTCAGGTTACAGTTTGGTTATTTCTTGTTTATTTGATATTATCAATTTTATAAAAATTAAAATCAAATAAAAGTACTTGGTTCACTTTCGGAAATGAATTCATGGACACACATGGGTTCACTTAATATAAAATTTTCACTGATGGACCACCTATTCACTTTTCGTAAGCTTGTATATGTATATATCTACCTTTTCACTTTCACCTGAGGAAATTTTGGAGTGTCGAAACATTTTTCGGCAGATTTCTAGTTGAAATTACCCCCTAAAGAACAGTCTACAATGAGCACTACTCATTACTACACTAAATAATTAAAATCACATAAACACGGTTACTCAGCCGAAAGTTGTGTTTCTTTTTTATTTCGTGCAAGTATATACTTGTACACGTAAATTAAATTTATTATGTATCTAAATATAGATTGCGTTAATTTTAGTTTGAAATATTAAAGAAATTACGATAACCATGTTTTATCCAACGAAACAAGAGTTTTTTTAATCTCTTAAAGTTTATGAATTCGAATAGAACAAACAAAAAATAAAACAAGTTGAAGCTGAACAGGCCATGGACTCTAACCACATCCATTCTTATAGCAGACTTAGATACGAATGATCAGTAAACAACTCCTATCATCCAACCAAATTGTCTCTTTTGGTTGGAGTAATTAGAGATCTTACATGATTTAATTAAGATCAATGAATAATCATTTAGAGAGGCACAGGGTAACGGTTGACGCAATCCACCCAAGGATTGTTCCTAGTCGGTTTCTTCACCTTCCTCATTGCCTTCCACACCACACTGTTACACTTAAAACCTGATCCGAATGCAATCTGCCAAACCCTATCTCCTCTACGAACTCTTTCCTTGGCTTCCAAGTAAGCCAGCTCGTACCAGATTCCGCTGCTAGAAGTGTTTCCAAACCTGTGAAGTGTCATCCTAGAAGCCTCCATGTTTTCTTCACTTAAACCTAGATTCTTCTGTAGCTCCTCAAGTACTACTTTGCTAGCCGCGTGGAAGCAGAAGTGCTCGAAGGCGAGCTTGTAGTCCGGGATGTATGGCTTGGAGAGATCGGAAGAGGAGGACTTGGTTCCATTCGTTTTGGCAGTGGCCGAAGATAAGAAGGTGGTGGTTGTGGAGGTTTTGGCGGCAGGTGAGAAAGTTCGGCGGAGCAAAGCGGCGAAGAAGAGAAGTTGCTCCGAGAAAGGGAGGACAAGAGGGCCTAAGGTGGTGATGTTGGTCTTGAGAGCTTCACCTCCAACTTCCATTAAGTCTCTACTTATTTTCAACCCCTTGAATCCTTGTTCATCTTCTTCCTGGTACACACTCCTAAAAACCACACACAAGTTACTACCTTGTAAACAAACCGAATAAAGCGAATTAAAACCGAAATGAATGAAACCTGAAGCTACGGTCGTCGGCAGCCTTATGAGTCCGGACAATGTGCTCCAGACGGTACTTAGCATGGCGGAAGTCACGGCGGCGGTTAGAGAGCATAACAGCGGAGCAACCCATCCTAAAGAAGCAATTAGGTATAACCATTGACTTGTCACGTCCCACGTACCAATTATACCCAACCATCTCCGTGCTCACAACCACAGCATAGCTGTTAGGGTTAGACTGAAGCATGTCACGAGCAAGATCAACAGCTATGATTCCAGCAGAACAGCCCATACCTCCGAGGTTGTAACTAAGTATGTTCCCTCTCATCTTGTAATGGTTAATCACCATTGCCGACAACGAAGGCGTTGGGTTGAAAATGCTACAGTTAACCACAAGGACACCTACATCTTTAGGTTTGACACGTGTCTTCTCGAAGAGCTCGTCTAGTGCTCCAAAGATCACCGTCGAGGCTTCTTCACGACCTTCTTTCATCGTTGTTATGTTCTCCGATGAAGATATGGATCTTGGGACGTACGTTTCGTCGCCTATGCCTGAGGCTTGTAGGATCCTCTTCTTGAAACCGAGGGTCTCTTCATCGAACTTCCCAGATTTTCTCGCCAGCTCTATGAACTCTTCTTTTGTCGCCTGAGCCAATCCAATGCAAAATAAATAAATAAAAGATTAAACCGGAAATAACCGGAATATAATAGACTTTTGTTTGGTTTGGTTCAGCTTCATTTAATTATCAGTCCGGTTTCCATCAATCTCCTTAATTAGGTTTTCAGGAAGAAAAAAAAAACAACAGAAATCCAATTAAAATTATAAGTCAAACCGGTTTCTTTTTTTAATTCGGTATTTTTTGGTTATCTGCTTTCTCAGAATTCTAGGAACCATTCGGTTTTAGATTAACAATACCTAAAGGTTTTTGAAAAATAATTATTTTTTTATAAAATGAAAAATAATTACTGACCCAACACACAAATTTGGTTTATTTAGGCTTAGTTAGGGCATCCCTTATAACTAATTCATCTATTCTAATTTCTAAGTAAACGTAATTTAGACTATTTCCCCTATGCAAAAGTTGGGACGTACCTTGAGTTCATCAGAGGGCTTGTAACAAGCGAAATCAATGAGATAAACCGAGCGAGGACGAGACATGAAGTAGACACAAGCGGTTAAGACAAAGACACCTAAGAATCCGATGACAGTTGCAAGATCATAGTCCCAAAGCTTCTTCCAAATCTCTTCTCTGCTTAAACTCCCAACCTCAGCACTAAAAACCAGCACAAGAACCGGTATGGTCGCCAAATAAACCGCATGGTTTATAAGGTAGTGGTAACCAAGTTTCACGTACTTCAAGTTCACGGACTGAAGAAAATCCGGCAGACGTCTCCGGACCCTGACCGAGAACGTTGGTGACCCAGCGTTAGGACCGGATGGTTCGATCCCACGGTTGACGATTTCGGTAGAGAGTAGATCTTGTTCATTGGATCTACCCATTTCTTCTTTTTTTTTTAGGTTGGTTATGTGAGTGAGATCTATAGGTTGATGAATTGTATATCTTATAAGGAGTTGTGTTGGCAAAAAATGTAAATATGAATTTGTGTAGCTATATGAGAGTAATGGTAATATTGTGGGGATTGGGTTTGGTGGTTGGTGAGAGGTAGTTAATGTCGCCAACTACTTGCACTGGTTGTGGTTGGAGTGAGTTATGTCACTCTTAATTCCTCCGTTCTATAAGGTGTATTTTTGGATCTTATGTTTGCATTTATATTTTTATACTACCATATGTCAAAGGCTAAGGGTGATAACTTTTTTGACAATTTATCAATTTGGGTTTCTGGATCAGTTCTGTTTTTTTTTTTTTTTTTAATTGAATTAAGCAAGTAACTTGGTTTGGTTAAAAACCGACAGGTTTGTGGAAAACTTTGGTTTGGTTTTTGTTTAGAACATGATAGCAAGACAATGAAATAAATTCGGAAGTTAAGATTGTTCTGAACTCTTAACTGTTTGCTTGACGCGATATTATATAATTGCTTAATTTAATGTACAACGTATATGATCTCATTTGTTTACTCTTTCTTTTTGTTGTAATGTAAAATTTATTATGCAACAAGAAAACCTTTACAAAGTAGAGTTTGTATCTAAGCTCAAGAAAAGTGGAAACAAAAAATTTCCTATATATTAAAATAAAAATAGAACTTATATTGTATATAATTTATGTTATGTGCCACTAATTTATTATTTAATTAATTTTAATAGATTTATACATATATTTATATTTTTTTTGTTTAGAATCAATTTCCGAATGCTCCGAATGGTTGACATATTATAGGTGGTGTTCGTTCGAGGACGTTAGTTTTCCCATATTTTGGTGAGCATGTAGAGAACGGTTAGACTGTTGGAGAGTGAGCTCAACTTCGACTGCTAAGGATAGGATCCATGACACAACTGTCATGACATTGATCCACGAGGAGACGTCCATATTTCTTTCGAGGAAAGATCTACGGAGAGCGTGATAATGAAACACTGACTTGGTCAAGGTAGTTTTTTGAAAAGACTAATGAGATGATTCCTTTTAAAGATTCTCCGACGCTCATTTAAGAATGAAAAAAAGACTATATGACTAGTCGGAAAAGAAAAAGAGAAAAATAGGATGCCAAAAGAGTTTACAACTTTAATTTACACAACTTTACACAACTTCATTTATGGTTTAAATATAGCATTTTAGTTCTAAACCTTTTTTACATTTTGTATCTTTTTGTTGTGACTGTTTGTATTGTTTAGACCAAATTCATTCATGATCTGAATATATGGAAACTTTGTTCACATATGACATAACCTTGGCACTTAAATTTTGCCAGAAGAGTTTACAAATTTAAACAAATTTTCAACGACTCATTTAATTATAATCTATAACTTTTGTTACTTACAATGAATCGATTGGTGGTGAGATCTAATATAATATTTTGGGGGCGGCTACATTACGCAGAAATTTTATTATTTAAGACACTTTTAGCCTGATGCAGTAGCAAAATAGAAGAGAAATAAATAATGACCCAGTCCCCACATAAAATAATAGTAGTGATAAGATCCATTCACGATTTCTTAAAAAAAAAAAACATTAAAAGTTTGAGAAATTTGACAAGACATACCAAAGCATTCGTCATGTTCTTCTATAGATATACTACGCTTCTTATATGATCTTAACACGTTAATTAAATACAAAATAATCTAAACAAGCTCATCCTAGTATAACATTAAAAGAAACATATCATAGAAAGAGCAATATCCAGACGTTTGCTAGTGAGTGCGTAACCAAATAGAGACTATAAAAATGCACCTGTCCATTTGTAATTGCGATAGTAAACCTGAGGATAGTGAACAACCTAGCATAAATAACATAGAGATATGATGAAAAGAAAAACTAATTTACCTCATAAGTGTGTGCTTAGTTACTTCATTCCATTAAGCTAGGCCTTGGTGCAGTGTTTGTTGCAGCATGATTAGCAACATAATCCTCTTGCATCATATGGTCTCCGGATCAAATAGTAAAGCCCGTTCAGTTGCATTAAAGAGTAAATGGGAACCCCACCATGAGAGTCCAACCCTAACACCGTAGGAGAAGTCAAAGTGAGATGACGCTTCCAAGTCTCAAGGGTAAATAATTCTCGAATCTATTCAAATTCTCGATTCCAACTCTACTATAAAGCCCAATTCCAAATGAGGAAAAAAAATCACCAACAATTTTTCAAAATCAAAGATCCACAGACTAATTAACATTTTGATTCAGATATATATGAACTCTCTCTTTTACAAAAAAACAGAGAATTTTAAGCTATCGAATCGTTTGTTAATGGCAAAACGGAGTTTATAGTTGTAGTTATCATGATCCCTTATCGCAAGAGCTTGAAAAAACCACCATCTCACATTCAGAACAGTTCAGTTTCCTCACGTCGATCACCACATTCCCATCGACATAGCCAGAAGTAATGCATTTGCGTTTGTGACCGATGCAGAATCACTTACACTAAGTGACTGTCCTGCCTCAGACCTCAGTGCCTATGAGATGGCAGCCTTCCAATCTCTGTCACATTATGTTAAAGTTTTCATCGATTAAATGAGAGAGAGAGGGGTTATGTCAAGTGTATGTGGATAACAACTAGTAACCTACTAACCTCTTTAAAAGAAAAAGACTACATACGAGTGGCACAAATTTGTAAATCATTACATAAGAAAGTTATACCGACTAAATTTTTCTGTACATATATATGTTTGAATTGGTCATATATGTGACGACGTCAAAAACATTTAGTCATATATGTATAATTTTAATTTTTTAAAAAAAAGAAGCAGAATTATACATGTGACATAGCAAGGACAACACATGCCCAAATGGGTTTCTTTAAGTGCGTATGTTCTATATGGTTGCGTTACAAAAAAAAAAAAAAACGAAAAAAGTGGATGGTGAACATAATTACGTCCAATACTGGAAAACAAATAAGATGAACAAGTTATTATATATTATTCATTTTAAAATACACGAAACATTTCTTATAAATTTTATCGGGTAAACATCGGTTGTCAAAAATTATGATAAAACCCTTGAAAGAGAAAGTACGATTCCCCACTAGATATGATCGACAACATATATATTTTCTAAATATGTAATTTTGATATGTGATCAAAACGTTGTTAGTTTAATCTTTAAAGGGAAAAAAAGTAGTTGTCATAAGAAGTTGTTAAGACGTATGGGAAATTGGTAACGTTGACGAGAGAGTTGAGGATGTTGAGCTGTTAATTATGATATCTAACTTATGGCTGTCTTCTTTAATGAGTCAAATGGCTGATGCATTTTACGGGCAGTAGTTGAAGCAACAACCCCTTATCATTATTGCACATTATTTCCTTTTTGTTTTTTTTTTTTTTTTTAAGTATTAAATTTAAAGAGTAAAATTACATTTTAGATCGGTTAGGTCTTTTTGGACCATGAGTTTCGTGGGTCATAAGAGAAGTAGAAGCCCAAATACATTGACGCAGTGAATAGACTTTACCAAAGTAAGGTGTAAACACGTACATGCATGTTTGGGTTTGTTCAAAAATGACAAAAGGATTTATTTTTTGCTTGTCACAGAAAAGCTTTGTTTCAAGAAGAAGGGTGTATACTCTATATAGTGCAAGAGAAGATGATCACATGAGGTTCTAATATACTAGTTAAAATGAGTGAAAATCTCCGGTTAGTTTGTTGCAAATATCAGAGAAGATTATTATTGGGAGAGAATAATGAAGATCAAGAAGGATCATGATATTTAACAATATCTTTTAAAAATATTTACATTTATCTCTAAATGTTATTTACATTTATGTTTACCTTAATTTAGGAAATAAGTCATATTCAATCTCTATATAAGAGAATGTATCTGGTACCTTTTGTTCTTATGAGAGTCTAATAATAATTCTTCCTAAACACTTGTGTGTTCTTACTCTCATCAAATTTATCATGGTATCAGAGCCTTGATCTTTTCTGTGGATTATGGTTTCATTACATTTGATTTCGTAATGAAAAAAAAAACATGTGATTCTATTGGAATCATTGGTCACATTTGATCTTGTTTTCTAGCAAAATCGCTAGTTTAAAAAAAAAAAAGAAACTCGATGTAGAGTTATTTAAAGTTGTCTCCAATGAGATTCAAGAATTATCCCTACGACAGGGTATAAATGTCGATGATGAACCTTACGGCTGGGTATAAATACCGTGAAATTGACCTCATGGCGGGTATAAACACCACGAAGATGACTCTACGGTCGAGTATAAACGCCGTGAAGATGACCCGACGGCCAGGTATAACGCTGTTATCTTGAAGATATGTCTAATCTCACACGTATTACCACGTATGAGCTTGCCGGAGGGTATTGAGAAAGAATCATGAAGATCAAGAAGGATCTAGTAGATCATGATATTTAACAATATTTTTTAAGAATATTTACATTTATCTCTAAATATTATTTACATTTATGTTTATCTTAATTTAGGAAATAAGTCATATTCAATCTCTATATAACAAATAAACAGAATGTATCTTGTACTTTTATTCTTACGAGAATCTAATAATAATTCTTCCTAAACACTTTTGTGTTCATACTCTCAACAAATTTATCAATTATCGATCTAATCTTTAAGACACAACACCATACTCAATAGTTTTCTTACTTACAAAGCCGAGAAAAAAAACTGTCTAAGAACTGAAAATAAAACTATCCAACCTTATCCAACGAGTCATGGTTCTAACTCCCGTTGACTTTATTACTTACACATTTATGACCAGAGTCAACCCTAAGATAAAGATGTCTAAAACATGAAATAAATTGTGGCCCTTCTTTCTATTATATAAGATATAAATACACAAAAGTACAATGGGACGAGCTTACAAATAAAAACCTTTAATGAGCCACCAAATTAAGTAGGGTTTATTGGTTAGCCACTTTAATTGATTTGGAAGTCTAATAAAGAAATCATGTGATGTTATTTCATTGATTTTAAAATTCTTGTCAAAATAAAATATTATTCGTTGATTTCACAAATGGAATCTAACAAATTTGAAAGTGTTTTAAGTAAAACTTTGTGTGGGGGGAGGGGGAAGGGATGTTGAGAGTTTGTTGATTTTAAAATAGATAGATTAGTTAAATTTTTACAGAGTTTTATGTATTTAAAAACTTTATTTATAAATTTTTTAAGAGTCTCATGCATATCCATGGTATTTTGAAAGTTGTGTTTAATGAATAAAATTGTAAAGATTTATGTCCCAATAACACTACATTTTAATAAAAATTACAAATAAATGGTAACAATTTTTTTTTTAATAACAAGGATTTTGAATGGAATTTAAAAGTCATCAAACTAATAACAGTAACTTTTAAGAATCCATAAACCAATAAAAATGAAACTTAATTTTAAATTTTAAAACTCTTTAAAAATGTTCAAATCACTTACAGCCATGAACTAATGATGCTCTTAAAAGTAATACCATAAGAGCTTTCAAAGTTAGAATAAGTTAAATCAAAAAGGATAGAGGAGAAGGTGAATAACAATTGAAGTACTTGGAAGAAATAACTTAGATGACAATTGAATTAATAGGCGAACAGCTCTACGGCTGATCACGACACATTAGGTGACGAAAATGATGGTCATGTCTAGTTCTTATTCTCAACCTTATGAATGGGATCGTATCATATTTTATATATATATATATATATACTTTGATTCTTTTAAATGAAAAATTACTTTTAAATAAAATAATTATTTGATTTCATGTAACTTCATCTCTATCAATATCCTTAAGACACCATATGATGGTTGTCAAACACAAAACAAGTAAGGTCTCTCCAACTTCTCTCACCTCTCCCCGAAAACCTAGATCTGGTTTCCTCCTTGGGTCCTCTGTCGCCGGGGGCGGCGGTCACCGCTGTCGTCGCCCCGGGCGACTCTTCCGCGTCACCCTTCTTGTGTTTTGGCTTTGCTTCTCGATCTCGTTTCGACCATTCACCACCAGAAGGCCATGGTCGGGCCATGTCTTCATTTCCGGTGGAAGAACCTTTTCTCACCTTTCCACCTCTCCACACGGCTGTTCGGAGACTCCTTCGAATAATCCCGGTGTCTTTAACCGGAGAACTATGCGGTTTTACACTGCTAATCTTGCTGAATTCAGTCCATTGAATCTTCCCGGATCCGGATTTGCGAACTCCTGTGAGGTACTCGTCGCTCCGTCGCTGCTCCGCCGCCGGCTGAGGACACCACGCGTAGCCGCAACGGCAAGCCTAGGGCTATCTCACCGTTTTAACGAATATTGGAACCTTTTGCTTCAACTTTCTGAAACTTTGGCCTCGTTGCCACCGCTGATAGAGCCGAGATCCCAGATCTAGCTATACGATGCAGAATTCTCCGATCGACACTCAACAGTCATTAAACGACTAAGTCTTTCCAATCTGCTCATTGCTGTCGCTCCTTCACCGTCCAATATCGCCATTCCGACGAAGATGCCGCGTCGTCGCTGCCGTGAAATCCCATTCGCCGTTGTCAAAGGTTGGAAGCTATGGCGAACTACTCTCTTAGATTTGGGCCTTGGGCCAACTTTCTGTATCAAAAATGTTAATTGGGCCCGATCCATTCTCTATTCAATATGGACTTTGTCTTATTCTGTCAAAGATTGTCTATTGGGTCTTCGAGCCCATAAACCTTTCTCTGCAGCTTTGTAGCCCTCTAGACCTTTTTTAAATTAATCTAAATGGTTAGTTTGTTGACAAAAAACAAAACACCATATAACATGCGAGTTTGTCAAAGTTTTTTCAGTCAGTTTAAGACTTTTCTGCAATCTGAAAATTGCCTGAAGGCATGATAAATCTCAAGTTAACATATCAAACAATTTAGTGACATCAACAATCGAGGATAAGCGTATTTAATAAGAATTAAATGTGAATCAAACATCTATAGAACACATGCGATTAACTATTTTTAAATGTATAGACGCCGGTTTTTAGTCAAAACATCATTAAATGTGAATAAATAAAGAAACTTTTGCACGTCATTACCCTACACAACATAGTTAAAGTGTAGAGAATAATGTTAAATATAATATATAAAAAAAAATCCATCATACCAATTAGACATTTAATTTTAATAAAGCATGAATAAACTTTATATACTTGATTGTTTGCAGTCCATTCCACCAGAAATTTTTCGGTTAGCGATAATCTTTCTAATTGATTGAACGAACATCAAAAAAAAAAAACTAACAAAAACCATAACCATATTTATTTTAATCGGATTAATAAGAGTATCTTCCAATAACAATTAAACAATGAATATTTTAAGCAACTACGATAAGTAGATAACAAACTTTACATAACAAAAATAAACAATATATTTCTCTAATATTCTAAACGGATTGTTAGGAACATATTCCGTTTTTTTTGTCAACAACTTATAAGATTCAACTAAAAAGGCTCAGAAATCCAAGTCGGAGAACAGAGTTTACATAGGTGACTACAACTTTCTGTATTCTAACACTGCGAGTTAAAATATCAGTTTTCAAATTTAAAGAACGAGGAGTAAAAGATAATGAAAAAAGACTAAAAAGGCTTTTGATACTCGTGAATTCCTCCATGTAGACCGAGAAGGCAGGCCATTATTCGGAGCATGATACCATATTCACTAGCTCAATACAATATGTGTGCAAGCTCACAGACGTCTGATGTCGTGATAACATACAAGACATTGCCCAAAGAAGTGCTTTAACTTCGGTATGAAGAGGGGAAAGGCTGCAACGGTGTTTCTTGCACTTAAACAAACTCCATTGTATTCTTGCCTCGTGTTAAACCACCCTAGACCTGAAAAAACTTCGTTTGCTTTCCAGGAACATATTCCTATAGATTACATATTTGAAAAATTGTATATATATTTGTTCTTATCAAACCTACAAAGTAACAATGCATAAGCCGACTTCTTTAGCTTATAAATATACCATCCGAGCTTTATCATTATACAATCACAAACTTCCGATTGCTATTACTCCATAGCCTATTCACATAACATTTATAAAGAGGTTTTCCAAAACCTTTAGCGACAAAAAAGTGTTGACAAGATTTGCTAATAAAAAATAATACATCAATATAACTTGAATTTTTTTTGGTTTATTTTATCATTCATAATGGTTTTAATTGGTGACCACTTTTGAAAAAAAAAATGAGGAGGAATATCTTGTTTCTCTATTTGTTTTATCATTTATATTTCCAATTTTCAAACATGTGGAACCTATACTTTTTTTTTTGGTCAACATCTCATTCTATTAATTTAGATTGGGAGTTTTACACTTCAAATTACATCAAACATTAGGAAAAAATTAGCAACAAAAGCTGAAACTTAATGAGTTCAAGGCCCAAATATTTTGGTTTACAAATTCTTTTTTTTTTCGGCTTGCTAGCCCAATTAGAGATGAATTAGGAAATGGTTTACTGGGTCCAAGGCCCGTTTTGTAAACTAGGGTTTTCCTTTTTCCTGTGGCATCCTTGGCGGCGGACGTCAGCTTCCGGTACGAAATCTGGCAAGTTCCCGACATCAGTGGTGTAAGACGATGATCGTGCGGTTGCGCGCATTGAGGATGACAGAGCCACAAGTTTTGGAAGGGTTAATCGGGTTTGGGACCCGAGACAGTTTTAGATTTCGTCGTCTTCCGCCGTGAGATGATAGTGGATCGTGATGCCCGCCGAAGGAGACCAACGAGCATATCGGCGAGTAGATCCTCTGAGTGGAGACGTGAAGTACATCTAAGACAAGAGGCGACGAGATTCTTTGGGCAGCCAGATCCGATGGGTTTCGTTGTTCCGGTTGTCAGAATGGTAGATCTTGGTGGTCGGCTTCAAGTAACCGGCCCAGAGGGTTCTTCGGGACAACATCCCGAGAAAAGGTTCGCCGGCATACGCACAGTGAAGAAAGCCGACGGAATCGGCGGAGATCTCCGGTGAGATTTACCGGGAAACGTGTTGGAGCTTTTTTCGTCAACCTCCAGCTGCAGGAGCGGTGGTGGTTATGATTTTTGAGAACATCATTGAGAGAAAAAGAAGGAGGAGGATGGATGTGGTGGAATGGGGAAAACTTGATTGGTACCGCGGTAAGCATATAGATACAAAATTTCTAAAATAGACTTGATTTTTCATTTTGAATTTTTAGAATAAAGCAATATTTTACAAAATAGAGAAAGCATAAAAATCCCAAGAAATAAACTAAAAATTTTCTTATCATGAATCATTCAAGTTTGACCAAATCAATGTAAACAAACAGAGAAGCAAAAAAAAAAAATCTTAGAGTTTGAAAATAAGGACTAACGTGTTTGTAACGATGTGTATATCTTAATCACTCGACATTAAAAAACAATTTAGGTTAAATAATGTGTATGAGTTATGACTCTATTTATATTAGGTTTTTAGTGACATTAAAAAATTAATAATTAAAGGCAGTATATCTTTTAATATTTTTAAAGCATCTAAGTTTTGAAAAAAACTCAATTAAAAATTATTAAGGTGTAGATTATTAAGAAACCCTCTATGCTCTAAATTTTTTTTGTGATTTGCTTTTAAAGAGCATTAAGCTCTACAAAAAGTTTTCCCTATTAAGCCCATAGATCGATGAAAAGTTGCAAAAACCGTTGAAACACACCATCTACTCTCTTCCCCCAGATCAAATCAGGTTCCTCTTTATTTATTTATATATTTATATTGTCATATTTTTATTATATATTTTATATAAAAAATAATTTCATCACAAAATTCATTTTAAACTAATGTTATGATTTTATTTATGTTAATATTAATACTTAAATAAATTAAAAATATGTTTTCAAGTGAAATTTATATTAATATTTTAAAATAAAAGGTTCAAATTTATATTCTAATTTTATTTTAAATGAATATAAACTATTCAAAGTTTTTTTAAAAAAATTTGTAAACTAAATTTATTAAATGATTTTCTTTAAAAAAATATTTCTTCAAATTTTTGATTACCATTTAGTATGAAAATTTGTTTAATTCTTCATCTACAACACATTCCTCATTTTTTTTCTTTTCTTTTTGTTCATTTTTATTCATGTTTCTTTTCATTACTACTGTTTTTTTTATGGTCACAATCAAAGGTAATATATTTTTTTTCATGGGTTCTCCTAATTTCATAGGGAAAACCTGAAAGTTAAGAGAAGAGAATAGTTGGCGTTTCAATGGTTTTTGAAACTTTTCATCGTTCTATGACTTGCATAAGTATTTTATTTAGAATGTTAAGTTTGACTTGGTTTTTGCAGTTTTTCTTGGTAAAACTAAAACCTTTTTATACTTTGGAGAAATCTCATTTTTCTTTTGAATATAGATGAAATCATTTTCCTTTTAACAATGATTTTTTTAGCTATGTGAACAAGTTTTTCATTGAAAACTAAGTCATATATGAACTAACATTTTTAACATGCTATATGAATAGATGATTGCGTTCATATCACCTTATGCATTTCTTGGACTTTTTTTAATTAACCAAAAATCACAGTGTATAATGAACTCATTTGCCACATATTTATTGAATAATATTATATAATTCTTTCCAATTCTATTCTATCAATATATGAATTAAACAATTAATATGTTCTAAACTAAAAAACACATCTGAATAATGACACAATAAATAATGATATGTTTCTTATCTTTGTATCTTTTGTTTGGACCTTTTCACCTAAAATTTCAGAACTTCCTAGTTTACGTAGCATGCAATTGAAAAATTAATAATAATGGTAATCAATTTTTGGTACTAGCATAGAATATGAATGCCGAAACACAATAATGATATATTTGATATTCATATTATATAATCAATTTATGGTACTAGCATATACTATGAATACCAAAACACAAAAAATCATGATTCCTTTTGTCCAATGTATTATGCGATCTGACCACCGGCAATTGCACCAACCATTACACCCATATTGGACAGAGAACCAAACACTTACTAAATATGGGGGAAGAGATCATATATGATAAAAAACCAGAGAACGATTAAACAGGCAATGATTAAAACGAGACAACTCTAGACAGAGATGGGTCTATACCTCAGTTTCCGTTAAACCGAGATCCTTAATAATTGCAGGCTTGCATCTTAAAGTGGGAAATGAATAACCACACTGGTCAAAAGATAAAAACAAAAAGAAATGTTTAAGAAACCAACTAAGAAATTCCCAATTTTAGTCTTCTATGCCCTCAAACATGCAAATACATCTAAGTTAATCAAATTTGAAATTGGAAGTTGACTTGTTAAGGTTAATGGCATTCCAACTCAAAACCAATTGACAATGAGTGACTTGACATATATTCCTTATATACTGCTCAAAGTCCCTTCCATATTTCCGATGTGTGATATTCTTCACATTTCCTTACGAGATAATGGCTCGTCTAGCCATAATCTGACGAGCCATTATCTCGTCTAGCCATAATCTGACGAGCCATTATCTCGACAAATCTCAGTCTAGGATTATTTCGGGTAAAATCGGCCGAATCAAATCCGGATCGGTCTAATTTTTGGTCAGATCGATTGGGCCAATTTTGGGTCCAATCAATTTCGGTTCGGTGGGGCAATGTGAATTCAGGGCTCTGATACCATATTAAGGTTAATGGACTTCTAACTCAAAACCAATTGGCAATGAATGAATTGACACATATCCCTTATGTACTACTTAAGGTCCCTTCCATCTTTGCGATGTGTGGTATTCTTCATGATATTCAATCACCATACTTACGTAGGGGCCTTATATACTGCTTAATGTTAAGTTTGATAAAAATACATTTTATTCTCTTATACTTAATGTTAATTCCTTCATTGTTTTTTAACAATCTGTTTGTATTTCCTTCTTAAGAGTTTGTATCACTTTGCTACTCTCGGATAAAGTAATTTAGTTTTCAATTTCATATTTGTCACCTGATTTGGAATTAGTTTACTTGGTTCTAATATCAATTGGAATTTGATGTCATAGGAAATAGGAGAAGATGTTTTGCATTTCAAAATTAATTTGGCTCTGTCATTGTATTAGCTTCATGGACATGTTTGGTTTGTTCTCTCATTGTATAAGGTTGAACTTAAACACAATTAGCTTATGACTGTATGGACTTGGTTTGGAATTGTTTTGTTCGATCAATGTATAGACTTGTTTTGGAAGATGTTTTGTTCTATCAATGTATGGATTTGTTTTGGAAAATGTTTTGTATTTTGTTCATTTCTAAAACCGACCCGAACCAGATCTGAACCAAATCCGATGAGTATTCGGATAAGGATTGAATCCTAGACGTATTAAAAGAACCGATCCGAACCCGATAAATCTGAATAGAACCTGAGCTAAAAAAAATCCGAATAGGACGTAGGAGCCTGATACCAAAAACCCAAAAAACCTGATCTGAACGTTCATGCCTAATAAATTAGTGCAGTTTCTATAATAAAGTTATTAATTTATCTCAGTCCTCCAATTTCATCTATCTTTTTTTGAGGAAAATGGTCTAAAGGTTTCCATTCCTCCATTAGTTATAAAATTAGTGCAGTTTCAATAATAAATGTTTA
Source organism: Boechera stricta (assembly GCA_018361395.1). Classification (NCBI taxonomy): domain Eukaryota; kingdom Viridiplantae; phylum Streptophyta; class Magnoliopsida; order Brassicales; family Brassicaceae; genus Boechera; species Boechera stricta. The sequence continues at coordinate 5,955,947 of CM031541.1, forward strand.
AAATACGGTTTAGTAACTGGATTACTAAAAACAAACAGTAATTGATTTCAAGTCAGGAAAACTTCTGAAACAGATAATTCAACTACCATTGTCCTCATTCGAAGAGACAAGGAGTAGATAGAATTGGGGATTTCAGACTTATATCTCTATGCAATTTCCTCTACAAGGTAATTTCCAGGCTCCTTGAAAACAGGTTACAGTGCTTCTCCCTCAGATGGTCTCTAACAAGCAGTCAATTTTTGTAAAAGGTAGATTTCTTGTATAAAATGTGTTGTTGGCTACCGAATTGATGCAAGGCTTCAATAGAAAGAGTAGTCATAAGAAGGGTGCTCTTAAGGTTAACCTTAGGAAGATGTTTGACTCAGTTCACTGGACCTTCATCATTACAACATTGAAAGGAATGGAAATTCCAGCAGCCTATGTCAGTTGGATCAAAGAATGTAAATGGAGAATTATGTGACCACTTTAAAGGAGCCAAAGGATTAAAGCAAGGAGATGCTTTATCTCCAGCCTTTTTGTCATTGCAATGGAGGTCTCTGGGAGTCTCATCAAAGAAATATTTGAAAGAGGGAAAATCAGACTGCATCCTCATGCAAAGAACCCAAGAAACACACTCTTATCTTTTGCAGATGACATTATTATGTTCTTTGATGACATTATTACAGGAATTTCAAAATCTGTCAGGGTTAGAATGAATGTGGATAAATTTGCCTTATATTTTGTTGGTAGCAAAGAAAGAGAAAGGGTTGCTTTGGCTGCTCCCGGATTCAAGATGGGTGAATTCCCTTTCAGGTATTTGAGATTACCACTTATGAACAGAAAGATGAGGATTGTTAATATATGCCTCTCATTGATAACATTTAAAGAAGGTTCAACTGTTGGAAGGTGAGACACCTAAGCTTTATAGGAAGATTACAACTTCTCAAATCAGTAATCTATAATACAATAAACTTCTCGGGATCTGCTTTTTGTTTACCAAAAGGGTGCATCAAAAAGATAGAACAACTGTGTTAGAGATTCATTTGGTCTGGTGAAACAGAGGAAATCTGTACAAATAAAGTAGCCTGGTCTACAGTTTGCTGTTGAAAGGAAGAGGGAGGATTAGGCTTGAAAAATTTTCAAAGCTGAAACAAAACTCTTCTTTTGAAACTGGTCTCGCGATTATACACATCAAAAGATTCTCTGTGGGTGGCTTGGATTAAAGGAAACTGTTTGAAAAAGCAATGGTTATGGACTGCAAAAGCAAAGCAAAACGACTAATGAATTTGGAAGTCAATTCTGAATTTGAGACCTTTTGTTAGAAACCTTTTGAGATGCAAAGTGGAAGCTGGGGAACATGTCAGTTTTTGGTTTGACAAATGGATTGATGATTTTGTTCTGATAAATGTGGGAGGGATGCAAAGTGTTCAAAAGACAGGGATTCCTCTACTTGCCTCGGTTGCTGAAGCAACAAATCAAGGCGCTTGGTTGAAGTCTCTGAGGATCCGGAATATAGACACTAAGAGAACAATGGTGTTGGTTGCAAGCTCGCCTGCTTTAGATTTCAGTAAGGGAGATGATGAATGGTCTTGGTCCTTGGATTATACTGTCCAGCAAGGTTTCACTACAAGTTATACTTGGTATGCTATACGAGATGAGTTACCAGTGAAGCGTTGGCATCCAACTGTTTGGTTCAAAGGTAATGTTCTAAAATTCTCCTTTTTGTTTTGGTTAGCAACGATGAATAAACTTCCGGTGATGGAAATATTATTCAACTGGGGACTCACAGACTCATCGCTATGCTGCCTTTGTAACCAACACACGGAAGATAGAGACCATGTTTTGCTTCATTGTGACCATTCTGAACATGTTTGACATATAGTGATGCGGAGATTAGGAGGTCCAACATGCATATTCCTTAATTGGGAGGCTCTAACTTCCTGGCTTCTCTCAGCAACCCCACAGGTTTCCTTGGTTTTGAAGAAGGTAGTTATTCAGATCACGATATATTGCATATGGCGTGAAAGGAACTCAAGGTTACACAACAAATAATCACTCCCCGTCTTCTCAATATTCAGGCAAATTGATAGAAGTGTCAAGGACACATTACTCGCTAGAAGATCTAGGAGAGCTTTCATGCGACTTCTTCAACAATGGTTTAGGTAGGAGTAATCTCCAAGAAAAAATTCAATGTCCAACAAACGTATTCCTTTGGCTTTTTTTAAACTTTTTTTTAGCCTAAGCAATTTCTTGAAACATTGTAATGTAAAATTCCTATTTCTTAATAGCTTTACAATTATCAACAAAAAAAAACAGTAATCGATTACAAATACCAAAATCGATTACATAATCAAAATTGATTACTAAACCCATCAATCAAACCAAACCAAACAAAAAAAATTCGATTTTAAACCCTCAATCCCCATTTCTTCTTCTCAAATCCTAAAATCGATTTCATCATCTTTTCTCTCCAAAACCCTAAATCCGGTGAACTTGATTGCGATTTCGTGTGAGATTCTACAAATGAGACCAAAGGCGACGAAAAAGATCGCGGGTCTAACGATTCAGAAAGCGAAGATGCAATGGAGAGGTTGCAACTGGAAGTCAAAGACTGTGTCGCTTCTTTCATCGACGAAGATCCAATCCCAAACGATTTCATTCCGGGTAGTGATAACAAAGAAGATGATGGTGATGGGGTGAGAGATGGCATCATAATCAAGAGAGAGAGTGGTGAATTGTTGGACGGACAACAATTTGTAAGTGGCATTGTGTTTAAGGAGGTTGTGCTAGATTTTGCTTTTGAAGGGTGGGTATAATATAAAGCAGTGTAATGGGATCCTAGGAGAATAGGTTTTATGTGTTATGCTCCCTGCATATGTGGCTGATACGTGTCTTGTTCAATTGTGCCATCGAGGTCTACATGGCAAATTAAGAAGTATTATGGAGTTCCTACTTCATAACAAATGGCCAATGTGAAGTGCTACATGTGCCTCATATTGCTCGCATTTTGCATGGGCAAGTGATAGGGAGGTTATTTCTTACCTCTCACCAGGTTTCACCCGAGTTTCCTCAAGAGTTTAACCCAATGTGACAACAAGTGCACGGTTAAATGCAATTGTAGTATAATCGGGATCGATCCACAAAGACTGAGAATAACTACACAAAGATTGCAGGAATGAATCTAATCTAGGCAAATTATAAAAGTTGGGGGTTTGTTTCTAAGTTCTAAATAATTGAAATGCATAAACTAAATAAAAATTAAAATTCGTAAAATAAATAAACGTAAATAAATAAATTAAATGAGTAATAATTAAATAAGCGATAGTAAAATTACTGAAAATAAATTGCAAAAAATAAATAACAGAAAATAAAGTGCATAAAATTAAAGTATAGAAATTAATTTGCATAAATTAAATTACAGAAATTAAAGTACATAAAATAAATTGCAGAAATATAAATAACATAAATAAATAAACATAAATAAAATAACTTAAATAAAATACTTAAATAAACGTTTAAAGAGAATCGGGTGGTAGTCGATTTATCAGGAAATCTGAATTATAGGATTTATGTTCTACCTTAATAGTTTATGTTGTCAATCTAGGGATATTTGAAGTAGGCTAGTGACCACTCTCGTGATAAACTAGACATTGTGTCAGACTCACTCTCATGACGACCTTCACGCATTAAACGCATCCCATCATCGATTACTCTTATGTGTGAGAGACACATCGATTGGAGGATGTCACACCATCCAGCGATTAACCAAGTGATTAGCTTGCGTTAGAGCGTGTCTAAGACGAAGAGTGAATGACAGATCTATTTCTAGAATAACATCCCACTCTCATGGTGATGTATTCCTGAGATCTTAATCTAACTCGGGGCCTAACTAGACTAGCATTGAGTTTCTCTATTAAACAACAAACTCGACCATAGCTAATACTGTCTAATATTGAGATCTGAAGTTTTAACCCACTCTCGTGGTACTAAGAGCTTCTATTCGTATAATCTCTCAAATATAACCTTAAGCATCTCCCATAGGATATGACTTAGCATTAAGAGTGAATAATAGAGTAGCTAGATCGGTCAAGAACAATCGGACATATTGAATCCTAAATATTCGATCCCATCATCGACCACCACCCTAGTGGTCTAAAGGATCTACTCTCTTATCTCTATCAGGGTGACGGTAGAGATAAGGAATAGGATCATAAAACAATAAATAATAAACTAAACTAAACTAAGAACATAAATGAATCAAAGCATAAATAAAAGCATAAACATAAACAAGAAAGAAAAAATATAGAAGAACTCTTATTAGATATGAAAGTGGTGGCTACAAAAGTCTAAGAGATGTCTCTTCTTATGAGGGAGGCTGCATGTGTTTATATAGAGTTTAGGAGGCTTGGAGAAGTCTAGGACGTCCTTAGAAGCTTCTGGAAGGTCTTAACTCGAAATCCCAAAGCTCCCATATCTAGCATTTTGTATTAATCGAAGTTTCATTTTCTGCCCAGTGAGTCAACATCGACAGCTCTGGGTCGATGCTCTTGGTCGATGTGCATCCTCAGGCTGAGCATCGATGGTCTTCGTCGTCAGTTTCAAGTTCGGGTCCGAGGAAGAGCATCGACCGCCCTGGGTCGATGTTGTGTGTCGATGGATTCCCCAGGATGAGCATCGACCACTCCTGGTTTATGCTAGGGTTGGTGCTTCCTGTCGATGGCTTGCCCAAGACGAGCATCGACCACTCCTGGTCGATGCTAGGGTCGGTGCTTCTTTCTTGAGGCTCTTGAGATGTCTCTCCATGATGTTCTTGGCCCCAGCAAGTAGCTCCAAAGTCCATATGGCTTCTTAAGACTCCAAAACACTCTAAAAGTGTATGATTTCCTCCAAGTATCTATAAACACATAAACAAGCGCAAATGCACTAGAACAATCCTAAATGCTCGTTAGAAACATATAAAACTAAGCTAAATGTATGCAAGAAAGCATGTAAAATACGATGTTATCAACAAGATATGAATTGATTCAACTTTTTGGCTGCCTCAGAGAATGCAAGATTATATCAAAGAGAAATGGAAGGTAACGTCCTCAAAGGATCAATTTCAAGCTGTTAGGAAGAAGGTTATGAAGTAGACTGACAAGGAGAATAAAGAGTTGTTTGGCCGTATGAAGGAGTATGCATTGGAGATTGAAGTTTCAAACCCGGGAAGCACTGTGGAGTTGGGACGGTCACAAAGGATGAAGGTGAAGAAGTTTTTAACAGGTTGTATGTCTGTTTTGCTAGCCTGAAAAAGTTTTGGATGATGCATTGTAGAAGGCTGGTAGGAGTGGATGAGTGTTACATTAGGACACGCTTGAAAGGTCAGATTCTTGTTGCTATTGATAGGGATACTGATAACGAGATATATCTTGTTGCTTGGGGTGTGGTTCAGGTTGAGAATGGTCCGAATTGGGAATAGTTTATCAAGAAGCTACAAAAAGACTTGGGTTTGGGTAATGGTGAGGGCTTCACATTAATCTCGGATAGATAAAAGGGTTTGCTTAGTGCTGTTGCAGAAGTGCTTCCAAAGATTGAGCATAAGATGTGTGTAAGGCACATTTATGGGAACTTGAAGGCTAATCATGGGAAAAACTAGATTTGAAGCCTCTACTTTGGACATTGGCATGGAGTTACAATGAAACATATTTCATCCACAACTTGGACATGATAAAAGAGTTTGATTATGGGGTTTATGGTGATGTGATGCAATCAGACCCGAGGTGTTGGTGTAGGGCATTTCAGAGGGTTGGTAATTTTTGTGATGATGTGGACAACAACTTCACAGAGTTATTCAATAGCACACTTGTTAAAACAAGAGAAAAGGCATTCATGCCTATGTCAGAGCTACTTAATAGGACATCCATGGTTCGCATTGCAAAAAAGACTGAGAAGTCAGCTAAACATCAGGGCAAGTGTACTCCTTATGTGGCTAAGGCTTTAGACCTTGAACATGAAGATGCCTCACTTTGCAGGATTGGCAGAGTTTCTCATAGTCAGTTTGAATCATAGTTACATGGTGAATTATATCCGGTTAACATGGAAAGACGCACATGCACATGTCAGAAATGGGAATTAACTAGAATTCCATGTGAACATGCTTATGGGGTGATACATACCAAGAAGCTTGATCCAAATGATTATGTGGCTGACTGGTTTTACACATCTACATGGAGGGCCACTTATGAAGAACCCATCATACCTTTAATGGGAGCAAGGTTTTGGAGTCGACTTAATGGTGTTGTTCAACCTAACCAGCCACCTGCACAACCTGGTTGGAAGAAAAAAAACAAAGAGGAAGAAATATGCAAGGAAGAAAGGAGTAAACGAGTCTCCAACAAAGAAGGTTCCAAAACACTTGAAGTGTATCATGCATTGTTGAAGTTGTGGAGGAGCAGGTCATAACTCTTGCTCGTGTAATAGGAGAGGTGGGTCACAGGTTCTTCAAGGAAACACAAGTGGTGGAGCAAAGTTTCAACTCATGCAAGATGAATCCCAACTTACTCAAGCAGATTAAGAGAGGCGCGATTAGGAGAGGTGGAGTTTAGGAGTTGGTTTTTGTAAGTCTCAGACTAATGGTTTTTGTAAGTACTGAGATTTTTGGGTATCTTTTGTAAGTCTTACACAATATTGGTTTTTGTAAGTACTGAGATTTTTGGGTAGGTAGCTTTAATGGTGGTGGTTTTTGTAAGTCTCAAACAATGGTGGTGATTTTTGGTTAGTAAGATGAATGTTAGTAAGTGGTGTTTTTTGGTTACTAATTGTTTGTTTTCAGTTACTAATTGTTTGCTTCAACAACCAAATGTTAAACAAGAACATGAGATGAAGCTTTTTTATAGACAACGCATTCAAGTTAAAGCAACCAAATGTTAAACAACAACATCCAAAGCTTTTACAATAGAGACATAAGTCATGAAATGAACCTTTTACAACAAACATATCTTATTTATGTAATGAGATATATGACAAGCAAGATTAAAAAAACTCAAAACCAAAAGTAAGACCATCTTCTTCATCCTTGCTTCAGTTTCCTTCAACAGAGGTTCCAATCTTTCGTAGAGCTTCTCCTTGATTTCTCCTTCGATCTTCTCAAACAATTTGTCCTCTTCCTCTAAAAATTTAAAAATTTTAGATACGGTTTCTTCAATGTCCAATGGACGGCTACTAAGCTTCTCGATTTCTTTCTCAAGTGACTCATCAACCCATTTGAAGAGGTGCTTGTCATTTGAAAGCTTCTCTGCAGCTGCATACGCACAACAGTAAAAGTGTCGGTAAGGATTGGTGGTCGTCTTGGATGTGATCGTCACCAGAGGTTGGCCACACCAACATTTGCTCGACACAGACTTCTCATTTGAGAAACCACTAGATCCATGACTCAAATTACTCATTTTTCACTCGAATTTGGGGTTAGGGTCAGGGAGAATAGAGGATAAAATCGATTTTAGGGGTTTGTGGGAAAAAGAATAACTTGGGATTGATGGGTTATGTAATCGATTTTGGTATTTGTATCGATTTTGGTTTAAAAATCGATTACTATTTGGTTTTAGTAATCTAGTTACTAAACCGGATTTTAAAACTCGATTTTAAAATTTAAATCGTGAATTATCAATTAAACTCACACCTGGCTAATTTTTTAAACATGGTATAGTGTTGGACGGAGATTCATAAATTCGTATAAAATTGGACCGAGGTCAATACTTTGTATGAGTAGAAACTAATGGCCCATACGACCGTTTTCCCATCTTTTTAAAAATCTTTATAGGTTAACTCAATTAATATGAATTTCCTTTTTAGCAAAAGACAAAAAGTAGATAAGAAATGTTTTAGGATATGTATCGATAATCGGAAAAAAACCTTACAAAAATTGTATTATACAGTATATAATACACATGTTTTATATCCGATGTTATATTGTCATGTAAAAATGCTTTTAAGATTCTAATCTCTATGACGACCAAAAAAAAAAAAAAAGATTCTAATCTCTTTATTAGATTCTCATGCATGAATTTGCAATGAAAGTTTAAAATAGAAACTGCTTTGAAGACATGCTGTGAGGACAACCTTCGTCATTGTCCTTGTAACTTTACCTTTTGGTTTCATTGTCCTTTGAAGACCAAGTGATTACACGATAACTTCACAAGTGTATTAAATTATATTATCAATACACTTCAATGTTAAAAAAAAAATGTTTGCTGATATGGACAACCCTAGATCGAGAGAGAACTCTAATTTTCATCTTCTATAAGTAGTTCTTGTGGGTTTTCATTACGTAAATTATATTACTTCATTATGTGATTTTTTCAACTTTGGTAATTGTAAAAATAATATTTTATGGATTGTATATTTGTATATATTGCATAAATATAATAATTAGTATAAACAAATTTGTAAATGAAGTAATAATTATATATATGTATATTTTTTTGGATAAATTCCAAATTTTTATGTAATCAATTATTTTAACTATGCTAAACTCAATAATTCATTGAATTAATGTATAAAAATATTGTATTTAATAATTTATGAAAAAATAAAACCAAAATTAAAATAACTTACACTACTAAAATATTATATATAAATCTCTTGGAGAGTACAAATAAGAAAATAACCTTAAGATATGTTAATATTTACTTTCTTATGTCATTGGTGTTAAGACCATTTGCTAATTTTATATTAAGGTTATAATTGTAAATGTAATTAGCACCTTAAAAACAGAATTAAATCGTGATCTTTCAAACTATCAATCTTTCGACTAAGGAATATTCAAAGATTCGTAATATCTTATGGAGAAAATATTTATAGAAATAACATTTAATTTGTTGAATGAAAAATAATAAGTTAACTCAAAATTATTATTTAAATATTAAAATTATTGCAATACTATAACCAAAACTTTTGAATAAAACTAAAATCTAAAAAAATATATTCTATGCTATAGCACGGGATATATTCTAGTTTAGATTTATTGGGGTAGTTCGAGAAACGGAAAATTGATTAAGATAGTTGATAATTATTTTTATGGTATGTGAATTTTGTAGAGGATAATGATGAGATGAATTGGATTGTTTGTCTCTTTGAGTCAATTTATAGCAAGAAAATAGGGATTCTTTAAGTCCATGTGGATAAATCATCAACCCACCAATTAAACAAAAAGTAAAATTTCCATTATAAATTTTTTTATTCATTTATCCACATGATCAATGAAAATTCAAAAAAAATAATAACAAAGAAAAGTTTTTTTTTTTTAATTTTGCAAAATTCTGTGTAAGACACTTTATCTTGTATAACTCTATGTTTTTTGCTTTACATTTGTATTATCACTATCTAATAGACCAAATGTACCGTTATTTATTTTGTAATGCTTCATATTTGAACTATCTCTTTATAGTATTCATGAGGTAGGTGACACCTTACTAATTACAATTTGTACAATCTTACATATTGGTAACCAATCAAAATCATAGTGTCCAATGGTGAGGAATAGAGCATTTTGAGAAGAAAATCCTCTCATATTATTTATGCGATGAACCATCTTCAAATGCATATATGCCATTTTTTGAGTCGAACATGTGAAGAAGTAAAAAGAAAAAAATTATGCTAATATTCGACACAAACAAAATTCAAATGCAGAAAATGCCTAAGCATGGAAAATAAAATATCACATCAAACAAATAAAACACTTTATTAAGCATTTTGAGAAGAAAATCATCTCATATTATGTATGCGGTGAATCATTGTAAAATACATATCTATCATTATTTGAGTCGAACATTATTAAATGCGAGTCGAACATTTTTTGAGTTGAACATTATTAAAAAAATTTCTTGTTATCGTACGAATTAGACACTTTGTTAAGCATGGATAAACTTAATATACTTTGATTGTTTGCAATCCACTCCCCATGGAAATTTTCCATTAGCAATATTCATTCTAGTTTTTTGTATTTATAGGCCACAACAATCAGAGCTCGACTCTTTTGAAGCGATTTCATTTTTTTTTTTGATATATTTTCATACTTTATAATTTCATAATTTATGCGATAAACCATTTCCAAATGCATATACGCCATTTTTTTAGTCGAACATGTGAAGAATCAAAAAGAAAATTTTTATACTAATATTCGACACAAACATAATTCAAGTGCAGAAAAATGCCTAAGCATGGGAAAGAAAATATCACAGTAAACAAATAAAACACTTTATTAAGCTTTTTGAGAAGAAAATCCTCTCATATTATGTATGCGGTGAATTATTTTCAAATATATATACGTCATTTTTTGAGTCGAACATTATTAAATACGAGTGGCTAAAAGAAAATTGGGACGCTATTTGACACATACATAGTTCATGTGCAGAGAACAATGCCTAGGCATGGAAAAAATAAAAAATTTTATCGTGTACAAATTAGACATTTTGTTAAGCATGGATGATGTAATCCTCACATCGGACTCCACCACCGTTTTGGAGCGAGAAGGACCAAGTTTTATAATAGGGAAACTTGAGCCACTTGAGGTTGCTGAGAAGAGACAATGGAGCATAGAGGGAGTCCAAGAAGAGCTACCCAACATGATTGCGCCGAGTCTCGAGACTCGAGATCAAGGCAAGACCGCTACACCCGGACCGGAATCGCTTCACCAAACTCGGACCGAGGGTCCAAGGGCACTTAGATTTGGGAGCAAAGCTTCTTGTGTCCTCACTCATCATTAGTGAGGAGTGAGGACACCCTCTAAAGACCTTAGATGAAGTATTGTACTATTTCCCTACTTCTAGTTTTACCACATAGGATTTCTAGAAAAGTCTAAGGCATCACATCTCATCTCCCTTGTGTATTTGACTTGGAAATACACATGACAAGTCTAGATACACAAGAGATGTGATCCTATCTTAAGGAAAGCCTCTACTTATGTTTTCTTTTCTTTTATTGGTTTTGAGACTTATGCCTTTTTATTGGTTTTATGGCTTATTTGTTTTGGGTTAGTTTATGGCCTAAGTATCCAGCTTGTTCTCTATGGGCTTATGTCCAAACTAAACCTAAGTAATCCTATTTGTAAGCCTATAAAAGGCAAGCTACTCTTCTTTAATCATTAAGCAATCATTAACTAAAAATCTTAAAGTGTGAACTTTGTCTCTCATTTCTAACCCTTAAAGTGAGAAAACGCTAGAAGCTTGGAGGTTTGTCCTCAACTTGTAGGTGGCTGTATCAGGGGTCTCTCACAATTCTTGTGGTGCATATGCTTCCACCGGTTGCTTCACCATCCACCACTCATCAGCCGTCCGCCGTAACCTTCTTCCCGGAATCATTTCACCACCGTCGCTTGCCTCTTTTGTTCATCGGTTTCCCTTGTTCGTGTCTCACATTTTCTGGTCTCTCATCCTCCAGCTCCCTCGTTTATCAATCCATCTCAGCCTTCTCCCATCGCCGCTGACTCCATTTGAGCTCGAGAACACCGTAGTTCCCACTGTTCCTCCGCCGGATCCCTCTAGCTAGGGACAGTCTTCTCCTTAGGTTTTGAGAGTGTATCAATGGATAAACTTAATATACTTTGATTGATTGTAATCCACTCCCCCACGGAATTTTTCCATTAGCGACATTCATTCTAATTGACTGGGTGGACATTCTAAAAAAATTAACAAATAACCATTACCTAAATTGAACATCCTAAGAATAAATTACCTTAGATATTTATTCATTGTAGGCGATAGTCTAGAGTTAAGAGACTAAAAATAATACACTCAAAAATAAAAGAACGGAATTCCAGAGAAACAAATTAAAGAAAACATTACCATGAAAATTCAGTCAACATATGAAATTCCCTAATACATACATAGATTTTATTTGTGTAGAATAAAAGAATAAACAAAAAGGTCATTCTTTTTTAATTGATTAAAATTTAGTATATGAACAAAATTAACGGAAGTTAACTAGAAATTTTTTTAAAATGATAAAACAAGTAAAGCAATAAGTTGGACTATGGGTTTTGTACTTTTTTATTTTATTTTTTATCAACTGTTATTTTATTAGAAATCACTAAAGTGGAATACATTTACATATTAAATAAGTCGGCGGAAAACATGAATATCCCCGGAAGCAAAAGCCGACCGAAAAAAGTGATATCCTTGGAACCAAGAGCCCAAACAAGGGAAGCTAAAGCCGGTAGACAAAATACAAGTCTCCGGAAACATAACCCGACGAAAAACTAGATTTTCTCGGAAACTAAAATCTAAACCAAACGAAAGGACAAATACATAGCAAAATAAAAACCCGAAAAACCAAAATGTGGATCCTTAAACAAAACGAGAACCAAAAAATGCACACCATCGACTCTTGTGAGGGAACTACGAACGACCAGTACCAGGATGCTCTCAGTCAATCCCACCGCACTAACTGTCTTCTCCTATGCCAAAGAGAGTTGATTTCTCCACACCTAGTAACCAAGACTTCTCCATTCGACACTAGAGGAATCCTACAGAATTCCAAACAACAACACCGAAATAGGCACGAACTACACGAAACTACGCATCCGTTGAAACCTGAAAAGAAGCCTTTAAAGAAACGAACTGTACACAACTAGAACACGAACACAAAGACAAGGACCAAGACTTAAAACGAATCGAAACACACTGAAATCAAGGATGATAACGGCACATAAACAACCCGAATAACAGACGCAAACCCTCCACCACAGAAACGACTGGAAAAACACTTGCTAAACAACTCTCTCTTCACCCAAACACAACTATTGCACAAAGGAAACTGGAACAAACCTCCAAAAACCAACCAAAAGGCTTTTGGATGAGTCGGATTTAACTCCTTAACAACAGAAGAACATAATACGAACTGCCTTCGATCGGAGGCAACATCCTTGCAGACACAAGAATGAAGCCACACCGATACCAAAGCACACCAAAATCTACTTCATATAGACTTCAGCCCTCCCCTCCAAAAAGCAGGAGCACATCGACACACCAACATCGACGTTAAAACGGTGAGAAGGGAATCATCGTTCTCAAATCTGAGAATCCACCAAAAGCAAATCGGAAAACTCAACCTATCGGACAAACTATTGTAGCCAGACAACAACGCCCAACCACCACCAAGAACAGGACTACCGAAAACAGAGGCATGACACCCTAATCTAATAAGCCAAACTCTTTATAAGAACCCTTAAAGACAAACATCACATCGATAACCGATGGGCAAACCTACACCAAAGCAACGGACGAAACCAGCCACCATCAACATTGGAAACCAGCTCCGAATCCATCGCCGTGAAGCCAAAAGCCATAGCTGAAAGACAAAAACTAAAATTGAAATAAAGAGATCCTCTCACTTTGAAGGCAAAGGTCATCAAAAGACGGAGAGGACCTCACGAACAAAGCGCAGGCGGTTGTCTGTAAGCAGAAAATTGGGAGAGAATGAATAGTATTTTATGAAAGAGAAAATTGTGCAACAAACATTAAGCCTATGTGTTTTGTACTTATTTCCCAATAAATGGAAAGTTAAAATGAAAATTCAGGCAAGAGGGAGTTCTAAAACAAATCTCAATTTATATGTCTAGAACCTTTTCACAGCTTTCTAGCGTCAATGACCCAAAAGCTTTACGGAAGCCTTGCCGTACAACTATGGTCTTCTTTCTTAGAGTAGCTCATGATAAATTTATTATTTACTTTGATCTAACTTTGGGGATCTTGGAGCTATGGAATTGAAACCACGATTTCGTGACCTTGGAATTCAAAACAAAAAGTTCATAAAAATAAAAATAATAGATTGACTAATGGCACATATGATCCATGATATAGATTAGTCGGCCATTTCATTTTCCATAATCCATATCCTAATTGAGTGGAGAAGAGTAGTTGGGATGATGTCGAAACTCTAGACATAGACTCTAACTCTTTCATCATCTTCTTTCTATCTTTCAGCTTGCGGGATGATTTCATGGCGATTCCAGCTCACTTTAAACACTTAGAATTGGCAAAAATGAATCTTACGACTTCTTTCTCTTCGCTTCTTCCTCCATATTCTTTCCACTCAAATATCTCGAGATGAGGAGAACTTTTAGATTAGAACTTTGAAGTAAAAGCATTAGTGGTTCCAACCAGTCTGACTTATCTTGGAGAATTATCCTACAATCTATAAGCCGAGAGAAGTCATTGGAGTTACAACACGCAGCCTGCAAATGAACACAACAACACATAAGTAGAAACCTGATCATAATATTCATAACAGTAAGGAAAAAAAAGCGCTACATACCGTTGGAACGTCCAAAAGTAAATCGAGACACATAATTGAGGAAAGATATCTCATAAACATGTTATCAGGGTAACAAAGCACATGGATTACTGCCTTATCAAAATGAGGCTCGTTCTCAATTGAGCAAGAGTCTCCCGAAAAGTCTCTGATGAAGATTCTCTTTATAGCCGGAGAATCTATAACCAAAGATCCATTAGGTACTCCTAATTCTATGTAGTCATAAAATAAACGTTCCAAAGATGGCACTTTTATACTGAACTTTGTCACGTAGTCTTGGTGATGTCGTTCCACGCCCAAATTTTTTGAGATTAGGACAACTCGATAAAAATCTATCATGAGAATCATCATCTTTATACACCACATAGTAAAAGCTAAGATGTTGGAGGGATGGCAGGCAAGCCCGAGAAGGAACATCCACGAAAATCTTGTCAGAAAGACATAGTTGGTAAAGCGTATCACATGTGTAAACGCTCTTCCGCAAGCTGGTAGGCTTTCCGGACCACATGAGCCCGAACGTTAGCTCGCGCACCCTGCGCTCAATAGCATTTGCAATCCACTTTACCACATCAACATCAATCGGACATTGTGGACCGAGTTCTATAAATAAGATTTCTAATACAGGTGCCTTGTGGACTTGTAACGACTCATCAAGAAACCGCCAAATAGACCGTCTTTGGTTGCCAGATAAACGGCCAAGTAAACCGCCAAGAAATCCTTTGTGAGTACGATCGTTGATCTCTTTGTACACTAGTTGGTTGCACCATCTTCCAAATAAACTGCCACCGTTTGGACAAAATCAGGGTAGCCACAACTTCTTATGTTGGGACAAACATCAATATCCGCACGAGCAAATCGTCCAGCAACGCACTGATCCTGTCTTCACCTACAATTTTCCGACAACTTTTGGCTATTTTCTTCATAAACCGTCGGGATGTTTGTTCGAACAGTATCGATACCGCATACGCAACGTACATTGAGCTGGCAGTTAACAAAAGTTGTCGCAACATCTTTTCTCCTTGAAACGACGAGTCAACGACGCTTTTAAGCTTTAGGGTCTTAATATATCCCTGTTAATATATCCTTAAGGGATTAATCTTTCGGCCGTCAAATTTAAACAGTTTCATTTAATTAAACTCAAACACTAACCTAAAATTAAATCACATTAAAAATCCCAAAATCATATGGATTTAAAATTAAACAGAAACTTGTAAAAATTCGGAAGCACAATATATTAAAATAGATTTGAAGAGAAGAAGGTGTGGGGCGCATCACACACCAAAGCACTCTTCTCCTGAGAAGATCTTACAAGCTCTCTCAAAGGTGATCGATTCCAAAGTTGATTAACCACACTGATTGTTTTGCCGGAGAAGACATGACGCCGGAAGCTACGGAGGCGGAGCGATGGTGCGTTGTTACCGGTGGTAGAGGATTCGCGGCGAGGCATCTTGTTGAAATGCTCGTACGCTACGAAATGTTTTCTGTCCGTATCGCCGATTTAGCTCCGGCGATAATGCTTGATCCTCAGGAAGAGAACGGAGTTCTGGGCGAAGGATTGAGATCTGGTCGTGTTCAATATATCTCCGCTGATCTCAGGGATAAATCTCAAGTCGTCAAAGGTTCTTAATCACAAATCATGGTTCATTCATTATTCGAGTTTGAGATCGATGGATTTTTTTTGTTGTAATTACCTGTTTCCATAGCTTTTCAGGGAGCTGAGGTGGTGTTTCACATGGCAGCTCCGAATTCTTCTATCAACAATCACCAGCTTCAGTATTCGGTGAATGTTCAAGGTTAATAGAAACTTCAATCTTGCACATTTTGTTTCTGTCAAATGAAAAGTTTTTTAGTTCTTGTGTTTATGTTGCCTTGTTTTGGGTTTTTAATCTACAGGGACACAAAATGTAATTGATGCATGTGTTGATGTTGGAGTAAAGAGGCTTATTTACACTAGCTCTCCGAGTGTTGTGTTTGATGGTGTTCATGGTATTTTGAATGGTAGTGAATCAATGGCTTACCCATCCAAGGTATTAATTACTCTTTTGGTGTTAACTTATTGCTTGTGTTTTCCGTTTTCTATAACTGGTGCCTTTGACTTTGTTGTTTTGTCTTTCTATTGTGGTACATAACTATGGCTTTAATAAGATTATATGAAACTCTGATGATTCTATGCTTGAGCTTGGTTACTAATATATGCTTCATGTATTCAGCACAATGACTCATATTCAGCAACTAAAGCTGAAGGAGAAGAATTGATCATGAAGGCGAATGGTAGAAATGGATTACTCACTTGTTGCATACGTCCAAGCAGTATTTTTGGTCCCGGTGATAGATTATTGGTTCCCTCACTTGTTGCTGCTGCTAGGGCTGGGAAATCTAAGGTTGGATTGTTTTCTTTGTCTATCTCTTTGCCCCTCTATCTGATGTCTACCTTCCTTTTTACCTTTCCTCTTCTCTCTTCTCTTGATACTTTTGTTATTCTCACGAATGAAGCTGCCCTTTATTGACATATTATTCTATGCTAGACATTTTGTAGATAGCTCTGTACTATAAAGTTTTCTCAGAAGTTGGATGATTGACTCTCTGTAAAACACAGATTGATTCACAGGGAATGGAGAAAAAAAAATATATACTATAAAAGCAATAACTGTGAAATCTATCGGCTACAGTAGAGCTGAGAGAGAATAATTTATATCTGTTTTACGCAGAATATTGGGTTTTGACTTCGCAAAGTTTGTTAATTTGAAGCTCTAAGCTACAAATCTAGAGGACTGAACTTTCTATATGTCGGGACATTATTAAGATGTGAGATTTTCTTTGAAAACTAAAACTAGGTGGCATAGATGCAATGGTCTTAAAAGTAGCCTAACACGAGATACAAAGGATGATGGGGAAAGAACATTCGTATGAGTACTTGATAAATGATTTAAGGGAGGGTTCCTGCTCGCGAGCTGCGATATTCCTTCCTATTTAAAAAATATGGCTTTGAATAGAAGGAATTTATTTGGTCTTTATCTGGCATTATTTTTTAGGTTTCTGCGATTCATGTGCATGATCTCTCTTAGAAAAGGTGTGCTGCTAGTTAAGAGGTGCTTTATATGATCTGGTATCTCTCCAAATGAATTTAATAGGTTTAGATGCTTTGTTTGCTTTGATTTCTTCTTTGACATAAAATCATTGATAAATTTTATATTTGATACTACTGTTTTCTGGTTCTTTAATGTCCAGTTTATTATAGGTGATGGGAATAATCTCTATGATTTCACTTACGTTGAGAATGTTGCTCATGCCCATGTTTGTGCTGAGCGTGCTCTAGCTTCAGGAGGAGATGTTTCTACAAAAGCTGCAGGACAGGTATTTGTTTTCAGTTGATTCCATGCCGTAGTTTTCTAATGTGGAGTTTGGTCTCAGTTGCATCTCATTTTATTTGTGGTATCAATAGTTTTCTAGCTCTAAATGTTTAAAATGAATGTCGTCATTTTGTGAACTGGACTGAACTAAAGGAAGGCATTTTCATGCATACCTAAAGCATCAGAAACGTTTTAGACGTACCATGAAAACTGAGACAGAAACTGTGTTCACTCTAATTTTATGTAAACTTTCTAAGAGTCTTTCGGGTTTTTCGTTTGAAATTATTTTTCTGTTCTGTTGTGTTTAGCTGAGATTGATCTATTTGATTTGTTTGCCAAATTCTTCCAAGAAGATGATCTACATTTTTTCTTGTTGTATTTAAATTAAATTTAAATCCCTTGAATAGAAATTTAATTAAGGTGCATAGTCAGATCGTAATCTGTTTATGATGTTGTAGGAGAATCCTAGTTGTAGGCTAACCTGAAAAATCGTGGATTTACAGGCATATTTCATTACCAACATGGAGCCAATTAAATTTTGGGAATTTATGTCACAGCTTCTTGAAGGACTTGGGTACGAGAGGTATTATATTTTGCCTTTTTGTAGCTGACGCATTTTTTTGCTTTATACTTGGCAGATCTTTCCATACACAATGAAGGGGAAAGACACATCCCAGTTTCATTTTATATATATTCTGGCATGGTAATTGAGTTGAGCTTGACTTGACCTTCTCTCGGAAGTTGTATCTAGTTAAGTCTGCTTTATGAGTAACTTGTGATGAAGAGAATTGAGGTATATAAGATTATCAGAAAGCAATATTTTACAGAAATGCTATTTCAGTTCAAGAGAATAAAACGGTGTCCAGCGTCTTGATCTTGATTTTTTTCTAACCTTCGATATAGGAAGAGGATAATGTTTGTATAAGAGAATCACATAGTTCAAAATAATTGGGTATATCCAATGTTTTCTGCTTACATTTTTGTGCCTGACAAGTGTTTCTGATTTTATGTTAACCATTTCTTTTGGGATATAGGTTTCTGACCTTTTAAAAGCTTTTGACGGCTTTACTTATCTAGGAAAGAATGCACCGTACAAAAGCTATACTGTTTACTGTTCTTCCTAATTTATTATATTTTGCAGGCCAAGCATAAAGATCCCTGCGTTTGTCATGATGCCGATTGCGCATCTGGTTGAACTGACATATAAATTGTTGGGACCATATGGGATGAAAGTACCACAACTAACACCTTCAAGAATTCGGCTGCTCTCGTGCAGCAGAACTTTTGATTCTACGAAAGCAAAGGACCGGCTAGGCTATGCTCCTGTGGTGCCACTTCAGGTTATACATTATTTGATTTGAAACAGATATGTATTTGTTGCATCTCTATTCCATACCTACTGGGTCTGGATGCAGAGTATCAAGCATGGCTATCTATGAAGCCTTTTATCATGCCTTGATGATCCTGCAGGAAGGTATACGGAGGACGATAGACTCATTCTCTCACCTGACAGCTGGAAGTCAATCTAAAAGAGAAGGCTCATCCAAGGCTTCTAGGATCCTTGGAGGCGGAAAGGGTATGGCTATATATTTCATTTAGCATGCTTTTCCTCTCAGCTGATTGTCTCTCACATGATAAGACCTACAGTGTTTCATTTTTAAAATGCATCAGTGGATATTTTCCTTTTATTTTAAAATCTTGGGACAACTTCAACATATGCTTGGCTCTCCTGAAAATGATGGTGTTTAAGTTGCTAGTTACCATATTATTCTGAAGATGCGTAGGATGTTAGTATAAGTGTATAGCTAGTCATATATTTTCAAATCTAGAAAAATCAACCCTGGTCTTGATTCATTACAACATGATTTTGCAGTTACTGATACACTTCTCTGGAAGGATTTAAAGCAGACTCTAATTGCCATATTCATTCTAATTAGTATCTATTATAACTTTGTTGCAACTGGGTCTACCATCGTAACTGCTCTTTCGAAGGCTCTATTGGTCGCATCAGTACTTTTGTTTCTCCATGGCATTCTACCAGAGAAAATGTAAGATTCCTGAAATGCCAACTTTTGATAGATTTTCATTGTATGTGCAATATGAACTACCTTAACCTAGTTATCTGATAATGGAAACTAGAAGGTATAATGTTCGCTATAATATCTTTAGTTTCATGAAACACATAATTTTATCATCATGTTCATGTCCCAGTAGAAGGGAAAGATGCATGCCAAGCATTCTTGAAACATTTTGTCTGGTGCTCTTCAATCAGGAACAAATAAAATAAGCATTTGCTGTCTATTCAGTTTATGAGCAACTGAATATAGATGCTTATTTTGCAGATTTGGTTATACAGTTGAAAAGATTCCTGCATCGCAGTTTCTTCTCTCGAAAGACTCATCACGTGACCTCTCATTATCAGTGATCTCTTCATGGAACACCACTGTAAAAGCTTTAAGATCTCTTTGCCAGGGGAATGATTGGAGCTTCTTTTTCAAGGTATTTTCCCCTAGAACTTGTTATCTCCCAGTCTTACGAAATCTCGATACCAACCTGAAGCAGAAATGGGGACAATAAATCAGTGCAAAACTCATCCTTGTTAGTAATATTGTAACACTGGTTTGGTGTTTCTAATATCATAGGTGGTCTTCGTTTTGTTAGCATTGAGTTTCGCTGGAGCCATACCTCTTCACAGCATATTTGTTATAGGTACTCTTTCTCTCTCTATCTAGTTTTCACTACATGCCAAAAATATGGTTTCCCCCTGACTTATGAATTATAATTCATCAACAATAACTAGTTTTGTTGTTGTTGTGGTTCTTTGTTCAACAGGACTTCCCATTGCCTTCATTGCTTTTGTCGTGTACGAAAAGAAGGAACAAGAGATCGACTCAATATTTTTTAGTTTGAAATCGTTCGTATGCAAGTGGAAATCGGATGTGTGTGAGAAACTGTTTGGAAGCAAGAAACATGACTAAGAAATCTTTTCAATCTGCCCAGCATTTTGTGATATTATTTTGTTTCCAGCGACCTGTCACTTTGGTTTGAGCATTTTTTTTTCAGGTATTATTGCCAAATCTCTCTTTTACTCATATCTTGTGGTCTTTGTTTACATGCGTATTAAGCCCAGCTCGTGTCCTTCAACGTGAAAATAGCATTTTCGTTGTCGAAAATCGAATGAATTTGTGAAAATAAAGAGAGAATAAAGATAGTGGCAAGACCTATAAAGTCTAGTGGCTCGAGGTACTTGCTCCATCTCCTAAAGCTCATGTCTTCGATCAGTGCCTTTGAATATAGAATCAAATGACAGAATATTAGAAAAACCAACTTTACGAAGATTAAGAATATATGATCAAACTTTATCATTCAACTTAGGGGTTTCTTAACAAACAAAAAACAAAAAAACCTCTAACTCGCTATTTTTTGCAATTTTATCCTCTATCTTAAAAAATGCATATTAATCCTACGAATTCAAAAATAATATGCAGTATAACTCTTGTACATATTTTCTAAACGTTTTCACGGTCATATACATTAGATTTTTAAAATTCTAAAGATAGATTTAGACTCCTCATCGTGATGGTTTCAATTTGATATATTCTTTGTCAAAAAAATTACAAATTGACAGTAACAATAACGGGTTATATTGCGTATTATTTTTGATTTTCTGGGATTTAAACCTGTATTTTTGGAAATGAATGGTAAAATTATAAAAAATGGCGACTTTAAGAATTTTTTCGCCGTATTTTTTTTTTGCAAAAATACCTTCTAGTTATAATCTCTGGTTTTCGAATTTTCATACCCTATAATAGAATATGTATATAAATTGCATTATTTAGGCCGACCAAAAAAAAAAATTGCATTATTTTTTCATATCCTATATTCATATATCGTTAAAACGATAGAGTGAGACGGGCAATCATGGTTTGTACAGTTCTAGGCCATGGGACATCATTCCACCCTATGTTGGGAAAATAACCAAATTCTAGCCTTTATTATGGCACATGAGCAAAAAGAAGGAAGATCAATCATATCAACTAGACCGGTGCTAACATTGCTGCACTCAGTCAAAAAAATATATATAAATCTACTATATCATAAACTTTGAATTTACTATGGTCCCTAAAACTTTATGAAAGGGTATTAATTAATTTTAAAACTCTTGTTAATTTTTTAGTATCTTTCTTGAAAGTACCCATCTCTTTTTTTTTTTTAATTCCATCTTCAATATTCAAAACAGAGTAAGCAAAACCAAAATAAGACGTCAGTAGCCATAAACGACTAACATAAAATTAAAACGAAGACGAAAGTATCACATCCTCGCCTCATTCTGCACTTGATTGTGAAGCCACGCCGACCCTCCAAATGCCATATACGAATGAAATATCCCATCACGAGTTACATTCTTTGCGATTGCTTGAGCTATTGAATTCGGCGAAGCTGCCACTAAACAAAATTCACAAAGCTCAAATTCGTTTGCCACAGAATGGTTCTGATCCAGCAAGTACCCATCTCTTTCACAAATAACTATAAAAAAGTATCCATTACACAAATTATACTTATAAAAATCTACCCATTTTCACAAAAAATTTTCAAAAAAATTTAGCTATTTATTAACTTCGCCAGAATTTATTTACCACTCTACTATATAAAACTTTTATTAAAAAGCCATAGTTACTAGGATAATTCGGATATAGGATAATTCGGGTATAGGCAAAAAAGATACTGATCGGGTGTTTATAAAATTCGGTTTGGGTTCGCTTCGGTACCTTTCGGGTTCGGATATCTAGGAAGTACCTGGAAAAAAATTTGGATAAGTTTCGGTTCGGGTATTTTGGATAATTTTTTTCTAATATACAAAAATAAAGGCTAATTAGGAGTAATTTGGTTTGGGTATCAGGTTTAGTTAGGATATTTCAGGTTTCAGATATTTCGGTATTTAGAGATTTAGAACTGTTCGGATATTTTTGGATTTTTTTTTCAGATTCGGCTCGGATATTTCGGGTTTCAGGTATTTTGGGTTTAGAAAAAAATATAGCGATCAGATATTTTCGGGTCAGTTTCGGTTCTGGTGTTAGGTATTTTGCCCAACCCTAAAACTTACAATAGTTTTGCCGTTTTGGTGTAATGAAAAAAAACATATAAATAATGAGAGTGAGAAAAAAAAACACAAAATAATGAGAAAGCGTTTGGTGTCGGGGTCGGGTTGAGTCGGGTCTAATCCATCTATTTTTGAATCACAAGAGTTATCATTTGCGGGGAAGAAGTGGGTGTGCGAGTTTTTGAAATAGTGTGGTCTCATTCTCCAAATTTGGAATCACGCCGATAAAGCCAAATCAATACCCCACAAAAAAGCTCCAACAACCAAAGTAACCATCTTTTTTTTTATTCCCTACTCCGAGGATTCCGTTGCTAAAGCGTAAAGCACAATTTTGTCCACAATCACTAAACCCTAAAAAAAAACCCACCTTTTTTTCTCTCCTTTGAATCCTTTTCATGGTTCTTCTTACATTCCCCCAATTTCTTTTTCCCTCTGAGAAAGTGACTTCCTTTTGATTTTGATTCTTTTTTGTCTTTCTGCAATGATTCCGTATTTTGAATTAAGGGTTTATAATAAAGGTGAGATTGGAGTTTGGTTTGTCCATGAACTATCACAATGGGTGCTCTCAGAAGAAGAAATGTTGGTCTGATTGATTCAAAGGGTTGTTCAAAATTGTTTCCTGTTTCACAATTTCCTCCTCATCCTCCTCCAATGTCTCAGTCCAATGGACCATTCTATTCTCTTGTCATTTGTGTCACTGGTTTATCCAAAGGTGAAGACTTTGTTCCCTTTTCAATCTCGATCAGGCAGAAAGTTTGAATTTTTATGTTCATCGATCTTTAAGTTTCATACTTGGCAACTATTTTTCTAGACTTCCATATGCTGTTGTTATATATCTTTGGTTTTATGTTTGTAAATTTTAAGAATTTGTTCCTTTTCAATCTCGATTAGGCAGAAGTTTGGAGATTTATGTTCATCAGTCTTTAAATTTCATAACTTGGCTACTGTTTTTATAGGCTTTCAGATGCTGTTGTGATCTTGTTGTATTTATAACTTTGGTTTTATGTTTAAAAATTGGGCTTTGATGTTATTATATTTTATATTGCTTTCTTTGCAGATGCGAGAAAACAAGTCAAGGAAGCGACAGAGAGACTTGGAGGCGAGTACAGTCCTCACCTACACCTGCGATGTACTCATTTGGTTGTCCAGATATCCTTTTTTTTTTTAATTTCGTTTCTATTCATCTTTATTGCAACTTGCAGTGTTTTGGTTATGTGTACAGATCCAAACATGATTGTGGCCTTCTAACCCTGTCCTAAGATAATTTTGTGTTGTTGTTAACCACATGCTAGTGTAATATGATTCTTACAAATAGAAACTTATATCTTATTGCTTGATTACATTTTATGGTTCTCTTTGGGATGCTTAACGAAAGCTTACAGCTCATGTGGACGTAAGTTTGAGCACACTTTGAAACATGGAGCAAGAAACGGTCTCTTTGTTGTTACAATTGGCTGGTTTGTAGATAGCGTCAAGAGAAACCGTAAGTTTTCAGCCCTGTTTAAATTATTTGCTCAATGATTTACAGGTTAGCCAGGGAGTTAGAATCATAGATTTGACCATTCAGTTTGGCTAGTTACTGCCTCAGTTTAATAGCAGTACAAATTGGTGAAAGATTTGCTAGCAAATCCATGGGACCCTTGACTTTTTGCTGATTCTTTCAACTTTTATGTTAGAGGAATAATAAACTTCTAGTCAGCAGTCCTACATTGGCTTCTCCTAGTTTGCAAGAGATTTTTTGTGATCTATCGTCAACATGATTTTGGGATAGTCTAAATAGCTTCAGTTTGGTTATTAGTGTATCAAACTCAATCGGAACAGATTTACTTTGGAAAAGAGAGCTCATGGATCTTCTAAATAAGTTAAAAGGTTATGTGTGTTTGAAGTTGAAGCTGAAAATTGATATTTTGTAATGTTGTAGTCAGGATGAGCGAATCACTTTACAATGTTAAACAACTTGTTCAAAATTGCAAAAAGGTGGATGACCTGAGCCGGGTTTTTGATCTCGAACCTATTTGTCGTCCTCGGCAAATTCAGCAAGCTGTACATTTTGGCACATCAACGAAGAACTACCAAGTATCTTCTACTGGAACAGAGTCTGGCACTAGTGTAGACATGACTCTTGCTGACCATTGCATGTATGTTGATTCAGACATTTCAGATGAACTCCGGCTTAAGGTAATTTATTTCATTGGGTGCTTTCAACTTGTTGGCCAGATTGCAGTCTTTTCTGTGAGCCTCTTCAAATAGAGTGTGGTCTGTTTAGGTGTTAAAGGTTGCTGGAGAGCAAGGAGCAAAGGTCGTTGATTCATGGTTTATTGGTTGCAATGCAAGTCTTGTCGTGTGTGAAGGTGCTTCTATCCAGAGATATCTTGGCCATGCCAAAACTATTGTCTCAGTGAGTTCTTCTTTATGTCATTGTTGTAGAATTGTAATGCATTCTCCAGAAGGTGTACCTCCGTTTGTTTTTATTTTCTATGAAAATGTGGAGAATTTGATACTCAATCCCATGTAAATACTTCTTGATTGCTCTGTTACTTTGTCATACAATTGACCACAGTGAGCTAGATGAGAAAGATAAATCTAATTGATTAACATAACAGATTTGTTTCATGATGACCTAAACATGCTTGCTATTGTTCGTTTGTTTGCATCAGCCACTATGGGTTCTGAAAACAGTGGAGAGACATCGACAAAGACTTGTTCATATGTCAGCTGATTTAGCCAGACAGTTAGGATTAATGCTTGAAAATTTTGAAGCTGGTGCGACAAAGGAGGTACTTTATTTTTTCATGTGGTGTGAATTTTTTACTGTCTTTACAAGTTGTTCCCCATTCTCTATCCTTACATGTAATTAGGCTTAATGGTTTTCATTGTCCAGTCTTGTAATCTTAAGTGACGAGAGTAATAGTTGCAAGCTTTCTTCTGTGTTAAATGTCACAGAAAACTTGTGGGGAAGGTAATTCTCAAGATGCTATTAAATTCAAAAGTAAATCAAAAGAACAAAGGAAAGAGACTGTAAATATAGCTAAAACCGGGGTTAGGAGACGGCGTACTCACCACATGCAGGTAACTGATGATCTTTTTTTCTTCCTGAAGTCTGAAATTGACCTTAACGATTTTCTTTCAGCTAATAATGTCTGAATTTTAATGCCTATTCTCTTGTTGGATGTCTCATAGACTTGTCAAAACCCAATAAGACGCATAACACAGAACAGCCTGCTGGAGAATATTTGCTGGACAATATCTGAAGCAGCTTCAACTGCCACTATTTTTACTGATTCTTGCAGCAGCAGTGGTTACATCAGTGAACCCCAGCCTTCTGTTGTACAAGAAGAGAAAGACAAAGGGTTAGATCCAGTGGCTTCTTTTTCAAACTCAACCAGAGCACTCACCGAGATGTATGGTTTTGCTCTTCTTACGACTCTTTTTCTTCATTTTTTAGTTTTTGCATGTTGCATGATTCACCGAGAAGTTAAATTACTTCCAGTGATAGCCTACTACTGTCTATTGCTACCATTGTTGCAACTGAGGAGATATCTCACCGTGGTCAACTATTTTTTTTTGTTTTTTTTTGCGGGTGTTCTTCTGCAGCGAAAAGACAGAAGTGATATTTAAAGACAGCTTCCTTACAATTCTATTTCCAGCTGATCGGTTCTCGGAGATGGGACCTTCTTCACGGACCTATTTCAGTGATAACGGTTTTACGTGCTTGCAAATCTTAGACTATATCCACAGATTTTATCAGGTATAACTATCTTGATGTTTCTGCAATTCAAATGGGCAATTCCTTCGTTTCAGTTCCTTTTAGTTGCTATATGTATAGGTGGAGTAAGTCATTTGTTATAAATTTAGGTAACTAAATGGCCGAAAAGGGGAGTCTCTAGAATCAATCTCTTCATCTTAGTTAGGAATTTATGAGTGATTACTATTTATACTTTCTCTGTTGAATCAGTCTGATCAGATGTGTTTATGATTCTAGGCCCATGTTCTGTTTAGTTTCACATTTCACAATAATCAGATGCGTCTTCCTTGTATGTATTGATTCTACAGGAGAACTTGCCGGATCATGAAATAGAGGTTGCGATTCACACAGACTCAAGGCATGCTGACCGTCTCAGAACAGTGTATTGCAGCAAAGAGACATTAGATGAAGGATGCATGGTTTTCCCAAGAATAGAGTTACTGGGAAGCAGGAAAAGTTTCGAAATGCTTAAGCGTGTGAATGGAGAGAACAACAGTAATGTTTATGAGCTCATGATTAGAGCTTGATTTCTCTTTTACAATACAAAATGGGAACAAGCTATATGCTTTAAAAGTACAAAATTTTACCTTTGACTCATGAATTCAAAACTTAGTGATGCACATTGAATCTAAGAGAATTACAAATATGAGAATTTCCAGGAGAAAGGGGTATAGCATATAGAGGAAAACTGTAAAAAAGCACAGAGAATCAACAAAACATCGTATAAATCCCCACAAAAAGATAGAAAGAGGTCCGATCGATCCTCTGATGCTACAAAAAGTATTTAACTGAACAAACCTAAACATTTTATGCATACGCCTTCATTCCTTCCTTCTTGCAGATCTCTTTCCTAACACTTTTTTTTCCTTCTTCATTTTCAGCTAGTTTCTCTCTCTCTCTCTCTCCCCATGTACAGATCAGATACAACAAATGAATAGCGTGGTCACCTTTCCTTTTTTTTTTGTTTTCTTTTCCGTCATGTATCCTATATAAGTACCTGGCTTTTGTCTGTCAGTATATGATGACTCTAAGGAGTCCGGCCTGAGGCTCAGAATAGTCCAGGCCTTCTTCTTCGAGTAGGTAGCGCTGTACAGCAACTGGGAGTCTAGCCGGAGTGCGGGAACCCCTTGTGTGGTGGCCAGTGCCTACACATATGTAAACCTGGAGCCTCTCTTGCGTTGCTCGAGCTGTGGTCCTCAATACGCTCAGCTCGTGCTTCAACACCTGAAGAGCTTCACTCACATGTAACCCATGCAAGTCAATCATTCTCTCATTCCCTCTAGTGTTTCCTTGACCCACTGGGTTCCTGTTTCATTTATTGCTCATAGGCAGGTTAGAACAGAGATACTGAGAACAAGAGTTTTGTTTCTCGTTTATGGAAATAGCAGTGTGTTTGGGATAAAAGATTATGTCACAAGGATATGCAGTGCAGCAAGGTAAAGAAGTCAAACCTCTGGCGGAAAATGGCTTCTTGAGCTTTCCCATGAGCAGCCTTCATTTGCATGTTATGCAACTGTCCCTTGACACTTAGCTCTTTAGCTAAGGCCTTATTGCCAACAAGGTATGCTTGCCGTGCCTACGCTCAACCAGAAGCAGCATAGAATATTGAGCGTACATGACTAACACAGAAAGATTTAATATTTAATAAGATGACATCAAAGTAATAAAACCGGTGAAAACCCCGTCATTGGCAAAAAAAGGCTTCATAACAATCATCTTAAATTGCATATAAGAATCGAACTACTTATGATTCACTACGTCATACACCCGAATTATTTAAAAAAAATCTGGACATTTATAGACAGGCCCTCAAAGGCAAGGCCCCATTACACGGCCTTAACATTTATAGACAGGTATGGACCAGATGGAACTTCCCAGTTGAACAAAACAACATAGCTAGATAGTCTGCAGAAAAACTAGAGGCCACATAAATGAGCAAAAATGTCATTTCCAAGTATATTATACCTGTTCAAAGTATACATTCCGCAGACGTGCATAGTCACGTGCTTCCTCGCGTAAGTCAGAATACATATTCCCTGTTCATTCCCAGGAAAAAGGAGAGCCAGAAATACAACATTGTCTAATAAGAATCAAAGCAGATGTATAACAAGAGTGAGATAGTTATCTGTATAAAAAGGAGAAATTTACCAACTGCATCCCCGGTTTCCACCCAGACAGGAGCAGGTCGAGTTTGGGCTCGACTTTGCAGCTTATCAGAATATATACTCCTCCCACGGCCACTTTTGTAAGCACCAGCTAAAGCAGGAGAATTCCTACTAGAGCCAATAGATGAGTCTGCTGAATCGTTTCGTTCATACTTCCACATACCAGAATCCTGAGATGCTAACTTCCTGACAGCAGAAACATAATCGATTGAACCAGGCTGTGAAACTGATGGTCCCGACTTGAAGAAGAACATGTTATCCTTTTCAGGAGATTGGTAATGATTTCCAGTTTGTTGCAAATCATCACCACCAAACTGGGCAGGAATACCATGGCTATTTGAGATGCTTAGGGCAGGAAAATCCATAGGAGTTAGACTAGGAGCAGCATAAGTCTTAGGGCTTATGTTCTGATTCAAGCCACCATCTACTTGCAGCTACAGTAAAAAGATGGAAGTTAAACACACGATCACTTGAATGATAAACATAGAAACACACAGGGTCATATCTTCAACAGGAAATAAAAAACACATAAAATAGCAAAACAATATGATTAGACATAACAGCTAATAAAAAGGATGACACCATCCAGTAAATTAAATATATCTGGTAACCCCATAACTACTCTTAAATATTTTAGGCACAGATCCTACTCCTTCAAAACATTATGGGCAGCTACCTTCTCTCTACCAAATGAAGGCACAAAAGAGATAGTTGTCCAATATCACCACTCTACCCCGTAATTTCATTTGAATCAAACCATTGGTTCACAAGGAAAAATTGGTTTCATAGCCAAGGAAACAGAAAATCGTCAAACGACCAACGTTTTGAAATAAACGCACAAGAAAAAATTATTTGGAAAGGCAGAGGGTAGCATATGGCCTATAACATCATATGAAAATGAAATATCAATGAAAACTATGCCATATATTGACTAGGAGAATACCTCAAGCTGAGTGAGCATCTCAATTGTCAACTGCAAATCACACCCATTAGCAAAATAAACTTCTGCTAGACTTTCAGCGGCAAATCCGGGGAACTGAGAAGCAAGAAAATCCACAGGGTTCACTTCCATTTCCCCTGGACTCTCAGTAATCATGTCGTTAACGAACCCATGTCGAGAGTTCCCACTGAAAGGGTTTCTTTCCCTGTCATTCCCAAGAAGCTGCTCGGCATTCATGATTTGCTTATCCCAAGGCTTTGGACTCAGATGCATGAAATTTGTTCGTTGAGGATCTTCCCCGAATGAAGAAATGGGATATCTACTCTTCTCAGCCAAGCTATTACCATTAGAAGCTAATCCAGTTTGGTCTGAAAATCCATATCCTTCACTAGCAGAAGGAAACTTTTCAGCTTCATTAACGTCATACAACGACAAACTAGCTAGTGACAAACTCCCAGATGCATACGAATTGTCATCTTGAGTCATTAACCCGAAATCTGGAGTTATATCATCAGGAAGTTGGTGACTCCAGAACTGACGTGCTTCTTCATCTGAATGATGTGATGTAGATGATTCTGTTCGGTCCAAAACAGCTTTCCCAACGGAACTAGAGGAAGCTAAAAGTCTTGATGTCGCCACATCCAAAGTGCTTGTGCCTCCAGATGAAGGAGATCGTAGAGTAAACGGAACAAACTCAGCAGCATGAGGATTCAAAGTTGTTGGCTTGATACTAGTACCACTTAGCTTTGGATCACTTGATTTCTTGGTTAAGCTCATCCTTCAACAAAATGGTAATAAAAATGCTATCAAGCCAAGACAAGAAACAGATAACTTGGGAACAAGGAAGACTACTACAAAAAATGACTGCTTTTTTATTTATATCCAAAACCTGCAAAAGAAATTAGCTTTTACAACTCAAATTACTCAGAAAAGAAACCTGCAAAATAGTTTGCTTTAATCAGTAAAATTACTGAGATAAGAAAGTAGCACCTGACGGCAATAGATACACGTGCGTGGACTCTCAATTCATATTACCAACCTAAACAAGAAAAGAAAAAAAAAGATACATTTTCAGTGGCTACAAATTCACAAGTCAAAAGCATTGCAGCTTTTATTAATGATAATGCAAAAACTACTCACAGTTCTCAGCAGACAAACACATAAAATCCCAAACTTTGAAACCCAACTACTAGATTCCTAAATTATAGAAAAGGAAATTGAATGAACAACACATCCTTAAATAACTGAAATTTTACGTGGATACACCATCGTCCGTGCAATAAAAGAAAACCCTTTAAAAAAAAAAAAACAAGATTTTTAAGCAAATCCAAAAAAAAAAAAAAAAACAGATTTGAGATTCATTCAACCACACAAAAAGAACCAAAGAAAGATGAAGAAATTGGCAAATCAAGGTGAGATTTGTAGAGCAAAGAATAATCCTTAAGGAAAGAGCGAACCTTTGAGGAAGAAATAGAATGGATCCATGGGAAGATAACAAGATCAGAAGGTAAAAAAAAGTAAAGGCTGCGGAAAACAATATAAAAGAGAAGAGAGAGAGAGAAAGATGAGAAATTGCAGTTTGGGGTAATCGGAGAGCTTAGTGTTACCTCCTAGGGATTCGAGTTCGGGGTTAGCGTCGTCTTCTTCTTCTTCTCTTTCTTCTACTATTCTACTTCTCTTGGTGTTTGGCTAAAGGCCTAAAGCTGTAACACGAGCACCACAAGATTTTATTAAACAAGACACCAAAACCAAACCTTGCGCCTCTCGATTTTGACCTTCTTGTTTTTTTTATTGTTCCATCTATTAGCTACTAATAAACACTTACTAATCCTTATCATTAAGGGTCTGATTGTAAAATTTTAGGCTTTTATTAGACTAACTTTTGCCTCTAAAATCAGTTTTTTTTTTCCTTGGATTTCTCTATATTTTCATTAATTAGTAGAAATGAAAGGGACATAAATTTAGCCAGAAAAGTGTGAGTAGTTAAAATAGTTAATCCTTTTCACTAAAGGTTTGAGTAAATAAATTGGTAGAGGAATGCGGAAAAAATAGAACCGAAAAAAGAAAATTAATTTTATTAATAATTAGATTATGATATGCTGGATATGGGGGTTTTTAATTTTTCAAATAAATTAAATTTTATAAAATGTTGAATTAAAAAAATTTGTAGCTAAATGGTATTTACAAATCTTTAGGAAATAAGTACCTAATATTTTTAGTTAGAGAAGATAATATTTGACATGGGTTAGTCCTTATTTTTTCCGCTAATCAATAAACAGTTTGGCGATAAACATGTTTGCTATCCATTTCATCTAATGTCAAAAAACATATATTGTGTCACAAAAAAAAAAAACGAACGTTCGTTTTATGTGATACATTTTGATAAAATTTTATATATCACATACTCATATATGTATTTTTCACCACTTATTTCTTTACTCAAAAGGTTAATACACTTCATCTCTAGTAATTATAACATGTTATCAGCACGATCACTCTATTAATATGATTTATAATTATTGGAGTACGGCTCTGCCGCACCATCGTTCATTTAACGTTTTAACGTTTTAATGTTCATTTAACGTTTATTACTATTAGAGCGCGGCTCGGCTGCCTCTTATTAATTTACAGTATTCTATTATATGGTTGCTTTAAATACCATAATTATTTAGTTTATTGTCTTACAATATGACTGCTTTATGCATCATACTTGCTTAATCTAATGTCGCTATGTTTTTTCTTACTTCATACACCATAATTAGTTAATTTACAATATTTTTCTATGGTTACTTTACGCACCATAATTATTTAATGTCTATATATTATGATTTCTCTATGCACCATATAAATTACTTAATGGATGATCTCACTCACCATAATTTGTTGCATTTTATTTAGATGATTTAATATAGATGATTTAATCACCACATCATTATCATCATAATATTGTTAACCATTGCACATTTAAATTGATAAATTAAATTTAATCCATAAAATATTTTCTTTTCATACTGATTTTTTTTTTACTTTAGTTTTAAGTGGTCATAAATAATTTTTTCTAATTATATATTTTCCTTTTCTCATAACTTTATATTTTCTAACGGCTACTTAACGACTAATAAACATTATTTTTTAATTTATAAATACATTCATCTATCATTCATTTATTTTACACACATTTCATATTTTCCTTAAAATCTTCTCCAACAAAACTTTTGTTATTACGAAAAATGGTTCAATCCTATCTTTATTTTTGTAATTGGATTTATATTTTGTTCATTTTACGGTTTACTCATCAGAAAATTTTCTCTCGAAGAATATGTGTTAATTTTTATTTTATTTTTTATGCAATTATACTTTTTGTCATCGCATCATTTATTCCATCGCCCCACATGTCATCAAATCAATAAAATTATTTATCCAATATTAGTTTAATCATTTTGTTTTAGACATATCAAATGGCTAAAATTGAGAAGCTTCAGTTTCCGGCTCTTAAAATAAGTGGAGAAAATTATATATCGTTGACAGCGGATATAGAACTTCATTTAGACTCAGAAGAAATATATGATATGATAAATGAGATAAACACTTCGGTCTCCCATGAAAAGGCAAGTCGATTATTTTTCTAAGGAGACATCTAGGTGAAAACCTAATGCATGATTATGCACGGTTGAAAGACTCGACAGTTTTGTGGAAAGCTCTGAAAGAAAGGTTTGATAACCAAAGAGCAATAACTCTTCCACATGTTATGGATGAGTGGGCAACCATGGGGTTTCAGGATTTCGAAAAAGTAAAAGATTACAGTTCAGCTATATTGAGAATAGTGAACAACTTGGAATATTGTGGTAAACATGTCTCATCTTACTTTCCACAAGAACCATTATGTATTGTAGGAACAATACATAAATCGTGGGTACACAAAGTTTTTGGAGCTTATTGTGGCGCTCATGTTAGCCGCGAAGAATCATGAAATTCAAATTTAATTTCAATAACATTTAACATATTTTTATACCATATTTATAATTAAGCAATGTTCTTTATAAGAGGAAGACTAATATGCACAAATGTTAGATGACAACATAAACAATCTCTCAAAAAACTCTTTTATATAGTGACAGTAATCATCAAGATGTTCTTGATCGCTGGATGTTTAGTAGGAAGAAATTAACGAGCTAAGAAGAAAAATGAAATCAACTTGTAGTTTAAAATGAGTTTTGTACAAAGTATTCAATTCATTTGCCTTAACCAAACAATACACAATCTTTTGTGTCTTTCCTCAACCTATTCATTTGGTTCACACAACAAATCATCACAACTATCATTAACCAACTTATCAGTAAATGAGATTCCAAATTTATTTTAAAAATTAGAAAATATTGTAAATTTATTTATTTACGATACCATGTTTTAAAACGGAATCGTGAATTTCTAATGTACTAACAAAACGGATTTTTTGGAAGCGTTATAAGAGTAAGCTTCCAAAACTTCGGAGAGCTTCCGATTCCGAAGCAGAAAGTGGACCTCCGACGAAGCAGGAAATGGACCTCCAACGAAGCTTCCGTGCAACATAGCCTTCGTTTCCATATTTCTGGAAAATTGGTATAATTTAAACAACATTTCTTTTAAATTTCTTGTACATGACTCTTGTATACAAATTATTTTAAATTACGTAAAGGAAACTAATCTAAAATACCATATAACTAGGAGATTTAACATCACCTTTCTATCCTTCAAATTTACGGAAGAATATAAAACTTAAAATAGGAATTAGGAAGTGCATTTATAGAGTATCGATGTTGTAAAGGATAAAATGATGTATTTCAAACGCCATTGTTTTGCTTTGCCCTGGATTCCCTGTAAAGGAGAGAATCTGAATAAGCGATATTCACACGTCTTTGGCCTTTACGGTGATGATGCCTACACTTTTTTCTATCAACAAACTTCTTTGCTTCTTTGTTGTTATCATCACGCTCTCTAATCTCAACTTCTTGGATAGACTCTAAGACCTTAACCACCTCACACATTGTAGGTCTATACTTAGGATGTTGGCTTAAACACTTGTATGCTAGAGCAGCAGTTACCTGTGCCGCTTCTGTTTTGTACTGGCTCTTGAGCCTC
Organism: Boechera stricta; assembly: GCA_018361395.1. Classification (NCBI taxonomy): domain Eukaryota; kingdom Viridiplantae; phylum Streptophyta; class Magnoliopsida; order Brassicales; family Brassicaceae; genus Boechera; species Boechera stricta. The sequence continues at coordinate 5,990,631 of CM031541.1, forward strand.
GGGTCGATTATACACTCTAGCTTTCTTTGGTCCCTTAACATGGGCCGCGCCCACTCCACGAGGCTTTGTTCTCTCCGTGCCCGGGTATTGTCCATTGACCTTTTCCCGGTTATCAGTTCTAACAAAACTACTCCAAAACTATATACGTCATTCATCGTCGTTAAATGACCTACCACAAAAAAAAAACCATTAAAACATATCTCAAACCATTTTGTTTATACGGTAAAAGAAATTATCAATACCATATGAAAATATTACCAGTCAGGATATATTCGGGCGCCGCATAACCTTGTGTTCCCATCACTCGGGTTGTTACATGTGTATGTTCGCCTTCAGGTCCATCTTTGGCTAGACCAAAATCTGATAATTTGGCGTTATAGTTCTGCAAAATCATAAAATTAGTCGAAATTAGCAATTTGATTTACTAGTGGCATGGATACCAAATTTAAAGATGAAAACAAAACTTACGGAGTCTAATAATATGTTAGAGGTTTTGAAGTCTCTGTAGATGACAGGTTTCTCTGCTTCATGGAGAAAAGCTAAACCTTTGGCGGCTCCAAGGGCTATCTTCATCCTTATTCCCCATGGCATTGCTATGCTATTTCCTGTCCGAATTCAAACAGTTTTCGAAGTTAGTAATATTATTAGAATATTGTTTAAATACCGGAAGATCGATGTACACTTTTTAAGAAGTTATTAAACTTGTGTAGAAGCGATAAAATTAACTAAAAAATTGATGAAGTTAACGTGAAGCATGAGTTCTTTAATATTGAAACAATTTAAACAGGTTAATACATGATGTAAAAATTAAGTAGATGACGTACTTCTAAAGAGCTGATTCTCCAAGCTACCACGAGGCATGTACTCATAAACAAGCACTCTTTGCTCTTCTTCACAACAAAATCCAATCAGCTTCACAAGATGTTTGTTACTTAGTTGTCCCAAAAATATTATCTCCGCCTGCAAATAGAAAAAGGATCATTTAACGATAGTTTTGTATATTACTAAGAAAACTTTATGAAGAAAAGTCACCAAAAAAATACTATTCTCAATGAATTACTGCAACATAGATTAATATAGCTAATTAAGAAGGGGAAAAAAAGTAATCTTAAATCCTTATATTAATGCATTACAATTCAAAGAAGTATAAATAATTGGGACGGTCTTCGTAATTAAATTGTCCTTTTTAATAGAAAAGTCTAAAATCTATACTAATACATATTAAAAGAGAGAAATGTTACCAGCCATTCTCTATGGCCTTGATGGCCATGAAGATCAAGAGCCTTAACAGCAACCGGTTGGGCTTCTAAACCTGGTTTAACCTTATCATCAATAAACCCTTTGTAAACTGGCCCAAACCCTCCTTCTCCTAACATGTTACTTCTAGAGAAATTATGCGTAATCACTCTCAGCTCAGATAAAGTGAACGAACGAAGCTTCTGAGATGTGAAGGAGTGAGAGAGATCATCCATGACCGACATGGGCGAGCTTGGATCGCTTATATCCGATAAAGACAGCCTCTTGAATGCCGGACAAGTTCTCATTTTCATTACAGCCTTCTCCTCTCCTTCGTATATGTTTGTGTTCTTTGACCTGTAACACCCTAAGAACAGAGATGTCAATGATGACTTCTTCTTCTTGATCACTGCCATTTTCTTCTTCTTCTTCTTTTTTGTTCTTTGGGGAGAAATGGAGAATGATAATCTTTTACTCTTTTTAATGTATCTTTTGTAGAGTGCGTAGGTTTAGAAATTAAGGATGTTTTAGTTAACCTACTTGTCTTCAAAGTCCTGTATTTATAGTAGTTGTTGTGTCTTATTCGTACTGACCGACCTTTGAATTTTCGCATTTATTTATATATGTTAACTAGTTGCTTTTTAGTAATTGTAATACTATATATAAGAAAATTTAATTTTGGGGATATATTTAGTTTTTTCTAAGCTCAAGGCTTTTCCAGGAGAAACACGTATCATTGTTCTCATTACTTCCCGCAATGATATTGAGAAATACTGCAAATTATATATTTTTATCATAATAATTTTTTAATATTAATAATTTTAAGTGAGTGAACGTGTTTTCACAACAATATTGATTTAAATTCTTTCAATTGTACTTAGACTTCATCTTACAAAAGTCTACGGCCTAAAGAATTGTGGCTATTTTTTAATGAATTAAAAGGTGTTTCTCTACATGACACTAATTCAATCTCTCGTTTCATAAGGCTTAGTTCTTTCTAATAGTTTCTGTTCTAATAATTTAGGTAATTTTAATATGATTTGGTGAATTAAAAGGTGTCTTTCTACATTTCATTAATTCGATATCTCGTTTCATATGAGTTAGTTCTCTCTAATAGTTTTTGTTCAAATAATTTAGATAATTTAAAAATGATTTGGTATATATTTTCGGCTGGCAAATATAAAATACGCACAAAGAAGATATGATTCGCCTTGTTGAAAGGAGAATGAAAGGAGAATGAGATGATTAGGACATAATTGGATGTCCGTTGACTTTATTTCTTCCATGATTAGAATTTAAGAAGTAAAGAAGCGAACATACAAATTTGTACCATTTATTTTAGTGTACCATTCATTTTAGGATTACTAGAATAGCCTAAATCTTCGTATTTGTAACAAATATAATTTTGATTTATTAGATTGCCTAAATATTTTTTTAACCCTGAAAATGTACCTTATTCAAAGTGTTGGGAATAAAAATTTTACGAAAATACCATTAATAAATTTTGGCGCTACCGGCAAAAATTTGACTTAATTACAAAAAAACCTGCGAAAATTTACGGGATTGCCATTCCAGGACAACAAATCTGTGAAAAAAAATCTGTTACCGATTTGTTGTCCTAGAAATCGCAGATTTGTTGTTATAGAAATCGCAGATTTGTTTAAAACAAATTTGTCGCCGATTTGTTCTTAATTGAACACAGACTTATAAATCTGCGGCCAAAGCGATCTGCCGCATCGCACGACAGATTTACAAGTCTGTCGCAAATTTGTAAATCTGCCGATTTGTTTGGTAGGCACGTCACATTTACAAATCGGCCGCAGAATTACAAATCCGGCGCTGACTTATTCTACTGTTTGCGCAAAAGATAATTACTAGGTTGTCTCGTAGCGATGGCAGAGTTATCGTAAGCGATAGCAGATTTATATTTTTTGGCAGACTTATTTGTTATGGACGCACATTTGTTCGACCATGTATCGGCAAACTTAATCCTGACCAGACTAACCTTTTAGTAGCCGTAGACTTATTATCCGCAGACTTGTTCACACCCTTTGGGCGCAGATTTATATCCACAGATTTATTTCGAGTATCCGCAAAGTTGTTTTCATGGAAATGAGATTGACAAATCTGGACCGTTCAATTTAGGATGTAGGATTTGTTTTGGTTATAGCCGCCGCGTCTTCCTCTTCTTCATTGCATTGTGCATTATTTTACGATTTTTGACGATTTGTTTTGTTCTTTTTTATCCCTTCTCCTTCTACCCCAATTTCTCAGACACAAACCCGAGCAAATCGAATTTTAAAACTTGATTTTTCGAAAACTGGAGAAATCGAAATCATGAAGAGTGAAAGTAAGTACGGAGAAGGCGTACGCGAAAGCTTTAAATCTGTGAGTCTCTCGTTTTGCCTTTTTGGTTTTCGATTCAAGTTCTTTATTTACTTGGTTGATTTGTGTCTTTCGATTTGGATTATTTTGATGAAATTGATAAATTGATGGATGTGATGTTGTAATCTACACATCAAACTCAAAACTCAATCCCGGTCGTCCATACTTTCGCTGTACTTCTTCTAGAGAGGTAATGTACATTCATTCAGAATCTTAGAGTGGACAAGAAATTTAGATTAGATTATGTCATGATGTATTTGTCAACATGCTTACAAACGTTTTTGTCACTTTTCTTGATCTTAGAGTGGGCACTTGTTTAAATGGGTGGAAGAAAGAATGTATGAGGAAGTTCAAGAAATTTTACAAAACTATGCTAGGAATGATGATCTCATGGGATTGAACGATGAAGTTTTAAGATGCAAAACGGAGATAAAGAAGTTCAAAATGAAGATCATGGTGCTTCTTCTTTGTGTTTGTGTTTTTACTTGGTTTTGGTCAAAATGAATAACATGTTACTGAATGGTATTATGTTTGTAAGATGACGTATTATGTTTGTAAGATGAATGTTAGTTATCGCTTATATTTTTGCAGTCCTGTTAGTTACCGCAGACTTTTTGGTCCACACATGTTAGTTATCGCAGATTTTTTATAAAGATTGTGGAGTCGTGTTAGTAACCGCCGACTTTTTGGTGCACACATGGTAGTTATCGCAGAGTTTTTGATGAAGTCATGTTAGTTACCGTAGACTTTTTGGTACACAAGTTAACTATCACAAATTTTTTTATACAGACATGTTACCGCAAACTTTTTGATGCAGTAATCTTAGTTACCGTGGACATTTTGATAACCGAAGGAAATCCAAAAAACAATAACAAGACGACTTGATGTTGATGAAAAGCACTTGAAAATTGAAATAAAAAAGATTCAACATACGAAACAGATAGAACAGATAACAATACAAATTAGTTTTCCTAAACCCCACTAAATAAAAGATGAAATTGATGATCCCACAAACATACATGGCATGCCTCTGCAGTGTAGAAGTCCTTATTCTTCCCCTAATCATGCCAATGTATGCCATATCTATATAAGAACACACCAGTTTTTCCATCGCAGCCACAATTAGATCGAACATATGAAATTTTGAGAGGTTTCATATTCATAGTGCCATTCCAGCCGAAATATAGTTTTTCTCTTACCTTATTCCGAATAGCCTCCAAGGCCTTAGCCATTTGCGACATCAAAGGGTATGTTAAAGAAGACAAGATGTCGAAACCCTTGAATCTTTCGTTGCCTGTTTGACAGGTCAATATCATCCCATAAACATAAGCTACTTCTCTGTTGCCTTTGACCGTAGCTTTGGCCAGAAGATCGAGGCCTTTGGGTTTACGGTCATAGTAAAAGTAACAGAGATATCCATGATGATATATTGCTTCAGGGTTTCCACTATGCCGACATCGTTTCATAAAATTGTGAAACAGTTGATAATCACATATCCAGGAATGCCATGGGCAAAAAGAGGCACTTCTTGTAGAGATAGGCGGGAGATAACATATGGATCATCACATAGCCGTTTAATATATCTCGATACACTTCTGAGATTACGAACTGCTTCAAGTGAAGAAGAAGCGTGCGTGCACAAATATCTACAACAATATGGTCGAGAAGAAGTTGAAAAGCCATTTTTGAAAGGAAATTATGTTCAAGAAAGAAAATTTGTTGAAGAAATGAAACTATGTGCGTCCTTTTATAACAAAACCCTAGAATTTATGGCGAATTACAGTCGTGACTCTCCTTGCAGTCGTGACTCTCCAACCAATCGTGACTCTCCATACAGTTGTGACTCTCCATATTCCAGCAAAATAATAAATCTACGGCTTCGAGAAAATAAATCTGTAATTATTACAAGAATACGCGTGAGTACTTTTACAAAACAAAACTGCGGCTTCGAGAGAATAAATCTGTAATTATGACCTAAAAGATTGGGGCTTCGAACAAGTAGATGTTTATGGCATTTGAACACAAGTGAACACAAGATTAAAAAGTGTGTGGTAAGAGTAATAAATATGTGGTAAGAGTAATAAGTCTGTGGCATTTGAAAACCAAGATACATTTGAGTTTCTCAACAAGATAGATCCCTCAAATGAGGGATCTGAATATCTGCACTACGAGGCAATTTCTTTGACTTCCGCATTATTCCATATTCTCCATATTCTGGTACTTCGTCAAATATTTCAGCTGCTAGTTTCTCCTGAAGCCGCTGAATGCTTCGATCATTAAGCCCATTAAATGCCCATTAAATTTCCTTCCTAAGGCAAGGCATTCTAGGTATTTCCTGGTTTGACAGCCTTCTAACGTCGAACTGATCGTGGCTCTTATTGTGTATATTCTCGTCAACGAAGACATTTAGCATTGCAGGAATCATTCGGCGGAAAGGTGCGACAGCTTCAAGAATTGCTACGTCTGACTCAGCTTCGGGGATGGTGTCGTAGACGTATATCCTGTTCTTTCTGAAATTGATGTCCAAGATAACCCATGTTCCTTCTTAATGTTATACACTGTGTATAAGTTGTCGATATCGTAATACCATCTCTTATTTGTCGGCGCCTCTGGAGGCCACATGCCATAAAATTCCTCGATATATCCTTTTTCAAACATAAATTTCCCACGCCTGTAGAACTTGTAATCGTTACAAAGCATTGTAACGAACTAGTAGCTCAAGAAACCGACCCTCTCGCGGTAAGGGGAAGGAACGCGCAAATCTCTAAGCCGAAACATTGTGGTTGTTGCCACGATGTGCTGTGAAGAAAAACAACAGAAGAGAAACAATATTAAAATCATATAACAAATCTGCGATATAAACCAAATAAATCTGTGATTATCCAAGTAAGTCAGCGGATACTAGAAATAAAAGAAAATAAATCTGTCATATTATCAAGAAAATCTGCGGATACTTGGAAATAAACCTGTGAATAAGCAAATAATTTTGTGGCTACAAATATAAATCTCTACCAATGTACATTTGTTACCAACCTCATCAAGCAACCAACCATAATCACTTGTTGGCCACTTCTTCCTTGGAAGAGTAAGAATCTTCCAGAACTTAATCTCGTCGTCCACGGTTCCAATTGGTAGTTCCCTTTAATTAGAACATACTGATGTTGATGAATGACGATCTAAATGAAGACAAGGGTTGATGATCGAAGAGAAGATAAGAAATATGTACTCAAAGTTGTTTCATGCAATCTTTTAATTTTTTCCATTTGCTGGGGGTGACAATCGCCATCGGGTCATAGTGGGCTGTAGAAGTCGGTTGTAAAGCATTGTCTTCTTATGTGTCTTCAGAAGTTGAAGCCATATTATCTTCGTAAACTACATCTTCAACATCGCTTTCCGCAAGCTTGTCCTCCAGATTCTTCTTTTCAGAAATCTTCTAATCCGGCTCTTTTAGGTTCACAACATTTTTCTCGGGTTTTACCTTTTTGGAGTTCCTCAACCACGACTGCATAAAAACATAATTGGGGTGAACTACTATCCATACTATAGTAAACAAAATATGTGTGCTACAACTTACTGGTTCAGTACTGGCTTCATCATATTTTTTTCAACCTTGACGTGACAACTTTAATGGGTTCTCTGGTTTCTCGCCCCTCCCCAATCTTCTCTACCTCCTTCTCTAAAGAACCGAGCTTTCCAGTAACTGATGCACAAAATTTTGTATAATCTGCTGTCAGTTTGGCCCCCACCTGATTAACCACCTCATCCACCATCATTTTAACTGCAGCAACCATGCCTGACTCCTATATAAGGTAACAAAATTTCGCTTAGCTAAGTAACTAAACAACACTGCCTCCACTGAAAACAAATCTGCGAGAACTGATAAGAGGTTTCTTAGCTAGCTTTAAAATTCCTTTATCTACCCCAAGTGCAAGGTGCAAGTGTAGTAAACTAAGGGTTGAACCACAAGGAAGCTGGCAAACACAATAAGCTATGAAGAAAACTTAATAAGTTAAAGCAATTCAAAGATTCAATTCTAACAAGTGTTATGCAATACGTAAAAACTGAAAACGATATTGATTCTTATACTAAAAACGATTAACTATGACTAGACAATTGATGGCTTAAACTCTAGCTTAGTCATTGTGTCTAAAGGACTTATGCAAACTTAACCTAGGCCTTGAGATCACAAGTAGACTTACACATTTCCATGCTATAAATCCCTACAATAAGAACAAATTGAACAAACTTCCGTTTGCAATTTTGGAACTTAGTGAGCATTCAAAATCATCTCAACTTACCACTAAGCTACCTAAACAACTACTTAGTGTTAGGACCACAAAGCTCACAAATAGCTTGGTTATAGAATTTCATCAACACCTTCCGGGTGTGAAATTCTTAAAATCTAGATTACTCTTCCAAGCTAATCTAGCATAGAGGACAACTAAGTGAAGGATCTACAAAGATCAAACCATAAACACAACTCCTAACCATCAACCTAAGCCATCAACCTAGCCATAGTCAACTGAAAACTACTCACATATAGCCATCGAAACAAAGAAAACAGATGAGAATAAGAGAAAGGTATTATCCTTAAGATAATCAAGATTCAACAAAGTTTCATCAAAGAAATCTTAAAGAAGAAGCAAAATCAAGAACAAAAGTTTTTACAAGTCTCTTCACCCTTTCTAAGAGAAAATAAGCTATAGAATGAGTCTCCCTCTAGAAAACTATGATTTTATATGTCTCAGCAGTCAAAACAAATATCTAAAACATGTCGGCAGGCGTGATCGATCGATCGGTGATGCGATCGTCGATGATTCTAGAGTCTCAGGTCAATCCTTCTTGATCGATCGATCGGGATACGACCGATCGTCGGATGATGATCGTCGATCGTCGTCTGCCGATCGATCATATGTTGATCTGGCGAATTCGCATCATGATCGATCGATTATACGTTGACGATCGATCGATTGTATTGATCGAGCAAGCATTTGTCCATCGTCGATCATATGTTGATCTGGCGAATTCTCGCATTATGATCGATCGATTGTGCGTGCGATCGATGATTGTGTGTCGCGGTCATTCTTTCTTGGTCGATTGAAGCGTGGCTGGAATTGTGGAGATTACGATCGATCGATCGTATCATCGATCGATCGATCGGATGATTCAACGTCTATCGATCCTTTGCTCCGATTCGACCTCTTCATGCTTTTTGACATGTTCGACTGTTAAGACTACAAATGCAAGGAAAACACAAAAATCTAATATGATGATTAAAAACTACTAAAACTGTAATATATCAACTCTCCCAGACTTATCTTTTGCTTGTCCTCAAGCAAACAAAATAAGCTGAGAAGAAATCTAAGTTTAAGGAGAATGAACTTGTTCCTGTAATAGCATTGTCTAACAATCTTGACCACATGGAAATGAATTAATTAAAGCGTCTACATGTACTTCACCATAAGCATATCAATGTACCTTACTCTGAAGCCACACCCAACATCAAGTTCAAACTCTTCATTACTGACTCCTCTTCATTTAAATTACTCAATTTGGGATTATCGATCAAAGAACGTAGACACTTACTCCTTGTGAATTCCGTAAGTTCAAGACAGTCTTTATCATCCCTTTCCTCTTTCTTTTCTCACTTGAAGATCGATTTTTCCCTACTTTTCTAGGGTATCATTTTATTTTTTATCGATTGTCTTCTCCTTTACTATTTTATTTTCTTAGTTATATAGATTTCCACGCCTTGAGGTGAAGGGTGTAACCATCGATGCCGGTTACTTCTTTCCTAACTAAAAATAATTATTTTTTATTTGAAGGGAAGAAAGAAGGGAATTGTACCACACAGACATGTCTTGTAGATTCTCTATGGAGGTGTCATGTTCGATGCATCTCAAGCCCCAAATCGAAATGATCATTTTCATCAAGGTGAAGAGCCAGTTCTGAATTGTCTGAATTTCCGAAGGAATGTTACATTCAGGTTTGTTGATCCACTGATGGGTTTTCCAATTTTCCTGTTGTAATCTCATATAATTCCAATAGTCATTCAAAGATTAGCACATTAATCAATAACAATTTCAATTGATGCCTCACTAAAAACCTTTTCAGGGAAAAAGAGTACATCAAACTTCTCACAATATTCAAACAAAACAAAAACAACACAAATAAACCATTAGTTCCAATAAGTACCCTCCCCCAGACTTACTTCACACCGTCTCGGTGTGAGAATAAATATGTAGAAAGATCTGATAAGCTAAATAAAAGGGAAAAAGAAAAATCGGAGAGGTTATAAAAATAACCTGTCGGCGCATGCTCGGAAGAGGCACTGCGGCTCGCTCAGGTGGGCTTGCGTCTCTGCTTCGAGGCAGCTCTCGGGGTTGCTGTCGGCTCCTCAGCAGTATCCTGTAGTCTCTTGTCCAAAGATGAGGTTAGTACAATCAGGGGCGGTATCGAGCACGAACCCGAAACGGGGCGGTGGGCGAGGCATTGTATCTTCGCCATTGCGTTCCACATCTTCTTCAGCATGGAGTGCATGTTCGCGTTGCTTGCTCACGCCACCTCCGCGTGCATCATCAGATGTATCAGCGGTAAGGGAGGTAAATCGTCTTGACCTGCATAAGGAGGGATTGTATCCTCATCTCCCTCACGAAAAAGATGGCTGCCCTTGCTTTGGTATGGGGCATCCTCGATGTCCGGTGAGATCGAGAAGAAGCGCCTCTGCGGCGTGTAGCTACCTCTTCGTGCTCCTCTCCTGGAGTAAACTTCGATGTTACGTATCGATGTCGGAGAGGTGACGGCTGGGTTTGGCAACTTGCGATGCGCGGACTGCCATCGCAGTGGTGAACCTGTATAGACCTGGAAAGAAAATCTGACTGTTCTTGGTAGGCCTCTCATATGGTCTCGCATCTATCCGCTCTGTCTGCGTCGATCTATCTGCAATGCTTGAAGATTGGGGTCGAGACTCCCAATAGACTCCACCTTCCGTCTCGAAGTGTTCGAGCACGGAATTTTCATGAACAAAATGGAGGCGAAGCGGCACAGGTTGGTGCCACGGATAGCTGGAGGAGGCTGCAGTATAAATGATATGGGCAAATACTGAGGGGAGCCCAGTAGTGCAACATAATCAGCTATCAAACCGCAGCGAACCTGTCTCTCCTTAGCCCAAAATGTATGTCCCGGGATCTTGGCAACAATACTGGGTTCTGATAAGAGTAAGCTTGTACTCGCGTGAAAGCCACGATCCTCCTTTGCCAATCAAACCCCAAAGCTTACCCACTCCTTGCAATCTTCCGGGGAAAGCTACGCCCTCGAGTCTTATCGAACTGTAAATACCAGAGTTCTCGATCGATACCTCGTCTGAGATAACCGCTCGACAAAATGTGAGTGTCCCTGGTCGCTCGGGGATTCTCGGGATCCTCGTAGTATAGCTCAGGTGAGGCGAGTGTCGAACCAATTCGGATATAATGGGTATTTTGGCTCGCGAAATGGCTATACCCATGTTAGTCACATACGAAGCGTCTCCAATCCCCATCTTTTGCGAGTACCAGCATCGGCGAACTTTGTTGGAACCATCTCGATCCGAGGAGACCGTTGTAGAAACAAGCTGTTCCAATCCCATGGATACCTTGGCGCGTTGTGTATCCGGTAATCTCGTAGATTTGCTTCTGATCATGCGGTAGTCGAGCGTTTGGCTCCGTCATCCTTGCTCCGTCCTAGGCAGGTGCTCTGTAGTTTCTGCGCGGGTCATAGGATGTGGATGGTTGCTTTTCATATCGCTGAAAGTTACCTTCTTTTAGTCTAGGAAGTACTGTTTTAACCATTTCCTGAAAGATAAAAATAAAAGCAAATTAGCAATGCAAATATTGACGATTATCCAAAACAAACAAAAATTCAGAAAATTTGACATATGATCGTCGATCGATCACTTCGACCGTCGATCACGCTTGCAAAATCTGGTTCGAGAAGAAAGCGATGATCGATCGATCATGGATAAGCGTCGATCGATCATAAACCAGAAATCGCGAGCGATCTCGTTCGATTTCTCAAAAATTTCAATTTCTCTATCATAAAATCGTCGATTGAAGGCATTGCTAGGCTCGAAATCAACTAATAATCTGTAGAAATCAACAAAGAATCAAAAGCAATCCAAAAAACCTTGTCAACAATTTTTCAAAAATCCCAAAACGGAAATTCAACACGAAATCGACAAAATAAGGTATGTAGATGCTCGGAATTAGCCCAGGAATCACAAACAATCGAAAGCACAGCAAGAATCAATCAAAATAAACCCAAATTTCTCATTTTTCCTCAAGAACATCGAATCAAAAAAATTGAAAATCGAAGGTCATACCTTTGTAGATCGATTGAACGAGTACTAGAATCGAAAAGAGAACGAAAATCCGATCAAGATGGACCCAAAAATCACCCAAATCCGTTGAGAATTGAAGAAGTTAGGGTTTTTGGAAATTTTTATGAGATTTTCGATTTTGGGGGATAATGATCGATCGGTCGGTCGATTGTTTATTTTAAAGCCGTTCTTACCTGTATCCTGATCGATCGATCATAACTACGATCGATCGTCTACTCTGTTTTTGTTGTTCTCTTTTGATCGATCGATCATCATGCGATCGATCGATCATTATCATATCCCAATTCGTAAAACTCGAAAAATTAAGAAAATATACTATATATACATATACTTACCAGTGGGTTGCCTCCCACTAAGCGTTGTTTAACGTCAATGGCGCGTTGTTGAGAATCTTTAGGCGGGAGGTTCGTCGAGAAACCGTTGTTGTATTCCTTTCTCGGCATCGGCCATATAATTGCATCTCTGTCGATTAGAGAATTCACCTCGTCTTGTTCCATAAAATGATAGCCCCATATGGTTTAACTTCCTTAATGACGAAAGGACCGCCCATCTTGACTTAAGCTTTCCGGGAATAATCATGCGAGAGTTGAAAAGCAGACTTGATCCCCTTTGAATTCCCGCTTTAGGATCTTCTTGTCATGAAACGCTTTTGTTCTTTCCTTATAGATTTTGCGTTTTCATAAGAATTTTGCCTCAACTCCTCAAGTTCTTCTAGTTGTATCAAGCGCTTCTCGAAGCCGTCTTGAAATCGAGTTCAACAATTTGATGGCCCAGCGCTTTGTACTCTAGTTCCACGGTGAATGACAGACTTCCCATAAAGTAAGTTGAAAGGAGTTGTACCTATGGGTGTCTTGTAAGCGGTTCTATATGCCCATAAAGCATCGTCAAGTTTTGCCGCCCAATCTTTCCTTGATTTCCCAACCGTTTTCTCGAGAATTGCCTTGATTTGCCGGTTAGAGACTTCAACTTGGCCAGAAGTTTGTGGATGGTAAGGTGTGGCTACCTTATGTTTCACTCCATGCTTTTTCAGCAAGCTTGCAAATACCTTGTTGATGAAGTGAGATCCTCCGTCACTTATCACAATTCTTGGTATTCCGAACCTTGGGAATATTATCGTTTTGAACATCTTCAACACCACCTTAGCATCATTAGTAGGACTAGAGGGCTTCCCCATTTTGACACATAATCCACATTACCAATATATATTGATTGCCATAAGATAAAGGGAAAGGTCCCATGAAGTCAATTCCCCAAACGTCAAAGATCTCAACTTCCAGAATAAAATTCTGAGGCATCTCATTCCTTTTGCTTATGTTTCCTTTTCTTTGACAAGGATCACATCTTGAGATGAATTCTTGAGCATCCTTGAACATTGTCGGCCACCAAAAACCAGCTTGCATTGCCTTTTGCACCGTGTTAAAGTAGCAAAACCTCCATGCTTTCGAACCATGGCAATGGAATAAAATTCCATGAAGCTTCTTCTTTCTCTTGAAAAATGCCATCTTTGCGCCTATAGAATACGGTTGATCCCAAAGTAGTTATTGACATCTTTGTAGAACTTTTTCTTCTCATAGCCTTTTTAAATTGGGAGGCTCCTTCCATCTAAATAGTTGACCAAATCGGCATACGAGGAGGCGGTTATGAAGTTCCTTCTCAACGAAAAGTTGTTCTTCCACAACCTCATCTAGCTCAATTGTAGCCTTGTGAACCGTTTCGACATTGTAGATGCACTCTTCAGGCAAGGAATCATTAATAGCCAAATCTTCATCAATCCTCAACCTTGAAAGATGATCCATGACTCCGTTCTTTTCCCTTCTTGTCTTTTATCTCTAGATCAAATTCTTGAAGCAAAGGATCCATCTAAGCAATCTTGGCTTAGCGTCTTTCTTGGCTAGCAAAATGTCTCAAAGGCAGCATGATCCGTGTGTACTATGACCTTGGATCCCAAAAAGATCTGAACTTCTCAAAGTAGCGATGGCGAAGTTCCTTCTCCGTTGTTGCGTATCTTACTTGAGCATCATCCGTTGTCCTACTTGCATAGTAAATGACATGAAGTTTCTTTTCATTTCGTTGTCCTAAGACAGCTCCAACAGCATAATCACTTGCGCATAACCAATGGTAAGTCCCGATTTGGTGGTTGGATAGGAGCACTTACTAATGCTTCCTTCAGCTTTAGAATGATTCATAGCAAGCTTTATCAAAGACAAATTTGACATCTTTGCATAAGAGGCGTGTCAGGCCTAGCAATGCTGGAGAAATCAATGAATCTTGGTAAAACCATGTCCCAGCTTTCCCTTTAACAGGTTTGGAGGAGGCGAGTGCACCATCACGTCAATCTTCGCATCGACCTCATCCTTCCTTAGAAATCTTGTCTCACGATCCCTCCTTGACCATGAAATGACATTTTTCCCAATTTAGAACCAACACATTGTCTTGCATGTTTTAATACTCTTGAATTAGAAAGACCTGAAAAGAAACAGTATATACGGAAAAATCATCCATGAACTTCCATTATATTTTCAGTTAAATCGAGAAGATTGACATCATGCACTTTGAAATGTTGCTGGTGCATTACATNNCAAGGCGACGCATCGATCGATCAATTGCTCGACAGCGGTCATGCTTTCTTTTGTCGATTGAAGAGCGTGACGCTGAATTGTGGAATTACGATCGACGATCGATATCCGATCGATCGATCGGATGATTCAAAACGCCCAATACGATCCTTGCTCCCCGATTCGACTCTCTTCATGCTTTTTACATGTTCCAACCTCTAAGACTCTAAAATGCAAGGAAAACACACAAAATCTACTAATATGATGATTAAAAACTACTAAAATGAATATATCATCTCCCAGATTATCTTGCTTGCCCTCAAGCAAACAAAAGCTAAGCTAGTGAAGAAATCCTAAGTTTAAGGAGAATGAACTTGTTCCTCAATAAAGATCGGCTAACAATCTTCAACCACATGGAAATGAATTAATTAAACCATTACATGTACTTCACCATAAGCATATCAATGTCTTTACTGGCCACACCCAACATCAAGTTCAAACTCTTCATTACTGACTCCTCTTCATTTAAATTACTCCAATTTGGGATTATCGATCAAAGAACGTAGACACTTACTCGAACTCCGAAGTTCAAGACAGTCTTTATACAATCCCTTTCCTCTTTCTTTTTCACTTCAAGACAATCGATTTTTCCTACTTTTCTGGTATCATTTTATTTTTTCTATCGATTGTCTTCTCCTTATACTATTTTATTTTCTTAGTTATATGATTTCCACGAGACGCAAGAATCAAGGGTGTAACCATCAATGTCGGGTCGCTTCTTTCCCTAACTAAAATAATTATTTTTTATTCAAAAGAAAGAGCATGAATCATCACATACATGCCTTGTATTCTCTATGGAGTGTCATGTTCGATGCATCTCAAGCCCCAAATCGAAATGATCATTTTCATCAAGGTGAAGGCTAGCCTGAATTGTTCAATTTCCGGGAATGGTTCTCGTTCAGTTTGTTGATCCACCGATGGGTTTTCCAATTTTCCTGTAATCTCTATAATTCCACAATATTCAAAAGATTAGACATTAATCAATAACAAGTTCAATTGATGCTCACTAAAAACCTTTTCAGGGAAAAAGAGTACATCAAACTTCTCACAATATTCAAACAAAACAAAAACAACACAAATAAACCATTAGTTCCAAGTACCCTCCCTCAGACATTTACACCGCCTCAAGTGAGAATAAATACGTAAAGATACAACATAACTAAATAAAAGGGAAAAAGAAAATCGAGGTTATAAAATAACCCTAACTCGAGCGATGCCGCGCCTCGTAAGAGGCACCGGCCGCCCAGGCTTCTGCCTCCGCCGACGCCTCCTGGTCGCTGTCTGCTCCTCAACAACAGTATCCTGTAGTCCTCTTGTCCAAAGATGACAAGGTAGTACAATCGTGACTAGCAGACGAACCCCTGAAACAGACGGTGGACGAGGGCATTGTATCTTCGCCATCGGCTCCACATCTCTCTTCAGATGGAGTGCATGTTCGCCAGACCGCTCCCGCCACCTCCATCATCACATGTATCAGTGTGGAGGTAAATCGCATCGACCGCATAAGGAGGGATTATGTACTCCTCTCATCTCCTCTCTCGAAAAAGATGGCGCCTTGCTTTTGTACGGGCATCCTCCCGATGTCCCCGGTGAGATGAAGAACCCCTCTCTGGGCGAGCTACCTGCGGCCATCCTCTCCCCGAGTAAACTCGATGTTCTCAGATCGATGTCGAGAGGTGATGGCTGGGTTTGGCAACTGCAGTGGCGCATCGCCATCGCGAGCGGTGAACCCGATGTAATCGCCTCGAAAGAAAATCTGATCGTCAGTAGCCTCTGCCTATATGGTCTCGCCTATCTATCCGCTCTGTCTGCCGATCTATCCCGCAATGCTTGAAGATTGGGGTCAAGAGACTAGACTCCACCTTCCGCCTCGAAGTGTTCAGACGGAATTTTCGCCTGAACCAAAATGGAGAAGACGGCACCAAGGTGCCACGATATCGGAGGAGGCTCAGATAAATGCTATGGGCAACACAGTGAGCCCTAGCAACATAATCAGCTCATCAAACCTCAACGAACCTGTCTCCTCCTTAGCCCAAAATGTGCCTGTGATCTTGGCAACAATACGAAGGACCTGGTTCCGATAAGAGTAAGCTTGTACTGAAAGCCACGATCCTCCTTACCAATCAAACCCCAAAGCTTACCCAACTCCGCAATCTTCCAGGAAGAAAGCCAGCCTCCGAGTCTTATCGAACCTCAGAATACCGCAGAGTTCTCTCGATCGATACTGCATGATAACCGCCGACAAAATGTGAGTGTCCCCTGGTCGCCGGGATTCTCGTGATCCTCGTAGTATAGCTCGCCTGAGGCGAGGAATCGTCGAACCAACCTGGATATAATGGGTATTTTGGCTCGCGAAATGGCCTATACCCATGTTAGTCAAGATACCGTAAACGCCCTCCATAATCCCCATCTTTGCAGAGTACCAAAGATCGACTAACTTTGTTGGAACCATCTCAATCCAGGAGACCGTTGTAAACAACTGTTCCAACAATCCCATGGATCTGCTGGCGCGTTGTGTATCCCGGCAATCTCTCGAGATTTGCTATGCCTGTACGTTCGAACGCTTGCCCATCCATCATGCATCCGCCCTGCCAAGCGCTCAGCGCACGGGTCATAGGATGTGGATGGTGCTTTCCTTATCGCAAGTTACCTTCTTTCTAGCCAAGTACCTGCTTTTAACCATTTCCCGAAAGATAAAAATAAAACGAAATTASCAATGCAAATATTGACGATTATCCAAAACAAACAAAAATTCAGAAAATTTGACATATGATCGATCGATCGATCATAACTACGACCGATCGATCACAGCTTGCAAAATCTGGTTCGAAAAACGATCGATCGATCATGGATAGCGATCGATCGATCATAAACCTAGAAATCGCGAACGTCTCGCTCGATTTCTCAAACAATTTCAATTTCTAAATCTATCATAAAATCGTCAATCAATCAGCTAGGCTCGAAATCAACCTAATAATCTGTAGAAATCAACAAACAATCCAAAAACAATCACAAAAAACACTAATCTAACAATTTTTCAAAAATCCCAAAACGGAAATTCAACACGAAATCGACAAAATAAGGTATGTAGATGCTGAATTAGCCAGAATCACAAACAATCGAAAGACAGCAAGAATCAATCAAAATAAACCCAAATTTCTCATTTTTCCTCAAGAACATCGAATCAAAAAATTGAAAATCAAGGTCATACCTTTGTAGATCGATGAACGAGTACTGAATCGAAAAGAGACTAAAATCCGATCAAGATGGACCCAAAAATCACTCAAATCCGTTGAGAATCAAGAAGTGGTTTTGGAAATTTTTATGAGATTTTCGATTGGGGATAATGATCGATCGGTCGGTCGATTGTTTATTTTAAAGTCGTTTCTTACCTATCCTGATCGATCGATCATAACTACGATCGATCGATCATACTCTGTTTTTGTTGTTCGTTTGATCGATCGATCATCACCGATCGATCTCATCCCGCTATCTAATTCTGTAAAACTCAAGAAAAATTAAGAAAATATACTATATATACATATACTTACCAGTGGGTTGCCTCCCACYAAGCGCTTGTTTAACGTCAATAGCTTGACTGTTGAGAATCTTTAGGCTTCGGGAGGTTCGCCAAGAGAAACCTGTTGATTCCCTTTTCAAGATCGCCATATAAGGTGATCTCTGTCCGCTAACCGAGAATTCACCTCCAGTCTTGTTCCATAAAATGATAGCCCCATATGGTTTAACTTCCTTAATGACAAAGGACCCCCATCTCTGACTTAAGCTTTCCCGGAATAATCGCAAACGAGAGTCAAAAGCAAGACTTGATCCCCTTCTTGAATTCCCGCTTAGATCTTCTTGTCATGAAACGCTTTTGTTCTTTCCTTATAGATTTTTGCTTTCATAAGAATTTTGCCTCAACTCCTCAAGTTCTTCTATAGATCAAACGCTCCGGCCGCTCTCTCAAGTTCAACAATTTGATGGCCCAAAGCGCACTCTAGTTCCACCGAAGATGACAAGACTTCCCATAAAGTAAGTTGAAAGGAGTTGTCATGGGTGTCTTGTAAGCTGTTCTATATGCCCATAAAGCATCGCTGCTTTCGCCCAATCTTTCCTTGATTTCCCAACCGCTTTCTCGAGAATGCCTTGATTTGCCGGTTAGACTTCAACTTGGCCAGAAGTTTGTGGATGGTAAGGTGTGGCTACCTTATGTTTCACTCCATGCTTTTTCAGCAAGCTTGCAAATACCTTGTGATGAAGTGAGATCCTCCGTCACTTATCACAATTCTGTATTCAACCTTGGGAATATTATCGCTTTGAACATCTTCAACACCACCTTAGCATCATTAGTAGGACTAGCTAGGCTTCTACCCATTTTGACACATAATCCACCGCTACCAATATATATTGATTGCCATAAGATAAAGGGAAAGGTCCCATGAAGTCAATTCCCCAAACGCCAAAGATCTCAACTTCCGAATAAAATTTGAGGCATCTCATTCCTTTTGCTTATGTTTCTTTGACAAGGATCACATTCGAGATGAATTCTCGAGCATCCTGAACATTGTCGCCACCAAAACCAGCCATTGCCACCGTGTTAAAAGTAAATGACCTCCATAACTCGAACCATGGCAATGGAATAAAATTCCGCAAGCTTCTTCTTCGCGATACATCTTCGAAAAATGCCATCTTTGCAACGCCTTAGAGATTTGATCCCAAAAGTAGTATGACATCTTTGTGTAACTTTTTCTTCTCATAGCCTTTTAAATGGGAGGCTCCCTTCCACATGCTAAATACCAAATCGGCATACCGGAGACGGTTATGAAGTTCCTTCTCAACGAAAAGTTGTTCTTCCACAACCTCATCTAGCTCAATTGTAGCCTTGTGAACCGTTTCGACATTGTAGATGCACTCTTYAGGCAAGGAATCATTAATAGCCAAATCTTCATCAATCCTCAACCTTGAAAGATGATCCGCAACTCCGTTCTCAATTCCCTTGCCTTTTATCTCTAGATCAAATTCTGAAGCAAAAGGATCCATCTAAGCAATCTTGGCTTATGCCTTTCTTGGCTAGCAAATGTCTCAAGGCAGCATGATCCGTGTGTACTATGACCTTGGATCCCACCAAATAAGATCTGAACTTCTCAAAGGCGTAGACAATGGCAAGAAGTTCCTTCTCCGTTGTTGCATATCTTACTTGAGCATCATCCATTGTCCTACTTGCATAGTAAATGACATGAAGTTTCTTTTCATTGCCTAAACAGCTCCAACGGCATAATCTCTTGACGCACATAACTTCAAATGGTAAGTCCCAATTGGTGGTTGGACAATGGGAGCACTTACTAATGCTTCCTTCAGCTTAAGAATGATTCATAGCAAGCTTCATCAAAGACAAATTTGACATCTTGCATAAGAGACGTGTCAAAGGCCTAGCAATGCTGGAGAAATCCTTAATGAATCTTCGTAAAACCCGCATGACCCAAAAGCTTCTAATCCCTTTAACCGAGTTTGAGGAGGCAAGTGCACCATCACATCAATCTTCGCCTTTATCAACCTCAATCCCTTCCTTAGAAATCTTGTGTCCCAATACGATCTCCCTCGACCATGAAATGACATTTTTCCCAATTTAACAAGCTGGTCTTCGCATCGCTTTAATACTCGCACAAATTAGAAAGACACAAAGAAAACGAGGCACCATATATGAAAAATCATCCATGAACACTTCCATTATATTTTCAGTTAAATCGAGAAGATTGACATCATGCACCTTTGAAATGTGCTTGCATTACATAACCAAATGGCATTCTTCGAGCAAGGTACCATAAGGACATGTAAATGTCGTTCGTCTTGAGGATGAATCGATTTGAAAGAACCCCGAATATCCATCAAGAAAGCAATAATAGAGTGATCGCCAATCTTTCAAGCATTGATCAAAAGGAAGAGGAAATGATCTTTTCTAATGCATTTAGTTTCTTAATCAATGCACATTCTATGACCCGTAATTGTTCTTGTTGGGATCAATTCATCTTTATCGCTTTTAATTACCGCTCTCCTTTTGGGAACTACATGAACTGGGAAATCCAAGTGCTATCGAGATGTAATAAATGACCCCAAAGATCAAGTAGTTTCAAGATTTCCTTTTTACCACTTCTTTCAAGTTTGATTTAGTCGTTGATGCTCAATGAAGATTTAGACTGCTCTTCTAAATAGATTCTGCATGCATAATGATGGTGAAAGACCTCTAATATCATCCAATGAATAACCTAAAGCCTTTCTATATTTTTTTAGTTCATGCAACAGCAATTCCATCTCATCATCATTCAAAGCATCATTAACAATGACCGGATAAGTGGTATTTGGACCTAAGAATGCATACCTTAGCCCCTTGGGAAGAGGTTTGAGTTCCACATGTGGTGCCTTAAGCTCACTCCAATCCTCATCTATGCTAGTCTTACCATTGCTACTTCTTCCAATCAAACGTTATTTCTTCTATCTTCTCAAACATGCTTTTTTCAAGCTTTTATGAGAGTCTAAGGCTTTCTCATAGTTATTTGCTTCTTCATTKTCCATCAAACGATCCTCATTCCCTTTTGTTAAGGTCAACTGTAAAGAATCTTCTTCCATGTTCAGCTCCTCCAAGTACTCATCCACCATATCTTCTAATGTCTCAATGTAGAAGACCTTTTCTTCAATGGTGGGTTTTTTCATGACTCCATTATATCAAACTTCATGGTTAATGAGTCTAAATGCAGGGTAATCATCCCCTTTTCACATCAATAATACCAGGTGGCTAAGAATGGTCTTCCCAAAATAATAGGATCTCTAGGCTCCTCATCCATTTCAAGCACAATAAAATCTGTAGTATAATGCACTCACCAACCTTCAATGGTAAGTCTTCAATAACACCAATTGATACCTTACCGATCTATCCGCTAACACCAAAGAAATGGTCTTCTTGAAATTTGTTAATCCAAGCTTCTTAAACCGTCAAAGGCATGAGACTCACACTTGCTCCCAAATCAACCAAACAATTCTCAAAGAACATTGGACCCATCACACAAGGAATGGTAAAACTTCCTGGATCAAGTTTAGTAAGATTTGAATGATAGACTACACTCATGATTCACCATCACCATTGATTCTTCAAAAATCCTCCTCTTGGTCATGATTCTTTAAGAAGCTTGTTGTAGATGGGACAATCAAGCATAAGATCCATGAATGGTTACACTGTACCTTTCCCATAATAGCTTTGAATTTTTGAAATTGTTTCTCCAAGATCTCTTTCTTGAATCTTCCGAAAAGGAAGTTTAGGTTCATAAGGAGGTGAAACAAACATATCCTTTTTATCAAACATTTCCTACTTGTGGCTTCTCTTCTTCATTCACAACTACATCTTCATCATTGTTGATATCTCCACTTTCCTCGGCTTCTAAATCCAACTCTTCAGCCTTATCATTTACCACTTCTTCTACTGATTTAGAACTCAGTAGGGAGCTCTTTTCCACTTCTCAATGTGATTGCATTGCAATATTCGGGATTTGGCTCGATTACCCGGTAAAATACCCTTCCCATTGTTCCTAGAAGTGGCTACTGGGCAATTTGATTCTCCAATCCCTTCACATGTGTTGTCAAACCTCAAATTTAGAGTGAGATCTCGATCTCATTCTTTTCACTCCTGTCTTTCCAAGATTTGCTTCAACATATCTTTACGCCATCATCTCGAGAAGACTGATTAGAATTACCTCCTTGTCTAAAGTTGTTGTGGTCGAATATAGTGTTGTTGTTGGAAGGCCCTTGGTTGTTGAAGTTGGTAAAGCTTTGTTTGATAGCCTCCTTGACCTTGATAACCTCCTGTCGAAAGTTCGTTTTGAATGGAGGTCTTTGGAAGTTCCTGACCTGGAGGGATTTCGTTGAAAACCTCATTCAGCACATTTGGATAGACTTGGTCTTGAGGATTTTCCACATTTGTGCTTCGTATGAAAGGTTTGGATTTGGAAACTTGTATTGATATCCACCTTGGTTTCCAACATAATTCATCTCTTCGTAATCATTACCATCACCTTCATTAGTCATCGCCATCTTGCATTTGGTTATCACATCATTCATATCCACAAAGTTTACATTTTGTGATATGCATCGACTTGTCTAACCGGTCTAGCTTCTCATTTATCTCCTTGAGACGTTGATCTTCGAATCTTGTATCCTTGACGATCTATCATAATCGCCTCAGAGCATTGATCACTTTGCGCCAAGTTCTCATTAGAGTTTCACCTTGTCACATCTAAATTTCGGCTTCCATTGCTGGCGTATCTAAAGCAGTCCGATATTTTTCCAAGCATCCTCGGTGAAAAATTCCCAAAAGAGCTTGTTCAACTCCATGATGTGGGCAAGCTCTAATGTAACTCTTAAGACGCTCCCAAGCTTCGTAAGACTCATGTGCCCTTGTCAAGGTGATATCATTCCTTATCTTTGCCGCCTTTTGCTTTGGAAAGAATTTGTGAGGAATTCCTTCTTACAAAGATCCCATGTGCCCACAAATTCTGTGATGTCTTTTCCCATTGACTAGCCTTCCAAGTGAGAATGGGAATAATATCATCTGATGGCATCTTGAGAAACTCCATTAATCTTCACCATTCTACAAAGCCTATCAAATGATCAAGATGATCCAATGGGTTCTCACGCAACCCATAGAACTTGGAGTTTTGTACCATATTGATGAGGCCCGACTTGATCTCAAAATCATTTTGTACGATAAGTAGGAGTTGTCAATACCAAAGCTGGAAGTTCTTGTTCCCGGTTCATCAAATGCTCCATTCTTCTAGTGCAACATTGGATGCACCACGTGGTGGAGGTCAATTCCCAGTCCATGCGCTGACCAACATTAGGCTCTCTTGGATCCATGCCTAACCTTAATAAATGCTGAACTCGTTTCTTTTTTTGTCTTGCTCGCTCTACCCAAACGCTCTACTCGTCAAGGTTTCTAGAAGTTTTTTTCTGGCTTCAGATGCATGCACCTACAAAAACGAAAAACTCAAGAGAAAGTCAGTATGTTACAAAGTAAAACAAAGCTTTAATCTTAAACGATTTCTAAAACCTATCTAGTAGCAACGGCGCCAAAAACTTGATAAGAGGTTTCTTAGCTAGCTTTAAAATTCMTTTATCTACCCCAAGTGCAAGGTGCAAGTGTAGTAAACTAAGGGTCGAACCACAAGGAAGCTGGCAAACACAATAAGCTATGAAGAAAACTTAATAAGTTAAAGCAATTCAAAGATTCAATTTAACAAGTGTTATGCAATACGTAAAACTGAAAACGATATTGATTCTTATACTAAAAACGATTAACTATGACTAGACAATTGATGGCTTAAACTCTAGCTTAGTCATTGTGTCTAAAGGACTTATGCAAACTTAACCTAGGCCTGAGATCACAAGTAGATTTACACATTTCCATGCTATAAATCCCTACAATGAACAAATCAACAAACTTCCGTTTGCAATTTGGAACTTATGAGCATTCAAAATCATCTCAACTTACCACTAAGCTACCTAAACAACTACTCGAGTTAGATCACAAAGCTCACAAATAGCTTGGTTATAAATTTCATCAACACCTTCCGGTGTGAAATTCTTAAAATCTAGATTCTACTCTTCAAGCCTAATCAAGATGAGGACAACTAAGAGTGAAGGATCTACAAAGATCAAACCATAAACACAACTCCTAACCATCAACCTAAGCCATCAACCTAGCCATAGTCAACCTAGAAAACTACTCACATATAGCCATACAAACAAAGAAAACAGATGAGAATAAGAGAAAGGTATTCATCCTTAAGATAATCAAGATTCAACAAAGTTTCATCAAAGAAATCTTAAAGAAGAAGCAAAATCAAGAACAAAAGTTTTTACAAGTCTCTTCACCCTTTCTAGAGAGAAAATAAGCTGTAATGAGTCTCCCTTACAAAAGTCGAAAACTATGATTTTATATGTCTCAAAACGAGTCTAAAACAAATATCTAAAACATGTCGGCAGGCGTGATCGATCGATCGTGGTACGATCGATCGATCGCTCAATCAGTCTCAGTCAATCCTTCTTGATCGATCGATCGATACGACCGATCGATCGGATGGTTCGTGATCGATCGATCGTCTGTCCCGAGTCGATCATAGTTGATACGGAATTTCGATCATGATCGATCGATTATACGCGACGATCGATCGATGATTGTGATCGAGCAAGCATTTGTCCATCAGTCGATCATATGTTGATACGGCGAATTCTCGCATTATGATCGATCGATTGACGCTGACGATCGATCGAAATTGTGATCGAGCGGTCATCGCTTGGTCGACAAGAGCGGACGCTGAATTGTGAATTACGATCGATCGATCAGACATCTCGATCGATCGATCGGATGATTCAAAACGTCCTAATACGATCCTTTGCTCCCGATTCGACCTCTTCATGCTTTTTAGACATGTTCCAACCTGTTAAGACTCTAAAATGCAAGGAAAACACACAAAAATCTACTAATATGATGATTAAAAACTACTAAAACTGTAATATATCAAGAACTACAAATCAAATAGGCGAGTAACAGAAAGTAATCTTCTATTATAAAAAACGAGAACTAACCTCTGCGTTTGCATGTTTTTTGGTCTTCTTCTTCTTGGTCCCAGATTCAGCTAAACGACGAAGAAGAAGAGGCGCCTCATTTTCTGGCTCATTTTCTTCTTTTTTTTTCTTCTTTTTCCTATCTTTTAGGGCAGAAGCCAAGGACCAAGGCCAACCTTTTGGATCAAAATGTCCTACAAGGTATCTTCAATGAACTTATGAAGCCTTGGATCCGGGGACTGCTCACCATCATCATCAATCCATTCAGGGTAGACATTTTCCATTGGAACAATTCTCATAAACCTCGCACGCACCTATATAATAATTCATCAGTCTACCATATGAAACTCACAGTTAACAAAATTTGTCATAAAAAAAATCTATCAGATAAAAAAAAGTCTGCGATTTATCCAAAAAGTCTGTGATTTATCCAAAAAGTCTGTAAGAATATGAAAATAAGTCTGCGATATATTAAAAAACTCTGTCATCATATCAAAACAACTCTGCGAGTGGGCAAAAAACTCTGTCGTCATATGGAAAAAGGTCTGCGGTATACCTCTCCATAGTCTCTCTGCTCTTCCATTATGAAATCTTCAAATGTGAATCGCACACGACTTTCTTTCCTGTTCAGTAGAAGAACCTGAGTGTTTTCCTTTCTGAAGCGAAACCTTTCTCCCAAACCAGAAACAGATTCAAAGATCCATATCACCAGTACGTGAACGCATCCATGTAAGATGTAATTGCTACTGTCATCCTTGTACTTATCAACTTCCACCTTAATGGAATTTTTTTAACTTGAGAAACCAACTCTCCCCCACAGATAGTTTTCAAATTTCTCTGCTTCCAACACTCTGATATGTCTATATTTTACATGGTTCTAGCATGCGTTTATCACCCTTTTAACCTCGTTTAATAGCATATTCTTAGCATTTGTGTCTAGTTTTGCATACTTAGAGCATTTTGCATTAGGTTTGCATACATTCCGCATTTTGGAGTCTTTTCAGGTGCACTTAAGGAGTATTGAAGCTGTTGAGGCCGAATGGAGAGAAGGAAGAAGGCAAAGCCAAGGTCCTCACCACACAGCTCGAGTCAACCACTCGAGCCGGAGCCAAAGGAGCTGTCTTGGAACCAGCTCGACCGCGCCACTCGAGCCAGCAACTMGAGTCCATGCCAAAGGTGCCGTCTTGGAGTCAGCTCGAGCCAAACCACTCGAGCCCCTACCGAGTCCGCACAAAGGAGTAGTCTTGATCCTATGACCAAACCACTCGAGTCGCGAAAAGAGATAAAAGTGCCGTCTGAAGTTTTTTTTGACTGACTGACCACCCCACTCGATCCAGCTTGCTCGAGCCCTGCCTCCTAATTTGCTATTTCTTTTTTGTGATTTTAGGTTTTTAACTAAGAGTATAAATACTCAGTAGAGAAGGACTAATACACACTCGCTTGAGGCTTTTATTATCTCGCTCGTTCTTGCTTCGATCATGAACTCAATCTACGAGTATTTGTGTTCAATCTTTCTATCCCTTCTATTCTCTTCCTTATCTTTCTGATTATGCAAGTTATTTTCATTTCTGGGTTTTTGAGTTTGATGTTCATCATGTTCGTGAGTAGTTTTCAGGTTCTTATGACGGGTTAGTTTAGGTTGGAATCGTGCTCTTAATGCTAGTTTCTCTCTGATCAATTGAAATTAGATCATAGGTTTTTCCACACCCAGAAGGTGTTTGATGAAATGCCTGAACCAACTAATTCCAGAGATTTACATGCCTAGCCTAAGAGATTGGATGTCTGTGTTTATCGCTTAAATAGATTGAATCTTAGTGCCTGCTAAGCTAGATTTCGCTAGAGAGATTTAGGTCTGGAACTAGTTTAGCTTGAGGTTATCTGTCACGAAAGTGGATTTACCTATTGTTGAATCTATTGTCTAGGGATTAGCTTAGATAGATTTTGTTAAGCCCCTAGTCAGATTAGGAGGATAGACTGACCAACCCCATCCTTAGGACCTTCTTGTTCTTGATTGATCTCTGTTTTCTGTGCCATGTTTTCACTCTGTTTTAGTTTCTGTAATTGCTTTCGATCTCCTTTTCCTTAGTTGATAGTTTCACCATTTACTACTAGCTTGGCTTGACTTCGACGGTTTGATTGCATCCTTTCTGGTTAATATCGCACTCATTTGAATTGATACCTTTTTGTACTACAATGACATGATAGTGCATTGAGGCATTTTACAGATATCATAAAACATAAAAATCTGCTATTTCACACTCTTTTAGTATCATTCAGCCACATATTCGAATTATGACCAATGGCAAGAATACCAACATGTAGGATAAACAACCTTCCTAACATCAACCTCTTCTCAAAACTCCAACCTCTATATCGGGGTAAAACCATTTTCAGTTCATCCAAACTAGGTCCATCTGTTGTGGAAATTTCCAATTCCTTCCAAAACTCACTATGGTCACCCTCCCAATCTTCCGCAAGGTCAAATTGTCCACAGTTTAGACCCGTTATAGCCTCATACTCATGTAGTGAAAATCTTATAGGTTGACCACTGATGATTGACCAAAATTCACGATCGCTATTGATTTGCAACTGATTCGTGAGGAAGTAATGAACAGTATGGGCTGACCATATGTACTTCTCTATGGAAAGCTTCAGAAATACACCGACAGATGAATCCTCCAAATGATCCCAAACATCATCGCCAATATCCTTTTTTCATCTTAAAAGTGTTTAGATGAATAGGAGATTTTCCTTCTTCATAACGTCGATTAGGATAAGATGTCATTCTGCTGTCAAACACATAGAAATCCAATAAAGACAAACAGAGAAAAAACAAATCTGTGACAACTATGAAACTAGTCTGTGGTAATTGAATGAATAAATCTGCGACAACTAATAAACAATTACGTACTACTGTGAAACAAATCTGCTCCCAACAACAAACAAACTGCGATAACTAATAAACAAATCTGCCTCACGAGATAAACAACTATACGGCTTAGCGACTAACAAAACCCTTACCAAAAAGACTAGCAGAGACAACCGACGGTGACGAGAGACGGTGATGGAAGCGACGAAGAAAGAAGTTGACGGGAACTTCACATGGTTTGAAAACCCTTCTCTAGAGACAGCGGCGATAGGCAGCGATGGAGATGGCCGCGACAGGCAGCGATGGAGACGCCAACGATGAGAACGACGAGAACGATGCAACGAGGAGAGGCAGCGACGACATGATTGATGGTAACCACGACGAGAGACGAGGATGCAAAAAGAGACGGCGAGGAGAACATATACGGCGTTGAGAGCGAAACTGAGATTTCTAGCTTTTCAATGACTAATTTATGAGAAGCAATTTCTGAGAGACCACAGATTTATTCTGGTAAAGCCACATATTTAACGTTTTG
Organism: Boechera stricta; assembly: GCA_018361395.1. NCBI lineage: Eukaryota > Viridiplantae > Streptophyta > Magnoliopsida > Brassicales > Brassicaceae > Boechera > Boechera stricta. Next base: position 6,019,256 of record CM031541.1, read on the forward strand.
TTTTTGTCTCAATGGTAATTTCGTAATAATTTTAAAAAAAAACTGGCTTAATTGATTTTTGTTTACCTGGAAATGAGATTGATAAATCTCCACCGTCAAATTTATGGTGTCGAAGTATATGTGGTTATAACCGCCGCGTCTTCCTCTTCTTCATCACAATGTTCCTCTTCTGCAATTTTTTACGCAACCCATCTCGATTATGAGTAACCCCAACCAACTAACGTTGTGAGATGGATCAGATTAATTTTGTATGTGGAAAATGGCAGTTTGAAAGAAGTCGATGGTTGTTTAATGTTGATAATAAGCGTGGGTCTAGAATGCTAAAAGCTGGATCAAGTACCAGCTTTGAAGATTTCATCGAAATGGTGTATGAGGATTACGCATTGGATAAGAGATCCTCTAATGTCGAATTGAACTACATGTTCCCTAAGAATATTATGCAAAAATCACTTCCAGATACTCCTCCGGTGTATGTTGGAAATTGTAGACAATTCCAAGCATTTTTGGAGCAATCGAAAGGGACAACTGTTCGACTATGTGTGGAAGTGAACGACAAAGCTTGTGATTCATGGAGAAGGGAATTTGACGACGATTATGGTGAACGAAAGCGTAAAAGAGTTATTCAAATGTGCGACAAGAACGTTGGGCTTCCATTTGCTAAAGAGAATTTGGATGACAATAATGACCACAACAACATTGGCAGTGGTAAGAAGGTTGAAGTCATGTCGGAGAAGAAAGATGAAGGAGATGAAGAAGATGATGAAGACGATGATGGATGCAAATTCGATTATTGTGATGATTCTGACCGTACAGACTCTGGTGATGAGAATTTTGCATCGTATATGATCCTGTCCACAATAGAGGATGAGAAGCTAGATGTTTTTGTAAGTGAAGGATGTGAAAATGGTGAATTTTCGAACAGAGAAATTACTTTTAAGGACTTAGTTGTCGGCCAATGCTTTGAGACGAAAGGGCATATGAAAACGAGATTGAAGATTCAAAGTGTGATACAGAGATTTGATTTTGATGTAGACAAATCAGAGCCATCACTGTTCACTGTCACCTGTTGGGTTAAAGGATGTTCATGGAAGTTACGAGCAACACCAATAGAATATTATCTAAAGTTTCATATCTGCACGTTCGTGGGAGAACATACATGTTCAATTACAGATCGTTATGCAAGATGCCGACAAGCAACGTATAATATACTTGTAAGGTTATATAAGGAATATGTTGGTGGAGTTGGACCATCCATTTTACCAATGCATGTTGCCGAGGCTCTAAATAAACGATTTCAAATTAAGGTTAGTAACCGCAGTCATGTTAGTTACTGCAGATTTTTCGATGCAGCCATGCTTATTACGAAATATTAATACTTTGTGGTGGAATTGTGTTATAGATTGGATATTGGAAATCCTATCGGACATTAAGACATGCAAGAACTTTGCTTAATGGGACACCGGAGAGTGGATATGAGTTACTACCTGCTTACTTATACGTGATAACTCAAGCAAATCCCGGAACAATAACACGACTTAAGGTTGATGAAAATCAAAGATTCAAGTATATGTTTATAGCGTTTAATGCAAGCATCAAGGGATTTACAGTCATGCGCAAAGTGGTGGTAGTTGATGGTACATTTTTACAAGGGAAAAACAAAGGAACCCTTCTTATGGCGACAACTCAAAATGGTAATTTTCAAATATTTCCTATTGGTTTTGCCGTGGTTAATACTGAAAACGATGAATCGTGGGAATGGTTCTTCATGCAACTGAGTTCTGTTACCATTATATCCGGTAGGCACCAGTCTATACCTAAAGCGATTTCTACGGTTTACCCGAAGTCAAGCCGTGGAATATGCACATATCATTTATAGAAGAATATATTGATCCGTTTTAAAGGTCGAGAAGCGTTTAGGCTAGTTAAAAGGACAGCCAATGCTTTCAGACTTTTTGATTTTCAAACAATATTCGATATGATACAAGCGATGAATCCTGCACTGCATAGTTATCTCGTAAGAGCGGATGTCAGTATGTGGACACGAGTGCATTTTCCTGGGGATAGGTACAATCTTCTTACAAGCAACATTGTTGACTCAATGAATAGCGTTCTATCTAAGGCTAGGGGTTTGCCTATTGTACAACTGTTGGAGGTTATCAGAAGTATGATGACAAGATAGTTTTCAAAACGAAGATATGATGCAGTTAAAATGAGAACAAGGCTAACCCGCAGAGTTGAAAATTTGCTTTAGGTATTGCAGTATTTGTCTCTTCTTATCGCAGATGTTTCTTATTCTTGACGCAGATTTTCATTCTGCTTCTCGAATATTTTTCTTCTTTTTATCGCAACTTTTCTTATACTTCACGCAGATTTTTTTATTCTTGACGCAGATTTTCATTCTGCTTCTCGCAGATTTTTTTTCTTCTTATCGTAGATTTTTTTATGCTTCACGCATATTTTCTTACTCTTTACGCAGATTATCATTCTGCTTTTCGCAGATTTTTCTTCTTCTTATTGCAGATTTTTCTTATTCTTTGCGCAGATTTTCATTCTGCTTGTTGCGGATTTTGTTCTTCTGATCGCAGATTTTTATTTCTTCTCTTATAATGTTCGCAGAGTCGTGTAGAGCATGTTAAGCGGATAGAGGTCCAAGAAATCGATGCCTATCATGTGCAAGTGACAAGCGGGACATCTCTACATGTTGTCAATTTGAGAGACAAACAATGTTCATGTCGTAGGTTTGACTTGGAGAAGTTGCCATGTGCACACACAATAGCAGCTGCTGAAACGAAGAATATCTATCATATTTCACTTTGTTCTCCATACTATCAAACTCTCAACTTCTACAACGCCTATGCAACCGCCATCATGCCGAGGGATTTTGCGGTACCAATACCCGAGCATGTTGCAACAACAGTTTGTTCTCCCCCTATTGCGAGACAACAGCTAGGTAGGCCGAAGAAGTCAAGGGTTAAATCCGCACTTGAAGTTGGCATGTTGAAGAAAAAGCGTAGAAAGCACACGCATGTCAACAAACTGGACATAATCGCAAGACATGTAACATGAAGTGAACATGTTGAACTTAACACTGTTGAAGTATAATCTTCAGTACAATGCTGTATTTTTTTTTGTAATGTTTTCGTTTTATCCTCTAACTGACGTGTAAGGAACAATTCTGAGACTTGAAAAACAAATTTGCGTTTTGGTACAAAACAACAAAACAAATCTGCGTTGTCGTTCAAAACAAATCTGCGTTGTCGAACAAAACAAATCTGCTTTGTCGTACAAAACAAATCTCCGGAATATATCTACATAATAAAGGAAACAAATCTGCGGAATAAATACCGACGTCAAATCCATTAACTGCTATTTTTACTACCCATGTCTATCAATAAACTGCCCACGTCTATCTCGCATTAACTTCTTCTCTATCACACTCATTCAGCCATCTCCCTATATAAATATGATGCTTATAAACCTCACACTCCAACAATCTCTCCAACAATAAATTAAAAAAAATTATACTTAACAAAATGGCCTCTTCACGCTCCTCATTCTCAAGCAAGCCAAAAGCCAAGGACTTGGAGGAGGAGCTTTAGGCCTTCCGCAAGCAGCATGCTGCCTTTATCGAGGATTTGAAGGAGGCAAGAGCCATACAGGCGGAGGTGTGCACCGAGCTAAAAATGATGAGAGACACACTGTAGAAGCACACAGATCTGCGGGTAAAAAAAGCAAAAAAGGAGGGGAAACTCTCCATTCTGTACAAACTGGAGAATGGAGAATGGGGCTTTGGGCCGACTGAAGAGACCGAGGCCATGACTAACCGCTTAGAACAAAAAGTTGCTTTCCTTGAGAGTTCTTTGAGCGATTTCAAGGTCACAAATATTGACAGAGAGTAAATCATGTGCTCATGAAATAAAAGGTTGTAATGTCTGTTTCCCTTTTTACTTAATATAAGTCTGTTTCGGTTGTTCACATGTCTAACAAACTAATATGCGATACAAAATAAACAAATCTTCGAACTCTAAGAAATAAATCTGTGATTATAACCAATAATATTCAGGGTACTTATACAAACAAATCTGCGAAATCTAAGAAATAAATCTGTGATTATAATTAGGGTACTTATACAAACAAATCTACGTATTAACTACCCACGTCAAATACAATAAATGGAGGGAGTTAAAGTGTTTAACTCCCTGCAACGCTCACATTAACTTCTCCTCTATTAAACGAAACATTTTATAAACTAAGCTGCGACACCAAAAAAATAAATATGTGGAGTCTAAGAAATAAATCTGTGATTATAACCGATAATATTCAAACAAATCTGCAGATTAACTACCCTTGTCAAATCCAGTAAATGCAGGGAGTTAAAGACTTTAACTCTCTCTAACGCTCACATTAACTTCCCCTCTATAAATCGAACCATTTTCTTTTTCTAATTAACAATCACCAAATAATAGAAAACGAAACCAAAAAAAAAAAAGACTTCACATCATGGCCTCTCCTAACTCTTCTTCCTCAAGCAAGCAAAAAAGTCGACTAGGTAAGGATGTCGAACAGGACCTTCGGTTTGCCGAGGTGTCGCTTGCTGCCGTTAAGGAGGAGTATCAGAACGCCATAGAGAGGCATGACTCTGTTCTGAAAATGTTGAAAGCCCACATGGAGAGAACGGAGGACGCGCATAAGTTGAGTTTGAGGATAGCCAAAAAGCATGGGAAAATATCCGTCTTTAAGAAGTTGATAGCTGAGAAGCCGAACATAAACGCTTAGAAACTTCCGCTTTTTTTCTTTGCACTCGTTTGTTCTATAAAAACTTAAACATCCCACCAATTGAGTGGGAAACCATAGGGTACAACAAGCTGGACGATGGACAAGCTTCTTAACTTTCTGTTTGTTTCCTAAGTACTTTTTGTTGTGAGACAAAATAGGGTGCTCTTATTTCTTTTTTCTGTGTTGTTTGTAATGTATGGTTCCCTTTTGTGTAATATAAGTCTGTTTCGTTTGATCACATGCATACTAACAAACAAATCTGTGACAACTACAAAAAAAATCTGCGGATGGTAAACAAGAAATCTCTGGTCAATACGTTTGTGGCTTCTATCTGCGGTTAATTAGAAACAAATTGGCGGGTAGTAAGAAACAAGTCAGCGGTATGTAAGAACTGCAGTTTTAGGAATAATTATGTGGATTAAAGAACAAATATGGGTCATGTTATAAACAAAAACAGTGGCTACTAATATAAGTCTGTGGCTATTCAAAAAATATATTTGTCAGTTCCTCAACAAGAATTATCCCTCATATAAGGGATAATTTTCTATGCACGACGAGGCAATGGGTTAGTCATCTGCACGGTGCTTCCATATTCTGGTACTTCGTAAAATATTTCAGCTGCTAGTTTCTCCCAAAACCGCTGAATGTTTTCATCGTTAAGCCCTTCAAAATTCCATCGTAAGGCAAGACACTCTATATATTTCAAAGAGTATACTCCACAATTTCCTGGGTCATAGTTGATTGGGATTTTGTTGGCGGAGTTTCTCAGCCTTTTAACCGTGAACTGAGCTACGCTCTTCTTGCCTACATGGTTTTCTACGTAGACATTTAGAAGTGCAGGTACCATTCGGCGAAAAGGTGCGACAGCTTGGAGAATTTTATCGTCTGATGCAAACTCGGGGATGAAATCATAGACGTTAATCTTCTGACTTACCAAATTGATGTCCAAAGCAACCCAATGTGTTTCTTTAACGTTAACTAATGCGTACAAGTTGTCGATATCGTAATACCATTACTTGTTTGTCGGCGTTTCACGAGGTGATTTGCCATAAAATTCGTCATTATAAATGCCGTTAAAGTAAAATATCTCAGACTTGAAGCTCGGATAATCGGTAATCCTCGTGGAAACGAACCACGAGTCCAAGAAACCGACCCTCTCGCGGTAAGGTGAAGGAATGCGCGCAGACCTAAAACGAAACATTGTCACTACAGCCGCACGGTGCTGTGAAGCAAAACAACAGAAAGGAAACAATGTTAACATCATCAGACAAATCTGTGAAAATAACTAAACAAATCTGCGGTAACACACTAATAATTCTGTGATAATAAAAAGTATATGCGGCTAATAGGAACTAAGTCTGTCACAATAACTAAAAAATCTCCGGCTACATAACAATAACTCTGCGAATACATAACAATAAATTTGTCAATAACACAATAAATTTGCGGTTATAAATATAATTTTGTTCTAATGTTAAATAAATCTGTACTAATGAAAATTTTGTTATCAACCTCACTACGCAACCATCCATACTTATCAGTAGGCCTCCCCTGGAAGAGTTAGAACATTCCAGAACTCAAACTCGAAATTCTCGCTTCCAATTGGTCGTTCCCTTTTATTAAAACAAACAGTTGTTGATCATTGATGATTAAAATGAACACAAGGGTTGATGATGGAAGAGAAGATAAGAAATACATATTGAAGCTCTTACATGAAATCCTTTAGTGTTTCCCATTTGGTGGCTTCCACATCTTCAATATCACTATTCTTAACCTTTTCCACTGCCTCCTTATTAAACATTTTCCCATCAGGCTCTCCTAGGTTGACAACATCCACTTCGGGTTCCTCATTTTTTCCCTTCTGCAAAGATACATAAACAAAAATGGGGTCACATACTAACCATACTATAGCTTAAGAAATAAAACTGCTACAACTTATCGGTGCACTACTCGCTCCATCATCTTCTTTTCTGCTAAGACTGGAAACAATGGGTTCTCGCCCCTCCCGAAGCTTCTCTACTTGCTTCTCTAAATAACCCAGTCTGGCATCAACTGATGCATGAAAGGTTGTATACATTGATGACATTTTAGCCTCCAATTTATTAACCGCCTCTTCCACAATTTTTTTAATTACACCACGCATGTATGAAGATGAAGCCTATGTGAGGTAACAAAAGTTTAATTACCTCAAAAGACAACAAATCTGCGAGACTTTATAATCAAATCTGCTAGATGTAGAAAACAAATCTGCTACTGCAAAAAACAAATATGCGCGAGCTACATAACAAAATATGCGGCTATTACAAAACAAATCGGCGAGTTCGACAAAGTAATCTGCTACTATAAAAAATGAGAACTAACCTCTGCGTTTTCATTTCTTTTGGTCTTCTTCTACTTGGACACAGATTCAGCAAGATCAACAAGAAGAATAGGCACCTCATTTTCTCTTCTTCTTCTTATTTTCTTTTACGACAAAAGCCATGGACCAAGGCCAACCATTTGGATCCAAACGATCTGCAAGGATATCTTCAATTAACTTCTGAAGTCTTGGATCCGGGGTCTGCTGACCATCATCATCAATCCTTTCAGGGTACACATTTTCCAGTGGAACAGTAGTCATATTCCTCGCACGCACTTATATAATAACGTATCAGTTTTCCATATGAAAATCTGTCATATAAACAAATCTGTCATCAATTGAAAACATGTCTGTTAGAGAATAAAAACAAGTCTGCGATATATCAAAAAAGTCCGTCTTGTTAGAATATGAAAACAAGTCTACGATATATCAAAAAACTCTGACATCATATGAAAACATGTTTGCGGTTTACCTTTCCATGATCGCTCCATTCTTGGGAGAGGAAATCTTCGTATCTGAATCGTTCACGACTTCCTTTCCAACTCAGTAGAGGAACCCGAGTGTTTTTCCTTCTGAAGCCAAACCTTTCTCCCATACCAGGAACAGCTTCAAAGATCCATATTAGCAGTACATGAACGCATCCATGTAAGGTGTAATTGGTATTGTTACCCTTATACTTATCAACTTCTAGTTTAATGGAATTTATTAAACTTGAGAAACCAACTCTCCCCCACGGATAGTTCTCAAATTTCTCTGGTTCCAACACTCTTTTGGCATGACTCAGCGGAAGCTTCAAAGTATGACTAATGCCAAGAATACCAACATGTAGGATAAACAACCTTCCTAACATCACCCTCTTCTCAAAACTCCAATCCTGACATATGGATAAAGCCATTTTTAGTTCATCCAAAGTAGGTCCATTTTGTTGTGGAAATTTTCAATTCCTTCCAAAACTCACTATGGTCACCAACCCAATCCTCCGAAGTGTCAAATTGACCACAGTTTAGACCCGTTATATCCTCATACTCGTGCAGTGAAAATCTTATTGGTTGACCACCGATGATCGATCAAAATTCATGATCGCTATTGATTTCCAGCTGATTCGTCAGGAAATAATGAACGATCTGGGCAGACAATATGTATTTCTCTGTGGAAAGCTTCAGAAGTACACCAATAGATGAATCCTTCAAATGATTCCAAGTATCTTCATCAATATACTTTTTCATCTTCCGCAAAGTGTTCAGATAGCAACTGTGGTTCAAGCTCCTTTTTCGAATAGGAGATTTTCCTTCTTCATAACGTCGATTAGGATAAGACGCCATTCTGCAATGAAATACAAATCCAACACTGACAAACAAAGAAAAAAAATATGCGGAAATGAAACAAAAATCTCTGACAATAGCAAACAAATGTGAGAGTCAACATAAGCAAATCTGAGAGGAAAAATAAACAAATCTGAGTCAACATTAACAAATCTGAGAGGAAAAATAAACAAATCTGACAGTCAACATTAACAAATCTGAGAGAAAAAATAAACAAATCTGAGAGTCAACTTAAACAAATCTGCGCCTACTGAAAACCAGATCTGCGGCTATTAAGAAACAAATCTACGGCTACTGAAAGAATAAATATGACGCTACTAAAATATGTACTACTGTCAAACAAATCTGCTCCAAATAACAAACACAACTGCGACAACTAATAAACAAATCTGCCTCGCCAGATAAACAAATATGAGAGTAACTAATCTGCAGCTACTGAGAATTCGGAAGCGAGTGGCGGCAACACAAGATAACGACGAAGACATAATAAAGCGAACCTTTACCGATATAAAAGCTAGAGCCAAACCACTTACCGATATGAAAGTTAAACCCAAAAAACTTACCGATATGAGGGTTATAACCGAACCCTTACCGAAACGACGAAGAGAGACGAAGATAGAAACGACGACGAGAGATTGGGACAGAAATGACGGTGACAGAAACTTCGCAGGGTTTGAAATGGAAAGACGGAGAAGACGACAAGAGGCAGTGATGATAAGAACAATGGAGATGCCGACGACAAGAAGGACGCCGACGAGAAGAGGGACGGCGTTGAAAGAGAAAATCAGATTTTTAGGTTTTTAATGTTTTTTTTTTGTTTTTTTTGCTGAAGCGACAGATTTATTATTCATAAGGTATAAATGTTGATATGGTGGGAAATTTGAAACATTTTATTGTTTTAATGGTATTTTCGTTATTCTTTCATAAATATCTGGTTTACTGGACAATTCAAAAGATTAAGTAATTATTTGAAACATGTGTATTCTAGTTATTTCTTTCACTTCTTAAGACATTCTAGATAAATTTTACTTCATTTTATTACTCTTAATTAATTATTTATGCAATAACTAAAAGTCGGTTGGTGTTCCGTCTTTAGGTACGTAACATAATTTTCGGGCACAATGTTTTTAGTCTTGGACTTTCGGTTTGTTCGGTTCGGTTTTTCGAGTTTTTCGGTTATAATATATTTTGCCGAATTGAACAGAATAAAACTTCGGTTCGGTTTGGTTCAATATTCGGTTTATTCGATTTGGTTACTTACTTTATTAATTGTTCCGAAATATAACCGAAATTGATTATATTTCGGTTATTTCAAACCGAAATACCTGTAAATTTTCACAAAACCATACAATAAACCGAATAAATCGAAAACACAAAGTCAAGAAAGCATTACATGTTTCCTAAACACAAAGTCAAGCAAGCATTACAAAACAAACCGAGAACATCATAAACTTGCCGTCGAGAACATGTCACAAAATCCAAAATAAACCAAAAAAACCATGTAAAGAAGACAAAAGAAAGCAGAAGTTAGATTCAAACAAACCTGTAAAGAGTATTCAAAAAAATCATAATACCTATTAGCTTAACAAAGAAAGACTATGAATTTCATTCGCTATTGGATAAATGAGAGTGTCTACAAATTACAGAATCTTTGTAGCTTCTGCATTCATATATCCATAGATTCATTAACTGCATGGAGCTTAAGAACACATAGTATGGTTATAAATAGAGTCGAGGAACAACACAAAATCCTTATGTAATCAATACAATCAAAATCAAACTAAACAAAAAACATGAAAATTTGCCTACAAGAATCAACCAATCGCAAAACCAAATCCACAAAAATCCACTTACAGCCAAAAAATTTCCAGTTTGATTTTGATTTCCAAACAATGAATGACTAATTTGAGCCTTACCTTAATAGAATTGACACGTAATGGCGGAGGAGAATAACGAGATCAAAGGATTGATTTGAGATGTTATGGTTTTAGAAAGAGGATCGTATTGAGGCGAGACAAGAAAAGAATGAAAAATAATATGTGGTATTAGGGTTTTCGGTTTTGTAATATATATATATATATATATATATATATATATATATATATATATGTGTGTGTGTGTGTTGTTTGGTTTATTAAAATCGATCGATTATCGCGAACCAAACCGACCTAAACCGATAATCGAATAAAATAATAAATCTTGCCGATCGGTTTATTCCCTAATTCTAATTCGGTCCGATTAACCAAAAAAATCGGTTATCTCGGTTATCACCGAAAGTCCAGAGCTACAATTTTTCTTGACATAATAGTTCCGAGGTGCGGACCCAATAAGGTTTGAGGGTGAGGGGTTAAGCTGGCCCACTAAAATTCTAAATTTGTGTTATAGCCCTTTAAGTTTTATAATATTGTTTATATTTTTTTCTGTTTTGACCCTTTAAAAATTACAAATTTGCGTTTAGATCCTTTAAGTTTTATAATATTTTTCTACTACTTTATGTTGTGACCAATTTATCACATGTTTTTAGCTATTTTGTTTGCGTCACCCATAAATATTGAATGTAATTTATATATATTTTTTTTCTAGAAACGCTATTCCATTCAAACTAAATTGTTTTCGAAACACAATTTATCGATAGCCACAAACGACTTTAACCACTTAGATGGTTCAACATCTAAAATAGCAAAATCCATTGGGCATAATGTGAACGTCTTGGCCATCAAGTCAGCGGCTGCATTAGCAGCTCGTGGGGAATGCTCAAACTGGAACACATTCCCTTCCTGGTTGTTTCCAGCAATCTTCGATGTAAATCCTTCCAACCCTGGCCACTCATGTGGATGAATTGCCTGCACTACATCAGAACAATCTGTTTCAAAGATTACATTCTTGAAACCCAATATACATTATTTTACCGCCTAGACCTTAGCTGATGCTTCTGTTATAAGAGGGGAAGAGAGCTTTGGGTAGCATTTGGCTCCTAAGTGCCTGATTTTGCCAGATTGGTCTCGAAGCAACCAGCTTACTGCACACTTGTCCGAATTTGCCGACCAGGAGCTGCCCAGATTGCATTTTATTTGTAAGGGGCCTAGTGGAGTCCATCGCTTATGTGCGTTACTTCTTGATGATGTTACTAGGCCTTTATTGATGATAGATTTATAATTTGTCAGTAACGAGGCTTCAGCTTCTTCTCCCGCTTTCTCTACAACTGCTTTTGGTGGGCAATCCAAAATCGAGTATACCAAGTTGTTTCTCACCTTCCATATCCTCCTCTTTCATTGTAGCAGAAGAACTACTAGATTCGCATATAAAGAGTTAACATGATTTGGATAAAATAGGTGACTTACAAGAGACAGGGTCTAGATTACTCGAGCATAGGGACATTTAAAGAGCACATGATTGATGGTCTCAGCTTGCTCCCCACATCTAGGGCAGTCATTTGATTTGGTTAAGCGTTTTTAACCATATTTGCACTCACAACAATGTAGTTTGAGATACATTGCCAAAGAAACTATCTATCTTTTGTGATGTCTTAGTTTTCCACAGTGTCGTGTAGAGGGGGTTTATGCTCGGGTTGTTTACTGCCTGCGGCTCCTTTTCCATCTTGATTATGTGCGTCTAAAGCCAGTAGCCAGATTTCACTGTTCATTCCTGTTGTGGATCCAATTGTAACCCGCTTTTGAGCTGACTCCACATGGTTTTATGTGGGTGATTAAATACACTTTTTCCTTTTTAAAAAAAAATAGATGTTTTTAATTTTTATGAATTATTAATTATTTTTAATTATATTTTGACTCCGGTAAAAGATATTTCTGGGTGACTTTTAGTTTTATTTGCATAAATATTGTGTACAAACCACACTCGTATATTTTTTACATATGTGTGTGGATTTGCACTGACAATACATATATGTGATTTAATGCAAGCAAACTCGTAACCTTTACTCTAATTAAGCTATTTTTCCACGTAGAAAAGGAGTGTTTCTACAATACCATGTCGGTCAACAACTAATCATATACCACAGTCGACTTGCCTTAGCCCGTGTTCTCCCATCTAGATGGACTCTCTTCCTTCTTGCTTGCTCGAGGACTGCCAGTGCTGTGCCCAGGTTTACGGAAGCCTAAAGCAAAAAAATATATGTGACATTTTCCATATTAAAAATATTACTAAATTATGTGGCATTTTTCTTATCCTAATTATTTTTATTACTAAATGTGGCTTTATTTTACTATATACTAAAATAAAAATGTCAAATTTACATAATTTTCTTAGAAAATAAATAATAACAATTAGAAATATATAAATTTTATCAAATACACAATAATGCATATTAAAAAATTGTGGCCTATTTTTTAAAAAAACTTTTGGTGGCCTAAAGCGAATGTTTTTTTTTATAACAGTAGGGACGGCTCTGAGGACGGCGAGCAGATTTGAGAGTTTTCTTCGATTAAGGCGTCTTGTTATTACTGCTTTGATTCGTTCTGGTGGCGGCTTCGGCTCGGCGTTGGTTCCCAGACCTCGCTCTTCCTCTTTGTCCTGTTTCATATCGAGTTTGAGAAGTGGTTCTTTGGTTTATGTTGTCTCCCATTGCTCGTTCGGCGGATCTCCTCGGCTAGTGGCGCGACGGTGTTCGGAGTTGTGTCAAATGTGGATAGTTAACTCTACCTCCTCGTCGAATTCTCTTATCTCTGATTTGCCCCTGGTTTGCTTTTGTTGCGAGGTATTGTCTATGTTCTGAGTTTTTGATGGCTTGCGAAGCGATTTTTAGGTCGTGATGGCGCATAGCAGAGGCTGGTTGTGAGCGGCAGTCCAATCGTTGAGGCGTTCTTGCTTCCCCTGGAGTCTCCTCTAAGGGCAGTCCATTATCTAACCCAAGTATGCTCAAGGACAGTGTATTAGTGGAGGATTTTGGTACTTACCGACAATTAGATTATTAGCCTTTAGGATGGATTCTTCCTCCTGTTCATGTGGCGGTTAAGGTCTTAGCATTGGTCAGGTCTGGTAGTGAAAGCTTGGCTTTGCATTCTAGTTTGCTTCTGTCTTGAAGACGTGTGGTTGGCGGTTTAGCTGTTGTTGAAGCCTTGATGTCGCTTCTATCTTGAAGCCTCGTAGTGGCTTTTGCCCTAAAGTCTATGTCTCCGGATTCCTTTCCTGTGACGATCTTCCTCTGCTTGTGGTTGGGCTTTGTTCAGATCTTAGTCTGGCAGTGGTTTTGTTAACGTTCCTCTTCCGGGACCTTCTATCTCTTCGGCCAGCTTTTGACTTCCATGTGGGTCTTGGTCTTTGAGTATAAAATGTTTGAATATGTGTTGAGAAGTAAAGTTCTTCAAATGAGGCCGGTTCTTGTGGTTGTCTTTCTCTCTACTTTTGGAGGAGCTACTAAGACTAGTGTTTGCTTTGGTGTTGTACTCTCTGCTACCCGACATCGGGGAATGATCTTGGTAGTGTGAGTTGCGTCGTTGCTCCCATTGGTTAGTTGTGGTTTTGCTTCCGCGCCTGATCTCGGATGAGCTATTTTTAATGATTTTAAGACATTGCGGAGTCTTTGATCAAGGGTTTTGACTTACTCTTTGAGTGAAGGTACGGTTTTTCTCGGGCTGCCTTTGAAAGGCTTCTAATATGTGGAGTTTAGTTAGCTCTAGTAAAGTTGCTACTCCATTCTTCTCTTCCTCAAAGTTTCATTTTTGAGAAAGGCTTTTGATCGTGTATCACTTCATTTGACTCGCGTGAATCCAAGTGGTTCTGTCGATAGACCGATTTTCGAGTATGTTTTTGCTTTCTTGTTTTTATTTTTTTGCCATGAGACCAATTCATAGGTTATACAAATCTTGTAAAACCTAAACATTTTTATTTTTAATGTAATATTAAATTTTTAGAAGAAAAATAATAATACCATGTCCGTAACTCATTGCAGGAGCTTCGAACCCAGATTGCTTTAGTGAAATTTGAGACAAGCTAATGGTAAAACAAATTAAATGGCACATGATTTAAGCTGATTCCGGTTATCTCGGTCCAATCTTTCGATTTACCCACTCGAAGCTTAACCTCTGCGTTTCAAGAATATGGGCTGAGGTTGGTTTTGGCCCGTTTTAAGTCCTGAAATCCAAATAAATATAATAATAACTTTTTGGACTTTTGGTGTCATGCTCTGAAGTAGTTGTCCACAAATCTGTCATTTTCATTACCTTATGGTTCTTGAGTTGCGTTTCAGAATTTTGTTATTTATCGTGCGATTGAGCTACCGATAACTATAAAACATTAACATTTACATGCAATTATATATCTATTAAATTGGCGACATGGATAACCTGAGAATATAAGTGCATTGCATCCGTCTAAAATCATACCAACATATTTCACTTAAAATTAGGTAATTTAATACTAACAATTAAATTGAAGTGTAGTTCGTTGTATTACATGTACGTACAATAATTGGATAGTTTAATTATTATCATAGAACTGTCGGGGGAATTGTGAATCATCACCAGCCGCCACATGAATTCATTTGCCGGATTAAATTAATTAGCCTATGTTATATTTTAAGGCTGCTAAGATTTATTCTTGCCCTTGAAATATGGTAGACAATATCGTCCATATAAGATTTTGTTATTTTGTGCTGTTGTTTTAAGGATCAAATTCACAAATGACCAATTTATAATTTTAGGGTAACCTCCAAAATTCTACATAACTTTCATCTTTACAACATTTGTAAATACTCAAAAATATCCCACACTCAGAATTAAATTAATCAAAATTTATTTCTATTTCGGTACAATTAGTATAGTACAACTCGTACAACTAACTATAGTTGTACCAATTATAGCATAGTAATACCAGTTTATTACTAGTTATACCAACTATACCACAAATATCATATTCAAATCCTCGATGCACGCTACAGTAATACCGAGTCTGAACCATTTGAGCGATTGTGTTTTGTTAATATCATTCTCATATAAACTATATAACCCATTTAGTCGAAATTCAAACCTCATTAAAGATAAAATAGTAATTTTGTCATTTTTATAAAAAAAAATTGAAAAACAAATTAATTTCTATAACAAGGTTATTTAGAATTTTTTTTCAACTTTTGAAGTTGATCTGTTTTTTAATGGCTAGAAAAAAAAAACTCAATGATAAATTTTTACTTAAACTTTGTAATTTGCAAAATATAATTTATAGTTACTGAGAAAAAAATCAAATATTTATGTATTTATACAACTTTATATGTTTTAAGCTTCTTCATTTCCTTGTAGACTCGATTCCATTGTCTGTCTTTGATCACCCATTTCTATCGATTACTTAGATTCATGCTCTAACTTAATTCATTATTTAACATCATCGCCACAGCTTTGGCCTCTGATGGATCTGTCTCAATTTTCATACCATCTTCACCTCCCAATTCAACTTCTGTTTGACCTTGAATTCCAAATTCCTCGTTTGCTTTTCCTTCTAATTAATTTACCATCTCATTTAATAATTGATCCAGCTTATTAAGTCTCCACCCAGTTCTGCATTAGTAATGCCCAATGGCACTCCCAATATCTCCATCAAAATGTTGTTCAAACTATATGCGGTTCGTGTACCTTTTCACTGTATTCTCCATCTAGTACTATTATAATCAATTCCTCATCCTCCAAATATTATGTGAACATGGCTTGCTGCTTCTTCTTGACTTTCTAACTGGTTGTTTTGACCCACAACTTGTTTTTATTTATTTTATAACTAAGAGGTTCTCGAAGCCCATACATCCATTTAGGCTCAGACCATGCCAGCCTTTAATAATTTACCTGTTGGATTATCCAAGAGTATATTTTCAGTCGAGCTATCGACCTCTGATCCTACAACTTGTTTTTCTAATTCATCCAAGCATTTTGATGAATTTTTCTCCATAGATGAATTAGTATCCACAATCTCTAAGATGTCAATCTCCACCGAAGATCTTGTCTCAACCGATGTGGTCCTATTATCCAAAGTCAAAGGGGTAAAGAAGCATTCATAGCCAGGCTCACCATGATCCAACATCAATTTTTTTGAGTTGCTACCACCACTAGGTCTTCCTGAAGACATCTGTTCCAACAACAAGATAACCCTACTTCTCATTATTTAACTATAAACAAATTTATTGAATCATAATGTTGTTTTTGCGACTTTTATTAATTCATTAAAACTTTTGAAATCCCGAGTTTTCACGAGCATCAATAAGATTGAGCTATAATACCACCATGAACGACCCGAAAGTGGCACATTTGAAGATGTTCAAAGTTAATCCAACAAAGATTCTAGAACAAATCGAGAACCTTAGCCTGTTCATACTTAACATCCACCTTTGTAACCCCCTTGAACTGTTATATTACCTTTTCAACCGTGACACGATCACCTTGCCTTAGTAGTGAATACTAGGTTAATCATGGATGATGATATTTGTTCCTTGACAACATCCGGTAAGATTTATGTTTTATGGCTCACCCTTCGTTCTTTCTCGGTGTTTCTTAGTGTCTTGGTCGATTTTTTCTCGGTCATTTCTCACGACCCGCTTATCCTATTGTCATGGTCATTAAAATGTTCATTTAAGTTTAAGAGATTTACAGTACGAAACCGATAATCCATTAAAAACGTGAATAAGATAGAAAAGAGAACCAAGAAATGAAAAAGAATGTCTTGATGTTCAGGAAATCCTATGAGAACACAATTATTGATCAGGTTGATTGGTTTGTAGCTAGTAAGTGGTTGGGGAAACTATGTATTTATTAACTGACCTATTATCTCTTATGGTTTTGCATCTTTGAAGTGACTAAGAACTTGAAATACTTTAAACCCCACCAATAAATAAACCATCACTCACCAAAGACTGTTGCTCAATGAAAAAGATTTGATGAGAAGTTCACGCCGATGTTAATGAATGTAAAGAGTTAGCGGATGTATATTTCAGTGTTTTTGTAGGTTTAGGATTCAAAGTATGGACAATGCTTGCAAAAGTTGTTGTGAGATTATAGTGAGAATGTCCTAAACATGTTTCTTCTTATGTGGTTTGCATGTCATAGTTCAAAGCACGATTGCTAAAGATTTGTTAGTTCTCGTGCTTTTCAAACCTCTTTCTTGTTCTTGGTTGTTTGTTTGCTTGTCCTCAAGCAAAATACTAAGTTTTATTTTCTTTATTGTTAGTCACCAACTTATTTACCCGTATATAAATAAGGGGGATTTATGATTATTTTTTTCTGTTTTGTCTTAGAATCTTTCTATCTTGATCTAATTCAACTATGAGCCTATATATACTATTTGTCTAATCATAATCTTCAACTTTTATAGATTATGCTTGAAAATAAAATAAACCAGTGCTTAAACAAGAGGCTAAAAATAAGTATATATAGGTTATGAGTTGTTATAGATCAAGATATAATTTACATATGTAATTTTTTGTTCCAAATATTTGATTAAAAAATATATGCAGGCTCATAGTTGAATTAGATCAAGATAGAAAGATATTTAAAAATAATTATAGATCAAGCTAAAAATAATTTTCTCCTAAATATTTGATTACATATGTTAATCTTTTTGTTCTAGACACCATAACATATCATCATAATATCGAACATGGAGCACGGTCAACAAAAAGAAAAAAGAACAAAATAAATAAATCAGCAGGGAATTATTCTGATCAAACTCTGGGGCTGTATATAATTTATAGATAGCTCAACCAAAAATGCTATGTCAGCTTAACAAATTGCTTGCACAAGAATAATATTTAGCTAAGGAGAAAAAAAAAATTGGTTAGAGGTAATGTTTCTTTGGTCAACTAATTATTTAACCTAGCCAATTTTAGTTCCAAGATTTTAGCGGATAAATAAAATACAACACAAATGTATTGAACAAACCATATTCACCTAGAAAAATTTGTGTGCCTATATTTTATATGTATTCCATAGAAAACCTGTCACAAATCCACGTTAACTTATTTTAAAATATTTATGTAGAGTTATTTTCTCAATCAAAATTTAAATTAATTTCAATTGAACAAATACATATTCTTATAAAAAAATATGACAAAATTATAAGTTACTAATTTATATTCTAATAGTAAATATATGTAGACGAGTAGTTAGAAAAAACCAATGTATATATTTATTTGGTTCAGACCAAACCAACGCAGGCCAGGAAATTAGAAACAAAATCAACCCTAACCAAGTTTCTCTTCTGCCTTGACTTCGACTTTTGTGTCCCAACGAAAACAAAGTGATGTGACGAAGCCAATTTCTTTCGGGACGCTTCGTTTCCCTTCGATGCATTTGCATGTCTTCGTGTCTTAGCTCTTTCTCCTTCTACAAAACCCCTAAATCTTCTTTCAATTTCGGTCTTCGATTTCACATCTGTACACAGGTATGTGCCAAATCTTTACTTACTCCTCCTGTTTCTACTGATTATATTCTCAGTATGAACGTGTTTTAGTTCAAAGTTTCAATTTTTAATTTGCTCTAGTTATTGCCTCTTTGCACTTTTAACTGGGTTTCAAATTCATGTTTGTATCAATTTCCATACGATTGGAACTGTTTGGTGATTGTTGATTTTGCGAATTTATATTCAGAGACAATGGATGGATTCGGTAATCTACCGGATGAGGTTCTTTGTCATATCTTGTCTTTCCGTACAACAAAGCAAGCTCCTTTGACATCGGTTCTTTCAAAGAGGTGGCTCAATTTGTGGACATTTGTCCCTAATCTTGACATTGATGACTCTGTCTTTCTTTATCCTGAAGAGGGTAAGTGAGAAAGGGACGGGATTTTGCAATGCTTCATGGATTTTGTTTATAAAATTTTGGTTTTGTAGAGTGATTCTCCTATACAGAGATTCTCACTCAAGTGTAAAGATGGCATTGATTCAGCCCGTGTGAATGGTTGGATATGTAATGTCCTGCAGCGTGGTGTTTCACACCTTGAACTTTTCCTCAATTTTTCCATTGACAATTACGAAGATTTGTATGATCTTCCGGAAGAGTTGTTCGGGAGCAAAACACTAGTGGAGCTGAAATTGAGAAGTGAATATGGTATTGACTCGTGGTGTGGAGGCACATGCGCTTTCTTACCAATGCTTAAAACTCTCGACATTGACGCGGCGGGATTACATTTCATGAAGGGATTGAGATGTTTCGTCCTTGTTTCCCTGTGCTTGAGGAATTATATTTGGCCAATATGCATTGGCTTTGGAATGAAACTGCATCAAGAGCAAGCCTTAGGAAGCTAACTATCTATGCAAATATTCTTATTGAAGCCTTCTCAAATCCAAATAGCATTTCTTTTGATACTCCAAGTCTGCTTTACCTTGAGTATTCTGATTTTGTTGCGGCTGACTATCCAAAAGTTTACTTGCCGAATTTAGTTGAGGCTCAACTCAAACTTATGGTAACTGAAGACCAAATCAAGCTTATACGAACGCCAAATGATGAAGATGATGGTTTTCTGCGTTTCAGAAATGTGTGGAAGCTTATAAGTGGTATAAGAAATGTTCAGAAACTTTTCTTTACTACCGATACTCTTGAGGTCAATTTGCGTTATTACTATCTTTTGCAGTATTTGTTTCATCAGTCTCATCTAAGCTAAGTTCGCTGAAATATTTGGAAACAGATGCTGCAGCTGGGTAATGTTGAGTTGGAATTTGTCTTGTTTCAGGTGCTTTCTCTGTGCTGTGAATCGATGCCGGTGTTCAAAAAACTCAAATTTTTATGTATTAAGAGTGACAAGGAACGGGGATGGCAAGCAATACCGATTCTCTTAAGGAACTGTCCTCAATTAGAAACTCTAGTCCTTGAGGTGTAAACACAACTCATTTGTCAAACATTTCACAAAGATGTAGTTCATACTTTTCTTATAGTTTATTTTCTACTTTCAGGATCTTTACATTATGTGTCTGATAAATGTGGGGATGCTTGTGACTGCATTTCTCGGGAGGAAAAAGGTTTCTCGCTCTCATCTTGTCCAGTGAAGAATATGAAGATTACAGGGTTTAGAGGAACAATTAGAGAGATAAAAATGATATCGCATTTCTTGACGTCTTTCCCGTGTTTGAAGGAGATGAAGATTATATGTCGAAGAGAATGATCCTACAGAATTTGAAGTCCCTGGAAGGCTTAAACTTGTCACGCGGATGCGGACGCTCTACGACGAGTTCTTTGTTTGTAATGTCCAGTTCCTGGTGTCCTCTGAGTTGTATAAGAAATGGCCTGCATAATGAATTCTTCAGGGAAGAAATCTTTCTCGTAGTTTGGTGAAAGTTGAATAATCCGAGAGGCTAGTTTTTGATAATTAATGTGTGGAAACGATTTAAATGATAAAGCAATAACGAGATGACACATGATTTGAGGTATCGGTCGAGTTTTTCAAATCCATCCACTAATCCTCTCAAAAATAGTTTATTATATATCATAAAAAAGACATGAAAATAGAACACATCTATCTTATACATAAACTAACATCCCTTATATATTATTTGAGATTTGAGGAGTACACTTATAAATAAACTTTACAAAATATTAATAACATTCTTTTTGTTGATTTAATTAAACACACTATTTAAATTAAATTAAATATTGATTTAATTTTCCAAAAATAAGAGATTTGATATAGATTGCGATTTTTTGGAAGATTTTAAGGAATAATTTAAACTGATTTAATTCTGTTTTTAGGTGCTAACAAATATTCGATATTATAAAAATTGATATTATAATTTTCATAAATTTTTGGAAGAATTACAATTTTCTAATATCCTAATTTTATAATTTTTGGATATTTTTCTATAATTACAATTTGTCCGTGCTATAGCACAAGATATATCCTAGCACGGGATATAATTAATATCAACTTAAGTTGTAAACATTAATGTAAAAATATGAAACATTTTAAAATATTAAAATTTAGTATATTGCACATATTATTAAAAGTTGGATAGAAAAATACTACATAAATCATTAATAAAAAAAAATATAAACAACATTGTTATAAAAGATGTGTGAAATACTTAAACATTTAGCAACCATCATTTAGGAGCATAATCTTCTCTTTCGATGTCAGAGTTTATTTTTGTTCATAAGCATATGTGTCATCCTCTGAGAATGCATTATAATTGTCTAACGTGTAGACATCGGAAATGTTCCTGATTGTGATATTTAAATGTTTTTCATAAGGTGAGATTCTTTTAATGTTAATATGGAGAAATTTTTTTAAATTAAAATAAAATATTGAGTAGATTAAAATAGAATAAAAATGAACATGTATGCCTGTAATATCCGTATCCCACGTTGTTTTTTGCCGAACAAATTGTTTTCACTTGTTGTATAAGTTGGTACCGTGTTTTATTTGTTCCTGAGAGAAGTAGGAACAACATTGAGCTCGATTGTTTAACCTACGAGTTGTGATTGGTTTGATTAATCGAAAGATTAATCATTTTGGAACCAATTCGGGTTAATTTGGTTGGAATAGTGTTTTACAGAAAGAATAGTATTCTGAAGGAATTAATCGGTTTAGAAGAAATTAAACCGAGATGGGTTACGAGACAATGAGGTGTCTCGAATATTGTGGGAAGTTTGGCGGAATTACTAAACCGAGGGGGAGAATTAATTAAACCATAGAAATTGGTTTGATTAAATTTTGGTTTAGTGATGATTATGGTTTGGTTTAATTTATATCTCTTCCTCCTTCTCTACAAGCTTCTACACTCTTATATAAACTTCTTCCTCTTCATTTTTATCTCATTTAGAGATATTTGTGCTGGAAAGAGGAGAGAGAGAGAAGAGAAAAGAGAGAGAAAACTTGAGAAGAAGAAGGAGAAGGAAGAAGGAGAAGAGGAGGAGAAAGTGACTTCAAAAACAGAGTTTGTGCTGTTAATTGAGAGGGACGATCGGCTTAGCAAACAAGCTCGGTTGGGGCTGAAACTTTTTGTGACGTTAGTGATATCTTGGTGATTGTGTTGTGTGCCAAGAGAAGAAGTAAGCTAAGGCTTGAAAACCATCAAGAGTGTTCTTCGTTCTATCGATTATCGAGGTGAGTGGGTGACCGTGGTTGATCTATGTGATCATTGATTTGCCGTGATTGATATGTGTGTTAGGACTTGTTCATATGGGTGTGATTTTATGGCTTGTCCAAGTTGTGTGTGTGTATGTGATGGAGCTCTATCATTTCTTGCTTGATTGCTTGTGTGTGTTGCTTATTGTCTCGGTAAGTCTTGGATCACATGTGTATATAACCGTGGGATGGGATGACCGCCTCACTAAGCATTATCAATGCTTACGCGCCTATTTTAGTGCAGGTAAAGAGAAGTCTTAGGGCGGAGCTCGTGGAACCAAGGCCGAAGGGAGAGGATGATTAAATGTGCTTCTTGGGTTCTTTTTTTGGTATCTTTTGTTTTGTTTGCTTCCATTGCCTTGGTTGTTAATGTTTTGGATTTGTTGGAATGCTTATTAGGGATGTTATAAGCTTGCTTTGAAAGATTAAGTTGGTTTATGTATGTTTGTTTTCGTATGGGAATGATCGTATGCTTTTTGGAGTCTTTTAAGCTGCATGACAAGGTAGGATCGATCAATCCTCTCTTTAAAATGTTGAATTTGTTGAGTATTGTTTTATATTAGATTGATGAAGTTGATTTAGAATCGATTAGATAATTTAAGGTAATCGAAAGAAAAAAAAATTTAAAAACCCTAAGTTTTTATCGTCTTCCGCGAGTTTTTGTTTTCGTACTCGGGCTAGGGCATTTCAATTTAGTATCAGAGCAGTATCGGTTCTAGGATGTTGTGTGTGGTATCTTTCTTGCTTTGTGATTGAGTGATGTTGATGCATGCATGATGTATGTGATTGTGGGTTGGGTTAGAGATCATCCTCTTCGGTCAATTAAAAGGTTCCACGGTAAGACTTCTTTCGTGTTTTTGATGTTGTTTAAGTTGTGAGAATTGAATGCCTTGTTGATTTTATAGTATAGTGAGAGGTGCTAGAAGAGGTAGAGGAAGAGGAAGGGTGGCTAGGGAGCCAGTGGAGCCAGAGGAGGATATAAACCCCATAGGTGAGAATGTTGCTGAGGAGGATGTTGGAGCTGCTGGTGGTGCGGCTCAAGTGGTTGGTGTTAGACCGCAAGTAGAGGTTCAGCAACAGACGAGTCAAAACCAAATGGGGGAGATGTTGGGTTTACTGACTCAGCTTTGGGAGAGGTTACCAAGGACGGTATCAGCTCCAGCTCCTGAAGTGCCACCCGAAGTTAATGAGCCACCGAGAGTGGTGAATCTCGAGGTTAGGGAGAGGTTGCAGAACCAATGATACCATCGTATCTCACCGTGATAGATCATATGCAAAGGCTTGGCACCAAGTTCTTTTCGGGAGGTACAAAGCCGGTAGAGGCGGATGAGTAGAAGTCGAGATTGGAAAGAAACTTCCTTTTGGTGAGATGTCCTGTAGATTATAAGGTTGATCTGGCGGTGCATTACTTAGAAGGAAATGCACACATGAAGGAAATGCACACATGTGGTGGAAGAGTGTGTTGGCTAGGAGAGTCAATGGTGTGGATACTTGGGGAGGATTTTGTGAGGAGTTTAACCTCAAGTCCTTTCTTCAGGAGGCGTTGGATAAACTCGAAAGAGATTTCTTGGATTTGTCTCAGGGAACTAAGACGGTTCGAGAGTATGAGATGAAGTTGAACAGGCTTAGAACATGATGGGTTTGGAAGCATCGTTTGATGAGAAAGGTTGGTTAAGTAGTTTAGTGGCTTGGGGTTAAGGATTACGCAAGTTTCGGTGAGCTCTGTTTTTAGAACAGAGGAGGATCGATCGATCCATTAAGTCGGTTATAAGATATTTAAGGAAAGGATTGACTGATTCCAAGAGGAGATCGATCGATCGGGTGTGTCGGAGAGTTCAGAATCATTAAGATAAGTAAGATCGATCGAGTTGTGAAGGATCGACCGATCCTTGGAAAGGACCGATCGATCTGGCAAGATGCGCTGTTTCGATTTGTTTTCAGTAGTTAGTAGTGATCGATCAGGGGATAGGATCGATCGATCTGATCTCTGAAAGTGGATTTTTGGGTAGTAGACGGACGGATGACGGTGTAATTGCGGATTGAGTCCTTTGGGGAATGGTTATGACTGCTAGGTCATATGATTTAAGTGGATTATTGATAAGGTTGTCTTATGGAGTGATGACATATCATGGTTAATTATTGTTGCGATCTAAGGGTATATTAGATCGTAGAGTATGATGGGTCTGACATATGGCATGAGGGCATATCATGACCAAATGCTGTTACGATCTAAGGATATATTAGATCGTAAAATATGAGGGATGAGTTGATGATTCTCAATAGGTTTCTGACTGAATATTATAGGATTGGCGTTGTTGTTAGATCGAGTATCTAGTGATATAAATGATGCATGATGTGGACTTCATGCATCAATGGTAATTTAATACATGATGTGGACTTCATGTATAGGGACGATTTGATACATGATGTGGACTTCATGTATCGGTGGTGGTTTGATACATGATGTGGTACTTCATGTATCGGTGACGCTCAAACACATGATGAGGTATTTCATGTGTTGTTGAGATTGTACGAATACATGATATGGTATTTTATATATTCGTAGTGGAAGGAAACATGATGAGGTAGTTCATGTGTTGTCGTGGTTGGGAGCGAAGCATTGTTCCATTACTTGGTTCGGTGGATTAGGATCTTGTGTCGTTTGATCCAAATACGTGGTTGACGGATTAGGATTATGCGGATTTAATCCTAAGCCGAGTAGGATTATGTGGATTTAATCTTACGCTAACTAGGATTATGTGGATTAATCCTAGGGTGATAAGGATTATGTGGATTTAATTCTTATCAGAAGATTATGTGGATTTAATCCTCGGTTGGTTAGGATTATGTGGATTTAATCCTAACCGGTGGGTTTACCGATTAGGACTATGTGGATTTAGTTCTAATAGATTGGTAAATCGGGTGAGATCTGGGTATAAGATCTCGCTGGACTTAGCTCATTCGGACCGGTGATTTTGGATTCCGATGGGCTTAGTCATTTTGTGGGGCTTATGCTTATTCGGACCGGTGATATTGGATTCCGATAAGCTTAGTCATTTGGGGGGGACTTGACTCATTCAGACCGGTGATATTGAATTCTGATGGGTTTAGTCATCCTGGGCTAGACTTAGCTCATTCGGACCGGTGATATTGGATTCCGATGAGCTTAGTCATTTTGTGGGGCCTAGCTTATTCGGACCGGTGATATTGGATTCCGATAAGCTTGGTTGTTCTGTGGGACCTAACTCGTTCGGACCGGTGATATTGGATTCCGACGGATTGGTCATTTTATAGCCACGTTGGATCTTGCGGTATTAGATCCTAAGGTTGTTGGTGAACCAAGTAGGAACAATGTGTGATGTAACGAGAGAAGCGGAAGTCTTATATGGTGTTGTTGGGCTGTAGTATGGGTGTGGCTACGATCATTGTTGGGTAAGCGTAAATGATTATGGTGGAGTTGGGTCATCTTGTATATTTGGTGATGGGTTGTGGTTGTTCTGTGTGATGGGTTTTGGGTTATCGATATGATGATACTACCGTTGTTGGATTGTGACTAGTTGGTGTTATTGTTGTCATATCACGACTGCCGTTAGGTTGTAGCTGTTGTGCTACAATTGTTGTTGAGGGTAGCAAGTGCACTTCCAGACGCATCTAAGCGGACGATCCAAATTTTTGAGGTTTGATGAGGATGAATGTGTGGAACCGGGGAGGTCATTGAGTCGATTGCTTGAACTTGGTAGAGTTCATGTAGGATGTGAGCTATCAAGCTAGCATTAGATGACATCACATGAGGCTCTATATGGTAGGCAAGATATGATGCCATTATGCTGAACTCAAGTGGGGGAGCAAAGCATATTGGCGAAAGTTTTGTGCAGGAGACTCCGGAGGAGATCGGAGCCTTAAAAGTTTAAAAGGAGAAAGGAAACTCCTTATATTAAGGTCTTGCGGGATTATGTTGAGGTTGATGAGGAAACTTGGGAACCTGAGGTGAGGATGAAAGTGCAATTCTCCCAAGTGGATCATAAGGCAGATTAAGTCTTAAGATTCGGGGACGAATCTATTTAAGTGGGGGAGAATTGTAACATCTGTATCCCAAGTTGTTTCTTGCCGAACAGATTGTTGTCACTTGTTGTATAAGTTGGTACCGTGTTTTATTTGTTCTTGAGAGAAGTAGGAACAACATTGAGCTCGATTGTTTAACCTACGAGTTGTGATTGGTTTGATTAATCGAAAGATTAATCGTTTTGGAACCAATTCGGGTTAATTTGGTTGGAATAGTGTTTTACTGAAGGAATAGTGTTTTACAGAAGGAATAGTATTCTGAAGGAATTAATCGGTTTAGAAGAAATTAAACCGAGATGGATTACGAGACAATGACGTGTCTCGAATATTGTGGGAAGTTTGGCGGAATTACTAAACCGAGGGGGAGAATTAATTAAACCATAGAAATTGGTTTGATTAAATTTTGGTTTAGTGATGATTATGGTTTGTTTAATTTATATCTCTTTCCTCTTCTGAAGCTTCTACACTCTTCTATAAACTTCTTCCTCTTCATCTTTATCTCATTTAGAGATATTTGTGCTGGAAAGAGGAGAGAGAGAGAAGAGAAAAGAGAGAGAAAGCTTGAGAAGAAGAAGGAGAAGGAAGAAGGAGAAGACGAGGAGAAAGAGACTTCAAAAACAGAGTTTGTGCTGTCAATTGAGAGGGACGATCGGCCTAGCAAACAAGCTCGGTTGGGGCTGAAACTTTTTGTGACGTTAGTGATATCTTGGTGATTGTGTTGTGTGCCAAGAGAAGAAGTAAGCTAAGGCTTGGAAACCATCAAGAGTGTTCTTCGTTCTATCGATTATCGAGGTGAGTGCGTGACCGTGGTTGATCTATGTGATCATTGATTTGCCGTGATTGATATGTGTGTTAGGACTTGTTCATATGGGTGTGATTTTATGGCTTGTCCAAGTTGTGTGTGTGTATGTGATGGAGCTCTATCATTTCTTGCTTGATTGCTTGTGTGTTTGCTTCTTGTCGGTAAGTCTTGGATCACATGTGTATATAACCGTGGGACGGGATGACCGCCTCACTAAGCATTATCAATGCTTACGCGCCTATTTTAGTGCAGGTAAAGAGAAGTCTTAGGGCGGAGCTCGTGGAACCAAGGCCGAAGGGAGAGGATGATTAAATGTGCTTGTCGGGTTCTTTTTTTTGGTATCTTTTGTTTTGTATGCTTCCATTGCCTTGGTTGTTAATGTTTTGGATTTGTTGGAATGCTTATTAGGGATGTTATAAGCTTACTTTGAAAGATTAAGTTGGTTTATGTATGTTTGTTTTCGTATGGGAATGATCGTATGCTTTTTGGAGTCTTTTAAGCTGCATGACAAGGTAGGATCGATCAATCCTCTCTTTAAAATGTTGAATTTGTTGAATATTGTTTTATATTGAATTGATCAAGTTGATTTAGAATCGATTAGATACTTTAAGGTAATCGAAAGAAAAAAAAAAAACCCTAAGTTTTTATCGTCTTCCGCGCGTTTTTGTTTTCGTACTCGGGATAGGGCATTTCAATACCTTTTAAAGAACTAGAACGGAGCCAACTTTTATAGAATCGCAGTACCACGAGTTATAGATAATATCTTTATCTATGAATCCATCGTAAGTACCACTTGGATCCTTTTACAAATTAAACAATGTAATATTAACAAATGTTAAAATAGGAAAAAACATGGAATTTAGTTCATAAGAAATGAAACTTTCAGTAAAAAAATATAGTTTACCTTCAATTTAACCAAAATATTGCCTAAAAGTTTTTGCTCGCATGTTATGATTTTTGCAACAATCTATTAATTAATTTATAACATTTGAGTTATAATGTGTATATATTTATGAAATCACAAAAACAATATAATTTGAATTAAAAAAACTATATATTATACTTTGCCGATCATTCCGCAATATTCTTCGACTTTTTCGATATCTTTCAAAAGGGTATAAGGTGGGACATTGGTGGGAGGAAGATTAGAGAGAATTTAACCATCATCTTCCTTCTGAGGTTTCACTCGAGCGCTACTAGAAAGTAGTCTCGAGAGTTTAACCCATAAGACCGCAAGTGCACAGTCATACAATTGTAGTAATACGGGATCGATGCACAGAGAAAATAAAATAACACACAGAGAATGCAAATGCAAATCTAATCTAAGCGGAATAATATTAGAGGGGGGTTGTGTTCTAAACTATATGCAATAAGTAAATAAAACATAAAATAAAATAAAATAAATAACTTAAAATAAATTGCATAAATTAAATAACATAAATTAAATTGCATAATTAAATTACTTAATTTAAATTGCATAAAATAAATAACGGAAAGTAAATTGCATAAAATATATAGCATAAATTAAAGTGCATAAATCAAAGTGCGTAAAATAAATAACATAATTAAAATAACTTAAATGAATATTTACAGAGAATTGGGTGATAGTCGATTTACAGGGATTCTAGATTATAGAAATTCATGTCTTTACCAATTAAGTTTGTGTTGTCAATCTAGGTATATTCGAAGTTAGGCTAGGCCACTCTCGTGGAATTAGTCACTGTGTCAGACCCACTCTCGTGGCGACCTTCACACATCAAACGCAATCCCATCATCGATTAGTCTTATGTGTGAGAGACACATCGATTGGCGCTGTTACACTACCAACAGATTAACATAGCTATTTACTAAGTTAGAACGTGTCTAAGACGAAGAGTGAATGATAGATCTATTTCTAGAATACAATCCCACTCTCGTGATGATGTATTCCTGATATCTTAATTGAGTTTTGGCCATAACTAGACTAGCTTTGAGCTTTCCATCAAACAATAAACTCGACCATAGCTAATACTCTCTAATATGCAAATCTGAAGTTTTAACCCACTCTCGTGGTGCTAAAGGCTTCTATTCGTATAACCGCATCTACTGATTTGGTTATAACCTTAAGCACATCCCATAGGACATAGCTTAGCATTAAGATTGCATATTAGAGTAGCTAGATCGATTAAGAACAATTGGACATATTGAATCATAAATCTTCGATCTCATCATCGACCACCACCCCCGTGGTCTAAAGGATCTACTCTCTTATCTCTCCGAGGGTGACGGTAAAGAAAAGGATTAGAATCATAAAGCAATAAACAATAAACTAAAAGCTAAGAACAGTAAAGTAAATCAAAACATAAGAATAAACAAAAGCATAAGAAAAAAGTAAACCTAGAAGAAGAACTCTTTTATTGATATGAGAAAGTGAGACAAAAAAAAGGCCGGAACTTGGACAAAAGATGGTTATGAAAGAGACTACATGTGTTTATATAGAGTTAGGAGACTTGGAGGCTGTAGACACGAGCTTGGGAAGCTTTTAGAAGACCCTAATTCGCATTTACCAAGCTTCCATATCATGCATTACGTAAAAACAGAAGTTTCCATTTCTGTTCGGAAGGGTAGCGTCGACCACCCACGGTCGACGCTCTGGGTCAATGCTCGGCTCAGAATGAGCGTCGACCGTGAGTGGTCGACGCTTGCATCGATGGGCTCCATCACGGGATCAGCGTTGACCATGGGTGGTCGACGTACGTGTCAAAACTTGGCTCAGTAGCACTTCGACCCCCTACGGTCGATGGTGGGGTCGACGCTCGGTTTATCGGTCTTTACGAAATCTTTCCACGAACACACTTGATCAAAGTGATGTCTCCATCTTTCCCTTAGGCTTCAGCAAGCTCTCAAAACACCTTAAACATGATGGTTTTGCCCCAAGTACCTACAAATATCTAAACATACACAAATGCATTCAAACTATCCTAAATGCATGTTAGAACATATAAAACTAAGCTAAATGCATGCGAGAAAATAGGTTAAATATGATGCTATCAAACATCTTTTGGTATATGTCTTAAGAAAGCTAAGTATATATTTTAAAA
Source organism: Boechera stricta (assembly GCA_018361395.1). NCBI lineage: Eukaryota > Viridiplantae > Streptophyta > Magnoliopsida > Brassicales > Brassicaceae > Boechera > Boechera stricta. The sequence continues at coordinate 6,049,702 of CM031541.1, forward strand.
AGGTTTGTAAAACATGTAAAATAATTAAAGTATAAACAACAAATTTCAGAATAATTACATGTACTTTTATAGCGGACAGAACTTATTGCCGTTAACCAGGTTCTGTGTTAAATTCATTATCGACTTGTGCACCTTTGGATTTTGTATCACCTCTTGAAGAATCTCCGATTACAAAATTATTTTTTTTCGCTACGGCCCGTTGGAAATTGGAGACAGCGTTATCAACAGTTCTTTCGAACTGAGACCAAGTCATATCATCACCGAAAAAACCTCCTGATTCAGTTTCGTTGTCGCAAGGGTTTTTCGACATTTTAATTGGCTAAAATTTGGTGTATGTGTTTTTGAATGTTTTGATGATGTATACAAAAGTGGGGAGTTGTTGTGGGTTTTTTTTTGTTTTTGACACTTAAACAAACTTCCATTTAATCGGTAGAAACCAAACAACGTTTATCACTTTCCACAAGTGGTAATAACCAACCTGGGATTACAACATCTAAATAAGCATAATAATCATGCATATCACTAATACTTTTCGCCAAAGCGTCCGCAAATCCGTTTTCTTTTCGAGTCATATGGCCGAAAGAGAAGTCTTTCCCAAAGCTTCTCCCTTGTAAATCCATCGTGTAGTTGAGAAGTTTTGGCCATAGAAATGGCTCCCGAATTGCTTTGATCACGTCAGAATAATCCCGTTGTGGGTTTTATAAATTTGGTGTATTAGTTCCAAGATTTTAGCGGAGAAATAAATGTTAGTCAAAGCTTCTAGATGAGAAGCTTCAGTTGTCAAAAAAGGGAGGAAGGACGGTGCCAAACTTGAAGAAATTGGAGGCACCACCAACCCCATCCTCGTCAATTTTGGAGGGCACCACCAACCCAACTCTCATCCTATGAATACCCAAGCTTGATCTCATAATTTTGCAATCCCAAATTGAAAACAAAGAAGAGTAACGTGAGAGAAAAAAGAGAGGTGAGAGAGAGAAGTGAGAAAAAATATTTGTGAGAGAAAAAATATTTTTTTGGGGTTTAATTATTTGGGATCGGATGTTATAAACACGGGTGTTATAAACACGGGTGTTATAAACACGTTGTAATAATCTCTCTTTAATAAAAACGAGTCTTGCAGCTCCGAGATAGTATTTTGCCAACTCCGTTATCAATTTGTCGCTTTATTCCGCTTCTAATTTCGCTCGATTGTCGTCCGCGGAAATACCGAGGTTATTTCCCAACAACTGGTATCAGAGCTCGGATCACTATTCCGACGGTGGTTACTATTCACGACGGGTACTATTCACGGCGGTTAGTCCACGGTGGTATTGCTCACAGCGGTACTGTTCACGGTGGTTACTATTCATATCGGAAAGTACTATTCATACCGGAAAGTACTATTCACGTGAATATAATACGCGGAAGTTTCGGTTTGTCGATAAAGGCGTTATAATACGCGGAAGTTCGTGAAGTAGTTATAAACATCCGCAGAAACGCACGGCTGATGGCCGCAAGACTAAAAGTGAAAATGAGAAGCTCGTGTGACTTCGTCTGGAAGATGGATTCAAGATTGTCTCGCATTCAAAAATTTGTATCTACCTCTCTAGGAAAGAAACCCGAGGGCATGAAGGATGACGAATGGATTCCTCTCGACCGGCAAGCCTCGGAGTCATTCGTCGACGTTGTCCCGAAATGTCAGATTTAACATTACAAAAGAAAAGACTACGGCGGATTGACGAAGACTCTCTCGAATATGTAGAGAAACCATCAGCCTCAAACAAAGTCCATTCGATGAGACGGTTGTTTAACTTACGGATGGGAGAAGGAGCTGGTAACGCAACATCTCGAACGAGCTCAACACAATCACAACCCCTGAGCTCATTGATTCGACAAGATGAAGTTCGAGGTTGATTCTCTTATCATCATTGCCGGACAGCTGAATGCTATTAAAAGACTAAGTAGTTCATCGAACTACAAAGCTAAAGTTCAATGATGTTGACCTCATATCAATGAGGAAATACGATGGAGAGATATCAGGAGCCAAGCTCCTCTTGCAGATAGAAGTTCTGAGGAGAACTAAAGAAGTTCGAGTCAGGAGATCGGTGTCAAGAAAGGGAAAATCAAGATCGAAAGAAAGATCTTACTTGTTACCGCAAGAAGCGGTCACTTTAAAAGAGACCGTCGAGCACCAAAGAAAAATGTCACCACTGTGAATCAGAATGTGAAATATAGCGACGCTATGATTTTAAGCGCCAGCTCAATTGAATCTTGATCTTGATTCGAGTTTCCTTTCATGCCACCCCATGCAGAAATCATGGAGAACTGGTGATTTGGAAGGTTCATCTAGTATGATGAAACCTTAAAGATCGGGCAAGGAGACATCCGATCAAGTTGCCAAACCAAACTACATGGAAGGTGCAGGGTGAGACATATTCCTGGCCTTAAAAGGAATTTGATCTCAGTAGCAACTTGATATGAAGGTTACCGTACAACCTTCTCGTAACAAAATGGCGGATTATAAAGGAGACTCGCCATCGCCGTGGTAGAAGAATGGTACTCTATATGACCTCAAACCAGAGAACACTATCAGGGGAGACGCCGATGAAAAATCAAACCTCGTGGGCACCAAAGGCCCATAGCGAGAAAGGGACGAAGACCCTTATATCAAAGGGAAAGTTACGGATCTAAAAGAAGTAGATGTCGGCTTATGTGAAGATGATATTTGGAAACAAAAAGAAGGTCGGGCTTTACAAAGATCAAAGGCAAGAAGAAAAGTTGGAATTGGTTCATACCGATGGGGACCATCTCCGCTCTATCTCTCGCATCAACAGATTGCGTCACTTCATCGATGATCGATAAAGCGTGTGGGTTTATTTTCTGAAGAAGAAATCGTAAGTCTTTGATACCTTCGTAAAATGGAAGACCATAGTGGAAAACGAAACGGGTTTGAAAGTGAAACGTTTAAGGTCTGACAATGGAKGAGAGTATACGGACAAAAGATTCAGAGAATTTTGCGCAAGTAACGGGATCAAGATGGAGAAAACAGTTCCCATGACGCCGCAGCAGAATGGCGTAGCAGAGCGCATGAACAGAACTCTGAATGAACGTGCCAGAAGTATGAGGATACATGCCGGTTTACCTAAGATGTTATGGGCCGAAGCAGTTAACACTGCGGCTTACTTGATCAATCGTGGGCCCTCAGTTCCCTTGGATGGTGGAATACCCGAGGAGGTGTGGAGCGGAAAAGAGGTAAACCTATCACACTTGAAAATATTTGGATGTATCTCATACGTACACATTGATTCTGCGAAAAGAAGTAAACTTGATGCTAAGTCCAACAAATGTGCCTTTGTTGGATATGGTGGTGATGAATTCGGCTACCGGTTTTGGGATTATGAAAACCGGAAAATCATCAGAAGCAGAGACGTCATATTCAACGAAAATGTGATGTACAAAGACGATGCGAATCAAAATAATACCGGCTGAAAAGAAAGAATTTGTTGAGTTCGAGGAAAATTCTAAAAGTTGTTGAAGCATTGAAGTAGCTCATGAAGAGCCATCCACACCGAACTCAGCACTCTTCCGATCTTCTAAACCAACACAACGTTATTCGCCTTCTTTGCATTATTTGTTGTTAACAGACAACGGAGAACCAGAATGTTATGATGAAGCTATGGAGGTGGAAGATTCAATCAAGTGGGAGTCTGCCATGGAAGATGAGATGGACTCGCTTATGTCAAACAAGACATGGGAGTTATGCGAATTACCACCAGACAAGAAAGCTCTACATAACAAGTGGGTTTACAGAATCAAAGAAGAACATGATGGGAATAAACGCTGCAAGATTGTTAAAGGGTTTCAGCAAAAGAAGGTATTGACTACAATGAAATTTTTTCTCCACGAAACTAACGACAATCAGTCGTGTTAAAAATTGTGAAAACTTACATCTTGAGCAGTTAGATGTAAAGACAGCATTCCTTCATGGTGATTTGGAGGAAGAAATCTATATGAGGCAACGAAAGCTTCATGGATGAAGGAAAGAAAGACCTGGTATGCAATTAAGAGCTTGTATGGGTTAAAACAAGCTCCCAGGCAGTGGTACAAGAAGTTTGATAACTTCATGAGCAGCAGCGGTTTCACAAGATGTCAAGCAGATCATTGTTGCTACATCAAAAGGTTCGCAAGTAGCTTCATTATTCTGTTATTGTATGTGGACATAGCTTGGCTGGTTCAAACATGCAAGAGATTAATTTGAAGCGGTGTCGAAGGAATTTGCAATGAAAGATCTGGCACTAAAGCAAATTCTTGGAATGAGGATCAGCAGATACAAAGTCAAGAACCTTGATGTTATCGCAGAAGAGTACATCAATAAAGTACTCTCGAGATTCAACATGCAAGATGCTAAACAGTGAGTACACCTTTGGGTGTTCATTTCGATCTCGAAAGAAGCTTACCAAAGATGGAGGAGGAACGTACAAACATGAAGAAGGTTCCGTACGCCTCAGCAGTTGGAAGTCTRATGTATGCCATGGTTTGTACCAGACCAGACATTGCACAAGCAGTGGGAGTTGTCAGTAGGTACATGAATGATCCAGGCAAGGAACACTGGGAAGCAGTCAAATGGATCCTCAGATATTTGCGGGGTACCACAAAGAAGGCACTATGTTTTAAAGGTGGAGACTCGATATTAACAGGCTATGTGGATGCTGACTTAGCCGGAAATGTTGATACAAGAAAGAGTACTACAGGGTATGTTTTCACTCTGGGAGGTACTGCAGTGAGCTGGGTTTCTCAGCTGCAGAAGATAGTTGCTCTCTCTACCACGGAAGCCGAATATGTCGCAGTTACAGAAGCCAGCAAAGAAATGGTGTGGCTACAAAGTTTCTTGGAGGAATTAGGCAAGAAACAGGAAGACAATGTCTTGTATTGCGACAGCCAGAGTGCTATCCATCTGGCAAAAAATCCATCTTTCCATTCTAGAACGAAGCATATACAAACGCGATATCATTTTATCCGGTCACTTCTAGAAGATGGGATTTTGAAACTTGAGAAGATCAGTGGAGCTCAAAATCCAGCAGATATGCTAACGAAGTCGGTGATGATTGACAAACTGAAGTTGTGTTCAACTTCAGTTGGCCTCCACTAAACGAAAGGAGGAGAAGAGTCGCTGCATAGATCAAGGTGTGAAGACAGATTAAAATCAGTCTTCAAGTGGGAGATTGTTAGTCAAAGCTTCTAGATGAGAAGTTTCAGTTGTCAAAAAAGGGAGGAAGGACGGTGCCAAAATTGAAGAAATTGGAGGCACCACCAACCCCATCCTCGTCAATTTTGGAGGGCACCACCAACCCAACTCTCATCCTATGAATACCCAAGCTTGATCTCATAATTTTGCAATCCCAAATTAAAAACAAAGAAGAGTAACGTGAGAGAAAGAAGAGAGGTGAGAGAGAGAAGTGAGAAAAAATATTTGTGAGAGAAAAAATATTTTTTTGGGGTTTAATTATTTGGGATCGGATGTTATAAACACGGGTGTTATAAACACGGGTGTTATAAACACGTTGTAATAATCTCTCTTTAATAAAAACGAGTCTTGCAGCGGCTCCGGAGACGTAGGCATTTTGCCGAACTCCGTTATCAATTTTCGGTGTCGCTTTATTCCGCTTCTAATTTCGCTTCCGATTAGTCTGGTCCGCGGAAAATACCGGGGTTATTTCCCAACAACTGGTATCAGAGCACAAATGTATTGAACAAACCATATGCACCTAGAAAAATTCGTGTGCCCATATTTTATATGTATTCCATAGAAGACCTGTCACAAATCCACTTTACCTCACTTAAAAATATTTATGTAAAGTTATTTTCTCAATTAAAATTCAAATTAATTTCAGTTGAACAAATACAAATTCTTATATAAAAAAATCTTAAAATTATAAGTAACAAATTTATATTCTAGTAAATATATGTAGACTAGTAATTAGAAAAAATATCATTGATTTTCTTGAATCTCTCAAATAAATTAATCATGAGTTTCTTGAAGCACAAAATAGATCAAAATAGATCACACTCTTCCACCGGACTTATGTTTAGGCCGATTAAAAAGGTACCTTCCGATGTGCCAAATCTTTTTATTTTTATGACAAAGTGTGTGTGTGCCAAATCTTACTTACTCCTTCTGCTTCTACGGATTATATTCTCAATATGACCTTGTTTTAGTTCAAAGCTTCAGTTTTTAATTTGCTCTATTTGCACTTTTAACTGGGTTTCTAATTCATGTTTGTATCAATTTCTATACGATTGGAACTGTTTGGTAATTGTTGATTTTGTGAATTTATATGCAGAGACAATGGATGGGTTCGGTAATCTACCAGACGAGGTTCTTTGTCATATCTTGTCTTTCCTTACAACAAAGCAAGCTGCTTTGACATCGGTTCTTTCAAAGAGGTGGCTCAATTTGTGGACATTTGTCCCTAATCTTGACATTGATGACTCTGTCTTTCTTTATCCTGTAGAGGGTAAGCGAGAAAGGAACGGGATTTTGCAATGCTTCATGGATTTTGTTGATAAAGTTTTGGTTTTGCAGAGTGATTCTCCTATACAGAGATTCTCACTCAAGTGTAAAGATGGCATTGATTCAGCCCGTGTGAATGGTTGGATATGTAATGTCCTGCAGCGTGGTGTTTCGCACCTTGAACTTTTCCTCGATTTTGCGTGGTACGATTATTATCTTCCGGAAGAGTTGTTCGAGAGCAAAACACTAGCAGAGCTGAAATTAAGAAGTAAATATGGTGTTGATTGGTGGCGTAAAGGCACTTTCTTACCAATGCTTAAAACTTTTGACATTGACTCGGATTGGATTATATTTGATGAGCTTGAGATGTTTCCTTCTTTTCCTGTGCTTGAGGAATTATATTTGGCCAATTTGTAGTGGCTTAGGAATGAAACTGCATTAAGTGCAAGCCTTAGAAAGCTAACTATCTATGCAACTGGTTTTGATAACTTCTTAAATCCAACTAGCATTTCTTTTGATACTCCAAGTCTGGTTTACCTTGAGTATTCTGATTTTGTTGCGACTGAATATCCAAAAGTTAAGTTGCCGAATTTAGTTGAGGCTCAACTCAAAATTATGGTAACTGAAGACCAAATCAAGCTTATACGAGTGCCAAATGATGAAGATGATGGTTTTCTGCGTTTTAGAAATGTGTGGAAGCTTATAAGTGTCATAAGAAATGTTCAGAAACTTTTCTTTATTGCCGATACTCTCGAGGTCAGTTTGCGTTATTACTATCTTTTGCAGTATTTGTTTCATCAGTCTCATCAACACTAAGTTCGCTGAGATATTTGGAAACAGATGTTGCAGCTGGGTAATGTTGAGTTGGGATTTGTCTTGTTTCAGGTGCTTTCTTTGTGCTGTGAATCGATGTCGGTGTTCAACAAACTCAAATTTTTATGTATTAAGAGTGACAAGGAACGGGGATGGCAAGCAATACCGATTCTCTTAAGGAACTGTCCTCAATTAGAAACTCTAGTCCTTGAGGTGTAAACACAACTCATTTGTCAAAAATTTCACAAAGATGTAGTTCATACTTTTCTTATAGTTTATTTTCTATTTTCAGGATCTCTTACATTATGTGACTGATAAATGTGGGGATGCTTGTAACTGCATTTCTCAGGAGGAAAAAGGTTTCTCGCTCTCATCTTGTCCAGTGAAGAATATGAAGATTACAGGGTTTAGAGGAACAATTAGAGAGATGGAGATGATAATGCATTTCTTGGAGTCTTTCCCGTGTTTGAAGGAGATGAAGATATATGTCGAAGAGAATGATTCTACAGAATTCGAAGTCCATGGAAGACTTAAACATGTCACGCGGATGTGGACGCTCTACAACAAGTTCTTTATTTGTGATATCCAGTTCCTAGGGTCCACTGAGTTGTGTAAGAAGTGGCATGCAGAATGAAGTCTTCAGGGAATAAATATTTCTTGTAGTTTGGTGAAAGTTGAATAATCCAAGAAGCTAGTTTTTGATAATTAATGTGTGGAAACGATTTAAACAATAAAACAATAAGGAGATGACACGAGATTTGAGGTATCGATGGATTCTTTCAAACCCAACCACTAATCCTCGGCTGCAAAAATAGTTTATTAGATATCTTCCAAAAGACATGGCGTAGACGAGGAGTTCTTCTGACAAGCCCTAAGCCGTCGTACCCTAAAGAATGTACCTTTGCAGAGCCACCACCGGAATTGCATCGGAGATCCCATCAGAGTTGGCTTGTAGCGGCTGGAATCACAAGAATTAGGGCGAACCCTACCCCTCAAATCGGGCATCGAGCCCATTAAGCCTTGTCTTCATTTATCTCTTACTAGGCCAGTGGGCCTGAAAAGAAGAAGACGATGTTTTGTTAATTGCTCCTTAATGTCTTCTGACTTAAGAGAGAAAATATCTGTAGTAAACCGTAATTGGTCTAACTACACCCAATACCCTGTCACCGTAGACTGTTTACAACTTTCCTCCTTTTCAGAGAAGAGAAATTTGGCGTTGTTGGTATCTTCGCCCACCTTAACGAACAAAGCCGATAGGTTTAAGTTCTATTTCAAATTCGAGTCGCACTTTCTAGTGCATGTATTCCGGAACCCGCACAATCCGATCTTTTCAATATCTATCAAGCTGCTGACATCGTCGCCTTGGAAAAGTGCTTTATCCTCTTCATGTTTCTGTTTAGTTATGGAACCATGTTTGTATTATCGTTTTTCTCTTGCTATCCGAGTTGTAGACTCAAATAAGAAAGAAAGTAATGAGAATTGGAAGAAAAAAAAAAGATATCTTCAAAAAGACAAAACAATAGAAGTCACATCTATCTTATACATGAACTAAGATATCATGTTTGTCTTCTTCTTACGGAAGTCCTTGCTCCGTGCTCCTTAAATTTTACAGCGGTTTCAACCTTTTCCCAAGGATATCTCTCCCAATAAACTCATTTTTGTGTCAGCAACTTCTCTCTTTCCAGTTCTCTGTTTAAACAGAGCAACTGGGAGACCTTCATTTTCATAACACATCTTTTACGGTTTCGCTCACTACTTTGACCACGAAATTAATCCACTCTTTATAATAAACTCATCGTCTTGCTCTTCAAGTAATGTACTTAATGCTCATCAATTCTCCAACCATTCTTTCCTTGCAACACAAAAGGAAACAAAAAATCATCAAATTAATTTAATAATAATTTGCTAAATAAAGAAACACAATTATACTCTTATGTTTTTTTTCCAGAATTTAGCAAATCAAACGAAAACATAATAATATTTTCTTAATTCTCAACAAAAGTCAATGAAGTCTTGGAGTTCAGGAACATTATAAATGAAAAGAGGTCATTTTTAATGCTTTGGAAAAAGAACCTATGTTTTGTCAAATCGTGGACATGTCTCAGAACACACTTACGTCAAAGATTTCAGAGTCGTTTATATGGTATCCAAGCCAGTCAAAACCGCAAACCCCTCTAAACCAACCTGGTTCACTTGATTTGAACCTGGTTTATCTTGGGTCGATTCGGACTAAGTTGTTTCACTATATCTAAACCTTGTTATAATTTCAGACCTAAGTTTTAAGTTTGGATTCTAGTTTGTAATCTAAGTTTGTCTCTAAGCTTTCAAGAACTTTATTCATAAAGATGTTTACTCCTCATGCTATTGAGTGAAGATTTCTTATCAATCTGTTCCATATATAGTCTTTTTATTTGGTTATGTCTTGCATTATTCGTATATTAATTACTTTTAAAATAATGAGTGAGTGATCTTCTTTGTTGGATCTTGGATAAGTTAGATTAAATATGACATTGTGATTGATTCATGATGTTTAAAGTTAATTTTTTTTGTATCCTTCATATTAAATGTGATCAATGTTGGATTAAACCTAATTACGTTTATCTATATGTTTGGAATTTCCACGACTAAAAGGTATTTGACGAAATTTCCGAAACAATTGCTGAAGACCTTTCTTGTTTACCCAATTTTTGGTCAAAATAAAACAATCCTCTTGTGTTGTGTACAGTGGACGATATCGTAGATTCGTAGCCACAAGTATTTATGATATAACCCTATATAGATATGGGAATATATTTCAACAAATCCTCATTTTTGAAAGCTATTAAGTCAACAACGTCTACTTTTTCGGTTCCGACAACCCCTCCAAGTCGTGGCATTCCACAATTTTGGATCATAAGGTAAAACTAAATCAAACTGAAAACACTTTTATCAAGCTAGCAAAACACATTCAAAATGTAAGTAGAGTCCTTGTATGCAACTGCAAAGCATAAATCAAGAGTTAAACCAATAATGGTAAATCCTACGCAGTTGTTGGGAGATAACTTATTTTGGATCTATAATATCAGTTAATCACTCTTGTTAACATCTCATAATAGGACATTATTCTTTTTTTTCAGTTTAACTTGTCGCTGACATTACACTTTTTATGGTCTAGCTAGTTTTGTAGCGAAAATGATTAAACTATTTGTTCAAATTGATTATCGAAAAGTTTGACATGGATGCAAAAGTTTTGAGTTTTGCATTAAATTTGTATATGCTATCCAATTTCAAATATAGATCCTCTTGTAGAACCGCATTATGTTTATGCTAGTGTAGGGTTTACTTAAACACACAAAATCTCTTCCTATCTAGAGTTTTTGTAATAGAAACTTTATCCTAGCATTTATGAACAAAGGCATTATTACTCAACAACAGTCGTGTATGTAGCATCTGTCATAAATACTCAATTAATAACATTTTATTTACACGTAGGTGTAAAAATCTAAATTTGTTTTGTCTTGTTACTGGGGTGGACAAAATATCTGATCTCGAAATCGGAATTCGAATCCGATCCAAAAAACCCGATTCCGATCTAAATTCGCTATTGAGAAAATATCCGAATGGGTTTAAAAGAGTAAACCCGAAAATCTAAAAACCCAAAAAATTCAAACCGAATCCAAAAAATCTAAAAATTAATATTAAAATATATATTAAATCTGAATCTGAATCCGAACCTAAAATAATCCAAATTGAAATCGAGCCGAATATATATAAAATATTCGAATGGGATTTAGCAGCCTAAACAAAAAAAAATCCAAAAATCCAAAATACCAGAACCAAAAATATTCGAATGGGATTTAGCAGCCTAAAAATAAAATCCGAAAATCCAAAATACCAGAACCAAACGTGAACGCCCAATTGTGATTCCCTTCCAAAAATGGTTAATAGAAATAATTTAACTCAGGTGCATATAGGTTCCGTAATAACCCTTCTTATCTTTCACGAGGGACACATATTTTCAACATTTGACCACACTTAGGACCTTTCGGCGTAATTTCGTCTTCCCCCTTTGCTTAACACTCTCTTTCTTCCTTTTTGACCAAATAAAATAATAAATTAATAATTTGCATTTACGTATGAATAAAATAAGAATATGTGTATACAGTGAATACGTAGATACATCCAAAAGAGTGAAGCAAACATTAAAGCGGAAAGAAAGTGGTAAAACAATAATAGAAACAGGAGAAGCAGAAGTACTTCTTCTTCTTCTGCTCTCTTCTCAGAACTTGTTTTGTACTTTGTTCTTGTTCTTGTTGTGAGCTCCGAATCTTCACTACCTTTGACTCCATGTCTTTTTTGTTCTTCAGGTGAATTCCTTTTTTTTTTTTATCCTTCGTATTTGCTCTTCTGGGTTTTATGAAAGATTTGTTTTTTATTACTCAGATCTTGTCCTCGTCCTCCTTGTTTTGTTGTTTTTGTGTTTCGTTTCGAATTGGGGTTTTTCAAGATTAGGGTTTTGTCAGATCAATTCGTCGTTTCTGTAGATTAAAAGTAGGGAAATTATGATTCTTTTGTTTTTTCTTGGATCTGATTATAGTAGTGGAAGTGTGAACTCTATCTATGACTTAATTTGCTATCTCAAAAATTTTGAATTTATTAATGGTGTTAGCTAATCGAATTTTGGAGCCCATTTTCTTAATGGTATTGTTACAGAACTTGTTTCATTTCAAAGGTACTAATCCAATATATTGTAAAGTTTGTGCTTTTTTTTTTTACTTGCATTCTTTGAACATTTTTACTTCTTTGGTTAGTGAAACTTTATGTATAATCATGAATGTTGAGCAAAAGGATTCATATGTATTTCCTGGATGCTTTCATTAGTAGGTGTAAGAGTTGTCCTGTTATGAGCCAACAGTAACAGCAGGAGGCTCAAGTGTTTTATTTTTAGCTGTGGGGCTTGATATTTTTCGACTTCCATGCTACTACCTGTGGGAATATAGAAAACAATTATGGGCTTACTCTGCAGCAGAAGTAGACATCATACTGAAGATACTGAGGAGAATACACAGGTTTACTCAGGAGCTCTTGGCTCTTGTAACACTATTGATTCGATGTATGTGAGAATTAGTTCTGATGAGCTAACATGGTTTGTTTAAATCTACAGGCAGCTGTAATCGAAAGACGGATAGAGCAAGAAGCAAAGGCTGAAAAGCACATTCGGAAGCTTCTGCTACTTGGTATGTGGACCTTGGATTATATTAATCACTTTGAGATTGTGTTAATAGGGTTATATGTAGTGACCGGACTTTCATCTTTGTTACCTACTTGGAGAGTTATCTGTTGTTGCATTGGACTTTTTTGCTGTGTAACTTTTGCTGTATGTGCTAGTTAATTGGCTTTCTTGATGTAAGAAGAGAAACTAGCAGAGTTTAATGAAATCTTTTTGTTTTTTTGTGATTATCTTTCTATCCTTCTAATTTTGGCCTTGCTTATGAATCTACTTCTTCAGAGAATCATTTTTTCTTTTCGCTGTTTTCCCAGTGTACCCTTCCATTTGTGGTTCTATTGCAAATTTCCACTAATTTCTGACTATTTTTTGTGAAGGTGCTGGAGAATCTGGAAAATCTACAATTTTTAAGCAGGCAAGTCACTAGGAAAATTGATTGTTGTCTTTACTTATATTTACTTGGATCCTCGTAATTGAATGAGACAAACTAACTAACTTGCAGATAAAACTTCTCTTCCAAACGGGATTTGATGAAGGGGAACTAAAGAGCTATGTTCCAGTCATCCATGCCAATGTCTATCAGACTATAAAAGTATGCAATACTTGAAATGGCTGTGTCGGGTTTATCCTTCTAATTGGTGGCCTTTTCGAGTTCTTTAGATTTAAAATTTAGAGAAACAGTTATTATATTAATCATTTTTGGTCATATGTTGATCTTAGTATGTTGTACATGTAGCTTAATAGCTACTCTATATTGTTGAACAGTTATTGCATGATGGAACAAAGGAGTTTGCTCAAAATGAAACAGATTCTGCAAAATATATGTTATCTTCTGAAAGTATTGTAAGTGGTCAAACTCCTAGGTCACTTTAGCTGCCTTTGTAAGAGTTTTGAGTATTGTAAGTACATTATCTTATGGTAGTCAACTTATTCTCCTAATATCAGGCAATTGGGGAGAAACTATCTGAGATTGGTGGTAGGTTAGACTATCCACGTCTTACGAAGGACCTCGCTGAGGGAATAGAAACACTATGGAAGGATCCTGCAATCCAGGTGTGTTTGTGTGTGTGTGTACGTTTTCTTTACAGTAGCATTCCAAGTTGAATACATGTTTTAAATGATTCCATCTGGTTTGCACTTTGATTTGAATGTCTCGATGTTTCATTTTGTAGGAAACATGTGCTCGTGGTAATGAGCTTCAGGTTCCTGATTGTACGAAATATCTGATGGAGAACTTGAAGAGACTATCAGATATAAATTATATTCCAACAAAGGTACAACTGAATTATCATTATTTGATGAAAACATTTGAAGTGATGATCTAAGCTAGTTGAATAAAATTCATTGGATCAGCCTCGGAGGATCAATTCATCAACAAACAGTAGCATTTTATTTTCCGTATTAGCCTATTAGTTTTGCTTTCCATATTAATCCTATTAGTTTTAAGAGGTTCCTAACAACACAGATCTTCTTGAGCTAGCATATTTTAGAGACTAGGGTCAATCTTCAATTTCTGTGACATTCGTCTTCCGTAATGTGTCGTCATTGGTGCATTTTTCTATGTTGGTGTTTCAGGAGGATGTTCTCTATGCAAGAGTTCGCACAACTGGTGTCGTGGAAATACAGTTCAGGTGCCAACTATTTTTTGTTTACTCTTCTGCCTGTTTAATTGGTATTTTTCTGCAGTTCAGGTCTCACTTTTTTTAATAGATGAGAAATATTCTAACAAATCCTAAGTTTTAGCCTAGGCGGTTTGTAGTAGACTGTAGCTGTGTTGACAGCTCAGCAACAATCATCACGCCAAGTTAGCTAGAGAGCTCACAGGTTTTAAGTGTGGTGGGGATTCTGGATTTGTCTAGCGTTTTGGATTGGGAATAGGTCGAGAGTGGAGATTTTCTTGTTAATGATGTCTCTCTTTGATGCGTAGTTCTTTGGTGAACTAAATAAAATTGTGTACTGATTTGGATCCTGTGATTGACAATTTGATGTACTAATAGAATCATATGAATTCTACACCAATATCAAACTTCTTGTTGTCTTGAATGTACTTGCAACAATCCCGTACACCAAGAATGGTATATGAGATAAAGCTTCATTTATGCAGCCCCGTGGGAGAGAATAAGAAAAGTGGTGAAGTGTACCGATTATTTGATGTGGGTGGACAGAGAAATGAGAGGAGGAAATGGATTCATCTGTTTGAAGGTGTAACTGCTGTGATATTTTGTGCTGCCATCAGCGAGTAAGCTCACTTTATTATAAAGTATAATATATCCTTGTGCTGTACACATATTACCATATCACAACTGAGTTATGATCATAGGTACGACCAAACGCTGTTCGAGGACGAGCAGAAAAACAGGATGATGGAGACCAAGGAATTATTCGACTGGGTCCTGAAACAGCCCTGTTTCGAGGTTTTTGATTTTATTTATTTATTGTATCTTCTCGGTTTAAACTTGAAAGAGACTCTTAAGATGGGTCGTTTACGAAAATTTGGTTCTCTTACGCAGAAAACATCATTCATGCTGTTTTTGAACAAGTTTGACATATTTGAGAAGAAGGTTCTTGACGTAAGATGAACTGAAGCATAGTTATTTGTCTAGATTGGCAAGCAAGTGTTGTGATTAAATAACACTTTTTTATTTGATGCACATAGGTCCCGTTGAATGTTTGCGAGTGGTTCAGGGATTACCAACCAGTTTCAAGTGGGAAACAAGAGATCGAGCATGCATACGAGTAAGCTTGTCTCCAAATTACTGATACTCTCCAAATTGTTACCGTAATTTGACCTTCTGATTTTCACTTTGGACTCGATTAAATAAAAGGTTTGTGAAGAAGAAGTTTGAGGAATTATATTACCAGAACACGGCACCAGATCGAGTGGACAGGGTATTCAAAATCTACAGGACGACGGCTTTGGACCAAAAGCTTGTAAAGAAAACGTTCAAGCTCGTAGATGAGACGCTAAGAAGGAGAAATCTATTGGAGGCTGGCCTTTTATGACCTTATTATTATATATCTCAAGTAAATTACCTATCTTTTTATAAGAAAAATTAAAAAACTGAATGACCGTGTAATTGATCTGTCGGGACAAAGACTTGGCGATTCAAAATTTGATCGAGTCTTGATGGATCCGATTCAAAATTTCTCGTTTTTTCGTTAACATATTTTGTTGTCTCTAGCTTCATTTTTTTGCATCAAAAGTGATCTCAATTTAGTAAAATGTATAGGCAAGCCAATCTGGTGGAGGGATTTCTCCAAACTCTACTCTGACAGTTCCTGTGTCATTGTTTTTATAGAGAATGTTTGGCTGTGTCATCTAGCCATGTGTAATTTAGTTTATGACAAGTTTTGTAGTAGTATCTTGTTCATTTTAGCGTTCATGCGTTGTTTAATTGAACCTTTGGATTAGCTGTATTGGGCATTTGAGCATGATTTTATAATTGTCCAAATAGCTCGATAGATAAGGCCATTTGCTATTCGGGTTCCTTGATAATAGGCAATGTTGTCACGCTACTCCAATACAAGAGCATTTGTGGTTTGAGTCATCAAACAGACAAAAAGATGGTAAAATCCCTTTAGTATACATGGTCCGTGATCAAGATTTGTGTCAAATAAACTCATTATTAGAACTACGAGTTATAGTGTACGTCTAACATAACGAAGAAATGATTAACTTGCAAACATTAGGAAGATAAAATACATAAAGCTGGTAGGTATGAACTTCGCAAATAACCGTGTACAGTGCAGTGTGTCTAGGGATTCGATTTTCGCTGGCAAAAACGACAATGAAAATAGGTGGCAAGACTCAAGTGTCCCGGACCAATCCGACCTGCCAGATCTTTTTCTCTTCACCGCCTCATCATGTGATATAAATATCTTCGAATCTCAACATAACATACCAAAATTATGGATTAAAAGACCATGAAGTTCCTATTAACAATATAGCCATAATATTCAATAAAATATGGCATTCAACTTAAAATCCATTGGTTAAAATAGACTGATCTATAAGCTCCTACTAAATATGATAACTATGCCGTGGTAGAGGTGAAACTTAACAAATACTAAATATGATGTCAATCAAATTAAAACACATGGGATCTACTAACCGAATACCCGAACAAAAACCAAACCGAAATAATAGGTAAAATTCGGTTTTGGTTACTCCCCAAAATACTCTATGGTTCATCTTCATTGATACCCGTGGGTATCGGTTCGATTCCAGTTATTAACCAATACCTGTTCGGGTACCCAATTAACCCAAACCATATACTAACCTGAAGCCGATTAACTCGAAACTGAACCTATTTCTACCCAAATTTTGGGTATTTTACAAAATTTTGGATATTCGGGTCCAAAAATAGACTATTCGGGTACATACTTTTTGGGTATTTAGGTATAAAAAAGATTATTCGGATACATACTTTCGGGTATTTTACATAATTTTGGGTATTCGGGTCCAAAATTAACCGAATCTATATCTACCCGAATATTTTTGGATATTTACTGGTTCTGAAAATCAAAAACCGAATCGACCTAGAATCAATTAGAACCGAATCGATACTATTTTCGGTTCCTATATGGGTCCAAAACTCTTATACCATAAAGAAAAGGAACCGATCTACCCGAAGCAATGCCAGCCCTAGGATCTACCGTGATTTCACAACAGTCAAAAAAAGCGAATGATTTTTTTTTTTTTTTAAATAATAATAAAATAATTGCACCGAAGAAGAACCCTGAAAGCAAAATACTTCGCCGTTGTTGATCTTTAAGCCAATGAATATTCCTTCTTCTTCGTCTCTTTCGTCAAGAGATCCCAAAACAGAGGAACCAAAAAAAACAAAAAAAGCTTCATTCATTCTTCGTCCTCTCTTTTTGATTCCGTTTTCCTGCAATTTTCTCTCCGGTGCAATCTTCTGAAACTTGTATGTTGTTGTTGTTCTTTATCTCTCTCGCATTTCACTTTCTTGGAATGGTGATTCTAATTTTTGCGTTTTGGTGTTAATATGATAATGATATTGATTGATACGAATATGTAAACGATCACGAGATTGGCTACGTTAGGGAACCATTTAAATAGATCAAGGCTTGTTCGTGATTGTGTTGTTGATTCAGCTATAATCTTTTTGTTTCGATTTGAGGATTGATACATCGATTTTTTTGTTAGAAGCTGATTTTGGTTTGATTTTTCTTGTAGAATCTTCTTTGGAACAATTGAAGTCTGGTCTCTTTGTAGTTTACATTCAAAGCTTAAATGCCAGATATGGATCCAAATGCAGTTTTACCGAAGCGGAGTTTCTTACCAAATGAATTGTTTTCACAATTACATATAGAAGCGTTTAGTTGTATCTCCAAGTTTACAGGAGCTTTGCTTTGTTGGTTTTCACATGGGAACTTGCAAAAGGAAGTATGTGACTATCAATGTAACAGCTTTGATTCTTCGAAGAATTTGAAGCGCTTAGCATTTGAACATCCGAACTTCTCTGTGTTCGACTTTCGCCATGGATCAAAAGATATTATTACCCCTGGCTTGTTTGGAAACATTTCTAAATTCACTATTCACCATTTTGTTAATGAAGCTGAGAGGCTACATTCGTGTTCCGTTCTCTCCTTGGCTGCTGCGTTGATACCGTCTTTCAATGTCATGTAAGTTTATCAAATTTTTCACTCCTTTAACTCTCTTTGGAGCATTTTCTGATTGTAGATTTATTAGGTCTGCAAATGGACTTGCTCTGCCACTAGGGAGTAACGATGTTCAACTTCGGGAGAACATCGAACATAGGACTTGTCAGGAGAACATTGAACATAGTACTTGTCAGGTTGGACGTGAAGAATATAGTGGTTTGAGTTTTCAAAAATTGGACTGGACAAGACAAACTGTAGAGCCTCGAACAGGTATCGAATTCCCAATGTTGCTGAAGAAAAA
This sequence comes from Boechera stricta, assembly GCA_018361395.1. NCBI lineage: Eukaryota > Viridiplantae > Streptophyta > Magnoliopsida > Brassicales > Brassicaceae > Boechera > Boechera stricta. Next base: position 6,068,140 of record CM031541.1, read on the forward strand.
TGCTTCACGATCTAATTCTGAGGTTCTTATAGCTTTTCCTCCTCAGTTGTTATTCTTTGTCGTTACAACTTATGTTAGAGTATCTGGTCACAGTCACCAAAGAAGAGATTTGAGTTTCGAAAAGTTAATACATTTTGAATTCATCACAATTTAAGGTGCTTGTTGCAACTGGATCTCGGACAATGAAAATTATCAGAATTAAATCTCTTAAAGTATATGCATTTGGTTTTTGTAAGTGCATTCTAGCTTTGTATCTTTCTGATATATATGGAACCATCTATCATCTTTTGCTTCTAACTAGAACTTCTCTGCATTAGATGTTCATCCTTCCTCGGTCTGCCAGAAGCTTGGGTCAAAGTACGCCTCGATTCCAGCGAGCAAACTGGATAAATGCGACGACTTATACAAAGACCTTCTTAGGTATTATAGCTTTTATTCATAGTATCACATCTTGACAGATTCGCACACTTTTATTGGTTTGAATTCCAATCTGATTTAGCTGGTGTAGCTCTGAGTGTCTAATTGGACATTTCTTCTGAAAGTATTTTACTAGAGTTTTTCAGGGAGGATATTGTTATGAGTGTGAGGCTTGTGGTTAACTACAATGGCTTGAAGATCAATACTGTGAGAGAGTAAGTGGAAGTTATACATATTGAACATCTTGTAGTTTTGAACTATGTTCGTGAAGTTGCTGTATCCATAATTGATTCTCAGATTTTAATTTCATTTATTTAAATCTATTGGATGATTTGAGGCAGCCTCATTTAGGCGCATTACACTGACTGATAGATGCCAAAATAATCTCTTCCCTTGTTTGTCTATATTTCCAGTGTTTTTGAGAAATCTCTGCGTGCTCGTTTGGTGAAGGTAAATTATACACCGAAGCAAAGTATTGTATACTCTGAAAGCATTTGTGACTTACGTTTTGCCATATCATACGCTTCTCAATTTTTATTTCAGGCAAATCCAAGAACTGATTTCAGTTGCTTGAATGATTTTGGTTCATTCTTCACACAAGACATTCCAATACCTGTGGTACCCAATGGCTCACACTTTACATATAAACACACATAGAGGAGTGTGGCTAATTTTAGTGGCTCATTTGCAGGGAACAATAATAGACTTTCGACGAACAGCAGATGGACAACTAATCACAGAGAGTGAGTAATTATTATACTAGGGAAACTCTGATTGCGAGTTCTGTATACAATATGAAACTTCGTTGTCTTTGTACTTTATTGTATACCTCACCTGGATATGGTAAACATTTGCAGTTGGCGGTAACCTGATTGGAGCTGTCCGAAGCAAGGATCTTTGCAGTTAGTTGTTCTTTCTAATTCTTTTTTTTTCTTGCTCTTGTTTACGTACCAAGTCCAAGGGCTGAGATTTGCGAACATTGCAGGGGCATTTTTTGGTATGTACATTGGAGATGTTCCAGTGTCTGAGCAGACAAAGGAGGAGATTGGTAGGAAGGTGGTGGGAATCATAAAGAGATGCTGAAATCAGTTACCTGTTAGATATCCAACGGCCTCTGAGTTTTAGAAGAAGGCAATTGGGTAGATTTACGCGGTCATGTCTAGCTCTTGTGAGTCAAAATACTTTGTAAGCAGCTTGGAAGGAGGAGTAAAACACTAATGGCATAAGTTGTATTAGATTGTCTTGATTTGTATGAAAGTATGTTCTAGTTGTTCTATCCAATCAGGTTATCTTGTTCTAGTATGTTATAGTTCAATAAATTTTCAAATCCTACATATAATTATGGTAAGGAGTTGACGGAGTCGAGATGAAAGCGAGTTTGAGACCATGTCTATGCGGTAAAGAGGGAAATATCTAGAGAAAATATTGAAAAATGACTCGAAATGATTTAATCATTTAATTTACTCATATATTAATTTATTTAATCATTTAATTTAGAGACACTTATTTTTATATTATGTACTTGTTCGATCTTATTATTCTAACTGTCAGAATATTACTAATCACACATATTTTGAACACCTATCTATATTATTACGCCTTTTTTTTTTATCATATCTAACATTATTTTCTGTAAAATAATTTCTCAATAAGAGGTACCATGTTTCAGGTCCACTAATAAATGAGATCCAACATTTAACACTTTTAAAATAAAACTTCACAAAGTAGAAAAAAAGATTAGACTGAAATTTAAATAAAGATAACCTATTTCTAATAAAATAATATAACATAAAAGGCCCTTAATTTTTTTCTTTTGACAAGACCAAAAAAATAAAACTTTAAAAAAATTATTAAGGCCCCCTCCAAAATCACATGATATTGTATAATATATCACATATGAGTCGTTGAAGAAAATATAAAATATAACATGATATTGTATAGTATTTTTATGCTCTTCAAATGGTTAGGTACAATTACGTTTTCCATTTTGAAATCATATAAGAGTTTGCTGCTCTTCTTGGATTTTAACCTGAAACAAGATATAAATTTTGTGTAAAATTTCCATCACATTTGATTTTTAGAATAAATCTTATTTATTATATGTTAACATGCGGTTACCTCAAGGATATTTCATTATTTCTGATATGGCTAAGGGAAGAAACTAAATACTTTTCCATGATATTGAGTCGGCCTAAATCATTAACTTTATTTGGATTCTTCCAGTCCCTTATATATTAATAAATAACTGTTTTAGTAATGAAATAATAGTTAAAATTAATTAGAAAATGCTTTTATTGAATCTTTATTAGTGCATTTTTTTTTTCATTACTCCAAAATTAACTTCTTCTCAGCAAGTAATTCCTTGGCTTCTCTTAGCTCAGTGACTTTTTTATCATCCTAAATTATAAATAGTTATTGTATTAAATAAAAAATTATTTGAAAAATAATAAAAAAAAAACAATTCTTTCAAATACTTTCTGCAAGAAGTATTTTTGTACCTGGATCACATCATCTCTGCAATAAATATAGCTAAATTAGATCTAGTCTGGTGAATAATTTATTTGCATATGTTTGAATATAAATAGTATCATACCTTTCAAGCAAAAGATGATCAATTTCGACGGGAACTTTTATGTTGTTCTTGTACACCAATTTTTTCAACGTCTGTGGATATAGAGAACAAAAAAAAAGTCTCATACAAAAAAAGAAGAAAATGACTTTGCTGTTCGTTACTAGCTTAAGTTGTCTTAATCTTCTGGTATTCAGATTTTGTTTTCAATTTTTATTTTTACTGAAACAACTAATATCACATGCATAAATTTAGATATGAATCTAGAAGCAATAAAGTACAAAATAATTACACATCGTGTAGGCTTAAACTGCTTTAACTTAATTTCAAAACGATATAACTGATCGTCAGAAAGAAATTGGCAAGTGAAAAATCAGAATTTAGTTGATAAATGTAAAGTGATGAGTAAATCAAACCTTTATTGTGTAGGCTCTCCTAAATGCGTGCATACAACACCAAAGATTTATGGAGAAACGGTTTTTTTATACCCCCACAATTCAACTGTGTTAGATTTATACCCTGATTATACCCCAGTACGAAAACATACACAATCTACCATAAATTTGAATTTCGTCATCCAACTTTAAATTTTGTGCAATTTCATACATTTCACCGAACACCGTTAATGGTCACGAAAAATGACGTGGATACCTACGTGTCCAAAACGACGTCGTTTTGGACCAAATTCAGAATCAAAAATTTGGAAAAACGACAGCGTGGCATTTGTGGTCATAAACGACGCCGTTCATCACTCCTTCATTCTTTAGTTTTTTTATCCCCAATTCGTAACCTAACTATTTACAATTTGTAACCTAAGAAGAAGAAGAACAAGATTTATGAACTGGAGAAGCAGATTTGAGTTTAGATATGAGGTAATTTCTGATTTGGATTTCGATTTTCTGATTTCTATTTCGATTTAATCGCTTCTCAGCTTCAATCGATTTAATCGATTGAAATTCAAATTTCGATTTTGCAATTGAGTCGGTTCTCAGCTTCAAATTTTGAGTCGGTTCTCAGCTTTATTTTAGTTTCCCCAATTTGTTGATGTCTTTCGTGGATGATTTTACATTCTCAATTCTCAGCTTGTCGAGCTTCGAGTTTAGGTTTAATCTTTCGTGGTTGATTTTACTAATCTGTTTAGTAAACTCATGTTGTTGTCCAACTTCGATGATGTTACCTTCCAAGTCTACCACAATGGGAAGTTTGTGGTTTCAGAAAGCAATGTGCTTTCATATCGAGGAGGCGAAATTCTCACTCTTGAGTGCAAACCAGAATCAATGTTTACAAGCTTGACGGAGTCGGTGGGGTTGTCTATGTCTGGGCAGCGCATATGGTATAAACTCTATTTCGAAGAATTCACGGAAGTGACAGTTTTCAACGCATGTGTTTAGCTACAAATTGGACTAAAGACGCTAATATATTTTGTGAGAAGGAAGAGATTTCTGGGAATGTAGGTATAGGTGATGATGACGATGGAAATGATGCTAGAGGTGATGATGATGGGGATACTATTAGAGATGATGATGATGGGGATGCTACTAGAGCTGATGATGATGGGGATGCTACTAGAGCTAATGATAATGGGGATGGTACTAGAGATGAAGATGAGGATTATGTTGGATCTGAGGATGAAGATGAGGATTATGTTCCGGATTATGTTGGAGCTGAGGATGAAGATGAGGATTGCAATTCTGAGGCAACTCCTCCAAATTCTGATTGTGAGGATGATGAGGCAAAACGTGGTGGTGTACAGAATAGGCAGTGAGGAGATTAGATTGGGCCAAGCTTTTGACAACATTCCTCAGTTCAAGGAAGTTGTTATTGATTATGCAGTTAGTGAAGGTTATAATGTGAAGTTCTCAGGATGGGGACCTGAGAAATCTGAAGTGATATGTGCAGTTGGTGGTGGTTGCAAATTCAGAATCTATTGCTCTATAGAAAGACCAGTGGAAAAGTATTTGGTTAAGACTTGCATTCCTGATCATTCTTGCATCAGAGACTGCTATAACAAGGTAGTGAAGGATGGGGTCATAGCTAAGTTGTTATTGAATGACATTGGGAAATATTCTAATTACAGACCAAAGTTAATGCAAGAAGCACTTGATGAGCGTTACAACTTGATTGTCACAAATGATCAATGTAGAAAAGCCATGGAAAAAGCTAAGACAATCATTCAAGCTGAGCATGATGAGCAATTTGCTAGGCTAAAAGACTATCGGCTAGAGCTTATGGAGTAAGTTAACACTTATTTTTATTGATTCTTATATGATTCTTAAAGAACTGCCTAATATAATTCTTTTTTCAGTTCTAATCTAGAATCAACTATGGAATTGGGGACAATTACTACAGAAGATGGTGTTCAAGACCATTGCAGCAGAGGAGAAATATCGTAAGTATTGTCAGGTAATCCCTTGTGGTAATGGGCATTATGAGGTGGTTGAAGGTGGAATGCACAGGTTTAGGGTTGATATGAATGCAAAAACATGTGCATGTAGAAGGTGGAATATGACCGGTATTCCTTGTCGTCATGTATTGCAGGTCATTGTGTACAAGAAGCAAAAGCCTGAGGATTTTGTCTCCGATTGGTATTTGACAACAAGATGGGTTAATCAATACAGTGAGCCATTAATGGGAGTTAATAGTATGAGATTGTGGAGAAAATCTGGTGAAGAAAGGATTCAACCACCACCTAGGGTGATAACTAAAGCGCTTACAAAAAAACAAAAAAGGATCTAAGGCAAGAATGAGTCTCCAAAGAAAAAGAAGACAAAGAAAGGGAAAGAAGTAGAAGAATCTCCTCAGCAAAAGACAAATATCACAAGAGAAAGAAGGACTCTTCATTGTGGAAGGTGTAGTTTTACAGGACACAACACTAAAAAGTGTCATAATGTTGGGGTGCTTACTAAAAGTTCAAGCCAGCCAAGGCCACCAAGAAAGTAAACAGATGGAGATCCAAGCCAGCAAAGTCAAGGAAGTCAAGCATCACAAGTTTAAGGTTTTTAAATGTTTTAGGTGTCTGGGATGATGGTTTTTGGGTATTGGGATGATGGTTTTTTCAAGGCAATTATTGATGGTTTTTGCCTTGTAATCGGATTTAGTGACGGTATTAGGCTTCTATAATGATGGTTTTTGTCTTGTAATCGGATAATGATGATTTTTGCCTTGTAATCGGATAATGATGGTTTTTGCTACGGTTACACAATTTCAATTTCAACATAAACATCTTAAAACTGAAATTCAATGCATAAAAGTCTTAACACGCAACCACAAACAAACTCAAACGCTACACAAATTAAGCCATAAACAGAAGCCACAAACTCATCTCAACATGACAACATAAGCCACAAACATGACTACGCCACATATAACCAAATTTTTGAAGCACCAGAGCGATTGTATATCTGTCTCACAGCAAGCAACCATAGCTTTGAACTCTCCAATCTCCTTCTCACATCCTTTTGCAATTGAGGAAATAGCTTGAATCTCATTTCCATAGCTATTTGTCACTGCCTCGCATGTGCGTGTCTCCATAGCTAGAGTCTCTATCTCAGCTTCCAGATTTTGTAAACCTTTCTCTAAGCTTTCAATGTCAACTTTGATCTTCTCAACAACACTCTTAACCACCTCCATCTCTTCAACCATAGCTATATCGGTCCATTTAAATAGATGTCGATTATCGTACAACAAGAACAATCAATATCTTCCATATATTAAACTTCAAGTCTAAAATCCAGACATTACCTCCTTTGAGCCATACGGACAACATTAAAATAGCCTCCCAGGATTCTTCGTGGTCTCTGACGTTTGGATTCTAGTCCTTCCACCGCATCTGCATTCTTTCGGCAATCCTCTGCCTTTTTCATCTCCAATGCGTCTGAATCCATCGCTTACTCCTACATCAATTTTGAAATCAAAATTTTCTAAATCGGAGTTCATAAACACAGATTCTCGAAGTCAAAATTGATAATCTAATACAATTAAAAACTTACCTGGACTAGCTGATGAAGACATTGGAGCTAATTACAAGATCTCCACAAGATTCAAAAATCCCAAAAAAATTCTCCCAAATTCGCCGAGTTAGGTTACGATGATGGAGAAGACAATTAGAAATGAAGAAGTGATGAACGGCATCGTTTATGACCACAAATGCCACGCTGTCGTTTTTCCAAATTTTTGATTATGAGTTTGGTCCAAAACGACGTCGTTTTGGACACATAGGTATCCACGTCATTTTCCGTTGACGGGACCATTAACGGTGTTCGGCAAAATGTATGAAATTGCACAAAATTTAAAGTCGGATGACGAAATTCAAATTTATGGTAGATTGTGTATGTTTTCGCACTGGGGTATAGTCGGGGTATAAATCCAACATAGTTAAATTGTGGGGGTATGAAAAAGCCGTTTTTTCGTTGTTTTATAAAACAAAACAAAAAAACACAACTAAACATGTCAATGTACTTATGTAATAATAAAATAAAAATTAGAAAGATCAAACCTCTCTTCTCGTTCTGGTAATGAAGTGTTGCAAAACTCCTTCAGCATTTGACTCAGAGATCTACAATTTCATAAGAATTTTCTTATGGAAATATTGGTAAATTTGAATTTATAAGCAATAAATTAAAGATTCTATGATAACACTTCCTATTGGACATGTTCCTAATGGTGTATGTTGTTGAAAAAAAGTTTACACACCTTAGTCCATGTTTCTTTTAAATTCATCATTTTTTATATTTCTTATAAATTGCAACTGGTTAACATGTCACTCCTAAATAGTTTGAAAACAAATAGGCAAAAGTGAACCAATTTTGTAAGCCCATTGTGTACACATAAACTATAATCGTTTCTATGAAAAAAAACAAGGTACAAAAAAGACAAAAATGAACCAATTTTATAGAAAAAAAAAACAAGAAAAACAAAAGCTGAAATTATTTTATAAACCTCTAGAGACAACTAGAGTTTAGTTTAGTTTTTTTTTATAATTTGTTTCTTCAAAGTTGAAACATGATATTATATATGTTATGTTCAAAATTATTATACACTTTTGGAAACAAAAGAGAATTATTAAACAGAGATTATACCTAGAACGAGTGTGAAAAAGAGTAGGATTATCGGAAGAGAAATGAGAATCATGACAATATCAACGTCGCACAACAGTGCTAATTCTTCTGCCTTCTTTAAAATCCCTTTCTTACGTTTTGAGTATTTGCTGCTTCTCTCTTTTGGGCACTCTATTCTCTTCAGTTCTATTTTCTTCCTCCCCATTTTTTCTTCAACTATTCTTTCTTCTTGGTTTTCTTAGTGCTCTCTCCTCACATTTATATAAAATAGGGTTTGGAGGAAGTTTATCTTGGGGTCATTAAAGATGTGATTGAAAGAGAATCTTCAGTAGATTAATGTGTTAATTAATAGCTATTATTGTCTTTGATACTTTTAGATTTGGTTTAACAGATTTTAATTGATTTCATTAGTACCCCACAAGAAATCTATGTTTTTTTCTTTGACACACAAGTGAATCTTTATTATGTTCATTTTGACTCTTAATCTAAATTTAGTTGGATCAAAATACATGTCACACAAAATTAAATATTCATCGGATTATATGAGCACGCAACACAAAATTAAATAATCATAATTGATGTGACGCTATGATTATACATTTCTAAACTTTAACTAATTTTTTGTAAATACATTTTCATAAATAATAATCAGATTGCTTTCCATATTTAATGGTTGACTATAAAAACAGTGAAAATAACACTAAATCTAAAAGAAGTTAGATGATAACCCTAATTTAGAAAGGCCTTGTGAAACTAAAATCCGCTTTTTAAAAAAACAAATTGGTAAATTAAAATTTCATAATACATCTAATATTACTTCTTCATTTTATTTTATTTTTGTTAGTGAAGAAAAATTATTCTAAAGAAAAATTGGAAAAATGAAGTTCGAAATATTTAAATTCATTTCGAGGTTTTCTAAATAAGTTTCTTTTATTAAAGAGTTTTCTATTTAAAGCATGAGAATTAAACCTTATAGCCCAACTCGAGCCCATAAATTGAAATAAAGCTCTTAAAGGGGCATAAATTAGGTCTAACCCAAGAGAAGACTTATATTCAAGAGAAGAAGCCTAACCAGGAAACAAAAATTGAACCAAGTATATTAACCAACAAATGAATGGGTAGTTGATAAGCCTGGGCATGGGTACCCATTATCCGCCCGATTCGCTCAACCCATCCCGTACCCGTCTTATAAAAACGGGTTCTCGTATCGTGCAAGTCAACTAACAAACCTCAGTTTTCAATTACTGAGAAGGACAAGTCCAAGCGGATTTTTTCCTTACCGCCTGTTACTCTACCGTCCTGACTCTACCCACTACCCACAAAAATATCCGATTCAGAAAAATATCTTACTGTAAATAATACTCGTTATCCTCAAAAAAATACATGTTACCCGTAAAATATACCCGTTACCTGCCAAAAAAATACCCGTTACCCGAAAAAAATACTCGTTATTACTCAAACGGGGCGGGTCAAGTATCAAGGCGGGTACTCGTTTTTGGGACGGGTCAAGTATCAAGGCATGACTAATTTTGGCGGATCAAGCAGGTAGATAACTGCACGGATGATCAAGAGGCGCAAAATACCCGCCGTTCCTAGGCTTAGTAGTTGATCTTACTGACCAGGCGACCACTTGAGTTTTGTATTTAATTTGAGAATCTTAAAATGGAAGGGAGTCATATTGAGTCATATTGCTTAACCACCAAACTAAAGTGAGAAAAGATCATAAGAAAAAGACGATTTAGATCCACTGAAACTAGATGTTTTGTTCTATTCCAAACCAGAGGGCCCATATGGGACATAGTAGCATTAACTGATCGAGAGGTTTGGTGGTGGAGTCGACGATGTTGCTCCAGCCATATCGATTAAATTGAAAACTTCTAAGGGAGAACGGACAATTTTTTTAAGGCTAGGATCCAAATTCATTTTGCATGGCTAAGAAAGTAGTGTCATACGAACAATGAAGATGCATGTTGCATTTGAGAGTGGTAGGTCTCCAACCCAATGAGCATTATTATTCAATTGATTTCATTAGTATTCCATAACACACAATGCTTTTTTTTTTTTTGTGACACACAAGTGGATCAAAATAGACGTAGCATAAATTTTTTTTTAAAAAGCATAACATTATATGATCACGTAGCACAAAACAAGGTTATTTGTGACACTATGATTATCTCTAAGAAGAAGTTTGGTAAACTAAATTTAAAATTTAAAGTCCCATAACACTTTTAATATCTCTAATTTCAAAAGGTTTTAGATGGAAGGAGATCAAGTGATAAAGAATTTCAAAAGGTTTCTCCTTTTATCTATTCCAATTTCCTAGTGGACCCATCAACTCCTTAAAAGTAAAAACTCTTCTTTTCTCATACTTGCCACTTTTAAGGTTTAAACTGTCGAATTTCACAACTTCTTGTTTTTGGTTATGATTAAAATTTTGCAGCTGAAGAAGTTCAACGTCTTCTTTTTTTTTTTAGTAGGCCTTTTTTTAAATTACATTGAGATACTATACAGATTAGACAATAATAGAAATTTTAATTATTTTTATAGAACTTATAAATCATTGAACTAACTTTTCTAAAACATAAATTTTGATAGAAAATAGGAAAATCCAAGTGCCAGGTTGAGGATATATTCACAAATTTGTCTAATAATAATAAGGCAGAGCATAATTTTTTACATGAGACATTAAATTTCTAACAGCTTAATGCAACAAAAACGATACCGTTTTAAAGAAGACGACTCCTAAGAAAAAAAGTGATTCACACTTACTCGCTGTTCTGAGAAATAACTTGTCCAAACCGAAGAAAGAGCTGAGCATCAGAAGCACTCATTGAAGAGTAATTGACAGAGTGAGGAGTCTTGAGATTTGCATACTCATCGACATAGCACGAACCAGCCAGCGTTGCTGACGTGTCTGACACAGCAGGTGGTTGTTCCGACAACATGAAGCTGCTGAGGACACGAGTCACCTGGTGCATTGTAGGTCGATCGCTCGGCTGTCTTTTGGTGCATAGGAGTGCCAGTTGGAAAATTTTCTTCACCACACCAAGATCCTTACACGTTGATGTGATGTCTGGATCTGCCATTTCCATCACTTCATTGTTCCCCGTCTTTGACATTATCTGATGTGCAAGTGAATCAATGAAAACAAGATTAGAACAAAAAAAAAAATCAAACCAAACCAAGCCGAAGACCCTCAGAACGAAACTAAAACATAACAACATTTTTATGCTAAATATCAAACCAAAACAGAAAATACTTTAACCAAACCCCAAAATTTAGGGGTGCTTAATTCAAACCAAACCAAAATACTTGATCCGAAAATCGAATCCAAATCCAATAACAAACCAAAAACAGAACAGCTAGTACTTTTTTCTCACTGTCGGTTTTGTCCCATTTGGGTTTTCCGACTTCGGGTTTTAATGAGGCTACTATTTATTACCTATAAAGAGTTGGATTCTATTTTCTTTCTCAGCTTTAAGATTGCATTCATTGTAAAATTGTTTTTTTTGTTTTGAATATTAATTTAACATTCATACAAATAAAAATAAAAAACAGAACAGTTGAGAGAGAGAGAGGCAAGAAAGGACAAACCAGATGGTGGAGATTGGATTCGTCATCGACGGCTTTCCTCCGGGTTAACAACTCAAGCAGTACTATTCCATAACTGTAGACATCGGATTTCTCGGTGAGACGTGAAGTGCGAGCATACTCAGGGTCTATGTAACCAATCGTGCCCATTACGTAAGTTGAAGTATGTGACTTTGACACACACAGGCTTTTCGCAATCCCAAAATCTGTCAAACGAGCCTCTGAATCTTTGTCCAAGAGAATATTGGACGACTTCACGTCTCTGTGTATGATCCTTGGACTACAGTCATGATGTAGATACGCTAGTCCTTGTGCTGCACCATATGCTATCTTAAGCCGTGTGTCCCAATCAAGAGTTTTCTTCTTCGTAGGGCCTTTACAAAACACAAGCAGAGATGTTATGTAACAGAAGAATCAAATGAAGTTTGTGTTTTGGGGTGAGGAGACTTACCGTGAAGAAGATCCCAGAGGCTGCCATTTTCCATGTAGTCATAGAAAAGAAGACTCCCCAATGGAGAGAGAGAATAGGCTTGTAAGCTCACAAGGTTTCTGTGTTTGATGCTACTTAGCATCTCGAGTTCTGTCTCAAATTGTTTCATCGACTGTGGGTTGTGGGAGTAAAGTCGCTTAATTGCAACTGGTTTGCAGTTTTTCAAAACACATTTGTATACAGTACTTGATGCTCCGTGCCCAATGATATACTTCTCACTCAGATTCTCTGTCATTCTCATAATATCCTCGTAAACGTGGAGTGCCATGTTCATATGAAGGATGACGAGCTTCGGAGTTGAATAAGTTACTGATGTCACCAAGAAATTTAAGGATTAGCTATTGGATTACAATAGTTATAGGTGAATAACATTCGTAAGGTGGTTTGGAGGAGTAGACCTGGTTTGTCAAGTGATCCATCAAGAAAAGGAGGAGGATTATGCGGCCGGCAAGCTGCTATTAAGACCATAAGAAGGATCACAAGTCCCCCAATAGCTATCCCAAGAATAGCTGCTCTAGAGATTGACACTGCAGACAAAGCAAGGATAGAAACATAAGCTTCTATTATCTTAGGTTTTGTGAATGGAAGCTTTTAGAAGAGTATAATCACCTCGTACAGCTGGATGAGAAACATGACAGGGAGAATTTAGCCAACTACCACAAAGACCAGGATTGCCAATGAAGCTTTATACAAAACCAACAAAACAGAGATAAACATAGCTATGATCAAACATAAGCCAACAAAACAAAATGCAGAATACCAAAACCTGCTAAATTATCATACCTGTCTGGTGAAAATCTTGAGAAGTTATTGCTCTTAGGGATATCGCCGACGAGGTTGTTGTGAGATACATTCCTATAAAAGTTAGTGAAGATTGCAGGGTTAAATTCTTAGCACAAGATGCACAGAGAGAGAAAAATAGTCATTCAGAACCAATGGTGTCTACTTACAATACAGTCAGACTGAGGCAGTTGGCTAATGAACCAACATTACCAGTCAGGTTATTATTTTCCAGTCTCCTGCACACAATTTTAACAAACAAAACATTAGATAATCACCAACCCGTTATCTGTTTCTGAATCACACATAGTGACCACATCGATTATGTTCAGATTTGTATCTTATTTTACTACTATCATTTAACAGAAGTATCTTCAAATACTCTCCAACACTGAAACAATTTCTCAACAGCATGGAAGGGGTAAGAAGATTGCTTACAGCAAAAACATATTCTGCAATTGGTTAAGCTCTTCTGGAATTGGTCCTGAGATATCATTATTTGAAAGATCTCTGCAACCACAACACAAATTCTGAACAGTAATGCGATATATGGAAAAACTCTAACCAAGCAAATAGAAGATACTTCTTACATTTCCATTATGCTTTTTAGATTTCCAAAGTCACCTGGAACTACACCGGTTATATGATTTCTGCTCAAGTTCCTATAACAAGAATGCACGATTTCACAAACTATTTTCATCTTTTGCTAGAGCAAAAAAAATAAATTGGAGGTCCATGGATGCTCACATCTTGAGAAGATGCTCCAAATCACCAAGGGAAGAAGGAATGATGCCATTTATCTTGTTGTTGGAAAGATCCCTTCAAATGTCAGAAAATAATTAACTGTGGGACAAGGCACATATGAAGATGAATACATCACAGAAAACAAGAAACACTTACAATGTATCTAAGTTACCGATACGAGATAGCTCAACTGGGATTGGACCTTTGATATTGTTGTTGGACAGATTACTGGTTGAACCGATAAATCAAATGCAACCAAAAACTCGGTAGTTAATGGCTTTAAAATCAAAAAACAAAAGCTGCGGAACCATATCATATATAAGATATCAGAAAGATTCTCAGCGCCAATACTCACAGGTATGTCATACTTTCTAGCTTTTGAAACGCTCGGGGTATGGTGCCGCCAAACTTGTTCCCATGAACATTTCTATAGTTACATTAATGAAACACAAAATCATATAAAGCAACAATCATAAACATGCCAGTGTGAAGTTTTGAGAGAAACAGATACATACAAGCTGTTTAGGTTTGTACAGGAGCTCAGATGATCAGGTATAGGTCCTTCTAGATCATTGTTGGCCACATTCCTATATGTGAATAGTTCACATCAATATAAGAACATCAAAACATGTCAAGCATAGGAAGTACTTACAGATCAAACAAGTCAGTAAGCTTCCCAAGCTCCGGTGGTATATGACCTGTAAGATGATTATCGTTGAGCTCCCTGCAAAATATATTGTAAAAATTGTTGATGATTAAACAAAAGTTAATATTAACTGTGTGGCAAAGAGAAGTGAAGAAAAGGTTGGTTGTACAGGTAATGGAGTTTTGACATGTTTCCCAGCTCAGGTGGAATTGAACCAGTCAGCTTGTTACTGTGCAGATACCTAGAGATAAAGCCAAAATGATAATCACCATCATTTACATGGTATGAATCACATATGACTTCAAACTGAAAACTAAACCCTAATGAATCATTAGAATTCCATATATAGTTTTGAAAAGCCTTATGCATTGCAAATCCCATTCGTTATAGACCTCAATGTTTAATTTTCCAATTGAACTTCCACTAATGAAGAGACTATGAAGGTAAAGAATTACAATTTCTCGGTAAAAGTCAGATTTCCCAGAATCGGAGGAATAGGTCCACTCAATAAGTTGCCACTTAGATCTCTGTAAAAGAAAAAATGGAACCTTTAAGTTCATGAAAATGTTACAAGTAGCTTCCTTGATTAGAAGAAAAGTACTTACAACACTGCAAGGGCTTGCATGAGACCAATCACTGATGGAATCTTCCCAGAAAGCTGATTGCCTTGCAACGATCTAAGATGATAAAATGATCTTCTTTAAAAGAAAACAAAGGCTAGCCAAAATCTAAAGTAAAAGATTTGCGCAGATCGGGACGATATGGTAACAGTAGAGAGGCGAGGACTAACAATGTTGCAACTTGCAGGAAGCCGATGTCAAAAGGGATCTCACCAGTAAGCTGATTATAGGACAAGTCCCTGGGTTTATAATAAGCAAATCAATTAAGTAGATTTTCCCAAGTAACCAAACTGCAGTAAGAATGTATAGTAGCAGAGAGTGAGGCACATACAAAACCTGGAAGGCAGTGCAATTTCCTATCGTCTCAGGGATACTACCCGTCAAACTGTTGTTTCTCACATCACTGATTCAATACAGAAAAACAAAGTCAGAGATTCCATACTGGAAAAAGAACTCATCATACTATTCAGATGCGCGAGAAGATGGTCATAGACTCACAAATACCAAAGACCTGTCAGCTGACACAAATCTGGGGAAATGTTACCAACCAAGTTGTTTCCTCGCAACCCACTGCTCATCATATTACCACAATTATTACCAGGCAATGAAGAGACATTGACAGACTTCAAAAGCATGGACACTTACAGATACTGAAGAACTTCATTCCAGTATATAAGTCTTGGTATCTCACCACTGAGTTTATTCTGTGCCAAGTCCCTGGAATTTTTCACAGACAATCGAAATTTCACATTTTGATCATCTATACAGCTAAAAGTAGTAGACATGTAAGCATCAGAGGGAACATACAGAATTTTCAGGTTTGGAATCTGGGAAAGCGTTGAAGGGATAGGTCCTATCAATTGGTTATTCTTCAGAATCCTGGAAAAAATAAAATTTATATTCCACATGGTGAGTATATTTAGCAATGACATATGAAGACTGGTAGCAGAATAACTAGCTACTTACAGCTGCTCAAGTTGCTTCAATTTTGAAATTGAAAACGGTATGTCCCCACTTAATTCATTGAAGGATAAGTCCCTGAATAAAACAACATGAACACACTTCATCCACTGAACTTCTAAGAACAAAACTAATGGTAGTAACACCTATCACTGTTCTTACAAGTTTTGCAAAGATGAGCAGTCACCAATCTCATCAGGGATTTGCCCAGACAATCGATTACCTCGCAGATCACTGCGTTAGAAAAACAGAGAAGACAAAAGTAATTAGCACAGAGTTACACACCAGATAGAGGAAAATAGTAGATACTTTATCTCATGCTACAGTGATTTTTGAAACAGTTACATGGATAAGAGGCTCTTAAGATCTCCAATAGCAGGTGAGATTTCTCCATCAAGATTCAAATCTGACAAATTACTACACAACATATAAAGAAACACAAAACAAATTACAACTTTTTCCACAAGAACACGAAAAAAGAAACCTAACAACCAAATAAAAAAAGGATGAAACTTACAGAGCAACAACATTGAAGGTGACATTTTCACAAGTCACACCTCTCCAGACACAATAATCCGAAGAAGGTGAAGCTGTCCAGTCATAAAGAACATTGTTCACATCTTTGAATGACTTCTTAATCTCCAGCAACGTTGCTCCTTTTTTTTTTATAGGATATTTTATTAACACACGCACAGAAACAAAAACAAATATTTGTCAGTTCTTGAGAAGAAAAATAAAAGTCCTTAAAAATTCAACTTCCAAGAAAACAAAAAAACTCAAACCCTAATTTATTCAAAGCTTCTTTAGATTCTAATTAGACCCACAAAGTCAAAAACCATTACAAAAAGCAAAAAAAAAAGAGAACATAACAAGTACCCAGATCTCATTTTCACCACACAACTTCAAAATCAAATAAAAATCTCATTTTTCGTTTCTTCACTTAAAAAATTCATTTCCTTGCTCAACCTAAAGAGATAAATCTTGAGCCTTTATAAGAATTTTGAACTTAAAGAAACATGCATCAGTATAAAAACATACCCTCATCTGAATTCACAGTACTCCCTAAGCTCAAACAGATGAGAAAACCCAGAAAAACAATATCTCCAAACAGAGCCATTTTCTCACATACAGCCTTAAAACGACTTCGTTTTTTCTACACTAAAATCTTTAAGTCTCCATGAAGAAGAAGAAACAGAGGATAGAGAAGAAAAGAACCGTATTATGTACCGACATTATATTTTTTTTATGATTTGAGAAAGAGAGACTACTCAAAATTTTGGTTTTTGGATATAAATATTTTTAACTTTCACCGAGAAAAAAAAAGTCTTGATTTTTATCGTTCCATCACATCCTTCTGACGAAAAATTTACAGTGTTGTTTCATTGAGTGCTCAGACGACAGAAACACAGACTGAGATAGAGATGGAGAGAGAGAAAGAGAGAAAGAGTCTTTAAATGTGGTTTAAAGAGAGGAGATTGTACAAGTGTAGGGACTGTGTGTGAGAGAGAGACGAAGGGAAGAAGAATTATTTGGGAGGATAAAGTTAAAAACCCCATCATCTTTTTATCTCTGCCAGAGTTCTGAAGCTTTGCAGTAGAGAGAGAAGAGAGAGACGTCCTTTGTTTTGCATTTTTCTTTCTCTCTCTCTTTTGAGGGGTAAAACGGTCATAAATGTTGATTGAGGAAGAACATGTTCATTGCAGTGTTGGGTGAATAAAGGAGATCGCTTTCGCTGCCAATACTTACGAGTCTTTGTCTCTCTGTGGCTGCTGTTTCACAGATGACCCATATCAATAAATCATTATGATGGGTAGTTTTGTAAATTCGTTTTTATGATTTATTGTCACTTTGTTTACATTTTTACCATGTTCTCTAGAATCTCGTATGAGTCTGGGTAAATAAACCAGAACCGAACCAAACTAAAATAAGAGATTCGATTCGGTTTCGGTTCTTGTATAATAATTTATCGGTTCCAAATTTGATAACAAATCGGTTCTTAGTTCGGTTCAGTTCGGTTAATATTCGTGATGAGGACATAGAAACTAACCTATTTGAACCCAAAGAAGAAGATATCAATATACCGACCATGAGACAAACTCCAAGAATAAGGTCTGGAACTAGAAGCCTACGTGAGGAGTTCAACAAGTCTGTGGCAAGCCTAATCACGTTCATAGAAGATGGAGAACCTCAAGGAAACAACATCAGCCAAGATATGCAAGGAGAAGTTCAAGAATAACTTAAGAATCCATCAACAATATTTTTACCAGTTTTACAAAGAAACTCAGAAGCTGCTTTGTTCATCATTTCAAAACAACATCAAACTGTTTAAAACTGTCCGTAATCAAGTACGAAAACAGGAAGCCATTTTGGAATGCGTTTCTGACCTATTTGGTCCGAAATAACCTACTGAAATTATCTACAAAAAAACAGCAAGCCATTTTGGAACGTATTTCAGACATGTTTGGTCCGAAATGACCTGCTGGAATTATCTATAACTAAAGTATGTTTTTAAATTTGAATAAATGACGAGTTCTTTTCTTGTTTTGCAGGAATATGACCGTTTTAGTGTGTTTTTAAATGTGTTTAAGTCTTATTTGAATTTGTTGTCATTTCCAAGTTTAGTTTGTCATTTTCAAGTCTTTATTGTAAGTGTCTTTACACCCTAGAAGGTCACCTGCTGCTAATAAAATCCTTTCTCAGCATGTATCTTTAACCAATGATGAAATAAAATGAGATTTTCTTCCTTTGAAGAACCCTAAAACGTTTTCAACCTTCTTGTGTGCAAATCCTTGAAGCTTCAATGTCCTAAACTTATCACAGATCTTCCATCATTTGTGTGGCGTCTCTCGATCCATCCGGTTACAATCTATCTATCATTCATCCACTTGAATCTTCAAAGAGTGTTGTACGATAAGTTGAAGAGTCACCATCAATCTATCACCTTAGCATCCATCACCATCGCTTCTACATCACCACCATCGTTCCTACATCATCTGGTATCAGAGCTTAAATGCTCCTACATCTGGCTTTATCTATCTTTTTATTTCAGTTCATCTCAATTCTGTTTTGTTTATGTTCTGTTTGATTTTCCAGAAAAAGAAAACCCAGAAAAATCGTTTTGTTCTTCATTCTGCACTAGATCTGTTCTGTTTTGTTTTTGCTTAAACTTTTGATTTTGTTTCCTGTATTAGATCTGTTCAGATCTGTAGCCAAATCATCACGTTCATAATCTATTGTTGATGTTCATCCATTTTTGTTTTGATCTAGTTGTTTTCAGATTTAGTTGTCTTTTCGACTTTCTTTGCACTTGATCTGTTTGATTTGTGTGGGACAGAAAATCATTAACACTATGGGAGAACCAGGAAACGTGGATATAGCTAAGCTACTTGTTAATATTCAGAATCAACTCGCAGCACTTGGAGAGTGCATGACATGAATAGAGCAACCTCAGCCTGTGCGTAGAGGACCTAACCGAGTTAAAAACGTGCAGAGAATGAATCAAATAGAAGATGGTCCCTCAGACTTGGAAGATGATTATCCACTTGATCCTGATCATAATCCAAGGCCAAGGAGACAATATCACCGTGAGAGAAATAGAGAAAATGATCTAAGGCAAAGAAACGATTATATAAAGCTTAACGCGCCAACTTTTGCTGGAAAGGTCAATCTGGATGCTTACCTTGATTGGGAAAGACGTATGGAGTACATCTTTTGATTATTACAACTACTCTGAACAAAGGAAAGTATCTCTAGCAGTTGCTCAGCTCACTGAAAGCGCCTTAGCTTGGTGGGACAGAGATGTATCTGAAAGAAGAAGGCATATACATGAGCAGATCAACACTTGGGAGGACATGAGGTTCAATATGAGAAAGAGATATGTCCCAGCTTACTACTATAGAAATCTGCAACAAAAATTCAGAACGCTTACTCAAGGAAGTAAATATGTGGAGGAATACTTTGATGAATTTGAGACGCTTAGAAATAGATTGGAATCTGAAGATTCAGAAGAATCTCTCATGACACAGTTTTTAGATGGTCTTCATGATAGAATTGCTAGAAAAGTGGAGAGGCAAACTTACCATGACTTGGAGGAGTTGCTGCACTTAGCGGTTCAAGCTGAACAACATATCAAAAGGAAGATTACTTCTTCCAATTGCAACAAAACCACTTGGGTACCTCAGCCATAGAAAAATCTAGACAAAGGAAAGTCTTTTAAGACAGGTGAGGGATCTAAACAAGCTTCACCTGAGACATTAAAAGGAATAAAACCAGATCCGGGTAAACTTTAAACTCAAAGAATTCGTGACATTACTTGTTTTAAATGTTAGGGAAATGGGCATTATGCAAAAGACTGTCCAAACTAACGAGTGATGATCCTCAAACCAAATGGAGAATATGACTCTCAGGATGAGGAAAAAGAGCCAACTGAATTTGAAGATGACATTATAAACTATCTAGAAAAAGGAGAACTACTTGTGATAAAAAGAGCTCTTAATACTCTATTCGATCCATAAATTATACAAAGGGAAAACATCTTTCACTCACGATGCACCATCAACTCTAAGGTATGTAGTTTGATTATTGACGGAGGTTCATGCACTAACGTAGCCAGCAAGTATTTGGTTGATAAGCTAGGTCTCCAAAAGACAAATCACCCTCGACCATATCAGCTCAAATGGCTTAATGATGAAGCTGAACTGAAGATCTTCGAGCAAGTTACCATACCTTTCACCATTGGTAAGTATGCGGATCAAGTTGTGTGTGATGTGGTGCCAATGCAAACTGGTCACCTTTTTTTGGGACGACCATGGCAATTCGATAAAAAGACCCTACTTAATGGTCGGACAAACTACTACTCTTTCACTCACAACAACAAGAAGCATACTTTACCTCTTCTCACTCCGGAAGAAGTTCATGAAATGCAGAAGACAATGTCCAAGGGAGCTAAGCTGAACAAAACTAACCTTTACATTACACCTAATACTACTGTTTTGAAATCTCTTGATTCACAAGATAAAGTGTTACTAATGATTTTCAAAGAAAGTGTTTTCAGGAGAAGATGGCCAAGAGTTAACACCCGAGATGCGAGGACTAATAGAAAAATTTAAGGGGGTGTTTCCCGAAGAGATACCACCAGGTTTGCCTCCAATAAGAGGAATTGAACATCAAATTGATCTTGTTTCAGGTGCACCATTGCCCAACAGACCAGCTTATAGAGTCAACCCGGAAGAAGCTAAAGAGCTAGAGAAGCAGGTTCAAGATCTTATGTCAAAGGGTTTTATTCGAGAAAGTCCAAGCCCGTGTGATGTTCCTGTTCTTCTAGTGTCTGAGAAAGATGGAACATGAAGGATGTGTGTTAATTACCGAGCTATCAACAATATCACTGTCAAATATAGGCATCTTATTCTAAGACTTGATGACATGTTAGATGAACTCAATGGAGAGAAAGTCTTCTCCAAAATTGATCTAAGGAGTGGATACCATCAGGTAAGAATGAAGGAAGGAGATGAGTGAAAACAGCGTTTAAGACTAAACAAAGTTTGTATGAATGGCTGGTCATGCCATTTGGACTCACAAACGCGCCTAGTACCTTCATGAGGCTCATGAATCACGTTCTAAGGGCCTACATCTATAAGTTTATTGTGGTATACTTTGATGACATCTTGATTTATAATTCTAACCTTGCAGATCACCTAAATCATCTTGAACAGGTTTTTGAAACACTTAAATATGAAAATATATATGCTAATCTTAAGAAATGTTCGTTTTACACTGATCAAGTTGTGTTTTTAGGATTTGTTGTAAGTTCTCAGGGATTAAAGAACGATGAAGAGAAAATCAAAGCTATACAAGATTGGCCTACACCCACAACTATTAGACATGTTAGGAGTTTTCACGGTCTTGCTAGTTTCTACAGGAAATTTGTGAAGGATTTCAATACCATTGCTGCACCCCTAACCTCAGTAATTAAGAAGAATGTGAAATTCAAATGGGAGCAAGCACAAGAAGATGCATTCAATCTGCTCAAAGACTGCCTCACACATGCACCTGTTTTTGTACTTCCTAACTTTGATAAAACGTTTGAAATTGAATGTGATGCTTTTGGTACATGTATAAGAGTTGTCCTAACTCAAGGAGAAAAACCAATAGTTTACTTCAGCGAAAAACTCAGTGAAGCTTCTCTCAATTACCCTACATATGACAAAGAACTCTATGCTTTGGTAAGGTCTCTTGAAACTTGGCAACATTATCTATTATCCAAAGAGTTTGTTATTCATACAGATCACGAGACGCTTAAATATTTAAGAGGACATACCACACTCAAGAAAAGACACACTAGATGGCTTGAGTTCGTAGAAACGTTTCCATATGTATAGAAAAGGAAAGGAAAACGTTGTAGATGATGCTCTCTCAAGAAGGCACGCTCTAATTAGCACCATGGAGGCTAAGATCATGGGATTTGATCATATCAAAGGTTTATATGAGACTGATCCAGGTTTTGAAGAAGCCTTTAAAGAGACAAGCAAAGTCGCTTATGGAAGCTTTTACTTCTACCAACATGATAGATTTTTATTCAAGGATAAGAGGCTTCGTATTCCACACAGATCTATGAGAGAACTGCTGATCAAAGAAGTACATAGAGGAGGACTTATGGGACATTTTGGCTGAAACAAGACTCTAAGTGTTTTTATGGAACATTTCTTTTGGCCGCATATGAAAAAGGATTTGGAAAGATTCTGTGCAAAGTGCATCACTTGCTTAAAAACAAAATCCAGGTCACATCCTCATGGTTTATATATGCCTTTGTCTATTCCTAACCTACCTTGGGTAGATACTTCTATGAATTTTGTTCTAGGTCTCCCAAAGATCAACCACAAGGATTCCATCTTTGTAGTTGTTGACAGGTTCTCAAAAATGGCTCATTTCATTCCATGTAATAAGACTAATGATGCAACTCAAACAGCTGATCTATTCTTCGAGGAGGTAGTGCGCTTACATGGAGTTCCAAGAACCATCGTTTCAGATCGTGATACCAAGTTTTAAGCCATTTCTGGAAAACTTTGTGGAGAAAGTTGGGGACTAAGCTGCTCTTTTCGACTACATGTCACCCCCAAACAGATGGCCAAACTGAGGTAGTTAATTGTACTTGCTATACCTTGCTGAGAGCTACGGTGGGTAATAATTTAAAGAACTGGTTATCTTGTTTACCATACATTGAGTTTGCTTACAATCATGCCAAACATTCTGCTACTAACTTCTCTCCTTTTGAAGTTGTTTATGGATTTAATACTGATACTCCACTTAATCTTTTACCACTACCCCAAGCTGTTTATTCTAGTACTGAAGGAGAAACTAAGGCAGATTATGTGAAAAAGCTTCATCAAAAGGTCAAGGAGAATCTGGAAAAGAAAACTAATAGATCACTACAAGAAAGCAGGTCAGATTCCGACCGCCGTTTTGGTCGGAATCTGATAAAATTTGGTCGGAAATTCGGATTCGTCGGAAAATAGTCGGAATTTTGCCGACGAAGTGAGTGGTCGAAAAAGTGGTCGGGATGCTTCGTCGGAGAAGTAGTCGACAATATTCGTCGGAAAATCATCGGAATAAATATCTTCGGAAATTGGTCGGAAAAAAAATTCCGACCAATTTTCGACAGCAGTGATGCATGTGGTCGAAAATAGTTCAGAAAAAAATTTTCGACTAAATATTAAAAAAAAACCAAAAAAATAAAAATTATAATTAAAAAACTAATAATATTTTAGGATTTAAAACTAAAAATATATTTTAAAAAACTACAAATAAAAAAGTTCATATTATTTTGAAAATAAAAACAACAAATAAAAACCGAGATCTTCGAAAATTCATATTGTACTTTCTATATTGTAAATTTTTTTTTCCGGCGAGAAGGACGTTTGAGTTTTTTTTTTGAATCGATTTGTTGATTTGTGATTTGTGAGGAGTAGGGACGCTTATATAGAAAAAATTCCAACGGATTTTCGACTACCGTGGTCGGAAATTCGTCGGAAAAATAAATTCATTTAAATTATGGTTGAATAATTGCATCGAAACAACAAAGACACATTTCCGACGAATTTTTGACCAATTCTGATTTCCGACAAATTTCCGACCAATTTCCTATTTTCGACGAATTTTCGATTACGGAAACATAAATTCAATTAAACTATGGTTAAATAATTTCATCGAAACAATAAAGGCACATTTCCGACAAATTTCAGACTACGGTGGCCAAAAATTCGTCGGAAAACGCATTTTGATTTCGACGAATTTCCGACCACGGTGGTCGGAAATTCGTCGGAAATATAAATTCATTGAAACAATGGTTGAATCATTGAATCGAATCAACAAAGACACATTTCCGATGAATTTCCGATCACACGCATTTTAATTTCCGACGAACCTCCGACACCTAATTTCCGACCACATTGGTCAGAATTTCGTCGAAAATATTGGTATATTTTTATCGAAAACTCGTCGGCAAGTTTGAAATTATTTTTCCGACTAATATCCGACAGATTTTCAGACCATTTACTTTAGTTGGGAAAATTTCCGTTTTTTCGATGGATTTTTTCGGCGACTTTTCGACGATTAAATTTTAGTCGGAAAATATTTGAAATTTCCGAACAAAATTTATTTCGTCGGAATTGCATCGGAATTTTTTCGACCACTATTGTGGTCGGAAATAGCCTTGTTTCCTTGTAGTCGATAAATAATTGGTAACTTTTGTATTATCTAACTCATAACGTATAAGATTTAATTATGTTGGCTAGGAGACGCATTGTATGGTCGGATTTCTAATCTTTGTCATTTTTTCCATCATGGCCTGAGTAGGGTCTAAAAGCAACTAGGTCTCAAAGGTCATTCTTCTTTTCCATCGGCAAGTATCTCACACCTTCTTTGTTGGAAAAGTTGAAAGCTTCACCAAACTTGCTCATAGGGTAGGAGAAACGGTGCGCTCCCACTCTAAATGAGAAAGTGTCTTCACTTGCAAATGGTTTAGAGCTCTTCTTATAGTTGATCTCTAGTGTAGCTAAGAATGCAACTTGGGCTCGCGGTATGTGAACTCATTCATTTCATGGAGGTCTCCTACCTATCTTATTTGTAGTGCTATAATGTTACAAACTGGATTGATAGTTGTTTGCTCTCTTATTTTGGCTTTGATTGGTTACACAGTTGAAGGCGGTTAGAGGTTTAACCGCTCGTTTTGTTACCAATCAGATGAGTGGATAAAATAGGTAGATTAAACGGGGTTGTTGAGATAGGCGGTTAGAAGCCTAAACGAAGCGGTTGTGAACCGTCTAAAAATATGTGAGTTTATAACCCTCTTATTTACCAAACAAGTGGTCGAACTTTTAATTTTCTAGATACTTTCTATTTAAAAAATATATATTTATTCAAACGGGCGGTCAGATTTTAGAATTTCTTTTTTAAAAATTATATTTAAAATTATATTTTGTTATCTCTGATAATTATTTTTTTACTATTCAACCGTTTTATACAAATCATAACTATTATTTAACCGCTCGTTTGAACTCTACTGCTATTTCTTTTCTACCACCTCTAACCGTTTTATCGCCTCTTTCACAACCTCTTAAAAACTTCTTTTATTTATTTTTACAATCACAACCTCTTAAAATTTTTTTTACCGCTTTAAATCACTTTGTACTTGCAATTTTACTATAGAAAATTTGGTTTTTAAAGTTAGTCATTAACATGATTGCGACATGTATCAAGTCCGTCCATAAGATGTTGACACATGTCAAAAAATATTTAACTTTGTTTTCCTTAACGAAATATGAAAACTAATTAAGAAAAAAAACATATTTACATATACTAATTTATATGTGTATGTGTAAATTTTTTAAACTGTTCTTTTCCTTAACCAAAAATATATATATATATATATATATATACTAATTTACGTGTGTCATTGGTCAATTAGATTTTGACATGTAAAAAAAAAGTTAATTCATTTAGTATAGATATTAACCAATAAACAATGAATGATAAGTTATTTAACATTAATTTAAAATTTATATTTACCGTTGTAATGTAGTGTTTTTTATTCGTAAGTGAAAACATAAAAAACTTGAAAAAGTAATGAGTAGTTTTCGATTACTTGATGGGAAAATAAATATAGTTTTACTTATGTTTTATTTTATAAATTTTAGCGTATGTAGTGTCTTTTATTCAGAAGTGAAAACACAAAACCTTGAAAAAAATAATGAGTTTATAAGAATGAATTTTTGATTACTTGATGAGAATGTTAGTATATATTTTTTTATGTTTTATTTTATAAATTTTAACTCATTTGAAATTAATTTAACATTTGATAAAATTATTTTCCTATGAGATTACGGCATATAGAAAAATATATCTAAAACAATGTTGGTTTTCTAAATTGTTTTTTGGATATTTTGTTTTAATTTACTAATTATATTTTATTTTTAATTCTTTTAATACTAAATAAGATATATATATTTGATATGATGCACATATTGTTTTTTATATAAAGATTTTAGCTCTTATTTATTAAAATAGAGTGCGTAGAATTAAAATCCGGTTTATTATAATGAAATAGATAGGTAATATATATATATATATATATATATATTTTTTTTTTTTTTTGATAGGTTAAAGATAGATAGTTAAATTGTATTACGAAATAGAAGGTGTGGTGTTCAAATCGGGTTCTAAAAATTTACAAGATAAAAACAAAAAGAAAGATGTGTTGATTACCAATAAAGATATAGCCCATTAGAAAAATAGTCTTAACGGTCATAAGATGCCTCTAGTGTTATCCCGAATGACAACATCACTTCACGCTACGGCGACGAGCCTCACAACACTTCGCCACTTTTCGAACCGCACACAGCTAACGTGCGCAGCTTCATTATCACCTCCTCCATGGAAACAGAGTCGGCGAGTTATCTCCGTCTCCTTCTTCCTCTCCCGTCTCCTCCTCCTCCCTAACGGTACACATATCTCTCTTCAATTTCACCATATTCCAATTCTCAATTTCATGAATTCGACTTGAAATTTCATTGATTCGAGTTTTGTTTTGGTATTTGTATGTTGTATTGTTGATCAGATGCCATGGCTGGTAGCTTAATTGATAAGTACGTAAAGAGGTAAGTAAAATTTGGGATTGTTATCAAAATCGTCCTTTGATATCTGAACTTAGATTTTGAAATGTAGTTACTAATTTTCAGTACAAGGTTTGGTGAAATATTGAACTTAAAACCAGTTTTTGAATAGGAAAAAACTTGATCCACTTGAAGCATATGTACCACCAGTGATTCTAGCTCAGCTACAGATCAAGGACCTTGGTAAAATTTCTGTGGTTTTGCTACACATTCTTCTTAAAAAGTCTTGCTGTATAGCTAACATTGTGTATATTTATGATGTTGGAGAGGAATTTTTGAATGCGGAGAAACCTGAATTCGAGGCTTGTAGACGCCAATTGCGGTCTGGTCCTGCTAGTTCTCTGCGTGTAAACATTCGAGCTGTAAGTTTAAAGCTCACTTGTTGTTGTCACCCACAATCTTGTTTTTTGTTTCTGTTTGATGATAAAATGTGTAATCGAAACTCTTTCAGGTTGCTCAGTATGCTTCAGATGATGGGTTTTCCAAAACTGCGACTGATGATGTTGATCGATGTCTAAGGTACTGATGTTTCTCGGTTGTGTTTATGTTTACAGATGACCTTTGTGTGTGTAATTTATGTCGTTTTTTTTTTTGTAAAAAGAGCATTGGAAGAACTGGATTCGTTGTTTCTACGCGCGTCGAGGAAAGATTCAAATGCAACTGTTGAGTTGATGAAGTCGCAGCTTGGAACAGCGTTAACCGCTCTGGACAGGTAATTAGTATATACAAGCATACGCAGCGCACACACAGGAGAACATTTTCTAACCGAGCAGAACTTGCAGCCTTCTACAAACGGTTCCTTCTCAAGTACTTGATAGAGGGAAAGCTATGGTGGAAGTCTACAGATCAGCATCTGAACAAGATGCCGATGTTTCAGACTCCTCTGAGATACAGCAGCTCCAGTCCATACTGTGAGTGACGTCTCAACATGGACTTTTACTACCCAAAATTAGCTGTTGATATACAACATTGTTATCAAACTCTTCTGATTTCATGTATATCCCGTATCCATGTAAAACAATTGCATATATTGAACCCCAAAAAAGCATGCTTCTAAAGTCGGTGGCAAGATATGATCCACAGGCACTTACCGGTGAAGCAGTCCGACAGGCTTTACCAATGCAGCATCTGTGACACATAATGGCATACACTAAGCTTAAATCGCTAGGTGATGACATGCTAATATTTCTCTATCAATTGATTAACCCTTCATAGAAGGAACAGGTTTGAAACTTGCAAAGCCAACTTCATTCTCTTTAGACGCAGGCCAAAACAGCTAAGATGTTAAACAGAACCAATTGTGTAGAGCGAAATAGTTCCTGTCTATGTTGAGGAAAGATCCAAATGCAACAGTCTTCAGGTTTAAGTTTACTATTTAGGAGGATTGACCAATTGTAAAGCAAAATCACTAACCATACTTCTTTACAATATTGTGGCTGACACTCTTTAGCTCTACTTCTTAAAAGTTATTCTAGATTTTGATATCCTCTTGTTGAGGATATATATTTCAAAACAAAAGGACTTTTTAAAATCCATTATTAAATTTGTATCATGTTTAACTCTAATATTGAATTAGTATTGGGTATATATAAATGCTTAAAACCAACTAACATCTCAAACCTATTATAAATGAAATGTAGAACTCCGTGTGTGATTTCTGCACTAAATAGCAAAGCATGGGATCTATAATGAAGTCTGAAATAACATTTATTCTGCGTCTTCTCATTACTTGATGATCTTACTTTAAAATGTCCATGCCGAAACAGATTCCATTCTCGTACCAGATGTACTGTCTGAAGTTGTCACCCAAGAAGCTTATGTGGGTTAATGAGAAACGGAAACTCCTTGGAACTTGTTTTGTTTCATCACTTATCATCGTCTTAGCTGCTTCGCCTTTCTGCAGTGCGCTGTCCTTGTTGATCCTTTTGAGCTTAAAAATCAGAATGATACAAACAAACCAAACTTGAATGGGTATTGGGCGTTCGACAAAGTGGACATTCTTGCTTCTCATTGCACCACTCCATAATGCAGCTCCTGCACATGACAGATGACTCTTTTAACCCGAGCACAATGTTTCAGTGTCCATTTTGGATCTTTGGTTCTGTAATTCGAGTGAATCTGTGTTGTCGATACAAGGTTCAACTTATCAAAGCAGTCTGAACCAATTGGACACCAAGACACTAAATTCTTCGGATTTTGAATCTTATTAGGGTTTGGAGCTAACACATTGTAAACGTGTTCAAGATCAGCCCTAGGAAAAGAGAAGTAATTACAGAATAGGAAGGTTTATTACCAACAAAACACATGACCACAAGGAGTGGCTGTCGGGTGTTGACGGTTGCTTAAGCAGAGAGTGCATTTTCCTACTGCCTGCAAGCACAGTAGATATCAAGGTAAACATCTAATATCACAAGTGGTAACATATTGATTTCATCAAAACGAGAGAAAAATAAGCCCCTCTGGATTTTTTATTCAGACAAGCAACAGAATAGTCCCAAAATTGGATTAACATATGACCTCGTCTCACTAGAAACTATATGTAGAGCGGGAATCAGTCGAATGGCCATCTACTCTAATCAGATATCATGAGACTAAACTACCATTTTGTTTTTCTTAATTACACTTATACAAAATAACCTTTGCGTAAGGGCATGGATTTTGCTAAGAGGTATGTGCCTCTCTTCCAAGTATATACCTTTCGTCCTTTTCCAACAATGATCACTATTCAGGATATTAGCCGTTTCAATGTAATAGAGGTTTCTAACTTGTTTATAATTATTTTACCTCCATAGTTGAAGTTGAATCGGAGGTGGACCAGTTTCCCTTTTCAGCTTCTGAAGTTATCAAATTTCCCTCTTCATTTAAAACAGGTAACCCTCTCCCTGCAAGAACAATACCCAAACTATACTATTGTAAGGTGAAATAGGTGATGCATAAGAAGCTAAATATTATCGCCTTTGTTACCATCTTCTCTCACATTCCTTTCTAAAGAGCCTTTACTATGGTGCCAATTTAGACCATAATTTATAGACATTTTGATATTGACAACCTAACGTATAAATCATACACAAATATCGTTTATGTTGGGAGATACCCTGATAATCTAGGAATTTCTAGATCATTAACATTCAAATCGAGGACATGAAAGCCAGACCTCCTGAAGTTTGATAAGATCCTATAGACGCCTGCTGAACTGAGCTTGTGATAGATGACAAATTACTCCGACGCAATCCCTCAGCAGCAAGGATGCACAATTGGATTAGAAGGAAAACCCCAAGAATTTGGTATCTGCTCAACAAGACTTAAGGGAGTTCAGTTACTCTGTGATAGTAAAAGTCAAGAGTTGCAAGTGGAAGAAGACAGAAAAATCATTACCTAGGTCTCTGATTCAGTTGCTTTCCTATGAAAACATAACGAACACCGGATGCACGTTTCGATGTATGATAATACAAACCTGAATAGAAACGAAAATTACTAGTTCAGAACATTACAAAAAACAGTCTGCGCAGGCTTTACATATGTTAAATATTTATCACAAATATCACCTTCAAAGTAAAAGAGCATCAGATTGGCACGCAGAACCAGTTGTAAGACTTCACGGGCAACAGGGAGAACCTGAAAGCACAAACATGAATAAAATACTCGCTAGCAGGAAAAAAAACTGAACCATGAGAATTAAAACCTAAGGGGTATACATTACCACAGGCCATCTCTGAATAGCTCGGAGCCACAATCTCTTAAGTCTATCTTTTAACCTAGATACTACAGAAGCTGAAGTTTCGATTTGAGATGAAGATGAAAGATCAATCATTCTTGGTAAGTGGATATGACTACCACTATCCAAGGGACTATCACCAAAAAACTCATCAGAATCATCAAAGGTGACTGCTTGCGTGGCAGCTCGCGTGCTGCAAACAATTATATTAATTTAGCAATACTTCACTCGCAAGAGTCAAATATTTCATTGTAAACAACAATAAGAAAAGGAGATGAAACCTAATTCTCTCTGCGATATATGGAACTGCAGTCTGGTACAAAATGAACAAAGCACGTCTAGCTGGTGTAGGAGAGAGTCCATAAGGTCCTGCAACCTAAATTACATCGTTCTTCATCAGAAAAAACCAATCTTTCCACCAAAAGCTTTAAAACGGAGCATTGTAGATACAGAATAAAACAGCACAATCTATCTATTGATAGGAAGATCTTGATCTAATATCGGATTTAAATGGCTTGTGCTCCTAGGAATAAAAACCAACTAGAATATCGAGAACATAGCCTCATAAGTAACATAGGTTTGTCGATAAGGTCCTGCAACCTATATTAGATCATTCTTCATCAGAAAAGACCAATCGTTCACCAAGAACTTCCAAGGGAACATTGTTTATAAAGAAAAAAACAGCACAATCTATCTATTGACAGAAGATCTTCATCTAATACCGGACTAAAATGGTTTGCTCTCAGAAGGTAAAATGGGTTTGTGTACTAAGCACACTCAAAAGATTGAGTCAAGCAATACAACCTGTATAATGTCACAGTACTCTTCTCCTAAAGTTTGCTGCCCTGAACCTGTCGTCAGAACATAGTAAAGCATCTGCCCAAGAAGCTTCATCTGCCCAAAAATGAAAACAAACAACACAAGCTCTCATGGAAATTCCAAAGGAATGAATATAAATTGGTCCAGGAAGAAACTGTATATTACCTCTTTCTGGTAAGCTAGAGCGATTCTTGTACCTAACAGTGATCAAAATGAGTGCATAATTTGGATAAATCAATGCAATTCGACGACGACGATGAAACAATTAGTACACAATTTTGGGAGATTAGTACCGAAAAGGTGACGGAAGGCATCGCGGCAAGCTTCGTGGATGAAAGAAGCGTATTGATCGTCTTTCTCAGCAGCTCTCATAATCTCCGGCTGAGCTGCTAACGGGAATTGCCTGATTCCGCCGTGAAACCCGCTCGAACCGGGTTCATCCTGACCCGGACCCGAATCCCCACTAAGTCTCATCGTTTTTTTTCGTGGTCATTTAGTGGATCGATGGTCTTGCCGAGTGATGTTTATTCGGCTCTTGATATTTCCAACCCAAAAGAAAAAGAATTTTTTTTGGTCAAATTTATCAGTGCCATTAATTTTTTTTTTAATTATGTATATACGATTAATAATATTTATTAGTATTCTCTTTAGATATATCATCTTCTTTTTAAACTTCTTAAAAAAAAAAAAATCAAATTACTTGGGTAAAAACTAAATAATCTTTATAAATTTGTGTTGGTAACTCTACTCATTACAATTGTAACATTGTCTCATAATTTTACCCATATATATATATGAGACAATTGTTATAATTGTAATTAGCAGAGTTACCAACACAAATTTCTAAAGATTATTTAGTGTTTACTCAAGTAACTTAGTTTTATTTTTAATTTATTTTAAAAGTTTAAAAAGAAGATGATATATCTAAGAGAAATAAAGATATAAATAATTTTTAACAGATAATATTTTTTCACTTTTCAATACACATCTATTATTGAAAATGATTTCCTACGCATGGTTTACCGCATAATTTCTTTTTGTATAAACAAATTAAAATTTTAGGCAACAAAAACTTGAAACAAAATTATGTTTTTTTCTATTATTGCGGGTTGTTGTAAAAACAAAAATAACCATAAAGATAACTTCTATTTTTTTTTTTCTATTCCACACGATTCAAGTTTTAAGAATCTGACATTGATTACATAAAATGATAGACGATTTTGAAACATAGTTTTTAGTCAAAATATTAATTTATGATGAACCTAATGTGAGGATTAGTGAGACGTGAAAATTAAGCAACATTGGCGGGAGCTAACGCTCAGCTTTAGGTGGGTTCCCACGGTCACAAAAGTCTACCATAGTTGAGTTATGAGGAATGGTACAGCTTGACTTTGGTAAAAGGGGATTACGTTTTGTCTAAGAAAATTGTAGGTTTTGCTGCAGAAAAAACTGCAGGTTTCAAGGCTGCACATTTCTGTGTGAAGACAAACAACAACCCTAAAGCATTGTCTATAAAGTGATACTGATGCAGAGAGAGAGAGAGAGTTAAGGTGAGCGTGACAAGAGTTTAGAGAGAAAACAGAGAGAAACACTTTGAAACATAAGTTTTGGGATTGAGTTTCTTGTAAGCATCAAAAGACTGTTAGTGTGTAGTTACATCGATGGTTTCAGCGTTGCCAGTTATGATATTTGGTGGGTAAAGGAGACAGGGAGAAGAGATGAAATTGAAGACTTTGATTTTAAGATGAAGAAAAACGGCGGAGGAAATTAAGAGAGATTAGGTTAATAGGCTCTGATACCATATAGGAAGAAAGTCTTATTTACAGCAATAGATGTACAAGGATATATATACAATAAAGGAGAGACTCTAGGTAAATGTAAATACAGCACATTCCTTATATAACCGATTGAGAATCCATGATATTATTATGTATCCTTAACACTCTATACATTGTAACAGATTCTGTATTGGTGTGTAAAACTCTCTATCTAGTGGATTCCGAGGATGCCTCGGCGAGACGTAGGTGTTGCTATTTTGGCTCACCGAACTCGTTAAAGTCTTGTGTGCTCCCTTTTATTTTCTCTGCTCTTTCTTCATCTTTGTTCTGTCTTTCATTTCGGTCACCGTTGCTTTCTCCACACAAGTCACAGCTTGTTCATTTCTGCAACTGGTTCTTGTGACGTTTGCAGGTCTTGAGAAAGTCGACATCTTTAAGGCCTCAGACTTAACACCTAATTATGGAGATACAACAACAACAGCTTATAGGTAGAAATGGGGGTACTTCTCTCCTCCAAAGATGGTTTAAATTTTAAGAATTCTCTTATTTTCACACCCTCTAACCATGTTGTATGGTCTTGATTTCTTATCCATTTTTTAGTAGCAACATGCAATATGCGGATTGGAACCTATGACACATCGATGACATTAGAAAAACCAAAAAGCCACATGCCTTGGTTTGATTATTCACTTAAGAACTAAGTGCGGCTTACAAACTAAATACAGACCTCTAAAATCTATCAACAATTGATTTTTTTTTTGTTTCTCTCAACAATTAAAAAAATGGGTATTCTACAAAAATAATTTCTCTATTTTTTTTCAATTTTACCCTCCATCTCCAAAAAATATAGGTTAATCTCGCAAAGTTAAAAATAATAAACAATATAATCCGTTTTTATTACCGTCAAGTTTTTAAATTTTGATAAATAATATATACAATCGAAACCCTTACGACGAAAAAATCCAAATCTAATTTTACAATTTTAAAAATCTAATGTATATGACCTTGAAAACGTTTATAAGATACTTATAAGGGTTATTGTACCACCCCCATTTCATAAATTTTTTAAATTTTTCTTACTATGTGTTAGTTTTCGAATTACTAATCAGATTACTACACAAGCGGAAGACTTAACCCATTTAACTTCAAAATCCACACTAATTGATTAATTAAAATCCAACAAAACTCTAAACAATTCCTACAAATAATTTTCAAAATTACTTAACTCCAAATATTTTATTTAAACAATTAAATTAATTAAACTCCAAAATTATTCTCAACTTAAACAATTCCTCAAATTATTCTAACAATATTCTCAAATATTCTCAACAATATTCAACACTCAAAATCACTCAAATCATGCTCAAATAATTTATCTAAAATAAATCAGTCTCAAACGCAACAAAATAACGACAACCAAATAACCATCCATCCGTCCACAACACCACCATGTCCCGCGAGCTCCTCAATCATCATTACCTGCATTCGTAAGTCTGAATGCGTAAGCAAAAGAATTGCTTAGTGAGGCGGTCATCCCGTCTCACTAGGCTTAGTACAAAAACGATCAAATACAAAAGTGCGAGATATATCATGCTTGGTTAATGTAATGCAATGGTTCCTCAAACTCAAACGTGAATGCAATGAAACAAGTCCAAAGTAGACACAACTCTCCAATTGAACCCAAACTTTTCATGATAACACTCAAACGCATACCCTTAACTAAACAAGACAATCAAACACAAACATCCAAAACGAAACTAATACATAGCCACGATCACACACTCACCTCAAACGCTTCTGGTCTCAACCCAAAAGCACACTAATAAAGGTTAATAGGAAACGCCAACAACCTAACAACACAAACGAATCGAGTTATACTCGATTCCTCAAAATGACCCAATCAGATCCTTAACTCACAAATGGACCGAGACCTCTTTAAACGATGATGATACTGATGTCACACGATCAGTATCAACTCCCCACAGCAAACTCAACAACTATCTGGTCACAAAAATAGCACACAAAAATTGATTAAAAATCGATTCACAAAACAAACACAAAATGATCTCAAAATGACCTTAAAGGGTCCTTACCCCAAACGATCACTTAATGAACACCAAAGCAAGCTCAAAACCACCTTAGAAGCTCACCAAACTCACGCTGAAGTTTCTGTCCAGAAACAACAAACACAACTTAATCAATACCAAATCCTCAAAATGACTCAAAATGGCTCCAAATTGGTTTTCCTTGCCAAACGAATGCAAGAGCCAACAACCACAGCCACACACGATCACTCTCAGCCACCACAACACACAGACAAGCTTCTGTCTAGAGGCCACACAAAAATTCAGACATGTCCCATGCATAAAAATTGTGTACAAAACGATTCAAAAGAGGTTTCTTACCAAACGATGCGAAGGGAATTCGGGCACAAGAAAAGTCGACTTCTTCTCAGCAAGAACAACACCCAAAGAAGCCTACAAAGACACCACAAGACTGCTTACAAAACGTCCCACCAAAAGCAAACGAAACCAAAGAGAATTCGCTTACCAATTCACGATTTCTCAAGGAACCAATGGGCACTTTTGCTCAATTCTGCAAGAACTCTCTTCCTACAGCCATGGACGACAACTACCATCAGAAACAGCTCAGAAACAACCCAAAAACAACAGCCAACAAGGAGGAGACGCTTACCACAATCGCGACGGGCTCATGGGACCAATTATCCTTCAAACGGCCAAGCTCTCTCTCAATTCTCTCACAGCAAAAAGGCACGACTTCTCTCTGTTCTAAGAGTGATTTTGTGGCCAGGGAGGTCATGGAGACCTTAAGAAAATGACCTAGGGTTTTAAGTCCATGGGTTGGGCCCTTCTTTTAAGAAAAATCCAATTTTCTTTTAAGTCCATTAGGCCCACCTTGCAAATTTTGGCTAGCCCTTTATTTTCAGTTTTTCCATGCCCAAAAGGTCATTAAAAACCAGATAGAAACAACAAAATTCACCTCCAACCGAAATTCCCTCAATCGGCCCCAAATTCGCAAAACCGGACCGCCTTGGGTCCCGACTGGTTCCACTCGGCCAAGTGCCATTCAAATAAACAAATTTGGGTTAAACAAACTTCTCTTATATGAAAAATCCATTTAAGGAAAGTTCGTGTCCAACCTTCCATATACGGACCCAAAAATGCCGACGATTGCAAAAACTGACGGACACAAAAAGCCAATGATAGCACTCGATAACCTCGACCGGTTCATCGATGACCCGACGATGTCATCGATGAATCCTCGACCATCCAACAGCCGAGCAATCGGTAAATCCGATCTCTCCACGTACGTCCAGTACACAAAACATCGATGATTCGGGACCTGTCCGATAACTGACCGAGTCGACAAAATGGCTGTCCGAAGGACGGGTCTTACAGTTATACTGCGTTTTGACTTCGTAATCTGTATTT
Source organism: Boechera stricta (assembly GCA_018361395.1). Taxonomy (NCBI): domain Eukaryota; kingdom Viridiplantae; phylum Streptophyta; class Magnoliopsida; order Brassicales; family Brassicaceae; genus Boechera; species Boechera stricta. The sequence continues at coordinate 6,104,943 of CM031541.1, forward strand.
TTTGAGATAAAGGATAGGGTTACAAAAATTGGCGAATTAAAGACTTTTTTTTAACAGAATATCCCAAAAATATTGGTTTGGCTCTTAAGTTTTTCATTTTATTATTTTGCTAAATAATTAGCCTTTTATTCTTTAGTTTTTTTTTCTTTAAGTAATACATTTTATTAATAATTTATTATCAGAATTTTATTTGTTCATCAATTAATGTGAAAATAAATCATATATATTAGAAGAGGTGGGTCCACACTTTATAACTAATATAAGAAATGCAGATCTTAATTTTCAACCATGCTTAGGAAATAAAATAAAATGAAGAGCACAAAAGAAAGATTCTCGAGAATTCTGTAAATTCTTTGCATCTTTGGGGACGGTAGATCTTAACCTTGGCATAAAAACCGGATCCGAGAAATCCAAACCAAACTGATCAGAACTGAAATAAGAGGTTTGGTTTAGTTTCAGGTAGCCAATAAAATCCAGATTGATCTTAAATTGATTTGATTCATTTTCAGTTTGTTCGGGTAGGAACTAAAATTCGAACGGGTACCCGAGAAAATATATACATACACATATTATGCCATCTATGCCTACGCCCTAAATGTACGATTGATTCCAAGCTTTTGCTTTATACACACATATTATGCCTTATATACCTAAGGTATAAAACAAAACCAAAAGAGGTTCACTTTTGATTTTGTTTCAACAAGTTTTCTCCTAAACCAAACTGGACTAACAAAACAACAATCAGATCTGACGAAATGCACAATTCTAAAAACAGCAGTTCAGATGTGAGTGAACAAACCACAATATGCGACAGAGCATCTTCGTTTAGATTTGAAGCCATAGCAAAGGGCAAAAAAGAAGATTTATTCGATGAAAACGAACAATTTTCGGATTCTGATTTGTTCTTCTCCCTTTTTTCCCTGTTGTAAGTACTATGTCAAAAAAATCCCACATGTTAAAAGCAGCATACTTTAATCTTAAACTCATCAAACTAAAATAGAACGGAAGTGATGATGTTACCGGTGCTGTCCTGTTCATCACAAAATCTTGATTTAACCAGTAAGTGTGGTTCTGATTTTGGTTTTTAATCTACGACCTAGTCAGATCTGCCTTGGGAGAACAAGCCGTTAGATCAAGATTTTGTGATGAACAGGACAACATCATCACTTTCGTTCTATCTTAGTTTGATGAGTTTAAGATTAAAGTATTTGAAGCTGGTTTAAACATATGAGATTTTTTGATACAATACTTACGAGAGGGAAAAAAGGAGGAAGAACAAATCAGAATCCGAAACAGGTTCGTCTTCATCGAACAAATCTTCTTTTGTGCCCCTTGCTATGACTTCAAATCTAAATGAAGATGCTCTGGTGAGTTTACTTAAAGTCGCATATTGTGGTTTGTTCATTCACATATGAATTGTTATTTTTAGAATTATGCATTTCGTTTCAGATCTGATTGATGTTTTGTTAGACTATTTTTGTTTAGGAGAAAACTTGTTGAAACAAAATCAAAAGTGAACCTCAATATGGTTTTGGTTTTGTTTTATACACACATATTATGCCTTATATGCCTAAGCCCTAAAGAAAACCAATCCTTTCAAGTTTCAATACAAATAAGCCCAAAAACTAAAAACCTCGAATCCCTAATTGACCTAAACGATTAACGACGAGCACCGGCAACTCCTTCTCCTCTCTCAGCTTCGTCAAGAAATCAATCGTAGTCACTAGTATGTAACTTGTCCTATTTTAACTTCGTTTAATTTGATGAAATATGTAAATAGAAATTAGGTTCTAGTCTCATGCATTTGGATTTTGGATTTTAGGATGTTATCTTCTTCATTTGGTTTAGTTCTGTTTCTGTCTGCGGGAAAAAGAGTACAGATTCAAATTTGTCCTCTTTCAATGTTTTAACTTTTAACTGGTATTGATTAGGTGTTCCTCTTTTCATGTTTTGCATTAGTCTTCCGAGTACAGACTGAATCAAAGCACTGTGTTCTTCTCCTAGTTTTAGACGCCTAGTATCCTTCTCCTAGTCCTAGACTCCTAGTATAGATTTGATTTCATTATGTAGCTTAGTTATGATATGTTTTGTTTTGACTTTTATTTTTGATCAAATCTTTCATTATTGTAGATGGATTCTTCCTCACCTCAAGCAAAAGATGATTTTTTAAAAGATAATGATGGAGTGGAGGAAACTAAAGATGATTTCGGGACAACTTGTCCTGTAACTGGAAGCAAAAGGAAAGAAAATCCTAGAAGTGCAGATAGCTCAATTCCATCTAACTCAAAGAAGAAAAATACTAGTACAAGGTTTTGGATATGGGATCGTTATACAAGAATGAAGGAGGACAAGAATAAATGTATATGCCATTACTGGTGTGGAGTTAGGTGCTGTGCAACAACTAATGGAACTTAATGTTTGAAGAAACATCTAGAAGTCTGCAAGAAATACAAGACATGGCAGGAACGTAATACTCAGAATCAACATATTTTAAATCCTAAAGGTGATGGTGGTAATATGAAGTTGTCTTTTCTGAAGATGTTTTCAAGGAAGCTTCTAATGAGATGGTTGTTTTGGGTGAATTGCCACTTTCATGAGTTGAAAGTTTTGCTTGGAGACATTTTTGCACTCAAGTTAATCTTTACAAGTCCCATTCTCGGAGAACAACAAGTAGAGACATTGTGGAGATGTATGTGGAAAGGAAAGCAGTTATGATAAAGGTGTTTCGTGCTAATAAGCAAAGGGTATCTCTGACAGTAGACATATAGGTTGCTCCCACAACATGAGCTAGCTACATGGTCATCCGCCTATGAAAGCTGATAATTGATTTTAAACACATCTCATATCATAAGGAGCAACAATATGTTCTGTTCTTTAGTGATTTCAACATATGCTTCTGTGAGTTTTTATAAGTGTTATAATGAAATTGTGACAATTGAAAGGAATCTAATAAATATTTAGATCCAAAAATCTCATAAATCAATCCTAAACAACTAACAATTTAAAAAAAAAAAAAAATATTCCAATTAAAATAGAACAAGATATAGTCACAATGATCACATAAGCAAAAAAAATATTATGCGAATATTAAAAGTTGGCATGATATCGAATAAATATAAAAATTTGTTATTATTAAGAAGAACCTTTTGAATGTATAATTGATTTCGAGATCCTTCCAAAATGTCTTTATGTTCTAATGTTCCAGAGTGGTTGAATTGGAAACCTTATATATAGTTAAAATAAAAAGTAAACTAGATAAGGAACAAATCGAATAACATCTTGTAAAGTATTAGATCTATTAGAAACAAAACGTCAACTTATTGTGTGAAAGAAAACCAAATCTTCAAAAAACCAATTCTCTTTTACAAAATAACTTATTATAAAAGAAAAACGAATCACAATGATCACATGAGCAGAAACATCAATTCCAAAATATATAAAATCGAACTGAATATAGAATTTAAAACTCATTATTATTAAAACATACCTTTGAATACATAGCTGATTTCGAGTTCACTTATCTGATGCTATCAAATCTTATTCTTACAAAATATTATAGGCAAATCTGAAATATTTGTTGTGTTTGTTTTAATAGATGCGGCGCAACTGAAATTGAAAAAAATTTATAGATTTCTTGAACCTTAAATATGAAACAAAGGTTAACTTTGATAAAGAATAAGTATGGGCCTATGAAAATAAAAGCCCTATGAAAAATGGGCCTTTCATTAAGTTTAAGCAAAAAAAATCAAATTTTTAGCCTTTACTTACACTCAATTTATTTTTAGACCCTTATTTTCATTTTTCTCTTCAAAAATGAGTTTTTTATATGATTTTTTTATTAAATGGAGACAGTCCATAAAACCCACACAATTCTGTCCACGCCTCTTAAGCTAGGTTTGTAAAGAACAAATAAAAACAAATCAAACAACATTGTATAAAATAGAAAATATTGGATCTAAGTGAATTTAATATGTCATATTTGAATATATGGTGTAGTACTAACAATACAAATGGAGTACCAATATTAAGAAAAAGGCAAATGCATTGAAAAATAAAAAATTGATATAACGTTTTGAATATTCGAAGTAGGTGTTTTTTATGAGTATGGCTCATCATGACTATTATTATAAATCTAAAACGGGTGAAAAATGTTTTAGCACTTTATTGTTTATCAGTGAAAAGTGAAAACATTTTGATATGTAGTAATTATATTCAAATATTTCTTTGATGCGGCTAAAATTTCAGACACATTATCTTGAAACATAATAAAAAAAAATTATCTCAAAAATAAATACGAAATTCTTGATAGATTTAGCGAAAAACCTAATACGATAATAGATTATATAAAAAATGGATATATCAGAATAATTATGTCTCTACTAATTTAGAAAATTAACAACCAAGTTAAACAAAAAAAATTAAGAAGAATATGGAAATCAATTGAAAATTTTATCAATCCAAATTTTTTTAAATTTAGACATTGCTTCATTTTCCATAGTAAAATTAAATATTTTGCAATAAACATTTTGTACTGCTAACACTTTTTATTTAACTGGAATATCGATTATAGTAATTTATATAAATCGAGATGATATATCTATAAAATAATTATTATTTTATTTTTCACCGAATATATCTTATATATTATTACCATAATGATTTTTGCTAAAGAACTCTCACGTTCAATCTCATATTTAGAAAAGATTAAAGTTACATTAATGAATGATAATAATTACGAACCATGCCAATAATTTTTTTTAAATATTTTTTCATAGGATCTTATTGAAAATCAGAAAAAACATTCCTTTTTCCAATTTTATATTTTCTTATTTTGATTTTTTTAAAATAAGCAATGAAAATGAAAAAGGAATTACAAAAATTAGAATCATACTTTCCTTTTTCAAATTTATATTTTTTTTAGTTTTCAAAGAATTCTAAAATAATTTTAAGTTTATTTAATATAACATAAAACCAAAAAAATGAATTACAATAAAAAATAAAACAAAAAAGGGAATTAAGATGATGTTAAAGAAGGGTACATACCCTCGTGATATCGTAGATTTGGCATCGAAAGAGCCAGCGACGTGGATAAATGCTTAAAAAAAATAAGGAGGAGATACAAGAATTTACGACAGATCCAACAAGGACGGACGTAGCAAGTATGGTACCCGTTGCCATATTGACGGATCATGGAAGGGGACAGACGGTTTCTCAAGGATGGGCTGAATTTGCAACCAGGTGGAGGACCCTAAAGTATCGTTGGGATCGAGAAGTATTCGTCGAAACTTGTCTCTGCTACATCCGGAACTGGAAGCTCTCATATGCGTGATGCAATGCATGATAGTCAAGCAACAACTATCAATCAGTTTACTCACCGATTGTGCAGATTTAGAGTCAATGGTGAGTTCTTTAACAGACTTGTCAGCTTTCAAGATGCACCTGAAGGAAGTGGAGAAGCTCAAAGGATCTTTTAGTGTTTTTTCTTTGTAAGTAAATCCTCGTCTTTCCAATACGGAAGTCGATAACTTAGGTCATAATGCTAGATTTTTTTCGTAGGAGGTTTGTTATGTAAATATTTCTCTGCCGATTTGGATCGATGTACCATTTTTGTTTTTAATAAATCGTTAAAAAAAAATATGTTAAAAAAAAAGATGTAACATCATATTTTCCTTTTAATGTTTTTATATATTCGGATTTTATAATAAATTAAAATATTTTGATAACTATTTATTATAGAAAACGGCAAAAATCGACTCAAACATTTTGCCGAATGCTTTTTCATACCCAAAAAATGATACCATACATTTATGAACCTGAACCAATAAAGAATTCAAATTATACACCTGAACTATATGACTGCTAGCCGATTCCTACAGTGACCTACATGTTGTTAGTCAGCCATTTAACGGTACTGAGTCAGACGACATCGTGGCGAACACATGGTATATCGGCTAAGTAAAACGACATCGTTTTATCATCACGAAAAACAAATAAAAACGACCAAAACGATGTCGTTTTATTTAGCCCATATACCACGTGTTCGCCGTGGTGTCGTCTGACCCAGTACCGTTAAATGACTGACTAACTGATGCAGCGGAAACTTCGAACCAGTTTGTATTGTTGATTCACTCACGAATACCGAATAGAACTCTTCTAACTTCGTTGATAATTTTCTCACAATTAGCAAGTAGTAGGCTTCAAATCACACTTGAGATTTGGAAAAGATATTTAGAGAAAATATGTTTTTATTTCCGTTGAATCATTCTTACAAATCCCATAAAGGGTTTATATAGTAGAAAATACTACAATGTGAAAAGGTAAAAAATGTGTAAAGAAAGTAAAAGTTCGATGAATCATAATTATGACATAATATGATTCATCTCATGTGGTTTTATTTTAGAAGGTTCATCCAACTTGCAGATTCATCAAATGTATCATATTCCTTCAACGTATCTAGACGCCATCATTCCCTCCTGGTTGAGAAGACTTTGCCCTTGAAGTTGTTTCGCCAACAGTGTCGGAAGAGTCATCGTAGTCTCCATAATAAAGAACAAGGTGTTTGATGATGAATACATCGGCAGTGCGGATGTTGGTTGAAAGTTTGAGCCGATAAGCGTTTGGATTGATTTTCTCAAGAATTTCCACATGACTTATTTTTTTTGCAGTCAGCTTGTTATACTCACCAGAGGAGAATCATTCTTTTGTCAGTGAACCCAGACAAAGTCGCCAACCTTGAATTCGACATGTCGACGTCGTTGATCAGCGTGCTGCTTATAACGAACAGTGGCGGCGGAAAGATTGTTGTGTACCATTTTGTGAACATCAAGTAATCTTGAAACAAAATCTGAAGCCTTATCATGAATCTTGGTATTATCGGGTAATGGCAAGAGATTTAGTGGCCTATGCGGAAGGACTGCTCCTTGTTCAAGATCAATCCGATGTTGTATGTCACGAAGCGGCGGTAAACCGTTTGGTAGTCCTTCGGGAAAAGCATCCATAAATTCATTTAACAAAGGAGGCACCAAATCGGGAATTGGTGTATGATTTGAGGTCTCTTTGACTAGAAGAAAACATACCTTACCCGAATCTTTAATCTCATTGTCAAATTGAGGCAAGGACAAGAAATTGTTGTTTGTGCCTTTTATGATGGTTTCGCTGATAACATTCATATTTACATACTTTCATTCAATCATATAGGTTAGTTTCATAGGTTTTAACTAGCATTTATGACTATTTTAGTGCATTTGCATTTGTTTACGTGTTTATAGGTACTTGGAGGAAATCATGCACTTTTAGAGTATTTTGGAGCCACATGGAGCCATAGGGACTTTGGAACTGCTTGCTTTAGCCAAGAAAATTATGGAGAAACATCACAAGAGCCTCACAGGAGAAGCAACGGCCCTAACATTGACCAGGAGTGGTCGATGCCCATCCCGAGCATACCATCGACAGGCAGCATCGACCACACACGGTCGATGCTCTGCCTCGGACCGAACTTGAAGTCGACGATGAAACCCATCGATGCAAGCATCGACCAGGAGTGGTCGATGCTGACCGTAGAGTTTGAGCATCGACCAAGAACATCGACCCTGACCGGTCGATGCTGACGTTTCGAACCGAAAAAAGAAAGTTTCTGACTTGGCGATTCATGAGTGGACAACTTCATTTTCGTCCAACATTCTCTAGAGACCTAAAAGCACGACTTTGGCTCCCCAAAACAGACCTAGCACTATATAAACACGTGTACCCTCATCATAAGGAGGCCCCCAATTTTTGCACAACTTTGTAGCCACCACTTAGAGAGAAATCTCATATGTTCTTTTGTTCTTAAGTTTTATTATGCAAGTTCTTTAGCTCTTCTTCTTCTGATTCTTTGCTTTACTTTACTGTTTATATTTATTATTTTATCATGTCTTCTATCTCATATACTTCCGTCACCCTCGGAGTTATGAGCGAGTAGATCCTTTAGATCTCTGGGGTTGAGATCGATGATGGGATCTACTGATTAGAGATTGGTGTTTTCTGTTCTTAACCGATTAGCTACCTTGTATGTGGTCCTAAAGCTAGACTTAGTCCCTTGGAAGTTGTTTAAGAGCTCGGCCGGAAATAACATGTGTGGCCAAGTGTTTCGGGAACTCCCTACGCCGCGAGAGTGGGTAGAAGGGTTTCAGACTTACATACTTGGAATCCTAATTAATCGATAAATCTATTTTCGATTTGGGAGCTTATCTAAATTAGCTTTGATCAAGTTAGTTTAGCACCTTAGGGTCTTGATGCCACGAGAGTGGATTAAGATCTCAGAACTAAACATGTTGAAAGCTTGACTACGTTGTAGAGATGCAGTGGACAGTTAGGCCGGTCGATGACGAGATCATTCTTAATACTTGTAAGAGCACCACGAGAGTGGGCTTTTACAGAGAGATTCGTGGGCTTTTACAGAGAGATTAGCATACCACGAGAGTGGACTAGTCTATATACGAAATCTCTAAATCGATAGATATCGACGAAAGGTTAAAGAACATCAATTCTCGTATTAGAAGATTTCCGGATTCGTTCTCATTCACCCTTGGGATCGTTTTCTTCATTATTGTTTAATCGTTATTTAATTTAAAGTTATTTAATTTATGCACTTTAATTTACACACTTTTATTTATAAAATTTAATTTATGCAATTTACTTTATGAAATTTAATTTAAGTACCTTCATATATGCAATTTAATTTATGTTATTTAATTTATGCAATTTATTTTCTGTTATTTAAATTACGCAATTTACTTTACGTAATTTATGTTCGGTAATTTAATTATTGTCTATTTATTTTATGCATCTTAGGATTTAGAATAAAACCCCCAAACTCTATAATCTACCTAGATTAGATTTATTCTTGCAGTCCCTGTGTAGTTATTTTCAGTCTCGGTGGATCGACACCGTATGTACTACAATTGCATTGACTGTGCACTTGCGGTCACATCGGGTTAAACTCTCGGGAAAACTCGAGTGAAACCTGAGACGAGGTAAAACATGAGACGAGGTGAAACAAATCCGCCTATAACAAGTTTTTGGCGCCGTTGTCGGGGATTGTAGCAATAACCATATAGATTTGTATAAAGGAACCTCAGACTCGCATAAAGAAACAAGTGACACATAATCTCCCAAAGTATGAGCCTAAAATCCTTTTTCGGGGAATAATTAAGGGAAGAATAGCGGAGAGAATGAGAAATGCATTTGAAAAACAAATGAAAGGTGTGATCATCACTATGCCGATACTAGAAGCCTTCATGATGATTCCCAATGCTAGCAAATTCCTCAAGGATCTCGTGACTAAGAAGAAAAAGGAACTAACCGAGGTGGCATTCTTGACACACGAGTGCAGTGCCGTCATCCTCGATAAGAAGATTCCAAGAAAGCTAGATGACCCAGGCAGTTTCACTCTTTCTTGCACTCTCGGTCACATAACATTCGGGAGATCTTTATGCGATCTTAGAGCTAGTGTGAATCTATTGCCTCTATCCATTGCACAAAATTTGGGACTTACGCGATTCAAGGAGTGTAAGATGTCGCTGGTTCTCGCTGATCGCTCAGTAAAAACGCCGGTGGGATTACTTGAAGACATTCCAGTAATGATTGGTGAATACCAAATACCGACAGACTTTGTGGTACTCAAGATGGATCACGAGCCAAGGGATCCACTTATCCTAGGAAGGCCATTCCTAGCTACCGCGGGGGCCATCATCGATGTTAGAAATGGGAAGATTAACCTTCACCTAAACGATGAAGTGATTTAGTTTAGTATCGATGAGGTGATGAAGAAACCCGAAAAACGAGACCGTATTTTCTACATAGATGATCTCGATTTACTAGCTAATGGAGAATGGGACGAAGCTGAGCTCAAACACGAAGAATTCAGTGAAGGATTCTCAGTACTACGGATTGAAGACATGACGGACATGATTCCTCATGAGATGGCGTATGCAAGTCTAACCGAAAATGATGAAGAAGAAGAAGCCGCAATAGAGGAAAGCGGCGATGAGACTTGCCAAGAAGACGATTGGAGCAAACTCAAGGCACCCAAAGTGGAACTAAAACCACTTCCAAAAGGGCTAAGGTACGCATTTCTTGGGCAAAATTCAACATATCCGGTCATAATTAGTGATGAGCTTAGTGATGATGAAACCACAATGTTACTCAATGAATTAAAAAAAAAATAGAAAAGCTATAGGATACTCTTTAGATGATATAAAGGGAATATCTCCGTCCTTATGCATGCATAGAATACATCTAGAAGATGAATCTAAAAATTCCATTGAACCTCAAAGACGTTTAAATCCAAATTTACGAGATGTAGTGCGGAAAGAAATTCTTAAACTTTTAGATGCAGGTGTTATTTATCCTATTTCCGATAGTAATTGGGTTTCACATGTTCATGTAGTCCCTAAAAAGGGTGGAATAATTGTAATAAAGAATGAAAATGACGAATTAATTCCAACTAGAACTATCACCGGATACAGGATGTGCATTGATTTCAGAAAATTAAATGCTGCCACTAGAAAATATCATTTTCCTCTTTCGTTTATTGATCAAATGTTACAACGATTAGCAAATCACTCTCACTATTGATTTTTAGATGGATATTCGGGATTCTTTCAAATCCCGATACATCCTCAAGATCAAGAAAAACCAACATTTACATGTCTTTATGGTACCTTCGCTTACCGAAGAATGTCGTTTGGGTTATGTAATGCACCTGCGACTTTTCAACGGTGCATGATATTTATATTTTCAGACTTAATTGAATCAGTAGTTGAGGTATTATCGATGATTTCTCTGTGTATAATTCTTCGTTTGGTGGTTGTTTGTCTAATTTGTGCAAGGTACTTGAACGGTGCGAAGAGACAAACCTAGTACTTAACTGGGAGAAGTGTCATTTCATGGTAAGAGAAGGAATCGTTCTTGGACATAAGATATCGGAAAGAGGATTTGAAGTCGACAAGGCCAAGATCGATGTAATGACGAGTCTAGGGCCTCCAAAAACGGTGAAAGACATATGAAGTTTCTTTGTTCATGGTAATTTTTATCGAAGATTCATCAAAGATTTTTCTAAGTTAGCAAGACCACTCACCAGCCTGCTATGCAAGGATGTTGAGTTCAACTTCGATGACGCATGTTTTGAAATATTCCGATCGATCAAGAAAGAGCTAGTTAGTGCACCGATAGTACAACCACCATATTTGGGGTTACCGTTCGAGATTATGTGTGATGCTAGTGACTATGCCGTAGGAGCTGTGCTTGGGCAAGGACAGAAAACTGAATGTTATCTATTATGCAAGTAGGACGCTAGATGAAGCACATATGAATTACACCACTATGGAGAAAGAGCTTCTAGCGATCGTGTTTGCTTTTGAGAAGTTTCACCAATACTTAGTAGGTTCTAAAGTCATTGTACACACGGATCATGCGGCGCTAAGATATCTACTTGCTAAGAAGGATGCAAAACCGAGGCTGCTCCGCTGGATACTACTCCTCCAAGAGTTCGATTTGGAAATAAAAGACAAGAAAGGAATATAGAACGGAGTAGCAGACCACCTTTCTCGGATGAGAATTGATGACGAAATTCCTATCAACGATTCATTACCAGAGGAATAAGTCTATGCAATTAGAGTACTTGTCGGTGAGCACAACCTCAATAAGGAGCTGAAAAGCATCAACACCATCAAGGAAAAGTCACCATGGTACATTGACATAGAAAATAATCTGGCTTGTGGAGAAAAACCACCTGATCTCGTCAGATATCACAGGAAAAAGTTTTTCAAGGAGATAATTGGGACGATCCAAACCTCTACCCACTATGTAAGGATAAAATATATAGAAGATGTGCTCCTGGGCATGAAGTTCACGGAATCTTGACGAGATGCCATGGATCTACATACGGAAGACATTTCGCTACATTCAAGACAATAGCTAAGTGATGCAAAAAATTTCTTTCGATTATCCCGTTTTCAAGTTTCACCCAAGTCTACCCATAGGGTATTCTCGAGAGTTTAACCCATAAGCAAGTGCACAGTCATGCAGTTGTAGTAATTATGGGATCGATCCACAGGGACTGAGAATAACACACAGAGAGTACAAGTCTAAGTCTAATCTAAGCAAAACAGATTTATGGGAGTTTTCCTAATCTACTAAACATGAAATTAAATGAAACAATAAATAAGAAAACATTAAATCTAAACTAAGAAAACAGTAAATGAACTAAGCTAAGCATTGAAATGAAAGAACGTAAACTAATTAAACATTAAACGAAATCTAAACTAATATTTACAGAAAATGGGTGATAGTCATAATTCAGGAATTCGAGATCTAGGGTTTTTGTTTTACCTAATAACTTTATGTTTGTTATTCTACGGATTTTTCATATCTTGCTAGTCCACTCTCGTGGTAAGCTAGACTCTATATCCAAATCCACTCTCGTGGCGAATGAATATGCATTTCAAGTAATCCCATCATCGAATACTCTCATGAGTGATAGGCACATCACAAGAATTGTCACACCTCCATGTGATCCAATATGGTCAGTATTGGTAAAAACATGCCTAAGACATAGAGTAAATGATAGATCTATTTCTAGAGTCCTTCCCACTCTCGTGGCGAATTCCTCCTGAGATCTTAACCTAACAAGGCCTACGTTAGGCTAAGCATAGAGGTACTCTATCAAACAACAAACTCAAAACTAGCCATCACTCCCTAGTATACAGATCTGAAGCCTTAACCCACTCTCATGGTGCTAAGAACTTCTAAACATGCAACCACACCTACTGGATTCAGTTGCAAACTTAAGCATCTCGCTTAAGAGAATGCTCAACATTAAGATGTATACTAAGGTGGCTAGAGTGATTAAGAATAATTAAACACTTAACAAACACTAAAAGTAGATCCCATCATTGACCACCACCCTAGTGGTCTAAAAGATCTACTCTAAAAACAAAAGAAAAGAAAAACTCTTTATTAGGTTTAAAAGTGGTGGCTACAAAGTCTAGAATGATTCCTTCATAAATATTAATGAGATTACAAGTGATTTTATAGTACTAGGGTTTCTTAGAACTCTCCTTTTCGTCCTTATCTTGTTTCTGGAGGCTTAAAACTCGAGATGACAAGTTTGCTCAAGTCATATCTTGCCACGTAAGAAATTTTCAGCTTTCTCGGAGGTCAGCATCGAACCTGATAGGTCGATGTTAGGGTCGATTTTGGCTCTCTGGGTTTGACTGGTCGATACAACTTTCGAGGATTCTCTGGAAGTTTTTTGGTCTCAATATCGACCTCTACAGGTCGATATTAGGGTCGATTTTGCCTTCTTAGGTTTCTGTGAAATCCTTCTTTGAATGTGCACGATCTAGGCAATGTCACCAGTCTTCCTGTAGGCTTCAGTATCCTCCAAAAACATCTCAGAAACTCATGTTTAGCTCCAAATACCTAAAAACATATAACCACATGCAAAAACACTAATACTACACTAAATGTTAGTTATAGAGGCTAAAACTAACTTATTCTAAAACATAAAAGCATGTAAAATATGATGCTATCACTAAGGTGTTGCAAGCTGGATTTTGGTGGCCGACTTTGTTTCGAGACGCTCACCGATTCATCTTAGCATGTGATGCATGTCAAAGAAGAGGGAACATAAGCAGGAGGAACGAGATGCCTCAAAATCCGATAATGGAAGTAAAAGTCTTCGATGTATGGGGGATCTATTTTATGGGATCTTTTCCAAACTCACATGGAAACAACTACATCTTAGTAGCAGTGGATTACATATCTAAATGGGTAGAAGCTGTGGCGAGTCCAACAAACGACGCAAAGGGAGTTCTTAAAATTTTTAAGGGCATCATTTTCCCACGATTCGGAATCTTGCGAGTGGTGATTAGCGACGGAGGGACGCACTTCATCAACAAACTTTCGATAAGCTCTTACGAAAGCATGGTGTCAAACATAATGTGGCGACACCATATCATCCTCAAACAAGTGTACAAGTGAAAGTTTCCAACCATGAAATCAAAGCAATCTTAGAGAAGACGGTGAACATTTCACGAAAGGATTGGTCACTCAAGCTAGACGATGCTTTGTGGGCCTATCGAACAGCTTTCAAAACGCCTATAGGTATGACTCCTTTCAATCTTCTCTATGGAAAATCTTATCATTTACCGGTGGAGCTCGAGTATAAAGCTATGTGGGCCATCAAGATGCTGAACTAAGACATCAAAACCGCTGCTGAAAAACGTCTCATGCAATTAAACGAACTAGACGAGATTCGCCTGGATGCCTATGAGAATGCCCGGATATACAAAGAAAGGACAAAAGCATTCCATGACAAGCGAATACTTCAACGTCTTAAACAATACATAAGCCTAGAAAACATCGGTAAACACGACTCTATCAACCTGAACGATCCTCAAGAGCTACCAGAGGAATCCGAATATTAACAATACGGTAACACCGTCAAGCTCCGCGACGTTAAACGAGCATATTTGAGAAGCATTCTCATGTTATCGAAGCGGACAATGTCGACGCGACCATTGACCATAACCTGTCCAGTTTAAGGCAAAAATCAATTTTTCTTAGTTTAATCAGGTTTGAGGTAAGTGAATTTGGTCCGGTTTAGTGTTTTATAAACACAAAAACTTGTCCAACCCTACTCTCTTCTTCTCCAAAATCGATTCCTAGCCCCCATTGAAACTCTCCTTTCAAGTTTCTTTCACTTTGATATTCTCTCATCATTAAAGCTTATATTCGTGGAATTAGTTGTTCTGAAATCTATATTATTCACACTTTACTCCATTAACCTACTCCTCCACAAAGGTATGTTCTCAAAATTCTTAATTTCTCCATTATTACAAAAGCTTGATTTTTGTTGGGATTGAAGAACAATTGGCTAGAGAGTCATGGGCTTTACTAGTTGAAGGATTTTAGTTGTTTGAAAATAGGGTTCTTAATTGGATTGAAAAAATATTTTTGTTTAAACTAGAAACTTTGAAAATATATTGAGTGTGGTATTATGTCATTGAGCAAATAAGATTAGTCAATAGAAAAAAAAATCACTTAGCTCAAGAATTGCTCAATGACTTGGGCAACACATTGGTGATTTGGTTTATGAATTTGTTGATTTTGTAGGTACCAAAATAAAAATGTCTAAACGAAGAGACGAATTGATTCACAGACAACACAAATTGCGTTCACTTCCATTCACACAAACTCACTTTGCTGACCAGAGTATGCTATGGGACTTGGGTATTGATAAGGATGTGTCACTGATTTTCCGCAACCTAGGACTCGAGAGTTTCTATGAGATGGAGAGTATTGCGTTTTGGAAACCTACATGTGACCTTCTCGCCACAGCTATGATCGAGAAAAGTTAGCAGAACGGTAAAGTATCATTCTCTCTCATATTCTTCATTGGACGAAACAAACACTGAATCACTTTTGAAGAGATGCGAGAGCTATATGGGTTTCCTCCGGGCTATAGCACGGAGGCATACATCCCTCCAGCTGAGGCACAATCACTTTGGACTACCATAGCTAGTGGATGCTTCGAAGAAGGAAGATCCGCAGCATCACTGATTCGCCACCCTTCCATTCGTTATGCTCGGCAGGTACTCGCCAACACTCTGTTCCCTAGATATGATACAGGCAAGATGCCGGGGGAGGAAATTGCCCTACTCACCGATAGACTCGAGAGTTTGCTCATCACTTATGCCGATGACACATGCCCTAGGGGAATAGACGTACCATTCTGCTTCGCTAGTATTCTGGCGAAGAGCCTGATCACTTTCAGGGAAGCTGCTTATCAGACGACAATACCAGACTTTACAATTAGCATTGGTGGAGTAATCACCCCTATTTCACTTCATTGTGGGATTGAGCTGGAGGAAATGGATGACCTAACAACAGGAATGGACGCACGCTACCTTTATGATAACCGATTTCTGGTAGGTCGTGTTGGTGGTCAGTATGTCTACACTTCCGAACACCTAGATATGCCGGGAGAGGAGCGAAGCATATTACTACCCAACCACACTACGATGGAAGTTATCAGTCAGGAACAGAGTGGGATTTCATTGAAGATGAGCATAACCTGATACATACTTCACCCCGACGCTCTCCCGAGATTTCTTTCGTACGTTACATCGGCGGCTAACGACCCCTACCTTTAGAGTCAGATTCTTCTGCAATTCGTCTTTTTAACCATCATTCTCACTTTCTGTTATGTATTATTTATGATGTTTTCCTTTTGATTTGTTTCCACCGAGACGGTGAAAAATATGTCTGGGGAGGCATCGTAAACCTCTGACCTTTTCATGTTTTCTTTTGATTTTATTTTGATGTATTTTTCTTCTATTATTTTTTTCTATGCATTTAGGAACTAAAAATTGTTGTACTCTTTTTCCCTTAATCACGGTTCAATAACTCGTGGTAAGATTTTTAATGAGGCAACAATTATTGAACTTTATTACTATGTTATCTATACTAATATTTTTTAATGCTTTTCTGAGAATTAGAAAATAGTTTCAAGCAGGAACATTGGAAAACCCATAAGTGGATAAACAAACCCCAAAAAGGACCATTCCCTCGGAAAATTCGACGACTCAAAGTTGACTCTTCACCTTAATGAATATGAACCTTCTCGATTTGAGGCTTGAGATCAGTACAAGAAAACAAAGGATTTGCGATGGCAAAATGCATCGCAAATCCCACGCAATACCAAAATTGCGACGTCTTTGCAAGGCACAACAAATCGTCAATAATCGCTGGTCGCAAATCGAAAATCATCGCAGTGTCGTCGCAACTTTTGCGATGGAACAGAAACGTAGCTAMKCCGTCGCAAAAAACACCTCGCAAATACGTCGCAAAATAGCGACGAATTAGCGTGTAACGATGCCATCGCAAAGATATATCACAAATCTGTCGCAAGCCAGCGACAGATTCGCGATGGAGAACTGCACTCGCAAATGGAATGTCGCAAAATTGTAGCAACCGTTGCGATGAATTTGCGACGAATCCTGGGATATTCATCGCAAGTCCGTCGCAGTATTTGCGGCGGAATTGCGATGAACATTAAAACTGTCATCGCAAATTCCTCGCAAAAGTGCGATGGACTTGCTACGGATAGAGTAATTAATAATTTAATATAAAATTGCTTTTAATTAAAAATAAAAATGAAATTAAAATATAATTAAAATAAATTTAGAATTAAAATCTGAATAAAATTAAAATTCATAATATTAAAATTAATATAAACTACAATATTAGTTTTTACTACAAAAAAAAAAATAACTAAAAAGATTGTGATGGTCCGGTCCCGCCTCCGGTTCCGCTACAAGAACCGGGGTCATCTCCGAATTCGTCCCGAAGAAGCCGTGCCAACTCCGCATCTTTTGTGTCCAAGTAGTTAAAAATCTTACCAAACTTGGACATTTGCTGAGTCTGAGCTTCGATGATGTTGTGCAGTGACTGGATGACTAAGAGCTTCGAATCCGCGGGATTGAGATGAAGGCAGCGAAGAAGTGCAAGATCATCTTCGATTGCGAGAACCAACACCATAAATTCTCCCTTTTTACGGGGCGACCTGAAAAAGAAAAAATATATTTGATTGTAATTTATAATAAACATAATTACAAACATTTACAACAATTTTAAAGACATACCTCAGTAAAAATTTTGTTCTTCATGGCCGGAGAGACGGATGCAGTGCTCTCATCACCATCAGAAGCCTGAGTCAGCTCCTGCATCCTGGAAGTGACATCATGGTAGAGCTTCTCGATTTCCGTCGACAACGATCCATCCGGTCTCCGTTTGTCTCTTCCGAACCGCGAGCAAATCCGAATCGCATCGCTCCACGGTCTCAGCCTTATATATAAATAATTACTATCATATTTAATTAAAAATTTTAATAACTTTAAAAAAAAACTTACAATCTTCCGTGCTCGGGCTTTAAATGAAAGCTGTCCGGAGCGATGGTTATGATACCCGTCTCCATCAGGATCAGAGAACCGGCATTCCGCTCTTAGTCTCACTGGATCGACTACACGAGGCCTTTCCTCATGATCCAGCCACCTAGGCATCGCATTGTCACCCTCTTTTTCCACTTCCTCTTCCATCGTCCCACTGGTCACACATGCGAGCCTTCAGCTTGTCCTCAAATTCTTTGAACCAAAGATGTTATCACTGAATCCCGTGATAAGATTGCTAAAAAAAAAGAGTTATGATGATAAAAATAATAATAAAGATTTTAAAATAAATAAAATTTTAAAACTTACCAAATATCTCAAACCACGGTGAGACACATATTTTAGTCGTGTCCAATTAGCATGAGGTTCTTTGAAATCTCTTTCAAAGATCGATCTCACCTTAATACACATGTCATCTTTAAACCTGAAATATTTAAAAAAAAAAATTAAAAATAAATATACTTTTAAACAACCTTAAATTAAAAAATTTATAAAATTAAAAGAAATTACCATAAAGTCCCTTGAGGACGGTCTGGATGAAGGTGTGGTAGACGATCATGACCGGGCTGATCAAGAAGCGCCGCTATGACCCGATCATGCTCAGCGTCAGTCATTGTGGGTTGTGTAGATGGAGATGGTGTCGGTTGTGCTGTCGGTGGGGATGGAGAAAATACGGCGAGGCGGTGAATGATGATGAGAGTCGGGAATATGTGTCACGCCCATCTGAGAAGTAAACTCGAGGTAGGCACTGATCCTCTCGAAAGATAGCGAGTATAATCGTTCGAAAATCCAGACATCTGCAAAAAAAAAAAAACGAAACTTGTTATTAATTACATTTTCAAATCCTAAAATCTATTTTAAAATTAAAAAAAACAAAAATTGTAAAATTTTTAAATTCATGAAAAAATCCTATTAAAATCCTAAAATCTAAAATCCTAAAACTCATGAATCAATTATAATAATTCTCAAATTAATGCACATAATATCATAATTGAAATATGACATAAAAACTATTGATCATAAATTATTAGTAAATTGAAATCCTAAATTCAAATCCATGGAAATAAATAATTTTGAAATTGTAAAAGCTAAAAAAATATACAAAAACGTTTTTTCATTCTTACAAAATTATTTAAGTTTTACTATGCAAGTTCTTTAGTTCTTCTTCTTCTTCTGATTCTTTGCTTTCCTTTACTGTTTATATTTATTGTTTTATCATGTCTTCTATCTCATATACTTCCGTCACCCTCGGAGTTATGAGCGAGTATATCCTTTAGATCTCTGGGATGGAGATCGATGATGGGATCTACTAATTAGAGATTGGTGTTTTATGTTCTTAACCGATTAGCTCTCTTGTATGTGTTCCTAAAGCTAGACTTACTTCCTTGGGAGTTGTCTAAGAACTCGGCCGAAAATAACATGTGTGGCCGAGTGTTTCGAGAACTCCCTACGCCGCGAGAGTGGGTAGAGGGGTTTCAGACTTACATACTTGGAATCCTAGTTAATCGATAAATCTATTTTCGACTTGGGAGCTTATCTAAATTAGCTTTGATCAAGTTAGTTTAGCACCTTAGGGTCTTGATGCCACGAGAGTGGATTAAGATCTCGGAACTAAACATGTTGAAAGCTTGACTATGCTGTAGAGATGAATTGGACAGTTAGGCCGGTCGATGACGAGATCGTTCTCAATGCTTGTAAGGACACCACGAGAGTGGGCTTTTACAGAGAGATTAGCATACACTACTAGAAAAAATCTATATACCCACGTTTTTCCCACGAATAATTTTGTGGATATGATAAAAATGCCACGATTTTCCACGAAATAACAGGCGTGAGTTGTTTGCCATGAAAAATTTAAAAACGTGGGAAAATGAGGCAAAAGTGTGGGTAAATTACCCACGAAACCCACGAAAACCCACAAAAAATATCGTGGTATGTGACACATATATATTTGAAAACCCTAATTAACAATCTCCTCATTTTCCATTTCGGCTTCTCTTCTTCTTGCCTCTGATCCCCAATCTGAAACCGTAACACCACTTCTGCGACTCTTTCGATCCCGCAATATTTTTGCCTCCGATTTTGGCTTCTCTTCTTCTTGCCTCTGATTCTCTTCTACTTGAGTTAAGGTAACTCATCAATCTCCAATTATTATCGAATTTATTTTGATTTCAGTTTCGATTTGTGTTAGAACTCTCCAAGATTTCAGATTTTGATTTTTGATTTCATCCGTTTGTTAACTTAGTTTCAGATAGAGATAGAGACGAATTTAGTTGCTTTTGCGTTTCTTTTTCGTACATCCATCACAGAGAGATCAAGAGTTGAAAGAGTATTCAATCGGCAATACAGATCCATGAAGTTTCCTCGTTTTTGGTAAGTATTTTCAGACTTAAGTTTGTTTTCTTGAATATCTCAGGGTTAACCCTTCTCAAGGTATGCTGTTAGACTTTGATTTTGTTTTTTTTTTTCTTCTAAAGAGATTGATATTTCAAATGGAATGTGTTCCTTAATAGTTAATACACTTTTCTTTTATCAAATCTGTTTCTTGTAAAGAGATTTGTTACGAATTGTTGCTTTATAGAATTTGCTTATATGTCATCTCCGATGGTGTTCTTTTGATGGTTGCAGATAGAGAAGTTTATGTTACACAACCTCAAGTCAGAAGAAGCTGAAAGACGGCTTTCTGAGCAAGAAAAGGTGTTTACTACAATTGTTTTCTTACTTAATTTATACAATTTACATTAATAGTTGGCGATGTGAGTCATATTTTTTAATGATTACAGGTGTGCTGATGATTTAGAAAAGCATTTCAAAGAGAGTGTACTGCTTAAGTTGCCCGAGAATCATCATTGACTACTAATGGTAGTATTCGTCCATGTTAAAATACTATTTTTTGTTTCATTGTAGTTCATCTTAATTATTAATTAATCTGCTGATGGAATTTGTATTACTTGCATATTTACAGACAAGAACCCCATCGTTTTGCAGAGAACTTGGAGAGGATAGAAATAGGCTTTACATTGCCATCATAAGAAGAGCTGTTTAGCCACCTTTCTTTTGGTATGTATTCTGATGTATGCAAAATTTAAAAACTTTTGACCATGAGTTGAAAATAATTCATATTCGTTTGAGTTTCCACTAAGATTTGTTCTTGATCATAGTTATTTGTCATCTCTAGGAAAAACAGGCAAGTCATACATTTAGTTTTTCTCTATTATGCTGCAGTTTTTCCTCGGAGGAAACTGGAAGTGTGTAAGTACTTGATAAGAACTAGTGAGTTGTTAAGAAAGGTTTGTGAGGAGTTTACTCTGTTCTCAACATAACCATAGTTTATCGGGAAGAAAGCTGCTTACGCATTGAGTGAGGGTCTTGGAGTAATAACTTGTATTGGGGAAAAGCTAGAAGAGAGGGAAGCATGCAAGAAATTTGATGTTTGCTTCGAGCAACTGAAGGCGTTTGCTGGTAACACTCTTATATTACAATCTCATGTTCCAAATCATGTCTACATTCAATTAACT
Organism: Boechera stricta; assembly: GCA_018361395.1. NCBI lineage: Eukaryota > Viridiplantae > Streptophyta > Magnoliopsida > Brassicales > Brassicaceae > Boechera > Boechera stricta. The sequence continues at coordinate 6,126,454 of CM031541.1, forward strand.
GCAGTGAGTTATTTGTATTCCAGATGTTGTACTTAGTTGGGACCATATAGTTGTAAAACATAAAAATTTCTAATTATAATATATGTACCTTCTATACTTTTTTGTAAGAATTTTTATTTTTTTTAGTTTTCTTTTCATATTTTTTTTTTCATTCGGATTCTTTTTAATTCAATATTATTACTTGCCACGAATACCCACGAATATAAACGTGGGTATTTGCCACAATTTACCACAAAATTTAGTGTGGGTGTCTCCCACGAATTATTTTGTGGCAAATCGTGACAAGTTTCCCACATTTTTTATTCGTGGTAATATTTATCACGATTTGCCAAAAAATTATTTTACCCACGATGCTATACCCACAAAATTATTTTGTGCCAAATCGTCGCATTTTCCACGTTTTACCACAGATCTTTTACCTAAATACCCACGTTTTTTTCGTGGGTATTTGAGATTTTTCTACTAGTGATACCACGAGAGTGGACTAGTCTATATATGAAATCTCTAAACTGATAGATATCGACCAAAGGTTAAAGAACATCAATTCTTGTATTAGAAAATTTCCGGATTTGTTCTCATTCACCCTTGGGATAGTTTTCTTCATTATTGTTTAATCGTTATTTAATTTAAAGTTATTTAATTTATACACTTTAATTTATGCACTTTTATTTATACAATTTAATTTATGCAATTTACTTTATGAAATTTAATTTAAGTACCTTTATTAATGTAATTTAATTTATGCAATTTATTTTCTGTTATTTAAATTACGCAATTTACTTTACGCAATTTATATTTGGTAATTTAATTATTGTCTATTTATTTTACGCATCTTAGGATTTAGAACAAAACCCCCAAACTCTATAATCTACCTAGATTAGAGTTATTTTTACAATCTCTGTGTAGTTATTCTCAGTCTCTGTGGATCGACCCCGTATGTACTACGATTGCATTGACTGTGCACTTGCGGTCACATCGGATTAAACTCTCGGGGAAACTCGGGTGAAACCTGAGACGAGGTGAAACAAATCCTCCTATCATTCGCCTGAAGTTGTCTTCGTCTTGTTTTTACTTGGAACCAACACGATATTTATACCTTCAAAGATAAAACTATTTGAGTTTTTCCGACCATCATGGGTTATCTTCCTATCAAATTGCCATGGTCTTCCAAGAAGTAAATGACAAGCATCCATCTTCACTACATCACACCAAATCTCATCTCGGTATTTTGCACCCACAGAAAAAGAGATAAGGGCACGTTTTGAAACCATGAATTCACCACCTTTTTTTAGCCATGCAATCTTGTATGGTTTTGGATGTGCTTCATTCTTGATGTTGAGTTTTTGTACCGCCTCTTCCAAAATAATATTTTCGCAACTTCCAGCATCAATGACAAAGCAAGAGACCTTGCCAAGAATAGTGCATGTCGGTTGGAATATGTTGTTTCTCAACCAATCTTCTTCACTTGCTCTTGGAGTTAAATACGATCTTCTCACGACCGAAGATAATCCCACGTCTCCTTTAACAAGCTCCTCCTCATGATCACTTCTGTCGTATACTGGAATAAGTGCTCTCTTTCCAATTTTTTTGCAATCGACAACCCGATGTCCTGTTTCTCCACAGGAGAAACACTTCGTATTACTACTAGTTCCTCGCTCGAAGGTTGGTGTTTGTTGTTTCTCCGTATTTAGTTTGACTGGACTGTTATGAGGTGCACTGCTTCCGATCATGTTCGAACGCATGCTAGCAAATGGATTGGTAAAAGGTGTTATACCTCCATGTTTTGACTATCGTTCCACCATGAGAGCTCTTTGATGGGCCGTAGAGATAGAGATTGGGTCAAACATGTTGACTATCTCTGAGATTTGTAACTTCAGACCACCGATATAACGTGCCACTAGTTAATCTTTCGTCTCTTGGATTTCATTCCTTGCAAGTAACTGATAAAACTCAGCAGTGTATTCATCTACCGTACGAAGAACTTGCTTCAAATTTTGTAAGCGTTGATACATTATCCTTTGGTAATTGTGAGGTAGGAATGCTGAACGGAGATGTTTCTTCAATTTTTCCCAAGAGTCTATCTTTGATTTCCCCATCTGATTTCGGGTGACTCTGAGGTGTTGCCACCATGCACTTGCTCGGCCTCAAAACCTTGTCGAGATTAATGAGACCCGCCTGTCATCTGGGACTCCTCGAAATTCTAAAACTTCCTCCGTAGTAGCAAGCCAATCAAGGAATTCTTTGGCTTGCAAACTACCCTCGAACTCAGGAATGTCGGTTCAGATTCCAGATTCCCATCTCCGATCACCACCCTGTTCAAGTTGAACCGGACGTCGTCTATCATCTCTTCTTCTCTGTTGACGTTACGAAATGTCATCGTATGTATGTTCGTTGTCGCTGTCTATGAACCTTGTGTTGGAATCACGCAAACGGTGTCCCTTATTTTGTTCTCCCAAAAGGTTTACCATCCTCTCGGTTAGTTGCTCCATCATTTGCTCCATACGCTCACCCACGATCTGTTCAATCCTCTCCTTGCGTTGAGTGTCATCATCTTGTTCGAGAATTTTGTCCACACGGCGAAGCTGGATAGGTCTTCTTCGCGGTGGCATGATTCCAAGATCAAGTTGGGCTCTGATACCAAACTGATGCAGCGGAAACTTCGAACAAGTTCGTATTGTTGATTGGCTCACGAATACCCAATAGAACTCTTTTAACTTCGGATTACCAAACTTATAATTTGCTCACAATTACCAAGTAGTAAAAAGATATTTAGCGAAAAGGTGTTTTTATTTCCGTTGAATAATTCTTACAAATTTCACAAAGGGTTTATATAGTAGAAAATACTAGAATGTGAAAAGGTAGAAAATGTGTAAAGAAAGTAAAAGTTCAATGAACCATAATTATGACATAATATGATTCATCTCATGTGGTTTTATTTTAGAAGGTTCATCCAACTTGCATATTCATCCAATGTATCATATTCCTTCAACGTATCTAGATGTCATCACTAACACCGTGTAGGTCACTGTAGAATTCGGATAGCGGTCATATAGTTCAGGTTAACCGGAAAACCGGAGGACCGATTCCGGTTAACCGGAAAACCAGAGGACCACCAAGTGGAAGCACAAGAGCCTGCATAAGCGTCGACCATTGAAGACCTTGACTCATAGAGAAATCGATGACATGAACTCTCTTCTTCCCTTGAAAAGCTTCAAGGATTGCTTGATTTGCCGTGAAATGAGCGAACTTGAGGTAAGGACAAGTCTCGTAGAAGTGCATCTGAAGAGTTATTTTTGTAACGGCAAATGCTGATGTGTGCATAACTATTTTAAAGGTTCTGAAACACTATGAAAAGGTGTCCGACCAACAAATCAACTTTGATAAGTCGTCGCTCCAATTTGGGCATACGGTTGCAGATATGACCCAGGAGGAAATCAAAACTATATTAGGCATCTCGAAAAACAAGGGAATGGGTTCTTATTTAATTCTATCAGAAAGTCTAAGAAGTGCGAAAAGTCAAATTTTTGCCTTTGTCACATAAAGACTTCAGAATTGGCTAATGGATGGACATCAAAATTCTTATCAAAGAGAGGCAAAGAGATTTTGATTAAATCGGTCGCTGTAGCTTTACCAACTTATGTTATGTCATGTTTTCGACTCCTTAAATCAATAACTATGAAACTTACTTGTGTTGTGGCGAAGTTTTGGTGGAGTTCGAATGGAAACCATAGAGGACTACATTGGTTAAAAGGGCAAACACGTTGTCAAAGTAAATCGGATAGGGGACTCAGCTTTCGAAATCTAGAGGATTTTAACACTACATTATTGGCAAAACAATTATGGCGTTAATGGAGAATCTAGATTCATTATTTGCTAAAGTATTTTAGAGTCGGTACTATCGAAAATCTGATCATATGGATCCAATTAAATACTACTCGTCGTGTTATGGATAGAGGAATGTTATATCGGCTAGACCTCTGGTTGAAAAATGACTAATTAAAAGAGTGGGATGAGGGTGTTCTATATCTGTATGGAATGACCTTTGGATACCTACTCAACGCCCGAGGCCAGAAACATGTAAGGTACCTAATTATTATCCCTCTTTTATGCTTAATAATTTGGTCGATCCGATGACACAATCTTGGAATATACAGCTAATCAATGCTATAATTGATCCATGAGATATACTTCTGGGTCTCCTTATAAGTTGTGTTTATAAACTAGATGTATTAGGATGGCAGTTCACTAAATCCGAAAAATATATGGTAAAATCAAGATATAATATTGCACAAGAGGACCATAACTTTGAGTCCAAGCAAATGTTCGGTCCTGATGTCAGGCCATTAAATGCATTTACTTGGAAACAGAAGTGCCCTCCGAAACTTGGACATTTTCTATGGCAAGTTTTAACGGGGTGAGTTTCGATTAATTCAAACCTAAAGAAGAAGAGACAAAAACTTAAATAACACACATTTCTTTTTACCTGAACCCGTTGGTACCTAGGAAGAAGAAAGGTATTAATTGTGATAGACACTATACACGTTGTGGAGCGGATAAGGAGATATTAATTCATGGTTTTTTTTAATGCTCTCTAGTAGTTCAAAAATGGCCTCTTTCCTAGGTACCAACGGGTTCAGGAATTTTTTCACGGACATCAAATTTTCATAAATTGGACTTTCTGTTTTGGAATGTCCTAAATGATATTCAAAGAACAATAATTTTCCATAGATAATATGGTATATCTGGAAAGTTAGAAACGACTAGGTTTTTAAAAATTTGGATAGAGATCCCAAGGATATGTTAAAACTGGTTGAATCAGAGGCGACAATATGGAATATGGCACATGCTGAGGACCATAATTTGGACCAACAACAAATTACTCATTCATTGGAAAATTCAGATTTTTCAGGATATCGTTGTTTTCTAGATGGTTTTTCGAAATAAATAGACTGGTGTGCTTTCTTTTACAGTTATAGGAGTTCGTGAAGAGTAAGAAGTTATTTAATTTTTTTCTATCTCGCCTATACCTCGGAGTTTGAATTTTATAGTGGATAGTTAGCACGTAGTACTCGACTCCACCTGCAAAATATTAGTTATGTAAACGTCGTATAGTCGGTGTAGATTTCTGAATCGTTTTAGTTATATATAAGCGGTTGACAAAAACAAAATCATCCACTATATATTATTTGGGGAGTACACTTATAAATAAACATTAAAAAGTGTTAATATTTAATCACATTGCCATTACTTCAATGAACAAATTTTAATCTCTCATTAAGAGTATTTTAGTCTTTAATTATTATGTGATCATTTAATTAAATTCTTAGTTAATATTCCAAAAAATAAGGATTTGTTAAAATCTGATTTAATTTTATCTGCACAATCAAATATTGATTTGCACAAAAAAAATATCGGATTTGATAATATTCAAAAAAAAAAATAGATTTGTTAATCAGATATTGTGGTTAAAAAAATGGATTTGTTAATATTCCAAAAAACAATTGTTAAAATCTGATTTAATATTATTTGCACAATTGTATAGTTGGTTTAGGAAATTAAAAAAAATCTGAAATTCATGATTGATTTGTTATACAGATATTTGTATAGTTGGAGTATGTACAGATATTTTCAATACGATATTAGAAAATATCAATATTAACTTATAAATAAACATTAAAAAATGTTAATATTTACATCACATTGTCATTACTTTAAAGAATAAATTTTAATCTCTCATTAAAGGTATTTTAATCATTAGTTATTATGTGATCATTTAGTTAAATCCTTAGTTAATATTCCAAAATATAAGGATTTATTAAAATCTGATTTAATTTTATTTTCACAATCGGATATTGATTTGCACAAAAAATATCGGATATTCTATTATTAATTTTTTTCTATTATTAAAAGAATCGGATTTGTTAATATTCAAAAAAAAAAAACAGATTTGTTAATAATCGGATATTTTGGTTAACAACAAGAAAAGAATTTGTTAATATTCCAAAAAGGATTTGTTAAAATCTGATTTAATTTTATTTGCACAATCATATTGTTGGTTTAAGAAACTAAAAAATCCAAAATTCATGATTGATTTGTTATACAGATATCCCCTATATATTATTTGGAGAGTACATTTATAAATAAACATTAAAAATTGTTAATATTTACATCACATTGTCATTACTTCAAAGAACAAATTTTAATCTCTCATTAAAGGTATTTTAGTCATTAGTTATTATGTGATTATTTAATTAATTAATTAATTATAATTTTCGTCTTAATTAATTATTTTATTTTATTTTTTAGAAAAGTAGTTAAAAATAGATTTTATGAATATTTTGTTGATCTAATTAAACACAGTAATTAAATTAATTAAATGTTGATTTAATTTTCTAAAAATAAGAGATTTTATGTAGATTGCTATTTTTTTGGAAAACTTTTAAGTAAGATTTTGTAGGTTGTCAATTTGTTTTTCTTTATAGATTATAATTTTCGTTTTAATTAATTAATTTATTTAAAATTTTTTGAAAAGTAGTTAAAAATAGATTTTGTGAAGATTTTGTTGATTTAGTTAAACATATTAATTAAATTAAATTAAATGTTGATTTAATTTTCGAGAAATAAGATATTTGATGTAGATTGCGATTTTTTTTTGGAATGTTAAAGTTAATGTTAGTTCATGTTTCTAATATCGAATCTATTAATAGATTTTTAGTAGATTTTAAAAAGTTAGTTCATATCTGACTTATTTTAACATGGTGTACAATTTAACATAACAATATAACATTGTAATTTAATTTTCAAATCTATTTAAATTGTAAAATTTGGTAATTAAAACAGAACAAGATATAATTAAAATACAAATAAAAAATATCCAAATTTTTTTTTTGGGAACAATATATCGCAATGTCCAATATCGCTAATAGACATACTATCTTTCAACAGAAAAATATATTCTACGAAATCAATCTTAGAATATCCCAAGTTAATATTTTCCAAAATATCTTAACTAATATCTTAGAATATCGCAATCTTTCAAAACTTTACTTCTTTCTTTGGTTAAATCAAAGAGAATATCCTGATTATATATATATTTTTTCCAACATAAAATTTTCAATATCGAGTATGAAAAATTGATTTTATATTTCTGATTACAAAATGTTTACGCGGATATTACAAAGATTCGATATTATAAAAACTGATATTATAATTTTCGTAAAGTTTTGGAAAATTTACAATTTTCTAATATTCTGATTTTATAATTTTCAAATATTTTTTTTGTAATTGTAATTTGCCCTAATTTGTATAATAGGAGATGTACAGATATTTTCAATACGATATTAGAAAATATCAATATTATACAAATGATGACGTGGCTATTCCCTACGTGTAACACCACATACAGTAACGTTCCTCTCGTCACTCTAATCTTTTCATATCTAAAAACTTTTAATATAAATCGTTTATAATAAATCGGGATAGGATTATAATAATATTCATAAATTTAAAAAAATTTCCTTATTTTTAAAAAGTTCACTTATTTTAAACTAATCATAAATGCTAAGAAATATATTATTCGAAGATTTTTTAATATTGCAAAAATATATCCCTTATTTTAAACCAAACATAAAAAATTCCCTTACTCATAAATAATCTTTTCATTGATAAATTTTTTTTTAAAATAAATCGTTTAAAAGATTTGTTAATATTGCAAAAAAATCGGGATAGCATTATAACAATATTCATAAATTTAAAAACTTTCTCTTATTTTTAAAAAAATCTCTTATTTGAAACCAATCATAAATGCTAAGAAATATACTACTCGAAGATTTGTTAATATTGCAAAAATATATCCCTTATTTTAAACCAATCATAAAAAATTCCCTTACTCATAAATTTTTTTTAAAATTCTTATTTTAAACCAATTATAAAAGCTAAGAAATATATTACTCGAAGATTTGTTAATATTGAAAAAAAAATTGGGATAGCATTATTCCCTTCCTCATAAATTTTTAAAAATTCCCTTATTTTTAAAAAATTCTCTTATTTTAAACCAAACATAAAAGCTAAGAAATATATAACTCAAATATTTGTTATTATTGCAAAAAAATCGGGATAGCATTATTCCCTTACTCAACGATTTTTAAAAAAATCCCTTATTTAAAAAAAGTTCTCTTCTGTTTAGCTAAACCTAACGACAATACTCTAAACTTCTCCCCTATATAAACCGATCAAGTTCTCTTTCATCACCATTTGTAGCTTCATATACGTTTTATAAGTTGATTTACTAAAAATATCCTATTTTCAATTGGATTGTTGTTACCTTTATTGTTTTATTTTATTTTATTTGCTTAACTATATGTATCATGAGTTTCAGAGATCAATCACCAAAAGTATGTCCGATTTCGTTTAAAAAGAAGTTATATGATGAAATTCTCATTGAGTTTTTTTACCACATATTGTCATCATGTGTGATAGTGTTCTCATTGAGTGTTGTTTTATAGTTTGATTTATTCTATGCTCTATTTGATTTTTTCTCTAAATTTATGTTATTATTATGTGGAAAACTTAATAACTATTTTTAATATTTTCATTTTTGATTTTAGGAATCAGTATTTCCAAAAGCAAGTTTGAATTCGGTTACTCCTATGAGATTGGATGAAATAAATAAAGGTCAAAGGAGAAGATGAAGAACATTTTGTTCTCGTTGTATTTCTCAAGTGTTGTAGCAATATTTATTAGTTCATCTGTTAAACATCAAATTTTAAAGTTTTATTTAATATCAACTAAAATATACTTTATTTTGATATAATTAATCTAAAATATTAAATTCAATATACTTATATTTGTTGATAAATTATCTATATATATTTATATATAATAAAACAATTATAAAGATATGATTAAAATAAAGTTGGTTGAAAGTAATTCCGAATACTAATCTCGCACAACCCAAAATTATTTATATTCTACATATTTTTGAGTTTTAGCTAATATCTTGATACATTTTCATTATAGATGTAGATATAAGTTAACATATTTTAATAACAATTCGGATGCAACTTTTGAATTTCTCAACCACCTAGTTTTCTTTAAAAAGGTTTCATATGAAGGTTAGCTTAATTTTTCTACAAATTAAGTTTTTATATCTTTTGATCTAAAAATCTCATAAAGCCTAAGCAATTCACAATAGATAAAAATACTTACCTTACGAATGCTTGTCTAGTTTTCTAGACAGACAATCCTAGCAAGGAACAATTCGTTCATAAGTTAAATTTGTGGTCTTTAATCAAATGTATGCTCTTGTTATTGATTTGAAATTTTGAATAATTACTGGGTTTGAATTTTACAGGCAAAATGAATAGCCAGAGTTACTATCAACAATCAAAACATGTGAAAGAATGATACTCCAGTAGTAGCTATGTTAAGGAAAACAAAACTCAGTCACTATGCACTGACTGATTTAGAGGTGTGATCATAGCCTTTTGAAGAAGTTCATAGCCAGCTAAGTTCAAGGCTCCAAGAGGAGCAGTCCAGAAGAACCTTGGAACAGCTCCTTTGTAGAAAGCCAGAGGACCCTCATGTGTGAGAATGGAATAAGCAGCCATCCACATCGACAATTCCACGCTTTGTGGAGCCGTCATCATTCTTGTTTTAATCACATCGAATGGAGTTGTTAAGACAGCAGTGAAACCACCGGACAAGGCTCCAACTGCGATGGCCTCCCACGGCTCCAACTCTCTTCCTAATTGTCTCTCTACCACCTGTGAAACTCAATCCCAACCACGTCATATTAATTACACAAAGACATGTGATTGTTCTGTTCTATCATGATTACCTTCTTTGATTGGTTGTAGAGTCCCATGCCAGCAACGTAGAACGGAACCTCCCGTAGAAGGGTAACACCAGTCCCACGAAAGAGTCCTTGGAGCCCATCTTGATGCCAAGTCGAAACTGTAGCTTCCACTATGTTATCAAACTGGTTAGCTTGTAACCGTTGTTTCAATACCTCACACGGTATTCGCAGTGTAGTCCCCAAAACAGTGCCAAGAAAAGACGCGATTGACTGAACCTACAAGAATCAAGAAGCAAACAAAATCAAAGAATGAAACATGATGTAGCATGAAGTTGGCAATGTGCTATTAATAACTAACTTGAATGTCGAGGAGAGTAGGAGCAACGAGCGGTAACACCAGTTTACTTGCTTCATATATACTTGTTCGTAAACCATGGCTGAAACGTTGAAAGAAGAGATAAGATTATGATGATACTTATAACCAAAAAGCCCAAGTCAGAGCATAGGAGATGAAACCTTGCAAACTGACCAACAACAGCGGGAACCGAGCCTTTGTATAAACCTCGAGCACCAATCTCTGGAATCTTTGACAGTATTTCCACAAACGACAATGTTGTTGATGCTTGAACTTGTGTCTAATGATCCAAAACCAAATATAAGTAATGAGAACAATCTCATAAACACAAAACAAGAACCTGAAGTGAGTCAAGAGATGATTATACCTTGACAGTGTCCACTGGATGCATAAAAAAAGCAGAGAAAGCACATGAAATTCCTCCAGCTAATGCAGATTTAAGAAGATGACCAACATCTAATCCCACTCTTGTCCTAACAATTACAGATTTACTCCTACACATATCCCAAAAACCATATACTTTTAGCCTCAAGATGTTCCATAAAAAAACAGTATCTACAACTACCAGGTTATTGTCCTCACCCAGTATCAAAGGTATTGCCTTTAGCCACAGCTTCATTGATCAAAGGAGCTATATCATTGGATCTTGACGTAAAGGTTCCAACTTTCGCAAAATTTAAGCTGCCTATAAAGCTACACACATCTGAATTCGTTGTTTTGCGCAAACAAGGGTCGAGCTTTTGAGAATTAAGAAACAAATCATTGAGAATAGTGAGAAGTAGAGATTCAGGTGATACATGTTTTCTTCTCAGAGCTTTATCCACCATTCTTGATTTAAGTGGATCTGTGGATAAACCCTGAAACTTAATCTGTTCTTCATTCGTCATTAGAGAAAAAGAAGAAGTGTGATTTAAGAGGAATTGTGAGAATTGTCAACGTTTGATCCAAAGTGTGGGTTTTTTTATCCAAAGTATTAGTAAAAGACAACATTACCTATGAGTTGTTCGACGAAATGACAGGTGTGTTAAAAAAATTTGAGATTTGGGACTGAAACTAAACTAGCATAAGAATAAGTAATTTAAGCTAAAACCAATTTGATCAAAAGGGACAAATCACAGCTACAAGAGCACACAAGAAGCTTCCAAAAATCAGTAATTTGTTGTCGGAGATGTGGTTTTAGAGTAAAGAATAAAGAGGAAGGTTTCTCGAATCAACATAAGTGTGGTTATTTATAAATGGTTAGGAGGAGATTAACTTCTTCATAGGTTAATTCATAGACTAATCTTTGAATTTATTGACAAAAAAGGCTAACTTATATTTTCAGAAATTTGATTCAGCATATATAATGGTGTTGCATCATTTGAGAAATTGGAGTTTGTAAAATAAAGATGCATGATTAGTTTCTATAAAGTTTTCTATATAAAAAGCTAAACAATAAAGTGGAAAACTCATGAAAAAATCGAGTTCCATTGTAAATATTTTATGTATTCGGGAAAGTAAAATTCCATAAAAACACACCTACGGCAATTGTAGTAATTTTACAATTTTACATTTCATAAAATATATGATGGATATATATAGGGAAAAAGGTTATTTAAATACCCAACTTTTTAAAAGTGCCAAAAAATGCTTAAAGTGCCAAAAAATGCTTAAATGAAATTTTAAATACCACATTATTTTAAATAGTGCCAAATTAGAGTTATGTTAAACTGATAATTAACACCGTTAGTTAATAAAACTAACAAAGATTATAGAAAATAAAATTAAAAAAAAAAAAATATTTATTCATTATTTTAAACAATAATCAAATATATTCAATGAAAGTCAAACATATTCAATGAAAACCTCTTTTTCATGGATCAAATGCTGAGATAACTTTATTGGGAAAAAACTATTCTTCTATGATTCTGGCTAATTCTATATAACCTCCTCTCTTTCTTCTTTTATAAAAACCCCACCCTACCCTTAATGAAATCTCAATAAAATAATTAAAAAAATAGAAAGGGAACAAAAACAATGACAATTAACTGTGACCCATTTTCTTCTTCCTATGGGGATAATTAATGAACATCTTTATCTCTCTTTGAGATCTTTTCTTCTTTTTGCTCTCTCTTCGCGATTTTTTCTTCTTCTTGAGCATAGCTTTTCCTCACCGGATTCGTAGTAGATCATGTCTTCTATGAGCAGGTATAAATGTAGGATTTTGTTGTTGTGTTGTAGAAGTTTATAGATTTGGTTTTTGAGGTTTTAATTTCGAATTTTTATCTACAACATTGTGATTTTTAACCCACAATTTAGAAAATCCATGCTTATATGTACCTATTAAACCTGTTTTTAAAGACTAATCTATGGATTTTAGAGTTGAATCGAAGTGAAATTAGATAAATTGGTAGATTGGAACAGAGTAACGAATTCGTATAACTGGTATTATATGCATTAATGTTTAATTGTTTTTTTGCAGACAACAATGAGTAATATAGGAAGCACAATTATTCATTTTGATTATGATATTATTCGATGACGAGAAACGTTGAATCGAAAAGAAGCTCACATTTACACTTTAGTCATAAAGAGAAGTTTGGATGAGGTCACGATGATGTCTTGGTCGATAAAATATGCATGAAGATTAAGGTTGATAAAACACTAATTAAGTTGATATTTAGTTACATTCCTTTGGTATGTCAAGAGGCCATCATTTATCTATGATGATGATGATGTTTTTGGATATTTAATGGATGTTGACCAAGATAAGAAGTGTAAGTGTTTTGCATGTGGAATTGACAGATGATAAAAAACCCTACTTTGGGGCATATTATCAGATGTGAAAGCAGAGATGATATGTTACCAAAAGTGATGTGTGAGCTAACGAATATATGTACTGCAATCAGGTTCCGAAGAGGCCATCATTTATTTTTTGATGATGATGATGTTTTTGGATATTTAATGGATGTTAACCAAGATAAGCAGAATGTTTTTGCATGTGGAGTCGATTGACAAGGATGAAGAAAACCCTACTTGGGGCAATTATCTGTCGACGAAAAGTAGAGATGATGTTACCAATGAGAGCTTGTGTGATGTTGAGCTAACGATGGTATATGTACTCGTAACAGTGAATGCAAACCATCGAACAACATGAGCGTCGGTACGAGGGTTTAGACATTGTCCCCTGCTTAACCATTACAGCATTGGTATAAACGAAGTCGGGTCAAGTATTTGATGATTTTAACATTACACAGATACATCGGGAGGTAGATGTTGGAAAATTGGAAATGTTGAATGGGAAGATGGTATGGTCCTGGACGTAGGCAAGAATTTGAAAGTAAAAGACATCCAAGATTTAATGAAGTATACATCGAAATTGTTTTGAAGTTAAGACAGAGAAGTCAACAACTACATTATTAGTGTACAAATGTTGTGTGAAAGATTGCAAATGGAAGCTACGAGCAGTGAAGCTGAAGAATTCGGAGTTCTTCTCAGTTAAAACATACCACAAAATGCATATATGCATTCGGGCAGATACAAGTACAATGAAAAACAAAAGGAAAGGTACACCACGGTTAGTGCATCAGATGAGGATTCGTGTATTCAACACACCACGTCCAAAAGATCTCATAGGTATGGTCCAAGTAAGAAAGGGTGTTAAGGACTCCACTGGAAATCCTGATTCTCCCATGTATTTCTTCTCCATCACCTATGTTCCGCCATAAAATCATCCATGGTTTTCTGCTTCTTTGTTACAACAACAAGCTGCTCCTTAACCTGCGCCAATTCACTCATAACAGTCCACAATTGTGTCCGCAATTGTTCATTAGTCTGAGCTTCTAACATGCTTGTCATCTCAGGGGCTGCCTGGGGGACTCGGGCTGCTTTGGGGACTTGGGCTGCCATGGGGACTCTGGCTGTCTTGGGGACTCTGGCTGCCTGGGGGACTCGTGTTTGACAATCTTTATTATACAAGTTTTTCCAAAATATCTTCTTACGCAGGTTGAATAATATTTGGTTCCATTCATCAACAATCGAGTTAATACCATCCACTTCCTCTCTAAGATCACCATCAAAGAAAAGCTCACCCAAGCAGCGCATCACAAGACGCTCTTCAGAATCCTCAGTAGGCACAATACTATGAATATCCTGTGCGTATAGTCCAAATAAATTTACATAATCTTCAGGATGCATAATATGAAACTAAAAGAAACAAATCTGAATTGATACCTTTGTCTCTCCAAGCTTGTTATATATTTCTTTCAACGTATATCCTTTATAACTTGTTTTTCGGTATGTCCCTTTGCACATCTTTGGACATGATGTGTCTGCGTTTGGAACAGGTACTCGAAAAGCTGTCTTCAATGCTGGTATACATTCAAATGCCAACAACTACACATAAAAAACATACAAGTTGAAATAGTTAAACACTAAACATCTAAACCATTTAAACCATTTAAACCATATAAACCAGTAAAACTACTTCTTACCTCCAACGGCAATATGAAACCGGGTAATGTCCAGCTCACTTGCACCTCACCACTGAAGCGATTCATTAGATGCCCCACCTCTTTCACAGTATCATTAAATGTAAAACGTCCCCACGGAAAGATTTTACAAAATTCTAAATTATCCACTACCCTAAGAATAAACTTGCTCATGTTTCCTCCAACCATCTTTGACCTTCCATAAATCACCGTCAAGAGGAAGTACAGAACAACCATCTTCAACCTATCATTACCGGGCCCCATTTCTCCCAACTTATCATGCACATCTTGGACTTGCACTTTTTCCGTCCTAAAATGTATGTTCACAAAGTCCATACTCCCCTCCTCCTCATAATCATTCGGGTAATGATCGCAATATAATCCTGAGAGGAGAGCATGTTCCCTGATAGAGTATCTTATGGGGACATCATTGACGACGAACCAAATTTGATTTTTCCTATCCGTTATCGCTGTCCGTAGGAGCAACATCCACATCCCTATCACCTTTCGGTTTTGTTCGCCCACCATGTGGAAAAGGTGTTTGAATTGCGGGTGCTTGGTAAACCACCTCAAGCCATCCTCATCATTGATCAGTAAGGTCTTAAGATCCCTTACAACTCTAAATTGATCGCATCTCGTTTAAAACTTGGAATATTTCATATACTCCTTTTCATCGAAGTAAAAGTCATTAGGTTGCATTGCTTCGGCAAATTGTGCTCTCTACAATAAAAAAAACACAACAATTAGGTAACACAACAATCAAAACTTAAATTCTAGTTGATCTAGTTATACTAAATACACCAATCATACTTTAATTTCAATTTTTCTTACCGTTTCATCTCGCGTGCCTTCTGGAGTTTGGCGCGACTGAGGAGAAGGCGGCTGAGGAGAAGGTTCTGGCGTCCAAGATTGTTGCTGCAGCGGAATAGGCTCCGGCGGCGGAATCTCCTCCGCTTCTTCTCTTCTCGGTGACTGATTCCGCTTCCGATTCCGGCGAAGATTCTTTGTTTTTACCATTATCCACAAGCCTAATCTACAATTATCCCCAAAATCAAAGTCAAATCACAAAAAAAATTCAAACAAAACCTATCAAAATTCAAAAAAAAATATCGTCGGATCGAACCTTTTACTTCACACAAAGATGGATTTCGGAGAGTTGGAGAGCGGCCCAAGATGAAGAATGGAAGATTAAATCAATGAAATGAGAAATTTTCAAAAAAACCCTAACTCGAGATTCTTCGTGGGAATAAAAAATTCCTGGGAAGGTCATCCTAGAATTTGATCCCTTTTCCATCCCCGCCGCATCTCCTTCCCTTCGTCGAGTACTCGAGCCACTTATTGATTTGATTTGCTTAAAGTCATTTGGAATCTGTTTTGAGCTTTCCTGATCTTTAACCATTTCGCAAAAACCCCCAAATCCTCTCTTTGTTTTGTTTGTCTGATTTGCTAAAATCTCATTTTGTGTTTTATCTTCTTCAGCCGATTGTGAGCGAGGGAGATAAAGTGGAGAGCTTTGGTGGATTTTATCTGATAAAATAATCCCAAATTCACATCCCCAAATTGAAAACTTCTATCTGACTCACTATTCTAGATGAAGAATAATTCAGAACGTGGAATGAAGCGGAAGCTTCCAATACGACGACGGGTCAAAAGCAGGTAAGTGTTTTCTAAATTCTAACACCTTAATTGGAGAATTCGAGTTGATTTGAGTTTATAAGAGGTTTTTATATGTTTTTTATAGTTTATGCGTTATGGGTGAAACTAGTGTGGTTGAGAATATAGAATGGAATATGGGTGATGGAATTAGGAGATCAGAACGAAATATAAAAGGTTAGTCCTTATATATTTTTGCAAGTCATTTTTCTTTTAAATGCTTCCAACTAAATGTTTTCGGTTTTTTATTACAGGGATTAGTGAATGATGTACATTCAGAGCTACCACATGCATAACATCGGATGTGTGCCTGTCATATCTTGCAAAATTGGAAGAGGACCAACAAAGATCCAGAACTTGAGGGAATATTTTGGAGAATAGCAAGAAGCTACACAACGGGGGACTTATATGAGAACTTGGAAGTGCTGAAGAAGTATAATATAGGTGTGTATGATTCACTCCAATGTGCTTGACCAACTACATGGTCTCGAGCGTTCTTTAAGGTTGGCTCGTGTTGCAATGATGTTTTAAACAACCTGGCTGAAAGTTTTAACAAAACCATTAGAAATGAGAGGAAAAAGCCAATGGTTGATATGTTAGAGGGTATTAGGAGGCAAGTAATGGAACGTAATGCTAAACGTTTCATTTTTACAAGCAATTTCAAGAGAAAGTTCACTAAAAAGACACATGATGCGATTGAAAAGGGTAGAATAGAATCTAAGAGGTGTATTAGGTATTTGAGTACTGGTGATGAATGTGAGGTTGATGATCATGGTACTTCATATTGTGTTAATCTAGGGCTGAGAACGTGTGGTTGCGTTAAGTGGCAGTTGAATGGCATCCCATGTAATCATGCCATCTCTGTTATATTGGCAAGGAAGCTCGATCTTGATTCATTTGTGTCTGAATATTACACTACTCATAGATGGCAACAGACTTTGTCACGAGGTATTAGACCAGTTCAGGGCATGAAATTATGGCCAAAGTTCAATAGGTTGCCTATCATGCCGACACTAGCAAAAAAAAGACGAGGGAGACCAAATGAGCATAATAGGAAAAATCAACCGTACGAATCTGCGTCAAAGAAAAACAGATTGACTGGTCATAGTCGTGCAATGACATGTTCGAATTGTAAGCAAGAAGGGCATAATAGACTGACATGTTCAAATGAGGCAAGAGTGGAAGAAAAGAGACCCCGAGATCGACCAAGGAAGACTCAGGTTCAATTTCGTCTAGTTCATTTTTGTAGACAATTGATGTGTTTAGTTGGTTATTTATCACAGGATGCGTCGTAAGAAAGTTCACATTAAGCTTGACAAACATCGTTATAAGGGGCTTCGTGGAGAATTTTTCAAGATGTCAAAAAAAAAAGTGTTTGGGAGAAATATTCAGTTTATGATTTTTAGTTTGGAGATTCTTTCTATGTAATCTTTGTTAGTTTTATTAAGGAACCTCGAATTAAGATTTTAATAAAAAACTTTGATCACTTTTCTCAAAAATAAGCATATTCTTGAGTTCGGATTCATGTTTACCAGAATGTCTAAAAGTCTGGACCTACTTCAACTAGTAACCAAAAGGGAAGGTAATAACCAGGACTTGTGTTCGTTGAACTACAAAACTGAAAATTTCACTAGAAGCTTGTACCTTTTGGTTCAAGAAGAGTCTGCTTAGTTTTCGAGATTCTACTTTTGATAGTTGAGGGAGATTCTCCGTCTGTTTGTCAATTGGCTTTTTCTCCTTGCGTTGATCTCAGCGGCCCAGCTCTTTCCAATTTCGGTTTGAAAGTTGCCTGCATGAAATTGGAGCAAATGAATTTGATGAAACCAAATGATTTTACTTTACGTCTAAAACTGTAAAGTGAAAAGAGCGTATGAGATGGGTCCTCTACCTACTGTTGATATGAAAAACTCGTCAAGCACTTTCCCGTGTTCTGCCATGTTGTTCAAACGTCAAGTGAGATTTCTTGGGATGGAAGTGGTACAACAAGCACAAGCAATTAAAAAGATTAAGATTCATTGAATATGTTTGATTATTGTTTAAAATAATGAATAAATACTTTTAAATTTTTATTTTTCTTTTCTATAATCTTTGTTAGTTTTATTAACTAATGGTGTTAGTTATCAGTTTAACATAACTCTAATTAGGCACTATTTTAAATAATGTGGTATTTAAAATTTCGGTGAAAGACTTTAAGCATTTTTTGGCACTTTTAACAAGTTGGGTATTTAAATAACCTTTTTCCCGATATACATTTAATCATAAATTTTGATACCAATTTTAAATGTGATACGATTTTTGAACTTATGGCTGTATATTTTGAATATATATATATATATATATTGGCATAAGTGTAATAATTTTAAACAGATTTTGACATTTTGAAATAAATACAATATCAATATCATTAAACCTATGTATGTTTAATAAACATAATAAAGATTCACTTGTGTGTCAAAGAAAAAAACATAGTTTTTTCTTGTGGGGTACTAATGACATCAATTAAAATATTTGAAACCAAATCTAAAAGTATCAAAGACAATAATAGCTATTAAATAACACATTAATCAAATGAAGATT
The DNA here is from genome assembly GCA_018361395.1 of Boechera stricta. Classification (NCBI taxonomy): domain Eukaryota; kingdom Viridiplantae; phylum Streptophyta; class Magnoliopsida; order Brassicales; family Brassicaceae; genus Boechera; species Boechera stricta. The sequence continues at coordinate 6,145,304 of CM031541.1, forward strand.
CTCTTTCAATGAAATCTTTAATGACCCCAAGATAAACTTCCTCCAAACCCTATTTTATATAAATGTGAGGAGGGCACTAAACAAAAAAAACAAGAAGAAAGAATAGTTGAAGAAAAAATGGGGAGGAAGAAAATAGAATTGAAGAGAATAGAATGCCCAAAAGAGAGAAGCAGCAAATACTCAAAACGTAAAAAAGGGATTTTAAAGAAGGCAGAAGAATTAGCACTATTGTGCGATGTAGATATTCTCATGGTTCTTGTTTCTCCCACCGATAAGCCTACCCTTTTCCACACTCGTTCTAGGTATATAATCTCTGTTTACTAATTTTCCTTTGTTTCCAAAAGTATATAATATTTGAACAGAACTTTTAAAAAACTAATATGTATTTTGAACATAACATATATAATATCATGATACAATTTAGAAAAACAAAAAACTAAACTAAAGTTGTCTCTAGGGGTTTATAAAATACTTTTCAGCTTTTTTTTCTTGTTTGTTTTTCATAAATTAAACTATTTAGGAGTGACATGGTAATCAGTTGCAATTTATAAAAAATATAAAAAATGATGAATTTAAAAGAAAAATGGAATAAGGAGTGTAATTTTTTTTTCAACAACATACGCCATTAGGCACATGTCAAATAGAAAGTGTTATCATAGAATCTTTAATTTGTTGCTTATAAATTCAAATTTACCAATATTTCCACAAAAATATGCTTATGAAATTGCAGATCTCTGATTCAAATTTTGAAGGAGTTTTGCAAGACTTCATTACCAGAACGGGAAGAGAGGTTTGATCTTTCTGATTTTTTTGTGTTCTTTTTGTTTTATAAAACAACTAATATTTGCTATCTTTGGTGTTGTATGCCCGCATTTAGGAGAGCCTACACAATAAAGGTTTGATTTACTCATCACTTTCAATTTATCAATTAAAGTCGATTTTTCACTAGCCAATTTCTTTACATAGTTTTGAAATTAAAGCTAAGGCAGTTTTTTTTTTGGTCGGCAAAGCTAAGGCAGTTTAAGCCTACACGATGTACAATTATTTTTGTACTTTATTGGTTCTAGATTCATATCTAAGTTTATGCATGTGATATTAGTTTTTTTTTTCAGTAAAAATAAAAATTGTAACTCTGATAGTTACCGTGTAATGCTCTGTTTTTCCACATTCTGTTTCTGCAATTGTTTTATTTGTTTCTTCTTTTCTTTTATGTAGCCATTTCCACTTGTAAATTTCCACAATATCAATAAATTTTACGTTTTATCAAAAAAAAAAAAAATGAAAACAAAATCCGAATACCAAAAGATTAAGACAACTTAAGCTTGTAACGAACAACTAAGTCATTTTCCTCTTTTTTTTGTATTAAACCTTTTTTTTTTTGTTCTCTATTCACAGATGTTGAAAAAATTGGTGTGCAAGAACAATACAGAAGTTCCCATCGAAATTGATCATCTTCCGCCTGAAAGGTGTGATACCGTTTATATTCAAACATATGTAAATAGATTATTCACCAGACTAGATCTAATTTAACTATATTTATTGCAGAGATGATGTGATCCAGGTATTAAAATACTTCTTGCAGAGAGTTTTTGAAAGAATTTTTTTTAATCATTTTTTAAACAAATGTTAATTTAATACAATAACTATTTATAATTTAGGATGATAAAAAGGTCACTGAACTAAGAGAAGCCAAGGAATTACTTGATGAGAAGAAGTTAATTTTGGAGTAAGGAAAAAAATCCACTACTAAATATTCAATAAAAATATTTGTTAATTAATTTTAACCATTATTTTTATTAATATATAAGGGACTGGAAGAATCCAGACAAAGTTAATGATTGGGGCAGACTCAATATCATGGAAAAGTATTTAGTTTCTTCTCTTAGCTATATCAGAAATATCCTAAAGGTAATTGCATGTTAACATATGATAAATAAGATTTATTCTAAAAATTAAATGTGATGGAAATTTAACGTAAAATTTATATCTTGTTTCAGGTTAAAATCCAAGAAAAACAGCAAACTCTTATATGATTTCAAAATGGAAAACATATTTTTACCTAACCATTTGAAGAGCATAACAATATTATACAATATCATGGTTCATGATTAACCAGTTGGAAAATACTATTTGTACCTAACCAGTTAAAGATGTATGATTAATCATGCTTCCTTCTACTTAGTTTATATAAAGTTTTCTATATAATAAGCTAAATAATAATTTGGAAAACTCATGAAACAATTGAGTTCAGTTGTAAATATTAATGTATACTGATTCGGGTGAGTAAAATTCTATAAAAATAGACATATGGTGATACGCCTTTGATCTCGTTTAAAAGGATGGTGATGATGGATTAATAGGTGCCACAAAGGGGTGCGGGATAACCCTTTGATAAACTTGATTCGATCCTTTGTATATGACACACTAAAGAGATCAGTTTGCTGGTTATTACACACCAACAAGACTCAAAGTTAGAAAGGGATTTTTGATTAAAACCTTGAGTGGTTTACATGAGATTTTCCTCCATAATATATAGAGAAGGACTGAGAGAGTTCAAAGCACAAAAACATTAAACAGTTTTAGGAAATAACAACATAAATAAATGATGTCCATGCATGAGGTCTTGAGTTTGAGTTTAGATGCTCTTGGACTTGTTTTCCCTCTTCTTTGGAAAAAAATGTACTTCATATGGGCTGAATGTTGATCTAAATATAAGATATATATTTGCTAAAGGATTTAAATAAATGGACATACAAGTGATCATCTTATTCTCATTTAAAACCTTGAGAGAAAAACCCATTGGGACAAAAACTCATCAATGGAAAAAGAGTACTAAGATAATCACTTTTTCCATTCATTTAAATCAGTTAGTTTGGATCAACATTAGCTTACCTTCATATGTCTTATCTTGGGTCTTGATTTGATTAAGTAGGCTCTCCACGGTCTGATTGAGTTGTTTTGTCTTTGATCTTGTCATTGGACCTGTGGGTAGCACCATTACATCCTCAACTACAAGCTTATCTCCCTCTCCATGCTCCATGCTTTTCTCAGCTACAAGTTTGTCCTTGTCCATGCTCGCATCATATGAAAATTATAGTAATTTTACAATTTTTACATTCCATAAAATATATGATGGATATACATTTAATTATAAATAATGATACCAATTTTGATTGTTAAAAAAAGAGTTTCTAAAATGCGATACGATTTTTGAATTTACAAGTGTATATTTTGAATATATATATATACATATATATATATATTTGGCATAAGTTTAATAAATTTAAACAGATTTTGACATTTTGAAATAAATACAATTAGGTGATTTCCGCGTTATACGTGGGATAAAATATTTATAATATTTTTTAGAAAATTAATAAATTAAATAAAAATTTCTAAATATTTTAATAGTATATTTTGTATACATAATTAAAATCTAAAATTAAAGTTTTTACATATTTATGTTACTAATTAATTATTTAGTTAAAAAAATATCTTTTTAAAATAAATTTTAAAAAATTAAATTTAGGAAAGAATAAAATCAGCTAATAATTTTATGGAATGTTTACTTACTCGATTTTCCATAAAAAGAAATCAGCTATAATTTTATGGAATATTTACTTACTCAATTTCCCGTAAATAAATAAAGTTAATTTAGGTAAGATTACAATTTTTAAGATAAAGACAGTTTATATATGATTGATCTAATGACATATTATGTAATTTGTCTAGTAATTAATGTCCTATCAAATATATTTCCTAATAATCATTCTCGCGACGACACATCAGCATAGTAGTGCTGTAATATTCCACGTAAACATATGATTATTTTGTTAAAATGATTCTCAATTAATATATAGGGGATATCAATATTATCAAATCTATGTTTGTTTAATAAATTTGAATAATTTGGAATAAAATATAGATATGACATATATCACACTATATTTTAAGGTTGAAAATATATTTTGATTTAATGCATTCCTATATATGATCTTCTATTCCTCAATTTTACGTCAAAAGTAAAAATTTAAAGAATTTTCAGTATATTTTTCATTTATCAACCTTAAATTTTAAATTGTGTTATTAAAAATTTTAGAATTTGTTTTAGAATTTTTGGAATTATTTTAGATTTTTTCGTATATCTAAATTTTATTATTATTTAATATTAATTTTTATTAAAATATTAAAAGTTAACGAAAGTTAACTTCCTGGTAAGTCGATGATGTTAAATAGGTACACAATTTTAAACTTTGTATATTATAGTAGAAGCAAATATCAGCATGTGTATATTAATTTTGGAGTCAAAAAGGTTTTTGTATTTAAATAATTAAATGTATAATCCAAAAATACTTGATGTAATTTTGTAAAACATTCTTATTGATTCATAAACAGATGAAGCCTAGATTAGAAACAAACACTTGTTCAATATTTAGTTACTAGATAAAATAAAGCTTGTTAAGTTTTCTTGGATGTTAAGGTGATCATGGTAAAGTGTGGTTTTTTTAACAATCGAGTGATACACAACAAAAGACGATGAGTGTAACACAAGAAAGCCATCAAAAGAGACGAAACAAAACAAAGTAACATCTGTGTTGTCTGATCCTTTACGACTTTGAGTGAGAAAAGTCTTACATAGTATCAGAGCAAATGGAGGCAACAATGCAGCAAGTCATTGAAGATGGAGTTGTGATAATTTCTTCATTTGAAAACTCACCGGAGATGATCGAAGCAAGAGATGAACACTTCAGAAGGTGTTTTCTATGCACGATAAAAAAGAAGCAAGTTTATAAACGTGAAGACAAATGTCGAGAGATGGTGTGACATTTGCAAACGTAACAATCACAATGAGATTTGCAAACGTAACAATCACAATGAGAGTGATTGTTGGAGAAAGCAACACAAGGATGTTAGTTTGTCTAAGGGTGTAAAGAAAGAGTGCTTACCTAAGAGAGAAAGGAAGCAGAATCCGGTTGGAGACACAACCAAAGAAGACGTGAAGAATCACGCACACAAGATGGTGATCAAGGAAGACACAAAACTAAAACGAAAGAACGGAGGCATTCCGCAAATGAGTGCGAAAAATGAATAGAAGCAGACGAAAGCTCACGCAGGAGATATGGACAAGTTCGCGGGAAAGAGAAGAAAACCCAAGAACCAAAGAACTTTGAAGGCACATGAGAAGCGTTTGTCGTCTTGTAATGAAAACATGACCGAAGGAGCGTATCATGTTTTATCATGAGAAGGAAAAGCCGTTGTACGACCACGAAACATGAAGAGTAATTGGCGTGACATCAAAGGCAAAAAATGGTGTGGATTTTGTAAGAAGGCAAACTACATAAAATTGGATTGCTGGAGGAATCCAAAGAAGGATCACAGAAGTAGGAATCCAAACTAACATTTCTGCAATGCCTCATAGGATAAGAAAGGATGCTACAACTGCAGAGATGTTGGGCGTTTTGCAATAGATTGTCGTTAAAAGAAGTATGAACGGGCACATATGAGTCTTGAAAATAAAGATATCAAAGATCATATGTTATTTAGTGCAGCAGAAGAAGCACCGATAATCATTAAAAAAGATGTGTTCCTAGAGCCCGGATTGGAAAAGAATTTGCTTAGTGTTCCACAAATTCTATCTCATGGATATCGCGTTTTGTTCGAAAACGTGCGATGTATAATCTTAAATCCTATGGAAAAAAAGTTATGGAGATAAACATGGTTAATAAAAGTTTTCCAATCACAAGGAACTCTTCACAAGAAAGTGCGTTGGTGACCCGTGAAGAGGAGTTAATGGAGTTATGGCATCGAAGACTAGGACATGTGGGAAACTCAAGGATGGAACAAATAATAAACAAGAAGATAGTAAAGGGTTACCAAAGTTTCATGTAAACAAAGAAGTCTGTGGAGTATGAAAACTTGGAAAGCAAGCAAGAGAAGCGTTTCCAAAAGAGTCTCAAACAAAGACGAAGGAGGATTCTAGACATTCAAACGAAGCCTCTGAATGTTTCAAGGTTTGAAGATCTTAGAAGAAAGCTTGAAGTCAAGCCAAGATATTATTAAGAGGGAGTGTTGAAGTATAATCAAATCTCGTATAAGATAAAGTCACATTCGTATAAGTTAGTTACTAACGAAGATATACAAAGCTTTACGACATAACCGCTAGTTGGTTATGTCACCACTTATGTCTCTTTGAAGAGACATCTCTTCAATTGTGTCTCTTCACTTGTATAAATACGTTGTATATGTCTCAGTAATAAAGTGTGTGGTTTTTATTATAAGAGAAACATCAATCACAACAAAAACAAAGAGACTTGCAAAACAGAGTAAAATCTGTGTGTTGTCCGATCCGTTGAAACACAAAGTGACTTTGAGAGAGCAAAGTCCAACACCTTCTTCACATTATACATATCAATGTGAAGCCACTAAGCTCAATTGTTGAGTGCAATTACTGACTAGTGTGAAAAACACCAAAAGGCTCCGACTTGTAAACTAATTTAGTTACCTTGAACAACTCATTAATATTAGTGTGCTTTACTTTCTCTGAAAGCTACTCTCCCATACAGGCCTTACATTACTCTTGCTATGTCGATAATTGTTTTTCAGTTGCACATGCTTTCAACAACTGTTGGAATCTGAAGAAGTTTAACCTCTTTTAACATTTTCTGTTAAAGTTAGAGTCTTCTACATAGTCTTTATGTAATGTCCTCTTGCTACAATTACAGTGGTCATTTAAATATTGATAGCAACAATTTGAAACTCGTGATTGTGTCTTGTTTCAACATTGATGGAATTGAAAAATTTTCAACTAATCTGCATATTTTCGCCATCAGAGCTATCTTTTGTGGTATACATAACTTCGTCTTTTAAATTCGTAGACTACCCAAATTAGTAGAAACTATTTGGTTTTTGGCTGACTTTTCGCACATCAGCTATAATATACCATGTTCTTTTTAGGTACATAGTTACAATCAATTACATTTGAAAATATAAAAGTTGAATGTTACTAATATTTAGTTTGATTTGTTTGATAGATATGAATTTAGGGGAAAGAAAGCATTGTGCATGAGCATTTGCTGAGTGGATTTCGCAACAATATGATAAAGTCTGGATCTTTACTAGTAAGTGTAGACTTGATGAATCTTAGAGAAAGTTAAATCCTCCAATGGAAAAATACGAGGCAATTTGTAGACTTTGTTTTCTCTCACTCAAACTTCATTAAAAACTTGAGTAGAGGGTAATTCTTTTACAACAAAAAAATCACTTAGGGAACTCTTTGCCAAATAATCCGCTCTATGATTTAAAGTTCTAGGGATAGAGACGTACAAGATAGACTCGAACTATTTTTAAAAGTGAAGGATATCACAAATGATACCATGCAATTCACGAAGTTCAGAAGTTTTAAGTGCTTCCACACATTCCTTTGAATCCGATGGTATTTGGACGTTGAGGAGCTCCAGTTATGTTGCCTTATGCATCACTTAAAGTATAGCCAAACCTTCTGCCTGGATTGGTGAGACTATGTGTTCCTACGCCTTGGAGAAGTCTCGGATAACAGAGGAAGTGTTGCTTCTGATAGAAACGCCTTAACTTGCAATTTTATAGGCATCATTCCAGGCCACATCTGCAAACACAGTGTCGACTTGTGTTTCTGCATTGTGGTTGCTCTGCTACGGATGATGAGCTGGGACTAATTGGTTTACTTGGGAGGCTTGCCATTCGCGAGCCTCAGCCAATGACTTAGTTATAATTTCCTGCTGTGAACACTGAACATGATGTATCTTAGAAAATAAGACAGTTTCTAGCCTTCCAAAGGTTCCAGATAATCCAGTAGCATGGTGAGCCTTTTACCAAACCGTATGGAGGGAGGCAAAGGAGACTTTGGTAGGTGGTGAAGGCTTTTTCCAGCCGGTAAGGCCCTGATGATGTAAGGATCAGAGGTTGTGTTTTCCATTCCATCAATCTCCACACTTGTTGAGCAAATTCACATCCAAAAAGAATATGATGGTTTGTCTCCATATTTCCACAGCGTTTACACAAAGGGTTTAATGATAAGCCTCTTTTGTTGCTGTTTTCCCCTGTAGGAAGTGATGTGATCATGGATAGCAGCAATACTGATCAAGAGGAGGCGTTGCATGTACCCGTTGGACTAATCACAAGAGCTCGGGCGAAACAAATCAAGGATGCACTTAACGGGCTAATTCAAGAGATTCTGGACAAGGAGAGCATGAACATGAAGACCAACCCACTTTAAGCCTAATTCAAGTTCAAGAAAGCAAAACTGAAAGTCTCATTTTTATGCCCAGATCGTCATCTCCAACCACGAGGTCAGATATGCGTTCCTAAATGCCTCCCTGGAATATGAGTCGTGAAGCAGAATGGTGTATTGGAACGCATCTGGTCCGATTGGACCAATCACAAGAGCTCGGGCGAAACAAATGTTCCTAGATGCCTTCCTAGAATATGTATCTGTTGAAGAGTTTGGAAAACAACATGGTGTTTTGGAACTCGTCTAGGTCGAAGACGTCTGAAATGAAGAGTGACGAAAATAAGAGATCAAGAGTCATTTTTGAAGTCCAAGAGTTACATCCACATTCAACTCCCTATCTTTATTTCTTTTTATTTCCAAGACATTAATTATCTATCTTTCTTTTCAAGTTTCTTTTCCTTTAAATAGATGTAATCTCCATTGGAAAAGATATCCAATTTTTTAATCAAAACCTTTTTATTCAAAGTGAGAGTGATTCTCCTTTTGTTCCTTGTGAACTTTTCGATCTATTTGGTGTGTAATATCCGAGTGATCAACCCACGGTGCATCATATCCGTGGTTGGCTTATCAAACGGTTCATCCATACCCGTTTGTGGCGCCTTCGTGCCAAGGTTCGTAGTTCCCATTTGTAGGCAGCAGATCTCGGGTTTAATATACTCCTTGTTCTTGTTTGGTGAGTTCTACACGCTAAAGTATCCACTGCCTCGTTTCTACGTTGCATTTGTAGGCATTCGGTTTCATATACCCTTGGTTCGTGCTTGGTGTGTTTATTGGAGTCAAGGATAGCCTCGCTTTAAAGGGTTTTATTTGTGAGCATTTGGGTCTTGGGTTTAATATACCCTTGGTTCTTGTACGGTGTAATCTTCTAAAGTCATGGATTTATCTTTCAGCCACCTTAGAGTTCATCCAGAGGTCATTTCCGCATCATCTGGTATCAGACCAAACTCTAAAATCTTGTTTTATCCATCTATCTTTTCATCTTCTACCATTTTCTTATCTTTTCATCTACTACAATTTTTTTTTATCTTTTCATCTTCTATCATTTTCTCATCTTTTCATCTTCTTTTTCTTTTAATTTATATTTTCGTATTTTATTATTTCTGAAAATCCAGTAACCAAAAAAAAACGAAAAAAAGGATAAGAAGTTTCCTGGTTTGTGTTTGCTTTCTAGAATTGTAATCATTTTATTGTTGTGTTGTAATAGCTAGTGAGCAATGTGTTCTTAAAGATCTAAATTCTTACGCTTGGGAGTTTTTTATATCCTTGGTTTAATCTTGTTTGATTACTTTGGATAAACTTTATGGAGTATTTTATTAGTTCTATTGGAACTTTTTGAGGATCACAAGAGAGGAAAAATGCAGAGTGTGTGAGAAAATCAGAGGGAAAAAGCCAATTGAGTGAAACACTTTGAGAGATTGTGAGGTATTTGTTTTTCTAACTCTATTTTGCAGGTTTAAACATGTCTTAAACAAACAATAACAATAACAACAACAATAGAGAGGACGATCCACCACCCGTAGTTCCAAATGTCCAAATTCAAGCTTTGATGGGAGAGATGCAAAGGCTGATGAGAGTGGAGATGGAAGCAATTCATGAAAGAATTGACAGGTTTCCAGAAGAGGCTCATCAAAGGTAGCCACAAAACGTGCCTAATATGTCTAGAAGAGAGAGATTGCAGCCTAGGAGATTAGAGGCTGAATTCAACGAAACAGAGAGTGATTATTACCTCCTAGATGATCATTCATCAAGAGGAAGTCCTAGGAGACCACGACGTGGTCGAGAAGCTAGGGATCGAAGAGATAATAGTATGGGAGACATCAAGTTGAAGATACCTTCATTTCATGGAGGGAATGATCCTGATGCATATCTTGAGTGGGAGAAAAATATTGAGTTATTTTTTGATTGCCAAAACTACACTGAGATGAAGAAGGTAAGAGTAGCAGCCACTGAATTTTATGATTATACTATTAATTGGTGGGATCAGTTGGTGACAAGCAGGAGAAGGAATGGAGAGTATCCCATTGAGTCATGGGATGAAATGAAGGCAATCATGAGGAGACGTTTTGTGCCCAGCCATTACCACCGTGAACTGCACCAAAAACTGCGTAGATTATCTCAAGGCAATCGAAGTGTGGAGGATTATTTCCAAGAGATGGAACTACTAATGCTGAGAGAAAGCATTGAAGAAGATAGAGAAGCTACCATGGATAGATTTCTCAATGGGTTGAACAGAGAAATCCAAGATAGAGTGGAAATGCAACACTATGTGGAGTTGGAAGACATGTTGCATAAGGCAATTTTGGTTGAGCAGCAGCTCAAGAAGAGGGGGTGCCACACGTCAGACTTATGGCTTAACTTCATCTCACATGAAATCGAGCTATTCTGAGGAAGAGAAGACAGCCCCAAACCGAAACTGAAGGTTGAAACAAAGCCGTCCACAACCAGCCATGAAGTAAGAGGTAAAACTGAGTTTTCTAACACATGTAATCGTGATGTGCAATGCTTTAAGTGCCATGGCAGGGGTCATTACGCAAATGAGTGTCCAAATCGAAGGACAATGGTACTTAGAGATGATAGAGAACTAGAAACTGAAGAGGAAGAATCTGATTCTATGCCATCTTTAGAAGATGATTGTGAAGAAATTGCTGCCAAAGGAGAGTTGTTGGTTGCTAGAAGGTCTTTAAGTGTGCAAGCCAAAGGAGAAGAGAATTGATATATGCTAATTTGATATGGCTCAAATTGATATGGGTCAATTCCCTAATGCACTGTCATTGTAGCACAGAAAGGTGTCAATCCAAATGGGTGAGCTATTAACCAGAAAGGATGCAATCAAACCAATTAAGTCAAGCCAAGCAATAAATCATGAGATTAACAATCTAACAGAACCATAATTGAAAGCATTGCAGAAGTTAAAAACAGAAGCTAACAGAACAATAATTACTAACAGAAACTAACAGAAGCAATGCAAAATAGAGATCAAACAACTAAACAGAAGCTCCTAAGGATGGGGTTATTGATCAGTGTATCCTCTTAATCTACCTAGGTGTTTAACAAACTCAAGCAGAGCTAATCCCTAGACAATAAACTCATAAGCAGCTAAATCCATTCTCATGACAAATAACCTCAAGCTAAACTAGTTCCAGACCTAAATCTCTTTAGCGAAATCTAGCCTAGCAAGCATTAAGATTCAGTCTATTAAAGCCAATAAACACCCTAGACAACCAATCTCTTAGGCTAGGAATRTAAATCTCTRGAATTAGTTGGTTCAGRCATTTCATCAAACACCTTCTGGGCGTGGAAATGCTTAAGTTCTAATTCCAATTGATCAGAGAGAAACTAGTATTAATAACACTAATCTAGAAAGGATTTCAAGTAATCTAAACTTAAACCACCTAGGAGACTAAGATTCCATACTTAATCTATCCCATCCTTAAGAACCCTAAAGACTACTCACAGCCCATGAAGAACATCATGAACACAAACCCATAAATCATTAAAACTTGCAGACACTACAGGAAAATTGGGTATTAATAGCACATAAACATAGCGGTTTATATGGTTCTGCTATTGTTTACTATTATCTCACTAATTAATAGCGTTTCTCAAATTGTTAACGCTATGTTATATTGAGCGGCAAAAGTAATTTTCCACGCGCGTAATTTTTGGTTATGCTTATCTCTAAAATAGCAGATTCGGATTTTAAAGTGTTTTCAGAACCGGGAAAATAATTTTTCGTGCCTGCCAAAGTAAAAAAAATCCCCAATTTTCTTAGGTTACTTTTTATTTCTAAGTCTAACAAAAACTCCCCAAACATAGTTTTTTCTATGTCCCCGCCTCTCTCTCTATCGTTGATCTCTTTCTCGATTTCTTAATCTCTGTCTAGATCCGTCAATATTGTGTCGTTCCTATTCGATCTCTATCAGTCACGATCTCCACTTTCAATCTCAGCGTTGTTCTTTGATCTCTGTCCTCGATCTCCATGTGTCCTTATCTCTTCTGAATCTGCGCCATCTTCATCTGTTTAAATCGAATTTGTGTGGTGAATTTGTCATTCAAGGTAACATTTGATTATGGGTTTTTGTTATTTCCCCTGGTTTATGCTCAACATCTTGTAATTTAAGATATACTCAATTAGAAATCGAGTACTAATCCATATATTTGATTTATCTATTTTTTTGCAGCAAGAGGTCGTTGAACATCAGTTAAAGGTATTCAATTGTAAATTTCGGATTTCGATCTTAATGCTGTAAATACTCGATCTCTAATAGATCTGTCTTTGCATGTTCTTGCAGTTGAGTTTTTGACATAGAAGAAGTAATAGGTATGTGAGATTTTGATTAAATGTTTTGCAAAAAAAATTGATCAAACAGAATCTATAGCTTAAAAATATGTGTACTGATTATGTTGAATTTTATCGAATTTTTATTTTGCAGGTAGCTAGTCTACGAAGCTTCAAGTTTTTTGTTCGTGTCAATTATTTTACTTTGTAAGTTGTTGTGTCTATACTCTTATGTTTCCTTTTATTTATCCTACTGTGTTGATGAGAGTGACTTTGTTTCTATGTCTGATTTCACGTTCCCTGATTTGTTTTTGGTCTGGGAGCTGGTGCGGTGTTGTAATATGGACAAGTCTTGGGTTTGGCTTCCGAGGTATGTTCTTCTGTTTTACTTTTATCAAAATATAAAACACAGCTATGAATCTAATGCTAATCTACCTTTAATCAATTGATGTAAATTACAGGGCAAGTGTCGAGTATGAGGAAGGTGCACGTGCTTTTGTGTATGCATCAGTAAAGAGGTTGGGTAATCCTCTGCAGATGTTCTGTCCTTGTATCGATTGTCGGAATATGTGCCATCAAGATATAAGCACAGTATTGGATCATTTGGTTATTAGAGGTATGGATCAGAAGTACAAGAGGAATGCTTGTTGGAGTATTCATGGAGAGAAAAGGACATCGAGAAGCTGATGATCAACGGCCGATTTCAGAGGCATGAGCTGAGATCTGCATTCTTTGACAGGAGACCGTCCAGAGACTTGAGTAAGAATGGAGAGCAGCCTGAAAGTGAAGAAGAAACCAAATTTAAGAAGAAAATTAGAGGATGCAGAAACTCCATTGTACCGAACTGCTCAAACTACACCAAAGTTGCAGCAATCATGGGTATACAGGATAAAAAGTTAAGAGTGGGATCTCGAAAATTACTTTGATCAGATTTTGTCTATGGTTCATGACATGCTTCCTGAAGGTAATGTGCTTCCAAAATCCATATCTGAGATAAAGAAATTCTTGAAGGTGTTTGGTTTTGGTTATGATGTTATCCATGCTTGTAAGAATGACTGTATTCTTTATCGGAAGCAGTATGAGGATATGAGTAGCTGCCCAAGATGTGGTGCTTCAAGATGGTAACTTGATAAGCATTCTGGTGAGACAAAGAATGGGATTCCAGCTAAGGTTCTCAGGTATTTTCCGATCAAAGAAAGATTCAGTAGGATGTTTAGGTCGATGTCAATGTCTAAGAATTTGCAATGGCATTTCAGTAATGCTTCTGAAGATGGAACAATGAGACACCCGGTGGACTCATTGACTTGGAAGTCGTAAATGGCCACAGTTCAGCTGATCCGAGAAACCTTCGTCTTGGTATATCTACAGATGGAATGAATCCCTTCTCTATCCAGAACACAAAGTATAGCACATGGCCAGTGTTTTTAGTCAACTACAACATGCCTCCTACAATGTGTATGAAGTCAGAAAACATAATGGTAACCCTTCTAATTCCTGGACCAACAGCACCAAGTAACAAGATCGATGTTTATCTTGCTCCTTTGGTTGATGATCTGAATGATATGTGGAATGAAGGTATCCAGGTATATGACTCATTATCTCAGGAGAATTTTACACTTAGTGCTATACTATTGTGGAGTATCAGCGATTATCCTGGTTTGGGGACCTTGGCTGGTTGTAAGGTGAAAGGGAAGCAAGCATGTAATGTATGTGGTAAGGATACACCTTTTCGGTGGTTGAAGTTTAGTCGGAAGCACGTCTATTTGGGCAATAGGAAACGCCTCAGGCCTGGTCATCCTTACCGACGCCGAAGAGCTTGGTTTGATAACACTGTGGAGGAAGGGACTGCTAGTAGAATTCAAACAGGAGCTGAGATATTTGATATGCTTAAAGATTTTAAGAATGATTTTGGAAAACCTCTGGAGAAGAAAAGCAAAAGGAAAAGATCAGGTTTGGGTGAAGATGAGGCTTACCCTTACACAGAAGAAGACACACGATGGAGGTGGAAAAAGCTATTCTTTTTGACTTGCCTTCTTGGAAGGTTAGTAATATGTCAACATATATAAGGTTTTTAAAATTAACTTTAAAATGTTTATTATATGCTTAACCTTTTCTTTTTTGCTCAGTTAGGATATGCCGGTGCGCCAACATTGACGTAATGCATGTGGAAAAGAATGTTTACGACGCCATTCATCTTGATGCCTGCCATCAAAGATGGTGTAAGGCAAGATTTAATTTAGAAGATATAGGGATTCGCAGAAACTTACACACTGAGGTACGTGGGAAGAAAATGTACTTACCTCCAGCTGCGTATTGGCTGAGCAAGGAAGAGAAGAAGAGATTTTGCAAGAGGTTATCAGAATTCAGAGGACCAGATGGCTACTGTGCGAATATCGCCAATTGTGTCTCACTTGATCCTCCTATGATTGGTGGTTTGAAGTCTCACGACCATCATGTACTATTGCAAAACTTGTTACCTGCGATTGAGGGTTGCTGCCTAAAGGACCTAGGAATGCAGTTAGCAGGTTATGCAACTTCTTCAGTAGATTATGCCAGCGAGTAATTGATCCCGAGAAGCTTCTAAAACTTGAGTCTGAGCTTGTTGATACAATGTGCCAATTGGAAAGGTTTTTTCCTCCATCTCTGTTTGATATAATGTTTCATCTCCCTATACATCTTGCAAGAGAGACACGTCTAGGTGGGCCAGTACACTTTAGATGGATGTATCCATTTGAAAGGTACAAATTTTTTAATTTCTTTTTTATCTTCTGATATTATATTATCTGACCAATTTTTTGTCTCATTGACGCATAGGTACATGAAAACACTTAAGTCATATGTTAAGAACTATGCAAGGCCAGAAGCATGCATGGCAGAGGGATACTTGGCAACTGAGTGTGTTGCTTTCTGTTTGGAATTTCTTCAAACATCTGTACCTGTGCTAGAGTCTGCAAATCGTAATGAAGATGTTGATTTAGATGAGCATATACTTGAAGGTCGTCCAATCAATAAGTCTAAAGAGGTTACACTATCTGACAAAGAGCGTGAGATTGCCCACAGATATGTGTTAATGAACATGTCGATTGTCAATCCATATGTTGAGTAAGTGTTGACTGTTATAACTAGTATCTGTTATTTTATTTTAGATTGTTGATTGCTTATACTATCTGATTATTTAATTTTYGTATATGYAAATCAGTATGCATCTTGAAGAGTTGCAAGATAAGGATGTTCGATGCAGAAGAAACCAAACTCTGTTATGGAAGTTACATGGTGAAGGCTTTCATGTCTCAGAAAGGTCGTAGAAAGTTTTAGTTATATCTCTGTCTCTTTTAATTACTACAATATTGTACTTGTTTAATTTTATTGTTTTTCAGATCCCTAGTAACTCAAAGGAGCATTCGAAAAAGCTGAGATGGTTAGCATATGGTCCGAGACATAATGCTCAAACCTATAAGGGGTTTATCATCAATGGTCATCGAGACTTAAAGCGGAAGACTCAGAATAGTGGAATAGCATATGATGCAATAACTATGTGTAGATCAAGTGCAAAAGATATTAATCAAGTCTCAGACGTAGTTTCTTACTATGGAGTGATACAAGAGATAATACTACTGGACTACAACATGTTCCAGGTTCCATTATTCAAGTGTAAGTGGGCGAATAAAGGGAATGGTCTGAAAGAAGAAGATGGATTTACACTTGTGAACTTCAGCTTAAACCAAGTAGCATTCCAACAGGATCCATACATCATGCCTTCTCAATCAAAACAAGTGTTTTACTCCAGAGAAGATGACTTATCACCTTGGTTTGTTGTTATGAGAGCGCCACCAAGAGGGTATCACGAATTAGAGACAGTTGAGGAGTTTGTTGCTGCACCACTACCCATCCAAGACAATGATGATTTGGGAGATGAATCTTCAGATGATGAGAGTTTTTGTGTTAGGGCTGATTTGAAGGGTCTTAGTTGACTAATTGTGCTAGGATAAGTACAATTATGATTTGGGAGATGAATCATCGATGATGAGAGTGTTAGGCTGATTGTGAAGAGGTCTTAGTAGCTGATTAATTGTGCTAGGATAAGTATATAGTTTCTGATGGTTTTATTGGTGACTATTAGTTTCTGATGGTTTACAATAGTTTCAGGTGAGACAATATGAAGGAGAAAACTGATGTTGCTACACGTCGCAGTAAGCGTCAAAAAGGTGAAGATGCAAGTGGTGAGTCACTTAGGCAACATCGCAAACGCATTGTTGAGGAAAATGATCCAGCTGGAGAAACAGCAAATGAGAGTGCGCCAACTTTAGAGCAGCCTAACTTTGAAGAAGAGGCTCTAGATAAAGAGCAACTACAAGAAGAAGTGCATGAAGAAGAACAACCAACAGATGAAGAAACAAAGGTAGAGACGGCTCCCAATGCTGACACAGAAGATGGCTCCCAAAGGATAGATTCATCTCAAGCAGCAGGCCAACTTGAGCAGTCACAGACAACTACAAAGAGACGAAGAGGACGAACTAGAATGAGCAGAGTGGCTAAAAACCATGAGGACAAGATTGAAGTTGAATTTATCTCTCATGGTGAACACGTTGGAGATGGATCGGTAACACTTTCCTCGTTTGTTGGTCTTCTTGTGAGAGAGACTGTACCAGTACTTCTTGACGATTGGAGGCATCTTGATGAACAGCTTAAAGAGACAATGTGGGAGCAATGTCAGGTACTGTTCTTGATATTATTATTTTAACTTCTCAACCTTGTACTATTGTGTTGATTTCTGAAAATATT
Source organism: Boechera stricta (assembly GCA_018361395.1). Classification (NCBI taxonomy): domain Eukaryota; kingdom Viridiplantae; phylum Streptophyta; class Magnoliopsida; order Brassicales; family Brassicaceae; genus Boechera; species Boechera stricta. The sequence continues at coordinate 6,162,631 of CM031541.1, forward strand.
GTAGGCGAGGTTCAATTTGACAGAAAAGTTTCAAAAAGATAGTGTGTTCAAGCAGATGGGGAATATATGGAGGTCTGCAAAATCAAGGAGTAATGCTCAGTGCGAGCTATGAGAGTAGGAACAACTTATTAACTTAAAACCAAACAATATTAACTCTGTGACAGCTTGGATGAATTGGGTGAAGATGAGGAAAGGCAAAGAGTTTAAGGTATGTGTGTGTATTCAATTATATTTTAAATACGTTAATCTAACAATTTTGTTTTACTTTGAAGGTCATTAGTGACAAATTCAGAAAACTGAGGAGAAATCAGATTCCCCACACCACTAGCCGCAAAGGGATGGTTCGCTCATGAAATGGTATTTTTGTGTTATTAATTATAAGTCAACTGATTACATAAAGATATAATATCATATCCTTGTTTTAATTGTAAAAGAAAAGTTCGACCTGCCAGTCACTAGGAGTAAGGTTTGGATAGGGACACACATCACGGGCTAATTGCAGGCCAGAGTTGAAGAAACAATTGTAAGTATTTAGAACCTTTTTAGCTAGTCTCATAGCCTTTTTGCTACTCCTAATTTATATCACAACTTTGATGTCAGGAAAAAATCAAATCAATTGATAGTGAAATGGAATCCACCGCCGTATGAATATAAAAGTTAAGACGTCAGTGGGTCAGGGAAAAAAGACAAACCAGGAAGAGTTAAGGAATGGGCAGGGGGATAACTGCTACCAAGTCAGCATTCATGACTGCTAGAGACTCACATAAGCTCGAAGCTCAACAAGCTGAATTAAAAAAGAAGTTCTTGGTTTGAAGGATGTAGTTCGTGGCTTAGCTTCATCGAAGTAGTGTAAGTTAACATCAAGCTAGTTTGTTATTGTAAGTTAGCTAGTTCAATTTAGTATAATTGCTATTAACTTTTCCTTCTCTTTTTTTTTTCTCTATTTCAGCGACATGATGATGTCTCTAACACTGAGAATAGTGACCTCTGGAAAGGAGGACCTAGGTGTCAGATCTTAGACTGGTGTTCACGGGAGGATGTTGTCATCGGAGAAGGAGAATTCATCTCAGCTGAGCCAATATATAAGATTGGTCGGGTCCTCTTGGTCCTAACGCGGCAGCTGTTTTGGTTAAGTAGCTGGATGAAGAAGCATCTGTCTGGAGGCCTACGCCAACTGTTACAACACAAGCTAAAGGAGTGAAAATTGCATGGCAGTTTGAAAGCTCATTTTGATGAGCTGACTCCTCACGATAATAAGGCTGCAGATTCATCGGTAAATTTTTAATATATATTGTACATATGTAAAGCAGCTTAATCATGTTGATAACTAATCTACTGTTGGTTTTGGTTTCTTAACATCGATCCATAGGGTACAAATATTGAAGATGATAAAATCCACATCTATGCTTGGAATAAAGAAGATGGTTATTGCAGGGTCGCTCGTCGACTAATCCAAAGGAGCTGGTAAACAACATTCCTTTGGGTCAAAATGCTGCTGTTGTCAAGGTTGAGAGGGTTTTAACAAAGATGGATCTCTATGGAGACCAGATGAGGAAAGGCTCGTGATGGTGACATCGCATGTGAGCATCGCCGGCCTCTCGCATAAGATTCAAATAAGTAATATTCAAAAACATGGGTGAATGGAGGTCAAAAAGTTTATCACCGGGTAAGACTCTAAACCCTGTCTCAGTCTTTAAAATGATATGTTGCATGGATTGTTGTTGTGATGGATTTGGATAAATTTCCTTCTGTGTTGGAATGGAATTGTGAATTGGCTGGAATTTTGTTTGTAGACTTTCAGAACACCTCTAACACCACCATTGAGAAAAAGAAGTGCATCCTCTAGATTAGAAAGGGTCTGGGAAAAGGTTGCAGTTGGTCGAAGTTTTCTCAACAAATCCGAAGATGTAGTTCATTTCGTCCCCTTGGGTGCCAATGCAAGCAAGGTATTTGTTGATGTTCCTACCATTGAAGATGCACCACTTTGGAGAGGAAACACAGAACTGAAAATCATTAAAGATGCTTTGGGTAGTATAATAGCTTGGCCAAATGACAAACTCGTTTACATTTGAAGCATTTGTACTTTGAATAATTGGTGTGTTTGAATTATGTTTGAGTTTTGTTTGAATAATTGGTTTTAATATAACATTTATGAATATTTGTTGATCCAAATTACTAGCAGGTTCGATCTGATTGCCAAGAATAGATAACAGATCATAATTAAAATGCTACAGTATAAGAAAGAAATAATAACGTAATATAAACAAATTAATAACACTAATAAAATGCTATTGCAAGTAATACAATTGCATATAATAAAACGCTGTGGTAAAACAATTATCGTAGCATAACGTAAAACCGCTACGATAGGTCTTGGACCTATTGTCGCGGCCACATAGACAGCGTTTTTAATTACGCTGCGATAGCGATATATAACGTTTTTCGGCCGCTATCAATAAGCGATTTTCCTGTAGTGAGAAATAGAAAGATTAAGATGAGATTAGAGAGACTACTAAGAATTAAACACAAATACTAAGTAGATTCAAGGAAATCTGAATACAAAAGCAAGAACAAGTTTAAGGAGAAGAGAAAAACCCAACAGACTCCCCTTACCCAATGGATAACACCAAGTATTTATAGGATTAGACAAAACCCTAAATCACAAAAAGACAAAATAGCAAAGTTCGGAGGTGCACTCGATCATGGGGGTCGAGTGCTTTGGTCGAGTCCGGCAAAATATCTTCAAGACTGCATTTTTATAGTGGACTCGAGCAAGAACTCGAGCGTTTGGCTCGAGTTGGCTTCAAGACTTCATTTTTATGGTGGACTCGAGCAAGGACTCGAGCGTCTGGCTCGAGTTGGCTTCAATTTGCAGTCTTTGGTGCTGACTCGATCACTGACTCGACCTGTTTGCTAGAGTCAGTCTCCAAGTCCTCTCTTTGGTTCCACTCGACTCCATTCTTCGAGTTCTTGTTCGAGTTCGGTTCAAAGCTCTCTGTTTTGTGCTCCACTCGAATCTCCTGGTCGAGTGCATGGTTGAGTTAAGCTCTCCCTTCTTCTCTTCTCTCCATTTGACCTCAACATCTTCAATAATCCCTGAAAGTACCTAATACAGCTCCAAAATGCAATATGCATGCAATCCTAATGCAAAACACTCTAAGTATGCAAAACTGGTAACAAATGACATAAAAGGGTAAGAATATGCTATGAGACATGGCCAAATGGGTGATAAATGCATGCTCAATTCATGTAAAATACAGACATATCAACTCCCCCAAACTTAGTCTTTGCTTGCCCTCAAGCAAACAGATAAGTATAAAATGGAGGAGAGGTTTGAAGGTGGGGATTTAGAGCCAAAGCATGTTGATATAATAGATGATATCAATGTCCAAGTTGCTAGTTCTAGAATGCAAGATGTTAGAACTTTACTTTAAAACTTTAGCCATACTCTTCACAACATAATTTCGATTAGTCTCAATCTAGACATGCACTCAAATCTACCATTCTCTTTAACATTCAATTAAGCAGAAACCATGAATCAAGCTATGCACATTCAATGAACTCATTTGGCTAAGGGTAAGGTTAAGAGACAAAGATGGTCCCTTTTATATGGTTCAATCATTTCAAAATAGGGATCTCTCAAGAAAAGGAATGAGCTTTAGCAGAATGCTAAAGGTAAGAACCAACCTATGCATACAAAGATCGATTCTCATCTACCTAGTGATACACAAGTGATTTTAACCCTCTTAGTTCTAAACCCAGAAAAATGTCCTATTTCTACCCATAACTTTTGGCAATCATTTTTCTGCCTTGAATTTTTTCTTGGATCAAATTCATTCTATTTTTCTTGTTCTTGTTCTAAAGAGAGGCTCTTAAGACTTCTAGCGGATTAGGGGTCTTTCATTTTTAGCTTAGGCTTTCTTTCTTAAGACATTAGGCTTTTTGCCTTTCTTTCCCTTTTTCTATTCTTAGCACAGCCCCAAATCCTTTACTAGATCAATTTACTTTTAGCTTTTCCTCTCTTAGACACTTTTAACCCTTTTTCTTTTCTTTCATCTTTCTCCAAGTTTTTCTCTTTGCAGAACCAAACCATATACCCAATAATCAAGATCCACCTAGTCATATCTGATTCGAAAATTGCAAATCAGAACTACATGAGATTTTATCTTTGTCGGCTCAAACCTAACACTTTCTACCAAGCTCATTCAAAATAGGCCTCACACGCTCAATAAAGTAAAGATGGCTTGAAAGAAGGCTAGGTTAAAGGTAAGGGAAACTGTTCTAAGAATGAGAACAGCTACTTGGATTAGCAAGAGTGGTAAACAGGTGAAAGAAAATCTAAGTATGTATATGGTATCCATGAGTTCAAATGCAATGCATAGTCAAGATAATTTAAAATCAAATTCAGGTTCAAATAGATAGGAAATGGTGTCAAATCACAGTCTTACTTCAAGTTCATTCACAATGCATTAGACAACTAGAAACGAGGGCATTGAGATTATCATATTAAATCAGCAAGCTTGCAAGGTTATAATCATCATAATCCCCTATGCATATGCAACAGCCCTATATAAAAAGAATCTAGACTCAATCCTGAAATGCAAATGCAACTACATGAACACTTTGTTTTTGTTTTTGTTTTTCAAAATTTTTTGGTTTTTCTATGCCTTAGATGCATGCAGACTCAAGTATGCACAAAATTAAAAATAAGAACACAGGAAACAAATCAAACACATCTTAAGCCTTCCCCCAAACTTAAATTACACAGTTCCTTGTGTAATAAAAATTTGAAGGGTAGTTTAAGAAACAACAAAAACAAAGACTAAAAATGCAAATGATATGTACAGGAATAGATGGAGCTGGTACCTCAAGGGTTGGAGAAGAAGGAGGTCACTGATTCCTCCATGCTCTCCTTGCGTGAAAGTTGCGACTTCTCGATCACTGACTCGATCATGGGGGTCGAGTTGTTGGTCGAGTCAGTCTGTCTGCGTTTCTGCTTTCTTGAGTACTGCCTTAACTGCTGCCTTGGTTCGTATGATGATGCTCTGGGTGGTTCCATGGCTGCACTAGATCTCGGTTCTGCTCGAAGTGATCCACTTCAGCAATACTTCGCAAGACTACCTTTTAGAGGAAGGTCCACGAACTTGTTTGGGAGCTCTTGAACTCGAAAACGGCTTATGACATGGGGAGGATCTAGAGGACAAAGGGAGTGAGTGTCCTTGGTCGGATTTTTTGAATTTGAAATTTTGGCTCCTTGACGATCAAACCACTCGATCACGGGTCGAGTCAGTCACGCGCTCTTGTTTTCTCCTGTAATTGTTCCTGCAAACCAACAACACTAATTAGCATAATAAAATTTAAAAAATCTAAAGCATTATGTACAAAGATAGACATGGGACTTCCTCCCAAGTGAGCTTGTTTAAGTCTCTAAGCTTGACTTTTTCTAGTTCAGTGGTGGTTCGGAGGAACCGAGGTCCCTCTCGCAATGTACTGCAGGTATGAATGGCTTGACCCCTTGTTCATTCATTGTGCTCTCAGCTCCATCCTTTCTTTCTAGAGACTTCCCTTTCTCTTTATAAACCTTTGGGGTGGAGCTTCATCTTTGATAAGGCCACATAGCCTTGTAAAGAAGCTTTTATTGGGTAGTAGACTTGGTCATTCACATTCATAAGAACTACCCTTTGGTTCTTAAAGTCCATGTTTGCACCAGTAGTATTGAGGAAGGGAGTTCCAAGGAGGAGTGGGAGCTTGTTGGCCTTCTTCATTTCAATAATAACGAAATCCGTTGGGACTATACAATCCCTAACTTTAAGTGGGTAATCTTCAAGAAGACCAAGTGGCTTTCGTGAATGAGCGTCTCCAAAAGTGATGGGTGATGGGTGATGAGTGATGCTTCTTATCCTTATACTCTGTAACATCTCACGGGACATGATATTCACACTTGAACCGGAGTCGCATAGAGCATCCTCAATTTCCAAATCACCAAGAAAGCAGGTTATGGAGAACATACCAGGATTCCCAAGCTTGGGGAGAGACTTAGGCTCAATCCTTGTCGTGCTTGGTGAATCAATGCAATCGACACTACCCTTGTATTCAATCATGGTTACATCCTTATCTTTCTTGAATCTTCCTGGGAATGGAAGTTTGGGCTTGTATGGAGGTAGAAGTGCAAAGGATGATTTTCTTTCCTTGGAAGAAACTGATTTTTTAGCAGGTAGTGTGCTGACTCGACCTAGGACTCGAGCTGCTTGGTAGAGTCTGTCAGTCGAGTCTGGTTTCTCAGCTTGGCCTTCTTTGCAATTCAAATCCTCCCTATCTTCGTCCTCACTGTCCATAGTGACTGGAATTGATCCTTCCCTTGCAGGAAACTCTCTTTCACTCCTTAAAGTGATTGCATTCGTGTTAGCATCTGAACCATAAATCAAAGTCTCAATTTCTCTAACTGCAGCTTCATGATCAGTAATGGGACTTGATTCCATTGAAAAGATGGCGTTGCAATACTTCTTTGGGTTCTGAATTGCTTTTCCTGGAAGTTGTCCAATAGGCGTTGTGGAAGAAGTGGATGTAGTTTTGCTCTCCATGTACTTGATCTTGGAGTTCAATGTCTCAATCTTGCTGTTGAGATCATTGTAGGTGTGATCCATCTGGGTTTTCACTTCAGCAAACTTCTTTGCTGCTTCCATAGCACCTGCTGCTTGACCTTGGAGTAGCTGTTGCATCATTGTCTTGAGTTCTTGATCTAGGGTTGTAGACGGTGGAACTTGTTGTGCAAAACCCGATGGTGGACCCATGACTCCCTGCTGTTGATAACCTCTTTGGTATTGCTGCGTAGGAACAAAGCCTTGATTTTGGTTGTAAGCAATAAAAGGCTTGTTTTGTAGCTGTTGCTACGGAGGTGGGTAGAGGTGATCCTGCTGGTTGGGGTTGCTCTTATAGTTGATGAAACCCTTGTTGTAGCCTCCCTGGTTCTGAATATAACTTATCTCTTCTAGCTGATAGCTCTCCCCATCCTGAACTTGAAGTTGCCCTTCTTCACTAACAAAGTGAACTTGCTTTTGCTGGACTAGGAGGAGCTTATCCAACTTCTCATTAAGATCCTTGATTTCTTGCTTATACTTCTCACCAGAATCCGCATTCCGCCTTACGCTCCTATCATAATCCTCATTGTAGTTCCCATCAGATTGAGCAAGGTTCTCCACTAGCTCCCAGCCTTCATCAACATCTTTGTTTAGGAAGTTTCCATTGCTGGCTGTATCTAGTAGCATCGTTATCTTTGGGAGAACGCCTCTATAAAGATTCCTAAGAATGGACTCATTGCTGAATCCATGATGAGGACACTGATATTGGTAGCTCTTGTATCTTTCCCAAGCTTCACAGAAAGTTTCACCATTCTTCTGTGCAAATCCAGAGATCTCGTTGCGGAGTCTTGCTATCCTTGAGTTTGAAAAGAATTTGGCAAGGAAAGCCTTTTTGCAGTCATCCAGGATGTAATCAATCCATGAGGTAAATTCTTACAGATGGGCTTTGTCACCAAGAGAGAGAAGGAAAAGTCGAAGTTTAAAGCCATCTTCAGACTCCATTGATCTTAGTGAGGCTGCAGAGCCTATCAAACTCGTCAAAGTGATCAAGATGATCCTCGAGGCAGGTGGAATTTGTTGCTTTTACCCATAGGTATCGAACCACTCTTGATCTCAAAGTTGTTGTTTTGGATTGGAGGATGTACAATCCCTTGCATGGTGTGAGTATTAGGAGCATCTCCTGCTCAATCGATGGCCTCGTAGAGGAGGTCTTGTTCATTCGTCCTTGTGGGTTTTCTTCCATTCCCACTTGATCGTGTTGATCTACTCGATAGTGTTCTCCCCTGCGTCGTGTCTTGGTAGGCTGGTTAATGTTGTCACGTAGCGAGGAGGTTCTGGTTTCCTTTTGATCTCGTTTGCATGCAGTGAAACTGGACTCGATTATGACTCGATCGGTTTGGTCGAAGTTGGTTGGTCGAGTCAATACAAAGGCACATATAAGTCTATCATGTGACATGTAGAAGTACACGAAATGCGAAAGATGAAGGAAACACGAGGTGAGTAGCAAATTGGGCGAAAAAAGAACTTGATCTGAAAAGATTTGAAATCAAATGTACTAACAACACCCAAACCGGCAACGGCACAAATTGATATATCTTTATTTGATATGGCTCAGAATTGATATGGGTCATTCCAAATACTGCTTGTCATTGTAGCACGAAAGGTGTCAATCAAATGGGTGAGCTATTAACGAAAGGATGCGATCATCAAGCCAAGCAATAAATCATGAGATTAACAATCTAGAACCATAATTGAAAGCATTGCGAAGTTAAAAGCAGCTAGAGCAATAATTACAAGCAGAAACTAAAAATGCAAAATAGAGATCAAACAACTAAGCAGAAGCTCAAGGATGGGGTTATTGATCGTGTATCCTTTTAATCTACTAGGTGTTTAACAAACTCAAGCAGCTAATCCAGACAATAAACTCATAGCGCTAAATCCATTCTCATGACAAATAACCTCAAGCTAAGCTAGTTCAGGACTAAATCTCTTTAGCAAAATCTAGCCTAGCAAGCATTAAGATTCAGTCTATTAAAGATAAACACCACAACAACGAATCTCTTAGGCTAGGAATATAAATCTCTAGAATTAGTTGGTTCGGACATTTCATCAAACACCTTACAGTGGAAATGTAAGTTCTAATTCAATTGATCAGAGAGAAACTAGTATTAATAACTTAATCTAGAAGGATTTCAAGTAAACTTAAACCACCTAGGAGACTAAGATTCACACTTAATCATCCATCCTTAAGAACCTGATATATCATGGATTTTACCGTTTTTAGCCATGATATAAGTCGTTTTGAGTCTTTCTAGTGCTTTTCTATCATTTTAGAGTATTTTCAGGTTTTAACGTTTGGGACGAAATTGGAGATTTTGGAGACATTTGGAGCCTTTTGGAGCAGAAGAAAGTACCTGTTTGAAGCTTTAGCATCGATCGACACCATCATGGTATCAATCGATACCGGCGTAATCAACGAGAAGAGATTTTCAGGAAGCCCATAAGAAGCCCAATACTTTCCCTTATTCTGAAACCCGGCTCGTGTTTTTAGACTATTTAAACAAACTCTTAGTCTTTAGGTTAAGGAGACTTGACTTTTGAGAGCTTTTGTGAGGGAGACGGATCGAAGACTTTGTTCATCATAGAGAAGATCGAACCCTTGTTTTTATTCTTTTGTTTAATTTCATGATCTATTCGATTATGTTATTTGTTTCATCATCGTATAGAGTAGTCTCATTTTAGGTTTAGGGTTTTCTCATATGGATTTCTCGATTTATGATGATTGATTTGTTAGGGTTCATAATCTGAATAGTTCTTCACCATAGGTTGTTCTCAAAGCTATTTAACCTGATCACTTAGAATATAGAACCTAGATTAATCGATTAGACGCGACAGTGTGATAATTGATAAAACAAGGGTGGATTATCTAGAATTTGGTTTAATCGAATTGTGAACATATCAAACTTGAATTGATTGCTGGTTTACTGTGTAGGATTTGCAAAGAGATTTGGAATTTTAGACTTTAGACTTAGTTAGTTTTCAGACGGTTGGTTAACTATACTTTCGTGTTTGAGTTCGAGCAGCTTAGTGAATTGAACCTTAATTGATTAATTGTTGTTTATCATTGATTTCTGAGAGTTACCACGAGCTAATCCTTCCTGATTAAACATCGTATTTAGATTCTTAATTTCTTGTCTAGTGATTTGCTTAGCTTAATCCTCATAAATTATTTGTGTGAATTTTCTTGAGTTCTTGTGTTCGACCCACGATATACTGCATGACTTTAGTACTTTTAGGGTATTAATTTGAGCATATCAAATTTGGCGTGTTCTGGGGACTCTAAAAAATTTCACCATTAGAATTTTGTCGATTTTGTCTAAGTTAATAGTAATCGTCGATCGATCTCCATTGGTATCGTCGACACTAGCGTCTGTTTTAAATTTTGGTTACTTATCTTCGTTTTCTTTTGATTTTCAGGTGTATGCATCAGCGTACCCGGAGAGCGAAGAACACCCAGCGATCAATCTCTCCCTCCGAGCTAGCGAGCTTGAGCGCGTGAGTCGAGCAAGGAAAAGAACTGCGTTGAGATGGATCTTCCACAAGGTTTGGTGCATGATGAGGAAGGTGAACAAATACCTCCTCCACAACAACCCCAAGCTGTTGCTGAGCGGACACTTGGCGATTACAAGGCGGATCAATTATGCCAATCGATGCAGCGATCGTATTCCAACTTTCAGAGGAATGACTTTGAGCTGGCACTGCTTCACTCTTGTTGGACAGCACCCCTTCACGGTCTCTCTCGGCGCCATGGATCACATCGAGAGGACTTGGTCACCCAGGTATGAAATCTGGATAGATACCTCTTTGTAAGCTCTTTCCATACTCTCTTGGTGGAGAGGCGCTTCTTGGCTGAGCAGCCTCTCGGATCTCCTTGCAGAGCAGCTAGAAACGCATTCCTGAACAATTTCTATGGCGATGCGAGATCGGAGGAGCTCAGGAACAAGATCTCTCAATTTTCTCGAGGGTCAACAGAAGCACTCGGCTGCTTAGGTGCGATTCAGATCTACGGAGAGGCATCCGCATCACGGTTTCAGTCAAGTTCTTTCGGGATCTTTTACAAGGAGGATTGATTAGCGGTATCGAGATGGCACTGGATTCTGCAAGCAGGGAACTTCAACACTAGGATTCCAACCGTCTGTGAAGCTGATTGAGAGGCTTGGCGTCTAGCAATAGCACAGAATGCTGATTCGGCTCGAGTGTATTCTTGACGGTTACGCTTGATTCTTTGAGGTTCGAGGCGAGCTGGACACGATGCCTGACCTCTTAGTGGGAAAAGGCGAAGAGGCTGCATTTCTTTGAGGAAGTATAGAGAACATTGAAGATGAGGCGGGATGTGCTACATTGGTGGTTGGTTTTCAGGGTCAGCATTTGGTTCTGCAAGACAGAAGCTAATGATCGCAAGGTGGTTCAAGTGGAGGTAACCAATCTGGTTTTGGTGCCACTCAATTCGCAAAAACCACTTCAGGCGGTGATTTTACTGCCAGATACGGAAATTCAGCTTACGCCGCATTCTCAGGTGCAGTAGAGGAGATCCTCTTGGAACAAATGCGGGGACAATAAAAGATGATGTGGATTTCAATAGAAAGCTGGATAATTTATACGATCTGAATGGGAGAATCGGCGCTCTCGAAATCCATCGAAGATCTGGAAAATCAAATAGCTCGGACATCGGCGGTATCGAGGAAAGATAGTTCAACCACCGCATGGACATGTATGTCTGATCACCTCGGCCTAGAAGAGGATTTTGAGCTGAGATGACGTGTTCGTATCGTGATACTAGTATCGACCATACACTGGTATCGATCGACACTTCGAGACCTGCAGGTTGAAGGTTGAAGATGAAGATAAATTTTGACATTCCAGCGTATCGATCGATACACTGTCGATCGACACCAGCGAGGCGACAAAACTCCGTATCGATCGACACTCACGGTATCGGTCGATACCCATGACTGAATCAATAACGAGAAAGGGCAGAGATGGTTGAGAGCGGGTATACAAACCAAAACTCGAGGCATTGAATGCATGCAGAAGAAACTTCGAGACTTCAACTTTCGGGCATTGCTGTGAGAGGCAAGAGGGGTTTCTTCCAGGGAAGATCAAGAGCTCACATCAGCCATAAGTCTAAGAAGTGGAAAAGTGGTAAATCAGGAGTTAAGCAGACTCAATAGCTGAAAATCCCGTCGATCTTCTGGAGATGGCAGGTGGGATGCTGAAAGTCCCAGGGATCGATCGATCTAGGGATGGTGTCAGGAGGATGTTGAACCTGTCGAAAGGGTCTCTGACAGTTACCATCTATTATTCCCAGCTGACAGAGAGGAGTGGGAGGCTGCTAGAAGCAAGTTTTTGTCAAAAAAATGGTTGAGGACCTCCTTGCTGTCACCACCACCGAGACAGTTGACAAGAGGGAAGACCGAGGAAATTTTCAGTTCCATGCTCCATCTCTAGAGTAAACTTCAGTCTCGTTGACTCGGGGTCTAGTGTCAGCGTCATGTCGAGCGATTAGAGATTGAAAGCTGATATGAGATCTCTCTGCGCTTCTCACATAGCGGATTCTTCAGCTCGCTCCCTTACTGCTACTGATTCTTGATTTTGTTAAAATAGGAGATTGTCGATTCTACTGATTTTCAGGTTGTGGAGATGAGCCAAGGATCCGGGTGCCCTTGATTTTGGGAAGACCATTTATGGCTCTGTTGGCGCGATCATGGACACGCCTAATAAGAGAATCTCTTTCTCTTGCATTGGGAGGCGTCTTCGATGCCATTCATACGGAGGAGCGAAACATGTCTCGCATCACCATTGCCTCTGGCGAGACTACGATGATTGATCTGCTCGATGAGTCTTATGATGAACCAAAAGTCAAAATGTTTCAAATGAACCCCCACACCACAAGAAAGTTGTGGAAGACCAAGGCGCAAAGAGGAAGGCGGCAGCAAGATTCAACGGTCTGCTAATTTCACTTTGATTCCTCGAAGTGTGATGGAGATTCGATCGAATATAAGGTGAAGTGCAGGGAACCTCGAAACCTTTCTCTAAGGTTAGAGTTCTCATTCCTACGGAGATGAAAGAAAAGAAAGAGAGATATGATGAGCAAAACTTTGAAGCTGGAGATGTCAGTTGTTGGAGCTTATCTCGGAGTGAGTCCTCCCCTTGTCTGGCGATATCTTGGTCAAATCAGCTCGTGACATTAAACAAGCTTAGTGGGGCACCCACTGGTAAGTCTATAAATATGAGTTTTTGTTTTTGTGTTTTGTTGTGTCTTGAATCGTCGGAAGAAGAAGGATGGTCGTTTTTGTTCGTATCGTCGACGCCACCTTGGTATCGATCGACACCACCTGTCGTCGACACCACCTCGGTATCGATCGACACCGCTCTATGGTAACACCTCTTGTTCTTGACTATTCGTTTGTCCTTTGATTTCTTTCACCTTCTCGGGCATAAACAGGGGACGGTGTTGTTTAAGTCAGGGGTAGTTCTTGATTGTGTTCATTTTTGTTTTATTAAAAAAAAAAAAAAAAAATTTGTTTTAATTGAGTCAAACAACTTAGAGTTTTTAGGTGTCTTGGCTTTGTTGTTCTGATTTTGCTTTTAGTGACCCATTCAGGATTAGTTTCAGTTCGATAATGAAAAATCCAGGGATAACCACCAGCTAGAAATCACTCATGTCTCGCAAGGTTCTTCGCTTTAGCCAAATTTTGCACTTCATCTGCGGTTAGTGTTCTTAGAGCTTGATTCATCATTCATATCGGCTAAGGAACCCATCATGTTTGAAAATTGTGGTATATCTCTCCGTGAAAATTGTTGGATACATATTTGCGTTAAAACAGGTAAAATCTATATAAAAGATGAAATGATTTCCGGAGTAGAGGGGTAGGAAAATTTCCTATGACCCCATTACTACTTGGATAGGAATGATCACACAAGGCTGAAGTGAGGGGTAGGAAAAATTTCCTATGACCCCATTATTCACCTAAGACTTTTGATACATTGAGAGGGTAAGAACAGGGATTCGGTAGCAAACATCAATACTGCGTTCGGACCTTGATTTGTGTATGTTCGATAAACTGTTGAAATCTAATGAGGCTGATTATGAAATAAGTGCAGGGGAGGTAAAACGGAAAGCAATAAATGTTGTTGAATAAATGGTTCTTTGGCTATGATATTGTAAAGAATCTGGAAAGTTCTTGAACACTGATTGCATGAAACTGGCGATGAGCTTGGATGAATATTGGTGTGAGATAATAAGTGAAGTCTTGRGAAGTTGGGGTTCCTACGGAGAAGTACATGGTGGTTAGATTCTGAAGCTGATCAGGCAACAGTGGGCGCTTGGGAAGAGGGRTCATTACAGCGATTTCGGTACCAGATCAGGATCTCTAAGGTTTTTCAAACCTCTTTCTCTCACTTAGTTTTCTGTTTTCTTGAGGGCAAAGAGCTAAGTCTGGGGAGTTAATATATCATGAATTTTACCGTTTTTAGCCATGATATAAGTCGTTTTATCGAGTCTTTCTAGTGCTTTTCTATCATTTTAGAGTCTTTTCAGGTTTTAGCGTTTGGGACGAAATTGGAGATTTTGGAGACATTTGGAGCCTTTTGGAGCAAGCAGAAGAAAGTACCGTTTGAAGCTTTAGCATCGATCGACACCATCATGGTATCGATCGTCGAAAAATCAGCAGCGAAGAGATTTTCAAGGAAGCCCATAAGAAGCCCAATACTTTCCCTTATTTACAAAGAAGCCCAGCTCGTGTTTTTAGACCTATTTAAACAAACTCTTAGTCTTTAGGTTAAGGAGACTTGACTTTKGAGAGCTTTTGTGAGGGAGACGGATCCAAGACTTTGTTCATCATAGAGAAGATCCCGAACCCTTGTTTTTATTCTTTTGTTTAATTTCATGATCTATTCGTTATGTTATTTGTTTCATCATCGTAAAGTAGTATTTTAGGTTTAGGGTTTTCTCATATGGATTTCTCTGATTTATGATGATTGATTTGTTAGGGTTCATAATCTGAATAGTTCTTCACCATAGGTTGTTCTCAAAGCTATTTCTAACCTGATCACTTAGAATATAGAACCTAGATTAATCGATTAGGCACGACGTCGTGAGTAATCGATAAAACCTAGGGTGAGCAATTGGATTATCTGCAAAGAGATTTGGTTTAATCGAATTGTGAACATATCAAACTTGAATTGATTGCTGGTTTACTGTGTAGGATTTGCAAAGAGATTTGGAATTTTAGACTTTAGACTTAGTTAGTTTTGCGCACGACGTTGGTTAACTATACTTTCGTGTTTGAGTTCGAAGCAGTTAATTGAATTGAACCTTAATTGATTAATTGTTGTTTATCATTGATTTCCTGAGAGTTACCCTGAGCCTAATCCTTCCCTGAATTGAATTAAAACAATCATATTTCGATCACCTATTTTACTGTTTAACCGTGATTTGCTTAGCTTAATCCTCACTAAATTATTTATTGTGTGAATTTTCTTGAGTTCTTGTTGTCGACCCCTGATATACTGCAGCAACTGCTTTAGTACTTTTAGGGTATTAATTTGAGCATATCACAAGTCCTCTCTTTAGTTCCACTCGACTCCCTTCTTCGAGTTCTTGTTCGAGTTCGGTTCAAGGGTCTCTGTTTTGTGCTCCACTCGAATCTCCTGGTCGAGTGCATGGTTGAGTTAAGCTCTCTCTTCTTCCCTTCTCTCCATTTGACCTCAACATCTTTAATAATCCCTGAAAGTACCTGATACAGCTCCAAAATGCAATATGCATGCAATCCTAATGCAAAACACTCTAAGTATGCAAAACTGGAAGCAAATGACATAAAAGGGTAAGAATACGCTATGAGACATGTCAAAATGGGTGATAAATGCATGCTCAATTCCTGTAAAATACAGACATATCAAGAATGTGCAGCCAGAAAATCCGTTCCATACTAGATGTATCATTCAAGATAAAGTATGCAGCTTGATTATTAATGGAGGGAGCTGTATAAACGTGGCAAGCACTTCTTTGGTGGAGAAATCGGGTTTGAAAATGAGAAAGCATTCAAGACCATACAAGCTTCAATGGTTGAATGATAGTGGATAAATAAAGGTGACAAAATAAGTTCTTGTCTCGTTTTGCATTGGAAAATATGAGGATGAGGTGTTGTGCGATGTATTACCAATGCAAGCAGGTCATATTTTGTTGGGGAGGCCGTGGCAATTTGATCGAAAAGTGAGCCATGATGTCTACACCAACAAGCATTCGTTTGGATTCAAAGGCAAGAACTTCACACTGGTTCCTTTAACACCACAAGAGGCTTACCAAGATCAGTTACTACTCCAACAAAGGGAAGAGCAACAAAAAAGAGTGACCACCCAAACACTTCTTACCACCAAAAAGAGAGTGAGAGTTTGAGAGAAACCCAGGAAAAGGCCTGTGAGGGTAAACCCGTGAGGAAACACACAAATTTCTTTGTGAGATCTTGTGAAGTTAAGAGAGCAATGTTTTTGAAACAGCCTATGATTGTACTTCTGTACAAAGAGGCACTTTTAAACTCTAATGATCTTGATCATGTTCTGCCTAGTTGTGTTGTTTCTTTACTGCAGGATTTTGGTGATGTATTTCCAGAAGAAATCCCTCATGGATTACCACAAATTCGTGGGATTGAGCATCAGATTGACTTTGTACCAGGAGCATCTATTCCTAACCGGCCATCTTATAGAACGAATCCAAAAGAAACAATGGAGCTGCAAAAGCAAGTTAGTGAGCTGATGGAGAAGGGGTACATTAGAGAGAGCATGAGCCCATGTGCTGTTCGAGTTTTGCTAGTTCCTAAGAAAGATGGAACTTGGAGCATGTGTGTTGATTGTAGAGCCATCAACAACATTACGGTAAAATATCGACATTCTATCCCTCGTTTAGATGATATGCTGGATGTATTGCATGGTTCTTGTGTGTTTTCTAATATTGATCTTAAAAGTGGTTATCATCAGATTCGTATGAATGAGGGTAATGAATGAAAAACTGCTTTTAAAACAAAACATGGGTTATATGAGTGGTTAGTGATGCCTGTTGGATTAACTAATGCACCCAGCACTTTCAGGAGAATAATGAATCATGTTTTGAGATCATTCATTGGAAAATTTGTTGTTGTCTACTTTGATGACATTCTGATCTATAGCAAAGACTTGGAGAAACATGTTGAGCATTTGAAACTTATTTTAGATGTTCTTAGAAAAGAGAAGTTATATGCTAACCTGAAAAAGTATACTTTTTGCACGGATAGTCTTGTGTTTCTAGTTTTTGTTGTGAGTGTGCAGGGTATACAGGTTGATGAAGATAAAGTGAGATCTATTCGAGAATGGTCAGGCCCAAAGACTGTTGGTGAAGTGCGCAGCTTTCATGGACTAGCTGGTTTCTACAGGAGGTTTGTTAGAGATCGACTTTAGCACAATTGCTGTCCCACTTACAGAAGTGATCAAGAAAGATGTGGGATTTAAATGGGGAGAAACTCAAGAAGAAGCATTCCAGCAACTCAAGGAGAAACTGACTAACGCTCCTTTATTCTCTTTACCTGATTTTCTTAAGACATTTGAGATTGAGTGTGATGCTTCAGGTGTTGGAATTGGAGCTGTGCTAATGCAAGAAAAGAGGTCAATTACCTACTTCAGTGAAAAGCTTTGTGGAGCAGCGTTGAACTAACCTACATATGACAAAGAGTTGTATGTACTTGTTCGGGCTTTGCAAACATGGCAGCACTATTTTTGGCCTAAAGAGTTCGTGATTCACATTGATCATGAGTCCTTGAAACACTTGAAGGGCCAACATAAGCTGAACAAGCGACATGCACGATGGGTCGAATTCATAGAGTTATTTCCTTATGTCATCAAGTACAGGCACGGTAAGAAAAATATTGTTGCAGATGCATTGTCTAGAAGGTATGCTTTACTTTCTACTCTTGATGCTAAATTGCTGGGGTTTGAACATATCAAAGACTTAATCCTTCTGATCTTGATTTTGAAGATGTGTATCAAACTTGTGAGAAATTTGCTGATGGGAAGTTCTTACAGCATGAAGGTTTTCTATTTCATGCTAATAAACTTTGTGTGTCTAACTGTTCTTTGAGAGACCTTTTAGTTAGGGAATCATATGGAAGAGGACTAATGGGGCATTTTGGAGTTGCCAAAATGTTGAATATTTTGCAGGAGCAATTCTATTGGCCACACATGAGAAGAGATGTTGAAAGAATATGTGGCAGATGCATAACTTGCAAACAAGCTAAGTCTAAAGTGCAACCACATGGTATGTATACTCCTTTGCCTATCCCTATTGAACCATGGACAGACATTTCAATGGATTTTGTGCTAGGACTGCCTAGAACTCAAAAGGGAAGTGATTATGTCTTTGTGGTTGTTGATAGATTCTCTAAGATGGCACATTTCATTCCATGTCATAAAACTGATAATGCCTCACATGTTGCTGATTTGTTCTTTAAAGAAGTTTTTAGATTGCATGGCATGCCTAAAACCATTGTTTCAGATAGAGATGCTAAATTCTTAAGCTACTTTTGGAAAACGTTGTGGGTTAAGTTAGGAACTAAGTTGCTGTTTTCAACAACTTGTCCTCCTCAAACTGATGGTCAAACTGAAGTAGTGAATAGAACTTTGTATACTTTGCTGCATGCACTTATTAAAAAGAACATCAAAACTTGGGAAGTTTGTTTGCCACATGTTGAGTTTGCTTATAATCATTCTGTTCATTCTGCTACTAAGTTTTCTTTTTTTCAGATTGTTTATGGTTTTAGTCCATTACCTCCATTAGATTTATCTCCATTACCTTTCAATGAGCGTGTGAATTTAGATGGAAAACAAAGGGCTAAACTTATTACGCAGATTCATGAGAAAGAAAGGCTAAGAAAAGGACTGAACAATACCAAAAACAAGTAAACAAAGGCAGACACAAATTGATCTTTGAACCAGGAGATTGGGTTTGAATACACGTGAGGAAGGAACATTTTCCAGCCCAAAAGAGATCAAAACTATTGCCAAGAGGAGATGGTCCATTTCAAGTCATAGAACGCATCAATGTCAATGCTTACAAGCTGGACTTACCAAGTGAGTACAATATAAGTTCTAGTGATGCAATCCTAGGATCTGATGCATCACCAACTACCACCTTGACTTCACTCAAAGCTCACCTAAGGAGCACCTCAAAGTTGAATCAGCCCAAAAGAAGCTCCCAAGAAGAAGTTATGGCTGATACAAGACGAACGGATCAAAAGCTGCCGGATTTGAACCGACTTGCACTTAATGGAGGATTCCGGCTAGACCAGAAGGAACCGAGTGATGAGGTGACCCATTCTGGAAACTTAACTCAACCACGGAGCTCTGAGAGTTGGAATCATGCCAAGATATGCTTTGTTTTGAGAGATATGATTTTTACAAGTCAACTGACTCTACACGGGCCTAATCTTGAAGCTAGTGCATCCGGGAAGCTTCAAACGTTCGTGTGGCATCTGGGAGAGCATCGGTGCTAACTTCTGAGCACTGATCAGCCATGGGAGGATGGCTTAGAGTGTCTTCACCATCATGCCAAGGTGAGGACACCCCCAAGACTCTTGGTGAGTAACATACTCTTTCCCTACTCTTAGGTTTCCCACCGGGTTTTACTAGGAAAGGGTTTTAACGAGGTGTGAAATGCTTAGAGAATCACTTCTCATCTTCCACTGCTCGTTTTACATGGAAATGTCTATGAGAGGTGAAAAGGAGCAAGAGAAGTGATCTTTATCCAAGAGAAGTCATTACAAAAGCTTCTCTTCATATACTTAATCTATTTTGCTTATTTTGAGACTTGTTGTCTTTTAATTGCTTTGCTTTTGGGCTTGTTTTGTAAAGTGGAGGGCCTAAGTGATAACATCATATTTTACATGTTTTTATGCATTAGAATAAGTTAGTTTTAGCTTTTATAACTAACATTTCGTGTAGAATTAGTGTTTTTGCATGTGGTTATATGTTTTAAGGTACTTGGAGCTAAATATGAGTAGTAGATATGTTTTTGGAGCTTACTAAAGCCTACAGGAAGACTGGTGACATCGCCTAGATCGTGCACATTCGGAGAAGGATTTCACAGAATCCGAAGAAGGCAGAATCAACCCTAATATCGACCTATAGGGGGCGATATTGAGTCCAAAGATTTTCTAGAGAAAATTCCCGAATGATGCATCGACTAGTCAAAGCCACGAAGCCAGAATCGACCCCCACATCGACCTATCAAGGTCGATGTGAATTCCTGGGAGATCTCCCTGACGAGACATCGACATGTAAAGCCCGATGCCAGAAGAAGCAGGAGGAGATTTGACCCCTACATTGACCTATCAAGGTCGATGCTAGGCCAAAAAATAAGGGATTTCGATGACGTGGCGAGTTATGATTTGGGTAACTTGTGATCTTGAATTTTAAGCCTCCAGAAACATGATAAGGACGAATTGGAAAGCTCTAAGAAGCCCTAATACTATATAATCACTTGTAATCTCATTTGAGAGACACAACTTTTCATACCCTAGATACACATCTCTTATCATTGTAGCCACTATTTCATATCTAATAAAGAGTTCTTATTTTTACTTGTTCGCTTCTGTTATAGAGTAAATCTTTTAGACCACTAGGGTGGTGGTCGATGATGGGATCCACTTTTAGGGTTTAATATATGTTTGATTGTTCTTAATCGATCTAGCTACCTTTCTATGCATCTTAATGCTAAGTATTCTCTTATGGGAGATGCTTAAGTGTACAACTGAATCCAGTAGGTGTGGTTGTACTATTAGAGATTCTCTCCGCCACGAGAGTGGGTAGAGATCTCAAATCTGTATAGTTGGGTGTATTAGCTATGGTCGAGTTTGTTATTTGATAGAGTAGCTATATGCTTATCTAGCCCTGATCAAGTTAGGTAAAGATCTCAGGAGGATTTCACCACGAGAGTGGGATGGACTCTAGAAATAGATCTATCATTTAATCATTTACTTTGTGTCTTAGACACGTTTTTACCAATACTGACCCTATTGGTTCGCCTGGAGGTGTGACAACCCTTGCGATGTGTCTATCACTCATGAAAGTATTCGATGATGAGATTGTATGAAATGCATGTTCATTCACCACGAGAGTGAGTTTGAATATAGAGACTAGCATACCACGAGAGTGGACTAGCGAGACATGGAAAATCTCTATAATGACAAACACAAATTATTTAGATAAAACATAAACCCTAGATCTAGATTCTCAGAGTTAAGACTATCACCCAATCCTTTGTAAATATTAGTTTAGGTTTTATTTAATGTTTTAGTTTATTTATTTTATGCATTTAATTTATGCTATTTAATTTATGCTTAGTTAGTTTAATTTATTGTTTTATTTATTTTATCCTTTTATTTATTACATGTTAGATTAGGAACCACAGCCCATATCTCTGTTTTTCTTCGATTAGATTTAGACTTGTACTCTCTGTGTGTTATTCTCAGTCCCTATGGATCAATCCCGTATGTACTACAATTGCATTTAACTATGCACTTGCGGTCATATCGGGTTAAACTCTCGAGACTACCCTATGGGTGGACTTGGGTGAAACTTGAGAACGGGATAATCGAAAGAAAATCTCTGCATCACTAAGTATCCACCTTGTACCTTACTAGGCTTAGGTCCAATCCATTATTCAAGTAGCGTTAATTTGTAGCCTTTATAAGGCAAACCCTTCTCATTTCACAAGCTAAGCAATCATTGAATCAAAACTAGAAAGGTTTTTCCTTCTTGTCTCTAATCTATTGAGGTAGCTCTAGATTAGGAAACCCTAGAGTATTCGAGTGTGTCTCATACTCAAAGGTTCTTGGCTGTATCAAAGGACTCACACATCTTTTGTGGTTCGCCATTCAATCCACACCTCATCACCATATCTCCGCTTCACTCCGGATCGAAGTTCTTCTCCGTTGTCTAGCTCCACCATCTCTTGGATCTCCTCAGTTCGGTTGCTTCCTGAGGTTCCAAGCTTCTATCCACGTTCATCATCTCATCACTCCATCACTTCATCCCTTGTTCACCTCCATCCATCACCATCATCACCGCTTTGCTCACGGATTGAACCATATCTCCGGGAACAAGCTCCATTTTACCATACACGCTTCTTGTGGATCAAATCCAAGCTCATATCATCTAGCTTGGATTAAACCTTCAAATCTACATACTAGAGAGTCATAGCTAGTTTCGAAATTGTTGTTTGATATAATTAATTATAGATCTGGCTTTGACCAAGTTAGATTGAATATTTTAGGAGAATTTCGCCACGAGTGTGGGTTATACTTTAGAAACAAATCTATCTCTCACTTTGTGTTCTTGAGGCGAGAGTCTAATGACATTTAGTATTCGATGATGGGATTATGCGAAATACATATCCAGTTTACCACGAGAGTGGATCTGGATATAGAGTCTAGCATACTACGAGAGTGGACTAGCAAATTATGGAGGATCCCTAGAATGACAAATACAAATTATTTAGATAAAACATGAATTCTAGACTTAGATTTCTTGATTTAGACTATCACCCATAGTTTTTATATAGATAGTTATTTATTGTTATTTACTTTATGCAATTATGTTTATGCTTAGTTTAGATTTAATTGGTTTCTTAGTTTATTTGATTTATTTCCTGTTTTATTATTTTTGCAATCATTTTAGAATAGAACTTAGCCCCACTCTATTTTATTTCCACCTAGATTAGATCTGCATTTGCATTCTCTATGTAGTTATTCTATTTCCCTGTGGATCGACCCCGTATTACTACAATTGCATTTAACTGTACACTTGCGGTTTTGTGGGTTGAACTCTCGAGATTAACTTCTCGGGTGAAACCTGTGAAGAGGCATAAAAACATCTGCATCAAGTTTTTGGCGCCGTTGCCRGGGAAATAAGCAATAGCCATAGCATTTAGATGTAGATCTGAGACTAAGTGTTTATGTTTTACTGACTTGTTTTATTTTCGAATTTCAGGTGCATGCATTTGAGAAGTTACGGGAAGACTCCACCAACTGACCAAATTTGCGACATCAGAGAAATCGAAAGACAAGCAAGGAAGGAAAAGAGAAGGAGACAAGAAATGGAGTAGCAACGAATTGATCTACCTGCTGAAGACATTGAAGGCATTGCACGAGTTGAAAATGCTGCTCAAGCTGAAGGTGATGCACGTCGAGCKGCTGCATGCCAACCAAGAGTCATCCCGACTATTGATACCATCGATGAGCCTACTTCTGTGGCTCAAAGATCTGGGATTCTCGCCCCACTAGTGGCAAACAACAACTTTGAAATCAAGTCAGGCTTGATTACCTATGGTGCAAGGCAACAAATTTCATGGGTTGCATATGGAGAATCCAATTGATCATCTGGATCAATTCGATAGGCTGTGTGGTACAGTGAAGATTAACGGAGTTTTAGAGGACGCTCTGAAGTTACGTCTATTTCCATTCTCGTTTGGAGACAAAGCACAGCAATGGGAGAAGGGTCTACCACTTGGGTCGATCCTAACATGGTGGCAATGCAAGAAGATATTCCTTGTGAAGTACTTCTTAAGTTTTCGAACTGCTCGACTTCGTAATGAGATATCGAGCTATGTGCAAAAAGGATCAAAAAGTTTTGGAGAAACATGGGAATGCTTCAAAGGGTATCTATCTCAATGCCCACACCATGGATTTAGTGAAGAGTCGCTGCTGAGCACTTTTTACAGAGGACTCTTGCCCAAATATCTCAATTTACTTGATACCGCATGCAACGGTAATTTCTTAGGACAAGATGTTGAGCATGGAATAATTTTGGTGGAGAATATGGCACAAAGTGACACTAACTGTGGAGGAGACTATGATCGTAGATATCGTAGCATGGCTGACGATGGAGGTGACAAGATGAAGATTGATATGAGAGCACTAACCGACAAGTTGGACAAGGTACTACAAGTAACAAGGAGACATGTTCACTTTGTTGACGAGTTGGATGCTGCAAGGGCACAAGCGGACGAGGAGGCAAGAGAAGAGGACGAGTGTGAGGTGAACTTTGTCGTTAACTTTCGACAAGGTGGTTTCAACCCTAACTACCAGAACCACCCTAATCTCTCATACCGGAGCAACAATGTGGAAAATCCACAAGATCAGACGTACCCACCCATTAAGGCACCAACCCCTTCATTCAAACAAGGAGGTTTCAGACCAAGCACTCAATTTAACAAACCATCTTACGCACCACAACCGTACCAAGGACAAGGAGGAACAAATGTACAACCAAAAGAGGAGAAGTATGAAGGAATGCTTCGAAGCATTTTCGAGGGGCAAACAAAAGCTTCAGTGGAGATCTCTGAAGGTTTCAAGAATGTACATAGAAGATGCAACGAACTCAACAGCAAGTTCGACGGACTCGCTTCTCGCATCAATGTGTTAGAAACACAAACCGCCCAACTTGCTTCGTCCTCACAAAGACCGGACGGTATGCTCCCTGGGAAATCTGAGATGAATCCTAAGGAGTATGTGAACATCATCACACTGAAGAACATCATTAGGATGGGAGAAGAGACATCCGAAAAAACCGAAAACAGAGAAATCAGACCTATAAATCGGCCAATCAGGGTCAATATTGTGGATCCACAGGGAAATAGAATAACTACATAGAGAATGCAAATGCAGATCTAATCTAGACATGAAAATAAAAGTGGGGGGTTTCCTAATCTACTAAGGATTAAATTAAATAAAGCAATAAATAGAAAACAATTAATCTATACTAAGAAAACATTAAACTAAACATGAAATAAACATTAAATAATCCTAAACTAATATTTACACATACTTGGATGATAGTCTAAATCAGAAAACCTAAGTTTAGAATTCACATTTTATTGGTGTAATTTATATTTGTCATTCTAGAGATTTTCCATGTATTGCTAGTCCACTTTCGTGGTATGCTAGAATCTATATCTAGATCCATTCTCGTGACAAACTGGATATGCATTTCATATGATCCCATCATCGAATACTAAGTATCCTTAGACTCTCGCCTCAAGAATACAAAGTGAGTGACAGATCTGTTTCTAAAGTACAACCCACTCTCATGGCGAAATACTCCTAAGATATTCAATCTAACTTGGCCAAAGCCAGATCTATAAATAATTCTATCAAACAACAAATTCGACACTAGCTATGACTCTCTAGTATGCAGATCTGAAGGTTTAATCCACTCTCATGGCATCAAACACTTCTAAATTGACAATCTCACTTACTGGATTCAGATGTGCTCTTAAGTATCTCCCATGAGATAATACTCAGCATTAAAGTGCATACTAAAGTAGCTAGATCTGTTAAGTGCAGTAATGAACTCTAAAACATATATCCCATTATTGACCACCACCCTATGTGGTCTAAAGGGTCTAGACTCTTGTCTCCTATGGGTTACAGAGACAATATATGATTCATAAAATAATAAACGAGACTGAAAAGTAAACTAATTTAAAATAGTAATCAAAGTAAAAGCTTAAACATAAATTAGAGAAGAAGTAAAACCTAGAAACTTTATTAGTTCTCAAAGTGTAAGGAATTGTGTGTGTGTGTGTATTGTCTTCTGTCTTTATATGAATGAGATTACATGTGTATTTATAGTTCTAGGTTTGTTAGATCTCAAAAACTCGAGTTTATCCTATCCCTAAAAGTCTCAAAACCGAAAATAGGAGATCAGCCCACTCTTGGATAGCCATGCAAGAAATCTTCCACTTTTTTTGGAGGACAAGATCGACCCTGATAGGTCGATTCTAGGGTCGATTATGTGCCGCTTCACTTGACTAGTCGATTCTACCACAAAGATTTCTCTCTGGAAATTCTTCAGACTCGAATATACCCACAGTGATGCATATTGGTCTTATCGGTTCCCTGGAATCCTTCTCTGAATGTGCATGATCCAGGTGGCGATGCCAACTCTCCCATAAGTCCTAGCAAGCTCCAGAAACACTCTAAACATCGAGTTTTACATCCAAATACGTAGAAACACATAAACACATGCAAACACTCTAAAACTATACTAAATGTTAGTTATAAAGCATAAAACTAACTTATTATAACACATAAAACCATGCAAATATGAGTCCTATCACATGTACCCGTTGGACCAATCACAAGAGCTCGGGCGAAACAAATTAAGGATGCACAATTTGTGAGATTCTCGACAAGGAGAGCATGAACAAGTTACTTGGAGATGTTAAACATGAAGACCAACCCACTTTAAGCCTAATTCAAGTTCTAGAAAGCCAAACCGAAAGTCTCATTTTTATGCGTAGATCGTCATCTCCAACCATGAGGTCAGATATGCGTTCCTAAATTCCTCCCTGGAATACGAATCGTGAAGCAGAATGGTGTATTGGAACGCGTCTGGTCATATATGTGTTCCTAGATGCCTTCCTAGAATATGTATATGTTGAAGAGTTTGGAAAACAACATGGTGTTTTGGAACGTGTCTAGGACGAAGATGTCTGAAATGAAGAGTGACGAAAATAAGAGATCAAGAGTCATTTTTGAAGTCCAAGAGTTACATCCACATTCAACTCCCTATCTTTATTTCTTTTTATTTCCAAGACATTAATTATATATCTTTATTTTCAAGTTTTTTTCCCTTTAAATATATGTAATCTCCATTGGAGAAAATATCCAACTTTTTAATCAAAACCTTTTTATTCCAAGTGAGAGTGATTCTCCTGTTATTCCTTGTGAACTTTTCGATATCTTCGGTGTGTAATATCATAGTGATCAACCCATGGTGCGTCATATCCGTGGCTAGCTTATCAAACGGTTCATCCATACCGTTTGTAGGCAATGGGTCTCGGGTTTGTGGTGCCTTCGTGCCAAGGTTCGTAGTTCCCATTTGTAGGCAACGGGTCTCGGGTTTAATATACCCCTGGTTCTTGTTTGGTGAGTTCTACACGCTGAGGTATCCACCCGCCTCATTTTAACGTTACATTTGTAGGCATTGGGTTTCATATACCCTTGGTTCGTGCTTAGTGTGTTCATTGGAGTCAAGGACATCCTCGTTTTAAAGGGTTCCATTTGTGAGCATTTTGGTCTTGGGTCTAATATACCCTTGGTTCTTGTTCGGTGTAATCTTTTAAAGTCGTGGATCTATCTTTCAGCCACCTTAGAGTCCCGGGGTCATTTTTGCATTAGGAAGGGCTTCATTAAGGGCTTTCCAGATGAAATTTTTGATCTTAGGTACGCAATAAACGTTCTAGACTTGTCTGTGCCAATTGAAATCAGGCGAAACAGAGGACTGAACAGGGGAAGGGTTTTCGATTTAAGT
The DNA here is from genome assembly GCA_018361395.1 of Boechera stricta. Taxonomy (NCBI): domain Eukaryota; kingdom Viridiplantae; phylum Streptophyta; class Magnoliopsida; order Brassicales; family Brassicaceae; genus Boechera; species Boechera stricta. The sequence goes on from CM031541.1 coordinate 6,189,609, forward strand.
AGAGCTGAAATAACCTGTTTTGGTGGTATAGGTACCTGATTTGGTTTGAGTACAATGGAAAGCATCATTAGCCTTCGACTTACTGATCCAGATAAGTAAAATATCTGGGAGCAGCTATGGGAACGAGTTTTCAATTGCTTCTTTATTCCACTCCTGTTGTTCAGGTTTACATAGCTCTACAACTTTCATGAATTGAGTTTCCTGTGTTGGTGGGCCAAATGGTCTCTTCTCTGACAATGAGGGTATCCATGGGTCATACCACACACTGATATTCTTACCCGTTCCCACTGACATGATGATGTTTATGAGTAGCAAATCTCTTCCCGGGAGAATCCTCTCCAACCATGAGACATGTTATTAGGGGATTTGCAATTCAAAATCGAAGAGTTACGGTACTACTTGTTGAGTAGTAATTTGCCTAGAAGAGTGTCTAGTCTCCTGATAAGCCTCCAACTGATTTTTGCAAGGAGGGAGTCATTAATCTTTTGTATTTCTCTATACCCCAACCCTCCTTTAGTTTTTGGTTTGGCCATTCTATCCCAAGAAATCCATGTCATCTTTTACTTTTCAGGTTTAGTATCCCACCAGAATCTTGTAAGGAGGGATTGAATTCTCTTACAAAGATTCGTAGGTAGCTTAAAACAAGACATGCGTAACTTGGTATAACGGCAAGAATTGCTTTGAGAAGAGTCATCTTATAGCATGATAAAGGAACCGAGTTGACCAACCTTTAACCTTAGGAACCGAGTTAACAAATCTTTTTTCTTCTGGCCAAACAATTCAGGGAGCCCCAAATACTTTCCTGAACCTCCTTCCTCTTCTATGCTTAAGAGTTGTTTGACTTCATTTTTGAGATCTTTTGGATGAGAAGAAGATGAAAGATTTGAATGGATTAATCTTTTGTCCCCAAGCACTCTCATATTTCTGAAAAATCTGTGACAAATCTTGAAAATTCGCTTTGTTAGCCTTGCAGAAGAACATGGTATCATCCGCGAATAGAAGGTGGTGAATCTGGGGGTAGTGTTTGGGAATCTTAATCCTTTGTAACGAACCTCGTTCTGCTGCTACAGAGAATGAAAATGTATGGAGAAAGGGGATCACCTTGACGAATTCCATGAGTAGGTAAGACTTTTCCCCTCACTTCTCCATTGATCAGATAGGAGTAAGAGACAGAGGAGGTGCATCGGAGAATCCATTTGATCCAGTTTTGGTTGAATCCAAATCTTTCCAGCACGAGTTTTATGAATGACCATCCGAGCCTATCATAGGCTTTTGTCATATCCGTTTTTATCGCCATATAGTAGTGCTTCTCTGTTTTTGAGTTCTTGAGGTAATGCAAAACCTCGTGAGTAATCAGGACACTGTCCGATATAGCGCGACCTTTGACAAAAGCCGACTGGTTCTGTAAAATGAGATTTCGGAGAATTGGTTGCATTCTATTCGCCATTATCTTGGCTATAAACTTGTAGAACACATTACAAAGGGCTATAGGCCTGAAATCCTTCATCTTCTTTGGACTAAGAATCTTAGGGATGCGTCTTATATGCGTATGGTTCTGACTTTGTGAGGTAGTTTTGCCCTGAAAGAAAGCTTGGATTTCTTGAGTTATCTCTTTCTCACCTATTGCCCAGTCAGAAGTGAAAAAGCTAGCCGGGAAGCCATCCGACCCAGAGGCTTTGTCGGGATGAGTAGAGAAAATGGCATTCTTAATCTCTTCTTTAGTTGGAACTTTGATCAGATTCTCATTAATTTCTGGTGAGATCTTAGCTGAAATGGCCTCTCTGACGACACTTTCTCCGTTTGAGGCTTCCGTTGTGAACAGATTCTGATAATACTCAGTGATGATACTTGAAAACTCATGATCTTCAAACACCAACTTTCCTAGATCATCTTCCAACAGAGTAAGTTTTGTTGATTGTCTTCCGAGATTTTGTCGCTGCGTGGAACTAATTGAAGTTTTTTTCACCAAGGGCTAACCAAAGTTGCTTGCTTCTCTATTTCCAAAATGATTCTTTTTGTTGGTATTCGGCTTTCAACGCTGCATTTAGATTGTTGAGTATATCTTCATGATTAGTTTTATTAGACACAGCTTTTTCTAGTTCCGATAGGAGCTTTCCAATCTTTTCTTGGAAATATTGATGAAGATTATACTCATAAAAAAAGTTTTTTGGAACGATTTAACGTCTAAAAAAAGTTATTTGGGTTTAAAATCGATAAACTGTCCTATAGTTATACTCATAAAAAAAGTTTTTTTAGAAGAACGATTTAAAATAATGATGTCGTAGTTATACTCATAAAACATCTCTATTGTATTCTACATCTGGATTTAAAATAAATCCACTCTCTATTGTATTGTACACTCCTCCAAGAACGATTTAAAATCGATAAACTGTCCCATATCTATTAGAACCTGAACTTGACTTATAATTATCATGTCTATGCACTGCATTTGAACTCATGGATACCATATACATACTTGGATTTTCTTTCACCTGTTTACCACTCTTGCTAATCCAAGTAGTTGTTCTCATCATTAAAATAGTTTTACCATGCCCTTGCCTAGCCTTCTTTCAAGCCATGTTATTACTCTATTGAGTGTGTGAGGCCTATTTCTGAATGAGGTTGGTAGAAAGTGTTAGGTTTGAGCCAACAAGGATAGAATCTCATGTAGTTCTGGTTTGCAATTTTCGAATCAGATAGGACTAGGTGGAATCTTGATCATTGGGTATAGGGTTTGGTTCTGTGAAAAGAAAGAAAGAAAACTTGGAAAAAAATGAAAGAAAAAGGTTAAGAGTTCTTAGGAGAGGAATGTTCTGGAAATGTGTTAATCTAGTAAAGGATTTGGGGGTGTGCTAAGAATAAGAAAAAAAAAAGGCAAAAAGCTTAAAGTCTGAAAAAAATATATGTATAGAAAAAAAAAAGCCTAAGCTGGTAGTGAAACACCAAAAAGAAAGACCTCAAATCCGCTAGAGTTGTATAGAACCTCTCCTAGAACAAGAAAAAAAGAAAAAAGGGTAGAATTAGGACAACTTTCTGGGTTTAACTAAGATTAGCACTGATCATGATGAGAGTCTATTCTTGTATGCATAGGTTGGTTCTTACCTTTAGCATTCTACTGAAGCTCATTCCTTTTCTTGAGAGATCTCTGTTCTGAACTGATCAAACCATGTGAAAGGGACCATCTTTGTCTCTTAACCTTACCCTTAGCCAAATGAGTTCATTGAATGTGCATAACTTGATTCATGGTTTCTGCTTAATTGAATATTAAAGGGAATGGTAGATTTGAATGCATGTCTAGGTTGAGATTTAATTGAAATTGTGCTGTGAAGAGTATGGCTAAAGTTTTTAAGTAGAGTTCATATACTTTGCATTCTAGAACTAGCAACTTGGACATTGAGATCATATATTATATCTGCAAGTTTTGGCCGAATCCCCACTTTCAAACCTCTTCTCCATCTTATTTTACTTGAGGGCAAAAGCAAAGACAAGTTTGGGGAGTTGATATGTCTATATTTTACATGGTTCTAAGCATGCATTTATCACCCATTTAGCCTCGTTTAATAGCATGTTCTCAAGCTTTGTTGTTGCATACTTAGAGTGTTTTGCATTAGGTTTGTATACATACCTGCATTTGAGAGTTTTTCAGGTGCACTTAAGGATTATTGGAGATGTTGAAGTCAAATGGAGAAAAGGAGAGCTTTAACTCGACCAGAAACTCGAATGGAGACTGACTCTAAGCAAGCCACTCGAGTCGCAGGTCGAGCCGCTGCACTCTACACCAAAAAACGCAATTTGACCCAGTCACCCAAGCCACTCGAGCCCACCGAGCTGAGCATAAAGGTGCCTTGAACCAGCTCGAGCACCGGTCGAGTCCACCACCGAGTCCATGCCAAAGGTGCGTCTGATCCCAGCTCGACCCAAGCCACTCGAGTCCGTTGGTCGAGCTGACCTTAAAAGTGCAATCTTGATTTCAGCTCGACTGCGCCACTCGAGTCCTTGCTCGGCCAGAGATAAAAATGCCGTCTTGAAGAATTTTTGCCGGACTCGAACCAAGCACTCGATCCAGCTTGCTCGAGCCCGCCTCCATTTGCTATTTTGTCTTTTCGTGATTTAGGTTTTTAACTAAGTGTATAAATACTGTAGAGATTGACGAATGACTCTCGCTTTGAAGCTTTTTATTATCTGCTCATCCGTTTCGCTTCGATCATAGTAACTCTGAATCTACGAGTATTTGATTTCAATCTTTCTATCCCTTCTATTCTCTTCCTTATCTTTCTGATTATGCAAGTTATTTTCATTTCTGGTTTTTGAGTTTGATGTTCATCATGTTCTGAGTAGTTTTCTAGGTTCTAAGGATGTTAGGTTTAGTTTGGAATCTTAGTCTCCTAGGTGACTTAGGGTTAGATTAGACGAAATTCCTTCGGGTTTAGTCTCTTAATGCTAGTTTCTCTCATCAATTGAAATTAGATCATAGGTTTTCCACACCCGAAGGTGTTTGATAAATCGAACCAACTAATTCCAGAGATTTACATGCCTCTAAGAGATTGGATGTCTAGGGTGTTTATTGGCTTATATAGATTGAATCTAAGGTGCTGCTAAGCTAGATTTCGCAGAGAGATTTAGGTCCTGAACTAGTTTAGCTTGAGGTTATCTGTCCGAAAGTGGATTTAGCTATGAATCTATTGTCATGATTAGCTTAGATAGATTTTGTTAAGCCCTAGTAAGATTAGGAGGATAGACTGACCAACCCCATCCTTAGACCTTCTTGTTCTGATTGATCTCCATTTTCTGTCCCTGCTGCTCTGTTTTTAGTTATTGCCTTTCGATTTCCATTTGCTTAGTTGTTAGTTTCACCATTTACTGCTTGCTTGACTTGACTTAGACGGTTTGATTGCATCCTTTCTGGCTAATATCACACTCATTTGGATTGATACCTTTCTGTACTACAATGGCATGATAGTGCATTGAGGCATTTGACAGATAGCATAGTTCAGTAAAAATGACCTATTTCATATAATTAGTGTTTTGCATGTGGTTATATGTTTTTAGGTACTTGGAGCTAAATATGAGTAATAGAGATATTTTTGGAGTTTACTGAAGCCTACAGGAAGACTGGTGACATCACCTAGATCATGCACATTCAGAGAAGGATTTCACAGAATCCGAAGCAGGCAGAATTAACCCTAATATCGACTTGTGGGGGTCGATATTGAGTGCAAAGATTTTCCAGAGAGAATTCCTAAAGGATGCATCGACCAGTCAAGCCAGGGAGCCAGAATCGACCCTAGCATCAACTCATCAAGATCGATGCGGATCTCCGAAAAAGCTGGAAAATTTCCTACGTGGCAAGATATGACTTGAGCACCTTGTCATTTCGAGTTCTAAGCCTCCAGAAACAAGATAAGGACAAAATTGATGGTTCCAGAAAACCCTAATACTATATAATCACTTGTAATCTCACTAGAAAAGAGGGAGAAGAACACACACACAAAAACAGATCTTGTAGCCGTCACATTTTCATATCTAATAAAGTTCTTCTTTTTTAGGTCAATACTTGTTCTTATTCTTTTGTTTATGCTTTGATTACTGCTTTAGATTAGTTTACTTTTCAGTCTTGTCTATTATTCTATAAATCAGATCTTCTCTCTATAACCCTTAGGAGACAAGAGTCTAGATCCTTTAGACAACATAGGGTGGTGGTCAATGATGGGATCTATGTTTTAGAGTTCACTATTGTACTTAACCGATCTAGCTACTTTAGTATGCACTTTAATGCTGAATATTCTCTCATGGGAGCTACTCAAGAGTAAAACTGAATCCAGTAGGTATGATTTTCTATTTAGAAGTGTTTGATGCCACGAGAGTGGATTAAACCTTCAAATCTACATACTAGAGAGTCATAGCTAGTGTCGAATTTGTTGTTTAATATAATTAATTATAGATCTGGCTTTGACCAAGTTAGATTGAATATTTTAGGAGAATTTCGCCACGAGTGTGGGTTATACTTTAGAAACAAATCTATCTCTCACTTTGTGTTCTTGAGGCGAGAGTCTAATGACATTTAGTATTCGATGATGGGATTATGCGAAATACATATCCAGTTTACCACGAGAGTGGATCTGGATATAGAGTCTAGCATACTACGAGAGTGGACTAGCAAATTATGGAGGATCCCTAGAATGACAAATACAAATTATTTAGATAAAACATGAATTCTAGACTTAGATTTCTTGATTTAGACTATCACCCATAGTTTTTATATAGATAGTTATTTATTGTTATTTACTTTATGCAATTATGTTTATGCTTAGTTTAGATTTAATTGGTTTCTTAGTTTATTTGATTTATTTCCTGTTTTATTATTTTTGCAATCATTTTAGAATAGAACTTAGCCCCACTCTATTTTATTTCCACCTAGATTAGATCTGCATTTGCATTCTCTATGTAGTTATTCTATTTCCCTGTGGATCGACCCCGTATTACTACAATTGCATTTAACTGTACACTTGCGGTTTTGTGGGTTGAACTCTCGAGATTAACTTCTCGGGTGAAACCTGTGAAGAGGCATAAAAACATCTGCATCAAGTTTTTGGCGCCGTTGCCGGGGAAATAAGCAATAGCCATAGCATTTAGATGTAGATCTGAGACTAAGTGTTTATGTTTTACTGACTTGTTTTATTTTCGAATTTCAGGTGCATGCATTTGAGAAGTTACGGGAAGACTCCACCAACTGACCAAATTTGCGACATCAGAGAAATCGAAAGACAAGCAAGGAAGGAAAAGAGAAGGAGACAAGAAATGGAGTAGCAACGAATTGATCTACCTGCTGAAGACATTGAAGGCATTGCACGAGTTGAAAATGCTGCTCAAGCTGAAGGTGATGCACGTCGAGCTGCTGCATGCCAACCAAGAGTCATCCCGACTATTGATACCATCGATGAGCCTACTTCTGTGGCTCAAAGATCTGGGATTCTCGCCCCACTAGTGGCAAACAACAACTTTGAAATCAAGTCAGGCTTGATTACCTATGGTGCAAGGCAACAAATTTCATGGGTTGCATATGGAGAATCCAATTGATCATCTGGATCAATTCGATAGGCTGTGTGGTACAGTGAAGATTAACGGAGTTTTAGAGGACGCTCTGAAGTTACGTCTATTTCCATTCTCGTTTGGAGACAAAGCACAGCAATGGGAGAAGGGTCTACCACTTGGGTCGATCCTAACATGGTGGCAATGCAAGAAGATATTCCTTGTGAAGTACTTCTTAAGTTTTCGAACTGCTCGACTTCGTAATGAGATATCGAGCTATGTGCAAAAAGGATCAAAAAGTTTTGGAGAAACATGGGAATGCTTCAAAGGGTATCTATCTCAATGCCCACACCATGGATTTAGTGAAGAGTCGCTGCTGAGCACTTTTTACAGAGGACTCTTGCCCAAATATCTCAATTTACTTGATACCGCATGCAACGGTAATTTCTTAGGACAAGATGTTGAGCATGGAATAATTTTGGTGGAGAATATGGCACAAAGTGACACTAACTGTGGAGGAGACTATGATCGTAGATATCGTAGCATGGCTGACGATGGAGGTGACAAGATGAAGATTGATATGAGAGCACTAACCGACAAGTTGGACAAGGTACTACAAGTAACAAGGAGACATGTTCACTTTGTTGACGAGTTGGATGCTGCAAGGGCACAAGCGGACGAGGAGGCAAGAGAAGAGGACGAGTGTGAGGTGAACTTTGTCGTTAACTTTCGACAAGGTGGTTTCAACCCTAACTACCAGAACCACCCTAATCTCTCATACCGGAGCAACAATGTGGAAAATCCACAAGATCAGACGTACCCACCCATTAAGGCACCAACCCCTTCATTCAAACAAGGAGGTTTCAGACCAAGCACTCAATTTAACAAACCATCTTACGCACCACAACCGTACCAAGGACAAGGAGGAACAAATGTACAACCAAAAGAGGAGAAGTATGAAGGAATGCTTCGAAGCATTTTCGAGGGGCAAACAAAAGCTTCAGTGGAGATCTCTGAAGGTTTCAAGAATGTACATAGAAGATGCAACGAACTCAACAGCAAGTTCGACGGACTCGCTTCTCGCATCAATGTGTTAGAAACACAAACCGCCCAACTTGCTTCGTCCTCACAAAGACCACACGGTATGCTCCCTGGGAAATCTGAGATGAATCCTAAGGAGTATGTGAACATCATCACACTGAAGAACATCATTAGGATGGGAGAAGAGACATCCGAAAAAACCAAAAACAGAGAAATCAGACCTATAAATCGGCCAATCAGGGTCAATATTGTGGATCCACAGGGAAATAGAATAACTACATAGAGAATGCAAATGCAGATCTAATCTAGACATGAAAATAAAAGTGGGGGGTTYCTAATCTACTAAGGATTAAATTAAATAAAGCAATAAATAGAAAACAATTAATCTATACTAAGAAAACATTAAACTAAACATGAAATAAACATTAAATAATCCTAAACTAATATTTACACATACTTGGATGATAGTCTAAATCAGAAAACCTAAGTTTAGAATTCACATTTTATTGGTGTAATTTATATTTGTCATTCTAGAGATTTTCCATGTATTGCTAGTCCACTTTCGTGGTATGCTAGACTCTATATCTAGATCCATTCTCGTGACAAACTGGATATGCATTTCATATGATCCCATCATCGAATACTAAGTATCCTTAGACTCTCGCCTCAAGAATACAAAGTGAGTGACAGATCTGTTTCTAAAGTATAACCCACTCTCATGGCGAAATACTCCTAAGATATTCAATCTAACTTAGCCAAAGCCAGATCTATAATTAATTCTATCAAACAACAAATTCGACACTAGCTATGACTCTCTAGTATGCAGATATGAAGGTTTAATCCACTCTCGTGGCATCAAACACTTCTAAATTGACAATCTCACTTACTGGATTCAGATGTGCTCTTAAGTATCTCCCATGAGATAATACTCAGCATTAAAGTGCATAATAAAGTAGCTAGATCTGTTAAGTGCAGTAATGAACTCTAAAACATATATCCCATTATTGACCACCACCCTATGTGGTCTAAAGGGTCTAGACTCTTGTCTCCTATGGGTTACAGAGACAATATATGATTCATAAAATAATAAACGAGACTGAAAAGTAAACTAATTTAAAATAGTAATCAAAGTAAAAGCTTAAACATAAATTAGAGAAGAAGTAAAACCTAGAAACTTTATTAGATCTCAAAGTGTAGGGAATTGTGTGTGTGTGTGTATTGTCTTCTGTCTTTATATGAATGAGATTACATGTGTATTTATAGTTCTAGGTTTGTTAGATCTCAAAAACTCGAGTTTATCCTATCCCTAAAAGTCTCAAAACCGAAAATAGGAGATCAGCCCACTCTTGGATAGCCATGCAAGAAATCTTCCACTTTTTTCGGAGGACAAGATCGACCCTGATAGGTCGATTCTAGGGTCGATTATGTGCCGCTTCACTTGACTAGTCGATTCTACCACAAAGATTTCTCTCTGGAAATTCTTCAGACTCAATATCGACCCCAAACAGGTCGATTCTGGGGTCGATATTGGTCTTATTYGGTTCCCTGGAATCCTTCTCTGAATGTGCATGATCCAGGTGGCGATGCCAACTCTCCCATAGGTCCTAGCAAGCTCCAGAAACACTTTAAACATCGAGTTTTACATCCAAATACGTAGAAACACATAAACACATGCAAACACTCTAAAACTATACTAAATGTTAGTTATAAAGCATAAAACTAACTTATGTATAACACATAAAACCATGCAAATATGAGTCCTATCACATGTACCCGTTGGACCAATCACAAGAGCTCGGGYGAAACAAATTAAGGATGCACTTAACGGGCTAATTCAAGAGATTCTCGACAAGGAGAGCATGAACAAGTTACTTGGAGATGTTAAACATGAAGACCAACCCACTTTAAGCCTAATTCAAGTTCGAGAAAGCCAAACCGAAAGTCTCATTTTTATGCGTAGATCGTCATCTCCAACCATGAGGTCAGATATGCGTTCCTAAATTCCTCCCTGGAATACGAATCGTGAAGCAGAATGGTGTATTGGAACGCGTCTGGTCATATATGTGTTCCTAGATGCCTTCCTAGAATATGTATATGTTGAAGAGTTTGGAAAACAACATGGTGTTTTGGAACGTGTCTAGGACGAAGACGTCTGAAATGAAGAGTGACGAAAATAAGAGATCAAGAGTCATTTTTGAAGTCCAAGAGTTACATCCACATTCAACTCCCTATCTTTATTTCTTTTTATTTCCAAGACATTAATTATCTATCTTTATTTTCAAGTTTTTTTCCCTTTAAATATATGTAATCTCCATTGGAGAAAATATCCAACTTTTTAATCAAAACCTTTTTATTCCAAGTGAGAGTGATTCTCCTGTTGTTCCTTGTGAACTTTTCGATATCTTTGGTGTGTAATATCCGAGTGATCAACCCATGGTGCGTCATATTCGTGGCTAGCTTATCAAACGGTTCATCCATACCGTTTGTAGGCAATGGGTCTCGGGTTTGTGGTGCCTTCGTGCCAAGGTTCGTAGTTCCCATTTGTAGGCAACGGGTCTCGGGTTTAATATACCCCTGGTTCTTGTTTGGTGAGTTCTACACGCTGAGGTATCCACCCGCCTCATTTTAACGTTACATTTGTAGGCATTGGGTTTCATATACCCTTGGTTCGTGCTTAGTGTGTTCATTGGAGTCAAGGACATCCTCGTTTTAAAGGGTTCCATTTGTGAGCATTTTGGTCTTGGGTCTAATATACCCTTGGTTCTTGTTCGGTGTAATCTTTTAAAGTCGTGGATCTATCTTTCAGCCACCTTAGAGTCCCGGGGTCATTTTTGCATTAGGAAGGGCTTCATTAAGGGCTTTCCAGATGAAATTTTTGATCTTAGGTACGCAATAAACGTTCTAGACTTGTCTGTGCCAATTGAAATCAGGCGAAACAGAGGACTGAACAGGGGAAGGGTTTTCGATTTAAGTAGAGCTGAAATAACCTGTTTTGGTGGTATAGGTACCTGATTTGGTTTGAGTACAATGGAAAGCATCATTAGCCTTCGACTTACTGATCCAGATAAGTAAAATATCTGGGAGCAGCTATGGGAACGAGTTTTCAATTGCTTCTTTATTCCACTCCTGTTGTTCAGGTTTACATAGCTCTACAACTTTCATGAATTGAGTTTCCTGTGTTGGTGGGCCAAATGGTCTCTTCTCTGACAATGAGGGTATCCATGGGTCATACCACACACTGATATTCTTACCCGTTCCCACTGACATGATGATGTTTATGAGTAGCAAATCTCTTCCCGGGAGAATCCTCTCCAACCATGAGACATGTTATTAGGGGATTTGCAATTCAAAATCGAAGAGTTACGGTACTACTTGTTGAGTAGTAATTTGCCTAGAAGAGTGTCTAGTCTCCTGATAAGCCTCCAACTGATTTTTGCAAGGAGGGAGTCATTAATCTTTTGTATTTCTCTATACCCCAACCCTCCTTTAGTTTTTGGTTTGGCCATTCTATCCCAAGAAATCCATGTCATCTTTTACTTTTCAGGTTTAGTATCCCACCAGAATCTTGTAAGGAGGGATTGAATTCTCTTACAAAGATTCGTAGGTAGCTTAAAACAAGACATGCGTAACTTGGTATAACGGCAAGAATTGCTTTGAGAAGGGTCATCTTATAGCATGATAAAGGAACCGAGTTGACCAACCTTTAACCTTAGGAACCGAGTTAACAAATCTTTTTTCTTCTGGCCAAACAATTCAGGGAGCCCCAAATACTTTCCTGAACCTCCTTCCTCTTCTATGCTTAAGAGTTGTTTGACTTCATTTTTGAGATCTTTTGGATGCGAAGAAGATGAAAGATTTGAATGGATTAATCTTTTGTCCCCAAGCACTCTCATATTTCTGAAAAATCTGTGACAAATCTTGAAAATTCGCTTTGTTAGCCTTGCAGAAGAACATGGTATCATCCGCGAATAGAAGGTGGTGAATCTGGGGGTAGTGTTTGGGAATCTTAATCCTTTGTAACGAACCTCGTTCTGCTGCTACAGAGAATGAAAATGTATGGAGAAAGGGGATCACCTTGACGAATTCCATGAGTAGGTAAGACTTTTCCCCTCACTTCTCCATTGATCAGATAGGAGTAAGAGACAGAGGAGCTGCATCGGAGAATCCATTTGATCCAGTTTTGGTTGAATCCAAATCTTTCCAGCACGAGTTTTATGAATGACCATCCGAGCCTATCATAGGCTTTTGTCATATCCGTTTTTATCGCCATATAGTAGTGCTTCTCTGTTTTTGAGTTCTTGAGGTAATGCAAAACCTCGTGAGTAATCAGGACACTGTCCGATATAGCGCGACCTTTGACAAAAGCCGACTGGTTCTGTAAAATGAGATTTCGGAGAATTGGTTGCATTCTATTCGCCATTATYTTGGCTATAAACTTGTAGAACACATTACAAAGGGCTATAGGCCTGAAATCCTTCATCTTCTTTGGACTAAGAATCTTAGGGATGCGTCTTATATGCGTATGGTTCTGACTTTGTGAGGTAGTTTTGCCCTGAAAGAAAGCTTGGATTTCTTGAGTTATCTCTTTCTCACCTATTGCCCAGTCAGAAGTGAAAAAGCTAGCCGGGAAGCCATCCGACCCAGAGGCTTTGTCGGGATGAGTAGAGAAAATGGCATTCTTAATCTCTTCTTTAGTTGGAACTTTGATCAGATTCTCATTAATTTCTGGTGAGATCTTAGCCGAAATGGCCTCTCTGACGACACTTTCTCCGTTTGAGGCTTCCGTTGTGAACAGATTCTGATAATACTCAGTGATGATACTTGAAAACTCATGATCTTCAAACACCAACTTTCCTAGATCATCTTCCAACAGAGTAAGTTTTGTTGATTGTCTTCCGAGATTTTGTCGCTGCGTGGAACTAATTGAAGTTTTTTTCACCAAGGGCTAACCAAAGTTGCTTGCTTCTCTATTTCCAAAATGATTCTTTTTGTTGGTATTCGGCTTTCAACGCTGCATTTAGATTGTTGAGTATATCTTCATGATTAGTTTTATTAGACACAGCTTTTTCTAGTTCCGATCGGAGCTTTCCAATCTTTTCTTGGAAATATTGATGAAGATTATACTCATAAAAAAAGTTTTTTGGAACGATTTAACGTCTAAAAAAAGTTATTTGGGTTTAAAATCGATAAACTGTCCTATAGTTATACTCATAAAAAAAGTTTTTTTAGAAGAACGATTTAAAATAATGATGTCGTAGTTATACTCATAAAACATCTCTATTGTATTCTACATCTGGATTTAAAATAAATCCACTCTCTATTGTATTGTACACTCCTCCAAGAACGATTTAAAATCGATAAACTGTCCCATAGTTATACTCATAAAAAAAGTTTTTATGATGTCGTAGAATATATTGGATCTAGTGGATTTAATATTTCCACATATAGTAAAAACTCTTTTATTTAATACTAGATAAATTAATGAATTTTTTCGGTTGTTAGTTGGCCAATATAAAATTTAGCAAACTTTGATAAAATAATAAAATAATTATTATTTTCAAATTTCTATTTAAATATATGGTCACAATGATATCATAAATTGGTATTTATACAAATGTATCCAAATATAGCTTATAATTTTAAAATATACAATTTTAGTGAAATTTTTTTTTTATGTTTTTTGTTTTGGTAATTTTTTATATTAATAATTGATGAAGATTATTTTCATAACTGACTACATTTAAATTTTTGACATATATTACAAACAAATTTTGTAGTGACAAATTCAATTTGTTATCATTTACTTCATTAATATTATTTTTCCAAACCAAAATTGAAAGATTGATAATATTTAAAACATTACTATTACGTGATTTATATTATCTATACTTATATTAGCATGTAGTGCTCGGTTATATGTCCAGGATATTAACTATGTAAACTCTGTTCCTCCGGATTGGATTTTCAATCTCTTTTGAGTTATACATTGCCGACAAAAAAAAAAGAACTTGTGTCTTTCCAAACATTTATGTTGAAATCTTTTATATAAGAAGTTTTTAAAAGTTCTTTACTTAAATTACTAAATTTATTAATTTATCGATAAATTAATACTTTTAAAAATTAATAAAATATTAGAATACAAACATTATTAACAAATCAAACGACTGAAAAAGTAGAAAGACAATCCTACCAACAAATCAACTATGATTTCGTTCTTCAGTTAAATTTGTGGTCTTTATTCAAATGTCTGTGTTTGATAGTGTTTTGTAGTCAAATTGAAATTGTTTTAGACCAGGTTCTTAATTTTCTGAACTGGTCTGGTTAAGAAGAATAAATGCCTATAATCAGTTTTTGATTTGGTCATGTTTTAATTTTAAAACGACATCAAATTGGACTGGTTCGGCTGTTTATAAACCGGTTTTGGGAAAAAACGATTTCAGATTCAGATTTCTCTTATTGAAAACTTTAAGCTGGTAGATTAAACATATTTTTATGAACAATTACTGAATATAGGTGAATTATTTGGTGTTCGGGGTGGTGACCCGAATTGTATATACAATTCTAACTCCTTTATTTGTTATTATACCATTGTATAATATTCTAGGAGTAAGATGAAAGAGATAATTAAAATTAATTGAATGATGAATTTTGAAGAACTGATTGATTTGATTGTAGTCCTGGGCATTCGGGTATTCAATTTGGATCCGGATAAGATCCATTCGGTTCTAGTTCCATTCGGTTCTAAGTTTTAGGATCCATTCGGGTATTTTAAAATTTTGGTTCAGTTCGGTTCGATTCCAATTCGGTTCCGGTTCGGTTCCGGGTACCCGAATTATCAAAAAAAAAATTAAATGATTAAATTTGAATAAGATTTAGTTAAATTTTGAAAAATATAACTATGAACTTGTATATATATATATACATATATATTATTTTGAGTATTTTAGATATTTCGATTTAAAAATAACGATATCTTCGGGTTTATAATTATAATTTTGGATAATTCAGTTATATCAAGTCTAAATATAATTAATATTTTTGGTATATAATTATATATCAGGTATTTCGGGTACCCATTCGGTTCTCGGTTCGGTACTGGTTCGGTTCCAGTTCTTTCGGTTCTCAAATTTAAGAGCCATTCGGTTCTTTCGTCCTTTTCGGTTCGGTTCCAGTTCTTCTCTTGTCGGTTCGGTTTATTCGGTTCTGGTATTTTGGTCAGGACTAGTATTATGGATATGTTTCGGATGATGAAATATGTTACTCCGTTAAGACAAGTCAGCATGTTTGAAACACCCCACCCCGTGAGACGACAAACAAAAACGTGCGGAAACGATAAAACCCGGGATTTTTAAAATTTTAATTTAAATCGACTTAAATTATCTAAGCAAAGCATTACTAATTACTTAAACCCCAAGTAAATTAAATTACTTCCATCGAAACTAAGCATGCGTACAATTTAAACCCTTCATAAACAACCACAAAACATTACAAACAAGCATACCAACAAGTCCAAAACATTACCAACACAAGGCATATTAAGCATCCAACAGAAAAAGATACGAAAACCCCTTTTTAAACCGCCTAGATCATCCTCCTCCTTCGGCCTTGGTTCCACGAGCTCCACGACCCTAAGACTTCTCTTTACCTGCACCAAAATAGGTGCGTAAGCATTTATAATGCTTAGTGAGACGGTCCTCCCGTCTCACGGCTAACACACACATGATCAAGGACTTACCGAATTAAGAGCAACACAACAAGCAATCAAACAAGGAATGATAGAACTCCATCAGACACACAACACACGCAACTTGAACAAGCCATAAATCACACCCATATGGTCAAGCCCTAACACACAAATCAAACACGGTAATTCAAAGATCACGTGGTACAAACCACGGTCACGCACTCACCTTTGATTATGAGATAAAACGAGAACTCTATTGAAGATTCCCAAGCCTTAAGCTTACTCCTTCTCTTGACACACAACACAACCACCAAGATGTCAATTTCCTCCTGCCAATAGGTGATATGCTCAAATTAATACCCTATAATGATACTAAAGCAGTTGCTGCAGTAAAGTTAGGGGTCGAACACAGGAACTCAAGAAAACTCACGCTAATAGATGAAAGATGCGGATTGTCTAGCAAACAATAAACAATGAGAAAACAAATGATTGAAATAAGATTAGTCGATTAATATGGAAGCTAGGCTCAGGTAACTCGGAAATCAATGATAAACAACAATTAATCAATTAAGGTTCAATTCAATTAAGCGCCGTTCTTGAATCAAACACAAGTATAGTTCAACTGTCGTATGGAAACTAACTAAGTCAAAGTCTAAAATTCAAATCTCTTTGCAAATACAGTAAACCAGCAATCAATTCAAGTTTGATATGTTCACACCGATTAAACCAAATCTCTTTGCAGATAATCCAATTGCTCAAGGTTTTATCGACTTCCATTGCATCGTTCGTCCCTAATCGACACCTAGGTTCTATATTCTAAGTGATCGTTAGAAATAGCTTTGAGAACAACCTATGGTGAAGAACTATTCAGATTATGAACCCTAACATATCAATTATCATAAATCAGAGAAATCCATATGGAGAAAACCCTAAACCTAAAAAGGAGACTACTCAGACATGATAGATGAAACAATAACATAACTGAATAGATCATGAAATTAAACAAAGAATAAAAACAAGGGTTCGGGATCTTCTCTATGATTTAACAAAGTTTTGGATCCGTCTCCTCACAAAAGTTCTCAAATCTCAAGTCTAAAGTAAAAGTCCAGTCCCCTTAACCAAAGACTAAAAGAGTTTGCTTAAATAGGTCTAAAAACACGTTGGGCTTCTTTGTAAATAAGGGAAAGTATTGGGCTTCTTTTAGAATTCTCGTCCTTGGATATCTATCTCGTCGATTCGTCGGTATCGATCGATACTTTGGGATGGTGTCGATCGATACTCGGGCAAACTTAGATATTGTCGATCGATCTGGGATGGTGTCGATCGATCTACGGCTTCAACGGGTACTTTCTTGGTTTGCTCAAAAGGCTCCAAATGTCTCCAAAATCTCAATTCGTCCCAGTGCTAAAACCTGAAAAGACTCTAAAATGATAGAAAAAAAGACTCGATAAAATGACTTATATCATGGTAAAATGGGTAAAATCCATGATATATCAACTCCCCAGACTTAGCCTTCTCAACAAAACAGAAAACTAAGTTAGAGAAAGAGGTTTGAAAAACCTTAGATCTGATCGGTGCGAAATCGCTGTAATGATCCCTCTTCCCAAGCGCCCACTGTTGCCTGATCAGCTTCAGATCTAACCTCCATGTACTTCTCCATCGAATTCCCAGCTTCCCACAGCCATGGCATGAAGTGTTCAAAGCTTATCATCGCCAGGTTTCATCGCTAAATCAATGTCGAACTTTCTAGATTCTTTGGTCATACAATACCATAGCTAAGAACAATTCATTCAACTTTTTCTTGGTATTTAACTTTTCACAACCAGTTCTTATTGATTTTTTTTTTTTTTTGTTTTTTTGTTTTTTTTTTTTTTAACTGAATATACAAATCAAGGTTGAGACGAGTATTGATAGTGTTAGCTACCGAATTCGGTTCTTACCCTCTCAATGTATCCAGTTCTTATTGATTCTCTTTTTTAACTGCATATACAAATCAAGGTTCGAGGCAGTATTGATAGTGTTAGCTACAATTCGGTTCCCCTCCAATGTATCCGGTACTTATCACGGGGAGATCTACCATTTCTTTCATACGCAATAGTTCCTAGCTAGGTAATGAATGACGAATCAAGCTCTTTGGACATTTACCTTATTAATGAAGTGCAAAATTTGGCTAAAACTTGTGATGAAAACTTGTTGGACAATCCATGAATTCTGGCTGGCTGTTATCCTTGGATTTTTCATTAGTCGAACTGAAATTAATCACATGGTCACTCAAAGCAAAATCAGGACAACAAAGCCAAGCACACTCCAGAAAACTCTAAGTTGTTTTGACTCAATTAAAACAAATTTTTTWATTTTTTATTTTTTTAGAAAACAAAAATGAACACATATAGATCTACCTCCCGGACTTAAACAACACTTGTCCCCGTGTTTATCAAACCTGAAGGTGAAAATCAAAGGACAAACGAAATAGTCAAGAACAAGAGGTGTTACCATAGAGCGATGGTGTCGATCGATACCTATGTGGTGTCGATCGATACCAAGCGGTCGATACCAAGGTGGTGTCGATCGATGCGAAACAAACGACCATCCTTCTTCGACCTGATTCAAGACATAACAACACAAAAAAAAAGAACAAAAACTCATATTTATAGACTTACAGTGGGTTGCTCCCACTAAGCGCTTGTTTAATGTCACGGCTTGACTTTTGGCTAAGATATCGTCGGACAAGGTGGAGGACTCACTCGAGATAAAACTCCGGACATCTCCAGCTTCAAAGTTTTGCTCATCATATCCTCTTCTTTCTCTTTTCTCCGTAGAATGAGAACTCTAACCTTAGAGAAAGGTTTCGAGGTGCCCTTGCGCCGCCTTATATTCGATCGAATCTCCATCACACTTTTGAGGAATCAAAGTGAAATTAGCAACCGTTGAACTTCTTGCTCGCGCCTTCCTCTTTGCTGCCTTGGTCTTCTCCTGACTTTCTTGGGGTGTTGGGGAGTTCATTTGAAACATCTGACTTTTGGTTCATCATGAGACTCATCGAGCGCATCGATCATCGAGTCTCGCCGCAGGCAATGGTGATGCGAGACATGTTTGTTCCTCCGTAAGGAATGGCATCGTAAGACATCTCCACAATGCAAGAGAAAGAGATCTCTTATTAGGCGTGTCCATGATCGCGCCAAAGAGCCATAAATGGTCTTCCCAAAATCGGGCACCTGGATCCTGCTCATCTCCACAACCTGAAAATCAGTAGGAATCATACAATCTCCTATTTTAACAGTAAATCAAGAATTGTAGCGAAGGGAGTGGAAGAACTGCTGTGATGAGTAGTGTTAGAGATCTCATATCAGCTTTCAATCTCTCTCGCAATCGCCTCGACATGACGGCGATTACAGACCTGAGTCAACGAGACTCCTGAAGTTTACTCAGAGATGGAGCATGGAACTGAGAATTTCCTGGTCTTCCTCTTGTCAACTGTCTCAGCGGTGGTGGTGTATCAGCAACGGGAGGTCCTCGCAATCATTTTTTCTCGACAAAACTGCTTTCAGCAGCCTCCCACTCCTCTCTTGTCCTGGGAATAATAAACTTCGCTTGTAGACTTTCTTCAACCATCTCTGTCCTTTCTTAGTTGTTGATTCAGGCTAGGGTATCGACCGATACCGATGAGTGATCGACACTGAGTTTTGTATCGCTCGCAGTTGGTGTCGCCGACACTGGTAGGTATCGATCGATACCGTGGAATGTCGAGTTCTTATCTTCATCTTCAGCAACCTTCGAATCTACAGCAGATTGGTAGATCGATCGATACCGTGGGTATCGGTCGATACTAGATATCGATGATAGACATAGTCATCTCAGTCAAAATCCTCTTCTGCCTGAGGTGATCATTGACATGTCCATGCTGTGGTTGAACTATCTTTCCCTTGACAGCTGATATCCGAGCTATTTGATTTTCCAGCATCTTCCGATTTTCGAGAGTTGATTTTCCCATTCAGATCTGTATAAATTATCCAGCTTTCTATTAAAATCTCCAGTCATCTTTTCTTGTCCCGCAGAATTTGTTCCAAGAGGATCTCCGCCTTACTCTCTGACCTCGAGAATGCGTGTTGGTAAGCTGAATTTCCGTATGGCGAGTAAAATCACCGCCTTGAAGTGGTTTGGCAATTGAGTGGCACCAAACCAGATTGGTTACCTCCAGACTTGTAACCACCTTGCTGATTGTTGCTGAAGCTTCTGTTGTTGTAACCAAATTGCTGACCCGAAAACCAACCACCAATGTAGTTAACATCCTCGCCTCATCTTCAATGTTCTCTACCTCAGCAAAATGTACAGCCTCTTCGCTCTTCCCACTAAGAGTGCATCGTGTCCAGCTTCGCCTGAACCTCGCAATGCGAACCGTCAGCAACACTAGCGAGCCTTTTCCGCTCAAAATCAGCATTCTTGGTGCTATCTGACGCCAAGTTCTCAATCAGCTTCACAGATCGAACCCTGAAGTTCGTCTTGCTTGCAGAATCCAGTGCCATCGATACCAATCAATCCTCTATAAAAGATCCCGAAATGAACTTGACTGAAACCGTGATGCGGAGTGCCTCTGTAGATCTCGACGCACCAAGCAGCCTTGAGTGCTTCTGTTGGACCTGAGAAAATTGAGAGATCTTGTTCCTGAGGTCCTTGATCTCGCATCGTCATAGAAATTGTTCAGGAATGCTCTGGTCTCGCTCCAAGAAGTGAGAGATCCGAGGAGCCAAGAAGCTGCTCTCCACCAAGAGAGTATGGAAAGAGCTTACAAAAGAGGTATTCCTGTGGTACTCCAGTTTCATACCGGTGACCAAGTCCTCGACTCGATGTGATCCATAGGGTGCTCATGAGAGAGGCCGAAGGGGTGTTGTCCAACAAGAGTGAAGTGGGCTTCAGCTCAAAGTCATTCCTCGGAAAGTTGGAATACGGATCGCCGCACGATTGGCATAGAATTGATCCGGTCGGTTGTAATCGCCAAGTGTCCGCTCAGCAATGGGGTTGTTGTGGAGGAGGTATTTGTTCACCTTCCTCATCATGCACCAAACCTTGTGGAAGATCCATCTCAACTGTTCTTTTCGCGAATTGTGCTCAAGCTCGCTAGCTCGTGAGGGAGAGATTGATCAGTGGTGTGTCCTTCTTTTCTCCTGGTACGCTGATGCATACACCTGAAAATCAAAAGACAGAAAAATAAGTAACCAAAATTCAAAAACAGCCGTTCAATGTCGATCGATACCAATGGAGTATCGATCGATACTGACGACGAACTTAGACAAAATCGACAACTAAAATTCTAAAGGTGAATTTTGAGTCCCCTAACGGCGCCAAATTTGATATGCTCAAATTAATACCCTATAATGATACTAAGCAGCAGTGCAGTAAAGTTAGGGTCGAACACAGAACTCAAGAAAACTCACGCAATAGATGAAAGATGCAGATTGTGCTAAGCAAACAATAAACAATGAGAAAACAAATGATTGAAATAAGATTAGGTCGATTAATATGGAAGGAAGCTAGGCTCAGGGTAACTCTCAGGAAATCAATGATAAACAACAATTAATCAATTAAGGTTCAATTCAATGTCACTGCTTCGAACTCAAACACGAAAGTATAGTTAACCAACCTGTCTGCTAAAACTAACTAAGTCTAAAGTCTAAAATTCCAAATTTGCAAATCCTACACAGTAAACCAGCAATCAATTCAAGTTTGATATGTTCACATTCGATTAAACCAAATCTCTTTCAGATAATCCAATTGCTCACCCTAGGTTTTATCAGATATCTAATCGCATGCGTGCCTAATCGAATCAGGTTCTATATTCTAAGTGATCAGGTTAGAAATAGCTTTGAGAACAACCTATGGTGAAGAACTATTCAGATTATGAACCCTAACAAATCAATTATCATAAATCAGAGAAATCCATATGAGAAAACCCTAAACCTAAAAGGAGACTACTCAGACATGATAGATGAAACAAATAACATAACTGAATAGATCATGAAATTAAACAAAAGAATAAAAACAAGGGTTCGGGATCTTCTCTATGATGAACAAAGTTTTGGATCCGTCTCCCTCACAAAAGTTCTCAAATCTCAAGTCTAAAGTAAAAGTCCAGTCCCCCTTAACCTAAAGACTAAGAGTTTGCTTAAATAGGTCTAAAAACACGAGTTGGGCTTCTTTGTAAATAAGGGAAAGTATTGGGCTTCTTTTGGCGAGAATTTCGCCCTGGATATCTATCTCCGCTTGCCGGTATCGACGATACGATGGTGTCGACGATGCTCAAAGCTTCAAAATCGTCGCATACGATCGATACTGGGATGGTGTCGATCGATACTCAGGCTTCAAACTTCGGTATCGACGATACGGATGGTGTCGATCGATACTCAGGCTTCAAAACGGGTACTTTCTTCGGTTTGCTCCAAAAAGGCTCCAAATGTCTCCAAAATCTCCAATTTCGTCCCAAACGTGCTAAAACCTGAAAAGACTCTAAAATGATAGAAAAAGCACTAGAAAGACTCGATAAAATGACTTATATCATGGCTAAAAATGGGTAAAATCCATGATATATCAATAGGTCATCAACACCCTCTCAAAAGATTGATTACAAGTTCCAAACTCAATTTACTTAACTCATGATTCTCAAATTCTTCTCCCGAGATTTAGTAAACTCTTCATAACTCTTGCCCTAGACCAAATTTGAGATATTCCTTCGGTGAAACTCAAGACAAGATTCTCATCAACCTATCTACCAAATTTCAGCTCAAAATATCAAGATTTGAGTGCTCAATCACTCTCTCAAAACTCAACCTGTCGCTATTAACCCGAAACAGAGCAGTCTTCGGATAAAATTCATAAATCCTAAAATACTCAAGGCAACTCGACGAAAGTTTGGGGATAATTATTTAAGAGGTTGAAGAACTTACCCACAAAATTTCAGCTCAAACCATTCTCCTTTTCTAGGTCAATCGGACCTCACACTTCAACCCCAAAACTCTGTTTTCAAGCTCTTTTCCCTCTTCTTCTTCTTCCTTTCTCTTCTCCTTCTTCTTCTCCTTCTTTGTCTCTCTTTTTCTCTCTTCTTCCCCCTCTCTCTCTCTCTAGATATTTCTCCCCTTAGCAAAAATGAAAAGAAGAGTGTAGAAAGATGTAGAAGAAGGGAGAGGAGGATACATATATATGTATGTATATATGTATTTGTCGGTTTAATCCAATTAAACCAAACCAATCCGGAAATTATTAACCCGCAACTTCTCGCTCGGTTTAGTAATTCCGTCAAACTCTCCAAAATATTTGAGACATTTCTCCGTCCCGAAATATTTCTCCGTTCCCGCTAATTCCCCTGAATTACCGATTAATTCCATTTTAAACCGAACGACACGAATTAATTCTGAATAATTAATCCTTCGATTAATTCACCCGTTCCCCGCCTATTTGGCTATGAATCGAGTTCGATGTTATCCACGTCACATTACATCTCATTTCTGTCAAACACTATTCATTCTGTAAAAACACTCTTCCGAACCAAATCAACCCGAATTGGTTCCGAAACGATAAATCTTCTGATTAATCAAACCAATCTCAACCCCGGAATTTATTAATCGATCTTAACATTGTTCCTATTCCTCTCAGGAACAAATACAACCCGGTACAAGACTTTTACAACAAGTAACAATTACTTGTTCGGTAAGAAATAACTTGGGATACGGATGTTATAATTCTCCCCCACTTAATTAGATTCGTCCTCGAATCTTATGACTTCATCTACGTTACAACCCACTTGGGAGAATTGCACTTCCATCCTCACCTCGGGTTCCCAAGTTTCCTCGTCAACCCCAACATACTCCCACATGACCTAAATCTCAGGAGTTATTTTTCTCCTTTTAACCTTTAAGGCTCTGATTACCTCCGGAGTCTCCTGCACAAAACTCTCGCCAATATGCTTCGCTCCCCCACTTGAGTTCAGCATAATGGCATCATGCACGGCCTACCATATAGAGCCTCATATGGTAGTTCCAACAATAGACCCAATGACCTCCCCAATTCAACACATACATCCTCAGTAACCTCCAAGAATTTGGATCGTTTGCTCATATTCGTCTCTAAGTGCACCTGCTGTCCTCAACATTACTTGTAGCGCAACAGCTACAACCTAACGACAGTCGTGGTACCACAACATCAACACAAAACTATTCACGATCCAACAACGGTAGCAACATCATATCCCTATCCCAAAACCCGTCACAACAAAACAGCCACACCCATCACCAATATACCAGTATTTCTGTTGTGACAACTCTAGTCGTAACTGTACTTACACTACAATCCAGCAGTGACTGCAGTCACACCCATATTACGGCTCAACTACATTGCATGAGACTTCACTTCTCTTAAAGCAGTACGCATTGTTCATACTTGGTTCACCAACAATCTCCGGATCCAATACCGCAAGATCCAACGTGGCTACAAAATGACCAACCTGTCGGAATCCAGTATCACCGGTCCGAACGAGTTAGGTCCCGTAGAACCAAGCTTATATACAGACACACATAGTCACATATTATGCCGAATCCCTAAATGTACGATTGATTCCAAGCTTTTGCTTTATACACACATATTATGCCTTATATACCTAAGGTAGTGTATAAAACGAAACCAAAACCATATTGAGGTTCACTTTTGATTTTGTTTCAACAAGTTTTCTCCTAAACCAAACTGGACTAACAAAACAACAATGAGATCTAAAACGAAATGCACAATTCTTATTTGATCTTCCATTTTTTCCCTCTCGTAAGTACCATGTCAAAAAATCCTACATATCAGTTTCAAATACTTTAATCTGAAGATACAGTACTTATGAGAAGGAGAAAAGGGAGGAAGAACAAATCATAATCCGAAACTGGTTCGCCTTCATCGAATAAATCTTCTTTTGTGCCCCTTGTTGTGGCTTAAAATCTAAACGAAGATGCTCTGCTGAGTTTACTTAAAGTCGCATATTGTGGTTTGTTCACTCACACATGAACTGCTGTTTTTAAAATTGTGCATTTTGTTTCATATTTGATTGATGTTTTATTAGTCCATTTTTTGTTTAGGAGAAAACTTGTTGAAACAAAATAAAAACTGAACCTCCCTATGGTTTTGGTTTTGTTTTATACACACATATAATGCCTTATATGCCTAAGCCCTAAACAAAACCAATCCTTTCAAGTTTGAATACAAATAAACCTTAAAAACCTTGAATCCCTAATTGACCCAAACGATTAACGACGAGCACCGGCAACTCCTTCTCGTCTCTCAGCTTCGTCAAGAAATCAATCGTAGTCATTGGTGTGTAACTTGTCCTCTTTTAAATTCGTTTAATTTGAGGAAATATGTAAATAGAAACTAAGTACAAGTCTCATGCATTTGAAATTTGGATTTTGGATTTTGGGAAGTTATCTTCTTCATTTGGTTTATTTATGTTTCTGTTAGCGGGAAAAAAGAGGACATATTCAAATCTGTCTTCTTTCGATGATTTAACTTGTAACTGGTATTGATTAGTGTTAGGACTGTGTTTCAGTTTCATAAAATCAGTTTGATTCTAAATCCGCCGAACCAGTGCAACTTTGATATCTTTCAATCTACGTACTCAAATTGTATGTTCTATATCTTGTTCGTAAGATATTTTTGATATCTACGCACGGATACCAAGATCGCTAAAATCCGATAATGGACCATAAAGTTATGATCAAAACAAGTTTCTCAGAAAAACAGAATGAACAAGATGAATCAATTCTGCAGAAACTTGTAATTTTAGTATCTTTCGATATACGTAACCAAATTGTACGTTTTATATCTCGTTAGAAAGATATTTTTAATATCTACGGATAGACACCAAAATCACTCAATTTCGTTAAAGGACCAAAGAGTTATGAGAGGAACAATATTTTGGAAAAAACCAGAATTAAGAAGAAGAAGAACTTTTAAATAATCCAAACTCACGGCAAACCGTGTTTCCTTAAGTAAATTATTCCCCGCTCGGTACCTACGGTAAATAGAATATAACCTCCCAGGATAGGATGGACGTACCTCACCGGAACAGCGGTACTGTCAAACTCCGGTGCCTTGTCAAACGCAAGCAACGATTTGAATCACACGAGAAAATAGAACTATGCAGAATTTGTTTTTTTTTTTTGTTTTTAAAAAAAACTCATTCAAAAAACTGAGGCAAGGCCTCTGAATTTATAGATAATACATTGGTACAAGTGAACCATCATGACTATTGGATATAAACCAAACAGTCGCATTCGTTCGTTTTGTGATGTTTGATCAAGACAATCACATCTGTTCACTCACGACATTTCCATTCATATCTTATAATCCAACAATCCCCCACATGAATGGAGAATTGCATTAAAATCATTTTTATTAAAAAACTTTTTTTTTCAAATGAAAAATTCGTATGATTCAACTATGAAAAATTAATTGCATCTGGATAAGTGAGTTTCCCTTTGAACTTACCATAGTGAATTTAAATCGGATATACTCGCCAATCGGTAGATGCGATATCTTTGAACCGTTGACTTTTGATGTATACCAAGACAATTTAAATAACACATTATTTGGTTCTCACTGTTGTGTTCTTTTCAGCCATGAACACCTACCTGGTTTCATGAAAGCGTAGAGAACTGGCCAAACCTTATTCTCCTTGAAGCGGCCCACACTTCACTTTCACATAGGTGGTTTCTTAACCGTGTCATCTTTGTAGATACACTATTTGATCACATCAAACTTAAGAACCATTAAAAACTTCTTAACTTAAAGCCTTCTCGCTTAAAGTCGTATCATTTACCCTTTCCTTAGAACATTGTCCCATCTTGAGAATGAGTTGGGTTAATTTTGACAATGTTGAATCGTCAGCAACAACTTTGTATTCTCCTTGAACCTAGTTCTTGGGATCTCCTGTCTACTAGGTAGAGTTGCCGTTGTGCTGACTTGTCCTTGGCCATAAACTCATTCCCTTAGATGATTTTTCAACTAGATCTCTACAAAGGCCTTTTGTGAGCAGATCCGCTATATTATCTTTTGACCTTACATGGTCAACAATGATAATTCCACTAGAGATTAGTTGTCTAACAGTGTTATGTCTTCGCCTAATGTGATGAGACTTTCCGTTGTACATAACATTTCCAACTCGTCCTATTGCAGCTAAACTATCACAATATATGCATATAGGTGTCAACGGTTTGGGCCAATATGGAATATCTTCTAAAAAATTTCGAAGCCATTCAGCCTTTTACTAGCTTTATCTAAAGCTATGAATTCTGATTCCATGGTAGAGCGGGCGATACACGTTTGTTTGGATGATTTCCAAGACACAGCTCCTCCACCAATTGTGAAAACATATCCACTCGTGGACTTAGTTTCACTTGAACCCGTGATCCAATTTGTATCACAATATCCCTCTAACACAGGTGGATATTTTGTATAATGTAAAACATTATTTTTGGTATGTTGCAAATACCCCAAAACACATTTCATTGCCGTCCAATGATTAGGATCCGGATTGCTCGTGTATCGACTCAGTTTACTCTCACAAGCTATCTGTCGAAATTCATGATATACATCAAGCTTTCTAGAACTCTTGCATAGTCTTGTTGAGACGTACTATTATTTTTATTCTTTGCAAGAGCAAGATTTATATCTATTGGAGTTCTTGCAAGCTTGAAGTTCAAATATTTGAATTTTTTCAAGCACTTTTTCAATGTAATGAGACTGTGATAAAGCATAACCTTAAATTGTTCTAATGATTTTAATTCCAAGAATTATATCAGCAACTCCTAAATCTTTCATATCAAATTTTGTGGAAAGCATAAACTTAGTAGCCTTTATGTTTGAAATATCATTACTGATTATCAACATAGCATCCACATATAGATATACAATGACAATTTGATTATGAGTGTTTTTAAAGTAAACACATTTTTCACACTCATTAATCTTGAAACCATCTGACAACATTACATTGTCAAATTTAGCATGCCACTGTTTTGGTGCTTGTTTCAATCCATATAGCGATTTAACAAGTCTACACACTTTGTTTTCCTTTCTTGAAACCACAAACCCTTCAGGTTGTTCCATGTAGATTTCTTCTTCTAAATCTACATTTAAAAAGGCTGTTTTAACATCCATTTGATGGATTTGTAACCCATATACAGCAGCTAAAGCAATTAACATCCGGATAGATGTAATTCTTGTAACTGGTGAATATGTGTCAAAATAGTCAACACCTTCTTGTTGCCGAAAACTTTTAACAACAAGTCTTGCCTTGTACTTGTCAATAGTACCATCTTCTTTCATTTTCCTCGTAAAAATCCATTTGTAACCTAATGGTTTATTCCTTGGAGGAAGGTCAACCAACTCCCAAGTGTGGTTGCTTAGTATGGATTCAATTTCACTATTGACAGCCTCTTTCCAATATTGAGCTTCTAATGAAGATACAACTTGTATATAGGATTGAGGTTCATTTTCCAACAAATATGTTAGAAATTCAGGTCCGAATGAGGTAGCAGTTCTTTGACGTTTACTACGTCTTGGTTCTTCCTCATTTTGTGTACTCTCTTGAGTCACATCCCGAACTCGTTTGGTTCCTTCTTTAATAGATTCAATATCCCTTTTATATGGATAAATCATTTCAAAGAATTCAGCATTATCTGATTCAATCACTGTATTCTTTTGAATATCAGCGATTTCAGATTTATGAACCAAAAATCTGTATGCTTTACTTTTTGTAGCATAACCTATAAAAACATAATCAATTGTTTTTGGCCCTATCTTAACCCTTTTGGGTAAAGGAACTTGGACCTTTGCTAGACACTCCCACACTTTGAAGTAATTCAAGTTGGGTTTTCTCCCTTTCCATTTCTCATATGGAATTGATTGTGTCTTACTATGGAGAACTCGATTGAGTATCTAAGTAGCTGTTAAGATAGCTTCACCCCACATGTTCTCGGGTAAACCGGAACTTATCAATAAAGCATTCATCATTTCTTTCAATGTTCGATTCTTCCTTTCTGCAATTCCATTGGATTGAGGAGCTTATGGGGCGGTAGTTTGGTGAACAATTCCAAACTCTAAACATATTTCTTCAAAAAGAAATACATATTCACCGCCTCTATCACTTCTTATCATTTTGATCTTTTTGTTAAGTTGCGTTTCTACCTCATTTTTGTATTCTTTAAATGCAACAGTAGCTTCATCTTACTATTCAACAAATAAACATAACAATATCTTGTACTACATATCTTGTGCTATCATCAATGAAAGTAATAAAATATTTTTTTTCCCACCGCGAGATGGTATTGATTTCATATCACAAATATCTGTGTGAATTAAATTTAAAGGTTCCAAACTTTTTTCAACTGATTTGTAAGAATGTTTAGAATATTTAGATTCCACACATATTTCACATTTTGATTTTTCACAATCAAACTTAGGCAACAATTCCAAATCGATCATTTAACGTAAAGACTTGTAATTAATGTGTCCCAATCTTGCATGCCACAGGTTATTTGACACTAGTATATAAGCAAAAGAATCATTCTTATTACCATCGATGGTCATTACATTGAGTTTGAAAAGACCCTCATTGAGGTAACCTTTTCCAACATACATATCATTCTTACTTATTACAAGCTTATCGGAAACAAAAACACATTTCAATCCATTCTTAACTAATAGTGACGTCGACACCAAATTCTTCCGAATTTCCGGTACATGAAGAACATTGGTGAGAGTTACTATTTTTCCCGAAGTCATTTTGAGGGCGATCTTCCCAACAAATTCATCATCTTTGGCAAACGTAGGATGAAAACATCCATTTGTTAGCACAAACATGGCGGGTGGCACCGGAATCCATCCACCATTCCTTGGGAGTTTGATATATCATGGATTTTACCCGTTTTTAGCCATGATATAAGTCGTTTTATCGAGTCTTTCTAGTGCTTTTTCTATCATTTTAGAGTCTTTTCAGGTTTTAGCACGTTTGGGACGAAATTGGAGATTTTGGAGACATTTGGAGCCTTTTGGAGCAAACCAAGAAAGTCCCTGTTTGAAGTTCCGAGTATCGATCGACACCATCCCAGTATCGATCGATACCGACGGAGTTTTGAAGCATGAGTATCGATCGACACCATACCGGTATCGATCGATACCGATAACGACGGAGATAGATATCCAAGGACAGAATTCTTCCAAAAGAAGCCCAATACTTTCCTTATTTACAAAGAAGCCCAGCTCGTGTTTTTGACCTATTTAAGCAAACTCTTAGTCTTGGTTGAGGAGACTTKACTTTTCACTATTATTCTTGAGCCACCATTGAGATTTGAGAACTTTTGTGAGGGAGACGGATCCRAGACTTTGTTCATCATAGAGAAGATCCCGAACCCTTGTTTTTATTCTTTTGTTTAATTTCATGATTTATTCAGTTATGGTATTTGTTTCATCTATCATGTCTGAGTAGTTTCATTTTAGGTTCAGGGTTTTCTCATATGGATTTCTCTGATTTATGACAATTGATTTGTTAGGGTTCATAATCTGAATAGTTCTTCACCATAGGTTGTTCTCAAAGCTATTTCTAACCTGATCACTTAGAATATAGAACCTAGATTAATCGACAGTACACCATGCTGCACCGAGTAACTCTGAATTGATCGCTGGTTTACTGTGATTTCAAAGAGATTTTAATTCTGATTTGATTTCAGAAGTTCGAACTATTACTGGTTAACTATACTTTCGTGTTTGAGTTCAAGAACGCTTAATCGAACCTTAATTGATTAATTGTTATTTATCATTGATTTCCTCGAGAGTTTCCCTGAGCCTTCCATCCATATTAATCGACCTAATCTTATTTCAATCATTTGTTTTCTCATTGTTTATTGCTTGCTTAACAATCTGCATCTTTCATCTATTGTGTGAGTTTTCGAAGTTCTTGTGTTCGACTCTAACTTTATCTGAAGAATCGCTTTAAGATTATTTGTATAATTTGAAAATTTTCCGCTCTGCGGACTCTAAAAATTCACCATTAGAATTTTTTGTTTATTTGTTAATGTTGTTGCATCGATCGATACTCATTGGTATCGATCCACACTGAACTCTGTTTTGAATTTTGTTACTTATTTTCTCGTCTTTTGATTTTCAGGTGTGTATCGCGTTACCAGAGAAAGAAGGACACACCACCGATCAATCTCTCCAACTCGAGCTGGAGCTTGAACGCACAATTCAAAAACGAAAAGAACTACAGCTTGAGATGGATCTTCCACAAGGTTTGGTGCATGATGAGGAAGGTGAACAAATACCTCCTCCACAACAACCCCAAGCTGTTGCTGAACGGACACTTCGATTACAACCGATCGATCAATTCTATGCCAATCGGCGATCCGTATTCCAACTTTCCGAGGAATGACTTTGAGCTGAAGCCTTACTTCACTCTTGTTGACAGCACCCTTCACCGGTCTCTCTCATGAGCACCCTATGGATCACATCGAGAAATTCGAGGACTTGGTCACCGGTATGAAGTACAATGGAGTACCACATGAATACCTCTCTTCGTAAGCTCTTTCCATACCTTCGGTGGAGAGGGCACCTCAAGCAGCCTACCTCCCTGATCTCTCACTACTGAACGAGACCAAGAACGCATTCCTGAACAATTTCTATGACGATGCGAGATCGAGGACCTCAGAACAAGATCTCTCAATTTTCTCAAGGTCCAACAAGACACTCAAGGCTGTTGTGCGATTCAGATCCTACCAGAGAGTCCGCATCACTTCAGCCAAGTTCACGTCGATCTTTTACAGAGGGATTGATTTATCGATGGCACTGGATTCTGCAAGCAATGGGAACTTCAACACTGGTTCCAACCGATGGTGAAGCTGATTGAGAACTCTGCTCAGCAATAAGCACGCAGTTGATTTGAGCAGGTGCTCGTTGCTGAGTTCGCAGATTGCTGAGGTTCAGCGAAGCTGACACGATGCACAACCTCTTAGTGGGAAAGAGAAGAAGGCTGTACATTTTGCTGAGGAAGTAGAGAATTGAAGATGAGGCAGAGGATGTTAACTACATTGGTGGTTCTGGTTTTCGTGGTCAGCGATTTACAACAACAACCAAGCTTCAACAACAACCAGCAAAGTGGTTACAAGTCTGAGGTAACCAATCTGGTTTTGGTACACCCGCCCAAAACCACTTCGAGCAATGACTTTACTCGCTATACGGTAATTCATCTTACCAACCGCATTCTCCGAGGTCTACAGAGAGTAAGAGAGATCTTTTGGAACAGACTCAGGGACAACAAAGGATGACTGAGAGTTTAATGGGAAGCTGGATAACTTGTATATCGATCTGAATGGCAAGATTGAGGCTGAATCGTCGCGAAGCTCAAACTCAGATTGTTCAGACCGCATGCCGTGAAAAGACAAGAGGGGTTTCTACCAGAAAGATCAAGATCCAAGAGCCCACATCAATGCCATAAGTCCGAGAAGTGGTAAAGTGGTAGAATCAGGAGTCGGCAAGCTCCAATAGCTGAAAATCCGCCGATCTTGCGAGACGACGAGATGATGAAAACCTGGTATCGACGACACTCACCCAAGATCGATCGATACCGAGACGACACCCAAGGAAAACGCTGAACCTGTCAAGAAAGGGTTTACAAGCCGAAGTTGCCCTATCCTATKACTCCYAAGCTGACCAAAAAGGAATGGGAAAATGCTAGATGCAAGGTTATGTTAGACAAGCGGTATGAGCTTCCTTTGATGCTATCAAGACTTCTCCCGCATTCAAGGTACGTGAAACGGATGGTATCCAGCAACTTCAGCCTCAGAAGGTGTCGCTATGCTTTCAGCCGAGTGCAGTTATTCTCACCAACACGATCCCTAAGAAACTTCCAGATCCGTAGTTTTGTGATCGATCGCACGAGCTGCAGCGCTCTCTTTGTGATATCGATCAAGTGTGAATCTAATGCCGCATTCCGTTGCTAAGAGAATGGGAATGAGTGATTACCAGCCTACACGGATTTCATTGGTCCTTGCTGATCGTTCAGTACGTCTACCAGAGGGGCTTCTCGAAGATGTGCCTGTCAAGATTGGAAATTGCTTGATTCCAACTGATTTGCCGTTGAGTACGATGCCGAGCCTGATCCTCTTATCCAGGACCATTCCTTGCTACGCTGGTGCCTGAGACGCAAGAATGGACAGATTACTCGAACGTTGGTGATTTGGTAATGTCCTTCAGCATGGAGAAAATCATGAAACGACCAACCATCGACGGGCAAACCTTTGTCGATACATTCAGGATACAGCAGAAGAGTACTTCCGAGAAACATCCCGAGGATCCACAGTAGCACGTTCATCAAGGGTCGAGTTTGGTTTTGATGATGATGCTGTCGGTTATGTTAGAATCCTCGACAGAGTAGATCGATCGATACCACGAGGTATCGATCGACACCAGTGTGCAGTGGAAAGTTTAAATTCCTAAACAAGTCAGTTTTGGGATCGGGTGAGGAAAAGGCACCAAAGATTGAGCTCAAACCACTTCCAGCCGAGCTAAGGTACGCTTTTCGCCCTAATTCGACATATCCTGTTATGTCAATTTTCTTCAACAATGCGGAGGTCACTTTATCGCTGAGCAAGCGCAAGTATCGCAAAGCTCTCGGCTATTCTCGATGATATTCAGGTATCTCTCCACCTATGCATGCACAGGATCTACCTGAAGATGAGTCAAAGTCATCGATTGAATGTCGAGACGGAACCCGAACTCGAAAGAAGTCAAGAAGTGATAAACTGCTGGGATCATTTATGCAATCTCGATAGTTTGGGTCAGTCCAGTTCATGTTGTGCCTAAGAAAGGCGGTATCACAGTGGTGAAAATGAAAAGAACGAGTTGATCCCGACACGGACTATCACCGGTCATGTGGATGTGTATGATTACGAGTTGAATGCGCTACACGAAAGGATCATTTTCCTTTTTTATCAGATGTTGAGCGCTGGCTAATCACCCATACTACTGTTTTCTTGATGGGTATTCAGGTTTTTCCAGATCCCCATTCACCCGTAAGATCAAGGGAAGACAATTTTACATGTCCTTATGGCACTTTCGCATACCGCACGCCGTTCGACTATGTAACGCCCGCCACTTTCCGTAGATGCATGATTTCGATCTTCACCGATATGATCGAGGAGTTTATGGAGGTATTCATGGATGATTTCTCTGTTTATGGGTCTTCATTTAAGGATTGTCTGGATAACTTATGCAAGGTCCTTCAGCGAAGAGAAGCATCTGTTCTTAATCGAAAAGTGTCACTTCAGTGCAAGCTGGGATTGTTTTGGGACATAAGGTTTCAGAAAGGGATTGAAGTTGATCAAGCCAAGGTTCAGTGATCTCGAGTTTGCAACCCCCACGGCCGCTCGAGATCCGAAGTTTCGGGTCATGCTGGTTTCTACAGAGATTTATGAAGGATTTCTCAAAATTGCTCGACCTCTACCCCTGTGTAAAGAGGTGCAATTTGACTTC
Source organism: Boechera stricta (assembly GCA_018361395.1). Classification (NCBI taxonomy): domain Eukaryota; kingdom Viridiplantae; phylum Streptophyta; class Magnoliopsida; order Brassicales; family Brassicaceae; genus Boechera; species Boechera stricta. Next base: position 6,223,915 of record CM031541.1, read on the forward strand.
ACCCCTGCTTGTCATGCTGCTTTCAAGGCCATCAAAAGCGCTAGTGAGAATGCTGCTCAACCTCCGGATTGAACTTACCTGAGGTCATGCGCGATGCAAGTGATTTTGCTGTAGGTGCCGTGCTGGGTCGAGGAAAGAAAAGAAGCGCATGTCATTTACTATGCCAGCCGAACATTGATGATGCCCAACGCAACTACAGACTACCAGAAAGAGCTCCTAGATGTGTTCGCTGAGAAATTTAGATCTTATTTGGAAGCAAAGAATGCTCACACCGATCATGTGCTCTTAGATACCTGTTTAAGAACAAAGATCTCAAGCCTCGCTCGCTGCGTACTTTTGCTTCAAGGCTGACATCGAGGTTAAGGACAAGAAAGGGATAGAGAATGGAGTCAGATCACTGTCGCGAATGAAGATAGATGGGACGTGCCTATTGATGATTACCTACCAGAGAGCGCATCTACTTCATTTCTACAGAGGAGCGGGCTGATTTTGGGAAAATTTCGACTTCTCCGACATCGAAGATCAAGACGATCGATACCACCTGGTATCGATCGACACCTTCGACGGATCACACCATTTTGTCGACAGATGGCATCGTTCTTATGCCGCCTATTCATCAGCTGCTGTGACAACCGCTTTCCAGGCCTTATGCCAACACCTTAGAGGAAAAGTCATGAGAAAAGCTGCTTTCTCGGATGAACCTTATCTGCATAAGCATTGCCTCGATGGTCTTTACAGTAAGATGTTTGGGAGTCGAGTTCCGACGCTCTTCCACGCCATGGTTCTGAATATGCTGACACTTCGCCACGCTCAAGACAGTTTCTGTTCTTCAAGCCGGGTTTTGTGGCCAACTATGTTCGAGATGCTAATGCTTTTGTGCCATGATACTTGTCAGCGGAGAGGGAAGATCAAGAAGTACATGAGATGCCACAAAACTTCATCCTTGAGGTCGAAGTTTGATTGCTGGGGTATTGACTTCATGGGTCCTTTTCCATCGCCGCACAAGAACAGTACATCTTGGTGCTGTGATTATGTCTCCAAGTGGGTGGAAGCAATTTAGTCCAACCAATGATCATACGGTGGTTCTTAAGCGTTTAAGACCATCATCTTCCCGCGTTTGGGATCCCGCGAATCGCCATCGTGATGGTGGCGTCACTTCATCAACAAGGTTTTCGAGCGTCTGAAGAAGCACGGGTTAATCATCGTGTCGCTACACCGTATCATCCTCGCATAAGTGGACAAGTTGAGGTTTCCAACAGGCGATCAAGGAGATTCTTGAAAAGACTCGGGTACTTCGAAGGACGGTCTACTAAGCTGAATGATGCACTATGGGCATACAGAACTGCTTTTAAAACACCGCTGGGACTACGCCATTTCACTTGCTGTATGGGAAAGCATGTCATCTCCTGTTGAACTTGAGCATAAAGGAATCTGGCGACAAGGCTACTCAACTACACATCAAACCTGCGCTGAGAGAGATTGATTCATGAATGAGCTCGATGAGATCAGATATCACGCCTATGAGAACTCAAGTTATACAAAGAACGAGCCAAGGTCTATCATGATAAGAAGATCCTTTCACGACAATTCGAACCAAACGACCAGGTTCTTCTTTATAACTCTCGCGCACTTGTTTCCTGGTAAACTTCGCCTCGCTGGTCAGGTCCTTTCACTATCAAGGAGGTCACACATGGTGCTTGTGATTAATCGCGAATTTACGTGAATGGGCAAAGGGTTAAACACTATGGGCAAAGCCGAGATTCCAGCAGACAAATCATGCCTCCGGCTAATCCACCGCTGCCTAACCGTCATTAAAGTCAGGCTCGTGACATTAAACAAGCGCAGTGGGCAACCCACCGGTGTCTGCATATTACTAATTTTGTTTTGTTTGTTTTCGTGTCGTGAATCGAATTTGTCTATCAAGATCGACGATACCACACCGGTATCGATCGATCCTGCCGTAAGTGTTTATATAAACCCCTAGGGCTGAAATCGCACAACACACTTTGCCGCATCGCCACACAAACACAAAATCACCTCTTTTCTTTTTCTCACGGTTTTGAGTGATTCTTTCGCCTATTCCACTCGATTTTTCGCATTAACAATATCCATCCTGCTCAATCGACACATAAGGTAACATCTCGATTTTGCAATTTTTCAATCCATGGAATCAATTTTGGGTTTGAGATTTCGCCTCTTAAACTTGTTTTGTGGTTGAATATCGATACGGCGATCAGCTACGAACCTTGCCTGCATGTATTTGTCATTAGTTACAACTGTGTATCGATCGATTCGGATTGTTCTTCGCGAAAATCGATGGTATCGATCGATACCACCGAGTATCGACGATACGCCGCATTTGATATGTTGGTGCGATCGATACCACCCGAGTATCGATCGACCGCATTTCTAACCGCGAATTTTGGTGATTTTTGACTCTATTTGTTTGTGTTGTTGGTGCAGATGCCTCCCTAAAGAAGTCACGAAATGACGGACGACTCTTCCGCACTACCCACTAATGGACACGCTGAGATCTTCGACGGATATGACCGGCGTAGGGGAAAGTGACAGCCATACGAAGACGCAAGTTATCAGTGGCGATGATGAGTCTACTGAGATTCCACGTCACAAGAGACCGGGTTAAGTACAGAGGCGCCAACTTCATCTGCTCACCCGGCGCCACCTTCAGCCGGGCCTGCCATCTTCGCCTCAACCACCTCGCACCATCTTCCCTTCCGCACCTTCCACCACACATCTAGGCCACCTTGGCCTAAAAGAGAGAGATTCGCCTCACGCACGCTCGAGGAGAGTACAAGGCAATACGAGCGCTGCCGCACGCAGTCCCATTTCTGACACTGGGACGACTACGACTCCATCTTCTACAATGCATGGCTGGACGTTGAGATCAAGCCAACCAGATTTGCAGATCCACTTACCATGAGGCATCTGGTTTTGATGGGGAGTTACAGAGACTCGAGAAGATCGTCCTGGGTACTATGCCTACGAGGTATCCGCTTACCCAGATCTCGTCCCGCCTCCTTGCCTCCGCATGTCTACTACAACGAGAGGCCCTCATCGCAGCAGGAGTGCTTACTTTCATGATTCAGGAGTGAGATACCGCTCTTCCTTTCCGGATCTCGCAGCATCTATGGTTTCCGTAGAGATTACTCGCGAGCTGCCCACCAAGTTCCCGGACGCCCAAAACTTGGCAGCATTTCTGACACGGGCACACACAGCAAGACGAACGCAGATGGATATCCGCCACCCAGTCTTGCGATGCCTAGCTGATTCTCGAGCAACACGCTGATGTGCAAGATGGAGCCCAACAAGATGCGGTATCGATGCAGATGTCTATGGCCATTGGAGACATTATTGATGATGAGGAGTATGATTCCTGAGCTGGATCTTCGCAGTTAACTGGGTTCAGTATTCGCACATCACCTCGAGTCAGGTGAAACCTTTCACCTCGCCTGCAAGAGTGGCAAGACTTCAGGCGCGCCAAGTCGAGTCCGTGGGTAACCTTCTCCCAATTTTTCTTCATTTTGGGATTGATGTTTCGAGCTGTTCGATTGTCTCTACCGAGCTGTGATGGATGATGCATTTAGCATCTGCTGGCTTGCCAGACGACGCTGGGTATTCAGCACCTCTCGGGGATTTTGTCCATGCCCAACACAGATCTGACGGACATAGATTCAGATGCATCCAAGCTGCTGTTCACTCCTCGCCGACATGACTCGAGCACCAGCCACTCGGCGTGTACTTCCTCCGAGATCGCCCTCCTGCCGATTCGACGCGCCGACTCGACTCCTACTCTACTGCTGCTTTTTCCTCCGCGCCAACCATGGACCTGGACCTTTCAGAGATGTTGTTCAGAGTCTTCAGCGATCTGAGCACCATTTCGCAGCCGCATGACTCCGCCGGCCTCGCCGCCTCACCAACCGCTGCTGGACCATCACGCAGCTGGAGCTGCTGCTGCCATGACTCTAATTCCGACGCTCAGGATTACCATCTTTCTCGATTCACTTGTTTTTTTTTTCCTTTTTCCTTTGGTTTTGTTATGAACGATGTCGCTCTTTGTCATGAAGTGGTTTAATGGTTATGATCTTTGTTGTCTCTAACTCGTGTTTGAATGTTATCTCAGTTTCTAACTTGGATCATCTAACACGGTCATCATTCAGTTAGAGAAAGAGGTTTTTCATCTCGATCGCCGGTATCGATCGATACCAACCTGGTGTCGATCGATACCACTGCCGGTAACACCTCTCGCTCTTCATCTTACCATTTTTCTCCATTTATTTTTCTTTCACCTTCTCTAAGCTTGATATACACCTGGGACAGTGTTGTTTAAGTCCTGGGGAGGTACATCGACATTGTGTTCATTTTGTTTTCAAAAAAAAAAAAAAAAATTTTGTTAATCAAAACAACTTAGAGTTTTCTCGAGTGTGCTTGGCTTTTGTTGTTCTGATTTTGCTTTTCGAGTGACTATTGTTACAGGATTAGTTTCAGTTCGACTAATGAAAAATCCAAGGGATAACCACAGCCAGAATTCATGGATTGTCTCCAACAAGTTTTCATCACAAGTTTTAGCCAAATGCACTTCATCAATAAGGTAAATGTCCAAAGAGCTTGATTCATCATTCATTACCTAGCTAAGAACTATCATTTAAAGAAATGGTAAATCCCCGTGATAAGTACTGATATGAATCAGATCAAAAATGCATGAAAGATGAAATGATTTCCGAATGTGGGTAGGAAAATTTCTATGACCCCATTATTCTACTTGATAAGGATGATCACAAGTGCCAAAGTGAGGGTAGAAAATTTCCTATGACCCCATTATTCACCTAAGATACTTGATACATGAGAGGGTAAGAACGGAATTCGGTAGCTAACACTATCACTACTCTGCCTCGAACCTTGATTTGTATATGCAGTTAAAAAAATCAAAAAAAAAAAAAAAATCAAAATCAATAAGAACTGGTTGTGAAATAAGTCGGGGAGTTAAATACCATGAAAAAGTTGAATGAATTGTTCCTTAGCTATGGTATTGTATGACCAAAGAATCTAGAAAGTTCGTGGACATTGATTTTAGCGATGAAATGGCGATGATAAGCTTGATGAACACTTACGGGTCATGAGTGAAGTCTCTGGGAATTCGATAGAAGTACATGGAGGTTAGATCTGAAGCTGATAAAGTCGCTTGGGAAAAGGGATCATTACAGCGATTTCGTACCAGATCAGATCTCTAAGGTTTTTCAAACCTCTTTCTCTCACTTAGTTTTCTGTTTTTTGAGAGCTGGCAAGTCTGGGAGTTGATATATCATGGATTTTACCCGTTTTTAGCCATGATATAAGTTGTTTTATCGAGTCTTTCTAGTGCTTTTTCTATCATTTTAGAGTCTTTTCAGGTTTTAGCACGTTTGGGACAAAATTGGAGATTTTGGAGACATTTGAGCCTTTTTTAAACCAAGAAAGCCCTGCTTCTGAGTATCGATCGACACCATCCCAGATCGATCGACACCGATGAAGTTTTCAGAGAGTATCGATCGACACCATACCGTCGATCGATACCACAACGACGCGAGATAGATATCCAAGGACGAGAATTCTCTCCAAAAGAAGCCCAATACTTTCCCTTATTTACAAAGAAGCCCAGCTCGTGTTTTTAGACCTATTTAAGCAAACTCTTAGTCTTTAGGTTAGAGGAGACTTGACTTTTCACTATTATTCTTGAGTCACCATTGAGATTTGAGAACTTTTGTGAGGGAGACGGATCCAAGACTTTGTTCATCATAGAGAAGATCCYGAACCCTTGTTTTTATTCTTTTGTTTAATTTCATGATTTATTCAGTTATGGTATTTGTTTCATCTATCATGTYTGAGTAGTTTCATTTTAGGTTCAGGGTTTTCTCATATGGATTTCTCTGATTTATGACAATTGATTTGTTAGGGTTCATAATCTGAATAGTTCTTCACCATAGGTTGTTCTCAAAGCTATTTCTAACCTGATCACTTAGAATATAGAACCTAGATTAATCGATTAGGCACGACAAGTAAGAGTAATCTGATAAAACCTAGGGTGAGCAATTGGATTATCTGCAAAGAGATTTGGTTTAATCGAATTGTGAACATATCAAACTTGAATTGATTGCTGGTTTACTGTGTAGGATTTGCAAAGAGATTTGGAATTCTAGATTTTAGACTTAGTTAGTTTTCGCAACGACAGTTGGTTAACTATACTTTCGTGTTTGAGTTCAAGAACGGCGCTTAATTGAACCTTAATTGATTAATTGTTATTTATCATTGATTTCCTGAGAGTTTCCCTGAGCCTAGCTTCCATCCATATTAATCGACCTAATCTTATTTCAATCATTTGTTTTCTCATTGTTTATTGTTTGCTTAGCACAATCTGCATCTTTCATCTATTGTGTGAGTTTTCTTGAGTTCTTGTGTTCGACCCCTAACTTTACTGCAGCAACTGCTTTAGTATCATTTTAGGGTATTAATTTGAGCATATCAGAGTTCCAACCAATTTAACTTCCGAGATCATGGCACACAAATCAATATCTTCTACTCCATAAGAGATCTCCACAAGATTAGCATTAGCTTGACCTTTCTTCTTAGTCTTTGGCCCACGACAATCCACAGCTCGATGTCCTACTTTTCCACAATTGTGACACGTACCTTTGAACTTCTTTTTGTTTGGGTGATTATTGTCACTTGAAAAACGCTTCCTTTTCTTGCCCTTGGATGGAGCATTTTCAATAATGTTTGCACCCAAAATCGAGCTATTCCCACTTGTCCTTTTCTTGGCCATCCTATTATCCTCTTTGATTCTGAGACGAACAATAAGATCTTCAAGCGTCATCTCTTTGCGCTTGTGCTTCAAGTAATTCTTAAAGTCCCTCTATGCTGGTGGTAACTTTTCAATAAAAGCCGCTACTTGAAATGCCTCATTAATTATCATACCTTCTCCGAGAAGATAATGAACAATTACTTGAAGTTCTTGTATTTAAGACACAACCATTTTAGTGTCAACCATCTTGTATTCCAGAAATTTGGCAGCCACAAATTTCTTCAAACCAGCGTCTTCAGCCTTATACTTCTTTTCTAGTGCCTCCCACAACTCCTTAGACGTACGTATTGGGCAATAGACATTGTACAGGGAATCCTCCAAACCACTTAAGATGTAATTTTTGCATAGAAAGTCAGAATGTTTCCATGCTTCAATCACCACAAATCGTTCCTTCTCACCCACTCCATCAGGATTAGGAACATCTTCCTTAATGAATCTTTGAATGCTCAAAGTGGTGAGATAAAAGAACATCTTTTGTTACCATCTCTTAAAGTCAACGCCGGCAAATTTTCCGGGTTTTTCAGCAGGTGTGGAAGCAACACGATTGGCAACATCAGGAACTTCAGGTTCCATTTTCTCTGAAACAGAATTCAGAATATGGTTTTAGTAAATTTATTTTAATAAAACCAGATTTGAAGAAAAACTCTAAATATTGTTTTAATCTTCAAATTTTACAAATACAAGTAGAAATCCACAAAGGATTTAGTCTCAAAACGAGTAGAAACCCACAAAGGATTTAGTCTCAATATGAGTAGAAAACCAGAAATGGTTTTAATCGTCAATAAATTTGAGTAGAAAATCACAAGGATTTTAATCTCTTTACTCAAAAATCCAGAAAACTAGAATTTGAGACACCGTAAAGAAACAGAAACAGAAAAATTAATAATAATTTCCTTAAGATTGTTAGGACTCTGTTTCAGTTTCATAAAATCAGTTTGATTCTAAATCCGCCGAACCAATGCGACTTTGATATCTTTCAATCTAAGTACTCAAATCGTACGTTGTATAACTTGTTGGAAAGCTATTTTTGATATCTAGGCACGAATACCAAGATCGCTCAAATTCGATAATGGACCAGAAAGGTATGATCAAAACAGTTTCTCAGAAAAACAGAATGAACAAGATGAATCAATTCTGCAGAAACTTGTAATTTCAATATCTTTCGATATACGTAACCAAATTGTACGTTTAATATCTCGTTAAAAAGATATTTTCAATATCTACGGATAAAAACTGAAATTACTCAATTCCGTTAATGGACCAAAGAGTTATGAGAGGAACAATATTTTGGAAAAAACCAGAATTAAGAAGAAGAAGAACTTTTAAATAATCCAAACCCACGGCAAACCGTGTTTTCTTAAGTAAATTATTTCCCGCTCGGTACCTACGGTAAATGGAATATAACCTCCCAGGATAGGACGGACATACCTCACCAGAACAGCGGTACTGTCAAACTCCGATGCCTTGTCGAACGCAAGCAACGGTTTGAATCACACGAGAAAATAGAACTATGCAGAATTTTTTTTTTTTTTTTTTTAAAAAAAAAACTCATTCAAAAAACTGAGGCAAGGCCTATGAATTTATAGATAATACATGGGTACAAGTGAACCATCATGACTATTGGATATAAACCAAACAGTCGCATCCGTTCGTTTTGTGATGTTTGATCAAGTCAATCACATCTGTTCACTCACGACATTTCCATTCATATCTTATAATCCAACAATTAGGTGTTCCTCTTTTCATGTTATGCATTAGCCTATAGAGTACAGATTGAATCAAAGCATTGTGTTCTTCTCCTAGTCCTAGACGCCTAGTATCTTTCTCCTAGTCTTAGAATCCTAGTATAGATTTGATTTCGTTATGTAGCTTAGTTATGATATGTTTTGTTTTGAATTTTATTTTTGATCAAATCTTTCATTATTGCAGATGGATTCTTCCTCACATCAAGCAGAAGATGATTTTCTAAAGGATAATGATGGAGTGGAGGAAACTAAAGATGATTTCGGGACAACTTGTCCTAAAATTGGAAGCAAAAGGAAAAATAAATCCTAGAAGTGCAGATAGCTCAATTCCATCTAAGTCAAAGAAGAAAAATACTAGTACAAGGTTTTGGATATGGGATCGTCATACAATAACCAAGGAGGACAAGAATAAATGTCGATGTCATTAGTGGTGTGGAGTTATGTGTTGTGCAACGACTAATGGAACTTTATGTTCGAAGAAACATCTAGAAGTCTGCAAGCGATACAAGATATGGCAGGAACGTAATACTTAAACTGAACATATTTTAAATTCTAAAGGTGATGGTGGTAATATGAAGTTGTCTTTTCTGAAGCTGTTTTCAGGGAAGCTTCTAATGAGATGCTTGTTTTGTGTGAATTGCCAATTTCATGAGTTGAAAGTTTTGCTTGGAGACATTTTTGCACTCAAGTTAATCTTTACAAGTCCCATTCTCGGAGAACAACAAGTAGGGACACTGTGGAGATGTACGTGGAAAGGAAAGCAGTTATGATAAAGGTGTTTGGTGCTAATAAGCACAAGGTATCTCTGACAGTAGACATAGAGGTTGCTCCCACAACATGAGCTAGCTACATGGTCATCACTAGCCCTGGGCGTTCGGGGTCCCGTTCGGGTTCGGATCGGGTCCATTCGGGTTTCGGATTTTCGGGTTTAGGGGTTGAGGACCCATTCGGGTATTTTAAAAAATTGGGTCGGGTTCGGTTCGGTTCTTTGCGGGTTCGGGTCGGATATATACTTAATATTGATATCCGATAAATACTCAAAAATTTTCGGTTCCTAGTTCGGGTTCGGGTATTTTTATTTAAATGTACCCAAATCTACTCGAATTACCCAAAAATATCCGAAATACTCGGAAAAAAAACTAAAACATCGGTTAGTTTTAACCCAAATCTAACCGAATTACCCAAAAATAACCGAAATATCCGAAGAAAACGAAAACATTGGATATTTTTATCCTAATCTATCCAAAAATACCCTAAAAATCCAATATATCTAATATATTTTTATATATATACATTTATATTTTGCACGATTTTCCGTTCGGTTTTAAAATACTTTAAAACATTACCCTACAATTGTAGTTCGGTTGGTTTTTCGGTCGATCTGGTCGCGTCCGTTATTATGCCCAGGGCTAGTCATCACAATACATTTTATTGAATCAAGTTGGCCCCTAAGAAAGCTGATAATTGATTTTAAGCACATCTCATATGAGAAGGAGCAACAATATGTTATGTTCTTTAGTGATTTCAACATTTGTTTCTGTGAGTTCTTATAAGTTTTATAATGAAATTGTGACTATTGAAATGAATCTAATAAATCTTTAGATCCAAAAATCTCATAAATCAAATCCTAAACAACTAACAAATTTTGAAAAATAATAAAAATATTTCAATTAAAAAAGAACAAGATATAGTAACAATGATAACATAAGCAAAAACAAATTATGTGAATATTAAAAGTTGGCATGATATCGAATAAATATAAAAATTTGTTATTATTAAAACATACCTTTTGAATGTATAATTAATTTCGAGACCTCTTCCAAAATGTCTTTATCTTCTAATGTTCCAGTGTGGTTGAATTGGAAACCTAATATTTAGTTAAAATAAAAAGTAAACTAGATAAATAACAAATCTAATAACATCGTGTAAAGTATTAGAAATAAAACGTCAATCTATTGTGTGAAAGAAAACCAAATCTTCAAAAAACCAATTCTTTTTTACAAAATAACTTATTATAAAAGTAAAACAAATCACAATGATCACATGAGCAGAAACATTAATTCCAAAATATATAAAATCGAACTGAATATAAAAATCTTAAAACCCATTCTTATTAAAACATACCTTTGAATGCATAGTTGATTTCGAGTTCACTTATTTGATGCTATCACATCTTATTCTTACAAAATATTATAGGCAAATCCTAAATGTTTTTTGTGTTTGTTTTAGTAGATGTGTTTGTTTTGTGCAACTGAAATTGAGAAAAGTTTATAGATTTTTTGAACCTTAAATATGAAACAAAGGTTAACCTAGATAAAGAATCTAGAAAGGACTTATGAAAAATAAAAGCCCTATGAAAAATAGGCCTTTCATTAAGTGTAAAAAAAAAATTCAAATTTTTGGCCTTTACTTACACTCAATTTAATTTGTTGGGCTCTTATTTTCATTTTTCTCTTCAAAAATGGGTCTTTTTATATGATTTTTTTTTATTAAATGGAGACAGTCCATAAAGCCCACACAATTCTGTTCACGCCTCTTAAGCTAGGTTGTAAAGAAACAAATAAAAACAAACTAGAAATGTCCCGTGCAATAGCACGGGTTGATTTTTTTCAAAACATTTGATATTATAAATTTTTATTTATAGATTATAAATTAATAAGATAAATGCTAAATATATATAAATATATATAGATATTATCAAAATTTATGGTAAATATATTAGCAAAGATTTTATGGAACTTTTTTCATAAATATAAAATATTTTATAGAATATCTCCTATAAATATGAGTTTTTTGTATCCATAAATATAAGATTTTAATTAGTTACCATAAGTGTAGGATTTTAATTAGTTACCATAAATATAAGATTTTAATTAGTTACCATAAATATTTGATTTTAATTAGTTACCATAAATATTTGATTTTAATTAGTTACCATAAATATTTGATTTTAATTAAATGATCACATAATAACTAATGACTAAAATATCTTTAATGAGATAATAAATTTTGTTCTTTGATTCAATGGCAATGTGATGTAAATATCTACTTTTTTAATATTTATTTATAAATGTACTCCCTAAATAATATATAGGGGATCAAACAACATTGTATAAAATAGAAAATATTGGATATAAGTGAATTTAATATGTCATATTTGAATATATGGTGTAGTACTAACTAATACAAATGAAATACCAATATCAAGAAAAAAGGCAAATGCATTGAAAAATTGATATAACGTTTTGAATTTTCGAAGTAGGTGTTCTTTATGAGTATGGCTCATCATGACTATTATTATAAATATAAAACGGATGAAAAAATGTTTTAACACTTTATTGTTTATCACTGAAAAGAGAAAACATTTTGATATTTAGTAATTATATTCAAATATTTCTTTGATGCGGCTAAAATTTCAGACACATTATCTGGAAACATAATAAAAAAAATTATCTCAAAAAATAAATATTTTTGATAGATTTAGTTTAAAAACCTAATACGATAATAGATTATATAAAAAATGGATATATCAGAATAATTATGTCTCTACTAATTTAGAAAATTAACAACCAAGTTAAACAAAAGAAATTAAGAAGAATATGGAAATCAATTGAAAATTTTATCAATCCAAATTTTTTTAAATTTAGACATTGCTTCATTTTCCATAGTAAAATTAAATATTTTGCAATAAACATTTTGTACTGCTAACACTTTTTATTTAACTGGAATATCCATTATAGTAATTTATATAAATCGAGATGATATATCTATAGAATAATTATTATTTTATTTTTCACCAAATATATCTTATATATTATTACCATAATGATTTTTTGCTAAATTAAAGAACTCTCACGTTCAATCTCACACTTAGAAAAGATTAAAGTTACATTAGTGAATGATAATAATTACGAACCATGCCAATAATTGTTTTAATATTTTTTTCATAAGATCTTATTGAAATCAGGAAAAAAAAAAGATTTTTATAAAATTTCCTTTTTCCAAATTTATATTTTCTTATTTTGATTTTCTTTTAAATAAGCAATGAAAGCGAAAAAGGAATTACAAAAATTAGAATCATACTTTCCTTTTTCAAATTTATATTTTTTGTTTTCATAGAATTCTAAAATAATTTTAACTTTATCTTTAATATAACAAAAAAACAAAAAAATGAATTAACTATAAAAAATTAAACAAAAAGGAAATTAAAGTGATGTTAAAGAAGGGTACAGACCCTCGTGATATCGTAGATTTGGCATCGAGGGAGGCAACGACGTGGATAGAAGCTAAAAAAAATGAGAAGGAGATATAAGAATATGCAACAGATCCAACAAGGATGGATGTAGCAAGTACAGGCACCCGATGCCATATTGATAGATCCTGGAAGAGGACAGACAGTTTTTCAAGGGTGGGCTGGATTTGCAACCAGGATGAGAACCCTAAAGTATCGACGGGATCGAGAAGTATTCATCATAACTTGTCTCCACTGCATTCGGAACTAGAAGCTCTCCTATGCGCGATGCAATGCATGATAATCAAATAGCAAGTATTAATCAGTTTTCTCACTAAATGTGTAGATTTAGAGTCAATGGTGACTTCTACAACAGACGGACCAGCTGGTAGGGAGGAAGATTGTTGGGCTTTCCTCTCTCTCAGGTTTCACCGGAGCTCTACCTATTGGGTAGTCTCGAGAGTTTAACCCATAAGACCGCAAGTGCACAATCAATGCAATTGTAGTACGTACGGGACCGATCTATAGAGAGAATAGTATAACACACAGAGAATGCAAATGCAGATCTAATCTAAGCGAAATAATATAAGAGGGGGTTGTGTCCTAAAGTATTATGCAATAAAATAAATAAAACAATAAAAAACTTAAAAATAAAATAAAACACTTAAATTAACTAAACTACTAAAGCATAATTAAACTGCATAATTAAATTACATAAATTAAATTACATAAAATAAATAACATAAATAAATACCTTAAATAGATAATATAAAATAAATAACATAATTAAAATAGCATAAATAAATATTTACATGGATTATTAAAGCCACTAGGCTAGTTGACAAAATATATATATATATATATATATATATATATATATTTACAGAGAACTAGGTGATAGTCGATTTATAGAAAATCTATATTATAGGATTTATGTTCTACCTTTTTAGTTTATGTTCGTCAATCTAGGGATATGTGTTGCTAGTTACACAGTATTTAGCCATCGACACTCTCGTGACCTTCACGCATTACTCTTATGTGTGAGATACACATCATTTGGGGACTGTCACACCATCCAACGATTAACTACGTTCAAGCGTGTCTAATACGAAGAGTGAATGATAGATCTATTTTTAGAATACAATCCCACTCTCGTGACGATGTATTCCTGAGATCATAAACTAAGTTGGCCACAATTAGATCAGATTTATGATACTCTATCAAACAACAAACTCGACTCTAGCTAATACTCTCTAATATGCAGATCTGAAGTTTTAACCCACTCTCGTGGTGCTAAGAGCTTCTATTCGTATAACCACACCTACTGGATTTGGTTATAAGGTTAAGCATCTCCCATAGGATATAGCTTAGCATTAAGATTGTATAGAAGAGTAGATAGATCGGTTAAGAACAAACAAACATAATTAAAATCCTATAAAGTAGATCCCATCATCGACCACCACCTTCGTGGTCTAAAGGATCTACTCCCTTATCTCTCTGCGAGGTTACAAAAGAGATAGAGCTTAGGAATAGAAAACAATAAACAATAATCTAAACTAAGAACATAAACTCAAAGCTTAAACATAAATATAAACATAAACAAGAGAAATAAGTAAACCTAGAAGAAGAACTCTTTTATTGATATAAAAATGTGTCAAAGTGACAATTTATGAGTAGGCTACAAGTGTTTATATAGTACTAAAGCCCTTGGAAACAATGAACATGAGCCTCTGAAGCTTTTATAAGACCCTAATTCGCATTTACCAAGCTTCCATATCTTGAATCATGTAGAAACGAAAATTTCCTTTTTTTTCTCGGAACGTCAGCATCGACTGTGTATGGTCAATGCTCTGCTCGATGTTACTTGGTCGGTATTCTCGGAGGTGCATGACCGTGTATGGTCGATGCTCTCCCTCTGTGAAGCTTCCAAGGAAGCTTTTTGTGATGTTCTGTGCCCGAACAAGTAACTCCAACGTCCGTATGGCTGATCAAGGCTTTTAAACACTCTAGAAGCACCGATTTAGCTCCAAGTACATATAATAACACAAACACATGCAAACACACTAAAACTATACTAAATGTATGTTAGAATGCATATAACTAACCTTTATGAATGCATGAAAACATGTAAATATGCATGCTATCAACTCCCCCACACTTACCTTTTGCTTGTCCTCAAGCAAACAAAAGTTAAGCATGGTAAAGAAATCCTAAGAAAAACAATAAAGATAAGGAGAGTGAACTTGTGTCTTGTGCCATTGTTGTGCTAGTGCTTTTCTTCTTAGTGGAAGCGGAATGATCTCAAATGTACTTCAAGTACTTCACCATTTTTTTTACTCGATCGCCTTTTCTTTTCAGCTCTTTCCTTTTCTTAGGACATGTTTCCATGAGACGCGAATGTTAAAAGTGGTAGCTTCCAACACCCAATTCACCTCTTTACTACCTATATCTTCATCTTCTCTTTTCTTTTCTTTTCTTTTCTTTTTCTCCCTTTTATTTACTTATTGAAGGGAAGGAAGAGGGGAATTGTACTACTTACTGAGACGTGCCTTGCTGGGTCTCATAGAGGTATCACATCCAATGTATATAAAGCCCCAAACCGAGAAGATTTTAAGTTCATTAAGGTGAGAAGTTAACTCCGATTTGTCTAAGCCTCCGGAAGAACAACCCTTTTGAGGTTTGTTAATTCGCTGATGGGTTTCCACTATTCCTACCAAAGATCACACACATTATCCAAAAAGCATCCAAACCATAACACAATTAACACAATTAACAAGTTCTATAGCTACCTCATTAAAAACCTTTTCATATGTTAATGAACGTATGAACGAGGAAAAGAGTGTAACAATCTCTCAAAATGCAATAAATTTACGGTAAATCTTCCATCTAAAAGATGTTAAGGAAAAAGAAATACCTCAGCTGATCGCAAGACTCTCCTCAACACATAAATCACAACGTCTGCGTTGTGACATAAAACCGTAAAGGAGGTAAAAAACAAGAGAATTCATATCGTAATTCTCTTATTGAGTTCGTGGGTTGACAGCTCCCACGTTTGCAAGTCCTTGTTTTGTTTTTTTTAATGGTGAAAAACACAAAGAGATAGAATGTTTTTTAACGTCGTGAGCTCGACGGTCTTACAGAATGGTTTGCCGGTGGTGGAGATGGTCATGGTGAAGACCGTTGTGTGAAGACTCGTCTGTAGTAAAGCTCGGGATCAGTGCTCGCTGTTTGTTGAAAGATCAGAAGATAGGGCCTCAAGTCGATCCCATCGGAAAAGAGATGGTGATAGGCTCGCTCCCCAGCAGAAGTTTCATCATCTATGATAGTGACATCACCAACAAGTCTCTCTCCCGTAAAGCGTTGACTAGTGTTGCTTTGTAGAACACGTCTCGGTTCACAAATGTGACCGAGACTTTTCGATTCGGCGAATCGGTAACCAAATGTCCCATATCTCCTCGAACTCTGTTATGTTGTCGTTTTGGCGTTGAAGAATGGGTATCGGAAACCTCAGGAAGTGCATCAACTGGGTGTGGTCGATGCATATGTCCAGCGGATGTTCCTGGATGACCATTGACCGCGCCTGGTCAATGGTGTTGTATGGTGGTTCGTTCTACATATCGAGCATCGACCACTCCTAGTCGATGCATACCTCCGATGAGTTGCTCTGGAAAGCCATCGACCGCGTGTGGTTGATGGTTACGCCCGATAGACGTTATGGTAGCTTGTTCCAAACCGTCTCCTTCCACCTTCTTCTCCCATGGATTAGCTTTGTTACCCAAGAAGAACGAGAATAGACCTAGTTTCAGAGCGTCCTCTGAGACTCCGTTGATTTTTACTATGCCACAACGGTTGTTAAACTGATCCAGGTGATAAGTACCGATTGCTAGAGTGACCTTGTTGGTGTGCAGCCGTCCGACGTGAAACACTATCAGCATGAGTGACACCACCATCACGTGCAATGTCCTCCATCTCAGCAACATGTATTTCGTTTCGTAGCTGCTCCATCCGATCTTTTCTCTTCTTCTCCTTCCTAGCTTGTTTCTCGATTTCGTTGATGTCATGAACTGATTTGGTCAGCTAGTTATTGCTTCTACTCCTCAAATTCACACACATGAAATTTGAAAAAGAAACTAGATAGCGAGACATAAATGCCTAGTCTCAGATCCACATCAAAACTCTATGGCTATTGCTTATTTTCTCGGAAACGACACCAAAAACTTGCTAGGGAGGAAGATTGTTAGGCTTTCCTCTCTCTTAGGTTTCACCCGAGCTCTACCTATAGGGTAGTCTCGAGAGTTTAACCCATAAAAGCGTAAGTGTACAGTCAATGCAATTATAGTACGTACGATATCGATCCAAACAGAGAATGCAAATACAATCTAATCTAGACAGGATAATATAAAAGGGGATTGTGTCCTAAACTAATATGCAATAAAGTAAATAAAACAATAAATAACTTAAAATAAAATAAAACAATTAAATTAACTAAACTACTAAAGCATAATTAAATTGCATAATTAAATAACAAATTAAATTGCATAAATTATATAACATAAATAAATAACTTAAATAAATAACATAAAATTAATAACATAATTAAAATAGCATAAATAAATATTTACTGAGAATTGAGTGATAGTCAATTTATAGGGAATCTAAATTATAGGATTTATGTTCTACCTTTTCAGTTTATGTTCGTCAATCTAGGGACATAGAAGTTAGGCTAGTCCACTCTCGTGGTATGCTAGTCACTTTTTCAGCCCCACTCTCATAGCGACCTTCACGCATTACATGCAATCTCATCATCGATTACTCTTACGTGTGAGAGACACATCGTTTGGGGGCTGTCACACCATCCATTAATACTCTCTGATATTCAGATATGAAGTTTTAACCCACTCTCGTGGTGCAAAGAGCTTTTATTCGTATAACCACACCTAGTGGATTTGGTTATAAGCTTAAGCATCTCCCATAAGATATATCTTAGCATTAAGATTGCATAATAGAGTAGCTAGAACGATTAAGAACAAACAAACATAATTAAAATCCTATAAAGTGTATCCCATCATCGACCACCACCCTCGTGGTCTAAAGGATCTACTCCCTTATCTCTCTGCGAGGTTACAAAAGTGATAGGGCTTAGGAATATAAAACAATAAGCAATAATCTAAACTAAGAACATAAACTCAAAGCTTAAACATAAATATAAACATAAATAAGAGAAATAAGTAAACCTAGAAGAACTCTTTTATCGATATCAAAATGTGTCAAAGTGACAAAGATTGTTTATGAGTGAGGCTACATGTGTTTATATTGTAATAAGGCCCTTGGAAACAATGAACATAAGCCTCTGAAGCTTCTAGAAGACCTTAATTCGCATTTACCAAGCTACCATATCTTGAATCATGTAGAAACCGAAGTTTCCTTCTTTCTCTCGGAACGTCAGCATCGATGCTCTCGCTCAGGATGTGCATCGACCACTCCTGGTCGATGCTTGTGTCAATGTGGCTCATCATCAACTTGGCATCGACCCCTCTTGGTGGATGCTCTGCTCGATGTTACTTGGTCGGTATTCTCGGAGGTGCATCGACCGTGTATGGTCGATGCTCTCCCTCTGTGAAGCATCCAAGGAAGCTTTCCATGATGTTCTTGGCCCGAACAAGTAACTCCAATGTCCGTATGGCTGCTCAAGGATCTTAAACACTCTAGAAGCACCGGTTTAGCTCCAAGTATCTATAATAACGCAAACACATGCAAACATTTTGCCAAATGCTTTTTCATACCCAAAGAATGATACCATACATTTATGACCTGAACCAACAAAACATTCAAATTATACACTTGAACTATATGACCGTTAGACGATTTTTACAGTGACCTACACTGTGTTAGTCAGCCATTTAATGATGCTGAGTCAGAAGACACCATGGCGAACGCGTGGCATAGGGGCTAAGTAAAACGACATCGTTTTGGTATTTTTTGTTTGTTTTTCGTGATGATCAAAACAACGTCGTTTTACATAGCCCATATACCACACACAGATCGATTCTGGTTAACCGGAAAACTAGAGGACCACCAGGTCGAAGCACAAGAGCCTGCATGAGCGTCGACCATTAAAGACCTTGACTCATAGAGAAATCGATGACATGAACTCTCTTCTTCTCTTGAAAAGCTTCAAGAATTGCTTGATTCGTCGTGAAATGAGAAAACTTGAGGTAAAGGCAAGTTTCGTAGAATTGCATCTGAAGAGTATTGGAAAGAGAGAGTGGTCAATCAGACTCTGCGATGGAAAGAGATGATAGATACACCGTGCAAGAGCTTCAGCGAAGTAGGTAACGGATTTTCTCATTGCTACGATTTGAGACACATCTAAGAATTCAATTTGCTTCACTAGAGCTTCACTAGAGCTTCAGCTAGTGTCAGATTTTCATTCTGCACAGCTCCAGCGCAAACCAAAAGCGTGTGGACGAGATGCACACCATTCTCTTGCGAGTCAACCAGGATAACAGACCGAGTTGACTACGACGTCATTATTGTGATTGTTCGGGCCAAGAACATCATGGAAAGCTTCCTTGGATGCTTCACAGAGGGAGAGCATCGACCATACACGGTCGATGCACCTCCGAGAATACCGACCAAGTAACATCGAGCAGAGCATCCACCAAGAGGGGTCGATGCCAAGTTGATGATGAGCCACATTGACGCAAGCATCGATCAGAGCATGCCAGCAGCATCGCTGAGCCGATGAGCATCGCTTAAACATCATCGTCTTATTATCTTGATAATCTCTCATCACGGCGTTGTGATGATCTTTACCTGGAATCTGGAGATTCATGGCGAAGATGAGCTCTTCCAAGAAAGCGACGTCATTTTGCTCATGACAGAAAACAAACAATAACGACCAAAACAACTCGTTTTACTTAGCCCATATGCCACATGTTCGCCACGGTGTCGTGTGACTCAGCATCGTTAAACGGTTGGCTAACATTGTGTAGGTCACTGTAGAAATCAGCTAACAGTCATATAGTTCAAGTGTATAATTTGAATTTTTTTGTTGGTTCAAGTTCATAAATGCATGATACCATTATTTGGGTATGAAAAAGCATTTGACAAATTGTTTGAATCGATTTTGGCCGTTTTTCTCTATTATAAATAAATACTTAAACGTGTTAAAAAATGCTGATTCCGTGACACTGAGCAAAGTTCCGACACGAGCGTCGACCACCCATGGTCGACGCTGATCCCGTGACAGAGCCCATCGATGCTGTCGACGCTCATCCTAAGCTGAGCATCGACCCAGAGCGTCGACCGTGGGTGGTCAATGCTACCCCTCTAAGCAGAAATGGAAACTTATGTTTTTACGTAATGCATGATATGGAAGCTTGGTAAATGCGAATTAGGGTCGTTTAGAAGCTTCTCAAGCTCGTGTCTACAGCCTCCAAGTCTCCTAACTCTATATAAACACATGTAGTCTCTTTCATAACCATCTTTTGTCCAAGTTCTGACCTTTTTTGTCTCACTTTCTCATATCAATAAAAGAGTTCTTCTATTAGGTTTACTTCTTTCTTATGCTTTTGTTTATTCTTATGTTTTGATTTACTTTACTGTTCTTAGCTTTTAGTTTATTGTTTATTGCTTTATGATTCTAATCCTTTTCTCTACCGTCACCCTCGGAGAGATAAGATAGTAGATCCTTTAGATCACTAGGGTGGTGGTCGATGATGGGATCGAAGATTTATGATTCAATACGTCCGATTGTTCTTAATCGATCTAGCTACTCTAATATTCAATCTTAATGCTAAGCTATATCCTATGGGATGTGCTTAAGGTTATAACCAAATCAGTAGACTCGGTTATACGAATAGAAGCCCTTAGCACCAAGAGAGTGGGTTAAAACTTCAGACTTGCATATTAGAGAGTATTAGCTATGGTCAAGTTTGTTGTTTGATGAAAAGCTCAAAGCTCGTCTAGTTATGGCGAAAACTCGATTAAGATCTCATAAATACATCATCACGAGAGTGGGATTGTATTCTTAGAAATAGATTTATCATTATGAGCAACTTTCCTCAAATTCTGATCTTTCTCTTGGGCAATCCGTACCCGAGTCAACAAATCTATCTGGTCCGCAGCACTCAGACCTAACGGTTTTACCTCATCAGTTAACGCATTCAGCCTCAAAGTATTGACCATACCAACAAGACATTCCATGTCTCTCTCCATGTCAGAAGCCACTCGCTTCCTGCTTAATGCATCCGCCATTAAGTTAGCTTTATCGGGATGGTAAGCTATCTCTAGATCATAATCTGCTACGAACACTATCCATCTCCTCTGGCAGAGATTCAACTCTGGTTGAGTGAAGATGTACTTCAAACTCTTATGGTCGGTAAAGACTTGCACTTTTTCTCCATACAAATAAGATCTCCAAATTTTAAGTGCAAAAACGTCCGAAGCCATCTCAAGATCATGGGTAAGATAGTTTCCTTCACGCTTCCTCAACTGTCTAAAAGCATAAGCTATCACCTTACCCTGCTGCATCAAAACGCATCCAAGTCCTATCCTTGAAGCGTCTGTGTACACAATGTACGGCTCACCCGGCTCGGGTAGCGCTAAGATTGGAGTACTATTAAGCATTTCCTTCAGCTTACTGAAGCTCTTCTCACAGTCCTCGGTCCAAACAAATGGGACATCCTTCCCAGTCAACTTAGTCAACGAGTTGGCCTTACTCGCAAAATTCTTCACAAAACATCGGTAATAACCGGCCAAACCCAAAAAACTGTGGATCTTTGTCGTGTTCCTCGGTCTCGGTCAATCCGCAATGGCCCGAATCTTTTTCAATTCCACGGACACTCCCTTATCCGAGACTACATGACCCAAGAAACCGATCTCACGCTGCCAGAAGCTACACTTCTTCTACTTAGCAAACAACTTATGCTCACAGAGCTTACTCATCACGGACCTCAAATGAACCTCGTGGTCCTCACGAGTCTTAGAATACACCAATATATCATCTATAAAGATAATCACAAACTCGTCCAGAAACTCTCTAAAGACGGTATTCATCAACTTCATAAATGCTGCAGGAGCATTAGTCAATCCAAACGGCATAACCACAAACTCAAAATGCCCATAACGAGTCCTGAACGCAGTCTTACGAATATCCATCTCATCTATCGGAATTTGATGATATCCCGAAGCCAAATCGATCTTAGAAAACCAAGTAGTTCCTCTGAGCTGATCCAACAGCTCATCTATCTTTAGCAGAGGATACTTATTCTTAACCGTCACTTGGTTCAAACCACGGTAATCGATACAAAGTCTGAAGGAGCCATCCTTCTTCTTGACAAACAACGCCGGTGCTCCCCACGGTGAACTACTGGTCCTTATGAATCCTTTATCCATAAGCTCACTCAACTGCTTTTTCAGCCCAGCTATCTCAGCGGGTGCCATTCTGTACGGTGTTTTCGAAACAGGAGCCGTCCCTGGCTCTAACTTAATGGTAAACGGATCCAACCTCGACGGTGGCAATCCTGTCACCTCACGGAACACATCCTCTAATTCTTGGACTACCAAGATGTTACTAATATCCGAGTCACTACTCTCCTCCATCATAGTGATACTAGCCAAATAATCCTCACAGCCCTTTTCCAACAAACGCTCCACCTGGACCGCGGACACAATCAAACTCCCTGAGGTCGGTCTAACACCCTGATAGACCAACATTTTTTTTCCCCTCTCAAAATTCACACGTCCTCTGTGACAGTCCAAATGAGCCTTATACTTGCCCAACCAATCCATTCCAAGGATTACGTCATAAGTCTCCACATGGCAAATGACCAAATTGGTCCTCATATCCTCACCACTAATCCAAGTAGACACATTACTGACCCTTCCTAAGGCCTCCATAAGCTGTCCACCAACGGCTCTTACTGATCCCCGATGATTTCCAGGGTCTTTCCGGAATTCACCCCTCCCGATCATTCCCGGGCTTACAAAACAATGCGAAGCTCCCGACACGAACAAATCATGGGTCTCTACTCCACCCATCCTTAAGGTCCCTACATATTTATTTAATGCTAAGAATCTAAAGCAGCAACACACACAACCAAAACTTTTCACAGAAGAAGACAAAAACACAAAGATAAGTTTTTCCGAATTTACCAGTGATCGGACGAGATGTGCTCGGACCGGCTACCTCTCCTGCCATGGTATTGATGTAGGTCAATTTCTTACTGCACTATTATGTCATTGTAGTACATAAAGGTATCAATCCAAATGGGTGCGATATTAGCCAGAAATGATGCAATCAAACAGTTTAAGTCAAGTCAAGCAAGCAGTAGGTTGTGAAACTATCGAACTAAGAAATCAATAATCAAAAGCAATGACAGAGATTAAAAACAGAGACTATGAAAAGCAATAAAACAGAAATCAATCAAGCAAGAGAAGCTCCTAAGGATGGGGTTATTGACTCAATGTATCCTCTCAATCTACCTAAGTGGTTTAACAAAACTCAAGCAGAGCTAATCCCTAGACAATAAAGTCAAAAGCAGTTAAGTCCATTCCCATGATAAGTAACCTCAAGCTAATCCAGTTCCAGACCTAAATCCCTTTAGCAAAATCTAGCTTAGCAGGCATTAAGATTCAGCTTATTAAAGTCAATAAACACCCTAGACAACTAATCCCTTAGTCTAGGAATGTAAATCTCTGAAATTAGTTCAGTCAGGCATTTCATCAAACATCTTCTGGGCGTGAAAATACCTAGGTTCTAATTCCAATTGATCAGAGAGTAATTAGCATTGAGAACACTAATCCAGAAGGGAAATCAAGCAATCTACACTTAAACCACCTAGGAGACTAAGATTCCACACCTAATCTATCCCATCCTTAAGAACCCTAATGATTACTCAGAACTCATGAAGAACATCAAAATCATAAACCCAGAAATCAATAAAACTTGCATAATCAGAAAGATAAGGAAGAGAATAGATAAAAATGAAAGATTCAAACACAAATACTCAGTAGATTCAAAGTTATAGGATCCAGGAAGCAAGAACAGATGAAGAAAGCTTAAAAACGAGTTATGGCTCATCTGAGATTAATACAGAGTATATATAGTCTTAGGGATCGCAAAAAGACAAAATAACTAAATTCGGGGGTGCACTCGACCAGGGTGGTCGAGTGCCTTGGTCGAGCTGGGCCAAAACTTTAAGACTGCATTTTTACTCTTCAGCTCGATCAGCTAGCTCGACCACGGGTGATCGAGCTGAGTCCAAAAACTTCAAGACGCCACATTTATGCTCAGCTCGATCATCCAGCTCGACCATGGGTGGTCGAGCTGGGTCCAAAAACTTCAAGATTGCATTTTTCTGATCAGCTCGACCTCCTACATCGAGTCCCTTGGTCGAGTCATCCTCCAAGATGTCTGATTTGTGCTCCACTCGGCCTCAACATCTCCAACATCTCTAATAATCCTTAAATGCACCTGAAACAACTCTAAAATGCAATATGTATGCAATCCTAATGCAAAACACTCTTAAGTATGCAAAACTAGAATCAAATGCTAATAATATGCTATTAAACAAGGCTAAATGGGTGCTATATGCATGCTAAAACGATGTAAAATATAGACATATCAGGTATACACCTGATTGTAAGCCATCCTCTTTGGAGGTGGTGGTAAGGCCACGATTCCACTCTGCTCTGTTTTCTTGGCCAGCTTTGGATACTTGTCCTTAAAATGCCCCGGTTCCTTACAATAGTTGCAAGTTTTGCTCTCATCTGGCCTAGGACAGTTAGTGATCATGTGATCCTTGCTGCCACATCTGAAACAGCCACCACTCTGGAAACCAGAACCACTCCCTGAACTCTGCTTGTTTGAAGAAGCACCTTACCACTTTCTCTTTTGTCCCGAAACAGCATTACCGGACATGTTCCCGGCAGAGGCAGCCTGAGTCTTACGATTTCCACCAGCCTGGGCTTGTCTCATGCTATCCTCAACAATCATACCAAACTCAATCATGGCCGCTTTCTCAATAAGCTCGGCTATGGTCCGATAGTCACGCATCAGACACCGATTACGCAGCTCTAACCGCATACCGCGCATAAACCAACGAATCTGGACCCTCTCATCCTCAAGATCCCTACCAGCATACTTCTTAAGGCCATTGAATTCAGCCTCACACTCACGGACAGTCCTGGAACCCTGACGCAAATCCAAGAACTGACCCTCCAAACGGTACACAGCTTCCTGAGGAAAGTACTTAGAGTTGAACTCCTCACAGAAAATCTTCCAAGATTCAATCCTACCACGACGAGTCAACACAGATTCCCACCAAACGTGTGCATCTCCTTCTAGGAAATAAGCACCAATGTCCGTCTTGTACTGATCAGGACATCTCACAGCAGCGAAATTCCTCTCAACTCTAGACCTCCACTCATCTGCCTCCACAGGTTTAGTGCCACCTGATATAATCAATTTCTTACTGGATCAAGATTTCGTTGTAGTATAGTAAGGTGTCAATCCATAAGGGTGAAGATATTAACCAAAAAGGATGAGATCAAAACCATTCAAGTCAAGCCAAACAAGAGCGTATGGGGGGTCTAACGACCTAGACAGAAAACGGAAATAGATGCTAAAGCGACTCAATTCAAAACTAACAGAAACAAGGCAATAACAGAAACAGCGTATAGGGCTAGACGAGAAATCAATCAATGCAAGAGAAGTTCCTAAGGATGGGGTAATCGATTCAGTGCCTCCTCTTAGCCTACCCAGGTGGTCTAACAAAACTCAATCAAGCTATTCCCTAGACATCAAACATCACAACCAGTTAAGTCCACTCCCGTGATAAGTAACCTCAAGCTAGACCAGTTCCAGACCCAATCCCTTGGCGAAATCTACCCTAGCAGGCAATAAGACCCAGCTCAATACTGTCAATAAACACCCTAGACATCTAATCCCTTAGGCTAGGAATGCAAATCTCTAACATCAATTCATTCAAGCATTTTATCAAACACCTTCTGGGTGGAAAAACACCTAAGATCTAATCTCAATTGATCAGAGAGAAATTAGCATTAAGAACACTGATTYAGAAGGGAATTAAAACAATCAACTCTTAAACCACCTAGGAGACTAAGATTCCACACTAATCTAACCCATCCTCAGAAACCCTAATGACTACTCAGAAAMCATGAAGAACAGCACAATCACAAACCCAGAAATCATAGGATACTGCATAAATAGAAGAGATAGATAGGGTATTGATAGAACAGAAGAAATAAACTGATATAACAAGTAGAAAACAAATTACAAAGTCTGGAAATCAAGAACAATGAAGCACACAAGATAGAACTCGAAAATTAGGCAATAACTAAAAAAAACTCTCYAGTCTTAATCCAACATTAGGTATTTATATTAAGTCTCAGAAACCCTAAAACGTCATGGGTAAAGTGGTAATAAGCGCTCGGGATGGTCTAGCTCGACCACGTCTGGGTCGAGTGGTGTGCTCGAGCTGCTGAGATCAAGACTGTGTTTTTATGTGCCGAGCTCGACCAGGGAGCTCGATCTCAGGGGCTCGAGCTCGATCAAGATTCTCCAAGACTCCTCTTTTTCTGTTGCACTCGACCAGGGGCTCGATCTCAGGGGCTCGAGCTCAGGGGCTCGAGCTCGTGCAAGATTCTCCAAGACTCCTCTTTTTGTCTCGTACTCGATCTCTTAGCTCGAGCTGCAGGGGCTCGAGCTTGCTTCTGCATCATCTCCTGCCTTAGCTCGATCCCTCGTCTTGACCTTATGAGCTCGAGTCGCATGTCCTAGATGGTCTTCGAGTCTAACTTCTCCGGAATCGCCTGAAAGTACCTGTAACGGACCAAATATGCAAGATGTATGCAATCCTAATGCAAAACACTCTAAGTATGCGAAACTAGAAATAAATGACAAGAACAGGTTAAATAACAAGCCTAGATGTATGAATTATGTGAGTTAAAACGATGCAAAATGCAAACATATCAACTCCCCCAAACTTAGTCTTTGCTTGCCCTCAAGCAAACAAAAGAACAA
Source organism: Boechera stricta (assembly GCA_018361395.1). Lineage (NCBI taxonomy): Eukaryota > Viridiplantae > Streptophyta > Magnoliopsida > Brassicales > Brassicaceae > Boechera > Boechera stricta. The sequence continues at coordinate 6,250,797 of CM031541.1, forward strand.
GATGGAGAAGAGGTTTGAAAGTGGGGATTCAGAACCAAAACTTGCTGATTGTAACAGATGACTTCAATGTCCAAGTTGCTAATTCTAGAATGCCAAGTTTATGAACTCTACTCAAAAACATTAGCCATACTCATCACAGCACAAGTTCAATCAAATCTCAACCTAGACATGCATTCAAATCTATCATTCCCCTTAACATTCATTTAAACAGAAATCATGAATCAAGCTATGCATATCCAGAGAACTCATTTGGCTAAGGGTGGAGCTTAAGAGACGAAAATGGTCTCTCTGTATAGGTATAGGCAATTCAGATCAGGGATCTCTCAAGAAATGGAATAACATCAGCAGAAGGCTAAAGGTAAGGACCAACAAATGCATACAAGGATAAAAATTCATCTACCCAAGCCTACAGAAGAGTTCTAAACCCAAGTCTAATCCCAAAAATCATCCTATTCTACCCTTTACCACTAAGGCTTTCCCTTTGATTCTTGGATCAGTTTTATCTTTCTTTCTTCTTTTTTTTTTTTTTTTTTTTTTTATATAGTTCTAGGAAGGATTTCACATATACAACTCTAGCGGATTTTGGGGATTCTCTTTAGGTACTACTTAACCAACATAGGCAGTTTCTTTATGTCTTTCTATTTTAAGCCCTTTTACCCTCTTTATATACTCAGCACATCCCAAAATCTTTTACTAGACACTCAAACAATCAGAACATTCCCTTCCTAAAAACTCTTATCCTTTGCTTTCATTCTTTTCCAAGTTTTCTCATTCTTTTCATTCAACAGAACCAGCCCTTATTCCCAATGATATAGAACTCACCTAGTCCTATCTAACCCGAAAAAGGCAAGTCAGAACTACATGAAAATCTATCCTTGTCGGCTCCAACCTAACACGTTCTACCAAGCTATTCCAGAAAAAGGCCTCTCAGACACTCAACGAATTAATGCATGGGCTTGAAAGAAGGGTTAGGTTAAGGGTATGGCAGGCTACTTGGATCAGAAAGAGTGGCATAAACAGGATGAAACAAATCCAAGTGTGAATATCCATGAGTTCAGATTCAATGCATAGACATGATAATTGTAAGTCAAGTTCAGGTTCAAAATAGATGAGGAATGACAGAAAATCACAGCATGCTTCAGTTGAGACTTAATCTAGTTGCATTCAAAGCGTGGTTCAGTTTTACTTCAAGCTCAATAACAAGGCATTAAAACAACTAGAAACTAGGGCATTGAGATCATAMAGTTGAAACAGCAAGTTTACAAGGTTTAAATCATCATCATCCCCTATGCATATGCAACAGCCCTATATGAAATTTTCAAAAAAATTTTTGGTTTTTTCTATGCCATAGATGAAGACTCAAGGATGCACAAAATCAAAATAAGAACAGAGGAAAACACATCAAACACATCTTAACCTTCCCCCCAAACTTAAATCACACAGTCCCTTGTGTGATAAAAATTTGAAAGAGACTAAGCGACAAGAAAAAATAATGCATCTAATATATACAGAAAAGGATGGAACAGGTACCTCAAGGCTTGGAGAAGAAAGAGGAGATCGATTCCTCCATACTCTCACGCGTATAGGCGGACTCGAGCTGGGTGGGCTCGAGCTGGTGGCTCGAGTAAGGCGTATAGGCGTGTTCGGCTCGACCTCCGTGCTCGAGCTGACTGCTCGAGCCAGACGCTGTGTCTTGTGGACGTTTCTTCTTCTTCCTTTCGTAATGCTGAAACTGCCTTGGTTCGAAAGAGGAGGCTCTTGAGGGTTCCATTGCAGGTGTAGGAGGCCTTGGTTGTTCGAAGCGAGCGCTTCCCGCCGAACTCTCTTGGGCAGCGACTTTCTTAGGTGTGGGAGCAATGAATTTTGTTTGAAGTCCTTGAGCTGGTCGTCCTTCATTTGGTCCTTAAGATCCTTCACGGTGCCCTTAATTGCAGCAATGGTCTTGCCCGGAACTTGTTCCACTTCGTAGAGACCAATCCTTTTGTGCTTCCTTTATGGGCTATGTGAGGTTTTAAGGCTGTACTCCTCAAAGGCATATCTCTGTTGCATCATCCTCCTCCTCAACAGCAATATGGTCGTCGGACTGATGTCTTGATCCATGAACTCCTCATCTGGATTGTAAAGTCTATCAGAGGAGGTCGAAATCGATATTCTCACCGTTCACTAGTTAAATGCAGGGAAGGCGCGGCAGTCTCTCAACGGTCTGATGCAGGAACTTGTATAGATGCTTATCTGGAGGTGTTGTGTGGTCTAGGAAGCTGCACCTTCTCAAGGCTTCCACATCTATCCATTTGGGTGGACAGGGCTCCGAAAGAAGCTCCACATTGCAAGCAACAAGAATTGGAGTAATGACACCCCCAATGCAAAGGTCACCCCCAGATTCCATCTTGTGCATCCGCATTGCCCACTCCTTGTAGGAAAGTAGTTGTTCCAGCAGAACAAAAGTGAGACTCGCATCCGCTCTATCACCTCTCATTTTCGACCCATCTCTTGTATACTTCAGAAGCGGTAGTAAGCACAGGTCCAGCATCTTCATTTCTCCTTCATTTAGTGTTCCAGTCACCTTTCTTGCAAACATGGTGTTTGCTATGGTCTTGTGGAGGTACCTCAGAACAGGGCTCCTGATGCTGGAACTTTTACTCCTGGAAGAAGAGAAAGGTTTAGTGTCCCCAATGGTGAACCATAGTTGTTGAAGTTCCTCGGGGTCTATGTCTTGAGCGGGTTCATTGCCATCAGAAAAACCATATAGAGTACTCATCTCTTTGATGGAGAGGGCATAGGATCGACTTCTGCATGTGAAGGTTATGAAGCCAGGACCGCCGTCTGGTTCATAGTCAGGCTCCTCATCGTAGAAATGAACAGCTAGAGACGAGAGGAAATGGCAGGTCTCCACCTTATAACCTTCCATACTCATGAATCTACTTAAACCCCCCATCTCATACAGGTACTCCACATCTCTAGCAATGCCGAGTTGTTTCATTGTCTCTCTGTGCGGGTAACGTGTTCCTTCGAAACCACGAGCAAGGAGGACCTCCAGATACTTTGCTGCAGAAGGTCTGTTCTTCCTTTGATGCTTCTTTATCGCCTTAGGTTCATCGTCCTCTGTAGCACCACTGTCAAGAGGAAGGTGGGGCTCCATCGGTTTCTTTCCTTCTCGTTTGGCATGGGGGGGTTTTTCCTCAAAAGCGTCAATGTCTTGACTCGAGCTACCTGCTCGAGCTTGGGAGCTCGAGCTCGACTTCCTCCCCTTCCGACTCGACTCCATGGCTCGAGCATACTCAGTCGGCACTCTTCCATGGGTTCTTCACTTGGAGGAACGATCTCTCTCCACTTCTGGAAGCTGCGGGCGAGTGCTTGCGGACTGCGGCTCGAGCGGACTGCTACGAGGATCATCACAGAAAGAAGAAAAGTTCAAGAATGTGAGAATAGCTTCAAGAACAGCAACGATATATGAAGAACAAAGGATGAATACTCAAAAACAGCAAGAATCATATAGAGATCGAGTTCGAAAACGAAAGGGAGAGAGATGAGAGAGTGGTTGTGGTGTGAGGAGTGTCTTGCTGCGAGTTGTGTTCTATAGACGAGTGGGAGGGGACCAAAAGGACAAGGAGGAGCGTGTGTGTCGGGATTCAAATTCGAAATTTGAATTTGGGCGCTGAGGTGTTGACTCGACAGGCCGCTCGACTACGTGGGCTCGAGCTGACTTCCGGCTAACATCTGGACTCGAGGTCCTGACTCGACCTGGTAGGGTCGAGTACTGTCTGACACGCTTCTGACTTGGCCTGACACATTTGACTCGAGCCTCGGACTCGACCTGGTAGGGTCGAGTTAGGTCCACCTGTCAGAAATTCAAATTTTGAAATTTTTCTCCTATGGCTCGATCCTAGGGCTCGATCTCAGGGGCTCGAGTCGGATCCTTCCTGTGCGTTTTTGCCTCCTCTTTATGTCCCACTTCTCATACTTACCTGAAATCACACTATCAAGACAAAATCGAACAACTTAGCACACCTAATTGACGTTTTAAAAACTGAAAGAAAGAAATATGTACAGAGATAGACATGGGACTTCCTCCCAAGTGAGCTTGTTTAAAGTCTCTAAGCTTGACTTCCTTTTTCTTAGGTCTATGGTGGTTCATGGAGGGGAACTGAGGTCTCCTCTGCAATGATCTTACCATGTAAGAATGGCTTGACCCCTTGCTCATTCATTGTACTCTCAGCTCTATCCTTTCGTTCCAGAGACTTCTCTTTCTTGTCATAGACCTTTGGGGGTGGACCTTCATCAACCTTCTCGACTGTGCCAATGTACTGCACTTTCTCATCACGGTAGCCATCATCTTTGATAGTCATTGTGCCACATAGCTCATTAGGAGAACCTTTTAGTGGGTAATAGGCCTTGTCATCCACATTCATAAGAACTACCCTTTGGTTCTTRAAGTCTATGTTTGCACCAGTAGTGTTGAGGAAGGGAGTTCCTAGGAGGAGCGGGAGCTTGTTGGCCTTCTTCATTTCCATAATAACGAAGTCCGTTGGGACTAGACAATCCCCAACTTTAAGTGGGTAATCTTCCAGAAGACCAAGTGGCTTTCGTGAATGAGCGTCTCCAAAAGTGATAGGCGATGGGTGATAAGTGGTGTCTTATCCTAGATCTAACATCTCACGGGACATGACGTTCACACTTGAACCGGAGTCGCATAGAGCATCCTCAATTTTCAAATCACCAAGACGGCAGGTTATGGAGAACATACCAGGATTGCCAAGCTTGGGGAGAGACTTGGGCGCAATCCTTATCATGCTTGGTGAATCAATGCAATCAACACACCCATTCAACCACAGTTCGTCCTTATCCTTCTTGAATCTTCTTGGGAAAGGCAGTTTAGGTTTGTAAGGAGGAGGACAAAGGGTGCTGTCTTTTCTCTGCTGCTGGTTTTGAGTGCGGTGGAGGGCTGTCTTGACCCTTCTCGAGCTGTGGGCTCGAGTTGGGCGTCTTGGGGGTCTCAGCTCGAGTAGGTGGGTCGAGTTGGGGTGCTCCAGTAGGCGTAAAACTCTTGTCTTGGTCGTTTTTGGAAACCAAATCCTCCCCATCTTGATCCTCACTGTCCTCAGTGATTGGAACTGATCCTTCCTTGCAGGTAACTTTCTTTCACTCCTCAAGCGATTGTAGTGTGTTAGCATCGAACCATAAAAGCAAAGCCTCAATTTCTCTAACATCCGCTTCATGATCAGCGATATGACTTGATTCCATTGAAAAGATGGCATTGCAATACTCCTTGGGGTTCTGAATTGCTTTTCTGGAAGTTGTCCAATAGGTGCTGTGGAGGAAGTAGATGTAGTGTTTCCCTCAAATACTTAATCCGGAGTTCATTGTCTCGATCTTCTATTGAGGCGTTGTAGTTGTAGTCAACTGGGTTTGAGTTCACCAAATTTCTTGGCTGTTTCAAGTGCTCACTGTTTGACCTGTAGGAGTTCTAGCAAGGTGTTTGTCTGTGATCTGGAGGCGGTAAAAGCGTGGTGAGACTGAAAACCTGGTGGTGGACACTGGGCTCCTTGTTGTTGGTGATGACTCATAATGCGATCTAGGGGCAAAGCGGCTGCTGATTGTAGGAACAAAGGCTTGGACGGAGGTTGTTGCTAGGTGGGTAGACTTGGTCACGGGGTTAGCAACATTGGTACTCCTGTAGGATAAATTTGGGTTGTTGAATTGATGAATCCTTTGTTGTACGGACCCGATTCTGCATATAGCTGACCTCCTCAAGACCATCATCCTCCCGTCTTGAACCTGAAAAGCTGTATCCTCGAAGCAAAGTGAACTGTTTCTTACTGCTGTGAATTGATCCAACTTAGCGAGAAGGCCTTGATAGTCTGATCATCTGTAGCAGCACTTGGCCGGACACTCCTATCATACTCAGCAGGTAGTTACCATCAGGTGTCTAGGTTCTCCACAGTGCCCAGCCGCATCAGCGTCTTGGTTGAGGAAGTTACCATTCTGGCGGTATCTAAGAAGGCGTCGGGAGAACTCCTCTGTAGAGAGAGTCTGGAGGGACTCATTACTGAAACCGTGGTGAGGGCACTGAGTAGTGTAGCCCTTGAGCGATCCCAGCATTCACGAAACTTTCACCGTCCTTGAGTAAATCCGGAGATTTCATTCCTCAGCTGGCATTGGAGAAAGGATTTGGCCAGGAGGCTTTCTTTAATCATCCCATGAAGTGATGGATCCATGGGGTAGAGTCTTCCCAGTGATGGGCTCTATCACCAAGAGAGGGAAAGCCGTGCTTGAAACCATCTTCACGACACCATTGATCTTTGTAAGTGCGAGCTATCAAACTCATCGGATGATCGAGGGTCCTCCAGGAGGTAGTCCATGAAACTTGTTGTTAGCATATGGCGATCAAGCTGCTCTTGATCTCGAAATTGTTGTTCTGGACTGTAGGAGGGACAATCCCTTGTCTTGGTAAGTATTGGGGCATCTCCCGCTCATCAAGCAGGGCCGTCTTTGATGATGCAATGGTCAGGCTGTGGTGGTGGATTATGATCAGCCATATTTATTTGGTCTTGGAGATCTGTGTTGAGGTTCCTCGGTCTCTCGGCTGTTGTGTAGCTTGTGAATATTGTCGATGTATCGGATGAGGTTCTGACTGCCTTTAGATCTCGTTTGCATGCGGGGAGTACAGGACTCGATGGTAGACTTCGGCGGACGTGTGCGAGATAAGCAGCGGCTCGGCTGGTCGTAAATACACTCGGCGAGGCGATGCGAATAGGCAGGCTTCGAGCTGCGAGGGTGGCAGGGCGTGTGCAAGACAGGCAGACTCGATCGCTAGGCTCGAGCACAGTGCTCGAGCGAGAAAGTCACGCAAGCCAAAGACAGAAAAAAGAAAATCAAAGTGGTAGAGTATAAAGGAAAGAACTTGATCTAGAGCGATTGGAAATCTAATTGTAACAAGCAACACCCAATACTTGGGCCTTGAGTGATATATCAATTTCTTCTGGATCAAGATTTCGTTGTAGTATAGTAAGGTGTCAATCCATAAGGGTGAAGATATTAACCAAAAGGATGAGATCAAAACCATTCAAATCGAGGCAAACAAGGCTGGGGGTCTAACGACCTAGGACGAAATAGATGCTAAAGCGACTCAATTCAAAACTAACAGAAACAAGGCAATAACAGAAACAGCGTATAGGGCTAGACGAGAAATCAATCAATGCAAGAGAAGTTCCTAAGGATGGGGTAATCGATTCAGTGCCTCCTCTTAGCCTACCCAGGTGGTCTAACAAAACTTCAATATTCCCTAGACATCAAACATCACAACCAGTTAAGTCCACTCCGTGATAAGTAACCTCAAGCTAGACCAGTTCAGACCAATCCCTTGGCGAAATCTACCCTAGCAGGCAATAAGACCCAGCTCAATACTGTCAATAAACACCCTAGACATCTAATCCCTTAGGCTAGGAATGCAAATCTCTAACATCAATTCATTCAAGCATTTTATCAAACACCTTCTGGGTGGAAAAACACCTAAGATCTAATCTCAATTGATCAGAGAGAAATTAGCATTAAGAACACTGATTTAGAAGGGAATTAAACAATCAACTCTTAAACCACCTAGGGACTAAGATTCCACACTAATCTAACCCATCCTCGAAACCCTAATTACTCGAAACCATGAAGAACACAATCACAAACCGAGAAATCATAGGAACTGCATAAATAGAAGAGATAGATAGTATTGATAGAACAGAAGAAATAAACTGATATAACAAGTAGAAAACAAATTACAAAGTCTGGAAATCAAGAACAATGAAGCACAAGATAGAACTTCGAAAATTAGGCAATAACTAAAAAAAACTCTCCGTCTTAATCCATTAGGTATTTATATTAAGTCTCGAAACCCTAAGCGTCATGGGTAAAGTGGTAATAAGCGGGATGGTCTAGCTCGATACGCGGGTCGAGTGTGCTCGAGCTGCTGAGATCAAGACTGTGTTTTTATGTGCCGAGCTGCGACCAGGAGCTCGATCTCGAGCTCGATCGAAGATTCTCCAAGACTCCTCTTTCTGTTGCACTCGACCAGGGCTCGATCTCAGGGGCTCGAGCTCGTGCAAGATTCTCCAAGACTCCTCTTTTTGTCTCGTACTCGATCTCTTAGCTCGAGCTGCAGGGGCTCGAGCTTGCTTCTGCATCATCTCCTGCCTTAGCTCGATCCCTCTTGACCTTATGAGCTCGAGTCGCATGTCTAGATGGTCTTGAGTCTAACTTCGAATCGCCTGAAAGTACACAACGGACCAAATATGCAAGATGTATGCAATCCTAATGCAAAACACTCTAAGTATGCGAAACTAGAAATAAATGACAAGAACAGGTTAAATAACAAGCCTAGATGTATGAATTATGTGAGTTAAAACGATGCAAAATGCAAACATATCACCACCCTGGAAACAACGAGTACCCAAATGCTGCATATGCTCCAGTACCTTCAGATAAGCTGGTACAGGAGGCTCAAACACACGATCTCCAGCTTTTCTAACTGGTGCCTCTAGACGGACCTCAACCCGTTCCACATTCTCGGGCACAACATTTTCTGCGGCCCCATCGTTTCCAACAGGTGGTGCCACAGGATCCTGTCCTGCTACAGAAATTCTAGCTAGCAACTAAGCCATAGTGGCCAACACCGGTGCCATCGCTTCCTGAATAACATCAACATAGGCCTGACGATGGTTCTCAGCAACATTTTCACCAACATTCTCAGCCGTTTCAGCTCAGGCTGAGTTAGCTCCAGAGTTCTCAGAACCTCAACCGTTTCTGCGCATGCTTCTAGTCTATCTAGCCATCTGCAAAGACTCAAAAATTCATGCTAAGTTCACACAAACTCAGCAAAAACTCCCACGCCAAACGACTTCATAAACCAATCATCACAATTTTTTCAGAAAATCACAGAAAAATTTTAGACTTACTGCGAGACTTGGCGTTGGAAGGATGGTTTAACCTCAAAATACTCAAAATACTCACAAAAAACCTAGCAATCCTAGAATCAAACATGCTCTGATACCAAACTGGTATTAGAGTATCAACAAAATTTCACACAATTTCTAAAATCCTAGAGCCTACCGTGCTCTGATACCAAATTGGTTTCATAGTATAAACAAAATCTCACACAATTTCTAAAATCCTAGAGCCGACCGCGCTCTGATACCAAACTGTAACACCCCCATTTCGTAAATTTTTTAAAAATTTCTTACTATATATTGCTTCTCGAATACTAATCAAATTTTTAGTACACAAGCGGAAGACTTAACAATTTTAACCCACACCAATTTCGAATCAACAAACTCAAACAATTTATTTAAATCAATTAAATAAATTCTAACAACTCAAATTAAATACCAAAATTCCTCAAACTAATCTCAAATATTCTAATCTCAAATCATCGTCCAACTCATGCAATCATGCATATGAAATCAACAAAAATACTCAAAACTCAGAAACTACAAGACAATAACCATCCATCCACTCCAACGCCTCCATGTCCCGCGAGCTCCTCAATCATCTTTACCTGCATCCATGCGGTGGATACGTAAGCATTAAAATTGCTTAGTGAGGCGGTCGTCCCGTCTTACTAGGCACAATTACATAAACAATTCAACACAAATAGGCAAGATATGTTAAGGGATATTACTGCATGCAATTGGTTCCCAAACGCATAAGTCAAGAGTCTACACTCAAGACACATGCCACATCAAACGGAACCTCAAACTGTCATGACACAAACGCATACACGTAACATAAAACAATAAAGCCATAAACACCAAATTACTCTACAATTGCACCACGGTCACACACTCACCTTAGAGTTACTGTTGAGAACTTAAAAACACAGCAAATGAGGTTGATAGAACACGCCAATAACCTAGAAAACAAAACAAATTCGGATTTAGAATTCGATCCCAAAATAACCTCACAAACGATCTTATAAAAAGATCCTTACCAAACGGTGCACAAGCCAAGGCCTTGTACACGCTGATCAGCCTCACCATAGTCCTTAGAACAACCGGTGATCATAAGAAAGACACCACAAAAACACGCAACAAAACCCCATCAAAAATGGATCCAAACTAAGCCTCAAAAACGATCCCAAGAGCAACTCTTACCAAACGATGAGCAAGACTGAAGCCTCAGCAACCACACGGCCTCACTATAGCAAGATCAACACACGCTGATGACCAAAAACTCACAACAAAAGCTCCATCAAAACCGATCCAACACTTAGTCCGAAAAACAATCTCAAAAACGATCTCCTTACCGAATCAAGGACAGATCGGATTCTCCAACACTCAGATCGGTCTCTTCTCAACCTAAACAGCACACGCTAACATCAAAAACACCTCACAAGGTTCAGCAACAAATCCGATTTACAATATCAAACGGATCTAAAGGATAAAACCTTACCAAATCGGCTTTTCCTTCAAGGATCTCTCAACTCTGAATGGATCTGCTCTCACTGCCACGAATCCAGACCAAAACCATCAGAAACAACTCATAATTGAGTCCAAAACAAATGAAAAAGAGAGAGGAACGCTTACCCAAAATGTCAAGGCTCTCACACGGCAAAATGGGTATCTTCTTTCTCCACAAGGCTCACGATTTCTCTCAGCAAAAACTCGACTTTCTCTTTTTGTTCTAAGTGTCTAGGCGGCTGGGAAATTCAAACTAATGCTTATAAACGTCGACCCCTAAGCCCTTGCATTCAACGAGCCGGACTTAGTTTTCTTTCCCAATTTTTCCTTTCCTGTCGGGCCTTAAGTTCCCAAATCAGCCCAGGTCCCATACTTAGCCAAATTTTCGAGTTTTTGCTTCCAAAATGTCGATCCCAACAATAAAAATCAATTTGGCCCGACTCAAATCGATTTTGTCCCATCGGAACCCTAATTGACCCTCATCGGACTGTCTGTCGGTCCATATGAGAAACTCTTGGCCAAATTCATATCCCGTCGGTCCAACTTGTCCAAAAGCCGACCAAATATGATTTTAGGATAGTCTTTGTCCTAAAATCTATCCATGTCCAAAATATTAGTGATGTTGTCCTTACGGTCCCTCGGATGGTCCGTGTGTCCGAATTCAGACAAATCTTGTCCGAATCTTATCATGTCCGAATTTATCCTGTCCGAAATTTTAGAATCAATGTCCGAACGATCCTCGACGGTCCCTTGTCCTCTCGGACCAAAAATCTCTCATTCGGACAAAACTTGTCCTAACGACCGATCATGTCTACAAATGGACCAACCTTGTCCAATTATCCATTCTTGTCCGAAAATTCCCAATATAACATGGTCTTGTCCGAAATTTCCCAATCAGAACATATCATCTGTACGAACGCAGTCCATACGTCCGCACGTCCATCCAGACGTCCGCATCGTCCGTCCGCAAACCACATTCGTACATAGTGTCTGTACGTCCGCAGACCACCATCCGTACGTACTGTCCGTCTAGCCCAAACATCAGTATATTTAACCTGCCCGAGTTCCTGCCCATGCCGAGGAATGAGTTGCCTGAAGCACGGGTCTTACAGATATCCCCATCCTTATGCATGCACAGAATACATCTAGAAGATGAATCTAAAAATTCCATTGAATGACAAAGACGTTTAAATCCAAATTTACGAGATGTAGTACGGAAAAAAATTCTTAAACTTCTAGATGCAGGTGTTATTTATCCTATTTCATAGAGTACCTGGGTTTCACCTGTTCATATAGTACCTAAAAATGGTGGTATCACTGTGATAAAAAATGAAAACGATGAATTAATTCCCTACTAGAACAATCACCAGACATAGGATGTGTAATGATTTTAGAAAATTAAATGCGGCCACTAGAAAATATCATTTTCCTCTTCCATTTATTGATCAGATGTTAGAACAATTAGCAAATCACTCTCACTATTTTTTTTAGATGGGTACTCGGGATTCTTTTAAATCCCGATTCATCCTCAAGATCAAGAAAAAACGACATTTACATGTCCTTATGGTACCTTTGCGTATCGCAGAAAGCCGTTTGGATTATGTAATGCACCTGCAACTTTTCAACGGTGTATGATGTCAATATTTTCAGATTTAGTTGAATCAGTAGTTGAGGTTTTATTGGATGATTTTTCTCTGTATGGTTTTTCATTTGGTGGTTGTTTGTCTAACATATAAAAGGTACTTGAATGATGCGAAGAGACAAACCTCGTGCTTAATCGGGAGAAGTGTCATTTCATGGTTAGAGTAGGAATCGTTCTCGGGCATAAAATATCGGAAAGACGGATTGAAGTCGACAAAGGCAAGATCGATGTGATGACAAGTTTAGGACCCCCAAAAACGGTGAAAGATATACGAAGTTTTCTTGGTCATGCTGGGTTTTATCGAAGATTCATCAAAGATTTTTCTAAGATAGCGAGATCACTCACCAGCCTGCTATGAAAGGATGTCGAGTTTAACTTTCGATGACGCATGTTTCGAAGCATTCCGATCGATCAAGAAAGAGCTAGTGAGTGCACCAATAGTACAACCGCCGGATTAGGAATTACCGTTCGAGATTATGTGTGATGCTAGTGACTATGCCGTAGGAGCTGTGCTTGGACAACGCAAAGAAAAGAATCTAAATGTTATCTATTATGCAAGTCGAACGCTAGACGAAGCACAAATGAATTACGCCACTACGGAAAAAGAGCTTCTAACAATCATTTTTGCTTTTAAGAACTTCCGCCAACACTTAGTTGGTTCTAAGGTCATTGTACACACGGATCATGCGGTACTAAGGTATCTACTCGCTAAGAAGGATGTTAAACCTCGGCTACTCCGCTGGATACTACTACTTCAAGAGATCGATTTGGAGATAAAAGACAAGAACAGAATAGAAAACGGAGTAGAAGACCACCTTTCTCGGAGGAGAATCACTGACGAGATCCCTATTGACGATTCACTACCGGAGAAACAAGTATATGCCATTAGAGTACTGGTTGGCGAACACAACCTCAATAAGGAACTGAAAAGCATCAACGCCATCAAAGACAAGTCACCATGGTATGCCGATATCGTCAACTATCTTGCTTGTGGAGAGAAACCGCCTGATCTTGTCGGATACCATAAGAAAAAAAATTTCAAGGAAATAAACCAATACTATTGAGATGACCCGAACCTCTACACGCTGTGTAAAAATAAGATATATAGAAGATGTCTTCCGGAGCATGAAGTTCACGGGATTTTGACAGGATGTCAATGATCAACATGCGGAAGACATTTCGCTACATTCAAGACGGTGGCTAAAGTTTTACAAGATGGATTTTGGTGGCCGACTGTATCTAGAGACGCTCACCAATTTATCCTCACATGTGACACATGTCAAAGAAAAGGAAACATAAGCCAAAGAAACGAGATGCCTCAAACCCGATAATGGAGGTGGAAGTCTTTGATGTGTGGGGCATCCATTTCATGGGACCTTTCCCGAACTCTCATGGTAACAACTACATCTTAGTGGCGGTTGATTATGTATCTAAATGGGTAGAAGTCGTTGCAAGTCCAACAAATGACGTGAAGGTAGTTCTTAAACTTTTTAAGAGCATCATATTCCTGAGATTTTGGGTTCCAAGAGTGGTGATTAGCGATGGAGGAACACAATTCATCAACAAAACCTTCGATAAAGTCCTACGGAAGCATGGCGTTAGACACAAGGTGGCAACAACATATCATCCTCAAACAAGCGGACAAGTGGAGGTTTTAAACCGGGAAATCAAAGCAATCTTAGAGAAAACGGTAAATATTTCAAAGAAAGATTGGTCGCTTAAACTAGACGATGTTTTGTAGACTTATCGAATAGCTTTCAAGACCCCCATATGTACAACCTTGTTCAACCTTCTTTATGGGAAGTTGTGTCATTTGCCGGTTGAGCTCGAGTACAAAGCTATGTGGGCTGTCAACAATGGCATATCCATAATTTGTTTTTAACGGATTGAGATCATAACCAAATATAAAAATATTAAAAATGTAATAAAAATTTAATGGGCTGAACGTTTTTCTAAAAAATAAAGGGGTTCACATCTAATAGACAATACCATAAAAATTTAATATTAAAAAAAATATATGTAATGGACATAGCATAATATTTATTTTTTGAAAAGAAAGAGGTTCATGTGAACCCCTATATTAATGAATAGATCCGCCGATGGCTGTCAAGATGCTGAACTACGATATAAAGAGTGCTGCCAAGAAGCAACTAATGCAACTAAACGAGCTCGACGAAATTCTCCTAGACGCTTATGAGAATGCCCGGATATACAAGGAGAAAACTAAAGCATTCCATGACAAGAGGATACTTCGACGAGAGCTTAAGGAAAACGACCAAGTTCTGCTATTCAACTCCCGCTTGAAGTTTTTCCCGGGAAAACTTCGATCCCGTTGGTCGAGACCTTTCAAGATAAAAGCGGTGACACCTTACGGAGCTATTGAACTATGGGATAAGAATGGAGAAAGCTTCAAGGTGAATGGGCAGCGACTAAAACCGTATATCAGTTTTGAAGTCACTCTCGAACGTGAAACCATAGACTTGGAAGATCCTACAGAACTTCCGGAAGAATCCAAAAATCACTGAGACAACAACACCTTCAAGCTCAACGATGTTAAACGAGTGCACTTGAGAGGCATTCTCATGATTATTTTAATAAAACTAACACTAACACTTTCTCTCTCTTGCATATTTTTAGTTTTACAATGTCTTACAGATCAATCAAAGGCAAAACAAAGAATTTCGATGAAGAAATGAAGGGCATTGACGTGACCATCGACTAAGAGGGTCGATGTTACTCCAAGACGTTAAGCATCGACGCGAGCATCGACCGATCGTTGTCGACGCTCGCCAAAAAAAAACACGAGCATCGATCGTACGTTGTCAATACTCTTAGGTTTAGGGCCAAAATCGATTTTTTCGGTTTAATCCGGTTAAGGTAAGAGAAATTTGGTCCGGTTTAGTGTTTTATAAACACAAAAACTAGAGAAACCCTACTCTCTTCTAAAAAAATAGACCCTTAGCCCCCATTGAAGCTCTCTCCCAAGCTTCTTTCACATTCATTACCCCTCATCCTTAAACCCTGATTATTTGGGGAAATTAGTTGTTTTAACTCTAGATTACTCTCTTTCTACTCCATTAACCTCATTCGCAGCCAAGGTATGTTCTCAAATTTCTCAACCTCTCCATTGTTATAAAACTTGATCTTTGATGAAATTGATGGATAATTAGCTTGAAAATCATGGGTTTTCATAGATTATGATAGAGAAGTTGGAATTAGAAGTGAATTTTTGCATATGTCGAAGAATTTAGGTTGATTGGTAGTTAGGGTTCTTAATTGGGATTAAAAAAATAATTATTAGAGAAATTAGAAGTTTCTGATGACGAATGGTGTTTGGTATCGTGTCATTGAGAAAATTAGATTAGTCAATAATCACTTAACTCTAGAATTGCTCAAACGAAGAACAAACCATGTCTAGGGGAAGAGACGAACTGATTCACAAGCAACACAAGTTGCATTCGCTTCCAATTACATAACTCGCTTCGCTGACCATAGTATGCTATGGGATTTGGGTATTGATACAGATGTCTCGCTACTCTTCCACAACATGGGGCTCGAGCATTTCTTTGAGATGGCGAATACCGCATTTCGAAAACAGACATGTGATTTTCTCACCACCGCTAGGATAGAGAGGAGACAACAGAACAATGATGCATCAGACTCTCTCATCTTCTTCATTGGATGTAACAAATATCAAATCACTCTTAAAGAGATGAGAGAGCTATATGGGTTTCCTCCGGGAACTAACTCAAAAGCACACATTCCTCCAACTGAGTCGCAATCACTTTGGACTACCATCGCTAGTGGTCGTTTCAGATCAGGAAAATCCGACGCCTCATAGATTCGCCACCCTGCCATTCGTTATGCTCGACAAGTACTCGTGAACACTTTCTTTCCTAGATATGATATAGGAAAAATGCAGAGGGAGGAACTCGCCATACTCGCTGAAGGGCTCGAAAGTGTGCTCGTCTCCTGTGAAGATGGCACTAGCCCACGGGGAATAAACAGACCATTATGCTTTGCTAGTATTCTGACACAGAACCTAATCGCTTTTGGAGAAGCTGCTTATCAGTCGACGATACCAGATTTTACAATTAGCATTGGTGGAGTAATCACCCCTATATTACTTCATTGTGGGATTGAAATGGAGGATACGAATGACCTGATAACAAGAATGAACCTGAGTTACCTTCAAGAAAACTGTATGCTAGCAGGCCGTGTTGGTAATCAATACGTCTACACTTTCCGACAATCAAATACGCCAGGAGATGAACGAAGACTCCTGCTACTCAACCAAGACATCACTACGATGGAAGTACCAGTAAACTTGCGTTTCCAGCCGGGTATAGAGTGGAATTTCATTGAAGACGAGCATAACCCCATTCATACTTCGCCCCGACGCTCCCAAGATCGCTTTCGTACGTTACATCGGGGACTGACAAAAACTAGTTTTCGAGTAAGATATGTTAGTCCACTTCTATTTCTTCATTCTCATTTTATTTTCTTTTTTCTAATTTTAATTTTTATGTATTGTTTACGATGTTTTCCTCTTGCTTTTTTCCACCGAGATGGTGAAAAATAAGTCTGAAGAAGGCATCGTAAACTCACTTCTAACATTTCACATTTTTCTTATTTTTTTTATCTTTTTATGCTTTTATTTTTCTTATGTTTTTATTTTCTAAGACTTAAAAATTGTTTTACTCTTTTCTCTTAGTCATGGTTCAATAACTCATGGCAAGGTTTTTAATGAGGCAACAATTTTGAACTTTATCATGACGCTATCTATACTAATATTCTTACGCTTTTTGAGAATTAGCAATTAGCCTCAAGCAGGAATACTGGAAAACCCATAAGTGGACCGACAAACCCCAAAAAAAGGACCATTCTCTCGGCGACTTAGACGCTTCGGAGTTGATCCCTTGACCTTAATTAATCTAACTACTCTTGATTTGGAGCTGGAGATACATTAGACATGAAACCTCTATGAGACCCTACAAGGCTCATCTAAGTAAGTACGATTCCCCTTTTCCTTTCATTCGATAAGAAAAGAAAATAAAATAAAAGAAAAAGGATATAGAAGCGAACTGGGCATTGGAAGCAACCAGTTTCAATGTTCGCGTCTCAAAAAAACTTATCCTAGAAAGGAGCCTAAGAGAAAAGGCGATCGATAAAAAAAAAATGATACCCTAGAAAAATATGGAAAAATCGATCAACCTTGAAGTGAGAAAAGAAAGAGGAAAGGAATCGTATCAAGACGACCTTGAACTTACAGAAATCCGAAAGAGTAAGTGCTTGCGTCTTTTGATCATTAGTTCTATGTTGGGACCTCACGCTTAAAAATGAATAAAGGGGATCAACAAAGAACAGTCAAAGCTCGAAGATGAATGTGGCTCTTAACTAAGGTAACTCGCTAGTTTATGGTGAAGTACATGTAGTACGTTTGAAGTTAGTTCTACCTCGCTAAGTTGAAGGATATTAGTACTATAAGATAATGTAAGGTATTGTTCAATATATATATTGTGGAACCTCTACACTAGCTTAGCTTTTGTTTGCCTGAGGACAAGCAAAGAGATAAGTCTGGGAGAGTTGATAACACTCATATTTACATATTTTCATACATTCATATAGGTTATTTCCATAGGTTTTAGCTAACGTTTATGACTATTTTAATGCATTTTCATTTGTTTATGTTTTAATAAGTCCTTAGGACAAAATCAATGATTTAAGAAGTGTTTTGGAGCCATAAGAACCTTGAACCTACTTGTTGGGGCCAAGAATATCATGGAAAGACATCTCGAGAGCCTCAAGAAGGAAGCACCGACCTTAACATCGATCAGGAGTAGTCGATGCTCATCTTGGGCAAGCCATCGACAGACAGCATCGACCCGGGCCAGTCGATGCTCTTCCTCGGATCCGAACTTGAAGCTCACGACGAAGACCATCGATGAAAGCAACGAACAGGAGTGGTCGATGCTCATCCTGAGGATCCACATTGACTAAGAGCATCGACCTAGGGTCGTCGATGCTGACTCAGTGGACAGAAAAGGAAACTTTGGTTAATGCAAAATGCAAGATATGGAAGCTTTGAATCTAGAGTTTATACCTTCCAGAAGCTTATAAGGACGCCCTAAGACTCCCCCAAGCCTTCTAAACTCTATATAAACACATGTAATGCTCATTAGAGAGGGTTCCCACTTTTTGCATAACTTTGTAGCCACCACTTAGAGAGAAATCTCATATGTTCTTTTGCTCTTAAGTTTTATTATGCAAGTTCTTTAGCTCTTCTTCTTCTTCTATTGCTTTATTTACCGCTTTTCTTTATTGTTTATCATGTCTTCTATCTCATATACTATCGCTACCCTCGCAGTTATGAGTGAGTAGATCCTTTAGATCTCTACGGTGGAGATCGATGATGGGATTTCCTGATTAGAGATTGATGTTTTGTGTTCTTAACCGATTAATTACCTTGTATGTGTTCTATGGCTAGATTTACTCCCTTGGGAGTTGATATGTTTGCATTTTATATGATTTGAGCATGCATTTATCTTACATTTAGCCTTGTTTAATAGCATATTCCTAGCATTTGTTTCCGGTTTTGCATACTTAGAGTGTTTTCCATTAGGATTGCATGCATATTGTATTTTGGAGCTGTATCAGGTACATTCAAGGAATGTTGAGGATGTTGAGGCAAAGAAGAGAGTGAGACCAAAATGATCTTCGAGCAGACAGCTCACTTTCGACCCAGGTCCCTCGAGCCTGTGCCAAGAGTGGAGTCTTGGAACCCCACTCGACCCCCGAGTCGAGTCCCCAGTGGACCAGAAAAATAGTCTTGAAGAATTTTAGCCCTAGACCAAAGCACTCGACCTGGGGTCGAGTGCCTTGAAGTTGTTTTGTCTTTTTTGTGATTTAGGGTTTTACTTAGGACTATAAATACCTGGTATTATCCATTGGGAAAATGTATGGTCCGCTGGATTCTTCTCTCTAAACCTATTTCACTGCTTTTTGTAGTCTGATTACTTGAGATCTATTGTTATTTCTGTTTGATTTTCAGTATTATCTATTCCATCTTCATCTTTCTAATTATACAGTTTTAATCATTTGGGTTTTTGCTTTTGATGTTCTTCATGGTTTCTAAGTAGTCTTTAGGGTTGTTAAGGATGGGTTAGGTGTGGAATCTTAGTCTCCTAGGTGGTTTAAGTTTAGATTGTTTGATTTCCCACTTACAGATTGAGTGTTAACTGTCTAATTTTTCTGATCGTGGAATTAGAACATGAGGTATTCCACACCGGAAGGTGTTTGATGAAATGCACGGAACTAATTCAGTTTACATTCCTAGCACTAGAGATTAGTTGTCTAGGGTGTTTATTGGCTTTAATAGACTGAATCTTAATACTGCTAGGTTAGATTTATAGAGATTTAGGATGCGGAACTAGGCAGCTTGAGGTTATACGTCATGAGAATGAATTTATTGCTAATGAGTTTATTGTCTAGGGAGCACAAGGTAGATTAGGAGAGGAAACATAGATAACCCGTCAGGAGCTTATATGATTGAACTCTGTTTGCATTGCTGTTTTTAGTTTCGTTTGCAACTTCGTAATGTTTTTAGTTATCGTTACATTGGGTTGCTAATCTTGTGATCCTTGAATTAAATTGGTTTGATAGCATCCTTTATAACTTTCGTCCATTTAGTTGACACCTTTCTCTTTACAATGGCGGTGCATTAGGGAATTGACCATATCAGTTTGTTTATATCAAAACCTTATTGATTTGGCGCCGTTGCTATTTGGGTGTTGTTTGTTACAATTAGGATTTCAAATCATTTCAGATCAAGTTCTTTTCGTCTACTCTGTTACTCACATTCTGTTACCTTCATTGTCTTTGCATTTCAGGTAGTTACAAGCACATTGACCTCGACCGCAGTCAGTCGGGTCTCTCTCCCTCACTGTATCGAAACGAGATCGAAACCAGGAATCTCTATACCTCGACACATTAACCGACTGCAGAAGCGGTTGCTAGCGTAGAGAGAACACCTCAGAGTAGATCACCAGGATCAAGTGGGAATGGAAGACAACCCACAGGGACTGAATGAGGAAGGACCTCCTCAGCGGAGGCCACAGTTGATTGGAGCAGGGGATGCTCCTAACACTCATACTCAGAGACAAGGGATTGTACCTCCTACAATCCAAAACAACAACTTTGAGATAAAGAGTGGTTTGATAGCTATGGTGCAAAGCAACAAATTCCATGGGTTGACTATGGAGGATCCTCTTGATCACTTGGATGAGTTTGATAGGCTCTATAGCTTCACCAAGATTAATGGAGTCAGTGAAGATGGCTTCAAACTTTGGCTTTTCCCTTTCTCTCTTGAGACAAAGCCCATCTGTGGGAGAAGAATCTACCCCATGGCTCTATTACTTCATGGGATGACTGCAAGAAAGCTTTCCTTGCCAAGTTCTTCTCCAATGCTCGCACAGCTCGCCTCCACAATGAAATATCCGGATTTGCCCAGAAAGATGGGGAGACTTTCTGCGAAGCCTGGGAACGATTCAAAGGTTACACTACTCAGTGTCCTCACCATGGTTTCCGCAATGAGTCCCTACTCAGCACTCTTTACAGAGGAGTTCTCCCAAAGATAAGGATGGTTCTTGATACAGCAAGCAATGGCAACTTCCTCAACAAAGATGTCAATGAGGGCTGGGAACTAGTGGAGAACCTTGCTCAATCAGATGGGAGCTACACTGCAGACTATGACCGGTGCGTGCGGGGAAGTGTTGATTCTGCTGAGACTACGAGGAAAGAAATCAAAGCTTTGAATGCCAAATTGGATAAACTCCTCCTCAGCCAACAGAAGCACGTTCACTTTGCAAGCGAAGACCAGATCTTTCCGATTCAAGATGGGGAGGATACTAGTATGGAAGAGGTCAGCTATGTTCAGAATCATGGCGGCTACAACAAAGGCTTCATCAACTATAAGAACGACCCCAACTTTTCTTATTGGAGCACCAACGTTGCCAACCCCCAGGATCAAGTCTACCCACCTCCGGAACAACCAAATCCGAACAAGCCATTTGTTCCTTACAACCAACATCAGAGCTTTCCCCCTAAGCAGCACTACTAGGGAAGTTATCCGCAAGAGGGAGTCATGGGTCCACCACCTGGTTTTACACCTCATCAAACTCAGATTTCTACCGCTCCAGATCAACAATTGACAACCATGCTGCAACAACTCCTACAGGGACAAACAACTGGTGCGATGGAAGCAGCCAAGAAGTTTGGTGAAGTAAAGACTCAGATGGATCACACCTACAATGATCTCAACAGCAAGATTGAGGCATTGAACTCCAAAATCAAATACTTGGAGAACAACTCTGCATCCACTTCTTCCACAAAGCCTATTGGACAACTTCCAGGAAAAGCGGTCCAAAACCCAAAGGACTTTGCTCATATCAATGCCATCACCCTAAGGAGTGGAAGAAAGTTGCCTGCAAGGGAAGGATCAGATCCAGTCACTGCGGACAGTGAAGATGAAGATGGGGAGGATTTGAATTGTAGAGACGGACCAGAAGAGAAGCCAGACTCGACCAAACCGATCGAGTCCCAGGTCGCGTCAGCCCACCCTCTGCTGAAAAAGCAGTTGCTTCTGAGAAAAAGAAAGAACCCTTTGTCCCCCCTCCTTATAAACCCAAACTTCCCTTCCCAGGAAGATTCAAGAAGGAGAAATTGGAGAAGTATAGAGCGCTTTTTGATAAGCATATGAAAGAAATCGAGTGCAGGATGCTTCTTTTGGATGCCTTTCCACTTATACCTCCATATCAGAAATTCTTGAAGGATGCATTGAATGAGAGAGTAAAGGAGATTCAGGGAATGGTAGTCTTAACTAAAGAATGCAGTGCCATCATACAGAAGAGGGTTATCAAGGAGAATCTAGGCCAGGTTGGTTAAACACGCCGTGCTCACTTGGGTCACTTGTTTCGAATTGCCTCGTGAACTTGGGCATCTATCGACTCATGCCCTTTCATTAGCGAAGGTTGGGGTTCAGCAAATATAAAACTTGCACAGCAGTCTAGCTACAGCGAGTGCATTTAGAACTCCTCGTGTTAGAAGATCACCTCGATGGTTGGAGCTGTTGAGGTACTCGGATTTCGTAGTTACGGAAATGGATGAAAGAGCAGAGAGACCTCTGATTCTTAGGAGCCTTTCTTGGTGATATATCATGGATTTTACCGTTTTTTAGCCATGATATAAGTAGTTTTCAGATCTTTCAGTCTTTTTATCATTTTAGAGTCTTTTTCAGGTTTGCGTTTGGGGCGAGTGGAGATTTTGGAGACATTTGGAGCCTTTTGGAGCAAACCGAAGAGAAAGTACCCGTTTGAAGCCTGAGTATCGATCGACACCATCCCAGTGTCGATCGATACCGGCAGGCTGAAGCATGGTATCGATCGACACCGTCCGGTCGATCGATCTGCATTGGCGGAGATAGATATCGGAAGAATTCTGCAAAGAAGCCCATACTTTCCATTTACAAAGAGGCCCTCGTGTTTTTAGACCTATTTAAGCAAACTCTTGATCTTTAGGTTGAGGACTTTACTTTTCATTGTGCTGAGCCACCATTGAGATTTGAGAACTTTTGTGAGGGATCAGACTCTGTTCATCATAGAGAGATCCGAACCCTTGTTTTTATTCTTTTGTTTAATTTCATGATTTATTCAGTGATGTTGTTTTTTCATCATCATGTCTGATTTATTCGGTGATGATGTTGTTCGGGGTTTTCTCATATGGATTTCTCGATTTATGACAATTGATTTGTTAGGGTTCATAATCTGAATAGTTCTTCACCATGGTTGTTCTCAAAATTATTCTAACCTGATCACTTAGAATTTAGAACTAGATTAATCGATTAGGCGCGCGGCAATTGTCGATAAAACTAGGGTGGCTTGGATTATCTGCAAAGAGATTTGGTTTAATCGAATTGTGAACATATCAAACTTGAATTGATTGCTGGTTTACTGTGTAGGATTTGCAAAAGATTTGGAATTCTAGATTTTAGACTTAGTTAGTTTTAGCGCAGTTGGTTAAGCTATACTTTCGTGTTTGAGTTCGAAACGCGCTTAATTGAATTGAACCTTAATTGATTAATTATTTATCATTGATTTCCTGAGAGTTACCCTGAGCTAGCTTCCATCCATATGTCGACCAATCTTATTTCAATCATTTGTTTTCTCATTGTTTATTGTTTAACTAGCCTGCATCTTATCTATTGCGTGAGTTTTCAGTTCTGTGTTCGACCCCTAACTTTGCAGCAATGCTTTAGTATCATTATAGGGTATTAATTTGAGCATATCAAATTTGGTTGCAGGGGTCTAAAATTCACCGTTAAATTACAGTTGTCGATTTGTCTAAGTTAAGTAAATCCGTATCGATCGATCTCCATTGGTATCGATCGACACTGAGCATCTGTTTTTAAATTTTGGTTACTTATTTTCGTCTCTTTTGATTTTCAGGTGTATGCATCAGCGTGCTACCGGAGAAAGAAGGGCACCACTGATCATCTCTCTCGCTAGCGAGCTTGAGCGCCGAATCGGACAAAGAAAAGAACTACGTTGAGATGGATCTTCCACAAGGTTTGGTGCATGATGAGGAAGGTGAACAAATACCTCCTCCACAACAACCCGAGCTGTTGCTGAGCGGACTTGCGATTACAGAGGCGGATCAATTCTATGCCAATCGTGCCGTCCGTATTCCAACTTTCGAGGAATGACTTTGAGCTGAAGCCTTACTTCACTCTTGTTGGACAGCACCCTTCACCGGTCTCTCATGAGCACCCTATGGATCACATCGAGAAATTCGAGGACTTGGTCACCGGTATGAAATCATGGAGTACCACAGAATACTCTTTTGTAAGCTCTTTCCATACTCTCTTGGTGGAGAGCAGCTTCTGGCTGAGCTACCTCCCGGATCTCTCTCTTGGAGCGAGACCAAGAGCATTCTGAACAATTTCTATGACGATGCGAGATCGGAGGACTCGGGAACAAGCTCTCAATTTTCTCAGGTCAGCGAAGCACTCAGGCTGCTTGGGTGAGATTCAGATCCTAGAGAGCATCCACGGTTTCGTCAAGTTCAGCTGCTCGGGATCTTTTGGAGGATTGATTGGCGGTATCGATGGCACTGGATTACTGCAAGCAGGGAACTTCAACACTAGGATTCCAACCGATCTTTGTGAAGCTGATTGAGAACTTGGCGTCTAGCAATAGCACAAGAATGCTGATTTCGGCAGCGGCTCGCTAGTGTTGCGATGGTTCGCATTCTGAGGTTCAGGCGAAGCTGGACACGATGCCTGACCTCTTAGTGGGAAAGGCGAAGAAGGCTGTACATTTCTGAGGAAGTAGAACATTGAAGATGAGGCGAGGATGTTAACTACATTGGTGGTTACGGTTTTCAGGGTCAGCGATTTGGTTACAACAATCGACCGACAACATCAACAAGGTGGTTACAAGTCGGAGAGAGTAAGACGGAGATCCTCTTGGAACAAATTCTGCGGGGACAAGAAAAGATGACTGTGGATTTCAATAGAAAGCTGGATAATTTATACGATCGAATGGGAGAATCGGCGCTCCGAAATCCATCGAGAAGATCTTTGGAAAATCAAATAGCTCGAGACATCGGCTGTCAAGGGAAAGATAGTTCAACCACGCATGGACATGTCAATCATCACCTCGGCGCTAGAGAGAGAGGATTTTGAGCTGAGATACTGTGTTCGTATTCGTAATACTAGTATCGACCGATACACTGGTATCGATCGACACCAACCTGCGAGGCGATACAAAACTCCGGTATCGATCGACACTCATCGGTATCGGTCGATACCCGCGCTGAATCAATAACGAAAAGGACAGAGATAGTTGAGGAACAGGTATACAAACCAAAGCTCGAGGCATTGCATGCATCGGAAACTTCGAGACTCAATTGCTCGGACCCTGTCTTGAGAAGACAAGAGGGGTTTCTTCCGAGGGAAGACTGAAGATCAAGAGCTCACATCAACGCCATAAGTCTAAAAGTGGAAAAGTGGTAAATTCAGGAGTTAAGCGACTCAATAGCTGAAAATCCGTCGATCTTGCTGGAGATGGCAGTGGGATCTGAAAATCAGGTCGATCGACACTCCCGGTATCGATCGATCAGGCGACCAAGGAAGGAACTGTCGAGAAAGGGTTAGCGAGTTGCCTATCTATTATTCCCAAGCTGACAAGAGAGGAGTGGGAGGCTGCTAGAAGCAAGTTTTGTCAAAAAAATGGTTGCAGGACCTCCCGTTGCTGATACCCACCACCGAGACAGTTGACAAGAGGAAGACCAGGGAAATTTTCAGTTCCATGCTCCATCTCAGAGTGAACTTCAGGAGTCTCGTTGACTCAGGGTCTAGTGTCAGCGTCATGTCAAGAGCGTGCGAGAGATTGAAAGCTGATATGAGATCTCTAACACGCTTCTCACATGCAGCGTTCTTGCTCACTCCCTTACGCTGATTCTTGATTTACTTAAAATAGGAGATTGTCGATTCTACTGATTTTCAGGTTGTGGAGATGAGCAGGATCCAGGGTGCCCTTGATTTTGGGAAGACCATTTATGGCTACTGTTGGCGATCATGGACACGCATAAGAAGAGAATCTCTTTCTCTTGCATTGGGAGGCGTCTTCTGCGATGTCATTCCCTCGGAGGCACGACATGTCTCGTATCACCATTGCCTCGGGTGAGACTCGATGATCGATGCTCGATGAGTCTTATGATGAACCAAAAGTCGCAGATGTTTCAAATGACCCCCTCACACCCAAGAAAGTTGTGGAAGACCAAGGCAACGAGGAAGGCGACGAGCAGAAGATCAACGGTGCTGCTAATTTCACTTTGATTCCTCAGAAGTGTGATGGAGATTCGATCGAATATAAGGTGAAGTGCAAGGGCACCTCGAAACCTTTCTCAAGGTTAGAGTTCTCATTCTACGGAGATGAAAGAGAAAGAAGAGGATATGATGAGCAAAACTTTGAAGCTGGAGATGTCGGTTGTGGAGCTTATTTCGAGTGAGTCCTCCCTTGTCGGATAACTTAGCCAAAGTCAAGCTCGTGACATTAAACAAGCGCTTAGTGGGAGGCACCCAAGTCTATAAATATGAGTTTTTGTGTTTTGTTGTGTCTTGCGAATCAGGTCGGAAGGATGGTCGGTGTCGATCGACACCACCTTGGTATCGATCGACACCACTGCTCTATGTAACACCTCTTGTTCTTGACTATTTCGTTTGTCCTTTGATTTCTTTCACCTTCTCTGGGCTTGATAAACAGGGGACGTGTTGTTTAAGTCTGGGGAGGTAGTTCTTACATTGTGTTTCATTTTGAAAAAAAAAAAAAAAAATGATTTTCGTGTCAAAACAACTTAGAGATTCTGTGCTTTCGGTTTTGATGTGCTGGTTTTGCTTTTGAGTGTCTATTATTCAGGGTCAATATCAGTTCGGTAATGAAAAATCGAGGTAAACCAGCCAGAATTCATGGATTTCTCGACAAGTTTTCATCACAAGTTTTAAAATTTTGCACTTAAATATAAGGTAAATGTCGAGATTCATCATTCATTACCTAGCTAAGGAACTATTGCGTATGAAAGAAATGGTAGATCTCCCCGTGATAAGTCTGGATACATTGAGAGGGTAAGAACAGGGAATTCGGTAGCTAACACTATCGATATTCTCGAACCTTGATTTGTATATGCAGTTAAAAAAAAAAAGAATCAATAAGAACTGGATACATTGAGAGGGTAGAGCAGGGAATTCGGTAGCTAACACTATCAATACTCGCGTCTCGAACCTTGATTTGTATATGCGATTAAAAAAAAATCAATGAAGCTGGTTGTGAAATAAGTGCAGGGGAGTTAAATACAAGAAAAAGTTGAATGAATTGTTCTTATGGTATTGTATGACGAAAGAATCTAGAAAGTTAGTGGACATTGATTTTAGCGATGCTGGCGATGATAAGCTTGGATGAACACTTAGCGGGGTCATGAGTGAAGTCTGTGGAATGGGAATTCGATGGAGAAGTACATGGAGGTTAGATCAGTGATCGAAGCGGTGGTTGGGAAGAGGATCATTTGATTTCGGTACCAGATCGGATCTGGTTTTTCAAACCTCTTTCTCTCACTTAGTTTTTGTTTTGCTTGAGGGCAGCAAAGGCTAAGTCTGGGGAGTTGATATATCATGGATTTTACCGTTTTTAGCCATGATATAAGTCGTTTATCGAGTCTTTCTAGTCTTTTTCATTTTAGAGTCTTTTCAGGTTTTAGCACGTTTGGGACGAAATTGGAGATTTTGGAGACATTTGGAGCCTTTTTGGAGCAAGCAGAAGAAAGTACCCGTTTTGGCTGAGTCGATCGACACCATCCGTATCGATCGATACGGCATTTTGAAGCATGAGTATCGTCGACACCATCACGTATCGTCGATACCGGCTTCGAGGAGATAGATATCGAGGCGAGAATTCTCGCAAAGCCCAATACTTTCCCTTATTTACAAAGAGGCCCGCTCGTGTTTTTAGACTATTTAAGCAAACTCTTAGTCTTTAGGTTAGGAGACTTTACTTTTCACTTTATTCTTGAGCCACCATTGAGATTTGAGAACTTTTGGATCAAGACTTTCATCATAGAAGATCCCGAACCCTTGTTTTATTCTTTTGTTTAATTTCATGATTTATTCGTGATGTTGTTTTTATCTATCATGTATAAGTAGTTTCATTTTAGGTTCAGGGTTTTCTCATATTTTCTGATTTATGACAATTGATTTGTTAGGGTTCATAATCTGAATAGTTCTTCACCATAGGTTGTTCTCAAAGCTATTTCTAACCTGATCACTTAAATTTAGAACCTAGATGTCGATTAGGCCGACGGTCTGATTGAATATCTGATAAAACCTAGGGTGAGCAATTGGATTATCTGCAAAGAGATTTGGTTTAATCGAATTGTGAACATATCAAACTTGAATTGATTGCTGGTTTACTGTGTAGGATTTGCAAAGAGATTTGGAATTCTAGATTTTAGACTTAGTTAGTTTTCGCAACGACAGTTGGTTAACTATACTTTCGTGTTTGAGTTCAAGAACAGCGCTTAATTGAATTGAACCTTAATTGATTAATTATTATTTATCATTGATTTCCTGAGAGTTACCCTGAGCCTAGCTTCCATCCATATTAATCGACCAAATCTTATTTCAATCATTTGTTTTCTCATTGTTTATTGTTTGCTTAGCACAATCTGCATCTTCCATCTATTGCGTGAGTTTTCTTGAGTTCCTGTGTTCGACCCCTAACTTTACTGCAGCAACTGCTTTAGTATCATTATAGGGTATTAATTTGAGCATATCACTTGGCTACAGCTGGGGTAGTGATTGATGTTCCAAAGGGAAAGATCGATCTTAATGAAGAAGATCACCTTCAAACTGTTTTGACAAAGAGTGGTGAAGATGGGTATCTCTACAATGAAACCTTGGGCTATGAGATGATATTGGACTCACATAAGGCTGTGGAAGGGTTAGAAGTCTTTGAGGATCTGATTGGGGTTGAAGGAGAAGTTTTTGCTGCAAACGGTATAGACGCTACCGCCCAACTCGACCAGCCAGGTCGAGTCCACACACCACCCACTGCAGACTCGACCGAGCCACTCGACCCTAAGGTCGAGTCAAGCCTCCCTGCATCCTCCGATTGGTCAGAACTCAAAGCACCCAAGTTATATCTCAAAGCACCCAAGTTATATTTCTAGGACCTAACTCCACGTACCCAATCATAGTCAATGATAAGCTTAATGATGATGAGTTGCATTTGCTGTTGACTGAATTGAGAAAATTTAGGAAAGCCATTGGGTATTCTCTGGATGATATAAAAGGGATTTCACCTAGCTTATGTATTCATAGAATCATCTTGAAAATGAAAAATATGCTAGCATTGAACCTCAGAGCAGATTGAACCCGAATTTGAAAGAAGTGGTTAAAAAGGAAATTCTTAAGTTGCTAGAAGCTGGAATCATCTATCCCATATCCGATAGTACTTGGGTTTCTCCTGTGCATTGTGTTCCAAAGAAAGGGGGTATAACTGTTGTTAGGAATGATAAAGATGAACTGATACCCACTAGAACTATCACTGATTATAGGATGTGCATTGATCAGAAGTTAGAAAGGCTTGCAAATCATCCTTATTATTGTTTCTTAGATGGGTATAGTGATTTCTTTCAAATTCCTATTCACCCTAATGATCAAGAAAAAACTACTTTCACTTGTCCATATGGAACATTTGCTTATAGGAGAATGCCTTTTGGTCTTTGTAATATACCTGCTACTTTTCAGAGATGCATGATTTCTATATTCTCGGATTTAATAGAGGAGACTGTGGAGGTATTCATAGATGATTTTTCCGTGTATGGCTCCTCTTTCTCCTCCTGCCTGTTGAACCTTTACTAGGTGCGAGGAGACAAATCTGGTTCTGAATTGGGAGAAATGCCACTTTATGGTCAGAGAAGGGATTGTCTTGGGGCACAAAATTTCTGAGAATGGGATAGAGGTGGACAAAGCCAAGGTCGATGTGATGATGTAGTTGCAACCACCTAAGAACGTCAAGGATATCAGAAGTTTCTTGGGTCATGCTGGGTTCTACAGGCGGTTCATCAAGGATTCCTCAAATATAGCCAGACCACTCACTAGGCTACTGTGCAAGGAACAAGAGTTCATCTTTGATTCTGAGTGTTTGAGGGCTTTCCAGCTGATTAAGGAAGCTTTGGTCTCAGCTCCAATAGTCCAAGCACCAAACTGGGACTATCCGTTCGAAATCATGTGTGATGTCTCGGATTATGCTGTGAGAGCTGTTTTGGGTCAAAATATTGACAAGAAGCTGCATGTGATCTATTATGCAAGCAAAACACTTGATGAAGCTCAAGGGAGATATGCAACAACAGAGAAGGAGTTGCTGGCTGTTGTCTTTGCTTTTGAGAAGTTCAGAAGCTACCTAGTGGGTTCCAAGGTGATAGTCTACACTGACCATGCAGCACTAAGGCACATCTATGCAAAGAAGAAGACTAAGCCAAGACTGCTCAGATGGATCCTTTTGCTTCAGGAGTTTGACATGGAGATTGTTGACCAAAAGGGCATAGAGAATGGAGTAGCTGATCACTTGTCAAGGATGAGGATAGAAGATGCATTGCCAATTGATGACACCATGCCTGCAGAGCAGCTCATGGTTGCCAAGATTGCCATAAAAGTCTATCATGATGCTGTTAAAATCAATGAAGTCAAGGCGCTAAAAGAAGAGAAGCTGCCTTGGTATGCAGATTTCGCAAACTACCTTGTAAGCGGCGAAATTCCTGCAAGTCTGGATGCTTACAGAAGAAAGAAGTTTTTGAGAGATGTGAACCATTACTTCTGGGATGAACCCTACTTGTACAAGAGAGGTTCAGATGGTTTATTTAGGAGATGCATAGCTGAAGAAGAAGTAAGGGGGATTTTGGAGCATTGTCATGGTTCTGCTTATGGAGGTCACTTTGCCACCTTCAAGACTTTACAGAAGATGCTGCAAGCGGGTTTATGGTGGCCATCGATGTTTAAGGATGCTAATGCCTACATCACCAAGTGTGATCCTTGCCAGCGAATGGGGAACATAAGTAGAAGGAACGAGATGCCTCAGAACCCGATTCTGGAAGTTGAAGTATTTGATGTGTGGGGCATTGACTTCATGGGGCCTTTCAATCCACCGTCTTATGGGAACAGCTACATCTTGGTGGCTGTTGATTATGTCTCAAAATGGGTTGAAGCAATGGCCTGCCCTACTAATGATGCAAAGGTTGTTTTGAAGATGTTCAAAAGTGTCATCTTCCCCAGATTTGGAGTGCCAAGGGTAGTAATCAGTGATGGAGGGTCTCACTTCATCAATAAACTCTTTGAGAATCTGCTGAAGAAGCATGGGGTAAGGCATAAGGTAGCTACACCCTATCATCCTCAGACCAGTGGGCAAGTAGAAGTGTCCAACAAGCAGATCAAGGGTATTTTGGCAAGAGTAGTAGGGGTTTCAAAGAGAGATTGGTCTGCTAAGCTGGATGAGACTCTTTGGGCATATCGAACAGCATTCAAAACGCCAATTGGTAGAACACCATTCCAGCTACTCTACAGTAAAGCTTGCCATCTACCAGTTGAGATCGAGTACAAGGCACTATGGGCAACAAAACTTTTGAACTTGGACATTCTCAGGAGAAGAGAGCAATGGATTTGCATGAACTAAAGGAGATCAGACTTGATGCTTATAAGAGCTCTAAGGTGTATAAAAAAGAACTAAAGCCTTCCATGACAGGAAGATTTTTCACAAAGAGTTCAAGGCTGGTGATCAGGTTCTTCTTTTCAACTCTAAAATCAGGTTATTTCCCGGAAAGCTGAAGTCTAGATGGTCAGGACCGTTCAGCATCAAGGAAGTGTTACCATATGAAGCAGTTACTTTGATTGGAAAAGAGCAATCCGAGTTCACAGTGAACGGGCAACGACTCAAACCGTATCTGGCCGATTGCATCATCCTAGAGGGGACCTCAATCCCTCTTGATGAACCTCTCCAAGCCTAAGAAACAGGAAGTCAAGCTTAAAGACTTTAAACAAGCTCACTTGGGACGAAGTCCCATGTCTATCTTTGTACCTAATGCTTTAGATTTTTGGTATTTTTGTTATTTTAGGTGTTGAAGTTTAATCTTTTGATTGTGTGTTTTTGGTCTACAGGTGTAATAAGGGGAGTGCAAGGCTTAAATGATGAAGAAAAGAAGAAAAGGCTCCACTTGACCGAGCCACTCGACCGCCAGCTCGAGCCAAGGGTTTTGGGCGCCTAAATTCGAATTTCAAATTTCGAACCCCGACCAAAAGAAAGGAACAGACTCGACCGGCCCCACTCGAGTCAGTGGTCGAGTCAATGGGGAGCCAAAATTTGAAATTCAAAATTTGGATCTCTAAACGCTCCTCCCTTGTCCCTTAGCTCCTCTCCTTGTCTATATAAGCCAATATTGAGTTCATTCATCTTCATTCACCCTCTAGCTCTCCAGATTTCAGAAAATTCAGAAAATGATCAACCAGTTCCTTTTCACCAAGCCTAGAAGATTTCAGGAAAAAGAATCGGGTCGTCGACCTTCTGCTAAGGCCGTGTTGAGACAGATTCAGAAGCTGAGAGGACCGGTTGCTCCACAAAACGAACCGATGGAGGTTGATCAGGAGCCACTCGACCCCCCGGTCGAGTTAGCCGTTCGAGTCAAGGAACCGAGGCAGTAGCTCGTGAATTCTAGCGAGACAAACGTGATGTTGCTCGAGGGAAAAAACCGGTGGAACCAAGCACGTTTGCGAATAGCAGCGAGAGTGAGGAAGAGGAGATCACGGTGGTTAAGAAAGAACCTGTGAGGCCTAAGTAGCTATCCGATGAAGAGTATCTAACCATCCTCCTTGCTAGAGGCTTTGCGGGAACAAGATATCCGCACCGAGAAACCTGTCTGAAGCTTGGTATAGCAAGAGATGTGGAGTACCTATACGAGATGAGCAGCCTCATCACCTTCATGAAGTTTCAGCTTGAAGCTTACCGGGAAGAAACATGCCATTTCCTCTCTTCCCTCAAGGTCCACTTCTACGAGGATGAACCAGAGTATGAATCTGATGGAGGCCCAGGTTTCATTACCTTCACGTGCAGGGGTTTGCTTCACTCCCTCACTATAAAGGAGTTAGACACTCTGTTTGGGTTCACAAGCGGAATGGGTACAATGCAGGAGATTGATGGAGAGGAGCTGCAAGCACTTTGGTCTACCATAGGCGATGACAAGCCATATTCATCATCCCGAACCAAGAGCTCTCAAATCCGAAGTCCTGTGGTAAGATATCTTCATAAAGCTATCGCCAGCACCATGTTTGCAAGGAAAGTCACAGGAAACTTCAACGATAGCGAAATGCAAATGCTAGATATAGCCTTGAAGGGTGTTTTGGGTTGCACAAGGAATGGAAGGGTACTAAGGGGAGATAGAGCAGACACGGGCCTCACTTTCGTTTTGTTGAGTCAGCTGCTGAGCTACAAGGATTGGGCCCTAAAGATGCATCGGATGAACTCGGAAGGAGAACTCAGCATTGGAGGAATAATCACTCCTATTCTGGTCGCTTGTGATGTGGAGCTGAAATCACAACCGTATGAACCCAGATGGATAGACATCGGGCACCTGAGGAGATCTAAATTCCTTGACCCCAGCCGGCCATCCAATGAGTACCTGTACCAGTTCACTCACCCAACCGCTGGAGAAGATAAGCTACATCTTCCTTGTACCAAACTTACCAACGTGAGAGTAGGTGACAACATAGACTTCATTCCACCGGTTGCCAGGCTCTACGACCCTTTCCGAGAGATTCCACAGCCAGAAGATTCAGATGATCAGGTTGGTGATGATGATGATGAAAATGGTTTAGCAAGGTATAGTTTTTAGAAATATCACTTGACAACAAAGCACAGCCCGACTTTGAAGGAAACACATAGGCGTATTGGGTCGCTACAGAAATGGAACAAGCTTCAGGGGAAGACCATTGCTACTTTGAAGGGTATAGTGAAGGAGCTAAAGGGACAGATGAAAGAAGTGCGGAATCAGTTCAAGGAGTTCCAGAACAGGTTCAGTGGTCCTTCTTCGAGAAAGGTGGTTTTGCCACAGATGATATTAAGGAGTGGTTCGCTTCGTACAGAACCACGGACTAGTGCAACCATGGAACCACCTAGACCGTTCTACAGACTCGACCAAGCCACTCGACCCCCCGGTCGAGTCTGTGGTCGAGCCATCACACCGACCAGCTTACACCAGGGAGAGCATGGAGGAATCTATCACCTCCTTCTTCTCCAACCCTTGAGGTACCAACTCCATCTATTTTTGTACATATCATTTGTTTTTTTTTTTTCTAGTATTTTTGTTGTTTCTTAAACCATCTTTCAGATTTTTATTACACAAGGGACTGTGTGATTTAAGTTTGGGGGAGGGTTTAAGATGTATTTGACATGTTTATTGTGCTCTTATTTTCCAATTTTATGCATATTTAAGTCTGCATACATCTAAGGCATAGAAAAACCAAACAAATTTGAAACTTTTTTGAAAAAACTAAACAAAAACAGAGTGTTCATGTAGTTGCATTTGCATTTTAGGATTGAGTCTAGATTGTTTTCATATAGGGCTGTTGCATATGCATAGGGGATTAGGATGATTATAACCTTGTAAGCCTGCTGATTCAATATGATAATCTCATTGCCCTCGTTTCTAGTTGTCTAATGCATCGTGAATGAACTTGAAGTAAGACTGCACCATACTTTGAATGCACAACTAGATAGTCTTGTTTGAAGCATGCTGTGATTTGACACCATTCCCTATTTACTTGAACCTTAATTTGATTTGTAATTATCTTGCTTATGCATTGCATTTGAACTCATGGATACCACATACATACTTGTATTTTTTTTCACCTTTTTACCACTCTTGCTAATCTAAGTAGCTGTTATCATTCCTTAGGACAGTTTCCCATACCCTTAACCTAACCTTCTTTCAAGCCATGTTTCTTTATTGAGTGTGAAAGGCATATTTCCGAATGAGCTTGGCAGAAAGTGTTAGGTTTGAGCCGACAAGGATAGAGCCTCATGTAGTTCTGGTTTGCAATTTTCGAATCAGATAGGACTAGGTGGGAGTTTGATCATTGGGTATAGGGTTCTACAAAAAGAGAAAAATATATATCTGGGAATGATGTAAGAAAGAAAAAATAAAAAGGAAAAAAAAAGGAGGGTTAAGAGTTCTTAGGAGAGGACAAGCTGAAAAATGATTTGGTCTAGTAAAAGATTGTTGGGGCTGTGCTAAGAATAGAATAAAAGAAAGAAAGGCAAAAAGCCTATTATATTAAGAGAAGAAAGCCAAAGCTGAAAGATAAAAACCCCCTAATCTGCTAGAAGTATTAAGAGCCTCTCTTTAGAACAAGAACAATAAGAAGAGAATGAGTTTGATCCAAGAGTCAAGGGTAGAATTAAGATATGTTTTTCTGGGTTTAGAACTAAGAGGGTTAAGAATCACTGGTGTATTATTGGGTAGATGAGAATCGATCCTTGTATGCATAAGTTGGTTCTTACCTTTAGCATTCTCCTGAAGCTCATTCCTTTTTCTTGAGTGATCCCTGTTTTGAAATGATTAAACCATATGAAAGGGACCATCTTTGTCTCTTAACCTTACCCTTAGCCAAATGAGTTCATTGAATGTGCATAACTTGATTCATGGTTTCTGCTTAATTGAATGTTAAAGGGAATGGTAGATTTGAATGCATGTCTAGGTTGAGACTTAATTGAAATTATGCCGTGAAGAGTATGGCTAAAGTTTTTAAGTAGAGTTCATACATCTTGCATTTTAGAACTAGCAACTTGGACATTGATATCATCTATCATATCAGCATGCTTTGGTTCTGAATCCCCATCTTCAAACCTCTCCTCCATCTTATACTTGTCTGCTTGAGGGCAAGCAAAGACTAAGTTTGGAGGAGTTGATATGTCTGTATTTTACATGATTTGAGCATGCATTTATCTTACATTTAGCCTTGTTTAATAGCATATTCCTAGCATTTGTTTCCGGTTTTGCATATTCCTAGCATTTGTTTCCGGTTTTCCATTAGGATTGCATGCATATTGCATTTTGGAGCTGTATCAGGTACATTCAAGGAGTGTTGAGGATGTTGAGGCAAAAAGGGAGAGCAGGAAGGAGGAAGAGCCAAACTCGACCAAGAACTCGAGGAGGAGGCTCGAGTGGAGCCAAAGGTGAAGTCTTGGACAGCTCACTCGACCCCCAGGTCGAGTCCCCACTCGAGCATGTGCCAAAGTTGGAGTCTTGGAACCCCACTCGACCCCCAGGTCAAGTCCCCACTCGAGTGGACCAGAAAAATGTCGTCTTGAAGAATTTTAGCCCCACTCRACTAAAGCACTCGACCTGGGGGTCGAGTGCACCCCCGATTTTAGTTATTTTGTCTTTTTGTGATTTAGGGTTTTACTTAGGACTATAAATACCTGGTATTATCCATTGGGAAAATGTATGGTCCGCTGGATTCTTCTCTCTAAACCTATTTCCTGCTTTTGTAGTTTGATTACTTGAGATCTATTGGTTATTTCTGTTTGATTTTCAGTAGTCTATCTATTCTAATCTTCATCTTTCTAATTATGCAAGTTTTAATCATTTCTGGGTTTTTGCTTTTGATGTTCTTCATGGTTTCTGAGTAGTCTTTAGGGTTCTTAAGGATGGGATAGATTAGGTGTGGAATCTTAGTCTTCTAGGTGGTTTAAGTTTAGATTGTTTGATTTCCCTTTTGGATTAGTGTTCTTAATGCTAATTTCTCTCTGATCAATTGGAATTAGAACTTAGGTATTTCCACACCCAGAAGGTGTTTGATGAAATGCCTGACAGAACTAATTCCAGAGATTTACATTCCTAGCCTAAGAGATTAGTTGTCTAGGGTGTTTATTGGCTTTAATAGACTGAATCTTAATGCCTGCTAGGTTAGATTTCGCTAGAGAGATTTAGGTCTGGAACTAGCTTAGCTTGAGGTTATCTGTCATCAGAATGAATTTGACTGCTATTGAGTTTATTGTCTAGGGAATAGCTCTGCTTGAGTATGTTAAACACCTAGGTAGATTAGGAGGAAACACTAATCAATAACCCCATCCTTAGGAGTTTCTGTTTTAATTGATTGAACTCTGTTTGCATTGCCCTGTTTTAGTTTTTGTTTACCTTCTGTAATGCTTTTAGTTATCGTTTTATTAGGTTGCTAATCTTGTGATCAATTACTTGGCTTGACTTAAATTAGTTTGATAGCATCCTTTCTGGCTAATAACTCGCCCATTTGGATTGACACCTTTCTGTGCTACAATGACAGTGCATTAG
This sequence comes from Boechera stricta, assembly GCA_018361395.1. Taxonomy (NCBI): domain Eukaryota; kingdom Viridiplantae; phylum Streptophyta; class Magnoliopsida; order Brassicales; family Brassicaceae; genus Boechera; species Boechera stricta. The sequence continues at coordinate 6,287,826 of CM031541.1, forward strand.
GGAATTGACCCATATCAGTTTGACTTATATCAAATTGACTTATTTCAGGAGTTGTCTAAGAGCTTGGTCTAATCCAAAAAGTGTGACCAAGTGTTTCGGGAATTTTCTACACCATGAGAGTGGGTAAAGGGCGTCAGATCTACATACTCGGAATAATTGTTAATATATAAATCTATTTTTAACTTGTAAGATTATCTAAATTAGCTTTGATCAAGTTAGTTTAACATCTTAAGGTCTTGATGCCATGAGAGTGGATAAAGATCGCGGAACTAAAAACATTAGAAGATTGACTACTTTGTTGAATTGCAATTGTTAGTCAATCTGGTCGATGACGAGATCGTTCTCAATGCTTGTAGAGCACCATGAGAGCGGGGTTTTTACAGAGAAATTAGTATATCACGAAACTGGACTAATTTATATACAAAATCTCTAGACCGATGGATACTAACGAAGGGTTAAAAAACATCAATTCTCATATTAGAAGATTTTCGGATTCGTTCCCATTCACCCTTGGGATCGTTTTCTTTATTATTATTTAATAGTTATTTAAATTAAGTTATTTTATTTTATTTTATTTAATTTCTGCAATTTACTTTATGTAATTTAATTTATGCAATTTAATTTCCGTTATTTAATTTATGTAATTTACTTTACGCAATTTATTTTCTGATATTTAAGTTACACTATTTATTTTACTCAATTTAATTAACGCGATTTAATTTATGCACTTTAATTTACGCCATTTAATTTTTGTTATTTAAATTCTGCATTTTATTTAATGCATTTTATTTTACATAATTTAATTCAGTAATTTAATTATAGTTTATTTAATTATTGCTTATTTATTTTACGCATCTTAGGATTTAGAATTAAAACCCTCAAAACATTTATATTGTGCCTAGACTATATTTACTCCTACAATCTCTATGAAGTTATTCTCAGTCTCTATGGATCGATCTCGTACGTACTACAACTGCATTACTGTGCACTTGCGGTATAATCGGGTTAAACTCTCGAGACTACTTTCTAGTAGTGCTCGGGTGAAACCTGTGAAAGAAGGTGTAACAAACCTTCCGCATCACTACACTGAACATCGGACAACAACATCGAGCATACCCGTCCGATGCCCTCCCTGTCCGAAGCTCCGGACCCTTGCATCAACCACCCACGGTCGACGCTGCTATCCTGCACTCTCACCAACCTCCGCCTCGACCAGCCCAGGTTTATGTACCAGCTGCACCAAGGTCCGGACGACAGCATCGACGAGACACGGTCGATGCTCACACCAGCATCGACCGATCGACATTGATGCCCTCCCTGAAGTTGACGATGCTTCCTCTTCAAAATCAAAACAACCTGATTACATGACCAAACAGAGCTGTAACATCGTGACAAGCCAACACAGACCATGGCTCAATGATACATTCAATCAGGCAAGGTTTGAGATGCTAGTCAAAAGTATACCAGAAACGACTTCTTTCAAAGATGCATGGAAAAGGTATCCTTTGGGGGAATTCTTCGCAGCGGACGAAACGATCTACAACATAGAGAAGCTATTCAGAAGGGCTCGCCTCCCAGAGAATCCTTATCCTGATCGTCTTCTACCACCATCTAAGTACAATGACGTAGCATGGTTCTTTAAGAGAATAAGCTTAGAGAGTCTCCAACAGTTCGTGCGGCTTGTTGAATCGCTCCCAAGAGATGTTACGTTCGAGCAAGCCCTCTTTGAGCACCACCTTGACCTCTACTTTAGCAATTCTAAGGAGACCATCAAAGAAATCAAGGATCTTTACATAGAGATCAAAGAGCCCAACAGAATAATTATTAAGAGAGACGATCTCGATCTCTAAAAGGTACCTTGTTCGATTCTTGGTCAAGAATTCAAAGATGCTTTGTGTAATTCAGGTGCTAGCCTAAACGTGATGTCGTTAGAGAGGCTAAGACGTTGGGACTCAACAACCTCACACGTTCGAATGCTCGAATCGGGTTTGCAAATCAAGAAATCGCGGGTTCACACGACATAGCTGAAAACGTCACAATATGGATCGAAGATCGTGGAGTCCCTACTGATTTCTATGTGATCGATATGAGGATAGATGATGACAGTCTCATCATCTTTAATGGACCTTTCCTTGCAACAGTTGGAGCAGTTATTGATTGGCCTAATCGAAGAGTGTCATTCACCTACATAGACAGATACGTGTTATACAATGCAGTACCAATCGCTAGAACTCCACGATGTTGTCCAGGAAGGAGATCTTTTTGTTCTAACACTCATGTTGGTGAGGACACTCTTGCTGGGGAGCGACTAGACCACCACCTCCTATCTGAACCAATCAGCCCACTTTTCCAACAACAATTCCTTCGACGAACGGCGAGAATAAGAACCAATCCTGAGTCTTACTTCGGGAGAGTTTTCTCATTTTCGCAATAATCTCATTTTTTTCAATTTTTCAATTTTTCGATGTTTTTATTTTCTGTTTTTCGTTTTTGTGTTTTATTTTCATGTGTCTTTCACCATAAAAAAAATCTAGGACTTGCAACTGTGGAAGCGTCCAACCCACAAACTTGATAAGAGAATTACGGTATGAATTCTCTTGTATTTTATCCCTTTTCACAGTTTTATGTCACAACGCGGACGTTGTGATTTAAGTGTGGGGGAGTCTTGCGATCAGCTGAGGTACTTCTTCTTCCATTACATCTTTTAATGGAAGTTTTACCGTAAGTTTTTCGCATTTTTAAGAGATTGTTACACTATTTTCCTCATTCATAAGTTCAATAACATGTGAAAAGATTTTTAATGAGATAGCGATAAAATTTGTTAATTGTGTTATTTGTGTTTTTGTTTGGATGCTTTGTTGGATAGTGTTTGATCCTTACTAAGAAACGTGGAAAATCCATGAGTGGATCAACAAACCCCAAAAGGATCATTTCTTCGGAGGCTTTGACAAATCGGAGTTGATTTCTCACCTTAATGAAATTAATCTCTCTCGATTTGGGGCTTGAGATACATTGGACATGATACCTCTATGAGACCCAGCAAGACTCGTCTAAGTAAGTGCAATTCCGCTCTTCCTTCCCTTCAATAAGTAGACAAAACAGAGAAAGTAAAAGAAAAGAAAAGATGAGGATATAGGTAGCAAAGAAGTTAACCGGATGTTGGAAGCTACCACTTTTAACACTCGCGTCTCATGAAAACCTGTCCTAGGAAAAGAAAAGAGCTGAAAAGAAAAGGCGATCAATATAAAAAATAAAATGATACCCTAGAAAAGTAGGGAGAAATCGTTTGACCTTGAAGTGAGAAAAGGGAGAGGAAAGAAATTGTACTAAGATGGTCTTGAGCTTACAGAAATCTGAAAGAGTAAATGTTCATGTCCTTTGATCGATACTCCCAAGTTGAGAATTCATGCTTAGAATAAAAAGAGAAGTCAACGATGAGGAGTCTAAGTTCGAAGGAGGAGCGGTTTGAACTAAGGTGCGTTGTTATGCTTATGGCGAAGTACATGGAGTACGTTAGAGATCATTCAACTTCCACAAAGACAAAAAGCACTAAACATAACAATGTCACAAGGTACAAAGTTCACTCTCCTTATCTTTCTCGTTTTTTAGTAAAATAATTTCACTATGCCTAGCTTTTGTTTGCTTGAGGACAAGTAAAGGATAAGTGTGGGGGAGTTGATAGCATCATATTTTACCTATTTTCTCGCATGCATTTAGCTTAGTTTTATATGTTCTAACATGCATTTATGATAGTTTTAGTGCATTTGTGTGTGTTTATGTATTTGTAGGTACTTTGGGGGAAAACCATCATGTTTAAGGTGTTTTGAGAGCTTGCTGAAGCCTAAGAGAACGATGGAGTCATCACTTGGATCAAGTGTGTAAGTTTGTTCGTGGAAGGATTTCGTAAAGACCGATAAGCCGAGCGTCGACCCCACCATCGACCGTAGGGGGTCGAAGTGCTCCTGAGCCAAGTCCCGATGAGAGCATCGACCAGACCCTGTGACGGAGCCCATCCAACTTTTTGTCTCACTTTATCATATCAATAAAAGAGTTCTTCTTCTAGGTTTACTTCTTTATTATGCATTTGTTTATTCTTATGCTTTGATTTACTTTACTGTTCTTAGCATTTAGTTTATTGTTTATTGTTTTATGATTCTAATCCTTATCTCTACCGTCACCCTCAGAGAGATAAGGGAGTAGATCCTTTACACCACTAGGGTGGTGGTCGATGATGGGATCGAAGATTTAGGATTCAATCGATCTAGCAACTCTAATATGCAATCTTAATGCTAAGTTATGTCTTATGGGATGTGCTTAAGGCTATAACCAAATCAGTAGATGCTGTTATACGAATAGAAGCCCTTAGCACCACGAGAGTTGGTTAAAACTTCAGACTTGCATATTAGAGAGTATTAGCTATGGTCGAGTTTGTTATTTGATGGAGAAGCTCAAAGTTCGTCTAGTTATGGCCAAAACTATACTAAGATCTCAGGAATACATCATCATGAGAGTGAGATTGTATTCTAGAAATAGATCTATCATTCACTCTTTGTCTGAGACACGCTCTAACTTAGTTAATAGCTATGTTAATCAGTTGGTAGTGTGACAGCGCCAATCGATGTGTCTTTCACACATAAGAGTAATCGATGATGGGATTGCGTTTTATGCATAAAGGTCGCCACGAGAGTGGGTCTGACACAGTGACTAGTTCCACGAGAGTGGCCTAGCCTAACTTCGAATATTTCTATATTGACAACACAAACTTAATTGGCAAAGACATGAATCCTATAATCTAGAATCCCTGTAATCGACTATCACCCAATTCTCTGTAAATCTTTATTTAAGTTATTTTAATTATGTTATTTAATTTATGTTATTTATTGTACGCACTTTAATTTATGCACCTTAATTTACGCTATTTAATTTATGCTATTTAATTTATGCAATTTATTTTATGTAATTTGTTTTCAGTTATTTATTTTATGCAATTTAATTTAAGTAATTTAATTATGCAACTTAGTTTATGTTATTTAATTTATGCAATTTATTTGAAGTTATTTATTTTATGGCATATTTATTTTATTGCATATAGTTTAGGACACAACCCTCTCTAATATTATTCTGCCTAGATTAGATTTGCATTTGCATTCTTTGTGTGTTATTCTATTCTCTCTATGGATCAATCCCGTATTACTACAATTGCATGACTGAGCACTTGCAGTCTTATGGGTTAAACTCTCGAAACTACTTCTAGTAGCGTTCAGATGAAACCTGAGAAGGGAGATGACAATTTAAAACCACTCAATCTCCCAGATGATCAATGACCTAGGAGGAAATAAAAACTATATTAGGCATCTCGAAAAACGAGGGAATGAGTTCTTATTTAGTTATATCAGAAAGTCTAAGAGGTGCGAAAAGTCAATTTTTTGCCTTTTTCATAGAAAGACTTCAGAATTGGGTAAATGGATGGACATCAAAATTTCTATCAAAAAGAGGCAAAGAGATTTTGATTAAATTGGTCGTTGCAGCTTTACCAACTTATGTTATGTCATGTTTTCGACTCCCTAAATCAATAACTATGAAACTTAACAGTGTTGTAGCGAAGTTTTGATAGAGTTCGAATGGAAACCATAGAGGGTTACACTGGTTAAAATGGCAAACACTTTGTCAAAGTAAATCGGATGGGGGACTCAGCATCCGAAATCTAGAGGATTTTAACATTGCATTATTGGTAAAACAATGGCGGTTAATGCAGATTCCAGATTCATTATTTGCTAAAGTAATTAAGAGTCGGTACTATCAAAAATCTGATCATATGGAACCAATTAAATCCTACTATCGTGTTATGGATAGAGGAAAATTATATTGGCTAGAGCTCTGGTTGAAAAATGACTAATTCAAAGAGTGGGATGATGGTGTTCTATATCTGTATGGAATGACCATTAGATACCTGCTCAACACCCGAGGCGAGAAACATGTAAGGTACCTAATTATTATCCCTCTTTTATGGTTAATAATTTGGTCGATCCGATGACACAATCTTGGAATATACAGCTGATGCAAAGGCGAAGTGTGTTCACCTCTATTCAGGTTTCACCCGAGTGCTGCCCATAAGATAGTCACGAGAGTTTAACCCATAAAACTGCAAGTGCACTGTCATGCAATTGTAGTAAGTATGGGGTCGATCGACAGACAGAATAGAATAATACACAGAGAATGTAAATACAAATTTAATCTAGGCGGGCTAATAAAGTAGGGTGGTGTCGAGTCCTAAACTATATGATGCGAAATAAATAAAACATAAAATAAAATAAATAATTAAATAAACTAAAACATAAAATAAATAACTTAAATTAAATTGCATGATTAAATTACTGAAATTAAATTGCATAAATTAAAGTACTTAAAATAAATTGCGTAAAATAAATAATAGAAAATAAAGTGCATAAAATACATTGCGTAATTAAATTACATAAAATAAAGTGCATAAATTAAAGTGCAAAAATTAAATTGCATAAATGAAATTGCATAAATTAAATTGCAGAAATTAAAGTGCAGAAATATAAATATAAATAAAATGACTTAAATATTATACTTAAATAAATATTTACATAGAATTGGGTGGTAGTCGATTTAGAGGGATTTGAGATTATAGGATTCATGTCTTTACCAATTAAGTTTGTGTTGTTAATCTAGGGATATTCGAAGTAGGCTAGTGACCACTCTCTTGTAAACTAGACACTGTGTCAGACCCACTCTCGTGGAGACCTTCACGCTTTAAACGCAATCCCATCATCGATTACTCTTATGTGTGAGAGACACATCGATTCGAGGCTGTCACACCATCCAGCGATTAACCAAGTGATTAGCTTGAGTTAGAGTGTGTCTAAGACGAAGAGTGAATGACATATCTATTTCCAGAATATTATACCACTCTCGTGATAAAGAGTTCCTGCGATCAATACCTAGCTTGGCCACAACTAGGCAAGCATTGAAACGTTCCATCAAACAACAATCTCGACCATAGCTAATACTCTCTAATATGTAAGTCTAAAGTTTTAACCACTCTTGTGGTGCTAAGGGCTTCTATTCGTGTAACCACATATATCGATTTGGTTACAACCTTAAGCACATCCCATAGGACATATCTTAGCATTAAGAGTGCATATTAGAGTAACTAGATCGGTTAAGAACAATCGCACATATTGAATCCTAAATTTTCGATCCCATCATCGACCACCACCCTAGTGGTCTAAGGATCTACTCTCTCGTCTCTCCGAGGGCCGAGGGTGACGGTAGAGACAAGGAATAGGATTATAAAAAAATGAACAATAAACTAAAGACTAAGAACAATAAAGAAATCAAAGCATAAACATAAACAAAAACATAAGAAAGAGAAAAACCTAAAGAAGAACTCTTTATTGAAGGTGAAAACAAAAAGTGGCTAAGAGAGAGTCTCCAAACTTATGTCTAATGAGAATACATGAGTTTATATAGAGTCTAGGAGGTTTGGAGGTGTCTAGGGCGTCCTTAGAAGCTTCTGGAAGGTCTTAACTCGAAATCCCAAAGCTCCCATATCTTGCATTTCGCATTAATCGAAGTTTTATTTTTTGTCCAGTGAGTCAGCATCGACGACCCTGGGTCGATGGTCATGGTTGATGCTTGCATCGATGGTCTTCGTCGTCAGCTTCAGGTTCAGGTCCGACGAAGAGCATCGACCGCCCTGGGTCGATGTTGTCTATCGATGGCTTGCCCAGGACGAGCATCGACCGCTCCTGGTCAATGCTAAGGTCGGTGCTTCCTTCTTGAGGCTCTTAAGATGTCTATCCATGATGTTCTTGGCCGCAACAAGTAGCTTCAAAGTCCCTATGGCTTCTTAAGACTCCAAAGCACTCTAAAAGTGTATGATTTCTTCCAAGTACCTATAAACACATAAACAAACGCAAATGCACTAGAACTATCCTAAATGCTTGTTAGAAACATATAAAACTAAGCTAAATGTATGCAAGAAAGCATGTAAAATACGATGCTATCAACAGCTAATCAATGCTATAATTGATCCATCATATATACCTCTCATCAGGAGTCTCCCTATAAGTTGTGTTTATAAACTAGATGTATAAGGATGGTAGTTCACTAAATCCGGAAAATATGTGGTAAAATCAGAATATAATATTGCACAAGAGGACCATAACTTTGAGTCCAAACAAATGGTCGGTCCTGATGTCAGGCCATTAAATGCATTTACTTGGAAACTGAAGTGCCCTCCGAAACTTGGACATTTTCTATGTCAAGTTTTAACGGGATGTGTCTCAATTAATTCAAACCTAAAGAATAGAGGTATTAATTGTGATAGACACTATACACATTGTGGAGCTGACGAGGAGACAATAAATCATGCTCTTTTTGAATGTCCTCCAGTAGTTCAAACATGGGCACTTTCCCAGGTACCAACAGGTTCAAGAATTTTTTCGTGGACTTCAGTTTTTCATAAATTGGACTTTCTTTTTGGAATATTCCGAATGATATTCAAAGAACAATAATTTTCCAGGGGTAATATGATATATCTAGAAATTTAGAAATGACAATGTTTTTAAAAATTTGGATAGAGATCCCAAGGATATATTAAAACTGGTTGAATCAGAGGCTATAATATGGAATATGGCACATGCTGAGGACCATAATTTGGACCAACAACAAATTACTCATTCATAGGAGAATTCAGATTTTTTGGGATATCGTTGTTATCTAGATGGCTTTTGGAAAGAGATAGACTAGCCTGCTTTTTTTTTCTTTTACAGTTGGAAGAGTTCACGAAGAGTAAGAAGTTGTTTAATTTATTATATCTCGTTTATACACTGGAGTTTGAATTTTAAAGTGGATAGGTTAGCATGTAGTACTCGACTCCACCTGCAAAATATTAATTATGTAAACGTGGTATAGTCGGTGTAGATTTCCGAATGGTTTAAGTTATATATAAGCGGTTGACAAAAAAAATCATATATAATAAAACAATTATAAAGATATGATTAAAATAAAGTTGGTTGAAAGTAATTCCTAATACTAATCTCGCACAACCCAAAATTATTTATATTCTACATATTTTTGAGTTTTAGCTTATATCTTAATATATTTTCATTATAGATGTAGATATAAGTTAACATATTTTAATAACAATTAGGATGCAACTTTTGAATTTCTCAACCACCTAGTTTTTTTTAAAAAGGTTTCATATGAAGGTTAGCTTACTTTTTCTACAAATTAAGTTTTTATATCTTTGGATCTAAAAAATCTCATAAAGCCTAAGCAATTCACAATAAATAAAAATACTTATTTTACGAATGCTTGTCTAGTTTTCTAGAAAGACAATCCTAGCAAGAACATTTGTTCATAAGCTAAATTTGTGGTCTTTAATCAAATGTATGCTCTTGTTATTGATTTGAAATTTTGAATAATTACTGGGTTTGAATTTTACAGGCAAAATGAATAGCCAGAGTTACTATCAACAATCAAAACATGTGAAAGAATGAAACTCCAGTAGTAGTTATGATATGTAAAACAAAACTCAGTCACTATGCACTGACTTATTTAGAGTTGTGATCATAGCCTTTTGAAGAAGTTCATAGCCAGCTAAGTTCAAGGCTCCAAGAGGAGCAGTCCAGAAGAACCTTGGAATAGCTCCTTTGTAGAAAGCCAGAGGACCCTCATGTGTGAGAATGGAATAAGCAGCCATCCACATAGACAATTCCACGCCTTGTGGAGCCGTCATCATTCTTGTTTTAATCACATCGAATGGAGTATTTAAGACAGCAGTGAAACCACCGGACAAGGCTCCAACACACAAAGACATGTGATTGTTCTGTTCTATCATGATTACCTTCTTTGATTGGTTGTAAAGTCCCATGCCAGTAACGTAGAACCGAACCTCGCGTAGAAGGGTAACACCAGTCCCACGAAAGAGTCCTTGGAGCCCATCTTGATGCCAAGTCGAAAATGTAGCTTCCACTATGTTATCAAACTGGTTAGCTTGTAACTGTTGTTTCAATACCTCACACGGTATTCGCAGTGTAGTCCCCAAAACAGTGCCAAGAAAAGACGTGATTGACTGAACCTACAAGAATCAAGAAGCAAACAAATTCAAAGAATGAAACATGATGTAACATGAAGTTGGCAATGAGCTATTAATAACTAACTTGAATGTTGAGGAGAGTACGAACAACGAGCGGTAACGCCAGTTTACTTGCTTCATATATACTTGTAGTTGTTCGTAAACCATGGCTGAAATGTTGATAGAAGAGATAAGATTATAACATCTCATTTTATACATTTTTATGCATTCATATAGATTATTTTCATACGCTATAGTTAGCATTTAATATAGTTTTAGTGCATTTGCATGGTTTATGTGTTTATACTTAGAAACAAACCAACAACCTTTATAATTTCACCTAGATTAGATTTATACATGTATTCTCTATGTAGTTGTTCTCGGTCCCTGTGGATCGATCCCGAACATACTATGATTGCATTTAACCGTGCACTTGCGTTATGATCGGGTTAAACTCTCGAGATTACTTTTTAGTAGAGCTCGGATGAAATTTGAGAAGAGGTAATAAATACACCAATCAGCTACTTATAACCAAAAAGCCCAAGTCAGAGCATAGGAGATGAAACCTTGCAAACTGACCAACAACAGCGGGAACCGAGCCTTTGTATAAACCTCGAGCACCAATCTCTGGAATCTTTGACAGTATTTCCACAAACGACAATGTTGTTGATGCTTGAACTTGTGTCTAATGATCCAAAACCAAATATAAGTAATGAGAACAATCTCATAAACACAAAACAAGAATCTGAAGTGAGTCAAGAGATGATTATACCTTGACAGTGTCCACTGGATGCATAAGAAAAGCAGAGAAAGCACATGAAATTCCTCCAGCTAATGCAGATTTAAGAAGATGACCAACACCTAATCCCACTCTTGTCCTAACAATTACAGATTTACTCCTACACATATCCCAACAACCATATACTTTTAGTCTCAAGATATTCAGGTGATACATGTTTTCTTCTCAGAGCTTTATCCACCATTCTTGATTTCAGTGGATCGGTGGATAAACCTTGAAACCTAATATGTTCTTCATTAAGACAACTAAGTCATTTTCCTCTTTTTTGTGTTAAACCTTTTTTTTTTGTTCTCTATATCCACAGATGTTGAAAAAATTGGTGTGCAAGAACAATACAGAAGTTCCCATCGAAATTGATCATCTTTCGCCTGAAAGGTATGATACCATTTATATTCAAACATATGTAAATAGATTATTCACCAGACTAGATCTAATTTAATTATATTCATTGCAGAGATGATGTGATCCAGGTACAAAAATACTTCTTTAGAGAGTTCTTGAAAGAATTGTTTTTAATCATTTTTTTAATAAATGTTAATTTAGTACAATAACTATTTATAATTTAGGATGATAAAAATGTCACTGAACTAAGAGAAGCCAAAGAATTACCTGATGAGAAGAAGTTAATTTTGGAGTAAGGGAAAAAATCCACTACTAAAGATTCAATAAAAATATTTTCTAATTAATTTTAACCATTATTTTTTATGAATATATAAGGGACTGGAAGAAGTATTTAGTTAATGATTTAGGCCGACTCAAAATCATGGAAAAGTATTTAGTTTCTTCTCTTAGCCATATCAGAAATATCATAAAGGTAATTGCATGTTAACGTTAACATTAACATATGATAAATAAGATTTATTCTAAAAATTTAATGTGATGGAAATTTTACTCAAAATTTATATCTTGATTCAGGTTAAAATCCAAGAAAAACAGCAAACTCTTATATGATTTCAAAATAGAAAACATATTTTTACCTAACCAGTTGAAGAGCATTACAATATTATACAATATCATGGTTCATGATTAACCAGTTGGAAAATACTATTTGTACCTAACCAGTTAAAGATGCATGATTAATTATGGTTCCTTCTGCTTAGTTTATATAAAGTTTTCTATATAATAAGCTAAATATGTATGTATACTGATTCGGGAAAGTAAAATTCCATAAATATACATATATGGAAATTATAGTAATTTTACAATTTTTACATTCCATAAAATATATGATGGAAATACATTTAATTATAAATTTTGATACCAATTTCGTTTTGTTAAAAAGGGAGTTTCTAAAATGCGATAGGATTTTTAAATTTATAAGTGTATATTTTGAATATATATATATATATATATGGCATAAGTTTAATAAATTTAAACAGATTTTGACATTTTGAAATAAATACAATATCAATATTATCAAACCTAATTTGCTTAATAAATTTGAATAATTTGGAATAAAATATAGAAATGACATATATCACACTATATTTTAAGGTGAAAAATATATTTTGATTTAATGCATTCCTATATATCTAGAATTTAGATTTAATGCATTCGTATATATGATCTTATATTCCTCAAATTTACATCAAAGGTAAAAATTTAATGCATTTTCAGTATATTTTTTAATTATCAACCTTAAATTTTAAAGGGTTTTATGCAAAAAACCCTCTAACTCACCAACTTTTGCAATTTTACCTTTCACCTCCAAAAAGTCAAAATAATACGTAATATAACCATACCACGATAGTGGACTAGTCTAGTATCGAAATCCTTAGGTTGACAAATAGTTACATATAGGTTAAAAAACAAGAACTCTAGATATAGATTCCTTGAAATCATTCATCATCCCTATGATCATCCCTTGAAATCATTCATCATCCTTACTGATTACTTTACGTTTATTGATCGCTTTATTTACTTTATACATTGTAGTCTTTAGGAACTAAACCCCCAATTTCTATATATAGCTTATATTAGATTTACACATGTATTCTCTGTGCGTTATTCTTAATCAATGTGGATAGACTCCGGACTTACTACAATTGCATATAAATTTTGCACTTGCAGTAACGTCGGGTTTTAAAATCTCGAGACTACTCTTTAGTAGCACTCGGCTGAAATCTGAGAAGAGGTGAAACATCCTCTCCATCAAGTTTTTGGCGTTGTTAACGAGGATTGCAGCAACAGCGATAGATATTTTGTCTAAATCTGAGATTAAGTTTTTTTGTTTTACTAACTAGCTGTCTTTCCGAATTTCAGGTGCATGAACTTACGAGGTGGAGGAAAGGACCAATTGACCGATTCTGTTCATCGGAGATACAATGAGCTGAACAACAAATTTGTCGGATTAGCTTCTCGAATCAACGTTTTGGAGACTCAAATGGCTCAAGTTGCGGTCTCATCTCAAATACCTCAAGGCATGCTTCTAGGTAACCCCGAGACTAATCCTAAGAGGTTTTTGAATGTTATTACACTAAGGAGTGTCAGAAAAGTTGGGTACAGAAGGTCTAAGACAAAAGAAAAACGTTTCTAAAAAGTTTTCTCCAGCACACGTCGAATGTATGCATCGACCATATGCGATTCTCTTACAGTAGATACTATCAGACATTTGCACCAACCAATTACGATCGATGCAACACATATCGAACACTTGCATCGACAAAATGTTGTCGATGCATTTCTTGGAGACCCCATTGGTTTTATGCATCAACCATATGTCGTCGATGCTATCCTGAGTTTTATCAAAAATGCCTAATCGTGTCATAAACATTCACATGACGACTACCATGGAGGCATAGGACATATTCATTACAAGAAAAGGAGTTGTAGCATCATCACCAACTATCTGGAAGGATAACTTCATGGAAGTTCCTCGCTCGTTCCACAGAGAATCAAAATTTCTTCTGATGCCTACATTCTATCGTGAGAATTCTCATCAGAACCAAAGGAGGATAAGGACGTTCATCAACCCAATCAACAAGAAAAGGTTTCAGATGTTGGTAAAATGCATTTCTGAGACACCTCATTCAAGGATGCATGGAAGAGATATCCTCTACGGGATTTATTTGAAACGACGGATGAGACGAACGATGGCATCGTAAAAATTTTCAAAGGAGCTAGACTCTAAGGAGACCTTATTCGATCCGTCCACTTCCACCAACATGGTAGAATGAAATTACATTGTACTACAAGCGCATAAACCAGGAAAGACTATGTCAATTTACCAACCTTGTTCGATCGCTTCCCGAATGTACTACTTTTGAAAGAGCTCTTGTTCATTACAATATTTATATATGCTTCAGTGAAAGTAGATAGACTCTCAATAAGATCAAAGAGCTATACATGTAAGCAAAACTCAAAGAACGAGTTAGAACACTCTTCAAGAGAGACGATTCTGGACAATACTTGGTCCCGGGTTCGATCAAAGGTTTTGAATTCAATGACTTTGCTTGTTTTTGTACCCAATCTTCACTTTGATGACTCTTTCTATTTTCATCTTGCAACGACTTACGAGCAAAAGAGAAAGAATTCTGAAAGTTTTTTGCGTTTCGTGGATAGCGTATTGGCTTTGAAAAGGAAATCGAAAGCTCCATTGAAGACATTTCACGTTTTTGTGGGTACTTGTTGTTTCTCAGCCTTCTTTATTTTGTTCTCGGTTGAGTATCTTAATGAAACCTCAAAGACCCTGAAACTTGTTTTGAAATTTGGAATACATTTCTTACAGGAGTTTCATGTCTTTGTTCAAGTTTTAAGTGTCTATGTCACAAAATGAAAAAGAATTGTTTTATATAATGTAGATGAAAGCGGTCTGGGATAGCATTCTTGGTGTTCTGCGTAGATTGAATATTTGAATCAAGATACAATGGTAAGTTTGAAGATGTTTGCTACAAAATGAAAGCTTTGACTAAGCTACACGAGATCACTCCTTCAAGATTGGGAAGAAACACCTTGAAACAAAGGAGTTAGCATAAGATGAAGTCAAAGAAGTCGCTCTGAAAACAATAGCTGCTTTTGTCTACAAATCTCTTGCTTAATTGTCATAATAATAAAGGAGGATTACTAGAATAACCTAAGTCTTCGTGTTTATAACCAAAATATCTTAGGTTTACTAGATTATTACATTGTCATTTGACTGGTTGATTTCATTTTAAAACCCTAAAACGACATTCCCTACTGTTGGCTGTTTTGCCGTTTCCCACTTGTTAACCATCTATTCAAAGATGTTTCTTCTGGGCGAACTATCGTTTCTTTGGCCACCCCTGATTCGCCTCTTGCCACTGCCAAATTTGGGTGAAACTAACTTTTACTTCTTCGGAATAGTTTGTTTCAAAGGGAATAGAAGGCGAACATGTAAGAATTATTTGGGTCACATATGTATTTATTAAATGTGTTAGCGTCATCATATAAGTAACCAAATTAAAGTGGTCAATTATATAATAAAGTAAAAGGTTAAAGGGCATGACTGTTATGAAATTTAATTTATGTGTGGATACATTTGGTAATTTCTAATTTGATGACGGACCGAATTAGAAATTGTTTTACTATATAAATGGGTTATGGTTCCCAAAGCAACCCTAACGAGAAATACATAAAACTCTCTACATCCCATCAACAGAGACCTAAAACTATTCTGGGTTTGCTTTGGAAGATCCATTCCTAAAATCCTTCTTACACCATGGATTCATCAGGTACGTTTCCGCTTATGTTATTATTCATCGTAAGCTATCATGGATTAAAGGTTTATGGAATGATAAACATCTTTCAATTGGTATCAGAGCACCATGTTTAGTTTCTGTTTGATAATCAAGTTCAATTCTTAGATTGAGTACTCTAGAATCTGTTGTTGATTAGATATATTGTTAGGTATTAAATTTAGATCTATTTTTAAAAAATCAAGCGTGCATTTTTTGTGTGATAATCGTTCATATATAAACTGTTCGATATTCGGCCGTATAAATTTTGTGCGATAATCGTTCATAGGCAAACTGTTCGATATTCGGCCGTGCAAATTTTGTACGATAATCATTCATATGCAAACTGTTCGATATTTGGCCGTGCATTTTGTGCGATAATCGTTCATGTGGAAACTGTTCGATATTCGGACGTGCAAATTTTATGCGATAATCGTTCATGTGGAAACTGTTCGATAATCAGGCGTGCAATTTTTCGTGCGATTCTAGTTCACTCGAAAATTGGGGCATCTGAAAAGACAAGCATACGAAAAGTGAGACATGCAAATTTTGTGTGATTCTAGTTCATGCGAAAATTGTGCAAAAAGGTTGGAGATTTTGACAATTTTGATAAATTTGTTTTATTTTTAATTAATAAAATGTTGGCCCAATTTTTATGCCATTAGGTATCTCTAACCATTATGTTAAATTTATTTTCTTGCATAAGTATATCATAATTTTTAGATATGAGCAAGAATAAAGTAAATTAAATCAAGATATAAATTTAATTGTATAGTTTAATAGTTAAATTGGATTTACAAATGCAAGATGTCGCCAAAGTGACGTCTCTTGAGGATGTTTTTTCAATGAAGATATTGAATGTTGTATTTATATATATTCATGCGAATATTAAATCGACCCAAAGGTAGGTTTATATTTGGCCAAATTACATATATACTTGTGATGATAAACATGTGACAATTGTTAGGAATAAACATGTGGATGATAAATCGATCCAAAGATAGGTTTATCGTTGGTCATACATTATTGTCAGTGTTTGATTATTACAACAAGAGTATCACTAGCAGTTAATATTACTTTCCAAAGACTTGATATTGATGTTGCACTCGATATCTTGAGATGGGTTATACAATTTCTTTATAATTTATTATTTGTTTGTTTCGTTTAAGAAGTGAGTACTAAATTTTGTTCTCATCAGCGAATTTCGCTAAAGTATCTGCAAACTTAGGTTCAATTCTAACACTTACTGGTTCCAATTTCAAGGAGTGGAAAAGTAAAGTTAAAATTGTCCTTAGGTGTATGGATCTTGACCTTGCGTTAAGGATGGAACAACCTACTTCTCCTACAGATACCAGCATTGCTGAGTATAAGACAGTTTATGAGAAGTGGGAACGTTCTAATCGCATTGGTTTAATGATCATTATGGACACCATTCCAGAAACTTTTACAGGTGATGAGTAGATCAAAGATCTCAAACAGTTCCATGCTGAGATGGATTTGCGTTTTGCAAAAAGCGATAAGGCATATTTAAGCACGCTTTGGTATCGCTTTTCCACCATGAGGTATCACGGCAAACGAAACATAAGGGAGTATATTTTGGAGATATCCAATATTGTTTCAAAACTAAAAACACTCAAAACTGAGTTTCCAGAGGAAGTGCTCATATTTTCTGTTTTGAACTCTTTTCCTCCACAGTTCAATCAATTGAAATCCAGTTACAACACACAGAAGGAGAAATGGACTCTTGATGAGCTCATTTCGCATTGTGTGCAAGAGGAGGATATGATGAAACAAGAAATATCTGAAAGTGCTTATATGGTTAACACCTCTAAGGTTCAGGGCAAAAGAAGAAAAATTGAGATTGTTAAGAATGATGATGCTAAAGATCCAACTCAAAAGAAGCAGACTAAAGATACTTGCTTCTTTTGTAAAAATAAGTGGGACACATAAAGAAGGAATGCACTAAGTACCATGCTTGGCGTGGAAAGAAATGTAGTTTCCTTGCTATGGTCTGTTTTGAAGTTAATTTAGTTGAAGTGCCTAAAAACACTTGGTGGTTAGACTCAGACGCAACTACTAACATCAGTGTTTCACTATAGGGTTGCCTGAACTACCGAAACCCAACTAATGCTGAAAGACGCATTTATGTTGCTAATGGGATTCCAGTAGATGTGGTGGCAATTGCACATTTTAGACTGTATTTTATTACTGGTCGTTTTTTGGATCTGAAAGACACTTTTGTTGCACCATCATCTAGGCGGAATTTGGTTGCAGGTTCTTATTTACGCAAATCTGGTTATTCTTGTCTAACTGAACATGGAAAAGCTACTTTGTCTTTAAATTCAGTTATAATTGGAACTCGTACACTTCTAGAAAATCACAGTCTTTATATGCTTGACATTGTAGACTCTCAAGATGAAAGCTTAAATATTGAGACAAGGGGTACAAAACGTAAATTCGAAAATGCAAGTTCAGGAACTCTATGGCACAAACACATAGGTAACATTTCTAGAGATAGAATTGAGCGTCTTGTGTCAGATGGTATTTTGAGTTCCATTGACTTTACAAATTGTGAAGTTTTTCTGGATTGCATTAAAGGAAAACAGACTAAACATAAGAAATCAGGTGCATATAGAGCTACAGAAGTCCTTGAGTTGATACAACAGATATTTGTGGATCTTTCCCTACAGCATTTTGGAATGGTCAACAATATTTTATATCATTCATAGACGATTATTCTCGGTATGCATACATATATCTTATTCATGAGAAATCAGAGTTTCTAGACGTGTTCATAAAGAAGTTGAGAACCAACTTGAAAGAAAAATAAAGTTTGTCAGATTTGACCGTGGTGTTGAATATTACGGTCGGTATGACGGTTCAGGTGAACAATGTCCAGGACCATTTGCTAAATATCTAGAAGAGTGTAGAATTGTCCCACAATATACAATGCCTCGGTCTCCCAGCATGAATGAAGTTTCTGAAAGACGAAACCACACTCGTAAAAACATGGTAAGGAGTATGATTTCTCATTCCACCTTACCTGAATCACTCTGGGGAGAAGCACTAAAGACTGCAACTTACATTCTTAATAGAGTGCCAACTAAAGCAACTGCAAAAACACCATATGAGCTTTGGACTGGCAGAAAACCCAGTCTAAAGCATGTCTAGCTGAGGGATTGACTATAAAGAAACATTTTCTCAAGTTTCATCAAAAGAATCTTTTAGGACAATCATGGCTCTTGTTGCACATTATGATTTAGAGCTTCATCAGATGGATGTAAAGACACATTCTCAATGGAGACATTGATGAAATAGTTTATATGGAGAAACTAGAAAACTTTGTATCACATGATTCGAAGAAAATGGTATGCAACTTAAATAAATCCATCTATGGGATCAAACAAGCTTCTCGTCAATGGTACCACAAATTTCATAAGGTGATCATCTCATTTGGTTTTAAGGTAAATTTTGTTGAAGATTGTGTGTATTAAAAGTTCAGTGGGAGTAAACTTATTTTTCTTGTTCTATATGTGGATGACATATTATTGGCCACTAATGATATCAATATGTTGCATGAAACCAAGAATTTTCTTAAGGATAAATTTGAGATGGAAGATCTTGGTGAAGCATCTTTTATATTAGGAATCCAGATTATCCGAGATCGAAATCAAGAAATTCTTGGATTATCACAAAAGAGTTATATTGATAAAGTGCTTAAGAGATTTGGCATGCATGATTGCAAATCAGGAGATATCCATGTCGCTAGAGGATATAAATTTTGTCTCAGTCAATGCCTAAAGGAAATTTAGAAGTTCAAGAAATGCAAAAGATTCCTTATGCGTCGGCTGTAGAAATTCTAATGTATGCTCACGATTGTACGCGTCCGGATATAGCGTGCATTATTGGAGTTTTGGGCAGATACTTAAGTAATCCAGGTTTGGACCATTGGAAAGCAGCCAAAAGGGTCATGAGGTATTTGCAGAGAACAAAGGATTATATGCTCACATATCAGAGATCAGATAATTTGGAGATCATTGGATATTCTGATTCTGATTTTGCTGGATGTCAAGATAGCAGAAAAACTACATCAGGTTATGTATTTATGCTGGTCGATGGAGCTATTTCTTGGCGTAGTGCGAAACAATCACTCGTTGCTTCCTCCACCATGGCAGCATAATTTGTAGCAGTTTTTGAGGCATCCAATCAGGGACCTTGGCTTAAGAATTTTGTCACCGAGCCGCGAATTCTTGAAAGAGTTGAAAGACCACTTTAGATCTATTGTGACGATAAATCAGTTGTTTTGTACTCTAATAAAAATAGAAGTACGACGAAGTCAAAATTTATCGACATTAAGTTCTTAGTCGTTAAAGAGAGGGTACAGAGTGGAGACATTTCTATAGAATACATAGGAACAAACTCCATGATAGCTGATCCTCTTACAAAAAGTATTCCACCAAAGGTCTTTCATGAGCATACTGCTCGAATGAGTGTTTTAGTATTTGAGGATCATTTGGTTTAGTGAGAGTTTGTGTTATTTGTTTTTGGTTTGTGTTGGACACATTTTCTGATCAGAAATAAAGTTTCAGTTTTTTTTTTGGAACTCTGTACAATAAAGTTGAATGATCTCAATAAAGTAGGACCAGTTGAGAATCGATATGTATTGATCACCTGTCATATGATTTTCATGCCACACTTTTCATAATTGATCTATGTCATTTGACTATACTGATTCTAGTGAGTATGGATGGTTTAGTTATGATTTATATAACGAAGACCGCCATTATCCTGGATTATTGTAGTCAATGGACGAGATTGTTTATGCTCTAAGATATGATGACAATTTTGAGCTCATAAAAGTCTATCACATTTTTCAGGAATACACATGTGATCGAGTGGGAGATTGTAATAATTATTTGGGTCACATATGTATTAATTAAATGTGTTAATGTCATCATATAAGAAACCAAATTAAAGTGGTGAATTATATAATAAAGTGAAAGGTTAAAAGACATAACTGTTATGAAATTAAATTTATGTGTGGATACATTTGGTAATTTCTAATTTGGTGACGGGCCAAATTAGAAATTGTTTTACTATATAAACGGCTTATGGTCCCCAATGCAACCCTAGCGAGAAATACATAAAACTCTCTGCATCCCATCAGCAGAGACCTAAAGCAATTATGGGTTTGCTTTGGAAGATTTATTCTCAAAATCTTTCTTCCACCATAGATTCATCAGGTACGCTTCCGCTTATGTTATTATTCATCAGAAGCTATCATGGATTAAAGGTTTATGGAATGATAAACAACTTTTCGAACATATCCCCGATTGGCAGAACAAGAAATCAAATATATTCTAGATCCTCTAGAATCTCGCGTAAACAGAAAATAATGGACTCAGATTTTTAGGGGACAATTACTCATTTTAAAAAAGGGTACAAAATGTTTTGCTGTTTCTTTTTTTTTAATTACTCTGGTTTCAACTACAGAGATGCAAGAAGGTTTGTCTAATCAACATATCTGGTCACCTTATAAATCAGGGGCAATTCGATCTTTTCTTCACAACAGTACATAACCTTTTTGGCATTTTTCAAGACTACCGAAGGATTTGACAATATTTTTGAAGAAAATTGCATTTTTTTCAAATATCCCTTAATTTAATCTTATGAATTCCATTTAACAACTTCAACTGATTGATAGATGGACATCAACTAATTGATACAGATGGATATCAATCAATTTATTACCTTTTATTTTTGTAAAATTTATCTAGAATGCCGTAAGAATTGAGAGAAATAACTATAATATATCAGTTTCAAGTAATTACTTAAAAATCTTTTGATTTGTCCAGTAAACCAGTTATTTTTGAAAGAATAACGAAAATGCCATTAAAACAATAAAATGTTTCAAATTTCCTACCATATCAAAATTTATACCTTATGAATAATAAATATGTCACTTCACAAAAAAAAGAAAAAAAAAACATTGAAAACCTTAAAATCTGATTTTCTCTCTCGACGCCATCTCTCTTCTCGTCGGTTTCTTTCTTGTCATCGGCGACTCCATCGTTCTTATCGTCGCTGCCTCTCGTCGCCTTTTCCGTCGTTCCATTTCAAACCTTGCAAAGTTTCTGTCCCCGTCTCTCCTCGTCGTTTTGGTAAGGGTTCGGTTATAACCCTCATATCAATAAGTGTTTTGGTTCTAACTTTCATATCGGTAAGGGTTCGCTTTCTTATGTCTTCGCCGTTATCTTGTTTTGCCGCTGGTCGTTTCCGAATTCCCAGTAGCTACAGATTAGTTACTCTCAGAGCCGCATATTTGTTTATCTGGCGAGGCAGATTTGTTTATTAGTTGTCGCAGTTGTGTTTGGTATTGGCAGCAGATTTGTTTGACAGTAGTACATATTTGTTTCTTAGTAACGTCAGATTTATTCTTTCAGTAGCCGTAAATTTGTTTCTTAATAGCCGCAGATCTGTCAGTAGCCGCAGATTTGTTTAAGTTGACTCTCAGATTTGTTTATTTTCCCTCTCAGATTTGTTTATGTTGACTCTCAGATTTGTTTATTTTTTCTCTCGTATTTGTTTTCTGTTGTCGCAGATTTTTGTTTTATTTTCGCAGATTTGTTTTCTTTGTTTGTCAGTGTTGGATTTGTATTTGATTGCAGAATGACGTCTTACCCTAATCGACGTTATGAAGAAAGAAAATCTCCTATTCAAAAAAAGAGCTTGAACCACAATTGCTATCTGAACACTTTGCGGAAGATGAAAGAGTATATTGGTGAAGATGCTTGGGATCATTTGAAGGATTTATCTATTGGTGTACTTCTGAAGCTTTCCACAGAGAAATACATATGGTCTGCCCAGATCGTTCATTATTTTATGACGAATCAGCTGGAAATTAATAGCGATCATGAATTTTGGTCGATCATCGGTGATCAACCTATAAGATTTTCACTACACGAGTATGAGGCTATAACAGGTCTAAACTGTGGTCAATTTGACCCTTCGGAGGATTGGGTTGGTGACCATAGTGAGTTTTGGAAGAAATTGAAAATTTTCACAACGGATGGACCTACTTTGGATGAACTGAAAATGGTTTTACCCATATGTCAGGATTGGAGTTTTGAGAAAAGGGTGATGTTAGGAAGATTGTTTATCCAACATGTTGATTGTTTTTGCATTAGTCATACGTCGAAGCTTCCGCTGAGTCATGCTAGAAGAGTGTTGGAACCAGAGAAATTTGAGAACTATCTGTGGGGGAGAGTTGGTTTCTCAAGTTTAATAAATTCCATTAAAGTACAAATTGATAAGTATAAGGGTAACAATACCAATTACACCTTACATGGATGCGTTCATGTACTGCTAGTATGGATCTTTGAAGCTGTTCCTGGTTTGGGAGAAAAGTATGGCTTCAGCAGGGAAAACACTCGGATTCCTCTACTGAATTGGAAAGAAAGTCGTGAACGATTAAAATACGAAGATTTCCTCTTGGAAGAGCGGAGAGATCATGGGCAGGTAAACCGCAAACTTGTTTTCATATGATGTCTGAGTTTTTTGATATATTGCAGACTTGTTTTCATATTCTGACAAGGCGGACTTTTTTGATATATCGCAGACTTGTTTTTATTCTCTGACAGACTTATTTTCAACTGATGACAGATTTTTTTGTATGACAGATTTTCATATGGTAAACTGATGAGTTATTATATAGGTGCGTGCGAGGAATATGATTAATGTTCCACTGGAAAATGTGTACCCTGAAAGGATTGATGATGATGGTCAGCAGACCCTAGATCCAAGACTTCAGAAGTTAATTGAAGATATCCTTCTAGATCGTTTGGATCCAAATGATTGGCCTTAGTGCATGGCTTCTGGCGTAAAAGAAAAGAAGAAGAAGAAGAAGTAAAAAAGAGAAGAAAATGATGCGCCTATTCTTCTTGGTGATCTTGTTGAATCTATGTCCAAGCAGAAGAAGACGAAAAGAAATGAAGACGCAGAGGTTAGTTCTCGTTTTTTATAGTAGCAGATTACTTTGTCAAACTCGCCGATTTGTTTTGTAATAGCCGCAGATTGTGTTATGTAGCTCGCGCATATTTGTTTTTTGTATCTAGCAGATTTGATTATAAGGTCTCGCAGATTTTTTTTTAGAGGTAATTAAACTTTTGTTACCTGAAATAGGCTTCATCCATGCGTGGTGTAATTAAAAATATTGTGGAAGAGGCGGTTAATAAGTTGGAGGCTAAAATGTCATCAATTTATACAACTTTT
Organism: Boechera stricta; assembly: GCA_018361395.1. NCBI lineage: Eukaryota > Viridiplantae > Streptophyta > Magnoliopsida > Brassicales > Brassicaceae > Boechera > Boechera stricta. Next base: position 6,311,698 of record CM031541.1, read on the forward strand.
CATGGATCAGTTTATGCCAGACTAGGTTATTTAAAGAAGCAGGTAGAGAAGCTTCGGAAGGGGCCAGATCCCATTGTTTCCAGCCCTAACAAAAAAGAAGATGATGGAGCCAGTAGTGCACCGGTAAGTTGTAGCAGTTTTATTTCTTAAGCTATAGTATGGTTAGTATGTAACCCCAGTTTTGTTTATGTATCTTTGTAGAAGGGAAAAAATGAGGAATCCGAAGAGGATGTTGTCAACCTAGGAGAGCCTGATGGGAAGATGTTTAATAAGGAGGTGATGGAAAAGGTTCAAAATTGTGATATTGAAGATGTAACTTCTCAGCAAAATAAAATGGCACCAAGTTCTGAAGCGAGACAAGACAATTCTTCACAGGGTGTTGGCAAAAAAAAATGGTTGTCCTTGATGACAGCATAAAGGTTGTTACACCGATGGGGAAACGAGTTCCAAAATTGGCCCGTACTCAAAAATTACCATACATAGGGAACTCAACTTCCAAACGCATCATCCGAGGTGTCGTAACTTCTACAGCCGACTATGACCCTATGGAGGAGGTGGAAGCCACCAAATAGGAAACACTAAAGGATTTCATGAAAGAGCATCAGTATGTATTTCTTATCTTCTCTTCCATCATCAACCCTTGTGTTCATTTTGATCATCAATGATCAACAAATGTTTGTTTTAATAAAAAGGAATGACCAATTGGAAGCGAGAATTCTGAGTTTGAGTTTTGGAATGTTCTAACTCTTTCAAGGGAACAATGGCCTACTGATAAGTATGGATGGTTGCGTTGTGAGGTTGTTAGCAAATTTTTCATTAGTACAGATTTATTTAACATTAGAACAGAATTATATTTATAGCCGCTGATTTATTGTGTTATTGATAGATTTATTGTTATGTATTCGCAGAGTTATTTCTATGTAGTCGCAAAGTTTTTAGTTATTATGACAGACTTAGTTCCTATTAGCCGCATATATTTTTTATCATCACAGAATTATTGGTTTGTTCCCGCAGATTTGTTTTGTTATTATCACAAATTTGTCTGATGATGTTAACAGTGTTTTCCTTCCATTTTTTTGCTTCACAACACCTTGCGGCTGCAGTGACAATGTTTCGTTTTAGGTCTGCGCGTGTTCCTTCACCTTACCGCGAGAGGGTCGGTTTCTTGGACCAGGGGTTCGTTTCCACGATGATTACCGATTACCCGAGCTTCTAGCCTGGGAAATTTTACTTTAGTGGCATTTATAATGACGAATTTAATGGTAAATTACCTCGAGAAGCGCCGACAAATAAGAAATGGTATTACGATATCGACAACTTGTATGCATTGGTTAACGTTAAAGAAAAGCAGTGGGTTGGTTTCGACATCAATTTGCTAAGGCAGAAGATAAACGTCTATGATTCCATCCCCGAGTTTGCATCAGACGCTAAAATTCTTGAAGCTGTGGCACTTTTTCGCCGAATGGTACCTGCACTTCTAAATGTCTACGTAAAGAACCATGTACGCAAGAAGAGCATAGCTCAGTTCTCAGTTAGAAGCCTGAGAAACTCCGCCAACAAAATCCCAATCAACTATGACCCAGGAGATTGTGGAGTATACTCTTTGAAATATATAAAGTGTCTTGCCTTAGGATGGAATTTTGAAGGGCTTAATGATGAAAACATTCAGCGGTTTCGGGAGAAACTAGCAGCTGAAATATTTCACAAAATACTAGAATATGGAAGCACCGTGCGGATGACTAACCCATTGTCTCGTCGTGTAGAGAAAATTATCCCTTATATGAGGGATAATTCTTGTTGAGGAACTGACAAATATATTTTTGAATAGCCACTTATTTTAGTAGCCACCGTTTTGTTTATCACATGGTCTAGATTTGTTCTTTAATCCGCAGAATTATTCCAAAAACCGCTGTTCTTACATGCCGCAGATTTGTTTTTTACTACCCGCCGATTTGTTTCTAATTAACCGCAGATAGATAGCGACTAACTTCTTAAAAACGGATATTTTCTCATGCTTTTTTGCTATCCTCAAACTCAACTTGTTAGCATCCTCCACTCTCTCCAAGTGGCCTTTCAACATTATCAGAACGGAGTCATGCCTCTCTTTGGCCTTCTGAAACTCCTCCTTAACGGCAGCAAGCTCCATCTCGGCAAACCGAAGGTCTTGTCCGACGTCCTTATCCACTCGGCCTTTTTGCTTGCTTGAGGAAGAAGAGTTAGGAGATGCCATGATGTGAAGTCATTTTTTTTTTGGTTTCGTTTTGAGTTATTTAGTGATTGGTTGAGGTGTTAATTGGAAAAGGAAAATGGTTCGTTTTATAGAGGAGAAGATAATGTGAGCGTTAGAGGGAGTTAAATTCTTTAACTCCCTGCCTGCATTTTCTGGATTTGACCTGGGTAGTTAATCATTTTATAGAGGAGAAGATTTGTTTGTATATGCACCCTAAATATTATTGATTATAATCACAGATTTATTTCTTAGAGTCCACAGATTTGTTTCTTTGGTGTCGCAGATTAGTTTATAAAATGGTTTGTTTTATAGAGGGAAAGTTAATGTGAGCGTTAGAGGGAGTTAAAGTCTTTAACTCCCTCCATTTACTGGATTTGATGTGGATAGTTAATCCGCAGATTTGTTTGTATAAATACGCTGAATATTATTGGTTATAATCACATATTTATTTCTTAGATTTCGCAGATTTGTTTCTTTTGTGTCGCAGATTAGTTTGTAAAAGGTATCGCAGGGTTTTTTGGGTTATTATGACATACTTTGTGTGGAAGTGAACGAATAAGCTTGTGATTCAATGAGAAAGGAAAATGATATATTTCTCTTAAACACAGATTTATTTCTTAGATTCCACAGATTTGTTTTGTAGTTGTCCAAGATTAGTTTGTTAGTTAACATGTGAACAACCGAAACAGACTTACATTAGTAAAAAGGGAAACAGAAATTACAACTTTGTATTTATTCATGAAGAGCACATGATTTACTCCCTGTAAATAGTAGTGACCTTGAAATCGCTCAAAGAACTCTCAAGGAAAGCAACTTTTTGTTCTAAGCGGTTAGTCATGGCCTCGGTCTCTACAGTCGGCCAAAACCTCCATTCTCCATTCTCCTATTTGTATAGAATGGAGAGTTTCCCCTCCTTTTTTGCTTTTTTGACCCGTAGATCTATGTGCTTCTCCAGCTTCTCTAGTGTGTCTCTCAACATTTTTAACTCGGCGCAAACCTCCGCCTGTGTGTCTCTTACCTCCTTCAAATCCTCCTGAAAGGCAGCATACTTCTTGCGTAAGGCCTGAAGCTCCTCCTCCAAGTCCCTGGCTCTTCGCTTGCTTGAGAATGGGGAGCGTGAAGAGGCCATGTTGTTAAGTATTTTTTTTTTTAATTGTTGGAGAGATTGTTGGAGTGTTAGGTTAAATGAATCATATTTATATAGGGAGACGGCTGAATGAGTGTGATAGAGAAGAAGTTAATGCGAGATAGACGTGGGTAGTTTATTGATAGACGTGGGTAGTAAAGAGAGCAGTTATTGGATTTGACGTCGGTATATATTCCGCAGATTTGTTTCCTATGTTATACAGACATATTCTGCAGATTTATTTTGTACGACAACGCAGATTTATTTTGTACGAGAACGTATATTTCTTTTGTTGTTTTGTACCAAACCGTATATTTGTTTTTGAAGCCTCAAAATTGTTCCTTACACGTTAGTTAGAGAAAAAAAGGAAAACATTACTAAAAATACAACATTGTACTGAAGCTTATACTTCAACATTGTTAAGTTCAACATGTTCACTTCATGTTACATGTCTTGCGATTATGTCCAGTTTGTTGACAGTTGGTACATGCGTGTTGCTTTCTACGCTTTTTCTTCAACATGCCAACTTCAAGTACGGATTTAACCCTTGACTTCTTCGGCCTACCTAGCTGTTGTCTCGCAATAGGGGGAGAATAAACTGTTGTTGCAACATGCTCGGGTATTGGTACCGCAAAATCGCTCGGCATGATGGCGGTTGCATAGGCGTTGTAGAAGTATAGAGTTTGATAGAATGGAGAACAAAATAAAATACGGGAGATGTTCTTAGTTTCAGCCGCTGCTATTGCGTGTGCACATGGCAACTTCTCCAAGTCAAACCTACGACATGAACACTGTTTGTCTCTCAAATTGACAACATGTAGAGATGTCCTGCTTGTGACTTGCACTTGATAGGCATCTATTTCTTAGACCTCTAGAAGCTTAGCATGCTCTACACGACTCTGCGAACATTATAAGAGAAGAAAAAAATCTGCGGTAAGAGTAGAAAATCTGCGAGAAGCAGAATGAAAATCTGCGTGAAGAATATGAAAATTTGCTATAAGAAGAAGAAAAATCTGCGAGATGCAGAATGAAAATCTGCGAGAAAAATAAGAAAACTCTGCGATAAGAAAAAAAGAAAAATCTGCGAGAAGCAGAATGAAAATCTGCGAGGTGCAGAATAAAAATCTACGTGAAGAGTAAGAAAAATCTGCGATAAGAAGAAGTTAATTCTGCGATACCTAAAGCAATTTTTCAACTCCGCAGGTTAGCCTTGTTTTCATTTTAACTGCATCATTCTTTCGTTGTGATAACCATCTTGTCATCATACTTCTGATATCCTCCAACAGTTGTACAATAGGCAAACCCCTAGCCTTAGATAGAATGCTATTCATTGACTCAGTAATGTTGCTTGTAAGAAGATTGTACCTATCCCTAGGAAAATGCACGCGTGTCAACACACTGACATCCGCTCTTACGAGATAACTATGCAGCGGAGGATTCATCACTTGTATCAGATCGACTATTTTTTGAAAATCAACAAGTCTGAAAGCACTGGCTGCCCTTTTAACTAACCCAAACACATCTCGACCTTTAAAACAAACTAATATATTCTTGTATAAATGGTACGTGCATATTCCACGGATTGACTTCGGGTAAACCGTAAAAAGCTCTTTAGCTATAGACTAGTGCCTATCGGATATAATGGCGAGGCCTTCATCATTTGGGAATAATAGAACTCAGTTGCATGAAGAACTATTCCCACGATTCATCGTTTTCAGTATCAACCACGGCAAAAGCAATAGAAAATATTTGAAAATTACCGTCTTGAGCTGTCGCCATTAGAAGGGTTCCTTTGTACTTCCCTTGCAAAAATGTACCATCAACTACCACCACTTTGCGCATGAATGTAAATCCCTTGATGCTTGCACTAAAAGCTATAAACATATACTTGAATCTTTGATTTTCATCAACCTCAAGTCGTGTTATTGTTCCAGGATTTGCTTGAGTTATCATGTATAAGTAAGCAGGTAGTAACTCATATCCACTCTCCAGTGTCCCATTAACCAAAGTTCTTGCATGTCTTAATGTCCGAAAGGATTTCCAATATCCAATCTATACACAATTCGACAACAAAGTATAAATATTTCGTAATTAGCATGTCTCCATCGAAAAATCTGCAGTAACTAACATGACTGCGGTTACTAACCTTAATTTGAGATTGTTTATTTAGAGCCTCAGTAACATGCATTGGTAAAACGGATGGTCCAACTCCACCAACATATTCCTTATATAACCCTGCAAGTATGTCATACGTTGCTTGTCGGCATCTTGCAGAACGATCTGCAATAGAACATGTATGTTCTGCCACGAACGTGCGGATATGAAACTTTGGATAATCTCCTATTGGTGTTACTCGTAACTTCCATGAACATCCTTTAACCCAACAGTTGACAGTCAACAATGATGGGTCTGATTTGTCTACATCAAAATCAAATCTCCGTATCACACTTTGAATCTTCAATCTCCTATTCAGATGCCCTTTTGTCTCAAAGCATTGGCCGACAGCTAAATCCATAAAAGTAATTTTCATGTTCGCAAATTGACAATTTTCACTTCCTTCAATTACAAAAACATCAGCCTTCTCATCCTCTACTGTGGGCACGATCCCATACAATGCAAAATTCTCATCACTAGAGTCTGTACCGTCAGAATCATCACAATAATCGAATTTGCTTCCATCATCGTCTTCATCATCTTCTTCATCTCCTTCATCTTTCTTCTCCGACATGACTTCAACTTTCTTACCGCTGCCAATGTTGTTGTGGTCATTATTTTCATCCCAATTCTCTTCAGCAAATGGAAGCTCAACGTTCTTGTCGCACATTTGAATAACTCTTTTACGCTTTTGTTCACCATTATCGTCGTCAAATTCCCTTCTCCATGAATCACAAGGTTTGTCGTTCACTTCCACACATAGTCAAACAGTAGCCCCTTTCGATTGCTCCAAAAATGCTTGGAATTGTCTACAATTTCCAACATACACCAAAGGAGTATCTGGAGGTAATTTCTGCATAATCTTCTTATGAAACATGTAGCTCAATTCGACATTAGAGGATCTCTTATCGAATGTGTAATCCTCATACACCATTTCGATGAATTCTTCAAAGCTGGTACTTGATCCAGCTTTTAGCATTCTAGACCCAAGCTTATTATCAACATTAAACAACCATCGACTTCTCTCAAACTGCCATTTTCCACATATAAGAATAAACTGATCCATCTCACAACGAAAAAAGTTGGTTGGGGTTGCTTGATAATCGAGATGGGTTGCGTAATAAAATGCAGAATAGGAACAATGTGATGAAGAAGAGGAAGACGCGGCGGCTATAACCACATATACTCCGACACCTTAAATTGGACGGTGGAGATTTGTCAATCTCATTTCTAGGTTAACAAAGATCAAGTAAGCCAATTATTTTTTAAAGTATAACGAAATTACCATTGAAACATAAATGAAACGTTAAATCTGTGGATTTACTAGAATAAATCTGTGGCCTCTCAGAAATTGCTTCTCAAAAATAAGTAATTCAAAACCTAGAAATTTGAATTACGCTTTCCACGCTGTCTCTCTTCTCCTCGCCGTCTCTCTTCGCCTCCTCGTCTCTCGTCGTCGTAATAATCGTTCCTGTCGTCGCTGCCTCTCCTCGTTGCGTCGTTCTCGTCATCGCCATCTCCATCGCTGCCTCTCGCAGCCTTCTCCGACGCTGCCTCTCGCTTTAGTCTCCATAGTTCGATTTCAAACCCTGTGAAGTTTCCATCAACTTCTTTCTTCGTCGCTTCCGTCACCATCTCTCGTCGCTGTCGGTTATGTCTCGTCTCTCCTCGTCTTTTCGGTAAGGGTTTTGTTACTCGCAGAGCCGCATATTTGTTTATCTCGTAAGGCAGATTTGTTTATCAGTTGTGGCAGTTTTATTTGTTATAAAGACCAGATTTGTTTCACAGTAGTACATAATTATTTATTAGTTGTCATAGATTTATTCATTCAATAACCGCAGACTTGTTTCATAGTTGCCTCAGATTTGTTTTTTCTTTGTTTGTCTTTCTTGGATTTCTATGTGTTTGACTGCATAATGGTGTCTTACCCTAATCGACGTTATGAAGAAGGAAAATCTCCTATTCAAAAACGGTGCATGAACCACGGTTGCTATCTGAACACTTTTTAAGAATATGAGAAAGTATATTGGCGATGATGCTTGGGATCATTTGGAGGATTCATCTGTTAGTGTATTTTTTAAGCTTTCGACAGAGAAGTACACATGGTCAGCCCATACTGTTCATTATTTCCTGACGAATCAACTGCAAATCAATAGCGATCATGAATTTTGATCAATCATCAGTGGTCAACCTATAAGATTTTTACTACACGAGTATGAGGCTATAACGGGTCTAAACTATGGTCAATTTGACTCTTCAGATGATTGGGTTGGTGACCATAGTGAGTTTTGAAAGGAATTAAAAATTTCCACAACGGATGGACCTACTTTGGATGAACTGAAAATAGTTTTACCCCGATGTAGAGGTTGGAGTTGAGAAGAGGGTGATGTTAGGAAGGTTGTTTATCCTATATGTTGGTATTCTTGCCATTGGTCATAATTTAAAGGTGCGGCTCAGTTATGCCAAAAGAGTGTTGGAACCAGAGAAATTTAAAAACTATCCATGGGCGAGAATTGGTTTCTCAAGTTTAATAAATTCCATTAAGGTAAAAGTTGATAAGTACAAGGATGACAGTAGCAATTACACCTTACATGGATGTGCTAATGTACTGCTGATATGGATCTTTGAACCTGTTCCTGGTTTGGGAGAAAGGTATGGCTTCAAAAGGGAAAACACTCGGGTTCCTCTACTGAACTGGAAAGGAAGTCGTGTGCGATTCAAATTTGAAGATTTCATAATGGAAGAGCGGAGAGACTATGGAGAGGTATATCGTAGATTTTTTTCCCATATGATGACAAAGTTTTTTAATATATCACAGACTTTTTTCATATTCTTACAGACTTTTTGTTTTTTGACAAATTTTGTTAACTGTGATTTTCATATGGTAGACTGATGAATTATTATATAGGTGCGTGCCAGGTCTATGATAATTGTTCCAATGGAAAATGTGTACCCTGAATGGATTGATGATGATGGTGAGTAGACCTCGGATCCAAGACTTTATAAGTTAATTGAAGATATCCTTGGAGATCATTTGGATCCAAAAGGTTGGTCTTGGTCCTTGGCTTCTGCCCTAAATTCTAGGAAGAAAAAGAAAAAAGAGAAGAACATGAGGCAGAATATGAGGCAGAAAATGAGGCGCCTCTTCTTCTTCTTGGTTTTGCTGAATCTGAATTTGGGACCAAGAAAAAGAAGACCAAAAGACATGTAGACGTAGAGGTTAGTTCTCGTTTTTGATAGAAGTAGATTTGTTGTTAGTAGAGGCAGTGTTGTTTACTTACATAGCTAAGCGAAATTTTGTTGCCTTATATAGGAGTTAGGCATGGTTGCTGGAATTAAAAAGATGGTGGAAGAGGTGGTTAATAATGTGGAGGCCAAACTAAAAACAGATTATACAAAAATTTGTGCATACGTTATTGCAAGGCTCAGTTCTTTAGAGAAGGAGGTAGAGAAGATTCGGGAGGGGCGAGAACACACAAAACCCATTAAAGTTGTCACATCAAAGAGAAAAAAAGATGATGAAGCAAGTACTGAACCGGTAAGTTCTAGCAGTCATATTTTGTTTGCTATAGTATGGATAGTAGTTGAGCCCAATTTTGTTTATGTTTCTATGCAGTCGTGGTTGAGGAACTCGAAAAAAGTGAAACCCAAGCAAAATGTTGTCAACCTAAAAGAGCCGAATCAGAAGATTTCTGGAAAGAAGAATCTGGAGGACAAGCTTGCGGATAGCGATGTTGAAGAAGTAGTTTGCAAAGATAAAATGGCTTCAACTTCTAAAAACACAGAAGAAGACAATGCTTTACAGCCGACTTTTACAGCCGACTATGACCCGATGGCGATTGTCACACCCAGCAAATAGGCAAAATTTAAAGATTTCTTGAAACAACTTGAGTACGTATTTCTTATCTTCTCTTCGATTATCAACTTTTGTCTTCATTTAGATCATCATTCATCAACATTTAGTATGTTCTAATTAAAGGAAACGACCAATTGGAAGCGTGGACGACGAGATTAAGTTATGGAAGATTCTTACTCTTCCACGGAAGAAGTGGCCAACAAGTCATTATGGTTGATTGCTTGATGAGGTTGGTAACAAATGTACATTGGTACAGATTTATATTTATAGCCGCAGAATTGTTTGCCTATTCACAGGTTTATTTCCAAGTAGTCGTAGATTTTTTAGATAATATGACAGATTTATTTCTTTTTATTCCTAGTATCCGCCGACTTTATGGATAATCACAAATTTATTTGGTTAATATCGCAGATTTGTTATTTGATGTTAACATTATTTCCCTTATGTTATTTTGCTTCACATCACATCGTCGCAGCAACCACAATGTTTCGGCTGAGGGATTTGCGCGTTCCTTCCCCTTACCGCAAGAGGGTCGGTTTCTTGAGCTACTGGTTCGTTAAAATGCATAGTAACGAACAAGTTCTACAGGCTTGGGAAATTTGCGTTTGAAAAATGATATATCGAGGAATTTTATGGCTTGTGGCCTCCAGAGGCGCCGGCAAACAAGATATGGTATTACGATATCGACAACTTGTACATAGTGTGTAACGTTAACAAGGAACATTGGGTTGCTTTGATACACGTCTACGACTCCATCCCCAAAGCTAAGAGTGATCTCGCTATTCTTGAAGCTGTCGCACCTTTCTGCTGAATGATTCCTGCAATGCTAAATATCTTCGTTGACGACAATGTACGCAATAAGAGCCTCGATCCGTTCGACGTTAGAAGGCTGTCATACGAGAAAAACAAAATTCCAAAAGACGTTTTAATAGGTGATTGCGGACTATACTCTTTGAAATACCTAAAGTGTCTTGCCTTAGGAAGGAAATTTGTTGGGCTAAATGATCGAAGCATTCAGCAGCTTCGGGAGAAACTAGCAGCTGAAATATTTGATGAAGTACCAGAATATGAAGAATATGAAATCATGCAGAAGTCAAAGAAATTGTCTCGTAGTGCAGATATTCAGATCCCTCATTTGAGGGATCTATCTTGATGAGAAACTCAAATGTATTTTGGTAGTCAAATGCCACTGATTTATTACTCTTACCACATATTTATTACTCTTACCACAGACTTATTAATCTTGTGTTCACTTATGTTCAAATGCCATAAACATCTACTTGTTCGAAGCCGCAGTTTTTTTAGGTCATCATTACATATTTATTCCCTCGAATGTATATTGGTTTTCAAGTACCACAGACTTATTACTCTAACCACATATTTATTACTCTGATCACAGACTTATTAATCTTATGATCACTTGTGTTCAACTGCCATAAACATCTACTTGTTCTAAGCCGCAATTTTTTAAGGTCATAATTACATATTTATTCCCTCGAAGCCGCTGTTTCTTTATGTAAAAGTACTCATGCGTTTTCTGGTAATAATTACAGTTTTTTTCCCTCGAACCCGCATATTTATTACTTTGTTGGAATATGCAGAGTCACGACGGCATGGAGAGTCCAGACTGCATGGAGAGTCACGACTGCAAAGAGAGTCACGACTGTAATTCGCCATAAATTCCAGGGTTTTGTCATAAAAGGACGCACATAGTTTCATTTCTTCAACACATTTTCATTCACACCTCATTTCTTCAACAAAATTTTCCTTTGAAAAATGGCTTTTCAACTTCTTCCCGAGCATATTGTTGTAGATATTTGTGCACGCACCGCTTCTTCTTCAATTGAAGTAGTTCGTAATCTCAGAAGTGTGTCGGGGTATTTTTAAACGACTATGTGATGATCCATATGTTATCTCCCGCTTATCTCTACAAGAAGTGCCTCTTTTTGCCCCATGGCGTTCTTGGATATGTGATCATCAACTGTTTCAGAATTTTATGAAACGATGTCGGCAAAGTGGAAACCCTGAAGCAATCTATTGCCATGGATATCTCTGTTACTTTTACTATGACCGGAAACCAAAAGGTCTCAATCTTCTGGTCAAAGCTACGGTCAAAGGCATCAAAGAAGCAGCTTATGTTTATGGGATGATTTTGATCTGTCAAACAGGCAACGAAAGAGTCAAGGGTTTCGATATTTTGTCTTCTTTAACATATCTTTTGATGTCACAAATAGCTGAGGCCATGGAGGTTATTCGGAACAAGGTAAGAGAACAAATGTATTCCAGTTGGAATGACACTATGAATATGAAACCTCTCAAAAGTTCATATGTTTGATCAAATTGTGGCTGCGATGGGAAAACTGGGGTGTTCTTATATAGATATGGCATACATTGGCATGATTATGGGAGGAATAAAGACTTCTACACTGCGGAGGCCTGTCATGTTTGTTTGTGGCATCATCAATTTCATCTTTTATTCAGTGGGGTTTAACAAAACCAACTTGTATTGTTATCTGTTCTATCTGCTTCGTATGTTGAATCTTTTATTGCGGTTTACAAGTGCTTTTCATCAACATCAAGTCGTCTTGTTATTGTTCCTTGGATTTCTTTCAGTTATCAAAATGTCCGGGGTAACTAAGAATATTGCATCAAAACGTTTACGGTAACTAACATGACTGTATTAAAAAATCTGCGATAGTTAACTTGTGTACCAAAAATTCTGCGGTAACTAACATGACTGCATAAAAACTCTGCGATAACTACCATGTGTGCACCAAAAAGTGGCGGTAACTAACAGGACTGCACATTTTTCATCAAAAATCTGCGATAACTAACATATGTGCAACAAAAATTCTGCAGTAACTAACAGGACTGCATCAAATAATCTGTGATAACTAACATATGCGATAACTAACATGTCTACATCAACAAATTTACGGTAACATGTCGATATAAAAACCGAGTTATCTTACAAACATTCAGTAACATGTGATTCATTTTCATTTTGACCAAAGCCAAGTCAAACACAAACACAAAGAAGAAGCACCATGATCTTCATTTTGAACTTCTTTATCTCGGTTTTGCATCTTAAAACTTCTTCGTTCAATCCCATGAGACCATCATTCCTAGCATACTTTTGTAAAATTTCTTGAACTTCCTCATACATTCTTTCTTCCACCCATTTAAACAAGTGCCCACTCTAAGATCAAGAAAAGTGACAGAAACGTTTATAAGCGTGTTTACAAAGACATGTAAATCTAAATAATCCAAATTTCTTGCCCAGTCTAAGATTCTGAATGAATGTACATTACCTCTCTAGAAAAAGCACAACAAAAGTATGGACGACCGAGATTGAGTTTCGAGTTTGATGTGTAGATTACAACATCACATCCGCAACCACACTTTTTAGGAAATCTGTTTGAATTTCCATATGCAAATCTACAGTGAGAATTTATTTCTTCCCCCTACCATCAATTTCTCTATTCCATCAATGAGAAACTCAAAATAATTCAAATCGAAAGACACAACTCAACCAAGTAAATAAAGAACTTCAATCGAAAACCTAAATGGCAAAACGAGAGACTCACAGATTTAGAGCTTTCGCGTCCCGCTTATCCGTACTTACTATCAGTCCTCATGCTTTCGATTTCTCCAGTTTTCGAGAAATGAAGTTTTAAAATTTGATTTGTTAGGGTTTGTGTCTGACAAATTGGGGAAGAAGGAGAAGGGATAAAAAAAGAACAAAACAAATCGTCGAAAATCGTACAATAATGCATAATGCGATGAAGAAGAGGAAGACGCAGCGGCTATAACCAAAACAAATACGACACCCTAAATTGAATAGCCCAGATTTGTCAATCTCATTTGCAGAAAAAAATATCTGCTAATACTGGAATTAAATCTGTGGGTATAAATCTGCGCCCAAAGAGTGTGAACAAGTATGCGAGTAATAAATCTGCGGCTACTAAAACATTAGTCTGGTCAGGATTAAGTCTGCCGATACATGGTCAAACAAATATGCGTCCATGACAAATAAGTCTGCCAAAAAATATAAATCTGTTGTCGCTTACGATAACTCTGTCATCGCTACGAGTCAATCTAGTTATTATCTTCTTCGCAAAACAGTAGAATAAGTCTACACCAAATTTGTAATTCTGCGGCCGATTTGTAAATATGATGTGCCTACCAAACAAATCAGCAGATCCATTTTGCGGTAGATTTATAAAACTGCGTCAGATTTGTAAATCCGCCATTGCTGCGAAACAAATCGACAAATCCATTTGGTGGTAGATTTACAAATCTGCCACCAAATGGATATGCCCCATCGGACCACAAATTTGTAAATCTGCGATAGACTTGTAAATCTGCGATGCGATGCGGCAGATCGCTTTGGCAGCAGAATTACAAGTATGTGGTCAATTAATAACAAATCGGCGACAGATTTGTTTTTGCCGATTTGTTGTCCTGGAGTGGCAAGACCGTAAATTTTCAAAGGTTTTTTTGTAATTAAGACGAACTTTTCCCAGTGGCGCCAAAATTCATTAATGGCATTTTCGTAAAACTTTTATTCCTAACACTTTCAATAAGGGACATTTTGGGGTTAAAAAAATATCCAGGCAATCTAGTAAACCTAATATATTCTGGTTATAAACACAAAGACTTAGGGGAGATTATTCAATCATGGATTTTAATGGATTTTCATTGATTTTAAAATCAAAAGCGTGGATTTGAAAGTTAAATAGCTTGGATTTAAAAATCATACAAATGAGATTTCAAAATCATACAATATAAATTTCAAAATCATACAAAAGAGATTTAAAAAATAATCATTATGATTAAATAAAAATATAGTATATAAAAATAGTAAATAATCTTTCATGTCTTCATTTATGGCCTCTTGGTTGAATTTCTCCATATATTTGATGCTATTGTATCTCTCCACTGATTGACATATTCTCTTTGTTGGTTTTGGGTTGTGAGAACTTCATCACTATTGTCGTTAATTTCTTCAAGAACTTCTTCTGCACTTTCGTTTTCTTCTGGAAAATTATCGTTCGACAAAAGTTTCGAGGAAAATTATGTAAACCAACACATGCAAGTACAATCTCTGCTTGTGTCTCATGAGGAAAAGGAGGTGCAGACTTAAATATTAGAAATCGAGATTTAAAAATACTAAATATTCTTTCAACTGCGTTCCTTAAGGATGCATGATAAGGAGCTAAAAAGTTTCGACGATTTGGAAATCCACAATCTACTACATAAATATTTTCTGAAATACAATAATATAAGTCATTTATCTTATTGAAGAAAACATATTTACAATAAAAAAACATGTACGTACCTTCTGGAACTGGTACGTAAATTCATTAACAACAATCACTCAAAAACTTTTCAATCTAATACAAGAAAAAGAAACAAGACAAGAAAGAGATGCTCAACAAAGAGAAGTTGAACAAAGAGAGGCTGAGAAATAAAATAACGTATGGGAAGCTATCAAAAAAGTCTCTAATTTGGAAGAAAATGTTCGTTATGATGCGGTTAAAGTGATTCACCAATTATGGATGAAAGAAATCTTTGTTAGTATGTCTACTGATGAGCGTTATGGTTGGATTAAACGTAACGTTATAGAGTACTAGATATTATTACTTGTTAGGTTGGATTAATTTTTTTTTTCTAGTATCACGTGTTTTAGATTTTGGTTTTTAAAATAATAATATATTTCTTTTTTTGGAAATCCACCAAAATAATATGGTTGAGACTACGGATTTCAAATCCATTCAAATCCAATATGAAATCAAATCCATATTCAAATCTTTAATATTGAATAAAAAGTGATTTTAAATAGTATTTGTAAATCATATAACCAATAATACATGATTTTGATAAAAAATTTAAAATCAATGATTGAATAACACATGATTTTGATAATAATTTTAAAATCAATGATTAAATAATACATAATTTGACAAAAATTTTGAAATCCATTAAACTTAAAATAACTTCTTCGGACTATTATAGTAAACCTCCCTTTATTTTTTGGTTCAAATTAAGAATTTATGGTTCTTTTACTAATTTTGACCAAGTTCAACGAAGAGACGTCTCATGTAAGACATTCACAAACTACGTTTTTACCCTTCCCCACACGTTGATGTGAGAGTTCTCTGTACATTTTTAAAAAGGACGACGTAAAGCAAAACCCAAAAAACCATTCGTCACAAACAGTTGATTTTATCGCTGCAGAGAGCAAAGTATGGAGGAAGCACTCGCGGCTACTGTCTCTTCCCGATCTCGTACTCCTCAACGACCACCGTCGCCTCCGATTGTTGATAGGTGTGGTCTCGCTATCGCCCTTGAAAACGATAGGAACCAGTCGACGACGGCTAAAACTGATTCGGGGGTTGTGCGTATCGGAAACAGAGGTTACGGTTTCGATTTTAGAAGAGCCGTCGGCGAAGGAAACTATAAAGGAATAGGCAAAATCCACGAGTCAGTCACTGGTGTACGTACAGATGAACGAAACCCTAACATTGGAGCTGGTAACACTTTGGGAAGCTATAATGTGAGACCCTTGCCGGCCCAATCAGTCGTCGGCGAGGGTACTTCGAGGGTTAACGCTGCTGCCAAAAAATTCAATGGAAATGTATTGTATAGGCTTTACTTTAAGGGTTTGGTTAGCGAAGAGAATGGGAAGGGGAAGAAGACAGATGTATTGGCTGGATTTGGGTTTGCGATTTGTGACCAGAGGGATAATTTGTTGTTTGAGATGAAGGGACCATTGATTGACCATGGCACGAATCGTAAGGGAGCAGAGCTTTAGGCATTGATACGAGGACTAACCCAAGCATTAAAGTTGGGGATTAAATATATCACTTTTTGCTGCGATTCTTTTCCTATTTTCCAATACGTAAGTTTCCGACTTTCATGTTTATTCATTGTTGATTCCTCTGTCCTGAAATCTCAAAATTGTAGTGAATGTATGTGTTTTTTGTTGGGAGTTTTCATATGGAAACTAGGATGACTAGAAAGGAAAAAAAGTCACGGTTAAGAATATGATAAGAGTTGCCAACTCTAGCATACCATATTGTGACCATTTTGTAAGCCACTATCATATGTTTTTGGTTTGCATTATATAAAGATGTGACTGCGCTAATCTTTACTAGTTATGAGACAGTAGACTGTGACTTCTAAGGTTATATGCTTGTGTTTTTCGAGATTGTTTAGATTGCAATGGTTTTACTTGAATGTAGGTCAGGGGAAAATGGGTGGCTAAGCAAAAGAAGATTTCCCTGTTGTTAAATGATCTGCAAAGCATCATGCAACACTTTTCATCTAGTCAGCCTGTTCTGGTGGCTGGAAAAGATGTTAAATTTGCTTATAAACTTGCAAGGGAATCAATACTTTCTAAGGTCACCCCTCATGAAGATCCTCTTCAAGCAAAAGCAGCTCGGAAAGAGGAGTGTGTTATCTTTTTCAACGACATCTATGCTGAGCGCATGTTTTCTGTTGACAAAAGCTGTCACCGCTTTTGCTTTCAATGTGTGAAACAACATGTAGAGGTGAAACTGCTTCATGGAATGTTTCCGAAATGTCCTCACGATGGCTGTAATTATGAGCTTGTTATCGATGCCTGTGGCAAGCTTTTGACTCCAAAACTGAGTAAAATGTGGCAACAAAGACTTAAAGAGAATGCAATACCTGTCACAGAGAGAGTTTACTGCCCTTACCTGAGGTGCTCGGCTTTGATGTCCAAAACCAAGATTTCTGAATCTGCCAAGAGCTTACTGTCTGTTTACCCTAAATCTGGAGTTAGGAGATGTGTTGAATGTCGTGGCCTCTTCTGTGTGGACTGTAAAGTTCCGTGGCATGGAAATCTGTCCTGCACGAGTATAAGAAATTTCATCCTCACCCTCCAGTAGATGATGTGAAGCTAAAATCTCTTGCAAAAAATAAGGTGTGGCGCCAATGTGGCAAGTGCCAACACATGATTGAACTTACACAAGGATGTAATCACATAACTTGCAGGTATCTATCTATTTATCTACACATCGATCCTCCTAAAAACCTTATCAAATAAGACCATGTAATCTCAAGAACATGTGATAAACTGAAATCATTCTATATTTAACCATTCGACATTCCCTTTCGTATTCTCGTTAGATGTGGGCATGAGTTTTGCTACAATTGCGGAGGTGGATGGAACAAGAAAATGGGGACTTATTAAAATTGCTGCCCGACCTGGAACGAAGCATACATCACACGTCAAGATCCAGCGCGTGCCATTGTGGCGCCTAACAACTACTTTGATGATGAGGATGATGATGATGAGGATGATAATGATGATTACGACTATGATGACTTCTACCTTCATTTTGGACCTGCTATGAATGATCTTAATCCTGAAGAGCCCTTCGACCCCTTCTTCAACTTGGAGCCCTTCGACCTCTTCTTCAACTTGCCAGATGGTAACGTGCCCTTCCAAATCTCTCTAAAACCCTTGAATCTCATATATTTCATACTGAAAGCACTCTCTGTTAATCTGTAGGGGTCACAGTTGATGATGATGATGATTATGATGATGATGATAATGATGATGATGATGATGATGGTGATGGTGATGGTGATGATGATGATGATGATGATGATGACCACTATTATGGTGACGAAGATAAATCTAGTGAAAATATCATCATTCCTGATGATGATATTAGTGATGTTCACGACTGTAATGAGGAAGATACATCTAGTGAAGATATTACAGTTCTTGATGATGCTGATGATGATGATATTAGTGATGTTCAAGATTATGGTGAGGAAGATACATCTAGTGAAGATATCATAGTTACTGATGATGATGATGATGATAATGATGATGGTCAAGATTATGGTGACGATGATTATGCTGAGGATGATGATGATGATAATGATGATGGTCAAGATTATGGCGACGATGATTATGCTAAGGATGATGATAATGATGATGGTCAAGATTATGGCGACGATGATTATACTGAGGATGAATGAAAGAATGAGAGGAATTAAAACAGAGAGAAAAGAGAAAGGTATAATAGAAACTTTTTGTCTTGTGAAGTTAACTGAGCATCACTGTCTTTTAGTATTCTTGCGTATAAATTTTGATATGTTCTTCTGGAGAACATGACAGACAATATCTGGATAATCACATGAACCCTTTCTTTACAGTGAAACAGCATGTGCAAATAGAAGACAATCTGGTAAGAAATGTGAAAATCTCATGTTTTTTTGCATTTCCATTATCCATCAATTTAAATAATGTACCACTCTGTTTTATGATGTTTTCTTTGTAATGCAGCGCATAACAACCAAGGTCATAACTAACAATGGCTTACACTTCCCTGAGTTCATCAATCTGATTGATCCACTCAAGAAAAAGTGCGGTAAATTAAAGAGGAAAGTTGAGGGTTAGACAATTAGGGGATTCGGTGGTATAATCAGAAGGAACAATGTGAAGTTGACTGATAAAGTGATTTGTGAGTTAGGAAAGGAGATGGATGGTCTGGTTCGTGAAATCAAGGTCCATGTTATAAGAGGATGATCTCTTGATAAAGCTTTATGCGTTTACACCAAGACATTGTCTATTGTATATTGAGTTCTTATATGAGTAGAGTACTTGGATTTATGAATCTTATCGGTTTTCTCCGAATATAACCGATGTTGATGTTGTTTATGAAGTGTAAAAATCAAGTACATAAGTACATTGTTCAGACAAGGTCGTGCTTTGTAGCAGTGCAAGGTCAAATTAAATCTCAAAGACATGTAAAATGACGGCTTTGTCTTTTGTTGTTGACTTGTTGGCTCCACTTTACAGGTCAAAAGAAGAAAGAGAACAAAACAATTGCAATATCCTTAGATTTTGGGAGAAATCATTAATAATTCGCCTTCCATATTTGGGTCCAAGTTTTTAGACCATGGTTCCCACTTCAGGGCTGTTTGGAACCTGCAAGTTCATGTAAGAAAAACGTTGTTACTTCTAGTTTTATAGGACCTTAAGAAATCTATCAACAGAAGAGCAGAATACACAAGGAAAACAATTCTACAAAACTTGGAAACTCTGCCTTAGTCTTCTATTCACTTAACATATCTCATTGGTCTTTCAAGTATATTGGTCAAGACGATTCATGACTTCATGCTGAGATTTGATATAATACTAATACAAACATTGGGGTTTTAATGATGCAGATATCACAACATAAATCCTTTCTCTGGTGTTCTTTCCTGGAGTCAAGAATTGAACTTTCTGCGCAGATATCACAACATAAAACTAACAAGCTACAACATAGAACTGTTTTCAACGGAAGTTAAGGTTAACAAGTGAGAAGAACAAAATCATTAACGCATTGAAGGTGCTTGCCTTAATCCCAAGTAAGTAGGAACAAAGAAGACATCGGGACAACCACTGCGCTAGGAAATGGTCCTCAAATCTTGAGCTGAAAGAACTTGTCTTTGCACCTATAAGGTAGACATTTGAACATTTAGATAGAATCCACCTCAAGATTAGCTTTTTTTGCTAGAAAAGGAACATTGCAAACGAATGATCCAAAATCTCATGCAGTTCATCAATATACCAAGGAAGACTGGGCTTGCAGTTCTGATGAAACACTAGTACATTTGGCAATTGATTTCTCTGAACTCTGCCTGAATGGAAAGTAACAGATCTCCACCGGTTTAGCAAGCATTTCCAGTTATAACAGATAGATAATCCAACCGATTCCAAGACCACATTTCATATCTTAGTACCATAGACCAAAACCTAAAGCTTTTTATGCAAACTAACTCTATGTTTGGGCAATTCAACTTGTGTTTTGCCTCTATGCTCAGTTTGGGAAGACCAACTTCATTCCCTTCCCTACAGTGTTTCTATCAATACAAGGGCTTTTGCTGCTCCATCTCCTTCAAAAAGAATTGAGATTCATATATCCGTAAAATACAAAATGTATTACTTTTGAGAAATAAAATGATCATTAACGTGAAGTGACTACAAAACCCCTCCTCGATCATTGTTTGTGGTAGTTCTGGGCAAAATATCCAAACCGAATGAACCAAACCGAAACCGAACCGAAAAGAAAAGAACCGGAACCGAACCGAAAAGGACAAAAGAACCGAATGGATCTTAAATTTGAGAACCGAAAGAACCGGAACCGAACCGGTACCGAACCGAAAACCGAATGGGTACCCGAAATATCCGAAATATAATTATATACCCAAAATATTAATTATATTTAGACTTGATATAATCAATTATCCAAAATTATAATTATAAACCCGAAGATATCGTTATTTTTAAATCGAAATAACCAAAATACTCAAAATAATTTATATATATGCAAGTTCATAGTTATATTTTTCAAAATTTAACTAAATCTTATTCAAATTTAATAATTTTTAATTTTTTTTTTATAATTCATGTACTCGGAACCGAACCGGAACCGAATTGGAACCGAACCAAACCAAACCAAAATTTTAAAATATCCGAATGGATACTAAAACTTAGAACCGAATGAAACTGGAACCGAATGGATTTTACCCAGAACCAAACCGAATACATGAATGCTCGTGGCTTTTTGTTTAGGACCGAGGTTTAGGCCCATATCTCATTTTCGTGGGCCTTGGTGTTACAGCTTTAGGCCCATACATTTTGTTATTGTGGAACAGGAAATTATTCGGATGGTTCGACTTCAAAGTTCTTTAAAGTTTACCTTCCTGGTGAATCTGGAGATGATCTGGTAATAAAACATACTTGTCTTCACTGTTTTTGGTTTTGTATTCTGGTTGCTTGAAACTTGTAGAAATTTTTCAAGTGCTACCCATTTGCCTAAATACGTAACTGTTAGAAGTATTTATGGAAAGATTTGGGAAATGGTCTTGAGAAAATGTGGTGGTGAGGTTGAGAGATTTGTTATGGTTAATGGTTGGAAGAAGATTGTAAAGGACGAAGATATGAACGGTGGAGATCTCTTGGCATTTGAGTTTGATGGCTCTCGGTATTTCAATTTCTGTATCTATGAGCATGAGACAATGTGTAAAAGGACTAAGAGAAGTTCAGAGCAAAATGAGGACATCAACGTGGAATCTAATGGTAAAGAAGAAACTCGGGCTAGCAATGATGTTATCGTTCTGCATGATGATGATGATTCTGATTATCATTATGCTTAGGTGTAACATCTGTATCCCAAGTTATTTCTTACCGAACAAGTAATTGTTACTTGTTATATAAGTTTTGTGCCGTGTTTTACTTGTTCCTGAGGGAAGTAAGAACAATATCGGGCTCGATTAATAATCTTATGAGGTTGAGAACGGGTGAATTAATCGAATGATTAATTCTTCGGAATTAATTCTGTGTCGTTCAGTTTAAAACGGAATTAATCGGTAATTTCGGAGAATTAGCGGGAACGGAGAAATATTTCGGGACGTGTCCCAAATATTTTGGGGAGTTTGACGGAATTACTAAACCGAGCGAGATAATTAATAGTTGTGGGTTAATAATTTCCGGATTGGTTTGGTTTTATTGGATTAAACCAACAAATACATATATACATATATATATATATGTATTCTCCTCTTCCTTCTTCTACATCCTTCTACACTCTTCTTCTCATTGTTGCTAAGGGGAGAAATATCTAGAAAAAGAGAAAGAGAGGGAAGAAGAGAGAAAAAGAGAGACAAAGAAGGAGAAGAAGGAGAAGAGAAAGGAAGAAGAAGAGAGAAAAAAGCTTGAAAACAAAGTTTTGCGGTTGAAGTGTGAGGTCCGATTGACCTAGCAAAGGAATATGGTTTGAGCTACGATTTTGTGGGTAAGTTCTTCGATCTCTTGTCTAACTATCTACCAATTTTCGTTGAGTTTTCTTAAGTAGTTTGGGAGTTATGAGTTTTCTCCCAAAAACACTCGAAAGAGGGCAATCTCGTCGGGGTTGAGTAGGGAGAGTGATTGAGCACTCAAATCTTGATGTTTTGAGCTGAAAGTTGGTAGATTTATTTTTGAGAGTCTTATCTTGTGTCTCACCGAAGGGATTTCTCAAATTTGGTCTAGGGAAAGAGTTATGAAGAGTTTACTAGAGCTCTGTTTTTGGGAGAAGAATCCGAGAATCATGAGTTAAGTAAATTGAGTTTGGAGCTTGTGATCAATCTTTTGAGAGTGTGTTGATGACCTATTGGCAGGAGGTAGTTGACATCTTGGTGGTTGTGTTGTGTGTCAAAGAGAAGGAGTAAGCTTAAGGCTTGGGAATCTTCAATAGAGTTCTCGTTCTATCTCATAATGAAAGGTGAGTGCGTAACTGTGGTTGATCTATGTAATCAATGATTTGCCTTAATTGATATGTGTGTTAGGACTTGACCTTATGAATTTGAATTATGGCTTATCCAAGTTGTTTGCTTGTGTGTGATGGAGCTCTATCATTCATGTTTGATTGTTTGTGTGTGATGCATATTGATTTCGGTAAGTCATTGATTTACATGTGTGTATAACCGTGGGACGGGATGACTGCCTCACTAAGCATTATCAATGCTTACGCGCCTCTTCTGGTGCAGGTAAAGAGAAGTCATAGGATGCGAAGCTCGTGGAACCAAGGCTGAGGAGAAGGGATGATCTAGGTGTAACGGGTTTCTTCTTGTATCTTTGGTTTTGTATACATGCCTTGCTTTGGTGAATGTTGTTTTGGACTTGCTAATACGCTTGTTAGTGATGTTATGAGGTTGTCCTGGAATGGTTTAAGTGGTATATATGTTTGGCTTTGTTTAGGAACAAATGGCTTGAGTAATTGTTGAGGTCGATAAGTTGCAGGACAAGGAGGATCGATCGATCCAAGGTTAGATCGATCGATCCAGTAAGTCGGTTTATGTCCGGATTTGTAACCGAAATGTGGATCGATCGATCCTTGGGGTAGATCGATCGATCCCATGTTTTACTGTTCCAGCATAATGTTTTGTGATTGACTTGACGCGTTAAGGATCGACCGATCCGAGTCCGATCGATCGATCCAACAAATGGATTGATCGATCCCTTGTGGTCAAGACCGATCGATCCTCGTTTAAATTCTTCAAGTTATCTGTTTATGTGTTCTAATTGTGGTGTATTTTACTTGAGGATTAAGAAAAGTTTTATGTACTTTGTTTAAAACCGTTTTGAATTAAAAAATTTAAAAATTCCCGAGTTATCCATGTTTTCGCGCGTTTCCGTTTCTGTACTCGGGTTGGGGTCTTTTCATTAGGAGTGTCAAAATGGATAAACCAAACCAAACCAATTCATAGCTCAATAAGTTGAAATTTAAATGGATTTTGAGTTGACCCAACTCATTTGTTAAATGGGTTGAGTTAACCCATAAATTCAATTAATTTGATGGTTTGAATGGTTAAATGGGTTAACCCATAAAAATGAAATAATTAATTAATTAATAATTTAATAACAATAAATATAAATATAAAAATAACTAATTAATAATTATTATCATCATATATTACTATTTTATCATCTATGGATTCATGTTTTTCGGCAAAAAATTTAAAAAATCATGTTTTGGCGGAAAATTACGGAATCATATTTTTGACAAAACAATTATGGAATCGAATTTTTGGCAAAAATTTATGAAACGTTTGGCGGAAAAATACGAACTAGTGTTTTTGGCTGGAAAATTACGGAATCACATTTTTGGCGGGAAAATAATAAATTCACGTATTTGGAGGAAAAATGCGGACTCGTGTTTTTGGCGGAAAAAATACAGACTCGTGTTTTTGGCGAGAAAAATACAGACTTTTGTTTTTGGCGGGAAAATTGTGAAACCGTGTTTTTGGAGGAAAAAATACTGACTCATGTTTTTTTCCAAGAAAAATGCGAACTCGTGTTTTTGGCGAGAAATTTTAATATGATGATGATGAATTATGGTATGGCGATGATGATATGAAGATGATAGTATGAAGATAATGATGATGCTAAGTATGATAATTTAATTGGTAAATAGTTAACCACAAACTATTACAACTCAATTCATGTGACCCATCAAACCCATTGATCTTTAACTCATTTGACTCATCAATTCATTAAGATCCTGATATATCTCGGTTTTGATGATTTTTAACCATTGTTTTCATAGGATTATCTGTGTTTTCTCCTTGTTTTAGAGTCTTTTAGTTCTTTATAAAGTCTTTACAGGTTTTAGATTGAATTGGAAGAGAATTTTGAATTTTGGGACGAAAACGTGGTTTTGGAGATGTAGGATCGTGCAGAAGGGTCAGAAGTTTTCCATTCTTTGAACACTTTTCTGATGTAGGATTTCAATGAATTTTGGATACAAGATAGCTCTTTGAGTTAAGTTTCATTTGGGACTGGTTTCATGTCATTATCATCGGTGGTGCAAAAGTTATGCCCGTTTTACTGAAGACAGGTCAATCTGGCCAGCAGCTGAAGCAGATGCAGAGTGAGACCTCAAATCGATCCACTTTTGCGTTCAACTTTCAGATCGACCACGACACTCAGGATCAACTGATCCACATCCAGATCGACCTGCATATCGACCTATGCAGACCCAGATCGACCGATCCAGCCCAAAAACGAGAAAATACAAAAGGAAAACTTCCTCATTGGCCCCAGATTGTCCTTATCTCTTTAGGGTTCGACCAAAACATGTTTAGAACTATAAATAAGGGGTTTTAAGCCATTGTTTAGGAGATGCTTTTATCTCTATTCCATTTTTTACATTCTGTAACTTTTTCTCTGCAGTTTCTGGATCTCTGTAAGCTTGGGAGAAGAATCTCTGACTCTACCTTTGGAGAAGATTTCTGAACCTTTTTTTATTTCTTATTCTATGATTATGAGTTCTTATTCATCTCTCTGTGTTTTCTCTGTATCCATGTCTGAGTAGATCCATAGTTAGGTTTTAGGGTTTCTAGGGATTCATGAATCATTGAATTAGACATAGATAGGGATTTATCATTGTCTTTGTTGCTAGCTTAGAATCAATTGATCACTTAATCTATGATTTAGGGTTTAACCTATTCTCCAAAAGCTTATAGGTTCCTTGATAGAACATTAGGAGAGCGAATTGTCCTTAACCAACGAAAGCTGATGTTAAGGCAATTCGTGAACAGATTGAACCTGTTTGAATTTGTTATAGGTTCCTTGATACAATTCTGTTTGAATTTGAGATTGATATTTAATTTATTCCCTGAATAATTGTCTGATCTTGATTTGTGATTTTCTGCGAATTTCCCTAACTATCAAATTGGCGCCATTTCCGGGGATCAATAACGTTGCCTTCAGATTTGAGTCTGATATTTAGTCTAAGATCTTACTAACTTCGTTTTATTTTTGCTCTCTTGTGTGTTTTAGGTGCATGTCTAGAAGGAGTCAATGCTCTGACAACCTCATGCAACTGAGTAATCAAGAGCGAAAGCGAACAGAAAGCATTAGAAAATCAAGACTAGCCAACATGGGTGAGGCACAATATGACACTAATTTGGCCAGAGCTAATGAACTTTAGACCTTGAGATAGCAGATGCAGTAGTTCCTACAACAGCAACAACTATAGTAGCAGCAGCGTGCCATTGGGGATGTTGACACTCCTCATGTCTTCTACCAGAACAGAGCTGCCATTTGTCCGCTAGAGATTGCTAGGCAGGACTATGAAATCAAACCTCAGATGATCGGTTTGGTAAAGAAACATCTTTTCCATGGGTTACCTGCTGAAAACCCAATGGACCACATAGAGAACTTTGAGGAAATCTGCAGTACTACAAAGTCAAATGTGGTACCTGCTGATTACCTCAAGTGCAAGCTATTCCTTTTCTCTCTATCAGATAAAGCATCAAGATGGCTTAAGTCACTACCTGCAGAATCATTGAGGTCTTGGGCTGGATGCAGAGCTGCTTTCATTGACCATTTCTACACCAAGTCCAAGACATCTTCATTGAGGAACAAGATCACTGCTTTTGGGTAACATTCAGGAGAGTCTTTCTGTGAAGCTTGGGAGAGATTTAAGGAATACCGCAGAGATTGTCCTCACCATGGCTATTCAGATGAGCAGATTCTAAGCATTTTCTATGATGGAGTTAACTCGAACTACAAGAATGCTCTCAATGCTGCTAACAATGGAGACTTCATGACTAAGACTGTTGCAGGGGCGTATCACTTGATAGAGAACTTGGCTGCAAGTTCTATCACCCGCTGTGCAGAGTATGATCGCTCCAACAAGGTCAGTAGTGTTGAGTCTCAGAAGATTGATGAGTTGAGTGGAAAAGTGAGTATGCTGATGAAAGCAAATTAGAGGGGTGTTCAGCTTTCTGAAGATGGTACAGAGGCCATTCATTGTGAGGAAATCACTGAGGAGCTGCATGAGGTTAATTATGTGAATTTATAGGATTTCGTGCAAAACAGGGGTTTTAACCAGAATTATAGAAGCCACCCAAATCTGTCTTACAGAAGCATGAACATTAAGAATCCTGAGGATCAGATCTATCCACAGCAGAAACAAATGTTCGTGCAAAATTTGGGTGTCACTGGTATTCCACAGAGATTTCAGGGAAAACAGTTCGTGCAAAATCCGGGCCAAAGTCAGTTTCAGAGTGGTTTCCAGCAGAGTCAGCTATTCAGCAACCTCCAGAAACCCGCAAACTCGGGGAGTGGTTCTCAAGACGAGCTCAAGACACTTATGCAACATCTTCTACTCCAGCTACAAAACTCCACCAATGAGATCAACAAGAAAATGGATAACATGTACAATGATCTCAACAACAAGTATGAGGCTGTTTCTACTCACATGAAACTGCTTGATACTCAGGTTGCTCAGACTGCAGAAATAGTTAAGAGATAACAAGGTGTTCTTCCAGCGAAGGGTGAACATAATCCACGGTTTGGAGATGGTTTTGGTAGCTCACGAGCTAATGTGCATTATATTAGAGATGAAGAATGGGCTGCTTTTGAGAACAAGTTTGGGGACATGCTGCAACAGATCCTAGATGGACAAAGCAAGTATTCTCAGGAAATATATGATCTTACTTGGAAGTTTGAATGCCTGAGCTGTGAGTTTCAACGTGTGTTAAAGACCAGAGAGAGTGCAGTATGTCCAGATCAATCAGACTCTTCGAAAACAGTTTTGTCCAGCTTAGCTACGAAATCCCGTCAACAGCCAGATCAATCCATCCAAGGGGGTCGATCGATTTTACGTAGCAACAAATGGCGAGCAGTTCTCAGATCGATCGATCCAATCTTCAGCTCTAGGAAAGAAACCTGTACCCGCGAGTCTTCCTCCATATATTCCAAAGATTCCATATCCCTGTGCAGTTAAGCCTCTTCCATTCAAGCCTCTGCCAAAGCTTGTAGATCCAGGGAAGTTTGTGGTCCCCTGCTCTATTAATGGGATAACTTTTGATGATTCTTTGTGCGATTCGGGTTCTACAGTAAACATCATGTCTATGGATATTGCACGACGTTTGGGGATTGAGGATATTCAGCCTTCTGACATGACTCTCAAGTTTGCTAATGCAATAATTTCATCATCACGAGGATGCATCTGTGACCTCTAGGTACGAATTGACAAATGCTTGATGTCTTGTGATTTTCTGGTAGTTGCAATGAGTGACAGAGCTTACATGCCTCTGATCCTGGGAAGACTGTTCCTCGCCACACCAGGAGCATTTGTCGACTTGCCTAACAAGCGAGTGTGCCTTTCAGCAGTTGACGAAAGTGTCTTTTATAATGTTGTGCCATGAGAGATTAGCAACCAGAGTGGATCTTTTGTAGCTATTAAGGAGAACGAGCTGAATATCACACAACATTTCAAGTCTAGGGGACTGCCTAAAGGATCCCATGTCACTTTAACACCTCTGAAGCGTGTAAATGACACCATTGAGTACATGGTAAAGAGCAAAGGTATGTCTAAACCCTTTTTTTAGGTGAAAGGAATCATCACCCCAGAACTCAAAGCTAAAGGTCAAGCAGCAATTGACGAGAAGATGGCAAAGGTCCACTGTGTTAGACCATACCCATCCCACCCTGATCCTCCTGAGGATCCATTACATCATGCCTAAACAACACTCATGTCATGCTAATGGCTTAAAACAAGCGCTTGGTAGGAGGCAATCCATTGGTACGTGTCTTTTTTTTTCGTTTTTTATTAGTTTTCTGACAATCTTCTTTTAGATTTCAGGTGAAACAAAAATAGAGCATCAGCATTTTCTAAAATGAACTTATCCATAAGGCCCTGATAAGTCCTTAATCCATTCTTTTCGGTTCATTTTCTCTATGCGTGCTTTCCTTCAGGATTATTTCCACACCGAGACGGTGTGAATTAAGTCTGGGGGAGGGTACTTTGTATGACTAATGTTGTTTCTCTATTTCGTTTCTTTGTTTCTTGAGTAGTTAGTTTTCGTGTTTTTATTGCGTTAGTTTTACTATTGTTGCACTCTTTTTCCCTAAAAAAGTTTTTAATGAGGCATCAATTGGGTCAGTTTGAGTAGTTTTATTAAGTCAAATATGCTGAAACTATGAACTTTTCTTAGAACTAACCTCATTTTACTGAGACTTGATGAACCATTGCCATAACAGTTCATTGCAGTTCTACACCAAACGAACTTAACTTCTCATCTTGGGGCTTGGTATACATCGAACACGACTCTTTTCAAGATAAGTATACTGCAATCTCTCTCTATGTAATGATATTAAGATCTTAGTTATGAACAACAACTTGAGTTCCTTTAAAAGAACTATGACGGTAAGCATACGCGTCTCCTCAGAAGGAACAGGATAGTGAGTTCACACACGTGTCTCCTCACAAGGAACATGATAGTGATTAGCTTCGATTCTTGAGTCCAAGATAGGGTTGTTCAAGAGTGGTTTCACATACGCGTCTTCCACAAGGAACACGATATTGACTAACTCTGGTTCATCAATGTTGTTAAGCTTATTGATACACCTTCTAAGGAGTTTAAGGTGTATCAGGGAGATTGTTAAGCTTATGATTTATACTGACGTGTTTTCTAATTTTGGCTTTGTCATATGTGGATTCAAAAGCTTTGGTTGATGAGGCATTCTGAGATATGGTGAGTTTCTCTTTTCAAACCTCGACCCTTTCCTCTGTAGTTTGCTTGAGGACAAGCAAAATACTAAGTTTGGGGGAATTGATATATCTCGGTTTTGATGGTTTTTAACCATCGTTTTCATAGGATTATCTGTGTTTTCTCCTTTTTTTAGAGTCTTTTAGTCCTTTATAAATTCTTTACATGTTTTAGATTGAATTGGAAGAGAATTTTGAATTTTGGGATGAAAACGCGGTTTTGGAGATGTAGGATCGTGCAGAAGGATCAGAAGTTTGCCATTCGTTGAATACCTTTACGATGTTAGATTTAAATGAATTTTGTACACATGATACCTCTTTGAGTTAGCTTTCATTTGGTACTGGTTTCATATCATTATTATCGGTGGTTCAATAGTTATGCCTGTTTTACTGAAGACAGGTCAATCTGGCCAGCAGCTGAAGCATATGCAGAGTGAGACCTCAGATCGATCCACTTTTACGTTTAACTTTCAGATCGACCACGACACTCAGGATCGACCGATCCACATTCAGATTGACCTGCATATCGGCCAGTGTAGACCCATATCAACTGATCCAGCCGAAAAACGAGAAAATACAAAAGGAAAACTTCCTCATTTGCCCCAGATTGTCCTTATCTCTTTAGGGTTCGACCAAAACATGTTTAGAACTATAAATAAGGGTTTTTGACCCATTGTTTAGGAGATGCTTTTATCTCTATTTTTTACATTATGTAACTTTTTCTCTGCAATTTATGGATCTCTGTAAGCTTGGGAGAAGAATCTCTGACTTTACATCTAGAGAAGATTTTTGAACCCTTTTTGATTTCTTATTCTATGATTATGAGTTCTTATTCATCTTTCTGTGTTTTTTCTGTATCCATGTCTGAGTAGATCCATAGTTAGGTTTTAGGGTTTATAGGGATTCATGAATCATTGAATTAGACATAGATAAGGATTTATCATTGTTAATCTTCTCCTTTTGTTGTTCTCATAGCTTAGACTAAATTGATCACTTTGTCTATGATTTAGGGTTTAACCTATTTTTCAAAAGCTTATAGGTTGCTTGATAGAACATTAGGAGAGCGAATTATCCTTAAACAACGAAAGCTGATGTTAAGGCAATTCGTGAACAGATTGAACATGCCTGTTGAATGCTTGTCTGTAATTATGAGTTCAAGCGACAGTTTAGAATCTTAGGTTGCTAGACAAAGTAATTAGTGCCACGACAGTGAATTGATTATACAATTATGTTTGAGTTCGAGATTGGTGTTTAATTCATTCCCTCAATAATTGTTTGATTCTTGATTTGTGATTCCCTGCGAATTTTCCTAAAGCCTAACGCTTTTATTTCATAGCTTACAACTTTATTTTTTATTTCTTTGTTCGATTACAACCAACTTTTTATTATGTCTTAGCTTCCTAATCAATCTCTATAGTCTGTAGTGTAACATTTGATCCTCGTGGATTCGATCCCTAAGTACTACAACGTACTAGGGTATTTGTATAGACCCGAGTGAAAGTTCTAACTATCAGATCCAAGAAGTAAGATCATTAGGGTCGGGTCGTCCCATGAGGTTTGACCTATTTTGACACCCCTAATTATGTTGATGTTAAGGATGATTGATGCGGTCATCATCACGATCATTTCCACTACCGCAAGTCAAGAGGGACCGGGCCAGGAACGAAAAGTGTTAGAGCTCACGGACATATAGCCTTAGGAGTAAGGCTTTGCTTGTACTCACTAACCACTAGTGAGGATCTCTTAAGACTCTAGGTGAGTATCATACTCTTTCCCTACTCCTAGGTTTCCCACAGGGGTTTTCTAGGAAAGAGTTTTAACGAGGCGAGAAAGGCTTAGAGCATCACATTCCAACCTCCTTAGTCTAATTACTTAGAAACATTCATGACAAGCAGTTAGCCTAGGAGCCTAGGAATGTGATCCTATCCTTAGGGAAAACCACTACAAATGTTTTCCCTTTATTTTATAATGCTTGTTTTGAGACTTGTTGTCTTTTATTTGGTTTGCTTTTGGGCTTGTTTTGTAAAGTAGAGGGCCTAATTATCCAGCTTGTGCCTTAATGGACTTATGTCCAATCCATTATTCAAGAAGCCTTAATTTGTAGCCTTGATAAGGCAAACCCTTCTCATTTTTACAAGCTAAGCAATCATTACATTAAATCTAAAGTTTATACTTTGTCTCTCTAA
Organism: Boechera stricta; assembly: GCA_018361395.1. Classification (NCBI taxonomy): domain Eukaryota; kingdom Viridiplantae; phylum Streptophyta; class Magnoliopsida; order Brassicales; family Brassicaceae; genus Boechera; species Boechera stricta. Next base: position 6,343,325 of record CM031541.1, read on the forward strand.
TCTAAACCTAGTTTAGGTTGAGAAAACCCTAAGAGCATAGAGGTTGGTCCTATGCTCGAAGGTGGTTGTATCAAGGGATTCTCACTTCCCTTGTGGTGCCAATCATCTCCACGGTTGCTTCACCATCCACCAACCATCCGCTTGCATTCCGGTCGAACCATATCCCAGGATCTTGCCCCACCTCCGCTTCACCAGCTCGTCCAGTCCTTGTCCGAGGTTCTTCAGCTCTTCTCCACCACTTCCATCCTTCTTTTCTTCCACCTCAGCCCCATCGTCCGCGCCCATCACCCCCATTCGCTCCTGGAACCTCTATCCCACCATGAGATAGCTCCGCCTGTCCGCTAGCCCTCTGTGAGCTTAGATCGGTTTGGTCCTTGTGGTTCTAGGCTCATATCAATGATGATGATGATGATGATGTTGAGGATGTTGAGCATGAGGATGATGATGATGCTGAGAATGAGGATGATGATGATGCTGAGGATGAGGATGATGGCAAGAACCCGTGCTTTACTGTGACACTCAATCCGAAGAGGAAAAGCCAACTGGTAAGCAAAAACTGAACGTTACAGATCTGTGGGTTATGGTGTTTTATGTGAATGCATCAATAGGAATATATCGATATGTTTTATGATGTTTCTTTCTTGATGCAGCACATACCGGCTCATGTCATAAAGGACTATCACTACAAGGAAACATGACAAATTCCGACCACTGCTTCCGACGAAAATGGTGGTCAGAATTTTTTCGACGACATTCCAATAACTTTCCGACTAATTTTCGACCAGTTCACTTTCGTCGGAAATTTATCGGAAAAATCGTCGGAAATACGCAAAATTTTCCGAAGAAATTCGTAAGTCGGAATGTCGTCGGAAAGTGGTAGGAAAATAGTTGGAAACATAATTTGTTCGGAAATTAGTCGGAATTTTTTTTAAAAAAAATGTTGGCGTAAATTCGTCTGAAATTTTCAAAAACCTTTTTTAAAAAAGTGATCGGAAATTCTTCGGATTTTTTTTAATTACGGTGGTCAGAATTTCGTCGGAAATTTTCAGGTGGTAAGAAATTCGAAGGAAATTTTTTTTAACGGAAAAAATCGTGGAAAATTAGTCGGGAAGTGAAACATTTGCTTTAGGCACAATATTTATGTTAAAAAATGGGCCACATTAAATATATTTAATTCTTAAATTCTCCAAAGAATTCAAATATAGAGTTTGATCTTTTGGTGTTTTTATGGTAAATCAGATGATTTTACAATAGAAGTTTATTAGTTATAACACTTTTTCATATTATATCAAACAATATAATATATCTATAAAATAAATCTTATATCTTTTTTTTTAATCTAATAAATTTTCTTTGAAAAGGTTTCATATGAAGTTAAAAAAATTTTTTTACCTACTTAACTTTCTTATGTTATGATCTAAGAATCTCATGAATCAATCCTACACAACAATTAAAAAAAAAACTAAAAACTAAAAACCTTACAAAAAGTAGATATAGTCACAAATTCACAATAATAACGTTTGCACACAAGTATTCAAATACTTGGTATGAAATCAAATAAAAATTATTTTTATTAAAACTTACGTTTTCAACGCAAACCTGATACGAGATCTCGTTGTATAATCGGAGTTTCAAATATATTTTTATGTTCTAAAGTTTTGTAGCGCCGCTGAGATTAACAAAAAAAAAGAAGTGTGGGCCTTTAATTATAAATAAAATACCAACTAAAAAAATTAGAAGAAAAAACAAAAGCACTTAACTATTGATATGGCCTTTTGATTCTTCAAAGTATGTTTTCATTTAAGGAGTATGGATCATTAAGAAAGCGTAAGAGGAGAAGATAAAATCAGAGAAGCTTTAATTGGAAAAGGAAAAGATTTTGATCGAATCAACCCAGAAACTGAGTTGCAGAGAGATATGTATATATAGCTGTGTACTTAACCCTAAACTATAAACGTATTAAACTAAACCGGAGACTATACTAAACCGGTTCCTATCCCTCAACATCCCCCCTCAAGTTGGAGTATGAAGATTCAGAATACCCAACTTGCTATTATGTGCTACAAGATCTTTAAGACTCAAAGGCTTCGTTAAAATGTCCGCGAGTTGCTGCGTAGTAGACACATAAGAGGCGACAATGTTGCCTGAAATAAGTTCATCCCGAATGAAGTGACAATCTATACCCACATGTTTTGTACGCTCATGTAAAACCGGGTTCTTAGCAAGATCCAAAGCTGACTTGCTGTCCGTATGAATGCGCATTGGCTGTGAATGACAGTAACCGAGATCCTTAAGCAAATTCTTAACCCAAATCAGTTCTTGTGTAAGAAAAGCCATAGCACGATACTCTGCTTCAGCAGAAGAACGACTTACTGTATCTTGCTTCTTCGTTTTCCAAGAGACAACAGAGGTACCAATCTGCACAAAATAACCAGTCACAGAGCGGCGAGTAATAGGACATGTCGCCCAATCCGAATCACACCACCCTGTAATCTGAAGACTAGGATCAGAATGAAGAAGTATACCCTGTCCCGGCGCATTCTTTATATAACGAACCACTCTAACCGCAGCCTCCCAATGGTCCTCGCGCGGTGCTTTCATAAACTGAGAAAGAACATGAACCGAGTATGCAAGGTCGGGACGAGTGTTAGCTAGGTAAATCAGTTTACCCACAAGACGACGGTAAGGCGTTGGATCAGGGACTAATTCCGAAGTTGAGAGAGCTAAGCCATGGTTAACCTGTAACGGAGTAACAATTGGCCTTGAACCTAATAATCCTGTCTCTTGCAAAATATCCAACGCATATTTTCGTTGACACAAGTAGAAGCCATCGGAGTTACGAGCTACTTCGATCCCAAGAAAATATTTAAGACACCCGAGATCCTTCATATGAAACTGAGAAGACAGATAAACCTTGAAATCGCGCACCGCAGAATCACAGCTACCCATAATCAGCAAATCATCAACATATATCAATATTCGTATAGAATACCCAGCCGTATCAAGCAAAAACAAGGAGTAATCTGAGTAGGATTGACGAAAACCATAACTTTTAAGAGCCAAAGATAACTTGGAAAACCAGCAACGTGGGGACTGTTTAAGCCCGTACAAAGACTTTCGAAGGCGACATACCTGTCCAGGCTGAGCGGCAGCATACCCCGGTGGAGGCGTCATATACAATTCTTCAAGTAAATCGCCATGGAGAAAGGCGTTATGCACATCCATTTGATGAACAATCCAATTCCTTACCGCAGCAATTTTCAGAAACAAACGGACCGAACCCATCTTAGCCACTGGTGCAAAAGTTTCCCCATAGTCCTCACCTTCTCGTTGCTTGTTACCTAAAGCCACTAATCTAGCTTTATGTCGTTCTAAGGACCCATCAGACTTGTATTTGAATTTGTACACCTGCATCCGATTGTAGACTTACCAGGCGGAAGAAGAGTCAGATCCCAAGTGTTATTAAGTTCTTGTGCGTTAATTTCCTCTTCCATAGCTCGACGCCAATCTGCACATTTGGCAGCTTCGGTAAACGAGTGAGGTTCAGTAGCAGAGCTGATTGCTGCTTGAAATGCCGAGTGCTGAGAAGAAAACCGGTCATAGGAATCAACTGCAGAGATTGGATACAACGAATTTGAAGCGTCCAGAGCAGCCGTAGAAACAACATTTGTCTCGAAACCTTCAAGTCGAGAAGAAGGTATCTTCCGACGAAAACCACGACCAAGCTGCTCAAACGAATTATCAGTAGGACATTCGACTTGGGAATCCAACGAAGATGCAGAAACCTGTGACAAATTTGGCACCAGCTCAGTATCTTGAGTACCCGATATATCCACGTTTGTCAAAGAAGTATGACTAGGCTCGTCGAAACTTGTGGTACTGGGCCGATCTTGGGCCAAAATAATATCGGAATGTTGATCAAACTGCCCATGTGGTTCAATTCGTGAAGTAGACAACAAATTGTGATTGGAGGCAAAAGGGAAGTCATGCTCGACAAATTTTACATCTCTGGAAACTGAAAATTCATGTGTGTCCAAATCGAAGACTCGCCATCCTCGTTGGCCAAACGGATAACCCACAAATACGCAAGACCGAGAACGAGATGCGAATTTGTCGCCTTGAATTTGCTGATTGTGAACATAACAAGCTGACCCAAACACCCTAATGTTAGCCAAATCCGGTGGCTGTCCATATAGAGATTCATACGGTGTCTTTCCGTGAAGAAGAGAAGACGGAAGGCGATTTATGAAATAACCCGCCGTCAGTATACATTCACCCCAAAACTCTATAGGTAAAGACGCGTGGAACCTTAAAGCTCTAGCAACGTTAAGGATATGTCGGTGCTTCCGTTCTACGCGACCGTTCTGATTTGGAGTTCCAATGCAAGAAGTCTCGTGCACAATGCCGTGTTCCTGAAAGTAAGGTCTGAGACACACAAACTCGGTACCATTTAACGAATTTGACATATTGTCCAAATTGTCTTAACACAAACGCCATAAACTCTCTAAGACGCCATTGAGTTTCTCCCTTATCTTTCATCAAATAAATCCAAACACTTTTGGAACAATCATCGATAATAGTTAAAAAATATCTAGCACCTGAAAAAGATTTGGTTCTATAAGGCCCCCACACATCGCAGTGAATGAGATCAAAAATATGAGCTGCTTTATTTGAACTGAGTGAAAAGGTATCTCTTGTTTGCTTTGACTGGAAACAGGTTTTACATTCAACCTTAGCAGAAGATGGAACAACTACAACAGATGTTTTAGACAAGACTGCATCAGATGGATGCCCAAATCTACTATGCCAAAGTTTATACTCTTCCTGCGATTTAACCGAGACCGCTGCAGCTGTTTCCATACTCACAAAGCGAAAGGTTCCATCAATTTTTCTACCAGCTCCAATCACTGTCCTGGAACTGCGGTCCTGGATCACAAGAAAGCGCTCAGCCATCTGTATAACAGCACTATTTTCAACCAGCAATTGACTTACAGAGACCAAATCTGACTTTAGACCATCAACAAAATAGACTGACTGCAACACCAACTTATATCCTAGAATCACAGTTCCTTCAATGCTAGCTAAACGTTCAGTCCCATCAGCTAAAATAATCAGAACTGGCGCAATAGTCCGAGGTGCAGCTAACATTCTAATATTTCCTATCATATGGTGAGAAGCACTTGTATCTAAAATCCAGTTAGAGTTAAATGACATACCGGATATATTTTCAGAGGTGCTATTTCCTGCATTTACGAGAGTTACTACCCTTGCCCATTGCGCATCGGACAGTCCCGTTCTAATGATTTTCAGAAACTGCAGCAACGTTAGCAGGAGCTCGTGTCGTGTCTGTAACCACTGCGGCAATATTGGCAGTAGCTCGTGTTGCATTTTTGTTCCCAGTCCAACGTGTGTTATCCTTCTTATTGTTTTGTTGATTCTTGCCACGATTTCTCTCTCCCCACCAATCAGGATACCCAATGACAGCAAAACACCGGTTTATGTCGTGTCCAGAACGTTTGCAATGGGTACAATAGAGTTTCGTTTTATCCTCTTTATGCCAAATTTCAGATTTGGGTCTGGTACCTACTGCCAGAGCCATCATATCTACCCTTTCAGTGTTCTTCTTAACTTGTAGTTGAATATCTTCTTCTTGTCTTAACAGATTATAGGCTTCTTCAACCCATGGAAGTGGAGTTCGAGAGACTAGGCTAGAGCGTATAGACTGGAGGTGTTCATCAACGCCGTAAAGGAACTGCTGAACGCGGTCCTCTTCCCTATCTTTTTCAAGTTGACTCAAGAGATCGCAGGTACATCGTCCACAAGAACACCTGCGTATTGGCTGAAGAACAGACAGACAATCCCATATCTTGCACATTCTACCATAGTAGTTTTCCACAGATTGTCCATTATGCTTACACAATGCTATCTCATTCTTAAGTTATTGTAATCTTGGACCATTGGATATCGAAAAACGTTGCTTAAGACTATCCCAAAGGTCCTTTGCTATCTCGCGATGTGTTACGCTGGATCTCAGAGACTCATGTATAGACATCTTTATCCATGAGACCAGCAATGCGTTTATCGGTATCCAATCATCATAATCCGCACTACCCTCAGCAGGTTTTGAGATTGTTCCATCAAGAAACCCGAATTTCTTTCGGGAACACAAGGCAGTTTTAAAACTGAGTGCCCATTCATCGTAGTTCTTGCCGTCTAACAATGGATACGAAATTATCGCACCTGGGTTATCGGAAGATGTGAGATCATAAGGAGAAATTGTTCTTCTCGTTTCACTTCGTGTAGAAGCTGCAATTAACCTTTATTCAGTCATCTTGCACAAGTTTCAGGGAGTCGCAAATGGCGGATTCTTCGTAATGTTTGGCCAACTAAGTCGCAATCGGCAGACTTTTCTCCAAGAAAATCAAGATTGCGTATGGCAGTTCTTGAACATAATCAGAATCTCATGTGACTTGATTCTGCAATCATAGAGGATGAATTGCTAATTGCCTATTCTGAATTGCAATTTGATAAGACGAGGAGCGATTTCATGAGCCGATTTCACAAATACGGAAGACATGACCAAGTTTCTTCTCGACGGAGAAGACACGCAATCACATGTGCCGCTGAAGAATCAAAGAAACGAAACCATGGTCAGATCGGTGGCTCTGATACCATGAAGAAAGCGTAAGAGGAGAAGATAAAATCAGAGAAGCTTTAATTGGAAAAGGAAAAGATTTTGATCGAATCAACCCAGAAACTGAGTTGCAGAGAGATATGTATATATAGCTATGTACTTAACCCTAAACTATAAACGTATTAAACTAAACCGGAGACTATACTAAACCGGTTCCTATCCCTCAACAGATCATGACTCCAATTATAGATATCACTTGAACGAAAATGTCTATAACTTTATTTGTGTTCACGAAAATATATAATATACATAGATATTTTGAAATTAAACTCAAAAACTCTACTCTGGAGTGATTAGAATCTCATACACATTCTCAATAAATAATTTAAGACTATGTTTCTTCTGGTTTTGATCCCTAACTTGGACGAGAGGAAATTTATAAATTGAATAGTGTTTATAAAAAGAGAAACTATTTTGAGATTTTCTAATCCATGAGAAAATATTTTCTTTGATGCGAATAAAATATCATACACATTCTTATAGAACAGAGAAAGCTTTTCTAAGCAATAAATCTGAAATTATTGAGAAATTAATTTAGCGAATCAACAACCTAATACAAAAACAGGTTAGCAACGTAGGGTTGGGCTAGTGGTTGAATCCAGGAAAGCTGAAAACGTAAGCACTTAAGATGACATGAGTTCGATTGGAGTGATATTTTATACAAAGTTTCAGTTCTGGAAGATGTATGATCTTAACCTCTGAACTTTCATATTACAAATATAAAAGTGGACATTACAAATAAATTAAATACCAAATTAAAAAGACAATTAAGAGAGATATTGACTTCTTTTTTCTCGCAATAAATCAAAGATATATTTCCATGGAAATCAAAGGGTTTAAATTAAAAAAATATGATATACCAGAAGAAATCTGCTTGTTTTTTGGTAGAAAAAATTTATATGAAGTTTAAATGATGTTCTATAAAACATATTTTTCTAATCAATCGACCTAAACACATCATGAATCTAATCTTAAAAAAAATACAAAACAAACTATTAGAAAATAAAAATAAGGATATAATCACAATGATCACAATAGCACAAAAACTTATCCAAATTCTTTTTGAAAACTTGGCATGAATAGAGAATTCGTAAAACTTATTTTTATTAAAACATACTTTCTGAATGCATAACTGATTCAAGATTTTGTTTTTAATGTGATCAAATCTCACACATATTTTCTCTGAATATATCATCGGCACACCCGAAATGATTTTTTGTTCTAATAGTTGCGGCGCTGCTAAAATTGAAAAGAATACAGAGTTTAGGAACCTTATATAAGAAATCAGGTTAATCTAGATAAAAAATCATATCCGTTCCAACAAAACTAAAAGCCATACGATATGAGCCCCTCCTTGAATTCACAAAAATATATGCAATTTTTTTGCCCTTATTTACATACATTCAATTTTTGGGCCCCTATATATGGCCCCTATTATGAAGCCCACGCCTCATAAAGTTGGATTTGCAAAGAATAAATAAAAACAAAATAAATGACGTTGTAGAATATATTGGAATCTAGTGGATTTATTATGTCCGTATACAATTAAACCTATATAAATTAATATTCGATTAATTAATAATTACTTTAAATTAATATTTTTTTAGTTTCAAGTTGGGACAGTATAAATTTAACACAATTCGATAAGATAATAATATTTTCAAACCTTTATGTAAATATACGGTCTCAATAATATCATAAATTAAACATTTATATAAATTTATCCAAACATACCTAATACCTAAGATCATTTAATAATATATGATTTTTGTGATTTTTTTATATTTTAAATTTTGTAAATATTTTATCGTATTACACATTGTTTGGTGTTAACTGTTCAAAATTTATAAATAAATTTAGATGCTATATTTATTTTTATTAGCTCTATTGGTTTCAAATTTTCTGTATCATTGTCTTTAACTTGATAATCTAGTGTTATATAGAGTTACCATGCACACTTTTCTAAATCTTTGAACATGTATAATTATTATTTGGATAGTCTAAATATGATTTTACTTATAATGATTAAAATCACTAATCATTACCCGAGTTGATGAAGGTTATTTTCATAAGTGAATACATTTAAAATTTTAACATATATCAAACAGGTTTTGTAGTGTTAAATTTACTTTGTAATAGTTAATTCATAAATATTTATAACATTATTCTTACGTGATTTAGATTGTCTAAACTAGTATCCTTCTAAAATTTATACTAAAATCTTTTATATATCAAGTTTTTAAAATTTCACTCTTTATATTAATAAATTATTAATTTATCGATAAATTAATATTTTTATAAATGAATAAATTATCATAATCTAAACACTAATAATGTATAATGTACAGAGTTTTACTGTATGTAGTACTCTTTAATATAACAAATCGAACGACAGAAAAAGTAGATAGACAATCCTACCAACGATGATTTCGTTATTCAGTTAAATTTGGGGTCTTTAATCAAATATTTTTTTATCTGTGTAAATAGGTCTTGTTATAGATTTTTGAAAGAGTGGTAAACTGAGCTTAAGTAATGGCTACAAACATGAAGAAGATCTCAACCACTTTTGTACCTTTTATAATAAACTCCCAACTCTTCTGAACTGGTTTTGAGGTTTTCCAGCCGTTCTTCCTCCCATACGAAATGGACCACCAAGATGAGCTTCCTAGAGTTGTACTTAGCCCAAATGTGGTATTTCTCTTCTCTTTTCATGGTTAAACTCTAAATGTGCGTCTCCTGAACACTCTCACCTTGTGTGTATTGTGCCTCTATGAGCTATATGGATCTTATTCCAAGTGTTTCAACAATAATATCGTCTTCTAGTAGCATCTGACTTTTATTTATCTCTTGATAATCCATGAACCAATCTTTACGAGAAGTTATGTGATACGTTCAACCAGAATCATATACCCATTGATCCTTATATAGTTGTTCTTTCATGCTTAAGGCATCAATATTACCAAATTCTCTATAATTACTGCATTACCTTGAGCATCACTTTTCAACTTCTTTTGTCTTGCATTACTGCATTACACTACTTTTCCAAAGTGTCAATCTTTCTTATAAAACCAACATCCCCTGGTTGTCTTTGATTTGTATAGAAAAAGAGAAAGAGGAAGAATGACACTACACGAAGTTTGCTAATTCATATCAACCAGTCTGATTGATCCTATGTCTCAGCCAGAACGTAATCCAGTAATAAACTATCTCAAATGTACATACTATCGAGAGGTCCACAATCCAATGTTTTACAATCAAGATACAAAGTCTTCACGATCATAACATGAACACAGCTTTATACACTTGTATTTTGTTCATTTTTTTTCTTAACAAACTGTTAAACCGATAACAAACTTAGTCACAAACCAGCTCTAGTTCATTTTCATAATTGTAACACCATGATTTCAGGAATATTGTGGTGCATGTCGAGAGGTTTAAAAATAATTGATTTGACTACCTATATCACCAAAGTGAACTTATTGTTGCGATCATTTTCCAGAGAGAACTCTAGAGTTAAGTGTGTTTGGGCTGGAACAATTTAAAGATGGGTGACTGCAGAAAGTGATTTCCTAAAAGTGCGTAGGAATAAACAGAAAAATCAAGTCCAGCTGATGGACGAAGGTGGGCTTACGGGCCAAGATAGGCCGTGGGGGCCATGGACAATGACGTTCTGGGCGTTACAAGTGGTATGAGAGTCGAACCCAGACGAGTGTGGAGTTAAATGGGCTCACACCATCAGGGTGATGGTCTTGATATACAACGAGGACGATGCGATTTGTTAGTGGGGATAATTGTAACACCGTGATTACATGAATATGGTGGTACATGCCAAGATGCTTAAAAAGAATTGATTTGACTACCTATCTCAACAAAGTGCACTTATCTTTGCGGTCACTTGTTCAGAGAGAATTGTAGAGTTAAGCATGCTTGGCCTAGAGTAATTTCAAGATGAGTGATCTGCTGGGAAGTGATTTTTGGTACCGTGTGAGTAAGACTAAACACCATAAAATATCAATTGGTGTTTTGTAGGGTCAATAAACAAGTTTTTAAAGACTCCAGAAATAGCGAACGGACCATTGGATGAAGATGAGGTCTCGGCTGTCGTGGGGATTATGTACGGTGACGGTCGGGACATTACAGTAACAATTGCATTTGTCATTTCGAACGAATTTGAACGATTATTTTCAAACATCAATGCAAAATAAATGGGTTTTAGTTTTTTTTTTTTAAACGTAAAGAATAACCCACCAGATGAAAAAAAACCGAAACAGACATACATCATCTATACTCACTCAAAGAAAACAATCAAAATAAGGTCTCCAAATACACTATTTTTTTTTTTTCCTTCTCTTTTCTAGTTGCGTTGATAGAAAACAAATCTTGAATTTGAGATGCTAAATCTATCAAATCGCCACCAAAGCAACATCTTGGTCTTAGATAAGGCTATTACTTTAGGTTACCTGCTACCACCATTTCTTCTCTTCTTCTCTCCATTTGGAGCACCTGTTGTTGCTTTGTCCGAATCCGACAATATCTTAGTTGTCCCGAGAGAAGTAGAAGATGAAAGCCTCTTCTTTGGCAGTACTGCCTGAGGAAGTTTCTTCTTATCAGACACAACCTTCTTCATGTTGCCTGTTGTTTCGACATTAACCTTGGGTTTCACAGCTTGTGTGTTAGTCAAGTTTCCTGTTGTTCCCACGCTAGCCTTCGATTTCAATGCTTGCTTGTTATACAAGTTTCTTTTTGTTCCCACTATAGCCTTAGATTTCACAGGTTGCGCATTACTCACGTTGCTTGTTGTTTCCACACTAACCTTAGATTTCACAGTTTGTGTATTATCTAAGGAATTTCTGCGCGATGACGAGCTACCAACGCTCTCATCATCTTTAACGTTTGTAGATGATCCACCACCGATGCTGTGCCTGCGATTAGTAAACTCGCTCTTTTTGCTCTTGGAATCATTGTTTACAGGCCATTTAGAACTTTGGCTGGCTGACTTTAGTGTTTTAGATCTGGCAGGAGAAGTCTTGATGCTGTTTTCGCGTTTGAGAGAGTTTTTGAGGGAGACTTGATCGTCGTTGGATTGCGGATCCCACGGACGAGAAGCCATCCACCGCTCAAGCCAACTCCAACCCCAGTCTGTTGTGTTTGTGTCCATCAGAGTCTGGTGTGGAAGTTTTGATGAGTTTCTCCACGTTTGCTGTTTTATTTTCCAACATCAATATCTATGAATATGAATAAGTTCACAATGAAGTTGTTTTTAAAAACTTATATTTACCTGATGACTGTAAGCATACGCTAAAGCCCTCTCTCGTCTTACAGAAGCTTCTTTTCGATTCACCGACCTTGCCACGATCTGTTCTTTTGATTTATTGCTGAAATCAAAATCTCCCAAGATAACCTGCAACACGATTTAATCCATCTAAGAACTTTGGTTCACACAGTGTGGTAAAAAGATATGGGAGATTAATTACCAAATTCTGATTCTGATGGTTATCTTTCTGGTGACCCTTTTGCTGGATCAGCCTGTGACGAGTTTTGTTCTCTGCAGATAAGCGATTCCTCCTCTCTTGAATCTGTGTTTGTAAACGTGTAAGAGTTTGCATTGAGCTAAGCATTGCGTTCATTTGTCTTTTGACGTATCTTCCTTGTAGCAACGATTTGAGTCTGGCCATTCCTCGCAGCGCACGAAGAGTGCGTCTCGCCTGTGGAAACCCGGAAAAAATTAGACTACGTCCCTCATAATAAGAGGAATTAATGATTTTTATGTATACCTTGTAACATCTGTATGCATTTTGGATCTTGATTGCAGCAGTTTCCTCCTTTGATTCGCTAATTTGATGTGTTGACGGTGTCGTGAGACGCACAACCTCCGCGGCAGCATGTGCAGCCACCACAGCTGCTTCAGCTGCAACAGCCGATGCAAGAGCCAGAGCTTGTCTAGTCTTTGCTTCTTTAGACTCACCATAGCCTGTATTGCTTGCAGATGCCGGAGGAAGAGGAGGAGGAGACGGTGGTGGCAACGATGGCTGAGGATCAAAATCCGGCAACGGAGGAGGAGGAGGAGACGGCCTATAAACATAAGAAGATGAAGGGTCAACCGGTGGAGTCTCCTCAACAGGAAAATCAAAAGATTCTCTACTCTTTTGTTTCCCAAACGACCATTTCCTCTTCGGTTTCTCCGGTTTCTTGAAAAACAAGGCAAAACCAAAAGCAAATCAAAAGAATTCGCAAATCTTGATTGCATAATTAGGTTACATATTGATAATTCATAATCCAAGGAAAGATTCGAAAAAAACCAACTTGATGCTTTTTGTCTTTTCCTGGAGATAAACAAGCCACGGAGACACATGTTAACCAGCTCTTACCCATCGATCTTCTCCTGAAATTTTTCAGACAAATCTTTCATTGAAACATTTGCTTACAAAATGGAAAAAAACTTTCTTACAAAATGAAAGTTTATGTGAAAGAGATGAGATTATGTGAAAGTAGACCTGGTCGCGATGGGCCCCACAGTTTCGTGGGAACCTAATTGACTTTTGTAACGATTATTGTGTTTAATAAGAACGACTCAACAGATTTAACGACAGATACGTTATAAGTTATAACTTCTTTCTATATATGTTATTTTTATCTACAATTTATTTGTTTATTTCTGGTGTTGTAGTTTTTAGAATTACCAGCTTTATTGTTTTAACAATTATCTAAAAGTGTTAGGCAAATTTAGAAATTTGGGTTTAGAGTTTGGATGATGCTAATGCTCTTTATCCATTCCACTCTGGATTTAGTTCTCACTTTTACCTTCCATTCTTTTGTTTGGTCGAGAGTTTTCTTCATCATCAAGAAATGAGGAACGTAATCGGAATAGAAGAGCAAAGCCAAAACAAAAATTAAGGTAACTTAACAATTAACTGAAGAATATATAGATGCGAATTGTGAGACTGATTGTCAAACTATAAACATAATTATGATAAAGGGTTTATTCGAATTTTAACAATGATAAGAAAAAAATCACAAATATTAAAGAGGATGCTAAATAGTAAAAATCACAAATAGTAAAGAAATCATTTTTTCTTCTTATGTACATACACGTCTGAAATTTGGGAATCTCTGGTAAAAAGTATTTTGCTCTCAGAGTTTTGACCGACTGGACATATATTGCACAACTCCTCAGATTACCTCCCCAAAAAACTTTTCAATTCATACTTCGATACACATTTCAAGCATCCCTTTATCATGTATGGAGAAAGCAAAACTCAAGACGACATGATGAGATCGGAATACCAGCAAGTCTCCTCACCAGTATCATCGACAAAAACGTTCGAAGCAAATTAAGCTCCTTACGAGAAATGGGAGAAACAAAAGACATATTGACGGATTACAATTATGATTTTCTACTCGTTTTTTTTAGCTCTTAAACTGAACAATAATCAGTTTTAGTATCTCCTTCTTAAAACATGTATTTGTACAAAAAATTTTGATTGAATACAATTTAACATTCATTCGAAAAAAAAAAACTCAAAAAAAAAACTTTTCAGTTCCATAATGAATCCAAGAATAGAACGTGTAACAATTATCCATCTTCATTAACAAAAAAAAGAGAGAAGATTATAACGTAAAACAACTTTGTGTAGCTTCCTTTTAATGCTAATTAATTGTTTGGAAGTCGGCAGGGAGAGTACGTGCGAACCTCTTAATACTTTTTGTCTCTCTCCTCTTCACACTAAGTTCTTCTATTGCCACGAACTCACTCATACCACGTCATACGGCCAAAGTGCAACTGGAGACAGATTGTTTAGAATTAATTAAGATGCTTTGACTTCCCTTCTCTAATGAATTGAATTTTTCTAGGTTTTGTAAACCAATATTTTATATTTTACTTTATAATAATGTGTGTGATTGTTTTGTCCTATTCGGATTTTCTTCCGCTCAGTTTTATCCCATTCGGGTTTTCCGAATAAGATTTTAATAACACATCTACATTTTTGTTTCCCTTCCGAGTAAAATTTTAATCTCCTCCTTTCCTTAATTCTATTCAAAACATTCTTCTATTTGTAATGGTTACATTTTGTGTTTAATAATATTAATCCAATAAACCAAAAAAAAAAAAAAATGTCTGTGATTGCTACCTCGCTAAAGATACAAGATTACAAATGTCACATTTTTTCCTTGTAGGTTTTTTAGGTGCCGAAATGGTTTTTCCTTGAGACTGGTCTATCGGCACTTACGAACCTAAAAGGACCTTTGTATTCTTTGTGGCTTTCATCAATCCCGTCTAAACCAGCTCCTCAATCTGATGTGGAAAATCTCATCAATCTATCTAGCTTTATCATTTCTATCTCTATGTTTTATTTAATGTTTTTATCGAAAAGTTTCAGCACAAATTTATTTTGTGGTTCCAACTTCCAACTGCCAATTCCTCCACAACTGGTATCATATTCTTATTGTTTAGGTGGTGCATGCTCAGTTCTAAACAATGATGGCTTCTCCAGTTTGGATTGTACTTGTTGTAACACCCTACTTGCTCTAGTGTATAATTCATCCCCTCGTCAAAATCATCCGCTACTTGAGTTCGGTGGCTTAACTCAACTTTTTGCCGTATGAGGACTTGTTTCCTCTTGTTGATTTTATGTTGCGGGATGGCATTGTTGAAGCAATTACTGAAAATATCATTACAGAAAGAACAACTTTTTATGAAAAACCTAGATATATAGAACAAACCTAGATATATAGAACGTTAGTTTGGATCATCCTAGTAGAAAACAATATTACAGAAAGAAAACCTATAGATATAATATATATATATATGTATATAAAGATTAAAAGTAATGAATAAGAGACAGAAACAAAACGTAAAAACATTTACTCTTCGTCCATGTAGATTTTGTCAGTTCGGCTCGCGATATAACAATAAAATCAAGAAGCATTGTCCTAATATCTACACTAGGTTTTGAGGAAGCACCAAAACTCTCTTCCTCTTCAAGAAATCAGTCCACCCCCCCCCCCTTCCCTCCTCAAAACAGCCGGCAACCTCTTCAACATACTGGATTCGAGCAACATTGCAGGTTGCCGTGCGATCTCATCATGTTTAGGGGCCTCTAGGTTTCAAACATTCGACATTCAAAACTTTAAAAATTAAATGCCAACCCCATGCTTGAGATTTTGATGTACAGTAAAATTCTTCTTCTTTGAACTTGTGTAGGTGTTGCATGTTACTTTCATTCTCATTTGTCTTCAATGAATATTTTGTTTATAAAGTCTCTAAACCTTCGGGAATAGAGCTTAGGATCAACAGCTGAAATGGAAGTGGGATCTGCGTGGAGTGACTTGTAGGCGTGCTCTAATTTTTTGGTGATATCATAGTCTTGAAGAATGTCAATAACGCCGAAATAAAGGATCACCTCAACGACCTCTTTCCTCGTACTCTTAGGATTTGAGTTGTCAATGTCGTCTTCTTCCCACGACTCTTCCTCAAATCTGCTCACCTGCTCTGCTTTTGCCGGTGTACTTTCCCCTAGTCTCAATAAGGGTCCGTTACTACATTTTCAAAGACGAACAAAATATTTTCAAAATGAAAGAGGCATATATTTACGTTGATTATAATTTGTTAAGCTTATGCGAGTGCATGTATATAAGTTATTGTGAGGTTCATCTGAAGTTGGTGATAAATATTCAATCAAGTAAACACTAATGTTTCTATGCAATATGGATTAAATCAGTTCTATTGATCTAAAAATGACCACTCAATATGAATGAAAGAATCCAAGACCTACTTAGGATAATTTTGTTGTATCTCTTTTTAAGTATAATATATGGTTATGTATTTCGAGAAATGGTAAGAGAAGGTACCAAGTTTGGGTGACAGAGTCCATATTTGGAAGCGAATTATACCCTCTCATCAATTTGTCCTCCTGATCTCTTCGACCTGAATTAAGCAAGTAGCTAATTTCTAAGACAAAGGAAGAAAAATACCAATAAATAAAGTTTAAAGAAATATAAGAGTGATTGATACCGATGCCCAAGGAAATGTCATCACGCAAGCCAGATTCACGGAAATGGAGACCAATCAAGAGACTATAGTCCATAATCCTCTCAGCTTCAAGGAACTCACAGTCGATATCGATTTGGTTGATGAAGGCTTGAAACCAAGAGGTCTCAAGTCGAAAAACATACTTGAGATCCAAGTCTTTGAGTGTTGTGGTCTCGTCGATTTCACCTTCACCCTTGTCGATGGTACGGCCGTGTGATGAACCTTTCAAGTCAAACCGTTTGTGTATACGGTACTCCGAACAAAACAGATTGCCCATCACTATGAACCGAGTCTGTTTTTTTTTTTTTTTGTCACAAAAATAACAAAAGATAAGTTTTATTTGATTTGTGAAGATAAACTTGTAATGGAATACCATTTCTCATACCTTTTGGCCTCCTACCGGTTTGACACAGTGCACGCCAAAGAACTTGGTGACCAAAGAGTTCTTGTACTTGGAAACATGCTCGTAATAATTTGGGAGCATCTTAAGCAATACCTAAGCATGGTTTTAAAAAACTCAAACTCTATTGTGTTATCGAAAGCGATGTGAAAGCAAATGATGATATAAGACACCTTAATTTCGGATTTCTTCATGGTTTTGATCATGAAGCGTTCATCTTGAGTCAAGTAAAAGGAGCTTCCACTCTTTCCAGGCGAAGAAAATTCCCGAAGAGATTCATTTCCGCAAATAGCGAGCATGTAATCCGCTTGATCTATCGCGAATAACTCTCTTAGATGCCTGTTTCACCACACAAAATGTACAATCAGGAACCATTGGATCATTTGTCTCAAAACTACAAACTCTTAGTACATTTACTTACCTAAATACAATAGGGCAATAATCTTTCCATTTGAACTCGACTGATAGATGGGGAGGCGTAGATTTAGAGCCTTCGGGGGGAAACCTGGTCCATTGCTTATCCTTAGGATCAAAATCACAATGCCTAAGTTCCCTCAAAAGGGAAGCATGTTTCCCAACAGAGTACCTAATCCCAAGTTGTAGATTTAACATCAAATCATAGTTCTTATGTCCGGCCGTAACTGTATGTCCCGGTTTCTTACAATCTCCTTCATCTAACCACCTTGGACTTTGCTGCAAACTCATGGCACCACCACTCTCCAAAAGCAAAGGACTTCTTCCCCACTCATGCTCTCCGCATCCGCTCGTATCCGACTCACTCGTGTACGGACTCGCCTCTACATGATCACAAAAGCTAGTATCCTCCAATTCCGATATACAAATCCTCGGAAAATTGGTATTCATTGACAAAGTTTCAACGGAAGAGAGCTTATGATGTTGCACAATCTCATCATCTTTCTTCTTGCTCTTCCTCCCCCACCCATTATTACTAGTCTTCTCTTCACCCCAACTCAACACCCCTTTTCCAACCGGAGCTCCATTTTCCCATAGTCCATCATAACGGTTTCCGTTAGCCCATGTCATGGCCCCTTTCCCAGAGATAACACCATTCTTCCACTCTCCCACATACTCATTCCCATCGCTCCACACATAACGTCCGTTACCATCTTGCAGATTGGCCTTCCAGTTTCCTTGGTAAACGTCACCATTTGCGTACCGCTTCTCTCCGTAGCCATGCTTTCTTCCCCACAGCCAATGCCCTCTATAAGTGTCGCCGTCGATTCCAATGAATGTTCCTTCCCCATCCATTCGACCGTCCTTGAACTGACCCTCATAGGTCGCTCCCGATGGCCAAGAAAAACGTCCTTTACCGCTCGCTTTGCCACGTGTCCACTCCCCTTCGTACATGCAACCATCCGACCACAGATACTTCCCTGTCCCATGCGGAACACCCGCGGATAAGCCTCCATTATAAAGGTCGCCGTTCTTAAGCACCTTCTCTACTATTCTAATCTCTGCCGTCGCATCACTCACCTCGCAACTTGTCATAGGGACAATGCGCCGAGAGCTTTGTTTGTATTTGCCCCCTGAGGATTGCCCTTTGTTCAGATTCTCTTCCGTGAAGAGGAACACAGTCTCTTGCATTTTGCTCTCTTCTTACTCTACTCCATGCCCACCAAAGTCAGACATATCTCGTTGACTTTTTATTGCCTTGTTTGTCTCCTCCAATAACATTTAGTGTTTAAACATTTCTTCTGTTCTGTAATTGTTTTTTAAACAAAAACAGCTTCGATCAATGACCATGGACATCACTTTGATGTTGAAATCTGAATGGATTTATTACAATCAAGATCTTGTATCCAAAAGAAAAGAAAAATCTTTAAGTTTATTGTCATTACTAAATTGGATTCGTTGACTGACAAAAGAAATGATCAAACGGACTATTTCAAGATCCCATATCGAGTGGAATGTACAAGACATCAAAATTCTAAGAAAACAAACAAATTTACCTGAATAGTTAGAAGAGAAATTGATGTTTAGTCAACCGACATGACAAAGGAGTCCAGAAAATAAGATACTGTGATGGATTTGATGATCCGAATTCGTAAAACTTGAAAGCAGAGAATGAAGGTCGAAGGAAAGATTTATCAGGAATGGTGAAAACTCTCTTCCAAAAGGGTATCAAATCATCGGTTCAACGATAAAAATGTAGCCGTTTTTTTTCCGATTATTTATGTAGCCGGCAACAAAACTACGTGCAAGCCTCTATCATCATCTTTGTATAAATCATTAATTATGTTTCTGATTAGAATTATTAGGCTTCCAGAAGATCTAGTACATGGTTCGATATCTTATAAGAATATGCGGTACTCTTAGGTGGAGCTAATAGACAAGTATCTAAACATATAAACAATGTTTGGGAACGTGCTTCAAGGATACAATCATGTGCCACAAGTCAGAAATCGATACCTACTCTCCTCAACGCTGTGTCACAACGCATATTAGTAACAAGTCAAAACCACATTTACTATAATCTAATTATAAACTATCTCGATCTGATTTTGTGTTTATATGTTAAACTAACGTGATCTCAACATGTGGTTTCTCACTGAATGTTTAATTGAGTACACTCAAGAGTGAAACATATGGGTTTTGACTCTTAACACAATACAACACTATAATGTCTTAACATTAAGTAACTCACGGGGATTTGGTGACAAGAGTATTGGCTTAATGGTACCTCCGATTTGGTTACAAGAAGATCGGCTTAGTGATGCTTCCGACGGTCTTTCGATGAGTACGAGGATTCGAGATAGTCACGGTCCCGAGAAGAGTGATGTCTTGATTTATCTGAATGTCCAACTGAATCCTTCAATCTATCTCTTGACCGATGATGACTTGGATCTTTGGATTTGTCTCTGTCCCTATCACTCTCCTTGTCGGAATCTCTGTCTCTGTGAGATCTACCCCTGTCCCTCTCTCTACATCGTTCCTTCTCTCTATCACTCTCTCTTTCTCCAACTTTACTTTTTTCCTCCCTTGAGTCTCCTACAATTGGCTGACTGTTTGACTCAGTATCTCTCTTCTTGGAATCTGTAGCCTTTTCGTAAGGCGTAGTAACCATTCCATCCTTTGAATCGTTATTAGCTGATCCTGGAGTACACTTTGTATCAACAGCCTCGCTTACTGCCAGCAACACATCCTGTAACACAGTGGAAAAGTACTTCAAACCTAGCTCTGATTACAGAAAAATTAAATGCACTCAGACTTCAGATTTTGTCGAACCGACAAAACAAAATAAAGAACAGCACTACTTTAATTCTACACAACAGGAAATGTGGTAGTAGCTGTTTTGTTTGCTCCTTAAGAAATGGACTCAACCTCACAGAGTCTAGAAATGCAGTGATATGGACAATAATCTAATGCTATTGCAAAAATCACAAAATCTAGATAGTGATCAACCTCACCTTTGTAGCTGATTGAGCTTGAGGATTCCCAGATCTACTGGAAAATGTAAATGGCTTCCCATCCTTGCAAACAGAGAGATATTGGGCCTTTGGAAGGCTGTATAGATGAGCAAGAACTCTACACACTTCGTCAATACTAGATTTATCTGCATCAAATGCTTTCCACCAGGGTGGATTCTCTGGGAGAGGTACTTGAAACCTACGTGCAGCAGCATACACAACCCCACATGCCACAACCTCACTTCTGAACCTCACACAAAGGGTTGTACGCAGACTGCAATTATAGACATATAATAAGAGATTAAGTAAGATAAAATCATAAAGGAATGATCAGATATTGAGAAAGAATGACAAGCATACTCAAATCAAAGCAGCACACAACTGATATACCGAGCTTCAGCTGAAATGTGAGCTCTAAACCTAATAACAGTATGATGTACAGTTAACTATCAAGTAATCATATAAAATAATATCCATAGTAAATTTTGAAAACAGGGGTTACCTATCATTTGCCAAATTCCAAGCTTCTTGCCTCAATTCTGGAGGTGTTTCAAGTGTGGCAAGATAGTTTGATATGAACTTGTGAGGATGTTCAACATGACAAACAAAACCCATCTCTTTCAGTATATGCCTCTCAGTTCTGCTTAACTCAACTTTCAACTCAGCGAACTTCTGCAAAAAAGTCAACAAGTAGGAAAAAAGATATAAGAAAAGATATAAAAAGGTGGCAGCACCTCAACTTTTTGCCTGGCACGACACATGGATATGAAAAACATTTAATATGACAAATGCAATTGGTCACCCGTAATGGTGCAGAAGCAAACTAACCTTGGAATACATATCCAGATGATCCAGTGGGAAGTTCTCCCTGCGGCACTCCATCCTGTGGAATACAATGATGACTTGTCTTGCTTTCTTAGGGTTTTCTTCCAGTTTTGATGCAAGCCAGATACAGCTCGCAGCAACTATCTGTAAAAGGTAAACTACAGATCATTATGGTAACAGACAGGAGTACAATACTAAAGAATTGCCATACTGAAACTCAATCCACCACCATTTCTAATTTTAAATGCCTCTGGGACACAGAAATATAAGAAAGAAACAAAATAAGTACCTTAACATCAAATTTGGCCAGAGACTTCTTGCAGTAGAAGCGGTGGAAAAGAACCTGTCCGGTAGCCATAACTGCCTGGGGTCTGAAGATAACCATATAGATTAAGAAAATCACAGCTATATGACATTTGAGTTTGAAAAATAATTAGACCAATGAAAGGATACAGTTTGAGCAAAATTCCACCCTCCTGGATGAGATCACATCCATAGATTCTAAGAGAGATTTCAGTTGTTTCATCTATCCCATCTTTCCTGGAAGGTGAAGCCTTCAGCTGCTCGTCGGTTAGGTAGAAATTGTCAATTGCAGTGTAAATCATCAGTTCACTAAACGGGGGTCACAGCTACCATCAAGAGAAGAAAATTTAGATTAAGACACAGACTAAAAAGCTTTACTGCAGAAAACGGCAAGACAAAAAGAAAACTTATTGAAACAAACAAACAAACAAATCTTAAGCATGAAATTTTTAATCTGCATAAGACACTAGTACATTAAGCATCCAGAAGCATCAAACCCCAATAAACTATTTCAGCTAAAGTAACCTTTCCCAAATTCTGTTCATAAAGGATTTCGCAGCAAACTCCATAAAACCCTTTTCAGACATCAAAGCCAAGTCATAAAACTATGAATCAATGTACACAAGAGCAAGAGCGAATATTGCATAAGAGAATGAAATCAAAATACTCAATATTAAATCTGAAGTCAATCCACTGTCTGCTATCACCTTATGACTAAACTTAATGAAACATCCCTTAGATGATGCTAATATGAAAAAAAAAACACACAGCGGGCAAGAACAGTTCCCGGTTCTACATCAATTTTTGGATATCTTCCATAAACAACATCAGTAGTATAAAATTCAGAGGATCAAACTATGATTCAGAGGTCAGAGAGACCATATATTCCGAATCACAAACTGATTACTATAATCGAGAGACCAGAATATATTGTAGCTGTTTGCTACATTAATAATGAGATTATGCTCCCTAGTTTCAACTAAGTTAATCTGAGATCAAGCAATTCGAAGCAACCAAAACCTAAATGAGATTAAGCGAAGGAAGAAATCGTGATTAGAAACCAATACAGGTTGGATTAAAACGGAAAATGGTTTAGGATTTTACCAGAAAAGCGGTGAGACGCGGCGGTGCGACGGAACCACGGCGAGCCAAATCGGGAATTGAGGTAGAAGAAGAGAAGGAGAAATAATCTTTGTATCTTTGCCCTTAAAAAAAAAAACAAAAAAAGAAAAAAGAGGAAAAAATATATTAAAAAACAATCGGACCTACTTAAACTTGGCCCAATTCCCAATTGGCCTCTATATGTTTAGGACTTGAGGACTTGAAAACTTTTGGGGATTTTGGCAGAGAAGAAGACGTAGATTAGGTTGGAGGGTTTCCAAGTTTTAAACACACGTGAGTGCACGTGGTGAGGTAGTTGTTCCCTGGTGGATCTAATTCTACATTTGCCTAGCCCTGGGTTTTCAGTTTAATCGGTTCACGGTTTGTTTGGTATATTAAAATTCCACCGAATTGAACCGATTAAAGATTCGGTTCGGTTCCATTCGGTTCGGATCGGTTTATCAAATTTATATTACATCCGAATTGAACCAAAAACAATTCTAATTCGGTTTTTTAAAACCCGAATTGAACCAAAATACTATTATAATTCGGTTATTTTAACCCGAATTGAACCAAAATGTTAAAAAAAACAGATTCAATCATTCTAAGGTAAACCGATTCAAAAAAAAGATTCAAAGTTTAACTTGTGAATCGGTTTTAACATATTCAAAAGAGAATCACAAGTTAAACTCAGACAAAAAAAGGAATCACTTAAACCGAGTGATAAATTCCAAACTTCAAACTCCAAACTCCATATGCAAACCTGTGACAAATTTGAAGCTTTATTAAGAGCAATTCATATTACAAAACAGATCCATGTGCAGATCTCAGTTTGGTGGTTTACTAATTGAATTCTGCCAAAGAACTTACACATAAAACAGATCCATACACAATCACAGAAAATAGAAACAGAAAAGAGAGTTTTCTTCTGTTTGTGATGTCGATTTTCACATAATAGGCCTTAGCAAGTGAAACAAGAAGGTAACTTATCATACAAATTTCTTAGAAAAACTCTCACACAACATACAAGAACTAACGTGACATCTCTACAGACAATATATAAGCATTCAATTTATGTGACAATATATAATCATTCAATTTATGTGACAATATATAAGCATTCAAAAATCAAACCAACAGAAACATATCCAATCTGCATCCGAGTGAACAATCAGAGAACCTGAGAATATGTATAGAACTTTTCTCTCGGATCCAAATCCTTAAGTCACTGATGCAAATCCTTAAGTCACAGAAACATAAGTCACAAAAACATAAGTCACAGAAACATAAATCACAGAAACATTGCAAATCCTTAAGTCACATAAACATAAATCACAGAAACATAAGTCACAGAAAAATACCAAATCCTTAAGTCGTTGACTGTGTCTTCCGATGCTAATTTATTTCTTAGTTTTTTTAACAAAAAAAAATCTCTAATTATTTGGTATAACTAGATAGATTCTTTTCAGTTGTTCTACTTCATTTTTTTCTCAAAACATATGTAGAGTAGCCTACATACAATTGTAAGATGTCAATATTATTGTTCTTGTAGAGATGTAATAAGAGTTTTTAAATCGAAAACTATATTGATTCTTAACTTGTCTGTTGCTATTTCAAAATTCATGGTGGCTACAAAATTGCTAAGTAAAAGAATCCTATTTATTTTAGACTAATACAATTAGTTTCATCTAAAGCTTTTTACTCTCGTGGCCAAATAACAAAGTAGTTTGATTGTTCGAATATTTAACATTTATTAGTGTGTAACAAAACATGGACTGGTCCACAAAAGCGATAGAAACAATCAAAACCCAAAAATAAACAGAAGACCCTCGTAGAACATCTAATCAAATTTGTCCTTAACTCCTAATCAATCAAGCAATTCGAAGCAACCAAACCTAACAGAGATTAAGAGAATGAAGAAATCGAGATTAAAAACCAATACAGGTTGGATTAAAACGGAAAATGGTTTAGGATTTACCAGAAAAGCGGAGAGACACGGCGGTGCGACGGAACCACGGCGAGGCAAATCGGGAATCGAGGTAGAAGAACTAGTATATTGCAAACAAGCTCGTATTGATGAGTTTGAGGTAGAACAAAAAAATCAATTTCAAACCCTAGAAAGAAAGGAATAACGAAATTACCTTGTACCGATGGAGATTGATGAGTTTTTGAACTTAATGAACGAGATGTGTGGAACAAATCAACAAATCGATGGAGATTTGAGTTTCCTCGATTAGGTATTAGGGTTCGTCATTTTTGGCTGCGGGAGAGAAATGAGGAAGGAAGAGTGATTTTTGATCGATGCTGAAATGGTTAATTAGGTTTAGTAAAATCTTAACATTAAAATTAATTTCGGTTTATAAATAACCGATCGGTTATCTTCTGCCGAACCGAACCGACCTGATAACCGAACACCAACTTAAATCATGTTGATCGATTTAGTTAATTCCCTTTATTCGGCGCCAATAACCGATTGGTTCGGTTTCCTCGGTTCGGGTTATTCGGTTTTATGTAGAACATAATTACATTTTCCGTTTTATGTAGAACATAATTCTATTTGCTCCCATCTAATAATTATTTCTTTTTCATTTATTTTAAATCTAAAAATTGAGAAAATACTTGTTACTCTTACAGAATCGAGATAATTACAATCCAACCAAACTTAAACTGGACCGCGGATCTAGATCCGAATCCACTTAATCAAAAACAAAAATCAAAATCGACCCTTCTTCTCTTTTCTCTCCATCGCGACTCGACCCTTTTTCTTCTTCTCTCTGTCGCGACTTGACCTTTCTTCTTCTCTCGTGCACCACAGTTTTCTTCGCTGGGTATCTTTGCCATTCATCCGTTCTTCGGCGTTCACCCCAATTTTCTTCACCGGGAATCTTCGCCGTTCTTCTCAATTTCTTCTTCGCCATTCATCTCTGCCATGAATCCGCCAGTAACCTATCTCTCTTGTGTTCCCTTTGTTTAATTGTCATGGGTTTAGGTTTCGGGTTTCTAGAGGATAGATTTGTGGATTTAGGGTTTGTACTGTTGTTGATAGAATCGATGTTCTCTTGTTGTAGATTTGCGGATTTAGTTTCCGGGTTTGTAGATTTGTGGATTTAGGTTTCCGGTTTCTAAATTTGTAGATTTATGGTTTGTATTGTTGTTACTAAAATTTCTGAAAAATTGGGATTTGTGTTTGAATTGCAGGAAACAGAGATGAATATGGATGAGGACACCGAAAGTGCTTCTCCTTTGTCTTCAAAAAACGTGTCTCCTCCTTCTTCAGAAAACGCTTCTCCTCCGCCGCCAGCAGAAACCGCTTCTTCTTTGCCGCTGGCTGAAACCGCATTCACAGGTGAGTAGAGTGTAGGTTGAGCGGGAGAACTATATCACATTTAAAATTTTGGTACAAATAAGTTTGGTTGGTACAACTATTTAGATTTATAATTGTGTTTAGATTTGCAGAAAAATGATAAGGATACACAACCACTACAACCTCTGAAGTTTTACTTCAGCCACACCGATTATACAAACGTGTGTAAGCTATCATCCAGTCTGAGCACGTTTATATGGACAAGGATATAGTCTGCTGGTTTGTGGTGAATGGAATTCATATCCGGTATTCGATTAAGGAACATGGCCTCTTGTGTGGATTAAACTGCCATAGTTATCCACCAAATCTTGATTACATCAAACTCATAACAATTCTTATGTCTAGTCTTTTCAACTAAACATTGCACTTCTTCTTTGCTTCCAAATTATTGGCCTACTGTGATATTAAGACCATCTTCCCATGCAAGACTTGGAGACTCATCTCTTTCTACACCAATAACTTCATATGTTCCATAATTATCGATATTATAATTGTTTCCATCATTGACATTATAATCGTATCCATCATTGGCCACCACATCAATTTGTTGTGATGGTTCCCCTAGGTAACAAATAGCGCTAGCATTCGCTCCAAGAGTAGTGATATCATTCGCTCCACAAATTGGAAGAATCTCTTCATTACTTGCAATAACATCCCTTACCCGATCCTCTCTTGAACCTTGATCAAACCCGTGATTTTCCTCAGTCTCCGGATCTTGTTCAAGAATATTGGTAACCTCCACATGCAAAACATTTCTACACCCTTCTTTACTCACTTGCATTACATAACACACAACATCTTTTTCGTCCCAAATATCATTTGGTTTCTAACGTTCTATTACTAGTGATGGAAGGTAACTAATTCTTAGCTTTGTCGTAGCCTCATCTACCCTTACCTTTTTGCATATTTTCTCAACCAATCCAGAATATGATTCCTCACTTTTCTTCATAAGAAGATAATACATTTTATCTCTTTTGAAATCCATCGTACATCTTCCACTTCACTTGAATCATATCCCTCATAATCAAAGTGTATGACTAATAAACTACTCTTTCTCATTGCCACTTGAAAAAAAAAGAAAAAAAAAACATGTCTCATCTGCCCAGAAACATAGTTGTACCCACTTGTACTATTTGTACAAGATCGTTGGTTCCACAACTTTTCTACAAATTTTTGCTTTCTACTTACGAATTCAACCTTCATGATCCATAAATTAGCAACGTAAGACCATAATCAACTAAGAAAACAAGTTTATTGACCCAATGACCATAAAAAACAGAACGAATTAACAAATCTACAATTTTTCCAATTGAAATCCTCCAACAGTAGCATTATCTAATCACATTGTTGTCACATTTAAGCTAATGCAAAGAATATGGTCACATTTAAGTTAATCTAAAGAATATAAGTAGAAATTACCTTGAATTTGAGGATGGATTGAGCTTCAATGGTGAGCAAGATGGCAAGAGAAGAGGAGAGAGACTATCGCCGAAGAAGAATAAGTGAGGAGAGAAAAACTGAATCTGATTGGTTAGCTTTTCTTCGTAATTTTCAATTATTTTTTAATTTTATTTTTTGATTAAAATATTAGATAATAGGGAAGAAGAGTAAAATAGGAATTGTCAATAGTTATAAAGGGTGAGGGGTATAGTGAAAAAGAGGCAACGTAGAATTTGATCCTTCCTTTGTGCAGTTGTATAAAAAATAGGGTGAATTGTGAAAGTAGATAGTTTTTAAAAAGTAATTAGAGAAATTGGTGGTTTATTGTTTATAATTAAAAAATAGACCATTTTTTTGTTACATTAATAGATGAAATTGTGTAATATAGCTAGACAAAATGATAAAAATGGATATTTGTAGTAATTAACTATGAAAATGAAAAGAATCAACTAAATAACTATGAAATATAATATTTTGTTAGAGGGGTAGATGAAATGACACATTTATCCTGGCTCACACATATTTTTTCTTTTTTATTCTCTCTTTCTCAATAGTCTCTCTGGAGAAAATTTTATGATGGATCATCGACAACCTTCAACACCAACAGTAACTCTGGCTTACACTCTATCGCCGGAACTCACAACAGAAGAAAAACGGTCAGAATAAAGCCTCCGTCACCACTTGCGACAATGATACCACCATCACCACTCGCGACGGAATACCACCACCACTTCCTCCAAAACCATTATCACCTCCTCCCCGACCACCATATCCACCGGATCTCAATCCTCACAGATTCCATCTCTCTCCGATGAACGATTCCATTTTTTCCTCTCACTTGATCTGCACTGGATTTCGCCCATTGGTTTCTCTCCTTCTCGATAAATCTACACCGCCAATCTCTTTCCATATTGTTGGACTCTCTTTCCCTCCAATAGATGAAGATCTCTTTCTCTTTATCTCATTGGATCTTAATCTCTCTTGGAACCTCCATCGTCTAAATTTCATGTTTTTTTTTAAATATTCGTCATTTTCTTTCGTAACATGCTACTTTTTCATATTACACGTTATTAGTTACGATCACATGCTATTTCTTCCAAAAAACATGATTTTAATTCTAAAAACACTTCATTTTGTCTTTGTTTGATCTTTCTATGTTGTCTTTAGGGTTTACTTTTCCTTTATTAATGCACGTTTTATCATATTTCCTTAGATTAATCATTCTATGTTATCTTTATCATATAGTTTTCATATATTAATATACTTTTTATTGGTTTTCATTGGGTTGATCTTTGTCCTTAGGGTATAGTTTTTATTATCAATGAATGTTTTGATTAGATCCCTTGGGTTCATCCTTATATTGTCCTTAATGTTTAGTTTCCATTCATTCATGTGCGTTTTAATTTGGATGGGCATTACCACCGAACCAAACTAGAACAAACCGAAATATTAGAAGTTCAATATAATTTGATTCGGTTCGGGTTAAAAGCAAACCTAAAATAAAAATGATCGGTTGAAAGCAAAACAAAAAATGTAGATTTAATGAGATTCAACGATTCTCTTCTTTTTTCTCTCTTAGGTTTTTCTCCGATAAAAGTAGGATACTTCTGAAGCAAATCATACAAATACTCCCAAGTAGCTTCCTCCACAAACTGATTTTTCCATTTGATAAGGACTTTGGTTGCGCATCTGCCTAGCCTATTCATCATCTTCATCCTATAAGGTTGCAACTTGACAAAAACCAGATCCCTAATCTTAAAACTCCTCTCTATCCTATGCTGATCTGCAAATTGTTTCATCTGGTGTTGTGCCCTTACTATATGAAATTTGAGAATCAGTAGCATATTTTCACGTTCTTGCAGGCATGATGCTACCACAACAACTTTAGATTCACCAGGAAGGTACGACAAATGAAGTGATGGTGTATGCCCATAGATCGCTTTATAGGAGACATTTGGATAACACTAATGCGGACATCAAACCAGCAACCTCAACAACTCATCAAGCAAATCCATTTGGATCCGATGTTTATCGAGAAAGCTCTACTACCTCACCCGAGAAGACCTATGAATCTTGTATATCCCAAATGGAGTGTGAGTTCTTCTGTCCCAGCCAAACGACCACTTGGAACACATTCTTAGCTCAGCTAGAGATCTCCTCGAAGTAGAATCAGCCCATTATCAGATCCCACGAAGAAGTTATGGCCAACACAATCCGGATGGACCTGAAGCTTCCGGATTTGGACCTGCGAGCACTCGGTGGAGGATTCCGGACAGACTAGGAGGAATTAAGCTACGAGGTGACCTTTTCTGGAAACGTGACTCAACAAGAAATCGCTGAGAGTTGGAAGCAGGCCAAGAGCTACTCTGGATTGAAAGTTATGATTTTTACAAATCAAGGGATTCTACACGGGCCTGTTTTAGAAGCTAACGGATTCGGGAATCTTCAATCACATGTTTGACGTCCAGGAGAGTCTCTACCACAGCTAGAGGATAATAACAGCACATTGAGATTCATTCACAACCATTGGATCAAGTGGACTCGATCGTGCACACTCATAAACCAAGACTTCCCATATCAGACACCAAGAGCATTCACACTAGGCCGCATCCGTATATGGAAATACTTTGTGTCACGACTTGTACAAGCTGGAGCTGCACCTTGTAAACCTTCTTGGAGCTTTATAGGATTCCCTTAAAACCCAGGAAGGCGTCCCCAATTCATCACCGAGGATCCAAGAGCACCGACGGTTGATCTAAGAGCCGAGATAAGCCACGAGACTCCTCAGAATGCTTCTTACTCGCACACAACCGAGTGGCCCCTCATGCGGACAAAGAAGGTGACTTCACTCTTTGTCCTCTCGCTAGCATGATTGAGGCATAAAGACATCACTAGAGATTGTACTCTTTCCTACCTTTAGGTTTCCCACGTGGTTTTACTAAGGAAGGTTTTAACGAGGCAACAACCTAGTGGTGCGAAGTGGCCTCAAGGCATTCTTGAGGGCCGAATTTTCTAGAAGCCCATATTATGCTTGTATTCAGTTCAAGCATTCTAAGGGAGTCCATTAAAGTCCATGTCGGCCCAAGGAGAAGTCACAAACGCCACTAGACTCGTCACTTATGCCACTTAGGCGATTTATTTTATTTGTTTTAAGTCAAACTTTCCTTTTTCGAACTTTTCCTTTTTGTTTCGGGAAATCTATTGGCCATGTGTTTAGGAAACGTTTAGGGTTGCTTTTTGAGACATTTTGTAGCCTAAATTCGAGCCCTATATAGGGAGAAACTCGCAGCCCTAAGAGGGTAGACTTTGAATAAACAAAAACCCTATTTTGCTTAGCCGTCGCCGCTTTGCTTCTTTGTTCTTCTTCTTGCTTTTCTGAGACTCAAAACCAAGAGAGGTTCGTCCAAGCTGTATCACGAGACTTCCCACAACTCGTGTGGTCGCTTATCAATCCACTTGTTCGAGTATATCATTCGCTTCCACCACCTTGCCCATCCGTTCGCGCCGCACGGTCCATCGGAGAGCATACTACGTCCTAGGCTTGTATCATTTTGGTATCAGAGCTGAAGATCCATCCACAACCACCGGGTTGTATCTATCCTTGTTATCTTTTAAGTTTCAATACTCATACTTTTCGTTAGTTGTTTCATACATTCAACAAAAATCAAAAAAAAAAAAGTTATATCGATATTTGTTAAGTTGTTTGTTTTCGTTTGTGTTTAGGGTTGATTCAAGGACACTAAGATTGGAGCTCAAGACTCTCACGACCACCAGGTTGTGTCTTTCTTTACTCTTGTTTCAGTTTCAGTACTATTGATTACCCTTGCTTGCTTGCTTATCTCATAAACTCAAAAAAAAAAAATATCGTAATTGTCTGTTTCGCTTGTTTTAGTTTTCATAAATTCATAAAAATTGATAAAAATATTTGGTCTCTTGTTTCTAAACCTAGACTAGTTATAGGACATACTAAAATTAGTTTCGTAAAATCAGAAAAATATATAATATATTTATTTTGATAATTACGCCAAGGATTGTCTTTTTTAGCTAGTTCGAGCACTAAGACCGTTTATTTTTGTGTTTTGCTGTGAGGTTGATGGCTGGCAACAGACAAGATGTGTTGGCACAAGCCATAGCTGAGATGAGAGCTGGCATTGCTCAGAGATTTGGAACGATCGAAGAAAGGCTCGGACATATCGAGCAACATCCGAGAAGAGCACCACCGAGAAACGATCCACGAAGAAATGACCCACCGCCGAGATATCAGAATTTGGGTTCAGAAGATGAGACAAATACATCAGAGGTTGATTGGGGAGAAGGAGAAAGCCATCACTCTTGGGGCAGAAGAGACGACCATGACGTTGAAACATGCGATGAAGAAACTGATTCTGAAATCAGTTATGATGGTGAACAAGAACGTGAAGAAGAAAACAATGAAATCAAATCCTGGTGTGATGAGGGTGAATCACAATTCAGTCAAGAAGGAGAATGTTATGGATATGAACCTGAACTAGAAGAATCTCAATACAGTCTAGATGCTGGAGGCTATGGAGATGAGTCTAGAGGTGACACACAACAACACAACCATGAAGATTACGAAGAGGATAACCATGAAGATGAAATCATGGTATGAAAAGACTAATTTTCACGCCAGCCAGGAAGATGACTACCACGGAGATGAACAAGAACCTGGAGGATTCAATCACGAGGAGGAATCATACACCGAGCAAATATCATGGTGTGAAAAATCCGAAGATAACCATGACAAAGAACTCTATGGAGAAATCGATTCCCAAATCAGTTTAGTAGAATCCGAGCTATGTGATGCTTCAATGTGTGAAGATGAAGGTTACAAACCAGAATACATCTCCTTCTCAGGACATAGTGAAGGACCAGAAGCATACTTAAGATGGGAAGAGGCTATGGAAGATTGGTTCCAATCCAACCAAGTTCCTGAAGCGGAGATAACCGCTATTGCCGAAGATACTTTAATCAAAGAAGCGATTGGATATTGGGATCAACTCGATTACTTCAAGGAGGGTCGAGACTTTACTTGGGAAGAAATGAAAGGACTCATGTATGATGAGTTTGTGGATAGTGATACAACTAACAGCCAATGCTACGCATCAGATCCCGCACCAAGGAGATTGTTGCTATGGCCGAATCCAAAGACGATGCCAAAAGCTTGTTGTCCCATATCAAAGAACATGTTAACACAAAATCTAAAGGGGCACGTAGTAGAGAGAATTACACCAGAACACCATCAACAACACGTTCCAAGTCCCCAAGATCCACCCGGAACAAACGCACCAATGCATGCACCATTATGGGAGCCACAAGTCTCACAAATGCAAGGTCATGATAACGTCTTGGAGTGTAAAGAAACAGAGGTGGACCACAAAAAGAGTGAGCCGGACTCACAAGAAAATCCTCAACATGTCACCAAAGCATCACCGTACCGAGGTAAACCCCTTTCGTGCAGATTGTACAGTTTCGAGGTCGAAACTTCTTGAAGGGGGAGGATATGATGCGGACGTCAAACCAGCAACCTCAACAACTCATCAAGCAAATCCATTAGGATCCGATTTTTACCGAGAAAGCTCTACTACCTCACCTGAGAAGACCTATGCATCTTGTATATCCCAAACGGAGTGTGAGTTCTTCTGTCCCAGCCCAACGACCACTTGGAACACATTCTTAGCTCAGCTAGAGATCTCCTCAAAGTGGAATCAGCCCATTATCAGATCCCATGAAGCTTCCGGATTTGGACCTGCGAGCACTCGGTGGAGAGTTCTGGACACACCAGGAGGAATTAAGCTACGAGGTGACCTTTTCTGGAAACGTGACTCAACAAGGAATCGCTGAGAGTTGGAAGCAGGCCAAAGAAGGTGACTTCACTCTTTGTCCTCTCGCTAGCATGATCGAGGCATAAAGACATCACTAGGGATTGTACTGTTTCTTACCTTTAGGTTTCCCACGTGGTTTTACTAAGGAAGGTTTTAACGAGGCAACAACCTAGTGGTGCGAAGTGGCCTCAAGGCATTCTTGAGGACCGAATTTTCTAGAAGCCCATATTATGCTTCTATTCAGTTCAAGCATTCTAAGGGAGTCCATTAAAGTCCATGTCGGCCCAAGGAGAAGTCACAAACGCCACTAGACTCGTCACTTATGCCACTTAGGCGATTTACCTTATTTGTTTTAAGTCAAACTTTCCTTTTTTGAACTTTTCCTTTTCGTTTCGGGAAATCTTTTGGCCATGTGTTTAGGCCACGTGTAGGGTTTCTATTTGAGACATTTTGTAGCCTAAAGTCGAGCCCTATATAAGGAGAAACTCGCAGCCCTAAGACGGTAGACTTTGAATAAACGAAAACCCTATTTGCTTAGCCGTCGCCGCTTTGCTTCTTTGTTCTTTTTTCTTGCTTTTGTGAGACTCAAAACCAAGAGAGGTTCGTCCAAGCTGTATCACGAGACTTCCCACAACTCGTGTGGTCGCTTATCAATCCACTGTTCGAGTATATCATTCGCTTCCACCACCTTGCCCATCCGTTCGCACCGCACGGTCCATCGGAGAGCATACCACGTCCAAAGCTTGTATCAAACACTATGAAATGTAGTTATACATACACTTGAGATAGGTCTCCAAACATCTATTAACAACCTCTGTTTTTCCATCATTGTATGGGTGGTATGCACTAGAAAAATTCAAAGAAAATCCTTGTAATGGAAAGAGCTATTTCCAAAACTCACTAAGAAATACAACATCCCTATCACTCACTATAGTCTTAGGGAATCCTTGTAATTTAAACACATTGTCCAAAAACACTTAAAGCAACAGACACTACAGTATCACTACAAGAAAAAATGACAATTCTGATCAAATATTCCAGCGAAAAGGCATTCGTCGGAAAGGAGTGTAGAAAAACGACCCAATCCCAAGGAAGAGTTACTATCGTCGGAAATTCATTGGTTTTGGTAGATTATCATATTTGGTTCGGAAAAAAATACGACAAAAATCCGACGGAATTAGTAGTATGTCGTTTGTTCGTCGGAAAATATAAACTATTTCTGATCCAAATCCTAGAAAACCTTAAATCGCGACAAATAAACGAAAATCAACGAAATTCGTTACAATTTGGTCGGAAACTCTTCGAAACTATTAAGACCAAAACCCGACCCACCTTCACTTCGAACTGGGTAAGAAATTGGTCGGAAAACACTGACTCAGTTCCGACAAAAGTGAATTATTCGCTGGTTCGAAAAAAATAACATCAGGTCACCGAATTTGGTTACTTGTAGGCCAGAATATCCTCTTAAATAATAATACCTCTTGATTTTTCTAATGTGGTCAGAATTTGGTTGGAATATTTGTAACCAGATTCCGACCACAAACAATAACCAATAATTTTCGTAATGTTAATTTCAGTAATTTTAGATATTAAAATATTTTGTAGTGTTAATTTCAATAATTTTAAATAAACCAAGTTTTACATTTGTGTTGGACATATGTTAAATTAGAATGTCAGAAATTTTATATAAATTTCAAACAAATTATAGAACCACTTGAGTTTTTTAACATGTAAATTTGGAATTTTGGTCAGAATCTGGTTGGAATATTTGTAACCAGATTCAGATCACAAACAAAAAAATAATTTTTGTAATGTTAATTCAGTAATTTTAAATATTAAAATATGTTATAATGTTAATTTCAGTAATTTTAAATAAACCAACTTTTATATTCATGTTGGATATATGTTAAATTAGAATGTCTGAAATTTTATATAAATTCCAAACAAACTATAGAACCTCTTGATTTGTTTAACATGTTTTTGGTAGGAATTTGGTCGGAATATTTGTAACCAAATTCCGACCATAAACAAAAATTCAATAATTTGGTAATGTTAATTTCAGTAATTTTAAATATTAAAATATTTTGTAATGTTAATTTAGTAATTTTAAATAAACGAACTTTAATATTCGTGTTAGATATATGTTAAATTTGAATGTCGGAAATTTTATATAAATTCCAAATAAATTCTAAAACCTCTTGATTTTTTTTGAACATGTTCATTTGGGATTTTGGCCAGAATTTGGTTGGAATATTTGTAACCAGATTTCGACCACAAACAACCAAATTCAACCCACAAACAAAAACCATTAATTTTTGTAATGTTAAATTCAGTAATTTTAAATATTAAAATATTTTAAATGTTAATTTTGGTAATTTTAAACAAACCTAACTTTTACAATCGTGGTGGATATAAGTTAAATTAAAATGTCAGAAATTTTAAATAAATTACAAACAAACTAGAGAACCTCGATTTTTTTAACATGTTAATTTGGAATTTTAGTAGGAAATATTTGTAACCCGATTCCGACCACAAAAAAAACTAATAATTTTTGTAATGTTAATTTTAAAGATGTTAAATATTAAAATATTTTGTAATATTAATTTTAGTAATTTTAAATAAAACAACTTTGACATTCTTGTTGGATATATGTTAAATTAGAATGTCGGAAATTTTATATAAATTTCAAACAAACTATAGAACCTCTTGATTTTTTTATTATGTTAATTTGGGGTTTTGGTCGGAATTTGGTTGGAATATTTGTAACCAGATTCCGACCACAAACAAAAGCCAATAAATTTTGTAATGTTAATTTCAGTAATTTTAAAATATTTTGTCATGTTAAGTCCAGTAATTTAAGATAAACCAACTTTTACATTCGTGTTGGATATTAATTAAATTACAATGTCGGAAATTTTATATAAATTTGAAACAAACTAAAGAACCTCTTGATTTTTTTCAACATGTTAATTTGGGATTTTGGTCGGAATTTGGTGGAAATATTTCTAACCAGAATTCGACCACAAACAAAAACCAATAATTTTTGTAATATTAATTTCAGTAATTTTTTATATTAAATATTTTGTAATGTTAATTTCAGTTATTTTAAATACTAAAATATTTTGTAATGTCAAGTTCAGTAATTTTATATAAACCAACTTTTACATCCGTGTTAGATTTAAGTTAAATTAGAATGTCGAAAATTTTATATAAATTTCAAACAAAATATAGAACCTCTTAATTTTTTTAACATGTTAATTTGGGATTTTAGTCGGAATTTTGTTAGAATATTTCTAACCAGATTCTGACCACAAATAAAAACGAATAAATTTTATAATGTTAATTTCAGTAATTTTAAATATTATAATATTTTGTAATGTTAATTTCAGTAATTTTAAATAAACAAACTTTTACATTCGTGTTGGATATAAGTTAAGTTAAAATGTCGGAAATTTTATATAAATTTCAAACAAACTATGGATCCTCTTGATTTTTTTAACATGTTAATTTGAGATTTAGTCAGAATTTTGTTGGGATATTTCTAACCAGATTCCGACAACAAACAAAAACCAATAATTTTGTAATGTTAATTTGATAATTTTAAATAAACCAACTTTTACATTTGTGTTGGATATATGTTAAATTAGAATGTCGGAAATTTTATATAAATTTTAAACAAACTATAGAACTTCTTGATTTTTTTTACATGTTAATTTCGGTTTGTGGTCGGAATGTGGTTGGAATATTTGTAACCAGATTCCGACCACAATCAAAAACCAATAATTTTTGTAATGTTAATTTCAGTAATTTTAGATATTAAAATATTTGGTAATGTTAAGTTATGTAATTTGATATAAACCAACTTTTCGATTCTTGTTGGATATAAGTTAAATTAGAATGTCAGAAAATTTATATAAATTTCAAACAAACTCGAGATCCAGACCACGAAGAATATTTCCGACACTAAAACAAGGCGGTTGTGACATTATAACCGCGAAAACCCTAAATTTACCCGCTTAACACAGAAGGTTTCCGACCCTATTCCGACGCCACTTTGTAATAAAATTCCGGCCACTTCCGTTTTTGACCAGTATACGACGAAATATGTGGTCGGAATTTCTTTTCTAATTAAAACAAACAATTCCTCTTCTTCCCCACTCGCGACTCTTCTTCGTCTCTGCTTCGAATCAGCCTCCGACGCAATCTCCGGCGATCTACCATGTTATAATTCCTTCCTTTTCTTCTCTATTTCGTTTCTTAATTTCTTTTAGCTTCGCTGCACAACAAACAATTGAGAAGCGGCGAAGATAGAGATAGAGAGAAATCTGTCTTCTTCCAATGGCGGAACATTCTTCATTCTCCGCCATTCTTTTGCTCCGGCGTTCAGGAATCAACTTCTTCCACTTTATTCTCGTAAGTTCGTCTCCCTTCTTCCACAAAATGCATGTCCTGGATCCGAATTCTTGATTCATTTTTACGCAAGCGTGTTGGTAGTTAGGACTAATAGATAAGATTTAGGTTTTAATTTCTTTTAAAATTAGTCTTGAGTTCGTTTTAGGTTTTGATTAGTCTTGACTAGTCTAGGTTTTGATTAGTCTTGATTAGTTTAGGTTTTGATTTCTTTAAAAATAAGTCTTGATTAGGTTTTGATTTCTTTAAAAATTAGTCTTGATTAGGTTTTGATTTCTTTAAAAATTAGTCTTGATTTAGGATTTGGTATGGAAATTTTTGATTTTGATTTAGAAAAATGTATGATTAAGGATTAAGAATAATGCAAAAAATTGTATTTTTAGTTTATGATTTTGTGTTTATATTGTGTAAGAAATTATAGAAATAGTATGATTCATTTTTACTTTATTTTGTATAACATTAGCATTTTTGGTTTACAATTTTTATCATATTTTTCGAATTAATCTATTTAAATAAATTGTATGATTCAAATTTTTAGATTTACTGTAACAATTTCGTATTTAAAATTTAGTATTAGATTAGGAGTTGATGTAATTTTTTTGTGTTTAAATTTTGACTTTGATTTAGGGATCGAAATTGAATTTCGTTTTTAATAATATTTCGGAATTAATTTCGTTTTAAACCTTGGTTTGAACTTGGTTTTTGGTAAATAGTAGATGTGAACTCGGTTTTAATATTTCAACTTATTTGCAGGAAACTCCCGTTTCTCGTGGACGGTACCTTGGGTTGGACAATTTGACCCAAGGTACCTCTTCTTCCAACACTGACGCGTCGAAGGCACAACTCGAGGAGAGTCAGAAAGATATTGCAGAGAACAAGAGGGAGATCGCGGAAGTAAAGGAGCAGCTTGAAGAAAACAAACGGGAAAATTAAACCATAAACTAATGGTGTTTATAAAGATGCAGTTCCTCAATTTTTCGACTAAAAGCCAGTTCTTTGTATTTTACGGTTGTTTTAAAACTTTTAACTTTTAACTATTTTAAAACTTAAATTTTTTTAATATAATTATTGTTTTTTATTATTTAATATTTTTAAAATTTTAATATTTAGTTTAAATTAATTTTAATAAATATAAATCGTTATTTCGTTTGAAAGCCGGGGTCGGAATTTCATCGGAACCGTGTCATGGAAATGGTTGTCTCGGACTTGGGTCGGAAACATTTCTCTGTTTTTTGTCGGAAATAGTAGGTTGGAATGAGGTCTAAATTGTTTCTCGGGATTTTGTCGGAATCTATTTGGTCGGAATGGGGTTAAAAAATCTTTTCTCATTATTGGATCGAAAATTTACATCCAAATTCTGACCAAACAATGTTTTTCGATATTATAAACCCGATGGCTTACATTGGTTGGAAATCGCTTGAGAATGGTCGTTTCAGAGGATATTCTAACCTATATTTCCGTTGAAAACAGGGTCATTTTCTTGTAGTGTATGAAGGTGTGATAGAGCCATAAAATGGGTTGCCTTACTCAGTCTATCAACCACTACAAATATCACTGATTTTCCAAAAATAGAGGCAACCCATCAATGTAATCCATTAAAGTGTCAGTCCAAATTGTGTTTCGGCCAGCAATAAAAAATCCAAAGATATGTGTGTTTGCTATTCATGTAATTTTTCGGTATGTATTTTAAAGGCTTTTTGATACACACCAAAAGGAACCTCATGGAAGCTTCTCAAGAGCTCACGGAAGCACAAGACTGGCGGTGAAGAATTAGGCGGCGGAGGTGGGTGGAACCGGCGAGACGAACGGTGATGTGAAGAAGGTGAAGCAATTCAGCGATGTGATAGGCACCACAAGGGTTGTGAAAGATCCTTGATACAGCCTCATACAAGCTGAGGACAAACCTCCAAGCTTTTAGGGTTTTCTCACTCTAAGGGTTAGAGATGACAGACAAAGTTTACAACTTTAGTTTTAGGTTAATGATTGCTTAATTATTCATGAAGTGAGTTTACCCCTTTATAGGCTACAAGTAGGAATAACTAGGGTTAAATGGGGCCTAAGCCATTAGAACACAATCATGATACCTAGGCCCAATAACAAATAAACCCAAAGACAAGTTACAGCCTTAAAACAACTCTCACACAAAGTCTCATAAAAAGGGTAAAAAATAACTAAGTGAAGAAGAAAGCTTTTGTAATGACCTCCTTAGGATAGAATCACATCTCTCATGTGCTTAAGCTTGTCATCAAAGGTTTCCAAGTCAAACACATAAGGGAGATAAGATGTGATGCTTTAGGTCTTTCGAGTCTCGTTAAAACTCTTTCCTAGTAAAACCCAAAGTAGGAAACCTAGGAGTAGGGAAAGAGTGTCTTACTCACCTAAAGTCTTCTATTGTGTCCTCACTCATGGATAGTGAGGACACATATGGCTTTGCTCCCAAAGCTGAGTGTCCTTGTGCCGTTAAACACATCTTGGCTCTCTGAGTCCCGTTGATGAACTAATCCGCTACAGTCCGGGTCGTCTTGCTCCGCTTGGTCCGTGTGCTCCATGAGTCCATGGATGTAGGTTTGTAGCTGATTCTTGAGGGCCTTGGTCTTGCTTTTAGTCATCCTTTCAGTTGGAATGAAAAGCGCTATTGGCTTCACTCCGTGGCTCGATCCAGTACGGTCCACGACCGTGTCTTGTTCAGGTCCGATGCCCACATCACTTTTACACCAGGTTTGGGTTCAATTTTCAGAGAACGCAGTTTGTCGTGGTCTCGTGTGTTTCGAAGAGAGTCTGTCCATAAGATGTTGTTCATGCAAAATCGTATGTCGTGGATCCGAATGTTGTGGGAAAAGTTACATCATGGAATAGGTGTTCATCGTAATTACATATGTTATAGGTAGTCTATCATCAAAATAAAATTATGACTAGATCATATATTTCTAATAATAATTTAACACTTAACAAAAACAAATGACAAAGAGTACTACTCCTTTTGTTTTACAATATAAGAGTTTTAACTTTTTTACACAGTATTTAAGAAATCAAGTGAAATATTCATTTTAACCTTAACTCTTATTATTTATTTCTATTTTTAACCCACAGGTTTTTAGAAAATTTAATAATAATGTCATGTTGAACTATTCAATAATGATTAATCGAGTTCACCTATCGGGTAGATAACTCAATTCATCTCTAATTATTGTTTAGTCAAGATAATACCTTCCAGATTTTAATACACAATTAACATTTGCGGAGAAATTTTTTTAAAAAGGAGCCAAATTAACAAAATGAAAATTTTATAACACAAATTCAAATTTTGTATTGGAGCCAATATGAAAATACTATCAGAGTTTTCATGCTTATATAATGACAATAAAGAAACAAAAACTACAGTTTCATTCATATCTTTTAATTTTGATTTGAATTTTCTAGTTTTAGATAACGAGAGGGTTTTGAATTTTGAATTGGAAGATGAGAGAGAGAGTCTCTTCAATTTAAACAAAAGTACAAGGAACGAAGAAAATTTCAACAATGTTGAGTTTAACAAGGAACACATTCCAGATACATATCCAGGGTTAGTTTATTTTTTAGTAGATAATATTACCATTTAATTGAGGTCTGTCCGCTACTGTAAAAACATTTTGATCAGCATACGACAGTACGTTACTGTTTCTGACATTATGTTTTATCAATCAAATTCCACATTTAGTGATGCAAAATTACACTCTAGGGCAAGTCTCTCACCGCTTGTTGTAATATTTTTGTGCATCTTTGCGATTGGGTGTCTCTATATGTTGACTTATAATTGTGGTCTGATAATATTTTCTAGACGAAAAAGATAGAGTAAATAAACTTATTGTGAAAACGATGATATATCATTACAGGCATACACTCGAAAAACTTGCTTATTTGGTATCCAATTGCACTAAAAACATCTTCGTGATCCAACCCTAAATATTAGTTTTTCAAGCACTACGATTGACTGGGTTATCAAGTTTCTATATTAGTAAACCATTTCTTTTTAGTAGATAATAGTACCATTTAAATTGGTTTTCTTTTTGGCTAGAAATAGTTATGTGGATCAAATAGGCTAATTTATATTTATTTAATAATATAACATGTCGATGTGTTTTTCATGGATCAATTTGGCTAATCTAGTTTTTATTATGATGTAATATGCAGAGATGCCTTAAGTCGATCAAGCACATCAATCCAGAAGATTTCTTTCAAACAAAGAGAGATGGACAAATATACAATGCTATGATGGAGGGAACTAATGGTGGGGAAAAGAAAAAATATACTACACGAGAAGTCTCAGATTTATTTGCCAGTACCTATCCAAACGGTGCAGAGAACTTGGAATCAAGCAAAAGAAAATTATAACAATGGCGATGTCCAGTGGAGGTAATGTATTGAGAGGGGGTCAATTGACCCTTATGATTTATTAAATGTTTTATATTGACCCTCGTCCAAAAATATTATTGACCTCGACAAAAATATTATTGACCCTAGTAAATAAAACTTAATGATATCTATTAATTAGTACTAGTTAATTTCCGCGTTATATGCGAGATAAGATATTTATAATATTTTGTAGAAAATTAATAAATTAAATAAACATTTCTAAATATTTCAATATTATATTATTGTATAAATAATTGAAATCTAAAGTTAAGGTTTTTACATATTTAAGTTACTAATTAATTATTTAGTTAAAATAATATCATTTAAAATAAAAAATTTAAAATCAAATTTAGGAAACAATAAAACCAGCAATAATTTTATGGAATATTTACTTACTCGATTTTCCATAAATAAATAAATCTAATTTAGGTAAGATTATAATCTTTAAAATAAAGACAGTTTATATACGATTGATCTAATGGCATATTATGTAATTAATGTCCTATAAAATATATTCTCTTAAAATCATTCTGGTGACGACACGTCAGCATGACTGTGTTGTAATATTCCACGTAAACAAAAGGTTATTTTGTTAAAATGATTCTCAATTAATATATAGGGATAATAAATGACTATAACTGGGAAGTTGGTTAAAACCAAAAAACTTGGCATTTTGTTAATTAATGATTATCAATAAGAAAATCAAGAGATTGCCTAAACCAAATAATGTCAAATTTCCTAATCACTTCCTTTTTTATTCGTTTTCCCCAAGCAATCACCCAAACCAAATTCCAAGGAATTGATATTTTCTGCAGTTGAGGTAATAGTTTGATCTTTGTTCTTCAGTCATCGATTATCAATTTATCACAAAAATATTGTTTGATCTGATTGTGTTCTAATTAGGCTCCAAAGGTTATACTTTTTATCCTGGATATGTGGTTTTCTATATTATGAGAAGAACAAATATAAAAAGAGATGATGAAATATGTTTTATTATTCTGATATGTAATTTTGTTATATTTTAGTATGTGATATCAAAAATAATGGAACGATTTTTGAAGAGAAAATCTCCACCGTCTGATATCAGTTTGGACGATTTACCATCTGATCCAGCTAAACGAAAAAGCATTCAAGATTATCATCCTAATCAAAGCGATGAGGTACGATGCAAATATTTGATTAGAGTACCTTGCCAACCTCGTGGTCATATTTTCAAACAATAATTAATAGGAAATATATTATGAAGCTTTAATCCAAAGTGGTTTGATTAATATCCTGATTGGTTAGAGTACAGTGTAGAAGAAGAAAAGACGTTTTGCTTGTTTTGTTACTTGTTCAGAGTTCAAGTTTCAAAGCAAAGTGGGAGTGATGCTTTTGTATCAAGTGGTTTTTCTAGTTGAAATAAACCTCACAGCTTGAGCAAGCATGTTAGTGATCATAATAGTTTTCACAGCAATGCTAAAAATAAATGTGAAGATTTGATGAGACAAGGTGAGTCTATCATCCTTTGGTTTATCGACTTTTGAAGCTATGTTTGATTCTTTCAGTTGCGACTGCAACCGTTGAAAGGTGATTCTCTACAATAAATATTGTGAACACGACCTCGCGTAATAGTATTAGTGATGCATTTTTAAGTGATTTTCTAGTTTGTTATATTGAAAAACATGTGCTTGATACAGTGACAAATGAAACAGTGATAAAATTATTCCAAGATATGAGTGAGCATAAAGTACATCTTTAAGATCTATATTTATGAATTATGATGATGTTTTTGCTAATAAAGTTTATGCAACTTTTTTTAGATCAAAAAATTATTTTAACCCAGGTAGATTTTTTTTTCTAGTTTCCGCCACTGGCGATGTCACAATGTTTCCCATAAAAGATCAGGTAATTGTGGTCAAAAGCACATCTCACTTGATTTTAATAAAGTTTTTGAAACTCCATTACACAAGAGAACGACTCTAAGGTCGCTTTCAACAT
Source organism: Boechera stricta (assembly GCA_018361395.1). Taxonomy (NCBI): domain Eukaryota; kingdom Viridiplantae; phylum Streptophyta; class Magnoliopsida; order Brassicales; family Brassicaceae; genus Boechera; species Boechera stricta. Next base: position 6,387,535 of record CM031541.1, read on the forward strand.
CTTTGGATATAAGTTGTACAACATTACATCGACGTGTCAAAGAAGGGGTTATTTGACGTCATACTAATTTCATTAAACCAAGTTTGAAGGAAGAAAATATAAAGAAAAGGCTACAATTCTGTTTCTCCATGTTGGAAAATGTACTTTGCCATATGAACCAAAATTTATTGATATGTATAACATCGTGCATATCGATGAAATATGGTTTTATATGACAAAGAAAACGGAGAAGTATTATCTACTTCCACCCGAAGAAGAGGCACATCATACTTGTCAAAGTAAAAAATTTATTGAAAAAGTGATGTTTTTGGCTGCGATGGCTCGAGCAAGGTTTGATGAGGAAGCAAATAATGTATTTTTCTGGAAAAAAATAGGAATATTTCCTTTTGTTTCTTCGGAACTAGCTAAAAGATGAAGTAAACATAGAGATGCTAGAAATCTAGAGTTGAAAGCGTCAACTTCCATTAAAAGAGAGGATATAAGAGCTTGCTTGATTAATAAAGTTATTCCGATATATCATGAAAGGTGGCCAAAAGATGATTGGGGAAAAACTATATATATATATTCAACAAGATAATGCAAGGACACATGTTAATTGTGGTGATAAAGAGTTTGAAGAAGTTGCTTCTAAAAATGGTTTTGATATTCGACTGATGTGCCAACCACCAAATTCACCGGATCTAAATATTTTGGATCTTGGATTTTTTAGTGCCATTCAAGCGCTACAACATAAGACATGTCCCAGAACCGTTGAAGATCTTGTGCGCGCTGTGGAAAAGTCATTTTTCGAATACCCTCCAAGAAAGGCGAATTATATTTTTTTGACTCTTTAATCATGCATGAAAAAAATTATGAAAAATGGAGGATCGAACAAGTACAAAATACCACATATGCAGAAATCTACACTTAAAAGAGAGGGTTGTGTTCCAATTCAAATAAGTTGTGATCCTAAACTAGTCCAAAATGTGATGGACATGTTAGTGTGGAAATTTTATATTTTTGTCTTTTTTGTGTGGTTATTTACTGTTTTTATTGTAAAACTATTCTGTTTTTATTTAAAACTAATCATATCTATAAAGTTGGTTGTTTGTTTTCTAATATATGGAGTCTGGTCGTTGTAGTAGTTTTACCTTATTTCTATGAACAACAACAACAAATAATAGTCAAAAACAAATTGAAAGGAGGCACCACAAAGACATTACTCCAACAAAGAAATGAAAAAAAAATGCATGAAATATGAAAAAATTCCACATTTATTATTAAATAGTTTCATAAGTACAATCATAAGATTGAAATATAATCTGAAATTAGAAAAAAGTTGGCAAATAAATTCTCAACATATCCAATACAACTTCTTCAAACTCTTTGTTGTCCTTCAGATCAATTTCACCATTATTTTATTTCTCAATAAGTTGAACATCCTTGCTTTTTCCTTGTTTCCTTAGATCTGTCTCTCTTTTTTTTTTCATTGTAAACAAGTATCGTTCAATGATGCTAAGAAACTTGAAATGAACCATTGGCTTGATTTTATAACGTGGAGATTTGGTTTTTTTTTTTAAATGACAGTAAATTTTAATCAAGAGACTATGTAAATACAAACAAGCACATGTATTTTCGTTAAAATAAAAACACAAATTAATGGATTTAATTTTTTTTTTATCAAAGGTAAAATAGACATAAAATGACAATTAATGTATTGATAAATTTGAAATTCTTATTTTCTGAAACAATTTTTTTGTTAAAACATCTTAAATTGTGAAATAGAGGGAGTATAAAAATTATTTTATTAATTAGTTATTTATGTAGAAAAGTGAAATTACGGAATTTATGTAGAAAGTGAAATTACCAAAAAAAATTATCTACCCTGTAACAATTTAGTGACAGGATAAAACTAAAAATTATTTTTTGTTCGCTTAGTGAAATATAATTTTTATTGCTATTAATAAAGATTATTTCATGCATATAGTGAATAAAATAAGGGAGGACTACTATTCTAACATAAAACTTCGTTTTTATTGCTGTAATGTATGTATCTTACTAGAATGATAACATCTTTTTTTAACCCCCGAAATGACCTTCAGTCCCAGTGAAAGGAATAAAAGTATTACGAAAATGCCATTACTGAATTTTGGCGCCATTCAGAAAAGTTGCAGTTAATTACAGAAAAACCAACGAAAATTTACGGTCTCGCCACTCAGGGTAAATAAATCTGCAAAAAAAGAAATCTGCGGCAGATTTGTTTTCCGCCGCTGACTTGTTATAACAAGTAACCACAGACTTGTTATAACAAGTAACCACAGACTTGTTATAAACAAATCTGCGACCAATTTGTTCTTACTTGACCGCAGACTTGTAAATCTGCGGCAAAATGGAACGGCCGCACACTACCGCAAATTTATAAAATATGCGACAGACTTGTAAATATGCGACTGATCTGTAAATCTGTGGCCCTATGATACGCGCGAACATACCCAGATTTACTAATTGCGGACTAATGCCGCCAGAATATCATTTATTTGATCTGGATGTATATTTAAAAGTTTGCGACATACTCTTTAAATCTGCGGCAGATTTTACAAGTCTGTAGCAGACGTGTCTGGACTCGCAGACTTATTCTACTGTTCACTCAAAAGATAATTACTAGATTGGCACGAAACGATGACAGATTTATCCTAGCGACCACAGAGTTATTTTCCGCGACAGACGTATTTGTGAAGGCCACAAATTTGTTCCACACGTGACGCAGCAATTACTATGTAGCGTTTTAAGTTAACGGCTTATTACGATTTGTTGACACCCTTTTGCCGTAGAATTATATCCGTAGAATTATTTCCAATATAACACATATTTGTTTTCCTGGAAATGAAATTGATAAATCTCGACCGTTCAATTTAGGGTGTCGTAGTAGATATGGTGGTTATAGCCGCTGCGCATCCTCTTCTTCAACTAACTTTTCATCTTCTTCATTTTTTTACGATTTGGGAGTATATTTTCTTCAAGCAGCAGAAGATCGCTCAACAAGCAATCGAGATCAAGCATCAAGCAACACCAACCTAGCTCCATCGTTGCAAGATGGATCAGATTATTCTTGTATGTGGAAAATGGCAGTTTGAAGGAAGCTGATGGTTGTTTATTGTTGATAATAAGCGAGGATCTAGAATGCTAAAAGCTGAATCAGGAACCCGCTATGAAGATTTCATCGAAATGGTGTATGAGGATTACGCATTTGATAAGAGATCCTATAATGTCGAATCGATCTACATGTTTCCTAAGAAGATTTTGCAGTCCAGATACTCCTTTGGTGTATGTTGGCAATTGTAGACAATTCCAAGTTTTTTTGGGGCAATCGAAAGCGGCAACTGTTCGACTATGTGTAGAAGTGAAGGAAAAAGCTTGTGATTCATGGATAAGGGAAATTGACGAGGATTATGTTGATTATGATCGCAGAAGAGTGATTCAAAATTTCAAATGTGCGGCGAGAACGTTCCGCTTCCAATTGCTGAAGAGAAATTTAGATTACAATGATTACGACAACAACATTGACAGTGGTAAGAGAAAGGTTGAAGTCATGTCGGAGGAGAAAGATGAAGAGCATGATGAAGACGATGATGGATGGAAATTTGATTATTGTGATGATTCCGACAGTACAGACTCTGGTGATGAGAATTTTGCATCGTATGAGATCCTGCTCAAAGAAGAGGATAAGAATGAAGAGGATGAGACTGCCTAAGGATGTAACTGTCAACCAATGCTTTGAGAATAAAGAGCAACTGGAAATGAGATTGAAGTTTATGAGTGTAATTCAGAAATTTGATTTTGATGTAGACAGATCAACTCCATTAGTGTTGACTGTGTCAACTGTTGGGTTAGCAGATGTACATGGTATCTACGAGCATCCCCAATAGAAGATTATCCAAAGTTTCATATCCGCCAGTATGTCGCAGAACATACATGTTCAGTTACAGATCGTTCTTCAAAATCCAGACAAGCAATGCATGAGGTACTTGGAACGTTATATAAAAAACATTTTGGTGGAGTTGGTCCATCTGTTTTGCGAATGCATGTTGTTGATGCTCTAAATAAACGATTTCAAATAAGGTTAGTAACCGCAGACTTTGTTTCCTTGCCCTGTTAGTTATCGCAGACTTTTTGATGCAGACATGTTAGTTACCGCAAACTATTTTGATGCAGTCATGTTAGTTACCGCGGATTTGTTTAGTACGACATGTTACTTACGACAGATTTATTTGTTGCAGTCATGTAAGTTACCGTAGACTATTTGATGCGGACATGTTAATTACAGAATATTAATACTTTATTCTTGAATTGTGTTATAGGTGGAATATTGGAAAGTCTATCAGACATTAAGACATGCAAGAACTTTGGTGAATGGGACACCAGAGAGTGGATATGAGTTACCACCTGGTTACTTATACATGATAACACAAGCAAATCCCGGAACAATAACACGACTTGAAGTTGATGAAAATCAAAGATTCAAGTATATGTTTATAGCGTTTAGTGCAAGCATCAAGTGATTTTCATGCATGCGCAAAGTGGTGGTAGTTGATAGTACATTTTTGCAAGGGAAATACAAAGGAACCCTTCTTACGGCGATAACTCAAGACGGTAATTTTTAAATGTTTTTGCCGTGGTTGATACTGAAAACGATGACTCGTGGGAATGGTTTTCCAAGCAATTAAGTTTTGTGATTCCCGATGATGAAGGCCTTGCCATTTTATCCGATAGGCACCAGTCTATAGCTAAAGCGATTTCGACGGTGTACTTGAAGTCCAGCCGTGGAATATACACTTACCATTTGTACAAGAATATATAAGTCCGTTTTAAAGGTCGACAAGCGTTTGGGCTTGTTAAAAAGGCTGTCAATGCTTTAAGACTTGTTGCTTTTCAAACAGTATTCGATCAGATACAAGTGATGAATCATTCACTGCATAGTTATCTCGTAAGAACGGATGTCAAACTATGGACATGTGTGCATTTTCTTGGGAATAGGTACAACCTTCTTACAAGCAACATTGCTGAGTTAATGAATAATGTTTTATCAAAGGCTAGGGGTTTCCCTATTGTACAACTGTTGGAGACTATTAGAACTATGATGACAAGATGGTATTCTGAACGAAGGAATGATGCAATGAAAATGACAACAATGATAACCCGTGGAGCTGAAAAATTATTTGAGGTATCACTGAATTTGCTTCTTCTTATCGCAGATTCTCCTTCTTCTAATCGAAGATTTGTCTTCTTCTTAACCCAGATTTTTTATTCTGTTATAATGTTGGCAGAGTCGTGTATAGTAGGCTAAGCTTCTGCGTGTGCAAGAAATCAACACCTATCAACTGCAAGTGACAAGCGGATCATCTCTACATGTTTTCAATTTGAGAGACAAAAAGTGTTCATGTCGTAGGTTTGACTTGGAGAAGTTGTCATCTGCACACGCAATTGCAGCGGCTAAAACTAAGAAGATGTCCCGTATTTCACTTTGTTCTCCATACTATCAAACTCTCAACTTGTACAACGCCTATGAAAGCGCCATCATGCCTAGAGATTTTGGGGTACCAATATCCGAGCATGTTGCGACAACAGTTTGTTCTCCCCTATTGCGAGGCAACAACCAGGTAGGCCGAAGAAGTCGAGGGCTAAATCCGCATTTGAAGTTGCCATGTTGAAGAAAAAGCCTAGAAAGCAACACACATGTACCAACTGTCCACAGGATGGACATAATGTGAGAACTTATAACATGAAGTGAACATGAAAGATGTTGAACTATAAGCTTGCACCATGTAGAGCATAACAATGTTGAACTATAAGCTTGAAAATAATGTTGTATTATTAGTTTGCGAGAACGAAGAAACAATCTGCGAGAACGAAAAAACAAATCTGCAGAAATTAACAAACAAATCGGCGTTAACTTATGGGCAAGGTCTATTAATTTTTCGGTTATCGGTTTGGGTCAGTTCGGTTCGAATAAACCGCACGAAATATATATATATATATATATATATATTACAATACCCTAATACCACTTCTCACTTTTCATTTCATCTTCTTCTTATTCGATCCCCTTTCTGAAACATCTCAATCGTTAGATCTCGTTATTCTCCTCCGCCATTTCATTAAGGTAACTCTCCAACATTCTGCATCTATTTGATTTCAGTCTGCGTCGACTCGATTTGATTTCATTCTGCGTCGATTCGATTTGATTTCATTCTGCGTCGATCCGATTTGATTTTAGTTTGCGTCGATTCGATTTGATTTTATTCTGCGTCTATTTGATTTCATTCTGCGTCGATTCGATTTGATTGCAGTTTGCGTCGATTCAATTTGATTTCAGTCTGCGTCTACTCGATTTGATTTCATTCTGCGTCGATTCGATTTGATTTTAGTCTGCGTCGATTCGATTTGATTTTAGTTTGCGTCGATTCGATTTGATTTCAGTCTGCGTACATTATGCCCTCTTCACGATCATCCTCAAGCATCATGCAAGAAGCCCCAAAGAAAAGGGACTTCGAGCAAGAGGTTAAGAAGCTTAAGGCCATGTGGTCTGAGAATCGTAAGGAGCTTACGGAGCTTCGTGTCGTTTAGGAGGAGTTGAAGGTGCATAGAGATAAGCTTATCGGCGTGCTAAGAAGTATGCCAGACTTGCTGGAGAAGTTGGAGAAGCACACAGATTTGCGGTTCAAGATAGCCAAAAAGGAGGGGAAACTCTCCATTCTAAACAAAATGGCCTTCGGTAACATTGAAGATACCAAGGCAGAGACTAGGCGCTTAGAAAAACAAGTTGCTTTCATTAAAAGTGTTTTGAATGATGTTGAGATCCCTTTTGTTGACATGGACTTTAAAAATAGGGTGCTCTTTCATGAACTTTGTAATGTCTGTTTCCGTTTTTTATTAGTAATATAAGTCTGTTTCGTTTGTTGCTATATACTTACAGACAAATCTGTGACAACTGCAAAACAAAATTGCGGTTGATAATAACAAAATTTGCGGTAAAATCTACTGTGGCTTCGAAGAAACAAATCGCCGGCTTGTAAGAAATACATATGCGGCTTCTAAGAAATAAATCTGGGGAAATTCATCTTATGAAATAAAGAAAACATTTGCTGAATATTTTTCTTACAAATTTGATATAGGTCAATTCCTTACTAGACCAAGTTTTCGTCGTAGTAGTAAGGTGTCAATCCATAAGGGTGAAGATATTAACCAAAAAGGATGCGATCAAGCAATTCAAGTCAAGCCAAGCAAATAGCGTATTGGGGTCTAGCAACCTAAACAAAAACTGAGAATGGACACTAAAACAGATACCGTATATGACTAACAAGAACTAGCAGAAACCAAGCAATAACAGAAATAGCATATGGGGGTAAAGAGCAGCGTATAGGACTAGCAGCAAATTCAACAGTGCAAGAGAAGTTCCTAAGGATGGGGGTAATCGACTCAGTGTGTCCTCTTAGCCTATTCAAGTGGTTTAATAAAACTCAATCAAGCTATTCCCTAGACATCAAACATCAAAACCAGTTAAGTCCACTCCCGTGGTAAGTAACCTCAAACTAGACTAGTTCCAGACCCAATCCCTTGGCGAAATCTACCCTAGCAGGCAATACGAATCAGTTCAATATTGTCGATAAACACCCTAGACAACTAATCCCTTAGGCTAGGTATGCAAATCTCTAACATCAGTTCATTCAAGCATTTTATCAAACACCTTCTGGGTGGAAAAACACTTAAGTTCTAATTCCAATTGATCAGAAAGAAACTAGCATTAAGAACACTGATTTAGAAGGGAAATCAAACGATCTACACTTAAACCACCTGAAAGACCAAGATTCTATACCTAATCTATCCCATCCTCAAGAACCCTAATGACTACTCAAAACTCATGAAGAACATCAAGAACACAAACCCAGAAATCATAAAAACTTGCATAGATGATAGAAATAGATAGAGATAATGATAGAACAGAAGGAACAAACTCAAAATAACAAGTAGAAATCAAATTACAAGTTCTGGAAACTAAGAACAGAGAAGAACACAAGGAAAAACTCGAAAAATTAGAGATAAAACGTAGTGTCCTTAGTCTTAACCCAACATTAGGTATTTATACTAAGTCTTAAAAGCCTAAACGTCAAATGTAAAATAGTAAAAATGTGCGGATAAGGTCTAGCCATAAGTCTTGGTCGAGTCTGTGCTCGAAATCAAGACTGCATTTTTCTGAGATGAGCTTGAGTAGTCCACTTTCGATTGCGGGGCTCGAGCTGGGTTCTGAAACTTCAAACGCCACCTTTTTCTGCTGATCATACAGCTCGAGCATGGGTACTGAGCTGAGCTTGCCATCTCCTGCTCGCTTCGATCACGTGCGCGTATCTTGCTTCGGACTCGATCAGCATGTCCCAGACAGCTTYTGCTCTGCACGGACTCGATCAGCATGTCCYAGACAGCTTCTGCTCTGCACGGACTCGATCACAACTGCTCTGTATGGACTCGATCACAACTGCTCTGTATGGACTCGATCACAACTGCTCTGTATGGACTCGAGCAGCATGTCCCAGACAACTTCTGGTCTAACTTCTCCAAAATCACCCGAAAGTACCTGTAACAAGCCAAATATGCAGGATGTATGCGGACCTAATGCAAAACACTCTAAGTATGCAAAACTCGGAATAAATAACAAGAACGGGGTGAATAACACGTCAAAACGTATGATTTATGCAAGCTAAAACGATGCAAAATGCAAACATATCAAAATTCACTTACTAAACATAATACAATAAATGGTAAATTTCATAGTCTCAAATACAATAAGTACATGCATAACTAGTGTCGAAGTCGTTTTACCTCCCATAATCATGCCATGCTTCACCATAATAGCTTAACCACTTCCTAGTTATTCCATCGTAGCCACAATTATACTTAACATATGAATTTTCAGAGGTTGCATCTTAATAGTGGCTCAAAATCCCGTTAAAGAGTTGTATCAGTAGGCCAGAGAGAGGCATGACTCTGTTCTGAAAATATTGAAAAACCACATGGAGAGTGTGGAGGACGCTGGCAAGTTGAGGCTGAGGCTAGCCACACTAAATGGGAAAATATCCGTTTTTAGGAAGTTGACCGATGAGGAGCCACTGAATTACGAGGCCGAGCGTAACCGCTTAGACAAAAAAACATATTTCTTTTGCACTCGTTTGGCCGAGAAAAAAATAAACATCCACGAAATTGACTGGAAAAACAATGAAACCCCCAAGATGGACGATGGATATTCTCTTTAAATTTATGTTTGTTTCCTTTACTTTTGCTGTGGGAAAAAAGAGGGTGCTCTTTTTTCCTTTTTCTGTATGTTTGTACTGTCTCTTACCCTTGTTCTATTTGTTTGTTATTTCTGTTTTCCTTTCTGCTTAATATAAGTCTTTATCGTTTGTTCATATGTAACTGATAAACAAATCTGCGGCTACTAATCGGCTATTAATAAACAAATCGGCGATAATGAGGGAAAAATCTGTTGTATAAACAGATTTCCTTAGGCAACAAATATGCGATAATCTTAAAAACAAATCTCCGTACTAAAGGAAAATTCTGCTGAATATTTTACTAATAATTTCACTTGCTAAACACGATCAAATAAATGGTAAATTTTGTGGTGCCAAATACAGAAAAGACATGCATAACAAGTGCCGAAGTCGTTTTGCCTCCCATAGTCATGCCACGCTTGACCATAATAGGTTAACCACTTACCGGTTATTCCATCGCAGCGACAATTATACTTTATATATGAATTTTTCAGAGGTTTCATATTAATAGTGTCATTCCATCCCAAACAGATTTTCTTCCTTACCGCGTTCCGAAGTGCCTCCAACTCCTCAGTTGTTGTCGACATCAAAGAGTATGTTAAAGAAGACAAGATTTCCAAAGCCTTCAGTCTTTCTTCGCCTGTTTGACAAAGAAAAATAACCCCAACAACATATGATGCTTCTTGTTGCCATCGTCCTTAGCTTTGGCCAGAAAATCGAGACCTTCGGGTTTTCGGCCATCCCTAAAGTAACAGATATCTGTATTATTCATAATGTTTTTTTTTTCATAGCAACAAATCTGCAGAATAACAAACAAATCGGCGAAGAACTAAAAATCTCCGGCTTAAGAAACAAAAATGCGTTAATCTTATAAACAAATCTGCGGAATAACAATCAAATCGGTGGAACTAAAAATCTGTGGCTTAAGGAAAAAAAAAAGCGATAATCTTATAAACAAATTTGTAGAATAACAAACAAATCGGCGGAACTAAAAATCTGCGGCTGAAGGAACAAAAATGCGATAATCTTATAAACAATCTGCGGATAAAAGATTATAGAAACATACGAAGCAGATACATTAAATAACAATAGTACTTGCTTGGGTTTCCGGTCATACCTAAAGTAACAGAGAAATCCATGGCGATAGATTGCTTCAGGGTTTCTAGTCTCTTGACACCGATCGTGATTCTCCATATTCGAACTGATTTTAAAACAAATTTGCGACCCCAACCAAAAAATATTTGCGAGCCCATCCAACCGAATCTCCGAGCCAACAAAGATAAAAATTTGTACAAATTAACAAAATACTCCGCGGGGGTTACTTATACCAATAATTTGCGTCAACTAAACAATAAATCTGCGAATATGAAGAAAGAAATCTGCGGATTACTTACCCAGGTCAAATCGATTAACTGCTCTCTTTACTACCCACGTCTATCTCTAAACTACCCACGTCTATCTAGCATTAACCTCTTCTCCATCACACTCCTGCAACCGTCTCCCTATATAAAAAGTACTCTATTATCCTCACACTCCAACAATCTGTCCAACAATCACTTAAAAAAGAGAAAGACATACTATCATGGCCTCTCCACGATCATCCTCAAGCAAGCGAAAAGCCCCAATAGATAGGGACTTCGAGGAGGAGCTTAAGGCCTGCGGGAGGGAGCTTTCCGCTGTTCATGAGGAGTTGAAGGAGGCAAGAGAGAGGCATGTCGCTGTGCTAAAAATGATGAGAGAAAAGAAGAAGAAAATGGAGAAGCAGATAGATCTGCGGGTCAAGTTACCGAAAAAGCAGGGAAAACTCTCCATTCTAAACAAACTGGACTGTGGGGAGATTGATGATACCTCGGCCGAGGCTAGCCGATTAGCAGAACAAGTTGCTTTCCTTCAGAGTTCTTTGAGCGATGTAAAGATCCCAAATATTGACTGGGACAATATTCCGACGGACATATCCATCGGTAAGCCGTAGGAAACAGTGATTTCTGACGGGTTTCCCATGCATGAGAAACCGTTGGTTTGAAGTCGTCGAAACTTAAGTCGAAGCAAAATTCCTACGGATTACCGATGAAAACGTTCCGAAGGATGACCGACGAAAAACACCGTCGGATATAATATTCCGACGGCCTTCCGAGTGAACAAACAGTCAAAGAATTTTCCGTTGGAAAACCGACGGATTTATCTATTCCCACGGAAAACCGACGGATTTATTTATTCCCACGGAAAACCGACGGTATTAATAAAATAAAAAACAAATATAATTTTTTATTTTTATAATTCTAATATTTTTAAATAATTAAAAATTTAATTAAAAATTCATAAATATAAAAATTCTAATAATTTAAATTAAACATTAAATAAAAGTTAAACATTGTTCGAATACGTAATTATAAAAACATAAATGTACTAATCTATCTCTGGTGGACAGCAATCCGGAAAATGCTGGCTCAAAAACGTCGAGAAGTAATCCTGAGAGGCAGTCAACTTGGCAATTCTCGCATTATTTTCCTCCAATTCAGTCCTCAGCCTCTGAAGCTCTTGTGTGACCGCAGGATCCGCTTGTTGTGTAAACGACGACGTTGCAGTGTCAGCTTCTGGAAGGCGTCATAATCCAAAAACGCGTCCTCGGCTTCTAGGAGTTTCCTAAGAAATTATAAAAAAAATATTAAAATACTGAAAACTAATAAACATAATACAACTTCTGGAAATTTATTTACCTCGAAGACTAGTTGGTTCATGACTTCCCGCGTCAATGAATTAGAACCCGAAGCAGATACTCCTTCTTCAGATAGCTGAGTAAGCTTCTCCTGCTTCTTCTGCTCGACGTTGTTCATGATTTTGCACGCCAACTTGTCTTGTACCTGCCCGGTTTTTTTATTGGTGTGCATGTCGACCAAGATTTCATACAAATCTGGTCGCATACCACCAGCTTTGGCAGTCTGGTTAAACAAATAAAGTGTTAGTAAATAAAAAAAAATAAAGGAAATTAAAAATTAGTAAAAGATTATATTCATACCAGCTCGTCAGCACGACTCTCGAACATCATTGCACCCGCATTATGTATTCAGTCCATCCGTCACTCAAGCGGTTCGCCCTGTTTCGTGCGGAGATCGCGTTGGCCTCTTCTGTACTCCAGTAACGAATGTACACCTCCCAAACATCTGGGTCGAGATCCCTGGGCTTCGGTTTACCCTTCTTCCACTTCTGCTTCCAACTGTAGACATGTTCGCTGAATTGTGAACTAGCTTGCTTCTCGAACGCCCTACGAACCTCGAGGTTAATTCTAGAGTCCCAATTGAAATCTTCCTTAAAAAAATTTTTAAAAATAAAGAATTAGTTACATCAAGATTAAATGATAATAACAAACCATAATAAAGTAATAAAATTTCATACAGAAATGCGATCCACTCTCGCTCTCTTGGCATATCTCTGTATGAGGGATACATCTCCAGGAGTTGGTGATATGTCTGCATTTTATATGGTTTTAGCATGCATTATTCATTCATTTAGCCTTGTTTAATAGATTGTTCTTAGCATTTATCTCTAGTTTTGCATACTTAGAGTGTTTTGCATTAGGATTGCATGCATTTTGCATTTTGGACTTGTTTCAGGTGCATTCAAGGGATATTGGAGATGTTGAAGTCAAATGGAGAAAAAGAGCTTAACTCCGAAAGAGGAGGCTAACTCAGCAAGCAGCTCGAGCCAGCAGAAGTCGAGCAATCTGCACTGCACTTTGAGTCCCTCAGCACCCACCAGCCAGCAGGTCGAGCCATGCATTTGCTGCACTTTTAGCCCTCTAGCAGGCAGGTCGAGTGGAGCACAAATCGACATTTTGGAAGATGACTCGACCAAAGGACTCGATGTAGATCGAGCTGATCAGAAAAATGCAATCTTGAAGTCATGAAGTCTATCGACCACCGTCGAGTCCAACGATCGAGTTGAGCATAAAGGTGGAGTCTTGAATTTTTTAGCCAGCTCGACACATGGTGAGCTACTATCTCGAGCTGAAGAATAAAAACGTCTTGAATTTTAGCCAGCTCGACGCACTTCGACCACCCATGGTCGAGTGCCCCCAAAAATTAGCCTATTTTGTCTTTTTGTGATTTAGGRTTTCTATCTCTTAGTATAAATACCCTATAATCGCTTAACACAAAAAACTTCGTTTTTTAAGCTTGTTCATCTGTTCTTCTTCTTGGATCCTATAACTTTGAATCTACTTGTTATTTTTGTTGAATCTTTCCATTCTATCTATTCTCTTATCTTTCTACTTATGCAAGTTTTATTGATTTCGGGTTTGTGTTCTGATGTTCTTCATGTGTTACGAGTAGTCTTTCTTAAGGATGGGATAGGTGTGGAATCTTAGTCTCTAGGTGGTTTAAGTGTTTATTGTTTGATTTCCTTCTGGATTAGTGTTCTTAATGCTAATTTCTCTCATCAATGAATTAGAGCTTAGGCATTTCCACACCTAGAGGTGTTTGATGAAATGTGAGAACTAATTCCGAGATTTACATTCTAGCCTAAGGGATTAGTTGTCTAGGGTGTTTATTCACTTTATTAAACTGATTCTTAATGCCAAGCTAGATTTCGCTAAGGGATTAGGTCTGCAACTAGTTTAGCCTGAGGTTATTTATCATGGGAATGAACTTGTTGTTTATGAGTTTAATGTCTTGGGAATAACTTGAGTTTGTTAAACCATCTAGAGATTAAGAGGATACACAAGTCAATTACCCCATCCTGGAGCTTCTCTTATTGATCTACTGTTTCATTGCCTTTGCTAGTTTTTGTTAGTAGTTATCGCTCTGTTTTCGTTACATTGTTCTTTGCTAGACTGCTTCTTAGTTTGTTTTAGGTTGATAGATTCACATCTTACTGTTTGCTTGGCTTGACTTAAACTGTTTGATTGCATCCTTCTTGGTTAATATCGCACCCATTTGGATTGATACCTTTCTATACTACAATGACATGATAGTCCAGTAAGAAATTGATTTATATCAGTTGGTGATGGAGCATACTCATAATCGACTTGGTGATCCCGTTTTTATGACGAAACATACAATTAAAATAATAAAAACAAATAAATAATAAGTATTAAAAGACATTATAAAATACTAAAATTTTATACCATGTGGCTCCATTCAGACGCTGTGGGTGAAGCATCGGTAAACTTTCTCGGCCCGGTTGAGCAAGAACCTCCTCAATTGTGATTCTTGTGCGGGCTTCGAAACTCTCAAAAGGTGGAACATTAGAAGGAGTGGCGGAACCACTCCTCTGAATCGCAGAAGCACTCAGAGCTCCCTGAGACTGATGGAGGAAATCCTCATAACTCCTAAAACGAGTAAATGATTAGTAAGAAATATCATAATTGGAAACTTACATCAAAAATATTATTCATTAATTATTAGTAAATTGAAATCCTAAATTCATAATACTAATTGATAAGCTAAATTCAAAAATCAAAATTGTAAAACATGAATGACTAATAAATAATCACAAAATAATAAATTCATAATACTAATTTCAAACATAAATCACAAAATCAAAATAAAAAAACCTAAATAACAAATTCTAAATCATTAAAAGTAATATTTTACAAAATTATGAAATCTAAATCCTAATTTCATAATAGTAATTTCTAACATAAATAAAAAAATTTAAATGATATAATCTAAATCACTAACGTTTATTTCTGAATTCTAAATAATTAAACCAAATATCAAAATTACTAAATCTAAATCCTAAATTCTTAATACTAATTTGCTAAATAAAAAAATGTACATCATAAAACCTAAATCAATAATTAGTAATTCTAAATTCTAAATCATAAAACACAAATCACAAAATTAGTAAATCAAAATGTGATTCCTCAATCAAAAAATAGAAATCATTGAATTTAAATTACAAATCTAAAAATCCTTAATCTAATTCCAAAATACAATTTGCAAAATCATAAAATTTAATTCCAAAATCACAAAATAAAATCATACAATTTAAAACAAAAAATTCCAAAATCCTAAATCTTCAATCCTAAATCACAAATTCTAACTCCTAAAGCCTAAAGCACAAAATCAAAAATTCCTAAATCCTAAATCAAAATCGAAATCCATTTCCTAAATCACAAAATCCTAAATCTCAAAATCTAAAATAAAAAAATCTTACATTGTAACTAATGGGTAGAGAATTGCCGGAGGAAGAGAGGCTCACCGTAGGAGAAGCGGCGGAGGAAGAGAGACTCGCCGGAAGTGGAGCGCCGGAGGAAGAGAGTCCCGCCGGAGGAGAAGCTGCGGCGAAGAGACGAGGAAGAGGAAGCTGCGTCGGAGGAAAATCGCCGGGGTAGAGGAAGCTGCGCCGTAGGGAGGAAGAGAGGCTCGCAGGAGGGTAACGGAATCGCCAGATAGAGGAGAAATCGGAGGAGAAATCGGAGGAGCTAAGAAATGCGGAAGAAGAGAAGGTTCTCGATCGGGCTTAATGTTTGGTGACCGACGGACATATCCGTCGGTTTTCCGTGGGTAATGGATTTTATTTTCCCGCCCACACGTGTTCTGGCGCCACAATAAATTCGCGTCGGGTGACCCTCGGAAATTCTACTTTCCGTCGGTTTTCCATCGGTTTTGATTGATGGAAAACCGACGGTTATCGGCTTTTTTGCATGCGTTTTAATTGGCTATTATATTTGATTTTAGATTTTATAAAAAAGATTTAATATTTATTTGATTTTAGATTTTAGATTTTTTGTTAGTATTTTGTAAAATCATTTTCATAAAATCTTAATACTAATATCTTAAATAAATATGATTTTAATATCTAAATGACTAGAATTGTAAACATTTAATCAAACACTTTTAAATAAATATGATTGTAAATAAATATGATTTTAAATAAACGATGGAATACCCACGGATATTACTTTTACATATATATATAATCTTATGAAAAATTGTTATGTTTCTATAAAATTATTACAATTTTCATTGATTCTTAATTAAATCTGATTTTAAAGAAATAAGATGATGTAAGATATCTAGATCTCATTATGCATTCAAAAATTTGAGAGGAAATTTGAACACAAAGGTAGTAGAAACTAAAACTAGTAGATAACACAGAAAGATTCAGAAACTGTAAACGAAGAAGGAACCTTAGAAATTAAGGGGTCAAGAGTAATGAAAAGGAACCTGAACCGGAAGAGTGATCACCGTCTTCCATAGTAGCATTTTTGTGTTTGCAGAGAGAAATGTTAGGAATTGGTATTTAGGGGAAAAAGGGATGACTTGATTTTGCTACATAGTTATGATTTACGTGGGAACAGTACTGATTACTTTCATGTACTGCGAGGTGTTTTATTATTGGCTTCTTTTTCTGTGACTGAGTTTAATTATCGAGACATTGAAAATTTGAAATGGGACGTTTGGTAGAAAAGCATATAAAATCATACTTTTAAAATCTTAATTCTAATTTCTTAATTAAATATGATATTATATGTATATATATATATATATAAATAAACATCACCGATGGAAAACCGACGGTGTTGTTCTTTCCGTCGGTTTTCCACCGGTAATACCGATGGCAAACCGACGGTGTCTACTTTTAAATTTATATCTAATTGGACTTACAAAATCTTAATCCTAATTCCTTAAATAAATATGATTTTAAATAAATAAGATTTTTAATAATTAAGATTTAATAAATATGTTTTCATATGCATTGTAAAGTATTTGAGATTTATGATTTTATATATATTTTTAAATATGATATTATATGTATATATATATATAAATAAACATCACCGTCGGTTTTGTTCTTTCCGTCTGTTTTCCGTCGGTATATTTAAAATAAGACTGTTTAAAAATTAGCCGTTTAACAATTAACCGTTGCGCGATCAGGAGCCGTTGAACGGTCAGTAGCCATTGCCATCGGTTTTCCGTCGGTTCAGTCGTTTATATAACCCACATTGCCTCACATGAACATTTCACTCTCTCATAAAATTTCTCTACCTATATTATTCTCATATTATCTATACATCGTCTATTACAAATATGTCATCGTCAAGTCAATATAATTAATTTCGATCTTGGATGGACAGACCAATGCGTGATCCCGAGACAGAGCAACTTACAGAAGAGTTTGTCGAAGGTGTACGACAGTTCATGAATTTTGCAATAAATCAGGAACTTGCTTTGCAAACGGGTAAAATCTATTGTCCTTGTCTTAAATGTAAGAATCGTGGATTTCTCAATATTTTAGAAGTAAGTTTGCATTTACATCGTAGAGGATTTATGCCGGGTTACAAGATTTGGTATTCCCATGGAGAAAATGATTCTATGGTAGATTTTGCTAGTACAAGTGTAACTTTTACTTCGGATAGAATAGGAGAATCTACACCGGAAATAGGGGTAATGTCGGTTATGTTCAGATGGTACATGATGCATATGATGTAAATGCTCCGGACTTTGTTGATTCTAGAGGAGAAAGATCAGTAGAGGAGCCTAATTTAGAAGCACAAAGATTCTTCGATATGTTAGATGCGGCAAACCAGCCGTTGTATAGAGGAGGTTGTCCAGAGGGAATATCACCGTTATCGGCTGCAACATAATTGATGACAATCAAGACGGATTACAATTTGTCGGAGACTTGTGTTGATGCATTTGCTAATTATATGAAAAGACATTTGCTTGCGGATAGTAATTATCCATCAACATACTATGAGATTCAGAAGTTGGTGGTTGGGCGTGGCTTACCGTATCAGGTGATAGATGTGTGCATCAACAATTGTATGATCTACTGGAGAGACGATTTAGATCAGTTAGTTTGTCGGTTTTGTCGCAATCCTCGGTATCAAGATACAGGTGGAAGAGTTAGTTTTCCATCCAAACGGATGTGGTATTTGCCACTAGCGGAGAGGTTGAAAAGATTATATCAATCAGAGCGGACAGCACAGTCTATGAGATGGCATTCGGATCATCCACGTGATGGAGATATATCACATCCGTCCGACGCTGAAGCATGGCGACACTTTCAGAATGTTTATCCTGATTTTGCAGCTGAGAGCAGGAATGTGTACCTTGGTTTATGCATCGATGGCTTTAATCCTTTCGGAAAGCATGGAAGACAATATTCATTGTGGCCAGTAATCGTGACACCATACAATTTGCCACCATCTTTATGCATGAAGAGAGAGTTTCTTTTCTTCTCAATTCTTGTTCCAGGACCTGAGCATCCAAAGAGATCACTTGATATTTTCTTACAGCCATTGATTTATGAGTTGCAGATGTTATGGGAACATGAAGTTCAGGCATTCGACGTTTCATTGCAAGCAAATTTTTTGATACGGGTTGTGCTTATGTGGACCATAAGTGATTTTCCAGCATATGGTATGTTATCTGGATGGACGACACATGAGAGATTATCGTGTCCATATTGTCAAGACAATACAGATGCGTTCCAATTAAGAAATGGGCGTAAAACATCTTGGTTTGATTGTCATAGATGTTTTTGGCGAGACGATCATCCCTATCGCCAAAGCACCACATTGTTTACCAAAAACAAAAAGGTTTTTAATGGTCCACCTCCTGAGTTAGATGGTTATAGCATTTTAACACAATTACGAGATTTTGGGGCGGAGAAAACGGTTCGTTGTCGCGGAAACGGACATAGTCCGGTAGATGGAGTTGGCGTATACCATAACTGGCATAAGAAGAGTATCTTTTAGGATTTGCCATACTGGAAGGACAACAAAGGTCCTATACCCCAATACCGTTTACCTTCAGCTGAAAAACATGAGTTTTTCGAATGGATTGCCAACAATGTTAGACTTCCGAATGGATACGTATCGAACCTATGAAACTGCATTGATTATGGTGAAGAGAAGTTTTCTGGTTTAAAAATTCACGATTGTCATGTCATAATGCAGCGCCTTCTGATATGTCTATATTTTACATGGTTTTAGCATGCATTTATCATCCATTTACCCTTGTTTAATAGCATGTTCTTAGCATTTATTTCTAATTTTGTATACTTAGAGTGTTTTGCATTAGGATTGCATACATATTGCATTTTGGAGCTTTATCAGGTACATTCAAGGAGTATTGAAGATGCTGAGGTCAAAAGGAGCAGAAAAGAAGCCAGTTTTGACAGTTTGGAATCTGGCTCGACCAACCAGCTCGACCAGGGTGCTAGAGTCAGCACAAAAGTTACCAATTTTAAGATTTTTGAGTTTGACTCGACCAAGGGGCTCGAGTATGAGGTCGAGCTGATCAAGAAAAATGCAATCTTGGAGTCGAGAGTCTGCGCACCCCCATCGGTCCACTGATCGAGCCAAGTATAAAGGTGGAGTCTTGAAGTTTTTGGAGCAGCTCGACCACACATGGTATATTATATGAAGAATAAATATGCATCTTGAAATTTAGGTGATATATCATGGATTTTACCGTTTTAGCCATGATATAAGTCGCTTTTCGAATCTTTCTAGTGCTTTTTACATTTTAAGTCTTTTCAGGTTTTAGTTTGGGAATGGAGGGAGATTTTGGAGACATTTGGGTTTTAGACAAGAGTACCCGTTTGAAACTGAGTATCGATCGACACCATCCCATTCATGATAACTGAAGCATGAGTATCGTCGACACATCATCCAGGTAATCGATATGACAGCAGATAGATATCGAGGACGAATTCTCGAAAAGAAGCATACTTTCCCTTATTTACAAAAGCCCACTGTGTTTTGAGACCTATTTAAGCAAACTCTTAGTCTTTAGGTTAGGGGGACTTTACTTTTCACTATTATTCTTGAGCCACCATTGAGATTTGAGAACTTTTGGGAGGAGACGGATCCAAGACTTTGTTCATCATAGAAGATCCAGAACCCTTGTTTTTATTCTTTTGTTTAATTTCATGATCTATTCAGTTATGTCTTGTTTTTCATCAACCATGTCTGAGTAGTCTCATTTTAGGTTTAGGGATTTCTCATATGGATTTCTCTGATTTATGATAATTGATTTGTTAGGGTTCTTAGAATATAGAACCTAGATTAATCGATTAAAGGCAAGTGATCGATTGAGTATCTGATAAAACCTGAGGTGAGCAATTGGATTATCTGAAAGAGATTTGGTTTAATCGAATTGTGAACATATCAAACTTGAATTGATTGCTGGTTTACTGTGTAGGATTTGAAAGAGATTTGGAATTTTAGACTTTAAATTTAGTTAGTTTTCGAACGATTAGTTAACTATACTTTCGTGTTTGAGTTCAGATCGGCTTAGTGAACCTTAATTGATTAATTGTTGTTTATCGTTGATTTCCTGAGAATTTCCTGAGCTAATCCTTCCTGATTAAATCAGATAATTTATTCTTCAATTTCTTGTCTAACTGATTTCTTGCTTAATCCTCACTAAATTATTTATTGTGTGAATTTTCTTGAGTTCGTGTTCGGAAGCCACTGATATCTTTAGTACTAGGATTAATTTGAACATAATTTAGCGCCGTTCGGGGAATTAAAAATTCACCATTAAATTTAGTTGATTTTTGTCTGTTAGGTAAATCGATGCATCGATACTCCATTGGTATCGATGCGAACATCTGTTAATTTTGGTTACTTATCTTCGTCTTTTTGATTTTCGGTGTGCATCAGCGTGCTACCGGAGAAGAAGGACACATCCATCTCTCCCTCACGGAGCTAGCGAGCTTGAACGCACTTCGAAAGCGAAAAGAACTCACGATTGAGATGGATCTTACAAGGTTTGGTGCATGATGAGGAAGGTGAACAAATACCTCCTCACAACAACCCCAAGCTGTTGCTGAGCGGACACTTGGCGATTACAACCGACCGGATCAATTCTATGCAAATCGTGCGCGATCCAGTATTCCGACTTTCGGAGGAATGACTTTGAGAAGCACGCTGCTTCACTCTTGTTGGACAGCACCCTTCACCGGCCTCTCTCATGAGCACCACTATGGATCACATCGAGAAATCGAGGACTTGGTCACCGGTATGAAATCGATGGAGTACCACATGAATACCTCTTTTGTAAGCTCTTTCCATACTCTCTTGGTGGAGAGCAGCTTCTTGGCTGAAGCAACTACCTCCGGATCTCCACTTGGAGCGAGACCAAGCATTCCTGAACAATTTCTATGACGATGCGAGATCGGAGGAGCTCAGAACAAGATCTCTCAATTTTCTCGGGGCCCAACAGAAGCTTCAGAGAGGCTGCTTGGGTGAGATTCAGATCTAGAGAGAGTATGCGCACTACGGTTTCGGTTCAGACTTTCGGGATCTTTTACGAGAGGGATTGATTGGCGGTATCGGATGGCGGATTCGCAAGCAATGGGAACTTCAACACTAGGATTCCAACCGATGCTTTGTGAAGCTGATTGAGAACTTGGCGTCTGCATAGCACCAGAATGCTGATTTCGGCGAAAATGGCTCGCTTGTGTTGTGACGGTTTTGCGATTCTGAGGTTCGGATGGACACGATGCACAACCTCTAGTGGGAAAGACGAGGAAGGCTGTACATTTTGCTGAGGAAGTAAGCATTGAAGATGAGGCAGAGGATGTTAACTACATTGGTGGTTCTGGTTTTAGGGTCAGCGATTTGGTTTAACAACTAGAAGCTTGACACAATCGCAAGGTGGTTACAAGTGCGGAGAGAAGTAAGGCGGAGATCCTCTTGGAACAAATTCTAGGGACAAGAAAAGATGACGTAGATTTCAATAGAAAGCTGGATAATTTATCTGAATCTGAATGGGAGAATCGGCTGAAATCCATCGGAAGATCTTTGGAAAATCAAATAGCTCGGACATCGGCGGTGTCAAGGGAAAGATAGTTCAACCACGCATGGACATGTCAATACAATCACCTCGGCAGCTAGAAGAGATTTTGAGCCAGATAGTTGTGTTAGGTATTCGATTAATCTAGTATCGACCGATCACACTGGTATCGATCGGCACCACTCGAGCGATACAAAACTCGATCGATGCGACACTCATCTGGTATCGGTCGATACCCAGCGAGCTGAATCAATAGCGAGAAAAGGCAGAGATGGTTGAGGCGGGTATACAAACCAGCTCGAGCATTGAATCTTCCGAAGAAACTGAGACTCAAATTCTTTCAGGACAGCTGCTGTGAGAAGACAAGAGGGGTTTCTTCAGGGGAAGACTGAAGATCGAGCTCACATCAACGCCATAAGTCTAAGTGGAAAAGTGGTAAAATTCGGGTGCACTCATGTGAAAATCCGATGATCTTGCTTTGGAGATGACGAGTGGGATGCTGAAAATCCCAGGGTATCGATCGGCACCATCGATCAGGGACGTGCTAAGGAGGATGTTGAACCTGTCAAGAAAGGGTGAGCAGAGTTGCCTATCTGTATTCCCAGGCTGACAAGAGAGGAGTGGGAGGCTGCTAGAAGCAAGTTTTTGTCAAAAAATGGTTGCGGGACCTCCGTTGTTGATACCACCACCGCTGAGACAGTTGACAAGAGGAAGACCAGGAAATTTTCAGTTCCATGCTCCATCTCAGAGTGAACTTGAGTACTCCGTTGACTCGAGTCTAGTGTCAACGTCATGTCGAGCGATTGCGAGAGAGATTGAAAGCTGATATGAGATCTCCTAACACGCTTCTCACATCGCGGATTCTTCTAGCTCACTCCCTTACGCTACAATTCTTGATTTTTAAAATAGGAGATTGTCGATTCCCACTGATTTTCAGGTTGTGAGATGAGCCAAGGATCCAGGGTTTTGATTTAGGAGAAGACCATTTATGGCTACTGTTGGCGCGATCATGGACACGCCTAATAAGAGAATCTCTTTCTCTTGCATGAGGAGGCGTCTTCGATGCCATTCTACGGAGCACCTGACATGTCTCGTGCATCACCATTGCCTCGGCGAGACTCGATGATCGATCTGCTCGATGAGTCTTATGATGAACCAAAAGTCGCAGATGTTTCAAATGAACCCCTCAACACCCAAGAAAGTTGTGGAAGACGGCGCAAAGAGGAAGGCGACGAGCAAGAAGATCAACGGTGCTGCTTTCACTTTGATCCTCGAAGTGTGATGGAGATTGATCGAATATAAGGTGAAGTGCAAGGGCACCTAAACCTTTCTCTAAGGTYAGAGTTCTCATTCCTACGGAGATGAAAGAGAAAGAAGAGGATATGATGAGCAAAACTTTGAAGCTGCAGATGTCTGGTTGTGGAGCTTATCTCGGGTGAGTCCTCCACCTTGTCTGATACTTTAGCCAAAGTCAAGCTGTGACATTAAACAAGCGCTTAGTGGGAGGCAACCTGAAGTACATAAATATGAGTTTTTGTGTTTTGTTGTGTCTTGCGAATCAGGTCGGAAGAAAGATGGTCGCTTTTGCTCCAGTATCGATCGACACCACCTTGGTATCGATCGACACCACTGCTCTATAGTAACACCTCTTGTTCTTGACCTATTTCGTTTTGTCCTTTGATTTCTTTCACCTTCTCTGGGCTTGATAAACACGGGGACGTGTTGTTTAAGTCTGGGGAGATTCTGACATTGTGTGTTCATTTTGAAAAAAAAAAAAAAAAAAAATGTTTTTCGTGTCAAAACAACTTAGAGATTCCTGATTGTGCTTGGTTTTGTTGTTCTGGTTTTGCTTTTGAGTGACCGCTGTTACAGGATTAGTTTCAGTTCGACTAATGAAAAATCCAAGGGATAACCAGCCAGAATTCATGGATTGTCTCCAACAAGTTTTCATCACAAGTTTTAGCCAAATTCACTTCATCAATAAGGTAAATGTCCAAGAGCTTGATTCATCATTCATTACCTAGCTAAGGAACTATTGTATGAAAGAAATGGTAGATCTCCCCGTGATAAGAATCTTGGATACATTGAGAGGGTAGGCAGAGATTCGGTAGGTAACACTATCAATACTCGCGTCTCGAACCTTGATTTGTATATGCAGTTAAAAAGAGAATCAATAAGAACTGGATACATTGAGAGGGTAAGAAGAGGTTCGGTAGCTAACACTATCAATACTCGCGTCTCGAACCTTGATTTGTATATGCGTTAAAAAAAAAAAAAAAAAAAAATCAATAAGAACTGGTTGTGAAAATAAGTCTGGGGAGTTAAATACCAGAAAAGTTGAATGAATTGTTCATGCTATTGTATGACCTGAATCTAGAAAGTTTGTGGACATTGATTTTAGCGATGGCTTGGCTTGGATGAACACTTAGCGGGGTCATGAGTGAAGTCTGTGGAAGGCTGGAATTCCGATGGAGAAGTACATGGAGTTGATCTGAAGCTGATCAGGCAACAGGTGGGCGCTTGGGAAGAGGGATCATTACAGCGATTTCCGGTCAGGGATCTCTAGGTTTTGAAACCTCTTTCTCTCACTTGTTTTGTTTGCTTGAGGCGCAGGCTAAGTCTGGGGAGTTGATATATCATTTACCGTTTTAGCCATGATATAAGTGGATTTATCAGTCTTTAGTGCTTTTTATCATTTTGAGTCTTTTCAGGTTTAGCACGTTTGGGGCGAAATTGGAATTTTAGACATTTGGAGCCTTTTGGAGCGCAGAAGAAAGTACCGTTTGAAGCTGAGTATCGATCGACACCATCGAGTATCGATCGTCACGAGCGAAGTTTTGAAGCATGGTATCGATCGACACCGTCGGTATCGATCGATA
This sequence comes from Boechera stricta, assembly GCA_018361395.1. NCBI lineage: Eukaryota > Viridiplantae > Streptophyta > Magnoliopsida > Brassicales > Brassicaceae > Boechera > Boechera stricta. The sequence goes on from CM031541.1 coordinate 6,412,471, forward strand.
CGGCAAGACGAGATAGATATCGGGCAGAATTCTAGAAGCCCAATACTTTCCCTTATTCTGACAGAAGCCCAGCTCATGTTTAGACCTATTTAAGCAAACTCTTAGTCTTTAGGTTAGGGGACTTTTCACTATTATTCTTGAGCCACCATTGAGATTTGAGAACTTTTGGGAGGGAGCGGATCCAAGACTTTGTTATCATAGAAAGATCCCGAACCCTTGTTTTTATTCTTTGTTTAATTTCATGATCATTCGAGTTATGTTTTTTTTCATCAACCATGTCTGAGTAGTCTCATTTTAGGTTTAGGGATTTCTCATATGGATTTCTTTATGATAATTGATTTGTTAGGGTTCAAAATCTGAATAGTTCTTCACCATAGTTGCATTCTATATTCTGATCACTTAGAATATAGAACCTGGGTGTCGATTAGGCGACGTGCGATTAGTATCTGATAAAACTAGGGTGAGCAATTGGATTATCTGCAAAGAGATTTGGTTTAATCGAATTCATATCAAACTTGAATTGATTGCTGGTTTACTGTGTAGGATTTGCAAAGAGATTTGGAATTTTAGACTTTAAACTTAGTTAGTTTTATGCACATTGGTTAACTATACTTTCGTGTTTGAGTTCAAGACGTGCTTAATTGAACCTTAATTGATTAATTGTTGTTTATCGTTGATTTCCTGAATTTCCCTGAGCTTTAATCCTTTTGATTAAATCAACCAATCAATTTCGTTCTTCTAATTTCTGTCTAGCCGTGATTTGCTTAGCTTAATCCTCACTAAATTATTTATTGTGTGAATTTTCTTGAGTTCTTTGTGTTATGATATACTGCAGCAACTGACTTTTAGGGTATTAATTTGAGCATATCACCCGCTCGACCATTGCAACTCGACCACTGGTCGAGTGCCCCCAAAATTAACCTGTTGTCTTTTCGTGATTTAGAGTTTCTTTCTTAGTATAAATACCTATAATCGCTATGAAAACTCGTTTTTAAGCTTTCATACTTCTTCCTTCTTGATCCTGTGACTTTGAATCTACTTATTATTTTGTTTGAATCTTTCTAATCTACTATTCTCTTCCTTATCTTTCTACTACTATCAGTTATTTTAATTTTGGGTTTGTGATTATCTTACTTCATGGTCTCGAGTAGTCATTAGGGTTCTTGGATGGGATATATATTAGGTGTTGAATCTTGTCTCCTAGGTGGTTTAAGTGTAGAATTGTTTAATTTTCCTTGGATTAGTGTTCTTAATGCTAATTTCTCTCGATCATTGGAATTAGAACTTGGTATTTCCACACCCGAAGGTGTTTGATGAATGCACCAGAACTAATTCAGATTTACATTCCTAAGGGACTGTTGTCAGGGTGTTTATTGACTTTTATTAAACTGATTTTTAATGCCTAAGCTAGATTTTGCTAAGGGATTAGGTATGGAACTAGATTAGCTGAGGTTATTTATCATGAATGAACTTGCAGCTTATGAGTTTAATGTTCAGAGAATAGCCTTCTGAGTTTTTTAAACCACCTAGGTAGATTAAGAGGAAGCGAGTCAATTACCCCATCCTTAGAGCTTCTCTTGCGATTGATTTTTGTTTCATTGCCTTTACTAGTTCCTGTTAGTAGTTATCGCTGTTTTTGCTTATGTTTCCGTTACGTTAGTTCTTCTTAGACTGCATTTTTAGTTTCTTTTAGTTGATAGTTTCACATCTTATTGCTTGCTTGGCTTGACTTAAACTGTTCGATTGCATCCTCTTGGTTAATATCGCACCCATTTGATTGATACCTTCTTACTACAATGACATGATAGTTCGAAGAATTGACTTTATATCAATTTGGCCTAGTTGCCATTTGGGTGTTGTTTGTACAATTAGGATTTCAAATTATTTTAGATCAAGTTCTTATTCCGTCTACTCTGTTACTGACTTGATCTTTCTTTTTCTTGTCTTCATTTCAGGTACAAGCTTGACTCTGACCTAGCTCGACACGCTGGTCGAAGTCAGCCCATCGAGTCCTCTTCCACTTGCGACAAAAGCGAGATCAAAAGTTAGAACCTCATCCGCCTCGAAAATATTCACAAGTACCACACAGTTGAGAGAAGCGAGAACATCTCGAGTAGATCAACAGGATCCACTAGAGGATAATCCACCACTACACCTTGAACATGTGCCTTATCCGAGAGCATCCCGATCGGTGCGGGAGATGCTCCTAACACTCAAACCAAGCAAGGGATTGTCCCTCCCACCGTCAAACGATAACTTCGAGATCAAGAGTGGCTTGATCGCTAAAAACAACAAGTTCCATGGACTGCCTATGGAAGACCCTCTTGATCATTTGGATGAGTTTGATAGGCTCTGCAGCCTTACCAAGATCGATGAGTCGGTGAAGATGGTTTAATTAGGCTCTTTCCATTACTCTTGGTGACAAAGCTCATCTGGAGAGAATCTACATGGCTCATCACTTCATGGGATATTGTAAAGCTTTCCTTGCCAAGTTTTTCTCCCATGCTTCAGCCTCGAATGAGATATCCGTATTTGCAGAAAGAATGGTGAAACTTTACGTGAAGCTTGGGAAAGATACAAACCAATCTCAGTGTCATCACAGTTCAGCAATGAGTCATTCTTGGCACTCTTTAAAGGTTCTCCCAAAACTAAGGATGCTACTAGATACGACCGGCAATGGAAACTTCTAAACAAAGATGTTGATGAAGGCTGGGAAAGTGAGAACCTTGCTTTCAATCGATGGGAGCTACAATGAGGATTATGATAGAAGCGTAAAGGCGGACTGGGATTCAGGTGAAAGTATAAGCAAGAAATCAAGTATCTTAATGAGAAGTTGGATAAGCTCCTCTAGTCCAGCAACAAGTTCACTTTCTTAGTGACAGGGCAACTTCAAGTTCAAGATGGGGAGAGCATCAGCTAGAAGAGATAAGCATATTCAGAACAGGGAAATCTGACAAGGTTTCATCGCTATAACAGCAACCCCGAGCCGGCGGATCACTCTCACCCGCCAGCAAGAACCATTCTAAGCCTTTCAACACACCACAATCACGGTTTGTCCCTAAGCGCGCCGACATATCCACGGTGAGTCATGGGTCCACCACCTGGTTTCACATCTCACCAAGCTACCTGACTCCCGAAATCACGGGTGACAAACATGCTTGAACCTTGAGGTCGAGCAGCTGTGCGATGGAAGCTAAGAAGTTTGGTGAACTGAAACCAGATGGACTACTCAATGATCTCAACGCAAGATTGAGACATTGACCTCCAATTAAATACATGGAGAGCAAAACTGCTTCCACTTCTTCCCGAATGCCTCTTGGACAGCTTCGGAAATGCGATTGAGACCGAAAGGAGTATTGCAATGCCATCTTTCAATGGAATCCAAGTCCATTGCTGATCATGAAGCTGCAGTTAGAGAAATTAGTCTTTGTTTCTGGTTGAACTGCAACTGATCACTTTTAGGAGTGGAAAGAGCTACCGAGCGGGAAGGATCGTTAAAGTCACCGAGTTGAGGCGAATGGGGAGGATCTCGAGCCACAAATAAGATCAAGAAACGACACTGAGTCTGGCGCTAGCACCCAGCTCGAGTCAGTAGGTCGAGCCAGCTCTCCACCTGCTGAAAAACCAGTTGTTCCTGAGAAAAAGAAAGAACCCTTTGTTCCCCCTCCTTACAAACCTAAACTGCCTTTCCTAGGAAGATTCAAAAAGGACTTAATGAGGAAGTATAAAGCCATTTTTGATAAGCACGTGAGGAAGCAGAGATTAGATGCCTCTTGGATACCTTTTCAATGTTACCTGCATATCGAAATTCTGAAGGATGCAGTGAATGAGAAAGCCAAGGAGATTCAAGGTATGGTGGTCTTGACAGAAGAATGCAGTGAAGTCGAGATGGGAGGATTTGAATTGCAAAGAAGCACCTGAAACTGACCTGAGACTGACTCTGTGCGGTCGAGTCGAGGTCAAGCTAGCACACCCTGAAAAATCAGTTTCTTCTAAGGAAAGAAAATCACCCTTTGCTCCACCTCCATACAAGCCCAAACTCCCATTCCCAGGAAGATTCAAGAAAGATAAAGATGTAACCATGGTTGAATACAAGTGTTGATTGCATTGATTCACCAAGCACGACAAGGATTGAGCCGAGTCTCTCCTCAAGCTTGGGAATTGGAATGTTCTACATAACCTGCTTTCTTGGTGATTTGAAAATTGAGGATGCTCATGCGACTCGGTTCAATGTGAATGTGATGTCCCATGAGATGTTAAAGAGTTTAGGGATAAGAAACATCACTTATCACCCATCACTTTGAGACGCCATTCACGAAAGCCTCTTGGTCTTCTTGAAGATTACCCACTTAAAGTTGGGGATTGTATAGTCCCAACGGACTTCGTTATGGAAATGAAGAAGGCCAAAGCTCCCACTCCTCCCGAACCCCCTTCCTCAACACTACGTGCAAACATGGACTTCAAGAACCAAAGGGTAGTTCTTATGAATGTGAATGACCAAGTCTCCTACACAATGCTTCTTCCAATAAGCTATGTGGCACAATTACTATCAAAGATGATGTCGTGATGAGGAAGCAACGCATTGCGTACAGCGTAGATGAAGCTCCACCCCAGATTTATAAAGAGAAAGGGAAGTCTCTGAAAAGAAAGGATGGCGCTGAGAGCACAATAAATGAGCAAGAGGTCAAGCCATTCATACCTGGTCAGATCATTACAGAGGAGACCCCAGGTCCCCTCCATGGACCACCATAGACCTAAGAAAAAGGAAGTCAAGCTTAGAGACTTTAAACAAGGTCACTTGGGAGGAAGTCCCATGTCTATCCCTGTATATAATGCTTTATTTTTCTTTTAAATCGTCGTTTAATTATGTTAATTTCGTGTTTTTGGCTTGCTGGTGTGTTTTCAGGAGAGTATGAGCGTTGAATCATGAAGAAAAGGAGGAAACGAACAGAATTGGTCTGACTCGACCAACCAGCTCGAGCCCCCTGGTCGAGTCAAGTGATCGAGTCAAACGGGGGAAGATTCAAATTCGAATTTTGGAGCTAGAGGAGGCCAGCTCGACCATCTTGCTCGAGTCAGATGCTCGAGCCAGCCATCTCCCCATGCTTGGCGCGACCATGCAGCTCGATCACCACGTCGAGCCAAGCTCCCAGCTGCATCACGAGAAGCATGGAGGATTCAATCTCCTCCTTCTTCTCCAACCCTTGAGGTACCATTATCCATTCTTGTATATATCATTTGCATTTCTTCCTTGCTTTTTGTTGCTTCTTAAACCTTCTTTCTAAATTTTTATTACACAAGGGACTGTGTAATTTAAGTTTGGGGGGAAGGGTTAAGATGTGTTTGATCTGTTCTCTGTGTTGTTTTCTGTGTTCTTATTTTTATTTTATTCATATTTGAATCTACATGCATCTATGGCATAGAAAAACCAAAAAACGTTTTGAAAAATTTGAAAAAAACAGAGTGTTCATGTAGTTGCATTTACATTTTAGGGTTGAGTCTAGATTGTTTTCATATAGGGATGTTGCATATGCATAGGGGATTATGATGATTATAACCTTGCAAGCTTGCTGATTTATTATGATAATCTCAATGCCCTCGTTTCTAGTTGTCTAATGCATTGTTAATGAACTTGAAGTAAGACTGCACCATACTTTGAATGCACAACTAGATTATGTCTCAATTGAAGCATGCTGTGATTTGATACCATTCCCTATCTATTTGAACCTGAACTTGACTTATAATTATCATGTCTATGTATATGGATACCATATACATACTTGGATTTTCTTTCACCTGTTTACCACTCTTGCTAATCCAAGTAGTTGTTCTCATCATTAGAACAATTTTACCATGCTTTTAGCCTAGCGTTCTTTCAAGCCATGTTATTACTTTATTGAGTGTGTGGAGCCTATTTCTAAATGAGCTTGGTAGAAAGTGTTAGGTTTGAGCCGGCAAGGATAGAATCTCATGTAGTTCTGTTTTGCAATTTTCGAATTAGATAGGACTAGGTGGGATTGTGATCATTGGATATAGGGTTTGGTTCTGTGAAAAGAAAGAAAGAAAACTTGGAGAAAGATGAAAGAAAAAGGTTAAGAGTTCTTAGGAGAGGAATGATCTGAAAATGTGTTAATCTAGTAAAAGATTTGGGGGTGTGCTAAGAATAAGAAAAGAAAGGCAAAGCTTAAAGTCTGAAAAAAAATATATAGAAAAAGCCTAAGCTAGTAGTGAAAAACCAAAAGGAAGCCCCCAATCCGCTAGAAGTATAAAGAACCTCTCCTTAAACAAGAACCAAAAAAAAAAAATGAGTCTGATCCATGAAAAGTTTAAGGCAAATTGCCTAAGTGTTAAGGGTAGAATTAGGACAACTTTCTGGGTTTAGAACTGGGGGTTAAGAACACTTGTGTATGGTTGGATAGATGAGAGTCTATTCTTGTATGCATAGGTTGGTTCTTACCTTTAGCGTTCTACTGAAGCTCATTCCTTTTTCTTGAGAGATCTCTGTTCTGAACTGATCAAACCATGTGAAAGGGACCATCTTTGTCTCTTAACCTTACCCTTAGCCAAATGAGTTCATTGAGTGTGCATAGCTTGATTCATGGTTTCTGCTTAATTGAATGTTAAATGGAATGGTAGATTTGAATGCATGTCTAGGTTGAGACTTAATTGAAATTGTACTGTGAAGAGTATGGCTAAAGTTTTTAAGTAGAGTTCATATACTTTGCATTCTAGAACTAGCAACTTGGACATTGAGATAATTTATTATATCAGCATGCTTTGGTTCTGAATCCCCATTTTCAAACCTCTCCTCCATCTTATTCTTGTCTGTTTGCTTGAGGGTAAGCAAAGACTAAGTTTGGGAGAGTTGATATGTCTATATTTTACATGGTTTTAGCATGCATTTATCACCCATTTACCCTTGTTTAATAGCATGTTTTTAGCATTTGTTTCTAATTTTGCATACTTAGAGTGTTTTGCATTAGGATTGCATGCATATTGCATTTTGGAGCTTTATCAGGTACATTCAAGGAGTATTGAAGATGCTGAGGTCAAAAGGAGCAGAAAAGAAGCCTGTTTTGACAGTTTGGAATCTGGCTCGACCAACCAGCTCGACCAAGGTGCTAGAGTCAGCACAAAAGTTACCAATTTTAAGATTTTTGAGTTTGACTCGACCAAGGGGCTCGAGTATGAGGTCGAGCTGATCAAGAAAAATGCAATCTTGGAGTCCTGAAGTCTGGCTCGACCACCCATGGTCGAGTCCACTGATCGAGCCAAGTATAAAGGTGGAGTCTTGAAGTTTTTGGAGCCAGCTCGACCACACATGGTCGAGCTACTATCTCGAGCTGAAGAATAAATATGCAATCTTGAAATTTAGCCCAGCTCGACCATAGCACTCGACCACCCATGGTCGAGTGCCCCCAAAAATTAGCCTATTTTGTCTTTTTGTGATTTAGGGTTTCTATCTCTTAGTATAAATACCCTATAATCGCTTAACACAAGAGGAACTCGTTTTTTAAGCTTTGTTCATCTGTTATTGCCTTCTTGATCCTGTGACTTTGAATCTACTTGTTATTTTTGTTTGAATCTTTCTAATCTATCTATTCTCTTCCTTATCTTTCTACTTATGCAAGTTATTTTGATTTCTGGGTTTGTGATTATGCTGTTCTTCATGGTCTCTGAGTAGTCATTAGGGTTCTTAAGGATGGGATAGATTAGGTGTTGAATCTTCGTCTCCTAGGTGGTTTAAGTGTAGAATTGTTTAATTTCCCTTCTGGATTAGTGTTCTCAATGCTAATTTCTCTCTGATCAATTGGAATTAGAACTTAGGTATTTCCACACCCAGAAGGTGTTTGATGAAATGCCTGACAGAACTAATTCCAGAGATTTACATTCCTAGCCTAAGGGACTAGTTGTCTAGGGTGTTTATTGACTTTATTAAACTGATTTTTAATGCCTGCTAAGCTAGATTTTGCTAAGGGATTAGGTATGGAACTAGATTAGCCTGAGGTTATTTATCATGGGAATGAACTTGACTGCTTATGAGTTTAATGTCTAGGGAATAGCCTTGCTTGAGTTTTTTTAAACCACCTAGGTAGATTAAGAGGAAGCACTGAGTCAATTACCCCATCCTTAGGAGCTTCTCTTGCTTGATTGATTTTTGTTTCATTGCCTTTACTAGTTCCTGTTAGTAGCTATCGTTCTGTTTTTGCTCTGTTTTCGTTCTGTTAGTTGCTGCTAGACTCTGTTTTTAGTTTCTGTTTAGGTTGATAGTTTCACATCTTATTGCTTGCTTGGCTTGACTTAAACTGTTTGATTGCATCCTTCTTGGTTAATATCGCACCCATTTGGATTGATACATTTCTGTACTACAATGACATGAAAGTTCAGTAAGAAATTGACCTATATCACCTTCTTCCATTTGCATTTGCATATCTTCTTCCACAAAACGTTCACAAGTCAATTGCAGGTAATTTTGTCTGCATAAATATTTCAGGTAAAGACTACATCAAGTACTGTTTTAATTGGTTTATGTTTTTTCTCAGGTATAGCTGCTTTTTTCCAGAATTTATGTACTAGATCTCTGACGGTTGACAATATTCGTAATTTGGAGACGCATATACCAATTATCCTTTGTAATTTGGAGAAAATTTTCTCCCCTTCATTTTTTGATGTTATGGAGCATCTTCCAATTTATCTTCCTCACGAAGCAGCATTAGGTGGCCCTGTTCAATATCGGTGGATGTATCCGTTCGAGAGGTATATGTATCATCTGAAGAAAAAGGTTAAAAATTTGAGTAAAGTAGAGGGGTCTATTGTCACTCAATGCATTAATGAAGAGGCGGCACATTTCTCTGAATATTATTTTCCAAAACAAGTGCAAAAAAAGAGTCGTAGTCTATTCCGATGACGGAGGTGAAAAAGCAAGTTATCTAATCTATGTTCCTAGTCTATTCCGACAGGTACGCATTTCAATTTTTATTATAAAAATTAAACATTCAATAATATTTTTAATTATAACTTAAATCTATTTACATAGGTTGGACGACTAATTGGAAAAATCAAAAAACGGAGATTAACTAAGGAGGAGCAAAATCATTTGCATATGTATATTCTCACAAATTGCGATGATCTTCTTGATTATGAAAGCTATTTCATTTTTAAAAAATCTAAATATTTCTAATATTCATAATTTAAAAAATGTATTCATACTTTTATTTACAAGATTTATATGGCTCACATACGCTTTCATTACTCAACTTACACGGAGGAAGCACTTAATGCGCTCAAAGAGAGTGAGTTCGCTCAATGGCTCGCATTTTATGTAAGTTTATTTGATTCACTAACGTTCTTTTTAATATTACTACAAATATCATTTTTTAATTTATGAATATACGTTTTTTATGATTATTGCAGGTAAGGACAGATGCAAGTAGAGGTCAATCTTTTCCAACTTGGTTAGAAGAGTTGATTAACGGTCCATTGGCTGTTGCCCACGCCTATCCTATGTATTTTACACGTGGATATGCTTTTCAGATTTTACGCGAAGGAAGGATCCGGCTAACAAGTGATTATGGTATTTTTTCAGAATCGGGTGACATTGTATACTATGGTATTCTAAGGGAAATTTTCGAAGTCCATTACCCTGGTTTTCTCGACTTGAGATGCGTTATTTTTTATTGCGATTGGTATGATCCGTTCCTAAGAGCTGGTGTTCGCCAAGATGAATTTGGGGTTATATCTATACATTCCGGAAAACAGCTGCAAAAGTACGATCCTTTCATCTTTGCATCACAAGCAAACCAAGTTTGTTACATTCCATATCCTCATGTCACGAATAAGCATGATCCTTGGATCACTGTTTCATTGATTACACCAAGAGGTAGGGTGGATGGTATTACAGATAACGAGGCTATGCAACAATGCGTCACTACAGGTTTTCTAGGTCCGATCGCAGAACCGCAATAAGTTGATCTTGTTCTCGATTTTACCGACGAAGGTGATAACAAGATTTTTGATTATTCCGAGGAGGAACATGGAGAATTTGATTCACAATCCGATTCATCACCATCAGAGTATTCAGATTGTACATCATATGATAATTAGTTCAAATGTATTATATTAATTTCACTCTTGTAATATTTTTATTTTCATTTGCTTTTAAATATATTTTTAGTTGTTATATGTAATACTTTTTCCCTAATATATTTTTAGAATTTTAAGTTACAATTTTAAATTTGATTTCTATTTTCATTTTATATAAAATACTATACGTTTGTTTACTTAGAAAAATATATCAATTTCCTACGGATTACCTACGGAATTCGTATCCATGGGAAATCTGTAGTAAACTGTATCGGAAATCTGTCGCTCTTCCGTCGGTTAGCCATCGTAATTTTGTCCGCTTTACCGACGGAAAAATACCATCGGAAAATCTTCGATTTTTTATTATCCGTCGGAAATGTCCGACGGCTTTCCGTCAACCTAAATGTGGAAGCTTTGTTATCGGAAATCTATCGGAAACGTCCGACGGAACAACGGCCGCCGGAAACGCCGTCGGTAATGGCGCTGTTTTCTTGTAGTGCATGAACAATTAAATTTGTAATGGCTGTTTTTCTTTTTCATTTTTAATATAAGTCTGTTTTGTTTGTTCACATGTATATGCTGAGAAATAAATTTGCGACCACTACAAAACAAAACTATGTCTGGTAAGAAAGAAATCGGCAGTTAAAAGAAAAATAACTTCCACACATACCCTCTGGAGTCGCCAATCTCCATATTCCAACATAGAAACATATGTGGGAACATAACCAAAACATCTGCGGTCTCAGAAATAAATCTTTGATTATAACCAAAAAACTCTGCGGCTACTGTGATTGACGAATAAATCTGCGACAACTAATAAACAAATCTGAGGCTTCTTATAAATAAATATGTCGTAATAACCTAATAACTCTATGGTCTATTAAAAACAAATCTGCGTCAACAAAGTTACGAATCTGCGAATTAACTACCAACGTCAAATCCACTAACTGCAGGAAGTTAACGTCTAACGCTCTCATTACTACCCACGTCTATCTCTAAACTACCCACATCTACATCTCACATTAACTTCTCCTCTATTAATATGAACAATTATCCTTTTCCAATTAACACTCCAACAATCACCACTTAATAGAAAACGTTACACAAAAAAAAAGAAAAATAAGAACATCACATCATGGCCTCTACTACTCCTCCCTCAAGCAAGCGAAAAGTCTGAAAGTATAGGGACGTCGAACAAGACCTTCAGTTTAGCGACATGGAGCTTGCTGCCGTTAAAAGGCGTATGAAATTTTCAAAGAGAGGCATGACTCCATTCTAACAATGTTGAAAAACCAGATGAGAGAGTGGAGGACGCTGCCAAGTTAAGGTTGAGGCTAGCCAACCAGAATTGGAAACTATCCGTTTTTAGGAGGTTGATCAATGGTGAACCAATGGATTACGAGGCCAAGCGTAGCCGCTTAGAAAAAAAAACTGAATTCTGTTGAATGTGATGAGTCTGATTCAATTTCATCAAATGGATCAAGTTCGAAATTGCTCTGTTTTGTGAATTTGAAGGAGTAGCCGTTGGACCGGTTTAACAGAAGTCTACAAATTGATTTCGGTTTGGCAATCGGTTTAGTTCAAGTGATCTCGGTTTAGTGATTATAAAAGCCGAGTTCGTTAATCATCTTGTTATTCTTCTTCATTCTGTTTCTTCGATTCTATTTCTGTATCTTAAGAGCAAGAATATGTTCTTGTGCGTGCCTAAAGTCTTGATATTGTTTCAGAGAGTTTTCTAGTGGATTGCCGAATCTTTTTGGCCCCAGACGCAGCTGTGATCACACCAATCTCAGTGAACTAGGTAATCAAAGCTTGTGTTCCTCTATTTTTCGTTTCTTTAAAGCTTTTCTTCCTCAATTCAATTTCACAAGTTCAATCGTGAGTAGTTTAGTTCGATCTTGAAGCTTTAGATTGTGTTTGATCCGCAACAACTGGTATCAGAGCTACAAAGGTAAAATCAATGGTGAACACTAAGCATAAGTTCGAGAAATTCAATGGATCTTCAGATTTCTCTCTATAGAAGATTCGTATGCTCGCACACCTAAGCATCATTGGTCTTAAGGCCGCCATTCTCGATTTCTCGATGACAAAGGCTTTTATTAAAGCTAGGATCGAAGGAAAGAAATCGACTACTGAAGGAGATGGTGTTTCTACCTCGGAGTCAGCAATGGAAATGGTCCTTAATCTAGTCAAGGTCGAGAAATCGGAACAAGCTATGACAGATCATATTACACGTCGGTGATTCTGTTCTAAGAAAGATCAATCACTGTGAATCAGCGGCTGAAATGTGGAAGACTTTGAACAATCTGTATATGGAGACATCACTCCCTAACCGTGTGTATCTGCAACTCAAGTTCTACTCTTTTAGGATGAATGAATCAAAGACAATCAACGATAATGTCGATGATTTCTTAAAGATTGTTGCAGAACTTGGAAGTCTTGAGATTGTGGTGGCTGAGGAGGTTCAAGGTATCCTAATTCTAAACTCCATACCACCAAGTTATGATCAATTGAAGCATACTCTTAAGTATGGGAATAAGACTTTGCCAGTTCAAGATGTTGTATCATCTGCTAAGTCTCTTGAAAGAGAACTGTTGGAGTTGAAAGAAAATCCAAAGGTAACAAGTACTGTTCTATACACTAATGAAAGGGGAAGGTCACCTGTAAAAAATCAGAAGCAAGGCCAGGGAAAAGATAAGTCTAGATCAAATTCAAAGGGTAGAATAACTTGTTGGTTTTGCAAGAAAGAATGGCATCTCAGAAAACACTGTTTTGCTAGAAAGAAGAAGTTTGACAATGAAAACCAAGGTGCAGCAGGAATCATCTCAGAGAGTCTGGTGTTTACTGAAGCATTGAGCATGAATGGTTAGAATGCTGCAGATGTGTGGGTAATTGATTCAGGCTGTATATATCATATGTGTTCCAGGAAGGATTGGTTCACAGAACTTCATGAAAGTGATGGTAATATGATACTATTAGGAGATGATCGGACTGTTGAGGCTAAAGGGTGTGGAACCATTAAGATCAAGATAACATGAGGCTCTATCAAAATGCTAAAGGATGTTAGATATGTACCAAATCTTAGAAGAAACTTGATATCAACAAGTACATTGGATATACTTGGTTTTAAGCATGAGGGTAGAGAAGGTAAACTCAGATTCTACAAAGAATGTAAGACAACTTTGTGTGGGGTTTTAATCAATGGTCTGTATATTCTACAAGGACACATAGTATCAGATGAGGCTTATGGCATTGCAGGCCAGGACACTTAAACCTGAACAACATGAAATGTTTTTCAGAAAAAGGCTTAATTGAAAAGAAGTATGCAAAGATCTCAGTTTCTGTGAGCATTATGTAATGAAAAAATCTAAGAAGATAAGTTTCAGTGTTGCAAAGCATGACACAAAGGATCTTCTTGGATATGTTCATGCAGACTTATGTGGATCACCTAATGTAATACCATCTCTCTCAGGTAAGCAGTATTTTCTCAGTATCACTGATGACAAATCAAGAAAGGTATGGATATTGTTTCTGAAAAACAAGTCAGAGACATTTGAGAAGTTTTGTGAATGAAAAGCTTTGGTGGAGAAACAGGTGGATAAGAAACTAAAGATTTTGAGGACTAGCAATGGGTTAGAATTTTGCAATAGTCAGTTTGATGATTTCTGCAAGCAGAATGGTATTGAACGTCATAGGACATGCACTTATACACCACAGCAAAATAGTGTAGCAGAGAGAATGAATCGCACTCTAATGGAAAACGTAAGGTGTTTGTTGAGTGAGTCAGACTTAGGTAAAGTTTTTTGGGCAGAAGCAGCTGCTACAGTAGCATACTTGATCAACAGATCCCCTGCATCAGTTGTGGATCACAATGTGCCTGAGGAGCTTTGGCAGAATAGAAAGCCTGGATACAAACACTTAAGGCGTTTTGGACCACTTGCATATGTTCATCATGATCAGGAAAAGTTGCAGCCTAGAGCCTTAAAAGGCAGTTTTCTTGGTTATCCTGAAGGCACTAAGGGTTATAAAGTGTGGTTATTGGATGAAGAAAAATGTGTCATTAGTAAAAATGTGGTTTTCAATGAGAATCTCACATTCAAGGATTTGCAGTCTGCAGAAAAAGCAGTTACAGATTCAAATACAAGTGAGAATCCTATGGTAATTACTGAAACAGGTGTCAATATTGACACACTAAAAGTGAGTTCTCATTCAGGTGGAGTTACTGAGATTGTAGTAAGTGATTCAGATTCTGAAAGTACTGAAGCAGAGGAGTTACCTATTGCTAGTATTGATCTGAGAAACTATCAACTTACTAGAGACAGAACAAGAAGAGTCCCTCAAGCTCCTGCAAAGTTCTCTGATTACACACAGTTTGCTTTTGCACTGATTATTGCAGAAAGTCTGAGTGTAGAGGAACCTCAGTGATAAAGATTGGCTTAAATGGAGTGATGGAATGTCAGAGGAGATCAGTTCACTGAAAAGAAATGATACTTGGGACATTGTTACTCGACGAGAAGAAAAAAAGGTCATCAGTTGCAAATGGCTGTATAAGAAGAAACCTGGGATCCCTGGAATTAAACCAGAAAGATTCAAGGCAAGATTGGTAGCTCGTGGATTTTCTCAGAAGAAAGGAATTGACTATGAAGAGGTTTTTGCACCTGTAGTCAAGCATATCTCAATAAGAATACTCATGTCATTGGTTGTGTTTGAGGATTTTGAGTTAGAACAGATGGATGTAAAAACAACTTTCCTTCATGGTGACCTTGATAAGAAGCTATACATGGAACAACCAGAACGTTTTGAGGAAGGTTCCGCATCTGACAAGGTCTGTTTATTGAAAAAATCCTTGTATGGCCTAAAACAGGCGCCTAGGCTATGGAACAAGAAGTTTGATTCTTTCATGATGGATCAGAAGTTTGATCGGAGTGAGCATGACTCATGTGTTTATGTGAAAGAGGTTAAACCAAATGAGTGTGTATCTACTGTTGTATGTAAATGACATGTTATTGGCAACAAAGTGTTAGTCTGAGATTGATAAGATCAAAGAAGCTTTGAAAGAGAAGTTTGAGATGAAAGATATGGGAGCTGCAAGCAGAATCTTAGGGATTGACATCACGAGCGACAGAAAAGCATGTATGCTACGTTTGTCTCAGTCTAACTACTTGAAAAAGGTAGTTTAGAGATTTAATATGGGTGAAGCTAAGTCTGTTAACACACCCATTGGAGCACATTTAAAGTTAGCATCTGTTAGTGATGAGAGTGAATGTGTTGATGAGGAAATATTTCCTTATTCTAGTGTTGTGGGCAGTGTGATGTATGCTATGATAGACACTAGACCTGATGTAACTTACGCTATAGGATTAGTTAGTCGGTTTATGAGTAAACCTGGTGAAGTTCATTGGGAATCAGTGAAATGGTTGCTCAGATACTTGAAAGGGTCTGCAAATCTGGATTTAGTTTACACTAAAGAGAAAGAGTTTGAAGTTCAGGGTTTCCGTGACTCAGATTTTACAGCTGACTTGGATAGGAGAAGGTCAATCAGTGGGTATGTCTTCACAGTTGGTGGAAACACTGTGAGCTGGAAGTCAAGTTTGCAGCACATAGTTGCATTCTCTACTACTGAATTTGAGTATATTGTCTCAGTAAGAAAAGAGGCAATATCGATAAAGGTGCTGATAGCTTCTCAAATTAATACCCTAAAGCAAAAGTAGCAGCAGTAATATGGGTCGAACACAAGAACTCAAGAAAATTCACACAATAAATAATTTAGTGAGGATTAAGCAAGCTAAATCACAGTTAAACAGTAAAATAGTGATCGAAATATGATTGTTTTAATTCAATTCAGGGAAGGATTAGGCTGGGTAACTCTGGAAATCAATGATAAACAACAATTAATCAATTAAGGTTCAATTCAATTAAGCGCTACTGTTTGAACTCAAACACAGTATAGTTAACCAACTGTCTTGAAACTAACTAAGTCTAAAGTCTAAAATTCCAAATCTCCAAATTCTACACAGTAAACCAGCAATCAATTCAAGTTTGATATGTTCACAATTCGATTAAACCAAATCTCTTTGCAGATAATCCAATTGCTCACCCTAGGTTTTATCAGATTACTCAACCGCATGCGTGCCTAATCGACATCAGGTTCTATATTCTAAGTGATCGTTAGAAAATTGAGAACAACCTACAGTGGAACTATTCAGATTTTTAACCCCAAGATCATTATCATAAATCAGAGAAATCCATATGAGAAAACCCTGAACCTAAAATGAGACTACTCAGATATGATAGATGAAACAAATAACATAACTGAATAAATCATCAAATTAAACAAAAGAATAAAAACAAGGGTTCGGAATCTTCTCTATGATGAACAGAGTCTTGGATCCGTCTCCCTCACAAAAGCTCTCAAGAATCAATGGTGGCTCAAGAATAATAGTGAAAAGTCAAGTCTCTTTGGTGGCTCAAGAATAATAGTGAAAAGTCAAGTCCTCTAACCTAAAGATTAAGAGTTTGCTTAAATAGGTCTAAAAACACGAGCTGGGCTTCTTTGTAAATAAGGGAAAGTATTGGGCTTCTTTTGGCGAGAATTCTCGTCCTTGGATATCTATCTCGCGTCAGTTGCGTCGGTATCGATCGATACCAGGATGGTGTCGATCGATACTCAGGCTTGAAAACGGGTACTTTCTTCGGTTTGCTCCAAAAAGGCTCCAAATGTCTCCAAAATCTCCAATTTCGTCCCAAACGTGCTAAAACCTGAAAAGACTCTAAAATGATAAAAAAAAGCACTAGAAAGACTCGATAAAACGACTTATATCATGGCTAAAAACAGGTAAAATCCATGATATATCAGTTGCTGGGAGATATGAAACTAAAGCCAAAGACAGTTTCAGTGTGGTATTCACAATCTGCAATCTGTCTCTCAAAGAACAATTCATTTCATGAGAGAACCAAGCATGTGGCAGTCAAGTTCTATTTCATTAGAGATGTGATAGAAGCTGGTGAGGTTGAGGTTAAGAAGATCCATACTTCACAAAACCCTACTGATATACTCTGCAATCCCCTGGGTCATCGTTGAGTAGGATATGCTTCTTCCTTTATTTAGTCTCATAATGTCAAACTGAGCCAGGCTCTTCTTGCGATCCTTTGCACATACGAAGGCATTTAGAATTGCAGGTATCATTCGGCGGAAAGGTGTGAGAACTTTAAGAAGTTCTTGGTCACTCGTACATCTGGGGATGGAGTCGTAGACATATATCCTTTTCTTTCGGATATTGATGTCCAAAGCAACCCAATGTTTGTTCTTAATGTTACACAATGAATACAAGTTGTTGATACCGTAATACCATCTCTTAAGGCGCGGCGCCTCTGGAGGCCACATCCCATTATAAGTCTCTATATATCCATGTTATAACAAAATTTTCCTAGGCTTGTAGTACTGGTAGTCGGTAAACAAACCAATAACGAACCAGTAGTCCAAGAAACCGACCCTCTCACGGTAAGGTGAAAGAACGCGCAAATCCCTACGCCGAAACATGGTCATTGCAGCCGCGAGGTGCTGTGAAGTAAAAAAACATAAGGGAAACAATGTTAACATTATAAAACAAAGCAATAAAGAAATAAATTCGTAAATAACCAAAAAAAATCGGCGGGAAAATAAATCTGTGATACAACAAAAAAACATAGAATTAAATCTGTGAAAAAACAAAAAAACCTGCCGCTGCTATTGAATAATTAAGTGAATAACCAACAAAATCTGCGGCTATTAGGAAATAAATCTCCGATAATATCCAACAAAATCTGCGGCTAAAAAGCAATAAATATGAGAATAACCAAAAAAACTCGGCAGCTACAAAGATAAATCTGCACTAATGTAAAATTTTTTTACTTACATCATCACGCAATCATCCATATTGAGTGTTAGGCCACTTCGGCCTTGGAAGAGTAAGAATTTTCCAGAACTCAAGCTGGCTATTGTCGCTTCCAATTGGTCGTTCCCTTTTATTAAAACAAACTGTAGTTGATGATCAAAATGAAGAGAGTTTTGATGATAGAAGAGAAGATAAGAAATATGTACTCAAGCTCTTCCATCAAAGCTTTCAATGTTGCCCGTTTGGTGGGTTCGACCATCTCCATAGGGTCATAGTCGGCTATAGAAGTTACAACATTTGAGATGATGCGTTTGACAGTGGAGTTCCCTAAGTATGGTAGTTTTTGAGAACTGGCCAATTTTGGAACTCGTTTCACCACAGGGGTAACAGTCTTTGGTTGGCATTATCTTCTTCTGTTTCTTCAGAACTTGATGCCATTTTATTTTGAACACTAGTTTACCTCTTCAATATCGAGATCCGCAAGCTTGTCTTCCAGATACTTCATTTCTAGATTCTTTTTTTCAAACATCTTCTCATCCCGTTCTTTTAGGTTAACATCTTCTTCGGGATCTTGTTTTTTGCTCTTCTTCAACCACGACTGCATAGAAACAGAAACAAGGCTAAGGTCAACTACTAACCATATTATAGCTAAAGAAATAAAGCTGCTACAACTTACCGGTGTATGACTACTACCTTCATCATCTTCTCTTCTGTTAGAGTTGTCAATTGGAATCGAGTTGACAACCTTTTTCTCCTCAATCATTTTCTCCTGAAGCTTTTTGATAGAGCTGGCATTCGTCTCTACCTTCTTCTCTAGAGGACCGACTCTTGCATCAATTTTGGCCTCCAGCTTATTACACGCCTCTTCCAACATCTTTGCAAATACATCAACCATGCCTGAATCCTATACAAGGTAAACAATGTTGACTTTACATAAGAACCAAACAAATCTGCTAGTACTACAAAACAAATCAGCAAAAACTAATCTACTTTACCAAAACCAAATCTACTACCTGTACGAAAACAAATCTGGGAGAACCACAAAACAAATCTGCTTTAACTAAAAACAAATAGGCAAGTACTTGAAAACAAATATGCCAATACCTAAAAGAAATCTTTGATAACTACATAACAAAATCTGCGGCAAAGCAAATCACCATGAGTACCACAAAGTAATCTGCTACCATCAAAAACGAGAACTAACCTCTGCGTCTTCATTTCTTTTGGTCTTCTTCTTGTTGGATCGAGATTCAGCAAGATCAAGAAGCAGAAGAGGCGCCTCATTTTCTGCCTCCTTTTTCTTTTCTTCTCTTTTTCTCTTCTTCTTCTTTTCTTTTAGAACAAAAGGTATGGATCAAAGCCAAGCATTTGGATCGAAACGATCTTCTAGGACATCTTCAATTAACTTCTGAAGTTTTGGATCCCGGGTCTCCTCATCATCATCATCAATCCATTGAGTGTACGTATTTTCCAGCGGAACAGGATGCATATATCTCACACGAACCTATATAATCACTCATCAGTCTATCATATGGCATAAAACAAATCTGTCACCATACGAAAACAAGTCTATCAGAGGATAAAAACAAGTCTACGGTATACCTGTCCATAAGAAAAAAGTCTGTCATCATATGAAAACAATTCTGCGCTGTATAAAAAAAGACTGTCATCATATGAAAACAAGTCTGCGATATACCTGTCCATAAGCTTTCCGCTTAGTCTCTATAAAATCTGAGTAATTGAATCGCTCACGACTTCCTCTCCAGTTCAGTAGAGGAGGAACCTGAGTGGTTGCCCTTCTGAAGCCATACTTTCTCCCAAACCAAGAACATCTTCAAAAACCCATATCATCAATACATGAACGCATCCATGTAATGTGTAACTGTAACTACTGTCACTCTCACCCTTAAACTTATCATCTTGTAATTTAATGGAATTCATTAATTTTGAGAAATCAACTCTTCCCCACGGATAGTTTTCAAATTTCTTTGGTTCCAACACTCTTTTGGCATAACTCAGCTGCAACCTCATATAATGACCAATGCCAAATATACCTACATGTAGGATAAACAACCTTCCTAACATCACTCTCTTCTCAAAACTCCAATCTTGACATCTAGGTAAAAACATTTTCAGTTCTTCCACAATAGGTCCTTTCGCTGTGGAAATTTTCATTTCCTTCCAAAACTGAATATGGTCACCATCCCAATCATCCGAAGAGTCAAATTGATCACAGTTTAGACATTTTACTTCCTAAAACTCGTGCAGTGAAAATCTTATTGGTTGACCACCGATGATCAACCAAAATTCATGACCAAAATTCATGATCACTATTGATTTCTAGCTGATTCGTCAGGAAATAATGAACAGTCTGGGCTGACCATATATACTTCTCTGTAAAAAACATTAGAAATACACCAACAGATGAATCCTTCAAATGATCCCAAGCATCTTCACAAATATACTGTTTCATCTTCCGTAAAGTGTTCAGATAGCGACCGTGGTTCATGCTCCTTTTTTGAATAGGACTTCTTCATAACGTCGATTAGGGTAAGACGCCATTCTGCCATCAAATACAAACAAATCCAACACTGAGAAACAGAGAAAACAAATCTCCTACTATGAATCAAATATGCGCCTAGTATGAAACAAATCTGCGGCTATTAATAAAAATTTGTACTAATGTCAAAACAAATTTGCGACAACTAATAAACAAATCTGTAATAACATCAAACAAACTGTACTTATGTCAAACAAATCTATATTGTACTAAGAAACAAATATGTACTAATGTCAAAACAAATCGGCGACAATTAATAAACAACTCGGTACTATTGTCAAACAAATCTGTACTAATGTCCTGAACTAAGAAACAAATATGTAATAATGTCAATCAAATCTACTACCAATAAGAAATAAAACTACGACAACTAATAAACAAATATGTAGTTACTTAACAACTAAAATACATATCTGCGTCGCCTAAAAAATAAATATGAAGGTTAGAAGCAAATATGTGTCGCCTGATAAACAAAAATGCCGTGAGAGTAACAAATCTGCAGCTACTGGTAATACGGAAGCGAGCGGCGGCAAAACAAGATAACGCGAAGACATAGAGAAGCGAACCCTTACCGTAATGAAGGTTAGATGCGAACCTTACCGATATAAGGGTTAGAACCGAACCCTTACCGAAAAGACGAGAAGAGACGGAGACAGAAACGACGGCGACGAGAGATGGTGACGGAAGCGATGAAGAGAGGCGTCGACAGAAACTTCACATGGTTTGAACGACGGAGACGGAGACGACAAGCACGACGGCGACTAGAGACTGTGACGGAGACGGCGACGACAAGAAAGACGGTGACCACTAACAGAGATGGCGACGAGAAGAGAGACGGCGTGGAGACGAGAGAAAAAATTCTGATTTTTAAGTTTTCGATTTTGTTTTTTTTTTCTTTTTTTTTCACAGATTTATGTTACAAATGAATTGAAATAAAAAAATGAAATGGTGGAAAAATGAAAACATTTCAATTTTTTTGTTTGAATGGAATTTTTCATTACTCCTTCAAAAAATCTGGTTTAATTTACATATTCAAAGATTTTCAGCTAATTATTTATTCTTTATTCTTGAGATATTCTAGCAATAAAATTGAAATTTTGTGTTATTCTAGGTAATTGTCACATAAAATAATGTTATGATTGTCTTGATTTGGTCGAAACCGTCTTCCCGTGAACTAATTTCTGACAAGAGAGACTCAAAATGGCAACTTGTAGTGAATTACCACTTACCTTTAATACTCTTCATATAATTAAATACTGACTATATTCGATTCCAAATCTAAGTCAAACAAACGAAATGACGTCCACCGACAAGAATGTTTTCTTCTGTTTCTAAGACCTCAATGAATATATATTTTTGGGCGATTTATGTGATTATGTAGGTTAATTTCAAGTTAATATATAAATAAAATAGGGTAGTTTAGTGTGTTTTTTATTAATTTCTATGAAATTTATTATTATACTAATATATTTATGAACTTATCTCATTATTTTAGAAAAATAAAACTTTAGTCTCCCGGTCTTTGATCAATTCTAGAAATTTATCGGTTATAATATAAAAACAAAAGTTTCATCGTGTTTTTAGAAAGATTTATCGTAAAAATATTTATTGACTTCGTCCTATTTATATGATTATCTCCGAACGGTGACAACAGATCGAACAGTGCGGGAGAACAGATTGAGTAGTATCGTACGGTTTAATTGCGGTTCGTTGGAGAAAAACGCAACTTGCGGGACAAATGCAGTTAGTGTAGAACAAAATGTGAGGAATAATGTATGAATGGTGAATATCACAACTGTGGTGTGGGTATAATAATTATTAAACTATGGTTAATTATTTTTAATACTTCAAGTCTGAGAAAAATATTTTTTTTTATATATAAAATTGCGTAATTTGAGTAAATTTATTTGTATAAAAATTTTCAGATTTTTTATTAAAATAAAAAAAAATAAAAAATACCACACCTTAACCACACCTAAATAGACATGTTTTGGCCGTATTATACGGTTCAACAAACCAAGACCAAAAGTTAGCCACACTTTCTTTTTCTTTATTTTTTTTTATTTATTTCAAAAGATAAAAGACAGCAATTGTCTTGAATGATGATGACATACAGTGTGGTTTATCCCGTCCCACATATATAACGTGTCTCCCATTCGTGGCCTATGTCATGTAAGTCCATTAAACCTTATTAGTTAAAGAAAAGAGAAGTCCACATATACAAAGTTTTCGAAGATGAACTTGTAGAAAGATGAACTCGCGGCAGGTCGGATTCTTAGCTAATCCGTGCCCGCCGAATTCATGGTTTTGCGTACTGTTTCGATCGGAAGCTCTATTTTAGTCGACAGTCAAGTCGGCTCAGTGTATGAAAAATGTTTTTTTTGGCATGACTCTCCTGATTGGAACATATCGACTCAGTAAACTACAAAATATTTTAGCTCGTTTTCGGATCTTGTTTAAAAATATTGGTTGAGAGCTTATGGTTCCTCATAGTTTATCTTATAGTAAATAGTAACCGATGACATGAGAGAGAGATTATTTCTGTCACGGATTATAGATCTTATTAAAATTGTAACCGATGTGAGAACTAACAATATCTAAGCCCAAATTAAAAGGCAAACAGACACATCCTTTTTCTTTGAATATTCTCGATCGAATCTTTCGGTAGAAACTATTCCAAATTATAGATATTTGATTTGTCGCTATATTCCAAACTATTCCTCTCTACTTTTAAAAACACAGCACTCTCTTCACCATAATTTGCTTCAACATTTTCTTCTCCAATGGCTCTCTCCTCTCTCAACTTCTCTTGTCTATTCTTCCTCCTCTTCACTTCCTCCGTTTTTTCGAGTTCTCTAAACCCTAATCAAACCTCTGTAACAAGTTTCTGCAAGAACACACCATATCCAAATGCATGTTTGGACTCCTTAAAACTCTCCATCTCTATCAACATAAGCCCCAACATTCTATCTTTCCTCCTTGAAACCCTCAAAACAGCTCTTTCCGAGGCCGGAAAAATTACTGATCTCCTTTCCAGCCCCGGAATCTCCAACAACCTCGTCGAGGGCCAACGAGGCTCTCTTCAAGACTGCAAAGATCTTCACCATATCACTTCTACCTTCTTGAAACGATCACTAACCAAGATCCAAGACGGTGCTAACGATTCACGGAAGCTAGCCGACGCTAGAGCATACCTAAGTGCCGCTCTCACCAACAAGAACACTTGCTTGGAAGGTCTTGAATCGGCCTCTGGTCCGCTCAAGCCAAAGCTCGTCACCTCCTTCACGACCACGTACAAACACATAAGCAACTCCCTCTCTGCTCTTCCAAAACAGAGAAGAGCCAAGAATCCGAACACCGGTCGCAAGACTAAGAACCGCCGGTTACTTGGGATATTTCCTGACTGGGTCTCTAAGAAAGATCGCCGGTTTTTAACAGATTCTAGTGACGAGTATGATGAGTACGACCCGAGTGAGATCCTCGTGGTTGCTGCCGATGGAACAGGGAATTTTTCGACCATTAACGAGGCCATAACCTTTGCTCCCGATATGAGCAACGACAGGGTGCTAATATATGTAAGGGAAGGCGTGTATGACGAGAACATTGAGATTCCGAGCTACAAGACTAATATTGTTCTGATAGGAGATGGATCTGATGTTACGTTTATTACCGGCAAACGAAGTGTCGGAGATGGATGGACCACTTTCCGATCTGCTACTCTTGGTAATCATCTTTGACTCTTTTTAAAGTCTTGTTTATATAAAACAAGACTCAAGTGGTATATTGTTTGGGGCATAGTGTAGACTTCGTTTTGTTTTTCTTGGCGAGGACTTAATTTTCAATAATTATGGATTTTTTTCTATGAAAATAACATTTTAAGGGTCCGATTGGTGGTGGTTGTAAATTTAGGATTTTCGCTATAGAATTTGATCGGTAGATTTTTTTACTTGTAGATTTAGAATTTATGCTGTAAAACTAACTTTTCATAATAAATAAGTTGTACAATCAACCTTTCATAATTTTCCAAAGACTAAAATTTATGCTTTTAGGTTTTTAGTTTTATACATCCAGAAAGATAAACAAAAATAAAAATAGTTTTACCTTTGAAAAATATATGTAAAGCGTGATTTCTTTGAATTTAGAGTTTTAAATTCAAATATGGCTGTGGAAATATTTCAAAACCATAACCAATCAAACCTTAAATCTTACAATCTTTGTTTTTTTTCTTTTTTTAAAGGGGAATTTGTGAACGCTTTTAATTAAAGTGTTGCAGAATTCTATTTCAGTTTTTTTCCTTAATTATATAATGCAATAGATGTGATTAGTCAAGAGATTAGTAATTTTGTATAATTCTTGGAGCCATTTATTGCAATCAAAATGTAAAAAGTCTCTCGAAAGCCGACAAGTTAAGTTGTTGGTACTAAATCAAGATTGTAATGATTCTCAAACTTGCTTTGTCACAGCGGTTTCGGGCGAAGGATTCTTGGCGAGGGATATGATGATAACGAACACAGCGGGACCTGAGAAGCACCAAGCGGTTGCATTACGAGTGAATGCGGATTTTGTGGCCTTATACCGATGTGTCATTGACGGTTATCAGGACACACTTTACACCCACTCGTTCCGACAATTCTATCGCGAATGTGATATTTATGGAACCATTGATTATATCTTTGGGAATGCGGCCGTGGTCTTCCAAGGCTGCAAAATGGTTTCAAAGTTGCCTATGCCAGGACAATATACTGTAGTTACAGCTCAGTCACGTGATAGTCCCGATGAAGACACCGGGATCTCGATTCAGAACTGCTCCATCCTTGCAACGGACGATTTATTTAGCAGCTCAAACAAAGTGAAGAGCTATTTGGGACGTCCATGGAGAGAATATTCAAGAACGGTTCTAATGGAATCTTATATTGATGAGTTTATTGACGGTTCAGGTTGGAGCAAATGGAACGGTGGGGAAGGAGTTGATAACCTTTATTATGGCGAGTATAACAATAATGGGCCGGGTTCCGAAACGGGTAAACGGGTCAACTGGCCGGGTTTTCACATTATGGGTTATGAAGATGCGTTTAACTTCACGGCAACGGAGTTTATCACCGGGGATGGTTGGTTAGGTAGTACTTCGTTCCCTTATGATAATGGGATTTAACACTTTCTGCTACAAGTGTATAGGGATTATATTGTCTTCATATAAATATCTACTTATAATAAAAATAAAATAAAGTTCTAAATAATTCTAGGTTTGAGTTATTTCTCAAAGCTATATATTAATTATATAAGCTGGCAAAAGATGTATCTTTCTTAAAAAGTTTGAGCATGTCTTTCTTGGCTTTATGTGAGTTTCCAGTGGTAGGATGGAGAAACCCATGCGATCATGTCTTTTTGAAAGTTCCAACACTTTATATTAAGACATACTTGACAAGTTGTGTTCTGTCAAGTCGCATTTTTTTATTTTTATGAAGACGGTGAAGTTACTTAAATCCAAATTGTAACATCCGTATCCCGAGTCGTTTTCTTGTAGTATAAGTTACTACATTTCTTACGGTATAAGTTGTTATTTTGATGTTGCACTACAGTATTTGTATTTGTTCTTGAGAGAAATAGAAACAATGGTAAGATCGATTAATAAATATCGGGGTTGAGATTGGTTTGATTAATCAGAAGATTAATCGTTTCGGAACCAATTCAGTCGATTTGTTGAATAGTGTTTGAAGAATGAGATGGAAAGTGTTGTGGATAATACCGAGCTTGAGTGATGGCTCTAGGACTGATAAGCGGGTTGATTCGATCGAAAGTTGATCGTTGAGATGTAATTCGAATAGTTCGGTTTAAGCGGAGTTTAACGGTAATTCCGGGGTTAGGCGAAATGAAAGAAATATTTTGAGGCGGAGGAATGTCTCAAATATTTCGAAATTTTGATGGAATTACTAAACCGGCGAGAAAATAATTGAGAAATTAATCGTTGCGGTTTAGTGACGGTTTGGTTTAATGGATTAAACCAACATATACATATCATATATATGTATATGAAAAATATCTCCTTCTCCCACATATATGGGTTCTTGAAGCTTCTTCTCCCTTTTGGGCAAAAGAAAAATCTTGAGAAGGGAGAGAGAAGAAGGAAGGAGAAGAAGGAGAAGAAAAGAAGAGAAGAGAAAAGAGTTTGAGAAAACAATCTTATTGTGAGGTCCGATCGACTAGCATAAGAACACGGATCGAGCTAAAATTTTGTTTGTAAGGGATATCTTACTGTGTGATTGTACCAAGAGGAATCAAGCTTGAGGTTCTAAAATTTTCGGTCTCAACCGCCAAAGCAAAGCGTGACCGTGGTTCGAACTGTATGATCATTGATTTTGGTGATTGTGGTGCTTAGGAACAAGACCATTGGGTGTGAATCATGGTTTATCCATGTTGTTTGTGTGTGTAATGGAGCTCATTACGGTATGTGTTTGGTTGTTTATTAAGTTACATTTCAATCAAGTAAATCGATCATATGTGTATGGCAGTGAGACGGGAGACCGCCTCACAAGCATTATCAATGTTTACGCCGCCTTTCGTGGTAAGGAGAAGTCTTAGCGGAGCTCGTGGAACCAAGGCCGAGAAAGAAGATGGATGATCTAGGCATAATGGGTTCCCTTTTGTATCTTTTGTGTGTTTATGAACTCGTGCTTTTAGGATGTTAATGTTTGAACTTGCCATGACGCGTAGTGGTGTGTTTTGGATTCATGAGAATGCTTGTTAAGAGTGGTCTATGTTGAATGTGAAATTGTCTTCGTGTTGGGCTCAGGTCGCGTTCTGGGAGTAGAGGGATATCGATCCGATAGATCGATCGATCTTGTGGTATTGTTTTGGCGCAGAAAACTTTTGGGGAATTAAGATCGATTGATCCTAGAAGATCGATCGATCCTGAGCCAATTTGGTCGAAGCTTATGGTCTGTTTTAGGGTCGGATCGACCGATCTCTGGGTGAGATCGATCAATCCCTAGTGTATTAAGGTTTAAGGGTTTGTTCTTGTATTAGAGGTGAAATCCTTAACTTGGGTAGCAAGTAAGTTTCAATTATTTGCCGTTTAAGACCGTTTTAAGAAAAGTTTTTAAAATTTCGTATTTTTCCGCGGGTTCCGTTTTTGTCTTTTCGGGGTAGGGCGTTTCACAAATATACTTGAAAGAAGTAAATTTACGATATCTTTGTCCTTAGTTGTATGCAAGTTTGAATAAGAAATTTTTGACCCAATGATGTCAAAAAAATAAAATAAAAATAAATAAATAAATAATGATTGCGATTTCGTTTTAATTCTTCCTTTTATATTCGCCTCTTTAGTTGCATGCAAGTTTGAATAACAAATTTGTATACATGGTAAGAGCCAGTCACATCTTCTTGCCATTACAAAAATTGAGTTTAAAGAAGGTAGGATTATATACATAAATGGATCCAAATATTATTTTTATTTTGGGTAAAAATATTTGAAAAATTAAAAGCATATATCTATGTTTGTGGCGGATTTTTAGAATGTATTAGATAGTTTAATTTGTTCTTCCTGGGAGACGTTCTTGTTGTTGGGTTGATGGTGAGCGTAAAGTATACGATTTGACCGCTAGAGAACGAACTTAACTCATCCCCGCTAAGGAAGTTGAAAAATTTAATAGAAGATCGGAGCATCTATTAAGAGTGAGGTAGGGCGAGAGACGACTATCACCTCGCATGAGTCGCTCTTGATTGAATTGAGGACAAAGATGCTCAAAATTGTTAGGTTCATTGAGAAAATGACATGATCACCTCAAATATAATGTTAATGCACGAATTTGACTAGGTTGTACGGTTAATGGGATTTTTATATAATTCACTAGTTAATTGTGAACCGTTGTATTGTTGTTTTTGTAACATCCGTGTTCCTAAGTCGCCCTCTCGAGTTGTATCTATTTATATTGTTGTTGCGATGAACCTTCGGGATATTGTATTTTCGACGTTGATTAATAAAATGATGGATGTTTATGGATCAATTGTGAGTTATAATACATGATGAGGTATTTCATGTATTGGGGTGTTGAGTACATGATGTGACATTTCATGTATCGACGGGCGACATATGATGTGGTATTTCATGTGTTGCGGGATTGAGCGAAGTATTCGTTCCGTCTTCGTTCGGGGATTTTTGGGTTTACGTCAATAGATCCTACTATGTGGTTGGGGTCTGTAGAATTATGTTATTTAATTCTATCGATGGGGTCATTAGGATTATGTGGTATTTAATCCTAATGACGGGTCATTAGAGTTATGTGATATTTAACTCTAATGATGTGGGTTAGGATTATGGACGATTTAATCCTAACCGGGTGGTTTACCGATAAGGATTATGGGTGATTTAATCCTAATAGACGGAAAACCAGAGGTGAGATACCGGTGATATAGGTTCTCATGGGGACTTAGTATATTAGGGTCCGGTGTTATTGGATTCTAATATGCTAGGTCGTTGACGACTTAACTCATTTGAATCCGGGGATAATTGGATTTTGACGGGTTAGCCGTTGGGTGACCACGTAGGATTTTGTGATGTTAGACCCGGGAGTGTTAGTGAACTAAGTATGGAACGGTACCGAGCTTGATTGGTGGCCCTAGGGGCGGGAAATGAGGTAAAACGATCAAAGGAGTGATCGTTGTGGAGGAATCCCGAGAGGTTCGGTTTGAGCGGAATTAAGCGGTAATTCCGGGGTTTTAGCGGAAGTTAAGGGAATGTTTTCAGACAAGGAGGTGTCTCAAATATTTCGGGAAATTAATCGAAGTTATTAAACCGAGCGGAAAAGGTTAATTAGAAGAATTAATGGTTGCGGTTTAGTAATTTCCGGGTCGGTTTGGTTTAATTTAATTAAACCAACAATTACATATACATACATGTATATGTATTCTCTCTTCTCTCTTCTATAAAATTCTTGAAGCTTCTTTTGTTCATGGGAGAGAAAGAAAAATCTAGAGGAAAAGAGAGAGAGAAAAGGAGAGAAAGAAAGGGAAGAAGAAGGAAAAGAAGGAGAAGGAGAAGAGAGAGAAGAGAAGAAATTGGAGAAAAACAGAGTTTTGGGGGAGACTTGTGAGGTCCGATCGGGATATCAAGAGAGCTCGGTTTGAGCTAAGATTTTGTGGGTAAGTTAAGTGGGATTATGTTAAGTGGTTTTGGAGATATGATTTTTCTCCCTAGACTACCCTGTTTTCGGGCTGTAGTGACGGGGCGAGTTTGATGGAGTGTTTGGGCACTCAATTCTTGTTTGTTTGGGCACTCAATTCTTGTTTGGTAGATAGGTTGTTGGAAACCGTCAAAAGAGTGTTCTTCGTTTCAACCGTAATCAAGGTGAGTGCATGACCGTAGCGAACAATATCGATGTCTTTTAAGTGATTATTGATGTGTGATGTAGAGGCTTGTCCATATGGGTGTGATTTATGGCTACTCAAGTTATGTGATTGTGTGTGGCGATAGAGCTCTATCATAAAATACTTGATTGTTGCCATGTTGATTGCGGTAAGTCTTGTGATTTTATGTACTTGTCTGTGGGGGAGGAGGACCGCCTCACTAAGCATATCAGATCAACTGCGGCCTCTTTTGGTGCAGGTAAGGACAAGGAAAAGGCTTAGATGTGGAGCGCGTGGAACCAAGGTCGAGGAGAAGGGATGATCTCGGGGTTAAAGGTTTTTGGTTTGATTATGTATTCGTGTGTTTTGGACTTGGCTTAATGCATATTGGTATGTTAAGATGGTGTTTGAATGCTTAAAATTTATATGTCAAGTTTTGTTGGTCAAGGTGTTATTACTTGATTTTGGTTTGTTGTTGTTGTTGTGCTCTTGGGTTGCAGGGCAAGAGGGGATCGACCGATCCAAGTAGGATCGATCGATCCTACAGGTTGTTTTCGAAGCAGAAAATTTCTAGTCAGTTTTTAGGGGTTAGGATCGACCAATCTCGGGGTGAGATCGATCGATCGTAAAGGAGAACGATCGATCGTGTGTAGTTGAGATCGATCGGTCGAAGGAGGATCGACCGATCCCTCGTAAAAAGGGGTAGGTCTTTTCAGTTTTTGCTTAAGATACCGACTTAATTGGGTTGCATGGAGACGGTCTACCCATGGGGTTACTAGTTTGGGGTTACTAGTTTGGGGTTCTTAACACGTAAATCACCTTGAATAGCATACTCTCGAATTGAGCAAACGGAATGTTTTTTCTTACCTTGCATGTTTATTTGTGTTAGATGCTTAAACTTAGCCTCTTCTTTTTTTTTTTAAGGGTTCATTTTATTAAACAAAAAGGAGAATGTTACAAGTGGAAGAGTTTCATGAAGATAAAAGCGAAGAGCCATAGAGAGAGAAAAGACGAGAGCTAAATATGAGACGAATAGGAGGAAGGAGTCCTTTATAGTGATGTTTCGTTAAAACCTTACTCGAAAAACCATGTGGGATAAAACCGAGTGAAAGAAAAAGAATACAACAAAAGACTATTAGGTGTGAAGATGATATGGGTGAGTGTTTGATGAGAATACGAACCAAACGTAGAGGAGAGATAGGTCGCTCAGGGTTATGTTTGCATGATGGCATGCAGCTTCGCTTTGATGGTAATCTTGATGGTCCGGTGAAGATCGATCACCGATCGTGTACCTCCTATTTGGATTGGAATGTTACGTTCCTTCCAGAGCATATAGGTTGTGGCTTAGAACAGCAGGTGGGTGATGAGCGTTAGGTAAGGGCAATTTGATGACCTTGGCAACCAATGTAGAAGGGCGAAAAAATCTTTGTTAGTAGGAATCATGTTCAAAACCATAGTGAGAAACTCAGAGGAATAAGGGAAAGAGAATAAGAGATGCTCCCTAGTGGTGTAGACCTAGAACTTAGCACCGAACATAATATAGCTCATGAACACGGGTGCTCAAACCGGACTGACGGGATAACGGATGCGGTACGATGAGAGCTCGAGCAAACTGCGATCCGGCGAAACGAATGACTCGACGATCTACAGCTGGACGAACACGGACGACGATGCTAGCCTCCAGGAGAACTCGACTGAAGGACTAAGCTTATGGGTGGAAACGGTGACACGGACGGATGGAGCTCGACGGTGAGGGAAACGCAACCCGCGGTGAAGCTTAACGATGGTAAGGACGATGGAGGAGAAAGGGTACCACAAGTGAGGAGATGACTCACTTGATAAACCAGCCTAGAAGGAAGAGGCCCAGCCTCAATTCCTCTTAGGGTTTTCTAATCTAGACACTAGCTTAGATTAGAGAGAGAACTCAAAGTTTGAACCTTGATATTTTTAGATAATGATTGCTTAATTGATGAGAAAGAAAAGAGTTGCCTTTTATAGGCTTGCAACTAGGTTTAGAAAGTCTAATTTGGGCCTAAGCCCTTTTTAAAGACAACTTGGATACTTAGGCCACAAATTAAAACCTAAAAGCCAAACACAAGAAAAGGCAAAGTCTCAAAAGCAACTAAAATAAAGGGAAAACATAAGTAGAGATTTTCCCTAAGGATAGAATCACATCTCTTGTGTATCTAAGCTTGTCATGGATATTTCCAAGTCAAACACACAAGGAAAATGAGATGTGATGCCTTAGGTGTTTCTTGCCTCATTAAAACCTTTTTCTAGAAACCCGATGTGGTAAAACTAGAAGTAGGGAAAGAGTACAATACTTTACCCAAGGTCTTGAGGGGTGTCCTCACTAGTGTAGAGTGAGGACACACAAAGCCTTCTCTCCAAAGCTGCATGTCCATGAGCTAATTTCCGATGAATCGGCTTGTCCGCTCAAAATGATCTTCGATGTCTCCACTTCTTCACCGTGTTCCTTGAGACCGTATAGATAGAGTTGAACCACCTTTTGATAGCCCTTTGAGATGCTCCGGGTCACTCTCCTAGTAGGGGGTAAGCTTAGTACCTTCAAATCTATCCTCTTCAAGAGCTTTTGTCCCCAAAAAATCACCATCTCCTACATTAAAAGGAGCCAAGTCAGCCACATTGAAAGAAGAAGATACATTATACTCACTCGAAAGTTCAAGACGGTAGGCATTGTTGTTGATCCGCTTGATAACTTTGAAGGCCCATCTTCGCGCGCGCTTAGCTTGTCTTTCCTCTTCCTTGGAAAACGTTCGGGTCTCATGTGGAGCCACACCCAATCTCCCGGCTCAAATAGGACTTGTCTTCGCTTCTTGCTGGACCGTTCCACAAGCTTCTCATTCCGCTTCTCTATGTTGTCCTACACTTCTTCATAAAGTCGCTTCATCGTTTCGGCTTTGGTTTCTCCATCAATATCCATCACTTCAGTTGGTGGTAATGGAGTAAAGGCTAGTGGGGTGCTAGGATTTTCTCCATAGACCACTTCAAAGGGAGACTTCTTGGTGGTAGAGTGTTTAGCCGAGTTATAAGCGAATTCGACCCAAGGAGTACACTCAACCCAAGTCTTCAAGTTTCGGCCAATGGTTGCTCTCAACAAAGTGCCTAAGGTTCGATTTATAACCTCGGTTTGCCCATCCGTGTGTGGGTGACAAGTAGTAGAGTAGAGTAGTTGAGTCCCCAATTTCTTCCACAAAGTCCTCCAAAAGTGGCTCAAAAACTTTGCATCGCGATCCGATGCTATTTTCTTTGGAATTCCATGTAAGCGAACTACTTCTTTAAAGAACAAGAAAGCCGTTTGGGTTGCATCATTGGTCTTAGAGCAAGGAATGAAATGAGCCTTCTTTGAGAACCTATCCACCACAACAAAGATGGAATCCTTATGCTGAATCTTTGGTAACCCCAAGACAAAATCCATAGAGATATCAACCCATGGGCGAGTAGGGACGGGTAAAGCCATGTAGATCACGTGGGGTTGCATTCTTGACTTAGCTTTCCTACAAAGAAGACATCTTCTACAATTGATGTGGACATCGGTTCCGAACAAGAACCTGCGGACCGGACCGAAGCGAGTCAAGGAAAGAAGACCACGGTTCCTTTCGTTCCAACTGAAAGGATGACCCAGAGTAAGACTAAAGCCATCAAGAACCAGTTACAAACCTACACTCATGGACTTATGGAGCACTTGGACCACGCGGAGCAAGAAGAACCAGTTCAAAACGTAGTAGTGGCCCAATCGGACCCGAGAAGCCTAGATATGAATGAAGGTGCAAGGACACTCAACTTTTTGAGCAAAACCATATGTGTCCTCACTATCCATGAGTGAGGACACCACTCAAGACCTTAGGTAAAGTATTGTACTCTTTCCCTACTTCTAGTTTTACCACATCGGGTTTCTAGAAAAGGGTTTTAACGAGGCAAGAAATGCCTAAGGCATCACATCTGATCTCCCTTATGTGTTTGGGTTGAAAACCTTTGATGACAAGTCTAGACCCATAACAGATGTGATCCTATCAAGGAAGTCACCAAAAGCTTCCTTCTTTACTTAGCTTGTTAGCCTTTATGTTTTGAGACTTATGTGTGAGATGCTTGTAAGGTTTGTTTTGGTTGTTAGGATTATTGTATTTGGGCCTAAGTATCATACTTGTGACTAAATGGCTTAGGCCCCATTTAACACTAGGCTCTCACTTGTGTAGCCTATGAAAGAGCAAAACGTTTTCATTAATAATCAAGCATCAATTTACACAAAACTTATCTCTTCTTTCTCTCTAAACCCTAGTGTGCTTCTAGGTTAGAGTAGCTCTTGTTCTTGGAGGTTTTTCCTCAGAACTAGAGTGTGGCTGTATCAAGAGTAGACCATAACTGTTGTGGTGCCTTCACCTCACCCTCACCCCCACCATCCACCGTTAGTTGTTTATTCTCGCCGTTCACCGCCGAATCCTAGTCTCCGCCGAACCCTGTCCACCACGTGATCTCCTTGAGCTCAAGTGATTCGTTTCCTTGAGGACCCAGACATGTATCAACTAATATCAGAGCCTAAGAGTCCTAAAGGTTGTATCTTTCTAGCTCATATCTCTTGTCTTGCTTGTGTTGGTTCGAATCTAGGGATAGAACTTGAAAAAGTTCTCA
Source organism: Boechera stricta (assembly GCA_018361395.1). Taxonomy (NCBI): domain Eukaryota; kingdom Viridiplantae; phylum Streptophyta; class Magnoliopsida; order Brassicales; family Brassicaceae; genus Boechera; species Boechera stricta. The sequence goes on from CM031541.1 coordinate 6,446,980, forward strand.
TCTTTGGGTCCGATTTGAGCTGAGCTTGTCTAGGGTGTTAGAGCTGTTTGTTTCCTTGATTAGTGAATTTGTTAAGAGTGGAATCTAGGTTGAGGCATGTGGTAGTTGTTTGAAGCAGCCATTAGAGAGATCTTGAGCAAGAAGAGGGCCTTTTTGATAAAATTTGAAAACCTTCTGTTGTACAACCCTTTTAGCTTTATGCGTTTGACTTGGTCATTGATTCTCTTTTGAGATGGCTTTGTGTGAACCATATCTTGATATTCTAGAGTCTAATTTTGAAATGTTATGATCGTTTAGCTGCTAGAAAATAGTAGTGCTTGATCTCATTTTCGTTGCATTAATTTTTACCCGAGTTGATGATCACCACCTTCGGTTTAACTATTGGTTCTTACTTCCGATTCTTTGCTGCTATTGTTGCGAGGTTTTGGAAACATGGCTAAACCACGAGACATAACTGGACTTCTTGCCAATATCCAAGCCCAATTACAACAGCTTGGAGATAGATTACCACGGGTAGAGTCATCGAGTCATCAGAGAGAGTCGGTTGTCAAAAATCTGTCAGAGAGAGATCAATACCGATTCCTGAGTCTGAGGAGGATGAAATGTGATCCTGGGGGAGTTGTTGAGATCAGATATGAACAAGGACCTCAAAAAAACCGAGTCCCAACACTCAACGTAAACGTCTCCGCCTTCACGAGAGAGAATGATCCCGAAACTTACTTGGATTGGGAGAAGTGTATGGAGCGATTTTTTGAATGTTATGAGTTTGATGAACTTGGTAAAGTCTCATTTACTGCTACTCATCTCACGAGGAGTGCATTGCTATGGTGGGAAAAAGATGGGATCGAAAGAAGAAGGATTAGAAGTGAACCGGTTCCATCATGGGAGGTCATGAAGTACATGATGAGGAGAATATATGTACCCCCGTCATATTCCCGAGAGTGTCAAGGAAAATTACTCCATCCCACAAGTCTAGTGCATCTAACTATTCTCCATGGAGCCTACCCACTCTTAACATCTCAACGGACCGGGACCGTAAGAGGCCATCGGACTTCGACACTCGTCCTAAGGACCGATCTTGCGAACTGATATGTCTGTATTTTACATGGTTTTAGCATGCATTTATCACCTTTTTTAGCCTCGTTTAATAGCATGTTCTTAGCATTTGTGTCTAGTTTTGCATACTTAGAGCATTTTGCATTAGGTTTGCATACATTCTGCATTTTGGAGTCTTTTTAGGTGCACTTAAGGAGTATTGATTATTGAGGCCGAATGGAGAGAAGGAAGAAGGGAAAGTCAAGGTCCTCACCACACAGCTCGAGTCAACCACTCGAGCTGGAGCCAAATGAGCTGTCTTCGAACCAGCTCGACCGCGCCACTCGAGCCAGCCACTCGATTCCATGCCAAAGGTGCCGTCTTTTAACCAGCTCGAGCCCCACACTCGAGCCCCTACTCGAGTCCGCACCAAAGGAGCAGTCTTGATTCCAACTCGACCCAACCTACTCGAGTCCCCTGGTCAAGCTGACCATAAAAATGCAGTCTTGATCCCAGCTCGACCAAACCACTTGAGTGCGTGCTCGAGCCGGAGATAAAAGTGCCATCTTGAAGTTTTTTTTTTACGGACTCCACCACCTCACTCGATCCAGCTTGCTCGAGCCCGCCTCCTAATTTGCTATTTTGTCTTTTTGTGATTTAGGATTTTTAACTAAGAGTATAAATACTCTGTATGAGATTAGGACGAGAGGATTCTCGTTTTTTAGGCTCTTATCATATGTTTATCTGTTCTTGCTTCTTGAATCATAGAACCCTGAATCTATTGAGTATTTGTGTTTGAATCTTTCTATCCCTTCTTTTTTCTTCCTTATCTTTATGATTATGAAAGTTTTATTCATTTCTGGGTTTTTGAGTTTGATGTTCTTAATGATCTGTAAGTAGTTTCCTAGGGTTCTTAAGGATGGGTTAGGTTTAGGTTTGGAATCTTAGTCTCCTAGGTGGCTTAGGGTTAGATTAGACTAAATCCCTTCTGGATTAGTGCTCTTAATGCTAGTTTCTCTCTGATCAATTGAATGAGATCATAGGTTTTTCCACACCCAGAAGGTGTTTGATGAAATGCCTGAACCAACTAATTCTAGAGATTTACATGCCTAGCCTAAGAGATTGAATGTCTAGGGTGTTTATTGGCTTAAATAGATTTAATCTTAGTGCCTGCTAAACTAGATTTCGCTAGAGAGATTTAGGTCTGGAACTAGTTAGCTTGAGGTTATCTATCACGAAAGTGGATTTTGCTACTGTTGAATATATTGTCTAGGGATTAGCTAGATAGATTTTGTTAAACCCCTAGTTAGATTAGGATGATAGACTGACCAACCCCATCCTTAGGACCTTCTTTGTTCTTGATTGATCTCTATTTTTGCTCTGTCTTTAGTTTACATTTTTCGTTACGTATTAAGCTCTGTTTATGATTTCTGTTATTGCCTTATATTTCCATTTGCTTAGTTGATAGTTTCACCATTTACTGAACTTGCTTGTCTTGACTTAGCGGTTTCATTGCATCCTTTCTTAATATCGCATTCATTTCGATTGATAGCTTTTACTACATAACATGATAGTGCATTGAGGCATTTGACGATAGCATAAACAAAAAATCTGTTATTTCAAATTGGCGCCGTTGCCATTTGGGTGTTCTTGTTACATTTAGGATTTCAACGTTTTTAGATCAAGTTCTTTAAATTACTATGTCACTACTTCTGTTTCCTTCTTTGTCTTTGCATTTCAGGTACTTGACACGTCTTTGTTCGACTCGACCAAGACACTCGAGTGCCAGACCGAGTCGACCATCAAGGCCGCGACTGGTATTCAGCTCGACTAAGCCACTCGAGGTGCCTGGGCAGTCGACCATCGAGGCGCGACCTTGGCATTCGGCCGACCCACCCACTCGAGTTAGCCATCAAGCCCACCTGCACTGCATGCAAGAGATCAAGAAACGAGACATACGCTTTCCGTTGTACATTGTCGACCAAAACAGTTGAGGGAGTAGAGAACACACACGGAATCGATCACCGGGATCAGGTGGGAATGGAAACTGACAACCCAGTGCTGCATGAGGAAGCACCTCCTCGGAGGAAGCCATGGTTGATTAGCGCGACGTCTCCCAACATCCTCGGAGGCGAGGGATTGTCCCTCACCCATCCAAACAACAACTTTGAGATCAAAGAGTGGTTTGATCGCTATGGTACAGAGCAAGCAAGTTCCATGGCCTGCTGGAGGATCCTCTTGATCACTGGATGAGTTTGATAGGCTCTGCGCCTCAAGATCAATGGCGTCGGTGAAGATGGCTTGATAAGACTTTTCCTTTCTCTCTTGGGGACAGCACATACGTGGGAGAAGAATCTACCCCATGGCTCTATCACTTCATGGGATGACTGAAAGCTTTCCTTGCAGTTCTTCTCCAACGCACTTCTCATGCAATGAGATATCCGGCTTTGCCCAGAAAGGTGGAGAGACCTTATGTGAATGCTGGGAACGTTTCAAGGGCTACACCATTCAATGTCCTCACCATGGTTTCAGCAATGAGTCCTTCCTCAGCACCCTTTACAGGGGAGTTCAACCAAAGGTCCGAATGCTTCTTGATACCGCTAGCAATGGAAACTTCCTCAACAAGGATGTTGATGAAGGATGAAAACTTGTGGAGAACCTTGCTCGTCGATGGTAGCTGCTGCAGAATATGACAGAAGTGTGAGAAGCAATGTTGATTCCGACGAAAGGCATAGGATGGAAATGAAAGCTGTGAATGCCAAATTGGATCAACTACTCCTCAGCCAGAAGAAGCGCGTCCATTTTGCAAGTGAAGATGAAATCTTCTAGCTTCAAGATGGGGAGGACATAAGTATGGAAGAAGTCAGTTATGTTTCAATAACTACAACAAAGGTTTCAACAACTACAAGAACAACCCAAATCTCTTTTACAGGAGCACCAACGTTGCTAACCCGCAGGATCAGGTGTACCCGCCTCAGCAACAATTGCCTCCATCCAAGCTTTTCACCGCTTACAACCAGAATTAGGGTTTTGTTCCTAAGCCACACCACCAGAGCAACCATCAGCAACAGGGAGTAATGGGTCCACCACTGGGTTTTCAACATCCCCAAGCTCAGCCTTCTACACCTATGGATCCCCGGCTGGCATCCATGCTGCAACAGCTTCTACAAGGTCAGGCAGCCGAGGCATTGGACGTAGCTAAGAGAATTGGTGAAGTCAAATCCCAGATGGACTACTCCTACAATGATCTCAACAGCAAGTTTGAGACATTGAATTCCAAATTCAAGTACTTGAAGAACCAGACTGCATCAAGCTCTTCCACAAAGCCTCTTGGCCAGCTTCCAGGAAAGGCTGTACAGAACCCCAAAGATTTTGCACACATCAATGCCATCACTTTAAGGAGTGGACGGGAGTTACCTGAGAGGGAAGGATCAGTTAAAGTCACTGAGGACAGTGAGATTGAAGTTGGGGAGGATTTGAGCTGCAAAAAAGACCAAGAAACTCGCCCTGAGGCGACTTGCAACCACCGAGCACCCCACTCGAGCTAGCACCCCACCTGCTGCAAAACCTGTCGTTCGAAATGAAAAGAAATCACCCTTTATTCCCCCTCCTTACAAGCCCAAACTGCCTTTCCCAGGAAGATTCAAAAAGGACCTAATGGAGAAGTACAAAGCAATTTTTGATAAACACATCAGAAGGAGAGCAGTTGCCACTCATCGATGCCTTTTCAATGCTACCGTATATCAGAAATTCTCAAGGATAGAATGAGAAAGCCAAGGCGAATCAGGGTATGGTGGTTTTGTCAAGAGTGCAGTACCATCATTCAGAAGAGGGTTATCAAGGAGAAGCTAAGTGATCCCGGTTCATTCACTCTACCATGCTCCTCAGGTCCAATGGTCTTCAAGAAATTTCGTGATCTTGGAGCATCATCAGTCTCATGCCACTCTCGTTGCTAAGAGGTTAGGATTCAGCAACTACAAGCCTTGCAACATCTCTTTGGTGCTTGCAAACGTATCCGTAGCTCCTCATGGCATGTTGGAAGATCTACCGATGGTTGGAAACGTTGAGGTACCTACGGATTTCATAGTCCTGGAGATGGATGAAGAACCAAGAGATCCTCTGATTCTAGGAAGACCTTTCTTAGCTACAGCTGGGCAGCTATTGATGTTCGAAAGGGAAAGATCGATCTCAACCTTAGGGCTGACTTCAAAATGACGCTCGACATAAAAGCCACAATGAGAAAGCCGAAATAAGGGCGATCTTCTATGTTGAGGAATGGATCAACTTGCTGATGAACTGGAGGAACTTAATGAGGAAGATCATCTTCAGACCGCTTGACAAAGAGTGGGAAAGATGGGTACTTACACTAAACTTTGGGGTATGTGATGATTTTGGACTCGCATAAGGTTTTGGAAGGGTCGAGGTCTTCAAGATCTGATTGGGGTGAAACAGAGGTTTTTGCGTCAACACACGGGCGCGACCAGCCTCGAGTCACCGCTCGAGCCGACTACACTCGTGCCGACTCGATCACCACTCGAGCTAGTGCTCGAGCCATCAGACGCATCGTCGAACTCGAGCACCTAAGACCTCAAACCACTTCCCGCTGGCTAAGGTACGCCTTTCGACCTAATTCTACATACCCAATCAAGTAAATGATATGCTGAATGATGATGAGTTGCATTTGCTGATTGAATTGAGGAAGTTCAGAAAAGCAATTGGGTATTCTCGGATGATATTAAAGGAATTTCACCTAGCCTGTACTCATGAATTCATCTGAAAATGAATGATAGCAGAACCTGAGGAGATTGAACCCGAATTTGAAGGAAGTGGTTAAAAAGGAAATTCTTAAGTTGTTAGAAGCTGGAATCATCTACCCTATATCTGATAGTAATTGGGTTTCTCCTGTGCATTGTGTTCCAAAGAAAGGAGGTATAACTGTTGTTAGGAATGATAAGGATGAACTAATACCCACTAGAACTATCACCGGTCATGATGTATGATTACAGGAAATTGAATGCTGCATCTAGAAAAGATCATTTCCCATTACCATTCATTGATCAAATGTTAGAAAGGCTTGCAAATCATCCCTATTACAGTTTCTTAGATGGGTATAATGGTTTCTTTCAAATTCCTATTCATCTTAATGATCAGGAAAAAACTACTTTCACTTGTCCATATAGAACTTTTGCCTATAGGAGAATGCCTTTTGGTCTTTGTAATGCACCTGCTACTTTTCAGAGACGCATGACTTCTATATTCTCGGATTTAATAGAGGAGACTGTGGAGGTATTTTTGGATGATTTTTCCGTGTATGGCTCTTCTTTCTCCTCCTGCCTTTTGAACCTTTGCAGGGTGCTTACTAGGTGTTAGGAGACAAATCTGGTTCTGAACTGGGAGAAATGTCACTTTATGGTTAGAGAAGGGATTTTCTTGGGGCACAAAATTTCTGAGAATGGGATGGGACAGAGCCAAGTTGTCGACGTGAATGCAACCGCCTAAGAACATCAGGGATATCAGAAGTTTCTTGGGTCATGCTGGTTTCTACAAGCGGTTCATCAAGGATTTCTCAAATATAGCCAGGCCATTCATTAGGCTGCTATGCAAGGAACATGAGTTCATCTTTTATTCTGAGTGTTTGAGGGCATTCCAGCATTAAGGAAGCTTTGGTCTCAGCTCTTCAAGCACCAAACTGGGACTATCCATTCAAATCATGTGTGATGCCTCGATTATGTGGGAGCTGTTTTGGGACAAAAGATTGACAAGAAGCTGCATGTGATCTATTATGCAAAACACTTGATGAAGCTCGGGGAGATATGCAACAATGAGTAGGAATTGCTTGTCAGTTTGCTTTGAGAAGTTTAGAAGCTACCTAGTGGGTTCCAAGGTGATAGTCACACGCATCACGCAGACTCAAGCATATCTACATGCAAGAAGGAGACTAAGCCAAGACTGCTCGATGGATACTGCTACGTGGAGTTTGACATGGAGATCGTTGATAAGAAGGGTATGAGAATGGAGTAGCTGATCATTTATCAAGGATGATAATAGATGATCCATTACCAATTGATGATTCCATGCTTGAGGAACAACTCATTGTTGTTGTCTTGGCAATTGAAGGGAAGCTGTCCTGGTATGCAGATTTTGCCAATTACCTTGTAAGCGGCGAAATCCCTAGGAGTCTTGATGCTTACAGGAAAAAGAAGTTTCTGAGAGATGTGAACCACTACTGGATGAGCCTTGCTTGTACAGAGAGTTCTAGATTCTTACGTAGATATAGCTGAGGAAAAGTAAATGGGGTTTTGGAGCACTGCCATGGTTCGGTTTATGGGGGACACTTTGCTACTTTCAAGACTGTACAGAAAGTTCTCCAAGCATGATTGTAGTACAATTGTAGTACAGAAAGGTATCAATCCAAATGGGTGCGATATTAACCAAGAAGGATGCAATCAAACAGTTTAAGTCAAGCCAAGCAAGCAATAAGATGTGAAACTATCAACCTAAACAGAAACTAAAAACAGAGACTAGCAGCAACTAGCGAAACGAAAAACAGAGCAATAACAGAACGATAGCTACTAACATGAACTAGTAAAGGCAATGAAACAAAAATCAATCAGCAAGAGAAGCTCCTAAGAATGGGGTAATTGACTCAGTGCTTCCTCTTAATCTACCTAGGTGGTTTAACAAAACTCAAGCAAAGCTATTCCCTAGACATTAAACTCATAAGCAGTCAAGTTCATTCCCATGATAAATAATCTCTCTAGTTCCAGACCCTAATTCCTTAGCAAATCTAGCAGCGACATTAAGAATCAGTTTAATAAAGTCAATAAACACCCTAGACAACTAATCCCTTAGGCTAGGAATGTAAATCTCTGGAATTAGTTCTGTCAGGCATTTCATCAAACACCTTTTGGGTGTGGAAATACCTAAGTTCTAATTCCAATTGATCAGAGAGAATTTAGCATTAAGAACACTAATCCAGAAGGGAAATCAAACAATAAACACTTCACCCACCTAGGAGACTAAGATTCCACACATAATCTATCCCATTCTCAAGAACCCTAAAGACTACTCAAAAAACATGAAGAACATCAAGAACACAAACCCATAAATCAATAAAACTTGCATAATCAGAAATATAAAGAAGAGAATATATAGAATAGGAAGATTCAAACAAAAATAACAAGTAGATTCAAAGTTATAGGATCTAGGAAGCAAGAACAGATGAAGAAAGCTTAAGCAAATCGAGTTTTTTCGTGTTAAGCGATTATAGGGTATTTATACTAAGAGATAGAAACCCTAAATCATAAAAAGACAAAATAGGCTATTTTAGCACTTTGACCATGGGTGGTCGAGTGATGGTCGAGCTGGCTAAAATTCAAGATTGCTTTTATTCTTCACAAAGATAAGAAATGACCATGTGTGGTCGATAGCTCCCAAAAACTTCAAGACTCCACCTTTATGCTCAGCTCGACATTCGACTGGGGTGGTCGAGCAGACTTCATGGCTTCAAGATTGCATTTTTCTGATCAGCTCGACCTCCTACATCGAGTCCTTTGGTCGAGTCATCTTCAAAAATGTCTGATTTGTGCTCCACTAGACCTGCCTGCTAGTGTTGGGCTAAAAGTGCACTTTTTGGTGCAGGATGCACTGCTGACCTGCCCGAGCTGGGTGCTAGAGTCGACACAATGTGCGTTTTGGAATGCAGAATGCCGGTTCTCTCTGGCCTCGAGCTGTGCATGAGTCAGCCTCCTTTCGAGTTTCTGGTCGAGTTAAGCTCTCCTTTTTCTCTATTTGACTTCAACATCTCTAAGTATGCACCTGAAACAAGTCCAAAATGCAAAATGCATGCAATCCTAATGCAAAACACTCTAAGTATGCAAAACTAGAGATAAATGCTAAGAACAAGCTATTAAACAAGGCTAAATGAATGAATAATGCATGCTAAAACCATATAAAATGCATACATATCAACTCCCCCAAACTTAGTCTTTGCTTACCCTCAAGCAAACAGAAGAATAAGAATGGAGAAGAGGTTTAAAAATGGGGATTCAGAACCAAAGCTTGCAGATATAACAGATGATCTCAATGTCCAAGTTGCTAGTTCTAGAATGCAAAGTATATGAACTCTATTTAAAAAGTTTAGCCATACTCTTCACAACACAGTATATGAACTTTATCATTCCCTTTAACATTCAATTAAGCAGAAACCATGAATCAAGCTATGCACACTCAACGAACTCATTTGGCTAAGGGTAAGGTTAAGAGACAAAGATGGTCCCTTTCACATGGTTTGATCAGTTAACGTGGATCTCTCAAGAAAAGGAACGAGCCAAGAACGCTAAAGGTAAGAACCAACCTATGCATACAAGAATAGACTCTCATCTACCCAACCATACACAAGTGTTCTTAACCCCCAGTTCTAAACCCAGAAAGTTGTCCTAATTCTACCCTTAACACTTAGGCAATTTGCCTTGAACTTTTCTTGGATCACACTCATTTTTGTTTTTCTTTTTGTTCTTGTTCTAGGAGAGGTTCTTTATACTTCTAGCGGATTGGAGGCTTTCTTTTGCCTTTCTTTTCTTATTCTTAGCACACCCCCAAATCCTTTACTAGATTAACACATTTTCAGATCATTCCTCTCCTAAGAACTCTTCACCTTTTTCTTTCATCTTTCTCCAAGTTTTCTTTCTTTTCACGTAACCAAACCCTATACCCAATGATCAAGATCCCACCTACCCCATCTCTGATTTGAAAATTGCAAACCAGAACTACATGAGATTCTATCCTTGTCGGCTCAAACCTAACACTTTCTACCAAGCTCATTCAGAAATGGCCTCACACACTCAATAAAGTAATAACATGGCTTGAAAGAAGGCTAGGTGAGCATGGTAAAACTGTTCTAATGATGGAAAATACTGATTAGCAAGAGTGGTAAACATGTGAAAGAAAATCAAAGTATGTATATGGTATCCATGAGTTCAAATGCAGTGCATAGACATGATAATTATAAGTCAAGTTCAGGTTCAAATAGATAGGGAATGGTATCAATTCACAGCATGCTTCAATTGAGACATAATCTAGTTGTGCATTCAAAGTATGGTGCAGTCTTACTTCAAGTTCATTAACAATGCATTAGCCAACTAGAAACGAGGGCATTGAGATTATCATATTAAATCAGCAAGCTTGCAAAGTTATAATCATCATAATCCCCTATGCATATGCAACAGGACTATATGAAAACAATATAGACTCAACCCTAAAATGTAAATGCAATTACATGAACACTCTGTTTTTTTCAAATTTTTTAAATTTTTCAAAATTTTTTTGGTTTTTCTATGCCACAGATGCATGTAGACTCAAATATGCACAAAATAAAAATAAGAACACAGAAAACAACACAGAGAACAGATCAAACACATCTTAACCCTTCCCCCCAAACTTAAATTACACAGTCCCTTGTGTGATAAAAATTTAGAAAAAAGGTTTAAGAAGCAAGGAAGAAATACAAACGATATATACAAGAATGGATAGAACAGGTACCTCAAGGGTTGGAGAAGAAGGAGGAGATTGAATCCTCCATGCCTTCTCTGGTGTATGCAGCGTGGGAGCTTGGCTCGACGTGGTCGCGCCAAGCATGGAGAGATGGCTGGCTCGATCCCCTTGCTCGAGCTGAGTGGTCGCGCCAGGCCAATTCTGCGTGATTCCTCCTTTTCTTCATGATTCAACGCTTATATTCTCCTGAAATCACACAAACAAGCCAAAAACAAGAACTTAGCACACTTATTCGACGGTTTAAAAAGAAAACTAAAGCAATATATACAAGGATATACATGGGACTTCCTCCCAAGTGAGCTTGTTTAAAGTCTCTAAGCTCGACTTCCAGCTTGCTTCTAATGAGATGAGTCCATGTATCACCCGGATCATACTCATCGTAGAACCATCCCCTAAACTCTCTCATCCTTATCTCCTCAAAGGGTATTTTCCTCGGTTCATAAATGCTCACTTCATAGGTGAAGGTTATACCAAGGTGCTTGTCAACTATGCATTCTACAACCATAACACCTTCACAAGGATCTTCATATGTTGTTCCAACCACACCTACTACTTCCCCATTGCTCTTGGTTGAACTAATCATGATTGCCACTGGTTTGACTTGTTCTTCGTATCTTATCACACAATTCTCATCAACTGTGCATCCAAGAAGAAATTCAAACTCTTTTATACACTCTTCAGCTTCGAGGAGGAGTTTATCCTTGGCTTGAGCATTCTTCTCTATTACTGCTTCCTTCAGGAACTTAAGATGTGGAGGCATAAGCTTGAACTCATCTATCAGAGGCATATAGACCTCAATTTCCATCAGTTGTTTTACAGAGATTTCCTTATACCTCTCCATGGACTTCTTCTTGATTCTTCCTGGGAATGGAAGTGGTGGCTTGTATGGAAGAGGAACATAGAGCGTTTCATTCTTCCTGGAAATAAATGGTTTTTCAGCAGAAGTTGGCTTGACTCTATCACCAGGTCGAGTTAGCACATCGAGTCTGTCTTCCTGTGTTGATTTTTCACAGAAAACCTCCCCAACCTGAACTTCACTGACCTCAGTGATTGTGGGTTGCTCTTTTCGTGTAGTGATCTCGCTGAGACTCCCCAAGATGATATCATTGTAGGTTGCTTGGCCGTGTAGAAGTTGCTGGAGCATAGTCTTGATATCGAGATCAGGAGCATTGATTACTGGCTGCTGCTGATAACCGCCATGAAATTGYTGTTGATGAGCAAACCCGTGATTCTGATTGTAGGGAATAAAAGGCGTGCTCTGGACATATTGCTGCTGCAGGTTTCCTCGTTGATATTGCTGTTGAGGAATAAACCTTTGATTCTGATTGTAGGGAGGAAAAGGCTTGGTCTGGAGTTGTTGCTTCTGCTGAGTAAGAATTAACTCATCGAGCTTCTCATGCATAGCCTGTATTTCCTTGCTCATCATTTCATCAGAATCAGCGCTTTTGTGCAGCATGGGGTTATTCATGTTGTCCATGTGCACAAGGTGGTTGTGGGGGCTCCATAGGTGCATAGGGATGAAACAGAGGTATGACTCGAGCTGTAGACCGAGTTGATTGATCGAGTTGTACCCTAAAACAAAGGAATCCAGAAAGTGAATAACCAAAGTAGAAATTAAACGAACTTGATCATAAAAGGTTTGAAATCCTAAATGTAACAAACAAACACCCAATTGGCAACGGCGCCAAATTGATATAGGTCAATTTCTTACTGAACTATCATGTCATTGTAGTACAGAAATGTATCAATCCAAATGGGTGCGATATTAACCAAGAAGGATGCAATCAAACAGTTTAAGTCAAGCCAAGCAAGCAATAAGATGTGAAACTATCAACCTAAACAGAAACTAAAAACAGAGACTAGCAGCAACTAGCGAAACGAAAAACAGAGCAATAACAGAACGATAGCTACTAACATGAACTAGTAAAGGCAATGAAACAAAAATCAATCAGCAAGAGAAGCTCCTAAGAATGGGGTAATTGACTCAGTGCTTCCTCTTAATCTACCTAGGTGGTTTAACAAAACTCAAGCAAAGCTATTCCCTAGACATTAAACTCATAAGCAGTCAAGTTCATACCCATGATAAATAACCTCAGGCTAATCTAGTTCCAGACCTAATTTCTTAGCGAAATCTAGCTTAGCAGGCATTAAGAATCAGTTTAATAAAGTCAATAAACACCCTAGACAACTAATCCCTTAGGCTAGGAATGTAAATCTCTGGAATTAGTTCTGTCAGGCATTTCATCAAACACCTTTTGGGTGTGGAAATACCTAAGTTCTAATTCCAATTGCTCAGAGAGAAATTAGCATTAAGAACACTAATCCAGAAGGGAAATCAAACAATAAACACTTCACCCACCTAGGAGACTARGATTCCACACATAATCTATCCCATYCTCAAGAACCCTAAAGACTACTCAAAAAACATGAAGAACATCAAGAACACAAACCCATAAATCAATAAAACTTGCATAATCAGAAATATAAAGAAGAGAATAKATAGAATAGGAAGATTCAAACAAAAATAACAAGTARATTCAAAGTTATAGGATCTAGGAAGCAAAAACAGATGAAGAAAGCTTAAGCAAATCGAGTTTTTTCRTGTTAAGCGATTATAGGGTATTTATACTAAGAGATAGAAACCCTAAATCACAAAAAGACAAAATAGACTAATTTTTTGGGGCACTCGACCATGGGTGGTCGAGAGTCTTGTAGCTGGCTAATATTCAAGATTGCGTTTTTATTCTTCAGCTCGAGATAGTAGCTCGACCATGTGTGGTCGAGCTGGCTCCAAAATCTTCAAGACTCCACCTTTATGCTCACCTCGATCATTGGACTCGACCAGGGGTGGTCGAGCTAGACTTCATGACTTCAAGATTGCATTTTTCTGATCAGCTCGACCTCCTACATCGAGTCCTTTGGTCGAGTCATCTTTCAAAATGTCTGATTTATGCTCCACTCAACCTGCCTATTAGAGCTGGGCTAAAAGTGCAGTTTTTGGTGCAGAATGCACTGGCTCGACCTGCTGGCTCGAACTGGGTGCTAGAGTTAGACTCAAAGTGCAGTTTTTGGTGCAGAATGCACTGGCTCGACCTGCTGGCTCGACCTGCTTGCTAGAGTCAGCCTCCTTTCGAGTTTCTGGTCGAGTTAAGCTCTCCTTTTTCTCCATTTGACTTCAACATCTCCAATATCCCTTGAATGCACCTGAAACAAGTCCAAAATGCAAAATGCATGCAATCCTAATGCAAAACACTCTAAGTATGCAAAACTAGAGATAAATGCTAAGAACAAGCTATTAAACAAGGCTAAATGAATGAATAATGCATGCTAAAACCATATAAAATGCAGACATATCATGGTGGCCTTCAATATTCAAGGATGTTCAAGCTTTCATCACTAGGTGTGATCCTTGCCAGAGAATGGGTAACATCAACAGGAAGGACGAGATTTCTCAGAACTCAATTTTAGAAGTTGAGGTATTTGATGTATGGGGCATTGATTTCGTGGGGCCTTTCAACCCACCATCTCATGGGAACAGCTACATCTTGGTGGCTGTTGATTATGTCTCCAAGTGGGTTGAAGTTATAGCCTGTCCTACCAATGATGCAAGGGTGGTTCTGAAGATGTTCAAGAGCATTATCTTCCCCCGATTTGGAGTACCAAGAGTCGTGATCAGTGATCGGGGATCCCATTTCATCAACAAGCTCTTTGAAAATCTTYTGAAGAAACATGGGGTTAAGCACAAGGTAGCCACGCCATACMATCCTCAAACCAGCGGGCAGGTGGAAGTGTCTAACWAGYAGATCAAAGCCATCTTGGCAAGAGTAGTAGGAGTCTCAAAGAGAGACTGGTCCTCTAAGCTTGATGAGACTCTCTGGGCATATAGGACTGCGTTCAAGACACCAATTGGAAGAACACCATTCCAGCTGCTCTATGGCAAGGCTTGCCATCTGCCTGTGGAGATTGAGTACAAGGCATTGTGGGCAACAAAACTCTTGAATCTGGATATCAAGACTGCCCAGGAGAAGAGAGCATTGGATCTCCATGAATTGGAAGAGGTCATGTTGGATGCCTAAGAGAGTTCCAAGGTTTACAAGGAGAGGAAAAAAGCCTTCCATGACAAAAGGATTCTTCCTAAGGAATTCAAAGCTGGTGATCAAGTGCTCCTTTTCAACTCGAGACTCAAGATATTTCCTAGAAAGCTGAAGTCCAGATGGACAGGACCATTCAGAGTCAAAGAAGTCTCACCTTAAGGAGCGGTTACTCTGATCGGGAAGGGTGACTCCGAGTTTACTGTGAATGGGCAGAGGTTCAAACCCTATCTTGCTGATTACATCATCCCAGAGGGAACTTCCCTCCCTCTAGATGAACCTCCCCCTGCTTGAGTAAAATAGGAAGTCAAGCTTAGTGATTATAAACAAGCTCACTTGGGAGGAAGTCCCATGTCTATCCCTGTATATAATGATCTTATTTTCTTGATAAACCGTCGTCTAGTTTGCTAATTTTTGTTTTGTGGTTTGTTTGTGTGTTTTCAGGAGAAGGTAGAGTAGGTTTGTCCGACTCGACAGACCCCACTCGAGCCATGTGGTCGAGCCAAGGAGCGCCAAAATTCAAAATCCGACAAAGTCTGACTCGACCGGTCCCACTCGAGTCACATGCTCGAGCCAATTTTGGGCTCCTAGAATTCGAATTTTGAATTCAAAATGGACGTTCCCCACTTGTCATCTAGCTCCATCCCTCGCCTATATAAGCAGACCAAGCCTCTCAAGTTCACCACACCATCTTTCACTTTGCTCTCAAAGAAATTTCTGAAAATGATCAGCCAAATTCGCTCCACCATGCCTAGAAGATCCTACAAGGGAGAGTCCGGTGATCACCCATCTGCTGAGGCCGTGGCTAGACACTTTCAGAAGCTAAGAGGACCGGTTTCTACACCAATGGAACCGATGGAGATTGATGAAGTTCAGCTCGAGCCACCAGCTCGAGTCCGTGGTTCGAGCCGACGGAGAAAGGCAAAGGCAGAGGAGTTACCTGAAGACCGGCTCGACCGTACCACTCGAGTCAATCGGTCGAGCCAGAGGGACGATGATGATGCACTCGACCGTCCCAGTCGAGCCAAGGGGTCGAGCTAGAGAAAAAAGTCAACGGCTGAAGAGTTCTTGCGGGATAAACGTGCAATCGCTCGTGGAAAGAAACCGGAGGAACCTAGTGCGTTTGATCATGGCAGCGGAGGTGATGGAGAAGAGACCAAGGTAGCCACCAAGCAACCCGGAAAGACTAACCAGGAGCCTTCCTAGGAGGAATATCTTGCCATCTTCCTTGACCGAGGTTTTGCGGGAACACGGTATCCGCACTGTGACTTCGGAATAGCCAAGGATGTGGTACTTGTAGCCAGAGTCAGGCAGCTGGCACGTTCATGAGAATTCAGCTAGAGGCTTACTAGGAGGAGACATGCCATTTCCTATCCTCACTCTCGGTACATTTCTATGAGGATGAGCCAGAGTATGAATCCGATGGAGGTCGGGGTTTATCACCTTCACATGCGGAGGGTTGGTATCACTCCCACCATAAGGAGCTGGAAAACTTGTATGGTTTCGAGTGGAATGGGATCGGCACAGGACATCGACAGCAGACTGCGCAAGCCCTCTGGTCCACCATTGGAGCGACAAACCTGCTATCATCCCAAGGCTTCTCGGTCAGAAGTCTGTCTAAGGTACTTCCACAAAGCCATTGTCAGCACTATGTTCGCTAGGCAGATTACTGGAAACATCAATGACGGCGAGATGCAGATACTGGATGTAGCATTGCAGGATGTTCTGGACTACACAAGGGATGGGCAGGCTGGAGGCAGGGGAGCACAAGCTTAGCTTCGTTCTGTTGAGTCGATTGATATGGTACAAAGATTGGGCATTGAGGATGCACAAGAGGAAATCAGTAGGGGAAATTAGAATTGGTGGAGTGATATCCCCAATTCTGGTGGCTTGTGGTGTAGAGCTGAGGTCAGAGCCGTATAATCCCAGGTGGATCGACATCGACCATCTGAGAAGAGCCACATTCCTTGACGCTAGCCAACCGCCCGATGTGTTTGTCTACCAATTCAATCATCCAACCGTTGGAGAAGCCAGACTGCGTCTTTCCTACACAGACCTCACCAGCGTCAGACTAGGCACCAACATCGACTTCATTCCTCCACTCGGGCGCCTCTACACCAGCCTTGAAGAAGCCCCACAGTTAGAAGAAGATTCTGGTAACTCTGTGGGTAGTGACGAAGACGATGGCTCGGGAAAGTTTGGCTTTGGAGATTACCCCCTACAGCCTAAGTCTAGCCCTGTCCTGAAGGAAGCACACAAACAAATTGGAATACTCCGGAGATGGAACAAATTCCTGGGCAGAACCATAGCCGCTTTAAAGGGGACGGTGAAGGATTTAAAAGGCCAAATGAAGGAAGTACGAGATCAACTGAAAGATTTCCAGCAGAAGTTCAGTGCTCCTTCCTCCAAGAAGGTAGTCCTGCCCAAACGTGTGCTGATGGGGAGAGGGTCGTTTCGTGAAGCACCTAGGCCACGTGGACCTGTCGAACTGCCAAGAGCCTCCTCGTTCGAGCCAAGGCAATAAGTCAAGCAATACACAAGGAAAAAGAGGAGTTTGGTGAGCGGACATTCCAGCTCGAGCAGTCAGCTCGAGTCCCCCACTCGAGCCAGCCCCTTTCCCAGAATTGGCACGATCGAATCACTTGAGCCCCAGGTCGAGTCCAGCTCCCGCGCCGCTTACACCAGCGAGAGCATGGAGGATTCAATCAACTCCTTCTTCTCCAACCCCTAAGGTACCTGCTCCATCATCTCTTGTATATATCATTTGCATTTCTTTCTTGCTTTTTGTTGTTTCTTAAACCTTCTTTCTAAATTTTTATTACACAAGGGACTGTGTAATTTAAGTTTGGGGGACGGGTTAAGCTGTGTTTGACATGTTTATTGTTCTCTTATTTTCTATTTTCATGCATATTAGAGTTCGCATACATCTAAGGCATAGAAAAACCAAAAAATTTTGAAAAATTTTCGAAAAAGATTACAAAAACAGAGTGTTCATGTAGTTGCATTTATATTTTAGGATTGAATCCGCATTCCTCCTGACGCTCCTATCATAATCCCCATTGTAGTTCCCATCAGATTGAGCAAGGTTCTCCACTAGCTCCCAGCCTTCATCAACATTTTTGTTTAGGAAGTTTCCATTGCTGGCTGTATCTAGTAGCATCTTTATCTGTGGGAGAACTCCTCTGTAAAGAGTGCTAAGAATGGACTCATTGCTGAATCCATGATGAGGACACTGAGATTGGTAGCTCTTGTATTTTTCCCAAGCTTCATAGAAAGTTTCACCATTCTTCTGGGCAAATCCTGATATCTCATTCCGGAGACGAGCTGTTTGAGCATTGGAGAAGAACTTGGCAAAGAAAGCTTTCTTGCAGTCATCCCATGAAGTGATTGAGCTATGGGGTAGATTCTTCTCCCACAGATGGGCTTTGTCACCAAGAGAGAATGGAAAGAGTCTCAGCTTGAAACCATCTTCACTGACTCCATTGATCTTGTTAAGGCTGCAGGGCCTATCAAACTCGTCCAAGTGATCAAGAGGATCTTCCATAAGCAACCCATGGAATTTGTTGCTTTGCACCATAGCTATCAATACTCTTGATCTCAAGGTTGTTGTTTTGGACTGTAGGAGGTACAATCCCTTGCCGTTGAGTGTGAGTATTACGAGCATCGCCTGCCCCAATTAACCTTGGCCTCCTCCGAAGAGGTCCTTGTTCAGGCGGTGGTTGTGGGTTATCTTCCATTTCCACTGGATCCTGTTGTACTCTGAGGTGATCTCTCTGCTCTCTCAACTGTGTTGGTAGCCGATGAATATTGTCGAGGTAGCGGATGAGAATCTGACTTCCTTTTGATCTCGTTTGCATGTAGGTGGAGGATGACTCGATGGGCTGACTCGAGCTAGGGAGGTCGAGCTAGGCTGGTCGAGTCAAGCTTGTACCTAAAATGCAAAGACAAAGAAAAGAAAGATCAAGTCAGTAACAGAGTAGACTGAATAAGAACTTGATCTAAAACAATTTGAAATCCTAATTGTAACAAACAACACCCAAATGGCAACGGCGCCAAATTGATATAATCATTTTCTTATTGAACTATCATGTCATTGTAGTACAGAAATGTATCAATCCAAATGGGTGCGATATTAACCAAGAAGGATGCAATCAAATAGTTTAAGTCAAGCCAAGCAAGCAAAAAAATGCGAATCTATCAACCTAAGCAGAAACTAAAACAGATACAGACAACTAACGAGAATGAAGAGCGAGCAACGGAGAAGCGATAACTACTAACGAAAAACTAGCAAGAGCAATGAAACGAGAATCAATCAAGCAGAGAGAAGCTCCTAAGGATGGGGTAATTGACTTGGTGTATCCTCTTAATCTAATTAGATGGTTTAACAAACTCAATCAAGCTATTCCCTAGACATTAAACTCATAAGCAGTCAAGTTCATTCCCATGATAAATAACCTCACGCTAATCTAGTTCCAGACCTAATCCCTTAGCGAAATCTAGCTTAGCAGGCATTAAGAATCAGTTTAATAAAGCCAATAAACACCCTAGAAACTAATCCCTTAGGCTTTAGGAATGTAAATCTGGAATTAGTTCGGTCAGGGCATTTCATCAAACACCTTCCGGGCAATGAAATACCTAGGTTCTAATTCCAATTGATCAGAGAGTAATTAGCATTAAGAACACTAATCCAGAAGGGAAATTAAACAATTCTACACTTAAACCACCCAGGAGACTAAGATTGACACACAATATCCCATCCTTAAGAACATGTACTCGAACACATGAAGAACGCATAATCATGAGCAATCAAAATAACTTGCATAAGTAGAAATATAAGGAAGAGAATAGATAGAATGGAAAGATTCAAACAAAAATAACAAGTAGATTCAAAGTTATAGGATCCAAGAAGCAAGAACAGATGAAGAAAGCTAAAAAAACGAGATCTCCTTTCTTAAACTAATACAGGGTATTTATACTCATAGTTAGAAACCCTAAATCACAAAAAGACAAAATAGGCTAAATTCGGGGTTGCACTAGGCACGAGTTAGTGCTCGGCTGGGCTTAAAACTTCAAGATTGCACTTTTATTTTGCAGCTCGATCATGAGCTCGACCATGGGTGGTCGAGCTCGAACTCCGATTCCATTTTTCCGGAGGACTCGATCAACGGGCTCGAGCTGGAGAGGTCGAGCTTGATATATCATGGATTTTACCCGTTTTTAGCCATGATATAAGTCGTTTTATCGAGTCTTTCTAGTGCTTTTTCTATCATTTTAGAGTCTTTTAGGTTTTAGCACGTTTGGGACGAATGGAGATTTTGGAGACATTTGGAGCCTTTTGGAGCAGCAGAAGAAAGTACCCATTTTGAAGCTTTAGCATCGATCGACACCATCATGGTATCGTCGATACCGGCGTAATCAGAGAAGAGATTTTCAAGGAAGCCCATAAGAGCCCAATCTTTCCCTTATTTACAAAGCCCGGCTCGTGTTTTTAGACATTTAAGCAAACTCTTAGTCTTTAGGTTAAGGAGACTTTACTTTGAACTATTATTTTGAGCCACCATTGAGATTTGAGAGCTTTTGTGAGAGGCGGATCGACTCTGTTCATCATAGAAGATCCCGAACCCTTGTTTTTATTCTTTGTTTAATTTCATGATTTATTCAGTTATGTTATTTGTTTATCATCGTATGGAGTCTCTTTTGGTTTAGGGATTTCTCATGGATTTCTCGATTTATGATAATTGATTTGTTAGGGTTCAAAATCTGAATAGTTCTTCACTATAGGTTGTTCTCAAAGCTATTTAACGATCAGAATATAGAACCTAGATTCGATTAGGCACGACGTGCATTGAGTATCTGATAAAACCTAAAGGTTGGATTATCTGCAAAGAGATTTGGTTTAATCGAATTGTGAACATATCAAACTTGAATTGATTGCTGGTTTACTGTGTAAGTTTGCAAAGAGATTTGGAATTTTAGACTTTAGACTTAGTTAGTTTTCGCAGCACGGTTGGTTAACTCTTTCGTGTTTGAGTTCGAAACAATTTAATTGAACCTTAATTGATTAATTGTTATTTATCATTGATTTCCTCAGAGTTACTGAGCCTAATCCTTCCCTTGATTAA
The DNA here is from genome assembly GCA_018361395.1 of Boechera stricta. Lineage (NCBI taxonomy): Eukaryota > Viridiplantae > Streptophyta > Magnoliopsida > Brassicales > Brassicaceae > Boechera > Boechera stricta. The sequence continues at coordinate 6,467,780 of CM031541.1, forward strand.
ATCAACTTGATGTATTTCGTTAATTTCTGTCAACAGTGATTTGCTTAGCAATCCTCCTAAATTATTTGTGTGAATTTTCTTGAGTTCTTGTGTTCGACCCTGATATACTGCAGACTGCTTTGTACTTTTAGGGTATTAATTTGAGCATATCAAATTTGGCGCCGTTCGGGGATTACAAAATTCACCATTAGAATTTTAGTTGTCGATTTGTCAAGTTAGTCGTCGATGTCGATCGATCTCCATTGGTCGATCGACACTGAACGTCGTTTTTAATTTTGGTTACTTATTTTCTCGTCTTTTGATTTTCGGTGTATGCGTCAGCGTCTACAGGAGAAAAAGGAACACCACGATCAATCTCTCCTCACAGAGCTAGCGAGCTTGAGCTGGACAAAGAAAGGACTACAGTTGAGATGGATCTTCCACATGGTTTGGTGCATGATGAAGAAGGTGGACATCGCCTCAACACCCCACTGTTGCTGAGCGGACACTTGGCGATTACGACCGGATCAATTCTCTTGTCGTGCGGCGATCAGTATTCCAACTTTCGAGGAATGACTTTGAGCTGAAGCTTGCTGCTTCACTCTTGTTGGACAGCACCTTCACGGCCTCATGAGCACCCATGGATCACATCGAGGTCGAGGACTTAGTCACCGGTATGAAATGATGGAGTACCACATGAATACCTCTTTTTGTAAGCTCTTTCCATACTCTCTTGGTGCGAGACAACTTCTTGGCTGAGCAGCTACCTCCCGGATCTCTCGCTACTTGGGACACCAGAGCATTCCTGAACAATTTCTATGACGATGCGAGGTCGGAGGAGCTCGAGGAACAAAGCTCTCAATTTTCTCAGGTCACAGAAGCACTCAAGGCTGCTTGGAGTGCGATTCAGATCCTACCGAGAGTATCATCGCGGTTTCAGTCAAGTTCAGCTGCTGGGATCTTTTACGAGAGGGATTGATTGGCGGTATCAAATGGCACTGGATTCTGCAAGCAACGGAACTTCAACACTAAGTTCCAACCGATGCAAGCTGATTGAGAACTTGGCGTCTAGCAATAGCACCAAGAATGCTGATTTGGCTGCTAGTGTTGCTGACGGTTAGAATTCTGAGGTTCAGGAAGCTGACACGATGCACAACCTCTTAGTGGGAAAGACGAAGAAGGCTGTACATTTTGCTGAGGAAGTAGGAACATTGAAGATGAGGCGGAGGATGTTAACTACATTGGTGGTTCGGTTTTCGAGTCAGCGATTTGGTTACAACAACAACGCTTGAACAACAATCAGCAAGGTGGTTACAAGTGCGAGGTAACCAATCTGGTTTTGGTGCCACTCAATTCGCCCAAAAACCACTTCAAAGCGGTGATTTTACTCGCCGATATGGTAATTCAGACCAACCGTATTCTCCGAGGTCTAGAGAGTAAGACGGAGATCCTTTTGGAACAAATTGGGACAAGAAAAGATGTAGTGGATTTCAATAGAAAGCTGGATAATTTATACGATCTGAATGGGAGAATCGGCGCTCAAATCCATCGAAGATGCTGGAAAATCAAATAGCTCGGACATCAGCCTGTCAAGGAAAGATAGTTCAACCACAGCATGGACATGTCAATGCAATCACCTCGCTAGAAGAGAGGATTTTGAATGAGATTCGGTGATCTGGTATAGAGCCGATACCTACCTGTCGATCGACACTTCGAGACCTGCTGCAGATTCGAAGGTTCTGAAGATGAAGATAAGAATTTTGACATTCCAGCGTGCGATCGATACCCCTATCTGTGTCGATCGACACCAACCTGCGAGAGCGGTACAAAACTCCAGTATCGATCGAACCTGTCACGTAGCAGTCGATACCCTTGCGAGCTGAATCAATAAGCGAAAGGACGAGAGAGATGGTTGAGAACAGGTATACAAACCAAAGCTCGAGGCATTGAATCTTAAGTAGAAGAAACTCGAGACTCAAATCCGCAGCAGCGTGAGAGAGACGAGGGTTTCTTCCAGGGAAGCCGAAGATCGAGCTCGCATCAACGCCATAAGTCAGAAGTGGAAAAGTGGTAAATTCAGGAGTTAAGCAGACTCCAATAGCTGAAAATCCGTCGATCTTGGAGATGGCGAGTGGGATGCTGAAAGTCCTAGATCGATCGACACCATCCCGGTATCGATCGATACGGGACAAAAGGAGGATGTTGAACCTGTCGAAGAAAGGGTGCCTGAAGTTGCTATCCTATTATTCCCAAGCTGACAAGAGAGGAGTGGGAGGCTGCTAGAAGCAAGTTTTTTGTCAAAAAATGGTTGTGGACCTCCCGCTGATACACCACCACCGTTGAGACAGTTGTGAGGGAAGACCGGGAAATTCTCGTTCCATGCTCCATCTCAGAGTAAACTTCAAGGAGTCTCTGACTCAGGGTCTAGTGTCAACGCCATGTCAAGCGATGCAGAGAGATTGAAAGCTATGAGATCTCTAACACGCTCTCACATACACGGATTCTTCTAGCGCTCACTCCCTTACGATTATTGATTTTTGTAAAATAGGAGATTGTCTGATTCCTACTGATTTTCAGGTTGTGGAGATGAGCCAGGATCCAGGGTGCCCTTGATTTTGGGAAGACCATTTATGGCTACTGTTGGCGCGATCATGGACACGCATAAGAAGAGATCTCTTTCTCTTGCATTGACGGAGACGCTTGCGATGTACTTCACCACTCGGAGGCGCCAGCATGTCTCGTGCATTGCCTCGGGCGAGACTCGATGATCGATCACACTCGATGAGTCTTATGATGAACCAAAAGTCGCAGATGTTTCAAATGATGAACCCCAACACCCCAAGAAAGTTGTGGAAGACCAAGCAACAAAGAGGAAGGCGACGAGCAAGAAGATCAACGGTGCTGCTAATTTCACTTTGATTCCTCAAGTGTGATGGAGATTCGATCGAATATGGTGAAGTGCAAGGGCACCTCGAAACCTTTAAGGTTAGAGTTCTCATTCCTACGGAGATGAAAGAGAAAGAAGAGGATATGATGAGCAAAACTTTGAAGCTGAGATGTCTGTGGAGCTTATTTCGAGTGAGTCCTCCACCTTGTCCCGATGATATCTTACCAAAGTCAAGCTCGTGACATTAAACAAGCGCTAGGGAGGCAACCCACGGTAAGTCTATAAATATGAGTTTTTTTTTTGTGTTTTGTTGTGTCTTGCGAATCAGGTCGGAAGAAGGATGGTCTGAGCCAGACGATCGACACCACCTATCGATCGACACCACCGCCTATGGTCCTCTTTCGACCTATTTCGCTTTTGTCCTTTGATTTCTTTCACCTCTCGGCTTACACACTGGGGACAGTTGTTTAAGTCTGGGGAGGTTAATGATATTGTGTTCTTTTGTTTTCTAAAAAAAAAAAAAAAAAAAAAATTTTGTTTTAATTGAGTCAAAACAACTAAGAGTTTTCTGAGGCTTGGCTTTGTTGTTCTGATTTTGCTTTTGAGTGACCACTGTTACAGGATTAGTTTTCGATTTGAAAATCCAAGGGATAACCTAGAGCAAAATACTCATGTCTCCAGAAGGTTCTTCACAAGCTTTAGCCAAATTTTGCACTTCATCTATGTTAGTGTTCTTAGAGCTTGATTCATCATTCATATCTGGCTAAGGAACCCATCATGTTTGAAAATTGTGGTATATCTCTCCCGTGAAAATTGTTGGATACATATTTTGTTAAACAGTAAAATATATATAAAAGATGAAATGATTTCCAGTAGAGGGTAGGAAAATTTCCTATGACCCCATTATTCTACTTAAGGAATGATCACACCAGGCCTGAAGTGAGGGGTAGGAAAATTTCCTATGACCCCATTATTCACCTAAGACTTTTGATACATTGAGAGGGTAAGAACGATTCGTAGCAAACACTATCAATACTCGTTCTGACCTTGATTTTGTATGCTGTTCAGATATACCTCGTTGTTGAAATCTAATAAGAACTGATTATGAAATAAGTCTAGGGAGATGAATACCGAAGCAATAAATGTTGTTGAATAAATGGTTCTTTGGCTATGATTGTATGGGCAAGAATCTAGAAAGTTCTTGAACACGATTGCAGCGATGAAACTAGGAGTGAATATTGGTGTGAGATAATAAGTGAAATCTTGGGAAGTTGGGGTTCCTATAGAAGTACATGGTGGTTAGTTGAGCGATCAGGCGAAGTGGGCGCTGGGAAAGGGCCATTACAGCGATTTCGGTAACAGTTCAGATCTCTTAGGTTTTTCAAACCTCTTTCTCTAACTTAGTTTTTGTTTTGCTTGAGGCAAGCAAGTCTGGGGAGTTGATATATCATGGATTTTACCTGTTTTTAGCCATGATATAAGTCGTTTATCGAGTCTTTCTAGTGCTTTTTCTATCATTTTAGAGTCTTTTCAGGTTTTAGCACGTTTGGGACGAAATTGGAGATTTTGGAGACATTTGGAGCCTTTTGGAGCAAACCGAAGAAAGTACCCGTTTGAAGTTTTAGATCGACGACACCATCATGGTATCGATCGATACACGAATCACAAGAGATTTTCGGAAGCCCGTAGAAGCCCAATCTTTCCTTATTTACAAAGAAGCCCAGCTCGTTTTAGACCTATTTAAGCAAACTCTAGTCTTTAGGTTAAGGAGACTTTACTTTGAACTATTATTTTGAGCCACCATTGAGATTTGAGAGCTTTTGTGAGGAGAGACGGATCCAAGACTCGTTCATCATAGAGAAGATCCCGAACCCTTGTTTTTATTCTTTTGTTTAATTTCATGATTTATTCAGTTATGTTATTTGTTTCATCTATCATGTCGAGTAGTCTCATTTAGGTTTAGGATTTCATATGGATTTCTCGATTTATGATAATTGATTTGTTAGGGTTCAAAATCTGAATAGTTCTTCACCATAGGTTGTTCTCAAAGCTATTTCTAACCTGATCACTAGAATATAGAACCTAGATTAATCGATTAGGCACGAGTGCAAGAGTAATCTGATAAAACCTAGGGTGAGCAAGATTATCTGCAAAGAGATTTGGTTTAATGAATTGTGAACATATCAAACTTGAATTGATTGCTGGTTTATTGTGTAGGATTTGAAAGAGATTTGGAATTTTAGACTTTAGACTTAGTTAGTTTTCAACGACATGGTTAACTATACTTTCGTGTTTGAGTTCAAGAACGGCACTTAATTGAATTGAACCTTAATTGATTAATTGTTATTTATCATTGATTTCCTGAGAGTTACCCTGAGCCTAATCCTTCCCTTGATTAAATCAACCCAATCGTATTTTGTTCTTCTAATTTACTGTCTAACCGTGATTTGCTTAGCTTAATCCTCACTAAATTATTTATTGTGTGAATTTTCTTGAGTTCTTGTGTTCGACCCCTGATATACTGCAGCAACTGCTTTAGTACTTTAGGGTATTAATTTGAGCATATCAGGGCTAGCCTTCAGACTTCAAGATGGCGTTTTTCTGGATGAGCTCGACCTAGGGGCTCGAGCTGCCTGCTAGAGCTGGGTGCAAAGTGCAGTTTTTGGTGCAGAATGCACTGGCTCGATCTGCTGGCTCAAGCTGCTTGCTAGAGTCAGTCTCCTTTCGAGTTTCTGGTCGAGTTAAGCTCTCCTTTTTCTCCATTTGACTTCAACATCTCCAATATCCCTTGAATGCACCTGAAACAAGTCCAAAATGCAAAATGCATGCAATCCTAATGCAAAACACTCTAGATGAGAGTCTATTCTTGTATGCATAGGTTGGTTCTTACCTTTAGCATTCTACTGAAGCTCATTACTTTTTCTTGAGAGATCCCTATTCTGAACTGATCAAACCATGTGAAAGGGACCATCTTTGTCTCTTAACCTTACCCTTAGCCAAATGAGTTCATTGAATGTGCATAGCTTGATTCATGGTTTCTGCTTAATTGAATATTAAAGTGAATGGTAGATTTGAATGCATGTCTAGGTTGAGATTTAATTGAAATTGTGCTGTGAAGAGTATGGCTAAAGTTTTTGAGTAGAGTTTATATGCTTTGCATTCTAGAACTAGCAACTTGGACATTGAGATCATCTGTTATATCTGCAAGCTTTGGTTCTGACTCCCCATTTCCAAACCTCTTCTCCATCTTATTCTTATATGTTTGCTTGAGGGCAAGCAAAGACTAAGTTTGGGGGAGTTGATATGTCTGTATTTTACATGGTTTTAGCATGCATTTATCACCCTTTTTAGCCTCGTTTAATAGCATGTTCTTAGCATTTGTGTCTAGTTTTGCATACTTAGAGCATTTTGCATTAGGTTTGCATACATTCTGCATTTTGGAGTCTATTCAGGTGTGCACTTAAGGAGTATTGATTGTTGAGGCCAAATGGAGAGAAGGAAGAAGGGAAAACCAAGGTCCTCACCACACAGCTCGAGTCAACCACTCGAGCCGGAGCCAAAGGAGCTGTCTTGGAACCAGCTCGACCGCGCCACTCAAGCCAGCCACTCGAGTCCATGCCAAAGGTGCCGTCTTTTAACCAGCTCGATCCCCACACTCGAGCCCCTACTCGAGTCCGCACCAAAGGAGCAGTCTTGATTCCAGCTCGACCCAACCTACTCGAGTCCCCTGGTCGAGCTGACCATAAAAATGCAGTCTTGATCCCAGCTCGACCAAACCACTCGAGTGCCTGCTCGAGCCGGAGATAAAAGTGCCGTCTTGAAGTTTTTTTTTACGGACTCGACCACTTCACTCGATCCAGCTTGCTCGAGCCCGCCTCCTAATTTGCTATTTTGTCTTTTTTATATTTAGGGTGTTTAACTAAGAGTATAAATACTCTGTATGAGATTAGGACGAGAGGATTCACGTTTTTTTAGGCTCTTATCATCTGTTCATCTGTTCTTACTTCTTGAATCATAGAACCCTGAATCTACTGAGTATTTGTGTTTGAATCTTTCTATCCTTTCTTTTCTCTTCCTTATCTTTATGATTATGAAAGTTTTATTCATTTCTGGGTTTTTGAGTTTGATGTTCTTAATGATCTGTGAGTAGTTTTCTAGGGTTCTTAAGGATGGGTTAGGTTTAGGTTTGGAATCATACTCTCCTAGGTGGCTTAGGGTTAGATCAGACGAAATCCCTTCTGGATTAGTGCTCTTAATGCTAGTTTCTCTCTGATCAATTAAAATTAGATAATAGTTTTTTCCACACCCAGAAGGTGTTTGATGAAATGCCTGAACCAACTAATTCCAGAGATTTGCATGCCTAGCCTAAGAGATTGGATGTCTAGGGTGTTTATTGGCTTAAATAGATTGAATCTTAGTGCCTTGCTAAGCTAGATTTCGCTAGAGAGATTTAGGTCTCGAACTAGTTAGCTTGAGGTTATCTATCACGAAAGTGGCTTTAGCTACTGTTGAATCTATTGTCTAGGGATTAGCTAGATAGATTTTGTTAAGCCCCTAGTTAGATTAGGAGGATAGACTGACCAACCCCATCCTTAGGACCTTCTTTGTTCTTGATTGATCTCTGCTTTTGCTCTGTCTTTAGTTTCTGTTTTCGTTCTGTATTCGCTCTGTTTATGATTTCTGTTATTGCCTTTGATTTCCATTTGCTTAGTTGATAGTTTCACCATTTACTGAACTTGCTTGTCTTGACTTATACGGTTTGATTGCATCCTTTCTGGCTAATATCGCACTCATTTGGATTGATACCTTTCTGTACTACAATGACATGATAGTGCATTGAGGCATTTGACAGATAGCATAAACATAAAAAATCTGTTATTTCACGAACCAATGGTGAAGCCTCTAACCGAAACCAAACGAGAATCTAAGGCTCTTAGAACCCGAGAATTTGTGTGCTTCAAGTGTAGGGAGCGAGGCCACATAACAAAGGATTGCCCAAGTTCGAAATCCTTACTATTAAGTCCATTCGCCGAAAACGATTGTAAAGTGGAAGAGGGTACTTTTGAGGCAAGTGACAAAGTGGTTGAAGAGGTAGTATACCCCGAGATTGGAGAGCTGCTAGTCACCATGAAAGTCTTAAATGCCGTTCATGAATCGGAGGAAAGCAATCAACACGAAAACTTATTCCATACTCGGTGTACGAAAAAGGGAAAGGTTTGTTCTCTTATCATTGATAGTGGGTCTTGTGTGAATGTGGCTAGCTCATGCATGATAGAAAAATTGCATATAGACACCACTCAACATCCTCATCCATAGAAGCTTAGGTGGCTAAGTGAAAAGGCAGAATTGAGCATAAGTGAACAAGCTAGGATTCCCTTTAGCATAGGAAAATATTGTGATGATGCTTTGTTTGATGTGATTCCTATGCATGCAAGTCATCTTTTACTAGGTCGTCCTTGGCAATATGATAGAGAGGTTGTGCATAATGGAAAAACTAATCAATATACCTTCATGTTTAGCAAGAAACGGACTAGTCTAGCTCCTTTAACTCCATCACAAGTGCATGATATGCGGATTAAAATGTCTAGAGAGAAGAGAAGTGCAAAAACTAATTTTCTCATAGCTCCTAGTGATGTTAGGAGAGCATTGCATGATAATACATGTCATATCGTACTAATGGTCTTTAAAGAAGTGTTGAGTTCAGGTTGTTCGACAAGTTGTAGACCGTTTCCAAGATGTCTTCCCAGAAGAACTACCAACCGGTCTACCACCGTTGAGGGGTATTGAGCATCAAATCGATTTTGTTCCCGGGGATCAACTACCAAACCGATCCGCATATAAAGTGAACCCCAATGAAGCTAAAGAGCTAGAAAAGCAAGTGAGAGACTTGATGGAGAGGGGCTTCGTGAGGGAGAGCTTAAGCCCGTGTGTTGTCCCCGTTTTGTTGGTACCAAAGAAAGATGGGTCTTACCGAATGTGCGTCGATTGTAGGGCTATCAACAATATTACGATCAAATACCATCACCCTATACCGCGATTAGATGACATGTTGGATGAGCTAAGTGGTGCCACTATCTTTTCAAAGATCGACCTTAAAAGCGGATACCACCAAGTACAGATGCGGCAGGTGACGAATGGAAGACCGCGTTTGATATGCTCAAATTAATACCCTATAATGATACTAAAGCAGTTGCTGCAGTAAAGTTAGGGGTCGAACACAAGAACTCAAGAAAACTCACGCAATAGATGAAAGATGCAGATTGTCTAGCAAGCTAATTTATGAGAAAACAGATGATTGAATTAAACTTAGGTCGATTTATATGGAAGGAAACTAGGCTCAGGGAAATTCTCAGGAAATCAATGATAAACAACAATTAATCAATTAAGGTTCAATTCAATTAAGGGTTGTTCTTGAACTCAAACACGAAAGTATAGTTAACCATGTCGTTGAAAACTAAGCCGTCTAAAATTCCAAATCTCTTTGCAAATCCTACACAGTAAACCAGCAATCAATTCAAGTTTGATATGTTCACAATTCGATTAAACCAAATCTCTTTGCAGATAATCAATTGCTCACCAAGGTTTTAGATTTCGATTACTTTTATTGCTGTCGATTAATCTAGGTTATATTCTAAGTGATCGGGTTAGAAATAGCTTTGAACAACTATGGTGAAGAACTATTCAGATTTTGAACCTAACAAATCAATTATCATAAATCGAGAGAAATCCATATGAGAACTCCTAAACCTAAATGAGACTACTCGACATGATAGATGAAACAAATAACATATGAATAAATCATGAAATTAAACAAAAGAATAAAACAAGGGTTCGGGATCTTACATGATGAACAAAGTCTTGGATCTCTCCCTCACAATGGCTCTCAAATCTCAATAGTGAAAATAAAGTAGTTCAAAGTATCCTCCATTAACCTAAAGACTAAGAGTTTGCTTAAATAGGTCTAAAAACACGAGCTGGGCTTCTTTGTAAATAAGGGAAAGTATTGGGCTTCTTTTGGTGAGAATTCGTCCTTGGACATCTATCTCGCGTCGATTCGTCGGTATCGATCGATACGAGATGGTGTCGATCGATACTCGGCTTGAAAACGAGTATGTCGGTATCGATCGATACCGGGATGGTGTCGTCGATACTTGGCGGTACTTTCTTGGTTTGCTCCAAAAGGCTCCAAATGTCTCCAAAATCTCAATTTGTCCCAAACGTGCTAAAACCTGAAAGACTCTAAAATGATAGAAAAAGCACTAGAAAGACTTCGATAAAAGCGACTTATATCATGGCTAAAAATGGGTAAAATCCATGATATATCAACTCCCCGACTTAGCCTTTTTGCCCAGCAAAACAGAAAACTAAGTTAGAGAAAGAGGTTTAAAAACCTTAGAGATCTGAACATACGCTGTAATGATCCCTCTTCCTGTTGCCTGATCAGCAGAATCTAACCACCATGTACTTCTCCGTAGAACTGACTTCCCAAGACTTCACTTATTATCTCACACCAATATTCATCCAAGCTCTCATCGCCGTTTCAATCAGTGTGTTTCTAGATTCTTGCACATACAATATCATAGCTAAAGAACCCTTTATTCAACAACATTTATTGCTTTTCGGTATCCTTTATCTCCCCCAGACTTATTTCATGATCAGTTCTCGTTGGATATTCAACAGCGCAGGTTTATCTGAACAGCATATACAAATCAAGGTCCGAAGCGCGAGTATTGATAGTGTTTGCTACCGAATCCCCGGTTCTTACCCTCTCAATGTATCAAAAGTCTTAGGTGAATAATGGGGTCATAGGAAATTTTCCTACCCCTCACTTCAGGCCTTTGTGTGATCATTCCTTATCCAAGTAGAATAATGGGGTCATAGGAAATTTTCCTACCCCTCTACTCGGCGGAAATCATTTCATCTTTTATATAGATTTTACCTGTTTTAATGCAAATATGTATCCAACAATTTTCACGGGAGAGATATACCACAATTTTCAAGCATGATGGGTTCCTTAGCCAGATATGAATGATGAATCAAGCTCTAAGAACACTAACCGCGTAGATGAAGTGCAAAATTTGGCTAAAGCTTGTGAAGAACCTTGCTGGAGACATGAGTGATTTCTAGCTGGCTGGTTATCCCTTGGATTTTTCATTAGTCGAACTGAAACTAATCCTGTAACAGTGGTCACTCAAAAGCAAAATCAGAACAACAAATTCAAGCAAAAGACAGATCTTCAAGTGGTTTTGACTCAATAAAAACATATAAATAAGAAAACAAAAAGTCAATGTCGATGACCTCCCAGACTTAACAACTGTCCCAGTGTTTATCAAGCCTAGAGAAGGTGAAAGAAATCAAAGGACAAAACGAAATGGGTCAAGAACAAGAGGTGTTACCATAGAGTGGTGGTGTCGATCGATACCAAGGTGGTGTCGATCGATCTTTGAGACAAAACGACCTTTCTTCGACCTGATTCAAAGACACAACAAAAACAAAAACAAAACTCATATTTATAGACTTACGTGGGTTGCCTCACTAACGCTTGTTTAATGTCACGAGCTTGACTTTGGCTAAGTTATCAGTCGGACAAGGTGGAGGACTCACTCGAAAATAAGTTCCAACCAGGCATTAGCTGAAGTTTTGCTCATCATATCCTCTTCTTTCTCTTTCATCTCCGTAGGAATGAGAACTCAACAGAGAAAGGTTTGAGGGTGCCTTGCCTTACCTTATATTGATCGAATCTCCATCACTTCTGAGGAATCAAAGTGAAATTAGCAGCACCGTTGATCTTCTTGCTAAAGTCGTCTTCCTCTTTGTTGCCTTGGTCTTCTCATACTTTCTTGGGGTGTTGGGGGTTCATTTGAAACATCTGCGACCTTTGGTTCACCATAAGACTCATCGAGCAGATCGATCATCAGAGTCTCGCCGAGGCAGTGGTGATGCAGACATTTGCAGGTGCTCCTCCGGAGGAATGACATCGTAGAAGGCGTCTCCGTTAATGCAGAAGAAAGATTCTCTTCTTATGCGTGTCCATGATCGCAACATGTAATAAATGGTCTTCCCAAAATCAAAGGGCACCTGGATCCTTGGCTCATCTACACACCTGAAAATGGTAGGAATCGAGACAATCTCTATTTTAGTAAAATTGTAGCGTAAGGGGTGAGCTAGAAGAATCTATGTAGCGTGTTAGGAGATCTCATATCAGCTTTCAATCTCTCTGCAATCGCCCTCGACATGGCGTTGACACTGGCCCAGGAGAGACTCCTGAAGTTTACTCTGAGAGATGGAGCATGGGTCAGGTCCCTCTCACAGCTGTCTTCCGCGGTGGTGGTGTATCGACAGCGGAGGTCCTGACCATTTTTTGACAAAACTTGCTTCAGCCTCCCACTCCTCTCTTGTCAGCTTGGGAATAATAGGATAGGGCAGCTGACATGGCCCTTTCTTTGACAGGTTCAACATCCTCAGGGCCTTTGTCCGGTATCGATCGATCGGGATGGTGTCGTCGATCTACAGGGATTTTCAGCATCCCACTCTATCTCGAGCAAGATCGAGGATTTTCAGCTATTGAGTCTTAACTCCTGAATTTACCACTTTTCCACTTCTTAGACTTATGGCGTTGATGTGAGCTCTTGGATCTTCAGTCTTCCTGGAAGAAACCCTCTTGTCTTCTCACAGCAGCTGCGGTGCGAACAATTTGAGTCTCGAGTTTCTTGCGACAGATTCAATGCCTCGAGCTTTGGTTTGTATACGTTCCTCAACTACTCTGTCCTTTTCTCAGTTATTGATTCAGCTGCGAAGGGTATCGACCGATACCGGATGAGTGTCGATCGATCTGGAGTTGCGAGGTTGGTGTCGATACGAGGCGGTGTCGGTCGATACTAGTATCACGAATACGAACACGTCATCTCAGGCTCAAAATCCTCTTCTCTAGCGCTCGAGGTGATTGACATGTCCATGCTGTGGTTGAACTATCTTTCCCTTGACAGCTGGCGATGTAGTATTTGATTTTCCAGCATCTTATTGATTTAGAGCGTCGATTCTCCCATTCAGATCGTGTATAAATTATCCAGCTTTTGAAATCCACTGATCATCTTTGTCCCTGCAAAAATTTGTTCCAAGAGGATCTCGTTTTACTTTCTCGACTTGTAACCACCTTGCTGATTGTTAAGCTTTGTTGTAACCAAATCGCTGACCACGAAAGCCAGAACCACTGTACAATATACTCTGCCTCATCTTCAATGTTCTCTACTTCCTCAGCAAAATGTATTGCAGCCTTCTTCGTCTTTCCCACTAAGAGGTTGTGCATCGTGTCCAACTTCGCTGAACCTCAGCAATCTGCGACCGTCAACAACACTAGCGAGCCGTTTTCGCCCGAAATCAACATTTCTTGTGCATTGCTAGACGCCAAGTTCTCAATCAGCTTCACAGCATCGGTTGGAACCTAGTGTTGAAGTTCCCTGCTGCTTGCAGAATCCAGTGCCATCTCGATACCGCCAATCAATCCTCTTGTAAAAGATCGAGCAGCTGAACTTGACGTGATGCGGACAGTCTCTCTGGTAGGATCTGGCACTTAAAGCAGCCTTGAGTGCTTGTTGGTCCTGAAATTGAGAGATCTTGTTCCGAGCTCCTCCGATCTCGCATCGTCATAGAAATTGTTCAGGAATGCGTTCTTGGTTTGTTCAAGTAGAAGAGATCCAGGAGAAGCTGCTTCAGCCAGTAAGCTGCCTCTCCACCAAGAGAGTATGGAAAGAGCTTACAAAGAGATATTCATGTGTGCTCCATTGTACTTCATCTTGGTGACCAAGTCCCTCGAATTTCGATGTGATCCATAGGGTGCTCATGAGAGAGAGACCGGTGAAGGGTGCTGTCAACAAGAGTGAAAAGCAGGTTTCAGCTTGATAAGCTCAAATTAATACCCTAAAAGTACTAAAGCATGTCAGTAAAGATATCGTGGGTAACACAAGAACTCAAGAAAACTCACGCAATGATGATGCATTGAGCAAGCAAACAAATGATCAATAAAACAAATGATCGAATAACTTAGTTGATTTGATAGAAGGAAACTAGCTCAGGGTAACTCTGAAATCAATGATAAACAACAATTAATCAATAAGGTTCAATTCAATTAAGCTACTGCTCTTGAACTCAAACACGATAAAGTAACAAATGTCGCATAAAACTAACTAAGTCTAAAGTCTAAAATTCCAAATCTCTTTGCAAATCCTACACAGAAACCAGCAATCAATTCAAGTTTGATATGTTCACAATTCGATTAAACCAAATCTCTTTGCAGATAATCCAATTGCTCACCCTAGGTTTTATCAGTTACTCTCATTGACTGTCGTGCCTAATCGATTAATCAGGTTCTATATTCTAAGTGTCGTTAAATAGCTTTGAGAACAACCTATGGTGAAGAACTATTCAGATTTTGAACCCTAACAAATCAATCATCATAAATCGAGAAATCCATATGAGAACCCTAAACCAAAGGAGACTACTCGACATGATAGATGAAACAAATAACATCACGAATAAATCATGAAATTAAACAAAAGAATAAAAACAAGGGTTCGGATCTCTATGATGCAGTCTTGATCCGTCTCCCTCACAAAAGTTCTCAAATCTCAATGGTGGCTCAAGAATAAGTGAAAAGTAAAGTCCCTAACCTAAAGACTAAGAGTTTGCTTAAATAGTCTAAAAACACGAGCTGGGCTTCTTGTAAATAAGGGAAAGTATTGGGCTTCTTGCGAGAATTCTCGCCTCGATATCTATCTCCGCTGTTAGCCGTATCGACGATGATGGTGTCGATCGACACTATGCTTCAAAAATCGGTATCGATCGATACCAGGATGGTGTCGATCGATACGTGCTTCAAAACGGGTACTTACTCCAAAAAGGCTCCAAATGTCTCCAAAATCTCCAATTTCGCCCCAAACGCTAAACCTGAAAAGACTCTAAAATGATAGAAAAGACTAGAAAGACTCGAAAACGACTTATATCATGGCTAAAAACGGGTAAAATCCATGATATATCAACTCCCCTTTACTTCCCGATCTGGTACCGAAATCGCTGTAATGATCCCTCTTCCCAAGCGCCCACCGCCGCCTCGATCAGATCTAACCTCCATGTACTTCTCCATCTAATTCCCACTTCCACAGACTTCACTCATGACCCGCTAAGTGTTCTCATCCAAGCTTATCATCGCCATCATCGCTAAAATCAATGTCCACGAACTTTCTAGATTCTTTGTCATACAATACCATAGCTAAGGAACAATTCATTCAACTTTTCTTGGTATTTAACTCCCCTGCACTTATTTCACAACTTCATTTTTTTTTTTTTTTTTTAACTGCATATACAAATCAAGGTTCGAGACGCGAGTATTGATAGTTAGCTACCGAATTCCTGTTCTTACCCTCTCAATGTATCCAGTTCTTATTGATTCTTTTTAACGCATATACAAATCAAGGTTCGAGACGAGCGATAAGTGTTAGCTACCAATTCCCTGTTCTACCCTCTCAATGTATCCAGTACTTATCAGGGGAGATCTACCATTTCTTTCATACGCATAGTTCCTTAGCTAGGTAATGAATGATGAATCAAGCTCTTTGACATTTACCTATTGATGAAGTGCAAAATTTGGCTAAAACTTGTGATGAAAACTTGTGAGACAATCCATGAATTCTGGCTGGTTTATCTCCTGATTTTCATTAGTCGAACGAAACTAATCCTCGTAATGGTCACTAAAAGCAAAACCAGAACATCAAAACCAAGCACAGAATCTCTAAGTTGTTTTGACACTAAAAACATTTTTTTTTTTAAAATGAACACACAATATCAAGAATACCTCCCCAGACTTAAACAACACTGTCCCCAGTGTTTATCAAGCCCAGAGAAGGTGAAAGAAATCAAAGGACAAAACGAAATAGGTCAAGAACAAGAGGTGTTACCATAGAGCGGTGGTGTCGATCGATACCAAGGTGGTGTCGATCGATACGGAACAAAAACGACCATCCTTCTTCCGACCTGATTCGCAAGACACAACAAAACACAAAAACAAAAACTCATATTTATAGACTTACCAGTGGGTTGCCTCCCACTAAGCGCTTGTTTAATGTCACGAGCTTGACTTTGACTAAGATATCAGTCAGGACAAGGTGGAGGACTCACTCCGARATAAGCTCCACAACCAGACATCTCCAGCTTCAAAGTTTTGCTCATCATATCCTCTTCTTTCTCTTTCATCTCCGTAGGAATGAGAACTCTAACCTTAGAGAGGTTTCGAGGTGCCCTTGCACTTCACCTTATATTCGATCGAATCTCCATCACACTTCTGGGAATCAAAGTGAAATTAGCACCGTTGACTTCTTGCTCGCCGCCTTCCTCTTTGCTGCCTTGGTCTTCCACAACTTTCTTGGGGTGTTGGGGGTTCATTTGAAACATCTGCGACTTTTGGTTCATCATAAGACTCATCGAGCGATCGATCATCGTAGTCTCGCCGAGGCAATGGTGATGCGCGAGACATCGGGTGCTCCTCCGAAGGAATGGCATCGTAGAAGACGCTCTCCAATGCAAGAGAAAGAGATTCTCTTATTAGCGTGTCCATGATCGCGCCAACAGTAGCCATAAATGGTCTTCCCAAAATCAAGGGCACCTGGATCCTTGGCTCATCTCCACAACCTGAAAATCAGTAGAATCGACAATCTCCTATTTTAACAGTAAATCAAGAATAGCGTAAGGGAGTGAGCAAGAATCCGCTGCATGTGAGAAGCGTGTTTAGAGATCTCATATCAGCTTTCAATCTCTCCGCAATCGCTCGACATGACGCTGACACTAGACCCGAGTCAACGAGACTTGAAGTTTACTCTGAGATGGAGCATGGAACTGAAAATTTCTGGTCTTCCTCTTGTCAACGCTCGCCGGTGGTGGTGTATCGCAACTGAGGTCCCGCAACCATTTTTTTGAAAAACTTGCTTCAGCTCTCCCACTCCTCTCTTGTCAATAATAGATAGGCAACTTCGCTGTAGACCTTTCTTCAACCATCTCTGTCCTTTCTCGTTATGATTCAGCTGCGGTATCGACCGATACCGCATGAGTGTCGATCGACACGAGTTTGATCGCCTCTATGTGCCGATCCGACACGTGGGTGTCGATCGATACGTGGAATCTCAGAATTCTTATCTCCATCTTCAGAACCTTCAATCACAGAGTCTGAGTATCGATCGATACCGTGGGTATCTCGATACTAGTATTACGGATACGACATAGTCATCTCAGCTCAAAATCCTCTTCTCTCGAGGTGGATTGACATGTCCATGCTGTGGTTGAACTATCTTTCCTGACAGCCGATGTCCGAGCTATTTGATTTTCCAACATCTTCTCGATGGATTTCGAGCCGATTCTCCCATTCAGATCAGTGTATAAATTATCCAGCTTTCTATTGAAATCCACAGTCATCTTTTCGTCCCCAGAATTTGTTCCAAGAGGATCTCCGCCTCTACTCTGACCTCGGAGAATGCGGTTCAAGCTGAATTCCGTATCGGCGAGTAAAATCACCCTTGAAGTGGTTTCGCGAATAGTGGCACCAAAACCAGATTGGTTACCTCCGACTTGTAACCACCTGCTGATTGTTGCTGAAGCTTCTCGGTTGTTGTTGTAACCAAATCGCTGACCCGAAAACCGAACCACCAATGTAGTTAACATCCTCCGCCTCATCTTCAACCCTATTTCCTCTGCCTTCTTCCCACTAAGAGGTGCGGCATCGTGTCCAGCTCGAACCTCAGAATCTGAACCCACAACACTCAGAGCCTTTTCAAAATCAGCATTTCGTGCTATCTAGACGCCAAGTTCTCAATCAGCTTCACAAAGCATCGGTTGGAACCTGTTGAAGTTCCTGCAGAATCCAGTGCCATCGATACCGCCAATCAATCCTCTCGTAAAGATCCCGAGAAATGAACTGACGAAACCTGATGCGGCTCGGTAGATCGAATCACCCAAGCAGCCTGAGTGCTTGACCTGAGAAAATTGAGAGCTTGTTCCCGAGCTCCTCCGATCTCGCATCGTCATAGAAATTGTTCAGAATGCGTCTGGTCTGCTCCAAGTGAGAGATCCGGAGGTTAGCTTCAGCCGCAAGTTCTCCACCAAAGAGTATGGAAAGAGCTTACAAAAGAGGTATTCATGTGGTACTCCATTGTACTTCATACCGTGACCAAGTCCTCGATTCTCGTGGATCCATGGGTGCTCATGAGACCGTGAAGGGTGCTGTCCAACAAGAGAAGAAGCTTCACCAAAGTCATTCCTCCTGAAAGTTGAATACGGATCGCCGCACGATTGCGCAGAATTGATCCGGTCGGTTGTAATCGCAAGTCCGCTCAGCAACATTGGGGTTGTGAGAGGTATTTGTTCACCTTCCTCATCATGCACCAAACCTGTGGAAGATCCATCTCAACGTAGTTCTTTCCTCGAATTCGCGCTCAAGCTCGCTAGCTCGAGGAGAGATTGATCAGTGTGTGTCCTTCTTTCTCCTGGTGGTACGCTGATGCATACACCTGAAAATCAAAAGACGAGAAGATAAGTAACCAAAATTTAAAAATGTAGTGTCGATCGATATACCGGAGTATCGACGATATCGACGACTTAACTTAGACAAAATCGACAACTAAAATTTAAAGGTGAATTTTAGAGTCCCCTGACGGCGCCAAATTTGATATGCTCAAATTAATACCCTAAAGTACTAAAGCAGTTGCTGCAAGATATCGGGTCGAACACAAGAACTCAAGAAAACTCACAAAGAAAGATGCAGATTGCAAGCAAACAAATGATTAATAGAAAACAAATGATCGAATTGAGGTTGATTTATGAAGGAAACTAGGCTCAGGGTAACTCTCAGGAAATCAATGATAAACAACAATTAATCAATTAAGGTTCAATTCAATTAAGTACTGCTTCGAACTCAAACACGAAAGTATAGTTAACCAACCGCTATAAAACTAACTAAGTCTAAAGTCTAAAATTCCAAATCTCTTTGCAAATCCTACACAAGAAACCAGCAATCAATTCAAGTTTGATATGTTCACAATTCGATTAAACCAAATCTCTTTGCAGATAATCCAATTGCTCACCCTAGGTTTTATCAGTACTCAATTGCATCGTCGCGTCTAATCGACACAGGTTCTATTCTAAGTGATCGTTGAAATTTTGAGAACAACCTATGGTGAAGAACTATTCAGATTTTGAACCCTAACAAATCAATCATCATAAATCAGAGAAATCCATATGAGAACCCTAAACCTAAAATGAGACTACTCAGACATGATAGAAACAAATAACATAACTGAATAAATCATGAAATTAAACAAAAGAATAAAAACAAGGGTTCGGATCTTCTCTATGAACAAAGTCTTGATCCGCCTCACAAAAGTTCTCAAATCTCAATGGTGGCTCAAGAAATTCAAAGTAAAGTCTCCTTAACCAAAGACTAAGAGTTTGCTTAAATAGTCTAAAAACACGAGCTGGGCTTTGTAAATAAGGGAAAGTATTGGGCTTTTGGCGAATTCTCGCCCTGGATATCTATCTCCTCTGTTGCTCGATCGATACCGATGGTGTCGATCGATACTATGCACGGTATCGATCGATACCGATGGTGTCGATCGATACTGCTTCAAAACGGGTACTTTCTCTGTTTCTCCAAAAAGGCTCCAAATGTCTCCAAAATCTCCATTTCCCCAAACGTGCTAAACCTGAAAAGACTCTAAAATGATAGAAAAAGCACTAGAAAGACTCGATAAAACGATTTATATCATGGCTAAAAACGGGTAAAATCCATGATATATCACAGCTCAAAGTCATTCCTCTGGAAAGTCGTAGAAGCTAACATTTGTAACTCATAAAAAATGTACCTCGATCTGCGAATAGGTGATCAAAATGGAGACTTTCGCAGGCTTTCTTACAGGATGGAGGTTTCTTTAGAGGTGCTGTAGGAGTTATTGGAGACTTCTCAATTTGAGAATCTGACTTGCTGCATTAGAACTTTCAGGTGTAGTTCAGAAGAGGTTGGATTTGTTGTCTCAAAGACAACTCTATTTGGTGCCATGCTATCAAGCTTTTGCAGACTGCTCCACGCCTCATGTCAGCAGAGCCTCCATATAAATGCAGTAGTTTGACTACATCATCAACATGTACTTTAATTGCATTTGGACCAAGAGGTAGTCCATTCACCAACGCTTAGGTTCTCGCCTCGCCATCGGCCTACTGACCACTTCATCATTCTTGATGTAATCCATGAGCTTGCATATGTTATTTTCAACTAGGGCTCAGTAACAAATTTCAAAAAAGAGGAAAATTAGCAATAACAAAGAGCTGTGCCTAAAAGATGAAGAGCAACCATACATAACCAAAGTTAAGAAACTTAACCCTAGTGCAATGTCCTCCGACATGAAACCTTTGTTGAATAATGCAGATGCTTGCCATGCAACCATTTCGCCAAGTTGCATCCTCAATAGAAACATCTCGCTGGGCCTCCATAGCATCTGTTTGATAGCAGATTCAATCAAAACCTTCACATGGTCAGGGCCTATTGGAATTCCATTCACCAACTCATCAGATCGAAGACACAACACGGCCCTCAGCAACATTCTCCTCAACACAGCCTACCAACCAAATAACACTTGGGAAGTGATTTGGTGTTTACACTCTAATATGGAAAATAAAGAATGAGATATCAGCTCATAAATAAAAGTCTACGATAAGTATAGATGTCAATGCATACCCTATAAATCGAAGTTTTCACCAACATCGTCTGAGTGTTCTGTCATATGAGAAGCAATGGCCATATATCATTATCTTGATAAAACTGAGTAAATAATAATCAGTAGACCAATGTGAAGAATATGCTAACCTGGTTATTAATTTTGGCAAGTAAACTCTCAACCTGTTTCTGCATTTGAAATTGCTTTTCTTCCATAGCAGCCATACAATGCTTCGACTTGAAACAAGCAAATTTGGTCAAGCTCATGCCTCTACCCATTGCCCTCAATCTCCCAGGATTATCAGGTCCCAAAATCTGGATTAGCATATCTTCCTTTGGATTCGTTGTTGCTGAATCATGAGGACTGTCCATGTCTGATGCCTGTCTCTGGAAACACAATTCCAAATTAATAAGAACCACCAACCATCTCAACCAATTTACAGATTCTTTGAATAAAATTAATAGAACTTACAATCATTTCAGTTGCAGTATCGTTTACAGGGGTACCATCCTTTTTAGTACGAGACTTGACTAAACTCTTTCGTCACACTAGATGGTTCTGCTCTTTACCAAATMTTCTCTCACTCTGACCATTYCTTTACGYCCGCAAGTGTGAGGTATCTGCTTCCTTCTTCTTTCCTTGTATGAATCACTGACAACCTAGAGAAGAATGAAAAACTTAAATGTTGCTATTCCATATGACAATAAACAAAGACAAATAAGTTAATACCTTAAAGGCGTTACTAGTCTTCTCTCTCACAAATTTACGCCATTCGGTTGTAAGCACATTAGCAGGTCGCAGACTCATCCTTTCTTTTAATGTTGTAGCTTCCCTCACTTTGGTCACCAGGCGTGATTTAGATGCTCGAAACAGACATCCCATCTGCTTAAACACAGCAGCCTTTTTGAACGCTTCATCCACGTCAAACCTTGCCTGCATTCAGTTTCAAATAAAAAATACCAATTAAGATTGAAAGACAACCAAATACAAGTTAAACTTAACATATGTAAAAGAGAAGAAAAGATTACCAGAATAGATTTCCACAGAACATTTCTGATATCTTCACTAATTTTTTTCCAATTATCGATAACGACTGGAACATGTTCACGCATTCAACATACCTAAGTAGATGATAAAACCACTGACCCTGGACCACAGGGTTCACCCAAATCAGTAAAGTCAACATGCCCCGCTCATGTGGATCCTTGGCAATATGTTTCATCCTAGTTGGTCCTCGAATTTTTACGCTTTGGTTCTTCAACTGATTCGCCTGAGGTTGCACTTCCTCATCTAAGGTTTCATTCAGTGGTTCTACTTCATCTTCTTCAATTACCACACCTTCTCCATTCAGTACATCTTGCTTTGGTTCTTCTACTTCTCTATTATCTTCATGTCTCTCTTCTTCAAACTGTTTGTTCTGTATCTCTTCTTCCAACTGTTTGATCTGTATCTCTTCTTCCAACTGTTTGTTCTGAATCTCCTCATCCAACTGTTTCTTTTTTGACTCAACAACAGTTTGTTTGTTGGATTTGTTTTTTGTTACACGCCTGTTTCTTTGATTGCCCATCTTACTTCACCTGAAACAAATTAAAAGAGTTGTTAAATTACAGTTCATAATTGAAATCGCACACAAAGAGACATACACACATCAAAGAAACCAAAGCCACAACACACATAAACAAGTCACACAAAAATTCCTTCACAGTCACTTCGAGTATTTCTAGCTTCATCAACCAAGTCATCATTATCCATGTCAACTACTGAAAAAAATGGCCCAACATCTGCATTTCCATTTTCAGCATCTTCATCACTGTATCTTCTTGTGGGACCTCTCATAGCTACATACCAACTAGAATTATCATCTACCCTTGAATAAAATATTTGCTTTGCTTGAGAGGCTAGTATGTATGGATCTCTTGCAAATGACACTTGACTTTGGTTGAGATTGACAATTGTGAATCCATCTTCTACCTTCACTCCATTACCTCTGTTTGCCCATTGACAGTGGAATACAGGAACGTAGAAGGTATTGTAATCAAGCAGTAAAATCTCAACCACTCTGCCATAGTATGATACTAAATCAACCATCTGAGAAGTGTCTTTTGCACTAGCCCTACACATTGCCGTGGCCTCATACAACACCCCACTATTCTGAGTTTGCCTGTCAACTGCTTTTGTGTGAAACCATCCATCTAGATAGCTCATCCTCGTCTACTGGTTCTTCCTCTTCCTCTGACTCACTAGATTCATCATCAGTATTGGAGTCTGATCCAACACAATCTTTCATCTTCCTCTTCCTTCCAGATACTTTCACCTTTCCAAAATCATTCTTGTAATTTTTGAGTAATTGGTGTATGTTATGACCGCTGAGAATCCTATCTCTTCTCCCATGCTCAGCTTTACCATCAAACCATGCTTTCTTTCCTCTATAAGCATGTGTGGGAGGCAGACCTTTTCGATGGGACATATATACATGCTTTCTGCAATTACTCAACCACATACTGTCTGTGTGTTTCCCACACACAGGACAACCTATTGTTCCCTTGACTTTACAGCCTGCAAGATTTCCATACGCAGGAAAATCCTGAATGGTCCAGAGAAGCATTGCTCTTAACATGAAAGTAGTGTGACTGTAATAGTCATACGTTAACTCTCCTTTCTCCCACAGATGGTTTAGATCCTCTATAAGTGGTTCTAAGTACACATCTATATTGTTTCCAGGTTGGGTTGGACYAGGAATCAGCAATGACAACATGATGTTCTCCTCCTTCATACATTTGTCAGGTGACATGTTGTAATTGACTAGCAAAACAGGCCAAGCACTGTAATTAACATTCTTCATGTTAAAAGGATTAAAACCATCAGTGGAGAGTCCAAGCCTAATGTTCCTTTCTTCAGCTGCAAATGACGGGTATTTGTCATTAATTTGATCCCACACGCACTCACCTGATGTCTGCTTTTTCTATCGCTACTCTTGTTAGTAAAGTGCCACCTTAAGTCCTTGGCCATCTCCTCTGACCTAAACATCCTCTTCAGACGTGGAATAATAGGAAAATACCTAAGAACTTTATGTGGAATACCTTTCTTGACATCACCAGTGCGCGTGTTAATCTTCCAGCGTGAAGCGTTGCATTTCGGACAACTATCTAGCTTCTGAAATTGCTTTCTGAATAGACAGCAGTCGTTCACACAAGCGTCTATCTTCTCATAACTGATATGTTTGCATTTTGCATCGTTTTAGCTTGCATAAATCATACGTTTTGACGTGTTATTCACCCCGTTCTTGTTATTTATTCCGAGTTTTGCATACTTAGAGTGTTTTGCATTAGGTCCGCATACATCCTGCATATTTGGCTTGTTACAGGTACTTTCAGGTGATTTTGGAGAAGTTAGACCAGAAGTTGTCTGGGACATGCTGCTCGAGTCCATACAGAGCAGTTGTGATCGAGTCCGTGCAGAGCAGAAGCTGTCTGGGACATGCTGATCGAGTCCGTGCAAGATACCCATGCAGACGTGATCGAGTCTGAGCAGGAGATGTAGCAGAAGCTCAGCTTGAGTACCCATGCTCGAGCTGTATGATCAAGCAGAGACAAAAGGTGGCATCTTGAAGTTTCAGAACCCAGCTCGAGCCCCTGCAATTGAGTGGACTACTCAAGCTCATCTCAGAAAAATGGTCTTGATTTCGCTGAGCAAGACTCGACCAAGACTTACCGAATGGACCTTATCCGCACATTTTTACTATTTTGCGCATGACGTTTTAGGGCTTTTAAGACTTAGTATAAATACCTAATGTTGGGTTAAGACTAAGGGGACCACGTTTTATCTCTAATATTTCGAGTTTTTCCTTGTGTTCTTCTCTGTTCTTAGTTTCCAGAACTTTTAATTTGATTTCTACTTGTTATTTTGAGTTTGTTCCTTCTGTTCTATCATTATCTCTATTCATTTCTATCACCTATGCAAGTTTTTATGATTTCTGGGTTTGTGTTCTTGATGTTCTTCATGAGTTTTGAGTAGTCATTAGGGTTCTTGAGGATGGGATAGATTAGGTATAGAATCTTGGTCTTTCAGGTGGTTTAAGTGTAGATCGTTTGATTTTCCTTCTAAATCAGTGTTCTTAATGCTAGTTTCTTTCTGATCAATTGGAATTAGAGCTTAGGTGTTTTTCCACCCAGAAGGTGTTTGATAAAATGCTTGAATGAACTGATGTTAGAGATTTGCATACCTAGCCTAAGGGATTAGTTGTCTAGGGTGTTTATCGACAATATTGAACTGATTCGTATTGCCTGCTAGGGTAGATTTCGCCAAGGATGGGTCGGAACTAGTCTAGTTTGAGGTTACTTACCAGAGTGGACTTAACTGGTTTTGATGTTTGATGTCTAGGGAATAGCTTGATTGAGTTTTATTAAACCACTTGAATAGGCTAAGAGGACACACATGACATTACCCACATCCTTAGGAACTCTTTCACGTTGAATTTGCTACCTATACGCTTTACCCCCATATGCTATTTTGTTATTGCTTGGTTTCTGCTAGTTCTTGTTAGTCATATACGGTATCTGTTTTAGTGTCCATTCTCAGTTTTTATTTAGGTTGCTAGACCCCAATACGCTATTTGCTTGGCTTGACTTGAATTGCTTGATCGCATCCTTTTTGGTTAATATCTTCTCCCTTATGGATTGACACCTTACTACTACGACGAAAACTTGGTCTAGTAAGGAATTGACTTATATCAATAACCCATATCAAATGATCTCAGAAACCTCTTCACCTCATACAAGGATGTGTGCAAGACATTATCCTTTGGTAGCATCTGTGACAATGTCTGAAGCAGAAGATCGAAGCTTCTGTCAGACCAACCACTCTGTGTCTTTAGCCTGAAGAGTGAAACAATGGCGGAGAGCTTGCTGTGGCTTTMACAACTTGGGTATAGGGGTGTTTCTGCATCAGCTAACTTTGCAAGAAAATCATCTTCTTGCTTATCCTCACCCTCAGCAGTCTCACTTAAGTCATCCTGCCTAACCAGCTCTTCATCTAGCAACTCAACCGCTTCGTATAGCCCTAAAATCTCTTCTTTCCACTTTCTTGCATTTCTTCTGCACTCAGTCCCTGATATCAATTCTCCATGATGATACCAATCCTCCCGCATCTTGTAACTCCAATCCATTCCCCTTATTACAAGATGATCAACAACAACACCGGCTGATTGACGAACTACGTTGCGACAGTCAATGCATGGGCAAATGATCATCTCATTTTCTCCTGAACCTGAACCAACAGACCTCACAAAGTCCCACGCACCTTTCTCATAACCAGGATCAGCTCTTCGGTGAATTCAGATGAAATCAAAAAAACAATGACAAACCTTAAACTCTATTAATCCCCAATTAAACCCTCAATTTTTTAAAAGTTTTCACTTACCTGTTAAGATGAACCCATGACTTTTCAACCATTTTTATGTTCTAACCCATAAGCAAAACAAAACAAACCCATAAGGATCTCAAACACCAAACAAACACATTGTCAATCACATTTGCAGCAATAAACACTCATCTATTAAATCAATCAGAGACTTAAAAGTCGGAACAATCAAAAACACAAACAAGATATATTGAACCAAGAAAAAAACTTATATTTGGATAAGAAGAATAACCTCTATAAGCGCTTGCAGATTGGTTTTAAGAGTTTAAGTCGTCTTCACCGCAAAAAGAAACCTTGAAAACTCCAAATGTTGCAACAATATCCAACCTGCAAAGCAATAACGTGAATCTACTCATTCATAATGCGAAAAAATAACTCAAATTTGAAACGAATAAGAACCATAAATCGAAAATGTATAACCTGAGTTTTCTCTTGCTTATCCTCAAATGTGTTAGATCCTCAAATAGAGCTTTAGGGGTTCGAATCTTGCTACAGTGAGAGGTAATTGAATTTAATCAGTGAAATCGAAGGCACTTTGAATGAGGAACTAAATCTAGGGTTCATAACTACATAACCGTAGCTGGGTTTCACCTGAAATATCGACGATTGACGGCGCTGAAATATCGACAATGGACGAGAGCGGCGGAGACGACACGAGCTCAGGCAAGAAGAGAGCTGAATTTCATTTCAGATCTACTTCTACTCACAGATTACAGCGGAAATTTGAGGAATCGAGAGTACTGAAATTAAAAGGGGAAATGGGTTTCGTGGTGGAAACGAATAACTCGACGATCTACAGCTGGACGAACACGGACCGAGGATGCTAGCCTCCAGGAGAACTCGACCGAAGGACTAAGCTGATAGGTGGAAACGGTGACACAGACGGATGGAGCTCGACGGTGAGGAAAACTCAACCCTCGGTGAAGCTTAACGATGGAGGAGCAACGGTACCACTATAAACCAGCCTAGAAGGAAGAGACCCAGCCTCAATTCCTCTTACGGTTTTCTAATCTAGACACTATCTTAGATTAGAGAGAGAACTCAAAGTTTGAACTTTGATATTTTTAGATAATGTTTGCTTAATTGATGAGAAAGAAAAGAGTTGCCTTTTATAGACTTACAACTAGGTTTAGAAAGTCTAATTTGGGCCTAAGCCTTTTTAAGGACAACTTGGATACTTAGACCACAAATTAAAACCCAAAAGCCAAATACAGGAAAAGTCAAAGTCTCAAAAGAAACTAAAAGAAAGGGAAAACATAAGTAGAGATTTTCGCTAAGGATAGAATCACATCTCTTGTGTATCTAAGTTTGTCATGGATATTTCCAAGTCAAACACACAAGGAGGATGAGATGTGATGCCTTAGGTGTTTCTTGCCTCATTAAAAACCCATTTCTAGAAACCCGATGTGGTAAAACTAGAAGTAGGGAAAGAGTACAATACTTTACCAAATGTCTTAAGGGTTGTCCTCATTAGTGTAGAGTGAGGACACACAAAGCCTTCTCTCCAAGGCTGCATGTCCATGAGCTAATGTCCAATGACTCGGCTTGTCCGCTCAAAATGATCTCCGATGACCCCGCTTGCTCCGCTTCTTCACCGGTACGATGTCCACATCACCTGGATTCCTGAGACGATGAGCAAAGAGGGCATGTATCTGGGGTATGGGGAGAGAAGCGTCGGAGCTTGTTTTTATACTCATAGTTATCATGAAATTAATATAAAAATAATATATATTTAATACTAATATGTTTTTTTAAATGAAACCAAATAGTTGAAATTAATATCCTCTTACTAATATTTGAAGAATACAGTTATAGAAATAATATTTAATTTGTTTAATGATAAATAATAACCTAAGTCAAAATTATTATTTAAATATTAAAATCATTGCAATACTATAATCAAACTTTATAATAAAAAAAAATAATTTACGCTATAATGCGGAATATAATCTAGAGAATGAACTACCTCGGCTAAGTACTTATTATTTTTCTTCGATAATTAGACTAATTAAGGTTATAATTGTAGTTCTCACACAATATAGACCTAACAAACCTTAAGTTTAATGTGATTGCTCTCTTTCATATTTTGCATATATGCGTGAGAAATGACGTAACCAAACGTTTAAGGTTCGATTCTAAGACTGTCCAATAGAAATATATAGACTACTCATGAATTTGTGTTGATTTCACTCTTTCTAGATTTATGGTCAAAGCATCGAAGGTGGCTTAAAAGGTCAATGCTCTATTTAAATCCTTTTAGCTTTCATAAGCTAATCTTTCCCTAAAACAATGTCATCATTTTTCTTGAACTAATTTCCTGCACTTATTAATTGAATAATAATGAAAACGACAAAACGTACTAAGAACTAAAGCTAATAGTGTTTTTTTACCATCCATATGCAGGTGAGTACATCAATAAGGAATAGTGAAGAAGTGCTAAGAAAGTTCAAAATAATCATCTTCTCAGATAACATATATGAGCATGGTTAGTTTATACCTTAATTTCTGTATAATAATAAGCTTGTTCATATAGCTACAAATATTAGATTAAAATCATTTGTTCTGCGTAATATTTTATTATGTAATCAATTCTTTCTGTATTTTTTCGACATCAAAACCATACATAATTTGCAGTAAAGTAACGAAAATGTTTTCTAGCAAATATTTAATATAAAGAAAATTTTTCCACATCTTTTTCCTAAGTGTTTCTGTTTTTATAAATACTAGACAACATTTGTTGTCTTGTTATGCCAGCAAGCTTTATGCTCATAACCTATACCTAAATTGTTGAAACCACCAAGGGGTGTCAAAATGGGTCAAATATCATGGGTCGACCCGACTTGATCCGACTCATTAACCATAATGGTCTTACTATTTAGATCCTAATGAGTTGATGGGTCAAATGAGTTATGAGTCAATGGGTTGATGGGTCATATGGATTGAGTTGTAATTGTTTAGGATTAACCTTTACCCATTAAATTATCATACTTAGCATCATCATTATCTCATACTATCACCATCATATCATCATCGCCATACCATAATTCATCATCATCGTCATATCATCATCATTCATCATCATCATACTAAATTTTTCCCGCCAAAAACGATATTAAGTAATTTTTCCGCCAACAATACAGTTTGACAATTTTTCCGCCAAAAACACGGTTCATAATATTTCCGCCAAAAATACAAGTTCGCATTTTTCTCGCCATAAACACGAGCTCACATTTTATTTTTATGGGTCAATTCATTTAACCATTCAAACCATCAAATTAATTTGATTTAGGGGTTAACTCAACCCATTTAATAAATGAGTTGGATCAACTCAAAAACCCTTTAAATGTCAACTTATTGAGTTATGAGTTGGTTTTACCTATTTTGACACCCCCAAAACCACCATTTTTTTTTGTATGAATATTAAATTATATTCAAACCAAAAAAACATCGTTTTTACAATGAATGCAACATAATACTGAGTGAAAAATAGAACCCATCCCCGAATAGGAGCCTCAATAAAACCCAATAATACAAAACCCGGTTGGAACAAAACCATATATTAGAAAAAGAGTACTATCTATTCATTTGGGATGGAGTAGAAAGAAGCAGAAAAAAACTGAAACACAATCAAAAGATAATCGAAAGATCCAACGGATCATAGTGAGCCTCACAATGACAACCAATTAGCAAAGTAACCTCATAACTGAGGATCAAGTGTGGTGTTGATGCTGCTCAGCCTATTCCAAACATTCTTGTCAATGAATCTGAACAAACTCCATTCTGGCAATGGGGTTTTAACAAGTCTTCTTGCATTGCGTTCCCACCAAATATGATATAACGAAGATTGGAAGACATAACGAAGAAGAAACCTTGTGTGATAAGACAACGTTGGGGCTGAGAAAGTTGAGGTGTATGTGGTCCAAATCGTTGAGAACAATGGTCCCATGAGCCTACGTGACAATGCTTCCCAAATGATTGAACTATAAGTGCATTGGAAGAACAGATGGTCCCGTGTTTCCTCATGCGTGCGACAAAAAGACACAAAGGATTATAACCTAAATTCCAAGCCTTGATTTTATCTCCCGTTGTTAGGCGGTTAATAAAAGCAAGCCAAACCTGAAAAAAATATTTCGGAATGGAATATTTGAACTAAACATTAACATACCAGCTCGTACTCAGCTTGGGCGTTCGGATTAGATTAGTTGTAAGTTTTATCGAGAAGCATTCTCTATAAACAACAGCCTTATATTGCCAAAGATGAACATCCATCCCATTAGTATCAGCTCGAGTTAAGAGTTTATCAATCTCATTTTCTTAACATAAGAGGTTGGAGCTCTTGACCTAAAATTAGAAGCCAAATCTTTAGGATTTTCCTTCTAAGGCTTCTCTTCCTTAGACTTCTCCAACTATGTTAAGTTTGAACGCTACATAAACACATCGTAGTTATCAACTTACTTTAATAAAATTTAACAAAAAACAAACAATTGTAAACGAAACAAAGAGAGATTAAACGGAATAACTAAATTTAGAACAAAATGAAAAATGAAAAAAAGAAAACAAATGAACTTCGACTAAGCAAAAAATGGTTTTTAGAAAGGCTAATATCATAGAGGAACATCCTTCTCTTTCTTTTGGGAGTAGGGTTTTCGGGTTTAATTTAATGTGAATTGTCTTATTTATAAATACATTTAGTGAGATGCGTTCTTATTGCTTTGTTAGGTGTTGATAAGAATGAATATTAAAATATCTTGGAGATTCTCCTTCTTAGGCTTCTTGGTGTCGCAGAAGGTTTGTTACACCTTCTTTGATAGGTTTCACCCGAGCGCTACTAAAAAGTAGTCTCGAGAGTTTAACCCATAAGACCGCAAGTGCACAGTCATGCAATTGTATTACGTACGAGATCGATTCACTAGAGAATAGAATAACTACACAGAGAATGCACATGCAAATCTAATCTAGGCGGAATAATAAAATTGGAGAGTTGTATCCTAAGCTATATGGTGCAATAAAATAAATTATTTAAATTAAATAACATAAATTAAATTACATAATTTAAATTGCATAAATAAAATACTTAAAATAAGTAAAATAATTAAATTGCATAAAGATAAAGTACTGAAATTAAATTACATAAATTAAAGTACTGAAAATAAAGCGCATAATTTAAATTACTGAAATTAAAGTGCAGGAATTGAAATTGCATAAAATAAATTGCGGAAAATTAAAGTGTGGAAAAGTAAATTGCAAAAATATAAATAACATAAATAAAGTAACATAAGCAAAATAACATAAATAAAATTCTAAAATAGTTATTTACAAATTAGGTGATAGTCGATTTATCAGGAATTTCAGATTTTAGGATTCATATTCTATCTTTTTAGTTTGTGTTCGTCAATCTAGAGATTTTCTGTTATAGACCAGTCCATTCTCGTGGTATGCTGGTCACTGTGTCCGACCCACTCTCGTGGCGACTTTCACGCATTGTGCATAATCCCATCATCAATTACTCTTATGTGAGAGACACATCGATTGGCGTTGTCACACTACCAACCGATTAACCAAGTGTTTAGCTTGCGTTAGAAGTGTGTCTAAGACGAAGAGTGAGTGACAGATCTATTTCTAGAATACAATCCCACTCTCGTGATATATTCCTGAGATCATTATCTAACTTTGACCACAATTAGACAAGCATTAAGATATTCTATCAAACAACAAACTTGATACTAGCTAATACTCTCTATTATTCAAATCTGAAGTTTTAACCCACTCTCGTGGTGCTAAAGGCTTCTGTTCGCATAACCTTGCCTACTGGTTCGGTTATGACCTTATGCACATCCCTTGGGACATAGCATAACATTAAGAATGAATATTAGAGTAGCTAGATCGATTAAGCACAGTCGGACATATTGAATCCTAAATCTTCGATCCCATCATCGACCATCACCCTAGTGGTCTAAAGGATCTACTCTCTTGTCTTTCTGAGGGTGACGACAAAGACAAGGAATAGGTTCATAAAACAGTAAATAAGAAACTAAAGAACAAGGACAAAAATCGATGGTCTTCGTCTTCAGTTTTAAATTTGGGTTCGTGGCCGTGCGTCAACCCCTCCTGGTCGATGGTCTTGGTCGATGGTCTTGGTCGTCGACCCCTTCTGGTCGATGCTCTGGTCTATGCTTCCTTCGGGAAACTCTTGAGATGGTTTTCCGTGATATTCTTGACCCGAGCAAGTAACTCCAGAGTCCCTATAGCGTCTAAAGGTCCCAAAATGCTCTAAAAGTGTATGATTTCCTCAAAGTACCTATAAACACATAAACAAATACAAATGCACTAAAACTATTCTAAATGCAAGTTAGAAACATATAAAACTAAGCTAAATGCATGCAAGAAAGCATGTAAAATATGATACCATCAACTCCCCCACACTTACCTTTTTGCTTGTCCTCAAGCAAACAAAAGCTAAGCATGGTGAAGAAATGCTAAAAATAGTAAAGATAAGGAGAGTGAACATGTACCTTCTGACATTGTTGTGCTTAATGCTTTTCGACCTTGTGGAAGTGGAATGATCTCTACCGTAGTTATGTACTTTGCTATGAGCATATCAACTCACCTTAGTTTGAACCGCTCCTCTTTTGATCCTAGACTCTTCATTGTTGACTCCTCTTTTTATTCTAAGCATGGGTTCTCAACTTGGGAATATCGATCAAAGGATATGAACACTTACTCTTTCGGATTTCTGTAAGCTCAAGACCGTCTTAGTGCAATTCCTTTCTCCTTCTTTTTCTCACTTCAAGGTCAATCGATTTTTCCCTACTTTTCTAGGATATCATTTTTTTTTTTTATCAATCGCCTTTTTCTTTTCAGCTCTTTACTTCCCCTCAGGACAGGTTTTCATGAGATGCGAATGTTAAAAGTGGTAGCTTCCAACACCCGGTTCACTTCCTTAATACCTATATCCTTTCTGTTTCTTCCTCTATGACAGGTTTTCATGAGACGCGAATGTTAAAGGTGGTAACTTCCAACACCCTTTAATAACGATATCTTTTTCTCTAAGTATTGAAGGTTAGGAAGAGGGGAATTGCACTTACTTAGACGTGTCTCATAGAGGTATCACATCCGATGTATCTCAACCCCCAAATCGAGAAAATTAAAGTTCATTAAGGTGAGAAGTCAACTCCGAGAATGATCCTTTTGGGGTTTATTGATCCACTCATGGATTTTCTAAATTTCCTAGTAAAGATCACACACTATCCAAAAAAGCATCCAAACATTAGGACAAATAACACAATTTAACAAGTTCTATTGCTTCCTCATTAAAAACCTTTTTACATGTTATTGAACCTATGAACGAGGAAAATAGTGTAACAATCTCTCAAAATGCGAAAAACTTATGGTAAAACTTCCATAAAAAGATGTCAAGGAAAAAGAATTACCTCCATAGATCGCAAGACTCCCCCCACACTTAAATCACAACGTCTCGTTGTGACGAAAACTGTAAAGGGGGTAAAAGGAAGAGAATTTTACCGTAATTCTCTTATCAGGTGTGTGGGTTTGGCAGCTCCCACGGTTTCAAGTCCTTGGTTAATTTTTATTTGATGAATTATCACCTGAAAATTAAAAACACAAAAGAGAAAACGAAAAACAGCAAAACAAAAAGAAACGAAAAATATTGAAAAAATTTGAAAAACTGAAAAATTTAAAATGAAAATTGAAAAATTAAAATTGTATTTACAAAGATAGATTGTTTTTTAACGTCGTTATCTCGACGGGCTTACATAATGGTTGGCTGGTGGAGATGGAGATGGTGAGTGGGTCGCTCCCAAGCAAGAGTGTAGTCAACAATGTGAGTGCTGTCACCAAAAGATCACCAAAAGTCAATTCTCGTACCTCCGTGGACTAGTCATGATGTCGTTTTAGTGCTGAAGAACTAGCCTCGGCCTCTCTAGGAAGTGCATTAACCCTATGTGGTCGATGCTGAGTCCATTGACCTACGCTGGTCGATGTGGACGAACAAACTGTCTATGTTGAGACGGCAGAAGCGTCGACCATGTGTGGTCGATGCAATCCTCCGATGGAAATCACTGAGATACCATCGACCGTGTGTGGTCGATGGTGTTGATCAATGAAGGTTTCGGAGAGGACATCGACTGAGCCTGGTCGATGGTCTTGTCCGATGGGCATTCCTGAGATGTTAGCATCGACCTCTCTTGGTTGATACACCGGTCCGATACTGTCCGCCGATGGGTTTTTTGATGTGTTCTCCTCCAGTCTCTTCTCCCACTGACTAGCATTTTCACCCAAACAAAATCGGAATAGGCGTAGCTTCAGAGTGTCCTCTAAGTCTCCGTTGATTTTTATTGTGCCACAAAGCTAGTCAATCTGATCCAAGTGATCAGTACTTATCGCCGAAGCGATCTTTGGTTGATGTGCAGCTGGCCGACGTGCAACACCATCAGCATGAACGACACCACCATCACGTGCAATGTCCTCAATCTCAGCAGCAAGTAAATCATTTCGTAGCTGCTCCATTCTAACTTTTCTCCTCTTCTCCTTCCTAGCTTGTTTATCGATTTTGTTGATGTCATGAACCGATTCGTTCAACTACTTATTGCTTCTATTCCTCAAGTTCATACACCTGAAATTTGAAAAAGAAACTAGATAGCGAGACATAAACGATGTTCTTTAATTTTTTTCTTTCTGTTTTTTTTTAAAAATTTTTAAAGGTGATCAACTGAAACTTAAATAAATAAATAGTTAATAAAATAAAAAGTCTAGTCTCAGATTCACATCAAAACTCTATGGCTATTGCATATTCTCCCCGGCAACGGCGCCAAAAACTTGGTGTCGCGGGAGGATTGTTATACCTTCTTTGACAGGTTTCACCCGAGCGCTACTAAAAAATTGTCTCGAGAGTTTAACCCATAAGACCACAAGTGCACAGTCATGCAATTGTAGTACGTACGGGATCGATCCACAGAGAGAATAGAATAACTACACAGAGAATGCAAATGCAAGTCTAATCTAGGCGGCATAATAAAATTGGGGGGTTGTTTCCTAAGCTATATGGTGCAATAAAATAAATTACTTAAATTAAATAACATAAATTAAATTACATAATTTAAATTACATAAATAAAATATTTAAAATAAATAACATAATTAAATTTCATAAAGATAAAGTACTAAAATTAAATTGCATAAATTAAAGTGCTGAAAATAAAATGCATAAATTAAATTACTGAAATTAAAGTGCAGAAATTTAAATTGCAGAAAATTAAAGTGCGGAAAAGTAAATTGCAAAAATGTAAATTACAGAAATTAAAAGTGCAGAAAATAAATTGCAGAAATATAAATAACATAAATAAAATTCTAAAATAGTTATTTACATTAAATTGGGTGATATTCGATTTATCAAGGATTTCAGATTTTAGGATTAATGTTCTATCTTTTTAGTTTGTGTTCGTCAATCTAAGGATTTTCTGTTATAGACCAGTCCACTCACGTGGTATGCTAGTCACTGTGTCCGACCCACTCTCGTGGCGAGTTTCACGCATTACTCATAATCCCATCATCGATTACTCTTCTGTGTGTGAGACACATCGATTGGCGTTGTCATACTACCAACCGGTTAACCAAGTGTTTAGCTTGCGCTAGAAATGTGTCTAAGACGAAGAGTGAGTGACAGATCTATTTCTAGAATACAATCTCACTCTCGTGATGATGTATTCCTGAGATCATTATCTAACTTTGGCCACAATTAGACAAACATTAAGATACTCTATAAAACAACAAACTCGATACTAGCTAATATTCTCTAATATTCAAATCTAAAGTTTTAACCCACTTTCGTGGTGCTAAGGGCTTGTATTTGCATAACCTTGCCTACTGTCTCGGTTAGGACCTTAAGCACACCCCTTGGGACATAGCTTAGCATTAAGAATGAATATTAGAGTAGCTAGATCGATTACGCACAGTCGGACATATTGAATCCTAAATCTCCGATCCCATCATCGACCACCATCCTACTGGTCTAAAAGATCTACTCTCTTGTCTTTCCGAGGGTGACGGCAAAGACAAGGAATAGGTTCATAAAAAAGTAAATAAGAAACTAAAGAACAAGGACAAAAATCGAAATCAAAACATAAACATAAACAAAAGCATAAGAAAGAAGTAAACCCAAAAGAAGAACTCTTTATTGAAAGTGAGACAAAAAGTGGCTAGAGAGTCTAAGCTTGTGTTTACTGAGAATACATGAGTTTATATAGAGTTTAGGTGGCTAGGGTATCCTAGAAGCTTCTAGAAGGTCATAACTCGATATCCTAATCTTCCATAACTTGTAAGTTCGCATTAACCAAAGTTTTCTTTTTTGCACAGTGACTCATAATCTATGGCTCTGGGTCGATGCTTGTGGTCGGTGGGCTTCTCCAGGATGAGCATCGACCACTCTTGGTCAATGCTTACATCGATGGTCTTCGTCTTCGATTTCAAGTTTGGGTTCATGGCCGCGCGTCGACCCCTCCTTGTCGATGGTCTTGGTCGATGGTCTGCTCGGGCCGGGCGTCGACCCCTTTTGGTCAATGCTCTTGTCTATGCTTCCTTCGGGAAGCTCTTGAGATGGTTTTTCGTGATATTCTTGACCCGAGCAACTAATTCCAGAGTCCCTATGGCCTCTAAAGGTCCCAAAATGCTCTGAAAGTGTATGATTTCCTCCAACTACCTATAAACACATAAAAAAATGCAAATGCACTAAAACTATCCTAAATTCAAATTATAAATATATAAAACTAACCTAAATGTATGCAAGAAAGCATGTAAAATACGATGCTATCATTTCTCTTCCTTAGACTTCTCCAACTATGTTAAGTTTGAACGCTATAAACACATCGTAGTTATCAACTTACTTTAATAAAATTTGACAAAAAACAAACAATTGTAAACGAAACAAAGAGAGATTAAACGGAAAAACTAAATTGAGAACAAAATGAAAAATGAAAAAGGAAAACAAACGAACTTCGGCTAAGCAAAAAATGGTTTTCAGAAAGGCTAATATCAGAGAGGAACATCCATCTCTGTCTTTTGGAACATCCATGGTGATTTGGTTTAACTCCTCCAAGAGTTAGTCCTCCAGCAAAAATTTAGAGTCGTTAATGCAAGTTTGCTAAAGATCAAGCTTAAGTCAAGACCAATCACCATAAAAATCTTTCCAGGATGCCAAATCACAACCCAAGTACCAGGAAAATATATTATTCTAGGATGGGATTGTTACTATGCATTAAAGAAGAAGTTCGACATCTCCATTAAACCTCGAGGAGTCAAAAGAAAAAGTTTCTTCAAATTTTTCACAACAATACCAAGACTCTTCACAATAGAAGAACCAATGGTGTTAGAATTCGAAAATATCAAAGAAAAAGTCGCAAAAGTCTCTTGTGCAGATTCCCACCGCGAGTTCCTCCAAAAATGCAAGGATCCACTATGACTCAATTCGACATTCTTCGTATCCCTTCCTTTCAAAAAAAACGTGACCATTACACCAACAAAGGCGAGTCACGCTGGGATGCATCCAGTATTATTACAGCAAGCAAATGAAGAATGTGATCAGCTCATTAAACAAGGAACAGTGTCACCGACAAATTCACCATTGGCATGCGAAGCATTTTATGTCAACAAAAGAGCTGAACAAACAAGAGGAAAACTAAGGTTAGTCATTGAGTACAAGCCTTTGAACCAGTATCCTCAACACATTAAATTTCCACTCCGTGAAAGAAAGGCATTATTGCAACATCTATCAGGAGCAACCATCCTCTCAAAGTTTGATTTAAAACCAGGATTTCGGCAACTTGGGATCTAGCTAGAAGAAAGATATAAAACAACATTTTGTCTACCCAATCGCCATCTTGAATGGAAAGTTCTACCCTTCGGACTAAAGACAGCTCCATCACTATTCCAAAAGCAATGCTAAAGATATTCAAGTTGTTGGTCCATACATAGCTGAATTACATTGATGACATCCTCCTATTCTCTACAGATGAAGATGAGCATATCCAAACCTTGAAGCAATTCCATGACATTGTCAA
Organism: Boechera stricta; assembly: GCA_018361395.1. Classification (NCBI taxonomy): domain Eukaryota; kingdom Viridiplantae; phylum Streptophyta; class Magnoliopsida; order Brassicales; family Brassicaceae; genus Boechera; species Boechera stricta. The sequence continues at coordinate 6,505,881 of CM031541.1, forward strand.
AAGCTATGGAATCATGCCCGCAGCAAAAAGATGATTATAACGCAACCAGAGATCGAGTTCCTCGGAGTCAAGATCAATGAAAAAAAATTCACACCACAAGCTTACCTTGCTACAGAGTTACTTTCCTTCCCCGAAGAAAACATGACAAGACAGCAAATGCAATAATTCTTAGGAGTAATCAATTACGTTAGCGACTCCATCCCAAAGCTGTCCCAGCAGACACAACTGCTAAGAAAGATGCTGCAAAAAAATCCTCCATATTTGACTACTCGACAGATTGAAGCGGTGAAAAGGCTAAAGCTAGAGATACAAAAACTACCACCTTTAAAATTCCCTCTACAAGAAAGGGAATAATTTAAACCGACACAAGTGATAAGTATTGTGGAGCAATACTTTTCGAAGAGACTGATGAAAAAAGACAAATTTTGGGCTATAGAAGCGGTCGTTTCAAGGAGTCAAAAATGCACTGTCACTCCACCTTCAAAGAAATCTTCGCCGTTAAAAAAACCATTGAAAGATTCGAGTTGTACCTGATAAAACCTAAATTCAGAATCGAGATGGACATGTCATCTTTTCCAAAGATGCTACAGTTCTATCAAAAGATGGCTCCCCATCAATAACTGCTATGCTGGAGTGAATGGTTTTCGAAGTACGATTTTGAATCCGCCTATTTAAAGAGCACGAAGAACATCTTAGAAGACATGCTTAGTCGCAACCCACTAAAGACAGTTTACACAATGACATTGGTTGCAGGTTTTAGTTCCTCGGCAAAAAAAAGCCTTTATGACTTCAACGGCAACATACCTGAAGATGCGAAAGACCTCATCAAAACCGGAGAATTCTATAACCACCTCAAACAAAAGTTTTTCCGATATCAGTCAATCATCTCTACAGAATCCAGAATACCAACCTACTAGAAGAAGTCATATGTTTCCTCTGGTACCTTTGTGCGGTATTGATAACACCTATATTTACATGATTTTATGCATTCATATAGAATAGTTTCATACGATATAATTAGCATTTAGCATAATGTTAGTGCATTTAAATGTGTTTATGTGTTTATAGGTATTTGGAGCAAAACCTATGCTTTTGAGGTGTTCTGAGAGCTTTCTAAAGCCTAAGGGAAAGAAAGAGCCATCACTTGGATTAAGTGTGTTCGCGGGAGGATTTCGTAAAGACCGAGAAACGGAACGTCGACCTCACCATCGACCATAGGGAGTCGAAGTGCTCCTGAGCCAACTCCCAACGCAAGCGTCGACCACCCATGATCGACGCTGATAACGTGACGGAGCCCATCGACACAAGCGTCGACCCAGAGAGTCGACCGTGGGTGGTCGACACTGTCCCTCCGAGCAGAAAAGGAAACTTTCGGTCTTGATTTATTCAAGTTATGGAAACTAGGTGGTGCGAGTTTTTACCTTCTAGAAGCTTCTGAGGCACAACCTAGACCCCTCTTAAGACCCCTAGACTCTATACAAACACATGTAATGACATTAGAAAAGGGTTCCCACTTTTTACCTCTTTACACACTTTTTAGAGCCTCCATTTTGGAGAGAAAACTCTTTGTTCTTAAGTTTTATTATTAGAGCCTTCACTTAATTTTCTATTGTGTTCTTTTTTAATTATGTCTTCTATCTCATATACTACCATCACCCTCGGAGTTATGAGTGAGTAGATCCTTTAGATATCTAGGGTGGAGATCGATGATCTACTGATTAGAGATAGATGTTTTGTGTTCTTAATCGATTGGCTATCTTGTATGTGTTCCTAAGGCTAGATTTATTAGAGATTGATGTTTTGTGTTCTTAACCGATTGGCTATCTTGTATGTGATCCTAAGGCTAGATTTACTCCCATGGGAGTGGTCTCAGAGCTTGGTCTAATCCATAAGGGATGACCAAGTGTTTCGGGAATTCTCTATACCACGAGAGTGGATAAAGGTTTCGGTTATACATATTTGGAATTCTAGTCAATCGATAAATTTATTCTTACTTGTGAGCTTATCTAAATTAGCCCTGATCCAGTTGGTTTAGCATCTTAGAGTCTTGATACCACGAGAGTGGATTAAGATCTCGTAACTAAGCATGTTAGGAGGTCGACTACTTTGTATAATTGCAATTGCTAGTCAAGCCCGTTAGTGGAGATCGTTCTCAATGCTTGTAGAAGCACCACGAGGGTGGGTTTTTACAGAGGGGTTAGCTTACCACGAGAGTGGACTAATCTATACAAGAAATCTCTAGACCGACAGATACTAACGAAAAGGTTAGAGAACATCAATTCTCGTATTAGAATATTTTTGGATTCATTCCAATTCACCCTTGGGATCGTTTTCTATATTATTTTTTAATCGTTATTTAATTTCCGTTATTTAATTTATGCAATTTACTTTACGTAATTTACTTTATGTTATTTATTTTTGCAATTTAATTTATGCACTAAATTTATTTATGCAATTTATTTTACGTTATTAAATTTATGCAATTTATTTTACGCAATTTATTTTATGCACTTTAGTTTACGTAATTCAATTTATATTATTTAATTTATGCTTAATTTTATTTTGGTTAATTTAATTTCGTTTGTCTTTTATTTTAGTAGTTTATTTTATTTTATTTAAATCGATTTTATTTATTATCGTAATTTATTTTACGCATATTAGGACATAGAAACAAAACCCCCAAAATATTAATATTTAGCGTAGATTAGACTTATTCCCGCAATCTCTGTGTAGTTATTCTCAGTCTCTGTAAATCGATTTCGTACGTATTACAACTGCATTAACTGTGCACTTGTGGTATAATCGGGTTAAACTCTCGAGACTAGCCTATATGTAGTGCACGGGTGAAACCTGAGAAAGTTGATAAATCATACTCCTATCAAGTTTTTGGCGCCGTTGCTGGGGATTGACTCAATAGGCATAGAGATTGCTCTGAATCTGAGACTAGGTTTCTTTTTATTTTTCTTATTATGTTCAATTTTTGTTTTTGAATTTTCAGGTTTTAGGACTTGAAAAATGTTAAGGATGGACCGGTTGCTGGACTGGATGGACGAAAACGTGATGCGTGTGCCAAGGGTGACACGAACAGTAGGCATGGCTGACAAGCCAACAAGCCAAGACAACCGAATAGGAATAAGACCACCACCTGTGGGAGATGTCGAGTTTGAAATCAAGGACAACTTGATCAACATGATCCAGGGGGATAAATTTTACGGTCTATCAACAGAGAACCTTATGGACCATCTGAAATCTATTCGACAAGCTGTGTGATATGGTGAAAATGAACGGTCTCTCTGAAGATGCACAAAAACTTTGTTTATTCCCATTTTCACTTGGGGGTAAAGCACAAGAGTGGGAGAAGTACATTCCATCGAAGACCGTTACAACGTGGAGTGAATGCCGGAAGGCGTTCCTGAAAAAGTTCTACTCAAACGTTAGGACAACTCATTGGAGAAACGAGATATCAAACTTCACACAACAATTCGTTGAGAGCTTCGGAGAAGCGTGGGAAAGGATGGAAAGATACACCAAGCAATATCTTCATCATGGATTCAGCGACGAGTCTTTGCTGAGCATATTCTACAGGGGAGTTACTAATAAATATCGTATGTTACTCGATATAGGCAGCCATGAAACTTTCTTGGGGTAAGACGCGCAATATGGAATGACGTTGTTAAAGAACTTGGCCGAGAGTAACGCGAGCTTTGGAAAGGACTATGACCGAATGAATAGACACATCGACATCCATGAAGACGAGGAGGAACTTACCATAAAAGCACTTCACGAAAAGGTAGACAAAATTCTGAGGTCAACGCAACATTTCGTCCCACCAAAACAACATGCGGGACAACACCTGGTCGACGGCCTTCCAAGGAGGACTGTCGAGCAGGAGTATCGATTGTACGCCATCGACGCTATTGAAACATGAATGAACATCGATCGTACATGGTCGATGCTTAGTCTGGGGATAACGAGGAGACAAGTTTCTTGACTGGTGAAACGGACAAGCTCAAGGAGATAAGTGAAAATGTTTTGAGAGAACATACAAGCAAGTTCAAAAAGGGGTAAGGAGGTTAATCATCGGTATCACGAGTTAGATTAGAAGTTCGAAGATTTGGTTTCTAAGGTCCACAAACTAGAAACCAAGACATTGGAGGTAATACCAACAATCAATGCGATAACCTTGAAAAGTGGAAAGGAGCTCAAACTGATCCCACCTAACCAACCAATCAACAAAAAGAACAACGAGACTATCGTCATGAAAGAAGATCCAAACATAACAAAAGGGGTTCAATCATCGAGAAAGAAGATCCCATTGAAATTGAGGAGGAGTCTGAGATTGAAGAAGTTATTAAGGAGAAACCGGGTACGGATGGAGAGCCTATCACTCGTGTAAGGAGCCAGCAAGCACTCGACTTATGTAATTATCAGCCTAAGATTCCTTTTCCGGGAAGAATCAAAGGGAGAATAGCAGAGAGAATGAGGAATGCATTTGAATAACAAATGAAAGGTGTAATCATCACTATGCCAATACTAGAAGCTCAAAACGATGATTCCCAACACTAGCAAATTCCTCAAGGATCTCGTGACTAAGAAGAAGAAGGAGCTCACCGAGGTAGCATTTCTAACACACGAGTGGAGTGCCGTCATTCTCGACAAAAAGATTCCAAGAAAGTGAGATGATCCAGGTAGTTTCACTCTCTCTTGTACTCTCGGTCAAGTAACATTCGGGAGATCTTTGTGCGATCTCGGAGCTAGTGTAAATCTCATGCCTTTATCCATTGCTCAAAAGTTAGGATTTACTAAATTCAGGGAGTGTACAGTGATGCTCTTTCTCGCTGATCGCTTGATAAAAACACCGGTGGGATTACTCGAAGACATTCCGATGATGATTGGTGAGTACCAAATTCCGACTGATTTTGTGGTACTCAAAATTGATCACGAGCCCAAAGATCCACTCATCCTAGGGAGACCATTCCTAGCAACCGTAGGAGCCATCATTGATGTTAACCACGGAAAAATTAATATTCACCTAAACAATGAAGTCATGGAGTTTAATATCGATGAGGTGATGAAGAAACCCGAAGAACGAGATCGTATCTTCTACCTAGATGATCTTGACTTGCTAGGTGATGGTGTATTAGACGAGGTTGAACTCAACAACAAAGAGCTAAGTGAAGAATTTCAAACGCTACAAAACAGAGAAGTGGCGGACATGATAGTTCGTGAGATAGCTTATGCAAGTTTGACCAAAACCGACGAAGAAGATGCCGCGGAGGTAGCAAGCGAAGCTAAGACTTGCGAAGGGGATGATTGGAGCGAACTCAATGCACCGAAAGTAGAAAAACTATAGGATATTCTCTAGATGAAATCAAGGGTGTATCCCCATCCTTATGCATGCATATAATAAATTTAGAAGATGAATCTAAAAATTCTTTCGAACTCCAAAGCCGTTTAAAACCAAATTTGCGTGATGCCGTGAGAAAAAAAATTCTTAAGCTTTTAGATGCAGGAATTATTTATACTATATCCGATGGTACTTGGGTGTCGCCTATTCATGTAGTTCTTAAAAAGGGTGGCATCACTGTGATAAAAAATGAAATCGATGAATTAATTCCTACTATAAATTATCACGGGACATAGGATGTGTATTGATTTTAGAAAATTAAATGCTGCCACTAGAAGAGATCATTTTCCTCTTCCATTTATTGACCAAATGTTAGAACGATTAGCTGATCATTCTCATTATTGCTTTTTAGATGGGTATTCGGGATTCGAAAGAATCCCGATACACCCGTAAAATCAAGAAAAAACGACATTTATGTGTCCTACGGTAGCTTTGCTTATCGAAGAATGCCGTTTCGACTATGTAATGCACCTGCAACCTTTCAAAAGTGTATGATGTCGATATTTTCAGATTTAATTGAATCAGTAGTTGATGTGTTTATGGATTATTTCTCTGTGTATGGTTCTTCGTTTGGTGGTTGTTTGTCTAATTTGTTCAAGGTACTTGAACGTTGCGAAGAGATAAACAACCACTGAACGAAGAACCATACACGGAGAAATCGAAGTTGACAAGGCTAAAATCGATGTAATGACAAGCTTAGGACCTCCAAAAACGGTGGAGGACATATAGAGCTTTCTAGGCCATTATGGTTTCTATCGGAGATTCATTAAGGATTTTTCTGAGATAGCAAGACCACTCACTAGTTTGCTTTGCAAATAGGTAGATTTCGACTTCGATGATACATGTCACGAAGCATTCCATTCCATCAAGAAGAAGCTAGTGAGTGCACCAATAATATAACCACCGAATTGGGAGTTACCGTTCGAGATAATGTGTGATGCTAGTGACTATGCTGTCGGAGCTGTGCTTGGACAACGAAAGGATAAGAGGCTGAATGTGATCTATTATGCGAGTAGAAAGCTAGACGAAGCAAAAATGAACTATGTTACTGCAGAGAAAGAGCTTTTGGCGATCGTCTTTGCCTTCGAGAAGTTCCGTTAATATTTAGTCGGCTCTAAAGTCATCGTTCACATGGATCACGTAGCACTTCGGTATTTACTCGCAAAGAAGGATGCGAAACCAAGGCTACTCTGCTGGATACTACTCCTTCAACAGTTCGATTTGGAGATAAAAGATAAGAGAGGAATAGAGAATGGAGTAGCTGATCACCTTTCTCGAATGAGGATCACTGATGAAATCCCTATTGACGATTCACTACCGGAGGAGCAAGTCTAAGATATCAAGGTGCTTGTCAACGAGCACTATCTCAACGAGGAGCTGAAGAGCATCAACGCCATCAAAGATAAGTCACCATGGTACGCTGACATCGTCAACTATCTCGCATATGGAGAGAACCCACCCGATCTCGTCGGATATCATTAGAAAAAAAAATTCAAGGAGATATGGTACACGCCTAGATCTGATCCTCAATAAGCGTGGATAGAGATGGAACTAGACAACGGAGAAGAACTTCAATCCGATGTGAAGCAATGGAATGGTGATAAAGATGGGAAGGAAATAGGCGAGAACTCGAGCTCAAGTCCTTCAATGGATGGTGATGGTCGTGGATAGAAGCTGGAATCTTAAAGGAAGCAACCGAACTTGAAGGAACCAACAAACAATGGAGCTAGACCTTTGAGAAGAACTTCGAACTAAGGTGAAGCTAGAAGATGGAGTGGTTGGTGGATAGTGAACGACACCACAAGAGTGATGGTGAACTCTTGATACAGCCAACCTAGAGATAGAGACCCAGCCTCAATACCTGTACGGTTTTCTAATCCTAGAGCTCCAAGCTACTATAGGAGAAGAGAGACAAAAGGGGAAAACCTTTCTAGTTTTTGATTCAATGATTGCTTAATTTGTCAAATGAGGAAGGTCTTGCCTTTATAGGCTACAAATTAGGGCACTCATGTGCTAAATGGACCCAAGATAAATTGAGCCTAATTACAACACAAATAAAAGGCCCTAAAAGAAACAAACACTCATAAGTCTCAAAATAAGCAAAATAGACTAAGTATAGGAAGATAAGCTTTTGTAATGACTTCTCTTGGATAAATAGCACTTCTCTTGCTCATCCTCACCTGTCATTGATATTTCCAAGTAGAACAAGCAATGGGAGCTGAGGAGTGATGCTCAAGTCTTCACGCCTCGTTAAAATCCTTTCCTAGTAAAACCCGGTGGGAAAGCTAGGAGTAGGGAAAGAGTACGTTACTAATCTTGAAGCTTGGGATGTCTTCACCTTGGCGTGATGGTGAAGACACTCTGCCATCCTTCCATGGCTTCTCAGTGTTTAATGACGAGCACCGTTACTCTCCTGGATGCCACACGTACGTTTGAAGCTTTCCGGACGTGTGAGCTTCAAGATTAGGCTAGTGTAGGATACACTGACTTGTAACAAGCATAACTCTTGTTTATGAGATGATCTTGGCCTGATTCTAACTCTCAGAGCTTTATATTTGATTCAAGATTCCAGAACTGGTCTCTTCATCACTCGATTCCTTATGTTCTTTCCGGAATACTATGTCAAGTGCAAGTCGGTCCAAATCCAGCAGCTTTTGATTCGTACGTCTTATATCAGCCATAACTTCTTCTTGGGAGCTTCTTTTGGGCTGATTCCACTTCGAGGTGCTCTCTAGGTGAGCTGTGAGTGAAATCCAGGTTGTAGTTGGTGATACATCAGATCCTAGGATTGCATCATTCACTCCTTCTTCATGAGGTTTTATCCTCAAAACAAATTTTCCTACATCTAAACTAGCCAAGTTAGTCCATTGTAGTACATGAGAGTTTAGAAGATTACCTCGAGTTTTAGCTTGTGAAAAGAGCTTGGGGAGGTCAGGTAGTTCTTCTTTCAGTTGTGAAGTGCTTGGAGCACTTCTATCATCCGTAGTGGTCGGCTTGATAAGCACTAGCACATGTAGATTCCGGTCCGGAGATGCGCTTGAAACTCCCAAGTAAGCTACCTTGGTTCCCTTGATTTCCAGGCTGGGATTGAGACTTAGGATGTTATTAGGAGGCCCTACCTGTAATAGGGACTCCCCTAGATGCCAGACTCTTGGTTGAAGTCTTTCCAAACTGGCAGCTCCCAAATGAGGCAAGTGTAGAATCTAATGAGTTGAGAAAATTATAACTTCACATCCCGAGAAGTTCTTGACCTGATTTCAACTCTCCACAAATCCTTGTTGAGTTAAGAATCTAGAAAAAGTTTCCTCATAGCTTAACTCCTTCATGTCTGGTCAAAAACCTTCATTAAACGCGTACATGTCCAAACTGGGTAAACTCGGGCTCATACGGTTTGTAAAATCAATAACTCCTTCATTTGAACTGATCTTCGAGTGAATTTTCTTCCAGTAGCTCTTTAAATGAAGTAGGGATGTACTCCAAGTAGTTGTTGGGCTAAAGAAATTAATATTGGGTTCTCTCAACATCGAACATGCCCCATTTACCATGCCCGGAACCACTCCGTTTGAGAAATCGGTAACTTCTTCTCGTGAACTCTTTTGGGGCTGATTATAGCTTGTGGTGATCTCCATATGAAGTAGGGTTGGAGCACAAATGGCCTTTGATACGGATCCTTTGACCTTGACCGTTGAGTGGGCTAAACAAAACTCTTGTTCTTCGAGAATTTTGACTTGAGTACGTGAGTCCGGTGGCTCTTCTTCGTTCACGACGGTGTCTTGGACATTATCACCTTCTTTGGCTACTGATATGACCATCATTAGTGCACTCTCTTCTTTTTCTTGGTTCTCTTCCCTATCGGACACATCATCAATAACCAAATCTTGGACCGGTTGCGAGTGTTGCTCCGGTGGTGGACGTTCTACCCTCTGAATGCTATCTCTAACAAGCTGGAGCTGGATCTGAATATCAGTGAGGGCGACGGTGAGAACAAACTTCTTATACGTCGTTGCTTTTAGATCTTCCCAATCATATATCGGTTTGTTGTGGAGTCCTTTCTCGTTTCCACCACTTATAAGCATCTCCTACTAGGTCCGCAATGGTATAAGATAGTGTATGCTCCTTGGTAATGTTGTTTGCTCGCAGCCACTTCTCCATGTTGGTCTCCCACCTTAGATAAACTTCGGGGTCTTTGCTAGAACCGGAGAAAATGAGGGAACCGGTTACCACATGAGGTGAATTGCGGTTTGTTGTTGTGGTTGACCGGATGGGGACTTGTTCTCTACTTGAAGCTCGTCTTGACGTATGATGATGCCCCACATAGTGACTTGGTTGTTTCCATAATATGGTTGATTAGGGCAACCATCCTTGTAGTACACAACTTCTAGCAGAGTAACGGATAGGTAGTTGATGTTGAAAATTTTCTTCTCGTTCTTCCCCTTCTCCGTCACTAATTTTATAATCAACCTCATCATCCTCTTCCCACCAATTCTGATCTGAACCTTCGTAAGCATAAGCCATGGTTCATAAGTGTTACTGGTCTAGAGTTCTGGTCATTAGGATACCTTGAAAAAACCAAAGAACAAACCGAAATAATTAAGCCTCTAAACCGGAATTCTTTTAATCAAGATATCTCAAAAATCGGTTCAGTTATTTAAACAAAAAAGCCACACGTGATAAATGAGAGAGAGCAAGTTCAGATTATTCAAATTAGAAGCAGCAAGAAAAACAAACACAAAGCTTTAAAGATTTGCAAACCGGAAATTAAAATATCAAATTGGAACGATTAATGCTTAAACCACGTTTTGAAAATGTTCAGCTTTTTTTTTTTATTTTAAATATTCAATTCCACACGTTTTAACACACAGGGGGGGGTGCAAGACTTAATTCAGCAACCAACGTTCACAAATTTAAATGAAGGAGCGCGCATGAGCTGGTTAAAAGTAAAGCAAAAAAAAAGCAACGTACTACAAAAAGATACTTTTTGGGACCACTTTTTTCTTAACTTTACCACAAAAGAAATACAGCTCATCATCTTCAACCAAAGCTCAACAAAAATGGTGATGAAATATGCAAACGAGATTCAGCAAGTCATTAATCAACAAACAGATCCAGCACACACAAGAATACAAGATGAAACAAGACTAGCAATCTAAACAACAAAATAAATGCAAATATAGGATTTTTATGGGTTTTTCTTTGATGCAATTGCTAGAAACGAAAAGTGAAATGCAACTAACAGTCTAGGAACACACACATGAACCATTCTAAGCATCCTAAACACAAACACACAAGAAACAAAACAGATCTAGCAACCTAAATGCAAACTAAAGCAAAGATTCAAACTTTTTTATGGGTTTTCTTAAGAAAAAAGAAAAAAAGAAAAGATCTAAGGAAATATACAACCTTGAGTGGATCTTTGGGCTCTGATACCAAATGGTACATGCCTAGATCTGATCTTCAAGAAGCGTGGATAGAGATGGAGCTAGACAACGGAGAAGAACTTCGATCCGATGTGAAGCAATGGAATGGTGTTGAAGATGGGAAGTAAATGTGATGCAATCCTAGGATCTGATGCATCACCAACTACCATCTGGAATTCATTCAAAGCTCATCTAGGGAGCACCTCGAAGTGGAATCAGCCCAAAAGAAGCTCCCAAGAGGAAGTTATGGCTTATACAAGACGAACGGATCAAAGGCTGCCGGATTTGGACCGACTTGCACTTAATGGAGAATGCCAGACCAAGAGGAATCGAGTGTCAAGGTGACCCATTCTAGAAACTTAACTCAACCACGAAGCTCTGAGAGTTGGAAGCAGGCCAAGAGATGCTTTGGTTTGAAAGATATGATTTTTACAAGTCAACAGACTCTCCATCAGCTCATTATCAAGCCAACATCCGAGAGCTTCAAACGTACATGTGGCATCCGGGAGAGTAAGGTGCTAGTCATTAAGCACTAAGAAGCCATGGGAGGATGGCATGTCTTCACCACTAAGCTTAGGTGAGGACACAACCCCAAGACTCTAGGTGAGTAACATACTTTTTCCCTACTCCTAGGTTTCCCACCAGATTTTACTAGGAAAAGTTTTTAGCGAGGTGTGAAAGGCTTATAGCATCACATCTCAGCTCCTATTGCTCGTTCTACTTGGAAATGTCAACGACAGGTGATGATTAGCAAGAGAAGTGATCTTTATCAAAGAGAAGTCATTACAAAAGCTTTTCTTTCTTTACTTAGTCTATTTTACTTATTTTGAGACTTATGAGCCTTTGTTGCTTTTAAGGCCTTTTATTTATGTTGTAATTAAGCCCAATTTATATTATGTCCATTTAGCACATGAGTGCCCTAATTTGTAGTCTATAAAGGCAAGACCTTCCTCATTTGACAAATTAAACAATCATTGAATGAAAACTAGAAACGTTTCTCCTTTTTGTCTCTAATCTATTGAGGTAGCTGTAAATTAGGAAACCCTAGAGTATTCGAGTGTGTCTCATATTCAAAGGTTCTTGGATGTACCAAAGTACTCACACATCCTTTGTGGTTCGCCATTCAATCAACACCTCATCACCATCTCTCCGCTTCACTCCGGATCGAAGTTCTTCTCCGTTGTCTAGCTCCACCATCTCTTGGGTCTCTTCAGTTCGGTTGCTTCCTGAAGTTCCAAGATTTTATCCACGTTCATCATCTCATCATTCCATCACTTCATCCCTTGTTCACCTCCATTCATGACCATCATCACCGCTTTGCTCACGGATTGAACCATATCTCCGGGAACAAGCTCAATTTCCATCCATGCTTCTTGAGGATCAAATCCATGCTCATATCATTTGGTATCAGAGCCTAAGAGTCCTACAAAATGTTGTATCTTTCCATCCAAGATCTCTCCTTTAGCTTGCTTAGTTTGAGATCTAATAGGAAAACTTGAAAAAGTTTAAATCTTTGGTTCGTTTGTGGTGTTCTTTGCTGCTAGGGTGTTTAGATCTTGTTTGTGTGAGTTGTTTTGCATCGTTTGGGTTGTTTAGATTCTTCTATGTGTTTGCTTAGGTTGTTAGTTTGCATGTCATATCTCGTTTCCTTGCTTTGCATCAAAAGAAAATCCATAAAAATCTCATCTTTTGCATTTGTTTTGTGTCTAGGTTGCTAGTCCTGTTACATCTTGTGTTTAGGTTGTTAGATCCGTTTTTGTGCCTTGTTTCTCTGTTGTTTAGGGTGCTAAAATCTTGTGTCTTACTGGAACTCATCCACCATTGTTGGCCTAACCTAGAAGAAGAAGTTGCTTTATTTCAAAAGTGGTCAAGGATAAGGTTATACAAACTTACTTTTGTTTTTTTTTGCTTTTGTTTGAATTTGGGCCAACTCACCTTGTGGTCCTCACCTATCCTTTTGGCTCCAATTTTGAATTAAATTGAACCTTGTGCTCATTGAAAACGTGTTGCATTCATCTTTTATAGTTGAACCAAAAGCTGAACCGATTTAGTGAAAACGATTTGAATTAATTTTTGGTTTAAATCTTTGTTCTTAATTCCGATTGTTCTTTGGTTTTGTTATGAGGATCTTGAGCCATGGAATATGAAAAAAAGACTGAAAGTGAGTTCAGCACATCAGAGATTGATTGGAGAGAACAAGAATTTGAGCTTGGAAGTGATGATGATTTTGATTCGTGGCATCGAGAGGAAGAGCGAGAAGAAGAACTTCAAGTTAATTAACCTATCCACTATTCTTCTAGAAGTTGTGTGCTACAAGAAAGGTTGCCTCAATCCACCATATCATGGAGACAACCAAGTCACTATGTGGGACATCATCATATGTCAAGAAGAACTACAAGTAGAGAACAAGTTTTCATTCTGTCAGCCACAACAAAAAGTCCCATCTCACTTCATGTGGTAACCGGTTACCTCATTTTCTCCGATTCTAGCAAAAATCACAAAGTTTATCTAAGGTGGGAGACCAACATGGAGAAGTTACTGCAAGTAAACAACATTCCCAAGGAGCGTAAACTATCGTATACCATTGATGGTCTAGTAGGAGATGCTTATAAGTGGTGGGATCGAGAGAGGACTTTCAACTACAAACTGATCTATGATTGGGAGGAACTAAAGGCGAGGATGTATAGAGAGTTTGTGAAGAAGCATCAAGCCCCTACACCAAACTCCAAACCATTCAGGGCGCTACATGATGACAAGCTCGCCATGATTCAAACGTTGTCCCAAAGTAGCTCACAATTACAAGACCTTAAAGTTAGGATGGCTCGAGTAGAAAAATCTTCTACTCCTAGTGACTCAAAGACTATGATGGTGTCCTTGTTGTGTCCAAAAGAGGCTGAGGAGAATTCAGGATCAATAGAGACTCTTTTAGATCAAAAAGAAGATTCAATTCGAAGAGGTAGTAAGGAGATCATAATAGGTGAAGGAAGAGATTTTGTGTTAGAGGAGTTTTCGGGCCAAAGCCAAACCTATGGAGACATGGCATCAAGGATGGAAGATCTTGTTGTTCGGGATCTTGAGAGTGCCCAAGACACTTTCCAACTCAAAGAAGAACCACCCGATTTGCTTCCACAAGTCAAAACTCCATTGGGCTTAGAAGACTCTAGCTCTTGTGTGATATGTTTGTCTTCGCCAATGGATATTAATGCCGTATCCGATTCTACAAGTGAGTACACGAAAGTGGGCATAATCATAGGGAACCTGGCACTTGAATCAGTTTCACAAGTACATCATCTATAAGACACTTATGGGAAAGAATCAAGCCTAACATATGCGGAGTTTAATGGAGATCTTGAGCATATAGAGAAGCAACAACGTGGAATAACTTTCTAACACCGGGTCAACGGAGAAACAACACCAAAGCTGGATGGGTTTCTTTCCAGAGATCATGAGAGACTCGATGGCATTTTCCAGCTCAAGGAAGAGCCACTGGATCACAAGTCAAACCAACACTTGATCGGAGCAAACCACCGTCTACCGTGGGGACTAAATCCGCCAACCACCACGGAAGATAGAAGTGGTCCAAGCACTTCACAGCTGAAAGAATAACCTCCTGACCTCTCCAAGCTCTTTTCACCATCCAAACCTCGAGGTAATCTTCTAAACTCTCATGTACTACAATGGACAAACTTGGCTAGCTTATATGTAGGAAAATATGTTTTGAGGACAAAACCTCATGAAGAGGGAGGAAATGATACAATCGTAGGATCTGATGCATCACCAATTACCACCTGGAATTCACTCAAAGCTCATCTAGGGATCACCTCGAAGTGGAATCAGCCCAAAAGAAGCTCGCAAGAAGAAGTTATGGCTCATACAAGACTAACGGATCAAAAGCTGCCGGATTTGACCCACTTGTACTTAATGGAGTATTATGGCCAGACCAGGAGGAACCGAGTGACTAGGTGACCCATTCTGGAAACCTAACTCAACTACGGAGCTCTGAGAATTGGAAGCAGGCCAAGACCTGCTTTGGTTTGAAAGATATGATTTTTACAAATCAACGGACTCTCCACTAGCCTGTTATTGAAGCTAACAGATCCGGAGAGCTTCAAACGTACGTGTGGCATCCAAGAGAGTAAGGTACTAGTCATTAAGCACTAAGAAGCCATGGTAAGATGTCATGTCTTCACCACCAAGCTTAGGTGAGGACACAACCCCAAGACTCTAGGTGAGTAACATACTCTTTCCCTACTCCTAGGTTTCCCACCGGGTTTTACTAGGAAAGAGTTTTAACGAGGTGTGAAAGGCTTAGAGCATCACTTCTCAGCTCCCATTGCTTGTTCTACTTGGAAATGGTAATGACAGGTGAGGATGAGCAAGAGAAGTGATCTTTATCAAAGAGAAGTCATTACAAAAGCTTCTCTTTCTTTACTTAGTCTATTTTGCTTATTTTGAGACTTATGAGCCTTTGTCGCTTTTAAGGCCTTTTTATTTCAGTTGTAATGAGGCCCAATTTATTTTGGGTCCATTTAGCACATGAGTACCCTAATTTTAACCTATAAAGGCAAGTCCTTCCTCATTTGACAAATTAAGCAATCATTGAATCAAAACTAGAAAGGTTTCTCCTTTTTGTCTCTAATCTATTGAGGTAGCTCTAGATTAGGAAACCCTAGAGTATTCGAGTGTGTCTCATACTCAAAGGTTCTTGACTGTATCAAAGGACTCACACATCCTTTGTGGTTCGTCATTCAATCAACACCTCATCACCATCTCTCCGCTTCACTCCGGATCAAAGTTCTTCTCCATTGTCTAGCTCCACCATCTCTTGGGTCTCTTTAGTTTGGTTGCTTCCTGAGGTTCCAAGCTTCTATCCACGTTCATCATCTCATCACTTCATCCCTTGTTCACCTCCATTCATCACCATCATCACCGCTTTGCTCACGGATTGAACCATATCTCTGGGAACGAGCTCCATTTCCATCTATGCTTCTTGAGGTTCAAATCCATGCTCATATCAAAATCGGCGAGAACTCGAGCTCAAGACCTTTAATGGATGATGATGGACGTGGATAGAAGCTGGAATCTTCAAGGAAGCAACCGAACTTCAAGGAACCAACAAACAATGGAGCTAGACCTTTGAGAAGAACTTCGAACTAAGGTGAAGCTAGAAGATGGAGTGGTTGGTGGATAGTGAACGACACCACAAGAGTGATGGTGAACTCTTGATACAGCCAACCTAGAGATAGAGACCCAGCCTCAATACCTGTAGGGTTTTCTAATCCTAGAGCTCCAAGCTACTATAGGAGAAGAGAGACAAAAGGGGAAAACCTTTCTTTTTTTATGATTCAATGATTGCTTAATTTGTCAAATGAGGAAGGTCTTGCCTTTATAGGCTACAAATTAGGGCACTCATGTGCTAAACAGACCCAAGATAAATTGAGCCTAATTACAACACAAATAACTCTTGAGCTTCAAGATTAGGCTGGTGTAGGATCCGTTGACTTGTAACAAGGATAACTCTTGATTCTGAGAAGATCTTGGCCTGATTCCAACTCTCAGAGCTTTGTATTTGAGTCAAGAATCTAGAAATGGTCTCTTCATCACACGGTTCCTTATGGTCTGGCCGTAATACTCTGTCAAGTGCAAGTCGGTCCAAAGCTAGCAGCTTTTGATCCGTCCGTCTTGTATCAGCCATAACTTCTTCTTGGGAGCTTCTTTTGGGCTGATTCCACTTTGAGGTGCTCCCTAGGTGAGCTTTGAGTGAAGTCCAGGTAGTAGTTGGTGATGCATCAGATCCTAGGATTGCATCAAGATAAACCAGTATTATTTGGATGACCCGAACCTCGACACGCTGTGTAAGGATAAGATATATAGAAGATGTGTTCCGGAGCATGAAGTTCGCGTAATTTTGACAGGATGCCATGCATCGACATACTGAGGACATTTCGCAACATTCAAGACGGTAGCTAATGTTTTACAAGCTGGATTTTGATGGCCGACTTTATTCAGAGACGCTCACCGATTCATCCTAGCTTGTGATGCGTGTCAAAGAAAAGGGAACAAGTCGAAGGAACGAGATGTCTCAAAACCCGATAATGCAATTAGAAGTCTTTGACGTGTGGGACATAGATTTCATGGTTCCATTCCCAAACACTCATGGTAATAACTACAACTTAGTAGATGTTGATTATGTATCTAAATGAGTAGAAGCTGTGGCGTGTCTAACAAACGACGCGAAGCTAGTTCTGAAACTTTTTAAAAGCATCATTTTCCCGCGTTTCGGAGTTCCACGAGTGGTGATTAGCGACGGAGGAACACACTTGATCAATAGAACTTTCGACAAACTCCTAAGGAAGCATGGCGTTAGACACAAGGTGGCAACAACATATCATCTTTAAATAAGCGGAAAAGTGGAGGTTTAAAACCGTGCAATCAAAGCAATCTTGGAAAAGACGGTGAATATTTCACGAAAAGATTGGTCGCTTAAGCTAGACGATACTTTGTGGGCTTACTGAACAACTTTCAAGACTCCCATTGGTACAACTCCTTTCAACCTTCTCTATGGGAAATCTTGTCACCTACAGGTAGAGCTCGAGTATAAGGCTACGTGGGCTGTGATAAATAACAGAAAATAATTTGTATAAAATTAAAGTGCATAAATTGAATTGCATAAATTAAAGTGCATGAAATAAATTACAGAAATATAAATAGCATAAATAATAAATATTAATAAAATAGCATAAAAAATAAACATTAATAATTTAGCGTAAAAAAATACTCAAATAAAGATTTATAGTGAATTGGGTGGTAGTCGATTTACAGTGAATTGTGTGGTATTCGATTTACAGGGATTCTAGATTATCGGATTTTTGTCTTTACCAATTAGGTTTGTGTTGTCAATCTTGGGATATTCGAAGTTAGGCTAGGCCACTCTCGTGGAACTAGTCACTGTGTCAGACCCACTCTCGTGGCGACCTTCACGCATTAAACGTAATCCCATCGTCGATTACTCTTATGTGTGAGAGACACATCGATTGGAGGCTATCACACCATCCAGCGATTAACCAAGTGATTAGCTTGCGTTAGAGTGTGTCTAAGACGAAGAGTGATTGATAGATCTATTTCTAGAATACAATCCCACTCTCGTGATGATGTATTCCTGATATCTTAATCTAGTTTTGGCCATAACTAGACCAGCTTTGAGCTTCTCCATCAAACAACAATCTCGACCATAGCTAATACTCTCTAATATGCAAGTCTTAAGTTTTAACCCAATATCGTGGTGCTAAGGGCTTCTATTCGTATAACCACATCTACTGATTTGGTTATAACCTTAAGCACATCCCGTAGGACATAGCTTAGCATTAAGAACTCGATACCAGCTTACTCAAGACAAGAGAACCGGAAGGAGTCTGTCCGCGGCTAACCTCGGATTCAGTGACGATTTGGGCTGAAAGACGGACGGTGGTGGCTGGCGAGTAGAAGACGATCGGTGGAGGAGATGAAGGGAGACCGAAGTGCACGATTAGGAGCTTCTTATCACGAGAACAAAATAGTGGAGCGGACAGATGGGAAGAACAAAACGGAATTATGGGCGGACGGAGGTAGCGGATGGAAGAAGCAATCGGCGGACGGAGGTAGCGGATGGAAGAAGCAATCGGCGGACGGAGGTAGCGGATGGAAGAAGCAATCGGCGGAAGGATATGGTGAAGTGAAGGGCACCACAAGAGCTAGGGAATGCTCTTGATATAGCCACACTCAAGTTCTGAGGAAAAACCTCAAAGAAAAAGAGCCTAAAACCCTAGCCTAGAGAGAGTTTCTAGGATAAGAGAAAAGGAAACAACTTTTTATGTTAATGATTGCTTAATGATTAAAGAGGAGTAGCTTACCTTTTATAGGCTTACAATTAGGGTTACTAAATGAGAAATGGGACCTAAGCCAATATTGGACAAGGCTTGTCATAGAGCTCATATTTACATGTTTTTAGATATTCATATAGACTAATATTATGCATTCTAGTTAGCATTTAGGACTATTTTATTGAATTTGCATATGTTTATGTGTTTATAGGTACTTGGAGCAAAACCGGTGTTTCTAGAGTGTTTTACGAGCTTAAGAAGCCACAAGGACTTTAAAGCTAGTTGTTCGGGCCAAGAACATCAATGAAAGCTTACCGAGAAGCTTCACAAAAGAGGCATCAACCCGTGCATCGACCGTGTATAGTCGATGCAATTCCTGTGCAGTTTTTCATAATCACATTTCCTTGTGAATCGACCGTGCACTCCCGATGCTGAGCCTTGACGAAGACCATCGACGTAAGCATCGACCACTCCTGGTCGATGCTCTTCTTGAAGCATTCACATCGACCAGAGCGTCAACCGTGCATGATCAGTGCAGTTTCTGAAAATCCGATCGACTCCGTGCATCGACCGTACATGGTCGATGCTGCCTATCCGTACAGAAAAAGAAAAGTTCGTTTAATGCACGATGCAACTTATGGAAGCTTTAGATTGTGAGTTAATACCTTCTAGAAGCTTCTAAAGATGCCCTAGACCCCTGCAAGCCTCCTAAACTCTATATAAACACATGTAATGCTCATTAGAAAGAGTTTCTGTTTTTTTGCACAACTTTTGTAGTCACCACCTAGAGAGAAAAGTCTCAAAAACATTCTTTGTTCTTAATTTTTATTATGCAAGTTGTTTAGTTCATCTTCTTCTCATCTCTTTGCTTTATTTACTGTTTTTATTTATAGTTTATCATGTCTTATATTTCATATACTTTCGTCACCCTCAGAGTTATGAGAGAGCAGATCCTTTAGATCTCTGGGGTGGAGATCGATGATGGGATCTACTGATTAGCTATTGATATTTTCTGTCCTCAATCGATTAGCTACCTTGTATGTGTTCCTAAAGCTAGACTTACTCCCTTGAGAGTTGTCTAGACTTGTGTGGCTGAGTATTTCGGTAATTCCCTACACCGCGAGAGTGGGTAGAAGGGTTTGGAACTTACATACTTGGAATCCTAGTTAATCGATAAATCTATTTTCGACCTGTGAGCTTACCTAAATTAGCTTTGATCAAGTTAGTTTAACACGTTAGGGTCTTGATGCCACGAGAGTGGATTAAGATTTCGGAACTAAACACATTTAAAGCTAGACTACGCTGTAGAGATACAGTGGACGGTTAGGCCGGTCGATGACTAGATCGTTCTCAATGCTTGTAAGAGCACCACAAGAGTGAGTTTTTACAGAGAGATTAGCATACCACGGGAGTGGACTAATCTATATACGAAATCTCTAGACCGATAGATATCAACAAAAAAAAGATTAAAGAACATCAATTCTCATATTAGAAGATTTCCGAATTCGTTTCCAAACACCCTGGAGATCGTTTTCTTTATTATTGCTTAATCGTTATTTAATTTAAAGTTATTTAATTTGTGCAATTTAATTTCTGTAATTTAATTTAAGTAATTTATTTTATGTTATTTATTTTACATAATTTAGTTTACGCAATTTAATTTATGTTATTTATTTTATGCCGTTTTATTTATGCAATTTAATTTAAGTAATTTAATTTATGTCATTTAATTTATGCAAATTATTTTATGCTATTTAATTTCTGCACTTTAATTTATGCACTTAATTTTTTGCTATAACAAAAACTCTTTTACTTTCTTATTTTGTTTAATTTTCGTTTCTAATTTTTCAGGTTAATAAATTCAAAAAGCTAAAAAAAAAATGAACTAGTTACTGGACCGTGAGAATGAGAATGTGGTGCGTAGACAAAGGGTAGTACGAACGATAGGCATGGCCGACGAGCCAACAAGCAATAGCCATCGCACGGGCATCCGACCACCATCGTTAGGAGACGTCGAGTTCGAAATCAAGGTCGACTTGATTAACATGGTCCAAAAAAGAACAGTTTCAATGTCTATCAACGGAGAACCCTATAGAGCATCTTAATCTATTTAACAACTTGTGCGACATGGTCAGAATAAAAGGTCTCTCTGAAGACGCCCTGAAACTGCGTTTATTCCCATTCTCAGTCCAAAGTGAGGCCCATCATTGGGAGAAGAGCGTTCCTGTAACATCCGTGTTCCTTAGTCATCCTCTTGAGTTGTATTTGTATTTGTATTTGGCTTGTTGTATATGAACCCTCGGGATTTGGTGTATTTGACGGGAATTATTAATATATGGATGTTTATCGAAATTGTCGCGATGGATTAATGCATGATGTGGTATTTCATGTATTAGGGATGCCGAGTACATGATGTGGTATTTCATGTATCGACGGGTTTGACACATGATGTGGTATTCCATGTGTTGCGGAGTTGGGAGCGGTGTTTTGTTCCGTCTTGGTTCGGAATTTTTGGGTTTATGTCACTAGATCCTAATACATGGTTAGGGTCGATAGGATTATGCGATATATTGATATGTCTGCATTTTATATGGTTTTAGCATGCAATATTCATTCATTTAGCCGTGTTTAATAGCATATTGTTAGCATTTATTTCTAGTTTTGCATACTTAGAGTGTTTTGCATTAGGATTGCATGTATTTTGCATTTTGGACTTGTTTGATGTGCATTCAAGGGATATTGGAGATGTTGAAGTCAAATGGAGAAAAGGAGGCTTAACTCGACCGAAACTCGAAGGAGGCGACTCTAGCAAGCCGGCCAGCAGTCGAGCAGTGCATTCTGCACCAAAACTGCACTTTGCACCGCAGCAGGCAGCTCGAGCCTAGTGAGCTCAACCACAAAACGCCATCTTGAAGTCTGAAGGCTCGACCTCTCCAGCTCGAGCCCGTTGATCGAGTCCTCCGAAAAATGGAATCTTGGAGTTCGAGTCTAGCTCGACCACCCATGGTCGAGCTCATTGATGAGCTGCAGAATAAAAAGTGCAATCTTGAAAGTTTTAAGCCCAGCCGACTCACTCTTTCGCAGTGCAACCTCGAATTTAGCCTATTTTGTCTTTTTGTGATTTAGGTTTCTAACTTTGAGTATAAATACTCCTGTATTAGTTTAAGAAAGGGATAACTCGCTTTTTTAAGCTTTGCATCTGTCTTGCTTCTCGGATCTTATAACTTTGAATCTATTTGCTGTTTGTGTTTGAATCTTTCCATTCTATCTATTCTCTTCCTTATCTTCTGATTATGCAAGTTTTTATGATTTCTGTTTGTGATTATGTGTTTCTTCATGTGTTCGAGTAGTCATTAGGTTCTTATGATGGGATAAATTAGGGTGGAATCTTAGTCTCTAGGTGGTTTAAGTGTTTATTGTTTGATTTCCTTCTGATTAGTGTTCTTAATGCTAATTCCTCTCGATCAATTTGAATTAGAACTTAGGTATTTCTACACCTGTAAGGTGTTTGATGAAATGCCTCGATGAACTAATTCCGAGATTTACATTCCTAGCCTAAGGGTGTTTATTGACTTTATTAAACTGATTCAATGCCCTGCTAGATTTCTCTTAAGGGATTAGGTCTGAACTAGATTAGCCTGAGGTTATTTATCATGGGAATGAATTTGACTGTTTATGAGTTTAATGTCTAGGGAATAACTTGATTGAGTTTGTTAAACCATCTAGGTAGATTAAGAGGATACACCAAGTCAATTACCCCATCCTTAGGAGCTTCTCTTGCTTGATTTATTTTCTATTTCATTGCCTTTGCTAGTTTCTGTTAGTAGCTATCGCTCTGTTTTCCTTCTATTAGTTGCTGCTAGTCTCTGTTTTTAGTTTCTGTTTTTGCTTTTGATTATTGCTGTCTTAGCTTGATAGTTTCATAACCTATTGCTTGATTGGCTTGACCTAAACTGTTTGATTGCATCCTTTCTAGCTAATATCGCACCCATTTGGATTGATACCTTTCTGTACTACAATGACATGATAGTCCAGTAAGAAATTGACTATTTCAATTTGGCGCTGTTGCCATTTGGGTGTTATTTGTTACAATTAGGATTTCAAATCGTTTTAGATCAAGTTCTTATTTAGTCTACTCTGATTACTGACTTAGTCTTTCCTTTCTGTTTCTTTGTATTTCAGGTACATTCTTGACTCGACCTGCCTAGCTCAACCTCCCTAGCTCGAGTCAGCCCATCGAGTCATCCTCCACCTGCATGCAAACGAGATCAAATGGAAGTCAGAACCTCATCCGCTACCTCGACAATATTCATCGGCTACCAACACAGTTGAGAGAGCAGAGAGATCACCTCAGAGTACAACAGGATCCAGTGGAAATGGAAGATAACCCACAACCACCGCCTGAACAAGGACCTCTTCTGAGGAGGCCAAGGTTAATTGGGGCAGGCGATGCTCCTAATACTCACACTCAACGGCAAGGGATTGTACCTCCTACAGTCCAAAACAACAACTTTGAGATCAAGAGTGGTTTGATAGCTATGGTGCAAAGCAAAAAATT
The DNA here is from genome assembly GCA_018361395.1 of Boechera stricta. NCBI lineage: Eukaryota > Viridiplantae > Streptophyta > Magnoliopsida > Brassicales > Brassicaceae > Boechera > Boechera stricta. The sequence continues at coordinate 6,529,122 of CM031541.1, forward strand.
CCATGGGTTGCCTATGGAAGATCCTCTTGATCACCTAGACGAGTTTGATAGTCTCTGCAGCCTCACCAAGATCAATGGAGTGAGTGAAGATGGTTTCAAGCTGAAACTCTTTTCATTCTCTCTTGGTGACAAAGCCCATCTGTGGGAGAAGAATCTATCCCATAGCTCAATCACTTCATGGGATGACTGTAAGAAAGCTTTCCTTGCCAAGTTTTTCTCCAATGCTCGTACAGCTCGCCTCCGGAATGAGATATCCGGATTTGCACAGAAGAATGGTGAAACTTTCTGTGAAGCTTGGGAAAGATACAAGAGCTACCAATCTCAGTGTCCTCATCACGGATTCAGTAATGAGTCCATTCTTAGCACTCTTTACAGAGGAGTTCTCCCAAAGCTAAGGATGCTACTAGATACTGCCAGCAATGGAAACTTCCTAAACAAAGATGTTGATGAAGGCTGGGAGCTAGTGGAGAATCTTGCTCAATCTGATGGGAACTACAATGAGGATTATGATAGGAGCGTAAGGCAGACTGCGGGTTCCGGTGAGAAGTATAAGCAAGAAATCAAGGATCTTAATGAGAAGTTGGATAAGCTCCTCCTAGTCCAGCAAAAGCAAGTTCACTTTGTTAGTGACGAAGGGCAACTTCAAGTTCAAGATGGGGAGAGCTATCAGCTAGAAGAGATAAGCTATATTCAGAACCAAGGAGGCTACAACAAAGGTTTCATCAACTATAACAGCAACCCAAACCAGCAGGATCACCTCTACCCGCCTCAGCAACAACCGAACCAGTCCAAGCCTTTTGCCGCTTACAACCACAATCACAGTTTTGTCCCTAAGCCGCACCACCAGACCAGCTATCCACAGCAGGGAGTCATGGGTCCACCACCTGGTTTCACATCTCACCAAGCTCAGCCTTCTACAGCTCCAAATCAACAGGTGACAAACATGCTGCAACAACTTCTTCAGGGTCAAGCAGCTGGTGCAATGGAAGTTGCTAAGAAGTTTGGTGAACTCAAAACCCAGATGGACTACACCTACAATGATCTCAACAGGAAGATTGAGATATTGACCTCCAAAATTAAATACATGAAGAGCAAAACTGCATCCACTTCTTCCACAATGCCTCTTGGACAGCTTCCAGGAAAAGCAATTCAGAACCCAAAGGAGTATTGCAATGCCATCTTTTCAATGGAATCAAGTCCCATTGTTGATCATGAAGCTGCAGTTAGAGAAATTGAGTCTTTGCTTTATGATTCAGATGCTAACACCAATGCAATCACTTTAAGGAGTGGAAGAGAGCTATCTGAGCGGGAAGGATCAGTTAAAGTCACTGAGGACAGTGAGGTTGAAGATGGGGAGGATTTGAGCCGCAAACAAGATCAAGAAACTCGACTAGAGTCTGGCGCTAGCACCCAGCTCGAGCCAGTAGGTCGAGCTAGCCCTCCACCTGCTGCAAAACCAGTTGTTTCTTAGGAAAAGAAAGCACCTTTTGTTCCTCCTCCTTACAAACCTAAACTGCCTTTCCCAGGAAGATTCAAAAAGGACTTAATGGAGAAGTATAAAGCAATTTTTGACAAGCACATGAGGGAAGCAGAGATTAGCATGCCTCTCTTGGATACCTTTTCAATGTTACCTACATATCATAAATTCTTGAAGGATGCAGTGAATGAGAAAGCCAAGGAGATTCAAGGTATGGTGGTCTTGACAGAAGAATGCAGTGAAGTCGGAGATGGGGAGGATTTGAATTGCAAAGAAGACCCAGAAACTCGACTGGAGACTGACTCTAGCAAGCAGGTCGAGTCAGTAGGTCAAGCTAGCACACTACCTGCTGAAAAATCAGTTTCTTCTAAGGAAAGAAAATCACCCTTTGCTCTACCTCCATACAAGCCCAAACTCCCATTCCCAGGAAGATTCAAGAAAGATAAGGACGTAACCATGGTTGAATACAAGGGTAGTGTTGATTGCATTGATTCACCAAGCACGACAAGGATTGAGCCTCAGTCTCTCCCCAAGCTTGGGAATCCTGGTATGTTCTCCATAACCTGCTTTCTTGGTGATTTGAAAATTGAGGATGCTCTATGCGACTCCGGTTCAAGTGTGAATGTGATGTCCCATGAGATGTTAAAGAGTTTAGGGATAAGAAACATCACTTATCACCCATCACATATCACTTTTGGAGACGCTCATTCACGAAAGCCTCTTGGTCTTCTTGAAGATTACCCACTTAAAGTTGGGGATTGTATAGTCCCCACGGACTTCGTTGTTATGGAAATGAAGAAGGCCAGCAAGCTCCCACTCCTCCTTGGAACCCCCTTCCTCAACACTACTGGTGCAAACATGGACTTCAAGAACCAAAGGGTAATTCTTATGAATGTGAATGACCAAGTCTCCTACCCAATAACAGCTTCTTCCAATAAGCTATGTGGCACAATTACTATCAAAGATGATGGGTACAGTGATGAGGAAGCAACGTACATTGGTACAATTGAGAAAGTAGATGATGAAGCTCCACCCCCAAAGATTTATAAAGAGAAAGGGAAGTCTCTAAAAATAAAGGATGGCGCTGAGAGCACAATGAATGAGCAAGGGGTCAAGCCATTCATACATTGTCAGATCATAGCAGAGGAGACCTCAGTTCCCCTCCATGAACCACCATAGACCTAAGAAAAAGGAAGTCAAGCTTAGAGACTTTAAACAAGCTCACTTGGGAGGAAGTCCCATGTCTATCCTAGTATATATTGCTTTAATTTTCTTTTTAAACCATCAAATAGGTGTGCTAAGTTCTTGTTTTTGGCTTGTTTGTGTGATTTCAGGAGAATATGAGCATTGAATCGTGAAGAAAAGAAAGAAACGAGCAAAATTGGTCTGGCTCGACCAACGAGCTCGAGCTCCATGATTGAGTCAGTACATCGAGTCAGTTGGGGGGAAATTAAAAATTTGCATTTTGCAAGGGGACAAGCTCGACCACCCAGCTCGAGCACGACGTCGAGTCAAGCTCCCATGCTGCTTACACTCGGGAAAGCATGGAGGATTCAATCTCCTCCTTTTTCTCGAACCCTTGAGGTACCTGTTCTATCCATTCTTGTATATATCGTTTGCATTTCTTCCTTGCTTTTTGTTGCTTCTTAAACCTTCTTTCTAAATTTTTACTACACAAGGGACTGTGTAATTTAAGTTTGGGGGGGAAGGGTTAAGATGTGTTTGATTTGTTTTCTGTGTTGTTTTCTGTGTTCTTATTTTTATTTTGTGCATATTTGAGTCTACATGCATCTATGGCATAGAAAAACCAAAAAATATTTTGAAAAAATTTGAAAAATTTGAAAAAAAAAAACAGAGTGTTCATGTAGTTGCATTTACATTTTAGGATTGAGTCTAGATTGTTTTCATATAGGGCTGTTGCATATGCATAGGGGATTATGATGATTATAACCTTGCAAGCTTGCTGATTTAATATGATAATCTCAATGCCCTCGTTTCTAGTTGTCTAATGCATTGTTAATGAACTTGAAGTAAGACTGCACCATACTTTGAATGCACAACTAGATTATGTCTCAATTGAAGCATGATGTGATTTGATACTATTCTCTATTTATTTGAACCTGAACTTGACTTATAATTATCATGTCTATGCACTGCATTTGAACTCATGGATACCATATACATACTTGGATTTTCTTTCACCTGTTTACCACTCTTGCTAATCCAAGTAGTTGTTCTCATCATTAGAACAGTTTTACCATGCCCTTAGCCTAGCCTTCTTTCAAGCCATGTTATTACTTTATTGAGTGTGTGAGGCCTATTTCTGAATGAGCTTGGTAGAAAGTGTTAGGTTTGAGCCGACAAGGATAGAATCTCATGTAGTTCTGGTTTGCAATTTTCGAATCAGATAGGACTAGGTGGGATCTTGATCATTGGGTATTATAGGGTTTGGTTCTGTGAAAAGAAAGAAAGAAAACTTGGAGAAAGATGAAAGAAAAAGGTTAAGAGTTCTTAGGAGAGGAATGATCTGAAAATGTGTTAATCTAGTAAAGGATTTGGAGGTGTGCTAAACATAAGAAAAGAAAGGCAAAGCTTAAAGTCTGAAAAAAATATATATATATGTATAGAAAAAGCGTAAGCTGGTAGTGAAACAGCAAAAGAAAGACCTCAAATCCGCTAGAATTGTATAGAACCTCTCATAGAACAAGAACAAAAAGAAAAAAAAAATGAGTCTGATCCAAGAAAGGTTCAAGGCAAATTGCCTAAGTGTTAAGGGTAGAATTAGGATGACTTTCTGGGTTTAGAACTAGGGGGCTAAGATCATTTGTGTATGGTTGGGTAGATGAGAGTCTATTCTTGTATGCATAGGTTGGTTCTTACCTTTAGCATTCTGCTAAAGCTCATTCCTTTTTTTGAAAGATCCCTGCTTTGAAATGAATTAACCATATGGAAGGGACCATCTTTGTCTCTTGACCTTACCCTTAGCAAATGAGTTCATTGAATGTGCATAGCTTGATTCAAGGTTTCCGCTTAATTGAATGTTAAAGGGAATGATAGATTTGAATGCATGTCTAGGTTGAGATTTAATTGAAATTGTGCTGTGAAGAGTATGGCTAAAGTTTTTAAGTAGTGTTCATATACTTTGCATTCTAGAATTAGCAACTTGGACATTGAAATAATCTATTATATCAGCATGCTCTAGCAAGCAGCTCGAGCCAGCAGGTCGAGCCAGTGCATTCTGCACCAAAAACTGCACTTTGCACCCAGCTCTAGCAGGCAGCTTGAGCCCCTAGGTCGAGCTCATCCAGAAAAACGCCATCTTGAAGTCTGAAGGCTAGCTCGACCTCTCCAGCTCGAGCCCGTTGATCGAGTCCTCCGAAAAAATGGAATCTTGGAGTTCTGGAGTCTAGCTCGACCACCCATGGTCGAGCTCATTGATCGAGCTGCAAAATAAAAGTGCAATCTTGAAGTTTTAAGCCTAGCTCGACCTAAGCACTCGACCCCCAGGTCGAGTGCAACCCCGAATTTAGCCTATTTTGTCTTTTTGTGATTTAGGGTTTCTAACTTTGAGTATAAATACCCTGTATTAGTTTAAGAAAGGGATAACTCGTTTTTTAAGCTTTGTTCATCTGTTCTTGCTTCCTGGATCCTATAACTTTGAATCTATTTGCTGTTTGTGTTTGAATCTTTCTATTCTATCTATTCTCTTCCTTATCTTTCTGATTATGCAAGCTTTTATGATTTTTGGTTTTGTGATTATGCTGTTCTTCATGTGTTCTGAGTAGTCATTAGGGTTCTTAAGGATGAGATAGATTAGGGGTGGAATCTTAGTCTCCTAGGTGGTTTAAGTGTTTATTGTTTGATTTCCCTTCTGGATTAGTGTTCTTAATGCTAATTCCTCTCTGATCAATTGGAATTAGAACTTAGGTATTTCCACACCCAGAAAGTGTTTGATGAAATGCCTGACAGAACTAATTCCAGAGATTTACATTCCTAGCCTAAGGGATTAGTTGTCTAGGGTGTTTATTCACTTTATTAAAATGATTTTTAATGCCTGCTAAGCTAGATTTCGCTAAGGGATTAGGTCTGGAACTAGATTAGCCTGAGGTTATTTATCATGGGAATGAATTTGACTGTTTATGAGTTTAATTTCTAGGGAATAACTTGATTGAGTTTGTTAAACCATCTAGGTAGATTAAGAGGATACACCAAGTCAATTACCCCATCCTTAGGAGCTTCTCTTGCTTGATTTATTTTCTATTTCATTGCCTTTGCTAGTTTCTGTTAGTAGCAATCGCTCTGTTTTCCTTCTGTTAGTTGCTGCTAGTCTCTGTTTTTAGTTTTTGTTTTTGCTTTTGATTATTGTTGTCTTAGCTTGATAGTTTCATAACCTATTGCTCGATTGGTTTGACTTAAACTGTTTGATTGCATCCTTTCTGGCTAATATCGCACCCATTTGGATTGATACCTTTCTGTACTACAATGACATGATAGTCCAGTAAGAAATTGACTATTTCATATATAATCCTATTGATGGGTCATTAGGGTTATGCGATATTTAACCCTAATGATGAGTCATTAGAGTTATGTGATATGTTGCTCTAATGATGTTGGTTGGGATTAGGTGATATTTAATCCTAACCGGGGGTTTTACCGATTAGGATCATGGAGTATTTGATCCTAATAGATCGGTAAACCGAGGTGTGGGGTCTGATAGTATCGGATCTCACGGGGACTTAGTATATTAGGGTCCGGTGTTATTGGATTCTAATATACTAGGTCGTTTGACGACTTAACTCGTTCGAATCCGGGGATAATTGGATTTCGACGGGTTAGCCGTTGGGTGACCACGTAGGATCTTATGATGTTAGACCCGGGGTGTTATTAAACCGAGTATGGAACAATACCGAGCTTGATTGATGGCCCTAAGGGCGGTGATTGGGTTGAATCGATCAAAAGAGTGATCGTTGAGAAGTAATCCCGAGTGGTTCAGTTTGAGAGTATGATGTTGATGATCACCGAAGGAATTTCGGAAATATTGCCTAGAGAATAAGTTATGAGCATCTAAATTTGACCCTATTTTTGAGAAGAGAAATCCGATTTGGGGGTTTGAGTAATCCGAGTTTGATTACTTGTTATCACCCTTTGAGAAGTGTTTTGGTGACCTTTTGTTAGGTAATTTGGCGATATATTGGTTTTGAGTTGAGTAAGAGCCAAGAAGAAGTAAGTTTAAAGCTTGGAAACCGTCAAAGTATTCTTGTACAAACCGTTGAGCAAAGGTGAGTGCGTAACCGTCGGCTTAGCTGTGTGATCTTTGAGTTTTCGTGATTGATATGTGTTTAGGGACTAGTCCATATGGGTGTGACTTACATAATGTGTGATGATTGTGTGTGATTGAGCTCTTTCATGGTATGTATTGGCATGTTCTTTAAGCATATGTTGATTGCATTAAATTCATTGATCATATACGTTGATTTGTTTGTCTAGTTTGACTTATTTGTTTAGTCTGATTTGTTTAGTTTAACTTATTTGTTTAGTTTGATTGTTTGTTTAGTTTGACTTGTTTGTTTAGTTTGACTTGTTTGTTTAGTTTGACTTGTTTGATGATTTTAAGGCAACTAAATGGAAAATTTTTAAAAATCCCGAGTATTTATCGTTTTCCGTGCATTTTTGTTCTCATACTCGGAATGGGGCGTTTCAATTTGGTATCAGAGCAGTAGCGGTTCTAGGATGTTGTGTGAATCTTGCTTGCTTGTGATTGTGTGATGTTTGTTGTTATTGAATTATGGGGTTGAGTTAGAGATCATCCCCTTTGGCCTATTAGAATGTTCCACGGTAAGACTTCTTTCTTGTTCCGTTTTGTTAAGTTCTGGGTTATTGAATGCTTGATTGTTTGCGTAGATGGCAAGAAGTACAAGAAGTGGCAGGGGTAGAGGAGGAGTGGCATAGGAGCCGGCTGAGCCTAGGGAACAAGCGGACCCCCGGGGTGAAGACCAAGTTATGGTCGAGGATGTTGCTGAGTCGGGAAATGGTGGAGCTGCGGGTAATGCGGCTCGAGCAGTTGAGAATGAACCGCAAGTGTTGGATCAGCAACAAGAGGGTCCAAATCAAATGAGACAAATGTTGGGTTTATTGGCCTAGATTCTTGATAGACTACCAGGGCCGGTAGCCCCCTTAGCTCCTGAAGCGCCACCCGAAGTGAATGAGCCGCCGAGAGTGGTTAACCCCGAGGTTAGGGGAGACGTTGTAGGTCCTGTAATTCCATCATATCTTACGGTGCTAGATCATATGCAACGGCTTGCCACCAAATTCTTTTCGGGAGGTACTAAACCGATGGAGGCGGACGAGTGGAAGTCAAGATTAGAAAGAAACTTCCTCTCGGTGAGGTGTCCGGAGGAATATAAGGTTGATCTAGCGGTGCATTACCTAGAACAAGATGCACATATGTGGTGGAGAGGTGTGTTGGCTAGGAGAGCCAATGGTGTTGATACATGGGAGGGTTTCTGTGAAGAGTTCAACCTCAAATATTTCCCGCAAGAAGCCATAGTTCGTTTGGAGATGGAGTTCTTAGAATTGTCTCAAGGGACGAGGTCGGTACGAGAGTATGAAGTGGAGTTTAACCGACTTCGAAAGTTTGTAGAAAAGGGTCTTGAGGATGAACAGGCCCAAGTAAGAAGATTTCTAAGGGGAATGCGGTGGGAATTAAGGAATAGATGCATTGTGAGATCGTATGCGTCGGTGGCCGAGCTAGTGGAGAGAGCGGCCACGATTGAGGAGGGTATGATAGAGGAGGCTAAAACATCTAAGCCTGAGACTCAAGGGAAGAAGTCATTTACTTCTAATTCAGGTAGAGGTGGCAAGTTCATGGGAGGGCAGAAGAGGAAGTGGGAGGGCTCTTCTCAGAGTGCTTCTAGCACTCAATCTGGATGCTTCAAGTGTGGAGGCAAAGGTCATAAGGCTGCTAACTGCCCCAATAAGGATATTAGGACTTGCTACCATTGTAAGGAGGTGGGGCATATCAAGACTTCATGTCCCAAACTACAACAAGGTGGAGGGAGTTCTGGAGCTCCACCCGCTAAGAGGACGGCAGTAACTCCTCGAGCGTACTCTCTCGAGCGTACTCTCTGAGCATCGAGTCAGGAGAAGGGAGCAACACCAAGCTGGTATAAGCCAATTTCTTACTAGACCAAAGTTTCGTTGTAGTATAGTAAGGTGTCAATCCATAATGGTGAGATATTAACCAAAAAGGATGTGATCAAGCAGTTCAAGTCAAGCCAAGCAAACGGTGTATAGGATTAGCAACCTAGACAGAAACTAGAAATAGAAGCTAAAACTGGCACTAGCAAGGACTAACAGAAGCTAACAGAGACAGAGTAATATCAGAGAATTCAATCAATGCAAGAGAAGTTCCTAAGGATGGGGTAATCGACTCAGTGTGTCCTCTTAATCAACCTAGGTGGTTTAACAAACTCAATCAAGCTATTCACTAGACATCAAACATCACAACCAGTTAAGTCCACTCCCGTGATAAGTAACCTCAAGCTAGACCAGTTCCAGACCCAATCCCTTGGCGAAATCTACCCTAGCAGGCATTAAGATTCAGTTCAATAATGTCAATAAACACCCTAGACAACTAATCCCTTAGGCTACGTATGCAAATCTCTAACATCAGTTCAGTCAAGCATTTTATCGAACACCTTCTGGGTGGAAAAACACCTAAGTTCTAACATCAATTGATCAGAGAGAAATTAGCATTAGGAACACTGATTTAGAAGGGAAATTAATCAATCTGCTCTTAAACCACCTAGGAGACTAAGATTCCACACCTAATCTATCCCATCCTCAAGAACCCTAATGACTACTCAAAACTCATGATGAACATGAAGAACGCAAACCCAGAAATCATAAAAACTTGCAAAGATAAAGAGAAGAGATAGAGAAATGATAGAAACAGAGGAGATCAACTAAAAATAGCAAGTAGAAATCAAATTACAAAGTCTGGAAATCAAGAACAAGGAAGAATAATGAAGAACAGATAGAAAACTCGAAAATTAGGTCTAAAAACGAACTCCCCAGTCTTAATCCCACATTAGGTATTTATACTAAGTCTTAAAAACCCTAAAAAATCATGGGCAAAATGGTAAAAACGTGTAGGATAAGGTCCAGCTCGACCATGTCTTGGTCGAGTGATGTGCTCGAGCTGGACTCAAAAATTCCAAGACTCCTCTTTTATGTTGGGCTCGATCATGGAGCTCGAGCATGGTTGCTCGAGCTCGGCCAAAAATCTCCAAGATGCCACCTTTTGTCTCAGCTCGATCCCTCAGCTCGAGCATAGGTGCTCGAGCCATGCTTCTGCTCCATCTCCTGCCTTAGCTCGATTCCTCATCTCGAGCATGGGTGCTCGAGTCTGGTGTCCTAGACGGCTTCGAGTCTAACTTCTCCAAAATCGCCTGAAAGTACTTGTAACAAGCCAAATATGCAAGATGTGTGCAAACCTAATGCAAAACACCCTAAGTATGCAAAACTAGGAATAAATGACAAGAACAGGCTAAATAACATGTCTGAATGTATGAATTATGCAAGCTAAAAYGATGCAAAATGCAAGCATATCAACTCCCCCAAACTTAGTCCTTGCTTGCCCTCAAGCAAACAAAAGAATAAGAATGGAGAAGAGGTTTGAAAGTGGAGACTCAGAACCAAAACTTGCAGATTGTAACAGATGACCTCAATGTTCAAGTTACCAATTCTAGAATGCAAAGTTTATGATCTCTACTTAAAAGCGTTAGCCATACTCTTCGCGGCACAAGTTCAATCAAATCTCAACCTAGACATGCATTCAAATCTATCATTCCCCTTAACATTCATTTAAACAGAAACCATGAATCAAGCTATGCACATTCAATGAACTCATTTGGCTAAGGGTAAGGTCAAGAGACAAAGATGGTCCCTTCAGTATGGTTTTGTCATTTCAGAACAAGGATCTCTCAATGAAAAGGAATGAGCTTTAGTAGAATGCTAAAGGTAAGAACCAACTTATGCATACAAGAATAGACTCCCATCTACCCAATCCTACACAAGTGTTCTTAACCTTCAAGTCTAAACCCAGAAAGTCATCCTAACTCTACCCTTGTCCCTTAGGCTTCCCTTTTGATTTCTTGGATCAGTTTCATCTTTTCTTTTTTTGTTTTTGGTCTAGGAGGGGTTATACACATACACATCTAKCGGATTGGGGGTTTTTTTCTTAACTAGCTTAGGCATTTTTATATTTTTCAGACTTTTAAGCTTTCTGCCTTTTCTTTTCTTTTATTATGCACATCCCCTAATCCTTTACTAGATACTTAAACATTCAGATCATTCCCCTCCTAAGAACTCTTATCCTTTTCTTTTAACCTTTTCCAAGTTTTTCATTCTTTTCTACCCATAGAACCAACCCTTTTTCCCCATGATACAGATTCCACCTAGTCCTATTTGATTCGAAAATTGCAAACCAGGGAACTACATGAGAATCTATCCTTGTCGGCTCAAACCTAACACGTTCTACCAAGCTATTCCAGAAAAAGGCCTCACACACACAGCAGATCAATGTAAGGGCTTGAAAGAAGGCTAGGTTAAAGGTATGGTAAAACTGTTCTAACAATGAGAATCCGCTACTTGGATTAGCAAAGAGTGGTATAAACAGATGAAAGAGAATCCAAGTATGTATATGGTATCCATGAGTTCGGATTCATTGCATAGACATGATAATTATAAGTCAAATTCAGGTTCAAATAGATAGGGAATGACAGAAAATCACAGCATGCTTCAGTTAAGACTTAATCTAGTTGTGCATTCAAAGCATGGTTCAGTCTTACTTCAAGCTCAATAACAAAGAATTAAACAATTAGAAACGAGGGCATTGAAATCATATAGTTGAATCAGCAAGTTTACAAGGTTTAAATCATCATAATCACCTGTGCATATGCAATAACCCTATATGAAAACAATCTAGACTCAATCCTAATATGCAGATGCAATACTACATGAACACTCTGTTTTTAAAGATTTTTCAAAATCTTCAAAAAAAATTTTTTTTTTTGGTTTTTCAAACACATCTTAAACCCTCCCCTAAACTTAAATTACACAGTCCCTTGTGTAATAAAAAGTTAGAAAGAAGGTATAAGAAACAACAAAAAGCAAGAAGGAAATGCAAATGATATGTACAAGAATGGATAGAACAGGTACCTTAAGGATTGGAGAAGAAGGAGGAGATCGAGTCCTCCATGCTCTCACGCGTATAGGTTGACTCGACCTGGGTGTGCTCGAGATGATGGCTCGAGTCAGACGAGTGCAGGTGTCTGGCTCGACCTCTGTGGTCGAGCTGACTGCTCGAGCCAGACGCTCCGCTTGTTGAGCCTTTCTTCTTCTGCCTGACATAGTGTTGAAACTGCCTTGGTTCGAAAGATGAGGCTCTTGGTGGTTCCATTGCAGGTGCATGAGGCCTTGGTGCCTCCCGAAACGAGCCGCTTCCCACCAAAACTCTCTTTGGCAAGATGACTTTCTTATATGTAGGGGCAGTGAACTTTTGTTTGAAGTCCTTGAGCTGGTCTTTGACTTCCTTCATTTGGTCTTTCAGATCCTTCACAGTGCCCTTAAGTGCAGCAATAGTCTTGCCCTGGAACTTGTTCCACTTCTGTAAGAGACTAATCCTCTTGTGTGCTTCCTTTAGAGCGGTGTGTGGGGCTTAATGCTCCTCAAATGAATACCTTTCATGCATTCCCCTCCTCAACAACATGATCGCTGAACCCATGTCTTCTGCATGATCTCTTCATCTGGATCGTAGAGTCTATCAAGAGGAGGATTGAAATCGATGTTCGGCCGTACGCAGTCAAATCCAATGCAAGGCGGCGCTTGGTTTCCCCAACGGTTGGATGCATGAACTTGTAAATGTACTCATCTGAAGGTGTTGTATGGTCTAGGAATCTACACCGTCTCAAGAAATCCACATCTATCCATTTTGGTGGATAAGGCTCTGAAAGTAACTCCACACCACAAGCAACAAGAATTGGAGTAATGATTCCTCAATGAGATCACCTCAGATTCCATCTTATGCATCCTCATTGCCCATTCCTTGTAGTAGAGGAATTGTTTCAGCAGAACAAAGTGAGGTTTGCATCTATCACCCTTCATCCGACCCTCTTGTATAGCCAGAAGTGGTAGTAACAAGTCCAGCATCTTCAATTCTCCTTCATTTGTCCAGTCACCTACAGGCTAGTGCTGCATGGTCTTGTGGAGATATCTCAGAACAGGGCTTCGATCTAGAACTCTTGCTTCTAGAGGAGGAGAAAGGTTTAGCGTTGTCTCCAATGGTTGACCATAGTTGCTGAAGTTCCTCGTGGTCAATATCTTGAGCAGGGTTCATCTCCTCCGAAAAACCATATAGAGTACCAACCTCCTTGATGGTGAGAGCATAGGATCGACCTGCGCATGAAGGTTATGAAGCCAGGACCGCCATCAGATTCATAGTCGGCTCCTCATCATAGAAGTGAACAGCGAGAGATGAGAGGAAATGGCATGTCTCTCTTTGAGGCTTCATGGATCCTCATGAGCGCTTTCTGTCTCAAATGCCGAGGTACTCCTCCCAGCAATGCCGAAGTTTCTTCATTGTTTCTCTATGCGGGTACCTTGTCCCTTGAAACCACGAGCAGAAGGACCTCCGGGAACTTTGCTGCGAAGGTTTGCTTTCTTTTGAGGCTTCTTTGTCGCCTTAGGTTCATCTTCTTCTGTTGCACCACTGTCATGATGCATGCTTGGCTCCATTGGTTTCTTTCCTTCTCGTTTAGCATGGGGGAGCTTTCTCTCCGAAACGTCAATGGCCTGACTCGACTCGCCTGCTCGAGTATAAGTGCTCGAGCTAGATTTTCGGCCTTTCTGACTTGATCCTCTGGCTCGAGTATGAGTGCTCGATTCAGGCGTTGCTTCAACCTCCATGGGTTCTTCGCTTGGAGGAACGGTTTCTCTCCACATCTGGAAGTTTCGGGAAAGGGCTTCAGCTGCTGTACGACGGGCTTGGCGTGAATCCATGCCTGAGAATCACTCAAGGAAAGAAGAGAGACTCAATAATGTCAGAATAACCTCAAGGACAGCAAGATGAAACGAAAAACAGATGAAGAACACTTAAGAACAGCAAGAACAAATAGAGGAAAATAAAAGGGAGAGAAGTGAGAGTTTTAGGTGTGAGGGGAGCCTTGGGTCGAGTTATGTTTATATAGCCAAGTGGGAGGGGACAAAGAGGACAAGGGGGAGCGTTATTCGTTTGGTTTTGAATTTAAAATTCGAACTCGGGCACCAAAAGAGGTTGACTCGAGCCGACCACTCGACCAGGTGGGGTCGAGCTAACGTCCGACACGGCCTGACTCGAGCTGACACATCTCTGACACCTGCTGGCTCGAGCTGACACCGCTGACTCAAGCATGTTATTCGACCAAGTGGGGTCGAGCTAAATCCATTTGTCAGAACTTTTGAAATTTGAATTTCCCTCCTAAGGCTCGATTGGTTGGCTCGATCATATGGCTCGAGTTTGGTGCTCGAGTCAGGCCATTCCCGTGCGTTTTTGCCTCCTTTTCATGATTCACCTTTCATATTTTCCTGAAATCACACAATCAAGACAAAATCAAACAGCTTGAGTCTAGAATTGAAGAGAAGGACTTGATCACCAGCATTGAACTCTTTGTGCAAGATCTTCTTGTCATGGAAGGCTTTGGTCCTCTCTTTGTAGACCTTAGAACTCTCATAAGCATCCAGCCTGATCTCCTCCAGCTCATGCAGGTCCAATACTCGCTTTTCCTGGGCAGTTTTGATGTCCAAGTTCAGAAGCCTTGTTGCCCATAACGCCTTGTACTCGATCTCAACAGGTAAATGACAAGCCTTGCCATAGAGGAGCTGGAATGGTGTTCTCCCTATAGGGGTCTTGAATGCAGTCCTGTACGTCCAGAGAGTCTCATCAAGCTTAGCAGACCAATCTCTCCTTGAAACGCCAACTACTCTAGCCAAAATGGCTTCGATCTGCTTGTTAGACACCTCCACTTGACCACTAGTCTGGGGGTGATATGGTGTAGCCACCTTGTGCTTTACCCCATGTTTATTCAGAAGATTTTCAAAGAGCTTGTTGATGAAGTGAGATCCCCCATCACTGATAACAACTCTTGGCACACCAAATCTGGAGAAAATGATGCTCTTGAACATCTTCAGAACTACCTTTGCATCATTGCTAGGACAAGTTATGGCTTCAACCCACTTCGAGACATAATCAACAGCCACTAAGATGTAGCTGTTCCCAGAAGAGGGTGGGTTGAAAGGACCCATGAAATCAATCCCCCAAACGTCAAAAACCTCCACTTCCAAAATCGGATTCTGTGGCATCTCATTCCTCCTGTTGATGTTGCCCATTCTCTGGCAAGGATCACACCTAGTGATGAAGGCTTGAGCATCCCTGAACATTGTAGGCCACCATAAACCTGCTTGCATTATCTCTCGAACAGCCTTGAATGTAGCAAAGTGTCCTCCATAGGCAGAACGTGATGCAGTTTCAAAGACACCCCGAACCTCGCTCGGCTATACATCTTCCTGAATGCACCATCTGAACCCCTCTCAGAAAGGCTCGTCCCATAGTGGTTGACATCTCTCGAAACTTTTTCTTCTCAGTAAGAATCAAGATCATCGTAATTCACCACATGCAAGGAAATTGGCCAGATCGAATACCAAGGTATGTCCTTCACTCCTATCACGTAAACAGCATCTAGAGTCTCTCATCGGCATGGTGTCATCAAAGTGCGCATCATCTATCCTCATCCTTGACAAGTGATCAGCCACACCATTCTCTATACCCTTCTTATCAACAATCTCCATGTCAAACTCTTGGAGAAGGAGTATCCATCTGAGCAGTCTTGGCTTAGTATCCTTCTTAGCATAGATATGCCTTGCTGCATCTGTATGACTATCACCTTAGCTCCCAACCAGATAGCTTCTGAATTTCTCAAAAGCAAAGACTACAACTAGAACTCCTTCTCTGTTGCATATCTCCTGAGCATCCAAGGCCCTGCCATAGTAGATCACATGCAACTTCTTCTCAATCTTTGGCCCAAGACAGCTCCTACAGCATACCGACGATCATACATGATCTCAAACGGATAGTCCCAGTTTGGTGCGTGGACTATTGGAGCAGGACTAAGGCTTCCTTAATGAGGAAAGCCTTCAAACATTCGTATCAAACAGAACTTGCTCCGCACAACAGCCTTGTTAGTGGTCTGCTATCCTCGATAAGTCCTTGATGAACCTTCTGAAACCCAGCATGCCCAAGGAAACTCCTGATGTCCTTGACGTTTTTGGTGGCTGCAGCTGCATCATCACATCAACCTTGGCCTTGTCACCTCTATACCCTTCTCGAAATTCTGTGACCCAAGACAACTTCTCCTCACCAGATTTGCTCCTCACACCTAGTAAGTACCCGCAAAGGTTCAGGGAGAGAAAGAGGAGCCATACACGGAAAAATCATCCATGAATACCTCCACAGTCCTCAATTAGATCTGAAAATATGTGTCATGCATCTTTGAAAGTAGCAGTGCATGCAAAGCCAAAAGGCATTCTCCTATATGCAAAAGTTCCATAATGGCAAGTAAAGGTGGTCTTTTCCTGATCATTGGGTGAATTGGAATCTGAAAGAACCCACGTACTCCATCTAGAAAAAGTAGTAAGGATGGTTAGCTAATCTCTCTAGATCCGTCAATGAAGGGAAGTGATCTTTCCTAAGCAGCATTCAATTTCCTATACAATACACATCCTATGTCCTTTACAGTCCTAGTAGGTATCAATTCATCCTTATCATTTCTAATCATGTCATACCCCTTCTTAGTAACAATACAAGGAGAAATCCAAGTACTATCGATATAAGATATATGATTCCACCTAGCAACTTAAGAATTTCCTTTTAACAACTTCTTTTAAGTTTGGGTTTAATCTTCTCTCGAGGTTCGATGCTAGCATATGATTCGCTTTTCCAAGTGAATTCGTGAGTGCACAAGCTAGGTGAAATTCCTTTAATGTCATCTGAGAATATCCTATAGCCTTTCTAAATTTTCTCAACTCATCAATAGCAAATGCAACTCATCATCACTAAGCATATCATTTACTATGATTGGATAAGTAGAATTTGGTCCAAGAAAGCCTTAGCCCGAAGGAAGAGGTTTGAGATCTACCTTAGGTGCTCTGGAGGTTCACCATCTGCTGCAGAGGAGGCTGGTCTGGTAGACTCGATCGATGGCTCGAGTTAGAAGTCCTGAAAGCTTAGCTCGAGCTCCATGGTCGAGCTCGGTGTCCTCTACAGCATTTCTGTGTTGATCCCTATCAGCTCCTCAAACCTTCTGATTCTTCCAACCTGTGTGAGTCCAAAATCATCTCATACCCCAAAGTCTCAGCATGTAGAACCCATCTTCACCACTTGGTTAAGGCACAAGGTGATCCTCTTGATTAAGTTCCTCCGAAGTTCATCAGCAAGCTTATCCATTACCTCAACGTAGAAGACTTGTCCTTCTATTTCTGGCTTCCTCATAGTGTCCCTGACATCAAATGTCATCTTGAAATCACTCCCAAGGTTGAGATCGATCTTTCCTTTTTGACATCAATGACGCACTCAGCTGTAGCAAGGAAAGGTCTTCCTGAATGAGGATCTCTTGGTTCCTCATCCATCTCAAGAACTATGAAGTCTGTAGTATCTCCACCGAGCCAACCCAGAGGAAGATCTTGTAGCATACCATGAGGAGTCCTAATGATCTGCTGCAAGCACCGAGATGTTGGACTTATAGTTGCTGAACCCTAACTTTCTTGCAACGAGAGTGGCATAATCGATAGATGCGCCAAGATCACAGAGACTTCTTGAAAACCAATGGACCGAGAGAGTAGAGTGAAAGAACCGGTCGCCTAACTTCTCTTGATGACTCTCTTCTGAATGATGGCACGCACTCCTCGATAGACAACCATACCCTGAACGCCTTGTCTTTCTCAGCATCGCATCCTTCAAAAACTTCGATAAGCAGGTACCATGGAGAAGGCATCAATGAGGGCAACCTGATCTCAGCTTCCTTATATACTTATCAAAGATTTGCTTATGTTTCTCCATTAAGTCCTTTTAAACATCTTGGGAAAGGCAATTTGGGCTTGTACGGAGGAGGACATAAGGTGCCTTCTTTCCTCTCGAAATCACAGTTTTAGTGCAGGAGGTGACTGTCTGACCACTCTGGTCAGCTGTGGTCTCGATGACGTGGGTCTCATTGAGTATACTGGTCGAGCCGAGCCCAGACGCTGCAGAAACTTTTATTTGGTCGTTTTGGAAACCAAATCCTCCCATCTCGATCTTCACCGCCCTTAGTGATAGGAGGTCCTTCCCTTTCGGTAACTCCTTTCCATTCCTCAAAGTGATGGTATTGATGTGAGCATAGTCCTTAGGGTTTTGTCTTGGAGTTGGAAAGAGTTAGAGGAAGAGGCTTCTTGCCTCTATGGAATGAATCTTGAGATCTATAAGACTAATCATTGTTTTAATTTCACCAAACTTCGCTGTCTCTGTGCACCACTGATTGACCTGTAGGATTTGCTGCAGCAAGGTGTTCGCCTGTGACCGGGAGCGGTAAGACTGCGGTGAGACTGAAAACCGGTGGTGGACACAAGGCCCCTCATGAGGATGACTCGATAGTGCGGCTAGAGCAAAGTTCTGCTGATTGTAGGGAACAAAAGGCTTGGACGGAGGTTGTTGCGAGGTGGGTAGACGATCCCGAGGGTTAGCAACGTTGGTGCCCTGCAGGCATTCGGTTGTTCTAGTTGATGAAACCTTGCGACCCTGATTCGCACATAGCTGACCTCCTCTAGACCATCATCCTCCCCATCTTGAACCTGAAAAACTGTATCCTCAGAAGCAAAGTGAACCTGTTTCTTCTGCTGTAGCAGTTGATCCAACTTAGTAGTCAAGGCCTTGATGGCCCTAGTTTGATCATCTGTAGCAACACTTGGCCGGACATTCCTATCAACCTTGAAGCGATCCCAGCATTCACAAAAACTTTCACCATCCTTCTGTGTAAAGCCAGAGATTTCATTCCTCAAGCGTGCTGTCCTTGCATTGGAGAAGAACTTGGCAAGGAAAGCTTTCTTGCAGTCATCCCATGAAGTGATGGAGCCATGGGGTAGAGTCTTTTCCCAGTGATGGGCTCTGTCACCAAGAGAGAAGGGAAAGAGCCTCAGCTTGAAACCATCTTCACTGACACCATTGATCTTGGTAAGGCTGCAGAGCCTATCAAACTCATCCAGATGATCAAGAGGGTCCTCCATAGGCAGTCCATGAAACTTATTGTTCTGCACCATGGCAATCAAGCTGCTCTTGATTTCGAAATGGTTGTTCTGGATCGTAGGAGGGACAATCCCTTGTTTGTTGGTATGAGTATTAGGAGCATCCCCTGCTCCTATCAGACGGGGCCTCCTCACATGAGGGTCTTGGACATTACGTTCCTGTGGGTGTTCAACCATACCCACTAGATTCGGACTGTCGTCGCGGAAGGTATTTTGCTGCTCGTGCAATTGATGTGGTAGCTTGTTAATATTGTCGATGTAGCGGAGTAGGTTCTGACTTCCTTGTGATCTGGTCTGCATACAGGTGAAGGTAGACTCGATGCACTGGCTCGAGCTGGTAGGTCGAGCTACTTGGTCGAGTCCGAGCGTTGAGACTGAATAGGCTGGCTCGATTAACTGGCTCTGGCAGGTTGATCGAGCTGGCTGGTCGAGTCAGAAACAGGGGTACCTGAAATGCAAAGACAGACAAGTTAATAACCAAAGAAAGGAAAAAGAACTTGATCTTGAACGTTTTGAAATCCTAATTGTAACAAACAACACCCAAATGGTAACGGCGCCAAATTGGTATAAGCCAATTTCTTACTAGACCAAAGTTTCATTGTAGTATAGTAAGGTGTCAATCCATAAGGGTGATATATTAACCAAAAAGGATGTGATCAAGCAGTTCAAGTCAAGCCAAGCAAACGGTGTATAGGATTAGCAACCTAGACAGAAACTAGAAATAGAAGCTAAAACTGGCACTAGCAAGGACTAACAGAAGCTAACAGAGACAGAGTAATATCAGAGAATTCAATCAATGCAAGAGAAGTTCCTAAGGATGGGGTAATCGACTCAGTGTGTCCTCTTAATCAACCTAGGTGGTTTAACAAACTCAATCAAGCTATTCCCTAGACATCAAACATCACAACCAGTTAAGTCCACTCCCGTGATAAGTAACCTCAAGCTAGACCAGTTCCAGACCCAATCCCTTGGCAAAATCTACCCTAGCAGGCATTAAGATTCAGTTCAATAATGTCAATAAACACCCTAGACAACTAATCCCTTAGGCTAGGTATGCAAATCTCTAACATCAGTTCAGTCAAGCATTTTATTGAACACCTTCTGGGTGGAAAAACACCTAAGTTCTAACCTCAATTGATCAGAGAGAAATTAGTATTAGGAACACTGATTTAGAAGGGAAATTAAACAATCTGCTCTTAAACCACCTAGGAGACTAAGATTCCACACCTAATCTATCCCATCCTCAAGAACCCTAATGACTACTCAAACTCATGATGAACATGAAGAACGCAAACCCAGATATCATAAAAACTTGCATAGATAAAGAGAAGAGATAGAGAAATGTTAGAAACAGAGGAGATCAACTAAAAATAGCAAGTAGAAATCAAATTACAAAGTCTGGAAATCAAGAACAAGGAAGAACAATGAAGAACAGATAGAAAACTCAAAAATTAGGTCTAAAAACGAACTCCCCAGTCTTAATCCCACATTAGGTATTTATACTAAGTCCTAAAAACCCTAAAGAGTCATGGGCAAAATGGTAAAAATGTGCAGGATAAGGTCCAGCTCGACCATGTCTTGGTCGAGTGATGTGCTCGAGCTGGACTCAAAAATTCCAAGACTCCTCTTTTATGTTGGGCTCGATCATGGAGCTCGAGCATGGGTGCTCGAGCTCGGCCAAAAATCTCCAAGATGCCACCTTTTGTCTCAGCTCGATCCCTCAGCTCGAGCATAGGTGTTCGAGCCATGCTTCTGCTCCATCTCCTGCCTTAGCTCGATTCCTCATCTCGAGCATGGGTGCTCGAGTTTGGTGTCCTAGACGGCTTCGAGTCTAACTTCTCCAAAATCGCCTGAAAGTACTTGTAACAAGCCAAATATGCAAGATGTATGCAAACCTAATGCAAAACACCCTAAGTATGCAAAACTAGGAATAAATGACAAGAACAGGCTAAATAACATGTCTGAATGTATGAATTATGCAAGCTAAAACGATGCAAAATGCAAGCATATCACAAGCCGATCACTAGTTAGAATTCTTCTCTTATTAATTATTTTGTTGTGATTATGAGTTTTGGTCATTTGTGTGTGTTGTGTTTGCTATTGTTGTGTGGTCTCAATGCATAGATTATATGTAGGGACCATGAACGTGGGAGGGGTTACATCTCACGTTTTGTTTGATTCCGGAGCATCTCATTGTTTTGTTACTCCGGAATTAGTGTGAGAGGGAAGGCTCCGAGAAGAGCCTAGTGTTTGCTTGAGAAGGGTGAAAGTGGCTGGGGGTCAGACTTTTGAGACTCATGGTCTAGTAAAAGATGTCGAGGTCCATATTGCTGGAGAAGTGAAACCAGCTGACTTGATTGTGTGGCCAGTGGAGTTATATAATGTGGTATTGGGAATGGATTGGCTTGGGAAGTATAAGGCTCACTTGGATTGTCATCGAGGTCGAGTGGTGTTCGAAAATGAGCATGGGAAAGTGGTGTATCAAGGTGTAAGACTTATGCAGGGAAGCTTGGTGATTTCGGTTATTCAAGCCGGGAAGATGTTAGCGAAAGGATGTGAAGCATATCTCGCGACTATCTCGATACCCGAGGAGGTTGGAGATTCCATGCTTCAAAATATTCCCGTGGTGAGAGAATTTGAAGAGGTGTTTCAACCGTTGAAGGGATTACCACCGCCGAGATCGGATCCCTTCACGATTGATTTGGAACAGGGGATGGTTCCTATTTCTAAGGCTCCATACCGTATGGCACCAGCAGAGATGGTGGAGCTTAAGAAGCAGTTGGAGGAGCTATTGGATAAGGGCTTCATAAGGCCGAGTAGCTCACCATGGGGAGCACCCATCTTATTTGTGAAGAAAAAGGACAGAAGTTTCCGGTTATGCATTGATTGTCGGGGTTTGAATCAGGTGACGATAAAGAACAAGTACCCTCTTCCAAGGATTGATGAGTTGTTGGATCAGTTGAGAGGTGCTACTTGGTTCTCGAAGATTGATTTGGCTTCTGGATATCATCAGATTCCTATTAAGGAGTCGGACATTCAGAAGACGGCCTTCAGGACGAGATATGGGCATTATGAGTTTGTAGTGATGCCTTTTGGGTTGACGAATGCACCAGCGGCGTTCATGAGGTTGATGAATGATGTATTCTGAAATAAGCAATTTCTTACTGAACTATCATGTCATTATAGTACAGAAAGGTATCAATCCAAATGGGTGCGATATTAACCAAGAAGGATGCAATCAAACAGTTTAAGTCAAGCCAAGCAAGCAATAAGATGTGAAACTATCAACCTAAACAGAAACTAAAAACAGAGACTAGCAGCAACGAGCGAAACGAAAACAGAGCAAAAACAGAGCGATAGCTACTAACTGAAACTAGCAAAGGCAATGAAACAGAGATCAATCAAGCAAGAGAAGCTCCTAAGGATGGAGTAATTGACTTGGTGTATCCTCTTAATCTACCTAGATGGTTTAACAAACTCAATCAAGCTATTCCCTAGACATTAAACTCATAAGCAGTCAAGTTCATTCCCATGATAAATAACCTCAGGCTAATCTAGTTCCAGACCTAATTCCTTAGCAAAATCTAGCTTAGCAGGCATTAAGAATCAGTTTAATAAAGCCAATAAACACCCTAGACAACTAATCCCTTAGGCTAGGAATGTAAATCTCTGGAATTAGTTCAGTCAGGCATTTCATCAAACACCTTCCGGGCATGGAAATACCTAGGTTCTAATTTCAATTGATCAGAGAGTAATTAGCATTAAGAACATTAATACAGAAGGGAAATCAAACAATTCTACACTTAAACCACCTAGGAGACTAAGATTCAACACCTAATCTATCCCATCCTTAAGAACCCTAATGACTACTCAGAGACCATGAAGAACAGCATAATCACAAACCCAGAAATCAAAATAACTTGCATAAGTAGTAAGATAAGGAAGAGAATAGATAGAATGGAAAGATTCAAACAAAAATAACAAGTAGATTCAAAGTTATAGGATCCAGGAAGCAAGAACAGATGAACAAAGCTTAAAAACCAGTTTTTTTTAGTGTTAAGCGATTATAGGGTATTTATACTAAGAGATAGAAACCCTAAATCACAAAAAGGCGAAATAAACTAATGCGTAGTAGAGCTCGATCAAGGGTGATCGAGCTGTGTGCTCGAGCTAGGCCAAAATCAAGATTGCATTTTTATTCCACTGGCTCGATCCCTGGCTCGATCATATGTGGTCGAGCTAGCTCCAAAAAACTTCAAGACTCCTCTTTTATCCTTGGCTCGATCGTCCAGCTCGACCATGGGTGGTCGAGCTGGGTCCAAAACTTCAAGACTTGATTTTTATCTGAGCTCGACCTCCCAACTCGAGCTCCCTGGTCGAGCTGGGTGAAAAGTGCAGTTTTTGGTGCAGAATGCACTGGCTCGATCATCTGGCCGCTTACAAGCTCCAACATCTCCAAAATCCCTTAAATGCACCTGAAACAGCGCCAAAATGCAAAATGCATGCAAACCTAATGCAAAACACTCTAAGTATGCAAAACTAGAGACAAGTGCTAAAACATGCTAATAATCAAGGCTAAATGTATGAATTATGCATGCTAAAACCATGTAAAATGCAGACATATCATATTCCGGGAGTATTTGGATGAGTTCGTGATCATCTTCATCTATGACATATTGGTGTATTCGAGGAGCTCTGACGACCATGGTGATCACCTGAAAAGGGTATTGGAGAAGTTAAGGGAACAAAAGTTATTTGCCAAGCTAAGTAAGTGTAGCTTCTGGCAAAGAGAGATTGGATTTTTGGGTCACATGATTTGTGAGAGGGGAGTTTCCGTCGACCCAGAGAAGATTAAGGCCATTAGGGAATGGCCGAGACTTGAGAATACTACAGAGATAAGAAGTTTTCTCAGTCTAGCTGGTTATTACAGGAGATTCGTCAAAGGTTTTGCGAGTATTGCTCAGCCTATGACGAAATTGACAGGGAAGGATGTTCCTTTTGTTTGGTCTCAGAAGTGTGAGGAGAGCTTCTTGAGATTTAAGAAGATGTTGACTACCGTTCCAGTGTTGGCTTTACCGGATCCAAAGGAGCCATATGTGGTTTATACGGATGCCTCGAGGCTAGGATTGGGTTGTGTTTTGATGCAGCATGGGAAGGTTATTGCTTATGCTTCGAGACAGTTGAGGAAGCATGAGGCCAATTACCCTACTCATGATCTAGGGTTGGTTGCGGTGGTGTTTGCGTTGAAGATATGGAGATCATATCTGTATGGTGGTAAGGTGCAGGTGTTCACGGATCATAAGAGTCTCAAGTATGTGTTCACTCAGCCTGAGTTGAACTTGCGACAGAGGAGTTGGATGGAGCTTATGGCGGATTATGATCTCGAGATAGCTTATCACCCGGGGAAAGCTAATCTCGTTGCCGATGCCCTAAGTAGAAAGCGAGTAGCTGCAAGTATCGAGAGGGATGCTGAGGAGTTGTTGAGTATGATTAGTACCTTGCAGCTATGTGTTGTTTCTGAGGAGTCAGAGCTGTTGGGTCTAGAGGCGACTAACCAAGCCGATATTTTGAGTAGAGTACGGGCGGCTCAAGAGAGGGATGAGAMTTTGGTTAAGGCTTCTAGAGACGAGAAGTCCGAGTACCAAGTCTCGAATAATGGAACCATTTTGGTTCGTGGACGAGTATGTGTGCCTAACGATGAAGAGTTGAGGAGGGATATTCTTCGAGAGGCACACCAGAGTCGGTTTTCTATTCATCCCRGGGCGACTAAGATGTACCGAGATTTGAAGCGGTATTATCATTGGGTTGGGATGAAGAGAGACGTAGCCAAGTGGGTGGCTAGCTGTGAGACTTGTCAGCTGGTGAAGGCCGAGCTTCAGGTTCCCAGTGGTTTGTTATAGAGTTTACCCATTCGTGAGTGGCAGTGGGATATGGTGACTATGGACTTTATGGTTGGGTAACCGAATTCTCGGGGCAGAGATGCTATTTAGGTTATTGTTGATCGATTGACTAAGTCTGCTCACTTCCTAGCCATAAGGAAGACATATGGAGCTCGAGTTTTGGCAAGAAAGTACATCAGTGAGATAGTGAGACTCCATGGTGTACTTGTGAGTATTGTATCGGACCGTGATAGTAAGTTCACATCGATATTCTGGCGTGAGTTCCAGAAGGAGATGGGTACTAAGGTACACATGAGCACTGCTTACCATCCTCAGACAGATGGGCAATTAGAGAGAACCATCCAGACTCTCGAGGATTTACTGAGGATGTGTGTTTTAGATTGGGGTGGTCACTGGGGAGATTACCTGAGCTTGGTAGAGWTTACTTATAATAACAGCTACCAGGCGAGTATTGGGATGGCACCATATGAGGCCCTGTATTGTAGGCCTTGCAGGACGCCATTATGCTGGACTCAAGTGGGGGAGCGAAGCATGTTTGGCGAGAGTTTGGTGCAGGAGACTACGGAGAAGATCCGAGTCTTAAAGTTGAACATGAAGGAAGCTCAGGACCGACAAAAGAGCTATGCGGATAACCGCAGGAAAGAGTTGGAGTTCGCCGTAGGAGATATGGTTTATCTCAATATGGCGATGTTTAAGGGTTCTAACAGGTCTTTTTCCGAGAGTAAGCTGAGTCCGAGGTATTTGGGACCGTTCCGAGTAGTGGAACGAGTTGGACCTGTTGCTTAWAGGCTGGAGTTGCCAGCGTCTATGCAGGCATTTCACGATGTTTTCCACGTTTCGAAGTTGAAGAAATGCTTGCATAGGGATGATCAAGTGTTACAGGAGATTCAACCTGAGTTGTCACCGAGTTTGAGGGTCGAGGCGAGATCCGCGAGGATTCTAGATCGTAGAATCAGGGTTGACGGGAGGAGGAGAACTCCCGAGATTAAGGTCTTGTGGGATTGTGACGGGATTGAAGAGGAGACTTGGGAACCGGAAAGGAAGATAAGGGCAAAATTCTCCAAGTGGTTCAAGGAATAAGCCGAGGCTTGAGATTCGAGGATGAATCTAATTAGTGGGGGAGAATTGTAACATCCGTGTTCCTTAGTCATCCTCTTGAGTTGTATTTGTATTTATATTTGGCTTGTTGTATATGAACCCTCGRGATTTGGTGTATTTGACGGGAATTATTAATATATGGATGTTTATCGAAATTGTCGCGATGGATTAATGCATGATGTGGTATTTCATGTATTAGGGATGCCGAGTACATGATGTGGTATTTCATGTATCGACGGGTTTGACACATGATGTGGTATTCCATGTGTTGCGGAGTTGGGAGCAGTGTTTTGTTCCGTCTTGGTTCGGGATTTTTGGGTTTATGTCACTAGATCCTAATACGTGGTTAGGGTCGATAGAATTATGCGATATATAATTCTATTGATGGGTCATTAGGGTAATGCGATATTTAACCCTAATGATGGGTCATTAGAGTTATGTGATATGTAGCTCTAATGATGTTGGTTGGGATTAGGTGATATTTAATCCTAACCGGGGGTTTTACCGATTAGGATCATGGAGTATTTGATCCTAATAGATCGGTAGACCGGGGTGGGGTCCGGTAGTCTCGGATCTCACGGGGACTTAGTATATTAGGGTCCGGTATTATTGGATTCTAATATACTAGGTCGTTTGACGACTTAACTCGTTCGAATCCGGGGATAATTGGATTTCCACGGGTTAGCCGTTGGGTGACCAGGTAGGATCTTATGATGTTAGACCCGGGGTGTTATTGAACCGAGTATGGAACAATACCGAGCTTGATTGATGGCTCTAAGGGCGGTGATTGGGCTGAATCGATCAAAAGAGTGATCGTTGAGAAGTAATCCCGAGTGGTTCGGTTTGAGCGGAATTAAGCGATAATTTCGGGGTTTTGGCGGGCGTGAAAGAAATATTTTGGGACGGGGAGATGTCTCAAATAATTTAGGAAACTTACGGAGTTATTAAACCGAGCGGTTTAATGAATTTGGTTTAGTTTGGTTTAATTGTGATTAAACCAATGATTATATATACAAACATGTATATATCTCCCTCTCTCTTCTAAAAGGTTCTACACTCTTCTTCTTTTCATTTGGGGGAAGATATTTTGGCTGAAATAGAGAGAGAAGAAGAGAGAAAAAGAGAGAGAGAGAGAGAGAGAGGGAGAGAGAGAGCTAGAGCTAGAGAAGAAGAGGGAAGAAGGAGAAGAAGAGAAGATAGAAAAGCTTGAGAAAACAGAAGTTTTGGTAGTGATTGTGAGCTTCGATCGGGATATCAATCGGACACGGATTCAGCTGAAATTTTGGGGGTAAGCTCTTAAATCTCCTGCCTAGTTATATACCAAATTTCGTAGGATTTGGTTGAGTGGTTTGAGAGATATGATGTTTCTTCCAAAACCGCTCAAAACAGAACAGTTTCGTCGGGGTTGAGTAGAGTGAGTGTTTGGACACTCAAATCTTGTTCTTGTGAGCTGAAATTTGGTATATATGTTTTTGAGAGTATTATGTTGATGATCACCGAAGCAATTTCGGAAATAGTGCCTAGAAAATAAGTTATGAGCATCTAAAGTTGACCCTGTTTTTGAGAAGAGAAATCCGATTTGGGGGTTTGAGTAATCCGAGTTTGATTACTTGTTATCACCCTTTGAGAAGTGTTTTGGTGACCTTTTGTTAGGTAATTTGGTCGAGCCAGACTTCAGGACTCCAAGATTGCATTTTTCTTTAGCAGCTCGACCTCATACTCAAGCCTCTTGGTCGAGTCAGACTCTCCTTTTCTCCATTTGACTCCAACGTCTCCAATATCCTTTGATTGTACCTGAAACAGCTCCAAAATGCAATATGCATGCGATCCTAATGCAAAACACTCTAAACATGCAAAACTAGAAACAAATGCTAAGAATATGCTATTAGACAAGGCTAACTGTAAGATAAATGCATGCTCAAACCATGTAAAATGTAGACATATCAACTCCCCCAAACTTAGTCCTTGCTTGCCCTCAAGCAAACAGATAAGAATAAGATGGAGAAGAGATTTAAAAATGGGGATTCAGAACTAAAGCATGTTGATATAATAGATGATATCAATGTCCAAGTTGCTAGTTCTAGAATGCAAGATGTATGAACTCTACTTAAAAACTTTAGCCATACTCTTCACAGCACAATTTCGATTAGTCTCAATCTAGACATGCGTTCAAATCTACCATTCCCTTTAACATTCAATTAAGCAGAAACCATGAATCAAGTTATGCATATTCAATGAACTCATTTGGCTAAGGGTAAGGTGAAGAGACAAAAATGGTCCCTTTCACATGGTTTGATCAATTCAAAACCGGGATCTCTCAAGAAAAGGAATGAGCTTCAGCAGAATGATAAAGGTAAGAACCAACCTATGCATACAAGAATCGATTCTCATCTACCTAATGATACACAAGTGTTCTTAACGCCTATTTCTAAACCCAGAAAGTTGTCCTAATTCTACCCTTAACACTTAGGCAATTTGCCTTGAACTTTTCTTGGATCACACTCATTTTTTTTTTCTTTTTGTTCTTGTTCTAAGGAGAGGTTCATTAGACTTCTAGCGGATTAGGGGTTTTTCACTCTCAGCTCAGGTTTTCTTCCTTAAGACATTAGGCTTTTTTCCTTTCTTTTCATTTTTCTTTTCTTAGCATATGATATGTTTGCATTTTGCATCGTTTTAGCTTGCATAAATCATACGTTTTGACGTGTTATTCACCCCGTTCTTGTTATTTATTCCGRGTTTTGCATACTTAGAGTGTTTTGCATTAGGTCCGCATACATCCTGCATATTTGGCTTGTTATAGGTACTTTCGGGTGATTTTGGAGAAGTTAGACCAGAAGCTGTCTGGGACATGCTGATCGAGTCCATACAGAGCAGTTGTGATCGAGTCCGTGCTGAGCAGAAGCTGTCTGGGRCATGCTGATCGAGTCCGTGCTGAGCAGAAGCTGTCTGGGACATTCTGATCGAGTCCGTGCTGAGCAGAAGCTGTCTGGGGCATGCTGATCGAGTCCGTGCTGAGCAGAAGCTGTCTGGGGCATGCTGATCGAGTCCGTGCAGGATACCCATGCAGACGTGATCGAGTCTGAGCAGGAGATGGAGCAGAAGCTCAGCTCGAGCACCCATGCTCGAGCTGTATGATCAAGCAGAGACAAAAGGTGGCGTCTTGAAGTTTCAGAACCCAGCTCGAGCCCCTGCAATCGAGTGGACTACTCAAGCTCATCTCAGAAAAATGCAGTCTTGATTTCGTCTGTTTGAGCACAGCACTCGACCAAGACTTAGCCGAGCTGGACCTTATCCTGCACATTTTTACTATTTTGCGCATGACGTTTTAGGGTTTTTAAGACTTAGTATAAATACCTAATGTTGGGTTAAGACTAAGGGACTACGTTTTTATCTCTAATATTTCGAGTTTTTCCTTGTGTTCTTCTCTGTTCTTAGTTTCCAGAACTTGTAATTTGATTTCTACTTGTTATTTTGAGTTTGTTCCTTCTGTTCTATCATTATCTCTATCTATTTCTATCATCTATGCAAGTTTTTATGATTTCTGGGTTTGTGTTCTTGATGTTCTTCATGAGTTTTGAGTAGTCATTAGGGTTCTTGAGGATGGGATAGATTAGGTGTAGAATCTTGGTCTTTCAGGTGTTTAAGTGTAGATCGTTTGATTTCCCTTCTAAATCAGTGTTCTTAATGCTAGTTTCCTTCTCATCAATTGAAATTAGAACTTAGGTGTTTTTCCACCCAGAATGTGTTTGATAAAATGCTTGAATGAACTGATGTTAGAGATTTGCATACCTAGCCTAAGGGATTAGTTGTCTAGGGTGTTTATCGACAATATTGAACTGATTCGTATTGCCTGCTAGGGTAGATTTCGCCAAGGGATTGGGTCTGGAACTAGTCTAGTTTGAGGTTACTTACCACGGGAGTGGACTTAACTGGTTTTGATGTTTGATGTCTAGGGAATAGCTTCATTGATTTTTATTAAACCACTTGAATAGGCTAAGAGGACACACTGAGTCGATTACCCCCATCCTTAGGAACTTCTCTTGCACTGTTGAATTTGCTGCTAGTCCTATACGCTGCTCTTTACCCCCATATGTTATTTCTGTTATTGCTTGGTTTCTGCTAGTTCTTGTTAGTCATATACGGTATCTGTTTTAGTGTCTATTCTCAGTTTTTGGTTAGGTTGCTAGACCCCAATACGCTATTTGCTTGGCTTGACTTGAATTGCTTGATAGCATCCTTTTTGGTTAATATCTTCTCCCTTATGGATTGACACCTTACTACTACAACGAAAACTTGGTCTAGTAAGGAATTGACCTATATCAGCATACCCCAAAATCCTTTACTAGATTAGTTTACTTTTAGCTTTTCCTCTCCTAAAACCTTTTAACCCTTTTTCTTTCATCTTTCTCCAAGTTTTTTTCTTTTTCTTTGCAGAACCAAACCCCATACCCAATATCAAGTTCCCACCTAGTCCTATCTGATTTGAAAATTGCAAACCAGAACTACATGAGATTCTATCCTTGTCGGCTCAAACCTAACACTTTCTACCAAGCTCATTCAAAAACAGGCCTCACACACTCAATAAAGTATAAACATGGCTTGAAAGGAGGCTAGGTTAAGGGTAGGTTAAAACTGTTCTAAAAATGAGAACAGCTACTTGGATTAGCAAGAGTGGTAAACAGGTGAAAGAAAATCCAAGTATGTATATGGTATCCATGAGTTCAAATGCAGTGCATAGACATGATAATTATAAGTCAAGTTCAGGTTCAAATAGATAGGGAATGGTATCAAATCACAGCATGCTTCAGTTGAGACAATAATCTAATTGTGCATTCAAAGTATGGTGCAGTCTTACTTCAAGTTCATTAACAATGCATTAGACAACTAGAAACGAGGGCATTAAAATTATCATATTTAAATCAGCAAGCTTGCAAGGTTATAATTATCATAATCCCCTATGCATGTGCAACAGCCCTATATGAAAACAATTTAGACTCAATCCTAAAATGTAAATGCAAGTACATGAACACTCTATTTTTGTAATCATTTTCGAAAAAATTTCAAAATTTGTTTTTGGTTTTTCTATGCCTTAGATGCATGCAGACTTAAATATGCACGAAAATGGAAAATAAGAACACAATAAACATGTCAAACACATCTTAAGCCTTCTTCCCAAACTTAAATTACACAGTCCCTTGTGTAATAAAAATTCAGAAAGAAGGTTTAAGAAACAACAAAAAGCAAGAAAAAAAATGCAAATGATATGTACAAGAATGGATAGAGCTGGTACCTCAAGGGTTGGAGAAGAAGGAGGAGATTGAATCCTTCATGCTTTCCCGAGTGTAAGCGGCGTGGGAGCTTGGCTCGACCACTGGCTCGACGTGGTGGTCGAGCTGGCTGGTCGCGCCTGTCGCAGAGAGATGGCTGGCTCGATCACCTTGATCGAGCTGGATGGTCGAGCTAGACTGTCCGCTCTGTGATCTCGCCTGCTTCTGCCTTGTGTACTGCTTAAACTGCTGCCTTGGCTCGAATGATGATGCTCTTCGTGGTTCCACGGGTGCACAAGGCCGTGGCAATATCACCTTCTTGTAAGCTTAAAGCTGGAACCTTATGAATGTGCAGAGGTTACCCATTTCATACAGATACTCTACATCCCTGGCTATACCAAGTTTTCTACAAGTTTCACGGTGTGGGTACCTTGTTCCTGCGAAACCCCGAGCAAGGAAGATGTTCAGGTACTCTTCCTCGGAAAGTTTGTTGGACTTCTTGGGCTGCTTCTTGACCACTTTAGGTACCTCCTCCTCACTCTCACTGCGATCAGCCTGCTTACTAGATTCCACTGGTTTCTTTCCTCGGGCAACATCATGTTTGTCTCGTGAGAACTCTTTGGCCATTTCCTCGTCACGCTGGCTCGACCTACTGACTCGAGCAGGGGGGCTCGAGCTAGGTGCTGCATCAATCTCCATCGGTTCTCTGTTTGGTGAAATTGGTCCTCTCAGCTTCTGAATCTGTCTTAGCACAGCTTTGGCAGATGGTCTTCGAGCTTGTTGTGGTCTCTGGGATCCCTTGGGCCTGGTGAAGAGTAATTGGTTGATCATCTTGAAGGAAAGCTGAAGAAAAGATGAAAAGATGATTCTGGAGAAATGAAGAGAGAGCTTGAAGTTTTGGGTGTGGAGAGATTGTGAGGGCGAGTTCTCTTTATATAGGCAAGGGGAGGGGATCTAAATGACAAGGGATGAGCGTCTAGAGCTTGTTTGAAATTCAAAATTTGAATTTTGGGCGGCATTTGTGTTGACTCGAGCTGTTGACTCGACTCCATCTGGTCGAGCTGTCCCCTCCTTTTAGCGCCAAAATTCAAATTTAAATCTCCCCCCCCATCTGACTCGATCACTTGACTCGACCAGGGTGGTCAAGCTGGTTGGTCGAGTTAGACCAATTCTGCTCGTTTCCTCCTTTTCTTCATGATTCAACGCTCATACTCTCCTGAAAACACACCAGCAAGCCAAAAAAACAAGAATTT
The DNA here is from genome assembly GCA_018361395.1 of Boechera stricta. NCBI lineage: Eukaryota > Viridiplantae > Streptophyta > Magnoliopsida > Brassicales > Brassicaceae > Boechera > Boechera stricta. The sequence continues at coordinate 6,561,484 of CM031541.1, forward strand.
AGCATACTTAAACGACGGTTTAAAAAAAGAAAACTAAAGCAATATATACAGGGATAAACATGGGACTACCTCCCAAGTGAGCTTGTTTAAAGTCACTAAGCTTGACTGCCCTTTTTCTTAGGCTTGGAGAGGTTCATTCTGGGATGGATTGAGCCTTTGCCCGTTTATTGTGAACTCGGATTCGTCTTTTCCAATCTGAGTGCTGAAATAGCAGATTTTTATGTTTATGCAATCTGTCAAATGCCTCAATGCACTATCATGCCATTGTAGTACAGAAAGGTATCAATCCAAATTAGTGCGATATTAACCAGAAAGGATGCAATCAAATCGTCTAAGTCAAGACAAGCAAGCAGTAAATGGTGAAACTATCAACTAAGCAAAAGGAGATCGAAGGCAATTACAGAAACTAAAAACAGAATGAAAACAGGGGAAAAACAGAGTAAAGCAGAGATCATAAACAGAGCGAAAGCAGAGCAAAAACAGAACACAGAAAACAGATATCAATCAAGAACAAGAAGGTCCTAAGGATGGGGTTGGTCAGTCTATCCTCCTAATCTAGCTAGGGGCTTAACAAAAACTATCTAGCTAATCCCTAGACAATAGATTCAACAGCAGCTAAATCCACTCTCGTGGTAGATAACCCCAAGCTAAACTAGTTTCAGACCCAAATCTCTCTAGCGAAATCTAGCTTAACAGGCACTAAGATCCAACCTATTTTAGCCAATAAACACCCTAGACATCTAATCTCTTAGGCTAGGAATGCAAATCTCTGGAATTAGCTGGTTCAGGCATTTCATCAAACACCTTCTGGGTGTGGAAAAACCTATGATCTAATCTCAATTGATCAKAGAGAAATTAGCAGTAAGATCACTAATCCAGAAGGGAATCCGTCTAATCTAACCCTAAACCACCTAGAAGATTAAGATTCCGAGCCTAGACCTAACCCATCCTTAAGAACCCTAGAAAACTACTCACAGATCATGATGATCATCAAAAGCAAAAACTCAGAAATAAAAATAACTTGCATAATTAGAAAGATAAGGAGGAGAATAGAAGGGATAGAAATATTCAAACACAAATACTGGGTAGATTTAGAGATATATGATCCAAGAAGTAAGAACAGATGAACAGATGAAAAAAAACTTAAAAACAGGATCATCACGCCCTAATTACATACTGAGTATTTATAGTCTTAGTTAAAAACCCTAAATTTCAAAAAGACAAAATAGCAAATTATTAGACGGACTCGGGCAGGCTCACTCGAGTGGGGTGGTCGAGCCCATCAGAAATCTTCAAGATTGCATTTTTATCTTCGGCTCGACCAGCTACTCGAGTGGCCTRGGTCGAGCCGAAATCAAGACTTCATTTTTGGTGTGGACTCGAGTAGGGGCTCGAGTGGATTAGGTCGAGCCGATTCCAAGACGGCACCTTTGGCTTCGGCTCGGTTAGTGGGCTCGGTTGGAATGGGTTGAGCCGACTCCAAGACGGCACCTTTGGCTTTGACTCGGCCAGGGTACTCGAGCCATGTGGTCGAGTCGTCCTCATTCGGCCTCAATAGCTTCAATACTCCTTAAGTGCACCTGAAATGACTCCAAAATGCAGAATGTATGTAAACCTAATGCAAAATGCCCTAAGTATGCAAAACTAGACATAAATGCTAGGAACATGCTAATAACAGAGGTAAAAAGGGTGATAAATGCTTGCTAAAACCGTGTAAAATATAGACATATCAACTCCTCCAAACTTAGTCTTTACTTGCCCTCAAGCAAACATAAGTATAACCAGGAGGAGAGGTTTGAAAATGGGGATTCAGAACCAAAACATGCTGATATAGTACATGATCTCAATGTCCAAGTTGCTAGTTCTGGAATGCAAAGTATATGAACTCTACTCAAAAACTTTAGCCATACTCTTCAAAGCACAACTTCAATTAAATCTCAACCTAGACATGCATTCAAATCTACCATTCCCTTTAACATTCAATTAGGCAGAAACCATGAATCAAGCTATGCACATTCAATGAACTCATTTGGCTAAGGGTAAGAACCAACCTATGCATACAAGAATAGACTCTCATCTACCCAACTATACACAGATGACCTTAACCCCTAGTTCTAAACCCTGAAAGTTGTCCTAATTCTACCCTTAACACTTAGGCAATTTGCCTTGGACTTTTCTTGGATTAAACTCATTTTTTTTCTTTTGTTCTTGTTCTAAGAGAGGTTCTTTATACTTCTAGCGGATTGGGGGTTTTCTTATGGTTTTTTCACTACCAGCTTAGTCTTTTTCTATGTTTTTCAGACTTTAAGCTTTTTGCCTTTCTTTTCTCTTTCTTAGCACACCCCATATCCTTTACTAGATTAACACAGCTTCAGATTATTCCTCTCCTAAGAACTCTTAACTTTTTTCTTTCATCTTTTTCCAAGTTTTCTTTCTTTCTTTTCACAGAACCAAACCTTATACCCAATGATCAAGATCCCACCTAGTCCTATCTGATTCGAAAATTGTAAACCAGAACTACATGAGATTCTATCCTTGTCGGCTCAAACCTAACACTTTCTACCAAGCTCATTCAGAAATAGACCTCACACACTCACTAAAAGTAAAGCATGGCAGAAAGAAGGCTAGGGTAAGGGCATGGTAAAACTGATCTAACAATGAGAATCGAGATACTTGGATTAGCAAAGAGTGGTATAAACAGATGAAAGAGAATCCAAGAATGTATATGGTATCCATGAGTTCAAATTCTCTATGCCTAGACATGATAATTATAAGTCAAATTCAGGTTTAAATAGATGGGGAATGACAGAATCACAGCATGCTTCAGCTAAGACTTCGATCTAGTTGTGCGTTTAGAACTTGTTGGTCTTACTTCAAATATATCAAGGCATTAAACAACTAGAACGAGGGCATTGAAGTCATGCAGGAATCAGCAAGTTTACAAGGTTTAAAATCATCATCATCCCTGCATGCAGCTATATGAAACAATCTAGACTCAATCTAAATGCAGATGTCTCTACATGAACACTCTGTTTTTAAAGATTTTTCAAAAAATTTTGATTTTTTTGGTTTTTCTATGCCATAGATGAAGACTCAGGATGCACAAAATCAAAATAATAACAGAGAAAACACATCAATACTAACCTTCCCCCAAACTTAAATTACAGGTCCCTTGTGTAATAAAAATTTGGAAAAGAAAGATTAAGAGGTAACAGAGAACAATAAAAATGATGCATCTAATATATACGAGAAAGGGTTCACAGGGTACCTTGGTGATTATGGTGAGTATGTCGACTACTTGGTCGAGGGTGCGTAATTTGATGCTCGAAGTGTCTGTCTCGACGTCCTTGCTCTAAATATCCAGAACAGCATCTTGATCGTCTGACCCCACTCCTTGTTCCATGATCTCCTCGTCTTGATTGTAAAGTCATCGAGAGGAGGATGGAAATCAATGTTTAGCCTGGCGTACCTTAGTGAGATCGGTGCAAGGAAGGCGCAGTTTGGCTTCCCCGCTCGGATGCATGAACTGATAGATGTACTCAAATCGGAGGCGTTGTATGGTCCAGGAACCTGCACCTCCTCAAGAAGATATCTATCCATTTGGGGGATAGAATCTGATATAGCTCTACATCACAAGACAAGTATCGGGTGATGATACTCTGAAGGTCACCCGCCATCCATCTTCATCTTGCCCATCTTTATCCTTGATCCTTAGTTTAGGAATTGCTCCATCAGAACAAGGCGAGGTTAGCATCTGCTCAATCGCCTGCATCTTCCGCCCATATCTTGTGCTCACTAGAAGTGGCAGTAGGCATAAGTCCGTCCTTAGTTCACCTTCATTCACTGGTCACCTTCACGGCAAACATTCTTTGTCTTGTGTAGGTACCTCGGGACAGGGCTTGAATCTTGCTCTTAGAGGAGGAGGGTTTGTGCTATGCTCCAATTAGCCATAATTGTTGGAGCTCCTCATGATCAAAATCTTGAATCAGTTCGTCACCTCCAGAAAAACCATATAGGTTGCAGATTTGCGATGGTAAGGGCATAGCATTGTCCTCTGCTGCGGTAATGAAGCCAGGGCCGTCATCGGGTTCAACATCAGGCTCCTCATCGTAAAAATGAACCTTGAGGGACGAGAGGAAGTGGCATCTCTTCCTTGTAGGCTTCAGTGTGTTCATGAATTGTCTTATACCTCCCCTCAAAGAGATATTCCATATCTTTAGCAATCAGAGTGCTTGCATTGTTTCTTTGTCGGGTATCTCGTTCCTTCAAAATTACGTTCAAGGAGGGCCTCTAGGTACTTGGTTGCAGAGGGTTTGGTGTTCTTCTTTCGGGGTTGCCTTATCAACTTAGGCTCGTCTTCCTCTGTTTCACCATCTTGATGCATACTCGGCTTGATTGGTGCTTTTCCTTCACTTTTTTGTGAGCTTATGTCTGTAGTAGCTTGTCCAGACCACTCGCTCGGCGTGGGTGCTCATCCGCGAGCTTATCAACTGAGGCTCGTCTTCCTCTGTTTTCTTATCGCGTAGATGCGGGATAGCCTCCATCTGGTCTTGTCCCTCACGCGTGAGACAGGTGACTTCGCCTCGTTTCACCGGCTCGAGTGTGGGTGCTCAAGCGAGACTTCCGGCCCTCCTGGCTTGATCCTTGGGCTTGGGCATATGTGGTCGAGTCCGGCGTGACTTCATACTCCATGGGTACCGCAATTTGTTCTTGTTCTGCGGCTTGTTCGTGTTCTTGCTCTTCGGCTGGAGGAATGCTCTCTCTCCACATCTGGAAGTTTCGGGCGAGTGCTTTTGGACACGGGCTTGGCGGGGTCCATACGAGACTCGATCAGAACAAGGAAGAGAACTCAAAATCGCGAGGATTAGCCTCAAGCAGAAAACAAATTGAGAAATTTCTGGAAATAAAAGAGAGAGAGGATTGAGAATGGTTGTGGTGTGAGTAAAGTATGGAGTTGAGTTCGGTATATATAGCCGAGTCGAGATCGTTGGAGCGTATTGAAAGCGTGTGGGTCGTTAAGGTGGAGCGTGTTGAAAGCGTGTGGGCTCGAGCTAGTGGAGTATGGGATCGAGCTTGAAGGTGTGTTGGAGGAGTGTGGGCTCGAGTCTGACACCTTTTTGGCTGAGTGGACGCTTCTTTGGCATCTTCTGAATCGAGTTTGGCTTGTATAGACAAGTGGGAGGGGACAAAGTGATACAAGCGTCGGACGGGTGTTGTCTCGAATGGACCGATGCGCGATTCGATGGGCGCGATGGAAGCGTGAGGGTTGGCGTGGGCCATGGATTGATAAGCGACCACACGTTGTGGAGAGTCTCGTGATACAGCTTGGACGTTCTACTTGCTGGAATTCGCACAAACAAGAAGAAAGAACAAGAGAGCTTAAGCGGCGACGGCTTTAGCGAAATAGGGTTTTCGTTTATTCAAAATCTACCCTCTTAGGGCTGCGAGTTTCTCCTTATATATGGCTCGACTTTAGGCTAAAAAAATGTCTCAAAAAGCAACCTTAAACGTGGCCTAACACGTGGCCAAGAAGTTTCCCAAAACGAAAAGGAAAAGTTCGAAAAAGGAAATTCAAAAAATGACAAGGCAAAAACGCCTAATCATAAGTGATGTGTCTTGGTGACTTGTCGACGTCTTCATGGGCCTAAATGGACTTCAAATACTCCTTAGAATGCTGGAATCGAACTAGAAGGCATGGTATGGGCTTCTAGACAACTCGGCCTCGAAAGGATGTCTTTGAGGCCATTTACTTTCCTGGTTGTTGCCTCTTAAAACCTTCCTTAGTAAAACCACGTGGGAAACCTAAGGGTAGGAAAGAGTACAATTCCTAGTGATGTCTTTATGCTACCGATCATGCTAGCGAGAGGACAAAGAGTGAAGTCTCCTTCTTTGTCCGCATGAGAGGCCACTCGGTTGTAATATGAAGCATTCGAGGAATCTAGTAGCTTGTCTAGAAGCTCCAACATCACTCACGGTGTCGATCGATTAAAGCTTCAAAATAGGTACTTTCTTCGGTTTGCTCAAAAACTCCAAATGTCTCCAAAATCTCACATTGTCCCAAACGTGCTAAAACCTGAAAAGACTCTAAAATGATAGAAAAAACACTAGAAAGACTCGATAAAACGACTTATATCATGGCTAAAAACGGAAAMTCCATGATATATCAACTCCCCCAGACTTAKCCTTTTGCTTGCCCTCAAGCAAAACAGAAAACTAAGTGAGAGAAAGAGGTTTGAAAAAYCTTAGAGATCCTGATCTGTACCGAAATCGCTGTAATGATCCCTCTTCCCAAGCGCCTGTTGCGATCAGCTTGATCTAACCTCCATGTACTTCTCCATCGGAATTCCCAGCTTCCACAGACTTCACTCATGACCCCGCTAAGTGTTCATCCAAGCTTATCATCGCCAGTTTCATCGCTAAAATCAATGTCCACGAACTTTCTAGATTCTTTGGTCATACAATACCATAGCCAAGGAACAATTCATTCAACTTTTTCTTGGTATTTAACTCCCCCAGACTTATTTCACAACCAGTTCTTATTGATTTTTTTTTTTTTTTTTTTTTTTTTTTTTTTTTTAACGCATATACAAATCAAGGTTCAGTCGCAGTATTAATAGTGTTACCGAATTCCCGGTTCTTACCCTCTCAATGTATCAAGTATCTTAGGTGAATAATGGGGTCATAGGAAATTTTCCTACCCCTCACTTTAGGCACTTGTGTGATCATCCCTTATCCAAGTAGAATAATGGGGTCATAGGAAATTTTCCTACCCCTCCACTTGGCGGAAATCATCTCATCTTTCATGCATTTTTGATCCTGATTATCACCAAATTCATATCCAGTACTTATCACGGGGGAGATCTACCATTTCTTTCATACGCAATAGTTCCTTAGCTAGGTAATGAATGATGAATCAAGCTCTTTGGACATTTACCTTATTGATGAAGTGCAGAATTTGGCTAAAACTTGTGATGAAAACTTGTTGGAGACAATCCATGAATTCTGGCTGGCTGGTTTACCTCTGGATTTTTCATATAACTGGATATTGACCTGTAACAATAGACACTCAAAAGGAAAACCAGCACATCAAAAAAGCACGTCAGAATCTCTAAGTTGTTTTGACACGAAAAACATTTTTTTTTTTTTTTTTTTGAATAAAAACAAAACACAATGTCAGTAACTACCTCCCCCAGACTTAAACAACACTGTCCCCAGTGTATATCAAGCTTAGAGAAGGTGAAAGAAAAATAAATGGAGAAAAATGGTAAGATGAAGAACGAGAGGTGTTACCACAGGCGAGTGGTATCGATCGACACCATGGTGGTATCGATCGATACCAGGCGGAAACCGTGAAGAAAAACCTCTTTCTGCGTGAATGATCTGACTGTGTTATCGATCGATACTGACACTCAATCTCCGAATCTGTTACTAAGAAAACTAAAAACGAAAATTAGCAAAAACCAAAAACCAAAACTAGTATGTACAGAATCACCAGTGGGTTGCCTCACGGCGCTTGTTAATGTCACGAGCTCAAACGGTTAGGCGATGGGTGGATTAGCCAGAGGCACGATCTGTCCTGCTGGAATTTCGGCTTTCGCCCAATAATGTTTAACCCTTTGCCCATTCACAGTRAATTCGTCTCCTTAATCGCCGATAACATGTAATGGTCGTACCTCCTTGATAGTGAAAGGACGACCGAGCGAAGTTTACCAGGAAACAAGTGCAAACGAGAGTTATATAGAAGAACCTGGTCATTCGGTGCGAAGTGACGGGAAAGGATCTTCTTATCATGATAGGCTTTAACTCATTCCTTGTATAACTTCGAGTTTTCGTAGGCGTGATACCTGATCTCGTCGAGCTCATTCAACTGAATTAATCTCCGCTCAGCAGCATGTTTGATGTCATAGTTGAGTAGCTTAGTTGCCCAGATTCCCTTGTGTTCGAGCTCAACTGGAAGATGACATGCTTTCCCATACAGCAAGTGAAATGGCGTAGTCCCCAGCGGTGTTTTAAAAGCAGTTCTGTATGCCCATAGTGCATCATTCAGCTTAGTAGATGATATATCATGGATTTTACCCATTTTTAGCCATGATATAAGTCATTTTATCGAGTCTTTCTAGTGCTTGAGCAAACCGAAGAAAGTACCGTTTCAAGCCGAGTATCGATCGACACCATCCCGGTATCGATCGATACCGATATACTCGKTTTCAAGCCTGAGTATCGATCGACACCATCTCGGTATCGATCGATCACGTAATGGCAGATAGATGTCAGGGAATTCTCACCAAGAAGCCTACTTTCTTATTTACAAAGAAGCCCAGCTCGTGTTTTTAGACCTATTTAAGCAAACTCTTAGTCTTTAGGTTAGGGGGGACTTGACTTTGAACATTGAGATTTGAGAGCTTTTGTGAGGGAGACGGATCCAAGACTTTGTTCATCATAGAGAAGATCCCGAACCCTTGTTTTTATTCTTTTGTTTAATTTCATGATTTATTCAGTTATGTCTTGTTTTTCATCAAYCATGTCTGAGTAGTCTCATTTTAGGTTTAGGGATTTCTCATATGGATTTCTCTGATTTATGATAATTGATTTGTTAGGGTTCAAAATCTGAATAGTTCTTCACCATAGGTTGTTCTCAAAGCTATTTCTAACCTGATCACTTAGAATATAGAACCTAGATTAATCGATTAGGCACGGCGATTGCAATTAGTAATCTGATAAAACTAGGGTGAGCAATTGGATTATCTGCAAAGAGATTTGGTTTAATCGAATTGTGAACATATCAAACTTGAATTGATTGCTGGTTTTGTGTAGGATTTGCAAAGAGATTTGGAATTTTAGACTTTAGACTTAGTTAGTTTCTAGCACAGGTTGGTTAACTATACTTTCGTGTTTGAGTTCGAAGCAGTAAATTAAATTGAACCTTAATTGATTAATTGTTGTTTATCATTGATTTCCTGAGAATTTCCAGCCTAGTTTCCTTCTATACAATTCAACCTAAGTTTAATTCGATCATTTATTTTCATCAATCATTTGTTTCTTAGCTTAATCCTCACTAAATTATTTGTGAATTTTCTTGAGTTCTTGTGTTACCCGATATCTGCAGCAACTGCTTTAGTACTTTTAGGGTATTAATTTGAGCATATCAAATTTGGCGTTGCCGGGGACTCTAAAATTCACCTTTAAATTTTAGTTGTCGATTTTGTGTCTAAGTTAGTCGTCGATATCGATCCATACTCCATTGGTATCGATCGACACTGAACGTCTGTTTTTTTGACTTCTTATTTTTCATCTTTTGATTTTCAGGTGTATGCATCAGCGTGCTACCAGGAAAAAGAAAGACGATCAATCTCTCCTCACAGCTAGAGCTTGAGCAATCGACAAGGAAAGAACTACAGTTGAGATGGATCTTCCACAGGTTTGGTGCATGATGAGGAAGGTGAACAATACCTCCTCCACAACAACCCCAAGCTGTCTGAGCGGACACTTGGCGATTACAACCGACGGATCAATTCTATGCCAATCGTGCAGCGATCCGTTAACTTTCAGAGGAATGACTTTGAGCTGAAGCCTGCTTACTTCACTCTTGTTGGACAGCACCCYTTCACCGGTCTCTCTCATGAGCACCCTATGGATCACATCGAGAAATTCGAGGACTTGGTCACCAGTATGAAGTACAATGGAGTACCACATGAATACCTCTTTTGTAAGCTCTTTCCATACTCTCTTGGTGGAGAGGCAGCTTACTGGCTGAAGCAGCTACCTCCCGGATCTCTCGCCACTTGGAACGAGACCAAGAACGCATTCCTGAACAATTTCTATGACGATGCGAGATCGGAGGAGCTCAGGAACAAGATCTCTCAATTTTCTCAGGGYCCAACAGAAGCACTCAAGGCTGCTTGGGTGCGATTCAGATCCTACCAGAGAGACTGTCCGCATCACGGTTTCAGTCAAGTTCAGCTGCTCGGGATCTTTTACAGAGGGATTGATTGGCGGTATCAGATGGCACTGGATTCTGCAAGCAATGGGAACTTCAACACTAGGATTCCAACCGATGCTGTGAAGCTGATTGAGAACTTGGCGTCTAGCAATAGCACCAAGAATGCTGATTTCGAGCGAAAACGGCTCGCTAGTGTTGCTGATGGTTCGCAGATTGCTGAGGTTCAGGCGAAGCTGGACACGATGCACAACCTCTTAGTGGGAAAGACGAAGAAGGCTGTACATTTTGCTGAGGAAGTAGGGAACATTGAAGATGAGGCAGAGGATGTTAACTACATTGGTGGTTCTGGTTTTCAGGGTCAGCGATTTGGTTACAACAACAACCAAAGCTTCAACAACAATCAGCAAGGTGGTTACAAGTCTGGAGGTAACCAATCTGGTTTTGGTGCCACTCAATTTGCCCAAAAACCACTTCAAAGCGGTGATTTTACTCGCCAATATGGTAATTCAGCTTACCGAGAGTAARACGGAGATCCTCTTGGAACAAATTCTGCAGGGACAAGAAAAGATGACTGTGGATTTCAATAGAAAGCTGGATAATTTATACACTGATCTGAATGGGAGAATCGACGCTCTCGAAATCCATCAGAAGATGCTGGAAAATCAAATAGCTCAGACATCAGCAGCTGTCAAGGGAAAGATAGTTCAACCACAGCATGGACATGTCAATGCAATCACCTCGAGCGCTAGAGAAGAGGATTTTGAGCCTGAGATGACTGTGTTCGTATTCAGTAATACTAGTATCGACCGATACCTGCCTGGTATCGATCGGCGCTAACTGCGAGAGACGATACAAAACTCCAGTATCGATCGACACTCATCTGGTATCGGTCGATACCCTTCGCAGGCTGAATCAATAACTGAGAAAAGGACAGAGATAGTTGAGGAACAGGTATACGAACCAAAGCTCGAGGCATTGAATCTGTCGCAGAAGAAACTCGAGACTCAAATTGCTCAGACCGCAGCTGCTGTGAGAAGACAAGAGGGGTTTCTTCCAGGGAAGACTGAAGATCCAAGAGCTCACATCAACGCCATAAGTCTAAGAAGTGGAAAAGTGGTAAATTCAGGGTTAAGCGACTCAATAGCTGAAAATCCGTCGATCTTGCTGGAGATGGAGTGGGATGCTGAAAATCCCGGGTATCGATCGACACCATCCGTATCGATCGATACGGGGCTCAAGGAGGATGTTGAACCTGTCAAAGAAAGGGTCTACAAGCCGAAGTTGCCCTATCCTATTATTCCCAAGCTGACAAGAGAGGAGTGGGAGGCTGCTAGAAGCAAGTTTTGTCCAAAAAATGGTTGCAGGACCTCCGTTCAGCGATCCCACCACCACTGAGACAGTTGACAAAGAGGGAAGCCAGGAAATTTTCGCCATGCTCCATCTCTTGAGTAAACTTCAGGAGCCTCGTGACTCAGGGTCTAGTGTCAACGCGATGTCGAATGGCGTGCAGAGATTGAGCTGATATGAGATCTCCTAACACTGCCTCCCGCATTCTTCTAGCTCACCCCTTACGATACAATTATTGATTTACCTGTTAAAATAGGAGATTGTCGATTCCTACTGATTTTCGGTTGTGAGATGAGCCAAGGATCCGGGTGCCCTTGATTTTGGGAAGACCATTTATGGCTACTGTTGGCGCGATCATGGACACGCATAACAAGAGAATCTCTTTCTCTTGCATTGGCGGAGAGCGTCCTTCTGATGTCATTCCCTCGGAGGAGCACCGCATGTCTCGTGCATCACCATTGCCTCGGCGAGACTCGATGATCGATCTGCTGATGAGTCTTATGATGAACTAAAGGTCGCGATGTTTCAAATGAACCCCTGACACCCCAGAAAGTTGTGGAAGACCAAGGCAACAAAGAGAGGAAGGCGACGAGAAAGCGATCAATGGTGCTGCTAATTTCACTTTGATTCCTCGAGAGTGTGATGGAGATTCGATCGAATATAGGGAAGTGCAAGGAACCTCAAACCTTTCTCTAAGGTGAGTTCTCATTCCTAGAGATGAAAGAGAAAGAAGAGGATATGATGAGCAAAACTTTGAAGCGAGATGTCTGTTGTGGAGCTTATTTCGAGTGAGTCCTCCACCTTGTCCCGATGATATCTTAGCCAAAGTCAAGCTCGTGACATTAAACAAGCGCTAGTGGGAGGCAACCCACCGGTAAGTCTATAAATATGAGTTTTGCTTTTGTGTTTTTTGGTTCGCGAATCGTCGGAAGAAGGATGGTCGTTTTGCCAGATCGATCGACACCACCTTGGTATCGATCGACACCACCGCTCTATGGTAACACCTCTTGTTTCGACCTATTTCGCTTTGTCCTTGATTTCTTTCACCTTCTGGCTTGATAAACACCGGGACAGTGTTGCTTAAGTCTGGGGAGGTACGACATCGACTTTTTGTTTTCTTATTTATATGTTTTTATTGAGTCAAAACCACTAAGATCTTTTTTTTGCTCGATTTTGCTTTTGAGCGTAACGTTACGTGATTAGTTTCAGCTCGACTAATGAAAATCCGGATAACCACATAGAAATCACTCATGTCTCCAAAGAAGGTTCTTCACAAGCTTTAGCCAAATTTGCACTTCATCTACGCTAGTGTTCAGATTGATTCATCATTCATATCTGGCTAAGGAACCCATCATGCTTGAAAATGTGGTATATCTCTCCCGTGAAAATTGTTGGATACATATTTGCTTAAAACAGTAAAATCTATATAAAAGATGAAATGATTTCGAGTAGGGGTAGAAAATTTCCTATGACCCCATTATTCTACTTGGATAAGGAATGATCACACAAGGCCTGGGTGGTAGAAAATTTCCTATGACCCCATTATTCACCTAAGACTTTTGATACATCGAGAGGGTAAGAACCGGGATTCGTAGCAAACACTATCAATACCGCTCGACCTTGATGTATGCTGTTCAGATAAACCTCGCTATGTTGAAATCAATGAGAACTGATTATGAAATAAGTCTGGGGAGATAAAGATACCGAAAAGCAATAAATGTTTGAATAAATGGTTCTTTAGCTATGATATGTATGGCAAGAATCTAGAAAGTTCTGAACACCGATTCAGATGAAACGGCGATGAGAGCTGTGAATATTGTGAGATAATGTGAAGTCTTGGGAAGTCAGTTCCCTATAAGTACATGGTGGTTAGATCTGAGTCGATCAAGTAGGCGCTGGGAAAAGGGTCATTACATGATTTCGTAACAGTTCAGATCTCTAAGGTTTTTCAAACCTCTTTCTCTAACTTAGTTTTCTGTTTGCTGAGGGCAAGCAAAAGGCTAAGTCTGGGAGTTGATATATCATGGATTTTACCCTTTTAGCCATGATATAAGTCGCTTTTATCGAGTCTTTCTAGTGCTTTTTCTATCATTTTAGAGTCTTTTCAGGTTTTAGCACGCTTGGGACGAAATTGAGATTTTGGAGACATTTGGAGCCTTTTGGAGCAAACCGAAGAAAGTACCCGTTTCAAGCCGAGTATCGACGACACCATCCCGTATCGATCGATACCGACATACGTTTTCGAGTATCGACACCATCTCGTATCGATCGATACCGAGAATCGACGCGAATAGATTCCAAGAGAATTCACCAAAGAAGCCCAATACTTTCCTTATTTACAAAGAAGCCCACTCGTGTTTTAGACCTATTTAAGCAAACTCTCTTTAGGTTGGACTTGACTCTTGAACCATTGAGATTTGAGAGCTTTTGTGAGGAGACGGATCCAAGACTTTGTTCATCATGTAGAAGATCCCGAACCCTTGTTTTTATTCTTTGTTTAATTTCATGATTATTCAGTTATGTCTTGTTTTTCATCAATATGTCTCAGTAGCCTCATTTTAGTTTAGGTTTTCTCATATGGATTTCTCTCGATTTATGATAAGATTGTTAGGTTCAAAATCTGAATAGTTCTTCACCATAGTTGTTTCAAAGCTATTTCTAACCGATCACTTAATATGAACCTAGATTAATCGACAGTACGCTGGCACTGAGTAACTGATAAAACCTAGTGAGCAATTCGATTATCTCGCAAAGAGATTTGGTTTAATCGAATGTGAACATATCAAACTTGAATTGATTCTGGTTTACTGTGTAGGATTTGCAAAGAGATTTGGAATTTTAGACTTTAGACTTAGTTAGTTTTCGCAACGACAGTGGTTAACTATACTTTCGTGTTCGAAGTTCAACGGCGCTTAATCAATTGAACCTGATTTCCTGAGAATTTCCTGAGCCTAGTTTCCTTCTATACAAATTCAACCTAAGAATTTCGATCATTTGTTTTCTCATCAATCATTTTTTGTTTAGCTTAATCCTGCATCTTTCATCTATTGTGTGAGTTTTCTTGAGTTCTTGCTCGACTTCGATATAACAAGAAGCTTATTATTTGGTATTAATTTGAGCATATCAGACTGGCAAGTACGCTTTCAAGAATCTCCTTGATCCGCTGCTGTTGAAACCTCAACTTGTCCACTTGCTCGAGGATGATACGGTAAAATGACACGATGATTAACTCCTATTCTTCAACAACCGCCAAAACCTTGTTGATGAAGTGACCGCCACCATCATCGATTTATTTACTGCGGGATCCCAAACGCTGGAAGATGATGGTGTTAAAAGCAAGAACACCATATGACATGGTGACTAGAATGCTTCCACCCACTGGAGACACAATCAACAGAACCAAAATGTATCTGTTTCGCTACGATGAAAAGGGCCCATGAAGTCAATGCCTCTAGCAATCAAAACTTCAACCTCAAGGATGAAGTTTCAGGCATCTCATGTCGCATCGATCTTCCCTCTCTCCCGACAAGTATCACATCAGCAACAAAAGAAAGATCTCGAACATAGTCGGCCACCAAACCGGCTCGTAACCTTAGAAACTGTCTTGAAAGTTGCGGGCGTGTCCAGCATATTCAGAACCATGGCAAGGGAAGAGAACGCCCGACCTCTCGACTCAGCCAAACATCTTCTCAGAAGACCATCGAGCAATGCTTGTAGATAAGGTTCATCCCGTAAGAAACGCCGCACTTCCTCGCAGAAACTTTTTCCTCTCATAAGGTGTGTGATGCGGCTCAGCTCGCCGCTAAAAAGTTGGCGATGTCGCACATACAAGGCCCGGAAACGGTTGTCACAATGAATAGCGGCATAAGAACGATGCCATCCGTCGACAAAATGGTGGATCCGTCAAGGCCGATCGATACCAGGTGGTATCGATCGATGCCGATGCTCGATCGTCGAGAAGTCGAAATTTTTCCCAAAATCAGCCCGCGCCTCAGAAATGAAGTAGATGCGCCTGTGTAATCATCAGCACGCCCCCATCTATCTTCATTCGCAAGTGATCTGCAACTCCATTCTCTATCCCTTTCGTCCTTAACCTCGATGTCGGCCTTGAAGCAAAAGTACCCAATGACGTAGACGAGGCTTTGAGATCTTGATATATCATGGATTTTACCCGCTTAGCCATGATATAAGTCGCTTTTATCGAGTCTTTCTAGTGCTTTTTCTATCATTTTGAGTTTTTCAGGTTTTAGCATTCATTAAATTGGAATTTGGAGACATTCGAGCCTTTGGAGCAAACCAAAGAAAGTACCCGTTTTAGTCGAGTATCGACGACACCATCCCAAAGATCGATCGATACCGACAAGAAGCATGAGTATCGACGACACATCCCAGATCGATCGATACCGACGCAATCGACGCGAGATAGATATCCAAGGACAAGAATTCTCGCCAAAAGAAGCCCAATACTTTCCCTTATTTACAAAGAGGCCCAGCTCGTGTTTTTAGACCTATTTAAGCAAACTCTTAGTCTCGAGGTTAAGTGACTCGATTTTGAGATTTTACTTGAACTTACTTTCGAGAGCTTTCAGAGAATCCAAGACTTTGCTCATCATGTAGAAGATCCCGAACCCTTGTTTATTCTTTTGTTTAATTTCATGATCTATTCAGCTATGTCTGTTTTTCATCATCATGTCTCGAGTAGTTCATTTAGTTTAGGGATTTCTCATATGGATTTCTCTCGATTTATGATAATCGATTTGTGTGGTTCAAAATCTGAATAGCTTCTTCACCATAGTTGTCTCAAAGCTATTTCTAACCTGATCACTTTAATATGTAACCTAGATTAATCGATTAGCAATGCAATCAGTAATCTGATAAAACCTAGTGAGCAATCGATTATCTCGCAAAGAGATTTGGTTTAATCGAATTGTAACATATCAAACTTGAATCGATTGCTGGTTTACTGTAGGATTTGCAAAGAGATTTGGAATTTTAGATTTTAGACTTAGTTAGTTTTCAATCCATTAGTTAACTATACTATCGTGTTCAGTTCAAGAACGCGCTTAATCAATCAACCTTAATTGATTAATCGTTGTTTATCATCGATTTCGAGAATTTCCCTGAGCCAGTTTCCTTCCATATCAATCAACTAAGTTTAATTCAATCATCTGTTTTCTCATAAATTATTGTTGCTTAAGACAACCGCATCTTTCATCTATCGTGAGTTTCTCGAAGTTCTGTGTTCGATTTCTAACTTTACCGCAGCAGAATCGCTTTAAGATCATTAGTAATTGAGCATATCAAATTTCGCCTGTCGGGGACTCTAAAAATTCACCATTAGAATTTTAGTCATTTATTTTGTCTGTTCATCGATCGACGACATCTATGGTATCGATCGACACGAACGCCTGCTTTTGAATTTTGCTTACTTATCTTCTCGCCTTGATTTTCGTGTATGCCGCTGCATCACCGAAGAAGGACACACCACCGATCAATCTCTCCCTCACAGAGCGAGCAACGCACAAATCGACAAAAAAAAGAACTACAGCTGAGATGGATCTTCCACAAGGTTTGGTGCATGATGAGGAAGGTGAACAAATACCTCCTCCACAACAACCCCAAGTCGTGCTGAACGGACACTTGGCGACATTAACCGACCGGATCAATTCTATGCCAATCGTGCAGCGATCCGTATTCCAACTTTCCGAGGAATGACTTTCAGCTGAAGCCTGCTTACTTCACTCTTGTTGACAGCACCCTTCACCGGTCTCTCATGAGCACCCTATGGACCACATCGAGAAATTCGAGGACTTGGTCACCAGATGAAGTACAAAGCACATGAATACTCTTTGTAAGCTCTTTCCATACTTCTGGTGGAGATACCTGGCTGAAGCACTACCTGATCTCTCGCTACTGAACGAGACCAAGAACGCATTCCTGAACAATTTCTATGACGACGAGGTGAGGAGCTCAGAACAAGCTCTCAATTTTCTCAAGGTCCAAATGTACACTCAAGGCTGCTTTGAGATTCAGATCCTACCAGAGAGACTGTCCACCACTTGTTTCACCAAGTTCATGCCGATCTTTACGAGGGATTGATCATGTATCGATGGCACCGATTCTCGCAAGCAATGGGAACTTCAACACTAGGATTCCAACCGATGTCGTGAAGCTGATTGAGAACTTGCGCTCAGAATAAAGCACAATGCTGATTTCGAGCAAAAGGCTCGCTAGTTTCCTGCGCAGATTGCAGGTTCAGCAAGTTGACACGATGCACAACCCTTAGTGGGAAAGACGAAGAAGGCTGTACATTTTGCTGAGGAAGTAGAGAACATTGAAGATGAGGCGAGGATGTTAACTACATTGGCGGTTCTCGCTGTGGTCACATTTGGTTACAACAACAACCAAGCTTCAACAACAATCAGCAAGGTGGTTACAAGTCTGAGGTAACCAATCTGGTTTTGGTGCCACACCGCCCAAAAACCACTTGAGCAATGATTTTACTCGCCAATTCATCTTACCAACCGCATTCTCCGAGGTCTACAGAGTAAAGCATGTAGATCCTTTGGAACAGATTTCAGTGGACAACAAAGGATGACTGAGAGTTTAATGGGAAGCTGGATAACTTGTATATCGACCTGAATGGCAAGATTGAGGCGTTGAATCTCTGAAGAAGCTGAAACTCAGATCGCCGCATCTGAAAAGACAAGAGGGGTTTCTACCAGAAAGTCGAAGATCCAAGAGCCCACATCAATGCCATAAGTCCGAAGTGGTAAAGTGGTAGAAT
Organism: Boechera stricta; assembly: GCA_018361395.1. Classification (NCBI taxonomy): domain Eukaryota; kingdom Viridiplantae; phylum Streptophyta; class Magnoliopsida; order Brassicales; family Brassicaceae; genus Boechera; species Boechera stricta. Next base: position 6,579,558 of record CM031541.1, read on the forward strand.
CAGAGTCGAGCAAGCTCCAATAGCTGAAAATTCCGCCGATCTTGCGAGATGACGAGTGGAATGCTGAAAATCCGAGTATCGATCGACACTACCCCAAAGACGATCGATACCGAGACACACCCAAGGAAAACGCTGAACCCGCCAAGAAAGGGTTTACAAGTCGGTTGCCCTATCCTATCACTCCTAAGTGACCAAAAAGGAATGGGAAAATGCTAGATGCAAGGTTACGTTACAAGCCTGGTATGAATCCTTTGCTGATGCTATCAAGACTTCTCCCGCATTCGAAGGTACGGAAGTCGGATGGTATCCAGCAACTTCAGTCTCGTGAAGGTGTCGCTATGCTTTCAAGCGCAGTTATTCTCACCAACACGATCCCTAAGAAACTTCCGCATCCGTAGTGTGTTGATCGCACGCTTTCACGCAGCTGCCAGCGCCTTCGTGATATCGATCAAGTGTGAATCTTATGCCGCATTCGCTGCAAAGAGAATGGGAATGAGTGATTACCAGCCTACACGGATTTCATTGGTCCTGCTGATCGCTCAAGACGCCTACCGTAGGGGCTTCTCAAGATGGCCTGTCAAGATTGAAATTGCTTGATTCCAACTGATTTCGCTTGCGAGTACGATGCCGAGCCTAAGGATCCTCTTATCCTAGGCACCATTCCTCACGCTGGTGCCTCGATAGACTGCAAGAATGGAGATTACTCAACTGGTGATTTGGTAATGTCCTTCAGATGGAGAAAATCATGAAACGACTCAACCATCGACAAACCTTCTCGTGCCGATACATTCAAGGATATCAGCAGAGGAGTATTTCCTGGGAAAACATCCTGAGGATCCACTGAGCGAGCACCGGTTCATACTGAAGGGTCGAGCGGGTTTTGATGATGATGCTGCTGGTTATGTTAGAATCCTCGACAAGTAGTAGTGATCGATCGATACCACGTGAGGTATCGATCGACACCATGTGTGCAAGTGGAAAGTTTAGCGAAATTCCTAAACAAGTCAGTATTTCGGGATTGAGTGAGGAAAAGGCACCAAAGATTGAGCTCAAACCACTTCCAGCCGAGCTAAGGTACGCTTTCGCCCTAATTCGACATATCCTCGTTATTCAATTCTTCAACAACGGAGTCACTTATCGCCGAGCAAGTNNGACTTGTCTTTTATTTCTGGCTTCCTCATAGTGTCCTTGACATCAAATGTCATTTTGAAGTCGCTCGGGGTTGAGATCGCCTTTTGACATTAATGATTTGCACCAGCTGTAGCAAGGAAAGGTCTTCCAGAGAATCGAGGAGGATCTCTTGGTTTCCTCATCCGTCTCAAGAAGCCCCATGAAATGCAGCCAGGTATCTCGCTATGCCGAGATGTGAGGAGGAAGATCTGGTAGCAGCACCATGAGGGGTCTAGTAGATGCAATGCTTGACAGAGAGATGTTGCGGGGACTTATAGTTGGCTGAACCACTGGCTTCCTTGCGGCCAGAAGTGGCATGAGGGATAGATGCTCGAGTCAAGAGACTTCTTGAAATAATGGACCTAGAAGGCATGGTAGAGTGAAAGAACCTGGGTTGCAACTTCTCTTTGGCGACTCTCTTACGAATGATAGGCTGCACTCCTGTGATGGACAACCATACCACTGCCGTGGTCTTTCTCAAATTTCTAAATCCTTGAGAACTTCGATAGCGGTACCATGGAGAAGGCATCAATGAGAGCGACCTGATCTCGGCTTCCTTGATATGCTTATCGAATTTGCTTATGTTTCTCCAAGTCCTTCTTAAACCTCTTTGGGAAAGGTTTGGGCTGTAGGAGGAGACATAAAGGTGCCTTCTGAAATCACAGTTTTGGTGCGGAGGTGGGCACAATGCTTGACCATTACGTCGAGCTGTGTGCTGACGGGCATGAACTCTTGTCTTGGATTCGTTTTTGGATACGAAATCCTCCCATCTGGATCCTCACTGTCACGGTGATTGTAGGAGTCCTTCCGCTCGGGTAATTCTTTTCCATTCCTCGAAATTTGCATTGATGTGAGCATGTCTTTGGGGTTTGGACAGCTTTGCAGGGAGTTGGGAAGGGTGAGGGACATGTCTTGCGATGGAGCGAATCTTGGACTGCGGTCAATCATTTTAAGATCATTGTAGGTGTAGTCCGTCAGGGTTTTAATTTCACCAACTTCTTGGCTGTTTCAAGTGCTCCTGCTGCTTGACCTGTAGGTTTGCTGCAGCTTGAAGTGTTTGTATGTTGATCTGGCGGTAGAAGAGGCGGGTGAGAGAAGGAAAACCTGAGTGGTGGAAAGCAGGGGCTCCTGTTGTTGGTGATGACTCTGAAAATGCGGTTTAGAGGGCAAAGTTCTTTGCTGATTGTAAGGAACAAAACTTGGATGGCGGTATTTCTGAGGTGGGTAGATGATCTGAGGGTTAGCGTTGGTACTCTGTAAACAGGGGTTGTTCTTGTAGTTGATAAAACTTTTGTTGTACTGACCACGATTACGCATACCTGACTTCCTCAGATCATCATCCTCCCCATCTTGAACTTGGAACCTGTCATCAGAGCAAAGTGAACTTGTTTCTTCTGGCAGTAGTGAGTTGATCTTGCATCGAGGCCTTGATGGCCTAATCATCTGTTCATACTTGGCCGGACTCTCATCATACTCAGGGTGTAGTTACCATCAGATTGGGCTAGGTTCTCCACTAATGCCCAGCCAGCATCAACGTCTTGGTTGAGGAGTTTACTGGCGGTATCGAGAAGCATTCGGACCTTGGGAGAAACTCTGTAGAGAGTCTTCACTGAAACGTGGTGAGGGCATTGAGTAGTGTAGCCCTTGGCGATCCCAGCATTCCTGAAACTTTCACCGTCTTTAGTGAATCCAGAAATTTCATTCCTCGCGTGCTGTCGGCATTGGAGAAAGAATTTGGCCAGGAAGGCTTTCTTACAGTCGTCCAGAAGTGATGGATCCATGGGGTAGAGTCTTTTCAGTGATGGGCTCTTGAGAGAAAGAGCGTAGTTTGAAACCGTCTTGCTAACTCCATTGATCTCCAAGGCTGCGAGCTATCAAACTCATCCGATGATCGAGTGGGTCCTCCATGGGTAGTCCATGAAACTTGTTGTTCTGCACCATGGCGTCAGTGCTGCTCTTGATCTCAAAATTGTTGTTTTGGACCGTGGGAGGACACCTTGTCTGGTATGTGTATTTGGGCGTCCCCCATCAAACGGGTCTCCTCACGGAGGGTCTTGAACCTTTGGTTGGTCTTCCATACCGAGTGGATTCTGATTGTCGTCTTGGATGTTTTCTCGCTGCGCTTGCAACTGTTGTGGTAGTCGGTCAATATTATCAATGGGGCGGAGGAGGTTCTGACTTCCTCTTGATCTGGTTCGCATGCAGGTGGATGTGTACCTGAAAATGCAAAGACATCAAGTTAGTAAACGAAGAACGTAAAAGAACTCTAGAATATTTTGAAATCCAATTGTACAACAACCCCAATGGCACTTGCGCCAAATTGACATAAGTCATTTCCTTACTAGACCAAAGTTTCATTGTAGTATAGTAAGGTGTCAATCCATAAGGGTGAAGATATTAACCAAAAAGGATGCGATCAAGCAATTCAAGTCAAGCCAAGCAAATAGCGTATTGGGGTCTAGCAACCTAGACAGAAACTGAGAATGGAAACTAAAATAGATACTGTATAGGACTAGCAAGAACTAATGAAACAGATCAATAAAATAGCATATAGGACTAATAGAGGGTAGCAGAAAAGTCAAATAATGCAAGAGAAGTTCCTAAGGATGGGGTAATCGACTCAATGTGTCCCTTTAGCCTACTCAAGTGGTTTAACAAAACTCAATCAAGCTATTCCCTAGACATCAAACATCACAACCAGTTAAGTCCACTCCCGTGATAAGTAACCTCAAACTAGACCAGTTCACCCAATCCTGGCGAAATCTACCCAGCAGCAATAAGATTCAGTTCAATATTGAAAAACACCCTAGACAACTAATCCCTTAGGCTAGGCATGCAGATCTCTAACATCAGTTTAGTCAAGCATTTTATCAAACACCTTCTGGGTGGAAAAACACCTAAGTTCTAATCTCAATTGATCAGAGAGAAACTAGCATTAAGAACACTGATTTAGAAGGGAAATCAAACAATATACTCTTAAACCACCTGAAAGACTAAGATTTCACACTTAATCTATCCCATCCTCAAGAACCCTAATGACTACTCAAAACTCATGAAGAACATCAAGAACACAAACCCAGAAATCATAAAAACTTGCATATAAGATAGAAATAGATGGAGAAATGATAGAACAGAAGGAATCAACTCAAAATAACAAGTAGAAATCAAATTACAAGTTCTGGAAACTAAGAACAATGAAGAACACAAGGAAAACTCGAAATGTTAGAGCTAAAAACGTTTCCCCAGTATTAATCCCCATTAGGTATTTATACTAAGTCTTAAAAACCCTAAAACGTCATGGGCAAAATAGTAAAAACGTGCGGGATAAGGTCTAGCTCGACTACGTTTTGGTCGAGTGCTGTGCTCAAGCAGACGAAATCAAGATTGCATTTTTCTGTGTTTGGTCGAGTGCTGTGCTCAAGCAGGTGAAATCAAGACTGCATTTTTCTGTGTTGAGTTTGAGCAGCCTTCGATGCAGAGCTGGGCTCAGAAATTCCAAGACTCCTCTTTTATGTTGGTCTTGATCATGCAGCTCGAGCATGGGTACTCGAGCTCGGCCAGAAATCTTCAAGACGCCACCTTTTGTCTCTGCTTGATCATACAGCTCGAGCATGGGTGCTAGAGCTGAGTTTCTGCTCCATTTCCTGCATGGACTCGATCACGTCTGCTCTAGCATAGGTGCTTGAGTCTGTTGTAGCATCCAGGTCGAGTGGTATGCTCAAGACAGCTTCGGTAAAACACGTCTGCTGGGGCATCCAGGTCGAGTGGCGTGTCCTAGCAGCTTCGGGCCTAACTTCTCCAAAATCACCTGAAAGTACCTGTAACAAGCCAAATATGCAGGATGTATGCAAACCTAATGCAAAACACTCTAAGTATGCAAAGCTAGGAATAAATGACAAGAACAGGGTGAATAACACGTCTAAACGTATAAATTATACAGGATAAAACGATGCAAAAAGCAAACATATCACTCGGCTCGACGCTACAGCCCGAAAACAGAGCAGTCTAGGGAGAAAAATCATAACTCCTAAAATACTCATCAATGCTAGACAAAATTTGGTAGATCATTACTAAAGAGATTGAAGAACATACCCAAACAATTTCAGCTCAAACCAACAAGTTTGGGATGCCCAAACCCCCTCTCAATCCGGACCCGTCGCGGATTGCTCTGCTGGCGATTTCAGTATAAAATTCATAACTCTCATCTAACCCCACGAAATTTGGTAGATATCTAGACAAGAGATTTAAAAACTTACCCACAAAATCTCAGCTCAATCCATTCCCGTTTGCTACCCCGATAGAAGCTCACAAGTTGCTCAAAATCTGTTCTTCTCGCCGAAATCCCGGAATTACCGCTTAATTCCGCTAAACCGAACCGCTCATAATTACTTAACAACAATCAATCTATTGATCGATTTAACTCAATCACCGCCCTTTTGGCTATCAACCTAGCTCGATATCATCCACATCACATTACATATCACTTCCATCAAAACACTAATCATTCTGTAAAACACTATTCCGAACCAAATCGACCCGAATTGGTTCCGAAACGATTAATCTTCTGATTAATCAAACCAATCTCAACCCCGGTATTTAATAATCGATCTTACCGTTATTCCTATTTCTCTCAGGAACAAATACAACACCGTACGAGGCACATCAAAATAAAAACTTACACCGTAAGAAATGTAGTAGCTTATGCTACAAGAAAACAACTCGGGATACGGATGTTACAATTCTCCCCCACTTAATTAGATTCGTCCTCGAATCTCAAGCTGCAGCTTGTTCCCTGAACCACTTGGAGAATTTAATCCTTATCTGTCTCTCTGGTTCCCAAGTCTCCTCTTCAACCCCGTCACAATCCCAGAGGATCCTCACCTCGGGAGCTCTCCTCCTCCCATCAACCCTGATTCTATGATCTAGAATCCTTATGGGTCTCGCCTCGACCCTCAAACTCGGCGACAACTCAGGTGGAACCTTCGGTAACACATGATCATCCCTATGCAAGCACTTCTTCAATTTCGAAACATGGAAAACCTCGTGAAATGCTTGCATAGACACTGGCAACTCCAGCCTGTAAGCAACAGGTCCAACTCGTTCCACCACTCGAAACGGTCCCAAATACCTCGGACTCAATTTACCCTTAGAGAGTGACCTGTTAGAACCCTTAAACATCGCCATCTCGAGATAAACCATATCTCCTAAGGCGAATTCCAACTCTCTCCTGTGGTTTTCCTCATAACTCTTTTGACGATCCTGAGCTTCCTTCATATTCAACTTCAAGACTCGGATCTTTTCCGTAGTCTCTGCAAAACTCTGAAACATGCTTCGCTCCCCCACTTGAGTCCAGCATAATGGCGTCCTGCAAGGCCTGCCATACAAAACCTCATATGGTGCCATCCCAATACTTTCCTGACAACTGTTATTATATGTAAACTCCACCACTCGTAGTGGCGGCAATGTGATGGCGGCGTGTGCCAACTATGACGACGGTCACACTCAATAGCCAAAACTCATTATCAATTATATCAGTACTCATAACTCAACTCCAGCCATGCTACTTACACTATAACCCAGCGTGACGCATCACACCCATACGACAGCTACTACCCATACAAGACTTCACTTTTCTCATTACAGAGCAGTGCTCCACTCTCGTCAATGCCCCTAAAGCCATCAATCAGGCTCGGTATGGTCCCATACTTGGTCTATACACCCTCGGATTTATCATCACAAGWTCATACGTGGTCACCCAGGTAACTCAAATCAATATCATATGATTCGAGCGAGTAAGTCGTCACGACCGAGTACATCAGAATCCCACATTATCGGACCCTGATATACTAAGTCCCCGTGAGATCCACAATCATAGGACCCCACCCCTAGGCTACCGATCTAGGATATCACATAATCCTAATCAGTAAAAACCCTCCCCTGAGATCCAGTATCATAGGATCCCACCATGGGCTACCAATATAGGATATCACATAATCCTAATCAGTAAAAACCCCCCTGAGATCCAATATCATAGGATCCCACCCTGGGTTACCGATCTAGGATACCGCATATCCTAATCAGTAAAAACCCTCTGAGATCATAAGATCTCACCTTGGGCTACCGATCTAGGATACCGCATATCCTAATCAGTAAAAACCCATTGAGATCATAAGATCTCACCGACTACCATCTGATACCATATCTGTCTAAAACCCACTGAGATCATAAGATCTCACCACGTACCGATCTGGATACCGCATATCCTCGTAAAAACCCACTGAGATCATAAGATCTCACCCTGGGCTACCGATCTAGAATACCGCATATCCTAATCAGTAAAAACCCACTGAGATCATCAGATCTCACCCTCGGCTACCGATCTTGGATACCGCATATCCTATTCAGTAAAAACCCACCCTGTTAGGATTATCAGATAATCCTAACCAGCATCATTAGAGTCAAATATCATATAACTCTAATGACCCCTCATTGGGGTTATATCACCACCCAATGATGACGTCAATAGGATTATATATCACATCTATCGACCCCAACCACGTAGTAAGATCTGATGACATAAACCCAAAAATTCCCGAACCAAGATGGAACAAACACTGCTCCCAACTCCCCAACACATGAAATACCACATCATGTGTCAAACCCGTCGATACATGAAACATCATACCATGTACTCGACATCCCTAATACATGCAATGCCACAACATGTATCACCCACATCACCAGATACCCATTTTAATAACACGCATATCCCAAAGAATTATGCCAACCACAAAATGAGATTCCCCAGCTCATCATCATCCCATTATGTTTTATTAATATCCCGAGATCGCGCGATACTCACCACCATACTCCCTCGCTCCATTACAATCTCATCGATACTCGGCACAGATCATCGATCTAGCAATCCAAACCCATCTAACCAAAGTTCCACTGGCAATTCGACCTTCACGCATACTACTCAAAATTCACTTTCGGATCGGATCGGTAGGTCCGTCCCATCGATCGATCTCGATTATTAAAAAAACAAACCGTAACACCACATCCTTCCCCGATTTGATCGATCTTCCTTATCCTTATCGATCTTAAACTCTCTGATACACCCGATCGATCGATCTCCTCTTGAGATTGGTCGATCCTCTTCCCAAATACCCACGATCACATAACTTGAATAATGGATCGATCGATGTCGTGGATCGTCGATCCTCCTTTTTTGAAAGCAGAGTTCACTAAACTGAGTAATTCTTAACCTCAAATCACAACAACTTAACCGACCTTCTCTCGATACCTCCAAATATCACTTAACCCATGGAACCCCATGCACATCGATGGCGTAATTCACTTAAAACACTCAATATAATTATAAACACATCAACATAATCAACCAGATAAAATTCTAACCCTAGGTTTGGGTGCCTCGCCTCTCCGACTCAATACTCAAAAGTAGTAGTCACGCAGCCCGCTTGGTGGTGGTGTTTTTGACCCTCTCCCACCTTTCGATTTAGGACCGAAGCCTTAATGTGCCCCTCCTTACAGTAATAACTCAACCTCATATCACCCATTGGGCAGTTAGTAATCCGATGACCTTTAATTCCACACCCATAACGTCCGAATTGTCCACTAAAAGCACTCTTCCTTTAAGCCCTCTTCAATCATGGCGCTCTTGACTAACTCGGCTACGTGCATAACTCCTCCAATGCATCGACTCAAGGAGCATACCGGCCCTCCTCACTTGGGCATGTTCATCCTTGAGGCCCTTCCGTAAATCTCCGAGGTCGGTTAAACTACACTTCATATTCCGTCGATCTCGTTCCACGAGACAAATCTAAGAACTTCATCTCCAATCTATCCATGGCTTCTTGCGGAAAGTACTTGAGGTTAAACTCTTCAAAAAACCTCCCGGTATGAGCAGTTGGCTTTCTGGCCAACACACTCCTCCATCTGCGTGTGCATCTCCTTCAGGTAATGCACCGCCAAGTCTATTTTGTACTCCTCCGGACATCTCACCGAGAGGAAGTTTCTCTCATCTCGGCTTCCACTCATCTGCCTCCACCGGCAGCACCTCCTTGAAAGAATTTGGTGCTAGCTTTTGCATGTGGTCCAACACCATGAGGCGGTGGAAACATAGGACCCACAACATCCCCCCGCAGGATTCACCACTCTCGGTGGCTTACTAATAATGGGTGGCATTAGAGGAACTTGAGCCGTCTTGCCTAACATCGAGCAGGAACCCCATCATTTGACCCATTTGATTAACTTGACTTGTTGTTGAGCCTCACCCGCGATTCATTACCAACCGCTGAGCCGCGTACCGCTCCACTATCCTCCTCCCCGACCACATTCTCTCTCATGGGGTTCATACACTTTCCTTCGGCCGGCTCACGGCCACCCTTCCTCTTCTTTCACCTCTACCTCTCGCTTACAGTGCCTCTCACCATACTCGATAATCAACAAGGCATTCAATTCACACACCTAAATTAAACAACACCAAAAACACGAAGAAGTCTTAGTGGAACCTTTTACTTGGCGAAGAGGATGATCTCTAACTTGACCCAATCACATAACCACATATCAACAATTAATAACATCACACAATCCCAAACATCAGCGATCATAAGACAAGCAACACAAAATCCCAACAATCACATAGCAAGCAACACTCACAACATCCTAGAACCGCTACTGCCCTGATACCAAATTGAAAAGACCCACCCCGAAAACGACAGGACAAAAATCCGTAAAATACTAAAAATGCGGAAATTTTAAAAACTTTCCCCAAAACAACTTCACTCAAGCAACACACAATAACATCCAACAACAATCATGACATTTCTTAACTTATGCATATTCCCTTAACATAACATCTCTAGCAATACAACCGTAAGCCCAAAAAGCGTCCTCCAGGCAAGACATATACACAAAACCAAAGATACAAAAAGAACCCGATACACTTAGATCATCCTTTCTCCTCGGCCTTGGTTCCACGAGCTCCGCAACCTATGACTTCTCCTTACCTGCACCAAAAGAGGTGCGTAAGCATTGATAATGCTTAGTGAGGCGGTCATCCCGTCCCCACCGCGATGTGAACATACAATTACCAAACTTACCGCAATCAACATGCAAATGCAAACAATCAAGCCATATTATGATAGAGCTCTATCGTCACACACACAACACACAACATGGACTAGCCATAAATCACACCCATGTGGTCAAGCCCTACATCACACATTAATCACGAAAAGTCTAATAATTGTATGACTACGCTACGGTCACGCACTCACCTTTGCTTTGATGGTTAGAAACAATGATTCCTTCACACCTCTAACTTGTTTTCCTTTGGCTTCTACTTAACCAAGCACCAAGGTATCCCCAAGATGAATACAATTTCCTGTCAATTCTAACACCAAATACACTCTCAATCAAGGAATCGCAGGCTCTAACTCGGATCAACAAAAACTCCCAATTCCCGGATTCCTCCTCTAAAAACAGAGTTTTACTAGATCGAGCATATCTCTTGCCTTAGACCAAATTTGCGAAATTCCTTCTGTGGAACTCAAGATAAGACTCTCAAGACATTATATACCAAATTTCAGACCAAACAAGCAAGATTTGAGTGCTCAATCACTCACTCAAACTCGGCTCGACGCTACAGCCCGAAAACAGAGCAGTCTAGGGAGAAAAATCATAACTCCTAAAATACTCATCAATGCTAGACAAAATTTGGTAGAGAATTACTAAAGAGACTGAAGAACATACCCAAACAATTTCAGCTCAAACCAATAAGTTTGGGATTCCCAAACCCCCTCTCAATCCGGACCCGTCGCAGATTGCTCTGTTTTGAGCGATTTCAGTATAAAATTCATAACTCTCAAACCACTCAGCATAACCACACGAAATTTGGTAGATATCTAGACAAGAGATTTAAGAACTTACCCACAAAATCTCAGCTCAATCCGTTCCCGTTTGCTACCCCGATAGAAGCTCACAAGTTGCTCCAAAATCTGTTCTTCTCAACTCTTTTTCTTTCTCTTCTCCTTCTCCTTCCTCTCCCTCTTTCTCCTTCTTTCTCTCCTTCTTATCTTGCTTCTCCTCTCTCTCTCTCTCTAGACTTAGATATTTTGCAATCCAAATGAGAGAGGAGTGTAGAAGGTTCAAGAATAAGAGGGAGAGAATACATATATGTGTGTATATATGTATTTGTTGGTTTAATAAAATTAAACCAAACCAAATTCACTAAACCGCAACACTCAATCCCGATTAATTACTTTCCTCGGTTTAGTAATTCCGTCAAATTTCCTGAAATATTTAAGACATCTCCCATCTCAAAATATTTTTTTCTTTCTCGCCGAAATCCCGGAATTACCGCTTAATTCCGCTAAACCGAACCGCTCAGAATTACTTAACAACAATCAATCTATTGATCGATTTAACTCAATCACCGCCCTTTTGGCTATCAACCTAGCTCGATATCATCCACATCACATTACATATCATTTCCGTCAAAACACTAATCATTCTGTAAAACACTATTCCGAACCAAATCGACCCGAATTGGTTCCGAAACGATTAATCTTCTGATTAATCAAACCAATCTCAACCCCGGTATTTAATAATTGATCTTACCGTTATTCCTATTTCTCTCAGGAACAAATACAACATGGTACGAGGCACATCAAAATAAAAACTTACACCGTAAGAAATGTAGTAACTTATGCTACAAGAAAACGACTCGGGATACGGATGTTACACTATTTTTCTTAGTTATCGCTATTTTCAAAGGAAAGTCACGAAATCTCGAAACATAATGTCAGAATAAAGTTTGATATATTGAAATTTACACCACTTATGAGCAAATGTATCCTCTTAATTCACTTTGGTGGTTTTAAACATTTTATGAACCTATTTTTCTCCTTCTTAATTCTTATGAGTTATCGGTTTTTGCAATGGAAGGTCATGAAATCTCAAAACGCTATGTCATAATAAAGTTTGATATATTGAAACTTACACCACTTATGAGCACATTTATCCCCTTAATTCATATTGGATGTTTTTAACATTTCATGAATTCGTTTCCCTTCTTCTCGATTCTTCTGAGTTATCGTTTTTTTCAATAGAATGTCACGTAATCTCGAAACGCAATGTCATAATAAAATTTGATATATTGAAATTCACACCACTTATGAGCAAATGTATCCTCTTAATTCACTTTGCTGGTTTTGAACATTTCATTAATTCATTATCCTCCTTTTTGATTCCTATGAGTTATCGTTTTTTCAATGGAAGGTCACAAAATATCAAAATGCAATGTCATAGTTAAGTTTGATATATTGAAACTTACACCACTTATGAGCACAATTATCCTCTTAATTCACTTTGGTGGTTTTGAACATTTCATGAACCCATTTTCCTCCTTCTCGATTCTTCTGAGTTATCATTTTTTTCAATGGAACCGTTGATAGTGCCGTTGAAACATAATGTCACATTTCATGAACTCATTTTCCTCCTTCTCGATTCCTGTGAGATATCGCTTTTTCAATGGAAGGTCACGAAATATCGAAACGCAATGTCATAATAAAGTTTAACATATTGAAACTTACACCACTAATGAGCACAATTATCTCCTTAATTCACTATGGTGGTTTTGAACATTTCGTGAACTTATTTTCCTCGTTCTCTATTTTTTAGAGTTATCGCTTTTTCAATGGAGGGTAACGAAATCTCAAAAAGCAAAATGTTATAATAAAGTTTGATATATTGAAACATACACCACTTATGAGCTCATTTCTCCCCTTAGTTCATTTTGGTGGTGTCGAACATTTCATGAACTCTTTTCTCTCCTTCTCGATTCTTATGAGTTCTCGCTTTTCGCAATAGAATGTCACAAAATCTCAAAACGCAATGTCATAATAAAGTTTGATATATTGAAACTTACACCACTTATGAGCACATTTCTCATCTTAATTCATATTGGTTGTTTTGAACATTTCATGAACCCATTTTCCTCCTTCTAGATTCTTCTAGTTATCGCTTTTTTCAATGGAACGTCACGATATCTGAAACACAATGTCATAATAAAGTTTGATATATTGAAACTTACACCACTTATGAGCATTTCATGAACTCATTTCAGTGGTTTTGAACATTTCATGAACTCATTTCCCTCATTCTCGATTCTTCTGAGTTATTGTTTTTTTCAATAAAAGGTCACGAAATCTTAAAACGTAATATCATAATAAAGTTTGTTATATTAAAATTTACACCACTTATGGGCACATTCATCCCTTAGTTCCCTTTGGTAGTTTTCAACAATCCATGAACTCATTTCCCTCATTCTCGATTCTTGTGAGTTATCGGGTTTTTCAATGGAAGGTCATGAAATCACGAAACGCAATGTCATAATAAAGTTTGATATATTGAAACTTACACCACTTATGAGCACATTTCTCCCCTTAGTTCATTTTGGTGGTTTCGAACATTTCATGAATTCATTTCCCTCCTTCTCGATTCTTCTGAGTTATCCCTTTTTTCAACAGAACGTCACGTAATCTCAAAACACAATATCATAAAAAGTTTGATATATTGAAACTTACACCACTTATGAGCACATTTATCTCATTAATTCACTTTGATGGTTTTGAACAATTCATGAACTCATTTCTCTCCTTCTCTATTTTTCTGAGTTATCGCTATTCTCAATGGAAAGTCAAGAAATCTTGAAACATAATGTCACAATAAACTTTGATATATTGAAATTTACACCACTTATGAGCAAATGTATCCTCTTAATTCACTTTGATGGTTTTGAACATTTCATGAACCCATTTTCCTCCTCGATTCTTCTGAGTTATCGTTTTTTTCTATGGAACCGTTGATAGTACCGTTGAAACATAATGTCACATTTCATGAACTCATTTTCCTCCTTCTCGATTCCTATGAGATATCGCTTTTTCAATGGAAGGTCACGAAATATCAAAACGCAATGTCATAATAAAGTTTAATATATTGAAACTTACACCACTAATGAGCACAATTATCTCCTTAATTCACTATGGTGGTTTTGAACATTTCGTGAACTCATTTTCCTCGTTCTCTATTTTTCAGAGTTATCGCTTTTTCAATGGAGGGTAACGACATCTCAAAAAGCAAAATGTTATAATAACGTTTGATATAATTAAACATACACCACTTATGAGCTCATTTCTCCCCTTAGTTCATTGTGGTGGTGTCGAACATTTCATGAATTCTTTTCTCTCCTTCTCGATTCTTATGAGTTCTCGCTTTTCGCAATGGAATGTCACAAAATCTGAAACACAATGTCATAATAAAGTTTGATATATTGAAACTTACACCACTTATGAGAACATTTATCCTATTAATCATTTCAGTAGTTTTGAACATTTCATGAACTCATTTCCCTCATTCTCGATTTTTTTGAGTTATCGGGTTTTTCAATGGAAGGTCACGAAATCTTGAAACGCAATGTCATAATAAAGTTTGATATATTGAAACTTACACCACCTATGAGCACATTTCTCCCCTTAGTTCATTTTGGTAGTTTCGAACATTTCATGAATTCATTTTCCTCCTTCTCGATTCTTTTGAGTTATCCCTTTTTTCAATAGAACATCACGTAATCTCGAAACACAATTTCATAATAAAATTTGATATATTGAAACTTACACCACTTATGAGCAAATTTATCTCCTTAATTCACTTTGGTGGTTTTGAACAATTCGTGAAGTCATTTCTCTCATTCTCTATTTTTCTGAGTTATCGCTATTTTCAATGGAAAGTCACGAAATCTCGAAACATAATGTCACAATAAACATTGATATATTGAAATTTACACCACTTATGAGCGAATGTATCCTCTTAATTCACTTTGCTGGTTTTGAACATTTCATTAATTCATTTTCCTCCTTTTCGATTCCTATGAGTTATCGCTTTTTCAATGGAAGGTCACGAAATATCGAAATGCAGTGTCATAGTTAATTTTGACATATTGAACCTTACACCACTTATGAGCACATTTATCCTCTTAATTCACTTTGGTGGTTTTCAACATTTCATGAACCCATTTTCCTCCTTCTCGATTCTTCTAGTTATCGCTTTTTTCAATGGAACGTCACGATATCTGAAACACAATGTCATAATAAAGTTTGATATATTGAAACTTACACCACTTATGAGCAAATTTATCACCTTAATTCATATTATTTGTTTTGAACATTTCTTGAACTCATTTCGCCCCTTCTCGATTCTTCTGAGTTATTTTTTTTCCAATGGAAGGTCACAAAATCATGAAACGCAATATCATAATAAAGTTTGATATATTGAAACTTACACCACTTATGAGCATATTTATCCCCTTAATTCATATTGGTGGTTCTGAACATTTCACGAAATCATTTTTCTCTTCTTCCGTTATTCTCCTTCACAACATGAACGCTACTTTATACTCTACGAAACACAATGTCATACTAAATTTTAAATATTGAAACTTACACCACTTATGAGCACATTTATCTCCTTGATTCACTTTGGTGGTTTTGAACAATTCATGAACACATTTCTCTCCTTCTCTATTTTTCTGAGTTATCGCTATTTTCAAAGGAAAGTTACGAAATCTCGAAACACCATGTCATAATAAAGTCTGATATATTGAAATTTACACCACTTATGGGCAAATGTATCCTGTTAATTCACTTTGCTGGTTTTGGACATTTCAGAACTCTTTTTCCTCCTTCTCGATTCCTATGAGTTATCTCTTTTTCAATGGAGGTCACGAAATATCGAAATGCAATTTTATAATAAAGTTTGATATATTGAAACTTACAGCACTTATGAGCAAATTTATCCCCTTAATTCATTTTGTTTGTTTTGAACATTTCATGAACTCATTTTCCTCTTTCTCGATTCCTATGAGATATCGCTTTTTAAATGAAAGGTCACGAAATATCGAAACGCAATGTCATAATAAAATTTGACATATTGAAACTTACACCACTAATGAGCACAATTATCTCCTTAATACAATTTGGTGGTCTTGAATATTTCGTGAACTCATTTTCCTCGTTCTCTATTTTTCAGAGTTATCGCTTTTTCAATGGAAGTTAACGAAATCCCGAAACGTAAAATGTTATAATAAAGTTTGATATATCGAAACATACACCAATTATGAGCTCATTTCTCCCCTTAGTTCATTTTGGTGGTTTCGAACTCATTTCCCACCTTCTCGATTCTTATGAGTTTTCGCTTTTTGCAGTGGAATGTCACAAAATCTCAAAACGCAATGTCATAATAAAGTTTGATATATTGAAACTTACACTACTTATGAGAACATTTATCCTATTAATTCATTTCGGTGGTTTTGAACATTTCATGAACTCATTTCCCTCATTCTTGATTTTTCTGAGTTTTTTTTTAATGTAAAATCACGAAATCTCGAAACACAATGTCATAATAAAGTTTGATATATTGAAACTTTCACCACTTATGAGCACATTTATCCCCTTAATTCATATTCGTGGTTTTGAACATTTCATGAAATCATTTTCCTCCTCGATTCTTCTGAGTTATCCCTTTTTTCAATAGAACGTCACGTAATCTCGGAACACAATGTCATACTAAATTTTAAATATTGAAACTTACACCACTTATGAGCACATTTATCTCCTTAATTCACTTTGGTGGTTTTGAACGATTCATTAACTCATTTCTCTCCTTCTCTATTTTTCTGAGTTATCGCTATTTTCAATGGAAAGTCGCGAAATCTCGAAACACAATGTCATAATAAAGTTTGATATATTGAAATTTTCACCACTTATGGGCAAATGTATCCTCTTAATTCACTTTGCTGGTTTTGAAAATTTCATGAACTCTTTTTCCTCCTTCTCGATTCCTATGAGTTATCTCTTTTTCAATAGAGGGGTCACGAAATATCAAAATGCAATTTTATAATAAAGTTTGATATATCGAAACTTAAAGCACTTATGAGCAAATTTATCCCCTTAATTCATTTTGTTTGTTTTGAACATTTCATGAACTCATTTTCCTCTTTCTCGATTCCTATGAGATATCGTTTTTTCAATGAAAGGTCACGAAATATCGAAACGCAATGTCGTAATAAAGTTTGGCATATTGAAACTTACACAACTAATGAGCACAATTATCTCCTTAATACAATTTGGTGGTCTTGAATATTTCGTGAACTCATTTTCCTCATTCTCTATTTTTTAGAGTTATCGCTTTTTCAATGGAAGTTAACGAAATCCCGAAACGTAAAATGTTATAATAAAGTTTGATATATCGAAACATACACCAATTATGAGCTCATTTCTCCCCTTAGTTCATTTTGGTGGTTTCGAACTCATTTCCCACCTTCTCGATTCTTATGAGTTCTCGCTTTTTGCAGTGGAATGTCACAAAATCTCAAAACGCAATGTCATAATAAAGTTTGATATATTGAAACTTACACCACTTATGAGAACATTTATCCTATTAATCATTTCGGTGGTTTTGAACATTTCATGAACTCATTTCCCTCATTCTCGATTTTTCTGAGTTTTTTTTTAATGTAAAATCACGAAATCTCGAAACACAATGTCATAATAAAGTTTGATATATTGAAACTTTCACCACTTATGAGCACATTTATCCCCTTAATTCATATTCGTGGTTTTGAACATTTCATGAAATCATTTTCCTCCTCGATTCTTCTGAGTTATCCCTTTTTTCAATAGAACGTCACGTAATCTCGGAACACAATGTCATACTAAATTTTAAATATTGAAACTTACACCACTTATGAGCACATTTATCTCCTTAATTCACTTTGGTGGTTTTGAACGATTCATGAACTCATTTCTCTCCTTCTCTATTTTTCTGAGTTATCGCTATTTTCAATGGAAAGTCGCGAAATATCGAAACACAATGTCCTAATAAAGTTTGATATATTGAAATTTTCACCACTTATGGGCAAATGTATCCTCTTAATTCACTTTGCTGGTTTTGAACATTTCATGAACTCTTTTTACTCCTTCTCGATTCCTATGAGTTATCTCTTTATCAATGGAGATCACGAAATATCGAAATGCAATTTCATAATAAAGTTTGATATATTGAAACTTACAGCACTTATGAGCAAATTTATCCCCTTAATTCATTTTGTTTGTTTTGAACATTTCATGAACTCATTTTCCTCCTTCTCGATTCCTATGAGATATCGCTTTTTCAATGAATGGTCACTTAAATATCAAACAATGTCATAGAAGTTGACATATTGAAACTTACACCACTAATTAGCACAATTATCTCCTTAATACAATTTGGTGGTCTTGAATATTTCGTGAACTCATTTTCCTCGTTCTCTATTTTTCAGAGTTATCGCTTTTTCAATGGAAGTTAACGAAATCCCGAAACGCAAAATGTTATAATAAAGTTTGATATATCGAAACATACACCAATTATGAGCTCATTTCTCCCCTTAGTTCATTTTGGTGGTTTCGAACTCATTTCCCACCTTCTCGATTCTTATGAGTTCTCGCTTATTGCAGTGGAATGTCACAAAATCTCAAAACGCAATGTCATAATAATATTTGGTATATTGAAACTTACACCACTTATGAGAACATTTATCCTATTAATAGAACGTCAATAGAACGTCACGTAATCTCGAAACACAATGTCATACTAAATTTTAAATATTGAAACTTACACCACTTATGAGCACATTTATCTCCATAATTCACTTTGGTGGTTTTGAACGATTCATGAACTCATTTCTCTCCTTCTCTATTTTTCTTAGTTATCGCTATTTTCAATGGAAAGTCACGAAATCTCAAAACACAATGTCATAATAAAGTTTTATATATTGAAATTTATACCACTTATGAGGAAATGTATCCTCTTAATTCACTTTGCTGGTTTTGATTATTTCATGAACTCATTTTCCTCCTTTTCGATTCATATGAGTTATCGCTTTTTCAATGGAATGTCACAAAATATCGAAATGCAATTTCATAATTAAATTTGATATATTGAAACTTGCACCACTTATGAGCATATTTATGCCCTTAATTCATATTGGTGGTTTTGAACATTTAATGAAATCATATTCCTCTTTTCTCGATTCTTCTGAGTTTTCACTTTTTTCAATGAAACATCACGTAATCTCGAAACACAATGTCATAATAAATTTTAAATATTGAAACTTACAGCACTTATGAGCACATTTATCTCCTTAATTCACTTTGGTGGTTTTGAACAATTCGTGAACTCATTACTCTCATTCTCTATTTTTCTGAGTTATCGCTATTTTCAATGGAAGTCACAAAATCTCGAAACACAGTGTCATAATAAAGTTTGATAAATTGAAATTTACACCACGTATGAGCAAATGTATCGTCTTAATTCACTTTGCTGGTTTTGATTATTTCATGAACTAATTTTCCTCCTTTTCCATTCATATGACTTATCGCTTTTTCAATGGAAGGTCACAAAATATCGAATTGCAATTTCATAATTAAGTTTGATATATTGAAACTTACACCACTTATGAGCATATTTATGCCCTTAATTCATATTGGTGGTTTTGAATATTTAATGAAATCATTTTCCTCTTTCTCGATTTTTCTGAGTTATCGTTTTTTCAATGGAAAATCACGTAATCTCGAAACACAATGTCATAATAAATTTTAAATATTGAAACTTACAGAACTTATGAGCACATTTATCTCCTTAATTCACTTTGGTAGTTTTGAACAATTCAAGAACTCATTTCTCTCCTTCTCTATTTTTCTCAGTTATCGCTATTTTCAATGGAAAGTCACGAAATCTCGAAACACAATGTCATAATAAAGTTCGATATATTGAAATTTACACGACTATGTATCCTCTTAATTCACTTTGGTGGTTTTGAACATTTCAGGAACCCATTTTCCTACTTCTCGATTCTTCTAAGTTATTGTGTTTTTCTATGGAACGTCATGTAATCTCGAAACGCAATGTCATAATAAAGTTTGATATATTGAAACATACACCACTTATGAGCACATTTATCTCCTTAATTCACTTTGGTGGTTTTGAAAAATTCGTGAACTCATTTCTCTCATTCTCTATTTTTCTGAGTTATCGCTATTTTCAATGGAAGTCACAAAATCTCGAAACACAGTGTCGTAATAAAGTTTGATAAATTGAAATTTACACCACTTATGAGCAAATGTATCGTCTTAATTCACTTTGCTGGTTTTGATTATTTCATGAACTAATTTTCTCCTTTTCGATTCCTATGAGTTATCGCTTTTTCAATGGAAGGTCACGAAATATCGAAATGCAATTTCATAATTAAGTTTGATATATTGAAACTTACACCACTTATGAGCATATTTATGCCCTTAATTTATATTGGTGGTTTTGAATATTTAATGAAATCATTTTCCTCTTTCTCGATTTTTCTGAGTTATCGTTTTTTTCAA
This sequence comes from Boechera stricta, assembly GCA_018361395.1. Taxonomy (NCBI): domain Eukaryota; kingdom Viridiplantae; phylum Streptophyta; class Magnoliopsida; order Brassicales; family Brassicaceae; genus Boechera; species Boechera stricta. The sequence goes on from CM031541.1 coordinate 6,600,224, forward strand.
TGGAACATCACGTAATCTCGAAACACAATGTCATAATAAATTTTAAATATTGAAACTTACAGAACTTATGAGCACATTTATCTCCTTAATTCACTTTGGTGGTTTTGAACAATTCAAGAACTCATTTCTCTCCTTCTCTATTTTTCTGAGTTATCGCTATTTTCAATGGAAAGTCACGAAATCTCGGAACGCAATGTCATAATAAAGTTCGATATATTGAAATTTACACGACTATGTATCCTCTTAATTCACTTTGGTGGTTTTGAACATTTCAGGAACCCATTTTCCTACTTCTCGATTCTTCTAAGTTATTGTGTTTTTCTATGGAACGTCATGTAATCTCCAAACACAATGTCATAATAAAGTTTGATATATTGAAACGTACACCACTTATGAGCACATTTATCTCCTTAATTCACTTTGGTGGTTTTGAAAAATTCGTGAACTCATTTCTCTCATTCTCTATTTTTCTGAGTTATCACTATTTTCAATGGAAGGACACGAAATCTCAAAACGCAATGTCATAATAAAGTTTGATATATTGAAACTTCATTCATATTGGTTGTTTTGAACATTTCATTAATTCATTTCCCTCCTTCTCGATTCTTCTAAGTTATCGCTTTTTTCTACGGAACCTCATGTAATCTCGAAACGCAATGTCATAATAAAGTTTGATATATTGAAACTTACATCACTTATGAGCACTTTTATCTCCTTAATTCACTTTGGTGGTTTTGAACACTTCGTGAGCTCATTTCTCTCATTCTCTATTTTTCTGAGTTATCGCTATTTTCAATGGAAAGTCACGAAATCTCGAAACCCAATGTCATAATAAAGTTTGATATATTGAAATTTACACCACTTATCAGCAAATGTATCCTCTTAATTCACTTCGGTGGTTTTGATTATTTCATGAACTCATTTTCCTCTTTTTCGATTCCTATGAGTTATCGCTTTTTCAATGGAAGGTCACGAAATATCGAAATGCAATTTCATAATTAAGTTTGATATATTGAAACTTACACCACTTATGAGCATATTTATGCCCTTAATTCATATTGGTGGTTTTGAACATTTAATGAAATCATTTTCCTCCTTCTCGATTCTTCTGAGTTATCATTTTTTTCAATGGAACATCACGTAATCTCAAAACAAAATGTCATAATAAATTTTAAATATTGAAACTTACAGCACTTATGAGCACATTTATCTCCTTAATTCACTTTGGTGGTTTTGAACAATTCATGAACTCATTTGTCTCCTCTATTTTTTTGAGTTATCGCTATTTTCAATGGAAAGTCACGAAATCTCAGAACACAATGTCATAATAAAGTTTGATATATTGAAATTTACACGACTATGTATCCTCTTAATTCACTTTGGTGGTTTTGAACATTTCATAAACCCATTTTCTCCTTCTCGATTCTTCTAAGTTAACGTTTTTTTCTATGGAACGTTATGTAATCTCGAAACGCAATGTCATAATAAAGTTTGATATGTTGAAACTTACACCACTTATGAGCACACTTATCTCCTTAATTCACTTTGGTGGTTTTGAAAAATTCGTGAACTCATTTCTCTCATTCTCTATTTTTCTGAGTTATCGCTATTTTTAATGGAAAGTCACAAAATCTCGGAACACAATGTCATAATTAAGTTTTATATATCGAAACACAATGTCATATTAAAGTTTGATATATTGAAACTTTAACCACTTATGAGCACATTTATCCCCTTAATTCATATTCGTGGTTTTGAACATTTCATGAAATCATTTTCCTCCTCGATTCTTCTGACTTATCCCTTTTTTCAATAGAACGTCACGTAATCTCGAACCACAATGTCATACTAAATTTTAAATATTGAAACTTACACCACTTATGAGCACATTTATCTCCTTAATTCACTTTGGTGGTTTTGAACGATTCATGAACTCATTTCTCTCCTTCTCTATTTTTCTGAGTTATCGCTATTTTCAATGGAAAGTCACGAAATCTCGAAACATAATTTCATAATAAAGTTTGATATATTGAAATTTACACCACTTATGAGCAAATGTATCCTCTTAATTCACTTTGCCGGTTTTGAACATTTCATGAACTCATTTTCCTCCTTTTCGATTCCTATGAGTTATCTCTTTCTTAATGGAAGGTCACGAAATATCGAAATGCAATGTCATAGTTAAGTTTGATATATTGAAACTTACACCACTTATGAGCATATTTATGCCCTTAATTCATATTGGTGGTTTTGAACATTTAATAAAATCATTTTCCTCCTTCTCGATTGTTCTGAGTTATCGCTTTTTTCAATGGAACATCACGTAATCTCGAAACACAATGTCATAATAAATTTTAAATATTGAAAATTATAGCACTTATAAGCACATTTATCTCCTTAATTCACTTTGGTGGTTTTGAACAATTCGTGAACTTCTTTCTCTCCTTCTCTATTTTTCTGAGTTATCGCTATTTTCAATAGAAAGTCACGAAATCTCGAAACACAATGTCATAATCAAGTTTGATATATTGAAATTTACACTACTTATGGGCAAATATATCCTCTTATTTCACTTTGGTGGTTTTGAACATTTCTTGAACCCGTTTCTCGATTCTTCTGAGTTATCGTTTTTTCTAGGGAATGTCATGTAATCTCGAAACGCAATGTCATAATAAATTTTGATATATTGAAACTTACACCAGTTATGAGCACATTTATCATCTTAATTCACTTTGGTGGTTTTAAAAAATTCGTGAACTCATTTCTCTCATTCTCTATTTTTCTGAGTTATCGCTATTTTCTATGGAAAGTCACAAAATCTCGAAACACAATGTCATAATAATGTTTGATATATTGAAATTTATACCACTTATGAGAAAATGTATCCTCTTAATTCACTTTGCTGGTTTTGATTATTTCGTGAACTCATTTTTCTCCTTTTCGATTCATATGAGTTATCGCTTTTTCAATGGAAGGTCACAAAATATCGAAATGCAATTTCCTAATTAAGTTTGATATATACAAACTTACACCACTTATGAGAATATTGATACCCTTAATTCATATTGGTGGTTTTGAACATTTAATGAAATCATTTTCCTCATTCTCGATTCTTCTTAGTTATCGCTTTTTTCAATGGAACATCACGTAATCTCGAAACACAATGTCATAATAAATTTTAAATATTGAAATTTACAGCACTTATGATCACAATTATCTCCTTAATTCACTTTTGTGGTTTTGAACAATTCGTGAACTCTAATTCACTTTGCTGGTTTTGATTATTTCATGAACTAATTTTCCTCCTTTTCCATTCATATGACTTATCGCTTTTTCAATGGAAGGTCACGAAATAACGAAATGCAATTTCATAATTAAGTTAGATATATTGAAACTTACACCACTTATAAGAATATTTATGCCCTTAATTCATATTGGTGGTTTTGAATATTTAATTAAATCATTTTCCTCCTTCTCTATTTTTATGAGTTATCGTTAATTTCAAAAGAAAGTCACGAAATCTTGAAACACAATGTCATAATAAAGTTTGATATATTGAAATTTACACCACTTATGAGCAAATCTATCCTCTTAATTCACTTTGGTGGTTTTAAACATTTCATGAACCCATTTTCCTCCTTCTCGATTCTTATGAGTTATCGGTTTTTGCAATGGAAGAACACGAAATCTCAAAATGCAATGTCATAATAAAGTTTGATATATTGAAACTTACACCACTTAAGGTCACGAAATATCCCCTTAATTCATATTGGTTGTTTTGAACATTTCATGAATTCATTTTCCTCCTTCTTGATTCTCCTAAGTTATCGCTTTTTTCTATGGGACGTGATGTAATCTCGAAACACAATGTCATAATAAAGTTTGATATATTGAAACTTACACCACTTATGAGCACTTTTATCTCCTTAATTCACTTTGGTGGTTTTGAACAATTCGTGAGCTTATTTCTCTCATTCTCTATTTTTCTGAGTTATCGCTATTTTCAATGGAAAGTCACGAAATCTCGAAACACAATGTCATAATAAAGTTTGATATATTGAAATTTACACCACTTATGAGCAAATGTATTCTCTTGATTCACTTTGCTTAATTCACTTATGAGCAAATTTTCCTCCATTTCGATTCCTATGAGTTATCGCTTTTTCAATTAAAGGTCACGAAATATCGAAATGCAATTTCCTAATTAAGTTTGATATATTCAAACTTACACCACTTATGAGCATATTATGCCCTTAATTCATATTGGTGGTTTTGAACATTTAATGAAATTATTTCCCCCCTTCTCGATTCTTCTTAGTTATCGCTTTTTTCAATGGAACATCACGTAATCTCGAAACACAATGTCATAATAAATTTTAAATATTGAAACTTACAGCACTTATGAGCACAATTATCTCCTTAATTCACTTTTGTGGTTTTGAACAATTCGTGAACTCATTTCTCTCATTCTCTATTTTTCTGAGTTCTCGCTATTTTCAATGGAAAGTCACGAAATCTCGAAACACAATGTCATAATAAAATTTGATATATTGAAATTTACACCACTTATGAGCAAATTGATATTTCTATATTTTACATGGTTTGAGCATGCATTTATCATCCATTTAGCCTTGTCTAATAGCATATTCTTGACATTTGTTTCCAGTTTTGCATACTTAGAGTGTTTTACATTAGGATTGCATGCATATTGCATTTTTGAGCTGTTTCAGGTGCATTCAAGGGATATTGGAGATTTTGAAGTCAAATAGAGAAAAAGGAGGGCTCAACTCGACCAGAAACTCGAATGGAGACTGACTCTAACAAGCAGCTCGAGTCAGCAGGTCGAGCGAGTGCATTCTGCACCAAAAATTGCACTTTGAGCCCAGCTCTAGCAGGCAGGTCGAGCCCCCTGATCGAGTCCACCATAAAAACGCCATCTTGAAGTTTTGGACCCAGTTTGACCAAAGGAGGTCGAGCTGGCACCTCGAGCTGGAAAATGAAAGAGTAGTCTTGAAGTTTTCGCCTAGCTCGACCCAGGTACTCGAGCCCCCTGGTCGAGTGCACCCCGAAATTAGCTATTTTGTCTTTTTGTGATCCCTAAGACTATATATACTCTGTGTTAATCTCAGATTAAAAAAAACTCGTTTTTAAGCTTCCTTCATATGTTCTTGCTTGCTAGATCCTATAACTTTGAATCTACTGAGTGTTTGTGTTTGAATCTTTTATTTCTATCTATTCTCTTCCTTATCTTTCTGATTATGCAAGTTTTATTGATTTCTGGGTTTATGATTTTGCTGTTCTTCATTTGTTCTGAGTAGTCATTAGGGTTCTTAAGGATGGGATAGATTAGGTGTGGAATCTTAGTCTCCTAGGTGGTTTAAGTTTAGATAGTTTGATTTCCCTTCTGGATTAGTGTTCTTAATGCTAATTTCTCTCTGATCAATTGGAATTAGAACTTAGGTATTTTCACACCCAGAAGGTGTTTGATGAAATGCCTGACAGAACTAATTCCAGAGATTAACATTCCTACAAGAGATTAGTTTAGGTGTTTATTGGCTTTATTAAACTGAATCTTAATGCCTGCTAAGCTAGATTTCGCTAAAGGGATTTAGGTCTGGAACTAGATTAGTTTGAGGTTATTTATCATGGGAATGAACTTGACTGCTTATGATTTTAATGTCTAGGGATTAGCTCTGCTTGAGTTTTGTTAAGCCACCTAGGTAGATTAAGAGGATACACTGAGTCAATAACCCAATCCTTAGGAGCTTCTCTTGCTTGATTGATTTCTGTTCCATAGTCTCTGTTAGTCTCTGTTTTTAGTCTCTGTTATTGCTTTTGATTATTGCTTTCTCAGTTTGATAGTTTCACAACCTATTGCTTGCTTGGCTTGACTTAAACTATTTGATTGCATCCTTTCTGGCTAATATCGCACCCATTTGGATTGATACCTTTCGCAACAATGACATGATAAAGAAATTGACCACATCAATTTGGCGCTGCATTTGGGTGTTGTTTGTTACATTTAGGATTTCAAATCGTTTCAGATCAAGTTCTTTTTAGTCTCCTCTGTTACTCACTTCGTCTTTCTTTCTTTGTCTTTGCATTTCAGGTCTATCTTAGACTCGACCACGCCAGCTCGACCTCCCTAGCTCGAGTCAGCCCAATCGAGTCCTCCTCCACCTGCATGCAAACGAGATCAAAAGGAAGTCAGAACCTCATCCGCTACCTCGACAATATTAACAAGCTACCACAACAGTTGAGAGAGCAGCGAGAACATCGCAGAGTCGATCAAGGATCCACTGAAATGGCTGATGATAATCCACCACCACACCAACATGTGCCTCATCCGAGGAGGCCACGCTAATAGTGCAGAGATGCTCCCAACACTCACAATAGGACGTACAGTCCTACAACAACTTTGAGATCAAGAGTGGCTTGATAGCTATGGTGCAAAGCAACAAGTTCCATGGACGGCCTATGGAAGATCCTCTTGATCACTTGGATGAGTTTGATAGGCTCTGCAGCCTTACCAAGATTAATGGAGTCAGTGAAGATGGTTTCAAGCTGAGACTTTTTCCTTTCTCTCTTCGTGGCTGATATGTTTGCATTTTGCATCATTTTAGCTTGCATAAATCATAATGCTTTGACGTGTTAATCACCCCGTTCTTGTTATTTATTCCGAGTTTTGCATACTTAGAGTGTTTTGCATTAGTCCGCATACATCCCTGCATATTTGGCTGTTACGTACTTTCGGATGATTTTGGAGAAGTTAGACCGAAGTTGTCGTACGTGCTGCTCGAGTCCATACAGAGCGCGTGATCGAGTCCGTGCAGAGCGTAGCTGTCCGGGACATGCTGATCGAGTCCGCAGAGCGAAGCTGTCCGGGACATGCGACGAGTCCGCAGAGCGTGTCCGGGACATGCGATCGAGTCCGTGCGAGCAGAAGCTGTCTGGGACATGCTGATCGAGTCCGTGATGGATACCCATGCAGACGTGATCGAGTCTGAGTAGGAGATGGAGCGTGCTCAGCTCGAGTACCCAATGCTCGAGCTGTATGATCAGACAAAAGGTGGCGCTCTTGAAGTTTGAACCCAGCTCGAGCCCCTGCAATCGAGTGGACTACTCAAGCTCATCTCAGAAAGTCTTGATTTTACATGCTGAGCATACCACTCGACTCATCTCAGAAAAATGCAGTCTTGATTCGTCTGTTTGAGCACAACACTCGACCAAGACTTATGATGGACCTTATCCTGCACATTTTTACTATTTTGCGATGACGTTTAGGTTTTTAAGACTTAGTATAATACCTAATGTTGGGTTAAGACTAGGAAGAACATTTTTATCTCTAATATTTCGAGTTTTTCCTTGTGTTCTTCTCTGCTCTTAGTTTCCAACTTGTAATTTGATTTCTACTTGTTATTTTGAGTTTGTTCTTCTTGCTCTATCATTATCTCTATCTATTTCTATCATCTATGCAAGTTTTTATGATTTCTGGGTTTGTGTTCTTGATGTTCTTCATGAGTTTTGAGTCATTAGGTTCTTGAGGATGGGATAGATTAGGTATAGAATCTTGGTCTTTCAGTGGTTTAAGTGTAGATCGCTTGATTTCCTTCTAAATCGTGTTCTTAATGCTAGTTTCTTTCTGATCAATTGGAATTAGAACTTAGGTGTTTTTCCACCCGAAGGTGTTTGATAAAATGCTTGAATGAACTGATGTTAGAGATTTGCATACCTAGCCTAAGGGATTAGTTGTCTAGGTGTTTATCGACAATATTGAACTGATTCGTATTGCCTGCTGGGTAGATTTCGCAAGGGATTGGGTCTGAACTAGTCTAGTTTGAGGTTACTTACCACGGAGGACTTAACTGGTTTTGATGTTTGATGTCTAGGGAATAGCTTGATTGAGTTTTGTTAAACCACTTGAATAGGCTAAGAGGACACACTGAGTCGATTACCCCCATCCTTAGGAACTTCTCTTGCACTGTTGAATTTGCTGCCAGTCCTATACGCTTTACCCCATATGCTATTTCTGTTATGCTTGGTTTCTGCTAGTTCTCTAGTCTATACGGTATCTGCTTTTAGTGTCCATTCTCAGTTTTGTCTAGGTTGCTGACCCCAATACGCTATTTGCTTGGCTTGACTTGAATTGCTTGATCGCATCCTTTTTGGTTAATATCTTCACCCTTATGGATTGACACCTTACTATACTGCAACGAAACTTTGGTCTAGTAAGAAATTGACCTATATCAATTTGGCGCCGTTGCCGTTTGGGTGTTGTTTGTTACAATTAGGATTTCAAAATATTCTAGATCAAGTTCTTTTACAGTTCTTCGCTTACTAACTTGACTGTCTTTGCATTTTCAGGTACACATCCACCTGCATGCAAACCAGATCAAGAGGAAGCCAGAACCTCCTCCGCCCCATCGACAATATTGACAGGTTACCACAACAGTTGCGAGCGCAGCGAGAAAACATCCAAGACGAACATCAGAATCCACTCGGATGGAAGACCAACCCAGTTCAAGACCCTCCCGTGAGGAGGCCCCTTTGATAGAGCCGAGATGCCCCTAACACTCATACCAACAGACAAGGCATTGTCCCTCCTACGGTCGAACAATTTCGAGATCAAAATTGATCGCCATGGCGTAACAACAAGTTTCATGGACTACCTATGGAGGACCTCTCGATCATCCGATGAGTTCGATAGGCTCTGCAGCCTTACCAAGATCAATGGGGTCAGTGAAGATGGTTTCAAGCTAAGGCTCTTTCCCTTCTCTCTAGGTGACAGAGCCCATCACTGGGAAAAGACTCTACCCCATGGATCCATCACCTCATGGGACGACTGTAAGAAAGCCTTCCTGGCCAAATTCTTCTCCAACGCCAGGACAGCACGCTTGAGGAATGAAATTTCTGGATTCACTCAGAAGGACGGTGAAAGTTTCAGTGAATGCTGGGATCGCTTCAAGGGCTACACTACTCAATGTCCTCACCACGGTTTCAGTAAGGAGTCCTCCCAAGACTCTCTACAGTTCTCCGAAGGTCCGCATGCTTTCGATACCGCCAGTACTGGTAACTTCCTCAACCAAGATGTTGATGCTGGATGGGCACTTGTGGAGAATCTAGCCCAATCTGATGGTAACTACACTGCTGAGTATGATAGGAGTGTCCGGCCAAGTATTGGTCCAGATGATCAAACTCGGGCCATCAAGGCCTTGACTGCTAAGTTAGATCAACTACTACAGCAGAAGAAACAAGTCCACTTTGCTTCTGAGGATACAGTCTTCCAGGTTCAAGATGGGGAGGATGATACTCTAGAGGAGGTCACTATGTGCAGAATCGGGTACAACAAAGGTTTTATCAATTACAAGAACAACCCGAATCTGTCCTACAGAGTCAATGTCGTAACCCTCAAGATCAAGTCTACCCACCTCAGAACAACCTCAGTCCAAGCCTTTCATTCCCTACAATCCAGCAGAACTTTGCCCCTAAACCGCCTTTTCAGAGTCATCACCAACACCAGGGAACCCCATGTCCACCACCCGGTTTTCCGCCTCACCACGCCGCCTTCTATCGCCTCCATCAACAGACAAACGCTCTTGCAGAACTCCTACAGGTCAAGCTAGGTGCACTTGACACAGCCAAGAAGTTTGGTGAACTTAAAACCCAGATGGACTACACCTACAATGATCTTAACAGCAAGTTTGAGTCTCGCAGTCCAAGATTCGCTCCATCGAGGGCAAGACAGCTTCATCCTCTAACACTTCCCAACTCCTGTAAAGTGGTCCGAACCCTAAGGACTACACATTAATGCCATCACTTTGGAGTGGGAAGGAGTTACCGAGGGAAGGATCTCCGCAATCACGCGACAGTGAGGATCAAGACGGGAGGATTTGGCCCAAAACGACCAAGACAAGAGTCCCACGCCTGGAGCACCCCAACTCGACCTGAATGGTCAAGACACCTCCTCGCACCTAAATCTGTGATTTCAGAGGAAAAGAAGGCACCATATGTCCCTCCTCCCAAGCCCAAATTGCTTTCCCAAAGAGGTTTAAGAAGGACTTAATGGAGAAACATAAACAAATCTTGATAAGCATATCAAGGAAGCGAGATCGTCTCTCATTGATGCCTTCTCCATGGTACCGCCTATCAGAAGTTTTGAAGGATGCAGTAGTTGAGAAAGACAAGAAGGTTCAGGGTATGGTTGTCCTATCGAGGAGTGCAGCCATCATTCAAGAGAGTCTCAAAGAGAAGTTAGGTGACCCGGTTCTTTCACTTTACCGTGCTCTCAGTCCACTAGTTTTCAAGAAATCTCTCGTGATCGAGCATCTATCAGCCTTATGCCACTCTCTGCAAGGAAGCTAGATTCAGCAACTATAAGTCCGCAACATCTCGGTGCTGCAGACAGATCAATTAGGACTCCTCATGGTATGCTAGCATATCTCCTCGATGGTTGGTACAGTGGAGATACCTACAGATTTTATAGCTTCGAAATGGATGAAGAACCAAGAGATCCTCCGATTCCAAGGCACCTTTCCTAGAGCGTGCATATTGATGTCCGAAAAGGAAGATCGATCTCAATCTTGGGAATGATCTCAAGATGACATTTGATGTCAAGGAGACTATGAGAAAGCCGGAAATAAGGACAAGTCTTCTATGTGGTCATGGACAAGCTTCTGATGATTTGAGCTTAATCAAGATGATCACCTTCAGACGCCTTAACCAAGAGTAGTGAGGATGGGTATCTACATGCGAGACTTTGGGGTATGAAATGATTTTGGACTCACACAAGGTTCTGGAAGAATCAAGGGTTTGAGGTACTGATAGGGTCAACACAGAAATTCATGTCCAGATACAAGCTCGACCCGCACTCGAGCTAAGATACCAAGACGCCAAACTCGACCCTGCAGATCGAGTCTAACATCGAGCAGCTCGCAGCGCACGATGGTCGAACTCCGGGCACCTAAGGTAGATCTCAAACCTCTTCCTTCTGGGCTAAGGTACTGGACCAAACTCTACTTACCCAATCAAGTAAATGACATGCTTATGATGATGAGTTGAATTTGTTGTTGATTGAGTTGAGGAAGTATAGGAAGGCAATAGGATACTCTTGATGATATAAAGGAATTTCACCTAGCTTGTGCACTCATAGAATCCATCTGAAAATGAATCATATGCTAGTATTGAACCCCAGAGGAGATTGAACCATTTTTAAGTTGTTAAAAAGGAAATTCTTTAAGGTGCTGGAATCATATACCCCATATCTGATAGTACTTGATTTCACCTGTGCATTGTGTACCTAAGAAGGGAGGCATTATGTGGTTAGAATGATATGATGAATTGATACCCACTAGAACTATCACTGGCCATAATGTGTATCGACATGAAGTTAAATGTCGCATCTAGAAAGATCATTTTCCATTGCCATTCATTGATCAGATGCTAGARAGACTTGCTAATCATCCATATTACTGTTTCTTAGATGGATATAGTGGTTTCTTTCAAATTCCTATTCATCCTAATGATCAAGAGAAAAYTACATTCACTTGTCCATATGGAACATTTGCATATGAGAATGTCTTTCGGTCTTTGTAATGCACGCTACTTTTCGAGATGCATGACTTCTATATTCTCGGATTTAATGAGAGACTGTTGAGGTATTCATGGATGACTTTTCCTGTATGGCTCTTCTTTCTCCTCCTGCTTTTGAACCTTTGCAGGGTACTCACTAGGTGTGAGAGACTAATCGTTCTCGAACTGGGAAAAGTGCCACTTTATGGTCAAGGAAGGATCGCCTGGGGCACAAAATTTCTGAGAAAGGTATAGAGGTAGACAAGGCCAAGGTGGACGTGATGATGCAGCTGCAACCACCCAAGAACGTCAAGGACATCAGGAGTTTCTGGGCATGCTGGGTTTTACGTAAGATTCATCAAGGACTTCTCAGATTGCACCACCGACAAGGTGCCAGGCAAGGAGCAAGAGTTCCTGTTTGAGACGAATGTTTGAAGGCTTTCCAGCTCATTAAGGAAGCCTTAGTCATGCCCGATAGTCCAAGCACCAAACTGGGACCATCCTTGAGATCATGTGCGACTGATCGACTATGTAGAGTGATCGGGCCAAAGGATTAGTAAGTCGCATGTGATCTACTATGCAAGCGACGCTTGATGATGCCTAGGAGATATGCCACAACAGAGAAGGAGTTGCTGTAGTCTTTGCCTTTGAGAAATTTAGAAGCTATCTGGGTCTAAGGTGATACTATATGATCATGCAAAGACTAAGCATATCTATGCTAAGAAGGATACTAAGCCAAGACTCGATGGATACTCCTTCTTCAAGAGTTTGACATGGAAATTGTTGATAAGAAGGAATAGAGAATGGTGTGGCTGATCACTTGTCAGGATGAGGATAGATGACCCAGCACCCGTTGATGACACCATGCCCGCTTGAGAGACTCCTGGGATGCTGTTTCTGATAGAGCGAAGGACATACTGGTATTCTGATCTAGCTAATTTCCTGCATGGTGAGTTACCTGATGATCTTGACGCCTACAGAAAAAGAAGTTTCTGAGAGATGTCAAGCACTACTACTGGGACGAACCTTTCCTATACAAGCAGAGGTACAGATGGTCCTCAGAGGTGCATAGACAAGACGAGGTTCTGTGCAAGCACCGCCATGGGTCTCGCTTAGAGGACACTTTCACGCTCAAGACCGTCAAGGTACTGCAAGCGGGTCATGGTGGCCTACAATGTTCAGAGATGCTCANNTTGATTTACACTTTAAAATAGGAGATTGTCTGATTCTACTGATTTTCAGGTTGTGGAGATGAGCCAAGGATCCGGGTGCCCTTGATTTTGGGAAGACCATTTATGGCTACTGTTAGGCGCGATCATGGACACGCATAAGAAGAATCTCTTTCTCTTGCATTGGCGGAGGCGTCTTACGATGTCATTCCCTCGGAGGAGCACCCAGACATGTCTCGTGCGTCACCCATTGCCTCGGAGACTCGATGATCGATCGCTCGATGAGTCTTATGATGAACCAAAGGTCGCGAATGTTTCAAATGACCCCCAAGAAAGTTGTGGAAGACCAAGGCAACAAAGAGGAAGGCGGCGAGCAAGAAGATCAGCAGTGCCTAATTTCACTTTGATTCCTCGAAATGTGATGGAGATTCGATCGAATATAAGGTGAAGTGCAAGGCCTCGAAACCTTTCTCTAAGGTTAGAGTTCTCATTCCTACGGAGATGAAAGAGAAAGAGAGAGGATATGATGAGCAAAACTTTGAAGCTGCAGAGATGTAGTTGTGGAGCTTATTTCGAATGAGTCTCCACCTTGTCTGTGATATCTTAGCCAAAGTCAAGCACATTAAACAAGGTGGGAGGCAACCCACTGGTAAGTCTATAAATATGAGTTTTGTTTTTGTGTTTTGTTGTGTCTTGAATCAGGTCGGAAGGATGGTCGTTTTTGTTCCGTATCGATCGACACCATTGGTATCTATGGTAACACCTCTTGTTCTTGACTATTTCGTTTTGTCCTTTGATTTCTTTCACCTTCTCTGGGCTTGACACACTGGGGACAGTGTTGTTTAAATGCAGGGGAGGTAGTTCTTGACATTGTGTTCATTTTGTTTTAAAAAATAAAAATTTTGTTTTAATTGAGTCAAACAACTTAGAGTTTTCTGGATTGTGCTTGGTTTGTTGTTGGTTTTGCTTTTGAGTGACCACTTCAGGATTAGTTTCAGTTCGATAATGAAAATCAAGGGATAACCATAGAAATCACTCATGTCTCAACAAGGTTCTTCAGCTTTAGCCAAATTTTGCACTTCATCTAGCGGTTAGTGTTAGAGCTTGATTCATCATTCATATCTGGCTAAGGAACCCATCATGTTTGAAAATTGTGGTATATCTCTCCCGTGAAAATTGTTGGATACATATTTGCATTAAAATATATATAAAAGATGAAATGATTTCCGACTAGAGGGTAGGAAAATTTCCATGACCCCATTATTACTTGGATAAGGAATGATCACTGAGGCTGAAGTGAGGAGGAAAATTTCCTATGACCCCATTATTCACCTAAGACTTTTGATACATTGAGAGGGTAGAACCGGGGATTCGGTAGAAACACTATCAATACTCGCGTTCGGACCTTGATTTGTGTATGCTTTAGATATACTGCGTTTTGAAATCTAATAGAACTGATTATGAAATAAGTGGGGAGATGAATACCGGAAGCAATAAATGTTGTTGAATAAATGGTTCTTTGGCTATGATATTGTATGTGCAAGAATCTAGAAAGTTCTTGAACTGATTGCGATAGCTGGCGATGAGAGCTTGGATGAATATTGGTGAGAGATAATAAGTGAAGTCTTGGGAAGTTGGGGTTCTACGGAGAAGTACATGGTGGTTAGATCGGCTGATCGAGGCAGTGGGCGCTTGGGAAAAAGGGTCATTATGCGATTTCGGTATGTCGGATCTGGTTTTTCAAACCTCTTTCTCTAACTTAGTTTTCTGTTTTTGAGGGCAAGCAAAGGCTAAGTCTGGGGAGTTGATATATCATGGATTTTACGTTTTTAGCCATGATATAAGTCGTTTTCGAGTCTTTCTGTCTTTTCTATCATTTTAGAGTCTTTTCGGTTTAATGCGTTTGGGGGTTTTGGAGACATTTGGAGCCTTTTTGGAGCAAACCGAAGAAAGTACCCGTTTGAAGCTTTAGCATCGATCGACACCATCATGGTATCGATCGATACCCAGCAGCGCAGAAGAGATTTTCAGGAAGCCCATAAGAAGCCCAATCTTTCCCTTATTTACAAAGAAGCCCAGCTCGTGTTTTTAGACTATTTAAGCAAACTCTTAGTCTTTAGGTTGAGACTTTACTTTGAGAGCTTTTGTGAGGGAGACGGATCAAGACTTTGTTCATCATAGGAAGATCCAGAACCCTTGTTTTATTCTTTGTTTAATTTCATGATTTATTCAGGTTATGTTTCATCTATCATGCAGTAGTTCATTTTAGGTCAGGTTTTCTCATGGATTTCTCGATTTATGATAATTGATTTGTTAGGGTTCAAAATCTGAATAGTTCTTCACCATATGTTCTCAAAGCTATTTCTAACCTGATCACTTAAATATAGAACCTAGATTAATCGATTAGGCAGCGATCTGAATTAAATCTGATAAAACCTAGGGTGAGCAATGGATTATCTGCAAAGAGATTTGGTTTAATCGAATTGTGAACATATCAAACTTGAATTGATTGCTGGTTTACTGTGTAGGATTTGCAAAGAGATTTGGAATTTTAGACTTTAGACTTAGTTAGTTTTCAGCGACGGTTGGTTAACTATACTTTCGTGTTTGAGTTCAGAACGGGCTTAATTGAATTGAACCTTAATTGATTAATTGTTGTTTATCATTGATTTCCTGAGAATTTCCCACCCTAGTTTCCTTCCATATCAATACCTAAGTTTAATTCAATCATCTGTTTTCTCATTATTGTTTCTTATCAATCTATTAGTAATTTTCTTGAGTTCTTGTGTTAGATATCTTCAGCGCTTTGTACTTTTAGGTATTAATTTGAGCATATCAACAAGCTATGGCTTCAACCCACTTGAGACATAATCAACAGCCACTAAGATGTGAGAAGAGGTGGGTTGAAAGGACCCATGAAATCAATCCCCAAACATCATCCCTTCCAAAGGATTCTGTGGCATCTCATTCCTCCTGCTGATGTTGCCCATTCTCTRGCAAGGATCACACCTAGTGATGAAGGCTTGAGCATCCCTGAACATTGTAGGCCACCATAAACCTGCTTGCATTACCTTCGAAGTCTTGAATGTAGAAAGTGTCCTCCATAGGCAGAACCGTGACAGTGCTTTGAACCTCGTCTTGTTGTGCTATACATCTTAGACAGACCATCTGAACCCCTCTTGTACAGGAAAGGCTCGTCCCAGAAGTAGTGGTTGACATCTCTCAGAAACTTTTTCTTCTGTAAGCATCAAGATCATCAGGTAATTCACCACATGCAAGGAAATTGGCGATCTGAATACCAAGGTGTCATTCTATCACGAAACAGCATCTAGGAGTCTCTCATCAGGCATGGTGTCATCAACAGGTGCTGCATCATCTATCCTCATCCTTGACAAGTGATCARCCACACCATTCTCTATAYCCTTCTTATCAACAATCTCCATGTCAAACTCTTGGAGAAGGAGTATCCATCTGAGCAGTCTTGGCTTAGTATCCTTCTTAGTATAGATATGCCTTAGTGCTGCATGATCTGTATAGACTATCACCTTAGACCCAACCAGATAGCTTCTGAATTTTTCAAAAGCAAAGACTACAGCTAGCAACTCCTTCTCTGTTGTTGCATATCTCCCTTGAGCTTCATCAAGCGTCCTGCTTGCATAGTAGATCACATGCAGCTTCTGCTCAATCCTTTGGCCCAGTACAGCTCCTATAGTAGATCACTGAGTGTAGTTTGGCTCGAGCAGGTGACTCGAGCTGGGCGGTCGCGCCAGTGTGTTCTGCCGCAAAAACCTCTGTTTCAACCCCAATCAGATCTTCAAAGACCTCTAACCCTTCCAAAACCTTATGCGAGTCCAAAATCATCACATACCCCAAAGTTTCCTCGTGTAAGTACCCATCTTTCCCACTCTTTGTCAAAGCGGTCTGAAGAAGATCTTCCTCATTAAGTTCCTCCAGAAGTTCATCAGCAAGTTGATCCAATTCCTCAACATAGAAGATCTGCCCTTCTATTTCCGGCTTTCTCATTATGGCTTTTATGTCGAACGTCATTTTGAAGTCAGCCCCAAGGTTGAGATCGATCTTTCCCTTTTGAACATCAATAACTTCCACAGCTGTAGCTAAGAAAGGTCTTCCTAGAATCAAAGGATCTCTCGGTTCTTCATCCATCTCCAAGACTATGAAATCCGTAGGTACCTCAACGTTTCCAACCATCAGAGGTAGATCTTCCAACATGCCATGAGGAGTTCTGACGGATCTGTCTGCAAGCACCAAAGAGATGTTGCAAGGCTTGTAGTTACTGAATCCTAACCTCTTAGCAACTGAGAGTGGCATGAGACTGATAGATGCTCCAAGATCACAAAGATATTTCTTGAAGACCATTGAACCTAGAGAGCATGATAGAGTGAATGAACTAGGATCACTTAGCTTCTCCTTGATAACCCTCTTTTGAATGATGGCACTGCATTCTTCTGACAAAACCACCATACCCTGAATCGCCTTGGCTTTCTCATTTACTGCATCCTTCAAGAATTTCTGATATACAGGTAGCATTGAAAAGGCATCGATGAGTGGCAACCTAATCTCTGCTTCCCTGATGTGTTTGTCAAAAATTGCTTTGTACTTCTCCATTAGGTCCTTTTTGAATCTTCCTAGGAAAGGCAGTTTGGGCTTGTAAGGAGGGAGAATAAAGGGTGCTTTCTTTTCATCTTGAACGACAGGTTTTGCAGCAGGTGGGGTGCTAGCTCGAGTGGGGTGCTCGAGTTGGTTGCTAGAGTCAGCCTCCAGACGAGTTTCTTGGTCTTCTTTGCAGCTCAAATCCTCCCCAATTTCAATCTCACTGTCCTCAGTGACTTTAACTGATCCTTCCCTCTCAGGTAACTCCCGTCCACTCCTTAAAGTGATGGCATTGATGTGTGCAAAATCTTTGGGGTTCTGTACTGCCTTTCCTGGAAGCTGGCCAAGAGGCTTTGTGGAAGAGCTTGATGCAGTCTGGTTCTCCAAGTACTTGAATTTGGAATTCAATGTCTCAAACTTGCTGTTGAGATCATTGTAGGAGTAGTCCATCTGGGATTTGACTTCACCAATTCTCTTAGCTACGTCCAATGCACCGGCTGCCTGACCTTGTAGAAGCTGTTGCAGCATGGATGCCAGCTGGGGATCCATAGGTGTAGAAGGCTGAGCTTGGGGATGTTGAAAACCCGGTGGTGGACCCAKTACTCCCTGTTGCTGATGGTTGCTCTGGTGGTGTGGCTTAGGAACAAAACCCTGATTTTGGTTGTAAGCGGTGAAAGGCTTGGATGGAGGCGGTTGTTGCTGAGGCGGGTACACCTGAYCCTGCGGGTTAGCAACGGTGGTGCTCCTGTAAGAGAGATTTGGGTTGTTCTGGTAGTTGTTGAAACCTTTGTTGTAGCCATCCTGATTCTGAACATAACTGATTTCTTCCATACTTATGTCCTCCCCATCTTGAAGCTAGAAGATCTCTTCTTCACTTGCAAAATGGACGTGCTTCTTGTGGCTGAGGAGTAGTTGATCCAATTTGGCATTCATAGCTTTCATTTCCGTTCTGTGCCTTTCGTCGGAATCAACATTGCTTCTCACACTTCTGTCATATTCTGTAGTGTAGTTACCATCCGATTGAGCAAGGTTCTCCACAAGTTCCCATCCTTCATCAACATCCTTATTGAGGAAGTTTCCATTGCTAGCGGTATCAAGAAGCATTCGGACCTTTGGTTGAACTCCCCTGTAAAGGGTGCTGAGGAGGGACTCATTGTTGAAACCATGGTGAGGACATTGAATGGTGTAGCCCTTGAAACGTTCCCAGCATTCACAGAAGGTCTCTCCACCTTTCTGGGCAAAGCCGGATATCTCATTGCGGAGTCGAGCTGTGCGAGCGTTGGAGAAGAACTTGGCAAGGAAAGCTTTCTTGCAGTCATCCCATGAAGTGATAGAGCCATGAGGTAGATTCTTCTCCCACAGATGTGCTTTGTCCCCAAGAGAGAAAGGGAAAAGTCTTAGTTTGAAGCCGTCTTCACTGACGCCATTGATCTTAGTGAGGCTGCAGAGCCTATCAAACTCATCCAGGTGATCAAGAGGATCCTCCATAGGCAGGCCATGAAACTTGTTGCTCTGTACCATAGCCATCAAACTTGTTTTGGATGGTAGGAGGGACAATCCCTTGCCTCTGAGTGTGAGTGTTGGGAGCATCGCCTGCGCCAATCAACCGTGGCCTCCTCTGAGGAGGTGCTTCCTCATGTAGTACCTGTGGGTTGTTGTCTTCCATTCCCACCTGATCCTGGTGATTGATTCTGGTGTGTTCTCTCTGCTCCCTCAACTGTTTTGGTCGATTAATGTAGTCAACGGAAGGCAGGAGGTTCTGGTTTCCTTTTGATCTCGTTTGCATGCAGGTAGGGGTGGGCTCGATTGGCTAACTCGAGTGGGTGGTTCGAGCCGAATGCCAAGGTCGCGTCTTAATGGTCGACTCGGTCTGGCACTCGAGTGGCTTGGTCGAGCTGAATGCCAAGGTCGCGTCTTGATGGGCGACTCGGTCTGGGCACTCGAGTGTCTTGGTCGAGTCAGAACAAAGACGTGTCGAAGTACCTGAAATGCAAAGGCAAAGAAGGAAACAGAAGGTGAGTGATAGAGTAAACTTAAAGAACTTGATCTAAAATGAGTTGAAATCCTAAATGTAACAAGCAACACCCAAATGGCAACGGCGCCAATTTGAAATAACAGATTTTTTATGTTTATGCTATCTGTCAAATGCCTCAATGCACTATCATGTCATTGTAGTACAGAAAGCTATCAATCAAAATGAGTGCGATATTAGCCAGAAAGGATGCAATCAAACCGTCTAAGTCAAGACAAGCAAGTTCAGTAAATGGTGATACTATCAACTAAGCAAATGGAAATCAAAGGCAATAACAGAAATCATAAACAGAGCGAAAACAGAGCGAATACAGAACGAAAACTGAAACTAAAGACATAGCAAAAATAGAGATCAATCAAGAACAAAGAAGGTCCTAAGGATGGGGTTGGTCAGTCTATCCTCCTAATCTAACTAGGGGCTTAACAAAATCTATCTAGCTAATCCCTAGACAATATATTCAACAGTAGCTAAATCCACTTTCGTGATAGATAACCTCAAGCTAACTAGTTCCAGACCTAAATCTCTCTAGCGAAATCTAGCTTAGCAGGCACTAAGATTCAATCTATTTAAGCCAATAAACACCCTAGACATCCAATCTCTATTAGGCATGCAAATCCGAATTAGCTGGTTCAGCATTTCATCAAACACCTTCGGTGTGGAAAACCATGATCTAATTTCAATTGATCAGAGAGAAACTAGCATTAAGAGCACTAATCCAGAAGGGATTTCGTCTAATCTAACCCTAAGCCACCTAGGAGACTAAGATTCCAAACCTAAACCTAACTCATCCTTAAGAACCCTAGAAAACTACTAACAGATCATTAAGAACATCAAACTCAAAAACCCAGAAATGAATAAAACTTTCATAATCATAAAGATAAGGAAGAGAAAACAAGGATAGAAAGATTCAAAACACAAATACTCATAGATTCGTGGTTCTATGATTCAAGAACAGATGAACGATGATAAGATTCTAAAAAAAACGAGGATCCTCTCGTCTAATCTCACAGAGTATTTATACTCTTAGTTAAAAACCCTAAATCACAAAAGACAAAATAACAAATTAGCAGTGGCTCGAGCAAGCTGGATCGAGTGAGGTGGTCGCCAAAAAAAAACTTCAAGATGACTTTTATCTCCGGCCTCGAGCAGCACTCGAGTGGTTTGGCCGAGCTGGGATCAAGACTGCATTTTTATGGTCAGCTCCACCAGGGACTCAGCAAGTTGGGTCGAGCTGGAATCAAGACTGCCCTTTGGTGCGTGACCTCGACTGTGGGCTGAGGCGAGCTGGTTAAAAGACTACCTTGGCATGGACTCTAGGCTGGCCGGTCAAGCTGGTTCCAAGACAGTCTTTGGCTCGGCTCGAGTGGTGACTCGAGCTGTGTGCAGAGGACCTGGCTTTCCCTTCTTCCTTCTCCATTCAATCAATCAATAACAATCAATACTCCTTAAGTGCACCTGAAAAGACTACAAAATGCAGAATGTATGCAAACCTAATGCAAAATGCTCTAAGTATGCAAAAATAGACACAAATGCTAAGAACATGCTATTAAACGAAGCTAAAAAGGGTGATAAATGCATGCTAAAACCATGTAAAATACAGACATATCATCTAGTAGCCAACCACCACGTCGAGCCAGTGGTCGAGTCAAGCTCCCATGCCGCTTACACTCGGGCAAACATGGAGGATTCTATCTCCTCCTTCTTCTCCAACCCTTGAGGTACCAACTCTATCCATTCTTGTACATATCATTTGCATTTTTTCTTGCTTTTTGTTGTTTCTTAAACATTCTTTCTGAATTTTTTTTACACAAGGGACTGTGTAATTTAAGTTTGGGGGGAAGGCTTAAGATGTGTTGACATGTTTATTGTGTTCTTATTTTCCATTTTTCGTGCATATTTGAGTCTGCATGCATCTAAGGCATAGAAAAACCAAAAAAATTTGAAAAAGTTTCGAAAAAGATTACAAAAACAGAGTGTTCATGTAGTTGCATTTGCATTTTAAGATTGGGTCTAGATTCGTTTCATTTAGGGCTGTTGCATATGCATAGGRGATCATGATGATTATAACCTTGTAAGCATGCTGATTCAATAAGATAATCTCAGTGCCCATGTTTCYAGTTCTCTAATGCATTATGAATGAACTTGAAGTAAGACTGCACCATACTTTGAATGCACAACTAGATTATTGTCTCAACTGAAGCATGCTGTGATTTGACACCATTCCCTATCTATTTGAACCTGAACTTGATTTTTAATTATCTTGACTATGCATTGCATTTGAACTCATGGATACCATATAYATACTTAGATTTTCTTTCACCTGTTTRCCACTCTTGCTAATCCAAGTAGCTGTTCTCATCCTTAGAACAGTTAATCTACCCTTAACCTAGCTTTCTTTCAAGCCATCTTTACTTTATTGAGCGTGTGAGGCCTATTTTGAATGAGCTTGGCAGAAAGTGTTAGGTTTGAGCCGACAAGGATAAAATCTCATGTAGTTCTGGTTTGCGATTTTCGAATCAGATAGGACTAGGTGGGAACTTGATTATTGGGTATGGGGTTCGGTTCTGCAAAGAGAAAAGCTTGGAGAAAGATGAAAAAAAAAAGCTGAAAGTAAACTATTATAGTAAAGGATTTGGGGGTATGCTAAAAAAAAGAAAAGAAAGGCAAAAAGCTTAATGTCTAAAAAATATATAGAAAGCCTAAGCTAGTAGTGAAAAACCAAGTGAAAAACTCCAATCCGCTAGAAGTCTAAAAAACCTCTCCTTAGAATAAGAACAAGAAGAAGAAAAATGAGTTTGACCCAAGAAAAAGTTTWAGGCAGAAGAATGATTGCCTAAGTGTTAAGGGTAGAATTATGACAACTTTCTAGGTTTAGAACTAGGGGTTAAGAACATTTGTGTATGATTGGGTAGATGCGAGTCTATTCTTGTACGCATAGGTTGGTTCTTACCTTTAGCATTCTGCTGAAGCTCATTCTTTTTCTTCAGAGATCCCAGTTTTGAATTGATCAAACCATGTGAAAGGGACCATTTTTGTCTCTTAACCTTACCCTTAGCCAAATGAGTTCATTGAATGTGTATAACTTGATTCATGGTTTCTACTTAATTGAATGTTAAAGGGGATGGTAGATTTGAATGCATGTCTAGATTGAAACTAATCGAAATTGTGCTGTGAAGAGTATGGCTAAAGTTTTTAAGTAAAGTTCTAACATCTTGCATTCTAGAACTAGCAACTTGGACGTTGAGATTATCTATTATATCAGCATGCTTTGGTTCTGAATCCCCATTTTTAAACCTCTCCTCCAGCTTATACTTATCTGTTTGCTTGAGGGCAAGCAAAGACTAAGTTTGGGAGAGTTGATATGTCCGTATTTTACATGATTTGAGCATGCATTTATCTTACATTTAGCCTTGTTTAATAGCATATTCTTAGCATTTGTTTCTAGTTTTGCATATTTAGATTGTTTTGCATTAGGATTGCATGCATATTGCATTCTGGAGCTATTTCAGGTGCAATCAAAGGATATTGGAGACGTTGGAGTCAAATGGAGAAAAGGAGAGTCTGAATCTAGCAAGCAGGTCGAGTCAGTAGGTCGAACCAGTACCAAAAACTGCACTTTGAACCCAGCTCGACCTGGCAGGTCGAGCACATTGGTCGAGCTCATCACAAAAATGCAATCTTGAAGTTTCCTAGCCTAGCTCCACCAAGCCATGTCGAGTCCACTGATCGAGCTGAAGATAAAAGAGGCGTCTTGAAGTTCTTGGACCCAGCTCGACCAAAGTAGGTCGAGCTAGCACATCGAGCTGAAGATAAAAGAGCAGTCTTGAAGATTTCACCTAGCTCGACCAAGGCACTCAACCTCCCTAGTCTAGTGCAACCCGAAAATTTAGCAATTTTGTCTTTTTGGGATCCCTAAAACTATATATACTCTGTATTAATCTCAGATTAGGGGGACTCGTTTTTTTTAGCTTCCTGAACCTGTTCTTGCTTTTGTGATCTGATTACTTTGAATCTACTTGTTATTTTTGTTTGAATCTTTCAATTCTATCTATTCTCTTCCTTATCTTCCTGATTATGCAAGTTTTATTGATTTCTAGGTTTATGATTTTGATGTTCTTCATGGGTTCTGAGTAGTCATTAGGGTTCTTAAGGATGGGATAGATTAGGTGTGGAATCTTAGTCTCCTAGGTGGTTTAAGTGTAGATTGCTTGATTTCCCTTCTGGATTAGTGTTCTTAATGCTAATTACTCTCTGATCAATTGGAATTAGAACCTAGGTATTTTCACACCCAAAAGGTGTTTGATGAAATGCCTGACTGAACTAATTTTAGAGATTTACATTCCTAGCCTAAGGGATTAGTTGTCTAGGATGTTTATTGACTTTAATAAGCTGAATCTTAATGCTTGCTAAGCTAGATTTCGCTAAAGGGATTTAGGTCTGGAACTGGATTAGCTTGAGGTTACTTATCATGGGAATGGACTTAACTGCTTATGAGTTTATTGTCTAGGGATTAGCTCTGCTTGAGTTTTGTTAAACCACCTAGGTAGATTAAGAGGATACACTGAGTCAATAACCCCATCCTTAGGAGCTTCTCTTGCTTGATTCATTTCTGTTTTACTGCTTTTGCTAGTCTTTGTTAGTAACTATCGTTCTGTTAGCCTCTGTTAGTTTTCGTTGTTAGTTTCTGTTATGCTTTTGATTATTGCTTTCTTAGGTTGTTAGTTTCACATCCTATGCTGCTTGGCTTGACTGAAACTGATTAGATTACATCATTTCTGGCTAATATCGCACCCATTTGGATTGATACATTTATGTACTACAATGACATGATAGTGCAGTGAGAAATTGACCTATATCACCAAACCATTGAATTTCTTTCGCCAAGGCATCTAGTTGTCCTAATTGATCCACTTCATCAAGAATGAGAAACACTTTCTTGCTTTCAATCGTTCTTGTGCCACTCCTAGATGAGAAATCTCGATAACTTTATGATTGATAATCTGAGACAAAATTTGTTTATGTAGTTGCAGCAGTGCACTATACTCATCGAGACAAGGTCTTGGATAGCATCCTCTGATATTCACCAAGATCACGCCAAGTTGGAATATGCTGGAGACTTGGTCAATGATATGTCTATATTTAACATCGTTTTAGCATGCATTTAGCACCCATTTAGCCTTGTTTAATAGCATATTATTAGCATTTGTTTCTAGTTTTGCATACTTAGAGTGTTTTGCATTAGAATTGCATACATATTGCATTTTAGAGTTGTTTCAGGTGCATTTAAGGATTATTGGAGATGTTGGAGATGTTGAGGTCGAGTGGAGCACAAATCAGACATCTTGGAGGATGACTCGACCAAGGGACTCGATGTAGGAGGTCGAACTGATCAGAAAAATGCAATCTTGAAGTTTTTGGACCCAGTTCGACCACCCATGGTCGAGCTGGATAATCGAGCTGAGCATAAAGGTGGCGTCTTGAAGTTTTTGGACTCAGCTCGACCACCCATGGTTGAGCTGGCTGATCGAGCTGAAGAATAAAAATGCAGTCTTGAAGTTTTGGCCCAGCTCGACCAAGACACTCGACCACCCTGGTCGAGTGCACCCCCGAATTTTGCTATTTTGTCTTTTTGCGATCCCTAAGACTATATATACTCTGTATTAATCTCAGATGAGCCAGAACTCGTTTTTAAGTTTTCTGAACTTGTTCTTGCTTTTGTGATCTGATTACTTTGAATATACTTGTTATTTTTGTTTGAATCTTCCTAATCTATCTATTATCTTCTTAATCTTTCCAATTATGCAAGTTTTTATGATTTATGGGTTTGTGTTCTTGCTGTTCTTCATGTGTTCTGAGTAGTCATTAGGGTTCTTGAGGATGGGATAGATTAGGTGTGGAATCTTAGTCTCCTAGGTGGTTTAAGTGTAGATTGCTTGATTTCCCTTC
This sequence comes from Boechera stricta, assembly GCA_018361395.1. Classification (NCBI taxonomy): domain Eukaryota; kingdom Viridiplantae; phylum Streptophyta; class Magnoliopsida; order Brassicales; family Brassicaceae; genus Boechera; species Boechera stricta. The sequence continues at coordinate 6,625,550 of CM031541.1, forward strand.
TGGATTAGTGTTCTTAATGCTAATTACTCTCTGATCAATTGGAATTAGAACCTAGGTATTTTCACACCCAAAAGGTGTTTGATGAAATGCCTGACTGAACTAATTTTAGAGATTTACATTCCTAGCCTAAGGGATTAGTTGTCTAGGATGTTTATTGACTTTAATAAGCTGAATCTTAATGCTTGCTAAGCTAGATTTCGCTAAAGGGATTTAGGTCTGGAACTGGATTAGCTTGAGGTTACTTATCATGGGAATGGACTTAACTGCTTATGAGTTTATTGTCTAGGGATTAGCTCTGCTTAAGTTTTGTTAAACCACCTAGGTAGATTAAGAGAATACACTGAGTCAATAACCCCATCCTTAGGAGCTTCTCTTGCTTGATTCATTTCTGTTTTACTGCTTTTGCTAGTCTCTGTTAGTAATTATCGTTCTGTTAGCCTCTGTTAGTTTTCGTTGTTAGTTTCTGTTATGCTTTTGATTATTGCTTTCTTAGGTTGTTAGTTTCACATCCTATGCTGCTTGGCTTGACTGAAACTGATTAGATTACATCATTTCTGGCTAATATCGCACCCATTTGGATTGATACATTTATGTACTACAATGACATGATAGTGCAGTGAGAAATTGACCTATATCACCAAACCATTGAATTTCTTTCGCCAAGGCATCTAGTTGTCCTAATTGATCCACTTCATCAAGAATGAGAAACACTTTCTTGCTTTCAATCGTTCTTGTGCCACTCCTAGATGAGAAATCTCGATAACTTTATGATTGATAATCTGAGACAAAATTTGTTTATGTAGTTGCAGCAGTGCACTATACTCATCGAGACAAGGTCTTGGATAGCATCCTCTGATATTCACCAAGATCACGCCAAGTTGGAATATGCTGGAGACTTGGTCAATGATATGTCTATATTTAACATCGTTTTAGCATGCATTTAGCACCCATTTAGCCTTGTTTAATAGCATATTATTAGCATTTGTTTCTAGTTTTGCATACTTAGAGTGTTTTGCATTAGAATTGCATACATATTGCATTTTAGAGTTGTTTCAGGTGCATTTAAGGATTATTGGAGATGTTGGAGATGTTGAGGTCGAGTGGAGCACAAATCAGACATCTTGGAGGATGACTCGACCAAGGGACTCGATGTAGGAGGTCGAACTGATCAGAAAAATGCAATCTTGAAGTTTTTGGACCCAGTTCGACCACCCATGGTCGAGCTGGATAATCGAGCTGAGCATAAAGGTGGCGTCTTGAAGTTTTTGGACTCAGCTCGACCACCCATGGTTGAGCTGGCTGATCGAGCTGAAGAATAAAAATGCAGTCTTGAAGTTTTGGCCCAGCTCGACCAAGACACTCGACCACCCTGGTCGAGTGCACCCCCGAATTTTGCTATTTTGTCTTTTTGCGATCCCTAAGACTATATATACTCTGTATTAATCTCAGATGAGCCAGAACTCGTTTTTAAGTTTTCTGAACCTGTTCTTGCTTTTGTGATCTGATTACTTTGAATATACTTGTTATTTTTGTTTGAATCTTCCTAATCTATCTATTATCTTCTTAATCTTTCCAATTATGCAAGTTTTTATGATTTATGGGTTTGTGTTCTTGCTGTTCTTCATGTGTTCTGAGTAGTCATTAGGGTTCTTGAGGATGGGATAGATTAGGTGTGGAATCTTAGTCTCCTAGGTGGTTTAAGTGTAGATTGCTTGATTTCCCTTCTGGATTAGTGTTCTTAATGCTAATTACTCTCTGATCAATTGGAATTAGAACCTAGGTATTTTCACACCCAAAAGGTGTTTGATGAAATGCCTGACTGAACTAATTTTAGAGATTTACATTCCTAGCCTAAGGGATTAGTTGTCTAGGATGTTTATTGACTTTAATAAGCTGAATCTTAATGCTTGCTAAGCTAGATTTCGCTAAAGGGATTTAGGTCTGGAACTGGATTAGCTTGAGGTTACTTATCATGGGAATGGACTTAACTGCTTATGAGTTTATTGTCTAGGGATTAGCTCTGCTTAAGTTTTGTTAAACCACCTAGGTAGATTAAGAGAATACACTGAGTCAATAACCCCATCCTTAGGAGCTTCTCTTGCTTGATTCATTTCTGTTTTACTGCTTTTGCTAGTCTCTGTTAGTAACTATCGTTCTGTTAGCCTCTGTTAGTTTTCGTTGTTAGTTTCTGTTATGCTTTTGATTATTGCTTTCTTAGGTTGTTAGTTTCACATCCTATGCTGCTTGGCTTGACTGAAACTGATTAGATTACATCATTTCTGGCTAATATCGTACCCATTTGGATTGATACATTTATGTACTACAATGACATGATAGTGTAGTAAGAAATTGACGTATACCAATTTGGCGCCCTTGCCATTTGGGTGTTGTTTGTTACAATTAGGATTTCAAATAGTTTCAGATCAAGTTCTTTTACGTCTATTTGGTACTTACCTTGTGTTTCCTTCATTGTCTTTGCATTTTAGGTACCCCTGTTCTAACTCGACCTGCCTAGCTGGACCTCACTACGTCGAGTCCGCCCATTGAGTAATCTTCCACCTGCATGCAAACGAGATCAAAAGGAAGCCAGAACCTCATCCGCTACCTCGATAATATTAACAAGCTACCACAACAGTTGAGAGAGCAGAGAGAACATCTCAGAGTAGATCAACAGGATCCACTAGAAATGGCTGATGATAATCCACCACCACAGCCTGAACATGTGCCTCATCCGAGGAGGCAACGTCTGATTGGTGCGGGAGATGCTTCCAACACTCACACTAACAGGCAAGGGATTGTACCTCCTACAGTCTAGAACAACAACTTTGAGATCAAGAGTGGCTTGATAGCTATGGTTGATATATCAACGATTTTACCCGTTTTTAGCCATGATATAAGTCGTTTTATCGAGTCTTTCTAGTGCTTTTTCTATCATTTTAGAGTCTTTTCAGGTTTTAGTACGTTTGGGACGAAATTGGAGATTTTGGAGACATTTGGAGCCTTTTTGGAGCAAACCGAAGAAAGTACCCGTTTTGAAGCTTTAGCATCGATCGACACCATCATGGTATCGATCGATACCGTCGCAACTGACGCGGAGATAGATATCCAAGGACGAGAATTCTCGCCAAAACAAGCCCAATACTTTCCCTTATTTACAAAGAGGCCCAGCTAGTGTTTTTAGACCTATTTAAGCAAACTCTTAGTCTTTAGGTTAAGGAGACTTTACTTTTCACTTTGATTCTTGAACCACCATTGAGACTTTACTTTGGAGAGCTTTTGTGAGGGAGACGGATCCAAGACTTTGTTCATCATAGAAAAGATCCCGAACCCTTGTTTTTATTCTTTCGTTATATTTAATTTCATGATCTATTCAGTTATGTCTTGTTTTTCATCAATCATGTCTGAGTAGTCTCATTTTAGGTTTAGGGATTTCTCATATGGATTTCTCTGATTTATGATAATTGATTTGTTAGGGTTCAAAATCTGAATAGTTCTTCACCATAGGTTGTTCTCAAAGCTATTTCTAACCCGATCACTTAATATGAACCTAGATTAATCGACAGCACGCAGTGCAATGAGTAATCTGATAAAACCTGGTGAGCAATTGGATTATCTAAAGAGATTTGGTTTAATCAAATGAACATATCAAACTTGAATTGATTTATTTAGATTTTAGACTTAGTTAGTTTTCGCAACTATTGGTTGACTATATTATCGTGTTTGAGTTCAAGAACTTAATGAATTGAACCTTAATTGATTAATTGTTATTTATCATTGATTTCCTGAGAGTTACCCTGAGCCTAATCCTTCCCTTGATTAAATCAACCCAATCGTATTTCGTTCTTCTAATTTACTGTCTAACCGTGATTTGCTTAGCTTAATCCTCACTAAATTATTTATTGTGTGAATTTTCTTGAGTTCTTGTGTTCGACCCCTGATATACTGCAGCAACTGCTTTAGTACTTTTAGGGTATTAATTTGAGCATATCAAATTTGGCGCCGTTGCCGGGGACTCTAAAAATTCACCATTAGAATTTTAGTCAGTTTTTGTTTAAGTAAACGATCGATCGACGATCATTGGTATCGATCGACACTGAACGTCTGTTTTTGAATTTTGGTTACTTATTTTCTCGTCTTTTGATTTTCAGGTGTATGCATCAGCGTGCTACCAGGAGAAAGAAGGACACACCACTGATCAATCTCTCCCTCACAGAGCTAGCAGAGCTTGAACGCACAAATCGGACAAAGAAAAGAACTACAGTTGAGATGGATCTTCCACAAGGTTTGGTGCATGATGAGGAAGGTGAACAAATACCTCCTCCACAACAACCCCAAGCTGTTGCTGAACGGACGCTTGGCGATTACAACCGACGGATCAATCTATGCAAATCGTGCAGAATCCGTATTCTACTTTCCAGGAATGACTTTGAGCTGAAACCTACTTTCACTCTTGTTGGACAGCACCCTTCACCGGTCTCTCTCATGAGTACCCTATGGATCACATCGAAATTCGAGGACTTGGTCACCAGTATGAAGTACGATGGAGTACCACATGAATACCTCTTTAAGCTCTTTCCATACTCTCTTGGTGGAGAGGCAGCTTATCGGCTGAAGCAGCTACCCCGGATCTCTCGCCACTTGGAACGAGACCAAGAACGCWTTCCTGAACAATTTCTATGACGAYGCGAGATCGGAAGAGCTCAGAACAAGATCTCTCAATTTTCTCGGTCCAACGTAAGCACTCAAGGCTGCTTTGCGATTCAGATCCTACCGAGAGACTGTCCGCATCACTGTTTCCAAGTTCAGCTGCTCGATCTTTTACTGAGGGATTGATTGGCGGTATCGATGGCACTGGATTCTGAAGCAACGGGAACTTCAACACTAGATTCCAACCGATGCTGTGAAGCTGATTGAGAACTTGGCGCCTAGCAATAGCACCAAGAATGCTGATTTCGCAAACGGCTCGCTTGTGCGATGGTTCAGCAGATTGCGAGGTTCAGGCGACACGATGCACAACCTCTTAGTGGGAAAGACGAAGAAGGCTGTACATTTTGCTGAGGAAGTAGGGAACATTGAAGATGAGGCAGAGGATGTTAACTACATTGGTGGTTCTGGTTTTCAGGGTCAGCAATTTGGTTACAACAACAACCAAAGCTTCAACAACAATCAGCAAGGTGGTTACAAGTCTGGAGGTAACCAATCTGGTTTGGTGCCACCTCGCCCAAAACCACTTCAAAGCTGTGATTTTACTCGCCAATATGGTAATTCAGCTTACCAACCGTATTCTCCGAGGTCTACAGAGAGTAAGACGGAGATCCTCTTGGAACAAATTCTGCAAGGACAAGAAAAGATGACTGTGGATTTCAATAGAAAGCTGGATAATTTATACACTGATCTGAATGGGAGAATCGACGCTCTCGAAATCCAACAGAAGATGCTGGAAAATCAAATGCTCGACATCGCAGCTGTCAAGGGAAAGATAGTTCAACCACAGCATGGACATGTCAATGCAATCACCTCGAGAAGAGGATTTTCTGAGATGATGTGTTCGATAGTGATACTAGTATCGATCGACCGCATGGTATCGATCGACACCAACCTGTAGAGACGATACAAAACTCCAGTATCGATCGACACTCATCTGGTATCGGTCGATACCCTTCGCAGGCTGAATCAATAACTGAGAAAAGGACAGAGATGGTTGAGGAACGGGTATACAAACCAAAGCTCGAGGCATTGAATCTGTCGTAGAAGAAACTCGAGACTCAAATTGCTCAGACCGCAGCTGCTGTGAGAAGACAAGAGGGGTTTCTTCCAGCGAAGACTGAAGATCCAAGAGCTCACATCAACGCCATAAGTCTAAGAAGTGGAAAAGTGGTAAATTCAGGAGTTAAGCAAATTCCAATAGCTGAAAATCCCGTCGATCTTGCTGGAGATGACGAGTGGGATGCTGAAAATCATAGGGTATCGATCGACACCATCCCAGTATCGATCGATACCGGACAAGGCCAAGGAGGATGTTGAACTGTCAAAGAAAGGGCAGTCAAGCCAGTTCTATCCTATTATTCCCAAGCGACAGAGGAGTGAGGCGCTAAAGCAAGTTTTTGTCAAAAAAATGGTTGCGGACCTCCGTTGTGATACACCACCACCGCTGAGACAGTTGACAAAGAGGGAAGACACGGGAAATTTTCAGTTCCATGCTCCATCTCTAGAGTAAACTTCGAGTCTCGTGACTCAGTGGTCTAGTGTCAACGCCATGGGGCATGCAGAGATTGAAAGCTGATATGAGATCTCTTAACACGCTTCTCACATACGCGATTCTTCTAGCTCACCCTTACGCTACAATTGATTTACCCGTTAAAATAGGAGATCTCTCGATTCCTACGATTTTCAGTTGTGGAGATGAGCCAAGGATCCAAGGTGCCCTTGATTTGGGAAGACCATTTATGGCTACTGTTGGCGCGATCATGGACACGCCTAATAAGAGAATCTCTTTCTTCTTGCATTGCGGAGACGCCTTCTACGATGCCATTCCTTCGGAGGAGCACCCGACATGTCTCGTGCATCACCATTGCCTCGAGGCGAGACTCGATGATCGATCGCTCGATGAGTCTTATGATGAACCAAAAGTCGCAGATGTTTCAAATGAACCCCCAACACCCCAAGAAAGTTGTGGGAAGACCAAGGCAACAAAGAAAGGCGGCAGCAAGAAGATCAACGGTGCTGCTAATTTCACTTTGATTCCTCGAAGTGTGATGGAGATTCGATCGAATATAAGGTGAAGTGCAAGGGCACCTCGAAACCTTTCTCAAGGTTAGAGTTCTCATTCTGAGGAGATGAAAGAGAAAGAGAGGATATGATGAGCAAAACTTTGAAGCTGGAGATGTCGTTGTGGAGCTTATTTCGGAGTGAGTCCTCCACCTTGTCTGACGATATCTTAGTCAAAGTCAGCTCGTGACATTAAACAAGCGCTTAGTGGGAGGCAACCCACTGGTAAGTCTATAAATATGAGTTTTTGTTTTTGTGTTTTGTTGTGTCTTGCGAATCAGGTCGGAAGAAGGATGGTCGTTTTTGCTCCAGTATCGATCGACACCACCTTGGTATCGATCGACACCACCGTTTTTGGACCCAGTTCGACCACCCATGGTCGAGCTGGATAATCGAGCTGAGCATAAAGGTGGCGTCTTGAAGTTTTTGGACTCAGCTCGACCACCCATGGTTGAGCTGGCTGATCGAGCTGAAGAATAAAAATGCAGTCTTGAAGTTTTGGCCCAGCTCGACCAAGACACTCGACCACCCTGGTCGAGTGCACCCCCGAATTTTGCTATTTTGTCTTTTTGCGATCCCTAAGACTATATATACTCTGTATTAATCTCAGATGAGCCAGAACTCGTTTTTAAGTTTTCTGAACTTGTTCTTGCTTTTGTGATCTGATTACTTTGAATATACTTGTTATTTTTGTTTGAATCTTCCTAATCTATCTATTATCTTCTTAATCTTTCCAATTATGCAAGTTTTTATGATTTMTGGGTTTGTGTTCTTGCTGTTCTTCATGTGTTCTGAGTAGTCATTAGGGTTCTTGAGGATGGGATAGATTAGGTGTGGAATCTTAGTCTCCTAGGTGGTTTAAGTGTAGATTGCTTGATTTCCCTTCTGGATTAGTGTTCTTAGTGCTAATTACTCTCTGATCAATTGGAATTAGAACCTAGGTATTTCCACACCCAGAAGGTGTTTGATGAAATGCCTGACTGAACTAATTTCAGAGATTTACATTCCTAGCCTAAGGGATTAGTTGTCTAGGGTGTTTATTGACTTTAATAAGCTGAATCTTAATGCCTGCTAAGCTAGATTTTGCTAAAGGGATTTAGGTCTGGAACTTGATTAGCTTGAGGTTACTTATCATGGGAATGGACTTAACTGCTTATGAGTTTATTGTCTAGGGATTAGCTCTGCTTAAGTTTTGTTAAACCACCTAGGTAGATTAAGAGAATACACTGAGTCAATAACCCCATCCTTAGGAGCTTCTCTTGCTTGATTCATTTCTGTTTTACTGCTTTTGCTAGTCTCTGTTAGTAACTATCGTTCTGTTAGCCTCTGTTAGTTTTCGTTGTTAGTTTCTGTTATGCTTTTGATTATTGCTTTCTTAGGTTGTTAGTTTCACATCCTATGCTGCTTGGCTTGACTGAAACTGATTAGATTACATCATTTCTGGCTAATATCGTACCCATTTGGATTGATACATTTATGTACTACAATGACATGATAGTGTAGTAAGAAATTGACGTATACCAATTTGGCGCCCTTGCCATTTGGGTGTTGTTTGTTACAATTAGAATTTCAAATAGTTTCAGATCAAGTTCTTTTACGTCTATTTAGTACTTACCTTGTGTTTCCTTCATTGTCTTTGCATTTTAGGTACCCCTGTTCTAACTCGACCTGCCTAGCTGGACCTCACTACGTCGAGTCCGCCCATTGAGTAATCTTCCACCTGCATGCAAACGAGATCAAAAGGAAGCCAGAACCTCATCCGCTACCTCGACAATATTAACAAGCTACCACAACAGTTGAGAGAGCAGAGAGAACATCTCAGAGTAGATCAACAGGATCCACTAGAAATGGCTGATGATAATCCACCACCACAGCCTGAACATGTGCCTCATCCGAGGAGGCAACGTCTGATTGGTGCGGGAGATGCTTCCAACACTCACACTAACAGGCAAGGGATTGTACCTCCTACAGTCTAGAACAACAACTTTGAGATCAAGAGTGGCTTGATAGCTATGGTGCAAAGCAACAAGTTCCATGGACTGCCTATGGAAGATGCTCTTGATCACTTGGATGAGTTTGATAGGTTCTGCAGCCTTACCAAGATTAATGGAGTCAGTGAAGATGGTTTCAAGCTGAGACGCTTTCCTTTCTCTCTTGGTGACAAAGCCCATCTCTGGGAGAAGAATCTACCCCATGGCTCTATCACTTCATGGGATGACTGCAAGAAAGCTTTCCTTGCCAACTTCTTCTCCAATGCTAGAACAGCTCGCCTCCGGAATGAGATATCCGGATTTTCTCAGAAAGATAGGGAGACCTTCTGTGAATGCTGCGAACGTTTCAAGGGCTACACCATTCAATGTCCTCACCATGGTTTCAGCAATGAGTCCCTCCTAAGCACCCTTTACAGAGGAGTTCAACCAAAGGTCAGAATGCTTCCATATATAGCTAGCAATGGCAACTTCCTCAACAAGGATGTAGATGAAGGCTGGGAACTTGTGGAGAACCTTGCTCAATCCGATGGTAACTACACTGCAGAATATGACAGAAGTGTGAGAAGCAGTGTTGATTCCGAAGAAAGGTATAGGAAGGAAATCAAGGCTTTGAATACCAAATTGGATCAATTCCTCCACCAGCAGAAGCACGTTCACTTTGCTAGTGAGGATATTATCTTTCAGATTCCAGATGGGGAGGGTACTGGTATGGAAGAGGTCAGCTATATTCAGAATCAGGGAGGCTGCAACAACGGTTTCATCAACTACAAGACCAACCCCAATCTCTCATATAGGAGCACCAACGTTGCTAACCCTCAGGATCAAGTTTACCCGCCTCAGCAACAGCCGAATCAGTCCAAGCTTTTTGCTGCTTACAATCAACATCAGAGTTTTGTAACTAAGCAGCACTACCAGAGCAGCTATCCACCACCTGGTTTTACACCTCACCAAGCTCCACCTCCTACAGCTCCGGATCAATAAATGACGAACATGCTACAACAACTTCTTCAGGGACAGGCAGCTGGTGCAATGGAAGCAGCTAAGAAATTTGGTGAACTCAACACCAAGCTGGATTACAACTACAATGCTCTCAACAGCAAGATTGAGACATTGAACTCCAGGATTAAGTACTTGGAGGGCAAAACTGCATCTACTTCCTCCACAGCACCTATTGGACAACTTCCTGGCAAAGCAATCCAGACCCCAAAGGAGTATTGCAATGCCATATTTTCATTGGAATCAAGTCCCATTGCAGTTAGAGAAATTAAGTTTTTGCTTTATGGTTCAGATGCTCCCACCAATGCAATCGGAAAAGCGCTCCCAGCAAGAGTAGGCACTACTCCAGTCACTGTGGACAGTGAAGTTGACGATGGGGAAGATTTGAATTGCAAAGAAGACCAAGAAACTCGACTGGAGGCTGACTCTACCAAGCAGCTCGACCACCCTAGTCGAGCTAGCCCTCCACCTGCTGCAAAACCAGTTGTTTCTGAGGAAAAGAAAGCACCCTTTGTTCTCCCTCCTTCCAAACCTAAACTGCTGATATAAGTCAATTCCTTACTAGACCAAAGTTTCGTTGTAGTATAGTAAGGTGTCAATCCATAAGGGTGAAGATATTAACCAAAAAGGATGAGATCAAAACCATTCAAGTCAAGCCAAACAAGAGCGTATGGGGGTCACAACGACCTAGACAGAAAACAGAAATAGATGCTAAAAGCGAATCAATTCAAAGAAGAAGCAAGGCGATACTTGAGAAAAGCGATGTGTAGTGGCGAGAATTCAATCAATGCGAGAGAAGTTCCAGGATGGGGTCGACTTGTGTGTCCTCTTAGCCTACCTAGGTGGTCTAACAAAACTCAATCAAGCTATTCCTTAGACATTAAACATCCGACCAGTTAAGTCCACTCCGTGATAAGTAACCTCAGAAGCTAGTTCAGACCCAATCCCTTGGCGAAATCTACTAGCAGGCAATAAGACCCAGTTAATATGATAAACAGACATGACACAAATTTAGGAATGCAATCTCTAACATCAATTCATTCACATTTTATCAAACACCACAGGGTGGAAAAACACCTAGATCTAATCTCGATTGATCGAGAGAAATTAGCATTAAGAACACTGATTTAGAAGAAATTAAAACAATCACTCTTAAACCACCTAGAGCTAAGATTCCACACCTAATCATCCATCCTCAAACTCAATATTTACTCGAAATCATGAAGAACATCATAATCACAAACCATATAGAAACTTGCATAGAGAGAAGAGATAGAGATATGATAGAAATAGAAAAATCAACTAAAATAACAAGCAGAAATCAAACTACAAAATCTGGAAATGAAAACGAAGAACAATGAAGAGAAGGGAAAAGCGAAAATTAGGCATAAAAACAAAAACTTGAAGTCTTAATCCCACATTAGGTATTTATCTAAGTCTTAAAAACAACTAAGCGTCATGGGCAAAATGGAAAAAAGCAGCATGAGTAAGGTCAGACTTGTGGTCGGAGTGCTGTGCTTCAGCTGAAGAGATCAAGATTGCATTTTTGTGTGGCTCGAGACTCTACTCGACCCCATGGGCTCGAGCTTGGTTCGAAACTCAAGACTCCTCTTTTTGAGCTCGATCATGAAGCTCGAGCATGGGACTCGAGCTTGGCCAAACCTCAAAATGACACCTTTGTGTTGACTTCGACCCCTTAGCTCGACCCATAGGCTCGAGCTTGCTTCTGCATCATCTCAGCCTTAGCTTCCTCGTCTTGACCTAGTGGCTCGAGTCAGATGCTGAAGCTTAATTTGATGCTAACTTCTCCAGAATCGCTAAAAGTACACTGTAACAAGCCAAATATGCAAGATGTATGCAAACCTAAAAACACTCTAAGTATGCAAAACTATAAATAAATGACGACAATCAAATAACATGTCTAAATGAATGAATAATAAGCTAAAACCATAAAAATGCAGACATATCAACTGCCTTTCTAGGAAGATTCAAAAGGACCTAATGGAGAAGTATAAGGCAATTTTTGACAAACACATGAGGGAATCAGAGGGTGTATGTGCATGATTCACCAACGACAAAGATTGAGCCTCGGTCTCTCCCCTTGGGAATCGGTATATTCTCCATAACTGCTTTCTTGGTGATTTGAAAATTGAGGATGTCTCATGCGACTCGGTTCAAGAATGTCCCATGAGATGTTAAAGAGTTTAGGGATAAGAAACATCACTTATCACCCATCACCCATCACTTTTAGGCAATTCACGAAAGCCACTAGGTCTTCTTGAAGATTACCCTTAAAGTTGGGGATTGTATAGTCCCAGCAGTTTCGTTGTTATGGAAATGAAGAGGCCAGCAAGCTCCCACTCCTCCTTGGAACCCCTTCCTCAACACTACTGGTGCAAACATGGACTTGAGCAAAGGGTAGTTCTTATGAATGTGAATGACCAAGTCTCCTACCGATAACAGCTTCTTCAAGCTATGTGGCACAATTACTATCAAAGATGATGGGTACCGTGATGAGGAGCAGCTACATTGGTACAATTGAGAAGGTAGATGAAGCTCCACCCCGATTTATAAAGAAAGGAAAATCTCTGAAAAGAAAGGATGGCGCTGAGGCACAATAAATGAGCAAGAGGTCAAACCATTCATCACAGTAGATCATTATAGAGAGACCTTAGTTCCCTCCATGAACCAGACCTAAGAAAAAGAAGTCAAGCTTAGAGACTTTAAACAAGCTCACTTGGGAGGAAGTCCCATGTCTATCCCTGTATATAATGTTTTAGTTTTCTTTTAAATCGTCGTTTAATTATGCTAATTCGTGTTTTTGGCTTATTGGTATGATTGCAGGAGAGAATGGGCATTAAATCATGAAGAAACGGAGGAGAAGAAACAAAGTGTGTCAGACTGGACCAACTGGCTCGACCGACCTAGTAGAGTCAGCACCCTGTCTATATCTGACTTGACCAACCAGCTAGACCAGGGTGGTAGAGTCAGTGGTCGAGCCAAGCTCCCACGCTGATTACACGAGAGAAAGCATGGAGGATTCAATCTCCTCCTTCTTCTCCAACCCTTGAGGTACCTGTTCTATCCATTCTTGTATATATCATTTGCATTTCTTTCTTGTTTTTTGTTGTTTCTTAAACCTTTTTATTTGAGGACTGTGTAATTTAAGTTTGGGGGAAGGGTTAAGATGTGTTTGATCTGTTCTCTGTGTTTTTTTCTGTGTTCTTATTTTTACTTTGTGCATATTTGAGTCTACATGCATCTATGGCATAGAAAAACCAAAAAAAATTTTAGGATTGAGTCTAGATTGTTTTCATATAGAGCTATTGCATATGCATAGGGGATTATGATGATTATAACCTTGCAAGCTTGCTGATTTAATATGATAATCTCAATGCCCTCGTTTCTAGTTGTCTAATGCATTGTTAATGAACTTGAAGTAAGACTGCACCATATTTTGAATGTACAACTAGATTATGTCTCAATTGAAGCATGCTGTGATTTGATACAATTCTCTATCTATTTGAACCTGAACTTGACTTATAATTATCATGTCTATGCACTGCATTTGAACTCATGGATACCATATACATACTTGGATTTTCTTTCACTGTTTACTCTTGCTAATCAGTAGGCTGTTCTCATCATTAGAACAGTTTTACCATGCCCTTAGCCTAGCTTTCTTTCAAGCCATGTTATTACTTTATTGAGTGTGTGAGGCCTATTTCTGAATGAGCTTGGTAGAAAGTGTTAGGTTTGAGCCGACAAGGATAGAATCTCATGTAGTTCTGGTTTGCAATTTTTGAATCAGATAGGACTAGGTGGGATCTTGATCATTGGGTATTATAGGGTTTGGTTACTGAAAGAAAGGAGAAAGATGAAAGAAAAGGTTAAGAGTTCTTAGGAGAGGAATGATCTGAAAATGTGTTAGTCTAGTAAAGGATTTGGGGGTATGCTAAGAATAAGAAAAGAAAGGCAAAGCTTAAAGTCTGAATATATATATATATATATATATAGAAAACGCCTAAGCGGGTAGTGAAAAATCAAAAGAAAGACCCCAATCCGCTAGAAGTATAAAGAACCTCTCCTAGAACAAGAACAAAAAGAAAAAAAAAGAAGATCGAGAAAGTTCAAGGCAAATTGCCTAAGTGTTAAGGGTAAAATTAGGACAACTTTCTGGATTTAGAACTGGGGGTTAAGAACACTTGTGTATGATTGGGTAGATGAGAGTCTATTCTTGTATGCATAGGTTGGTTTTTATCTTTAGCATTCTACTGAATCTCATTCCTTTTTCTTGAGAGATCCCTATTCTGAACTGATCAAACCATGTGAAAGGGACCATCTTTGTCTCTTAACCTTACCCTTAGCCAAATGAGTTCATTGAATGTGCATAGCTTGATTCATGTTTTCTGCTTAATTGAATGTTAAAGGGAATGGTATATTTGAATGCATGTCTAGGTTGAGACTTAATTGAAATTGTGCCGTGAAGTGTATGGCTAAAGTTTTTAAGTAGAGTTCATATACTTTGCATTTTAGAACTAGCAACTTGGACATTGAGATCATCTATTATATCAGCATGATTTGGTTCTGAATCCCCATTTTYAAACCTCTCCTCCAKCTTATKCTTATCTGTTTGCTTGAGGGCAAGCAAAGACTAAGTTTGGGGGAGTTGATATGTCTGCATTTTACATGATTTGAGCATGCATTTATCTTACATTAGTTTAATAGCATATTCTTAGCATTTGTTTCTAGTTTTGCATGTTTAGATTGTTTTGCATTAGGATTGCATGGATATTGCATTCTGGAGCTATTTCAGGTGCAATCAAAGGATATTGGAGACGTTGGAGTCAAATGGAGAAAAGGAGAGTCTGACTCTAGCAAGCAGGTCGAGTCAGTAGGTCGAGCCAGTACCAAAAACTGCACTTTGAGCCCAGCTCGACCTGGTAGGTCGAGCACATTGGTCGAGCTCATCACAAAAATGCAATCTTGAAGTTTTCTAGCCTAGCTTGACCAAGCCATGTCGAGTCCACTGATCGAGCTGAAGATAAAAGAGGCGTCTTGAAGTTTTTGGACCCAGCTCGACCAAAGTAGGTCGAGCTAGCACATCGAGCTGAAGATAAAAGAGCAGTCTTGAAGATTTCACCTAGCTCGACCAAGGCACTCGACCTCCCTGGTCTAGTGCAACCCGAAAATTTAGCTATTTTGTCTTTTTGGGATCCCTAAGACTATATATACTCTGTATTAATCTCAGATTAGGGGGACTCGTTTTTTTTAGCTTCCTGAACCTGTTCTTGCTTTTGTGATCTGATTACTTTGAATCTACTTGTTATTTTTGTTTGAATCTTTCAATTCTATCTATTCTCTTCCTTATCTTCCTGATTATGCAAGTTTTATTGATTTCTAGGTTTATGATTTTGATGTTCTTCATGGGTTCTGAGTAGTCATTAGGGTTCTTAAGGATGGGATAGATTAGGTGTGGAATCTTAGTCTCCTAGGTGGTTTAAGTGTAGATTGCTTGATTTCCCTTCTGGATTAGTGTTCTTAGTGCTAATTACTCTCTGATCAATTGGAATTAGAACCTAGGTATTTCCACACCCAGAAGGTGTTTGATGAAATGCCTGACTGAACTAATTTCAGAGATTTACATTCCTAGCCTAAGGGATTAGTTGTCTAGGGTGTTTATTGACTTTAATAAGCTGAATCTTAATGCCTGCTAAGCTAGATTTTGCTAAAGGGATTTAGGTCTGGAACTTGATTAGCTTGAGGTTACTTATCATGGGAATGGACTTAACTGCTTATGAGTTTATTGTCTAGGGATTAGCTCTGCTTAAGTTTTGTTAAACCACCTAGGTAGATTAAGAGAATACACTGAGTCAATAACCCCATCCTTAGGAGCTTCTCTTGCTTGATTCATTTCTGTTTTACTGCTTTTGCTAGTCTCTGTTAGTAACTATCGTTCTGTTAGCCTCTGTTAGTTTCTGTTGTTAGTTTCTCGTATGCTTTTGATTATTGCTTTCTTAGGTTGTTAGTTTCACATCCTATACTGCTTGGCTTGACTGAAACTGATTAGATTACATCTTTTCTGGCTAATATCGCACCCATTTGGATTGATACCTTTCTGTACTACAATGACATGATAGTGCAGTAAGAAATTGACCTATATCAACTCTTCCCTGCATTTCATGAACTCCACCAACTCATCAAGATACCATGACGAAGAAGCATATTTCTTTGAGAGCAAAATGATCGCGATCTTTGATTCTCTGCTAGCTTCTATGAGCTCAGGACCGATCGACTTACTCCTCTCTATATCATTGTCAATGAATGGGACAATTCCCTTTCTTCTTTTTCGAGACAAAGAAGTTGGAGGAGACGGAAGAGATAAATAAGAAGATATAGTATCTTTGTTATCTTATTGGAAACTGAGTTTTATAAAATGCGTGTAGAAGCCTATAGCGGATGAAGATAGTTTATAATTTATTCAAAAAAAAAAGAGTGGATGAAGATTTAAGATGGATGGAGGAAGGATTAACAAAGAGGAAGAGGATTTGTGTGAATGGATATAGACCGTTGACGACGTTGTTATCACAGAAACTCCATGGATGTTTCTAAGATAACTCATCCGGAAGACTTGGAATCAATCTGCAATTCTCATCATCATTCATTGAGCATATTTTTCGTCTTTTAACAGATTCGTCTGAGGAGGATTCCACATCCTGATTAGTTGCTTTCCTCTTGGAACAGCTCAAGCTCATTACAGAACACATTGACGAATTTAAGAAGATTCACTGCAACAATCAAGAAATGGGCTCAAAACAGTAACAGAAAACAAATAAAACATCTCAGCATAATCATCAAGAACCAGTCCAACATTTCGATTCCACAGTGATAAAACCATAAGTTAAACTTAAAAAATCGTTGGAATTTAGTTCAGAGAGTGAGGAGTAATAGAAATCTCCAGGAGTGGAAGAATCTTGGGATCTCTCTCGTACCACACGGATGTGTTCCAGATTGATGGAGGAAAGATTTTACGAAAGAGGAAGAAGCTCGGTGTGAATGAATATAGACCGTTGACGACTTTATTGCCACATAAACTCCATGGATGTTTCCTGGAAAATTAGTGAAAAAACTTTGCGTGCACATGTGAAATACCTATCGAGATCAGACAATAATGCGCGGGGGAACGATAAATAAAAAACATAATTAAAAAAAAAAATTAATTTGTTTAAACCGGTTTTAATCCTACTTAACTACTTCAATATAATCATTAAATATTATTAATAAATCCTTACTTAACATTCAAGCAAGCTACATAACAAATAAAACACATAAATAAAAGCTCAAGATTTGTAAAACTAGGATCGATCGGTTAGTCGATTGATCTCATATCAAAAGACAGCAATCGAAAGGCGGATCGATCGATCTCACCGTAGATCGTCGATCTTGACTAATCGTTCTCAAAATTTACTGACGAAAATGACCTGGATCGATCGATCTTGACCCTACAAAATCTCGGCAACTAAACCGACATCTGGATCGATCAAATTAGGATCATCCTCATAATCTGCAGCGACGACTAATAACTTCAATGAAAAACCCAAGTGCACAACTTTTACCATTCAAAAACAACCTTAAACATCACTCACATTCTTTATTAAATTCTAAATATAAACACAAAAATAGCATGCATGTCTGAACAGATGCGGAAACCCTTTTAACCACGCCTAGATCATCCTTTAACCGCTAGATCATCCTTCTCCCTTCGACCTTGGTTCCACAAGCTTCCATCCTTATGAATTCTCTTTAACTGCACCAAAATAGGTGTGTAAGCATTGATAATGCTTAGTGAGGCGGTCATCCCGTCCCATAGCTATACACACATATGATCAAAGACTTACCGTAATAAATATGCAACACACAAAGCAATCAAACAATATAATGATCGAGCTCCATCACACATAACAACACACAAAACTTGGACCAACCATAAATCACACTAATATGGTCAAGCCCTACATCATACATCAATCACGAAAGTCTATTGATCATATAGATAAGCCACAGTCACGCACTCACCTCGGTTTGATGGTTGAAATGAAGAAACGAAACACAATCGTTCCTTTGGTTTTGAACCTCAAAGCTTGATTCCTTTGGCACACACACAACCACAAGGATATCAACTAGAAGTCTGCCCATCATCACATAACGCACTCTCAAAAGATTGATCACAAGCCCTAAACTTGAATTGCCTAAACCATAATTTCGGATTCCTCCTTCCCAAACACAGAGCTTTACTAATCTGGCTATAACTCTTAATATAGCCAATATTTGAGCAATTTCTTTCGACAATATCAAGATAAGACTCTCAAGAATCTACCTACCAAATTTCATATGTTTGGATTTTTCAAAACTCTATGGACATGCAGAAGAGAAATGCTAAGAGCTCCCAGAAAGCAGAACCAGGTCATCGTCCCTCTGCCAAGGCCGTGGCTAGACAATTTCAAAAAATGAGAGGACCCGTATCTCCACAAAGGGAGCCTATGGAGATCGAAGAAGACAGACTCGAGCACCGTGTCCGAGTCCACCGATCGAGTCAAGCAGCAGAGACCAGACTCGAACCCCCTGCTCGAGTCCGGAGATCGAGTCAACGAGCTGTGGCGGATGCTAGGGAGTTCTCGCGCGACAGACGTGATATTGCTAGAGGAAAGAAACCAGCAGGACCAAGCAAGCTCGATGAAGGCAGCGAAGGTGAGGAAGAGGAGATCAAAGTGGCCAAGAAGCAACCGAAGAAGACTCTGCAGGAACTCTCCAAGGAAGAATACCTAACCATCCTCCTCGCTAGAGGCTTTGCAGGAACAAGGTATCCACACCGAGAGACATGCAGGAAGCTTGGCATAGCAAAAGATGTGGAGTACTTGTACCGGATAAGCAGCCTCAGTACATTGATGATGAATCAACTTGAAGCTTACCGGGAGGAAACATGCCACTTCCTCTCTTAACTCACAGTCCACTTCTATGAAGATAAACCGGAATACGAATCCGATGGAGGCCCAGGTTTCATTACCTTCACCTGCAGAGGCTTGTTATATTCCCTTACTATAAGAGAGCTGGATACCCTGTTTGGATTTTCCAGCGGAACGGGAACGATGCAAGATATTGATAATGCAGAGCTACAAGCACTATGGTCTACCATTGGGGGTGACAAGCCCTATTCGTCAGCCCGAACTAAGAGCTCTCAAATCCGCAGTCCAGTAGTGAGGTATTTCCATAAAGCTATTGCTAACACTATGTTCACCCGGAAAGCCACAGGATATCTTAATGAGGGCGAACTGCAAATGCTGGATGTGGCCTTGAAGGAAGTCTTGGATTGCACAAGGGATGGAAGGGCACTGATGGGAGATAGGGCAGACATGAGCCTCATTTTTGTTCTGTTGGGCCAGCTGCTGTGTTACAAGGATTGGGCATTGAGGATGCATCAGATGAATTCAGAAGGAGAACTTAGCATTGGAGGGATAATTATTCCAATTCTCGTAGCTTGTGGTGTGGAGCTGACATTAGAGCCATATCATCCCAGATGGATAGACATCGAGTACTTGAGGAGAGCTAAGTTCCTCGACAAGAGCAGGCCATTCGATGAGTACTGGTACCAGTTCTCTCACCCAACCGCTGGAGAAGCTAAGCTGCGTCTCCCTTGCACAGAGATCACCAAAATCAGAGTAGGTGCCAACATAGACTTCATCCCGCCGGTTGAAATGCTCTAAAACCCTTTGCAAGAAACCCCCAGTCAGGGGATTCAGATGATGAAGATGACTCAGCGAGATTCGTATTTGATGAGTATCACGTTCCAAAACGTTCAAGCTCTGCCTTGAAGGAAGCACATAAGCGTATTGGATTGCTCGAGAAATAGAACAAGCTTCAAGGTAAAACCATTGCTGCTTTGAAGGAACAGATGAAGGATGTGAGAGATCAGTTCAAGGAACTCCAAAACAAGTTCAGTGGTCCTTCCTCTAAAAAGGTGGTCTTGCCAAAGAGAGTATTGCTGAGAAGTGGATCACTCCGAGCAGAACCGAGTTCTAGTGCAGCCATGGAACCACCCAGAGCATCATCATACGAACCAAGGCAGCAGCAGGCAGTCAAGAAAGAAACGCAGCAGCATCGACGACCAACAACTCGACCCCATGATCGAGTCGGTGATCGAGTTAGCACTGCATTAGCACCAGGAGAGCATGGAGGAATTAGTGACCTCCTTCTTCTCCAACCCTTGAGGTACCCGCTCCATCTATTCTTGTATATATCATTTGCATTTTTCTCCATTTTTGTTGTTTCTTAAACCATCCTTCAGATTTTTATTACACAAGGGACTGTGTAATTTAAGTTTGGGGAGGGCTTAATATGTGTTTGACATGTTTATTGTGTTCTTATTTTTAATTTTGTGCATACTTGAGTCTGCATGCATCTAAGGCATAGAAAAACCAAAAAATTTTGAAAATTTTGAAAAACAAAGTGTTCATGTAGTTGCATTTGCATTTCGTGATCAGATTCTTTTCATATGGTGCTGTATAGCAAGGGGATTATGATGATTATAACCTGCAAGCTTGCTGATTTAATATGATAATCTCAATGCCCTCGCTTTCTAGTGCTAATGCATTGTGAATGAACTTAGTAAGACTGCACCATACTTTGAATACAACTAGATTATTGTCTCAATTGAAGCATGCTGTGATTTGACACCATTCCTATCTATTTGAACCTGAACTTGATTTTTAATTATCGACTATGCATTGCATTTGAACTCATGGATACCATATACATACTTGGATTTTCACTGTTTACCACCCTTCTAATAATAGTAGTGTTTCATCCTTAGAACAGTTTCCTACCCTTACCCTAGCCTTTTTCAAGCCATGTTTACTTTATGAGTATGAAAGGCCTATTTTCGAATAGCTCAGAAAAGCAGCGAATGATGAGAGTCTCATGTAGTTCGGTTTGCAATTTTCGAATCAGATAAGACTAGGTGGGAACTTGATTTGGGTATAGGGTTTGGGGCTGTGCCAAAAAGAAAAAATGGGAGAAAGAAGAAAAGAAAAAGGAAAAATGGTTAAAAGTTTTTAGGGAGAAAAACTGAAAGTAAATTAACCTAGTAAAGGATTGGGCTGCTAAAATGAGAAAAAAAAAAAGTAAGGCAAAAAGCTTAATGTTATAAGAAAGAAAGCCTAAGCTAGAAGTAAAAAAAAACCCTAATCCGCTAGAAGTCTTAAGAAGCCTCTCCTTAGAACAGAAACAAAAAGAAAAAAAATGAGTTTGATCCAAAGGTTAAAACTGATCACAAAAGTTATGGGTAGAAATAGGACATTTTTCTGGGTTTAGAACTAAGAGGGTTAAGATCAGTTCGTATCATGGGTAGATGAGAATCGATCATTGTATGCATAGGTTGGTTCTTACCTTTAGCATTCGCTGAAGCTCATTCTTTTTCGAGTGATCCTGCTTTGAATTGATTAAACCATATGAAAGGGATCATCGTCTTTAACCTTACCCCAAATGAGTTCATTGAATGCGCATAGCGATTCATGGTTTCGCTTAATTGAATGTTAAAGGGAATGGTAGATTTGAATGCATGTCTAGATTGAGACTAATCGAAATGTGTCAAAGAGGCTAAAGTTTTAGAGTAGAGTTCAAACATCTGCATTCTAGAACTAGAAACTAGGACATTGATATCATCTATTTTATCAGCATGCTTTGGCTCTGAATCCCCACCTTCAAACCTCTCCTCCATTTTATACTTATCTGTTTGCTGGTGGCAAGCAAAGACTAAGTTTGGGGAGTTGATATGTCAGTATTTTACGTAAATTGAGCATGCATTTATCACCCATTTGGCCATGTCTCATAGCATATTCTTACCCTTTTATGTCGTTGTTTCCAATTTTGCATACTTAGAGTGTTTTGTATAGGATTGCATATTGTATTTTGGAGTCAGACGTACTTTCGTGATATATCAAGATGCCGAGTTCAAATGGAGAGAAGTAGAAGGGAGAGCTTAACTTCAACCATTCACCTCACCGACTCCCAGTTATAGACTTGAGCATCGACTTCAAGAACGTGTCGAGTCAGTGATCGAGTCAAGACCAAAGACTGCAATTAGCCAACTCGAGCCGACCGGAGTCCTCGCCGAGTCCACCATAAAATGAAGTCTTGAAGCCAACTCCGAGCCAAAGGCTCGAATCTTCGCTCGAGTCCATCATAAAAATGCAGTTCAAGATATTTTGTCGATCTGACTTCAAAGCACTGACTCCCCACATCGACGCACCTCCGAACTTATCTATTTTGTCTTTTTAAGTGATTTAGGTTTGCCTAACTATAAATATGTTATCCATCAGCAGGAGAGTCTCCGGGTTTTTATCTCTACCTGTTTTGCTTGTCAGATTCAGATTTCTTTCAATCTACTTTGTATTTGTTTAATTCTGCCTCTAATCTCATTAATCTTTCCTTTTATGCAAGTTTTAATGATTTCTGATTTGTGTTCTTCGATGTTCTTCATGGTTTCAGTATTTTTGGTTCTAAGGATGGGATAGATTAGGTGTGAATTTCCTGTGGTTTAAGTAATTGCTGATTTCCCTTCTGATTAGTGTTCTTAATGCTCTCGATCAATTGGAATTAGAATCTAGGTATTTCCGCCTAAGGGTTTCGATGAAATGCCCTGACCGAACTAATTTCAGATTTACATTCCTCAAATTAGATTATTGCTAGGTGTTTATTGACTTTAATGCTGAATCTTAATGCGCTAAGCAGATTTCGCTAAAGGATTTAGTCCTGAACTGATTAGTTTGAGGTTACTTATCATGGGAATGAACTTAATGCCATGAGTTTATTTTCTGTGATTACTCTGCTGAAGTTTTGTTAAAACCACCTGTAGATTAAGAGGATACACCAAGTCAATAACCCCATCCTGGGAGCTTTTGCTTGATTGATTTCTGTTTTACTGCTAGTCTCTCAAGAACTATCGCTCGTTAGCCTCGTTAGTTTACGTTGTTAGTTTCTCGTTATGTTGATTATCGCTTTCTTAGTTAGTTTCACATCCTATACTGCTTCTGACTGAAACGATTGATTACATCCTTTCTGCTAATATCGCACTCCATTTGATTGATACCTTATTGTTACAATGACAAGAAGGCAAGTAAATTGACTTATATCAAACAACCATATCTCATCGCCGAATGTGCATTGCTATGACTCAATCAGAATCATAACTACTTACGTTATAACTCAACAGCGACTGCAGTAACAGCCATACTACAGCTCAACTACACCGTATGAGACTTCCGCTTTTCTCATTACATCACACATTGTTCCTACTTGGTTCATCAACAACCTCAGGATCCAATACCGCATGATCCAACGTTGCTAAAATGACTAACCCATCAGAATCCAATATCACCGGTCCGAATGAGTTAAGCCCCACAAAATGACAAATCTTATCAGAATCCAATATCACCGGTCCGAATAAGCTGAGTCCCCCAAAATGACTAAGCTCATCGGAATCCAATATCATCGGTCTGAATGAGTCAAGTCCCTCAAAATGACTAAGCCTATCATAATCCACCGATCGAAATTTGGTAGATATATAGACAAGAGATTGAAGAACTAACACAAAACTTTTCAGCTCAAAACAAGTCCATTTGATCCACCGATCGCCCCTCAGAATACAGCTCCAAAACTCTGTTTTTAAAGGCTTCTTCCTCCTCCTCTTCTCCTTCTTTCTCCTTCTTTCTCCAAGCTCTCAAGGTCTCTCCTTTCTCTCACACTCTCTCTCTTTTCTCTCTCTTCTTTCAAGCACAAATATCTCATGAGATAAAAATGAAGAGGGAGAAGTTTATAGAAGAGTGTAGAAGGAAAATTGGTTGTTGGTTTAATCAAATTAAACCAAACCGAACCAAAATTACTAAAGCGCAACCAATTGATTTAATTAATTTTTTCCCGCTCGGTTTAGTATTTCTGTCAACTTCCCAAAATATTTGAGACATTCCTTCGTCTCAAATTATTTTATTCCATTCCTGGCAATATTCCGAAATTACCGATCAATTCCGTTTAAACCAATCCACACGGAATTAATTCCGAATAATTAATCTTTCGATTAATTCGACCAATTCACAACCCGTAGGCTATTAATCGAGCTCGATATTGTTCCTACTTCTCTGAGGAACAAATACAACACGGTACAAAACTTATACAACAAGTAACAATAACTTGTTCGGTAAGAAACACTAATAACTTATACAATATGGAATAGCTTGGGATACGGATGTTACACTATCCTCCACCATTATTATAAAACAAATGCGGTAAGTACATAAAGATTTTAGTTTTTACATAAAAGATTCTCATTCGTGCATATAATATAATGATATCACGTGATAATACGAAAACCGGATCTTATTCTTCTTGGTAGATGATAGATCTGATTTATTTGTCTTCTTAAGTTACTGTCAGATGACAAAAAGCCTGTTTGTTTCTCCATCTAGCATTTCCATCTAAATAGTTCATCCAAATACTCCATTTGGATAGTCCATTTAAATGTTGTTTGTTTGTCCATTTGAGATTTCATCTAGATAATTCATCCCAATGAACATTTGTTTGTTTGTTTAGTTTTTGTAAATATTCATGTCCATCTAAATGTTTTTAATAAGAAAATGACTAAAATACCCATACTTTAATCTAATCATATTTTTAACCTTAACCTCAATCATATTAATCTTAATTTTTTATTTAAAATATATTTACAACTAAATACATTTCAAATTATTATTTTTGACATTTATAAATTGATTTAAAATATATTTATAACTAAAATATTATAAAATATTGATCTTTTAAACTCATTTATTTACATGTTTATAAATAACATTGCAATTTATTCAAGAGGTAATTTAAGCACACATATGATCCTTAACATAAAAACATTCAGTAAAATATGAGTTTAAAAGTGAACCAAAAATTAACGTTTAAAAGTGAACCAAAAATCCAAGATAACATTTAAGAATGAAATCATAGGAATGAGAAGAAATCATAGGAATTTCAATTTCATAAAGAAGAAGAAAAACACAAATGTCTTTAAATCCTTACAATGCCACCTAACACAAATATGTCTTAAATTTTGTCTGAAAATCAAAACAAACCAATAAAGCTTAAACACTTATTTCAATGATGTCTTAAACTAGACTCGTACAAAGAAGCCACCAAGTCATAAATCTGCGTCAAACTTGGTTTCTTCAGTGGTGGCTTATCAGTACACATCAGTCCAAGCGTAATGACATCAAATGCTATCTCCTCAATCTTCATCCTCTCATCAATCACTCTCTCTTCATTGGTGAACACAATAAGGCATGTGGAGTTAATAGCTTCAAGACCCTTAAGTAATCTAAACCATAAATTCTATCAAAGCTATACTAACATCTACAGCTTATTGTTCCCATCAGAAAAATCACATTAGTGAACTTGTCTCTAAGGAAAATACACTAATTTTATCAATGAAACAGAGCAATACATACGGCTTTTTTATCAATGAGCTAAAAACAAGAGTATAAACCAGCGGTAGAGTACATATTCTCGTTAAACAAGAGTATAAACTAAGTATACATATTATAATTAAACAAGAGTATAAACAAGAGTACAATACATATTCTCGTCTAATGTCCTGCATAAAATAATGAAACAGCAAATTGCAATGCTTATGTATCTACTAAACCCTGAAAACAAGAGATTCAATAAGGTGATTGTTCATAGCCATTCATGATCTCTCGACTCTCATAATCTAATCACTAGACCCTTTAATCTAAACCTCACAAAAAGCTAAATCACTAGACTCTTCAGTATAAATTCGTGATTCTCCAAATCTAAAATTCAGCAGAAAACATATCTAAAACCTAAAAGCTAAGAACACGATACAACAAGTAATCTCAGTTCGAACACGTATTACAACAAGACAAACACGATAAAAGCTAAGAACCCTTCCAAAGAAATGAAAATTAGCTCGAAACAGATCGAGATGAGTCCAAATCGAAGAAGCTAGCGTACCTGTAAAATCGAAATCGACGGAGTCCGAAATTGATGAAGATTCAGATGGAGAGACGATCTAAATCGTTAACAGAATCAAATCGGCGAAGTGATTCCCCACGAACACAGTATAAGAAGATCTTTGTATATGTAAACAAAAGAGCTTCAACGCACCAGGAGGAAGAAGACGAAACCAAGAAGTTAAGGTTTATGAAACGAGATCGAGATTCAACACACCTAGAGGAAGAATAAGAAGAAGAGGATTAATGTGGCTCTGAGTTTGTCGTCGTCGATGAGATTAGGGATGTTTTTGGGGTGAGCGAGAGATTGGGAGAGAAATAAGCTTAGGTATTTTTGTAATTTTTTTATTTAGGGAGGAATATATTTGGAATTTGTTATTTTGTCTAAATTTGGATCTGAATTTAAAATTTTTGCCTAAATTTTTATAACTCGTTCATATGGTTTATCTCGATGTTTATTTTAAACACTAAACAAACATCAATTCTCATTTTCATCGATTCCCATCTGAAACACACACGCCCGAATAGTAGTTTACACACGTTAACAATTCTACAACTGAAGTCAAGGTCATCACCAGTTAAGTTACTCTATTTTATTTGTTTTCAATCGTCCAAAAAAAAAAACTTATTTAAGCTTGCTATACTATTTAAAAATGCAATGATTTAAATTGGGCATTAATTTATTGAGAGGAATCAGAAGTGTTTATTTGGTCCGTGTCAATGCGGACCAAAGAGATAACTCTGGCCCAGATTAACAACAAATCATAGCCCATTATGATCCGAATCATTTGATACTCCAAATCTTGTCTACTAAAAATTTACTTTAATTGGAAGAAAGTTACTTGAAACAAAAATCAAAGCTCCATTGGCTGAAGGTGGATGATAGAAATAACTCTTTCTTCCATCAGTCGATTCAACAAAAAAGGTCTTTCAACAGTATTACACAAATTCGTGACAGAAATGGAAATTTGTTTCGGGAAAAATCAGACGTCCAGAGAGAAGCTTCAAGTTTTTTTGAGCACTTCTATAACCACCAGTCAAGTGATTTCACAAGTATGGATACAGATGATATCCGACGCCTTCTGCACTTTCGTTGTAACGAGGAGGATAATTCTATGTTAATTTCAGCGGTATATCGTGAGGAAATTCAGAACACTCGAAAAGATGCCTAATAATAAGTCTCTAGGTCCCGATGGTTATACTTCAGAATTCTTTAAATCTTCCTGTGATTTAATTGGGAATGATTTTGTAATTGCAGTCCAATCGTTCTTTCAGGAAGGATTTCTCCCAAAAGGTATCAATTCCACAATTCTAGCTTCGGTTCCTAAGAAAGAAGAGGCTTTGGACATGAAGGATTACAGACCGATTCCTGCTACAACGTTTTATACAAGGTGGTTTCTAAGATTCTAGCAAACAAATTAAAGAGATTGCTCCCTCGAATTATCTCTTTAAATCAGTCGGCTTTTGTTAGTGAGCGGCTCATAATGGAGAATGTTTTGTTAGCTTCTGAAATCGTTAAAGACTATCACAAGGAATCAATTGCCTCTCGTTGTGCTCTGAAGATTGACATTGCCAAGGCTTTTGATTCAATTCAATGGGATTTCTTATTAAATACTCTCGAAGCTCTTAATTTTCCTCAGCTTTTTATATATTGGATTCGGCTTTGTATAACAACGGCTTCTTTTTCGGTTCAGGTTATTGGAGAGCAAGTTGGTTATTTTGGGAGTAAGAGAGGCCTTAGACAAGGCTGCTCTTTATCTCTCTATTTGTTTGTCATCTGTATGAATGTTCTCTCACATTTAATCGATAAGGGAGCTGTTGATCAGACTTTGGGATACCATCCACGATGCAAAAATATTCAGGCAACCCATCTTTGTTTTGCTGATGACCTTATGATTTTCATTGATGGCAGCAATTGTTTAATTGAAGGCATTGTTACGATCTTCAACAACTTTGCATCAAAATAGGGCCTACGAATAAGCATGGAAAAATTAACAATTTTCCTGGGAAGCAAGTTGATTCACTCAAAGGATAATGTCTTAAATCGATTTTCGTTTGCTCATGGAGATCTACCTGTACGGTACCTGGGACTTCCCCTTATGACGAAAAGAATGACCAAGGATGATTATTCTATTCTTATCTAAAAAATCAGAGCAAGGTTCCGTTGATGGATTATACGTTTCCTATCCTATGCAGGCCGCCTATCCCTCCTCAAATCTGTGAGTTTGGTTAACTTTTGGATGGCTGCTTTTCGTTTACCGAAAAGATGTATTGATAAAATTAACAAAATGTGTTCAGCTTTTCTTTGGTCAGGTCTAGAGTTAAATTCAAATAAGGTAAAACTATTATGGGCTGATGTTTGCTCTCCTACTTCGGAAGGTGGTCTTGGAATTAAGCCTCTTACAAAAATCAACCAAAATGTTGTTTGAATCTCTTATGGCGAATATTATCGCGACAACATTCTCTATGGGTTCATTGGATGTGGATAAATCTTATTCAAAGCAAGAACATTTGGACAACTAAGGCTTCTACAACAAAAGGGTCTTGGATGTGGCATAAACTTCTAAAGTTTCGAGATATTGCTAAGTCTTTTTACAAGGTGGAGGTGGTAAATCGAGAATCAACCTCGTTCTGGTATGACGATTGGTCTACCTTGGTAGATTGATAGACCACACTCGACCACGAGGCTCAATTGATTTTGGCATTGGTCTTGATGTCAACATTTCTGAGTTAAGCACTTTTCGCCGTCAAAGACACCACCGAATTGCAGATTGGAATCTAATTGAGGAGGAGATTCAAAAACTTCAACACACGAACGGAGAGACATGGTCTTGATATACCTTTATGGAAATACAAGACGATGCTTATCGAAATTTATTCTCGACAAAGCATACAACAAATCTGATCAGAACGCCAAGACCGTATATGAGCTTGTACGTTAACGTATGGTTCAAAAACTCTATTCCGAAATATTCTTTTCAGGTCTGGCTTGCTTTTATTAACCGTTTAACAACGGGAGATAAAATCAAGATGTGGAATTTGAGTTATAATTGTATGTGTCTTTTCTGTCGTTTGCACGAGGAATCCAGAGACCACCTGTTTTTCGAATGCGCTTATTCATCAAAGATTTGGGAAACTCTATATCGGGGGTCTTATGGGAGCTTTATTTTCTACTACTTGGAGTACTTGCACCGCAGCTTTCACATCGAATGGCTTACGATGTGAGGTTTCTTATACAATATGTGTTTCAATCCACACTATATAGTATATGGTGGGAGCGAAATGCTTGAAAACATGGCCGGCCTCCACTGTCAGCTAGAAGATTGTTCAGCATCATTGATAAGGACATAAGAAATCGGATCAGCACCATTGACACAACTCTCGACCATTGGTTTCGAGGATGCTTCGCTACTTGTTTATCACTAAGACGTTAATTTTGATGTCTGTTCTTGTGTATAATTCAGCTATATTCTGCTTGTTTCTACTCTATTTCCAAATAAATAGTCAGTACTATTTTTCCAATATATGGTTTTGTCCCAATCGGGTTTTCCATCATTGGGTTTTAATAAGGCTACTATTCATTTACAAAAAGGGAGATAGATTCAAAATTCGTTTCAGCTTTAAGTTACATTTATTGTAAAAACGATGTTTTTTTATTTGAATATAATTTAACATTCATACAAAAAAAAAAAAATTACTAATATGGTTGTAGTAAGTACCCATAAGTGAAACTTGATTCGGACAGGTATGAAAACCTTGGGAAAGCACTCCTATTTGCCTATCTTCAAGTCCTGTGAAAATTCTAAAGATAATGAAGTTTGGAGAAGTCTCTTATTCAAGTGAAGACATGGATAAAAAGATGGAGGTGATCAAATACTTCGTGGAGACAATGTATATAACTGACAATGGTGTGATGCCCAATCTTTATTTTGTGCCTTGTGCTCTTTCATCTTCCTTTTGAATCTTGCAATCAACTTCCAAATTCTGGTGATTTTCATGAGTTCTGCTTTGATACCCGTGTAAGTTTCCCGTTTTTAGTTTTTCTTCTAATTTTGTGCTTTCGCAGTGCTGATTTTGAAAAATTGTTTCCTGCAACTAGCTTTTTTTGTGGGTTATGTTTTTATCCCTGCCTTTGTCTTTTCTTGTATACTGGGAAATCTTAATTGAAACTTCTCTCGATTATGTAAAACACAAATCCTTAGATCTTGATCTACAAATCTCTTCGGAATATAATTATCCGTTGCCTCTGAAGGTCTTGATGAGCAAGACTTAAAATAAAAGTAGCAGGTACAGAAGACTTCACCAGTGATATGCTATTTGATTTGCTTTAGCATTCTATTCTCGAAAAGATTGGCTCAGGATTGTCACTGATGTACGCAATGGTGAACATAATACTGGAAAATTTCCTTGAATTTCAAAATCAATTATTTCTCTGGCGAGTGTGGACTCTTTGCTACATCGTCGTCTCTTCCTTTTCCATAGTTATTTACAGTTTGGCAAAAGACAGAATTTGTAATGAAAATATGAACACTGTATAGATAAGTTTACGGAGTTACTTAGGTCCTGAAACAATGAATCTAGGGCTCACTTCTAAATTCAGGGAACAAAATGCCTAATTCGACAGATATGAAACTCAACTCACCCATTTCTCACTCTATCTTCTTCCTTGAGACCCTCAGATACCCTGACGCCTCGGTGATGGCGAAGACGGATATCGGGAGCCTCCTCGATATCTTCATCAGGCTGAGGCAAATTCCATTAAATTTGGAGATATTACATTTTGTAAAACAAGGACTATAGAATATGAATAGATGAAAGATCACCTGCAGTAACTGAAGTAACCGCCAAAGCAAGTAATCGAGGATCATAACCATACAAAATAGCTTCCCAGCCCAAGCTCCACACGAGAGGAACCTACAAAAGATCAGATATTCATCGTTATTGAAGAAAAAGGAGGGGGTGAGGTTTACATTAATCTATATGAGCAAGGATATAATATACCGCGATAGACGTTCCAGAAGATTCCTATTTGAATACTTCAAGGCACGGTCATATACAATCTCGGTTCTTTTAGCAACATCTTGCCAACTATAGAGCTTCTTCATCTAGTAGCAAAAAAAAAAAAAAAAAATCAAAGGCTTAGAAAAGACTCTTAACACTTATAAGTAGACTTATACGTTAAGCTTGGATTTGAAGCAGAACTCACTCGATTGTGCATTTCCTCGGGATTAATACTTGGGAGTATTGATATTGCCTTTTCAATTGCTCGTACCATATCTTCCGGATTTGGTTCAGCAAGTACAACCATGTCATCTGGTAGGACCTACAAACCGTAACAAAAACCTGATTTTATCAATCGGGAAGAAAGAAACAACGAGGATGAAGCAAAAGAGCTACAAAGGAATTATAGGAAATGCTACACGCCTCTGGGACACCTCCAACACGAGTGCTGACAGTTAATAATCCGCAACTAGCCGCCTCCAATATAGCTATGCAGAAGGCTTCTGTTAAAGAACTGTTAGAGGATCAAGACTGTAGTAGCAGTTACTGATAAAAACTAATGTTTGAGTTTTGTGAATTTTAAACATACAAAGTGTAAGTATCAGCAAACCTATTCAGGAAAATATGACCGGTTACCAAAACAGAGCGCACACGAGAATGTGGCACTACACCCAGCATTTCGACTCTATCTTGGAGAGAATGCTTCTCTCTCATTTCCTCTAATCGCACATGTTTTGGTCCGTCCCCTCCAACTACAAAACGAACCTTTCAAAAACCGAATAAAAAGAATGTAAATGCGGATACCAAAGAGAAATGGCGGAATGATTGATTACTAATATGTGCTTGGAGTTTAAACTCACATTGGGGTATAAACGGCATACTTCTGGAATAACTTCAACAAGCAAATCCGCACCTTTTCGATAAACCAATCTACTTATGACTACTATAGTGATGATATCAGTACTGGGTTGAACAGAAGCGGGCTTGAACATAGCAGTATCAACAGCATTTGGTATCATAAAAACCTTTGTTGGGAACAATCCAGACCTTAGAACTGTATTCTCCTTGCTCGTGTGTGAAACACAAATCACCTGGTCTATGTCTGCTAAACTGAACTGTAAAACCTTGTTCATGTGGATACTTCCAACATCAGCAAACCCATACAAGGAATGATCTGTGAACACAACTTTATAGCCCATTGTCCTGGCATGCATTAAAGCTTCATGACAAAGCGTAGAGAAAGCTTGATGTCCATGAACTACCGTGATTTTCTCGCGTATAAGTATGGTCCTTACAATGGGAAGTGTTCCGTAAACCGTTGGAAATGTGGTCTGCATAACAAAAGGTCTCCACGGTACATAATATACTTTGAGTCCACCAGTCATATATCGAACTCCAGAACGGTTCCCATAAGCATGTGTCATAACCACCACCTGCAACAAAGGTAACAATACCTCAAACCAATGCCTCAAAGAAGAGAAGAAAAAAAATTAGGCCCAAGCACCTATCACACTATAGAACATTACTTTATTACAGCTATTGATGATAAAGCCTGAAACTAGAATTTTAATCACATCCTATTAAATTAGCATAGAAGGGCTTTGAGAATTTGATTTCGGCGTAGCCAAAAAGCAAAAAAGACATGAATTTCTTGATCTCACACTGACCTTGTGACCGACACTATAGAAGAAACTAAAGACAATAAAAGGACCAAACAAAAGAAGAATGCAAATTTGGCCCAAGCTCAATCACATTATGCTACATTACTTGTTTATAGCTATCGATGATAAAGATTGAAACTTGAATTTAATCACATCCTACCGAACTAGCTAAAAACGCAAAAGAGTTTGATTTAGAAGACACTGACCTTGTGACCGAGCTTTAACAAGCATTGAGAGAGATAATAGATATGATTCTCGACACCACCAAAGTTTGGGAAGAAGAAATCAGAGACCATTAAAATCCTAAGCTTTGGTGGTTCCGCCATAGATACACTAAAACCACCAGATTAGGTCGACAACAAAGCAACAAATTAGAAAATTAGATACTCTAATCGAAAACGTTGCATAGAGATCTGACTCAAAACGATTAAAAGGAAAACAAAAATTGATAAAGCCAACTCACATGCAACTGTTTGAGGTGCTGCAATCTCTTCCCTCAATCCAACGGTGTGCCATGCTGACATCATCCCTGGGCCGACAAGCACCAGATGAAAACCTCTGAATCCTATCCATTTTACCCATACTTGGCAACTTGTCTAAACCTAGCGGCTCCTCCAAACTCAACATGGTGGTGACAAAATGTGAGACTGGAATAGAAGGATGATGCAAATAGAGCTGTCAAACGGTCTGTCCAAGACCAAACGGGCTTGTCCGTTCAAGATATAAGAGATCAGGATAAATCTCATGTTTTCAGATTTAAGATTTAAGATTTAAGAGTACCTTGAGAGTCTTTTTGACCATTCTCATCTTTGGGTGCAACTCCAAAATCTGCTAACAAAGCCTCAAGCTCAGCAAGTTCCTTTTTTTTCCTCTCTTTCTTGGAAAGTTGCCTCTCTGCCTCCTTAGGAGGTGCAGGAACTTCAGGAGCCTTTTTCACCTCAGGCTCTGCTTTTGGATGAACTTGTATCTCTGTTCCTTGTTCTTGTTCTTCCTCCACATCATCATCATCTCCTTCATCAAGAATGTCTTCTTCGCTTTCACTTTCCTGTGACATTGAAATCACATGCATCTCTATCAGAAACCAATGAACAGATATGCATATAACCATGATTTATAGACAACCAGATATTGCAAACTTATATTGCGTAGAAAACTTTCTATAACAGCAAAGGTATACAATCAGATAAATGATATAACCTACAGCAGAGAGAGCAGCTTACTTCAGAGCAACATTCAATTCCCTTTGAGAGAATACAACAACCATGGAACACAGAAAAGTAATATTTTATGAATCATACATTCGACAGGTACAAAGCCTAAGCGAGACATCAACATCAGAAAAAAAAAAGCCAAATCATTCAAAATTATTAAGTCCTCAACGAGAGTAGCACTGAAAGAAAATGAAATCTAAGGAGGCTTATTGCAAGAGACATATTAAACTTGTTTAACAATTCCACTTGAACATTCACGCAACAATGCAATCCATCCCCTTGTCAAATGCATAATCACGATGATAAACCCAAAATCACTAATGATAAAGCAAATGAAAGATTTTGAATTCTGACCTCAACGTGAACGTCTTTAGCATCCGAATGGGACGCTTCAGAGGTGCTCCACACGGACTGAGGCGGAGCAGTAGTAGCGTAATAGTCGTCATCTTCATCATCGCTATCGATATCTACCCAGGCTTTTGCTTTGAGAGGCTTAGGTGCCCAGAAAACCTGTGGCTCAGGCTCCTTTTGTGGATCTTGACGCGATGACGACTTAGAGGAACCTTTGCTCTTACCAGCCTTATCTGACTTCTTCTTCTTCCTCAGAGTATCTAAAGCAGCAAACAAGTTGGTGTTCTGAATCGGCATCGATCCCTCATCTCTCCTGTTTCCACCACCAACCATCTTTTCCCTCTTTCAAACTCAAACAACCCCGATACAGATAACAAGACAACCCACTAGAGTTTTCTTATAAAACCCAGAATCAAAATTTCCCAGTTTCAGCTGAAAGTATCGACGAATGGAACGAAAACGGAAGATGAATCGAGTAAGTCAAGGTGATGAAGGAGGGGATAAGAAAAAAAAAATGATCAATCGTCGCTAATTTCTACGAAAGGATTAATCTTTTATACAAATTCCTAGAAACGGGACCAATAACAAGAAGAATACGGCGAAACTCTGATGGACCGCGATTTGAAAGCGATGGATGATAACTAGGGCTCCAGACCCAGAAACGACAAAACTTATACTGGTGATTAAAAGAAGCGTAAAATAGGAAATTGAAATTGAGAGACAACGAGAAACAAGAGAATCTTGAAAGCTTCGGGAAAGATATGGTGTGTGTCAATCGTTGAGGTTAGAGCTACACGATAAGCAGGTACCGCAATGGGATCTCTCTATTAGGGATTGTTATCTCTCCCTATGGATCAAACCGGAAGTTATATTAGAAAATTGAACCGAAAATTAGATTACACAATCAAACTTAACTTTATTTGTTAATTTATGAACACAAGATTTGATTTAGTGAGTTTGGGCTTGTACTGAATTGTTCGTTGCCCACTTAAAATTTTTAAACCTTGTCAGTTGTCCATTTCGGCCCGCGGATGAATTGGGCTTGACCATTATGGGCCGCGGATTAAATTGGTCATTAGCCTATTTGGACAAATGCAACATTTATATGTCCAAACAATGAAGACTTGGGCCAGGCCTGCGAATGGCCCGCCCAATTAACAACTCTAGATGCAAATGAGTGTTTTGTGTTAAACTCTTGCACCATAAAGAATGGGCTTGCCCCATTCCATTGCATTTTTCAGCAATAGTTTTGAGTTTTCTGGAGAAAATGGCAGGTCCATTGCTCAAAAAATATGTTCAAATATACCACAAAACATCAAGATTCAAACACAGAATTCTGCAAATTATCCTTCAAATTCCAAAATCGATTCTCTACTTATGAGCCAGAAATCGATGAATTTCACAAAAAAAAATACGACAAATGTACTCCGATTAGAAGAGAATCATGCTGCCCTAACATACTATTTAATTCGATGAGCACAATCGAAAAAAGAGAGGACGAGATTTACCGTGAAAGGTGGGATTTGTTCCTCCGGAGGACTAGTTCCGATGAAGAATCTCAGGCGATAAGATTTGATTTTCCGGTGACGTAAAGAAGACGCACAATGATGAAGAAGAACGCGTCAAGTTTATCTCCTCTAATTCTGGTTGGGAGGTGCTCTTGGAGTTGGGAGATGACTACCATTTAATTTAAGACCTCAATAAATCAATCAATTAAACCAATTTTTTTTTTTTTACTTATTGGACAACACATTTTAAATATGTACTGTATTAAATTATTATAATGTGGAAATTTATTTGAAAATTGACCCTAATAAATAAGTGGAATTTAAACAAGTGTAGTGTGATATAGGCAGTGTGTTTAAATAAATAACATAAATTTAGTGTATGTTATAGTAAATAAAAGAAAATATTTATTTAAACATATACAAAAGAAAAAAAAAATTTTACTTACGATGTTGCTACTAATGTTCATTTTTGCAAATAGTGGTCCAATATCTTCACCTACTTAAATGACATTTTCAAATAAAATATGACTGAAAAATAATGTAGGAATCTTGAAATCTTGAGTTGCTTTCTGGAATTTCTTCCAATAGGTGATTATGAGTCGTCAAAAATGTAAATTTTTCAATGTATCATATAATTATATATATATATATATATATATTTATAACCTTGAATATAATGTTTTGGCTAAACACTTTTAAAATGTATGTTCAATTAAGCACTTTTAATGATCATTTTTATACAATATTTACTTTTAAAAGTCACGCAAGGATAAAGATGATGATCCAATGATGTGGAAACCAAAAAGATAATATACAAAATGGCATACAAGAAAACTGATAAGTAGGTGAAATCAAGAAATTTGGACATGACAACTGTCATAATGAAAATTATCTTAGTTGCAACAGTTTTTCAGCTAACAATGTGGTTTCACATAAAGCATCCACAATGTCATTGTATACTTTTTAAACAGTAACTTTAGTAAACGATTCACCAAAAATGTATGCATCTAAATAACATAAAAATAATGGTACAAAATTCTCAGGTATCAAGGAAAATAAATTAGACTCAAACCCAATCCCTTTCGTCCTCTATTGAAGAGTGATCTCATATATGATCGCTTCCAAATTTCCAACGGTACTCCGAGTCCCACAAACTTCATTCATCAGCATCCCGTACTGAGCTCCTTCCCACAATATCGCTGAATCCATCCTGAAAAAACGTTTTAAATCATATGAAAATAGCAGCCATACGAGGAAAATGCAAAAGTTGTGGCTGACAAACTTACTGGCTACTTGTCTAGCCCGTGATACGTATGCTACTATGAACTTGCAATTTCCGTGTCCCCTGATACGCAGAAGCTGCTCAACACTGTCAAATAGCAACGACACACTAGATTGCTGAAAGCTTACGTGTTGTCAAGGTTATCTTTTTCATTACGGTGTAAATCACAGGATTCCTCGATACGGTTCAACTGATCTGAACAGAACCAAAACTGAACTGAACAGAAGATAAATCGTTTAGATTTGATTTTCTCTATTAACACCATTTTTACATTGAAAATTCTTCACACTAAAAATCCGGACCCAAACCTGAACTGTATAGATAAAACTAAGATCAACCACTGTCCTATGCGAATAGATAAAAATATCGTTATCGAACATAAGGATATAGATATCAGCTCCAAGAAGAAGATCAAAGCCATCATTGAGTTTCTGTAAAACATCACCAAGATGATCACTATTTCCTCAGTCTAGCTTTGCAGCTTCTAATTCTGTGGAGAGAAATTTTGAAACAGAACCCATCAACAATATGAAAGATGAGAATCAATAGCTAATCTGATTTGTATTTTTTTTTTTGCTGTAACAATTACTCATCGTTGATGAAGAAAGTCTCCAAGCAGACTATTTCTTCTTCCTCTTCTTCATTTGCTTCTCTCCCTTTCTCACTTTCGCTGAACATCTTTGATTGTAGAAAATAAATCAAGAATACAATAAAATTTCTCAGATTCCAAAAGTCATTTAGGCTTCGAAGTTTGTTCAAACAAATCAAAATCGAAGTTAACTATGCAAAGAGTTGAAGAAAACACATCAGCTCAGAGAGATACTTTAACAGAGAGATTCGGACGGTGCGGCAACAATGGCGTCGATGACTACTGCTGCGGCGGTTCCGTGGGAACTGAAATAAGTGAATTAGAGTAAAGAGGGCATACCAAACCGATAGTTTTTCGGTTATCTGATTTTAACAAGATTAAGACCCAACAAAAAATAAAGAAAAAATGACTCCAAAAAGTTTTTGACAATAACTTGACAATAAAAGTTAGAAAGAAACAACAAAATTCTACTTCACTGTTCAAATTTAATTTCTGATCTTTTGATTAAGAAATATTTAATGGCTCTTATTTTTAATTTTTTCTTTCAAATTACTAAATAATTAATGTTTTCCAATAATTATATGATAACTCACTATTCTTTTAGGTTAAATACCTTATTTTTAATCTTTTTTAGTTGCGGGAGTGTTGTTTGTTACATTTAGGATTTCAAATCATTGATCGAGTTCTACTATACATTAATGAGTTCTTTTATCTGTCGTTGTAGTATAGTAAGTATTCCTTTGTCACGCGGGTGACAGTTCGTTCACGGCGCAAATTTGATATCTTCAATTAATACTAAAAATCTTAAAGCGTTGAAAATCAAATATTATGGAACATGAAAAAAAACTAGAAAATCAAATATTGTGGAACGGAGGGAATAATACAAAAAAACACTAAAACAACATTATTATATTATTAATATATATATATATATATATATATATATATTGACCTGTATATATGTGGGTGTGCAATTTATAATATTACAACTCGTATAAAATAAACCAAAAAAGAAACAAATTGGAAAACAAAATTAGATTATCCGTGCAAAAGACAAAAATAGGAATTAATTATTTGATTTTCTTATTTTTAAATTATTTGGTTTCCCGTTAAACTTACTCACATTGTTGTGTACCCAAGACTTCCTAAGAAATGCAGTCTCTGAACCCGCTGGGGGCATGACCAGACCAAGTGCAGTCTTCAGGCTAAAACAGGCGTAGCAGGATCTGCACTGAACGTCATGGATACTAAGGTTGCAGAGATTTCAGTGGACTCACAACGGAATAGAGTGGCATCGGATACTGCGGCTGGTGTTACTGGTGCGTCAACGCAGTTGGTAACAGGATCGCCATCTAAAACTCATGCTTTCTTACCTTCCGAAACAGTAACAGTTGGTGGCACAGAGGATTGGCCAGGTGTTGTTAAGACTGCACGCGGTTCCCCTATTAAGAAAATCACCGATTCATCTCCTGCC
This sequence comes from Boechera stricta, assembly GCA_018361395.1. Classification (NCBI taxonomy): domain Eukaryota; kingdom Viridiplantae; phylum Streptophyta; class Magnoliopsida; order Brassicales; family Brassicaceae; genus Boechera; species Boechera stricta. The sequence goes on from CM031541.1 coordinate 6,664,449, forward strand.
CCTGAAATTCAAGGCTCGAGCTTGGAAAACAGCACTTCAACTTCACCATCTCATTTCCAAATCCTTGCTCTCATTGATGAGGATGAAAAAAAGGAAGAAGGTGAAATTGAAGATACAGAGGATTAAATTGCAAGTGAAGCTGAGGATGCAATGCCTAAAGGGAATGCGAAATCAAAAGCAAATTCTAAAGGCAAGAAATCGAAGCCAATGACCCGAAAAGAGCAATTCGCTGGGACTAAAACAACGGTACATGGTGGAGAGGGAGTTGTCTCTCCTCTATCACCATGTTTCACCCGAGTTTCCTCGAGAGTTTAACCCGATGTGATCGCAAGTGCACGGTTAAATACAATTGTAGTATAATCGGGATCGATCCACAGAAACTGAGAATAATACACAGAGATTGCAGGAATGAATCTAATCTAGGTTTATAATTATTTTGGAGTTTTAATTCTACTATCTAAAGCGCGTAAAATAATTAAACAATAATTAAATAACTAAATTAAATTGCATAAAGTAAATTGCGTAATTTAAATAACATAAAAATAAATTCCATAAATAAATTACTGAATTAAATTGCATAAAATAAATAGCTGAAAGTAAAGTGCATAAAATAAAAGTGCATAAATTTAAGTGCGGAAATTAAATTACAGAAAATAAATTGGGGAATATAAAGTGCGGGAACGTAAATTGCAGAAATTAAAGTGCAGAAAATAAATAACAGAAAATAAATTGCATAAATTAAATAACATAAATATAAAATAACTTAATTTAAATAACTTAAATAAATAATTTAACAATTGATCTCTAAGGTGAATGAGAACGATTTCCGGGAGTCTATATTTAGGATTTATGTTTTTACCAATTTAGTTTGTGTTTGTCAATTTAGGGATATTTATTATGAGACGCTGTGTAATGTCACACTTGTCCCACTGGCTTTCACGCATTGCGCACAATCCCATCATCGATTACTAAGTATTCATAAACTTTCGTTGAAAATACGAAGTGATTGATAGATCTATTTCTGAAACACAACCCACTCTCGTGGTGAAGTATTCCTAAGGTTTTAACCTAACTTAGCAAGAGTTAGATCAATGATTAATTCTATCAAACAACAAACTTGACCATAGCTAATACTCTCTAATATTCAAGTCTGAAGTTTTAACCCGCTCTCGTGGTGTTAAGGGCTTCTATTCGTATAACCTTGCCTACTGGCTCGGTTATAACCTTAAGCACATCCCATAGGACATAGCTTAACATTAAGAATGAATATTAGAGTAGCTAGACCGATTAAGAACAGCAGACATATGAAATCCTATAACATAGATCCCATCATCAATCTCTACCCAGAGATCTAAAGGATCTACTCACTCATACCTCCGAGGGTGACGGCAGGATATGAGTAGGAAGACATGATAAATAATAAACAAAAGCAGTAAATAAAGTAAAGCAATAAGAAGAAGAAGAAGAACTAAAGCATTATCATAAACAAAACATAAGAACAAAGGGTTTTGAGACTTTTCTCTCTAAGTGGTGGCTACAAAAAAGTGGGAACCTTTCTAATGAGCATTACATGTGTTTATATAGTATTTTGGAGACTTGAAGGAGTCTAGAGCGTCCTCAAGAAGGTTCTGGAAAGCTTTAACTCGCACCCAAAGCTTCCTTATCTTGCAAATTCGCATTAATCAAAGTTTCCTCTTCTGCACAGTGACTCATTATCGACGGCCCTGGGTCGATCCTTGTGGTCGATGTTGGCTCTTCAGGATAGGAATCGACCACTCCTGGTCGATGCTCGCGTCGATGGTCTTTGTCTTCGGCTCCAAGTTTGGGTTCGTGGCCGGGCGTCGATCCCTCCTGGTCAATGGTCTGCTCGAGCCGGGCTTCGACCCCCTTCTGGTCGATGCTCTGGTTTATGCTTCCTTCGGGAAGCTCTTGAGATGGTTTTCCGTGATATTCTTGACCCAAGCAAGTAAAGCCAGAGTCTCCATAGCTTCTTAGGACTCAAAAACACTCCAAAATCATAGATTTTACTCCAAGTACCTATAAACACATAAGCACGTGCAAATGCACTAAAATAGTCCTAAATGCTAGTTAAAACCTATGAATTAACCTATATGATTGCATGAAAATAGGTAAATATGAGTGTTATCAACTCCCCCAGACTTATCTTTTTGTTTGTCCTCAAGCAAATAAATTTAAACTAGCAAAGAAGCTACACAATATCTATTTTTGAACAATACCTTACATTATCTTATCGTATTAATATCCTTCAACTTAGCGAGATAGAAATAGCTCTAAGCGTACTATATGTACTGCACCATAAGTATAGCAAGTTACCTTAATTCGGAGCCACATCCATCTTCGAACTTAGACTCCTCTTTGTTGACTCCTCTTATTTAGTTTAAGCGTGATATCTCGACTTGGAACCATTGATCAAAGGACATGAACACTTACTCTTTCGTATTTCTGTAAGCTCAAGACCGTCTTACTACCATCCCTTTCCTCTTCCTTTTCTCGCTTCAAGGTCAATCGATTTTTTTCCTACTTTTCTAGGGTATCATTTTTTTTTTTATCGATCGCCTTTTTCTTTTCAGCTCTTTACTTTCCTTAGGACAGGTTTTCATGAGAAGCGAATGTTAAAAGTGGTAGCTTCCAACACCCAGTCCACTTCCTTAACACCTATATCCTTTCCGTTTCTTCCTCTTAGGACAGGTTTCTATGAGACGCGAATGTTAAAAGTGGTAGTTTCCAACACCCGGTTCACTTCTTTAATACCTATATCCTTTTCCCTAATTATTGAAGGGAAGGAAGAGGGGAATTGCACTTACTTAGACGTGTCTTGCAGTGACTCGTAGAGGTATCACATCCAATGTATCTAAAGTCCCAAATCGAGAAAATTAAAGTTCATTAAGGTGAAAAGTCAATTTTGAGTCGTAGAAGCCTCCGAGGAAATGGTCCTTTTGGGGTTTGTTGATCCACTTATGAGTTTTCCAATTTTCCTGCTTGAAACTATTTGCTAATTCTCATAAAAGCATAAAAATATTAGTATAGATAACATAGTAATAAAGTTAAATAATTGTTGCCTCAATAAAAACTTTGCCATGAGTTATTGAACCATGGATAAGGGAAAAAGAGTACAACAATTTTTTAAGTCCTAAAGCAAACTAAAAGCATAAATAAAAATGTCAAAAACAAAAGAAGACATAAAATGTTAGGAATAAGTTTACGATGTCTCCCCCAAACTTAATTTTCACCGTCTCGGTGAAGATAAATCAAAAGGGAAAAACATCGTAAACAATACATAGTAGAAAAAATAAAAATGTCGAAAAAATAAAAAGAAAAATAAAGAAATGTCTTACTAAAAATCAGTAGACTCCGAACTGCTGAACGACATCGGAGGGTTGCTCGAGCTAGCTGATGGAGAACGTGGGGCACGGCGTTTTCCTCATTGACGTGCCTCATGTGATTATGCGCGCGGGGCTTCCAGAGGAACTCTAGAAGAACTCGGCATGTCATGTATGGAATGGCGATGTGGTGGTGGTGAGCTAGGTGGTGGAGCTTTTGATTTCCTCATTTATTTCTGCAAAATTAACAAACTCAATACTCAAATTACCATTATGTGGCCCATGGTATTAAGCAAAACTAAACTTAAATAAATTTTAATAACACCCTAATTGCTTAATACCATGATACCACATCCAATAAATCAATCATATTCAAAAACTCTCATTAAAGTAACAACACAATTATTTTAACAATAAATGACTTTTATATTATTAGAAAAATTAGAACTAAATATATGTCTACTTAATTACTAATCCAATTTGCCCAATAATACAATACCAATTTCAATTTATCATTAAAATTATTATTTTTTAATTTCCCCAAAATTAATTTCTTAATCCCAATTAAGAACCCTAACTACCAATCAACCTAAATTCCTCAACTTATACTAAAATTGACTTCTAATTCCAACTTCTCTATCATAATCTAGCAAAGCCCATGATTTTTAAACTAATCCAACCACAATTCCTCATAAAATCAAGCTTTTACAACTATGGAGAATTTGAGAGTTTAGAGATTATACCTTGAGTTGAAGAGGAGATTAAGGGAGTGGTAAGAGAGTAATCTAGAGTACATAGTAGCTAATCTTCACAAATAAATCAAGATTGAGTGGTAGGAGCAAAAGGGGAGTGAAAGAGCTTTCAGAGAGCTTTAATGGAGTATAAAAATTGATTTTGAGAAGGAGGAAGAAGGGTGGGACGATTTTTTTGTGTTTATAAAGGAATAAACCGGGTCAAATTACTTACCTTAACCGGATTGAACTGAAGAAAATTGATTTTGACCTTAAACCGAAGAGCATCGACCACGTACGGTCGATGCTCGCGTTTTTCTTTGAGCGTCGACGACTCACGGTCAACGTCTTGTTGGCTTGTCAAGTTTTGGAGCAGCATTGACCACTCTCGGTCAACGGTCACATCGATGTCCTTTGTTTCTTCATCGAAAATCTTCGTTTGACCTTTGATTTTTCTGTGAGACAATACAAGACTAAAAATATGCAAGAAAGAAGAATTGTTAGTGTTAGTGTTAGTTCTACTGAGATAACATGAGAGTGCCTCTCAAGTGCGTTCGTTTAACTTCGTCGAGCTCGACGATGTTACCGAATGGGTTGTCAGCTCCCACGGTTGCAAGTCCTTGTTTATTTTTATTTTTCTTAACGGTGCGAATATCCTGGAAATTAAAACAGAAAAACAGAGAACAGAAAAACGAAGAAAGAAAACGAAAATGACGAAATTGGAAAGTTTAAAATAAAAACGAAAATTGAACAATAAGTATTAAAATGATAGAATTTTTTTATTTTTTTTTATTTTTAACGTTGTGAACTCGACAGTCTTACGAAATAAACCGGTGGAAGTTCTAGTTGAGGTTTTGGTGGGGTCTATCAGTCGGGATGATATTATAGAACATGTCTTTGTTCACAAATGTGAACAAGACTTCTCGTTGTGGAATCCTGGTTACAGCACATCCGTTCATACTACCTTCTTTTCATTGATGGAGATCCTTCTCTTTCAAAGTTCTTTGAGATTGAGATATGTGGTTTAGGCTTTTTCATCACCGCTCTTATCGAGACAGGGAGTGAACCTCCAAGGATGTTGTTATGTAGATGTTTTGGAACTGAGGGAATGATCTCGGCATGTTTCAACAATGCATCGGTCCCTTCTGCTCGATGTGAATGTCCGGTGATCACCCTTGGAGTGATATCGGCCATGCCGGATCGGTATGATGGTTCCAGCTCTGAGTCGACTGCTCCTGATCGATGGTAAGCCCGATGGCTTGTCTCTGGAGGAGCATCGGCCGCCTGTGGCCGACGGAGTAGTTCGTCAGACTGAGCATCGACCATGTAAGGTCGATGCTTTTGCTCGACGGGCTTCGTCCCATATATCCATTTCTCGTCCATCCAGTCCAGCAACTTGTCCATTCCTAGCATCCTTTAAACCTTAGATTCTGAAAAATATTCAAAGACAAGAAAAATTAAACGTAATAAATAAAAACCTAGTCTCAGATTCAGACCAAATCTCTATGGCTATTGCTACAGTCCTCGGAAACGGCGCCAAAAACTTGGTGGAGAGGGAGTTCTTACGCTCTCCTCTATCACCAGGTTTCACCCGAGTTTCCTCGAGAGTTTAACCTGATGTGACCGCAAGTGCACGGTTAAATGTAATCGTAGTATAATCGGGATCGATACACAGAGACTGAGAATAAAACACAGAGATTGCAGGAATGAATCTAATCTAGGTGAATTATAATTGTTTTGGAGTTTTAATTCTACTATCTAAAGCGCGTAAAATAATTAAACGATAATTAAATAACTAAATTAAATTGTATAAAGTAAATTGCATAATTTAAATAACATAAAAATAAACTGCATAAATAAATTACTGAATTAAATTGCATAAATGAAAGTACGGAAATTAAATTACAGAAAATAAATTACGAAAATATAAAGTGCGGGAACGTAAATTGCAGAAATTAAAGTGCAGAAAATAAATAACAGAAAATAAATGGTAAATTAAATAACATAAATATAAAATAACTAAATTTAAAGAAAAAATTACCGTCAATGCCACAAAAATTTTGTTGACCTCGACAAATGCCAAAAGATTGTGTTGACTTCGATTTATGCCATAAGAGTCCTGTAGCATATATGCATGTTGACCGATTTACCCTTTGTTTTTTTGTCCCCCTTGCCTCCATCGTAACCCTTGTGTCTTCAGGTCTTAGTTATAGGCGGGATTTGCGATTTGATTTTTAAATTCAATTTTTATTTTTTAATTTTCTGTTGGAAATTAGTTTTAAGATAAGCTGGGTTAAGTTGCGAAAATCGAGGACATACCAAAATTGTTTTGTGGACGAAACCAGTTTTCCCAATTTTACCCTTTGATTGTCAGTGGGCTGAAAGTATGTTTAGAAAAAGAAAAGAAGGTAAATCGGGGACAAAATTTTTGTCTATGATATTTTTGGTTTATGATTTCGCGTGAAACTAAAAAAATTTTCTGCTTTCTATTGTTCTTCGCAGAAATGGCAGGGCGACAAAGAATCAAGAAGAAAATTGAGGTCCAAGTTCCTCTGCTGTTGAGAAGAGTTTGGGTGCTGTTTCTTGGTCTTTATCTTTCTCTTTTGAGATATGCGATTCGAGGAAAACTGGATTCATCGCCAACCCTATGCTCGCGTGTCGTCATTCAACAGAAGTAACTTTCGTGTTTTTTTTTTTGCCCTGTTCTGAAACATCCTTGTGGTGTTGTCTCCCATTGGCTGTTCTGATTTTACTCGGTTCCATTGCAGGCGGTAGGTCGTCGGGTAGGGGGTGAAACGCTGCTCGTCCTAGTTGGTGAGTGGTCATGTTCCGATGAGAGCTCTTGGAAATTTATTACAAGCAGAGGTCAGATGGCTCGGTCTATTACTCTGACGAGGGATATGAGATTCTGTGACATGAAGTATGAAATTGCCAAAGTTTTTGAAGTGGAATTAGCGTGTATAAATGTTGTTATCACTTTTTGGTATCCGGGGGAAACAATTATGTTCACGCAAACCAAAATGTCTCCAGTCTCAATTATTTCCGACAGTGATCTCATCCAATTTCGAAAGAAACGTGTGTTGTTCGATGACTTCAACATCTATGTTGCTTTCTGTGATAAAGACAGTGCTTCCCTGTGCAGAGAAGAATTTCCCGGGAAGGGAAACTCTAAATCTGGTTTTGACGTTCCTAGGCAGCTCAACGATTCACGTATTGATGATGATGTCCTGTTGGCGTTTGTTGAGGGTGTTGAAGCGTATCATAGGCAGAACCAACATACCTCCCTTTGTCTTAATTCTCGTCCCAATGGAGAGTTGCAGCTGAAGCGGAAGGCTGCTGGCGGTGATGGTTTTTGTCAGGACGGAAATGCCATTGAAACCCCAGAAAGAGTGTATGTTGCGCTAAAAAGGAGTCGGAAGCAAGTTGGTATTAGTGTAGATGCTATATCTGATGACTTGAATGGAGGTAATGTGTCATCTGAAAATTATGTCCATCGAGGGGACGATCTTGCGCGTTCTCCTGTGGATACCTGCTGGTGTTGCTGGAGGTCTGTCTCATGGTGTTGGTATCTCTGAGGATGATCCTGATTATGGTTTTCATGCGCTGTTAGCTTTAATAGATAAAGATTTGGATGAAATACCCCCTCCCTGTGGCCAATCGAACGAATGTGTTGGTAATGGAGATCCATCTGTCCATTGTTCAAGTAAGATTCTTCTACTTTAAGCAGAACCTTTAGGTTTTAGTCTAGGCCGTGATGAGGATAGCAATGCAGGATCTACCATTCCAAGTATTCCCGATGAACAAGAAACAATGGTGAAAGGTTCAATATTTGAGGTAGGGGTCCATCTGGCCAGTGTCCAAGCAATATCCCTTTGCGGCAGCCTGTCCCTCGAAGCTTAAGTGCTGACCTGGATGAGGATAATAATGGTACTAGCTCCATGCCAACTTCATCTGCAGTTCCAATGAATAGCAGCTATGACGAAGATGAGGTTATGAATTTGGCCTCTGCTACGTTTTCAGATGATGATGATTTGCTAACTGATGCTCCTCCAGAACTTGATAATATGCCAGTGTCCCCCCAGGAAGAAAGAAACATGGATTTAAAAATGGCTGAGGATGCTATATATGTTGGGAGAATTTTTCCAAATAAGGAGGAGCTAAACAAGTTTTTATCGATGTCTGCAATGAAGAGGCTATTTTGTTACAGGGTAACAAAGTTAAATTCGGTTAGGCTTATTGTCAACTGTGTTGACTGGAATTGTAGCTGACGCCTGTATGCCATTGCTCACAAATTCTCTGATAATTTTGAAATAAAGACCCTTCAATTGAAACATAACTGTGATTTGCGTCGAGGTCGAGATATGGGGAGAAAGCTACGTCGAAGGTTTTGGCAGATCTTATTTAGTCTAAATTTGCAAGTGGAAAGAAAGGTACCCGTGCATGTGAGTTACCCGATATGCTTTTGGCTGAGCTTAAGGTTTCTATATCATATATGAAAGCTTGGCATGCGAAGGAGCTTGTGATGGCTAGAGTTAGGGGGAATGAGGAAGATAGCTTTAGGTTTTTGTGTACTTATCTCCATCTTCTGAAGACAACTAATCCTGGTACATTGACAGATGTGGTAACTTCTGAAGACAAATTTGGCAAGTCCCAATTTAAGTATCTTTTTTTGTCGTTTGGTGCCTCTATTGCTGGGTATACCTTCTTGAGGAAGGTTATAGTTATAGACGGTACTCAGATGAAGAGTAAATATAAAGAGTGCTTAGTGGCTGCTAGTTGCCAAGATGGGAACTTGCAAATATTCCCATTGGCATTCGGAGTCGTTGATGGGGAAAATGAAGCCTCTTGGATTTGGTTCTTCCAGAATTTAGCAAAGGTTGTTCCAAATGAGTCAGATCTTGTCTTCATTTCAGATAGGCACCCGACCATATATGCAGCCTTGCAGAAAGTCAACCCAACTGCTCATCACGCCGCGTGCACTGTCCATCTTTGTCTTAATGTGAACCATCGTTTCAAGAATGAAGACCTAGCTGCTGTCGTTTCGAAAACTGTGATGGTTTATATTGTTGGAGATTTTAGATATTGGTGGGTGGAGATTGAGAAACGTAGTCCTTCTTGTGCGCTGTACCTACTTAAAATAGGTCTCCCCCACTGGACTTTGTCCCACTTTCCAGGGCGTCGTTATAATATTATGAGCAGCAACATTTATGAATCTTTAAACTCTGCTTTGAACAAAGCAATTGACTATCCCCCTTGTTTCCATGTTGGAATTCCTCCGCATGAAGCTGGTGAGATGGTTTAGTATAAGGCGAGAAAAGGCTAAACAATTGAAGACTCGGTGCACGACAGAGATTGAGAAATTGCTGGTTTCTCACCATAATGAAGCTGTTGATTGTGGTGTATTAGATGCTAGCGAGTGGATTTATCAAGTTAATGATGGCATGGGTTGTGTTTTTATAGTTGATTTGGAAAACAAACCATGTTCGTGTCGGGTATTTGATGTCCTCCATAGTTGCTCGTCGTCCTAGATAGCTTGATATATACTCTCTAATTGGCGAATGTTATAGTGTGGAGCAGTGGTATAAAGTTTATGAGCAAGTGATTCTTCCGCTTCCAAAGGTTGCTGATGTTGACATCCCTGGTTCGGTTTCATCTGTTGATCTTTAACCCCCAGCGACCAAAAGGCCTTCTGGGAGGCCTCGCAAACTACGCATTCCTTCCCGGGGAGAAATTCATCCAGTATGTTCTATTAATTTTGGTCCTTTTTAACATTATTAGCTTGGGTTCATATTAATTCTAACTCTTTTCTTCCTTTCAGTCCGTGAGCAATGGCCATTTATCGAGGATATATGTTGGCATGGACATCAACGGGTCATATGGACATATCCTTTCATGGACATGATTCTTCGATCATTCTTCATGTCCACCCTTTTTTTTGTCGACCAGATGTCTACGTATGGACCCATCCCATCATGGACATAATCTCGTGATCAATGGACATTGATCGGCTAGATTCTATGATCATTATTTATGTCTACGTCTAGACACATCACATCATAGACATAATTGCGTGATTAATTTGCCAGTGATCGTCTATATATGTTGGCGTGGACATCATAGGGTCCTATGGACATATCCTTCCATGGCCATGATTACTCGATCATTCACTATGTCTACGAATGGACACATACCATCATGGATATAATCCCGTGTTCAATGGACATTGATCGTCTAGATTCCGCGAGCCATCCTTTCATGGACATGTTTAGCCGATCATTATTTATAACGTTACGCTGTGGACATCGCATGGTCGTATGGGCATATCGCATCATGGACATGATCCCTCGTTCCTTTTTTATATCCTTCAAAATTTAATGCATACGTATCGCAATGGACATAATCAAATGTCTACGTATGGACATATTGCATCAGATGGACATTGATCGCCTAGATTCCGCGATCATTATTTGTGTCTACGTATTGACACATCTCATCATGGACATAATTTTGTGAGCATTGGACATTTATCGAGGATATATGTTTGCATGGACATCAAAGGGTCCTATGGACATATCCTTTCATGGACATGAATCCTCGATCATTCTTTATGTCCACCCTTTTTTTTGTCGGCAAGATGTTTATATAGGTCAATTTCTTACTGCACTATCATGTCATTGTAGTACAGAAAGGTATCAATCCAAATGGGTGCGATATTAGCCAGAAAGGATGTAATCTAATCAGTTTCAGTCAAGCCAAGCAGTATAGGATGTGAAACTAACAACCTAAGAAAGCAATTATCAAAAGCATAACAGAAACTAACAACAGAAACTAACAGAGGCTAACAGAACGATAGTTACTAACAGAGACTAGCAAAAGCAGTAAAACAGAAATCAATCAAGCAAGAGAAGCTCCTAAGGATGGGGTTATTGACTTAGTGTATCCTCTCAATCTACCTAGGTGGTTTAGCAAAACTCAAGCAGAGCTAATCCCTAGACAATAAACTCAAAAGCAGTTAAGTCCATTCCCATGATAAGTAACCTCAAGCTAATCCAGTTCCAGACCTAAATCCCTTTAGCGAAATCTAGCTTAGCAGGCATTAAGATTCAGCTTATTAAAGTCAATAAACACCCTAGATAACTAATCCCTTAGGCTAGGAATGTAAATCTCTGAAATTAGTTCAGTCAGGCATTTCATCAAACACCTTTTGGGCGTGGAAATACCTAGGTTCTAATTCCAATTGATCAGAGAGTAATTAGCATTGAGAACACTAATCCAGAAGGGAAATCAAGCAATTTACACTTAAACCACCTAGGAGACTAAGATTCCACACCTAATCTATCCCATCCTTAAGAATCCTAATGACTACTCAGAACCCATGAAGAACATCAAAATCATAAACCCAAAAATCAATAAAACTTACATAATCAGAAAGATAAGGAAGAGAATAGATAGAAATGAAAGATTCAAACACAAATACTCAGTAGATTCAAAGTTATAGGATCTAGGAAGCAAGAACAGATGAAGAAAGCTTAAAAACGAGTTCTCCCTCATCTGAGATTAATACAGAGTATATATAGTCTTAAGGATCGCAAAAAGACAAAATAACTAAATTCGGGGGTGCACTCGACCAGGGTGGTCGAGTGTCTTGGTCGAGCTGGGCCAAAACTTCAAGACTGCATTTTTATTCTTTAGCTCGATCAGCCAGCTCGACCATGGGTGGTCGAGCTGAGTCCAAAAACTTCAAGACGCCACCTTTATGCTCAGCTCGATCATCCAGCTCGACCACCCATGGTCGAGCTGGGTCCAAAAACTTCAAGATTGCATTTTTCTGATCAGCTCGACCTCCTCCTCCAAGATGTCTGATTTGTGCTCCACTCGACCTCAACATCTCCAACATCTCCAATAATCCTTAAATGCACCTAAAACAACTCTAAAATGCGATATGTATGCAATCCTAATGCAAAACACTCTAAGTATGCAAAACTAGAAACAAATGCTAATAATATGCTATTAAACAAGGCTAAATGGGTGCTAAATGCATGCTAAAACGATGTAAAATATAGACATATCAAATCCCCCAAACTTAGGCTTTGCTTGCCCTCAAGCAAACATATAAGAATAATATGAAGGAGAGGTTTGAAAATTGGGATTTAGAACCAAAACATGCTGATATAATAGATGATCTCAATGTCCAGGTTGCTAGTTCTAGAATGCAAAGTATATGAACTCTACTTAAAAACTTTAGCCATACTCTTCACGGCACAATTTCAATTAAGTCTCAACCTAGACATGCATTCAAATCTACCATTCCCTTTAACATTCAATTAAGCAGAAACCATGAATCAAGCTATGCACATTCAATGAACTCATTTGGCTAAGGGTAGGTTAAGAACAAAAGATGGTCCCTTTCACGTGGTTTGATCGGTTGAGCAGGGGATCTCGAAAAAGGAATGAGCTTCAGTAAAATGCTAAAAGTAAGAACCAACCTATGCATACAAGAATAGACTCTCATCTACCCAATCATACACAAGTGTTCTTAACCCCCAGTTCTAAACCCAGAAAGTTGTCCTAATTCTACCCTTAACACTTAAGGCAATTTGCCTTGAACTTTTCTTGGATCACACTCTTTTTTTCTTTCTTTTTGTTCTTGTTCTAGGAGAGGTTCTTTATCTTAGCAATTGGGGTCTTTCTTTTGGTTTTCACTACCGCTTGGCTTTTCTATATATATATATATATATTTTCAGACTTTAAGCTTTGCCTTTCTTTTCTTATTCTTAGCATACCCCCAAATCCTTTACTAGACTAACATATTTTCAGATCATTCCTCTCCTAAGAACTTTTAACCTTTTTTTTTCATCTTTCTCCAAGTTTTCTTTCTTTCTTTTCACAACAAACCTTATAATACCCAATGATCAAGATCCCACATAGTCTATCGATTCAAAATTACCGAGCAGGCTACATGAGATTACATCCTTGTCGGCTCAAACCTAACACTTTACCAAGCTCATTCAGAAATACGCCTCACCACTCATAAAGTAATAACATGGCTAGAAAGAAAGCTAGGCTAAGGGCATGGTAAAACTGTTCTAATGATGAAACACTACTTGGATTAACAAGTGGTAAGCAGTGAAAGAAAATCCAGTATGTATATGGTATCCATGAGTTAAAGAACTGACTTTAAGTGGGTAATCTTTAAGAAGACAAGTGGCTTTTCGTGAATGGCGTCTCCAAAAGTGATGGGTGATGGGTGATAAGTGATGTTTCTTATCCCTAAACTATTTAACATCTCATGGGACATCACATTCACACTTGAACCAGAATCGCATAGAGCATCCTCAATTTTGAAATCACCAAGCCGGAGTTATGGAGAACATGCAGGTTCCCAAGCTTGGGAGAGGCGAGGCTCATCTTTCTCGTGCTTGGTGAATCAATGAAATCGACACTACCCTCTGATTCCCTCATGTTTTTGTCAAAAATTGCCTTATACTTCTCCATTAGGTCCTTTTTTTGAATCTTCCTGGGAAAGGCAGTTTTTGTTTGTAAGGAGGAACAAAGGGTGCTTTTCTTTTCTCGAAACAACCGGTTTTGCAGTAGGTGGAGGGCTAGCCGACCAGGATTGCTTGGTAGCCTCCAGTCGAGTTTCTTGGTCTTCTTTGCAATTCAAATCCTCCCCATCGTCAACTTCACTGTCCACAGTGACTGGAGTAGTGCCTACTCTTACTAGGAGCGCTTTTCCGATTGCATTGGTGGGAGCATCTGAGCCATAAAGCAAAAACTCAATTTCTCTAACTGCAGCTTCATGATCAGCAATGGGACTTGATTCCAATGAAAATATGGCATTGTACTCCTTTGGGGTCTGGATTGCTTTGCTAGGAAGTTGTCGATAGGTGCTGTGGAGGAAGTAGATGTAGTTTTGCCCTCAACTTAATCTCGGAGTTCAATGTCCGATCTTGCTGTTGAGGACATTGTAGTTGTAATCCAGCTTGGTGTTGAGTTCTGCTGCTGTCCTGAAAAGTTGTTGCAGCATGTTCGTTATTTGTTGATCAGAGGCTGGGAGGTGGAGCTTGGTGAGGTGTAAACCAGGTGGTGGATAACTGCTGCTGTAGTGCTGCTTAGGTAAAAGATGTTGATTGTAAGCGACAAAAAGCTTAGACTGATTTGGCTTCTGCGAGGCGGGTAGACTTGATCCTGAGGGTTAGCAACGTTGGTGCTCTTATATGAGAGATTGGGTTGGTCTTGTAGTTGATGAAACGTTGTGTAGCCTCCTTGATTCTGAATATAGCTGACCTCTTCCATACCGTACCACTCCCCATGCGGAATAAAGATAGTGATTCACTAGCAAAGTGAACATGCTTGCTAGTGGAGGGTCGTCAATTTGGCATTCAAAGCCTTGATTTCCTTCCTATGCCTTTCTTGGAATCAACACTGCTTCTCAGCTACATCATATTCAGCGGTGTAGTTACCATCGGATTGAGCAAGGTTCTCCACAAGTTCCTTTCAACATCCTTGTTGAGGAAGTTGCCATTGTATGTATCGAAGCATTCTGACCTTTGGTTGAACTTCTCTGTAAAGGGTGCTTAGGAGGGACTCATTGCTGAAACCATGGTGAGGACATTGAATAGTGTAGCCCAACGAAGCGTTCAGCATTCACAAAGGTCTATCTCTTTTGAGAAACTCCGGATATCTCATTCTGGAGGCGGCTGTTAGCATTGGAGAAGAACTTGGCGAGGAAAGCTTTCTTGCGGTCATCCCATGGTATAGAGCCATGGGGTAGATTCTTCTCCAGAGACAGGCTTTGTCACGAGAGAGAGAAAGAGTCTCGGCTTGAAACCATCTTCAGACTCCATTAATCTTGAAGAGGCTGCATCAAACTCATCGTGATCAAGAGGATCTTCCATAGGCGTCCATGGAACTTGTTGCTTTGCACCATAACTATCAAGCCACTCTTGATCTCAAAGTTGTTGTTACGGCTGTAGGAGGTACAATCCCTTGCCTATTGGTGTGAGTGTTGGGAGCATCTCCTACGCCCGATCGAGCGTGGCCTCCCACGATGAGGCACATGTTGAGGCTGTGGTGGTGGATTATCATCAGCCATTTCCAGTGGATCCTGTTGATCTACTGCGAGTATTCTCTCTGCTCACCGCTGTTGTGGTAGCTTGTTAATATTGTCGAGGTAGCGGATGAGGTTCTGACTTGATCATTGACTATGTCTACGAATGGACACATACCATCATGGACATACTCCAGTGATCACTGGACATTGATCGTCTAGATTCTACGAGCCATCCTTTCATGGACATGATTAGCCGATCATTATTTATGTCTACTTTACGCTATGGACATCGAAGGGTCGTATGGGCATATCGCATCATGGACATGATCCCTCGTTCCTTTTTTATATCCTTCAAAATTTAATGCATACGTATTTATGTCTACGTCTAGATACATCACATCATGGACGTAATTGTGTAATCAGTTTGAAAGTGATCGTCTATATATGTTGGCGTGGACATCATAGGGTCCCATGGACATATTTTTTCATGGACATGATTAGGTCGTATGGACATATCGCATCATGGACATGATCCCTCGTTCCTTTTTTTATGTCCTTGATAGCATCGTATTTTACAGGCTTTTTTGCATACATTTAACTTAGTTTTATATGTTTCTAACTTGCATTTAGGATAGTTTTAATGCATTTGCATTTGTTTTATGTGTTTATAGGTACTTGGAGGAAATCGTACACTTTCATAGCATTTTGGGACCTTAAGAAGCTATAGGGACCTTGGAGCTACTTTTTGGGGCCAAGAACATTATGAAGAAACATCTCAAGAGCCTCACAAAGGAAGCAGCAGCCATAGCATCGACCGTGGCCGGTCGACGCCCATCCCTGCGCAAGCCATCGACAGTCAGCATCGACCGCGGCCTGTCGATGCTCTACCTCGGACCTGAACTTGAAGACGAAGACAATCGACGCAAGCATCGACCGTGGCCTGTCGACGTCCATCCTGGAAAATCCCATCGACCACAAGCATCGACCATGGCTCATCGATGCTGAGTCACTGTGCAGAAAAAGAAACTTCGGTTAATGTGAAATGCAACTTAAGGAAAGATTTAGGTCGAGTTTAAGAGCTTCCAAAGCCTTCTAAGGACACCCTAGACTCCTCCAAGCCTCCTAAACTCTATATAAACTCATGTATTCTCACTAGAATGAAGTTTAGACTCTCTAGCCACATTTTGTCTCATTTTCAATAAAGAGTTCTTCTTTTAGGTTTACTCCTTTCTTATGCTTTTGCTTATGTTTATGCTTTGATTTATATTTATGTTCTTGTTCTTTAGTTTCTTATTTACTATTTTATGAACCTAATCCTTGTCTTTGCCGTCACCCTCGGAAAGACAAGAGAGTAGATCCTTTAGATCACTAGGGTGGTGGTCGATGATGGGATTGAAGATATAGGATTCAATATGTCTGATTGCTCTTGACCGATCTAACTACTCTAATATGCACTCTTAATGCTAAGTCATGTCCTACGGGATGTGCTTAAGGTTATAACCAAATCAATAGATGAGGTTATACGAATAAAAGCCCTTAGCAGCACGAGAGTGGGTTAAAACTTTGGACTTGCATATTAGGGAGTATTAGTTAGCATCGAGCTTGTTGTTTGATAGAGTATCTTAATGCTTATCTAGCTGTGGCCAAAGTTAGATAATGATCTCAGGAATACATCATCACGAGAGTGGGATTGTATTCTAGAAATAGATCTGTCATTCACTCTTCGTCTTAGACACACCTATAACACAAGCTAAACACTTGGTTAATCGGCTGGTAGTGTGACAACGCCAATCGATGTGTCTATCACACATAAAAGTAATCGATGATGGGATGCGCTTAATGCGTGAAGGTCGCCACGAGAGTGGGTCTGACACAGTGTCTAGTATACTACGAGAGTGGACTAGCCTACTTCGAATATCCGTAGATTGACAACACAAACTTAAAAGGTTAAGCATAAATCCTATAATCTGAAATCCCTGATAAATCGACTATCATCTTATTTACTGTAAATAATTAATTTAGTATTTTATTTATGTTATTTTATTTATATTTATTTATTTAATTTTCTGCAATTTAAATTTATGCAATTTATATTTCCGCAAGTTAATTTATACAAATTACTTTCCAGCAATTTACATTTCCGCAATTTATATTTGTGCACTTTTAATTTATGCACTTTAATTTTTGCAATTTAGTTTCCGCAATTTATATTTCTGTAATTTACTTTTCCGCACAGTAATTTTTGCAATTTACTTTATGCACTTTATTTTCAGTAATTTAATTTATGCAATTTAATTTTAGTATTTTATTTTAAGTATTTTATTTATGCAATTTAATTTATGTTATTTATTTTATGTTATTTAATTTATGTCTTTTATTTTATGTCTTTTATTTATTTCAATTGCATCATATAGCTTTAGACACAACCCTCTATTTTATTATTCCGCCTAGATTAGATTTGCATTTGCATTCTCTGTGTAGTTATTCTATTCTCTCTGTGGATCGATCCCGTTTGTACCACAACTGCATTTAACTATGCACTTGCGGTCAAATCGGGTTAAACTCTCGAGAGTACCTTATAAGTATCTCGCGGGTGAAACCTGAGACGAGGTAGAAACTAAACCTTCCTGCCTCGCTGTCAAGTTTTTGGCACCGTTGCCGAGAGAATATGCAATAGCCATAGAGTTTTGATGTGAATCTGAGACTAGGCGTTTACGTATTACTAACTTGCTAATTTTTCTTTTCAAATTTCAAGTAAATAAACTCAAAAGAATGGTGTCAGAGATGACTCCTAAGGAGATAGTCAAGGTGATTAGTTTGAGGAATGATAAAAGAATAGGAAGCGACATAGCAACAGACTCTGAGGAGAGCCGCGTCAGAGTGCGTCAACCAAAATGGCACAAAGCTCTAAACATCGAGCACCATCAGCGAGCGGAGCAACCCGATGCACTCAGAACCCGAATCTCCAGCGCCTTGCGTCAACTCCGTCCGGTCGATGCTGCTGCCATAGTACACGCTAGCTGGAGTCAGCATAAACCAACCCCAGCCGATGCACCTGCTGCCCAACGGCTCACCAGACGCCAGCATCGACTTGCCAGGGTCGATGTTCCAGCCGCTAGACACCAGCATCGACGAGCCACAGTCGATTCTCGTACCATCAGACAGTGGCATCGACCAGGCACCATCAATGCTCTCCCAGAAATTGACGACGCTCACTCCTCGACGACGAAACGACCTGATTACTTGACAAAGCAGAAATGTAACGTTGTGACAACCAATAGAATCCTTGGCTCGGTGACACATTCAACAAGACAAGGTTCGAGATGATAGTCAAGAGTATACCAAAAGCAACTTCTTTCAAAGATGCGTGGAAAAGGTACCCTTTGGAGGAATGCTTTGATGCGGGTGAAAAGATCTATAATGTGGAAAAGTTATTCAGAAAGGCTCGCCTCCCCAACAGCCCCAATTCTGATCGTCCCCTACCGCCAACGGAGTATAGTGACATAGAATGGCTCTTCAAGCAGATAAGCGGAGAGAATCTCTGTCAATTTTATCGTCTTGTTGAGACACTCCCAAGAGATGTTACATTTGAACAAGCCCTTTTCAAGCATAACCTAGATCTCTACTTCAGCGAGTCAAAGGAGACTATCAAAGAGATCAAGGAACTCTACCTAGAGATCAAAGAACTCGATAGAAAAATTTTCAAAAGAAGTAGCCCCGGTCTTTTCAAGGTACCCTGTTCAATACTTGGTCATGAATTTAATGATGCCTTGTACGATTCTAGTGCTAGCATTAGCGTGATATCATTGAAGAGAGCCAAGACGTTGGGACTCAACAACCTTACACCTACAACTATTCAAATCCGGTTTGCAAATGCTGAGATGGTATATCCGCATGGCATAGCTGAAAATGTCGAAGTATGGATAGGCAATCGCAGAGTCTTGACCGATTTCCATGTGATCGATATGAGGGCAGATGACGACAGTCTAATCGTCTTCGGTTTACCTTTCCGTGCAACAGTCAGAGCAGTTATTGATTGGCCTACTAGAAGAGTCTCATTCACCTACATAGACGAGGCGTGTTCTGGCGCGCGATTAATAGCATTCCATGATGCTATCCGGAAAGGAGATATTTTGGTACTAACACACGGGTCAATGAAGATACGCCTATCGGAGAGCGACTAGACCACCACCTCTTGTCCGAACCACTCAGCTCACACCCAAGACAGCAGATCCTTCGACGAACGGCCAGAATAAGAACCAGTCGATAATTATGCCCGGGAGGAACTTATGAAATCTTATTTTATTATGCTGCACAATTAGATTTGCATTTGCATTCTCTGTGTAGTTATTCTATTCTCTCTGTGGATCGATCCCGTTTGTACTACAACTGTATTTAACAGTGCACTTGCGGTCACATCGGGTTAAACTCTCGAGACTACCTTATAGGTAGCTCTCGGGTGAAATCTTAGACGATGTAGAAACTAAACCTTCCTGCCTCGCTGTCAGTCCTTCAAAATTTAATGCCTATATATCCCAGTGGACACCATGGGGTCCAATGGACATATCCCATCATGGGCATGCTTCCTCCATCAATGGTCATGTATCGTCTATATATGTAGCAATGGACAAAGTTTTTGATGCGCAAGATTCCTTTATCTTTGTCCATTACTGTTAGTATCATGCCCCTGATTCCTTAATCAACAATGATTCAATTAACATTGATCGTCCATATATGTTGGCATGGACATCAAAGGATCCTATGGACATATCCTTTCATGGACATGATTACTCGATCATTCACTATGTCTACGAATGGACACATACCATCATGGACATAATCTCGTGATCAATGGACATTGATCGTCTAGATTCCGCGATCATTATTTATGTCTACGTATAGAATCATCTCAACATCGACATAGCTGCGTGATTAATTTGACTTTGATCGTCTATATATCTATGGATATATCGCATCATGGACATGATCCCTCGGTTTTTTTATGTCCTTCAAAATTTAATGCCTACGTATCGCACCTATGGACATACCCCATCATGGGCATGATTCCTCGATCAATGGTCATTTATCGTCTATATATGTAGACATGGACAAAGTTTTCGATGGACATGATTCCTTTATTTTTGTCTATCCTGTTTGTATCATGCCCTCGATTCCTTAATCGACATTGATTCAATTGACATTGATCGTCCATATACGTTGGCATGGACATCAAAGGGTCCTATGGACATATCCTTTCATGGACATGATTACTCGATCATTATTTATGTCTACGAATGGGTACATCGAATCATGGTCATAATTCCGTCAGCAATGGACATTTATCAAGGTTATATGTTGGCATGGACATCAAAGGGTCGTATGGACATATCCTTTCATGGACATGATTCCTCGATCATTCTTTATGTCAATGCTTATTAATGTCGAGCAGATGTCAATGAATGGACACATCCTATCTTAGACATAATACCGTGGTCAATCGACATTGATCGTCTAGATTCCGCGATCATTATTTATGTGTACGTATAGACACATCTCAACATAAAGCAAGATGGGATCCTTAATTATGTCTACGTTTTGCTGTGGATATCAAAAGGTCGTATGGACATATCGTCTAATGGACATGATTCCTCGATCCTTCTTTATGTCCACGCTTTGATGTCCATTCGAACATATATAAAAAATACACGTGGACAAAAATCAAGATCGAAGAATCATGTCCATTAGAAGATATGTCCATACGACCCTTTGATATTCACAGTGAAACGTAGACATAATTAAGGGCGTAGTCATATCATCACGAAATTATGTCCATCATGAGATGTGTCTATACGTGGACATAAAGAATGGTTGACGGATCTTGGATATGTCCATTCGACTCATTGATGTCCATGAAAACATACATCCTCGATAATGTCTACGTTTCAAAGGGTCGCATGGACATATTGTCTGACGGACATGATTTCTCGATCCTTCTTTATGTCTATGCATATTTATGTCGACGAAACGATGTGGTCCACAAAGGGTCGTATCATGGACACAAATCCCCAGTAAATGGACAGTTTTCGACTACATGTGTGGATATCAAAGGGTCGTATGGACATTTCCTTGATTGGTCATAATTCTTCGATCATTAAAAACTGTGGCATTAAAAAAGGAACGAGCAATCATGTCCATGAAAGTGTAGTCCATGCCAACATATATAAAAAATACACGTCCATTAGACGATATGTCCATATGACCCTTTGATATCCACAGCGAAACGTAGACATAATTAAGAGAGTGGTCATATGATCACGCAATTATATCCATCATGAGATGTGTCCATACGTTGACATAAAGAATGGTCGACGAATTTTGGATATGTCCATTCGACTCATTGATGTCCATGAAAACATATATCCTCGATAATGTCTACTTTTCGCTGTGGATATCAAAGGGCCGCATAGACATATCGTTTAATGGATATGATGGACATCCTGTCTAATGGATATGATGGAAATATCATCTAATGGACATGATTCCTTGATCCTTCTTTATGTCTACGCGTATTTATGTCAACGAAACGATGTGGTGCACAAAGGATCGTATCATGAACACAAATCCCCGGTAAATGG
The DNA here is from genome assembly GCA_018361395.1 of Boechera stricta. Classification (NCBI taxonomy): domain Eukaryota; kingdom Viridiplantae; phylum Streptophyta; class Magnoliopsida; order Brassicales; family Brassicaceae; genus Boechera; species Boechera stricta. The sequence continues at coordinate 6,686,209 of CM031541.1, forward strand.
ACAATTATCGGCTACATGTGTGGACATCAAAGGGTCGTATAGACATATCCTTGAATGGTCATGATTCCTCGATCATTATTTATGTCTACGTATGGACATAATCTTTCATGGACATGATTGCTCGTTCCTTTTTTTAATGCCATGGTTTTTAATGTCTACGTGACACTGTGGACATCAAAGGATCGTATGGACATACCGTATCATGGACATTCAATGCACATTTTTCGGTGATATCTGTAGGCATGGACAACGTTAACGTTGGACATGATACCTTCCTCTGAGTCCCTCCCTGCGTGTTTTCTCGACATGATTCCTCGATCAATGTCCATATTGTCTTCTGTATATGTTTTCCTCCACATAATAAGTGATCATATGCCCACGCGGTCATTTATCATAGTCCACGCATGGACATATAGTATTGTGGACATTTCATGCCCGTGGATGTTGTCTTATGGATATGGCCATTATATTATGTGCAAACGCATGATCTTTGTCTGCCCATGAGTTTTCTTTGTTAGTACACATTTCTTCTCTTTGTTAGTCTTCATGATATAATGCCAACAAGGATTGGGCCACATGTCTCGTGGACATAAGTTTCGGGACAGTTTCGCACATTAAACCTCCTAATCAACACCTTAACCTTTAACATCTTCAGAAAGTGATACAGTTCTTACAGGCAGACTTACGGTACACATACGGTAGATATAGGGTAGACATACGATAGACATAATAAAAACGATCTGACAAACTAGTGGATATTAATAATTTAAAAGGGGCATCGTCTAGGCTTAATATCTAAACCTTTCACTTCGACGCAGCCAAGAACAGGGCCATCGCGCTTATGAGGAGAGACATCCAGACATGGAAGTTAGTTGCCTCTTTCAGAAGGGGGGAGGATAGCGCTCGTTGAACATCAGCTTTAATCCATTCAGCAAGAGCGCTCTGTCCCCTGTCCGCTTCCTTCAATTTCTCGCTGATTCGATTGAGTTCTTATGTGTGTTTGGCCAACTGCATCCACACAACTACAAAGTCATTGTAAACTCCGCTGGGCTCCCTTCGTAAGTCCTCTAGACGTTCCTCGTGCTCTCTTAATGCGTGGCACAACCCTAGAATCTCCTCGCTCACCGCTTCGTCCCACCACTTTTGAACGTGTCGTCCAAGAGCCTGTGCCGTAGGTTAATCCAAATTAGTTGGTATCATTTATCGAGGAAATGAGAAGAGAATGGTTGGTGTAAATAAAGATTCCAATCTTACCTTTGCGTTCTGGCATCTGTAGAAAAGCATGCCCATGTTATCCCCCTGGCATAGGTGTTAGTGTTACCGGGCTTCCACAAAAACAACGTTTAATGAACCCAAACTCTTCATTAACATAATAGATGAAATCAATGTCCAAGTTGCCAGTTCTAGAATGCAAGATGTATGAACTCTACTTAAAAACTTTAGCCATACTCTTCACGACACAATTTCGATTAGTCTCAATCTAGACAAGCATTCAAATCTACCAATCCCTTTAACATTCAATTAAGCAGAAACCATGAATCAAGCTATGTACATTCAATGAACTCATTTGGCTAAGGGTAAGGTTAAAAGACAAAGATGGTCCCTTTCATATGGTTTAATCATTCCAAAACAGGGATCACTCAAGAAAAGAAATGTGCTTTAGCAGAATGCTAAAGGTAAGAACCAATCTATGCATACAAGGATCGATTCTCATCTACCCAATGATACACAAGTGATCTTAACCCTCCTAGTTCTAAACTCAGAAAAATATTCTATTTCTACCCTTAACTCTTGGCAATGATTTTTCTGCCTTGAAGTTTTTCTTGGATCAAACTCGTTTTCTTCTTCTTGTTCTTGTTCTAAGGAGAGGCTTTTAAGACTTCTAGCGGATTAGTGGTCTTTCACTTTCAGCTTAGGCTTTCTTTCTTAAGACACTAGGCTTTTTGCCTTTCTTTCCCTTTTTCTCTTCTTAGCACAACCCCAAATCCTTTACTAGATCAATTTACTTTCAGCTTTTCTTCTTCTAAAAACTTTTAACCCTTTTTCTTTTTCTTTTATCTTTCTCTAAATTTTTCTCTTTGCAGAACCAAACCCTATACCCAATAATCAAGTTCCCACCTAGTCCTATCTGATTCGAAAATTGCAAACTAGAACTACATGAGATTCTATCCTTGTTGGCTCAAACCTAACACTTTCTGCCAAGCTCATTCAATAATAGGCCTTACACGCTCAATAAAGTAAACATGGCTTGAAAGAAGGCTAGGTTAAGGGTAGGGAAACTGTTGTAAGGATGAGAAAAACTACTTGGATTAGCAAGAGTGGTAAACAGGTGAAAGAAAATCCAAGTATATATGTGGTATCCATGAGTTCAAATGCAATGCATAAGCGAGATAATTGCAAGTCAAATTCAGGTTCAATTAGACAGGGAATGATGTCAAATCACAGCATGCTTCAAACAAGACTATCTAGTTGTGCATTCAAAGTATGGTGCAGTCTTACTTCAAGTTCATTCACAATGCATTAGACAACTAGAAATGAGGGCATTGAGATTATCTTATTGAATCAGCACGCTTACAAGGTTATAATCATCATAATCCCCTATGCATATGCAAAAGCTCTATATGAAAAAATATCTAGACTCAATCCTAAAATGCAAATGCAACTACATGAACACTCTCTTTTTGTTTTTTTTTTTTCGAAATGTTTTCAAATTTGTTTGGTTTTTCTATGCCTTAGATGTATGCAGACTCAAATATGCACAAAATTGAAAAATAAAAACACAATAAACATGTCAAACACATCTTAATCCCTCCCCCAAACTTAGAGTACACAGTCCTTTGTGTAATAAAAATCTGAAGGATGGTTTAAGAAACAACAAAAATGAAGAAAAATGCAAATGATATGTACAAACATAGATGGAGTTGGTACCTCAAGGGTTGGAGAAGAAGGAGGTTATTGAGTCCTCCATGCTCTCCTGGGTGTAGACAGGCTGGTATGTTGGCTCGGCTACTGACTCGACCTGGGGCTCGAGTCTGTTATGTTTTCTTGTCGGAATTCAAATTTGAATCTAGGTGCCAAGCTGACTCGACCGGTTGACTCGAGTTGGCCAGGTCGAGTCTGTTACGCGTTTTGTCTTCCCTTCTTTTTTTCTTCATCATTTAGTGCTCATACTTTCCTCTAATTATTCCTGCAAACCAAAAATACTAATTAACATAATAAATACCAAAAATCTAAAGCATTATGTACAAAGATAGACATGGGACTTCCTCCCAAGTGAGCTTGTTTAAAGTCTCTAAGCTTGACTTCCCTTTTCCTTAGGCTTGGAGAGGTTCATCAAGAGGAATTGAGGTTCGCTGATATATCATGGATTTTACCTGTTTTTAGCCATGATATAAGTCGTTTTATCGAGTCTTTCTAGTGCTTTTTCTATCATTTTAGAGTCTTTTCAGGTTTTAGCACGTTTGGGACGAAATTGGAGATTTTGGAGACATTTGGAGCCTTTTGGAGCAAACCGAAGAAAGTACCGTTTGCTGAGTATCGATCGACACCATCCTGGCATCGATCGATACCGGCAACTGCGCGGAGATAGATATCCAAGGGCGAAATTCTCGCCAAAAGAAGCCCAATACTTTCCCTTATTTACAAAGAAGCCCCTGTGTTTTTAGACCTATTTAAGCAAACTCTTAATCTTTAGGTTAGGGACTTGACTTTTCACTATTCTTGAGCCACAAAGAGACTTGACTTTTCACTTTATTCTTGAGCCACCATTGATTCTTGAGAGCTTTTGTGAGGGAGACGGATCCAAGACTCTGTTCATCATAGAAGATCCCGAACCTTGTTTTTATTCTTTGTTTAATTTGATGATTTATTCAGTTATGTTATTTGTTTCATCTATCATGTCAAATAGTCTCATTTTAGTTCAGGGTTTTCTCATATGATTTCTCTGATTTATGATAATTGATCATGTTAGGGTTCAAAATCTGAATAGTTCTTCACCATAGGTTGTTCTCAAAGCTATTTCTAACTGATCACTTAGAATATAGAACCTAGATTAATCGATTAAACTGACATTAATTGAGTAATCTGATAAAACCTAGGGTGAGCAATTGGATTATCTATGAGATTTGGTTTAATCGAATTGTAACATATCAAACTTGAATTGATTGCTGGTTTACTGTAGAATTTGCAAAGAGATTTGGAATTTTAGACTTTAGACTTAGTTAGTTTTCGCGTTGGTTAACTATACTTTAGTGTTTGAGTTCAAGAACGGCGCTTAATGAATTGAACAATTGATTAATTGTTGTTTATCATTGATTTCTAGAGTTACCCTGAGCCTAATCCTTCCCTGAATTGAATTAAAACAATTTCGATTTATTTTACTGTTTAACTGTGATTTGCTTAATCCTCACTAAATTATTTATTGTGTGAATTTTCTTGAGTTCTTGTGTTCGACCCCTGATATACTGCAGCTACTGCTTTGTACTTTTAGGGTATTAATTTGAGCATATCAAATTTGGCGCCGCTTGACTCTAAAAATTCACCTTTAAAGAATTTTAGTGATTTTTGTCTAGTTCGTGTGTACGATCGATACCATTGGTATCGATCGACACTGAACTCTGTTTTGAATTTTGGTTACTTATTCTCTCGTCTTTTGATTTTCAGGTGTATGCATCTGCTACCAGGAGAAAGAAGGACACGATCAATCTCTAACACAGCTGCAGAGCTGAGCACACCCGGGCGAAGAGGACTACAGTTGAGATGGATCTTCCACAAGGTTTGATGCATGATGAGGAAGGTGAACAAATACCTCCTCCACAACAACCCCAAGCTGTGCTGAGGACCTGCTTGGCGATTACAACCGATCGGATCAATTCCATGCGTCGTGCGATCCGTATTCCAACTTTCCAGAGGAATGACTTTGAGCTGAAGCTGCACTTCACTCTTGTTGGACAGCACCCTTCACGGTCTCTCTCAGGCACCCTGGACCACATCGAGAAATTCGAGGACTTGGTCACCAGTATGAAGTACAATGGAGTACCACATGAATACCTCTTTTAAGCTCTTTCCTACTACTCTTGGTGGAGAGGCAGCTTCAGCTGAAAACTACTCCCTCCGGATCTCTCGCCACTTGGAACGAGACCAAGAACGCATTCCTGAACAATTTCTATGACGATGCGAGATCGGAGGAGCTCAGGAACAAGATCTCTCAATTTTCTCAGGGCCCAACAGAAGCACTCAAGGCTGCTTGGTGRGATTCAGATCCTACCAGAGACTGTCCGCACACGGTTTCGTCAAGTTCAGCTGCTCGGGATCTTTTACAGAGGGATTGATTGGCGGTATCAGATGGCACTGGATTCTGCAAGCAATGGGAACTTCAACACTAGGATTCCAACCGATGCTGTGAAGCTGATTGAGAACTTGGCGTCTAGCAATAGCACCAAGAATGCTGATTTCGAGCGAAAACGGCTCGCTAGTGTTGCTGACGGTTCGCAGATTGCTGAGGTTCAGCGAAGTGGACACGATGCACCTCTTAGTGGGAAAGACGAAGAAGGCTGTACATTTTGCTGAGGAAGTAGAGAACATTGAAGATGAGGCAGAGGATGTTAACTACATTGGTGGTTCTGGTTTTCAGGGTCAGCGATTTGGTTACAACAACAACCGAAGCTTCAACAACAATCAGCAAGGTGGTTACAAGTCTGGAGAGAGTAAGACGGAGATCCTCTTGGAACAAATTCTGCAGGGACAAGAAAAGATGACTGTGGATTTCAATAGAAAGCTGGATAATTTATACACTGATCTGAATGGGAGAATCGACGCTCTCGAAATCCATCAGAAGATGCTGGAAAATCAAATAGCTCAGACATCAGCAGCTGTCAAGGGAAAGATAGTTCAACCACAGCATGGACATGTCAATGCAATCACCTCGAGCGCTAGAGAAGAGGATTTTGAGCCTGAGATGACTGTGTTCGTATTCAGTGATACTAGTATCGACCGATACCTGCCTGGTATCGATCGACACCAACCTGCAGAGACGGTACAAAACTCCAGTATCGATCGACACTCATCTGGTATCGGTCGATACCCTTCGCAGGCTGAATCAATAACTGAGAAAAGGACAGAGATGGTTGAGGAACGGGTATACAAACCAAAGCTCGAGGCATTGAATCTGTCGCAGAAGAAACTCGAGACTCAAATTGCTCAGACCGCAGCTGCTGTGAGAAGACAAGAGGGGTTTCTTCCAGGGAAGACTGAAGATCCAAGAGCTCACATCAACGCCATAAGTCTAAGAAGTGGAAAAGTGGTAAATTCAGGAGTTAAGCAGACTCCAATAGCTGAAAATCCCGTCGATCTTGCTGGAGATGACGAGTGGGATGCTGAAAATCCCAGGGTATCGATCGACACCACCTCGGTATCGATCGATACCGAGACGACACCCAAGGAAAACGCTGAACCTGTCAAGGAAAGGGTTTACAAGCCGAAGTTGCCCTATCCTATTATTCCCAAGCTGACAAGAGAGGAGTGGGAGGCTGCTAGAAGCAAGTTTTTGTCAAAAAAATGGTTGCAGGACCTCCCGTTGCTGATACACCACCACCGCTGAGACAGTTGACAAAGAGGGAAGACCCAGGGAAATTTTCAGTTCCATGCTCCATCTCTAGAGTAAACTTCAAGGAGTCTCTCGTTGACTCAGGGTCTAGTGTCAACGTCATGTCGGGCGATTGCAGAGAGATTGAAAGCTGATATGAGATCTCCTAACACGCTTCATCGCGATTCTTCTAGCTCACCCCCTTCTATTCTTGATTTACCTGTTAAAATAGGAGATTGTCTGATTCCTACTGATTTTCAGGTTGTGGAGATGAGCCAAGGATCCAGGGTGCCCTTGATTTTGGGAAGACCATTTATGGCTACTGTTGGCGCGATCATGGACACGCATAAGAAGAGAATCTCTTTCTCTTGCATTGACGGAGACGTCTTCTACGATGTCATTCCCTCTGGAGGAGCACCCAGACATGTCTCGTGCATCACCATTGCCTCGGCGAGACTCTGATGATCGATCTGCTCGATGAGTCTTATGATGAACCAAAAGTCGCAGATGTTTCAAATGACCCCCAACACCCCAAGAAAGTTGTGGAGAAGACCAAGGCAACAAAGAGGAAGGCGACGAGCAAGAAGATCAACGGTGCTGCTAATTTCACTTTGATTCCTCAGAAGTGTGATGGAGATTCGATCGAATATAAGGTGAAGTGCAAGGGCACCTCGAAACCTTTCTCTAAGGTTAGAGTTCTCATTCCTACGGAGATGAAAGAGAAAGAAGAGGATATGATGAGCAAAACTTTGAAGCTGCAGATGTCTGGTTGTGGAACTTATTTCGGAGTGAGTCCTCCACCTTGTCCTGACTGATAACTTAGCCAAAGTCAAGCTCGTGACATTAAACAAGCGCTTAGTGGGAGGCAACCCACTGGTAAGTCTWTAAATATGAGTTTTTGTTTTTGTATTTTGTTGTGTCTTGCGAATCAGGTCGGCGATGGATGTCGTTTTGTCCGATGATCGACACCACCTTGGTATCGATCGACACCACCGCTCTATGGTAACACCTCTTGATCTTGACCTATTTCGTTTTGTCCTTTGATTTCTTTCACCTTCTCTGGGCTTGATAAACACTGGGGACAGTGTTGTTTAAGTCTGGGGGAGGTAGTTACTGACATTGTGTTCATTTTGAAAAAAAAAAAAAAAAAAAAACAATTTTGTTTTAATTGAGTCAAAACAACTTAGAATTTTCTGGAGTGTGCTTGGCTTTGTTGTTCTGATTTTGCTTTTGAGTGACCACTGTTACAGGATTAGTTTCAGTTCGACTAATGAAAAATCCAAGGGATAACCAGCCAGCTAGAAATCACTCATGTCTCCAGCAAGGTTCTTCACAAGCTTTAGCCAAATTTTGCACTTCATCTACGCGGTTAGTGTTCTTGACGATTCATCATTCATATCTGGCTAAGGAACCCATCATGCTTGAAAATTGTGGTATATCTCTCCCGTGAAAATTGTTGGATACATATTTGCATTAAAAGATGAAATGATTTCCGCCGAGTAGAGGGGTAGGAAAATTTCCTATGACCCCATTATTCTACTTGGATAAGGAATGATCACACAAAGGCCTGAAGTGAGGGGTAGGAAAATTTCCTATGACCCCATTATTCACCTAAGACTTTTGATACATTGAGAGGGTAAGAACCGGGGATTCGGTAGCAAACACTATCAATACTCGCGTTTCGGACCTTGATTTGTGTATGCTGTTCAGATAAACCTGCGCTGTTGAAATCTAATGAGAACTGATTATGAAATAAGTCTGGGGARGATAAAGAATACCGGAAAGCAATAAATGTTGTYKAATAAATGGTTCTTTAGCTATGATATTGTATGGGCAAGAATCTGGAAAGTTCTTGAACGATTACATGATAAACTGGCGATGAGCTTGGATGAATATTGGTGAGATAATAAGTGAAGTCTAGGGAAGTTGGGGTTCCTACGGAGAAGTACATGGTGGTTAGATCTGGAGCTGATCAGGCAGAAGTGGGCGCTTGGGAAAAAGGATCATTACAGCGATTTCGGTACCAGATCAGGATCTCTAAGGTTTTTCAAACCTCTTTCTCTCACTTAGTTTTCTGTTTTAGCGAGGCAAGCAAAGGCTAAGTCTGGGGAGTTGATATATCATGGATTTTACCTGTTTTTAGCCATGATATAAGTCGTTTTCTGAGTGCTTTCTAGTGCTTTTCATCATTTTAGAGTCTTTCAGGTTTTGTACGTTTGGGGACGAAATTGGAGATTTTGGAGACATTTGGAGCCTTTTGGAGCAGAAGAAAGTACCGTTTTCAAGCCTGAGTATCGATCGACACCATTACCGCGCAGCATGGAGAGATAGATATCAAGGGCGAGAATTCATAAAAAGAATACTTTCCCTTATTTACAAGAAGCCCAGCTCGTGTTTTTAGACTATTTAAGCAAACTCTTAGTCTTTAGGTTAGAGGACTTGACTTTACTATTATTCTTGAGCAGAGACTTGACTTTGATTCTTGAGACCATTGATTCTTGAGAGCTTTTGTGAGGACGGATCCAAGACTGTTCATCATAGAAGATCCCGAACCCTTGTTTTTATTCTTTTGTTTAATTTCATGATTTATTCAGTTATGTTATTTGTTTCATCTATCATGTCGAGTAGTCTCATTTTAGGTTCAGGGTTTTCTCATATGGATTTCTCGATTTATGATAATTGATTTGTTAGGGTTCAAATCTGAATAGTTCTTCACCATAGGTTGTTCTCAAAGCTATTTCTAACCTGATCACTTAGAATATAGAACCTAGATTAATCGATTAGGCACGCTGATCAATTGAGTAATCGATAAAACCTAGGGTGATTGGATTATCTGCAAAGAGATTTGGTTTAATCGAATTGTGAACATATCAAACTTGAATTGATTGCTGGTTTACTGTAGATTTGCAAAGAGATTTGGAATTTTAGACTTTAGACTTAGTTAGTTTTAGACGGTTGGTTAACTATACTTTTGTTTGAGTTCAAGCGTTAATTGAATTGAACCTTAATTGATTAATTGTTGTTTATCATTGATTTCCTGAGAGTTACCCTGAGCCTAATCCTTCCCTGAATTGAATTAAAACAATCATATTTCGATCACCTATTTTACTGTTTAACTGTGATTTGCTTAGCTTAATCCTCACTAAATTATTTATTGTGTGAATTTTCTTGAGTTCTTGTGTTCGACCCCTGATATACTGCAGCTACTGCTTTAGTACTTTTAGGGTATTAATTTGAGCATATCATTCGCTCTGGGATGTTGCAGTCAGTCATATATGGTTTGAGCCTTTGCCCGTTCACTGTGAACTCGGATTCATCTTTTCCAATCAGAGTAATTGCTCCATAGGGTGAAACTTCCTTGATGCTGAACGGTCCTGACCATCTAGACTTCAGCTTTCCTAGAAACAACTTGAGCCTAGAGTTGAAAAGAAGCACCGGATCACCAGTCTTGAACTCTTTGTGCAGAATCTTCCTGTCATGGAAGGCTTTAGTTCTTTCCTTGTACACCTTAGAGCTCTCATAAGCTTCCAGCCTGATCTCATCTAGTTCGTGCAAATCCATCGTTCTCTTCTCTTGAGCAGTCTTAATATCTAGGTTTAGAATTTTTGTTGCCTATAGTGCTTTGTATTCGATCTCAACTAGTAGATGGCAAGCTTTACCTTAGAGTAGTTGGAACGGTGTTCTCCCAATTGGCGTTTTGAATGCAGTTCGATATGCCCAAAGAGTCTCATCAAGCTTAGAAGACCAATCTCTCTTTGAAACCCCCACTACCCTTGCCAAAATAGCCTTGATTTGCTTGTTGGACACTTCTACTTGCCCACTGGTCTGAGGATGGTAGGGTGTAGCTACCTTGTGCCTTACCTCATGCTTCTTCAGCAGATTCTCGAAGATTTTGTTGATGAAGTGAGACCCTCCATCACTGATTACTACCCTTGGCACTCCAAATCTAGGGAAAATGACACTCTTGAACATCTTCAAAACAACCTTCGCATCATTAGTAGGGTAGGCTATTGCTTCAACCCATTTTGAGACATAATCAACATCCACCAAGATGTAGCTGTTCCCATAAGACGGTGGGTTGAAAGGCCTCATGAAGTCAATGCCCCACACATCAAACACTTCAACTTCCAGAATTGGGTTCTGAGGCATCTCGTTCCTTCTACTTATGTTACCCATTTGCTGGCAAGGATCACACTTAGTAATGAAGGCTTGAGCATCCTTAAACATTGATGGCCACCATAAGCCTGCTTGGAGTATCTTCTGGACAATCTTGAAGGTGGCAAAGTGACCTCCATAAACTGAACCATGGCAATGCTCCAAAACTCCTCTTGCTTCTTCTTCAGCTATGCATCTCCTAAAAAGACCATCCGAACCTCTCTTGTATAAGTATGGTTCATCCTAGAAGTAATGATTCACATCTCTCAAATACTTCTTTCTCTTATGTGTATCCAGACTTTTAGGGATTTCGCCGCTTACAAGGTAATTGGCGAAATCCGCATACCAAGGCAGCTTCTCTTCTTCTAGCACCTTGACTTCATTGATTTTAACAGCATCATGATAGCCTTTTATGGCAGTTTTGACAACCATGAGCTGTTCTTCAGGCATAGAGTCGTTAATTGGCAACGCATCTTCTATCCTCATCCTTGACAAGTGATCATCAACCCCATTCTCTATGCCCTTCTTGTCAACAATCTCCATGTCGAACTCCTGAAGCAAAATGATCCATCTGAGCAGTATTGGCTTAGTCTCCTTCTTTGCATAGATGTGCCTTAGTGCTGCATGATCGGTGTAGACTATCACCTTGGAACCCACTAGATAGCTTCTGAACTTCTCGAAAGCGAATACAACAGCTAGCAACTCCTTCTCTGTTGTTGCGTACCTCCCTTGAGCTTCATCTAGTGTCCTGCTCGCATAATATATCACATGCAGCTTCTTCTCTATCCTTTGTCCCAAAACAGCTCCCACAGCATAGTCCGAGGCATCACACATGATTTCGAACGGATAGTCCCAATTGGGAGGTTGGACTATTGGGGCCGTGATCAAGGCTTCCTTAATCAGCTGGAAAGCACTCAAGCACTCAGAATCAAAGTTGAAATCTTGCTCCTTGCAACAGTCAGAGCAGTTATTGATTGGCCTACTAGAAGAGTCTCATTCACCTACATAGACCAAGACGTGTTCTACAAAGTGACACCAATTAATAGCATTCCATGATGCTATCCGGAAAGGAGTCTGGCTATTTTTGAGAAGTCTTTGATGAACCGCCTGTAGAACCCAGCATGTCCAAGGAAACTCCTGATATCGCGCGTTCTTAGGTGGTTGTGCATCATCACATGACTTTGTCTACCTATCCCATTCTCAGAAATCTTGTGCCCCAAGACAATCCCTTCTCTGACCACAAAGTGGCATTTCTCCCAATTCAGAACTAGATTTGTCTCTTCACACCTAGTAAGCACCCTGCACAAATTCAACAAACAGGAAGAGAAAGAGGAGCCATACACGGAGAAGTGATATATCTGCATTTCATATGGTTTTAACATGCATTATTCATTCATTTAGCCTTGTTTAATAGCTTGTTCTTAGCATTTATCTATAGTTTTGCATACTTAGAGTGTTTTGCATTAGGTTTGTATGCATTTTGCATTTTAGATTTATTTCAGGTACAATCAAGGGATAATGGAGACTTTGGAGTCAAATGGAGAAAGAGAGTGTCTGACTCGATGACAGAGCTCGATGGAGGAGGTCGAGGCTGAGTAGAGATAACTTTGAAGTCTTGAAGCTTTGGCTCGACCACCCATGGTCGAGCTGCCTGTCGAGTGAGCATAAAAATACGATCTTGGAGATTTGAAGCTGCTCGACCACTCTGATCGAGCTGTTTGCTCGAGCCTATCATAAAATTGGAGTCTTGAAGTTTTTGGAGCCAGCTCGACCACACATGGTCGAGCCAAGACCTCGAGCTGAAGAATAAAGATGCAATCTTGAAATTTAGCCAACTCGACCATAGCACTCGACCACCCTTGGTCGAGTGCCCCCAAAAATTAGTCTATTTTGTCTTTTTGTGATTTAGGCTTTTTATCTCTTAGTATAAATACCTAAGCAGCAACACAAGAAACAATCTGGATTTTCTTAAGCTTTGTTCATCTGTTCTTGCTTTCTTGATCCTGTGACTTTGAATCTACTTGTTATTTTTGTTTGAATCTTTCTAATCTATCTATTCTTTTCCTTATCTTTCTACTTATGCAAGTTATTTTGATTTTTGGGTTTGTGATTATGCTGTTCTTCATGTGTTCTAAGTAGTCATTAGGGTTCTTAAGGATGGGATAGATTAGGTGTAGAATCTTAGTCTCTTAGGTGTAGAATTTATCATGGGAATGAACTTGATTGTTTATGAGTTTAATGTCAGGAATAACTTGATTGAGTTTGTTAAAACAGGTAGAAAGAGGATACACCAAGTCAATTACCCCATCCTAGGAGCTTGATTGATTTTTGTTTCATTGCCTTTACTAGCCTCGCTAAGTAGCTATCGCATGTTATCGCTTCGCTGCTTCGCAGTCAGTCGCTAGTCTCTGCTTGCCAGTTGATAGTTTCACGCCTTATTGGTTGGTTTTGACTTAAACTGTTTGAGATCCTTCTTGGTTATTATCGCACTCCATTGGATCGATACCTTTCTCGTACTCACAATGACATGATAGTCAAGAAGAAATGACTTATATCAATTTGGCGCCATTGGGTGTTGCTTGTTACAATTAGATTTCAAATTGTTTTAGATCAAGTTCTTATTCCGTCTACTCTACTGACTGATCTTTCTTTTCTTTGTCTTTGCATTTCTGTGTACAAGCTACCTGAGCCTAGCTCGACCCGCCGAGTCAGCCCATCGAGTCCTCCTCCACCTCGCATGCAACGATCGATCAAAAGGAAGTCGAACCTCATCCGCTACCTCGACAATATTCACAAGCTACCACAAATAGAGAGCAAAGAGAACATCTCAGTAGATCACAGACCCACTAGAAATGGCTGATGATAATCCACCACCACCCGAACATGTGCCTTATCTAGGCAGCTGGCTCGGCGGAGACGCTCCCAACACTCACACCAACAGACAAGGGATTGTCCCTCCTACAGTCCAAAACAATAACTTCGAGATCAAGAGTGGCTTGATAGCTATAGAGCAACAAATTCCATGGGCTACATATGAGGACCTCTCGATCATTTAGATGAGTTTGATAGCTCTCCAGCCTTCAAGATCAACGGAAGATGGTTTCAAGTCGCGACTCTTTCCATTCTCTCTGGTGACATAGCCCATCTCGAGAAGAATCTACCCCATGGCTCTATCACTTCATGGGATGATTAAAAGCCTTCCTCGCCAAGTTTTTCTCCAATGCTCGCCTCAGAACGAGATATCCGGTTTTCAAAACGGGAGACATTCTGCCAATGCTGGGAACGATTCAAAGGTTACACCACTCAATGTCCTCCATGGTTTCAGCAATGAGTCCCTCCAAGACACTTTCTGAGGAGTTCTACCTCAGTCCGAATGCTTCGACATAGCCAGCAATGGTAATTTCCTCAACAAAGATGTTGATGACGGATGGGAACTTGTTTCAGAACCTTGCTTCGCCGATGGTAACTACATCATGAGTATGATGAATGTGCAAAGTGTTGATTTAGAGGAGCGGACTCGAAGGAAATCAAGGCTCAATGCCAAGTTAGATCAACTACTCCAACAGCGGAAGCAAGTTCACTTTGCTAGTGAGATACGGTCTTCGTGTTCAAGATGGGAGGATGATGATACGGAAGATGCCGCCTATGTTCGTAATCAGGGTGGCTACAACAAAAGTTTCATCAACTACAAGAACAACCCAAATCTCTCTTACGAAGCACCAATGTCAAGTAACCTCAAGATCAAGTTTACCCGCCTCAACTGCATTCAGTGGTTTTGTTCCTAAACCGCACTACTGCAGCTATCCGCAATGTGGAATCATGGGTCCACCACCCTGGTTTTCCACCTCCCCAAGCCTTCTACAACTCTGATCAATAGATGCTGACCATGCTGCATTCTACAGTGGTCAGAGCGTGCAATGGAAGCCGCTAAGAAGTTTGGTGAAATGAAAACGCAGCTGGATTACACTTATAATGATCTTTTAACAAGAAGTTTTGATATTGAACTCTAAGATAAGTACATGGAGAGCAAGATCAAGATCTACCTCTAGCACATCCCAGCTCCCAGGAAAAGCAGTCCAAAACCCAAAGGACTTTGCTCACATCAATGCCATCACTTTAAGGAGTGGAAAGAAGCTCCCTGAGAGGGAAGGRTCTGTTAACATCACTGAGGACAGTGAGATTCAAGATGGGGAGGATTTGAGCTGCAAAATGGACCAAAAAACRTRTCTGGAGGCTGACTCTAGCAACCAGCTCGACCACCCTGGTCGAGCTAGCCYTCCACCTGCTGAAAAACCTGCTGTTTCAGAGAAAAAGAAAGCACCCTTTGTCCCTCCTCCTTACAAACCCWAACTGCCTTTCYCAAAACGATTCAAAAAGGAAATAATGGAGAAGCATTAGCGCTGCACACGAGGGAAGGAGATTAGGATACCTCTCATTGATACCTTCTCAATGTTTCCTGCATATCAGAAATTCTTAAAGGATGCAGTACACGAAAAAGCCAAGGAGGTTCAGGGTATGGTGGTTTTGTCAGAAGAGTGCCATTATCCAGAAGARGGTTATTAAGGAGAAGCTAAGTGATCCTGGTTCGTTCACTCTACCATGCTCTTTGGGGCCATTRATCTTCAAGAAGTCTCTCTGTGATCTTGGARCATCTATTAGTCTCATGCCGCTCTCAGTTGCCAAGAAGTTAGGATTCAGTAACTACAAGCCTTGCAACATCTCTTTGGTGCTTGCAGAYAGATTAGTTAGAACTCCTCATGGTATGTTACAAGATCTACCTCTAAAGGTTGGGACAGTTGAGATACCTACAGACTTCATAGTGCTGGAGATGGATGAAGAACCAAGAGATCCCCTTATTCTAGGAAAACCTTTCTTAGCCACAGCTGGAGCGGTTATTGATGTTCGAAAGGGAAAGATTGATCTTAATCTTGGGAGTGACTTCAAGATGACATTTGACATCAAAGACACCATGAGAAAGCCAGAAATAGAAGAACAGATCTTTTATGTTGAGGAAATGGATCAACTTGCTGATGAACTTCTGGAAGAACTTAATGAGGAAGACCCCTTCAGACTGCCTTAACCAAGAGTGGGAAAGATGGGTATCTACACGAAGAAACCTTGGGTTATGAGATGATCTTGGACTCACATAAGGTTATGGAAGGGTCAGAGGTTTTTGAAGACCTGATTGGGGTCGAAACAGAGGTTTTTGCTGCACAACGCACTAGCGCCRCCACCTAGCTCGACCAACTAGGTCGAGCCAGCCATCTCCCCACGTCAGACTCGACCACACAGCTCGATCACCACGTCGAGTCAGACCTCTCTGCATCAGACGACTGGTCAGAACTCCGAGCACCTAAGGTAGACCTCAAAACTCTTCCTGCTGGGCTAAGGTACGCCTTTCTTGGACCAAATTCTACATGCCCAGTCATAGTAAATGATATGCTTAGTGATGATGAGTTGCATGTGCTATTGACTGAATTGAGGAAATTTAGAAAAGCAATTAGGTATTCCCTGGATGATATTAAAGGAATTTCACCTAGCTTATGTACTCATAGAATTCATCTTGAAAATGAATCATATGCTAGCATTGAACCTCAGAGAAGATTGAACCCAAATTTGAAAGAAGTGGTTAAAAAGGAAATTCTTAAGTTGCTAGAAGTTGGAATCATCTATCCTATATCTGATAGTACTTGGGTTTCTCCTGTGCATTGTGTTCCAAAGAAAGGGGGTATAACTGTTGTTAAGAATGATAAGGATGAACTGATACCCACTAGAACTATCACTGGTCATAGGATGTGTATTGATTACAGGAAATTGAATACTGCATCTAGAAAAGATCATTTCCCATTGCCATTCATTGATCAGATGTTAGAAAGGCTTGCAAATCACCCTTATTACTGTTTCTTAGATAGGTATAGTGATTTCTTTCAAATTCCTATTCATCCTAATGATCATGAAAAAACTACTTTCACCTGTCGATCTGGAACATTTGCTTATAGGAGAATGCATTTTGGTCTTTGTAATGCACCTGCTACTTTTCAGAGATGCATGACTTCTATATTCTCGGATTTAATTGAGGAGACTGTGGAAGAATTCATGGATGACTTTTCCGTGTATGGCTCCTCTTTCTCCTCCTGCTTGTTGAATATTTGCAAGGTGCTTACTAGGTGTGAGGAGACAAATCTGGTTCTGAATTGGGAGAAGTGCCACTTCATGGTCAGAGAAGGGATTGTCTTGGGGCACAGAATTTCTGAGAATGGGATAGAGGTGGACAAAGCCAAGGTTGATGTGATGATGCAGCTACAACCGCCTAAGAACGTCAGGGATATCAGGAGTTTCTTGGGTCATACTGGGTTCTACAGAAGGTTCATCAAAGATTTCTCACAAATAGCCAGACCACTCACTAGGCTATTGTGCAAGGAACAAAAGTTCATCTTCGATTCTGAGTGCTTGAAAGCTTTCCAGCTAATTAAGGAAGTTTTGGTCTCAACCCCAATAGTCCAAGCACCAAACTGGGACTATCCGTTTGAAATCATGTGTGATGCATCAGATTATGCTGTGGGAGCGGTTCTGGGCCAAAAGATTGACAAGAAGCTGCATGTGATCTATTATGCAAGCAGGACACTAGATGAAGCTCAAGTGAGATATGCAACAACAGAGAAGGAGTTGCTGGCTGTTGTCTTTGCTTTTGAAAAGTTCAGAAGCTATCTAGTGGGTTCCAAGGTGATAGTCTACACAGATCATGCAGCACTCAGGCATATCTATGCTAAAAAAGAGACTAAGCCAAGACTGCTCAGATGGATCCTTTTGCTTCAGGAGTTTGACATGGAGATTGTCGACAAGAAGGGTATAGAGAATGGTGTAGCTGATCACTTGTCAAGGATGAGGATTGAAGATGCAGCACCAATTGATGATTCCATGCCTGATGAACAATTCATGGATGTTGTCATGATAGTAGAGGAAAAGAGACCATGGTATGCAGATTTTGCCAATTACCTTGTAAGCGGCGAAATTCCCGAAGGTCTTGATGCTTACAGGAAAAAGAAGTTTCTGAGGGATGTGAACCACTACTTCTGGGACGAGCCCTACTTATACAAGAGAGGTTCAGATGGTCTATTCAGGAGGTGCATAGCTGAAGAAGAGGTAAAGGGAGTTCTAGAGCATTGCCACAGTTCAGTGTATGGAGGTCACTTTGCTACATTTAAGACTGTGCAGAAGGTGCTATAAGCAGGGTTATGGTGGGCATCACTGTTTAAGGATACTCAAGCTTTCATCACCAAGTGTGATCCTTACCAGAGAATGGGTAACATCAGTATAAGGAATGAGATGCCTCATAACCCAATTCTGGAAGTTGAAGTGTTTGATGTGTGGGGCATTGATTTTATGGGGCCTTTCAACCCACCTTCTTACGGGAACAGCTACATCTTAGTGGCTGTTGATTATGTCTCCAAATGGGTTGAAGCAATTGCCTGTCCTACCAATGATGCAAAGGTGGTTTTAAAGATGTTCAAGAGTATCATTTTCCCCAGATTTGGAGTGCCAAGAGTCGTGATCAGTGATGGAGGATCTCACTTCATCAACAAGCTCTTTGAGAACCTGCTGAAGAAGCATGGGGTAAAGCACAAGGTAGCTACACCATACCATCCTCAGACTAGTGGGCAAGTGGAAGTATCTAACAAGCAAATCAAGGCCATTCTGGCAAGAGTAGTAGGGATTTCAAAGAGAGATTGGTTTGCTAAGCTTGATGAGACTCTCTGGGCTTATCGGACTGCATTCAAAACGCCTATTGGGAGAACACCATTCCATCTACTCTACGGAAAAGCCTGCCATCTGCCTGTAGAGATTGAGTACAAGGTATTGTGGGCAACAAAACTCTTGAACCTGGATATCAAGACCGCTCAGGAGAAGAGAGCATTGGATCTGCATGAGCTAGAGGAGATCAGGCTGGATGCTTATGAGAGTTCTAAGGTGTACAAGGAGAGGACTAAAGCTTTCCATGACAAAAGGATTCTGCCCAGAGAGTTCAAAGCTGGTGATCAGGTCCTCCTTTTCAACTCTAGGCTCAAATTGTTTCCGGGAAAGCTTAAGTCCAGATGGTCAGGACCATTCACTATCAAGGAAGTATCACGATACGGAGCAGTCACCTTGATCGGATAGAGCGGAAACGAATTCACAGTGAACGGGCAAAGGATCAATCCGTACTTGGCCGATCGCATTATTCTAGAAGGAACTTCAATTCCTCTGGATGAACCTCTCCTTGCCTGAGTAAAACAGGAAGTCAAGCTTAGTGACTATAAACAAGCTCACTTGGGAGGAAGTCCCATGTTTATCCTTGTATATATTGCTTCAATTTTCTTTTTAAACCGTCATTTAAGTTTGCTAAATTTTTGTTTTTGGCTTGTTTGTGTGATTTCAAGAGAGTATGAGCATTGAATCGCAAAGAAAAGGAAGAAGCGAGCAGAATAGGCTTGATTCGACCACCCAGCTCGACCTCCCTGGTCGAGCCAAGCGATCGAGTCAGATGGGGGGAACTAAAATTTGAATTTTGAAATTTTGTAGGAGACAGCTCGACCAGGTGCGATCGCGTCTTCACCTCGAGTCAAGTATCTAAGCGCTCAAAATTCGAATTTTGAAATTCAAACGCAAGCTAGACGCTCCTCCCTTGTCATTTAGCTCCTTCCCTTGCCTATATAAGAAGAACTCGACCTCATGGGCTCTCCACACCAACAAAACTTCAAGACTTCTCTTCCTTTCACCATAATCGTTTTTCTCATCTGTTCTTGAGTTTTCCTTCAAGATCCTTCAAGATGATCAATCAGTTCCTTTTCACTAAGGCAAGGAAGTCCCAGAAGCCACCTCAAACTCGGCGCCCATCCGCCGAAGCCATGGCCAAGCAATTTCAGAAGCTAAGAGGACYTGTTTCTCCGAGCAGGGTACCAATGGAGGTGGACGYTGTGCCTAGCTCGACCACCCATGGTCGAGTCAGGRGATCGAGCCAGMACAAGGAGGAGACGGCCAGAGAATTTTCAAAAGCTAAATGAGATGTTGCTCGAGGGAAGAAACCGATGGAATCCATCACGCAGCAAGTTCGCAGTGAGGCTGAGGAGGACGAGCCAAAAGTGGTGAAGAAGTCACAAAAGAAGCCTAAGCAACCTTCTCCAGAAGAGTACCTGATCATATTCCTTGCTAAAGGCTTTGCAGGAACAAGGTACCTACACCGTGAAATTTGTAAAAAACTGGGTATTGCCAGAGATGTGGAGTATCTCTATGAAATGGGGGGCTTAAGCGCGTTCATGTGGATACGGCTTGAAGCTTACAAGGAAGAGACATGCCATTTCCTTTCATCCCTCAAGGTCCACTTCTATGAAGACGAACCGGAGTATGAATCTGACGGAGGTCCGGGTTTTATCACCTTCACCTGCAGGGGTTTCCTTTACTCCCTCACTATAAAGGAGATGGATACTTTATACGGATTCCCGAGTGGCACAGGAACACTGCAGGATATTGACTACATGGAGCTGCAACAATTGTGGACAACCATTGGTGATGATACCAAACCTTATTCGTCATCAAGAAGCAAGGGCTCCCAAATAAGAAGCCATGTGGTTAGATACCTTCACAAGGCCATTGCCAGCACATTGTTTACAAGGACGGTTACAGGGAATGTGAATGAAGGAAAACTGTAAATGCTGGATGTGTGTTTAAAAGAGGTTCTGGGTTACACAAGAGAAGGGCTGGAAATGCAAGGAGATAGAGCAGATACAAGCCTCACCTTTGTTCTTTTGGGACAGCTGCTCTACTACAAGGATTAGGCATTGAGGATGCACAGGATGAATTCTGAAGGAGAACTTAGCATTAGAGGCATCATCACTCCAATTCTTGTTGCATGTGGTGTAGAGCTCACATCAGAGCCACATCCGCCAAGATGGATCGATATTGAGTTCTTGAGAAGGTGTAGATTTCTGGATCACAACTGGCCTTCGGATGAGTTTATGTACAAATTCACTCACCCAACAGTTGGAGAAGCCCACTTGCGCCTCCCTTGCACTGATATAACCAAGGTTAGATTGGGTGAAAACATCGACTTCTCTCCCCCACTTGACAAGCTCGATAACCCGTATGAAGAAGCACCACAACCAGAAGAGAATTCCGGTGATTCTGTTGATGATAATGAGGATGATGCATCGGGGAAGTTCGGTTTTGGGGAGTACCACCTACAGCCTTCATCTAGCCCAGCCTTGAAGGAAGCGCATTGGCATACTACAGAAATGGAACAAGTTCCGAGGCAAGACCATAGCTGCTTTGAAGGGGACAGTAAAGGATCTAAAAGACCAGATGAAAGAAGTAAGGGATCAACTCAAGGATTTCCAGCTAAAGTTCAGTGCTCCTTCCTCCAAGAAAGTGGTATTACCCAAACGAGTATTGATGGGAAGTGGTTCATTTCGTGAAGAGCCAAGGCCTCGTACATCCATGGAACCACCAAGAGCTTCTTCATTCGAGCCAAGGCAGCAGCCTAAGCAGTACACAAGGCAGAAAAAGAGGAGACCTGTGAGCAGGCGGCCTAGCGCGACCACGCAACTCGAGCATCACATCGAGTCAAGCTCCCATTCTGCCTACACTCGGGAAAGCATGGAGGATTCAATCTCCTCCTTCTTCTCCAATCCTTGAGGTACCTGTTCTATCCTTTCTTGTATATATCATTTGCATTTCTTCCTTGCTTTTTGTTGCTTCTTAAACCTTCTTTCAAAATTTTTATTACACAAGGGACTGTGTAATTTAAGTTTGGGGGGAAAGCTTAAGATGTGTTTGATTTGTTTTCTGTATTCTTATTTTTAATTCTTGAGTCTGCATACATCTAAGGCATAGAAAAACCAAAAAAAATTGAAAAATTTTCAAAATTTTTTTTACAAAAACAGAGTGTTCATGTAGTTGCATTTACATTTTAGGATTGAGTCTAGATTGTTTTCATATAGGGCTGTTGCATATGCATAGGGGATTATGATGATTATAACCTTGCAAGCTTGCTGATTTAATATGATAATCTCTCGTTTCTAGTTGTCTAATGCATTGTGAATGAACTTGAAGTAAGCCTGCACCATACTTTGATTGCACAACTAGATTATGTCTCAATTGAAGCATGCTGTGATTTGATACCATTCCTATCTATTACAAACCATGTCTACATGCACGCATTTGAACTCATGGATACATACTTGGATTTTCTTTCACCTGTTTACCACTTTGCTAATCCAAGTAGTTGTTCTCTCATTAGAAAGTAGTTTTACCATGCCCTTAGCCTAGCCTTCTTTCAAGCCATGTTATTACTTTTATTGAGTGTGAGGCCTATTTCGAATGAGCTTGGTAGAAAGTGTTAGGTTTGAGCCGACAAGGATAGAATCTCATGTAGTTCTGGTTTGCTTGAATCAGATAGACTAGGTGGGATCTTTGATAATTGGGTATAGGGTTTGGTTCTGTGAAAAGAAAGAAAAAACTTGAGAAAGATGAAAGAAAAGGGTTAAGAGTTCTTAGGAGAGGAATAATCTGAAAGTGTGTTAATCTAATAAAGGATTTAAAGAAGAAAGAAAAAGAAAGGCAAAATCTGAAAAACATAGAAAAGCCTAAGCTGGTAGTGAAAACCATAAGAAAAACCCCAATCCAGAAGTATAAAGAACCTCTCCTGGAACAAGAACAAAAAAAAAAAAATGAATGAATCTAATCCAAGAATAGCTCAAGGCAAATTGCCTAAGTATTAAGGGTAGAATTAGGACAACTTTCTGGGTTTAGAACTAGGGGTTAAGAACACTTGTGTATGATTGGGTAGATGAGAGTCTATTCTTGTATGCATAGGTTGGTTCTTATCTTTAGCATTCTACTGAAGCTCATTCCTTTTTCTTGAGAGATCCCTGTTCTGAACTGATCAAACTATGTGAAAGAGACCATCTTTGTCTCTTAACCTTACCCTTAGCCAAATGAGTTCATTGAATGTGCATAGCTTGATTCATGGTTTCTACTTAATTGAATGTTAAAGGGAATGATATATTTGAATGCATGTCTAGGTTGAGACTTGATTGAAATTGTGCTGTGAGGAGTATGGCTAAACTTTTTAAGTAGAGTTCATATACTTTGCATTCTAGAACTAGCAACTTGGACATTGAGATCATCTGTTATATCTGCAAGCTTTGGTTCTGAATCCCCATTTTCAAACCTCTTCTTCATTCTTATTCTTCTGTTTGCTTGAGGGCAAGCAAACACTAAGTTTGGGGGAGTTGATATGTCTGCATTTCATAAGGTTTTAGCATGCATTATTCATTCATTTAGCCTTGTTTAATAGCTTGTTCTTAGCATTTATCTATAGTTTTGCATACTTGGAGTGTTTTGCATTAGGTTTGCATGTATTTTGCATTTTAGATTTATTTCAGGTACAATCAAGGGATAATGGAGAGTTTGGAGTGAAATGGAGAAGGAGAGTGTCTGACTCGATGACAGAGCTCGATGGAGGAGGTCGAGCGGAGTAGAAAAACGCAATCTTGAAGTCTTGAAGCCTGGCTCGACCACCCATGGTCGAGCTGCCTGATCGAGCTGAGCATAAAAATACGATCTTGGAGATTTGAAGCCCAGCTCGACCACCTACGGTCGAGCTGTTTGATCGAGCCTATCATAAAAGCGGAGTCTTGAAGTTTTTGGAGCCAGATCGACCACACATGGTCGAGCCAAGACCTCGAGCTGAAGAATAAAGATGCAATCTTGAAATTTAGCCAGCTCGACCATAGCACTCGACCACCCTTGGTCGAGTGCCCCCAAAAATTAGCCTATTTTGTCTTTTTGTGATTTAGGGTTTTTATCTCTTAGTATAAATACCTAAAACGCTTAACACAAGAAAAATCTGGATTTTCTTAAGCTTTGTTCATCTGTTCTTGCTTTCTTGATCCTGTGACTTTGAATCTATCTATTCTTTTCCTTATCTTTCTACTTATGCAAGTTATTTTGATTTCTGGGTTTGTGATTATGCTGTTCTTCATGTGTTCTGAGTAGTCATTAGGGTTCTTAAGGATGGGATAAATTAGGTGTTGAATCTTAGTCTCTTAGGTGTTTTAGGTGTTTATGGTTTGATTTCCCTTCTGGATTAGTGTCCTTAATGCTAATTTCTCTCTGATCAATTGGAATTCGAACTTAGGTATTTCCACACCCAGAAGGTGCTTGATGAAATGCCTGACTGAACTAATTCCAGAGATTTACATTCCTAGCCTAAGGGATTAGTTGTCTAGGGTGTTTATTGGCTTTATTAAACTGATTCTTAATGCCTGCTAAGCTAGATTTCGCTATAGTTGGAACTGATTACTTGAGGTTATTTATCATGAAAATGAACTTGACTGCTTATGAGTTTAATGTCTAGGGAATAGCTTGATTGAGTTTGTTAAACCATCTAGGTAGATTAAGAGGATACACCAAGTCAATTACCCCATCCTTAGGAGCTTCTCTTGCTTGATTGATTTCTGTTTCATTGCCTTTGCTAGTTTCTGTTAGTGGCTATCGCTCTGTTTTCGTTCTGTTAGTTGCTACTAGACTCTGTTTTTAGTTTCTGCTTAGGTTGATAGATTCGCATCTTTTGCTTGCTTGGCTTGACTTAAACTGTTTGATTGCATCTTTTTTGGTTAATATCGCACCCATTTGGATTGATACCTTTCTGTACTACAATGACATGATAGTTCAGTAAGAAATTGACTTATATCAAGAAGTCGTCCATGAATACCTCCACCGTCTCCTCGATTAAATCCGAAAAGATAGAGGTCATACACCTCTGAAAAGTAACAGGTGCATTACAAAGACCAAAAGGCATTCTCTTATATGCAAATGTTCCATATGGGCAGGTGAAAGTAGTCTTCTCTTGATCATTAGGATGTATAGGGATTTGAAAGAAACCACTATACCCATTTAAGAAACAGTAATAAGGATGATTTGCAAGCCTTTCTAACATCTGATCAATGAATGGCAATGGGAAATGATCCTTTCTAGATGCAGCATTGAACTTTCTGTAGTCTATGCACATCCTATGACCAGTGATAGTCCTAGTGGGTATGAGCTCATCTTTACCATTCTTTATAATAGTTATACCCCCGTTTTTTAGTAACACAATGCACAGGAGAGACCCAAGTACTATCAAATATAGGATAAATTATGCCAGCTTCTAGCAACTTAAGGATTTCCTTCTTAACCACCTCTTTCAAATTTGGGTTTTGATATATCATGGATTTTACCCGTTTTTAGCCATGATATAAGTCGTTTTATCGAGTCTTTCTAGTGCTTTTTCTATCATTTTAGAGTCTTTTCAGGTTTTAGCACGTTTGGGACGAAATTGGAGATTTTGGAGACATTTGGAGCCTTTTTGGAGCAAACCGAAGAAAATACCCGTTTTGAAGCTTTAGCATCGATCGACACCATCATGGTATCGATCGATACCGACGTAATCAACGCGCAGAAGAGATTTTCAAGGAAGCCCATAAGAAGCCCAATCTTTCCCTTATTTACAAAGAAGCCCAGCTCGTGTTTTTAGACCTATTTAAGCAAACTCTTAGTCTTTAGGTAAGGGCAGACTTTACTTTGGAGAGCTTTTGTGAGGGAGACGGATCCAAGACTTTGTTCATCATAGAGAAGATCCCGAACCCTTGTTTTTATTCTTTTGTTTAATTTCATGATCTATTCAGTTATGTCTTGTTTTTCATCAACCATGTCTGAGTAGTCTCATTTTAGGTTTAGGGATTTCTCATATGGATTTCTCTGATTTATGATAATTGATTTGTTAGGGTTCAAAATCTGAATAGTTCTTCACCATAGGTTGTTCTCAAAGCTATTTCTAACCTGATCACTTAGAATATAGAACCTAGATTAATCGATTAGGCACGACAGTGCAATTGAGTAATCTGATAAAACCTAGGGTGAGCAATTGGATTATCTGCAAAGAGATTTGGTTTAATCGAATTGTGAACATATCAAACTTGAATTGATTGCTGGTTTACTGTGTAGGATTTGCAAAGAGATTTGGAATTTTAGATTTTAGACTTAGTTAGTTTTCGCAACGACAGTTGGTTAACTATACTTTCGTGTTTTGAGTTCAAGAACGGCGCTTAATTGAATTGAACCTTAATTGATTAATTGTTGTTTATCATTGATTTCCTGAGAGTTACCCTGAGCCTAATCCTTCCCTGAATTGAATTAAAACAATCGTATTTCGATCACCTATTTTACTGTTTAACTGTGATTTGCTTAGCTTAATCCTCACTAAATTATTTATTGTGTGAATTTTCTTGAGTTCTTGTGTTCGACCCCTAATATACTGCAGCAACTGCTTTAGTACTTTTAGGGTATTAATTTGAGCATATCAGGTTTAATCTTCTCTGAGGTTCAATGCTAGCATATGATTCATTTTCAAGGTAAATTCTATGAGTACATAAGCTAGGTGAAATTCCTTTAATGTCATCTAGAGAATATCCAATGGCTCTTCTAAATTTTCTCAATTCAGTCAATAGCAAATGCAACTCATCATCATTAAGTTTATCATTGACTATGATTGGGTATGTAGAGTTAGGTCCTAGAAAAGCGTACCTTAGCCCTATAGGAAGTAGTTTGAGGTCTACCTTGGGTGCTTTGAGTTCTGACCAGTCGTCGGATGCAGGGAGGCCTGACTCGAACTGGGATTCTAGTTGGTTGGTCGAGTCTGCAGTGGGTGATGTGCTGACTCTAGTTGGTCGTTCGAGTGTGCTGGTCGAGTCAGCACATCTTGTTCTCTGGATGTCCAGACTTGACCTGGGACACGATTCTGTAGGTCGAGTTATGGTTAGTGTTGTACCATTTGCAGCTAAAACTTCTCCTTCAACCCCAATCAGATCTTCAAAGACTTTTAACCCTTCTACAGCCTGATATAGTCAATTTCTTACTAGACTATCATGTCATTGTAGTACAGAAAGGTATCAATCCAAATGGGTGCGATATTAACCAAGAAGGATGCAATCAAACAGTTTAAGTCAAGCCACGCAAGCAATAAGACGTGAAACTATCAACCTAAGCAGAAACTAAAAACAGAGACTAGCGGCAACTAGCGAAACGAAAACAGAGCAATAACATAACGATAACTACTAACAGGAACTAGTAAAGGCAATGAAACAAAAATCAATCAAGCAAGAGAAGCTCCTAAGGATGGGGTAATTGACTTGGTGTATCCTCTTAATCTACCTAGATGGTTTAACAAACTCAATCAAGTTATTCCCTAGACATTAAACTCATAAACAATCAAGTTCATTCCCATGATAAATAACCTCAGGCTAATCTAGTTCCAGACCTAATCCCTTAGCGAAATCTAGCTTAGCAGGCATTAAAAATAAGTTTAATAAAGACAATAAACACCCTAGACAACTAATCCCTTAGGCTAGGAATGTAAATCTCTGGAATTAGTTCTGTCAGGCATTTCATCAAACACCTTCTGGGTGTGGAAATACCTAAGTTCTAATTCTAATTGATCAAAGAGAAATTAGCATTAAGAACACTAATCCAGAAGGGAAATCAAACAATAAAAACTTAAACCACCTAGGAGACTAAGATCCCACACCTAATCTATCCCATCTTCAAGAACCCTAAAGACTACTCAGAAAACATGAAGAACATCAAGAACACAAACCCATAAATCAGTAAAACTTGCATAATCAGAAAGATAAGGAAGAGAATAGATAGAATTGAAAGATTCAAACACAAATACTCAGTAGATTTAAAGTTACAGGATCCAGGAAACAAGAACAGATGAACAAAGCTTAAAATCCAGTTTCTTTTGTGTTAAGCGATTATAGGGTATTTATACTAAGAGATAGAAACCCTAAATCACAAAAAAACAAAATAGGCTAATTTTTGGGGGCACTCGACCACCCATGGTCGAGCTGGGCTAAATTTCAAGATTGCATATTTATTCTTTAGCTCGAGATAGGAGCTTGACCATGTGTGGTCGAGCTGGCTCCAAAAACTTCAAAACTCCACCTTTATACTTGGCTCGATCAGTGGACTCGACCATGGGTGGTCGAGCCAGACTTTAGGACTCCAAGATTGCATTTTTCTTGATCAGCTCGACCTCATACTCGAGCCCTTTGGTCGAGTCAGACTCAAAAATCTTAAAATTGGTAACTTTTGTGCTGACTCTAGCACCCTGGTCGAGCTGGTTGGTCGAGCCAGATTCCAAACTGTTAAAATAGGCTTCTTTTCTGCTCCTTTTGACCTCAGCATCTTCAATACTCCTTAAATGTACCTGATAAAGCTTCAAAATGCAATATGCATGCAATCCTAATGCAAAACGCTCTAAGTATGCAAAATTAGAAATAAATGCTAAGAACATGCTATTAAACAAGGGTAAATGGGTGATAAATGCATGCTAAAACCATGTAAAATATAGACATATCACAGCCTTATGTGAGTCCAATATCATCTCATAACCTAAGGTCTCATTGTGGAGGTACCCAGCTTTTCCACTCTTTGTCAAAGCAGTTTGAAGGTGATCTTCTTCATTAAGCTCCTCTAGAAGTTCATCAGCAAGTTGATCCATTTCTTCAATCCAAAAGATCTGCCCGTCTATTGCAGGTTTTCGCATTGTGTCTTTGATGTTGAATGTCATTTTGAAGTCTTTTCCTAGATTAAGATCAATCTTTCCCTTTCGAACATCAATAGCTGCCCCAGCTGTAGCCAATAAAAGTCTTCCTAGAATCAGATGGTCTCTCGGTTCTTCATCCATTTCCAATACTATGAAATTCGTGGGTATCTCAACAATTCCAATCCTTAGATGTAGATCTTCTAACATGCCATGAGGGGTTCTAACAGACCTGTCGGCTAGGACCAAAGAGATGTTGCAAGCTTTGTAATTGMTGAACCTTAACCTCTTAGCTACTGAGAGTGGCATGAGGCTGATAGATGCTCCAAGATCACAAAGGCAATTCTTGAAAGTCAGTGGACCTAAGGAACATGGCAGAGTGAACGAGCCGGGGTCGCTTAGCTTCTCTTTGATAACTCTCTTCTGTATAATGGCACTGCATTCTTCAGTTAAGACCACCATACCTTGAATCTCCTTTACTCTCTCATTTAATGCATCTTTCAAGAATTTCTGATATGGAGGTATAAGTGCAAAGGCATCCAAAAGAGGCATCCTGACCTCGATTTCTCTCATATGCTTATCAAAAAGTGCTCTATACTTCTCCAATTTCTCCTTCTTGAATCTTCTTGGGAAGCGAAGTTTAGGTTTGTAAGGAGGGGGGACAAATGGGTTTTTTTTTTCCTCGGAAGCAACTGGTTTTTCAGTAGGTAGTGTGCTGACTCGAACTGGGACTCGAGCTGGTTGGTCGAGTCTGTCAGTCGAGGCTGGTTTCTCAGCTTGGCCTTCTTTGCGATTCAAATCCTCCCCATCTTCGTCTTCACTGTCCACGGTGACTGAAATTGATCCTTCCCTCGCAGGTAACTCTCTTCCACTCCTTAAGGTGATGGCACTGATTTGAGCAAAGTCTTTTGGGTTTTTGATTGCTTTTTCGGGAAGCTGTCCAATAGGCGTTATGGAAGAAGTGGACGCAGTTTTGCTCTCCATGTATTTAAGTTTGGAGTTTAATGTCTCAATCTTGCTGTTGAGATCGTTATAAGTGTAATCCATCTGGGTTTTTACTTCACCAAATTTCTTAGCTGCTTCCATCGCACCAGCTGCTTGACCTTGTAGAAGTTGTTGCAGCATGTTCGTCATTTGTTGATCCTGAGCGTTAAAAGGCTGAGCTTGGTGAAGTGTAAAACCAGGTGGTGGACTCGTGACTCCATGTTGTGGATAACTTCCCTGGTAGTGCTGCTTAGGGGCAAAACTTTGATGTTGGTTATAAGGAACAAATGGTTTAGTCGAATTCGGTTGTTGCTAAGGTGGGTAGACTTGATCATGTGGGTTGGCAACGTTGGTGCTCCGATATGATAAATTTGGGTTGTTTTTATAGTTGATGAAGCCTTTGTTGTATCCTCCTTGATTCTGAACATAGATGACCTCTTCCATACTATTACCCTCCCCATCTTGAACCTGAAAGATCGTGTCCTCACTTCCAAAGTGAACGTGCTTTTGTTGGGTGAGAAGGAGTTTATCCAATTTGGCATTCAAAGCTTTGATATCTTTCCTAGTCCTCTCACCAGAATCAACACTTCCCTTCACGCTTCAGTCATAGTCCGCAGTGTAGTTTCCATCTGATTGAGCAAGGTTCTCCACTAGTTCCCAGCCTTTATCGACATCTTTGTTGAGGAAGTTGCCATTGCTTGTTGTATCGAGAACCATCCGTATCTATGGGAGAACTCCTCTGTAAAGGGTGCTGAGTAGGGACTCATTGCTGAAACCATGGTGAGGACATTGAGTGGTGTAGCCTTTGAATCTTTCCCAGGATTCGCAGAAGGTCTCCCCATCCTTCTGGGCAAATCCGGATATCTCATTCCGGAGGCGAAGTTCTGAGCATTGAGAAGAACTTGGAAAGGAAAGCTTTCAGTCATCCCATGAAGTGATTGAGCCATGGGTAGATTCTTCTCCCACAGATGGGCTTTTACCAAGAGAGAAGGGGAAAATCGAAGTTTAAAGCCATCTTCACTTACCCATTGATCTTAGTGAGGCAGAGCCTATCAAACTCGGCCCAAGTGATCAAAAAGGATCCTCCATAGGCAACTCCATGGAATTTGTTGCTTTGCACCATAGTTATCAAACCACTTGATCAAGTTGTTGTTTTGGATTGTAGGAGGTACAACTTGCCTACGAGAGATTAGAGCATCTCGCTCTAATCAATCGTGGCCTCCTCAGGAGGAGGTCCTTTGTTCATTCTGTCCTCAGGGTTTCTTCCATTCCAACTTGATCCGTTGATCTACACGATGTTTCTCTCGCTTCTCGCAACTGTCTTGGTAGCTGATTAATATTATCGAGGTATGATACGTCAAATCCCTAAAAGTACTAAAGCAGTTGCTGCAGTATATCGTGGGTCTAACACAAGAACTCAAGAAAATTCACACAAATAATTTAGTGAGGATTAAGCTAAGCAAATCACGGTTAGACAGAAATTAGAACGAAATACGATTTTGATTTAATCAAGGGAAGGATTAGGCTCAGGGTAACTCTCAGGAAATCAATGATAAATAACAATTAATCAATTAAGGTTCAATTCAATTAAGCGCTTCGAACTCAAACACGAGTATAGTTAACCAACTGCTGTAAAACTAACTAAGTCTAAAGTCTAAAATTCCAAATCTCTTTGCAAATCCTACACAGTAAACCAGCAATCAATTCAAGTTTGATATGTTCACAATTCGATTAAACCAAATCTCTTTGCAGATAATCCAATTGCTCACCCTAGGTTTTATCAGATTACTCAATTGCACTGTCGTGCCTAATCGATTAATCTAGGTTCTATATTCTAAGTGATCAGGTTAGAAATAGCTTTGAGAACAACCTATGGTGAAGAACTATTCAGATTTTGAACCCTAACAAATCAATTATCATAAATCAGAGAAATCCATATGAGAAAACCCTGAACCTAAAATGAGACTACTCAGACATGGTTGATGAAAAACAAGACATAACTGAATAGATCATGAAATTAAACAAAAGAATAAAAACAAGGGTTCGGGATCTTCTCTATGATGAACAAAGTCTTGGATCCGTCTCCCTCACAAAAGCTCTCAAAAAGTCAAGTCCCCTTAACCTAAAGACTAAGAGTTTGCTTAAATAGGTCTAAAAACACGAGCTGGGCTTCTTTGTAAATAAGGGAAAGATTGGGCTTCTTATGGGCTTCCTTGAAAATCTCTTCTGCGCGTTGATTACGTCGGTATCGATCGATACCATGATGGTGTCGATCGATGCTAAAGCTTCAAAACGGGTATTTTCTTCGGTTTGCTCCAAAAAGGCTCCAAATGTCTCCAAAATCTCCAATTTCGTCCCAAACGTGCTAAAACCTGAAAAGACTCTAAAATGATAGAAAAAACACTAGAAAGACTCTATAAAACGACTTATATCATGGCTAAAAACGGGTAAAATCCATGATATATCAGTAGCACAGGAGGTTCTGGTTTCCTTTTGATCTCGTTTGCATACTGGTGAAGGTAGACTCGATTGACTGACTCGAACTGGCCACTCGAGTGCGTGGGTCGAGTCAGAACAGGGCACTGATATAGTTTATCTGATGACATGTATAAGTACCTCAGATGAAAAGACAATGAAGGAAACACAAGGTGAGTAGCAAATTAGACTTAAAAGAACCTGATCTGAAATGATTTGAAATGCTAATTGTAACAAACAACACCCAAATGGCAACGGCGCCAAATTGATATATGTCAATTTCTTAATGCACTATCATTATGTCATTGTAGCACAGAAAGGTGTCAATCCAATTGGGTGAGCTATTAACCAGAAAAGATGCAATCAAACCAATTTAAGTCAAGTCAAGCAGTAGATCATAAGATTAACAATCTAACAGAACTATAATTAGAAGCATTACAGAAACTAATAACAAAAGCTAACAGAACAATAGTTACTGACAGAAACTACAAAAGCAATGCAAACAAAAATCAATCAACTAAACAGAAGCTCCTAAGGATGGGGTTATCGATTAGTGTTTCCTCTTAATCTACCTAGGTGTTTAACATACTCAAACAGAGCTAATCCCTAGACAATAAACTCATCAGCAGTTATATCCACTCTCATGACAGATAACCTCAAGCTAAGCCAGTTCTAGACCTAAATCTCTTTAGCGAAATCTAACCTACCAAGCATTAAGATCCAGTCTATTAAAGCCAATAAATACCCTAGACAACCAATCTCTTAGGCTAGGAATGTAAATCTCTGGAATTAGTTAGTTCAGACATTTCATCAAACACTTGGTGGGTGTGGAAATGCCTAAGTTCTAATTCCAATTGATCAGAAAGAAACTAGCATTAATAACACTAATCCAGAAGGGAAATCAAGTAATCTAAATTTAAACCACCCATGAGATTAAGATTCCACACTTAATATATCCCATCCTTAAGAACCCTAGAGACTACTCAGAGCTCATGAAGAACATCAAGAACAAAAACCCAGAAATCATTAAAACTTGCATAAATGGAAATAGAGTGACTAATGAGAATCAAACACAAATACTAAACAGATTCAAAGAAATCTGATTACAAATCAAGAACAAGTTTTGGAAGCCGAGAAAAACCCAGCAGACCCTCTCCTTGTCCAGTGGTCAATACATGGTATTTATAGATTTGGACAAAACTGGTATATGCTAATTTGATATAGGTCAAACTGATATGGTTCAATTCCCTAATGCACTGTCATTGTAGCACAGAAAGGTGTCAATCCAAATGGGTGAGCTATTAATCAGAAAAGATGCAATCAAACCAAATTAAGTCAAGCCAAGCACTAGATCATGAGATTAACAATCTAACAAAACAATAATTAAAAGCATTGCAGAAACTAATAACATAAGATAACAGAACTAGCAGTTACTAACAGAAGCTAACAGAAGCAAACAGAAGCAAAGCAATAGAAATCAATCAATTAAACAGAAGCTCCTAAGAATGGGGGTTATTGATTGGTGTTTCCTCTTAATCTACCTAGGTGTTTAACATACTCAAACAGAGTTATTCCCTAGATAATAAACTCATCAGTAGCTAAATTCATTCTCCTGACAAATAACCTCAAGCTAAGCTAGTTCCAGACCTAAATCTCTCTAGCGAAATCTAACCTAGCAGGCATTAAGATCCAGTCTATTAGAGCCAATAAACACCCTAGACAACTAATCTCTTAGGCTAGGAATGTAAATCTATGGGATTAGTTGGTTCAGGCATTTCATCAAACACTTGGTGGGTGTGGAAATACCTAAGTCCTAATTCCAATTGATCAGAGAGAAATTAGCATTAATAACACTAATCTAGAAGGGAAATCAAACAATCTACACTTAACCCACCTAGGAGACTAAAATTCCACACCTAATATATCCCATCCTCAAGAACCCTAAAGACTACTCACACCCCATGAAGAACATCATGAACACTGATATGTTTGCATTTTGCATCGTTTTAGCTTGGTTAATTCATACATTTAGACTTGTTATTTAACCTGTTCTTGTCATTTATCTCTAGTTTTGCATACTTAGAGTGTTTTGCATTAGGTTTGCATACATCCTGCATATTTGGCTTGTTACAGGTACTTTCAGGCGATTCTGGAGAAGTTAGCATCAAGTTAAGCTGTCTAGGACATCTGACTCGAGCCACTATGGTCAAGACGAGGGAGCTAAGGCTGGAGATGGTGCAGGAGCAGACTCGAGCCCACCAGCTCGAGTAGGAGGGTCGAGCTAAGGCGAAATATGGCGTCTTGGAGGTTTTTGGCCAAGCTCGAGCCCCATGCTCGAGCTCTATGATCGAGCTCAACATAAAAGAGGAGTCTTGGAATCTTTGAATCCAGCTCGAGCCCATAGGGTCGAGTAGGAGGCTCGAGCTCAACACATAAAAATGCAATCTTGATTTCATCCAGCTCGAGCACACCACTGACCAGGCAGCTGACCTTATCCTGCGCTTTTTACCATTTTACCCATGACGTTTTAGGGTTTTTAAGACTTAGTATAAATACCTAATGTGGGATTAAGACTAAAAAAATGTTTTTTATGCCTAATTTTCGAGTTTTCCCTTTGTTCTTCATTGTTCTTGATTTCCAGACTTTGTAATTTGATTTCTACTTGTTATTTTCAGTGGATTTCTTCTGTTCTTTCATCTCTCCATCTGTTTCTATCATCTATGCAAGTTTTAATGATTTCTGGGTTTGTGTTCTTCATGAGTTTTGAGTAGTCATTAGGGTTTCTGAGGATGGGTTAGATTAGTGTGGAATCTTAGTCTCCTAGGTGGTTTAAGAGTTGATTGTTTTAATTCCCTTCTAAATCAGTGTTCTTAATGCTAATTTCTCTCTGATCAATTGAGATTAGATCTTAGGTGTTTTTCCACCCAGAAGGTGTTTGATAAAATGCTTGAATGAATAGATGTTAGAGATTTGCATTCCTAAGGGATTAGATGTCTAGGGTGTTTATTGGATATTCAACTGGGTCTTATTGCCTGCTAGGGTAGATTTCGCCAAGGGATTGGGTCGGAACTGGTGCTTGAGGTTACTTATCACGAGTGGACTTAACTGGTTGTGATGTTTGATGTCTAGGGAATAGCTTGATTGAGTTTTGTTAGACCACCTGGGTAGGCTAAGAGGAGGCACTGAATCGATTACCCCATCCTTAGGAACTTCTCTTGCATTGATTGATTTCTCGTCTAGCCCTTGATATGCTCAAATTAATACCCTAAAAGTACTAAAGCAGTTGCTGCAGTATATCAGGGGTTGAACACAAGAACTCAAGAAAATTCACACAATAAATAATTTAGTGAGGATTAAGCTAAGCAAATCACGGTTAGACAGTAAATTAGAAGAACGAAATTCGATTGGGTTGATTTAATCAAGGGAAGGATTAGGCTCAGGGAAATTCTCAGRAAATCAATGATAAACCACAATTAATCAATTAAGGTTCAATTCAATTAAGCGCCGTTCTTGAACTCAAAACACGAAAGTATAGTTAACCAACTGTCGTTGCGAAAACTAACTAAGTCTAAAATCTAAAATTCCAAATCTCTTTGCAAATCCTACACAGTAAACCAGCAATCAATTCAAGTTTGATATGTTCACAATTCGATTAAACCAAATCTCTTTGCGGATAATCCAATTGCTCACCAGGTTTTCAGTTACTCATTGCACTGTGCTGTCGATTAATCTAGGTTCTATATTCTAAGTGATCAGGTTAGAAATAGCTTTGAGTACAACCTATGGTGAAGAACTATTCAGATTTTGAACCCTAACAAATCAATTATCATAAATCAGAGAAATCCATATGAGAAAACCCTGAACCTAAAATGAGACTACTCAGACATGGTTGATGAAAAACAAGACATAACTGAATAGATCATGAAATTAAACAAAAGAATAAAAACAAGGGTTCGGGATCTTCTCTATGATGAACAAAGTCTTGGATCCGTCTCCCTCACAAAAAGCTCTCCAAAGTAAAGTCTGCCTAACCTAAAGACTAAGAGTTTGCTTAAATAGGTCTAAAAACAAGAGCTGGGCCACTTTGTAAATAAGGGAAAGTATTGGGCTTCTTTTGGCGAGAATTCTCGTCCTTGGATATCTATCTCTGCGTCAGTTGCGTCGGTATCGATCGATACCATGATGGTGTCGATCGATGCTAAAGCTTCAAAACGGTACTTTCTTCTGGTTTGCTCCAAAAGGCTCCAAATGTCTCCAAAATCTCCAATTTCGTCCCAAACGTGCTAAAACCTGAAAAGACTCTAAAATGATAGAAAAAGCACTAGAAAGACTCGATAAAACGAGTTWTATCATGGCTAAAAACGGGTAAAATCCATGATATATCAACTCCCCAGACTTAGCCTTTGCTTGCCCAAGCAAAACAGAAAAGTGAGAGAAAGAGGTTTGAAAAACCTTAGAGATCTGATCTGGTACCGAAATCGCTGTAATGATCCTCTTGCGCCCACTGTTGCGATCGCAGATCTAACCTCCATGTACTTCTCCATCGAATTCCCAGCTTCCACAGACTTCACTCATGACCCTAAGTGTTCATCCAAGCTTATCATCGCCGTTTCATCGCTAAAATCAATGTCCACGAACTTTCTAGATTCTTTGGTCATACATACCATAGCAAGAACAATTCATTCAACTTTTTCTTGGTATTTAACTCCCGACTTATTTCACAACCAGTTCTTATTGATTTTTTTTTTTTTTTTTTAACGCATATACAAATCAAGGTTCGAGGCAGTATTGATAGTGTTAGCTACCAAATTCCGGTTCTTACCCTCTCAATGTATCAGTATCTTATGAATAATGGGGTCATAGAACTACCCTCACTTTAGGCACTTGTGTGATCATCCCTATCCAAGTAGAATAATGGGGTCA
The DNA here is from genome assembly GCA_018361395.1 of Boechera stricta. Lineage (NCBI taxonomy): Eukaryota > Viridiplantae > Streptophyta > Magnoliopsida > Brassicales > Brassicaceae > Boechera > Boechera stricta. Next base: position 6,722,949 of record CM031541.1, read on the forward strand.
TAGAATTTTCCTACCCTCTGCGAAATCATCTCATCTTTCATGCATTTTTGATCCTGATTCATATCCGTACTTATCACGGGAGATCTACCATTTCTTTCATACGCATAGTTCAGCTAGGTAATGAATGATGAATCAAGCTCTTTGGACATTTACCTTATTGATGAAGTGAATTTGGCTAAAACTTGTGATGAAAACTTGTTGGAGACAATCCATGAATCTGGCTGGTTATCCTTGGATTTTCATTAGTCGAACTGAAACTAATCCGTAACAGTGGTCACTCAAAAGCAAAATCAGAACAACAAAGCCAAGCACACTCCAGAAAACTCTAAGTTGTTTTGACTCGAATTAAAACAAATTTGTTTTTTTTTTAGAAAACAAAATGAACACACTGTAACTTACCTCCCCAGACTTAAACAACATGTCCCGTGTGTGTCAAGCCAGAGAAGGTGAAAGAAATCAAAGGACAAAGCGAAATAGGTCAAGAACAAGAGGTGTTACCATAGAGTGGTGTCGATCGATACCAAGATGGTGTCGATCGATCTAGCAAAACGACCATCCTTCTTCTACCTGATTCGCGACACAAAACACAAAACAAAACATATTTATAGACTTACCGTGGGTTGCCTCCCACTAAGCGCTTGTTTAATGTCACGAGCTTGACTTTGGCTAAGTTATCAGTCGGGACAAGGTGGAGGACTCACTCGAAATAAGTTCCACTGACCGGACATCTGCAGCTTCAAAGTTTTGCTCATCATATCCTCTTCTCTCTTTCATCTCCGTAGAATAGAACTAACCTTAGAAGGTTTCGAGGTGCCCTTGCACTTCACCTTATATTCGATCGAATCTCCATCACATTCGAGGAATCAAAGTGAAATTAGCAGCACCGTTGATCTTCTTGCTCGTCGCCTTCCTCTTGCCTTGGTCTTCCTCCATAACTTTCTTGGGGTGTTGGGGTTCATTTGAAACATGCCTTTTGGTTTATCATAAGACTCATCGAGCAGATCGATCATCAGTCTGCCGAGGCAATGGTGATGCCTGTTTGGGTCTCTCGGAGGATGACATCGTAGAAGAGGCGTCTCATCAATGCAGAGAAAGAGATTCTCTATCGTGTCCATGATCGCGCGTAGCCTAAAATGGTCTTCCCAAAATCAAGGGCACCTGGATCATGGCTCATCTCCACAACCTGAAAATCAGGTAGAATCGAGACAATCTCCTATTTTAGTAAATCAAGAATTGTAAGCGTAAGGAGTGAGGCTAGAAGAATCCTGCATATGTGAGAGCGTGTTGGAGATCTCATATCGCTTTCAATCTCTCTGATCGCCTCAGACATGGCGTTGACACTAGACCTGAGTCAACGAGAGACTCCTTGAAGTTCACTCTAGAGATGGAGCATGGAACTGAAAATTTCCTGGGTCTTCCTCTTTGTCAACTGTCTCGGCGGTGGTGGTGTATCAGCAGGAGGTCCTGCCACCAGACAAAACTTGCTTCCAGCCTCCCACTCTCTGTCAGCTTGGGAATAATAGGATAGGGGCCGACATGAGCCCTTTCTTTGACAGGTTCAACATCCTCCTTGGGCACTGTCGATATCGTCGATACCAGGTGGTGTCGATCGATACCCTGATTTTCAGCATCCCACTCGTCATCTCGCAAGATCGGCGGGATTTTCAGCTATTGGAGTCTGCTTAACTCCTGAATTTACCACTTTTCCACTTCTTAGACTTATGGCGTTGATGTGAGCTCTTGGATCTTCAGTCTTCCATGGAAGAAACCCCTCTTGTCTTCTCACAGCTGCGGTCGATTTGAGTCTCGAGTTTCTTGCAGATTCAATGCCTCGAGCTTTGGTTTGTATACCCGTTCCTCAACCATCTCTGTCATTTTCTCAGTTATTGATTCAGCCTGCGAAGGGTATCGACCGATACCAAATGAGTGTCGATCGATACTGGAGTTTTGTATCGTCTCGGCAGGTTGGTGTCGATCGATACCAGGCAGGTATCGGTCGATACTAGTATTACTGAATATAAACACAGTCATCTCAGGCTCAAAATTCTGTTCTCTAGCGCTCGAGGTGATTGCATTGACATGTCAATGCTGTGGTTGAACTATCTTTCCCTTGACCTGATGTATTTGATTTTCCAGCATCTTCTGATGGATTTCGAGAGCGTCGATTCTCCCATTCAGATCAGTGTATAAATTATCCAGCTTTCTATTGAAATCCACAGTCATCTTTTCTTGTCCCTGCAGAATTTGTTCCAAGAGGATCTCCGTCTTACTCTCTGTAGACCTCGGAGAATGCGGTTGGTAAGATGAATTACCGTATTGGCGAGTAAAGTCATTGCTCTGAAGTGGTTTTTGGGCGAATTGTGTGGCACCAAAACCAGATTGGTTACCTCCAGACTTGTAACCACCTTGCTGATTGTTGTTGAAGCTTCGGTTGTTGTTGTAACCAAATCGCTGACCCTGAAAACCAGAACCACCAATGTAGTTAACATCCTCTGCCTCATCTTCAATGTTCCCTACTTCCTCAGCAAAATGTACAGCCTTCTTCGTCTTTCCCACTAAGAGGTTGTGCATCGTGTCCAGCTTCGCCTGAACCTCAGCAATCTGCGAACCGTCAGCAACACTAGCGAGCCGTTTTCGCTCGAAATCAGCATTCTTGGGCCTTGAAGTTCTCAATCAGCTTCACAGCATCGGTTGGAATCCTAGTGTTGAAGTTCCYGTTGCTTGCAGAATCCAGTGCCATCTGATACCGCCAATCAATCCCTCTGTAAAAGATCCCGAGCATTGAACTTGAAACCGTGAGTGCGGACGTCTCTGGTAGGATCGAATCGCAAAGCAGCCTTTAGTGCTTCATTGGACCGAGAAAATTGAGAGATCTTGTTCCTGAGCTCCTCCGATCTCGCATCGTCATAGAAATTGTTCAGTGGCGAGAGATCCGGGAGGTAGCTGCTGCCGATGGCTGCTCCACGAGAGTATGGAAAGAGCTTACAAAAGAGATATTCATGTGGTACTCCATCGTACTTCATACTGGTGACCAAGTCCTCAAATTTCTCGATGTGATCCATAGGGTGCTCATGAGAGAGGCCGGTGAAAGGGTGCTGTCCAACAAGAGTGAAGTAAGCAGGCTTCAGCTCAAAGTCATTCCTCTGGAAAGTTGGAATACGGATCGTGCGATTTGCATAGAGATCCGGTCGGTTGTAATGTCGCCAAACGTCCGTTCAGCAACAGCTTGGGGTTGTTGTGGAGGAGGTATTTGTTCACGTTCCTCATCATGCACCAAACCTTGTGGAAGATCCATCTCAATTGTAGTTCTTTTCCTTGTACGATTCGTGCGTTCAAGCTCTGCTAGCTCTGTGAGGGAGAGATTAATTAGTGGTGTGTCCTTCTTTCTCCTAGTAGCACGCTGATGCATACACCTGAAAATCAAAAGACGAGAAAATAAGTAACCAAAATTTAAAACAGGCGTTCAGTGTCGATCGATACCAATGGAGTATCGATCGATCTGCTGAACAAAATCGACAACTAAAATTCTAATGGTGAATTTTTAGAGTCCCCAATGGCGCCAAATTTGATATGCTCAATTAATACCCTAAAAGTACTAAAGCGTTGCTGCAGTATATCGAGTCGAACACAAGAACTCAAGAAAATTCACCAATAAATAATTTAGTGAGGATTAAGCTAAGCAAATCACGGTTAGCAGTAAATTAGAAGAACGAGATTGGGTTGATTTAATCAAGGGAAGGATTAGGCTCAGGGAAATTCTCAGGAAATCAATGATAAACCACAATTAATCAATTAAGGTTCAATTGATTAAGCGCGTTGAACTCAAACAAAGTATAGTTAACCAGCTATGTCTTGCTAACTAAGTATAAAGTCTAAAATTCCAAATCTCTTTGCAAATCCTACACAGTAAACCAGCAATCAATTCAAGTTTGACATGTTCTTCGATTAAACCAAATCTCTTTGCGGATAATCGATTGCTCACCTAGGTTTTATCAGTTACTCGATTGCATGGTGCCTAATCGATTAATCTAGGTTCTATATTCTAAGTGATCAGGTTAGAAATAGATTTGAGAACAACCTATGGTGAAGAACTATTCAGATTTTGAACCTAACAAATCAATTATCATAAATCGAGAGAAATCCATATGAGAAAACCCGAACCTAAAATGAGACTACTCAGACATGGTTGATGAAAAACAAGACATAACTGAATAGATCATGAAATTAAACAAAAGAATARAAACAAGGGTTCGGGATCTTCTCTATGATGAACAAAGTCTTGGATCCGTCTCCCTCACAAAAGCTCTCAAAAAGTCAAGTCCCCTTAACCTAAAGACTAAGAGTTTGCTTAAATAGGTCTAAAAACACGAGCTGGGCCTCTTTGTAAATAAGGGAAAGTATTGGGCTTCTTTTGGCGAGAATTCTCGTCCTTGGATGTCTATCTCCGTCAGTTACGTCGGTATCGATCGATACCATGATGGTGTCGATCGATGCTACTTCAAAACAGGTACTTTCTTGGTTTGCTCCAAAAAGGCTCCGAAATGTCTCCAAAATCTCAATTTCGTCCCAAGCGTGCTAAAACCTGAAAAGACTCTAAAATGATAGAAAAAGCACTAGAAAGACTCGATAAAACGACTTATATCATGGCTAAAAACGGGTAAAATCCATGATAAATCAGCCCTATACGCTGTTTCTATTATTGCCTTGCTTCTGTTAGTCTTTGAATTGATTCGCTTTAGCATTTCTTTTTCTGTCTGGTCGTTAGACCCCATACGCTCTTGTTTGGCTTAACTTGAGCGGTTTTGATCTCATCCTTTTTGGTTAATATCTTCACCCTTATGGATTGACACCTTACTATCTTTGACGAAATCTTAGTCAGTAAGAAATTGACTTATATCAATTTGGCGCCGTTGCCGTTTGGGTGTTGTTTGTTACAATTAGGATTTCATATCGCTCTAGATCAAGTTCTTTTCTATATACTCTGTTACTCACTTTGATTTTCTTTTTCTATCTTTGGTATGCAGGACGTTTCTTGACTCAAGCCCAGCTCGAGCTGCGGTGAGTCTATCATCTCGCTCTGCTGCGAGTCACCATCGAGTCTTGTTCCCCTGCATGCAGATCGAAAGGCAGTCAGAACCTCATCCGCTACCTCGACAATATTAACAAGCTACCACATCAGTTGCGAGGCAGAAAACATCAAGACAACGTCGAGAATCTAGTGGGAATGGAAGACCACCCACGAGGAACAAAATGTTCCAGACCCTCTGTGAGAAGGCCCGTCGATAGGTGTAGGAGGCGCTCTCTACCAGACAGGGATTGTCCCTCTACGATCCAGAACAACAATTTCGAGATCAGAGCAGCTTGATCGCCATGGTCTGAGAACAACAAGTTTCATGGCACTATGGAGGACCCTCTTGATCATCACGAATGAGTTTGATAGGCTCTGCACCAAGATCAATGGGTGAAGATGGTTTGCTACGACTCTTCCCTTCTCTCTTGGTGATAGAGGCCCATCACGGGAAAAGACTCTACCCCATGGATCAATCACTTCATGGGATGACTGAAAGCCTTCGACCAAGTTCTTCTCGATGCCGAGGATAGCAATGAGGAAATTTCTGGATTCACTCAGAAAGATGGTGAAAGTTTTGTGAATGCTGGGCAGCTTCAAGGGCTACACTACTCAGTGCCTCACCACGGTTTCAGCAATGAATCACTCCTTAGCACTCTCTACAGAGGCGTTCTCCTGAAGGTCCGCATGCTTCTTGATACGGCCTGCAACGGTAACTTCCTCAACCAAGACGTTGATGCTGGCTGGGCACTTGTGGAAAACCTAGCACAATCTGATGGTAAGCTACACTGCTGAGTATGATAGGAGTGTTCGCCCAGTGTTGCTACGAGATGATCGAGACTAGGGCCATCGAGGCCTTGACCAGCTAAGTTGGACCAAGCTGCTACAACGAGAAACAAGTTCACTTTACTTCGAGGATACAGTCTTTCAAGTTCAAGATGGGGAGGATGATGAGTGCAGAGGAGGTCAGCTATGTGCAGAATCAGGGTCGACAACAAGGGTTTCATCACTAAAAGCAACCCGAATGTCTGAGGGTACCAATGTTGCTAACCCCAGGATCAAGTCTACCCACCTCAGCAGCAACCTCGTCCAAGCCTTTCATTCCTATCAGCAGAACTTTGCCCCTAAACCCCGAGTCATCACCAACACCGAGGGAGCCCCATGTCCACCACTCGGTTTTCCGTCTCCCCGTTCGGTCTTATCGCTCGATCAGCGACAAGCGCCTTGCAGCAACTCCTACAGGGTCAAGCAGCTGGTGCACTTGACACAGCCAAGTTTGGTGAACTTAAAACCCGGATGGACTACACTACAATGATCTTAACAGCAAGATTGAATCTCTCGTCAAGATTCGTTCCATCGAGGCAAGACAGCTTCATCCTCTAACACCTCCCAACTCCCAGGTAAAGTGGTCCAGAACCTAAGGACTACGCTCACATCAATGCCATCACTGCGAAGTGGGAAGGAGTTACGAGAGGAAAGGATCTCCTATCACTGCGGACGGTGACGATCTAGATGGGGAGGATTTGGTCTCCAAAACAACCAAGACAAGAATTTTATTCTGTTTGGAACACCCCACTCGACCGAAGGTCAAGACAGTCCCCCCTGCACCTAAAACTGTAATTTCAGGAGGAAAGAAGACCATATGTCCCTCCTCTCTGAGCCCAAATTGCCTTTCCCGAAGAGGTTTAAGAAGGACTTAATGGAGAAACATAAACAAATCTTTGATAAGCATATCAAGGAGGCTGAGATCAGGTTGCCTCTCATTGATGCCTTCTCCATGGTACCTGCCTATCAGAAGTTTTTGAAGGATGCAGTAGCTGAGAAAGACAAGACGGTCCAGGGGGTTGTCTATCGAGAGGAGTGCAGCGCCATCATTCGAAGAAAGTCGTCAAGAGAAATGACCCAGGTTCTTTTACTCTACCATGCTCTCTAGGTCCATTAGTTTTCAAGAAGTCTCTGTGATCTCGGGCATCTATCAGTCTTATGCCACTCTCGGTTGCAGGAAGAGGATTCGGCTATAAGTCCTGCAACTCTCTGCTACTTGCAGGATCAATTAGGACTCCCCATGGTATGCTAGCAGATCTTCCTCTGATGGTTGGATCAGTGGAGATACCTACAGATTTTATAGTTCTCGAGATGGATGAAGAACCAAGAGATCCTCTGATTCTGGGAAGACCTTTCCTTCTTTGCGGTGCAGTCATTGATGTCGAAAGGAAAGATCGATCTCAATCTTGGGAATGATCTCAAGATGACATTTGATGTCAAGGAGACTATGAGAAAGCCGGAAATAGAAGGACAAGTCTTCTATGTTGAGGTAATGGACAAGCTCGCTGATGAGCTTCTGGAGGAGCTTAATCAAGATGATCACCTGCAGACTGCCTTAACCAAGTAGTGAAGATGGRTATCTACATGCTGAGACTTGGGGGTATGAGATGATTTTGGACTCACACAAGGTCCTGGAAGAATCAGAAGGGTTTGAGGAGCTGATAGGGATCAATACAGAAATTCTAGCCGTCAGGACACCGAGCTCGATCATGCAGCTCGAGCTAAGATACCAGGCGTCGGATCGACCAGCAGATCGAGTCTAACATCAAGCCAGCCCCTCTGCAGCGGCAGTGGTCGAACTCCGGGCACCTAAGGTAGATCTCAAACCTCTTCCTTCTGGGCTAAGACGCTTTCTTGGACCAAATTCTACTTATCATAGTAAATGACATGCTTAGTGATGATGAGTTGCATTTGCTATTGAGTTAAGAAGATTTAGAAAGGCTATAGGATACTCTACGGATGACATTAAGGGAATTTCACCTAGCTTGTGCACTCACAGTTCATTTGGAAAAGCGAATCATATGCTAGTATTGAGCCTCGAGAGAAGATTGAACCCAAACCTCAGGAAGTTGTTAAAAAGAAATTCTTAAGTTGGTAGGGCGGAATCATATATCTATATCGAGATAGTACTTGGATTTCTCACATTGCTTTGTGTGCCCAAGAAGGGGGGTATGACTGTGATTAAAAATGACAAGGATGAATTGATACCTACTAGGACTGTAACAGGACATAGGATGTGTATTGACTATAGGAAATTGAATGCTGCGTCTAGGAAAGATCATTTCCCTTTGCCATTCATTGACGGATGCTAGAGGTTAGCTAATCATCCTTACTACTGTTTTCTAGATGGGTACAGTGGGTTCTTTCAGATTCCAATTCATCCAATGATCAAAAAACCACTTTTACTTGCCTATGGAACTTTTGCATATAGAATGCCTTTTGGTCTTTGCAATGCACCTACTTTTCAACGATGCATGACTTCTATATTCTCAGATTTAATTGAGGAGACTGTGGAGGTATTCATGGATGACTTTTCCGTGTATGGCCTCTTTCTCCTCCTGTCTTTTGAACCTTTGCAGGGTACTTACTAGGTGTGAAGAGACAAATTTGGTGCTCAATTGGGAGAAATGCCACTTCATGGTCAGAGAAGGGATCGTCTTGGGCCACAGAATTTCTGAGAAGGGTATAGAGGTAGACAAGGCCAAGGTTGATGTGATGATGCAGCTACAGCCACCAAAAAACGTCAAGGACATCAGGAGTTTCCTTGGGCATGCTGGGTTTTACAGAAGGTTCATCAAGGATTTCTCAATAGCGGACCACTAACAAGGCTTTTTGTGCAGGAGCAAGAGTTCCTGTTTGATACAGAATGTTTGAAGGCTTTCCAGCTCATTAAGGAAGCCCTAGTCACTGCTCCAATAGTCCAAGCACCAAACTGGGACTATCCATTTGAGATCAAGTGTGATGCATCGGATTATGCTGTAGGAGCTGTACTGGGCCAAAGGATTGAGAAGAAGCTGCATGTGATCTACTATGCAAGCAGGACGCTTGATGACGCTCAAAGGAGATATGCTACAACGAGAGGAGTTTTGTAGTCTTTGCTTTTGAGAAATTCAGAAGCTATCTGGTTGGTTCTAAGGTGATAGTCTATCTTGATCATGCAGCACTTCACGGCATATATATGCTAAGAAGGATACTAAGCCAAGCTCGGATGGATACTCCTTCTCCAAGAGTTTGACATGGAGATTGTTGATAAGAAGGGTATAGAGAATGGTGTAGCCGATCACTTGTCAAGGATGAGGATAGATGATGCAGCACCCGTTGATGACACCATGCCTGACGAGAGACTCCTAGATGTTGTTTCTGTGATAGGAGTGAAGGACATACCTTGGTATTCAGATCTGGCCAATTTCCTTGCATGTGGTGAGTTACCTGATGATCTTGATGCTTACGAGAAAAGTTTAGAGATGTCACCACTGGGGCAGGCACTCTGAGAGGTTCGATGGGTCATTCGGGAGATGTATAGCACAAGACGAGGTTCAGGGTGTGCTAGAGCACTATCACGGTTCTGCCTATGGAGGACACTTTGCTACATTCAAGACTGTTCAGAAGGTGCTGCAAGCAGGTTTATGGTGGCCTACAATGTTCAAAGATGCTCAAACCCTTATCACTAAGTGTGATCCTTGCCAGAGAATGGGCAACATCAGCAGAAGGAATGAGATGCCACAAAAYCCGATTTTGGAAGTWGAAGTGTTTGATGTTTGGGGGATTGACTTCATGGGTCCTTTCAACCCACCTTCTTCTGGGAACAGCTACATCTTAGTAGMTGTTGATTATGTCTCGAAGTGGGTTGAAGCCATAGCTTGCCCTACAATGATGCTGGTAGTTCGAAGATGTTCAAGAGCATTTTTCCCCATATTTGGTGTGCCAGAGTGGTTATCGGTGATGGGGGATCTCACTTCATGAAGCTCTTTGAGAATCTTCGAAGAAACATGGGGTCAAGCACAGGTGGCACATATCACTAGTGGTCAAGTGGAGGTGTCTAACAAGCAGATCAAAGCCATCTTGGCTAGAGTAGTGGGAGCTTCAAGGAGAGATTGGTCTGCTAAGCTCGATGAGACTCTCTGGGCTTACAGGCTGCATTGAGACCCACATGGAAGAACACCATTCCAGCTCCTTTATGGCAAGGCTTGTCATCTACTGTTGAGGTTGAGTATAAGGCATTATGGGCAAAGCTTCTGAATTTAGATATCAAGCCTGCCCGAGGAAAGAGAGTATTGGACTGCATGAGCTGGAAGAGATCAGGCTGGATGCTTATGAAAGTTCTAAGATCTACAAAGAGAGGACCAAAGCATTCCATGACAAGAGGATCTTGCCGAAAGAATTCAATGGTGATCAAGTCCTCCTTTTCAATTCCAGGACTCAAGCTGTTTCGGAAAGCTCAAGTCTAGATGGTCGGCCGTTCTCCATCAAAGAAGTCTCGCCTTACGGAGCAGTCACCTTATCGGGAAAGGGCGGAAACGAATTCACGGTGAACGGACAGAGGCTCAAGCCCTATCTAGCCGATGCCATCATTCCAGAAGGAACTTCGATTCCTCTGGATGAGCCTTCCACCGCCTAAGCGAAACGAAGTCAAGCTTAGTATATAAACAAGCTCACTTTGGAGGAAGTCCCATGTCTATCTCTGCATATTTCTTTGTTTTAGTTTTTAAAGCGTCATAAATGTCTAAGCTGCTTGATTTTGTCTTGATGGTGTGATTTCAGGAAAGTATGAGAAGTGAATCATGAAAAGAGGCAAGCACGAGGAATGGGCTGACTCGAGCATCAAAGGCCACAGGATCGAGCCACTAACCGAGCCTCGGGAGGGAAAATTTCAAATTTCAAAATTCGGCGGTAGCTGGCTCGACCCCTGAGGAGTCGGGGCTCGAGTCGGCGTGTCGAGCAGCGACCACACGAGTCGAGTCAGAGGCTCGAGTCAGACGTGTCAGGCCGTGTCGGACGTCAGCTCGACCCCACCTGGTCAGTGGCCTCGAGTCAACTCTTTTTGGCGCCCAGTTCAATTTTGAATCCGCCAGCTCCTCCTTGTCCTTTTTAAACTCGCCCAAGACCTTCCTCACACCACAAATACTCTCTCACTTCTTTCTCTTTCATTTTCCAGCTCTCTCTTTGTTGAGTGTTCACGAGTGTTCATCCTCTTCTTCATTTCTTGTTGATGTTCTTGAGGTTATTCACATTTTGAGTTTCTCTTCTTTTGTGAGTGATTCTTAGGTATGGATTCACGTCAAGCTCGCGAGTCAGCGAAGCACTCGCAAACTTCCAAATGTGGAGAGACCGTTCCTCCAGAGAGAACCCATGGAGGTTAAGAAGTGCCCGACTCGAGCTCATATGCTCGAGCGAGGTCGAGTCAGAAGGGTGGAAGCCAAGCTCGAGCTCTCGGCACAAGCAGGTGGCTCGAGTCAAGGTGTTGGCGTTTCAAAAAAAGCTCCCCATGCTAGAGGAAAAAAACCCATGGAGTCGCCTTCCTCTCAGCGGTGGTGCAACGAAGAAGGCAGCCCAGGCGACAAAGAAACCTCAAAAAGAACAGACCATCGCAGCAAAGTACTTGGAAGTCCTTCTTGCTCGTGGTTTGAAGGCACATGATACCGCACGAAACAATGGCCTTGACTCGGCATTCTAGAGGCGTGGAATACCTAGATAGCGGCTTAAGTGGGTTCATGAGTATCCAGATGGAAGCTTACAAAGAGACATGCCATTTTCTCTCATCTGATTTCACTTCTACGATGAGGAACCCGACTATGAATCGATGGCGGTCCGGCTTCACTTCACATCGAGTCGATCCTATGCTCACCATCAGGAGATGAGTACTCTATATGGTTTTTCGAAGGAGATGAACGTTCAAGACATTGACCACGAGCTTCTGCAACTATGATCAACCATTGGAGACACTAAACCTTTCTCCTCCTCCGAAGTAAGGCTCTAGCATTAGAAGCCTGTAGATATCTCCATAAGACCATAGCAACAACATGTTTGCAAGAAAGATGCAGGGCAGTAAATGAAGGAGAATTGAAGATCTGGACTTGTGCTTACTACCACTGGGCTATACAAGAGATGTAGAAGATGAGAGGTGATAGGGCGATGCAAATCTTACTTTTTGTACAACTACTCTACTACAAGGAATGGGCAATGAGGATGCATAAGATGGAATCTGGGGGTGAACTTTGCATTGGGGGTATCATCACTCCAATCCTTGTTGCTTGCAATGTGGAGCTAATTTCGGAGCCTTATCCACCTAAATGGATTGATGTGGATGCCTTGAGAAGATGCAGTTTCCTAGACCACACAACACCTCTAGAAAAGCATTTATACAAGTTCATGCATCCGACCATTGGAGAAGCCAAGCTGCGTCTTCCCTGCACGGATTTAACCAAGGTGCGAACGGGCCAGAACATAGATTTCGATCCTCCTCTTGATAGACTCTACAATCCAGATGAGGAGATCATGCATGAAGACATAGGTCCAGACGATTATTTTGCTGTTGAAGAGGAGGATGATGCAATAGAAAGGTTTGCATTTGAGAGTACGCCTTAAGCCTCACATAGCCCGACCGAAAGAGGCACACAAAAGGATTGGTCTCTTACAGAAGTGGAACAAATTCCAGGGCAAGACCATTGCTAAACTTAAGGGCACTGTGAAGGAGCTGAAAGACCAGATGAAGGAGGTTAAAGACCAGCTCAAGGACTTCAAACATATATTCACTGCCCCTACATCTAAGAAAATCGTCTTGCCCAGGAGGGTTCTAGTAGGAAGCAGTTCGTTTCGGGAAGAACCAAGGCCTCCTGCACATGCAATGGAACCACCAAGAGCCTCCTCTTTCGAACCAAGGCAGCTTCAGCATTACGAAAGGAAGAAGAAGAGACGTTCACAAGCACAGCGTCTGGCTCGAGTAGTCAGCTCGACCATGGAGGTCGAGAGCAGGACACGCACACGCTGACTGAGCCATCCAGAGCCCACCCAGATCGAGTCTACCTGCGCGTGAGAGCATGGAGGAATCGATCTCCTCCTTCTTCTCCAAGCCTTGAGGTACCTGTTCCATCCTTTCTTATATATATTAGGTGCATTATTTTTCTTGTTTTCTGTTGCTTCTTAATCTCTCTTCACAAATTTTTATTACACAAGGGACTGTGTAATTTAAGTTTGGGGGGGGAGGTTAAGATTTGTTTGATGTGTTTTCTCTGTTCTTATTTTGATTTTGTGCATCCTTGAGTCTTCATCTATGGCATAGAAAAACTAAAAAATCTTTAAAAACAGTGTTCATGTAGTATTGCATCTGCATATTAGGATTGAGTCTAGATTGTTTCATATAGGGCTGTTGCATTTGCACAAGGGATTATGATGATTTAAACCTTGTAAACTTGCTGATTCAACTGTATGATTTCAATGCCCTCGTTTCTAATTGTTTAATGCCTTGTTATTGAGCTTGAAGTAAGACTGAACCATGCTTTGAATGCACAACTAGATTAAGTCTTTACTGAAGCATGCTGTGATTATCTGTCATTCCCATCTATTTGAACCTGAATTTGACTTATAAATATCTTGTCTATGCATTGAATTTGAACTCATGGATACCATATACATACTTGGATTTTCTTCATTTATACTAATCAGTAATGTCCTCATCATTAGAACAGTTTTACCATACCTTTAGCCTAGCCTTCTTTCAAGCCATGATGTTATTTTCTTGAGTGTGTGAGACCTATTTCTGAATGAGCTTGGTAGAAAGTGTTAGGTTTGAGACAAGATAGAATCTCATGTAGTTCTGGTTTGCAATTTTCGAATCAGATAGATGAGGGATCTTGATCATTGGGTATTGGGTTTGGTTCTGAAAGAAAGAATGAAAAAACTTGGAGAAAGATGAAAGAAAAAAAAAAGAGATAAGAGTTCTTAGGAGGAATGATCTGAATTGTTTAAGTGTTAAAAGTAGGTTAGGGGTGTAGTAAAAGAAAAAAAAAAAAAGAAAGGCAAGAGCTGAAAGTAAAAAAATGCCTAAGCTAGTTAAGAAAAACCCCAATCCGCTAGATGTGTATTTGTATAACCCTTCCTAGAACCAAAAAACAAAAAGAATAGATGAAACTGATCCAAGAAATGTAAAGGGTAGAGTTAGGATGACTTTCTGGGTTTAGACTTGAAGGTTAAGAATACTTGTGTAGGACTGGGTAGATGGGAGTCTATTCTTGTATGCATATGTTGGTTCTTACCTTTAGCATTCTACTAAGGCTCATTCCTTTTCATTGAGGGACCATCTTTGTCTCTTGACCTTACCCTTAGCCAAATGAGTTCATTGAATGTGCATAGCTTGATTCATGGTTTCTGTTTAAATGAATGTTAAGGGGAATGATAGATTTGAATGCATGTCTAGGTTGAGATTTGATCGAACTTATGCTGTGAAGAGTATGGCTAATGTTTTTAAGTTGAGTTCATAAACTTTGCATTCTAGAATTGGTAACCTGGACATTGAGGTCATCTGTTACAACCTGCAAGTTTTGGTTCTGAGTCCCCATTTTCAAACTTCTTCTCCATTCTTATTCTTTTGTTTGCAGACGAAGGACTAAGTTGGGGGAGTTGATATGTTGCATTTTGCATCGTTTTAGCTTGGTTAATTCATACATTTAGACTTGTTATTTAACTTTCTTGTCATTTATCTCTCTAGTTTTGCATACTTAGAGTGTTTTGCATTAGGTTTGCATACATCCTGCATATTTGGCATTCGTACTTTCGGGCGATTAGAAGTTAGCATCAAGTTAAGCTGTCTAGGACATCTGACTCGAGCCACTATGGTCAAGACGAGGGAGCTAAGGCTGGAGATGGTGCAGGAGCAGACTCGAGCCCACCAGCTCGAGAGGAGGGTCGAGCTAAGGCGAAATATGGCGTCTTGGGAGGTTTTGGCCAAGCTCGAGCCCCATGCTCGAGCTCATGATCGAGCTCAACATAAAAGAGGTCTTGGAATCTTTGAATCCAGCTCGAGCCCATAGGTGAGTAGGAGGCTGAGCTCAACACATAAAAATGCAATCTTGATTTTCCACTGAAGCACACACCGACCGCAGTGGCAGCTGACCTTATCCTCGCTTTTACCATTTTACCCATGACGCTTTAGGTTTTTAAGACTTAGATAAATACCTAATGTGGGATTAAGACTAAAAAATGTTTTTATGCCTAATTTTCGAGTTTTCCTTTGTTCTTCATTGTTCTTGATTTCCGACTTTGTAATTTGATTTCTACTTGTTATTTTCAGTGATTTCTTCTCGTTCTTTCATCTCTCCATCTGCTTTCTATCATCTATGCAAGTTTTAATGATTTCTGGGTTTGTGTTCTTCATGAGTTTTGAGTAGTCATTAGGTTTTGAGGATGGGTTAGATTAGTGTGGAATCTTAGTCCTAGGTGGTTTAAGAGTCGATTGTTTTAATTCCCTTCTAAATCGTGTTCTTAATGCTAATTTCTCTCTCGATCAATCGAGATTAGATCTTAGGTGTTTTTCCACCCAGAAGTGTTTGATAAAATGCTTGAATGAATTGATGTTAGAGATTTGCATTCCTAGCCTAAGGGATTAGATGTCTAGGTGTTTATCGAGATTGAACGGGTCTTATTGCCTGCTAGGTAGATTTCGCCAAGGGATTGGGTCTGAACTGGTCTAGCTTGAGGTTACTTATCACGGAGTGGACTTAACTGGTGTGATGTTTGATGTCTAGGAATAGCTTGATTGAGTTTTGTTAGACCACCTGAGCTAAGAGGAGGCACTCGAATCGATTACCCCATCTAGAACTTCTTGCATTGATTGATTTCTCGCCTGCCCTATACGCTGTTTCAAGTATCGTTGCTTCGTTACCTTTGAATTGATTCGCTTTAGCATCTATTTCTGTTTTCTGTCTAGGTCGTTAATTATACGCCTTTCAGCTTGACTTCGAATGGTTTTGATCTCATCCTTTTGGTTAATATCTTCAATTATGGATTGACACCTTACTATACTGCAACGAAATCTTGGTCTAGTAAGAAATTGACTTATATCAAACACAAACCCAGAAATCATTAAAACTTGCATAAAAGAAAATATTAAGATGAAAATAGAAAGACTACTAAGAATCAAACACAAATACAAAGCATAATTATTAGAAAATTGACATAAAGTGAACAGAGTGAGAAAAAACCCAGGACTTTCTTGTTCAATGGATAATAGTATTTATAGGTTCGGGGAAAACCCTAGTTCGCTAAAAACAAAATAACTTAATTCGGAGGTGGACTCGAGCTGGGGGTCGAGTGCTTGGGTCGAGTCCAGCAAAAAATCTTCAAGACGGCATTTTTATGATGTACTCGAGTTGGGACTCGAGTGCCAGGGTCGAGTCAGTCTCCAAGTCCTCTTCTTTGGTTCCACTCGAGTTCTTGTTCGAGTCCGGTTCTAAGGTCTCTGTTTTGTGCTCCACTCGAGTTTCTTGGTCGAGTGTATGGTCGAGTTAAGCTCTCCCTTCTTCCATTCTCTCCATTTGACCTCAACATCTTCAATATTCGTTGAACGTACCTGATACAGCTCCAAAATGCAATATGCATGCAATCCTAATGCAAAACACTCTAAGTATGTAAAACTGGAATCAAATGACATGAAATGGTAAGAATATGCTATGAGACAGGGCTAAATGGAAGATAAATGCATGCTAAAAGCATGTAAAATATAGACATATCAACTCCCCTTAACTTCTTTTGCTTCCCTAAACATATATAATATAGAGATGAAGGTTTAAGGGGATTCAACCAAAACATGCTGATATAATAGATGAAATCAATGTCCAAGCTGCTAGTTCTAGAATGCAAGATGTTATAACTTTACTTAAAAACTTTAGCCATACTCTTCACAGCACAATTACGATTAGTCTCAATCTAGACATGCATTCAAATCTACCAATCCCTTTAACATTCAATTAAGCAGAAACCATGAATCAAGCTATGCACATTCAATGAACTCATTTGGCTAAGGGTAAGGTCAGGAGACAGAGATGGTCTCTTTCATGTGGTTTAATCATTTCAAAATAGGGATCACTCAAGAAAAGAAGGACACTGAACGTCTGTTTTTAAATTTTGGTTACTTATTTTCTCGTCTTTTGATTTTCAGGTGTATGCATCAGCGTGCTACCAGGAGAAAGAAGGACACACCACACTAATCTCCTCACAGAGCAGAGAGCTTGACGCATTAATCATGGAAAAGAACTACAATTGAGATGGATCTTCCACAAGGTTTGGTGCATGATGAGGAAGGTGAACAAATACCTCCTCCACAACAACCCCAAGCTGTTGCTGAACGGACGCTTGGCGATTACAACCGACCGGATCAATTCTATGCAAATGCGCGATCCGTATTCCAACTTTCAGAGGAATGACTTTGAGCCAGCGCTACTTCACTCTTGTTGGACAGCACCCTTTCACCGGTCTCTCTCATGAGCACCCTATGGATCACATCGAGAAATTCGAGGACTTGGTCACCAGTATGAAGTACAATGGAGCCACATGAATATTTGTAAGCTCTTTCCATACTCTCTGGTGGAGAGGCAGCTTATCGCTGAAGCAACTGCCTCCCGGATCTCGCCACTGGAACGAGACCAAGAACGCATTCCCGAACAATTTCTATGACGATGCGAGATCGGAGGAGCTCAGGAACAAGTTCTCTCAATTTTCTCAAGGTCCAACAGAAGCACTCAAGGCTGCGCGATTCGATCCTACCAGAAGACGTCCGCATCACAGTCAAGTTCACTGCTCGATCTTTTACGAGGGATTGATTCGGTATCGATGGCACTGGATTCGCAAGCAATGGGAACTCAACACTAGATTCCAACCGATGCTGTGAAGCTGATTGAGAAGGCTAGCAACAAAGCTGCATGCTGATTTCGAGCTTAAACGGCTCGCTAGCTGATGGCTCGCAGACTGAGTTTCAGGCGAAGCTGGACACGATGCACAACCTCTTAGTGGGAAAGACGAAGAAGGCTGTACATTTTGCTGAGGAAGTAAGGAACATTGAAGATGAGGCAGAGGATGTTAACTACATTGGTGGTTCTGGTTTTCAGGGTCAGCGATTTGGTTACAACAACAACCGAAGCTTCAACAACAATCAGCAAGGTGGTTACAAGTCTGGAGAGAGTAAGACGGAGATCCTCTTGGAACAAATTCTGCAGGGACAAGAAAAGATGACTGTGGATTTCAATAGAAAGCTGGATAATTTATACACTGATCTGAATGGGAGAATCGACGCTCTCGAAATCCATCAGAAGATGCTGGAAAATCAATAAATACATCATCACCGGAAAGATAGTTCAACCACAGCATGGACATGTCAATGCAATCACCTCGAGCGCAGAGAAGAGGATTTTGAGCCTGAGATGACTGTGTTCGATTCGCACTAGTATCGACCGATACCGCTCGTATCGACACCAACCCGCTAGACGATACAAAACTCCAGTATCGATCGACACTCATCTGGTATCGGTCGATACCCTTCGCAGGCTGAATCAATAACTGAGAAAAGGACAGAGATAGTTGAGGAACAGGTATACGAACCAAAGCTCGAGGCATTGMATCTGTCGCAGAAGAAACTCGAGACTCAAATCGCCTGCATCAGCATGCGTGAAGACAAGGGGATTTCTTCCAGGAAGACTGAAGATCAAGAGCTCACATCAACGCCATAAGTCTAAGAAGTGGAAAAGTGGTAAATTCAGGAGTTAAGCACTCCAATAGCTGAAAATCCCGTCGATCTTGCTGGAGATGACGAGTGGGATGCTGAAAATCCCAGGGTATCGATCGACACCACCTCGGATCGATACCGGATGTCAAGGAGGATGTTGAACCTGTCAAAGAAAGGGTCTACAGTCAAGTTGCCTATCCTATTATTCCCAAGCTGACAAGAGAGGAGTGGGAGGCTGCTAGAAGTTTTTCGTAAAAAAATGGTTGTAGGACCTCCGTTGTTGACATACACCACCACCGCTGAGACAGTTGAAAGAGGGAAGACCCAGGGAAATTTTCAGTTCCATGCTCCATCTCTGAGTAAACTTCAAGGAGTCTCTGACTCGTGGTCTAGTGTCAACGCCATGTCGAGGGAGAGATTGAAAGCTGATATGAGATCCTCACACGCTTCTCACATAAGATTCTTCTTACCACCTCACGCTACAATTCTTGATTTACTGTTAAAATAGGAGATTGTCTGATTCCTACTGATTTTCAGGTTGTGGAGATGAGCCAAGGATCCAGGGTGCCCTTGATTTTGGGAAGACCATTTATACACGCGATCAACACGCATAATCTCTTTCTCTTGCATTGGCACGCTCTTCACGATGTCATTCTCCTCGAGGAGCACCCACATGTCTCGCATCACCATTGCCTCGGGTGAGACTCGATGATCGATCGCTCGATGAGTCTTATGATGAACCAAAAGCAGATGTTTCAAATGACCTCCTCAACACCCCAAGAAAGTTGTGAGAAGACCAAGGCAACAAAGAGGAAGGCGAAGCAAGAAGATCAATGCTAATTTCACTTTGATCCCTCGAAGTGTGATGGAGATTCGATCGAATATAAGGTGAAGTAAGCACCTCGAAACCTTTCTCTAACGTTAGAGTTCTCATTCCATAGACGAAAGAGAAAGAAAGAGGATATGATGAGCAAAACTTTGAAGCTAGCAGTTTGTGGGCTTATCTCGGAGTGAGTCCTCCACCTTGTCTGACGATAACTTAGCAAAGTCAAGCTCGTGACATTAAAGCGCTTAGTGGGAGGCAACCCACGTAAGTCTATAAATATGAGTTTTTTGTGTCTTGCGAATCAGTCGGAAGAAGGATGGTCGTTTTTCAGATCGATCGACACCACCTTGGTATCGATCGACACCATTTGATCGATCGACACCACCTGGTATCGACGACACCACCGCTTCTATGGTAACACCTCGATCGACCTATTTGTTTTGTCCTTTGATTTCTTTCACCTTCTCTGGGCTTGATAAACACGGGACAGTGTTGTTTAAGTCGGGGAGGTAGTTACTGACATTGTGTGTTCATTTTGAAAAAAAAAAAAAATGATTTTCGTGTCAAAACAACTTGAGATTCCCTGACGTGCTCGGTTTGATGCTGGTTTTGCTTTTGAGTGTCATTGTTACAGGGTCAATATCCAGTTCGACTAATAAAAATCAGGAGGTAAACCAACGAATTCATGGATTGCTCCGACAAGTTTTCATCACAAGTTTTAGCCAAATTTTGACTTCATCAATAAGGTAAATGTCCAAAGAGCTTGATTCATCATTCATTACCTAGCTAAGGAACTATTGCAAGTATGAAAGAAATGGTAGATCTCCCCGTGATAAGATCTGGATACATTGAGAGGGTAAGTAACCGGAATTCGGTAGCTAACACTATCAATACTGCGTCTAACCTTGATTTGTATATGCAGTTAAAAAAAAAAAAAAAAAAAAAGAATCAATAAGAACTGGATACATTGAGAGGGTAGAACAGGAATTGGCTACTATCAATACTGCGTCTCAACCTTGATTTATATATGCAGAAAAAAAAAAAAAAATCAACTGGTTGAAATAATTTGGGGAGTTAAATACCAAGAAAAGTTGAATGAATTGTTCTTAGCTATGGTATTGTATGACAAAGAATGTGAAAGTTCGTGGACATTGATTTTAATATGAACTGGCGATGATAAGCTTGGATGAACACTTCCATGAGTGAAGTCTGTGGAATTTGGGAATTCGATGGAGAAGTGCATGGAGTTAGATCAAGCTGATCAGGCAACAGTGGGCGCTTGGGAAAAGGGATCATTTAGCGATTTGTACTGCATCAGGATCTCTAGGTTTTTCAAACCTCTTTCTCTCACTTAGTTTTCTGTTTTGCTTGAGGGCAAGCAAAAGGCTAAGTCTGGGGGAGTTGATATATCATGGATTTTACCCATTTTTAGCCATGATATAAGTCRTTTATCGAGTCTTTCTAGGCTTTTTCTATCATTTGAGTCTTTTCAGGTTTTAGCACGTTTAGGACCGAAATTGGAGATTTTGGAGACATTTGGAGCCTTTTTGGAGCAAACCAAGAAGTACCGTTTCAAGCCAGTATCGACACCATCCGTATCGATCGATACCGATACGTTTTTGCACGAGTATCGATCGACACCATCAGACCGATACCGACGCGGAGATAGACATCAGCGAGATTCTCGCCAAAAGAAGCCAATACTTCCTTATTTACAAAGAGGCCCAGCTCGTGTTTTTAGACCTATTTAAGCAAACTCTTAGTCATTGACTTGACTTTTCACTATTATTCTTGAGCCCATTGAGACTTTACTTTGGAGAAGCTTTTTGTAGGGAGACGGATCAGACTTTGTTCATCATAGAAGATCCGAACCCTTGTTTTTATTTCTTTGTTTAATTTCATGATCTATTCATGTCTTGTTTTTCATCAACCATGTCTGAGTAGTCTCATTTTGTTCAAGTTTCTCATATGGATTTCTCTGATTTATGATAATTGATTTGTTAGGTTCAAAATCTGAGTTCTTCACCATAGGTTGTTCTCAAAGCTATTTCTAACCTGATCACTTAGAATATAGAACCTAGATTAATCGATTAGCACGACAGCAATTGAGTAATCTGATAAAACCTATGGCTGGATTATCCGAGATTTGGATTTAATTAATCGTGAACATATCAAACTTGAATGATTGCTGGTTTACTGTGTAGGATTTGCAAAGAGATTTGGAATTTTAGACTTTAGACTTAGTTATTTTCGCAACGACATTAACTATACTGTGTTTTGAGTTCAAGAAGCATTAATGAATCAACTTAATTGATTAATTGTTGTTTATCATTGATTTCTGAGAATTTCCCTGAGCCTAATCCTTTCCTTGATTAAATCAACTCAATCAATTTGATTCTTCTAATTTCTGTCTAACCGTGATTTGCTTAGCTTAATCCTCACTAAATTATTTATTGTGTGAATTTTTTTGAGTTCTTGTGTTCGACCCCTGATATACTGCAGCAACTGCTTTAGTACTTTTAGGGTATTAATTTGAGCATATCATTTAGCCTTGTTTAATAGCATATTATTGATATGTCTGCATTTTATATGGGTTTAGCATGCAATATTCATTCATTTAGCCTTGTTTAATAGCATATTCTTAGCATTTATTTCTAGTTTTGCATACTTAGAGTGTTTTGCATTAGGATTGCATGCATTTTGCATTTTGGAGTTGTTTCAGGTGCATTTAAGGATTATTGGAGCTTTTGGAGTCAAGTGGAGGAAGAGGAGAGTCTGGCTCGACCATGCACTCGACGGTGCAGGTCGAGTGGAGCACAAAGCGGACACCTTGGAAGCAAGCTCGACCTCCCTAACTCGAGCCCTTGATCGAGCTCATCCAGAAAAATGCCATCTTGAAGTATGAAGTCCAGCTCGACCTCCCCAGCTCGAGCCCGTTGATCGAGATCTCCGGAAAAATGGAATCTTGGAGTTCTGGAGTCTAGCTCGACCACCCATGGTCGAGCTCATTGATCAAGCTGCAGAATAAAAGTGCAATCTTGAAGTTTTACTCAGCTCTAAGACTCGACCCTGTGTCGACCCGAATTTAGCCTATTTTATTTTTTTTGTGATTTAGGGTTTCTAACTTTGAATATAAATACCCTGTATTAGTTTAAGAAAGAAGAGATCATTTTTTTAAGCTTTGTTCATCTGTTCTTGTTTCCTGGATCCTGTAACTTTAAATCTACTGAGTATTTGTGTTTGAATCTTTCAATTCTATCTATTATCTTCCTTATCTTTTTACTTATGCAAGTTATTTTGATTTCTGGGTCTGTGATTATGCTTTTCTTCACGGTCTCTGAGTAGTCATTAGGGTTCTTAAGGATGGGATAGATTAGGTGTTGAATCTTAGTCTCCTAGGTGGTTTAAGTGTTTATTGTTTGATTTTCCTTCTGGATTAGTGTTCTTAATGCTAATTTCTCTCTGATCAATTGGAATTAGAACTTAGGTATTTCCACACCCAGAAGGTGTTTGATGAAATGCCTGACAGAACTAATTCCAGAGATTTACATTCCTAGCCTAAGGGATTAGTTGTCGAGGGTGTTTATTGGTTTTATTAAACTGATTCTTAATGCCTGCTAAGCTAGATTTTTCTAAGGGATTAGGTCTGGAACTAGTGATATGTCTGCATTTTACATGGTTTTAGCATGTATTTATCACCCATTTACCCTTGTTTAATAGCATGTTCTTAACATTTGTTTCTAATTTTGCATACTTAGAGTGTTTTGTATTAGGATTGCATGCATATTGCATTTTGGAGCTTTATCAGGTACATTCAAGGAGTATTGAAGATGCTGAGGTCAAAAGGAGCAGAAAAGAAGCCTGTTTTGATAGTTTGGAATCTGGCTCGACCAACCAGCTCGACCAGGGTGCTAGAGTCAGCACAAAAGTTACCAATTTTAAGATTTTTGAGTCTGACTCGACTAAGGGGCTCAAGTATAAGGTCAACTGATCAAGAAAAATGCAATCTTGGAGTCCTGAAGTCTGGCTCGACCACCCATGGTCGAGTCCACTGATCGAGCCAAGTATAAAGGTGGAGTCTTGAAGTTTTTGGAGCCAGCTCGACCACACATGATCGAGCTACTATCTCGAGCTGAAGAATAAATATGCAATCTTGAAATTTAGCCCAGCTCGACCACAGCACTCGACCACCCATGGTCGAATGCCCCCAAAAATTAGCCTATTTTGTTTTTTTTTTGTGATTTAGGGTTTTTATCTCTTAGTATAAATACCTTATAAATAAAGACTAACAATCTCGATTTTCTTAAGCTTTGTTCATCTGTTCTTGCTTTCTTGATCATGTGACTTTGAATCTACTTGTTATTTTTGTTTGAATCTTTCTAATCTATCTATTCTCTTCCTAATCTATCTATTCTCTTTTTAATCTTTCCAATTATGCAAGTTTTTATGATTTCTGGGTTTGTGTTCTTGCTGTTCTTCATGGTGTCTGAGTAGTCATTTGGGTTCTTAAGGATGAGATAGATTAGGTGTTGAATCTTAGTCTCCTAGGTGGTTTAAGTGTAGAATTGTTTAATTTACCTTCTGGATTAGTGTTCTTAATGCTAATTACTCTCTGATCAATTGGAATTAGAACCTAGGTATTTCCATGCCCAGAAGGTGTTTGATGAAATGCCTGACTGAACTAATTCCAGAGATTTACATTCCTAGCCTAAGGGATTAGTTTCTAGTGTTTATCGCTTTATTAAACTGATTCTTAATGCCTGCTAAGCTAGATTTCGCTAAGGGATTAGGTCTGGAACTAGATTAGCCAGAGGTTATTTATCATGGGAATGAACTTGACTGCTTATGAGTTTAATGTCTAGGGAATAGCTTGATTGAGTTTGTTAAACCATCTAGGTAGATTAAGAGGATACACCAAGTCAATTATCCCATCCTTAGGAGCTTCTCTTGTTTGATTGATTTCTGTTTCATTGCCTTTACTAGTTCCTGTTAGTAGCTATCGTTCTGTTATTGCTCGCTTTCGCTTTGCTAGCGCTAGTTCTCGTTTAGCTTGCCAGTTGATATATTCGCATCTTTTGCTTGCTTGGCTTGACTGAAACTGTTTGATTGCATCCTTCTTGGTTAATATCGCACCCATTTGGATTGATACCTTTCTGTACTACAATGACATGATAGTTCAGTAAGAAAATTGATTATATCAATTTGGCGCCGTTGTCATTTGGGTGTTGTTTGTTACTATAAGGATTTCAAATCGTTTTAGATTAAGTTCTTATTCAGTCTACTCTGTTACTGACTTAGTCTTTCTTTTCTTTGTCTTTGCATTTCAGGTACAAGCTTGACTCGACCACGCCTGCTCGAGTCAGCCCATCGAGTCCTCCTCCACCTGCATGCAAACGAGATCAAAAGGAAGTCAGATCCTCATCCGCTACCTCGACAATATTAACAAGCTACCTAGCAAGTTGCGAGAGCAGCACGAACACATTGAAGTAGATCAATAGGATCAAGTGGGAATGGAAGACATCCCACCGGAATAGCATGAACGGCGACCTCTTCTGAGGAGGCCGCGAATGATTGGTGCGGGAGATGCTCCCAACACTCACACTAACAGACAAGGGATTGTACCTCTTACAGTCCAGAACAATAACTTTGAGATCAAGAGTAGCTTAATAGCTATGGTACAAAGCAACAAATTCCATGGGCTGTCTATGGAAGATCCCCTTGATCACTTGGATGAGTTTGATAGGCTCTGCAGCCTTACCAAGATCAATGGTGTCAGTGAAGATGGTTTCAAGCTGAGACTATTTCCATTCTCTCTTGGTGACAAAGCCCATCTCTGGGAGAAGAATCTACCCCATGGCTCTATCACTTCATGGGATAACTGCAAGAGAGCTTTCCTTGCTAAGTTCTTCTCCAATGCTAGAACAGCTCGCCTCCGGAATGAGATATCCGGATTTTCTCAGAAAGATGGAGAGACCTTCTGCGAATCCTGGGAACGTTTCAAGAGCTACTCTACTCAATGCCCTCACCATGGTTTCAGCAATGAGTCCCTCCTTAGCACATTTTACAGAGGAGTTCTCCCTAAGGTATGAATGCTTCTTGATACAGCCAGCAATGGTAATTTCCTCAACAAAGATGTTGATGACGGATAAGAACTTATCGAGAACCTTGCTCAGTCAGATGGTAACTACACTGTGGAGTATGATAGAAGTGGGCGGGGCAGTGTTGATTCAGAGGAGTGGACTTGGAAGGAAATCGAGGCTCTGAATGCCAAGTTGGATCAACTACTCCAATAGCGGAAGCAAGTTCACTTTGCTAGTGAGGATACGGTCTTTCAGGTTCAAGATGGGGAGGATGATGATATGGAAGAGGTCAGCTATGTTCAGAATCAGGGTGGCTACAACAAAGGTTTCATCAACTACAAAAACAACCCAAATCTCTCTTACAGGAGCACCAACGTTGCTAACCCTCAGGATCAGGTCTACCCGCCTCAGCAACTGACATATCAGTCCAAGCCTTTTGCCGCTTACAACCAAAATCAGGATTTTGTTCCTAAACTGCACTACCAGACCAGCTATCCGCAACAGGGACTCATGGGTCCACCGCCCGGTTTTCCACCGCCCCAAACTCAGCCTTCTACAGCTCCGGATCAACAGATGATGACCATGCTGCAACAGATTCTACAGGGTCAAGCAGCTGGTGCAATGGAAGCCGCTAAGAAGTTTGGTGAAATGAAAACACAGCTGGATTACACTTATAATGATCTTAACAGTAAGTTTGAGACATTGAACTCCAAGATAAAGTACATGGAGGGCAAGACCGCATCTACCTCTAGCACATCCCAGCTCCCAGGAAAAGCAGTCCAAAACCCAAAGGACTTTGCTCACATCAATGCCATCACTTTAAGGAGTGGAAAGGAGCTATAGAGCAATCTTTGACAAACACATGAGGGAAGCAGAGATTATGTTACCTCTCATCGATGCCTTCTCAATGTTACCCGCATATCAGAAATTTTTGAAGGATGCAGTGGCTGCAAAAGCAAAGGAGATTCAGGGTATGGTAGTTTTGTCAGAAGAGTGCAGTGCCATTATCCAAAAGAGGGTTATCAAGGAGAAGCTAAGTGATCCTGGTTCATTTACTCTACCATGTTCTTTGGGGCCATTGATCTTCAAGAAGTCTCTTTGTGATCTTGGAGCATCTATCAGTCTCATGCCACTCTCAGTTGCCAAGAAGTTAGGATTCAGTAACTACAAGCCTTGCAACATCTCTTTGGTGCTTGCAGACAAATCAGTTAGAACTCCTCATGGTATGCTACAAGACCTACCTCTAAAGGTTGGGACAATTGAGATACCTACAGACTTCATAGTACTGGAGATGGATGAAGAACCAAGAGATCCCCTTATTCTGGGAAGACCTTTCTTAGCCACAGCTGGAGCGGTTATTGATGTTCGAAAAGGAAAGATTGATCTTAATCTTGGGAGTGACTTCAAGATGACATTTGACATCAAAGACACGATGAGGAAGCCAGCAATAGAAGAACAGATCTTTTATGTTGAGGAAATGGATCAACTTGCTGATGAACTTCTGGAGGAACTTAATGAGGAAGACCACCTTCAGACTGCCTTAACCAAGAGTGGGAAAGATGGTTATCTACACGAAGAAACCTTGGGTTATGAGATGATCTTGGACTCACACAAGGCTGTGGAAGGGTCAGAAGTGTTTGAAGAGCTGAGTGGGGTGGAAACAGAGGTTTTTGCTGCAGAACGCACTGGCTCCACTACCCAGCTCGACCAAACTGGTTGAGCCAGACCACACTCAGCGCCGGACTCGACCACACTGCTCAATCTCCACGTCGAGTCAGACCTCTCTATATCAGATGACTGGTCAGAACTCAGAGCACCTAAGGTAGACCTCAAAATTCTTCCTGCTGGGCTAAGGTACGCCTTTCTTGGACTCAATTCTACATACCCAGTCATAGTAAATGATATGCTTAGTGATGATGAGTTGCATTTGCTATTGACTGAATTGAGGAAGTTTAGAAAAGCAATTGGGTATTCTCTGGACGATATTAAAGGAATTTCACCTAGCTTATGTACTCATAGAATTCACCTTGAAAATTAATCATATGCTAGCATTGAACCTCAGAGAAGATTGAACCCGAATTTGAAAGAAGTGGTTAAAAAGGAAATTCTTAAGTTGCTAGAAGCTGGAATCATCTATCCTATATCTGATAGTACTTGGATTTCTCCTGTGCATTGTGTTCCAAAGAAACGTGGTATAACCGTTGTTAGGAATGATAAGGATGAACTGATACCCACTAGAACTATCACTGGTCATAGAATGTGTATTGATTACAGGAAATTAAATGCTGCATCTAGAAAAGATCATTTGCCATTGCCATTAATTGATCAGATGTTAGAAAGACTTGCAAATCACCCTTATTACTGTTTCTTAGATGGGTATAGTGGTTTCTTTCAAATTCCAATTCATCCTAATGATCAGGAAAAAACTACTTTTACTTGCCCATATGAAACATTTGCCTATAGGAGAATGTCTTTTGGTCTTTGTAATGCACCTGCTACTTTTCAAAGATGCATGACTTCTATATTCTCGGATTTAATTGAGGAAACTGTGGAAGTATTCATGGATGACTTTTCCGTGTATGGCTCCTCTTTCTCCTCCTGCTTGTTGAACCTTTGCAGGGTGCTTACTAGGTGTGAGGAGATAAATTTAGTTCTCAACTGGGAGAAATGCCACTTCATGGTCAGAGAAGGGATTGTCTTGGGGCACAGAATTTCTGAGAATGGGATAAAGGTGGACAAAGCCAAGGTTGATGTGATGATGCAGCTGCAACCGCCTAAGACTGTCAGAGATATCAGGAGTTTCCTTGGGCATGCTGGGTTTTATAGAAGGTTCATCAAGGACTTCTCAAAGATTGCCAGACAATTCACTAGGCTATTATGCAAGGAACAAGAGTTCATCTTCGATTCAGACTACTTGAGAGCTTTCCAGCTGATAAAGGAAGCTTTAGTCTCAGCTCCAATAGTCCAAGCACCAAACTGGGACTATCCGTTTGAAATCATGTGTGATGCTTCGGATTATGCTGTGGGAGCTGTTCTGGGTCAAAGGATTGAGAAGAAGCTGCATGTAATCTATTATGCAAGCAGAACACTTGATGAAGCTCAAGGGAGATATGCAACAACAGAGAAGGAGTTGTTGGCTGTTGTATTTGCTTTTGAGAAATTCAGAAGCTATCTAGTGGGATCCAAGGTGATAGTCTACACAGACCATGCAGCACTAAGGCATATCTATGCAAAGAAGGAGACTAAACCAAGACTGCTCAGATGGATCCTTCTACTTCAAGAGTTTGATATGGAGATTGTTGACAAGAAGGGCATTGAAAATGGAGTGGCTGATCACCTGTCAAGGATGAGGATAGAGGATGCAAGGCCAATTGATGATTCCATGCCTGAAGAACAGCTCATTTGTGTTGTCTTGACACTAGAAGAGAAGAGTGCGCCCTGGTATGCAGATCTTGCCAATTACCTTGTATGCGGCGAAATTCTTGGAGGTCTTGATGCTTACAGGAAAAAAAAGTTTCTGAGGGATGTGAACCGCTACTTCTGGGATGAGCCCTACTTATACAAGAGAGGTTCAGATGGTCCATTCAGGAGGTGCATAGCTGAAGAAGAGGTAAAGGGAGTTCTAGAGCATTGCCATGGTTCAGTGTATGGAGGTCACTTTGCTACATTCAAGACTGTGCAGAAGGTGCTACAAGCAGGGTTATGGTGGCCATCAATGTTCAAGGATGCTCAAGCTTTCATCACCAAGTGTGATCTTTGCCAGAGAATGGGTAACATCAGTAGAAGGAATGAGATGCCTCAGAACCCAATTCTGGAAGTTGAAGTGTTTGATGTGTGGGGCATTGATTTCATGGGGCCTTTTAACCCACCTTTTTATGGGAACAGCTACATCTTAGTGGCTGTTGATTTTGTCTCCAAATGGGTTGAAGCAATTGCCTGCCCTACAAATGATGCAAAGGTTGTTTTAAAGATGTTCAAGAGTATCATTTTCCCCAGATTTGGAGTGCCAAGGGTAGTGATCAGTGATGGAGGATCTCACTTCATCAACAAGCTCTTTGAGAATCTACTGAAGAAGCATGGGGTTAAGCACAAGGTAGCTACACCATACCACCCTCAGACCAGCAGGCAAGCGGAAGTGTCTAACAAGCAGATCAAGGCGATTTTAGCAAGAGTGGTAGGGGTTTCAAAGAGAGATTGGTCTTCTAAGCTTGATGAGACTCTCTGGGCTTATCGGACTGCATTCAAAACACCGATTGGGAGAACACCATTCCAGCTACTCTATGGCAAAGCTTGCCATCTGCCTGTGGAGATTGAGTACAAGGCATTGTGGGCAACAAAACTTTTGAATCTGGATATCGAGACTGCACAAGAGAAGAGAGCATTAGACCTGCATGAACTAGAGGAGATCAGGCTGGATGCTTATGAGAGTTCTAAGGTGTACAAGGAGAGGACTAAAGCCTTCCATGACAAAAGGATTATGTCCAAAGAGTTCAAAGCTGGTGATCAAGTCCTCCTTTTCAACTCTAGGCTCAAATTGTTTCCGAGAAAGCTTAAGTCCAGATGGTCAGGACCATTCACCATCAAGGAAGTTTCACCATACGGAGCAGTCACCTTGATCGGAAAGAGCGGAAGTGAATTCACAGTGAACGGGCAAAGGATCAAACCATACTTGGCAGACAGCATTATTCCAGAAGGAACCTCAATTCCTCTGGATGAACCTCTCCTTGCCTGAGTAAAACAGGAAGTCAAGCTTAGTGACTATAAACAAGCTCACTTGGGAGGAAGTCCCATGTCTATCCTTGTATATATCACTTTAGTTTTCTTTTTAAACCGTCGAATAAGTGTGCTAAGTTCTTGTTTTTGGCTTGTTTGTGTGATTTCAGGAGAACATGAGCATTGAATCGTGAGAAAAAAAAAAGATTTACGCAAAAGTAGCCTGACTCGACCACACAGCTCGACCACCCTGTTCGAGCCAAGAGATCGAGTCAGATGGGGGGAACTAAAATTTGAATTTTGAATTGTGAAAGAGACAGCTCGACCAGGTGGGGTCGAGTGGACAGATCGAGTCCGACAGCTCGACCACATAGCTTGAGCATCACATCGAGTCAAGCTCCCATTCTGCCTACACTCGGGAAAGCATGGAAGATTCAATCTCCTCCTTCTTCTCCAATCCTTGAGGTACCTGTTCTATCCATTCTTGTATATATCATTTGCATTTATTTCTTGCTTTTTGTTACTTCTTAAACCTTCTTTCTAAATTTTTATTACACAAGGGACTGTGTTAATTAAGTTTGGGGGGAAGGGGTAAGATGTGTTTGACATGTTTGTTGTGTTCTTATTTTCCATTTTCGTGCATATTTGAGTCTGCATGCATTTAAGTCATAGAAAAACCAAAAAAAATTTTGAAAATTTTTCGAAAATGATTACAAAAACAGAGTGTTCATGTAGTTGCATTTACATTTTAGGATTGAGTCTAGATTGTTTTCATATAGGGCTGTTGCATATGCATAGGGGATTATGATGATTATAACCTTGCAAGCTTGCTGATTTAATATGATAATTTCAATGCCCTCGTTTCTAGTTGTCTAATGCATTGTTAATGAACTTGAAGTAAGACTACACAATACTCTGAATGCACAACTAGATTATGTCTCAATTGAAGCATGTTGTGATTTGATACCATTCCCTATCTATTTGAACCTGAACTTGACTTATAATTATCATGTCTATGCACTGCATTTGAACTCATGGATACCATATACATACTTGGATTTTCTTTCACCTGTTTACCACTCTTGCTAATCCAAGTAGCTGTTCTCATCTTTAGAAACAGTTTTACCATGCCTTTAACTTAGCCTTCTTTCAAGCCATGTTATTACTTTGATGAGTGTGTGAGGCCTATTTCTGAATGAGCTTGGTAGAAAGTGTTAGGTTTGAGCCGACAAGGATAGAATCTCATGTAGGTCTGGTTTGCAATTTTCGAACCATATAGGACTAGGTAGGATCTTGATCATTGGGTATAAGGTTTTGTTCTGTGAAAAGAAAGAAAAAAAGCTTGGAGAAGGATGAAAGAAAAAAAAAAAAAGATTAAGTGTTCTTAGGAGAGGAATAATCTGAAAGTGTGTTAATCTAGTAAAGGATTTGGGGGTGTGCTAAGAATAAGAAAAGAAAGGCAAAGCTTAAAGTCTGAAAAAAAAAATATATAGAAAACGCCTAAGCTGGTAGTAAAAAAAACCAAAAGAAAGATCCCAGTCCGCTAGAAGTATAAAAAACCTCTCCTTAGAATAATAACAAAAAGAAAAAAAATGATGATGAATCTGGTCCAAGAAAAGTTCAAGGCAAATTCCCTAAGGGTAAGGGTAGAATTAGGATGACTTTCTGGGTTTGAACTGGCAAGATCATTTGTGTATGGTTGGGTAGATGAGAGTTTATTCTTGTATGCATAGGTTGGTTCTTACCTTTAGCATTCTGCTAAAGCTCATTCCTTTTCTTGAGAGATCCCTGCTTTGAAATGAATTAACCATATGGAAGGGACCATCTTTGTCTCTTGACCTTACCCTTAGCCAAATGAGTTCATTGAATGTGCATAGCTTGATTCATGGTTTCTGCTTAATTGAATGTTAAAGGGAATGATAGATTTGAATGCATGTCTAGGTTGAGACTTAATTGAAATTGTGTTGTGAAGAGTATGACTAAAGTTTTTAAATAGAGTTCATATACTTTGCATTCTAGAACTAGCAACTTGGACATGGAGATAATCTATTATATCAGCATGCTTTGGTTCTGAATCCCCACTTTCAAACCTCTTCTCCATCTTATTCTTATCTGTTTGCTTGAGGGCAAGCAAAGACTAAGTTTGGAGGAGTTGATATGTCTGTATTTTACATGGTTTTAGCATGTATTTTTCACCTATTTACCCTTGTTTAATAGCATGTTCTTAGCATTTGTTTCTAATTTTGCATACTTAGAGTGTTTTGCATTAGGATTGCATGCATATTGCATTTTGGAGCTTTATCTGGTACATTCAAGGAGTATTGAAGATGCTGAGGTCAAAAGGAGCAGAAAAGAAGCCTGTTTTGACAGTTTGGAATCTGGCTCGACCAACCAGCTCGACCACAGCACTCGACCACCCATGGTCGAATGCCCCCAAAAATTAGCCTATTTTGTTTTTTTTGTGATTTAGGGTTTTTATCTCTTAGTATAAATACCTTATAAACGCTTAGCACTAGACAATCTCGATTTTCTTAAGCTTTGTTCATCTGTTCTTGCTTTCTTGATCATGTGACTTTGAATCTACTTGTTATTTTTGTTTGAATCTTTCTAATCTATCTATTCTCTTCCTAATCTATCTATTCTCTTTTTAATCTTTCCAATTATGCAAGTTTTAATGATTTCTGGGTTTGTGTTCTTGCTGTTCTTCATGGTCTCTGAGTAGTCATTAGGGTTCTTAAGGATGGGATAGACTAGGTGTTGAATCTTAGTCCCCTAGGTAGTTTAAGTGTAGAATTGTTTAATTTTTCTTCTGGATTAGTGTTTTTAATGCTAATTACTCTCAGATCAATTGGAATTAGAGCCTAGGTATTTCCACGCCCGGAAGGTGTTTGATGAAATGCCTGACTGAACTAATTCCAGAGATTTACATTCCTAGCCTAAGGGATTAGTTGTCTAGGGTGTTTATTGGCTTTATTAAACTGATTCTTAATGCCTGCTAAGCTAGATTTCGCTAAGGGATTAGGTCTGGAACTAGATTAGCCTGAGGTTATTTATCATGGGAATGAACTTGACTGTTTATGAGTTTAATGTCTAGGGAATAGCTTGATTGAGTTTGTTAACCCATCTAGGTAGATTAAGAGGATACCCAAAGTCAATTACCCCATCCATAGGAGCTTCTCTTTTTTGATTGATTTCTATTTCATTGCCTTTACTAGTTCCTGTTAGTAGCTATCGTTCTATTATTTCTCTATTTTCGTTTCGCTAGTTGCTGCTAGTCTCTGTTTTTATTTTCTGCTTAGGTTGATAGTTTCGCATCTTATTGCTTGCTTGGCTTGACTTAAACTGTTTGATTGCATCCTTCTTGGTTAATATCGCACCCATTTGGATTGATACCTTTCTGTACTACAATGATATGATAATTCAGTAAGAAAATTGATTATATCAACTAGATTAGCCTAAGGTTATTTATCATGGGAATGAACTTGACTGCTTATGAGTTTAATGTCTAGGGAATAGCTTGATTGAGTTTGTTAAACCATCTAGGTAGATTAAGAGGATACACCAAGTCAATTACCCCATCCAGGAGCTTTCTTGTTTGAATTTCTGCTTCATGCTTTGCTTAGTATCTATCGCCTCTATTGCTCTTTCTTTCGCTAGTTGCTGCTAGTCTCTGTTTTTAGTTTCTCCTTAGGTTGATAGTTTCACATTTTATTGCTTGCTTGGTTTGACTTAAACTGTTTGATTGCATCCTTCTTAGCTAATATCGCACCCATTTGGATTGATACCTTTCTGTACTACAATGACATGATAGTTCAGTAAGAAATTGATTATACCAATTTGGCGTCGTTGCCATTTGGGTGTTGTTTGTTACATTTAGGATTTGAAATCGTTTTAGATCAAGTTCTTTTCAGTCTACTATGTTACCCACTTAATCTTTCTTTCTTTGTCTTTGCATTTCAGGTACATTCTTGACTCGACCTCCCTAGCTCGAGTCAGCCGATCGAGTCATCCTCTACCTGCATGCAAACGAGATCAAAAGGAAGCCAGAACCTCATCCGCTAGCTCGACAATATTAACAAGCTACCACAACAGTTGAGAGAGTAGAGAGAACATCTCAGAGTAGATCAACAGGATCCACTAGAAATGGCTGATGATAATCCACCACCACACACTACGCTCTCATCCGAGAGACAACGCCTATCGGAAGGTGTCCCCAACACTCACACTAACAAGCAAGGGATTGTACCTCCTACAGTCCAGAACAACAACTTTGAGATCAAGAGTGGCTTGATAGCTATGGTGCAAAGCAACAAATTCCATGGGCTGCCTATGGAAGACCCTCTAGATCACTTGGATGAGTTTGATACGCTCTGCAGCCTTACCAAGATTAATGGAGTCAGTGAAGATGATTTTTCCTTTCTCTCTTGGTGATAAAACCCATCTCTGGGAGAAGAATCTACCCCATGGGTTTATCACTTCATGGGATGACTGCAAGAAAGCTTTCCTTGCCAAGTTCTTCTCCATTGCTAGAACAGCTCGCCTTCGGAATGAGATATCCGGATTTTCTCAGAAAGATGGGGAGGCCTTCTGTGAATGCTGGGAACGATTCAAAGGCTACACTACTCAATGTCCCCACCATGGTTTCAGCAATGAATCCCTCCTTAGCACACTTTACAGAGGAGTTCTCCCGAAGATCCATATGCTTCTTGATACAGCCAGCAATGGTAACTTCCTCAACAAAGATATTGATGAAGGATGGGAGCTTGTGGAGAACCTTGCTCAATCAGATGGAAACTACACTGCGGAGTATGATAGAAGTGTAAGGGGCAGTGTTGATTCAAAGGAGAGGACTAGGAAGGAAATCAAGGCTTTGAATGCCAAGTTAGATCAACTACTACAGCAGAGGAAACAGGTTCACTTTGCTAGTGAGGATACGGTTTTTCCGGTTCAAGATGGGGAGGAAGATGGTCTGGAAGAGATCAGTGATATGTCTGCATTTTATATGGTTTTAGCATGCAATATTCATTCATTTAGCCGTGTTTAATAGCATATTCTTAGCATTTATTTCTAGCTTCCTCGATCCTATAACTTTGAATCTATTTGCTGTTTGTGTTTGAATCTTTCCATTTTATCTATTCTCTTCCTTATCTTTCTACTTATGAAAGTTATTTTGATTTCTGGGTTTGTGATTATGCTGTTCTTCATGTATTCTGAGTAGTCATTAGGGTTCTTAAGGATGGGATAGACAGTGTAATCTTAGTCTCCTAGTGGTTCAAGTGTAATGTTTAATTTCCATTCTAGATTAGTGTTCTTAATGCTAATTACTCTCTCAATTGGAATTAGAACCTAGGTATTTCCATGCCCGGAAGGTGTTTGATGAAATGCCTGACTGAACTAATTCCAGAGATTTACATTCCTAGCCTAAGGGATTAGTTGTCTAGGGTGTTTATCTTTATTAAACTGATTCTTAATTCCTCGCTTAAGCTAGATTTTCGCTAAGGGATTAGGTCGAACTAGATTATGAGGTTATTTATCGTATGGAATAACTTGATTGAGTTTGTTAAACCATCAGTAGATTAAGAGGATGCACCAAGTCAATTACCCCATCCTGGAGCTTTCGCATGATGATCTCTGCTTTCATTGCCTTTGCTAGTTAGCTATCGCTCTGTTTTCTTCTGTTAGGCTGAACATTGAAGGCCACCACAATCCTGCTTGAGAACTTTCTGCATCTGTCTTGAAAAGCAAAGTGACCCCATAAACCGAACCATGGCAGTGCTCCAAAACCCCATTTACTTCTCCTCAGCTATGCATCTTCTCAGACCATCTCGAACCTCTCTTGTACAAGTAAGGCTCATCCCAGTAGTGGTTCACATCTCTAAACCTCTTTTCCTGAAGCATCAAGACTCCTGGATTTCGCCAGGTAATTGGCAAAATCTGCATATCGCAGTGCTTTCCTTTCTATTGCCAAGACAACAACAATGAGTTATTCTCGCATGGAATCATCTATTGGCAATGGATCATCTATTCTCATCCTTGATAAATGATCAGCTACTCCATTCTCTATACCCTTCTTATCAGCGATCTCATGTCAAACTCCCGTAGGAAGTATCCATCTCGAGCGCCTGCTTGCTCCTTCTTCGCATAGATATGCGAGGCCGCATGATCTGTACTATCACCTTGGAACCACCCACAGTAGCTTCGAACTTCTCAAAGCAAAGACAACAGCCAGCAATTCCTTCTCTGTTGTGCATATCTGAGCTTCATCAAGTGTTCTGCTTGCATAATATATCACATGCATTGTCAATCTTTTGTCCCAAAACAGCTCCCACAGCAAAATCTGATGCATCACACATGATTTAACGGATAGTCAGTTTGGTGTTTGACTATGGAGCTGAGACCAAAGCTTCCTTAATCGCTAATGCCTCAAACACTCGTAATCAAAGATGAACTTCGTTCCTGCATACAGCCTAGTGGTCGGCTATATTTGAGAAATCCTTGATGAACCGCCAGAAACCAGCATGACCCAAGAAACTCTCGATATCCCCGACGCTTCAGTGCAGAACGCATCATCACGTCAACCTTGGCTCTTCCACTTCTATCCCATTCTCAGAAATTGCCCCAAGACAACCTTCTCTCGACCATAAAGTGGCATTCCAGCTCGAACAGATTTGTCTCCCTCATACCTAGTAAAGCACCCAAAGGTTCAAAAGGCAAGAGGAGAAAGAAAAGCCATACAGGAAAAATCATCCATGAATCTCCACAGCCTCCTCTATGACCAGTGATAGCTTCAAGTGGGTATCGCTCATCCTTATCATTCCTAACAACAGTTATACCTCCTTTCTTTGGAACATAATGCACAGGAGAAACCCAAGTACTATCAGATATATGGTAGATGATTCCAGCTTCTAACAACTTAAGAATTTCGTTTTTAACCACTTCCTTCAAATTCGGGTTCAATCTCCTCTCGAGGTTCAATGCTAGATATGATTCATTTTCCAGATGAATTCTATGAGTACACAAGCTGGTGAAATTCCTTTAATATCATCCGTAGAATACCCTAAAGAACTCATCATCATTCAGCATATCATTTACTATGATGTATGTAGAATTAAGTCCAAGAAAAAGTACCTTAGCCCAACAGAAAGTGGCTCGAGGTCTACCTTAGTGCTTTCGAGCCTGATGAGCCTCAGAGCCGAGCTCTCAGCTCGAGTGGCGCTGTATCAGCGCTTGCTCGAGGTGCACTCGAGCTGGGTGGTCGCGCCGAGCACTGAGGTAGTCTGGCTCGAGAAGGTGACTCGAAGCTGGGCGGTCGCCCAGGTGTTCTACCGCAAAACCTCTGTTCCCCAATCGGATCTTCAAAGACCTCGACCCTTCCAAAACCTTATGCGAGTCCAAAATCATCACATACCCCAAAGTTTCCGTAAGTCCATCTTTCCCACTCTTGTCAAAGCGGTCTGAAGGTAATCTTCCTCATTAAGTTCCTCCAAGTTCATCAGCCGATCCATTTCCTCAAATTGAAGATTCGCCTTCTATTTCCGGTTTCTCTATCATGCTTTGATGTCGAACGTCATTTTGAAGTCAGCCCAAGGTTGAGATCGATCTTTCCCTTTCGAACATCAACGCCCAGCTGTAACTAAGAAAGGTCTTCCTAGAATCGAGGATCTCTGGTTCTTCATCCATCTCTGTAACTATGAAACTGTGTACTCAAGCTTTCCAACCATCGAGGTGATCTTCCAACATGCCATGAGGAGTTCGACGGATCTGTATGCAAGCACCAAAGAGATGTTGCAAGGCTTGTAGTTACTGAATCCTAACCTCTTAGCAACGTAGAGCATGAGACGATAGATGCTCCAAGATCACAAGGATTTCAGAACATCGACCTAAAGCATGGTAAGTGAATGAAGATCACTTAGCTTCTCCTGATAACCCTCTTCGAATGATGGCACTGCACTCTTTTCGACAAAACCACCATACCCTGAATCGCATTGGCTTTTTATTTACTGCATCCTTCAAGAATTTCTGATATACGTAATATCAAAAGGCATCGATGAGTGGCAACCTAATATCTCCTCGATGTGTTTGTCAAAATTGCTTGTACTTCTCCATTAGATCCTTTTTGAATCTTCCCGGGAAAGGTAGTTTGGGCTTGTAAGGAGAGGAATAAAGGATGCTTTTTTTCCTCGAACCATGTTTTGCCAGTAGCAACTGAGTGGGGCGCTCGAGCCGGTTGCTGAGTCAGCCTCCGACGAGTTTCTGGTCTTCTTTGCAGCTCAAATCCTCCCATCTTGAATCTCACTGCCCCGTGACTTTAACTGATCCTTTCCTCTCAGGTAACTCCCGTCCACTCCTGAAAGTGATGGCTGATGTGTGCAAAATCGAATTTCAGACGCTTTCGAAGCTGGCCAAGAGGCTTTGGGGAAGAACTTGATGCAGTCTGGTTCTCCAAGTATTGAATTTGGAGTTTAATGTCTCAAACTTTATGAGATCATTGGTAGAGAGTCCATCTGGGATTTGACTTCACCAATTGTCTTAGCTACGCCCAATGCACCACGCCTCGACTGTGGCTATCAGCAGCATGGATGCCATGGGATCCATGTAGAAGGTTGAGCTTGGGGATGTTGAAAACCCGGTAGACCCATTACTCCCTCGTTGCTGATGGTTACTCTGGTAGTGTGGCTTAGGAAAAAACCTTGATTTTGTAAGCGGTGAAAGGCTTCGATGGAGTGTCAGCTGAGGGTAGACTGATCTGTTAGCAACGTTGGTGCTCCTGTAAGACAGATTCAGGTTGTTCTTGTAGTTAAAGCTTTTGTTTGTAGCCACCTTGATTCTGAATGTAGCTAACCTCT
Source organism: Boechera stricta (assembly GCA_018361395.1). Lineage (NCBI taxonomy): Eukaryota > Viridiplantae > Streptophyta > Magnoliopsida > Brassicales > Brassicaceae > Boechera > Boechera stricta. Next base: position 6,762,019 of record CM031541.1, read on the forward strand.
TCCATACTAGTATCCTCCCATCTTGAATCTGGAAAATCTCATATTCACTGCAAAATGAACGTGTTTTCCTCGAGTAAGAGCCGATCCAGCTGCATTCAAAGTTTTGATGTCCCTGTGTATGCCTTTCTTCCGAATCAACATGCACTCCGCATATACCTGAGTAGTTCCCATCCTGAGCAAGGTTCTCCACTACTCCGAGCCCTCAATGACATCCTTGCTGAGAAATCGCCTTATCATTGCGCGAACCATCCTTATTCTTGGTTGAACCCTCTATAAAGTGTACTGAGTAGAGACTCGTTGCTGAAACTGGTGGTGAGGACACCACAATGGTAACTTTTGAATCTTTCCCTAAAGCTTCGCAGAATGTTTCCCCACCTCTCGGCAAAACCGATATCTCATCATGGAAAGTGAAAGTAGGCATTGAGAACTTGGAAAGGAAAGATTTCTAATATCCCATGAAGTGATGAGCCATGGGGTAGATTCTTTCTCCCACGATGTGCTTTGTCCCCAAGAGAAAAGGAAAGAGTCTCAGCTTAAACCATCTTCACTGACTCCATGATCTTAAGTGGAGGCGCAGCCTATTAAACTCATCTAGTGATCAAGAGATCCTCCATGCAGGCCATGGAACTTGTTTTATACCATACGATCAAACACTCGATCTCAAAGTTGCTGGGATGGTGAGGGACAACTCGCGCCGAAAGGATTGCTGGGAGCACGCCGCCTCCAATCAATCGTGGCCTCCACCGAGAGGTGCTTCCTCGCGTAACTCCGTGGGTTGTTCGCCCATTCCCACCTGATCTCGTGATCAATTTGACGTGTGCTCTTCTCCTCAACGTTTTGGTCTATTAATGTAATCAACAAGGCAGAGGTTATGGTTTCGATCTCGCTTACACGCGGAATGCCAAGTGTCGCCGTGATGGTCGACTGTCCGACACTCGAGTGGCTTGGTCGAGCTGAATGCCAAAGTCACGCCTGATGGTCGATTTGGTCGGGCACTCGGCTTGGTCGAGTCAACAAAGACGTGTCGGCGCAAAGGCAGTATGAAATGTAAGGCGAGGACAGAGTAAACTTAAAGAACTGATCTAAAACGACAAATCCTAAATGTAACAAGCAACACCCAAATGGCAACGGCCCACCAAATAAAGAAATTTTTACAAGCTTATGCTATCTCAAATGCCTCAATGCACTATCGCCATCATAGTACTTTAAAGGTATCAATCCAAATGAATGCGATATTAACCGAAAGGATGCAATCAAATCGCTCTAAGTCAAGCAAGATGCAAGAAATGGTGAAACTATCAACTAAGCAAAAGGAGATCGAAGGCTATAAAACTAAAAACAGATTGAAAAGGGAAAACAGAGTAAAGCAGATCATAAAAGCAAAAAACGTAACACATAAAAAGAGATCAATCAAGAACAAGAAGGTCCTATAAGGATGGGGTCGGTCAGTCTATCCTCCTAATCTAACTAGGGGCTTAACAAAATCTATCTAAGCTAATCCCTAGAAAATAGATTCAACAGTAGTCAAATCCACTTTCGTGACGTATAACCTCAAGCTAAACTAGTTCCGCACCTAAATCTTCAATAAATCTAGCTTAGCAGGCACTAAGATTCAATCTATTTAAGCCAATAAACACCCTGTACATCCAATCTCTTATTAGGTATGTAAATCTCTGAATTAGTTGTTCAGATTTCATCAAACACCTTCGTGTGGAAAACCTATGATCTAGATTCAATTGATCGAGAGAAACTAGTGTTAAGATCACTAATCCAGAAGGGATTTCCAATCTAACCCTGCCACCTGTAGACTAAGATTCCAAGATCACAAAGGGATTTTGAAGACCGTTGACCTATAGAGAGCATGGTAGAGTGAATGAACAAGGATCACTTTAGCTTCCTTGATAACCCTCTTCAAATGATGGCACGCACTCTTCTCGACAAAACCACCATACCCTGAATCGCCTTGGCTTTCTCATTTAATGCGATCCTTCAAGAATTTCTGATATACAGTAACATTGAAAAGGCATCGAAGAGGGCAACCTAATATCTACTTCCCGATGTGTTTTGTCAAAATTGCTTTGTACTCTCCATTAGATCCTTTTGAATCTTCTGAGAAAGGTAGTTTGGGCTTGTAAGGAGGAATAAAGGGTGCTTTTTCCTCTTGAGCGACAGGTTTTGCAGCGGTGGGGTGCTATTTAGTGGGGTGCTCGAGCTGGTTGCTAGAGTCATCCTCAGGCGAGTTTCTTGGTCTTCTTTGCAGCTCAAATCCTCCCATCTTCAATCTCACTGTCCTCGTGACTTTAACTGTTCCTTATCTCAGGTAACTCCCGTCCACTCCGTAAAGTGATGGGATTGATGTGTCAAAATCTTTGGATTACTGCTGCCTTTCAAGGCTGGCAAGGCTTTGTGGAAGAACTTGATCTGCGTTCTCAAGTACTTGAATTTGGAGTTGATGTCTCAAACTTGCTGAGATCATTGTAGGAGTAGTCCATCTGGGATTTGACTTCACCAATTCTCTTAGCTACGTCGATGCAGGCTGCCTGACCTTGTAGAAGCTGTTGCGCATGGATAGGGATCCATAGGTGTAGAAGGTTGAGCTTGGGGATGTTGAAAACCGGTGGTGCGCTCCCTTCTGATGGTTACTGATAGTGTGGCTTAGGAACAAAACCTTGATTTTTTGTAGCGGTGAAAGGCTTGGATGGAGGCGGTTGTTGCTGAGGCGGGTAGACTTGATCTTGCGGGTTAGCGACGTTGGTGCTCCTGTAAGACAGATTCAGGTTGTTCTTGTAGTTAAAGCCTTTGTTGTAGCCACCTTGATTCTAAATGTAGCTAACCTCTTCCATACTAGTATCCTCCCCATCTTGAATCTGGAAAATCTCATCTTCACTTGCAAAATGAACTTGCTTCTTCTGGCTGAGAAGGAGTTGATCGTTGGCATTCAAAGTTTTGATGTCTGTGTATGTTTTCTTCGAATCAACACTTCTGCTTAATATAGTGCTGAGTAGTTCCCATCGATTGAGCAAGGTTCTCCACTAATTCCGAGCCCTCAATGACATCCTTGTTGAGGAAATTGCCATTGCTTGCTGTATCAAGAACCATCTTTATCTTTGGTTGAACCCCTCTGTAAAGTGTATTGAGTAGAGACTCGTTGCTGAAACCGTGGTGAGGACCTGAATAGTGTAACTTTGAATCTTTCAGGCCAGGATGTTTCCCACCTTTCAGGCAAAACCGGATATCTCATTGCGGAGTCGAGCCGTGCGGCGTTGGAGAAAACTTGGCGAGCTTTCTTGCGATCATCATGAAGTGATAGAGCCATGGGAGATTCTTCTCCCACGGATGTGCTTTGTCCCAGAGAGAAAGGAAGAGTCTCGCTTGAAACCATCTTCACTTGACTCCATTGATCTTAGTGAGGTTGCGAGCCTATCAAACTCATCTAGGTRATCAAGAGGATCCTCCATAGGCAGGCCATGGAACTTGTTGCTCTGTACCATAGCGATCAACCACTCTTGATCTCAAAGTTGTTGTTCGGGATTGTAGGAGGACGAATCCTTGCCGCTGAGTGTGAGTGTTGGGAGCATCGCTGCTCCATCAATCGTGGCCTCCTCGAGGAGGTGCTTCCTCGTCGAGAACGTGGGTTGTTGTCGTCCATTCCCTGATCACGGTGATCGATTACGATGTGTGCTTCTGCTCCCTCATGTTTTGGTCTAATGTAATCAACGGAAGGCGGAGGTTATGGTTTCCTTTGGATCTCGTTTGCGCGGAATGCCAAGTCGCGTCGTGATGGTCGACTCGGTCAGGCGCTCAGTGGCTTGGTCGAGCTTAATGCCAATCACGTCTTGATGGTCGACTCGGTGCACTCAGTGGCTAGTGCAACAGGCGTGTCGAGAATACTAAAATGCAAAGGCAAAGAAGGAAGCGAAGGTGAGTGACGAGTAGATTTAAAGAACTTGATCGCGATTTGAAATCTAAATGTAACAAGCAACACCCGAATGCGGCGGCATAATTTGAAATAGCAAATTTTTATGTTTATGCTATCTCAAATGCCTGCACTATCATGCCATTGTAGTAGAAAGGTATCAATCGAAATGAATGCGATATTAACCAGAAAGGATGCAATCAAATCGTCTAAGAATCGAAGCCAAGCAGCAGTAAATGGTGAAGCCCAAGCAAAGGAGATCGAAGCATTCAGAAACTAAAAGCGAGTGAAAACAGAATAACGAGTAAGCGAGATCATAAGCGAGGCGAGACACGAAGCGAGAGATCGCAGATCATCAACAAGAAGGTCCAGGATAGGGTTGGTCAGTCCATCTAAATCTAACTAGGGGCTTAACAAAATCTATCTAAGCTAATCCCTAGATAATAAATTCAACGATGCCAAATCCTTTAAGTGACGGATAACCTCAGCTAAACTAGTTCGGACTAAATCTCTGCGAAATCTAGCTTAAACTTGGCAGGCTAAGATTCAATCTATTTAAGCGATAAACACCCTAGACATCCAATCTCTTGGCTAGGTATGTAAATCTCGGAATTAGTTAGTTCGGGCATTTCATCAAACACCTTCTGGGTGTGGAAAACCACTATGATCTGGCATTGATCAGAGAGAAACTAGCGTTAAGATCACTAATCTAGAAGGATTTCATCTAATCAACTAAGCCACTGAAGACTAAGATTCCAAGCTCTAACCCATCCTTAAGATCCCTAGAAAACTACTCACAGTCATGATGAACACATCAAACTGAGAAATGAAAATAACTTGCATAATCATAAAGATAAGGAAGAGAATAAAAGGGATAGAAAGATTGACACAATAATACTCGGTAGATTCGAGTTACATAATCGAAGCAAGCAGATGAGCAGATGATAAGAGCCTAAAAGCGAGAGTCCCCCGTCTCATACAGTATTTATGCTCTTAGTTAAAAACTAAATCACAAAAGAATAGCAAATTAGGAAGCGGGCTCAGAAACGGCTGGATCGAGTGTGGTGGTCAGTCTAAAAAAACCTTAAGGCGACATTTCAGGCTCGGAGGCACTGAATTAGTTTGGGATCAAGGCATTTTAAGGTCGGCTCGACAGGTGGCTCAGTAGGTTGAATGCTGGAATCAAGACTGCTCCTTTGGTGCGGACTCGAGTAGAGGGCTCGAGTGTGGGGCTCGAGCTAGTTCCAGGCAATGGACTCGAGTGGATGAAACAAAGGTGGCACGATCGAGCTGGTTCAGACTCGGTATGTGGGTGGCGACCTTGGCTTTCTCATTTTCTCTCCATTCGAACAGTTCAATACTCTTAAGTGCATCTGAAAGACTCAAAATGCAGAATGTATGCAAACCTAATGCAAAATGCTCTAAGTATGCAAAACTAGACACAAATGCTTAGAACATGCTACTAAACCAGGTTAAAAAGGGTGATAAATGCATTATAGAACCATGTAAAATATAGACATATCACCTACTTATACAAGAGAGGTTCAGATGGTCTATTCAGGAGGTGCATAGCTGAAGAAGAGGTAAAGGGAGCTCTAGAGCATTGCCACGGTTCAGTGTATGGAGGTCACTTTGCTACATTCAAGAGCTAGAGAAGTCTTCTGGCGGGGTTATGGTGGCCATCAATGTTCAAGGATGTTCAAGCTTTCATCAATAAGTGTGATCCTTGCCAGAGAATGGGTAACATGAGTAGAAGGAATGAGATGCCTCAGAATCCAATTCTGGAAGTTGAAGTGTTTGATGTGTGGGGCATCGATTTCATGGGACCTTTCAATCCACCATCTTATGGGAACAACTACATCTTAGTGGCTGTTGATTATGTCTCCAAATGGGTTGAAGCAATTGCCTGCCCTACCAATGATGCAAAGGCGGTTTTAAAGAAGTTCAAGAGTATCATTGATGGAGGATCTCACTTCATCAACAAGCTCTTTGAGAATCTACTGAAAAAGCATGGGGTTATCGGACGAGCAAATCACCCTCAGACCAGCGGGTAAGTGGAAGTGTCTAACAAGCAAATCAAGGCGATTTTGGCAAGAGTTGTAGGGGTTTTGAGTTGGTCTTCTAAGCAGTGAGACTCTCAGAGCTTGCTCGGATGCATTAGCCTTTATTGGGAGAACACCATTCCATTCTACATGAAAAAGCTTGCCCATCACTGTAGAGATCGAACAAGGCATTGTGGGCAACAAAACTCTTGAACCTGGATATCAAGACTGCTCAGGAGAAGAGAGCATTGGATCTACATGAGCTAGAGGAGATCAGGCTAGATGCTTATGAGAGTTCTAAGGTGTACAAGGAGAGGACTAAAGCTTTCCATGACAAAAGGATTCTGCCCAGAGAGTTCAAAGCTGGTGATCAGGTCCTCCTTTTCAACTCTAGGCTCAAATTGTTTAGGAAAGCTTAAGTCCAGATGGTGGGACCATTCACCACCAAGGAAGTTTCACCATGCGGGCAGTTACCTTGATCGAAAGAGCGACAACGAATTCCACGGTGAGCGGGCAAAAGGATCGAGCCGTACTTGGTCGATAGCATTATTCAGAAGGAACCTTAATTCCTCTGGATGAACCTCTCCTTGCCTGAGTAAAGCAGTCAAGCTTAGTATATAGACAAGCTCACTTGGGAAGAAGTCCCATGTCTATCCTTGTATATATATTGCTTTAATTTTCTTTTTAAACCGTCGAATAAGTGTGCTAAATTCTTGCTTTTGGCTTGTTTGTGTGATTTCAGGAGAGTATGAGCGTTGAATCACGAAAAAGAGGAGATATGTGAGCTGACATTCTAGCTCGACCAACCAGCTCGATCAAGATGATCGAGCCCATCTCCATGCTTGGCGCGACAAGCAGCTCGATCACCGTCGAGCCAAGCTCACGCTGCGCCCCGGAAAAGCATGGAGGATTAATCTCCTCCTTAACTCCAACCCTTGAGGTACCTGTTCTATCCATTCTTGTATATATCATTTGCATTTCTTCCTTGCTTTTTGTTGCTTCTTAAACTTTCTTTCTAAATTTTTATTACAGAAGGGACTATGTAATTTAAGTTTGGGGGGAAGGGTTAGGATGTGGTTTATCTGTTCTCTGTGTTGTTTTCTGTGTTCTTATTTTTATTTTGTGCATATTTGAGTCTACATGCATCTATGGCATAGAAAAACCAAAAAACATTTTGAAAAATATGAAAAATTTGAAAAAAAAACAGAGTGTTCATGTAGCTGCATTTACATTTTATGATTGAGTCTAGATTGTTTTCATATAGGGCTGTTCCATATGCATAGGGGACTATGATGATTATAACCTTGCAAGCTTGCTGATTTAAAATGATAATTTCAATGCCCTCGTTTCTAGTTTTCTAATGCATTGTGAATGAACTTGAAGTAAGACTGCACCATACTTTGAATGCACAACTAGATTATTGTCTCAATTGAAGCATGTTGTAATTTGATACCATTCCCTATCTATTTGAACCTGAACTTGACTTATAATTATCATGTCTATGCACTGCATTTGAACTCATGGATACCATATACGTACTTAGATTTTCTTTCACCTGTTTACCACTCTTGCTAATCCAAGTAGTTGTTCTCATCTTTAGAACATTTTTACCATGCCCTTAACCTAGCCTTCTTTCAAGCCATGTTATTACTTTGATGAGTGTGTGAGGCCTATTTCTGAATGAACTTAGTAGAAAGTGTTAGGTTTGAGCCGACAAGGATAGAATCTCATGTAGGTTTGCAATTTTCGAACCAGATAGGACTAGGTGGGATCTTGATCACTGGGTATAGGGTTTGGTTCTGTGAAAAGAAAGAAAGAAAACTTGGAGAAAGATGAAAGAAAAAGATTAAGAGTTCTTAGGAGAGGAATAATCTGAAAGTGTGTTAATCTAGTAAAGGATTTGGGGGTGTGATAAAAATAAGAAAAGAAAGACAAAGCTTAAAGTCTGAAAAAATATATAGAAAATGCCTAAGCCGGTAGTAAAAAAAAAACCAAAAGAAAGACTCTAGTCTGCTAGAAGTATAAAAAACCTCCCCTTAGAATAAGAACAAAAAGAAAAAAAATGATGATGAATCGATCCAAGAAAAGTTCAAGGCAAATTCCCTAAGGGTAAGGGTAAAATTAGGATGACTTTCTGGGTTTAGAAGTAGGGGCTAAGATCATTTGTGTATGGTTGGGTAGATGAGAGTCTATTCTTGTATGCATAGGTTGGTTCTTACCTTTAACATTCTGCTAAAGCTCATTCCTTTTCTTGAGATCCATAACTTTGAAATGAATTAACCATATGGAAGGGACCATCTTTGTCTCTTGACCTTACCCTTAGCCAAATGAGTTCATTAAATGTGCATAGCTTGATTCATGGTTTCTGCTTAATTGAATGTTAAAGGGAATGCATGTGTAGGTTGAGACTTAATTGAAATTGTGCTGTGAAGAGTATGGCTAAAGTTTTTAAGTAGAGTTCATATACTTTGCATTCTAGAACTAGCAACTTGGACATTGAGATAATCTATTATATCAGTATGCTTTGGTTCTGTATCCCCACTTTCAAACAACTTCTCCATCTTATTCTTATCTGTTTGCTTGAGGGCAAGCAAAGACTAAGTTTGGGGGAGTTGATATGTCTGCATTTTATATGGTTTTAGCATGCAATATTCATTCATTTTTCCTTGTTTAATAGCATATTCTTAGCATTTATTTCTAGTTTTGCATACTTAGAGTGTTTTGCATTAGGATTGCATGCATTTTGCATTTTGGAGTTGTTTCAGGTGCATTTAAGGATTATTGGAGCTTTTAGAGTCAAGTGGAGGAAGGAGAGTCAGGCCGATGCACTCGGCGGTGTGGGTCAGTGGAGCAGCGGACACCTTGGGCTAAGCTCCCTTGCTGAGCCCTTGATCGAGCTCATCCAGAAAACGCATCTTGAAGTCTAAAAGCCCAGCTCGACCTCCCCAGCTCGACTTAAACTGTTGATTGCATCTTTCTTGGCTCTCGCACCCATTTAGTTGATACCTTTAAATGCTACAATGACATGATAGTTCGGTGAAATTGACTATATCGATTATTAGCAATTGTTTCTAGTTTTGCATACTTAGAGTGTTTTGCATTAGGATTGCATACATATTGCCTTTTAGAGTTGTTTCAGGTGCATTTAAGGATTGTTTTAGATGTTGGAGATGTTGAGGTCGAGTGGAGCACAAATCAGATATCTTGGAGGATGACTCGACCAGAGTCGATGTAGGAGGTCGAGCTGATCAGAAAATGCAATCTTGAAGTCTGAATTTTGGAATCTGACCACCCATGGTCGAGCTGGTGATCAGTGAAGAATAAAAAGCAGCTGTCTTGAAGTTTTGGCCTGGCTACCAAGGCACTTCGACTAGACAGTGAGTGCTGAAACTAGCTATTTTGTCTTTTGCGATCCCCCAAGACTATATATACTCTGTATTAATCTCGGATGAGGATAACTTTCGTTTTTAAGTTTTCTTCATACGTTCTTGCTTCTGAATCCTATAACTTTGAATCTCTGAGTATTTGTGTTTGAATCTTTCATTCATATAATTACCTTATCTTTCTGATTATGCAAGTTTTATTGATTTACGGGTTTATGATTTTTGATGTTCTTCATAGGTTACGAGTAGTCATTAGGGTTCTTAGGATGTGATAGATTAGGTGTGGAATCTTAGTCTCCTAGGTGGTTTAAGTGTATATTGATTTCCCTTCTATTAGTGTTCTCAATCTTAATTCTCTCGATCGGTGGAATTAGAACTGGAGTATTTCCACGAGAAGGTGTTTGATGAAATGCTGATTGAACTAATTTGAGATTTACATTCATAGCTGAGGAAGTTGTCTAGGGTGTTTATTGACTTTAATAGATCTTAATGCACTAAAGCTAGATTTCGCTAAAGGGATTTAGATGCAGGCTGGATTAGCTTGAGGTTACTTATCATGGGAATGGACTTAACTGCTTTTGAGTTTATTGTCTAGGGATTAACTCTGCGAGTTTTGCTAAACCACCTAGGTAGATGAGAGGATACACTAAGTCAATAACCCCATCCTTAGGAGCTTCTCTTGCTTGATTGATTTCTGTTTCTGCTTTTCATAGTCTGTTTTTTAATATCTGTCTAGATTTTGATTATTCTTTCTTAGTTCGATAGTTTCACAACCTACTGCTTGCTTGACTTAAACTGTTTAATTGCATCCTTTACTTAATATCGCACCCATTTGGATTGATACCTTATTGTGCTACAATGACATGATAGCTCGATAAGAAATTGGCGTATACCAATTTAGTCGTTGCCATTTGGATGTTGTTTGTTAAATTAATTCAAATAGTTTCGGATCAAGTTCTTTTCGTCTTTGGTACTTACCTTGTGTTTCCTTCATTGTCTTTGCATTTCAGGTACCTGTTCTGACTCGGCCTGCCTTTCGCCCGTCAGGTCGACCATCGAGTCATCTTCGGCACACGCATACAAGCGAGATTAAAGGAAGCTAGAACCATCCATTACCTCAAGATAAAACTACCCTGACGGTTGAGAGAGCAAAGAGACATCTCGAGTAGATCATGATCCTTAGAAATGGCTGATGATAATCCACCACGGCTGAACGTGTGCCTCATCCGAGGCAACGTCAAATGGTGCGGGAGATGCTCCCGACACTCACTTAACGAGGGATTGTACCACAGTCGAACAACAACTTTGAGATCAGAGTGGCGATAGCTATGGTGCAAAACAACAAGTTCCATGGACTGCTGGAAGATCCTCTTGATCACTTGGATGAGTTTGATAGGCTGCAGCGCTTACTTAAGATAAATGGAGTCAGTGAAGATGGTTTCTGAGACTCTTTCTCTCTTGGTGACAAAGCCCATCTGTGGGAGAAGAATCTACCCCATGGCTCAATCACTTCATGGGATGACTGCAAGCTTTCCTTGCCAAGTTCTTTTCAATCTTGCTTGCTGCCTCGAATGAGATATCCGGCTTTTCTCGAGAAATATGGGAGATCTTCTGCGAATCCTGGGAAAGATTCAAGAGCTACTTACTGATGTCCCCACCATGGTTTCATGATGAGTCCTCACACTTTACAGGAGGAGTTCTCCCGAAGGTCCAATGCTTGATCTGACCCGCAATGGTAATTTCCTCAACAAAGATGTTGATGAAGGATGGGGAACTTGTAGAACCTTGCTCAATCAGATGGTAACTACACTGCGGAGTATGATAGAAGTGTAAGGGGCAGTGTTGATTCAGAGGAGAGGCATCGAAAGGATGAAAGCAATGAATGCCAAGTTAGATCAGCTACTGAAGCATGTCCACTTTGCCAATGAAGATCGGTCTTTCAGGTTCAAGATGGGAGGATACTGGTATGGAAGAGGTCAAATGTTCAGAATCAGAGTGGCTACAACAAAGGTTTCATCAGCTGAGACCAACCAAAATCTCTCTTAGGAGCACCAAATGTTAACCTTCAGGGATCGAGTCTACACGCCTCAACCATTTGTTCATACAACCAGAATCAAATTTTGTCCCTAAGCACCTTGAACGACTATCCACGAGTCATGGGTCTACCACCTGGTTTCCAATCTCACCAAGCTGAGCCTCTACGCTCGGATCAGCCTGACACACATGACAACTTCTTCAGTCAGCAGCTGGTCGATGGAAGCTGCTAAGAAGTTTGGTGAAATCAAAACACGATGGATTCCACATAATGATCTCAACCAAGATTGAGACATTGAACTCCAAGATAAAAACATGTAGGGCTGCATCTACCTGGATTCATCGACTCGGAAAAACACTCAAAGTTTTGTTCACATCAATCTATTACTTTCGGAGTGGAAGAGAGCTACCTGAGCGGGAAGGATCAGTTAAAGTCACTGAGGATAGTGAGGTTGAAGATGGGGAGGATTTGAGCCGCAAAGAAGATAAAGAAACTCGTGAGTCATTACATATGACTTCAATCACCAGTCGAGGCTAACTTTGTTCCAGGAGAAAAGCACCTTTGTTCCTCCTTACAAGCCCAAACTGCCTTTCCGGGAAGATTGAAAAGTTTAATGAGAAGTATATAGCAATTTTGACAAACACATTAGGAAAGCAGAGATTAGGATGCCACTCATTGATGCCTTTTCAATGTTACCTGCATATCAGAAATTCTTGAAGGATGTAGTGAATGAGAAAGCCAAGGAGATTCAGGGGATGGTGGTTTGTCGAGAAGAATGCAGTGCTATTATACTGAGAAGAGGGTTATCAAGGATAGCTAAGTGATCCTGGTTCATTCCTCTACGTGCTCTTTAGGCCCAGATTTTAGAAATCCCTCTGTGATCTTGCATCTATCAGCCTCATACCACTTTCAGATTAGTTGGTCGATAATTCAAGCCTTGTTTCTTTGGTGCTTGCCGACAGATCCGTTAGAACTCCTCATGGCATGTTACAAGATCTACCTCTAAGGGTTGGAGCAGTTGAGATACCCACATACTTCATAGTCTTTGGAGATGGATGAAGAGCCAAGAGATCCTCGATTCAGGAAGACCTTTCTTCTGACTGGAGGCGTTATTGATGTTCGAAAGGAAAAATTGACCTTAATCTTGGGAGTGATTTCAAAATGACATTCGACATCAAAGACACAATGAGAAAGCCAGCAATAGAAGGACAGATCTTTTACATTGCGAAAATGGATCAACTTGCTGACGAACTTCTGGAGGAATTTAATGAGGAAGATCACCTTGCTACTGCCTTGACCAAGAGTGGGAAAGATGGGTACCTACACGACGAAACCTTGGGTTATGAGATGATCTTGAATTCACATAAAGCTGTGGAAGGGTCAGAAGTGTTTGAAGATCTAATTGGGGTTGAAACAGAAGTTTTTACTGCAGAATGCACTGGCGCCACCATCCAGCTCGACCAACCAGGTCGAGCTAGACTACACTCAGCGCCAGACTCGACCACACAACTCGATCCCCAGGTGGGAGCTGAACCTCTGCATCGAGGCGGAGAATTCGAGCACCGGCACTAAAGACCTCAAACCACTTCCTGCTGGGCTAAGGTACGCCTTTCTTGGACCCAATTCTACGTACCGAATCATAGTCAATGATATGCTTAGCGATGATGAGTTGCATTTGCTATTGACTGAATTGAGAAATTTTAGAAGAGCAATTGGGTATTCTCTGGATGATATTAAAGGAATTTCACCTAGCTTGTGCACTCATAGAATCACCTTGAAAATGAATCATATGCTAGCATTGAACCTTAGAAGAGGTTGAACCCGAATTTGAAAGAAGTGGTTAAAAAGAAAATTCTTAAGTTGCTAGAAGCTGGTATAATCTATCCTATATCTGATAGTACTTGGATTTCTCCTCTGCATTGTGTTCCAAAGAAAGGTAGTATAACTGTTGTTAGGAACGATAAGGATTAACTGATACCCACTAGAACTATCACTGGTCATAGGATGTGTATTGACTATATAAAATTGAATGCTGCATCTAGAAAGGATCATTTCCCATTGTCATTCATTGATCATATGTTAGAAAGGCTTGCAAATCATCCTTATTACTGTTTCTTAGATGGGTATAGTGGTTTCTTTCAAATTCCTATTCATCCTAATGATCAAGAAAAAACTACTTTCACTTGTCCATATGGAACATTTGCTTATAGGAGAATGTCTTTTGGTATTTGTAATGTACCTGTTACTTTTCAGAGATGCATGACTTTTATATTCTCGGATTTAATAGAGGAGACTGTGGAGGTATTCATGGATGAATTTTCCGTGTATGGCTCCTCTTTTTCCTCCTGTTTGTTGAATCTTTGCAGGGTGCTTACTAGGTGTGAGGAGACAAATCTGGTTCTGAATTGGGAGAAATGCCACTTTATGGTCAGAGAAGGGATCGTCTTGGGGCATAGGATTTTTGAGAATGGGATAGAGGTGGACAAAGCCAAGGTTGATGTGATGATGCAGCTGCAACCACCTAAGAACGTCAGGGATATCAGAAGTTTCTTGGGTCATGCTGCGTTCTACAGGCGGTTCATCAAGGATTTCTCAAAAATAGCCCTCACTAGGCTATTATGCAAGGAACAAGAGTTCATCTTCGATTCTGAGTGTTTGAGAGCTTTCCAGCTTATTAAGGAAGCTTTGGTCTCAGCTCCAATAGCCCAAGCACCAAACTGGGAATATCCGTTCGAAATCATGTGCGATGCTTCGGATTATGCTGTGGGAGCTGTTTTGGGTCAAAAGATTGAGAAGAAGCTGCATGTGATATACTATGTAAGTAGGACGCTGGATGAAGCTCGGGGGAGATATCTGAGAGTTGCTTCTTTTGAGAGTTCAGAATGGGATACAAAGCCAAAAAGCCAAGGTTGATGTGATGATGCATCTACAACCACCTAAGAACGTCAAGGATATCAGAAGTTTCTTGGGTCATGCTGGGTTCTACAGGCGGTTCATCAAGGATTTCTCAAAAATACCCAGACCACTCACTAGGCTATTATGCAAGGAACAAGAGTTCATCTTCGATTCTGAGTGTTTGAGAGCTTTCCAGTTGATTAAGGAATCTTTGGTCTCAGCTCCAATAGTACAAGCACCAAACTGGGACTATTCGTTCGAATTATGTGCGATGCTTCGGATTATGTTGTGGGAGCTGTTTTGGGTCAAAAGATTGAGAAGAAGCTGCATGTGATATACTATGCAAGCAGGACGCTGGATGAAGCTCAGGGGAGATATGTAACAACAGAGAAGGAGTTGCTAGCTGTTGTGTTTGCTTTTGAGAAGTTCAGAAGCTATCTAGTGGGTTCCAAGGTAATAGTCTACACAGATCATACAACACTCAGGCATATCTATGCAAAGAAGGAGACTAAGCCAAGATTGCTCCGATGGATCCTTTTGCTTCAAGAATTTGATATGGAGATTGTTGACAAGAAGGGTATTGAAAATGGCGTAGCTGATCACTTATCAAGGATGAGGATTGATGATGCAGTACCAATTGATGATTCCATGCCTGAGGAACAGCTCATTACTGTTGTCTTGACAATAGAAGAGAATAGACTGCCCTAGTATGCAGATTTTGCCAATTACCTTGTAAGCGGTGAAATCCCTGGAAGTCTTGATGCTTACAGGAAAAAGAAGTTTCTGAGAGATGTGAACCATTACTTCTGGGATGAGCCTTACTTGTACAAGAGAGGTTCAGATGGTCTTTACAGAAGATGTATAGCTGAGGAAGAAGTAAAAGGGGTTTTGGAGCACTGCCATGGTTCGGCTTATGGGGTTCACTTTGCTACTTTCAAGACTGTACAGAAAGTTCTCCAAGCAGGATTATGGTGGCCTTCAATGTTCAAGGATGCTCAAGCTTTCATTACTAAGTATGATCCTTGCCAGAGAATGGGTAACATTAGCAGAAGGAACGAGATGCCTCAGAACCCGATTCTAGAAGTTGAAGTGTTTGATGTGTGGGGCATTGACTTCATGGGGCCTTTCAACCCACCATCTCATGGGAACAGCTACATTTTGGTGGCTGTTGATTATGTCTCCAAGTGGGTTGAAGCAATAGCCTGTCCTACTAGTGATGCAAAGGTGGTTTTGAAGATGTTCAAGAGTGTTATCTTCCTCAGATTTGGAGTACCAAGGGTAGTGATCAGCGATGGGAGATCTCACTTCAGCAATAAGCTCTTTGAAAATCTACTGAAGAAGCATGGTGTCGCTACTTCATTAAGCACAAAGTAGCCACACCATACCATCTTCAGACCAGTGGGCAGGTGGAAGTGTCCAACAAGCAGATCAAGGCCGTTTTGACAAAAGTAGTAGGGGTTTCAAAGAGAGATTGGTCTTCTAAGCTTGATGAGACTCTCTGGGATTATCGGACTGCATTCAAAACACCGATTGGGAGAACACCATTCCAGCTACTCTATGGCAAAGCCTGCCATCTGCCTGTGGAGATTGAATACAAGGCATTGTGGGCAACAAAACTCTTGAATCTGGATATCAAGATTGCACAAGAGAAGAGAGCATTGGATCTGCATGAACTAGAGGAGATCAGGCTGGATGCTTATGAGAGTTCTAAGGTTTACAAAGAGAGGACTAAAGCCTTCCATGACAGAAGGATTCTTCCCAAAGAGCTCATGGCTGGCGATCAGGTCCTCCTTTTCAACTCTAGGCTCAAGTTGTTTCCAGGAAAGCTTAAGTCCAGATGGTGAGGACCTTTCACAATCAAAGAAGTTTCACCATACGGAGCAGTCAACTTGATCGGGAATAGCGGAAACGAATTCCTAGTGAACGGGCAAAGGCTCAAACCGTACATGGCTGACAACATCATCCCAGAAGGAACCTCAATCCCTTTGGATGAACCTCTCCTTGCCTGAGTAAAACAGGAAGTCAAGCTTAGTTACTATAAACGAGCTCACTTGGGAGGAAATCCCATGTCTATCCTTGTATATATTGCTTTATTTTTCTTTTTTAAACCGTCGTTTAAGTGTGCTAAATTCTTGTTTTTTGGCTTGCTTGTGTGATTTCAGGAGAGTATGAGCATTGAATCACGAAGAAAATGGGAAATGAGCAGAATCGGTCTAACTGAACCACCCATCTCGACCACCCTGGTCGAGTCAGATGGGGGGAGATTCAAATATGAATTTTGAACTAAAAGGGGACAGCTCGACCAGGCGGGGTCGAGTCAACAGCTCGAACCAATACGAATGGCGCCCAAAATTCAAATTTTGAAATTCAAACAAGGCTCCACAAGCTCATCCCCTTGTCATTTAGCTCCTCCCTTAGCCTATATAAGAAAAACTCGAGTTCACAAGCTCTCCACACCAAAAACTTCAAAGTTCTTCCTTCATTTCTTCAGCATAATCATTCTTCATCTCTCCTTCAAGATGATCAACCAATTCCTTTTCACCAAGCCTAAGGGATTCCAGAGACCAGAGCAAGCTCGAAGGCCTTCTGCAAAAGCGTTGCTAAGACAGATTCAAAAGCTGAGGGGACCTGTTTCATCAACCAGAGAACCGATGGAGGTTGATGCAGTGCCCAGCTCGAGCCCTCCACGTCGAGCTCGTAAATTGAGCCAAGCTGCTGGACGCGCCGAAGTGCCTAGCTCGACCTCACCACGTCGAGCTAAGAGGTTAAGTCAGAGTGATGTGGTAGTAGCCAAAGAGTTCTCGAGGGACAAACGGGATATTGCTCGAGGGAAGAAACCGGCTGAGCCCAGCAAGCAGAAAGACAGCAGTGAGAGTAAAGAGGACAAGCCCCAAGTCGTCAAGAAGCCACAAAAGAAGTCTAAGCAACCATCTCAGGAAGAGTACCTGAACATCTTCCTTGCTCAAGGCTTTGCAGGAACAAGGTACCCACACCATGAAACTTGTCAAAAGCTTGGTATTGCCAGAGATATAGATTATCTGTATGAAATGGGGAGCTTGAGCACGTTCATGAGGATCCAGCTTGAAGCTTACAAAGAGGAGACGTGTCATTTCCTCTCTTCTCTCCAGGTCCACTTCTACGAAGATGAACGAGAGTATGAATCTGATGAAGGTCTAGGTTTCATCACGTTCACCTGTAGGAATTATCTTTACTCTCTCACTATAAAAAAGCTGGATACTCTGCAAGATATTGACTACATGGAGCTGCAACAATTATGGAACACCATTGGTGATGATACTAAGCCTTATTTGTCATCCAGAAGCAAGAGCTCTCAGATAAGAAATCCTGTTGTGAGATATTTTCACAAGACCATTGCCAGCACAATGTTTGCAAGGAAGATTACTGGGAATGTGAATGAAGGAGAACTGCAAATGCTGGATATCACTTTAAAGGAGGTTTTGGGTTGCACAAGAGAAGGGCTGGAGATGCTGGGAGATAAATCCGATATAAGTCTAACCTTTGTTCTGTTGGGACAGCTGCTGAACTACAGAGATTGGGTTTTTAGGATGCACCGAATGAATTCACAAGGGGAGCTCAGCATTAGGGGAATCATCACTCCAATTCAAGTTGCATGTGGTGTAGAGCTCACAACAGAGCCATATCCACCCAGATGGATAGACATTGAGTTCTTAAGGAGGTGTAGGTTTCTGGACCACAACTGGCCATCTGAGGAGTATATGTACAAGTTCACTCACCCGACCGCTGGAGAAGCTAAGCTGCGTCTCCCTTGCACCGATTTAACCAAGGTTAGAATGGGTAAAAACATAGACTTCTCTCCCCCACTTGACAGGCTCTACAACCCCTATGAAGAAGCTCCACAGCCAGAAGAGGATTCAGGTGATTCTGTTGGTGATGATGAAGATGATGATTCAGAGAAGTTTAGTTTTGAGGAGTACCGCCTACAGCCTAAGTCTAGCCCAGCCTTGAAAGAAGCACACAAGCGCATCGGCATACTCCAGAAATGGAACAAGTTTCAGGGTAAGACCATAGCTGCTTTGAAGGGGACAATGAAGGATCTAAAGGACGAGATGAAAGACGTGAGGGATCAACTCAAGGATTTCCAGTTAAAGTTCAGTGCTCCTTCCTCCAAGAAGGTGATTTTGCCCGAAGGCTATAGCCTCGGCCTCGTGCACCCGTGGAACCACCAAGAGCTTCATCATTCGAGCCAAGACAGAGGGTTAAGCAGTACACAAGGCAGAAAAAGAGGAGATCTGTGAGCAAACAGCCAAGCTCCTAAGCCGCTTACACTCGGGAAAGCATGGAGGATTCAATCTCCTCCTTCTTCTCCAACCCTTGAGGTACCTATTCTATCCATTCTTGTATATATCATTTGCATTTCTTTCTTGCTTTTTGTTGTTTCTTAAACCTTCTTTCTAAATTTTTATTACACAAGGGACCGTGTAATTTAAGTTTGGGGGAAGGGTTAAGATGTGTTTGATCTGTTCTCTGTGTTGTTTTCTGTGTTCTTATTTTTACTTTGTACATATTGTCTACATGCATCTATGGCATAGAAAAAACAAAAAAAAAAATTTTGAAAATTTGAAAAAAAAAAACAGAGTGTTCGTGTAGTTGCATTTACATTTTAGGATTGAGTCTAGATTGTTTTCATATAAGGCTGTTGCATATGCATAGGGGATTATGATGATTATAACCTTGCAAGCTTGCTGATTTAATATGATAATCTCATTGCCCTCGTTTCTAGTTGTTATGTCATTGTTAATGAACTTGAAGTAAAGATGCACCATACTTTGAATGCACAACTAGATTATGTCTCAATTGAAGCATGCTGTGATTTGATACAATTCTCTATCTATTTGAACCTAAACTTGACTTATAATTATCATGTCTATACACTGCATTTGAACTCATGGATACCATATACATACTTGGATTTTCTTTCACCTATTTACCACTCTTGCTAATCCAAGTAGATGTTCTCATCATTAGAACAGTTTTACCATGCCCTTAGCTAGCCCTGAGACTTTCGGTTTTCGGTTCGGTTCGGTTCGGTTTTTTCGGTTTTTGAAAATGGTAACCATTTGGTACCGAATGAAAATTCGGTTTGGTTCGGTTCGGTTCGGTTCGGTATGGTTATTTCAAATTGGAACCGAAATTAACCGAAACAGTTCGGTTTCTTTTGGTTTCGGTTCCAAATGGTTATTTTGTAACCAAAAATAACCAAACTACCCGATTTAACCGAAAAATCTATGATAACCAAATAAACCGAAAATATCAAAAAAATCTAAAACATGGTCAAAAACACTTCAAAGTTCAACAAATGTTGTTAATACACATTTGTCCATAAACATAATCCATAATCCATACTCCATTGTCCATAACCACAATTGGAGACAAAGCAGAACCTCATGAATCTAAATTCCAAACCATGTTGTGAAGTGTCGACATCACCAAAAAGTCCCAAAAGCTGAGTAACAAAAATATCTTGAACCTGTTGTGTGACACATGTAAGAAATAACCTCATCAAAAGTGTATATACTCTATCTGATGGACACACAAAATACAAACAAAAGAATGACAACAAAAGAGTTCTAATCACATCTTAAAAAAATTGGAGCTGAATGTCAAACTCAAACATGTCGGTTAAACTAGTGTAAAACAGGATTTAAAAACAAAGTTCAATTAAGTTTCACATTTCAATAATACGAACAAACTAACATTTTAAGGATTCACCACAGTTCAACAAACTAAAGAAAGATAACACATAGATTTTAAAATTTAAGCATCCATTACCTGAGCTGAGCTTCCAAATCCAAGAGTATGAAGTTGCTTAGTTGTTTTGAAAAGTACTGTTAAACTCTACAAAAGACAAAAAAAAGACAGAAACTTAAAGCTTAAAACTGACACTTTAAAACATAAAACAGAAAGTGAAACTTAAATGGTAGGATTTACCTTTTTCAAGTTGATCTTGTAGTACAATTTGTGAAAGGATTTCTTGAGTAGTGGTTTCTGCTCCTTTTTCTTTTAAATGAATAGAACTTTTAATCCATTGCTGAGTACACATCAGGACTTCAAGAGTATAATGAGTAAGACAATTTCTGGAAGAATCTAGCACACGGCCACTTGTACTAAAGGCTGATTCCGATGCAACTGAAGATACTTGCATAGCAAATACATCTTTAGCTATCTCCGAGAGAATAGGATACTTCGGAGCATTGAGCCTCCACCATGACAAGACATCATATGATGTTCCAACTATCTCATTTGGGTTTTCTACGCTTTCCTTCAAGTAAAGCTCCAGCTCATTGCTTGATTCTGGAAGTCCTTTCTCCTTAACCAACTTCTTGTAGACAAACTGAATTCTTTCATAACCACCGACATTATCAGCATCCAAATCAACACTATCTACCCCAACATGATCTTGTCCACCACTTCGAGATGATGTTCCTGTGGTCTGACTTTGAGACAAACCACTACTCCTTGATTTGCTAAAAACAGAACTGTATTCTGTAAAAAGACGGTTCATAACTTGATTGACTGAATGATCAAGCTCATTGCACTCTCGACTACCCTTTCCATAAAGATCCTCAAAACACAGAGTAGGAAAACACATCTTATTTGTTGGGTTTAAAACACTAGCAACTATCAAAAGCTTGTTGATCTCTTTCAATCCTGCCCAATACTTGTCAAACTTCTCTCTCATAGCTAAAGCCTTATCTTGCATGGCTTTATCAGGATCTTGGGAAAGTGCTATGAGATTTCTCTCTATAGTGACAATCTCACCATAACAATTGTAAGAATTAACAGATTCAGAAGCTGAAACCACCAACGTTGAATGATAAAAGATCCTTAAAATTTTTACCAATTTATCAATTGATTCCCAGTTATCCTTTGTTGGTGGTCCAAATCTTTTCGCCCCATCCACTCTATCATCAAACCAATCGTTATAAACCTTGTCTTCTGCTTTCATCTTATCAAAAGCTAACTTGAAGTTCAAAGCTCTGGTTAGCATTAGATAAGTAGAATTCCAACGCGTTTTGACATCTAAAGGTAAACTACCTCTGCTCATCTTAACATTGTCAACCCGTAATTCAAAAAACTTTAGCCTTTCCGTGGATGATCTTACATATGTGATTCCATTCCGAATGGCTGAAACACTTGAATCAACCTCTTTTAACCCATCCTTAACGACTAAGTTGATGATGTGAGCAGCACACCTCATGTGCAAAAACGCACCACCTAAAACCAAAGCATCATTACCAACAGCTATGAATTCTTCTTTAAACCTCCTAATTGCTAAAGTGTTAGCTGTAGCATTGTCTACTGTGATAGTGAATACCTTCTTTATTCTCCAATCAGCTAGACACTCAATAAGAATTGAGGCTATGGTTTCTCCTTTATGATCTGAGACATTCTTAAACCCAATTATGAGCTTCCTTAGTCGCCAAGCAGCATCAATCCAGTGTGCTGTAATCACCATGTAGCTCGCACCAGTTGGTGGAGCTGTCCATATATCCGTCGTAAGTGAAACCCTTTGCTTACCAATCAGATTCCTCATCTCTTCTTTTTTCTGTACATACATCTTTAGTTGTAGTTTTTCGACAAATCAGTCGACGAGCACGAAGGTAGGGTTTCATGTTCCAGATTTGCGATTTTAGGTTAAATAATGGGTTTAGGACTTTGCGATGAGAGACCGGAGAGAGAAGAGAATGAGAGAGAGAATCAAATCTGAAAACTCAAACTCGATTGCATTTGGAATTTTGAGGTTATTGTGTTGTATTAAATAATTTAGATTCATAAGATAAAGAATTGAAGATATACGATTACTAGTTTATAACTAAAGTATAGTAAATCATAATGCATAATTTTCTGGGCCTACTTAAGCCCAATAAAATAAGTTTCGATTTACTTAGTGTCTTAGATCATATAAGTTTCGGTTTTTTTTTGTTACCATTCGGTTTTCGGTTTTAAACCGAACCGAACCGAAAACCGAACGGTTTTCAAAACTGAAACCGAATGGTTATTTTGTAAAAACCAAACTCAAACCGAATCCCTTATTTCGGTTTGGTTCGGTTCGGTTTTTCGGTTTCGGTTAAAAATCACAGGGCTACCCTTATCCTAGCTTTCTTTCAAGCCATGTTATTACTTTATTGAGTGTGTGAGGCCTATTTCTGAATGAGCTTGGTAGAAAGTGTTAGGTTTGAGCCGACAAGGATAAAATCTCATGTAGTTCTGGTTTGCGATTTTTGAATTAGATAGGAATAGGTGGGATCTTGATCATTGGGTATTATAGGGTTTGGTTCTGTGAAAAGAAAGAAAGAAAACTTGGAGAAAGATGAAAGAAAAAGATTAAGAGTTCTTAGGAGAGGAATGATCTGAAACTGTGTTAGTCTAGTAAAGGATTTGGGGGTATGCTAAGAATAAGAAAAGAAAGGCAAAGCTTAAAGTCTGGAAAATATATATATATATATATATAGAAAACGCCTAAGCGGGTAGTGAAAAACCAAAAGAAAGATCCCAATCCGCTAGAAGTATAAAGAACCTCTACTAGAACAAGAAAAAAAAGAAAAAAAAAAGAGTCTCATCGAAGAAAAGTTCAAGGCAAATTGCCTAAGTGTTAAGGGTAGAATTAGGACAACTTTCTGGGTTTTAGAACTGGGGGTTAAGAACACTTGTGTATGATTGGGTAGATGAGAGTATATTCTTGTATGCATAGGTTGGTTCTTATCTTTAGCATTCTACTAAAGCTCATTCCTTTTTCTTGAGAGATCCCTGTTCTGAACTGATCAAACCATGTGAAAGGGACCATCTTTGTCTCTTAACCTTACCTTTAGCCAAATGAGTTCATTGAATGTGCATAGCTTGATTCATGGTTTCTGCTTAATTGAATGTTAAAGGGAATGGTAGATTTGAATGCATGTCTAGGTTGAGACTTAATTGAAACTGTGATATAGGTCAATTTCTTACTAGACCAAGTTTTTGTTGTAGCAGTAAGGTGTCAATCCATAAGGGTGAAGATATTAACCAAAAAGGATGCGATCAAGCAATTCAAGTCAAGCCAAGCAAATAGCGTATTGGGGTCTAGCAACCTAGACAAAAACTGAGAATGGACACTAAAATAGGCACCGTATAGGACTAACAAGAACTAGCAGGAACCAAGCAATAACAGAAATAGCATATGGGGGTAAAGAGCAGCGTATAGGACTAGCAGCAATTTCAACAATGCAAGAGAAGTTCCTAAGGATGGGGGTAATCGACTCAGTGTGTCCTCTTAGCCTGTTCAAGTGGTTTAACAAAACTCAATCAAGCTATTCCCTAGACATCAAACATCAAAACCAGTTAAGTCCACTCCCGTGGTAAGTAACCTCAAACTAGACCAGTTCCAGACCCAATCCCTTGGCGAAATCTACCCTAGCAGGCAATACGAATCAGTTCAATATTGTCGATAAACACCCTAGACAACTAATCCCTTAGGCTAGGTATGCAAATCTCTAACATCAGTTCATTCAAGCATTTTATCAAACACCTTCTGGGTGGAAAAACACCTAAGTTCTAATTTCAATTGATCAGAAGGAAACTAGCATTAAGAACACTGATTTAGAAGGGAAATCAAACGATCTACACTTAAACCACCTGAAAGACCAAGATTCTACACCTAATCTATCCCATCCTCAAGAACCCTAATGACTACTCAAAACTCATGAAGAACATCAAGAACACAAACCCAAAAATCATAAAAACTTGCATAAATGATAGAAATAGAAGTAGAAATGATAGAACAGAAGGAACAAACTCAACTAACAAGAAGAAATCGAATTACAAGTTCTGGAAACTAAGAACAGAGAAGAACACAAGGAAAAACTCGAAATATTAGAGAAAAACGTAGTCCCCTAGTCTTAACCCAACATTAGGTATTTATACTAAGTCTTAAAAACCCTAAAACGTCATGCGCAAAATAGTAAAAATGTGCAGGATAAGGTCCAGCTCGGCTAAGTCTTGGTCGAGTGCTGTGCTCAAACAGACGAAATCAAGACTGCATTTTTCTGAGATGAGTCGAGTGGTATGCTCAAGCATGTAAAATCAAGACTGCATTTTTCTGAGATGAGCTTGAGTAGTCCACTCGATTGCAGGGGCTCGAGCTGGGTTCTGAAACTTCAAGACGCCACCTTTTGTCTCTGCTTGATCATACAGCTCGAGCATGGGTACTCGAGCTGAGCTTCTGCTCCATCTCCTGCTCAGACTCGATCACGTCTGCATGGGTATCCAGCACGGACTCGATCAGCATGTCCCAGACAGCTTCTGCTCTGCACGGACTCGATCACGACTGCTCTGTAWGGACTCGAGCAGCACGTACCAGAMAGCTTCTGGTCTAACTTTGATATGCTCAAATTAATACCCTAAAAGTACTAAAGCAGTTGCTGCAGTATATCGAGGGTGTCGAACACACAAGAAAATTCACACAATAAATAATTTAAGTGAGGATTAAAAGAGAAACAAAATCACTTGGGGTTGATTTAATCAAGGGAAGGATTAGGCTCAGGGTAACTCTCAGGAAATCAATGATAAATAACAATTAATCAATTAAGGTTCAATTCAATTAAGCGCCGTTCTTGAACTCAAACACGAAAGTATAGTTAACCAACTGTCGTTGCGAAAACTAACTAAGTCTAAAGTCTAAAATTCCAAATCTCTTTGCAAATCCTACACAGTAAACCAGCAATCAATTCAAGTTTGATATGTTCACAATTCGATTAAACCAAATCTCTTTGCAGATAATCCAATTGCTCACCCTAGGTTTTATCATTACTCAATTGCGTAGTCTGTCGATTACAGGTTCTATATTCTAAGTGATCAGGTTAGAAATAGCTTTGAGAACAACCTATGGTGAAGAACTATTCAGATTTTGAACCCTAACAAATCAATTATCATAAATCAGAGAAATCCATATGAGAAATCCCTAAACCTAAAATGAGACTACTCAGACATGATAGATGAAACAAATAACATAACTGAATAAATCATGAAATTAAACAAAAGAATAAAAACAAGGGTTCGGGATCTTCTCTATGATGAACAGAGTCTTGGATCCGTCTCCCTCACAAAAGCTCTCAAATCTCAATGGTGGCTCAAGAATAATAGTTCAAAGTAAAGTCTCCTTAACCTAAAGACTAAGAGTTTGCTTAAATAGGTCTAAAAACACGAGCTGGGCTTCTTTGTAAATAAGGGAAAGATTGGGCTTCTTATGGGCTTCCTTGAAAATCTCTTCTGCGCGTTGATTACGTCGGTATCGATCGATACCATGATGGTGTCGATCGATGCTAAAGCTTCAAAACGGGTACTTTCTTCGGTTTGCTCCAAAAAGGCTCCAAATGTCTCCAAAATCTCCAATTTCGTCCCAAACGTGCTAAAACCTGAAAAGACTCTAAAATGATAGAAAAAGCACTAGAAAGACTCGATAAAACGACTTATATCATGGCTAAAAACGGGTAAAATCCATGATATATCAACTCCCCCAGACTTAGCCTTTTGCTTGCCCTCAAGCAAAACAGAAAACTAAGTTAGAGAAAGAGGTTTGAAAAACCTTAGAGATCTGAACTGTTACCGAAATCGCTGTAATGGCCCTTTTCCCAAGCGCCCACTGTTGCCTGATCAGCTTCAGAATCTAACCACCATGTACTTCTCCGTAGGAACCCCAACTTCCCAAGACTTCACTCATTATCTCACACCAATATTCATCCAAGCTCTCATCGCCAGTTTCATCGCTGCAATCAGTGTTCAAGAACTTTCTAGATTCTTGCACATACAATATCATAGCCAAAGAACCATTTATTCAACAACATTTATTGCTTCCCGGTATTCATCTCCCCCAGACTTATTTCATAATCAGTTCTTATTAGATTTCAACAACGCAGGTATATCTGAACAGCATACACAAATCAAGGTCCGAAACGCGAGTATTGATAGTGTTTGCTACCGAATCCCCGGTTCTTACCCTCTCAATGTATCAAAAGTCTTAGGTGAATAATGGGGTCATAGGAAATTTTCCTACCCCTCACTTCAGGCTCTCGTGTGATCATTCCTTATCCAAGTAGAATAATGGGGTCATAGGAAATTTTCCTACCCCTCTACTCGGCGGAAATCATTTCATCTTTTATATATATTTTACCTGTTTTAACGCAAATATGTATCCAACAATTTTCACGGGGGAGATATACCACAATTTTCAAACATGATGGGTTCCTTAGCCAGATATGAATGATGAATCAAACTCTAAGAACACTAAGCGTAGATGAAGTGCAAAATTTGGCTAAAGCTTGTGAACCTTGCTGGAGACATGAGTGATTTCTAGCTGGCTGGTTATCCCTTGGATTTTTCATTAGTCGAACTGAAACTAATCACATGTGGTCACTCAAAAGCAAAATCAGAACAACAAAGCCAAGCACACCCCAGAAAACTCTAAGTTGTTTTGACTYAATTAAAACAAAATTTTTTTTTTTTTTTTTTTTAGAAAACAAAAATGAACACAATGTCGAACTACCTCCCCGGACTTAAACAACACTGTCCCGGTGTGTCAAGCCAGAGAAGGTGAAAGAAATCAAAGGACAAAAGCGAAATAGGTCAAGAACAAGAGGTGTTACCATAGGCGGTGGTGTCGATCGATACCAAGGTGGTGTCGATCTGAAAAAAAACGACCATCGTTCTTCCGACTGATTAAGACACAACAAAACACAAAAACAAAACTCATATTTATAGACTTACCGTGGGTTGCCTCCCACTAAGCGCTTGTTTAATGTCACGAGCTTGACTTTGACTAAGATATCGTCGGACAAGGTGGAGGACTCACTCGAAATAAGCTCCACAACCAGACATCTCAGCAAAGTTTTGCTCATCATATCGTCTTCTTTCTCTTTCATCTCCGTAATGAGAACTCAGCCATAGAAAGGTTTCGAGGTGCTTGCACTTCACCTTATATTCGATCGAATCTCTCACACTTCGAGGAATCAAAGTGAAATTAGCAGCACCGTTGATCTTCTTGCTTCATCGCCTTCCTCTTTGTTGCCTTGGTCTTCTCCACACTTTCTTGGGGTGTTGGGGGTTCATTTGAAACATCTGCGACTTTTGGTTCATCATAAGACTCATCGAGCGATCGATCATCGAGTCTCGCCTGAGGTAATGGTGATGCAGAGACATGTCGGGTGCTCCTCCAGAAGGAATGGCATCGTAGAAGAGCGTCCAAATCGTCTGAGAAAGAGATTCTCTTATTAGGCGTGTGTGATCGCGCACAGTGCCATAAATGGTATCAAGGGCACCTTGGATCCTGGCTCATCTCCACAACCTGAAAATCAGTGAATCGACAATCTCCTATTTTAAATCAATAATAGTGGAGTGAGCTAAGAACTGCATGTGAGAAGCGTGTTAGGAGATCTCATATCAGCTTTCAATCTCTCTCGCAATCGACATGACGCTGACACTAGACCCCGAGTCAAGTAGACTTGAAGTTTACGTAGAGATGGAGCATGAAACGAGAATTTCCGGTCTTCCCTTTCAACGTCTCGGTGCAGATCAGAACGGAGGTCCTGCAACCATTTTTTTGACAAAACTTGCTTCTAGCAACCTCCCACTCTGTCAGCTTGGGAATAATAGGATAGGCAACTGCTAGATCTTTCTTGTTCAACATCCTCCTGGGCATCGGCCTGCCAAAAACACGAGCCGGGCTTCTTTGTAAATAAGGGAAAGATTGGGCTTCTTATGGGCTTCCTTGAAAATCTCTTCGCTACCGGTATCGATCGATACCATGATGGTGTCGATCGATGCTAAAGCTTCAAAACGGGTACTTTCTTCTGGCTCCAAAAAGGCTCCAAATGTCTCCAAAATCTCCACTTCGTCCCAAACGTGCAAAAACCTGAAAAGACTCTAAAATGATAGAAAAAGCACTAGAAAGACTCGATAAAACGACTTATATCATGGCTAAAAACGGGTAAAATCCATGATATATCAAACTTCTCCAAAATCACCCGAAAGTACCTGTAACAAGCCAAATATGCAGGATGTATGCGGACCTAATGCAAAACACTCTAAGTATGCAAAACTCGAATAAATAACAAGAACGGGTGAATAACACGTCAAAACGTATGATTTATGCAAGCTAAAACGATGCAAAATGCAAATATATCAACTCCCCAACTCTTGCTTGCCTCAAGCAAACAAAGGAATGAGAATGGAGAAGAGGATTGAAAGTGGGGACTCAGAACCAAAACTTGCAGACAATAACGGATGACCTCAATGACCAAGTTACTAATTCTAGAATGCAAAGTTTATGAGCTCTACTTAAAAACGTTAGCCATACTCTTCGCAGCACAAGTTCAATCAAACCTCAACCTAGTCATGCATTCATTTCTATCATTCCCTTTAACATTCATTAGAATAGAAACCATGAATCAAGCTAAGCATATTCAATGAACCCGTTTGGCTAAGGGTAAGGTCAAGAGAAAAAAAATGGTCCCTGCAGTATGGTATTGACGTTTCAGAACAAGGGTCTCTCAATGAAACGGAATGAGCTTTAGTAGAATGCTAAAGGTAAGAACCAACCTATGCATACAAGAATAGACTCCCATCTACCCAGTCCTACACAAGCGGTCTTATCCCTTAGTCTAAAACCCAGACAGTCATCCTAATTCTACCTTCACCCTTAGGCTTTTTCTTTTGATATCCTGGATCAGTTTCAACTTTTCTTTTTGTTTTTGGTTCTAGGAGGGGTTATACACAAATACATCTAGCGGATTGGGGTTCTTTTCTTAACTTAGCTTGCTGTGTTTTTTTTCAGACTTTGAGCTTTCTGCCTTTTCTTTTCTTTTGTTATGCACATCCCCCAATCCTTTACTAGATACTCAAACATTCAGATCATTCCTCCTAAGAACCCTTTTTTTTTTTTTTTTTTTCAAGTTTTTCTCATTCTTTTCTATCCACAGAACCCACCCCAATATCCAATGATCAAGATCCCACCTAGTCCTATCTGATTCGAAAATTGCAAACCAGAACTACATGAGATTCTATCCTTGTCGGCTCAAACCTAACACTTTCTACCAAGCTCATTCAGAAATAGACCTCACAYACTCAMTAAAGTAATAACATGGCTTGAAAGAAGGCTATGGTGGGCATGGTAAACTGATCTAACAATGAGAATCAGCTACTGATTAGAAAGAGTGGTATAAAATGATGAAAGAGAATCCAAGTATGTATATGGTATCCGAGTTCAAATTCTATGCCTCAGACATGATAATTATAAGTCAAATTCAGGTTCAAATAGATGGGGAATGACAGAAAATCACAGCATGCTTCAGCTAAGACTCGATCTAGTTGTGCATTCAGAACATGGTTCGGTCTTACTTCAAGCTCAATATCAAGGCATTAAACAACTAGAAACGAGGGCATTGAAGTCATACAGTTGAATCAGCAAGTTTACAAGGTTTTAAATCATCATCATCCCCTATGCATATGCAACAGCCCTATATGAAACAATCTAGACTCAATCCTAAAATGTAAATGCAACTAAATGAACACTCTGTTTTTGTGTAATTATTTTCGAAAATTTTCAAAATTTTTTTTGGTTTTTCTATGCTATATATGCATGCAGACTCAAGAATGCACAAAATCAAAATAAGAACAGAGAAAACACATCAATACAGACCTTAACCCTTCCCCCAAACTTAAATTACACAGTCCCTTGTGTAATAAAAATTTGGAAAGAAAGGCTAAGAGGAAACAGAAAACAATAAAAACGATGCATAATATATCTGAAAGGGGTTAATCGGTACCTTGGTGATTATGGTGAGTGTCGACTCACCTGGTAGTGGTCGAGCTGGGTGCGTGAGCCAGATGCTCAAGTGTTCTCTGCGTCCTTGCTCACGCTGAATCGTGAGCGATGCTTCCTGCTTGGCGTCTCTTCCTCGCGTGTTGAAACTGCCTTGGCTGCCTTGGCTCGAAGGAGGAGGCTCGTGGTAGTTCCATCTCGGGTGCATGTTGTCTTGGTTCCTCGCGAAATGACCCGCTCCCCATCAGAATTCTCCCAGGTACGATGGTTGTCTTGGGTGCAGGGGATTTGAACTTTAGCGTGAAGTCCTTGAGCTGGTCCTTCATCCCCCACTTGTTTCAGGTCCATCACGGTACCGAGTGCGGCGACGGTCTTGAAACTTGTTCCACCTTTGAAGGAGATTAATCCGCTTGTGTGCCTCCTTCAGGGCTGGACTATGTGGGTTTGAGCTTGTACTCCTCAAATGAGTATCTTTCTTGGATCAACCTCCTCGAACAGACATCTTGATCGTCGACCCATTCTTTGTTCCATGATCTCGCGTCTTGATTGTAGAGAGTCTTCGAGAGGAGGATGGAAATCAATGTTTCGGCCCTGGCGTACCTTGGTGAGATCGGTGCAAGGCAGGCGCAGTTTGGCTTCCCCAACTGTCGGATGCATGAACTGATAGATGTACTCGTCTGGAGGCGTTGTATGGTCCAGGAACCTGCACCTCCTCAAGAAGTCGATATCTATCCATTTGGGTGGATAGGGTACTGATCGTAGCTCTACATCACAAGCAACAAGTATCGGGTGATGATACTGTACAGAAGTCACCTGCCATCCATCTTCATCTTGCCCATCTTTATCGCCCAGTCCTTGTARTTTAGGAATTGCTCCATCAGAACAAGGGCGAGGTTAGCATCTGCTCTATCGCCCCGCATCTTCCGCCCATCTCTTGTGCTCCCTAGAAGTGGCAGTAGGCATAAGTCCAGCATCCTTAGTTCACCTTCATTCACCGTCCCGGTCACCTTCCTTGCAAACATAGAGCTTGCTATTGTCTTGTGTAGGTACCTCAGGACAGGGTTTCGGATGCTTGAGCTCTTGCTTCTAGAGGAGGAGAAAGGTTTGGTGCTGTCTCCTATGGTTGACCATAACTGTTGGAGCTCCTCATGATCAAAATCTTGAATCAGTTCATCCCCTCCAGAAAAACCATATAGGTTGCAGATTTGCGCGATCGTAAGGGCATAACATTGTCCTCTGCACGCGAAGGTGATGAAGCCAGGGCCGTCATCGGGTTCAACATCAGGCTCCTCATCGTAGAAATGAACCCTGAGGGACGAGAGGAAGTGGCACGTCTCTTCCTTGTAGGCTTCCAGCGGTTGGTTCATGAATTGTTTTATACCTCCCGCCTCAAAGAGATACTCCATATCTTTAGCAATCCCGAGTGCTTGCATTGTTTCTTTGTGCGGGTACCTCGTTCCTTCAAAACTACGTTCAAGGAGGGCCTCTAGGTACTTGGTTGCAGAGGGTTTGGTG
The DNA here is from genome assembly GCA_018361395.1 of Boechera stricta. Classification (NCBI taxonomy): domain Eukaryota; kingdom Viridiplantae; phylum Streptophyta; class Magnoliopsida; order Brassicales; family Brassicaceae; genus Boechera; species Boechera stricta. The sequence continues at coordinate 6,793,634 of CM031541.1, forward strand.
TTCCTCTTTCGGGGCTGCCTTATCAATTTAGGCTCGTCTTCCTCTGTTTCTTCACCACCTTGATGCGTACTCGGCTTGATTGGTGCTTTTCCTTCGCGTTTGACCTGAGTGAGCTTCTTGTCTGATACCGTAGCAGCTTGTCCCGACCCTCCAGCTCGAGCGTGGGTGCTCATTCGTCGAGGCCTCCTTATCAACTGAGGCTCGTCTTCCTCTGTTTCTTCACCACGTAGATGCGGGATAGCCTCCATTTGTTCTTGTCCCTCACGCTTGACCCGGGTGACTTGCCTCGTCTCACCGACTCGAGTGTGGGTGCTCAAGCGAGACTTCTGGCCCTTCTGGCTTGATCCTTGGGCTTGGGCATATGTGGTCGAGTCCGGTGTGAATTCATACTCCATGGGTACTGCAACTTGCTCTTGTTCTTCGGCTTGTTCGTGCTCGTCGACTGGAGTATGGCTCTTCCTCCACCTCTGGAAGTTTCGGGCGAGTGCTTTAGCTGACATGCGACGGGCTTGGCGAGGGTCCATACCTGAGACTCGAGCAAAGATAAGGAAGAGAAACTCAAGATGGTGAGGATAAGCCTCAAGAACCGCAAAAACAATTTGAGAGGATTCTGGAAATGAAAGAGAGAGGATTGAGAGTGTTTGTGGTGTGAGCAAAGTATGGAGTCGAGTGCGGTATTTATAGCCGAGTGGGGGAGCGTGTTGAAAGAGTGTTGAAAGCGCGTTGAAAGAGTGTGTGGGATCGAGTCGTCACTTCTCTGACACCTTTTTGACCGAGTGGACGCTTCCTTGGCACCTTCTGAATCGAGTTTGGCTTGTATAGGCAAGTGGGAGGGGGCCAAGGACAAGGAGGACCGTGTTGAAAGCGTGTGGGCTCGACCAAACACCTTTCTGCCTCGTCCGTGATGCCTCTGCACTTGAGCTGCAGAGTTCTGACTGCTCGACACTGCACTGCCCCACACTCCCGCACTCTCGACCATGTGTGCTCAGAACCATAACTCCTCCGACTCACCATGTGGACTCGATGACCATGACACTGACTGTCCACAAGTCAGAATTTTGAATTTTCAAAATTCCCTCCTAAGGTTTATGATCCACCTCTCATGCTTTCCTGAAATCACACAATCAAGACAAAATCAAAATAGCTTAGCACACTTATTTGACGTTTTTTAAAAAAAACTAAGGCAAAGAAATATGTACAGATAGACATGGACTTCCTCCCAAGTGAGCTTGTTTAAAGTCTCTAAGCTTGACTGCTTGTTCAGGGTGAAGGCTCATCCAGAGGAATCAAGTCTTCCTGGAATGATGGTATCAGCTAGATGTTTCGAGCCTCTGTCCATTCACTGTGAATTGCTTTCCTCCTTTCCAAATAAGGTGATCGCCCGTAGGGTGAAACTTCCTGACGAAAACGGTCCGGACCATCTGACAGCCTTTCCGAAACAGCTTCAGTCGAATTGAAAAGGAGGACTTGATCACCAACCTCAACTCCTCAGGCAAGATTCTCTTGTCATGAAGGCTTTGGTTCTCTTTGTAGATCTTAGAACTCATACGCATCCAAATGATCTCTCTAGCTCATNNAACTAACTAAGTCTAAAGTCTAAAATTCCAAATCTCTTTGCAAATCCTACACAGTAAACCAGCAATCAATTCAAGTTTGATATGTTCACAATTGATTAAACCAAATCTCTTTGCAGATAATCCAATTGCTCACCTAGGTTTTATCAGATTACTCAATTGCTGCTGTGTAATCGATTAATCTAGGTTCTATATTCTAAGTGATCAGGTTAGAAATAGCTTTGAGAACAACCTATGGTGAAGAACTATTCAGATTTTGAACCTAACAAATCAATTATCATAAATCAGAGAAATCCATATGAGAAACCTAAACTAAAATGAACTACTCGGACATGATAGATGAAACAAATAACATAACTGAATAAATCATGAAATTAAACAAAAAAAAAAAGGGTTGGGATCTTCTCTGATGAACAAAGTCTTGGATCCGTCTCCCTCACAAAGCTCTCAAAGTAAAGTTCAAGAATAATTAAGAAAGTCAAGTCCCTTAACTAAAGACTAAGAGTTTGCTTAAATAGGTCTAAAACACGAGCTGGGCTTCTTTGTAAATAAGGAAAGTATTGGGCTTCTTTGGCGAGAATTCGTCCTTGAATCTATCTCGCGTCGATTCGTCGGTATCGATCGATACGATGGTGTCGATCGATCTCCTTGAAAGCATACTTCGATCGATCGGATGTGTCGATCGTTCAAAAGCATTTCTTGGTTTGCTCAAAAGGCTCCAAATGTCTCCAAAATCTCAATTTCGTCCCCAAGCGTGCTAAAACCTGAAAAGACTCTAAAATGATAGAAAAAGCACTAGAAAGACTCGATAAAGCGACTTATATCATGGCTAAAAGCGGTAAAATCCATGATATATCAACTCCCCAGACTTAGCCTTTTGCTTGCCCTCAAGCAAAACAGAAAACTAAGTTAGAGAAAGAGGTTTGAAAAACCTTAGAGATCCTACGAAATCGCTGTAATGACCCTTTTCCCAGCCCACTTTGCTGATCAGCTCAGATCTAACCACCATGTACTTCTCCATAGGAACTGACTTCCCAAGACTTCACTTATTATCTCACAATATTCACTCTCGCCAGTTTCATCGCTATGTCGGTGTTCAAGAACTTTCTAGATTCTTGCACATACAATATCATAGCTAAAGAACCATTTATTAACAACATTTATTGCTTTCGGTATTTATCTCCCCAGACTTATTTCATAATCAGTTCTTTGATTTCAACAGCGAGTTTATCTGAACAGCATATACAAATCAAGGTCAGGCAGTATTGATAGTGTTTGCTACCGAATCCGTTCTTACCCTCTCAATGTATCAAAGTCTTAGGTGAATAATGGGGTCATAGGAAATTTTCCTACCCCTCACTTCAGGCTCTGTGTGATCATTCCTTATCCAAGTAGAATAATGGGGTCATAGGAAATTTTCCTACCCTTCGTGAAATCATTTCATCTTTTATATATTTTACTGTTTTAACGCAAATATGTATCCAACAATTTTCACGGAGAGATATACCATTTTCAAACATGATGGGTTCCTTAGCGGATATGAATGATGAATCAAGCTCTAGAACAACGCGTAGATGAAGTGCAAAATTTGGCTAAAGCTTGTGAAGAACCTTCTTAGAGTGATTTCTAGCGGCTGGTTATCCCTTGGATTTTCATTAGTCGAACTGAAACTAATCCTGTAACAGTGGTCACTCAAAAGCAAAATCAGAACAACAAAGCCAAGCACACTCAGAAAACTCTAAGTTGTTTTTTTTTAGAAAACAAAAATGAACACAATGTCAACTACCTCCCCAGACTTAAACAACACTCCCAGTGTGTTCAAGCCAGAGAGAAGGTGAAAGAAATCAAAGGACAAAAGCGAAATAGGTCGAAGACAAGGGTGTTACCATAGAGCGGTGGTGTCGATCGATACCAAGGTGGTGTCGATCGATCGCGACCATCCTTCTTCCGACTGATTCAAGACACAACAAAACACAAAAACAAAAACTCATATTTATAGACTTACCGTGGGTTGCCTCCCACTAAGCGCTTGTTTAATGTCACGAGCTTGACTTTGGCTAAGATATCATCAGGACAAGGTGGAGGACTCACTCGAAATAAGCTCCACACGACATCTCAGCTTCAAAGTTTTGCTCATCATATCCTCTTTTTCTCTTTCATCTCGTAGGAGAACTTAACCTTAGAGAAGGTTTCGAGGTGCCCTTGCACTTCACCTTATATTCGATCGAATCTCCATCACACTCGAGGAATCAAAGTGAAATTAGCAGCAGTTGATCTTCTTGCTCGTCGCCTTCCTCTTTGTTGCCTTGGTCTTCTCCACACTTTCTTGGGTGTTGGGGGTTCATTTGAAACATCTGCGACTTTTGGTTCATCATAAGACTCATCGAGCGATCGATCATCGAGTCTCGCCGAGGCAATGGTGATGCACGAGACATGTCGGGTGCTCCTCCGGAAGGAATGACATCGTAGAAGGCGTCTCCGTCAATGCAGAAAGAGATTCTCTTCTTATGCGTGTCCATGATCGCGCACAGTAGCCATAAATGGTCTTCCCAAAATCAAGGGCACCTGGATCCTTGGCTCATCTCCACAACCTGAAAATCAGTAGGAATCGAGACAATCTCCTATTTTAACAGGTAAATCAAGAATTGTAGCGTAAGGGGTGAGCTAGAAGAATCGCGTATGTGAGAGCGTGTTAGGAGATCTCATATCAGCTTTCAATCTCTCTGCAATCGCCTCGACATGACACTAGACCTGAGTCGAGAGACTCCTGAAGTTTACTCAGAGATGGAGCATGGGAAAATTTCCTGGGTCTTCCCTCTTTGTCAACTCTCGCGGTGGTGGTGTATCAGCAGCGGGAGGTCTGACCATTTTTTTTGACAAAACTTGCTTGCAGCCTCCTCCTCTTTGTCAGCTTGGGAATAATAGGATAGGGCAACTTGACATGAGCCCTTTCTTTGACAGGTTCAACATCCTCCTTGAGCCTTGTCTCGGTATCGATCGATACGGGATGGTGTCGTCGATACTGGATTTTCAGCATCCCTCGTCATCTCCAGCAAGATCGACRGGTTTTCAGCTATTGGAGTCTGCTTAACTCCTGAATTTACCACTTTTCCACTTCTTAGACTTATGGCGTTGATGTGAGCTCTTGGATCTTCAGTCTTCCCTGGAAGAAACCCCTCTTGTCTTCTCACAGCAGCTGCGGTCTGAGCAATTTGAGTCTCGAGTTTCTTCTGCGACAGATTCAATGCCTCGAGCTTTGGTTTGTATACCCGTTCCTCAACCAACTCTGTCCTTTTCTCAGTTATTGATTCAGCCTGCGAAGGGTATCGACCGATACCAGATGAGTGTCGATCGATACTGGAGTTTTGTATCGTCTCTGCAGGTTGGTGTCGATCGATACCAGGCAGGTATCGGTCGATACTAGTATCACTGAATACGAACACAGTCATCTCAGGCTCAAAATCCTCTTCTCTAGCGCTCGAGGTGATTGCATTGACATGTCCATGCTGTGGTTGAACTATCTTTCCCTTGACATGCGATGTAGTATTTGATTTTCCGCATCTTACGATGGATTTCGAGCGTCGATTCTCCCATTCAGATCAGTGTAKAAATTATCSAGCTTTCTATTAAAATCCAGTCATCTTTTCTTGTCCCTGCAGAATTTGTTCCAAGAGGATCTCCGTCTTACTCTCTGTAGACCTCGGAGAATGCGGTTGGTAAGCTGAATTACCGTATTGGCGAGTAAAATCACCGCTTTGAAGTGGTTTTTGGGCGAATTGAGTGGCACCAAAACCAGATTGGTTACCTCCAGACTTGTAACCACCTTGCTGATTGTTGTTGAAGCTTYGGTTGTTGTTGTAACCAAATCGCTGACCACGAAAACAGAACCACCAATGTAGTTAACATCCTCGCCTCATCTTCAATGTTCCTACTTCCTCGCAAAATGTACAGCCTTCTTCGTCTTTCCCACTAAGAGGTTGTGCATCGTGTCGCTTCTGAACCTCGCAATCTGCGAACCATCAGCAACACTAGCGAGCCGTTTTCGCTCGAAATCAGCATTCTTGGTGCTATTGCTGGGCAAGTTCTCAATCAGCTTCACATCGGTTGGAACCTAGTGTTGAAGTTCCCATTGCAGAATCCGTGCCATCGATACCGCCAATCCCTCGTAAAAGATCAGCAGGCTGAACTTGACTGAAACCGTGATGCGGACAGTCTCTCTGTAGGATCTGAATCACCAAGCAGCCTTGAGTGCTTCGTTGGACCGAGAAAATTGAGAGATCTTGTTCGAGCTCCTCCGATCTCGCATCGTCATAGAAATTGTTCAGGAATGCGTTCTTGGTCTCGTTCAAGTGGCGAGAGATCCGGGAGGTATGCTTCAGCCGATGCCTCTCCACCAGAGTATGGAAAGAGCTTACAAAGAGGTATTCATGTGATACTCCATTGTACTTCATATGGTGACCAAGTCCTCGAATTTCTCGATGTGATCCATAGGGTGCTCATGAGAGAGACCGGTGAAGGGTGTGTCCAACAAGAGTGAAGTAAGCGGCTTCAGCTCAAAGTCATTCCTCGGAAAGTTGGAATACGGATCGTTTGCGATTGGCATAGAATTGATCCGATCGGTTGTAATCGCCAAGTGTCCGTTCAGCAACAGCTTGGGGTTGTTGTGGAGGAGGTATTTGTTCACCTTCCTCATCATGCACCAAACCTTGTGGAAGATCCATCTCAAGCTGTAGTTCTTTTCTTTGTCGATTTGTGCGTTCGAAGCTCGCTAGCTGTGAGGAGATTGATCGTGGTGTGTCCTTCGCTGATGCATACACAAAATCAAAAGGCGAGAAATAAGTAACCAAAATTTAAAACAGGCGTTCGGTGTCGCGATACCAATGGAGTATCGATCGTCTTGGAACAAAATCGACACTAAAATTCTAAAGGTGAATTTTTAGAGTCCCGGCAGGCCAAATTTGATATGCTCAAATTAATACCTAAAAGTACTAAAGCGTTGCTGCGTATATCGAGTCGAACAAGAACTCGAAAATTCACATAGATGAAAGATGCAGTTGCTATAATTTATGAGAAAACAGATGATTGAATTAAACTTAGGTCGATTGATATGGAAGGAAACTAGGCTCAGGGAAATTCTCAGGAAATCAATGATAAACAACAATTAATCAATTAAGGTTCAATTCAATTAAGCGCCGTTCTTGAACTCAAACACGAAAGTATAGTTAATGTCGTTGCGAAAACTAACTAAGTCTAAAGTCTAAAATTCCAAATCTCTTTGCAAATCTACACAGTAAACCAGCAATCAATTCAAGTTTGATATGTTCACAATTCGATTAAACCAAATCTCTTTGCAGATAATCCAATTGCTCACCTAGGTTTTATCAGATTACTCAATTGCACTCGTGCCTAATCGATTAATCTAGGTTCTATATTCTAAGTGATCGGTTAGAAATAGCTTTGAGAACAACCTATGGTGAAGAACTATTCAGATTTTGAACCTAACAAATCAATTATCATAAATCAGAGAAATCCATATGAGAAAACCTAAACTAAAATGAAACTACTAGACATGATTGATGAAAAACAAACATAACTGAATAGATCATGAAATTAAACAAAGAATAAAACAAGGGTTGGGATCTTCTACATGATGAACAAAGTCTTGGATCCGTCTCCCTCACAAAAGCTCTGAAAGTTCAAAGTAAAATCAAAGTCAAGTCTAACCAAAGACTAAGAGTTTGCTTAAATAGGTCTAAAAACACGTGGGCTTCTTTGTAAATAAGGAAAGTATTGGGCTTCTTTGGAGAATTTTGTCTTGGACATCTATCTCGCGTCGATTCGTCGGTATCGATCGATACGGGATGGTGTCGATCGATACTCAGGCTTGGCGAGTATGTCGGTATCGATCGATAGGATGGTGTCGATCGATACTCGAAAGCGGTACTTTCTTCGGTTTGCTCCAAAAGGCTCCAAATGTCTCCAAAATCTCCAATTTCGTCCCAAACGTGCTAAAACCTGAAAAGACTCTAAAATGATAGAAAAAGCACTAGAAAGACTCGATAAAACGACTTATATCATGGCTAAAAACGGGTAAAATCCATGATATATCATAAACCTCTTTGGGAAAGGCAATTTGGGCTTGTAGGGAGGAGGGACATAAAGTGCCTTCTTTTCCTCTGAAATCACAGCTTTAGGTGCAGGAGGTAGACTGTCTTGATCATTTTGGTTGAGCTGTGGTGCCCCAGCAGGCATGGAACTCTTGTCTTGGTCGTTTTTTGAAATGAAATCCTCCCCATCTAGATCCTCATTGTCCTCAGTGATTGTAGGAGGTCCTTCCCGCGCAGGTAATTCTTTTCCATTCTGCAAAGTTATGGCATTGATGTGAGCATAGTCTTTGGGGTTTTGGACTGCTTTACCGGGGGTAGGGGAAGGGTGAGAGAGTGTTCTTGCCCTCAATGGAGCGAATCTTGGACTGCGAGACTCAATCTTGCTGTTAAGATCATTATAGGTGTAGTCCATCGTGTTTCATTTCACCAAACTTCTTGGCTGGATGCACCAGCGCTTGACCTAGGGATTTCTTTGCAGCAAAGTGTTGTCTGTTGATGCGGAGCGGTAGAAGGCGGATCGTGGTGAGACTGAAATCCTGGTGGTGGAAGCAGGGGCTCCTGTTGTTGTTATGACTCTGGAAGTGCGGTTTAGGGCAAAGTGCATTGCGATTGTAGAGGAACAAAAGGCTTGGATGGGGGTAGTTGAGGTGGGTAGACTTGATCACGAGGGTTGCGTTGGCGCTCACGTAAGACAGATTGGGTTGTAGTTGATAAAACCTTTATTGTACTGCACTTGATTATATGACCTCCTCATATCATCATCCTCCCATCTTGGACTTGGAAGACTGTATCCTCAGAAGCAAAGTGGACTTGTTTCTTCTGCTGTAGTAGTTGATCTAACTTAGCAGTCAAGGCCTTGATGGCCCGAGTTTGATCATCTGGACCAATACTTGGCCGGACACTCCTATCATACTCAGCAGTGTAGTTACCATCAGATTGGGCTAGATTCTCCACAAGTGCCCATCCAGCATCAACATCTTGGTTGAGGAAGTTACCAGTACTGGCGGTATCGAGAAGCATGCGGACCTTCGGAGAGCAGCCTCGTAGAGAGTCTAGGGAGGGACTCCTTACTGAACCCGTGGTGAGGACATTGAGTAGTGTAGCCTTGAAGCGATCCGCATTCACTGAAGCTTTCACCGTCCTACAGTGAATCCAGAAATTTCATTCCTCAAGCGTCTTTGTCTGGCGTTGGAGAAAGAATTTGGCCAGGAAGGCTTTCTTCTGATCGTCCCATGAGGTGATGGATCCATGGGGTAGAGTCTTTTCCCAGTGATGGGCTCTGTCACCCAGAGAGAAGGGAAAGAGCCGTAGTTTGAAACCATCTTCACTGACCCCATTGATCTTTGTAAGGCTGCAGAGCCTATCAAACTCGTCAAGATGATCGAGTGGGTCTTCCAKGGGTAGGCCATGAAACTTGTTGTTCTGCACCATGGCGATCAAGTTGCTTTTGATCTCGAAATTGTTGTTCTGGACCGTGGGAGGGACAATACCTTGTCTGTTGGTATGAGTATTTGGGGCGTCCCCTGCTCCTATCAAACGGGGTCTCCTCACAGGAGGAGGGTCTTGAACCTGTGGTTGGTCTTCCATACCGAGTGGATTCTGATGGTGGTCTTGGATGTTTTCTCGCTGCGCTCGCAACTGTTGTGGTAACCTGTCAATATTGTCGATGGGGCGRAGSAGGTTCTGACTTCCTCTTGATCTGGTTTGCATGCAGGGGGATGTGTACCTGAAAATGCAAAGACAGTCAGTTGAAGTGAAAACTGTAAAAGAACTTGATCTAGAATATTTTGAAATCCTAATTGTAACAAACAACACCCAAACGGCAACGGCGCCAAATTGATATAGGTCAATTTCTTACTAGACCAAGTTTTTGTTGTAGCAGTAAGGTGTCAATCCATAAGGGTGAAGATATTAACCAAAAAGGATGCGATCAAGCAATTCAAGTCAAGCCGAGCACATTGGGGTCTACAGCCTAGACAAAACTGAGAATGGACACTAAAATAGGCACCGTATAGGACTAACAAGAACTAGCGGAACCAAGCAATAACAGAAATAGCATATGGGGGTAAAGAGCAGCATAGGACTAGCAATTTCAACAATGCGAGAAGTTCTAAGGATGGGGGTAATCGACTCAGTGTGTCTCTTAGCTTTCAAGTGGTTTAACGAACTCTAGTCAGAGTGTCACATCATTAGTTTTCACTAAGGAGAGTGATGCTGAAATTTATAATCCTCCTCCATGAAATAGTAACATAATCTATTAATCTTCTTTACTCTTTCATTTTTCGTCCGTCTTAATCGAAAAGAAGAAATCTCCTCCGTGAAGAAAAAGATCTCCTCGGGGAAGAAAAAATTCTTCGGATTGGATATTGGAGAGTTTACAGGATCATATTGATATGCTTGAAAACTGATATTGAAAATAAGTATCGGGAAGTTGACACTCTGTGAGGTTAGTAAATAGTAGTGAATATTTATAATCACCTCGGAGAAGAAAAAAATCTCCTAGGGGAGAACGATGTGGCGTTTAAGAATGATGTTAATGTGGTGGTTGATCATAATGTGACTTGCAAGAATGAGCTTATTATGGTGGATGATCATAATATGACTTTCAATAATGAGGTTATTGTGGTTGATGGTTATAATGTGACTTTCAATAATGAGGTTATTGTGATTGATGGTCATAATGTGACTTTCAATTTTGCAACTTTCTCTCTTGTATGTCTCTTTTGCTCTTTCTCTCTTTAATTTTTTCTTGTAGAATTTACTTCTGATAGGTGAGCTTTGATTTCTTCCTAACCTATTAGCTTCTAGATTATGTTTGATCGTTTGTAATTTCTTCAAAATGTGATTTGTTTTTTTCCCTTTCAGAATCTGATTTGCCGGTTCACTATAGTTTATTGTTATGTTTGTTGGAAGATTGTTGTTTTATGAAGTAAAAATGATATTCTTTAGTAGTAAAATTGATGTTTAAGATTACTCATACAAGTTAAATACTTAATTCATAGCGCATACAAATGATTTTTTTCTTAGTTTCTAATTCATGAATCATTTTTTCTATTTCTTTCAACTTCCTCTTCGCACCGTTTCGTCATAACATCTACCTCCACGATCTTTGAATCAACGGAACATAACATTTCTTCCGTATCTGCGACTATAGCATCAAGTCGTTTGATTACTTCATTTGAAGTCGGGGGAGTTGGTTGAATTGAATTAGGTCCCGTACTTTCTTCCGGAATTGTATACAACATTATTATTGCCATAATTCAATTATTGAAATACAAAATACATTGTAAAAGTTTTTTAAAAAAAAAACTCATACCTTCGGGCGTCCATACCCCGATGGCCAATCTCTAACTACACCAACCTTTCTGGGTTTGAAATTTATTTCGACATTTCCCACTAAAATGACTTATTTTTTTTTTCGACATTTCCCAATAATATGACTTGTTTTTTTCAGATATTTGATTTTTTTTAACTATTTTCGTTTGTGAATTGTGAGAAAAGGTTTATTGGTTTTATAGGAAAACAGGTCATCGGAATTTCGACAGGAATTCGTCGGACAAAATTTTGAATATTTACGAGGAATTTCCGACCACCGTGGCCGAAATTTCCTCGAAACTATTTCCCAATAATTTCCGACCACTATGTGATATAGGTCAATTTCTTACTAGACCAAGTTTTTGTTGTAGCAGTAAGGTGTCAATCCATAAGGGTGAAGATATTAACCAAAAAGGATGCGATCAAGCAATTCAAGTCAAGCCGAGCAAAAATAGCGTGGGGTCTAGCAACACAAAAACTGAGAATGGACACTAAAATAGGCACCGTATAGGACTAACAAGAACTAGCAGGAACCAAGCAATAACAGAAATAGCATATGGGGGTAAAGAGCAGCGTATAGGACTAGCAGCAATTTCAACAATGCAAGAGAAGTTCCTAAGGATGGGGGTAATCGACTCAGTGTGTCCTCTTAGCCTGTTTAAGTGGTTTAACAAAAACTCAATCAAGCTATTCCCTAGACATCAAACATCAAAACCAGTTAAGTCCACTCCCGTGGTAAGTAACCTCAAACTAGACCAGTTCCAGACCCAATCCCTTGGCGAAATCTACCCTAGCAGGCAATACGAATCAGTTCATATATGATAAACACCTGAACAACTAATCCCTTAGGCTAGGTATGCAAATCTCTAACATCAGTTCATTCAAGCATTTTATCAAACACCTTCTGGGTGGAAAAACACCTAAGTTCTAATTTCAATTGATCAGAAGGAAACTAGCATTAAGAACACGATTTAGAAGGAAATCAAACGATCTACACTTAAACCACGAAAGACCAAGATTCTACACCAATCTATCCCATCCTCAAGAACCCTAATGACTACTCAAAACTCATGAAGAACATCAGAACACAAACCCAAAATCATAAAAACTTGCATAAATGATAGAAATAGAAGTAGAAATGATAGAAAGAGAACTCAACTAACGAAGAAATCGAATTACAAGTTACGGAAACTAAGCAGAGAAGAACACAAGGAAAAACTTCGAAATATTAGAGAAAAACGTAGTCCCAGTCTTAACCCAACATTAGGTATTTATCTAAGTCTTAAAAACCCTAAACGTCATGCATAAAATAGTAAAAATGTGCAGGATAAGGTCCATGCTAAGTCTTGGTCGAGTCTGTGCTCAACAGACGAAATCAATGCATTTTTCGAGATGAGTCGAGTGGTGCTCGCATGTAAAATCAAGACTGCATTTTTTGAGATGAGCTTGAGTAGTCACTTTCGATTGCAGGGGCTCGGCTGGGTTCGAAACTTCAAGGCATACCTTTTGTCTGCATCATACGGCTCGAGCATGGGTACTCGAGCTGAGCTTCTGCTCCATCTCCTGCTCGGACTGATCACGTGCGCATGGGTATCCAGCACGGACTCGATCAGCATGTCGGACACCGCTTCTGCCGCGGACTCGATCACGGCCTCGCTATGGACTCGAGCAGCGCGTACCGACAGCTTCGGTCTAACTTCTCCAAAATCACCCGAAAGTACCGTAACAAGCCAAATATGCGGATGTATGCGGACCTAATGCAAAACACTCTAAGTATGCAAAACTCGGAATAAATAACAAGAACGGGGTGAATAACACGTCAAAACGTATGATTTATGCAAGCTAAAACGATGCAAAATGCAAACATATCACTATGGTCGGAATTCCCTCTCAAAGCACCGTAGATTGCACTTCGGTTTTCAATAGCGAAATATAAGATGGGCTTAAAGCGATCGGTTTGGTTCAGGTTCCTGAAAACCGATCATTTTATTTTTTCATTAGGTTACGCTTCGTTTTGGGTCTAGTTGTTGATAACCGATCGGTTTACTCAGACATATATATTCCAAAACCCTAAGAGAATTCCACATTTTACATTTCTTCTTCTCTTCTTTCTCCATTCCCCAATCTAAAACATTTCTACTACTTCAATTCCAAAATATAGCTTGTTAATCTATGTCAATTCGTGCAAGGTAACTCATCTTTACCTATTCCGATTTCAGTTTCGAGTAGTGTTGTAAATGCATTAAATCTATGTTTGACAAATCAATAGAAAAAACAATGGTCAGAGATTCCGTCGGACAGCTGCATGTAGTTTCGGTTAATGTTTGACAGCTGCAGCCTTTAAAAATATTAATTTTAAAAAATTAACAATACAAAAAATTTAATTTGTTTATTTGGTGGCATCACAAAGGCTGTTAAGAGCATAATGCGGAGAGATTTCCGTGAATCTGCTCCTTATTGGATGTCGCTCTCGGGAAACATAAAGGAACGCTGGTTCAAAGCTTTTGTCGTAACTTCTAAAATTAAGAATTTATATATATATATATAATGTATTACAAATTTTTAAAATTTATTAAAACGTCAATATTAAACTTATATTTATAATTGCAGCAAAAATATAATTGGAACGATGGTGTAACCCAAGAAGTCAGACATAGATTTGACGAGATTTGCCAAACACGTTTAAAGGATGACGCGTACGAGTGGAAGAAGAATGGGCTAAGGGAAATGATAAACCAAAGTGGATGCGGCAACGTGTTTGGAATGACCTTATACCTTGGAAGGTAGAAGAAAAGTTGCATGGCTTAAGCATACATGGGGTTATATAAGAACGCGAGGCCATGGTAATAAACTATTTATATGCTTACATACATTACAAATGATATTAATTTTATATTAACTATTTATTCTTATTAGCGTGATTCCGATACGGGAGAGTACCCTGATATGGTGATGTTTATGGAGGAAACTCATAAGCGGAAAGACGGGACATTCGTCAACAAAAAAGCGGACGCGATTGCTCGTAGATGCAGGGATATGGAGCAAGAGCGATTGACTCAATTGAGTCAAAGAGAAGACACTCCTGCTGACTACGAGCTTACACAAGCGGAGAAATTCGATATATTCCGCTCGGTAAATAATGTCTAAATTAATTAATATTTCATAAAGACCAGGTTTGTTTTAATTATCCTAATTAACACTATTATCCTCTATATATTATTTGGGGAGTACATTTATAAATAAACATTAAAAATGTAAATATTTACAACCCATTGTCATTACTTCAAATAACAAATTTTAATTTCTCATTAAGTGTAATTTAGTCTTTAGTTATTATGTAATCATTTAATTAAATTTTTCTACTAATCAGGACCATCGATTCTTTAAAGCCTAAATCTAGGTCGACTAATCACCATTTCCTATATAAACCTATGTCGAGTAAACCCAAACCTATATTGACTAAGAAGGCTCCGATATCCCTCTGTTGGAAACAATGCTGCAAGTTTTCGGCCTTCGACAAGCTCTTAATGGTCTTCGTCTGTTTCATGGCTCTACTAGTGTCAAGAATAATCATTTATTTTGTCTACGAGTTTGTATTTTTTTATTAAAAAATTAAATAAATTTTTGTAAATGCATTATGCATAGTTGTATATTGTTACGATTACTTTAAATGTAACAATATTTCCTTAATAATTAGAGATAACAATATTTCCAATATTCCCATAATAAAATTTCAAGATACTGAAATCGTATATATTAAATGTTAGATTTAAAACCGGAAATTTCAAGGACCTAATCTCCTCTATATCTCTCTTGACAACTAACAAATTATTTTTCCATAAAATTATATTCCCATAATATATACGATTATATGGGAGTAAAATTATATTCCCATAATAAAATTACAAGATTCTGAAATCGTATATATTAAATGTTAGTTTTAAAACGGATAATTTCAAGGACGTAATCTCCTCTATATCTCTCTTGACAACTAACAAATTATTTTTCCATAAAATTATATTCCCATGAAATTATATAAAATATGTTAACGAGAACACTTAAAATTCGATATGATTAATTTATTAACAAAATTTAGCTCCTAACTTTGTTGACAAAATTTGTTCTATTTGTAAGGTATATGACTTCATATTTGTTATTATTCCAAAAATGATTCATTATTATTTTTTATTATACCAACAACTATTTCTTACTATTCCAAAAAATTGGAATTTCCTTATTTTAATTAAATCATAAATGCAAAAAAAATCGGTAACTATAAAGTTGAAGAATTTGTTAATATTCCAAAATTAGCGGATGTGTTAATCAGTATATGATTTCATATTTGTTATTATTCCAAAAACTATTCGTTATTATTTTTTATTATTCCAAAATTTATTTCTTATTATTCAAAAAAATCGGAATTCCCTTATTTTAATTAAATCATAAATGCAAAAGAATTCGGTTACCATAAAGTTCAAGAATTTGTTAATATTCCAAAAATTTTGGATGTGTTAATCAGTATATGATTTCATAATTGTTATTATTCCAAAAATTATCCCCTATATATTATTTGGGGAGTACACTTATAAATAAACATTAAAAATGTAAATATTTACATCACATTGCCATTATATCAAAGAAAAAATTTTAATCTCTCATTAAAGATATTTTAGTCATTAATTATAATTTCCTTATTTATGAAAATTATGAAATAATATTTCTTTTTGAAGATTTTGTTAAGATTTGTTTCTTAAAATCATGGATTAATCTTATCCAATAAACTTTTAATTCATGGAAATTAATTCAATTTACCAAAAAAAAATGAACATAAATTTAAAAAATTGATCTTTTAAAATTTAAAACTTAAAGTTCTTTTAAAGAAATTTTTTTTTTTTTCAACTAAAAAGCAAATCTATGAAAGAGAAAATCTTAATTCACACGATTATGCTAAACATTTCTTTTTAATTCAAATATTTTCTGTTTTTGAATAAACATTAATTAGATTTGTACTATCATAATTTTCATAATTGTGATAATGCATAAAAATAGTTTTCATGGATAAATACACCAAAATCTTAAAGATCATATAGTATATTTAATATTTTGTTAATAGTTTCATCATCATAAATTTAAATATGCAATTTGGATTTAGATTTTCTTTGAAAAAATTGAATCCACATTATAAGGATCAGATAATAATCTATATTTTAATTCATCTTTTTGTTTATAGAATATTTAAATCAAAATAAAATATAAATTATTTGATTTTAATTATTTTGTTACATAATAATCGAATATGATACTATAATTTTAAAAATAATTTGTGCTCCCTAAATAATTTTTACTCACCATTTACTATAATAATTATCATATATATAAACAATATACTAAATAATTAATACCAAAACTGTGATGAGATAACTAAAATAATTAATTTTAGTGAATATTTTCAATCTTGATATCATTTATTGTTTAGATTTTTTTGACTCTAAACCTAGATTGTTTAACACACTTCCATCCTCTATAAATAAAAGCAAATTTTTTTCAAAGTAGTTTCACGATTGCATTGTTCATTGTTTACATAATCTCTGTAAAATCTTTCAGCTATTTAAATGTCGATAATGACTACTGTTGAACAATGTTTGTGTACAATTTTTAAAGCAGTAGAGTGAACCTAAGGTGTGTAACATGTAATCGATTCTTTGTTTTTTGAGCATTTTTGAATTTTTTTTTTCAAGTTATTGTTCTGAAAAATCAAGATCTATATTTTCTCAAATATTAATCAAGATATATTAGATGAGTCATCTTTATCTACTGTTGAATATTTATAAGGATCATATTTTGTCGTACACAATTATTAATGTAAACTTACAATGATAGATGGAGCATATCTTTTATAATATTACAACCGTAACTCTTTCAAAAAATACTTAATATTACTTTAAAAAAAATATTATCTCATGCTCTAGTGCGGGATTGTATCTAGTTTATTTTTAATATTTTCAGAAGATAGAAGTTAGGAAGGGGCGCAAGTTTGGAGTCGGATCAATCCCGTTTGACCAAGACAGGGGCCAAGGATCTTCATCTTCCAAATTTCATTAGGTGTAGACGACTTTTCGGGATACACAAGACAATTTACGGGAAACGTAAGAGAAGCTTATGTCGGCAGCCTTCTAGAGCAAACTCATGGCGCATTTTCATCCCGATGTCGTCCAACCGTCGCAGCAAACCGGAGCTGGTCCGAGCAGTTCTAATCAGCCTTCCGATATCACTCCCGAAGATTTCGGTTTTGAATTGTAGTTTTTATTTTTAAAACAATATGAACTTTTATATATTTAGTTTTTAAAAGATATATTTTATGTTTTTTAATCTAAATATATTAAATTAAAATTTTTTTAAATTAGTTTTTGTAATAGTTTTATTTTAAAAAAATTAGTAAATTATTCCGACCAACTTCGACCACGTTGGTGCGTGTTGTCGGAAATTGGTAGGGAAATTTTTCTGTCCATTTTTCGACCACAAGCACCAACATGGTTGGAAGTTGGTCGGAATATTCTGACGTTATTTCTTGACTAATATCCGTCTCCTGCCGAGGTCTTTGATCGGTGGGGCGACGCTCTCTGCGAAGCCCCGGTAATGTGTTCGAAGAGATTCTACTGTCCATATAAGGATTGTTCTGATTTGCTCTTCTTGGACGAGAGTGGAGGTGAGAAGATGAAGGTATCGGAGTGTCCTCGCTGCCATAGAATGGTGTGTGTAGAGTGTGGAACTAAATGGCATCCGGAGGTAACCTTCGAGGAGTTTCAGAAGCTAGCCGAGAACGAAAGAGAAAGAGATGATATATTGTTGAAGAACATGGCAAAGAGTAAGAAGTGGAGAAGATGTCCTTGCAAATTCTACATTGAAAAGTCTGAGGGTTGCTTATACATGAAGTGCAGGTATCTTCTTGTTCTTGTTTGTGATACAAAATCTTAAAACAAAAGACTTATGTTTAAAACAAGTTTTGCAGATGTGGGTTGGCTTTTTGCTACAATTGTGGAACTCCATCCAAGGACAATACTCATTATTGTTATAGTTGTAGGAATTGATATTACCATTATCATTTCTTAGTATTTGTGTCTAAAGTTTAAGCTTTAAGGATATATGAATTTCTACTTGGCCTTGGGATTAATTATGTCATTTGAACCAAGTTTTGTTCTTATGACTAAACCTTCAATAATGTAGATTCTTATGACAACACAACTTCTTATGGTGAATGATGTAACCCAATTCTCACCTTGAAAACGCATATATCCTTTAAGATTTCATGCATTTATCAACATGTCTAGGTTCTTTCGGAATTACATTGGGTGTATTCGGGTTATTTCATCGTATTTGAGATCAATTGAGCAAGAAGGAAAGCATTTGGATCCTAAGTATTACTTATAATATGCTTCCTTCCAAAAAATATTTTCAGCACAAATCGATATAAGTTTGATACAACACTTTCTCTTAGCACACTATGTTCTAGTATCCGATTTTCCAAGTAAATTTCCATGGATGAAGTTTTAATTCTTCTCTGCATTGCTTTTAAAACAAAACAAATCATCACATGACCTTCTTTGCAAGCAACAAGTTGTCATCAAGCATCATAAAGACCCAACTTAACGGGAGAACCTGAGGCATTGATCCAATCTCCTTGTAAGAAGGGCCCAACAGTATAGTTCAAAGCTTCCTCCTTGTTTATGACCTTAAATCCAGGCCATTTAACCCTTGAAGTTGTATCTCCACTTGGTCCTTTGTTCTTGTACTCCGCATAATACAGCGTGTCTACCGCGAAATCCGTCTCTTGCCATCTCAACCATCCAACCGGGTCAATCACATCCTCGATTGTAGATTCCATTATGATCGTTCGAGAGTAGTTCTTCCACGGTCGCCCGAGATAACTCTTATACTCTGCCTTTACGGGCTTAAGGTCTTCGTTTGCAGCGATTTTGCAATTGTGGACCACGAAACCAGTTGTCTGAAACTTGTCAACACGTCCTTGAGCGGCCACCGTGTTGTTTTGTCCTGGTAAGCCTTTTCTGATAAAGATGTTACAGTTCTGGAAGATGGCAGCCGCATCTCCAAATATGAAGTCAATTGTTCCGACTATGACACAACTTCTGTAGTACTGACGGTGCGTGTAGGCATACAATGTGTATTGGTAACCTTCAAATCGGCAATTGAGGAAAATTGATCTATCGGATTGGACACGAATTGCGACCGCTTGATGTCCCTCTGGCCCAGCTGTGTTCCGGAACCCCATTGATTGTGCCATGAACCCTTCTCCCTGTGCAACTATCAAGGAAACCAAACATTTAAAAAATAATTTATAGGAGTGTAACATATAAATCTATTGGTGTCTTTATCTCTTATGATTTGGTCTCTAAGGTATTGTAAGAGAATTATAGGTTTTACCGAACGTTGCCGTGAGAAAAGTGCGGATTTTCTTTGCGTGGCTTTTGTTTCCAGTCACAATCGTCTTCTGTGATCCATCTCCGACCATAGTAAGGTTCGCCTTCTTCTTATCAACAGTCACAGATTCGTCATAAACGCCTTGTTTGACGTAGATAATGTACCTACGATTTGAATTACAACGAAAACTTAACTTAGTTTCAAAACCTAAACCTAAACCTAAATCAAAGATAACTTGACGTAATGATCACGTTATGAAATGCTTTGGTATAACAACCTTCCCTCATATTTCTCAGGCATTGCTCTCAGAGCATCATTAATGGTCGTGAAATTTCCACTGCCATCTTTCGCTACAGTGGCGTTAGGCTTCAAAGCCTTCACATCAACAGCCCTTAACATTCTTCTATCCTCGTTGCTTACCCAAGACGGGATTTCATCAAGAAGATGTCGTGTTGCGAGCTTCGTAACCGGAGAGAGATTCACGTCAAAGGATTTTATCATCGCGAGGGAATTGCTGGTCAGAACCTGAGAAGAATTGACGCTCTTCTTCACTTCAGATTTTAGGTTCCCTTCTTCAAACCCGTCAAGGCATGTCTCCTGATAGGACATGACCGCGCTTAGCCAACTTTCCAAGTCAGGAGCTACCTTTACGAAGCTGCTGACTTGTGTGACGTTGATTTTCTTCAGCGATGCCGCGGTTTCCTCCTTTGCGTCTTCCACAAGCAACTTACATTGCGCAATCGCATCTTTATCATCCTGGTTATCAGTCTTGAGACTCATGATCTTCTCTATAACTCGGTCAAGATCTTCATTTACAGCTTCAATGGCAGACTTCAAGAATGTCGTCGGATTGGCCAAAGCAAAACCCTTCTCTGTTCTGTTTTTGAGCGTTTTCTCGCAGGTTTGCTTGTAAAGCGTTGAACTGCAAAGAGTTTTGATGATCTTATCACCCTGACCGGGTTTCAATGATTGCGCTGCGGAAACAGGCACTTTTTGGCTCGGGCTTGGTGGGTTCTGGCTCTTCTTTTCGCTATCCTTGACGTTGTTGCCGCTACCGCTACCGCTTTTGTTGTGGTTCTTCGCTTCTTTTTCATTTCTTTTCTCGTAAGCAACATAACCAAAAGCTCCTCCAACAATGGTAGCAACAACCACAAGCAAAGAGACCGTTCCAACGATGATCCTCTTCCTGAATTTACGTTTCCTATTGGCGTTTACGCGTTCTTGGATCTTGTCAAAATCCTGAAACGCCATATCTAAATTACTATTATTTTTCTGAGATTTTTTATGGTTTTTTTGCTTGGGGAGAGAAAGAAATGAAATCTCCTTCTCTGCCTTAGAAGGTGGCCAAGGCAAAGAGGTTAAAAGGAAAGATCAAAATCTTTTTTACGTATTATTTTTGGCTCTTTCTCGTCTTCTCTCCCCTGTCTTCTTCATTCCTTGGTTTCAGATTTATCTGTTACTGTCTTGTTGCAGTTTCTACAAATGAACAAATCTGCTCTGGACAGGAGAGTTTTGTGGGCTGATGTCAATTTCTTTTCTTTACAAAAATTGACAGATCTTTCACGCTTTCTAAATTTGGCATTCATTTAATCATTTTTTCGAACCATATATATTGCTAGACTAGAGTTGTTGGTCAAACTTCAAAACGAAGTCAATCAAATTTGCAGCTAAGTTGAAATTTTTTGTTTCTTTTTCTGAACAAACTTTTAGGGCATAAAATCAATTAGGTATAGACTTACATCACATACAAAGAGGCGACAACAATGGTGTTTGGTAGATGTATGCAAACAAAGTTATAATCACGTGATCACTATAGCAGAGACGCACTCATGACTAGACGAAAACATTTTTTTTATTGGGATATCATTTCATATCCCATTTGAAAATAGTAATGAGGATTAGTAATCCTAGATTACCTAATTCCACTATTTGTTTTTTTTTCTCTTAAATGTATTGTTATTTGATATTTTTAATTATATATCGACTTACTAATATATAGGGAGTACAAATATGAAAATAACTTTAATATATGTTAATATTTACTTTCTTATGTCATTGGTATTAAGACTATTTGCAAATTTTTTACTAAAGTTATAATTGTAAATTTAATTAGCACATAAAAACAAAATTAAATCGTGATCTTTCAGGATATCAATCTTTCAAATAAAATCTTTGATAAAATGAAGTTATTTTATAATTATTTTAAACCGTATTTCTATATTAAAAGTTTATAAATTCCCTCATAAATAGCACTAAACATCTCAATCTTTTCAATTCTTACTTGTTATATTCAGCAATCGTATATAATGAAACATTATCTAGCATCTTCTAAAATACATTCCAACTAGATATGTTAAATACCTTATGTTGCATATAAAATTTTGGCATATAAATAAAAAGATTTCCCTAATTTCACAACTAACGTAATAAAAATAACTTAACCTCCAAGATATTCTAATATTTATTCTTATCAACACCTAACAAACGAAAAAATGTCAAATAAATGTCCAACTATGCAAAAAAAACTCATTTTTATGCGCGAACTATCTCGTGCCCAATAAAACTCCCGAGTTTACTACAACATCAATTTTAATTCTCTAATGTTTGTTCCCGTGTCCAAAATTAGGCATTTCGTTAAATCACTAAAACATCCGTTACTTTGTCCGTTTGATGCAAAACCCAACGTTTTAATAACACACTCACATACTTCTTCTTCTTCATAAACCCGATTCATCATCTCCAAATCACAAACCCTTCTTCTTCTTCACAAACCCTAACGAACACGAGTACTTCTTCTTCTTCTTCTTCACCAAATCAATTAATCACCTTCTTAATATTCACGAGCTGCTTGGACCGGCGGTTCGACGGAATGCACAGCGAGAACTTGCGACTCTAGAGGAGGAGGAGGATCTTCGGCCATCACACTTCTAGTTCTTCGGGCCGCTAAAGATTTCTTCCTCACCATTTTTGATTTTTCTTTGATTTTGAAATTAGGGCTTGTGATTTGGGGATGATGAATCAGGCTTATGAAGAAGAAGAAGGGTGTGAGTGTGTTATTAAAAAAGCTGAGTTTTGCCTCAACTAAAAGTCATGTTTGATTTAACATGCCTTTGGACACGGAACAAACATGTAGAATAAAATGGATGTTGTAGTAAACTTGAAAGTTTTATTGGAGCACTCGATAGTTCACGCATAAAAATGAGTTTTTTGCATAGTTGGGCATTTATTTAATATTTTCCTCCTAACAAACCAATAAGAACGCATCTGACTAAATGTAGCTATAAATAAGACAATTCACATTAACTAAACTCAATATAGTCCTCCAGCGAAAATTAGCAAATGTAGTAAGTAACCTTTAGGCAGGACCGGTCCAATAAAAATGGTGGTCAAAAGTAAGAAAGCAAGAAAAGAAATGTCGCTCTTTCATAGTTTGTGATTAAAAAAAAAATCTGAAAAACTTATACTAAAAGCCCAATAAGAAAAACAAATGAAAACATATAATAAAATAAATAAATGACAAAAAAAAAAAAACTTAACGTGACTACACCAAAAAGGAAAAAAAAAGGTATATGGGGTTAAAAAAAAAGAAAAAAAAATTTGTAGTTACATGATACACACTACTATTTTTTGATTGAAAAACATTACTTTTCTTAAAAACCATGATATTAAAATGTTTTGGTTTAAAACCCATTAGGTATAACAACATATGTGGCTCCAAAATAAATAAATAAATTTGATGGCCCAAAGCCTTGGCTTAGCCCACATGTCCTATGGGCTGGACCTGCCTTTTAGCAAGGTAAAAGACAATATTTTCTTGGTGCTCTGCGCAGCGCATCCGCTTTGGAGGAGAGTGATAGTAGACTGACATGACTTTGTCATTGGTGTTCAGGTGAGAGAAGGAGTTGAGGTGGCATGAAAGAGATTTATTTTTTTTGGTTCTTCACCCCTTTTCAATTGTAATTCAATTTTTTAAAACAAAAATTGAATCCAATTCATGATTCTTTTATTCAAAACTCTTTAATTTTTTCATGTATCATGATTTGAATTTTTGAAAATAGATTAAAAAATTAAGATATGAATAGTGTTGTGAATGGAAAACACAACGTTTTATATAGACACACATATAATAGAATAGTATACTATATATACTGTTTACTGAAACCTTAAATAGTTACGCTATAAATGCAAATTAGTAAACCTTAAATCAAATATTCAAGTCTCAAACACAATAAAAATAAAAATAAGTTTCAAATCCTAATAACCTAAAATTATATATAAAAAAAAAATTGCTATGCATACAACACATTTATAAATGTCTGTTGGTTAGTTTTGCAAATTTATCTTTTCTTTATTGGTTTTTTTTATAGCAATTGAATATATTTAATTTTTAATCTTAGTTGTTTTTAATAAATTCCTTGATATATTCATTCAAAATATTTTTCCAATGGTAACAATTTTAGTGGCTAAATAAATAAAAAGTTTTGATACCATTCATATAAGACTTAAAACAAAAAAAAATTAATAAACAAATTAAATTATCTGGTTAAAAAGTTTTATCAAATTTTCGTACCATTAAATTTAAATTTATTTTAAACATGTGTATTTACTTAGGTCCTAATATCAGTTTCAAAAAAATGAATGTTTATTTTGCAAAGCCTTTTTTTAATCTTGTATTTTTTTTTGTCATTTTGAGGATTATTTTGCATATTTCCTTTTAGAAACAACAGCTATAGTTGTTTTAATTAGTAAAACGAGTTAAGTAAACATTTGGCTTATTGGATGTAAAATCTTTTTAAACTAAGAATTTGAACTCAAGGTACAGAAAACCTAAACAGACTTGAAGATACAAAATAGATTCCGAGAGAAAGACTATAGACTAGAGGGCATCAATGCTTGGATCTCTTGGGAGTTTGTGCATCGACGGCATCCAAAGAAGCAACATCCCCACCCTCCTTCTCCATCTTCTTTCTCGTAAGTATCTTATTGATCTTGTGAAGTTCGTTATTGAGCTTCTGGTCACGGTCACGGTTCTGCTTCCTCGTCTTTCGACCATCTTGCATCTTTACCCCGAATTGGAACGCCGCTTTTGGCATCGCTTCCTTCTGCTCATTATATTTTTCCCATTCCTCTTCTGTCTCAAAGTCCCATCGATGTAAACCCCCCTTTGCCTGTTTCGTGTTCATTATCACCCAGAAACTGTAATGTAATTTTGATCTTTTCACAGTTTAAAAAAAAAAAAGAAGAATTGAGCCAGGGCATACCTTTCCACCCATGTCCATTTTAGACAAATCAGCTTCTTCATCGCTACCGACAATCTCATGGTTGTACTCTTGGTAACCCGGGTAACACTCTGAATAACTCTCGGATACAAAAGTTGGATCTTTCTCCCGTGCGTCACTCTCCCTCAACTGTTGAAGCCTTTGGTCATCACGCTTGAAAACTGATCCCAAACCCCTATCTTTCTCTTCCTGAGACATGAGTTGGGGATCTTGTAATATATCTGTTTCTGGTTGGACATCGTAACCCTCCACTCCGGGCTGAAGGTACTGTTCTTGATACCCAATTTGCTCTGCATATTGGTAATCCTGCCACTCTCCCGGATACCCAGCAGCCAGTCCTTGAGTTTGCATTGCACCATATCCACTCTGAAAAATACACAACAAAGAAAGCAACCTGAATATAGGAATAAAGGACAGATAATAAGTACAAACCACGATGCAAAATCTGCAGTTGGGGATCAAGATTCGTGAATAAATCCAACCAAGGATTAGTTAGGGAAAACTGACCATATCTTGCCATTCTTGACCAGCAGATGGCTGCGCTGGACCATAAGCAGGCTCAGCGAAATAAGGTACTTTCTCCTTATCCCTGGGAGATTCTTCCATGTCCTCAGAAATAGGACTCTGCATCACATCTTTACCAGGAACCGTGTAGTCGATGCCTTCACCAACAAAAATGTCATCATCGTCTGTCCTGGCAACAACAGGGGGTTCTTCTTGTTTCTTACTCAAATCCAGACGGTTGATCCCAGGCGGATGTGGCGGAGGAGGAGGTAAAACTTCCCTTTCACTTAAGTTCACAAAAGATCCATTCTCAATCTTAGATTGATTATTGTCTTCATCATAATTAGCAATAGTTGACATCTTTCCTGCATTTGAAAAGTTGCAGTGAAAGTGATTGATGAGGCAAAAGAAAAAAAAATGTATGAATGCAGAAACAAGCCAATTTCTTAACTAAAATCCAATTGTATGCTGATGTGAAACAAAAAACTGCAACATGTATTGGCACCACATAAGCATAACAAAAAAGAGGATACAGAACCATGCCTACATATATCCAGAGACCGCAGCAAAGTAAAACCACTAAGTGAACACAAAAAGACATCATTAGATACTACTAGTACGGTTGTTGAAGACTAGAGATATTCTTTAGATTCTTGGCTCCAAATAGTAAAAGCAGACACTTATCAAATTTGGGGATAAGCAGAAAACCAACAATTTCAGGAAACTTATTTAACCAGTGTACGTGAATCAGGGCTGCTAATACTTAAAATCATTGTTACAATGCAACTGCAGCTAGAAAATGCACCAAGAGTATATGACCTTTACATTATGCAAAATACCTTTACTGTCTTTTTCTTTCTTCTTCTTCTTGAGAACTTTCCCTGATGATCCAAGGCGAAGGTATGACATGATTTTAGCAATTCGATCCAGCACAGAACCATCAACATTGACTGTCACCAGTTCCTGTCGGAGAGGTAAAACAGAGAAATAGTGCTTGTTAATGAAACAATTCTCGCAAAAGTTGCAGCAGTGATTTCATGTATAACTTTAAAATATGTTCAGTACACAAACATGTTTAGCAGTGCCAGTTTTGGTTACAGATTAGTAGAAAGCAAAGATGAATTCAATCTTAAAAGATTCTTGTAATTACTTAAGAAACATATATGCTTCTACCAAAACCTATGACATATAATCAAAATATTAGCTGTATTAATTACATCAACCCTGTCAAAGGAGAGGTTGCAGAGACCAGCAAAATGGGCTTATTTCATTTAAATCACATCGATCATTTCATATGTAACCATCACTACATATAGTCCTAAGAAATTTCCAGGATCAAGAAGACTATTACAACGAGGATTCTAAGTATACATACCTCGGGCACGGGGCAGTCAGCTTTACTCCTATATAACGTGGTTGGTATGTCATGGGTATAGCCACCCTCCTAAAAAGCAACAAATAGAATTAAAACAAAAGGGAATAAAATTAATATTTAAAATCAGATAGTGGGTGTTTGACATCACCAAGGAGGCCTTCAAAGAGCAGACTAAGATCATACTGTAAGGTTAGTTAACTTAACTGAGACTAAATATCTCAAAGGAAACTTCATTCATAACACTACCATATATCGATAGTATATTCAACTGACTTTTTTGTAGTACGGTGTCTCTATTTGCAAGCAAAAAAGAATATGCTTCTTCAAGTAAACAAGACACGATAGTTGAACTAAAAAAACTTTTCAGCAAATTCTACTTATAAGATTTCTAACAAATATATTAAATCATGATTATATCATTGACAGGGTAATGCAAAGGAGCTTAAGCTACCTTCTTAAAATATTCCTGGGACACATGTATTTAAAATAAAAGAGAAGATTTAAACAACTAATACTCAGAGAATTGTTCAAGCAGAATACACATTTATGACTACATCCTTAAGACAAAAAACGATACAAAAACATGTAACAATATTGAATCTGCTTGAAAAAAAAAAAAGAGAGGTAAAAAGCATTACCATATCATAGACAAATGTCATTCTACCAGGAAGGAACATCTCATTAGACTTGATAATAGTCTGAGGCTTAACAATCCACTGGTAAACTGACTGAAATAGATCGAATACATGAGAAACAAACATCAAGACGACATCCACAAACTTTCCCCTCGTCTGCACAAATTCAGAACAAAATTACATACCTTTGCAGCTGTGGTACGAAAAGTAACTCGTTGATCTTCCTTAGGCGCACTGTCAACAGTTAAAAAAAAATTCCACTTGAATCAAACAGGCCAAATGAATCAATAAACCAATACATATCATATTACGGTTAAAACCAAAACCTACCTAGTCTTGTCACCATCATCTTCACCATCAGGTTTCTTGTCAATTTCGCTTCGTACTTTGTTCAACAGAGCATAATCCAACCCCTTAACCAAATGGGTATGCTCAACATCACCTATCCATATTTAAACACAAACATAAGCACCTCAAGAAAACCATAAACAAGATCAAAAAACGATTCTGCACATTTGTAAAACCTAACACTAACCTCCAAGATACTTGCTGTTCTCAATAGATAGCTTTAGTGCATCAGCAGCACTACAAAAAAAAAGTACACAAAAACAGAAAATTAGAGAAACCCAATTAGGATTATAAAGATAAATATATAACAGACGAGAGTTACCGGAGATCGACAGCTCCGGGAGGAGCAATGGCATGGAATGAACCAAGCTCTGCAGGATCATAATCAGGATTCTGATTCTCTCTTCGTTCTTTAGCACGGTCTCTGTACTTTGGATTATCTGATTCCTCTAATTTCTCCTCCCTTTGAACAAAAAAGGTCACAAATTTAAGATCTTCTCATGTAAGTAAAACCCTAGATTGAAAAAAAAAGCTAAGATTACTGACCTCCTACGAGCAATCTTCTCCTTGTAATGAGATTTTGAGGAAGTCATTAGATTCAATATCACCTCTTGTCCTGAAACAGAGAAAATCGAGTGTGTCCTCTGTCCGCGGCTAAGTGTTCTTCGATATCAGGGCGATTATGGAATCGCCTTAGTATAATTTTAACGATAAATTTTTTTTTTTTTCAAGCCACTTTTTAAATTTCCAAATCAATGGCTAAGTCCGATTGGTAAAATACATTAAAAACAAAAGTTTTCACCAAAATTACATGGAAACGGAAACGAGAACAGTTTTGCGAAAATAAAACGAAATAATAAAGAAAATAACTTTGGTTGGTAGTTGTTTTAATAGGTGTGGGCGCTGTGGGGTACCTAGCGGATATCTTGGATTTTAGTAATATCCGTTATCCGTTCCGTTTTTTTCGGATAATTATTTTTTCGATCTGTATCTGCTCCGTAAATAACAAGATAGCCGCTGTCCGGGTATTTGTTAAAATATGGATTATTTGCCGGATATCTGATACACTTCATTAAAGTTTTAAAATAACTATAAAAATAAAAAAAAATTTGTAAAAGAAAATCAAAATTTAACCCAAAAATAGAAATATTTTATTTTAAAAATATTTTTCTTTATTTGTTAAATTTTAATATTTAAATAATTAATTTGATAAATAGAATTCATAACTTACATATATGAATAATAAAATTTTATAATTTATATATCAACCCTGTAGCATGGTTTAATACCTTATTTTAAAATTATTTACTTATCAATGATCTTCAATTAATAGTGTTAAGAGTTTTCATTTTTGTAATGGCATTCATAATAATATTCAACATTTCAAATTGGGAAAATGTGATTGACAAAAATTAGATTTCATAATTGACATAACAAACCCAATTCAACCAAAATTCTTGAAAACAAAAGGCAAAGATTACTCCTAACAAGTTCCTATTACCATTAGCTTAGATCAAAGATCAAACACTAACATAATATACAAGCAACATTCCCAAAACGACGGTACATATCTAACATTATCTACAACCAAAGTAAGCCAACATGGTCATCATTGATGTTATGTAGACACAGACTATTTTTCATCGAAAAAGAAATGTAAGGTAGACTGCGTCTCCTTAGATTTCTTGATGTTAGACTTCCCCTTTCCTTGCTTTTTTCCGTGTTTCCCACTGGTTTTAACATCTTGCAACCTCTCAGAGTGTTTCCGTGGCTTTTCTTGAGCTGCAAATACCTCATAGTCTCGCTTTGTCCCACTATTTTCTGAAGACTTCTCAATAAACTCTGAGCCACCTTCCATCGTGGTTGGGCAAGTTAAAACTGTCTTCTGGTTTTCATTTCCTGATTTGTCTTGAACAGCCTCATGCTGGAGCTCAAGCTGATTCAATTCCCGACCTGTAGTAGACCGATGATGGCCTTGGGTCTCGGGTTCCTCTTTTGAGATTCTTGGGAGATCAATGTTGCCGGACTCAGCCGGTATGCTGACATTACTCTCACCTCTGTCTTTAGTAAGACCAATCTCCAGGGATTTTCCTTCTTCATCTGTACCCTCCTCAACATCATTCTTTACAGGTTTGAGATGGGATGCAACAGCTGAGCTATCATCAGTAAATGGTTCTGCTTTCACAATATCTTCCTCCCCGTCTAGTTCTTCAATTTTCTTAAAGCTGTCAGAAAATATGGCCCCTTCATAACCTTCAACCGTAGGTTCCTCTTTCAAATCAACTGGGATATTTGCATCTGTCGATTTGGTTTCTTTGTATCCTTCGTCTGTTTTAGGCTGCTTTGCTGAGAAAAACTTCGAGATCAAGCTATTTTGTGAAGCCTTCAGGGGTATCTGCAGTGGCATAATCCTTATTTCTATATGACGACAATAAGCATACAATGTGTACAAAAACATAGCTTGCTATGTGAGAATTGAGAGAGTTCCAAGACGTGGTCCTGAGAATATGCTTAACGTAACTTGAGATGCAACTTGAGACCTTGAGTTGTACACTAACAAAGGGAAACTGGTTAACCGTACCTGTTGAATACACTCTGGTCCATTAAACGTTAGTTTACCAATTGCAAAGGTTACTGGATACCATACCTGAAAGTTCAATCTCCAGTATGTGAAAAAGGAAAGACCATTATAACATGGAAGCGAAGAACAAAGTAAGCTTACCAAATCCGATTTTTCATATGGTGAGAATAATGGCTGCAGTTTCGTCGTCAAGGGATCATCTAACCATGTGTCGATTGAGCCCTTGTCACCCAGAATTACAGGCATTCTGTCTTACATGAAAAACAAACACATTCGTGTAAAGGAAAAATGAAAGAAGCACTTGTTAGAATAAAACTTAGGAACCAAACTTTCAAAAACAGCTGTTTATAATGTAGCTTTGTATAAGAAAAGCTACTCTCAATATTAAACTGACACCAGGGTTTGGGGATCAGTCCACTTATTAACAATACATTGCACAAACAGAGTGTCCTTGTCCTTTTCAAAATTCTCATGCAATTACATATGTATCTTTTCTAAAGGAACTTATCAAATCAGATGTAACAAGAAAACAAAAACAACCCAATATTAGTATGATACTTGAAGTTCATATCTCTGTTAATGTGCGGGTTTGATTAAAATTAGTTTTAAACAACAAGGAATTCAAGCTTAAGGGTCTTTAGAGAATATATAATACCCGACTTCATATGCTATGTGTTTCATTGTATTACTGAGAATCATTACTGAATATAAATAAGGAAATATATCTCATTAAAGATATAGCCAGTGTATTTAGTACTCACCATGGAGCCAATGGAGGGCCGAAGAGGAAGTGGTTGTCAAAATTGTGAAGGTGAAAAGAATCTCACCTGCAAGGAAAAAGGTAACTGTTATTTAATTTCAAAACAGGCGAGACATTCTAGCTACCAAAAAAGGACCTCTAAACCAACGATCAAATTCATTATTAAATTGTTCTAGCAGGTCTTTCAAGACTTCCTTCAATTTTCCAATACACAGACCTTAGAATTTCGTACTGAGTATATAGAGGTTCAAAGTGATGACAAAGAAAGATAACAGTAGCAATTCAAAAGATAAACTTTTCAAATATCTCCGAAAAGGTTACTGGAAGTCTAGGAAATGTTTCAGGATCGGCTTCAAAAAGAATATCAACAGAGCTTAGTGATAAATGGTTCACCTCCTGAATTCTGCCAAGTATCAAAAAGAGCAGCAAATACCAGAGGTCTCCCATCCTCAAAATGGATGTAGTAGGGTTGCTTTTTTGAACCTTCCTTTTTCCACTCATAGAACCTTCAAAATGAATCTATTGTAAGTTTTTTAAAGACTTAAGATATATATATATATACACAAACACACACACATATACAGAAAAAAAATACTCATTTAAGTATACACAATATCAGAACCTAGATGAAAGTTTGTACGAGGTGTGATCCCAAACCC
This sequence comes from Boechera stricta, assembly GCA_018361395.1. NCBI lineage: Eukaryota > Viridiplantae > Streptophyta > Magnoliopsida > Brassicales > Brassicaceae > Boechera > Boechera stricta. Next base: position 6,825,207 of record CM031541.1, read on the forward strand.
ACTGGCCCAACACTATACATTGATAACCGATAGGTATAGTAATGCAGATAGCAAAATAACAGCAGATAAAATGGATGCAAACATTTACAAACAATCTGATCTTACAGATAAAAGAGCTTCCTAAGTAGAAATCCATTAACAGAACAACTGCTTTCAAGGAATTTTCACAGAAACAAAAGTCAATAACAACACTTTAGCCTTGATATTATTTACATAAGAGTCAAAAGAGTAACCATGAAATGAGTGGAAAGAGTAACATTCCTGATCACAATTGAACATGGATTAGAAGAATACTAAGAAAAAAGGAGATGATAGATACCCATCAACTGCAACAAGGCACCTATTCTTGGGAAGCAATCGACGAAAAGACGCTTTCTCAGCTACCGATTCAGACCGAGCATTAAACTGCAAAATATATAAACAAAAACATCTTCGCTACATTACAGCCTTACGTTAACAATCAGAGAGACAAAACAGATGCAAATAGGCTCAGACAAAACCCACAAAAGAGGTTCCAAATCGAAATAGTAAAGTTTTACCATTTTGAAAAAGTCTGGCTTATCAGTTTTCTTAGTGAAACCAGGGACTAATCCCCATTTCATACAATGAACAACAACACCATCACCACCAACTACTTCATTGTCTCTACGCAGAACAGGTATATAGGATCCAGGGGCAACATTGTAAGATGGACGATAACTGATTGACAACAAAAAAGGAACGATTTTTAAAACAGTGCAGAGTTTAAAAATTGGAACTTGGAATTGAGAAAAGAGAAGAGACCGGTCGAGGTGAAGAAAACGAGTTGGAACGGCGTGGCGGTGAGAAGCCCTGGGGACATCGTCAGGTCTCAGAGTACAACGAGCCCTACCGCACATCTTTACTACTTTTGGTCCGGAGACTTTAAAACCAGTTTAGTAAAAACCCTAATAACACCGCTTAAGTGAAGGATTTGGTTAACCGATGAATCGTCGCGAGAGAGAAGGCAAGTCTTTCTCAAAAATGGTTAAAAACGATGATTGGAAAAATGAAAAAAAATATATATATTCAATGGTTGTAGGGGGTCTTTTAAAGCAATTTGTAGTTTTAAAAATATATTTTGGATTTTGGTTTGGGATTTTGAATTTGAGAACTTTTTTCAAAAATGTCTCCTATCAGTTTTTTTATTATAAAATACTCTTTATATTTTAAAATATTTTCAGAAATGCCATTCGATGTCTATGAGACGCATAATCATTTTTTCAAAACATTTTTAAAAATCTTGTAAAACAATAAGAATTCGGTCGATTTTATGGTTCTTCATTTTTCTAAAGATCTCAAAACCAACCTAAACAGGAGTGTAATCGTCAAATTTTTGTTTTTGATTATCAGCTACAGCTACAACGAAGAAATAATATTGGTTTGAAGAATTGACGGCTGATAAACGGCTTTGGTTACGTCACCGATGATGGAAAACTCATCCAATTGATGGTCAAGAAAATAATTGTAACCAAAAAGATAAGATCAGTGTATAGGTATATGTATAGGCAAGAAGGAGAAAGACAAAGCAGTCGTAATTGCACAAGGATAATTCGAAAAGGGTATAATTGAAAATAGATAGTGTTTTAGGGTAAATATGAAAATGACTACTGTAAAATAGGGCATTTCTAAAAATTCCCCATTTGAATTTTGGGTTTTGTTTTTGGATCTTTTAGTTTAATTATTTTTGAGAAATTTGTAAAAAGAGTTAGCAAAAATTAAAGGATTAAGAGACTAACCATACAAAAATTAGATATAATATTATATGTGTAATATGTAAATAAGACTTTATTACCCTGGTAAAACTACGCACTTCTCTTCTTTCTTTTTAATTATTTTTTTTCCACATTTACGCGACTTTTTCATTATTCTATTCATCACCACCACCACTGCCGCCACTACATGAGACTTAAATATTGATTTAGGGTTTAGTTATTTGCATTTATAGTTGAACTATTAAAAGGTATGGTAAATAGTATATATATACATTATTCTAATTTATATGTGTCTATTTAGAATATTGTGTTCTTCATTGGAAACACTATTCACATCTCAAAAAAAAATCTTTTAGTTTTCAAAAATTCAAATCATGTTAAAAGTAGAAAATAATATGTGGTTTTTTAGTGGAAGATTTAATTAATTATTAATATGAGATTAATGCCAAATACATGATCACTTGGGATTTATAATTTATCAAAACAAAGATAGATGTTACTAAAATATGCCCTCATAAGTCATAACCCGACTATGTTAGCCTTTTTTTTTTCTTATTCTTGACTATAATATTGTCTTTTCACCACCCCTTGTGTTAGTTTCTTAATTTTCAATATTATAGTGCTATATTCTTCATTTAATCTTCAAATATGGTAATACACATAATTGATCCAATTTTTTAAAATAATGTTAACTCACAAAAAATTATTGTTGCTGGTCAGTCAACATTTTTCTCATCTATTTTATTTATTTTAATTCTATTATATTCATTATCAAAAACATTTATTTTCAAAATTTACCTATTACCTATTTCGATTATAACTTCATTTGAATATTCTTAAACTTCCCAAACACATTTAAGTATTTAATAAAAATTCTCAAAATAGCTACTTTTGCATAAGAACTTATTTGAGAAATTTGCATTAATAACATACAAAAATTTATAAATTTAGAAACTAGCACCCTCATGAAACCTGCTTCCCTCCTCGTATCGAGCATCACTCTGAGTAAGGTTTGGAAAACGGATATTCTAGTTCCGATGTAACATTGGATTAAGTACCTAAAAGAGGAGTTGGTATTCTCTTTATCTTCTGTATTTAAGACTGTTTTTCCCCAGGCCATAAATATTTTGGGGAAATACTATATTCAAAAAATGTACCTCACTTGCTACTACGTTAGTGACTGAACGTTTTCATTTCAGGTGTTAGTAAAGTTTTTAGGCTCCAATCGCAGCCATGTTACTTCCTTCTACACCGGCAGTATGTGCGCCTCCACATTATACAAAGAGTGACAAGGACTCTGACTTTTCATATAAAACTTGTGTTACTTACTTAGTTTTGCCATTATAGTGATATATATTTAATAGCTATTTCCAAAATGGCTAGTTTTGTAAAATACTCTTATTTAAGAAATTTGTATTAATCGTCTGATTTTTTTTTATAAATTAAGAAACTAGCACCCAAAAAAAAAAAGAGTTGATACTGTATTTTAGGACAGTTTTTCTCTCGTCCACATAATTTACTTAGAGCATCTTGTCGACAGATAATTTAGAGAGAATATTGTATTCAAATTTTTACCCCATTTGATGCTACACTAGTTATTTGATGTTTTTAGTTCTGGTTTTAATGAAATTCTTGGGCTCCAAACGCAGCCTTTTCACTCCCGTCTACACTAGCATCACGCACGCGTCCGTGACCTTTCAGATACCACTTGTGTTACTTAGACCATCTACAATGACCTGTGTAAAATTAATAAGGGAAACTTAAAACAAATGCCATATTGATGTGACCTTCTTTCGATATATGCCACAATTCTTAACTCTTTCACAGGATGCCCACAAACGTACTGTGCATCTAACTTGAAAAGACAATTATACCCTTGTTGTCTTTGGGGGTTGGCAACGCGATTTCCCAGGAAATCAATTTTGGCTTCCTGCAGAAGCTGCAGCCGCGTCATCGTTTGTGTGTTTCAGGCGGGGTTTGTTATGCCACGATATTTCAAAATTTGAAAATTAGGGTTAAGTGGAGTATTTCTTCAATAACGTCATCTGAAGAACCCCTTTTTGTTGTTTGTGGACGAAAGTCAGCCTCACCGCCCAAAAATTCTCGATCTTTTGCAATCAAGGCACACAATTGCTTTGAGATTAAGGTCAGGCTTAGATTTTCGTGGTTTCTCAAACCGAGGCTTCTCGGTTTTGAATTCTTATCCGTTCTGAGGGCAACACTACGGGATTGATTAGAAAGACAAACACTCCGCAACCTTTGTCCCTTGTGGACCTCTATGCTAAGATGGGGCAACTTTCGGGTGTCGTTGGAGAGAAGGAGTGTAGGCAAGCCCGGTCCACCTGCGGCATTGACATCGGGAATCTAGATGTAATGGATTCGGTTGATAGATATTATGAGGGCAACCCTGCGGGATTGATTAGAAGGACAAACACTCTGCAACCTTTGTCCATCAGCCCTAGTGTGTTTAATTCCAAAGTTGCTGCCCGCCGGGACTGTGAAATTCGGAGTGGCGATTATCTCCTCCCGGGTGTACCAGATGTTAGCAATGGATATCGCAATCCACTGAATGCAACTCGCAAACCAGTGGAACCGAAAACTCCCCAGGGTACGGTACGCACGCCCCCCATAATTCGCTTAGGTTAGAAACTGAACTGGGAAGTAGGAGAGTGTTCTGAAAGGAGCCATATCAATAATCCATTATATGACCTGGTTGTTCCCCCTGTGTTTAGCCTAGGCATAGACGAAGATGACAGTCTCGACAAGAAACATTCGTCCATCGAGGACAATATTGTTCAGGATTTGTCCATCGTGGACGTTGACGCGGAATTGCAGCCACAGCCCCCTAGATGGTTAAAAGCCCCAGGAAGAAATATTCGTCCATCGTGGACAATATTGTTCAGGATTTGTCCATCGTGGACGTTGACGCGGAATTGCAGCCACAGCCTCCCCAGGTGGTTAAAAGCCCTGAACTTGTTGCCACTGATTCAGAGGATGTAGATTCTGAGAATGACATTGTCCTGTTGATAAGGAGGATAAGCGCTCGACGACGCTATCCTGCAAAGCCTGAGCAGCCACAAACCCCCCCAGGTGGTGAAAAAATCCACGCTTGCTGCTATGGATGCAGAGCATGTAGATTCTGAGAATGACACTGTCCCATTGGTAACAAGGAAAAACACTCGTCGACGCTATCCTGCAGAACCTTCCCTATTAAACTGTTGTGTACTTTCTTCCCCTCTAGCCTGTCCAGTTGAAACTAAAGAAATAAGTGTAAGCAAAGATGCGATAATTCCATTAGCTGACAAACACAACTGGGAGGTTAGAGAGTTTATAGATGAGCGGTACGGTAATAAGGTTGTAGATGACATTGGTACCCCGCCCGAATCTACACTAGCGCTTCATGTAGACGGTACGGCCGAACAGCGCTGTACGAATATTTATGGGCCCACTTTTGATCCAACTGGGGCACTGACAGCTACTGCGAATGATGCCATCATGGATAAAAAATACAATGAAAGTGATGGATGTGGTGTAGATGATGGGTTCGAGGATCTTGTTCTTGAGCTACCAGAAGGCGCATGTGGGTTAGATAACGATGAATCCCATCTGGAAGACGCCCCCCCTGAATGCGACAACTTGAGAGGCCCTGCTCCTGAGGAACGGAACATGGATTTGAAGATGGCAGAAGACACGATCTACGTGGGGAAAATTTTTGCAAATAAGAAGGATCTGCACATGACATTGTCTGAGTACGCTGTGAGAAGACTGTTATGTTTCAGACTCACCAAATCTGACACAAAAAGAGTTATTGCTAATTGTGTTGATCGGAAATGTAGTTGGCGGGTATATGCTGTCATGGATGAGGGTTTTGACAACTGTGAGGTTCGGATTGTGTATCTGAAACACACCTGCGATGTTGCTTCAAGGTCTCGGTATGGGGAAAAAGCAACCTCAGGAGTGTTGGCCGAGATGTTGCAGAATAAATATGCAAATGGGAAGAGAGGACTAAGAGCATGTGAATTACCCGACATGGTTTTGTCTGAGCTGAAAGTTACTATCTCATACATGAAGACGTGGCACACGAAAGAGGTGGCGATAACTACAGTCCGAGGTAATGAAGAGGAGAGTTATCGGTTTCTGTCAACCTATTTACATCTTTTGCGGAGCACGAACCCTGGGACACTTACTAAGATGGTAACACGGTTGGACAAACATGGTAATATGCAGTTTAAGTTTCTATTTTTTGCAATGGCTGCTTCAATTGTGGGTTATCAGTATTTGCGTAAAGTTATTATCATTGATGGAACGCAATTGAAGGGTAAGTACAAAGGATGTTTGGTTGCAGCCAGCGGGCAAGATGGCAATATACAAATATACCCATTGGCATTTGGTGTAGTTGATAGTGAAAATGAAGCCAGCTGGGTGTGGTTTTTTAAAAACCCGAAAAATTTTATCCCTTATGAAAACGATTTGCTATTTGTTTCTGACAGGCACACAGCTATATATGCAGGCATTCAGACTGTATTCCCCAGAGCCCAACATGGGGCTTGTGCGGTGCAGCTGGCGCGAAATGTCAATCACCGTTTCAAGAGTGAAGGACTTGCAGCAGTCGTCTCGAAAGCGGCCAGATCTTACACAATTGGAGATTTCCGGTACTGGTGGGCTGAAATCGAGAAACGACGGCCTGCATGTGCAAAATACCTGATGGACATTGGACTCTCCCATTAGACGTTGTCCCATTGCCCTGGGAGGCACTACAATATTATGAGTAGTAACATCTCAGAAGCTCTAAACTCGGTTATGGCCAAGGCTGTTGACTACCCCATCATCTCGATGATAGAATTTATGCGGACGAAGTTGATGGAGTGGTTTAGTTGCAGGAGACTGAAGGCGAAATGCTGCAAAACTACATGCACCCCTGAGATTGAGAAGCTTTTGTTTGATAATCTTAAAGAATCCATTGACTGTGCTGTTTTATCCGCAAATGAATGGATATACCAAGTTAATGATGGAGCTGGCTGCGTATTTTCAGTGGACCTGCAGAGTAATTCTTGCTCATGTAGGGTCTTCGATGTGCTGCTGGTGCCGTGCCCCCATGCACTGGCTGTTGCGCGTGTTAATAATGTTGACTTATACACTCTCGTTGGCAATTGCTATAAAATCCTGCCATGGTTTAAGCTTTACGAGCAAGTTATCATGCCTTTCCCGCGAGGCAAAGTCGTAGATATGCCACCAGCAGAAAATGATCTTCAGGTTAATCATCCCACGACTAAAAGGCCCTCTGGCAGGCCCAAGAAACGCCGAATTCCATCTCGTGGGGAAGTCCCTTATGTAATCTCAAATCCTTATAACTTGTTCACTTCTCTCAACAATGCTAGCCTGTCATCTTCCTTCGCCGTTTGCATATGACTTTTGAAATTATTCATGTTTGCTTAGTTTTAAATTCTTGCAGGCTACCAAAATACGGATTGCAAAGTGTGGACGTTGTTTTGTCACCGGCCATAACAAGCAAACTTGCAGCGCCCCTATTTGAATTATCTCGTTGATCCAAGAATTTTTTGACGCTCTTGTCGTGATATTATTCTATTTAGTAGCGCCTGTATAGGTTAGTGTCTATCCTCTTATATGGCCACTATTTTTCATATGTTTTTTTTGTTGGCTTATGCCCAAACCAGGCACAGATACAGGCGATTTTTGGTCTCTCCATTGTAGATAGCATATTACTTTTTTAGGTATCCTCTCTGTGCCTGCCCTGGGCCCTATGTTCCAAAACTCAACAATGCTTGATTTAAGAATGTAAATGTGTTGCTATATTTGTTCCTTTTTTCTGGGTCTCATTTTTATTTTGCAATACTTGTCTTAATCCCCAAATTGGTGTACATGTTCATAGCAACCATTTTATATTTTTTTGCCGTCCAGGACTTACTTGTCTTATACACAAAATTGGTCTAACTGTTGATTGTAACCATTTTATTGTCCATCGTAGACATAAACCTAATCCTTTAAATGTCCGTCGAGGACATACCAAGTAGCCCACGCCTACTGGTCTGAGTTCGTTTTATGGTGGACTTGTTCATTGTAACCATATTATTGTCCATGATAGCCATAAAAACAATCCTGAATTTGTGGACTTCCGAAGACATACTACGCCTATGCCAATTGATTCTATAACTTCCAAGGGGATTGTATTCATAGTAACATAGTTATGATGTTATTGTCTACCGAAGACATAAAACTAATCCTGAAAATTTTGGGTTGCCGTGGGCGGATCACAGACGTAAAAGTTGTGCTGTATTTTTTTAATTGGGTATTTTTTTGGCTTGTGCCCAAACCTGACCCAGATGCAGGCGATTTTTGGTCTCTCCATTGTAGAAAGGATATTACTATGCAGATTTGGTTTCAATACCCTCCACGACTTACTTCCCTTGTACTCAAAATTTGTGTAACCGTTGATTTTAACCATTTTATTGTCCACCGTTGACATAAAACTAATCCTTTATATGTTTGTCGAGGACATACCACTTAGCCCATGCCGCTTGCTCTCAATTCGTTTCGTGGGAGACTTGTTCATTGCAACTGTTGGTGTAACCGTTGATTTTAAACATTTTATTGTCCACCGTTGACATAAAACTAATCTTTTATATGTTCGTCGAGGACATACCACTTAGTCCATGCCTATCGCTCTCAATTCGTTTTGTAAGGGGCTTGTTCAATGCAACCATATTATTGTCCATGATAGACATAAAAACAACCCTGAGTTTTTGTGGATCGCGGACATACGACGCCTATGCCAATAGGTTTTATAACTTTCAGGGGGATTGTATTCATAGCAAAATAGTAACGATGTAATTGTCTACCGCAGACATGAAACTAATCCTGAATATTTTGGGTTATCGTGTGCAGATCCCAGCCATTTAAAGTAGTCCTGTATATTTTTGGGACATGTCTTTTGCTTCTAGAATTTTCACGCCGGACTATTTTCGCATATACCGTAGGAGATCCTAGACATAATATAATTTTTTTCTCCCGTTGACATAAATAGTACAAAACATACACTTTCATTTACAAGACAATGCTTTTTCCCTCTGTGGGCTTATATTTAGATATCCCCCACATTCGGGACCAAAAATATTCCACAAACGTAGATCCTAAGCGGATTTTTGTACATTCAACATGCAGGTGCGATGCTACTCCGACATTCATATACCATCAACCCAGACAGGCAAAAAACACCCTTCGCCTCCTACATACCCTGTTTTCCAGACCCTCCCCACTTAAGCATAACAATTACAAAAGCCAAAATACTAATTACAAGGCTCACATTCCAGGATGTGTTGGCAGCTTTTGAAATCAGAGTGACCGCTATTGCCCTCACCTCTGACACGTGCCTCCTTCCTCAAATTATTTCTAAATCTTCCATCCTCTGCCGGAAGCCCGTGAATTCCTCAGTTACGGCTGTGTTCTACCATTTCCAGTCGTTGAAACCCCCGCTTTGCAAAAAAAATTTAAATTTAATTATCTATTAAACAAAGGGTACACAAGGTTGTTTTTACTATGTTCATACATCTGCATTATCGCATTTGTAGTACAGACGGCCCAGGTGCCCCCGATGCATTGTTGGCATTTGTGCTGAGCAGTGCATTGAGAGGAATCAAGTTTCGTCAGTAAATGTCCACAGATCTAGGGGGAGTCGAGGACGTGGATTCCGTGTTGGCGCTCACCATTTTCTTGCACCCGGTTTTATGATCTCCCCCAATGCTGGTAAGCCGCCTATATATTAAAACGGTTGTGAGTTCTTAAGTCTCCAGAAACTTCGCCAGCCAAGATGAATGGGTTGTTTCCCATCAACAACATTTCTTAATTTTTATAATTTTTTACTGTAGAGTAGCTTCCTTCAAACTCCTTATCCTCTTGGCCTTGGTAACATCACTACCACTTTGTTCGAAAATTGTGCTGCTAGGAGGGAAGGAAGTCAAAGTTTCAAACTACGTGACGTGGCATGCGAAGTCAAACTTTCAACCCTTATTCTGTGTGGAGCGCAGTCAAAGTTATAATTATGTACGTCAGTACGTACTATTTCATATTTGTCCGTAGTGGACATATCCGAACCAAGTTTTCCCGTCCTTTAGTACGTTGGAATATATGACCACCGTAGACATATGATCATCTTTTTATGTCCGCTGCGGATATATCTATGAAATGTTCTTCTTTTGCGACTAATATGTACCGAGTCCTACTTCTAAATCTATGTCCACCATGGACATTTGTTCAGATTTTTGACATTATGAAATGTTCTAGTTTGCGACTAATATGCACAGAGTCCAACTACCAAACATATGTCCATTGTGGACATATTATGAAATGCTTTTGTTTGCGTCTACTATGGTCATAATCTTATCAAACAGTGTTATAGTAACCGACATTTTGCAGGTCCCAATGCGCAACCATGAGAATTTTTCGGTTAATTGCGCCTACAACGTCCGCTGGTGACATATCGTGAACTTTTTAATCTCAACGCCATATCTGCAAAGTTTTCGGTATTGGAAATTTGTCCAACCCCACATTAAACGACTCATACTTTCAATGCATCTGTTAGTAGAACAATTTCATATTAAAGATGGTCAACCATATTTACCCCATCTACCCTATGTTGAGAAGTGTCTCACAAAGCTCTGCAAATATTCTGTAGCAATAAGATTACAACAAAATTTGTCTATCCTTACACTCGTCTCATTGATAACCTTTAACAAAATATTGGCAATAGCAACAGTTGTTACCCCTACAACGAAACCACAAATTCCTCGTAGAGATCTATGGCATATTTCATCCTTATTTGATCGACCACGTCATCAGTCAAACCCCTAAGGCTCATTCCTTGCGCATGGAGCTTTATAAAATTGGCAGTAAGCGGCCCACAGTCCCCTGTTCACTCGTTTTGGGAAACTTCTTTAATTCATTTGTAGGCAAATGATTTCCTTGGGGGGTATGTCGCTTCGACAGTGAGGACATGGTCCTTCAGTAGCTTGGGGAGCATTTCAACGATTGGTTTCATCAACCTTGGCAGTTTTGAATCTACGCTGTGGATGATGAGAGGGTCCACGATTAAAATCTGCCCGGTCTTTAGGTTCATTTGGATTGCCACCCAATGATTACCTCCCAGTTCATTGGGGCGTATATTAAATCGACATCTCTCATCCACGCCAACCTCCCAGGCATGCTGTACACATTCCCCCGCACGTAGTTTTTAAGTATGTTACTCCATTAGAATGGTTCCTCCCCTTTTTCTTTTCGAAAGCGCGAATGGTCCGTGCCAAGAACCTGCGTGAACCAGGTGTCGAGAACTGCTACTCTGCATTGGAGCAACAAATCACCCACCCTTCTCCAGATAAGGGTCAGCAGAGCTTCCATGTGTTGTGTAAAAAATGGGTAAGATTAAAATTAGCGGGCATTTTTTCAAGCCTTCAATTCTAAAGATTGTAAATCTTGGAAATAGAAAATTTACACTACTCTTAATGTGGTTTTTTGGGGTGTAGATATCTTTGAAAAATGAATCTTTCTCTCTGACCCCGTTCATAATATACTCCCTAAGCAATTTTCGATAAATGATGTTAAATATAATTCCCAATGGCCTAGTGATGAGAAATAAAATGTGAGCTCCTATAATTAACCTGGATATCCCTGAGGCTAGCTTGGCCATAAATCTTTTCCTCTTCCACTAGTCTGGCAGCCCCAATGGTACGTACTCTTTCGTTGCAGATGCTAATTGATCATTTTACATTGAACTATACCCGTATCTTTTAGGGGCTCGTCGAACTCGCTTTGATTCGATGAATTCCTGCAGAGTTTGTTCGCATTCTTGCGAGTCTACCCTTTTCTCTGTTCCATCGCCCAGAGCTACATCTCCGCTGTCTGCATCCCCTTCAACGTCCTCCGCATCACTACTTTTCTCACTCCCGTTCCCATTGTTATTTTCTTTTTCTCCAGACTCGCTATCTCTGCTCACCTGTAACGGTGGACCTGCATCCGTTTTGGCTGAGAACTGTTTGGGCTCCTCCTGCTGCTTTGTGCCCTACGTTCACACAGATAGAATTCTTGATTTTATTACCTGTGGTGTATGAACAGATAATTTCCTATTCAAGCAGTCATCTGTGTCACCTGATCTGTTGTGTTTCCCTCATCCCACATAGCCTTGTCTGCATTAAGTCTGACTTTATCCTCGACCGCCTGCTGTTTTGAAAAGTCTACATGTTAGAATATACAAAACTCTAACCTACAACATAGGTAAATTAGTTACACGAGCCTGCTTGTTGTTGGGTTCCTGCTGAACTCCGAACTCATGCACTCGTGTCTCCTCCGTGCCCCGCTCGTCCTAATATAGAGTGTTTATTTTTGGTACTTGTCCCATAACGTTCAAACAAGTATGTTATTTTCTTTACTTACCTCATCCACTCGGCTCCCCACCTTTCCTCTCCCAGTCCCTGCATCGCCTTGCTCAGTGATTTGATCTTGTTTGGGCACAAACAAATCAGTTTTGGTCTTATTCAGCGCACCATATACTCTTAACTAGCTCCCTACAAACTCCTTACCTCCTCTTTTGCTTCCTCCATTCCTAGACTTGCCTCACTTGGCTGCTTCAGATACTCAGCCGAAAATCCTTCCTCAATGTCACTTCTTTCCTCGACCTTGTCGTCATCAATGCCGGCCTGCCACAATTTGGATAGCCCCTCACCGATGTCCTATCCCCCCCTGTCTGGAATCTGGGGAATTGTACATTTCATTCACCTTGCTGACAATGTCAGGAATGCTCATCACGTATGATATACGTCAATTTCCTACTGAATTTATCATGTCATTGTGACATAAAGTCATCGAATGGAGTGCGATATTAGCCAGAAAGGATGCTCAAACAGTTTAAGTCGAGCAAGCAATAGGTTGTGAAACTATCAAACCAAGAAAGCGATAATCAGCATAACGAGACTAAAACGAAAACTACCAAAAGCGATAAACAGAAATCAATCAAGCAGAGAAGCTCAAGGATGGGGTTATTGACTCAGTGTATCCTCTCAATCTACCTGGTGGTTTAGAAAAACTCAGCGGTAATCCAGACATAAACTGCGTTAAGTCCATTCCCATGATAAGTAACCTCAAGTAATCCAGTTCCAGACCTAAATCTCTTTAGAAATCTGATTAGCGAGGCATTAAGATTCAGCTTATTAAAGTCATAAACACCTGACATAATCCCTTGAAATTTAGAATGTAAATCTCTGAAATTAGTTCATCAGGCGTTTCATCAAACACTTTCGGTGTAAATACCTGGTTCTAATTGATTGATCGAGAGTAATTAGCATTGAGAACACTAATCCAGAAGAAATCGGCAATCTACTTAAACCACCTAGGACTAAGATTCACACTAATCTATCCCATTCCAAGAACACAATAGTACAGCCATGAAAACATCAAAATCATAAACCCGTAAATCAATAAAACTTGCATAATCAGAAAGATAAGGAAGAGAATAGATAGAAATGAAAGATTCAAACACAAATACTCAGGTAGATTCAAAGTTATAGGATCCGAGCGAAGCAGATGAAGAAAGCTTAAAAAACGAGTTCTCTAAATCTTAGATTAATACAGGTATTTATAGTCTTGGTGAAACCCTAAATCACAAAAAGACAAAATAGCTTTGGGACTCAACCATGGTGGTGGTCGAGGTTAATTCTTCAGCTTGACAGTTTTTAGGAGGCCGACGTCTTGCTTGACCTCCTTTGGTCGATGGGTCCAAAACTTCAAGACGGCTCTTTATCTTGGGATCGGCATGGTAGCTCGACCGGGGTGGTTCGAGCTAGCAGATGGCGTTTTATGGTGGACTCGATCAAGGGCTCGACCACTGCTAGAGTTGAGCTCAAATCAGTTTGGTCAAATGCATGCTCACCCTGCGACTCGACCTTTTGCTAGAGTCAGTCTCCATTTGAGTTTTCGGTCGATTGCTCTCCTTTTTCTCCATTTGACTTCAACATCTCCAATATCCCTTGAATGCACTGAAGCATTTCAAAAATGCAATATGCATGCAATCCTAATCGAAACACTCTAAATGAAAACTAGAAACAAATGTCAAGAATATGCTATTAGACAAGGCTAAATGGATGATAAATGCATGCTCAAACCATGTAAAATATAGACATATCAACGTACTTCCCAATCTGGCTCGCCAGTATTACCTGCGTCGGTTTGTTGTGGCGGAACAGAATGGATTCCTTGTTTTCCTGTTTGGCGCAGTTCCTTTAACAAGCTCCTGTAAATTGTCTTGCGCATCTTCTTCACCTCATCCTTCACCAGCTGTTCTATCTTTGCAATGTGCTCCTTGTTCATCCTCCTCACCTCTCGTATGATCTCTTGCCGGTCCACAAGGTGCGCTCGTTCTAAAACTTCCCCATGTGAATTGTGGTTGGTGAGGATTGGGCTTGCTGGTTCGGCGCAATTGCCCCGCACACTCCTGTTGGCTTGGTGGGAGTTCCCAACGGATGTTGCTGGTTTGTGGTGAAGGTCATCCAATCCTGCCCATTCTGCCTCCCTGTAGGAATGTCCATCTAACAGTGCTGCGCATATATACTCAAGCCTTTCGTCTTTTACCTTATCAATCCATTCGAACTCACCATCATCCATTCTGATCGGAATCTGAAGAATGGATTCTACTTGAAACTGCTCACAGAATATTTAAAATAGGTAGTATAAATATATAATCTGACCTCACCTTTATATTCTAATAAAAAAATAACCTTTATGTTCTTACATTGGGGTCGCGCTCGACTTCCTCAATATTGCTGGTGTGGAAGGACCGCACCTTTGGTAGCGTTACAACCATCCCGCTGCAGACCCTTGGATTTCCTTCTACCTCTGGCATTACCGATTCTAGTAATGGTATTGCTTCTAGAAAAAGCAGTTGGAAAGCAAGCGTAAAGCTGTAAATTGCAATGTGTGACTGCTGTAGCTTCGCTATGAGAGCAACATCTGAAGGGACCCGCATGCCAACCTTCACCATTTCAAGTGTTCTCTCAAATGACTTGCGCCCCCACGAGTACTCAACAAATTTACCAATGTCGCGTACCATGTCAACCACCTCCCTTGTTGCCCTCACTGTTGGTGTGTTACAAATTAAGACACCCTCCACCAGCACAATTAGTGCCAGGCGCAATCGGCGCTCACCACTCATCATTTCCTGAAAAGGTAATCTTTTATCTATTTTTAACATGTTCACAATTTCCTGAATTGTGCAGGACTGCTTTGGCCCAATCAATTCCCTCTATTAAGATCCCTTTCGTACCCCTGCTTCATCAATGCTTGTATTCCCTGACCCGGCAGGATAAGGCCCACAGTTCAGCCCGGTTAGTATTGCGTATTCGCGTAGGGAAAACCTTAGAGGAAACCCGCCGAATACAAACCAGATCTCATGACGCTTTTTTGTCACCATAGTCCTACACATCAGCCGGTGAACTAGTTTTCCTGACAATGAGCATCGACGAGTTGGGAGTTCAAACAACTTCCCAAAACAACTTTGACTCAGCCATTCATACTCAGCAGAGCCCTGAAGCACGTCCACAATATCTAAAATGTATTCTGGTTTCGAGAAGGAGTTCACCCGCCCTTTCTCTGGAATGGATTCTGATGAAAATAACATGGGTGGCAACAAGACTGTCTTGTCCTTGTTGTGCGCTCGTCTGCTATCACTATCTTTCATTCGCTTCGTTCTTCCACTTCGCTTGCTGGGGTGGCCGCTATCTCCAATTTCCCTGCGACGAACACAAATAATTTATATGTTAATTCTTGTTGTGAGGCATAGGTGTCCTTCTCTCAGATGTCCTTCAGTATTAAATTAGGTACCCAATCAAAACATTCTCTCAGCAGTCCTTCGGTTTTTATTGCTACCCCTGGCAAGGCCTTTTTACCAATTCATGCTAATTATTGGAAACACACCTTCAATCCAGTCGATCTATAGTTCATTACTTCTCCACCATCAACTATCATACGTCCGTGTGGTCCGTTGTCCACAATCAACCAAACAAAAATTAGTACAATCCACCAATACAAATTGTGGGTAGGTGGCAATATTTTTTAGTGAACAAGCCTTCAACTATGTCCACAGTCAACAAAATCTAAGAGCATCCTCAATGCTAGAATCCCTAAAGGGGTTCTTAACCATTTATTTAATATTAAAGTAGGTTAAGAAACTTAGGTAAGAAACTCTTATTTTTTGGTATGTCCAATGGTAGAACTCTCTATGGGGTTCTTAAATATAAAAAAGACATTTAATAATTTTGTTTTATTTTAAATAGAGTTTATTATTTTTATTTAAACATAGTTGACATAAAAACATAATATTTTAAACATAGAATTTGAAAAAAAAAAAAAAAAGAAAGCTCAATTATTATCTTGATCACGTCCAAATTTTTGCCATATATGCTCAACCAAATCAGATTTCAATTGTTGATGTAGTTGTCTATCACGAATTCTAGTTCGAACACCCAACATATTGGCGAGATTTGTAGGCATATCTGCAGAATAAGTGAGATCCACATGTGCACTTCCGTTTTCTTCTCCTTGTTGGAATTCTGAAACATYAAATTGAGTGTATCCATCTCGTTCGTCTTCTACAATCATATTATGGAGTATGATACATGCTCTCATGATATTTCCTATTTTTGCTTTGTCCCAAAAAAGAGCTGGGTTTTTAACAATGGCAAATCAAGCTTGCAAGACTCCAAAAGCACGCTCGACATCTTGTCGGGTAGTTTCTTGACGTTGAGCAAATAAAGATGCTTTTGGGCCTTGTGGAATTGGAATAGATTGGATAAACGTTGCCCATTTCGGATAAATCTCATATGTGAGATAGTAAGCCAAATGATACTCTCTTCCGTTGACAAAGAAATTCACTTGCGGAGCTTGACCTTTTATTATATCATCAAAAACGGGTGAGCGATCAAGAACATTAATATCGTTTAAGGTACCTGGAGGTCCAAAAAATGTGTGCCATATCCAGAGATCATATGAAGCTACGGCCTCAAAAACGATTGTGGGTTTTCTAGAACCACGTGAATATTGGCCTTTCCAAGCGGTGGGGCAATTCTTCCACTCCCAATGCATACAATCGATGTTTCCTATCATCCCGGGAAATCCGCGTTGCTCTCCAATATTAAGTAGTCGTTGAAGATCCTCCGGTGTGGGTCTTCTTAAGTACTCATCGCCGAACAACTTTATTATTCCTTCGACGAAATTTATCAAACATGAACGGCAGTAGTTTCACCGAGCCGGAGGTATTCGTCAATCGCATCAGCCGAAGTACCAATAAGCCAAGAGACGAATTGCTGCTGTACACTTTTGAAGTGGAGAGAGACCAGGCCTTCCAAGAGCATCTTTCTTCCAAGAACAATGACTTGTTCATTCTAAAACGTCGTCGGAATAAATTCGCAGGGTATGTTGGAGCTTCACTGAAATAATCGTTCCATAAATGTATGTGGCCTTCTTCGCGATATCTTTCGATAAAAACTCTTTTTTTTTTTTTTACTTGGTTGCCTCCTCATGATCACCATAATCAATGAATAGATTATCAAACGTTTGATCGAATATTTGATCAAAATGTTGATCGAAATTTTCATCAAGTGATCCGACAAATGTGTTATGGGATGAAGATGCCATAATTGATTTAGATTTTGATGAAAGAATTAGATTTGATCAAAAATA
This sequence comes from Boechera stricta, assembly GCA_018361395.1. Taxonomy (NCBI): domain Eukaryota; kingdom Viridiplantae; phylum Streptophyta; class Magnoliopsida; order Brassicales; family Brassicaceae; genus Boechera; species Boechera stricta. The sequence goes on from CM031541.1 coordinate 6,842,675, forward strand.
AAAGAAGGAGAATGAGAGAAGAAAGAAGTAATAAGAAGAGTTGATAAAAAATGTAAAGAAGAAAGTGAACTATATAAAGAGACTACACTTGGTTTTCATCTTGTGACTATACTTGGTTTTTTGTGTGTCTTGTGGTGTCAATAATGCATCTTGTGACTACTCTTTTTGGTGTCTTTGTCTTGTGGTGTCAATAATGCAAAAAACGTGAGTAATGCATCTTGTGACTAATTCACGGGCTGGCCTAAAAGTAAAAAAGTTTTTCAACGCCAGAGTGATCACAAAGAAAGATCAATTGGACTTGTTAAGGGCGAAAAAAAGATCATCACTCGATCATGAATATTTTTATTCAGAATAACACAAAACAAACATAAATAAATAGAGAACTTTCAATAGAAAAATCAAAAATTCTTGTAGTACCATCAAATATAATAATTAGCCATAACTTAAAACGTAATATAGCAGCTAAAACTCATAAAACAGAGAATGACAAGACGACGACGATCATACCTAAAACAAAGGAGTGAACTTAAAAAATATATATATAGATGCAATAATTCTCTTCTTTAGATCATTCCTTTGTTCTTCTCCACCCACTTGTTCAATAGTGCAATAATTCTCTTCACCATCAGTTACGATATGGAGCATTGCCTGCACATACATGAAACAAAAATCATAAAGTTTATACTTTGTAAGTCGAAATTGAAAGATTTTCCTCACGTATTCTCTCCTGAAGATTTTCCTCACTAATTAGCCAACATATCTGTAATGAGCTTCTTCTTTAGAGCTTCTTCATAGTCAGATAATGATTCATTTTTGGCAATGAGACTGTCAAGTATACCCATCTTCGACAATTTTTCCTTCATAGCCAAGTCCTTCTCTTTAATCACCCACATTGTCGAAACTCGCCAGAGCCCCCTTTCCTCTACTACTCTTACCTTTGCTTTGCTGCAACACCAAGAGGTCTTTGTTCTTCTACAATGGAGCTAGATGATTGTGAACCATCCTCACACCTTCTTCTTTTAGAGCTTCCATCAGTTTTAGTTCTGAAAGGTCACCTTATTTCGGTCATGCAGCTCCTTGCATGTTCAAGTGTGAACTTCTTCTTATGATCGTTGTAGAAGATTTCATGCTTTGTTCAATATCATTCTATTCGACCACTGGCTTTCTCTCTTGTTGCAGCCTCATATGATCCGCAAAACTTCGACAAGTCGTTAATCTTATCGTTACACTGCTTGCCTCTAAGTTTTCACGTCCTGCAGCCTTGGGACTTGCCGCTACGCTGCAATGCGTTCCCAGAATACCACATTTTGCTCATTGCCAACAACAGGGTCCTTGCTCGTGTTTAACGGAGCTGATGAGCAAACATCATCCGGAGTCCATTTCTTCCTTTCTCGCTGTGCAGGTGTGTCTTCACCGAGGGTTGAAGCATCTGCAGGCGTGTCTTCATAGAGGCTTGAAGCATGGCGAGAACACCATCTTGTTGGCTGTTCAACAGTTCAACAAAGTTAGAGTCCATATAGTTCAACTAAGAGAGAAAGAGAAGATCAAAAGTGAGAGAAGAAGGTCCGATTAAGAAGCACAAACAAAGAGAAGAAGCAAAAAGAAAGAGAAGAGAAATGTGTTTCGAAAGAGAAGAGGAAGAAACACATACACTTATCTATGAAAAGAAAGAGAAGAAGCACCAGCTTTAATAGGTGAAAAAGGAACATTGAAGAAAATCTAAAATTTTTTGCAGCATTCATCCCATTATAACCACATTGAGTTGACATATATCTAACACTAACTAAGCATTCATTCATCCACCAATCCATTTATTACCTAACCAAACCATTATCTAACACTAACTATGCATTTATTACCTAACCAAACCATTATCTAACACTAGTGATTTGTTTTCAAATGCTATAGTCTGCAAAGAAACAAGTGTACTTAAAAATGTAAAAACAATGACCCCATTAAAACTAGGCAGAGAGAGAAGGCATCTTCTTTAATTTAAAAATGTAAAAACAATGACGCTCACGATGATCACTTAAACCGAAAGACAATGTAAAAACAATGACCCCACTAACTAAGCATTACAATGCCACCCAATTAACATTAACACCTCAAATGAACTAAGATGTGTGTAACAGGCTTGATTGTAATCAAAGACTGGAAATTAGAAACTGTGATGTCATTTAGGTGTGGGGGTGGGGACAAAGTGCATCCTGCCTAGCAATATAATCTAACATTGAAGTCGATAAACAAGTCATTGATTTTCTCCACGCTAATCAATGAAGGAAGGAAAAAAAAAAACAAAGGCCATTATTTCACCAAGCGATGATGAAGTGAACTAATGTGCAAAGGGGAAGCTCATAGTGACAAAAAGAACAAACATTCAAATTAAAAAACTTAACACTCAACCACAGAATACGACCATAAGAAAAATTAGAAGAGGGTAAAGGTAAAGGGATGAGAACTCACATCTGTTATGTTCCAAAAAACTGAACCAACACTTTCTTCCAATCAGTTGAATATCCCCACTTTTCCGGCTCACTAACCTGAAATTGCATTCAACAATAATAAGCAGGTGGACCAGCAATCGATAAATAAAACCTAAGAACAGCAGAGCCCTAATTGCTGCTGTAAGCTTTGCTATCTAATTGATCATTTCACAAAAGAAAGAAAAAGAGAAGAAATCCAAAAAACAATTTATTTGTTTCCTCAAAAATCTCAATAACAAAATAATCTCCGACCCCTAAAAACCCTAAACTTTCAGTCGAATCGATTGAAAGAGTAAAAAAAATCGAATCTTTTAGATGGCTTCAAGGAGCAAAGAAGAAATCCATACCTGACTTACTCTCGCTGTCACGAGCTCGAAGATCAACGTCTCTGAAGACCGATGAGAGGCAAATCGGAGAGCTATACGTCTGTGAGAAAAAATGGAAGGAGATCTCGGATTTGACAAAAAAAATGGAAGAAGAGAGCTCGAATTTTACAAAAATGGAAGAATAGATTTTGATGGAAGAAAAGATTTCGGAGAGGACGGAGAAAACAAAGAAACACACGGGGAAGAAAGAAAGAAGAAAGAAAATAGTGTGACACGTCGGATTAAGAAACGGTTCTTAAAAGTCCCATATAAGAAACGGTTGTAAAGCTAATTATCATTTTTTCTTTATTTTAATTAAAAAAACAACTAATAAACTCATTAAGATCCCGCGTTAATCATGCTCTAACCAAAATGGTCCACCATATTTGTCCCCAGGTTTTGTCTATAATCAACTATATTTGGATGTTCTAAAATTCATTTTGAACGATAAATACGTGCGACCCCCTACCCATCAATTTGTCTATTATCAACATAAAAATCCCCAAGATTTCCCGCTCAGAGACTCTCACCATTTCATGTTTTTCAAACCCATAACTCTTTCCCATTACCTTTCTCTCTTTCGTCGTGTCGAGCACTCGCTTGTGCGTCCAGTCTTTACTGGAAACAACCGCTCTGTCCCTGGCGCCTGCGTCTCCTCCGCAAACTTAGATCTGTAGTAACCGCAATGTATCCCTTGTTAATATCACAACATTCGCATTAACCACTACCTATACACGATATGAAGAAAAATGAACAATCTGCAAAATATTCTAACTGCATCTCTCGGCGACGTGACTCCCCAGCTACCTCGGCGTCGGTTGACCCTTCACAGCTACTAATTATTTCTTCCACGGTCATTTCCTTTGCCATAAAATGTCTGTAGGGTTTCACTATAGCAATTCTCACATACCCGGCTCTCTTCCGCCGGCGTATGCCAATTAACTGTCGGCGGCGTCGCCGGAATTCCCAACTGCTTCTCCGCTTCCAATTAAATCGCTCATCACCACTATTCCTTCTCTTCCGTTTAGGCGCAAAACCCCATGACTACATGGAACTGAAAAGACTAGGGTATTTAACGAGATAGAGCGAAGTTTTGAATGAGGGGAAAAAACGTCATTCGAATAATTGCCAAACATTGTTTTTTGGCATTCTTCGAAATCTTTTGTTTTTTTGGCATTCTCGGCAAGTTTTTTTTGTACTTTTGGTATTTCCTGCAATATTCCCAAATAATAATTTAAGAGTTGAACATTAACAATAAAACAACAATTCAAAGGGTAAAAGTGACATAAATTAAATTTTGTTGAATTGTTTCAACACGTTAAATCAAGAAAGAGGAGGGCCAACTTGAACATGTGGTGCATTTTCACTGGTTCAAAAATTATATAGGAAAAAAATGATTAGAATATGTGTTGAAATCTGACTGGTAGTTGATATTTTTGTGTTTTTTCTTTCACCCCGATCATTTAAACTCAATTATTTCATAACAAATAAAATAATTTATATTTTATTTTATACCATAATTCATCATTTTTCATAGTCTATAAATAGAAACTTGTTTCTTTTGATTTGAACACAAAAAAAACCATCTTTTTATGAAATGGATTCCAACAATAACTCTTTCAACATCCAAAATTATACTAATTACTCTTTTACTACCCAAATCGCAACAATTACCAATTTCAAAACCAATCTTCCAACCAACCCCAAAATATACCAAATTTGGTCATACCGTCAGCTATTCCAAACTATCCTCCTTAGTATGAATCGATTATGCCATATTTATCTCAACCATCCCTAATTCTTCTACTCCAACAGATAATGAAATTGTTTCGAATGTTAAAGCAAATGAATTTCCCGAATCTTTTACACAAATGGCTTTTGACGGTATGAGCGGTGCTAATGAAACCAATCCGAATGCAAAAAATTCAACTCATACTCATCGAAAAAATACTAAATGGACCACTGAGCAATATTTGGTGCTACTGAGTAGGTGGATTAAATATGAAGCATGCAGTGTTGTTGGCAGAAAAAAAAAAAACTAAAGCATATTAGGGTAAAATTGTTGATTATTATAATGAGCATTGTTTATATTATCCTCCACGCGATGGAGTTTTGTGCAGAAATCATTACAACTACATGAACAAAAAATTGGCAAATGGATTTTTGCTTATGATAACGCTAAGCATATGCAACAAAACAGGTCGTCTGAGAATGATGTGTTGGCAAAAGTCTGTGTTTTAATAAAAGTTATGTGTGTTTTAATAAAGCTATATGTTGTAATAAAAAGGTGGGTAAGTTGTTGAATTTTATTAAACAAGCTCATTATAGAGTGTAAAATAAAATGAGTGTTGAATTATTAGGTGAAAGAGAAAGAAGATGATGTGGAGTAAAAAGTAGAGTGTTAAAACTTAAAACCAATGTATATAGTCTTACATAACGGAACTACCAAATTTTAAGTCATGCAAGCGAGTTTATCTTTTTCCAAATTCAACAAATCCAACACAATCAACTTGGTTTCAACACCGCCAAAATCCAACAAATAACTCGTTGCAACATGTCTTAAACAAAAACACCAAAACCAACAAACGTAAAACCATCCATTCCATCCCAACGCCACCATGTCCCGCGTGCTCCTCAATCATCTTTACTTGCATCAATAAGTGGATGCATAAGCAACAAAATTGCTTAGTAAGGTGGTCATCCCATCTCACTAGGCTTAGTAAAAGAACGATCCAACAAACAAGCAAGATATATCAATGAATAGTCAATGTAATGCAACGGTTCCCAAACGCATATGCTATGAGACAACACTCAAAGCACACACAAACAACAAATGGAACCCAAAATGTCAAGACATCAAACACATACCCTTAACTAAACAAGACAATCAAGCCACACAATCAAATCATCTCTAATACTTAGCCACGATCACACACTCACCTTAGGGTTACTGATTTAAACCTAAAAACACACAAACTGAGGTTACTAACACACGCCAATCTAATATGTACACAAACCAAACTCAAATCAGAAATCTGATCTCAAAGATCTCACACGGATCTAACTAGAAAACGCTTACCGTTCACGTTTCTCACTAGATGTTTGGTATGGAAATTCTAACGTTTCATCAATACAAACCTTCATCAATACAAATTCTAGCATTTCATTTGCAACCTCCACTAAAAGATTTAATATGAAAAAATAAAATTAAAAATAAATAAATAATAGACAATAATTACACCAATAATTGACCTCTATATTGCCTCATATATATATATATAACAAACATTCTCATATTCCTACAAAACAAGCATCACTCTATCTCAAACTCATACTTCACATAAACATGGAAACACATGTTGCAAAGACATCTTTCCAATCAAACGTTTGCTAAACTTTTGACAGTCTGGTATAGGTCAATTGCTTACTGCACTAACTTGTCATTGTAGTACAATAAGGTATCAATCCAAATGGGTGCGATATTAGCCAGAAAGGATGTAATCTAATCAGTTTCAGTCAAGCCAAGCAGTATAGGATGTGAAACTAACAACCTAAGACAGCAATAATCAAAAGCATAACAACTAACCGAGACTAACAGCGATAGTTCTTACCAGAGACTAGCAAAAGCAGTAAAAGTCAATCAGCGAGAAGCTCCTAAGGATGGGGTTATTGACTTGGTGTATCCTTTAATCTACCTAGGTGGTTTTTAACAAAACTCAGCCTAATCCCTACAATAAACTCATGGCAGTTAAGTTCATTCCCATGATAAGTAACTTCAAACTAATCCAGTTCGGCCTAAATTCTTTTAGCGAAATCTAGCTTATGAGATTAAGATTCACTTATTAAAGTCAATAAACACCCTAGACAATTCCTTAGGCTAGGAATGTAAATCTCAAATTAGTTCAGTCAGCATTTCATCAAATGGCGTGGAAATACCTAGGTTCTAATTCCAATTGATCGAGAGTAATTAGCATTAAGAACACTCTAGAAGGAAATCAAGCAATCTACACTTAAACCACCTAGGGACTAAGATTCCACACCTAATTTATCCCATCCTTAAAAACCCTACCATCTGAAACCATGAAAACATCAAGAACACAAACCCATAAATCATTAAAACTTGCAAAAAGGAAAGATTAAAATGAAAATAGAAAGAATACTAAGAATTAAACACAAATGCAAAGTGGATTCAAAGGAAATTGATTACAAAACAAGAACAGAGATAGAGAGAAAAACCCAGCGGACTCTCCTCTTACCCAATGGATAACAACAAGTATTTATAGGATTAGACAAAACCCTAAATCACAAAAAGAAAATAGATAAGTTCGAGGTCATCATGGGGGTCGAGTGCTTTTAGTCCGCAAAATATCTTCAAGACTACATTTTTATGGTGGACTTGAGCAGGACTCGAGCGTTGCTCGAGTCTAAGACTTCATTTATGGTGGACTCGAGCAGGACTCCGTCGGCTCGAGTTGGCTTCAATTGTGCTTTGGTGCTGACTCGATCCTAACTACTGTTTGCTAGAGTCGTCTCCAAGTCCTCTCTTTGGTTCCACTCGACTCCCTTCTTGAGTTCTTGTTAGTTCGGTTCAAAGGTCTTTTGTGCTCCTCGAATCTCTGGTCGAGTGCATGGTTGAGTTAAGCTCTCCCTTCTTCCTTCTCTCCATTTGACCTCAGCATCTTCAATAATCCGTGAAAGTACCTGATACAGCAAAATGCAATATGCATGCAATCCTAATGCAAAACACTCTAGGTATGCAAAACTGAAACACTAAAAGGGTAAGAATATGCTATGAGACATGGCCAAATGGGTGATAAATGCATGCTCAATTTCTGTAAAATACAGACATATCACAGTCTTGAAGGAAATTTCTGCAATGATGAAGTCGTGGTAAGACTAATTCATTTATGGGAAGCTTGCAACTTTTAAAATGGTAATATACTCATGGGAATGCAGCTGCTTTTCATGGACACCAAGGTATGCATTGAGTTTACTAAATAAAAATACGGATATATAACTGATATCTAAACAATTATTTATTTCCGACAACGATGCATGGATTTATATCGGCCAACCGACTATTCCAATATAAAGAGATTCTGAAACCAAACTCGATCTACAAGTTAAAAAAATTTATGCTTAACCCTGCCAAAAAAATGTTCAAAGTCGCAGCTCACAAATTGGACATTTTATTCACTGACCAGACATCTTTGGTTGAGACAAATGAAAGCTTCCACAAAAGAGAGACCCAATAATTTAGGCTACGCACCGTGCAAGAATTGGCACCAATAGTTGGCCGAAACGGCGAGTTTTTTGGTAAATATCTCTTGAAATCGAACAAAACACATACACAAAACTTATTTATATTTTTGTATTGTAGATATCATCGGTCACATATACCTCATAAAAGGAGACAACCTACAACACTTCACACTAAACGCTACCCTTCCAATGGCCGGTCCTGGTAGATCAAAGGACATGGTGTTCTTACATGTGAAGATGGAAGAGTAAGATTTATTTATTTTCTATATACCTCACTAATATCTATAATTAAAAAAACCTCTAAGAAACTCTTACCAAACAGCGGCGAAATAGTTTGTGTGTATTTGTGGGAAAAAATTGCTGCAAATTTCAGGATTAGGTGGAAATAAAATTCACAGAAACCGAACGTCATGCTGCTTACTACGATAAATTCCAAAAGAGTTAGAGGTATGCATTCTCTACCGCTTCTTAATTATTAGAATATACTCAACAGATTCATGAATAATATAAGTCTACTCTAATCTTACAGGAGTTTGACCCTCAGTTCCACATCTTCCACACGTCTTTTTTCTGACAATGACTTCGTTGAAACCAAAAACTTCCTAACAAATTATACATGATTTTATTAAATTATTTTAATTTCCAAGCAAGCGAGGTTGTTCGGTTACGAGGGTTGGAAGGCAAACACGTAGAGAAAAACAAAGTCAGAGCTACTCTCGTGTCGCCCTCTGACTCATCTGAACTATCTCTAATTAATGGGCCACCAAAGCAGGAAGGATAATTTCAAGATTCCATCCTCAAAGATCGTTTATATAGTCAATCGGAAGATCGCCCCTTTGTTTCGGTTTTATCCTACTAGATTTTTACATCCATTCTACAACTTTTTCACAATTAAACACATCACTAATTATTTTATAATAAAAAACTTACAACTAATGCAGCTGAGTTAAAATATTAGATTAATTATATTTTAATTATTTATATATATATATATATATATATATTAGGAGTTCACATTGTCTTTATATTTTCTTGATTTCAGTCTTTATTATCAACTATTTATTTAACTAATATCTATTTAAAATATTTTAAAGTAATAATCTAAATGTTGAAATCTATATATTTAGATACCTATAACGCTAATTCAAAATATGCAAATAACATGCACTTAGTGCGGGCCAGCATCTAGTAAATGTAAAAGAAGACAAGCGTCCACCCACGTGTATACACAAAGTTGAAGGAAGAAGAACATCGCCGGCATCCACCGCTGGGAAGCTTCGCTAAGACCTGAATTGGTGAACTTCATCACCAATGAAATCCATCAATTCCCAGGATTTGTCTTTGAAAACAAATTTGTGTAGATTGACTGAACTTCCTATTCTTCTTCACATAAATCATACCAATATCAACACTTATTAAATGAACTTCATCCCATGCCTAAATTTAAGGCCCATGAAAAGGAAGAGTGAAGATAGAATTTACTCATTGAAAAGAAAAACATTTTGTACAAAAGTTGAAGGAGAGAATGAAACAATCAAAAGCTATTAAGGAAATCGGTTTTCACAAGAAAATCAATTTTAGATTGAAATTAAGATCTCTAGCGAAAATCGATGAGATTTCAAAGAGAAAGAAAAAAAACATAAAAGAAAAAGAGAATCTGATTTAGAGAAAAAAAACAAATTGGCTTGAATTAGATTCGATAATAATCGGAAACAAATGCTGAAATCAAAATGATGAACTTAAGCTTTTCCAAAATGTCTAGTTTTACAAAATACTTTTATTTAAGAAATTTACATTAATAATGTACCCAAATTTAAAAACTAAAAACAAGCACAAAAAAAAAGGAATTGATATTTTTTGTATCTTCTGTATTTAAAACAATTTGCCCCGATACAGATAATTAATTCATAACATTCCCCCAACAAACATTGGGGGGGGGAGGTGGAATATTATATTAAAAAAAGATTTACCCCATTTGCTGCTATACGTTAGCGATTGGAAATTTGTAGTTCAGGTGTTAGTAAAATTCTTACGCTACACACAGCCACACCACTCCCCTCTACATAGGGATCACGGGCGCGTCCACATTGTGCAACGAGTGAGAAGGACTATGTTGATTTTTCAGATAACATTTGTGTTACTTATTTAGTTTCTCCCATTATGAGGTTACATATTTAAGGGTCATTTACTTAAATAGCACACAAACAGGATATAATGACCCAGATAGTAGAGATCTTTTTTTAATTACTGTAATGTTTTCCATTTCTCAGAATACCCAGAATACCCTTATAATCATTTGCTAACAAAAATGTAATAACAAAAATGCAATAACTTTTTTTTTCCACATCAGCGAAAAATCCTACGTGGCATCATAACTGCCTATATGTATTATGAAACTCGGCCGGAAAATTTTTTCGCTGTAGGTACGGCTGAGTTATAAGACGAATGGCCGACTTAAGTTAACGGCTGACTTATTAGTTAAATCAGTCGGAAGTTATGGCTGACTTTAACTCCGACGACCGATTTATGAAATATCGGCTGATTTAATTGCATGCGACATGGCTGACTTTAACTCCGACGACTGATTTATGAAAACTTTGGCTGACTTATTGCTATGACGTGGCTGACTTAGATTTCGGATGACTGATTTATCGAAATCCAGCTGATTTATGTGGCTGATTTATTGTGTAGCGACTCACTTATGCGAGCTTATGGTGGCTGACTTTTCATAAGTCAGCTGTAACGAGGCTGATTAACTGATAAGTCTGATTAGTTACGTCTGATTAAGTAATTATTGTAGTAGTATTCTTTGATGGCTGGTTTATGCAATATAGCAGCTGACTTAAGTTTTTCACCTGATTTAATTGTTTTGATGGCCGATTTAATTGTTTTGTTTCRTCTTTATAATTACTTAAATAGTTTTCCTGTTACGACTAAGTTATCAATTCGTTTAGTGGCTGATTTCCTATGGCTGATTTATGAGTTCCTTTGGTGGCATGGTTCCATGTCAGCAAAAACGAAAACCTCATCAGCTCTGAATGCATCGCATAATTAGGTTAAGTCGCCRACAAAATCAGTCCGCCGTCTTCAACCTTGTTCATCTTCTTCGTCATCRTCATTCATCTCTTTCTTTCCTCCCATTCACAAGATCTGAACACCTTCGATTGAATGGATCCCGTAATAATTATTTCTGGCAACTGGGTTAAAAAAAATCGATATACGTTTAATCCTGACAAGAGAGGTTGCAGAGTTCTTCAAGTACAAGAACAAACATCCTACGACAATCTTGAAGAGATGATAATGGAGGACTATGGGCTAGAGTCGCGAAGGTGTAAAATTCAGCTGAGCTACATGTTGTCTTCTAAAACTTTGAAAAAAATGTCTCAGGATACGCCTCCGGTTTATGTCTGCAATACTCGGCAATTGCAAAGCTTTTTGAGCTTAATAAAAATCGACCAGCTACGTCTTTGTATGGAGGTTACAGAGAACAACGATGATAATGTTATTCAGAAGGGTAAGTCAAAACGGACGTTCAGTCATGTCTCAATAGATGAAGGTAACGAAGTCTTCAACAGTAGTGATGAAGATGATGATATTGGGTATACTCATTATAGAGCAGAGTCTGAAGAGTTTAGCGAATACAAAGATATGGAGAGCACAGCTGTAAGCTACGAAGGAGAAGACGAATCTAAAGATGAAGAAGATGACGAATTTGATACCAGATTTGACATCGTTGATGATCCTGATGGTGCGTCATCTGATGATGATAATTTTTGCTTATTAGGAAAGCCTATTGAAAAAGAAGATGAAAATTCACTTAATTTGCCTCCTAAGAAGAGACCCCATTATATTGCGAAGTACGATTTGAAAGGATCTGATGAGTTTCTCAAGTTGGAGATGTGTTCGCTAAATATTGTTGTCGGACAGTGATATGCCCGAAAAAAGGATCTGGAACTTCGCCTGAAACTTCTTACGGTGAGGGATCGTTTCGATTTTGATGTGCCGGTATCCACTACAGAAATGCTTATTGTTAGGTGTTGGGTAAACGAAAGTAGCTGGAGAGTTCGTGCTTCTACCCAAGGGAAATCCCCAGAATTCTATATTCGTATCTATGATGGAGAACACACATGTTCTGTAACAAAGCGTTCTAATCGATCCCGTCAAGCAACACTGGATATTTTAGGAGCATTATACAGAGATTTCCTTGGCGACATTGATCCATCAGTCAAACCCAGACATGTCGCAGTAGCCATTACTAAGCAATTTGGAATCAAGGTAAATTTAGGGTTCGATGAATTTATTAATATGACCCGACTGATTTATTAATATGACACGGCTGAGTTATTAATCACACGGCTGACTTATTTTCTAGTCTGGCTGAGTTATTTACTCCTCATGGCTGACTTATTTTGTAGTCTGGCTGATTTGTCAACATATGGATTATTGGAAGGCCCATAGGACGTTACGCTTTGCAAGACAAATCGATACGGAAAGTCTTGAGAAGGGGTATGAAGACTTGCCTTCTTACCTATATATGATAAGAAGGGCAAATCCAGGTACAGTTACGCGTCTCCAACTTGATGTAGAAGGGAGATTCAAGTATTTGTTCATTGCATTCGGTGCGAGCGTCAATGGGTTACCTTTTGTGCGCAAAATAGTTGTTGTCGATGGTACATTTCTTCATGGAAAATATAAGGGGACACTTCTTACAGCACTAGCTCAAGATGGTAATTTTTAGATTTTTTCACTAGCTTTTGGTGTGGTCGACACCGAAAATGATGATTCTTGGAAATGGTTTTTTTCATAACTCAAACTTTTGGTTCCAGATGAGAAAGGTCTCGTGATCATCTCCGATAGACATAACTCAATTGGAAAAGCAATTGGGACTGTGTATCCGTTAGCGGCTCGTGGAATCTGCACGTACCATTTGTATAAGAACATATTGGTACGGTTTAAAGGTGCAAACTTGTTTCGTTTGGTGAAGAAAGCTGCAAATTGTTACAGGATAGATGAATTCAATGCCTTTTTTGATGAGATTAGAACACTAAATCATGATCTTCATGGCTACCTCCAAAGAGTCGATGTACGAATGTGGACACGTGTTCATTTTTCGGGCGATAGATATAACATAACGACAAAAAATATAGCGGAGTCAATGAACAAGGTGCTTTCAAAAGCTAGAAGTTTGCCTATCGTTCGACTCTTAGAAACGATAAGGTCAATGATGACGAGGTGGTTTGCCGAGCAAAGAGAAGATGCATGGTCGATGAAAACAACGCTTGCACGCGCTGTTGAGAAATTATTGGAGGTAAGTCAGCTATTACAACAGTATAAGTCAGCTATTAAGTATTATAAATCAGCTGTATAATTTCATAAGTCAGCCGTAAATTAATTTTACTTTCAGGCCCGTGTCGTGGTGCTAGACTTGCCCAAGTGCAAAATATTGATCATGTGCATACCGAAGTTGCTTGCGGGACATCGTTGCATGTTGTTAATTTGAATGCGAGGAGATGCACATGCCGTTGGTTTAACATCGAGAAAGTGTCATGCGTACATGCAATCGCAGCAGCCGAGCATGGAAACGTTTCTCGTATATCACTGTGTGACCCATATTGTCGGAGGGATTATGTAGCTAATGCGTATGCTGGTACAGTTATGCCTATGGGTACGGCACTTTCCATACCTGAACGTGTAGCTGAACAAGTGAACTTGCCACCAATTCCTCGTCAACAACCAGGAAGACCTAAGATTTCACGAATTAAATCTTGTTTAGAAGTGGCGTTGGCGAAAAAACGTCCTAGAAAGCAACACACATGTTCTCTATGTAATTGGGTTGGACACAATGCGAAAACTTGTAAATTATAGAACCATTCGTTTAAAGCCTCGAATTTTAGAGTTATAAGTCAGCCGTAACCCAATTTATGACGCTAATAAGTCAGCCATACCACAAATTCATTTTTAATAAGTCAGCCATACCACAAATTCATTTTTAATAAGTCAGCCGCATTTCCATACCAGAAAATACTCCTCTTGTGCTAATTATGTAAGTTGCCACAACCATCAACAGGAAGATGCATTACCACCATCAGCGATCTTATCTGCACCAAAAATCTCTGAACTGATCCAACATATTGTCCATTTAACTCAAGAGGTGGACCATCAATTACTATCCTGTTAGAAACAACGAGGTGCTCGGCGATAAGGATGATCTCTTGGTAGAATAATCAATCAGGCGTTTCGTCCGTGCTTCAATGGAGCATCGTATTATCTTGACGATGCGAGCGCACAATAATCTGTGAGTTGTCCATCGATAACATGCCATATGCTGGAAAATCGCTAATGGTCACATAAATACGCCCACGACAAAATTCTGCGGACAAGAAACATCACGCCTCAATTCCATGCTCCCATAATATTTGCAGCTCATAAATCAATGGCTGCAAAGCACATCGAGTGCTTTCTTTTCGGATGCTCTGGTCGAGGCGAGAATGCTAAAAACAGAACTCCGTCTCATGCACAAAGATGGCGGCAAATTGTAAGTGTCACAATTCGCCCTGATGGATGTATGCTACCGTGCTTCCCAAAGGGTTGAAACCATCAGGTATACATAAGCCAGGTATATGTTCCTCACTCAAATGCAAAACTAGGATACGATGATTGAAAATGTTTCCATGCTTTTGCGTCACGATGAGCAATTTCTCCATCCATTGTATGCTCATGCCATCTCATGCTCATGTCATTGATGCCTCTTCAATCTATAGCAGCAAATACCACATCCATTTATATAGCGACACTTTTCCACCAGTTTCCTTATCCAGGTTTCACAAAAATGACATGTCGACCTTCGTCCTCTTTCGATTATATCATCAGTTGTCAATGCATACATCTATCATCGATCTATCTAGCCGTAGCAAGTTTACGTATCTCATAGTATGATGCCGGTGCAAGATTATCTTCTGGTAAAATGTCTTTCACGAAATCAGCGATTGTATCCACGCACTCCTCACTCAAATTAAAATCCGTCTTTATACCATCATCCTAGTTGCAGCTGATAAAGGGGAATGTCCACCTCTACACCCATCATATAAAAGATTTTTAGCAGCGTCTAACATATCAAAGAATATCCGAGCTTCTGCGTTGGGTTCTTCCCCTCTATCTCCATACTCAGCAACCGATGGCATACTTTCACGGAATGCATCGTTCACCGTCTAAACATGACTTACATTACTTTCTACTTCCATTGCAGGTTCTACTAAACTAGCTCTATTTCCAATATACTGTTCACTAGTACTAGCATAATTATCAACCATTGTATCATTTTCTCCATGATTATAAAAGATCTTGTAACTCGGCACAAACCCAAGATAGTAAAAGTGTGACCATACTTCTTCTATCAAGATTAATCTACGATTCCGACAATTCGTACAAGGACAGTAGATTTTACCGGTTTTTTTCGCTTTTCTCTGCTTAGCCGCAAATGCCATGAATTCCTGCACACCTTCTCTGAATTCTTCCGTAAGTAGGCCCGTATCCGAAATTTGATGAGGCTTGTCCATCCATGATCTAAAATAATTATAAGGATTTGAAGAAGACATTTTTGTAAGAAATGGTAGATGAGAGGTTTTTTTGTGTTTGTGAATGAGAGGGTGGATAGATTTATATAACGAAAATGAAGGAGTTTTCCGACAGATTTCCGACGGATGTAACGGCTATTTTTAAACGGTCATGTAACGGCTACAATCCGTTAGAAAACTGTGGGTAACGTCAAACGGCTATATCTTCTGTCGGAAATCCTTCGGTTTTTTTTCCATAGATATTTTTCGTCGGAAATCCGTCAGAAATTTCCGACGGATTTCCGACGGGTCCAGTTGTCCGACGGATTTAACTTTCGTCAATGTTCCGTCGGAATTTTCCGACAGAATTTTCGCCGTCGGAATCTACCTGTTTTCTTGTAGTGTAAATGGGATCATACTCATCAGTCATATCATTTCACCACGTTAGATCAGTCAAGATCCGCCGTTCATATGACGTCAAATTCACTTTACCTTCAACTGTGAGTCGAACAAAGACAAAGAGACGTTATACTTCATATGTTTATTCGACAAGTCAAAAAATTTAAAGTATATTTCTCAGCCTGTGATTACATTCTTAATTGGTTAGTTCAGTATGGATTATGCTTAACGCTTAATATCACTAGAGTCAAGACTTTCAAAGTAAATTATGTATTGTTTATTTAACATGAATTTTAATACTTGAAAAGAACAATGGAAAACATCAGAGGAGTACAGAAAACAAAGTTTTCAACTAAAAAGAAAATACGACACTTAAAAAGGCACTTAACGTCATAGCAAACCCTCCACTGACCTCTAATAGCTAAGTTGTGGCAATTACGTGAAAACATAAACAATGATTTGTGAGTATACATTGAAATGTGTACTAACATGAGTCTAGATCATTCTGAACCTCAACAAAAGTATGTACCAACAACGACAATCAGAATAACCCATTATATCCCTTCTTTGAAGTTATGGTAATATATATATTAAAGGCTTATTGTTGTAAACGACAAAACAATGTGCATTTCTATTATGCACATTGTAATATCACATATCTTAGTAACAAAAGCCTTCACAATCACATCATTATAATGTGTATCTATATTATGCGTTTTTGATATGTTGAACCTTAATGATAAAAAATATCGTTAATCTCTTATTTTAGTGTTGGAATAAATATCAACATGACTGCAATCGTTGATACACATTACATATGCATTTGTTTCTATGGAAAGCATGTATTCATCATTTAAACTCGAGTTTATGTAAAAGTGATAGTCTTTCTTGTCCAACACCATTTAGCACACCTCTAACACTCTAACTCCTTGTAAGTTCGGGAACTCTCTGCCTGAGCAGAGGACAAAAGTACAGCCGTCCATATTTAAAGAGTGATAGCTCAATTAGTAGACGTAATCAAGGGTTGTTGATAACACCGCATTTTTACTCGTTTTCATATTCATTTAATTAGGTTTTCCATAAGAGTTAAGAGTGATATTTTGATGCTTTTTGAGCAAAATTCAATCAAATGTGGTCTCAAAGCCCTTCTCAGGTTATCTAGAAGAAAAATTGATGCAAAACGGAGCAAAACAAGAATTCTAAAGATAGGACAACCTCTGTACGTCAGACGTATGACATCAAATGAAGGACTTCCCACCGATGGATCTTCCTCATCTTTGGACACAAGATAGATGAGGATGTTAGGTTTTATTTCCAATTTATTTGAAGAATATCAGATGGTGAAAACTTGAGATATAGTCATTCCACTGTATACATGTTCTTATGGCTACCAAGTGAAGCAAGCACAGAAGCAAGAGATCGATCAATCTACGAAGAGGATCGACCAAAACCCATAATGCCCGATCAATCTACGGAAAGGATCAACTGAACCCCATAATGTCCGATCAATCCACCTAAGGGATCGACCGAACCCCATGATGCTCGATCTACCAAAAGGATCGACCAAACCCCATAGTGCACGATTAAAATCCCAAGGGTAGATTGATCAAACTCCGAGGCATAACATAATTTTTAGATTATTTTTCATATTGTTACGATTCATCCTAATCCTACAAAAAATTGGTTTTATCCATCCTCAGAGCCTATATAAGGAGGAGCTCGACCGCTGCACAACACACCTTCCCCACACCTTGAAATTCATCTATATGCTCTTTAGAAGTGATATACGCCTTCTTTCTCGCATTTGTTATTTCGTCTTTGTAATTTTAAGAAAATATTTCATCGTTTGTGATAGAAAAAAAAAAGTAATCCAATCTCTTTCTATTTACTGTGTTCATTCATCATGTCTCCTTCGTCACTAACTGTAACGCCCGTGTTCCAGAATTTTTGAGTTTCGAGTTGTATCACGGAAAATACAAGAGTTGTATTTGAATTTGTTGCGGGAACAAATTCATGTCGGGTGATTTTTAATACGGTTTTAAGTAAAAATCTTGACGGTTGATTAATGAGATTTTTGATACGGTTTAAATCAAAAATCTTGTTGGTAAAAATAGGAGATTTGATTAAAATTCTAAGTTAGAGTTTTGAATTTAATTAAATGGGAGTTTTAGAAGAGTGATTAAATTTTTAAATGGAGTTTAAAATTTTAATCTTTGACATGATTTTGGAGAAGGAAAAATGTTATTTCCTTGTTGAATTATTAGTGAAGTGGTAAATTTCAAATTTGGACTTTTTGAAATTTAACTAATTGAAGTTGATTTGATATTTGATTAAATTTCAAATGGGAGTTTTGAAATGAATTAAATATGTGTTTAAAGGATTAATTAGAGATTTTATAATTTTTTAAAAAAGGGATTTAAAAATTATAATCAAAGTGTACGATTCCATGAGTCAAAAGGAGGTGATTTTGTGTTGAATTGTTTTTAAGTGTGGATTAGTGGAATAATTCTCACACTTTGATAAAAGCTTTGGTTGAGAATTAATGGGGTTATTTTAATCCTAAGTGCTAATTCTTTAAGTGAGGTGAGGTTCTTTCTTCTAATTAATTCCCTAAGTACTAAAGAAAGAAATCATTTTCCATTTGTGCACTCCTCTTGTGCGATCTAAAGAGAGAGAGGAGAATTCTTTTTCTTTTTTGCTAAGTGTGAAAGAAAAATCTCTCTTGTTTCTCTTTGTTCTTCCTTTGTTCTTGAAATTGTTCTTGAGCTTCAAAAACTTCCTAGTTTATCTCTTTCAATCCTAAGGTGAGTGCATGACCATGAGCTTATCTATGTGTTTATGAATATTGACAATTTTATTCATGTGTGTAGACCAAATGTTATGAAGAACCAAGTTGGGTTCTAGAGTGTGCATATCATGATATGGTTGTTTTGGTAACATGTTTAATTTGTTAAATTTTTATAAACATATGTGTGTATAGCTTGTAGATGGGAGGATTGTCTCACTAAGTATTATCAATACTTATGCATCTCTTTTGATGTAGGTAAAGAGAAGTGTTGATCGTGGAATCATGGCTATGAAGAGGAGGATGATTCTAATCTCGGTTTGTTTGTAGTAATTTATAGAATTTATGCTTCATAAATTCGGATGTTATAATAATTTAAAATAATTACTATGTTGATGTTTTAATATGTTCTTGGTCGATTTTTATTTGTGGATTATGTAGTTACCCAAGAATATTTTGGTTGAATAATGGCATAAAAACCTTAAGAGCATGTTGAATAAATTTTTTAATAAAATAAAAGTCTAATGATTTCTTGGTGTTAGATTCATGAGTTTTGAATAAGGAAAATAAGTACGATATTATGTATGTCAAACAATTGTTGGATATATGTTCAAGATAAATGGGTATTTGAGAACTAATTGTTTGATTGTATGAATCATGGTTATGTCGATGAGGCATTTAGTTCTTTATTATTAAGTGATGATTCTTGATTTTTATTTGGTGTCTATAATTCATTATAGTGAGCTTGATAAAAAAAAAATTTTATTATGGGGTGGAGTTTTACTGTCGATGGGTACACAAGGGATGAACCTGATTTTTTTTTATTTGAGGTTTAAATTGGAGTTTATTTTGGTAATTTAATTAGTGTAGTAGGTGAAATGGGAATAAATTTTGTCGAACTAAGTTGAAGAATTGTTTAAGGGAGGAATTTAACAAATCGGTTGAATATGAGTAGATGAATATTCATGTGTTAAATTCATGTATGAAGAAATCGTTTTTTTTTTAGTAAGTTAAAAAGAGTAAGAATTTATATAAATAATTTTAGTAATAATTTAGAGTATAATTTCAAGTGTTAAAAATTATGGTGTGTTGTTTGTGAAACTAATCATTCGAGTTTGAGTTGAGATCTTGATGTATTCATGATTAGTTTGATGTTTAAAAGTTGGTTTGAAATGCAAAAAAAAAAAAAAAAAAATATTTTGGGTTCGGTTGTTTCACTAACACCCATGGATACTCTAGACATGTCTTGAGTTATTCCATTCTTGGTTTTAAAAGGGTGATTCGAAGGGGATCTCATGGTTTCTTTAACTTGATTGGCGATTTTTAGGGTATAATATTGTTTGCATGTTCTTCTTCTCTGCTCATTTATAACGCGTATAATTGAAGTCATGAATCAATTGTCGTTCATAAGATTAATCTCGCCATAACAAGTGAATTTCTCGAGCTAGTATTTGATCTTCGCGTCTTAACCTGCTATCTTTGAATCAAAGAGCTTAGTGAGTTTATCAAAACTAAAAAAAAATATTCCTAGCAAGATTAGTTCACTACAAGAAAAAGCCCTATCAGCGACTCCAGACAGCGACTACTACTGTAGTTGTAAAGTATAAGTACGTAAATACTACTAATACGCTACTTTTTAGCGGCAAATAAATCAAAGTCGCAGATAAGTGGGACAATAGTTTGCAAAAACCGGTAGTCGCAATATAGTGGGAAAGTTGCGACTAATCTGTGATATGCTCAAATTAATACCCTAAAAGTACTAAAGCAGTTGCTGCAGTATATCAGGGGTCGAACACAAGAACTCAAGAAAATTCACACAATAAATAATTTAGTGAGGATTAAGCTAAGCAAATCACGGTTAGACAGTAAATTAGAAGAACGAAATACGATTGGGTTGATTTAATCAAGGGAAGGATTAGGCTCGGGTAACTCGGAAATCAATGATAAATAACAATTAATCGTTAAAGTTCAATTCATTAAGGCCGTTCGAACTCAAACACGATAATATAGTCAACCAACTGTCGTTGCGAAAACTAACTAAGTCTAAAATCTAGAATTCCAAATCTCTTTGCAAATCCTACAAATTAAACCAGCAATTAATTCAAGTTTGATATGTTCACAATTCGATTAAACCAAATCTCTTTGCGAGATAATCAATTCTCACCAGTTTTATCAGACTTCATTGCTGTGTGCTAATCGATTAATCTAAGTTCTATGTTAAGTGATCGACTAGAAATAGCTTTGAGAACAACCTATGGTGAAGAACTATTCAGGTTATGAACCCTAACAAATCAATCATCATAAATCAGAGAAATCCATATGAAAAAACCCTAAACCTAAAATGAGACTACTCAGACATGATTGATGAAAAACAAGACATAACTGAATGATCATGAAATTAAATATAACAAAGAATAAAAACAAGGGTTCGGGATCTTCTATGATGAACAAAGTCTTGATCCGTCTCCTCACAAAAGCTCTCCAAAGTAAAGTATCCCTAACTAGAGTTTGCTTAAATAGGTCTAAAAACACGAGCTGGGCTTCTTTGTAAATAAGGGAAAGTATTGGGCTTCTTTTGGCGAGAATTCTCGTCCTTGGATATCTATCTCCGCGTCAGTTGCGTCGGTACAGATCGATCGATACCGATGGTGTCGATCGATACTCATGCTTCAAATCTCCGCTTCAGACGATCGACGACCTGGATGGTGTCGATCGATACTCAGGTTTCAAAACGGATTTCTACGGTTTACTCCAAAAGGCTCCAAATGCTTCCAAAATCTCCAATTCGTCCGAACGCTAAGACCTGAAAAGACTCCAGAACGATACAAAAACACTAGAAAGACTCGATAAAACAACTTATATCATGGCTGAAAACGGGTAAAAACCATGATATATCAATATGCGACAATTATGGTACCTATTTGAACCGTGTAAGTCTTAGTGCTTAATTAGTCGCAAGGTTTTACAGAAGTCTTAAAAACGTCGCATTCCTGTATAAAACATAATTTGGTATCTTCGCCGTTTCATTCGTTCTAGAGTCGACCTAAAACAGATATCCTTTCCTATCGTTTACTGGAGCTCCATAGGTACGAACCACTCTCCGATTTCAAGATTCCACCCTGCTCCTTTACGAGTTCCTTCGTAATTGAAGTTGGGGGTCGACATCTACGAAGGTCAATTTATTTTTCCTTCCAATCGATTTTATACTCAAATCTTAAACTCAAGTTCCGCATGACAAAGGACACGCCGCTTTGTTTTACTCATTCATTCCGGCATGTTCTTCGGATTTGAAGGAAATTCATTGACCCAATCATCAACAAGCCGTCGAATCTGCCAGATTTGTTGCTCGATTGTAAGCCTCTCGCCCAATGACTCCGCCTATGCCACCGAAAGAGTCTCGTTTCGGAGACTTGTATTAAACAAGGTAGTTTTATCAATGACTATCCCTTTACTTTTTAGCTTGTTTCGGAATGACTAACATTTTATAACCAATATGCTTGAAATTACAAGAAAAAATCGATTTGAATGACAAAGTGTCTTGATTCATAACATGTGTGGTATCAGATTAACAAGTGAAAGCAAATTTAGAGAACATGGAAGATTTCCCGTGAATATTATTGGTTTGTATATAAATTACTGCATTTATTATTTGATTGTCAGTTTCTTCAGATGACCAACTAAAATTGGTGGCTCTCCCTTTTGGTTAAATTGGGAGTTGGTGTTAAAGTCACATTTTCCTTTCAGTCATTCGTGAATTAAATTCTCCATAGTTGTATATAGCACCTGCATTGAATAACCAGGTTGTTTTGATCCATTGTTCTGTTTGAGGTGCAGAGATGTTCGCGGTCATTATTTTTAAGGAAAGAGGACTCACGTAAACAAAAACTAGAGGTACATCGATGAAATTAGCATAAACCAGTTACAATCTTAGCAGTTTTAAACTTCAATAAATTTCACAATTATTCATCCCATATTAATGACGATATACAAAATAACTTTTTGGCTTCGGCTGACCAATTAGAACAATTACACAAGTAGATTGATTTTAGTTATATAAACATTGAAGGTTTACTTGTGTATGTATTGTGTATAACAATTTTGAAATTGGGTTGTTTAACTTATCCACCTGTGTTATAAGTTTCAATGATTTAGATTGTCTGATTAACTGAGATTGGATTTTATCAAGTATAAATTCGGGAGTTATACCAAGTAATTTTACTATATACAAATTTAGTTATTACAATATTAAGATTGGCTATTCTTTTTGACACTTAGATATGACTAATATTGTATTAGTAAAATATTTATAGTATAGGGATTTACAATTTAAATATGTACAGTTTAGAATGCCATTGAATTTAACATAGATTACGCATATAGTCCGAGTTTTTGTTCTATCATTTGTTCCAAATGGTTTTTCCTTTCTTACAAAAATACAAACAATATATAGTACAAACTTGTTTTCCCGTCTAACTTTTTACTAATTCTTTGCAGAATGTCTGCTGTTGGTAAAAGTAAACGGAGCCGTGGCAGCACGGTTCTCCGAGGCCGTGATATCAGCTAATTCGACTTACTCACATCTGCGTTCGTCTTCTTCGCCGGCTTCAGTATCTTTTCTGCCCCAACAAAATATTACTCGAGAAGCTCCACGTGGTGGAAGTTCTTCTAATGCTAATCGCGAAGGACGGCGTCCAATCCCACCCCCTGCTCAGGAAATAGATGAAGAATTACCGGATTATGAGGACGCACCTGATGATTGTATGTTTCATATATCTAGACTTTTATGAATTATGTTTTTAATGAATTTTAAACATTAATTAATTTAAAAATTTGAACGTTTGGTTAATTTCTATTATATTATGTTTTGTTTTTAAGGAAATTTCAATTATATTTAATTACAAATTCTTACTAAATTTTTTTATAAAAATAATAAAAAATTTACGTAGTCCCAAATTGGTCCGAAAAGTCTCAATAAATGCGTTAATACGATCAGTCACAGATATGTCCCAATCATAGAGTCTCAACATCGTCGCAAAAAGCTCCAAAATATGTCCCATAGTAGTCACTAATTGAGCAACTAGGATGCGACTAACATGAGACCAACAACGTGGCAGTCGCATAATAGTATCAAAAATTAGAGTTGCAATTGAGTCATATAATTAAGACTCCGTTTTGTGTATATAGTTTTAGTTTTAGCGTGATATAAGTCGTTTATCGAGTCTTTAGTCTTTTTCGTTTAAGTCTTTTCGGGTTTTAGCGTTTGGGGAAATTGGAGATTTTGGAGACGTTTGGAGCCTTTTGGAGAAGAAAGTTTTGAAGCGATGTCGATCGACACCATCCAGGTGATCGTCGAGGCATTTGACATGGTATCGATCGACACCATCGGTATCGTCGTCACAGCGCAGCGGAGATAGATATCGAGGGCGAGTCAGCGAAAAGAAGCCAATCTTTCATTACTGAAATTCGTGTTTTTAGACTGTTAAGCAAGCTCTTGTCTTTAGGTTAAGGGACTTTTACTTTTTATTACGGAGCCACATTGAGATTTGAGAACTTTTGTGAGGAGACGGATCAGAGACTTTGTTCGTCATAGAAGATCCAGAACCCTTGTTTTTTTTTGTTTAATTTGATGATTTATTCAGTTATGTTATTTGTTTATCATCGTATAGTATCATTTTAGGTTTAGGGTTTTCCATATGGATTTCACGATTTATGATGATTGATTTGTTAGGGTTCATAATCTGAATAGTTCTTCTGTAGGTTGTTAAATTTAACCTGATCACTTAGAATATAGAACTGATGTCGATTAGACGGTCTGATAGATCTGATAAAACAGGGTGGCGATTGGATTATCTGCTGAAATTTGGTTTAATCGAATTGTGAACATATCGAAACTTGAATTGATTCTGGTTTCTTGTGTAGGATTTCGAAAGAGATTTGGAATTTTAGACTTTGACTTAGTTAGTTTTTGACGAGGTTGGTTAGCTATACTTTCGTGTTTGAGTTGAAGCAGACTTAATTGAATTGAACCTTAATTGATTAATTATTGTTTATCATTGATTTCTGAGAATTTCCACGAGCCTGTTTCCTTCCATATCATCAACTTAAGTTTAATTGATCATTTTTCTCGTAAATTATTGTTTTGCTTAGCTATCTGTCTTTATACATTGCGTGAGTTTTCTTGAGTTCTTGTGTTCGACTAACTTTACTGCAACTGCTTTAGTATCATTATAGGGTATTAATTTGAGCATATCAAATTTGGCGCGTTCGGGGACTAAAAATTCACTTTAGAATTTTAGTTGTCGATTTTGTCTAGTTAGTAAATCGATATCGTCGATCTCCATTGGTATCGATCGACACTGACGTCTGTTTTAATTTTGGTTACTTATTTTCTCTTTCTTTTGATTTTCAGGTGTATGCATCAGCGTGCAGGAGAAAGAAGGACACACTTGATGATCATCTCCTAAGCGAGCTTGAGCATACGAATAAATCGAAAAAGCTACAGTTGAGATGGATCTTCCACAAGGTTTGGTGCATGATGAGGAAGGTGAACAAATACCTCCTCCACAACCCCAAGCTGTTTTTGAGCAGGACTTGCGTTACAAGGCCGGATCATTACATCTTGATCGTGCGGCGATCCGTATTCATTTCGGAGGAATGACTTTGAGCTGAAACACTTACTTCACTCTTGTTGGACAGCACCCCTTCACCGGCCTCTCTCATAGGCACCATGGATCACATCGAGAATTCGAGGACTTGGTCACGGTATGAAGTACTGATAGTACCAGGAATACCTCTTTTAAGCTCTTTCCATACTCTCTTGGTGGAGAGGCGCTTCTTGGCTGAAGCGCTCCCGGATCTCTATTGGAGCGAGACCGAAGCGCATTCTGAACAATTTCTATGACGATGCGAGATCGGAGGAGCTCGGGAACAAGATCTCTCAATTTTCTCAGGTCAACCTGAGGCTTTGAGTGCGGTCAGATCTACAGGAGACTGTCCGCATCACGGTTTCGGTCAAGTTCAGTGCTCGGGATCTTTTAGGAGGGATTGATTGGCGGTATCGGATGGCCTGGATTACAGCAAGCAGGAACTTCCACTAGGATTCCCGATCTTTGTGAAGCTGATTGAGAACTTGGCGTCTAGCAATAGCAAGAATGCTGATTTTGAGCGGAAAAGGCTGTAGTGTTCTGGCGGCAGTTCACATTCTGAGGTTCAGGCGAAGCTAGAACGATGCACCTCTTAGTGGGAAAGGCGAAGAAGGCTGTACATTTTGAGAAATAGGAACATTGAAGATGAGGCGAGAGAATGTTAGCTACATTGGTGGTTACGGTTTTCGGGTCGCAATTTGGTTCTGACAACAGAAGCTTCAACGATCAGCAAGGTGGTTCTGAGTCTGGAGGTAACCAATCTGGTTTTGGTGCCACACAATTAACAAACCACTTCAAGCGGTGATTTTACTACCGTACGGAAATTCAGACACCACATTCTAGAGTGCAGAGTAAGGCAGATCTCTTGGAACAAATTCTGCGAGGGACAGAAAAGATGACTGTGGATTTCAATAGAAAGCTGGATAATTTATACTGATCTGAATGGGAGAATCGTCTCGAAATCCATCGAAGATCTTTGGAAAATCAAATAGCTCGGACATCGGCTGTCGAGGGAAAGATAGTTCAACCACGGCATGGACATGTCATCATGATCACCTCGGCCTAGAGAGGATTTTGAGCTGAGATGACTATGTCGTATCCATAATCTTAGTATCGACCGATACCCAGTATCGATCGATACTTCAACTTCTTGTAGATTCGAAGGTTGCGAAGATGGAGATAAAATTCTGAGATTCCACAGTATCGATCGACACCTACCGGTGTCGATCGACACCCGAGAGGCGATACCAAACTCCAGTATCGATGACACTCATCGGTATCGGTCGATACCCTGTGAGATAATGCGAGAAAAGGACAGAGATGGTTGAAGAAAGGGTACAAGCCGAAGTTGCTATCTATTATTCCCAAGCTGACAAGAGAGGAGTGGGAGGCTCTTAGAAGCAAGTTTTTGTCGAAAAAAATGGTTGCGGGACCTCCCGTTCTTACCACCACCGTGAGGCAGTTGACAAGAGGAAGACCAGGGAAATTTTCAGTTCCATGCTCCATCTCAGAGTAAACTTGAAGTCTCGTTGACTAGGTCTAGTCGGCGTCATGTCGGGCGATTGCGGAGATTGAAAGCTGATATGAGATCTCTAACACGCTTCTCACATCGCGGTTCAGCTCACTCACTTCTTCTGATTCTTGATTTACTGTTAAAATAGGAGATTGTCGATTCTACTGATTTTCAGGTTGTGGAGATGAGCGAGATCCAGGGTGCCTGATTTTGGAAGACCATTTATGGCTACTGTTGGCGCGATCATGGACACGCCTAATAAGAGAATCTCTTTCTCTTGCATTGGGAGGCGTTTTCTACGATGCCATTCCTTACGGAGGAGCACATGTCTCGCGCATCACCATTGCCTCTGGCGAGACTCGATGATCGATCGCTCGATGAGTCTTATGATGAACCAAAATCGCGATGTTTCAAATGAACCCCACACCACAAGAAAGTTGTGGAAGACCAAGCACAAAGAGGAAGGCGGCAGTAAGAAGATCAACGGTCTGCTAAGTTCACTTTGATTCCTCGAAGTGTGATGGAGATTCGATCGAATATAAGGTGAAGTGCAGGCGCACCGAAACCTTTCTCAGGTTAGAGTTCTCATTCCTACGGAGATGAAAGAGAGAAGAGGATATGATGAGCAAAACTTTGAAGCTGGAGATGTCGTTGCGGAGCTTATCTCGGAGTGAGTCCTCCACCTTGTCTGGCGATATCTTAGTCAAAGTCAGCTCGTGACATTAAGCAAGCTTAGTGGGAGGCACCCACGTAAGTCTATAAATATGAGTTTTTGTTTTTGTGTTTTGTTGTGTCTTGAATCGGTCGGAAGAAGGATGGTCGTTTTTGTTCATGTCGTGACCACCTTGGTATCGATCGACCCACCTTGGTATCGATCGACATCACCTTGGTATTGATCGACACCATTATGGTAACACCTCTTGTTCTTGACTATTTCGTTTTGTCCTTTAATTTCTTTCACCTTCTCTGGCTTGATAAACACTGGGGCGTGTTGTTTAAGTCTGGGGAGGTAATTCTTGACATTGTGTGTTCATTTTGAAAAAAAAAAGAAAAAAAAAATGATTTTCGTGTCAAAAACTTAGAGTCACTGTGCTCGGTTTTGATGTGCTGGTTTTGTTTTTGAGTGTATATTGTTCAGGTCAATATCGTTCGTAATGAAAATCAGAGGTAAACCAGCCAGAATTCATGGATTGTCTCAACAAGTTTTCAAAAGTTTTTAGCCAAATTTTGCACTTCATCATATAAGGTAAATGAAACTTGATTCATCATTCATTACCTAGCTAAGGAACTATTGCGTATGAAAGAAATGGTAGATCTCCCCGTGATAAGAACTGGATACATTGAGAGGTAAGGCAATTCGGTAGCTATTCAATACTGCGTCTCGAACCTTGATTTGTATATTCAGTTAAAAAGAGAATCATAAGAACTGGATACATTGAGAGGTAAGAACCGAATTCGGTAGCTAACACTATCAATACTCGTCAACTTGATTTGTATATTCGGTTAAAAAAAAAAAAAAAAAAAATCAATAAGTTTGTGAAATAAGTGCGGGAGTTAAATACGAAAAGTTGAATGAATTGTTCTGGCTATGGTATTGTATGACCAAAGAATCTAGAAAGTTCGTGGACATTGATTTTAGCGATGAAAGCGATGATAAGCTTGGATGAACACTTAGGGTCGAGTGAAGTCGTGGAAGGAATTCGATGGAGAAGTACATGGAGGTTAGATGAAGCTGATCGGCAACAGTGGGCGGGGAAGAGGGATCATTACAGCGATTTCGGTGCATCGGGATCTCAAGTTTTTCAAACCTCTTTTCTCAGCTTGTTTTCTGAGGCAGCAAAGGCTAAGTCTGGGGGTTGATATATCATGGATTTTACCCGTTTTTAGCCATGATATAAGTCGTTTTCGAGTCTTTCTAGTCTTTTTCATCATTTTAGAGTCTTTTCAGGTTTTAGCACGTTTAGGGCAGTTGGAGATTTTGGAGACATTTGGAGCCTTTTGGAGCAAACCGAAGAAAGTACCGTTTTGAAGCTGAGTATCGATCGACACCATCCCAGTATCGATCGATACAGGCAATTTTGAAGCATGAGTATCGATCGACACCATCCGGTATCGATCGATCTGCATACAGCGGAGATAGATATCGAGGGCGAAATTCTCGCAAAAGATACTTTCCTTATTTACAAAGAGGCCCAGCTCGTGTTTTTAGACTATTTAAACAAACTCTTGTCTTTAGGTTAAGGGACTTTTTTACTTTATTATTAGGACCATTGAGATTTGAGAACTTTTGTGAGGGACGGATCAGAGACTTTGTTCATCATAGAATCCGAACCCTTGTTTTTATTCTTTTGTTTAATTTGATGATTTATTCAGTTATGTTATTTGTTTCATCTATCGTATCAGTAGTCTCATTTTAGGTTTAGGGTTTTCTCATATGGATTTCCGATTTATGATGATTGATTTGTTAGGGTTCATAATCTGAATAGTTCTTACCATAGGTTGTTCTCAAAATTTTAACCTGATCACTTAGAATATAGAACCTAGATTAATCGATTAGGCACGGCATGCTAATGTGATAAAACCTAGGGTGGCATTGGATTATCGAAAGAGATTTGGTTTAATCGAATTGTGAACATATCAAACTTGAATTGATTCTGGTTTACTGTGTAGGATTTGCAAAGAGATTTGGAATTTTAGACTTTAGACTTAGTTAGTTTCTTGCGATGTTGGTTCTATACTTTCGTGTTTGAGTTGAAGCAGTAATTGAATTGAACCTTAATTGATTAATTATTGTTTATCATTGATTTCTGAGAATTTCCCGAGCCTAGTTTCCTTCCATATCAATCAACTTAAGTTTAATTCAATCATCTATTTTCTCATTTATTGTTTCTTGCTGATAATCTTTCATCTAGTGAGTTTTCTTGAGTTCTGTGTTACCCTAACTTTACTGCCTAGCTTTAGTATCATTATAGGGTATTAATTTGAGCATATCATAGACGCACATTTAGTCGCTTATTGGGACATTGTTGCGACTATGGACAATTTGCGATGCACCGTTAACGACTACGGGTCTTAGTCACACATTAGTCGTTTAATTGAATTCTGCGACTATCATGCTACGAATTGGTCAGTCCCAATTCTTGAGTTTTCTTGTAGTGGTTGACTCTGAAAGTTGACTAGTTAGGTTGCCTAGGATTAAATGTTTAGATTACGAAAGTAAGACTCTATATATAGTCAAGTTTTAAATTCAAAAACAAAGATTAAAACCGATAAAAAGAAGACAAGCATATTCAACCTTAATCATCATTTGAGTTATTCTAGTATATGAACCATGGAGATCCCTTTATGCCCAACATCTTTCCTCGTTATTATTATCAAAATCAAAATTCTCAATTTACTTTCCTGCATTCTACATCGTGACAACCAAAAACCAAATCTTTACTTTAGTTCTAGCTTAATCCTTTCGCATTTAGATTTGTCGTGCAACGTTATTTCCTTGAGGATCGATACCTTAAGTACTACAACAGATAACTATGCACTTACGACATATTTGCGTGTAGGAATTAAGGTTTTATTTACCTGATTTTTCCGTGAAAATCTAAGCACGCATCAAGTATTTTGACGTCATTGTTGGGGATATAATTGATTGCATACATATCTAATATTGAATTCAAAATCTAGATTACATTACTCACTTAATTTATTTACTATTTCAGGGACCTCAAAGATGTATATCGACGACTTTCCCGAAGATTTTCAGGATCTTACAATCCAACAACTACTCTTGCATTACGAGAAAGTGAAGCAAAACTATTTGGAATCACTAGCCTATCTACCACCAATCTCTGGAGACATTCATCACCAAAGAGCACCAGCTCATGCTCAGAGAATCAACAAACACCTTCAACACACCAATCTGGAATCTGCAAGATCGATCGATCGATCCCTCACATCAATCGATCAATCCCCTCACCCATCCAATCGATTGAAATATAGCAATAATTTTGAAATATTTAATTTAATTTATAACTATCTTTTTTTTTGGTGAATAATTAATTTAATTTATAACTATCGTTAATACAAAACACATCAAATAGGTTTTCTACTATATTTTCATCCCCTATATATTATTTGAGGAGTACACTTATAAATAAATATTAAAAGTATAAATATTTACATCATATTGTCATTACATCAAAGAACAAATTTTAATCTCTCATTAAAAGTATTTTAGTAATTAGTTATTATGTGATTATTTAATTAAATCATGGCCATCGAATTTTTTTTCCACTAATCATGGTCATCGATTCTTTATATACTTTTTGTTATCTTTTTTTTATTGCCTTTTGTAAACAAATCAAGAATTAAACATAAAATAAAACTTAAAACACACGATTTTAAATTCTAACCAATAATAAGTAAAACTAGATTACGATTTTGTTCATTTATTGACTTATAGATCACGAGTATAAACCTTATATCTCATCAATATTCTTTATACTCTAGATTACGATTACGTAATCTTAACAAAAGAATTTCTTCTCTCATTATAATAAAATCTTAACGAAAACTCATCTTAGCGTGTATAAGATTTCAGAATAAATATAAATATAAATTTATAATTCTGAATTTTAAAAAGATACATTAACCCGTGCTATAGCACGGGACTAATTCTAGTTGCTGAATTATTTTAAGAACATTTTTAACTTACAAAGTAAATCCTTACAAAAAAAATTATATCTCGGTTATGTAATAACCAAAGTCTACAAATATGTGTTATTATGGATGGATGGATTCGGATATCCGGATCCGCTTGAACAGTATCCGTATCTAGAATATCCGAATCCAAAATCCCCAGATATCTGAACCAGGATATCTGTGATGAAAATTTCAAATACGCGGACATCCGGATCAGAATCCAAATTTTGCCTATAATTATGAGTTTTACATTTTAACTTGAAAAACACACAAGTTTCATTAAAAAGCAATATTACAGGAGCCAACTGATTCAATGATTATGTGCTAATCCTTATTCTTAGAACATGAACACCAAACAGGAACCAGAAAAAAAAAACACAATACAGGATCCAACCCTAATCTCAAACAAATCAGCAATCCTAGATACAATAGCCCGAAATGAACACGAAACAGGAGCAAACAAAGAGAATATACCTCAAGAGAAAGAAAAAATACCTGAGAATGAGAGGAAGTAAACTATTATTTAGTTACTTTAGGTTGTCCAAAAACTGGAAAATCCGTAATTATATCAAAAAGAAATCGAAAGAGAAGAAAGAAAAGTCTAAGCGGAATATGAAGAAGATCTAAATCGAAGAAGAAGAGAAGAGGAAAGTTGGAAGAGCGGAAGAAGACAAAACCCTATGTTGTTTTCGTAGAAGAAGATGAGAAAAGGAAAGTTGGTAGACAAAAGAAAATAAAATTTATTTTGGGGCAAGCTCAAAAAAAATAAGAAGAAAGAAAAAAAAGTTTTTTTTTTGCCAAGCACAAAGCCTACTATCGGCCCACATATATATATGGATATCCGGTTCTATTTTGGCATACTATCCGGATTCACAATTTTACTATTCGGATCTGGATTCAAAATCTCTGAATATCCTAAGTTTTGAATCCGAATCCGGATATCTGCGGATCAGATCTTAGATTCCGGATATTTTTTTCACCCTAATGTTATAGTACGAATATAGATATATATTTTGTTTTCGGACTACCTTTTAATAAATAATTTCTCTTCACAAAAATCAAATTTGTGTTTTCTTAGGTGTCTATGTTTGGTTGACCTGAAGTCAATCACTTTCACCTGAATTCAATCACTAGTCCAATCCACATGTTGGTCATCGTATCATTTTTTTTTTGGGTTGAAATGTCAAATTTATTGAAATCATATCATTTTCACAACATGTTGTACAAGTTATACGTTTTGTCACCATTTTATAAATTATTTTTGGTAATCAAATTTCACAATGTTATTTAAAAAAAAATCACGATGTGCAAGGTCTACGATATAACCTAGTATCTACTATATATAAAAAGGATATAAAAAATTTGAATAAAACTTTTAACGATTCAACCTTAATATAATGTGTAAAACATAAACAATATAATACGTAATTAAATTTAAAATTTTAACTATATATCTACTAAAAAAACAAAAACATCATATTTAATATAATTTTACTATAATTATGAGTGTTATGATTCGTAAGTACAATTATATGTAAATTTGTAACACTTTGTAAATTACTGTTCGAAAACCAAAATATTAGAAATTTAAAACCTAATTCTCAACCTAACCAAAATCTGAATTGAATATCATTACCATTCTTCATCTATAAAATAAAAATATTTAATTTATCAAACAAAAAAAATATATTGCTATTTTATTTAATACTTGAGAATAATTTCATACATGTACATAACACAAAACATCATCTAGTATAAGAAAACTATCATAACAATGTTTAATATGGAAAAATTTCCGGATTTAACATGTGTAAAATACGTAAGTAGCAGAATGATTATATAAAAATACCTATTTTCTTAATTTTAAACTCAAAAACTAGTTTTTCAACCAATATATATTTTTGGTAACAAAAAGTATTGATCAGATATATTGATCCGTAAACCCTGAAACCCAAAAATGATAGCTCGACTCTCAAATGATCAGATCCATTAAATGATAAACTCAATAATAATAGCTAATTGATGAGTTCTAGAAATATGGTTTATAAACCCCATTAATCGTTTGACATGGGATACGACTTACGACTACTATTTATTAATTTCATTCTATTTCTGTTTATTGGACAGTAAATCTCTTCTGCTCTTTTTAAAACTACAAATCTATTTTTAAGGGAAGAAACAAATAGTAAAAGGTTGCTAGGAGTTAGAACATTAATTTGTAACATGTAAAATGAAGTAACAAGAGTTTTCCTAAAATAGATTACGTTGACGGACACGGTGGTGAACCAATGAATTGTAACATCAATAATTAAAAAGGTTTAACCAATCATTTCTCTATTGCCTCCTACCACAGCTATATTTGCATCACACCATCGTTCTTAAGCTAAAAACCAAACCCTTTTCAATGTCAATCTAATTTTCAATCTTCCCATTTTTTTTTCCCTCTCCTTACAAATTACTCAATTTAAAGTTGTAAATTTTTTGAGGAGAACGAGAGGGTGGTAGTACTATTCTCATAATGTTCACGGAGGCGGATAGCATTCCTAGGGCAAAATATGGCAACATGATGCATTCTGATCCGAATCTTTCCTCCACGATGGCCCAACAAACAGAGGAAGAGTATGGCATACGCAACAGCAGTGCATCTGCGGTTGGCACGGGAATGTATGATAGAATGAGTTGTGAAGGTTCTCCAATGATGATGTCTCCTTGGAACCAAGCAACTCCATTTACTCAAACACAATGGTCTAGTGTTGAAGAAAATCTACCCCAAAATGGCCTTATTGGCTCGCTTGTCCGCGAAGAAGGTCACATTTATTCATTAGCGGCCACAAAAGATCTTCTTTATACTGGTTCCGATAGCAAGAACATACGTGTGTGGAAGAATCTAAAGGAGTTTAGTGCATTCAAATGTAACAGTGGATTGGTAAAGGCCATTGTTATTTCCGGGGAAAAGATTTTCACAGGTCACCAAGACGGAAAGATTCGAGTTTGGAAAGTCTCCCCTAAGAACCAGAGCTTGCACAAACGTTCTGGAACATTACCAACTTTGAAAGATATATTCAAGGCATCTCTCAAACCAAGAAACTATGTTGAGGTGAAGAAACACCGCACCGCTCTTTGGATCAAACATGCCGATGCTGTTTCATGTTTGAGCTTAAACGATGAACAAGGGTTGTTGTATTCTGCTTCATGGGACCGGACCATTAAGGTGTGGAGGATTGCTGATTCAAAATGTCTAGAATCGATTCCAGCACACGATGATGCTGTAAACTCGGTCGTGTCAACAACGGAAGCGATTGTTTTCTCTGGATCAGCTGATGGGACAGTCAAGGCATGGAAGAGAGACCAACAAGGCAAATACACAAAACATACACTAATGCAAACACTAACAAAGCAAGAGAGTGCAGTCACAGCTTTAGCTGTAAGCAAGAACGGCGCGGCTGTGTACTTCGGTTCCAGTGATGGTTTGGTCAATTTTTGGGAGAGGGAGAAGCAATTGAACTACGGTGGTATTCTCAAGGGCCACAAGCTGGCTGTTCTTTGCCTAGAAGTGGCAGGGAGTCTTGTCTTTAGCGGATCGGCTGATAAGACAATATGTGTGTGGAAGAGAGATGCAAATATTCATACATGCCTCTCTGTACTAACAGGTCACACAGGTCCTGTAAAATGTTTGGCAGTAGAAGCAGATCGCGAAGCCTCGGAACGTCAAGACAAAAAATGGATTGTATATAGTGGAAGCTTGGATAAGTCAGTAAAAGTATGGGGAGTTTCAGAATCTCTCATTGACATGAACCAAATGGGTATGATGCAACAGCAACAGCAACATGTTATATCGCATTCTGAACCATTCATGTCTGATGGCAGTTTCTCTTCATCAGCTGGTGGAGCTAGCAGTCATCGAAGACACTAATCTTGGTTCGTGATTTGGCTTTCAAAATACTAAATCTGTCTGAATTATTCATTTGTTTTATTGTTAATTAAATTTGAATGAAAAAAGAAAAGAAAAATCTAGTTTTATGATGCAGTATTATTGTACAATATGGAGTTTGAACTACTTTTTTTGTTTATTATGAAGGTTTGTTGTAATTTTCTTATATTTGTGACGAAACCTGTAACTCTTTCAAACTTTATTATAATTATTACTGTCGTAAACTTATACTAGATACTATCCCGCACTACAGCGCGGGATTATTTTTTTTTAAAAAGTAATGTTAAGTATTTTTTTGAAATAGTTACAGTTATAGTATTATAAAATATATTAAAATATGTAATATTATTATTTACAAATATGAAATCATCGGTGATTATTTGATGTATTGTAATATATTGGTAATTGCGAATCCGGTAATTTTGTTGATACAATATTATTATTAGTGTAAATTTGATTTAGTTC
This sequence comes from Boechera stricta, assembly GCA_018361395.1. Classification (NCBI taxonomy): domain Eukaryota; kingdom Viridiplantae; phylum Streptophyta; class Magnoliopsida; order Brassicales; family Brassicaceae; genus Boechera; species Boechera stricta. The sequence continues at coordinate 6,878,773 of CM031541.1, forward strand.
ATATTAGTCGAGTTTAAGATATAAATATGATTGTAAATATAACATGAAATCTATACATTTAGAGAAGAATATTTTGTTTATCTTGTTGCATAAGCTTTTATATTGTTTAGCTTGTAGAGGAGTATTTTGAATTCAATTTTGTTTTATTTTAAAAGCTTGTCAAGAATTCTAAGAATTTAAATCCTTAAGTTATTTATGAGATTTTCTTTATATTGTATATGTGTTTGTTTTTCAGATTTATTGTTAAGATCTATTTTAGGTCATTTTATTAATGTCAAGGACTAAAAATTATTTGGATTCTAATGATTTTGGTTTAATATATTTTTAATTACATCCATATACATGATTACAGTTATGTAAGGAAAAATTAAAATAGATTTAATTATGTTTTTAAATGTAAATTAAAATTACAAATATAATCTTAATGAGAGATTATAATTTGATCTTTGTTATAATTTGTTCTTAATGAGAGATTATTTTTTTTAATTTTACTTCCCAAATAATAATAAGGGGATATATGATATATCGACTAATATATATAAACTCAATTAAATTTTATATTTTTGATTGATTATTTAAGATAATATTAAATAATAATTTAACTTTTTAATCAAGTTACTATATTTATAATAATTTAAACTTTTGATCAAAATAAAATATTTCTGATATTTAACTTTTTAATATTCGATTTTCTTAAAGAAAATAAATTAGAATATTCATATTATAACAAAAATATTATTTTGATTTTCGAAGCTTATAAACTTTTCCTACCTATTTATCATTAATTTCATTATTTTCCTTAAGGAAACTATGAAAATCAATATATTAATATCGTATAAAGTTAATATATTAAGAAAATCAGTAGAATAGATATGGAAACTTATGAAAGTAGTATTTTCCATCGGAAAAGCATATTCCTTAAATAAATCCTAATATATTGCAAACACTAAACAACACTTGAAAATATAATATTCTGTGTAGGTTTTGTTTATTGGTGCTATATATTGCACGGGACAATCTCGTTAATGTATCTTAAAAAAAAATCAAACTTTCATCTAGTTTTATTAGGCCAAATTGGTTTCCATAACAAACCACCCATATTAGTTAATATCTCCTATAAATTTGGGATATCATTATCAATACTCTCGATTTTTACTTTATTTTTAAAAAATTCTCTTATTACTAATTTACTAAATTATCCATAATGAGAGATTAAAATTTGTTCTTTGAAGTAATGACAATATGAAGTAAATAATTACCCTTTATGAGGTTTATTTTATAAAGGTACTTCTCAAATAATATATAGGGGATAGTAGTGCATGCATCTCGTAAGTGTTTTCTTGCATTTTTTTATTGTTGTTAATTCAATAACAAACAATTACTCAAACTACAATTTTTAAAATTCAATATGGAATAATATTTGAATAAAAATATAGTTTACGTGTTTTTTATTTATATACAATATATGTAAAATTTTAATAATAAATTTAAATGGTATCAATGTAATTATTTGCAAATAAAATTTTATTTTTCAGTATTTATCTGTCGATAAAATATATAGAGCATTATTATAGTCTATGATATTGGAAAACGATTTGAGAAATGCTATAATTTTACATAAATTAAATAACAAAAAAAAACAACAGCTATCAATAAAACGGATACATTGACAGTTTGTTTAGGAAGAAGAATATAAAAATAAATATATTTTTATTTAACTAGTCACATAACAAAGTTTTGGTTCAATTAAGTTGAGAGAAGAATTTTTTTAGTATTATGGGCATATCCTATACTATTAACCAGGAAGTACAAAATAGAAACTAACCTAAAAATTGTTAAAAATTACATTACAATGACATGGGTCTTTAGTGTTTTTTTAAAAATAAATTCATTAAGGGTACTACAATAGTAATCACAAATCAATATAATTAAATTACAAAATCTTAAATAACTCTTATATAATTATTAGTTTCCAAGTAAAATTGAAAAACTAAGATTTGAATTAGACCATATTATTTATTTTCAGTTATTATATTTGTAAGATTTTGTTAAGATTTAAAATTATGATTCTTCTATCATCTTTGTTTGATCTTATTTTCAAATTATATATAATAATAAATATATATACAAATTGTATTAACAAATATGATATTTCAACAGTAATTTTGTAATTTTTTAAATTTATTAATTAACATTTTTCTTAAAAAAAGCCATTACCCCGTGATATAACACGGGTTAATACCTAGTTTGTTTAATTAAGAAGCTTTCATGTGATTTTTCCATGAAACTATGTTTGTGGCACTATCCATAAACATTGAAGAAGGTCTGTAAACCAAAGAAAAATAACTAGAATTGACGTTGTGACTTATTACTTTTTAAGGGAGAACGGACATTGGTAGAATATGTGTGTCTCTGGGAATATCAATTTTTACAGTGATGGAATAGCCTCATTTCTCACGATCTCCGACGCCGATAAAGCCATGGTTCGCCGACGTCGGGTTACCTCCATCCCGCGATGCTCTGTTCTATGTCTAGTTTTAGTTCTCTCTAGTGGTCTTTCCATCGACTTCAACCCTCGCAAGGAGTATGAGAGGAAGTTTCCAGCCTCTAAGAGTGGTGTTTGCTCCTTTTTCCACCGGTGGTTACTGGTTAAGAGAGTTCCCGGCCTCCTTGACCGGAGAAACCCTCGCTGGTTATCGGGTGACCAATCTCGTTCAAACTTCCGGTTTTGGGCTGCAAAGACTGAAGTATTGAACTTGGCCCAGGCCCATCAGGTTTTCAATTTGGATCTTTCCTGACCCGTCAAGCTTCGTGGGCCTAAAGCCATTTTGACCCATCCAGATGTACCTGGCCTGCCCCAATTTTTTAATCCAGGTATTAATCTAACAGTTACTCGTAAAATTAAAGTTAAATCTAAATAATTTTCACAAAGAAAATTAAAAAAATAAATAAAGAGTTATATGATAATTTAAGGAATATTAAAAAACAAATTGAGAAAACATAAAAACCCAAATTCAGTAAAGCGATGAGGAACGTGTGTTCACAGATATTTGATAAAACGAAGTAAATCCATCTCTAGCCGTAATTGGCTGTTGCAGCCACACCCTCCTTATCCAAAATCTCCTCCTTCCTTAAAAACAAAGCTTCTCCACTTTTACTTCTCCTTTCCTTGAGTCGCTTCACTTCTCTCGCATCCTTCAAAACTCATCCACAGGTATCAATAATCTCTCTTCTCTTCCGATCATACCCACTTCTTGAATCTGTTAATTTACTGAATCTTGCTTTCTTTTTCAGCAAGGAATGGCGACAGCAGCAGCACCAGCAGTGATCTCATGGACAAGATCAGGGATTGTGTCCAAATCTGGACAAACACAGAAGAAAACTGAGATGAAAATTTCTTACATAAGTGGACTTAATTCATATGGTGGTCTCAAGGCACAGAACAACAAGGTTGTCTCAATGGGATCACCACTTTGCACAGAACAGTGCTTTGCTAATGTTGTGATGACTCTCAAGGGAAGAAGAGGCAGAGGCAGTGGAGGAGCCTTATCCACCACGTGTAACGCTGTCGGAGAGATTTTCAAGATTGCAGCAATCATGAATGCTCTTACTCTTGTTGGTGTTGCAGTTGGATTCGTTCTTCTTCGAATCGAGACTTCTGTTGAGGAAGCTGAAGCCGAGTAAATAGAGTAAATTTGCTGTTCTTATAATTATATGTATATTTTTTTTGTTATTGTTGTTGTCAAGCTTTGGTAAAACTTGATGATGTTACATTTGTTTAAGAAGCTCTTTTCTTGGTAGATGTTATTGGGAAGCCTCACTAATTAATAACTCTGCATCTACTTTTTTATCCATGACCTCTATTGCTTCATTTATCTCTTCTTGTCAAAATTTTGTATAATATTGCGAAAACAAATGAAATTGGTTCATATAATCTACTGGTTTTCCTATTGAAATCTGAAGTGTTACATGATTTTATCAAGTTAGGAGAGAATAATCTTGCTATGTGAGGTAGCCATTTCGGCTTATTGAAACATCATGTGTCCCCCAATTGATGGAGTTTTTCGAACAAACGTGAAATCCCTATGCCCTCCAAATTCAAACATAATCAACCCCTTATCATCGTGTAACCAAAATATGAAGGCATCCCTTGAGACCACCATTGGTCTTGCCATGGTAAGTCCTAAGCGCAAGCCCTCTACAAAATCCTTCAAGCCCTCTACGCAAGCCTCAACGAAAACCCTCGATGGTTAGGAGTTTGTCGCTAGGTATTTGACCAAATAGGATCGTCCGGTTCCTATAGAACCTATCACTAAAATACTCCTAGAGGGGTAATCATCGTTTCCACAAGCACAAATTATTGAATTATCAATAATCAAAGCGAAACTTCTCGCCATTATGCAGTCAACCGCCCCAACCGACCCATCTCTGCTCCATGTATGGCTTGGGTTCTCGGACAACATTCAGGCCTTTCGCCTCTGCCATTGATTCTCCAATGATGTACTCTTTTTTCTTTGCTCGGTTTTATCCCACAGATTTTTCCAAGCAAGGTTTTAAGGAAGTAGCATCTCTTTCCACTTTCCATCTTCTATTTCCTCATTTCTCCTTCCTTTTCTCAATCTCTCTTCATAACTATAGTTTTTTTTTCATAACTATAGTTCATAACTATTCTTTTGTATCAGTAACCTTTTTTGTTTAATACAAATTAACCCTTTAAACAAAAAAAAATGATAACAAAATTGAAAATTGGACTTATGATATTTGAATCAGCGACATCTCCCCCATAATGCACCCTACAACTACTAGCAAAACTAGTAACCTTTTCAGAGTAACGGCCAACTAAATTGATAAAGTCTTGAGTGGCCACAAGCGTAAGCCTGGCTAGCTTATAATCAAGAGCAACTATGAGGATATCTCATATATGCATTACCCTAGAACGCATCCTTCTTTGGTCGATACGAATGATTTAGCGTTCAAGCAGTTGAGATAACATTAAACGTGCATCATCGCACTCAGCCAATGTTATCGAGAAGCAACATTGCCCTCTTCCATTGATCCTAGCAAACGCACAGGCCTCTATTTTAGGAACTCTTCTCACTTACCAGGTCAGAGATCACACCATCAAGTCTCACCAACCACGTCTAATCCAAGTTGTAATATTCAGGTCGCCCCTGAAACTTAAAAGCCCAAAGAAGATAAAATTTTGGGCATTATTTTATTATTTTGTCATCTCGTTAAATTATTAAGGGTTTAAAGCCCAAACGGATTTACAGAAACGGAAGGCGCGAAAGCCCACACGACGCATTTAAAATAAATATGTAATATAAATAAAACACAAATTAGTCATTTTACTCCTACAACCAAATAACTTACTTTTGTGATTGAAATTTAATATCAATTTATATGAAAATCTTAACCCGTGCATAAGCACGGATCAGAATCTAGTTAAGGTTTAAAGCCCAATCGGATTCACAGAAAAGGAAGGGGCCGAAGCCCGACAGCAACGGGACGCGTTTAACTAGAGTGGGCAAAAAAATCATAACCGAAAAAACTGAACCGAAATAAGTGATTTGGTTTGGTTTTCTAAAAACTCATTTGGTTGTCATTTTTATTAAGTTTTCGGTTTAGAATTGGTTTAGTTAAAACCATAAAACCGAATGGTTATTTTGGTTTTTCATAAAATTTAGAATATTATATATAATTATATTTGTTTAGTTTATATTGTGTTTAATAATGTTTTAAATGTTTTTGTTTATTGGGCTTATAAGTTATAATTATTTAACTCTTAGACTTTTAGTAATTTAAAAACCAAAAACTTAAGAATAAAAAGAAAATTTGTATAACAGATTACAAATCCTAATCACAAATTAGGATTTGGGTTTACAAAACAAGATTTGGATTAATATATTATTTATATTTTACGTTTAAATCAAGGTAATCTAGTGAGACAACCTTTGTTTCTTATGTTTGATCACTTTCTATGCAGCAAATATATATATATATATATATATATATATATATATTTTGGTTAAAACATGGAATAACCTAAAAAAACCGAAACCAAACGGAACCAAATTACATATGGTTTTTGTATGGACTTATTTTTTATAAAACCGATAAACCGTAAAACCGAAAAAACTAAACTGTACCCAAACCAAATTACATACGGTTTTCATATGGTTTCAATTTTTGTAAAACCATTAAACCGTGAAACCGAAAAAACCGAACCGAAACCAAACCAAAAAACTATACACCCACCCCTCGGTCTAAGAGTCCGACTCAACATCCGAAGCCTAAAAACACGCCACATGGTCATCGCGATTCTTCTCCACTCCTCACGTGGAGTCATGTGGCTAAGTGTGGCGATACTCCCGACTTGCGAGATCCAAGAGGTGACGACCAGCAGACTGGAGACGATGGCGAGGCGGCATGAGCGGTTCTCAGCCAGATCTAAAGAAGAAACAGGCTCAGCAGAACAAAAATCACCAACCAAATCGTCACGGAGCTAGAAGACCACCGAAGAAGACAGTGACGACTTCAGACTCGGGAAACGGGACCCGACTACCACGAACACTCGGTGAGTGCACGACGGCCGAATGCTCCCAAGGTTTTTTTTAAGCCCAACCACTAGATGCGAAGGGAAGAGGAGAGAAAGAGAAGAAGGAGAAAAAGAGAACAGAAGAAAAGAAATGAGAGGAAAATGCCGGCAGCGGGGCTAGGTTTCCAGTGAACCAGAACTCTTTCTCTCTCAAAAATACGAGAGAGAGAAGATGATGAGGACATCATCTTCGAGCTGAATGGAGATGATGCGGAATCTTGGGAGAACCAAATTCCATACATTCCAACCGGCCCTCTTACACGCCAGAGAGCTAAAGCATTGAGGCACAAGTTCAATGGATATGTGGAATCAGCATTGGAGCAAGCAGGAACTCCACCCAGACTGACCTTGCACCAGCTTCTCAACAAACACCACGGAGGGAGCGATAGAACCAAGCTGGACCAAACTTCAGCATTTGACTCGATCGAGTCCTCAAGCTCGACCACCCAACTCGACGAGCTAGGTCGAGCTAAGTCACCACCAGTCGCAGACGCGACCAGCTCGACCACCAGACTCGACGTGCCTAGTCGAGCCAAGCCACCGCCAGCTGCAGACACAACCAGCTCGACCACAGCACTCGAGTTGCCAGGTCGAGCCAGTCCGAAACCCGCAGCAGACTCGACCAGCTCACCTCTTGACTCGATCGAGCCTGCACCGTTTTCGCCTTCGAGCTTCGTTTCTGCACCATGGCCACTTCTCAGCATCAAGACACGTGAGTCTAGTGTCTTCACTGTCATCATATAGTGAAGACACACAAAGACGTGCTAAGGCATTGTACTCTTTTTCCTTACCATCAGTTTTGTCCCAAGGGGTATGGGTTTTCTGAGGAAGGTTTTAACGAGGCAACATCCTTAGTGCGCAAATTGGACTTGTTCTCGGTCTACTACATCTTTCACAGGTCCAAGAACACTTCAGAAGCTGAGCGCCAAGAACAAGACCGACGAAATGCACGCAATTCTGTTTTTAGCTCAAACTTTCCATTTTTGAGTTATTTCCTTATTTTCGCAAACCTTGCTGTTTTTGCTTGAACTACTTGTTGTTTTTGGTTGTTTGTGACGTTTTGACATCAAGAGGCTATTATATAAAGCCTAGGTCGTCCAAATAATAAAGCAGACTTTTACCCTAATCACAAAAACGAGTTAAACTCTCTCTAGAGGCAGCAGCCGCTTCCTTCTCTCTTCTCTTGCTTTGATCGAGTAATCGGACTCTCAAACCTGAGAATCACTTTGTGTTCATCACAAGACTTCCGCATCTTGTGTGGTCTCACATCGCTCCATCAGTTTTTCCTTCAATAAGGGCTTCTCTCCTGAAGAAGAACAACACCATCGTTTGAAGCTTCTGAGTTTTGAGACTAGGCGTGTATCATTTTTTGGTATCAGAGCTAAAGTTCCTTCAATCAGGTTGTGTCTAAACCTATCCTTGCTTTCAGTCGATTTTGCTTTAGAAGTTCTTAGAGAATTAAGTTGTTAGGTTGTTTCAACTGATAGCTTATTTTTGCGCTGCTTCTGTTTGCTTATCTTGCTGTTTGCTTCTGTTTCCATCGTTTGCTGTTTCTGTTTAGGACGAAATTTTTGTTTCAGTTTGTTAAGTTGCTAGTTTATTATTTCAGAAAAGAAAAGAAAAAGGTTAGGTTGCTGAAGGAATCGTTTAGCTTGTGTGTTTCACCTTGTTAAATTATTTGCTTCTGTTTTTGTGTGCTGCTTGTTTAATCGTTTAGAACTGAATTGAATCATCATATTAAGCTATTGTTGCACCATTAGAGACTGAATTTTTCGTGGCTGCTAGGGTAGAGAAGGCGAAAATTAAAACAGGAAATTAGGGCTTCAATAGAATAAGTGCAGTTTCCTTTTTCTGTTTGTGAAATTTCCTTTTTCTTGCAATCTGTTTGATTCTTTCCAGAAAACTAAGCTTGTGATTTTTCCTGTTTTGTGCAAGGAGAAATCGACCTCAATGGCTGAAAACTATGAACAAGTCGACGCCAACAATGCCATGATTCAGATGATGGCAAATATCAACACTCAACTCCAAGCTCTCACTAACCGAATGGACCGCATGGAGAACCCTCCCATGCCTGCAAGAAGAGAAAATGGACCTGAACCGAATCAGAATCGAAGGGTACATGATCCAGGCGATCTGCCACCGCCCCCACCACCACGAGCTAGACATGCTTATGGAGAGCATGAACCAGAGTACCMGCCACCACCGCCCCAGCACTCACCAGACCTAAAATTAAACGCACCAAACTTTGCTGGAAGAGTGGATCCTGAAGCTTACCTAGAGTGGAAAAGAAGGATGGATAAAATTTTTGGCTGTTACAATTACACCGAGGCGAAGAAAGTGGCCTTTGCAGCAGCTCAGCTGACCGACCATACCCTTACATGGTGGGATCGAGATGTGGCTGATAGGAGACGTTACCAAGACCATCCTATCTCTACTTGGCACGACATGAGACAGTTAATGAAAAGGAGATATGTGCCACCACATTTCCACCGTGAGCTGCAAAAGAAATTCAGACGGCTTACTCAAGGCAACAAATCAGTGGAAGAATATTATGAGGAATTTGAGCATCTCAGGAATCGCCTTGAATTAGATGAAGCACCAGAGACACTCATGGTTCAGTTTCTGGATGGGTTACAAGAGCGGATTGTTACAAAAGTGGAAATGCAAGTATATCATCAGATGGAGGATCTCCTGCACTTAGCAATCCAAGCTGAACAACAAATCAAGAGAAAGAACTCAAGTTTCAACCGAAATAAAAATACTTGGAGTTCAGCGCCAAAACAAGCTGATAAGGGCAAAGCAGTTGTGATTGATTCACGTTTTAAACCAAGAGCTCCTGAACCATCTAGAGACACCAAAACTGAGCCCAGACGTGATCATCAGCCTAGGAACCAACAAAATCAGCAGAGGAGCCGAGACATTACCTGTTATAAGTGTCAAGGCCGAGGGCATATATCCAGGGATTGTCCTAATCAAAGAGTGATGATCCTTACTGAATCTGGGGATTATGAATCACAAGATGAAGAAGAGGCTGAGGGGAACGCTGATGAGGAGATTACAGAATTTCCAGACACCGGAGAGCTTCTAATGATGAGACGCATTCTCAGCACCATGATAGAACCTGAAGAGAGTGCTCAGCGTGAAAACATCTTCCATACCAGATGTACTATCAAGGGGAAGGTATGTTCTCTGATAATTGATGGGGGTTCTTGTACTAATGTTGCAAGCCTCTATATGGTTGAGAAACTAGGCTTGGAGAGAACTAAGCATCCGAGACCTTACAGGTTGAGGTGGCTCAATGATAAGTCTGAGTTAAAGATCACTGATCAAGTGACAGTTCCATTTAGTGTGGGGCGTTACAATGATCAAGTGCTCTGTGATGTGGTTCCAATGCAAGCTGGCCATCTCTTATTGGGACGTCCATGGCAGTTTGACAAGGAAACCACGCACAATGGTCGCACCAATTTATACTCGTTTATTCATGATAAAAGAAAAGTGAATTTAGCTCCATTATCACCTCAGCAAGTTCATGAAATGCAAATTAAGATGTCTAAAGAAAAGAGTAATGGTGCTAAATCTAACTTCCTAGTTAACACTAGTGAAGTGAAGAGGGCTTTAAAAACTACTTCACATACTGTGCTACTAATGGTCTTTAAGGAGCTTTTGAGCGCAGGTCCTGCAGCTGTGGAGTTACCTAAGGAGATAAGTCAGCTCCTAGGACAATTTGAGGACGTTTTTCCTAAAGAGATACCGGCTGGACTGCCACCAAGCCGAGGGATAGAGCACCAAATCGATTTCATACCTAGTGCACAACTTCCAAATAGACCAGCTTATCGTGTGAATCCAGAGGAAGCAAAAGAGCTTGAACGCCAAGTTAGGGCACTAATGGAGCAAGGATATGTGAGGGAGATTCTTAGTCCCTGTGCTGTACCAGTCTTGCTCGTGCCTAAGAAAGATGGATCGTGGAGGATGTGTGTCGACTGTAGGGCGATCAACAACATAACCATCAAGTATAGACATCCTATTCCACGCCTTGATGACATGCTGGATGAGCTTAGTGGAGCCACCATCTTCTCCAAAATAGACCTGAAGAGTGGATATCATCAAGTCAGGATGAAGGAAGGAGATGAATGGAAGAAAGCATTCAAAACGGAACAAGGACTCTATGAATGGCTAGTCATGCCGTTTGGACTCTCAAATGCACCTAGCACATTTATGCGTCTAATGAACCATGTTCTTAGAGCATACATCTGTAAGTTTGTGGTTGTGTATTTTGATGATATTTTGATTTATAGTTCTTGTTTATCTGACCATGTGACACATCTTGAGTTAGTCTTGAAGACTCTCCGCAAGGAAGGTCTTTATGCAAACTTAAAGAAGTGCACATTCTGCACTAATGAGCTTGTTTTTCTAGGATTTGTTGTGAGTTCGCAGGGACTACAGGTTGATGGAGAGAAGATAAGGGCTATACAAGAATGGCCAACCCCAACCAGCGTCAGCCAAGTCCGAAGCTTCCATGGTCTTGCAAGCTTCTATCGCCGTTTTGTTAAGGACTTCAGTAGTGTGGCTGCATCACTCACGTCAGCTATCAAGAAAAATGTTGGTTTCACTTGGGGAGAAGCTCAGCATAAGGCGTTTCAGGATCTGAAAGTGCGCCTAACTAATGCACCTGTTCTAGCACTCCCAAATTTCAATAAGACCTTTGAAATGGAATGTGATGCATCTGGAATTGGGATAGGAGCTGTTCTTACTCAAGGAGGCAAACCAGTTGCCTATTTTAGTGAAAAGCTAAGCGGGGCTGCGTTGAATTATCCCACTTAAAGGAGTTGTATGCATTGGTTAGAGCCATGGAGACGTGGCAACACTATCTACTTGCTAGAGAATGTGTGATTCATACTGACCATGAAACGCTGAAGCATCTCAAGGGGCAAACAACGCTTAAGAAGAGACATGCTCGCTGGCTGGAGTACATTGAGACATTCCCTTATGTCATTAAGTACAAAAAGGGTAAAGAGAACGTGGTAGCTGATGCCCTTTCAAGGAGACATGCTTTGATCACCACAATGGAGTCTAAGGTTTTGGGTTTTGAGATGATTAAGACGCAATATGAAGAAGATCCCGATTTCAAGGATATCTACTCAGAATGTGGTAAAGGAGCCTACCGCAATTTCTACAAGTCTGATGGGTTTTTATTCAGAGAAAGGAGGCTGTGCATACCTCAGGGTTCTCTACGTGAATTGCTGATTAGGGAAGCTCATGGAGGTGGTCTTATGGGTCATTTTGGGGCTGAGAAGACATTGAGCATACTGAATGAGCATTTCTTTTGGCCTCATCTCAGAAAGACAGTGGAGGCGTTTTGTGCTAGATGTGTAACGTGCAAGCAAGCTAAGTCCAAGACTCATCCTCATGGACTATACATGCCGTTGCCTATACCTACAGCTCCTTGGGTCGACATATCAATGGATTTTGTGCTTGGACTTCCCAAGATTCAGAATAAGGATTCTATCTTCGTTGTTGTGGATAGGTTCTCAAAGATGGCACATTTCATTCCATGTGCTAAAACTAATGACGCTACTCAGACAGCCAACTTATTCTTCAGAGAAGTAGTGAGATTACATGGAATTCCAAGGACGATTATATCAGATAGAGACTCAAAGTTTCTGAGTCATTTTTGGAGAACGCTTTGGAAGAAGCTGGGGACGAAGCTAGTATTTTCTACTACTTGCCATCCTCAAACAGATGGGCAAACTGAGGTTGTTAACCAGACCTTGTCAACATTGCTGAGAGCAACCATTGGGAGGAATTTGAAGAACTGGCTAGAGTGTATACCGTTTGTGGAGTTTGCTTACAACCGAGCTGTTCACTCCGCCACCAAGCTGTCACCATTTCAGGTTGTCTATAGCTTTAATCCAAACTCGCCATTAGACCTCTCACCGTTGCCACCAGCTGAGATCATAAGCTTAGAAGGACAGAAAAGGGCTGATTATATCAAGAGCTTACATCAGAAAGTTAGAGAGAACATTGAGAAGAAAACTGAGATGTACGCTAAGCAAGCTAACAAGGGGCGTAAACAGGTCATCTTCAAAGAAGGAGATTGGGTTTGGCTTCATATGCGTCCAGAAAGGTTCCCAAACAAGAGGAAAGACAAGCTAGCGCCGAGGGGAGATGGACCATTTAGAGTAGCTGAGAAGATCAATGACAACGCCTATAGGCTTGAGCTACCAGGTGAGTTTAATATATCTCCTACTTTCAATGTTACTGACTTATAATTGTTTGATGCAGGTGATGAACCAGTTTTGAGGTCAAAACCTTCTGAAGAGGGTGGGAATGATGAGGACATCATCTTCGAGCTGAATGGAGATGATGCGGAATCTGTGGAGAACCCAATTCCATACATTCCAACCGGCCCTCTTACACGCCAGAGAGCTAAAGCATTGAGGCACAAGTTCAATGGATATGTGGAATCAGCATTGGAGCAAGCAGGAACTCCACCCAGACTGACCTTGCACCAGCTTCTCAACAAACACCACGGAGGGAGCGATAGAACCAAGCTGGACCAAACTTCAGCATTTGACTCGATCGAGTCCTCAAGCTCGACCACCCGACTCGACGAGCTAGGTCGAGCTAAGTCACCACCAGTCGCAGACGTGACCAGCTCGACCACCAGACTCGACGTGCCTAGTCGAGCCAAGCCACCGCCAGCTGCAGACACAACCAGCTCGACCACAGCACTCGAGTTGCCAGGTCGAGCCAGTCCGAAACCCGCAGCAGACTCGACCAGCTCACCTCTTGACTCGATCGAGCCTGCACCGTTTTCGCCTTCGAGCTTCGTTTCTGCACCATGGCCACTTCTCAGCATCAAGACACGTGAGTCTAGTGTCTTCACTGTCATCATATAGTGAAGACACACAAAGACGTGCTAAGGCATTGTACTCTTTTTCCTTACCATCAGTTTTGTCCCAAGGGGTATGGGTTTTCTGAGGAATGTTTTAACGAGGCAACATCCTTAGTGCGCAAATTGGACTTGTTCTCGGTCTACTACATCTTTCATAGGTCCAAGAACACTTCAGAAGCTGAGCGCCAAGAACAAGACCGACGAAATGCACGCAGTTCTGTTTTTAGCTCAAACTTTCCATTTTTGAGTTATTTCCTTATTTTCACAAACTTTGCTGTTTTTGCTTGAACTACTTGTTGTTTTTGGTTGTTTGTGACGTTTTGACATCAAGAGGCTATTATATAAAGCCTAGGTCGTCCAAATAATAAAGCAGACTTTTACCCTAATCACAAAAACAAGTTAAACTCTCTCTAGAGGCAGCAGCCGCTTCCTTCTCTCTTCTCTTGCTTTGATCGAGTAATCGGACTCTCAAACCTGAGAATCACTTCATGTTCATCACAAGACTTCCGCATCTTGTGTGGTCTCACATCGCTCCATCAGTTTTTCCTTCAAGAAGAACAACACCATCGTTTGAAGCTTCTGAGTTTTGAGACCAGGCGTGTATCAGAAGAGAGAAGGCTCCAAATCATAGTTATGTATTTTGGGTCTTTTCTAAAACTATTTTTCTAAAGAATATATTTTAGAACCTTACAAAATTGGAAACCTATTTATATTTTTATAATTTTTATAATTTAATTTTTATAATTTTTAAGCGTTACAAAATTAGGGGTATTAAATCATTGTTTCATATGGCTGGGCTCGGAGCCGACCCTGATAATACTTTATCTAAGATCCACTAACGCGATATTTAAACTTGAAAATATATGATCCTAAAAATACTTCTTTATGTTAAATGAAAAAATATATATTGCAAATACTAAAATATTACGAAAACATGTAATATAGTGAAATTATGCTAAATCTCTTCAAACTATAATCTTCTCATACTCTCATGTTAACCTACTCAATTGAACATCGAAATACTTTTTAAAAACACCACGATTTTGATTGGTATCCTGGTAGCTGTACATCATTTACTATTTTCATCGTAACCAATTATAAAAGAGGTATTAAAAACAATACAAAATAAATTATTTTTAGCTTTTGTACTGCCATCTCGTATCGCTATATTTTCATCGCTTTTAAATATTTATGCATCATTTACCGCTTTTTGTACCGCTAAAAACTAGTACCGTTTGGGCATTCAATGGTTAACCGAACAAACCGAACCGATTTAATCGGTTAACCGAACCGAAAAAAAGGAGAGAATAAACCAATCGGAATTAGAATTAATATAGTTCGGTTTTTGGTTTGTTCAGTTCGGTAATCGGTTAACCGAAAAATTGATTACTAACCTAAACCACTGACCTATCTCTCTCATTTCATTTCTGATCCCTAAACTGAGAAACCCTAGATCCCCAAATTCTCTGGATCCTCTTTCACCAATTCTCTCGATCTTCTTCCTAACAACAACGAATCTCGTTCACAACAACACCAACTCTCGATCTCTTTCACGAAGGCTTGCTGAAGAACACCGAATTCGCGAATTGATTTCTCACCAAAGACGAAACGATAATCCGAATCAATTTCAGGTAACGTCTCTGGTTTTCTTCTATCTTCTGCTTTCTTCTTCTTCTTCTTCTTCTTCTCCTTCTCCAAATTCGTTATTCGTCTTCTTCATTCTCCAAATCCCCAGTTTTAAACTCTCAATCCGAATCAATTTTGAAACATGCATGACTCGATGGTTTAGTTTGCTTATCGGGTTTGTTACTTTGTTTACTTGATTTCAATTTACTTGTTTGATTGTTTGATTATCGGGTTTACTTGTTTGATTGTTTGATTATCGGGTTATCTGGTTTACTTGATTTCAGTTTACTACTTGTTTGATTATCGGGTTTGATTGTTGATTGTTCTGTTGTGATTTGTTACCATAGGTGTAAGAAAAGAGACTAGATACTCGTTTACTCTATGTGGCTAAGAAAATCATCATGTCACTTTGAGTGTTCGTAGAAGATATTTTCTGAATTCAAGTGCAGTTGGATTTTTTTTGGATGGTATTGCGATTGTATAGAGTAGGATGTCTGGTGGGATACATAATTATAGTATTTGACATTCTGTTGTGATATATGATATGTAGATGACTTCATCAGATGATGACTCAAGGAGGGTAAAAGACCAGAATCTACAGAGGATGAAACTAATCAAATTATCAAACTATGAATGTCGGTTTTAGTGTATTCGGTTTTATCGGTTTTTTTTTACATTTCGGGTTTAATTCGGGTTATGTAATTCGGTTTTAATTTGGGTTATGAAATACTTATGTAATTCGGGTTAACCGAAAAACCCGATAACCGAACCGAATCTTAATTCGGTTCAATTCGGCATATTTTTGCCTAGCTGAACAACCCCAAAAACCGAACAAACTGTACCGAACAAATTGAACGCTCAGAGCTACCGTTTTGTGTTACCAATCGAATCTTATATTGATATCGTACTCATATATGATTGTTTTTTAATTGGAAAAACGATATATTTCCTCATGAACCATAGGGATATAATATCAGATACCCATCAAACTATGTCTTCTATACAAATGTCCACTTAAAAGCATCCCTAAATCTAAATGTCCACTCAAAAGTGTTTGAAAACCAGTTTTTAGGTTTATATGGTTAATGAACCAAACCTGATAAAAATCGGTCAATCCCAATAGACCAATACCGAACCAGATTTAATCCAACCAAAACCAAAAAGATTTTTTATCTTCCCCTCGTTGGGATAGGTCAGGGAACAACAATGGCTTCCTCTGCAACAGCACCACATTCTCTATCTTTCTTCTTATCTTCTCTATATCTGTCTTCCTCTCACCAAATCCCTAAAACCTACATTTCCGTTTTGAAATTCGGCTTTGGCAGAGTATCGAAACCTCTCTCTGTCGCTTCCCAGCTAGCGACTCTACCAATCATCTCATTCGAAGGAGAAAAGGGTGGAGAGACGTATCTGAACCTCAAAACGGTGCTGGAAGATACCGTGCGTGCCGTTGTTCACCGAGCCATTGTGACGGACCTGCAGAACAAGCCGCGAGGGACGGCGTCAACGCTGAAGAAAACTAGTAATGCGAGGCGTGGATCTCAGAGAATACCGTTACGTCCCGGTGGAGGTGTGGTGTTTGGGTCGAGACCGAAGGATTGGTCAATTAAAATCAATAGGAAGGAGAAGAAGCTGGCGATATCGACGGCGATTTCGAGTGCTAGAATTCGGGTAAGCAATCTTTTCTCTATCTTTGTGATTATAATCATTTCTCTGTTTCTGTGATAATCAAACAATGTAAATTTGGGAATTTGGAATCTTAGTATTATAGAATCTGAGTTTAACTTGTTTGTTGATAAAATTGGGAATGTGGTTATGTCTCACTTTCAGGTGGAACATGTGGTGAGGGAAGAGAAGGCAGTGTGTTGAATGTGTTGGAGCTTATTTAACTTCATTCAAAGAGCAAATTCGAAATTGCTCTGGTTTTAGAAACGAAGAAGAAGGTGTGAAAGCCCTAATTTCTCTGTGTTCTTTGTGTGAAAGCCCTAATTTCTCTGTGTTCTTCATCCTAACCCTAAGTTTTTTGTGTTCTTCATCGAGAAATCCCTAAGTTCTCTAATGTGTTCTTCGTCTGAAATCTGAAATTAGGGATCTGTTGAGAAATCAATTAACGAAGTTGGGTTTAATTTTGCTGTTGATACACATGTTTTCATCAGTTTCTCTCTTTGATTTGAGTTTAGTTCTGGAAAAACCCGAAAATGTTGATTTTTTTAGTTTAGCTCTAGAAAAACCCGAAAATGTTGATTTTTATTTCAGCTACGAGGGATTTAATTTGTTCTTTGTTTTCAAATTGCTGCTTCTTTTTAGTTTGAGAAGTGTTTTTACGGGCTGGTTTCAATTTTTGGAATTCCTGTAATTTTGTTGTTGTATGGTACAGGCTGAAGTTTTTTTGTTCGAAGCTTGTCTGTTTCCCCTATCTGATTGGTTTCATGTATTTGAATTTTTGTAGTTTGTTGTTGTAAGTACAGGTCGAAGCTTCTTTGTTCGACGCTTGTCTGTCTCCTTAATCGTCTTGTACCATATTGTGTATCTCCTTTGTAATTTGACAAACAATGGTATCTTATATTATATGAGTTGATCAAAAAAAAAAATGAGCCGCTAGTGCTTTTCTGTCAGAAGCAATTGTTTAAAGCACAAGATTTTAACTGTATGGTTCATAACTTCATATTGTTCTTTCTTTTTCTCTTTCTTTAAAGTATTGGTTTTGAATTCCTTGAGAGGTTCTGGAGTATTGTCTTTATTATTGATGCACTTTCTTTTTAATGTAATAGAGATTGCAAAGTGCTCATTTGATGATTAAAAGCTGCATAAGTGCGTGTGATGGTATTTCTATGTTTCTTTCTCTTATGTTTATTGACTTATGTTTGGTAACTTTGGTTTAACGGTTTAAGAATATGTATCAAAGATGTTTGAATGTCTGATGTTTCTGTTTGGTTTAAAACAATGAATGACTTTATGTTGTTTTTAAGTTTAATTTCGGATATTGTATGGTTATTTGGTTGCATTTGGTTATAATTACTCGAACCCGAATTAAGATCCGATAATTTTCGGGTATTTATTGGATATCAATATTAAGTATATACCCGACCCGAATCCGCTAAGAACTGAACCGAACCCGACCCGATTTTTATAAATATCCGAATGGGTCCGCAACCCCTAAACCTGAAAACCCGAATCCGAATGAATCCGATCCAAAATCCGAACGGGACCTCTAATGCCCAGGGTTATCCAAAACGATCTTATTTAGATCGTCAATCCATATCGGCAATATATACACATAAATTTACATCAATAATATTTAACAGAAAAGGAAATTTATGTACACCATCAACGGAGCTAGATGTTATGTGAAATATATATATTTCAGATACAACTTTGCTTAGATTTATCAAAGTAATTATCTTCGCTTAAGCCTAAGGCAAAAGAGTCCACCAACGGTAAGCCCAAGTCAATGCATTTGTTTTTTTTTCTAAAAAGTTAATGCATTTCTTTATCTCTTTGGTCCCAAAATACTCTCATCCTTTTATATTAAAAAAGATTTTAGCCAATAACGTTTTTTTAAGTGATGTTATAAATTTTTAGGGGAAAACAAATTTTCTTTATTGTAACTATAACAAATGATGCATTTTATTGTTATTTTAATCAATTATATAAGATAAGATTATGATAGCTTTCCAAAATTTCGTATGCATAATAATTATGTCTAAACATCATCTAAGAGAGACAAAGAAATAATATTTTAGATTAGTTATTTACAAAAAACAATTATGTATAAAAATCAACGCACGAGTCCTAAACTTTATAGAGGATGCTAAGTCACTTCATAGGTGGTGAGTCAAAATCAAGTTCGCCATTGAAGAAGTCAGATGTTGTCATCAAAGCAGTAAACAAACGTGAAATGAGGATAAACTATTGATGGAATCATGGAAAAAGCACACATAATACAACATGGCTAAGTGAATATTATATTATTCGAACGTATGATCATACTAATTTTAAGTATAACATCATCGAATATAGATTCAATTATTGTGATGCGTATTGCTTTCTTTTACTTAGAATAATAAGGTTTTGGTCAGTTCTAGTCGGTGGCCATAACTTGAATGTACAACAACCTAAGATTTTTATACTGTTATAAAAATAAGTGTACTTGAACCACGCCCAAATTAGTAAGAAAAGATCTGTAATATATTTGACTTAGCGTAACGCCCCAATCGCCCCCATATGTGGTCCCACGGCCACTTTCGCTCATGGGCCCCATGCTCATCCGACGACCTGTTCGTTACTCGTTACTTCTGAAGATTTTAAAGACTTGTTTAGCGACCCTACAAATCACCACGTGATCTTTTTCCGTGTTTTGTCATCACTCACACAATACAGGAAATCACTTCTCAATAGGTCACCATCCTTAAATTGCTCCAGCTCAAGCACTTAACTCTAGAGTTTTTTTTAGATGGTTAACCGGAAAGATAAGTGTACTTTGGTGACATAGGTAGCCAAATCAATTCTTTTAAACTCTCCTCATGCACCACCAAATTTCTAAATTATGGGGTGTTACAATCACCCCACTAACAGATCGCAACGTCCTCATTGCGCACTAAGACCGTCACCCCCGACAGCTTGAGCCCTCTTGACTCCATGTTTGTCTAGGTTTGGCTCTAATACCAAATGTAACGCCCCAACCGCTCAAGTCTATGGTCCCACGCCCACTCTCGCCCATGGGCCCCATGCTCATCCGACGGCCGGTTCGTTATTTCTGGAGGCTTTAAAGACTTGTTTACCGACCGTATAAATCACCACGTGATATTTTCCCGTGTTTTGTCCTCACTCACAAGAAACCCGAAATCACTTTCCGATAGGTCACCCATCGTTAAATTACTCTAGCTCAAGCACACTTAACTCTGAAGTTTTCTTGGGATGGTTAACAGAAAAGATAAGTGCACTTTGGTGAGATAGGTAGTCAAATCAATTATTTTAAGCTCTCCTCATGCACCACCAAATTTCTAGATTCCGAGGTGTTACACTTAGACTCTTCGAGTAAGTGAGTCTAATTAAAAAAAATATAGTACGTATAAGTCAGTCTATTTTAAACTTGTCACCAAAATTTTTTAATTAAAAATCTATGAAATAAAATGCATTAATTATAATTTTTTTTCTATAATTTTACCTAAATATATATCATTGGATCGATTTTATATTTTAGCTTATTAAAAAGCGATATGTGTATTTTCATTAAACATAAAATAACAAAGTATTTTGTCACAAACAACATGAAACTTTCAAAATCCTTAATATCAATTTTAAAATCTCAAAATTATGTAAATTGTAAACCCGTCATTCGTCATCGTATTTTTCTTTTTACCTCAAATGAGTTTAATTTTATAAAATTATCAAATTTCATCGTTTAATCTAGAAGACGATATTTTAGTTAAATTGATTAATTGTTTCATTTTTCAATCCATTACTTCATGTTTTTGATATTATTTTTACATAACCACGATGTAAATTTTATTTGTTACAGAATATTTATTTGAAGAAATTTTTTATTAACACATCTTTATTTGAAGTTTAATATAAATTAGTCGATACTAAGTTTTGTCATTAAAAATCATTTGATAAAAATATGAGTGCGCTGTTAAACTTTTTGCTTTTTCCTAATATATTTCGGGTTTGTTTCAAAGTGGATTTTGTTTTATAAAGAATACTAGGATATATCCCGTATTATAGTACAGACAAATTGCAATTATAGAAAAATATCCGAAATTTATAAAATCAGAATAATAGAAAATTGTAATTCTTCCAAAACTTTACGAAAATTATAAAATTAGTTTTTGTAATATCAAATCTCTGTAATATTTGCGTAAACATTTTGTAATCAGAAATATAAAACCAATCTTTCATACTCGACGATATTGGAAATTTTATGTTGGGAAAATTATATATAACATTAGGATATTTTCTTTGATTTAACCGAAAAAAGAAGTAAAGTTTTGGAAGATTGCGACATTCTAACATATTAATTAAGATTTTTTTGGAAAATATTAACCCAGAATATTTTAAGATTGATTTCGTAAAATATATTGTTCTGTTGAAAGATAGTATATCTATTAGCAATATTAGATATTGCGGTATATTGTTCCCAGCAAAAAATTTTCGGATATTTTTTATTTGAATTTTAATTATATCTTGTTCTGTTTTAATTAACAAATTTTACATTTTAAATAAATTTAAAAATTAAATTACAATGTTACATTGTTATGTTAAATTGTACACCATGTTCATGTTAAACTAAATTAGATATGAACTAACATTTTTAAATATACTAAAAATCTATTAATAGATTCGATATTATAAAGATAAACTAACATTCACATTAACATTACAAAAAAATCGCTATCTATATCAGATCTTTTATTTTTAGAAAATGAAATCAACACTTAATTTAATTTAATTCGTGTGTTTAATTATATTCAACAAAATCTTCACAAAATCTATTTTTGACTAATTTTCAAAAAAAAAATTAATTAAAACGAAAATTATAATCTATAAAGATGTAAAAAAATTGACAATCTACATAAATTATTATTTAAAAATTTCTAAAAAAAATCGTAATCTACATAAAATTTCTTATTTTTGGAAAATTAAATCAACATTTAATTTAAATCAACAAAATCTTCGTAAAATCTATTTTTAACTATTTTTTAAAAAATTTAAAATAAATTAATTAATTAAAATAAAAATTATAATTAATTAATTATTTAAATGATCATATAATAACTAATGACTAAAATATCCTTAATGAGAGATTAAAATTTGTTTTTTGAAGTAATGACAATATGATGTAAATATTAACACTTTTTAATGCTAATTTATAAATGTACTCTCCAAATAATATATAAAAGATTTTTATAACCGTAATTAAAATTTAAGAGAATGTAAAAAAATTCAAATGAGGAAGTACAATTTCAAAATTCATAATAACATCACTAGACGAATAAAAAAGAGTGATAAAGAAAAAAATAAGGAATGCTAATAAAGACAACAAGAGGACGACAAAAAGAAACTTCATTATTCCTATCAATAATTACAAGTTTATTTAAAAAAAATAAACAATTAAAACTTACACCTAACCGAGAGTTAATAACTTAATACTTTATTCGTTTGAAGTTGGAACAAAATGAAATATAGTATATTTACTCAAAGAGAAAAAAAAAAAATTCTGTTACTTCTCCCACAAATCAACTTTTTATATTTATCTTATCAGTTCTGTAGTCTCGAGATTCGCTTTTTCTCCTCTTTCTTTTTATCATCTTCTCTTTGTCGGTTTGATTTAGGTTTCTGCAACTTAAAAAAAAAAGAGAGAGATTCCTAAAGTTTTTTCAAGATCCTTTCAAAAAGAATCAAAAAGAGAAGATTTTTAATTAAAGAATGGTTGAAACTGGACACCATCATCAACATCCACCGGCACCGGCTACAGCCGGTTATCCTCCTCCGGTACAATCCATGGCGCTTAGCAGAGGACCAACTTGGCCTCCGGCTGAGCAACTTCATCATCTTCAGTATTGCATCCACTCTAACCCTGCTTGGCGTTAGTCTCACTACTTTGTTGGTTTCTTTATTTTGATTCAGATGTAAAAAAAAAAGAAAAATTATAATTAAGTCAAAAGTTACATGAGTTCACTTCTGTCTCTCTCCTTAACTGCTTTCTGTTGTGTCTGAATATTTTAGATCTCGGAATCTGATTCGATGCTTTTATTTCCTCTGTTTTGACTATAAAACTATTGATAAGTGTTGTATAATTGTTCTTGAGACATACTAATTGATTAAGATTAAATAAACTCTATGGTTATTACTTGTTTGTGGTGTTGGTAAATCCAAAATGCTATAAGATTAGCATCCTTGGCTGTTATAAGTGTGGGGTGGGGTTTATGCCACACTGTTCATGGAAAATGAAATGCAATTAGTGTATTTTAGGGAATTTTGTAACATGTGGATTGTATTATTCTTTCCTTTTAAGCACTGATTTGTTTCATCATCATTAACAAAATGATTCATTGGGGTTTCGTTACAGATGAGACGGTTGTACTGGCTTTCCAGCATTACATCGTTATGCTCGGGACTACTGTCTTGCTTGCCAACACACTTGTGACATCAATGGGTGGAGATGCTGTACGTTGTGGTTTTGGTTTTGGTTTTTGATCGGCTTTATCGAATGTTTATGGGATTATATGGTTCTGAAACGGACTGTTTTGTATTTTCAGGGTGATAAAGCGCGGGTTATTCAGACTATATTGTTTATGTCGGGAATAAACACATTGCTACAAACGCTTATAGGGACAAGGCTTCCCACGGTTATGGGAGTTTCGTTCGCGTATGTTCTTCCTGTATTGTCTATCATCAGAGATTACAACAATGGTCAATTCGATTCTGAGCAACAGGTTAAAGCTTGGTGTATACTTCCGTGCTACTTTTGCTTCATTTTCTTGTTTATTACTTGACATATGCCATTTTGCTAACAGAGATTTCGGCATACCATTAGAACCGTTCAAGGGTCCTTAATCATTTCTTCATTTGCCAACATCATTTTCGGATATAGTCAGGCATGGGGGAAGTTGATAAGGTTATATAAATTCAATACAAGATTGCTATTTCACAAGATAATGGAAGTTCTAATATCTAATGATCTTAGTTTGTTCAATGCAGAATCTTTAGTCCCATCGTTGTTGTGCCAGTGGTTTCTGTTGTGAGTCTTGGCCTATTCCTTAGAGGCTTCCCATTGGTAACAATTTCAGCTAAAGTTCAATCAGCTTTAACAACTTAAATAGCTTTCCTAAGTCATTATGTGATATTTTGGACTTTTTACAGCTTGCAAACTGTGTGGAGATCGGGCTACCAATGCTGATTCTGTTGATAGTCTCACACCAAGTCCGGCTGCTTTTTTGTGTGTTTTCGTGCTATATATGGTGGTGATTGTTTAGATATATAATATTGAATCTTGTTGTCCATATCTTGCAGTATGTTAGACATTTCATCCAGAGGTCTTCTATGATACTTGAAAGATATGCTTTACTTGTTTGCCTGGCTATCATATGGGCTTTTGCTGCTATCCTTACTGTTTCTGGAGCTTATAACAATGTTCCGGTTGCGACAAAACAAAGTTGCCGCACGGACCGTGCCTTTCTTATCTCCTCAGCTCCCTGGTAGGTTGATTACTGTTTTTTCTTGATTCTTCTTTTCTTTTAAGGTCTAAATATCTGTATAGTCAGTCACTCAAACTCATTTTGCAGGATTAGAATCCCATACCCGTTCCAGTGGGGGACTCCAATATTTAGAGCGAGTCATGTTTTTGGAATGTTTGGTTCTGCGATTGTCGCATCTGCGGAGGTACAAAATCTTGTCCTAAGATTGTTATTCATCAGTATTAGTTTCTAGCTTTTGTTAAATATTCTTTATGTTCCAGGCCACAACTTGTTCTTATATAATGTATATCCTCATTTTTTTAGTCTACCGGAGTATTTTTTGCTGCATCCAGACTAGCTGGAGCAACAGCGCCTCCAGCACATGTCTTCTCTCGTAGTATCGGGCTACAGGTTTTATTCCATGGCACTAAGAAAGTCTATTTTATCTTTTCATTTTCTGTCCTCTCTTCTAATGTTCTGAATAAGGTTATTATTTCCTTGTAGGGTATTGGTGTTCTCCTTGAAGGAATATTTGGTTCCATTACTGGCAATACCGCGTCTGTGTAAGTTCTAAATACCTCTCCTCGCTACATGTTCTACTGTCCTTTCAGAATATATACAAAGGAAGTATTATTCATCTTGATCATATATACAGGGAAAATGTAGGTCTCCTTGGTCTCACACGGATAGGGAGTAGAAGAGTGGTGCAGGTTTCAACGGGTTTCATGATATTTTTCTCTATATTTGGTTTGTTTTTCACTCTCCAATCAGTCATCTTGACTAGGTATCAGTTTATAGAAAATAGCCATTTTGGACTTTAGATTTGTGTGTTTTCAATGATCTTCAGGAAAATTTGGAGCCTTCTTTGCGTCTATACCGCTTCCAATCTTTGGAGGCATATACTGTGTACTACTTGGAATTGTTGGTGAGTAGCATTTTGTATATGAATCTACACTTCCTAAAGTCAGGGCTACTTCTGATACTATTGTTATGTGATTGGCCCAGTTGCTGTTGGAATATCGTTTATACAGTTCACCGACACCAATTCGATGAGAAACATGTACGTTGTCGGTGTCTCTCTCTTCTTAAGTCTTTCGATCGCTCAGTACTTTTTTTCCAACACGACAAGAGCAGGATATGGACCGGTTAGAACAGCCGGTGGATGGGTAAGCCTTTCAATAATCTATTAGTCTCATAACAATTGTTTTAAACACCAATTTATAATTAACACTAGAATTTTGTTGAGGAAAGCTAAAAGTTGTTGGCTAATTTGGAAAAATACACACTATAAATACAAACAATCCGATCGTATAAAGGTTAATATATTGTAGTTTGAAAAGTCTATAATACTTAATACTATATGATGTTTATTTTTTCTTAATACAATTTCGTGGTGACTTGTGGTGCAGTTCAACGATATACTTAACACAATCTTTGCTTCGGCTCCATTGGTGGCGATCATTTTGGCAACCATACTAGATAACACATTGGAAGCGACACATGCTATTAATGAAAGAGGAATCCCGTGGTGGAAGCCTTTCCAGCACAGGAACGGAGACGCTAGGAACGACGAGTTCTACAGTATGCCCTTAAGAATCAACGAGTACATGCCGACACGGTTCCTCTAAAGAACTGCTCCCTGAAGGTGTCTTCTGTATGTGGAAATGTAAGATATGTGTGTGCAGATCATGTAGCTTCACAGGGGAAAAAATTAATCCAGGAATACAAATGAAAACATAAGACTTTTGATGGAGAAAGCTATTTTGCTAACTCTCTCTCTCTTGTTACCCGATTACGCTGCCTTTTCTTGATAATTGTAGATTTTTCATATAAACTATTGTGGCATAATGACCTAATAATAACCAAGTTATGCTAAAACATGATCACATCCAGGGCGAACGTAAAGTATGGGGAGGGGAGGCACTTGGTTGAAGTTACTTGTCCGGTTGCTCGAACGTAAACATAATATATTGGTTGAAGTTGTCCGGTTCCTCAAAGATTTTCCTAAACTGCTAAAGCTCAATCTCTACGTCGATGCAAGTTTCTTCGTTAACTCTTTTTGGTCTAAAAGCACTGTATGGTGTAGTCTTAACAGTCTCCTTTATATCTCAGAATTTTCTACATTTTGAGAAGTATGAACCAGTTAGCTGGAACAATGAGCAGAGTTCTGTTCCTGAATGTTTGTTGAAAGGTCTTGAAACTTTTGAGTTGGCAGGGTACAAGGGAAGTCTAGAATTTCCTCTTGCCTCTTTTTAATTTGCATGCCCCTCTTCTCACTAAAAAGACGACTGACCTTGGTACAAATAGGTACCAAATTGTACATAGTGATGTTGTACCCAGATCTCTGGTACAACTAGTAATTAAATATCCAGTTGTACCACGGATTTGAGTTTCGACATCTGGTCGTTCGGATCGTGCGGATCGAGTCTTATACCATCTGTGCTACCGACCTACAGTGTTTCTATTGATATCACTTACAATTATAACTATATAACCCGATTAAACGATAAAATAGTAATTTGTTCCAAGAGAAGCAAATGAGAATATAGGACAAATCAGAACTTGACTCTTTCTTGGATTTCTTGAGCTTTATTAAAAAATGTTCGTCTTTAAAATCTTCACTAATCGTGCACTGATCATGTGATGTTCCACAATAAAAACTTGAAAATGATCAAAGAGTCGTCATATTCCTTAATGGATTATAGTTTTGTCATGTTGAATATACATTGATTTCTATATCATCAAGTTCGAAACAAAAATGATCATTAAATAAAATAATTAAGACTCCTGACGGCAAGCATTCGCCTTTTGTTCATTGTCTCTGTTCATATCTATAAACTCAAGTTTACTGCCACAAAAATAAAATAAATTAGAATGTCACCACTTTTCTGACCTAATTAAAAAACAGAAAATATATAAAACATTCAAATGATTATATATACTATTAAAAAAAGTACAAATGAGTTAATGACCAGAGTTTTCAAAATATTTACTTAGAATATCATTATAAGGTACTTAAGATTACAAATATCATTAAGGGTAGATTAGGATTAAAATTTATAAAAACAAAACGGGTGACCCGGTTTCAATAGATTTTGACCCGAACATTTATTTCCACATCTATTTAATCAAAAAATCCGATAACATTTAAAGAAATAATAAATCAAATCTAAATATTTAAATCTTATTAATAAATAATAATTAAATATATTCTCTTCAAATATAAATCTTCTCAAATAAATTCAAACTAAATCATATTCTGCGCTATACCTCATATTGATTTTTTTTTAGATTTAAGTTTTATTCTAAAGTTTTCGTTATATTATTGCAATAATTTTAATATTTAAATAATAATTTTGAGTTAGGTTATTATTTGTCATTCAACAAATTAAATGTTATTTCTATAATTGTACTCTCCAAATATTAGTAAGAAGATATTAACTTCAACTATTTGATTTTATTAAACGAAACGTATTACTATTAAATATATATAATTTTTATACTAAATTCATGATATTTTATTATAAAATAAAAAAAGACTATAAGAATAAAAATCTATTTTGTTTTGTATTGGTTTTATTTAAAAATATTTATTTTAATCTTTCAAAAAAAAAATAGATTTTAAATTAATGTTTTGAATTTTACAAAATATTTTGTTATTTATAATTGTAAACTGTGTCTAATTTTTAATAAGGTTTAATTGCATAATTGTGTTTGGTTATATGGATTGTAGAGAAAGAATAAAATACGTACACATTTTTTCTTGGTTGCTTTTAAGATTAATAATATTGTATATAATTGTTTACAATTTAAATGTTTGTTTATAATGTGTAATTCTAAATAAATGGTATTAGATTTGTATTATATGATTCTTAATTTAATTTTAAGTAGTAATATTGTAGTAGAAATTTCACAAATTTGTTTAAAATTTTATTTATTTATTTATTTTGGAATATATAATTTAGTTATTAATAATTTATATATTTACTACTTTTTAAATTAATTTTTTTTCACTAATTGATTTATTTTAAAAAAATTTGAATAAAAATAAAGATTGATTTTTTGAAGGTTTTATTTTCAAATATGTATTTTAAATAGTACAAATGAATTAAGTTAATTTTAATAAAATTGAAATATATATAGATTTTTGTGAAGATTTGTTTTTTAAAATGTAGTTTTAATAGTAAAAATATACTAAATGTTTAATCATTTTTACCATGTTTGTTAGTTTTTAAAACTAATGGCTTTGTATGTAATGTTTTAGAATTTAAATGTTATTTTCAAATGGGTACTCCCCAAATATTATTTAAAGGATATTAAATCTTCACAAATAAAATAAAATCTTGAAAATTCGAAATTATGGAGCAATCTTCTCAAATTAAATTCAAAATGTTTCTAATTAATAAATATACACTATTTAGATATTTGACTAATCTTTATAACTATCCAAATTTAAAAATAGTTATTAACATATAAGCGAAAAATATATTTAAAAATATAACAAACCATAATTAATTTTAATTTTGCAAAATATATTAATCCCGATTGAGTTAATTTAAATTTAAAATTTTATTGGACCGAATCTTGGATTGCAGGGACTCAATCTTGCTGTTAAGATCATTGTAAGTGTAGTCCATCTGAGTTTTAATTTCACCAAACTTCTTGGCTGCCTCAAGTGCACTGCTTGACCAGAGGAGTTCTGCGTAAGTTGTTTGTCTGTTGATCGGAGCGGTAGAAGGCGGCGTGGTGAGGCCCGGTGGTGGACACGGGTGTTGTGGATGATGAGTCGATAGTGCGGCCTAGGAGCAAAGTTCATTGCTGATTGTGAGAACAAAAGGCTTGGACTGAGTTTGTTCTGAGGTGGGTAGACGATCACGAGGGTTAGCAACGTTGGTACTCTGTGGACAGATTCGGGTTATTCTTGTAGTTGATGAAACCTTTGTTGTACTGACCCGATTACGTACATAGCTGATCTCCTCAGACCATCATCCTCCCCATCTTGAACCTGAAAAACTGTATCCTCATAAGCAAAGTGAACTTTGTTTCTTCTGTAGCATTGATCAACGTAGCGATCAAGGCCTTGATGGCACTAGTCGATCATCAGCAGACACATCGGACACTCTATCATACTCAGCGAGTAGTTACCATCAGGTGTCTTGGTTCTCCAAGTGCCCAGCCAGCATCAGCGTCTTGGTTGAGGAAGTTACCATTCTGGCGGTATCTGAAGCATGCGGACCTTCGGAGAAACGCCTCAGAGAGTGCTAAGGAGTGACTCATTGCTGAAACTGTGGTGAGGGCATTGAGTAGTGTAGCCGAAGCGATCCCGGCATTCGCAGAACTTTCACCATCCTTAGAGTAAATCCGAGATTTCATTCCTCAGCGTGCCGTCTGGCATTGGAGAACTTGGCAAGGAAGGCTTTCTTGCGTCATCCCAGGAAGTGATGGAACCATGGGGTAGAGTCTTTTCCAGTGATGGGCTCGGTCAGAGAGAAGGAAAGAGCCGAGCTTGAAACCATCTTCACGACACCATTGATCTTGGTAAGGCTGCGAGCTATCAAACTCATCCAGTGATCAAGAGGGTCTTCCATGGCAGTCCATGAAACTTGTTGTTCTGCTAGCAATCAAGCTGCTCTTGATTTGAAATTATTACGGATAGTAGGAGGGACAATCCGTTGGTATGAGTATTAGGAGCATCCTGCTCCTATCAAATGGGGCCTCCTCACAGGAGGTTCTTGGGCATTTCGGTCCTGTAGGTGTTCAGCCATACCCACTAGATTCTGACTGTCTTCTCGGAAGGTGTCTTGCTGCTCCCGCAACTGTTGTGGTAGTTTGTTAATATCGTCGAGGTAGCGGATTAGGTTTTGACTTCTTTTTGATCTGGTTTGCATGCAGGTGGAAGTAGACTCGAATCACTGGCTCGATCGAGTAGGTCAAGCTGGTTGGTCGAGTCTGAACGTTGATGCTGATTCAGAGGGCTCGATTAGCTGGCTCTGGCAGGCAGGTCGAGCTAGCTGGTCGAGTCAGAAACAGGGGTACCTGAAATGCAAAGACAAAGAAGGAAACGCAAGTTAAGAGCCAAAGAAATGAAAAAGAACTTGATCTTGAACGATTTGAAATTCTAATTGTAACAACACAAATAAGCGAAATTGGTATAGGTCAATTTCTTTGACCAAAGTTTCGTTGTAGTATAGTAAGGTGTCAATCCATAAGGGTGAAGATATTAACCAAAGGAAGTGATCAGCAATTGAAGTCAAGCGAGAGTGTATAGGACTCACAGCAACCAGCGCGAAAGCAGAAGATAAAATAGATCTTATCTAGGACTGAAGCGAAGCGATAACGAAGCGATGTATAGGACTAACAGAGAAACAGTGTATAGGACTAACATATAAGCGAAAATATATATTCAAAAATATAACAAACCATAATTAATTTTAATTTTGCAAAATATCTTAATCCCGATTGAGTTAATTTAAATTTAAAATTTTATATCCGGTTGAGTTCGGTTCTTTAGTTGAACCGTTTAATTATAGGATATAGTAAGTTTCAACTTTTAAAAAGTTTTAATTTTATTATCGAGATATTTAAATTTTATAAAAAGTTTAAAATATACGGAATTGATTATATGGTGGGAGGGGTAGGATCGACAATAATATAAATTTCAAATATTCTGCAACCCGGATTAAATCGTCATTTTATTATTTTTTCAACACCATCAACATTAGAATATTAGACATGTCTGAAAAATATATCTCAACAATATCCTACTTTATAACAATAAAAATAAAAAAACGAATTTCATCGGATGGGTTAAGACCAACATTAATATAAATACAACAACGCCCATTTTTTAAAATAAATTTTATTAAATTTAAAATACAAAAATTATCCTGCTGGGTTAAATTCTCTTTGTTTTTGATAATAGTTCAAAATAAATTAATCAATTATACTCTTACCTAATTTCATAAATTATAGATTTGTCATTTTAGTTTAGAATTAATCTGTTTACAAATTATATCCACATATATTATATGAATTACAAAATGTTATACATAGTAACAACTGTTTACTTCTACAAAAACTAACTTTAGTTGATCAAATTCCAAATGAAAACAATTAATTTGTTACTACTTCAAACAACTAAAATTAATCTAACCTTTCAAATATTTCCTACATATTAATAGCGAATATATTTTGTGTTTCTTTGTCGGATGTCATTATGAGAGAGCCTTTCAATCCATTTTTCTGACATGTCGATCTCGAAGAGAGTTTGACATTTTTCTGATATTTATTTTTTTAAAATAATTCATTCTGAAATTTTCTGATTGGTTACATTGAAGAGTAGCATATTGCTGATATAATCTGAAATATTCTGATTGGTTACATTAAAGAGTAACGGATTGCCAAGGTGTATAATCGTATAATAACCTTAAAATAAAATACCATAGATATTTAATCTCTTAAAAGAGATCCCCTCCGCTTTCTCTCCCAAAAACCCTAGCCGCTTTCTCTCCCAAAACCAAAACCAGATTTGAGAATTCCCTTGCTTCCTCAGGCCTTGTGATATAGTCAATTTTTTACTGGATTATCATGTCATTGTAGCTGATAAAGGTATCAATCAGGAGTGCGATATTGCAGAAAGGATGCTGTCGAATAGTTTAAGTCAGCCAGCGATAGGTTATGAAGCTATCAAGCTGAAAGCAATAATCAAAAGATAAAACGAGGCTAAAAGCAGTAGCTAGCGAGAAGCATGAAATAGAAATCGTCAACGAAATCAGGATGGGGTTATTGACTTGGTGTTCATTCTACAGATGGTTTAACAAAGCTTGGTAATCACAACAATAAACTCATAAGTTAAGTTATTCCATGATAAATGATAATGTCAGGTTCCACAAATCAAACTTTACAAATCAGCTTAGCGTTAAGATTGACTTATTAAAGTCAAATAAACCCTACAATCACTTGAATTTAGGAATGTAAATCGAAATTAGTTAAGTCGACATTTCATGAAACCTACGGGTGTGGAAATACCTAGGTTTTAATTCGATTGATCGAGAGAGTAATTAGCATTAAAACATAATCAGGAAGGAAAATCAAGCTCTACCAACCACCAGACTAAGATTACTTCATCACATCCTTAAGAACAATACTCGAGAACCCATGAACACTAGCTTAGATTGAAATCCCTTCAGATTAGTGTTATTAATGCTAATTTCTCGATCATTTGAATTAGAACTTAGGCATTTCCACATCCACGAGTGTTTGATGAAATGCTTGAACAAGTCGGAGATTTACATTCTGCTTTAGAGATTGGTTATGCAGGGTGTTTATTGGCTTTAATAGACTGAATCTTAGTGCATGTTAGGTTAGATTTCGCTAAAGAGATTTAAGTCTGGAACTGGTTTAGCTTGAGGTTATTTGTCATGAGAATGGATTTAATTGTTGATGAATTTATTGTCTTGGGATTAGCTCTGCTTGAGTTTGTTAAACACCTAGGTAGATTAAGAGGATACACTGATTCACAACCCCATCCTTAGGAGCTTCTGTTTAGTTGATTAATTTCTCTGTCTGCATTGTTTCTGTAGTTTCTGTTAGTAACTACTAGTTCTGGTAGTTCTTGTTATTAGTTTTTTTAATCCTTTTAATAATTCCTCTGTTAGATTGTTAGTCTTATGATCTATTGCTTGGCTTGACTTAATTGATTTGATTGAATCTTTTTACATTCTCTCATTTGGATTGACCTTTACGTCTTCTGATGACAGTGCATTAGGGAATTGACCCATATCAGTTTGACTTACATCAAATTGACATATATCAACTCATAAGAATCGAGAAGGAGGGAAATTAGTTCATGAAATGTTTAAAACCACCAAAGAGAATTATGGGGATAAATGTGCTCATAAGTGGTGTAAATTTCAATATATCAAACTTTATTATACCATTGCGTTTCGAGATTTCGTGATCTTCCATTGAAAATAGCGATAACTCATATAAATCGAGAAGGAGGGAAATGAGTTCATGAAATGATCAAAACCACCATAGTGAATAATGGGAATAAATGTGCTCATAAGTTGTGTAAGTTTCAGTATATCAAAGTTTATTATGCCATTGCGTTTCTAGATATTTTCACCTTCCATTGAAAATAGCGATAAACCATACGAATCGAGAAAGAGGAAAATGAGTTCATGAAATGTTCAAAAACACCAAAGTAAATTATAGGGATAAATGTGTTTATAAGTGGTGTAAATTTCAATATATCAAACTTTATTATGCCATTGCAATTCGAGATTTCGTGACCTTCCATTAAAAATAGCGATTACACATAAAAATCGATAAGAGGGAAATGAGTTCAAAAAATATTCAAAACCACCAAAGTGAATTATGGGGATATATGTGCTCATAATTGGTCTAGGTTTCTATATCTATAAGTTTATCAAGCCATTGCGTTTCGAGATTTCGTGGTCTTCCATTGAAAATATCGATAACTCATAAAAATCGAGGATGGAAATGAGTTCATGAAATGTTTAAAACCACCAAAGTGAATTATGGGATAAATGTTCTCATAATGGTGTAAGTTTCAATATATCAAACTTTCTTATGCCATTGTGTTTCGAGATTTCGTGAAATTCCATTGTAAATAGTGATAACTCATGAAAATCGAGGAGGGAAATGAGTTCATGAAATGTTCAAAACCACCAAAGTGAATTATGGGGATAAATGTGCTTACAAGTGGTGTAATTTTCAATATTTCAAATTTTATTATGCCATTGTGTTTCCAAATTTCGTGACTTTTCTTTGAAAATAGAAATTACTCATCCGAATAGAGAAGGAGGGAAATGAATTCATCAAATGTTCAAAACCACCAAATTAAATTATGGGGATAAATGTGCTAATAAGTGGTGTAAGTTTCAATATATCAAACTTTATTATGCCATCTTGAATTTCGTTTTGTTTACCATTTGAAAATGTAAGCTCATACGAATCGAGAACGAAGGAAATGAGTTCATAAAATGTTCAAAACCAAAAAAGTCAATTATGGGGATAAATATGAGTATAAGTAGTGTAAGTTTTAAAAAATCAAACTTTATTATGCCATTGCGTTTCGGGATTTCGTTTCCTACCATTGAAAATAGGGGTAAATCATAAGAATCGAGGAGGAAATGAATTCATGAAATCTTCAAAACCCCCAAAGTGAAATATGTGGATAAATGTTCTCATAAGTAGTGTAAGTTTCAATATTTCAAACTTTATTAGGCCATTGCGTTTCGAGATTTTGTGACCTTCCATTGAAAATAGCGATAACTCATCAAAATCGATAAGTGGGAAATGAGTTCAAAAAATGTTCAAAACCCAAAAGTGAATTATGGGGATATGTGTGCTCATAATTGGTGTAAGTTTCAATATCTATAACTTTATTAAGCCATTTCGTTTCGAGATTTTGTGACCTTCTATTGAAAATAGCGATAACTCATAAGAATCAAGGACGGAATGAGTTCATGAAATGTTTAAAACCAACAAAGTGAATTATGGGATAAATGTTCTCATAAGTGGTGTATGTTTCAATATATCAAACTTTATTATGCCATAGCGTCTGAGATTTAAATAAATCAAAGTGTGTAAGTTTCGATATATCAAACTATATTATGTCATTCTATTTCTAGATTTCGTGACCTTCATTTGAAAATAGCAATAACTCATAAAAATCGAGAAAGAGGGAAATGAGTTCATGAAATGTTCAAAACCACCAAAGTGAACTATGGGGATAAATGTGTTTATAAGTGGTGTAAGTTTCAATATATCAAACTTTATTATGCCATTGCGTTTCGAGTTTTCGTTACCTTCCATTGAAAATAGCGATAAATCATACTAATTGAGCAGGGAAATGAGTTCATAAAATGTTCAAAATCACCAAAGGAAAATATGGGGATAAATATGCTCATAATTGGTGTAATATTCAATATATCAAACTTTATTATGTCATTGCGTTTCGAGATTTCGTGACCTTCCAGTGAAAATAGCGATAACTCATAAAAATCGATAAGAGGGAAATGAGTTCAAAAAATGTTCAAAACCACCAAACTGAATTATGGGGATATATGTGCTCGTAATTGGTCTAAGTTTCAATATCTATAACTTTATCAAGCCATTGCGTTTCGAGATTTCGTGGCCTTCCATTGAAAATAGCGATAACTCAAAATCGATAAGAGAGAAATGAGTTCAAGAAATGTTCAAAACCACCAAAGTGAATTATGGGGATAAATGTGCTCATAATTGGTGTAATTTTCAATATCTATAACTTTATTATGCCATTGTGTTTCGAAATTTCGTGACCTTCCATTGAAAATAGCGATAACTCATAAGAATCGAGAAGGACGGAAATGAGTTCATGAAATGTTTAAAACCACCAAAGTGAATTATTGGATAAATGTTCTCATAAGTTTTGTAAGTTTCAATATATCAAACTTAATTATGCCATTGTGTTTCGAGATTTCGTGACATTCCATTGAAAATAGTGATAACTCATTAAAATCGAGAAGGAGGGAAATGATTTCATGAAATGTTCAAAACTACCAAAGTGAATTATGGGGATAAATGTGCTCATAAGTGTTGTAAGTTTCAATATATCAAACTTTATTATGCCATTCTATTTCCAGATTTCGTTACCTTCCACTGAAAATAGCGATAACTCATAAAAATCGAGAATGAGCGAAATGAGTTCATGAAATGTTCAAAACCACCAAAGTGAATTATGGGGATAAACGTACTTATAAGTGGTGTAAGTTTCAATATTGCAGACTTATTATGCCATTGTGTTTTCAGATTTCGTGACATTCTTCTAAAAATAGCGATAACTTATACGAGTCGAGAAGGAGAGAAACTAGTTCACGAAATGTTCAAAACCACCATAGTGAATTATGTGGATAAATGTGCTCATAATTGGTGTGAGTTTCAATATCTATAACTTTATTATGCCATTACATTTCGAGATTTCGTGACCTTCTAWTGAAAATWGCGATAMCTCATAAGAATCGGGAAGGACGGAAATGAGTTCATGAAATGTTTAAAACCACCAAAKTGAATTATGGGATAAATGTTCTCATAATGGTGTAAGTTTCAATATATCAAACTTTCTTATGCCATTGTGTTTCGAGATTTCGTGAAATTCCATTGTAAATAGTGATAACTCATGAAAATCGAGGAGGGAAATGAGTTCATGAAATGTTCAAAACCACCAAAGTGAATTATGGGGATAAACGTGCTTATAAGTGGTGTAAGTTTCAATATTGCAGACTTTATTATGCCATTGTTGTCCAGATTTCGTGACCTTCCTCTGAAAATAGCGATAACTTATATGAATCGAGGAGGGAAACTATGTAAGACCCCATCCCGAGTAGGAAAATGAAAATGCGCGGAAAAACAATAAAAACCCAGGATTTCAAAAATTTTTGATTCAATTCTGTTAATCTATCTAGACAATGACATTAAAAAGTACTTAAGAACCAAGTATACATGCCACTTTAGCCATTCAAAAAAAACAACCTTATAACATCACTAACGAGCGTATTAACAAGTCCAAAACATTAGCGACCAAAGTCCAAAGAAGCATACAAACACAAAAAATTACAAAACCCGATTTACGCCTAGATCATCCTCCTTCCTTCGGCCATGGTTCCACGAGCTTCCAACTTTATGACTTCTCTTTACCTGCACCAAAAGAGGTGCGTAAGCATTGATAATGCTTAGTGAGGCAGCCATCCCGTCTCACGGTTATACGCACATGTAATTCAATGACTTACCGAAATCTATATGCATTCACATACAAACAATTAAACAAGAATGATAGAGCTCCATCACACACAAGCAAAAACTTGGAAAAGCCATAAATCACACCCATATGGTCAAGTCCTAACTCACATATCAAGCAAGGCAAATCATTGATTACATAGATCAACCACGGTCACGCACTCACCTCGGTTTGACGATTAGAAACAACGATCTTTTCACACTTTAAGCTTGTTTCTCTTTGACTTCTACTCAACCAAACACCAAGGTTGCACCAATTCCCTAGCAAACACATCACCAAATACACTCTCAAGATGATTCACAAGCTCAACACTTGAATTTACTAAAACCCTCCAATCGGATTCTCCTTCTCAAAAACAGGGTCGATTTTGATTGCTCATAACTCTTACCCTAGATCACATTTTTGAAATTCCTTCGGTGAACTTCAAGATCAAATTCGCAACAGCCTAGCTACCAAATTTCAGCCCAAAAGAACAAGGTTTGAGTGTCCAAACACTACTCAAAAATTCTCGACAAAATTTGGTAGATTATTAGTCAAGGGATTGAAGAAAATACCCACAAAATCTCAGCTCAATCCTTGATCGTTTGCTAGGTCGATCGGACCTCTCAATCTCAGCTCCAAACTCTGTTTTTCAGCTTCTTCTTTCTCTCTCTCTCTTTCTCTTTCCCTTCTTCTTCTTCTCCTTTCTCTCTTTCTCTTTTCTTCTCTCTTTTCTCTCTATCTCTCTCGATGTTTCTCCCCAAAAATGAGATAAGGGATGATTAAGAGAAGTTTGTAGAAGATTAGAGAAGAAGAAGATATTTTTGGGGTTGGTTTAATGTAATTAAACCAAACCAAATCACTAAACCAAAATTAATTAAACCAATTCTTACGATTTAATTAATTCTCCCTCTTGGTTTAGTAATTCCGTCAAACTTTCCAAAATATTTGAGACATCTTCCTGTCTCAAAATATTTCTTTCACTTCCGTCAAATCCCGAAATTACCGTTAATTTTGGTAAACCGAACCGCTCGGGATTACTTCTCGACAATCGATCTATTGATCAATTTAACTCAATCACCGCCCCTAGGGCCATCATTCGAGCTCGATATCGTCCCGTACTTGGTTCAATAGCACTCTCGGGTTCAATACCGCAGATCCTACGTGGTCATGTGACGACTAAGCTCATCGAATCCTATACCCGGATTAAAAGGCGAAGTCCACTCGAGAACTAAATCCGCATAGTCCACTCGGTTTATCGATATATTAGAACTAAATCCACATAATCCTAATCGATAAACCCACCTGTCAGGATTAAATTCACATAATCCCGACCACCCGAGGGTTAAATTCGCATAATCCTCCGACAAGGGCTAAATCCACATAACCCTTATCCGTTTAGGATTAAATCCACATAATCCTAAACATGCCTCATTAGGATTAAATCCACATAATCCTAATCATCCTAGAGATTAAATCCACATAATCTGTTGGTGTAGGATTAAATCCGCATAATCCTGCATCGACCATGTCACGGATCTAGATACTAACCTAATACACTGAACAAGTAGCACAAACTCTGCTGAAATCACCACTGAAATCCTCATCGTGTGTTATCTGTCTCTAATACATGAAATCCGCATCATGTATTATACAACAACCGATATACGAAATCCACATCGTATATCAAAACATAAACAACTCAACTCGATAAATATCATGTATTAATAAATCTCCGTCCAAAATACAACAATCCCGAGGGCCATACTTTACAACAAAATCTAATAAATATATTACAAGAGAACGATGGGAACACGGATGTTACAAACTAGTTCATGAAATGTTCAAAACCACCAAAGTGAATTATAAGGATAAATGTGCTTGAAAGTGGTGTAAGTTTAAAAATATCAAACTTTATTATGCCATTGCGTTTCGAGATTTCGTGACCTTCCATTCAAAATAGCGATAAATCATAAAAWTCGAAAAAGAGGGAAATGAATTCATGAAATGTTCAAAACCCCCAAAGAGAATTATGGGGATAAATGTKCTTATAAGTGGTGTAAGTTTCAATATATCAAACTTTATTATGCCATTGCGTTTTGAGATTTCGTCACCTTCCATTGAAAATAGCGATAACTCATAAAAATCGATAAGAGGGAAATGAGTTCAAGAAATGTTCAAAACCACCAAAGTGAATTATGGGGATAAATGTGCTCATAATTGGTGTGAGTTTCAATATCTATAAYTTTATTATGCCATTGCATTTCGAGATTTTGTGACCTTCCATTGAAAATAGCGATAACTCATAAGAATCGAGAAGGACGGAAATGAGTTCATGAAATGTTTAAAACCRCCAAAGTGAATTATGGGATAAATTTTCTCATAAGTTGTGTAAGTTTCAATATATCAAACTTAATTATGCCATTGTGTTTCGAGATTTCGTGACATTCCATTGAAAATAGTGATAACTCATAAAAATCGAGAAGGAGGAAAATGAGTTCATGAAAYGTTACAAACCACCAAAGTGAAATATTGGGATAAATGTGCTCATAAGTGGTGTAAGTTTCAATATATAAAATTTTATTATGCCATTGCATTTCCAGATTTCGTAACCTTGCATTGAAAATAGCGATAACTCATAAAAATCCAGAATGAGGTAATGAGTTCATGAAATGTTCAAAACCACCAAAGTGAATTATGGGGATAAACGTACTTATAAGTGGTGTAAGTTTCAATATTGCAGACTTATTATGCCATTGTGTTTCAAGATTTCGTGTCATTCCTCTAAAAATAGCGATAACTTATACGAGCCGAGAAGGAGAGAAACTAGTTTACGAAATGTTCAAAACCACCAAAGTGAATTATGGGGATTAATGTGCTTATAAGTGGTGTAAGTTTAAAAATATCAAACTTTATTATGCCATTGCGTTTCGAGATTTCGTGACCTTCCATTCAAAATAGCGATAAATCATAAAACTCGAGAAAGAGGAAAATGAATTCATGAAATGTTCAAAACCCCCAAAGAGAATTATGGGGATARATGTGCTTATAAGTGGTGTAAGTTTCAATATTTCAAACTTTATTATGCCATTGCGTTTCGAGATTTCGTGACCTTCCATTGAAAATAGCGATAACTCATAAAAATCGATAAGAGGGAAATGAGTTCAAGAAATGTTCAAAAAAAACCAAAGTGAATTATGTGGATAAATGTGCTCATAATTGGTGTGAGTTTCAATATCTATAATTTTATTATGCCATGCCGTTTAGATTTCGTGACCCATTGAAAATGCGATAACTCATAAAAATCGAGGATGGAAATGAGTTCATGAAATGTTTAAAACCACCAAAGTGAATTATGGGATAAATGTGCTCATAAGTTGTTAAGTTTCATATCAAACTTTACCATTTGAGCATTTGAGATTTCGTGACATTCCATTGAAAATAGCGATAACTCATAAATCAGAAGAGGGAAATGAGTTCATGAAATGTTCAAAACCACCAAAGTGAATTATGGGATAAATGTGATCATAAGTGGTGTAAGTTTCAATATATGAAACTTTATTATGCATTTCGATTTCGTGATTTTCCATTGAAAATGCGATAACTCATAAATAAATACGAGGAAATGGTTCATGAAATGTCAAAACCACAAAGTGAATTATGGGGATAAATGTGCTTATAAGTGGTGTAGTTTCAATATTTCAAACTTTATTATGCATTGTGTTTCAGATTTCGTGACCCATTAAAATAGCGATAACTATAGAATCGAGAAGGAGGAAATGTTCAGAAATGTTCAAAACCACCAAAGTGAATTATGGGATAAATGTGCTTATAAGTGGTGTAAGTTTAAAAATATCAAACTTTATTATGTCATTGTGTTTCGAGATTTCGTGACCTTCCATTCAAAATAGCGATAAATCATAAAATTTGAAAAAGAGGGAAATGATTTCATGAAATGTTCAAAACCCCCAAAGAGAATGATGGGGATAAATGTGCTTATAAGTGGTGTAAGTTTCAATATATCAAACTTTATTATGCCATTGCGTTTTGAGATTTTGTGACCTTCCATTGAAAATAGCGATAACTCATAAAAATCGATAAGAGGGAAATGAGTTCGAGAAATGTTCAAAACCACCAATGTGAATTATGGGGATAAATGTGCTCATAATTGGTGTGATTTTCAATATCTATAAATTTATTATGCCATTGTGTTTTCAGATTTCGGGACATTCCTCTGAAAATAGCGATAACTTATACCAATCGAGAAGGAGAGAAACTAGTTCACGAAATGTTCAAAACCACCAAAGTGAATTATGTGGATAAATGTGCTTATAATTGGTGTAAGTTTAAAAATATCAAACTTTATTATGCCATTTGAGATTTGTGATTATTCCATTCAAAATAGCGATAAATCATAAAATCGTGAAAGGAAAATGAATTCATGAAATGTTCAAAACCAAATTATGGGATAATATGCTTATAAGTGGTGTAAGTTTCAATATTTCAAACTTTATTATGCCATTGCGTTTCGAGATTTCGTGAGCTTCCATTGAAAATAGCGATAACTCATAAAAATCGATAAGAGGGAAATGAGTTCAAGAAATGTTAAAAAAAACCAAAGTGAATTATGTGGATAAATGTGCTCATAATTGGTGTGAGTTTCAATATCTATAACTTTATTATGCCATAACGTTTTGAGATTTCGTGACCTTCTATTGAAAATTGCGATAACTCATAAGAATCGGGAAGGACGGAAATGAGTTCATGAAATGTTTAAAACCACTAAAGTGAATTATGGGATAAATGTGCTCATAAGTGGTGTAAGTTTCAACATATCTAACTTTACCATGCCATTGCATTTCGAGATTTCGTGACTTTTCATTGAAAATAGCGATAACTCATAAGATCAAGAAAGAGGGAAATGAGGTAAAAAAATGTTCAAAACCACCAAAGTAAATTGTTGTGATATATGTGCTCATAACTTGTGTAAGTTTCAATATCTATAACTTTATTAAGCCATTGCGTTTCGAGATTTTGTGACCTTCCATTGAAAATAGTTATAACTCATAAGAATCGAGAAGGACGGAAATGAGTTCATGAAATGTTTAAAACCACCAAAGTGAATTATGGGATAAATGTACTCATAAGTTGTGTAATTTCAATATATCAAACTTTATTATCCCATTGTGTTTCGCGATTTCGTGACATTCCATTGAAAATAATGATAACTCATAAAAATCGAGAAGGAGGGAAATGAGTTCATGAAATGTTCAAAACCACCAAAGTGAAATATGGGGATAAATGTGCTCATAAGTGGTGTAAGTTTCAATATATCAAACTTTATTATGCCTTTGCATTTCGAGATTTCATCACCTTCCATTGAAAATACCGATAACTCCTAAGAATCGAGAAGGAGAGAAATAAGTTCATGAAATGTTTAAAATCACCAAAGTGAGTTATGTGGATAAATGTGCTCATAAGTGGTGTAAATTTCAGGATATCAAACTTTATTATACTATTGCGTTTCGAGATTTCCTGATCTTCCATTTAAAATAGAGATAACTCATATAAATCGATAGGAGAGAAATGAGTTCAAGAAATGTTCAAAACCACCAAACTGAATTATGTGGATAAATGTGCTCATAATTGGTGTGAGTTTCAATATCTATAACTTTATTGTGCCATTACGTTTCGAGATTCCGTGACCTTCCATTGAAAATAGCGATAACTCATAAGAATCGAGAAGGACAGAAATGAGTTCATGAAATGTTTAAAACCACCATAGTGAATTATGGGATAAATGTGCTCATAAGTGGTGTAAGTTTCAACATATCAAACTTTACCATGCCATTGCATTTCGAGATTTCGTGACATTCCATTGAAAATAGCGATAACTCATATAATTAAGAAAGAGGGAAATGAGTTTATCAAATGTTCAAAACTACCAAAAAGAATTATGCGGATAAATGTGCTCATAAGTGATGTAAGTTTCAATATATGAAACTTTATTATGCCATTACATTTCCAGATTTCTTGCCGGTCCATTGAAAATAGCGATAACTCATAAAATAAAGAAAGAGGGAAATGAGGTAAAAAAATGTTCAAAACCACCAAAATAAATTGTTGTGATATATGTGCTCATAACTTGTGTAAGTTTCAATATCTATAACTTTATTAAGCCATTGCGTTTCGAGATTTTGTGACCTTTTATTGAAAATAGTGATAACTCATAAGAATCGAGAAGTACGGAAATGAGTTCATGAAATGTTTAAAACCAGCAAAGTGAATTATGAGATAAATGTGCTCATAAGTGGTGTAAGTTTCAACATATCAAACTTTACCATGCCATTGCATTTCGAGATTTCGTGACATTCCATTGAAAATAGCGATAACTTATATAATTAAGAAAGAGGGAAATGAGTTCATCAAATGTTCAAAACCAACAAAGTGAATTATGGGGATAAATGTGCTCATAAGTGATGTAAGTTTCAATATATGAAACTTTATTATGCCATTGCATTTCCAGATTTCGTAACCTTGCATTGAAAATAGTGATAACTCATAAAAATCGAGAATGAGGAAAATGAGTTCATGAAATGTTCAAAAGAACCAAAGTGAATTATGGGGATAAACGTACTTATAAGTGGTGTAAGTTTCAATATTGCAGACTTATTATGCCATTGTGCTTCCAGATTTCGTGACATTCCTCTGAAAATAGCGATAACTTATACGAATCGAGAAGGAGAGAAACATGTTCACGAAATGTTCAAAACCACCAAAGTGAATTATGGGGATAAATGTGTTTATAAGTGGTGTAAGTTAAGAAATATCAAACTTTATTATGCCATTGCGTTTCGAGATTTCGTGACCATCCCTTCAAAATAGCGATAAATCATAAGAATCGAGAAGGAGAGAAATGAGTACATGAAATGTTTAAAACCACCAAAGTGAGTTATGTGGATAAATGTGCTCATAAGTGGTGTAAATTTCAGTATATCAAACTTTATTATACTATTGCGTTTAGATTTCGACTTCCATTTAAAATAGAGATAACTCATATCGCGAAAGAGGAAATGAGTTCATGAAATGTTCAAAACCACCAAAGTGAATTATGGATAAATGTGCTCATAATTGGTGTAGTTTCAATATCATAACTTTATTATGGCATTATGTTTGAGATTCGTGACATTGAAAATAGATACTCATAAGAATCGAGAAGGATAGAAATGAGTTCATGAAATGTTTAAAACCACCAAAGTGAATTATGGGGATAAATGTGCTCATAATTGATGTAAGTTTCAATATATGAAACTTTATTATGCCATTGCGTTTCGAGATTTCGTGACCTTCCATTCAGAATAGCGATAAATCATAAAATTCAAAAAAGAGGGAAATGAATTCATGAAATGTTCAAAACCCCCAAAGAGAATTATGGGGATAAATGTGCTTATAAGTGGTGTAAGTTTCAATATTTCAAACTTTATTATGCATTGTTTTCAGATTGACCTTCCAGAAATAGCGATAACATCAATCGAAAAGAGGAAATAGTTCAGAAATATTC
Organism: Boechera stricta; assembly: GCA_018361395.1. NCBI lineage: Eukaryota > Viridiplantae > Streptophyta > Magnoliopsida > Brassicales > Brassicaceae > Boechera > Boechera stricta. The sequence continues at coordinate 6,923,413 of CM031541.1, forward strand.
AAAAACCAAAGTGAATTATGGGGATAAATGTGCTTATAGGTGGTGTAAGTTTAAAAATATCAAACTTTATTATGCCATTGCGTTTCGAGATTTCGTGACCTTCCATTCAAAATAGCGATAAATCATAAAATTCGAAAAAGAGGGAAATGAGTTCAAGAAATGTTAAAAAAAACAAAGTGAATTATGCGGATAAATATGTTCATAATTGGTGTGAGTTTCAATATCTATAACTTTATTATGCCATTACGTTTCGAGATTTCGTGACCTTCTAATGAAAATAGCGATAACTCATAAGAATCGGGAAGGACGGAAATGAGTTCATGAAATGTTTAAAACCACCAAAGTGAATTATGGGATAAATGTGTTTATAAGTGGTGTAAGTTAAAAAATATCAAACTTTATTATGCCATTGCTTTTCGAGATTTCATGACCTTCCAAAAATAAATGATAAATCATAAAATGAAAGAGGAAATGAATTCATGAAATGCTCAAAACCCCCAAAGAGAATTATGGGGATAAATGTGCTTATAAGTGGTGTAAGTTTCAATATATCAAACTTTATTATGCCATTGCGTTTTGAGATTTTGCTTCTTCATTGAATAAATAACTCATAAAATCGAAAGAGGAAATGAGTTCAAAATGTTCAAAACCACCAAAGTGAATTATGGGATAAATGTTCATAATTGGTGTGAGTTTCAATATCTATAATTTTATTATGCCATTGCATTTTGAGATTTGGTGACCTTCCATTGAAAATAACGATAACTCATAAGAATCGAGAAGGGAGGAAATGAGTTCATGAAATGTTTAAAACCAAAGTAAATTATGGGATAAATTTTCTCATAAGTTGTGTAAGTTTCAATATATCAAACTTAATTATGCCATAGTGTTTCGAGATTTCGTGACATTCCATTGAAAATAGTGATAACTCATAAAAATCGAGAAGGAGGGAAATGAGTTCATGAAATGTTACAAACCACCAAAGTGAAATATGGGGATAAATGTGCTCATAAGTGGTGTAAGTTTCAATATATAAAACTTTATTATGCCATTGCATTTCCAGATTTCGTAACCTTGCATTGAAAATAGCGATAACTCATAAAAATCCAGAATGAGGGAAATGAGTTCACGAAATGTTCAAAACCACCAAAGTGAATTATGGGGATTAATGTGCTTATAAGTGGTGTAAGTTTAAAAATATCAAATTTTATTATGCCATTGTGTTTCGAGATTTCGTGACCTTCCATTCAAAATAGCGATAAATCATAAAACTCGAGAAAGAGGAAAATGAATTCATGAAATGTTCAAAACCCCCAAAGAGAATTATGGGGATAAATGTACTTATAAGTGGTGTAAGTTTGAATATTTCAAGCTTTATTATGCCATTGCGTTTCGAGATTTCATGACCTTCCATTGAAAATAGCGTAACTCATAAAAATCGAAAAGGAGGAAATGAGTTCAAATGTTAAAACCAAAAGTGAATTATGGGATAAATGTGCTCATAATGGTGTAGTTTCAATATATAACTTTATTATGCCATTCAGTTTGAGATTCCGTGACTTGAAAATAGTGATACCTCATGAATCGAGAAGGATAGAAATGAGTTCATGAAATGTTTAAAACCACCAAAGTGAATTATGGGATAAATGTGCTCATAAGTGGTGTAAGTTTCAATATATCAAACTTTATGCCATTGCATTTCGAGATTTAGTGACATTCCATTGAAAATAGCGATAACTTATATAATTATGGGGATAAATGCTCATAATTGATGTATGTATATCAAAACATTATGCCAAGATTAATGCGTGTGAAAATGTAACTCATAATGGTACGAAGTTCATTGTTCAAAACCACCNNTTGATGATGCTCAGGGAGATATCTTCTGACAGAGAAGGAGTTCTTGTAGTCTTTGCTTTTGAGAAGTTCGGAAGCTATCTGGTTGTCAGGTGATAGTATCTGATCATGCGGCCTTAAGGCATATCTATGCTAAGAAGGATCTAAGCCAAGGCTCAGATGGATACTCCTTCTTGAGAGTTTGACATGGAAATTGTTGATAAGAAGGGTATAGAGAATGGGGTAGCCGATCATTTGTCAAGGATGAGGATAGATGATGCGCACTTGATGATACCATGCACGACGAAGACTCTTAGATCTTTGTCTACGTGATAGGAGTGAAGGACATACCTTGGTATTCAGATCTGGCCAATTTCCTTGCATGTGGTGAATTACGATGATCTTGATGTTTCTGAAAGAAGAAGTTTAGATATGTCGACCCTACTTGGGATGAGCCTTTCCTGTGAGAGATGCAGATGTTTTGTTCGGGAGGTGTATAGCACTGAGCGAGATTCGAGGGTGTCTTTAGAACTTCATGCAGTTCTGCTATGGAGGAGCACTTTGCTACATTCAAGGCTGTTCGAGAAGGTGCTTGCAGGTTTATGGTGGCTACATGTTCAGAGATGCTCGAAGCCTTCATCACTATGTGTGATCCTTGCTAGAGAATGGGCGACATCGGTAGGAGAAATGAGATGCCACGAGAACCGATTTTAGAGGTAGAAGTTTTGATGTTTGGGGGATTGATTTCATGGGTCCTTTTAATCCACCCTCTTCTGGAACAGCTACATCTTAGTGGTTTGATTATGTCTCGAAGTGGGTTGAAGCCATAGCTTGTCTAGCAATGATCAAGGTAGTTTTGAAGATGTTAAGAGCATCATTTTCCCAGATTTGGTGTGCAAGAGTTATGTCGATGATGGGGGATCTCACTTCATCAACAAGCTCTTTGAAAATCTTACGAAGAAACATGGGGTCAAGCAAGGTGGCTACCCATATCACCCCCAAACTAGTGGTCAAGTGGAGGTGTCTAACAAGCGGATCAAAACCATCTTGGCTAGAGTAGTGGGCGTTTCGAGAGATTGGTGCAGTGAAATCTGGACGTCTGGGACTGCATGAAGACCCCATAGGGAGAACACCATTCTAGCTCCTCATGGCAGGCTTGACATCTACTGTTGAGGTTGAGTACAAGGCATTATGGCAAGCTTGAACTTGGACATCAAAACTGCCGGGAAGAGAGTATTGGACTGCATGGTGGAGGAGAAGGCTGGATGCTTATGAGAGTTCTAAGGTCTAAAGAGGACCAAGGCCTTCCATGACAAGAAGATCTTGCCTGAAAGAGTTCAATGCTGGTGATCAAGTCCTTACTCTTCAATTCTAGACTCAGCTGTTTAAAGCTCAAGTCGGATGGTCGGACGTTCTCGTCGAAAGCTTCACGCCTACGGGCGTCACCTTATTTGGAAAGGCGGAAATGAATTCACTGTGAGCGGACGAGGCTCCCTATCAGCTGATACCATCATTCGGAAGGAACTTGATTCCTGGATGAGCCTTGCACAGCAAAAGCGGAAGTCAAGCTTAGTATATAAACAAGCTCACTTGGGAGTCCCATGTCTATCTCTGCATATTTCTTTGTTTTAGTTTTAAAGCGTCAAATAAGCGTCTTGCGGTTTGATTTTGTCTTGATTGTGTGATTTCAGGGAAGTATGAGAGGTCATCACGAAAAGGAGGTAAAACGCGCGGAATAGGCATCGAGCTCGAGCGGATCGAGCCAGCGAGCCACAGGAGGGAAATTCAAATTTCAAAAATTCTGGCGGACGTACTCGACCCCTGGTCGAGTCAGAGGGTCAGTCGAAGTGTCGGGAGTCGAGATGTGTCGAGGCATTGCTCGACCCCACTCAGTCGAGGCTCGAGTCGACACTTTGGCGCCAGTTGGTTGAATTCAAAATCAGAAGGCGCTCCCCTTGTCCTTTTGTCTCTTCTGCTTGGTATATAAACCAAGCTCGATCAGGCCCTCCTCACACTCAAAAACTTTCACTTCTCTCTCTTTTATTTTCGAACTCTCTTTGCTCTTCTTTATTCTTGATGCTTCTTCCTCTTTTTTTTTTTTTTTTTCTTTTGATCTTCTGTCCTTGAGTCTGACTTTCTTGAGTCTCTTCTCGTGAATGATTTTCAGGCATGGATTCACGCCCGTCAGATCCGCTGAAGCCCTCGCCGAAACTTCCGATGTGGAGAGAAACCGTTCCTCCAAGCGAAGAACCCATGGAGATCGAAGCAGTGCCTGACTCGAGCACACATGCTCGAGCCAGAGGCTCGAGTAAGAAGGGGTGGAAGTCTAGCTCGAGCACTCATGCTCGAGCAGGCGGGTCGAGTCAGGGCATTGACATTTCAGAGAAAAAGCTCCCCCATGCTAAACGTGAAGGAAAGAAACCAATGGAGCTTAGTGCGCCTCTTGGCGGTGGTGCGCGAGCGAAGATGAACCTAAGGTGACAAAGAAGCCACAAATAAAACACAACGCAGCAAAGTACCTAGAGGTCCTTCTTGCTCGTGGTTTTGAAGGAACACGATACCCACACAGAGAAACAATGAAGAAACTCGGCATTGCTAGAGATGGGGGGTACCTGTATGAGACAGGCGGCTTAAGTGGGTTCATGAATATCCAGATGGAAGCCTACAAAGAGGAGACATGTCATTTCCTCTCGTCTCTCGCTGTTCACTTCTATGATGAGGAGCCTGACTATGAATCTGATGGCGGTCCTGGCTTCATAACTTTCACATGCAGAGGACGATCCTATGCTCTCATCATCGAGATTGGTACCATATGGTTTTTGAAGGAGGCGAACCCGTTGAGACATTGACCACGAGGAGCTTCGCCACTATGGTCAACCATTGGAACACTAAACCTTACTCCTCTTCCGAGAAGCAGAGTTCAGCATCGAAGCCTGTTCGAGATATCTTCACAAAGCCATATCAAGCCTTATGTTTGCGAAAGGTGGCGGGACGGTAAATGAAGGAGAATTGAAGATGTTGGACTTGTGTGTACTACCGCTTCTGGGATATACAAGAGGAGGGATGCAGATGAAAGGTGATAAGGCAGATTCAAACCTCACTTTTGTTCTTCTGGAACAACTCCTCTACTACAAGGAATGGGCAATGCGGATGCATAAACTGGAATCTGGGGGTGAGCTCTGCATTGGGAGTATAGTTACTCCCATTCTTGTTGCCTGTGGTGTGGAGCTAATTTTGGAGCCTTATCCACCAAAATGGATAGATGTGGATGCCTTGAGAAGGTGCAGATTTCTAGACCACACAACACCTCTAGATGAGCACTTATACAAGTTCTTGCATCCGACCGTTGGAGAAACCAAGCTGCGTCTCCCTTGCACAGATTTGACTAAGGTACGAACGGGCGGGAACATTGATTTCGATCCTCCTCTTGATAGACTCTACAATCCAGATGAGGAGATCATGCAGCCAGACATGGGTTCAGATGATCATGTTGCTGTTGAGGAAGAGATTGATCTGACAGAAGGTATGGATTTGAGGAGTACAGCCTTAAGCCCACGCTGCCGCTAAAGGAAGCACGAGAGGTGGTCTCTTATAGAAGTGGAACAAGTTCTAGGGCAAGACTATTGCTGCTTAAGGGTACTGTGAAGGATCTGAAAGACCAAATGAAGGAAGTCAAAGACCCTCAAGAGCAAAGTTCACTGCATCCCAGAAGGTCATCTTACGAAGAGAGTTACGGTGGGAAGCAGTTCGTTTCGGGAAGAACCAAGGCTCTCATGCATGGAACCACCAGAGCCTCTCCTTGAACCAAGGCAGTTTCAACACTATGCAAGGCAAGAAGAGAGGCCCGACAAGTGGAGCGTCTAGCTCGAGCCCCAGCTCGAGCACGGAGTCGGCGAATCACACCGGTGGCGGAGGCGTCGACTCGAGCCCCAGCTCGAGTCGAGCCTATCTGGCGGGAGCATGGAGGACTCGATCTCCTCCTTCTTCTCCAAGCCTTGAGGTACTGTTCCACCCATTCTTGTATATATTAGTTGCATCATTTTCATGTTTTCATTGTTTCTTAATCTTTCTTTCCAAATTTTTATTACACAGGACTGTAATTTAAGTTTGGGGAAGGGATTTGATTAATGTGTTTTCTCTGTTCTTATTTTGATTTTGTGCGTTCTTGAGTGCATCATGGCATAGAAAAACCAAAAAATTGAAAATTTTGAAAAATCTTTAAAAAGCAGTGTTCATGTAGTATTGCATCTGCATATTAGGATTGAGTCTAGATTGTTTCATATAGGGCTGTTGCATATGTACAGGGGATCATGATGAATTAAACCTTGTAAACTTGCTGATTCAACTGTATGCTTTCAGTGCCCTCGTTTCTAATTGTTTAATGCTTTGTTATTGAGCTTGAAGTAAGGCGAACCATGCTTTGAATGCACACTAGATTAAGTCTTAACTGAAGCATGCTTGTATTTTCTGTTATTCCTATCTATTTGAACCTGAATTTGACTTATAATTATCATGTCTATGCATTGAATCTGAACTCATGGATACCATATACATACTTGGATTCTCTTTCATCTGTTTATACCACTCTTTGCTAATCCAAGTAGCTGATTCTCATTGTTAAAACAGTTTTACCATACCTTTAACCTAGCTTTCTTTCAAGCCCTTACATCGATTTGCTGAGTGTGTGAGGCCTTTTTCTGGAATGAGCTTGGTAGAAAGTGTTAGGTTTGAGCCGACAAGGATAGATTCTCATGTAGTTCTGGTTTGCAATTTTTGAATCAGATAGGACTAGGTGGGATCTTGATCATTGGGTATAGGGTTTGGTTCTGTGAAAAGAAAGAAAGAAAACTTGGAGAAAGATGAAAGAAAAAGGTTAAGAGTTCTTAGGAGGGAATGATCTGAAATTGTGTTAGTCTAGTAAAGGATATGGGGGTGTGCATAATATAAGAAAAGAAAAGGTAGAAAGCTTAAAGGTCTGAAAAATATAAAAATGCCTAAGCTAGTTAAGAAAAACCCCCAATCCGCTAGATGTATATGTGTATAACCCCTCCTAGAACCAAAAACAAAAAGAAAAGATGAAACTGATCCAAGATATCAAAAGGGAAGCCTAAGGGTCAAGGGTAGAATTAGGATGACTTTCTGGGTTTAGACTTGAAGGTTAAGAACACTTGTGTAGGACTGGGTAGATGGGAGTCTATTCTTGTATGCATAGGTTGGTTCTTACCTTTAGCATTCTACTAAAGCTCATTCCTTTTCATTGAGAGATCCTTGTTCTGAAATGACAAAACCATACTGAAGGGACCATCTTTGTCTCTTACCTTAGCCAAATGAGTTCATTGAATGTCCATAGCTTGATTCATGGTTTCTTTTAAATGAATGTTAAGGGAATGATAGATTTGAATGCATGTCGGTTGAGATTTGATTGAACTTGTCTTTGTGAAGAGTATGGCTAACGTTTTTAAAGCTAAACTTTGCATTAGAATTAGTAACTTGGACATTGAGATCATCTTTACATCTGCAAGTTTTGGTTACGAGTCCCCACAAACCTCTTCTCCATTCTTATTCTTTTGTTTGCTTGAGGCAGCGACTAAGTTTGGGGAGTTGATATGTTGCATTTTGCATCATTTTAGCACATAATTCATACATTTAGACGTTATTTAACTTTTGTTCTTTTTTATTCTAGTTTTGCATACTTAGAGTGTTTTGCATTAGGTTTGCATACATCTTGCATATTTGGCTTGTTCTGGTACTTTCGGGTGATTTTGGAGAAGTTGACTCGAAGGCTGTCTAGGACATCGACTCGACCTGGATGCTCTAGCAGTGATGTAGGCGAGATGTGCGAGAAGCAGGCTCGAGCACATGAGCCAAGAGGCGAGCTAAGGCGAAGAGCGGCGTCTTGGAGAATTTTGGCCGAGCTCGAGCACACCTGCTCGAGCTCCATGATCGAGCTCAAGATAAAAGAGGAATCTTGGAATTCTCGGTCTAGCCCCGATCAGTATGAGGTCGAGCTCACACTAAAAATGCAATCTTGATTTCACCAGCTCGAGCACATCACTCGATCAGGACAGGCTCGAGCTGGTCCTTATCCTGCACATATTTACCATTTTGGCCATGATGTTTTAGGGTTTTTAGGACTTAGTATAAATACCTAATGTTGGATTATGACTTCTAAGTTCGTTTTTAGACCTAATTTTTGAGTTTTCTATCTTTTCTTCATTGTTCTTCCTTGTTCTTGATTTCCAGACTTTGTAATTTGATTCTGCTTGTTATTTTCAGTTGATTTCCTCTATTTCTGTCATTTCTCTATCTCTTCTCTTTATCTATGCAAGTTTTTATGATTTCTGGGTTTGCGTTCTTCATGTTCATCATGAGTTTTGAGTAGTCATTAGGGTTCTTGAGGATGGGATAGATTAGGGGTGGAATCTTAGTCTCTTAGGTGGTTTAAGTGTAGATTGTTTGACTTCCCTTCTAAATCAGTGTTCTTAATGCTAATTTCTCTCTAATCAATTGAGATTAGAACTTAGGTGTTTTTCCACTCAGAAAGTGTTTGATAAAATGCTTGACTGAACTGATGTTAGAGATTTGCATACCTAGCCTAAGGGATTAGTTGTCTAGGGTGTTTATTGACAATATTGAACTGAATCTTACTGCCTGCTAGGGTAGATTTCGCCAAGGGATTGGGTCTGGAACTGGTCTAGCTTGAGGTTACTTATCACGGGAGTGGACTTAACTGGTTGTGATGTTTGATGTCTAGGGAATAGCTTGAATGAGTTGTGTTAGACCACCTGGGTAGGGTAAGAGGACACACTGAGTCGATTACCCCATCCTTAGGAACTTCTCTTGCATTGATTGAATTCTCTGTTAGTCCTATACCCTGTTTCTGTTATTGCTCTACTTCTGTTAGCCCTTGCATTGATTCGTTTTAGCTTTTATTTTTAGTTTCTGTCTAGGTTGCTAGAGTCCTAACTCTTTGCTTGGCTTGACTTGAATGGCTTGATCTCATCCTTTTTGGTTAATATCTTCACCCTTATGGATTGACACCTTACTATACTACAACGAAACTTTGGTCTAGTAAGGAATTGGCCTATACCAATATCCTAGCATTCTCATAAGTGTCTCGGCGAATCTCGTATAGCTCGTTCAGTTGCATTAGGCGCTTCTCCACAGTGGTTTTTATGTTGTAGTTCAGCATTTTCACAACCCACATATCTTTGTATTCAAGCTCAAACCGACAAATGACAAGACTTTCCATAGAGAGGGTTGAAAGGAGTTGTACGAATGGGAGTCTTGAAATTGTTCAAAGAATCCAGTATCGGCATAGTGATGATCACACATTTCATTTGTTGTTCAAATGCATTCTTCATTCTCTCCAATATTCTCCCTTTTATCCTTCTGGGAAAAGGAATTTTTGGTTGATAATTGTGCATGTCGAGTGTCACCGGGCTCCTTACATGAGTGGCACACTCTTTATCCTTATCCAGTTTCTCCTTAAAGACTTCTTCAATCTCGGGTTCTTCCTCGATTACAATAGGATCTTCTTTCTCGATGATTGGATCTCCCTTCTCTATGCTTGGATCTTCTTTCTCGATGATATTCTCTTCGTTCTTCTTTTTGATCGGTTGCTTAGGTGGGATCGGTCTGAGCTCCTTTCCACTCTTTAAGGTTATTGCATTGATTGTCGGTGCCTCCTTTATCTTTCTGGTTTCTAAAATCTGGATTTTTGAAACCAAGTCTTCGAACTTCTCATCTAGCTCGTTACACTATTAATTGACTTCTTTGAACTCTTCTCTAGCAGTTGTAACCATGCTTGTCTGCTCCTCTAAGATATTCTGAGTCATCCCTTCAAATTTGGCTTCAAGAATTTGGCTTCTTCATTTTTCCCACGTATAGCATCGACCGCGTATGCTCGATGTCTTGTCCCGGCCTTGCATCGACGGTGTACGCTCGATGTTGCTACTCGATGGTGTTGCTGGGAAGACCATCGACCTCCTGTGGTTGATGGTGTTGTTCTTCGTGACATTTTGACTGGACGAAATGTTGCGTTTATTTCAGAATTTTGTCTAACTTTTCGTGTAGCGCTTTTATGGTCAGCTTCTCCTCGTCTTCATGGATGTCGATGTGTCTATTCCATAGCTCGCATCGCTCTCGGGTAAGTTCTTTACCAATGTCTTTCCGTGTTGCGCGTCTTGCCACAAGAAAGTTCTGTGGCTACCTATATCGAGTAACGTACGATATTTAGTAGTAACTCCTCAGTAGAATATGTTCAGCAAAGACTCGTCACTGAATCCATGATGAGGACATTGCTTGGTGTATCTTTCAATCATTTTCCACGCCTCTCTGAAGCTCTCAGTGTTTTGTTGTGTGAACTTTAATATCTCGTTTCTCCAACGAGCTGTCCTGGAGTTCGAGAAGAACTTTGTTAGGAACGCTTTTCGGCATTCACTCCACGTTGTAACGGTCTCAGGTGGAATGCACTTCTCCCACTCTTGTGCTTTACCCCCAAGTGAAAATGGGAATAAACGATGTTTTAGTGTATCTTCAGAGAGACCGTCTATTTTCACCATCTCACACAACTTGTCGAATTGATATAGATGATTGATAGGGTTCTCTATTGATAATCCGTGAAATATATAACCCTGGACCATGTTAATCAAGCTGATCTTGATTTCGAATTCAACTTTGACTACCGGTGGTGGCCAGATTCCCGTGCGTTGACCATGGCTTGTTGGCTCGTCTGCCATGCCTATTGTTCGTACGACCCTTTGTCTACGCAGCACGTTCTCATTCTCCTGGTTCAGCAACCAGTCTATTTCCAGCATCTCAAGTCCTTAAAACCTGAAAAATCGAAGAATAAAAACAAATTAAATAAAAAGTAAAAAGACACCTTGTCTTAAATTCAGACCAAATTTATATGGCTATTGTGTCAGTCCCGGCAACGGTGCCAAAAACTTGATCACGGAAGTTTTGTTACACTTTTTTTCACAGGTTTCACCTGAGCGTTACCAGAAAGTAGTCTCGGGAGTTTAACCCGATTATGACGCAAGTGCACAGTAATGCAGTTGTAGTACGTACGGGATCGATCCATAGAGACTGAGAATAACTACACAGAGATTGTAGAAGTGTATCAAATCTAGGCAAAATATAAATATTTTGGGGGTTTGTTTTTAAGTCCTAAGATGCATAAAATAAATAACGATAATTAAATAAATAGAGATAATTTAAATAAAATAAAATAAACTAAAGTATAAATTAAATAACAGAAAGTATATTACGTAAAATAAATTACATACAATACATTGCATAAAATAAATTGCGTACTTTTAATAACATAAATTAAATAGCGTAAATTAAAGTGCATAAATTAAATTGCATAAAATAAATTGCGTAAAGTAAATTGGATAAATTGAAGTGCATAAAATAAAATAACTTAAATTGAATGGTGTAAATTAAAATGCATAAATTAAATAGCAAAAATTAAATTGCATAAAATGAAATAACTTAAATTAAATAACGATTAAACAATAATAAAGAAAACGATCCCTAGGATTGATGTTCTTTAACACTCTCGTGGTATGTTAATTTCTCAGTAAAAACCCTACTCTCGTGGTGCTCTACAAGCATTGAGAACGATCTCATCATCGACCGGATTGACTAGCAATTGCAATTCTACAAAGTAGTCAATCTTCCAACGTGTTTAGTTCCGAGATCTTAATTCACTCCCATGGCATCAAGACCCTAAGATGCTAAACTAACTTGATCAAAGCTAATTTAGATAAGCTCACAAGTTAAAAATAGATTTATCGATTAACTATTATTCTGAATATGTAGATCTGAAACCTCTACCGAGTCTCATGGTGTAGAAAATTCCTGAAACACTTGGTCATGCCTTTTGGATTAGACCCATCTCTTAGATAACTCCCAAGGGAGTAAATCTAGCCTTAGGAACACATACAAGGTAGCTAATCGGTAAAAAACACAGAACATCAATCTCTAATCAGTAGATCCCATCATCGATCTCCACCCCATAGATTTAAAGGATCTACTCGCTCATGACTCTGAGGGTGACGGAAGTATATGAGATAAAAGACATGATAAAACAATAAATAAAAACAGTAATGTATAAAGTAAAGAATCAGAAGAAGAAAAACTAAAGAACTTGCATAATAAAACTTAAGAACAAAAGAACATATGAGATTTCTCTCTAAGTAGTGGCAACAAAGTTGTGCAAAAAGTGGGATCCCTTTTACAATGAGCATACATGTGTTTATATAGTATTAGGGCTTTGGAGCAACCCAAATCATCCTCTTAAAGTCTTAGAAAGGAGAATGCCAAGTTGCCTTATCCTGAATCGCGCAGAAGCAGAAGTTTCCTTATTCTTAACAGAAACTGCACCGACTGTGCACGGTCGATACTCTGGGTCGGTGTGATTATCAGAAACTGCACCGGACGTGCACGGTCGATACTCTGGTCGATGTGAATGCCCAGGAAGAGCATCGATGGCCTTCGTCATGGCTCAGCATCGGGCGTACACGGTCGATGCCTCCTTTGTGAAGCTTTTCGGGAAGGTTTCTGTGATGTTCTTGGCCCGAACAAGTAACTACAAAGTCCTCATAGCTTCTTAACCCTCCAAAACACTCCAAAAACATAGATTTTTCTCCAAGTATTTATAAACACATAAACACATGCAAATGCACTTAAATTATCTTAAATGAATGTTAGAATGCATAAAACTATACTAAATTAATGCGTGAAAATAAGTAAAATATGATGCTATCATGAGACCACGTAGATTCAACTCATATTTTTACTTTTCTTTACGATAGTTTCAACTGTTGAATAATTTTTTTCTATATAAACCCTGTGATTATTTTGACTAAAAAGCTTTTAACCACACATATATTTGCTATTATTGTCTATTACAACCTTGAGACATCATGGTGGTGTTTATATATCCGGTGATTTTATCTTTTGAATTAGTTATCATTAGTACTGCTTGAAAATGGGTTTCGAGGAGAGTGTTCAAAAAATAATCCAATCGATTTATTCTTTTAATTGTTTTCTTACCAGAAATTTATTAACTTAAAATAACTTTAAGAAGTAAAAAATTTATAAAAATCTTATTAATTAAAAATTATAATACTACTCAAGTACACATCAATTTTTTTCAGTATACTTTTTAAGTAAAATATATATATATATTTTTAAAACGAACAAAAAATAAATATCTCTTATTCTCTCTCAACCTCTCGCCGAAAAAGTCTTACTCGTGTTCGCCGGTTTGCCTCTCGGGTGGCTGGTAATCCAGTGCCGTGAGAGGGCTCATTTATTTTTTCAGTTTGGTTCTGCTAGGGTTTGCTCGATTTGAAGGAAAGCTTCGACTTTGCTGGTTATCTTCTCCATTCGTCCTACGTTCATTCCGGTTTTGATTGGCGGCGTTAGATCCTGTTCCCGGTGCTCGGAAGTCTCGATCTACGTCCCTGAAGAGGCTCGCTTCTCCCCTTGTAGCCAATCGGACCATGTATAGTAGATCTACCAAATCTCCTTGGGAGTGGAAGCTTTTGCTTCTCGACACCGACTGCTATGGCTTCTCCTTCGAAGCTACTGAGCCATGGATTCGTGGAGGAGGCAAGGAGTGGACGAGTTTCTTGTGCTCTGACTACCGAAGGTTTGGACTGCTCGAAGGGGACTCTGATCTGGTGCCGCTTCCTCATGCGACCTTAAGGACGGTTGCTGGAGGTTCCCCCGTGGCTTCATCTTCATCCCTGGTTTGTAAGCTCCCTTTGCCGCTGGTCTTTTTCGAGTATACTTCTTCTCTTTAGCGGCCTCAGATGTAACCGGTTTAGCTCCTACCAAACTGGACGTGCTTGGTCCGTAAGCTTTGCAAAGGAAGGCTTGGCGGGATGGACTCGGGTCTTCACTATTTGTGGCTTTCGGTTGGCCGCTGGTGATTTCCTCACCCTTGCTGTGGGTTGCCGTAGTCTCTTTATACACATCCTACTGTATCATACTGACACTCCCCTCTGACCAGAAGTGTGCTCTAGCTTCCGTCAGTAATTGTTACGTTTGTGGTTTTGATTAGAGATCTTCTCTTGCGTCTGTTGTTAGGCTGCCGACTTTCGTTTTTTCTTGGCTGGTTTGTGTTAAGTCTTGGTATTAGGTTGTGCTAGGGAGGTTAGCCTTGATGGTAGCGGTGTTAGTACACCTTCATTTTTGCAAAATCCTAATCCCATGTCATAGTAATGGAATTAGATGCTCCAAATTCGGTAGTGTTTTAAGGTTCCGAACATTTCGTTCTGATTTGTTGTCGTTTAGTCCAAGGGAGAGACGACGGTGACATTGAGTTTTCGATTGCTTCGGGCATTAGGGGAAAGGACTACCACCTATCGAGTCTTTCTATCCTCATTTTTCTTACCATGTCTTGGTTTCATCTAGCCGGTTAGCTTTTTTCTTCATTTTCGTTCCTAGTTCTTTATCGCTTTAACTTGAATTGGCAGAAGAAAATTCAGTTAGACCGATCTCTTCGCTTTCAAGTTTTTTAATTTTTTTTTGGCATGAAACCGATATAAGGATCGTAGTTTTGTATGATGAACAGAATTATTACTTTTAATAATATTTATATGCTACCAAAAAAAATAAAAAATTCAGTAAAAAAGAATTAACATCCCATCTTAGTCAGGTGTACTAACTAGTTTTTTCTATTTATTAAGGCGGGTGCTTCTTCTATTAAAAAGGAAACAAATAAATATTTTTAACCTTATTATTATGAAAAATCTGAAGATTGAAGATTGTTTTGGAATCAAGCGGAGTTGAATAGCTCATGTGATGTGTAACAATGAGTTATCATGAAATCGATGTGTCATCACATTTATGGCTTCTTGCAACCCCACATTCTCTCCCCCCTCCACCACCGCACTTAGAGGGCGATTTTCATTTTTAGCATCATTTTATTTATTAAAACTCTTCCCTCAAAATTGTTTGAGGAAACCTAGAAAATGACGTAAACCTGAGTGATATCTCAAACAAGAGAAGGGATAGAAGAAATTTTCTCTTAAGTTTTCCAAATCAATCATTAATCTTTGCATCTCCTTCAACTCTACGATCATTGTTTTCTTTTCGGTTTAGCCTTGTTCGTTTTTTGCTAACAAAATTGCTTGGATAGTGATGGTAAGTAAGATAATCAATAGACTAACAAGCATCGCAACAAATTTTGTTTTTTAAAAATAAATGTTAAAACTATATTCACTCAAAAAAAACCTTGTTGTACAACTAATGTGATAGTTTTTAAATAAGAAAGATTGCAACATTCGAAGTTTGAAAAGTACTAAACCGAACTTTGACGTAACAAGTTTATTAAATCAAAGACATTCTCTTAGATTAACCTATTTATATATAATAGCAATTAAACAATTGGTAAAACAAAAAAAATAGAACAATCGGTATTTATGAAAACAATAAGGCTATTTATGATCCCAATGAATGATAGTGAATTTTTATTATTTTTAATATTCATGTCATTTAATTTTTACGAGATATATTATATTTTCTCCTAACATTTTATTTTTATGTAAATATTTTATTTATCAAATAAAAATTTGAACAGATTTGTTCTTTGTCATATAAGTATTACGCAACACATTGTTTTCATCTGTTTCATATTTGATTTTCTATGAGCAAATCTAATTTACCAAATAGATGCCTATTTCCTTCATATATTAAATTTTCTAATTTTCCTATATAAACTTTTTTAATTGTCATATATCTAATAAATGGACTTTTCTAACGGACTTTTCTATGATGTATGCATTTTGATCACGAGAATGCCCCTCAGAATAGAAAGAAGACGAGATTCTTCATCAGTCCAAATGATTAGGAGAAGTTCCAGAGACTAGTGAATAACATCCCAGAAACCATATCATTTAAAGATGCTTGGAAGAGATACCCCTTACAAGACAATTTCCAGAAAACGGATGAGACAATAGACAATATTGAAACCTTATTCAGAGGAGCGAGACTTTCAGAGGATCTTATCTAGTGTCCCCACTTCCAGCACCTCACTTCAATGAGACCTCTTGGTTCTACAAGCGCATCAGCCAATGATACAGGCCCCAAATCCTCAAAAAAGACTCGATCCAAGCTCACGAACACTCAAGAGAACCAATGGTAAGATTCTCGGCGATTTGGAGATACAAGGTGGAAGCGAATGGGAGAATGGTGGTGGGGGGGGGGTGTGATGACGTGATGGAGAGCTTGGTGAGAGGGTAGTGAGCTAGACAAACACAGACACACGAACAAAGATGGAGACACGGTCGAAAGAGTGAAGAAAACAGCGGAGAAGAAAGCCAAACCGGCGGCGACGGAGTGGAGAGGTTGTAGCGGCAGAGTTGAAGCAATCTATGGGGTGAAAGGCACCACAAGGGTTGTGTAAGACCCTTGATACAGCCTCCTACAAGCTGAGGACCTTCAACCTTCTAAGGTTTTCTCACTCTGGACTAGAGATGAGAGACAAAGATAAACTTTGAGATTTTTATGTAATGATTCCCTAATGATTAAAGAAGAGTAGTTTGCCTTTTATAGGCTTACAAATAGGGTTACTTAGGTTTAGTTTGGGCCTAAGCCCATAGAGAACAAGCTGGATATTTATGTCATAATACTAACCCAAAACAAGTAAGCCATAAAACTAATAACAGGCATAAGTCTCAAAAGCAAAAAAGAAAGGGAAACATATCTAGAGTCTTTCCTTAAGATAGGATCACATCTCTTGTGTATTTAGGCTTGTCATATGTATTTCCAAGTCAAATACACAAATAAGATGAGATGTGATGCCTCAGACTTTTTTTGCCTCATTAAAACTCTTTTCTAGAAACCCGATGTGGTAAAACTAGAAGTAGGGAAAGAATACAATACTTCATCTAAGCTCTTTAGAGGGTGTCCTCACTAATAATGAGTGAGGACACAAGAAGCTTTGCTCCCAAAGGTAAGTGTCCACGAGCTCTTGGTTCCAAGTGCACTTGTTGGGTCCGTTCCGAGCTTGTCTCGATCTTGAGTCTCAATACTCAAGAGACTCAAGATCGAGACAAGCTCGGAACGGACCTGACAAGTGCACTTGGAACCAAGAGCTCGTGGACACTTAGCTTTGGGAGAAAAGCTTCTTGTGTCCTCACTCATCATTAGTGAGGACACCCTCTAAAGACCTTAGATAAAGTATTGTACTCTTTCCCTACTTCTAGTTTTACCACATCGGGTTTCTAGAAAAGGGTTTTAATGAGGCAAGAAAAGTCTAAGACATCATATCTCATCTCCCTTGTGTATTTGACTTGGAAATACATATGAAAATCCTAAATATACAAGAGATGTGATCCTATCCTAAGGAAAGCCTCTACATATGTTTTCCTTTTTTTATTGCTTTTGAGACTTATGCCTTTTTATGTGTTTTATGGCTTACTTGTTTTGGGTTAGTATTATGGCCTAAGTATCCAGCCTGTTCTCTATGGGCTTAGGCCGTACTAAACCTAATTAAATCCTAATTATAAGCCTATAAAAGGTAAGCTACTCTTCTTTAATCATTAGGCAATCATTACATAAAAATCTCAAGTTGTATATTTGTCTCTCATCTCTAGCCTAGAGTGATAAAACCCTAGAAGCTTGGAGGTTTGTCTTCAGCATGTACGTGGCTGTATCAAGGGTCTCTCCTAACCATTCACCCCATAGATTGCTTCACTTCCCCCACCACCATCCATCTACTCCTCCACCGCCGGTTTCTCACGCCTCTCCGCCGTTCTCTCCATTTTCGTCGTCTGTGGTGCTACATGTCCTTGTGTCCTTGAACCCCGAAGCTCTACATCGGCCTAGCATTGTTCATCACTCCATTTCCATCGATCACAACCACCCTTTTAACCGAAAATCACGATGGTTTCTCCTTACAGCCGAGCAGCTCCACCGTTGGCATTATATTCCTCTTTGAACTTGTTCAAGCTGCTCCCTTGAAGATCTTAGGCGTGTATCACCTGGTATCAGAGCCTAAAAGTCCTAAAGGTTGCATCTTTTCAACTCAAACTTCTTCCTTTAGCTCATTCATGGATGGATCTATGAAAAAGTTTCATAAAGTTTGCATCTTTTGAGTTAATTTGAAGTTTGGTTGTTGATTAGGGTGTTTAGTTGCTCTTCGCTTGTGTTTCCTGGTTTGATTAGGATGTTTAGAGTCTTGTGTTTTGCTAGTTTATTTTTTGTTATGGATGATTAGCTTTGGGGTTCATTGTAATCGCTTAAAGTTTGCATCTTTCATCCCCGGGTTAAGTTGTCTTGAATCTAGGGTGTGAGTTGTGAATTCCTTGGTAGTAAGCATGGTAGGATTGTCTTTGAGTCTAGTTTTGAGTCTTGTTGCTGTCGCCATTGATTGCATGAGAAGCTAGCTGGTTTTGATTTGGTCTTAGGTTGCTAGGATTCTTTTTGCTAAAAAAAAGAAACCTTTTGTAGTACATTTGCTTTTTGTCTTGCTTTCACTTTCTACTTTAGAATCTTTGTGTGCTTTTGTGACATCTCATCTTGTGGTCCTTACCTTATCCATTTTCACCCAAATTTGAATTATTGATTCTCATTTACCTCATTTATCACATGTGCATTAGGAGTTAAAGGCTGAACCAAAATTAAAAAGGACCATTTCGTGAATTCGTAATTGGTTTTGTCATAACTTTTCGGTTTGAGTTTCTCATGTATTTAGTGTGATTTTTGGCGAGGTACTTGAGGCATGGCTGAGCCTCCCAATATTGTGAGCATCCTCACAAACATACAGACTCAACTCCAACAGCTTGGAGACCGAGTGAATCGGGTGGAACAACCGGGTCAACATCGTTCACAAGTTCCGGTTAATGACCCCGTGATTGATGATCTCTCCGAAGGAGATTTTGAGCCACCACTATATAAAAGAGAGAGGCAGTGGCAAATAGGAGCTGCTAGGGATCGCAATGATCAACACCAACACCGAGCTTATGTTCCCGACCTCAAGCTTAATGCCCTTACTTTTGCGGGAAAAGCTGATCCCAAAGCTTATCTTGATTGGGAACAAAGGATGGATCATATATTTGAGTGTTATGACTATAATGAGCCAAGGAAGGTCTCATATGCTGTTGTTCAACTCACGGACCATGCATTGACTTGGTGGGATCGAGATATGTCCGAGAGAAGACGCAATAGAGAAGGTTCGGTTCCTACTTGGGACATAATGAAATCTATGATGAAGAAGAGATATGTCCCGCCTCTCTATGATGCGGACATCCAAACAGAACCAGCCCAATTAGTGGAGATCCCAGCACTTCGAGGAGCACCAATGACACGGTCTAGAACCAAGAGTGTCAAAGGGCTTACCAAAGCCGTGGGTCTTTTTCTCGATACGGACCTCACGGACGTGACCGAGGAGAACGCCAAGCCAATGGTGTTCCCATGCACCACCAATGATCGAGGAACATCCATGAGTGACCTTGAAGCCGAGATAAGCCACGAGACTCCTCAGAATGCTTCATGCTCGCATACAACCGAGTGGCCCTTCATGCGGACAAAGACGGTGACTTCCCTCTTTGTCCTCACATTAGCATGATCGGGGCATAAAGACATCACTAGGAATTTTACTCTTTCCTACCCTTAGGTTTCCCATGTGGTTTTACTAAGGAAGATTTTAACGAGGCAATAACCTAGTGGTGCAAAGTGGCCTCAAAAACATCCTTTTGAGGGCCGAATTGTCTAGAAGCCCATATTATGTTTCTAATTCAATTCAAGCATTCTAGAGGAGTATTTGAATTCCATCTCGGCCCACGAAGACGTGGCACAAGTCACCAAGACACGTCACTTATGTTTTTAGGCGTTTTTGCCTTGCATTTTAATGAACTTTCCATTTTCGAACTTTTTCCTTTTCGTTTTGGGAAACCTTTTGGCCATGTTGTAAGGCCACATTTTCTCTGTGTTTTGATAAGGATTGTAAACCTAAGACGAGTCCAATATAAGGAGAAACTCGCAGCCCTAAGAGGATAGACTATGAATAAACGAAAACCCTATTTCGCTAAAGCCGTCACCGCTTAAGCTCTCTTGTTATTTCTTCTTGTTTATGCGAATTCCAGCTGTATCACGAGTCCTCTCACACCTCGTGTGGTCACTTATCGATCCATTGGCCCACGTCAAACCTCACGTTTCCCACTCTTGTTCACCGATCGCGCCGCACGGTCCATCGGAGTTCATACACCGTCCGAGCTTGTATCATTTTGGTATCAAAGCCAAAGATCCATCTACAACCACCAGGTTGTATCTATCCTTGTTCTCTTTGAACGTTGCATTCGTACCATTCGTTATTTGTTAGATAAAATCCAAAAAGAAAAATCGATACTTTGTACGTGTTTGTTTTCGTTAATTGTTCAAGGTCGAATCGAGGATACTAAGAGTTAGGGCCGACGAGTCTTCACAAACACAAGGTTGCATCTCTCCTTGCTCTTGTTTTTGTTCTAGTATTCGCCATCACCTTAGTTTGCTTGCTTAGTCATAAACTCAAAAAAATAAAAATTATCGAAATTGCCTGTTTTGCTTGTTTTAGTTTTCATATATTTATAAAACCTAATAAAATTATTCTGCCTCTTGTTTCAAAACCTAGACTCATTATAGGATTTATTAAAAAAAATTTCATAACTTTAAATGAAAAAAAAAAATTATTATTAATCTAGTCCGATATTGTGTTAGGGTATTGTTTTCGAGAACTAGTTCCATACACTTAGCCGTTTGCTTTTGTTGTTTGGTCTTTGTTGTGAGGACATGGCTGGAAATGGACAAGATGTATTGGCACAAGCCATAGCCGGATGAGAGCTGATATTGCTCGGTGATTCGAAACGTTCCAAGAAAGGCTCGGACATATCGAGCAACCCCCGAGAAGAGCATCGCTGAGACACGATCCACCACTGAGAAATGATCCACCGCTGAGACGTCAAAATTTGGATTCAGATGTAGAGGGAGAACCACTAGACATGAGACAAAGAGATCAACGTGACCGAGGGTTTAGACAAGATCACATCGATCCTAAACTCACGCTACCCACGTTTGCTGGCCGAGTAGATCCCGATGCTTACTTGGATTGGGAGAAGCGTATGGACAGAATTTTTGAGTGCTATGAGTCCAGTGAGATGAAGAAGGTAGTAGTAGCAGCAGCAAAACTCACCGGTCACGCATTATTTCGGTGGGACAGAGAAGTTTCCGAAAGAAGACGGAACCGATACGGCCAAATCGATACATGGGCCGATATAAAGTTTTCCTTCAAGAGAAGATATTACGACACTTTCACCGAGAGATTTAGAGGAGATTCAGAAGGTTGAATCAAGGCAGTAAGTCAGTGGAAGAGTATTACGACGAGTTTGAGACACTCAAGAACCGTCTCGAGCTAGACGACTCGAAAGAGTCACTAATGGCGCAATTTGTCGACAGTTTTCAAGACAGTAATTCTCAGAAGGTAGAGCTGCATCTTTACCACCAGATGGACGAGTTAGTACACTTAGCAGTTCAAATAGAGCAACAAGGGAAGCGTAAGGCTACAACAAAACCGAAGAATACACAAACGTGGACTGCACGGAACAACAATCGGTTTTAACAACAAGATCGAGCCAAATATGTTGAGGTTGATTCTAGACTCAAGGAAAAGATTTATGATGGTTCTAAGAGTCCAAGAGCTGAGACAAGTAGGTCTAATCAGAACCCTTACGCAACCGTGACATCATATGCTTCAAGTGTCATGGTAGAGGGCATATGGCCAGTGAGTGGAACGCCAAAATCATGATTCTCACTAAGGATGGGAGTTATGAGACCCAAGATGAGACCGAGGAAGATGATGATGGTTCAGATGATGATGTTAAGTATCCAGAGAAGGGAGATGTTCTTATGATGAGACGGATATTGAACACGGCCATCGTACCCAACGAAACGGCCCAACGAGAGAACATTTTTCACACCAAGTGTTTAGTAGAAGGCAAGACATGTAGTTTGATCATCGATGGTGGATCGTGTACCAATGCTGCAAGTTCTTACATGATTGACAAGCTAGGACTCAAGCAAGATAAGCACCCTTAGCCCTACAAACTAAGATGGCTCAATGACAAGTCTGAGTTGAAGATTAACGAGCAAGTGAAGATTTCTTTCAGTATTGGGAGATACCAAGACCAAGTGACGTGTGACGTGGTCCCTATACAAGCCGGACACATTCTGTTAGGACGTCCATGGCAGTTCGACAAAGAAGCCATACACCACGGCCGGACCAACTTCTACTCATTTACGCATAACAGGCGTAAAGTGACTCTAGCTCCACTCGAGCCATCAAAAATTCAAACCATGCAAACCAAGATGGCCAAAGATGCTAAGAAGGTCCAGAGTAGCTTGTTTGCCAAGTCAAGTCACATCAACAATACGTTGTACACAAAACAAGATGTGTTACTCCTAGTTTACCGAAAAGCCCTATCTGCCGAGAAAGAGATGACCGTGCTACCATCGGAGATCCAAGGAGTTTTAGACCAATTCAAGGATATTTTTCCTGATGAAATACCACCAGGGCTACCACCACTAAGAGGAGTTGAGCACCAAATCAATCTAGTACCCGGAGCTGCCCTACCGAATCGATCGGCCTATCGTGTGAATCCGACGGAAGCACAAGAACTCGAACGACAAGTACAAGAGCTGATGACTAAGGGTTATGTGAGGGAAAGCCTTAGTCCTTGTGTTGTACCCGTGTTGTTAGTGCCCAATAAAGATGGCACATGGATGATGTGTGTCGATTGTAGAGCTATCAACAATATTACGATAAAATATCGACAACCGATATCGAGGCTTGATGACATGTTGGATGAGCTGAGTAGTGATATGTCTACATTTTACATGGTTTGAGCATGCTTTTATCTTTTCCTTAGCATTTTCCTCTAGTTTTGCATGTTTAGAGTGTTTTGCACTTGGATCGCATGCATATTGCATTTTGGAGCTGTTTCAGGTACAATCAAAGGATATTGGAGACGTTGGAGTCAAATGGAGAAAAAGAGAGTCTGACTCGACCAAGGGGCTCGAGTATGAGGTCAAGCTGATCAAGAAAAATGCAATCTTGGAGAGCTGAAGTCTAGCTCGACCACCCATGGTTGAGTCCGCTGATCGAGCTGAGCATAAAGGTGGCGTCTTGAAGTTTTGGACCCAGCTCGACCAGCACAGCTTGAGCTGGCACCTCGAGCTGGAAAATAAAAGAGCAGTCTTGAAGTTTTCGCCTAGCTCGACCAAGGCACTCGAGCCCCCTGGTCGAGTGCACCCCGAAATTAGCTATTTTGTCTTTTTGTGATCCCTAAGACTATATATACTGTGATTAATCTATTAGGATAACTCGTTTTTAAGCTTCCTGAACCTGTTCTTGCTTTTGTGATCTGATTACTTTGAATCTACTTGTTATTTTTGTTTGAATCTTCCTAATCTATCTATTCTCTTCTTAATCTTTCCAATTATGCAAGTTTTTATGATTTGGCTCTGTTTCTCTTGCTCTTCATGTGTTTTGAGTATATTGTGGTTCTTAAGGACGGGATAGATTAGGTGTGAATCTTAGTTCCTAGGTGGTTTATTATTCTTAATGCTAATTACTCTCGATGAATTTGAATTATAACCTAGGTATTTCCACATAAGATGTTTGATGAAATCGAATTAATTTCAGAGATTTACATTCCTATCCTGGGATTAGTTGTCTAAGGTGTTTATGACTTTAATAAGCTGAATCTTAGTGCTCTAAGCTAGATTTCGCTAAAGGGATTTACTGAACGGATTAGCTAAGGTTACTTCGTGAATGGATTTAACGCTTACGAGTTTATTTGCCAGGATTAGCCTGCTGGTTTTGTTAAACCACCTAGGTAGATTAAGAGGATACACGAGTCAATAACCCCATCCTAGAGCTTCTCGCTTGATTGATTTCTACGCTTTTGCTAGTCTCTGTTAGTAAATATCATTCTGTTAGCCTCTGTTAGTTTATGTTGTTAGTTTCTGTTATTTTTTGATTATTTCTTTCGGGTTTCACAACCTATTGTTTGCTTGCTTGACTTAAACTATTTGACAGCATCCTTTCTGGCTAATATCTCACCCATTTGATTGATACCTTTCTGTACTACAATGACATGATAAGCAGTAAGAAATCGATTACTAATCAATTTGCCGTTGCCATTTGGGTGTTGTTTGTTACATTTGGGATTTCAAATCGTTTCAGATCAAGTTCTTTTCAGTCTCCTCTGTTACTCACTTCGTCTTTCTTTCTTTGTCTTTGCATTTCAGGTATATCTTAGACTCGACCACGCCAGCTCGACSTCCSTAGCTCGAGTYAGCCCATCGAGTCCTCCTCAACCTGCATGCAAACGAGATCAAAAGGAAGTCAGAACCTCATCCGCTACCTCGACAATATTAACAAGCTACCACAACAGTTGAGAGAGCAGAGAGAACATCTCAGAGTAGATCAACAGGATCCACTAGAAATGGCTGATGATAATCCACCACCACAGCCTGAACATGTGCCTCATCCGAGGAGGCAACGTCTGATTGGTGCGGGAGATGCTCCTAACACAYACACTAACAGGCAAGGGATTGTACCTCCTACAGTACAGAACAACAATTTTGAGATCAARAGTGGTTTAATAGCTATGGTACAAAGCAACAAATTTCATGGGCTGCCTATGGAAGATCCACTTGATCACTTAGACGAATTCGATTGGCTCTGCAGCCTCACCAAGATCAATGGAGTCAGTGAAGATGGTTTAAAGCTGAGACTCTTTCCATTCTCTCTTGGTGACAAAGCCTATCTGTGGGAGAATAATCTACCCCATGGCTCAATCACTTCATGGGATGACTGCAAGAAAGCTTTCCTTGCCAAGTTCTTCTCCAATGCTAGAACTGCCGCTCCGTAATGAGATATACGGCTTTTCTCGAAAGATGGGAGACCTTCTCGCGAACTGGGAAAGATTCAAGAGTTACACTACTCAATGTCCTCACCATGGCTTCAGCAATGAGTCCTCCCAAGACACTTTATGAGGAGTTCTCCCAAAGGTCCGAATGCTTCTTGATACACCAAGCAATGGTAATTTCCTAAACAAAGATGTTGATGAAGGATGGGAACAGGAGAACCTTGCTGCAGATGGTAACCACAGTATGAGTGTGAGGGCAGTGTTGATTCAGAGGAGAGGCATAGAAAGGAGATGAAAGCTATGAATGCCAAGTTAGTTCAGATACTACACCAGCAGAAGCATGTCCACTTTGCCAATGAAGATACGGTCTTTCAGGTTCAAGATGAGGAGGATACTGGTATGGAAGAGGTCAGCTATGTTCAGAACCAGGGTGGCTACAATAACGATTTCATCAACTACAAGATCAACCCCAATCTCTCATATAGGAGCACCAACGTTGCTAACCCTCAGGATCAAGTCTACCCGCCTCAGCAACAGCCGAATCAGTCCAAACCTTTTGCTGCTTATAATCAACATCAGAGTTTTGTACCTAAGCAGCACTACCAGAGCAGCTATCCACCACCTGGTTTTACACCTCACCAAGTTCCACCTCCTACAACTCCGGATCAACAACTGATGAATATGCTGCAACAACTTCTTCAGGGACAGGCAGCTGGTGCAATGGAAGCGGCTAAAAAATTTGGTGAACTCAACACCAAGCTGGATTACAACTACAATGCTCTCAACAGCAAGATTGAGACATTGAACTCCAGGATTCAGTACTCGGAGGGTAAAACTGCATCTACTTCCTCCATAGTACCTATTGGACAACTTCCTGGCAAAGCAATCCAGACCCCAAAGGAGTATTGCAATGCCATATTTTCAATGGAATCAAGTTTCATTGCTGATCATGAAGCTGCAATTAGAGAAATTGAGTCTTTGCTTTATGATTTAGATGCTAACACCAATGCAATCACTTTAAGGAGTGGAAGAGAGCTACCTGAGCGGGAAGGATCAGTTAAAGTCACTGAGGACAGTGAGGTTGAAGATGGGGAGGATTTGAGCCACAAAGAAGATCAAGAACTCGACTAGAGTCTGACTCTACCACCCAGCTCGAGCCAGTAGGTCGAGCCAGCTTTCCACCTGCTGAAAAACCAGTTGTTCCTGAGAAAAAGAATGTTCCCCTCCTTACAAACCTAAACTGCCTTTCCCAAGAAGATTCAAAAAAGACTTAATGGAGAAGTATAGAGCCATTTTTTATAAGCATATGAGGGAAGCAGAGATTAGGATGCCTCTCTTGGATACCTTTTCAATGTTACCTGCATATCAGAAATTCTTGAAGGATGCAGTGAATGAGAAAGCCAAGGAGATTCAAGGTATGGTGGTCTTGTCAGAAGAGTGTAGTGCTATTATACAGAAGAGGGCTATTAAGGAGAAGCTAAGTGATCCTGGCTCATTCACTCTACCATGCTCTTTAGGCCCATTGATTTTTAAGAAATCCCTCTGTGATCTTGGAGCATCTATCAGCCTCATGCCACTCTCAGTTGCCAAGAGGTTAGGATTCAGTAAGTACAAGCCTTGCAACATTTCTTTGGTGCTTGCCGACAGATCTGTTAGAACTCCTCATGGCATGTTACAAGATCTACCTCTAAGGGTTGGAACAGTTGAGATACCCACAGACTTAATAGTGCTGGAGATGGATGAAGAACCAAGAGACCCTCTGATTATAGGAAGACCTTTCTTAGCTACCGCTGGAGCAGTTATTGATGTTCGAAAGGAAAAGACTGATCTTAATCTTGGAAATGACTTCAAGATGACATTCGAAATCAAGGATACAATGAGGAAACCATCAATAGAAGGGCAGATCTTTCATAATGAAGAAATTGATCAACTTGCTGATGAACTTCTAGAGGAGACCTTCGTTCCCCTCCATGAACCACCCTAGACCTCATAAGGCGGTGAAGTCAAGCTTAGTGACTTTAAACAAGCTCACTTGGGAGGAAGTCCCATGTCTATCCCTGTATATATTGCTCTAGTTTTTTTTTTAAACCGTCGTTTAGGTATGCTAATTTCATGTTTTTGGCTTGCTGGAGTGTTCTCAGGAGAGTATGAGCGTTGAATCATGAAGAAAAGGAGGAAACGAGCAGAATTGGTCTGACTCGACAACCCAGCTCGATCAAGGTGATCGAGCCAGCTATCTCTCTACGACAGGCGCAACCAGCCAGCTCGACCACCACGTCGAGCCAGTGGTCGAGTCAATCTCCCACGCCGCTTACACTCAGGAAAGCATGGAGGATTCAATCTCCTCCTTCTTCTCTAACCCTTGAGGTACCAGCTCTATCCATTCTTGTACATATCATTTGCATTTTTTCTTGTTTTGTTTTTTAAACCTTCTTTTCTGAATTTTTATTACAGGGACTGTGTAATTTAAGTTTGGGGGGAAGGCTTAAGATGTGTTTGACATGTTTATTGTGTTCTTATTTTCCATTTTCATGCATATTTGAGTCTGCATGCATCTAAGGCATAGAAAAACCAAAAAAATTTGAAAATTATCAAAAAGATTACAAAAAACAGAGTGTTCATGTAGTTGCATTTACATTTAGGATCGAGTCTAGATTGTTTTCATAGAGGGTCTGATATGCATAGGGATTATGATGATTATAACCTTGCAAGCTTGCTGATTTAATATGATAATCTCAATGCCCTCGCTTCTAGTTTTCTAAATTGTTAATGAACTCAAGTAAGATCGCACCATACTTGAACGCACAACTAGATTATGTCTCAATCAGCATGCTGTGATTTGATACCATTCCCTATCTATTTGAACCTGAACTTGACTTATAATTATAATGTCTATGCACTGCATTTGAACTCATGGATACCATATACATACTTGATTTTCTTTTCACTGCTTACCACTCTGCTAATCCAAAGATGTTCTCATCATTAACAGTTTTACCATGCCCTTAGCCTTTCTTTCAAGCCATGTTATTACTTTATTGAGTGTGTGAGGCCTATTTCTGAATGAGCTTGGTAGAAAGTGTTAGGTTTGGCCGACAAGGATAAAATCTCATGTAGTTCTATTTTGCAATTTTCGAATCAGATTGGACTAGGTGGGATCTTGATCATTGGGTATTATAGGGTTTGGTTCTGTGAAAAGAAAGAAAGAAAACTTGGAGAAAGATGAAAGAAAAAGGTTAAGAGTTCTTAGGAGAGGAATGATTTGAAAATGTGTTAGTCTAGTAAAGGATTTGGGGGTGTGCTAAGAATAAGAAAAGAAAGGCAAAGCTTAAAGTCTAAAAAAAAATATATATATATATATATATATAGAAAACGCCTAAGCTGGTAGTGAAAAACCAAAAGAAAGACCCCAATCCGCTAGAAGTATAAAGAACCTCTCCTAGAACAAGAACAAAAAAAAAAAATGAGTCTGATCCAAAAAAAGTTCAAGGCAAATTGCCTAAGTGTTAAGGGTAGAATTAGGAAAACTTTATAGGTTTAGAACTGGGGGTTAAGAACACTTGTGTATGATTGGGTAGATGAGAGTCTATTCTTGTATGCATAGGTGGGTTCTTACCTTTAACATTCTACTGAACCTCTTTCCTTTTTCTTGAGAGATCCCATCTAAACTGATCAAACCATGTGAAATGGACCATCTTTGTCTCTTAACCTTACCCTTAGCCAAATGAGTTCATTGAATGTGCATAGCTTGATTCATGGTTTCTGCTTAATTGAATGTTAAAGGGAATGGTAGATTTGAATGCATGTCTAGGTTGAGACTTAATTGAAATTGTGCCGTGAAGAGTATGGCTAAAGTTTTTAAGTAGAGTTCATATACTTTTCATTCTAGAACTAGCAACTTGGACATAGAGATCATCTATTATATCAACATGCTTTGGTTCTGAATACCCATTTTTAAACCTCTTCTCCATCTTATTCTTATATGTTTGCTTGAGGGCAAGCAAGGACTAAGTTTGGGGGAGTTGATATGTCTACATTTTATATGGTTTGAGCATGCTTTTATCTTACATTTAGCCTTGTTTAAAAGCATTTCCTTAGCATTTGTCTCTAGTTTTGCATGTTTAGAGTGTTTTGCACTAGGATCGCATACATATTGCATTTTCGAGCTGGTTCAGGTGCAATCAAAGGATATTGGAGACGTTGGAGTCAAATGGAGAAAAAGAGAGTCTGACTCGACCAAGGGACTCGAGTATGAGGTCGAGCTGATCAAGAAAAATGCAATCTTGGAGTCCTGAAGTCTAGCTCGACCACACATGGTCAAGTCCGCTGATCGAGCTGAGCATAAAGGTGGCGTCTTGAAGTTTTGGACCCAGTTCGACCAGCACAGCTCGAGCTGGCACCTCGAGCCGAAGAATAAAAATATAGTCTTGAAGTTTTGGACCCAGCTCGACCAGCACAGCACGAGCTGGCACCTCGAGCTGGAAAATAAAAGAGCAGTCTTGAAGTTTTCGCCTAGCTCGACCAAGGCACTCGAGCCCCCTGGTCGAGTGCACCCCGAAATTAGCTATTTTGTCTTTTTGTGATCCCTAAGACTATATATACTCTGTATTAATCTCAGATTAGGGATAACTCGTTTTTAAGCTTCCTGAAACTGTTCTTGCTTTTGTGATCTGATTACTTTGAATCTACTTGTTATTTTTGTTTGAATCTTCGTAATCTATCTATTCTCTTCTTAATCTTTCCAATTATGCAAGTTTTTATGATTTCTGGGTTTGTGTTCTTGCTGTTCTTCATGTGTTTTGAGTAGTCATTAGGGTTCTTAAGGATGGGATAGATTAGGTGTGGAATCTTAGTCTCCTAGGTGGTTTAAGTGTAGATTGCTTGATTTCCCTTCTGGATTAGTGTTCTTAATGCTAATTACTCTCTGATGAATTTGAATTATAACCTAGGTATTTCCACACCCAGAAGATGTTTGATGAAATGCCTGACTGAATTAATTTCAGAGATTTACATTCCTATCCTAAGGGATTAGTTGTCTAAGGTGTTTATTGACTTTAATAAGCTGAATCTTAGTGCCTGCTAAGCTAGATTTCGCTAAAGGGATTTAGGTCTGGAACTGGATTAGCTTAAGGTTACTTGTGAATGGATTTAACTGCTTATGAGTTTATTGTCTAGGGATTAGCTCTGCTTGAGTTTTGTTAAACCACCTAGGTAGATTAAGAGGATACACTGAGTCAATAACCCCATCCTTAGGAGCTTCTCTTGCTTGATTGATTTCTGTTTTACTGCTTTTGCTAGTCTCTGTTAGTAAATATCATTATGTTAGCCTCTGTTAGTTTCTGTTGTTAGTTTCTGTTATGCTTTTGATTATTGCTTTCTCAGTTTGATAGTTTCACAACCTATTGCTTGCTTGGCTTGACTTAAACTATTTGATTGCATTCTTTCTTGCGAATATCTCACCCATTTGGATTGATACCTTTCTGTACTACAATGACATGATAGTGCAGTAAGAAATTGACCTACATCAAGTAGATCAACTATCTTCTCCAAAGTTGATTTAAAAAGTGGATATCATCAAGTAAGAATGAGAGAAGACGATGAGTGGAAGACCGCCTTCAAGACGAAACAAGGCCTTTACGAGTGGCTCATTATGCCCTTCGGCCTAACCAATGCACCAAGAACCTTCATGCAACTTATGAACCAGGTTTTGTGTTCCTATATCAGTAAATTTGTCATAGTATATTTTGATGATATTCTCATTTATAGTAGGAGCTTGGCTGAGCATGTTAAACACTTAGAATTAGTGTTACAAACGCTTCGAGAGGAAGGCCTTTATGCCAACCTAGCGAAGTGCATCTTTTGTATTGGTAAGTTGGTTTTCTTAGGCTTTATAGTGAGCTCACAAGGATTATAAGTTGACTAAGAAAAGATCAAAGCTATCGAGGAATGGCCTACACCAACTAGCATCGGACATGTTCGAAGTTTTCACGGTCTCGCGAGCTTTTACCGACGTTTTGTTCGAGATTTTAGCACCATAGCTGCTCCATCAACGGCTGTCATCAAGAAGGACATGCCATTTCAGTGGAGAGAAGCACAAAAAACTGCCTTCAAGAACCTAAAAGACCGATTAACTCATGCCTTGGTTTTAGTTTTGCCTAATTTTGACTAAATGTTTGAGATTGAGTGTGATGCTGCAGGTTTAGGGATTGGAGCTCTCTTGACTCAAGGAGAGAGACCAGTAGCTTATTCAGTGAGAAACTCAGTGGCCCTACCCTCAACTATCCCACGTATGACAAGGAGTTGTACGCTTTAGTCCGATCGCTAGAAACGTGGCAACATTATCTTTTGGCGAAGGAGTTTGTTATTCACTCCGATCATGAGACTCTCAAACAGCTCTGAGGTTAGACCATGTTGAAGAAGAGGCATGCAAGATGGCTAGAGTTTGTGGAAACCTTCCCCTGTGTGATCAAATACAAGAAATGCAAAGAAAATGTGGTCACGGATGCACTATCGAGATGTCATGCGCTTATATCGACAATGGAGGCTAAGGTGTTCGGTTTTGAGCACATCAAGGATCAATATCCTGAAGATCCAGACCTTGGAGAGACCTATTCTCAGTGCTAAAAAGGGGAAACCGAATCCTACTACTTACAAAACGGTTTTCTTTTCCGAGACAAGCAGCTTTGCATTCCACAAGCTTCGATGCGGGATCTTTTAGTTTGAGAAGCTCATGGTGGAGGTCTCATGGGACATTTTGGAGTAGATAAGACTTTCATCACCCTAAAGGAGCACTTCTATTGGCCACATATCAAGCGAGACATCGAGCACCACTGCGCCAAGTGCATCGTTTGCCTTAACGCAAAATCCAGGTTACATCCTCACAGTCTTTACATGCTTTTACCCGTACCTAATGCCCCTTGGGAGAATATATCTATGGATTTTGTGCTAGGTTTGTCGAACATACAACACAAGGATTCGATCTTTGTCGTTGTAGACTAGTTCTCGAAGACGGCTAACTTCATTCCGTGCAACAAGACTAACGATGCATCTCAAACCGCTAACTTGTTCTTTAAGGAGGTGGTACATCTACACGGATTGCCGAGGACCATTGTGTCGGACCGAGAGACAAAATTTCTAAGCCACTTTTGGAGGACCCTATGGAAGAAGCTTGGCACCTAGCTTCTCTTCTCTACCACGAGTCACCCTCAAACCGATGGTCAAACGAAACTGCTAAACTGGACCTTATCTAGTCTACTTCAGGCTAGTATCGGTAAAAACTTAAACAATTGGGTTGAGTGTTTACCTTTAGTTGAATTCGCTTATAACCATGCTACTCACTCTTCTTCTAAGTTTTCTCCTTTCGAAGTTGTGTACGGTTTTAACCCTAAGACCCCCATGGAATTGACACCGTTACCATTACCAAAGGCGGATCAAGTTAGTCTCGATGGGATCGCCAAGGCCAAGCAAATCAAGAAGATTCACGAGAAGGTTAAGGAGAACCTCAACAAAAGAAACGAGCAAATCAAACGCCAACGAGACAAAGGACGCAAGAAGGTGGAGTTTACACCTGGAGAGTGGGTTTGGCTTCACATGCGACCCAAGAGGTTTCCAAACAAGCAGAGTTCTAAATTAGCGCCAAGAGGAGACGACCCGTTCAAGATCGCTGAGAAGATCAACGACAATGCTTACCGTCTTGAGTTGTCCGGTGAGTTCCAAGTTAACCCAACGTTTAATGTTACTGATTTATCTCCTTTTGATATAGGTGACCCGGACATGACGGAAGGACCTTTTCAAGAAGGGGAGAATGATGCGGACATCCAAACAGAACTAGCCCAATGAGTGGAGATCGCAGCACTTTGAGGAGCACCAATGACACGGTCTAGAACCAAGAGTCTCAAAGGGCTTACCAAAGCTGTGGGTCTTTTTCTCGATACGGACCTCACGGACGTGACCAAGGATAACGCCAAGCCAATGGTGTTCCCATGCACCACCAACGATCGAGGAGCATCCAAGAGTGACCTTGGAGCCGAGACAAGCCACGAGACTCCTCAGAATGCTTCATGCTCGCATACAACCAAGTGACCCGTCATGCGGACAAAGACGGTGACTTCCTTCTTTGTCCTCACATTAGCATGATCGGGGCACAAAGACATCACTAGGGATTTTACTCTTTCATACCCTTAGGTTTTCCATGTGGTTTTACTAAGGAAGGTTTTAACGAGGCAACAACCTAGTGGTGCAAAGTGCCCTCAAAAACATCCTTTTGAGGGCCGAATTGTCTAGAAGCCCATATTATGTTTCTAGTTCAATTCAGGCATTCTAGGGGAGTATTTGAAGTCCATCTTGGCCCACAAAGATGTCGCACAAGTCACCAAGACACATCACTTATGTTTTTAGGCATTTTTGCCTTGTCATTTTAATGAACTTTCTATTTTCGAACTTTTTCCTTTTCGTTTTGGGAAACCTTTTGGCCATGTAGTAAGACCACGTTTTCTTTGTGTTTTGACAAGGATTGTAAACCTACGACAAGCCCTATGTAAGGAGAAACTTGCAGCCCTAAGAGGGTAGACTTTGAATAAACGAAAACCCTATTTCGCTAAAGCCGTCGCCGCTTAAGCTCTCTTGTTCTTTCTTCTTGTTTATGCGAATTCCAGCAAGAGTAGAACGTCCAAGCTGTATCATGAGTCCTCTCACACCTCGTGTGGTCACTTATCGATCCATTGGCCCACGCCAAACCTCACGTTTCCCACCCTTGTTCACCAATCGCGCCGCACGGTCCATCGGAGTGCATCCACCGTCCGAGGCTTATATCACTCTACCACCGTGAGCTTCAAAGAAAGTTTAGGAAGCTTACTCAAGAGACTAAGAGTGTTGAAGAATACTTTGAGGAGTTTGAGCATCTCAAGAACCGCCTACAAATTGAAGACACCGAAGAAGCACTCATGGCTCAATTCTTAGATGGCTTACAAGATCGTATAGCGCGGTAGGTTGAAAGATTGACTTACCATGACTTTGATAAGTTACTTCACTTGGCTAATCAGATTGAGAGTCAAGTCAAGAGGAAGGTCACCTCTTTCAATCGGTCTAAGGCAGCCACTAACACTCCATGGAACACTCAAGCTTCTGGGTCCAACACTAATGCTTCTAAGTTCGTCGATAAAGGCAAAGGACCTGCTATTGAGCCTAGAACTTTCACCAAGCCACATGAGTCTCCTAAGGATGTTAGGACTGATCGAAGGGGACCTTGGCAATATGATAAGGAATCTATTCATCATGGTAGATCTAATCATTACACATTCATGCATAATGATAAAAAGATTAATCTAGCACCATTAACGCCTTCACAAGTGCATGAGATGCAACTTCAGCTCTCTAAGGATAAGATTAGTTCTAAGTCTAATCTTCTTATAGTGCCTAGTGGGGGTAACGAAACCATGCAAGATCCTTATTTTCCTAATCTATTAACAATTTATCGAGATGTTGTGAGTTTAGGTACAAAAACTAAAGTGTTTACACGAACCTCAAGTCAATCCGGGGATATGATCTTGGAGGAGTCACTTGCTGTCTTGTCACCCCTTAGAGAAAATAACAATTCCCTTTTTGTGGTCAGTAGTAAGAATGAAGAAGCCCTAACCATGATTGAGACCATTCCGCGTAGCTCCACAACCGTCGGTACCAAGGAACACAAGTTAGTCGAATCTCAACATCCTTCGGTTCCTAAGCTAGAGGGAAGTTTAGTTGAACATGGGATGGACTCTTACTACCATTCCCAAAGCCAAGAGGGTACCATAGACTATAAAAGATTTGCGTGACTGAAAGAGATCAAAGAAAGTGTTCAAAGGGGTCTTACAGCATGGGAAAGGTTTGTATAACCTTGAAAGAGCACTCTTATGGGCCAAATGGAAAGAGTATGGTGACGGTCTATAATGCCAGATGTCTTATCTTTAAGGAGTTTTCTCATGACTCGTCTTTAAACATTTTCACTATCAAGAGTTCCCCGGATAACATTCTTTTGGGTCGTACGTTGTAGATTCCTAAGAATCTAATTGAGAAATTGATTTATGCCCCTATGGAGAGTGGTTTCAAGATTATTCACCATGTACCAGGTTGTAAACTCACTAACCCTTCCTTTAAAGCCTTCATGGAAGCGGGTGTGAAGAAAGGTCTTGAGAATTCTGTTTTCAAGGCAAAAGCGGGTTGGTCTAGAGGATTTGGCTGTGAGAGGATGAATAAGTTTCCTAAGTTACATTCTACAGTGGTGTGCACTGACAACAACAACAAAGAGACACCACTTGAAGCTACAAAAGCGAGAAGGCCAAAATCTTGGTCCGATGGCTTAGCAAGTGACTCCACCAGCCGAGAAAAGAGTTTCCCAAACACTAAGCTGAGTTTTCTTGAAAGTGTTGGTCATCATACTCCGGGTTCCGTCCAAAGTTTCGGACCATCATCGGCAACCGAGCTCGTGGACACTTAGCTTTGGGAGCAAAGCTTCTTGTGCCCTCACTCATGATTAGTGAGGACACCCTCTGAAGACCTTAGATGAAGTATTGTACTCTTTTCCTACTTTTAGTTTTACCACATCGGGTTCTAGAAAAGGGTTTTAATGAGGCAAGAAAAGTCTAAGGCATCAAATCTCATCCCTTGTGTATTTGACTTGAAAATACATATGACAATCCTAAATACACAAGCTATGTAATCCTATCCTAGGGAAAGCCTCTACATATGTTTTCCTTTCTTTATTGCTTTCGGGACTTACGCTTTTTTATTGGTTTTATGGCTTACTTGTTTGGGTTAGTATTATAGTCTAAGTATCCAGCTTGTTCTCTATGGGGTTAGGTCCAAACTAAACCTAATTAAAACCTAATTGTAAGCCTATAAAAGACAATATACTCTTTTTTAATCATTAGACAATCATTACATAAAAATCTCAAGTTGTATATTTGTCTCTCATCTCTAGCCTAGGGTTAGAAAACCCTAGAAGCTTGGAGATTTGTCTTCAGCTTGTAGGTGACTGTACCAAGGGTCTCTTACAACCCTTTTGGTGCCATCCACCCCATAGATTGATTCACTTCCGCCACCACCATCCATTACTCCTCCATCGCCGGTTTCTCACGCCTCTCCGCCGTTCTCTCCATTTTCGTCGTCTGTGGTACTACTTTTCCTTGTGTCCTTGAACCCCAAAGCTCTACATCAGCCTAGCATCGTTCATCACTCCATTTCCATCGATCACAACCACCCATTTAACCGTAAATGACGCTGGTTTCTCCTTATCGCCAAGCAGCTCCATCGTTGGCCCTATGTTCCTGTTTGAACTTGTTCAAGCTGTTCCCTTGAACATCTTAAGCGTGTATCAGAGATCCAGGACAATATTTGGTCCCACGCTCCATTAAAAGATTCGAGTTCAAAGATGCTCTTTGCGACTCATGAGCGAGGGTCAACAGAATCTTGGTTGAGAGAGCTAGACTAATTGGGATTACGAACCTCCAGCAATCATCGATTCGTATTGGGCTTGCCAACTCGGATGTCATGGCTCCAAAAAGCGTGGCAAGATATTGTTTAGTTATAATTAGAAACTTTAGGATCGCTATCAATTTTTTCATTCTGGATGTGAAGACTGACGAAAGTCCACACATCATCTTTGGAGGACTGTTCCTTGCAACGGTCGAAGCTGTAATCGATTGGCCTAATTGAAATATTCATTCACCAATGTGGAAAAAGACGAGTTCTATAGCGCCATACCAATCGTGCCAATTCTACCACCTCCAGAGCCTACACGTATAGGAAAAATTTTCAGAGAAGACTCTCCTGCTGGGGATCACTTCAGTCATCACGTTGTCCCAACTCCAGAAAAACCTCCTATTATAAGACGTACAACAAGGATAAGGAGCAATCTAGACTGGTACATTGGAAAGGTCTTTGCGCAAAGGTTTGCAATACCAAGCTCTCCATCCGATGCGTTCAGCACGAACATGTCATCAAGCTTTCGACGTTAAACAAGCATCCTCCTACTTGTATATATCTAGTATTTAGCTTCCTATTTTTGTATTTTGTTTTACTTTTTATTTTTCATATGTTCAAAAAAAAAACATCAATTGAGGTATTGTGAAATAAATCTGGGGGAGGTTCTGGCGATCAATTGAGGTACATCTGTTCTTTGACATCTTTTGATGGAAGAATTGCCTATAATTCAATAACTCGTGAAAATTACAGCATGGGAAAGGTTTGTATAACCTTGAAAGAGCACTCTTATGGGCCAAATGGAAAGAGTATGGTGACAGTCTATCATGCTAGATGTCTTATCTTTAAGGAGTTTTCTCATGACTCGTCTTTAAACATTTTCACTATCAAGAGTTCCCCGGATAACATTCTTTTGGGTCGTACGTTGAAGATTCCTAAGAATCTAATTGAGAAATTGATTTATGCCCCTATGGAGAGTGGTTTCAAGATTATTCACCCTGTACCAGGTTGTAAACTCACTAACCCTTCCTTTAAAGACTTCATGGAAGCGGGTGTGAAGAAAGGTCTTGAGAATTCTGTTTTCAGGGCAAAAGCGGGTTGGTCTAGAGGATTTGGATGTGAGAGGATGAATAGGTTTCCTAAGTTACATTCTACAGTGGTGTGCACTGACAACAACAACAAAGAGACACCACTTGAAGCTACAAAAGCGAGAAGGCCAAAATCTTGGTCCGATGGCTTAGCAAGTGACTCCACCCGCCGAGAAAAGAGTTTCCCAAACACTAAGCTGAGTTTTCTTGAAAGTGTTGGTCATCATACTCCGGGTTCCGTCCAAAGTTTCGGACCATCATCGGTAACCGAGAAAAGTGGTTTAGAACAAACTTCTTTTTCTGAGATCACGAAGAAGATCTTTGAGAAGATTTGAGATCATTATGTAGGAAAGACCGGGAACTATGGATGGCGATCGGAACTGAGCAAGAAGCAGGCTTTTTCTTATATTGGGGGCTCAATATACAAGGATAAAAGGATGGAGACGAGGAATAAGAAGAGTCACGAGAACAACCGGCGAACGGAGAGGAATCTGCCGAGGCAGAGAGACGATTCCGCCAAGCCATTCTAGTCAACCTCCGAGGTAAGTCTCTTTTTCTTTACACCCTCCACAATTCTGAGTTGGCTCATTGTTGTGTAAGTACCAAGGTTGTTTCGAAGTCCAAATCTTGTGAAGGGGGAGGGAATGATATGATCCTCACATCGGTACTTATGGACATCACGGATCGAGACGGACCGGGACGTGGATTGAAGATGAACGTGCCATGGATGAATGCTGAGGAAAAAAATGGAGCTTGAATGGAGGTCCAAGAGAGAGATCCGACATGACCATGTCAAGCCTCGAGACTCAAGAGACTCAAGATCGAGACAAGCTCGGATCGGACCCGACAAGTGCACTTGGAACCAGGAGCTCGTGGACACTTAGCTTTGGGAGCAAAGCTTCTTGTGCCCTCACTCATGATTAGTGAGGACACCCTCTGAAGACCTTAGATGAAGTATTGTACTCTTTTCCTACTTTTAGTTTTACCACATCGGGTTTCTAGAAAAGGGTTTTAATGAGGCAAGAAAAGTCTAAGGCATCAAATCTCATCCCTTGTGTATTTGACTTGAAAATACATATGACAATCCTAAATACACAAGCTATGTAATCCTATCCTAGGGAAAGCCTCTACATATGTTTTCCTTTCTTTATTGTTTTCGGGACTTACGCTTTTTTATTGGTTTTATGGCTTACTTGTTTGGGTTAGTATTATAGTCTAAGTATCCAGCTTGTTCTCTATGGGGTTAGGTCCAAACTAAACCTAATTAAAACCTAATTGTAAGCCTATAAAAGACAATATACTCTTTTTTAATCATTAGACAATCATTACATAAAAATCTCAAGTTGTATATTTGTCTCTCATCTCTAGCCTAGGGTTAGAAAACCCTAGAAGCTTGGCGATTTGTCTTCAGCTTGTAGGTGACTGTACCAAGGGTCTCTTACAACCCTTTTGGTGCCATTCACCCCATAGATTGCTTCACTTCCGCCACCACCATCCATTACTCCTCCATCGCCGGTTTCTCACGCCTCTCCGCCGTTCTCTCCATTTTCGTCGTCTGTGGTACTACTTTTCCTTGTGTCCTTGAACCCCAAAGCTCTACATCAGCCTAGCATCGTTCATCACTCCATTTCCATCGATCACAACCACCCCTTTAACCGTAAATGACGCTGGTTTCTCCTTATCGCCAAGCAGCTCCATCGTTGGCCCTATGTTCCTGTTTGAACTTATTCAAGCTGTTCCCTTGAACATCTTAAGCGTGTATCAGAGATCCAGGACAATATTTGGTCCCACGCTCCATTAAAAGATTCGAGTTCAAAGATGCTCTTTGCGACTCATGAGCGAGCGTCAACAGAATCTTGGTTGAGAGAGCTAGACTAATTGGGATTACGAACCTCCAGCAATCATCGATTCGTATTGGGCTTGCCAACTCGGATGTCATGGCTCCAAAAAGCGTGGCAAGATATTGTTTAGTTATAATTAGAAACTTTAGGATCGCTATCAATTTTTTCATTCTGGATGTGAAGACTGACGAAAGTCCACACATCATCTTTGGAGGACTGTTCCTTGCAACGGTCGAAGCTGTAATCGATTGGCCTAATTGAAATATTCATTCACCAATGTGGAAAAAGACGAGTTCTATAGCACCATACCAATCGTGCCAATTCTACCACCTCCAGAGCCTACACGTATAGGAAAAATTTTCAGAGAAGACTCTCCTGCTGGGGATCACTTCAGTCATCACGATGTCCCAACTCCAGAAAAACCTCCTATTATAAGACGTACAACAAGGATAAGGAGCAATCTAGACTGGTACATTGGAAAGGTCTTTGCGCAAAGGTTTGCAATACCAAGCTCTCCATCCAGTGCGTTCAGCACGAACATGTCATCAAGCTTTCGACGTTAAACAAGCATCCTCCTACTTGTATATATCTAGTATTTAGCTTCCTATTTTTGTATTTTGTTTTACTTTTTATTTTTCAGATGTTCAAAAAAAAAAACATCAATTGAGGTATTGTGAAATAAATCTGGGGGAGGTTATGGCGATCAATTGAGGTACATCTGTTCTTTGACATCTTTTGATGGAAGAATTGCCTATAATTCAATAACTCGTGAAAATGTTTTTAAAGCATCAATTGAACTTGTATTTGAGTTCTTTTATCCTAATTTTTGAATGTCCACTGGAATATTAAGTGCTTACAACATGAAGATTAGAAAATTCATCAGTGGATCAACAAATCCAAAAAAGATAATTCTTTCGGAAATTCAAATGATTCAGCGTTGACTCATTATCCATAATGAATCTTATCTTCTCGATTTGGGACTTGAGATACATTGGGCATGAAACCTCTAATGGAGAACGTGCAAGACTTGTCTATGTGAGTACAATTCTCTTCTTTTTCGTTCAATAAAAAGAAATAAAAAGAAAAAGAGAATAAAGATATAGGTAACAAAGAAGTGAATCGGACGTTGGTGGTTACCCCCATCGAACTCTCGCGTCTAATTGAAACATGTCCAAATAAAATAAAATAAAAGAAAGGACACTCGATAGAAAAAATAAAATGATACCATAAAAAAGTAGAGAGAAATCGATTGATCCTGAAGTGAGAAAAGAAATGTACGAAGACTGTCTTGAGCTTACATAAATCTGAAAGAGTAAGCATCTACGCTCTTTGATCGATAGTCCCAAGTTGAGACATCACGCTTAACTGAAAATAGAGGAGTTAGCAATGAAGAGTCTGAACTTGATGTTGGATGTGGTTTTGAAATAAGTTGTGTTGTTGTCGGCCAATTCACACTTCATCGAGTCTAGTTTCCGCACTAGTTTGAATAAGCACTCCCATGCTTATATCATTTTGGTATCAGAGCTAAAAGCTCATATCATTTGTTTTGTTTTCTCTTTCTTATAACCCTACTGTTTTCTTTTTGCTTCCACATTCAAAAAACTAAAAACTAAAAACGAAAAAAAATCTACCTTTTTCATGGATCTATACGATGGGGAGAACAATCCCAAAGCATATCTTGCTTGGGAAGGAACTTTGGATGAATTATTCAAAGGTTGTGGTTGAACAGAAGACATGAAGGTCATTTATGCAACCTTCAAACTCACTGGTCAAGCTTCATCTTGGTTCCTTAATGATTCAATCGAACAAGGAGAACAAGGAAAACAAGGATACAAGCAAATCGCTTGTTGGGCAGCATTGAAAGATCAAATCAAAAGGCAATTCGTCCCCATCATACATCCAGACATTATGAGGATTCAAACCGCTAGAAAAAGGTCTTTCAAAGAACAACAACAGAGATCAAGTCGTTTACTTCTTATTTATATCCAAGGAAGAACCAACCAAAGAAATTTTTGAACTGGAAGAGAAGCACACACATACAGAAGATTCCTTGGTTTTGAAGATAAAACCTCTTGAATAGGGAGAGAATGATAAGTTCCTGGATCCAAGAAATGTTCACGAGGACTCAAAACACTCCAAAGATCAACAATTTGACCCCATGGGGGAGTTCATTGAAAAATTCATGGACAATCGACAAATTGTTTGGTTAAACCGAACAATCATTGGTAAACAAGTACCCACAAACCAACTAAGTGTCCAATTGAATAAATTCTATCCGTATCAAGCCCGTGGCATTCACCTCATCACTCAACCAGCCACTCGAACCAACTACCTGATATAAGTCAATTTCTTACTGGACTATCATGTCATTGTAGTACAGAAAGGTATCAATCCAAATGGGTGCGATATTAGCCAAGAAGGATGCAATAAAATGTGAAACTATCAACCTAAGTAGAAACTAAAGAACAGAGACTAGCAGCAACTAGCGAAACGAAAACAGAGCAATAACAGAACGATAGCTACTAACAGGAACTAGTAAAGGCAATGACACAAAAATCAATCAAGCAAGATAAGCTCCTAAGGATGGGGTAATTGATTTGGTGTATCCTCTTAATCTGCCTAGATGGTTTAACAAACTCAATCAAGCTATTCCCTAGACATTAAACTCATAAGGAGTCAAGTTCATTCCCATGATAAATAACCTTAGGCTAATCTAGTTCCAGACTTAATCCCTTGGCGAAATCTAGCTTAGCAGGTATTAAGAATCAGTTTAATAAAGCCAATAAACACCCTAGATAACTAATCCCTTAGGCTAGGAATGTAAATCTCTGGAATTAGTTCTGTCAGGCATTTCATCAAACACCTTCTGGGTGTGGAAATACACTTTACCTAAGTTCTAGAACCACCACTCCTCTCCTTGCCATGATTCTCCAGCTTTCAAATACACTTTACCTACATCAACGAGTGGATGCATAAGTATTTAAACTACTTAGTGAGAGGATCTTCCCATGTCACGAGATTAAACATATAGAAAAGAAAAATCATAACAAATCTATGCAAGAGATACCAATCACCAAAGAGACACAAGAAAACTAGATCATCACCAAAAATTGGATCTACACAAGCATAAAAATGTCAAAAAATCCAGATCTAAACATTTATCTCATGGTCACAAACTCACGTTAGTCTTCAATGAAAGGATGAAGGAGAAGACAAAACAAGCTAAAGAGGCTGGGGGTGGGGATCGGTTTTATTAAAAATAGACTAGGGTTTTTCTTAACTTTTCAACCATTAGAAATTGAGATAAAAACTTACTAGGATTGATTAATTCTAACCCTTAGATTAAATCAATCACAACTCTTAATCCACCCTAAGATTTCTGATTTTAACTCAAATCCCTCATCTCTTGAATTTTTAGAAACTCAACCACAAACTTTACAAAATATCAAGTCAACTCGATTTGATTTTAAAAATATATTCTGGAACACTGGTGTTACAATTCTCCCTACTAGAAACAGATTCGTCCTCGAATCTTTAGCTAAGTCACTCTGCATAAACCATATATCTATTGCCTTCCACCCGTCTCCACTTATCTGACTATCTACGGTCATACCCACCTCCTCTTTTGTTAAGAAAACGTCAAGTCAAATCTCTTTGACCATACTCAACCCATACCTAGACCATACTCAGCTCCAGACTCATGCCTATATACTCAATGCTCCCAACTCATACTCAAACTCTTGAGGTCTTCCAGGATCAACCATCCTTAGGACCTCATAGAACCCACTGTCTTTAGAGTACTTCAGAACACACTGTCCCTCTGATATGGTGGAAACCCACTGTCCTTAGAGCATCAGTGAACCCACTGTCCCTAGAGCATACAGAGAACCCATTGTCCTCTTTTGGCGTATAGAAAACCCATTGTCCTCTTCAGTTCTAGAGAACCCACTTTCTTTATAGAGCATTGGAAA
Organism: Boechera stricta; assembly: GCA_018361395.1. Classification (NCBI taxonomy): domain Eukaryota; kingdom Viridiplantae; phylum Streptophyta; class Magnoliopsida; order Brassicales; family Brassicaceae; genus Boechera; species Boechera stricta. The sequence continues at coordinate 6,966,534 of CM031541.1, forward strand.
ACCCACTGTCCTCCTAGAGTATTGGAAAACCCATTGTCCTCCCGGTCCTAGGAGAATATACTCATCCTCAAGGGTCATCAGAGACTCCACCGATCCTCCCAAGTCATCAGAGAACCACTCTTGTTCTCTCAGGACACCAGAGAAACAACTTATCTGAAGGAACCACACTTATCCCAATAGCCCTCACACATGAAATATCTGCGGACTACTCCGCTTCCTCAGATTCTTATTCTCAGAATCCTATCCAAGTCTTAAAACTCCCAATAAGACTCCTCCTAAACAATTTTATAACCACACTTGTTCTATTTATGTCTAGCATCTATGACATCTCAAGTCAAAATTTATAAAAATAGTCCACTTAATATTTATTAATCACCAAAATATGCATAGTCGTTTACAAACTCCAGAAACGAAATACATAACACCAAGAAGAAAAACAAACTTACCGGAGAATCTCTTTAAAGGCTCGAAGAAGGTGATTCTAGAGTTTCCTGCAGCCGTTATCTAAATCATTCATAGATAACATGCAACACAGAATCATGCATAAATGATTAAACCGCTTCTAATCAAGTAAACATAGGAAAAATGGCTAAAATCAACCTACACTATTTGCGATACGCTTTTTCGTACTTGAACTATGACACCCAGCTTTTTCATACCTGAACTATCAAATAATTGAAATTTTAATTTTGAACTATGTTAATTTAGCCTATTCATACAAATCACTTAACGACATTAATAAGTCATTTAACGGTGCTGACTCAGCTGCCAACGTGGCACGATACCGTGAAACGACATCGTTGTAAAAACGGCCAAAATCAACCTATACTATTTGTGATATGCTTTTTTCATACCTGAACTATGACATCCGGCTTTTTCATACCTGAACCATCAAATATTTCAAATTTTAATCATGCACTATGTTAATTTAGCCGATTCATACAAATCACATAACAACGTTAATTAGTCATTTTGGTGATTTTTTTTGTTGTTGTTGGTTTGGTTTAGTAAACCGAATTCATACCAGAACTATGACATGCATCCTACGAGCTCTTAGTTCGGTTTATAGAAACCCTAACCGTCCGAGACATGGATCCTAAACAACCGTCATTTATCAATAAAAAAATCCAGGTAATCACCAAATTCAAAATAAAAAATTCAAATTCAAACGCCAAGTTCAAATTTAAAAATTTAAATTTATCCACTCAAAAATTAAATTTACCCATGCAAAATTTAAATTAAAGTCTTTTGCCATCCTAGAATCAACTCCGCTCAGATACCAACTTGAAAGAACCGCACCCAAATTTATTATTATTATAAATACAAATAAACAATATTTCCATAAATACTATTTATTACTTCCTAATTAACAACTCTAACCACTTAATTAAACCCACTCAATTGATTTAAACCAACCTATTTCTTAAATTAGTCTTGGTTTACCAGATCACTTAACCAAATTAAATTCTCTTTTAATTTAAAACAATCAACTAAAGTATTCCAAAATTCTAACCATGATGAACAGTAAATTACGATGAACAATAAACACGATGAACCGTAAATACGATGAACAGTATCACGATGAACAGTAAACAACTCAAACAAAACACGTCAATCAATCTCTATAACCACTACTCCTCTCCTTGCCATGATTCTCCAGCTTTCAACTAATCTTTATCTGCATCAACGAGTTGATGCATTAGTATTTAAAATACTTAGTGAGAGGATCCTCCCATCTCACATCTCACGAGATTAAACATATAGAAAAGAAAATTCATATTAAATCTATACAAGAGATACCAATCACCAAAGAAACACAAGACAATAAGATCATCACCAAAACTTGGATCTACACAAGCATAAACATGTCAAAAAAACTAGATATAAACATTTATCTCATGGTCACACACTCACCTTATTCTTCAATTAAAGGATGAAGGATAAGACAAAACAAGCTAAAGAGGCTCAGGGTGGGATCGATTTTATTAAAAATAGACTAGGGTTTTCCTTAACTTTTCAACCAATGGGAATTGAGATAAAACCTTACTAGGATTGATTAATTCTAACACATAGATTAAATCAATCACAACCCTTAATTTACCCTAAATTTTTAGAAACTCAACCACCAACTTTACAAAATATCAAATCAACCCGATTTTATTTTAAAAATCAATTTCGGAACACGGGTGTTACAGGTTGTCTGTGTTTAGGATTCAACCTCCGGCTATTTCGATCATTACCTCTTGACTATAAGATGATAATTGCTATTGTCCGTGACTTGTTTTGCTTTAGTAGGTTTGCTAGTGAGTTTCGTCAATGATGAAGTTTAAGGCTCTGCTTGCTCAAAGGATTAAGGGTTGCCTTAGATCATGGAAGCCTTTAGCAACTCCACGCATTTTCAGGGCATGTCATACTTGTGTTCTCTATTTTGGCGTCCAAGTTTATTATCTCCTTGTTACAGCAATGCCTCAATCTTTGCACATTGTGACGGGTAACGAGAAATTTATTAAGAAACTTCGCAAAAGGACGAGGTAAATTTTGTGTTTGATGCTGGCGATTGGAGGTGCTAGAAAATGTTTTGGGGGATGTGATGTGGAGGATCCATGCTACTGAGATCTGGAGGATCTTGGTAGAGTGGGTAAGCATTGCTGCCTCATTTTGCTCGTGTAGTTCTGCAATTGCTTGTACGACTTCAGACTACCGTTAAAAGGATTTCTAATTCACTTTTCGTCCAATACACTACTTCGTTTACGTTTCCGCTCTAGTTCCTTATCTCGGTTTCACATATGGGATTCATTAGATTGTGTGTTTCAACTCATCTTCATAATAAGATCATCTTTGCTTAATGATTGAATAGCGTAATTGACTCATTCATGAGTATGCTTCCATGTTTTTTTTTTTTTTTTGGCATGGGACCATGTCGTTAAGGTAATGTGCTTCATGTCAAACTTTAACTTTTTATTATTAAATGAATATTTACATTCCTATTTAAAAAAATGAGGTTTGACACTTTTATACCTACATACCAATGTAAAGTAATTACAATTGTTTGTTTTGGATCACAAGCTGCGGTTGAAAATTACCAATCAAACCCCATACTATCCCATGTAAAATCAAGAGTTGTATTGGAGTTCAATATCTCAAAAACTCTATATTTGCTGGTAATTAATATTATTAAATTTATTTTTTGTTAAAATTTTAAATTTGTTCATCAACCAATAAATATTTACAAGAGTGGAAACAAATTAAAAAAAAAAAAATTCTGTTTTGGTTTGAAAACAAGAAACAGAGTGAAAATAGCAAAAACAAATAGAAAAGAGGAAACCATGAAATTGTTAGACTAACGTTCACGAACTTCTAACCACCGAGAAGATTCTCTAGGTTGTGTGATCCTTTATGACGAAGCGACAATATGCTGTTCCAGATGGATTTGTAGATTTGACAGGTGAGCTGCAACGTGGAGAGCCAACTAGTGTGGTGTATTTTGTTCTTTTGTAACATCCGTGTTCCTTAGCCATCCTCTCGAGTTATATTGTATTTGATGTTTGTAGTAATGGACCCTCAGAAATCGTTGTACTTGACGAAAAATTATTAATATGTGGATGTTTATCGAATTTGTTGAGAATGATTAATACATGATGTGGTATTTCATGTATTAGGGATGTCGAGTACATGATGTGGTATTTCATGTATCGACGTGTTTGACACATGATGTGGTATTCCATGTGTTGCGGAGTTGAGAGCGAAGTATTATTCCGTCTTGGTTCGCTGATTTATGGGTCTACGTCATTATCCTAATGCGTGGTTGGGGTCAATGGGATTATGTGGTATTTAATCCTATTGACGGGTCATTGGGGTTATGTGATATTTAACCCTAATGAGGGGTCATTAGAGTTATGTTGTATTTAGCTGTAATGATGTTGGTTAGGGTTATGTGGTATTTAATCCTAACCAGGGGGTTTGCCAATTAGGATCATGTGGTATTTGATCCTAATAGAACGGTAGACCGGGGTGGGGTCCTGTGGTATTGGATCTCACGGGGACTTGGTATATTAGAGTCCTGTGTTTTGGATTCTAATGTACTAGGTCGTTTGACGGACTTAACTCGTTCGAATCCGGGGATAATTGGATTTCGACGGGTTAGCCGTTGGGTGACCACGTAGGATCTTATGATGTCAGACCTGGGGGTGTTATTGAACCGAGTATGGAATAATACCGAGCTCGAGTGATGGCCCTAGGGGCGGTAGGCGGGTTGATTCGATCAAAGGATTGATCGTTGAGATCTAATCCCGAGTGATTCGGTTTGAGCGGAATTAAACGAAAATTTCGGGGTTTTGACGGGCATGAAAGAAATATTTTGGGACGGAGAGATGTCTCAAATATTTCAGGAAATTATTTGGAGTTACTAAACTGAGCGGGAGAAGACAATTGAAATCGGTCGGGGCATCAATTGATCACGGTTTGAGCTGAAACTTGGTGAGTATGTTTTTTAACCTCTTAACTTGTAATCTACCAAATTTCGTTGAGAAATGCTGAGTAATTTTGGAGATATGATTTTTCTCCCAAAACCGCTCAAAACAGAACAGTTTCATCAAGGTTGAGTAGAGTGAGTGTTTGGACACTCAAATCTTGTTATTTTGAGCTGACATTTGGTAGATAGGTTTTTGAGAGTATGATGTTGATGCTCACCGAAGGAATTTCGAAAATATTTCCTAGAGAATAAGTTATGAGCATCTAAGGTTGACCCTGTTTTTGAGAAGAGAAGTCCGAATTGGGGGTTTGAGTAATCCGAGTTTGATTACTTGTTATCACCCTTTGAGAAGTGTTTTGGTGACCTTTTGTTAGGTAATTTGGTGATATATTGGTGTTGAGTTGAGTAAGAGCCAAGAAGAAGTAAAGCTTGGAAACCGTCAAAGTATTCTTGTACAAACCGTTGAGCAAAGGTGAGTGCGTAACCGTCGGCTTAGCTGTGTGATCTTTGAGTTTTCATGATTGATATGTGTTTAGGGACTAGTCCATATGGGTGTGACTGATGGCTTAGCCATAATGTGTGATGATTGTGTGTGATTGAGCCCTTTCACGGTATGTATTGGCTTGTTCTTTAAGCATATATCGATTGCGTTAAATACATTGATCATATGTGTGTATAGCCGTGGGGACGGGATGACCGCCTCACTAATCATTATCAATGCTTACGCACCTCTTTTGGTGCAGGTAAAGAGAAGTCATAAGTCCTGGAACTCGTGGAACCGAGGGCCGGAGAAGAGGGGTGATCTAGGTGCATGACGGGTTTCGTGCTTCTGTGCTTGGGTTTGAATGTTTGGGACTTGCTATTGTGCTCAAGTTGTTGGTGTAAGAGTGTTTTTGAACGTTAGGAGTTGTTATGACTTGTGTTGGTGTGTTGAGAAATTTGTGTTGTTTGACTTGTTGATCGTTGTCTTGGTTGTGTTGTAGTAGCTTGGGTAGCAAGTAAGGATCATATTAATGTTGTATTAATTCGTTTCGAGAAATGTTTTTTTTGAATTCCGCATTTTATTATTTTCGCGGATTTTCGTCTTTTCGTTTCCGGGGTGGGTCTTTTCATTTTTGGTATCAGAGCCGTAGCGGTTCTAGGATGTTGTGTGAATCTTGCTTGCTTGTGATTGTGTGATGTTTGTTGTTATTGAATTGTGGGGTTGGGTTAGAGAATCATCCCCTTTGGCCTATTAGAAGGTTCCACGGTAAGACTTCTTTCTTGTTCCGTTTTGTTAAGTTCTGGGTTATTGAATGCTTGATTGTTTGCGTAGATGGCAAGAAGTACAAGAAGTGGCAGGGGTAGAGGAGGAGTGGCGCGGGAGCCGGCTGAGCCTAGGGAACAAGCAGACCCCCGAGGTGAAGACCAAGTGATGGTCGAGGATGTTGCTGAGTCGGGAAATGGTGGAGCTGCGGGTAATGCGGCTCGAGCAGTTGAGAATGAACCGCAAGTGTTGGATCAGCAACAAGAGGGTATAAATCAAACGAGACAAATGTTGGGTTTATTGGTTCAGATTCTTGATAGACTACCAGGGTCGGTAGCCTCCTTAGCTCCTGAAGCGCCACCAGAAGTGAATGCGCCGCCGAGAGTGGTTAACCCCGACGTTAGGGGAGACGTTGTAGGTCCTGTAATTCCACCATATCTTACGGTGCTAGATCATATGCAACGGCTTGGCACCAAATTCTTTTCGGGAGGTGCTAAACCGATGGAGGCGGACGAGTGGAAGTCAAGATTAGAAAGAAACTTCCTCTCGGTGAGGTGTCTGGAGGAATATAAAGTTGATCTAGCGGTGCATTACCTAGAACAAGATGCACATATGTGGTGGAGAGGTGTGTTGGCTAGGAGAGTCAATGGTGTTGATACATGGGAGGATTTCTGTGAAGAGTTCAACCTCAAATATTTCCCGCAAGAAGCAATAAATCGTTTGGAGACGGAGTTCTTAGAATTGTCTCAAGGGACGAGGTCGGTACGAGAGTATGAAGTGGAGTTTAACCGACTTCGAAGGTTTGTGGGAAAGGGTCTTGAGGATGAACAGGCCCAAATAAAAAGATTTCTAAGGGGAATGCGGTTGGAATTAAGGAATAGATGCATTGTGAGATCGTATGCGTCGGTGGCTGAGCTAGTGGAGAGATGATACACGCCTGGTCTCAAAGTTCAGAATCTTCAAACGATGGTATTGTTCTTCTTCAGGAGAGAGGCTCGTCTTGAAGGAGAAACAGTGGAGCGATGTGAGACCACACAAGATGCGGAAGCCTTGTGATAAACACTAAGTGATTCTCAGGTTTGAGAGTCCGATTACTCAATCAAGCAAGAGAAGAGAGAAGGAAGCGGCTGCTGCCTGTAGAGAGAGTTTAAAGTCTATTTTATTAAGAGGACGATTTAGGCCTTTTATAATAGCCTCTAGACGTCCACATGTCACAAACAACCAAGAACAACAAGTAGTTCAAGCAAAAACAGCAAGGTTTGCGAAAATAAGGAAATAACTCAAAAATGGAAAGTTTGAGCTAAAACAGAACAACTTGTCTTTCGTCAGTCTTTGCTCTTGGCGCTCAGCTCTTAAAGTGTTCTTGGACTTGTGAAAGATGTAGTAGACCGAGAACAAGTCCAAAATGCGCAGGGTGTTGCCTCATTAAAACCTTCCTCAAAAACCCATACCCCTTGGGACAAAGCGATGGTAAGGAAAAAGAGTACAATGCCTTAGCGTCTTTGTGTGACTTCACTATATGATAACAGTGAAGACACTAGACTCACGTGTCTTGATGCTGAGAAGTGGCCATGGGGCCTGAACAAGCAGCTCGAAGGAGAAGGCCGTGTAGCCTCATTTGAGTCGAAAAGAGGCTGGCGGTTTACGGTGATGCAACGGACATGTCATTGTGCTTTCCTGGAGTAAGAGTGATGTAATTGAAGTCCTCCAGGTCAGATGCTGAAGCTTGGTCCAGCTTGGTTCTGAAGCCTCCTCTGTGGTGTCCGTTGAGAAGCTGGTGCAAAGTCGGCTTTGTGGAGTTACTTCTTGCTCCAATGCAGCTGCTACATATCCATTGAACTTATGCCTCAATGCTTTAGCCCTTTGGCGTGTAATAGGGCCGGCTGGAATGTATGGAATTGGGTTCTCCACAGATTCAACGTCATCTCCTTTCAGCTCCAAGGTGATGTCCTCATCATTCCCACCCTCTTCAGAAGGTTTTGACCTCAAAACTGGTTCATCACCTGCATCAAACAATTCTAAGTCAATAACATTGAAAGTAGGAGATATATTAAACTCACCTGGTAGTTCAAGCCTATAGGCGTTGTCATTGATCTTCTCAGCTACTCTGAATGGTCCATCTCCCCTCGGCGCTAGCTTGTCCTTCCTCTTGTTTGGGAACCTTTCTGGACGCATATGAAGCCAAGCCAATCCCTTCTTTGAAGATGACCTGTTCGCCCCTTGTTAGCTTGCTTAGCATACATCTCAGTTTTCTTCTCAATGTTCTCTCAGCTTTCGATGTAAGCTCTTGATGTAATCAGCCCTTTTCGTCCTTCTAAATTATGATCTCAGCTGGTGGCAACGGTGAGAGRTCTAATGGCGAGTTTGGATTAAAGCCATAGACAACCTGAAATGGTGACAGCTTGGTGGCGGAGTGAACAACTCGGTTGTAAGCAAACTCCACAAACGGTATACACTCTAACCAGTTCTTCAAATTCCTCCCAATGGTTGCTCTACAATGTTGACAAAGGTCGTTAACAACCTCAGTTTGCCCATCTGTTTGAGGATGACAAGTAGTGAGAACACTAGCCGTTCCCAGCTTCTTCCAAAGCGTTCTCCAAAATGACTCAGAAACTTGGTGTCTACATCTGTCTGATTGTCCTCGTAATCCCATGTAATCTCCTACTTCTGAAGAATAAGTTGGCTGTGAGTAGCGTCATTAGTTTTAGCACATGGAATGAAATGTGCCATCTTTGAGAACATCCACAACAACGAAGATAGAATCCTTATTCTGAATCTTGGGAAGTCCAAGCACAAAATCCATTGATATGTCGACCCAAGGAGATGTAGGTATAGGCAACGGCATGTATAGTCCATGAGGATGAGACTTGGACTTAGCTTGCAAGTTACACATCTAGCACAAAACGCCTCCACTGTTTTTCTGAGATGAGGCTAAAAGAAATGCTCGTTCAGTATGCTCAATGTCTTCTCAGCCCCAAAATGACCCATAAGGCCACCTCCATGAGCTTCACTAATCAGCAATTCACGTAGAGAACCCTGAGGTATGCACTGCCTCCTTTCTCTGAATAAAACCCATCAGACTTGTAGAAATTGCTGTAGGCTCCTTTACCACATTCTGAGTAGATATTCTTGAAATCGGGATCTTCTTCATACTGAGTCTTAATCATCTCGAATCCCAGACTCCATTGTGGTGATCAAAGCATGTCTCCTTGAAAGTGCATCAGCTACCACGTTCTCTTTACCCTTTTTGTACTTAATGACATAAGGGAATGTCTCAATGTACTCCAGCCAGCGAGCATGTCTCTTCTTAAGCGTTGTTTGCCCTTTGAGATGCTTCAGTGTTTCATGATCAGTATGAATTACACATTCTCTAGCAAGCAGATAGTGTTGCCACGTCTCCATGGCTCTAACCAGCGCATACAACTCTTTATCATAGGTGGGATAGTTCAACGCAGCCCCACTTAGCTTTTCACTGAAATAAGCCACTGGTTTGCCTCCTTGAGTAAACAGCCCTCCCAATTCAGATGCATCACTCCACTTCAGGTCTTATTAAAATCGGAAGTGCTAGAGCAGTGCATGTTAGGCTCTTTCAGGTCGGGCGCTTATAAGCTTCCCCAGTGAAACAAACACTTTTCTTGATAGGCGGCGTGAGTGGTGCAGCCACAGTCCTTAACAAAAGCGGCGATAGAAGCTTGCGACCATGGAAGCTTGGACTTGGCTGATCTTGTTGGGGTTGGCCATTCTTGTATAGCCCTTATCTTCTCTTTATCCCTGTAATCCCTGCGAACTCACTGCAAATCCTAGAAAAACAAGCTCATTAGTGCGAGAATGTGCACTTCTTTAAGTTTGCATAAAGGTCTTCCTTTCTTTAAGTAACTTCAGATGTAACACATGGTCGATAAACAAGAACGTAAATTAAAATATCATCAAAATACCTGACCACAAACTTACAGATGTATGCCAAGAACATGGTTCATTAGGCATAAATGTGCTGAGTGCATTTGAGAGTCCAAGCGGCATGACTAGCCATTCATGAGTCCTTGTTTCATTTTGAAAGCTGTTTTCCATTCATCTCCTTCCTTCATCCTGACTTGATGGTATCCACTTTTCAGGTCTATTTTGGAGAAGATGGTTGCTCACAAGCTCATCCAGCATGTCATCAAGGCGTGGAATTGGATGTCATACTTGATGGTTATGTTGTTGATGCCCTACAGTCAACACACATCCTCCGATCCATCTTTCTTGAAGCACGAGCAAGACCGGAACAGCACGGGGACTAAGACTCTCCCTCACATAACCATTAGTGCCAACTTGGTTGACTCTTTTGCTTCCTCTGGATTCACACGGTATGGTCTATTTGGAAGTTGTGCACCAGGTATGAAATCGATTTGGTGCTCATCCCTCGGCAGGTGGCAGTCCAGCCGGTATCTCTTCAGGAAACGTCCTCAAATTGTTCTAGGAGCTGACTTATCTCCTTAGGTAACTCCACAGAACCAGCTCAGCTCTAAAGACCATTAGTACACGGTGTTAAGTAGTTCTTAAAGCCCTTTTAACTTCTAGTATTAACTAGGAAGTTAGATTTAACTTACTCTTTTCTTTAGACATTTTAATTTGCATTTCATGAACTTCTGAGGTGATAATTCACTTTTCTTTTTATCATGCATAAATGAGTATAAATTGGTGCGGTTATGCGTGGTTTCCTTGTCAAACTGCCATGGGCGTCCCGATAAGAGATGGCCAGCTTGCATTGGAACCACATCACAGCACTTGATCATTAGCCCCCACTAAATGGAACTGTCACTTGATGGTGATCTTTAACTCAGACTTATCGTTGAGCCACCTCAGCTTGTAGGGTCGTGGGTGCTTAGTTCTCTCCAAGCCTAGTTTTTCACCATATAGAGGCTTGCAACGTTTGTCTGAACCCCATCAATTATCAGAGAACATACCTTCCCTTGATAGTACATCTGGTATGGAAGATGTTTTCACGCTGAGCACTCTCTTCAGGTTCTATCATGGTGCTGAGAATGCGTCTCATCATTAGAAGCTCTCCGGTGTCTGGAAATTCTATAATCTCCTCATCAGCGTCCTCCTCAGCCTCTTCTTCATCTTGTGATTCATAATCCCCAGATTCAGTAAGGATCATCACTCTTTGATTAGGACAATCCCGGATATATGCCCCGGCCTTGACACTTATAACGAGTAATGTCTCGGCTCCTCGTGGATTTTGTTGGTTTGAGGCTGATGATCACGTCTAGGCTCCGCTTTAGTGTCTCTAGATGGTTCAGGAGCTCTTGGTTTAAAACGTGAATCAATCACAACTGCCTTGCCCTTATCAGCTTGTTTTGGCGCTGAACTCCAAGTATTTTTGTTTCGGCTGAAACTTGAGTTCTTTCTCTTGATTTGTTGTTCAGCTTGGATTGCTAAGTGCAGGAGATCCTCCATCTGATGATATACTTGCATTTCCACTTTTGTAACAATCCTCTCTTGTAACCCATCAGCGAACCATGAGTGTTTACGGTGCTTCATCTAATTGAGCGATTCTGAGGTGCTCAAATTCCTCATAATATTCTTCCACTGATTTGTTGCCTTGAGTAAGCCGTCTGAATTTCTTTTGCAGCTCACGGTGGAAATGTGGTGGSACATATCTCCTTTTCATTAACTGCCTCATGTCGTGCCAAGTAGAGATAGGACGGTCTTGGTAACGTCTCTATAGTCTCGGTCCCACCATGTAAGGGCATGGTCGGTCATGAGCTACTTGCAAAGGCTACTTTCTTCGCTCGGTGTAAGTGTAGCAGCCAAAAATCTTATCCATTCTTCTTTCCCACTCTAGATAAGCTTAGGTCTCTTCCAGCAGTTGGTGCGTTTAATTTCAGGTCGTGAGTGCTAAGGCGGTGGTGGCTGGTGGTGCAGTTCATGCTCTCCATAAGCATGTCTAGGCCGTGGTGGTGGCGGTGGTAGATCGCCTGGATCATGTACCCTTTGATTCTGATCGGTTCAGGTCCATTGTCTCTTCTTGCATGCATGGGAGGGTTCTCCATGCGGTCCATTCGGTTAGAGAGCTTGGAGAGTGTTGATATTTGCCATCATCGAATCATGGCATTGTTGGTGTCGACTTGGTCATAATTCTCAGCCATGGGGTGATTTTTTCCTTGCACAAAACAGGAAAAATCACTGAAGCTTAGTTTTTGGAAAGAAGTAAGCGACTTCTGAAAAGGAAAATTCACTTAAAAGCAGAAAAAGGAAACTTCACTTATTTCTAGTGCAGCCATAATTTTCTATTTTAATTTTAAGCCTTCTCTACCCTAGCACCCACGAAAATCCAGTCTCTAATGGTGCAAATAACAACTTAATATGATGATCAAATTGGTTCTAAGTGATTAAATAAGCATACACAAAAACGAAGCAAATAATTTAACGAGGGTGAAACACATAGCGATTCCTTCGCAACCTAACCTTTTTCTTTTCTTTTCTTAACTTTATGAAACAATAAACTAGCAACAACAAACCAAATCAACGAAATACTGAAACAAACAAGCGATGAAACAAAAGCGATAAAGAATCAAAAGCAGAAGCGGCAAGATAAGCGAAGCAAGCGATTAAGCAATATCAATTGAAACAACCTAATAACTTGATTCTCATAACTTGCAAATTGACTGAAAGCAAAGGATAGGTTTAGACACAACCTGATTGAAGGAACTTTAGCTCGATACAAAGATGATACACGCGGTCTCGAAGTTCAGAATCTTGGCGATGGTGTTGTTCTTCTTGGAGAGAGAGAGCTCGTCTTGAAGGAGAAACAGTGGAGCGATGTGAGACCACACAAGATCCGGAAGCCTTGTGATAAACAAGTGATTCTCAGGTTTGAGAGTCGATTACTCACTCAAGCAAGAGAAGATAGAAGGAAGCGTGCTGTAGAGAAGTTTAACTCGTTTTGTTTTAGGGTAAAAGTCTTTTATTAAGAGGGCGATTTAGGCCTTTTATAATAGCCTCTGAGCGTCCACATGTCACAAACAACCAGAACACAAGTAGTTCAGCAAAAACAGCAAGGTTTGCGAAAATAAGGAAATAACTCAAAAATGGAAAGTTTGAGCTAAAAGCAGAACAACTTGTCATAGTCTTTGCTCTTGGCGCTCAGCTCTTAAAGTGTTCTTGGACTTGTGAAAGATGTAGTAGAAGAAACAAGTCCAAAATGCGTACTAAGGTGTTGCCTCGTTAAAACCTTCCTGCCATGGGAAGAAACTGATGGTGCTTAGCACATCTTTGTGTGTCTTCACTATGATGATGAAGACAGAGACTCAACTCAGCTTGGTTACGAAGCCTCCTCAGTGGTGTCGTTGAGAAGCTGGTGCAAAGTCGGCTTTGGTGGAGTTACTTGCTCCAATGCAGCTGTACATATCCGTTGAACTTATGCCCAATGCTTTAGCCCTTTGGCGTGTAATAGGGCCGGCTGGAATGTATGGAATTGGGTTCTCCCACGATTGACGTCATCTCCTTTCGGCTCCAAGGTGATGTCTCATCGAAGCGGCCATGATTGAGGAGGGTAGATGATAGAGGAGGCTAAACATCTAACTGAGACTGAGGAAGAAGTCTTTTACTTCGATTCAGGTAGAGTGGCAAGTTCATGGGAGGGCAGAGAGAGGAAGTGGGAGGCTCAGGAGTGCTTCTAGCACTCAATCGGTGCTTCAAGTGTGGAGGCAAAGGTTATAAGGCTAACTGCCCAATAAGGATATTAGGACTTCTTTACCATTGTAAGGAGGTGGGGCATATCAAGACTTCATGTCCCCAAACTACAAGGTGGAGGAATTCTTGAGCTCCACCGCTGAGATGATAGTAACTCCTCGAGCGTACTCTCTGAGCATCGAGTCAGGAGAAAGAAGCAACACCAAGCCGATCACTTGTTAGAATTCTTCTCTTATTAATTATTTTGTTGTGATTATGAGTTTTGGTCATTTGTGTGTGTTGTGTTGCTGTTGTTGTGTGGTCTCAATGCATAGTTATGTGTAGGGACAACTGAGCGTGGGAGGGTTATCTCACGTGTTGTTTGATTCCAGGAGCATCTCAGCTGTTTGTTACTCTGGTGTGAGGGAGAGGGAAGGCAGAAGAGCCTAGTGATTGTTTGAGGAAGGTGAAGGTGGCTGGGGGTCAGACTTTTGAGACTCATAGTCTAGTAAAAGATGTCGAGGTTCACATTACGGGAGAAGTGAAGCCACTTGACTTGATTGTGTGGCCAGTGGAGTTATATGATGTGATATTGGGAATGGATTGGCTTGGGAAGTATAAGGCTCACCTGGATTGTCATAGAGGTCGAGTGGTGTTTGAAAGCGATCATGGGAAAGTGGTGTACCAAGGTGTAAGACCTATGTCGGGAAGTTTGGTGATAACGGCTATTCAAGCCGAGAAGATGTTAGAGAAAGGATGTGAAGCATACCTCGTGACTATCTCGATACCCGAGGAGGTTAGAGATTCAATGCTTCAAAATATTCCCGTGGTGAGAGAATTAGAGGATGTGTTTCAACCATTGAAAGGATTACCGCCGCCGAGATCGGATCCTTTCACGATTAAGTTAGAACCGGGAACGGCTCCTATTTCTAAAGCTCCATACCGTATGGCACCGGCGGAGATGGCAGAGCTTAAGAAGCAGTTGGAGGAGCTATTGGATAAGAGTTTCATAAGACCGAGTAGTTCGCCATGGGGAGCACCCATCTTGTTTGTGAAGAAGAAAGACGGAAGTTTTCGATTGTGTATCGATTACCGAGGTTTGAATCGAGTGACGATTAAGAACAAGTACCCTCTTCCGAGAATTAATGAGTTATTGGATCAGTTGAGAGGTGCTACTTGGTTCTCGAAGATTGATTTGGCTTATGGATACCATCAGATTCCTATTAAGGAGTTAGACATTCAGAAGACGGCATTCAGAACGAGATATGGGCATTATGAGTTTGTAGTATTGTCTTTTGGGTTGACGAATGCACCAGCGGCATTCATGAGATTGATGAATGATGTGTTCCGGGAATATTTGGATGAATTGGTAATCATCTTCATCGATGACATATTGGTGTATTCGAAGAGTTCTGACGAGCATGGTGATCACCTGAGGAAGGCGTTGGAAAAGCTAAGAGAGCAGAAGCTTTTTGCCAAGCTAAGTAAGTGTAGCTTCTGGCAAAGAGAGATTGGGTTTTTGGGTCACGTGGTTTYTGAGAGTGGAGTTTCCGTCGACCCAGAGAAGATTAAGGCCATCAGGGAATGGCCGAGTCCCAAGAATGCTACGGAGATAAGAAGTTTTCTCGGTCTAGCTGGTTATTACAGGAGATTCGTCAGGGGTTTTGCGAGCATTGCTCAGCCTATGACGAAGTTGACAGGGAAGGATGTTCCCTTTGTTTGGTCTCTTAAGTGTGAGGAGAGCTTCTTGAGACTTAAGGAGATGTTGACTACCRCTCCARTGTTGGCTTTACCGGATCCTAAGGAGYCATATGTGGTTTATACGGATGCCTCGAGGCTAGGATTGGGTTGTGTTTTGATGCASCATGGGAAGGTTATAGCTTATGCTTCGAGACAGTTGAGGAAGCATGAGGCCAATTACCCTACTCATGATCTGAGTTCGCTGGTGTTATGTTGAAGATATGGAAATCATATCTCATGGTGGTGGCAGTGTGTTCACGGATCATAAGAGTCTCAAGACGTATTCACCTCCCTGAGTCAATACGATGAGGAGATGGATGGAGCTTATGGCGGATTATGATCTCGAGGAAGGCTAATCTCTCGTTGCCGATGCCCCAAGGAAGCGAGTAGCCTGCAAGTATCGAGGGATGTATGGGTGGATTAGTACTTGCAGCTATGTGTTGTTTCTGAGAGTCGAGCGTCGCTGTGAGGTGACCAAAAGCCGATATTTTGAGTAGAGTACGCATGCTTATAGGGATGAGACTTTGTTAAGGCTTCTAGAGATGAGAAGTCCAGTACCAAGTCTCGAATAATGGCATCATTTTGGTTCATGGACGAGTATGTGTGCCTAATGATGAAGAGCTGAGGAGAGATATTCTTCGAGAGGCACACCGTCAGTTTTCTATTCATCCCGCACTAAGATGTACCGAGATTCAAGCGGTATTATCATTCTGGGATGAAGAGAGTTGTGGGTGGCTAGTTGCATCTGTCATGGTGAAGGCCGAGCATTGTTACAGAGTTTACCCATTCCCGAGTGGAAGGGATATGGTGACTATGGACTTGTGGTCAAGCTACCGAACTCTGGGTGTAGATGTTATTTGGTTATTCTATCGATTGACTAAGTCTGCTCACTTCCATAAGTGAAGACAGATGGAGCCTGAAGTTTTGCGGGTACATCGTTGAGATAAGGAGACTCCATGCACGTGAGTATTGTATCGGACCGTGATAAGAAGTTCACATTGATATTCTCGGCGAGAGTTCTAAAAGGAGATGGGTACTAAGGCACACATGATACCGCCACCATCCTCACAGCATGGGCAATCGAGAGAACCATCCGCACTTCGAGGATTTACCGAGGATATGTGTTTTAGATTGGGGTGGTCATTGGGGAGACTACCCGAGCTTGCAGGTATATTTCTACTTATAATAACAGCTATCAAAGTAGTATTGGGATGACACCATATGAGGCATCGGTATTCGCAGACACCATTATGTGGACTCAAGTGGGGGAGCCAAACATGCTGTGAGAGTATCGCAAGAGATACGGAGAAGATCAGTAGTCTCAAGCCTTATATGAAGGAAGCTAGGACGTTGATATGCTCAAATTAATACCCTATAATGATACTAAAGCAGCTGCAGTAAAGGGGTCGAACACAAGAACTCAAGAAAACTCACGCAATGATGAAAGATGCAGATTCGTGCAAGCAAACAATAATCGATTTAGAAAACAGATGAATTAAACTTAAATGATTCAGATATGAAACTAGCTCAGGGAAACTCTCAGAAATCAATGATAAATAACAATTAATCAATTAAGGTTCAATTCAATTACTGCTCTTGAACTCAAACACGAAAGTAGTTAACAACCGCCGCGAAACAACTAAGTTTAAAGTCTAAAATTCCAAATCTCTTTGCAAATCCTACACAAGTAAACCAGCAATCAACTGCTTCGATATGTTCACAATTCGATTAAACCAAATTTTGCGATAATCCAATTGCTCACCCTATTTTATCGATTACCAATTGCAATCATTGCCTAATCGATTAATCTAGTTCTATATTCGTGATCAGGTTAGAAAATAGCTTTAGAACAACTCTATGGTAGAACTAATTCAAATTTTGAACCCAATGATCAATTATCATAAATCGAGAAATCCATACGAGGAATCCCTAAACCTAAAAGGAGACTTACCTGCATGATAGATGAAACAAATAACATAACTGAATAAATCATGAAATTAAACAAAGAATAAAAACAAGTGGTTCGGGATCTTTCATGATGAACAAAGTCTGGATCCGCCTCCCTCACAAAAGCTCAAATCTCCAAGTTCAAAGTAAAGTCTCAAAGTCAAGTCCCCTTAACCTAAAGACTAAGAGTTTGCTTAAATAGTCTAAAAACACGAGCCGAGCTTCTTTGTAAATAAGGGAAAGTATGGCTTCGGAGAATTCTCGCCCTGACATCTATCTCCGCTGCCATATCGGTATCATCGATACCGGGATGGTGTCGATCGATACTCAGGCTTGAAAAACGGGTACTTTCTTCGGTTTGCTCCAAAAAGGCTCCAAATGTCTCCAAAATCTCCAATTTTGTCCCAAACATGCTAAAAACCTGAAAAGACTCAAATGATGAAAAGACTCTAGAAAGACTCGATAAAAC
The DNA here is from genome assembly GCA_018361395.1 of Boechera stricta. Lineage (NCBI taxonomy): Eukaryota > Viridiplantae > Streptophyta > Magnoliopsida > Brassicales > Brassicaceae > Boechera > Boechera stricta. The sequence continues at coordinate 6,984,066 of CM031541.1, forward strand.
GACTATATCATGGCTAAAAATGGGTAAAATCCATGATATATCAACTCCCCAGACTTAGCCTTTGCTTGCCCTCAAGCAAAACAGAAAACTAAGTGAGAGAAAGAGGTTTGTAAAACCTTAGAGATCCTGATCTGGTACCGAAATCGCTGTAATGATCCTTTTTCCCAAGCGCCCACTTCTGCCTGATCAGCTCCAGATCTAACCACCATGTACTTCTCCGTAGGAACCCCAACTTCCCTAGACTTCACTTATTATCTCTCACCAATATTCATCCAAGCTCTCATCGCCAGTTTCATCGCTGCAATCAGTGTTCAAGAACTTTCCAGATTCTTGCCCATACAATATCATAGCTAAAGAACCATTTATTCAACAACATTTATTGCTTTCCGGTATTCTTTATCTCCCCCAGACTTATTTCATAATCAGTTCTCATTAGATTTCAACATCGCAGGTTTATCTGAACAGCATACACAAATCAAGGTCCGAAACGCGAGTATTGATAGTGTTTGCTACCGAATCCCCGGTTCTTACCCTCTCAATGTATCAAAAGTCTTAGGTGAATAATGGGGTCATAGGAAATTTTCCTACCCCTCACTTCAGGCCTTTGTGTGATCATTCCTTATCCAAGTAGAATAATGGGGTCATAGGAAATTTTCYTACCCCTCTACTAAGCGGAAATCATTTCATCTTTTAATGCAAATATGTATCCAACAATTTTCACGGGAGAGATATACCACAATTTTCAAGCATGATGGGTTCCTTAGCCAGATATGAATGATGAATCAAGCTCTAAGAACACTAACCGCGTAGATGAAGTGCAAAATTTGGCTAAAGTGAAGAACCTTGCGGAGACATGAGTGATTTCTATGGTTTATCCCTTGGATTTTTCATTAGTCGAACTGAAACTAATCCTGTAACAGTGGTCACTCAAAAGCAAAATTAGAACAACAAAGCCAAGCACACTCCAGAAAATTCTAAGTTGTTTTGACCCACAAAAATTTTTTTTTTTTTTTTTTTTCAAAATGAACACAATGTCAAGAACTACCTCCCCAGACTTAAACAACACTGTCCCCTGTTTATCAAGGCCGAGAAGGTGAAAGAAATCAAAGGACAAAACGAAATAGTCAAGATCAAGAGGTGTTACCATAGAGCTGGTGTCGACGATACCAAGGTGGTGTCGATCGATACCGACAAAACGACCATCCTTCACGACCTGATTCGAAGACACAACAAAATACAAAAACAAAACTCATATTTAAAGACTTACCAGTGGGGCCTCCCACTAAGCGCTTGTTTAATGTCACGAGCGACTTTGCTAAGTTATCTCAGACAAGGTGGAGGACTCACTCCGAAATAAGTTCCACAACCGACATCGCAGCCTTCAAAGTTTTGCTCATCATATCCTCTTCTTTCTCTTTCATCTCCGTAGAATGAGAACTCTAACCTTAGAGAAAGGTTTCGAGGTGCCCTTACACTTCACCTTATATTCGATCGAATCTCCATCACACTTCCGAGGAATCAAAGTGAAATTAGCAGCACCGTGATCTTCTTGCTCCGCCTTCCTCTTTGTTGCCTTGGTCTTCCACAACTTCTTGGGGTGTTGAGGGGGTCATTTGAAACATCTCGACTTTTGGTTCATCATAAGACTCATCAAGCAGATCGATCATCGAGTCTCGCCCGAGGCAATGGTGATGCAGACATGTCCGGGTGCTCCTCCGAGGGAATGACATCAGAAGACGCCTCCGCCAATGCAAGAGAAAGAGATTCTCTTCTTATGCGTGTCCATGATCGCCAACAGTAGCCATAAATGGTCTTCCCAAAATCAGGGCACCCGATCCTGGCTCATCTCCACAACCTGAAAATCAGTAGAATCGACAATCTCCTATTTTAACAGGTAAATCAAGAATCAGAAGTAGTGAGTGAGCTAGAAAACTCGATGTGAGAAGCGTGTTAGAGATCTCATAAGCTTTCAATCTCTCTGCAACGCCCTGCCATGACATGACACTAGACCCTGAGTCAACGAGAGACTCCTTGAAGTTTACTCTAGAGATGGAGCATGGAACTGAAAATTTCCCCGGTCTTCCTCTTGTCAACTGTCTCAGCGGTGGTGGTGTATCAGCGAGGTCCGCAACCATTTGTTTTGACAAAACTGCTTCTAGCACCTCCCACTCCTCTCTTGTCAGCTTGGGAATAATAGGATAGGGCACTGCTTGTAAACCCTTTCCTTGACAGTTCAGCTTTCCTTGTCGTCTCGTATCGATCGATACCGGTGGTGTCGATCGATACCCTGGGATTTTCAGCATCCCACTCATCTCCAGCAAGATCGACGGATTTTCAGCTATTGGAGTCTGCTTAACTCCTGAATTAACCACTTTTCCACTTCTTAGACTTATGGCGTTGATGTGAGCTCGATCTTCAGCCTGGAAGAAACCCCCTTGTCTCTCACAGCAGCTGCGGTCCAGCAATTTGAGTCTCGAAGTTTCTTCTGCGATGATTCAATGCCTCGAGCTTTGGTTTGTATACCCGCTCTCCTCAACCATCTCCTGTCCTTTCTCAGTTATTGATTCAGCTCGGGTATCGACCGACACGATGAGTGTCGATCGACATGAGTTTTGTACCGTCTCAGGTTAGGTGCCGATCGATACCAGTGTATCGTCGTGACGCTAGTATCACTGAATACGAACACAGTCATCTNNTACTTTCTGAAATCCACCTGGTCGATTAAAAATCAAACAGCTTAGCACATTTATTTGGCGTTTAAAAACTAGAACAAAAGAAATATACGAGAGATAGACATGGGACTTCTCCCAGTGAGAGCTTTGTTTATAGTCTAAGAGCTTGACTTCTTTGTTTTGATCGGCGGTGGAAGGCTCATCGAGGAGGAATCGAAGTTCCTTCTGGAATGATGGTGTCAGCTAGATAGAGGCTTGAGTCTCTGCCCGTTCCACGTGTCGTTTGCCCTTTCAAATAAGGTGAAAGCTGCTCCGTGGGTAAAACTTCTTTGACAGAGTCAGGACCATCTCGACTTGAGCTTTCTGGAAGCGCTTGAGTCAGAATTGAAAAGGAGGACTTGATCACCAGTCTTGAACTCTTTGTGCAAGATCCTCTTGTCATGGAAGGCCTTGGTCCTCTCTTTATGACCTTAGAACTCTCATAAGCATCCAGCTGATCTCCTCAGGGTAAATGCGAGTCTCTTTTTTTCTGGGCGAGGCTTGATATCCAAGTTCGAAGCTTTGTTGCCCATAGCGCTTTGTACTCAGCCTCAGCAGGTAGGTGACAAGCCTTGCCATAGGAGGCTGGAATGGTGTTCTTCCTATAGGAGTCTTGAATGCAGTCACATGCGCCCAGAGGGTCTCGTCCCGACTTAGCGAGACCAATCTCTCTTTGAAAGCTACTCAGCCAAGATGGCTTTGATGCGCTTGTTAGACACCTCTTGACCATGGTCTGGGGTGATATGGTGTAACCACCTTGTGCTTGACCCCATGCTTTTTGAGAGAGATTTTCAAAGAGGATGAAATGAGATCCCATCAGATAACAACTCTTGGTACACCAAATCAGGAAAATAATGCTCTTGAACATCTTGAGAACTACCTTTGCATCATTGCGAGGACAAAGCTATAGCTTGACCCACTTCGAGACATAATCAACGGCCAAAGATGTAGCTGTTCCCGGAGGAGGTGGGTTGAAAGGACCCGTAATCAATCCCCGAACATCAGGCTCCTCCTTAAAATCGGATTTTGTGGCATCTCATTCCTTCTGATGTTGCCCATTCTGCAGCAGGATCACACTTAGTGATGAAGGCTTGAGCATCTCTGAACATTGGCCACCATAGACACCTTACTAGACACTTGAAGAGCGTGTCTGCGTAGGAAGAACCATGGATGCTCAGCCACACTGAACTTCGTCTTGTCTTATACACCTCTGAGCAGACCATACCCCTCTTGTCTGAGGAAAGGCTCGTCAGTAGTAGTGGTTGACATCCCTCAAAAACTTCTTTTTACGTAGGCGTCAAGATCATCGGTAACTCACCACATCTTTAGGAAATTGGCGGATCGAGAATACAAGGTATGCTTCATCAGAGAAAGCATCCCAGGAGTCTCTCATCGGGCATGGTGTCATCAACAGTGCAGCATCATCTATCTCATCCTTGACAAGTGCACCCATTCTACATGCCCTTCTGCTCAGCAATCTCCATGTCAAACTCTTGAAAAAGGAGTATCCATCGGCGATCTTGGCTTAGTATCCTTCGCATAGATATGTCTTAGTCTTTGCATGATCGGTATAGACTACCACCTTAGACCCAAATAGCTTCTGAATTTCTCAAAAGCAAAGAGCGACGACCAACTCCTTCTCATTTGTAGCAACATCTCCCTTGGCATCATCGGCGTCACTGCTTGCATAGTAGATCACATGCTTCTTATATCCTTTGCCCGATGCGGCTCCTACATAGTCCGATGCATCACCATGATCTCAAATGGATAGTCAGTTTGGTGCTTGGGCTGGAGCGTGTAAACTTCCTTAATAGCTGGAAAGCCTTGAAACATTCGTATCAAGCGAAACTCTTGCTCACCGCAGCACCTTGTCGTGAATGCATTTATCATGAGAAGTCCTTGATGAACCTATAAAACCCAGCATGCCCAAGGAAACTCTGATGTCCTTGGCGTTTTTGGTGGCTAGCTGCATCATCATCAACTTTGGCCTTGTCTGCCTCATGCCCTTTTCGAAGTGCGTGACCCAAGACAATCCCTTCTCTAACCATGAAGTGGCATTTCTCCCAATTGAGCACCAGATTTGTCTCTTCACACAAGAGTACCTGAGGTTCAAAGGAGGAGAAAGAGGAGCCATACACGGAAAAGTCATCCATGAATACTTCCGATCTATACCATTAAATCCAGAATATAGAAGTCATTATCTATGAGAAATGTTGCGAGGAGCATTACAAAGACCAAAGGCATTCTCTATGCAAATGTTCCATAAGGGCAAGTAAAAGTGGTCTTTTCCTGATCATTAGGGTGAATTGGAATCTGAAAAGAACCCCTTTGACCCATCTAGAAACAGTAGTAAGGATGGTTAGCTAACCTCTCAGCATTTGGTCAATGAATGGCAAAGAAAATGATCTTTCTAGAAGCGCATTCAATTTCCTATAGTCGATAACATCCTCATGCCTTTACAGTCTAGTAGGTATCAATTCATCCTTATCATTTTTAATCAGATCATACCCCCTTAACTGAGGTACATGCAGGAGAAATCCAAGTACTATCATATAGGATATATGATTCCGCCCAACAGCAAAATTTCCTTTTTAACAACTTCTTTTTAAGTTTGGGTTCAATCTTCTCTGGGGTTCAATCTTGCATATGATTAAGTTTTCAAGTGAATTACTGTGATGCCGCTAGGTGAAATTCATAATGTCATCAGAATATCTATAGCCTTTCTAAATTTTCTCAACTCGATCGGCAGCAAATGCACTCATCATCACTAAGCATGTCATTTCTATGATTGGGTAAGTAGAATTTGGTCCCGAAAGGCGTACGCCTTGAGAAGGAAGAGGTTTGAGATCTACCATAGGTGCTCGGAGTTCGACGGTTAAATGCTGCTGCCGGATGGGCTGGCTCGGCGGGAGGCTCGGGCGGCCAGTGTCGGGCGTGCGAGAGGCCGTCGACTCGATTGTATGATCGAGCTGGACGCCGAGTTGGCGTCACGGGCAGGTAGCTCGAGGCGTATGGTCGAGCTTGGTGTCCTCGGCGGCATGAATTTGTGTTGACCCCGGCTCCTCAGCCGTCGACTCTTCGAGAACCTTGTGTGAAAATTATATCTCATAACTTGAAATGTCTTCATGTGCAGATACCCATCTTTCTACTCTTGGTTAAGCCGTCTGAAGGTGATCTCTTGATTAAGCTCTCCAGCTCATCAAGCTTATCCATTACCTCGGCATAGAAGACTTGTCCTTACTTTAGCTTCTCATAGTGTCCTTGACATCAAATGTCATCTTGAAGTCACTCGAGGTTGAGATCGATCTTTCCTTTTCTATGGTATAGCAGAGAAGGAACTTCCAGAATCAGAGGATCTCTTGGTTCTTCATCCATCTCAAGAACTATAAAGTCTGTAGAGTATCTCACTTTGAACCACCATCAGAGGAAGATCTTGTAGCATACCATGAGGAGTCTAATAGATGCACGTGCAAGCACCGGAGAGATGTTGCGGGACTTATAGTTCTTTGAACCACAACTTCAACTGCGAGTGGCATAAGGCGATAGATGCTCCGAGATCACGAGAGACTTCTTGAAAAGCGAATGGACCTAGAGAGCATGGTAGAGTGAAGGAACTGGGTGCTAACTTCTCTTTGACGACTCTCTTGAATGATGGCGTTGCCTCACTGATAGGACGACACATACTGAACCGTCTTGTCTTTCTCGTGGCATCCTTGAAACTTCTGATAAGCGGTACCATGGAGAAGGCATCAATGAGAGCAAGCACGATCTCGCTTCCTTGATATGCTTATCGAATTTGCTTATGTTTCTCCATTAAATCCTTCTTAAACCTCTTTGGGAAAAGCATTTGGGCTTGTAGGGAGGAGGATATAAGGTGCCCTTTTCCTCGAAATCACGGTTTTGGAGTGCGGGGAGGTAGGCTCTTGACCCTACCCCGCTCGAGGCTGTGAGGCTCGGTAGGCAGACGGCAACTCAGTATCTTGCGTGAGTTGGGCTGTCTGGCGGGGAGTAAGACTCTTGTCTTGTGGTCGTTTTTGGAAACAAATCCTCCCCGTCTTGATCTTCCTTCTGTCTCGTGATTGTAGGAAGGTCCTTCCCTTTCGGTAACTCCTTTCCATTCCTGAAAGTGATGGCATTGATGTGAGCATAGTCCTTAGGGTTTTGTCTTTGCTTTTCTGGGAGTTGGGAAGAGTGAGAGGAAGAAGCTGTCTTGCCTACATGGAGCAATTTTGGCTGAGAGGCTGATCTGCACATTAGATCATTATAAGTGTAGTCCATCGAGTTTTAATTTCACCAGCTTCTTGGCTGCCTCGAGTGCACCAGCTGCTTGACCACTGTAGAGTTCTGCAGCAAGTTGTTTGTCTGTTGATGCAGGCGGTAGAAGGCGGGCGTGGTGAGACTGAAAACGGGTGGTGGGCCAGGCTCCATGTTGCGGAGGATGACTCGGATAATGTCGTCCCAGGGGCAAAGTGCTGATTGTAGGGAACAAAAGGCTTGGACTGAGGTTGTTCTTGAGGTGGGTAGACTTGATCACGAGGGTTAACGTTGTGGTACTCACATGGGGCAGTTCGGGTTGTTCTTGTAGTTGATGAAACCTTTGTTTATGCTTGCGATTAGCACATCTGACCTCTACAGACCATCATCCTCCCCATCTTGAACTTTGAAAAACTGTATCCTCGTAGCGAAAGTGAACTTTTGTTTCTTCTGTGTAGTTGATCAACTTAGCGATCAGCTTTGATGGCCTAGTCGATAAATGCAGTGAACATTGGCGGACACTCTATCATACTCGGCGGTGTAGTTACCATCGATTGTGCTAGGTTCTCCCAAGTGCAGCCAGCATCAGCGTCTTGGTTGAGGAAGTTACCATTCTTTGGCGGTATCTAGAAGCATGCGGACCTTCGGAGAAGCACCTGCAGCAAGGAGTCTGAGGTGACTCATTGCTGGAAACCGTGGTGAGGCAGTTGAGTAGTGTACAGCCCCTTTAAAGCGATCCCGGCATTCACGAAACTTTCACCGTCTTTACGAGAGAGAATCAGAAATTTCATTCCTGTCCTGGCATTGGAGAAAGAATTTGGCAAGGAAGAACTTTCTTGCGGTCATCCCATGAAGTGATGGATCCATGGGGAGAGTCTTTTCGTGATAGGCTCGTCACGAGAGAAGGAAAAGCCAGTTTGAAACCATCTTCCTGACCCGTTGATCTTGGTAAAGGCTGAAACTTTATCAAGCTCATCGAGATGATCGAAGATCTTCCATAGGTGAGCCATGAAACTTGTTGCGTAGCGATCAGCTGATTTCGAGTTGTTGACGGACCGCGGAGGGACAATCCCTTGTGCTTGGTATGAGTATTTGGGCGTCCCTGCTCTCAGCGGGCCTCCTCGTAGGGGTCTTGGGCATGTCGGTCACTGTGGGTGGTCTTCCTGCCCAGCTAGATTGATTGTTCTTGGAGCGTTTTCTCACTTGCTACTGGCGATGTGGTAGCTTGTTAATATTGTCGATGTAGCGAATGAGGTTACGGCTTCGTCTCGTTTGCATGCGGGGAACAGGACTCGATGGTAGACTTCGAGCAGGCGTGGGCGAGATAGGCCGGACTCGGCTGCTTTGGGCTCGGCTAAAGGCGACTTCGTCTCTTTGGGCTCGAGCTAGGGGCTCAGAAATCGCGTCTGCACAAGGCAGAAAAAAAAGAAAATCAAAGTAAGTAATAAGTAGATAGAAAAGAACTTGATCTAGAATGATTTGAAATCTAAATGTAACAAACACCTGGCAGGCGCAAATTGATATAGGTCGTCTTACTAGACCAAAGTTTCGTTGTAGTATAGTAGTGTCGATCCATAAGGGTGAAGATATTAACCAAAGGATGAGATCAAGCATTCAAGACAAGCCAAACAAATGGTGAATGGGACTAGTGACCTGAGCAGGGAAATAAGAGTTAAAAGAGATCTTGCATCAGGACTAGCGAGGCTAACGAGAAAATGAGAAATATCGAGCAGTATGGGGTATGAGAAATTCAATCAATGCGAGAGTTCTAGGATGGGATAATCGACTCGGTGTGTCCTCTTAGCTACAGGTGGTCTAACAAAACTCAATCAATTTCTAGACATCAAACATCCGGTTAAGTCCTCGTGATAAAATGTCAAGCTAGACCAGTTCAGACCAATCCTTGGCGAAATCTACTAGCGGCATTAAGATTCGTTGATATTGTCGATACACAACACCAATACAAATTTAGGTATGCAAATCTCTAACATCAGTTCAGTCAAGCATTTTATCAAACACCTTTTGGGTGGAAAAACACCTAAGTTCTAATCTCGATTGATCGAGAGAGAAATTAGCATTAAGAACACTGATTTAGAAGGAAATCAAACAATAAACACTTGAACCACCTAAGAGACTAAGATTTCACACCTAATCTATCCCATCCCAAGAACTCAAAATTACTCACACTGAAAACACATAATCACAAACCCAAAATCAAAATAACTTGCATAAGTAAGGAGATAAGGAAGAGAAGAGGTAGATTACAAAGGTTAAAACACAAAATACTCGGTAGAATCAAAGATCGACATCAGGAAGCAAAGATGAAGAAAAGAAACTAGAAAGTTAGGGCTAAAAACCAACTCTCCTTAGTCTTAATCCCCCATTAGGTATTTATACTAAATCTTAAAAATCTAAAGCGTCATGGACAAAATGGTAAACGTGCGAGGATAAGGTCCGGCTTCGACCGTTATTAGGTGGCGTGCTTCAGCTGGATGAAATCAAGATTGCATTTTTATGTGTTGAGCTCGACCAGGTGACTTCGATTGTATGGGCTCGATCATGGGCACGATCATGGAGCTCGAGCATGGGTGCTCGAGCTCGGCCAAATCTTCAAGGCGTCTTTGACCTCGGCTCGATCATGCTTTCGAGCATGGGTGCTCGAGCTTCGGCAGAAATCTTGACTGTCTTTGACCTCGCTCGATCATACGGCTCGAGCATGGGTGCTCGAGCTGAGCTGCTCGTCACGTCGCTAAACATCAGTCGATGTCTGAAACCGAACTAACTTCAATCACTCGAAAGTACTGTAACAAGCCGAAATATGGATGTATGCACCTCATGCAAAACACTCTAAGTATGCAAAACTAGGAATAAATGAAAGAACATGGTGAATAACACGTCTAGATGTATGAATTGCTTAAAACCATGCAAATCGAAGCATATCACTTTCGACCACCAGTCAGTCGGTCGAGTCAGATGGGGGAAGACTCAAATTTGAATTTTGAACTCCAGGGACAGCTCGACCGGAGTGGAGTCAGTGATCGAGTCAACTTTCAAAAAGGTTAAGCGATACAGCGGAAAAAACCGTCGCACGTGAGGCCAAGCTCCCACGCATTACACTCGGGAAAGCATGGAGGATTCAATCTCCTCCTTCTTACTCGATCCTTGAGGTACCTGTTACATCCATTCTTGTATATCATTTGCATTTCTTTCTTGCTTTTTTGTTGTTTCTTAAACCTTCTTTCTGAATTTTTATTATACAAGTGTGTAATTTAAGTTTGGAGGAAGGTTTAAGATGTGTTTACATGTTTATTGTGTTCTTATTTTCCATTTCGTGCGTATTTGAGTGTGCATGCATCTAAGGCATAGAAAAACCAAAAAATTTTGAATATTTTTCGAAAAAGATTACAAAAGCAGTGTTCGTATGTTTCATTTACATTTAGGATTGAGTCTAAATTCTTTTCATATAGAGATGTTGCATATTCATAGGGATTATGATGATTATAACCTTAAGCTTGCTGATTTAATATGATAATTTCAATGCCCTCGTTTAGTTGTCAATGCATTGTGAATGAACTTGAAGTAAGACTACCATACTTTGAATGTACAACTAGATTATTGTCTCGACCGAAGCATGCTGTGATTCGATACCATTCCTATCTATTTGAACCTGAACTTGACTTATAATTATCGTATCATGCACTGCATTTGAACTCATGGATACCATATACATACTTGGATTTTCTTTACCTGTTTACCAACTCTTAATCCAGTAGCTGTTATCTTTTAGAACATTTTTACCATGCCCTTATCCTAGCCTTCTTTCAAGGCATGTTATTATTTTATTGAGTGTGTGAGGCCTATTTCTGAATGAGCTTGGTAGAAAGTGTTAGGTTTGAGCCGACAAGAATAGAATCTCATGTAGTTCGGTTTGCAATTTTCGAATCAGATAGGACTAGGTGGGAACTTGATTATTGGGTATGAGTTCGGTTAGCAAAGAAAAACTTGGAGAAAGATAAGAGAAAAAAGGGTTAAAAGGTTTTAGGAGAGAATGATCTGAAAATGTGTTGATCTAGTAAAGGATTTGGGGATGTCTGAATAAGAAAAGAAAGAAAGCTTAAAGTCGAAAAAATATATATAGAAAGCCTAATGGTAGTAAAAAACCAAAAGAAAGACCCCATCCTAGAAGTATAAAGAATCTCTAGAACAAAGAAAAAAAGAAAAAAATGAGTCGATCCAAGAAAAGTTCAAGAAATTACCTAAGTGTTAAGGGTAGAATTAGGACAGCTTTAGGTTTAGAACTGGGGTTAAGAACACTTGTGTATGATTGGGTAGATGAGAGTCTATTCTTGTATGCATAGGTTGTTCTTACCTTTAGCATTCTGAAGCTCATTCCTTTTCTTGAGAGATCTCTGTTAGTCGAAACCATGTGAAAGGGACCATCTTTGTCTCTTAACTTTACCCTTAGCCAAATGAGTTCATTGAATGTGCATAGCTTGATTCATGGTTTTCTTAATTGAATGTTAAAGGGAATGGTAGATTTGAATGCATGTCTAGGTTGAGACTTAATTGAAATTGTGTGTGAAGAGTATGGCTAAAGTTTTTAAGTAGAGTTCATATACTTTGCATTAGAACTAGCAATGGACATTGAGATAATCTATTATATCGCATGCTTTGGTTACGAATCCCCATTTCAACCCTCTTCTCCATCTTATTCTTGTCTGTTTGCGAGGCAAGCAAAGACTAAGTTTGGGAGAGTTGATATGTCATATTTTACATGGTTTGAGCAGTATTTATCATCCTTTAGCCTTGTCTAATAGCATATTCTTGACATTTGTTTCCAATTTTGCATACTTAGAGTGTTTTGCATTATGTTGCATGCATGCATTTTTGAGTGGTTCAGATGCATTTAAGGGATATTGGAGATGTTGAAGTCAAATGGAGAAAAAGAGTTTAACTCGACCGAAACTTCGAATGGGGCTACACACCCGGCTCGAGTCGGCGAGTCGAGCCGTGCATCTTCTTTGAGCTCAGCTCGCGGTCGAGCCCCTTGATTGAGTCACGATCAAGCGAGCATAAAGGTGGCGTCTTGAAGTTTTTGGGCCGGCTCGACCACCCAGTCGAGCTACTGTCAGCTGAAGAATAAAAATGCAATCTTGAAATTTAGCCCAGCTCGACCAAGGCACTCGACCACAGTCGAGTGCACCTCAAACTTTTATTTTGTCTTTGTGAGATAGGGTTTTCTAGAACTATAAATACTATTATTCTGGATATTTGTGGAGACATTAGGTTTTCTTTCATTTAGAGGCTGTTCTTGCTTTTGTAATCTGATTTCTTCAATCTACTTGTTATTTGTGTTTGATCCTTCTATTCTATCTATTCTCTTCTTTATCTTTCTGATTATGCAAGTTTTATTGATTTACGGGTTTGTGTTCTTGATGTTCTTCATGTTTTCGGTAGTCTTTAGGGTTCTTGAGGATGGGATAGATTAGGTGTGGAATCTTAGTCTCTAGGTGGTTTAAGTATTTATTGTTTGATTTCTCTTCTGGATTAGTGTTCTTTAATGCTAATTTCTCTATCGGTTGGAATTAGAACTTAGGTATTTCCACACCGAAGGTGTTTGATGAAATGCGATAGAACTAATTCAGATTTACATTCTAAAAGGGATTAGTTGTCTAGGGTGTTTATTGACTTTATTAAACTGATTCTTAATGCACGCTAAGCTAGATTTCGCTAAGGGATTAGGTCTGGAACTAGATTAGCTGAAGTTATTTATCATGAGAATGAACTTGACTTTATGAGTTTAATGTCTAGGAATAACTTGATTGAGTTTGTTAAACCATCTAGGTAGATTAAGAGGATACACGAATCATTACCCTCATAGGAGCTTCTCTTGCTTGATTGATTTTTGTTTCATTGCCTTAACTAGTTCTGTTAGTAGCTATCGTTACGTTATTGCTCTGTTTTCGTTTACTGTTCTTTTTGCTAGTCTCTGTTTTTAGTTTCTATTTAGGTTGATAGTTTCACATCTTATTGCTTGTAGCTTGACTTAAACTGTTTGATTGCATCCTTAGTTAATATCGCACCCATTTGGATTGATACCTTATTGTACTACAATGACATGATAGTTTAGTGAGAAATTGAGTATATCAAGTATCATGTAACTGATATTTTATGTAAGGTTAGTAATCATGTAGTGTCTACCCGATATTAGTGTATATAGTAACCGTATTCTAAGTTTAGTATGTGAGATTGTTTTGGCTATGTGGGTTAATGACTCTTGAGATGTTGAGGTTTAGTATTTGAGAGAGTTACAATTCAAACTTAAAAAATAATAACAAAATTTAACTTGAAAGAAATATAACCACAAATTTCAAAGAAACTCCAAATAAAACGAACAAGGGTACTAAAAACATAACAAGTCATCTAAAACAGAACATGAGTACCAAACTCCAAATAAAACAGAACAAGGGTACTAAAAACATAACAAGTCATCGAGAAACAGAACACGAGTACCAAACTCCAAATAAAACAGAACATGAGTATACAATCAAGCAGAATTGATAGTCTTTGGTCTTCCACGCCTCTTCGTGGGAGTGCAGAAAACAGACTTGGGAGATCTTGAACAGGTTGAGAAATAAGCACTAATAACATCACTCCATGGCCGCCACGCAATAGATTATGCAGGCCGAGAAGAAGAGCCTACTTGGACAGTGTTAGATGAGCCTCCTTGATAGTCGCCAAGCTGAATCGTGGACATAGTAGATCTTGATTTTGGCCTGAGATGGTTTCTTTTGAGGTTTAGGGAGTGGAGCATTAGTACACTTGGACTTGTTGTGTTCTTCTTGGCCCAATTGCCGAATTGCTAGAATCACAAACAATAAGAAAGTCAGATAAGAAAACATAAGAAACCATAAAAAAAGTTAGAAAATGATACCATTTTGATCCATCTCTTAGTTTGTTTTCCTGGTTTTGGATTGTATTCTCCCTTTTCTTTTCTCCTTTTTCCTCGGTGGCCTGCCAGCGGCCTCTTATATTTAGGTGGATTGACCATCAAATAAGTCTCCTTCCATAGGTTGATTTAGCCGGCGTTCGGATTTCGGATCGGATTCGGATCGGATTATTCGGATAGAGTAACATAGAAATAGGATCCGATACACTTTCGGATCGGATCGGATCGGTTTGGGCGGATTCGGATCGGATTTCATTTTTTTTTAAAAGACATAGAAACTAAACCATATTTCGGATCAGTTACGGATTTTAATCCGAAATCAATTTTAATCCGAAATCAGAATTTTAATCCGAAAATCCGAATATTAATCCGAGAATCCGAATTTTAATCCGAAAATACAGATTTTAATCCGAAAATCTCAGAAAAAAAATAATTCAACAATCAAACATGATTCAGTCATAAAAACCAAACATGATTCCAAAGTTTAAAGTTCTAAGTTCTAACCATAAAACACATCCAAAGAGCAAACCAAAGTTCAAAGTCAAAACAGCAAAAGACTAAGAGATTGCAAAGTTCAAATTACAAAGAACTAAAAGAGAGGGCAAACGGGCAAAGTGATTGTGTGGTCAGTGATGATTGATGAACTTCACAACATCCCAAAACCTGTGTAAAAGTAAGGAAATATATGTGTTAGTAAAGTTAAAATAGAAAAAAAAGACAAACCTGTTACTTGTAAATTATAACATACCTTGTTTCATCTTCTAAACCAATTACGAGTCTTCATAAATCAATCTTGAAAATTGCATTTAGCCTCAAACTCTATGAAATAAAGTGAATACAAAGTTAACAACGTTACCTATGAAATTACAATGTATAATTAATTGGATAAAAGAATAGTTATTTACCTCTCTGAAGTTTATCCTGCAATTCCACTTCAGCAAGAATTTCATCTGTGGTAACCACTCCTTTTTCATTTAGGTTTAGTTCAGCTTTCAGCCATTGTTCATTGCACATTAGCGCTTCCATCATGTAGTGCGTCAAACAACTCCTAGAAGGCTCCAGAATACGCATACTAGTGCTAAACGCAGACTCTGAGGCAACAGATGACACTTGCATTGCAAGTATGTCCTTAGCCATTTCGGCTAAGAYAGGATACTTGATACTACTGATCTTCCACCATCCTAATACATTAAACTGGAGTCCAAGTGGGCTTGGCTTGTGAACTTCAACCTTCTCCTTTAGATATAACTCCAATTCTGAACATGAATCTGCATAGCCACTCTCATTTATCAAATCTGTGTACATTAAATCCATCCTCTCATATCCAAGATCACTAGTTAAATCCATCTTGTGAAACACGTCGGTTRCAACATGACCTTGTGATTCCTGACCACTTTGAGAGGATGTCCCAGCCGAAGTAGATGTTGTGTCATTCCCGGGTTTGTTTATATCTCTGTTATACTCACCAAAGAGTCTTCCCAACAATTCATTGACACCTTCATTCATCTGTTTARACTCTTCACTATCTTTACCATACAACATATCAAAACAGAGACTTGCAAACTTCATTTTGTTCCTTGGGTCAAAGACACTACCTATAATCAACATAGGATTTATTTCCTTTGAACCACCCCAATACTTATCAAACTTTACTATCATATCAATGGCCTTTTTTCTCAGCTTTGTATCARAATTCGTACTCAATGCTATAAGATTCCTCTTTATCGTCACTATTTCATTGTAACACCTATACGAGCTAACAGTAGAAGATGCTGAAACCACTAAAGTAGAGTTGTAGAAGATTACCAGAAATCTTACTAACCTTTCTATATCATTCCAATCATCTTCTTTTGGCGGCCCAATCCTTTTTTTTCCTTCCACAATTTCAGAGAAATAGTCATTGTACAACTTGTCCTCCTCTTCCATTTTATCAAAGGYCAACCTAAACTTCAATGCTCTTATCAACATGAGATAGGTAGAATTCCATCTCGTTTTGCAGTCCAATGATAAGCTACCCCTTGTCATCCTCCCAAATTCAACTTTCTGTTCAAAAGACTCCAATCTTTTAGTCGATGATCTGACATATTGCACGGCATTCCTGATCGCAGCCACTCCATTATTTACGTCCTGGAAACCATCGTTGACAACCAAATTAATAATATGAGCTGAACATCGCAAATGCAAGTACTCACCTCCTAAGACCAATGCATCATCTCCTATTCCCATTAACATTGCATCTTTGAACTTTTTCAGAGCACTAGTGTTTGCTGTGGCATTGTCAACAGTGACTGTGAATACTCTCCTAATTCCCCATTCCTCTAAACATTGAAGAAGAACAGAACATATGGTTGAGCCTTTAT
Source organism: Boechera stricta (assembly GCA_018361395.1). NCBI lineage: Eukaryota > Viridiplantae > Streptophyta > Magnoliopsida > Brassicales > Brassicaceae > Boechera > Boechera stricta. The sequence goes on from CM031541.1 coordinate 7,000,340, forward strand.
GATCTGACACGTGCTTGAAACCAATAATCATCTTCTTCAGCCGCCAAGTTCTATCAATAAAGTGTGCTGTGATCACCATGTAGCTAGCTCCTGTTGTGGGAGCCACCCATATATCCGTTGTCAGCGAAACTCGTTGCTTATTCTCCCCAAGTATTTTCATCATAGCAGCTTTCTTCTTCACATACATTTCCACAACATCTCTTGCTGTTGTTTTCCGAGATTTTGGTTTATGTAGATTAACCCGTGAACAAAAGTGTCGCCAAGCTAAACTATCAACAAATGACAGAGGCAGCTCACCTAAAATAATCATTTCGTTTGTAGCTTCCCTGAAAACAGCCTCAGAAACTTTGGCCAGCTTTAAATTTACATTTGATTCTTCAGCACCAACACCACCACTTTCGGATTCAAAACATGTTGAGTATGATCACGACTATCCTTCCRAGCCTTGAATTCTTTGCAAACAGCCAGATGATTCTTCAGACATGTGGTTCCATTAGCCGTTGYACAACCCATAGTTCTAGCACAGTAATGACACTTACACTTATTCCTATTCTCCTTCATCCTAGTGTAATGTTCCCAAACCCATGACCTCGCGACAGTATTTTTCTTCTTTGCCTTAACTGGGCTATCATCTCTTTCCTTTCCTTTCCTTTTGTATCTAGAATCAGGAGTAACAAACTCATCCTCTTCATCAAATACATCAGCATCATTTAGTATATCGTCATCAATCTGAGGAGATGAAGAATCCATATGCGCAATAGAAGATASAAAAAATTAAAATAGTCAAACGCAGGAACCTGAGAAACATATATGAAATACGAATCTATAAATCATTAAAGAAACAGACTAGTCGAGTTAGCTACCGTAAAGAAGAAGCTTTATTCTCAGACACATATATAGATACATTGTCTAATAATAAAAACTGTCCACCATGATAATTAAGATTTAAGCTCAACTCACAGTAAGTATTATAAAAAAAAAAACAAAAACAGGACACAGAGGCAGAGCATTACAATTTTACTATTAGGCAATGCAGTTGTGAAATCCACTATAGGTAAAAGAAAATTTGATAAAATCGGACAGCGAAGGAAAGTAGATAGAAGAAGACAGCTAAATCGAAAAAAAAAACCCAAACAACATCAAGTCATCAGAAAATACGAAATCATAAATCAAAAACTATATCAAAATCAAAAACAAAAAAAAAGAAATCAAAAACTAAACCAAGACAAATTGTTGGTGGTTTCAACATTTCATGAACTTATTTTCGTCATTTTCGATTCTTATGAGTTGTCGTTGTTTTCAATGGAAGTTCACGAAATCTCAAAACGCAATGTCATAATAAAGTTTGATATATTGAAACTTACACCGCTTATGGGCATATTTATCCCCTTAATTCACTTTGGTTGTTTTCAACATTTCATGAACATATTTTCCTCCTTCTCGATTCTTATGAGTTATCGCTGTTTTTAATGGAAGGTCACGAAATATCAAAAGCATGTATGTCAATAAAGTTTGATATATTTAAACATACACCACTTATGAGCATATTTATCCCCATAATTCACTTTGGTGGTTTAAACCATTTCATGAACTTATTTCCCTCCTTCTCGATTCTTATAAGTTGTCGTTGTTTTCAGTGGACGGTGACGAAATCTGAAAACGCAATGTCATAATAAAGTTTGATATATTTAAATATACACCACTTATGAGCATATTTATCCCTATAATTCACTTTGGTGGTTTTAACCATTTCATGAACTTAATTTCCTCCTTCTCGATTCTTATAAGTTGTCGTTGTTTTCAGTGGACGGTCACGAAATCTGAAAACGCATTGTCATAATAAAGTTTGATATATTTAAACATACACCACTTATGAGCATATTTATCCCCTTAATTCACTTTGGTGGTTTTCAACATTTCATGAACTTATTTTCTCCTGATTCTTATGAGTTGTCGTTGTTTTGAATGGAAGGTCACGAAATCACAAAGCAATGTCATAATAAAGTTTGATATATTGAAACTTACACAGCTTATGGGCATATTTTTCCCAATTCACTTTGGTTGTTTTCAACATTTCATGAGCATATTTTCCTCCTTCTCGATTCTTATGAGTTATCGCTTTTCAATGGAAGGTCACAAAATATCAATGTCATATAATAAAGTTTGATATATTTAAACATACACCACTTATGAGCATATTTATCCCCATAATTCACTTTGGTGGTTTTAACCATTTCATGAACTTATTTTCCTCCTTCTCGATTCTTATAAGTTGTCGTTGTTTTCASTGGAAGGTCTGAAATCGCAATGTCATAATATATTTTGATATATTTAAACATACACCACTTATGAGCATATTTATCCCCTTAATTCACTTTGGTGGTTTTCAACATTTCATGAACTTATTTTCCTCCTTCTCGATTCTTATAAGTTGTCGTTGTTTTCACTGGAAGGTCACGAAATCTGAAAACGCAATGTCATAATAAAGTTTGATATATTTAAACATACACCACTTATGAGCATATTTATCCCCTTAATTCACTTTGGTGTTTTTAACCATTTCATGAACTTATTTTCCTCCTCGATTCTTATGAGTTATCGCTGTTTTCAATGGAAGGTCACGAAATCTCGAAACGCAATGTCACAACAAAGTTTGATATATTGAAACATACACCACTTATGAGCATATTTATCCCCTTAATTCACTTTGGTGGTTTTCAACATTTCATGAACTTATTTTCCTCCTTCTCGATTCTTATAAGTTGTCGTTGTTGTTAATGGAAGGTCACGAAATCTCAAAACGCATTGTCATAATAAAGTTTGATATATTGAAACTTACACCGCTTATGAGCATATTTATCCCCATAATTCACTTTGGTGGTTTTAACCATTTCATGAACTTATTTTCCTCATTCTCGATTCTTATGAGTTATCGCTGTTTTCAATGGAAGGTCACGAAATCTCGAAACGCAATGTGACAACAAAGTTTGACATATTTAAACATACACCACTTTTGAGCATATTTATCCCCATAATTCACTTTGGTGGTTTTAACCATTTCATGAACTTATTTTCCTCCTTCTCGATTCTTATAAGTTGTCGTTGTTTTCAGTGGAAGGTCACGAAATCTGAAAACGCAATGTCATAATAAAGTTTGATATATTTAAACATACACCACTTATGAGCATATTTATCCCCTTAATTCACTTTGGTGTTTTTAACCATTTCATGAACTTATTTCCTTTCTCGATTTTATGAGTTATCATTGTTTCAATGGAAGGTCAAAATCTCGAAGCCTTGATATGTCAAGTTTGATATATTTAAACATACACCACTTATGAGCATATTTATCTCCTTAATTCACTTTGGTGTTTTAACCATTTCATGAACTTAATTTCCTCTTCTGATTTCTTATAGTTATGTTGTTTTCATGGAAGTCACGAAATCTGAAACGCAATGTCATAATAAAGTTTGATATATTTAAACATACACCACTTATGAGCATATTTATCCCTTAATTCACTTTGGTGGTTTTCAACATTTCATGAACTTATTTTCCTCCTTCTCGATTCTTATGAGTTATCGTTGTTTCAATGGAAGGTCACGAAATCTCGAAACAATGTCATAATAAGTTTGATATATTGAAATACACCACTTATGAGCATATTTATCCCCTTAATTCACTTTGGTGGTTTTAACATTTCATGAACTTATTTTTCCTTTGATTCTTATGAGTTGTCGTTTTTTCAATGGAAGGTCACGAAATCAAAAGCAATGTCATAATAAAGTTTGATATATTGAAACTTACACCACTTATGGCATATTTATCCCTTAATTCACTTTGGTTGTTTTCAACATTTCATGAACTTATTTTCCTCCTTCTCGATTCTTATGAGTTATCGCTGTTTTCAATGGAAGGTCACGAAATATCGAAACGCAATGTCATAATAAAGTTTGATATATTTAAATATACACCACTTATGAGCATATTTATCCATAATTCACTTTGGTGTTTTAACATTTCATGAACTTATTTTCCTCCTTGATTCTTATGAGTTGTCGTTGTTTTCAATGGAAGGTCACGAAATCTGAAACAATGTCATAATAAAGTTTGATATATTTAAACATACACCACTTATGAGCATATTTATCCCAATTCACTTTGGTGGTTTTCAACATTTCATGAACTATTTTCCTCTTTCGATTCTTATGAGTTGTCGTTGTTTTTAATGGAAGTCACGAAATCTCAAAGCGCAATGTCATAATAAAGTTTGATATATTGAAACTACACTTATGGCATATTTATCCCCTTAATTCACTTTGGTGGTTTTCAACATTTCATGAACTTATTTTCTTTCCTTTTGAGTTATCGTGTTTTAATGGAAGGTCACGAAATCTCAAAGCAATGTCATAATAAAGTTTGATATATTTAAACATACACCACTTATGAGCATATTTATCCCCATAATTCACTTTGGTGGTTAACATTTCATGAACTTTTTCCTCCTTCTCGATTCTTAAAGTTGTCGTTGTTTTCTGGAAGGTCGAAATCAACGCAATGTCATAATAAAGTTTGATATATTTAAATATACACCACTTATGAGCATATTTATCCCCATAATTCACTTTGGTGGTTTTAACCATTTCATGAACTTATTTCCTCCTTCTGATTCTTATAGTTGTCGTTGTTTTCAATGGGGTCGAAATCAGCGCAATGTCATAATAAAGTTTGATATATTTAAACATACACCACTTATGAGCATATTTATCCTAATTCACTTTGGTGTTTTCAACATTTCATGAACTTATTTTCGTCCTTGATTCTTATGAGTTATCGTTGTTTTCAATGGAAGGTCCGAAATCTCAAAGCGCAATGTCATAATAAAGTTTGATATATTGAAACTACACCACTTATGAGCATATTTATCCCTTAATTCACTTTGGTGTTTTCAACATTTCATGAACTTATTTTCCTCCTTCGATTCTTATGAGTTATCGTTTTCAATGGAAGGTCACGAAATCTCGAAGCATGTCATAATAAAGTTTGATATATTTAAACATACACCACTTATGAGCATATTTATCCCCATAATTCACTTTTGGTTTTAACATTTCATGAACTTATTTTCCCTCGCTTTTATAAGTTGCTTGTTTTCAGTGGAAGGTCACGAAATCTGAAAACGCAATGTCATAATAAAGTTTGATATATTTAAACATACACCACTTATGAGCATATTTATCCCCTTAATTCACTTTGGTGTTTTTAACCATTTCATGAACTTATTTTCCTCCTTCTCGATTCTTATGAGTTATCGTTGTTTTCAATGGAAGGTCACGAAATCTGAAAACGCAATGTCATAATAAAGTTTGATATATTTAAACATACACCACTTATGAGCATATTTATCCCCATAATTCACTTTGGTGGTTTGAACCATTTCATGAACTTATTTTCCTCCTTCTCGATTCTTATAAGTTGTCGTTGTTTTCTGGAAGTCACGAAATCTCAAAGCAAATGTCATAATAAAGTTTGATATATTGAAACTTACACCGCTTATGGCATATTTATCCCTTAATTCACTTTGGTTGTTTTCAACATTTCATGAACATATTTTCCTCCTCGATTCTTATGAGTTATCATTTTTTCAATGGAAGGTCACGAAATCTCAAAGCATGTCATAATAAAGTTTGATATATTTAAATATACACCACTTATGAGCATATTTATCCCCATAATTCACTTTGTGGTTTTAACCATTTCATGAACTTATTTTCCTCCTTCGATTCTTATAAGTTGTCGTTGTTTTCGTGGGCGTGGAAATCTAAGCACAATGTCATAAAGTTTGATATATTTAAATATCACCACTTATGAGCATATTTATCCTATAATTCACTTTGGTGGTTTTAACCATTTCATGAACTTAATTTCCTCCTTCTCGATTCTTATAGTTATCGTTGTTTTGGTGGGCGGTCACGAAATCTGAAAACGCAATGTCATAATAAAGTTTGATATATTTAAATATACACCACTTATGAGCATATTTATACCTATAATTCACTTTGGTGGTTTTAACCATTTCATGAACTTAATTTCCTCCTTCTCGATTCTTATAAGTTGTCGTTGTTTTCAGTGGACGGTCACGAAATCTGAAAACGCATTGTCATAATAAAGTTTGATATATTTAAACATACACCACTTATGAGCATATTTATCCCCTTAATTCACTTTGGTGGTTTTCAACATTTCATGAACTTATTTTCGTCCTTTTCGATTCTTATGAGTTGTCGTTGTTTTCAATGGAAGGTCACGAAATCACAAAACGCAATGTCATAATAAAGTTTGATATATTGAAACTTACACCACTTATGCATATTTATCACCCTAATTCACTTTGGTTGTTTTCACATTTCATGAACTATTTTCCTCCTTCTCGATTCTTATGAGTTATCATTTTTTCAATGGAAGGTCACGAAATATCGAAAAGCATGTAATCATAAGAGTTTGATATATTTAAATATACACCACTTATGAGCATATTTATCCCTTTCACTTTGGTGGTTTAACCATTTCATGAACTTATTTCCTCCTTCTCGATTCTTATAAGTTGTCGTTGTTTTCATGGAAGGTCACTGAAATCGCAATGATAATAAAGTTTGATATATTTAAACATACACCACTTATGAGCATATTTATCCCTTAATTCTTTGGTGTTTTTAACCATTTCATGAACTTATTTTCCTCCTTCTGATTCTTATGAGTTGTCGTTGTTTTCGTGGAAGGTCACGAAATCTGAAAGCATGTATGTCATAATAAAGTTTGATATATTTAAACATACACCACTTATAAGCATATTTATCCATAATTCACTTTGGTGGTTTCGAACATTTCATGAACTTATTTTTAGTCATTTTCGATTCTTTTAGTTGTTGTTTTGGAAGTTCACTAAATCTCAAGCGCAATGTCATAATAAAGGTTTGATATATTGAAACTTACACCACTTATGACATATTTATCTCCAATTCACTTTGGTTGTTTTCACATTTCATGAACTTATTTTCCTCTTCCGATTCTTATGAGTTGTATTGTTTTCAATGGAAGGTCCGAAATTCAAAGCAATGTCATAATAAAGTTTGATATATTTAAATATACACCATTATGAGCATATTTATCCCCATAATTCACTTTGTGGTTTTAACCATTTCATGAACTTATTTTCCTCCTTCGATTCTTATAAGTTGTCGTTGTTTTCGATTGGAAGGTCAAGCAATGTCATAATAAAGTTTGATATATTTAAACATACACCACTTATGAGCATATTTATCCCATAATTCACTTTGGTAGTTTTCAACATCATTTCGAACTTTTGTNNTAAGGTTGATTGATTAAGCGCCGTTCTTGAACTGAAACGAGTATAGTTAACCTGTCGTTGCGAAAACTAACTAAGTTTAAAGTCACAAATTCCAAATCTCTTTGAAATCCTACACAGTAAGCAATCAATTCAAGTTTGATATGTTCTAATTCGATTAAACCAAATCTCTTTGCGAGATAATCAATTGCTCACCAGGTTTTTATCGATTACTCGGTGCAGCGTGGTACTATTCGATTAATCTAGGTTACATATTAAGTGATCGAGGTTAGAAATAGCTTTGAGAACAACCTATGGTGAAGAACTATTCAAATTTTGAACCTAACAGATCAATTATCATAAATCGAGAAATCCATGTGAGAATCCCTAAACAAGAGACTACTTTCGAGACATGATAGATGAAACAAATAACATAGCTGAATAAATCATGAAATTAAACAAAAAAGAATAAAACAAGGGTTCGGGATCTTCTACATGATGAACAAAGTCTTGGATCCGTCTCCCTCACAAAAGCTCTCAAATCTCCAAGTTCAAAGTAAAGTCTCAAAGTGAGTCCATAACTGGTAAGAGTTTTTAAATAGGTCTAAAAACAGTGAGCTTCTTTGTAAATAAGGGAAAGTATTGGGCTTCTTTTGGTGAGAATTCTCGTCCTTGGACATCTCTCCGTCGATTACATCGGTATCGATCGTACGGGATGGTGTCGTCGATACTCGAGGCGAAAAAGCGAATACTTTCTTCGGTTTGCTCAAAAAGGCTCCAAATGTCTCCAAAATCTCCAATTTTGTCCCAAACATCTTAAACACGAAAAACAAATGATAGAAAAAGCACTGAAAGACTCGATAAAGCGACTTATATCATGGCTAAAAATGGGTAAAATCATGATATATCAACTCCCCAGACTTAGCCTTTTGCTTGCCCTCAAGCAAAACAGAAACTAAGTGAGAGAGGTTTGTAAAACCTGAGATCCTTCTTCAATGCCTACACTTTGATCGCTCAGGATCTAACCACCATGTACTTCTCGTAGCCCAACTTCTTCCTAGACTTCACTTATTATCTCTCACCAATATTCATCAGCTCATCGCCGTTTCATGCTTCTGATCGGTGTTCGAGAACTTTCAGATTCTTGCCCATCTGATATCATAGCTAAAGAACCATTTATTCACAACATTTATTGCTTTCATTCTTTATCTCCCCAGGACTTATTTCATAATCAGTTCTCATTAGATTTCAACATCGCGAGTTTATCTGAACAGACATACTAATCCAGGTCAGCAGTATTGATAGTGTTTGCTACGAATCCCAGTTCTTTCTCATGTATCAAAGTCTTAGGTGAATAATGGGTCATAGGAAATTTTCTACCCCAGCTTGAGCCTTTGTGATCATTCCTTATCCAGAGTAGAATAATGGGGTCATAGGAAATTTTCCCCCTACAGCGGAAATCATTTCATCTTTTAATCGAAATATGTATCAACAATTTTCACGGGAGAGATATACCACATTTTCAAGCATGATGGGTTCCTTAGCCAGATATGAATGATGAATCAAACTCTAAGAACACTAACCGCGTAGATGAAGTGCAAAATTTGGCTAAAGCTTGTGAAGAACCTTCTTGAGTGGATTTAGCTGGCCTTGGATTTTTCATTAGTCGAACTGAAACTAATCACATAACGGTGGTCACTCAAAGCAAAATTAGAACAACAAAGCCAAGCACTCGAGAAAATTCTAAGTTGTTTTTGACAATTAAAACAAAATTGTTTTTTTTTTTTTTTTCAAAATGAACACTGATGTCGGTACCTCCAGACTTAAGCAACACTGTCCCAGTGTTTATCAAGGCCAGAGAGGTGAAAGAAATCAAAGGACAAAGCGAAATAGGTCGAAGATCGAAGAGGTGTGTTACCATAGGCGGTGGTGTCGATCGATACAGGTGTGTGTCGATCTTGAAAAACGACCATCCTTACTGGACGATTCGCAGACACACAAAATACAAAAACAAAAACTCATATTTAAAGACTTAGGGTTGCCTCCCAGCGCTTGTTTAATGTCACGAGGCTTGACTTTGGCTAAGTTATCGATCGAGGACAAGGTGGAGGACTCACTCGAAATAAGTTCCACGAACCGGCATGCGCAGCATTTTCCATTTCCTTCTTCTTTCTCTTTCATCTCTAGGAATGAGAACTCAACCTTAGAAAGGTTTCGAGGTGCACTTACACTTCACTTATATTCGATCGAATCTCCATCACATTACGAGGAATCAAAGTGAAATTAGCAGCAAGTTGATCTTCTTGCTCATCGCCTTCCTCTTTGTTGCCTTGGTCTTCTCCCAACTTTCTTGGGGTGTTGAGGGGTCATTTGAAACATCTGCGACTTTTGGTTCATCGTAAGACTCATCAGCGGATCGATCATCGAGTCTCGCCCGAAGGATGGTGATGCAGACATGTGCGGGTGCTCCTCGAGAGGAATGACATCGTAGAAGGCGTCTCCGTCAATCTGAAGAAAGAGATTCTCTTACATGCGTGTCCATGATCGCGTGACAGTAGCCATAAATGGTCTTCCCAAAATCAAGGCACCCTGGATCATTGGCTCATCTCCACACTGAAAATCAGTAGGAATCGAGACAATCTCTATTTTAGGGTAAATCGAAATTGTAGCGTAAGGGGAGTGGTAGAAAAATCAGCGTATGTGAGAGCGTGTTAGGAGATCTCATATAAGCTTTCAATCTCTACTGATCGCCCTATGACATTGACACTAGACCCTGAGTCACGAGAGCTCCTGAAGTTTACTCACAGAGATGGAGCATGGGCGAAAATTTCCACTGGTTTCCCTCTTTGTCTAGCGGTGGTGGTGTATCGGCGCGGAGGTCCTGACCATTTGTTTTGGCAACTTAGCAGCCTCGCTCCTCTCTTGTCAGCTTGGGAATAATAGGATAGAGGCGACTTGACATGAAGCCCTTTCCTTGAGGTTCATTTTCCTTGGGTGTCGTCTCGGTATCGATCGATCAGATGGTGTCGTCGATACCCTGGGATTTTGCATCCCACTCGTCATCTCGGCAAGATCGGATTTTCAGTATTAGTGCAGCAACTCACTGAATTAACCACTTTTCACTTAGACTTATGGCGTTGATGTGAGCTCTTGGATCTTCGTTTTCCTGGAAGAAACCCCTCGTTTACTACAGGTGCACGGCGATTTGAGTCTCGAGTTTCTTGCGGCAGATTCAATGCCTCGAGCTTTGGTTTTGTATACGTTCCTCGACCATCTCTCTTTCTCGGTTATTGATTCAGCTGCGAAGATATCGACCGATACGGATGAGTGTCGTCGATCTGGAGTTTTGTACCGTCTGCGAGGTTGGTGTCGATCGATACCGAGGCGGTATCGGTCGATACTATATCCTTGAATCTGAACACGATCATCTCGAAAATCCTCTTCTGCGCTCGAGGTGATTGCGTTGACATGTCCATCTTTGTGGTTGAACCATCTTTCCCTTGACAACGTTGCATGTATTTGATTTTCGGCATCTTCGATGGATTTCGAGGCGTCGATTCTCCATTCGGATCGGTGTATAAGTTATCCGAGCTTTATTGAAATCCACAGATCATCTTTTGTTGTCCACTGAAATTTGTTCCAGAGGATCTCCGTGCTTACTTTCTCAGGACTTGTAACCACTTTGCGATTGTTGTTGAAGCTTGGTTGTTGTTGCAAATCGCGACCACGAAAACGAGAACCAAATGTAGTTAACATCCTCTGCCTATCTTAATGTTCTCTGCTTCCTCGGCCAAAATGTACAGCCTTCTGTCTTTCCGCTAAGAGGTTGTGCATCGTGTCAGCTTCGCTTTGAACCTGAATCTGCGAGCAAGTCGGCAGCTAGCGAGCTTTTCGCTCGAAATCAGCGCTTGGTGCTATTGCTAGGCCAAGTTCTCGAATCAGCTTCACGGCATCGGTTGGAATCTAGTGTTGAAGTTCCGTTGCTTGTAGAATCCGATTGCCATCGATACCTTGATCAGTCCCTACGTAAAGATTCCAACGGTGAACTTGACTGAAACGTGGTGCGAGACGTCTCTAGGATCGAATCTCACCGAAGCAGCCTTGAGTGCTTACATTTGGGCCTTGAGAAGAGAGCTTGTTCTGAGCTCCTCCCGATCTCATCGTCATAGAAATTGTTCAGGAATGCGTTCTTGGTCTCGTTCAGTGGCGAGATCGGGAGGTAGCTGCTTCAGCCGATGGCTGTACTCCCGAGAGTATGGAAAGAGCTTACAAAGAGGTATTCATGTGGTACTCCATTGTACTTCATCTTGGTGACCAAGTCCCGAATTTCGATGTGATCCATAGGGTGCTCATGAGAGAGAGCCGGTGAAGGGTGCTGTCAACAAGAGTGAAGTAGCGGGCTTCAGCTCAAAGTCATTCCTCGGAAAGTTGGAATACGGATCATTTGCGATTGGCATAGAATTGATCGGTCGGTTGTAATCGCCAAGTGTCGTTCAGCGTTGGGGTTGTTGTGGAGGAGGTATTTGTTCACCTTCCTCATCATGCACCAAACCATGTGGAAGATCCTCTCTGCTGTAGTCCTCTTCGTTTTCCGAATTGTGCGTTCGAGCTACTGCTGCTACGTGTTGGACAGATTGATCGGTGGTGTGTCCTTCTTTCTCCTGGTAGCAGCTGATGCATACACCTGAAAATCAAAAGCGAGAGAATAAGTAACAAAATTCAAAAACGGCGTTCGATGTCGTCGATACCAATGGAGTATTCGATCTTACGGCAACAAAAATCAAACATAAAATTCTAATGGTGAATTTTTAGAGTCCCGGCAGCGCGCAAATTTGATAATAATTACCTATGTACTTAAAGCAGTTCTGCGTAAAGTTAGAGTCGAACAGAGAACTCGAAAACTCACGATAGATGAAAGATGCAGATTGTCTTGTAAGAACAATTGGCGAGAAAACAGATGATCGAATTAAACTTAGGTTGATTAGGTATAGAAGGAAACTAGGCTCAGGGGAAACTCTCAGAAATCAATGATAAATAATTAATCGATTAAGGTTGATTCAATTAAGCGCTTGAACTTGAAACACGAAAGTATAGTTAACAGCGTAGATTGCGAAAACTAACTAAGTTTAAAGTCAAAATTCAAATCTCTTTGCAAATCTACGTAAACCAGCATCAATTCAAGTTTGATATGTTCACAATTCGATTAAACCAAATCTCTTTGCAGATAATCCATTGCTCACTAGGTTTTATCGATTACTTCGGTGCCTGTCGTTTTAATCTAGGTTAATGATCGGGTTAGAAATAGCTTTGAGAACAACCTATGGTGAAGAACTATTCAGAACCACAGATCATTATCATAAATCGAGAAATCCATATGAGGAATCCCTAAACCTAAAAGGAGACTACTCAAACATGATAGATGAAACAAATAACATAACTGAATAAATCATGAAATTAAACAAAAGAATAAAAACAAGGGTTCGGGATCTTCTCTATGATGAACAACGTCTTGGATCCGTCTCCCTCACAAAAGCTCTCAAATCTCCAAGTTCAAAGTAAAGTCTCAAAGTCAAGTCCCCTTAACCTAAAGACTAAGAGTTTGCTTAAATAGGTCTAAAAACACGAGCTGGGCTTCTTTGTAAATAAGGGAAAGTATTGGGCTTCTTTTGGTGAGAATTCTCGTCCTTGGACATCTATCTCGTCGATTGTCGTATCGATCGGGGATGGTGTCGATCGATACTCAGGCTTGAAAACGAGTATGTCGGTATCGATCGATACCGGGATGGTGTCGATCGATACTCAGGCTTGAAAAACGGGTACTTTCTTCGGTTTGCTCCAAAAAGGCTCCAAATGTCTCCAAAATCTCCAATTTCGTCCCAAACGTGTTAAAACCTGAAAAGACTCTAAAATGATAGAAAAAGCACTAGAAAGACTCGATAAAACGACTTATATCATGGCTAAAAATGGGTAAAATCCTTGATATATCAATCGTTAGAAGAGCTATGCAGATAACCGCAGGAAAGAGTTGGAGTTCGCCGTAGGAGATATGGTTTATCTCAAGATGGCAATGCTTAAGGGTTCTAACAGGTCTTTTTCCGAGAGTAAGCTGAGTCCGAGGTATTTGGGACCGTTCCGAGTGGTGGAACGAGTTGGACCTGTTGCTTATAGGCTGGAGTTGCCAGCGTCTATGCAGGCATTTCACGATGTTTTCCACGTTTTGAAGTTGAAGAAATGCTTGCATAGGGACGATCAGGTGTTACAGGAGATTCCACCTGAATTGTCACCGAGTTTGAGGGTTGATGCGAGACCCGTGAGGATTCTAGATCGTAGAATCAGGGTTAATGGGAGGAGGAGAACTTCCGAGGTTAGGATTTTATGTGTTTGTGACGGGATTGAAGAGGAGACTTGAGAACCGGAAAGGATGATAAGGGCAAAATTCTCCAAGTGGTTCAGGGAACAAGCCGAGGCTTGAGATTCGAGGACGAATCTAATTAGTGGGGGAGAATTGTAACATCCGTGTTCCTTAGCCATCCTCTCGAGTTGTATTGTATTTGATGTTTGTAGTAATGGACCCTCGGAAATCATTGTACTTGACGAGAAATTATTAATATGTGGATGTTTATCGAATTTGTTGAGAATGATTAATACATGATGTGGTATTTCATGTATTAGGGATGTCGAGTACATGATGTGGTATTTCATGTATCGACGTGTTTGACACATGATGTGGTATTCCATGTGTTGCGGAGTTGAGGCAAATAAGCGTCTTGATTCGCTGATTTATGGGTCGACGTCATTATCCTAATGCGTGGTTGGGATCAATGGGATTATGTGGTATTTAATCTTATTGACGGGTCATTGGCGTTATGTGATATTTAACCCTAATGAGGGGTCATTAAAGTTATGTCGTATTTAGCTCTAATGATGTTGGTTAGGATTATTGATACAAGACACAACCTGGTGGTCGTGAGAGTCTTGAGCTCCAATCTTAGTGTCCTTGAATCAACCCTAAACACAAACGAAAACAAACAACTTAACAAATATCGATATAACTTTTTTTTTTGATTTTTTGTTGAGCATATGAAACAACGAAAAGTAAGAATATTGAAACTTAAAAGATAACAAGGATAGATACAACCTGGTGGTTGTGGATGGATCTTCAGCTCTGATACCAAAATGATACATACGTCGGATGGGTTTTGCCTCCGAATGGACCGTGCGGCGCGATTCGATGGACAAGGGTGGGAAACATGATGATATATTCGAACCGGTAGATTGATAAGCGACCACACGAGTTGTGAGAAGTCTCGTGATACAGCTTGGACAAACCTCTCTTGGTTTTGAGTCTCACAAAAGCAAGAAGAAGAACAAAGAAGCAAAGCGGCGATGGCTAAGCAAAATAGGGTTTTTCGTTTATTCAAAGTCTGCCCTCTTAGGGCTGCGAGTTTCTCCTTATATAAGGCTCGACTTTAGGCTACAAAATTTCTCAAAAGCAACCCTAAACGTGGCCTAAACACATGGCCAAAAGATTTCCAAAGCGAAAGGAAAAGTTCGAAAAGGAAAGTTTGACTTAAAACAAAATAAATCGTGGCATAAGTGGCAGTCTAGTGGCATTTGTGACTTCTCCTTGGGCCGGCATGGACTTCAATGGAATCCCTTAGAATGCTTGAACTGAATAGAAGCATAATATGGGCTTCTAGACAATTCGGCCCTCAAGAATGCCTTGAGGCCACTTCGCACCACTAGGTTGTTGCCTCGTTAAAACCTTCCTAAGTAAAACCACGTGGGAAACCTAAGGGTAGGAAAGAGTACAATCCGTAGTGATGTCTTTATGCCTCGATCGTGCTAGTGAGAGGACAAAGAGTGAAGTCACCTTATTTGTCCGCATGAAGGGCCACTCGGTTGTGTGCGAGTAAGAAGCATTCTGAGGAGTCTCGTGGCTTATCTCGGCTCTTAGATCAACCGTCGGTGCTCTTGGATCCTCGGTGATGAATTGGGGACGCCTTCCTGGGTTGTAAGGGAATCCTCTAAAGCTCCAAGAAGGTTTCCAAGGTGCAGCTCCAGCTTTTACAAGTCGTGACAGAAAGTATTTCCATATACGGATGCGGCCTAGTGTGAATGCT
Source organism: Boechera stricta (assembly GCA_018361395.1). Taxonomy (NCBI): domain Eukaryota; kingdom Viridiplantae; phylum Streptophyta; class Magnoliopsida; order Brassicales; family Brassicaceae; genus Boechera; species Boechera stricta. Next base: position 7,015,809 of record CM031541.1, read on the forward strand.
CTTGGTGTCTGATATGGGAAGTCTTGGTGTATGAGTGTGCAAGATCGAGTCCACTTGATCCAATGGTTGTGAATGAATCTCAATGTGCTGTTATTATCCTCTAGTTGTGGTAGAGACTCTCCTGGACGCCAAACATGTGATTGAAGATTCTCGAATCGGTTAGCTTCTAAAACAAGCCCGTGTAGAATCCCTTGATTTGTAAAAATCATAACTTTCAATCCAGAGCAGTTCTTGGCCTGCTTTCAACTCTCAGCGATTCCTTGTTGAGTCAAGTTTCCAGAACAGGTCACCTCGTAGCTTAATTCTTCCTGGTCTGTCCGGAATCCTCCACCGAGTACTCGCAGGTCCAAATCCGGAAGCTTCAGGTTCGTCCGGATTGTGTTGGCCATAACTTCTTCATGGGATCTGATAATGGGCTGATTCCACTTCGAGGAGATCTCTAGCTGTGCTAAGAATGTGTTTCAAGTGGTCGCTGGGCTGGGACAGAAGAACTCACACTCCGTTTGGGATATACAAGATGCATAGGTCTTCTCGGGTGAGGTAGTAGAGCTTTCTCGGTAAACATCGGATCCAAATGGATTTGCTTGATGAGTTGTTGAGGTTGCTGGTTTGATGTCCGCATCATATCCTCCCCCTTCAAGAAGTTTTGACCTCGAAACTGTACAATCTGCACCAAGAGAAAGCAAGTTAGCTTTCATTCGATTTTGGGAGTCTAGGGCCTTACCTCGGTACGGTGATGCTTTGGTGACGTGTTGAGGATGTTCTTGTGAGTCCGGCTCACTCTTTTTGTGGTCCACTTCTGTTTCTTTATGCTCCAAGACGTGATCATGACCTTGCATTTGTGGGACTTGTGGCTCCCGTAATGGTGCATGCATTGGTGCGTTTGTTCGGGGTGGATATTCGGGACTTGGAACGTGTTGTTGATGGTGTTCTGGTGTAATTCTCTCTACTACGTGCCCCTTTAGATTGTGTGTTAACACGTTCTTTGATATGGGACAACAAGCTTTTAGCATCGTCTTTGGATTCGGCCATAGCAACAACCTCCTTGGTGCGGGATCTGATGCGTAGTATTGGCTGTTAGTTGTATCACCATCCACAAACTCATCATACATGAGTCCTTTCATTTCTTCCCAAGTAAAGTCTCGACCCTCGTTGAAGTAGTCGAGTTGATCCCAATATCCAATCACTTCTTTGATTAAAGTATCTTCGGCAATAGCAGTTTTCTCCGCTTCAGGAACTTGGTTGGATTGGAACCAATCTTCCATGGCCTCTTCCCATCTTAAGTATGCTTCTGGTCCTTGACTATGTCCTGAGAAGGAGATGTATTCTGGTTTGTAACCTTTATTTTCACACATTGAAGCATCACATGGCTCGGATTCTACTAAACTGATTTGGGAATCGATTTCTCCATAGAGTTCTTTGTCATGGTTATCTTCGAATTCTTCACACCATGATATTTGCTCGGTGTATGATTCCTCCTCGTGATTGAATCCTCCAGGTTCTTGTTCATCATCGTGGTATTCATCTTCTTGGCTGGCGTGAAAATTAGTCTTTTCATACCATGATTCATCTTCATGGTTCTCCTCTTCGTAATCTTCATGGTTGTGTTGTTGTGTGTCACCCTTAGACTCATCTCCATAGCCTCCAGCATCTAGACTGTATTGAGATTCTTCTAGTTCAGGTTCATATCCATAGCATTCTCCTTCTTGACTGAATTGTGATTCACCCTCATCACACCAGGATTTGATTTCATTGTTTTCTTCTTCACGTTCTTGTTCAGCATCATAACTGATTTCAGAATCAGTTTCTTCATCGCATGTTTCAACGTCATGGTCGTCTCTTCTGCCCCAAGAGTGATGGCTTTCTCCTTCTCCTCAATCAACCTCTGATGTATTTGTCTCATCTTCTGAACCCAAATTCTGATATCTCGGCGGTGGGTCATTTCTTGGTGGATCGTGTCTCGGTGGTGCTCTTCTCGGAGGTTGCTCGATATGTCTGAGCCTTTCTTCGATCATTCCAAATCTCCGAGCAATGTCAGCTCTCATCTTAGCTATGGCTTGTGCCAACACATCTTGTCCGTTGCCAGCCATCAACCTCACAGCAAAACACAAAAATAAACGGTCTTAGTGCTCGGACTAGCTCAAAATGACAATCCTTGGCGTAATTATCAAAATAAATATATTATGTTTTCCTGATTTTAAGAAACAAATTTTAGTATGTCCTATAACGAGTCTAGGTTTAGAAACAAGAGACCAAATATTTTTACCAATTTTAATGAATTTATGAAAACTAAAACAAGCGAAACAGGCAATTACGATATATATATATATTTTTTTTGAGTTTATGAGATAAGCAAGCAAGCAAGGGTAATCAACGAGTACTGAAACGAAAACAAGAGTAAAGAAAGACACAACCTGGTGGTCGTGAGAGTCTTGAGCTCCAATCTTAGTGTCCTTGAATCAACCCTAAACACAAACGAAAACAAACAACTTAACAAATATCGATATAACTTTTTTTTTTTTGATTTTTGTTGAACGTATGAAACAACTAACGAAAAGTAAGTAAGAATATTGAAACTTAAAAGATAACAAGGATAGATACAACCTGGTGGTTGTGGATGGATCTTCAGCTCTGATACCAAAATGATACATGCGTCGGATGGGTTATGCCTCCGAATGGACCGTGCGGCGCGATTCGATGGACAAGGGTGGGAAACGTGATGATATATTCGAACCGGTGGATTGATAAGCGACCACACTAGTTGTGGGAAGTCTCTTGATACAGCTTGGACGAACCTCTCTTGGTTTTGAGTCTCACAAAAGCAAGAAGAAGAACAAAGAAGCAAAGCGGCGACGGCTAAGCAAAATAGGGTTTTTCGTTTATTCAAAGTCTGCCATCTTAGGGCTGCGAGTTTCTCCTTATATAGGGCTCGACTTTAGGCTACAAAATTTCTCAAAAGCAACCCTCAACGTGGCCTAAACACATGGCCAAAAGATTTCCCGAAACGAAAAGGAAAAGTTCGAAAAATGAAAGTTTGACTTAAAACAAATAAGGTAAATCGCCTAAGTGGCATAAGTGACGAGTCTAGTGGCATTTGTGACTTCTCCTTGGGCCGGCATGGACTTCAATGGAATCCCTTAGAATGCTTGAACTGAATAGAAGCATAATATGGGCTTCTAGACAATTCGGCCCTCAAGAATGCCTTGAGGCCACTTCGCACCACTAGGTTGTTGCCTCRTTAAAACCTTCCTWAGTAAAACCACGTGGGAAACCTAAGGGTAGGAAAGAGTACAATCCGTAGTGATGTCTTTATGCCTCGATCGTGCTAGTGAGAGGACAAAGAGTGAAGTCACCTTATTTGTCCGCATGARGGGCCACTCGGTTGTGTGCGAGTAAGAAGCATTCTGAGGAGTCTCGTGGCTTATCTCGGCTCTTAGATCAACCGACGGTGCTCTTGGATCCTCGGTGATGAATTGGGGACGCCTTCCTAGGTTGTAAGGGAATCCTCTAAAGCTCCAAGAAGGTTTCCAAGGTGCAGCTCCAGCTTGTACAAGTCGTGACAGAAAGTATTTCCATATACGGATGCGGCCTAGTGTGAATGCTCTTGGTGTCTGATATGGGCAGTCTTGGTGTATGAGTGTGCAAGATCGAGTCCACTTGATCCAATGGTTGTGAATGAATCTCAATGTGCTATTATTATCCTCTGGTTGTGGTAGAGACTCTCCTGGACGCCAAACATGTGATTGAAGATTCCCGAATCCGTTAGCTTCTAAAACAGGCCCGTGTAGAATCCCTTGATTTGTAAAAATCATAACTTTTGATCCAGAGCAGTTCTTGGCCTGCTTCCAACTCTCAGCGATTCCTTGTTGAGTCAAGTTTCCATAACAGGTCACCTCGTAGCTTAATTCTTCTTGGTCTGTCTGGAATCCTCCACCGAGTGCTCGCAGGTCCAAATCCGGAAGCTTCAGGTCTCTCCGGATTGTGTTGGCCATAACTTCTTCATGGGATCTGATAATGGGCTGATTCCACTTCGAGGAGATCTCTAGCTGTGCTAAGAATGTGTTCCAAGTGGTCGTTGGGCTGGGACAGAAGAACTCACACTCCGTTTGGGATATACAAGATGCATAGGTCTTCTCGGGTGAGGTAGTAGAGCTTTCTCGGTAAACATCGGATCCAAATGGATTTGCTTGATGAGTTGTTGAGTTTGCTGGTTTGATGTCCGCATCAGTTATGTGGTATTTAATCCTAACCAGGGGGTTTGCCTATTAGGATCATGTGGTATTTGATCCTAATAGAACGGTAGACCGGGGTGGGGTCCTGTGGTATTGGATCTCACGGGGACTTGGTATATTAGAGTCTTGTGTTTTGGATTCTAATGTACTAGGTCGTTTGACGGACTTAACTCGTTCGAATCCAGGGATAATTAGATTTCGACGGGTTAGCCGTTGCGTGACCATGTAGGATCTTATGATGTCAGACCCGGGGGTGTTATTGAACCGAGTATGGAATAATACCGAGCTCGAGTGATGGCCCTAGGGGTGGTAGGCGGGTTGATTCGATCAAAGGATTGATTGTTGAGATCTAATCCCGAGTAGTTCGGTTTGAGCAGAATTAAGCGAAAATTTCGGAGTTTTGACGGGCATGAAAGAAATATTTTGGGACGGAGAGATGTCTCAAATATTTCAGGAAATTATTTGGAGTTACTAAACTGAGCAGGAGAAGTCAATTGAAAGAATTAATCGTTGCGGTTTAGTAATTTTCGGGTCGGTTTGGTTTAATTAGATTAAACCAACAATTACATATACATGTATGTGTATGTATTCTCTCTTCTCTTCTCTATATTCTTCTTGAAGCTTCTCTTGTCTCATTTGGGGAGAAAAATATCTGAAGTTAGAGAAAGAGAGAGAGAGAATGAGAGAGAGAGAGAGCTAGAGAAAAAGAGAGAAAGAAAAAAAAAGAAAGAGGAGAAAGGAAGAAGAGAAGAAGAAGAAGAAGGAAGAGAAAGAGAAGAAGCTTAAGAAAACTCTGTTTTTGCTGTCTGTTGTGGGAATCGGTCGGGGCATCAATTTATCACGGTTTGAGCTGAAACTTGGTGAGTATGTTCTTTAACCTCTTAACTTGTAATCTACGAAGTTTCGTTGAGAAATATTGAGTAATTTAGGAGATATGATTTTTCTCCCAAAACCGCTCAAAACAGAACAGTTTCGTCGGGGTTGAGTAGAGTGAGTGTTTGGACACACAAATCTTGTTCTTTTGAGCTGAAATTTGGTAGATAGGTTGTTGAGAGTATGATGTTGATGATCACCGAAGGAATTTCGTAAATATTTCCTAGAGAATAAGTTATGAGCATCTAAAGTTGACCCTGTTTTTGAGAAGAGAAGTCCGAATTGGGGGTTTGAGTAATCCGAGTTTGATTACTTGTTATCACCCTTTGAGAAGTGTTTTGGTGACCTTTTGTTAGGTAATTTGGTGATATATTGGTGTTGAGTTGAGTAAGAGCCAAGAAGAAGTAAGCTTAAAGCTTGGAAACCGTCAAAGGATTCTTGTACAAACCGTTGAGCAAAGGTGAGTGCGTAACCGTCGGCTTAGCTGTGCGATCTTTGATTTTTCATGATTGATATGTGTTTAGGGACTAGTCCATATGGGTGTGACTTATGGCTTAGCCATAATGTGTGATGATTGTGTGTGATTGAGCCCTTTCACGGTATGTATTGGCTTGTTCTTTAAGCATATATTGATTGCGTTAAATACATTGATCATATGTGTGTATAACCGTGGGGACGGGATGACCGCTTCACTAAGCATTATCAATGCTTACGCACCTCTTTCGGTGCAGGTAAAGAGAAGTCATAAGTCTTGGAGCTCGTGGAACCGAGGGCCGGAGAAGAGGGGTGATCTAGGTGCATGACGGGTTTCGTTCTTGTGTATCTTATGTTCATATGCTTTTGTGCTTGGGTTTGAATGTTTGGGACTTGCTATTGTGCTCAAGTTGTTGGTGTAAGAGTGTTTTTGAACGTTAGGAGTTGTTATGACTTGTGTTGGTGTGTTGAGAAATTTGTGTTGTTTGACTTGTTGATCGTTGTCTTGGTTGTGTTGTAGTAGCTTGGGTAGCAAGTAAGGATCATATTAATGTTGTATTAATTCGTTTCGAGAAAAGTTTTTTTTTAATTCCGCATTTTATTATTTTCGCGGATTTTCGTCTTTTCGTTTCCGGGGTGGGTCTTTTCATCTTTCCATAAGTCATATATAGTACATCGTACCATTCGTCATTGGCTTTCAATGAGTACTATTTAGTTTGGTTGTTTTTTGGAAACACGTGTAAAGGAGACATGTATTTCTTCAATGAGTACTATGAGCATCATCGTCTGGGATGGGTTTGTGTGATATGGAATAATAACGTGAGAGTATCACCCGTCTATAAGAGTAATCAATTAATCACTGTTTCTATCTTGAGTAATGGAGTGGATCAGGAGTTTTTTTTTCACTTTTGTTTACTCTTCAAACTTTATGGAGGAGAGACGAGAGCTCTAGGAAGACTTGCTTCTCATCACTCTTCCCCGATTTTTCAGAATAAGCCATGGATAATCTGTGGAGATTATAATGAAATCCTTGAGGTTCTGGATCATTCTAATTTCCATAATGGGGTGATACAAGGAATGAGGGAGTTCCAAGATCTAGTTAGATGTTGTTCGTTGTCGGATTTAGGATCTCAAGGTCCTCATTTCACTTGGACGAATAAGAGAGACGAAGATCTTGTCTGTAAGAAGTTGGATCGGTTCTTGGTAAATGATGCTTGGTCTTTGGTTTTTTAGGAATCTTATTCGGTTTTCGATTCTGGAGGTTGTTCTGATTATTTTGAGAGGGAGGTTAAGTTTGTCCACTTGTAATATGCCCACTCGTAAACCGTTTAAGTTCTCAAATGTTTTGTCAACTATACTTGAATTTTTGGAAATAGTTCGGGGTTTCTGGAGTACTACAACTCCGCTGTTCATCTCCACTTCACCAATGTTTTGTTTATCCAAGAAATTAAAGGCTTTCGAGAGTGAATTGCAGAATTTGGGAAAGGAAAAACTCGGTAATATTTCTCAGCGAACGAAAGCAGCGTTTGAGGATTTATGTCAGAAGCAAACAACCACGCTTAATAATCCAACTGATCAGTTAATGGAGCAGGAGGTGTTAGCTCAAGCACGATGGGATCGGTTACAAGACATAGAGGAGGCATTTCTAAAGCAAAAGCCGAAGCTTCATTGGCTTTTAGTTGGGGACATAAATAATGGTTACTTTCATTGCTCTATCCAGGCTAGAAAATGATCAAATGGTATAAAAGAGATTAGAGATCGAGATGGGAAAATTTTAAAAGGTAAATCCTAGATTCAGCATGCAGCCTTAACCCATTTCAAGGAATCCACAATTACCAGCCTGAAGACTACGTGGGTATGTCAATTGCGGATTTATCCCAGCTTATGGATTTTCGTTGCTCTGATGAGGATGGTATGATGTTGACTGCAGAGGTTACGAGCGAGTAGATAAAGAATACTCTCTTTAGTATGTCTAATAATAAGTCGCCTGGACCTGATGGGTATACATCTGAATTTTTTAAAGCCTCTTGGGAATGATTTCACTGTGGCAATCAAATCGTTTTTTCAGAAAGGGTTTCTTCCTAAAAGGGTTAACTCGACTATTCTAGCTCTAATTTTTTAGAAAGAGACAACCCTAGAAATGAAAGATTATCATCATATTTTATGTTGTAATGTGATTTATAAGGTTGTTTCGAAGATTCTGGCGAATAGGTTAAAAAAGTTTCTCCCTAAGTTAATCTCTCTCAATCAGTGTGCTTTCGTGAGTCCACGTTTGCTTATGGAAAATGTCTTATTAGCTTTTGAGCTAGTAAAAGACTATCACAAGGATTCAATTTCTTCTCATTGTGCCTTAAAAATCGATGTAGCAAAGGCTTTTGATTCAGTTCAATGGGGTTTCTTGTTGAATACGTTGGAAGCTCTGAATTTCCCTTTGGTTTTCATTCACTGGATTCGATTGTCTATATCCACAGCTTCTTTCTCAGTTCAGGTCAATGGGGAGTTAGCAGGGTATTTTGGCAGTGGAAGAGGTCTACGTCATGGATGTTCTCTATATCTTTACCTTTTTGTAATTTGCATGAATGTCTTGTCGCATTTGATTGATAAAGGAGCAATTAAGAGGGCGATTGACTATCACCCGAGGTGTAAAAACATTCAGTTTCCTCACCTTTGCTTTGCTGATGATTTAATGGTGTTTATTGATGGTAGTGAGAGATCAATTCAAGGAACTATTGCAATATTTAACTCTTTTGCAGTTAAATCAGGTTTGACGATAAGTATAGAGAAATCAACTCTGTATCTTGGAGGATAGTCTATTAAATTAATATCTGAGTTTGCTAATCGGTTTGCTTTTACGCAAGGGAAGTTAACAGTTTGTTATTTGGGCCTTCCTCTCATGAAAAGGAGAATGGTGAATGGAGACTATGTTGTTCTACTTGAACATATAAGAAGCAAATTCTGTAGTTGGACTGTTGATTTCTCTCATATGCTTGTTAACTTTTGGATGAGTGCTTTCAGATTGCAGAATGGATGTGTGGATGAGATTGAGTCATTTTTTTCAGCTTTTCTCTGGTCTAGGCCAGAGTTGAACATAAGAAAGACAAAATTGGCTTAGAAGGATGTTGCCACGCCATATTCAGAAGGTGGGCTGGAAATAACATCTTTGAAAGAGGTCAACACAGTAAGTTGTCTCAAGATTTTATGGAGGTTACTAGTCCATATGAAAAGATCCCATTCCGAGTACAGAAATGGAAACGCACGAAAACGAGGATAACTCGGGATGTTTTAAATTTTTTAATTCAAAACGGTTTTAAACAATGTACATAAAACTTTTCTTAATCCTCAAGTAAAATACACCACAATTAGAACACATAAACAAATAACTTGAAGAATTTAAATGAGGATCGATCGGTCTTGACCACAAGGGATTGATCAATCCATTTGTTGGATCGATCGATCGGACTCGGATCGGTCGATCCTTAACGCGTCAAGTCAATCACAAAACGTTACGTTGGAACAGTAAAACATGGGATTGATCGATCTACCCTAAGGATCGATCGATCCACATCTCGGTTACAAATCCGGACATAAACCGACTTACTAGATCGATCGATCTAACCTTGGATCGATCGATCCTCCTTGTCCTGCAACTTATCGACCTCAACAATTACTCAAGCCATTTGTTCATAAACAAAGCCAAACATATATACCACTTAAACCATTTCAGGACAACCTCGTAACATCACTAACAAGCGTATTAGCAAGTCCAAAACAACATTCACCAAAGCAAGGCATGTATACAAAACCAAAGATACAAGAAGAAACCCATTACACCTAGATCATCCCTTCTCCTCAGCCTTGGTTCCACGAGCTTCGCATCCTATGACTTCTCTTTACCTGCACCATAAGAGGCGCGTAAGCATTGATAATGCTTAGTGAGGCGGTCATCCCGTCCCATAGTTATACACACATGAAAATCAATGACTTACCGAAATCAATATGCATCACACACAAACAATCAAACATGAATGATAGAGCTCCATCACACACAAGCAAACAACTTGGACAAGCCATAATTCACATTCATAAGGTCAAGTCCTAACACACATATCAATTAAGGCAAATCATTGATCACATAGATCAACCATGGTTACGCACTCACCTTTGATTATGAGATAGAACGAGAACTCTATTGAAGATTCCCAAGCCTTAAGCTTACTCCTTCTCTTGACAAACAACACAACCACCAAGATGTCAACTACCTCCTACCAATAGGTCATCAACACACTCTCAAAAGATTGATCACAAGCTCCAAACTCAATTTACTTAATTCATGATTCTCGGATTCTTCTCCCAAAAACAGAGCTCTAGTAAACTCTTCATAACTCTTGCACTAGACCAAATTTGAAAAATCCCTTCGGTGAAACTCAAGATAAGACTCTCAAAACTCTATCTACCAAATTTCAGCTCAAAACATCAATATTTGAGAGCTCAATCACTCTCCCTACTTAACCCCGACGAGATTGCCCTGTTTCGAATGTTTTTGGGAGAAACATCATAACTCCCAAACTACTTAAGAAAACTCAACGAAATTTGGTAGATAGTTAGGCAAGAGATCGAAGAACGTACCCACAAAATCTTAGCTCAAACCATGTTCCTTTGCTAGGTCAATCGGACCTCACACTTCAACCCCAAAACTCTGTTTTCAAGCTCTTTTCTCTCTTCTTCTTCTTCCTTTCTCTTCTCCTTCTTCTCCTTCTTCTCCTTCTTCTCCTTCTTCTCCTTCTTTGTCTCTCTTTTTCTCTCTTCTTCCCTCTCTCTCTCTTTCTAGATATTTCTCCGCTTAGCAAAAATGAGAAGAAGAGTGTAGAAGGATGTAGAAGAAGGAAGAGGAGAATACATATATATATATATATGTATGTATATATGTATTTGTTGGTTTAATCCAATTAAACCAAACCAATCCAGAAATTATTAACCCAAAAATATTAATTATCTCGCTCGGTTTAGTAATACCGTCAAACTCCCCGAAATATTTGGGACATCTCTCTGTCCCGAAATATTTCTCCGTTCCCGCTAATTCCCCGGAATTACCGATTAATTCCGTTTTAAACCGAACGACACGGAATTAATTCGGAAGAATTAATCATTCGATTAATTCACCCGTTCTCAACTCATAAGATTATTAATCGAGCCCGATATTGTTCCTACTTCCCTCGTGAACAAGTAAAGCACGACACAAAACTTATATAACAAGTAACAATTACTTATTCGGTAAGAAATAACTTGGGATACGAATGTTATACCATAAGCCCTCTCTTTGGGTTAATTGGATGCATGCCAACATGATTCAAAGTGATAGTATTTGGAATATTAAGGAATCTTCGACAAAAGGCTCATGGATATGGCATAAGCTTTTGAAGTTTCGTGACATGACAAAGACTTTTCATAAGGTGAAAGTTGGTATAGGAGATACAGTATCCTTTTGGTACGATCACTGGTGCCCACTTGGAAGATTAATGGACTTGACAAGCTTGAGAGGAGTCATAGACCTCGAGATTTCTGAAAAATCTATGCTTTCAGAAATAAACACTCGACGGAGAAGACGTCATCGAAATCCAGTTCTAAACCAGATAGAGGATGAAAATCATAAGATTGTTGATCGCCCTATGCCTCAAGGACAGGATATTCACTCTTGGAGATATAATTCAGATTCTTTTCGAGAAGAATTTTATACTAAATACACGACAAAGCTCATTTGTACAAGAAAGCCACAACAAAATTGGTACGTTAACGTTTGGTTTAAAAATTCTACTCTAAAGTTTTCCTTTCAGGTTTGACTTGCATCTATCAACCGATTAACCACGGGAGATAATTTCAAACAGTGGAATTCATCTTACAATTCAACTTGTCTTTTCTGTGGCATATGTGAAGAAACTTGGGATCATCTCTTTTTTGAGTGTGGCTACGTCATACCTCTTTGGGCTGCTTTAGCGAAGAATTTAATGGGGACATCCTTCTCGATGGACTGGATTGTAATTCAGAATGCTTTCGGCTCAGCAACCTCATATACGATTTGATTTTTGCTTCGATATATCTTCCAATCAGCGATATATCATATTTGGACCGAAAAAATGCAAGAAGGCATGGGATTCCTCCATCAACGTCCCGTAAGCTTTTTCAAACAATCGAGAAAGGTGTTCGCAATCGGATATCAACCATTTCCACATTGGATAAAAGACTTAAGGATTGTTTCTCTATATGGCTCACGAACAGAGGATCATTATAATCACTTGGTAGAACAGAGGATCATTATAATCCCTTGTTTCTCTATATCAGCATCATTTGGCAGCACGCCGAGCTTCAACTTCAAGTCGTCACCAACCTTCATTATTTCGTCTGGCTCCAATGCTACATCATTCAACAACTTAGCGTATACTACTTGATCCGATTTTTTTATCAGCTTTTATTTCTATCCAGACTCTTAATAAACAGTTAGTACTCTTTTTTCCAAGGTTGGTTTTGTCCCACATCGGGTTTTCCAACTTTGAGTTTTAACGAGGTTACTGTTTATTATTGTTAAAGAGTCAAATTCTTTTTTCTTTTTCAATCTCAAGATGCATTCATTGTAAAAAACGTTTATTTTTTTGTCCTGAATATAATTTAATATTCATACAAAAAAAAATATATATATATATAGTTGCTTGAAAATATAACCAGATCAAGATGGAATCTATCTTGCAGGCAACAATAGTACTGAGACGAGCAATAGTATTTGACCAGCCGAGAGTGAGGTTGTTTCCAAGCAACTGTAAGCTCAAGTCTGACCTGACAGTGTAGCCGTATAGGAGGGATACGCGAAGAAGACGTGTTCTCTAAGACTCCTCGCGCTCCCCACAGGATAAATTGTTGCTCAATACCCATGCCCCAACCACGCATCCTTACATCTGTTGAGAGATGATTTTTAATAGCCAACCACTCAATAAAAGAAAAATGAGGAACCTGGTATAGGTCAATTTCTTACTAGACCAAAGTTTCGTTGTAGTATAGTAAGGTGTCAATCCATAAGGGTGAAGATATTAACCAAAAAGGATGTGATCAAGCAATTCAAGTCAAGCCAAGCAAAGAGTGTATAGGACTGTAGCAACCTAGACAGAAACTGAAAACAGAAGATAAAATAGATATTATCTAGGACTAACGGAAGCAGAGCAATAACAGAAACAGTGTATAGGACTAACAGAGAATTCAATCAATGCAAGAGAAGTTCCTAAGGATGGGGTAATCGACTCAGTGTGTCCTCTTAATCTACCCAGGTGGTCTAACAAAACTCATTCAAGCTATTCCCTAGACATCAAACATCACAACCAGTTAAGTCCACTCCCGTGATAAGTAACCTCAAGCTAGACCAGTTCCAGACCCAATCCCTTAGCAAAATCTACCCTAGCAGGCAATAAGATTCAGTTCAATATTGTCAATAAACACCCTAGACAACTAATCCCTTAGGCTAGGTATGCAAATCTCTAACATCAGTTCAGTCAAGCATTTTATCAAACACCTTCTGGGTGGAAAAACACCTAAGTTCTAATCTCAATTGATCAGAGAGAAATTAGCATTAAGAACACTGATTTAGAAGGGAAATTAAACAATCTACTCTTAAACYACCTAAGAGACTAAGATTCCACACCTAATCTATCCCATCCTCAAGAACCCTAATGACTACTCAGAACTCATAAAGAACACAAACCCAGAAATAATAARAACTTGCATAGATAGAGAGAAGAGATAGAGAAATGATAGAAACAGAAGAAATTAACTAAAAATAACAAGTAGAAATCAAATTACAAAGTCTGGAAATCAAGAACAAGGAAGAACAATGAAAAACAGATAGAAAACTAAAAAATTAGGTCTAAAAACGAACTCTCCTTGCCTTAATCCCACATTAGGTATTTATACTAAGTCTTAAAAACCCTAAAACGTCATGGGCAAAATGGTAAAAACGTGCAGGATAAGGTCCAGCTCGACCATGTCTTGGTCGAGTGATGTGCTTGAGCTGGTGAAATCAAGATTGCATTTTTGTTGGTTGAGCTCGAGCATGTGACTCGAGCGTATGGGCTCGAGTTAGACTTGAAAATTCCAAGACTCCTCTTTTATGTTGGGCTCGATCATACAGCTCGAGCATGGGTGCTCGAGCTGAGCTTCTGCTCCATTTCCTGCCTTAGCTCGATCACGTCTGCTAGAGCATCCAGGTCGAGTCGATGTCCAGCACTTAGCTCGATCACGTCTAGAGCATCCAGGTCGATCGATGTCTGACAGCCTTGAGTCTAACTTCTCCAAAATCACCCGAAAGTACAAGCCAAATATGCAAGATGTATGCAAACTGCAAAAACACTCTAAGTATGCAAAACTAGGAATAAATGACAAGAACAGGTTAAATAACAGGTCTAAATGTATGAATTATGTCAGCTAAAACGATGCAAAATGCAAACATATCAACTCCCCCAAACTTAGTCTTTGCTTGCCCTCAAGCAAACAAAAGAATAAGAATAGAGAAGAGGTTTGAAAGTGGGGACTCAGACCCAAAACTTGCAGATTGTAGCAGATGATCTCAATGTCCAAGTTACCAATTCTAGAATGCAAAGTTTATGAACTCTACTTAAAAACGTTAGCCATACTCTTCGCAGCACAAGTTTAATCAAATCTCAACCTAGACATGCATTCAAATCTATCATTCCCCTTAACATTCATTTAAGCAGAAACCATGAATCAAGTTGCATTCAATGAACTCATTTGGCTAAGGATAAGGTCAAGAGACAAAGATGGTCCCTTTAGTATGGTTTTGTCATTTGAATCTCTCAATGAAAAGGAATGAGCTTTAGTAGAATGCTAAAGGTAAGAACCAACCTATGCATACAAGAATAGACTCCCATCTACCCAGTCCTACACAAGTGTTCTTAACCTTCAAGTCTAAACCCAGAAAGTCATCCTATTTYTACCCTTGACCCTTAGGCTTCCCTTTCGATTTCTTGGATCAGTTTCATCTTTTCTTTTTGTTTTTGGTTCTARGAGGGGTTATACACATATACATCTARCGGATTGGGGCTTTTTCTTAGCTAGCTTAGGCATTTTTTATGTTTTTCAGACTTTAAGCTTTTTGCCCTTTCTTTTCTTATACTTAGCACCCCCCTAATCTTTTACTAGATTCACAAACATTCTGGTCATTCCCCTCCTAAGAACTCTTATCCTTTTTTTCTTTCATCTTTCTCCAAGTTTTTTCATTCTTTTCTATCCACAGAACCAACCCTTTTTCCCCATAATAAAGATTCCACCTAGTCCTATCTGGTTCGAAAATTGCAAACTAGAGAACTACATGAGAATCTATCCTTGTCGGCTCAAACCTAACACGTTCTACCAAGCTAATCCAGAAAAAGGCCTCACACACACAGTAAATCAATGTAAGGGCTTGAAAGAAGGCTAGGTTAAAGGTATGGTAAAACTGTTCTAACAATGAGAATCAGCTACTTGGATTAGCAAAAAGTGGTATAAACAGATGAAAGAGAATCCAAGTATGTATATGGTATCCATGAGTTCGGATTCATTGCATAAACATGGTAATTATAAGTCAAATTCAGGTTCAAATAGACAGGGAATGACAGAAAATCACAGCATGCTTCAGTTAAGACTTAATCTAGTTGTGCATTCAAAACATGGTTCAGTCTTACTTCAAGCTCAATAACAAAGCATTAAACAATTAGAAACGAGGGCATTGAAATCATATAGTTGAATCAGCAAGTTTACAAGGTTTAAATCATCATAATCCCCTGTGCATATGCAACAACCCTATATGAAAACAATCTAGACTCAATCCTAATATGCAGATGCAATACTACATGAACACTCTGTTTTTAAAGATTTTTCAAAATTTTCAAAATTTTTTGGTTTTTCTATGTCTTAGATGCATGCAGACTCAAGAATTAAAAATAAGAACACAGAAAACATGTCAAACACATCTTAAACCCTCCCCCAAACTTAAATTACAAAGTCCCTTGTGTAATAAAAATTTAGAAAGAAGGTGTAAGAAACAACAAAAAGCAAGAAGGAAATGCAAATGATATGTACAAGAATGGATAGAACAGGTACCTCAAGGATTGGAGAAGAAGGAGGAGATCGAGTCCTCCATGCTCTCACGCGTATAGGCTGACTCGACCTGAGTGTGCTCGAGCTGATGGCTCGAGTCAGATGAGTGCAGGTGTCTGGCTCGATCACATGGCTCGAGTTGGGTGCTCGAGTCAAGCCATTCCTGTGCGTTTTTGCCTCCTTTTCATGATTCACCTCTCATACTTTTCTGAAATCACACAATCAAGACAAAATCAAATAGCTTAGCACACTTATTTGACATTTTAAAAAACTAAAACAAAGAAATATGTACAGAGATAGACATGGGACTTCCTCCCAAGTGAGCTTGTTTATAGTCACTAAGCTTGACTTCCTGTTTTACTCAGGCAGTGGAAGGCTCATCCAGAGGAATCTCCTTCCGGAATGATGGCATAGATAGGCTTGAGCCTCGTCCGCTCACAATGAATTCGCTTTCCGCCCTTTCCAAATAAGGTGACTGTCTGTAGGTGAAACTTCTTTCGACGGAGAACGTCCGACCATCTAGACTGAGCTTCCTAAAAATTGAGTCTAATCATTGAAGGACTTGATCACCAGCAACTCTTTGCAAGATCTTCTTATCATGGAAGGCCTTGGTCCTCTTCACCTTATAACTCTCATAAGCATCCAGCCTGATCTCTTCCACTCATGCAGTCCAATCTCTTCTCCGGCAGTTTTGATGTCCAAGTTCGAAGCTTTGTTGCCATAATGCCTTGTACTCAACCTCAACGTAGATGACAAGCCTGCCATGAGGAGCTGGAATGGGTTTCCCTATAGTCTTGAATGCAGTCCTGTACGCCCAGAGAGTCTCATCAAGCTTAGCAGACCAATCTCTCCAAACGCCCACTACTCTAGCCAAGACGGCATCTGCTTGTTGAGACACCTCCACTGACCACATTGGGGTGATATGGTGTAGCCACCTCAAGGCTGAGCCCATGTTTCTTCGTAAGATTTTCAAAGAGCTTGTTGATGAAGTGAGATCCCCATCACTGATAACAACTCTGGCACACCAAATCTGGGAAAATGATGCTCTCAACATCTTCGAACTACTCAGATCGCTGTGACTGCTATGGCTTCAACCCACTTCGAGACATAATCAATACCACTAAGATATAGCTGTTCCCAGAAGAGGTGGGTGAAAGGACCCATGAAATCAATCCCCAAACATCAAACACCTCCACTTCCAAAATCGGATTCTGTGGCATCTCATTCCTCCCGCGATGTCGCCATTCTCTCGGCAAGGATCACACCTAGTGATGAAGGCTCGAGCATCCCTGAACATTGTAGCCACATAAACCTGCTTGCATTACCTTCGAATGCCTTGAATGTAGCAAAGTGTCCTCCATGCAGAACCGTGAGTTCTAGACACCTCGAACCTCGCTCAGGCTATACATCTTCGAATGACCATCTCGAACCCCTCTTGTACAGAAAGGCTCGCCCCGTAGTAGTGGCGACATCTCTCAGAAACTTCTTCTTCGTAAGCATCAAAATCATCGTAATTCACCACATGCAAGGAAATTGGCCAAATCTGAATACCAAGGTATGTCCTTCACTCCTATCACGTAAACAACATCTGTGAGCTCTCATCGCATGGTGTCATCATGTGCTACATCATCTATCCTCATCCTTGACAAGTGATCAGCCACACCATTCTCTATACCCTTCTTATCAACAATCTCCATGTCAAACTCTTGAGAAGGAGTATCCGAGCAGCCTTGGCTTAAGATCCTTCTTAGCATGATATGCCTTAGGCGCATGATCAGATGACTATCACCACTCCAACCAGATAGCTTCTGAATTTCTCAAAAGCAAAGACTACACAAGAACTCCTTCTCTTTGTGCATATCTCCCTTGAGCATCATCAAGCCGCCCGCTTGCATAGAGATCACATGCAGCTCAACTTTGGCCCAGATCCTCCTACAAAGATACCGACGCATCACACATGATCTCAAACTGATAGTCCCAGCTTTGGTGCTGGACTATCGAGCAGTGACTAAGGCTTCCTTTAATGAGCTGGAAAGCCTTCAAACATTCTGATCAAACAGAACTCTTGCTCCTCGCACAACATGTTAGTGGTCCGCTATCCTCGGAAGTCCTCGATGAACCTTCAGAAACCCAGATGCCCAAGGAAACTCCTGATGTCCTTGACGTTTTTGTGGCTGCACTGCATCATCACATCAACCTTGGCCTCGTTTACCTCTATACCCTTCTCGAAATTTGTGACCCAAGAAAATCCCTTCTCGACCATGAAGTGGCATTTCTCCCAACTGAGCACCAGATTTGTCTCTTTACACCTAGTAAGTACCCTGCAAAGGTTCAAAAGGCAGGAGGAGAAAGAGGAGCCTGATATATCATGGATTTTACCCGTTTTTAGCMATGATATAAGTCGTTTTATCGAGTCTTTCTAGTGCTTTTTCTATCATTTTAGAGTCTTTTCAGGTTTTAGCACGTTTGGGACGAAATTGAAGATTTTGGAGACATTTGGAGCCTTTTTGGAGTAAACAAAGAGAAAGTACCCGTTTAGCATGAGTATCGATCGACACCATCCCGGTATCGATCGATACCGACGCAACTGACGCGGAGATAGATATCCAAGGACGAGAATTCTCGCCAAAAGAAGCCCAATACTTTCCCTTATTTACAAAGAAGCCCAGCTCGTGTTTTTAGACCTATTTAAGCAAACTCTTAATCTTTAGGTTAGGGGACTTGACTTTTCACTATTATTCCTGAGCCACAAAAGAGACTTTACTTTTGAGAGCTTTTGTGAGGGAGACGGATCCAAGACTTTGTTCATCATAGAGAAGATCCCGAACCCTTGTTTTTATTCTTTTGTTTAATTTCATGATCTATTCAGTTATGTCTTGTTTTTCATCAATCATGTCTGAGTAGTCTCATTTTAGGTTTAGGGATTTCTCATATGGATTTCTCTGATTTATGATAATTGATTTGTTAGGGTTCAAAATCTGAATAGTTCTTCACCATAGGTTGTTCTCAAAGCTATTTCTAACCTGATCATTTAGAATATAGAACCTAGATTAATCGATTAGGCACGACAGTGCAATTGAGTAATCTGATAAAACCTAGGGTGAGCAATTGGATTATCTGCAAAGAGATTTGGTTTAATCGAATTGTGAACATATCAAACTTGAATTGATTGCTGGTTTAC
The DNA here is from genome assembly GCA_018361395.1 of Boechera stricta. Lineage (NCBI taxonomy): Eukaryota > Viridiplantae > Streptophyta > Magnoliopsida > Brassicales > Brassicaceae > Boechera > Boechera stricta. The sequence goes on from CM031541.1 coordinate 7,034,700, forward strand.
TGTGTAGGATTTGCAAAGAGATTTGGAATTTTAGACTTTAGACTTAGTTAGTTTTCGCAACGACAGTTGGTTAACTATACTTTCGTGTTTGAGTTCAAGAACGGCGCTTAATTGAATTGAACCTTAATTGATTAATTGTTGTTTATCATTGATTTCCTGAGAATTTCCCTGAGCCTAGTTTCCTTCCATATCAATCAACTTAAGTTTAATTCAATCATCTGTTTTCTCATAAATTATTGTTTGCTTAGCACAATCTGCATCTTTCATCTATTGTGTGAATTTTCTTGAGTTCTTGTGTTCGACCCCTGATATACTGCAGCAACTGCTTTAGTACTTTTAGGGTATTAATTTGAGCATATCAAATTTGGCGCCGTTGCCGGGGACTCTAAAAATTCACCATTAGAATTTTAGTTGTCGATTTTGTCTAAGTTCGTCGTCAGTATCGATCGATACTCCATTGGTATCGATCGACACTGAACGTCTGTTTTTGAATTTTGGTTACTTATTTTCTCGTCTTTTGATTTTCAGGTGTATGCATCAGCGTGCTACCAGGAGAAAGAAGGACACACCACTGATCAATCTCTCCCTCACAGAGCTAGCAGAGCTTGAACGCACAAATCGGACAAAGAAAAGAACTACAGTTGAGATGGATCTTCCACAAGGTTTGGTGCATGATGAGGAAGGTGAACAAATACCTCCTCCACAACAACCCCAAGCTGTTGCTGAACGGACACTTGGCGATTACAACCGACCGGATCAATTCTATGCCAATCGTGCAGCGATCCGTATTCCAACTTTCCAGAGGAATGACTTTGAGCTGAAGCCTGCTTACTTCACTCTTGTTGGACAGCACCCCTTCACCGGTCTCTCTCATGAGCACCCTATGGATCACATCGAGAAATTCGAGGACTTGGTCACCAGTATGAAGTACAATGGAGTACCACATGAATATCTCTTTTGTAAGCTCTTTCCATACTCTCTTGGTGGAGAGGCAGCTTACTGGCTGAAGCAGCTACCTCCCGGATCTCTCGCCACTTGGAACGAAACCAAGAACGCATTCCTGAACAATTTCTATGACGATGCGAGGTCGGAGGAGCTCAGGAACAAGCTCTCTCAATTTTCTCAAGGTCCAACAGAAGCACTCAAGGCTGCTTGGGTGAGATTCAGATCCTACCAGAGAGACTGTCCGCATCACGGTTTCAGTCAAGTTCAGCTGCTCGGGATCTTTTACAGAGGGATTGATTGGCGGTATCAGATGGCACTGGATTCTGCAAGTAACGGGAACTTCAACACTAGGGTTCCAACCGATGCTGTGAAGCTGATTGAGAACTTGGCGTCTAGCAATAGCACCAAGAATGCTGATTTTGAGCGGAAAAGGCTCGCTAGTGTTGCTGACGGTTCGCAGATTGCTGAGGTTCAGGCGAAGCTAGACACGATGCACAACCTCTTAGTGGGAAAGACGAAGAAGGCTGTACATTTTGCTGAGGAAATAGGGAACATTGAAGATGAGGCAGAGGATGTTAACTACATTGGTGGTTCTGGTTTTCAGGGTCAGCGATTTGGCTACAACAACAACCGAAGCTTCAACAACAATCAGCAAGGTGGTTACAAGTCTGGAGGTAACCAATCTGGTTTTGGTGCCACTCAATTCGCCCAAAAACCACTTCAAAGCAGTGATTTTACTCGCCAATACGGAAATTCATCTTACCAACCGCATTCTCCGAGGTCTACAGAGAGTAAGACGGAGATCCTCTTGGAACAAATTCTGCAGGGACAAGAAAAGATGACTGTGGATTTCAATAGAAAGCTGGATAATTTATACACTGATCTGAATGGGAGAATCGACGCTCTCGAAATCCATCAGAAGATGCTGGAAAATCAAATAGCTCAGACATCAGCAGCTGTCAAGGGAAAGATAGTTCAACCACAGCATGGACATGTCAATGCAATCACCTCGAGCGCTAGAGAAGAGGATTTTGAGCCTGAGATGACTATGTCCGTATCCAGTAATACTAGTATCGACCGATACCCACCTGGTATCGATCGATACTTCCCAAGACCTGCTGTAGATTCGAAGGTTGCTGAAGATGAAGATAAGAATTCTGACATTCCACGAGTATCGATCGACACCCCTACCTGTGTCGATCGACACCAACCGCGATACAAAACTCCAGATCGATCGACACTCATCGGTATCGGTCGATACCCTTCGCACTGAATCAATAACGAGAAAAGGACAGAGATGGTTGAGGAACGGTATACAAACCAAAGCTCGAGGCATTGAATCTATCGCGAAGAAACTCGAGACTCAAATTCGCGCACTCTGGTAAGACAAGAGGGGTTTCTTCCAGGGAAGACTGAAGATCCAAGAGCTCACATCAACGCCATAAGTCTAAGAAGTGGAAAAGTGGTAAATTCAGGAGTTAAGCAGACTCCAATAGCTGAAAATCCCGTCGATCTTGCTGGAGATGACGAGTGGGATGCTGAAAATCCCAGGGTATCGATCGACACCATCCCGGTATCGATCGATACCAGGACAGTGCCCAAGGAGGATGTTGAACCTGTCAAAGAAAGGGTCTACAAGCCGAAATTGCCCTATCCTATTATTCCCAAGCTGACAAGAGAGGAGTGGGAGGCTGCTAGAAGCAAGTTTTTGTCAAAAAAATGGTTGCAGGACCTCCCGCTGCGATACACCACCACCGAGACTGGAAGACCCAGGAAATTTTCAGTTCCATGCTCCATCTCTAGAGTAAACTTCAAGGAGTCCTCGACTCAGGTCTAGTGTCAACGTCATGTCGAGCGATTAGAGAGATTGAAAGCTGATATGAGATATCCTAACACGCTTCTACACGCGATTCTTCTCTACTCCCCTTCGCTACAATTATTGATTTACCTGTTAAAATAGGAGATTGTCTGATTCCTACTGATTTTCAGGTTGTGGAGATGAGCCAAGGATCCAGGGTGCCCTTGATTTTGGGAAGACCATTTATGGCTACTGTTGGCGCGATCATGGACACGAAGAAGAGAATCTCTTTCTCTTGCATTGACGGAGACGCTTCTACGATGTCATTCCTCCTGGAGGAGCACCGACATGTCTCGCATCACCATTGCCTCGGCGAGACTCGATGATCGATCTGCTCGATGAGTCTTATGATGAACCAAAAGTCGCAGATGTTTCAAATGAACCCCCCCAACACCACAAGAAAGTTGTGGAGAAGACCAAGGCAACAAAGAGGAAGGCGACGAGCAAGAAGATCAACGGTGCTGCTAATTTCACTTTGATTCCTCAGAAGTGTGATGGAGATTCGATCGAATATAAGGTGAAGTGCAAGGGCACCTCGAAACCTTTCTCTAAGGTTAGAGTTCTCATTCCTACGGAGATGAAAGAGAAAGAAGAGGATATGATGAGCAAAACTTTGAGAGGTCAGCGGAGCTTATCTCGAGTGAGTCCTCCACCTTGTCCTGACTGATATCTTAGTCAAAGTCAAGCTCGTGACATTAAACAAGCGCTTAGTGGGAGGCAACCCACTGGTAAGTCTATAAATATGAGTTTTTGTTTTTGTGTTTTGTTGTGTCTGCGAATCGGTCGGAAGAAGGAGTGTTGATCGATCGACACCATTTGTATCGATCGACACCACCTTGTATCGACGACACACCTGGTATCGATCGGACCTTGGTATCGATCGACACCACCGCTATGGTAACACCTCTTGTTCTTGACCTATTTCGTTTTGTCCTTTAATTTCTTTCACCTTCTCTCTTGATAAACACGGGACAGTGTTGTTTAAGTCGGGGAGAGATCGATATCAGTGTGTTCATTTTGAAAAAAAAAAAAAAAAAAGATTTTTGTCAAAACAACTTAGAGATTCCTGGTGCTCGGTTTGATGTGCTGGTTTTGCTTTTGAGTGTCTATTGTTACAGGGTCAATATCCAGTTCGACTAATGAAAAATCCAGAGGTAAACCAGCCAGCCAGAATTCATGGATTGTCTCCAACAAGTTTTCATCACAAGTTTTAGCCAAATTTTGCACTTCATCAATAAGGTAAATGTCCAAAGAGCTTGATTCATCATTCATTACCTAGCTAAGGAACTATTGCGTATGAAAGAAATGGTAGATCTCCCCCGTGATAAGTACTGGATACATTGAGAGGGAAGAACCGAATTCGGTAGCTAACACTATCAATACTCTGCCTCGAACCTTGATTTGTATATGCTAAAAAAAGAGAATCAATAAGAACTGGATACATTGAGAGGGTAAGAACGAATTTAGCTAACACTATCAATACTCTGCCTCGAACCTGATTTAAAAAAAAAAAAAAAAAAATCAATAAGAACTGGTTGTGAAATAAGTCTGGGGGAGTTAAATACCAAGAAAAAGTTGAATGAATTGTTCCTTAGCTATGGTATTGTATGACCTAAGAATCTAGAAAGTTCGTGGACATTGATTTTAGCGATGAAACTGGCGATGATAAGCTTGGATGAACACTTAGCGGTCATGAAAGTCTGTGGAAGCTGGGAATTCGATGGAGAAGTACATGGAGGTTAGATCTGAAGCTGATCAGGCAACAGTGGGCGCTTGGGAAGAGGGATCATTACAGCGATTTCGGTACAGATCAGATCTCTAAGGTTTTTCAAACCTCTTTCTCTCACTTAGTTTTCTGCTGAGGGCAAGAAAAGCTGCTGGGAGTTGATATATCATGGATTTTACCGCTTAGCCATGATATAAGTCGATCGAGTCTTTCTAGTGCTTTTTCTATCATTTTAGAGTCTTTTCAGGTTTTAGCACGTTTGGGACGAAATTGAAGATTTTGGAGACATTTGGAGCCTTTTTGGAGTAAACMGTAGAAAGTACCCGTTTTGAAGCATGAGTATCGATCGACACCATCCTGGTATCGATCGATACCGACGCAACTGACGCGGAGATAGATATCCAAGGACGAGAATTCTCGCCAAAAGAAGCCCAATACTTTCCCTTATTTACAAAGAAGCCCAGCTCGTGTTTTTAGACCTATTTAAGCAAACTCTTAATCTTTAGGTTAGGGACTTTACTTTTCACTATTATTCTTGAGCCACCATTGAGACTTTACTTTTGAGAGCTTTTGTGAGGGAGACGGATCCAAGACTTTGTTCATCATAGAGAAGATCCCGAACCCTTGTTTTTATTCTTTTGTTTAATTTCATGATCTATTCAGTTATGTCTTGTTTTTCATCAATCATGTCTGAGTAGTCTCATTTTAGGTTTAGGGATTTCTCATATGGATTTCTCTGATTTATGATAATTGATTTGTTAGGGTTCAAAATCTGAATAGTTCTTCACCATAGGTTGTTCTCAAAGCTATTTCTAACCTGATCATTTAGAATATAGAACCTAGATTAATCGACAGTACCCAGTGCAACGAGTAACTGATAAAACCTAGGGTGARCAATTGGATTATCTGCAAAGAGATTTGGTTTAATCGAATTGTGAACATATCAAACTTGAATTGATTGCTGGTTTACTGTGTAAGATTTGCAAAGAGATTTGGAATTTTAGACTTTAGACTTAGTTAGTTTTCGCAACGACAGTTGGTTAACTATACTTTCGTGTTTGAGTTCAAGAACGGCGCTTAATTGAATTGAACCTTAATTGATTAATTGTTGTTTATCATTGATTTCCTGAGAATTTCCCTGAGCCTAGTTTCCTTCCATATCAATCAACTTAAGTTTAATTCAATCATCTGTTTTCTCATAAATTATTGTTTGCTTAGCACAATCTGCATCTTTCATCTATTGCGTGAGTTTTCTTGAGTTCTTGTGTTCGACCCCTGATATACTGCAGCAACTGCTTTAGTACTTTTAGGGTATTAATTTGAGCATATCAGAGCCATACTCGGAAAAATCATCCATGAATACCTCCACAGTCTCCTCAATTAGATCTGAGAATATAGAAGTCATGCATCTTTGGAAAGTAACAGGTGCATTGCAAAGGCCAAAAGGCATTCTCCTATATGCAAAAGTTCCATAAGGGCAAGTAAAGGTGGTTTTTTCCTGATCATTAGGGTGAATTGGAATCTGAAAGAATCCACTGTACCCATCTAGAAAACAGTAGTAAGGATGGTTAGCTAATCTCTCTAGCATCTGGTCAATGAATGGCAAAGGGAAGTGATCTTTCCTAGAAGCAGCATTCAATTTCCTATAGTCAATACACATCCTATGTCCTGTTACAGTCCTAGTAGGTATCAATTCGTCCTTATCATTTCTAATCACAGTCATACCCCCTTCTTAGGTACACAATGCACAAGAGAAATCCAAGTACTATCTGATATAGGATATATGATTCCAGCCCCTASCAACTTAAGAATTTCCTTTTTAACAACTTCTTTTAAGTTTGGGTTCAATCTTCTCTGAGGTTCAATGCTAGCATATGATTCGTTTTCCAAGTGAATTCTGTGAGTGCACAAGCTAGGTGAAATTCCTTTAATGTCATCTAGAGAATATCCTATAGCCTTTCTAAATTTTCTCAACTCAGTCAACAGCAAATGCAACTCATCATCACTAAGCATATCATTTACTATGATTGGATAAGTAGAATTTGGTCCAAGAAAGGCGTACCTTAGCCCAGAAGGAAGAGGTTTGAGATCTACCTTAGGTGCTCGGAGTTCTGACCAGTCGTCTGTTGCAGAGGAGGCTGGCTCGGTGGTAGACTCGATCTGCTTGGTCGAGTCTGACGTCCTGGACAGCTTAGCTCGAGCTGTATGGTCGAGCTCGGTGTCCTGGACAGCTTGAATTTCTGTGTTGATCCCTATCAGCTCCTCAAACCCTTCTGACTCTTCCAGGACCTTGTGTGAGTCCAAAATCATCTCATACCCCAAAGTCTCAGCATGTAGATACCCATCTTCACTACTCTTGGTTAAGGCAATCTAAAGGTGATCCTCTTGATTAAGCTCCTCCAAAAGTTCATCAGCAAGCTTGTCCATTACCTCAACATAGAAGACTTGTCCATCTATTTCCGTCTTCCTCATAGTGTCCTTGACATCAAATGTCATCTTGAAATCATTCCCAAGGTTAAGATCGATCTTTCCTTTTCGGACATCAATGACTGCACCAGCTGTAGCAAGGAAATGTCTGCCCAGAATCAGAGGATCTCTTGGTTCCTCATCCATCTCAAGAACTATAAAGTTTGTGGGTATCTCCACCGAACCAACCACCAGAGGAGTCCTAATTGATCTGTCTGCAAGCACCAGAGAGATGTTGCAGGGCTTATAGTTGCTGAACCCTAGCTTCCTTGCAACCGAGAGTGGCATAAGACTGATAGATGCTCCAAGATCAGAGAGAGACTTCTTGAAAACCAATGGACCTAGAGAGCATGGTAGAGTGAAAGAACCTGGGTCGCCTAACTTCTCTTTGACAACTCTCTTCTGAATGATGGCCGCACTTTGATAGACAACCATACTGCACGCCTTGTCTTTCTCAGCTACTGCATCCTTCAAAAATTTCTGATAAGCAGGTACCATGGAAAAGGCATCAATGAGAGGCAACCTGATCTCAGCTCCCTTGATATGCTTATCAAAGATTTGCTTATGTTTCTCCATTAAGTCCTTCTTAAACCTCTTTGGGAAAGGCAATTTGGGCTTGTAAGGGAGGGAACAAGGTGCCTCCTTTCCTCCTGAAATCACAGTTTTAGTGGAGGTGACTGTCGACCACACTGTCGAGCTGTGGTCTCGAGCTGGACGTGCAGGGGGTCTCAGCTCGAGTATACTGGTTGAGTTGAGGCGCTCCAGCAGGCGTAAAACTCTTGTTTTGGTCATTTTTGGAAACCAAATCCTCCCCATCTCGATCTTCACTGTCCTCAGTGATTGTAGGAGGTCCTTCCCTTTCAGGTAACTCCTTTCCATTCCTCAAAGTGATGGCATTGATGTGAGCATAGTCCTTAGGGTTTTGTACTGCTTTTCCTGGGAGTTGGGAAGAGTTAGAGGAAGAAGCGGTTTTGCCTTATATGGACCGAATCTTGGATTGCACGGACTCAATCTTGCTGTTAAGATCATTGTAATTGTAGTCCATCTGAGTTTTAATTTCACCAAACTTCTTGGCTGCCTCAAGTGCACCAGCTGACTTAGGAGTTGCTGCAGCAAGTTGTTTGTCTGTTGATCAGCGGGAAGATCGAGCATGGTGGACTGAAAACCCGTGGACAGGCTGTCAAGGATGATGAGTCGATAGGCGGCCTAGGAGCAAAGTTATGTTGCTGATTGTAGGCAACAAAAGGCTTGGACTGAGTTTGTTGCTGAGGTGGGTAGACCTGATCCTGAGGGTTAGCAACGTTGGTACTCCTGTAGGACAGATTCGGGTTATTCTTGTTGTACTGACCCTGATTCTGCACATAGCTGATCTCCTCTAGACTATCATCCTCCCCATCGTGAACTTGAAAAACTGTATCCTCAGAAGCAAAGTGAACCTGTTTCTGCCAGAGCTTGATCCAACTTAGCAGTCAAGGCCTTGATGGTCCTAGTCTGATCATCTATAGCAACACTTGGCCGGACACTTCTATCATACTCAGCAGAGTAGTTACCATCAGATTGTGCTAGGTTCTCCACAAGTGCCCAGCCAGCATCAACGCCTTGGTTGAGGAAGTTACCACGCTGGTGATCTAGAAGCATTCGGACCTTGGGAAGAACTCCTCTGTAGAGAGTGCTAAGGAGAGACTCATTGCTGAAACCGTGGTGAGGGCACTGAGTAGTGTAGCCCTTGAAACGATCCCAGCATTCGCAGAAACTTTCACCATCTTTCTTAGAGAATCCAGAAATTTCATTCCTCAAGTGCGCTGTCCTGGCATTGGAGAAGAACTTGGCAAGGAAGGCTTGCATCCCATGAAGTGATGGATCCATGGGGAGAGTCTTTTCCCAGTGATGGGCCTGCACCAAGAGAGGGAAAGAGTTAGTTTGAAACCATCTTCACTGACCCCATTGATCTTGGTAAGGCTGCAGAGCCTATCAAACTCATCCAGATGATCAAGAGGGTCCTCCATAGGCAGTCCATGAAACTTGTTGTTCTGCACCATGGCAATCAAGCTGCTCTTGATCTCGAAATTGTTGTTCTGTACCGTAGGTGGGACAATCCCTTGTCTGTTGGTATGAGTATTGGAGCGCCTCTCCTATCGACGGGCCTCCTCAGAGGGTCTTGGGCATGTCGTTCCTGTGGGTGGTCTTCCATGCCCACTAGATTCTCGATCTGCCGTCTTGATGTTGTCTCATTGCCTCAACTGATGTGGTAGCTTGTTAATATTGTCGATGCGGATTAGTTCGACTTCCTTCGATCTGGTTTGCATGCAGTGGAGGTAGACTCCAGCAGACGGGCTAGCCGACTGGCCTCGAGCTAGGGTGCTCGAGGCAAGAATCGTCCTACAAAGCAAAGACAGAAAAAGAAAATCAAAGTGAATAACAGAGTAGATAGAAAAGAACTTGATCTAGAACGAGTTGAAATCTTAAATGTAACAAACAACACCCAAATGGCAACGGCGCCAAATTGTGTAGATTTCTTGACCAAAGTTTCATTGTAGTATAGTAAGGTGTCAATCCATAAGGGTGAAGATATTAACCAAAAAGGATGTGATCAAGCAATTCAAGTCAAGCAAGCAAAGAGTGTATGGACTCTAGCAACCTGAAGAAACTGAAAAGAAGATAAAATAGATATTATCTAGACTACAAGCAAAACAATGTAAAGTGTATGGACTACAGAGAATTCAATCAATGCAAGAGAAGTTCCTAAGGATGGGGTAATCGCCTCGTGTCCTCTTAATCTACCCAGGTGGTCTAACAAAACTCATTCAAGCTATTCCCTAGACATCAAACATCACAACCAGTTAAGTCCACTCCCGTGATAAGTAACCTCAAGCTGACCAGTTCCGCACCCAATCCTTGGCGAAATCTACCCTAGCAGGCAATAAGATTCAGTTCAATATTGTCAATAAACACCCTAGACAACTAATCCCTTAGGCTAGGTATGCAAATCTCTAACATCAGTTCAGTCAAGCATTTTATCAAACACCTTCTGGGTGGAAAAACACCTAAGTTCTAATCTCAATTGATCAGAGAGAAATTAGCATTAAGAACACTGATTTAGAAGGGAAATTAAACAATCTACTCTTAAACCACCTAAGAGACTAAGATTCCACACCTAATCTRTCCCATCCTCAAGAACCCTAATGACTACTCAGAACTCATGATGAACATTAAGAACACAAACCCAGAAATCATAAAAACTTGCATAGATAAAGAGAAGAGATAGAGAAATGATAGAAACAGAGGAAATCAACTAAAAATAGCAAGTAGAAATCAAATTACAAAGTCTGGAAATCAAGAACAAGGAAGAACAATGAAGAACAGATAGAAAACTCAAAAATTAGGTCTAAAAACGAACTCTCCTTRTCTTAATCCCACATTAGGTATTTATACTAAGTCTTAAAAACCCTAAAACGTCATGGGCAAAATGGTAAAAACGTGCAGGATAAGGTCCAGCTCGACCATGTCTTGGTCGAGTGATGTGCTTGAGCTGGTGAAATCAAGATTGCATTTTTGTTGGTTGAGCTCGAGCATGTGAGCGCATGGGCTCAGTTAGACTTGAAAATTCCAAGACTCCTCTTTTATGTTGGGCTCGATCATACAGCTCGAGCATGGGTGCTCGAGCTGAGCTTCTGCTCCATTTCCTGCCTTAGCTCGATCACGTCTGCTAGAGCATCCAGGTCGAGTCTGATGTCCTAGACAGCTTAGCTCGATCACGTCTGCTAGAGCATCCAGGTCGAGTCTGATGTCCTAGACAGCTTAGCTCGATCACGTCTGCTAGAGCATCCAGGTCGAGTCTGATGTCCTAGACAGCCTTCGAGTCTAACTTCTCCAAAATCACCTGAAAGTACCTATAACAAGCCAAATATGCAAGATGTATGCRAACCTAATGCAAAACACTCTAAGTATGCAAAACTAGGAATAAATGACAAGAACAGGTTAAATAACAGGTCTAAATGTATGAATTATGTTAGCTAAAACGATGCAAAATGCAAACATATCAACTCCCCCAAACAATACCATGACACCCTTTGTCGGTGGGGACGGATTTGTTACCATGTCCGAGTGGCTGAGAAATCATGTTTACTGGCTTCTTCAGTATGACGCCATTGTGGGATATCCTCTCCTGCATTCACATAAGTATGCGTGGGCAAAAAACCCGACCCAAACCCGATCTGAAATAGCTTCAGGTCCTAAACAGGTTTTATATGTCCCTACCCAAAAATTCGAAAACCCGAAAATCCGACCCAAATCCAAAAAACCCGAAAAACCCCAAAGACCCCAAAAAAACCCGACCCGAATCCGGCCTGAAATAGCTTCGGGTCTTAATCTCGTTTGATATGTCCCTACCCGACCCGAAACTCGAATGCCCAGGGCTACACATTAGGAATAGGGGCAGCATGTATTATCTCAATGAGGTCCCTAATATTTCTCCCATTGTGAGCCCTCAATCGCCAAGATGTCCCTGAGATAACTTGAGAAATAGTAACATTTCGTGGGATTCTCAAGAGAGAGTGCCAGAGTCACTAGTGATTCCAATAAGACTGCCCATATTAGCTTGGTCACGTAGCTTGAGATGTTTGTGCTAGATCCATGATCCCATGCCACACATAAGGATCTTGATAAAGAAAAGAGACTATATCAAACTCATGGCAAATATTTATGAAGAGTCCTAAAGGAATCAAACCCCCCCCAAGCCACCCTCTTCTGGGTGCCGCCTCGACAATAGACTTTAAATCCATGCTACTTTTGACTTGTGAGTACCATTGTGAGATCCATACAATAATAACGATGCACATATATGTTCTATAGTTTCAAAACAACGCTTTGGTATCCTGAAAACCGAGCACAAGAAATTAGTTATGCTAGTGATAACCGAATTTATAAGTTGCAATCTAAAGGACTCATGGTCTTGGTGGTAAGAGGAAGGCCAAGATAACGTATATGTAGTAATTTAGATTTAAGTCCAGCATCTATAGCTGGTCGACGTGATGACTCTCACGCTGTCAACCAGCTGCATACAAAGGTGATTTAAAATAGTTGATTCTCAGCCCTGAAATCCCTATCCAAAGTATATAGCGCCCTTGTAACATGGTTTGTGCACCGTATGTGAATTATGTCATCTGCAAAACTAAGATGAGTTATCCCCACCTCCTTGTAAAAGGGATGGTAGCCAATGAAACCAGAAATGGCTATTTGATTTAACATTTTTGAAAAGACGTTATTTATGATGCCTCTAGTGCTAAGAAAAAAACCCTTCCAATTCACCATTCTTTGATACAGAGTACGAAGCAGTAGAGATGCAAATAAATACCCAGTGTATAAACATGTCTTGTAAGTCCATTGATCATTGTATCTTATTGAAAGCTTTAGATAAGTCATTCTTTATGGCAGTGCGTGTGGAGACTGGTGGCTTATGGTAATCTTTGACTAACTCTGTAGCTGGAAGGATGTTCTCCAGTGGTAATCTTTCTTTATAATGGTGCTTTGATTTGGTTATATAGCTTCAAGTAGCATAGCATTAAGTAGTAAACATTTTACTTTAGGAAGCCAAAACATGATATGATATATTTTCTATTTCTACAGGTTGGGTCTAGAGGAACTTCTGGAAATATGTAACAGCCTCAGTTTTAGTCTCCTCTATTCCCGTTAGTGTCTGACAAGCGTCCGTTACAAGCTGCTTTATAGCATTATGAGAGGCTCGACACTGTGTCACTTGATGGAAGAATGTCATGTTCTAGTCTCCCAGTCTTAGCCATTAGATTTTAGATTTTTGCATATAGTATTTTGATCCTATATAATTGCTAAATGATGCCATCTATTTGAAGCTTTCGCAACTGCCATAAATGTATCCGGGTGTGGGTCCAATAACGCTTGGTTCTCGCGGTTATACAACTACTCAAAAGCTGCCTTGGTTCAATTAGGTAGATCACCATAGTGAGTTTGGTTCAAATATGTGAGATAATGTCAAAATTTAATGCAAAAAGAAATTTAATGCAAAAGAAACGATTCAAATTTGTAAAGTGTGAACACGACATTGTATAAAGTATAACTCACTTTATTAATGTTTAGAAATTCTCTCAAAACTAAACACTCTTTGTCTTCTTAATTTTTGATACAACTCATCAATAATTATATATAGGAAAAGCTCAATCTAATTCTAGTACTAATAGGAATATGATTGATCAGGGATATTGTTATGGTTTCCATCTTCTCAGGTTGCACCCGAGCGCAACTAAAAAGTAGTCTCGAGAGTTTAATCCGTTTTTACCGCAACTACACAATTATACAATTGTAGTACGTACAGGGTCAATCTACAGAGAAATGGAATAACACACACATAATGCAAATGCAGATCTAATCTAGGCATGACAATAAAGCATGGGGTTTTCCTAAACTACTAAGTACTAAAATAAATAAAAGCAGTAAATAACATAAAGTGAATAAAACGGTAAAGCTACTAAACTACGAAAGCAAATAAATGACTAAACTACTAAAGCAATAAAAGAACTAACTACTAAAGCAAATAAAATACTAACAACCTAAACATAAGCATAAACGAAACATAAATAAAAACACAAGTAAAGACATAAATAAAAGCATAAATAAAATATGGGTGTTAGTCAAATTTCTAGGAAACTATAATTAGGATTCATGTTCTACCTAACAAGTTTGTGTTTGTCAATCTAGGGATTTCGATACTAGATTAGTCCAATCTCGTGGTATGCTAATCACTATATCAGATCCACTCGCGTGGCGACCTTCACGCATTTCATACAATCCCATCATCGATTACTAAGTATCCCTAAACTATGGTTTGGGCTGTCACGGCTCCCAACAGTTTATAACTTCTTTAATTAAACTAAGTGAATTATAGATCATTTTCCAGAACACAGCCCACTCTCGTGATGATGTATTCCTAAAGCCTTAACCTAAAATGGCCAGAGCTAGACTAGCATAGAGCTTCTCTATTAAACAACAAGCTCGACCATAGCTAATATTCCCAAAATATGCAGATCTGAAGCCTTAACCCACTCTCATGGTGCTAAGAGCTTCCAATCACTCAACCACACCTACTGGATTTGGTTGTGCTCTTAAGCATCTCCCATAAGAGATAAACTAGCATTAGGATTGCATATAAGGGTAGCTAGATCGATTAAGAACAATCAACCATCTATTAAATCCCAAACATAGATCCCATCATCGACCACCACCCTCGTGTTTCAAAGGATCATTACTTTATTCTCTCGTGGTTACAACAGAGATAGAGTCTAAGGACACCTGGCTCAGTGCTCACTCGAGTCAACCTCCTTGCGCCCAAGTTCGAATTTTGAATTGTCAGAAACCCACATATGACGCCTACCTTGTCCTCTTTGTCCCTCCCACTTGGCTATATAAGCTCAACTCGATCAAGACCTTCCTCACACCACCAAGACCCTCACTCTTTCTTCTTTTCATTTTCCAGCACTCTCTCTATTAGTTCTTGCTGTTTTTGAGTGTTCATACTCTGCTCTTCGCTTATTGTTGCTATCTTGAGGTTATTCTCACACTCTTGAATCTTTCTTCTTTGCTTGAGTGATTCTGACATGAATCCTCGCCAAGCTCGCCGCAGATCAGCGAAGCACTCCGAAACTTCCAGATGTGGAGAGAAACCGCCCCGCAAAGCGAAGCAATCCATGATCGAGCCGTGGTCGAGCCGAGTCCCGTGTCGAGGCTTAGTCGAGTGGTGATGTAAAGCTCTCCCGGCTAAACGTGAAGGAAAGAAACCAATAGAGCCAAGCATGTATTATGCGCAAAGAAGATGATGAACATAAGGCGACAAGAAAGCCTCAAAGGAAGAGCAAACCTTCTACAGCAAGGTTCCTGGAGGCCTTTCTTGCTCGAGGTTTTGAAGGGACAAGGTACCCGCATAGGGAAACGATGAAGAAACTCGGCATTGCTAGAGATGTGGAGTTCCTCTATGAGACAGGAGGCTTATGTGAGTTCATGAAGATCCAGCTGGAAGCCTACAAAGAGGAGACATGACATCCCTCAAAAACTTTTTTTTTCTGTAGGCATCAAGATCATCAGGTAACTCACCACATGCTAGGAAATTGGCCAGATCAGAATACCAAGGTATGTCCTTCACTCCTATCACAGAAACAGCATCTAGGAGTCTCTCATCAGGCATGGTGTCATCAACAGGTGCAGCATCATCTATCCTCATCCTTGACAAGTGATCAGCCACACCATTTCTATACCCTTCTTATCAACAATCTCCATGTCAAACTCTCAAGAAGGAGTATCCATCCGAGCAGTCTTGGCTTAGATCCTTCAAGCATATATGTCTTGTGCATGATCAGTATGACTACCACCTTAGCCTCAACCAAATAGCTTCTGAATTTCTCAAAAGCAAAGACTACAGCCAACAACCTTCTTTGTTGTAGCATATCTCCTGAGCATCATCAAGTCGCTCAGAGATCACATGTAGCTTCTTCTCAATCCTTTGGCCCAGTGCCTCCACAATAGTCCGATGCATCACACATGATCTCAAATGGATAGTCCCAGTTTGGTGCTTGGACTATTGAGAGTGACTAAGGCTTCCTTAATGAGCTGGAAAGCCTTCAAACATTCTGTATCAAAGAAACTTGCTCCTGCACAACAGCCTCAGGAGTGGTCTGGCTATCCTGGAAGTCCTTGATGAACCTTCTATAAAACCCAGCATGCCCAAGGAACTCCTCATGTCCTTGACGTTTTTTGGTGGCTGCAGCTGCATCATCACATCAACTTTGGCCTTGTCTACCTCTATGCCCTTTTCAGAAATTCTGTGACCCAAGACAATCCCTTCTCTAACCATGAAGTGGCATTTCTCCCACGAGCACCAGATTTGCTCTCTCACACCGAAAAGACGCTAAGGTTCAAAAGACAGGAGGAGAAAGAGGAGCCATACACGAAAAGTCATCCATGAATACTTCCACAGTCTCCTCTATTAAATCCGAGAATATAGAAGTCATGCATCTCAAATGTCAGAGCATTACAAAGACCAAAAGGCATTCTCCTATATGCAAAAGTTCCATAAGGGCAAGTAAAGGTGGTCTTTTCCTGATCATTAAGGTGAATTGGAATCTGAAAGAACCCACTGTACCCATCTAGAAAACAGTAATAAGGATGGTTAGCTAAWCTCTCTAGCATTTGGGTCAATGAATGGCAAAGGAAAATGATCTTTCCTAGAAGCAGCATTCAATTTCCTATAGTCAATACACATCCTATGTCCTGTTACAGTCCTAGTAGGTATCAATTCATCCTTATCATTTCTAATCACAGTCATACCCCCCTTCTTAGGTACACAATGCACAGGAGAAATCCAAGTACTATCTGATATAGGATATATGATTCCAGCCCCTAGCAACTTAAGAATTTCCTTTTTAACAACTTCTTTTAAGTTTGGGTTCAATCTTCTCTGAGGTTCAATGCTAGCATATGATTCGTTTTCCAAGTGAATTCTGTGAGTGCACAAGCTAGGTGAAATTCCTTTAATGTCATCTAGAGAATATCCTATAGCCTTTCTAAATTTTCTCAACTCAGTCAACAGCAAATGCAACTCATCATCACTAAGCATATCATTTACTATGATTGGATAAGTAGAATTTGGTCCAAGAAAGGCGTACCTTAAGAAGAGGTTTGAGATCTACCATAGGTGCTCGAGTTCGACCAGGTCGTGCTAGATGGGCTGGCTCGAGAAGGAGGCTCGAGCTGACCAGTATCGGAGCGTGCAGAGGGCCATCCGACTTGATTTGTATGATCGAGCTGGACACTCGAGTTCGGCGTCCTGGACAGGGTAGCTCGAGCTGTATGGTCGAGCTTGGTGTCCTCGACAGCATGAATTTCTGTGTTGATCCCTATCAGCTCCTCAAACCCGTCTGACTCTTCCAGAACCTTGTGTGAGTCTAAAATTATCTCATAACCCAAAGTCTCTTCATGTAGATACCCATCTTTACTACTCTTGGTTAAGGCCGTCAAGGTGATCCTCTTGATTAAGCTCCTCCAAAAGCTCATCAGCAAGCTTATCCATTACCTCAACATAGAAGACTTGTCCTTCTATTTCTGGCTTCCTCATAGTGTCCTTGACATCAAATGTCATCTTGAAGTCACTCCCGAGGTTGAGATCGATCTTTCCTTTTCGACATCATGAGCAGGAAAAGGTCTTCCCGAGAATCGAGAGGATCTCTTGGTTCTTCATCCATCTCAAGAACTATAAAGTCTGTAGGTATCTCCTGAACCAACCATCGAGGAAGATCTTGTAGCATACCATGAGGAGTCCTAATAGATCTGTTTGCAAGCACCGAGAGATGTTGCAGGACATATAGTTGCTGAACCCTGCCTTGCAACCGAGAGTGGCATAAGACTGATAGATGCTCCAAGATCACGAGAGACTTCTTGAAAAGCGAATGGACCTAGAAGCATGGTAGAGTGAAGGAACCTGGGTCGCTTAACTTCTCTTTGACGACTCTCTTCTGAATAATGGCGCTGCATTCCTCGATGGATAACCACGCTCTTGTCTTTCTGCTATTGCATCCTTCAAAACTTCGATAAAGTGCCATGGAGAAGGCATCAATGAGAGGCAACCTGATCTCACTTCCTTGATATGCTTATCAAAGATTTGCTTATGTTTCTCCATTAAATCCTTCTTAAACCTCTTTGGGAAAGGCAATTTGGGCTTGTAGGGAGGATATAAGGTGCCTTCTTTTCCTCTGAAATCACAGTTTTGGAGTGCGGGAGGTAGACTGTCTTGACCCTTCTGCTCAGGCTGTGGGCTCAAGGCTAGCGTCGGATGGCTTAGCTCGAGTATACTGGTGAGTTGGCGCTCTGGCGGAGTAAGACTCTTGTCTTGGTCGTTTTGAGCAAATCCTCCCATCTTGATCTTACTATCCTCGGTGATTGTAGGAGGTCCTTCCCTTTCAGGTAACTCCTTTCCATTCCTCAAAGTGATGGCATTGATCTGAGCATAGTCCTTAGGGTTTTGTACTGCTTTTCTGGGAGTTGGGAAGAGTGAGAGGAAGAAGCTGTCTTGCCTCATGGGCAATTTTGGACTGAGAGACTCAATCTTGCATTGGGATCATTATAAATTAAGTCCATCTGAGTTTTAATTTCACCAAACTTTCTGCCTCAAACTTTGACCCTGTAGGAGTTCTTTTGACAAGTTGTTTGTCATTGATCTGAGGCGGTAGAAGGCTGGCGTGGTGAGACTAGAGTGATTAGTGGTGGACACAAGGCTCCCTGTTCAGGAGGATGATCGGATAATGCGGTCAGGGGCAAAAGTTCTGCTGCTGATTGTAGGGAACAAAGGCTTGGAGGTTGCTGTTGCTGAGGTGGGTAGACCTCGATCCTGAGGGTTAGCAACGCTGGTACTCAGACAGATTCGGGTTGTTCTTGTAGTTGATGAAACCTTTGTTGTATCGACCCTGATTCTACACATAGACCTCCTCACATCATCCTCCCATCATTCAACCTGAAAAACTGTATCCTCGAGCAAAGTGAACCTGCTCCAGCAGCTGATCCAACTTAGCCAAAGCTTTGATGGCCCTAGTCTGATCATTCAGCAACACTTGGCCGGACACTCCTATCATACCAGCAGCATCGATCAGCAGCGTTTCCACAAGCCCAACCAGCATCAACGCCTTGTTGAGGAAGTTACCATTGCTGGCGGTATCTAAGCATGACCTCGAGAACGCCTGAGAGTGCTAGGAGTGACTCATTGCTGAAACCGTGGTGAGGGCATTGAGTAGTGTAGCCCTTAAAGCGATCCCAGCATTCACGTAAACTTTCACCATCTTTCCAGAGAATCCAGAAATTTCATTCCTCGCTGCCCGGCATTGAGAAGAACTTGGCAAGGAAGCTTTCTGCAGTCATCCCATGAAGTGATGGATCCATGGGGAGAGTCTTTTCCAGTGATGGGCTCGTCACCAAGAGAGAAGGGAAAGAGTTTGAAACCATCTTCACTGACCCCATTGATCTTGGTAAGGCGCAGAGCCTATCAAACTCATCCAGCATGATCAAGAGGGTCTTCCATAGTAGCCATGAAACTTGTTGTTTCTCGCACCATAGCGATCGTTGCGCTCTTGATTTCTCAAGTTGTTGGACCGCAGGAGGGACAATCCTTGTCGCTGGTATGAGTATTTGGGCATCCCTCGCTCCTATCAAACGTGGCTTCCTCATGGGGTCTTGGGCATGTCGGTCCGTGGGTGGTCTTCCATGCCCACTAGATTCTCGATTGTCGCTCTTGACGCTTTCTGCTGCTCGCAATGATGCGGTAGCTTGTTAATATTGTCGATTAGCGAATGAGGTTCGACTTCCTTTCGATCTCGTTGCATGCGTGGGAACAGGACTCGATGGTACTCGAGCAGACGCTAGATACGACTCGAGCTGCTGGCTCGAGCTAGGCTGACTGATCTGGCCGGGTCGAGCGGCTCGAAGTCAAGACACGCCCCGCACACCAAAGACAGAAAAAGAAAATCAAAGTAAGTAACAGAGTATAGAAAGAACTCGATCTAGAATGATTTGAAATCCTAAATGTAACAAACAACACCCAAACGGCAACGGCGCCAAATTGATATAGTCAATTTCTTACTAGACCAAAGTTTGTCAGAAGATAAGAAGGTGTCAATCCATAAGAAGATATTAACCAAAAGGATGAGATCAAGCAATTCAACAAGCCAAACAAATGTGAATGGGACTAGTGACTCAGACAGAAACGGAAATAAGAGTTAAAAGAGATACTGCTTAGACTAGCAGAACTAACGTAAAATGAGAAATATCGTAACGGCGATAGACTACCAATTCAATCAAGCAGAAGTTCTAAGGATGGGATAATCGACTCAGTGTCCACTTAGCCCACAGTGGTCTAACAAAACTCAATCAAACTATTCCCTAGACATCAAACATCACAACCAGTTAAGTCCACTCCCGTGATAAGTAACCTCAAGCAGACCAGTTCCAGCACCCAATCCTCGAAATCTACCCTAGGGCATTAAGATTCAGTTCAATATCTGTCAATAAACACCCTAGACAACTAATCCCTTAGGCTAGGTATGCAAATCTCTAACATCGTTCAGTCAAGCATTTTATCAAACACCTTTGGGTGGAAAAACACCTAAGTTCTAATCTCACCGATCGAGAGAAAAGCATTAAGAATATTTAAGGGAAATCAAACAATAAACACTGAACCACCTAAGAGACTAAGATTTCACACCTAATCTATCTCATCCTCAAGAACCCTAATGACTACTCAAAACACATGAAGAACAACATAATCACAAACCCAAAAATCAAAATAACATAAGTAAGGAGATAAGGAAGAGAAGAGGTGTAATAGAAAGGTTCAAACACAAATACCAGTAATCAAAATACAAAGATCCAGAAGAACAGATGAAGAACAAAAGAGAACTAGAAAGTTAGGGCTAAAAACCAACTCTACTTAGTCTTAATCCCCATTAGGTATTTATACTAAATCTTAAAAACCCTAAAACGTCATGGACAAATGGTAAAACGTGCAGATAGTCCATGACCATTCTGTCGAAAGGGTGTGCTCGAGCTGATGAAATCAAGATTGCATTTTTATGTGTTGAGCCTGGCAGGTGACTTTATGGGCTCGAGCTGGTGAAAAATTCCAAGACTCCTCTTTATGATGGGCTCGATCATGAGCTGAGCATGGGTGCTCGAGTCGCCAGAAATCTTCAAGACTTTCGACTCAGCTCGATCATACAGCTCGAGCATGGGTGCTCAGCCGAGCTCGCCGATCACGCCTGCTAGAGCATCCAGGTCGATGTCCTAGACAGCTCCAACCTAACTTCTCCAAAATCACTCGAAAGTACCCTGTAACAAGCCAAATATGCAGGATGTATGCAAACCTCATGCAAAAACACTCTAAGTATGCAAAACTAGGAATAAATGACAAGAACAGGGTGAATAACACGTCTAGATGTATGAATTATGCAAGCTAAAACCATGCAAAATGCAAGCATATCAACATACTAAACAATAAACTAAATAACTAAAAGCATTAATTATTCATCATATTTTACATGTTTTCATGCATTAGAATAGGTTAATTTTATGGATTCTAACATCCATTTAGTATAGTTTTAGTGTGTTTGCATATGTTTATGTGTTTCTAGGTACTTGGAGCTAAACACAAGTGTTTAAAGTGATTTGAGAGCTTAATAACGCCTACGGGAAAGATGTAGCCATCACTTGGATTAAGTACGTTCGCGGAGGGGTTTCATAAAGACTGACGAGCTGAGCATCGACCTTGGTATCGACCAGGCAGGATCGATACGCTTCCAGAGCCAAGTACCGAACGAATGCATCGACCAACCTTTGTCGATGCTAAGCTTAAGTATAGACCAGGCTTGGTCGATGCTGTTCATGGGGCCATCATATTGACCACGACCATCGACCATATGGGGTCGATGCTGACGTTCCAAGAGAAAAAGAAATTGTCGTTTCTATATGAGTCAAGATAAAGAAACTTGGTATTTGCGAGTTTAGATGTTCTAGAAGCATTAGAGGCACGACTTGGTTTGTTCCAAGTGCCTTAGTACTATATAAACACATGTAACCTCTCTTATGAACAAGTTTTGGCAATCTCATACACTTTGCATCTAATAAAAAGAGTTCTTCTTCTAGGTTTATTTCTCTTTTATGCTTTTGTTTATTCTTATGCTTTGATTTTATGTTCTTAGTTTAGTTTAGTTATTGTTTATTGTTTTCTATTCCTAAACCCTATCTCTTCTCTAACCTCGCAGAGAGATAAGAGAGTAGATCATTTAGACCACGAGGGTGATGGTCGATGATGGGATCTATTTCATAGGATTTAATATGTGTTTGTTTGTTCTTAATCGATCTAATTACTCTATTATGCAATCTTAATGCTAAGTATTCTCTTATGGGAGATGATTAAGTGTTTAACCTAATCCACTAGGTGTGGTTATACGATTAGAAGCTCTTAGCACCACGAGAGTGGGTTAAAAATTCAGATTTGCATATTAGAGAGTATTAGCTATGCTCGACTTTATTGTTTGATAGAGTAGCTCAAAGCTAATCTAATTGTGGCCAAGTTAGATTATGATCTCATGAATACATCGTCACGAGAGTGGGTTGTATTCTAGAAATAGATATATCATTCACTTTGTGTCTTAGACACGTTTTAACTCAGTTAATCGTATGGTGGCGTGACAACCCTTACGATGTGTCTCTCACCCTTAAAAGTAATCGATGATGGGATCTATTTCATAGGATTTAATATGTGTTTGTTTGTTCTTAATCGATCTAATTACTCTATTATGCAATCTTAATGCTAAGTATTCTCTTATGGGAGATGATTATGTTTAACCTAATCCACAGGTGTGGTTAGATCTATTAGAAGTTTCCAAGACACCACGAAGGTTAAAAATTCAGATTTGCATATTAGAGAGTATTAGCTATGCTCGACTTTATTGTTTGATAGAGTAGCTCAAAGCTAATCAGGCTGTTGATTATGATCTCATTAAAGCAAGTATTCTGTAAATGATATATCATTCACTTTGTGTCTTTAACTCGTTAATCAGATAGGCGTGACAACCCTTACGATGTGTCTCTCACCCTTAAAAGTAATCGATGATGGGATTTCGTGTAATGCATGAAGGTGGCTGATATATGTCAATTTGATGTAAGTCAAACTGATATGGGTCAATTCCCTAATGCACTGTTATTGTAGCACAAGGTGTCAATCCAAATGGGTGAGCTATTAACCAGAAAGGATGCAATCAAATCAATTAAGTCAAGCCAAGAAATAGATCATAAGACTAACAATCTAACAGAGCAATTATTAAAAGGATTAAAGAAACTAATAACAGGAACTACCAGAACTAGTAGATACTAACATAAACTACAGAAACAATGCAGACAGAGAAATCAATCAACTAAACAGAAGCTCCTAAGGATGGGGTTGTGAATCAGTGTATCCTCTGAATCTACCTAGGTGTTTAACAAACTCAAGCAGAGCTAATCCCTAGACAATAAACTCATCAGCAGTTAAATCCATTCTCATGACAAAAAGCCTCAAGCTAAACCAGTTCCAGACCTAAATCTCTTTAGCGAAATCTAACCTAGCAGGCACTAAGATTCAGTCTATTAAAGCCAATAAACACCCTAGACAACCAATCTCTGAGGCTAGGAATGTAAATCTCCAGAATTAGTTGGTTCAAGCATTTCATCAAACACTTGGTGGGTGTGGAAATGCCTAAGTTCTAATTCCAATTGATCATAGACAGATTAGCATTAATAACACTAATCTAGAAGGGTTTTCAAGTAATCTAAGCTTAAACCACCTAGGAGACTAAGATTCTACACTTAATCTAACCCATCTTTAAGAACCCTAAAGACTACTCAGAACCCATGAAGAACATCAAGAACACAAACCCAGAAATCATTAAAACTTGCATAAATGGAAAGATCAGGATGAGAGTACAGAGACTACTGAGAATCAAACACAAATACTTAGTAGATTCAAGGAAATCTGAATACAAAAGCAAGAACAAGTTTAGGGAGAAGAGAAAAAACCCAGCAGACCCTCCTCTTGCCCAGTGGGCAATACAAGGTATTTATAGGTTTTGACAAAATCCTAGCTTACAAATAGACAAAATAGCTAAGTTCGAAGGTGCACTCGAGCTGGGGGGTCGAGTCCGTGGGTCGAGCTCGGCAGAAATCTTCAAGATGGCGACTTTATGGTGGACTCGAGTGGTGGACTCGAGTGGTTGGCTCGAGTGGTGAACTCGAGTTGGCTTCAAGGTGCAGACTCGAGGTACTGACTCGATCTGCTTGCTAGAGTCAGTCTCCAAGTCCTCTTCTTAGGTTCCACTCGACTCTCTACTCGAGTTCTTGTTCGAGTCTGGTTCCAAGGTCTCTGTTTTGTGCTCCACTCGAGTTTTTGGGTCGAGTTAAGCTCTCCCTTCTTCCCTTCTCTCCATTTGACCTCAGCATCTTCAATATACATGCAATCCTAATGCAAAACACTCTAAGTATGCAAAACTGGAAACAAGTGACATGAAATGGTAAGAATATGCTATGAGACAAGGCTAAATGGATGATAAATGCATGCTCAAAGCATGTAAAATGTAGACATATCAGTGGCCACGAGAGTGAGTCAGACATAGTGACTAGCATACCACGAGAGTGGACTAGTTTATAATCGATATCCCTAGATTGACAAACATAAACTTATTAGGTAGAACATAAATCCTAGATCTAGATTCTTTGTAAATCGGTTATCACCCATTTCTCTGTAATTTAATATTTATTTATGTTATTTAATTTAGTTATTTAATTATGCAATTTAATTTAGTTGTTTAATTATGCTTTAGTTTATTTAATTTTGTTAGTCTTTTATTTATTTGCTTTAATTATTTTATGTTATTTATTGTTTTATTTATTTTTATGCATATTATTAGTTTAGGATACAACCCCCCTTTGATTACCCCGCTTAGATTAGATCTTCATTTGCATTCTCTGTGTGTTATACTATTTTTCTCTGGATCGATCCCGTACGTACTAAAATTGTATTGAATGTGCACTTGCATTCTTATGGGTTTAGGGAGGTCTTCAACTCCGATTATAATATTATGATTTACACTTGCACAATCAATACAATTGCAGTACATACGGGATCGATCCACATGAAAATAGAATAAAACACAGAGAATGCAAATGTAGATCTAATCTAAGCGGGGTAATCAAACGGGGGGGTTGTGTTCTAAACTAATAGGATTTGACTGTGCAAGTGTGATACAAGCCTCGGACGAGTGTTGTCTCCGAATGGACCGTGCGGCGCGATGGGCAAACTATGGAAACGTGAGGCTGGGCCAATGGCTGATGTTTAGCGACCATTTGTGGAAAGTCTCGTGATACATCTTGGACGTTCTACTCTTGCTGGAATCCACACAAACAAGAAGAAAGAACAAAAGAAGCAAAGCTTACGGCAGCAAAAAGGTTTGCTTGTTATTCAAAGTCTACCCTCTTAGGGCTATGAAGCCTATAGCTCAAATTTAGCTACAAAATGTGTTAAAAACAATTCCTAAACGTGGCCTAACACAAGGCCAAAAAGTTTCCCAAAAACGAAAAGGAAAAAGTTCGAAAAAGGAAAGTTCATTAAAATGACAAGGCAAAAATACCTAATCATAAGTGATGTGTCTTGGTAACTTGTGCGACGTCTTCATGGACCTAAATGGGCTTCAAGTACTCCCTTAGAATGCTGGAATCGAAATAGAAGGCATGGTATGGGCTCTAGACAACTCGGCCCTCAAAGGATGTGAGGCCTCCTGTTGTTGCCTCGTTAAAACCTTCCTTAGTAAAACCACTTGGGAAACCTTAGGGTAGGAAAGAGTACAATCCCTAATGATGTCTTTATGCCTCGATCATGCTAGCGAGAGGACAAAGAGTGAAGTCTCCTTCCTTGTCCGCATGAGAGGCCACTGTCAGCAGTGAAGCATTCTCGAGGAATCTTCGGCTTGTCTCGCTCCAACATCACTGCCGAGCATGCCGATCATTAGTGGTGAAACTTAAATGCCCTTTGGGTCGGCATTTCCTTGGTTATGTCCGCATGGGCCTGGCCCCGCATCCGAATGGTCCTTGTCGAGATAAAGGTTCACGTGGTGAATCCATCGGTGCTCTCGTTCGACGGGTCATGGTGCTCCTCTAAGTGGTGGGATCTCCACTGATTGAGCTGGTTCCATTTGGATGTCCGCATCAAAGTGCAACTCCGATAATCTTCAATATTATGATTCGTTTCCCAAGATAGGGTAGTCATAATATTGAAGATTATTCAACATCCACCCCCTTAATCTCCAACTAGGGCTTAGGGAAGTCTTCAACTCCGATCAGGCTCCTCGTCTCCTTGTTGGTACAGTTATCACCTTCTCCATATATTGACTCTTTTTTTGTTATCATTCGAAACGTTTGTTTTTTCGTTTTGATTCTTATTCGATGATCACCTCCTTGTGACTTCGAAGAGGACGATCTCAATCTCAAGTAGGCTCTGATACCAATTCATGTTTGTAAAGATTGCATCAAATATAACTCACTTTATTAATGTTTAGAAACTCTTTCAAAACTAAACACTCATGTCTTCTTAATCTTTGATACAACTCATCAAAGACTATATATATAGAAAAAGCCCAACCTAATCCTATTACTAATAGGAATATGATAACTCCAAATCCTAAGACATAACGACTAACATATTTGTACATATCTTATATAAAACACAATGATAGGAGGAAAGTTGTTACACTTCCCTCTTCTCAAGTTTCATCCGAGCATTAGTAGAGAGGAGTCTCAAGAGTTTAACCCGATTTGACCGCAAGTGCATGGTTTAGTGCAATTGTAGTACAAACGGGACTGATCCACCGGAAAAGAGAATAATCACAAACAATGCAAATGCAGATCTAATCTATGCGTGATACTGATGTGGTCATCACATCGGATCAAACCGTCATCACGGACCGGGAAGGACCTCTTCATGGACCAGAAAAGAACTTGTTGTCTAAGGAGACTAAGAACAATAAGTGGAGCACGAGGGAAGATCCGAGGGAGCCATCTAAAGATGATCGCACTCATTCCTGCACTTATATCCGCGATACGACTAGACGCTTCGAGAGACACTTGGCTCGAGAGTCCACGAGCATTAAGCTTTGGGAGCAAGAATACATGTGCCCTCGCTCGACATCAGTGAGGGCACCTTCTTAAGATCTTAGATGAGTACGACATTCTTTCCCTACTCCTAGGTTTCCCACTTGTATAAGGATCTCTTCATGGACCGTCATCACGGACCGGGAAGGACCTCTTCATGGACCAGAAAAGAACTTGTTGTCTAAGGAGACTAAGAAGACTAAGTGGAGCACAAGGGAAGATCCGAGGGAGCCATCTAGCATGATCAAGACCATTCCCGAGACTTATATCCGCGATACCGGACTAGACGCTTCGAGAGACACTTGGCTCGAGAGTCCACGGGCATTAAGCTTTGGGAGCAAGAATACATGTGCCCTCACTCGACATCAGTGAGGGCACCTTCTTAAGATCTTAGATGAGTACGACACTCTTTCCCTACTCCTAGGTTTCCCACTTGTCTAAGGACCTCTTCATGGACCGTCATCACGGACCGGGAAGGACCTCTTCATGGACCAGAAAAGAACTTGTTGTCTAAGGACACTAAGAAGACTAAGTGGAGCACGAGGGAAGATCCGAGGGAGCCATCTAGCATGATCAAGACCATTCCCGAGACTTATATCCGCGATACCGGACTGGACGCTTCGAGAGACACTTGGCTCGAGAGTCCACTGTATCTTTCTAGCTCATATCTCTTCTCTTTTTTGTTTTGATTCGAATCAAGAGATAGGACTTGAGAAAGTTCTCATCTTTTGGTCCGATTTCTTGAGCTGAGTTTGTCTAGAGAGTTAGGGCTTGATTGTTTCCTTGATTAGAGAGTTTGCTAAGAGTGAAACTTAGGTTGCAGCATTTGGTAGTTGATTGAATCAGCTATTAGAGAAAGGTTGAGCAAGAAGAGGGTGTTTTGATAGATTTAGAAAATTTTTTTGTGGTACTAAGCCTTTTTGCTTTTGCTTTTTGACTTGATCTTTGACTCTCTTTTGAGCTGGATGTGTATTGATCTTATCCTGATTTATTTGAGCTTAAATTTCAAATTTATGACTGTTGAAAACCGCACACTCGATTGCTACTTGGTTCTCCTTTGTTTGCCTAACTCATATCGGGTTTAAGTCAAAATTTTCGGGTGAGTTCTAAGAATTTCTTTGCATTTGCTGTCTTGTGCAAGGGTTGTTGGAGACATGGCTGAGCCTCTGGATATTATAAATTTTCTCACAGTCATCCAAACCCAAAGACAACAGTTGGGAGAAAGGGTTTTAATAGTAGAGTGTCCGCCACCACGACAAGCCCCTCCGCCGGCTAGAGACCCGGTTATAGAGAACTACTCCGATGAAGAAGACTTTGAGCCTCCACCTATGAGATGAGAGAGGCCAGGTAGAGGAGATCAAGGTCAACACCGAGCTCATATTCCCGACCTTAAGCTTAACGCCCCAACATTTGCTAGGATTGTGGATCCCGAGGCTTATCTGGATTGGGAGCGAAGAATGGATCATATCTTCGAGTGCTATGACTATGAAAAAATGATGAAGGTCTCATTTGTTTCAGCTCAACATGGTGGGACCGAGATATGTTTGAAAGAAGACGCACTAGAGAAGGACCAGTTCCTACTTGGGATGTGATGAAGTTTATGATAAAGAAACGATATCTTCCACCTCTCTACCACCGTGAGCTTCAAAGGAAGGTTAGGAAACTCTCTCAAGGATCTAAGAGTGTTGAAGAGTATTTTGAGGAGTTTGAGCATCTCAAGAACCGTCTACAAGTTGAAGATTCCGAGAAAGTACTCATGGCTCAATTCCTAGATGGCTTACAAGATCGCATAGCCTGGAAAATTGAGAGATTGAACTACAACGACTTTGATGAGTTGCTTGACTTATCAATTCAGATTCAGAGCCAAGTCAAGAAAAAGGTGACTTCTTATAATCGGTCTAAAGCAGCCACCAATACTCCATGGAACACTCAAGCATCCGGTTCCAATACAAATGCGTCTAAGTTTGGCGATAAGGGCAAAGGATCGGCCTTTGAGTCTAAAACGTCCTCCAAGTCTCATGAGCCTTCAAAGGATGTTAGACCTGATACAAGAGAACCCTCTACTGGTCCAAGAACCCGTGATGTCACATGCTTCAAGTGTAGGGGTCGTGATCATTATGTTAGAGAGTGCCCAAACACAAGAGCCATGATCATCACTCCTTCCGGCGAATATGAGTCACAAGATGAAGCCGAAACTCAAGAAGGGAATGAAAGTCCTGATGTTGAGGTTGAATATTCAGATGAGGGAGAGCTTCTTTTCATTCGTCGAGTCCTTAGTACCGAGCCAATACCAGAAGAGACGGAACAACGAGAAAACATCTTCCACACCCGTTGCACGGTAAATGGTAAAGTTTGTGGTTTGATTATTGATGGGGGATCTTGCACTAATGTGGCTAGTTCATGGTAGAGAAGCTTAGTATAGACACCATGAAGCATCCTAGGCCTTATAGACTTAGGTGGCTTAATGACAAAACGAAATTAAGAATCAATAAACAAGCAACAACAAGGAGTGGACTGTCCCAACCAACCCTAAGACGTGAGCATAGCTACTACAAACCAAGGGAAGTTCTAACAAATATTACAAAGCAGCAAGATAAGGCAGCAACAACCAACGGTAATGAGAAAGTGTTAAAGCTGGAGACGCTTAACTTTCAAGGAAGAATGGATAAGTTTAAAAATCTGTTGAACACCTTTTCTATGATTAAACACTGCTTGCCCAAAGGTTGTTGAAACAGGTTTAGCTACTGAAGGAAATGACACAATGAGGAAAACCACCAGAAATTCAAGCGCGTACACAAGTAATCAAAGGTGAGGAAGGACAGACCAGCAAAAACTAGAGACATGTAAAGAGGTCATCAAGTCGAGCCAAAAGAAAGGAGTATGAAGAATCAAGCAGCACACTTGCTTGTTCAAACCCATTTCAAGCTAAAAGAACAAGTAACCTCTAGTTTGATTTCTTGTGCTGAAAATTTTCAAACTACTTGTTTGCTGCACTTGTCTACTTCAGAGAAACTTGAAAGGTATAGGTACCAAGGAAGAGTTGAACTCACAAAGGATTTTGAACCCAGCCAAAGCCATGGAGAAAGCGACAGGCTGAATGAAATTGCCACCAAAGATGATGAGAGTGTTGATGACACCGAGATCGGAGAAACACGGATGCTCCACAACCAATTAAATCTCGAGGTAACTATCTAGACTCTCAAGCGAATGAAGGTAACCACCTCTTGGGCGAGAATGTACATTTTAGGGTTGAGACCTTATAATTGGAGAGAGCTTGAAGCGGCCATCAAGCCATCATCCCCGGATCAAACCAACCAAATTAATGATGGAGAACTATTTTCTCATCATCGGAGCCAAACACAAAATCACTTTGGCGTGTATACAGAACAAATTCAAGTAACGCAACACATGGACGAAGCGATCAAATCTCTTTGAGAAGGCTGGTGAGGTTAAGCATATTCATTAGAACAGCGATTTTATTGTTTAAGCTTTCCACGAGCTTGAGTAACCTTGCACCGGTCTTTGCCGAGTGAGATAATTCTTCTTTGCGGGATTATGAGGGCCGAGTTTCCAGGTAACCCAATTACCACCCATCTGTGATGATTCTCAAAACCATATTTGGAGACCAGGAGACTATCTAAAACGTCCAAGGACTGTCCTACGCGAGATTTTGATTACTTCACTTCACATGTTCTTCGCTAAGCTAAAAAARGATCTCTCATCACTTTGTTCGTCTCAAACTTATCAATGGCGACCAGGAGAGCTCTCATTGAGTAAATTTATTTTAAGACAGGACGAATTGGACAGTAACAATGCCCTGATGCAAGAAGAGCCCCCTGATCAAACACCACTTCCTTTCACCGGAGACTACACCTATCTTCGAGGTAAGTATAAAGAAATTTCCCTATTCAAAGTTGCTTATTCTCTTCATCCTTTCATTGCAGATCAAGCGGATTTGAGGACAAATCCTTTTCAAGTGGGGGAGGATGATGCGAGCATGGACATGGATGAGCTAGTAGCTGTGAAGAGCATGGATCATGGAGAGGAAGACAAGTTCGTAGATGAGGAGGCAATGGTGCTTCCCACGGGTCCAATGACGAGATCAAAGACCAAATTACTCAATCAGACCGTGGAGAACTTATTCAACCAAATAAAGACTCAAGAACATCCCCACAAAGGTATTCTGATGTTGGTCCAAGCTAATTGATTTAAATGAATGGGAAAAGTGTCTATCTTAGTACTCTTTTTCCCTTGGTTGAGTTTTTGTCCCAATTGGGTTTTTCTCACCAAGGTTTTTAATGAGGCATAAGATAGATACTTGTATGTCCGTTTATTTAAATCTTTTAGCATACTATCCTAAATAATTGGACCGACATTCAGCTTATCTTATGAAGTGCATTTCGTGCCAAAGAGGAGGGAAAACAGGTCAAGGCTTCATTCAGAATTCAAGTTCAAAGTCTACATGCAAGCCTCTTATTTATTTTTGTTAATTTCTATGTATGTTTTAATGCTTTGTCTTTGAACTCTTCCCCTTCCTTCCTTCTCTTTATATTCTGGACGAAATCACTTTGTAAGACACTCAAGTTTTAATCAAAAATCTCTTTTCTAAATTTGAGTCTTGTTGGTGTGTAATATCCAGCAATTTCGATCTATTTGGTGTGTCATATCCAAATAGATCAACCGGTTTATCAAAGGGCCTTTCCGCATCCCTTTGTGGCACCATTCAATCCACCCTTTCACCTCCATAATCGTTCATCCATCTCCATCAACGTTCTTCAATCATCACCACACTTCTAAACGAGATCAAGGGCGTATCAGTAGAACTCATGTCAATACCCATAGATCATGCTACTCTCCCTAAAGTCATAATTGAAACAGATTTGGAGAAGTGCACCGCAAGGTCTCTTTGAGGGAGTCTACACCACCCGACCTTGTGTTTCTGACATCTAGGGAAGATAATGTGCTTGCTCACTCTCCTATTATGTGTTTGTTACCTCAGCCTCAAGTTAGTAGGGATGATTCGAAAGGAGTCACTAAAAACGATATCATGAGGAGGCTTCTTGAGAAGATTTGGTGTAACTTTGAAGACAAGGTCAAGCACAGGGGGAAGCGATCTAATCAAAGAAAGGGGGAGGTCTTCTTCCAGATTTGACATGGGCTTAAGATCCTTTCAAGATGTGGGCATACATCACGGAGGAGTCTCATGTCTCGGCGGGGTATTAGCGGAGCCACTACATGGACCGAGAGGAGCTGAACACACCGACCCGACCTCTACACACTACAAGGTAAGTCTAATTCATTTTCTATATTCTATGAGGCTGAGTTGTTCTATTGTGGTGTAGCTAACATGGTTTTTTGGAGGTCCAAACCTTTCC
Organism: Boechera stricta; assembly: GCA_018361395.1. NCBI lineage: Eukaryota > Viridiplantae > Streptophyta > Magnoliopsida > Brassicales > Brassicaceae > Boechera > Boechera stricta. The sequence goes on from CM031541.1 coordinate 7,066,810, forward strand.
AAGGGTGAGGGAATGATGTGGTCATCACATCGGATCAAACCGTCATCACGGACCGGGAAGGACCTCTTCATTGACCGGCAAAGAACTTGTTGTCTGAGTAGACTAAGTGGAGCATGAGGGAAGATCCGAGGGAGCCATCTAGCATGATCAAGACCATTCCCGAGACTTATATCCACGATACCGGACCGGACGCTTCGAAAGACACTTGGCTCGAAAGTCCACGGGCACTAAGCTTTAGCAAAACTACATGTGCCCTCACTCGTCAATAGTGAGGGCACCTTCTTAAGACCTTAGATGAGTAAGGTACTCTTTCCCTACTCCTAGGTTTCCGACTTGTGGGTTTTACTAGGAAAGGGTTTTAATGAGGCTTGAAAGATCTAAGGCATCACATCTCATCTCCCTTGAGTATTTAACTTGGAAATCTCTATGAAAAGTCTAAATACTCAAGAGATGTGATCCTATCCTTAAGGAAAAACTCTACAAAATGTTTTCCTTGTTCTTTGCTTAATAATTTGCCTTTTACTTGTTTTGAGTTTATATGAGGGAATTAATTACTTTAAAAGGGCCTAGGTATCCAACCTTGTCTTAAATGGGCTTAGGTTCCTTTTATCTCTATTAACCCTAATTTGTAAGCCTATTTAAGGCAAGGTACTCCTCTTTAATCATTAAGCATCAATTTACACAAAATTTATCTCATTTCTATTCTCTAAACCCTAGTGTGCTTCTAGGTTAGAGTGGTTCTTGTTCTTGGAGGTTTGTACTCAGAACTAGAGTGTGGTTGTAACAAGAGTAGATCACAACTTTTGTGGTGCCTTTGCCCTTTATTTCTTCCCAAGTCCGCCGCCGTTCATTTCTCTTCCGCCGTGTTGCGCCGCCGCTGAGCTCTTGACCGCCGTTGACACCGTGAGCTTAGAATACTCTTCTTCTTAAGGACCCAGGCGTGTATCAGATACCATAGTTGGGGGTTTGGTTACTAAGACTACTATGCATAAAACTAAATAAAAGCGGTAAGTAAACATAAACAATAAATAAAACGATAAATAATTAAAACATTAAAAGACTAAAACAAAGACTAATTAAAGCATAAACATAAAGCATAAATAAATATGTACATAAACATGGGTGATGACTAATTTCAAGAAATTTGTATCTAGGATTTATGTTCTACCTATAAGTAAGTGGTTGCCAACCTAGGGATTTTAATGGTAGACTAGTTCACTCTCGTGACATGCTAATCACTATCTTGGTGTCCTTCATGCATTGCACATAATCCCCTACGGTTACTAAGTATCCCAAACACTCGTTTGGCGAAATACGAAGTTCTTCATAGACTTATTTCTGGAGTACAACCCAATATCAAGACGATGCACTCCTAAGGCCTTAACCTCACTTGGCCAGAGCTAGACTAGTAGTACACTCCTCTATCAAGCAACAAACATATCGACTATAGCTAATACTCCTTTATATGCAGATCTGAAGCCTCAACCCACTCTCGTGGTGCTAAGAGCTTCTAATCACTCAACCACACCTAGTGGATTCGGTTGTGCACTTAAGCATCTCCCATAAGAGATAACTTAGCATTAAGTGTGCATAGAGGGTAGCTATATCGGTTAAGAAAAGTTGAACATAAACTAAACCCTAAACAAATCCCATCATCGATCATCACCCTAATGATCTAAAGGATCTACTCTCTCATCCCTCTACAGGTACCAGCAGGGATGGAGTTTGGGAACATACTAAAAGGAAGAAACAAAGCAGTAAACAAAGCAATACTGAAAGAATCAATAATTAAAACATAAGCATAAGTAAGAAAATAACCTATAACAAAGATGATTGAAAGTATGTGTTGTATTATATATGGTGGCTTGTGTGTGGCTGCCCTTGGGTGAGTTTTACAAGTGCTTATATAGTACTAGGGTTTTTGGAACAAACCAGCTCGAAGAGATAAGTTTCCTAAAGCCTAAACCCGAAAAATAGGGAGTTTCCTTTATTCAAAATAGCCAAATCGTTAGGTTTTTTTTTTTTCTTCAGGATGAGCATCAGGCGTGTCTCGTCGATGTGATTGGTCGATATGCACTTTTGAGAATACACCAACCACGCCTGGTCGATGCTCAGGGTCGATTTGCATTTCTGAGACTGCATCGATCTCGTCCGGTTGATGCTACTGGCCGCCACAGTTTTATGGATCAACATCGACCAAACCAGGTCGATGCACTAGGTCGATGCTCAGTTGTGCAACTCCAAGGAAAACTTTCAATAATCTTCCATGATTTAAGTAAGTAGCTCCAATATTCTCATAGGCATTTAGTACACTTCGACACTCCAAAAACTAGTGTTTTGCACTAAGTACATAGAATTACATAAGTATATGCAAATGAACTAAAATCTTCCTAAATAATTGTTAGAATGCATAATACTAAGCTATATGAATGCATAAAATTATGCAAATATGAGTGTTATCAACTCTCGCACACTTATCCTTTCCTTGTCCTTAAGCAAACAAAAGCTAAGTATAGTGAAGTAATCTTAAAGATAAGAAGAGTGAACATGTACCTTATGCCATTGTTGTGCTAGTGCTTTTTGCCTAAGTCGAAGTGGAATGATCTTTAATGTACTTCACTATAAGCATACCAATGCACCTTAATTCGAAACCAATCCTCCATCGAACTTAGACTCCTCATTATTGAGTCCTCTTATTAGGTTTAGATGTGAGTCCTCGACTTTCAAAGGACATAAGCACTTACTCTTTCGGATTTGTGTAAGCTTAAGACTGTTTTGGTACAATTCATTTCCTTTCCCTTTTCTTATTTCAAGGTCGATCGATTTCTCTCTACTTATATAGGATATCATTTTAGTTTTTCTATCGATCACCTTTTCTTTTCAGCTCTTTTCTTAGGACAGGTGATGCAGTGATTTTCTTTCGATTATCCCGTTCTCAGGTTTCACCCAAGTCTACCCATATGGTATTCTCGAGAGTTTAGTCCATAAGACCGCAAGTGCACAGTCATGCAGTTGTAGTACATACGGGGTCGATCCACAGGGACTGAGAATAACACACAGAGACTATAGATCTAAATCTAATCTAAGCAAAACAGAATTATGGGGGTTTTCCTAATCTAGTAAGCAAGAAATTAAGTGAAACAATAAATAAGAAAACATTAAATATAAACTAAGAAAACAGTAAATGAACTAAGCTAAGCATTGGAATTAAAGAACATAAACTAATTAAATATTAAATGAAATCTAAACTAATATTTACAGAAAATGGGTGATAGTCATAACTCAGGAATTCTAGATCTAGGGTTTTTGTTTTACCTATGAAGTTTATGTTTGTTATTCTAGGGATTTTCCATATCTTGCTAGTCCACTCTCGTGGTATGCTAGACTCTATATTCAAACCCACTCTCGTGGCGAATAAATATGCATTTCGAGTAATCCCATCATCGAATACTCTCATGAGTGATAGGCACATCACAAGGGTTGTCATACCTCCAATATGGTAATTATTGGTAAAAACATGCCTAAGACACAGAGTAAATGATAGATCTATTTCTGGAGTCCTTCCCACTGTCGTGGCAAATTCCTCCTAAGATCTTAACCTAACTAGACCTACGTTAGACTAAGCATAAAGCTACTCTATCAAACAACAAACTCAAAACTAGCCATCACTCCCTAGTATACATATCTGAAGCCTTAGCCCACTCTCATGGTGCTAAGAACTTCTAAACATGCAACCACACCTACTGGATTCAGTTGCAAACTTAAGCATCCCCCTTAAGAAAATGCTCAGCATTAAGATGTATACTAAGGTGGCTAGAGTGATTAAGAACAATTAAACACGTAGCAAACCCTAAAAGTAGATCCCATCATTGAGCACCACCCTAGTGGTCTAAAAGATCTACTCTAAAAAAGAAGAACTCTTTATTAGGTTTAAAAGTGGTAGCTACAAAGTCTATAATCATTCCTTTATGAATATTCATGAGATTACAAGTGATTATATAGTATTAGGGTTTCTTAAAAATCTCCTTTTCGCCTTTCTGGAGGCTTAAAACTCGAGATGACAAGTTTGCTCAAGTCATATCTTGCCACGTAGGAAATTTTTCAGCTTTCTCAGAGGCCAGAATCGACCCTCGTAGGTCGATTCTAGGGTCGATATTGCTCTTTTTTCTTTGACAGGTCGATTCTTCCTTCGAGACAATTTTTTGGAAATTCTTGAGACTGAATATTGACCCCTACAGGTCGATATTGGGGTCGATATTGGTCTTCTTGTGCTTCCTGAAATCCTTCTCCAAATGTGCATGATCCAAGCAATGTCACCAATCTTCCCTTAGGCTTCAATAGTCTCCAAAAACATCTCAAAAACTCATGTTTAGCTTCAAGTACCTAAAAACATATAACCACATGCAAAAACACTAATACTACACTAAATGTTAGTTATAAAGGCTAAAAATAACTTATTCAAATGCATAAAAACATGTAAAATATGAAGCTATCAACAGGTTTCCAGGAGATGTGAACGTTAAAGGTGGTAGCCTCCAACGCCAGTTCACTTCTTTATTACTTATATCCTTTTTTTTTTCTTTTTCTTCTCATATTGAAGGGAATAAAGAGGGGAATTGCACTCACATAGACGTGCCTTGCAGGGTCTCATAGAGGTGTCACATTCGATATATCTCAAGGCAAAAACAAGGAAGAATTAAGTTCATTAAGGTCGAGGAATCAACTCTGAATCGTCTAAGTCTCCGAAAGAAATATCATTTTAGGGTTTGTTGATCCACTTATGGGTTTTCCACGTTTCCTATCAAACATCATACACAATCCAAAAAGCATCCAAACATTAGTACAAATAACACAAAGCACAATGTTCCTATTGCTACCTCATTAAAAATCTTTTCAGACGTTATTGAACTATGAACGAAGAAAAGAGTTCAACAATACTCTCAAATGCAATAAACTTACGGTTAATCTTCCATCAAAAGATGTCAAGAAAAAAGAAATGCCTCCATTGATCGCAAGACCCTCCCCGACACTTATTTCACAACATCTTCATTGTGATATAAAATGTGAGTAGAAAGAGAATTCATGCTTGAATCCTCTTAGGTGTGGGATGCACAAGACGATTGCTCGTGTTGTTTGCAGCTCCCACATTGACAAGTCCTGGTTTTTGTTTTTGATTTATGGTGAAAACCTGAAAAAAACAAAAAAAAATGAAAAACACAAAATACTATAAACATAAATTAAAAATTAAAAACGTATGTACAAGGGATAGAGTGCTTATTTAACGTCGTGGGCTCGATGACCTGGTGGTGTGACACACTTATGGTGGAGGATTAGGAGTATTCTTACCAAAATTCCTTCTTGAACGACGTGGTGGAGGTGTAATAACCGGGATTACATTGTAGAACACATCTTTGTTCCCATGTTTGAACGAGATTCTTCGATTAGGCCAATCGATCACCGCTCCAACCGTTGCAAGGAATGGGCCTCTAACGATGATTTGAATGCCATCATCCGTCCACATGTCAAGTACGTGAAAGTCCGCAGGAACTCTACAATTACCAATCCATACCATGATATCCTCAGCTACTCCTTTTGAACTCATGACATCGCCATTAACTAGTCCAATTTGGAACTTTGACGGTTGAAGGTTGGTTATGCCCATCATCTTAGCTCTCTCCATGGACGTGACATTGATGCTTGCTACGGAGTCACAAAGAACATCATCGAACTCAAAGCCTAGGATAGAACACGGGACCTTGTATTATGCGGGATCCTCCCTCTTGAAGAGTGTTCTAACCGGTTCCTTGAGTCTAGCCACTATGTAGAAGTCCTTGATCTCTTTGAATATCTCTCTACTCTTGATAGAGTAGAGATCAATGTTGTAATTCACAAGGGCTCTTTCGAAAGTAGTTACTTTGGAAATCGATCTAACAAGGTTGGTGAATTGACAGAGCTTCTTCATACTTATGCGCTTGAAATACCAAGCCGTGTCATTGAATCTTTTCAGAAGAAGTGGACGGCCCGAATGAGGTTTCCGTGAGAGGCGAGCTGCTCTAAAAAGTTTTTCAACATCGTGATATATCGCAGCAAAGTACTCCTTTAGAGGATACTACCTCTTCCATGAATCCTTGAAAGATGTTGTCTTCGAGATGCATTTAACCAATATTTGGAACCTTTCCTTGTTGATGGGGTCTATGAATTGTGGCTTCCCTTGATTTGTGATGATACTACAACTCCGTTTCTTGCCTCTTCTCAAGTTTCACCCGAGCGCTACTAGAGAGTAGTCTCGATAATTTAACTCGATGTGACCGCAAGTGCACGGTTTATATGCAATTGTAGTACAAACGGGATTGATCCACATAGAAAGAGAATAACATACAGAGAATTCAAATGCATATCTAATCTAGGTGTGATAATGGAGTTGGGGGTTTGGTTCCTGAGACTATTATGCATAAAATAACTAAAAGTGGTAAATAAACATAAGTAATAAATAAAGCGATAAATAACAAAAGCATTAAAAGACTAAAAATAAGACTAACTAAAGCATAGACATAAAGCATAAATAAATATGTACATAAACATGGGTGATGACTGATTTCAGGAAATCTATATCTAGGATTTATGTTCTACCTATAAGTAAGTGTTTGCTAATCAATATCGTAGACCCACTATAGTAGATGGTGCAGAAATTAGACTCGAAGCCGTCTAGGACATCTGACTCGAGTACATATGGTCAAGACGAGGAATCGAGCTAAGGYAGGAGATGGTGCAGAAATTAGACTCGAAGCTGTCTAGGACATCTGACTCGAGCACATATGGTCAAGACGAGGAATCGAGCTAAGGCAGGAGATGGTGCAGAAGTTAGACTCGAAGCTGTCTAGGACATCTGACTCGAGCACATAGGGTCAAGACGAGGAATCGAGCTAAGGCAGGAGATGGTGCAAAACTAGGCTCGAGCACCTATGCTCGAGCCAAGGGGTCGAGCTGAGGCGAAAGACGGCGTCTTGGAGAATTTTGGCCGAGCTCGAGCACACCTGCTCGAGCTCCATGATCGAGCTCAAGATAAAAGAGGAGTCCTGAAATTCTCGGGTCTAGCTCGAGCCCATACGATCGAGTGGGAGGGTCAAGCTCAACACATAAAAATGCAATCTTGATTTCACCAGCTCGAGCACACCACTCGACCAAGACAGGCTCGAGCTGGACCTTATCCTGCACATATTTACCATTTTGCCCATGACGTTTTTGGGTTTTTAGGACTTAGTATAAATACCTAATGTTGGATTAAGACTTCTAAGTTTAGTTTTTAACCTAATTTTCGAGTTTTTCAAGTGTTCTTCATCTGTTCTTGCTTCCTGGATCCTGTATCTTTGATTMTACTGAGTATTTGTGTTTGAATCTTCCTATTCTATCTTTTCTCTTCCTTATCTCTCTACTTATGCAAGTTATTTTGATTTCTGGGTTTATGATTATGCTGTTCTTCATGTGTTCTGAGTAGTCATTAGGGTTCTTGAGGATGGGTTAGATTAGGTGTGGAATCTTAGTCTCTTAGGTGGTTTAAGTGTAGATTGTTTGATTATCCTTCTAAATCAGTGTTTTTAATGCTAATTTCTCTCTGATCAATTGAGATTAGAACTTAGGTGTTTTTCCACTCAGAAGGTGTTTGATAAAATGCTTGACTGAACTGATGTTAGAGATTTGCATACCTAGCCTAAGGGATTAGTTGTCTAGGGTGTTTATAATATATTAACTGAATCTTAATGCTAGTAGATTTCGCCAAGGGATTGGGTCGGAACTGGTCTAGCTTGAGGTTACTTATCACGGAGTGGACTTAACTGGTTGTGATGTTTGATGTCTGAATAGCTTGATTGAGATTTGTTAGACCACCCGGTAGCAAGAGGACACACGAGTCGATTACCCCATCCTTAGGAACTTCTCTTGCATTGATTGATTTCTCTTTTAGTCCTATACGTTGTTTCTGTTTCTGTTAGTATCTGCTAGTCCAAGATAGTATCTATTTTATTTTCTATCTTCAGCCTCTGTCTAGGTTGTTAGAGTCTTATACGCTTTTGCCTTGACAATGGCTGATCTCATCCTTTTTGGTTAATATCTTCACTCTTATGGATTGACACCTTACTATACTACAACGAAACTTTGGTCTAGTAAGAAATTGACCTATATCAATTTGGCGCCGTTGCCATTTGGGTGTTATTTGTTCCATTTAGGATTTCAACTCGTTCTAGATCAAGTTCTTTTCTATCTACTCTGTTATTCACTTTGATTTTCTTTTTCTGTCTTTGCTTTGCAGGACGATTCTTGACTCGAGCACCTTAGCTCGAGCCCAGCAGATCGAGTCAGCCAGGGAGACGATTCTTGACTCGAGCACCCTAGCTCGAGCCCAGCAGATCGAGTCAGCCTAGCTCGCCCACGTCTGCTCKAGTCTACCATCGAGTCCTRTTCCCCCTGCATGCAAACCAGATCCAAAGGAAGTCAGAACCTAATCCGCTACCTCGACAATATTAACAAACTACCACATCAGTTGCGAGAGCAGCGAGAAAACATCCAAGACGACAGTCAGAATCTAGTGGGCATGGAAGACCACCCACAAGAACGACATGCCCACGACCCTCCTCTGAGGAGGCCCCGTTTGATAGGAGCAGGAGACGCTCCTAATACTCATACCAACAGACAAGGGATTGTCCCTCCTACAGTCCAGAACAACAATTTCGAGATCAAGAGCAGTTTGATCGCTATGGTGCAGAACAAGTTTTATGGACTCATGGAAGACCCTCTGATCACTGATGAGTTTGATAGCTCGCAGCCTTACCAAGATCAATGGTGGCAGTGAAGATGGTTTCAAGCTGAGGCTTTTTCCCTTCTCTCTTGGTGACAGAGCCCATCACTGGGAAAAGACTCTACCCCATGGATCTATCACTTCATGGGATGACTGCAAGAAAGCCTTCCTTGCCAAGTTCTTTCTCCAATGTCGTGACAAGGCGCTGAGGAATGAAATTTCTGGATTCTCTCGAAAGATGTTGAAAGTTTCTGTGAATGCTGGGATCGCCAAGGGCCACTACCAGTGCCCACACCACGGTTTCAGCAATGAGTCCCGCCAGCACTCTCAGAGGAGTTCTCCCAAGGTCCGTGATGCTTCTAGATACAGCCAGCAGTGGTAACTTCCTCAACCAAGACGTTGATGCTGGCTGGGCACATGTGGAGAACCTAGCACAATCTGATGGTAACTACACTGCTGAGTATGATGAGTGTCCGCCAAGTGTTGTTATTGCATGATCAGACTAGGGCCATCAAGGCCTTGACTGTTGAACAACGCTACAGCAGAAGAAACAGGTTCACTTTTGCTTCCGAGGATACAGTTTTTCAGGTTCAAGATGGGGAGGATGATGGTCTCTGAGGAGGTCAGCCTATATGCAGAATCACGATACAACAAAGGTTTCATCAATTACCAGAACAACCCGAATCTGTCCTACAGGAGTACCAACGTTGCTAACCCTCAAGATCAAGTCTACCCGCCTCAGCACCAACCGCCTCAGTCCACGCCCTTCGCTGCTTACAACCAAAATCAGGGTTTTGTTCCTAAACCGCACTACCAGAGCAGCTATCTGCAACAAGGAGTCATGGGTCCACAACCTAGTTTTCCACCTCCCCAAGCTCAGCCTTCTCATGCTCAAAATCAACAGATGACGAACATGCTGCAACAAATCCTACAAAGTCAGGCAGCTGGTGCATTGGACGTAGCTAAGAAATTTGGTGAAATCAAAACCCAGATGGACCACACATACAATGATCTCAACAGCAAGATTGAGACATTGAACTCAAGAATCAAATACTTGGAGACCAAAACTGCATCTACTTCCTCCACAGCACCTATTGGACAACTTCCAGCAAAAGCCATTCAGAACCCCAAGGAGTATTGCAATGCCATCCTTTCAATGGAATCAAGTCCAATTGCTGATCATGAAGCGGATGTTAGAGAAATTGAGGCTTTGCTTTATGGTTCAGATGCTAACACCACTACAATCACTTTGAGGAGTGAAAGCAAGTTACCTGCAAGGAAAGGATCAGTTCCAGTCACTGTGGACAGTGAGGTTGAAGATGGGGAGGATTTGAGCTGCAAAGAACACGAAAAAACTCGTCTGGAGGCTGACTCTAGCACCCAGCTCGAGCTCACTGGTCGAGCTAGCCCTCCACCTGCTGCAAAACCTACTGATTCAGAGAAAAAGAAAGCACCCTTTGTCCCTCCTCCTTACAAACCTAAACTGCCTTTCCCAGGAAGATTTAAGAAGGATAAGAACATAACCATGGTTGAAAACAAGGGTAGTGTCGATTGCATTGATTCACCAAGCACGACAAAGATTAAGCCTAAGTCTCTCCCCAAGCTTGGCAATCCTGGTATGTTCTCCATAACCTGCCTTCTTGGCGATTTGACAATTGAGGATGCTCTATGCAACTGCGGTTCAAGTGTGAATGTCATGTCCCGTGAGATGTTAGAAAATCTAGGGATAAGACACCTCACTTATCACCCATCGCCCATCACTTTAGGCGCTCATTCACGAAAGCCACTTGGTCTTCGGAAGATTACCCACATAAAGTTGGGGATTGTCTAGTCCCAGCAGAGACGTTATTATGGAAATGAAGAAGGCCACAAGCTCCCCCTCTCCTTGGAACTCCATTCCTCAACACTACTGGTGCAACCATAGACTTCAAGAACCAAAGGGTAGTTCTTATGAATGTGGATGACAAGGCCTATTACCCACTAAAAGCTTCTCCTAATGAGCTATGTGGCATAATGACTATCAAAGATGATGGCTACCGTGATGAGAAAGTACAGTACATTGCCACAATTGAGAAGGTCGATGAAGCTCCACCCCCAAAGGTCTATGACAAGAAAGAGAAGTCTCTGGAACGAAAGGATAGAGCTGAGAGTACAATGAATGAGCAAGTCAGCCATTCATCCTTGGTCGATCATTGCGAGAGGAGACCTCAGTTCCCCTCCATGAACCACCATAGACTTAAGAAAAAGGAAGTCAAGCTTAGAGACTTTAAACAAGCTCACTTGGGAGGAAGTCCCATGTCTATCTCTGTACATACTTCTTTGTTTCAGTTTTTAAAACGTCAAATAAGTGTGCTAAGCTGTTTGATTTTGTCTTGATTGTGTGATTTCAAGAAAGTATGAGAGGTGAATCATGAAAAGGAGGCAACAACGCACAGGAATGGCTTGACTCGAGCACACATGCTCGAGCCAGCAGGACGAGCCAGACACCTGCACCCGTCTGACTCGAGCCACCAACTCGAGCACACCCAGGTCGAGTCAGCCTATACGCGTGAGAGCATGGAGGACTCAATCTCCTCTTTCTTCTCCAAGCCTTGAGGTACCTGTTCTATCCATTTTTGTATATATCATTTGCATTTCTTCCTTGTTTTTTGTTGCTTCTTAGCCCTTCCTTCTAAATTTTTATTACACAAGGGACTGTGTAATTTAAGTTTGGGGGGAAGACTTAAGATGTGTTTGACTTTTTTTCTCTGTTCTTATTTTATTTTTGTGCATTCTTGAGTCTGCATCTATGGCATAGAAAACCCAAAAAAAAAATTGAAAAATTTTGAAAAATCTTTAAAAACAGAGTGTTCATGTAGTATTGCATCTACATATTAGGATTGAGTCTAGATTGTTTCATATAGGGCTGTTTGATATGCTCAAATTAATACCCTATATGGTATGAATCCCAAAGAGGGAGATTCACAGCAAAGGAACTCGATTTTGGAGATGGAGGATTGGCCGATTGGTATCGACCGATACCCAGCTGGTATCGACCGATACCCAGCTGGTATCGACCGATGCTCAGCTGGTATCTGGTATGACCCTCAAAGAGAGAGGGATTCACGGCAGAGGAACTCAATCCTGGAGATGGAGGCGGTGTTGAATAGCTGGAAAGAATGAAGATCTTCAGAGGAATGCCAATGGAGATCCTCAGCAAGTCACCGTGGAGATGATGGAAGCTAGATTGAAGATGCGGTTCGATTCAACCTAGCTAGCGAATGGGAGGTGATGATGAGTGAAAAGTGGGACGTGATGAGCTGGGGGTAGTGAAAGGCGAACCACAAGGGTGATGGTGAGCCCTTGATACAGCCTAGATAAACTCAAGAAGAAGAGACACACTCGATTCTTCAAGAGCTTGCAACCTAGAGCACTTACTCAATAGGTTAGAGATAAAGATGTAATCTTTATGTTGAATTTTGTGTAAATGAAAGCTTAGATTGATAATGAGAAATGTTATGCCTTATATAGGCTACATCATTAGGGTTTAGGGTTTTAATGGGTCATAAGTCATGGATACTTAAGCCCATTAACAACACAACCCAAAACATACACAAGCCTCACATACTTAGTCTCAAAAATACAAGGATAAAGACTAAACAAAGAAAGGGAGTTTTTGTAATGACTCCCTAAAGATAAAATCATATCTCTATATGTTTAAGCTTGTCATCTAAGATTTCCAAGTTAAACATATATGGGATACAAGATATGATGCTCTAGACGTTCAAGCCTCGTTAAAACCCTTCTTTAGAACCCGTCGTGGTAAACTAGAGGTAGGGAAAGAGTACCTTACTTGCCTAAAGTCTTGAGGGGTGTTCTCACCGAAGGATAGTGAGAACACACAAGGCCTTGTCCCCAAGGCTGTGTGTCCGTGAGCTAGAGCTCATCGGATCCAAGGCGACTCCCTCGGTTCGCTCGTCTCGGTCTCCATGCTCCTGTAGCTTGTGAGCGTAGACTTGGATCAGTCCTTTAAGCTTTTGAGCCTTGCTCCTCGTCATGATCTCATTCGGAATGAAAGGGACTCTTTGGGTCTCTTTGGTTCTCGGTTTCGGTCCCGCGGCTTGAGTGATAGTTGGAGCGATGTCCACATCAGGCAGTGTCTCGGTATCGACCGATACTGGGGTAGTGTCGATCGATACCCTGGGATTTTCAACAGGCAGTGTCTCGGTATCGACCGATACTGGGGTAGTGTCGATCGATACCCTGGGATTTTCATCATCCCACTTGTCAAGAGCGATGTCCACATCACTATAATGATACTAAAGCAGTTGCTGCAGTAAAGTTAGGGGTCGAACACAAGAACTCAAGAAAACTCACGCAATAGATGAAAGATGCAGATTGTGCTAAGCAAACAAATGATTGATGAGAAAACAAATGATCGAATTAAACTTAGGTTGAATTTGTATAGAAGGAAACTAGGCTCAGGAAAATTTTCAGGAAATCAATGATAAACAACAATTAATCAATTAAGGTTCAATTCAATTAGCGTTCTTGAACTCAAACACGAAAGTATAGTTAACCAACTGTCGTAAAACTAACTAAGTCTAAAGTCTAAAATTCCAAATCTCTTTGCAAATCCTACACAGTAAACCAGCAATCAATTCAAGTTTGATATGTTCATTCGATTAAACCAAATCTGCAGATAATCCAATTGCTCACCCTAGGTTTTATCAGTTACTTCAGCATCGTACCTAATCGATTAATCTGGGTTCTATATTCTAAGTGATCAGGTTAGAAATAGCTTTTGAGAACAACCTATGGTGAAGCTATTCAGATTTTGAACCCTAACAAATCTTATCATAAATCGAGAGAAATCCATATGAGAAATCCCTAAACCTAAAATGAGACTACTCAGACATGATTGATGAAAACAAAACATAACTGAATAGATCATGAAATTAAATATAACAAAAGAACAAGGGTTCGGATCTTTCTAATGAACAAAGTCTGGATCGTCTCCAAAAGCTCCAAAGTAAAGTCGCTCCCGACCTGACTAAAAACTTACTTAAATACGTCTAAAACACGATGGGTCTCTTTGTAAATAAGGAAAGTATTGGGCTTCTTATGGTGAAAATTCTCTTCCTTGGATATCTCTATCTCTCATTGATTCGTCGGTATCGATCGATACTTAGATGGTGTCGATCGATACTCGAACTTCAGGTCTTTCTTCGTCGATCGTGGTATCGATACGATCGGATGGTGTCGATCGATACTCGGGCTTCAAAGCGGGTACTTTCTTCGGTTTGCTCCAAAAGGCTCCAAATGGTTCCAAAATCTCCAATTTCGTCCCCAAACGTGCTAAGACCTGAAAAGACTCAATCGATACAAAAACACTAGAAAGACTTCGATAAAACAACTTATATCATGGCTAAAGACGGGTAAAAACCATGATATATCAACTCCCCAGACTTAGCCTTTGCTTGCCCTCAAGCAAAACAGAAAACTAAGTTAGAAAGAGGTTTGAAAAACCTTAGATCTGGCCTTGAAATCGTAATGGCCTTTTTCCCAGCCCACTTCGCGATCAGCTCCAGAATCTAACCACCATGTACTTCTCCGTGGAACAACTTCCCAAGATTTCACTTACTATCTCACACCAATATTCACCAAGCTCTCATGCAGTTTCATCAATGCATCAGTGTTCAAGAACTTTCTAGATTCTTACATACAATATCATAGCCAAAGAACCATTTATTCAACAACATTTATTGCTTCCGGTATTCATCTCCCGACTTATTTCATAATCAAGTTCTTGTGATTTCAATAACGGTATATCTGAACAATACACAAATCAAGGTCCGAAGCAGTATTGTTAGTGTTTCTACCGAATCCGGTTCTACCCTCTCAATGTATCAAAAGTCTTAGGTGAATAATGGGGTCATAGGAAATTTTCCTACCCACTTCAGGCCTGTGTGATCATTCCTTATCCAAGTAGAATAATGGGGTCATAGGAAATTTTCCTACCCTACACGGCGGAAATCATTTCATCTTTTATATAGATTTTACTTTTTAAGCATAAATATGTATCCAACAATTTTCACGGAGAGATATACCACAATTTTCAAACATGATGGGTTCCTTAGCCAGATATGAATGATGAATCAAGCTCTAGAACAACGCGTAGATGAAGTGCAAAATTTGGCTAAAGCTTGTGAAGAACTTCTGGAGACATGGTGATTTCTAGATTTGGCTGGTTATCCCTTGGATTTTTCATTAGTCGAACTGAAACTAATCATGTAACAGGTCACTCAAAGCAAAATCAGAACAACAAATTCAAGCAAGAGATCTTAAGTGGTTTTGACTCAATAAAACATATAATATATAGAAAACAAAAAGTATGTCGTGTACCTCCCAGACTTAAGCAACTGTCCCCGGTGTTTATCAAGCCAGGAAGGTGAAAGAAATCAAGGACAAAAGCGAAATAGGTCGAGAACAGAGGTGTTACCATGAGCGGTGGTTGTCGATCGATACCAGGTGGTGTCGTCGATCGTGCGATCGATATGGAACAACGACCATCCTTCTCGACGATTAAGACACAAAACACAAAAAACAAAACTCATATTTATAGACTTACCAGTGGGTTGCCTCAGGCGCTTGTTTAATGTCCGAGCTTGACTTTGGCTAAGATATCGGTCGAGGACAAGGTGGAGGACTCACTCGAAATAAGCTCCATGACAACGTCTCCGCTTCAAAGTTTTGCTCATCATATCCTCTTCTTTCTCTTTCATCTCCGTAGGAATGAGAACTAGCCTTAGAGAAAGGTTTAGGTTCCCTTGCACTTACCTTATATTCGATCGAATCTCCATCACACTTCGAGGAATCAAAGTGAAATTAGCAGCTTGTTGATCTTCTTGCTCGTCGCCTTCCTCTTTGTCTTGGTCTTCTCCACTTTCTTGGGGTGTTGGGGGTTCATTTGAAACATCTGCGACTTTGGTTCATCATAAGACTCATCAGCAGATCGATCATCAGTCTACGAGGCAATGGTGATGCGAGACATGGGTGCTCCTCAGAAGGAATGGCATCGTAGAAGGCGTCTCGTCAATCAGAAAGAGATTCTCTTATTAGGCGTGTCCATGATCCGCAACAGTAGCATAAATGGTCTTCCCAAAATCAAGGGCACCTTGGATCCTTGGCTCATCTCCACACTGAAAATCAGGTAATCAGACAATCTCTATTTTAAGGTAAATCGAGTGGCGTAAGGGGTGAGCTAGAAGAATCGCGTATGTGAGAAGCGTGTTAGGAGATCTCATATCAGCTTTCAATCTCTCTCATCGCCCGACATGGCGTTGACACTGACCACAGTCGAGGACTCCTTGAAGTTTACTCAGAGATGGAGCATGGAACTGAAAATTTCCCGGTCTTCCCTCTTTGTCAACTGTCTCAGCGGTGGTGGTGTATCAGCAACGGGAGGTCCTGACCATTTTTTTGAAAAACTTGCTTCTAGCAGCCTCCCACTCCTCTCTTGTCAGCTTGAATAATAGGATAGGGCAACTTCGACTGCCCTTTCTTTGAGGTTCAACATCCTCCTTGGGCATCGGTATCGATCGAGTAGGGATGGTGTCGATCGACCCTACAGGATTTTCAGCATCCCTATCTCCAGCAAAATCGACAGGATTTTCAGCTATTGGAATCTCTTAACTCTGAATTTACCACTTTTCCACTTCTTAGACTTATGGCGTTGATGTGAGCTCTTGGATCTTCGTCTTCCTTGGAAAGAAACCCCTCTTGTCTTCTCACGCGGTGCAGTCGGCAATTTGAGTCTCGAGTTTCTTGCGGCATTCAATGCCTCGAGCTTTGGTTTGTATACAGTTCCTCGACCATCTACTCCTTTTCTCGGTTATTGATTCAGCTGCGAAGGGTATCGACCGTTACCGGATGAGTGTCGTCGATCTGGAGTTTTGTATCGTCTCGCGGTTGGTGTCGATCGACACGAGGTAGGGTATCGATCGTCTGGCGTGGAATGTCATAATTCTTATCTTCATCTTCGCAACCCGAATCTAGAAGTCTCGGGAAGTGTCGTCGATACCGGAAGGTATGGTCGATACTAGTATCGAATCTGAACACGGTCATCTAGGGCTCAAAATCCTCTTCTAGCGCTCGAGGTGATTGCATTGACATGTCCATACTGTGGTTGAACTATCTTTCCCTTGACAGCTGCGATGTAGTATTTGATTTTCCAGCATCTTCGATGGATTTCGAGGCGTCGATTCTCCCATTCAGATCAGTGTATAAATTATCCAGCTTTATTGAAATCCACAGTCATCTTTTCTTGTCCCATGAGAATTTGTTCCAGAGGATCTCCGTCTTACTCTGTAGACCTCGGAGAATACGGTTGGTAAGCTGAATTACCATATTGGCGAGTAAAATCACCGCTTTGAAGTGGTTTTGGGCAAATTGAGTGGCACAAAACCAGATTGGTTACCTCAGACTTGTAACCACCTTGCTGATTGTTGTTGAAGCTTCGGTTGTTGTAACCAAATCGCTGACCCTAAAAACCAGAACCACCAATGTAGTTAACATCCTCTGCCTCATCTTCAATGTTCTACTCTTCCTCGCAAAATGTATAGCCTTCTTCGTCTTTCCCACTAAGAGGTTGTGCATCGTGTCCCGCCTAACCTCGGCTCTGCGAACCGTCGGCAACATAAGCCTTTTCAAATCAACATTCTTGGTGCTATTGCTAGCGTCAAGTTCTCAATCAGCTTCCAGCATCGGTTGGAATCCTAGTGTTGAAGTTCCCATTGCTTGCGAATCCGTGCCATCGATACCGATCGATCCCTACGTAAAAGATCGAGCAGCTGAACTTAAGAAACGTGAGTGTGGGCGTCTCTGGTAGGATCTGAATCGCACCAAGCAGCCTTGAGTGCTTCTGTTGGACCTTGAGAAAATTGAGAGAGCTTGTTCTGAGCTCCGACCTCGCATCGTCATAGAAATTGTTCGGAATGCGTTCTTGGTGTCGTTCAATAACGAGAGATCCGGGAGGTAGCTGCTTCAGCCATGCTGCCTCTCCACCAGGAAGTATGGAAAGAGCTTGAGATATTCATGTGGTACTCCATTGTACTTCATACTGGTGACCAAGTCCTCGAATTTCTCGATGTGATCCATAGAGGGTGAAAGGGTGTTGTCCAACAAGGAGCGTAAGCGGGCTTCAGCTCAAAGTCATCCCTGGAAAGTCGGAATACGGATATGCACGATTGGCATAGAATTTATCCGGTCGGTTGTCGCCGTGTCAGTTCAGCTCGGCGTGAGGTTGCTGAGTTGGCGTCCACCTTCTCATCATGCACCAAACCATGTGGAAGATCCATCTCAACTGTAGTCTTTTCTTTGTATTTGTGCGTTCAAGCTGCTAGCTCGTGAGGAGAGATTGATCAGTGGTGTGTCCTTCTTTCTCTGGTAGCAGCTGATGCATACACCTGAAAATCAAAAGGCGAGAAAATAAGTAAGCAAAATTCAAAAACAGGCGTTCGGTGTCGATCGATACTGATGTATCGATCGTCTGCTGGCAGAACAAAATCGACAACTAAAATTCTAAAGGTGAATTTTTGAGTCTCGACAACGCGAAATTTGATATCGCTCTATAATGATAAAGCAGTTCTTTGCGTAAAGTTAGAGGTCGCAAGAACTCAGAAAACTCACGCATAGATGAAAGATGCAGATTGTCTTAAGCAACAAATGATTGATGAGAAAACAAATGATCGAATTAAACTTAGGTTGAATTTGTATAGAAGAAACTAGGCTCAAAATTCTCAGGAAATCAATGATAAACAACAATTAATCAATTAAGGTTCAATTAATTAGCGCCGTTCTTGAACTCGAAACACGAAAGTATAGTTAACCAGCGTGTTGCGAAAACTAACTAAGTCTAAAGTCTAAAATTCCAAATCTCTTTGCAAATCCTACGATAAACCAGCAATCAATTCAAGTTTGATATGTTCACAATTGATTAAACCAAATCTCTTTGCAGATAATCCAATTGCTCACCCTAGGTTTTATCAGTTACTCGATTGCCTATGCTAATCGATTAATCTAGGTTATATTAAGTGATCAGGTTAGAAATAGCTTTGAGAACAACTATGGTGAAAACTATTCAGATTTTGAACCCTAACAAATCAATTATCATAAATCGAGAGAAATCCATATGAGAAATCTAAACCTAAAATGAGACTACTTTCGGACATGATATGAAAAACAAAACATAACTGAATAGATCATGAAATTAAATATAACAAAAGAACAAGTTCGGGATCTTCTACATGATGACAAAGTCTTGGATCCGTCTCCCTCACAAAAGCTCTCCAAAGTAAAGTCTCCTGACCTAATGACTAAAACTTACTTAAATACTCAAAAACACGAGCTGGGTCTCTTTGTAAATAAGGGAAAGTATTGGGCTTCTTATGGTGAAATTCTCTTCCTTGGATATCTCTATCTCCGCATCATTTGGTATCGATCGATACTCGAGATGGTGTCGATCGATACTCAGCTTCAAGCAATTCTTCGATTACGTCGGTATCGATCGATCTGGGATGGTGTCGATCGATACTCGAGCTTCAAGCGGCTTACGGTTTGCTCCAAAAGGCTCCAAATGGTTCCAAAATCTCAATTCGTCCCAAACGTGCTAAGACCTGAAAAGACTCCAGAGCGATACAAAAACACTAGAAAGACTCGATAAAACAACTTATATCATGGCTAAAGACGGGTAAAAACCATGATATATCACTGTTGCATATGCATAGGGGATTATGATGATTTAAACCTTGTAAACTTGCTGATTCAACTATATGATCTCAATGCCCTCGTTTCTAATTGTTTAATGCCTTGTTATTGAGCTTGAAGTAAGACTGAACCATGCTTTGAATGCACAACTAGATTAAGTCTTAATTGAAGCAAGCTGTGATTTTCTGTCATTCCCTATCTATTTGAACCTGAATTTGACTTATAATTATCTTGTCTATGCATTGAATCTGAACTCATGGATACCATATACATACTTGGATTCTCTTTCATCTGTTTTTACCTCTCTTTGCTAATCCAAGTAGCTGATTCTCATTGCTAGAACAGTTTTTCCATACCTTTAACCTAGCCTTCTTTCAAGTCCTTACATTGATTTGCTGAGTGTGTGAGGCCCTTTTTCTGGAATTGCTTGGTATAACGTGTTAGGTTTGAGCCGACAAGGATAGATTCTCATGTAGTTCTGGTTTGTAATTTCGAATCAGATAGGGACTAGGTGGAATCTGTATCATGGGGAAAAAGGGTTGGTTCTGTGGATAGAAAAGAATGAAAAGCTTGGAAAAGATTGAAAGGAAAGGATAAGAGTTCTTAGGAGGGGAATGATCTGATTGTTTAAGTATCTAGTAAAGGATTAGGGGATGTGCATAATAAAAGAAAAAAAAAGGCTTAAAGTCGAAAAATTATAAAAACGCCTAAAGCTAGTTAAGAAAATCCCCTCATAGATGTATATGTGTATAACCCCTCTAGAACAAAAACAAAAGAAAAGATGAAACTGATCCAAGAAATCAAAAGGGAAAACCTAAGGGTCAAGGGTAGAATTAGGATGACTTTTCACGGTTTAGCTTAAAGTTTAAGAACATGCTTATGTGGACTGGGTAGATGGGGAGTCTATTCTTGTCGTGAGTTGGTTCTTACGCAGCATTCTCTAAAAGCTCATTCCTTTTCATTGAGAGATCTACGTCGAAATGACAAAAACTAAAGGGACCATCTTTGTCTCTTGCCCTTACCACTGAGCCAAATGAGTTCATTGAATGTGCATAGCTTGATTCATGGTTTCTGTTTAAATGAATGTTAAAATGATAGATTTGAATGCATGTAGGTTGAGACTTGATTGAACTTGTCTTTGTGAAGATACTAACGTTTTTTGAGTAGAGTTCATAAACTTTGCATTCTAGAATGGTAACTTGGACATTGAGATCATCACTATATCTGCAAGTTTGGTCCTGAATCTCCATTTTCAACCCTCTTCCATTTTTATTTTGTTTGCTTGAGCAAGCAAAGAACTAAGTTGGGAGTTGATATGTTTGCATTTTGCATAGTTTTTGCATAATTCATACATTTAGACACATTTAACCTGTTCTTGTCATTTATTTATAGTTCATAGTGTTTTGCATGGTTTGCATACATCTTGCATATTTGGCATTGTGAGTGCTTTTAGGCGATTTTGGAGAAGTTAGACTTCGAAGTCGGGACATCTTCGAGCACATATGGTCAAGGAGGAATAAATGTGCAGAGTGGGCTAGAAGCCGTCTAGGACATCGACTCAGTAATATGGTATAGGCAGAGGCAGGAATCGAGCTAAGGCGAGATGGTGCAGAAGTGGGCTGTCAGGACATCGACTCGAGCACATATGGTCAGAAGGCGAGGCGAGCTAAGGCGGGAGATGGTGCAGAAGTTAGACTCGAAGCTGCTAGGACATCGACTCGAGCACATAGAATCAAGGCGAGGAATCGAGGCTAAGAGAGAGAGATGGTGTAGAAGTAGGCTCAGCCTATGCTCGAGCCAGGGGGTGGAGCGAAGAGCGAGGCGTCTTGGAGAATTTTGGCGAGCTCGAGCACACTGCTTTCGAGAACATATCGAAGATAAAGAGGAGTCTTGAGATTCAGCTGTACGATCAGTAGGAGGGTGAGGCTCAACATAAAAATGCAATCTTGATTTCACCACTTGACACACACACTTGGGACCTTATCCTGCACATATTTACCATTTGCCCATGGCGTTTTTGGGTTTTAGGACTTAGTATAAATACCTAATGTTTAAGACTTAAAGTTTAGTTTTTAACTTTAATTTCGAGTTTTTCAAGTGTTCTTCATCATTTCGCTTCGGATCTGTATCTTTGATTCTACTGAGTATTTGTGTTTGAATCTTCCTATTACATCTTTCTCTTATCTCTCTACTTATGCAAGTTATTTTGATTTCTGGGTTTATGATTATGCTGTTCTTCATGTGTGTTCGAGATGGTGTGTTCTTGAGGATGGGTTAGATTAGGTGTGGAATCTTAGTCTCTTAGGTGGTTTAAGTGTAGATTGTTTGATTATCCTTCTAAATCAGTGTTTTTAATGCTAATTTCTCTCTGATCAATCGAGATTAGAACTTAGGTGTTTTTCCTGGAAGGTGTTTGATAAAATGCTTGACTGAACTGATGTTAGAGATTTGCATACCAGCCTAAGGGATTAGTGTCTGGGTGTTTATTGACAATATTGAACTGAATCTTAATGCCTAGAGTAGATTTCGCCAAGGGATTGGGTCTGGAACTGGTCTAGCTTGAGGTTATTTATCACGGGTGGACTTAACTGGTTGTGATGTTTGATGTCTGGGAATAGCTTGATTGAGTTTTGTTAGACCACTGGGTAGGCTAAGAGGACACTTCGAGTCTACCCCATCCTTAGGAACTCTCTTGCATTGATTGATTTCTCTTTTTGTCTATACGTTATTTCTGTTCTCTTAGTATCACCTAGTCTAGATAGTATCTATTTTATTTTCATCTTCAGCCTCTGTCTGAGTTGTTAGAGTCTACATACTTTGCTTGGCTTGACTTGAATGACTTGATCTCATCCTTTTTGGTTAATATCTTCACCCTTATGGATTGACACCTTACTATACTACAACGAAACTTTGGTCTAGTAAGAAATTGACCTATATCAATCCCCTACGGTTATTAAGTATCCCAAACACTCGTTTGGCGAAATACGAAGTTCTTAATAGACTTATTTCTGGTACCGACGTGGTGATGGCACTCCTAAAATTCTTGCCAGAGCTGCAAAGTACGCTCATCTATCAAGCAACAAACATATCGACTATAGCTAATACGCACTTATATGTAGATCCTAAGCTTCAACTCACTCTCGTGGCGCTAAGAGCTTCTAATCACTCAACCACACCTATTGGATTCGGTTGTGCACTTAGGCATCACCTATAAGATATAACTTAGCATTAAGAGTGCATATAGGGTAGCTAGATGTTAAGAGGTTTTTATGCCTCTTCACAGGTTTCACACGAGAAATTAATCTCGAGAGTTTAACCCTTAAAACCGCAAATGCACTGTTAAATGCAATTGTAGTAATACGGGATCGATCCACAAGGAAATATAATAACTACATAGAAAATACAGATGCAGATCTAATCTAGATAGAAATAAAATAGAGTGGGGTTGAATCCTAATCTAAAATGATTGCGAAAATAAATAAACAGAAAATAAAGTAAATTAAATCTAAACTAAGAAAAAAATTAATTCTAAACTAAGCATAAACATAATTAAATTGCATAAAGTAAATAATAATCTAACTATGTACAAACTATGGGTGATAGTCTAAATCAGGAAACCTATCTCTAGAGTTCATATCTTATCTAAATAATTTATATTTGTCATTCTAGGGATCTTCCATAACTTGCTAGTCCACTCTCGTGTTATGCTAGACTCTATATCCAGATCCACTCTCGTGATAAACTGGGTATGCAATCTAACTTGGCCAAAGATAGATCTATAATTAATTCTGTCAAACAACAAATTTGACACTAGCTATGACTCTCTAGTATGTAGATCTGAAGGTGTGATCCACTCTCGTGGCATCAAACACTTCTAAATAGACAACTACACCTATTGGATTCAGTTGTACTCTTGAGTATCCCCCATGAGAGAATACTCAGCATTAATGTGAATACTAAAGTAGCTAGATCGGTTAAGTACAGTAATGAATCCTAAAACAAAGATCCCATCATTGACCACCACCCCATGTGGTCTAAAAGATCTAGACTCTTGTCTCTATTAGGTTACAGAGACAAGGTTTGACTTATAAAATAATAAACAAAACTAAAAAGGAAACTAATCTAAAGCAGTAATCAAAGCATAAACAAAAGAATAAGAACAAGTATTGACCTAAACAAGTATTGAGTCGTGTGTCCATGTAGCTCTTTGATCTCCTCGATAGTTTCCATAGTATCTGTAAAGTATAGATCGAGGTTGTATTTGAAAAGAGCTTCCTCGAATGTGTAATGGCTCGGGGATGCTCTTGACTAGTTCTTCGAAGCATTTTTTGTTGATCAGATTGATGAATCTTATTCTTCGTTGTTTTATGAATAGTTACAGCTCCTTATAATCTCATAGTCGGGTCCGTCGCTTCCTTGTACATGATTGTACCTCTGATATGTTGTCAAGGTAGCGTTATCGGTGTGTTCGGGATAAGGATCGATCATGATTGGCCGATATTTATGCATGATGCTACGACCATCCATCATTGAGGGTCAATGGGGAGGTCCAGTGCTCGAGGTAGCAGCATTATCGGTCAGGTTATATCAATGGGGACGTTTGACAGGTCTGGAATCGATCTGGATAGGTCGATGTCGCCTTCCAGAGCTTCGTTCTGGATGAGCATCGACCATGATAGGCCGATGTGATGGGTCAATGGGCCGGGAATCGACCCTGACTGGTCGATATGCTTGTTCGAGATTTTATTTAGGAAATCTCGGGTCAGCAATATCGACCCTGATTGGCCGATTTACAAGTCCGATTTCTCTGTTTTCGCTTTTTTCGGGTGACTTTTCTCCTTTCCTGATGATGGTCTTCAGTGTGATGATGTTCACATACTCCTTAAAGTTCATCTCAGGTTTCCCATGGAGCATACCGTGCGATCTTTGTGAGGACGAAGCAAGTTGGGTGGTTTGTGTTTCTAACACATTTATACGAGAAGCGAGTCCATCGAACTTGTTGTTGAGTTCATTACATATTCTATGTACATTATTGAAGCCTGAGATCTGACTGGCTTTGTTTGCCTCGAGAATGAAGCATTCCTTCATACTTCTCTCTTTGGTTGTAGATTYGTTCCTCCTTGTATTTGGTACATAATATGGTTTGTTAAATTGAGTGCTTGGTCTGAAACCTCCTTGTTGGAAAGAAGAGGTTGGTGCCTTCATGGGTGGGTACATCTGATCTTGTGGATTCTCCACATTGTTGCTTCGGCATGAGAGATTAGGGTGGTTCCGGTAGTTAGGGTTGAAACCACCTTGTATAGAGTTCTGACAAAGTTCACATCCACTCATTACTCTTGCTCCTCGTTAGCCTGTGCCCGGCATCAACTGTCGACAAAGTGAACATGTATCCTTGTACTTGTAGTACCTTGTCGACTTGTCGTTTGTGCTCTCTACCATCCTATCTTTCTTCATCGTCAGCCATGCTACAATCCTCGATCATAGTCTGCATAGTTAGTGTCACTTTGTGCCATATATTCTCTACCGTCATTCCATACTCACATCTTGCCTACTAGAAGTTACCGTTGCATGCGGTATCAAGTAGCTCGCGATACTTGGGCAAGAGTCCTCTGTAAAAAGTGCTCAGCAGCGACTCTTCACCAAATCCATGGTGTGGGCATTGAGATAGATACCCTTTGAAGTGCTCCCATGTGATCAAGCATCGAGCAGTGTTGTCTCGAATGGACCGTGCGGCGATTTGATGAACGCGGTGGAAAGCGTGGGTTTTGGCGTGGATGGGTGATAAGTGACCAGACTAGTGATGGAAGGGCTCGTGATACAGCTTGGGCATCCTATGCTTGCTGGGATTTTCGAAGCGAAGAAGAACAAAGGGAGCTAGCGGCGGCTTAAGCAAGGGAGCTAGCGGCGACCACTAGGTTGTTGCCTCGTTAAAACCTTCCTTAGTAAACCACGTGAGAGGAAACCTAAGGGTAGGAAGAGTACAATTCTAGTGATGTCTTTATGCCCGATCATGCTAGCGTGAGGACAACGGCGAAGTCACCGTCTTTGTCCGCATGAGGGCCACTCAGTTTGTGCGAGTATGGAAGCATTGAGGACTCTTGGCATCTCGGCTCCAAGATCACTCATGGATGTTTCTTGAATGTTGGTGGTGAACGGAAATGTCATTGGCTCGGCATTACCTTCGGGTGTGTCTGCGAGGCCCATGTAATAGAAAACCCAGGCCTTGAGTGAGTCCTTTGAGGCTTTGTTTGGGCTCGGGTCATTAGGCTCCTCGTGGGTGGATCTCCGGTGGCTTGTCCGGCTTCTGGATGTGCATTCTCCTTGAAAAGCCCTTCCGTCATCTAGTTACTTTGAAAGGAGATAAGTCAGTAACATTAAACGTAGGGCTAACGTGGAACTCACCAGGCAATTCGAGTCGGTAGGCATTGGCATTGATCTTCTCAACAATCTTGAATGGTCCGTCTCCCTTTGGCGCTAGCTTGGAGCTTCGCTTGTTTGGGAACCGCTCGGGCCGTAAGTGAAGCCACACCCATTCTCCCAGGGCAAACTCCATTTCTTTACGTCCTTTGTCTCTTTGGCGCTTGATTTACTCGTTCCTTCGGTTGAGGTTCTCCTTTACCTTCTCATGGATCTTCTTAACTTTTTTTGGCTTTGGCTATTCCGTCGATACTAACTTGATCGCCCATCAGTAGCTGAATAAGGTCTAATGGCGCTATAATGTGAAACCACACCGAAAGGGAAGAGCAGAGTGGTTATCACGATTATAAGCAAACTCAACCAAAGGTAAACACTCAACCCAATTTCTCAAGTTTTTACCGATACTCTAACCATCTCGCATGCCTCTCCTTCAGTGTGGTCTGACCTCGGAGGTGTTTGAGAGTCTCTTGATCGGTGTGAATCGCAAACTCTTTTGCTAGAAGGTAATGCTGCCAGGTTTCTAGCGATCGGACCAATGCGTATAACTCTTTTTCATACGTGTGGTAGTTGAGGATCGGGCCACTAAGCTTCTCACTGAAGTAGGCTATGGGTCTCCCTCCTTGATTCAAGACAGCTCCAATACCTAGATCTGAGGCATCACACTCAAACTCAAAAGTTTGGTCAAAGTTAGGTAAAACAAAAATCGGTGCATGAGTCAATCGGTCTTTAAGGTTTTTGAACGCAGTTTCTTGCGTCTCTCCCCACTAGAATGGCATATCTTTCTTTATCACAGGCGTCAAGGGAGCAGTGATGGTGCTAAAATCACGCACGAACCGGCGGTAGAAGCTAGTGAGGCCGGGAGAGCTTCGAACATGTCTGATGCTCGTTGGGGTCAGCCAATCCTGGATTGCTTTGATCTTCTCCTGATCCAAAGCCTAATACAAAGCCTAAGAAGACCAACTTGTCAGTATAAAAGATGCACTTTGCTAGGTTGGCGTAAAGGCCTTCCTTTCGAAGCGTTAATAACACTAATTCTAGCTGTTTAACATCTTCACACTCTACATAAATGAGAATGATATATCATGGTTTTGGATTTTTTAGCCATGATATAAGTTGTTTTTATCGAATATTTCTAGTGTTTTTGTATGGATTACTGAGTCTTTTCAGGTCTTAACGTTTGGGGACGAGTGGAGATTTTGGAACCATTTGGAGCTTTAGGCAAGCCAGAGAAAGTACCCGTTTGAAGCTGATCTGCGATCCATCCGTTCGATCGATACCGACATGTGACGAAGAAAGTACCGTTTTGAAGCTTTGGTATCGATCGACACCATCCGGTCGATCGATACGTCTTAGAGATAGAGAGATATCGAGGAAGAGAATTTTCACCATAAGAAGCGATACTTTCCCTTATTTACAAAGAGACCAGCTGCGTGTTTTTAGACCTATTAAGTAAGTTTTTTAGTCATTAGGTCAGGCGGACTTTACTTTGAACTTTGATTCTTGAACCACCATTGAGACTTAGCTTTTTGTGAGGACGGATCGAACTTTGTTCATCATAGAAGATCCCGAACCCTTGTTTTATTCTTTTGTTATATTTAATTTCATGATCATAGGTTATGTCTTGTTTTTCATCAATCATCTAGAGTAGTCTCATTTTAGGTTCAGGGTTTTCTCATATGGATTTCTCTGATTTTTTATGATTGATTTGTTAGGGTTCATAATCTGAATAGTTCTTCACCATAGGTTGTTCTCAAGGCTATTTCTAGTCGATCTAGAACATAGAACTTAGATTAATCGATTAGGCACGGCGGTACAATTGGAATCCGATAAAACCTAATGAGCAATTCGATTACTCGCAAAGATTTGGTTTAATCGGTGTGAACATATCAAACTTGAATTAATTGCTGGTTTAATGTGGATTTGCAAAGAGATTTGGAATTCTAGATTTTAGACTTAGTTAGTTTTAGCGATAGTTGGTTAACTATATTTTCGTGTTTGAGTTCAGAAACGGCATAATTGAATTGAACTTTAGCAGATTAATTGTTATTTATCATTGATTTCCTGAGAATTTCTAGTTTCCATATCAATCAACCTAAGTTTAATTCGATCATCTGTTTTCTCATCAATTATTTTGCACGATGCGCATCTTTCATCTATTAACGTGAGTTTTCTTGAGTTCTTGTGTTCGACCCTAACAGCACAGCGCTTTAGTATCGTTATAGATTAAGGCATATCAAATTTGGCCAGTTAGGGCTCAAATTCACCATTAGAATTTTAGTTGTCGATTTTGTCTAAGTTAGTCGTGATATCGATCGATACTCCATTGGTATGTCGATCGACACTGACGTCTGTTTAATTTTGGTTACTTATTTTCTCGTCTTTTGATTTTCGGTGTATGCATCAGCGTCTTCCGGAGAAAGAAGGACACACCATTGTCAAGTCTCTCACGATAGCGAGCTTGAGCGCATCAGACAAAGAAAATTCAGGTTGAGATGGATCTTCCATTGTGTTTGGTGTATGATGAAGAAGGTGGGCGTCCCTCAGCAACCTCACGCCGAGGCTGAGCGCTTGTCTGACCGGATCAATTCTATGCAAATCGTGCGGCAATCCGTATTCCGACTTTCGGAGGAATGACTTTGAGCTGAAGCACTTCACTCTTGTTGGACAGCACCCCTTCACCGGTCTCACTTGAGCACCCTATGGATCACATCGAGAATTGAAGATTTGGTCACCGTATGAAATCTGATGGTACCACAGGAATACCTCTTTTGTAGCTCTTTCCATACTCTCTTGGTGGAGAGGCAGCTTCTTGGGCAACTACCTCCTGGATCTCGCTACTTAGAGCGAAACGAACGCATTCTGAACAATTTATGACGATGCGAGATCGGGCTCGGGAACAAGATCTCAATTTTCGCGAGGGACCAAGCAGCTCTAGGCTACTTGGGTGCGATTCGAATCTACGGAGAGACTGTCCGCACCACGGTTTCAGTCGAAGTTCAACTGCTCGGGATCTTTTACAGATGGATTGATTGGCGTATCAGGTTACGGATTCTGCAGCAGGAACTTCAACACTAGTTCCAACCGATGCTGTGAAGCTGATTGAGAACTTGGCGTCATGCACCAAGAATGCTGATTTCGGCAGCTCTAGTGTTGCTGATGGTTGCAATTGCTGAGGTTCGAGCTGGACGATGCACAACCTCTTAGTGGGAAAGACGAAGAAGGCAGTACATTTTGCTGAGGAAGTAGGAACATTGAAGATGAGGCGAGAGGACGTTAACTACATTGGTGGTTCGGTTTTCAGGGTCAGCGATATGGTTACGACTTCAACAACAATCAGCAAGGTGGTTCAAGTCGGAGGTAACCAATCTGGTTTTGGTGCCCACTTTCGCTTGCAAAACAGTGGTGATTTTTGATATGTTTGCATTTTGCATCGTTTAGCTTGCATAAATCATATGCGTTTTTGGTTATTCACCCGTTCTTGTTATTTATTCCGAGTTTTGCATACTTAGAGTGTTTTGCATGGTCATACATCCTGCATATTTGGCTTGTTACAGGTACTTTCGGGTGATTTTGGAGAAGTTAGACGAAGCTGTATGCACGTCTGCTCGAGTCCATCTGAGCGATCGTGATCGAGTCCGGCGAGCGAGAAGCTGTCTGGACATGCTGATCGAGTCCGTGCAGAGCAGAAGCTGTCTGGGACATGCTGATCGAGTCCGTGCTGGATACCCATGCAGACGTGATCGAGTCGAGCAGGAGATGGAGCGAAGCTCGGCTCGAGTACCTATGCTGGCTGTATGATCAGCGAGAGACAAAGGTGGCGTCTTGAAGTTTTAGAACCCAGCTCGAGCCCCTGATCAGTGGACTACTCAAGCTCATCTCAGAAAAATGCAGTCTTGATTTTACATGCTTGAGCATACCACTCGACTCATCAGAAAAATGCAGTCTTGATTTCGTGTTTGAGCACGCACTCGACCAAGACTTAGCCGAGCTGGACCTTATCACATTTTTACTATTTTCGCATGGCGTTTTAGGGTTTTTAAGACTTAGTATAAGTACTAATGTTGGGTTAAGACTAGGGGACTACGTTTTTCTAAATATTTCGAGTTTTTCCTTGTGTTCTTCTGTTCTTAGTTTCCGGAACTTGTAATTCGATTTCTTCTTGTTAGTTGAGTTTGTTCATACGTTACATCATTTCTACTTCTATTTCTATCATTTATGCAAGTTTTTATGATTTTTGGGTTTGTGTTCTTGATGTTCTTCATGAGTTTTGAGTAGTCATTAGGGTTCTTGAAGATGGGATAAATTAGGTGTAGAATCTTGGTCTTTCGAGTGGTTTAAGTGTAGATCGTTTGATTTCCCTTAAATCAGTGTTCTTAATGCTAGTTTCCTTCGATCGTGAAATTAGAACTTAGGTGTTTTCCACGAAGGTGTTTGATAAAATGCTTGAATGAACTGATGTTAGAGATTTGCATACCTAGCTAAGGGATTAGTTGTCAGGGTGTTTATCGCATATTGAACTGATTCGTATTGCACTGCTAGGGTAGATTCGCCAAGGATTGGGTCTGGAACTGGTCAGTTTGAGGTTACTTACTGCACAACTGGTTTTGATGTTTGATGTCTAGGGAATAGCATTGAGTTTTGTTAAACCACTTGAACAGGCTAAGAGGACACAGGTCGATTACCCCATCCTTAAACTTCTCTTGCATTGTTGAAATTCTTCTAGTCTTATATCTTTCTTTACCCCCATATGCTATTTCTGTTATTGCTTGGTTCCTGCTAGTTCTTGTTAGTCTATCGGTGCTATTTTAGTGTCCATTCTAGTTTTTGTCTAGGTTGCTAAACCCCAATCTGCTATTTGCTTGAGCGACTTGAATTGCTTAATCGCATCCTTTTGGTTAATATCTTCACCTTATGGATTGACACCTTACTACTACGAAAACTTGACAGTAAGAAATTGACCTATCAATTTCTTTCGATCGGTAATTCAGCTTACCAACCGCATTCTCCGAGGTCTGAGTGAGCGGAGATCATCTTGGAACAAATTCTGCGAGGGACAGAAAAGATGACTGGAGGTTTAATGGGAAGCTAGACTGACTATACGGACCTGAATGGCAAGATTGAGGCATTGAATGCATCATGAAAGCTTGAGACTCAATTGCTCGGACATAGCTGCTGTGAGAAGGCAAGAAGGATTTCTTCCAGGAAGAGACTGAAGCTCAAGAGCTCACATCAGCGCCATAAGTCTAAGTGGAAAAGTGGTAAATTCGGGAGTTAGTCGACTCGTGTGGCGTCTAGTAAAAAATTGACTATACCAATTTGGCGCCGTTGCCATTTGGGTGTTGTTTACTTGATTAGGATTTCAATATTCTAGATCAAGTTCTTTTACAGTTCTTAAACACTAACTTGATGTCTTTGCATTTTCAGGTACACATCCACTGCATGCAGATCGAGAGGAAGCGAGCTCCCCCATCGACAATATTGACGTTACCACACAGGTTGGCCTTGAAAACATCTAAGGCGAACATCGAATCCACTCGGTATGGAAGATCAACCACAGGTTCAAGACCTCTGTGAGGAGGCCCCGTTTGATAGGAGCGGAGATGCCTGCAACACTCATGACAAGGCATTGTCCTCACTGGTACGAACAATTTCGAGATCGAGCAGCTTGATCAGCATGGTCTTGAACAACAAGTTTCATGGACTACCTGGAGGACCCTCTTGATCATCTGGATGAGTTCGATAGGCTCTGAGCCTTACCAAGATCGGGGTCAGTGAAGATGGTTTTGGCTCTTTCCCTTACTCTCAGGTGACCAGGCCCATCAGGAAAAGACTGCCCCATGGATCCATCCATCACCTCATGGGACGATCAGAAGAAAGCCTTCCTGGCCAAATTCTTCTCCAACGCCAGACAGACGCTAGGAATGAAATTTCTGGATTTACCTGAATGACGGTGAAAGTTTCAGTGAATGCTGATCGCTTCAGGTTACACTACTCAATGTCCTCACCACGGCTTCAGTAAGGAGTCCTCTTAGCACTCTGCAGGCGTTTTCCGATGGTCCGCATGCTTCTCGATACCGCCAAGACTGGTAACTTCCTCAACCAAGATGTTGATGCTGGATGGCACTCTGTGGAGAATCTAGCCCAATCTGATGGTAACTACACTGCTGAGTATGATAGGAGTGTCCGCCAAGTATTGTCCGTGATGATCAACCATCAAGGCCTTGATGCTAAGTTAGATCAACAACTACAGCAGAAGAAACAAGTCCATTTGCTTCCGAGGACATGCTTCCAGGTTCAAGATGGGAGTGATAGTCTGAGGAGGTCAACTATGTGCGTAATCGTATCGTACAACAAAGGTTTTATCAATTACAAGAACAACCCGACTGTCCTACAGAGTACCAATGTGTAACCCTCAAGATCAAGTCTACCCACCTCAACAACCTCAGTCCTAAGCCTTTCATTCCCTACAATCCGCAGAACTTTGCCCCTAAACCGCCTTTCAGAGTCATCACCAACACCGGAACCCTATGTCCACCACCCGGCTTTCCTCCGTCTCACCACGCCAGCCTTCTATCGCTCCAGATCAGTAAACGCCTTTGCTGCAGCAACTCCTACAGTAGCAGCTGGTGTACTTGACACAGCCCAAGAAGTTTGTGAACTTAAAACCCGATGGACTACACCTACAATGATCTTAACAGCAAGTTTGAGTCTCGCAGTCCAAGATCGCTCCATCGAGGGCAAGACAGCTTCATCCTCTAACACTTCCCAACTCCCTGTAAAGTGGTCCGTAACCCTAGGACTACGCCACAATGCCATCACTTTGAGAAAGGAGTTACCTGAGAGGGAAGGATCTCCTGCAATCACTGGACAGTGAGGATCAAGACGGGAGGATTTGGTTCTCAAAACGACTCAAGACAAGAGTCCCACGCCTCTGAGCACCCCAACTCGACCTGAATGGTCAAGACAGCCTACCTCCCGCACTAAATCTCGTGATTTTAGAGGAAGGGCACCATATGTCCCTCCTCCTTACAAGCCCAAATTGTCTTTCCCAAAGAGGTTTAAGTAGACTTAATGGAGAAACATAAACAAATCTTTGATAAGCATATCAAGGAAGCCGAGATCGTTGCTCTCTCATTGATGCCTTCTCCATGGTACCTCGCCTAT
This sequence comes from Boechera stricta, assembly GCA_018361395.1. Classification (NCBI taxonomy): domain Eukaryota; kingdom Viridiplantae; phylum Streptophyta; class Magnoliopsida; order Brassicales; family Brassicaceae; genus Boechera; species Boechera stricta. Next base: position 7,099,928 of record CM031541.1, read on the forward strand.
CAAGTTTTCAAGTGATGCAAGAATGAGAAAGACAGAAGCGTTCAGTGGTATGGTTCTATCGGAGGAGTGCGGCCCATCATTCAGAAGAGTCGTCGAAGAGAAGTTAGGCGACCGGGTTCTTTCACTTTACCGTGTCTCTAGGTCCTAGTTTTCAAGAAATCTCTCTGTGATCTTGGAGCATCTATCGTCTTATGCCACTCTCGGTTGCAGGAAGCTAGGATTCAGCAGCTATAAGTCATGACATCTCTCGGTGCTTGCAGACGGATCAATTAGGACTCTCATGGTATCTAGCAGATCTCCCTCGATGGTTGGTATAGTGGAGATACACAGATTTTATAGTTCTTGAAATGGATGAAGAACAAGATCCTCGATTAGGGCAGACCTTTCCTAGCTACGCCGGTGCAGTCATTGATGTCGAAAAGGGAAGATCGATCTCAATCTTGGGAATGATCTCAAGATGACATTTGATGTCGAGGAGACCATGAAAGCCGGAAATAGAAGGACAAGTCTTACATATTGAGGTAATGGACAAGCTTGCTGATGAGCTTCGGAGGAGCTTAATCAAGATGATCACCTTGACGGCCTTAACCAAGAGTGGTAAGGATGGGTATTTGCATGAAGAGACAGGGGTATGAGATGATTTTAGACTCACAGATTCGGAAGAGTCGGGCGGGTTTGAGGAGCGATAGGGGCCAACACGAGAAATTCATGCTCGAGGACACCAAGCTCGACCAGCGGACTACCACATCCATAAGCGACTCAGTATCCAGCTCGACCGCAGACCAGGCAGACGACTCTGCGGCAGGGCAGTCGAGCTACTGAGCACAAGGTAGACCTCAAACCTCTTCCTTCAGGCTAGGTACTTTCCTTGGACCAAACTCTACTTACCCAATCATAGTAAATGACATGCTGAATGATGATGAGTTGATTTTGTTGTTGATTGAGTTGAGGAAGTATAGGAAGCATAGGATACTCTCTTGATGATATAAAGGAATTTCACCAGCGCTCATAGAATCCATCTGGAAAATGAATCATATGCTAGTATTGAACCCCAGAGGAGATTGAATCCTAATTTAAAAGAAGTTGTTAAAAAGGAAATTCTTAAGTTGCTAGGGGCTGGAATCATATACCCCATATCTGATAGTACTTGGATTTCACCTGTGCATTGTGTACCTAAGAAGGGAGGCATTACTGTGGTTAGGAATGATAAGGATGAATTGATACCCACTAGAACTATCACTGGCCATAGAATGTGTATCGATTACAGGAAGTTAAATGCTGCATCTAGGAAAGATCATTTTCCATTGCCATTCATTGATCAGATGCTAGAGAGACTTGCTAATCATCCATATTACTGTTTCTTAGATGGATATAGTGGTTTCTTTCAAATTCCTATTCATCCTAATGATCAAGAGAAAACTACATTCACTTGTCCATATGGAACATTTGCATATAGGAGAATGCCTTTCGGTCTTTGTAATGCACCTGCTACTTTTCAGAGATGCATGACTTCTATATTCTCGGATTTAATAGAGGAGACTGTTGAGGTATTCATGGATGACTTTTCCGTGTATGGCTCTTCTTTCTCCTCCTGTCTTTTGAACCTTTGCAGGGTACTCACTAGGTRTGAAGAGACGAATCTGGTTCTGAACTGGGAAAAGTGCCACTTCATGGTCGGAAGGATCGTCTGGGCTAAAATTTCTGAGAAAGGTATAGAGGTAGACAAGGCCAAGGTGGACGTGATGATGCAGCTGCAACCACCCAAGAATGTCAGGGATATCAGAAGCTTCTTGGGGCATGCTGGATTTTACAGAAGGTTCATCAAGGACTTCTCAAGGGTAGCCAGACCACTGACAAGGCTGTTATGCAAGGAGCAAGAGTTTCTGTTTGATATAGACTGTTTGAACAGCTCAAAGGAAGCCTTGGTCACTGCTCGATAGTCAAGCACCAAACTGGGACCATCCATTTGAGATCATGTGTGATGTCGTGACATCTTTGTAGGGGCTGTGGAAAGGATTGAGAAAAACTACGTGATCTCTATGCAAGCAGGCGCTTGATGATGCTCGAGAATCTATCTGACAGAGAGAAGGAGTTGTTGGCTGTGGTTTTGCTTTTGAGAAATTTAGAAGCTATCTGGTTGGGTCTAAGGTGATAGTCTATACTGATCATGCACTTAAGACATATCATCTAAGAAGGATCTTAAGCCAAGCTGCTCGGATGGATACTCCTTCTTGAAGTTTGACATGGAAATTGTTGATAAGAAGGGAATAGAGAATGGTGTGGCTGATCACTTGTCAAGGATGAGGATAGATGACCCAGCACTGTTGATGACACCATGCTGACGAGACTCTAGATCTTTGTTTTACGTGATAGGAGTGAAGGACATTGGTATTCGATCTAGCTAATTTCCTTGCATGTGGTGAGTTACGATGATCTTGGCCTACGAGAAAAAGAAGTTTCTGAGAGATGTCAAGCACTACTTGGGAACCTTTCTATCTGAGAGAGAGCATATGGTAGTTCGAGTGCCTGAGAGCGAGGTTCAGGGGTGCTTGAGCACTCATGGGTCTGCTTATGGAGGACACTTTGCTACGTTCAAGACTGTTCAGAAGGTGCTTTCACCAATGTAGCGATCCTTGCCGAAGAATGGGAAACATCAGCGAAGGAATGAGATGCCCGAGGCAATTTTGGAAGTGGAGGTGTTTGACGTTTGGGGGATTGATTTTATGGGTCCTTTCAACCCACCATCTTCTGGGAACAGCTACATCTTGGTAGCTGTTGATTATGTCTCGAAGTGGGTTGAAGCCATAGCTTGCCACGATGATCTGGAGTAGTTACGAAGATGTTGAAGGTCATTTTTCCCAGATTTGGTGTGCGAGTTGTTATCAGTGATGGGGTCTCACTTCATCAAGCTCTTTGAGAATCTTACGAAGCATGGGGTAAAAGCACAGGTGGCTACACCATATCACCCCCAGACCAGTGGTCAAGTAGAGGTGTCCAACAAGCAGATCAAAGCCATCCTGGCTAGAGTAGTGGGCGTTTCAAGAAGAGATTGGTCTGCTAAGCTGGATGAAACCCTCTGGGCGTACAGGACAGCATTCAGACTCTATAGAGGCGAAACGCCATTCCAGGCTCCTTCTGATGCTTGTCACCTACCTGTTGAAGTTGAGTATAAGGCGTTATGGGCAACGAAACTTCTGAATTTGGATATCAAGTCTGCCCAGGAAAAGAGAGTATTGGACCTGCATGAGCTAGAAGAGATCAGGCTGGATGTATGAGTTCTAAGATCTACAAAGAAAGAACAAAGCCTTCCATGACAGAGAATCTTGCCTGAGGAGTTCAAGGCTGGTGATCAAGTCCTCTTTTCAATTCTCGACTCAGCTGTTTCAGCTCGAAGTCTAGATGGTCCGGACCGTTTTCTGTCAAGGAAGTTTCACCCTACGGAGCGATCACCTTATTTGGAAAGGGAGGAAACGAATTCACAGTGAATGGACAGAGGCTCAAACCCTATCTAGCTGATACCATCATTCCAGAAGGAACTTGATTCCTCGGATGAGCCTTCCACTTTGAGCAAAACAGGAAGTCAAGCTTAGTGATATATCATGGATTTTACCGTTTTTAGCCATGATATAAAGTCGTTTTATCGAGTCTTTCTAGTGCTTTTCTATCATTTTAGAATCTTTTCAGGTTTTAGCACGTTTGGGACGAAATGGAGATTTTGGAGACATTTGGAGCCTTTTTGGAGCAAACCGAAGTACCGTTTTGAAGCTTTAGCATCTATACACCATCATGGTATTGATCGATAATAATCAACAGCGTAGAGAGAGATTTTCAAGGAAGCCCATAAGAAGCCCAATCTTTCCTTATTTACAAGAAGCCCAGCTCGTGTTTTTGACTATTTAAGCAAACTCTTAGTCTTTAGGTTAAGGAGACTTTACTTTGGAGGCTTTTGTGAGGAGACGGATCAAGACTTTGTTCATCATAGAAGATCGAACCCTTGTTTTTATTCTTTTGTATATTAATTTCATGATCTATTCAGTTATGTCTTGTTTTTCATCAATCATATGAGTAGTCTCATTTTAGGTTGAGGGTTTTCTCATATGGATTTCTCGATTTATGATAATTGATTTGTTAGGGTTCAAAATCTGAATAGTTCTTCACCATAGGTTGTTCTCATATTTCTAACTGATCACTTAGAATATAGAACCTGATTAATCGATTAGGCACGGCAGTGCAATTGAGTATCTGATAAAACTAGGGTGAAATTGGATTATCTGAGATTTGGTTTAATCGAATTGTGAACATATCAAACTTGAATTGATTGCTGGTTTACTGTGTAGGATTTGCAAAGAGATTTGGAATTTTAGACTTTAGACTTAGTTAGTTTTCGCGACAGTTGGTTAACTATACTTTCGTGTTTGAGTTCAGAAGACGCTTAATTGAATTGAACCTTAATTGATTAATTGTATTTCATTGATTTCTGAGAATTTCCAGCTAATCCTTCCAATTAAATCAACAATGATATATTTCGTTCTTAATTTCTTGTCTAACGTGATTTGCTTAGCTTAATCCTCACTAAATTATTTATTGTGTGAATTTTCTTGAGTTCTTGTGTTCGACGATATACTGCAGCAACTTTGTACTTTTAGGGTATTAATTTGAGCATATCAAATTTGGCGCCGTTAATAAAAATTCACCTTTAGAATTTTAGTTGTCGATTTTGTCTAAGTTAAATGTCGTATCGTCGATACTCCATTGGTATCGATCGACACTGAACGTCTGTTTTAATTTTGGTTACTTATTTTCTCGTCTTTTGATTTTCAGGTGTATGCATCAGCGTCTACCGGAGAAAGAAGGACACACCACTGATCATCTCTCGACACCAGCAGGCTTGAGCGCTGTCGGACAAGAAGACTACGGTTGAGATGGATCTTCCACATGGTTTGGTGCATGATGAGGAAGGTGGGCGTCACCTCACGGCGAGGCTGAGCGGACGCTTGAGTACAACCGACGGATCAATTCTATGCAAATCGTGCGGCGATCCGTATTCCGACTTTCAGAGGAATGACTTTGAGCTGAAACCTGTTTACTTCGCTCTTGTTGGACAGCACCCTTCACGGCCTCTCTCATGAGCACCCTATGGATCACATCGAGAGTCGAGGACTTGGTCACGGTATGAAACGATGGAGTACCACATGAATACCTCTTTTGTAAGCTCTTTCCATACTGGTGGAGAGGCAGCTTACTGGCTGACTACTTTTGGATCTCGCCACTTGGAGCACACCAGAGCATTCACAATTTCTATGGCGATGCGAGATCGGAGGAGCTCAACAAGCTCTCAATTTCTCAAGGTCACAGAAGCACTCAAGGCTGCTTGGGTGCGATTCAGATCTACCAGAGGCATGTCCACTGCAGGTTTCAGTCAAGTTCATGGGATCTTTACGAGAGGGATTGATTGGCGTGTCAGATGGCACTGGATTCTGCAAGCAATGGGATTCAACACTAGGATTCAAATCTGTGAAGCTGATTGAGAACTTGGCGTCTAGCATAGCACCAAGAATGCTGATTTGAGGGAAAGCAGGCTCGCTAGTGTTCTTGACGGTTCGTTCGAGGTTCAGGCGAAGCTGGACACGATGCACAACCTCTTAGTGGGAAAAGGCGAAGAAGGCTGTACATTTTGCTGAGGAAGTAGGGAACATTGAAGATGAGGCAGAGGATGTTAACTACATTGGTGGTTCGGTTTCAGGGTCAGCGATTTGGTTCAACAACAACCAAAACTTGACACAATCACAAGGTGGTTACAAGTGGAGGAGGTAACCAATCTGGTTTTGGTGCCACTCAATTCACCAAAACCACTTGAGCGGTGATTACTCCTTGATACTGGTAATTGACACCAACCGCATTCTCCAGAGGTCTAGAGGTAAGGCGGAGATCCTCTTGGAACAAATTCTGCGGGGACAACAATGACATGTGGATTTGAAAGCTGGATAATTTATACACTGATCTGAATGGGAGAAATCCATCTCTTTGAAAAAATCGAAGATGCTGAAAATCAAATACGACATCAGCAGCGTCAAGGGAAAGATAGTTCAACCACAGCATGGACATGTCAATGCAATCACCTCGAGCTCTAGAGAAGAGGATTTTGAGCCTGAGATGACTGTGTTCGTATTCAGTGATACTAGTATCGACCGATACCTGCMTGGTATCGATCGACACCAACCTGCAGAGATACAAAACTCCAAAGATCGATCGACACTCATCGGTAACGGTCGATACCCTTCAGGCTGAATCGATAACTGAGAAAAGGACGAGATGGTTGAGGAACGGGTATACAAACCAAAGCTCGAGGCATTGAATCTGTCGCAGTAAGAAACTCGACTCACCGCAGCTGTGAGAAGACAAGAGGGGTTTCTTCCAGGGAAGACTGAAGATCCAAGAGCTCACATCAACGCCATAAGTCTAAGAAGTGGAAAAGTGGTAAATTCAGGAGTTAAGCAAAYTCCAATAGCTGAAAATCCCCGATCTTGCTGAGATGACGAGTGGGATGATGAAAGTCCCAGTATCGATCGACACCATCCCGATCGATACCGACAAGGCTCAAGGAGGATGTTGAACTGTCAAAGAAAGGGTCTACAGTAAGTTGCCCTATCCTATTATTCCCAAGCTGACGAGGAGTGGGAGCTGCTAAGCAAGAAAAAATGGTGCAAGACCTCCGTTGATACACCACCACCGCTGAGCTGACAAAGAGGGAAGACCCAGGAAATTTCGCCCATGCTCCATCTCTGAGTAAACTTCAAGGAGTCCTCTGACTCAGGTCTAGTGTCAACGCCATGTCGATGGCGATCAGAGAGATTGAAAGCTGATATGAGATCTCCTAACACGCCTCACATACGCGATTCTTCTAGCTCCTCCCTTACGCTACAATTATCGATTTACCTGTTAAAATGGAGATTGTCGATTCCTACTGATTTTCAGGTCAGGAGATGAGCCAAGGATCCAAGGTGCCCTTGATTTTGGGAAGACCATTTATGGCTACTGTCGCGATCATGGACACGCCTAATAAGAGAATCTCTTTCTTCGCATTGACGGAGACGCCTTCTACGATGCCATTCCTTCTGAGGAGCACCTGCATATGTCTCGCATCACCATTACCTCGAGACTCTGATGATCGATCGCCGATGAGTCTTATGATGAACCAAAAGTCGCAGATGTTTCAAATGAACCCCCAACACCCCAAGAAAGTTGTGGAGAAGACCAAGGCAACAAAGAGGAAGGCGACGAGCAAGAAGATCAACTAGCTGCTAATTTCACTTTGATTCCTCAAGTGTGATGGAGATTCGATCGAATATAAGGTGAAGTGCAAGCACCTCGACCTTCTCTAAGGCTGAAGTTCTCATTCCTAGAGATGAAAGAGAAAGAAGAGGATATGATGAGCAAAACTTGAAGCTGGAGATGTCTGTCATGGAGCTTATTTCGAGTGAGTTCTCCACCTTGTCCCGACGATATCTTAGTCAAAGTCAAGCTCGTGACATTAAACAAGCGCTTAGGGAGGCAACCCACCTGGTAAGTCTATAAATATGAGTTTTTGTTTTTGTGTTTTGTTGTGTCTTGCGAATCAGGTCGGAAGAAGGATGGTCGTTTGTTCAGACGATCGACACCACCTGGTATCGATCGACACCACCGGTAACACCTCTGTTCTGACCTATTTCGCTTTTGTCCATTGATTTCTTTCACCTTCGGCTTGACACACACGGTTGTTTAAGTCTGGGGAGGTAGTTACGACATTTGTTCATTTTGTTTTCTAAAAAAAAAAAAAAAAAAAAAATTTTTTTTAATTGGGTCAAAAAAACTTAGAGTTTTCTGAGTGTGCTTGGCTTTGTTGTTCTGATTTTGCTTTTGAGTGACCACTGCATGTGATTAGTTTCAGTTCGACTAATGAAAATCCAAGGATAACCAGCCAGCTAGAAATCACTCATGTCTCCAGCAAGGTTCTTCACAAGCTTTAGCCAAATTTTGCACTTCATCTACGCGGTTAGTGTTCTTAGAGCTTGATTCATCATTCATATCTGGCTAAGGAACCCATCATGTTTGAAAATTGTGGTATATCTCTCCCGTGAAAATTGTTGGATACATATTGCTAAAACAGTAAAATATATATAAAAGATGAAATGATTTCCGCCGAGTAGGGGTAGGAAAATTTCCTATGACCCCATTATTCTACTTGGATAAGGAATGATCACACGAACTGAGGGTAGGAAAATTTCCTATGACCCCATTATTCACCTAAGACTTTTGATACATGAGAGGGTAAGAACCTGGGATTCGTAGCAAACACTATCAATACTGCTCGACCTTGATTTTGTATGTTCAGATATACCTGCATTGTTGAAATCTAATAAGAACTGATTATGAAATAAGTCTGGGGAGATGAATACCGAAGCAATAAATGTTGTCAATAAATGGTTCTTGGCTATGATATTGTATGGGCAAGAATCTAGAAAGTTCTTGAACACGATTGCAGCGATGAAACGGCTAGAGCAGTGAATAGTGTGAGATAGTAAGTGAAATCGAAGTGGGGTTCCTACGAGAAGTACATGGTGGTTAGATCTCGAGCGATCAAAGGTATGGCGCTGGGAAAAGGGCCATTACAACGATTTCGTAACAGTTCGATCTCTAAGGTTTTTCAAACCTCTTCTCTAACTTAGTTTCTGTTTTGCTTGAGGGCAAGCAAAAGGCTAAGTCTGGGAGTTGATATATCATGGATTTTACCCGTTTAGCCATGATATAAGTCGCTTTATCGAGTCTTTCTAGTGCTTTTTCTATCATTTAGAGTCTTTTCAGGTTTTAGCACGCTTTGGGACGAAATTGAGATTTTGGAGACATTTGAGCCTTTTGGAGCAAACCAAGAAAGTACCTGTTAAGATCGATCGACACCATCATGGTATCGATCGATACCGACGTAATCAACGCTAAGAGATTTTGCCCATAAGAAGCCCAATCTTTCCCTTTATTTACAAAGAAGCCAGCTCTGTTTTTAGACCTATTTAAGCAAACTCTTAGTCTTAAGTTAAGAGACTTTACTTTGAGAGTTTTTGAGGGAGACGGACAAGACTTTGTTCATCATGTAGAAGATCCCAACCCTTGTTTTTATTCTTTGATATACTTAATTTCATGATCTATTCAGTTATGTCTTTTTTTCATCAATCATGTCGAGTAGTCTCATTTTAGGTTCAGGTTTTCATATGGATTTCTCTCGATTTATGATAATTGATTTGTTTAGGTTCAAAATCTGAATAGCTTCTTCACCATAGGTTGTTCTCAAAGCTATTTCTAACCTGATCACTTAGAATATAGAACCTAGATTAATCGATTAGCACATAAGGCAATTGAGTAATCTGATAAAACCTGTGAGCAATTGATTATCGCAAAGAGATTTGGTTTAATCGAATCAGAACATATCAAACTTGAATTGATGCTGGTTTACTGTGAAGATTTGCAAAGAGATTTGGAATTTTAGACTTTAGACTTAGTTAGTTTTCGCAACGACAGTTGGTTAACTATACTTTCATGTTTGAGTTCAAGAACGACGCTTAATTGAATTGAACCTTAATTGATTAATTGTCATTTATCATTGATTTCCTGAGAATTTCCCTGAGCCTAATCCTTCCCTTGATTAAATCAACCCAATCGTATTTCGTTCTTCTAATTTACTGTCTAATCGTGATTTGCTTAGCTTAATCCTCACTAAATTATTTATTGTGTGAATTTTCTTGAGTTCTTGTTCGACCTCGATATACTGCAAAGAATCGCTTTAGTACTTTTAGGTATTAATTTATCACTTAGACTTTAAACAAGCTCACTGGGAGAAGTCCCATGTCTTCTCTGTACATATTTCTTTGCCTTAGTTTTTAAAACGTCAAATAAGTATGCTAAGCTATTTTGATTTTGTCTTGATTGTGTGATTTCAGGAAAGCATGAGAGGTGGATCATAAACCTTAGGAGGGAATTTTCAAAATTCAAAATTTTGACATGTGGACCCGAGTCAGAGGTGTCATGGTCGAGTCAGTGCTCACATGGTCGAGTGCAGAGGCATCACGGACGTGTCAGAGAAATGACGACTCGAGCCCACACTCTTTCAACACGCCCCACACTCGACCCACACACGCTCCTCCTTGTCCTTTGTCCCCTCCCACTTGTCTATACAAGCCAAACTCGATTCAGAAGGTGCCAAAGAAGCGTCCACTCGGTCAAAAAGGTGTCAGAGAGGTGACGACTCGAGCCCACACTCCTTCAACACGCCTTCAAGCTCGATCCCACACTCCACTAGCTCGAGCCCACACGCTTTCAACACGCTCCACCTTGACGATCTCGACTCGGCTATAAATACCGAACTCGACTCCATACTTTACTCACACCACAAACACTCTCAATCCTCTCTCTTTCATTTCCAGAAATCTCTCAAATTGTTTTGCGCTTCTGAGGCTTATCCTCACCATCTTGAAGTTTTTCGCCCTTATCGATCGAAGTCTCAGGTATGGACCCGCCAAGCCTCGCTGCATGTCAGCTAAAGCGCTCGCCCGAAACTTCCAGAGGTGGAGGAAGAGCCATACTCCAGTCGAAGAGAAGGAACAAGCCGAAGAACAAGAGCAAGTTGCAGTACCCATGGAGTATGAATTCACACGATCGACCACGTATGCCCAATCCCAAGGATCAAGCCAGAAGGGCTGGAAGTCTCGCTGAGCACCCACACCGAGCCGAAACAGCAGTCACCCGGTCACGCTGAGGAGACAAGAACAAATAGGCTATCCCGCATCTACGTGGTAAACAGAGGAAGACGAGCCTCAGCGATAAGGAAGCCTCGGCGGAGAGCACCCACGCCGAGAGGTCGGGACAAGCTACTACGTACGACAAGAAGCTCACTCAGCCAAAAGTGAAGGAAAAGCACCAATCAAGCCGAGTATGCATCAAGATGGTTGATATATCATGGTTTTTACCCGCTTTTCAGCCATGATATAAGTTGTTTTATCGAGTCTTTCTAGTGTTTTTGTATCGCTCGAGTCTTTTCAGGTCTTAGCACGCTCGGGACTAAATTGGAGATTTTGCATTTGGAGCTTTTGGAGCAAACCAAGAAAGTACTGCTTTGCAAGATCGATCGACACCATCATGGTATCGATCGATACCGCATCAACGCCAGAAGAGATTTTCAAGGAAGCCCATAAGAAGCCCAATCTTTCCCTTTATTTACAAAGAAGCCCACGTGTTTTTAGACTATTTAAGCAAACTTTTAGTCTTGTAAGGAGACTTTACTTTGGAGAGTTTGTGAGGGAGACGATCCAAGACTTTGTTCATCATGGAAGATTCCGAACCCTGTTTTTATTCTTTTGATATACTTAATTTCATGATCTATTCAGTTATGTCTTGTTTTTCATCAACCATGTCTCAAGTAGCTCATTTTAGTTCGTGGATTTCATATGGATTTCTCCGATTTATGATAATTGATTGTTAGGTTCAAAATCTGAATAGTTCTTCACCATGTCGTTCTCAAAGCTATTTCTAACCTGATCACTTGAATATAGAACCTAGATTAATCGATTAGCACGACAAGCACCAGACCGATAAAACCTGTAGCAATCGATTATCTCGCAAAGAGATTTGGTTTAATCAATGAACATATCAAACAATCATCTGGTTTACTGTGTAAGATTTGCAAAGAGATTTGGAATTTTGACTTTAGACTTGCTTAGTTTTCAAGAACTAGTTGGTTAACTATACTTTCATGTTCGAGTTCAAGAACGACGCTAATTGAATTGAACCCATTGATTAATTGTCATTTATCATTGATTTCCTGAGAATTTCCGAGCCTTATCCTTCCCTCGATTAAATCAACCCAATCTCGCTCTTCTAATTTACTGCCTAATCGTGATTTGCTTAGCTTAATCCTCACTAAATTATTTATCGTGAATTTTTCGAAGTTCTGTGTTCGACCGATATATGCAAGAATCAGTTTTTAGTGGTATTAATTTGAGCATATCACTTAGAGACTTTAAACAAGCTCACTGGGAGGAAGTCCCATGTCTATCTCTGTACATATTTCTTTGCCTTAGTTTTAAAACGCCAAATAAGTATGCTAAGCTATTTTGATTTTGTCTTGATTTGTGATTTCAGAAAGCATGAGAGGTGGATCATAAACCTTAGGAGGGAATTTTCAAAATTCAAAATTTTGACATGTGGACCCGAGTCAGAGGTGTCATGGTCGAGCTCACATGGTCGAAAGTGCATCACGTGTCGAGAAATGACGACAGCCCACACTCTTTCAACACGCCCCACACTCGACCCACACACGCTCCTCCTTGTCCTTTGTCCCCTCCCACTTGTCTATACAAGCCAAACTCGATTGGCGCCAAAGAAGCGCCCACTGGTCAAAAGTGGTGCAGGTGACGACTGAGCCCACACTCCTTCAACACGCCTTCAAGCTCGATCCCACACTCCACTAGCTCGAGCCCACACGCTTTCAACACGCCTCCACCTTGACGATCTACTGCTATAAATACCGAACTCGACTCCATACTTTACTCACACCACAAACACTCTCAATCTCTTTCATTTCCAGAAATCTTCAAATTGCTGCTTCAGGCTTATCCTCACCATCTGAGTTTTTCGCCCTTATCGATCGAGTCTCAGGTATGGACCTCGCCAAGCCTGCCGCATGTCAGCTAAAGCGCCGCCCGAACTTCCAGGTGAGAGGAAGAGCCATACCCGAAGAGCAAGAACGCCAGAACAAGAGCAAGTCGCAGTACCCATGGAGTATGAATTCACACCGACTCGACCACGATGCCCAATCCCAAGGATCGCAAGGGCTGGAAGTCTGCTGAGCACCCCACCGAGCCGGTGAAACGAGGCGAGTCACCGGTCACGCTGAGGGACAAGAACAAATGAGGCTATCCCGCATCTACGTGGTGAAGAAAAGAGGAAGACGAGCTCGCGATGAAAGAAGGATGAGCACCCACGCCAAGCTGGAGGTCGGGACAAGCTACTAGATCGCATAAGAAGCTCACTCAGCCAAAGGAAGGAAAAGCACCAATCAAGCCGAGTATGCATCAAGATGGTTAATATATCATGGTTTTTACCCGCTTTCAGCCATGATATAAGTTGTTTTATCGAGTCTTTCTAGTGTTGTATCGCTTTGAGTCTTTCAGGTCTTTAGCACGCTCGGGACGAAATTGGAGATTTTGGAAGCATTTGAGCTTTTGAGCAAACCAAGAAAGTACCCGTTAAGCTTTAGCATCGACGACACCATCATGGTATCGATCGACACCGACGTAATCAACGCCGTAAGAGATTTTCAAGGAAGCCCATAAGAAGCCCAATCTTTCCCTTATTTACAAAGAAGCCTACCGTAAGTTTTTTGACCTATTTAAGCAAACCTTACTTTGTAATGGGAGACTTTACTTGAGAGCTTTTGTGAGGGAGACGATCCAAGACTTTGTTCATCATGAAGATTCCTAACCCTTGTTTTTATTCTTTGTTTAATTTCATGATCTATTCAGTTATGTTTGTTTTTCATCAACCATGTCTCCTCATTTAAAGTTTGGGATTTCTCATATGGATTTCTCTGATTTATGATAATTGATTTGTTAGGTTCAAAATCTGAATAGCTTCTTCACCATAGTTGTTCTCAAAGCTATTTCTAACCCGATCACTTAATATGTAACCTAGATTAATCGACAGTACCATTAAAGGCACCGAGTAACTGAAAAACCTAGTAGCAATCGATTATCTCGCAGAGAATTGGTTTAATCGAATTAACATATCAAACTTGAATTGATTGCTGGTTTACTGTAGGATTTGCAAAGAGATTTGGAATTTTAGATTTTAGACTTAGTTAGTTTTCGCAACACATCAAGTTAACTATACTTTCGTGTTTCAGTTCAAGAACGCTAATCCAACCTTAATCGATTAACTGTTATTTATCATTGATTTCCTGAGAGTTACCCCGAACCTAATCTTCCCTTGATTAAATCAACCCAATCGTATTTGCTCTTCTAATTTACTGCCTAACCGTGATTGCTTAGCTTAATCCTCACTAAATTATTTATCAGGTGAATTTTCTCGAGTTCTGTGCTCGACCCTGATATACGCAAAGAACTGCTTTTAGTTCTTTTAGGTATTAATTGAAAGCATATCAAATTTTGGGACTCTAAAAATTCACCTTTAGAATTTTAGTTGTCATTTTGTTTGTGTCAGCCGATCGATCGATACTCATTGTATCGATCGACACCGAACGCCCTGTTTTAAATTTGGTTACTTATCTTCGCTTCGATTTTCAGCGTATGATCAGCATCAGTGAGAAGAAGGACACACCACCGATCAATCTCTCAAACACAGCTAAGGAGTTTCGAACGCACAATTCGAAACGAAGAGACTACAGCTGAGATGGATCTTCCACATGGTTTGCATGATGAAGAAGGTGGACGCCAATCTCAACAACCCCAAGCTGTTGCTGAACTGACACTTGGCGATTACAACCGACCAGATCATTCTATGCCAATCGCATGATCCGTATTCCAACTTTCCGAGGAATGACTTTGAGCGAAGTCGCTTACTTCACCTCGCTGGGACATCACCCTTCACCGGTCTTCATGAGCACCCTATGGATCACATCGAGAAATTCGAGACTTGGTCACCAGTATAAAGACAATGGAGACTCACAGAATACCTCTTTGAAGCTCTTCCATACTTGGTGGAGAGAGCTATCGGCTGAAGCAGCTACCTCCCGGATCTCTGCCACTTGAAATCCAAGAACGCATTCCTGAACAATTTCTACGACGATGAGATCGAGGTGAACAAGTTCTCAATTTTCTCAATCCATGTAAGCACTCAAGGTCGCTTGGTGCGACAGATCCTACGAGAGACTGTCCGCACTACTTGTTTCAGTCAAGTTCAGCTGCTCAGATCTTTTTACGTAGGGATTGATTGGCGTATCGATGGCACGGATTCTGCAAGAATGGGAACCAACACTAGATTCCAACCGATGCTGTGAAGCTGATTGAGAACTTGGCGCCTAGCAATAGCACCAAGAATGCTGATTTCGAGCAAAAGGCTCGCTAGTGTTGCTGACGGTTCGCAGATTGCTGAGGTTCAGGCGGCTGGACACGATGCACAACCTCTTAGTGGGAAAGACGAAGAAGGCTGTACATTTTGCTGAGGAAGTARGGAACATTGAAGATGAGGCAGGATGTTAACTACATTGGTGGTTCTGGTTTTCAGGGTCAGCGATTTGGTTACAACAACCAAGCTTCAACAACAATCAGCAAGGTGGTTACAAGTCTGAGGTAACCAATCTGGTTTTGTGCCACTCATTCGCCCAAAAACCACTTCAGGTGGTGATTTTACTCGCAATACGGTAATTCAGCTTACCAACCGCATTCTCCGAGGTCTGAGAGTAAGCAGAGATCCTCTTGGAACAAATTTGGGACAAAAAGGATGACTGGAATTTAATGGGAAGCTGGACAACTTGTATATGACCTGAATGGCAAGATTGAGGCATTGAATCTGTCGCAAAGAAGCTGAGACTCAAATTGCTCGACCGCAGCTGCTGTGAGAAAGACAAGAGGTTTCTTCCAGGAAAGACTGAAGCTCCAAGAGCTCACATCAATGCCATAAGTCTAAGAAGTGGAAAAGTGGTAAATTCAGGAGTTAAGACTAATAGCTGAAAATCCCRTCGATCTTGCTGGAGATGACGAGTGGGATGATGAAAATCCCAGGGTATCGACGATACTACCCCAGTATCGATCGATACCGAGACGAGCCCAAGGAAAACGCTGAACCTGTCAAGGAAAGGGTTTATGTCAAGTTGCCCTATCCTATCACTCCTAAGCTGACCAAAAGGAATGGGAAAATGCTAGATGCAAGGTTACGTTGACAAGCTGGTAGTTGAGCCTTTGTTGATGCTATCAAGACTTCTCCCGCATTCGAAGGTACGTGAAGCGGATGGTATCCAGCAACTTCAGTCTCAGAAGGTGTCATGTTTTCAGCCGAGTGCAGTGCTATTCTCACCAACACGATCCCTAAGAAACTTCCAGATCCAGGTAGTTTTGTGTTGGATTGCACTGTTTTCACAGAGCGTTTTGCGCGCTCTCTTTGTGATATTGGATCAAGTGTGAATCTTATGCCGCACTCCGTTGCTAAGAGAATGGGAATGAGTGATTACCAGCCTACACGGATTTCATTGGTCCTTGCTGATCGTTCAGTACGTCTACCAGAGGGGCTTCTCGAAGATGTACCTGTTAAGATTGGAAATTGCTTGATTCCGACTGATTTCATCGTGTTGGAGTACGATGCCGAGCCTAAGGATCCTCTTATCCTAGGCAGACCATTCCTTGCTACTGCTGGTGCTCGATAGATCGAAGAATGGACAGATTACTCTGAACGGTGATTTGGTAATGTCCTTCAGCATGGAGAAAATCATGAAACGATAACCATCAGACAAACCTTCTACGTCGATACATTCTGACATCGAGGAGTATTTCCTGGAGAAACATCCTGAGGATCTGCTAAGCGAGCACTGGTTCATACTGAAGGTTTAGAATTGGCTTTAGATGATGATGCTGGTTATGTTAGAATCCTCAATATCAGTATCGATCGATACCACAGAGGTATCGATCGACACCACTGTGTGGTGGAAAGAGCGAAATTCCTAAACAAGTCAGTGTTTCTGGGGATTGAGTGAGGAAAAGGCACCAAAGATGAGCTCAAACCACTTCCAGCCGAGCTAAGGTATGCCATTGGCCCTAATTCGACATATCCCTGTTGTCAATTTTCTTTGAACAATGCGGAGGTCACTTTATCTGAGCAAGCTGCAAGTATCGCAAAGCTCGGCTATTCTCTTGATATAGCAGGTATCTCTCCAGACCTATGCATGCACAGGATCTACCTGGAAGATGAGTCAAAGTCATCGATTGATGTCGAGACGGTTGAACCCGAACTCAAGAAGGTTGTCGAAAGAGGTGATGAACGCTGCTGGGATCATTATGCAATCTCAGAGTTCTTGGGTAGCCTGTTCATGTCGCCTAAGAAAGGGTCATCACAGTGGTGAAGAATGAGAAGAACGAGCTGATCCCGACACGGACTATCACCGGTCATAGGATGATACACAGAAGTTGAATGCGCTACGAAAGGATCATTTTCCTTTACCTTTCATTGACCATGTTGGAGCGTTGGCTAATCACCCATACTACTGCTTTCTTGATGGTATTCAGGCTTTTTCCAGATCCCCATTCACCCGAGGATCGGAAGACAACTTTACATGTCCTTATGGCACTTTCGCATACCGTAATGCCGTCGGACTATGTAACCCGCCACTTTCCGAGATGCATGATTTCGATCTTCACTGATATGATCGAGGAGTTTATGGAGGTATTCATGGATGATTTCTCTGTTTATGGGTCTTCTCAAGGATTGTCGGACACATGCAAGGTCCTTCAGATGTGAAGAGAAGCATCTAGTTCTTAATTGGGAAAAGTGTCACTTCATGGTTCAAGCTGGGATTGTTTTGGGACACAAGGTTTCAGAGAAAGGAATCGAGGTTGACGAGGCCAAGATTCAGGTCATCTCGAGTTTGCAGCCCCCACGGTCAGTCCGAGATCCAAGCTCGGGTCATGGGTTCACAGAGATTTCATGAAGGATTTCTCAAAATTGCTCGACCTCACGCCCTTTGTGTAAGGATGCAATTTGACTTCACCCCTGCTTGTCATGTCAGCTCAAAGCGCGCAGCTTGTTGTTCAACCTCCGGATTGGAATCTGCCTTTTGAGGTCATGTGCGATGCGAGCAATTTTGCTGTAGGTGCTGTGCTGGGTCAGAGGAAAGAAAAGAAGCTGCATGTCATTTATTATGCCAGCCGAACATTGGATGATGCCCAACGCAACTACAGTACTACCGAGAAAGAGCTCCTAGCAGTTGTGTTCGCTTTTGAGAAATTTAGATCTTATTTGGTTGGAAGCAAAGTAGTCGTTCACACTGATCATGCTGCTCTTAGATACCTGTTTAAGAACAAAGATCTCAAGCCTCGTCTCTGTCGTTGGGTACTTTTGCTTCAAGGCTTCGACATCGAGGTTAAGGACAAGAAAGGGATAGAGAATGGAGTTGCAGATCACTTGTCGCGAATGAAGATAGATGGGGACGTGCCTATTGATGATTACCTACCAGAGGAGCGCATCTACTTCATTTCTACAGAGGCGCGGGCTGATTTTGGGAAAAATTTCGACTTCTCTGACGATCAGAGTTCTAGTATCGATCGATACCACCTGGGTATCGATCGACACCCTTCGACGGATCACACCATTTTGTCGACAGATGGCATCAGTTCTTATGCCGCCTATTCAGCTGCTGTGACAACGTTTGCCTTGGTATGCTGACATCGCCAACTTTTTAGCGACGGAAACTGAGCCGCATCACACAACACCTTATGAGAGGAAAAAGTTTCTGCGAGAGGTACGGCGTTTCTTCTGGGATGAACCTTATCTGTACAAGCATTGCTCTGATGGTCTCTACAGGAGGTGCCTTGCTGAGTCTGAGGTACCAGACGTTCTTTTTCATTGCCATGGTTCTGAATATGCTGGGCACTTCGCTACGTTCAAGACAGTTTCTAAGGTTCTTCAAGCCGGGTTTTGGTGGCCAACTATGTTCAGAGATGCTAATGCTTTTGTTTCTCAGTGCGATGCCTGTCAGCGGAGAGGGAAGATAAGTAAGCGACATGAGATGCCACAAAACTTCATCCTTGAGGTCGAAGTGTTTGATTGCTGGGGTATTGACTTCATGGGTCCTTTTCCATCCTCGCACAAGAACAGGTACATCTTGGTTGCCGTTGACTATGTCTCTAAGTGGGTGGAAGCGATTGCGAGTCCGACCAATGATCATACGGTGGTTCTTAAGCTGTTTAAGACCATCATCTTTCCACGATTTGGAGTCCCGCGAATCGTCATCAGTGATGGCGGCAGTCACTTCATCAACAAGGTCTTCGAGCGATTGTTGAAGAAGTACGGGGTTAATCATCGTGTCGCTACTCCATATCATCCTCAGACTAGTGGACAGGTTGAGGTTTCCAACAGGCAGATCAAGGAGATTCTTGAAAAGACTGTGGGTACTTCGCGGAAGGACTGGTCTACTAAGCTGAATGACGCCCTATGGGCATACAGAACTGCTTTTAAAACACCGCTGGGGACTACGCCATTTCACTTGCTGTATGGGAAAGCATGTCATCTCCCTGTTGAACTTGAGCATAAAGGAATCTGGGCGACAAGGCTACTCAACTACGACATCAAACCTGCTGCTGAGAGGAGATTGATTCAGTTGAATGAGCTCGATGAGAACATATATCACGCCAATGAGAACTCGAAGTTATACAAAGAACGAGCCAAGGTCTATCATGATAAGAAGATCCTTTCACGACAATTCGAACCAAACGACCAGGTTCTTCTTTATAACTCTCGTTTGCACTTGTTTCCTGGTAAACTTCGCTCTCGTTGGTCAGGTCCTTTCACTATCAAGGAGGTACGACCACATGGTGCTATCGTGCTGATTAATTCGTCAGGAGACGAATTTACTGTGAATGGGCAAAGGGTTAAACAYTATTGGGCGAAAGCCGARATTCCAGCAGGACARATCGTGCCTCTGGCTAATCCACCCATCGCCTAACCGTCGTTAAAGTCAGGCTCGTGACATTAAACAAGCGCTCAGTGGGAGGCAACCCACTGGTGATTCTGTACATACTAGTTTTGGTTTTTGGTTTTTGCTAATTTTCGTTTTTAGTTTTCTTAGTGATTCGAGATGTCAGATCATCGAGATACGTCAGATCATTCACGCAGAAAGAGGTTTTTCTTCACGGTTTCCGCCTGGTATCGATCGATACCACCATGGTGTCGATCGATACCACTCGCCTGTGGTAACACCTCTCGTTCTTCATCTTACCATTTTTCTCCATTTATTTTTCTTTCACCTTCTCTAAGCTTGATATACACTGGGGACAGTGTTGTTTAAGTCTGGGGGAGGTAGTTACTGACATTGTGTTCATTTTTGTTTTCTAAAAAAAAAAAAAAAAATTTTGTTTTAATTGAGTCAAAAACTTAGAGTTTTCTGAGTGCTTGGCTTTGTTGTTCGATTTTGCTTTTGAGTGACCACTATTGTGATTAGTTCGACTAATGAAAAATCCAAGGGATAACCAGCCAGCTAGAAATCACTCATGTCTCCAGCAAGGTTCTTCACAAGCTTTAGCCAAATTTTGCACTTCATCTACGCGGTTAGTGTTCTTAGAGCTTGATTCATCATTCATATCTGGCTAAGGAACCCATCATGTTTGAAAATTGTGGTATATCTCTCCCRTGAAAATTGTTGGATACATACGAAAAATAGTAAAATATATAGATGAAATGATTTCGAGTAGGGTAGGAAAATTTCCTATGACCCCATTATTCTACTTGGATAAGGAATGATCACACGAGCCTGAAGTGGGTAGGAAAATTTCCTATGACCCCATTATTCACCTAAGACTTTGATACATTGAGAGGGTAAGAACGGGATTGGTAGCAAACACTATCAATACTCGCTTCGGACCTTGATTTGTATGCTGTTCAGATAACCTGTGTTGTTGAAATCTAATGAGAACTGATTAAATAAGTCTGGGGAGATGAATACCGAAGCAATAAATGTTGTTGAATAAATGGTTCTTAGCTATGATATTGTATGGCAAGAATCTGAAAGTTCGAACACGACAGCAGCGATGAAACTGGCGATGAGCTTGGATGAATATTGGTGTGAGATAATAAGTGAAGTCTGGGAAGTTGGGGTTCCTACGGAGAAGTACATGGTGGTTAGATCTGGAGCTGATCAGGCAGAAGTGGGCGCTTGGGAAAAGGGTCACATCGATTTCGTAAAGGTCAGTCTCTAAGGTTTTCAAACCTCTTCTCTAACTTAGTTTTCTGTTTTGCTTGAGGGCAAGCAAAAGGCTAAGTCTGGGGAGTTGATATATCATGGATTTTACCCGTTTTAGCCATGATATAAGTTGTTTTATCGAGTCTTTCTAGTGTTTTTGTATCATTTTGAGTCTTTTCAGGTTTAGCACGTTTAAATGGAGATTTTGGAGCATTGGAGCTTTTGGAGCAAACCGAAGAAAGTACCCGTTTGAAGCTTTAGCATCGATCGACACCATCATAGTATCGATCGATACCGACGTAATCAACGCGCAGAAGAGATTTTCAAGGAAGCCCATAAGAAGCCCAATCTTTCCCTTATTTACAAAGAAGCCCAGCTCGTGTTTTTAGACCTATTTAAGCAAACTCTTAGTCTTTAGGTTGAGGAGACTTTACTTTGAGAGCTTTTTGTGAGGGAGACGGATCCAAGACTTTGTTCATCATAGAGAAGATCCCGAACCCTTGTTTTTATTCTTTTGTTTAATTTCATGATTTATTCATGTTTGTTTTCATCAACCATGTCTGAGTAGTCTCATTTTAGGTTTAGGGATTTCTCATATGGATTTCTCTGATTTATGATAATTGATTTGTTAGGGTTCAAAATCTGAATAGTTCTTCACCATAGGTTGTTCTCAAAGCTATTTCTAACCTGATCACTTAGAATATAGAACCTAGATTAATCGACATTACACAGGCAATTGAGTAATCGATAAAACCTAGGGTGAGCAATTGGATTATCTGCAAAGAGATTTGGTTTAATCGAATTGTGAACATATCAAACTTGAATTGATTGCTGGTTTACTGTGTAGGATTTGCAAAGAGATTTGGAATTTTAGACTTTAGACTTAGTTAGTTTTCGCAACGACAGTTGGTTAACTATACTTTCGTGTTTGAGTTCAAGAACGGCGCTTAATTGAATTGAACCTTAATTGATTAATTGTTATTTATCATTGATTTCCTGAGAGTTACCCTGAWCCTAATCCTTCCCTTGATTAAATCAACCCAATCGTATTTCGTTCTTCTAATTTACTGTCTAACCGTGATTTGCTTAGCTTAATCCTCACTAAATTATTTATTGTGTGAATTTTCTTGAGTTCTTGTGTTCGACCCCTGATATACTGCAGCAACTGCTTTAGTACTTTTAGGGTATTAATTTGAGCATATCAATGGTGAAACAGAGGAAGACGAGCCTAAGTTGATAAGGCAACCCCGAAAGAAGAACACCAAACCCTCTGCAACCAAGTACCTAGAGGCCTCCTGACGCTTTGAAGGAGCGATACCGCACAAAGAAACAATGCAAGCACTCGGGATTGCTAGAGATATGGAGTATCTTTTTGAGGCGGGAGGTATAAGATGATATATCATGGTTTTTACCCGTTTTTAGCCATGATATAAGTTGTTTTATCGAGTCTTTCTAGTAGGATTGCAGTCTTTTTCAGGTCTTAGAGCGTTTGGGGACGAAATTGGAGATTTTGGAACCATTTGGAGCCTTTTGGAGCAAACCGAAGAAAGTACYCGTTTTGAAGCCTGAGTATCGATCGACACCATCCCGGTATCGATCGACACCATCCCGGTATCGATCGATACCGACGTAACTGACGCGGAGATAGAGAGATATCCAAGGAAGAGAATTTTCATAGCTCCAATACTTTCCCTTATTTACAAAGAGACCCAGCTCGTGTTTTTAGACCTATTTAAGTAAGTTTTTAGTCATTAGGTCAGGGAGGCAGACTTTACTTTGAACTTTGATTCTTGAGCCACCATTGAGATTTGAGAGCTTTTGTGAGGGAGACGGATCCAAGACTTTGTTCATCATAGAGAAGATCCCGAACCCTTGTTTTTATTCTTTTGTTATATTTAATTTCATGATCTATTCAGTTATGTCTTGTTTTTCATCAATCATGCGAAAGTAGTCTCATTTAGGTTCAGGTTTTCATATGGATTTCTCTGATGATGATTGATTTGTTAGGGTTCATAATCTGAATAGTTCTTCACCATAGGTTGTTCTCAAAGCTATTTCTAGTCTGATCACCTAGAACATAGAACTTAGATTAATCGATTAGGCACGACAGTGCAATTGAGTAATCTGATAAAACCTAGGGTGAGCAATTCGATTATCCGCAGATTTGGTTTAATCGAATTGTGAACATATCAAACTTAATTAATTCTGGTTTAATGTGGATTTGCAAAGAGATTTGGAATTCTAGATTTTAGACTTAGTTAGTTTTCGCAACGACAGTTGGTTAACTATATTTTCGTGTTTGAGTTCAAGAACGGCACTTAATTGAATTGAACTTTAACTGATTAATTGTTGTTTATCATTGATTTCCTGAGAATTTCCCTGAGCCTAGTTTCTTTCTATACAAATCAACCTAAGTTTAATTCGATCATCTGTTTTCTCATCAATTATTGTTTGCTTAGYAAAATCTGCATCTTTCATCTATTGCGTGAGTTTTCTTGAGTTCTTGTGTTCGACCCCTAACTTTACTGCAGCAACTGCTTTAGTATCATTATAGGGTATTAATTTGAGCATATCATAAGACAATTCATGAACAACGCTGGAAGCCTACAAGGAAGAGGCGTGCTTCCTCTCGTCCTGGGTTCATTTCGATGAAGAGCGATGTTGAACGGAGTCTGGCTTCATCACCTTCGGCGGAAGGACAATGCCATGCCCTACGATCGCGCAATCTGCAACTATATAGGTTTTTCTGGAGGATGAACTGATTCAATTTTGATCGTGAGGAGCTCAGCAGTTATGATCACCAGAGGAAGCGACAAACCTTTCTCTCCTCACAGAAGCGAAACTCAAGCATCGAAACCTGTCTGAAACCTACACAGAAATAGCAAGCTCTATGTTTGCGAGGAAGGTGACGGACGGTGAATGAAGGTGAACCAAGGATCTTTGGACTTATGCTACTTGCACAGGGAGCCGAGAGATGGGCGGAAGATGCGAGGCGATAGAGCCGGAATCTTAACCTCGCCCTTGTTCGATGGAGCAATTCTAAACTACAAGGACAGGCGATAAAGATGGGCAAGATGAAGATGGATGGCGCGGTGACCTCTGTATTGGGGTATCATCACCCGATACTTGTTGCTTGTGATGTAGAGCTACGATCGTATCCACCTGATATGTTTGCATTTTGCATCGTTTTAGCATAAATCATACGTTTTTGACGTGTTATTCACCCGTTCTTGTTATTTATTCGAGTTTTGCATACTTAGAGTGTTTTGCATTAGGTCGCATACATCCTGCATATTTGGCTTGTTATAGGTACTTTCGGGTGATTTTGGAGAAGTTAGACCAGAAGCTGCAGGACATGCTGATCGAGTCCATCTGAGCAGTTGTGATCGAGTCCGTCTTGAGCGAAGCTGTGGGACATTCATCGAGTCGTGCTGAGCAGAAGCTGCAGGCATGCTGATCGAGTCCGTGCTGAGCAGAAGCTATGCAGGGCATGCTGATCGAGTCGTGCGGGATACCCATGCAGGCGTGATCGAGTCGGCGGAGATGGAGCGAGCTCAGCTCGGTACCCATGCTCGAGCTGTATGATCAAGCAGAGACAAAGGTGGCGTCTTGAAGTTTGAGAACCCGGCTCGAGCCCTGTCAGTGGGTACTCAAGCTCATCTCGAAAAATGCAGTCTTGATTTTACATGCTTGCGCATACCACTCGACTCATCTCAGAAAAATGCAGTCTTGATTTCRTCTGTTTGAGCACARCACTCGACCAAGACTTAGCCGAGCTGGACCTTATCCTGCACATTTTTTACTATTTTGCGCATGACGTTTTAGGGTTTTTAAGACTTAGTATAAATACCTAATGTTGGGTTAAGACTAAGGGACTACGTTTTTATCTCTAATATTTCGAGTTTTTCCTTGTGTTCTTCTCTGTTCTTAGTTTCCAGAACTTGTAATTTGATTTCTACTTGTTATTTTGAGTTTATTCATACGTTACATCATTATCTCTATCATCATCTGCATGCAAGTTTTTATGATTTCTGGGTTTGTGTTCTTGATGTTCTTCATGAGTTTTGAGTAGTCATTAGGGTTCTTGAGGATGGGATAGATTAGGTGTAGAATCTTGGTCTTTCAGGTGGTTTAAGTGTAGATCGTTTGATTTCTCTTCTAAATCAGTGTTCTTAATGCTAGTTTCTTTACGATCGGTGGAATTAGAACTTGGTGTTTTTCCACCCAGAAGGTGTTTGATAAAATGCTTGAATGAACTGATGTTAGAGATTTGCATACCTAAGGGATTAGTTGTCTAGGGTGTTTATCGAAATATATTGAACTGATTCGTATTGCCTGCTAGGGTAGATTTCGCCAAGGGATTGGAGTGCAGGAACAGTCAGTTTGAGGTTACTTACCACGGAGTGGACTTAACTGGTTTTGATGTTTGATGTCTAGGGAATAGCTTGATTGAGTATTGTTAAACCACTTGAATGGGCTAAGAGGACACACTGAGTCGATTACCCCCATCCTTAGGAATTTCTCTTGTATTGTTGAATTAGCTGCTAGTCTATCTGTTCTTTTTTACCCCTATGTTATTTACTATTGCTTGGTTTCTGCTAGTTCTTGTTAGTCTATCGGTACTGTTTTAGTGTCCATTCTCAGTTTTTGTCTAGGTTGCTAGACCCAATCATTATTTGCTTGGCTTGACGAATTGCTTGATCGCATCCTTTTTGGTTAATATCTTCACCCTTATGGATTGACACCTTACTACTGCGAAAACAGTAAGAATTGACTATATCAATTTGCGCCTTGCCATTTGGGTGTTGTTTGTTACAATTAGGATTTCAAAATATTCAGATCAAGTTCTTTTCAGTTCTTGCTAACTTGACTGTCTTTCCATTTTCAGGTACACATCCACGCATAAACAGTCAAGGAGGAAGTCGGAGACCTCCTCCGCCCGTCGACAATATTGACGGGTTACCACAAGCATTGCGGCCTTGGAAAAACATCGAGCGATCATCAAAATCCACTCGGCATGGAAGACCAACCCAGGTTCAAGACCCTCACGAGAGGCCCGTTTGATAGGAGCCGGAGATGCCCAACACTCACAGACAAGGCATTGTCCCTCCTACGGTCCAGAACAATTTCGAGATCAGAGCGCTTGATCGCCATGGTGCTTGAACAACAAGTTTCATGGAATACCTATGGAGACCCTCTTGATCATCTGGATGAGTTCGATAGGCTCTGCAGCCTTACCAAGATCAATGGGGTCGGTGAAGATGGTTTCAAGCTAAGGCTCTTTCCTTCTCTCTGGTGACAGAGCCATCACTGGAAAAGACTACACCCATGGATCCATCACTTGGGATGGACAGAACCTTCTTGGCCAAGTTCTTCTCGATGCCGAGGACGCTCGCTTGAGGAATGAAATTTCTGGATTCACTCGAAGGATGGTGAAAGTTTCGTGAATGCTGGGAGGCGCTTCAAGGGCTACACTGAATGCCTCACCATGGTTTCAGCATGAGTCACTCCTTGCACTCTCTGAGGAGTTCTCCGAAGGTCCATCTTCAGATACAGCCAGCACGGTAATTTCCTCAACGAGGCGTTGATGTGGCTGGGCACTTGTGGAGAACCTAGCCCATCTGATGGTAACTACACTGCTGAGTATGATGGAGTGTTCGGCCAAGTATTGGAGCAGATGATCGACTTAGGGCCATCAGGCCTTGACATAAGTTAGATCGCCTACGGGAAGAAACAGGTTCACTTTGATATAGAGGAGGTCAGCTATGTGCGGAATCAGGGGTCGGTCTGAACAAGGTTTTATCAGCTACAAGAACAACCGAATCTGCTTACGGGAGTACCAACGTTGCCAACCTCAGGATCAAGTCTACCCACCTCAGTGCACCTCGTCCAGCCTTTTGTTCCCTACGATCAGCAGAGAACTTTGCTTACTAAACCGCATTTTGAATCCTCACCAACGAGGCCGTTTCCACCACCAGGTTTTCGTCGCAGCAGCTCGGTCTTCTATTCTCGGATCAACGACAAGCGCTTGCTGCAGCCTCCTACGGTCGAGCAGCTGGTGCACTTGACACGACCGAAGTTTGGTGAACTTAAAACCGGATACATACACTGTGATCTTAACAGCAAGATTGAGTCTCTCGGTCCGATTCGTTCCATCGAGGGCAAGACACTTCATCCTCTCACACTTGCTCGGTAAAGTGGTCCGAACCCTAGGACTACGCTCCATCAATGCCATCACTGCGGAGTGGGAAGGAGTTACTGCGGGAAGGACCTCCCAATCACGAGGACAGTGAAGATCAAGGCGGGGAGGATTTGGTTCCCAAAAACAACCAGGCAAAGAGTTCCACGCTGCTGGAGCACTGACTCGACGAATGGTCAGACAGTACCTCCTACTAAATCGTGATTTCAGAAGAAAAGAAGGCACCTATGTCCTCCTCCTGACAAGCCCAAATTGCCTTTCCCAAAGGGTTTAAGAAGGACTTAATGGAGAAACATAAACAAATCTTCGATAAGCATATCAAGGAAATGAGATTAGGTTGCCTCTCATTGATGCCTTACTCCATGGTACACTTATCAGTTTTAGAAGGATGCGTGAGCTGAGAAAGATAAGAAGATTCAGGTATGGTTGTCTATCGAGGAGTGCAGCGCATCATTCAGAAGAGTCGTCAAAGAGAAGTTAGGCGACCGGGTTCTTTCACTTTACCGTCTCTCTAGGTCCATAGTTTTCAAGAAATCTCTGTGATCTTGGCGCGTCTATCAGTCTTATGCCACTCTCGGTAGCAAGGAAGCTAGGATTCAGCAACTATAAGTCTGCACATCTCTGGTGCTTAGACGGATCAGTGAGACTCCTCATGGTATGCTAGCAGATCTCCCTCGATGGTTTGGTCGAGTGGAGATACCTGCAGTTTTATAGTTAAATGGATGAAGAACGAAGATCCTCTGATTACGGGAAGACCTTTCCTTCTGCAAGTGGTGCAATCATTGATGTCGAGAAAGGAAAAATCGATCTGACCTCGGGAGTGACTTAAGATGACATTTGATGTCAAGGCTATGAGAAAGCAGGAAATAGAAGGACAGTCTTATGTTGAGGTCGTAAGACGAAGCTTGCTATGAGAACACGGAGGAGCTTAATCAAGATGATCACCTTCAAGGCGCCTTAACCAAGAGTGGTAGGATGGGTATTTGCATGAAGAGACCTTGGGGTATGAGATGATTTTAGACTCACACGTCTGGAAGAGTCAGAAGGGTTTGAGGTGCTGATAGGGGTCAACACAGAAATTCTAGCTGTCCAGGATACTGAGCTCGACCCTGCAGATCGAGCTAAGATACCCAAGACGTCAAACTCGACCCTGCAGATCGAGTCTAACATCGAGCTAGCCTCCTCTACAGCRGACGACTGGTCAGAACTCCGGGCACCTAAGGTAGATCTCAAACCTCTTCCTTTAGATGCGCTTTCTTGGACCAAATCTACTTACCCAATCATAGTAAATGACATGCTGAATGATGATGAGTTGAATTTGCTGTTGATTGAGTTGAGGAAGTATAGGAAGGCAATAGGATACTCTCTTGATGATATAAAGGGAATTTCACCTAGCTTGTGCACTCATAGAATCCATCTGGAAAATGAATCATATGCTAGTATTGAACCCCAGAGGAGATTGAATCCTAATTTAAAAGAAGTTGTTAAAAAGGAAATTCTTAAGTTGCTAGGGGCYGGAATCATATACCCCATATCTGATAGTACTTGGATTTCACCTGTGCATTGTGTACCTAAGAAGGGGGGCATTACTGTGGTTAGAAATGATAAGGATGAATTGATACCCACTAGAACTATCACTGGCCATAGAATGTGTATTGATTACAGGAAGTTAAATGCTGCATCTAGGAAAGATCATTTTCCATTGCCATTCATTGATCAGATGCTAGAGAGACTTGCTAATCATCCATATTACTGTTTCTTAGATGGATATAGTGGTTTCTTTCAAATTCCTATTCATCCTAATGATCAAGAGAAAACTACATTCACTTGTCCATATGGAACATTTGCATATAGGAGAATGCCTTTCGGTCTTTGTAATGCACCTGCTACTTTTCAGAGATGCATGACTTCTATATTCTCGGATTTAATAGAGGAGACTGTTGAGGTATTCATGGATGACTTTTCCGTGTATGGCTCTTCTTTCTCCTCCTGTCTTTTGAACCTTTGCAGGGTACTCACTAGGTGTGAAGAGACGAATCTGGTTCTGAACTGGGAAAAGTGCCACTTTATGGTCAAGGAAGGGATCGTCTTGGGGCACAAAATTTCTGAGAAAGGTATAGAGGTAGACAAGGCCAAGGTGGACGTGATGATGCAGCTGCAACCACCCAAGAATGTCAGGGATATCAGAAGCTTCTTGGGGCATGCTGGGTTTCTGAAGATTCATCGAGGACTTCGAGGATAGCCGGACCACAAGGCTGTTGTGCAAGGAGCAAGAGTTCTGTTTGATATAGAATGTTTGAAGGCTTTCCAGCTCATTAAGGAAGCCTTGTCTCATAGTCCAAGCACCAAACTGGGACCATCCATTTGAGATCATGTGTGATGCATCGGACTATCTGTAGGAATGTACTGGGCCAAAGTTGAGAAAAGCTTGCATGTGATCTACTATGCAAGCAGGCGCTTGATGATGCTCAGGAGATATCTCGACAGAGAAGGAGTTGTTGGCTGTAGTCTTTGCTTTTGAGAAATTTAGAAGCTATCTGGTTGGGTCTAAGGTGATAGTCTATACTGATCATGCAGCAAATATCATGCTAAGAAGGATACTAAGCCAAGATGCTCGGATGGATACTCCTTCTTCAGAGTTTGACATGGAAATTGTTGATAAGAAGGGAATAGAGAATGGTGTGGCTGATCACTTGTCAAGGATGAGGATAGATGACCCACACTTGATGACACCATGCCTGACGAGAGACTCCTAGATGCTGTTTACGTGATAGGAGTGAAGGACATACCTTGGTATTCGATCTAGCTAATTTCCTTGCATGTGGTGAGTTACGATGATCTTGGCTTCTGAGAAAAAGAAGTTTCGAGAGATGTCAAGCACCTACTGGGAGAACCTTTCCTATCAAAGAGGAATAGATGGTCTGTTCAGGGAGGTGCATAGCACGAGGCGAGGTTCAGGGTGTGCTTGAGCACTCATGGGTCTGCTTATGGAGGACACTGCTACGTTCAAGACTGTTCGAGAAGGTACTGCAGCGGTCTATGGTGGCTACAATGTTCAGAGATGCTCAACCTTCATCACCAAGTGTGATCCTTGCCGAGAGAATGGGAAACATCAGCGAGAAGGAATGAGATGCCAGAACCCAATTTTGGAAGTGGAGGTGTTTGGCGTTTGGGGATTGATTTTATGGGTCCTTTCACCCACCATCTTCGGGAACAGCTACATCTTGGTAGCTGTTGATTATGTCTCGAAGTGGGTTGAAGCCATAGCACTAGATGATGCGGTAGTTCGAAGATGTTCAAGCATCATTTTTCCCAGATTTGGTGTGCCAAGAGTTGTTATCAGTGATGGGGGTCTCACTTCATCAGAGCTCTTTGAGAATCTTACGAAGAAGCATGGGGTAAAGCACAATGGCTACACCATATCACCCCAGACTAGTGGTCAAGTAGAGGTGTCCAACAAGCAGATCAAAGCCATCCAGAGTAGTGGGCGTTTCAAGAAGAGATTGGTCTCTAAGCTGGATGAAACCCTCTGGGCGTACAGGACAGCATTCAAGACTCTATAGAGGCGAGCCATTCCAGCTCCTTTCTGGCAAGGCTTGTCACCTACCTGTTGAAGTTGAGTATAAGGCGTTATGGGCAACAAACTTCTGAATTTGGATATCAAGTCTGCCGAGGAAAGAGAGTATTGGACCTGCGAGCTAGAAGAGATCAGGCTGGATGCTATGAGAGTTCTAAGATCTGAAAGAAAGAACCAAAGCCTTCCATGACAAGAGAATCTTGCCTGAGGAGTTCATGGTGATCAAGTCCTCCTTTTCAATTCTCGACTCAAGCTGTTTAGGGAAAGCTCAAGTCAGATGGTCGGACCGTTTTCTGTCAAGGAAGTTTCACCTCTGACGATCACCTTATTTGGAAAGGGAGGAAAGCGATTCACGTGAATGGACAGAGGCTGAACTATCTAGCTGATACCATCATTCGGAAGGAACTTGATTCCTCGGATGAGCCTTCACTGAACAAAACAGGAAGTCAAGCTTAGAGACTTTAAACAAGCTCACTTGGGAGGAAGTCCCATGTCATCTCTGTACATATTTCTTTGCTTAGTTTTTAAAGCGTCAAATAAGTGTCTTGCTATTTTGATCTTGATTGTGTGATTTCAGGAAAGCATGAGAGGTGGATCATAAACCTTAGGAGGAATTTTCAAAATTTAAAATTGACATGTGGACCCAAGTCGGAGGTGTCATGGTCAATCAGAGCTCATGCAGTCGGAGGTGTCATGGTCAATACAGAGCTCACATGCCCAGTCGGAGGTGTCACTGCAGTCTGACGTCACGAGCAGTCGGAAGAGTGTTTGGTGCCCACACACGTAGAATCCGATTATGTCAGCTCGAGTCTCACCAGATGGAGCCCACTCGACCCACGCTCTCCTTGTCCTTTGTCCCCTCCCACTTGTCTATCTGAAGCCAAACTCGGTCGGAAGATGCGAAAAGCGTCCACTCGGTGAGTGTCGGACTCAGACCACTCCTCGACACGCCTTCAGCTCGATCCCACACTCCACTAGCTCGAGCCCGCACTTTCAACGCTCCACCTTAACGACCACACACGCTTTCTCGCTCAACGATCTCGGCTGGTATATATACCGAACTGACTCCATACTTTACTTCACGCCCATTCTCAATCCTCTCTCTCTTTCATTTCCAGAAATTTCTCAATTTGTTTTTGCTGCTCTTGAGACTAATCCTCCACGATTTTGGGTTCTCTTTCCTTGTCTTTGATCGAGTCTCGGTATGGACCCTCGAAGCCTATTAGGTCAGCTAAAGCACGCAAACTTCCAGATGTGGAGAGAGCATTCCTCCAGCGAAAGCAGAACAAAAGCAAGAACAGTTGCGGTACCCATGGAGTATGAAGTCACGCGGACTCGACCACATAGCCCAAGGATCAAGCCGGGAGGCCGGAAGTCTCGCTTGAGCACTGGGCAGGTGGCGAGACCAGATGGAGGTATCGCGTCGCGATGGAAGAAATGAGAGGAGCGAGCCTCGGTTGATAAGGAAGCCTCGGATGAGCACCACGCCGCTGGAGGTCGGGACAAGCTTCAGACAAGAAGCTCACTCAGGCCAAAGTGAAGGAAAAGCACCAATCAAGCCGAGTATGCATCAGATGGTGAAAGCAGAGAGGAAGGCGAGCCTAAGTTGATAAAGGCAGAAAGAACACCAAACCCTCTGACCAAGTACTGAGGCCTCCTTGAGCGTAATTTTGAAGGAGCAGATACCCACAAAGAAACAATGCAACTCGGGATTGCTAAAGATATGGAATATCTCTTTTGAGGCGGGAGGTAATTCATGAACACGCTGGAGCTAGGAAGAGACGTGCCACTTCTCTCGTCCCTCAAGGTTCATTTTACGATGAGGAGCCTGATGTTGAACGATATCACTTTACCTTCGGCGTGCAGAGGACAATGCTATGCCCACCATCGCTTGTCTGCACATATGGTTTTGGAGGTGACGAACTGATTCAAGATTTTGATCATGAGGCTCCGACAATTATGGTCGACCATAGGAGACAGCACCAAACCCTTCTCCTCCTCTAGAAGCAAGTTCCATCAAGCCTGTCTGAGTACTACACAGGCAATAGCTCTATGTTTGCGAAGGTGACCGGGGCGGTGAATGAAGGTGAGCTAAGGATCTTTGGACTTATACTCTACTTAGGGAGCACAAGATATGGCGGAAGATGCGAGGCGAGATGCTAAGCTCGCCCTTGTTCGATGGAGCAATTCCTAAACTGGACTGGGCGATAAAGATGGGCAAGATGAAGATGGATGGCGGTGACCTGCATTGGGTATCATCACCCGATCGCTTGTGATGTGAGCTACGATCAGTACCATCCACCCAAATGGATAGATATACTTCTTGAGGAGGTGCAGGTTCCTGGACCATACAGCCTCCAGGCAGTACATCATCGTTCATGCATCACAGTGGGAAGGCTGCCTTCCTTGCAGATCTCACCAAGTGCGCCGGGGCGAAACATTGATTTCCATCCTCTCTCGATAGACTTTACAATCAAGGCGAGGAGATCATGGAACAAGGTGATCGGATCGATGCTGTTCGGAGGAGGTTAATCGAAAGGTACTCGTTTGAGGTACAAGCTCAGCCACACACCGACGAAGGAGGCAGGCATTAATCTCCTTGAAGGTGGAACAAGTTTCAAGGAAGAACAGTCGCCGCACTCAAGGGTACCGTGATGGACCTGAAACACCAAGTGAAGGGCGTGAAGGACCAGCTCAGGACTTCCGCTGTTCAAATCCCACACACCCAAGACAACCATTACAGGAGAATTCGATGAGGCGGGTCATTTCGCGAAAGACAGAGATGGAACCCAAGCCTCCTCCTTGAAGGCAGTTTCAACGCGAGGAAGAGGCAGCAGGAGGAGCATCGGCTCACGCAGGCTAGAGACGGACACTTAGACATCGCTCCCAGCTCGACCACTACCAGGTCGAGCCGACATACTCACCATAATCACCAAGGTACCCGTACTGACCCTTTCTGTATATATTAGATGCATCATTTTTATTGTTCTCTTACTCTTAATCTTTCTTTCCATTTTTACACGAGGGTAATTTAAGTTTGGGGAAGGATGGGCTGTATTGATGTGTTTTCTCTGTTATTGATTTTGTGCATCCTTGAGTCTTATCATGGCAAAAAAAAAAAATCAAAAATTTTTTGAAAAATCTTTAAAAACAGAGTGTTCATGTAGTATTGCATCTGCATATTAGGATTGAGTCTAGATTGTTTCATATAGGGCTGTTGCATATGCATAGGGGATGATGATGATTTAAAACCTTGTAAACTTGCTGATTCAACTGCATGACTTGATGCCCTCGTTTGTTGTTTAATGCCTTGATATTGAGCTAAGTAAGACCGAACCATGTTCTGAATGCTGACTAGATCGAGTCTTAGCTGAAGCATGCTTGATTTTCTGTCATTCCCATCTATTTAAACTGAATTTGACTTATAATTATCATGTCTAGGCATAGAATTTGAACTCATGGATACCATATACATACTTGGATTCTCTTTCTATTTATACCACTCTTTGCTAATCAGTAGCTGATTCTCATTGTTAGATCAGTTTTACCATGTACCCTTACCCTTCTTTCAAGCCATGCTATTACTTTAGTGAGTGTGTGAGGTCTATTTCTGAATGAGCTTGGTAGAAAGTGTTAGGTTTGAGCCAACAGGATAGAATCTCATGTAGTTACGGTTTACAATTTTCGAATCGGATAGGATAGGTGGGATCTTGATCATTGGATATTGGGGTGGGTTACGTGAATAGAAAAGAATGAGAAAAACTTGGAAAAAGAAAAGAAAGGGTAAGAGTTCTTAGGAGGTGATCGAATGTTTGAGTATCTAGTAAAGGATTGGGGATGTGCAAGAAAAAAAAGTCGAAAAAAAAAAAAAAACATAAAAGCTAAGCTAAGAAAAAAGAACTGATATTGTATATTGTGCAGCCAAAACAAAGAAAAGATGAAACTGATCTAGGATATCAAAAGAAAAAAAGCTAGGGTGAAGGGTAGAATTAGGATGAATGTGCGGGTTTTAGCTAAGGGATAAGACCGCTTGTGTAGGACTGGGTAGATGGGAGTCTTCTTGTATGCATAGGTTGGTTCTTACCTTTAGCATTCTAAAAAGCTCATTCCGTTTCATTGAGAGACTTGTTCGAAGCGTCAATAATCTTGAAGGGACCATTTTTGTCTCTTGACACCACCTTAGCCAAATGAGTTCATTGAATATGCTTAGCTTGATTCATGGTTTCTGTTCTAATGAATGTTAAGGGAATGATAGAAATGAATGCATGTAGGTTGAGGTTTGATTGAACTTGTGCTGAAGAGTATGGCTAACGTTTTTAAGTGAGCTCATGCTTTGTAATTAGTAACTTGGACATTGAGGTCATCGTTATTATCGCAAGTTTTGGTTACGAGTCCCCACTTTCCCCTCTTCTCTCATTCCTTTGTTTGCTTGAGGGCAAGCAAAGACTAAGTTGGGGGAGTTGATATGTTTGCATTTTGCATCGTTTAGCTTGCATACGTTTTACGTGTTATTCACCCGTTCTTGTTATTTATTCGAGTTTTGCATACTTAGAGTGTTTTGCATTAGGTCCGCATACATCCTGCATATTTGGCTTGTTATAGGTACTTTCGGGTGATTTTGGAGAAGTTAGACCAGGCTGCTGGGACATGCTGATCGAGTCCATACAGCGTTGTGATCGAGTCGTCTGACAGAAGCTGTGCAGGACATCTGATCGAGTCCGTGCGAGCAGAAGCTGTCTGGGCATCTGATCGAGTCCGTCTTGGACAGAGCTGCAGGGCATGCTGATCGAGTCCGTGCGAGATACCCATGCGGCATGATCAGTCAGGCGGGAGATGGAGCGAAGCTCAGCTCGAGCACCCATGCTCGAGCTGTATGATCAGCAGAGACAAAGGTGGCGTCTTGAAGTTTCAGAACCCAGCTCGAGCCCTGCGAGTCCTGAGATGCGTCTTGATTTACTCAAGCTCATCTCGAGAAAAATGCGTCTTGATTTCATCTGTTGAGCCTGACTCGACGAGACTTAGCCGAGCTGGACCTTATCCTGCATTTTACTATTTTTGGCGTTTTTAGGGTTTTTAAGACTTAGTATAAATACCTAATGTTGGGTTAAGACTAGGGACTACGTTTTATCTCTAATATTTCGAGTTTTTCCTTGTGTTCTTCTCTGTTCTTAGTTTCAGAACTTGTAATTTGATTTCTACTTGTTATTTTGAGTTTGTTCACATTACATTTATCTCTATCTATTTACATCATCATGCAAGTTTTTATGATTTACGGGTTTGTGTTCTTGATGTTCTTCATGAGTTTTGAGTAGTCATTAGGGTTCTTGAGGATGGGATAGATTAGGTGTAGAATCTTGGTCTTTCGAGGTGGTTTAAGTGTAGATCGTTTGATTTCCTTCTAAATCGGTGTTCTTAATGCTAGTTTCTTTCGTCGATTGGAATTAGAACTTAGGTGTTTTTCCACCGAGAAGGTGTTTGATAAAATGCTTGAATGAACTGATGTTAGAGATTTGCATACCTAGCCTAAAGGGATTAGTTGTCAGGGTGTTTATCGACAATATTGAACTGATTATTGTACTGCTAGGGTAGATTTAAGGAGTTGGATGGGCTGTCAGTTTGAGGTTACTTACCACGGGAGTGGACTTAACTAGTTTTGATGTTTGATGTCTAGGGAATAGCTTGATTGAGTTTTGTTAAACCACTTGAATAGGCTAAGAGGACACTGAGTCGATTACCCCCATCCTTAGGAATTCTCTTGTATTGTTGAATTCTTTGTCTTTATCTGTTGCTCTTTACCCCCATATGCTATTTACATTGCTTGGTTTCTACTAGTTCTTGTTAGTCTATCTTGGTATGTTTGTGTCCGTTCTCAGTTTTTTGTCTAGGTTGCTAGACCCCATCTATTTGCTTGGCTTGACAGATCGTCGCGTCACTTTTTGGTTAATATCTTCACCCTTATGGATTGACACCTTACTACTACAACGAAAACTTGGTCTAGTAAGAAATTGACCTATACCATGTACCACATCGCCATTCAGTCCATGACATGCCGAATTCTTCTAAGGTCCCTCTGGATGCACCGTATGAGGCTCGCCCGGCAAACATTATCGTGCAGCGTTCCCCTTCAGCTTCAGTATCCCTTGATGTCATCGGCACCTCGGAGTCTACTTATTTTTAGTAAGACATCTCTTTTATTTTAATTTCATTTCAGTTATTTTCTATTTTTCTTTTTTTTGTTGTATTGTTTACGATGTTTTCCTCTTGATTTTCTCCACCGAAACGGTGAAAAATAAGTCTGGGGGAGGCATTGTAAACTCACTTCTAATATTTCACATTTTTCTTATTTGTGATATTTTTTTATGCTTTTATTTTCCTTATGTTTTTATTTTGTATTAGGACTTAAAAATTGTTGTACTCTTTTTCCCATAGTCATTGTTCAATAACTCATTGCAAGGAATATTGGAAAACCCATAAGTGGACCGACAAACCCCTAAAAGGAACCATTCCCTCGGCGACTTAGACGCTTCGGAGTTGATTCCTCGACCTTAATTAATCTAACTACTCTCGATTTGGAGATGGAGACACATTAGACGTGACACCTCTATGAGACCCTGCAAGGCACGTCTAAGTAAGTATGATTCTCCTCTTCTTTCCCTTCGATTAGATGAGAAAAGCAAAGAAAAGAAAAGAAAAAAGAGAGAAAAGAAAGAAAAAGTATATAGAAGTGAACCGGGCACTGGAAGCAACCACTTTCAATGTTGGCGTCTAAAAAAACTTGTCCTAGAAAAGCTTAAGAGAAGGCGACCGATAAAAAAAAAATGATACCCTAGAAAAGTAGGGAGAAATCGATCGACCTTAAAGTGAGAAAAAGAAGAGGAAAGGAATTGTATCAAGACGGCCTTGAACTTACAGAAATCTGAAAGAGTAAGTGCTTACGTATTTTGATCGTTAGTTCCAAGTTGGGACTTCAAGCTTAAAAATGAATAAGGGGGATCAACGAAGAAGAGTCAAAGCTTGACGATGAATGTGGCTCCAAATTAAGGTAACTCACTATGCTTATGGTAAAGTACATGTAGTACGTTTGAAGCTAGTTCTACCTCGTTAAGTTGAAGGTTATTAGTCCAATAAGATAATGTAAGATATTGTTCAATATAGATGTTGTGGAACTTCTTCACTAGTTTAACCTTTGTTTGCTTGAGGACAGGCAAAAAGATAAATCTGGGGGAGTTGATAACAATCATATTTACACATTTTTATACATTCATATAGGTTATTTTCATAGGTTTTAGCTAGCATTTAAGACTATATTAGTGCATTTGCATGTGTTTATGTTTTCACAGGTAGTTGAGACAAAATCAATGATTTAAGAGTGTTTCGGAGACTAATGGAGCCATAGGGACTTTAAAGTTACTTGCTTCGGCCAAGTGTATCATGGAGAGACATCTCAAGAGCCTTACAAAGGAACTCCTGGTCAATGCTCACCCTAAGCAGCCCATCGACAGGCAGCATCGACCACGCACGGTCGATGCACTTTCAGGAGTCTGAACCATAAGCTGATGACGAAGATCATCGACGCAAGCATCGACCAGAAGTGGTCGATACTGTCACCGGGGCCTTGGCATCGACCCTGGCCAGTCGATGCTGACGTTTCGAACCAAGAAAGGAAAGTTTACGACTTGGCAACTCATGAGTGGACAACTTTATTTTCGTCCAGCAATCTCTATAAACCTAAATGCACGACTTTGGCTCCCCAAAAGAGACCTAATACTATATAAACACATGTATCCTCATTGTGGAGAGGTTCCCACTTCTTTTGTTCTTAAGTTTTATTATGGAAGTTCTTTAGTTCTTCCTCGTCTGATTCTTTACTTTACTTTTCTGTTTTTATTTATTATTTTATCATGTCTTCTATCTCATATACTTCTGTCACCCTCGGAGTTATGAGCGAGTAGATCCTTTAGATCTCTAGGGTGGAGATCGATGATGGGATCTACTGAGATTGATGTCTTGTGTTCTTGACCGATTAGCTACCTTGTATGTGTTCCTAAGGCTAGATTTACTCCCATGGGAGTGGTCTAAGAGCTTGGTCTAATCCATTTGGCATGACCAAGTGTTTCGGGAATTTTTTGTACCATGAGAGTAGATAGAGATTTCAGATCTACATACTTGGAATCATAGTTAATCGATAAATCTACTCTTACTTGTGAGCTTATTTAAATTAGCTTTGATCAAATAAGTTAAGTACCATAGAGTCTTGATGCCATGAGAGTGGATTAAGATCTCGGAACTAAACAAGTTAAGAGATTGACTACTTTGTAGAGTTACAACTGCTAGTCTATCTAGTCGATGACGAGATCATTCTCAATGCTTGTAGAGGCACCATGATTGTGGGTTTTTACAGAGAGGTTAGCTTACCATGAGAGTGGACTAATCTATATACAAAATCTCTAGACTGATAAATACTAACAAAAGGTTAAAGAACATCAGTTCTCATATTAGAAGATTTTTGGATTCGTTCCAATTCACCTTTGGGATTATTTTCTTTATTATTGTTTAATCATTATTTTATTTTATGCCCTTTATTTTATGCATTTTTCGTTTATGCAATTTAATTTATGCAATTCAATTTATGCAATTTAATTTATGCAATTTATTTTATGTAATTTAATTGAAGTACTTTTATTTTATGCAA
The DNA here is from genome assembly GCA_018361395.1 of Boechera stricta. Lineage (NCBI taxonomy): Eukaryota > Viridiplantae > Streptophyta > Magnoliopsida > Brassicales > Brassicaceae > Boechera > Boechera stricta. The sequence goes on from CM031541.1 coordinate 7,139,322, forward strand.
TTTAATTTATGCAATTTATTTTATGCTATTTAATTTACGCACTTTAATTCACACACTTTATTTTCCGCTATTTAATTTATGCAATTTATTTTTTGTTATTTAAATTACGCAATTTACTTTCTGCTATTTAATTTATGCAATTTATATTCTGCAATTTATTTTACGTATTTTAGGACTTCAAATTAAAACCTCCAAACCTTTATATTTTGCCTAGATTAGATTCACTCCTGTAATCTCTGTGTACTTAATCTCAGTCTTTGTGGATCGATCCCGTACGTATTACAACTGCATTAATCGTGCACTTGAGGTATAATCGGGTTAAATTCGCGAGACTACTTTCTAGTAGCGCTCGGGTGAAACCTGAGAAGTAGGTAAATCCTACTCTTATCATTAGCCTATGGAGGTTGGATTGTGATGCTCTAAGCCTTTTTCGCCTCATTAAAACCCTTGCCTAGTAATATTCTGGTAGGTTCAAGGAAACCCCACACTCAATATCCAAGCCGAGATGGAACCTTTGAGATACGGCAGAGCGATAGGACACTTGAAACCGAGATAGAGCTAGATCGGTTGTTAGGTTCGGTGGGTGAGGCGAGATGAACATGAGCTGGGACTGAAGTAACCACGAACAACGAAGCTTGTCCCTGGGAAGATCTTCGACCAGAGACGAGCTGAAGGCACACGAAACCAGACCATGGAGAAGAGCTTCAATCCGAGGTGAGTCGAGGAGATGGGGATGAACCCGGTAGCAACAATGAACAATGGGGGGTGATAAGCGAACCACAAAGGTGATGGAGAACCTTTGATACAGCTAAGATCTTTTGAGTAAGAGACACACTCAATTACTCTTAAGGAGAACCCTAATTTAGAGCAACATCAATAGATTATAAAAGACAAAGTTGTAAACTTTAGGTTTGTTGTAAATGATTACTTAACCTTAGTGAGAAATGAGTTTTTGCCTTTATAGGCTATAAATTAGGACACTCATGTGCTAATGGACCCAAGAAAAATTGGGCCAAATTTACAACATAAGAAAAACCCAAAGAAATAACCCAAAGGTTAAAAATCTTAATTAAGCAACAAAATAGACTAAGGAAGGAGAGAAACATTTGTAATGGTTTCTCTTGGAGAGGATTACCTCTCTTGGATGCTTATAGTTGTCGTAAGAGTGTTTCCAAGCAAAGCATCCAATGGAACCAAGAGGCAATGCCTTAGGCGTTTCTTGCCTCGTTAAAACCCTTTTCTAGAAACCCAATATGGTAAAACTAGAAGTAGGGAAAGAGTACAATAGTTTACCTAAGGTCTTGAGGGATTTCTTAACTTAGAGATAGTGAGGACACACAAGGCTTTGCTCCCAAATCTGAGTGTTCGTGTGCTAGTGTCCGCTTGTTCGGCTTGTCTGCTCACAATGTGCTTTTGAGGATCCGTTGGCTCTTCTTGTTCTCCTTGCTCCTTGAGGCTTTGTAGATAGGTTTGGACAACCTTTTAGTATCGGTTGGAGATTCTTCTAGTCACTCATCGAGGTGGTAGATTTAGCGACTTGAGTTCTCGTGTTGTCTCGTGGTCCTTGCCCTCATCTCGCATAGTGACCGGTACAATGTCCACATTATTCCCTCACTCTTCAAGAACTTTGGTCCCCAAATTCTCTTCATCTCCTACATCAAAAAGAGTCAAGTCAGAAACATTGAAGGAAGAAGAGACATTATACTCACCCGGAAGTTCGAGACGGTAAGCAATGTCATTGATTTTCTCGATCACTTTGAATGGACCGTCTCCGCATGCATCCAACTTGTACTTCCTCTTGTTTGGAAAGCGCTCGGCTCTAAAGTGTAGTCAGACCCAATCTCCTGGTTGAAAGATGACTTGCTTCTTCCTCTTATTGGTCCGCTCCTCAACTCGTGCATTCGCTTTCTCAATGTTTTCCCGAACTTTCTTATAAAGCTTATTTATTGTCTCGGCTTTGGAAGTTCCTTCTAGATCCAATCTCTCGGCTTGTGGTAGGGGTGTGAAGGTGAAAAGGGTTCTAGGATTCTGCCCATAGATCACTTCAAATGGCGACAACTTGGTAGTGGAGTGCCTAGCGGAGTTATATGCAAATTCAACCCAAGGAATGCATTCTAGCCAATTCTTCACATTCCGCCCTATGGTAGCTCTCAACAAAGCGCCAAAGTGTGCGGTTCACAACCTCCGTTTGCCCATCGGTTTTCGGATGGCAAGTAGTGGAGTAGAGTAGTTTAGTACCCAATTTCTTCCATAAGGTCCTCCGAAAGTGGCTCAAAAATTTTGTATCCCGCTCTGACACTATGGTCCGTGGTATCCCATTGATATATCTATGTTTTACATGTTTTGAGCATGCATTTATCATCCATTTAGCCTTGTCTCATAGCATATTCTTACCATTTCATGACATTTGTTTCCAGTTTTGCATGCTTAGAGTGTTTTGCATTAGGATTGCATGCATATTGCATTTGTGAGCTGTATCAGGTACATTCAAGGAATAATGAAGATGTTGAGGTCAAATGGAGAGAAGGGAAGAAGGGAGAGCTTAACTCGACCATACACTCGACCAAGAAACTCGAGTAGAGCGCAAAACAGAGACCTTGGAACAGGACTCGAACAAGAACTCGAGTAGAGAGTCGAGTGGAACCAAAGAAGAGGACTTGGAGACTGACTCTAGCCAGCAGGTCGAGTCAGTAACTTGAGTCTGCACCAAAGACTGCACCTGGAGACCAATTCGAGTTCACCACTCGAGTCCACTACTCGAGTCCATCTCAAAGGTGCAGTCTTGAAGCAAACTCGAACCAACCACTCGAGTCCTCACTCGAGTCCATCTCTCAAAGGTGCCATCTTGAAGATTTTCGCCGGACTCGACCAAGGACTCGACCGACTAGTTCGAGTGCACCTCCGAAACTTGCTATTTTATCTATTTGTGAGCTAGGGTTTTGCCTAAAACTATAAATACCTATTGTCCCCTGGATATTGCGGGATCTGCTGGGTTTTTCTCTCTTCCTAAACCTGTTCTTGCTTTGTAATCAATTTTCTAGTAGTTATACTTTGTATTTGTGTTTGTTTCTTAGTAGTCTTTCTGTTTACTTCTTAATTTATCTATTTATGCAATTTTTTATGAGTTCTGGGTTTGTGTTCATGATGTTCTTCATGGGTTGTGAGTTGTCTTTAGGATTCTTGAGGATGGGATAGATTTGGTGTGGAATCTTAGTCTCCTAGGTGGTTTAAGTGTAGATTGTTTGATTTCCCTTCTGGATTAGTGTTATTAATGCTAATTTCTCTCTCATCAATTAGAATTAGGACTTAGGTATTTCCACACCCACCAAGTGTTTGATGAAATGCCTGAACCAACTAATTCCAGAGATTTACATTCCTAGCCTAAGAGATTAGTTGTCTAGGGTGTTTATTGGCTTTAATAGACTGGATCTTAATGCCTGCTAAGTTAGATTTCGCTAGAGAGATTTAGGTCTGGAACTAGCTTAGCCTGAGGTTATATGTCATGAGAATGAATTTAGCTACTGATGAGTTTATTGTCTAGGGAATAGCTCTGTTTGAGTATGTTAAACACCTAGGTAGATTAAGAGGAAACACTAATCAATAACCCCCATCCTTAGGAGCTTCTGTTTAATTAATTGATTTTTATTGCTTTGCTTCTGTTTGCTTTTGTTAGCTTCTGTAAGTAACTATCGCTTCTGTTAATCTCTGTTATTAGTTTTCGTAGTGTTTTTAGTTATCGTTCTGTTAGATTGTTAATCTCGTGATCTATTGCTTGGCTTGACTTAATTGGTTTGATTGCATCCTTTCTAGTTAATAGCTCACCCATTTGGATTGACACCTTTGTGTGCTACAATGACAGTGCATTAGGGAATTGACCCATATCAGTTTGATTTATACCAAATTGACATTTATCAATTTGGCGCCGTTGCCGTTTGAGTGTTGTTTGTTACATTTAGGATTTCAAATCATTTCAGATCAAGTTCTTTTCAGTCTAGTTTGCTACTTACCTTGTGTTTCCTTCATTGTCTTTGCATCTCAGGTACTTATACACGTCATCGGACAGACTCTATTAGTGCCCTGTTCTGACTCGACCCACGCACTCGAGTGCCCGTTCGAGTTAGTCAGTCGAGTATGCTTCTTCACCTGTATGCAAACGAGATCAAAAGGAAACCTGAACCTCCTGCGCTACCTCGACAATATCAATCAACTATCAAGACAGTTGCGTGATCAGAGAGGGCACATCAGAGTAGATCAACAGGATCAAGTGGGAATGGAAGAAAACCCACAAGGACCGCATGAACAAGGACCTCCGAGGAGGAGGCCACGTTTGATTGGAGCAGGAGATGCTCCTAACACTCACACTCACATGCAAGGGATTGTACCTCCTACAGTCCAGAACAACAACTTTGAGATCAAAAGTGGTTTGATAGCAATGGTGCAAAGCAACAAATTCCATGGGTTGCCTATGGAAGATCCTCTTGATTACTTAGACGAGTTCGATAGGCTTTGTAGCCTCACCAAGATCAATGGAGTCAGTGAAGATGGTTTCAAGCTGAGACTCTTTCCATTCTCTCTTGGTGACAAAGCCCATCTGTGGGAGAAGAATCTACCCATGGCTCAATCACTTCATGGGATGACTGCAAGACAGCTTTCCTTGCCAAGTTCTTCTCCAATGCTCGAACAGCTCGCCTCCGAAATGAGATCTCCGGATTTGCACAGAAGAATGGTGAAACTTTCTGTGAAGCTTGGGTCCTCAATCTACCAATCTTAGTGTCCTCATCATGGATTCAACAATGAGTCCATTCTTAGCACTCTTTACAGAGGAGTTCTCCCAAAGATAAGGATGCTACTAGATATAGCCAGCAATGGAAACTTCCTAAACAAAGATGTTGATGAAGGCTGGGAGCTAGTGGAGAACCTTGCTCAATCTGATGGGCACTACAATGAGGATTATGATAGGAGCGTAAGGAGGAATGCGGATTCCGGTGAGAAGTATAAGCAAGAAATCAAGGATCTTAATGAGAAGTTAGATAAGCTCCTCCTAGTCCAGCAAAAGCAAGTTCACTTTGTTAGTGACGAAAGGCAACTTCAAGTTCAAGATGGGGAGAGCTATCAGCTAGAAGAGATAAGCTATATTCAGAACCAGGGAGGCTACAACAAAGGCTTCATCACCTACAAGAACAACCCAAATTTATCATATCGGAGCACCAACGTTGCCAACCCACAGGATCAAGTCTACCCGCCTCAGCAACGACCAAATCCGACTAAACCATTTGTTCCTTATAATCAACATCATAGCTTTGCCCCTAAGCAGCACTACCAGGGAAGCTATCTGCAACATGGAGTCATGGGTCCACCACCTGGTTTTACACCTCACCAAGCTCAGCTTTCTAATGCTCCGGATCAACAGGTGACAAACATACTGCAACAACTTCTACAAGGTCAAGCAGCTGGTGCAATGGAAGCAGCTAAGGAGTTTGGTGAAGTAAAAACCCAGCTGGATCACAACTACAATGATCTCAACAGCAAGATTGAGACATTGAACTACAAGATCAAGTACATGGAGAGCAAAACTGCATCCACTTCTTCCACAACGCCTATTGGACAACTTCCAGGAAAAGCAATTCAGAACCCAAAGGAGTATTGCAACGCCATCTTTTCAATGGAATCAAGTCCCATTGCTGATCATGAAGGTGTAGTTAGAGAAATTGAGACTTTGCTTTATGGTTCATATGCTAACACCAATGCAATCACCTTAAGGAGTGGAAGAGAGTTTCCTGCAAGGGAAGGATCAATTCCAGTCACTGTGGACAGTGAGATTGAAGATGGGGAGGATATGAATTGCGAATAAGGCCAAGCTGAGAAACCAGACTCGACTGACAGACTCGACCAACCAACTCGAGCCCTAACTCAAGTCAGTCCACTACCTGCTGAAAAACCAGTTGCTTCCGAGGAAAAGAAAGAACCCTTTGTCCCTCTCCTTAGAAATCTAAATTTCCCTTCCCAGGAAGATTCAAGAAGGATAAGGACGTAACCATGGTCGAATACAAGGGTAGTGTCGATTGCATTGATTCACCAAGCACGATAAGGATTGAGCCTAAGTCTCTCCCGAAGCTTGGGAATCCCGGGATATTCTCTATAACGTGCTTTCTTGGTGATTTAGAAATTGAGGATGCTCTATGCGACTCAGGTTCATGATGCGGACATCCAAATGGAACCAGCTCAATCAGTGGAGATCCTGTGGGTTGGCAACACTAAGAGGAGTTGAGCACCAAATTGACCTAGTGCCCGGAGCGGCCCTACCTAACCGGCCCGCATATCGCGTGAGCCCCACAGAAGCACAAGAGCTCGAACGGCAAGTGCAAGAGCTGATGGCTAAGGGCTAAGTGAGAGAAAGCCTTAGTCCCTGTGCTGTGCCAGTACTATTAGTGCCCAAGAAAGATGGCACATGGAGGATGTGTGTCGATTGTAGAGCCATCAACAACATTACGATAAAATATCGACATCCGATTCCGAGACTCGATGATATGCTGGATGAGTTGAGCGGGTCAACCATTTTTTCCAAGGTTGATTTGAAGAGTGGATATCATCAAGTTAGAATGAGAGAAGGCGACGAGTGGAAAACCGCCTTCCAGACGAAACAAGGCCTTTACGCATGGCTCGTTATGCCCTTCGGCCTAACCAATGCACCAAGCACCTTCATGCGATTAATGAACCAGGTTCTACGTTCCTTTATAAGTAAATTTGTGGTAGTTTACTTTGATGACATATTGATTTACAGCAGGAGCTTGGCTGAACATGTTAAACACTTAGAATTAGTGTTACAAACGCTTCGAAAGGAAGGCCTATATGCCAACCTAACGAAGTGCATCTTTTGTACTGATAAATTGGTGTTCTTAGGATTTGTAGTGAGCTCAGAAGGACTACAAGTGGACCAGGAAAAGATCAAGGCAATCGAAGATTGGCCGACCCCAACGAGCATCGGACATGTCCGAAGCTTTAACGGACTCGCGAGCTTCTACCGGCGATTTGTGTGAGCTTTTAGCACCATAGCTGCTCCATTAACTGCTGTCATCAAGAAGGACGTGCCATTTCAGTGGGGAAAAGCACAAGAAACCGCCTTCAAGACCTTAAAGACCGATTGACTCATGCCCCGGTTTTAGTTTTGCCTAACTTTGACCAAATGTTTGAAATTGAGTGTGATGCTACAGGTTTAAGGATTGGAGCTGTCTTGACTCAAGGAGGGAGACCAGTAGCCTACTTTAGTGAGAAACTCAGTGGCCCTACCCTAAACTATCCCACTTACGACAAAGAATTGTACGCGTTGGTCCGATCGCTAGAAACGTGGAAACATTATCTTTTGGCGAAGGAATTTGTTATTCACACCGATCATGAGACTCTCAAGCACCTCCGAGGCCAGACCACGTTGAAGAAGAGACACACGAGGTGGTTAGAGTTTGTGGAAACCTTCCCATACGTCATCAAGTACAAGAAAGGCAAAGACAATGTGGTCGCGGATGCCTTATCAAGACATCATGCGCTTATATCGACTATGGAGGCTAAAGTGTTTGGTTTTGAGCACATTAAGGAACAGTATGCTGAGGATCCAGACCTTGGGGAGACTTATGCTCAGTGTCTAAAAAGAGGAACCGGGTCTTATTATCTACAAAACGGGTTCCTATTCTGGGATAAGCGGCTTTGCATTCCACAAGGCTCGATGAGAGAACTTTTGGTCCGAGAGGCTCACGGTGGGGGACTCATGGGACATCTTGGAGTAGACAAGACTCTCATCACACTCAAGGAGCATTTCTACTGGCCACATATCAAGAGAGACGTTGAGCGTCATTGTGCTAAATGCATTGTTTACCTCAAGGCTAAGTCTCGCTTACACCCTCATGGTCTTTATATGCCTTTACCTATACCTAACGCTCCTTGGGAAGATATTTCTATGGATTTTGTGCTAGGTTTGCCGAACATACAACACAAGGATTCCATCTTCGTTGTTGTGGACCGGTTCTCCAAAATGGCCCATTTCATTCCGTGTAACAAGACCAACGATGCATCACAAACCGCAAACTTGTTCTTTAAAGAGGTGGTGCGTTAACATGGGCTGCCGAGAACCATTGTGTCGGACCGAGACACAAAATTCCTGAGCCACTTCTGGAGAAATTTGTGGAAAAAGCTAGGCACCAAGCTTCTCTTCTCCACGACGTGTCATCCCCAAACCGATGGTCAAACGGAAGTGGTAAACCGGACCTTATCTAGCTTACTTAGAGCTAGCATCGGTAAAAACTTACAGAATTGGGTTGAGTGTTTGCCTTTAGTTGAATTTGCTTATAATCATGCTACTCACTCTTCTTCTAAGTTTTCCCCTTTCGAGGTTGTGTATGGTTTTAACCCTAGGACCCCATTGGAGTTTACTCCATTACCGTTACCAAAGGCGGATCAAGTTAGTCTCGATGGAATCGCCGAAGCCGAGCAAGTCAAGAAGATCCACGAGAAGGTTAAGGAGAACCTCAACAAGAGGAACGAGCAAATCCAACACCAATGAGACAAGGGACGCAAGAAAGTAGAGTTTGCCCCGGGAGAATGGGTTTGGCTACACATGCGGCCTGAACGGTTCCCAAATAAGCGTAGCTCTAAACTAGCACCGAGAGGGGATGGACCGTTCAAGATCATTGAGAAGATCAACGACAATGCTTACTGCCTCGAGTTACCAGGTGAGTTCCAAGTTTTCACAACGTTCAACGTTTCTGACTTGTCAACTTTTGATGTAGGTGATTCGGACATGACGGAAGAACTTTTTCAAGAAGGGAAGAATGATGCGGACATCCAAATGGAACCAGCTCAATCAGTGGAGATCCCACCACTTAGAGGAGCACCAATGACCCGATCAAGAACCAAGAGCCTCAAGGGATTCACCAAGGCCGTGGACCTTTTTCTCGACAAGGACCTTTCGGACGCGGACCGAGCCCATGCGGACATAACCAAGGACAATGCCAACCCAAGGGTATTTCTGTTCACCACCAATGATCGAGAAACATCGACGAGTGATGTTGGAGCCGAGACAAGCCACGAGATTCCTCAGAATGCTTCATACTCGCACACAACCGAGTGGCCTCTCATGCGGACAAAGAAGGAGACTTCACTCTTTGTCCTCTCGCTAGCATGATCGAGGCATAAAGACATCACTAGGGATTGTACTCTTTCCTACCCTTAGGTTTCCCACGTGGTTTTACTAAGGAAGGTTTTAACGAGGCAACAACCCAGTGGTGCGAAATGGCCTCAAAGACATCCTTTGAGGGCCGATCGTCTAGAAGCCCATACCATGTCTTCTAGTTCGATTCCAGCATTCTAAGGGAGTATTTGAAGTCCATTTAGGCCCATGAAGACATCGCACAAGTCACCAAGACACATCACTTATGATTAGGCATTTTTGCCTTGTCATTTTAATGAACTTTCCTTTTCGTTTTTGGGAAACTTCTTGGCCATGTGTTAGGCCACGTTTAGGGTTGCTTTTTGAGACATTTTGTAGCCTAAAGTCGAGCCCTATATAAGGAGAAACTCGCAGCCCTAAGAGGGTAGACTTTGAATAAACGAAAAAACCCTATTTTGCTTAGCCATCGCCGCTTTGCTTCTTCGTTCTTCTTCTTGCTTTTGTGAGACTCAAAACCAAGAGAGGTTCATCCAAGCTGTATCACGAGACATACCACAACTCGTGTGGTCGCTTATCAATCCACCGGTTCGAATATATCATCACGTTTCCCACCCTTGTCCATCGAATCGCGCCGCACGGTCCATTCGGAGGCATAACCCATCCGACGCTTGTATCAATTCAAGTGTGAATATCATGTCCCGTGAGATGTTAAAGAGTCTAGCGATAAGAAGTATCACTCATCACCCATCACCCATCACTTTTGGAGACGCTCATTCACGAAACCCACTTGGTCTTCTTGAAGATTACCCACTTAAAGTTGGGGATTGTATAGTCCCAACGGATTTCGTTGTTATGGAAATGAAGAAGGCTAACAAGCTCCCACTCCTCCTTGGAACTCCCTTCCTCAACACTACTGGTGCAATCATGGACTTCAAGAACCAAAGGGTAGTTCTTATGAATGTGAATGACAAGGTCTGCTACCCAATGAAAGCTTCTTCCAACAAGCTATATGGCACAATTACTATCAAAGATGATGGCTACAGTGATGAGGAAATAAAGTACATTGGTACAATTGAGAAGGTCGATGAAGCTCCACCCCCAAAGGTTTATGAAGAGAAAGAGAAGTCTCTGGAACGAAAGGATGGAGCTGAGAGCACAATGAATGAGCAAGGGGTCAAACCATTCATACTTGGTCGGATCATTACAGAGGAGACCTCAGTTCCTGACATACGTCAATTCCTTACTAGACCAAAGTTTCGTTGTAGTATAGTAAGGTGTCAATCCATAAGGGTGAAGATATTAACCAAAAAGGATGCGATCAAGCAATTCAAGTCAAGCCAAGCAAATAGCGTATTGGGGTCTAGCAACCTAGACAGAAACTGAGAATGGAAACTAAAATAGATACTGTATAGGACTAGCAAGAACTAACAGAAGCAGATCAATAACAGAAATAGCGTATAGGGCTAACAGAGGCTAGTAGAAAAGTCAAATAATGCAAGAGAAGTTCCTAAGGATGGGGTAATCGACTCAGTGTGTCCCCTTAGCCTACTCAAGTGGTTTAACAAAACTTAATCAAGCTATTCCCTAGACATCAAACATCACAACCAGTTAAGTCCACTCCGTGATAAGTAACCTCAAACTAGACCAGTTCAGACCCATCCTTGAGAAATCTACCCTAGCAGCAATAAGATTCAGTTGATATTGTTGAAAAACACCTGACAACTAATCCCTTAAGGCATGCAGATCTCTAACATCAGTTTAGTCAAGCATTTTATCAAACACCTTCTGGGTGGAAAAACACCTAAGTTCTAATCTCAATTGATCAGAGAGAAACTAGCATTAAGAACACTGATTTAGAAGGGAAATCAAACAATATACTCTTAAACCACCTGAAAGACTAAGATTTCACACTTAATCTATCCCATCCTCAAGAACCCTAATGACTACTCAAAACTCATGAAGAACATCAAGAACACAAACCCAGAAATCATAAAAACTTGCATATAAGATAGAAATAGATGGAGAAATGATAGAGGCTAAAAATGATCTCCCCTTAGTATTAATCCCCATTAGATATTTATACTAAGTCTTAAAAACCCTAAAACGTCATGGGCAAAATAGTAAAAACGTGCGGGATAAGGTCTAGCTCGACTACGTTTTGGTCGAGTGCTGTGCTCAAGTAGACAAAATCAAGATTGCATTTTTCTGTGTTTGGTCGAGTGCTGTGCTCAAGCAGGTGAAATCAAGACTGCATTTTTCTGTGTTGAGTTTGAGCAGTCTACTCGATTGCAGGGGCTCGAGCTGGGCTCAGAAATTCCAAGACTCCTCTTTTATGTTGGTCTTGATCATGCAGCTCGAGCATGGGTACTCGAGCTCGGCCAGAAATCTTCAGCGCACCTTTTGTCTGCTGATCATACGGCTCGAGCATGGGTGTTAGAGCTGAGTTTCTGCTCCATTTCCTACATGGACTCGATCACGTCTGCTCTAGCATAGGTGCTTGAGTCTGTTGTAGCATCCAGGTCGAGTGGTATGCTCAAGACAGCCGGTAAAACACGTCTGTGGGGCATCCAGTCGAGTGGTATGCTCAAGACAGCCGGTAAAACACGTCTGCTGGGAGGCATCCAGCAACGGGCCTAACTTCTCCAAAATCACCTGAAAGTACCTGTAACAAGCCAAATATGCAGGATGTATGCAAAGCTAATGCAAAACTCTTATGCAAAACTAGGAATAAATGACAAGACAGGGTGAATAACACGCGTTATGAATTATACAGGATAAAAGCGATGCAAAAGCAAACATATCAACTCCCCCAACTCGTCTTTGCTTGCCCTCAAGCAAACAAAGGAATAAGAATGGAGAAGTGGGTTGAAGGTGGGGACTCAGAACCAAAACTTGCAGATTGTAACAGATGATCTCAATGTCCAAGTTACCAATTCTAGAATGCAAAGTTGTGAACTCTACTTAAAAACGTTAGCCATACTCTTCTCAGCACAAGTTCAATCAAACCTCAACCTAGACATGCATTCAAATCTATCATTCCCCTTAACATTTATTTAGACAGAAACCATGAATCAAGCTAAACATATTCAATGAACTCATTCGGCTAAGGGTAAGGTCAAGAGACAAAAATGGTCCCTTCAGTATGGTTTTGACGTTTCAGAACAAGGGTCTCTCAATGAAACGGAATGAGCTTTAGTAGAATGCTAAAGGTAAGAACCAACCTATGCATACAAGAATAGACTCCCATCACCCAGTCTACGGCGTTAACATCCCTTAGTAAAACCCAGTCATCCGATTCACCCTTCACCCTTAGGCTTTTTCTTTTGATATCTTGGAACGGTTTCATCTTTTTTTTCTTTTTGTTTTTGGTTCTAGGAGGGGTTATACACATATACATCTAGCGGATTGGGGTTCTTTTCTTAACTTAGCTTAGGCGTTTTTATATTTTCTTCAGACTTTTGAGCTTTGTGCCTTTTCTTTTATTATGCACATCCCCTAATCCTTTACTAGATACTCAAACATTCAGATCATTCCCCTCCTAAGAACTCTTACCCTTTTCTTTTCTTTTTCCAAGTTTTTCTAATTCTTTTCTATTCACAGAACCCACCCCAATATCCAATGATCAAGATCCGACTATCTCGATTCGAAATTGAAACTACATGAGATTCTATCCTTGTCGGCTCAAACCTAACACTTTCTACCAAGCTCATTCAGAAATAGACCTCACACACTCACTAAAGTAATAGCATGGCTTGAAAGAAGGCTAGGATAAGGGCATGGTAAAACTGATCTAACAATGAGAATCAGCTACTTGGATTAGCAAAGAGTGGTATAAACAGATGAAAGAGAATCCAAGTATGTATATGGTATCCACGAGTTCAAATTCTATGCCTAGACATGATAATTATAAGTCAAATTCAGGTTCAAATAGATGGGGAATGACAGAAAATCACAGCATGCTTCAGCTAAGACTCGATCTAGTTGTGCATTCAGAACATGGTTCAGTCTTACTTCAGGCTCAATATCAAGGCATTAAACAACTAGAAACGAGGGCATTGAAGTCATACAGTTGAATCAGCAAGTTTACAAGGTTTTAAATCATCATCCTCCCCTATGCATATGCAACAGCCCTATATGAAACAATCTAGACTCAATCCTAAAATGTGAATGCAACAACTACATGAACACTCTGTTTTTTTTTGTAATCATTTTCGAAAAAATTTCAAGATTTTTTTGGTTTTTCTATGCCATAGATGCATGCAGACTCAAGGATGCACAAAATCAAAATAAGAACAGAGAAAACACATCAATACAGACTTTAACCTTTCCCCCCAAACTTAAATTACACAGTCCCTTGTGTAATAAAAATTTGGAAAGAAAGATTAAGAGGTAACAGAAAACATAAAACGATGCGACTAATATATACAAGAAAGGGTCGGTACGGGTACCTTGGTGATTACGGAGAGTACGTCGACTCGACCTGGTAGTGGTCGAGCTGGGTGCGCGAGACARACGAGCCGGTGCTGCTCGACGCCTGCTGCCGGTGCCCGAGCCAGATGCTCCTCCTGCTTGGCGTCTCTCCTTTGCGTGTTAAAACTGTCTTGGCTACCTTGGCTCGAAAGAAGAGGCTCGGTGGTTCCTTCTCGTGCATGAGGTCTGTTCTTCTCAAACGAACCGCCCCCATCGAATTCTCCCCTGTACGATGGTTTTCAGTGTAGGGCCTTGAACAAGTCCTTGAGCGGTCCCGAGTCCTTCACGTCCTTCAGCCCTTCACGACGGACTTCCCTCGAAACTTGTTCCACCTCTGAAGGAGATTAATCCGCTTGTGTGCTTCCTTCAGAGCTGGACTATGTGTGGGCTTGAGCTTGTACTCCTCAAACGAGTACCTTTCTGTTGGATCACCCTCCTCCAGAACAGCATCATGATCGTCTGACCCCATTCCTTGTTCCATGATCTATCGAGAGTCTATGAGGAGGATTGAAATCAATGTTCCAGCCTAGTCGTACCTTGGTCAGATCCGTGCAAGGCAGGCGCAGCTTGGCTTCCCCATCGGTCGGATGCATGAACTGATAGATGTACTCATCTGGAGGTGTTGTATGGTCCAGGAACCTGCACCTTCTCAAGAAGTCGATATYTATCCATTTTGGTGGATAGGGTACTGATCGTAGCTCTACATCACAAGCAACAAGAATCGGAGTGATGATACCCCCAATGCAGAGATCACCTGCGCCATCCATCTTCATCTTGTCCATCTTTATCGCCCAGTCCTTGTAGTTGAGGAATTGCTCCATCAGAACAAGGGCGAGGTTTGCATCTGCTCTATCACCCCGCATCTTCCGACCATCTCTTGTGCACCCTAGAAGTGGTAGTAGCACAAGTCCAGCATCTTTAATTCACCTTCATTCACCGTCCCAGTCACCTTCCTTGCAAACATAGTGCTTGCTATTGTCTTGTGTAGGTACCTCAGACGGCTTCGGATGCTCGAGCTCTGCTTCTGGAGGAGGAGAAAGGTTTGGTGCTGTCTCCGATGGTCGACCATAATTGTTGGAGCTCCTCATGATCAAAATCTTGAATTCGTCACCCCAGAAAAACCATATGGTACAGATTTGCGCGATGGTGAGGCAGGATCGCCCTCCGCACGTGAAGGTAATGAAACCAGGGCCGTCATCGGGTTCAACGTCGGGCTCCTCATCATAGAAATGAACCCTGAGAGATGAGAGGAAGTGGCATGTCTCTTCTTTGTAGGCTTCCAGCGGTTTGTTCATGAATGAACTTATACCTCCTGCCTCAAAGAGATACTCCATATCCCTAGCAATCCCGAGTGCTTACATCGTTTCCTTGTTCGGGTACCTTGTCCCTTCAAAACCACGATCAAGGAGGACCTCTAGGTACTTGGTTGCAGAGGGTTTGGTGTTCTTCTTTCGGGGTTGCCTTATCACCTTAGGCTCATCTTCCTCTGTTTCTTCACCCCCTTGATGCATACTCGGCTCCGTTGGTGCTTTTCCTTCACGTTTGACCCGGGTGGTTTGTCTCGTCTCGCCGACTCGAGTGTGGGTGCTCAAGCGAAACTTCCGGCCCTTCTGACTTGATCCTTGGGCTCAGGCATATGTGGTCGAGTCCGGCGTGACATCATACTCCATGGGTACTGCAACTTGTTCGTTTCGGCTTGTTCTTGTTCTTGCTTCGTCGGAGGAATGCTCTCTCTCCACATCTGAAGTTTCTGAGTGCTTTAGCTGACCTACGACGGTTTGGCGAGGATCCATACCTGAGACTTGATCAAGGACAAGGAAAAAAAAAAAACTCAAGGTCTTGAGGATAAGCCTCAAGAGCAGCAAAAACAATTAGAGAGATTTCTGGAAATGAAAGAGAGAGAAGCGAGAGTATTTGTGGTGTGAAGAGAGTAAGGAGTCGAGTTCGTCATTTATGGCCGAGTGGGAGGGGACAAGAAGGACAAGGGGAGCGTGTTGAAAGCGTGTGGGCTCCCTCTGGTGTGACTCGAGCTGACATTCTCTGGGTTTTAGCGTGTGGGCTCGAGCATGTGAACTCTGACTCGGCCATGACTCCTCTGACTCGACCATGACTCCTCTGACTCGACCAAATGGGCTCGTCCTGGGTCCACAAGTCAGAATTTCGAAATTTTTTAAAATTCCCTCCTAAGGCTCAGTTGCATGGTTCACCACCCATACTTTCCTGAAATCACTCAATCAAGATAAAATCAAAATAGCTTAGCACACTTATTCGATGATTTAAAAACAAAATTCTAAACAAAGAAATATGTACAGAGATAGACATGGGACTTCCTCCCAAGTGAGCTTGTTTAACGTCTCTAAGCTTGACTTCCTGTTTTGTTCAGGCAGTGGAAGGCTCATCCAGAGGAATCGAAGTTCCTTCTGGAATGATGGTATCAGCTAGATAGGGCTTGAGCCTCTGTCCGTTCACTGTAAATTCGTTTCCTCCCTTTCCAAATAAGGTGATTGCTCAGTAGTGAAACTTCCTCCGACGGTCCGATCATCTAGACTTGAGCTTTCCGAAATAGCTTGAGTCGAGAATTGAAAAGGAGGACTTGATCACCAGCCTTGAACTCAGGCAAGATCTTCTTGTCATGGAAGGCTCGTCCTCTTTGTAGATCTTAGAACTCTCATAGCATCCAGCCGATCTCTTCTAGCTCATGCAGGTCTAATACTGCTTCCGGCAGACTTGATATCCAAGTTCGTAAGCTTTTTGCCCATAACGCCTTATACTCGACCTCACAGGTAGGTGACAAGCCTGCCAAAGGAGCTGGAATGGCGCCTCCCTATGAGTCTCAATGCGGTCCTGACGCCCAGAGGGTCTCATCCAGCTAGACCAATCTCTTGAAACGCCCACTACCCGCCGAATGGCTTTGATCCGCTTGTTGGACACTTCCACTTGACCACTGGTCGATATGGTGTAGCCACCTTGTGCTTGACCCCATGCTTCTTCGAAGATTTTCAAAGAGCTTGTGATGAAGTGAGATCCCCCATCACGATAACAACTCGGTACACCAAATCTGGGAAAATAATGTTGAACATCTTCGAACTACCTTTGCATCATTGTGGCTATGGCTTCAACCCACTTCGAGACATAATCAACAGCTACCAAGATGTAGCTGTTCCCTAAGAAGGTGGGTTGAAAGGACCCATAAAATCAATCCCCAAACGCCAAACACCTCCACTTCCAAAATCGGGTTCTCGTGGCATCTCATTCCTTCTGCTGATGTTGCCCATTCTCTGGCAAGGATCACACTTAGTGATGAAGGCTTGAGCATCTCTGAACATTGTAGCCACCATAGACCCGCAGCACCTTCTGCAGCCTTGAACGTAGCAAAGTGTCCTCCATGCAGAACCATGAGTGCTCAAGCACACCCCGAACCTCCTTGTGCTATACACCTTCGAACACCATCGGCACCTCTTTGACAGAAAGTTCGTCCCAGTAGTAGTGTTTGACTCTCTAAACTTTTTTCTCGTAGGCGCAAGATCATGCAACTCACCGCATGCAAGGAAATTAGCTAGATCAGGATACCATGTCCTTCACTCCTATCACGTAAACAACATCTGGAGTCGCATGGTGTCATCAACAGTGCTGGATCGTCTATTCTCATCCTCGACAAGTGATCAGCCACACCATTCTCTATTCCTTCTTATCAACAATCTCCATGTCAAACTCAAGAAGGAGTATCCAGAGCAATCTTGGCTTAGATCCTTCTTAGCATAGATATGCCTTAGTGCTGCATGATGCCTAGACCCAACCAGATAGCTTCTAAATTTCTCAAAGGCAAAGACTACAAGCAACTCCTTCTCTGTTGTGGCATATCTCCCTGGGCATCATCAAGCCCTGCTTGCATAGAGATCACATGCGCTTTTCTCAATCATTTGGCCAAGACAGCTCCTACATCATGTCCGATGCCGCACATGATCTCAAACGTGGTCCCAGTTTGCTGACTATCGGAGCAGTGACTAAGGCTTCCTTAATGAGCGGAAAGCCTTCAAACATTCGGTATCAAACAGAACTTGCCAACAGCCTTGGTCGGTCTGGCTATCCCGAGAAGTCCTGATGAATCTTCAGAAAACCCAGCGTGCCCAAGGAAACTCCTGATGTCCTGACGTTTTTTGGGCTGCAGCCGATCATCACATCAACCTTGGCCTTTTACCTCTATACCCTTCTCAAATTATGTGGCAAGACAATCCCTTCTCTGACCATGAAGTGGCATTTCTCCCAAGCACCAGATTTGTCTCTTCACACCTAGTAAGTACCCCGCAGTGTTCAAAGGCAGGAGAAAGAGGAGCCATACACGGAAAAGTCATCCATGAATACCTCCACGCCTCCTCAATTAAATCCGAGAATATAGAAGTCATGCATCGTTGAAAAGCAGCGTGTGCAAGGCCAAAAGGCATTCTCCTATATGCAAAAGTTCCATGGCAAGTAAAGGTAGTTTTTTCCTGATCACAGGATGAATTGGAATCTGAAAGAACCCATCGTACCATCTAGAAAACAGTAGTAAGGATGATTAGCTAACCTTTCTAGCATCTGGTCAATGAATGGCAAAGGGAAATGATCTTTCCTAGAAGCAGCATTCAATTTCCTATAGTCAATACACATCCTATGTCCTGTTACAGTCCTAGTAGGTATCAATTCATGAGTCTGCTGGTTGAGCTTGGTGTCCTCGACAGCATGAATTTCTGTGTTGGCCCCTATCAGCTCCTCAAACCCGTCTGACTCTTCCAGAACCTTGTGGGAGTCTAAAATCATCTCATACCCCAAGGTCTCTTCATGCAGATACCACTACAAGAAAATAAAGCTTTTGCGATGGAACAATAAATCGCCGTCAATCCTGAGCTTAGTGCGGCTTGCGAACAAATAAATCTGTCGCGGTGAATCGAAATCGTAATATTTGCGACGGAATAAAAAGTAACCGTGCAAACATACCTCATGAATCCGTGCAGAAGAGCGGCTAATGAAACATTGTTGTCGCAAAAAATCCATCGCAATTCCTTCGCAGTTTTGCGAGGGATTTGCGATAATGGTTCGCCATGAATCCCTCGCAAAACTGCGATGCAGAATATGTACTCATAAGTCCATCCTTAAGTGCGATGAACTTGCGATGGATTAAAAAATATTTATATTAATAAAGTAATATAATTTCGATTTTAATTAAAATATAAATTAAAATTAAAATATAATTTAAAATCTAATTAAATTAAATTTAATATTAAAATCCAAATAAAAATAAAATTCATAATATATTAAAAAAATTAAAATACAATATTTGTTTTTAATAGAGAAAAAAACTAAGATCCTGATGGTCGGCCCATTGCGATTCCATTCGTACGAACAGGGTCGTATCGACTTCGAAGAAGGCGTGCCAAATCATCGCCGAGCCCAGTAGCTAAAAATCTTATGATACTTGGACATCTGCTGACTCTGTTCTTCGATAATGCTCGCCTGAGACTGGATGATACTCTGAAGAGCTGACATCACGGGATTGCGCTGAGACGATGCAGAGTGCAGTCGATCTTCGATTGCGGGACCACACCATAAATTCTCCCTTTACTGGGGGCGACCTGAAAAAAAATTATTGTAATTTATAATAAACATAATTACAAATATTTACAACAATTTTAAAGAAATACCTCGATAAAATTTTGTTCCATGGCGGAGAGATGGAAGCAGTGCTCTCGGGATCATCACCGTCAGAAGCCTGAGTCAGCTCCTGCATCTTGGAAGTGACGTCGTGGTAGAGCCTCTCGGATTTCCCGTCGACAAACGATCCATCCGGTCACCGTTTCGTCTCTTCAAGAACGGCTAGCAAATCCGGTGTCGCATCGCCTCCACGGGTCTCAGCCTAAATATATATAAATAATTACTATCATATTTAAAGTAAAATTCTAAATATTTAAAATTTATAAAAAAAAACTTACTATCTTTCGAGCTCGGGCTTGAAACGATAGCTGTCGAACGATGCTTATGACACCGTCTCCGTCGGATCAGGAGGCGGCTCGGCATTTCCTCGGGTCTCACCGGCTAACCAATACGAGGCCTTTCCAGACCTCATGATCCATCCACCGAGGCATCGCATTGTCGCCCTCTTTTCTCCACTTGCTCTTCCACCGTCCCACCTGGTCACACATTCGAGCCTTCAACTTTTGCTCAAAGTCTTTGCGAACCGTCGATGTAATGACATGATCCCAGTGGTATGATTGCTACAAAAAAAAATTATATAAACTATAAATAAAATTTTGAAACTTACAGCGAATGCCTCGAACCACCGGTGGACGACATATCTCGGAGTCTGCGTCCAATTAGCATGAGGTTCTTTGAAGTCTCTTTCCAGGATCGAACGCACCTTAGCTGCTACAGAGCCGTCATCTGTGAACCTGAATTATTTTTAAAAGATAATTAAATTAAATATAGTACTAAACATTTAAAAATTAAATATGTGAAAAAAATAAAACAAATTACCAGAAAGTCCCTGGAGGACGGGCAGGATCAAGATGTGGTAGACGGTCATGACCTGGCTGACTAAGAAGCGCCTGTATGACCAGATCATGGTCAGCGTCTGACATGGTGGGCTGTGTAGGTGGAGGTGGTGGCGGTTGTGCTGTCAGTGGATCTGGTGACTGATGATGAGTATCGGGAATATGAGACCCGCCCATCTGAGAAGAAAAACTGGCCCCAGGTAGGCGTAGATCCACCTCGCGAAAGATATCGCGTGTAGTCGTTAGACGATCGAGACATCTGCAAAAAAAATTTTTTTGGAATAATCGTATTCAAAAAATAAAATAACAAATCTGAAATCAAAAATACTAAACTATATAATAATTTTCAAAATAAAAAAACATTTTTTGACATCCTAAATACTAAAATCCTAAAATTTTCAAATAAAATCGTAACCAATATCACCAACTTTTTAACAAAATAAAATGCAAATCAAAAATTTATTAATATAACAACTCAAAACCTAAATTCCAATCAATTAAATAAAATTACAAATATAAATTTTTAATTAATGAAAGTTGTGATAAACTAATCATTTTCAAATCTTAAATTCTATTTTAAAATCAAAAATCCTAAAATTTTCAAATTAAATCCTAATCGATAACATAAATTAATAATAACTAAACACAAATTAATAATTTCAAACATAAATGACTAAATCAAAACAAAAAACAAATAAACCTAAATCAAAAATCCAAAATCATAAAAAGAAATATTTTACAAAATTAGAAATCTAAATCCTATATTCATTATAATAATTTATAACATAAATAAAAAATATAAATTATATAACATAAATCACAAATTTTTTTAATTAATTCTAGTAAACGGTTTTTATATTGTTTTAACAAATTACTAAATCACAAAACAAAAAAAATTCCAAAACTATATTATATAAACGTTTTTTTAATAAAAATTGTAGAAAAACCTTATTAAACAAACCTATAAATTACTAAATCATGAAAACCAAAATCACAAAATTACTAAATTGATATCCTAAATAAATAATACTAATTTATAAACATAATTCACAAATTATAAAACCTAAATCATAATTCCTAATAACAAAATCTAAATTACCAATTCTAAATCTCAAATTCTAAAACCAAAATCATAATGCCTAATAACAAAATCTAAATTACCATTTCTAAATCACAAATTCTAAAACCTAAATCTCAAATTATAAAACCTAAATCATAATTCCTAAATCACAAATTCTAATTGTAAAATCATAATTTCCAAAAGTAAAAAATCAAAAAAACAATATTTCATACATTGCAAATCGGAGGAGGAGGAGCGGTCGCCGGAGGAGGAGTCGCGGAGGAGGAGGAGTGGTTGCCGGAGGAGAAGGAGTGTGCGCTGAATATGAGGAGAAGGAGCTCTGCGGCCGAGAGAAGGACCGGTTCGCCACGAGGAGGAGGAGCAGTCGCCGAGAGGAGGAGGAGAGAGGGAGCCGTCGCCGAGGAGGAGAGAAGGACTCGAGGAGGAGGAGACGGAGCCGTCGCCATCGACAAACGCCGGAGGTAAGTTTTTTTTTTTTTTAATTTTTTCGTTTTCTGTCGACAAACGCCGGGGAAGAAGAGGTATAAAATTAGACTTCCATCGCACCTCCATCGCAACTCCGTCGCAGAATTAGGGTTCGCATTTTGCGATGGACTTGCGATGGATCCATCGCAAGTCCATCGCAAAAATCTTTCGAAATAATTAAAAATTTGGTTCCCGCGTAACAAAAAAATAGAATTGGGTTTTTCTGGTTCGCATTTTGCGATGGAGTTGCGATGGATCCATCGCGACTCCATCGCAAATATCTTTCGAAATAATTAAAATTTTGTTAAACGCGTAACCGAAAAAGTTAAAAAAAAAAATTAGAGTTTGCGATGGAACTGCGACGGATCCATCGCTGTTCCCTCGCAAAGATAGACAAAAAATAATCATTTACATACTAAATCATATATCAACTAATCCAAAATTTTAAATTGCTAAATCATAAATTTTTATGTCTAAATTCTAATTAATTAAACCAAATATCTTAACTAATTCAAAAAATCAATTTATACCCATTTTGCAATGCTTATATTTGCGATGGAACTGCGACGGAATCGCAAATACAGAAAAAATACATAAAAAAAACTTAAAATATTATGAACTTTCCAAATATATAAAATTATAAATCACTAAATCAAAATAATATAAAAACATCGTACTTTACGTGTAACACATGAAACATATACTAACATACAAACATTTAATCAGAATCATTTTCAGATACATATGAGTTTTCACTATCAGTTTCTTCTCCGTCGTCTGTCTCCTCGAACTCTTCACATTCCGGATCTTGATCTGTCTCATCCATGGTCATCTCTTCTACTTCTCTGTTCTGTGAATCAATATGAAATATATCTTCTGTTGATTCCATAACTACAGAAACTTTTGCTGATCTTTCTTGTTGCAAAGCCACATCACCAACTTCTCCGACTATTCGACCTCTTGGATTCACTTTGATCACAGATAACCACGTCTCTCGTCTTTCCCTTATCCGAGGATATGGAATGAAACACACTTGTTCTGCTTGACATGCTAGGATAAACGGTTCAAATTTGGAAAATATTTTGTTGGCATTGACATCAGTTACCCCTAAAGAGTTTGTGCGAACGCCTCGACCGACCGTTGGATCATACCAATGACATTTGAACAAAACGCATTTCAACCCGATAATTCCTGGATATGATACTTCCATAATTTCGTGCAAAATACCGTAGAAGTCATTTTCACCTGGCACGTGAATTCCATAATTTGCGGTTGACCTCTTGGAGCCATGCTCATACGTGTGAAAAGTGTAACCGCGAGTGAAGTACATTGGAGCAGTAGTGATCTTCGCAATGGGTTCTTGAACAATCTCGTGTAACCAGAGAGGCAAGGGCTGGTTTGCACATCCATTCATTACCTACATGATATTAATTACGAAATTATGTTATTTAGTTTTCAAAGGAATTAATAAATAAGTCTATATATATATTTAAACATCAATACTTACATAGTATTTTAACCATCCAGCAAAATCACGTTCTTTGTACTTCTCGTACTCTTGTTCTTGTAAATCAGGGAAGGCTTCGCGCATTTGCCTGTCGAATTCACTATAAAAAAAATTCTTTTAACAAACATATATCTCTTGTTAGATTTATATTTAAATATGAAATAAATAAAATTATACCTCTCAAGCGGCTGTACTCCCTCACAATTTCGCAATATATAATTGTGAGCCGCACGAGAATATTTGTGGTCTTCCCACCAAATTTCTTTCAACTTCCCACCGAGTCTCCCTATTTGGGCGAAGATATCTGGGACCTCTACGTTATATGTTGGTGCAACCCCTCCATCGTCATATCGTCGAACACGAGTTTTCTTTGTTCTGACGGTTGGGCTAAAGTAGTATGAAGTGAAGTGAGAGGTTTCCTCAGTCAAACTTCCTGCAACGATCGATCCTTCAACTTTTGCAAGATTCTTTGCCTTTCTTTTTAGATGTCCCATAAATCGCTCGAACGGGTACATCCATCGAAATTGCACAGGACCTCCAAGAGCTGCTTCATGTGGTAGGTGGATCGGAAGATGTTCCATCACGTCAAAAAACGATGGTGGAAATATTTTTTCTAAGTTACACAATAACACTGGGATATTATTGTGTAATTGCATTATCCCCTCCTCTGTAAGTGTTCGTATGCATAACTCTCTGAAAAATGCTCCAATGCCTGAAAATTGATGTATAGTTTATGTGTTAAACACATATATATTAATTAATGGGACAACACTACTTAAAACTGTATTACTATATTACCCGCAATTCTTCTGACGGTGTCGGTAAGAGCTCAAGTCAAACGGTAATAGTTGCATGAATACATGACAATCGTGGCTCTTCATACCAGCAATTTTTTCCCTTGCTCATACATCTTGAGAATTTGGACATACCCATCAGGAAATTTTACTCAAGCCCAAACAACAACTGCATTCCGGATGCGAAAGATCGGAGTAGGTAATTTTCCATCCCTTGTAATATAACAACTTCTTCCGCATATTTAAGTCCAACCTTGATTAGAAATTGTCTTTACTCTTGCCGTTCACACATTTCAAAATCGTATTCATGATGTTATCGAAAATTTTTTCTCGATGTGCATCACATCAAGGTTGTAATAGATCTTTCCAGTATGGAAGCTCCCGAAGATACTTTTCTTATGCCAATGTGACAACTCCCATATCCGTCAGGCATGTTTACCAGTGCCTTTCCCCACGTGTACATGTTTCTCGCACTAATAATCATACGCTCCCAGCTGTTTTCGACATATACGGGGGGGGAACACGCACTTTTTCTTCTTGAATAGTTTCTTATTCTTCGGTAAGAATGATGCATGGGAAGAACGCGATGACAATCAAACCAGCATGGTTTCCTTCCATGCTTTAGTTGAAAAATCGATCGATCCAACATATGGACACGATAACCTCCCATGTGGGTCCAGCCCGATAACATTCCATACGCGGAAGTCACTAATTGTCCACATTAGCACTGCCCGCATTTTGAAATTGCGTTGTGAATGATCGAAGTCACACTGTATACCACAACTGTTTCAACTCGTGAATCAAAGGTTGCAGAAATACATCGAGAGATCGCTTTGGATGCTTCGGACCCGGCACTAGAATACTCATAAACAAGAATTCCCTTTGCATGCACATTTCTGGTGGAAGATTGTATGGCGTCACTATGACAGGCCAGAGCGAGTATTGTCTCCCAGACAAACCAAATGGGCTAAAACCGTCGTGCGTAAGCCAAGATGACATTTACACACTCGTTAGCAAAGTCAGAATGTACCGTCTGGAAGTGTTGCCACGCCTTTGCATCTGACGGATGTCGGACCTCCCCATCCTCTGTTGTATGTTGTGCATGCCATCTCATTGCCGCCGATGTCCTTTCTGATTGGTATAACCGTTTTAATCTATCGTGATTGAAATACACATACGTTGGTATGGATCACGGTCCTCGGTAGTTGGTTGATATCTCGGCTTCCAACAAAATTGACATTCCTGCAGCTTATCGTGCTTTCCAAAAATCATACAATTATCAATGCACACATCAATCATTTCTGATGGTAACCCAAGACCCGCAACTAATTTCTATATTTCGTAGTAACTCTCAGCGGAAATATTATCTTCTGGCAAATACTCTTTAAATAATTCAGCCCATTCGTCCATCATGATTTTCAGTTAGGTTATTATCACTTTTAATTGTCATCATCCTAGATGCCAGTGACAGTTTAGATAACCTCTCATCCCTCATAGATAGGTTGATTTGCGAGTCTAACATATCATAAAACTGTTGTCTTCAACGTTAGGTTCTTCCCTATTTTCATCACCAAATGCAGGAATAGATTCATGAAATGCATCTGTGACCATATCATGATACCTATTTTCTGGATAAGACTCTTGATAATTTTCAAACATGTTTTGACCGTAGTTATAAGTAGCAGTGGGTTGATCAACACCATCACCGTACTACTACTTCCTACTGGAACTAAAACCCTCCATGTGAAAACCAGATATAATAGTTCGGCATAAATCTATTATACAGATGCGCTCAGTATCAATTTCCAAATATTGATTGTTCTTGCACGCTCTACAAGAGAAAATGTTACCGCCACCCTTCGCATATGGGTTAAGGCCTGGCGGATGAATGCTCGCAATGACACGATACTCCTTTGTCACTTCCCTGCCTCCTGATCTTTCGATTATACATCAACTTCCGTAATTCATATACCTGTGACGCCATTTTTAACGACTCACTCAGATTCGTATATATTTTTTTCTCTCTCTCAATGAATAAGTGTTTGAATTGTTATGAAAATAACTAAACTGTCGTTATTTATGTAGATTGGAAAAATTTGCGACGGCATTGCTATGGAAATCGCGACATTTGCTACGGATCTAATATTTGCGATGAACTGCTACAAATTGCGATTTACTTTATGGATCATGATAAATTTGATGGATCATGATATATTTCATGACGGATTTGTTCATCGCAAATAGTTAGGTACATATCGATATGTTTGCATTTTGCATCGCTTTTAGCTTGCATAAATCATATGCTTGACGTATTATTCACCCCGCTTGTTATTTATTCCGAGTTTTGCATACTTAGAGTATTTTTGCATTAGTCCGCATACATCCTCGCATATTTGGCTTCATATAGGTACTTTCGGGTGATTTTGGAGAAGTTAGCTGTCGGGACATGCTGATTGAGTCCATACAGAGCAGTTGCGATCGAGTCCGCGCGAGCAGGTGTCCGGGACATTCTGATCGTGTCCGCAAGCGAAGCCCGGGGTACGATCGAGTCCGTGCTGAGCGGCCCGGGACATTCTCGATCGAGTCCGTGCTGGAGTGTGCCGGGGCATGCTGATCGAGTCCGTGTTGAGCGGCTGTCGGGGCATGCTGACGAGTCCGCGCAGGTTGCGGGCATGCGATCGAGTCCGCGTAGGATACCCATGCACGGATCGAAGTCGAGGAGATGGAGAGCTCAGCTCGAGCACCCATGCTCAGCTGGATCGGCAGAGGTGCGCTTGAAGTTTCAGAACCCAGCCGAGCCCCCGCAATCGAGTGGACTACTCAAGCTCATCTCAGAAAAATGCAGTCTTGATTTCGCTGTTGACAGCACTCTCGACCAAGACTTAGAGCTGGACCTTATCCCGCATTTTTACTATTTTAAGCATGACGCTTAGTGGTTTTTAAGACTTAGTATAAATACCTAATATTAAGACTAAGACACAACGTTTTTATCTCTATTATTTTGAGTTTTTCCTTGTGTTCTTTCTCTGCTCTTAGTTTCCAGAACTTGTAATTTGATTTCTACTTGTTATTTTGAGTTTATTCCTTCTCGTTCTATCATTATCTCTATCTATTTCTGTCATCTATGCAAGTTTTTATGATTTCTGGGTTTGTGTTCTTGATGTTCTTCATGAGTTTTGAGTAATTGGGTTCTTGAGGATGGATAGATTAGTGTGTAATCTTTCTTGTGGTTTAAGTAGATCGCTTGATTTCTCTTTCTAAATCAGTGTTCTTAATGCTAGTTTCTTTTCGATCAATTAGAATTAGAACTTAGGTGTTTTTCCACCCAGAAGGTGTTTGATAAAATGCTTGAATGAACTGATGTTGAGATTTGCATACCTATTTAAGGATTGTCAGTGTTTATCGACAATATCAACTGATTCGTATTGCTCGCTAGTAGATTTCGCCAAGGGATTGGGTCTGAACTGGTCTAGTTTGAGGTTATTTACCACGGGAGTGGACTTAACTGGTTTGATGTTTGATGTCTAGGAATAGCTTGATTGAGTTTTGTTAAACCACTAATAAAGCAGAGGACACACTGAGTCGACACCCCATCCTTAGGAACTTCTCTTGCACTGAATTTGTTGCTAGTCCTATACGCTTTTACCCCCATATGCTATTTCTGTTATTGCTTGGTTCCTCGCTAGTTCGTTAGTCCTATACGGTGCCTATTTTAGTGTCCATTCTCAGTTTTGCTAGGTTGCACTCCCCAATACGCTATTTCGCTTTGACTTGAATTGCTTGATCGCATCCTTTTGGTTAATATCTTCACCCTATGGATTGACACCTTACTACTACAACGAAAACTTGGTCTAGTAAGAAATGACCTATACCAATTTGCCGCTGCCATTTGGGTGTTGTTTATTACAATTAGATTTCAAAATATTCTAGATCAAGTTCTTTTACGCTTCTTCACTTACTAACTCGACGTCTTTCCATTTTCAGGTACACATCCACCGCATGCAAACCAGATCAAGAGGAAGTCAGAACCTCCTCCGCCTCCATCGACAATATGGTTACCACACACAGAACGCAGCGAGAAAACATCCAAGACGATCATCAAAATCCACTCGGCATGGAAGACCAACCCCTGGTTCAAGACCCTCCCGTGAGGAGGCCCTCGCTTGATGAGCCTGAGATGCCCTAACACTCATACCAACAGACAAGGCATTGTCCCTCCTACGGTCCGTAACAACAATTTCGAGATCAAGAGCTTGATCGCCATGGCGCAACAACAAGTTTCACTGGACTACCATGAGGACCCTTCATCATCTGATGAGTTCGATAGCTCGGCATTTTTACCAAGATCAACGGGTCATGGAAGATGGCTTCAAGCCAAGGCTCTTTCCCTTCTCTCTAGTGACAGCCCATCACCTGGAAAAGACTCTACCCCACGGATCCATCACTTCGGGACGACGCAGAAAGCCTCTCGCCAAGTTCTCCAATGCCGACAGCCGCTGAGGAATGAAATTTCTGATTCACTCGTATGGTGAAAGTTTCGTGAATGCTGGGAACGCTTCAAGGGCTACACTACCAATGCCCTCACCATGGTTTCAGCAATGAGTCACTCAAGACTCTCTACGCAGGAGTTCTCCCTGTCCGTGATGCTTCTGGGATACACAGCATCGGGTAATTTCCTCAACCAAGACGTTGATGCTGGCTGGGCACTTGTGGAGAACCTAGCCCAATCGATGGTAACTACACCGCTGAGTATGACAGGAGTGTCCGGCCAAGTATCGAACGATGATCGATCTGGCCATCAAGGCCTCGACCGCTAAGATCTAATACATGTTAAACAGTTCACTTTGTTTCGAGGATACAGCCTTCCAAGTTCAAGCATGGAGAGGATGATGATATGAGGAGTCAACTATGTGCGTAATCGTGGTCAGTACAACAAAGGTTTTATCAACTACAAGAACAACCCGAATCTGCCTTACAGAGTACTAACGCCGCCAACCCTCGTGATCAAGTCTACCCACCTCAAAGAACAACCTCAGCCCAACTTTTGTTCCTCTACAATCAACAAATGCACTTTGCCCTCTAAACCGCATTTTCAGAATCCTCACCAACAAAGGAGCCCCGCTTCCACCACCAGTTTTCCGTCGCAGACGCCTTCTATCGCTCCGTATCAATGTACAAACGCTCAGAAGAACTCCTACTAGGTCTTAGGCGGGTGCACTTGACACAGCCAAGAAGTTCGTGAACTTAAAACCCAGATGGACTACACCTACAATGATCTTAACAACAAGATCAGTCTCTCCAGTCCAAGATTCTGCTCCATCGAGGCAAGATGCCTTCATCCTCTCACACTTCCTAACTCCTGTAAAGTATCCGAACCCTAAGGACTACGCCACATCAATGCCATCACTCTGCCGAGTGGGAAGGAGTTACCTGCTAAGGATCTCCTACAATCACCGAGGACGTGAAGATCAAGACGGGAGGATTCGCCCCAAAACAACCAAGACAAGAGTTCCACGCCCGCCGAGCACCCCAACTCGACCTGAATGGTCAAGACAGCCTACCTCCCTGCACTCCAAATCGTGATTTCAGAAGAAAAAGAAGTGCACCATACGTCCCTCCTCCTTACAAGCCCAAATTGCCTTTCCCAAAGAGGTTTAAGAAGGACTTAATGGAGAAACATAAACAAATCTTCATATAAGAAGTCGAGATCTCATTGATGCCTTCTCCATGGTACCTGCCTATCAGAAGTTTCTGAAGGATGCAGCTGAGAAAGACAAGAAGATTCAGGGTATGGTTGTCCTATCGAGGAGTGCAGCCATCATTCAGAGAGTCAAAGAGAAGTTAGCGACCGGTTCTTTCACTTTACCGTGCTCTCTAGGTCCACTAGTTTTCAAGAAATCTCTGTGATCTTCGCATCTATCAGTCTTATGCCACTCGGTAGCAAGGAAGCTAGGATTCAGCAACTATAAGTCCTGCAACATCTCCTGGTGCTTGCGCAGATCATAGACTCCTCATGGTATGCTAGCAGATCTCCTCGATGGTGTAAGGAGATACCTACAGATTTTATAGTTCTTGAAATGGATGAAGAACCAAGAGATCCTCTGATTCTCAGACCTTTCCTAGCTAGCCGGTGCAGTCATTGATGTCCGAAAAGGGAAGATCGATCTCAATCTTGGGAATGATCTCAAGATGACATTATGAAAGTATGAAATGAAGGACAAGTCTTCTATGTTGAGGTCATGGACAAGCTTGCTGATGAGCTTCTGGAGGAGCTTAATCAAGATGATCACCTTCAGACTGCCTTAACCAAGAGTAAGGATGGGATGTGGGTATGAAATGATTTTGGACTCACACAAGGTTCTGAAGAATCGTAGGTGACTGATAGGGGTCAACACAGAAATTCTAGCTGTCCAGGATACTGAGCTCGACCCTGCAGCTCGAGCTAAGATACCCAAGACGTCAAACTCGACCCTGCAGATCGAGTCTAACATCGAGCTAGCCTCCTCTGCAGCAGACGACTGGTCAGAACTCCGGGCACCTAAGGTAGACCTCAAACCTCTTCCTTCTGGGCTAAGGTACGCTTTCCTTGGACCAAACTCTACTTACCCAATCATAGTAAATGACATGCTGAATGATGATGAGTTGAATTTGCTGTTGATTGAGTTGAGGAAGTATAGGAAGGCAATAGGATACTCTCTTGATGATATAAAGGGAATTTCACCTAGCTTGTGCACTCATAGAATCCATCTGGAAAATGAATCATATGCTAGTATTGAACCCCAGAGGAGATTGAATCCTAATTTAAAAGAAGTTGTTAAAAAGGAAATTCTTAAGTTGTTAGGGGCTGGAATCATATACCCCATATCTGATAGTACTTGGATTTCACCTGTGCATTGTGTACCTAAGAAGGGAGGTATTACTGTGGTTAGGAATGATAAGGATGAATTGATACCCACTAGAACTATCACTGGCCATAGAATGTGTATTGATTACAGGAAGTTAAATACTGCATCTAGGAAAGATCATTTTCCATTGCCATTCATTGATCAGATGCTAGAAAGACTTGCTAATCATCCATATTACTGTTTCTTAGATGGATATAGTGGTTTCTTTCAAATTCCTATTCATCCTAATGATCAAGAGAAAACTACATTCACTTGTCCATATGGAACATTTGCATATAGGAGAATGCCTTTCGGTCTTTGTAATGCACCTGCTACTTTTCAGAGATGCATGACTTCTATATTCTCGGATTTAATAGAGGAGACTGTTGAGGTATTCATGGATGATTTTTCCGTGTATGGCTCTTCTTTCTCCTCCTGTCTTTTGAACCTTTGCAGGGTACTCACTAGGTGTGAAGAAACGAATCTGGTTCTGAACTGGGAAAAGTGCCACTTTATGGTCAAGGAAGGGATCGTCTTGGGGCACAAAATTTCTGAGAAGGGTATAGAGGTAGACAAAGCCAAGGTTGATGTGATGATGCAGCTGCAGCCACCAAAAAACGTCAAGGACATTAGGAGTTTCCTTGGGCACGCTGGGTTTTACAGAAGATTCATCAAGGACTTCTCAAAGATAGCCAGACCACTGACAAGGCTGTTGTGCAAGGAGCAAGAGTTCCTGTTTGATACAGAATGTTTGAAGGCTTTCCAGCTCATTAAGAAAGCCTTAGTTACTGCTCCAATAGTCCAAGCACCAAACTGGGACTATCCATTTGAGATCATGTGCGACGCATCGGACTATGCTGTAGGAGCTGTACTGGGCCAAAGGATTGAGAAGAAGCTGCATGTGATCTACTATGCAAGCAGGACGCTTGATGATGCCCAAGGGAGATATGCCACAACAGAGAAGGAGTTGCTGGCTGTAGTCTTTGCCTTTGAGAAATTTAGAAGCTATCTGGTTGGGTCTAAGGTGATAGTCTATACTGATCATGCAGCACTAAGACATATCTATGCTAAGAAGGATACTAAGCCAAGACTGCTCAGATGGATACTCCTTCTTCAAGAGTTTGACATGGAAATTGTTGATAAGAAGGGAATAGAGAATGGTGTGGCTGATCACTTGTCAAGGATGAGGATAGATGACCCAGCACCTGTTGATGACACCATGCTTGACGAGAGACTCCTAGATGCTGTTTCTGTGATAGGAGTGAAGGACATACCTTGGTATTCTGATCTAGCTAATTTCCTTGCATGTGGTGAGTTACCTGATGATCTTGACGCCTACAGAAAAAAGAAGTTTCTGAGAGATGTCAAGCACTACTACTGGGACGAACCTTTCCTATACAAGAGAGGTACAGATGGTCTGTTCAGGAGGTGCATAGCACAAGACGAGGTTTGGTGTGCTTGAGCACGTCATGGGTCTGCTTATGGAGGACACTTTGCTGCTCAAGACTGTTCGTAAGGTACGCATGGTCTATGGCCTACAATGTTCAGAGATGCTCAAACCTTCATCACCAAGTGTGATCCTTGCCAGAGAATAGGAAACATCAGCAGAAGGAATGAGATGCCACAGAACCCAATTTTGGAAGTGGAGGTGTTTGACGTTTGGGGGATTGATTTTATGGGTCCTTTCAACCCACCATTTCGGGAAGCACATCGGTAGCTGTTGATTATGTCTCGAAGTGGGTTGAAGCCATAGCTTGCCCTAGCAATGATGCAAAGGTAGTTCTGAAGATGTTCAAGAGCATCATTTTTCCCAGATTTGGTGTGCCAGGAGTTGTTATCAGTGATGAGGGGTCTCACTTCATCAACAAGCTCTTTGAGAATCTTCTGAAGAAGCATGGGGTAAAGCACAAGGTGGCTACACCATATCACCCCAGACCAGTGGTCAAGTAGAGGTGTCCAACAAGCAGATCAAAGCCATCCTGGCTAGAGTAGTGGGCGTTTCAAGAAGAGATTGGTCTGCTAAGCTGGATGAAACCCTCTGGGCGTACAGGACAGCATTCAAGACTCCTATAGGGCGAACGCCATTCCAGCTCCTTTACGGCTTGTCACCTACCTGTCGAAGTTGAGTATAAGGCGTTATGGGCAACAAAACTTCTGAATTTGGATATCAAGTCTGCCCAGGAAAAGAGAGTATTGGACCTGCATGAGCTAGAAGAGATCAGGCTGGATGCGTATGAGAGTTCTAAGATCTACAAAGAAAGAACCAAAGCCTTCCATGACAAGAGAATCTTGCACAAGGAGTTCAAGGTTGGTGATCAAGTCCTCCTTTTCAATTCTCGACTCAAGCTGTTTCCGGGAAAGCTCAAGTCCAGATGGTCCGGACCGTTTTCTGTCAAGGAAGTTTCACCCTACGGAGCGATCACCTTATTTGGAAAGGGAGGAAACGAATTCACAGTGAATGGACAGAGGCTCAAACCCTATCTAGCTGATACCATCATTCCAGAAGGAACTTCGATTCCTCTGGATGAGCCTTCCACCGCCTGAACAAAACAGGAAGTCAAGCTTAGAGACTTTAAACAAGCTCACTTGGGAGGAAGTCCCATGTCTATCTCTGTACATATTTCTTTGCCTTAGTTTTTAAAAAAAATAAGTGCTATTTTGTCTTGAGTGATTTAGGAAAGCAAGAGAGGTGGATCATAAACCTTAGGAGGGAATTTTCAAAATTTAAAATTCTGACATGTGGACCCAAGTCGGAGGTGTCATGGTCAATACAGAGCTCACATGCCCAAGTCGGAGGTGTCATGGTCAATACAGAGCTCACATGCCCAAGTCGGAGGTGTCACGGTCAATACGACGTCACGAACAAGTCAGAAGAGTGTTTGGTCGACCCACACACGCTAGAATCCGATTATGTCAGCTCGAGTCTCACCAGATGGAGCCCACACTCGACCCACACACGCTCCTCCTTGTCCTTTGTCCCCTCCCACTTGTCTATACAAGCCAAACTCGATTCAGAAGATGCCAAAGAAGCGTCCACTCGGTCAAAAAGGTGTCAGACTCGAGCCCACACTCCTCCAACACGCCTTCAAGCTCGATCCCACACTCCACTAGCTCGAGCCCACACGCTTTCAACACGCTCCACCTTAACGACCCACACGCTTTCAATACGCTCCAACGATCTCGACTCGGCTATATATACCGAACTCAACTCCATACTTTACTCACACCACAACCATTCTCAATCCTCTCTCTCTTTCATTTCCAGAAATTTCTCAATTTTGCTGCCTTGAGGCTAATCCTCACGATTTTGAGTTCTCTTTCCTTGTCTTTGATCGAGTCTCGTATGGACCTCGCCAAGCTGCCGTAGGTCAGCTAAAGCACTCCGAAACTTCCAGATGGGAGAGAGCATTCCTCCAGCCGAAGAGCAAGAACACACAAGCCAGCACAAGAACAAATTAGGTACCCATGGAGTATGAAKTCACRCCGGACTCGACCACATATGCCCAAGCCCAAGGATCAAGCCAGAAGGGCCGGAAGTCTCGCTTGAGCACCCACACTCGAGCCGGTGAAACGAGGCGAGTCACCCGTGTCACGCGTGAGGGACAAGACCAGATGGAGGCTATCCCGCATCTACGCGATGAAGAAACAGAGGAAGACGAGCCTCAGTTGATAAGGAAGCCTCGGCGGATGAGCACCCACGCTCGAGCTGGAGGGTCGGGACAAGCTACTACGGTATCAAACAAGAAGCTCACTCAGGCCAAAAGTGAAGGAAAAGCACCAATCAAGCCGAGTATGCATCAAGATGGTGAAACAGAGGAAGAGTTGATAAGGCAACCCCGAAAGAAGAACACCAAACCCTCTGCAACCAAGTACCTAGAGGCCCTCCTTGAACGTAATTTTGAAGGAACGAGATACCCGCACAAAGAAACAATGCAAGCACTCGGGATTGCTAAAGATATGGAATATCTCTTTGAGGCGGGAGGTATAAGACAATTCATGAACACACCGCTGGAAGCCTACAAGGAAGAGACGTGCCACTTCCTCTCGTCCCTCAAGGTTCATTTTTACGATGAGGAGCCTGATGTTGAACCCGATGACGGCCCTGGCTTCATTACCTTCGCGTGCAGAGGACAATGTTATGCCCTTACCATCGCGCAAATCTGCAACCTATATGGTTTTTCTGGAGGTGACGAACTGATTCAAGATTTTGATCATGAGGAGCTCCAACAATTATGGTCGACCATAGGAGACAGCACCAAACCCTTCTCCTCCTCTAGAAGCAAGAGTTCAAGCATCCGAAGCCCTGTCCTGAGGTACCTACACAAGACAATAGCAAGCTCTATGTTTGCCAGGAAGGTGACCGGGACAGTGAATGAAGGTGAACTAAGGATGCTGGACTTATGCCTACTGCCACTTCTAGGGAGCACAAGATATGGGCGGAAGATGCAGGGCGATAGAGCAGATGCTAACCTCGCCCTTGTTCTGATGGAGCAATTCCTAAACTACAAGGACTGGGCGATAAAGATGGGCAAGATGAAGATGGATGGCGCAGGTGACCTCTGTATTGGGGGTATCATCACCCCGATACTTGTTGCTTGTGATGTAGAGCTACGATCAGTACCCTATCCACCCAAATGGATAGATATCGACTTCTTGAGGAGGTGCAGGTTCCTGGACCATACAACGCCTCCAGACGAGTACATCTATCAGTTCATGCATCCAACAGCTGGGGAAGCCAAGCTGCGCCTGCCTTGCACCGATCTCACCAAGGTACGCCAGGGCCGAAACATTGATTTCCATCCTCCTCTCGATAGACTTTACAATCAAGACGAGGAGATCATGGAACAAGGAGTGGGGTCAGACGATCAAGATGCTGTTCTGGAGGAGGTTAATCCAACAGAAAGGTACTCGTTTGAGGAGTACAAGCTCAAACCCACACATAGTCCAGCCCTGAAGGAGGCACACAAGCGGATTAATCTCCTTCAAAGGTGGAACAAGTTTCAAGGGAAGACCGTCGCCGCACTCAAGGGTACCGTGAAAGACCTGAAAGACCAAGTGAAGGACGTGAAGGACCAGCTCAAGGACTTCACGCTAAAGTTCAAATCCCCTGCACCCAAGACAACCATCGTACCTGGGAGAATTCTGATGGGGAGCGGGTCGTTTCGCGAGGAACCAAGACATCATGCACCCGAGATGGAACCACCACGAGCCTCCTCCTTCGAGCCAAGGCAGTTTCAACACGCGAGGAAGAGACGCCAAGCAGTAGGAGCATCTGGCTCACGCACCCAGCGCGAGCAAGGACGTCGAGACAGACACTTCGGAGCATCTGGCTCACGCACCCAGCTCGACCACTACCAGGTCGAGCCGACATACTCACCATAATCACCAAGG
Organism: Boechera stricta; assembly: GCA_018361395.1. Lineage (NCBI taxonomy): Eukaryota > Viridiplantae > Streptophyta > Magnoliopsida > Brassicales > Brassicaceae > Boechera > Boechera stricta. The sequence goes on from CM031541.1 coordinate 7,175,595, forward strand.
TACCCGTACTGACCCTTTCTGTATATATTAGATGCATCATTTTTATTGTTCTCTGTTACCTCTTAATCTTTCTTTCCAAATTTTTATTACACAAGGGACTGTGTAATTTAAGTTTGGGGGAAGGGTTAAGGTCTGTATTGATGTGTTTTCTCTGTTATTATTTTGATTTTGTGCATCCTTGAGTCTTCATCTATGGCATAGAAAAACCAAAAAWMAAAAAATCAAAAAATTTTTGAAAAATCTTTAAAAACAGAGTGTTCATGTAGTATTGCATCTGCATATTAGGATTGAGTCTAGATTGTTTCATATAGGGCTGTTGCATATGCATAGGGGATGATGATGATTTTAAACCTTGTAAACTTGCTGATTCAACTGCATGACTTCAATGCCCTCGTTTCTAGTTGTTTAATGCCTTGATATTGAGCCTGAAGTAAGACCGAACCATGTTCTGAATGCACAACTAGATCGAGTCTTAGCTGAAGCATTTCTGTCATTCCCCATCTATTTAAACCTGAATTTGACTTATAATTATCATGTCTAGGCATAGAATTTGAACTCATGGATACCATATACATACTTGGATTCTCTTTCATCTATTTATACCACTCTTTGCTAATCCAAGTAGCTGATTCTCATTGTTAGATCAGTTTTACCATGCCCTTACCCTAGCCTTCTTTCAAGCCATGCTATTACTTTAAGTGGTCTATTTCTGAATGATTGGTAGAAAGTGTTAGTTTGAGCTACAAGGATAGAATCTCATGTAGTCTGGTTTACAATTTTCGAATCGATAGACTAGGTGGGATCTTGATCTGGATATTGGGGTGGGTTCGTGAATAAAAGAATGAGAAAAACTTGGAAAAAGAAAAGAAAAGGGTAAGAGTTCTTAGGAGGGGAATGATCTGAATGTTTGAGTATCTAGTAAAGGATTAGGGGTGCATAGCAAAAGAAAAAGAAAAGGCAGAAAGCTCAAAAGTCTAAAACATAAAAACGCCTAAGCTAAGTTAAGAAAAGAACCCCAATCCGCTAGATGTATATGTATAACCCTCCTAGAACCAAAAACAAAAAGAAAAGATGAAACTAATCTAGGATATCAAAAGAAAAAAAAAGGCCTAAGGGTGGGTAGAATTGATGAATTTTGACTAAGGGATAAACGCTTGTAGGAGTGGGTGATGGGAGTTATTCTTATGCATAGGTTGGTTCTACCTTTAGCATTCTACTAAAGCTCATTCCGTTTCATTGAGAGACCCTTGTTCAAACGTCAATACCGCGAAGGGACCATTTTTGTTCGACCTTACCCTACAAATGAGTTCATTGAATATGCTAGCTTGATTCATGGTTTCTGTTCTAATGAATGTTAAGGAATGATAGAAATGAACGCATGTCTAGGTTGAGGTTTGATTGAACTTGTGCGAAGAGTATGGCTAACGCTTTTAAGCAGAGCTCATAAACTTGCATTCTAATTAGTAACTGGACATTGAGGTCATCCGTTATTATCGCAAGTTTTGGTTCTGAGTCCCCACTTTCAACCCTCCTCCATTCTCCATTCCTTGTTTGCTTGAGGCAAGCAAAGACTAAGTTTGGGGGAGTTGATATGTTTGCATTTTGCATCGCTTTTAGCTTGCATAAATCATAATGCTTTTACGTGATTATTCACCCCTGCTCTTGTTATTTATTCGAGTTTTGCATACTTAGAGTATTTTGCATTAGGTCCGCATACATCCTGCATATTTGGTTATAGGTACTTTCGGGTGATTTTGGAGAAGTTAGACCAGCTGTCTGGGACATGCTGATCGAGTCCATCAGCAGTGATCGAGCTGAGCAGCTGTCTGACATTGATCGAGTCCGTGCTGAGGTGCAGGCGATGCAGTCCGAGCGTAAGCTGTCCGGGACATTCTGATCGAGTCCGTGAGGAAGCTGTCGGGGCATGACGAGTCCGTGTTGCAGCTGTCTGGGGCATGCTGATCGAGTCCGTGGCGTAAGCTGGGCATGCGATCGAGTCCGCAGGATACCCATGCAGACGTGATCGAAGTCCGAGCAGAGATGGAGCGAGCTCAGCTCGAGCACCCATGCTCGAGCTGTATGATCAAGCAGACAAAGGTGGCGCTTGAAGTTTCAGAACCCAGCTCGAGCCCCCGCAATCGAGTGGACTACTCAAGCTCATCTCAAAAAATGCAGTCTTGATTTCGTCTGTTTGAGCACAGACTCGACTCAAGACAGCTTAGCGGGACCTTATCGCATTTTTACTATTTTGCGCATGACGTTTTAGGGTTTTTAAGACTTAGTATAAATACCTAATATTGGGTTAAGACTAAGACACAACGTTTTTATCTCTAATATTTCGAGTTTTTCCTTGTGTTCTTCTCTGTTCTTAGTTTCCAGAACTTGTAATTTGATTTCTACTTGTTATTTTGAGTTTATTCCTTCTGTTCTATCATTATCTCTATCTATTTCTRTCATCTATGCAAGTTTTTATGATTTCTGGGTTTGTGTTCTTGATGTTCTTCATGAGTTTTGAGTAGTCATTAGGGTTCTTGAGGATGGGATGATTAGTGTGTAATCTTGGTCTTTCAGGTGGTTTAAGTAGATCGTTTGATTTCTTCTCAAATGTTCTTAATGCTAGTTTTCTCGATCAATTRGAATTAGAACTTAGGTGTTTTTCCACCCAGAAGGTGTTTGATAAAATGCTTGAATGAACTGATGTTAGAGATTTGCATACCTAGCCTAAGGGATTAGTTGTCTAGGGTGTTTATCGACAATATTGAACTGATTCGTATTACGCTAGTGGTAGATTTCAAGGATTGGGTCCGAACTGGTCTAGTTTGAGGTTACTTACCACGGGAGTGGACTTAACTGGTTTTGATGTTTGATGTCTAGGGAATAGCTTGATTGAGTTTTGTTAAACCACTTGAATAGGCTAAGAGGACACACTGAGTCGATTACCCCATCCTTAGAACTTTGACTGTTGAATTTGCGCTAGTCCTATACGCTCTTTTACCCCCATATGCTATTTTCATATGCTGTTCTGCTAGTTCTTGTTAGTCCTATACGGTGCCTATTTTAGTGTCCATTCTCAGTTTTTGTCTAGGTTGCTGTAACCCAATACGCATTTGCTTGGCTTGACTGAATTGCTTCGATCGCATCCTTTTGGTTAATATCTTCANNTACGATGAGGAGCCTGATGTTGAACCCGATGACGGCCATTACCTTCGCGTGCAGAGAGAGGACAATGCTGCCCTTACCATCATAAATCTGCAACCTATATGGTTTTTCGGAGGTGACAGACTGATTCAAGATTTTGATCATGAGGAGCTCCCAATTATGTCGACCATAGGAGCAACCAAACCTTCTCCTCCTCTAAGCAAGAGTTCAAGCATCCAGCCCTGTCCTGAGGTACCTACACAAGACAATAGCAAGCTCTATGTTTGCAGGAAGGTGACCGGGCGTGAATGAAGGTGAACTAAGGATCTGGACTTATGCCTACTGCCACTTCGGAGCACAAGATATGGGCGGAAGATGCGAGGCGATAGAGCGGAACCTCGCCCTTGTTCGATGGAGCAATTCCTAAACTACAAGGACTGGGCGATAAAGATGGGCAAGATGAAGATGGATGGCGCGGTGACCTCTATTGGGTATCATCACCCGATACTTGTTGCTTGTGATGTAGAGCTACGATCGTACCTATCCACCCAAATGGATAGATATCGACTTCTTGAGGAGGTGCAGGTTCCTGGACCATACGCCTCCAGACAGAGTACATCTATCGTTCATCCACAGTTGGGAAGCCAAGCTGCGCCTCCTTGCACCGATCTCACAAGGTACGCGGGCAGAAACATTGATTTCATCCTCCTCTCGATAGACTTACAATCAAGACGAGGAGATCATGGAACAAGGAATGGGGTCGAGGCGATCAAGATGCTTTGTTACGGAGGAGGTTAATCCAGCAGAAAGGTACTCGTTTGAGGAGTACAAGCTCAACCCACACATAGTCCAGCCGGAGGCACTGGCATTAATCTCCTTCAAAGGTGGAACAAGTTTCAAGGTAAGACCGTCGCCGCACTCAAGGGTACCGTGATGGACCTGAAACACCAAGTGAAGGACGTGAAGGACCAGCTCAAGGACTTCACGCTAAAGTTCAAATCCCCTGCACCCAAGACAACCATCGTACCTGGGAGAATTCTGATGGGGAGCGGGTCRTTTCGCGAGGAACCAAGACATCATGCACCCGAGATGGAACCACCACGAGCCTCCTCCTTCGAGCCAAGGCAGTTTCAACACGCGAGGAAGAGACGCCAAGCAGGAGGAGCATCTGGCTCACGCACCCAGCGCGAGCAAGGGCTCGAGCAGACGAGCATCGCTCACGCACCCAGCTCGACCACTACCAGGTCGAGCCGACATACTCACCATAATCACCAAGGTACCCGTACTGACCCTTTCTGTATATATTAGATGCATCATTTTTATTGTTCTCTGTTACCTCTTAATCTTTCTTTCCAAATTTTTATTACACAAGGGACTGTGTAATTTAAGTTTGGGGGAAGGGTTAAGGTCTGTATTGATGTGTTTTCTCTGTTATTATTTTGATTTTGTGCATCCTTGAGTCTTCATCTATGGCATAGAAAAACCAAAAAAAAATCAAAAATTTTGAAAAATCTTTAAAAACAGAGTGTTCATGTAGTATTGCATCTGCATATTAGGATTGAGTCTAGATTGTTTCATATAGGGCTGTTGCATATGCATAGGGGATGATGATGATTTTAAACCTTGTAAACTTGCTGATTCAACTGCATGACTTCAATGCCCTCGTTTCTAGTTGTTTAATGCCTTGATATTGAGCCGAAATAAGCTAGATCGAGTCTTAGCTGAAGCATGCTGCACTTTCCCCATCTATTTAAACCTGAATTTGACTTATAATTATCATGTCTAGGCATAGAATTTGAACTCATGGATACCATATACATACTTGGATTCTCTTTCATCTATTTATACCACTCTTTGCTAATCCAAGTAGCTGATTCTCATTGTTAGATCAGTTTTACCATGCCACTTACCTTCTTTCAAGCCATGCTATTACTTTAGTGAGTGTGTGAGGTCTATTTCTGAATGAGCTTGGTAGAAAGTGTTAGGTTTGAGCCGACAAGGATAGAATCTCATGTAGTTCTGGTTTACAATTTTCGAATCAGATAGGACTAGGTGGGATCTTGATCATTGGATATTGGGGTGGGTTCTGTGAATAGAAAAGAATGAGAAAAACTTGGAAAAAGAAAAGAAAAGGGTAAGAGTTCTTAGGAGGGGAATGATCTGAATGTTTGAGTATCTAGTAAAGGATTAGGGGATGTGCATAGCAAAAGAAAAAGAAAAGGCAGAAAGCTCAAAAGTCTGAAAAAAAAAACACAAAAGCGCTAAGTAAGAAAGAACCCCAATCCTAGATGTATATGTGTATAACCCTCCTAGAACCAAAAACAAAAAGAAAAGATGAAAGATCTAGGATATCAAAAGAAAAAAACCTAAGGGTGAAGGGTAGAATTAGGATGAATGTGGGTTTTAGACTAAGGGATAAGACCGCTTGTGTAGGACTGGGTAGATGGGAGTCTATTCTTGTATGCATAGGTTGGTTCTTACCTTTAGCATTCTACTAAAGCTCATTCCGTTTCATTGAGAGACCCTTGTTCTGAAACGTCAATACCGTACTGAAGGGACCATTTTTGTCTCTTGACCTTACCCTTAGCCAAATGAGTTCATTGAATATGCTTAGCTTGATTCATGGTTTCTGTTCTAATGAATGTTAAGGGGAATGATAGAAATGAATGCATGACTAGGTTGAGGTTTGATTGAACTTGTGCTGCGAAGAGTATGGCTAACGCTTTTAAGTAGAGCTCATAAACTTTGCATTCTAGAATTAGTAACTTGGACATTGAGGTCATCCGTTATTATCTGCAAGTTTTGGTTCTGAGTCCCCACTTTCAACCCTCTTCTCCATTCTCATTCCTTTGTTTGCTTGAGGGCAAGCAAAGACTAAGTTTGGGGGAGTTGATATGTTTGCATTTTGCATCGTTTTAGCTTGCATAAATCATACGTTTTGACGTGTTATTCACCCCGTTCTTGTTATTTATTCCGAGTTTTGCATACTTAGAGTGTTTTGCATTAGGTCCGCATACATCCTGCATATTTGGCTTGTTATAGGTACTTTCGGGTGATTTTGGAGAAGTTAGACCAGAAGCTGTCTGGGACATGCTGATCGAGTCCATCTGAGAGCGTTGTGATCGAGTCCGTGCTGAGCAGAAGCTGTCTGGGACATTGATCGAGTCCGTGCTGAGCAGAAGCTGTCTGGGACATTCTGATCGAGTCCGTGCTGAGCAGAAGCTGTCTGGGGCATGCTGATCGAGTCCGTGCAGGATACCCATGCAGACGTGATCGAGTCTGAGCAGGAGATGGAGCAGAAGCTCAGCTCGAGCACCCATGCTCGAGCTGTATGATCAAGCAGAGACAAAAGGTGGCGTCTTGAAGTTTCAGCAGCTCGAGCCCAATCGAGTGGACTACTCAAGCTCATCTCAGAAAAATGCAGTCTTGATTTCATGCTCATGACTCATCTGAAAAATGCAGTCTTGATTTCATCTGTTGAGCACGACCAAGACTTAGCCGAGCTGGACCTTATCCTGCACATTTTTACTATTTTGCGCATGACGTTTTAGGGTTTTTAAGACTTAGTATAAATACCTAATGTTGGGTTAAGACTARGGGACTACGTTTTATCTCTAATATTTCGAGTTTTTCCTTGTGTTCTTCTCTGTTCTTAGTTTCCAGAACTTGTAATTTGATTTCTACTTGTTATTTTGAGTTTATTCCTTCTGTTCTATCATTATCTCTATCTATTTCTATCATCTATGCAAGTTTTTATGATTTCTGGGTTTGTGTTCTTGATGTTCTTCATGAGTTTTGAGTAGTCATTAGGGTTCTTGAGGATGGGATAGATTAGGTGTAGAATCTTGGTCTTTCAGGTGGTTTAAGTGTAGATCGTTTGATTTCTCTTCTAAATCAGTGTTCTTAATGCTAGTTTCTTTCTGATCAATTGGAATTAGAACTTAGGTGTTTTTCCACCCAGAAGGTGTTTGATAAAATGCTTGAATGAACTGATGTTAGAGATTTGCATACCTAGCCTAAGGGATTAGTTGTCTAGGGTGTTTATCGACAATATTGAACTGATTCGTATTGCCTGCTAGGGTAGATTTCGCCAAGGGATTGGGTCTGGAACTGGTCTAGTTTGAGGTTACTTACCACGGGAGTGGACTTAACTGGTTTTGATGTTTGATGTCTAGGGAATAGCTTGATTGAGTTTTGTTAAACCACTTGAATAGGCTAAGAGGACACACTGAGTCGATTACCCCCATCCTTAGGAATTTCTCTTGTATTGTTGAATTAGCTGCTAGTCCTATACGCTGCTCTTTACCCCCATATGCTATTTCTGCTATTGCTTGGTTTCTGCTAGTTCTTGTTAGTCCTATCGATTGTTTTAGTGTCCATTCTCAGTTTTTGTCTAGGTTGCTGACCACGCTATTTGCTTGACCTTGAATTGCTTGATCGCATCCTTTTTGGTTAATATCTTCACCCTTATGGATTGACACCTTACTACTACAACGAAAACTTGGTCTAGTAAGAAATTGACCTATATCACCACCCAAATGGATAGATATCGACTTCTTGAGGAGGTGCAGGTTCCTGGACCATACAACGCCTCCAGACGAGTACATCTATCAGTTCATGCATCCGACAGTTGGGGAAGCCAAACTGCGCCTGCCTTGCACCGATCTCACCAAGGTACGCCAGGGCCGAAACATTGATTTCCATCCTCCTCTCGATAGACTCTACAATCAAGACGCGGAGATCATGGAAMAAGGAATGGGGTCAGACGATCAAGATGCTGTTCTGGAGGAGGTTGATCCAACAGAAAGATACTCATTTGAGGAGTACAAGCTCAAACCCACACATAGTCCAGCCCTGAAGGAGGCACACAAGCGGATTAATCTCCTTCAAAGGTGGAACAAGTTTCAAGGGAAGACCGTCGCCGCACTCAAGGGTACCGTGATGGACCTGAAACACCAAGTGAAGGACGTGAAGGACCAGCTCAAGGACTTCACGCTAAAGTTCAAATCCCCTGCACCCAAGACAACCATCGTACCTGGGAGAATTCTGATGGGGAGCGGGTCRTTTCGCGAGGAACCAAGACATCATGCACCCGAGATGGAACCACCACGAGCCTCCTCCTTCGAGCCAAGGCAGTTTCAACACGCGAGGAAGAGACGCCAAGCAGGAGGAGCATCTGGCTCACGCACCCAGCGCGAGCAAGGACGTCGAGACAGACACTTCGGAGCATCTGGCTCACGCACCCAGCTCGACCACTACCAGGTCGAGTCGACATACTCACCATAATCACCAAGGTACCCGTACTGACCCTTTCTGTATATATTAGATGCATCGTTTTTATTGTTTTCTGTTATCTCTTAGCCTCTCTTTCCAAATTTTTATTACACAAGGGACTGTGTAATTTAAGTTTGGGGGAAGGGTTAAGTTCTGTATTGATGTGTTTTCTCTGTTCTTATTTTGATTTTGTGCATCCTTGAGTCTGCATGCATCTATGGCATAGAAAAAAAAAAACAAAAAATCAAAAATTTTAAAAATCTTTAAAAACAGAGTGTTCATTTAGTTGCATTTACATTTTAGGATCGAGTCTAGGATGTTTCATATAGGGCTGTTGCATATGCATAGGGGATGATGATGATTTAAAACCTTGTAAATTTGCTGATTCAACTGCATGACTTCAATGCCCTCGTTTCTAGTTGTTCAATGCATTGATGTTGAGCTTGAAGTAAGACCGAACCATGTTCTGAATGCACAACTAGATCGAGTCTTAGCTGAAGCATGCTGTGACTTTCTGTCATTCCCCATCTATTTGAACCTGAATTTGACTTATAATTATCATGTCTAGGCATAGAATTTGAACTCGTGGATACCATATACATACTTGGATTCTCTTTCATCTGTTTATACCACTCTTTGCTAATCCAAGTAGCTGATTCTCATTGTTAGATCAGTTTTACCATGCCCTTACCCAAGCCTTCTTTCAAGCCATGCTATTACTTTAGTGAGTGTGTGAGGTCTATTTCTGAATGAGCTTGGTAGAAAGTGTTAGGTTTGAGCCGACAAGGATAGAATCTCATGTAGTTCTGGTTTACAATTTTCGAATCAGATAGGACTAGGTGGGATCTTGATCRTTGGATATTGGGGTGGGTTCTGTGAATAGAAAAGAATGAGAAAAACTTGGAAAAAGAAAAGAAAAGGGTAAGAGTTCTTAGGAGGGAAATGATCTGAATGTTTGAGTATCTAGTAAAGGATTGGGGGATGTGCATAACAAAAGAAAAAGAAAAGGCAGAAAGCTCAAAAGTCTGAAAACGCCTAAGCTAAGTTAAGAAAAGAACCCCAATCCGCTAGATGTATATGTGTATAACACCTCCTAGAACCAAAAACAAAAAGAAAAGATGAAACTGATCTAGGATATCAAAAGAAAAAAAAGCCTAAGGGTGAAGGGTAGAATTAGGATGAATGTCTGGGTTTTAGACTAAGGGATAAGACCGCTTGTGTAGGACTGGGTAGATGGGAGTCTATTCTTGTATGCATAGGTTGGTTCTTACCTTTAGCATTCTACTAAAGCTCATTCCGTTTCATTGAGAGACTCTTGTTCTGAAACGTCAATACCGTACTGAAGGGACCATTTTTGTCTCTTGACCTTACCCTTAGCCAAATGAGTTCATTGAACATGCTTAGCTTGATTCATGGTTTCTGTTCTAATGAATGTTAAGGGGAATGATAGAAATGAATGCATGACTAGGTTAAGGTTTGAGTGAACTTGTGCTGCGAAGAGTATGGCTAACGCTTTTAAGTACAGCTCATAAACTTTGCATTCTAGAATTAGTAACTTGGACATTGAGGTCATCCATTATTATCTGCAAGTTTTGGTTCTGAGTCCCCACTTTCAACCCTCTTCTCCATTCTCATTCCTTTGTTTGCTTGAGGGCAAGCAAAGAATAAGTTTGGGGGAGTTGATATGTTTGCATTTTGCATCGTTTTAGCTTGCATAAATCATACGTTTTGACGTGTTATTCACCCCGTTCTTGTTATTTATTCCGAGTTTTGCATACTTAGAGTGTTTTGCATTAGGTCATCCTGCATATTTGGCTTTGGTACTTTCGGGTGATTTTGGAGAAGTTAGACAGAAGCTATGCAGTACGTGCTGCTCGAGTCCATACAGAGCGTCGTGATCGAGTCGTCTGACAGCTATGCAGGACATGCTGATCGAGTCCGTGCTGAGGCTAGGACATGCTGATCGAGTCCGTGCTGGATACCCATGCAGCGTGATCGATGCGAGGGGATGGAGTAAGCTCAGCTCAGTACCCATGCTCGAGCTATGATCAAGCGAGACAAAGGTGGCGTCTTGAAGTTTCAGAACTCGAGCCCCTGCAATCGAGTGGACTACTCAAGCTCATCTCGAAAAATGCAGTCTTGATTTTACATGCTTGAGCATACCACTCGACTCATCTCAGAAAAATGCAGTCTTGATTTATCTTTGAGCACAGCTCGACCAAGACTTAGCCGACTTATCCTACACATTTTTACTATTTTGCGCATGACGTTTTAGGGTTTTTAAGACTTAGTATAAATACCAATGTTGGGTTAAGACTAGAGGGACTACATTTTTCTATAATATTTCGAGTTTTTCCTTGTGTTCTTCTTCTTAGTTTCCAGAACTTGTAATTTGATTTCTTCTTGTTATTGAGTTTGTTCATACGTTACATCATTTCTACTTCTATTTCTATCATTTATGCAAGTTTTTATGATTTTGGGTTTGTGTTCTTGATGTTCTTCATGAGTTTTGAGTAGTCATTAGGGTTCTTGATGGGATGGGATGTGTAGAATCTTGGTCTTTCGGTGGTTTAAGTGTAGATCGTTTGATTTCCCTTCTAAATCAGTGTTCTTAATGCTAGTTTCTTCGATCAATTGAAATTAGAACTTAGGTGTTTTTCCACCCAGGTGTTTGATAAAATGCTTGAATGAACTGATGTTAGAGATTTGCATACCTAGCCTAAGGGATTAGTTGCTAGGGTGTTTATCGACAATATTGAACTGATTCGTATTGCCTGCTAGGGTAGATTTCGCCAAGGATTGGGTCGAACTGTCTACAGTTTGAGGTTACTTACCACGGAGTGGACTTAACTGGTTTTGATGTTTGATGTCTAGGGAATAGCTTGATTGAGTTTTGTTAAACCACTTGAACAGGCTAAGAGGACACCGAGTCGATTACCCCCATCCTTAGAACTTCTCTTGCATTGTTGAATCTGCTAGTCTATCTGTGCTCTTTACCCCATATGCTATTTCTGTTATTGCTTGGTTCCTAGTTCTTGTTAGTCCTATACGGTGCCTATTTTAGTGTCCATTCTCAGTTTTTGTCTAGGTTGCTARACCCCAATACGCTATTTGCTTGGCTTGACTTGAATTGCTTAATCGCATCCTTTTTGGTTAATATCTTCACCCTTATGGATTGACACCTTACTACTACAACGAAAACTTGGTCTAGTAAGAAATTGACCTATATCAATTTTACTCGCCAATACGGTAATTCAGCTTACCAACCGCATTCTCCGAGGTCTACAGAGAGTAAGACGGAGATCATCTTGGAACAAATTCTGCAGGGACAAGAAAAGATGATGGAGAATTTAATGGGAAGACAACCTTATCTGGACCTGAATGGCAAGATTGAGGCATTGAATCTCACAAAGCTTGAGACTCAAATTGCTCAGACCGCAGCTGCTGTGAGAAGACAAGAAGGATTTCTTCCAGGAAAGACTGAAGCTCCAAGAGCTCACATCAACGCCATAAGTCTAAGAAGTGGAAAAGTGGTAAATTCAGGAGTTAGTCGACTCCTGAAAATCCGTCTCTTGGAGATGGCGAGTGGGATGATGAAAATCCTAGGGTATCGATCGATACTGTCGATCGATACGGCTATGCCCAAGGAGGACGTTGAACTGTCAAAGAAAGGGTCTAGAACCGAAGTTGCCCATCTATTACTCCCGAGCTGACCAAAAAGGGGAGGATGCTAGATGCAAGGTGATGTTGGACAAGTTGGTAGTTGAACTCCCTTTTGTTGATCTTTATCAAGACTTCTCCGCATTCGGAAGATCGTGAAGCGGATGATATCCAGCAACGTCAACCTCAGTGAAGGTGTCATGATGCTTTCAGCCGAGTGCARCAGTATTCTCACCAACACGATTCCTAAGAAACTTCCAGATCCAGGTAGTTTTGTGTTGGATTGCACTATTTTCACAGAGCGTTTTGCACGTTCCCTCTGCGATATTGGATCGAGTGTAAATCTTATGCCACACTCCGTTGCCAAGAGAATGGGGATAAGTGATTACCAGCCTACAAAATCTTCGATCCTGCTGATCGTTGAGTACGTTTGCSGAAGGACTTCTCGAAGATGTGCCYGTCAAGATTGGAAATTGCTTGATTCCAACTGATTTCGTCGTGTTGGAATACAATGAAACCTAAGAGATCATCAGGCAGACCATTCCTTGCTACTGCTCGAGCTCTGATAGACTGCAAGAATGGACAGATTACTCTGAACGTAGGTGATTTGGTAATGTCTGTCAGCATGGAGAAAATCATGAAACGACCGACCATCGACGAACAAACCTTCTATGTCGATACACTCAGTGACATTGCGGAGGAGTATTTCCTGGAGAAACATCAGGATCAGAGCAGAACCGGTTTGCTTGAAGGTTTAAATTGCCTTTAGATGATGATGCATTTATGTCGGACTCCTCGACAATGCAGATCCGATCGTCGATACCATGTATCGTCGACACACGTGTATGCTGTGGAAAACTTGGGGGAGATTCCTAAACAAATCAGTATAACCGGGGATTGGAGCGAGGAAAAAGCTCCAAAGATCGAACTCAAACCACTTCCAGCCGAGCTAAGGTACGTCTTTATTGGCCCTAACTCAACATATTCTGTTATCATCAATTCTTCTTTGAACAATACGGAGGTCACTTTACTGCTGAGCAAGCTGCACAAGTATCGCAAAGCTCTCGGCTATTCTCTTGATGATATTTCAGGTATCTCTCCCGACCTATGCATGCACAGGATTCACTTGGAGGATTGGTCAAAGTCATCGGTTGAGTGTCAGAGACGGTTGAACCCGAACCTGAAGGAGGTTGTCAGGAAAGAGGTGATGAAGCTGCTCGAAGCCGGGATCATCTATGCAATCTCAGATAGTTCTTGGGTTAGCCCTGTTCATGTCGTGCCTAAGAAGGGTGGTATCACAGTGGTGAAGAATGAGAAGAACGAGCTGATCCCGACACGGACTATCACTGGTCATAGGATGTGCATCGACTACAGGAAGCTGAATGCTGCTACTCGAAAGGACCATTTTCCTTTACCTTTCATTGACCAGATGCTGGAGCGCTTGGCGAGTCACCCATACTACTGCTTTCTTGATGGTTATTCAGGCTTTTTCCAGATCCCCATTCACCCAGAGGATCAAGGGAAGACAACTTTTACATGTCCTTATGGCACTTTCGCATACCGCAGAATGCCGTTCGGACTATGTAACGCCCCCGCTACTTTCCAGAGATGCATGATTTCGATCTTCACTGATATGATCGAGGAGTTTATGGAGGTATTCATGGATGATTTCTCTGTTTATGGGTCTTCGTTCAAGGATTGTCTGGACAGCTTGTGCAAAGTGCTTCAGCGATGTGAAGAGAAGCATCTAGTTCTTAATTGGGAAAAGTGTCACTTCATGGTTCAAGCTGGGATTGTTTTGGGACACAAGGTTTCAGAGAAAGGAATCGAGGTTGACGAGGCCAAGATTCAGGTCATCTCGAGTTTGCAGCCCCCACGGTCAGTCTCCGAGATCCGAAGTTTCCTGGGTCACGCTGGGTTCTACAGGAGATTCATGAAGGATTTCTCCAAAATTGYTCGACCTYTCACTGCCCTTTTGTGTAAGGATGTGCAATTTGACTTCACTCCTGCTTGTCTTCTGCTTTGGCTATCAAAGCGGCGCTAGTAAGCGCACCTATTGTTCAGCCTCCGGATTGGAACTTACCTTTTGAGGTCATGTGCGATGCAAGTGATTTTGCTGTAGGTGCTGTGCTGGGTCAGAGGAAAGATAAGAAGTTGAATGTCATCTATTATGCCAGCCGAGCGTTGGATGATGCCCAGCAACTACAACTGAGAAAGAGCTCCTAGCGTTGTCTTCTCTTTGAGAAATTTCGGTCCTATTTGGTTGGAAGCAAAGTGGTGTTCTGCTGATCATCTGCTCTCGACCTGTTTGAGAACAAAGACCTCAAGCCTCGTCTTTGTCGATGGGTGCTCTTGCTTCAGGGTTTCGACATGAGGTTAAGAACGAAAGGGATCGAGAATGGGGTTCTGAATCACTTGTCACGAATGCAAATAAGTAGGACGTGCCTATTGATGACTACCTACCAGAAAAGCATCACTTCATTCTTCTGAGCGATCGAGTGATTTGGGGATAATTCCGATTTCTCTCATGATCTGAGTTGTGTCGATCGATACCAGGTGTCGATCGGCACCCTCGACGACTGTACCATTTTATCGACGGATAACATCGCTCGTATGATGTTTATTCAGCTGTTGTGACTTTCCAGACGGTATGCTGACATTGCCAACTATTGCTCGAGAGACTGAGCCACGCACACTCCTTATGCGAGGAAAAAGTTTCACAGAAGTAAGGCGTTTCTTACGGGATGAACCTGTACAAGCATTGCTCGATGGTCTCTACAGGAGGTGCCTTGCTGAGTCGGGTACGGCGTTCTTTTTCATTGCCATGGTTCAATATCTGGGCACCGCTACGTTCAAGACAGTTTCTAAGGTTCTTCAAGCCGGGTTTGGTGGCCAACTATGTTCGAGATGCTAACTTTTTGTTTCTCATGCGATACTGTCAGAGAGGAAGATAAGTAAGCGACATGAGATGCCACAAACTTCATCCTTGAGGTCGAAGTGTTTGATTCTTTGGGTATTGACTTCATGGGTCCTTTTCCATCCTCGCACGAACAGTACATCTTGTTGCCGTTGTATGTCTCTAAGTGGGTGGAAGCGATTAGAGTCCAGGCCAATGATCATACGGTGGTTCTTAAGCTGTTTAAGACCATCATCTTTACGATTTGGAGTCGCGAATGCGTCATGCGATGATAAGCGGCGTAGCTTCATCAACAAGGTCTTGACGATTGTTGAAGAAGATCGTTAATCATCGTGAGCGCTACTCATATCATCCTCAGACTAGTGGACAGGTTGAGGTTTCCAACATGCAGATCAAAGAGATCCTAGAGAAGACTGTAGGTGCTTCACGGAAGGACTRGTCTACTAAGCTGAACGATGCACTCTGGGCGTATAGAACTGCTTTCAAGACACCGCTGGGAACTACACCGTTTCACCTACTGTACGGGAAAGCATGTCATCTTCCAGTTGAGCTCGAACACAAGGGAATCTGGGCAACTAAGCTACTCAACTATGACATCAAACATGCTGCTGAGCGGAGATTGATTCAGTTGAATGAGCTCGACGAGATCAGGTATCACGCCTACGAAAACTCAAGATATACAAAGAAC
Organism: Boechera stricta; assembly: GCA_018361395.1. Taxonomy (NCBI): domain Eukaryota; kingdom Viridiplantae; phylum Streptophyta; class Magnoliopsida; order Brassicales; family Brassicaceae; genus Boechera; species Boechera stricta. Next base: position 7,191,272 of record CM031541.1, read on the forward strand.
GAGTTAAGGCTTATCATGATAAGAAGATCCTTTCCCGTCATTTCGAACCGAACGACCAGGTKCTTCTATATAACTCTCGTTTGCACTTGTTTCCTGGTAAACTTCGTTCTCGTTGGTCAGGTCCTTTCACTATCAAGGAGGTACGACCACATGGTGCTATCGTGCTGATTAATTCGTCAGGAGACGAATTCACTGTGAATGGGCAAAGGGTTAAACACTATTGGGCRAAAGCCGAGATTCCAGCAGGACAAATCATGCCTCTGGCTAATCCACCCGTCACCTAACCGTCATTAAAGGCTCGTGACATTAACAAGCGCCGCGTGGGAAACCCACCGGTAAGTCTGCATACAATTTCAGTTTTTTTTCTTTTGTGTCGTGAATCAGAATTTGGATATCAGTATCGATCGATACCAGCTGGGTATCGATCGATACCCGTCGGCCAGAGAAAGAGGTTTTTCATCTCGATTTTCACCTGGTATCGATCGATACCAACCTGGTGTCGATCGATACCACCCGTCTGTGGTAACGCCTCTTGTTCTTCATCATTGCCATTTTCTCCATTTGTTTTCCTTCACCTTCTCTAGGCTTGATACACACGGGAGTGTTGTTTAAGTCTGGGAGGTAGTTACATTGTGTTCATTTTGAAAAAAAAAAAAAAACAATTTTGTTCAATTGAGTCAAAACAACTTAGAGTTTTCTGGATTGTGCTTGGTTTTGTTGTTCTGATTTTGCTTTTGAGTGACCACTGTTACAGGATTAGTTTCAGTTCGACTAATGAAAATCCAAGGGATAACCAGACAGAAATCACTCATGTCTCCAAAGAAGGTTCTTCACATGCTTTAGCCAAATTTTGCACTTCATCTACGCGTTAGTGTTCTTAGAGCTTGATTCATCATTCATATCTGGCTAAGGAACCCATCATGCAAAATGTGGTATATCTCCCCGTGAAAATTGTTGGATACATATTTGCATTAAAACAGGTAAAATCTATATAAAAGATGAAATGATTTCCGCCGAGTAGAGGGGTAGGAAAATTTCCTATGACCCCATTATTCTACTTGGATAAGGAATGATCACACAAAGGCCTGAAGTGGGTAGGAAAATTTCTTATGACCCCATTATTCACCTAAGACTTTGATACATTGAGAGGGTAAGAACCGGGGATTCGGTAGCAAACACTATCAATACTCGCGTTTCGGACCTTGATTTGTGTATACTGTTCAGATAAACCTGCGCTGTTGAAATCTAATGAGAACTGATTATGAAATAAGTCTGGGGGAGATAAAGAATACCGAAAGCAATAAATGTTGTTCAAATAGTTCTTTGGCTATGATATTGTATGGGCAAGAATCTGGAAAGTTCTTGAACACGATTCAAGCGATGAAACTGCGCGAGAGCTTAGATGAATATTGGTGTGAGATAATAAGTGAAGTCTTGGGAAGTTGTTCCTACGGAGAAGTATGGTGGTTAGATCGAGCTGATCAGGCAGGCGCTTGGGAAAAAGGGTCATTAGCGATTTGTAAATCAGTCTCTGGTTTTTCAAACCTCTTTCTCTAACTTATCTGTTTTGCTTGAGGCAAGCAAAGGCTAAGTCTGGGGAGTTGATATATCATGGTTTTTACCCGCTTTTCAGCCATGATATGTTGTTTTATCGAGTCTTAGTGTTTTTGTATCGCTCGAGTCTTTTCGTGTCTTAGCACGTTTGGGACGAAATTGGAGATTTTGGAACCATTTGGAGTTTGGAGCAAACCGAAGAAAGTACCGCTTTGAAGCCGAGTATCGATCGACACCATCCCGGTATCGATCTATACCAACGAATCGACGCGAGATGAGAGATATCCAAGGAAGAGAATTTTCACCAGAAGCCCAATACTTTCCTTATTTACAAAGAGACCAGCTCGTGTTTTTAGACCTATTTAAGTAAGTTTTAGTCAAGTCAGGGCAGACTTTACTTTGAACTTTGATTCTTGAGCCACCATTGAGATTTGAGAGCTTTTGTGAGGAGACGGATCCAAGACTTTGCATCATAGAGAAGATCCCGAACCCTTGTTTTATTCTTTTGTTTAATTTCATGATTTATTCAATTATGTTATTTGTTTCATCTATCATGTTCGAGTAGTCTCATTTTAGTTTAGGGATTTCTCATATGGATTTCTCTGATTTATGATAATTGATTTGTTGGGTTCAAAATCTGAATAGTTCTTCACCATAGTTGTTCTCAAAGCTATTTCTAACCTGATCACTTAGAATATGAACCTAGATTAATCGATTAGGCTGCAAGTATGATCGATAAAACCTAAGCAATTGGATTATCGCAAAGAGATTTGGTTTAATCGAATTGTGAACATATCAAACTTGAATTGATTGCTGGTTTATGTGTAGGATTTGCAAAGAGATTTGGAATTTTAGACTTTAGACTTAGTTAGTTTTCGCAACGACATTAGTTAACTATACTTTCGTGTTTGAGTTCAAGAAGCGCTTAATGAATTGAACCTTAATTAATTGTTGTTTATCATTGATTTCCTGAGAATTTCCTTGAGCCTAGTTTCCTTCTATACAAATTCAATCTAAGTTTAATTCGATCATTTGTTTTCTCATCAATCATTTGTTTGCTTAGCACAATCTGCATCTTTCATCTATTGCGTGAGTTTTCTTGAGTTCTTGTGTTCGACCCCTAACTTTACTGCAGCAACTTCTTTAGTATCATCATAKGGTATTAATTTGAGCAWATCAAATTTAGTTGATATATCATGGTTTTTACCCGTTTTCAGCCATGATATAAGTTGTTTTATCGAGTCTTTCTAGTGTTTTTGTATCGTTTTGAGTCTTTCGTCAGCACATTTATTTAAATTTGAGATTTTGGAACCATTTGGAGCCTTTTGGAGCAAAACGAAGAAAGTACCCGTTTTGAAGCCTGAGTATCGATCGACACCATCCCGGTATCGATCGATACCGACGTAACTGACGCGGAGATAGAGAGATATCCAAGGAAGAGAATTTTCACCATAAGAAGCCCAATACTTTCCCTTATTTACAAAGAGACCCAGCTCGTGTTTTTAGACCTATTTAAGTAAGTTTTTAGTCATTAGSTCAAAGGGGAAGCAGACTTTACTTTGAACTTTGATTCTTGAGCCACCATTGAGATTTGAGAGCTTTTGTGAGGGAGACGGATCCAAGACTCTGTTCATCATAGAGAAGATCCCGAACCCTTGTTTTTATTCTTTTATTTAATTTCATGATTTATTCAGTTATGTTATTTGTTTCATCTATCATGTAGTAGCCTCATTTTAGGTTTAGGATTTCTCATATGGATTTCTCTCGATTTATGATAATTGATTTGTTAGGGTTCAAAATCTGAATAGTTCTTCACCATAGGTTGTTCTCAAAGCTATTTCTAACCGATCACTTAGAATATAGAACCTAGATTAATCGATTAGCCATGTGCGTAATTGAGTAACTGATAAAACCTAGGTGAGCAATTGGATTATCTACAAAGAGATTTGGTTTAATCGAATTGTGAACATATCAAACTTGAATTGCTGGTTTACTGTGTAGGATTTGCAAAGAGATTTGGAATTTTAGACTTTGGATTTAGTTAGAGCAACGACAGTTAACTATACTTTTGTTGAGTTCAAGAAGCGCTTAATTGAATCAACCTTAATTGATTAATTGTTGTTTATCATTGATTTCCTGAGAATTTCCCTGAGCCTAGTTTCCTTCTATACAAATTCAACCTAAGTTTAATTCGATCATTTGTTTTCTCATCAATCATTTGTGTTTTTAGCAATCACTGCATCTTTCATCTATTGCGTGAGTTTTCGAGTTCTTGTGTTCGACCCCTAACTTTATCGCAGAACTTCTTTAGTATCATCATATGGTATTAATTTGAGCAAATCAAATTTAGTTGATATATCATGGTTTTTACCGCTTTCAGCCATGATATAAGTTGTTTTATCGAGTCTTTCTAGTGTTTTGTATCGCTCGAGTCTCTTTCAGGTCTTAGCACGCTTTGGGGACCAAATTGGAGATTTTGGAACCATTTGGAGTTTTGGAGCAAAACGAAGAAAGTCTTTGAAGCCCGAGTATCGATCGACACCATCCCGTATCGATCGATGACAGACGTAATGACGCGAGATAGAGATATCCAAGGAAGAGAATTTTCACCATAAGAAGCCCAATACTTTCCCTTATTTACAAAGAGACCCAGTTCGTGTTTTAGACCTATTTAAGTAGTCATTAGGTCAAAGGGAAAGGACTTTACTTTGAACTTTCTTCGAGCCACCATTGAGATTTGAGAGTGAGGAGACGGATCCAAGACTCTGTTCATCATAGAGAAGATCCGAACCCTTGTTTTTATTCTTTGTTTAATTTCATGATTTATTCAGTTATGTTATTTGTTTCATCTATCATGTCCGAGTAGTCTCATTTTAGGTTTAGGGATTTCTCATATGGATTTCTCGATTTATGATAATTGATTTGTTAGGTTCAAAATCTGAATAGTTCTTCACCATAGGTTGTTCTCAAAGCTATTTCTAACCTGATCACTTAGAATATAGAACCTAGATTAATCGATTAGGCACAAGGCACGGTAACTGATAAAACCTAGGGTGAGCAATTGGATTATCTGCAAAGAGATTTGGTTTAATCGAATGAACATATCAAACTTGAATTGATTGCTGGTTTACTGTGTAGGATTTGCAAAGAGATTTGGAATTTTAGACTTTAGACTTAGTTCAACGCAGTTGGTTAACTATACTTTCGTGTTTGAGTTCAAGAACGGCGCTTAATGATTGAACCTTAATTGATTAATTGTTGTTTATCATTGATTTCCTGAGAATTTCCGAGCCTAGTTTCCTTCTATACAAATTCAACCTAAGTTTAATTCGATCATTTGTTTTCCATCAATCATTTGTTTGAAGACATCGCATCTTTCATCTATCATGTGAGTTTTTTGTTCTTGTGTTCGACCCTAACTTTACTGCAGCAACTACTTTAGTATCATCATAGGGTATTAATTTGAGCATATCATAGTATGGGTGACTCGCCAAGCGCCCAGCATCTGGTCAATGAAAGGTAAAGGAAAATGGTCCTTTCGAGTAGCAGATTCAGCTTCCCGTGACGCACATCCTATGACCAGTGATAGTCCGTGTCGGGATCAGCCTGCTCTTCTCATTCTTCACCACTGTGATACCACCCTTCTTAGGCACATACGAATGGCTAACCCAAGAACTATCGAGATTGCATAGATGATCCCGCTCGAGCAGCTTCATCACCTCTTTCCCGACAACCTCCTTCGGTTCGGGTTCAACTGCCTCGACACTCAACCGATGACTCTCATCCTCCAAGTGAATCCGATGCATATGGGAGAGATACCTGAAATATCATCAAGAGAATAGCCGAGCTTAGACTTCATGATAGCTTGCTCAGAGTAAAGTGACCTCCGTATTGTTCAAAGAAGAATTGATGATAACAGGATATGTTGAGTTTTAATAAAGACGCACTTTCTCGGCTGAAGTTGGTTTGAGTTCGATCTTGAGCTTTTCCTCGCTCCAATCCTCGGTATACTAATTTGTTTAGAATCTCCCCCAAGTTTTCCACAGCATACACGTAGTGTCGATCGATACTACCGTTGGTATCGATCGATACGATCTGCGATTGTGAGTCCGACATAACCACGTATCATCATCTAAAGGCAATTCTAAACCTTCAGTGCAAACCAGTGCTCGTTCTAGCGGATCCTCAGGATGTTTCTCCAGGAAATACTCCTCCGCAATGTCACTGAGTGTATCGACATAGAAGGTTTGTTCGTCGATGGTCGGTCGTTTCATGATTTTCTCCATGCTGACAGACATTACCAAATCACCACGCTCGAGTAATCCCATTCTTGCAGCTATCGAGCTCCAAAGCAGTAGAAGGAATGGTCTGCCTAGGATAAGCGGATCCTTAGGCTCGCATCGTATTCCAACACGATAAATCGGAATCAAGCTCCAATCTTGACAGCACATCTTCGAGAAGTCCTTCCGCAAACGCATCGAACGATCGCCAGGATCAATGAGATTCTTGTAGGCTGGTAATCACTTATCCCCATTCTCTTGGCAACGGAGTGTGGCATAAGATTTACACTCGATCCAATATCGCAGAGGGAACGTGCAAAACGCTCTGTGAAAATAGTGCAATCCAACACAAAACTACCCGATCGGAAGTTTCTTAGAATCGTGTTGGTGAGAATACTGCTGCACTCGGCTGAAAGCATCATGACACCTTCACGAGGTTCGATTGCTGGATACCATCCGCTTACGATCTTCGAATGCGGAGAAGTCTTGATAAAGATCAACAAAAGGGAGTTCAACTACCAACTTGTCCAACATCACCTGCATCTAGCATCCTCCCATTCCTTTCGTCAGCTCTGGGAGTAATAGGATAGGCAACTGGCTAGACCCTTTCTTTGACAACGTCCTCCTTGCATACGTATCGATCGACATCGTAATCGATACCCGATTTTCATCATCCCACTCGCCATCTCCAGCAAGATCGACGGATTTTCAGCTATCGAGTCTGACTAACTCCCGAATTTACCACTTTTCCACTTCTTAGACTTATGGCGTTGATGTGAGCTCTGAGCTTCAGTCTTTCCCGAAGAAATCCTTGTCTCTCACAGAGCTGGTCCGAGCAATTTGAGTCTCAAGCTTTGCATGCATTCAATGCCTCAATCTTGCCATTCAGGTCCAGATACAGGTTGTCCAGCTTCCCATTAAATTCTCCAGTCATCTTTCTTGTCCCTGCATTTGTTCCAAGAGATCTCCGCCTTACTCTCTCTCAGTAATCGAGAATGCATTGGTAAGCTGAATTATCGTATAGTAAAATCACCACCTTGAAGTGGTTTTGGGCGATCGAGTGGCACCAAAACCAGATTGGTTACCTCCGACTTGTAACCACCTTGCTGATGTTGTCAAGCTTCGTTGTAGAACCATATCGCGACCCTGAAAACCGAACCACCAATGTAGTTAACGCCTCCTCCTCATCTTCAATGTTCTCTACTTCCTCAGAAATGTACGCCTTCTTCGTCTTTCCCACTAAGAGGTGTGCATCGTGTCCAGCTCGCCTCGAACCTCAGCAATCGCGAACCATCAGCAACACTACGAGCCAAGCTAAATCAGCATTCTTGTGCTATGCAGACGCCAAGTTCTCAATCAGCTTCACAAAGATCGGTTGGAATCCTAGTGTTGAAGTTCCCTGCTTGCAGTAATCTGACGATACCGCCAATCAATCCCTCCTCGTAAAAGATCCCGAGCATGAACTTGACTGAAACCGTGGTGCGGACAGCCTCTCCAGATCTGAATCGCACTCCAAGCAGCCTGAGTGCTTCTTGGTCCCTGCGAAAAATTGAGAGATCTTGTTCATGAGCTCCTCCGATCTCGCATCGCCATAGAAATTGTTCAGGAATGCGCTCTGGTTTCGCTCCAAGTAGCGAGAGATCCGAGGTACTTTCAGCCAAGAAGTCGCCTCTCCACCAAGAGAGTATGGAAAGAGCTTACAAAAGAGGTATTCGTGGTACCATCGATTTCATACTGGTGACCAAATCTTCGATCTCGATGTGATCCATGGGTGCTCATGAGAGAGACCGTGAAGGGGTGCTGTCCAACAAGAGTGAAGTAAGCAGGCTTCAGCTCAAAGTCATTCCTCGGAAAGTCGGAATACGCTGCACGATTTGCATAGAATTGATCCGGTCGGTTGTACTCGCAAGCGTCCGCTCAGCCTCGGCGTGAGGTTGCGAGGTGACGCCCACCTTCTTCATCATGCACCAAACCATGTGGAAGATCCATCTCAACTGTAGTCCTTTCTTTGTCGATTTCAGCTCAATCTCTCGCTAGCTCGGAGGAGATCGCTGGTGTGTCCTTCTTTCTCCTGCAGCACGCTGATGCATACACCTGAAAATCAAAAGACGAAAATAAGTAACCAAAATTAAAAGATGCTCAGTGTCGATCGATACCAATGGAGTATCGATCGATACCGACGATAACTTAACTTGACAAAATCGACAACTAAAATTTAATGGTGAATTTTAGATTCCTCGGCAATCTGCGCCAAATTTGATATGCTCAAATTAATACCCTATAATGATACTAAAGCAGTTGCTGCAGAAAGTTAGGGGTCGAACACAAGAACTCAAGAAAACTCACGTAATAGATGAAAGATGCAGATCAAGCAAGAAACAATAAACGAAAGAAAAGAAATAATTAAACTTAGTTGATTGATATAGGAAACTAGCTCAGTGGAAATTCTCAGGAAATCAATGATAACAATTAATGCTAAAGTTCAATTCAATTAATGTCAGTTTCTTGAACTCAAACACCTAAAAATATAGTTAACCAACTGTGCTGCGAAAACTAACTAAGTCTAAAATCTAACCAAATCTCAAATCCTACACATTAAACCAGCAATTAATTCAAGTTTGATATGTTCACAATTCGATTAAACCAAATCTCCAGATAATCGAATCGCCAATTTTATCGACATCAATTGCACTAATGCGCTCTAATCGATTAATCTAGTTCTATGATCGGAAAAGTGAGCAATCAGAAGAACTATTCAGATTATGAACCCTAACAAATCAATCATCAAAATCGAGAAATCCATATGAGAAAACCCGAACCTAAAATGAGACTACTCATACGATTGATGAAAACAAGACATAACTGAATAGATCATGAAATTAAATATAAAAAAGAATAAAAACAAGGGTTCGGATCTTTCTATGATAACAAAGTCTTGGATCCGTCTCCTCACAAAAGCTTTCAAGTCTCAATGGTGGTTCAAGAATCAAAGTTCAAAGTAAAGTCTGCCCCCCTTGACCTAATGACTAAAAACTTACTTAAAGTCTAAAACACGAGCCTCTTTGTAAATAAGGGAAAGTATGGGCTTCTTATGGTGAAAATTCTTCCTCGATATCTCTATCTCCGCATCATGGTATCGACGATACCGGATGGTGTCGATCGACTCAGGCTTCAAACGGTACTTTTTTCAAGCGTATCGACGATACCGATGTGTCGATCGATACTCAGCTTCAAAACGGGTACTTTCTTTGCTGCTCCAAAAGCTCCAAATGGTTCCAAAATCTCCAATTTCGCCCCAAACGTGCTAAGACCTGAAAAGACTAACGATACAAAAACACTAGAAAGATTCGATAAACAACTTATATCATGGCTAAAACGGTAAAACCATGATATATCAACAGTGCGGCAAAGTGCTTCATGTGAAGAGAAGCATCTAGTTCTTAATCAAAAAGTGTCACTTCATGGTTCAAGTTGGGATTTGGGACACAAGGTTTCAGAGAAAGGAATCGAGGTTGACGAGGCCAAGATTCAGTCATCTCGAGCTGCAGCCCCCACGGTCAGTCTCCGAGATCCGAAGTTTCCTGGGTCACCCTGGTTCTACAGATTCATGAAGGATTTCTCCAAAATTGTCGACCTCTCACCGCCCTTTGTAAGGATGTGCAATTGACTTCACCCTCGCTTGTCTTGTCGTCAAGCTATCAAGAAGTAAGCTATTGTTCAGCCTCCGGATTGAACTTACCTTTGAGGTCAGCGATGCAAGTGATTTTCTGTAGGCTGTGCGGGTCGAGGAAAGATAAGAAGTGCATGTCATCTATTATGCCAGCCGAACGTTGGATGATGCCCAACGCAACTACAGCACAACCGAGAAAGAGCTCYTAGCAGTTGTCTTCTCTTTTGAGAAATTTCGGTCCTATTTGGTTGGAAGCAAAGTGGTCGTTCACACTGATCATGCTGCTCAATTGCTCTTAACAAAGACCTCGCCTCGCCGATGGGTGCTCTTGCTTCAGGGTTTYGACATCGAGGTTAAGGACAAGAAAGGGATCGAGAATGGGGTTGCAGATCACTTGTCACGAATGCAAATAGGTRGGGACGTGCCTATTGATGACTACCTACCAGAAGAACGCATCTACTTCATTGCTACAGACGATCAGAGTGATTTGGGGGATAATTCCGATTTCTCTCATGATCTGAGTTTCAGTATCGATCGATACCACCTGGGTATCGATCGACACCCTTCGACTGACTGTACCATTTTATCGACGGATAACATCAACTCGTATGATGTTTATTCAGCTGCTGTGGCGACTTTTTCCAGACCTTGGTATGCTGACATCGCCAACTATTTAGCTACAGAGACTGAACCGAACCACGCCACTCCTTATGCGAGGAAAAAGTTTYTGCGAGAAGTAAGGCGTTTCTTCTGGGATGAACCTTACCTGTASAAGCATTGCTCTGATGGTCTCTACAGGAGGTGCCTTGCTGAGTCTGAGGTACCAGACGTTCTTTTCATGCCATGGTTCTGAATATGCAGGCACTCGCCACGCTCAAGACAGTTTCTGTCTGCCGGTTTTGGTGGCCAACTATGTTCGGAGATGCTAATGCTTTTGTTTCTCAGTGCTGTCAGCGGAGAGGGAAGATAAGTAACATGAGATACAAAACTTCATCCTCGAGGTCGAAGTGTTTGATTGCTAGTATTGACTTCATGGGTCCTTTTCCATCCTCGCACAAGAACAGTACATCTTGGTTGCCGACATGCCTCTAAGTGGGTAGCATCATGAGTCCGACCAATGATCATACGGTGGTTCTTAAGCTGTTTAAGACCATCATCTTTCCACGATTTGGAGTCCCGAATCGTCATCGATGATAGCCACTTCATCAACAAGGTCTTCGAGCGATTGTTGAAGAAGTACGGGGTTAATCATCGTGTCGCTACTCTATATCATCCTCAGACTAGTGGACAGGTTGAGGTTTCCAACATGCAGATCAAAGAGATCCTAGAGAAGACTGTAGGTGCTTCACAAGGACTAGTCTACTAAGCGAACGATGCACTGCGCGATGAACTGCCAAGACACCGCTGAACTACACGTTTCCCATCGTACGGAAAGCATGTCATCTTCCAGTTGAGCTCGAACAAGGGAATGGGCAACTAAGCTACTCAACTATGACATCAAATATGCTGCCGGAGAGATTCAGGAATCTCGACGAGATCAGGTATCACGCCTACGAAACTCAAAGATATACAGTTAACGAAGTTAAGGCTTATCATGATAAGAAGATCCTTTCCGTCATTTCGAACCGAACGACTGTGTTCTTTTATATAACTCGCTTGCACTTGTTTCCTGGTAAACTTCATTCTCGTTGGTCAGGTCCTTTCACTATCAAGGAGGTACGACCACATGGTGCTATCGTGCTGATTAATTCGTCAGGAGACGAATTCACTGTGAATGGGCAAAGGGTTAAACACTATTGCAAAAGCGAGATTCCAGGACAAATCTCGCTAATCCATCGCCACCTAACGTCATTAAAGTCGCTTTGACATTAAACAATGGGAGCAACCCACTGTAAGTCCGCATATTAATTTCGGTTTTGTTTTCTTTGTGTCGTGAATCAGAATTTGGATATCAGTATCGATCGATACCAGCTGGGTATCGATCGATACCCGGCCGAGAAAGAGGTTTTTCATCTCGATACCACCCGCCCGGTAACGCTCTGTTCTTCATCATTACCATTTTCTCCATTTATTTCCCTTCACCGCCTCTAGGCTTGATACACACCGGGACAGTTGTTTAAATCGGGGAGGTAGTTACGACATTGTATTCATTTTGAAAAAAAAAAAAACAATTTTGTTTAATCGAGTCAAAACAACTTAGAGATTTCTGATTGTGCTTGAATTTGCTCTGATTTTGCTTTTGAGTGACCACTTTAAGATTAGTCAGTTCGACTAATGAAAATCCAAGGGATAACCAGCCAGCTAGAAATCACTCATGTCTCCAGAAGGTTCTTCACAAGCTTTAGCCAAATTTTGCACTTCATCTACGCGAGTGTTCTGAGACTGATTCATCATTCATATCTGGCTAAGGAACCCATCATGCTTGAAAATGTGGTATATCTCTCCGTGAAAATTGTTGGATACATATTTGCATTAAAACAGTAAAATCTATATAAAAGATGAAATGATTTCCGAGGTAGAGGGTAGGAAAATTTCCTATGACCCCATTATTCTACTTGGATAAGGAATGATCACACAGTGTGGGTAGTTTCCTATGACCCCATTATTCACCAAGACTTTTGATACATTGAGAGGGTAAGAACGGGATTCGTAGCAAACACTATCAATACTGCTTGACCTTGATTTGTGTATGCTGTTCAGATAAACCTCGCTGTTGAAATCTAAAGAACTGATTATGAAATAAGTCTGGGGAGATAAAGAGTACCGGAAAGCAATAAATGTTGTTGAATAAATGGTTCTTTGGCTATGATATTGTATGGGCAAGAATCTGGAAAGTTCTTGAACACCGATGCAGCTGATGAAACTTGAGAGCTTAGATGAATATTGGTGTGAGATAATAAGTGAAGTCTGGGAAGTTCAGTTTACGGAGAATACATGGTGGTTAGATGAGCGATCAAAGTGGCGCTGGGAAAAGGGTCATTACAAATGATTGCAAAGTCAGGTCTCTAAGGTTTTTCAAACCTCTTTCTCTAACTTAGTTTTCTGTTTTGGCTTAGAAAAGCTAAGTCTGGGAGTTGATATATCATTGTTTTTACCCGTTTTTAGCCATGATATAAGTTGTTTTATCGAATCTTTCTAGTGTTTTTGTATCGCTCGAGTCTTTTCGGTCTTAGCACGCTTGGGAGAAATTGAGATTTTGGAACCATTTGGAGCTTTGGAGCAAACCGAAGAAAGTACCCGTTTAAGCCTGAGTATCGATCGACACCATCCGGTATCGATCGATGACGTAATGACAAAGTACCGCTTAAGCCGAGTATCGATCGACACCATCCGATCGATCGATACCGACTGAATCGCGGAGATAGAGATATCAAGGAAGAAAATTTTCACCATAAGAAGCCCAATACTTTCCCTTATTTACAAAGAGACCCAGCTCGTGTTTTTAGACCTATTTAAGTAAGTTTTAGTCATTAGGTCGGGCGACTTTACTTTGAACTTTGATTCCTGAACCACCATTGAGACTTGAAAGCTTTTTGAGGAGACGGATCAAGACTTTGTTCATCATAAAGAAGATCCCGAACCCTTGTTTTTATTCTTTTGTTATATTTAATTTCATGATCTATTCAGTTATGTCTTGTTTTTCATCAATCATGTCTGAGTAGTCTCATTTTAGGTTCAGGGTTTTCTCATATGGATTTTCTCGATGATGATTGATTTGTTAGGTTCATAATCGAATAGTTCTTCACCATAGGTTGTTCTCAAAGCTATTTCTAGTCTGATCACCTAGAACATAGAACTTGGATTAATCGATTAGATATGCACCGAGTAATGATAAAACTGTGAGCAATTCGATTATCTCAGAAAGATTTGGTTTAATCGAATTGTGAACATATCAAACTTGAATTAATTGCTGGTTTAATGTGTAGGATTTGCAAAGAGATTTGGAATTTAGATTTTAACTTACGACATTGTTAACTATATTTTGTTGAGTTCAAGAACGGCACTTAATTGAATTGAACTTTAGCAGATTAATTGTTATTTATCATTGATTTCCTGAGAATTTCCCTGAGCCTAGTTTCCTTCCATATCAATCAACCTAAGTTTAATTCGATCATCTGTTTTCTCATCAATTATTGTTTGCTTAGCACAATCTGCATCTTTCATCTATTGCGTGAGTTTTCTTGAGTTCTTGTGTTCGACCCCTAACTTTACTGCAGCAACTGCTTTAGTATCATTATAGGGTATTAATTTGAGCATATCAGAATATCATCGAAGTATACTACGACAAATTTACTAGTATAGGAATGCAAAACCTGGTTCATAAGTCGCATGAAGGTATTTGGTGCATTGGTTAGGCCAAAAGGCATAACGAGCCACTTGTAAAGGCCTTGTTTCGTCTTGAAGGCAGTTTCCACTCATCGCCTTCTCTCATTCTCACTTGATGATACCCACTTTTCAGAGCAACTTAAGATAGTTGACCCACTCAACTCATCTAACATATCATCAAGCCTCTGTATCGGATGTCGATATTTTACCGTAATGTTATTTATCGCTCTACAATTGACACACATCCTCCGTGTGCCATCTTTCTTGGGCACTAGCAATACGGGTACAGCACATGGACTAAGGCTTTCTCTCACATACCCCTTAGCCATCAGCTCTTGCACTTGGTGCTCGAGCTCTTGTGCTTCCTTCGGATTCACTCGGTACGCAAGTCGGTTCGGTAAGGCAGCTCTGGGTACTAAGTCAATATGATGCTCGACTCTTCTTAGTGGTGGTAATCTTGGTTGTATCTCATCTGGAAAAATGTCCTTGAATCGATCTAGGACCCCTTGAACCTCCGTAGGCAATTCGGTGGCGTTTTTAGCAGCGGATAGGGTTTCCTTGTAAACAAGAAGCAACAAGTCTTGTCTTAAGTGCAGCGCCTTGTTGATATGGTTTTCCTTTACAAAAAAGCTACTCTGGACCTTCTTAGCATCTTTAGCCATCTTGGCTAGCATGTCGTGAATTTGTGATGGTTTTAGCGGAGCTAGCGTCACCTTGCGTTTGTTATGCGTGAACGAATATAGATTGGTCCGTCCGTGGTGTATGGCTTCTTTATCGAACTGCCATGGGTGACCTAACAGAATGTGTTCCGCTTGCATGAGAATCACATCGCATGTTACTTGGTCTTGATATCTCCCTGTAATGAATGATATCTTCACTTGCTCATGGACCTTTAGCTCGGATTTATCGTTGAGCCATCTGAGGGTGCTTGTGTCTCTTGAGTCTCAGCTTGTCAATCATGTAAGAGCTGGTGGCGTTAGTACATGAGCCGCCATCGATGATCAAGCTACACGTTTTGCCATCCACAAGACACTTGGTATGAAATATGTTCTCTCTTTGGGCAGTTTCATCGGGTGCGATAGCCGTGTAGGTACATCTCCCTTCTTAGGATATTCAATATCATCTTCAGAACCATCAGCATCTTCCTCGGATTCTTCTTGTGTTTCATAACCTCCGTCCTTCGTGAGAATCGTAACCTTTGTGTTGGGACACTCACGGGACATATGCCCTCTACCTTGACACTTGAAGCATATGATGTCACGGTTGCATGTGGGGTTCTGATTAGACCAACTTGTCTCAGCTCTTGGACTCTTAGAACCCTCATAAATCTTTCCCTTGAGTCTAGAATCAACCTCAACAGATTTGGCTCGGTCTTGTTGTTGAAACCGATTGTTGCTCCGTGTAGTCCACAGTGGTGTATTCTTCGGTTTTGTTGTAGCCTTGTGCTTCTCTTGTTGCTGTATCTAAACTGCTAAATGTACTAACTCGTCCATCTAGTGGTAAGGATGCAGCTCTACCTTCTGAGAAATACGGTCTTGCAAACCGTCGACAAATTGTGCCATTAGTGACTCTTCCGAGTCGTCTAGCTCGAGACAGTTCTGGAGTGTCTCAAACTCGTCGTATACTATTCCACTGACTTACTGCCTTGAGTCAACCTTCTGAATCTACTCTGGATCTCTCGGTGAAAGTGAGGCGGAACATATCTTCTCTTGAAGGAAAACTTCATTTCGGCCCATGTATCGATTTGGCCGTACCGGTTCCGTCTACTTTCAGAAACTTCTCTATCCCACCAAGATAATGCATGGTCGGTGAGTTGTGCTGCTGGTACTGCTACCTTCTTTGGCTCACTATACTCATAGCACTCAAAAATTTTGTCCATACGCTTCTCCCAATCCAAGTAAGCATCGGGATCTACACGGCCAGCAAACGTGGGCAGCATGAGTTTAGGATCGATGTGATCTTTGTCTAAACCCTCGATCACGTTGATCTCTTCATCTCATGTTTGGTGGCTCTCCCTCTTAATCTGAATCCAAATTTTGATGTCTCGGCGGTGGATCATTTCTCGGTGGTGGGTCGTGTCTTGGTGGTGCTCTTCTCGGAGGTTGCTCGATATGTCCAAGCCGTTCTTTGACTGCACCAAATCTCTGAGCCATATCAGCCCTCATCTCAGCAATGGCTTGTGCCAAAACGTCTCGTCCATTACCAGCCATATAATCCTCGCAACAAAATCACAAGACAAAAGACTTAGTGTTTAGACTTAGCTCAAAAGACAAACCCAGAGTAATATCAAAAACAAATATATTATACTTTTCTGATTTTACGAAACCAATTTTAATATGTCTTATAATGAGTGTAAGTTTGGAATCAAAAGACATAATAGTTTTATCAGATTTTATAAATTTATGAAAACTAAAACAAGCAAAACAGGCTAAGCAAGCAAACTAAGGTTGATGTGGACATCCAGAAGGAGCCGGCCCAATCAGTAGCGATCCCACCACTTTGAGGAGCGCCCATGACACAATCAAGAACCAAGAGTCTCAAAGGGCTTGCCAAGGCCGTGGGCCTTTTCCTCGACACGGGCCATACAGAAGCGGACAAGGACCAAGCGGATCCGGACGAGACAAATGCCGAACCAATGGCATTTCTGTTCACCACCCATGCTCGAGGAGCATCCACAAGTGATTTTGGAGCCAAGACAAGCCACGAGACTCCTCATAATGCTTCATGCTCGCACATAACCGAGTGGCCTCTCATGCGGACAAAGAAGGAAACTTCTCTCTTTGTCCTCTCGCTAGCATGATCGAGGCATAAAGACATCACTAGGGATTGTACTCTTTCCTACCCTTAGGTTTCCTACAAGGTTTTACTAAGGAAGGTTTTAACGAGGCAACAACCTAGTGGTGCAAAGTGGCCTCAAGACATTCTTAAGGGCCGAATTGTCTAGAAGCCTATACTATGCTTCTACTCAATTCAAGCATTCTAAGGGAGTCCATTGAAGTCCATTTTGGCCCAAGGAGAAGTCACAAAAGCCACTAGACTCATCACTTATGCCACTTAGGCGATTTACCTTATTTGTTTTAAGTCAAACTTTCCTTTTTCGAACCTTTCCTTTTTGTTTCGGGAAATCTTTTGGCCATGTGTTTAGGCCACGTTTAGGGTTGCTTTTTGAGACATTTTTTAGCCTAAAGTCGAGCCCTATATAAGGAGAAAGTCGCAGCCCTAAGAGGGGAGACTTAAATAAACGAAAACCCTATTTTTTTAAGCCATCGCCGCTTACCTCCTTTGTTCTTTCTTCTTGTTTGTGTGAATCCCAGCCCATCGAGTCGCGCCGCACGGTCCACTCGGAGACAACACCCGTCCGAAGCTTGTATCATTTTGGTATCAGAGCCGAAGATTCATCTACAACCACCAAGTTGTATCTATCCTTGCTATCTTTTGATTTTCTACATTCATACCTTTCATTATTTGTTAGATATAAAAATCAAAAAAAAAAAAAAAATCGATACTTGTTAATTTGTTTGTTTTCTTTTGTATCATTTTGGGTTGATTCAAGGACACTAAGATTGGAGCTCAAGACTCTCATGACCACCAGGTTGTGTCTTTCTTTACTCTTTTTTTATTTTCAATACTTGTTGATCACCCTAGTTGCTTGCTTATATCTTAAACTCAAAAAAAAAAAAATTTACCGTAATTGCCTGTTTTGCTTGTTTTAGTTTTCATAAATTCATAAAATTTGATAAAAATATTCTGTCTCTTGATTTCGAACCTAGACTCATTATAGAACATATTAAAATTTGTTTCGCAAAATCAAAAAATAATATAATATATTTATTTTTGATATTACGCTAAGGTTAGTCAGTTTGAGCTAGTCTAAGCACTAAGACCTATTGTATTGTGATTTTCGTGCAAGTATTATGGCTGGTAATGGACAAGACGCCTTGGTACAAGCCATTGCTGAGATGAGAGCTGATATGGCTCAGAGATTTGGTGCAGTCGAAGAACGGCTCGGACATATCGAGCAACCTCCGAGAAGAGCACCGCTGAGAAAACATCCTTTGCCGAGGAACGAACCACCACCGACACATCAGAACCTGGATTCAGATGATGAGAGAGAGCCGCTTTATATAAGGAGAAGAGAAAAACATGACCGAGGGTTTAGACAAGATCACATTGATCCTAAACTCAAGCTACCCACGTTCGCTGGTCGAGTATATCCCGATTCTTATTTGGATTGGGAGAAGCGTATGGACAGAATTTTTGAGTGCTATGAGTATAGTGAGCCGAAGAAGGTAGTAGTAGCAGCAGCGCAACTCACCGAACACGCTTTGTCTTGATGGGATAGAGAAGTTACCGAGAGAAGACGGAACCGGTACGGCCAAATCGATACATGGGCTGATATGAAGTTTTGTTTCAAAAGGAGATATGTACCGCCTCACTTTCACCGAGAGATTCAGAGGAGATTCAGGAGGTTGACTCAAGGCAGTAAGTCAGTGGAAGAGTATTACGACGAGTTTGAGACACTCAAGAACCGTCTCGAGCTAACTGAAGAGTCACTAAGCTAATTTGTCGATGGTTTGCAAGACCGTATCTCTCAGAAGGTAGAGTTGCATCCTTACCATCAAATGGATGAGTTACTACACCTAGCAGTCCAGATAGAGCACCAAGGGAAGCGTAAGGCTTCTACAAAACCGAATAATTCACAACCGTGGTACCGCCCTTAAGGCCATCCATCAAGCTCGGTATTGTCTACATCACACTACCTCTCATTTCCATCAGAACACTATTCATTCCGTAAAAATACTATTCAGAACCAAATTAACCCGAATTGGTTCCGAAACGATTAATCTTCCGATTAATCAACCAATCTCAACCCCGTAGGTTAAACAATTAAGCTCAATGTTGTTTCTACTTCTCTCAAGAACAAATAAAACACGGTACCAACTTATACCACAAGTACCAAAACTTGTTCGGCAAGAAACAGCTTGGGATACAGATGTTACAATTCTCCCCCACTTATTTAGATTCGTCCTCGAATCTTAAGGCTTAATCCGTCTTACAATCCACTTGGGAGAATTGCACCTCCATCCCAATCTCAGTTTCCTCGTCAACCCCAAAATACTCCCACATGACCTTAACCTCAGGAGTTTCTTTTCTCCTATTTAACTTTCAAAACTCCGTTCTCCTCCGGAGTTTCCTGCACCACACTCTTGCCAATATGCTTCACTCCCCCACTTGAGTTCAGCATAATGGCATCATGCACGACCTACCATACAGAGCCTCGTATGGTGCCCTCCCCTATACTCACTTGGTAACTGTTATTATACGTAAACTCTACCAAGCTTAGGTAATCGGCCCATTGGCCACCCCAATCTAACACACACACATCCTCCATAGATTCTCGAGAGTCTGAATGGTTCTCTCTGCTCTGAGAACTCGGTAACCCTAATACGAAATCCATCGTAACCATATTTCCCTTCCACTCAGGAATGGGTAAACTCTGTAATAAACCGCTCGGAACTTGATGCTCAGCTTTTACTAACTGACAAGTTTCACAACTAGCCACCCACTTGGCTACACCTCTCTTCATCCCAACCCAATGACAGTACCGTTTCAAGGCTCGGTACATATTTGTCGCCCCGGGATGAATAGAGCATTGACTCTGATGTGCCTCCCGAAATATGTCTCTCCTCAACCCCTCATCAATGAGGTACACATACCCTACCATGAACCAAGATGGTTCCATCGTCGAAACCTCATACTCAAACTTCTCATCTCTAGAAGCCTTCATCGACGCCTCATTCTTCTCTTGAGCCGCTCATACTCTAATATCAGCCTGTACGCTTAAACCAACAGTTCTAACATGAAACAACAATACAAAAGCATTAATCATACTCACCAAGCCCATAAAGACTCTCTCTCGGGTACTTAGCTACCCGCTCCCATGCTGCATTAGAGCACAACTCAAACCTAGCCTCGAGGCATCTGTATCAATCACATATGGCTCCTTAAAGCCCGGTTAAGCTAACACCAGAGCCGGTCAACATCCCCTTAAGTTTCAAAAAGCTCCCCTCACACTTCTGAGACCACATGACCTAAAAGTCCGATTCTAAGTGCACCTGCTCCCCTCAACAACATATACACCTCAGCAAAGCTCAAGGTTCGGATTGTCCACTTAGATCCGTCCCCAAGTGCACTTACTACCTTGACGGCAACTGTAGCACAACAGCTACTCCCAACGACAGTCGTGGTACCACAATTATAATACCAAACCGGTCACAACTCAACAGCCAAAACTCATCACCAAGTATATCAGTTCTATGACTCACTCTAGCCATAACCGCATTTCATAACAATAACCCAGCAGATCGAAATACACCCATATAACAATCAACTACTGCAGGACTTCACTTTTCTCATTACAGCGAAGTGCTCCACCTCATCAATGCCCTAAAACCATCAATCACGCCTGTATTGTTCCATGTCGGCTCCATAACACCCCGGATTTATCATCACAAGATCCTACGTGGTCACCACTGTCCGTCAAATCCAATACCACAGATTCAACGAGTAAGTCATCAAACGACCTAGCATATTAGAATCCAATACCACAGGACCCTAATATACTAAGTCCCCGTGAGATCCAATATCGTAGGACCTCACCCCGGGCTACCGATCTAGGATATCACATAATCCTAATCAGTAAAAACGCTCTGAGATCATAAGATCTCACCCTGGGCTACCGATCTAGGATACCGCATATCCTAATCAGTAAAAACCCTCTGAGATCATAAGATCTCACCCTGGGCTACCGATCTAGGATACCGCGTATCCTAATCAGTAAAAACCCCCCTGAGATCCAATATTATAGGATCCCACCCTGGGCTACCGACCTAGGACATCACATGATCCTAATCGGTAAAAACCCACCCTGTTAGGATTATCAGATAATCCTAACCAGCATCATTAGAGTCAAATATCATATAACTCTAATGACCCCTCATTGGGGTTATCTCACACAACCCCAATGACCCGTCAATAGGATTAAATATCACACAATCCTATCGACCCCAACCACGTAGTAAGATCTAGTGACATCAATCCCAAAACTCACCGAACCAAATGACGGAATAACATTTTGCTCTCATCTCAGCAACACATGAAATACCACCTCATGGGTCAAACCCGTTGATACATGAAATTCCCCATCATGTATCCGACATCCCGATACATGAAATACCACATCATGTATCATATATCCCAATACATGAAATACCGCATCATGTATTTATCCACTACGAATACATGAAATACTATATCATGTATTCATACAACCTTAACAACCCATGAAATACCTCATCATGTGTTCGATCATCCCCGATACATGAAATCTACATCATGTATCGACCACTACCGATACATGAGATCCTCATCATGTATCATTCACCTCGCTAGATGCTCGATCTAACAACACACTTATCATATAAAATTCTGTCAACCACATAATGAGATTCACCAACTCGTCATCATCCCATTATGTTTTAAGATCTAGTATCCCCTTAAGTCGCATCGACACACAACCATCATACGCCCTCACACCATATGACAATATCATCAATACTTAACCTAGATCATACGATCTAGCAATCCAAACCCATCTATCAATAGTTCCGCTGGCATTTACCTCGAAACCCAACTGTATGCTACTCCAAAATCCACTTTCAGAGATCGGATCGATCGATCCCGTCCCATGATCGATCGATCTCGACTACTGAAAACAAACCGTAACACCACCCTTTCCGGATCGATCGATCTTGCCAAGGATCGATCGATCTTGCCAAGGATCGATCGATCTTCCCCGATTTGATCGATCTTTCTTATTCCCATCGATCCTAAACTTCCTGATACCCCTGATCGATCGTCTCCTCTCAAGATCGGTCGATCCTCTCCTCACAATACCTCTGATCACTAAACGACTAAACCAACTTTTCTTATCAAACGATGCTCTCAAATACCACTTAAATCATGTCCCAAGATATCTGAAGGAGGCACTCTAACGTCAAACATATTCTTTCTTCTAAAACTCCCCATTAAATGCATCCTTCAAGATGTTTATTGCCCCATGCAACTCCATGCACAACTAGCGGCTTAAACCACTTAAAACACTCAATATAATTAGAAACACCTCAACATAATTCCACAAGATAAGAATTCTAACCCGAGGTCGGTTTGGAGTGGCTCGCCTCTCCCTATTCGATGCTCAAAGAGTAAGCTCTGGGAGTCACCGCAGCCCACTTAGGTGGTGGTGCTTTTGATCCTCTTCCACCTTGCTGCAACTTAGGACACAAAATCTTAATGTGCCCCACTTCTTTACAGTGATAACACAACCTGGTGTCGCCCTTCGGGCAGTTAGCAATCCAATGACCTTTACTTCCACACCCATAACATCCGGATTGCCCCATTCTGAAGTGCTTCTCCTTCCTTTTGACCCTTTTCGAACCAAGGCTAGAGACTTCTTGGCTTGAGTCTCGAGTTAGCCACCCACCTCGGGGTTCTCGCTCTCGGTGGCTCACTCGCTTGTGGCGCCGGAGCTAGTGCGGTACCGGCCTTGGTAGTATCGAGAATGGCAACAAGCCCAACACCTACTCCATTTGATTCGGACCCTCTTGTTGCTGACCTAGTACTGCGGCTCTCAGCCCATGCTCAAATTAATACCCTATAATGATACTAAAAGATTGCTTTACTGTAAAGTTAGGGATCGACAGAGGCTTCGAAAACTCACGCGGTAGATAAAAGATGCAGATTGTGCCAAGCAAACAATAATAATGAGAAAACAAATGATTGAAATAAACTTAAATGATTTATATGGATGGAAACTAGGCTCAGGGAAATTCTCGAAATCGATGATAAATAACAATTAATCAATTAAAGTTCGATTCAATTAAGTCTGGATTCTTGAACTCCAGCAAAATATAGTTAACCATTAAATTTGCGAAAACTAACTAAGTCTAAAATCTAAATTCCAAATCTCTTTGCAAATCCTACACATTAAACCAGCAATTAATTGAAGTTTGATATGTTCACAATTCGATTAAACCAAATCTCTGCAGATAATCGAATTGCTCATAGGTTTTAATATTCTCATTACTGCTATTATGTCGATTAATCTAAGTTCTATGTTCTAGGTGATCGGTAGAAATAGCTTTGAGAACAACCTATGGTGAAGAAATTGTCAGGTTATGAACCACTTCATCATCGTCAGAAATCATATGAGGCTCGAACTGAAATGAGGACTACTCAGGACATGATTGATGAAAAAGCAAGACATACTGAATAGATCATGAAATTAAATATAACAAAAGAATAAAAACAAGGGTTCGGGATCTTTCTATGATGAACAAAGTCACGGATCCGTCTCACTCAAAAAGCTTTTGAGTCTCATGGTGGTTCGAGAATCAAAGTTCAAGTAAAGTCTCCCCCTTGACCTAATGACCAAAACTTTAGCCAAATAGGTCTAAAACACGAGCTGGGTCTCTTTGTAAATAAAGGGAGAAGTATTGGGCTTCTTTTGGTGAAAGTTCTCTTTCTTGGATATCTACATCTGCTGCGTCGATTACGTCGATGTCGATCGATACGGGATGGTGTCGATCGATACTCGGGCTTCCAGGTACTTTCTTCGGTTTGCTCCAAAAGGCTCCAAATGGTTCCAAAATCTCTAATTTAGTCCCAAACGTCTTGAACGAAAAGACTAGAGCGATACAAAAACACAAGAAAGACTGATAAAACAACTTATATCATGGCTAAAATGGGTAAAAACCATGATATATCCTCTCCAGACTTAGCCTTTTGCTTGCCCTCAAGCAAAACAGAACTAAGTTAGAAAGAGGTTTGAAAAACCTTAGGCACGACTTGTTACGAATCGCTGTAATGACCCTTTTTCCCAGCGCCCCTGCTGATCAGCCGATCTAACCTATACTTCTCAAGAACTAACTTCCCAAGACTTCACTTATTATCTCACACCAATATTCATCTAAGCTCTCATGTCGATTTTATCAAGATGAGTGTTGAAATTTCTAGATTCTTGCCCATACAATATCATAGCCAAAGAACCATTTATTCAACAACATTTATTGCTTTATTCTTTATCTCCCAGACTTATTTCATAATCGTTCTCATTAGATTTCAACAAGCGCGAGTTTATCAACAGCAACACAAATCGAAAGGTCAGAAAGCAGTATTGATAGTGTTTGCTACGAATCCCAGTTCTTACCCTCTGATATCAAAAAGTCTTGGGTGAATAATGGGGTCATAGGAGATTTTCCACCCCTCCTTCGGCCTTTGTGTGATCATTAACATCCAGAGAGAAGAATAATGGATGTAAATTTTTCCTACCTCTTCGGAAATCATTTCATCTTTTATATAGATTTTACTGTTTTAGCATAAATATGTATCCAACAATTTTCACGGAGAGATATACCACAATTTTCAAGCATGATGGGTTCATGCCGGAATACGAATGATGAATCAAGCTAAGAAACTTCTTGGTACGTAGATGAAGTGCAAAATTTGGCTAAAGCTTGTGAAGAACCTAGCTGGAGACATGGTGATTTCTAGGCGGCTGGTTATCCCTTGATTTTCATTAAATCGGCCAAACTAATCACATGCTGGTCACTTCAAAAGCAAAATCAGAGCAACAAATTCAAGCAAAAGCAGTCTTGAGAGTGGTTTTGACTCGATAAAACATATAAATAAGAAAACAAAAAGTCAATGGGTGGCTACCCCCCAGACTTAAGCAACACTCCCCGGTGTTTATCAGAGCCGAAGAAAGGTGAAAGAAATCAAAGGACAAAAGAAATAGGTCGAAACAGAGGTGTTTACCATGGCGTGGTGTCGATCGATACCAAGGTGGTGTCGTCGATGCAGGAAAACGACCATCTTCTTCCGGTGATTGAACCAACTGACAACACAAAAACAAAAACTCATATTATAGACTTACCGGTGGGTTGCCTCCCACTAGCGCTTGTTTAATGTCACGAGCTTGACTTTGGCTAAAGATATCGATCGAGGACAAGGTGGAGGACTCACTCCGAAATAAGCTCCACAACCAACATCTCCAGCTGAAAGTTTTATCATCATATCCTCTTCTTTCTCTTTCATCTCCGTAAAGGAATGAGAACTCAGCCTTAGAGAAGGTTTCGAGGTTCCTTGCACTTCACCTTATATTCGATCGGAATCATCACAAAGGAATCAAAGTTAATTAGCAGCACGTTGATCTTCTTGCTCGTCGCCTTCCTCTTTGTTGCCTTGGTCTTCTCCTGACTTTCTTGGGGTGTTGGGGGGTTCATTTGAAACATCTGCTGACCTTTGGTTCACCATAAAACTCATCGAGCGATCGATCATCGAAGTCTCGCCCGAGGCAATGGTGATGCGAGACATTCTGGTGCCTCCTGGAGAATGACATGCGTAGAGCGTCTCCATCATGAAGAAAGAGATTCTCTTGTTATGCGTGTCCATGATCGCCAGCGGTAGCCATAAATGGTCTTCCCAAAATCAAGGCACCTTGGATCTTGCTCATCTCCACAACAATCATTAGGAATCAGGACAATCTCCTATTTTAGATAAATCAAGGTAATGGCGTAAATTTAGAAAGAATCGCGTATGTGAGGCGTGTTGGAGTCTCATATCAGCTTTTCAATCTCAATCGCCTCGACATGGCGTTGACACTAGACACTGAGTGCGAGCTGCAAGTTTACTCACAGATGGAGCATGGGCGAGGAATTTCCTAGGTCTTCCCTCTTTGTCCAACTGTCTCAGCGGTGGTGTATAGCAGAGTCCTGCTGACCATTTTTTTGACTGAAAACATCCCTCTTTGTCACTTGGAAGAAACGAGGGTAAGCTTTGGTTTTATACCCTGTTCCTCAACCATCTGTGTCCTTTCTCGTTATTGATTCAGCACGAAGTGTCGGATACGATGAGTGTCGTCGTAAATCTTTGGAGTTTTGTATCGTCTCTGCGGTTGGTGTGCGATCTGGCGTGGAATGTCAGATTTCTTATCTTCATCTTCAGACACTTGGTGACGGTCTCTGGGAAGTATCGATCGATACAGGTATCATTAAATCCTGAGATACGAACACGGTCGCTCTAGGGCTCAAAATCCTCCTGCCTTCTAGAGTGATGCGTTGACATGTCCATCTTTGTGGTTGAACTATCTTTCCCTTGACAGCTGATAATATATTTGATTTTCAGGCATCTTACGATGGATTTCGAGGCGTTCTCCCATTCAGATCGTGTATAAACCCCAGCTTTCTATTAAAATCTCTGATCATCTTTCTTGTCCTGCGGAATTTGTTCCAAGGATCTCCGTCTTACTCTCTGACCTCAGGAGAATGCGGTTGGTAGTGAATTCAGTATTAGCGGTAAAATCACCGCTTGAAGTGGTTTTGGGCGAATGAGTGGCACCAAAACCAGGTTTACCTCCGGACTTGTAACCACCTTGGCGATTGTTATTTGAAGCTTGGTTTGTTGTAACCAAATCGGCTGACCGAAAGCACGAGTAATGTAGTCATATCGCCTCATCTTGATGTTCGCTACTTCCTCAGCAAAATGTACAGCTTGCCCGTCCCCAAGAGGTTGTGCATCGTGTCGCACGAACCTCAGCAATCTACGAACAAATAAACTATGCGCGTTTATTTCGAAATCAGCATTCTTGATGCTATTCTAGGCAGATTCTGTCAGCTTCACGCATCGGTTGGAATCTAGTGTTGAAGTTCCGTTGCTTGCAGAATCCGGTGCCATCGATGCCAATCAATCCCTCAGTAAAAGATCCCAGCAATTTGAACCGTGAGTGCGGACGATCTCTGGTAGGATGCGAATCGCTTGAGTCTGTTGGACCTTGAGAAAATTGAGATCTTGTTCTGAGCTCCTCGATCGCATCGTCATAGAAATTGTTCGGAATGCGTTCTTGGTCTCGTTCAGTAGGAGAGATCGGGGAAGGCTAGCAGCCCGGTGCCTCTCCACGAAGTATGGAAAAGAGCTTACAAAGAGGTATTCTGTGTGCACCATTGTATTCATCTGGTGACCAGTCCTCGAATTTCTCGATGTGATCCATAGGGTGCTCATGAGAGAGACCGGTGAAGGGTGATGTCCAACAAGAAATAAGCGAGGTTTCGGCTCAAAGTCATTCCTGGAGAAAGTCGGAATACGGATCTGCACGATTTGCATAGAATTGATCCGTCGGTTGTACTGCAGCGTCGTTCAGCCTCAGCGTGAGGTTGGCGTCCACCTTCCCCATCATGCATCAAACCATGTGGAAGATCCATCTCAATTGTAGTCCTCTTCGTTGCCGGGTAATGCGTTGGCTGCTGCTCTACGTGTTGGAGAGATTTATCAGTGGTGTGTCCTTCTTTCTCCTGGTAGCGCTGATGCATACACCTGAAAATCAAAAAGCGAGAAAATAAGTAACCAAAATTCAAAAACAGGCGTTCGGTGATCGATACCAATGGAGTATCGATCGTCTTAACAACTTGACAAAATCGACAATGGCCAAAATTCTAAAGGTGAATTTTTAGAGTCCCCACAGGCGCCAAATTTGATATGCTCAAATTAATACCCTATAATGATACTAAAGCGTTGCTGCAGTAAAGTTAGGGATCGAACACGAAACTCGAAAACTCGCGGTAGATAAAAGATGCAGATGTCTTAAGCAAGCAATAATTAATGAGAAAACAAATGATTGAAATGAACTTAGGTCGATTTATATGGATGGAAACTAGGCTCGGGAAATTCTCAGGAAATCAATGATAAATAACAATTAATCAATTAAAGTTCAATTCAATTAAGTGCGTTCTTGAACTCGAAACACGAAAATATAGTTAACAATGCGTTGCAAAACTAACTAAGTCCAAAATCTAGAATTCCAAATCTCTTTGCAAATCACACATTAAACCAGCAATTAATTCGTTTGATATGTTCACAACTTCGATTAAACCAAATCTCTTTGAGATAATCGAATTGCTCACTGGTTTTATCAATTACTATTGCTTATGGTGCCTAATCGATTAATCTAAGTTCTATGTTACAGGTGATGAGACTAGAAATAGCTTTGAAACAACCTATGGTGAAAACTATTCAGGTTATGAACCACAACAAATCAATCATCATAAATCGAGAGAAATCCATATGAAAACCAACCTAAAATGAGACTACTCGGACATGATTGATGAAAAACAAGACATGAATAGATCATGAAATTAAATATAACAAAGAATAAAAACAAGGGTTAGGGATCTTTCTATGATGAACAAAGTTACGGATCCGTCTCCCTCACAAAAGCTTTTAAGTCTCAATGGTGGTTCAAGAATCAAAGTTCAAAGTAAAGTCTCCCCTTGACTAATGACCAACTTGCTTAAATAGGTCAAAAACATGGATCTCTTTGTAAATAAGGGAAAGTATTGGGCTTCTTTTGGTGAAAGTTCTCTTTCTATATCTCTGCGTCGATTCGTCGGTATCGATCGATCCGGGATGGTGTCGATCGATACTCGGGCTTAAGCGGTACTTTCTTGGTTTTCCAAAAGGCTCCAAATAGTTCCAAAATCTCTAATTTATCCCAAACGTCTAAGACGAAAAGACTCCAGAGCGATACAAAAAACACTAGAAAGACTTCGATAAAACAACTTATATCATGGCTAAAAATGGGTAAAAACCATGATATATCACGCTTGAACGCACTTGCACCATCTCCCACTCGAACATCCTCGACCAACACTTGTCTTCACCCAGAGTCGCTTGTTCTATTGGCTCAGCCGGCTCCCGCGCCACTCCTCTATCATTTTTTTCTTGACAGCAATCAAGCATTCAATAACCCAAAACTTAACAAGCGGAACGAAAGAAGTCTTACCGTGGAACCTTTTCTTGGCGAAGATGATGATCTCTATTGACAACATCACACAATAAACAACCATTGCACATCAAGCAATCAAGCAATCACCAAGCAAGCAAGCACCACACATACATAGCGTCCTAGAACCACTACCGCTCTGATACCAATTTGACACAACCTACCCCGAAAACGACACGACAAAAAAAAAAAAATACAAAATTTTTAAAACTTTTCTCAAACTAATTGGAAATCCTAATTCTTAATCAAGGGACCCTTTCTTGCTCCCCAAGCAAGATACTGAACAATTGGAACACAAAACAAAAGCTAAGAATTAAAGTAAGGATCGATCGATCTCACCCATGGATCGATCGATCTGGTGATTGAGGATCGATCGATCCGTCGTGGATCGGTCGATCTCGAGACTCCGTTTTACCCCAGAAAACTCTCTGGCCAAAATGACTACTCGGGATCGATCGATCTTGCCCAGCATCGATCGATCCCTTCCCTTACCCTGCAACCCAAGAACAACAACAATAATATACGAGTCTAAAACCGCATTAACAACTCCACACTTAATTCATACATAAACCCTATTTTATAACACCGTTACTAACATGACCACAAGTCCAAAAACACCACTCACCAAGGCACAATATATACACAAAATAAAAGTACAAAAAGGAACCCGTCGAGCCGAGATCATCCCTTCTCCTTGGCCTTGGTTCCACGAACTCCGCAACTTATGACTTCTCTTTACCTGCACCAAAATAGGCACGTAAGCATTGATAATGCTTAGTGAGGCGGTCCTCCCGTCCCACGGCCACACACATATATAATCAAAGACTTACCGAAATCAATATGCACACACACAAGCAATCAATCAAGAAAGTGATAGAGCTCCATCATATACACAACACAACAACTTGGAAAACCATAAATCACACCCATAGGGTCAAGTCCTAACACACATATTAATTACGACAAATCAATGATCACATATTTGACCACGGTCGCGCACTCACCTTTGCTTTGACGGTTAGAAACAAATATTCATTCACCTCTAGCTTGTTTCCCTTTTGGCTTTTATTTAACCAAACACCAAGGTATCACCAAGATGACTACAATTTCCTGTCAAAACATCACCAAGCACACTCTCAAATGATGGATCACAAGCTCTAACTCGGATCCCTAATAACCCCAATTCTCGGATTCATTTCCATAACAGAGCTTTATTAGTCCGATCATAACTCTTATTCTAGACGATATTTGGGCAATTCCTTCTATCAGATTCAATATGAGACCCTCAAGAATCTCTCTACCAAGTTTCAGCTCAAACAAATAAGATTCAAGTGTCCAAACATTCCCCTTACTACAACCTGTTACGGTTTATCCGAAACAGAGCAGTTTGGGAGAAACATCATAACTCCTAAACCACTGGAAGAAACTCGACGAAACTTGGTAGGTAATTAGTCAAGAGGGTAAAGAACTTATCATAAACGTTTCAGCACAATCCGGATCATTTTGATAGCCCACTCGTTCCTTCAAACTGACCTCTCAATTTCGGATTCCCTTAACCAAAACAGAGTTTTAGGAACTCAACCATATCTCTTGCTCTAGACCATATCTGACAATTTCCTTCGGTGAAACTCAAGATAAGACTTCCAACAACCTATCTACCAAATTGCATCCCAAACAACCAAGATTTGAGTGCCCAAACCCTCACTCAAACTCAACCCGTCGCTGATAGCACTGTTTGAGCGGTTTTGGGAGAAAAACCATATCTCTCAGACCACTCAACATAATCCCATGAAATTTGGTAGATAACTAAACAAGAGATTGAATAACTTACCCACAAAATTTCAGCTCAATCCTTGCTCGTTTGCTAGGCCGATCGTTGTCCCTTAACAGCCACCAAAACTCTGTTTTCCCTCAAGCTCTCTCTTTTCTTTCTCCTTCTCCTTCTTCTCCTCCTTATTCTTCTTCTTCCTCTCTCTCCTTTTTCTCTCTAAGTCTCGATTCTTCCTTCCCCCAAATGAAAGAAGAAGAAGCTTAAAGAATAATGTAGAAGAGAAGGAGATATATATATATATACATGTATGTATATATAATTGATGGTTTAATTAAAATTAAACCAAACCAACCCGAAATCACTAAACCGCAACATCTAATTCTCCCGATTAATTCCTTCCCTCGGTTTAGTAATTCCGTCAAATTTCCCGTAATATTTGAGACATCTCCCCATCTCAAAATATTTTTTTTTCTCCCGTCAAATCCCGGAATTACCGCTCAATTCTGTAAAAACAAAACCAAACCGCTCGGGATTACTTCTCAATGATCAATCCTTTGATCGAATCAACCCGTTTACCGCCCTTAAGGCCATCCATCAAGCTCGGTATTGTCTACATCACACTACCTCTCATTTCTATCAGAACACTATTCATTCCGTAAAAATACTATTCAGAACCAAATCAACCCGAATTGGTTCTGAAACGATTAATCTTCCAATTAATCAACCAATCTCAACCCCGTAGGTTAAACAATTGAGCTCAATGTTGTTTCTACTTCTCTCAGGAACAAATAAAACACGGTACCAACTTATACCACAAGTACCAAAACTTGTTCGGCAAGAAACAGCTTGGGATACGGATGTTACATAATCGAAGGCCGTAAAGGCGTAAACAATCATCGAACCATGGAATTTGAAAGTTAGAAGAAGAAGACTTTCAACAAAGTGAGCGAGATTAACAACAGTCCAAGCCATTCCAGGAGAACAACCAGAGACATAGAGAACAACGAGCCAACCGAAGAAGAGAATGAGCATGTAAGTAGTCCAAA
Organism: Boechera stricta; assembly: GCA_018361395.1. Classification (NCBI taxonomy): domain Eukaryota; kingdom Viridiplantae; phylum Streptophyta; class Magnoliopsida; order Brassicales; family Brassicaceae; genus Boechera; species Boechera stricta. The sequence continues at coordinate 7,222,812 of CM031541.1, forward strand.
ATCCTGGATACATGAACCATTCCGTATTCCTGTTCATATCCGGTGGTGGAACAACTTTCACATACAGATTCACCTTTTTTTTCTTACAACCCTAATCGATCTGATCGAATCTCTTCTTATTTTAATTTGATGAATTGAATCGGACCCTAAATTTAATAAGAATAGCATGACGAAGATTGCTCAGGTCTTACAAGAAATAAAATCTCTCGGGAAAAGGGCTTCTAACGCGAGAAGAAGATGACGGTATTATGGTCCTTTAGTCTTACAGTTACAGTAAAGGATGTGGCATTTGTTGCAAACTATAAAACATGTGGCATTTAGGAAAAGAGTGTCACATTCGTGTGGTATTCCTTTCAATTTTCCCTAAGACAAACATGTCATGTTTTATTTCGTGGCAATTCGTGGGTTACTAAACTATGATTTTATTAAAGTTTTATAATGATTTATAATTTAGTTATATAGTAGAGTTTTAAATAAAGTAGGTTAATTTTCCATGAGATGTGATCCCAACATAAATAATATTTAAATATTAAATATAAAAAATTCACAATATTTATATTTTATTTTTTTATTGACGAAAAATATCATCTTGTTAACTTTTTGTTTATTTTCCAATTGTTGTTCTGAATTTCGACAATTATATACATGTTTAGATCTAATTGAAATTATCAATACATTATGCTTTTTAATAACTTTGAACATATTTAGAAGGAGCAGTAAACTTAAAACATGATTAGAAAATTTAAAAGTGTATAAATTTGGGTAAAGTAGATCTAGAAAAATTATTAAGTTTAAAATCAGATCCTAAAATTACAATAAAAAATATTACAAGGGAAAAGTAAATATATCTCATTAGGAAACGCTCTCTCTATATGGCGAAACCCAAAGGTTTTTAGGTTTTCAAAATTGACAGCTACTCGCCACCGTCGGGTGATTCCGGCACCGGTCGAGGAGGGTCCAGTGGTGGTGATGGGTTTGAGGTTTTAATCCAATGGCAAATTAAATCGATGGTATATGAGGATTATCATCGGAGGGTGCTTTTCTTGTTTTTATGTCGGAGTCATTTTTTTACGATACCGGGATTGTTGGAAGGTATAACGGTGGATCTGGCCATGGATCTCCCAGAATCCGGCGATTCGGGGCTGCAGCCATTCCAACAGGTGCGAATTTGGGTTTGGGGATTACGATTAAGGCATGCTCTTGTTACCTCTCTGTTGCAAACGGTGATGGTTCTTTCTTCACAACATGTAAGGAGAAGTAGTTGGTTTTGGAAACTTTGGGGCTGGATCCATTGGCGTGATTGTCTTCAGCCTGTGATTAATCATGGCTATCGGGTGATACTGATTTTGCTAGTGATAATTTCCTACAGGCATGAGGTGGTCATTAAAGAGCTACGAAATCCGGAACAGGGGAATAATTGCGGATTTACCCACATAAAATCCTGGTCTTCCAGAGTGGTTTTTTTTGGACTTTTTTGGTCAAAGAGAACTCGCATAGGGTTTCCTTTCCAGGATGGCAAGATTGGACGCCGCTTTAGGAAATCCTGGAAATTGATTTACAGGAAATTTGATTCTTATTATAGGAATAATGTTTTAACACAATTCGAGGCCTCAATCTCGGTCCAAAATCGATCCTTGGATGGCCTCATGATTAAATCAAATCAGCAGATAAGGGAATTCAACTCTGTACGTTTCCAAATCGAGGTTTTTAAATCATAGGTGATTAATGGAGTATCAACTAATGGAGTCAACCTTCTGAATCTCCTCTGAATCTCTCGGTGAAAGTGTGGCGGAACATATCTTCTCTCGAAGGAAAACTTCATATCGGCCCATGTATCGATTTGGCCGTATCGGTTCCGTCTTCTTTCGGAAACTTCTCTGTCCACCAAGATAATGCATGATCGGTGAGTTGTGTTGCTGCTACTGCTACCTTCTTCATCTCCTTGTACTCATAGCACTCAAAAATTCTGTCCATACGCTTCTCCCAATCCAAGTAAGCATCGGGATCTACTCGGCCAGCAAACGTGGGCAGCGTGAGTTTAGGATCGATGCGATCTTCTCTAAACCCTCGGGCACGTTGATCTCTTCGTCTCATGTCTGGTGGCTCTCCCTCTTCATCTGAATCCAAATTTTGATGTCAGTGGTGGATTATTTCTTGGTGGTGGATCTTGTCTCAGCAGTGCTCTTCTCGGGGGTTGCTCGATATGTCCGAGCCTTTCTTCGATCGTTCCGAATCTCTGAGAAATATTAGCTCTCATCTCGGCTATGGCTTGTACCGGTACATCTTGTCCGTTACCAGCCATGTCCTCGCAACAAAGACCAAACAGCAAAAGCAAACGGCTTAGTGTATGGAACTAGTTCTCGAAAATAATACCCTAACACGATATCGGACTAGATTAATAATATTTTTTTTTTATTTAAAGTTATGAAAACAATTTTAATAAATCCTGTAGTGAGTCTAGGTACTGAAACAAGAGGCAAAATAATTTTATCAGGTTTTATAAATTTATGAAAATTAAAACAAGCAAAACAGGTAATTTCGATAATTTTTATTTTTTTTGAGTTTATGACTAAGCAAGCAAACTAAGGTGATGGCAAATACTAGAACTAAAACAAGAGCAAGGAGAGATGCAACCTGGTGGTTGTGAAGACTCGTCGGCCCTAACTCTTAGTATCCTCGATTCGACCTTGAACAATTAACGAAAACAAACATGTACTAAGTATCGTTTTTTTTTTTTTGATTTTATCTGACAAATAACGAATGGTACGAATGCAACATTGAAAGAGAAAAAGGATATATACAACATGGTGGTTGTAGATGGATCTTCGGCTCTGATACCAAAATGATAAAAGCCTCGGACGGTGTATGCACTCCGGTGGACCGTGCGGCGCGATCGGTGAACAAGGGTGGGAAACGTGAGGTTTGGCTTGGGCCAATGGATCGATAAGCGACCACACAAGGTATGAGAGGACTCGTGATACAGCTTGGACGTTCTACTCTTGCTGGAATTCGCACAAACAAGAAGAAAGAACATGAGAGCTTAAGCGGCAACGGCTTTAGCGAAATAGGGTTTTCGTTTATTCAAAGTCTACCATCTTAGGGCTGCGAGTTTCTCCTTATATAGGGCTCGTCGTAGGTTTACAATCCTTGTCAAAACACAAAGAAAATGTGGTCTTACAACATGGCCAAAAGGTTTCCCAAAACGAAAAGGAAAAATTCCAAAAATGGAAAGTTCATTTAAATGACAAGGCAAAAACGCCTAAAAACATAAGTGACGTGTCTTGGTGACTTGTACGATGTCTTCGTGGGCCGAGATGGACTTCAAATACTCCCATAAAATTCTTGAATTGAACTAGAAACATAATATGGGCTTCTAGACAATTCAGCCCTCAAAATAATGTTTTTGAGGCCACTTTACACCACTAGGTTGTTGCCTCGTTAAAACCTTCCTTAGTAAAACAACATGGGAAACCTAAACCTCACTACTGATATCTCTTCTGTTAAACTTGTTTTTTACTTTGTTTTTATGTAGTACATGTATCGCTCAAATGCGTACATCCATCTATATTGCACTGGACCTCCTAGGGTAGTTTCATCTAGGAGATGCACTACGAGATATAACATAATGTCGAAAAGAAAAGGTTGCATAGCTTCATAACAATATTTTCTTTCAGAAATTGAATGTCTTGGTGTTTTGATGATGTTGTACCAATGTCTCGGAAAAATAGAACAATTTATGTGATATGTAAAAACGAAACTAGTATATAAACAAACGGTACAAGACATAGAGTTTTGCGAGTTCAACATTATTATAAACCATTAAATAGAAATACCTAAGATCGATGTGTGAACAGATTTAGGTAGAAGTTCTCTGAAAGCAAACGGAGGTAGCCGTTGCATTATAACATGACAATCATGGATTTTAACCCCGACAATGTCCAATTAGTTTCGTTTACACATTTTCCGAACTTTGAAACATATCCATCTAGAAATCCAATATAATTCTTCACCCATTTAAGAAAATTAATTTTACCTTCACGAGATAATCTGATTATAGACACCGATGCTCTCCCATTTTCGGTCAGCTCTAAATATCTTCGGCGGCATATTACTGGTAAATCGAGCCTTGACTTGATGTTATCCTTTGACTTATCTGGAACGTTCAAAACCGTGTTGATGATGTTGTCGAATAAATTTTTCTCAATATGCATAAAATCCAAATTGTAACGAAACAAAAGATTCTACCAATACGGCAAAGACCAAAATATAAGTTTTTAATACCATTTATGGTATTGGTCATAACCATTAACCGTCCTTGATGGATCATCTGTGTCTGTTGCCACCGCAACCTCACTGCGAGCACCTCAATGATCGACTACTAGAAAATATCTTCCGGTTACCAAGGCACAATCTTCACAGACAACAATCGAACGACACCCTGTCTCCACAAAAATTCCCTTTATTCAAAACACAAATAATCATTTGAGTGAGTTCGAATTTGAAGAATCTACCGAAGTTTACAAATGTTCGGGGGATTACAATGGTTGTTGCGAGAAACACATGCTAAAGTTTGAAATTGAACACTAATTATTATAGATTGAGAATTAAGTAACGCATAAGTAATGCTAAAATATTTATAAATATTTTTATTGTCATAATTACATATATTTAATATTGTATGTTTTTTATTATCATATTGTATGTCTTATATCAGTGTATTTTATAATTATTGTATTTGTTATTGTATTTTATAATATTATATAACTAATCTATAATTGTATATTATTTTATTATATAAAATTACCAATATAAAAATTGCGACGATTTGCCACAAAAGCAAATGTGGCATTCTGTCTCTTTTAGAAAGTAGTACCCACGTTTTTCACGGTGTCTTGCGTGTGTACATTTGCCACAACTTTTTGTGTGGGCATTCATGGGTCTGAGTGAAATCGCTATGTTTGCCACAAAGTATTTCATGGCAATTCGTGGTATGTATTACCCACTATAAGTTTCGTAGTAATTCGTGGCAAATCTTACCCATGATTTTGAAATCGCTATGAACGGCTGACAAATTGTGGTAAACCGTGGTATTTTTTTTGTATTCACAAAATTGTTTTTGGCAAATTCGTGGATATATTTTTTTTTACTAGTGTCTAGATTAATTGTAGATTCTCTTCATGTAGGTTTGATCATCCGTAAACGTTTTTAATGGCAAAATACTCAGATTTTAGGATTTCGATAATGAATCTAGATTTGATCCTGAAATTCCTTCGGTTAAAAAGAAAAAAAAAATCGAAAATTTAAACGATTAATATAAAAATTTATTTTCTCCCCTACGCCTTGTGTAATGTGTATTATCTGCGAGTCACCTAGTATTAAATTAAAGATTATATCGTGTCGGGTATTGTAACTCAAAATTTGATGCGACCCTCTCCATTTTGCCAGCCTTGTTTATCTTAAAATAAATCGAAACCAGTTCTTTTTTGGCCGTTGTTTAGGTCTTAGGTAGTTTGGTTTATCTACTTTTAAACGTGGACCAATGTCTACGCAATAAAAGAAGCCACTAATTTTCTATTTTTCTTTATTAAAAAGTAATCTTAAAAAAAAAAAAAAAGAAACAAACAAAACGAAAATTATGGAAGGGAGAGAATGACAGAAGATGAGGATGAGAGATATCTTCATTATCTGTCTCCCCGACCGCGATTATCTCTTTCTAAGTTCTGTCTGAATTTTTTTTCTTTGAAGAATAATAAATTAACCTTTTCTACTACCTCCGATCATCATCAAGCTGTTCATCCTCCTGTAAGACTTTCTTTCTCAGCTTTTGTCGGCTTAATCGAACTGTGTCTTTCCTAGGTTCCGATGTTGTATTTCATATTTATAATCCTCAGCTGAAAATTTTAGAATTGTTTGTTTATTTATTTTATTTTATTTTTACCTTAATTTTTGATCATAAAATTCGAAAAAAGAATCATTGTTGGTATTCATCTTCTTCTTTTTTTAAAAAAAACTATTAAATCCTGTAATTGGTAATTATTTACTCCCGTTTCCGAATATGAAAAATCCCCTGATCTTGATTAGAGTATGTTTGATTCTTAAATTCCGAGTATGTTTCAATGAATCTAGAATTTGATCATCAAAGATGTTTTATATTCAATTTTTTCTCAATTAGTGAATCCGTGCTTTATATTCAATTTCAGTCTTTATGTTTTGTCGTAATTTCAGGTACAAGCGAATGGAGGACTTAAAAACTGCTGAAGCATCTGAAGCCACTGCGAGTGCAGATATTGTTAGTGTTAATGTTGCAACAGTAAATCCTGAGTTGCAACAGGAGGTTGATAATATTCCACAATCTCAAACTGATACTAAAGAAACTCAACAATTTCAAACTGATGGCTCAACTGGCAATGCTTCTGAAGAGTCAGTTGCTGCTTCTGATGCTGCAACTGCTGTGGAAGAAGTGTCGGAGCCAAATGAGATTGGTTTATCTCGTGTAAAGATTACCGAGGCTGCGGTGGGTACAGCAAGAAATGGTGGGTCACCTAGAACTGTATCATCTCCTAGTGGATCTCCTAGACCGCACTTGTCTTCAAGATTCTCAGGATCACCAGTGAGCTCTGGAACGCGGAAAAATGTGGACGCACATAGAGGTTTAATCGATACTGCAGCGCCATTTGAATCTGTTAAAGAAGCTGTCTCAAAATTTGGAGGAATTACTGACTGGAAATCTCACAGAATGCAAGCAGTAGAGGTATACTACTAAAAGGATACATATATATTATTTCTTTTTTTTTTGCCTTTCTTGTTCATATTTTAGTGTACGTTACTTTGTAGAGACGGAACCTTATAGAAGAAGAGCTTAAAAAGATCCATGAGGAGATACCTGAGTACAAAATACATTCGGAAACAGCTGAGGCTGCAAAACTGCAAGTTCTTAAGGAGCTAGAAAGCACAAAGAGACTCATAGAACAGTTGAATCTTAATTTGGAGAAGTCAGAAACAGAAGAACAACAGGCGAAGCAGGACTCGGAGCTTGCTAAGCTGAGGGTTGAGGAGATGGAACAAGGAATTGCTGAAGATGTCAGTGTTGCAGCTAAAGCGCAGCTTGAGGTTGCCAAGGCGAGGCATACAGCAGCAATTACAGAGTTGTGTTCTGTCAAGGAGGAGCTAGAAACTCTGCACAAGGAATATGATGCACTGGTGCAAGATAAAGATGTGGCTGTAAAGAAAGTAGAAGAAGCAATGTTGGCATCAAAAGAAGTTGAGAAGACAGTTGAAGAACTCACCATAGATCTGATAGCTACAAAGGAGTCACTGGAATCAGCACATGCTTCTCATTTAGAGGCGGAAGAACAGAGAATTGGAGCAGCCATGGCCAGAGACCAGGATACTCACCGCTGGGAGAAGGAACTGAAGCAAGCGGAAGAGGAACTCCAAAAACTTAACCAAGAGATACATTCTTCAAAGGACCTAAAATCAAAGCTTGACACTGCCTCAGAGCTGCTTCTTGATTTGAAGGCAGAATTGGTAGCTTATATGGAATCCAAGCTAAACCAGGAAGCGTGCAACTCAACCACAAACAGCGATCCTTCGACAGAAAACATGAGCCACCCAGATTTACAAGCAGCTGTTGCCTCTGCAAAGAAGGAACTTGAAGAGGTCAATGTTAATATCGAAAAAGCAGCTGCTGAAGTGAATTGCATGAAATTAGCCTCCTCTTCCTTGCAACTGGAACTTGAGAAGGAAAAGTCTGCTCTTGCCTCAATCAAACAAAGAGAAGGAATGGCTTCCATAGCAGTTGCTTCTTTAGAGGCTGAAATTGACAGAACGTGGTCGGAGATAGCTTCAGTTCAGTCAAAGGAGAAAGACGCAAGAGATAAAATGGTGGAGCTACCCAAGCAACTTCAGCAAGCAGCAGAAGAGGCTGATGAAGCAAAGTCACTTGCTGAACTTGCTCGTGAGGAGCTACGAAAGGCGAAAGAAGAAGCAGTTCAAGCAAAAGCTGGAGCAAGTACAATGGAGAGCAGGCTATTTGCTGCTCAAAAGGAAATCGAGGCAGCTAAAGCTTCAGAGAGGCTGGCCTTAGCCGCCATCAAGGCTTTGGAGGAGAGTGAATCAACACTGAAAGCTAATGACACTGATTCTCCACGAAGTGTTACACTTTCACTAGAAGAGTACTATGAGCTCAGCAAACGTGCTCACGAGGCAGAAGAACTCGCGAACGCCAGAGTAGCAGCAGCGGTTTCAAGGATCGAGGAAGCTAAAGAAACAGAAATGAGAAGCTTGGAGAAGTTGGAAGAAGTAAACAGAGACATGGATGCGAGAAAGAAGGCATTAAAAGAAGCAACTGAAAAGGCTGAGAAGGCCAAAGAAGGGAAGTTGGGGGTTGAACAGGAGCTGAGGAAATGGAGGGCAGAGCATGAACAGAAGAGAAAGGCTGGTGATGGAGTCAACACTGAGAAAAACCAAAAAGTAAGCTTTGAAGGAGGAAATGAGCTAAGTAAGTTGGAGCAACCACATGAGGCTGTTGTTTATGCCTCCAGCCCAAGTGACTCATTTGGAACAGAATATAACTCTGAAACCAATCAATCCCCACTGACCAAGTCTGGAAAGAAAAAGAAGAAGCTTTCTTTCCCACGGTTTTTTATGTTCTTGTCAAAGAAGAAGTCACATAATTGAGTTCTGTCTCATCTATTGGAGCTTTGTTTTCATAAAGAACTCCATTTGAACAAGTATTTGTGATGTAAATGGTGATTTTATCCATAAAAACAAACGTGACGAGGAAATAAAACTGTAAAAGTCATTCACTACAAAAATATATACTAGACTACGAAAGAAGTGCGGGTTTTTATTTTATGATAAAATTGAATCTTATTATATAAAATTTGGTTTCTCAAACTTATTAATTCACACAACAAATGTCAGTTCTATCGAATAGAAATTACGCTACGTATAAGAAAAAAAAAAAAGTCTATATAAAGAAGATAGATACCAAAAAAAAAAATTACTAAAAGAAATTTTTTTTTTTATTCTCTACTAAATCAAAAAGAAAACTTATCTAACTAAAATTTAATTTATTTTCAAAACAGAAAAAATATCATTCAAAACTTTTTGCATCATTCCCTTCTTGAAATGTTTGGAGATCAATTATGTGAAAGAAGTCTAATTCAAAATTTGTATGGTAATTCAAATAAGAAAAAAGATAATCTATGTTAACATAAGTCATATGTCATATCTTATTAATGATATGTTTTTGACACTAAATTATTCTTTAAAATGTATTTCAACTTATCTTTAGTTAAGTTCTAGAAACAACAAAACTAAAACTAAATTTTGTATTATGAAATCTTCTATATAACTAACTTAAATTTTAACCATTAGACTAAATATTTTTTTTTGGTTATAAGTGAATCTTTAAAAACATGTTTTTGAGGTTCCAAATCTAAAATTTTAATACTTAAATATGGTTGATTAGACTAAAATTCAACATAGTATTTACATATAATTACAAAAAAATTTACTAAATTTGTGTAAAAAAAAAACTTGCATGATAAACCCATATATCAAACCGGTCCTAATATTGTTTAATAAAAACTTGAATTAAAAGTTTGTTGTAGTTTGATGTTATTAAAAAAAACTGTCAGGAAAGAAGTAGAGAATATCTTAAGTTAGAAAAAGAATTATTTACATATTCTTATTTTCTTCCAAATAAACTAATTCGTCTTGCTATATTTTAAATTTCTTATTAACACTTATAATAACAATCTCGTAATTTCTACTTTCTAATCACCAAAACTTTTACCAAAATATGTATCATTTTCAATATTATTTCCAAATCCAAAAAATATGATTCTATAATATTTTCATTTAAAAAATGATTTCACTAATTTTTTTTGAAAATGATATCACGCGCTAACTCAATTCTTGAATTTCCCGCAATTAATTATTTCTTACAAAATATGATGATTAAGTTATTAAATTTTAATTTATGCATTTATGGGTCAAACTATTTGATCATTTCATCAATAAAATTAAATAATTTTATGGGTTGAGCCGATTAGACCTAGGATTAATATTTGGTATTTGAGATCCGATCAGGCATGCGATCTGCCGATCCGATCCAAAAAACAGGATATACAGGTGGTACGGATAATAAAATAAGAGATCTGCAGAATCCGGATCTGGTTCCGGATCTAGATCCTTTTTAAACATGGATATCTGGATCCGGATAGGTTATTCTAATTTTATTTTTCTATTCTCTTTACATCGAATCCAATTAATTTCAAGTTTAACCCAGAACAAAATAGCACTAAGCCCAACCCAATTATAATTATAACTTGCGACAGATTTAATTCATTATAATTATAGTAACCAAATAATGGGAGATCGATCCCATCTCATATTTTCGCCGCTGATCAATCGACCAATGGGATCTATAACAATATTTTACCTGGAGCATGATATTCTTTGATATAAATTTTATTTGAAATAGTAAAAAAAAATAAAAAATTTGTGCACACAAAAGTTATTGCATTGGAAAACTAATTTAGATGAAGATGACCAACAAAGAAAATATATGTTTTTTAAATATAACTAATTTAATAAACTAGTTAGAGAATTAATCAAGAGAACTAAATTATTAGAACAATGTGAGAGAAAAAAGTAATAATGAAAGGCATCATCAAACAATAAGAAATTATCAGAAGGACAAAAACTTAAAATTAAGTATGTTAAGTCACTTTAACATGTATGTGGTACAAAGAGAAAATTATTAATTTAGTGTGGGGCATTATTAATTTAGTATGACGCACATGCCCCACCTCCACACACCATAAATCCGCCTATACAATCGACCATTTACTTTTCCAGGGTTTTTTTCACTGATTAATGAGTTTATCCTTTCACAAGTGACTCCTCGTTCATTTGCCGATGACAACTCTTTCTCGATGACCGAATCAAAGTTTCCGAGAAGACGAGGAAACACAGCTGCCGCTTCTTCAATACTACGCCTAACTTCTTCTTCGTTGATAAAGTCTATATCTCAACTCGTTGTGGAAGACATCGGAGTTTTAGGAGACATAGGTGGTTCCGAATTAGATAAGTCGTGATGGCGTCCTCAATTGCTTCTTCTTCGAAGGCATCTCTAGATTGAACCCGATAAAATATGTTTTGAAACAGATCCGGATGCCCACGGGTATCCGTTTATTTTCACGGATATCCAGATCTCAGGAGTTTTCCGATCCGGTTCTAGATAGTTAAATTGCATTATATATCGCAGTTTTGACTTTAGAATTGCAGCTTTAATGCTTATTTCTGTAGCATTCCATATATCTCTCGGGCTTAAGAGTTTCAACTCCTTTGTCATTAGTAATCATAGGAGGATCCCAACCAACTTCAATCAAATTCCAACAATCTTCATCAAGACTACATATCCATAATTTGATGAATCAAGCAGTGGTGGTCTTGTCATAGACGTACCTTCTCGATATGAATCCATAACTCTCGATTTTCAGCTCTGTTTCAACTTCCTGAACTCTATTTTAATCCTCACATGTGATCTACCCGAAACAAGACTAAATCTCTATGAGGAACTCACACGAATACCACTTGTAAATGCGAGTGAGACAAAAGAAAAGTGCAGAAAATAAATAAACGAAACATGAGATTTGTTAACGAAGTTAGGTTTTCCCTACTCCCCAGGACCACGTCCAGAAATCGAATTCACTAGAACAAGAAAGCAAATACAACATATTCACAAACACGTAAATCAAGTACAACCCTCTTGATTCACCGCTCCGTTCTATAACGTCAACTCTTATAGATAAACTAATTCTTAATTAAACTCCCCTTGAGTCTAGATTTCAATCCCGCGGAAGCTCCGCAAAACACACAACGCACCAAAACTCAACACAACGAACGACGTCTTAATCTCACCAATAGAACTCTATGTTTTTCTTTATGCTCAAGCGTCTCATCCTCAAAAATGTGCACAACTCCTTATATAACCAACATGATTTCCTACTCCTCTTATAACCAACATGATTTCCTAATCACTTGGGAAAAAGTTTCCAAATTCCTTAAGGAAAAAAGTTTTCTTTTTTGAAAATTTCCTTACAAAACTCCATTTTCTATTTCTCATGAAGTCTTCCAAATATCTTCACAATTCCTTTTCCTTTGTGATTTATCATCAAATAATGTCCCCAGAACGTGCCTTAATTTTGTCCACACAAAACTTCTAAAAACCAGACACGGACACAAAAAAGCAGCATCTTGTGTTACGTCTTTAGTCACATAGCAACTGCAACAAACAAATAGATTTTGTGCTCTTCCTCTTTTCCTCTTTGCTCATCCAAATTACACTAACAGATCATTCCTTTATATAAGAAATGTATCACAGAATCAAATCCTTTTTAAGATTAGTTTGGACCGACGTTAGTAAACATATATATCAATTCATTATTACTACTATTATTATTTTTATAATAAAGACATTATTATTTTATATATCCTATATATAATATCTTAAACCCCAAATATATTAAAATCGGGCCAATCAATATTAGGTCCAATTTCATTGTTTAGGATGGTTTCGTCTCTTGCGTAGTTATATATACCCTATATTTGAACCAGACCTATTAAAAATCTGGAAATGATAAACTAAAACTAAATATTGTTTAACATTTTACTGAATTATCACATTTGGAGATAAAGAAATTCTCGAAGACATAGCCAAATTCTTTCAACCTCGCAGCAACTTATGATAAAAATGCCCGCAACAGGCTATCATCGATACAAAACATAGGTGACATGAGATACCATGAAGGTATGACAATGTGGTTTACGTCTCATGCGTCATTAGCTTGATATAGTAGCTTTCTATATCTTCAGCTAAATTTCAAACACAACGTTTAACATTTGCACTACAAGAAAATGTCCAAATACCGACGGTCAAAAACGCCGCTATATGGTCATAATCAACTGATTTCGACAATATAACGACCATTTTTGAGTGGTCGAAGCCACTAGTCGTTTCTGTTCATGTTTCGGAAACTGGTTGGAATATTGTGACGATATTTAGAGGACATTTTCTGCAACAACTTTCCGAGAAATTTGCATCGTAAATATATCGACAACTTTTCTACACAAATTGCGACGACTTTTCGATGTCCGAAAACATTGCGAAGACCTATCGAATAGTACCTCTGGCGAACGGATTTGAATCTCTGGAGGTTGTAATAGTACCTCCGGCAGCTTTTGGCGGTCGGACTGGATCCTCCGACGACTAGAATAATACCTCTGGCGGCCAGAATAGTACCTCCGACGGCTGGAATAGTATCTCTGTCGGCCAGTATAACAAATATATATATCTATTGACGATGTCGTCACGAATTGGATCCCAAATTAATTATTCTTAAAAATATCGTCCCAAATTGGTCGCAAATTTGCGCTAATTTGGGACGACATGATTAAAAAATAATTTTCAAGTTCATGTAAAGATCATATACTAATAATTATATCAATATATGCAACTTACATATACGAATATAGATTGTTAGGGTTTAAAACAATTCCGAAAATAAATGTCTTGGAAAAGTTGTCGTAAACATTAAAACCTTAACTTATGTTGAAAAATAGTTGCAAACTTTTAGGTTTACTATTACGTTTGTCTAAAAGTGGTCCCTAATTTCCAAGCCCAGACCGACGTCCCTTATGTTGTCGCAAAACAAAGAAAAGTTTAGACAATTTAGCGACCCAATTTCGATAAACATTAACAATCATCAGAAAGTGGGTGCAAACTTTTAGGTTTACTATTACGTTTGTCTAAACGTGGTCGTTATTTTCCAACCCCAGACCGACGTTTTGTATGTTGTCGCAAACAAAGAAACTGTTAGACAATTTAGCGACCCAATTTCGATAAACATTAACACGCATCGGAAAGTGGTCGCAAAATTCACTGTTCAGCGACCATTTTCCGAAGACATTTGTTTTTCTCGCTATTCCGTCTAACTTTTGTCGAAAAATTGCGACGACTTCTGTTTCGTCGCTACAGTTGTCGATATTTGCTCATTTTTTGGTTGTACAAGAGTTTCTTTGATTGATTATGATGATTCACGTAAATTATGCGTTTACATTTATACCGGAAACCCGTCCATAAACATATATAAAAGTAACAAAAATATATGGCAAACTTAAAATATATCAGAAAAACTTTAGTGGTGGTAAAACTACTAAGGATCACTTCCCGCTTGACTTGAGGTTGAACCAAGGCCTACTTGTAACCATCCTGATGAAGTTTCACATGAGTTCATTTCTTTAAGTTCAATTAGCTTAGCAAACTTTGTCTTTGTCACTGTTTCATCTTCCGTTATTTTCTCCGCCTTTTCTTTTGCTGTGTAAATTTGGTTATTTTGTGGCTTAGCATCGAGGTCATGAAAGTTGAGATCAAGTGTAAGATCAAGCGTTTCTGAATCCTTGGGAAAATCGTTTACTGCACCAGTTGCTTGATCGTAAAATTGATTGTTATTGAATTTAACAACTGAACGGGATGCGTGGTCTAGCGAATTTTTAGATGTGATCCAGTGAAATCTTTTGTGTCCTCCAAGAGCTTGTCCGGAGGAAAACACACGGTAACATATGGAACACTCATGTAATTTTGCTTTCTTCTTCACATTATAAGATCCATTGTTATCATCTTGAAGTTTGGTAAAATACAATTTCTCTTGCGTGATCATACCATGAGCTTGATCTTCTTCATTTTCATCAGTGTGATCGAGTTTTGCTGCAAAGCAACCTTTCACCTTTTTATGACTGGCTCGGTGTCCACCAAGTGCTTGATGAGAACTAAAGACTTTCTTGCATGCTTTGCACTCGAAAAGTCTTCTTGGAATGACTAATTTGGCCTTTTCATGATATTGAGTCGAACTATTGTTACTCTGGTTATAAGGACTCAAATGGTGTTTTCTCCCACCATCTTTGCTTGCGGAGGGACATGACTCTTTTGTCCCCGTAACAAAAAAAGACTCACTTGTTCCACTGGATAACATCAAAAGGCAAAGAGCGAGGTTCTCCTCCTCGCTTGAAGGGAAATTAGGGTTAATAATGCTACCAACTTTAGCCCTATAGGACCGTTTCCTTTTCGACCAATTATGTTCATAGCTTCCTCTAGGGAGACCTTCCTCATGGTCTGATCCAGGAAATGAATCTCCTACGTCCGAGTCAGTCTCGTTTGTGATGCATTTCCCATGTTCAAGGAATGATTTCCATGACGAGAACTCTGTGCTACAATTTTTGCAAACACGACAACTTTTGAGTTTATTGGGATTGGTACAAAGCGTATACATGGCTTTACTAGAGTTGGGAGCCCAATCATAGTTTGTATGATCCTCATTATCATCATCCATATTGGAATGTCGTCGCTAATTCCATGCACCCTCATGTGATCATCCCCTAGAGCCCGACCACACCCAAAACCTTTCTTGCAAATCCGACAATAATGTTTGTTTTGCGACAATAAGAGCCATGCAAAAGGATGTAATTCCTTAAGTTTTAAAATCTCTTTTATATCAGATGAGAAAACAAAAAAGTTTCATAAACTAAATAGTGAAAGACTAAATGAGAAAGGCTAATACAAAGCAATAAAATTTGATTTGAGATAAGTGAAAGTATATTGAGTTGGGAGTATTAATTGGTGTGTTAAGAAGACAGAGAAAGATAAGGAGAGCTGAACAAACCAACGGATGTCCGGAGGGCGAGTGAGTTTGTGTGAGACTGAGTAAGTCAAATCAATAACTATTATTGTCTTTTGCCATGCAATTTTGCGTGTGTTTCTCGATTGAGTGAGTTTGTGTGAGACTGAGTTAGTCAAATCAATAACTATTATTGTCTTTTGCCATGCAATTTTGCGTGTGTTTCTCCATTGAGTGAGTTTGTGTGAGACTGAGTTAGTCAAATCAATAACTATTATTGTCTTTTGCCATGCAATTTTGCGTGTGTTTCTCCTTCTCTCTAGCTTTCTCTTTATGACCACGTTTTTTCTCCTCCTAATGTATATTATTTAAATGTCTTATATTCAGTGTTGTGCCAAATGTCCATGGATATTTAAGACGAATTCTAAGAAGAGAGATTTACAAAAAATAACTAAAATAAATAAATAATAAAAACTAACTTAAAAAAGAAAATTTACCAAAACCATATATATAATGGGAGAGTTCTTTCCATTTAGGGTGTCCACATCATGATGTTAACCATCTAATAAAACAAGGTCATGTCATTAAATAATTTTTGTGATTTTGGGTATAAATTTTCTGATTAAAAATCATTATTACTTAGATAGTTAATGATAAAAAAAAAGTGAAAGTTTTTTTCATAAAAAAAACCCTTAAGGAGCGATAAAAAAGCACAAGTTAATGAACACCATATTTTTATAGAGCTTTATTTTATTTCTAAAGTGTTCATCAATTAAAATGTATTAAAATTTTCAATTTATTGTTACTTATAACTAATTTAAAATTAAATTAAATAAATGAATATATAAAATAATAAATACTAGACTATGCAGTATTTTATCTGTAATAATATAATTCAAATTTTAACAAAAGGTATGTTTAAGAATATCACTTGTAAAATTACATAAATCGTGAAAGAAAAAATTATAGTTGTTAATCTTATTATATATTTTACTATTTTAAACAATAGTGCAAACGAGTATTTTTTTAATTTTTTTAGCAAAAGGTATGTTTAAGAATATCAGTTGTAAAATTACATAAATCGTGAAAGAAAAATATATAGTTGTTAATCTTATTAAATATTTTACTATTTTAAACAATAGTGATTATCTTATAAAAACAACTAAATGAACTACTAAAATATATATAGATCAACATTATTTGTACTGTAAGTTTAAAATTAGTAAGAGGAAATATTTTTTTAAAGATTTTGTATATATTTATTTTAAGATTTGTATAAATATATTATTAAAATAACGAACTTGGATATTTACTTTTTATCTATATTGTACTTCATTTGATAGCAAAACAACCATTATGCATTTATGGTAAGGATACATTTTTTTTTTGTCAACGATGTTGGTAAATAAATTATGATAAAATGCTTGTCGGAGACTATGTGTAAACTATGTGCAAACGCATAGTGCAAACAATATATGTGTATACTATTTTATATATATATATATATGATTAAAAAAAATTATAAATAGGAAAAATGACATAAAGATTAGAGAAAATGTATTGAAATATATATATATATATATATATAAATAGGAACATCTTATATATGTAAGAAAAAAAACACTAAATGATGGTAAATTATAGAAACATCGGAACTGAGTGACAAAATGAGTATCAAGAATCCAAGATATAAGGAGGAAGCGAAGATATCTAAATTAGAAGCTGTCATTGATAGGGTAAGAGAGAGAATGGCAATGCTCGAACAGGAATGAGAAAGGGAACTAGAGCAGAAGAAAGCATTGGTGGCATTGACATAAGCTATCATTGATACTGTAAGAGAGAGAACGGAAAAGCTCAAAGAGGAGTTGACATGGAAACTAGAGCAGAAGATGAAGAGAGAGGAGAAAAAAAAGCAGAAGAAAGAGGTGATGCAGAAGAAAGAGGAGAAGCAAAGGAAAGAGCAGGAGAAGACGCTAAATAAGAACAAGCAGTCGAATCAAAATAAGCAGAAGAAGAAGAAGAAGAAGAAGAAGAAGAAGAAGAAATAAATGAGGGTTTCTCAGCCCGACTCTACAACGAATGTAGATTCTCTACCTCACCTAGTTCATCTAACAAGACATCTTTGTATTCATCTTCTAGAATTTTAATATCAAGTGACATTAGAAGCACCATTTAAGCTTTGTTTATCTTTAAGAAGACTATTGCAATTATTTTGGTTAAATTTTGAATTTTATTATTATTTTTTTTTGGATATCCGACTGATTACGTGGAAGATATATACAAATAAAAGAAATTATGATAAAATGTTTGTCGGAAACTATGTGTAAACTATGTGCAAACGCATAAAGAGAGCTTTTAGGATGGCTAAGGTTTCCTTTTTCAGCTTTTCTTCTATAAATAGTAATTATTTCAAAGGAAAAATATCAAATAAATCCTTAACTTTCAAAATGGTTAAAAAAACACCCACGTCGTCAAAATCCCAACACCACATAACAAAGATAGGAAACAAAACCTAAAAAGAATATTGGAGTAGGTGACTGCTGTTGGCGCTATTGGAGCCGCTTTGCGCTGCTATTGGAGCCGCTTTGCGCTGATCAATACTTGTCAGAGATTATATGAAAAACATAGAGATATTTTTGATCAGCTAAAGTTTTGTTGTTGAGATTTTCTCCTATAAATAGTTAATTTATTTCAAAAGAAAAAATGTCAGAAAATTCTTACCTTTCAAAAATAGTTGAAAAACACCAATTTTCCAATATGCGGATTAAATTCTCAACTTTTATTGATTTTACATATTAATCACCACTTTTCTGAGCCAAATTAATTACATCCTGAATCTGTCACTTAATGAAATGGATTAACGATTTATCAAACCACTTTCCGTCATGATTAATTTTGAAAAAAAGAACATCATCCTTAACTAGTTTGACGGAATTGTTAATTCGTTCAATTATGTTATTTAATGACAAGGACAACTCTGACTTAGTTAACAAAAATTAGTGATTAAATTACAAAATCAATAAAAAATTAAAGAATTTAATGATTCAATCGGAAATTGATGTTTTTTTTCAAAATAGTTTTAAAAATTAGAGAATTTTTTATATATATTTTTTCGAATTTTCAAATTAATTTTTTTTCTATCTGCCAATAATAAAACTACAAAAGAAATTAAAGCCTAAGAAGTAGAATCCCGGGTTGGGCTTTTAGACTTATTCCTAGGAACCTATTTAATCAAGAAGAAAGAAAAAGAAAAGACGAGGTTAAACAATTAAAATAAAATAAAATCAAGAGCTAGAGACAAGCAATTGAAAGAAAAAAACGAGAAGCGTCTTCTTCTTCCTCTCCAAATCTACTCCTCGCGAACTTTCTTCTGCTAAGGTATTCTTTAACCTTCTCCAAATCTATTTGTTATTTCTCTCGAGTCCTGCTAAGATTCATACCCTAGGGTTTTGATTTCGCTTCGTTAGTAACTTCGATTTCTCGTGGAATTACTCTAATTGCTTCGTTATCTTTATCATATATATGATTTGTTCCGTTTTTATTGGTGATTTCCTCCGTTTCATCAGAGATATTTTATTTTGATATCTTGGTGAATGAATTTTGTGTAGTGTGTTGTAGTTACTGAAAAGGCTTGGGGTTGTAAAATTTCCTGACTTATATCAAATTGTTTGGCATAAAATGCTATATAGAGGCTGGAAAAAATGGATATTCCATTACCAATAAAGAAAAAAGATTGATAAATCATGCTAATCTTTGTTTTGGTTCTTATACTAAGGTTCTTTAACTTACATTCGGACTAATTTTGGCAGGAGGTCATGCTTGAGTTTCGTGCTGGTAAGATGTCTTTGCAGGGAACAAGAGTTGTCCCTGATGCACGAAAAGGACTTGTCCGCATAGCTAGAGTAATGTCGACACTTTTATTTTCCATGTAGTAATCACATATGAATTATTCGTGTTGAATTTTGTTCCATTGAACGTTGGGGTGTATCAGCTTTTGCTATGGCACTATTATTAAAATTAAAGCATCTCAGAATCTAATTTTTGGTGTCAAAATACGTACATTACTGGTTCTCTGTAAAAATTTACCCGGTTTTTTTTCCCTCTTATTCTCTCTTTTAGGGTGAAGAGGGACTGATTCATTTTCAGTGGCTTGATCGAAACCAGAATACAGTAGAAGACGTATCCTCTGCACTTCTCTTTTTAAATTTTAGAAATAGATTAAAGTTTCTCCTAGTATCATATCAAGTCTTTCCTTTGCCAGTGGATTTGTGTCCCGAGACAATCAAATTTCTTAGCTCGATCCATCTAGGAGGTTTTTTTTTTTGCCATGCATGAATATAAGAAATTCAGGGATTTATTAATTGTTGCTACCAGATGTTCCAATTACGAAGTTTTCTCCTTGACGATAGCATTTATAGGATCAAATTGTTTTCCCAGATGAAGCTCTATTTGAAAAGGTATGCATGTTGAATTGAGGCTACTAGCATGTGCATTATTAATTTCGGATTGTGACCACATCATACTGTTTCTGATCAGGTTAATCAATCATCAGACAGGGTGTATATTCTGAAGTTCAACAGTGATGACCGCAAGTTATTCTTCTGGATGCAGGTCACTTATTTGTTTTCGTAAAGATATGTGTGTATGTTTGTTCACCTAATCACTTTCATCTTTGATCTTATTTGTTTCTCAGTACTCTTTTTCTAACTTATTTTGCAGGAGCCAAGAGCTGAAGGTGATGCAGAGCTGTGCTCTTCGGTCAATCAATACCTCAATCAACCACTAGGCATGTAACATTCCTACCTTGTTACAAACAGTCTAGGATATGATTGTATCGTGGTACCAGTGTCTTTCTTTCTATATAACCTTCCAACTTCCATGATGGCCAATACGGATTATTCTGGTATTTTATGTGTCAATACGGATTTGGAAATAATGTCATGGTACTATTATAAGGAGCTTTCCTTTCCAAAGAGCATCAACCATAATGCCTTTTCATTAGTTCATGTAATCGTTTCCATCATGAAGATGACAAAATTGCCACGGATGGGTGGCACCTTGGTAGTAGAACACTGGTTCAAATCCATATCTCTGTTTGCATTTCTATTTCATCGAATCCAGAGTTAGTTGTAGTTGTACCATAGAAGGACCTGCCCTTTTGAAATTTCCTGCGTAAATGGATCTCGAGTCTGACTAACAATCAGTTTAATGCCACTATTGACTGAATGGTGAAGAAGTTTTTAATAAATATGAAAGATCAGATTTGCAGTAATATGTTCAACTCCTTGCTTGTCATTGTTGGCTTGTGTATTAAGAAATGTTTAAAGTGAGGAGCTAAAATGTGTATTGTTTTTTAGCACTTAATTTCTCTTATCCCAGACAGACGCCACAAATTGTAGCCTTTTTTATTTATACTGTCATTAAGATTCTGCATGAATTCACATATGAGCGTGTAAATGTTATTTTCTCATCACTTTTACTTTTGTGTATTACATATGCCCTTGATAGTGACAATGCTTAGTCAATTCCATAGGAGCAAAAGGTTGAATCAATCTAATAAATTTTTCTGTGCACCAGAGTTTCAAGATGAAGGACTTGCAGCTGCTGTCACGGAGGAAGTGGACATGGCAGAAGATAATGCCTCATCTAGGTACTGATTAATGTCAAAGTGATAGTCTGACTGTTAGTTTTGCAAAGTATATAACTGGCTTACCATTTTATCGTCAGAAATGGGATTGCTTTGTGGTCAATGTCATGAAAGCCGATATTGTCTTGCAGTTTTTCCTTATGTTGCATCTGTGGAATGCTTTGGTAACTTACATCCTATTTGTGACTGGACTTTGCACATTAAAGTTTCTCTAGACATGGCTACCCAGGGGTCTATAGATGTTCTGCTAAAAGCTATCAGCTTCTCTTATGTTGATGAGATTCTGGAATTTTAAATTTCAGAGTCATATAAAGAATGACCTACTAGTTTTTTCTTGTAATCATGTGAAGATTTTCAACAGATATGCTAGATTTAAGTTTGAATGCCATGTGAAGATACGCTATTAATTACTGCAAATAGTGTTAGCGTATATGAAATGCTATGGCTTATTTGAATTTATTCATTTTGCATAGAGCTGGAAACTTGGTTGTACCAAATTTGTCTGCAGAGGTGAGTGAGGTGACATCTTCGTCTGGACCAGTTAAGCTGGCAGACCTGCAAAGAATTCTGAACAACCTCTCTGGTGGCCCTGTAGGTACAATTCTGTATCTCTAGGTTCTCCTGTCAATAGGCTTTCCTGGTTTCCCTCTTATACTCATTTAGGTACGGTGGTATTGTTTAGGTATTGCTGGAGATGAAGACGAAGGTAAATGCTTTCAATGTTTTTTCTATTTCTATTATGATGTGGAACGAAGACATTATGTACTTATGATGAAGTCTGTACCGATTGGAAATGGCAGTGTCCAGCTTTTCTCTGTGATCAATAATCTGTTCTCAGCTGTTATTGTTCTTTCTTTCTGCCATTGTCCATTATTGACCTCATTGTCCACTCATTTTAAATCGTTCTAAGGTTTAGCATTAGGGGATATCTTGAAGCCGGAGTTGATTATGCCATTGCTTGAGATGTTGCCGGTACAAGAACGACTGTCTTCGCATTTACCTGAGGTATCTTGGGCTTCAGTGTTTTCTATATTCTATGAAGATGAATATTACATGCAATTCTCTCCTTGTTAGTTCTGTCTTTTGAAAATGTCATAGAAAAAACAAAGTCAAGTTGTGAATTCAGGGTAAGTAACAAGCACAGAAGGTCAGTGAATTATGAAATGGTTTAGGGGTTATACCTAAGTTTTAGATATGTCAATGAATTGTATACTGTTTGACACGGGAATGACCCTAACTTCCTTTTAACTTGTTTGCTCTCTAGCTAACCGACTCAACTATTGTTGCGGAGCTGTCGACACAGCTACAATTAACTATAGCCGCTTAGGCTAATTACAATGGTCATGTAGTAGACTAACACAAAGGCTAATCACAGGGTCACTTTAGGGCAGAAGATATACTGGAGTTGTTGCAGAGCCCTCCTTTTCGTCAACAAGTAGATGCGTTTACCTATGTAAGCCCATCTGTGACAATGTTGTTTCCGTTCTTGGCTTTATATTCTTACTCAACTTTAATCTCTTTAGGTACTTCGCACAGGACAAATAGATTTGACTCAGTTTGGTATAGACCCAAGTAGATGTGAGTCAGATTCTTAAAATAGACTTTCTAAAGGCATCATCGGTCTTGTTGTTTCATTTTTCTAAAGCAATTTTAACTCTTGCAGACAAGTTCACAGTTGTCTCATTCCTTGAGGCACTTGAGGACTCGGTTTCAACGCAATCAAAGGATGCAATGGATGAGAGTTAAATCTTTTCATATTCTCATGATTTTGTTTAAACTTTGACATTTTCAACTAAGGAAAACATCTTCGTTGTTTGATGGTTTGAGATTGATGGAATTTTCTTGAAAGTTTAAGTGTTGGGATTTTACTTTTTGCCATAAAGAGGTTTCTGGCATTTGTATCAAGTTTTATTTCATTAAATAATTTAGTAGGACATGAGGGATCACCAGTTTCCAATAGGGAAAACCCTAACCATAGAGAAGAGACTATTCACAATTTTTATATGCTTACAAAGATGTTATCATCAAATTATTTCTCAAATACTCCATTACCAACATCGCTATCAAATCTTAAATCTGTTTTAAACATGTTTATCAAAAAAAAAATTTTGTTTTCACTGTTTCTTGAAATAGCTTCTCAAAGCTGTTGTTAAATATAACATTTTTCATGATGAGAATAATGTTAAAAGTATGTTCATTATCTAAAACACAATATTCTAAAAATTTAAAAAATCATATATATTTGAAAAAACTATATATATATTTTCATTTTTTTTTGTTCCCATAAATTAAAAAATTTGTGGCTCAATGTACCTTATGAAATATTTTATATAAGCCGTTATAAAATATTGATGTAACTTTTTCCAAAACTGAAAAGTCAACGTTTTAAAAGGTATGAGTTGTAAAAGGGTATGAAACACATCCAAAATTAATAGATAAAAAAAAAAAACTGTGTTGTATGGCGATAATTTTAGGAGAAAATGATGACTGGTAATTCTTTTGAAAATATGATGATGACAGGTCATTCTTTTGAAAATATTAATTTTAAAATAAAATAGAAGTGGAAATACTAGCAAAGTTTTTATATATTATATAAGAAGTTAGAGAGGTAAAAAAACTTTGTTTCGATACTTAATTACAAAATATGTCATAACAAAATTATATCAAATTAAATATAATATATATATATTTTTAATTCCATGTATTATTTAGAGTCAGAAAAAAAATAACAAATATTTTTTTGATACTTACAAAACTATATCGAATAAGCTATGCTACTCTTGGATATGATTTTCCGTCTTCCAATATGGCCGCAACTCGTGGATAAACCTAGCTAAGATTACTTTCAGAGCAAGGTAGTAGGATTTTCGACCTGGAAAGACCAGTCCGTAGCCACGAGGATGATAATAGCTCTGGGTTTTCAGTTTAATTGGATTGTTCGGGTCGGGTTGTTCGGTTTTCGGTTTGTTCGGTAAATATAAATCCCGCCGAATCTAAACCGATTAAAAATTCGGATCTGGTTGTTCAGTACTCGGGTTATTCGGGTTGGTTTATCAAATTTCTATTGGTTCTGAATTGAACCGGATAAATTTCTAATTCAGTTTATTTAATCCGAATTGAACCAAAATACCAAAATATTTACAAGATACCAAATAACAAAAAAAATTGTGACTTTAGGTTTAGCTTCTACTGCCACACATTCCATCATCTCGCCGCCTCTCTCCGATGAAGATCTCACAGGAATTCCCCAGATTTTCAACTTAAAAACAGAAGACTTCAAACTTGACAGTATCTCTTCAAACTTCAAACTCCAAACTGTAAACCTGTGACAAATATGAAGCTTTATTAAGAGCAATTGGAAATTTTTAAACCTCAAATCCTACTTCTGATCTTCCCAATTCAAAACTTCCCCAAGACTCTCTCTAATCAAACTAAACATTCACAAAATCTATGTTTTATCGAAGCTGCCTAGTGTAAAATTCCAATCCTAAGTATCATATTGCTTAACAATACACAAATTCTTAAACAAATTAAGAGATTGAAGAACAAAGAATTACGTACGTTACAGAGTCACCAACGTTACCACCACACTCATAGTTTTAAAAGATCTTTTCACTTGGAACTCACTTGGAAACTAAAATCAACCTATGAATTGTTTACTGGGGATTGAAGAACATGAACACACAAATCGAACTGGGGATTTAAGAACATGACCACACAAACTGAAATCAAAATTGGGGATTGAATTATTAGGGTTTGCAAAAGGGGAAAATGAAAAATCGAACCAAAAGCACAAATCGAATTTGGATTGAGACCGATAATATGAACTTCATCACAAATCGAAGCAGAAACAAACAAATATCGACGTTAAAAACAAAAATCGATTCCAAAAACTTATTAAAATCGACATCAAACACAAAGTTTACCTTAAACGCTTAAACTTTCTTCACTTGATGGAGATTTAGGTCGGATTGAAGATGAACTTGAGAAAAGAGATAGATGAACTCAATGAACTAATCGCTCGTAGTATCGCATTAGAGAGAAGAGATATTTTTTTATAGGGTTTTTGTCTTTTTGAAATTGTGTCGAGTCTCGACCGTCGAAAGAGAAAGGGAAAAACATTTTGGGTTATGTTTTGTAGTCATTAAATAACCGAACTAACCGATCAGTTATCTCCCGCCGAACCAAACCAAACCGATAACCGAACATCAGATCAAAGCATGTCGAACTAATCTTTTCTCGGTTCGGTTAACCGATTAAGTCGGTTTGTCCGGTTCGGTTTGTTCGGTTTTCACCGAAAACCCAGGGCTAGATGATAACGTTCTTGGAGCCAGTCTTAGAGTAACTTCTCATGACCTTCTTGCAAGCAGACCACTATTTGGTCACCAAAAGCCGACAAGGCATTTATTACATTACTACGGAAGAATGTCCGCATCAGTAACATGTTGAACATGATCACCCGGCATAGATGTTGTATAATTAAAGAACAAATTGCACAAGGCAGTCTGGTCACTCTACAACTGCCAAAAGCATTTCATTTTCGGGGACCTAGGTCAGGTGACTAGACCGACTCGACCCAATAATATAAACTTTTCCAAAATTGGGTCATGTAAGACACCTAGCTATAAACAATCCTCTTACCACATGGGAGAGATGAGGGATGATTTGTTTTCTTTTCTTGACAATATGAAGTTCTCTAATGTATCTCAAAACTAATGCTCTCAGGGAGGAAGGTGATTTATCAATCAGTCTATTTACACATTTCTTTCTTCACGTTCGATATATAAGAATCACTACACCTACAAGAGAATTTAATATAACTCTACTCTGAGTGACATTAAAAGAAAACACTCAATTTGCGACTACGGTTTGCGACTAAAGCGGTAGTCGCAAAAAACATAGACTAATTTTCAACTATTATGCGACAAAATTGCTCTTCCTAAAAATTCATCGCAAAATAGTCTCAAAACAGATTAAAAAAATTAGCGATGCAAATTGGTTGCTAATTTGCGACGAATTTACTATTTTTTTCCAACAACAACAAAGTAGTCGTAATTTTATGGCAAATTAGTGGCGAAATATAATTTTTTTTTGAAAAAAATTTGGCGTCATAAAATGTTGATATATAGTTGAAAAATAGTTAATTATTTGGCACATGGTTTAACAGCTAAGTAGTTGTACATAATTTTAGCAACTACATAATGTAGTCTTTGTTTTGTTTGAAATAAGTGGCTTTTTAGTCGCAATTAATATTTATATATACGAGAAAGATTATAACATTTATATTTATAATATAATTAATATACAAAAAAATATGTGAGACTTTTCTTTAAGCGAATATTTGGAGTCCTTACCATCGCTTAGTTGTGGTGATGTCACCTACTCTCAATTACCGGGACTTATCGTGGAGTGAGAACGTGAACGGATTTAGTTTTCATGGGAACTAGAGAATCAAAATGAATCATTCCATCAGCCTATCACCCACCATCATGAAGATATGTTTCCCAAATATCAGTCATATGGTGCTCAGAATAACTTTTCAGTCACAGCCACTCAATCACCAGTGCTTGAAGCGGAGTGGGCTCAATGGGATGGATATGCGTAAGGTGATGGATTTGCGCAACAACCAGAAAAGCCGCTAGAGAAACTAGATGTTAATGAAATCGCCAATCGACTAAACTTAAATGTGACGACTACTCCATCCAACCCTCCACTTGCTGAGAGAGCTAGACTATGAAGATACATATGAATGCACGGGTGAAGAGTACGGATGTTGCCAGTATCACATTGAAAAATTTGAGATGTATCACTAATTGTATTAGTGATACCCACTGTTAAACTAAAATAAAAAATTTTAATTGAGTTTATCTATATGTTGTAATGAATAAATAATCACCTTAATTAGTATATGATGGATATATTTTAGTTTTATTTGACAATTAAATATATGTTTTGTTATGTTTTTATGTTATTGTAATAATGAATAAAATATAATAGTTATCTAAATCTTGATTTTTCTTTTAAATCTTCAAAAGATAAATTTTTAAATTTAAACAATCTTTGCCCATCATTATCAGGGTACGATCTGTAGATGTGAATTATATATTTTCATTTGACGTGGTAAAATAGTTTCAAATTACTCATATGGTTGCAAATAATTGTAAATTAGAAGTCGTCGCACTGAAGTCACACTCTTTACAACCCTAATTGCGACATAATCAATTATATAAGTTGGTAGAGCCACACTGTAAATTCATAAATGGTTGGTGTACCTAACTATTGTGACTATACATGTTGTTACTTAAATTTGTGGAAAATTGGTCGGAAGATATCATATATATATGTAATAAAAATGACACATTTGAGATACATCAGAAATTAACAAATAACAATTGTTAAAGTTCTACCATGTCTAATGATGATAATAATGATGCGGAACAGTCGCCAATTCTCTGAGAGTATTGGAAGTTAACCCATAGATCGAGTTCTTCATACAACAGGACTGATATGAGACTCGGGGGTGAGTCTTTGGTCCGGATTGGAAGTTGGTAAGAAGCTAGCTCGAAACTCCTTCTCCTTAGACAACTCGCAGTCGAACGGTATGGATGGTTAGACAAGTAGCTCAAAGCTCCTCTTGTGAAACCGGTTGAATGGAGTGAAGGGGTTTTGTGACTGAATCCACAGTCACACACAAAATAAACAACTTGAATCCACAAGCTATTCAATCCGCAAATCACACAAGCAAAGTGAATTCACACTAAACTTGAAATGAAAACACAAAGACAACACTTTGTAAGAAAAACGTTTTGTTTATTATAATCAAGATAAGAGGTGATTTACAATGAGAATGAAACTGAGCTTTTATAGACTCATAAAAAATGGTCCTACTAAGCTAAAACAAGAAAAGAATCGTAAACTTTAAAGATTAGAGCCGTTAGAGACTTTAAGAGAGAATCAGCCACAAATAAGGCAAGTTGTGAGGTGTCTTGAGTCTTGAGAGCTTGGGTGTGAATTGGTGGTGTCTTAGAAGCTTCTGGATGGTCTGAAGAGTCTCAAACTCGAGCTCATACTGAAAAGGAAAGAGCTGTTGTTTGAATTCATTGATTATGCATAGTGTGAATGCATCCAGTTTAGGAAAGTTGTAGTGTGAAAGGATCCTACTGTTTAGAATTTGAATAACTTCCACATTTGATCTCGGTTTGGTATGATTCTGATTCGTGAAACTTCAATGATGGATCAAGATTCCATACAAGGTCGTTTTGCAGCCTAATTCCTTCTCGTTCGACTGTAACGTTCCAAACAGTGGACGTAGGTCCAAATCGGGTGAGTTCAGATTCACCTGATTTGTAAAACTCATATCTTCTGATTCTGAGCAGATCTTGACCTGATTTCAATTCTCAAAGCTTCCATTTTGAGTCAAGATTCCATAGAAGGTATCCTCATCTCTTGGTTCTTCTTGATATGGCCAGAATCATCCTTTGAATGCACATTGGTCCAAATCCGCTATGTTAGAATTCAGCTGACTTGTAAAATCAATATCTCCTTCATCTGATCTGATAATTGGTTGATTCCACTTCGAGGTGTGCTCTAGATGAGATGAAAATGTAATCCAAGTGGTTTTTGAGCTGGAACAGTTGGCCTTGGGCTCTTGTGCACTAACAAGTTGCTGCCTCGTTAAAACTTTACCGAGAAAATCCATTGGGATAAAACCACAGTGAAGAAAAAAGAATACAGTCCTTGAAGATGTCTTTATCCATCTCATCATGACCTGAGGAACTCCAATATTGCTTCTTGGTTCGAGTTTCTTCTTTACTTGATCTTGGTTTGGTCTTTTGAGTGTTGGTTTGCTCTCCTCGGCCTCCTCGGCTTGTCTTTGCTCCACATGATTTCTCCCATGGTTGGTGCTAGATTCGATGACCGCATCATAACCTCCCTCTTCAAAAGGTTTTGCCCTCAAAAAACTTGATTACCTGCACATAGATAAATCAAGTTAGTACATTATAATGTACGAGGGTGTAGAATCTTACCTCGGGTTTGATCAAATTTGTGTTCATCGGGTGGCTTCTCCTTGATTTGAATGGTGTCATTGACATTAATATACTCCTTGGCAGCTGGTTTTATAAACACGGGTGCATGTTCCTCATGGTTTTGGCTCTGGTCCAAAAGCATCTTCTTTTCCCATAGAACACCACGGCGAGCTTCTATTGTACCTAGAAATAAATCAACACTTTTGACAAGAAACAAGTGTGTTATGGCAGTCATGGGATAGATATAAAGAGGTAAACATGTTTTGGTTCAAAACATTTCTTTTGCAAGAATTATTGCACAAAGTGTATTAACTACTTGATCCGTTTTTAGATAAGAGTTTGGTTCCCTAGTTTTATTTAGAGGCCATACATTCCACTCAACCCCTTTAGGACTTAACAGGTTTATAATCACCGTACTCAAATTGTTGGAAGCAAATCGAGTAAATGGGATACTTACTTGTTCAAGTGTGTTAAAACAGTCATTGAATCACCAAAAATAAAAGGGTACGTTTCAGTTTGGATCATATCATTAGGAGGCGAAATAATTTCTTTTTTCTCCTTCAGATCAAGTTCTAAGTTTAAATTTATTTTCTCCTTAGAAACTGAATTATCTTCAATGATTTTAGCATATGATAAGTGCATTAAGTCATTCATGGGATCATTAGAATCAGATTTGGGCAGTTTAGCTTGTACCTTTTCATTTGTAGGGGCTGAAACAATTTCTTGATATGAAACTAGGTGTGACGGTTGTAAAGACTCTTCTTGGCAGCTAGGATTAGGTTCACATGTTGCTGCTTTTTGATCTACTTCCATGTTGTTTCCTGCATCAATAACCTTTGGCAAAGACAAGTGTATGACAGTAGAATTGGAAATTCAAAAGTCATCTTAACCGTTTGATTATTTTCAGCCTTTGATTATAAAGGGATAAACCTTTCTATTTTCCTAGCTGGACATGTTGCAGCAATGTGTCCTCTCTTATGACATCTATAACATGTACGTTCACGTAAAGTTTTAGAAGACTTATATTGAAGAGGTGTGCCTTGCGGTTCAAGTATGGTTGTGGAGATCGACTTTTGTTCAACCTCCTTTACTCGAACTGACTGCTTAGCCGTTGTTTTCTTCGTCAAAGTGTTTGAAATCATGTTCTTGGGCTCAGGGCATTAGGAAAACTTTTGCTTACGAACATGTTGCAAGTTTGGTGTAGACATCTCATTCCTTGATGTTGCTTGGTACACGTGCTTGGTGGTGTGATTGCGGGGCTGATACTTCTTTGTAAACTTTCTATACATTCTGGATTTGAGAGCTCCCCAATCAAGGACATTTTTGGTGGTGCAGTAAGCCGCAACATCCTCTCTTAACCACCATTTGTTTGCATCTCCTTCAAGCTTACTAAGGGCATAATACAACTTTTCTTCTTTTGGTATGTTATTTGAATGCAACCACTGTTTCATATTGGTCTCCCACCTCAAATACACCTCAGGGTCCTTGCTAGATAGAACCTGTAAATATTAAAGGACTAGATGTGTAATCACATCTCTTGTTAGTTTGCTTCTTTGGGGCAGCTGGTGTGGATTTAGTTTGCACTTAGTACGAAACAACTCCATAGTTGTGGGACTTCTCTTCACATCTAGGAGGGTTGTATTGATAATCTGTACTTTCATCCTCTTCACAAAAATATGAACTCGCTTGAACACAATTGGCTTGAGAAGTGTAGATATATGGTTCGGTATGTTGCTGACTTGAGTGGTAACAATCTGGTGGCTCTGGTTCGAGACCTCAACATCATTTGGTTCCTCTCCATAGTCAGAATTGGGATAATCTTCGCTGTACCATGGCTGCTCTCCATAACATGGGTCATGGAAATAGAGCTCTTGTTCAAATTCTTCGTGGCTCCAATTGTCTACATGTGAAGGCTCGTATGATGCATCTTCCTCTGAATCTTGCTCCATAGATTTTGCTCCTTGTAGTTGTCTTAAATCTCCTCGCAAAAGAAGGAACAAAAAGAAAAAAAGAATCAATCAAAGCGTATCAAGTAAAGAGGAAAAGAATGAATAATTGGGAAATTAAAAATGATGTAACGAGTTCTTTTCTTTTTTTTTTTTTAAAAAACTTTTATGATGCAAATCTAATGCTCAAATGATAATGTATGTTGAACCAAATATGTGAGATAAAAATGTGAATATGTGATACGCTAAATGTATGTAGGCTAGATGATATAATGTTCGGACAAAATATGAAAATATGCAAATGATGCCAAATGATATAATATAAGGTGAATGGTACAAAAGGAAACGTGGATGTGCTGGTTTTTTTTTTTTTCAATGAATTAAAACTAATATGAGATATGGGGAAACACAGATATGTAAATAAGATTATGCAAAAATATGATACTAAGAAATCGAGAATATGCAAACTAAGGAAACAAACGCAAAAGGCAAGTTAAGAGGGTAAAAAAGAAATCTTTTCTTTTTCAGCTTTGAGGCCGTAAAACAAGCTTCTCCTTTTGCTTCTTCTTCTACCTCAAGGTCCTACAATGGTGGTGACAATCCTAAAACAAGGAAAACCGAAACCGAAAGACAGCGACACAAAAACCAAAGAACAAAGACACGGTGCAACAAGATAATCTCTAATGCAAGGTGTATGGCCAATGGACCTAATACGAAACCTGGGGTAATTTTTTTTTTTTTTTAACGTTTAATAACTAGATGCAACTAATAAAAGAGAGACTAACAAGATTTTTATTTGGTTTTTTATATATCGAAAAGAAAGATGCAACAAAACAGAAAACAAAACAACTTAGCAAAGCAGAAACAAATAACAAAATAGGGATAGGGGCAGAAGAAACCGAAAGTTCAAGAACTTCAGCTCTGATACCAGATGATATGAGACTTGGGGGTGAGTCTCTGGTCCGGATTGGAAGTTTATAAGAAGCTAGCTCGAAGCTCCTTCTCCTTATAAAACTCGCGGTCGAACGGTATGGATGGTTAGACAAGTAGCTCGAAGCACCTCTTGTGAAACCGGTTGAATGGAGTGAAGGGGTTTTGTGACTGAATCCACAATTACACACGACATAAACATCTTGGATCCACAAGCTATTCAATCCGCAAATCACACAAGCAAAGTGAATCCACACTAGACTTGAAATGAAAACACAAAGACAACACTTTGTAAGAAAAACATTTTGTTTATTATATTAAAAAATAAGAGGTGCTTTACAATGAGAATGAAACTGAGCTTTTATAGGCTAACAGAAAAACGGTCCTAATAAGCTAAAACAAGAAAAGAATCGTAAACTTTAAAGATTAGAGCCGTTAGAGACTTTAAGAGAGAATCAGCCACAAATAAGGCAAGTTGCGAGGTGTTTTGAGTCTTGAGAGTGATATATCATGGTTTTTACCCGTCTTTAGCCATGATATAAGTTGTTTTATCGAGTCTTTCTAGTGTTTTTGTATCGTTCTGGAGTCTTTTCAGGTCTTAGCACGTTTGGGACGAAATTGGAGATTTTGGAACCATTTGGAGCTTTTTGGAGCAAACCGAAGAAAGTACCCGTTTTGAAGCCTGAGTATCGATCGACACCATCCCGGTATCGATCGATACCGACGTAACTGACGAAGAAAGTACCCGTTTTGAAGCCTGAGTATCGATCGACACCATCCCGGTATCGATCGATACCGACGTAACTGATGCGGAGATAGAGAGATATCCAAGGAAGAGAATTTTCACCATAAGAAGCCCAATACTTTCCCTTATTTACAAAGAGACCCAGCTCGTGTTTTTAGACCTATTTAAGTAAGTTTTTAGTCATTAGGTCAGGGAAGCAGACTTTACTTTGAACTATTATTCTTGAGCCACCATTGAGATTTGAGAGCTTTTGTGAGGGAGACGGATCCAAGACTCTGTTCATCATAGAGAAGATCCCGAACCCTTGTTTTTATTCTTTTGTTTAATTTCATGATTTATTCAGTTATGTTATTTGTTTCATCTATCATGTCTGAGTAGTCTCATTTTAGGTTTAGGGATTTCTCATATGGATTTCTCTGATTTATGATAATTGATTTGTTAGGGTTCAAAATCTGAATAGTTCTTCACCATAGGTTGTTCTCAAAGCTATTTCTAACCTGATCACTTAGAATATAGAACCTAGATTAATCGATTAGGCACGCGTCGCGTAATCTGATAAAACCTAGGGTGAGCAATTGGATTATCTGCAAAGAGATTTGGTTTAATCGAATTGTGAACATATCAAACTTGAATTGATTGCTGGTTTACTGTGTAGGATTTGCAAAGAGATTTGGAATTTTAGACTTTAGACTTAGTTAGTTTTCGCAACGACAGTTGGTTAACTAGACTTTAGACTTTTGAAGCCTGAGTATCGATCGACACCATCCCGGTATCGATCGATACCGAATCTGAAGAAAATACCCGTTTGAAGTATCGATCGACACCATCGGTATCGATCGATACCGACGTAACTGATGCGGAGATAGAGAGATATCCAAGGAAGAGAATTTTCACCATAAGAAGCCCAATACTTTCCCTTATTTACAAAGAGACCCAGCTCGTGTTTTTAGACCTATTTAAATAAGTTTTTAGTCATTAGGTCAGGGAAGCAGACTTTACTTTGAACTATTATTCTCGAGCCACCATTGAGATTTGAGAGCTTTTGTGAGGGAGACGGATCCAAGACTCTGTTCATCATAGAGAAGATCCCGAACCCTTGTTTTTATTCTTTTGTTTAATTTCATGATTTATTCAGTTATGTTATTTGTTTCATCTATCATGTCTGAGTAGTCTCATTTTAGGTTTAGGGATTTCTCATATGGATTTCTCTGATTTATGATAATTGATTTGTTAGGGTTCAAAATCTGAATAGTTCTTCACCATAGGTTGTTCTCAAAGCTATTTCTAACCTGATCACTTAGAATATAAAACCTAGATTAATCGATTAGGCACGACAGTGCAATTGAGTAATCTGATAAAACCTAGGGTGAGCAATTGGATTATCTGCAAAGAGATTTGGTTTAATCGAATTGTGAACATATCAAACTTGAATTGATTGCTGGTTTACTGTGTAGGATTTGCAAAGAGATTTGGAATTTTAGACTTTAGACTTAGTTAGTTTTAGACGTTGTTAACTATACTTTCGTGTTTGAGTTCAAGAATGGCGCTTAATTGAATTGAACCTTAATTGATTAATTGTTTTTATCATTGATTTCTGAGAATTTCCCTGAGCCTAGTTTCCTTCTATACAAATTCAACCTAAGTTTAATTCGATCATTTGTTTCTCATCAATCATTTGTTTGCTTAATCTGCATCTTTCATCTATTGTGAGTTTTCTTGAGTTCTTGTGTTAGGCCTAACTTTACTGCAGCAACTGCTTTAGTATCATCATAGGGTAATTTGAGCATATCAAATTTGGCGTCAGACTCAAAATTCACCTTTAGAATTTTAGTTGTCGATTTTGTTAAAGTTAGTCGTCGATATCGTCGATACTCCATTGGTATCGATCGACACTGAACGTCTGTTTTTGAATTTTGGTTACTTATTTTCTCGTCTTTTGATTTTCAGGTGTATGCATCAGCGTGCTACCAGGAGAAAGAAGGACACACACTTGATCAATCTCCCATGAGCTAGCGGCTTGAAATCAGACGAAAAAGGACTACAGTTGAGATGGATCTTCCATGGTTTGGTGCATGATGAAGAAGGTAGGCGTCAACCTCAGCAACCTGCCGAGGCTGAACGGACACTTGCGATTACAACCGACGGATAAATTCTATGCCAATCGTGCGATCCGTATTCCACTTTCCGGAGAGGATGACTTTGCTGAAGCCCTCTTACGCTCTTGTTGGACAACACCCTTTCACCGGTCTTTCTCATGAGCACTATGGATCACATCGAGAATTAGGACTTGGTCACCAGTATGAAGTACAATGGAGTACCACATGAATATCTCTTTTGTAAGCTTTTCCATACTCTCTGGTGGAGAGGCAGCTTCTTGGGCAGCTACCTCCCGGATCTCTCTTGCTTGACTTACCAAGAACGCATTCCTGAACAATTTCTATGGCGATGCGAGGTCGGAGGCTCAGGAACAAACTCTCAATTTTCTCAGGTCAAATGAAGCCTCAATGCTTGGTGCGATTCGATCTACGGAGCCCATCACGCTGGTTTCAGTCAGTTCAGGCTCGATCTTTTACGGAGGATTGATTGGCGGTATCAGATGGCACTTTGGATTCTGCAAGCAGCAAGGAACTTCAACACTAGGATTCCAACCGATCTGTGAAGCTGATTGAGAGCAGCAATATCATCTGATTTCGAGCGGAAAGGCTCGCTAGTATTCTGACGGTTCGCGATGCGGGTTGACGAAGTGGACGATGCACAACCTCTTAGTGGGAAGGCAGAGAGAGAATGTACATTTTGCTGAGGAAGTAGAGAACATTGAAAATGAGGCGAGGATGTTAACTACATTGGTGGTTCTGGTTTTGGGGTCAGATTTGTTCTACAATGAACCAAGAAGCTTAACAACATTCAGCAAGTGGTTACAAGTCTGGAGGTAACCAATCTGTTTTGTGCCACTCAATTTGCCCAAACCACTTCAAAGCGGTGATTTTACTCGCCAATATGGTATTCAGCTTACCAACGTATAGTCTGGAGAGTAAAGGCGGAGATCCTCTTGAACAAATTCTGCGGAGCGAAAAGATGTATGGATTTCAATGAAAGCTGGATAATTTATACACTGATCTGAATGGGAGAATCGGCGCTCGAAATCCATCAGAAGATGCTGGAAAATCAAATAAGCTGGACATCGTTGAAGGGAAAGATAGTTCAACCACAGTATGGACATGTCAATGCAATCACTCAGTAGAAGAGGATTTTGAGCCGAGATGACTGTGTTCAGATTCAGTGATACTAGTATCGAGACCTTCCTATCGATCGACACTTCGAGACTTGCTGTAGATTCGAAGTTCAAGATGAAGATAAAATTCCACGCCATGTCATCGATACCTACTGCGTCGACGCACTCCGAGAGCGATATAAACTCCAGTATCGACGACACTCATCGTAATCGATACCCTTCTTCAGCTGAATCAATAACTGAGAAAGGACAGAGATGGTTGAGGAGCGGTATACAAAACCAAAGCTCGAGGCATTGAATACTGCGAGAAGAAACAGACTCAAATTGCTGCCGCGACTCTTTGTGAGAGCAGAGGTTTCTCAAGGATGAGATCGAGCTCACATCAACGCCATAAGTCTAAGAAGTGGAAAGAGTGGTAAATTCAGGAGTTAAAAATCCATAGCTGAAAATCTCGATTTGCTGGAGATGGCGAGTGGGATGCTGAAAATCCCGAGGTCGATCGACACCATCCCAGATCGATCGATCCAGGAATGATCTGGGAGGATGTTGAACCTGTCAGAAAGGTCTGAAGCCGAAGTTGCCTATCCTATTATTCCCAAGCTGAGAGGTAGGGAGGCTGCTGTGAAAGCTTTTGTCAAAAAAATGGTTGCAGGACCTCCGATTCTGACTCACCACCACTAGAGACGATTGACAAAGAGGAAGACCTGGGAAATTTTCAGTTCCATGCTCCATCTGAGTAAACTTCAAGGAGTCTCGTTGACTCGAGTGAAATGTCAACGTCATGAGGCGATTGCAGAGAGATTGAAAGCGATATGAGATCTCTAACACGCTTCTCACATCTGCGATTCTTCTAGCTCACTCCTTACGCTACAATTCTTTGATTACCTGTTAAAATAGGAGATTGTCTGATTCCTACTGATTTTCAGGTTGTGGAGATGAGCCAAGGATCCAAGGTGCCCTTGATTTTGGGAAGACCATTTATGGCTACTGTTGGCGCGATCATGGACACGCCTAATAAGAGAATCTCTTTCTCTTGCATTGACGGAGACGTCTTCTACGATGCCATTCCTTCTGGAGGAGCACCCAGACATGTCTCGTGCATCACCATTGCCTCAGGCGAGACTCTGATGATCGATCTGCTCGATGAGTCTTATGATGAACTAAAGGTCGCAGATGTTTCAAATRAACCCCCCCAACACCCCAAGAAAGTTGTGGAGAAGACCAAGGCAACAAAGAGGAAGGCGACGAGCAAGAAGATCAACGGTGCTAATTTCACTTTGATTCCTCAGAAGTGTGATGGAGATTCGATCGAATATAAGGTGAAGTGCAAGGGAACCTCGAAACCTTTCTCTAAGGCTAGAGTTCTCATTCCTACGGAGATGAAAGAGAAAGAAGAGGATATGATGAGCAAAACTTTGAAGCTGGAGATGTCTGGTTGTGGAGCTTATTTCGGAGTGAGTCCTCCACCTTGTCCTGACTGATATCTTAGCCAAAGTCAAGCTCGTGACATTAAACAAGCGCTTAGTGGGAGGCAACCCACTGGTAAGTCTATAAATATGAGTTTTTGTTTTTGTGTTTTGTTGTGTCTAATCAGGTCGGAGAAGGATGGTCGTTTTGTTCCAGATCGATGATACCACCTTGGTATCGATCGACACCACCGCCTATGGTAACACCTCTTGTTCTTCGACCTATTTCGCTTTTTTTGATTTCTTTCACCTTCTCTGGCTTGATAAACACGGGGAGTTGCTTAAGTCTGGGGAGGTAGTCATACATTGACTTTTTGTTTTCTTATTTATTATATGTTTTTATTGAGTCAAAACCACTTGAAGATCTATCTTTTGCTTGAATTTGTTGTTCTGATTTTGCTTTTGAGTGACCACTGTTACATGATTAGTTTCAGTTCGACTAATGAAAAATCCAAGGGATAACCAAGAGAAATCATGTCTCCAGCAAGGTTCTTCACAAGCTTTAGCCAAATTTTCTTCATCATGCGTTAGTGTTCTTAGAGCTTGATTCATCATTCATATCTGGCTAAGGAACCCATCATGCTTGAAAATTGTGGTATATCTCTCCCGTGAAAATTGTTGGATACATATTTGCGTTAAAACAGGTAAAATMTATATAAAAGATGAAATGATTTCCGCCGAGTAGAGGGGTAGGAAAATTTCCTATGACCCCATTATTCTACTTGGATAAGGAATGATCACACGAGAGCCTGAAGTGAGGGGTAGGAAAATTTCCTATGACCCCATTATTCACCTAAGACTTTTGATACATTGAGAGGGTAAGAACCGGGGATTCGGTAGCAAACACTATCAATACTCGCGTTTCGGACCTTGATTTGTGTATGCTGTTCAGATATACCTGCGTTATGAAAATCTAATAAGAACTGATTATGAAATAAGTCTGGGGGAGATGAATACCGGGAAGCAATAAATGTTGTTGAATAAATGGTTCTTTGGCTATGATATTGTATGTGCAAGAATCTAGAAAGTTCTTGAACACTGATTGCAGCGATGAAACTGGCGATGAGAGCTTGGGTGAATATTGGTGTGAGATAGTAAGTGAAATCTTGGGAAGTCAGTTCCTAGAGAAGTACATGGTGGTTAGATGGAGCTGATCAGCAGAAGGGCGCTTGGGAAAAAGGGCCATTACAGCGATTTCGGTAACAGTTCAGATCTCTAAGGTTTTTCAAACCTCTTTCTCTAACTTAGTTTTCTGTTTTGCTTGAGGGCAAGCAAAAGGCTAAGTCTGGGGGAGTTGATATATCATGGTTTTTACCCGTCTTTAGCCATGATATAAGTTGTTTTATCGAGTCTTTCTAGTGTTTTTGTATCGTTCTGGAGTCTTTTCAGGTCTTAGCACGTTTGGGACGAAATTGGAGATTTTGGAACCATTTGGAGCCTTTTGGAGCAAACCGAAGAAAGTCGCTTAAGCCTGAGTATCGACGACATCCCGACGATCGATACCGAATCGACGAAGTACCCGCTTTGAAGCCGAGATCGATCGACAACTGCGCGGAGATAGAGATATCCAAGGAAGAGAATTTTCACCATAAGWAGGCCAATACTTTCCCTTATTTACAAAGAGACCCAGCTCGTGTTTTGACCTATTTAAGTAAGTTTTTATCATTAGCAGACTTTACTTTGAACTATTATTCTCGAGCCACCATTGAGATTTGAGAGCTTTTGTGAGGAGACGGATCCAAGACTCTGTTCATCATAGAGATCCCGAACCCTTGTTTTTATTCTTTTGTTTAATTTCATGATTTATTCAGTTATGTTATTTGTTTCATCTATCATGTCTGAGTAGTCTCATTTTAGGTTTAGGGATTTCTCATATGGATTTATCTAATTTATGATAATTGATTTGTTAGGGTTCTGAAATTCACCAGGTTGTTCTCAAAGCTATTTCTAACCTGATCACTTAGAATATAGAACCTAGATTAATCGATTAGACGCATGCAATTGAGTAACTGATAAAACCTAGGGTGAGCAATTGGATTATCTGCAAAGAGATTTGGTTTAATCGAATTGTGAACATATCAAACTTGAATTGATTGCTGGTTTATGTAGGATTTGCAAAGAGATTTGGAATTTTAGACTTTAGACTTAGTTAGTTTTGGGTTAACTATACTGTTTGAGTTCAAGAACGGCGCTTAATTGAATTGAACCTTAATTGATTAATTGTTGTTTATCATTGATTTCCTGAGAATTTTCCTGAGCCTAGTTTCCTTCTATACAAATTCAACCTAAGTTTAATTCGATCATTTGTTTTCTCATCAATCATTTGTTTGCTTAGCACAATCTGCATCTTTCATCTATTGCGTGAGTTTTCTTGAGTTCTTGTGTTCGACCCCTAACTTTACTGCAGCAACTGCTTTAGTATCATCATAGGGTATTAATTTGAGCATATCAGAGAGCTTGGGTGATTTGATCCTCACATCGGACCCGATGATCGCATCAGACCGTGACGGGTCAAACCTTGGATTGGAGATGCTCATGCTACTGGAGTATGCTGAAAGGTTGGAATGGAGCACTAAGGGAGATCCAAGAGAGCCATCCAACATGATCGTGCCAAGCCCCGAGCCCTAAGATTGAGACAAGTTTACCGCGTGGACCGGTCTGGACCCGACGAGCACCACTTGGACCGAGAGCTCATGGACACCAAGCTTTGGGAGAAAAGCATTATGTATCCTCACTCATCATTAGTGAGAACACGCTCTAAGACTTTAGGTGAAGTAAGACACTCTTTTCCTATCCCTAGTTTTCCCGCTTTTGGGTTTTTATAGGGAAAAATTTTAACGAGGTCCAAAAAGTCTAAAGCATCATATCTCTTCTCCCTTGTGTGTTTGACTTGGAAACATATATGACAAGTCTAAATACATAAGAGATATGATCATATCTACAAGGAAGACTTCTACTTATGTTTTCCTTGTTCTTTATTGCTTAAAACTTGTCTTTTCCTTTTTGAGTTTATTTAAGGGGTTTAATTAATGTAATGATGGGCCTAGATATCAAGCCTTGTCCTAAATTGGCTTAGGCCCATACATCATGTATTTGCCCTAACTGTAAGCCTATATAAGGCAAGCTATTCTCTCATTAATAATTAAGCAATCTTCAAATCAAAAGTTTACAACCTTGTTGCTAGTCTTGAGACTAGGGTTTCTCTTAGGTATTGAGGTTGGTCCTCTACCTTCGGGAGTGCCTGTATCAAAGGGAAATCCATCCCCTTTGTGGTGCCTTCACTATCCACCAGTTGCTTCACTACCATCATCACACCATCATCCACCATTTCTGCCCCATACCGCCTCCTTTCCATCCGTTTTCTCTTTTGGTTGTTTGAGTTGTGGATCGAGTTTTCCTTGGTGCTTCTAGGCGTGTATTATCTGGTATTAGAGCTAAAAGCTTCTAAAGGTTGTATCTTTCCATCATCTTTCCTCTCTTGTTTGCTTTTGTTGGATCTAAAGGAAGAAACTTGAAAAAGTTTTCATTTTGGGTCCGATTTGGTGTTTTGTGTTTGTTTGG
Organism: Boechera stricta; assembly: GCA_018361395.1. Classification (NCBI taxonomy): domain Eukaryota; kingdom Viridiplantae; phylum Streptophyta; class Magnoliopsida; order Brassicales; family Brassicaceae; genus Boechera; species Boechera stricta. The sequence goes on from CM031541.1 coordinate 7,264,052, forward strand.
TGTTTTAGATCTATTGTGTGTGAGTTTTCTTGCATGCTTAGGTTGTTTAGAGTCTTGTGTGCTGTAGATCTATCGTTGTTCTTGCATTTTCATCAAAGAAAACCCATAAAAAGTATATCTTGCATTCGTTCATATCTAGTTAACTAGTTGGTGTTCTGTTTTGTGTTCTTGTGCTTTAGGTTGATAGATCCGAGTTCTCAGGGTAGAAAGCATATTAAGGCTGTTTAAAAAATCATGTCTTGCTTGTTGAGTAGCCATTGTTAACTTGCTGTTATTTTCGCCTCCATTGCTAGCTAGGGGAAGAAGAAGATAAGCTTTTGCTAATTTTAGTAAAGTTAAGAATAGACAATGGTCCCCTTGTTGCGTTTTGGCCAGCTCATGATTGTGTGGTCCTTGTGTGAGTTTGCTTTTGTCACCAGCTCATTTGTGAAATCTCATTTGAATTTTGAACGTTGGCTTAGTAATTTAAAACGTGTGGATTTTTGCCACTCATGTCATCTTTTGTCATCTTTTGTAATTTAAAACATTTAAAACGTCCCAAGTCATCTTTTGTGCCAACTCATGTGTTTTAATTTTTGTGGTCTTTGCTGCTTTATTTCCAACTCATCTAATTGTTTCAATTTGGAAAATCTGAACGTTGAGCATCATTTAGGAGCGTGTGTTATTAGATATTATGTTGAACCGGTTTTGTGAAAATAAATTGAATAAATATGAAAGTTTTCTGGTTTGGTTTGTTTGCTTGTTATTGTGTGCACCATGACTTTTAATTAATGAGCGTTGAATACTGCTTATTAAACGTGCACCACTTGATTTTTTTTTAATAATCTTGCTTATTCCATCTTGAACAAAATTAAAAATCTGAATCACTAAAAGTCTTTCTCTTGTGTTTGTAGAACGAGGTACCCTAATGACAAACACTTGAGATCAACATGATCTTACGAGTCATGTCTGAAGCGTATGAAGACATGAATGATTTATACACCTCTAAAGCTGATTGGGGTGCAGGTTCAGATCAAAATTGGTGGGAGATGATGGAAAAGCTGAATTTGAAATTAGTAATAGAGAAGGGGAAGAACGAGGAGAAGATTACCACGTTAGACCCCATATCCGCTACCCTTCTATGAGTTGTGTCATCACGCATCAAGACGAGCTTCAAGTAGAGAACGAGTCCCCATCCGGTCAACAACAACAACGGGCTCCGTTTCACCTCATGTGATACCCAAGTCACTCATTTTCTCCGGTTCTAGCAAAGACCCCGAAGTATATCTAAGATGGGAGACCAATATGAGGGAGTGGCTGCGAGCAAACAACATTCCAAAGGAGCGTAAGCTATCCTATGTCATTGCAAACCTAGTAGGGGATGCTATAAGTGGTGGAAGCGAGAAAAGGCTTTGCACAACAAACCGATATATGATTGGGGAGAGTTAAAGGTATGGATGTATAGGGAGTGTGCAATAAAGTACCAAGCGAACAAGACAAACCCCAAAACTGAGCATAGTCACGCCCACCTATCTAAGAGAGTGCTTGTTAACCACTCGGCGAATCCACAAACGGAAAAGAGATCTCAACAAGTTTCAACTCAAGCACCCCCACCAAATGTCAAACCCTTCATTGTGTTACAAGGAAAACAAGCTGATGAAAAGCTTGCAATGGTTCAGACCTTGACCCAAATCAGTTCACTAATCCAAGACCTTAGAGCTCAAGTAATACAAACCGAAAGATTTCCTCCAAATCCTAAACATTCAAAGACCATGACGATACCTTTGATGAGTTCAAAGGAGGCTGAGGAGAGTCCCGGGTTAGTAGAGTATCTCATGGATCAAAAAGAAGACCCAAGTGAAAGAGATAGTGAAGAGGTCTACACGGGTGAAGAAGAATATTCTGTGTCAAATAAGCTTTCGGTCCGACACCAAGTCAAAAGGGCCATGAAATTGAGGCTGAATGATCATGGTACTGGAATTAATGAGGGAGTCCAAGGTGTTTCCTTTCTCAAGGAAGAGCCATTGGAGGCGCTACAACACACCAACTCAACCCATCAACAAGAGTGCAACCAAGACTTAACCGAGGAGCAAAATGGGTTGTGTTTGAGGCCTATGGTGGCTCCAAGTTGGTTCTGATTGTGGGGGCTTTGGTGAAGTCCATTCTGGGAAAAAATGAAATCTTTGGAGGCTCCTAGATGGCTTCCAAGTCGTAGCTCCTCGGCGCACTAGTTTCAGCCCAAGGTCCATCTTTCAAGCTCTATAACCACTTTCACCAAACCCAAGGTCCATCTTTCAAGATCCATAACCACTTGGATTACACCTTTACCTCACTTGAAGAGCCTCTGGAAAAAGTTTCAGCCCAAAGTCGGTTCACATGAAGAAGTTATGAATTTTACAAGAAGAGTGAACTACGACTTTACCGGTTTGGACGTGTGCGCCTTTAATGGAGGATTCCAACCAGACCTGAAGGAATTAATTTATAAGGTGAATATCTATAGAATCCTAACTCAACAAGGATTCTTGGAAAGCTTGATTCAGGTCGAAAGGAGCTTGGAGTCGGGAGTTATTAATTTTTCAAGCCGAGAGCTGCTGAATGGGCCTTATCGAGAGATTTTCACTTTGGGCGCTCTTCAAACTTATGTGTGGCATCCAAGAGAATGTCAACCACTAAAGGGAACTTGTGTTAGTGCTCCCATGCCCCATGACCAACCAAAGATCAAGTGGGTTCAATTCCACTTCAACTCTTCTCACCGGTGCTTAGTTGGTAAAGCACTCGAGGGCAAACTAGTGCGCCGAGGAGCTACGACTTGAAAGCCATCTAAGAGCCTTCAAGGATTTCATTTTTGCCCAGGATGGACTTCACCAATGCCCCCACCATCAGAACCAACTTGGAGCCACCATCTCTCGAAGTCTATAATGAAATGGCTCGTTTTTAACCATCGGTCCGATCGTTATCATCTATGGGCTGAACTCTTATCTACTCATAAAGAACCGGACCAGGTAAGTAACACCCTAACTTATCTCACCTCTTATGATCCTAGGGCTGTGTTAGAAGAACTATTATGTCTACGATTGGTTGAGAAAAGTTTAGAGGTTACAAGGCATGAAAAGAGAAAAACTGAAATTGTTTTCTATCTTCTAAGACGAGTGATTCCACATGCCTTTGTTGTATCGGTTTGAGTGCTTTCATGACTTCCATAACACACTTGTGTCTTCTCAAAAGTGTGAAAGTCATTGCAGGTACAATGGAAGGGTTCACGAAGAATAGAGGAGCCACACGCACTTACCAATTTAAAGAGGAGCCACCCGATTTCGGATTTTCACTCAAGGCCATCAAAAAGCTTCAAGGTAAGTCTCATTCACTTTCTACCTTATATGAGTCTGAGTTCGTCATTTGTGGTGTAGGTACCATGGTTGTTTGGAGGTCCAAACCTTTTGAAGGGGGAGGGGATGATGTGATCCTCACATCCGACCTTATCAGTACATCGGACCGGGACGGGTCAAACCTTGGATTGGAGATGCTCGTGCTACTGAAGGATGCTGAGAGGAAGGAATATAGCACTAAGGGAGATCCAAGAGAACCATCCAACATGATCGTGCCAAGCTCCGAGTCCTAAGATCTAGATAAGATTACCGCGCAGACAGGTCCGGACTCGACGAGCACCACTTGGACCGAGAGCTCATGGACACCAAGCTTTGGGAGCAAAGCTTTATGTGTCCTCACTCATCATTAGTGAGAACACCCTCTAAGACTTTAGGTGAAGTAAGAAACTCTTTCCCTATCCCTAGTTTTCCCGCTTTTGGATTTTTATAGGGAAGGGTTTTAACGAGGTCCAAAAAGTCTAAAGCATCATATCTCTTCTCCCTTGTGTGTTTGACTTGGAAACATCTATGAAGAGTCTAAATACATAAGAGATATGATCCTATCTACAAGGAAGACTTCTACTTATGTTTTCCTTCTTCTTTATTGTTTAAGACTTGTCTTTTTCTTTTTGAGTTTATTTGAGGGGTTTAATTAATGTATTGATGGGCCTAGATATCAAGTCTTGTCCTAAATTGGCTTAGGCCCATCCATCATTTATTTGTTCTAATTGTAAGCCTTTATAAGACAAGTTACTCTCTCATTAATAATTAAGCAATCTTCAAATCAAAAGTTTACGACTTTGTTGCTAGTTTTGAGATTAGAGCTTCTCTTAGGTATTGAGGTTGGCTCTCTACCTTCGGGTGTGGCTGTATCAAAGGGAGATCCATCCCCTTTGTGGTGCCTTCACTATCCTCCGGTTGCTTCACTACCATCATCACACCATCATCCACCATTTATGCCCCATACCGCTTCCTTTCCATCCGTTTTCTCTTTTGGTTGTTTGAGTTGTGGATCGAGTTCTCCTTGGTGCTTCTAGGTGTGTATCATTGGGTGTAAATTGGTGGTGTCTTGGAAGCATCTGGATGGTTTGAAGAGTCTCAAACTCGAGCTCATACTGAAAAGGAAAGAGCTGTTGTGTGAATTCATTGATTGTGCATAGTGTGAACGCGTCCAATTTAGAAAAGTCACAGTGTGAAAGGATCATCCGGTTTAGAATTTGAATTACTTCCACATTTGATCTCGGTTTGGTATGATTCTGATTTGTGGAGCTTCTTTGATGGATCAAGATTCCATACTAGGTTGGTTTGCAGCCTATACTCTTCTGGTTCGACCATAACGTTCCAAACAGTGCACGTAGGTCCAAATCGGGTGAGTTCAGATTTACCTGATTTGTAAAATTCATATCTTCTGATTCTGAGTAGGTCTTGACCTGATTCAAACTCTCAGAGCTTTCATTTTGAGTCAAAATTCCAGATAATGTCTCTTCATTGCTTGGTTCTTCGTGGTCTGGCCGGAATCCTCCAGATAAAGCACATTGGTCCAAATCCGCTATGTTAGAACTCAGCTGACTTGCAAAATCAATATCTCCTTCATCTGATCTGATAATTGGTTGATTCCCCTTTGAGGTGTTCTCTAGATGTGATGAGAATGTAATCCAAGTGGTTGTTGAGCTGGAACAGTTGGCCTTGGGTTCTTGTGCACCAGCAAGTTGCTGCTTCGTTAAAACCTTACCGGGAAAACCCATTGGGATAAAACCACAATGAAGGAAAAAGAGTAAAGTCCTTGAAAATGTCTTTATCCATCTCATCATGACCTGAGGAACTCCAATATTGCTTCTTGGTTCGAGTTCCTTCTTTACTTGATCTTGGTTTGGTCTTTTGAGTGTTGGTTTTTATGAACTCGAGTTCCTTATTTCCTTCTTTACGGGGAAATGATGCAATAACCATATAATTTTTATGTAGATCTAAGACTAGGAATTTATGTTTTATTAATAAGTTCTTCTTTCGAGTTTTAGGTGTACTAACGAATTTGTTAGAACAACTAAAGAGGATAAGAAGAGACGAGATAAGATGTATAAGCAGAGAAACGAGCTATTTTTTTCGGATATGAGCCCAGAGAGACTGTGAATGTCATGACACTGAGAAACGGTAAAAGACTAAAGCAAAACACATCAACGAGTATATCCGAGAGCCATGTCAGACCGGTGCATCGACTAGATAAGATTGATGCTCTGTATACCGAAAGACCACATCGAGCAAACTGGTCTGATTCCATCCCTGCCTGAAGTACCGGACCACTACATTGACCAAATACGGTCGATGCTGCTGCCATCCTTCACTCTCATCGACCCCATCGTCAGCTTGATCAGCCCGATGCCATTGCTGCCCCAATGGCCAGACACCAGTATCGACCAAATCAGGTCGATATCTGCAGTTTTGGGCAGATACTTCGACCTATTGACGTCGATTGATGTGGACATCGTACATGTCATCACGCGGGATGAGGACAAGGACCATGGGACAACACAAGAGCTCACGGTGCCAAGCCTACCAACTCGAAGAGTGACTAGAAACGTCCTCAAAAGTTACCAAAAGGAGGTCCACGCCTACCTACAAAGGCTCAAGGAGCATGGTGGAAAAGAGACGTCATCAGAGCCGTCGGGATACATTGTGAGCGGACAAGCCGAGCAAGTGGACACTTGCTCACAGACACTCAGCTTTGGGAGCAAATCCTTGTGTGTCGTCACTATCTCTAAGTGAGGACACCCGTCAAGACCTTAGGTAAAGTATTGTACTTTTTCCCTACTTCTACTTTTACCACATCGGGTTTCCAGAAAAGGGTTTTAATGAGGCAAGAAACACCTAGGGCATCACATCTCATCTCCCTTGTGTGTTGACTTGGAAACCTCTATGACATGATAAATACACAAGAGATGTGATTCTATCCCCCAAGAAAGACCCTTACATATGTCTTTCTTTTCTTTGCTTATGAGACTTTATGTGCCTTTTGTGTTTAGGCTTGTTTAGAGTTATTAATTAGGCCCAAGTTCAAGCTTGTCTAATTATTGGCTTGGGCCCATTTGGACTTCTCTAAAGCCTACTTGTAGCCTATAAAAGGTAACTCTTTCTTATTTTTACAATTAAGCAATCATTACCCAAATTTTTAAAGTTGTCAACTTTATGTCTCTAATCTATTGAGGTTGCTCTAAATTAGGTTTTTCTAAGAGTGATTGAGTGTGTCTCTTACTCTAAGGATCTAGGCAGTATCAAAGGTTCTCCATCACCTTTGTGCTTCGCTTATCACTCCCCCCTTGTAGCCGCCGTAATACTCTCCAACCCATCTCCCAACTTCACCTTGGATTGAAGATCTTCTCCTTGGTCTAGTTCCCATCCGCCTCTCAGCTTAAACCTGGTCGAAGTCTTCCAATTCGAGTGACCCTTGTTCATGTTCAAACTTGGTCCATCCGTCCTAGTCTCCAAGCTCCCCAACCAACTACGACGCCAAGCTATTGCCGTGACACTAGATCACCGAGACTTCACTAAACCGGAGCTGTCTTTGTACAGATCTTAGCTGACTTCAAGGGTGGAGATTGTGAGACCACACCATTTGGTATTAGAGCTAAAGCTCCTACTAAAGGTTGTGTCTTTCCTTCTTTGTCTCTTAGTTTTGATTTTTTAAAGTTGGAAGCTTGGAAATGTTTGAGTCTTTGTTCTTTCTTGTGTGTTCTTGTTGCTTAAGCTGTTAGTTTCTTTTGTCTCTTGCTGTTGTTAGGTTGTTTAGTTTGGAACCTAGGATGATGCATGAGGTTGTTGATTTGGGTAGCCATTGTTGATAGCTTGAGATAGAAGGGGTCCTATTTGCTAGATTAGGAAAGTTTAAGGTTGTACCCTTTTGTTTTTTGTTTGCTTTTTGCTTTTAGGTTGCTTTTGTGTCCTTGCTTTTGTGCTGGCATATTGTGGTCCTAGACCGTATCCTTTGTGCTTGAAATTTGAATTTTTAAGGATCATAACCCCATTTAAAACGTTGACTAAGGAGCTTGGTAACAAAAATTTATATTTTGGCGCCGAGAGTCTCATTGTTCGGTTTTGAAGAGAGTATTTATGATTTTTGTTTCGTTGGTTGTGTTTTGCAAGGTGATTGAGGGACCATAGCTGAGCCACCTGATCTCACCACTATCTTGACCAACATTCAGAATCGTCTTGAGCAACTCGAGCGAGTTGACCGTGTATAACCTCTACGGAGACAAGCGCCTCCACCGGTTCATGATCCCGTGATTGATGATATCTCCAAAGAGGAATATTTTCAGCCTCCACCACCAAGGAGAGTGAGGCCTAGGGTATGAGAGATTATGGGGATAGAGATGATCAAGATCAACCTAGAGTTCATTCCCCAAGCCTTAAGTTAACGGCTCCCACTTTTGCGGGAAAAGTTGACCCGGAAGCATATTTAGATTGGGAAAGAAGAATGGACCATGTCTTTGAGGTCTATAACTATGATGAACTAAGGAAAGAAGGATTGGCTGCCCAACTCACTGATCATGCCCTCACATGGTGGGATAGAGATGCGGCCAAGAGAAGAAGAAATGGAGAAGGACCGGTTCCATCATGGGAAATCATGAAGTTCATGAAGAAAGGAAGATATGTGCCTCCACAATACCACCGAGAACTACAAAAGAAGTTTTGAAAGCTTACTTAAGGGAGTAAGAGTGTGGAAGAGTACTATTGGGAGTTTGAGCATCTAAGAAACCGTCTTAACTTAGAAGACACCAAAGAAACACTAATGGCTCAATTTCTTGATGGACTCCAAGACTGCATTGCTAACAAAGTAGAGATGCTAAACTACAATGATCTTAATGAGCTACTACACTTGACTACTCAAGTAGAGGGTCACATCAAGAAGAAGAACCGAACCAAGGCTGCTACAAATCCTACTTGGAAGACACAAGCTTCGGGTTCTAACTCCGCCGCCACCAAGTACACAAACAAGGGCAAAGCGCCAGCCACCGATTCTAGAGTTCCTTCTAAACCGCGTGAACCTTCCAAGGAGCCTAGAAGTGATCCAAGAGGAGCCCCTACTGGTCCCAAGACACGTGACATTGTTTGCTACAAGTGTAGAGGATGGGGACACTATGCTAGAGAGTGTCCAAGCCCGAGGGTTATGATCATTACTCCTTCGGGCGAGTATGAGTCCCAAGACGAAGAAGAACCTCAAGAAAAAGATGAGAGCACCGAGGAAGAGGTTGAGTATTCTGACGTGGGAGAGTTACTTGTCACTATGAGGGTCCTTAGCGCCGTTCAAGAATCGGAAGAGGTCACTCAACGCGAAAATATCTTTCACACATGGTGTACGGTAAAAGGGAAGGTTTGCTCTCTTATTATTGATGGTGGTTCTTGCACAAATGTGGCTAGTTCATACATGGTAGAAAAGTTGCAATTAGAAACCACTACGCATCCTAAGCCTTATAAACTTAGATGGCTAAATGATAAGATGGAATTGAGGATTGGTGATCAAGTTAGGATCTCATTTAGCTTTGGTAAGTATTGTGATGATGTTCTGGGCGATGTGGTTCCAATGCAAGCCACTCATCTTTTGCTAGGTAGACCTTGGCAATTTGATAAGGAAGTCACTCACCATGGTAGAACTAATCATTATACCTTCTTGCATAATAAGAAACGAATTAGTCTAGCCCCATTGCTTCCATCTCAAGTGCATGAAATGCAACAAAAATTTGCTAAAGAAAAGATCATTGCTAAGACTAATTTCCTTATAGCTCCTTGTGACATTAGAAGGTCTCTACATGATGATACTTGTAATGTTTTGCTAATGGTCTTCAAAGAAATATTGAGTGTAGGTGAAGTCACAGTGGAATTACCCAAGGAGGTACAATAAGTCTTTCAGGAAGAGCTACCCATGGGATTACCACCTCTAAGGGACATTGAGCACCAAATCGATTTCGTACCTGGAGCCCAACTTCCAAACCGAGCGGCCTACACAGTGAATCCTAATGAGGCTAAAGGGATTGAGAAGCAAGTGAGAGACTTGACGGATAAAGACGACCTGTGAGAGAGCCTAATCCCGTGTGCCATGCCGGTCTTGTTGGTACCAAAGAAAGATGGGTCTTACTGCATGTGCGTCGATTGTAGGGCCATCAACAATATTACAATCAAATACCGTCATCCCATGCCTTATAGCATCGTATTTTACACGCTTTTATGCTTTATAATAAGTTAGTTTTAGCCTTTATAACTAACATTTAGTGTAGAATTAGTGTTTTTGCATGTGATTATATGTTTTTAGGTACTTGGAGCTAAACATGAGTGCTTGAGATGTTTTTGGAGCCCACTAAAGCCTTCGGGAAGATTGGTGACATTGCTTGGTTCGTACATATTCAGAGAAGGATTTCACAGAGTCAGAAGAGGACAATATCGACCTGTGGGGGTCGATATCATGCCCATAGAATTTTCTGAAAGGAAGAATCAATCTGTCGAAGAAAGGAACTCAATATCGACCCTAGCATTGGCCAATCAAGGTAGATGCTGGCCTCCGAAAAAGATGGAAAAATCCTTACGTGGCAAGATATGATTCGGGCAACTTGTCATTTGGAGGTTTAGGCTTCCAAGAACAAGATAAGGACAAAATGGAGAGATCTAAGAAACCCTAGTACTATAAAATAACTTGTAATCTCACTAGACAATACACAACTTTTCATACCCTAGATACACATCTCTTATCCTTGTACCCACTATTTCATATCTAATAAAGAGTTCTTATTTTACTTCTTCTTTTCTGTTTTATGATATGTCTGCATTTTATATGGTTTTAGCTTGCATTATTCATTCATTTAGCCTTGTTTAATAGCTTGTTCTTAGCATTTATCTCTAGTTTTGCACACTTAGAGTGTTTTGCATTAGATTTGCATACATCTTGCATATTTGGCTTGTTACACGTACTTTCAGGCGATTTTGGAGAAGTCAGACTCGAAGCCGTCTAGGACATCTGACTCGAGCACGTATGGTCAAGACGAGGAGTCGAGCTAAGGCAGGAGATGGTGCAGAAGCAGACTCGAGCACCTATGCTCGAGCCAAGGGGTCGAGCTGAGGCGAAAGACGGCGTCTTGGAGAATTTTGGCCGAGCTCGAGCACACCTGCTCGAGCTCCATGATCGAGCTCAAGATAAAAGAGGAGTCTTGGAATTCTCGGGTCTAGCTCGAGCCCATACGATCGAGTAGGAGGGTCGAGCTCAACACATAAAAATGCAATCTTGATTTCACCAGCTCGAGCACACCACTCGACCAAGACAGGCTCGAGCTGGACCTTATCCTGCACATATTTACCATTTTGCCCATGACGTTTTAGGGTTTTTAGGACTTAGTATAAATACCTAATGTTGGATTAAGACTTCTAAGTTTAGTTTTTAACCTAATTTTCGAGTTTTTCAAGTGTTCTTCATCTGTTCTTGCTTCCTGGATCCTGTATCTTTGATTCTACTGAGTATTTGTGTTTGAATCTTCCTATTCTATCTTTTCTCTTCCTTATCTCTCTACTTATGCAAGTTATTTTGATTTCTGGGTTTATGATTATGCTGTTCTTCATGTGTTCTGAGTAGTCATTAGGGTTCTTGAGGATGGGTTAGATTAGGTGTGGAATCTTAGTCTCTTAGGTGGTTTAAGTGTAGATTGTTTGATTTCTAAATTACTTAATGCTAATTTCTCTCTGATCAATTGAGATTAGAACTTAGGTGTTTTTCCACTAAGTTGTTTGATAAAATGCTTGACTGAACTGATGTTAGAGATTTGCATACCTAGCCTAAGGGAATTGTCTAGGTGTTTATTGACAATATTGAACTGAATCTTAATGCCTGCTAGTAGATTTCGCCAAGGGATTGGGTCTGAACTGGTCTAGCTTGAGGTTACTTATCACGAGTGGACTTAACTGGTTGTGATGTTTGATGTCTGGAATAGCTTGATTGAGTTTTGTTAGACCACCTGGGTAGGCAAGAGGACACACGAGTCGATTATCCCATCCTTAGGAACTTCTCTTGCATTGATTGATTTCTCTTTTARTCCTATACGTTGTTTCTRTTTCTGTTAGTATCTGCTAGTCCTAGATAGTATCTATTTTATTTTCTATCTTCAGCCTCTGTCTAGGTTGTTAGACTCCTATACGCTTTTTGCTTGGCTTGACTTGAATGGCTTGATCTCATCCTTTTTGGTTAATATCTTCACCCTTATGGATTGACACCTTACTATACTACAACGAAACCTTGGTCTAGTAAGAAATTGACCTATATCAATTTGGCGCCGTTGCCATTTGGGTGTTGTTTGTTACATTTCGGATTTCAAATCATTCTAGATCAAGTTCTTTTCTATCTACTTTGTTACTTACTTTGATTTTCTTTTTCTGTCTTTGGTGTGCAGGACGTGTCTTGACTCGAGCCCCTAGCTCGAGCCCAGCAGATCGAGTCAGCCTAGCTCGAGCCCAGCGGCTCGAGTCCGTCTATCTCGCCCACGTCTGCTCGAGTCTACCATCGCGTCCTGTTCCCCCTGCATGCAAACGAGATCGAAAGGAAGTCAGAACCTCATTCGCTACCTCGACAACATCCACAAGCTACCACAACAGTTGAGAGAGCAGCGAGAACATCTCGGAGTAGATCACCGGGATCCCGTAGAAATGGCTGATGATAACCCACCGCCGCATCCTGAACAGATGTTACCTCCGCGAAGGCCCCGTTTGATAGGAGCAGGAGACGCTCCTAATACTCATACCAACAGACAAGGGATTGTCCCTCCTACAGTCCAGAACAACAATTTCGAGATCAAGAGCAGTTTGATCGCTATGGTGCAGAACAACAAGTTTCATGGACTGCCTATGGAAGACCCTCTTGATCACCTGGATGAGTTTGATAGGCTCTGCAGCCTTACCAAGATCAATGGTGTCAGTGAAGATGGTTTCAAGCTGAGGCTTTTTCCCTTCTCTCTTGGTGACAGAGCCCATCACTGGGAAAAGACTCTACCCCATGGTTCTATCACTTCATGGGATGACTGCAAGAAAGCCTTCCTTGCCAAGTTCTTCTCCAACGCCAGGACAGCGCGCTTGCGGAATGAAATCTCTGGATTTACTCAGAAGGATGGTGAAAGTTTCTGTGAATGCTGGGATCGCTTCAAGGGCTACACTACTCAATGCCCTCACCACGGTTTCAGCAATGAGTCACTCCTTAGCACTCTCTACAGAGGCGTTCTCCCGAAGGTCCGCATGCTTCTAGATACCGCCAGCAATGGTAACTTCCTCAACCAAGATGTTGATGCTGGCTGGGCCCTTGTGGAGAACCTAGCACAATCTGATGGTAACTACACTGCTGAGTATGATAGGAGTGTCCGGCCAAGTGTTGCTACAGATGATCAGACTAGGGCCATCAAGGCCTTGACTGCTAAGTTGGATCAATCGCTACAGCGAAGAAACAGTTCACTTTGCTCTGAGGATACAGTTTTTCAGGTTCAAGATGGGAGGATGATGGTCAGAGGAGATCAGCTATGTGCAGAATCGGGTCAGTACAACAAAGGTTTCATCAACTACAAGAATAACCCGACGCCCTATAGAGTACAACGTTGCTAACCCTCGTGATCGTCTACCCACCTCGCAACAAACTCAGTCCAAGCCTTTTGTTCCCTACAATCAGCAACAGAACTTTGCTCCTAGGCCGCACTATCAGACTCATCATCCGTACAGGAGCCCCGTGTCCACCACCGGTTTTCAGTCTCACCACGCCGCCTTCTACCGCCCAGTCAACAGACAAACAACTTGTGCAGCAACTCCTACAAGCAGCTGGTGCAAAGCCAAGAAGTTTGGTGAAATTAAAACTCAGATGGACTACACTTACAATGATCTTAACAGCAAGATTTAGTCCCTACAATCCAAGATTCGGTCCATGGAAGGCAAAACCGCTTCTTCCTCTAACTCTTCCCAACTCCCAGGAAAAGCAGTACAAAACCCTAAGGACTATGCTCACATCAATGCCATCACTTTGAGGAATGGAAAGGAGTTACCTGAAAGGGAAGGACCTCCTACAATCACGAGGACAGTGAAGATCAAGATGGGGAGGATTTGGTTTCCAAAACCACAAGACAAGAGTTTTACTCCTGCCGCCCCAACTCGACCAGTACTCGAGCTGCCGCCCGCACGCTCGAGCCCACAGCCGAGCGTATGGGTCAAGACAGCCTACCTCCTGCACTCCAAAACTGTGATTTCAGAGGAAAAGAAGGCATCTTATATCCCTCCTCCCTACAAGCCCAAATTGCCTTTCCCAAAGAGGTTTAAGGACTTAATGGAGAAACATAAGCAAATCTTTGATAAGCATATCAAGGAAGCTGAGATCAGGTTGCTCTCTCATTGATGCCTTCTCCATGGTACCGCCTTGAAGTTTGATGCAGTAGCTGAGAAAGACAAGAAAGTTCAGGGTATGGTGTCTATCGAGGAGCACATCATTCAAAGAGTCGTCAAAGAGAAGTTAGGCGACCGGTTCTTTCACTCTACCGTGTTTCTCTAGGTCCATTGGTTTTCAAAAGTCTCTCGTGATCTTGGAGCATCTATCGTCTTATGCCATCTCGGCGCAAGGAAGCTAGGTTCAGAACTATAAGTCCTACAACATCTCTCCGGTGCGGCATGCATCATTAGACTCCTCATGGTATGCGCAGATCCCCTCGATGGTTGGTTCAGTGGAGATACCTACAGATTTCATAGTTCTTGAGATGGATGAAGAACCAAGAGATCCTCTCGATTCTGGCACCTTTCCTTGCTAGCTAATGCGCATTGATGTCCGAAAAGGAAGATCGACCTCAATCTTGGGAATGATCTCAAGATGACATTTGATGTAAAGGAGACTATGAGGAAGCCGAWAGAAGGACAAGTCTTCTATGTTGAAGTAATGGACAAGCTTGCTGATGAGCTTCTGGAAGAGCTTAATCAAGAGGATYACCTTCAGACTGCCTTAACCAAGAGTAGTGAAGATGGGTATCTACATGCTGAGACTTTGGGGTATGAGATGATTTTAGACTCACGCAAGGTCCTGGAAGAATCAGAAGGCTTTGAGGAGCTGACAGGGATCAACACAGAAATTCATCCTGACGCCGACTCGACCCGCAGATCGAGCTAAGCCATCCAGGATGATTCGACCCTCGGCAGACGAGTCTACCATCGAGCCAGCCTCTCGCAATGCACAACTGGTCAGAACTCCGAGCACCTAAGGTAGATCTCAAACCTCTTCCTTCTGGACTGAGGTACGCCTTTCTTGGCCCAAATTCTACTTACCCAATCATAGTAAATGACATGCTTAGTGATGATGAGTTGCATTTGCTGTTGACTGAGTTGAGAAAATTTAGAAGGGCTATAGGATATTCTCTGGATGACATTAAGGGAATTTCACCTAGCTTGTGCACTCACAGAATTCACTTGGAAAACGAATCATATGCTAGCATTGAACCTCAGAGAAGATTGAACCCAAACCTGAAAGAAGTTGTTAAAAAAGAAATTCTTAAGTTGCTAGGGGCAGGGATCATATATCCTATATCAGATAGTACTTGGATTTCTCCTGTACATTGTGTGCCCAAGAAGGGGGGTATAACTGTGATTAGAAATGATAAAGATGAATTGATACCTACTAGGACTGTAACAGGACATAGGATGTGTATTGACTATAGGAAATTGAATGCTGCTTCTAGGAAAGATCATTTCCCTTTGCCATTCATTGACCAGATGCTAGAGAGGTTAGCTAATCATCCTTACTACTGTTTTCTAGATGGGTACAGTGGGTTCTTTCAGATTCCAATTCATCCTAATGACCAGGAAAAAACCACTTTTACTTGCCCTTATGGAACTTTTGCATATAGGAGAATGCCTTTTGGCCTTTGCAATGCACCTGCTACTTTTCAACGATGCATGACATCTATATTCTCGGATTTAATTGAGGAGACTGTGGAGGTATTCATGGATGATTTTTCCGTGTATGGCTCCTCTTTCTCCTCCTGCCTTTTGAACCTTTGCAGGGTACTTACTAGGTGTGAAGAGACAAATCTGGTGCTCAATTGGGAGAAATGCCACTTCATGGTCAGAGAAGGGATTGTCTTGGGCCACAGAATTTCTGAGAAGGGTATAGAGGTAGACAAAGCCAAGGTTGATGTGATGATGCAGCTGCAACCACCAAAAAACGTCAAGGACATCAGGAGTTTCCTTGGGCATGCTGGGTTTTACAGAAGGTTCATCAAGGACTTCTCAAGGATAGCCAGACCACTAACAAGGCTGTTGTGCAAGGAGCAAGAGTTCCTGTTTGATACAGAATGTTTGAAGGCTTTCCAGCTCATTAAGGAAGCCTTAGTCACTGCTCCAATAGTCCAAGCACCAAACTGGGACTATCCTTTCGAGATCATGTGTGATGCATCAGACTATGCTGTAGGAGCTGTACTGGGCCAAAGGATTGAGAAGATGCTGCATGTGATCTACTACGCAAGCAGGACTCTTGATGATGCTCAAGGGAGATATGCTACAACAGAGAAGGAGTTACTGGCTGTAGTCTTTGCTTTTGAGAAGTTCAGAAGCTATCTGGTTGGGTCTAAGGTGATAGTCTATGCTGATCATGCAGCACTAAGGCATATCTATGCTAAGAAGGATACTAAGCCAAGACTGCTCAGATGGATACTCCTTCTTTAAGAGTTTGACATGGAGATTGTTGATAAGAAGGGTATAGAGAATGGGGTAGCCGATCATTTGTCAAGGATGAGGATAGATGATGCAGCACCTGTTGATGATACCATGCCTGACGAGAGACTCTTAGATGAGGAGATCATGCAGCCAGACATGGGTTCAGATGATCATGTTGCTGTTGAGGAAGAGATTGATGCAACAGAAAGGTATGGATTTGAGGAGTACAGCCTTAAGCCCACACATAGCCCCACTCTAAAGGAAGCACACAAGAGAATTGGTCTCTTACAGAAGTGGAACAAGTTCCAGGGCAAGACTATTGCTGCACTTAAGGGTACTGTGAAGGATCTGAAAGACCAAATGAAGGAAGTCAAAGACCAACTCAAGGACTTCAAACAAAAGTTCACTGCCCCTACATCTAAGAAGGTCATCTTGCAAAAGAGAGTTCTGGTGGGAAGCAGTTCGTTTCGGGAAGAACCAAGGCCTCATGCACCTGCAATGGAACCACCAAGAGCCTCCTCCTTCGAACCAAGTCAACACTATGCAAGGCAGAAGAAGAGACGCTGATATGCTCAAATTAATACCCTATACTGATACTAAAGCAGTTGCTGCAGTAAAGTTAGGGGTCGAACACAAGAACTCAAGAAAACTCACGCAATAGATGAAAGACACAGATTGTGCTAAGCAAACAATAATTGACGAGAAAACTGATGATCGAATTAAACTTAGGTTGATTCGTATAGAAGGAAACTAGGCTCAAGGAAACTCTTAGGAAATCAATGATAAATAACAATTAATCAATTAAGGTTCAATTCAATTAAGCGCCGTTCTTGAACTCAAACACGAAAGTATAGTTAACAACTGCGTCATGAAACTAACTAAGTTTAAAGTCTAAAATTCCAAATCTCTTTGCAAATCCTACACAGTAAACCAGCAATCAATCGTTTGATATGTTCACAATTCGATTAAACCAAATCTCTTTGCAGATAATCCAATTGCTCACCCTAGGTTTTATCCATTCAATCGCACCGTCGTGCCTAATCGATTAATCTAGGTTCTATATTCTAAGTGATCGTTAGAAATTTGAGAACAACCTATGGTGAAGAACTATTCAGATTTTGAACCCTAACAGATCAATTATCATAAATCAGAGAAATCCATATGATGAATCCCTAAACCTAAAAGGAGAATACTCAGACATGATAGATGAAACAAATAACATCACTGAATAAATCATGAAATTAAACAAAAGAATAAAAACAAGGGTTCGGATCTTCTATGATGAACGAGTCTTGGATCCGKCTCCCTCACAAAAGTTCTCAAATCTCAATGGTGGCTCAAGAATAATAGTGAAAAGTAAAGTCCCCCTTAACCTAAAGACTAAGAGTTTGCTTAAATAGGTCTAAAAACACGAGCTGGGCCTCTTTGTAAATAAGGGAAAGTATGGGCTTCTTTTGGCGAGAATTTCGTCCTGGATATCTATCTCTCCGTGTTGCCGGTATCGATCGATACGATGGTGTCGATCGATACTCAGGCTTGAAAACATCGATATCGATGGTGTCGATCGATACTGGCTTGAAAATGGGTACTTTCTTCTTGCTCCAAAAGGCTCCAAATGTCTCCAAAATCTCCACGTCCCAAACGTGCTAAAACCTGAAAAGACTCTAAAATGATAGAAAAAGCACTAGAAAGACTCGATAAACGACTTATATCATGGCTAAAAACGGTAAAATCCATGATATATCAGACGCCCAACAAGTGGAGTCAGCCTATGGTCTTGAGACGGAGGCTGTGCATCCCGCTGAGGCCTGACTCCGAGCATAACCAGGTCAGCCTATACGCGTGAGAGCATGGAGGACTCGATCTCCTTCCTTCTTCTATAAGCCTCATCCATTCCTGGATATATTAGCTGCATTATTTTCATATTTTCTGTTGATTCTTAATCTTTCTTTCCAAATTTTTATTACACAAGGGACTGTGTAATTTAAGTTTGGGGGGAAAGGTTAAGATTTGTTTGATTTATTTTCTGTGTTTCTGTGTTCTTATTTTCAATTCGAGTCGCATACATCTAAGGCATAAAAACCAAAAAAAAATTTGAAAATTTTTCAAAAAGATTACAAAAACGAGTGTTCATGTAGTATTGCATCTGCATATTAGATTGAGTCTAGATTGTTTCATATAGGGCTGTTGCATATGCACAGGGATCATGATGAATTAAACCTTGTAAACTTGCTGATTCAACTGTATGCTTTCTGCCCTCGTTCTAATTTAATGCCTCGCATCGATTAGAAGATCAACCATGCTTTGAATGCACATCTAGATTAAATCTGAAGCATGCTGTTATTTTCTGTCATTCCYTATCTATTTGAACCTGAATTTGACTTATAATTATCWTGTCTATGCATTGAATCTGAACTCATGGATACCATATACATACTTGGATTCTCTTTCATCTGTTTATACCACTCTTTGCTAATCCAAGTAGCTGATTCTCATTGTTAGAACAGTTTTACCATACCTTTAACCTTGCCTTCTTTCAAGCCCTTACATTGATTTGCTRTGTGTGTGAGGCCTTTTTCTGGAATAGCTTGGTAGAACGTTAGGTTTCCACAATGATAGATTCTGTAGTTCTGCGCAATTTTGAATCGATAGACTAGGTGTGGAATCTGTATCATGGGAAAAAGAGTTGGTTATGTGGATAGAAAGGAATGAAAAACTTGGAAAAAGTTAAAAGAAAGGGATAAGAGTTCTTAGGAGGAGAATGATCTGAATGTTTAAGTATCTAGTAAAGGATTAGGTGTGCATAAGAAAGAAAAGAAAAAGAAAGCTCAAGAGTCTGAAAATATTAAAAACGCCTAAGCTAGTAAATAAAAACCCCCAATCCGCTAGATGTATATGTGTATAACCCCTCCTGGAACCGAAAACAAAAAGAGAAGATGAAACTAATCCAAGAAATCAAAAGGGAAGCCTAAGGGTCAAGGGTAGAATTAGGATGACTTTCTGGGTTTAGACTTGAAGGTTAAGAACACTTATGTAGGACTGGGTAGATGGGAGTCTATTCTTGTATGCATAGGGTTGTTCTTACCTTTAGCATTCTACTAAAGCTCATTCCTTTTCATTGAGAGATCCCTGTTCTGAAATGACAAAACCATACTGAAGGGACCATCTTTGTCTCTTGACCTTACCTTTAGACGAATGAGTTCATTGAATGTGCATAGCTTGATTCATGGTTTCTGTTTAAATGAATGTTAAGGGGAATGATAGATTTGAATGCATGTCTAGGTTGAGACTTGATTAAACTGGTGCTGTGAAGAGTATGGCTAATGTTTTTAAGTAAAGTTCGTAAACTTTGCATTCTAGAATTGGTAACTTGGACATTGAGATCATCGTTACTATCTCGAGTTTTGGTCTCGAGTCCCCACTTTCAAACCTCTTCTCCACTCTTATTCTTTTGTTTGCAGGCGCAAAGACTAAGTTGGAGTTGATATGTCTGCATTTATATGGTTTTGCATTATTCATTTATTGTTTAATAACTGTTCTTAGCATTTATCTCTAGTTTTGCATACTTAGAGTGTTTTGCATTAGGTTTGCATACATCTTGCATATTTTGCTACGTACTCGATTTTGAGAAGTGACTCGAAGCTGTCTAGACATCTGACTCGAGCACGCATGGTCAAGACGAGGAGTGAGCAAGGTGAGAGCAGTGCGCACTCAAGCACACCTGCTCGAGCTCCATGATCGAGCTCAAGATAAAGAAGAGTCTTGGAATTCTGGTCTAGCTCGAGCCCATACGATCGAGTAGAGTCGAGCTCACATAAAAATGCAATCTTGATTTCACCAGCTCAAGACACCACCGACTCAAGAAGCTCGAGCTGGACCTTATCCTGCACATATTTACCATTTTGCCCATAGTTTTAGGACTTAGTATAAATACCTAATGTTGGATTAAGACTTCTAAGTTTAGTTTTTAACACTTTTCGAAGTTTTTCAAGTGTTCTTCATGCTTTGCTTCCTGGATCCTGTATCTTTGATTCTACTGAGTATTTGTGTTTGAATCTTCCTATTCTATCTTTTCTCTTCCTTATCTCTACTTATGTTATTTTGATTTCTGGGTTTATGATTATGCTGTTCTTCATGTGTTCGAGTCAGTTCTTGAGGATGGGTTAGAAGTGGAATCTTAGTCTCTTAGGTGGTTTAAGTGTAGATTGTTTGATTTCCCTTCTAAATCAGTGTTCTTAATGCTAATTTCTCTCGATCAATCGAGATTAGAACTTAGGTGTTTTTCCACTGAAGGTGTTTGATAAAATGCTTGACTGAACTAATGTTAGAGATTTGCATACCTATTTAAGGGATTAGTTGTCTAGGTTGTTTATCGACAATATGAACTGAATCTTAATGCCTGCTAGTAGATTTCGCCAAGGGATTGGGTCCTGAACTGGTCTAGCTTGAGGTTACTTATCACGGGAGTGGACTTAACTGGTGTGATGTTTGATGCCTGTGGAATAGCTTGATTGAGTTGACCACCTGGTAAAGAAGACACACTGAGTCGATTATCCCATCCTTAGGAACTTCTCTTAGATTGATTGATTTCTCTTTTAGTCCTATACGTTGTTTCTGTTTCTGTTAGTATCTGCTAGTCCTAGATAGTATCTATTTTATTTTCTATCTTCAGCCTCTGTCTAGGTTGTTAGAGTCCTATACGCTTTTTGCTTGGCTTGATCTCATCCTTTTTGGTTAATATCTTCACCCTTATGGATTGACACCTTACTATACTACAACGAAACTTTGGTCTAGTAAGAAATTGACCTATATCATTTTACAGTAGATCTTTTAGACCACCAGGGTGGTGGTCGATGATGGGATCTATGTTTTAGAGTTCATTACTGTACTTAACCGATCTAGCTACTTTAGTATGCACAATAAAGCTGAGTATTCTCTCATGAGATACTTAAGAGTACAACTGAATCCAGTAGGTGTAGTTGTCTATTTAGAAATGTTTGATGCCACGAGAGTGGATTAAATCTTCAGATCTGCATACTAGAGAGTCATAACTAGTGTCGAATTTGTTGTTTGATAGAATTAACACTACAATAATACAAGCTATTTCCGACGGCCATATCCGTCGGAAAGACCCACAATCCGACGGATTTCCAACGGTTTACTACAATAATACAAGCTATAGGGGTCGATATTGACTCCAAAGATTTTCCAGAGAGAATTCCTGAAGGATGCATCAACCAGGCAAGCCAGGGAGCCAGAATTGACCCTGGCATCGACCCATCAAGGTCGATGCTGTTTACGAGAAAGCTGAAAAATTTCCTATGTGGCAAAATATGACTTGAGCAACCTTGTCATTTCGAGTTTTAAGCCTCCAGAAACAAGATAAGGACGAAATGAAGACTCCTAGAGAACCCTAATACTATATAATCACTTGTAATCTCACTAGAGAAGATGGAGAGAACACACACCCAAAAATAGATCTTGTAGCCGTCACATTTTCAAATCTAATAAAGTTCTTCTTCTTTAAGTCAATACTTGTTCTTATTCTTTTGTTTATGCTTTGACTACTGCTTTAGATTAGTTTATTTTTCAGTCTTATTTATTATTTTATAAATCAGATCTTGTCTCTGTAACCCTTAGGGTGGTGGTCAATGATGAGATCTATGTTTTAGGATTCATTACTGTACTTAACCGATCTATCTACTTTAGTATGCACAATAATGTTGAGTATTCTCTCATGGAAGATACTCAAGAGTACAATTGAATCCAGTAGGTGTGGTTGTACGTTTAGAAGTGTTTGATGCCACGAGAGTGGATTAAATCTTCAGATCTGCATACTAGAGGGCCATAGCTAGTGTCGAATTTGTTGTTTGATAGAATTAATTATATATCTGGGTTTGGCCAAGTTAGATTGAATATTTTAGGAGTATTTCGCCACAAGAGTGGGTTATACTTTAGTATTCTTTGTATTCTTGAGGGGAGAGTCTAAGGATACTTAGTATTCGATGATGGAATTATGTGAAATGCATATCTAGTTTACCACGAGACTGGATCTGGATGTAAAGTCTAACATACCACGAGAGTGGACTAGCAAATTAAGGAGGATTCCTATAATGACAAATACAAATCATTTAGAGAAAAATATGAACTAGAATTAGGTTTTCTGATTTAGATTATCACCCATAGTTGTATATAGTTAGTTAATTATTATTCTTTTTAATTATGTTTATGCTTAATTTAGATTTAATTGCTTTCTTAGTTTAGAGTTTATGTACTTTATTTCCTGCTTTATTATTTTTGTAATCATTTTAGATTAGAACTTCGTCCCCACTTTATTCTATTTCCACCTAGATTAGATCTGCATTTGCATTCCCTATGTAGTTATTCTATTTCCCTGTGGATCGACCCCGTATTACTACAATTGCATTTAACTGTACACTTGCGGTTTTGTGGGTTAAACTCTCGAGATTAACTTCTCGGGTGAAACTTGTGAAGAGGCATAAAAACCTTCCATCAAGTTTTTGGTACTGTTGCCAAGGAAATAAGCAAGAGTCATAGAGTTTAGATGTAGATCTAAGACTAGGTGTTTATGTTTTACTAACTTGTTTTATTTTCGAATTTCAGATGCATGCATTTGAGAAGTTACGGGAAGACCCCAACAACTTACCAAATTCGCGACATCAGAAAAATCGAAAGATAAGCTAGGAAGGAAAAGAGAAGGAGACAAGAAATGGAGCAGCAATGAATTGATCTACCTGCTGAACACATTGAGGGCATTGCACGAGTTGAAAATTCTGCTCAAGCTGAAGGTGGTGCACGTCGAGCGGCTGCACGACAACCAAGAGTCGCCCCGACTATTGGTACCATCGATGAGCCTACTTCGGTGGCTCAAAGATCTAGGATTCTCGCCCCACCAGTGCCAAACAACAACTTTGAAATCAAGTCAGGCTTGATTACTATGGTGCAAGGCAACAAATTTCATGGGTTGCCTATGGAGAATCCAATTGATCATCTGGATCAATTCAATAGGCTGTGTGGTATAGTGAAGATTAACGGAGTTTTAGAGGACGCTCTGAAGTTACGTGTATTCCCATTCTCTTTGGGAGACAAAGCACAACAATGGAAGAAGAGTCTACCACCTGGGTCGATCCTAACATGGGGGCAATGCAAGAAGATGTTCCTTGAAAAGTACTTCTCAAGTTCTCGGACTGCTCGACTTCGTAATGAGATATCGAGCTATGTGCAAAAAGGATCAGAAAGTTTTGGAGAAACATGGGAGCGCTTCAAAGGGTATCTATCTCAATACCCACACCATGGATTTAGTGAAGAGTCGCTGCTGAGCACTTTTTATAGAGGACTCTTGTCTAAGTATCGCGAGCTACTTGATACCGCATGCAACGGTAATTTTTTTGAGCAAGATGCTGAGCATGGAATGACATTGGTGGAGAATATGATACAAAAAAACACTAACTGTGGAGGAGACTATGATCGTCGAGATCGTAGTATAGCTGATGATGGAGGTAACAAGATGAGGATTGACATGAGAGCATTAAATGACAAGTTGGACAGGGTACTACAAGTGACAAGGAGATATGTTCACTTTGTTGATGAGTTGGCTGCTGCAAGGGCACAAGCTGACGAAGAGGCAAGAGAAGAGAATGAGTGTGAGATGAACTGTGTCGGTAACTTTCGACAAGGTGGTTTCAACCCTAACTACCGGAGCCACCCTAATCTCTCATACCAAAACAACAATGTGGAGAATCCACAAGATCAGACTTTCCCACCCATGAATGCACCAACCCCTTCATTTCAACAAGGAGGTTTCAGACCAAGAACTCAATTCAACAAACCATCTTACACACCACAACCGTACCAAGGACAAGGAGGAACAAATTTACAACCAAAAGAGGAGAAGTATGAAGGAATGCTTCGAAGCATTCTTGAGGGGCAAACAAAAGCTTCAGTGGAGATCTCTGAAGGCTTCGAGAATGTACACAGAAGATGCCACGAACTCAACAGCAAATTCGACGGACTCGCTCCCCGCATCAATGTGTTAGAAACACAAACCGCCCAACTTGCTTCGTCCTCACAAAGACCACACGGTATACTCTCAGGGAAACCTGAGATAAACCCTAAGGAGTATTTGAACATCATCACATTGAAGAGCATCATCAGGACAAGAGAAGAGTCATCCCAAAAAAGCAAAAATAGAGAAATCGGACTTATAAATCGGCCAATCAGGGTCGATATTGTGGATCTAAAATTTCTAGAGGAAAACCCCGGACAGAGACATCGACAAGTCAGGGTCGATTCTCGGCCCATCGGTCCACCATAACGACCTATCAGGGTCGATGCACTTCCAGAACGAAGCTCCGGAAGGCCACATCGACCTATCCTGGTCGATTCTAGACATGTCGGACGTCCCCATCAACCTAACCTGACCGATAATGTTGCTACTTCGAGCACTGGACCTCCCCATCAATCCTCAATGATGGATGTTCGTAGCATCACGCGTAAATATCGGCTAATCTTGATCGATCCTCGTTCTGACGACGCCAAGAAAGCTACTTTGACAACATATGGACGGTACAATCAAGTATAAGGAAGCGACAGACCCGTCTATGAGATTATAAGGAGCTGTAACTCGATCACGAAACAACGAAAAACAAGATTCGTCGATCCGATCAAAAAGAAATGCTTCGAAGAGCTATTCAAGAGCATCCCCGAGCCATTCTCTTTTAAAGACGCTTGGAAAAGGTACTCTCTACAAGAGTATTTTGTGAGAACGGATTAGACGATATATGATACTAAGAAGCTATTCAGAGGGGCTCGATCTTCAACGAACCCTCATCCTAGTCATCCTTTACCACCTACAAGGAACATTGATGTAGCATGGTTCTTCAAGAAGATCAACGCGGAAAAGCTCCGCATGTTTAGACGACTTGTTCGATCACTACCGAGGGATTACACATTCGAGGAAGCTCTTTTCAAATACAACCTCGATCTATCCTTCACATATACAATGGTCTTCAAAAGAGTCTAGCATACCACGAGAGTGGACTAGCAAATTAAGGAGGATCCCTAGAATGACAAATACAAATCATTTAGAGAAAAATATGAATTCTAGACTTAATTATTATTTAGATTATCACGCATAGTTGTATATAGTTAGTTAATTATTATTTTTTTCTTTATGCAATTTAATTATGTTTATGCTTAGTTTAGATTTAATTGCTTTCTTAGTTTAGAGTTTATTTACTTTATTTTCTGCTTTTTTATTTTCGCAATCATTTTAGTTTAGAACTCAGCCCCCATTTTATTCTATTTCCACCTAGATTAGATATGCATTTGCATTCTCTATGTAGTTATTTTATTTTCCTGTAGATCGATCCCGTATTACTACAATTACATTTAACTGTGCACTTGCGGTTTTGTGGGTTAAACTCTCGAGATTAACTTCTCGGGTGAAACCTGTGAAGAAGCATAAAAACCTCCCATCATTGATCTTTACTAGGAAACGTGGAAAACCCATGAGTGGATCAACAAACCCTAAAAGGATCATTCCTTCGAAGACTTTGGCAAATCAGAGTTGACGTCTCACTATAATGGACCTTAAAACTCTCGATTTGGGGCTTGAGATGCATGAGACATGATACCTCTATGAGACCCTGCGAGACATGTCTATGTGAGTACATCTCCCCTCTTCCTTTCCTTCAGTAAAAAGAAAAGAAAAGGATATAGGTAAGAAAGAAGTGAACTGGGGCATTAGAAGCTACCACTTTTAATGCTCGCGTCTCATGGAAACCGGTCCAAGAATAGAAAAGAAAAGGCGATTGATAGAAAAAAATAAAATGATACCCTAGAAAAATAGGAAGAAATCAATTCAACATTTGAGTGAGAAAAGGGAGAGGAAAGGATTTGTACCAAGAAGGTCTTGAGCTTACAGAAATCCGAAAGAGTAAGTGTTCATGTTTCATGATTAGTACTCACAAGTTGAGAGCTCACACTTAGAATGAAAATAGAGATTGATGATGAGGAGTCAAAGTTCGAAGGAGGAGTGGTTTGAATTAAGGTGCGTTGCTATGCTTATGGTGAAGTACATGTGGTACGTTATAGACAATTCTACTTCCATAAAGACGAAAAGCATTTAACACAACAATATCACAAGGTACAAGTTCATTCTCTTTATCTTTATTTGTTTTCAATGAAATAACTTCACCATGCTTGACCTTTGTTTGCTTGAGGACAAGCAAAGAATAAGTGTGGGGTAGTTGATAGCAACATATTTTACATGTTTTTTATGTATTAGAATAAGTTAGTTTTACCTTTTATAACTAATATCGACTTGTAGGGGTCAAGATTGAGTTCAAAGATTTTCCAGAGAGAATTCCTGAAGGATGCATCGACCAGTCAAGCCAAGGAGCCAGAATCGACCCTAGCATCAGCCCATCAAGGTCGATGCTGACCTCCGAGAAAGCTGGAAAATTTCCTACGTGGCAAGATATGACTTGAGCACCTTGTCATTTCGAGTTCTAAGCCTCAAGAAACAAGATAAGGACGAAATGGATGGTTCAATGATGCAGCCCTAGCTTCTGAAGCATCACCAACAATTACCTGGACAATACTCTCTCAGCTCATTTAAGGAGCACTTCGAAGTGGAATCAAACCAAACTCAGCTCAAACGAAGAATTTATGGCTCATACAAGACAAACAGTCCAGAATCTACCGGATTTGGACCACCGTGCACTTGTCAGAAAATTCTGGCCATAAAATGAAGAACCGAGTGACGAGAAGACCTATCTTGGAATCTTGACTCAAAGACGAAGCCGTGAGAGTTGGAATCAGGTCAATAGCTACTCTGGATCAAAAGTTATGAGTTTTCCAACACGACGGATTCTACACGTGCCTCATTTGGTAGCTGCCGGATTCAGAATGCTACAATCATATGTTTGGAACCCGGGAGGGATTCGACGATACTAGAGCCTCTCCTCAACAGAAAAACAGGTGCATCTAGTGTCTTCACTGTCCTCATATAGTGAAGACACACAAAGACGTGCTAAGGAATTATACTATTTTTCCTTATCTTCAGTTTTCCCACTGGTTTTTTCTGAGAAAGGTTTTAACGAGGCAACACCCTTAGTGCGCATTTCAGGGTTTGTTCTCAGTCTAATACATCCTCCACAAGCCCAAGAATACTTCAGTATCAAGAGATATGCACGAAAATAAAGAGGAGCCCATGTTGCTCCAAACTTTCCATTTTTGAGTTATTTCCTTTTTCTTGCAAGTCTTGTTGTTTCTCTTCAAACTACTTGCTGTTTTGCTTTATTTATGTCGTTTTTCACCTAGGTTTGTATTATAAAACCCCCAGGTCGCACCTTGTATCAGTAACCAAGTTTTAACCTAAATAAAATTGAGTTTATTCTCTTAGAAAGGCAGCAGCCGCTTCCCTTCGTTCTTCTCTTGTTTTGATCGACTATTTGCACTCTCAAGCCTAAGAATCCCACATGTTTATCACAAGACTTCCACATCTTGTGTGGCCTCACATCGATCCATTCGTTCTCCTTCAAGACGAGCATCTCTTTTGAAGAAGAACAACACCGTTGAAGAAGACTTGGTGTGACTCCAAGCTCATCTTCAGCTCTCAAGCTTCAACCTTTGCTGCCTTGTGCTGCTGTACTTTGGTGTGACTCCTGAGGCGTGTATCATTTTGATATCAGAGCTAAAAGCTCCTGTTTATGAATTGCTAGAAGAAGAGAAACCGATTGCTTGTTTCAGAATTGTTAAGTTACAGTTTATGTTTGCTTGAAATCGATTGTGTGCTGTTTGATTGAGCTGCTTGTTTTTGTTTTGCTTGAACGAATTGGTTGAGTTTAGAACTGCATATTAAGGTGTTTAAAAGCTTGAATATCGTGGCTGCTAGGTTGCTAAAGGAGAAGACAAAATTTGGGAATTAGGGCTTCAGGAGAATGAAGTGCAGTTCCTTTTTCTGTTTCAGCTGCATTTTCTTTTTCTGTTTTATCTGAGTTTCCCATTTTTGATTAGAGCTGAAATTTGACCACCTTATAGTAGAGATTGTTTAATGTCTAAGCTGAAGTAGTGATGAATTATTTTTGTTGATTGTTTATTATAATTTTCAGATTATACTTATTACTTGTGACAAACGTCTCACTTCCACAAAACTAAGCGAATTTTAATTCTGTTTTTGTGAGGTACAACTTGGAACAAAATTTATGGAGTATGAAGAAGGAGATATGAGTGATTATAACACATCAGAAGTTGATTGGGGAGAAGAAGAATTCGAACCTGAAAGTGATTTTCAAGAGGAGTTAAGACGTGGAGGAGAAGCAGGCCATCGCTCTTGGGAAAGAGAAGATAATTGTGATGCTGAAACATGGAGTGACGAAACTGATTATAACATCAGTTGTGGAGATGATCTTGGACATGAAGAAGAGCTTGAACATGAACCACCAGACCACACATGGAGCCTCACCTATCAAATCCCACATAAATCTCAAAGTCCGTTAACTTATGAACTTGATAATGAATCAGATAATGAATCTCAATTTTGTGAACTTGCAGGTGGTAGACGTGGTTATCTATCCCATGGAGAGCCTCCAGACCTGAACCACTCTACGCCAAGATATCCAAAGCCATGGACTTCATGGAACCCCTCAGCACGGGCTATCTTTCATCCCACTTACAAATCCAAAACCAGATTATATTACAACAATGGAACTAAGTTTTTTGGACCTGTATTCTTTTTGTTTGCAGGATTGGATTATCTACAATGGGAAACCAACATGCATAAGTACTTCAAGTACTACAGAACGCCCCATGAAGAGAAGTTGTCAATTGCCCTTGGACAACTCAGGGGGGAAGCATTAAAGTGGTGGGATTGTGACGAGTATAATCGATGGCATTAGAATGAGAAAAAAATCAGAACGTGGGAGGAACTAAAGTGGGTGATGTGTAAGAGATATTCACCACAGGAGCTGCTGCAGCCAAACCAAATAAGTAGCAACAACCCTACAACGCCCATTTGTCAAACAACGACAAACGGTAGTGAGAATGGGTTAAAGTTGAAAATGCACTTAACCTTCAAGGAAGAAATGGATGAGTTAAATAAATCTGTTGAACACCTAATTTCTATGATTAAGCGCTCGTCTTGCCCAAAGGTTGTTGAGATAGGTCTAGGTACCAAAGAGGAGTTGGACTCAACAGAGGATGAGCCAAAAGCTTTAGAAGAATTACAACCGCTCCAAGATATAGTCTTAAAACAAAGGAGTGATCATGAAGATAATAGTGGCATGCCCCAAAGTACATGTTATGTCTTAAAATCTTTAGAACTAACGTGTTACAGATGCAATCAACCAGGACACGTCGCCAAGTTATGCCCCACTAGAGAAACGTCATCAACACTAACACTAGTGCAACAAAATCTGAGCCGTGATCCGCAAGTCATTGCCAAAACATTGATGGAACCTCTTCAGGTAAGTACAAAAGATACTCTTCTCAATTTGGACGAGAACTCTGAGCCTTTGTTGCAAATGAACATCTCCAATAAGGAAAAAGAATCATTAGATACTGAACAGATACAAAGAATTGTTTTCAGCCCAAGAGAGGAAATAATTTCACATACTAATATTATGGGTTAAATTAAAATTTATCCACCTGATTTACGTCATTCATGATTTGTTTTTAACTTACTTGTCTAGTGCGGCGTTGAAAGTTTCACAAAGGACACCATCACAGATAAAGGAAACTTTGGAGAGAGAGTTTCTTGATCGAACAAAGCCATGAAGAAACAAAACTAATGTTGAGCAGTACCGAGAAAGTGATTATGTTAATGACATTATTCGAGATTAAGAGGAGACACATAGACATACCATGAGCTGAGAGCGAAATCACCATCTTAATCCCACCATCCATATGCGAGGTAGTACGTAAACTCATTTAACGTATTCTGACTTGTTATACTTATGCAGGTAATGATGAACCTTTGATCACCCTGACTCTACGAATCAAAGAAGAACCTCTGATCCACCAGAATCAAAGTAGGAGATAAAGGAGAAATAAAAGGCGAAGTAAGAGATGTTAGTGAAGCTCAGCCTTGGGATCAAATATGTGATGATCCACAAATCATCACAATCCAAAAATCCAACCGCGAGGTAAGCTTCTACACCCTCATGTACTACAATGGACTAACTTGGTTTGTTTATGTGTAGGAAAATCTGTTTTCAGGACAAAACCTCTTGAAGAGGGAGGGAATGATGCAGCCCTAGCTTCTGAAGCATCAGTAACAATTACCTGGACAATACTCTCAGCTCATTTAAGGAGAACCTCAAAGTGGAATCAACCCAAACTCAGCTCAAACGAAAAAGTTATGGCTTATACAAGACAAACAGTCCAGAATCTACCGGATTTGGATCGCCGTGCACTTGTCAGAGGATTCTGGCCAGAAAAAGAAGAACCGAGTGACGATAAGACCTGTTCTGGAATCTCGACTCAAAGACGAAGCCGTGAGAGTTGGAATCAGGTCAATAGCTGCTCTGGATCAAAAGTTATGAGTTTTCCAACACGACGGATTCTACACTTGTCTCATTTGGAAGCTGCCGGATTCGGAATGCTACAATCATATGTTTGGAACCCGAGAGGGCTTTGACAATACTAGAGCCTCTCCTCAACAGCAATACACGTGCATCTAGTGTCTTCACTGTCCTCATATAGTGAAGACACACAAAGACGTGCTAAGGAATTGTACTATTTTTCCTTATCTACAAGAAAAACAGATCTTGTAGCCGTCACATTTTCAGATCTAATAAAGTTCTTCTTCTTTATGTCAATACTTGTTCTTATTCTTTTGTTTATGCTTTTATTATTGCTTTAGATTAGTTTACTTTTCAGTCTTTTTATTATTTTATAAATCAGATATTGTCTATATATCCCTTAGGAGACAAGAGTCCAGATCTTTTAGACCACATAGGGTGGTGGTCAATGATGGGATCTATGTTTTAGACTTCATTACTGTACTTAACCGATCTAGCTACTTTAGTATGCATTTTAATGTTGAGTATTCCCTCATGGGAGATACTCAAGAGTACAACTGAATCCAGTAGATGTGGTATTCTATTTAGAAGTGTTTGATGCCACGAGAGTGGATTAAACCTTCAGATCTGCATACCAGAGAGTCATAGCTAGTGTCGAATTTGTTGTTTGATAGAATTAATTATAAATCTGGCTTTGGCCAAGTTAGATTGAATATTTTAGAAGTATTTCGCCACGAGAGTGGGTTATACTTTAGAAACAAATCTATCACTCACTTTGTGTTCTTGAGGCGAGAGTCTAATGACACTTAGTATTCGATGATGTGATTACGTGAAATGCATATCTAGTTTACCATGAGAGTGGATCTGGATATAGAGTCTAGCATACCACGAGAGTGGACTAGCAAATTATGGAGGATCCCTAGAATGAAAAATACAAATTATTTAGATAAAACATGAATTCTAAACTTAGGTTTACTGATTTATACCATCACCCATAGTTTTTATATAGATAGTTATTTATTGCTATTTACTTTATGCAATTATGTTTATGCTTAGTTTAGATTTAATTGGTATCTTTGTTTATTTGCTTTATTTCCTATTTTTTTTTCGCAATCATTTTAGATTAGAACTCAGCCCCACTCTATTTTATTTCCACCTATATTAGATATGCATTTGCATTCTCTATGTAGCTATTCTATTTCTCTGTGAATCGATTCCGTATTACTACAATTGCATATAACTGTGCACTTGCGGTTTTGTGGGTTAAACTCTCGAGATTAACTGGTGATAAGAATCTTGAATTTTTTTTGGCTGCTATTCCCTTGATAAAAACGTGTGCTTAAGTTTAAAAGGGCTAAACCGAAACTTCATCCATTGTTAAATCGAAACAACTCCGATTTCTTTCAAATTGTTCTTATGGTTTGAAACTAAGACTTGTGCCTTGTTGGTTTCTTCTTGTGAGGTGACAAACTATGGCTGAGCCACCGGATATCGCTGTGATGTTCACGACCTTACAAACTTAACTTCAGCAAATGAACGAGCGACTTCAACGAGTTGAGCAACCGCCTGGACAACCGACTTTCCGATGAATTGGACTTTTAGCCTCTACCTAGAAGAGCAAGACCCGAGCCTAGGAGAGATACAAGAGGTAGATATGAGCAAGATCATCAAGAGGTTCACCATAGGCTCACACCGCCTATTTTTTCGGGAAAAGTGGACCCGAAGCATATCTTGATTAGGAAAGAAGCATGGATCACATCTTTGAGTGCTACCACTATGACGAACCAAGAAAGTTCTCTTATGCCGTGGCTCAATCCACGGATCATGCCRTCACTTGGTGGGATCGAGAAACGGCTAAAAGAAGAAGAAATGGYGATGGACCAGTCCCGTCTTAGGAAATTATGAAGTTCATGATGAAAGGGAGATATGTGCCTCCTCTATATCACCGAGAGCTCCAAAAGAAGTTTCGAAAACTTACTCAAGGAAGTAAGAGTGTGGAAGAGTACTATGAAGAATTTGAGCATCTAAGCAACCGTCTCAATCTTGAAGATACCAAAGAGACTCTCACGGCTCAATTCTTAGATGGGTTATAAGACCGCATAGTACGAAAGGTGGAAAGGTTGACATATCAAGACTTCAACGAGCTCTCCATTCAAATTGAGCCACAAGTGAAGAGAAGGTTGCAAGTTACTCAAGGAACAAGGCTGCACTACAAGAAAACTGTCGAATTGCGATGGAAATTTGCGATGGCTAAGGGCCGTCGTCAATTGCGACGWAATCGCGATGAATTAGCGATGACATTGCGACGGAAATAAATTCTRTCGTAAATTTGCGACGACATCGTCCGTCGCAAAATGGCGACGGATTTGCGATAACACTTGCGACGAATCTGCGATGATCAGGTTAGTCCCTCGCAAATCCATAGCAAATTTGCGATGAGGTTGCGATGATAAATATTAGTAGCTAATTTGCGACGCATTTGCGAGGTTTGTYGAGTTGATAAAAAGTAGGTGGAGCACGTTTTAAATGACAAGTACCTAACAATTTGCGAGAAACCTTTCCGTCGCAAATATGTCGCAAATTCGTAGCATTGTTTTAGCAAATCCCTACTATGTAAGTTTTGAACTACAAAYATATATATTAATTTCTTAAATATCATATAGGTAATTGATATGTCTGCATTTCATATGGTTTTAGCATGCATTATTCATTCATTTAGCCTTGTTTAATAGCTTGTTCTTAGCATTTATCTATAGTTTTGCATATTTAGAGTGTTTTGCATTAGGTTTGCATGCATTTTGTATTTTAGATTTATTTCAGGTACAATCAAGGGATAATGGAGACTTTGGAGTCAAATGGAGAAGGACAGTGTCTGACTCGGTGACAGAGCTCGATGGAGGAGGTCGAGCTGAGTAGAAAAACGCAATCTTGAAGTCTTGAAGCCTAGCTCGACCACCCATGGTCGAGCTGCCTGATCGAGCTGAGCATAAAAATACGATCTTGGAGATTTGATCGAGCCTATCATAAAAGTGGAGTCTTGAAGTTTTTGGAGCCAGCTCGACCACACATGGTCGAGCCAAGACCTCGAGCTGAAGAATAAAGATGCAATCTTGAAATTTAGCTAGCTCGACCATAGCACTCGACCACGCTTGGTCGAGTGCCCCCAAAAATTAGCCTATTTTGTCTTTTTGTGATTTAGGGTTTTTATCTCTTAGTATAAATACCCTAAAACGCTTAACACAAGAACAATCTCGATTTTCTTAAGCTTTGTTCTCTCTACTTATGCAAGTTATTATGATTTCTGGGTTTGTGATTATGCTGTTCTTCATGTGTTCTGAGTAATCATTAGGGTTCTTAAGGATGGGATAGATTAGGTGTGGAATCTTAGTCTCCTAGGTGGTTTAAGTGTTTATTGTTTGATTTTCCTTCTGGATTAGTGTTGTTAATGCTAATTTCTCTCTGATCAATTGGAATTAGAACTTAGGTATTTCCACACCAAGAATGTGTTTGATGAAATGCCTGACAGAACTAATTCCAGAGATTTACATTCCTGGCCTAAAGGATTAGTTGTCTAGGGTGTTTATTGGCTTTATTTAATTGATTTTTAATGCCTGCTAAGCTAGATTTCGCTAAGGGATTAGGTTTGGAACTAGATTAGCCTGAGGTTATTTATCATGGAAATGAACTTGACTGCTTATGAGTTTAATGTCTAGGGAATAGCTTGATTGAGTCTGTTAAACCATCTAGGTAGATTAAGAGGATACACCAAGTCAATTACCCCATCCTTAGGAGCTTCTCTTGCTTGATTGATTTCTGTTTCATTGCCTTTGCTAGTTCCTGTTAGTAACTATCGTTCTGTTATTGCTCTGTTTTCGTTTCGCTAGTTGCTGCTAGTCTATGTTTTTTAGTTTCTGTTTAGGTTGATAGTTTCACATCTTATTGCTTGCTTGGCTTGACTTAAACTGTTTGATTGCATCTTTCTTGGCTAATATCGCACCCATTTGGATTGATACCTTTCTGTACTACAATGACATGATAGTTCAGTAAGAAATTGACTTATATCAATTTGGCGCCGTTGCCATTTGGGTGTTGTTTGTTACAATTAGGATTTCAAATTGTTTTAGATCAAGTTCTTATTCCGTCTACTCTGTTACTGACTTGATCTTTCTTTTCTTTGTCTTTGCATTTCAGGTACAAGATTGACTCGACTAGCCTAGCTCGACCACGTCTGCTCGAGTCTGCCCATCGAGTCCTCCTCCACCTGCATGCAAACGAGATCAAAAGGAAGTCAGAACCTCATCCGCTACTTCGACAATATTAACAAGCTACCCAGCCAGTTGCGAGAGCAGCGCGAACACGTCGAAGTAGATCAAYAGGATCCACTAGAAATGGCTGATGATAATCCACCACCACAGCCTGAACATGTGCCTTATCCGAGAAGGCAGCGTCTGATCGGTGCGGGCGATGCTCCCAACACTCACACCAACAGACAAGGGATTGTCCCTCCTATAGTCCAGAACAATAACTTTGAGATCAAGAGTAGCTTAATAGTTATGGTGCAAAACAACAAATTCCATGGGCTGGCTATGGAAGATCCCCTTGATCACTTGGATGAGTTTGATAGGCTCTGCAGCCTTACCAAGATCAATGGTCTCAGTGAAGATGGTTTCAAGCTGAGACTATTTCCATTCTCTCTTGGTGACAAAGCCCATCTCTGGGAGAAGAATCTACCCCATGGCTCTATCACTTCATGGATGACTGCAAGAGAGCTTTCCTTGTCAAGTTCTTCTCCAATGCTWRAACAGCTCGCCTCCGGAATGAGATATCCGGATTTTCTCAGAAAGATGGAGAGACCTTCTGCGAATCCTGGGAACGTTTCAAGAGCTACACTACTCAATGCCCTCACCATGGTTTCAGCAATGAGTCCCTACTCAGCACACTTTACAGAGGAGTTCTCCCTAAGGTCYGAATGCTTCTTGATACAGCCAGCAATGGTAACTTTCTCAACAAAGATGTTGATGAAGGCTGGGAACTTGTGGAGGACCTTGCCCAATCAGATGGAAACTACACTGCGGAGTATGATAGAAGTGTAAGGGGCATTGTTGATTCAGAGGAGAGAACTAGGAAGGAAATCAAGGCTTTGAATGGCAAGTTGGATCAACTACTACAGCAAAGGAAACAGGTTCACTTTGCTAGTGAGGATACGGTTTTTCAGGTTCAAGATGGGGAGGATGATGATCTGGAAGAGGTCAGCTATGTTCAGAATCAGGGTGGCTACAACAAAGGTTTCATCAACTACAAAGACAACCCCAATCTCTCATACAGGAGCACCAATGTTGCTAACCCTCAGGATCAGGTTTACCCGCCTCAGCAACTGACATATCAGTCCAAGCCTTTTGCCGCTTACAACCAAAATCCGGGTTTTGTTCCTAAGCAGCACTACCTGAGTAGTCATCCGCAATAGGGAGTCATGGGCCCACCACCTGGTTTCACATCTCACCAAGCTCAGCCTTCTACAGCTCCAGATCATCAAATGACAAACATGCTGCAGCAAATTCTTCAGGGTCAAGCAGCTGGTGCAATGGAAGCCGCTAAGAAGTTCAGTGAAATGAAAACGCAGCTGGATTACACTTATAATGATCTTAACAGTAAGTTTGAGACATTGAACTCCAAGATAAAGTACATGGAGGGCAAGACCGCATCTACTTCTAGCACATCCCAGCTCCCAGGAAAAGCAGTCCAAAACCCAAAGGACTTTGCTCACATCAATGTCATCACTTTAAGGAGTGGAAAGTAGCTCCCTGAGAGGGAAGGGTCTGTTTACATCACTGAGGACGGTGAGATTCAAGATGGGGAGGATTTGAGCTGAAAAATGGACCAAAAACCGTGTCTGGAGGCTGACTCTAGCAACCAGCTCGACCACCCTGGTCGAGCCAGCCCCCCACCTGCGCCAAAACCAGTGGTTTCAGAGAAAAAGAAGGCACTTTTTGTCTCTCCTCCTTACAAACCCAAACTGCCTTTCCCAGGAAGGTTCAAAAAGGACTTAATGGATAAGTATAGAGCAATCTTTGACAAACACATGAGGGAAGCAGAGATTAGGTTACCTCTCATCGATGCCTTCTCTATGTTGCCCGCATATCAGAAATTCTTGAAGGATGCAGTGGCTGCAAAAGCAAAGGAGATTCAGGGTATGGTAGTTTTGTCAGAAGAGTGCAGCGCCATTATCCAGAAGAGGGTTATCAAGGAGAAGCTAAGTGATCCTGGTTCGTTCACTCTACCATGCTCTTTGGGGCCATTGATCTTCAAAAAGTCTCTCTGTGATCTTGGAGCATCTATCAGTCTCATGCCGCTCTCAGTTGCCAAGAAGTTAGGATTCAGTAACTACAAGCCTTGCAACATCTCTTTGGTGGTTGCAGACAGATCAGTTAGAACTCCTCATGGTATGTTACAAGATCTACCTCTAAAGGTTGGGACAGTTGAGATACCTACATACTTCATAGTGCTGGAGATGGATGAAGAACCAAGAGATCCCCTTATTCTAGGAAGACATTTCCTAGCCACAGCTGGAGCGGTTATTGATGTTCGAAAGGGAAAGATTGATCTTAATCTTGGGAGTGACTTCAAGATGACATTTGACATCAAAGAAGCCATGAGAACGCCAAAAATAGAAGAACAGATATTTTATGTTGAGGAAATGGATCAACTTGCTATTCAACCTAATGATCAAGAAAAAACTACTTTCACCTGTCCATATGGAACATTTGCTTATAGGAGAATGCCTTTTGGTCTTTGTAATGCACCTGCTACTTTTCAGAGATGCATGACTTCTATATTCTCGGATTTAATTGAGGTGACTGTGGAAGTATTCATGGATGACTTTTCCGTGTATGGCTCCTCTTTCTCCTCCTGCTTGTTGAATCTTTGCAGGGTGCTTACTAGGTGTGAGGAGACAAATCTGGTTCTGAATTGGGTGAAGTGTCATTTCATGGTCAGAAAAGGGATTGTCGGGGCAATGAATTTCTGAGAATGGGATAGAGCTGGACAAAGCATGTGATGGATGATGCAACCGCCTAACGCCAAGAATATCGGAGTTTCCTGGAGCTGGGTTTTAGAAGGTTCATCAAGGACTTTTCAAAGATAGCCAGACCACTCACTAGGCTATTATGCAAGAAACAAGAGTTCATCTTCAATTCAGAGTGCTTGAGAGCTTTCCAGCTGATAAAGGAAGCTTTAGTCTCAGCTCCAATAGTCCAAGCACCAAACTGGGACTATCCGTTCGAAATCATGTGTGATGCTTCGGATTATGCTGTGGGAGCTGTTCTGGGTCAAAGGATTGAGAAGAAGCTGCATGTAATCTATTATGCAAGCAGAACACTTGATGAAGCTCCAGAGAGATATGCAACAACAGAGAAGGAATTGCTGGCTGTTGTATTTGCTTTTGAGAAATTCAGAAGCTATCTAGTGGGATCCAAGGTAATAGTCTACACAGATCATGCAGCACTAAGGCATATCTATGCAAAGAAGGAGACTAAACTAAGACTGCTCAGATGGATCCTTCTACTTCAAGAGTTTGATATGGAGATTGTTGACAAGAAGGGCATTGAAAATGGAGTGGTTGATCACCTGTCAAGGATGAGGATAGAGGATGCAAGGCCAATTGATGATTCCATGCCTGAAGAACAACTCATTTGTGTTGTCTTGACACTAGAAGAGAAATTACCTTGTATGCAGATCTTGCCAATTACCTTGTAAGCGGCGAAATTCCTGGAGGTCTTGATGCTTACAGGAAAAAGAAGTTTCTGAGGGATGTGAACCATTACTTCTGGGATGAGCCCTACTTATACAAGAGAGGTTCAGATGGTCTATTCAGGAGGTGCATAGCTGAAGAAGAGGTAAAGGGAGTTCTAGAGCATTGCCATGGTTCAGTGTGTGGAGGTCACTTTGCTACATTCAAGACTGTGCAGAAGGTGCTACAAGCAGGGTTATGGTGGCCATCAATGTTCAAGGATGCTCAAGCTTTCATCACCAAGTGTGATCCTTGCTAGAGAATGGGTAACATCAGTAGAAGGAACGAGATGCCTCAGAACCCAATTCTGTAAGTTGAAGTGTTTGATGTGTGGGGCATTGATTTTATGGGGCCTTTCAACCCACCTTCTTATGAGAACAGCTACATCTTGGTGGCTGTTGCTTACGTCTCCAAATGGGTTGAAGCAATTGTCTGTCCTACCAATGATGCAAGGGTAGTTTTGAAGATGTTCAAGAGCATCATTTTMCCCAGATTTGGAGTGCCAAGGGTAGTGATCAGTGATGGAGGATATCACTTCATCAACAAGCTCTTTGAGAATCACTGAAGGCATGGGGTAAAGCACAAGGTATACCATACCATCCTCGATCAAGCAAGTGGAAGTATCTAACAAGCAAATCAAGGCCATTCTGGCAAGAGTAGTAGGGGTTTCAAAGAGAGATTGGTCTGCTAAGCTTGATGAGACTCTAGCTTATCGAACTTCATTCAAACGCCTATGGGAGAACACCATTCTATCTACTCTACGGAAAACCGCCATCCGTAGAGATTGAGTACAAGGTATCAAAACTCTTGAACCTGGATATCAAGACCGTCAGAGAAGAGAGCATTGGATCTGCATGAGCTAGAGGAGATGCCGATGCTATGAGAGTTCTAAGGTGTACAAGGAGAGGACTAAAGCTCCATGATAAAAGGATTCTCGCCTAGAGTTCAAAAGTCGCTGATCCTCCTGACTCACTCAAATTGTTTCGGAAAGCTTAAGTCAGATGGTCAGGACCATTCACTATCAAGGAAGTATCACCATACGGAGGCGGTCACCTTGATCGGACGGAGCGGAAGCAATTCACGTGAGCGGGCAAAGGATCGAATGACTCGCGTGCTTAGAAGGAATTTCAATTCCTCGGATGAACCTCTCCTTGCTGAGTAAAACAGGAAGTCAAGCTTAGTGACTATAAACAAGCTCACTTGGGAGGAAGTCCCATGTCTATCCGTGTATATATTGCTTGATTTTCTTTTTAAACCGTCGTTTAAGTATCTAAATTTTGTTTTGGCTTGTTGTGTGATTTCAGGAGAGTATGAGCATTGAATCGCAGGAAAAGGAAGAAAGCAGCAAAATAGGCTTGACTCGACCACCCAGCTCGACCTCCACTGAGCAAGATCGGATGGGGAACTAAAATTTGAATTTTGAAATTTTGAAGGAGAGCGACTCGACAGGTGGGGTCAGTGGTGAATCGAGTTAGCGAGCTCGACCACGTCTTGATCCGTCGTCACCTCAGTCAGTATCTAAGCTCAAAATTGAATTTTGAAATTCAAGCGCATTGTAACGCTCACTTCACCTTGTCATTTAGCTCCTTCCCTTGCCTATATAAAGAAGAACTCGACCTCATGGGCTCTCACACCAAAAACTTCAAGACTTCTCTTCCTTTCACCATAATCGTTTTTCTCATCTTGAGTTTTCCTTCAAGATCCTTCAAGATGATCAATCAGTTCCTTTTCACTAAGGCAAGGAAGTCCCGAAGCCACCTCAAACTCGGCCCATCATGAAGCCATGTAAGCAATTTCAAAGCTAAGAGGACTTGTTTCTCGAGGCAGGTACCAATGGAGGTGGGCGTTATGCTAGCTCGACCACCCATGATCGAGTCAGAGATCGAGCCAGAACAAGGAGGCGGCCAGAATTTTCAAAGCTAAGCGAGATGTTGCTCGAAAATCGATGAAATCAGCCGCAGCAAGTTCGCGGTGAGGCTGAGGAGGATGAGCCAAAAGTGGTGAAGAAGTCCTGAAAGAAGCCTAAGCAATCTTCTCCAGAAGAGTACGACCATATTCCTTGCTAGTGACTTTGCGGAACAAGGTACCCACACGTGAAACTTGTAAGGTATTGCCGGAGATGTAGAGTATCTCTATGAAATGGCTTAAGCGTTCGTTGGATCGACTTGGCACTAAAGGAAGACATGCCATTTCCTTTCATCCCTCAAGGTCCACTTCTATGAAGGCGAACCGGAGTATGAATCACGGGGTTCGGGTTTTATCACCTTCACCTGCGGGGTTTCCTTGCTCTACTCCTTATAAAGGAGATGGATACTTTATCACAGTTCGAGTGGCACGGGGCTGAATATTGTACATGGAGCTGCACAAGCTGTAAGGCACCATTGGTGATGATACCAAGCATTCGTCATCAAAACAAGGGCTCCCAAATGAAGCCTGTGGTTGATACCTTCACAAGCCATTGCCAGGCACATTGTTTGCAAGGTTGTTCTGAGGAAATGTGAATGAAGGAGAAGCTGCAAATGCTGGATGTGTGTTTAAAAGGAGTTACGGGTTACCTGAGAAGAATGGAAATGCAAGGACATAGAAGCAGATACAAGCCTCACCTTTGTTCTTTGGGACAGCTGCTTCTACAAGGATTGGGCATTGAGGATGCACATGATGAATTCTGAAGGAGAACTTAGCATTGGAGGCATCATCACTCCAATTCTTGTTGCATGTGGTGTAGAGCTCACATCGAGCCACATCACCGGATGGATCGATGTTGAGTTCTTGAGGAGGTGTCGATTTCTGGATCACAACTGGCCTTCTGATGAGTTTATGTATAAATTCACTCACACAGCTGGAGAAGCCACTTAGCCTCCCTTGCACTGATATAACCAAGGTTAGATTGGGTGAAAACATCGACTTCTCTCCCCACTTGACAAGCTCTATAACCCGATATGAAGCACCACAACCAGAAGAATTCGGTGATTCTGTTGATAATGAGGTGCATCGGGAAGTTCGGTTTTGGGACCACCTACAGCCTTCATCTGACCTTGAAGGAAGCACACAGCGCATGGCATACTACTGGAAATGGAACAAGTTCCAGAGCAAGACCATAGCTGAAGGGAAGGGACAGTGAAGGATCTAAAGGACCAGATGAAAGAGGTAAGGGATCAACTCAAGGATTTCCAGCTAAAGTTCAGTGCTCCTTTCTACATCTAAGGCATAGAAAAGCCAAAAAGAAGTTGAAAAATTTTCGAAAAAAATTTACAAAAACAGAGTGTTCATGTAGTTGCATTTACATTTTAGGATTGAGTCTATATTGTTTTCATATAGGGCTATTGCATATGCATAGGGGATTATGATGATTATAACCTTGCAAGCTTGCTGATTTAATATGATAATCTCATTGCCCTCGTTTCTAGTTGTCTAATGCATTGTGAATGAACTTGAAGTAAGACTGCACCATACTTTGAATGCACAACTAGATTATGTCTCAATTGAAGCATGATGTGAATTGATACCATTCCCTATCTATTTGAACCTGAACTTGACTTACAATTATCATGTCTATGCACTGTATTTGAACTCATGGATACCATATACATACTTGGATTTTCTTTCACCTGTTTACCACTCTTGCTAATCCAAGTAGCTGTTCTTTTCATTAGAACGATTTTACCATGCCCTTAGCCTAGCCTTCTTTCAAGCCATGTTATTACTTTATTGAGTGTGTGAGGCCTATTTCTGAATGAGCTTGGTAGAAAGTGTTAGGTTTGAGCCGACAAGGATAGAATCTCATGTAGTTCTGGTTTGCAATTTTCGAATCAGATAGGACTAGGTGGGATCTTGATCATTGGGTATAGGGTTTGGTTCTGTGAAAAGAAAGAAAGAAAACTTGGAGAAAGATGAAAGAAAAAGGTTAAGAGTTTTTAGGAGA
Organism: Boechera stricta; assembly: GCA_018361395.1. Taxonomy (NCBI): domain Eukaryota; kingdom Viridiplantae; phylum Streptophyta; class Magnoliopsida; order Brassicales; family Brassicaceae; genus Boechera; species Boechera stricta. The sequence goes on from CM031541.1 coordinate 7,306,340, forward strand.
GGAATAATCTGAAAGTGTGTTAATCTAGTAAAGGATATGGGGTGTGCTAAGAAAAGAGAAAGAAAAGCTTAAAGTCTGAAAAACATAGAAAAAGCCTAAGCTGATAGGGAAAAACCTTAAGAAAAACCCCAATCCGCTAGAAGTATAAAGAACCTCTCCTAGAACAAGAACAAAGGGAAAAAAAAAAATGATGAATGAATCTGATCCAAGAATAGCTCAAGGCAAATTGCCTAAGTATTAAGGGTAGAATTAGGACAACTTTCTGGGAAATCATGATGGAACTGAGATGCGGCCAAGAGAAGAAGAAATGGAGAAGGACCGGTTCCATCATGGGAAATCATGAAGTTCATGAAGAAAGGAAGATATGTGCCTCACAATAGAGAACTACAGAAGTTTTGAAAGCTTACTTAAGGGAGTAAGAGTGTGGAAGAGTACTATTGGGAGTTTGAGCATCTAAGAAACCGTCTTAACTTAGAAGACACCGAAGAAACACTAATGGCTCAATTTCTTGATGGACTCCAAGACCGCATTGCTAACAAAGTAGAGATGCTAAACTACAATGATCTTAATGAGCTACTACACTTGACTACTCAAGTAGAGGGTCACATCAAGAAGAAGAACCGAACCAAGGCTGCTACAAATCCTACTTGGAAGGCTTGAGGGTTAACTCCGCCACCAAGTACACAAGGGCAAGCGCCAGCCACCCATTCTAGAGTTCCTTCTAAACCGCGTGAACCTTCCGGGCCTAGAAGTGATCCAAGAGGAGCCCTACTGGTCCCAAGACACGTGACATTGTTCTTCACAAGTGTAGAGGATGGGGACACTATCTTAGAGAGTGTCGAAGCTTAGAGGTTATGATCATTACTCCTTGAGGCGGTATGAGTCCCAAGGCGAAGAAGAACCTCAAGAAAAAGATGAGAGCACCGAGGAAGAGGTTGAGTATTCTGACGTGGGAGAGTTACTTGTCACTATGAGGGTCSTTAGCGCCGTTCAAGAATCGGAAGAGGTCACTCAACGCGAAAATATCTTTCACACATGGTGTACGGTAAAAGGGAAGGTTTGCTCTCTTATTATTGATGGTGGTTCTTGCACAAATGTGGCTAGTTCATACATGGTAGAAAAGTTGCAATTATAAACCACTACACATCCTAAGCCTTATAAACTTAGATGGCTAAATGATAAGATGGAATTGAGGATTGGTGATCAAGTTAGGATCTCATTTAGCTTTGGTAAATGTGATGATGTTCTGGGCGATGTGGTTCCAATGCAAGCCACTCATCTTTTGCTAGGTAGACCTTGGCAATTTGATAAGGAAGTCACTCACCATGGTAGAACTAATCATTATACCTTCTTGCATAATAAGAAACGAATTAGTCTAGCCCCATTGCTTCCATCTCAAGTGCATGAAATGCAACAAAAATTTGCTAAAGAAAAGATCATTGCTAAGACTAATTTCCTTATAGCTCCTTGTGACATTAGAAGGTCTCTACATGATGATACTTGTAATGTTTTGCTAATGGTCTTCAAAGAAATATTGAGTGTAGGTGAAGTCACAGTGGAATTACCCAAGGAGGTACAATAAGTCTTTCCGGAAGAGCTACCCATGGGATTACCACCTCTAAGGGACATTGAGCACCAAATCGATTTCGTACCTGGAGCCCAACTTCCAAACCGAGCGGCCTACACAGTGAATCCTAATGAGGCTAAAGGTCTTGAGAAGCAAGTGAGAGACTTGACGGATAAAGGCGACCTGTGAGAGAGCCTAATCCCATGTGGCATGCCGGTCTTGTTGGTACCAAAGAAAGATGGGTCTTACTGCATGTGCGTCGATTGTAGGGCCATCAACAATATTACAATCAAATACCGTCATCCCATGCCTTATAGCATCGTATTTTACACGCTTTTATGCTTTATAATAAGTTAGTTTTAGCCTTTATAACTAACATTTAGTGTAGAATTAGTGTTTTTGCATGTGATTATATGTTTTTAGGTACTTGGAGCTAAACATGAGTGCTTGAGATGTTTTTGGAGCCTACTAAAGCCTTCGGGAAGATTGGTGACATTGCTTGGTTCGTACATATTCAGAAGGATTTGGAGTCGAAGAGGACAATGTCGGCACGTGGGGTCGATATCATGCCCATAGAATTTTCTGAAAAGAAGAATCAATCCGTCGGAGAAAGGAACTCAATATCGACCCTAGCATTGGCCAATCAAGGTAGATGCTGGCCTCCGAAAAAGATGGAAAAATCCTTACGTGGCAAGATATGATTCGGGCAACTTGTCATTTCAAATTTTAGGCTTCCAAGAACAAGATAAGGACAAAATGGAGAGATCTAAGAAACCCTAGTACTATAAAATAACTTGTAATCTCACTAGCACATACTGACTTTTCATACCCTAGATACACATCTCTTATCCTTGTACCCACTATTTCATATCTAATAAAGAGTTCTTATTTTACTTCTTCTTTTCTGTTTTATGATATGTCTGCATTTTATATGGTTTTAGCTTGCATTATTCATTCATTTAACCTTGTTTAATAGCTTGTTCTTAGCATTTATCTCTAGTTTTGCACAGTTAGAGTGTTTTGCATTAGGTTTGCATACATCTTGCATATTTGGCTTGTTACAGGTACTTTCGAGGCGATTTTTGGAGAAGTCGGACTCGAAGCCGTCTAGGACATCTGACTCGAGAACGTATGGTCGAGGCAGTGGTAAGGCAGGAGTGAGATGAAGCTGGACTTCGAGCACTTATTCGAGCAAATCAGTGACGGCAGCGTCTTGGAGAATTTTGGCTCAGCTTTCACGACTCTGATCGAGCTCAAGATAAAGAAGGAGTCTTGGAATTCTCGAGGTCTGGCTGAGGCCATACGGATCGAGGAGGAGGTCGAGGCTCGACACGTAAAAATGCGATCTTGATTTCACCAGCTCGAGCACACCACTCGACCAAGGCTTTCAGTGGACCTTATCCTGCACATATTTACCATTTTGCCYATGACGTTTTAGGGTTTTTAGGACTTAGTATAAATACCTAATGTTGGATTAAGACTTCTAAGTTTAGTTTTTAACCTAATTTTCGAGTTTTTCAAGTGTTCTTCATCTGTTCTTGCTTCCTGGATCCTGTATCTTTGATTCTACTGAGTATTTGTGTTTGAATCTTCCTATTCTATCTTTTCTCTTCCTTATCTCTCTACTTATGCAAGTTATTTTGATTTCTGGGTTTATGATTATGCTGTTCTTCATGTGTTCTGAGTAGTCATTAGGGTTCTTGAGGATGGGTTAGATTAGGTGTGGAATCTTAGTCTCTTAGGTGGTTTAAGTGTAGATTGTTTGATTTCCCTTCTAAATCAGTGTTCTTAATGCTAATTTCTCTCTGATCAATTGAGATTAGAACTTAGGTGTTTTTCCACTCAGAAGGTGTTTGATAAAATGCTTGACTGAACTGATGTTAGAGATTTGCATACCTAGCCTAAGGGATTAGTTGTCTAGGGTGTTTATTGACAATATTGAACTGAATCTTAATGCCTGCTAGGGTAGATTTCGCCAAGGGATTGGGTCTGGAACTGGTCTAGCTTGAGGTTACTTATCACGGGTGATATGCTCAAATTAATACCCTAAAAGTACTAAAGCAGTTGCTGCAGTATATCAGGGGTCGAACACAAGAACTCAAGAAAATTCACACAATAAATAATTAGGTGAGGATTAAGCTAAGCAAATCATGGTTAGACAGTAAAATAGGTGATCGAAATATGATTGTTTTAATTCAATTCAGGGAAGGATTAGGCTCAGGGTAACTCTCAGGAAATCAATGATAAACAACAATTAATCAATTAAGGTTCAATTCAATTAAGCGCCGTTCTTGAACTCAAAGTATAGTTAACCATTGTCGAGAAAACTAACTAAGTCTAAAGTCTAAAATTCCAAATCTCTTTGCAAATCCTACACAGTAAACCAGCAATCAATTCAAGTTTGATATGTTCACAATTCGATTAAACCAAATCTCTTTGCAGATAATCCAATTGCTCACCCTAAGTTTTATCAGATTACTCAATTGCACTGTCGTGCCTAATCGATTAATCTAGGTTCTATATTCTAAGTGATCAGGTTAGAAATAGCTTTGAGAACAACCTATGGTGAAGAACTATTCAGATTTTGAACTCTAACAAATCAATTATCATAAATCAGAGAAATCCATATGAGAAAACCCTGAACCTAAAATGAAACTACTCAGACATGGTTGATGAAAAACAAGACATAACTGAATAGATCATGAAATTAAATATAACAAAAGAATAAAAACAAGGGTTCGTGATCTTCTCTATGATGAACAAAGTCTTGGATCCGTCTCCCTCACAAAAGCTCTCAAAAGTCAAGTCTTTCTCAAGAATAATAGTGAAAAGTAAAGTTCCCAAAGTCAAGTCCCCTTAACCTAAAGACTAAGAGTTTGCTTAAATAGGTCTAAAAACACGAGCTGGGCTTCTTTGTAAATAAGGGAAAGTATTGGGCTTCTTATGGGCTTCCTTGAAAATCTCTTCTGCGTTGATGCGTCGATTCGATACCGTGATGGTGTCGATCGATGCTAAAGCTTCAAAAGCGGGTACTTTCTTCGGTTTGCTCCAAAAGGCTCCAAATGTCTCCAAAATCTCCAATTCGTCCCAAGCGTGCTAAAACCTGAAAAGACTCTAAAATGATAGAAAAAGCACTAGAAAGACTCGATAAAACGACTTATATCATGGCTAAAAACGGGTAAAATCCATGATATATCAACGGGAGTGGACTTAACTGGTTGTGATGTTTGATGTCTAGGGAATAGCTTGATTGAGTTTTGTTAGACCACCTGGGTAGGCTAAGAGGACACACTGAGTCGATTATCCCATCCTTAGGAACTTCTCTTACATTGATTGATTTCTCTTTTAGTCCTATACGTTGTTTCTTTTATTAGTATCTGCTAGTCTGATAGTATCTATTTTATTTTTATCTTCTTGCCTCTCTAGGTTGTTAGACTCCTATACGCTTTTTGCTTGGCTTGACTTGAATGGCTTGATCTCATCCTTTTTGGTTAATATCTTCACCCTTATGGATTGACACCTTACTATACTACAATGAAACCTTAGTCTAGTAAGAAATTGACTATATCAATTTGGTTTGTTTGGGTGTTGTTTGTTACATTTATTTCAAATCATTCTAGATCAAGTTCTTTTCTATCTACTCTGTTACTTACTTTGATTTTCTTTTTCTRTCTTTGGTGTGCAGGACGTGTCTTGACTCGAGCCCCTAGCTCGAGCCCAGCAGATCGAGTCAGCCTAGCTCGAGCCCAGCGGCTCGAGKCCGKCTATCTCGCCCGTGCGCTCGAGTCTACCATCGGCGTCCCTGCATGCAGAGATCGAAGGAAGTCAGAACCTCATTCGTACCTCGACAACATCCACTACCACGTTGAGAGCAGCGAGAACATCTCGGAGTAGATCACCGGGATCCCGTAAAAATGGCTGATGATAACCCACCGCCGCATCCTGAACAGATGTTACCTCCGCTAAGGCCCCGTCTGATAGGAGCAGGAGACACTCCTAATACTCATACCAACAGACAAGGGATTGTCCCTCCTACAGTCCAGAACAACAATTTCGAGATCAAGAGCAGTTTGATCGCTATGGTGCAGAACAACAAGTTTCATGGACTGCCTATGGAAGACCCTCTTGATCACCTGGATGAGTTTGATAGGCTCTGCAGCCTTACCAAGATCAATGGTGTCAGTGAAGATGGTTTCAAGCTGAGGCTTTTTCCCTTCTCTCTTGGTGACAGAGCCCATCACTGGGAAAAGACTCTACCCCATGGTTCTATCACTTCATGGGATGACTGAAAGTCTTCCTTGCCAAGTTCTTCTCAACGCCGGGCAGTGCTTGCGGAATGAAATCTCTGGATTTACTCAGAAGGATGGTGAAAGTTTTTGTGAATGCTGGGATCGCTTCAAGGGCTACACTACTCAATGCCCTCACCACGGTTTCAGCAATGAGTCACTTTAGCACTCTAGGCGTTCTCACGAGGTCCGCATGGTTCTAGATACTGCCAGCAATGGTAACTTCCTCAACCAAGATGTTGATGCTGGCTGGGCCCTTGTGGAGAACCTAGCATAATCTGATGGTAACTACACTGCTGAGTATGATAGGAGTGTCCGGCTAAGTGTTGCTACAGATGATCAGACTAGGGCCATCAAGGCCTTAACTGCTAAGTTGGATCAACTGCTACAGCAGAAGAAACAGGTTCACTTTGCTTCTGAGGATACAGTTTTTCAGGTTCAAGATGGGGAGGATGATGGTCTAGAGGAGATCAGCTATGTGCAGAATCAGGGTCAGTACAACAAAGGTTTCATCAACTACAAGAATAACCCGAATCTGTCATACAGGAGTACCAACGTTGCTAACCCTCAGGATCAGGTCTACCCACCTCAGCAACAAACTCAGTCCAAGCCTTTTGTTCCCTACAATCAGCAACAGAACTTTGCTCTAGGCCTATCATTCATCATCCGACGAGGAGCCCATTGTCCCACCGGGTTTTCAGTCTCCCGCTCGATGTACCGCTCGGATCAGCGATAAACAACTTAGTGCAGCAACTCCTATAGGGTCAAATAGCTGGTGCACTTGAGGCAGCCAAGAATTTTGGTGAAATTAAAACTCAGATGGACTACACTTACAATGATCTTAACAGCAAGATTGAGTCCACGCAATCCAAGATTCGGTCCATAGAAGCAAAACCGCTTCTTCTCTAACTCTTCCCAACTCCAGAAAAGCGACAAACCCTAAGGACTATGCTCACATCAATGCCATCACTTTGAGGAATGGAAAGGAGTTACCTGAAAGGAAGGACCTCCTACAATCACGAGGACAGTGAAGATCAAGATGGGGAGGATTTGGTTTCCAACGGCCGACAAGTTTACTCCGGGCGACTAAGACGTATACTCGGCTAAGCCGTCTGCGTCTAGCTCGAGCCCAACTTCAGCAGAAGGGTCAGACAGTCTACCTTGCAAAAACTGTGATTTCAGAGGAAAGAAGGCATCTTATATCCCTCCTCCTACAAGCCCAAATTTCCTTTCCCGAGAGGTTTAAGAAGGACTTAATGGAGAAACATAAGCAAATCTTTGATAAGCATTCAAGGAAAATGAGATCAGGTTGCCTCTCATTGATGCCTTCTCCATGAGTACTACCTATCAGAAGTTTTTGAAGGATCAGTAGCTGAGAAACAAGAAAGTTCAGGGTATGGTTGTCTATCGAGGAGGTGCTGGCGCCATCATTCAGAAAGAGTCATCAAAGGAAGTTAGGCGACCGGGTTCTTTCACTGCTCTCTAGGTCCATTGGTTTTAAAAAGTCTCTCTGTGATCTTGGGCATCTATCAGTCTTATGCCACTCTCGGTTGCAGGAAGCTAGTTCAGTAACTAGAGTCTGCCGACATCTGTGCTTGTGGTCGATGGACTCCATGGTATGCTAGCGGTCTCCCTCGATGGTTGGTTCGTGGAGATACCTACAGATTTCATAGTTAGAGATGGATGAGAACCAAGAGATCCTCTGATTCTGGGCAGACCTTTCCTTGCTACAGCTGGTGCAGTCATTGATSTCCGAAAAGGAAAGATCGACCTCAATCTTRGGAATGATCTCAAGATGACATTTGATGTAAAGGAGACTATGAGGAAGCCGGAGATAGAAGGACAAGTCTTCTATGTTGAAGTAATGGACAAGCTTGCTGATGAGCTTCTAGAAGAGCTTAATCAAGAGGATCACCTTCAGACTGCCTTAACCAAGAGTAGTGAAGATGGGTATCTACATGCTGAGACTTTGGGGTATGAGATGATTTTAGACTCACACAAGGTCCTGGAAGAATCAGAAGGGTTTGAGGAGCTGACAGGGATCAACACAGAAATTCAAGCYATCCTGGACGTCAGACTCGACCCTGCAGATCGAGCTAAGCCATCCAGGACGTCAGACTCRACCCTGCAGATCGAGTCTACCATCGAGCCAGTCTCCTCTGCAACAGACGACTGGTCAGAACTCCGAGCACCTAAGGTAGATCTCAAACCTCTTCCTTCTGGACTGAGGTACGCCTTTCTTGGCCCAAATTCTACTTACCCAATCATAGTAAATGACATGCTTAGTGATGATGAGTTGCATTTGCTGTTGACTGAGTTGAGAAAATTTAGAAGGGCTATAGGATATTCTCKGGATGACATTAAGGGAATTTCACCTAGCTTGTGCACTCACAGAATTCACTTGGAAAACGAATCATATGCTAGCATTGAACCTCAGAGAAGATTGAACCAAACCTGAAAGAAGTTGTTAAAAAAGAAATTCTTAAGTTGCTAGGGGCAGGGATCATATATCATATATCAGATAGTACTTGGATTTCTCCTGTACATTGTGTGCCCAAGAAGGGGGGTATAACTGTGATTAGAAATGATAAAGATGAATTGATACCTACTAGGACTGTAACAGGACATAGGATGTGTATTGACTATAGGAAATTGAATGCTGCTTCTAGGAAAGATCATTTCCCTTTGCCATTCATTGACCAGATGCTAGAGAGGTTAGCTAATCATCCTTACTACTGTTTTCTAGATGGGTACAGTGGATTCTTTCAGATTCCAATTCATCCTAATGACCAGGAAAAAACCACTTTCACTTGCCCTTATGGAACTTTTGCATATAGGAGAATGCCTTTTGGCCTTTGCAATGCACCTGCTACTTTTCAACGATGCATGACATCTATATTCTGGATTTAATGTGGAGGTATTCATGGATGATTTTTCCGTGTATGGCTCCTCTTTCTCCTCCTGCCTTTTGAACCTTTGCAGGGTACTTACTAGGTGTGAAGAGACAAATCTGGTGCTCAATTGGGAGAAATGCCACTTCATGGTCAGAGAAGGGATTGTCTTGGGCCACAGAATTTCTGAAAAGGGTATAGAGGTAGACAAAGCCAAGGTTGATGTGATGATGCAGCGCAACCACCAAAAACGCCAAGGACATCAGGAGTTTCCTTGGGCATGGGTTTAGAAGGTTCATCAAGGACTTCTCAAGGATAGCCAGACCACTAACAAGGCTGTTGTGCAAGGAGCAAGAGTTCCTGTTTGATACAGAATGTTTGAAGGCTTTCCAGCTCATTAAGGAAGCCTTAATCACTGCTCCAATAGTCCAAGCACCAAACTGGGACAATCCTTTCGAGATCATGTGTGATGCATCGGACTATGCTGTAGGAACTGTACTGGGCCAAAGGATTGAGAAGAAGCTGCATGTGATCTACTATGCAAGCAGGACGCTTGATGATGCTCAAGGGAGATATGCTACAACAGAGAAGGAGTTACTGGCTGTAGTCTTTGCTTTTGAGAAGTTCAGAAGCTATCTGGTTGGGTCTAAGGTGATAGTCTATGCTGATCATGCAGCACTAAGGCATATCTATGCTAAGAAGGATACTAAGCCAAGACTGCTCCGATGGATACTCCTTCTTTAAGAGTTTGACATGGAGATTTGATATATCATGGTTTTTACCCGTTTTCAGCCATGATATAAGTTGTTTTATCGAGTCTTTCTAGTGTTTTTGTATCGTTCTGGAGTCTTTTCAGGTCTTAGCACGTTCGGGACGAAATTGGAGATTTTGGAAGCATTTGGAGCTTTTTGGAGCAAACCGAAGAAAGTACCCGTTTTGAAGCTTTAGCATCGATCGACACCATCATGGTATCGATCGATACCGACGTAATCAACGCGCAGAAGAGATTTTCAAGGAAGCCCATAAGAAGCCCAATCTTTCCCTTATTTACAAAGAAGCCCARCTCGTGTTTTTAGACCTATTTAAGCAAACTCTTAGTCTTTAGGTAAGGGGAGACTTTACTTTGGAGAGCTTTTGTGAGGGAGACGGATCCAAGACTTTGTTCATCATAGAGAAGATTCCGAACCCTTGTTTTTATTCTTTTGTTTAATTTCATGATCTATTCAGTTATGTCTTGTTTTTCATCAACCATGTCTGAGTAGTCTCATTTTAGGTTTAGGATTTCATATGGATTTCTCGATTTATGATAATTGATTTGTTAGGGTTCAAAATCTGAATAGTTCTTCACCATAGGTTGTTCTCAAAGCTATTTCTAACCTAATCACTTAGAATATAGAACCTAGATTAATCGATTAGCACGACGCAGTAATTGAGTAATCTAAAACCTAGGGTGAGCAATTGGATTATCTGCAAAGAGAATTGGTTTAATCGAATTGTGAACATATCAAACTTGAATTGATTGCTGGTTTACTGTGTAGGATTTGCAAAGAGATTTGGAATTTTAGACTTTAGACTTAGTTAGTTTCAACGACGCTTGGTTAACTATACTGTGTTTGAGTTTAAGAAGCGCTTAATTGAATTGAACCTTAATTGATTAATTGTTATTTATCATTGATTTCCTGAGAGTTACCCTGAACCTAATCCTTCCCTTTGATTAAATCAACCCAATCGTATTGCTCTTCTAATTTACTGCCTAACCGTGATTGCTTAGCTTAATCCTCACTAAATTATTTATGTGAATTTTCTTGAGTTCTTGTGTTCGACCCCGATATACTGCAGCAACTGCTTTAGTACTTTTAGTGTAATTTGAGCATATCAAATTTGGCGCGTGACTCAAAATTCACCTTTAGAATTTTAGTTGTCGATTTTGTTTTGTTGTCGCAGTATCGACGATACTCCATTGGTATCGATCGACACTGAACGCCTGTTTTTAAATTTTGGTTACTTATCTTCTCGTCTTTTGATTTTCAGGTGTATGCATCGTTACCGAAAGAAGACACACCACTGATCAATCTCTCCAACACAGTAGAGCAACGCACAATTCGGAAAAGAGGACTACAGTTGAGATGGATCTTCCACATGGTTTGGTGCATGATGAAGAAGGTGGACCTCAACAACCCTGTTGCAAGCGGACACTTGGCGATTACAACCGACCGGATCAATTCTATGCCAATCGTACAACCGATCCGTATTCCAACTTTCCGAGGAATGACTTTGAGCTGAAGCCTGCTTACTTCACTCTCGTTGGACAACACCCTTCACCGGCTCTCTCATGAGCACCCTATGGATCACATCGAGAAATTCGAGGATTTGGTCACCAGTAAAGTACAATGGAGTACCACAGAATACCTTTTTGTAAGCTCTTTCCATACTCTCTGGTGGAGAGGCAGCATGGCTGAAGCAGCTACCTCCCGGATCTCTCGCCACTTGGAACGACACCAAGAATGTATTCCTGAACAATTTCAGGAACAAGCTCTCTCAATTTTCTCAAGGTCCAAGAAGCACTCAAGGCGTTGGTGCGATTCAGATCTAGAGACTGTCCGCCACGTTTCAGTCAAGTTCAGCTGCTCGATCTTTTACGAGGGATTGATTGGCGGTATCAGATGGCACTGGATTCTGCAAGCAATGGGAACTTCAACACTGGATTCCAACCGATGCTGTGAAGCTGATTGAGAACTTGCCTAGCACAAGCACAAGAATGCTGATTTAGCAAAACGGCTCGCTAGTGTTGCTGATGGTTCGCAGATTGCTGAGGTTCAGGCGAAGCTGGACACGATGCACAACCTCTTAGTGGGAAAGACGAAGAAGGCAGTACATTTTGCTGAGGAAGTAGAGAACATTGAAGATGAGGCAGAGGACGTTAATTACATTGGTGGTTCTGGTTTTCAGGGTCAGCGATATAGTTACAACAACCGAAGCTTCAACAACAATCAGCAAGGTGGTTACAAGTCTGGAGGTAACCAATCTGGTTTTGGTGCCACTCAATTCGCCCAAAAACCACTTCAAGGTGGTGATTTTACTCGCCAATACGGTAATTCAGCTTACCAACCGCATTCTCCGAGGTCTACAGAGAGTAAGACGGAGATCCTCTTGGAACAAATTTTGCAGGGATAAGAAAAGATGACTGGAGAATTTAATGGGAAGCTGGAMAACCTGTATACGGACCTGAATGGCAAGATTGAGGCATTGAATCTRTCGCAAAGAAAGCTTGAGACTCAAATTGCTCAGACCGCAGCTGCTGTGAGAAGACAAGAAGGATTTCTTCCAGGAAAGACTGAAGATCCAAGAGCCCACATCAATGCCATAAGTCTGAGAAGTGGTAAAGTGGTAGAATCAGGAGTTAGTCAGACTCCTATAGCTGAAAATCCCGTCGATCTTGCTGGAGATGACGAGTGGGATGATGAAAATCCCAGGGTATCGATCGATACTACCCTAGTATCGATCGATACCGAGACAGAGCCCAAGGAAAACGCTGAACCTGTCAAGGAAAGGGTTTACAAGCCGAAGTTGCCCTATCCTATCACTCCTAAGCTGACCAAAAAGGAATGGGAAAATGCTAGATGCAAGGTTATGTTAGACAAGCTGGTAGTTGAGCTTCCTTTTGTTGATGCTATCAAGACTTCTCCCGCATTCAGAAGGTACGTGAAGCGGATGGTATCCAGCAACTTCAGTCTCAGTGAAGGTGTCGCTATGCTTTCAGCCGAGTGCAGTGCTATTCTCACCAACACGATCCCAAGAAACTTCCGATCCGTAGTTTTGGTTGATCAGCACTGTTTTCACAGAGCGCTGCCTTTGTGATATTAGATCAAGTGTGAATCTTATGCCGCACTCGCTAAGAGAATGGGAATGAGTGATTWCCAGCCTACACGGATTTCATTGGTCCTTGCTGATCGCTCAAGACGCCTACCGAGGGGCTTCAAGATGCTAAGATTKGAAATTGCTTGATTCCGACTGATTTCATCGTGTTGGAGTACGATGCCGAGCCTAAGGATCCTCTTATCCTAGGCAGACCATTCCTTGCTACTGCTGGTGCTCTGATAGACTGCAAGAATGGACAGATTACTCTGAACGTTGGTGATTTGGTAATGTCCTTCAGCATGGAGAAAATCATGAAACGACCAACCATCGACGAACAAACCTTCTACGTCGATACACTCAGTGACATTGCGGAGGAGTATTTCYTGGAGAAACATCCGAGGATCGCTAGAACGAGCACGGTTCGCATGAAGGTTTAGAATTGGCTTTAGATGATGATGCCACTGGTTATGTCAGAATCCTCGACAATGCAGATCCAGTATCGATCGATACCACAGGAGGTATCGATCGACACCACGTGTGTGCAGTGGAAAGTTTAGGCGAAATTCCTAAACAAGTCAGTGTTTCTRGGGATTGGAGTGAGGAAAAGGCACCAAAGATTGAGCTCAAACCACTTCCAGCCGAGCTAAGGTACGTTTTCATTGGCCCTAATTCGACATATCCTGTTATTGTCAATTCTTCTTTAAACAATGCGGAGGTCACTTTACTGCTGAGCAAGCTGCGCAAATATCGCAAAGCTCTCGGCTATTCTCTTGATGATATTGCAGGTATCTCTCCAGACCTATGCATGCACAGGATCTACCTGGAAGATGAGTCAAAGTCATCGATTGAGTGTCAGAGACGGTTGAACCCGAACCTGAAGGAGGTTGTTAGGAAAGAGGTGATGAAGCTGCTCGAAGCCGGGATCATCTATGCAATCTCAGATAGTTCTTGGGTTAGCCCTATTCATGTCGTGCCTAAGAAGGGTGGTATCACAGTGGTGAAGAATGAGAAGAACGAGCTGATCCCGACACGGACTATCACTGGTGTAACATCCATATTCCCGAGTCGTACCTCGTGGTACAAGATGTTGTATTTTCGTATAAAAGTCTTTGACTTTCTTGCTGTATAAGTCATTGACTTTCGTTGCATTATGGGTGTTGATGTTGTAATAAAGTTGTTTTTCGGTTGATCCGTGGATTGTTTAATGCTGCGCTGTTTTAGCGACATCAGTATATGATGGRTATTTCATATATCGACGGGTTGGACACATGAGGGGATGATTCATGTGTTGTTGAAGGTTGAGCCGCATGTTGTTTCGTTATTTGGTTCGATGGGGCTGAGGGATCGAGTGTCTCGAGATCTTGAGACGTGGTCAGGGCTTATCGGGTCTATGGAGTATTTAGTCTCGATGAGGTCGTCATGGGTTGTTTTAACCTTGACGGAGTTTGCCGAGGGTGGTGGCCGAATGAATCCGGAGTAAGGATTCTGAGGTTAACCACGGTAGACCGTCGGGGATCCAGTGGTATTGGATCCTGCGGGACTTAGTTCATTCAGCATCCAGGGTACTAGATTTCGATGGATTTAGTCACCGTGTTGGACTTAGCTTATTGGAATCCAGGTTGTTGGACTCTAATATGCTAGGTCGGTTGGCGGGTTTATCCCGTGTTGGACTTAACTTATTAGAATCCGGAGTATTGGATTCTAATATGTTAGGTCGGTTGGCGGGTTTATCCCGTGTTGGACTTGGCTTATTGGAATCCGGGTATTGGATTCCAATACGCTAGGTCGGTGGGCGAGTTTAACGCACTCGAATCTGGGGTTATTGGATTCGATGAGTTATTCGTCGCGTGACCACGTGAATCTCGCGGTATAGGATCCAAGAGTGTTATCGGACCAAATACGGAATAATGTCGGGCTTATTTAATGATGTTTGGGAGTGAGATTGAGATAAAAAGATGTCTCAAATGACTTGGAAAAGTTTATCGGATTTTTAGAATCGAACAAAAAAAAAAAAAAAAAAGGAAGATTCGGGAATTGGGCCTAACGGGCCGGACCAATTAAGCTTAATGGGCCTAAGTCCAAGCCCAATAAGCAAGCCCTTTCTCTATAGAATTCTAGAGAATTCTATAGCCTTCTTCTTTCATTTGGGGAGATATTTTCGTGCTCATTTCGAGCTGAAGAGAGAAGAAGAGAAAGAGAGAAAGAAAGGGAGAGAAAGAGAGAAGAAGGAGGAGAAGAAAACCTGGGTTTTTGCTGCCGTTTCGGAAATCCGTTTGAGGTATCAGGGGAGGTCGGACTGAGCTGAAATTTTCTGGGTAAGTTCTTCAGTCTCTTGTCTAAGTTTCTGCCAAATTTCGTCAGGAAATATTGAGTAGGTTAGGAGTTACGAAGTTTCTCCTAAGACTACTCTGTTTGCGGACTGTAGCGTGAACCGCTGGTGAGTGATCGGACACTCGAAACTTGTCCGTTTGAGATGAAATTTGGTAGATAGATTTCTGAAGGTCTTATCTTGGATTTGACCGGAGGGATTGAAGTCTTAATGGTTAGATCAAGAGTTACGATCGTTCTAGTGAGACTCTGTTKTTGGTTAAGGAATGAAATCGAGGGGTTAATCTAGTGATCTTATGAACTTTTGATCAACTGTTTTGAGAGCATGTTTGATGATCTCTTATCAGGAAGTAATAGAGATCCTACTGCTTGTGTTGATCCAAGAAGAGCCAAGTCTAAGTGTTGAGTGTGTTCTTTGTTTCAATCGTCAAAGCAAAGGTGAGCGCCAATCGTGGTTTCGAACTGTATGATCATAGATTTTCGTGGTTGATATGTGCTTAGGACTAGACCATTGGGTGTTGTGATTCATGACTTGTCCATGTTATGTGTTGTGTGTGTAATGGAGCTCTATTACGGTATGTTTTCGTTGTTCGCTAAGTTGCATTTTAATTACGTTAAATCGATCATATGCGGTATGGCCGGAGACGGAGGACGCCTCACTAAGCATTATCAATGCTTACGCACCTCTTTGGTGTAGGTAAAGAGAAGGAATAAGCTTGGAGCACGTGGAACCGAGGCTGAAGAAGGGATGATAGCGGTGTAAGGGTTGTTGTTTAAACGTATGTTATGTTTCTATGTCTTTGTGATCAGTTTGAATGTTTGAGACTCGCATCGGTACTTGTTATGGAGTGTTTAAGGTTAATATGAAGTACTAAAGTTGCGTTTGTTATGAGGTGTGCAAATGTTCGAAAGATTATTATTTTGGTCGCAGAGAGGATCGATCGATCATGGGGCTGATCGACGATCCAACATAACGTTCAGGTTTTCTAGATTTTTGTGGACCGATCGATCGATCGTATGGGAGGATCGATCGATCGTAAGGCGAAAATTCGCCGTATCGTTGTGATCGACTTGACGCAAACGATCGATCAAAGAGTCGATCGATCGACGCATAGTGAGATCGATCGATCCTTAAGTTTGATTTCGCACGTTTTGGATCGACCCAGGTGACTCGGTTCGATCGGTCAAGGTTCTGATCGATCGATCCAACATATGGATCGATCGATCATGTAAAAAAATTTATTCCGTATTTTATCCTTTTCCGCGCGTTTTCATCTTCGTAATCGGGATGGGGCGTGTCAATTTGGTATCGAGCGGTTCTAGGACGTGAGGTGTCTTGCTTACTGTGATTGTTTGTTTGATTGATTTTATACGTGAGTGTATATATGGGTTATGTGATTGTGGGTTGGGTTAGATCATCCTCTTCCGCCGAGAAAAGGTTCCACGGTAAGACTTCTCTTGTGTTTGTGTTAGTGAGTTTTGTGTGTTGAATCTTTTGTTGCTTTTAAAGGATGGTGAGAGTAAGAAGATTGAGAGAAGTGGTGGCAAGGGGCGAGGTAGCTGAGCGTGTGGTGAATGGAGCCCCCAATGGTGATGATCAAGAGAGAGTTGACAATGTTGCTGGTGGTGAAGACGTCGGAGTTGCTGGGAGGTGCAGCTCCTGCTGTTGGCGTTGAACCACAAGTTGGGGTTCATCAACAAGCTGGTCAAAATCAAATGGGGGCGATGATGGGAATGTTGGCTCAGATTTTGGAGAGGTTACCAGGACCGGTACCAGCTCCAGCCCCTGAGATGCCACCAAGAGGTGAAGAACCACCAAGAGTTGTGGCTCCTGAGGCAGTTGTGGGGCAAATGATTCCATCTTATCTTTCCGTGATGGATCATATGCAGAAACTTGGTACAAAGTTCTTTCTTGGGGGTGCCAAACCTGTTGAAGCTGATGAGTGGAGATCAGGGATGGAGAGGAACTTCCACTCAATAAGATGCCCTGAGGAGTATAAAGTAGACATTGCGGTGCATTACCTGGAGGGAGATGCGCATTTGTGGTGGAGGAATGTGTTGGCTAGAAGAGCCAATGGTGTGAATACGTGGGAGGAATTCTGTGAAGAGTTCAACCTCAAATATTTTCCGCAAGAAGCTATGGACCGTTTGGAAACGGAGTTTCTAGAATTGGCTCAAGGAGAGAGGACGGTCCGAGAGTATGAAAYGGAGTTTAATCGATCAAATATGCGGAAGAGGTCTTGAGGATGAGCAGGCCGTGCGCACGATTCCTCCGTGGTATGAGCCGGGAATGTGGATTGTCCGAAATTATATCTCGGTGGCCGAATTGGTGGAGAGGGCGGCCATCATCGAGGAAGGTCTAATGGCGGAGTCGAAAGCAGCCACCGCGATAATCCCCACTAAGGCGAATACTACTTCGGGATTGGGGAGAGGTGGTAAGTCCGGTAAAGGACAAAAGAGGAAGTGGGAAGGCACTTCAAGAAAGATGCAATCCGGTGTTTCCGGCGCGAGCTAAGGATCACCGGATTGCAAATTGCCCGATTAAGGAGACGCGGACTTGTTTCCATTGCAATGAAGTGGGACATCTCAAGTCGTCATGTCCTAGGTTGCAACAAGGTGGACAAAGGTCAGAGACTCCACCAACAAAGCGACTGACTCGAACTTACTCTTTGAGTATCGAAGTCGGGAAGGTAGAACACCAAACCGATCACCGGTTATAATTCTAATCTTTTGTATTGTATTCTTGGTGTTGCTTGCGCTTGTGGTATTTGATAAAGTATTTTTGGAACCTCAATGTGGGAGGGTTAGTTCTCATGTGAGACTCCGTGCGACGATTGCTTCGCTACCTCGAGTTAGTGAAAGAGGGAAGTCTCCTAGAAGAGCCTAGCGAGCAAGTGAGAAAGGTTAGGGTGGCCGGTGGTCGAGTATTTGAGGCTCGTAGTTGGGTGAGGAATGTAGCAATTCATATCGCAGAGAAGTCAAACTGCGATATGATTGGTGGTCGTAGAGATCTATGACATCATTTTGGGCATGGATTGGCTTGGAAAGTATAAAGCCCATTTGGATTGTCATAGAGGGCGAGTAGAGTTTGAGTCAGATCGCGGAAAAAGGGTCTACCAAGGTGTAAGACCTACATCGGGAAGTTTGGTGATCTCGGCCATACAAGCTGAGAAAATGATTGAGAATGGGTGTGAAGCGTATCTCGCGACTATCTCGATACCCGAGGAAGTCGGAGAAATGGTGATTCAAAACATCCCCGTAGTAAGAGAATTTGAGGATGTGTTTGAGCCATTGAAAGGATTGCCACCACCGAGGTCGGATCCTTTCGTGATGAAGAACCGAACGGCTCCCATTTCTAAGGCTCCCTATCGTATGGCTCCTGCGGAGATGGCAGAGCTTAAAAAGCAGTTGGAGGAGCTCTTGGATAAAGGATTCATAAGACCGAGCAGTTCCCCGTGGGGAGCGCCGGTTTTGTTTGTGAAAAAGAAGGATGGAAGTTTTCGGTTATGCATTGATTATCGAGGTCTTAACCGAGTGACAATTAAGAACAAGTACCCTCTCCCGAGGATCGATGAGTTGTTGGATCAATTGAGAGGTGCTACTTGGTTCTCGAAGATCGATTTGGCCTTCGGATATCACCGATTCCTATCAAAGAGTGACATTCGAAGCCTTCCGAACGAGGTATGGGCATTACGAAGCGTGGTAATGCCATTTGATGAATGACCGCGGCGCTCATGAGGTTAATGAACGACGTGTTTCGAGAATATTTGGATGAGTTCGTGATCATCTTTATGATGATATTCTCGTGTATTCAAGAGTTCATGACCATGGGGATCATTTAAGGAAGGCATCGAAAAGTCGAGGGAACAAAATTATTTGCCAAATTGTCTAAGTGTAGTTTTGGCAAAGGGAGATCGGATTGGGTCATGTGGTATCCGAGAATGGGGTACGCTGACCCTCGAGAAGATTTGTGAGAATGGCCCGACTCAAGAAATGCAACCGAGATAAGGAGTTTCCTCGACTACTGGGTATTACAGAGGTTCTTCAAAGGCTCGAGCATTGCTCAACCTATGACCGACTGGAAAGGATGTCCCTTTTACGGACCCAGCAATGAGAGTTTCGAGGCTCAAGGAAATGCTGACTACCGCACCTGTTAAGACTACCCGAAGGAACCATATGTGGTCTATAGACGCTCGAGGTCGGGACTCGGTCAGGTGTTGATGCATGGGAAAGTTATATCTTATGCTTCTAGGTGAGAAAGCACGAGACTAACTATCCTACTCATGATTTGGAGTTAGCTGTAGCGCCTTAAGATATGGAGATCATATCTTTATGGAGTGAAGGTCCAAGTGTATACGACCATAAAAGTCTCAAGTATGTGTTCACTCAACCGGACTTGAACTTGAGACAAAGGCGGTGGGCAGAGCTTATAGGACTATGATTTAGAAATACTTACCATCCGAAAGCTAATCTGCATGACGCCTTAAGCCGGAAGTTATAGCCGAGTATTGAAAAAGATGCTGAGGACTCGTGAGTATGATTAGCCTTACAGCAGTGTGTGGTCTCCGATGAGACGGAGCTTTAAGTCGCTAATCAAGCGGATCTTTGAGTGACTGCTCAAGAGAAAGATGAGGCGCTGATTGTGGCTTCTAAGGCGGAGAAGTCCAAGTTCGAGCAACGACCATTCTGATAAATGGTCGGGTATGTGCCTAACGATGAGGAGTGAAGAGCGACATTCTCCAAGAGGCACATAAAAGTATTCTCGATTCATCCCTGAGCGACAAAAAATGTACCGAGATTTGAAACGGTATTATCATCGTTGAAGAGATGTAGCAAGTGGCTGGCTGTAAGACTCTGCCAGCTGGTGAAAGCGAACATGTTCCCAGCGGTTACTACAGTCTACCCATTCCCCGAGTGGAAATGGGAATGGTGACAATGGATTTCGTGGTCTACCAAATTCCTGTAGATGCTATTTGGGTATTGATCGCCTCGACGAAGTCGGCTCACTTCCAGCCATCAAGAAAACCGATGGAGCTAAGGTTTTGGCAAGGAGGTACATTAATGAGATTCAGGCGGTTACACGGAAAATTCGCGAAAGATTCGTCGATCGGACAAGTAAGTTTACCTCGCTGTTGGCGGGCTCCGAGAGGACTATCTGAGGATTGTCGAGGACGATCGGTGGCCATTGGGACTACCCGAACTTGGTAGAATTCACCAGCTTACCAATCGAGCATCGGAATGGCACCGTATGAAGCTTTGTACCAGAAAGTATGCAGACGCCATTATGCTGGACGCAAGGGGAGCGCAGCATGTTTGGCGAGGGCATACAGACACGGAAAAGATCCAAGTCTTGAAGTAACATGAAAGAAGCTCAAGATCGGCAAAAGAGTTATGCCGATAACCGCGTAAAAGAGTTAGAATTTGCTGTGGAGATATGGTTTATCTCAAGATGGCAATGTTTAAGGGTACCAACAGGTCGATCGAGAGAATAAGTCGAGTCCGAGATATTTAGTCGCTCCGGCGACGGAGCTGGACCTGCTAGACGGTTGGAGTTACCCGGTTACGCGAGCATTCATGATGTCTTCCATGTCTCTATGTCGAATGTCAAGTAGAGAGATGATCGTGTTAGCAGAGATTCCACCTGAATTATTACCGAGTATGAGAGTGGCTGCGAGGCCCGTGAGGATTCTAGTAGAATCAAAGCTGAAAGAGAATTCCCGAGCTTAGAGTGTCATGGGATTGTGATGGTATCACCGAGGAGACTGGGAACCCGAGAGGCTAAGGTGAGATTCTCCAAGTGGCTCGGAAGTTGAGATTTAGATCTCGAGGACTAATCTAATTAGTGGGAGAATGAACATCCGTGATTCCCGAGTCGCACTCGTGGTACAAGATGTGATTTTGCATAAAAGTCTTTGACTTTCGCTGTATGTCATTGACTTTCGCTGCATTATGGGTGTCGATGTTGTAATAAAGTTGTTTTTCTGCTGATCCGGATTGTTTAATGCTGCTGTTTCAGATGGTGACATCGAGTATATGATGGGTATTTCATATCGCCGACACATGAGGGATGATTCATGTGTTGAAGGTCGAGCCGCATGTTGTTTCGTTATTCGTTCGGGCTGAGGGATCGAGTGTCTCGAGATCTGAGACGGTCGGGCTTATCTGCCCTATGGAGTATTTAGTCCCGATGAGTTGGTCGCAATGGGTTGTTTTAACCTTGACTGAGTCAGTTTGCCGAGGGTGGCCGAAAATCCGAGTAAGGATTCTGAGGTTAACCACTGCATCGTCGGGGATCCAAAGGGTATTGATCCTGACTTAGTTCATTCAGCATCCGGGTACTAGATTTCGATGGATTTATACCGTGTGACTTAGCTTATTGGAATCCAGGTGCTGGATATGCTAGGTCGGTTCGTGGTTTATCCGTGTTGACTTAACTTATTAGAACCGAGTATCGATTCTAATATCGGTCGGCGGGTTTATCCCGTGTTGACTTGGCTTATTGAATCCGGCATTGGATTCCAATACGCAGGTGGGCTTAACGCACTCAATGGGGTTATTGATTCGATGAGTTATTCGTTGTCGCTGACCACCATCTCGCAGATGATCCAAGAGTTATCACCAAATACGGAATAATGCTTATTTAATGATGTTTGGGGAGATTGAGATAAAAAGATGTCTCAAATGACTTGGAAAAGTTTATCGGATTTTTAGAATCGAACAAAAAAAAAAAAAGAAGGAAGATTCGGAATCGGGCCTAATCGCCGACCAATTGCTTAATGGGCCTAAGTCCAAGCCCAATAAGCAAGTTCTTTTCTATAGAATTCTAGAGAATTCTATAGCCTTCTTCTTTCATTTGGGGAGATATTTTCGTGCTCATTTCGAGCTGAAGAGAGAAGAAGAGAAAGAGAGAAAGAAAGGGAGAGAAAGAGAGAAGAAGGAGGAGAAGAAAACCTGGTTTTGCTGCCGTTTCGAAATCCGTTTGAGGTATCAGAGGTCGGACTGAGCTGAAATTTTCTGGGTAAGTTCTTCAGTCTCTTGTCTAAGTTTCTGCCAAATTTCGTCAGGGAAATATTGAGTAGGTTAGGAGTTGAAGCTCCTAAGACTACTCTGTTTGCGGACTGTAGCTGAACCGCTGGTGAGTGATCGGACACTCGAAACTTGTCCGTTTGAGATGAAATTTGGTAGATAGATTTCTGAAGGTCTTATCTTGGATTTGACCGAGGGATTGAAGTCTTAATGGTTAGATCAAGAGTTACGATCGTTCTAGTGAGACTCTGTTTTGTTGGAATGAAATCAGGGGTTAATCTAGTGATCTTATGAACTTTTGATCAACTGTTTTGAGAGCATGTTTGATGATCTCTTATCAGGAAGTAATAGAGATCCTACTGCTTGTGTTGATCCAAGAAGAGCCAAGTCTAAGTGTTGAGTGTGTTCTTTGTTTCAATCGTCAAAGCAAAGGTGAGCGACCGTGGTTTCAACTGTATGATCATAGATTTTCGTGGTTGATATGTGCTTAGGACTAGACCATTGGGTGTTGTGATTCATGACTTGTCCATGTTATGTGTGTGTAATGGAGCTCTATTACGGTATGTGTTTTGTTGTTCGCTAAGTGCATTTTAATTACGTTAAATCTTTCGATCATATTGTAGGCCGGAGGACCGCCTCACTAAGCATTATCAATGCTTACGCACCTCTTTTGGTGTAGGTAAAGAGAAGGAATAAGCTTGGAGCACGGGAACCGNNTGACCGAAGGAACCATATGTGGTCTATATGACGCCGAGGTTGGGACTCTGTGTGTTGATGCAGCATGGGAAAGTTATATCTTATGCTTCTGGCAGTTGAGAAAGCACAGACCAACTATCCTACTCATGATTTGGAGTTAAAGTGCTCGCTCTTAAGATATGGAGATCATATCTTTATGGAGTGAAGGTCCAAGTGTATACGGACCATAAAAGTCTCAAGTATGTGTTCACTCAACGGACTTGAACGAGACAAAGGCGGGTAGAGCTTATGGCGGACTATGATTTAGAAATAGCTTACCATCCGGAAAAGCTAATCTGTCTGACGCCTTAAGCCGGAAGCGTATAGCTTCAGCATTAAAAAGATGCTGAGGACTTGGTGAGTATGATTAGCGCCATGTGTGGTCTCCATGAGACGGAGCCTTTGGGGCTAGAAGCTGCTAATCAAGCGGATCTTTTAGTAGAGTTCGGACTGCTCAGAAAGATGAGGCGTTGACAAAAGCGGCGAGAAGTCCGAATACCAAGTTCGAAAGCAAGCGGGACCATTCTGATAAATGGTCGGGTATGTGTGCTAACGATGAGGAGTTGAAGAGCGACATTCTCCAAGAGGCACATAAAAGTCGATTCTCGATTCATCCCGAGGGCGAAAAATGTACCGAGATTTGAAGCGGTATTATCAAGGATGGGATGAGAGATGCTAAGTGGGTGGCTACGTAAGACTTGCCAGTTGGTGAAAGCCGGAACATCGGGTTCCCAGCGGGTTACTTAGCTCAAGTCACCCATTCTGAGTGGAAATGGGATATGGTGACAATGGATTTCGTGGTTGGGTACAAATTCTCGAGGAGATGCTATTTGGGTTATTGTTGATGCCGAAGTGCTCACTTCTAGCCATCAAGAAACCGATGGAGCTAAGGTTTTGGCAAGGAGGTACATTAATGAGATTGTGCGGCACGGAGTACCGAGCATTGTGTCGGATCGATAAGTTTACTGTTTTGGCGGGCTTTGGAGGAAATGGGTACTAAGGTACACTTGAGCGCTTATCATCCCGGACCGAGCAACTGATGGGGACTATTCGACTCTTGAGGATTTGTTGAGGATGTGTGTTTTGGATTGGGGTGGCCATTGGGTGGACTACCTGAACTTGCAGAATTCACATAATTAGCTACCAATCGAGTATCGAATGGCACCGTATGAAGCTTTGTACGGTAGGCCATGCGAGACGCCATTATGCTGGACAAAGGGGGAGCGCAGCATGTTTAGCGAGGGCATTTCTACGGAAAAGATCCGAGTCTTGAAGTTGAACATGAAAGAAGCTCAAGATCGGCAAAGAGTTATGCCGATAACCGCAGAAAAGAGTTAGAATTTGCTGTAGGAGATATGGTTTATCTCAAGATGGCAATGTTTAAGGGTACCAACAGGTCGTCGGAGAGAATAAGTTGAGTCCGAGATATTTAGGCGCCGAGTGACGTGAGCGGGCCGGACTATAGATCGGTTGGAATTCCGGTTATCGAGCAATTCATGATGTCGCCCACGCCTCTATGTTGAAGAAGTGCGAGGAGATGATCAGGTGTTAGAGATTCCACCTGAATTATTACCGCAGTACGAGAGTGGCCAGGCTGTGAGGATTAGCGTAGAATCAAAGGACGAGAAAGAGAATTCCCAGCTTAGAGTGTTGTGGGATTGTGATGGTATCACCGAGGAGACTTGGGAACCTGAGAGGCGAATGAGGTGAGATTCTCCAAGTGGCTTGAGAAGCAAGTTGAGATTTAGATTCGAGACAATCTAATTAGTGGGAGAATTGTAACATCCAGATTTAGTCGTACCTCGTGGTACAAGATGTTGTATTTTGTATAAAAGTCTTTGACTTTCTTGCTGTATAAGTCATTGACTTTCGTTGCATTATGGGTGTTGATGTTGTAATAAAGTTGTTCGGTTGATCCGTGGATTGTTTAATGCTGCGCGCTGCATTGGACATCGAGTATATGATGGGTATTTCATATATCGACGGGTTGGACACATGAGGATGATTCATGTGTTTAAGGTTGAAATGAGCCGCATGTTGTTTCGTTATTTGGTTCGATGGGGCTGAGGGATCGAGTGTCTCGAGATCTTGAGACGTGGTCGGGGCTTATCGGGTCATGGAGTATTTAGTCTCGATGAGGTTGGTCGGGGTTATGGGTTGTTTTAACCGACGGAGTTGGGTTTGCCGAGGTGTGGCCGAATGAATCCGGAGTAAGGATTCTGAGGTTAACCAGGTAGACGTTGGGGATCCAGTGGTATTGGATCCTGCGGACTTAGTTCATTCAGCATCCAGGGTACTAGATTTCGATGGATTTAGTCACCGTGTTGGACTTAGCTTATTGGAATCCAGGTTGTTGGACTCAATATGCTGGGTCGGTTGCGGGTTTATCCGTGTTGGACTTAACTTATTAGAATCCGGAGTTGGATTCTAATATGTTAGGTCGGTTGGGGTTTATCTCGTGTTGGACTTGGCTTATTGGAATCCGGTATTGGATTCCAATACGCTAGGTCGGTGGGCGAGTTTAACGCACTCATCTGGGGTTATTGGATTCGTTGATATTCGCGTGACCACGTGAATCTCGCGGTATAGGATCCAAGAGTGTTATCGGACCAAATACGGAATAATGTCGGGCTTATTTAATGATGTTTGGGAGTGAGATTGAGATAAAAAGATGTCTCAAATGACTTGGAAAAGTTTATCGATTTTTAGAATCGAACAAAAAAAAAAAAAAAAGAAGGAAGATTGGAATCGGGCAACGGGCCGGACCAAGTTTAATGGGCCTAAGTCCAAGCCCAATAAGCAAGCTTTCTCTATAGAATTTAGAGAATTCTATAGCCTTCTTCTTTCATTTGGGGAGATATTTTGTGCTCATTTCGAGCTGAAGAGAGAAGAAGAGAAAGAGAGAAAGAAAGGAGAAAAGAGGAGAAGAAACCTGCCTGCCGTTTCGGAAATCCGTTTGAGGTATCAGGGAGGTCGGACTGAGCTGAAATTTTCTGGGTAAGTTCTTCAGTCTCTTGTCTAAGTTTCTGCCAAATTTCGTCAGGAAATATTGAGTAGGTTAGGAGTTACGAAGTTTCTCCTAAGACTACTCTGTTTGCTGACTGTAGCTGAACCGTTTTCGGGTGAGTGATCGGACACTCGAAACTTGTCCGTTTGAGATGAAATTTGGTAGATAGATTTCTGAAGGTCTTATCTTGGATTTGACGGAGGGATTGAAGTCTTAATGGTTAGATCAAGAGTTACGATCGTTCTAGTGAGACTCTGTTTTGGTTGGAATAAATGAGGGGTTAATCTAGTGATCTTATGAACTTTTGATCAACTGAGAGCATGTTTGATGATCTCTTATCAGAAGTAATAGAGATCCTACTGCTTGTGTTGATCCAAGAAGAGCCAAGTCTAAGTGTTGAGTGTGTTCTTTGTTTCAATCCAAAGCAGTGAGTGAGCGCGAAGTGGTTGAACGTATGATCATAGATTTTCGTGGTTGATATGTGCTTAGGGACTAGACCATTGGGTGTTGTGATTCATGACTTGTCCATGTTATGTGTTGTGTGTGTAATGGAGCTCTATTACGGTATGTGTTTTGGTTGTTCGCTAAGTTGCATTTTAATTACGTTAAATCTTTGATATAGCTATGGCCGTGAGACGGAGGACCGCCTCACTAAGCATTATCAATGCTTACGCACTCTTTGGTGTAGGTAAAGAGAAGGAATAAGCTTGGAGCACGTGGAACCGAGGCTGAAGAAGGGGATGATAGCGGGGTGTAAGGGTTGTTGTGTTTAAATGTATGTTATGTTTCTATGTCTTTGTGATCGTTTGAATGTTTGAGACTCGCTGGTACTTGTTATGGAGTGTTTAAGGTTAATATGAAGTACTAAAGTTGCGTTATGAGGTGTGCAAATGTTCGAAAGATTATTGTTATTTTAGAGCGATCGATCGATCATGGGGCTGATCGATCGATCGCACATAACGGTCTGAGTTTTCTTTTTTTCGTGGACCGATCGACGATCGTATGGGAGGATCGATCGATCGTAAGCAAATTCGCCGATCGGTGTTGATCGACTTGACGGGCGAACGATCGATCGAAGAGTCGATCGATCGATCGCATAGTGAGATCGACGATCCTTAAGTTGATTTTCGCCAGCTTTTTGGATCGACCAGGTGACTCGGTTCGATCAAGTGATCGACGTCGATCCAACATATGGATCGATCGATCATGTAAAAAATTTATTCCGTATTTTATCCTTTTCCAGCTTTCATCTTCAATCGACGGGGGCGTGTCAACGTCATAGGATGTGCATCGGCAGGAAGCTGAATCTGCTACGAAAGACCATTTTCCTTTACCTTTCATTGACGGATGCTGGAGCTTGGCGAGTCACCCATACTCTCTTGATGGTTATTCAGGTTTTCCGATCCCCATTCACCCGAGGATCAAGGGAAGACAACTTTTACATGTCCTTATGGCACTTTCGCACCTGAATGCTCTACTATGTAACGCCCGCCACTTTCCAGAGATGCATGATTTCGATCTTCACTGATATGATCGAGGAGTTTATGGAGGTATTCATGGATGATTTCTCTGTTTATGGGTCTTCGCTCAGGATTGTCTGGACAGCTTGTGCAAAGTGCTTCATGTGAAGAGAAGATCTAGTTCTTAATTGGGAAAAGTGTCTCTTCATGGTTCAAGCTGGGATTGTTTTGGGACACAAGGTTTCAGAGAAAGGAATCGAGGTTGCGAGGCCAAGACCAGGCTCGCATCTCGAGTTTGCCCCCACGGTCAGTCTCCGAGATCCGAAGTTTCTCGGCTGGGTTCTAGAGATTCATGGATTTCTCCAAAATTGCTCGACCTCTCACGCCCTTTTGTGTAAGGATGTGCAATTTGACTTCACCCTGCTTGTCATGCTGCTTTCAAGGCCAAGCGGCACTAGTGAGTCGCCTGTTGCTCAACCTCCGGATTGGAATCTGCCTTTTAAGGTCGATGCAGCAATTTTGTGAGGTGCCTGGCGGGTCGAGGAAAGAAAAGAAGCTGCATGTCATTTATTATGCCAGCCGAACATTGGATGATGCCCAACGCACTACAAGTACTACCAGAAAGAGCTCCTAGCAATTGTGTTCGCTTGAGAAATTTAGATCTTATTTGGTTGGAAGCAAAGTAGTCGCTCACACGATCATGCTGCTCTTAGATACCTGTTTAAAAACAAAGATCTCAAGCCTCGCCTCGTCGTTGGGTACTTTTGTCAAGGCTCGACGAGGTTAAGGACAAGAAAGGATAGAGAATGGAGTTGCAGATCACTGTCGCGAATGAAGATAGATGGGGACGTGCCTATTGATGATTACCTACCGAGGAGCGCATCTACTTCATTTCTACAGAGGCGCGGGCTGATTTTGGGAAAATTTCGACTTCTCTCGACGATCAGATTTAGATCGATCGATACCACCTGGTATCGATCGACACCCTTCGACGGATCACACCATTTTGTCGCAGATGGCATCAGTTCTTATGCCGCCTATTCAGCTGTGACAACCGCTTCCAGGCCTTGGTATGCGACATCGCCAACTTTTAGACGGAAACGCCGCATCACACAACACCTTATGAGAAAAAGTTTCTGCGAGGTACGGCGTTTCTTCCGGGATGAACCTTACTGTACAAGCATTGCTCGATGGTCTCTACAGGAGGTGCCTTGTGAGTCCGAGGTACCGACGTCTCTTTTCATTGCCATGGTTCTGAATATGCTGGGCACCCACGTTCAAGACAGTTTCTAAGGTTCTGCCGGGTTTTGGTGGCCAACTATGTTAGATGCTAATGCTTTTGCTCAGTTGCGATGCCTGTCCGGAGAGGAAGATAAGTAAGCGACATGAGATGCCACAAAACTTCATCCTTGAGGTCGAAGTGTTTGATTCTGGGTATTGACTTCATGGGTCCTTTTTCATCCTCGCACAAGAACAGGTACATCTTGGTTGCCGTTGACTATGTCTCTAAGTGGGTGGAAGCGATCAGAGTCCGAAATGATCTTACGGTGGTTCTTAAGCTGTTTAAGACCATCATCTTTCCACGATTTGGAGTCCCGCGAATCGTCATTAGTGATGGCGGACACTTCATCAATAAGGTCTTAGCGATTGTTGAAGAAGACGGTTAATCATCGTGTCGCTACTCCATATCATCCTCGACTAGTGACAGGTGAGGTTTCCAACAGGCGATCAAGGAGATTCTTGAAAAGATCGGGTACTTCGGAAGGACTAGTCTACTAAGCTGAATGACGCACTATGGGCATTAACTTTTTAAAACACCGCTGGGGACTACGCCATTTCACTTGCTGTATGGGAAAGCATGTCATCTCCCTGTTGAACTTGAGCATAAAGGAATCGGCAACAAGGCTACTCAACTACGACATCAAACCTGCTGCTGAGAGGAGATTGATTCAGTTGAATGACTCGATGAGATCAGATATCACGCCTATGAGAACTCGGTTATACAAAGAACGAGCCAAGGTCTATCATGATAAGAAGATCCTTTCACGACAATTCGAACCAAACGCACAGGTTCTTCTTTATAACTCTCGCTTGCACTTGTTCCTGGTAAACTTCGCCTCTGGTCAGGTCCTTTCACTATCAAGGAGGACGACCACATGGTGCTATCGAGCTGATTAAGCGAGAGACAATTTACGTGAATGGGCAAAGGGTTAAACACTATTGGGCGAAAGCCGAGATTCCAGCAGACAAATCGTCTCGCTAATCCACCCATCGCCAACCGCCGTTAAAGTCAGGCTCGTGACATTAAACAAGCGCCAATGGGAGGCAACCCACCGTGATTCTGTACATACTAGTTTTGGTTTTGGTTTTTGCTAATTTTCGTTTTAGTTTTCTTAGTAACAATGATTCGAGATGGTCAGATCGATCGATAACACAGGATCATTCACGCGAAAGAGGTTTTCTTCACGGTTTCGCTGATATCGATCGATACCACCATGGTGTCGATATATACCACTCGCCTGTGGTAACACCTCTCGCTCTTCATCTTACCATTTTTCTCCATTTATTTTTCTTTCACCTTCTCTAAGCTTGATATACACGGGGACAGTTGTTGTAAGTCCGGGGAGGTAGCGACATTGTGTTCATTTTTGTTTTCTAAAAAAAAAAAAAAAAAATTTGTTTTAATTGAGTCAAAACAACTTAGAGTTTTCTGGAGTGTGCTTGGCTTTGTTGTTCTGATTTTGCTTTTGAGTGACCACTGTTACAGGATTAGTTTCAGTTCGACTAATGAAAATCCAAGGGATAACCAGCCAGCTAGAAATCACTCATGTTCCAGCAAGGTTCTTCACAAGCTTTAGCCAAATTTTGCACTTCATCTAGCTTAGTGTTCTTAGAGCTTGATTCATCATTCATATCTGGCTAAGGAACCCATCATGTTTGAAAATTGTGGTATATCTCTCCCGTGAAAATTGTTGGATACATATTTGCGTTAAAACAGGTAAAATATATATAAAAGATGAAATGATTTCCGCCGAGTAAAGGGGTAGGAAAATTTCCTATGACCCCATTATTCTTCTTGGATAAGGAATGATCACACGAGAGCCTGAAGTGAGGGGTAGGAAAATTTCCTATGACCCCATTATTCACCTAAGACTTTTGATACATTGAGAGGGTAAGAACGGGATTCGTAGCAAACACTATCAATACTCGCTTCGGACCTTGATTTGTGTATGCTGTTTAGATATACGCTGTTGAAATCTAATAAGAACTGATTATGAAATAAGTCTGGGGAGATGAATGGGAAGCAATAAATGTTGTTGAATAAATGGTTCTTTAGCTATGATATTGTATGAGCAAGAATCTGGAAAGTTCTTGAACACTGACAAGCGATGAAACTGGCGATGAGCTTGGATGAATATTTGAGAGATAATAAGTGAAGTCTAGGGAAGTTGGGGTTCCTACGGAGAAGTACATGGTGGTTAGATCTGAGCTGATCAGGCAGAAGTGAATCGATTCGACATTACAATTGCATATAATCGCTTCATGGGTTTGTGGGTTAAACTCTCGAGATTAACTTCTCGGGTGAAACTTGTGAAGAGGCATAAAACCTCTGCATCAGTGGTCCTTGATGATATATGAAAATCTTTTGAATTTTTTGGCTGCTATTCCCTTGATAGAAACGTGTGCTTAAGTTTAAAAGGGCTAAACCGAAACTTGATCCATTGTTAAACAACAACTCCGATTTCTTTCAAATTGTTCTTATGGTTTGAAACTAAGACTTGTGCCTTGTTTTTTCTTGTGAGGTGGCAAACATGGCTGAGCCACCGGATATCGCTGTGATGTTCACGATCTACAAACTCAACTTCAGCAAATGAACGAGCGACTTCAACGAGTCGAGCAACCGCCTGACAAGTGCCTCGCGAACCGAATTCGAGAACTTTCCGATGAATTGACTTTAGCCTCTACCTAGAAGAGCAAGACCCGAGCCTAGAGAGATACAAGAGGTAGATATGAGCAAGATCATCAAGAGGTTCACCATAGGCTCACACCGCTATTTTTTCGAAAAGTGGACCCGAAGCATATCTTGATTAGAAAGAAGCATGGATCACATCTTTGAGTGCTACCACTTAACCAAGAAAGTTCTCTTATGCCGTGGCTCAATCCACGATCATGCCATCACTTGGTGGGATGAAACGGCTAAAAGAAGAAGAAATGGGATGATGGAAATTATGAAGTTCATGATGAAAGGGAGATATGTCCTCTATATCACCGAGAGCTCCAAAAGAAGTTTCAAAACTTACTCAAGGAAGTAAGAGTGTGGAAGAGTACTATGAAGAATTTGAGCATCTAAGCAACCGCCTTAATCTTGAAGATACCAAAGAGACTCACTGCTCAATTCTTAGATGGGTTATAAGACCGCTACTAAAGGTAGAAAGGTTGACATATCAAGACTTCAACGAGCTCTCCATTCAAATTGAGCCACAAGTGAAGAGAAGGTTGCAAGTTACTCAAGGAACAAGGCTGCACTACAAGAAAACTGTAATTGCATGGGAAATTTGCGATGGCTGGGTCGTCACAAGCGATTTAAATCGCGATGAATTAGCGATGACATTGGACGGAAATAAATTTCGTAAATTTGACGACATCGTCCCCGCAAAATGGCGACGGATTTGCTATAACACTTGCTTTAATCTGCGATGATCAGTCCTCGCAATCCATAGCAAATTTGCGATGATGATAAATATTAAGTAGCACGGCGACGCGAGGTCGTCGAGTTGATAAAAAGTAGGTGGAGACGCTTTAAATGACAGTACCTAACAATTTAGAAACCTTTCCGCCGCAAATATCGCAAATTGCAGCATTGTTTTAGCAAATCCCTACTATGTAAGTTTTGAACTACAAACATATATATTAATTTCTTAAATATCATAGGTAATTGATATGTCTGCATTTCATATGGTTTTAAAGATGCATTATTCATTCATTTAGCCTTGTTTAATAGCTTGTTCTTAGCATTTATCTATAGTTTTGCATATTTAGAGTGTTTTGCATTAGGTTTGCATGCATTTTGTATTTTAGATTTATTTCAGGTACAATCAAGGGATAATGGAGACTTTGGAGTCAAATGGAGAAAAGTCGACTGTGACAGCTCGATGGAGGAGGTCGAGCTGAGTAGAAAAACGCAATCTGTCTGAAGCCTAGCTCGACCACCCATGGTCGAGCTGCCTGATCGAATGGAGCATAAAAATACGATCTTGGAGATTTGAAGCCCAGCTCGACTCACCTACGGTCGAGCTGTTTGATCGAGCCTATCATAAAAGTGGAGTCTTGAAGTTTTTGGAGCCAGCCGACCACACATGGTCCAAGACCTCGAGCTGAAGAATAAAGATGCAATCTTGAAATTTAGCTAGCTCGACCATAGCACTCGACCACGCTTGGTCGAGTGCCCCAAAATTAGCCTATTTTGTCTTTTGTGATTTGGGTTTTATCTTAGTATAAATACCCTAAAACGCTTTAACACAAGAACAATCTCGATTTTCTTAAGCTTTGTTCATCTGTTTGTTTCCTCGGATCCCTGTAACTTTGAATCTACTTGTTATTTTGTTTGAATATTTCTAATCTATCTATTCTCTT
Organism: Boechera stricta; assembly: GCA_018361395.1. Classification (NCBI taxonomy): domain Eukaryota; kingdom Viridiplantae; phylum Streptophyta; class Magnoliopsida; order Brassicales; family Brassicaceae; genus Boechera; species Boechera stricta. Next base: position 7,339,132 of record CM031541.1, read on the forward strand.
CCTAATCTATCTATTTCTTTTAATCTTTCTACTTATAAGTTATTATGATTTCTGGGTTTGTGATTATGCTGTTTCTTCATGTGTTCTTAGTAATCATTAGGGTTCTTAAGGATGGGATAGATTAGGTGTGGAATCTTAGTCTCCTAGGTGGTTTAAGTGTTTATTGTTTGATTTCCCTTCTGGATTAGTGTTCTTAATGCTAATTTCTCTGATCATTTGGAATTAGAACTTAGGTATTTCCACACCAAAAAGGTGTTTGATGCACACAGACTAATTCGAGATTTATTCTAGCCTAAAGGATTAGTTGTCTAGGGTGTTTATTGGCCTTATTTAACTGATTTTAATGCTGCTAAGCTAGATTTCGCTAAGGGATTAGGTGCGGAACTAGATTAGCTTTGAGGTTATTTATCATGGAAATGAACTTGCCTTATGAGTTTAATGTCTAGTGAATAGCTTGATTGAGTCTTAAACCATCTAGGTAGATTAAGAGGATACACAAGTCATTACCCCATCCTTAGGAGCTTCTCTTGCTTGATTGATTTCTGTTTCATTGCCTTTGCTAGTTCTGTGTATCGTTACATTGTTCTCTGTTTTCGTTTATTTGTTCTTTGCTAGTCATGTTTTTTAGTTTCTGTTTAGGTTGATAGTTTCACATCTTATTGCTTGCTTGGCTTGACTTAAACTGTTTGATTGCATCTTTCTTGGCTAATATCCCATTTAGTTGATACCTTTACGTACTTCTGATGACATGATAGTTCGGTAAGATTGACTTATATATCAATTTGGCAGTTGCCGTAATTGGGTGTTTATTCTGATTAGGATTTCAAATTGTTTTTAGATCGAGTTCTTATTCTCTACTCATTCTGACTTGATCTTTCTTTCTTTGTCTTTGCATTTCAGGTACAAGATTGACTCGTAGCCCTAGCTTCGACCACGTCTGCTTTCGAGTCTGCATCGGTCCTATTGCATGCAAACGATGAAGTCGAGACAAATCATTACTTGAGATATTAGCAATTGCAGGTTCTGCGAGGCAGTGCAGAACACGTCGAGAGTAGATCGATAGGATCCTTAGAAATGGCTGATGATAATCCACCACCGCCTGAACATGTGCCTTATCCAGAGAAGGCAGGCGTCGTCGGTGCGAGGCGTCTCCCAACACTCGCACCAGAGGCGAGAGTTGTCCCTCATGAGTCGAGAAACGATAACTTTGAGATCGAAGTAGCGTAGTTGTAGTGGTGCAGCAAAATTCCATGGGGCTATGGAAGATCCCTTGATCACTTGGATGAGTTTGATAGGCTCTGCGCCTTGCAGATCAATGGTGTCGGTGAAGATGGTTTTGAGGCTATTTCCATCTCTTGGTAGCAAAGCCCATCTGCGGAGAAGAATGCCCCATGGCTCTATCAACTTCATGGATGATGAGGCTTTCCTTGTCAAGTTCTTCTCCGATGCTTAAACAGCTCGCCTCGAATGAGATATCCGGATTTTCTCGAGAAGATGGAGAGACTTCAGCGAATCACAGGGCGTTTAAGTACCTCTCGTGCCCTCACCATGGTTTCAGCGAGTCCTACTCAGCACTACGAGGAGGAGTTCTCCAAGGTCAGAATCTTCTTGATACAGCCAGCGATGTAACTTTCTCAGCAAAGATGTTGATGAAGAATTTGGGAACTTGTGGAGGACCTTCTTGTCAGATGGAAACTACCTGCGGAGTATGATAGAAGTGTAAGGGGCATTGTTGATTCAGAGGAGAGAGGCTAGGAAGGAAATCAAGGCTTTGAATGGCAAGTTGGATCGGCTACTGGCAAAGGAAACAGGTTCACTTCTTGGTAGGATCTGAGTTTTCGAGGTTGAAGATGGGGAGGATGATGATGGAAGAGGTCAGGTATGTTCAGAATCGAGGTGGCTACAACAAAAGGTTTCATCAACTGCACAAGAACAACCCCGATCTCTCATAGAGAGCACCGATGTTCTTAACCACCGGATCGGGTTTACGCCCGTGACCCGTATCCTGGTTTTGCGCTTCTGACCAAAATCCTGGTTTTGTTCTGCAACCTTGCCAGTAGTCATCCGCAGAGTCATGGGCCCACCACCTAGTTTCACATCTCTTGCTCGGCCCACATGGCTCCAGGATCGTGTGATAGACTTTGCTGCAGGCAAATTCTTCGAGTCGAGGCTGGTGCTGATGGAAGCGGTAGAAGTTCGGTGAAATGAAAGCAGGCTGGATTACACTTATAATGATCTTAACAGTAAGTTTGAGACATTGAACTCCAAGATAAAGTACATGGAGGAAGACCGCATCTACTTCTAGCACATCCCAGCTCGGAAAGCAGTCCAAAACCCAAAGGACTTTGCTCACATCAATGCATCACTTTAAGGAGTGGAAAGTAGCTCCGAGAGGAAGTGCATTTACATCACTGAGGACGGTGAGATTCAAGATGGGGAGGATTTGAGCTGAAAATGGACCAAAAACGTGTCTGGAGGCTGACTCTAGCAACCAGCTCGACCACCTGGTCGAGCCAGCCCCTGCCAAAACCAGTGGTTTCAGAGAAAAGAAGGCACTTTTGTCTCTCCTCCTTACAAACCCAAACTGCCTTTCCCGGAAGGTTCAAAAGGACTTAATGGATAAGTATAGAGCAATCTTTGACAAACACATGAGGGAAGCAGAGATTAGGTTACCTCTCATCGATGCCTTCTCTTTGTTGCTCGCATATCAGAAATTCTTGAAGGATGCAGTGGCTGCAAAAGCAAAGGAGATTCAGGGTATGGTAGTTTTGTCGAGAGAGTGCGCGCCATTATCCAGAAGAGGGTTATCAAGGAGAAGCTAAGTGATCCTGGTTCGTTCACTCTACCATGCTCTTTGGGGCCATTGATCTTCAAAAGTCTCTCGTGATCTTGGAGCATCTATCAGTCTCATGCCGCTCTCGGTTGCCAAGAAGTTAGGATTCAGTAACTCAAGCCTTGCAACATCTCTTTGGTGGTTGCAGACGATCAGTTAGAACTCCTCATGGTATGTTACAAGATCTACCTAAAGGTTGGGACAGTTGAGATACCTACAGACTTCATAGTGCTGGAGATGGATGAAGAACCAAGAGATCCCTTATTCAGGAAGACATTTCTTAGCCACATGGAGCGGTTATTGATGTTCGAAAGGGAAAGATTGATCTTAATCTTGGGAGTGACTTCAAGATGACATTTGACATCAAAGAAGCCATGAGAAAGCCAGAAATAGAAGAACAGATCTTTTATGTTGAGGAAATGGATCAACTTGCTATTCAACCTAATGATCAAGAAAAAACTACTTTCACCTATCCATATGGAACATTTGCTTATAGGAGAATGCCTTTTGGTCTTTGTAATGCACCTGCTACTTTTCAGAGATGCATGACTTCTATATTCTCGGATTTAATTGAGGTGACTGTGGAAGTATTCATGGATGACTTTTCCGTGTATGGCTCCTCTTTCTCCTCCTGCTTGTTGAATCTTTGCAGGGTGCTTACTAGGTGTGAGGAGACAAATCTGGTTCTGAATTGGGTGAAGTGTCATTTCATGGTCAGAAAAGGGATTGTCTTGGGGCACAGAATTTCTGAGAATGGGATAGAGCTGGACAAAGCCAAGGTTGATGTGATGATGCAGCTGCAACCGCCTAAGAACGTCAAGAATATCAGGAGTTTCCTTGGACATGCTGGGTTTTACAGAAGGTTCATCAAGGACTTTTCAAAGATAGCCAGACCACTCACTAGGCTATTATGCAAGAAACAAGAGTTCATCTTCGATTCAGAGTGCTTGAGAGCTTTCTAGCTGATAAAGGAAGCTTTAGTCTCAGCTCCAATAGTCCAAGCACCAAACTGGGACTATCCGTTCGAAATCATGTGTGATGCTTCGGATTATGCTGTGGGAGCTGTTCTGGATCAAAGGATTGAGAAGAAGCTGCATGTAATCTATTATGCAAGCAGAACACTTGATGAAGCTCAAGAGATATGCAACAGAGAAGGAATTGCTGGCTGTTGTATTTGCTTTAGAAATTCAGAAGCTATCTAGTGGGATCCAAGGTAATAGTCTACACGATCATGCAGCTAAGGCATATCTACAAGAAGGAGAGTAAACCAAGACTGCTCAGATGGATCATACACTTGAAGTTTGATATGGAGATTGTTGACAAGAAGGGCATTGAAAATGGAGTGGTTGATCACTGTCAAGGATGAGGATAGAGGATGCAAGGCCAATTGATGATTCCATGCCTGAAGAACAACTCATTTGTGTCTTGACACTAGAAGAGAGAGTCGCGGTATGCAGATCTTGCCAATTACCTTGTGCGAAAAATTCCTGGAGGTCTTGATGCTTACAGGAAAAAGAAGTTTGAGGGATGTGAACCATTACATGAGCCTACTTATACAAGAGAGGTTCAGATGGTCTATTCGGAGGTGCATAGCTGAAGAAGAGGTAAAGGGAGTTCTGAGCATTGCCATGGTTCAGTGTGTGGAGGTCACTTTGCTACATTCAAGACGTGCGAGAAGGTGCTACAAGCAGGGTTATGGTGGCCATCAATGTTCAAGGATGCTCAAGCTTTCATCACCAAGTGTGATCCTTGCTAGAGAATGGGTAACATCAGTAGAAGAGCGAGATGCCTCAGGGCCCAATTCTGTAAGTTGAAGTGTTTGATGTGTTGATTTTATGGGGCCTTTCAGCCCACCTTCTTATGGGAACAACTACATCTTGGTGGCTGTTGCTTACGTCTCCAAATGGGTTGAAGCAATTGTACGTCTAGCTGATGCAGGGTAGTTTTGAAGATGTTCAGAGCATCATTTTCCCAGATTTGGAGTGCCAGGGTAGTGATCAGTGATGGAGGATATCACTTCATCAACAAGCTCTTTGAGAATCTGTGAAGAAGCATGGGGTAAAGCACAAGGTAGCTACACCATACCATCCTCAGACCAGGCAAGTGGAAGTATCTAAAATTTGAAAGAGATTGGTCTCTAAGCTTGATGAGACTCTGGGCTTATCGGACTGCATTCATTGGGAGAACACCATTCCATCTACTCTACGGAAAAGCCGCCATCTGTAGAGATTGAGTCAATTGTGGACTCTTGAACACTGGATATCAAGACCGCTCGGAGAAGAGCATTGGATGCATGAAATAGAGGAGATCGGCTGGATGCTTATGAGAGTTCTAAGGTGTCTGAGGAGAGGACTAAAGCTTTCCATGAAAAAGGATTCTGAGAGTTGAAATGATCGGTCCTCCTTTTCAACTCTAGGCTCAAATTGTTTCTGGGAAAGCTTAAGTCAGATAGTGAGACCATTCACTATCAAGGAAGTATCACCATACGGGGCGGTCACCTTGATGTCGGACGAGGCGGAAAGCGAATTCACAGTGAGCGGGCAAAGATCGAGGCATGCAGCGTCATTATTAGAAGGAACTTCAATTCCTCGGATGAACCTCTCCTTGCTGAGTAAAACAGGAAGTCAAGCTTAGTATTATAAACAAGCTCACTTGGGAGGAAGTCCCATGTATCCGTGTATATATTGCTTGATTTTCTTTTTAAACCGTCGTTTAAGTATCTTTAAATTTTTGTTTTTGGCTTGTTTGATTTCAGGAGAGTATGAGCATTGAATCGCAAGGAAAGGAAGAAGCTTAATAGGCTTGACTTCACCCGGCGGGCCTCACGACGAGTCAGATGGGGAACTAAAATTTGAATTTTGAAATTTTGAAGAGAACGGCTCGACCAGGTGGGGTCGAGTGGTGAATCGAGTTAGCAGCTCGACCACGCGATCGCGTCATCACAGTCAAGTATCTAAGCAAAATTCGAATTTTGAAATTCAAGCAAGCTAGACGCTCCTCCCTTGTCATTTAGCTCCTTCCCTTGCCTATAAGAAGAACTCGACCTCATGGGCTCTCCACACCAACAAAACTTCAAGACTTCTCTTCCTTTCACCATAATCGTTTTTCATCTGTTCTTGAGTTTTCCTTCAAGATCCTTCAAGTGATCAATCAGTTCCTTTTCACTAAGGCAAGGAAGTCCCGAAGCCACCTCAAACTCGGCCGTCCGCCCGAAGCCATGGCCAACAATTTCGAAGCTAAGAGGACTTGTTTCTCGAGCAGGGTACCAATGGAGGTGGACGTTATGCCTAGCTCGACCACCCATGGTAGTCAGGGGATCGAGCCAGAACAAGGAGGAGGGCAGAGAGAATTTTCAAAAGCTAAGCGAGATGTTGCTCGAAGGAAGAAATCGATGAAATCCAACAGCAGCAAGTTCGCGTGAGGAGGCTGAGGAGGATGAGCCAAAAGTGGTGAAGAAGTCACAAAGAAGCCTAAGCAATCTTCTCCGAGAAGAGTACCTGACCATATTCCTTGCTAGTGACTTTCAGGAACAAGGTACCCACACCGTGAAACTTGTAAAAATTTGGTATTGCCAGAGATGTAGAGTATCTCATGAAATGGGGGCTTAGCGCGTTCGTTGATACGACTTGAAGCTTACAAGGAAGAGACATGCCATTTCCTTTCATCCCTCAAGGTCCACTTCTATGAAGGCGAACCGGAGTATGAATCTGACGGGGTTCGGGTTTTATCACTTCACACCTGCAGGGTTTCCTTTACTCCCTCACTATAAAGGAGATGGATGCTTCACAGTTCCAGAGTGGCAGGCATGCAAGATATTGACTACATGGAGCTGCACAACTGTGGACAACCAGTGATGATACCAAGCCTTATCGTCATCGAAGCAAGGGCTCCCAAATAAGAAGCCATGTGGTTAGATACCTTCACAAAGCCATTGCCAGCATTGTTTGCAAGGGCGTTGAAATGTGAATGAAGGAGAACTGCAAATGCTGGATGTGTGTTTAAAGAGGTTAGGTTACACAAGAAGGGCTGGAAATGCAAGGACATAGAGCGTACAAGCCTCACCTTTGTTCTTTTGGGACAGCTGCTCTACTACAAGGATTGGGCATTGAGGATGCACATGATGAATTCTGAAGGAGAACTTAGCATTGGAGGCATCATCACTCCAATTCTTGTTGCATGTGGTGTAGAGCTCACGCCAGGATGGATCGATATTGAGTTCTTGAGGAGGTGTCGATTTCGGATCTGGCCTTCGATGAGTTTATGTATAAATTCACTCACCCAACAGCTGGAGAAGCCCACTTGCGCCTCCCTTGCACTGATATAACCAAGGTTAGATTGGGTGAAAACATCGACTTCTCTCCCCCACTTGACAAGCTCTATAACCCGTATGAAGAAGCACCACAACCAGAGAGAATTTCGGTGATTCTTGATGATAATGAGGCGATGCATCGGGAAGTTCGGTTTTGGGAGTACCACCTACAGCCTTCATCTAGCCCAGCCTTGAAGGAAGCACACAAGCGCATTGGCATACTACAGAAATGGAACAAGTTCCAAGGCAAGACCATAGCTTTGAAGGGGACAGTGAAGGATCTAAAGGACCAGATGAAAGAAGTAAGGGATCAACTCAAGGATTTCCAGCTAAAGTTCAGTGCTCCTTTCTACATCTAAGGCATAGAAAAGCCAAAAACAAGTTGAAAAATTTTCGAAAAAGTTTACAAAGACAGTGTTCATGTAGTTGCATTTAGATTTTAGGATTGAGTCTATATTGTTTTCATATAGGGCTATTGCATATGCATAGGGATTATGATGATTATAACCTTGCAAGCTTGCTGATTTAATATGATAATCTCATTGCCCTCATTTCTAGTTGTCTAATGCATTGTGAATGAACTTGAAGTAAGACTGCACCATACTTTGAATGCACTGAACTAGATTATGTCTCAATTGAAGCATGATGTGAATTGATACCATTCCTATCTATTTGAACCTGAACTTGACTTACAATTATCATGTCTATGCACTGTATTTGAACTCATGGATACCATATACATACTTGGATTTTCTTTCACTGTTTACCACTCTTGCTAATCCAAGTAGTTGTTCTTTTCATTAGAACAGTTTTACCATGCCTGCTAGCCTTCTTTCAAGCCATGTTATTACTTTATTGAGTGTGTGAGGCCTATTTCTGAATGAGCTTGGTAGAAAGTGTTAGGTTTGAGCCGACAAGGATAGAATCTCATGTAGTTCTGGTTTGCAATTTTCGAATCAGATAGGACTAGGTGGGATCTTGATCATTGGGTATAGGGTTTGGTTCTGTGAAAAGAAAGAAAGAAAACTTGGAGAAAGATGAAAGAAAAAGGTTAAGAGTTTTTAGGAGAGGAATAATCTGAAAGTGTGTTAATCTAGTAAAGGATATGGGGTGTGCTAAGAAAGAGAAAAGAAAGGCAAAAGCTTAAAGTCTGAAAAACATAGAAAAGCCTAAGCTGATAGGAAAAACCTTAAGAAAAACCCCAATCAGAAGTATAAAGAACCTCTCTAGAACAAGAACAAGGAAAAAAATGATGAATGAATCTGATCCAAGAATAGCTCAAGGCAAATTGCCTAAGTATTAAGGGTAGAATTAGGACAACTTTCTGGGTTTAGAACTAGGGGTTAAGAACACTTGTATACGATTGGGTAGATGAGAGTCTATTCTTGTATGCATAGGTTGGTTCTTACCTTTAGCATTCTGAAGCTCATTCCTTTTTCTTGAGAGATCCACTATGTGAAAGGGACCATCTTTTTGTCTTAACCTTACCCTTAGAGAGTTCATTGAATGTGCATAGCTTGATTCATGGTTTCTCTTAATTGAATGTTAAAGGGAATGATAGATTTGAATGCATGTCTAGGTTGAGACTTGATTGAAATTGTGTTGTGAGGAGTATGGCTAAATTTTTTAAGTAGAGTTCATATACTTTGCATTCTAGAACTAGCAACTTGGACAGAGATCATCTTATATCTGCAAGCTTTGGTTCTGAATCCCCATTTTCAAACCTCTTCTCCATTCTTATTCTTCTGTTTGCTTGAGGGCGCAAAGACTAAGTTTGGGGAGTTGATATGTCTACATTTCATATGGTTTTAACATGCATTATTCATTCATTTAGCCTTGTTTAATAGCTTGTTCTTAACATTTACCTATAGTTTTTACTTGAGTGTTTTGCATTAGGTTTGCATGAATTTTGCATTTTAGATTTATTTCAGGTACAATCGAGGGATAATGGAGACTTTGGAGTCAAATGGAAAGGAAGTGTCGACTCGATGGAGAGCTCGATGGAGGAGGTCGAGCTGAGTAAAAGCACAATCTTGAAGTCTTGAAGCCTGGCTCGACCACCCATGGTCGAGCTGCCTGATAAGCATAAAAATAAAACGATCTTGGAGATTTGAAGCCCAGCTCGACCTACGGTCGAGCTGTTTGATCGAGCCTATCATAAAAGTGGAGTCTTGAAGTTTTAGCCAGCTCGACCACACATGGTCGAGCCAAGACCTCGAGAAGAATAAAGATGCAATCTTGAAATTTAGCAAGCTCGACCATAGCACTCGACCACCCTTGGTCGAGTGCCCCTTAGCCTATTTTGTCTTTTTGTGATTTAGGGTTTTTATCTCTTAGTATAAATACCCTAAAGCGCTTAACACAAGAACAATCTCGATTTTCTCAAGCTTTGTTCATCTTTCTTGTTTCTTGGATCCGTAACTTTGAATCTACTTGTTATTTTTGTTTAAATCTTTCTAATCTATCTATTCTCTTCCTAATCTATCTATTCTCTTTTTAATCTTTCTACTTATGCAAGTTATTATGATTTCTGGGTTTGTGATTATGCTGTTCTTCATGTTTGGATTTTAATCTTATTTGGATTTTAATATTTATTTTAATTTAATTAGATTTTAATTTTAATTTTATTTTTAATTAAAAAAATTTATATTAAATTATTTTAAATAATTCATCAAAATCCTCGAAATTTCGACGAACTTGCGACAACAGGAAAAATAATTGTGACAAAAAACTTGCGATGAATTATTTAAAATCGAGAATTTTTCGACCACATAACGTCGTCGATTTCACGCACCACCTCGAAAATTTTGCTATAATTTTGCTAACTTTTGCGACTGAAATTATTACACGCTAATCCGTCTTAATTGCGGCGCATTTGTGTTTCTTCGCGAATTAGCTACTGTTTATGTCCGTTAGTAAATATTGCGCGACATTGCGTCGATTTTAGATTTGCGACCAGCGATTAGCGACGAATAGGTATGCGCTAATACGTTCTATACCTGTTTTGTGACAGATTTGCGATGATTATTTCGCAAATCCTGTTTTCTTGTAGTGCTGGCCCTAATTCGCCATGGAACACACAAGCATCCGGTTAACACGAATGCTTCTAAGACTTTGACAAAGGTAAGACACCGGCATATGATCCCAAGACCAACACCAAGCCACGTAATGCACCTAAGGAAGCTAGAGCGGATCCTGAGGGCTCCAAACCGTCCAAGAGCGCGAGATCTAGAGTGCTTCAAGTGTAGAGGACATGGTCATTATGAAAGAGTGTCCTAATGCAAGGGTCATGGTTCTTACTCCTTCAGTGAATATGAGTCTCAAGACGAAGAAGAACCTCAAGACAAGGATGAGAGCACCAAAGAAAGGTTGAATATCCTTATGTGGGAGAGTTGCTAGTCACCATGAGAGTTCTTAGTGTGAAGCCGGAAAAAGCTCAACGCGAGAATATCTTTCATACACGTGTGCGGTAAAAGGAAAGGTTTGCTCTCTTATTATTGATGGAGGATCTTACACTAATGTGGCTAGTTCATACATGGTAGAAAAATTACAGCTAGAAACCACTAAGCATCCTAAGCCTTATAAACTTAGATGGCTAAATGATAAGACAGAACTAAGGATTAATGATCAAGTTAGGATTTCATTTAGTGTGGAAGTATTGTAATGATTTTTTGTGCGATGTGGTTCCAATGCAAGCTACTCATCTTTTGCTAGGTAGAGCATGGCAATTTGATAGGAAGTTACTCATCATGGTAGAACCAACTATTATACCTTCTTGCATGATAAGAAACGCATGTCAGCCCATTGCTATCTCAAGTGCATGGAATGCATAAAAAAGGAAAAGAGCATTGCTAAGACTAATTTCTTGATAGCTCCTAGTGACATAAGAAGGTCCTTGCATGATGACACTTGTAATGTTTTGCTAATGGTCTTCAAAGAAATATTGAGTGTAGGTGAGGTCACGGTGGAGCTACGGAGATCAACACGTCTTGGATCATTTCAAAGACGTATTCCGGAAGAGTTTCCCACGGTTTACCACCTCTAGGGGCATTGAGCACCAAATTGACTTCATTCCTGGGGCTTTACTACCAAACCGACCAGCTTATCGGGTCAACCCAAATGAAATAGGAGCTAGAAAAGCAAGTGAGACTTGATGGATAAGGGCTATGTGAGAGAAAGCTTAAGCCCATGTGCCGTACTGTCTTGTTGGTACCAAAGAAAGACGGATCTTACCGCATGTGTGTCGATTGTAGGCTATCAACAATATTACAATCAAATACTGGCAACATATACTACGACTAGATGACATGTTAGGCGATAAGTGGTTCTACTATCTTTTCGAAGATCGATCTTAAGAGCGGATACCACCAAGAAATGCAGCGGGAAGGTGATGAATGGAAGACCACGCTTGAGACAAAGCATGGTCTTTACAAATGGCTTGATGCCTTTCGGTCTCACGAATGCTCCAAGTACATTCATGAGCTTGATGAATCATATCCTTCGATTCATTAGTAAATTTGTTGTGGTTTACTTTGATGATATCTTGATATATAATACTTGCTTGGTTGATCATGTGTCTCATCTTGAAATAGTGCTAGAAACTCTTAGGAAAGAAGGTCATTATGCTAACCTTAAGAAATGTGTATTTTGCAGTGAACTTGTTTTCCTTGGTTTTGTGGTTAGCTCTCAAAGTCTTCATGTAGATTTGGAGAAGATCCAAGCTATTCAAGAGACCCACCACCATAAGTCAAGTAAGAAGTTTCCATGGGTTAGCAAGCTTCTACGGGTTTGTCAAAATTTTAGCACTATGGTTGCTCTCACATCGATCATTAAGAAGAGTGTGGGTTTGAAGAGAAGCTTAAGAGAGATCATTTCTTAACCTTAAGTATCACCTCACTCACGCCCCTATATTGGCTTTGCGGACTTCAACAAGACCTTTGAAGTAGAGTGTGGCGCATTCGGTGTTAGAATTGGAGTGGTTTTGACACAGGAGGAGACCGGTTGCATTCTTTAGTAAAACGTTGAGTGGGCTGCTTTGAACTATCCCGCCTATGACAAGGAGCTCTATGCCTTGGTTAGAAGCAAACATGGTAGCATTACCTCCTCTCGAAAGAATGTGTCATCCACACGATCACAAGACCTTGAAGCACTTGAGGGGATAAGCGACTTTGAAGAAGCGTCATAAATAGTTGGAGTTTATTGAGACCTTTCCATGTGATCAAGTATAAGAAGGGCAAGGAGAACATTTTCGCTGATGCTTTGTCGAGAAGACATACACTAAATCCATGGACTCAAGAATGCTAGGGTTTGAGTATCTCAAGGGTTTGTATGAAGAAGACCCAGATTTGAAAGAGAGTTTTGTGGGGCATGGTACAGGGTCATTTGCTAAGTTATTTGCATGATAGGTTCTTGTTCAAGGAGAAGAGACTTTGTATTCCAAGAAGCTCCATGCGAGATTTGTTAGTCGAGGAAGCACACGGAGGCAGCCTTATGGGACATTTTGGGTTGATAAGACAATAAGCACTTTGAAAGAACACTTCTATTGGCCAAGGATGAAGAATATGGTCATGGAGTATTGTGGTAGATAACTTGTTTGTAAGAAAGCTAAGTCGAAGCGCAACCTCACGGGATCTACATGCCTTTACTCATCCACGGCCATGGGTGGACATTTCTATGGATTTCGTTTTGGGATTGTTGAAGATTCAACATAAGGAATCTATCTTCGTTGTGGTGGATAGGTTTTCTAAGATGGCTCATTTTATTCCTTGTTCTAAGACCAACAACGAGCGAGCAAACTTCCTTGTTCTTTAAAGAAGTGGTTCGTTTACATGGAGTTTCAAAGACAATCATGTCGGACCACGATATAATGTTTTTGAGCCACTTTTGGAAGATTTTGTGGAAGAAATTGGGGACTCAAATACTCTACTCCACCACTTTTCATCCACAAATGGGTGGGTAAACCGAGGTTATGAACCGCACACTTGGTACTTTGTTGAGAGCCACCATTGGTCGAATTTGAAGACTTGGGTTGAGTGCATTCCTTGGGTCGGCTTATAACTCCGCCAAGCACTCCACCACCAATAAGTCACCCTTTGAAGTGGTCTATGGAGAGAATCCCAGCACTCCACTAACCTTCACTTGCCACCCACCGAAGTTATGGACATCGATGGAGAAACCAATGCCAAAACTATGAAGCGGCTTTATGAGGAAGTGAGGGACAACATAGTGAAGTGGAGCGAGAGCTTGTGCGGCAGCAGAAGAAGACAAGTCCTATTTGAACCGGGAGATTGGGAGTGGCTCCATATGAAAGACAAGCAAGATGAAAGACAAGATAAGCGCGTGGGGATGTGATATACTTCATTTGTTAATGCACTATCATTATGTCATTGTAGCACATAAAGGTGTCAATCAATTGGGTGAACTATTAACCAGAAAGGATGTAGTCAAACCAATTTAAGTCAAGCCAAGCAGTTGATTATAAGATTAACAATCTAACAGAACAATAATTAAAAGCATTATAGAGACTAATAAGAGAAGCTAACATAAACAATGCAAATTCAATCATAAACAAAGCTCCTAAGGATGGGGTTATGGATTAGTGTTTCCTCTTAATCTACTTAGGTGTTTAACATACTCAAATAAGCTAATCCTGACAATAAACTCATCAGCAGTTAAATCCACTCTCATGATAACCTCAAGCTAAACCAGTTCAGACCTAAATCTCTTTAGCGAAATCTAACCTGGGCATTAAGATTCAGTCTATTAAAGCCAATAAACACAACAACTAATCTCTTAGGCTAGGAATGTAAATCTCTGGAATTAGTTGGTTCATGCATTTCATCGAACACTTGGTGGGTGTGGAAATGCCTAAGTTCTAATTGATCAGAAAAGAAACTAGCATTAATAAAACTAATCCAGAAGGAAAATCAAGTAATCTAAACTTAAACCAAAGAGACTAAGATTCCACTTAATCTATCCCATCCTTAAAAACCACAGAGACTACTCAGAGCTCATGAAGAACATCAAGAACACAAACCCAAAAATCATTAAAACTTGCATAAATGAAAAGCTTAAAATGGAAATAGAGACTGAGAATCGAACACAAATACTAAATAGATTAAAAGAAATTTGATTACAAAGCGAAACAAGTTTTGGAGGCAGAGAAAAACCCTTGATTCTCCTTTTGTCCAGTGAATATACATGGTATATATAGATTTTGACAAAACCCTAGCTCACAAACAGACAAAATACCTAAGTTCAGAGGTGCACTCGAGCTGGTGGTCGAGTCCTTTGGTCGAGTCAGATAGAAATCTTCAAGGTGGCACTTTGTGGCAGACTCGAGGTAGTGACTCGAGTGGGTGGCTCGAGTTGGCTTCCAAGTCCTCGTCTTTGGTTCTCGACTCCTACTTGAGTTCTTGTTCGAGTCGGTTCCAAGATCTCTGTTTTGTGCTCCACAGTCTCCTGGTCGAATACATGGTCGAGTTAAGCTCTCCTTCCTTCCCTCTCCATTTGACCTCAACATCTTCAATATTCCTTGGATGTACCTGATATAGTTCCAAAATGCAATATGCATGCAATCTAATAAAACACTCAAAGTATGCAAACTGGAAACAAATGTCATGAAATGGTAAGAATATGCTATGAGACAAGGCTAAATGGATGATAAATGCATGCTTTCAAAGCATGTAAAATATATGACATATCAGTCTTTCTTGAAAGGCAAGATGAAATAAAGATGGAGGAGAGGTTTGAAGGTGGAATTCAGAACCAAAGCATGCTGATATAATAGATGATATCAATGTCAGAATAGCTAGTTCTAGAATGCAAGATGTTTGAACTCTACTTAACAACTTTAGCCATACTACGACACAATTTCGATTAGTCTCACTAGACATGACGTCATTACAATCAACATTCAATTGCAAAACCATGAAAAGCCATTTTCAATGAACTCATTTGGCTAAGGTAAGGTTAAGAGACAAAGATGGTCACTTCCATATGGTTTAATCATTTCAAAACAGGGATCACCAAGAAAAGAGAGCTTTAGGGAGAATCTAAAGGTAAGAACCAACATGCATACAGGATCAATTCTCATCTACCCAGTGATACCTGGCGATCTTAACCCTCCTAGTTCTAAACAGAGAAAAAAATATATCTATTTCTACCCTTAACTCTTGGCGATCATTTTTTGCCTTGAGCTTTTCTTGGATCAAACTCATTCTCTTCTTCTTGTTCTTGTTCTAAGAAGAGGCTCTTAAAACCTACAGTGGATTAGGGTCTTTCACTTCCAACAGGCTTTCTTTCTTAAGACATTAGGCTTTTTGCCTTTCTTTCCTTTTCTTATTTAAATCCTTTCTAGATCAATTTACTTTCAGCTTTTCCTCTCTAAAACTTTTAACCCTTTTCTTTTTCTTTCATCTTTCTCCCAAAATTTTATTTGCAGAACCAAACCCTATACCCAATAATCAAGCTCCCACCTAGTCCTATCTGATTCGAAAATTGCAAACCAGAACTACATGATATTCTATCCTCGGCTCAAACCTAACACTTTCTCGCCAAGCTCATTCAAAAATTCATGAGTTCAAATGCAATGCATAGTCGAGATAATTACAAGTCAAATTCAGGTTCAATTAGATAGGGAATGGTGTCAAATCACAACATGCTTCAATTGAGACAAGACTATCTAGTTGTGCATTCAAAGTGTGGTGCAGTCTTACTTCAAGTTCATTCACAATGTATTAGACAACAACGAGGGCATTGAGATTATCTTATTGAATCAGCACGCTTACAAGGTTATAATCATCATAATCCCCTATGCATATGCAAAAACCCTCTATTAAAAGAATCTAGACTCAATCCTAAAATGCAAATGCAACTACATGAACACTCTCTTTTTTGTTTTTGTTTTTTTTTTTTTCGAAAATTTTTCAAATTTGTATGGTTTTTCTATGCCTTAGATGTATGCAGACTCAAGTATGCACAAAATTTAAAAATAAGAAGACAGTAAACATGTCAAACACATCTTAAGCCTTCCCCAAACTTAAATTACGTAGTCCCTTGTATAGTAAAGATCTGAAGGATGGTTTAAGAAACAACAAAAATGAAGAAAAATGCAAATGATATGTACAAAAATAGATGGAGTTGGTACCTCAAGGGTTGGAAAAGAAGGAGGTTATTGATTCCTCCATACTCTCCCTAATGTAAACAGGCCAGTATGCTGGCTCGGCTACTGACTCGACCGGCTGACTCGAGTTGGTCAGGTCGAGTCTGTCACATGTTTTGTCTTCTCCTCTTTTTCTTCATTATTTAGTGCTCATCCTCTCCTCTAATTATTCCTGCAAACCAAAAACACTAATTAACATGTTAAATACCAAAACAAAATCTAAAGCATTATGTACACAGATAGACATGGGACTTCCTTCCAAGTGAGCTTGTTTAAAGTCTCTAAACTTGACTTCCCTTTTTCTCAGGCTTGGAGAGGTTCATCAAGAGGAATTTAGGTTCCCTCTAGGATGATGCAGTCAGCCATATATGGTTTGAGCCTTTGCCCGTTCACTGTGAACTCGGATTCATCTTTTCCAATCAAAGTAATTGCTCCATAAGATGAAACTTCCTTGATGCTGAATGGTCCTGACCATCTAGACTTCAGCTTTTCGGGAAACAACTTGAGCCTAGAGTTGAAAAAAAGCACCTGATCACCAGTCTTGAACTCTTTGTGCAGAATCTTCCTGTCATGGAAGGCTTTAGTTCTTTCCTTGTACACTTTAGAGCTCTCATAAGCTTCCAGCCTGATCTCCTCTAGTTCGTGCAAATGCATCGCTCTTCTCTTAAGCAGTCTTAATATCTAGGTTTAAGTTTTGTTGCCCATAGTGCTTTGTATTCGATCTCAACTGGTAGATGGCAAGCTTTACTGTAGAGTAGTTAGAAGTGTTCTCCCAATTGGTGTTTTCAATGCAGTTTGATATGCCCAAAGAGTCTCATCAAGCTTAGAAGACCAATCTCTTTGAAACCCCCACTACCCTGGCCAAAATAGCCTTGATTTGCTTGTTGACACTTCTACTTGCCCAGGTCGAGGATGGTAGGGTGTAGCTACCTTGTGCCTTATCCCAAACTTCTTCAGCAGATTTTCGAAGAGTTTGGATGAAGTGAGACCTTCCATCACTGATTACTACCCTGACACTCCAAATCTGGGAAAATGACACTCAACATCTTCAAAACAACCTTCGCATCATTAGTAGGGCAGGCTATTGCTTAAACCCATTTTGAGACATAATCAACAACCACCAAGATGTAGCTGTTCTCATAAGATGGTGGGTTGAAAGGCCCCATGAAGTCAATGCCCCACATATTAAACACTTCAACTTCCGAATCGGGTTCTCGAGCCATCCGCTTTTACTTATGTTACCCATTCGCTAGCAAGGATCACACTTGGTAATGAAGGCTTCGAGCATCCTTAAACTGAACCATGGCAATGCTACAAAACTCCCTTGCTTCTTCAGCTATGCATCTCCTACAAAGACCATCCGAACCTCTCTTGTATAAGTATGGTTCATCCCAATAATGGTTCACATCTCTCAAAAACTTCTTTCTCCTGTGTATCACTTTTAGGGATTTCGCGCTTATAAGGTAATTGGCAACCGCATACTAAGGCAACTTCTCTTCTAGCACCTTGACTTCATTGATTTTAACAGCATCATGATAGCCTTTTATGGCAGTTTTGACAAACATGAGCTGTTCTTCAGTATGGAGTCGCCAATTGGCAACGCATCTTCTATCCTCATCCTTGACAAGTGATCAGCGACCCCATTTTCTATGCCCTTCCAACAATCTCCATGTCGAACTCTGAAGAAAAGGATCCATCTGAGCAGTCTTGGCTTAGTCTCCTTCTTTGCATAATGTGCCTTAGTGCTGCATGATCGGTATATATTATCACCTTGGAACCCACTAGATAGAATCTTCTGAAAGTGAATACAACAGCTAGCAACTCCTTCTCTGTTGTTGCGCACTCCTTGAGCTTCATCTGGTATCCTGCTTGCATAATATATCACATGCAGCTTCTTCTCTATCATTTGTCCCAAAACAACTCCCATATCATAGCCTGAGGCATCACACATGATTTCGAATGGATAGTCCCAATTGGGAGCTTGACTATTGGGGCTGTGATCAAGGCTTCCTTAATCAGCTGGAAAGCCCTCAAGCACTCAGAATCAAAGTTGAAATCTTTCTCCTCGCACAGTAGTCTATTGAGTGGTCTGGCTATTTTTGAGAAGTCCTTGATGAACCGCCTAGAACCCAGCATGTCCAAGGAAACTCCTGATATCTTTGACGTTTTAGGTGGTTGCAACGCATCATCACATCAACCTTGGCTTTGTCTTCCTCTATCCCATTCTAAGAAATCTGTGCCCCAAGACAATCCCTTCTCGACCATAAAGTGGTATTTTTCCCAATTCAGAACTAGATTTGTCTCTTCACAAAAGACCGCACAAATTCAACAAACAGAGAAAAGGAGCCATACACGGAGAAGTCGCCCATGAATACCTCCACCGCCTCCTCGATTAAATCCAAAAGATAGAGTTCACACCTCTGTAGCAGTGCATTACAAAGACCAAAAGGCATTCTCCTATATGCAAATGTTCCATATGGGCAGGTGAAAGTAGTTTTTCGATCATTAGGATGTATAGGATTTAAACTACTATACCCATCTAAGAAACAGTAATAGGGATGATTTGAAGCCTTTCTAACATCCGATCGATGAATGACAATGGGAAAAGATCCTTTCTAGATGTAGCATTTAACTTTTGTGTCATGCACATCCTATGACCGTGATAGTCCTAGTGGATATGAGCTCATCTTTACCACTCCTTATAATAGTTATACCCTTTTTGGAACACAATGCACGAGAGACCCAAGTACTATCGATATAGGATAATAGATTATGCTAGCATCTAGCAACTTAAAGATTTCTTCTTAACCACTTTTTCAAATTTGGGTTTAATCTTCTCTGAGGTTTAATGCTAGCATATGATTCATTTTCAGGTGAATTCTATGAGTACATAAGCTAGGTAAAATTCCTTTAATGTCATCCGAGAATATCCAATGGCTCTTTTAAATTTCCTCAATTCAATTAATCGTAAATGCAACTCATCATCATTAAGTTTGTCATTGATTATGATTGCGTATGTGGAGTTAGGTCCTAAAAGCGTCTTAGCCCTATAGAAGTGGTTTGAGGTCTACCTTAGGTGACTGAGTTCCTGACCAGTCGGATGCCGACTAACTGGGACTTGAGTTGGTTGGTCGAGTCTGGAAAGCGATGGCTGACTCTAGTTTGTCGCTCGAGTGTTGTTCGAGTCACGCATTCGCTCTCCGGATGTCCGACTGACCTGGGACACAATTCTACAGTCGAAGTTATGGTCGTGTTGTACCATTTGCATAAAACTTCTCCTTCAACCCCGATCGATCTTCAAAGACTTCTAACCCTTCTACATTAGTCCAATATCATCTCATAACCTAAGGTCTCATTGTGGAGGTACCCAGCTTTTCCACTCTTTGTCAAAGCAGTTTGAAGGTGATCTTCTTCATTAAGCTCCTCTGAAGTTCATCAGCAAGTTGATCCATTTCTTCAATCCAAAAGATCGCCGCCTATTGCAGGTTTTCGCATTGTGTCTTTGATGCCGAATGTCATTTTGAAGTCTTTTCCTAGATTAAGATCAATCTTTCCTTTCGAACATCAATAATAACTACCCCACAGTAAGAAAGGTCTTCCTAAAATCGAGGGTCTCTGTTCTTCATCCATTTCCAATACTATGAAATCTGTGGGTATCTCAACAATTCCAATCCTTAGAGGTAGATCTTCTAACATGCCATGAGGGGTTCTAAAGACTTGTCAGCTAGACCAAAGAGATGTTCCAAGCTTTGTAATTGCTGAACCCTAACCTCTTAGCTACCGAGAGTGGCATGAGGCTAATAGATGTTCCAAGATCACAAAGGCAATTCTTGTCCATGGTGACTAAAATTGATCCTTCCTCGCTAGTAACTCTTCCACTCTTAAGGTGATGGCATTGATTTGAGCAAAGTCTTTTGGGTTTTGATTGCTTTTCCGAGAAGCTGTCCAATAGGCTAGGGAAGAACCTGGACGAAGTTTTGCTCTCCATGTATTTAAGTTTGGAGTTCAATGTCTCAATCTTGCTGTGTGATCATCGTAGTGTAATCCATCCTGATTTTTACTTCACCAAATTCTTTAATGCTTCCATCGCACCAGCTGCTTGACCTTGTAGAAGTTGTTGCAGCATGTTAGTCATCTGTTGATCCGGGCGTTAGAAGGCTGAGTTTGGTGAGTTGTAAAACCAGGTGGTGGTCCGTGACTCCATGGTACGGATAACTTCCGGTAGTGCTGCTTAGGGGCAAAGCTTTGATGTTGATTATAAGGAACAAATGGTTTAGTCGGATTCAGTTGTTGCTGAGGCGGGTAAACTTGATCCTGGGTTGGCAACGTTGGTGCTCGATATGATAAATTTGGGTTGTTCTTATAGTTGATGAAGCTTTTGTTGTATCCTCCTTGATTCTGAACATAGCTGACCTCTTCCATACTATTACCCTCTCCATCTTGAACCTGAAAGATCGTGTCCTCACTTGCAAAGTGAGCGTGCTTTTGTTGGGTGAAGAGGAGTTTATCCAATTGGCATTCAAGGCTTTGATTTCTTTCCTAGTCCTCTCATCAGAATCAACACTTCCCTCACGGTCATAGTCCGCAGTGTAGTTTCCATCTGATTAAGCAAGGTTCTCCACTAGTTCCCAGCCTTCATTGACATCTTTGTTGAGGAAGTTGACATTGCTTGCTGTATCGAGAACCATCCTTATCTTTGGGAGAACTCCTGTAAAGGGTGCTGAGTAGGGACTCATTGCTGAAACCATGGTGAGGACATTGAGTGGTGTAGGCTGAGAAGGTGGTTTTGAACATTTCATAAACTTATTTTCCTCCTTCTCGATTCTTATGAGTTATCGCTGTTTTCGATGGAAGGTCACGAAATTTCGAAACGCAATGTCGGAATAAAGTTTGATATTTTGAAACTTACACCAATTATGTGCATATTTATCCCTTTATATCAGTTTAGTGTTTTCAACATTTCATAAACTTATTTTCCTCCTTCTCGATTCTTATGAGTTATCGCTGTTTTCAATGGAAGCTCACGAAATCTCGAAACGCAATGTCATTACAAAGTTTGATATWTTGAAACTTACACCACGTATGAGCATATTTATCTCATTAATTCACTTTGGTGGTTTTCAACATTTCATAAACTTATTTTCCTCCTTCTCGATTCTTATGAGTTATCGCTGTTTTCAATGGAAGCTCACGAAATCTCGAAACGCAATGTCATTACAAAGTTTGATATATTGAAACTTACACCACGTATGAGCATATTTATCTCATTAATTCACTTTGGTGGTTTTCAACATTTCATAAACTTATTTTCCTCCTTCTCGATTCTTATGAGTTATCGCAGTTTTCAATGGAAGGTCACGAAATTTCGAAACGCAATGTCAGAATAAAGTTTGATATTTTGAATCTTACACCAATTATGTGCATATTTATCCCTTTATATCAGTTTAGTGTTTTCAACATTTCATAAACTTATTTTCCTCCTTCTCGATTCTTATGAGTTATCGCTGTTTTCAATGGAAGCTCACGAAATCTCGAAACGCAATGTCATTACAAAGTTTGATATATTGAAACTTACACCACGTATGAGCATATTTATCAAATTAATTCACTTTGGTGGTTTTGAACATTTCATAAACTTATTTTCCTCCTTCTCGATTCTTATGAGTTATCGCTGTTTTCGATGGAAGGTCACGAAATTTCGAAACGCAATGTCGGAATAAAGTTTGATATTTTGAAACTTACACCAATTATGTGCATATTTATCCCTTTATATCAGTTTAGTGTTTTCAACATTTCATAAACTTATTTTCCTCCTTCTCGATTCTTATGAGTTATCGCTGTTTTCAATGGAAGCTCACGAAATCTCGAAGCTAATGTCATTACAAAGTTTGATATATTGAAACTTACACGTATGAGCATATTTATCATTAATTCACTTTGGTGGTTTTGAACATTTCATAAACTTATTTTCCTCCTTCTCGATTCTTATGAGTTATCTGTTTTCATGGAAGGTACGAAATTCGAAAGCGCAATGTCAAATAAAGTTTGATATTTGAAACTTACACCAATTATGTGCATATTTATCCCTTTATATCAGTTTAGTGTTTTCAACATTTCATAAACTTATTTTCCTCCTTCTCGATTCTTATGAGTTATCGCTGTTTTCAATGGAAGCTCACGAAATCTCGAAACGCAATGTCATTACAAAGTTTGATATATTGAAACTTACACCACGTATGAGCATATTTATCTCATTAATTCACTTTGGTGGTTTTCAACATTTCATAAACTTATTTTCCTCCTTCTCGATTCTTATGAGTTATCGCTGTTTTCAATGGAAGGTCACGAAATTCGAAAGCAATGATTCAATAAAGTTTGATATTTGAAACTTACATTATGATATTTATCCTTATATCACTTTAGTGTTTTCAACATTTCATAAACTTATTTTCCTCTTCTCGATTCTTATGAGTTATCGCTGTTTTCAATGGAAGCTCACGAAATCTCGAAACGCAATGTCATTACAAAGTTTGATATATTGAAACTTACACCACGTATGAGCATATTTATCAAATTAATTCACTTTGGTGGTTTTGAACATTTCATAAACTTATTTTCCTCCTTCTCGATTCTTATGAGTTATCTGTTTTCATGGAAGGTCACGAAATTTAAGCGCAATGTCAATAAAGTTTGATATTTTGAAACTTACACCAATTATGTGCATATTTATCCCTTTATATCAGTTTAGTGTTTTCAATTTCATAAACTTATTTTCCTCCTTCTCGATTCTTATGAGTTATCATTTTTCAATGGAAGGTCACGAAATTTCGAAACGCAATGTCAGAATAAAGTTTGATATTTTGAAACTTACACCAATTATGTGCATATTTATCCCTTTATATCAGTTTAGTGTTTTCAACATTTCATAAACTTATTTTCCTCCTTCTCGATTCTTATGAGTTATCGCTGTTTTCAATGGAAGCTGAAATCTCGAGCTGTCATTACAAAGTTTGATATATTGAAACTTACACCACGTATGAGCATATTTATCTATTAATTCACTTTGGTGGTTTTGACATTTCATAAACTTATTTTCCTCCTTCTCGATTCTTATGAGTTATCGCTTTTCATGGAAGGTCACGAAATTTGAAGCTGATGTCTAAAGTTTGATATTTGAAACTTACACCAATTATGCATATTTATCCTTATATCAGTTTGTGTTTTCAACATTTCATAAACTTATTTTCCTCCTTCTCGATTCTTATGAGTTATCGCATTTTAATGGAAGCTCACGAAATCTCGAAACGCAATGTCATTACAAAGTTTGATATATTGAAACTTACACCACGTATGAGCATATTTATCTCATTAATTCACTTTGGTGGTTTTCAACATTTCATAAACTTATTTTCCTCCTTCTCGATTCTTATGAGTTATCGCTGTTTTCAATGGAAGCTCACGAAATCTCGAAACGCAATGTCATTACAAAGTTTGATATATTGAAACTTACACCACGTATGAGCATATTTATCTCATTAATTCACTTTGGTGGTTTTCAACATTTCATAAACTTATTTTCCTCCTTCTCGATTCTTATGAGTTATCGCTGTTTTCAATGGAAGGTCACGAAATTTCGAAACGCAATGTCAGAATAAAGTTTGATATTTTGAATCTTACACCAATTATGTGCATATTTATCCCTTTATATCAGTTTAGTGTTTTCAACATTTCATAAACTTATTTTCCTCCTTCTCGATTCTTATGAGTTATCATTTGTTTTCAATGGAAGCTCACGAAATCTCGAACGCAATGTCATTAAAGTTTGATATTTTGAATCTTACACTATGAGCATATTTATCCATTAATTCACTTTGGTGGTTTTCAACATTTCATAAACTTATTTTCCTCTTCTCGATTCTTATGAGTTATCGCTGTTTTCAATGGAAGCTCACGAAATCTCGAAACGCAATGTCATTACAAAGTTTGATATATTGAAACTTACACCACGTATGAGCATATTTATCTCATTAATTCACTTTGGTGGTTTTCAACATTTCATAAACTTATTTTCCTCCTCGATTCTTATGAGTTATCGCGATTTTAATGGAAGGTCACGAAATTCAGCGCAATGTCAATAAAGTTTGATATTTGAAACTTACACAATTATGTGCATATTTATCCCTTATATCAGTTTAGTGTTTTCAACATTTCATAAACTTATTTTCCTCCTTCTCGATTCTTATGAGTTATCATTTTTCAATGGAAGCTCACGAAATCTCGAAGCAATGTCATTACAAAGTTTGATATATTGAAAGTTACACCGATATGAGCATATTTATCAAATTCACTTTGGTGGTTTTGAACATTTCATAAACTTATTTTCCTCCTCCGATTCTTATGAGTTATCATTTGTTTTCATGGAAGGTCACTTTAAAGCAATGTCAATAAAGTTTGATATTTGAAACTTACACCAATTATGTATTTATATTTATATCAGTTTAGTGTTTTCAACATTTCATAAACTTATTTTCCTCCTTCTCGATTCTTATGAGTTATCGTTTTGATGGAAGGTCACGAAATTTGAAACTGATCAGAATAAAGTTTGATATTTGAAACTTACACCAATTATGTGCATATTTATCCCTTTATATCAGTTTAGTGTTTTCAACATTTCATAAACTTATTTTCCTCCTTCTCGATTCTTATGAGTTATCGCTGTTTTAATGGAAGCTCGAAATCTCGAAGCATGTCATTACAAAGTTTGATATATTGAAACTACACGATGAGCATATTTATCATTAATTCACTTTGGTGGTTTTGAACATTTCATAAACTTATTTTCCTCCTTCTCGATTCTTATGAGTTATCGTGTTTTCATGGAAGCTCACGAAATTGGCATGATGTAATAAAGTATATTTGAAACTTACACCATATGATATATTTATCCCTTTAATCAGTTTGGTGTTTTCAACATTTCATAAACTTATTTTCCTCCTTCTCGATTCTTATGAGTTATCGCTGTTTTGATAGCTCGAAATCTCGAACGCAATGTGATTACAAAGTTTGATATATTGAAACTTACACCTTATGGCATATTTATCTCATTAATTCACTTTGGTGGTTTTCAACATTTCATAAACTTATTTTCCTCCTTTCGATTCTTATGAGTTATCGCTGTTTTCAATGGAAGGTCCATTTGAAGCAACATGTCAGAATAAAGTTTGATATTTGAAACTTACACCATGTGATATTTATCCCTTTATATCAGTTTAGTGTTTTCAACATTTCATAAACTTATTTTCCTCCTTCTCGATTCTTATGAGTTATCGCTGTTTTCAATGGAAGCTCACGAAATCTCGAAACGCAATGTCATTACAAAGTTTGATATATTGAAACTTACACCACGTATGAGCATATTTATCAAATTAATTCACTTTGGTGGTTTTGAACATTTCATAAACTTATTTTCCTCCTTCTCGATTCTTATGAGTTATCGCTGTTTTCAATGGAAGCTCACGAAATTCGAAGCTGTATAATAAAGTTTGATATATTGAAACTTACACCAATATGAGCATATTTATCCTTAATCACTTTGTGTTTTCAACATTTCATAAACTTATTTTCCTCCTTCTCGATTCTTATGAGTTATCGCTGTTTTCAATGGAAGGTCACGAAATTTCGAAACGCAATGTCAGAATAAAGTTTGATATTTTGAATCTTACACCAATTATGTGCATATTTATCCCTTTATATCAGTTTAGTGTTTTCAACATTTCATAAACTTATTTTCCTCCTTCTCGATTCTTATGAGTTATCGCTGTTTTCAATGGAAGCTCACGAAATCAATGTCATTACAAAGTTTGATATATTGAAACTTACACCGTATGAGCATATTTTATTAATTCACTTTGGTGGTTTTGACATTTCATAAACTTATTTTCCTCCTTCTCGATTCTTATGAGTTATCGCTTTTTCATGGAAGGTCACGAAATTTCAGCAAATGTCAATAAAGTTTGATATTTTGAAACTTACACCAATTATGTGCATATTTATCCCTTTATATCAGTTTAGTGTTTTCAACATTTCATAAACTTATTTTCCTCCTTCTCGATTCTTATGAGTTATCGCTGTTTTCAATGGAAGCTCACGAAATCTCGAAACGCAATGTCATTACAAAGTTTGATATATTGAAACTTACACCACGTATGAGCATATTTATCTCATTAATTCACTTTGGTGGTTTTCAACATTTCATAAACTTATTTTCCTCCTTCTCGATTCTTATGAGTTATCGCTGTTTTCAATGGAAGCTCACGAAATCTCGAAACGCAATGTCATTACAAAGTTTGATATATTGAAACTTACACCACGTATGAGCATATTTATCTCATTAATTCACTTTGGTGGTTTTCAACATTTCATAAACTTATTTTCCTCCTCGATTCTTATGAGTTATCGCATTTTCAATGGAAGGTCACGAAATTCGACAATGTCAGAATAAAGTTTGATATATTGAAACTTACACCAATTATGAGCATATTTATCCATTAATTCACTTTGTGGTTTTGACATTTCATAAACTTATTTTCCTCCTTCTCGATTCTTATGAGTTATCATTTGTTTTCAATGGAAGCTCACTCTCGAAAGCATGTCATTAAAAGTTTGATATTTTGAATCTTACACCAATTATGWGCATATTTATCTCATTAATTCACTTTGGTGGTTTTCAACATTTCATAAACTTATTTTCCTCCTTCTCGATTCTTATGAGTTATCATTTGTTTAATGGAAGCTCGAAATCTCGAAAGCAATGTCATTACAAAGTTTGATATATTGAAACTTACACCACGTATGAGCATATTTATCTCATTAATTCACTTTGGTGGTTTTCAACATTTCATAAACTTATTTTCCTCTTCCGATTCTTATGAGTTATCGTTTTCAATGGAAGGTCACGAAATTTGAAAGCATGATACAAAGTTTGATATTTTGAAACTTACACAATTATGTGCATATTTATCCCTTAATTCAGTTTAGTGTTTTGAACATTTCATAAACTTATTTTCCTCCTTCGATTCTTATGAGTTATCATTTTTTCATGGAAGCTCACAAATCTCGCAATGTCATTACAAAGTTTGATATATTGAAACTTACACCACGTATGAGCATATTTATCATTAATTCACTTTGGTGGTTTTGAACATTTCATAAACTTATTTTCCTCCTCTCGATTCTTATGAGTTATCATTGTTTTCATGGAAGGTCACGAAATCTCGAAAGCCTTGATATGAATAAAGTTTGATATTTGAAACTTACACCAATTATGAGCATATTTATCCTTAATCAGTTTAGTGTTTTCAACATTTCATAAACTTATTTTCCTCCTTCTCGATTCTTATGAGTTATCATTTTTCAATGGAAGGTCACGAAATTTGAAACGCAATGATACGAATAAAGTTTGATATTTTGAATCACATTATGTGCATATTTATCCCTTTATATTCAGTTTAGTGTTTTGAACATTTCATAAACTTATTTTCCTCCTTCTCGATTCTTATGAGTTATCATGTTTTAATGGAAGCTCACGAAATCTCGAAAAGCTAATGTCATTACAAGTTTGATATTTGAAACTTACACCATGAGCATATTTATCATTAATTCACTTTGGTGGTTTTGAACATTTCATAAACTTATTTTCCTCCTTCTCGATTCTTATGAGTTATCGTGTTTTCGATGAAGTCACGAAATCTCGAAAGCAATGTCATAAAAGTTTGATATATTGAAACTTACACCATATGTGCATATTTATCCTTAATCACTTTAGTGTTTTCAACATTTCATAAACTTATTTTCCTCCTTCTCGATTCTTATGAGTTATCATTTTTTCAATGGAAGCTCACGAAATCTCGAAACGCAATGTGATTACAAAGTTTGATATATTGAAACTTACACGTATGAGCATATTTATCTCATTAATTCACTTTGGTGGTTTTCAACATTTCATAAACTTATTTTCCTCCTTCGATTCTTATGAGTTATATCGCTTTTTCAATGGAAGCTCACGAAATTCGAAACACAATGTCATTACAAAGTTTGATATATTGAAACTTACACCAATATGTGCATATTTATCCTTAATTCACTTTGTGTTTCAACATTTCATAAACTTATTTTCCTTTCTCGATTCTTATGAGTTATCTTGTTTTTGAAGCTCACGAAATCTCGAAGCAATGTCATTACAAAGTTTGATATATTGAAACTTACACCACGTATGAGCATATTTATCATTAATTCACTTTGGTGGTTTTGAACATTTCATAAACTTATTTTCCTCCTTCTCGATTCTTATGAGTTATCGTGTTTCAATGGAAGGTCCGAAATTGCAATGTCAATAAAGTTTGATATTTGAAACTTACACCAATTATGTGCATATTTATCCCTTATATCAGTTTAGTGTTTTCATTTCATAAACTTATTTTCCTCCTTCTCGATTCTTATGAGTTATCTGTTTTCAATGGAAGCTCACGAAATTTGAAGCAATGTCAAAAAAGTTTGATATATTGAAACTTACACCATATGGCATATTTATCCTTAATCACTTTGTGGTTTTCAACATTTCATAAACTTATTTTCCTCCTTCTCGATTCTTATGAGTTGTTTTTAATGGAAGGTCACGAAATAAAGCGCAATGTCATTACAAAGTTTGATATTTGAAACTTACACCACGTATGAGCATATTTATCATTAATCACTTTGTGGTTTTCACATTTCATAAACTTATTTTCCTCCTTCTCGATTCTTATGAGTTATCGCTGTTTTCATGGAAGCTCGAAATCTCGAAACGCAATGTCATAAAGTTTGATATTTGAAACTTACACCATATGAGCATATTTATCCTTTATATTCACTTTGTGTTTTCAACATTTCATAAACTTATTTTCCTCCTTCTCGATTCTTATGAGTTATCGCTGTTTTCAATGGAAGCTCACGAAATCTCAAACAATGTCATTACAAAGTTTGATATAAAACTTACACCACGTATGAGCATATTTATCTCATTAATTCACTTTGGTGGTTTTCAACATTTCATAAACTTATTTTCCTCCTTCTCGATTCTTATGAGTTATCGCTGTTTTCAATGGAAGCTCACGAAATTCAAGCAATGTCATAAAGTTTGATATTTGAAACTTACACCACGTATGAGCATATTTATCTCATTAATCAGTTTGTGTTTTCAACATTTCATAAACTTATTTTCCTCCTTCTCGATTCTTATGAGTTATCGCGTTTTCAATGGAAGCTCACGAAATCTCGAAAGCAATGTCAATAAAGTTTGATATTTGAAACTTACACCATTATGAGCATATTTATCCATTAATTCACTTTAGTGTTTTCAACATTTCATAAACTTATTTTCCTCCTTCTCGATTCTTATGAGTTATCGCTTTTCAATGGAAGCTCACGAAATCTCGAGCAATGTCATTACAAGTTTGATATATTGAAACTTACACCGTATGAGCATATTTATCAAATTAATTCACTTTGTGGTTTTGAACATTTCATANNTTGTTGCCAGTGGCCTCTGACTTTCTTGTGGGTGTTGGGGGGTTATTTGAAACATCTGCGACTTTGGTTCATCATAAACTGAGCAGATGTGAAGTCATCGAGTCTCACAATGGTGATGCAGAGACATGTCTGGGTGCTCCTCGGAGGAATGACATCGTGAGAGGCGATCCAATGTCCGAGAAAGAGATTACTCTTATTATGTGTCCATGATGGCACAGTAATATGGTCTTCCCAAAATCAAGGGCACCGGATCCTTGGCTCATCTCCACTGAAAATCAGTAGGAATCGGACAATCTCTATTTTAACAGGTAAATCAAGAATTGTAGCATAAAGGGGTGGCTAGAAGAATCGCGTATGTGAGAGCGTGTTAGGAGATCTCATATCAGCTTTCATCTCTGCATCGCCTCGGCATGGCGTTGACACTGACCACAGTGAGAGACTCCTTGAAGTTTACTCTAGAGATGGAGCATGGAACTGAAAATTTCCACAGGTGCTTCCCTCTTTGTCAACTGTCTCAGGTGGTGGTGTATCGACAGGGGAGGTCTGACCATTTTTTTGAAACTTGCTTACAGCACCTCCACTCCTCTCTTGTCAGCTTGAATAATAGGATAGGGCAACTTCGAGCGACCCTTTCTTTGCAGGTTCAACATCCTCCTTGGGCATCGGTATCGATCGGGATGGTGTCGATCGACCTGGGATTTTCAGCATCACTCGTCATCTCGAAGCCAAGATCGGCGGGATTTTCAGCTATTGGTCTGCTTAACTCCTGAATTTACCACTTTTCCACTTCTTAGACTTATGGCGTTGATGTGAGCTCTTGGATCTTCAGTCTTCCTGGAAGAAACCCCTCTTGTCTTCTCACGGCGGTACTGGTCGAGCAATTTGTGTCTCGAGTTTCTTAGCCCGGATGCAATGCCTCGAGCTTTGGTTTATACCCGTTCCTCGAACCATCTACGTCCTTTTCGGTTATTGATTCAGCTTGCGAAGGGTATCGACCGATACGGATAGTGTCGTCGATCTGGAGTTTTGTACCGTCTCTGCGAGGTTGGTGTCGATCGATAGGCGGTATCGATCGATACTAGTATTCTTGAATCACGAACACAGTCATCTCGGGCTCAAATCCTCTTCTCTGCGCTCGAGGTGATTGCATTGACATGTCCATGCTGTGGTTGAACCATCTTTCCCTTGCAGCGCGATGTCGATTTTGATTTTCGGCATCGTCGATGGATTTCGAGGCGTCGATTCTCCCCGATCGAGTGTATAAATTATCCAGCTTTTATTGAAATCTCGATCATCTTTTCTTGTCACAGAATTTGTTCCGAGAGGATCTCCGTCTTTTCTCCAGACTTGTAACCACCTTGCTGATTGTTGTTGAAGCTTCGGTTGTTGTTGTAACCAAATCGCGACCACGAAAGCGGAACCACCAATGTAGTTAACATCCTCTGCCTCATCTTCATATTTCTCTACTTCCTCAGCAAAATGTACAGGCCTTCTTCGTCTTTCCCACTAATTGTGCATGTGCTGCTGAACCTCCAGCAATCTGAACCGTCAGCGCTTTCGCGACGTTTTAAACAAATCAGCATTCTTGTGCTATTGCTAGGCGCCGAGTTCTCAATCAGCTTCGGCATCGGTTGGAATCCTGTGTTGAAGTTCCCATTGCTCGCAGAATCCGATTGCCATCGATACCGCTTGATCGATCCCTCGTAAAAGATCGGCAGCTGAACTTGAAGCGATGCGGACGTCTCTGGTAGGATCGAATCTCACCCAAGCAGCCTTGAGTGCTTGTTGGTCCTGCTTGAAAGTGAGAGATCTTGTTCTGAGCTCCTCGATCTCGGATCGTCATAGAAATTGTTCGAGGGAATGCGTTCTTGGTTTCGTTCAGTAGCGAGAGATCCGGAGGTAGGCTGCTTCAGCGATGTGCCTCTCCACCAGAAGAGTATGGAAAAGAGCTTACAAAGAGGTATTCATGTGGTACTCCATTATACTTCATCTTGACGAGTCCTCGAATTTCTCGATGTGATCCATAGGGTGCTCGTGAGACCGGTGAAGGGTGCTGTCAGCAAGTGAAGAGTAGGAGCTTGGCTCAAGTCATTCCTCTGGAAAGTTGGAATACGGATCATGCGCGTTGGCATAGATGATTCGGTCTTGTACTCGCTAGCGTCGTTCAGCAACAACTTGGGGTTGTTGTGGAGGTATTTGTTCACCTTCCTCATCATGCACCAAACCTTGTGGAAGATCCATCTCAGCTGTAGTTCTTTTCTTTGTCCGATTTGTGCGTTCGAGCTCTGCTAGCTCTGTGAGGAGAGATTGATCGTGGTGTATCCTTCTTTCTCTCTGATGCATACACCTGAAAATCAAAAGGCGAGAAATAAGTAACCAAAATTTAAAACAGGCGTTCGGTGTCGATCGATACCAATGGGTATCGATCGATCTGACGCTTAGACAAAATTGACTAAAATTCTAAAGGTGAATTTTAGAGTCCCGACAGCGGCGCAAATTTGATATGCTCAAATTAATACCACTAAAAGCAGTTGCTGCGTATATCGAGTCGAACAGAACTCGAAAATTCACCTGATAGATGAAAGATGCAGTTGTGCTAAGCAAACAATAAACAATGAGAAAACAAATGATTGAAATAAGATTAGGTCGATTAATATGGATGGAAGCTAGGCTCAGGGTAACTCTCGAAATCAATGATAAACAACATTAATCAGTTAAGGTTCATTGATTAGCAGTTCTTGAACTGAGCAACAGTATAGTTAACCAATGATTCTGAAAACTAACTAAGTCTAAAATCTAGAATTCCAAATCTCTTTGCAAATCCTACACAGTAAACCAGCAATCAATTCAAGTTTGATATGTTCACAATTGATTAAACCAAATCTCTTTGCGATAATCCGATTGCTCACCTAGGTTTTATCGATTACTCAATTGCAGCTATCAATGATTAATCTAGGTTCTACATATTCTAAGTGATCGGTTAGAAATAGCTTTGAGAACAACCTATGGTGAAGAACTATTCAGATTTTGAACCTAACGATCAATTAATGGAGAAATCTAAAAGGTACTCAGACATGGTTGATGAAACACAAGACATAACTGAATAGATCATGAAATTAAACAAAAGAATAAAAACAAGGGTTCGGGATCTTCTCTATGATGAACAAAGTCTTGGATCCGTCTCCCTCACAAAAGCTCTCAAAAGTCTAGTCTGGCTCCAGAATGATAGTCAAAAGTAAAGTCCCCCCTTAACCTAAAGACTAAGAGTTTGCTTAAATAGGTTTAAAAACACGAGCTGGGCTTCTTTGTAAATAAGGGAAAGTATTGGGCTTCTTATAGGCTTCCTCGAAAATCTCTTCTGCGCGTTGATTACGTCGGTATCGATCGACTCGGGATGGTGTCGATCGATACTCAGGCCGTCGTCGGTATCGATCGATAGGGATGGTGTCGATCGATACCGGCTTCAAGCGGGTACTTTCTTCGGTTTGCTCCAAAAGGCTCCAAATGTCTCCAAAATCTCCAATTTCGTCCCAAACGTGCTAAAACCTGAAAAGACTCTAAAATGATAGAAAAAGCACTAGAAAGACTCGATAAAACGGCTTATATCATGGCTAAAAATGGGTAAAATCCATGATATATCACCTACTTCTCGATTCTTATGAGTTATCGCTGTTTTCAATGGAAGGTCACGAAATCTCGAAACGCAATGTCACAACAAAGTTTGATATATTGAAACATACACCACTTATGAGCATATTTATCCCCWTAATTCACTTTGGTGGTTTTAAMCATTTCATGAACTTATTTTCCTCCTTCTCGATTCTTATAAGTTGTCGTTGTTGTTAATGGAAGGTCACGAAATCTCAAAACGCAATGTCATAATAAAGTTTGATATATTGAAACTTACACCGCTTATGGGCATATTTATCCCCTTAATTCACTTTGGTTGTTTTAACCATTTCATGAACTTATTTTCCTCATTCTCGATTCTTATGAGTTATCGCTGTTTTCAATGGAAGGTCACGAAATCTCGAAACGCAATGTGACAACAAAGTTTGACATATTGAAACATACACCACTTTTGAGCATATTTATCCCCATAATTCACTTTGGTGGTTTTAACCATTTCATGAACTTATTTTCCTCCTTCTCGATTCTTATAAGTTGTGGTTGTTTTCAGTGGAAGGTCACGAAATCTGAAAACGAAATGTCATAATAAAGTTTGATCTATTGAAACATACACCACTTATGAGCATATTTATCCCCATAATTCACTTTGGTGTTTTTAACCATTTCATGAACTTATTTTCCTCCTTCTCGATTCTTATGAGTTATCGCTGTTTTCAATGGAAGGTCACGAAATATCGAAATGCAATGTCATAATAAAGTTTGATATATTTAAACATACACCACTTATGAGCATAATTATCCCCATAATTCACTTTGGTGGTTTTAACCATTTCATGAACTTATTTTCCTCCTTCTCGATTCTTATAAGTTGTCGTTGTTTTCAGTGGAAGGTCACGAAATCTGAAAACGCAATGTCATAATAAAGTTTGATATATTTAAACATACACCACTTATGAGCATATTTATCCCCTTAATTCACTTTGGTGTTTTTAACCATTTCATGAACTTATTTTCCTCCTTCTCGATTCTTATAAGTTGTCGTTGTTGTTAATGGAAGGTCACGAAATCTCAAAACGCATTGTCATAATAAAGTTTGATATATTGAAACTTACACCGCTTATGAGCATATTTATCCCCATAATTCACTTTGGTGGTTTTAACCATTTCATGAACTTATTTTCCTCATTCTCGATTCTTATGAGTTATCATTTTTGATGACAAATTTAGAACATACACCATTATGAAACTAAAAACATCCCATAATTCACTTTGGTGGTTTTAACCATTTCATGAACTTATTTTCCTCCTCGATTCTTATAAGTTGTCGTTGTTGTTAATGGAAGGTCACGAAATCTCAAAACGCATTGTCATAATAAAGTTTGATATATTGAAACTTACACCGCTTATGAGCATATTTATCCCCATAATTCACTTTGGTGGTTTTAACCATTTCATGAACTTATTTTCCTCCTTCTCGATTCTTATGAGTTATCGCTGTTTTCAATGGAAGGTCACGAAATCTCGAAACGCAATGTGACAACAAAGTTTGATATATTGAAACATACACCACTTATGAGGTACCTGTTCTCCAAGCCTTGAGGTACCTGTTCCACCCATTCTTGTATATATTAGTTGCATCATTTTCATGTTTTCTGTTGTTTCTTAATCTTTCTTTCCAAATTTTTATTACACAAGGGACTGTGTAATTTAAGTTTGGGGGGAAGGGTTAAGATTTGATTAATGTGTTTTCTCTGTTCTTATTTTGATTTTGTGCATTCTTGAGTGCATCTAGAAAAACCAAAAAATTGAAAAATTTTGAAAAATCTTTAAAAAACAGAGTGTTCATGTAGTTTTGCATCTGCATATTAGGATTGAGTCTAGATTGTTTCATATAGGGTTGTTGCATATGTACAGGGGATCATGATGAATTAAACCTTGTAAACTTGCTGATTCAACTGTATGCTTTCAGTGCCCTCGTTTCTAATTGTTTAATGCTTTGTTATTGAGCTTGAAGTAAGACTGAACCATGCTTTGAATGCACAACTAGATTAAGTCTTAACTGAAGCATGCTGTGATTTTCTGTTATTCCCTATCTATTTGAACCTGAATTTGACTTGTAATTATCATGTCTATGCATTGAATCTGAACTCATGGATACCATATACATACTTGGATTCTCTTTCATYTGTTTATACCACTCTTTGCTAATCCAAGTAGCTGATTCTCATTGTTAGAACAGTTTTACCATACCTTTAACCTTGCCTTCTTTCAAGCCCTTACATTGATTTGCTGTGTGTGTGAGGCCTTTTTCTGGAATAGCTTGGTAGAACGTGTTAGGTTTGAGCCGACAAGGATAGATTCTCATGTAGTTCTGTTTTGCAATTTTCGAATCAGATAGGACTAGGTGTGGAATCTGTATCATGGGAAAAAGGGTTGGTTCTGTGGATAGAAAGGAATGAAAAACTTGGAAAAAGTTAAAAGAAAGGGATAAGAGTTCTTAGGAGGGGAATGATCTGAATGTTTAAGTATCTAGTAAAGGATTAGGGGATGTGCATAGTAAAAGAAAAGAAAAGCAGAAGAAAGCTCAAGAGTCTGAAAAATATTAAAACGCCTAAGCTAGTAAAGAAAAACCCCCAATCCGCTAGATGTATATGTGTATAACCCCTCCTGGAACCGAAAACAAAAAAAGAGAAGATGAAACTAATCCAAGAAATCAAAAGGGAAGCCTAAGGGTCAAGGGTAGAATTAGGATGACTTTTTGGGTTTAGACTTGAAGGTTAAGAACAATTGTACTGGGTAGATGAGTCTATTCTTGTATGCATAGGTTGGTTCTTTTGCATTCTACTAAAGCTCATTCTTATTGAGAGATCCCTGTTTTCATTGAGAGATCCATGTAGTTCAAAACTTACATAATTTTAACCATCCAGCAAAATCACGTTCTTTGTACTTCTGCTCTTGTTCATATAAATCGGGGAAGGCTTCTGCATTGCTGTCAATTCACTTTAGAAATTTTTTTTAACAGAAAACATATATCTTGTTAGATTTAATTAAAATATGAAATAAAAGAAACTATACCTCTCAAACGCTTCTCTCACAATTTCGCAATATATAATTGTGAGCATACGAGAATATTGTGGTCTTCCCACCAAATTTCTTTCAACTTCCCCAAGTCTCCCTATTTGGGCGAAGGACCTCAACGTTATATGTTGGTGCAACTCCTCCATCGTCATATTGTGCGGGTTTTTTTTGTTAAAGGTTGGGCTAAGATGAAGTGAGTGGTTTCCTCGGTCGAACTTCTTGATCGATCCTTCAACTTTTGCAAGATTTTTTGCCTTTCTTTTTAGATGTCCCATAAATCGCTCGAATGGGTACATCCAGCAATGCACAGGACCTCAAGAGCTGTTTCATGGAGGTGGATCACAAAAGCGATGGTAGAAATATTTTTTCTAAGGTAAATAACATTGGGATATTATTAATTGCATTATGCCCTCCTCTGTAAGTGTTCGTGTGCATAGATCTCGAAAAATGCTCCAATGCCTGAAAATTGATGTATGGTTTATTGAGTATTAAACACATATATAATTAATAAATGGGACAGACTAATTAAAACTTTACAACTATTTTATTGCTTGGAATGAGGTGTCGGTAAGAGCTCAAGTTGACAAGCGGTAATAGATACATGAATACATGACAATCGTGGTTCTTCATTACCAGCAATTTTTTTCCTTGCTCTATACATCTTGAGAATTTGGACACATACCATCAAAATTTTACTTCTGAAGCAACCCGATTGAGACAACGTTTGTTTTGCATTCAGGACAAGTGAAAGATCGGCATAGGTAATTTTCATCCAATATGTACAATTCCAAGTGTGGTCAACCTTGATTTGGTATTGTCTTTACTCTTGCGTTCCCTGCACATTCAAAATCGTATTCATGATGTTATCAAAAATTAATTTTTCTCGATGTGCATCAGATCATTGTCTTGGTAATAGGTGATCTTTCTATGGAGCTCCAAGAACTCTTTTTTGTGCCAATTGTGACAACTCCCATATCCTCGTCGGCATGTTTGATGCCAATTGCACGTGTACATGTTTCTGCTTGCACCATAATAATCAATCATCTCTAACAAATCTTTTCGACATATACACTGGGGGAACACGCACAACTTTGTTCTTCTTGAATAGTTTTTGTTCTTTGGTAAGAATGATGCAAGGGAAAGAAGCGGCGATGACAATCAAACCAGCATGGTTTCCTTCCATGCTTTAGTTGAAAAGCATCCGATCGATCCATACATATGGACAAGATAACCTTCCGTGTGGTCGCCCGATAACATTCCGTGCGCGAAAGTCACTAATGGTCCACAATAACACTGCCCGCATTTGAAATTTCTTTGTTGTGAATAATCGAAAGTCGTACACTGTATACCACAAGCTTTCAACTCGTGAATCAAAGGTTGCAGAAATACATCAAGAGATCGCTTTGGATGCTTCGGACCCGACACAGAATACTCATAAACAAGAATTCTCTTTGCATGCACATTTTCGGTGGAAGATTGTATGCGTCAATATGATAGGCCATAGAGAATATTGTCTCCCGGACAAACCAAATGACTAAAACCATCAGTGCATAAGCCAAGATGACATTTCACACTCGTCTTTCCCCAAAATCGACATTCCTGCGCTTATCTTCGTCTTTCCAAAAATCATACAATTATCAATGCACCCGTCAATCATTTCGATGGTAACCCAAACCATAACTAATTTCTGTATTTGTAGTAACTCTCGGGACATATTATCTTACGGCAAATACTCTTTAAATAATTCGACCATTCATCCATGCGATTCTCGTTGGAGGTTATTATCACTTTTAATTATCAAATCGATCTGGGTGCAGTTTAGATAACCCTCTACACCCCTCATAGATAGGTTGATTTGCGAGTCTAACATATCATAAAATGTGCTTTAACGTTAGGTTCTTCCCAAGTATCATCAACAAATGCAGGAATAGATTCATGAAATGCATATGTAACCATATCATGATACTTATTTTCTTATTGATACTCTTCATAATTTTCAAACATGTTTTGGTTGTAGTTATAATTAGCATTAGCATTATCACTTGTTGATCAACACCATCACCCCTACAACTACTTCCTGCACCAAGACTAAAACCCTCTCCATGTGAAAACCGACATAATAGTTCGGCGCCAATCCTACATTATACGATGCGTCTTCACAATATCAATTTCCAAATATTGAGTGTTTTTGCACGTTCCTAGGACCAGAATATGCTCTCACGCTTAGCAAATGGGTTGTTAGTGGCCTGGTGGATGAATGCACCATGACACGATACTCTTTTGTCACTTCCTTACGTCTCGGATCTTGTCGATTATACATCCACTTTCGTAATGCATATACTTCATGCTCGAGCATTTTTTTACTCACGCTCAGATTCTGTTTTTTTCTTTTTTCTATCTCAAATGTTGAATAAGTGTTTGAATTGTTGTAAACTCACAAAATCCGTCTGGCTATTTATAGAGATTGGAAAAATTTGCGACGGCATTGCTATGGAAAACTGATGGAATAGCTACGGAAAATATTTCTGCACGAATACTCTGACACTTTGCAATTTGCGACATATTTGCGACGGCCTGCAACATATTTGCAGCGGAATGGTTTCATAAATTGTTAGGTACTTATCATTTAAAGCGTGCTCCACCTACTTTTTATCTACCGACAAACCTCGCAATGCGTGCATAAATTAGCTACTAATATCTTCCATTGCAATCTCCTCGAAATTTGCTATGAATTTGCGAGGACAATATGATCATCGCGATTAGGTAAGCTACTAATATATCTCATCACAAGCTCATCGTAATTTTGCTATGAAATTGCGAAAGCAGCTTCATCCATTTGCGTAAGATTTATCAATCAAATCGCAAAGTTGAGACGAAAGAATAGAGTCGCAAATCGTGACATGCGCGAATTCAACGATTTCATCGCCATAATTCTTGACGGCGGTTATCATCATAATTTCCATCACAAATCGCCAGTTTTCTTGTAGTGACTAAGCGGAATCCTAACTTGTTCATTGATTCTCAATTCCGTTTTGTCATTAAGCCATCTAAGCCTATAGAGTCTAGGATGCTTCATGGTATCTAGGCTAAGCTTCTCTACCGTATGAACTAGCCACTTTAGTGCAAGACCCCCATCAATAATCAAACTATAAATTTTACCCTTTACCGTGCATAGGGTATGGAAGATGTTCTCGCGTTGTTCCGTCTCATCCGGTGATTGTTCGGCACTTAGGGGGCGTCCCAATGACCAAAAATTCTCCCTCATCGGGATAGGCAATCTCTTCTTCCGGACTCCTAGCTTACTCTAGTGGTTCATCTAGCGTAATGACCACAACCTCTACACTTGAAACAAGTGATGTCTCGAGTTCTTGGACCAGAGGAAGCTCCCCTTGGATCAGTTCTCACATCCACGAAGACTCATGAGGCTTGGCGGAAGTCTTAGACTCAACGATCAGACCCTTGCTCTTGTCGGCGAATGATATAAGACTTCGGTGGTGAGTCTTTGAATTCGGATATGAGGCTGGGCAAGAGCTTCCTTCGACTCCTTTCTCTTGGACAATGCGGCTGATATATCATGGTTTTTACCCGTTTTTAGCCATGATATAAGTTGTTTTATCGAGTCTTTCTAGTGTTTTTGTATGGATTCAGGTCTTTTCAGGTCTTAGCACGTTTGGGACGAGTGGAGATTTTGGAGCCATTTGGAGCCTTTAGCAAACCGAAGAAAGTACCGTTTGGTGACACCATCAGGTATCGATCGACACCATCCGTATCATCGATCCGGTATCGACACCATCGATCAGCGCACCATCCGTATCGATCGATACCGCGTAGCACGCGGAGATAGAGAGATATCCAGGAAGAGAATTTTCACCATAAGCCCAACTTTCCCTTATTTACAAGGACGCTCGTGTTTTAGACCTGTTAAGTAAGTTTTTTAGTCATTAGGTCAGGCGGCAGGCTTTACTTTGAACTTTGATTCTTGAACCACCATTGAGACTTGAAAGCTTTTGTGAGAGCGGATCAGACTTTGTTCATCATAGAAAGATCCCGAACCCTTGTTTTATTCTTTGTTATATTTAATTTCATGATCTATTCGGTTATGTCTTGTTTTTCATCAATCGTATAGTAGTCTCATTTTAGGTTCAGGGTTTTCTCATATGGATTCTCTAATTTATGATGATTGATTTGTTAGGGTTCATAATCTGAATAGTTCTTCACCATAGGTTCTCAAAAGATTTCTAGTCGATCACCTAGAACATAGAACTTAGATTTATCGATTAGGCACGACGGTGCAATTGATGTCTGATAAAACCTAGGGTGAGCAATTGATTATCTGCAAAGAGATTTGTGAATTGTGAACATATCAAACTTGAATTAATTGCTGGTTTAATGTGTAGGATTTGCAAAGAGATTTGGAATTCTAGATTTTGACTTAGTTAGTTTCATACGACAGTTGGTTAACTATTTTTCGTGTTTGAGTTCAAGCGGCATAATTGAATTAAACTTTAAGCGATTAATTGTTATTTATCATTGATTTCTGAAATTTCCCTGAGCCTAGTTTCCTTCCATATCAATCGACCTAAGTTTAATTGATCATTTGTTTTCCAATCATTATTGTTTATACTTCAATCATCTTTTTATCTATCGTGAGTTTTCTTGAGTTCTCGTGTTACCCCTAACTTTACTGCAGCTTATTTCTTTAGTATCATTATAGGGTATTAATTTGAGCATATCAAATTTGGGCGCTTGGGAGTAAAAATTCACCTTTAGAATACAGTTGTCGATTTTGTCTGTATCATTAAATCGATCGATACTCCATTGGTCATCGACCTGACGTCTGTTTTGAATTTTGGTTACTTATTTTCTCTCATCTTTGATTTTTTCAGGTGTATCATCAGCGTCTACCGGAGAAAGAAGGACACACCAGATCGATCTCTCAAACGAGCTACAGAGCTTGAGCGCCTGATCGGAAAAGCGAAGAGGACTACAGTTGAGATGGATCTTCCACATGGTTTGATGCATGATGAGGAAGGTGGGCGTCAACCTCACGCCGAGGCTGAGCGGACGCTGGCGAGGAAACTGACCGACGGATCAATTCTATGCAAATGATGCGGCGATCCGTATTCCGACTTTCGGAGGAATGACTTTGAGCTGAAACCTGCTTACTTCTCTTGTTGGACATCACCCTGCACCGGTCTCTCTCATGAGCACCCTATGGATCACATCGAGAAATTCGAGGACTTGGTCACCAGCATGAAGTACAATGGAGTACCACAGGAATACCTCTTTTAGCTCTTTCCATACTTTCGTGGAGAGGCAGCATCGGCTGAAGCAGCTACCTCCTGATCTCTCGCTACTTGAACGAGACCAAGAACGCATTCCTGAACAATTTCTATGACGATGCGAGATCGGAGGAGCTCAGAACAAGATCTCTCAATTTTCTCAAGGTCCAACAGAAGCACTCAAGGCTGCTGCGATTCAGATCCTACCAGAGACTGTCCGCATCACGGTTTCAAAGTTCATGTCGATCTTTTACGAGGGATGTGCATCGATGGCACTGGATTCTAGCAAGCAAGGAACTTCAACACTAGGATTCCAACCGATGCCGTGAAGCTGATTGAGAACTTGGCGCCAGCAAAGCACCAAGAATGCTGATTTCGAGAGAAAACGGCTCGCTAGTTGCTGACGGTTCGCAGATTGCGAGGTTCAGCAAGTTGGACACGATGCACAACCTCTTAGTGGGAAAGACGAAGAAGCTGTACATTTTGCTGAGGAAGTAGAGAACATTGAAGATGAGGGAGGATGTTAACTACATTGGTGGTTCTGGTTTTCGTGGTCAGCGATTTGGTTACAACAACAACCGAAGCTTCAACAACAATCAGCAAGGTGGTTACAAGTCCGAGGTAACCAATCTGGTTTTGTGCCACTCATTCACCCAAAACCACTTCGTGGTGATTTTACTCGCCAATGTAATTCAGCTTACCAACCGCATTCTCCGAGGTCTACAGAGTAAGACGAGATCCTCTTGGAACAAATTCTCGTGGACAAGAAAAGATGACGAGATTTTAATAAAGCTGGATAATTTATACACCGATCTGAATGGGAGAATCAACGCTCGAAATCCATCGAAGATGGAAAATCAAATGACATCAGCATGTCAAGGGAAAGATAGTTCAACCACAGCATGGACATGTCAATGCAATCACCTCGAACGCTGAGAAGAGGATTTTGAGCCTCGAGATGACGTGTTCGATCCAGATATAGATCGACCGATACCGCCGGTATCGATCGATACTTCCAGACCCGCCAGATTCAAGGTGCTGAAGATGAAGATAAGAATTCTGACATTCCACGCGACGATCGATACCCCTACCTGTCGATCGACACCAACCTGCAGACGGTACAAAACTCCAGATCGATCGACACTCATCCGTATCGATACCCTTCGGCTGAATCAATAACTGAGAAAATGACAGATGGTTGAGGAACGTATAAAACCAAAGCTACCTTACCCTGTTCTTCCCAAGCTGACAAGAGAGGAGCGGCGCAAGCAAGTTTTGTCAAAAAAGATGGTCATAGACCTCTGTTGCGATACACCACCACCGCCGAGACAGTGACAAAGAGGGAACACCTGGAAATTTCGTTCCATGCTCCATCTCTGAGTAAACTTCAAGGAGCCTCGCTGACTGTGGTCTAGTGTCAACGCCATGTCGAGGGCGATGAGAGATTGAAAGCTGATATGAGATCTCCTAACACGCTCTCACATGATTCTTCTAGCTCACCCCTTACGCTACAATTCTTGATTTACCTGTTAAAATAGAGATTGTCCGATTCCTACGATTTTCAGGTGTGGAGATGAGCCAAGGATCCAAGGTGCCCTTGATTTTGGGAAGACCATTTATGGCTACTTTGATCATGGACACAATAAGAGAATCTCTTCTCTTGCATTGACGGAGACGCTCTTCTACGATGTCATTCCTCCGAGGAGCACCCAGACATGTCTGCATCACCATTGCCTGGCGAGACTGATGATCGATCGCTCGATGAGTCTTATGGTGAACCAAAGTCGCAGATGTTTCAAATGAACCCCCAACACCCCAAGAAAGTTGTGGAGAAGACCAAGGCAACAAAGAGGAAGGCGAGCAAGAAGATCAACTGCTGCTAATTTCACTTTGATTCCTCGAAGTGTGATGGAGATTCGATCGAATATAAGTGAAGTGCAAGGAACCTCGAAACCTTTCTCTAAGGCTGAGTTCTCATTCCTACGGAGATGAAAGAAGAGGATATGATGAGCAAAACTTTGAAGCTGCAGATGTCTGTGAGATTTCTGAGTGAGTTCTCCACCTTGTCCGACTGATATCTTAGCCAAAGTCAAGCTCGTGACATTAAACAAGCGCTGGGAGGCAACACCCGTAAGTCTATTATGTTTTTGTTT
The DNA here is from genome assembly GCA_018361395.1 of Boechera stricta. Classification (NCBI taxonomy): domain Eukaryota; kingdom Viridiplantae; phylum Streptophyta; class Magnoliopsida; order Brassicales; family Brassicaceae; genus Boechera; species Boechera stricta. The sequence continues at coordinate 7,383,146 of CM031541.1, forward strand.
TTGTGTTTTGTTGTGTTCATGCAATCAGGCCGGCGATGCCTCCAGAAGTCACGATCACCGATCGATCAACCTGGTGTCGATCGATACCACCGCCTATGGTAACACCTCTTGTTCTTCATCATTTCGCCATTTTTCCACTTGTTTTCCTTCTCTGGCTTGATAAACACCGGGGACAGTGTTGCTTAAGTCTGGGGAGGTAGTCACCATATTGTTTTTGTTTTCTTATTTATATGTTTTTATTGAGTCAAAACCACTTGAAGATCTGTCTTTTGCTTGAATTTGTTGTTCTGATTTTGCTTTTGAGTGACCACTGTTACAGGATTAGTTTCAGTTCGACTAATGAAAAATCCAAGGGATAACCAGCCAGCTAGAAATCACCATGTCTCCAGAAGGTTCTTCACAAGCTTTAGCCAAATTTTGCACTTCATCTACGCGGTTAGTGTTCTTAGAGCTTGATTCATCATTCATATCTGGCTAAGGAACCCATCATGCTTGAAAATTGTGGTATATCTCTCCCGTGAAAATTGTTGGATACATATTTGCATTAAAACAGGTAAAATCTATATAAAAGATGAAATGATTTCCAAGTAGGGTAGGAAAATTTCCTATGACCCCATTATTCTACTTGGATAAGGAATGATCACACAAAGGCCAAGTGAGGGGTAGGAAAATTTCCTATGACCCCATTATTCACCAAGACTTTGATACATCGAGAGGGTAAGAACCGGGATTCGCAAACACTATCAATACTGCTCGACCTGATTTGTGTATACTGTTCAGATAAACCTCGCTGTTGAAATCTAATGAGAACTGATTATGAAATAAGTCTGGGAGATAAAGAATACCGAAAGCAATAAATGTTGTGAATAAATGGTTCTTTAGCTATGATATCAGCAAAGAATCTAGAAAGTTCTGAACACCGATCAGCGATGAAACCATGAGAGCTTAGATGAATATTGGTGTGAGATAATAAGTGAAGTCTTGGGAAGTTGGGTTCCTACAAGTACATGGTGGTTAGATCTGAGCTGATCAGCAAAGTGGGCGCTTGGGAAAAGGGTCATTACGATTTCTGGTAAAGTCTCTAAGGTTTTTCAAACCTCTTCTCTAACTTAGTTTTCTGTTTTGCTTGAGGCAAAAGGCTAAGTCTGGGGAGTTGATATATCATGGTTTTTACCCGCTTTTAGCCATGATATAAGTTGTTTTATCGAGTCTTTCTAGTTTTTGTATCGCTCGAGTCTTTTCGTGTCTTAGCACGCTTGGGACGAAATTGAGATTTTGGACCATTTGGAGCCTTTTGGAGCAAACCAAGAAAGTACCCGCTTTGAAGCCGAGTATCGACGACACCATCCCGATCGACGACCATCCCTATCGACGACACCATCCCGATCGATACCGACGAATCGACGCGAGATAGAGATATCCAAGGAAGAGAATTTTCACCATAAGAAGCCCAATACTTTCCCTTATTTACAAAGAGACCCAGCTCGTGTTAGACCTATTTAAGTAAGTTTTACAAAAGGGGGCGACTTTACTTTGAACTTTGATTCTGAACCACCATTGAGACTTGAAAGCTTTTTGAGGGAGACGGATCCAAGACTTTGTTCATCATGTAAAAGATCCCGAACCCTTGTTTTTATTCTTTGTTATATTTAATTTCATGATCTATTCAGTTATGTCTTGTTTTTCATCAATCATGTCCGAGTAGTCTCATTTTAGTTCGGTTTTCTCATATGGATTTCTCTGATTTATGATGATTGATTTGTTAGTGGTTCATAATCTGAATAGTTCTTCACCATAGGTTGTTCTCAAAGCTATTTCTAGTCTGATCACCTAGAACATAGAACTTAGATTAATCGATTAGCACGCATAAGGCAATTGAGTAATCGATAAAACCTAGGTGAGCAATCGATTATCTGCAAAGAGATTTGGTTTAATCGAATTGTGAACATATCAAACTTGAATTAATTGCTGGTTTAATGTGTAGGATTTGCAAAGAGATTTGGAATTCTAGATTTTAGACTTAGTTAGTTTTCGCAATCACTGGTTAACTATATTTTGTTTCGAGTTCAAGAACGCACTTAATTGAATTAACTTTAACGATTAATTGTTATTTATCATTGATTTCCTGAGAATTTCCCTGAGCCTAGTTTCCTTCCATATCAATCACCTAAGTTTAATTCAATCATTTGTTTTCCAATCAATTATTGTTTGCTTAAGACAATCTGCATCTTTTATCTATCGCGTGAGTTTTCTTGAGTTCTGTTCATTCCCTAACTTTACTGCAGCAATCGCTTTAGTATCATTATAGGGTATTAATTTGAGCATATCACGTCAAGGGTATAGGTGGCTAGACGGTTAGTCAAGCTCCTCCCCGTGAAACCGTCAATGACGTGATGATGTATCATTGTTTAACCACAAAGAGTGAGAGGCTCTTTGATACAGCAAACGAACTTGGCTATGTGAATCTCACAGAAAGACAATAACAAAGGTTTAAGCTTTTACTAAAACTTAAGAAAATGCTCTTTATTAATTCAAGGGTAAACAATGATACACAGCCAATGGACTTTATAAGAGTCCATGTGGCTACAACCCTGTGGTCATGACTAATAGGACTTGCAAAATTAAAATATTCAAATGACACACACTTTCGATGAGAACAAGTCGCTCTATAAGGAAAGTGTCCAAAAAGACATAAAAATAAAAGAAACAAAAATGACTCTACTAGGACTCGAACTAGACTCGTGGAACACTTGCTAGAACCATTAGGCCGGATCCATATCACCTGCAAGGAAATAAAAATAATGAAACACAAAACCTACCTCAGTTGGGCGAGAGTCTTGTCTCGGGTCCGTGTCAGTGTCCGCGAAAACTTCGGTCTCTTCGAAAAGCGCTTGTATTGCGACGTTGTATTCTTCCCTTAGTGTCTTTGTTCTAGCTCTTGTGATAGGACCTTTGACCTCTGGGACCTTGATTTTTCTTTGGTTATCTAGTTCGTGTCCTTGTCCGGGACTCTTGCTTGGTCCGATGTCCGATTGGTCTGGTCTGTGAGTTATGCTCAGTGTGAACCTTAATCTCCGTGCTGGCTCTTGTCATAGGACCTTCTTGTGTTTGAGGTCGCATTATCGTCTCGTCCGGATGCTCTTCATTTGGTTCCTCGTTCGGTGGCTCGGTCAAAGTGTCGATGACCGCATCATTCCCACCCTCTTGAGAATTTTTTGTCCTCATAACTGGTTCCTCTGAAACAAAAGACAAAAGGTCAATAACATTGAAAGTATGTGAGATGTTAAACTCACCTAGAAGCTCTAGCTTGTATGCACTATTGTTGATCCATTCTAGGACCCAGAATGGACCATCGCCTCGCGGTGCTAACTTTAAACTTCTCTTTTACAGAAATCTCTCTGTGTGCATGTGGATCCAAACCCAGTCTCTGGGCTCAAAGATGAGTTGCTTTCGGCCCTTGTCTACACGCGCTTTGAACTTCTCAGTCTTCTTGATAATTGTGGCTCGTGCTTCCTCATGTATCTTCTTTACGAACTCGCTTCGGTTCCGGCCAACTAGGTTGACTTGTTCAGTTTGCGGGATCGGGAACAAGTCCATAGGTGCTAAGGGCCTGAAACCATACACAATCTCAATAGGAGAGAGGTTAATAGTAGAGTACCTCACATGATTATAAGCGAACTCAACAAAAGGTAAACAATCGAGCCAAGTTTTTAAATTTCTACCAAGCGTGGCCCGAAGTAAAGTGGAGAGAGTACGGTTTACCACTTACATTTGTCCATCCGTTTGTGGATGACAAGTGGTTGAAAATATAAGCTTTGTCCCAAGGTTCTTCCACAGAGTCCTCCAAAAGTGCCCTAGAAACTTAGAATCACGGATGAAACTATAGTTTTAGGAAGAATAGGTCCGCGATTTGAGACGCGTCATTCGTCTTGTTGCACGGTATGAAGTGTGCCATCTTTGGGAACCTATCTACCACCACAAATCTAATCCTTATGCTTAACCTGTGTCAAGCCTAAAACAAAATCCATGAAAATATCTTCCCACGGGGCGTTAAAGATAGGAAATGGTAAGTATAAACCGTGAGGATAGGACTTGGATTTGGCTTTGTCGCATATGACACATCTCGCACAAGTCTTCTCCACGTCCTTCTTAAGATGCGGCCAGTAGAAATGATCTGCTACCACGGCGAGAGTCTTGTCTATGCCGAAATGGCCCATGAGGCCTCCTCCGTGAACTTCCTTGAGCAGCAAGTCACACATGGATCCTTGAGGTATGCGTAACCTTTTGTCCCTAATATACGTCAATTTCTTATTGAACTATCATGTCATTGTAGCACAGTAAGGTATTAATCCAAATGGGTGCGATATTAGCCAGAAAGGATGCAATCAAACAGTTTAAGTCAAGCCAAGCAAGCAATAGGTTGTGAAACTATCAAACTAAGAAAGCAATAATCAAAAGCAATAACAGAGACTAAAAACAGAGACTAACAGAGATTATGGAATATAAATCAATCAAGCAAGAGAAGCTCATAAGGATGGGGTTATTGACCTGGTGTATCCTCTTAATCTACCTAATTGGTTTAACAAACTCAAGCAAGCTATTCCCTAGACATTAAACTCGTAAGCAGTCAAATTCATTCCCATGATAAATAACCTCAAGCTAATCTAGTTCCAGACCTAAATCTCTTTAGCGAAATCTAGCTTAGCTGGCATTAAGATTCAGCTTAATAAAGCCAATAAACACCCTAGACAACTAATCCCTTAGGCTAGGAATGTAAATCTCTGGAATTAGTTCAGTCAAGCATTTCATCAAACACCTTCTGGGTGTGGAAATACCTAGGTTCTAATTCCAATTGATCAGAGAGTAATTAGCATTAAGAACACTAATCCAGAAGGGAAATCAAACAATTCTACACTTAAACCACCTAGGAGACTAAGATTCCACACCTAATCAATCCCATCCTTAAGAAACCTAATGACTACTCAGAACCCATGAAGAACATCAAAATCATAAACCCAGAAATCAATAAAACTTGCATAATCAGAAAGATAAGGAAGAGAATAGATAGAATTAAAAGATTCAAACAAAAATAACAAGTAGATTCAAAGTAATCAGATCACAAAAGCAAGAACAGGTTCAGGAAGCTTAAAAACGAGTATCTCTTTATCTGAGATTTATACAGAGTATATATAGTCTTAGGGATCACAAAAAGACAAAATAGCTAAATTCGGGGGTGCACTCGACGAGGGTGGTCGAGTGCCTTGGTCGAGCTAGGTAAAATCTTCAAGACTGCTCTTTTATTGCTCAGTTCGATGTGCCAGCTCGACCTGTCCTGGTCGAGCTGGGTCCAAAACCTTTATGCTAAGCTCGATCAGTGGACTCGACTGTGGGTGGTCGAGCTAGACTTTAGGACTTCAAGATTGCATTTTTCTGATCAGCTCGACCTCCTACATCGAGTCCTTTGGTCGAGTCATCCTCCTAGATGTCTGATTTGTGCTCCACTCGACCTCAACATCTCCAACATCTCCAATAATCCTTAAATGCACCTGAAACAACTCCAAAATGCAATATGTATGCAATCCTAATGTAAAACACTCTAAGTATGCAAAACTAGAAACAAATGCTAAGAACATGCTATTAAACAAGGCTAAATGGGAGATAAATGCATGCTAAAACCATGTAAAATATAGGCATATCAACTCCTCCAAACTTAGTCTTTGCTTGCCCTCAAGCAAACAGATAAGAATAAGATGGAGAAGAGGTTTAAAAGTGGAGATTCAGAACCAAAGCATGCTGATATAATAGATTATCTCAATGTCCAAATTGCTAGTTCTAGAATGCAAAGTATATGAACTCTACTTAAAACCTTTAGCCATATTGTTCATAGCACAATTTCAATTAAGTCTCAACTTAGACATGCATTCAAATCTACCATTCCCTTTAACATTCAATTAAGCTGAAACCATGAATCAAGCTATGCACATTCAATGAACTCATTTGGCTAAAGGTAAGGCTAAGAGACAAAGATGGTCCCTTTCACATGGTTTGATCAGTTCAGAGCAGGGATCTCTCAAGAAAAGAATGAGCTTCAGTAGAATGCTAAAGGTAATAACCAACCTATGCATACAAGAATAGACTCTCATCTACCCAATCATACACAAATGTTCTTGACCCCCAGTTCTAAACCCAGAAAGTTGTCCTAATTCTACCCTTAACACTTAGGTAATTTGTCTTGAACTTTTCTTGGATCAGACTCATTTTTTTTTCTTTTTGTTCTTGTTCTAGGAGAGGTTCTTTATACTTCTAGCGGACTAAGGTCTTTCTTTTGGTTTTTTTTTTTTTATTTTATTTTTATTTTTATTTTTATTTTTTACTACCATCTTAGGCGTTTTCTATTTATATTTTTTTCAGACTTTAAGCTTTGCCTTTCGTTTCTTATTCTTAGCACATCCCCAAATCCTTTACTAGATTAACACATTTTCAGATCATTCCTCACCTAAGAACTCTTAACCTTTTCTTTCATCTTTCTCCAATTTTTTTCTTTCTTTCACGAACCAAACCCTATACCCAATGATCAAGATCCTCCTAGTCCTATCGATTCGAAATTGCAAACCAGAACTACATGAGATTCTATTCTTTCAAACCTAACACTTTCTACCAAGCTCATTCAGAAATAGGCCTCACACACTCAATAAAGTAATAACATGGCTTGAAATAAGGCTAGGGTAAGGGCATGGTAAAACTGTTCTAATGATGGGAACAACTACTTGGATTAGCAAGAGTGGTAAACAGGTGAAAAAAAATCCAAGTGTGTATATGGTATCCATCAGTTCAAATGCAGCATAAACATGATAATTATAAGTCAAGTTCTTCAAATAGATGGAATGGTATCAAATCACAGCATGCTTCAAGAGACATAATCTAGTCAGGCATTCAAAGTATGGTGCAGTCTTACTTCAAGTTCATTAATAGTGCATTAGACAACAGAAACGAGGGCATTGAGATTATCGATTAAATCAGCAAGACAAAGTATGGCGCAAGTTACTTCAAGTTCATTATAAGGCCTACTTGAGGTGTAGGTTTCTGGACCACAACGCCATCTGAGGAGTATATGTACAAGTTCACTGCTTAATATGATATGATAATATCAAACTCCATTGATCTTGGTGAGGCTGCAGAGCCTATCAAACTCGTCCAAGTGATCAAGAGGATCCTCCATAGTAACCCATGGAATTTGTCGCTTTGCACCATAGCTATCAAACCACTCTTGATCTCAAAGTTGTTGTTTGGATTGTAGGAGGTACAATCCCTTGCCTATGAGTGTAGTATTAGAGCATCTTCTGCTCCAATCAATCGTGGCCTCCGGAGGAGGTCCTTGTTCATTCTGTCCTTGTGGGTTTCTTCCATTCCCACTTAACTCGTTGATCTGCACCGATGTGTTCTTCTCGCTCGCAACTGTCTTGGTAGCTGATTAATATGTCGAGGTAAGCGTTAGAGATTCTGGTTTCCTTTGATCTCGTTTGCATACAGGTGAAGGTAGACTCGATGAGACTCGCTAAATGGGCACTCGAGGGGTCAAGTCAACAGCATTGATAGAGTGTCTCATGACGTATAAGTACTAGATGCAAAGACAATGAAGGAAACACAAGTGAGTAGCAAAATAGACTTAAAAAGAACTTGATCTGAAATGATTTGAAATCCTAATTGTAACAAACAACACCCAAATGGCAACGCCGACTCAAGCTTAGTGACTATAAACAAGCTCACTTGGGAGGAAGTCCCATGTCTATCCATCCTTGTATATATGCTTTATTTTTCTTTTAAACAGTCGCTTAAGGTGCTAAATTCTTGTTTTTGCTTGTTTGTGTGATTTTCAGGAGCTATGAGCACTGAATCACAGAGAAAATGAGGAAATGAGCAGAAATCGGCCTGACTCGACCAACCAGCTCGATGATATAGGTTAATTTCTTACTAGACCAAAGCTGTAGTATAGTAAGGTGTCAATCCATAAGGGTGAAGATATTAACCAAAGGATGAGATCAAGATTCAAGACAAGCCAAACAAATGGTGAATGGGACTAGTGACCTAGACAGAAACTGGAAATAAGAGTTAAAGAGATCTGTCTAGGATTAGAGGAACTAACGATGAAATATCGGAGCGTGGTAGCAGAGAAAATTCAATCAATGCAGAGAAGTTCTAAGGATGGGATAATCGACTCAGTGTGTCCTCTTGCCTACAGTCTAACAAAACTCAATCAAGCTATTCCTAGACATGAAACATCACAACCGGTTAAGTCCACTCCCGTGATAAGTAACCTCAAGCTAGACAGTTCAGGACCCGATCCCTTGGAAATCTACCACAGGGCATTAAGATTCAGTTCATATTGTCGATAAACACCTAGACAACTAATCCCTTAGGCTAGGTATGCAAATCTCTAACAGTTCAGTCGAAGCATTTTATCAAACACCTTTTGGGTGGAAAAACACCTAAGTTCTAATCTCGATTGATCAGAGAGAAATTAGCATTAAGAACACTGATTTAGAAGGGAAATCACAATAAACATGAACCACACTAAGAGACTAAGATTTCACACCTAATCATCCATCCTCAAGAACCCTAATGACTTCTCAAAACACATGAAACAACATAATCACAAACAAAAATCAAAATAGCATAAGTAAGGAGATAAGGAAGAGAAGAGGTAGAATAGAAAGGTTCGAAACACAAAATGCTCATAGAATCAAAGATACATCCGAGGCAAGAACGGATGAAGAACAAAAGAGAACTAGAAAGTTAGGGCAAAACCAACTCTCCTTAGTCTTAATCCCCCATTAGGTATTTATACTAAATCTTAAAAATCCTAAACGTCATGGACAAAATGGTAAACGTGCGAGGATAGGTCCATCGACCATTACGGTCGAGTGGTGTCTTCGAGCTGGATGAAATCAAGATTGCATTTTTATGTGTTGAGCTCGGCAGGTGACTCGATAGTATGGGCTCGATCATGGAGCTCGATCATGGGTGCTCGAGCTTCGGCCAGAAATCTTCAAGACTGTCTTTGACCTCAGCTCGATCATACGGCTCGAGCATGGGTGCTCGAGCTCGGCAAAATCTTCAGGCTGTCTTTGACCTCGCTCGATCATACGGCTCGAGCATGGGTGCTTAGACATTCTTTACTAGATACTTAGACATTCAGATCATTCCCCTCCTAAGAACTTTTATCCTTTTTCTTTTCTATCCACAGAACCCTGATACGAATGATCGATCCTAGTACTTCGATTCGAAAAATGCAAGACACATGAGAATCTATCCTTGTCGGCTCAAACCTAACACTTTCTACCAAGCTCATTCAGAAATAGGCCTCACACTCAAGAAAATAATATCAAGGCTTGAAAGAAGGCTAGTAAAGCATGGTAAAACTGTTAATGATGAGGACATACTTGGATCGTGAAATGGTATAAAGGATGAAAGAAAATCAAAGTATGTATATGGTATCCATGAGTTCAAATGCGGTGCATAGACATGATAATTATTAGTCAAAATTCAGGTTCAGATAGATAGGGAATGATATCAAATCACAGCCTTTCTTGATTGAGAACTAATCTAGTTATGCATTCAGTATGTGCGGCTTTTATTTCATTAACAATGTATTGGCACTAGAAAGCGAGGGCAGAGACTATCATATTAAATCAGCAAGCTTGCAAGGTCATAATCATCATAATCCCTATGCATATGCAGCCATATGAAGATAATCAGACACAATCAAAAATGTAGATCTGTTACATGAACACTCTTTTTTTCAAGTTTTACGAAATTTTCAAAATGTTTTTGGTTTTTACATGCCATAGATGCATGCAGACTCAAGAATGCACAAAATCAAAATAAGAACAGAGAAAACATAACAAAACAAATCTTAACCCTTCCCCCAGCTTAAATTACACAGTCCCTTGTGTAATAAAAATTTGGAAAGAAAGATTAAGAAATAGCAGAAAGCATGAAAATGATGCAGCTAATATATACAAGAATGGAGAACAGGTACCTCAAGGCTTGGTGAAGAAGGAGGAGATCGAGTCCTCCATGCTCTCCTTGCGTATAAGCTGGCTCGGTCTGGGTGTGCTCAGGCTGATGGCTCGACCTCAGATCGTGACGTAGTGTTGAAACTTTCTTGGTTCGTAGAAGAGACTCTTGGTGGTTCCGTGGCAGTGCGGAGGCCTTGATTCCTCGAAGCGAACCGCTTCCTACTAGAATTCTCCTTGGCAGGCGGTTTTCTTGGATGTAGGGCCAGTGGCGTTTGTGTAAAGTCCTTGAGCTGGTTCTTGACTTCCTTCATCTGATCCTTCATATTCTTCACAGGTACCATTAAGTGCAGCAATAATCTTTCCCTGGAACTTGTTCCACTTCTGTAGAGACCAATCCTCTTGTGTGCTTCTTTTTATGGCTGGGCTATGTGAGGCTTAAGGCTGTACTCTTCAAATGAATAACCTTACTTTCATCATCCTCCTCCTCAACAGCAACATGATCGTTAGACTTATGTCTTCTGCATGATCTCTTCATCGTATGGTAGAGTCTATCAAGAGGAAGATCGAAATCTATGTTACGGCCGTTCGTACCTTAGTCAAATCCGTGCGGGGAAGGCGCAGCTTGGCTTCCCAACAGTTGGATGCATGAACTTGTATATGTGCTCATCAGGGTGGTGTATGGTCAGGAATCTGCACCTTCTCAAGAAATCTACATCTCACTTTGGTGGATAAGGCTCGAAGATCAACTCCACATTACGGGCAGCAAAGAATGGGGAGTAACTATACCCCCAATGCGAGCTCACCCCAGATTCCATCCTATGCATCCTCTTTGCCCATTCCTGGCAATGCAGGGGTGTTCCAGCAGAACAAATGTGAGGTTTGCATTAGCCTATCACCCTTCATCTTCAGCCCACGCTTCTTGTATAACTTTAGAAGTAATCATACAAGTCCATCTCCTTCTCCTTCATGTCGATCGCCTTTCTTGCAAACATAGTGCTTGCTAGGTCTTGTGGAGATATCTCGAGCAGGGCCGATGTTAGAACTCTTGTGGAAGAGGAGAAAGGTTTAGCGTTGTCTACGATATGTTTGCATTTTGCATCGTTTTAGCATAAATCATACGTTTTGACGTGTTATTCACCCGTTCTTGTTATTTATTCGAGTTTTGCATACTTAGAGTGTTTTATTAGGTCATATATCCTGCATATTTGGCTTACAGGTACTTTCGGGTGATTTTGGAGAAGTTAGACCAGATGCAGCGTCTGCTCGAGTCCATCTGAGCGATTGTGATCGAGTCGTGCTGAGCGAAGCTGTCGGACATGCTGATGAGTCCATGCAGGATACCCATGCGAGGCGTGATCGAGTCGGCGGAGATGGAGCGAGAAGCTCATCAGTACCATGCTCGAGCTGTATGATCACGAGACAAAAGGTGGCATCTTGAAGTTTGAGAACCGCTCGAGCCCCTGCAATCGTGGACTACTCAAGCTCATCTAGAAAAATGCAGTCTTGATTTCGTATTTGAGCAGCACTGACCAAGACTTAGCCGTGGACCTTATCCTGCACATTTTTACTATTTGCATGACGTTTTAGGGTTTTTAAGACTTAGTATAAATACCTAATGTTGGGATTAATACTAAGGGACTACGTTTTTATCTCTAATATTTCGAGTTTTTCCTTGTGTTCTTCTGTTCTTAGTTTCCAGAACTTGTAATTTGATTTCACTTGTTATTTTGAGTTTGTTTCATACGTTCTATCATTATCTCTATCTATTTCTATCATCTATGCAAGTTTTTATGATTTACGGGTTTGTGTTCTTGATGTTCTTCATGAGTTTTGAGTAGTCATTAGGGTTCTTGAGGATGGGATAGATTAGGTGTAGAATCTTGGTCTTTCATGGTTTAAGTGTAGATCGTTTGATTTCCTTCTAAATCAGTGTTCTTAATGCTAGTTTCTTTCGATCGGAATTAGAACTTAGGTGTTTTTCATGAAGGTGTTTGATAAAATGCTTGAATGAAATGATGTTAGAGATTTGCATACCTAGCCTAAGGGATTAGTTGTCTAGGGTGTTTATTGACAATATTGAGCTGATCGTATTGCTGCTAGGGTAGATTTGCTAAGGGATTGGAGTGCAGGAACTGGTCTAGTTTGAGGTTACTTACCACGGGGTGGACTTAACTGGTTTTGATGTTTGATGTCTAGGGAATAGCTTGATTGAGTTTTGTTAAACCACTTGAATAGGCTAAGAGGACACCTTGAGTCGATTACCCCCATCCTTAGGAATTTCTCTTGTATTGTTGAATTAGGCTAGTCTATCGTGCTCTTTACCCCCATATGCTATTTACTGTGCTTGGTTTCTGCTAGTTCTTGTTAGTCCTATACGGTGTTTTTAGTGTCCATTCTCAGTTTTTGTCTAGGTTGCTAGACCCCAATCGCTATTTGCTTAGCTTGACTTGAATTGCTTGATCGCATCCTTTTTGGTTAATATCTTCACCATTATGGATTGACACCTTACTACTCGGCTTGGTCTAGTAAGGAATTGACCTATATCAATCTGTGCCCGTTGCCATTTGGGTGTTGTTTGTTACAATTAGGATTTCAAAATATTCTAGATCAGTTCTTTTACGATTCTTCTTAACTTGGCGGTCTTTGCATTTCAGGTACACATCCACATGCAAACCAGATCAAGGAAGTCAGAACCTCCTCCGCCCCATCGACATATTGACGTTGCCATAGCCCAGTTGCGGCGCTTGTGGAAAAACATCAAGGCAATATCAGAATCACTCGGTATGGAAGACCAACCCGGGTTCAGAGACCTCGTGAGGAGACCCAGTTTGATAGGAGCGAGGATGCCCCTAACACTCCAACAGACAAGGCATTGTCCCTCCACGGTCGAGCAACAATTTGAGATCAAACAGCTGATCGCCATGGTCGAGAACAACATTTCATGGACTACATGGAGGACCCTCTTGATCATGCGGATGAGTTCGATACTGCAGGCCTTACCAAGATCAATGGGGTCAGTGAAGATGGTTTCAAGCTAAGGCTCTTTCCCTTCTCTCTAGGTGACAGGCCCATCTTCAGGAAAAGACTACTACCCCATGGATCCATCACCTCATGGGAGATTGAAAGCCTTCGGCAATTCTTCTCAGCCGGGGCACGCGCTTGAGGAATGAAATTTCTGGATTCACTCGGAAGGGCGGTGAAAGTGAATGCTGGGATCGCTTCAAGGGCTACACTACTCAATGTCCTCACCACGGTTTCAGTAAGGAGTCCTCCTTAGCACTTCTACAGAGGCGTTAGAAGGTCCGCATGCTTCTCGATACGATCTGGTAACTTCCTCAACCAAGATGTTGATGCTGGATGGGCACTTGTGGAGAATCTAGCCCAATCTGATGGTAACTACACTGCTGAGTATGATAGGAGTGTCCGGCCAAGTATTGGTCAGATGATCAAACTCGGGCCATCAGGCCTTGGCGCTAAGTTAGATCACTACTACAGCGAAGAAACAAGTCCACCTTCGAGGATATCAGTTCAAGATGGGGAGGATGATAGTCTAGAGGAGGTCAGTATGTGCGAATCAGGGAGTACAACAAAGGTTTTATCAATTACAAGAACACCGAATCGTTACGGTACCAATGTTGCTAACCCTCAGATCAAGTCTACCCACCTCGAACAACCTCAGTCCAAGCTTTCATTCCACAATCCAGCGAACTTTGCCCCTAAACCGCCTTTTCAGAGTCATCACCAACACCAGGAACCCCATGTCCACCACCGGTTTTCCGTCTCACCACTCGTCTTCATAGGATCGCAAAGCGCACGCTGGCAGCTCCTACAGGTCAAGCGCTGGTGCACTGACTGCCAAGAAGTTTGGTGAACTTAAAACCCAGATGGACTACACCTACAATGATCTTAACAGCAAGTTTGAGTCTCTGCGTCAAGATTCGTTCCATCGAGGGCAAGACACCTCTTAACACTTCCCAACTCCAGGTAAAGTGGTCCAGAACCTAAGGACTACGCTCACATTAATGCCATCACTTTGCGGAGTGGGAAGGAGTTACTGAGAGGAAGGATCTCCTGCAATCACTGCGGACAGTGAGGATCAAGGCAGGGGAGGATTTGGTTCCCAAAAGACGAGAGTCGCCTGTGGAGCACTGACTCGACTGAATGGTCAGAGTCCCTCACACTTGTGTGATTTCAGAGGAAAAGAAGGCACCATATGTCCCTCCTCCTTACAAGCCTCACCTTTCCCAAAGAGGTTTAAGAAGGACTTAATGGAGAAACATAAACAAATCTTTGATAAGCATATCAAGGAAGCTGAGATCAGGTTGCCTCTCATTGATGCTTATCCATTTACTATCGAAGTTTTTGAAGGATGCGTAGTTGAGAAAGACAAGAAGGTTCAGGGTATGGTTGTCTATCGGAGGAGTGCAGCGCCATCATTCGAAGAGAGTCGTCAAAGAAGTTAGGCCCGGGTTCTTTCACTTTACCGTGCTTCTAGGTCCTAGTTTTCAAGAAATCTCTGTGATCTTGGAGCATCTATCAGTCTTATGCCACTCTCGGTTGCAGGAAGCTAGGATTCAGCAACTATAAGTCCACATCTCTCGGTGCTTGAGACGATCAATTAGGACTCCTCATGGTATCTTGCAGATCTCCCTCGATGGTTGGTATAGTGGAGATACTACAGATTTTATAGTTCTTGAAATGGATGAAGAACCAAGAGATCCTCGATTAGGCAGACCTTTCCTAGCTACAGCCGGTCGTCATTGATGTCAGAAAGGGAAGATCGATCTCAATCTTGGGAATGATCTCAAGATGACATTTGATGTCAGGAGACCATGAGCCGGAAATAGAAGGGCAGTCTTCATGTTGAGGTAATGGACAAGCTTGCGATGAGCTTCGGAGGAGCTTAATCAAGATGATCACCTTGAGGCGGCCTTAACCAAGAGTGGTAAGGATGGGTATTTGCATGAAGAGACCTTGGGGTATGAGATGATTTTAGACTCACGATTAGAAGTCGAGGCGGGTTTGAGGAGGCGATAGGGGCCACAGAAATTCATGCTGTCGAGGACACCAAGCTCGACCAGCGGACTCGAGCTACCATAAGCCAGACTCGAGTATCCAGCTCGACCAGCAGACCAAGGCAGCAGCTCTGCAGCGAGGCGGCGAGCTGCGAGCACCTAAGGTAGACCTCAAACCTCTTCCTTAGGCTAGATGCACTTTCCTTGGACCAAACTCTACTTACCCAATCATAGTAAATGACATGCTGAATGATGATGAGTTGAATTTGTTGTTGATTGAGTTGAGGAAGTATAGGAAGGCAATAGGATACTCTCTTGATGATATAAAGGGAATTTCACCTAGCTTGTGCACTCATAGAATCCATCTGGAAAATGAATCATATGCTAGTATTGAACCCCAGAGGAGATTGAATCCTAATTTAAAAGAAGTTGTTAAAAAGGAAATTCTTAAGTTGCTGGGCTGGAATCATATACCCCATAGTACTTGGATTTCACCTGTGCATTGTGTACCTAAGAAGGGAGGCATTACTGTGGTTAGGAATGATAAGGATGAATTGATACCCACTAGAACTATCACTGGCCATAGAATGTGTATCGATTACAGGAAGTTAAATGCTGCATCTAGGAAAGATCATTTTCCATTGCCATTCATTGATCAGATGCTAGAGAGACTTGCTAATCATCCATATTACTGTTTCTTAGATGGATATAGTGGTTTCTTTCAAATTCCTATTCATCCTAATGATCAAGAGAAAACTACATTCACTTGTCCATATGGAACATTTGCATATAGGAGAATGTCTTTCGGTCTTTGTAATGCTGCTACTTTTCGGAGATGCATGACTTACATATTCTCGGATTTAATAGAGGCTGTTGAGGTATTCATGGATGACTTTTCCGTGTATGGCTCTTCTTTCTCCTCCTGTCTTTTGAACTGCACTGCGGGTGCTCACTAGGTGTGAAGAGGCGAATCTGGTTACGAACTGGGAAAAGTGCCTTTTATGGTCGGAAGGAAGGGATCTCTTGGGGCAAAATTTCTGAGAAGGTATAGAGGGCAAGGCCAAGGTGGACGTGATGATGCAGCTGCACCACCAAGAATGTCAGGGATATCGAGCTTCTTGGGGCATGCTGGGTTTCTGAGAAGGTTCATCGAGGACTTCTCAGGATAGCCAGACCAGCGAGGCTGTTATGCAGGAGCGAGTTTGCTTGATATAGATGTTTGAAGGCTTTCCAGCTCATCAGGAAGCCTTGGTCACTGCTCGATAGTCAAGCACCAACTGGGACCATCCATTTGAGATCATGTGTGATGCATCGACTATCTGTAGGGCTGTGGGCCAAAGGATTGAGAAAAAGTGATCTACTATGCAAAGGCGGATGATGCTCAGGAAGATCTACTACGACAGAGAAAGTTGTTGGCTGTGGTTTTGCTTTTGAGAAATTTAGAAGCTATCTGGTTGGGTCTAAGGTGATAGTATCTGATCATGCGCAAAAGACATATCTATGCTAAGGATCTTAAGCCAGAGGCGCTCAGGATGGATACTCCTTCTTGAGAGTTTGACATGGAAATTGTTGATAAGAAGGGAATAGAGAATGGTGTGGCTGATCACTTGTCAAGGATGAGGATAGATGACCCGCACCTTTGATGACACCATGCTGACGAGACTCTAGATGCTTTGTTTACGTGATAGGAGTGAAGGACATACCTTGGTATTATCTAGCTAATTTCCTTGCATGTGGTGAGTTACGATGATCTTGGCGCTCTGAGAAAAAAGTTTCGAGAGATGTCGAAGCACTACTTGGGGCGAACCTTTCTATCTGAGAGATGCAGATGAGTGCATTCGGGAGGTGCATAGCACAGGCGAGGTTCGGGGTGCTTGAGCAGCTGTCATGGGTCCTTATGGAGGACACTTTGCTACGTTCAAGATTGAGAGAAGCTTGGCGGGTCTATGGTGGCTACTACAATGTTCAGAGATGCTCAACCTTCATCACGAGTGTGATCCTTGCCGAGAGAATGGGAAACATCAGCGAGGAAGGAATGAGATGCCCGAGGCAATTTTGGAAGTGGAGGTGTTTGGCGTTTGGGGGATTGATTTTATGGGTCCTTTGACCCACCATCTTAGGGAGCAGCTACATCTTGGTATTTGATTATGTCTCGAAGTGGGTTGAAGCCATAGCTTTACTGAATGATGCAAAGGTAGTTAAGAGCATCATTTTTCCCGTTTGGTGTGCGAGTTGTGCATGATGGGGGTCCAGCTTCATCAAGCTCTTTGAGAATCTTAAAGCATGGGGTAAGCAGGTGGCTACATATCTACCCAGTGGTCAAGTAGAGGTGTCAACAAGCGGTCAAGCCATCGGCTAGAGTAGTGGGCGTTTCAAGAAGAGATTGTGCGCTAAGCTGGATGAAACCCTAGGCGTACAGGACAGCATTCAAGACTCTATAGAGGACGCCATTCCTCCTTACGGCAAGAGCTTGTCACTACCTGTTGAAGTTGAGTATAAGGCGTTATGGGCAAACTTCTGAATTTGATATCAAGTCTGCCTTGGAAAAGAGTATTGGACCTGCATGAGCTAGAAGAGATCAGGCTGGATGCTATATGAGTTCTAAGATCTGAAAGAAAGAACCAAAAGCCTTCCATGATAAGAGAATCTTGCCAGGAGTTCAAGGCTGGTGATCGAAGTCCTCTTTTCAATTCTCGACTCGAGCTGTTTCAGGGAAAGCTCAAGTCAGATGGTCGGACCGTTTTCTGTCGAGGAAGTTTCACCCTGGAGCGATCACCTTATTTGGAAAGGGAGGAAAGCAATTCACAGTGAATGGACGGAGGCTCACCTATCTGATGCCATCATTCGGAAGAACTTGATTCCTCTGGATGAGCCTTCACCGCCTGAACAAACAGGAAGTCAGCTTAGGACTTTGGGGAGGTATGTATCTCTGTACATATTTCTTTGCTTAGTTTTAAGCGTCAAATAAGTGTCTTGAAATTTATTTTGTCTTGATTGTGTGATTTCGAGGAAAGCATGAGAGGTGGAATTTTCAAACCTTAGGAGGAATTAAAATTCGACATGTGGACCCGGCGGGAGGTGTCATGAATCATCTGAGTCCATGTCGAGTCGGAGGTCACGTCGTCTGACGTCGGCGACAGTCGAAGAGTGTTTGGTGACCCACGCGCTAGAATCCGATTATGTCGGCACGAGTCTCACCGGATGGAGCCCACTCGACCACTCCTCCTTGTCCTTTGTCCCCTCCCACTTGTTTATCTGGCGAGCTCGATCGAAGAAGACAAGCGTCCTCGGTCAAAAGGTGTCGGAGAGGTGGCGACTCGAGCCCACACTCCTTGACACGCCTTCACATCCCGCTGCTCGAGCCTGCAGCTCAACACGCTCCACCTTGGATCTCGACTTTATAAATACCCAGACTCCATACTTTACTCACTTGAAAACACTCTCATCCTCTTACTTCATTTCAAATCTCAAATTGTTTTCTTTGCTCTTGAGGCTTATCCTCACCATCTTGAGTTTTCGTCCTTATCTTTGATCGAGTCTCAGGTATGGACCTCGCCAAGCCGTAGCATGTCAGCTAAAGTGCTCAGCTTCCAGAGGTGGAGGAAGAGCCATCTCGATCGAAGAAGCGAGAACAGCCGAAGAACAGAAGCGAGTTGCGTACCCATGGGTATGAATTCACACGGACTCGACCACGTATGCCCAATCCCAAGGATCAAGCCAGAAGGGCGGTCTCGCGAGCACCCATACTCGAGCCCGGTGAAGCAGAGTCACCGGGTCGCGTGAGGGGCAGAACAAATGGAGAGTATCCAGCATCGTGGTGAAGAAGCGAGGAAGGCGAGCCTCAGGTTGATAAGGAAGCCTCGGCGGATGAGCACCCACGCTTCGAGTGGAGGGTCGGGACAAGCTACGGTATCAGACAAGAGCTCACTCAGGCCAAAGTGAAGGAAAAGCGTCAGTGAGTATGCATCAAGATGGTGAAGCAGACGAGCTAGTTGATAAAGGCACCCGAAGAAGAACACCAAACCCTCTGCTGACCAAGTACTGAGGCCTCATTGAGCGTGCTTTGAAGGAGCAGAGATACCCGCGAAAAGAAACAATCAACCTCGGGATTCTAGAGATATGGAGTATCTTTTGAGCGGGAGTATAAGACGAATTCATGAACAAGCCATTTGAAGCCTACAAGGAAGAGGCGTGCCACTTCCTCTCGTCCCTCGGGGTTCATTTCTCACGATGAAGAGCTGATTTTGAACCCGATGGATCTGGCTTCATCACCCCGGCGTCGAGAGGACAATGCTGCCACTGCCTGCATCGCCTGAATCTGACTATATGGTTTTTACGGAGGTGGCAATGATTCAAATTTTGATCATGAGAGCTCTAACAATTATGGTCGACCATGGAGACTGCACCAAACCTTTCTCCTACAGAAGCGAGAGCTCAAGCCTCCTGAATACTACAGGCATAGCAAGCTACATGTTTGCGAAGGTGGCCAAGGACGGTGAATGAAGGTGAACTAAGGATCTTTGGACTTATGCCTACTTGCCACTTACGGGGAGCACAAGAGATAGGCGGAAAATGCGAGGCGATAGAGCGATGTTAACCTCGCCCTTGTTACGATGGAGCAATTCCTACTAAGGGCTGGCGATAAAGATGGGCGAAGATGAGAATGGATGGCGCGGTGACCTGCATGTATTGGGGTANNCACTCTAAGTATGCAAAACTCGAATAAATAACAAGAACGGGTGAATAACACGTCAAAAGGTATGATTTATGCAAGCTAAAACGATGCAAAATGCAAACATATCAGTATAACCCCTCCTAGAACCAAAAAACAAAAAGAAAAGATGAAACTGATCTAGGATATCAAAAGAAAAAAAAAGCCTAAGGGCGAAGGGTAGAATTAGGATGACTGTCTGGGTTTTAGACTAAGGGATAAGATCGCCAGTAGACTGTAGATGGGAGTCTATTCTTGTATGCATAGGTTGGTTCTTACCTTTAGCATTCTACTAAARCTCATTCCGTTTCATTGAGAGACCCTTGTTCTGAAACGTCAATACCATACTGAAGGGACCATTTTTGTCTCTTGACCTTACCCTTAGCCAAATGAGTTCATTGAATATGCTTAGCTTGATTCATGGTTTCTGTTCTAATGAATGTTAAGGGGAATGATAGAAATGAATGCATGACTAGGTTGAGGTTTGATTGAACTTGTGCTGCGAAGAATATGGCTAACGTTTTTAAGTAGAGCTCATAAACTTTGCATTCTAGAATTAGTAACTTGGACATTGAGGTCATCCGTCATTATCTGCAAGTTTTGGTTCTGAGTCCCCACTTTCAACCCTCTTCTCCATTCTCATTCCTTTGTTTGCTTGAGGGCAAGCAAAGACTAAGTTTGGGGGAGTTGATATGTTTGCATTTCTGCATCGTTTTAACTTGCATAAATCATACGTTTTGACGTGTTATTCACCCCGTTCTTGTTATTTRTTCCGAGTTTTGCATACTTAGAGTGTTTTGCATTAGGTCCGCATACATCCTGCATATTTGGCTTGTTACAGGTACTTTCGGGTGATTTTGGAGAAGTTAGACCAGAAGCTGTCTGGGACATGCTGCTCGAGTCCATACAGAGCAGTTGTGATCGAGTCCGTGCAGAGCAGAAGCTGTCTGGGACATGCTGATCGAGTCCATGCAGGATACCCATGCARACGTGATCGAGTCTGAGCAGGAGATGGAGCAGAAGCTCAGCTCGAGTACCCATGCTCTGCGTATGATCAGCAGACAAAAGGTGGCTGCCTTGAAGTTTCAGAACCCAGCTCGAGCCCCTGCAATCGAGTGGACTACTCAAGCTCATCCCAGAAAAATGCAGTCTTGATTTCGTCTGTTTGAGCACAGCACTCAACCAAGACTTAGCCGAGCTGGACCTTATCCTGCACATTTTTTTTACTATATAGATGACGCTTAGGCTTTTAAGACTTAGTATAAATACCTAATGTTGTTAAGACTAGGACGTTTTATCTCTAATATTTCGAGTTTTTCCTTGTGTTCTTCTCTGTTCTTAATTTCCAGAACTTGTAATTTGATTTCTACTTGTTATTTTGAGTTTGTTCCTTCTGTTCTATCATTATCTCTATCTATTTCTATCATCTATGCAAGTTTTTATGATTTCGGCTATGCTCTTGATGTTCTTCATGAGTTTTGAGTAGTCATTTGGCTTTGAGGATGGAATAGATTAGGTATAGAATCTTGGTCTTTCAGGTGGTTTAAGTGCATCGCTTGATTTCCTTCTAAATCAGTGTTCTTAATGCTAATTTCCTTCCGATCAATCGAATTAGAACTTAGGTGTTTTTCCACCCGAAGGTGTTTGATAAAATGCTTGAATGAACTGATGTTAGAGATTTGCATACCTAGCCTAAGGGATTAGTTGTCTAGGTGTTTATCCTATTGAACTGATTCGTATTGCCTAGAGTAGATTTCGCCAAGGGATTGGGTCCTGACCTGGTCTAGTTTGAGGTTACTTACCACTGAGTGGACTTAACTGGTTTTGATGTTTGATGTCTAGGAATAGCTTGATTGAGTTTTGTTAAACCACTTGAATAGCTAAGAGGACACATGAGTCATTACCCCATCCTTAAGAACTTTCTGCACGTTGAATTTGCTGTTAGTCCTATACGCTCTTACCCCCATATGCTATTTCTCGTTATCGTTGGTTTCTGCTAGTTCTTGTTAGTCCTATACGGTATCTGTTTTAGTGTCCATTCTCAGTTTTTGTCTAGGTTGCTAGACCCCAATACGCTATTTGCTTGGCTTRACTTGAATTGCTTGATCGCATCCTTTTTGGTTAATATCTTCACCCTTATGGATTGACACCTTACTACTACGACGAAAACTTGGTCTAGTAAGGAATTGACCTATATCACCGATCGCATTATTCCAGAAGGAACTTCAATTCCTCTGGATGAACCTCTCCTTGCCTGAGTAAAACAGGAAGTCAAGCTTAGTAACTATAAACAAGCTCACTTGGGAGGAAGTCCCATGTCTATCCGTGTATATATTGCTTCAATTTTCTTTTTAAACCGTCGTTTAAGTAGGCTAAATTTTTGTTTTGTTTGTGTGATTTCAGGAGAGTAAAAGCATTGAATCGCAAGGAAAAGGAAGAAACAAGAAAAAATAAGCTTGACTCGACCACCCAGCTCGACCTCCCTGGTCGAGCCAAGCGATCTAGTCAGATGGGGGGAACTGAAATTTGAATTTTAAAATTTTGAAGGGCCCAGCTCGACCAGGTGGGGTCGAGTGGTCAGATCGAGTCAGCGAGCTCGACCACGTGCGATCGTGTCATCACCTCGAGTCAAGTATCTAAGCGCTCAAAATTCGAATTTTGAATTTTAAACGCAAGCTAGACGCTCCTCCCTTGTCATTTAGCTCCTTCCCTTGCCCATATAAGAAGAACTCGACCTCATGGGCTCTCCACACCAACAAAACTTCAAGACTTCTCTTCCTTTCACCAGAATCGTTTTTCTCATCTGTTCTCGAGTTTTCCTTCAAGATCTTTCAAAATGATCAATCAGCTCCTTTTCACTAAGCCAAGGAAGTCCCAGAAGCCGCCTCAAACTCATCGCCCATCCGCTGAAGCCATGGCCAAGCAATTTCAAAAGCTAAGAGGACCTGTTTCTCAGAGCAAGGTACCAATGGAGGTGGACATTGTGCCTAGCTCGACCACCCATGGTCGAGTCAAGGGATCGAGCCAGCACAAGGAGGAGACGGCCAGAGAATTTTCAAAAGCTAAACGAGATGTTGCTCGAGGGAAGAAACCGATGGAATCCAGCACGCAGCAAGTTCGCAGTGAGGCTGAGGAGGACGACCCAAAGGTGGTGAAGAAGTCAAAAAARAAGCCTAAGCAACCTTCTCCAGAAGAGTACCTGACCATATTCCTTGCTAGAGGCTTTGCAGGAACAAGGTACCCACACCGTGAAACTTCTAACAAACTAGGTATTGCCAGAGATGTGGAGTATCTCTATGAAATGGGGGGCTTGAGTGCGTTCATGTGCATACGGCTTGAAGCTTACAAGGAAGAGACATGCCATTTCCTTTCATCCCTCAAAGTCCACTTCTATGAAGACGAGCCGGAGTATGAATCTGACGGAGGTCCGGGTTTTATTACCTTCACCTGCAGGGGTTTCCTTTACTCCCTCACTATAAAGGAGATAGATACTTTATACGGATTCCCGAGTGGCACAGGAACGCTGCAAGATATTGAGCACATGGAGCTGCAACAACTGTGGACAACCATTGGTGATGATACCAAGCCTTATTCGTCATCAAGAAGCAAGGGCTCCCAAATAAGAAGCCCTGTGGTTAGATACCTTCACAAAGCCATTGCCAGCACATTGTTTGCAAGGACGATTACAGGAAATGTGAATGAAGGAGAACTGCAAATGATGGATGTGTGTTTAAAAGAGGTTCTGGGTTACACAAGAGAAGGGCTGGAAATGCAAGGAGACAGAGCAGATACAAGCCTCACTTTTGTTCTTTTGGGACAACTGCTCTACTACAAGGATGATATGTTTGCATTTCTGCATCGTTTTAACTTGCATAAATCATATGTTTTGACGTGTTATTCACCCCGTTCTTGTTATTTATTCTGAGTTTTGCATACTTAGAGTGTTTTGCATTAGGTCCGCATACATCCTGCATATTTGGCTTGTTACAGGTACTTTCAGGTGATTTTGGAGAAGTTAGAACAGAAGCTGTCTGGACATGCTCGAGTCCATCTGAGCAGTTGTGATCGAGTCAGTGGAGCGAAGCTGTGGACATGCTGATCGAGTCCATGCAGGATACCCATGCAAACGTGATCAAGTCTGAGCAGGAGATGGAGCAGAAGCTCAGCTCAAGTATCCATGCTCGAGCTGTATGATCAAGCAGAGACAAAAGGTGGCATCTTGAAGTTTCAGAACCCAGCTCGGCCTGACGAGTGGACTACTCAAGCTCATCCTGAAAATGCAGTCTTGATTTCGTGTTTGAGCACAACTCGACCAGCTGGACCTTATCCTGCACATTTTTTTTTACTATTTTAAGCATGACGCTTAGTTTTTAAGACTTAGTATAAATACCTAATGTTGTTAAGACTGAGGACTTTTATCTCTAATATTTCGAAGTTTTTCCTTGTGTTCTTCTCTGCTCTTAATTTTAACTTGTAATTTGATTTCTACTTGTTATTTCGAGTTTGTTCCTTCTCGCTCTATCATTATCTCTATCTATTTCATCATCTATGCAAGTTTTATGATTTCGGGCTTCGATGTTCTTCATGAGTTTTGAGTAATTAGGCTCTTGAGGATGAGATAGATTAGGTATAGAATCTTGGTCTTTCAGTGGTTTAAGTGCAGATCGTTGATTTCCTTCTAAATCGTGTTCTTAATGCTAATTTCCTTCTCGATCAATCGAATTAGAACAGTGCCCAACCTTTAAGTGTTTGAAAATGCTTGAATGAACTGACATGTTAGAGATTTGCATACCTAGCCTAAATGATTAGTTGTGTGTTTATCGACAATATCAACTGATTCGTATTGCCTGCTAGTAGATTTCGCCAAGGGATCGGGTCTCCATCGGTCTAGTTTGAGGTTACTTACCACTGGAGTGGACTTAACTTGTTTTGATGTTTGCCTGTGGAATACTTGATTGAGTTTTGTTAAACCACTGAATAAGCTAAGAGGACACACTGAGTCGACATTCCCCATCCTTAAGAACTTCTCTGCACTGCTGAATTTTGTTAGCCTATACGCCGCTCTTACCCCCATATGCTATTTCTGTTATTGCTTGTTCTACTAAGCTGTTTTGTTGTCCATTCTCAGTTTTTGCTGTGTCGCTTAGACTCAGACGCTATTTGCTTGGCTTGACTTGAATTTGATCGCATCCTTTTGGTTAATATCTTAACCCTTATGGATCGACACCTTACTACTACGACCTAAAACTTGGTCTAAGTAAGGAATTGACCTATATCAATTTGGCGCAGTTGCCATTGGGTGTTGTTTTGTTACAATTAGATTTCAAAATATTCTAGATCAAGTTTTTTTACAGTTCTTCTACTAACTTGACGTTTTTGCATTTTCGCACACATCCACCTCGCATGCAAACCAGATCAAGAGGAAGTCAGAACTCCTCCGCCCCATCGACATATTGACGAGTTACCACATGCCATGAAGCGCATGAGAAAACATCCAAGACGAACATCGAATCCACTCGGTATGGAAGACCAACCAGTTCAAGACCTCCTCGTGAGGAGCCCCGCTTGATGAGCCGGAGATGCCCCTAACACTACTAACAGACAAGGCATTGTCCTCCTACGGTCCGTAACAACAATTTCGAGATCAAGAGCAGCCGATCGCCATGGTGCGTAACAACAAGTTTCATTACCTACGGAGGACCTCTCATCATCTGATGAGTTGACAGGCTCAGCCTCTACCAAGATTAATGGGGGTCGTTGAAGATGGTTTCTGCCAAGGCTCTCTTCTCTCAGGTGACAGAGCCCATCACTGGGAAAAGACTCACCCCATGGATCCATCACCTCATGGGACGGCGTAAGAAAGCCTTCTGGCCAAATTCTTCTCAGCGCCGGGACGCAGCTTGAGGAATGAAATTTCTGGATTCACTCGGAAGGACGGTGAAAGTTTCGTGAATGCTGGGATCGCTTCAGGCTACTCTCATATCTCCTCGGTTTCAGTAAGTCCCTCCAGCACTCTCTGAGGCGTTCTCCAGAAGGTCATGCTTCTCGATACCGATGTGGTAACTTCCTCACAAGATGTTGATGCTGGATGGGCACTTGTGGAGAATCTAGCCCATCTGATGGTAGCTACACTGCTGAGTATGATAGGAGTGTCAGGCCAGTATTGGTCAGATGATCAAACTCGGGCCATCAGGCCTTGGCATCTAAGTTAGATCAACTACTAGAAGAAACAAGTCCACTTTGCTTGAGGATACAGTCTTCCAGGTTCAGATGGGAGGATGATAGTCAGAGGAGGTCGGTATGCGAATCGGGTCGTCTGACAAAGGTTTTATCAATTACAAACCCGAATGCGTCTAGGGTACCAATGTTGCTAACCCTCAAGATCAAGTCTACCCACCTCGGCAACAACCTCGTCAAGCCTTTCATTCCCACTGATCGCGCAGAACTTTGCCCCTAAACCGCCTTTTCGAGTCATCACCAACACCGGGAACCCCATGTCCAGGTTTTCCGTCTTTCGATTATCGCTCGGATCAGCAGACAAGCCTTGCTGCAGCAACTCCTACGAGGTGGCTGGTGCACTTGACACGCCAAGAAGTTTGGTGAACTTAAAACCAGATGGACTACACTACAATGATCTTAACAGCAAGTTTGAGTCTCTGCGTCAAGATTCGTTCCATCGAGGCAAGACAGCTTCATCCTCTAACACTTACTCCCGGGTAAAGTGGTCCAGAACCCTAAGGACTACGCTCATTAATGCCATCACTTTGCAGTGGGAAGGAGTTGAGAGGGAAGGATCTCCTGCAATCACTGCGGACAGGTGAGGATCGAGAGGGGAGGATTTGGTTCCCAAAAGCGACCAAGACAAGAGTCCCACGCTCTGGAGCACTGACTCGACGAATGGTCAAGGCAGTCTACCTCTTAAATGCGTGATTTCGGAGGAAAAGAAGGCACCATATGTCCCTCCTCCTTACAAGCCCAAATTGCCTTTCCCGAGGTTTAAGAAGGACTTAATGGAGAAACATAAACAAATCTTTGATAAGCATATCAAGGAAGTGAGATCAGGTTGCCTCTCATTGATGCCTTCTCCATGGTACTGCCTATCAGAAGTTTTGAAGGATGCAGTAGTTGAGAAAGACAAGAAGTTCAGGGATGGTTGTCTATCAGGAGGAGTGCCATCATTCGAGAAGAGAGTCGTCAAAGAAGTTAGGCGACCGGGTTCTTTCACTTTACCGGTCTCTCAGGTCCACTAGTTTTCAAGAAATCTCTGTGATCTTGGGCATCTATCAGTCTTATGCCACTCTCGGTTGCAAGGAAGCTAGGATTCAGCAACTATAAGTCCTGCAACATCTCTCGGTGCTTGCAGACAGATCATTAGGACTCCTCATCTTTAGCGATCTCCCTCGATGGTTGGTACGTGGAGATACTACAGATTTTATAGTTCTTGAAATGGATGAAGAACCAAGAGATCCTCGATTGGGCAGACCTTTCCTAGCTACAGTGCATCATTGATGTCAGAAAAGGAAGATCGATCTCAATCTTGGGAATGATCTCAAGATGACATTTGATGTCAAGGAGACCATGAGAAAGCGGAAATAGAAGGACAGTCTTATGTTGAGGTAATGGACAAGCTTGCTGATGAGCGGAGGAGCTTAATCAAGATGATCACCTTGAGCGGCCTTAACCAAGTGGTAAGGATGGGTATTTGCATGAAGAGACCTTGGGGTATGAGATGATTTTAGACTCACAAGATTCGGAAGAGTCGAGGCGGGTTTGAGGAGATAGGGGCCAACACGAAATTCATGCTGTCGAGGACACCAAGCTCGACGGACTCGAGCTACCATCCAAGCGCCAGACTCGAGTATCCAGCTCGACCAGCGACCAAGGCAGGCGCTCTGCAGCGAGGCAGAGGAAGCACTAAGGTAGACCTCAAACCTCTTGGCTAAGGTGCGCTTTCCTTGGACCAAACTCTAATCATAGTAAATGACATGCTGAATGATGATGAGTTGAATTTGTTGTTGATTGAGTTGAGGTATAGGAATAGGATACTCTCTTGATGATATAAAGGGAATTTCACAGCTTGTGCACTCATAGAATCCATCTGGAAAATGAATCATATGCTAGTATTGAACCCAGGAGATTGAATCCTAATTTAAAAGAAGTTGTTAAAAGGAAATTCTTAAGTTGCTTGGGTCTGGAATCATATACCCATATCGATAGTACTTGGATTTCACATTGCATTGTGTACTAAGAAGGGAGGCATTGTGGTTAGGAATGATAAGGATGAATTGATACCCACTAGAACTATCACTGGCCATAGAATGTGTATCGATTACAGGAAGTTAAATGCTGCATCTAGGAAAGATCATTTTCCATTGCCATTCATTGATCGGATCTTTAGAGAGACTTGCAATCATCCATATTACTGTTTCTTAGATGGATATAGTGGTTTCTTTCAAATTCTATTCATCTAATGATCAGCTACATTCACTTGTCCATATGGAACATTTGCATATAGGAGAATGCCTTTCGGTCTTTGTAATGCACTGCTACTTTTCGAGATGCATGACTTATATTCTCGGATTTAATAGAGGAGACTGTTGAGGTATTCATGGATGACTTTTCCGTGTATGGCTCTTCTTTCTCCTGTCTTTTGAACTTTGCAGGGTACTCACTAGGTGTGAAGAGCGAATCTGGTTCGAGCTGGGAAAAGTGCCACTTTATGGTCAAGGATGGAGTCTTGGGGCAAAATTTCTGAAAGAGGTATAGAGGTGACAGGCCAAGGTGGGCGTGATGATGCAGACCACCAGAATGTCAGGGATATCAGAAGCTTCTTGGGCATGCTGGGTTTTAGGGTTCATCGAGGACTTCTCGAGATAACGACCAGCTGTTATGCGAGGCAAGAGTTTGCTTGATATAGGCGTTTGAAGGCTTTCCGCTCATCAGGAAGCCTTGGTCACTGCTCAGATAGTCAAGCACCAAACTGGGACCATCCATTTGAGATCATGTGTGATCGCAGACTATCTTTGTAGGCTGTCTTGGGCCAAAGGATTGAGAAAAAGCTACGTGATCTATGCAAGCAAGGCGGCTTGATGATGCTCGAAGATCTGCTGACGAGAAGGAGTTGTTGGCTGGTTTTCGCTTTTGAGAAATTTAGAAGCTATCTGTTGGGTCAAGGTGATAGTCATCTGATCATGCCTAAGACATATCATCTGAAGGATCTTGCGAGCTGCTCGGATGGATACTCCTTGAGAGTTTGACATGGAAATTGTTGATAAGAAGGGAATAGAGAATGGTGTGGCTGATCACTTGTCAGGATGAGGATAGATGACCCGCATTGATGACACCATGCTGACGAGAGACTCTAGATGCTGTTTACGTGATAGGAGTGAAGGACATACCTTGGTATTCGATCTAGCTAATTTCCTTGCATGTGGTGAGTTACGATGATCTTGGCGCCTAGAAAAAGTTTCGAGAGATGTCAAGCCTTCTGGGCGAACCTTTCATCTGAGAGATGCAGTGGTCATTCGGAGGTGCATAGCCTGAGGCGAGGTTCAGGGTGTTGAGCAGCGTCATGTCTTATGGAGGACACTTTGCTACGTTCAGACTGTTGAACTGGCGTCTATGGTGGCTATGTTCGAGATGCTCAAACCTTCATCACGAAGTGTGATCCTTGCCGGAGAAATGGGAAACATCAGCAGAAGGAATGAGATGCCACAGCAATTTTGGAAGTGGAGGTGTTTGGCGTTTGGGGGATTGATTTTATGGGTCCTTTCACCCACCATCTTAGGGAACAGCTACATCTTGGTAGCTGTTGATTATGTCTCGAAGTGGGTTGAAGCCATAGCTTGCCCAGCAATGATGCTGGTAGTTGAAGATGTTGAGCATCATTTTTCCCAGATTTGGTGTGCGAGTTGTTATCAGTGATGGGGTCTCACTTCGCAATCTTTGAGAATCTTCGAAGAAGCATGGGGTAAAGCACGGTGGCTACCCATATCACCCCAGACCGTGGTCAAGTAGAGGTGTCACAAGCGGATCAAAGCCATCTGGCTAGAGTAGTGGGCGTTTGAGAAGAGATTGGTCTGCTAAGCTGGATGAAACCCTCGGGCGTCAGGACAGCATTCAAGACTCATAGACACATTCCAGCTCCTTCGGCAAGGCTTGTCACCTGTTGAAGTTGAGTATAAGGCGTTATGGGCAGCGAAACTTCTGAATTTGGATATCAAGTCTCCGGAAAGAGAGTATTGGACTGCATGAGCTAGAAGAGATCAGGCTGGATGCTTATGAGAGTTCTAAGATCTGAAAGAAAGAACAAAGCTTCCATGACAAGAGAATCTTGCGGAGTTCAAGTGGTGATCAAGTCCTCTTTTCAATTCTCGACTCAAGCTGTTTAGGAAGCTCAAGTCCAGATGGTCGGACCGTTTTAATCGAGGAAGTTTCACCTGGAGCGATCACCTTATTTGGAAAGGGAGGAAGCAATTCACGGAATGGACAGAGGCTCGAAACCATCTAGATACCATCATTCGAGAAGGAACTTGATTCCTGGATGAGCCTTCCGCTGAACAAAACAGGAAGTCAAGCTTAGAGACTTTAAACAAGCTCACTTGGGAGGAAGTCCCATGTCATCTGTACATATTTTTTGCTTAGTTTTTTAAAGCGTCGAATAAGTGTCTAGCTATTTTGATTTTGTCTTGATTGTGTGATTTCAGGAAAGCATGAGAGGTGGATCATAAACCTTAGGAGGAATTTTCAAAATTCAAAATTTTGACATGTGGACAGTCGAGGTGTCATGGTTCTGAGCTCACATGGTCGAGAGTGCGGGAAGTGTCGGGGTGCGGTGTCACTTGGCCGGTCGAGAACTCACATGCTCAGAGTGCGAGGAGTCACGGACGAGTAGAGAGTGTTTGGTCGACACCTTTCAACACGCTTTCCCCGCCCACACTCGACCACACACGTCTTAAGCTCGACCCACACGCTCCTCCTTGTCCTTGCTCCTGACCAAACTCGATTCAGGTGTCAGAGAAGTGACGACTCGATCCCACACTCCTTCAACGCGCTTTCAACACTCCTTCATCACGTCTTCAAGCTCGAGCCCACAYGCTAGAATCCAAGGATGTCAGCTCGAGTCTCACGGAAGGAGCCCGCAGCTTTCAACACGCTCCCCACTATAAATACCGAACTCGATCCATACTTTACTCACACTCAAACTCTCACTCTCTCTCTTTCATTCGAGAATTCTCTCTAAATTTTTCTTTGCTCTTGAAATCCTCACGATTTTGAGTTCTCTTTCCTTGTCCTTGATCGAGTCTCAGGTATGGTCGCCCGCCGTCGTAGTCAGCTGAAGAACTGCCATGACTTCCAGATGTGGAGAGAGAGCATTCCCCACCGAAGAACAAAACAAGGTAGAACAAGAGCGAGTTGCGGTACCCATGATGCAAGTCACGCCGGACTCGACCCAATATGCTCGAGCAGAAGATCGAAGCCAGAAGGTCGGAGTCTCGCTTGAGCACCCATACTCGAGAGAGAGGCAGAGACAAACCACGTGACAAATGGAGCGAGTATGCATCAGGTGGTGAAGAAGCAGAGGAAGCGAGCCTCGGTTATAAGGAAGCCTCGACGGATGAGCACCCATGGAGGTCGGGACAAGCTACTAGGTATCAGACAAGCTCACTCGGTCAAAGTGAAGGAAAAGCACCAATCAAGCCGGTATGTATCAAGGTGGTGAAGAAGCAGAGAGCTAAGTTGATAAAGCGACCAGAAAAAGCACGAAACCCTCTGCTGACCAAGTACCAGAGGCCTCCTTGAGCGTAGTTTTGAAGGAGCAGGTACCGCTGAAACAATGCAAGCACTGGGATTGCTAGAGATATGGAGTATCTTTTTGAGGCGGGAGGTATAAGACAATTCATGAACAAACGTGAGCTTCTGAAGAGGCGTGCCACTTCTCGTCCCTCGGGTTCATTTACGATGAGGAGCTGATGTTGAACCCGATGAGCGGTCCACATCACCGTGCGAGGGCGATGTATGCCCTTACCATCGCAATCTGCGGCTTTGTTTTTACGGAGGTGACGACTGATTGATTTTGATCATGAGGAGCTCGCAATTATGTCGACCATAGGGAGCACCAAACCTTTCTCTCCTAGAAGCAAGAGCTCAAGCATCGAAGCCTGCAGGTACCTACAAACAATAGCAAGCTCATGTTTGCAGGAAGGTGACGGGGCGGTGAATGAAGGTGAACTAAAGATCTTTGGACATGCTTGCCAAGGGAGCACGAAGATGGGGGAAGATGCGGGCGATAGAGCGTGTTAACCTCGCCCTTGTTCTGATGGAGCAATTCTAAACTAGGACTGGCGATAAAGATGGGCGAATGAAGATGGATGGCGCGGTGACCTCGTATTGGGGTATCATCACCCCATACTTGTTGCTTGATGTAGAGCTACGATCATCCACCCATCCCCAATGGATAGATATCGACTTCTTGAGGAGGTGCAGTTCTGGACCATACGCCTCAGGCAGTACATCATCAGTTCATGCATCCGGCAGTTGGGAAGCCAATCGCTGCCTTGCGATCTCACCAAGTCGCCGAGGCAAACATTGATTTCCATCCTCCTCGATAGACTCTCACAATCAAGGCGAGGAGATCAGGGAACAAGGAATGGGGTCGGGCGATCAAGATCTTTGTGCGGAGGAGGTTGATCCAACAGAAAGGTACTCGTTTGAGGGATCAATGAGCCACAGAATACGCCACAAAGGCACCGGATTAATCTCCTTGAGGTGGAACAAGTTTCAAGGGAAGGCCGTCGCCGCGCTCAAAGAGACAGTGAAGGACAAAGACCAAGTGAAGGGCGTGAAGGACCAGCTCAAGGACTTCACTAAAGTTCAAATCCCACGAAAACCATCGTACTGGGAGAATTCTGGCGGGGCGGAGTCGTTTGCGAGGAACCAAGACATCATGCACGAGATGGAACCACCACGAGCCTCCTCCCGAACCAAGGCAGCCAGAGCAGTTTCACACGCGAGGAAGAGGCGAAGCGGAGGAGCATCTGGCTCACGCACCGGCAGCGAGGCAGCCAGGGCAGAGACTCGGGCACCCAGCTCGACCACTACCGAGGTCGAGTCGACATACTCCCATAATCACCAAGGTACCGTCTGACCCTTTACGTATATAGATGCATCGTTTTTATTGTTTTTGTTACCTTTTAGCCTTTCTTTCCAAATTTTTATTACACGAGGGTAATTTAAGTTTGGGGAAGGGTTAAGATCTATTGATGTTTTCTCTGTTCTTATTTTGATTTTGTGCATTCTTGAGTGCGTACATATGGCATAGAAAAACCAAAAAAATTTTGAAAATTTTGAAAATGATTTCACAAAACATGTTCATTTAGTTGCATTTACATTTTAGGATCAGTCTAGATTGTTTCATACTGATTGCATATGCATAGGGGATGATGATGATTTAAAACCTTGTAAACTTGCTGATTCAATGCATGACTTCAATGCCCTCGTTTGTTGTTCAATGCCTTGATGTTGAGCTTGAAGACCGAACCATGTTCGAATGCACAACTAGATCTTAGCTGAAGCATGCTGCGATTTTCTGTCATTCCCCATCTATTTAAACCTGAATTTGACTTATAATTATCATGTCTAGGCATAGAATTTGAACTCATGGATACTGTATACATACTTGGATTCCCTTTCATCTGTTTATACCACTCTTTGCCAATCCAAGTAGCTGATTCTCATTGTTAGATCAGTTTTACCATGCCTTACCACTTCTTTCAAGCCTATTACTTTAGTGAGTGTGTGAGGCATTTCAGAGCTTGGTAGAAAGTGTTAGGTTTGAGGGACAAGAATCTCATGTAAGTTCTGGTTTGCAATTTTCAAATCAGATAGGATTAGGTGGGATCTTGATCGTTGGGTATTGAGGTTAGTTCTGTGGATAGAAAAGAATGAGAAAAACTTGGAAAAAGAAAAGAAAAGGGTAAGAGTTCTTAGGAGGGAAATGATCTGAATGTTTGAGTATAAGCATGTGTGAAAAAGAAAGCGAGAAAGCTCAAAAGTCTGAAAAACACAAACGCCTAAGCTAAGTTAAGAAAAGAACCCCAATCCGCTAGATGTATATGTGTATAACCCCTCCTAGAACCAAAAACAAAAAGAAAAGATGAAACTGATCCAGGATATCAAAAGAAAAAAAAAGCCTAAGGGTGAAGGGTAGAATTAGGGAATGTCGGGTTTTAGGCCAAGGGATAAGACGCTTGTGTAGGACTGGGTAGATGGGAGTATTCTTGTATGCATAGGTTGGTTCTTACCTTTAGCATTCTACTTAAAGCTCATTCCGTTTCATTGAGAGACCTTTTCGAAATCATACCATCTTGAAGGGACCATTTTTGTCTCTTGACCTTACAGCCAAATGAGTTCATTGAATATGCTTAGCTTGATTCATGGTTTCTGTTAATGAATGTTAAGGGAATGATAGAAATGAATGCATGACTAGGTTGAGGTTTGATTGAACTTGTCTGCGAAGAATATGGCTAACGTTTTTTAAGTAGACTCATAAACTTTGCATTAAATTAGTAACTTGGACATTGAGGTCATCCGTCATTATCTACAGTTTTGGTTCGAGTCCCCACTTTCACCCTCTTCTCCATTCTCATTCCTTTGTTTGCTTGAGGGCAAAGAACTAAGTTGGGGAGTTGATATGTTTGCATTTTGCATCGTTTTAGCTTGCATAAATCATACGTTTTGACGTGTTATTCACCGTTCTTGTTATTTATTCGAGTTTTGCATACTTAGAGTGTTTTGCATTAGGTCATACATCCTGCATATTTGGCTTGTTACAGGTACTTTCGGGTGANNGGTGGTTTTGAATATTTCATGAACTTATTTTCTCCTCTTTCGATTCTTATGAGTTATCTGTTTTTCAATGGAAGGTCACGAAATCTCGAAAGCGATGTCATTACAAAGTTTGATATATTGAAACTTACACACACATTAAGGTATTTCATGAACTTATTTTTCTCTTCTCGATTCTTATGAGTTATCTCTGTTTTCAATGGAAGCTCACGAAATCTCAGCATGATGTCATAATAAAGTTTGATATTTGAAACTTACACCACTTATGGCATATTTATTTTATCGTTTGGTGGTTTTAACATTTCATAAACTTATTTTCCTCCTTCTCGATTCTTATGAGTTATCTGTTTTCAATGGAAGCTCACGAAATCTCGAAACAATGTCATACAAAGTTTGATATATTGAAACTTACACCACATATGAGCATATTTATCCCTTAATTCACTTTGGTGGTTTTCATATTTCATAAACTTATTTTCCTCTTTCGATTCTTATGAGTTATCGTTGTTTTCAATGGAAGCTCACGAAATCTCGAAGCAATGTGTCATTAAAGTTTGATATATTGAAACTTACACCACTTATGGCGTATTTCATGAACTTATTTTCTCTTTCGATTCTTATGAGTTATCTTGTTTTCAATGGAAGCTCACGAAATCTCGAAAGCGATGTCATTACAAAGTTTGATATATTGAAACTTACACCATTATGGCATATTTATCATTAATCAGTTTGGTGGTTTCAACATTTCATAAACTTATTTTCCTCCTTCGATTCTTATGAGTTATCTGTTTTCAATGGAAGATCGAAATCTCGAAACAATGTCATAATAAAGTTTGATATATTTGAAACTTACACCACATATGCATATTTATCTATTAATTCAGTTTGGTGGTTTTAACATTTCATAAACTTATTTTCCTCTTCTCATTCTTATGAGTTATCGCTGTTTTCAATGGAAGCTCACGAAATCTCGAAAGCGATGTCATTAAAAGTTTGATATATTGAAACTTACACCACATATGAGCATATTTACCCTTAATTCAATTTGGTGGTTTTTTTCATAAACTTATTTTCTCAATTCTTATGAGTTATCATTGTTTTCAATGGAAGCTCACGAAATCTCGAAAGCATGTCATTACAAAGTTTGATATATTGAAACTTACACCATATGAGCATATTTATCTCATTAATTCACTTTGGTGGTTTCAACATTTCATAAACTTATTTTCCTCCTTCTCGATTCTTATGAGTTATCGCTGTTTTCAATGGAAGCTCACGAAATCTCGGCAATGTCATAAAGTTTGATATTTGAAACTTACACCAATTATGTGCATATTTATCCATTATCAGTTTGTGGTTTTCACATTTCATAAACTTATTTTCCTCCTTCTCGATTCTTATGAGTTATCGTGTTTTCAATGGAAGCTCACGAAATCTCGAAACGCAATGTCATTAAAAGTTTGATATATTGAAACTTACACCACATATGAGCATATTTATCCATTAATCAGTTTGGTGGTTTTCAACATTTCATAAACTTATTTTCCTCTTCCGATTCTTATGAGTTATCGTGTTTTCAATGGAAGCTCACGAAATCTCGAAACACATGTCAAATAAAGTTTGAAAATCACCACGAGCATATTTATCCTTAATTCACTTTGGTGGTTTTCAACATTTCATAAACTTATTTTCCTCCTTCTCGATTCTTATGAGTTATCATTTGTTTTCAATGGAAGCTCACGAAATCTCGAAAGCAATGTCATAACAAAGTTTGATATATTGAAACTTACACCATTATGAGCATATTTCATGAACTTATTTTCTCTTTCTCGATTCTTATGAGTTATCTCTGTTTTCAATGGATCTCACGAAATCTCGAAAGCGATAATGTCAACAAAGTTTGATATATTGAAACTTACTTATGCATATTTATCCTTAATCACTTTGGTGGTTTTGAACATTTCATAAACTTATTTTCCTCTTCCGATTCTTATGAGTTATCGTGTTTTCAATGGAAGACGAAATCTCGAAACAATGTCAAATAAAGTTTGATATATTGAAACTTACACCACATATATGAGCATATTTACCCTTAATTCAGTTTGGTGGTTTTCATTTCATAACTTATTTTTCTTCTCGATTCTTATGAGTTATCGCTGTTTTCAATGGAAGCTCACGAAATCTCGAAAGCATGTCATTACAAAGTTTGATATATTGAAACTTACACCACTATGAGCATATTTATCTCATTAATTCACTTTGGTGGTTTTAACATTTCATAAACTTATTTTCTCTTTCGATTCTTATGAGTTATCGCTTTTTCAATGGAAGCTCACGAAATCTCGAAACGCGATGTCATTACAAAGTTTGATATATTGAAACTTACACCACTTATGAGCGTATTTCATGAACTTATTTTTCTCTTTCTCGATTCTTATGAGTTATCTCTGTTTTCAATGGAAGCTCACGAAATCTCGAAGCGCATGTCATAACAAAGTTTGATATTTGAAACTTACACCATTATGATATTTATCCTTATATCAGTTTGGTGGTTTTCAACATTTCATAAACTTATTTTCCTCCTCGATTCTTATGAGTTATCGTGTTTTCAATGGAAGCTCACGAAATCTCGAAGCAAGATGTCATAACAATAAAGTTTGATATATTGAAACTTACACCCATATGAGCATATTTATCCTTAATTCAATTTGGTGGTTTTCAATATTTCATGAACTTATTTTTCTCTTTCTCAATTCTTATGAGTTATCGCTGTTTTCAATGGAAGCTCACGAAATCTCGAAACGCAATGTCATTACAAAGTTTGATATATTGAAACTTACACCACGTATGAGCATATTTATCTCATTAATTCACTTTGGTGGTTTTCAACATTTCATAAACTTATTTTCCTCCTTCTCGATTCTTATGAGTTATCGCTGTTTTCAATGGAAGCTCACGAAATCTCGAAACGCAATGTCGGAATAAAGTTTGATATTTTGAAACTTACACCAATTATGTGMATATTTATCTCATTAATTCACTTTGGTGGTTTTCAACATTTCATAAACTTATTTTCCTCCTTCTCGATTCTTATGAGTTATCGCTGTTTTCGATGGAAGGTCACGAAATTTCGAAACGCAATGTCAGAATAAAGTTTGATATTTTGAAACTTACACCAATTATGTGCATATTTATCCTTTATATCAGTTTAGTGGTTTTCAACATTTCATAAACTTATTTTCCTCCTTCTCGATTCTTATGAGTTATCGCTGTTTTCAATGGAAGCTCACGAAATCTCGAAACGCAATGTCATTACAAAGTTTGATATATTGAAACTTACACCACGTATGAGCATATTTATCTCATTAAATCACTTTGGTGGTTTCAACATTTCATAAACTTATTTTCCTCCTTCTCGATTCTTATGAGTTATCGCTGTTTTCAATAGAAGGTCACGAAATTTCGAAACACAATGTCAGAATAAAGTGAAAGTCACACCACTTATGAGCATATTTATCCCTTTATATCAGTTTAGTGTTTTCAACATTTCATAAACTTATTTTCCTCCTTCTCGATTCTTATGAGTTATCGCTGTTTTCAATGGAAGCTCACGAAATCTCGAAAGCATATCATTAAAAGTTTGATATATTGAAACTTACACCACATGAGTATTTTATGAACTTATTTTTTCTCTCGATTCTTATGAGTTATCTCTTTTTCAATGGATCTCGAAATCTCAAAGCATGTCATAACAAAGTTTGATATTTTGAAACTTACACCAATTATGTGCATATTTATCCCTTTATATCAGTTTGGTGGTTTTCAACATTTCATAAACTTATTTTCCTCCTTCTCGATTCTTATGAGTTATCGCTGTTTTCAATGGAAGCTCACGAAATCTCGAAACGCAATGTCATTACAAAGTTTGATATATTGAAACTTACACCACATATGAGCATATTTACCCCCTTAATTCAATTTGGTGGTTTTCAATATTTCATGAACTTATTTTTCTCTTTCTCAATTCTTATGAGTTATCGCTGTTTTCAATGGAAGCTCACGAAATCTCGAAACGCGATGTCATTACAAAGTTTGATATATTGAAACTTACACCACTTATGAGCGTATTTCATGAACTTATTTTTCTCTTTCTCGATTCTTATGAGTTATCTCTGTTTTCAATGGAAGCTCATGAAATCTAGAAACGCAATGTCATAACAAAGTTTGATATTTTGAAACTTACACCAATTATGTGCATATTTATCCCATTATATCAGTTTGGTGGTTTTCAACATTTCATAAACTTATTTTCCTCCTTCTCGATTCTTACAAGTTATCGGTGTTTTCAATGGAAGGTCACRAAATCTCGAAACAAAATGTCATAATAAAGTTTGATATATTGAAACTTACACCACGTATGAGCATATTTATCTCATTAAATCACTTTGGTGGTTTTCAACATTTCATAAATTTATTTTCCTCCTTCTCGATTCTTATGAGTTATCGCTGTTTTCAATGGAAGCTCACGAAATCTCGAACGCATGTCATTACAAAGTTTGATATATTGAAACTTACACCACTTATGAGCATATTTCATAAACTTATTTTCCTCCTTCTCGATTCTTATGAGTTATCGCTGTTTTCAATGGAAGCTCACGAAATCTCGAAACGCAATGTCATTACAAAGTTTGATATTTTGAAAGTCACACCACTTATGTGCATATTTATCCCTTTATATCAGTTTAGTGTTTTCAACATTTCATAAACTTATTTTCCTCCTTCTCGATTCTTATGAGTTATCGCTGTTTTCAATGGAAGGTCACGAAATTTCGAAACGCAATGTCATAATAAAGTTTGATATATTGAAACTTACACCACATGAGCATATTTATCCCTTAATTCACTTTGGTGGTTTTCATATTTCATAACTTATTTTCCTCTTTCGATTCTTATGAGTTATCATTTTTGGAAGGCTCACGAAATCTCGACAGCATATATTACAAAGTTTGATATATTGAAACTTACACCATGAGCATATTTATCTCATTAATTCACTTTGGTGGTTTTCAACATTTCATAAACTTATTTTCCTCCTTCTCGATTCTTATGAGTTATCGCTGTTTTCAATGGAAGGTCACGAAATTTCGAAACGCAATGTCAGAATAAAGTTTGATATTTTGAATCTTACACCAATTATGTGCATATTTATCTCATTAATTCACTTTGGTGGTTTTCAACATTTCATAAACTTATTTTCCTCCTTCTCGATTCTTATGAGTTATCGCTGTTTTCAATGGAAGCTCACGAAATTCGAAAGCGAATGTCAATAAAGTTTGATATTTTGAAACTTACACCAATTATGAGCATATTTATCCCTTATATCAGTTTTGTTTTAACATTTCATAAACTTATTTTCCTCCTTCTCGATTCTTATGAGTTATCGCTGTTTTCAATGGAAGCTCACGAAATCTCGAAACGCAATGTCATTACAAAGTTTGATATATTGAAACTTACACCACGTATGAGCATATTTATCTCATTAATTCACTTTGGTGGTTTTCAACATTTCATAAACTTATTTTCCTCCTTCTCGATTCTTATGAGTTATCGCTGTTTTCAATGGAAGGTCACGAAATTTCGAAACACAATGTCAGAATAAAGTGAAAGTCACACCACTTATGGGCATATTTATCCCTTTATATCAGTTTAATGTTTTCAACATTTCATAAACTTATTTTCCTCCTTCTCGATTCTTATGAGTTATCGCTGTTTTCAATGGAAGCTCACGAAATCTCGAAACGCATATCATWACAAAGTTTGATATATTGAAACTTACACCACGTATGAGCATATTTATCTCATTAAWTCACTTTGGTGGTTTTCAACATTTCATAAACTTATTTTCCTCCTTCGATTCTTATGAGTTATCGCTGTTTTCAATGGAAGGTCACGAAATTCGAAACGATATGAATAAAGTTTGATATTTTGAAACTTACACCAATTATGTGCATATTTATCCCTTTATATCAGTTTAGTGTTTTCAACATTTCATAAACTTATTTTCCTCCTTCTCGATTCTTATGAGTTATCGCTGTTTTCAATGGAAGCTCACGAAATCTCGAAAAGCAATGTCATTACAAAGTTTGATATACTAAAACTTACACCATATATGAGCATATTTATCTCATTAATCACTTTGGTGGTTTTCAACATTTCATAAACTTATTTTCCTCCTTCTCGATTCTTATGAGTTATCGCTGTTTTCAATGGAAGGTCACGAAATTTCGAAACGCAATGTCAGAATAAAGTTTGATATTTTGAAAGTCACACCACTTATGWGCATATTTATCCCTTTATATCAGTTTAGTGTTTTCAACATTTCATAAACTTATTTTCCTCCTTCTCGATTCTTATGAGTTATCGCTGTTTTCAATGGAAGCTCACGAAATCTCGAAACGCAATGTCATAACAAAGTTTGATATATTGAAACTTACACCACTTATGAGCGTATTTCATGAACTTATTTTTCTCTTTCTCGATTCTTATGAGTTATCTCTGTTTTCAATGGAAGCTCACGAAATCTCGAAACGCAATGTCATAACAAAGTTTGATATTTTGAAACTTACACCAATTATGTGCATATTTATCCCTTTATATCAGTTTGGTGGTTTTCAACATTTCATAAACTTATTTTCCTCCTTCTCGATTCTTATAAGTTATCGGTGTTTTCAATGGAAGGTCACRAAATCTCGAAACAAAATGTCATAATAAAGTTTGATATATTGAAACTTACACCACATATGAGCATATTTACCCCCTTAATTCAATTTGGTGGTTTTCAATATTTCATGAACTTATTTTTCTCTTTCTCAATTCTTATGAGTTATCGCTGTTTTCAATGGAAGCTCACGAAATCTCGAAACGCGATGTCATTACAAAGTTTGATATATTGAAACTTACACCACTTATGAGCGTATTTCATGAACTTATTTTTCTCTTTCTCGATTCTTATGAGTTATCTCTGTTTTCAATGGAAGCTCATGAAATCTAGAAACGCAATGTCATAACAAAGTTTGATATTTTGAAACTTACACCAATTATGTGCATATTTATCCCTTTATATCAGTTTAGTGTTTTCAACATTTCATAAACTTATTTTCCTCCTTCTCGATTCTTATAAGTTATCGGTGTTTTCAATGGAAGGTCACAAAATCTCGAAACAAAATGTCATAATAAAGTTTGATATATTGAAACTTACACCACATATGAGCATATTTACCCCCTTAATTCAATTTGGTGGTTTTCAATATTTCATGAACTTATTTTTCTCTTTCTCAATTCTTATGAGTTATCGCTGTTTTCAATGGAAGCTCACGAAATCTCGAAACGCAATGTCATTACAAAGTTTGATATATTGAAACTTACACCACGTATGAGCRTATTTCATGAACTTATTTTTCTCTTTCTCGATTCTTATGAGTTATCKCTGTTTTCAATGGAAGCTCACGAAATCTCGAAACGCAATGTCATWACAAAGTTTGATATTTTGAAACTTACACCAATTATGTGCATATTTATCCCTTTATATCAGTTTAGTGTTTTCAACATTTCATAAACTTATTTTCCTCCTTCTCGATTCTTATGAGTTATCGCTGTTTTCAATGGAAGCTCACGAAATCTCGAAACGCAATGTCATTACAAAGTTTGATATATTGAAACTTACACCACGTATGAGCATATTTATCTCATTAATTCACTTTGGTGGTTTTCAACATTTCATAAACTTATTTTCCTCCTTCTCGATTCTTATGAGTTATCGCTGTTTTCAATGGAAGCTCACGAAATCTCGAAACGCAATGTCATTACAAAGTTTGATATATTGAAACTTACACCACGTATGAGCATATTTATCCCTTTATATCAGTTTAGTGTTTTCAACATTTCATAAACTTATTTTCCTCCTTCTCGATTCTTATGAGTTATCGCTGTTTTCAATGGAAGGTCACGAAATTTCGAAACGCAATGTCAGAATAAAGTTTGATATTTTGAAAGTCACACCACTTATGWGCATATTTATCCCTTTATATCAGTTTAGTGTTTTCAACATTTCATAAAATTACAGAGGAACATTTCCACTTATGAGCATTTCACAACATTTCAACACTACTTTATACTAATAAACCATACATCAATTTTCAGGCATTGGAGCATTTTTCAGAGATCTATGCACACGAACACTTACAGAGGAGGGCATAATGCAATTACACAATAATATCCCAGTGTTATTGTGTAACTTAGAAAAAATATTTCCACCATCATTTTTTGACGTGATGGAACATCTTCCGATCCACCTACCACATGAAGCAGCTCTTGGAGGTCCCGTACAATTTCAATGGATGTACCCGTTCGAGCGATTTATGGGACATCTAAAAAGAAAGGTTAAAAATCTGGCAAAAGTGGAAGGATCGATCGTTGCTGGAAGTTTGACCGAGGAAACCACTCACTTCACGTCATACTACTTTAGCTCAACCGTCAGAACAAAAAAAACATGTATTAGACGATATGACGATGGAGGGGTTGCACCAAYATATAACGTTGAGGTCCCAGATATCTTCGCCCAAATAGGGAGACTTGGTGGGAAGTTGAAAGAAGTTTGGTGGGAAGACCACAAATATTCTCGTGCGGCTCACAATTTTATATTGCGAAATTGTGAGGGAGTACAGCCGTTTGA
The DNA here is from genome assembly GCA_018361395.1 of Boechera stricta. Taxonomy (NCBI): domain Eukaryota; kingdom Viridiplantae; phylum Streptophyta; class Magnoliopsida; order Brassicales; family Brassicaceae; genus Boechera; species Boechera stricta. The sequence goes on from CM031541.1 coordinate 7,426,469, forward strand.
GAGGTATAATTTCATTTATTTTATATTTTAATATAAATCTTACAAGAGATATATGGTTTTGGTTACAAAATTTTTTTTTCTATAGTGAATTCGACAGGCAAATGCGAGAAGCCTTCCCCGATTTAGAAGAAAAAGAGTACGAGACGTACAAAGAACGTGATTTTGCAGGATGGTTAAAATACTATGTAAGTTTTGAACAACAACTATATATATTAAGTATCATATCCAGGAATTATCGGGTTGAAATGCATTTTGTTCAAATGTCATTGGTATGATCCAATGGTCGGTCGAGGCCTTCGCACAAACTCGTTAGGGGTAACTGATGTCAATGCCAGCAAAAAATTTTCCAAATTTGAACCGTTCATCCTAGCATGTCAAGCAGAACAAATGTGTTTCATTCCATATCCTCGGATAAGGGAAAGACGAGAGACGTGGTTATCTGTGGTAAAAGTGAATCCGAGAGGTCGAATACTCGGAGAAGTTGATGATGTGGCTTTGCAACAAGAAAGATCAGCAGAAGTCTCCGTGGTAATCGAATCATGGATGAGACATGTAAAGATCCGGAATGTGACGAGTTCGAGGAGACTGACGACGACGGAGAAGAAACTGATTGCGATAGTGAAAACTCCCATGTATCTGAAAATGAATCTGATTAAATGTTTGTATGTTTGTAGATGTTTGATGTATAATTTGCAGATTACAATGTTTTTTTTTTTTTTTTCCCTGACTTTGCGAGGGCTCCCTCGCAAGGCCGTCGCAATGTCTAATTTTTTTTATTGGTTTCGCGGTTGCTAAACTTTTAATTATTTGGAAATAACTTTGCGAGGGATCCATCGCAAATCCCTCGCAAAGTCTATTAAAATATTTGCGAGGGATTTGCGAGGGTTCCCTCGCAAGGCCGTCGCAATGTCTAATTTTTTTTATTGGTTTYGYGGTTACTAAACTTTTAATTATTTGGAAATAACTTTGCGAGGGAATTGCGATGGATCCATCGCAAAWCCCTCGCMAAGTCTATTAAAATATTTGCGAGGGATTTGCGAGGGCTCCCTCGCAAGGCCGTCTGATATCTAATTTTTTATTGGTTTCGCGGTTACTAAACTTTTAATTATTTGGAAATAACATTGCGAGGGTTTTGCGATGGATCCATCGCAATTTCCTCGCAAAGTGGGAACTGAAAACCCTAGTTATGCCATGGAATTGCGATGGATTTGCGACGGTAGGGTAATTTTATTACCCTTCTTCTTCCCCAGCTGTATCGCGAAACTTAGACAAAAAAACGAAAAATCCTCCTCCGGCGACGAAAGCTTCTCCTCCTCTCGGCGAAAGCTTCTCCTCCTCCACGTGGGCGGGTCACATATTCCCGAGAGTCATCATCATTCACCGCCTCCAGCTATAGTTCATGAAGACCCACCGACATCACAACTGACAGCAGCTCCATCTACACAGTACACGATGACTGATGCTGAGCATGATCGGGTCATAGCGGCGCTTCTTGATCAGCCCGGTCATGATCGTCTACCACATCTTCATCCAGACCGTCCTCAGGGGACTTTATGGTAATTTCTTTTAATTTTTTAATTTTTTTAATTTTATGTTTTTTAAAAGTATTTTCATTGTTTATTTTTTTTTTTTTAATATTTCAGGTTTAAAGATGACGGATGTGTAGCTGCTAAGGTGCGATCGATCTTTGAAAGAGATTTCAAAGAACCTCATGCTAATTGGACACAGACTCCAAAATATGTGTGTCACTGGTGGTATGAGACCTTTTCCGTAAGTTTTAAAATTTTATTTATTTTAAAGTCTTAATTGTTATTTTTTTTATCATCATAACTTATTTTTTTTGTAACAATCTTATCACTGGGATTCAGTGATTACATCGCTGGTTCGCAAAGAATTTGAGGACAAGCTAAAGGCTCGCATGTGTGACCAGGTGGGACGATGTAAGAGGAAGTGGAAAAAAGAGGGTGACAATGCGATGCCTAGGTGGTTGGATCCCGAGGTCTGGAAAGGCCTCGTAGCGTATTGGTCTAATCCGGCGAGTGAGACTAAGAGCGGGAATGCTCGAGCGGCTCGGTTCTCTGATCCTGATGGAGACGGGTATCATAAGCATCGCTCCGGACAGCTTTCGTTTAAAGCCCGAGCACGAAAGATTGTAAGTTTTTTTTTTAAGTTATTAAATTTTTAATTAAATATGATAATAATTATTTATATACTTAGGCTGAGACCCGTGGAGGCGATGCGATTCCGGATTTGCTAGCGGTTCTGGAAGAGACGAAACGGAGACCGGATGGATCGTTTGTCGACGGGAAATCGGAGAAGCTCTACAATGACGTCACTTCCAGGATGCAGGAGCTGACTCAGGCTTCTGATGGTGATGATCCCGAAAGCACTGCATCTGTCTCTCCGGCCATGAAGAACAAAATTTTTACTGAGGTATGTCTTTAAAATTTTTGTAAATGTTTTTAATTATGTTTATTATAAATTACAATCAAATATATATATTTTTTTTTTCAGGTCGCTCCCCGTAAAAAAGGTAGAATTTATGGTGTCGGTTCTCTGCAATCGAAGATTGACTCTTGCACTTCTTCTGCTTCGTCTTCATCTCAATCCCGACAGTATTCAGAAGCTCTTCAGACTATCATCCAGTCACAGGCGAACATTATCCAAGCTCAGAGTCAGCAAATGTCCAAGTTTGGTAAGATTTTTAACTACTTGGGCACAAAGGATGCAGAATTGGCACGGCTTCTTCGGGACGAATTCGGAGATGACCACGGTTCTTGTAGCGGGACAGGAAACCGGAGGCGAGACCGGACCATCACAATCTTTTTAGTTTTTTATTTATTTATTAAAAACAGATATTGTTGTTTATTTTTTTAAATATTATGAATTTTAATTTTATTTAGATTTTAATATTAAATTTATTTTAATTAGATTTTAATTTTAATTATATTTTTAATTATATTTTATTAAATTATTTAATTATATTAAATTATTAATTGCGATGGATTTGCGATGAACATTGTTAAGGTCATCGCAAGTTCCTCGCAAAATTTGCGAGGGACTTGCGATTAATCTTTTCTAGGTCGTCGCAAGTCCATCGCAAAAATTGCTACGGTTTTGCAAGGTTCACTTTGCGAGTGCAGTTCTTTCAYGCGAATCTGTCGCTGATCTGCGATTCATTTGCGATAGATTTTTTGCGACGGATTAGCTACATTTTGTTTCCGTTGCAAAATCAGCGACGACGCTGCGATGATTTTCGATTTGCGACCAGCGTTTAGCGACGATTCGGTGCCCCTCGCAATGACGTCGCAATTTGGTATTTGCGACGTCATTGCGATGCATATATCCATCGCAAATCCTTTGTTTTCTTGTAGTGTTTAGACAATTACAATGCAATCTAAGACGCTGACAATGACACTGGTGATTATGAGGAAAATGAAACTTGGACAGCGAAACACATTATTATGGTCCTAATTGATGGTTGCTAAATGTTTAAATATTGCACGTTTCTTTTACACTATGTTGTTTCTATTTTCTAATTTCTTATTAATGATTTCTGTTATATTTTTCTGTCGAGCTATTAATATAATGTTCAATAAAAAAAACTTCTAAATATTTTTTTGTCCCCATTTTTTTTTTACTTACGTTATTAACTTTTTCGTTAACTAATTTACTTTTTCCGAAGTTATACCAGCGCGCGGATAGTATAACTCTGAGGATTGAAAGATTTTCCATCCAAAATCCATCCATCTAAGAAATTCATCTAGCTTCCGACCAAACCACTGAGTCGACGGATTTTAGTTGAAATATTTTCCATCCACAATCTATCGGTCTACGAAATACAACAAGTTTCCGAGGAAACCTTTTTTTGCTCGTATTCGCGTTGCAATATTTTCCATCCAAATTCCAACAAAGAAGAATTTCCATCCACTTTCCGAGGATAATTGGGTAGGGTTGGAAACTCTCACAATGGGGTCGTAAACAAACAGTAATTTCCGATGCAAATCTTGTGGATGGAAATTCTGGACGAAAATTGACCTTTTTCTTATAGTGCCAGGTATGAAGATCATCTCATTAAGTAGCTTTTTCTTTTTTTTTGTCGACATAATTCCTAAAATATGGGGTTCAATTATATAGGATGACACATTAAATGGTGATGCAGCTTATGTTGATATCGCTACCTTCGACAATCTTGAAATTCTCGCCAAGAGAGGAGATCCACCTAGACTCGGGTTGTAACGAATCAAACGACTATCTACAATGTTTTTTTTTCAACACCCTACTTTTTAATACTCCACATCATCTTCTCTCTTCCACCTAATAATTTGTGAAGAATATCCTACATCGAAAATATGGAAGGGACTTTAAGTAGTATATAAGGGATATGGGCCAACCCACTCATAGTCGATTGGTTTTGAGTCGGAAGCCCATTAACCTTAACATTGTATAAGATCCCTGAATTCAGCACTAAAGAAATGTGGGTCAAAAGTGGTCAATCAATCTGCCAATACCGATTTGATTCGGCCGATTTCACCCGAAATAATCCTAGACTGGTATTTGTCGAGATTAATGGCTAGACAGACCATTATCTCGGGAGAGGGGGAGGTGTGAAGAATATCCCATATCGGAAATATGGAAGAAACATTGAGCAGTATATAAGAGATATATACCAATTTACTCATTGACAATTGGTATTGAGTTGGAAGCCCATTAATCTTAAAATGATATCAGAGCCTTGAATTTATACTGCCCTACCGAACCGAAATTGATTGGACCTGAAAGTAGTCCAATCGATCTGACCCAAAATCAGACCGACCCGGATTTGATTCGGCCGATTTAACGTGAAATAATCCTTAACTAGAATTTGTCGAGATTAATGGCTAGATGGACCATTATCTCCCGAGGGATGTGAAGAATATCCCGCATCGAAAAGATAGAAGGGATTTTGAGCAGTATATAAGGAATATGGGTCAATCCACTCATATCCAATTGGTTTTGAGTTGGAAGCCCATTAACCTTAACATAATTCAACATCCACTCAATTTTTATATTATACAATAGTTTTGTTTAATAAAATTCAATATCCTACCCCGCAATTTTTATTTCATTTTTTTATTTTTTTTATGTTTATGTTTTTGTGATTACATATTAATAACAATTATCGTTTAAAATTAAATTTAAATAATTTAGAGTTAAATAATTTTTGTTTTCATTCTTATTTTATATACTTAATTTATAATTTCATAACAAATATGTTCGAAAACACAATAATTATAAACTAATTTATAACATGCAATACATTACAAAATACATTATAAATACATTAATTATATAATACAAATATTATAAAAACTGTAATTATACAAATAGAGTTTAAACGGAAAAAATACTTAGTGCTCAATCTCAAACTTTAACATATGTTTCTCGCAGCATCCTTCGTAATCATTTGGACATTTAAATTATAAATGGTTCTTCAAAGTAATCAAATTCAACATTGTTCTTCGTAGTGTTTTGAATTACCAAAAATTATGCATTGACAAGACGGTGTTTTGTTGTTGTACTTGCAAGTTGCGGCGTATTAACCTGAAGATGTTTACTAGTAGTTGGTTTATGAGGTACCGCCATCCACGATTGGCCATCAAAAACCAGAGATTTTGGTTTCTGAATTTTGATGGCGTCGAGGAAGGTGGCGGTAATATTGTTTTCTTCAGATCTACTTATATTTGTACCTCACATTTTTAACTAAGTATTTAATTGATGATTTTGAAATTCTAACTATCATAAGGTAAGTTATCTAGATATTATTATCACTATCGTAAAAGATAAGCAAATCTATATAAACATATAAAAGTTGTCCATTAGATTTTATATGTTTATAATCGTTCGATCTATATCCACCTATACAATTTAATTATCCACGAAAATCAAGCATTTTGGGAGTTAAAAGAGTTATTGTTGGGATCCATTTCACAAAAAGATGGTTTTTCCTCTGTGTTTAAATCAAATGAAACAAGTCTCTATTTATAGAAAACGAAAAATGATAAATTTTGGTATAAAAATAAAATAAAAAATTAATTAATTTACTATTAGATAATTAACTCTAAATAATTAGAATAAAATATAGCAAAAATATTAACAACCACAATCATTTCGTCACATGTCTCATTCTCTTTCTTATTTCCTAACCAATTTTTTGGTCCACTAATTTTGCGAACGTGGCCAACTTGATCTTCTTTCCATGCAATTCAATAGGTTTTAATCCACCTCGTTTTTAACCAACAATTCAACACACCACTGCAATGCTTAACTCTTGAATTTTGTTTTTCAACCAGCGATTGTAAGACTATATACATTAGTTTTAACTTTTAACACCCTATCTTTTACTCTACGTCATCTTATCTCTCTTCCGTGTAATAATTCAACACTCATTTCATTTTACCCTCTGCAATAGTTTTGTTTAATAAATTCAGCACTTTTTCCACCTTTTATACTACAACATATAACTTTATTAAAACACACATAATTTAATTAGTACAATAAATTCAATCCACAAATAATAAAACTCTTAAATTATAACTTAAAAATCTTTTTAATCACGGAAATTTAAGAATTTTGTCCATATGTGTTTGACTAGATCTACTTGCAATTTGTGATGTATATTTAAATCACGTAATTCGGATTTAGCACGCACATAATTTCCAAATGCATGTAGCACCTTAGTCGAGAATGGTTGCGATGTACTAGACCTACTTGCCTTAGATTGATCATAATATGGAGGATAGTTTGGAGGTGGTTGAGATAAATAACATCATTGATCCATAATATCGAGGATAGTTTGGAATAACTGACGACATGAAAAAATTTGGTGGAAACCCATAATTTGGTATATTTTGGGGTTGGTTGGAAGATTGATTTTAAAATTGGTAATTGTTAGAATCCATCTCACAAAAAAACAAATTATTGTTAGGATCCATTTAGCAAAAAAAAGTTTTTTTTTCTGTGTCCAAGTCTATCTATATAAGTCTATATATATAAGTATGTTAAATATAAGTATGAAACAAATTATATATATATATAAGTCTATATATACAAATTATTGTTAAATGGAACAAGTCTATATATATAAGTATGAAAAATGATGAATTTTGATATTAAAATAAAATATTAAATATTAAATTTATTATAAAATAATTAAGGTGAAAAAAAACAAAAAAAATACTAATAATCGTTATGAATGAGACATATTTCTCATTTTCTCTATCTTTTTAAAAGAAAAATGCCACATCTACGGAATCTTGATCATATTCAACACCTCATTGCACCATTTAATTAGTTGAAACTTTGTTTCCGACACACTATTGCACATGGTCTAAATGATCTAATGAAAAGGCTCTTACTATATAGTACTACGTGCGGATTGATTGCATATTTTGAATTAGCGTTATAAGTATCTAAATATATAGACTTCCACATTTAAATTCTTACTTTAAAATATTTTAAATAGATATTTGTTAAATAAATAGTTGATAATAAAGACTGAAATCAAGAAAATATAAAGACAATGTGAAATCCTAATATATTTATATATATTTATATATATATATAAATAATTAAAATGTAATTAAGTTTATATTTTAACTCAGCTGCATTAGTTGTAAGTTTTTTATTATAAAGTTGTATAGTGGATGTAAAAATCTAATAGGATAAAACCGAAACTAAGGAGCGATCCTCTGATTGACTATATAAATGATCCTTGAGGATAGAATCTTGAAAATATCCTTCCTGATTTGGTGGCCCATTGATTAGAGATAGTTCAGATGAGTCAGAAGGCGATACGAGAGTAGCTTTGACTTTGTTTTTCTCTACCTGTTTGCCTTCCACTTTGGAAAAATGCCAAGAATAAATGAATATACAAATATACTTGACAAACCAAATAATTGAATTTTAGGATAGAGAAACTCAAAAGGTGTTGGTACACATACCATGCTAGTTGTGAACGCCAACATTTGGACGTACACAATACTTCTTTGGTGATGTGGTTTTAACTTGGCAGAAACCAATACCACACCTAATTTAAGTTTACTATCCATAAAAGAGTTTCTTCTCTAGAAGTTTTAGATGTTTGATATCCTGAAGTAAAAAGAAAGAGAATAAGTTTGAGAAAAACGTGTTTAAGACCTTAAATACAACATAATGATGGGTGAATTAGTCTTACCACGACTTCATCATTGCAAAAATTTTCTTCAAAACTGTCAAAATTTTGGCAAACATTTGATTGAGAAGATGTCTTTGTAACATATGTTGTCATGTTTATGTGAAGTATGGGTTTGAGATAGAGTTATGCTTCTATTGTAGAAATATGAGAATGCTTGTTATATATATATATGGCAATATAGAGGTCAATTATTAGTGTAATTATTTTCTATTATTATTATTTTTTAATTTTATGCTTTTATATTAAATCTTTTAGTGGAGGTTGGAAATGAAATGTTAGAATTTGTATTGACGAAGGTTTGTATTGATGAAACGTTAGAATTTGCATACCAAGCAATAAATGTGTTATATATCTATATATAACTTCATCAAAACTTAAATAATTAATTTTTTAGTATGCAAAACTCGATATTTAATTTTACAATTTTAATATAATAAAACATCTAAAAATTCCTAAATATGTAGAATTTAAGCTTTATTTTTTTCCATCGGTAGAAATTATTTTCATAAAGAATGATAAATAAAATAATTTGAACCATATTTTCCTGTATTACATAATTAAATAGTAATAATTATTGGAATTCTGTATCAAACAAAAAGAAAAGAGATTATTGAGATTTTTTGACATTTTTTCAAAGATAATATATTAATTTATTTGTATCTATAATTATTGAAGCATACATTATTTTCAGAACATGTTTTTATTTCTTAGTAGGAATTTGCACTGATTATAGTGAAGAGATATGAACTTGTTTTTAGAATAGGAATGTCTATATATATATATATATATATATATATATATATATATATATATATGCATATATAGAAGGTCAATTTATGCTTTCATATTAAATCTTTGGAGGTTCAAAATGAAACGTTAGAATTTGTATCGATGAAAGTTTGTATTTAAGTCTAACAACTAATGGTTTATGGTGATTAAATGACCTATTCATGATAGTGTTTCCTTTTGACGTTTTAAAATTTATTTGAATGAATAATGAATTGTTATTGTTACGTTTTCCTTTTGGAATGTTTGAATAATGATTTATCTAAACAAAGCTGGCAACGGAGGAGAAATGGTCAACGTTCTCAGAAAATGTAAGTCTGTAACTGTTTTTAGTAAAATAACTTTTATTTAGGTAAGCAAGATAGACATATTTAGAGTTCACATAAATTATGATGAAACTTAACCATTTTGTTTTGTTTTTATTTACCAAAAATTAATTTTATCTACTTAATCAAAAAAATCTTAAATATGTGAAAACCTAAAACAAAATTTTTGTGTTTCACTTTCATACCTAAATCAAGAATCGTTTTCTTGAAAATAGTTTTCTTCAACTAATTATTAAAATTAGTTTCGGATTTTAACGCGAAAATTAAATATAGAGTTTTGCAAATTAAAAATGACTTATTTATGTTTTGATGACACTATATTTAGATATATAACACATTTTTTTGTCTGATACATAATTCCAATAATCAGTACTATTTAATTATGTAATAGAGAAAATTATGGTCGACATCATTTTATTTATTATTCTTTATGAAACAAAAATATGTGTTATATATCTATATATCTATACATAGTTTCATCAAAACTGAAATAAGTCATTTTTAGTATGCAAAACTCTATATTTAATTTTACAATTTATTTGAACCTATAATTATTGAAACATACATTAATGTTTTGGCAAACATTGTTTTATTTCTTCCATGACAAAGTGAAGAGAGCCTTGATTATAAGTAAAGTCTAATAATGAGATATGAATATATATATATGATTAATTGTTATTAATTTGATTTAAGATGAATTTTATTATTTTGATTTGTGATTATTTAATTTATTTATTTTAATTAGTTGTTGATGTGTCATTTTTAGAAGCCCTCACTTTTGCTGATGTGGAAGGTATTTTGAACTTCTAAACCTTATTTTTATTAGTATAGATGTGACATAAATTTTGCATTTGATAGCTTTGTTCATTCATATTTATATGATTAAAATATTTCGATAATAATATTTAAATTTTGGCTGTCAAGGTTGGCAGGAATACTTAAAAAAAAAAAAAGATCCGAGACATGCGATCACCTCATGGAAAAGCGCCGAGTGGACCTTATCTTATCTTATCTATTGTTGATAATTTGTTTGTTTCACTAATGCACGTTTAGAACTTTGGATTTATATTAATAAAAGATTGTTGCTCACTGTGGTCACTTGTACAATTGAATAAAGTCAATAAGATGTTACGTTTGTATCTCCGTTCTAATGCATTGAATTAGCTGACAAAAAAGAATAAAATCAATTAAAAAAAATGTTTGGTCATTTACCACATACAATAGAATCTATACTAATAAAAAGAAGATTTAGAGGCTCCAGAGAGCATCCACATCATAAAAAATGAAGGCTTCTAAAGATGACACATCATCAAGTAATTAAAATCTTTAAATTAAATTAAATTAAATAATCACAAATCAAAATAATCATCAAATTAAATCAAATAATTAATTAAATAAATCATCTACTCACCATCATTATCATAAAGCATAAAATTGAAATAAATTAAATAACACACAATAATCACAAATTAAATCAAATAGTTAATTAAATAATCACAAATCAAAATAAATCTATAAAATATACTAATACATCATACATTTTGCTTTACATAAATCATATATACAATAAAAAAAAATTAAGGACGTTCATCAAATTAAATCAAATTATTAATTAAATAAATCATTTACTCACCATCATTATCATAAACCATAGACCACTCTCGTGGGTCAGTACTGCCATTATATTTACACCTCACGATTTTACGTATAGATCACTCATTTAAAATATGGACGTTTCACAAAATTATCTCAAACAAAAACAATAACTACACCAATAATATAATGTTAACCCACAATGTTACTACACAATGTTAACCCACGCTTCACCTCCACTTTGCTATACTATTAAATGCTCTTCTATGACTATTTTAAAATATGGACGTTTCACAAAATTATCTCAAACAAAAACAATAACTACACCAATAATATAATGTTAACCCACAATGTTACTACACAATGTTAACTGAAATAGCAAATTTTTATGTTTATGCTATCTGTCAAATGCCTCAATGCACTATCAGTATCAGAAAGAGTATCAATCAAACGAATGCGATATTAATCGAAAGGATGCAATCAAAGCCTAAGTAAGCCAAGCAAGCAGTAAATGGTGAAATTATCAACTAAGCAAAAGGAGATCGAAGACAATTATAAACTAAAACAGAGTGAAAAAGGAAAACAGAGAAAAGCAGATCATAAACGTGAAATAAAAATGAAACAAAACACGTAAAACAAAGATCAATCGACAAGAAGGTCCTAAGGATGGGGTCGGTCGGTCTATCCTCCTAATCTAGCTGGGGCTTAACAAAATCTATCTAAGCTAATCCTGCATAAGATTCAACAAGAATTCAAATCCACTTTCGCAGATAACCTCAAGCTAAACTAGCACTCCTAAATCTCTAAATAAATCTAGCACTGGCACTAAGATTCAATCTATTTAAGCCAATAAACACCCTGACATCCAATCTCTTAGTTATGTAAATCTCGACTAGTTCAAGCATTTCATCAAACACCTTCTGTGGAAAACCTATGATCTGATTCAATCGATCGAGAGAAACTAGCATTAAAATCACTAATACAGAAGGGATTTCATCTAATCTAACCCTGCCACCTGAAGACTAAGATTCCAAGCCTAAACCTAACCCATCCAAGATCCCTAAAACTACTCATGATCATGAACACATCAAACTCAAAAACCCGTAAATGAAAATAACTGCATAATCATAAAGATAAGGAAGAGAATAATGGATAAAGATTCAAACACAAATACTCAGATTCAGAGTTATATAATTCAAGCGCAAGCATGAACAGATGATAAGAGCCCTTAAAAAACGAAAGTCCCCTCTGCCCTAATCTCATAGAGTATTTATACTTAGTTAAAAACCCTAAATCAAAAAAGACAAAATACCAAATTAGAAACGGGCTCGAGCAAGTTGATCGAGGTGGTGGTCAGTCCGTAAAAAAAACTTCAAGACGGCACTTTTATCTCCTGCCGAGAGGCACTGAGTGGTTTGGTCGAGTCGGGATCAAGACGCATTTTGGTGTCTGACCAGGTACTCGAAAGTGGTCGAGCTGGAATCAAGACTGCTTTCGTGCGACGAGTAGGGTTCGAGTGGGGCTCGAGAGTTCCAAGACGGTGCCTTTAGATGGACTCGAGGCGCGTCGAGCTGGTTCCAAGACAGCTCAGCCCGCCCGAGTGGTCGACTCGAGCCATGGTGGCGACCTTGGCTTTCTTATTTTCCTCTCCATTCGGCCTCAATAGCTTCAATACTCCTTGCATCCGAAAAGACTCCAAAATGCATGTATGCAAACCTAATGCAAAATGCTCTAAGTATGCAAACTAGACACAAATGCTAAGAACATGCTACTAAACGAGGTTAAAAGGTGATAAATGCATGATGTAACCATGTAAATATACATATCAACTCCCCCAAACTTAGTCTCTTGCTTGCCCTCAAGCCAAACAGAGGTATAAGTCGGAGGAGAGGTTTGAAAATGTGGATTCAAACCAAAACATGCTGATATAAGACATGATTTCAATGTCCAAGTTGTTGGTTCTGCAAAGAATGAACTCTACTTAAAATTTTTAGCCATATTCTTCACAGCACAATTTCAATTAAATCTCAACCTGACATGCATTCAAATTTACCATTCTCTTTAACATTCAATCGCGTAAAACCATGAATCAAGCTATGCACATTCAATGAACTCATTTAGCTGGTGGTAGGTTAAGAGACAAAGATGGTCTCTTTCATACGATTTCGGGGTTCAAAGATCTCTCAAGAAAAAGAATAAGCTTCAGTAGAATGCTAAAGGTAAGGACTAACCTATGCATACAAGAATAGACTCTCATCTACCCAACCATACACAGATGACCTAACCTAGTTCTAAACCCAGAAAGTCAGTCTCTAATTTACCTCGACACTTAGATTTTGCCTGGATTTTTCGATCGACTCATTTTTTTTTCGATCTGTTTCGGAGAGGTTCTATACAACTCTAATGATTTGAGATTTTTTCGTGGTTCACTACCACCTTAGGCTTTCTTTCTTTTTTAGGACTTTAAGCCTTTTGCCTTTCTTTTCTTATTCTTTGCACACCCCAAATCCTTTACTAGATTAACAAATTTCCAACATTCCTCTCCTAGAACTCTTAACCTTTTTCTTTCATCTTTTCCAAGTTTTATTTCTTCCTTTCACGTAACCAAACCTTATACCCAATGACGAAGATCCCACCTCCCTATCGATTCAAAAATCGCAAACCGTAACTACATGAGAATCTATCCTGTCGGCTCAAACCTAACACTTTCTACCAAGCTCATTCAGAAATAGCCTCACACACACAAAGAGTAATATCATGGCTGAAAGAAGGTTAAGCTGGCATGGTAAAATTGTCCTAATAATAACAGCTACTGATTAGCAAGAGGGCAAATAAAGTGAAAGAAAATCCAAGTATGTGTATGGTATCCATGAGTTCAGATGCAGTGCATGTATGATAATTAATAGTCAAGTTCAGGTTTAAATAGAGGATGGTATCAAATCACAACATGCTTCAATTCGGACCTAATCTAGTCAGGCATTCAAAGTATGGTGCAGTCTTACTTCAAGTTCATTAACAATGCATTAAACAACCAGAAACAAGGGCAGATCGAGACTATATTACCAAATCAGCATGCTTACAAGATTAATATCATCATGATCCCTATGCATATGCAACAGCCCTATATGAAAAGAATCAAGACTCAATCCTAAAATGTGAATGTAACTGCTACATGAACACTCTGTTTTTCGTGATCATTTTCGAAAAAATTTCTAAATTTTTTTGGTTTTCTATGCCTAGATGCATGCATACTCAAACATGCACAAAATCAAAATCAGAAAAACAAATCAAACACATCTTAACCCTCCCCCCAAACTTAAAGTACACAAATGTGGTAAGAAAAATTTGGAAAGAAGTTTTAAGAAACAACACAAAGGAAGGAAATGCAAATGGTATATACAAGAAATGAGCAGGTAGCTCACAAGTTGTAGAAGAAGGAGGAGATTGAATCCTCCATGCCTCTCGGTGTAAGCGCGCCGAGAGCTGACCTCGCTCGAGTGGTTCGGCCAAACGGAGGTGGCTCGATCAAATGACTCGAGCTGGCCGCCGAGCTGGAGTGTCGCCACCGAACTCCTCTTTCTCCTTCGTACTGCTTGATTTTGCCTCGAACGACGAGGCTCTTTCGTTCCACAAGTGCACGAGATCTAGCGCTTCACCAAACGACTCCACTCCCCATCAAGACACGTTGGGCAAGCACTACCTTCGAGGAAGTGGGCACCGAACTTCGCTGGAAATCTTTCAGTTGATCTCTTACTTCCTTCATTGCCTTTTAAATCCTTCACCGTCCTTTTAAAGCGGCTATGGTTCTGCCCTGAATTTGTTCCATCTCCTGAGTATTCCACTCCACAGGTGCTTCCTTCGTGGCAGGCAAGACAGCGTAGGGGTAATCTCCAAAGCCAAACTTTCCCGAGCCATTGTCTTCATCATCATCCACGAGTTACCGTAATCTTCTTCCTCGATCGGAGCTTTCGGCGTGTGTAGGTGCTCGAGTGAGGAATGAAGTCGATGTTGGTACTGTCGGCGGTGAGTGCGTGTGGGAAGGCCGATCAGCCTCCTTGGTGGATGGTTGAATTGGTAGATGAACACATCGGGCGGTTGGCGGCGTCAAGGAATATGGCTCTTCTCGGATGTCGATGTCGATCACCTGGGATTGTATGGTTCTGACCTCAGCTCTACACCACAAGCCACCAGAATTGGGGTTATAACTCCACCAATGCTAATTTCCCCTGCTGACTTCCTCTTGTGCATCCTCAATGCCCAGTCTTTGTGTCTCCCCTGTCCCCAGCAGCTCTCCCATCCCTTGTGTAGTCCAGAACATCCTGCAATGCTATCTAGCATCTGCATTCATTGATGTTTCCCGTCAGCTAAAAGTAGTGCGATGGCTTTGTGGAAGTACCTTAGCACGGGACTTCTGATCTGAGAAGCCTTGGTGCGGGATGACGAGTAAGGTTTGTCGTCTCCAATGGTGGACCAGAGGGCTTGTAGCTCGGTGCTGTCGATGTCTTGTGTCGATCCCATTCCACTCGGGAAACCATACAAGTTTTCCAGCTCCCTTATGGTGAGGGAGTGAAACGACCCTCTGCATGTGAAGGTGATAAATCCCGGACCTCCATCTGATTCATACTCTGGCTCATCCTCRTAGAAATGTACCGAGAGTGAGGATAGAAATGGCATGTCTCCTCTAGAAGCTTCAAGCTGAATTCTCATGAATGTGCCCAGCTGACTCACAAGTACTCCACATCCTGGCAATTCTGCACATGTCTCGGTGCACACTCGTGCCTCAAAAACCTCTGTCAAGGAAGATGGCAAGACATTCCTCCTCAGAAGGCTCCTGCTTAGTCTTTCCGGGTTGCTTGGTGGCTACTTTGGTCTCATCTCTATCACCTCTGCTGCCATGATCAAACGCACTAGGTTCCTCCGGTTTCTTTCCACGAGCGATTGCACGTTTGTCCCGCGAGAACTCTTCAGCCGCTGACTTCTTTCTCTGGCTCGACCCCTTGGCTCGAGTGGGACGGTCGAGTGCATCATCGTCCCTCTGGCTCGACCGGTTGACTCGAGGGCGCAGTAGCTGGTCTTCAGGTAACTCCTCTGCCTTTGCTTCGKCTCGAACCACGGACTCGAGCTGGTGGCTCGAGCTTAACTTCATCAATCTCCATCGGTTCTATTGGCGTAGAAACCGGTCCTCTTAGCTTCTGAAAGTGTCTAGCCACGGCCTCAGCGAGATGGGCATCACCTCTTTTGTAGGATCTTCTAGGCATGGTGGAGCGTATTTGGCTGATCATTTTCAGAAATTTCTTTGAGAGCAAGTGAAGAGTGGTGTGGTGAACTCGAAAGGCTTGGTCTCCTTATAGAGGCGAAGGATGGAGCTAGATGACAAGGGAGGAGATCCATTTAAATTCAAATTGAAGCCGTCAAAGTTGGCTCGAGCATGTGACTCGAGTGGACCAGGTCGAGTCAGCTCTGTCTCCTCAATTGAATTTGAATTTGGGCGCCACTTGACTCGAGCCATTGACTCGAGTGGGATGGCGAGTCACTTTTATCGATTTTGAATTTATGCCTCGGCTCACATGGGCGTCGAGTCGACATACCTGCTTTGCCTTCTCTTGAAAACACACAAACAAACCACAAACAAAAATTAGCAAACTAAACGACGGTTTATCAAGAAAATTAGATCATTATATACAGGATGACATGGGACTTCCTCCCAGTGAGCTTGTTTATATCCAAGCTTGACTTCCTATTTTATTTAAGCAGGGAGGTTCATCTAGAGGGATGGAAGTTCCTCCGGGATGATGTAATCAGCAAGATAGGGTTTGAGCCTCTGCCCATTCACAGAACTCGAGTCACCCTTCCCGATCGAGTAACCGCTCCATAAGGTGAGACTTCTTTGACTGAATGGTCCCGACCATCTGACTTCAGCTTTCCAGGAAATATCTTGAGTCTCGAGTTGAAAAGGAGCACTTGATCACCAGCTTTGAATTCCTTGGGAAGAATCCTTCATGGAAGGCTTTTGTCCTCTCCTTGTAAACCTTGAACTGTAGGCATCCAACCTGACCTCTACCAGTTCATGTGATCCAATGCTCTCTTCTCCGGGCAGTCTTGATATCCAGATTCAAGATTTTCTGCCCATAATGCCTTGTACTCAATTTCCACGGCATATGGCAAGCCTTGCCATAGAGCAGCTGGAATGGTGTTCCAATTAGTGTTCAACGCAGTCCATATGTCCAAAGAGTCTCATCAAGCTTAGAGGACCAGTCTCCTTGAGACTCCTACTCTTGCCAAGATGGCTTTGATATGCTTGTTAGACACTTCCACCTGCCCACTGGTTTGAGGATGGTATGGCGTGGCTACCTTGTGCTTAACCCCATGCTTCTTCAGAAGATTTTCAAAGAGCTTGTTGATGAAATGGGATCCTTCATCACTGATCACTACTCTTGGTACTCCAAATCTGGGGAAGATAATGCTCTTGAAGATAATACAAGGTAATTGGCAAAATCTGCATACCAAGGCAGTTTCCCTTCTATTGCCAAGACAACAGCAATGAGTTGTTCCTCAGGCATGGAATCATCTATTGGCAATGGATCATCTATTCTCATCCTTGGTAAATGATCAGCTACTCCATTCTCTATACCCTTCTTATCAACGATCTCCATGTCAAACTCCTGTAGCAGAAGTATCCATCTGAGCAGTCTTGGCTTAGTCTCCTTCTTCGCATAGATCTGCCTGAGTGCTGCATGATCTGTGTAGACTATCACCTTGGAACCCACTAGGTAGCTTCTGAACTTCTCAAAAGCAAAGACAACAGCCAGCGATTCCTTCTCTGTTGTTGCATATCTCCCCTGAGTTTCATCAAGTATTCTGCTTGCATAATAGATCACATGGAGCTTCTTGTCAATCTTTTGTCCCAAAATAGCTCACACAGCAAAATCTGATGCATCACACATGATTTCGAACGGATAATCCCAGTTTGGTGCTCGGACTATTGGAGCTGAGACCAAAGCTTCCTTAATTTGCTGGAATGCCCTCAAACACTCAGAATCAAAGATGAACTCTTGTTCCTTGCATAGCAGCCTAGTGAGTGGTCTAGCTATATTTGAGAAATCCTTGATGAACCGCCTGTAGAAACCAGCATGACAAGAAACTTCTGATACCCGACGTTCTTAGGCGGTTAACGCATCATCACGCCAACCTTGGCTCTGTCCACTTCTATCCCATTCTCAGAAATTTTGTGCCCCAAGACAATCCCTTCTCACCATAAAGTGGCATTTCTCCCAGTTCAGAACCAGATTTGTCTCCTCACACCTAGTAAGCCCCGCAGGTTCAAAGGCAAGAGAGAAAGAGAGCCATACACGGAAAAATCGTCCATGAATACCTCCACAGCCTCTATTAAATCCGAATATAGAAGTCATGCATCTCTAAAAAGTAATAGTGCATACAAAGACCAAAAGGCATTCTCCTATAGGCAAAAGTTCCATATGGACAAGTGAAAGTAGTTTTTCCGATCATTGGATGAATAGAATTTGAAAGAAACCACTATACCCATCTAAGAAACAGTAATAGGGATGATTTGCAAGCCTTTCTAACATTTGATCAATGAATGGTAATGGGAAATGATCTTTTCTAGATGCAGCATTCAATTTCCTGTAATCAATACACATCCTATGACCATGATTCTAGTGGGTATCAGTTCATCCTTATCATTCCCAACAACAGTTATACCTCTTTTCTTTGGAACACAATGCACAGGAGAAACCCAAGTACTATCAGATATAGGGTAGATGATTCCAGCTTCTAACAACTTAAGAATTTCCTTTTTAACCACTTCCTTCAAATTCGGGTTCAATCTTCTCTGAGGTTCAATGCTAGCATATGATTCATTTTCCAGATGAATTCTATGAGTACACAAGCTAGGTGAAATTCCTTTAATATCATCCAGAGCATACCCAATTGCTTTTCTAAACTTTCAATTCATAGCAATACTCATCATCATTCAGCATATCATTTACTATGATTGGGTATGTAGAATTAGGTCCAAGAAAGGAGTACATTAGCCCAACAGGAAGTGGTTTGAGGTCTACCTTAGGTGCTCTAAGTTCTGACCAGTCGCCTGATGCAAAGGAGTCTGGCTCGAGCCTCGAGTGGCGGTCGAGTCGGCTGAGTGTAGTTTGGCCGACGTGCACTCGAGCTGGGTGGTCGCGCCGAGCACCGAGTGTAGCCTCGGCTCGACTGAGCCGGCCAGTGTGTTCTACCGCAAAACCTCTGCTTCGATCCCAATCGGATCTTCAAAGACCTCTGACCCTTCCAAAACCTTATGCGAGTCCAAAATCATCACATACCCCAAAGTTTAGTCGTGTAAGTACCCATCTTTCCCACTCTTTGTCAAAGCGGTCTGAAGGTGATCTTTCTCATTAAGTTCCTCCAGAAGTTCATCAGCAAGTTGATCCATTTCCTCAACATAGAAGATTCGCCCTTCTATTTCCGGTTTTCTCATTGTGGCTTTGATGTCGAACGTCATTTTGAAGTCAGCCCCAAGGTTGAGATCGATCTTTCCCTTTCGAACATCAATAACTGCCCCAATTGTAGCTAAGGAAGGTCTTCCTAGAATCAGAGGATCTCTAGGTTCTTCATCCATCTCTAGAACTATGAAATCCGTAGGTACCTCAACGTTTCCAACCATCAAAGGTAGATCTTCCAACATGCCATGATGAGTTCTGACGGATCTGTCTGCAAGCACCAAAGAGATGTTGCAAGGCTTGTAGTTGCTGAATCCTAACCTCTTAGCAACTGAGAGTGGCATGAGACTGATAGATGCTCTAAGATCACAAAGGGATTTCTTGAAGACCATTGGACCTAGAGAGCATGGTAGAGTGAATGAACCAGGATCACTTAGCTTCTCCTTGATAACCCTCTTCTGAATGATGGCACTGCACTCTTCTGACAAAACCACCATACCCTGAATCGCCTTGGCTTTCTCATTTACTGCATCTTTGAAGAATTTCTTATATACAGGTAACATTGAAAAGGCATCGATGAGTGGCAACCTAATCTCTGCTTCCCTAATGTGTTTGTCAAAAATTGCTTTGTACTTCTCCATTAGATCCTTTTTGAATCTTCCTGGGAAAGGCAGTTTGGGCTTGTAAGGAGGGGGAATAAAGGGTGCTTTTTTTTCCTCTTGAACGACAGGTTTTGCAGCAGGTGGGGTGCTAGCTCGAGTGGGGTGCTCGAGCTGGTTGCTAGAGTCAGCCTCCARACGAGTTTCTTGGTCTTCTTTGCAGCTCAAATCCTCCCCATCTTCAATCTCACTGTCCTCAGTGGCTTTAATTGATCCTTCCCTCTCAGGTGACTCCCGTCCACTCCGTAAAGTGATGGCATTGATGTGTGCAAAATCTTTGGGGTTCTGTACTGCCTTTCCTGGAAGCTGGCCAAGAGGCTTTGTGGAAGAACTTGATGYAGTCTGGTTCTCCAAGTACTTGAATTTGGAGTTCAATGTCTCAAACTTGCTGTTGAGATCATTTTAGGAGTAGTCCATCTGGGATTTGACTTCACCAATTCTCTTAAGTACGCCCAATGCACCGGCTGCCTAACCTTGTAGCTGCAGATGATGCCAGCTGGGATCCATAGGAGGCTGAGCTTGGGGATGTTGAAAACCCGGTGGACCCATTACTCCTTGTTGCTGATGGTTGCTCAGTGTGGCTTAGGAACAAAACCTTGATTTTGGTTGTAAGCGGTGAAAGGCTTGGATGGAGGCGGTTATTCTGAGGCGGGTAGACGATCTTGCAGCAACGCGTTGGTGCTCGTAAGACTTGGTTGTTCTTGTAGTTGAAGCCGTTGTAGCCACCCGATTCGAATGTAGCTAACCTCTTCCATACTAGTATCCTCCCCATCTTGAATCTGGAAAATCTCATCTTTACTTGCAAATGAACGTGCTTCTTCTGGCTGAGAAGAGTTGATCCAGTTGGCATTCAAAGTTTTGATGCCTATGCTTTCTTCCGACCACCGCACACTCATAGTCGCTGAGTAGTTCCCATCTGATTGAGCAAGGTTCTCTATAATTCCCAGCCCTCAAAGACATCCTTGTTGAGGAAATTGCCATTCTGTACGAACCATCCTTATCTTTGGTTGAACCCCTCAGAAAGTGTACGAGTAGAGACTCGCTGAAACCGTGGTGAGGACACTGAATAGTGTAACCTTTGAATCTTTCCCAGGCTTCGCAGAATGTTTCCCCACCTTTCTGGGCAAAACCGATATCTTCAGGAGTCGAGCCGTGCTGGGAGAAGAACTTGGCAAGGAAAGCGCTATCCCATGAAGTGATAGAGCCATGGGGTAGATTCTTCTCCCACAGATGTGCTTTGTCCCCAAGAGAGAAAGGGAAAAGTCGTAGTTTGAAGCCATCTTCACTRACTCCATTGATCTTAGTGAGGCTGCAGAGCCTATCAAACTCATCTAGGTGATCAAGAGGATCCTCCATAGCAGGCCATGGAACTTGTCTGTACCATAGCGATCAAACCACTCTTGATCTCAAAGGATGGTAGGAGGGACAATCCCTTGCCGCTGAGTGTGAGTGTTGGGAGCATCGCCTGCTAATCAACCGTGGCCTCCTCCGAGGAGGTGTCGTGCGTAACCTGTGGGTTGTGTTGTCCATTCCCACCTGATCCCGGTGATCGATTCTGATGTGCTCTCTCGCCCTCAACGCTTTTGGTCTATTAATGTAGTCAACGGAAGCGTTCTGCTTCCTTTGGATCTCGCTTGCATGCAGCAGAATGCCAAGGTCGCGTCGTGATGGTCGACTCGGTCTGGGCACTCGAGGCTTGGTCGATGAAGCCAAGGTCGTGTCTTGATGGTCGACTCTCGGCACCTCGAGTGGCTTGGTCGAAGTCGATGGCACCAAATGCAAAGCAAGAAAAGAAGGTGAGTACAGAGTGTGACTTAAAGAACTTGATCTAAAACGATTTGAAATCCTAAATGTAATAAGCAACACCCAAATGGCAACGCCAATTTGAAATAGCAAATTTTATGTTATGCTATCAAATGCCTCAATGCACTATCATGCCATTGTAGTACGTAAAGGTATCAATCCAAATGAATGCGATATTAACTTAAAGGATGCAATCAAACCGTCTAAGTCAAGCCAAGCAGTAAATGGTGAAACTATCAACTAAGCAAAAGGAGATCAATTGTAAAAAAAACAGAGTGAAACAGGGGAAAACATAGTAAAGCGAGATCATAAAGCAAAACAACACGAAAAACAGCGATCAATCAAGAACAAGAAGGTCCTAAGGATGGGGTTGGTCAGTCTATCCTCCTAATCTAGGGGCTTAACAAAATCTATCTAAGCTAATCCCTAGACAATAGATTCAACAGTAGCCAAATCCACTTTCGTGACAGATAACCTCAAGCTAAACTAGTTCCGCACCGAAATCTCTCTAGCAAAATCTAGCTTACCAGGCACTAAGATTCAATCTATTTAAGCCAATAAACATCCAAGACATCCAATCTCTTAGGCTAGGTCTGTAAATCTCTGGAATTAGTTGGTTCAGAAATGAAAATAACTTGCATAATCATAAAGATAAGGAAGAATGGGATAGAAAGATTCAAACACAAATTCAGTAGATTCAGAGTTCTATAATTCAAAAAGCAAAAACAGATGAACAGATGATAAGAGCCCTTAAAAAAAAAACGAGAGTCCTCGCCCTAATCTCATACGAGTATTTATACTCTTAGTTAAAACCCTAAATCACGAAAGACAAAATAGAAATTAGGAAACGGGCTCGAAGCTGGATCGAGTGTGGTGGTCGAGTCCGTAAAAAAAAAACTTCAAGATGGCACTTTTATCTCCGGCTCGAGCAGGCACTCGAGTGGTTTAGTCGAGCTGGGATCAAGACTGCATTTTGAAGGTCAGCCGACTGTAGCTCGAGTAGGTTGGGTCGAGCTGGAATCAAGACTGCTCCTTTGGTGCTCGAGTGTGGGCTCGAGTGTGGGGCTCGAGCTAGTTCCAAGACGGCGCCTTTAGCATGGACTCGAGTGGCTGGCTCGAGTGGCGCGGTAGAGCTGGTTCCAAGACAGCTCCTTTGGCTCGGCCTCGAGTGGTTGACTCGAGCGTGTGGTGGCGACCTTGGCTTTCTCATTTTCCTTCTCTCCATTCGGCCTCAACAGCTTCAATACTCCCCAAGTATCCAAAAGACTCCAAAAAATGCAAAATGCTCTAAGTATGCAAAACTAGACACAAATGCTAAGAACATGCTACTAAACGAGGAAAAGGGTGATAAATGCATGATAGAACCATGTAAAATATAGACATATCATTAACCCACGCTTCACCTCCACTTTGCTATACTATTAAATGCTCTTCTATGGCTATTTTTAAATATGAACATTTCACAAAATGTTAACTACACCAATAATATATATATATATACCAACCATTCTCATATTCCTTCTAAACTATCATCACTCTATCTCAAACTTATACTCACATAAACATGACAACACAAATTACAAAGACATCTTCCCAATCAAAAGGTTACCAAACTTTTGCCAATCTTGGAGGAAATTTCTGCAAAGATGAAGTCGTGGTAAGACTAATTCATTTCTGGGAAACTCGCAACTTCAAAAATGGTAACATACTCATGCATCGCGAGGTATTTATTGTGCTTACTATATTAAAATATACATATTATGATCTCTAACTGATATCTACATTTTTTTCATAGTCAACAACGATCCATGGGTTTATATCGGCCAACCGATATTCCGATATACAGAGACCCTGAAAGCAAACTCGATCTACAAGTTAAAAACCTTTATGGTCAATCCTTCAAAAAAAGTGTTCCAAGTCGCAGCTCACAAATTCGACATTTTATTCACTGACCAAACATCTTTGGTTGAAACGAATGAAAGCTTCCACAAAATAGATACCCAACAATTTAGGCTACGGACCGTGCTAGATTTGGCACCAATTGTTGACAAAAAAGGCGAGCTTTTTGGTAACCATCTCTTGCCATCAAACACAACGCATGCACACAACTTATATATTTCTTTGTACTGTAGATATCATTGGTCACATACACCTCATCAAAGGAGACAACCTACAAGATTCCACACCAAACGCTACACCTCCAATGACTACTCCTGGTAAATCAAAGGACATGGTATTCTTACATGTGAAAATGGAAGAGTAAGATTTTCTTTATTTTATATATACCTTACTAATATATACAATTAAAAAGACTTCTAACACACTCTTACCAAACAGCGGCGAAATTGTTCGTGTGTACTTGTGGGACAAAATTGCTGCAAATTTCAGGCTTAGATGGAATACAAATTCACATAAACCGACCGTCCTACTGCTTACTACGATAAATCCCAAAACAGTTGGAGGTACGCATTCTCTATCGCTTCTCTATTATTAGAATATACTCACTAGATTCACAAATAATATAA
This sequence comes from Boechera stricta, assembly GCA_018361395.1. Classification (NCBI taxonomy): domain Eukaryota; kingdom Viridiplantae; phylum Streptophyta; class Magnoliopsida; order Brassicales; family Brassicaceae; genus Boechera; species Boechera stricta. The sequence continues at coordinate 7,450,829 of CM031541.1, forward strand.
GTCTAATCAAATCTTTCAGGAGCTCTTACGCTCAGTTCCACATCTTCCACACGTCTTTTTTTGACTACGACATTGCTGAAACCCGAAACTTCTTAACAAGGTACACATGATTTTACTATTTTTTAAAATTTAGTATATATATAGAGTTCAAAATACCACATATATAGAGATCACCATTTATATTATTGGTATAAAATATATTAAATTCATATTAGTTAAATAAATAGTTGATAAAACAGACTCAAAAAAAAAATAATAATTAAAAAGTTATTAATATTTTTCTATTTTTTCTTCTTCCATCTATGTAGGTTAGGAAAAGATGGACCTCCAATTGTCAATAGCTCCTGTTCTTCAGTTACGAAACTGGAAACAGTAACACTAAATGAGATTCAACAGTTTCTCCAAAATGAAACTCCACAGGTAAAACGTTGCTCTAAAGCTTCTCATATATTATTTTCTAATATATCATTTTTTATTCAAGGCCGCTAGCTTCATATGTGTCGCAACAATTGTGGATGTTTGCGGAGATTATAGATGGCACTACATCTCATGCTTTGGATGCAAAACCAAAATGCAAAAAACGGAAACATCATTGTTTTGTACAAACATCAACTGTAAAACACCCAACACAACGGGCATGATCAGGTTTAGTAGCTATAACTTTAATTATTTATTTTAAACAAGTTTTAATAATTCCACAAATTTTAAAATAAGTTAGGATGTTACTAAATAAACAACAAATTCATTCTATAATACAATTTATTTTGTACATTTAGGTATCGTTTTGAAGTTTCAGTCTGTGACGAGAATGATGTCGCAACATTTGTGATATTTGATAATGACGGCATGAAACTTGTCGGGAAAAATGCAGCAGAAGTTTTGGCGGAGATAGCAGAGGTATAATTTGAGTCAACTATAATCAAAATCTTGACCTGCATTAACTTCACTTAACCATTTGCCATACCTTACAGTGCGGCGAACATGATATAAATGGAACCAACACCAACCAACACCACAATGTCTACTAAACATTGTTGGCAACACATGCAAATTTCAGGTCAAAGTTACGCCGTATAATTTCAGCGCTCCTCGCCAGACAATAACGGTCTCCCGTATAATTGAGCACAACATCGTTGCCCCCGCTAACTCAGGCGAGAAAAAGATAATTGAGCTTGCTGGAAATCTTGAACTCACGCGTCAAACCAATTCAAGCGGAACTACCACCCTAGCTCAATCCCAAGAAACCATCGACAAAAAAAGTCAAAAACGGCCCCGAGAAGACAACTAAATGCACCAACATTTTCACTTCTCTATTTTTCATTCGTTTTATTGTTTTCTTCCTACTATTTTTCATTACGCATTTTGTTTTTCATTTTGTTGTGGTCTCAGTTTGGTCTCATCCCATTTTAAAAAATATGGAGAATTAATTTCTGAGTAACTAATCATATATTTGTTCGTTAAGAATTCTTTTTTATTATTTGCTTTCAATTTGATGTAGATTATGTCAACGTATATTTTCCAATAATTATAAGATTACAAAGATTGAACATACTGATTATATCTTGATTTAATATTAAATCGTATCATTTGGAGTATGTTAGATATCGTCTATTCTTTCTGCTTACATCCCTATTTTATTTTATATTTTAGTATTGTAGTATATAAAAATAGCATACTTTATTTTAGTATTTCTATTTTGCATGACCATGATTTTTTAAAAAAATTAAAACTATCATAAACCAGAAATTTTATATTTTATATATTAAAATTTGTAAATCCAAATGAACAAGTGAACGAGAAAGACATTCCAAAGTTAATATGAAAAAAAACTAACTATATTTAGAATACAATTCGACAAGATCTATTTTTTATTATTTTTTTCCTTAAAAAGACAAAATTTCTTTGAAAGATCGAAATTTCATAATAATAACAAAAAAATGGAAAAAAAACAAAATTTCCAAAAAAAAACGGAGCTTTCAGAATTTCACCAAAAGAAAAAAAGGAAAATTCAATTTAGGACTGATCAGATTTGTTAGTTAAAATCTAATAATCAATTTAGGTAAAATATCTTAAAAGGAAGGAGATTTCTTAATGACAGCCAAAAAGAAATGGAAAAACAAATTAGTTATATATTATTGCAAAATTATACACAATCGTGCCCACCCAAGCCCTATATATAAATGGAATCAAGTGAAACATAGAAAACCCTAACGTAGCTTATTGTGATTTAGGCAAAGAAAAACTCTTCGTTGATTCCTGCACATGCTTCTTCATTTCAATCTTACTCGGAGACTTTCTTACAAGTAATTTATCTTCAAATTATTTCCTCTCTTTTAGTATTTTATCTGCTTCGATTTCTTGTTAAGAATCACTCCTTTGTATTCTCAACTGCAAAGGAGAAACCGAGAAAGTAGTCAGCTGTCTACATTGTCTTGATCTCCTTCAAGGTTAGTTTCAATCTTGAGACTCTACCGCATGTATTTATCTGTGTGTATGTGAAATGGAAGCTACAAACTATTTTTCAGAGTCTTGAGAAATCGGTTTTTTATTTAAAAAATGGGTTTGGTGAAAGATTGAAGTTTGTGATCTTATCAGTGAGTCGTGCGTGCGAGTAAATAAACAAAGTTCATGTATCTGCTTTACTCTAAGGAATGCTTTGATTTTCATCAGATCATAACCTTATTGATAATCTGATTTTATGTTCAGATGTTTTCCGATATTGTTACCGTCATAGATTTTAATTGGGGTTATCGGTTTTTGACTTTCGCATCTCGAATAGTATTGAGCCTGTCATATTTCTTCAGTGTAGTTATAGTTATGTGGAGAATTAATTGAAATGAAAGTAAAACAGAAGCTAAGTGATAAATATTATAGGTATATATAAGTTATGAACTCCAAAGCGATAAGATCGCCCAAACAAGGAAAGAGGAAAAGAGAAGGAACAATACGAAGGAATGATGAAGGTACATCACCAACTTTAACATCTATATTTCATCACCAAAGCAAAAACATGATTTAATGGTAATATCTAATATTTTAGTGCGATCCGAACAATTGTGCCACCGAAACCCCACTTATACAACCACACTCAAAGGCTACCATTGTAAGTATTTAAAGAACAAATTGCTAAGGGTTTATATTTTGAGACATGATTTTTTGAACATCTTCGTGAGCCATCAATGAGATAACATTCCGTTAATATATAGGTGGCTGTGACAGCTGCTCCAAATACGGTATGGTTGCTCCAACTTACTAAAAACATAATTAAACTGAAAAATACTTATATTATAAATCACTTTATTTTATATAGTGTGTCAAAAAAATGCACTGCACAGGAGAAAAGCTGCCATGCTTTCAAAAAAATTCCTAAAGGAAGGCAAGCGACCAAATATCCAACATTTCGATTGTAAGTTACTAAATTAATCTTTTTTAATTATATGTTTAATCAATTATACAGACAACTATATATACTAATATAATGTAATTATTTTCATTTGTATATTGACAAATAGGTGGTTGCGAAAGGTGTGCTGACTATGGTATTATTGACCTACCCAAAAAAATCTCAACTTTACATGTGTCAATACCACCATACATGGTTCATATTACTACTTCTCTTGCAGTTAAGTGTAAAAATGCACGATCCATGAGGCGTGCTATTATAGTATCAAAGAGATTCTCACAATTTCAACCAGGTTAGCGATTTCAAAATAAAATCATCAACAGTATGATAAACTATATATGGATATAGACTTAAAATTAAAATGAATGCAAACTAAAAACAAGAATTACAAATACATATTTGCAGGTAACACAACACATCTACGAGTTCTCAAGTACTATCACAGAAGGAAAAAAAACAACTTAAAGGTACACCTTATTACGCATTGCATTTTAAATACCAAATCAGAATAACAAATAGTATTCACCTTCCATGCTTCAGTATCATTGGCTGCAAAGAACCCAATTCTCAAATGTCCTCACTGTGAAGCTCTGGTCTAGTATTTAGAATGAACTCGAACTGACAGCCACACAGGAGAACATTTTTACACAATATGTTGTCAGCAAGGTCGTGTCAACTTGTCGCCAGTAAGAGAGCCACCTTCTTTGTTGAAAGAAATGCAAGATGGTAACTTGTCATTCCGTAACAACATCCGAGCCTACAACTCTATGCTAGCGTTCACATCAATAGGAGCAAAAATAGATCACAGTGTCACTTCTGGAAATAGACCACCTGCTTTCCGAATACAGGGACAAATATACCATCGAATTGGATCTCTATTACCCATGCCTGGTCAGCCACCTAAATTTCTACAAATGTGGATCGTTGACACTGAAAAAGAGGTATCGAATCGTCTTAGCACTATGTCACGTAAAAAAGCAGGTGGTGAACTTGAAGAAAAAATAATCATTGGCTTGATTAATATGATGGACGAACACAATTGTTTGTCTAGATTTTTCCGAAAAGCTCGAGATCGATACAAGTCAAATGACCTTCAAGAGTTAACAATAAGGTTGATTGGTCAGAGAGGGAGAGGCAGACAATTTGATCTACCAGAAATCAATGAAGTTGCAGGTTTAATTGTTGGAGATTTGACATCTACTATCGGCCACCGAGATGTTGTGTTAGAATTGCAAACAAACCACCTTCAACAAATAAGAGACGATCACCCACTATTTATGAGCTTGCAATACCCTTTGTTGTTCCCCTACGGAGAATATGGATTTCACACTGAGATACCCCATGCGATAACACAATCTGAGGACAGGAAAAGAACATATATCAGTATACGAGAATTTTACGCTTATCAAATTCAAACCAGATTGGCTGAGGGAATGACCATTATAAAGGGAGGTCGTTTACTTCAGCAATATATTGTTGATGCATATGCATCCATCGAGCAAGAGAGACTTCGATTGGCAAAAAATAACAAGATCAATTAAGAGCAGATCTATACAGTAATGTCTTTGATGCTGTTGGGAAAGGTGATATAGAAGCTAGGAAACTTGGCAAAAGATTTATCTTACCATCCAGTTTTACGGGAGGCCCACGTTATATGATAGAGAAATATCATGATGCTATGGCTATATGTCGAACATATGGTAATCCAACATTGTTCATTATAATGACCGCTAACCCAAACTGGAAAGAAATAAAAGACCATCTTTTAGCCTATGGAGGTGTCTCCGGAAACGACCGACCTGATATTGAATGTCGTGTTTTCAAAATGAAACTTGATGAGTTGCTTAAAGACCTAGAAAAAGGCACCTTCTTTAGTCCATACATTGCAGGTACGTATTTTAATTTCCCTTTGCCAAAATTAAAATAAAATGTTAGCATTACGCTGTAAATATATTTTATAACCACCACTTATCTTTTTTGTAGTACTTCACACAATTGAATTCCAAAAACGCGGACTGCCACATGCCCATATACTTTTATGGCTGGATAAGACATCAAAAATTCCAACTGCTGCGGAGATTAATGCAATAATTTCTGCTGAACTACCCGACAAAAAAGATGATCCAATAGGGTTTCAACTGGTGGAAAAACATATGATACATGGACCATGTGGACGGGATAGGCCAACATCACCATGCATGGACAATCATGGATGCACCAAAAAATATCCACGTCCGTATACGGATTTCACATCAGTTGACAAATCCGGTTATATAACTTACCGTCGACGTAATGACGCGGGGAACTTTGTCATCAAAGGACGAACAAGGTTAGATAATCGTTTTGTTATACCCCACAATATCCATATTTTGAAAAAAATATGAGGCGCACATAAACGTGGAATGGTGCAATACAACAAATGCCATCAAATATCTCTTCAAATATATTACAAAGGGAGTGGATAAAGCAACCATATTGGTAGAAAAGGGTACATCTGCAGTAACAACTAATCAGGCTACGGAAAATGTCATCCACGAAAGGAATGAAATTCAAGAGTATCTTGATTGTCAGTATTTATCAGCATGTGAAGCTATGTGGCGTACATTTGCGTTCCACATTCACAAACGGAAACCAGCGGTTTAGAAACTTAATATTCATCTCCCAAACCAACAAATGGTTACCTATAGAGATAATGATAATCTTGGTCGTGTCCTATCAAGAGGTGGTATTGAGAAAACAATGTTAACAGAATGGACGGAAATGAATAAACATTGTGAAGAAGCTAGAGAGTTAACATACGTTGAATTCCCTAAATTCTTTGTGTGGGAGAATGACAATAAAATCTGGCATCGAAGAAAGCAAGGAACTACAGTAGGCAGAATTGTTAACATTCATCCATCCGCCGGAGAGTTATATTATCTTAGAATTCTTGTGAATGTCGTAAAAGGTCCAACAAGCTTTGACGATTTACTCACAGTAAATGGTGAAAAAAGAGACTGTTTCAAATCAGCGTGCTATGCTAGAGGTTTACTTGAAAATGATTCTGAATGGCATAGAGCAATGGATGAATCAGCATTATGGGAAACTCCAAGACAATTACGATATTTATTTGTCACTTTGCTTATCTACTGTGAGGTGGCTAACCCACTACTTTTATGGGAACACTGTAGGAAAGCATTGTCAGAAAATATTCTAAACATGAAACGTCAGGAATTCGGGTTTCGAAGATTGGACCTGAATGAGGAAGAGGTTGGACAATATACATTTATCGAGATAGAGAAACTACTACATCAATATGAGCGATCACTTACTGAGTTCAAAGAAATGCCTAAACCAGATTTGCACATTTTAAAAGAAATAGGCAGCAGTTTGTTGCAACAAGAATATCAGTACAACTTAAAAAAAGAGAAGGAAGATCATGACAAGAGCTATGAATGTCTGAGCATGGACCAAACCAAAGTTTATGATGCAGTGCTCAACTCAATTGACAACAACCTAGGACAGTTATTCTTTCTCAATGGCACGGGTGGAACCGAAAAAATGTTTGTTTACAAAACGATTACCTCAAAGCTAAGATCTACAAAAAAAGTTGTACTACCAGTTGCATTATCGGGAATAGCGGCTTTACTTTTACCTGGCGGGAGAACAGCACATTCCAGATTCAAAATACCCCTAAATGTAAATGAAGATTCTGTATGCGAAATTAAGCATGGGACAATGCTTGCAGAATTACTACTCAACACTGATCTAATCATTTGGGATGAATCACCAATGTCTCATCGACACACATTTGAAGCACTTGATAGGACCTTAAGAGATTTGATTTCCACAACCGATTCTACGGCAGGTGAAAAAATATTTGGGGGAAAAACTGTGTTACTAGGTGGAGATTTTAGGCAAATTCTACCAGTTATACCACATGGTACACGAGCGGATACAGTACTAGCATGTATAAGTCAGTCATATTTGTGGAATGAATGCAACGTCTATAACTTACACAAAAATATGAGACTGCAACCATCTGAGACGAGTTTTGCAGCTTGGCTTCTAAGCGTTGGTGATGGAACTGCGGAGGCATGCCCTACAATAAGAACAAATAAAGATAATGAAGGAGACGTGGTGGTCGTTGATAAATATTTTTTGATAGAACCGAATGGAAATCCACTGCAACAAATCACAAAGGAAACATATGCCTTATGCAAGGAATCTAAAACAAACTTTGAATACTTCATAGAAAGAGCTATCCAAACTCCATGTAATGACACCGTCAACGAGATCAATGCATACATGTTATCTTAGGTTCCAGGAGAGATCAAACAATATTTGAGTTATGACTGCATAGAAAAAGCGGATACAATCGGCGTTGATAATGAGACCTTGTACCCTCTTGAGTATTTAAATTCTATGGAGTTTCCTGGTCTGCCCAAACATAAGCTCATCTTAAAAATAGGCGCACCCATTATGCTCTTGAGGAACATTAACCAGAAAGAGGGTTTATGCAACGGTACAAGACTAATAGTCACTCAAATGGGAGAGCGAGTGGTTGAAGGAGAAATCGTCAGTGGTACACATGTTGATAACAAAATATTACTACCAAGGATTATATTATCTCCTACACGTTCAGACCACCCGTTTACCCTAAAGAGACGACAATTTCCTATAAGAGTATGTTATGCTATGACCATCAACAAAAGCCAAGGACAAAGTTTAAGATCAGTGGCCCTGTATTTGCCTAACGCAGTATTTAGTCATGGCCAACTATATGTAGCTCTTTCAAGAGTAACATCTCCTGAAGGACTAAAAATCATGCAAGAAGAAGACCAACTAGACAATGGAGTTACAAATATTGTCTACAAAGAAATATTTAATAACATCCCAAATTAAAAAGGTATGTGCATCTATTTAGCTTCTACCTGTCATATAAAATCTGAATATGTTGGATTTCAAGTTGCTTTTGATATTGAATACCATCACACTATATTAAGGTGGTTGTGTTCCTGAAGAAATTTCAATTAAAGAACCCGTCAATGGACATAATCAACGCATAGATACAAACAAAATCCCAAAAGCATATCTTTCAAGATATTATAAAATGATAATCACAAAAGCTGAAGTCAAACACAATAACAACGAAACCCATCAGTTCAAAACTTAGTTTATACAAAAAAAATACACTCACATGAACCATTTTGAACCTATTAGGCCTTCAAGGGAAACCCAAAATTTGGTAAAAAGGGAGAGAGAGAGTTAAATTACAAGGCTATTGCAGTTGATACAACGACGATTCGGTGGAAGCTTCATAAGCCCACAAATAATTTTCTCCTTCCTCTATTCTTCTCTTTTACTTCCCATCATATCCCACCGTTTAGATGGTGCCAACAAAAATAAATAAGCCCTCAAAACGAAGAGTGTTCCTAGATGATGAGATTGACCTCACGGAAGCGATTCTTGAAATTTGGGGGAAAAAGGTTGGGTTTTAAGCCGATTATAAAATCAACGATTTAGGAGCTGGAATTTTCGAATTCGAATTTCACAGATGATAATAAGAGGAAGAGAGAAAAGCTATTTTTATCCTTTTTGTTTTTTGATTGAGAAAAGGGGAGAAGAAGTGATGCGGACATCCAAATGGAACCAGCTCAATCAGTGGAGATCCCACCACTTAGAGGAGCACCAATGACCCGATCAAGAACCAAGAGCCTCAAGGGATTCACCAAGGCCGTGGACCTTTTTCTCGACAAGGACCATGCGGACATAACCAAGGACAACGCCGACCCAAAGGCATTTCCGTTCACCACCAATGATGGAGAAGCATCGACGAGTGATGTAGGAGCCGAGACAAGCCACGAGATTCCTCAGAATGCTTCATACTCGCACACAACCGAGTGGCCTCTCATGCGGACAAAGAAGGAGACTTCACTCTTTGTCCTCTCGCTAGCATGATCGAGGCGTAAAGACATCACTAGGGATTGTACTCTTTCCTACCCTTAGGTTTCCCACGTGGTTTTACTAAGGAAGGTTTTAACGAGGCAAGAACCTAGTGGTGCGAAATGGCCTCAAAGACATCCTTTGAAGGCCGAGTTGTCTAGAAGCCCATACCATGCCTTCTAGTTCGATTCCAGCATTCTAAGGAAGTATTTGAAGTCCATTTAGGCCCATGAAGACGTCGCACAAGTCACCAATATACATCACTTATGATTAGGCGTTTTTGCCTTGTCATTTTAATGAACTTTCCTTTTTCGAATTTTTTCCTTTTTGTTTTTGGGAAACTTCTTGGCCAGGTGTTAGGCCACGTTTAGAGTTGCTTTTTGAGACATTTTGTAGCCTAAATTCGAGCCCTATATAAGGGGAAACTCGCAGCCCTAAGAGGGCAGACTTTGAATAAACGAAAACCCTATTTCGCTAAAGCCGTCGCTGCTTAAGCTCTCTTGTTCTTTCTTCTTGTTTGTGCGAATTCCAGCAAGAGTAGAATGTCCAAGCTGTATCACGAGACTCTCCACAACTCGTGTGGTCGTTTATCAATCAATTGGCCCACGCCAAACCTCACGTTTCCATCGTTGCCCATCGAATCGCGCCGCACGGTCCATTCGGAGGTATAACCCATCCGACGCTTGTATCATTTTGGTATCAGAGCTGAAGATCCATCCACAACCACCAGGTTGTATCTATCCTTGTTATATTTTAAGTTTCAATACTCATACTTTTCGTAGTTGTTTCATACATTCAACCAAAAATCAAAAAAAAAAAGTTATATCGATAATTGTTAAGTTGTTTGTTTTCGTTTGTGTTTAGGGTTGATTCAAGGACACTAAGATTGGAGCTCAAGACTCTCACGACCACCAGGTTGTGTCTTTCTTTACTCTTGTTTTAGTTTCAGTACTCATTGATTAACCTTGCTTGCTTGCTTATCTCATAAAGTAAAAAAAAAAAAAAATTGTCGTAATTGCCTGTTTCGCTTGTTTTAGTTTCTCATAAATTCAAAAATTGGGCTTTCAAAATTCTATAGGACATGTAAAATTGGTTTCTAGTATTGAAAAATATATAATATTTATTTTGATAATTACACCAGGGATTGTCTTTTGAGCTAGTCCAGCACTAAGACAGTTTATTTTTGTGTTTTGCTGTGAGGTTAATGGCAATGGACAAGAGTGTTGGCACAAGCCATAGCTGAGATGAGCTGACATTGCTCAGAGATTTGAACGATCGAAGAAAGGCTCGACATATTGAGCAACCTCCAGAAGAGCATGAGAAACGATCCACCACCAAGGAATGATCCACCGCCGAGATATCAGAATTTGGGGGATGATGAGGGAGAGCCACCTGATATGAGAAGAAGAGATCAGCGTGACCGAGGGTTTAGACAAGATCACATCGATCCTAAACTCACGCTTGCTGGCCGAGTAGATCCCGATGCTTACTTGGATTGGGAAAACGTATGGACAGAATTTTTGAGTGAGTATAGTGAGCCAAAGAAAGTAGCCGTAGCAGCAGCACAACTCACCGAACACGCTTTGTCTTGGTGGAACAGAGAAGTTGCTGAGAGAAGACGGAACCGTTACGGCCAAATCGATACTTGGGCCGATATGAAGTTTTGTTTCAAGAGGAGATATGTTCCGCCTCACTTTCACCGAGAGATTCAGAGGAGATTCAGAAGGTTGACTCAAGGCAGTAAGTCAGTGGAAGAGTATTACGATGAGTTTGAGACACTTAAGAACCGTCTCGAGCTAGACGACTCGGAAGAGTCACTAATGGTGCAATTTGTCGACGGTTTACAAGACCGTATTTCTCAGAAGGTAGAGCTGCATCCTTACCATCAAATGGATGAGTTACTACACCTAGCAATCCAGATAGAGCAGCAAGGGAAGCGGAAGGCTTCTACGAAACCAAAGAACTCACAACCGTGGACAGCACGGAACAACAATCGGTTTCAATCACCATCGGACCAAGCCAAATCAGTTGAGGTTGATTCAAGGTTCAAAGGGAAGGCTCCTGAGGCTTCTAAGGGTCCTAGAGCTGAGACTAGTAGGTCTAATCAGAATCCTACACGCAACCGAGACATCATATGCTTCAAGTGTCAAGGTAGAAGGCATATGGCCCGAGAGTGTCCCAACGCCAAGGTTATGATTGTCACTAAGGACGGAGGCTATGAAACTCAAGATGAGACCGAGGAAGATGATGATGGGTCTGAAGAAGAAGTTGAGTATCCAGAGAAGGGAGAAATCCTCATGATGAGGAGGATACTAAACACGGCCACCGCACCCGACGGAAAATATCTTTCACACCAAGTGTCTAGTAGAGGGCAAGACGTGTAGCTTGATCATCGACGGAGGATCGTGTACCAATGCTGCTAGTTCCTACATGGTTGACAAGTTAGGGCTCAACAAGGAACGACACCCTCAGCCGTACAAGTTGAGATGGCTCAATGATAAATCTGAATTGAAGATTAACGAACAAGTAAAGGTTTCTTTCAGTATTGGGAGGTACCAAGACCAAGTGACATGTGACGTGGTCCCTATGCAAGCCGGACACATTCTGTTAGGACGTCCATGGCAGTTTGATAAGGTCCAGAGTAGTTTGTTTGCTAAGGCAAGTCATATCAACAAGGCGTTGTACGCAAAACGAGATGTGATACTTCTAATTTACCAAGAAGCCCTATCCGCCGAGAAAGAAGCAATCATTTTGTCTAGCGAGATTCAAGGGGTTCTTGACCGATTCAGAGATGTTTTTCCAGAAGAAATACCACCAGGGCTGCCACCACTTAGAGGAGTTGAACACCAGATAGACCTCGTGCCCGGAGCTGCCCTACCGAACCGACCCGCGTACCGAGTGAGTCCGACGGAAGCACAAGAACTCGAACGCCAAGTACAAGACCTAATGGCTAAGGGATACGTGAGAGAAAGTCTTAGTCCTTGTGCTGTACTGGTGTTGTTAGTCCCCAAGAAGGATGGTACATGGAGGATGTGTGTCGATTGTCGAGCTATCAACAACATTACGATAAAATATCGACATCCGATCTCGAGGCTTGATGACATGGTTGATGAGTTGAGTGGGTCTACTATATTCTCCAAAGTTGATTTGAAGAGTGGATATCATCAAGTTAGAATGAGAGAAGGCGACGAATGGAAAACCGCCTTCAAGACGAAACAAGGCCTTTACGAGTGGCTCGTTATGCCCTTCGGCCTAACCAATGCACCGAGCACCTTCATGCGATTAATGAACCAGGTTCTACGTTCCTTTATAAGTAAATTTGTGGTAGTTTACTTTGATGACATACTGATTTACAGTAGGAGTTTGGCTGAACATGTTAAACACTTAGATTTAGTGTTACAAACGCTTCGAAAGGAAGGCCTATATGCCAACCTAACGAAGTGCATCTTTTGTACTGATAAATTGGTGTTCTTAGGCTTCGTAGTGAGCTCACATGGACTACAAGTGGACAAGGAAAAGATCAAGGCAATCGAAGATTGGCCGACCCCAACGAGCATCGGACATATCCGAAGCTTTCACGGACTCGCGAGCTTCTACCGGCGATTCGTGCGAGATTTTAGCACCATAGCTGCTCCATTAACTGCTGTCATCAAGAAGGACGTGCCATTTCAGTGGGGAGAAGCACAAGAAACCGCCTTCAAGTCCCTTAAAGACCGATTGACTCATGCCCCGGTTTTAGTTTTGCCTAACTTTGACCAAATGTTTGAAATTGAGTGTGATGCTTCAGGTTTAGGGATTAGAGCTGTCTTGACTCAAGGAGGGAGACCAGTAGCCTACTTTAGTGAGAAACTCAGTGGCCCTACCCTATACTATCCCACTTACGACAAAGAATTGTACGCGTTGGTCCGATCGCTAGAAACATGGCAACATTATCTTTTGGCGAAGGAATTTGTTATTCACACCAATCATGAGACTCTCAAGCACCTCCGAGGCCAGACCACGTTGAAGAAGAGACACGCAAGGTGGTTAGAGTTTGTGGAAACCTTCCCATACGTCATCAAGTACAAGAAAGGCAAAGACAATGTGGTCGCGGATGCCCTATCAAGACGTCATGCGCTTATATCGACTATGGAGGCTAAAGTATTCGGTTTTGAGCACATTAAGGATCAGTATGCTGAGGATCCAGACCTTGGAGAGACTAATGCTCAGTGTCTAAAAGGAGGAACCAGGTCCTATTATCTACAAAACGGGTTCCTATTCCGGGATAAGCGGCTTTGCATTCCACAAGGCTCGATGACAGAACTTTTGGTCCGAGAGGCTCACGGTGGGGGACTCATGGGACATTTTGGAGTAGACAAGACTCTCATCACACTCAAGGAGCATTTCTACTGGCCACATATCAAGAGAGACGTTGAGCGTCATTGTGCTAAATGCATTGTTTGCCTCAAGGCTAAGTCTCGCTTACACCCTCATGGTCTTTATATGCCTTTACCTATACCTAACGCTCCTTGGGAGGATATTTCTATGGATTTTGTGCTAGGTTTGCCGAACATACAACACAAGGATTCCATCTTCATTGTTGTGGACTGGTTCTCCAAAATGGCCCATTTCATTCCGTGTAACAAGACCAACGATGCATCACAAACCGCAAGCTTGTTCTTTAAAGAGGTGGTGCGTTTACATGGGCTACCGAGAACCATTGTGTCAGACCGAGACACGAAATTCCTGAGCCACTTCTGGAGAACCTTGTGGAAAAAGCTAGGCACCAAGCTTCTCTTCTCCATGACGTGTCATCCCCAAACCGATGGTCAAACGGAAGTGGTAAACCGGACCTTATTTAGCTTACTTAGAGCTAGCATCGGTAAAAACTTAAAGAATTGGGTTGAGTGTTTGCCTTTAGTTGAATTTGCTTATAATCATGCTACTCACTCTTCTTCTAAGTTTTCCCCTTTCGAGGTTGTGTATGGTTTTAACCCTAGGACCCCAAATGGAACCAGCTCAATCAGTGGAGATCCCACCACTTAGAGGAGCACCAATGACCCGATCAAGAACCAAGAGCCTCAAGGGATTCACCAAGGCCGTGGACCTTTTTCTCGATAAGGACCATGCGGACATAACCAAGGACAACGCCGACCCAAAGGCATTTCCGTTCACCACCAATGATGGAGAAGCATCGACGAGTGATGTTGGAGCCGAGACAAGCCACGAGATGCTTCAGAATGCTTCATACTCGCACACAACCGAGTGGCCTCTCATGCGGACAAAGAAGGAGACTTCACTCTTTGTTCTCTCGCTAGCATAATCGAGGCGTAAAGACATCACTAGGGATTGTACTCTTTCCTACCCTTAGGTTTCCCACGTGGTTTTAATAAGGAAGGTTTTAACGAGGCAACAACCTAGTGGTGCGAAATGGCCTCAAAGACATCCTTTGAAGGCCGAGTTGTCTAGAAGCCCATACCATGCCTTCTAGTTCGATTCCAGCATTCTAAGGAAGTATTTGAAGTCCATTTAGGCCCATGAAGACGTCGCACAAGTCACCAATATACATCACTTATGATTAGGCGTTTTTGCCTTGTCATTTTAATGAACTTTCCTTTTTCGAATTTTTTCCTTTTTGTTTTTGGGAAACTTCTTGGCCATGTGTTAGGCCACGTTTAGAGTTGCTTTTTGAGACATTTTGTAGCCTAAATTCGAGCCCTATATAAGGGGAAACTCGCAGCCCTAAGAGGGCAGACTTTGAATAAACGAAAACCCTATTTCGCTAAAGCCGTCGCTGCTTAAGCTCTCTTGTTCTTTCTTCTTGTTTGTGCAAATTCCAGCAAGAGTAGAACGTCCAAGCTGTATCACGAGACTCTCCACAACTCGTGTGGTCGCTTATCAATCCATTGGCCCACGCCAAACCTCACGTTTCCATCGTTGCCCATCGAATCGCGCCGCACGGTCCATTCGGAGGCATAACCTATCCGACATTTGTATCAAGAAGAAACTTTCATGTTTCTCTTTTAATTCGTCTTTATCTTCCCTTCTCTATGTGGGCTTTTTGGCTGACCCACATCAATCATTATTGAATCTAATCAAATGTCATTAGCAAAAACTAAATTCGATTTTTGGAAAAATAATGTTAGTTATGAAGTTATGGTGGTTATATCATCGGTTACGTGGCTAACCATAAAAATAAAAAATAATTGAAATAACCATCACGGCAAGACCCGCCGGCACAAGCACTAAATCCAAAGATCCCTCTTTCCACATTTCTACTTTACCGCAGAGATACTCGCAATTCGTACGGTTGTTCCGTGATCGGAAAAGAAGATAAAAGATCGATGGCGGCCAAAAAGATTTTGGCAGAGGCGGCAGCAAGAGACGAAGAAGGACGTGACAACGAAAAGCACAAAGCTCTGAGAGCGAGCGAATCTATTCATTCACACGTGTTAAACTCTATTAATTGTCTCATGGTCTTCTTTGCTTATGCTAAGAGGTCCTTCTTTAAGCATTACAAACATAACTTAATGATTCAGGAACTAAATTGATTGCATTGGCAAAAATACATGTTTGAAAACAAGTAAACACAAGATTTTGAATTTTAGGTTTAATAATGTGAAATTGATAGATGATTTAATAATAGAGGGGGTAAAATAAATTTTTTTAAATGTGTAAATTATTGTCAATCCATCAACAAACTTTAATTGTCAAAATGTTTTTTTGGCTTACGACTTACCTTTAGTTTCCTTAAAAAAATAAAAAAATATATATATTAATATATATATATATATATATTTGAAGTTCACTTTGTCTTGTCTGAATTCAGGCTTTATTATCATCTATTTATTAACTAATATCTATTTAGAATAAGTTTTAAGTAATAATCTAAATGATAAAATATATATATTTAGATACCAATAACGTTAATTCAAAATATACAAACAATCCGCACGTAGTGCGGGCCAGCACCTAGTAATTGTAAACAATACAGATTGGACTCCCTCCTCCACCACGTTTCAGATTAACATTATATACTCTTTTATCTTAAACAAAAGTAAGCATACAATAAATATATCTTCGTTCTCACGAACGTATTGAAATCAAAGTTACCATAGATACTTCTACTAGTAGTTGTTGTTCTCCAAAAATATGTTATATTTTAGAAACTAGAATTCGAACGTTGCTTAGGAATGTTCTTAAATTTATTTCGATTAGTCTTTCGATGTACAAATTGGTTAATATCACTTTTCAATGTGTAAATTTTCATAAAATTTTTCTAATAGTCTTAACATATATATACAGGTACGTTTATTTCTATTGTTTGGAATTTTTTCCTTGTATCAACCAATTTGTAATGATGGGGTACAAAAACAAGTTTAAAATATGTTTGCTGATGTGAATGGCTAATTGATAGTTCGATAATATAATTTTTATATTTGTCCATTCTATTCAGATTGTGGTATATATATTTCATATATAACCTTCATCTTCTTGAAATGATATATTTATAGTCTTTGAATAAACATTTTAATATTACTCCCTCCGTTTCAAATTAGATGTCATTTTAGATCTTAAATTTTGTTTTAGATTAAATGTCATTTTATTTTAATACAGATTTTAAACAAAATTTTTATTTTTATCCCTACTGTTTAAATGTATTAGCCAATGAAAAAAATAATACAAAATATTAATACGGGAAAAAAATAAAATTTAGTTATTTTCTTAATTCGTGTGAAAAAGCCTTAAAATAACATCTAATTTGAAACAGAGGGAATATCTATTTTAATGAAATGTTTCACAAATATTTTTGGCATAGCATTAATATCTCTGTTTAAATGAAACTTGTGCTGTGTTAAAAAAAAAAAAAGAAACTTGTGCTTATGTCGTTTTGAGCTTTCTCATAATTATAAGTATGTTGATATTGATGGATTTTGAGGGTTTATTGGATGACAGAATTTCGTAAATTTCAAGATTTTGACCTTTACCAAAATTATTATTCTCACGGCAAAATTACAAATTTTAGTAGAAATGCACCAAAAAGGGGATATAGATGTTTTTTCTTTATGGACTAGTTCAACCCCTGTGTATCCTTTAAACTTTCATTTAGATAGACTTGACCCACGAGTCTTTCTTATCAATTGTTTGTTCTTAGTTAATGGTTGACCACCCATACATGCAAGATTTCTTCCCATATCATGTACGGTAACTTCCCTTGTTTGTGCTTCACCCAAAATAACTGTCAACCAGATTCTCATATAACATTATTATTTCATATAGTTTGGAGTATAATATTATTATTTCATTTAACTTTATATTATTATTTCATTTACCATTCAACATATACACATATACAAGGCACCATAAGTAAGAATATTCTAAGTATCAGATGACAAGTTATAAATGGAGGAGAGAGAAAATAAAAAAAATAAATAGTTTTTTACCTACCGTTTTCCCAGAGCACATATTTCGGCTTGTTATCTTTTATTTCTTACTCTCTAAATTCGAAAGCTGATATTCTAGCTCGTAAAGTGTCAGAGTTTAGTCAAATGTAGTTACTTATGTAAATTATGTTTCTCCGGCTTTGATTTTTGAACTGTTCTAATTGAATAATATATGTTGTTGACAACAAAAAAAAAATGTTCTTCCACCGCACAAAATAATAGAGTTGTAGAAGTCTACAAGATATGGCTTATACAGCCAGAATAAAAAAAGAAGGATGGAAGTTCAAAAGTTAAAGAAAAGCATGATTGGTGAGTTAACTAATTCATGCTGAATTGTCATATTCTTTGAATTTTTGACATAGCAAAAATGTTGGAGGAAGGGAATGTAATTTGGAAAAGCGGATTCACAAAATTATCTCATCTTAAGGTTTGACAGAGTTTAATAATACTCCTAATAAGAAGAAAAAAACCTTACGTAAAATGCATAATTGGGTAGACAACAAAGTTTTGAAAATATTAACGAGTACAATTAGAAGAAGAAAGGACGAAGGTTCAAGTTAATTTCGCTTCAAAATTGTTTGAAGATTCAATGACTTCTCAAGAGTGTGTTGCCTATAAATTCCCACCACATAAACCATATCATCAAAATCATCAGAATTTCTTTATCAAAAAGCATCAATAATTTTCCTTTTTCTCTTGTTAAGTAGAGAGACCTTAGAGCTTCTTTATCGATCTTGTGAAGAAACTCAGAATGGAGAGTCCACAATCTCCTCTTCAACCTCCCACTTATGGCAACTTAATCACTATTCTTAGCATTGATGGTGGTGGCGTCAGAGGAATTATTCCTGCAACTATTCTCTCTTTTCTTAAGTCTGAGCTTCAGGTATTTTTATGTTGAGTCTCTAACGCTTTTTTTAAAGATTTACACAAAATCGAAACCATATATTGATTATATTAATAAAGTTTATTATTTATACATCAAATAAATTATAAAAAATACTATAAAAAGTTCTATAGATAACATGAAAATGATTAAGTGTATATATGTTCTATATGTTAAAAAATTTTATTTAATTATATGGAATATTTTTAGTTTCTTTATTTCTAAATTCATATATACTAATTTTTTTAATTATAAGACTCTGTATAAAATTTTACAATTATGAATTAAAGCTAGAAACTATAAATATCTTCAAATTTAATATCACTAAAACTACAAATGTTATCACCTCATAGAGTGTGGAAATTCTGATCGATTTTGATATCATT
Source organism: Boechera stricta (assembly GCA_018361395.1). Classification (NCBI taxonomy): domain Eukaryota; kingdom Viridiplantae; phylum Streptophyta; class Magnoliopsida; order Brassicales; family Brassicaceae; genus Boechera; species Boechera stricta. The sequence continues at coordinate 7,469,849 of CM031541.1, forward strand.
TTTTATATTTTGTTCAGAGGATTTTGTAATAGACGTTGCAACTAAAAGCACGTCGAATATTTTATAACATATGAATGGTTGTTAGACTATTAGATTAAAACTTTTTTCGTAATTGCAACATCGAGTTTTACAAGACACATTAACTAATTAGTGATATTTAAATAAAGGGTTTTCTGTCAAAAAAAACTTCACAGTCGTCATGTTTTGCAACTTTACCCTCCATCTCCAAAAAATGCAGGTTAATACTGCGAAATCAAAAATAATACGCAGTATAAATTTTTTGATAAATAATATATTAAATCGAAACCCTCACGATGAGGATTCCGAATACAACTTTAAAGTTTTTAAAATCTAATGTATATGATCATGAAAACGTTTAGAAGATACATATAAGGGTTATATTTCTTATAATTTTTAATTTCGTATGATTAATCTGTATTTTTTAGATGAAGGATAAAATTGTAAAATTTGACAATTTAAATAGTTTATTTTAGAAACCCTTAAATAAACTCATCATAATCAACTAAAAAATATTGATTTTGGCTAAATTTTAAGAGGACACTGAATTTTGAATTGTGACGAAATGCTTGACTTTAACTGGAGAACAGGCGACAGTGATTCAGGAAGGAACCTCGATTCCTGGATGAACTGAACATAAGAAAAAGAGCGATCAGCAGCTTAGCATGATTGACACTTGGAGGAAGTCTATCCACTGTAAATAATAATCTAGTTTTCTTTTTAAACCGTCGTTTAGGTATCTAATTTCGTGTTTTGGCTTGGTGTGTTTTAGAGAGAAAAATTAAGACGAATTAGATCAGCCAAATTTCGATCCGATCACCGGTCGATCAGTCGATTGAGAGAAATTCAAAATTTGAATTTTGAAGGGACAAGCTCGACCCCACCTGGTAGTCGTCGAGTCAAGCATTGGGCGCTGAGTCAATTTTGAAATTTAAGGCTTCGCTCCTTGTTCTCCCCCTTGCCTTTATAAAAATGAACTTCGAGTTCACCTGAAGCTCTCGACACCAAAATTTTCAAGTTCTTCCTTCATTTCTTCAGAATAATCATTCTTCAGCTCTCTTTCAGATGATCAACCAATTCCTCTTCACCAAGCCCAAGGGATCCCGGAAGGCCGCAAATACGCCCATGCGGTACTCTTAAGAGATAGTAAGGCGAGGCCAGCGTTTACGAGGCCGAGAGGAGCAAGAGGTTGATGAAGTGCCTAGCTCTCACCCACACGTCGAGCCAGGTTAATTCGAGCAACTCCCACGACACTCGGGAAAGCATGGAGGATTCAATCCTCCTCCTCACCCTTGAGTGTCTATCCATTCTTGTACATATCATTTGCATTTTTTTCTTACTTTTTGTTGTTTTAACCTTAACTGAATTTTATTACACAGGTATGTAATTTAAGTTTGGGGAAGGCTTAAGATGTGTTTGACATGTTTATTGTGTTCTTATTTTGCATTTTTAATTATTTGAGTGCGTACATCTAAGGCATAAAAAAAAAAAAAAAAAAATTTCGAAAAGATTACAAAACAGTGTTCATGTAGTTATTTGCGTTTTAGGATTGAGTCTGGGTCGTTTCATTTAGGGCTTTGCCATGAGGGGATTATGATGATTATAACCTTGTAAGCATCGATTGATAAGATAATCTCGGTGCTGTTTCCGGTTAATCAATGTATGAATGAACTTGAGTAAATGAGCGAATGCTTTGAATCTGCAAATAGTCTTGTTTGAAGCATGCTGTGATTTGACATCATTCGTTCTATCAGTTGAACCTGAATTTGACTTGTAATTATCTTGATTATGCATTGCATTTTAACTCATGGATCTGCACATACATACTTGGATTTTCTTTCACTGTTTACCCTTTCTAATCCAGTAGCTTGTTCGTCCCTTAGAACAGTTTTCTCCCTTAACCTAGCCTTCTTTCGAGCCGTCTACTTTTCTAAGGCGTGTGAGACTATTTTTGAATGAGTTTGGCGAGAAAGTGTTGGTTTGGCCCGAGGATAAATTTCATGTAAGTTACGGTTTGCGATTTTCGAATCAGATAGGGTAGGTGGGAGCTTGATTGTGGGTATGGGGTTGGTTCTGAGAAAAACTTGGAGAAAGATGAAAGAAAAAGGGTTAAAGGTTTTAGGAGAGGCTGAAAGTAAGCTAATCTGAGTAAAGGATTTTGGGGGTATGCTAAGAAAGAACCAGGGAAAGAAAGGCAAAAAGCCTAATGTACAGGAAGAAAACCTGAGCTGAGAATGAAAAACCCACTAATCCTTTAGAATCTTAAGAACCTCTCTTAGAAAAGAATAAGAAAAAGAGAATGAGTTTGATCCAAGAAAAAGAGTTCAAGGCAGAAAAATGATTGCTAGGGTAGAAATAGGATGCTTTTCTGGGTAGAACTAGGAGGGTTAAGATCACTTGTATCATCAGTAGATGATAATCGATCCTTGTATGCATAGTTGGTTCTTACCTTTAGATTCTGCTGAAGCTCATTCCTTTTCTTGAGAGATCCTGTTTTGAATTGATCAAACCATGTAAAAGGGACCATTTTGTCTCTTAACCTTACCCTAAATGAGTTCATTGAATATGCATAACTTGATTCATGGTTTTCGCTTAAATTGAATGTTAAAGGGAATGATAGATTTGAATGCATGTCAGATTGAGACTGTTCAAATTGCTGTGAAGATGGCTAAAGTTTTTAAGTAAAGTTCTAACATCTTGCATTCTAGAATTAGCAACTTGGACATTGAGATCATCTGTTTTATCAGCATGTTTTGGTTCTGAATCCCACCTTCAAACCTCTCCTCCATATTTATCTGTTTGCGAGGCAAGCAAAGACTAAGTTCGGGAGTGATATGTCGTGTTTTACATGGTCGAGCATGCATTTATCTTCCATTTAGCCTTGTCTAATAGCATATTCTTGACATTTATCTCCAGTTTTACATACTTTGAGTGTTTTGCATTAGATTGCATACATATGCATTTGGTCAGACGTACATTCACGAGGAGATGGAGTCAAATGGAGAAAGAGGAGAGTCTGGTTGATTATGCACTCGACCATGGAGGTCGAGTGGAGCACAAAGTAGACGCTGAAGCAAGCTCGACGAGGAAGCTCGAGCAGGAGGTCGAGCTCATCCTAAAATGCCATCTTGAAATCGAAGGCCAAAGCAGTCGAGCCGCTGGTCGAGTCCTAAAAAATGCAATCTGGAGTTTTCTAACCTAGCTCGACCAAGCCAGGTCGAGCGCCATAAAAATGCCATCTTCAAGAATTTCGCCCATCTCCTAGACTTGTATTTGTCGCTGTAGCTACTAAACTATAAATACCTATTGTCTCCTGGATATTTAGATGATCGGCTGATTTTTTTTCTCTTCTTCCTAATCTTGTTCTTGCTTTGTAATCAATTTTCTAGTAATTCGCTTTGTATTTGTGTTTGATTCTTAGATTTTCGTTTACTTCTTAATCTATCTATTTATGCAAGTTTTATGACTTGGTTTGTGTTCATGATGTTCTTCATGGGCTGTGAGTAGTTTTAAGGTTCTTAAGGATGGGATAGATTAAGAATCTTACTCTCTAGGTGGTGTAAGATTACTTGATTTTCTTTCTGATTAGTATTATTAATGCTAGTTCCTCTCATCAATGGAATTAGAACTTAGGCATTTCCACACCCACCAAGTGTTCGATGAAATGCCTGAACCAACTAATTCCAGAGATTTACATTCTTAGCCTAACAGATTGGTTGTCTAGGGTGTTCATTAGCTTTAATAGACTGAATCTTAATGTTTGCAAGGTTAGATTTCGCTAAAGAGATTTAGGTCCGAACTAGCTTAGCTTGTTATCATGAGAATGAATTTGTGAGTTTAGTTTATAGGAATCTCTGTTTGAGTATGTTAAACACCTAGATAGATTAAGAGGAAACACTAATCAATAACCCCATCCAGGAGCTTTTGTTTAATTGATTGAACTTTGTTTCGCATTGCTAGCTTCGTTAGTAACCATTGTTCGCAGCTTTCGCTTAACTCCTAATGCTTTCAATTATGGTTAGATTGTTAATCTCATGATCTATTGCTGGACTTAATTGATTTGATTGCATCCTTTCTGTTAATAGCTCACCCATTTGGATTGACACCTTTTTGTGCTACAATGACAATGCATTAGGGAATTGACCCATATCAGTTTGACTTATATCAAATAGCTTATATCAATTTGGCGCCGTTGCCGTTTGGGTGTTGTTTGTTACATTTAGAATTTCAAATCATTGATCAAGTTCTTTTACGCTACTCTGTTACTCACCTGTGTTTCCTTCATTGTCTTTCGCATCTCGTGTACTTCTACGCATTATCTCGACCGATTACATTAGACTCGACCAACCAGCTCGACCAGCCAGGTCGAGTCAAGCCATCGAGTCTGCTTTTTCACCTGCATGCAAACGAGATCGAAGGGAAACCAGATAGGCTCTGCAGCCTCACCAAGATCAATGGAGTCAGTGAAGATGGTTTCAAGCTGAGACTCTTTCCATTCTCTCTTGGTGACAAAGCCCATATGTGGGAGAAGAATCTACCTCATGGCTCCATCACTTCATGGGATGACTGCAAGAAAGCTTTCCTTGCCAAGTTCTTCTCCAATGCTTGAACAGCTCGCCTCCGGAATGAGATATCCGGATTTTCTCAGAAAGATGGGGAGACCTTCTACGAATGCTGGGAAAGATTCAAAGGCTACACCACTCAATGTCCTCACCATGGTTTCAGCAATGAGTCCCCACTTAGCACTCTATATAGAGGAGTTCTCCCAAAGGTCAGGATGCTTCTTGATACAGCTAGCAATGGCAACTTCCTTAATAAATATGTCGATGAAAGCTGGGAACTTGTGGAGAACCTTGCTCAATCAGAGGAAACTACACTGCGGAATATGACCGAAGCATGAGGGAAAGTGTCGATTCTGAGGAAAGGACTAGAAAGGAAATCAAAGCCTTGAATGCCAAATTGGATAAACTCTTACTTAGCCAACAGAAGCATGTTCACTTTGCAAGTGAGAATACAGTCTTCCAGGTTCAAGATGGGGAGGATACTGGTATGGAAGAGGTCAGCTATGTTCAGAATCAGGGAGGCTACAACAAAGGTTTCAATAACTACAAGAACAACCCCAATCTCTCATATCGGAGCACCAATGTTGCTAACCCTTAGGATCAAGTCTACCCACCTCAGCAACAACCGAATCAGTCCAAGCCTTTTGCCGTTTACAACTAAAATCAGGGTTTTGTTCCTCAGCAGCACTACCAGAGCAGCCATCCGCAACAGGGAGTCATGGGTCCACCACCTGGTTTTGTACCTCACCAAGCTCAGCCTTCTCCTACTCCGGATCAACAGATGACGACCATGCTGCAACAAATTCTTCAGGGTCAGGCAGTTGGTGCGATGGAAGCAGCTAAGAAATTTGGTGAAATCAACACCAAGATGGATTACACCTACAATGATCTCAACAGCAAGATTGAGACATTGCATCCAAGATTAAGTTCATGGAGGGAAGAAGCGCATCCACTACACCACATATTGGCCAGCTTCGGAAAAGCAATCCAAACCCAAAGGACTTAGCTCACATCAATCCCATCACCTTAAGAAGTGGAAGGGAGTTACGAGAGGAAGGACCATTTAAGATCACGAGGAGAGGTGAAGTCGAAGATGGGGAGGATTTGAATTGCAAAGAAGACCATTCGGCCCGGCTCGACCACCCGATGGTCAGGCTCTCCCGCTTGAAAACCGGTTGTTCTAGAAAAAAAAGAACTTTGTTCTGCCTCACCAATACTTCCTTTCCCATAAAGATTTAAAGGACCTAATGGAGTATAGAAATTTTTTGACAAACACATGTGAGCGAGATTAGGATGCCTGCTTGGATGCCTTTTCACTTTATACCTCCATATCGAAGTTTTTGAAAGATGCGTTGAAAAAGCAAATGAAATTCAAGGTATGGTGGTCTTGACAAAAGAATTGCATTATACATGAGAGAGTTGTCGAAGGCTACGTGACCTGGTTTGTTCCTTTTGCCATGCTTTCTTTGGTCCACTGATTTTCAAGAAATGCCTTTGTGATCTTGAGCATCTGTCAGTCTCATGCCAACTCTTGATTCTTAAGAGGTTGAGGTTCAGTCATTCTGACAAGCCTTGACATCTCTTTGGTCCTGCCGATAGATCTATTAGAACCTCATGGCATCTACAAGACACACCTCTGAGGTTGGGCTGGAAATACCAGTTCGTGCTGGAGATGGATGAAGAACAGAGAGACCTCTGATTAGGAAGATCTTTCTTAGCTCAGCTGGGCTTGATGTTCGAAAGGAAAGATTGATCTTAATCTTGGAAAGCGACTTCAAAGATGACATTCGGCATCAAAGATACAATGAGGAAACCCTGATAGAAGGGCATATCTTTTATATTGAAGAAATGGATCAACTGGCGATGAACTACTAGAGGAGCTTAATGAAGAAGATCACCTTCAAACTGCCTTGACAAAAGAAAAGATGGGTATATCCACAATGAAACCTTGGGGTATGAGATGATATTGGACTCGCAAAGAATATAAGTTGAAGTCTTTGAAGATCTGATTGGAGTTGTTGAAAGAGGTTTTAGCTTGCATGCTCGACCAACCGCTCGGACGCCAGGTCGAGCCAGCCTCGTCGACTCGACCAAGGCACTCGATCCCAGGTCGATTCAAGCTTCCATGGCGATTGGAATTCAGAACTCAAAGCTTGGTAGACCTCAAACCACTTCCTAAAGAGCTGGTACGCTTTTCTAGGATATCCATACCCAATCATAGTCAATGATAAGCTTAGTGATGATGAGTTGAATTTGTTATTATGAATTGAGGAAGTTTAGAAATATGATACTGGATGATATTAAAGGAATTTCACCTAGCACTGTCTCCTTAAATTCACCTTGAAAATGAATCATATGCTAGCATTGAACGGAAAGATTGAACCGAATTTGAAAAGAAGTAGTTAAGAGAAATCCTTAAGTTGATAGAAGGCATAATCTATCTTATATCGATAGTACTTGGTTTCTCTACATGCATTGTGTTCTGAAAGGGGGTATAAGCATTTATAAGAAATAATAAAAGATGAGCTCATACCCACAGAACTATCATGGTCAGGATGTGTATAGATTCTGAGAAAATTAAATCTTGCATCAGAAAGGATCATTTCCCTGCCATTCATTGATCAAATGTTAGAAATGCTTGCAAATCATCCTTATTCTTGTTTCTTAGATGGGTATATGGTTTCTTTCAATTCCTACAATCGATGATCAACTACTTTCACCTTGCATATGGAACATTTGCTTATAGGAGAATACACTTTGGTCTTTGTAATGCACTGCTACTTTTCGAGATGTATGACTTATATTTGAATCTAATTAAGGAGACTGTGGAGGTATGATATATAATATTTCTTGCGAACTATCATGTCATTGTAGCACAATAAGGTATCAATCCAAATGTGCGATAATTAGCAAGGATGCAATCAAACATTTAAGTCAGCCAAGCAAGCAATAAGATGTGAAACTATCACTACAAGTAGAAGCAAGCGGACTGACAGCAAGCGAAGCAGCGAGCAATAACATAGCGATAGCTACTTGAGAAACTGAAAGGCAATGAGCAATCAATCAAATAAGAAAGCTCCAGGATGGGGTAATTGACTTGGTGTATCTCACTAGATGGTTTAACAAACTTTCAATCATATCTGACATTAAACTCATAACATCAGTTCATTCCCATGATAAATAACCTCAGGCTAATCTGTTCAGACCTAATCATGCGAAATCTAGCAAGGCATTGAAATCGGTTTAATAAAGCAAAACACTAGCAAAACTAATCCTTAGAGATATAATCTGAATTAGTTCGATCGGCATTTAAATGAAACATTTCGGACATTGGAAATATCTGGTTCTAATTCAATTGATCAGGTAATTAGCATTAAGAACAACTTAGGAAATTAAACAATTTTACAAAACCACCTAGGAGACTAAAACCTGTACTTTCGAGACCATGAAGAACGCAATCCTGACGAAATCAAATAATTTGCATAAGTAAAAAAGATAAAGGAGAAGAATAGATAATTGAAAGTTCAAACAAATACTCAGTAGATTTAAAGTTACAGGATCCGAAACAAGAGCAGATGAGCAAAACTTAAAATCCAGTTCTTTTGTTAGCGATTATAAATTATTTATCTTAAGATAGAAACCACAAATCGCAAAAACAAAATAAATTTAATTTTTGGGGCACTCGACCATGGGTGGTCGAGTTATTAACTGGGCTAAATTTCAAGATTGCATATTTATTCTTCAGATAGTATCGACCATGTGGTCGAGCTGGCTCAAGCTTCAGACTCACACTTTATACTTGGCTCGATCAGTGGACTCGACCATGGTGGTCGAGCAGACTTGAGACTCCAAGATTGCATTTTCTTGAAGCTCGACCTCCTCGAGCCCCTTGGTCAGTCAGGCTGAAAATCTTAAAATTGGTAACTTTCTGGCTCTGCACAGTCGAGCTAGTTGGTGAGCAGATTCAAACTGTAAAGCAGGCTTCTTTTCTGCTCCTTTTGACAGCATCTTCAATACTCCTTGAATGTACCTGATAAAGCTCCAAAATACAAAACATCTGTCTAATGCAAAACACTCTAAGTATGCAAAATTAGAAACAAATGCTGAACATCTATTAAGCAATAAATGGGTGATAAATACATCTTTAAAACCATGTAAAATATAGACATATCAAGGTATTCATGGATGATTTTTCGTGTATGGCTCCTCTTTCTCCTGTAGCTTGTTGAATCTTTGCAGGAGTGTTTACTGGGTGTGAGGAGACAAATCTGGTTCTGAATTGGGAGAAATGCCACTTTATGGTCGAGAAGGGATTGTCTTGAGAACTGGATGAGATAAGGTGGATAAAGCTAAGGTTGATGTGATGATGCATTCTGACCACCTAGCGTCGGGGATATCGGTTTTAAGGACATGCTGGTTCTGGCGTTCAAATGATTTCTCAAAAATAGCTAGACCACTCAGTAGATTGTTGTGCAAGGAGCAAGAGTTCATCTTTGATTCTGAGTGTTTGAGGGCTTTCCAGCTGATTAAGGAAGCTTTGGTCACATCTCCAATAGTCCAAGCTCCAAACTAGGACTATCCGTTCGAAATCATGTGTGATGCCTCGGTTATGCTGTAGGAGCTGTTTTTGGTCAAATGATAGAAAAGAAACTGCATGTGATATACTATGCAAACTCATGTAATTTTAACTGTTATACTAAAAATCTTATTATAAAGTAAATTTAAAAGAATATTATAAGGTTTCAAACTCACACATAAAATAAGATTCATAGTTGGTTCCATTGAAATTCAACATAATATTTGCATAAAATTGCAAGAAAACTTACTAAACTTTCTAAAAAAATCATTTATCAATTAATCCGTGTATGATACAGGTCCTAATCTAATAAATATATATATAAACAAAATACTTTTAAGAGAGAAAGCATATCCTCATATTACCTTCCTTATAAAATAAGGTTGTAAGCTCTTTAAGTTTAGAATTTTGCACGAACACATGTATCTTAACATATGGTTTCTTATGACATGCTTATCTCCTATATATCAAATATTTTTTTATATACCAAGTATTATTTTGAAGTGTTTTTTTTTAACTCATTTAATACTCAAAATCTGAATTATATACTCAGTTAATAACATATACGAAACGTACATTAACCGAATTAAAAATCTTTGTCTTTCTCTTTGTAATATATTTGTGGATTATTTAGATTTGGAGATTTTCAATTTTTTAAAAAAATATTTAGGTGTATAGGTTAATTTTCTTAACTTTCAGGGTTAGAGAAACAAACAAATAACTGTATAAACACTGGAAATATCTTCGTTAAAATCCGATTACGAGATCTCTAAAATGGATACCGCAGTTCAGACTTTGAGCATTGACATGGAAATATCGTCTCTTTCGAACTTCGATTCACAACAAAAACGTGGTACCCATGCCGATATCTCCTCGAAGTTTATGTGGATCCTCTCATCCAATCTCAATCTTAAGCGGATGGAGATCCAAGTGGTATGTAGCCTGTCAATTTGATCCGCATCCACGAGTCCGGTTTGATCTACTCGGGGTGAGTTCGACCTAAATAAAAAACTATTTTTTGCGGGTTTGCGAGCAGTTCAAAATTTAGCGGGTTAGAGTTACCGTGAGACCATGAGTTTTAATTCACTAAAATTTGTATTTGGGTTTGGGCAGCGTATGGCCCATGTGTAATTATAAAAAAAAATATATCGAACGTGGTCAAATACTCACCACACTCTTGCTCTCTCAATCTCTCTCGGACCCTCTCAAATTCTGAAAGCTCAAAAGCTTATTGGCTGGAGCAATTTTTCTTCACTTCTCATATTCGGATCCGTGGTAGATTTCACAACCCATGATGCTCTCATCCATTTCTTATATCCGATTTAATTCTTTTTGTGAGGCTCTGAGAAAATACTGGATTCGTTTAACAAATACTTGATTTCATTTGGTTTTTTCTTTCATCTTGAGGTTTGATTAGTGAAGATACCTGTTAGTTTTTCTACTTTTGATTTGATCCGTTTGTTATTCGAATTTTGATGAATTGAAAATTGTTCTTAGGAAGTCAATGCCGGTTGCGGGTTTGTTGGTTTTGCCCTCATTTTTTGTTTTGGGGTAACTGGTAGTTTATGGGATAGATTTGCTGAATAAAATCCGACTTTATGTGGACGGGTTCGGTTAGCAAAATATTCTTAAAATCGCAGGTTGGCGATTGGTCGGGATCGATCCGCTTCAGAATGATACTTTTATTTAATACTAAATATTAAAAAAATTTAATTGTATTTTCTTATTAAATATCTATTTATTTTGAAAAATATATTTATATATATATGTGAATATGTGTGTGAAGTCGAAAGATATAATTTAATATTAAAATAAACAAATATATATGAAAGACATAGTTTTATATTTTCTTTTTAAAGTTTCATATTTTATAAGCTAAAAGTATTATATTTTTTGTATGAATACAAGATGTAATATGTGATATATCTTTAATTTGATATAAGTCAAGACTGATATGATCATTCCACAATGCTTTGTCATTTTGCAGAAGGTGTCAATCAAATGGGTGAGCTGTTAACGAGAAGGGATGCGATCAAACCAATTAAGTCAAGCAATAGATCACGAGATTAACAATCTAACAAGCGATAACTAAAAACACTACGGAAACTAATATGGAGACTTGAAGCGATGATTGCCTATAAGCTCAGAAGCAAGCGAGCAAATCATAAAAATCAATCAATTAAGCGAAGCTCCTGGATGGGTGTTATTGATTGGTGTTTCCTCATAATCTACCTAGGTGTTCATACTCATACAGAGCTGTTCTACCTGACAATAAACTTCAGTAGCTAAATTCATTCTCATGACAGATAGACTATAGCTAGTTCCAGAACATAAATTTCTCTCGAAATCTAACTGTAGGGCATTAAGATCCGATCTATTAAAGCCCGATAAACACCTAGACAACTAATCTCTTAGGCTAGAATTTAAATCTCTGGAATTAGTTAGTTGGGCATTTCATCAAACACTTGGTGGGTGTGGAAATAACTAAGAATCAATTGATCAGAGAGAAATTAGCATTAATAACACTAATCCAGAAGGGAAATCAAACAATCTACACTTAAACCACCTAGGAGACTAAGATTTCACATCTAATTTATCCCATCCTCAAGAACCCTAAAGACTACTCACAGCCCATGAAGAACATCATGAACACAAACCAGTCGTAAAACTTATAAATAGATAGATTAAGTAAACAGAAAGACTACTAAGAAACAAACACAAATACAAAGTAGAATTACTAGAAAATTGATTACAAAGCAAGAACAGGTTTAGGAAGAGAGAAAAACCCAGCAGATCATCCTTTGTCCAATGGATAATACAGAGTATTTATAGGGTTTGGGAAAACCCTAGCTCGCTAAAAGACAAAAAAACTTAATTCGGAGGTGGACTCGAACAGGGGGTCGAGTGCTTGGGTCGAGTCCAGCAAAAAATCTTCAAGACGGTAATTTTATGGTGGACTGTTTGAAGAATCCCATGTAAACAAACTATCTCTTTGAAGAACAAGGAAACTGTTTGAGTAGCATAGTTGATCTTGGAATAAGGGATAAAATGAGCAATCTTAGAAAATCTATCCACCAGCACAAAGATTGAATCCTTATGCTGAATTTTTGGTAACCCTAACACGAAATACATAGAAATATCTACCCATGGCTTTGTAGGAACAGGTAGAGGTTGGTAAAAAGACTGTGAGGTTGCACTCTTGACTTAGCCCTCTTGCACTCAAAACACCTACCACAATAATCCATGACCATTTTCTTCATCCTTTGCCAATAGAAGTGCTCTTTCAAAGTGCTCAAAGTTTTCTCAATCCCAGTGTCTCATCAACGCGCCTCCATGAGCTTCTTTCAATAACAACTCTCTCATGGAACTTCATGGGATGTATAGTATTTTCTCCTTGAACAAGAACCCCTCATGCAAGTAAAAATTAGTATAGGATCCAGCCCCATATCTCACAAAACTTTCTTTCAAATCCGGATCTTTGATATTGGTCAATTTGATATAAGTCAACTGATATGGGTCAATTCTACATGCTCTTGTCATTGTAGCACAAAATGTCAATGGGTGAGCTATTAACCAAAAGGATGCAATCAAATCAATTAAGTCAAGCCAGCAGATCATGAGATTAAAAGGATGTATCAAAGGATGTCATCATGTCATGTAACACTGAAGGTGTCAATCCAAATGGATGATACAAGGATAGTCAAACCAAATGTCAAGCCAAGCAGTGGATCATGAGATCAACAATCTAATAGAACTATAATTGAAAGCAAATACGAGCTAAGCGAAACTAACGAAGCGCTGAAATTCAATCAAAACGAAGCTCCTAAGGATGGGGTTATTGATTAGTGTATCCTCTTAATCTACCTAGATGTTTAACATACTCAAACAGAGCTACTCCCTAGACAATAAACTCATCAGTAGCTAAATTCATTCTCATGACAAATAACCTCGCTAAGCTAGTTAGACTAAATCTCTCTGAAATCTAACTAGGCATTAAGATCCAGTCTATAAAGCCATAAACACCTAGATAACTAATCTCTTAGGCTAGGAATGTAAATCTCTGGAATTAGTGTGTTATGGCATTTCATCAAACACCTTGTGGGTGTGGAAATACCTAAGTCCTAATTTCAATTGATCAGAGAGAAATTAGCATTAATAACACTAATTCAGAAGGAAATCAAACAATCTACACTTAAACCACCTAGGAGACTAAGATTTCACATCTAATTTATCCCATCCTCAAGAACCCTAAAGCTGGGACTCGAGTGCCGGGGAGTTGGGTGGTGGCTGGACTCGAGTTAGGACTCGAGTGCACAGTCTGCTCCAAAGTCGCCTTTGGTTCCACTCGAGTCCCTTCGAGTGCTTGGTTTCTCTCCTTCTTCATACTCTCCATTTGGCCTCAACATCTCCAACGTTCCTTGAATGTACGATACTCAAATACAATAAATGCATCTGCTGCATCTAAAATGCAGACAAGTGACATGAAATGGTAAGAATATGCTATGAGACAAAACTAAATGGATGATAAATGCATTCTCAAAACATGTAAAATATAGACATATCAATATGAAAAGATTAAAAAACGAATTACCAAAGAAAAAACATATTTTCTTTCAAACATTATTATTTTAATTTCACTAAGAATAATATATATATGTGTGTGTGTGTGTGTGCAAGACATAATTTCATATTTATTTTTTTTAAATTCCATTTTCTATAAAATAAAATGTATTATATTTTTGTATGAATACATGATGTAATAAAAAAACGAATTAACAAAAGAAAAACATATTTTTTCAAAATTTATACTCTGGAATTTCAAAAAATTCTAAAATATTTTGGATTAATCATGTCATCATTAGTTTTTATTTTTTCCAATATGTTTTAAATCTTTAGAGGAGAAGGTGAAAAAGAAAAAGAAAAAGAAGAAATAGAAGGAATTCATGATGAAGATGAAGGTAAGTCTTATGTAATCCTAATTCTTTTTGTTGAGCAAAAGATGAAATCATTTAGGTAGAAGAGAATGTGAGCAGTATCGTGGAGGTGGAAGCGGTGTTTATTGTCATTGCTCTCATGAACATAGTTTTGTTGGACCACAACATAACTGCAATCATTTTCTCTAGACTTCGGATTGTCTTTTTTTGGTTATTTCCTTGGTTAATAGTTTCTTCTATTGGTTTGAATCTTTTTCTTTGAATTGTTTGTGGATTGTTTTCTCATATATAAACTTCGAAGATGCAACCAAAAGTGATCTTTTACGTACCGACAAAAGTCGCAAAATAAAAAACAATTTCTGAAAAACTTAATTGCAATTATTTTAGGAAGGTGTGGACGATGATGATGAAGAAGATGGTAGCGATGTATATAAGGATGAACATGCTTTTAAAAAAAAGAAGAAGAGGATGAGGACGAGGAAGAAGAAGACGAAGCGAAAGAATACGATAAGGACGACTAATACAGGATGCAACATTGGCAAATGAAGACTGAAGACTGAAGAACAGAGCCAATAGTTATCAGACGCGTGGCAAGCTTATGGTGCGAGGAGGAAGAACAGAGCCTATCATGGATGAGCACGTGTCATGCTTTTATTAGTAGATTCTTAAATTTGTTACGACTGTGTTTGTTTGTTATTTTCGAATTGTTTGATGCATCACATATATGTGAATCATCTGAGTAACATTGTCATTATCGAACATTATCAATTGAAATCTTATTTTCTCTCTTTGAATCTCTCTCTCGTGTTCATCGAAGCTTCCTGAAGCTTCGATTGTTCCTCATTATTTTTCTCTTGGTTTGTTCTTCTTCTTCAGGTCGAGTTGCAGGTGGGAAGCGGATTCATGTTTTCTGAACACTAATTCGAATATACAGAGACATACAACTCTCTGTATCAGTGGTATCAGAGCTTAACGACTTCGTATTTGAGCAGCAATGGTGGAGATGCGATCTATGGGGAAGGAAACTGCGGTGGATCATGTTGGAGATTTTGTTTCGGAAGAACGGTTTGATACAGAAATCAGCAGGATCGGTACATCTATGAAGTATATCTTGTATCTGTTGCACAAAAACGATGCTCACTGGGAAGGAATGAACAACGAGTCTGATGATGGGAATCGATATGCTGCTGGTACTTCAATCAACAATGGAAATCAGAATAATGGACCAGATCTCTGCAGAGGTGGATATCAAGATAACAATCGGGACTACTTTGCTGTAACTCGTATGGTTAATTTGGATTTTCCTAGATATGATGGTAGTGAAGTTAGAGACTGGTTGTTTAAGGTGGATCAAATGGATGGAACTCCTGAATATCATAAGTTTAGGATGGTTTCAATTCATTTAGATGGTGAAACAGCTACTTGGCACCAATCTTTTATGAAAATTGATCTTGGGAGGAGAATTAATAGGAACTAGGAAGCTTATAAGATAGAGGTGTTGGAAAAGAGGAGCGGTTTGAATTAAGATGAGTTGCTATGCTTATGGTGAAGTACATGAAGTACATTAGAGATAATTCCGCTTCCACTAAGACGAAAAGCAGTAGCACAACAATGACACAAAGTACAAGTTCACTCTCCTTATCTTTATTGTTTTTCTTTATGATTTCTTCACTATGCTTAGCTTTTGTTTGTTTGAGGACAAACAAATGATAAGTGTGGGGGAGTTGATAACAGTAATATTTACATGATTTTATGCATTCATATATGATAGTTTCGTACAATATAGTTAGCATTTAGGATAGTTTTAGTGCATTTGCATATGTTTATGTATTTACAGGTACTTAGAGCAAAACTTACGTGTTTAAAGTGTTTTGGAGCCTTCATCAGCCATACAGACGTTGGAATTACTTGTTTGGGCTAAAAACATCACGGAAAGCTATCTCAGAAGCTTCATGGAGGGAGCATCGACCGTAGCATCGACCATGCTTGGTCGATGCAACCCTAGGAGCAACCAGCGACTAAGAAAATCGACTAGGCTGGGTCGATGCTGGAGCATTCACATTGACTAAGGGCATCGACCATACACGGTTGATGGTGAGTTATCCGAGAGAAAAGGAAACTTTCGATTCTACACGATCAAGATAAGGCAACCTTGTGATTTCGGTCTGGAAGCTTCTAGAAGGTTTAGGGGCACGAATTGGCTTGTTCCAAAGCTCAAGTACTATATATACACATGTAATACTCATTAGAAAAGGGTTCCACACTTTTGAGAACCACCACTTAAAGAGAAAATCTTACAAACTCTTTGTTTTTTAAGTTTTGTTTATGATATTGCTTTAGTTCTTCTTCTTATTGCTTTTACTTTATTCATAGCTTTTTTTTATTGTTTATCATGTCTTCCTACTCATATCCTACCGTCACCCTCCGAAGTATGAGTGAGTAGATCCTTTAGATCTAGGGTGGAGATCGATGATGGGATCTATCTTTTAGGATTCGATATGTTCGTTTGTTTTTAATCGATCTAGCTACTCTAGTATGCAGTCTTAATGCTAAGTATTCTCTTACGGGAGATGTTTAAGTATACAACCGAATCCAGTAGGTGTGGTTGTGTTAATCGAATCTCTTAGCACCACGAGAGTGGGTTAAAACTTCAGATTTGCATATTAGGAAGTATTAGCTATGGTCGAGTTGTTGTTTGATAGAGAAGCTCGATGCTAGTCTAGATAGAGCCTAGTTAGATTAAGATCTCAGAAATACATCGTCACGAGAGTGAGATTGTATTCTAGAAATAGATCTATAATTCACTCTTCGTCTTAGACATGTTGTAACATAGTTAATTCATGGATTGGTGTGACAGCCCCCAAACGATGTGTCTTTCACACATAAGAGTAATCAATGAGGATTTGTAATGATGAAGTCGCCACGAGTGTCGACATGTGATAAAGATACCACGAGAGTGGACTAGTCTAACTTCGATATCCCTAGATTGACAAATACAAACTTATTAAATAGAACATGAATCCTAAGTATAGACTCTTTCAAACGTTCCCATTCACCCCTGGAATTATATATCTTATTATCGTTTACACGTTTATTTCGTTGCACGTTATTTATCGTTTATTTAGTTATTAAATTATATTCGTTTATAGTTCATCGCACATTATTTATTTATTTGCTTTTAATTATTTACTGTTAATTTAATTATTGTTTATTTATTTTATGCATTTTAGGATCTAGAAACCAATTCCCAAAACTCTATAACTTGCCTAGATTAGATTCATTCCTACATTCTCTGTGTAATTATTCTCAGTCTCTATGGATCGATCCCGATTATACTACAATGGTATTTAACCGTGTACTTGCGGTCACATCGGGTTAAACTCTCGAAACTACTCTCTAATATCGCTCGGGTAAAATCTGAGGGAGAGGTAACAATCTTCCCTTCCATATTTCGACCCAAAAAATAGTCCGATCACTCCCACTAATTAATAGTCCTAAGAAAAAATCAGTGCTATATGGAAACGGATTTCCGTATGAAACAGATATTTGAAAAAATAAATAGAATGGAATGAAACAAGAAATGGGATGGAACAATGTAAGAGAGGTTGTGACGAAAATTGTGCTCATATGTCTGACCGTTCCAATTTAGCGTGGTTAAAAAATCTGAAAACCATTTATAATTCTATAAATTATATCAACCAATATATGGTTTGAATTAATTTATTCTTAAATGACAATTATTACATCCAAAAAAAAACTTAAAACCAAAAAAAAAATCTTTATTTATCAATCTTAAAAATTATCTAAAAACGTTTTTCACTACTTTGGATTTTTTTTCCCGAAAAATGTGTACTTTTATTATTATTTGAAATTATTATAGTATATAAAGTCAGGGTGTTAAATGAGAAAAAAGGAGTTGATGTACTAGTTTCTTCATTTGGTCAATGCGAGGAAGTTGCAATGATGGGATAAGTATTGAGTGGCGGCTAAAACCCTAAAGACTTTCATAGTTTTGCCATAAAGACATATTTTGTAACTTTCTAATTGTCACGACGTTGATCTTTTCAAAACTCCCGTGACTCACCTCATAATAAATTAAATTAATGTAACTTCTATGACCGATGCACTGTTGAAGTAAAATTAGCAAATATATCACAAACATAGAACGTTATGTTTTATCTCATTAACATCTCTGGGTGAACGCTCTAGGCGTGTGAACTCATAATAAAAATTGAATTAATGTAACTATGACCGATTTGACCATGCTTTCGTTGTTTATACAAAAGATGAACTGTTGAAGCATAAAATAATTAGCAAATATATTACAACGTAGGACGTTCTCTCATTAACATCTCTAGGTGACTAGAAGAACGCTCCAGGCGTATATAACTCATGATCAACGAGACCTAATACTATTTCACAAATACAAAACTTAAAATTCAATTAGAAAAAAATAGTATTCAAGTGACACACCAAGAAACCCAAAACTTGTGAAGTTGATTTTGTTAGAACAAAAATATCATTGTAGTTTTGTTATAAAAGCGTTGACATGGTCTTAATGCGAAAGAAGAAAAGAGGTTCACGTAAAGTCCATTTTGTCAACAAAGCAAAAATTTAAGAACCAATCAGATTAGAATTCAAACTTCAAACCAAACGAACGAAGCTATGCAAGTTCATCTGACGAGTGAATATCCTAAGAATAAAGACACGGTCTTAAATTTGACGAGTGAATATCTTAAGAATGAAGACACAGTCTAACTTTGGACCAGCAGCCGCTTGTGTCCTATAAATACATAGAGTTTATTAACCCCTCATAATATCTCACAACCAAAGTTTTATCTCCTCAAGTAACAATACATCGATAACAATAACTATCAATAATTCAATACATTGCTTTGCTTTTTCTGTAAGATGCAAATGGATAGCCCGAAATCACCTCTTCAACCTCCGACCTATGGAAACTTAGTAACAATCCTCAGCATCGACGGTGGTGGCATTAGAGGGCTTATCCCTGCAGTTATCCTTGGTTTTCTCGAGTCCGAACTTCAGGTATATATGTGCTACCTAACTATACATATATTATGTTTATAACATTATTCTTATTTTAATTCGACACATATACATGGATGCATAGAAATTGGATGGAGAAGAAGCAAGGCTTGCAGACTACTTTGATGTAATGGCGGGGACAAGCACCGGTGGTCTGGTGACAGCCATGCTCACCGCTCCTAACAAGGAAGGCCGACCCTTGTTTGCAGCCTCCGAGATCAAAGAATTCTATCTTGAGCAGTGTCCAAAGATCTTCCCTCAAGATCATTTCCCATTCTCGGCCGCCAAAAACCTCGTGAAATCCTTGACTGGTCCTAAATATGACGGTGAATACCTTCATCAACTTATCCACGCTAAGTTGGGTGATACAAAGTTGACACAAACACTTACCAACGTTGTCATTCCAACGTTCGATATCAAGCATCTTCAACCTACTATCTTTAGTAGTTACGAGGTTTGTTTAGCTTGTTCGTAGTTGTGAAGTTACGATATATTATATAAACAATACTTTGGTATAATATATATGATTATATTATAGGTGAAAAACAATCCTCTCAAGAACGCAACCCTTGCTGACATTGCCATCTCAACTTCAGCAGCCCCGACGTACTTGCCTGCCCATTTCTTCAAAACTGAAGATTCAACTGGAAACTTTAGAGAATACAATCTTATTGATGGTGGAGTTGCAGCTAACAACCCGGTAAATTTCTAGAGATCAGATTTATGTCGCAATAGGGTTTCTATACGATGAAAATCAACATTTATGGACTTATATCTTAAAAATAATTGAATTATTCCTTTATAACATGAAAACACAAGCATAGCCTATATTTTATCATTTTTTTAGTATGGAATTTCATATAATAATTCATATGGAAATATTTCATAGAAGTCTTGAATAATATATCTGGTTATATGTCAAGTATAGGCTTTGCTGGCAATTGGGGAGGTAACAAACGAGATCACAAGAGGGAGCAGTGATTTTTTCCCTATAAGACCAAATGATTATGGAAGGTTTCTTGTGCTTTCGCTTGGAACCGGTAATCATAAAGCGGAAGAGAAATTCAATGCAAAAGAAGTAGCTGGTTGGGGAGTGTTGAGTTGGTTAACACATGACAACTCTACACCTCTCATTGATGCTTTCACGCAAGCTAGCTCCGACATGGTTGATTTTCATCTCTCTGCCGTGTTTCGAGCTCTTCATTCTGAAGCCAACTACATTCGTATCCAAGTATGAAGATCAGCTCATTAAGTAGTTTTTCTTTCTTTGTCATAATTCCTAAGATATGGGTTTCATAATATAGGATGACACATTAATTGGGGATGCTTCTTCTGTTGATATCGCTACTGTCGAGAATCTTGACATTCTCGTCAAGACCGGAGAGGAACTACTCAAGAAACATGTTGCAAAAGTCAACCTAGACTCGGGTTCTAACGAAAATGCTTATGAAATGACAAATGAAATCGCTCTTATAAAGTATGTGACATAAAATTTGCATTTGATAGCTTTATTCATTCCCATTTACGTGATTAAAAATATTTAATAATTATATTAATTTTTTGGCTGTGAAGGTTAGCAGGAATACTTTCAAAAGAAAAGAAGATCCGAGACATGCGATCACCTCATGCAAAAGCGCCAATTAGGATATAAAGAGATCATTATTTTATTTTATACATTTTTCATGATTTGTTTGTTTCATTAATGCACGTTTGGGTTCTATATTAACAAAAGATTGTGGCTCATTATGGCCACTTGTACATTTGAATAAAGTCTAATGGGAAATGCTAAAATGTTTGGTCTTCTTGAAACATCTTATATATTAAAATATTAGTGGTTTCGTAAAAAAGAAACTCTCTATGTTTAAGCTCACAGTTAAACTTACAATATTATCCTTAAAATAAACTTTGATTTACATCTTCTTTGCGATTAATCAAATTTACAAAATTATCATTGTGAACTTCGCATAACTAGAATAAGCTCTCAAATAACAAAATATATATAATTTATTATAAAAAGTTTGGTCTTTCAAAGTTAATCATTAACATGACCATGATCAAGATACATGTCAATTAATCGATTAGATTATAACACATGTTAAAAATTTGAACTTTCGTTTTTTTAAAATTTTTTGTCAGCTAGTCTATTAGCTATAAAAATCTCTTAATACTGTAAAGAGTAGAATCGAATCTACAACTTAACGATGATTTAGCGGAATGCTTACTTGACTTCGCTAACTTTTTATTTAGCTAAATTGGAAAAATAATAATGAAAAAGAAGTTAATTTGCGTATCTATTTTAAAAAAAAAATTTGCTTTTCTAATCTAAAAAAAATAATATAATAATATTAACATATACTAATTTACATGTGTATATCAAAAAAATTTAAACTTTTTCTTAATTAAAAAAAGACTAACGAAAAAAATATAAATGAATATGATATTAATGGTTGTTGTCTTGCAAAAAAAATCTTGTCGTAAATATACAAATAAAAAGTAGAAAAAAAGAACTGATGTACTTTCCGGGAAAATGTGTACTTTTATTATTATATGAAATTATTATGATAGTAGTTTCTTCATTTGGTCAATGTGAGAAAGTTGCAATGATGGGATAAGTACTGAGTGGCGGCTAAAACCCTAAAAAGACTTTCATTATTTTGCCTTAAAAGATATATTTTGTAACTTTCTAATTGTCACGACGTTGATCTTTCCAAAACTCCCGTGACTCACCCCATAATAAATTGATAAATTGAATTAAAGTAACTTCTATGACCGATTCACTGGTGAAGTAAAATTAGCAAATACATTACAACATAAAACGTTATGTTTTATCTCATTAACATCTCTGGGTGAACGTTCTAGGCGTGTGAACTCATGATAAGGGATCTGAACGATCATAGTATTTCTGAAAAGAACTACTGAAAATACGTAAAAATAAAAATGTCTAGTGACAGACCAAGAAACCCCAAAATTGGTAAATCGATTTCGTTTTTAAAAAAAAATTCATTGTTGTTTTCTTTTGAAAGGGTTGACATGGTCATAAGGGAAAAGAAGACAAGAGGTTCACGAAAATTACATGTTGTCTAAAAAGCAAGAAATCAAGGACCCATCAGATTAGAGTTCAGATAAAACGAACGAAGCTATGCAAGTTATTTTGACGAGTGAATATCCTAAAGAATGAAGATAAAGTCTAACTTTGAAATAGCAGCCACTTGTGTCCTATTTTTGGTTTATGGTCGGTTTGCACCCATGATTTGGTAGCATATCGAACCGGTTTAATTAACTGGTATAAATGGAAAGTTACGTCATTAAGAGACACTAAAACCATTCGTGTCTCTTTATGATATTGGTATTTTGCTATGGTTGATCTTCCTTTGTCTATAAAAAAATATTGCAGAGAGCCATGAAATAAAAACTTTGTGACCATTGACACAGAAAAAATTCTAAAAGAGAGAAAAACGTTTTAGAGAGAGAAACTTTTTAGAGATCAACCAAAAGGACACTTAAACGGTGGCTTGTGATTGATTTTCGTTCGTGATCTCATCTTGTGCTTTCCCTTGGAAGCGGTAATCATAAAGCCGAATAGAAATTCAATTCAAAAGAAGTAGCTCGTTAGAGATTGTTGAGTTGGTTAACACACGAAAACTTTACACCTCTCATTGATGCTTCCATCGAAGCTAGCTTTGATATGGTTGAGAGAATTTTTTATTTCATCCATTTGCCGTTTTTCGTGATCATTTCGAAGCAAACTAAATTTGTATCCACACTACAAGAAAAAGCATAAATTGCAACAGCATGAAAGGATGGAATGTCGATGGAAAAGGCTATATCCGAGGAAATTGCGACGACAATTGGTGGTCGCGTACATGTCGATGGAAACGAAGATTTGGATGGAATTTGGATGGAAATTTCTGTCTAGATAACGAGAACAGAAACTGATACCAAATAAGGAGGCTTAACCGACGAAATAGTTTTCCATCCCCATTTAAACGAAAACAATTCGGTCCAGATATCGATACAATATACTGAAACGAAAACGAGCATTTACGCATTTAAAGTAATTTCCATCCATATTGCAATGAAACAAATTCCATCTAGATATCGACAAAAGATATTGAAACGAAATAGCGAGCACTTACGTACGAAAGTTATTTCCATCCACTTTACAACGAAAGTAATTCCAACATAACGACAACTATCCGAGGAACAAGGAGGACAACAAACCGTTCAAAAAAGGATGAATATAATCGATGAAAGTCCGACGACAACTTCAAGAACGCTTCTGTCCAAAAAACGACGAGAGAAGAAATTTTAATAATAAACATTTTAAAAACTACAAAATATTAAAAGTGACAATGTACAAGAAAAAACTAAAATTAAAATAGTTATGTTATAACAACCGACATAATTTTAAAAACGGGTAATATCCCCTTTTTTAGTTATAAAGTAAGAGAAAAATACCTCTTTTAAATAGGATAATCAAGGAATTGCGTCTTCATAAACTCCATGAATTTTGCGTTTTGACGCTTCAACTCCTCGATCTCTTTCTCACTCTCCTCGAGGCGTGCCCACGCGTTGGTTCTGCTGTTTGATGATGAATTTTGGGTCAAATTACCCAACCCAAGGTAGTGTCCACGAGAAACGGGAGTTTCCTGCAAATAAGATGTTATATAAATATTCCAATATTTGGTAGAAATAAAATATGTTAAATATAAATTGTGAATACCGTTAATTGTACCTCTAAAACCAAGCGGGTCATCTCATCACGTCCGAAATTTATAGACTCCTCAGATCCGTCCTGACTCAATTCGGCAATTTTTTCTTCTTTCTTCTTCTTCACAACCTGAACGATGTCTGAAATTACACCATCTTGAATCTCACCTGTTTTCTTGTTGGTGTGAGTAACGATCATCATTTCAAGTAAATCAGGATGCACACCATTATTCTTTTCAGTCTACATAGTATAGAAAATGTCTTAGTAAAATAACAAATTAAACATATAGACATTTATGATAATAAATTGAAATTAAAAACTTACTAGTTCATCTTCACGAGACTGAAAACTCATCGCACCATTGTTGTGAATGGCGATCCCCTTACCGCCTCGATCACTTAATCGATTCTTTGAGTTTTTTGCAGCAACTCAGACAGTTACGGGTTTCACCCAATGTAGCTGCATCCCTTCCCACACATTTTTATGATAATTTTTCGGCTTTGGCTTCCCTTCTACCCATTTTTGTTTCCACTAGGTCATGTATCGTGAGAATTGGGTTTTAGCGTCCTTAATGAATTCTATACGTACCTCGTTTGTAATAGCAGGATCCTAATTATAATCTTGCTGCAAAAAAAAAATTTGTTAGTAAAAACATTTATATAAGATAAGTAAGAAAACAAAATTGATAGAAACGTTCAATTAGTTACCCTATGATCAAAGTCTTAAACCATAGTTCCTGATCCTCAACAGGCATGTCAGAGAAGGTGGGGTAAGAATGTCTGAGCAACCCTATGATCATGCGACGAATAGATTTGCTAATCTTACTTGATGTGCGAGCAAACCTTTAAAAAACAGCAATGCATAAATCATAATTATTATTTTATATTTTATGTCCATGTTAATGTAAAACAAAATAACTTACCACGTTGCGCCATTTTGGAGATCAGGATCAAGGCGTCGCAAACGTTGACGGCCGTCCTGAGCAATGATCTGCTCAACAGTGAGAGGGGGACGCSAAGCGGATGCCTGAGTCTCAGCCGGAGAAGTTGTAGATTGGGATGCATGATTTTGGGGTGGAGGCTGATGGAGATTGGGATCTTGCATCGAATTAGATGGAAGAGTGTTGTCAAACCCAGAAATGAACTCGGAGTAATCATGGAAAGACCTGCCAAGTAAATTCAAATAAAAGGAAACAAATTATTTTAAAAATTGTTGAAATTACAAGTTATATATAAAATAAAATTTATTTGAAGAATGAAAACAATAAAACTTACATTGTTTCTTAGAATTTTAATTTCCTTTATTGAATCTGATTGTTAATATTTAGATTTGTTAACGTACTAAAAAATAATTGCAACAGAAATTATAAACTTTTTATGATTAAAATTTAATAATGGGGAGGTTAATGGAAATATTTAGAAATGGACTCACAAAAGCTCTAACTTGCACCCAAATTAATAGAATTATATTCAGCTTGTATTTCCAGCCTCGTCCTGCATAAACAAACAAAGCCATGAAAATATTTCTTGTGGACAAAAGAAGCAGATGCATTCAAGGTTAAAAAGTAAGGATAAAACGTAAACCACAAGACAAATTATCCATTAAAATTAGCTCCAGCGATGAGAAACAACATTGACAAAATTTGGCTTGCTCATGACTTACCAAGTGACTAAAAAAATTAAACTTCTTGAAGCATTTGCATTCTAATTTATACACAACACATTCACAGAATTCTATTTATACACATACGAACAATAGTCAAACCAAACACATACACGATTGTATAACCAAAAAAAATACTTTTCAAGTACTAACTAAGGACATGACGCCACCAGTAGAACCTTTCAGACAAAATATATAAACTGTTATAACTACTGAAGCAAGTAAAGCAACACCTAATGAGAGGAAACAAAGCAAACCTCATAGAGGACAAGCTAACTAAAAAGTATTCAGAAAGAGAAAGAAGACTTCAGTCGGTTAGTTCATTTCTTTTCAGCAAGTGAAGTTTTGAATGATTTTTAACTTAGTTAGTCTAAGGCAAGAGACAGAGAGGCCTGTAGCAGAGATATGAGATGGAAACTGGGATCGGATCTGGGAAAGAGAAGACCTCTTTAAAGACATCTGTATTGAAGAACACTAATATTAGGGTTTGCAAATTGGGGATTGATGACACAAGTCCAATTATTTAGAAACCAAAATCGCGTTAAATAGCTAAGTTAGATCTAATCAAAAACCAAACTAAAATCGATTCGAAACCCTTAAAAAAAACACAATCCCAATTATTTAGAAACCAAAATCGAGTAGAAAGGGAAGAACGTATCCTATTTCACGCGAGATCTCCGATGTCTCGTTGCGACGGAGGGAACGAAGACTCTATCACATGCAGGTGAAGACGGAGTTATGATAATGGAGGAAGAAGACGATTTTTTCTTTTAATTAGTGAACAAATACCATGTCAACAAATTTCAATGGAATTGAGTAAGTATTCATTAAACTCTCGACGTTTGTTCATCGGAAAGATATTTCGTCTTAATTTCGATACAAATGAATTGGAATTGGGATGTTTATTTTTTTGGGTTTGGCGGGCGAATTTAGGGTTTTCTCGATGCTTTGGTAATAAGTGGGATTAATTTTGGTTACTAATTATATTTGGTTGCACTCTCGTTACAAATATTATAACCCTACAAAATTATTTTTCTTGTTGACTTGTTAGAATCTATTATCTAATTTTTTTTCAATTGTTTTTTAAAATCCAAATTTCTTAGACAACATGAAATATATAAAGAATCTTAACTAGTTATAATTCAGAATTCCTCAAAATAAATTCATTTCCAAAACAAACAAAAAAAATTAATTCATTTTTTAAGTTTTAAAGTCATATAACGTCAAGATTTAATTTTTAATACACAACACTTTGAATTTATATGAAATTAACAATGTAAATCGATTCGATGTTCGAATGGAATAGCGAAATATACTACTCGGATTCGGAATCCGATGTAGATGGAATTGAATCTGAATCATCGTCAAACTCTCCGCCCTCATCTTCAGATACCTCAAGAACATAAGCTTCTCCTTCAAGTGTCAAGTCAACGACTAACTCAGTTTGTGCTGCTCGATCACATAACTGAGCATCTCCTGTTTGTTGCAGGGGGTCTTGTTCTACATTGTTATGTACTCTGCCTCTTGGACAAATTAGTGTAATAGTGATCCAAGGGTCTTGCCTGTTGGTTACACATGGATAAGGAATGTAGCATACCTGGTCCGCTTGTACAATGTGACCCCAAATTCGTCAACGCGAAGTCCATCACATGGATCGTACCAATCACAAAGAAAGACGACGCACACCAAACCAATCAATCCTGGGTATTTGATTTCTAGTATTTCCCGTAAAATACCATAGTATGTAATATCGCCAGCTCTTGCAGAAATGCATGAATCGGTCGTTGTACGAAAGTTCTCCTCATGATAAACTCTAAACGCATAACCACGAGTACAATACCTTGGATATGATTTAACTGTAAAAAATGGTCCATTAATCATCTCCACCAACCATTCTGGTACTTGTAGACCTCTTGAGACATATGTTTTCACCTTATATATGTCAAACAAAATTATAAGGTTCTAAATATACACATGAGTTTTACTTTTACAAAATAATAAGACTACTTACATAAAATGTCAGCCACTGAGTAAATTCTCTTTCTTTAAGCGATTCAACCATATTCTCCGTGTACAATGGAAACTGCGCCTTGTATATGCTAACATGATGAAGAAAGAGAATTAAAAATTGACATAAAACAATAAAAAATAATTACAATAGTTTAAATTTTTATTTTCTGATAAAAATTATACACCGTTCAAATTGTAAAATATCTCCGGAATTGAAAATAATATATGTGTGAAGGTGATCGTATTCTTCTTCGGTTAATCTTCGATTCTTTGCTTTCCCTCTAAGTTGTCCAATCTCTGCAAATATATGTGGAACGTCGACTGGATATATAGGTTTCTCACCACCATCATCATGTCTCGATGGTTTTCGACTTTTCGTTTGCACATGTGATGGAAAATAGTATTCAGCTAAGTGTGACGCGTTTCTCATTGATGCTTCGAACACTACTCTACTCTTGTTTATACCTTCTTCTTCAAATGAAACATGTAGCGCTCAAACGGATACATCCATCGGTATTGTACAGGTCCACCAAGTGCTGCTTCGCGTGGAAGATATACCGCTAAGTGTTTCATCACATCAAAAAAAGATGGCGGAAACAGTTTTTCTAGATTGCAGAGGATGACAGGAATCTTCTTTTCCAAGTTGCCAATACCTTCAGCAGATAGGGAACGACTACATATATCCCTGAAAAAGACTCCTACATCTAAGATAATATTTGTCAGTTATTTATTTCAAAACGGATTTTGTAATACAATAAAAATAAATTACCAAATAAATTACCTGTAATAATTCGATGAACATTTGGTG
This sequence comes from Boechera stricta, assembly GCA_018361395.1. Lineage (NCBI taxonomy): Eukaryota > Viridiplantae > Streptophyta > Magnoliopsida > Brassicales > Brassicaceae > Boechera > Boechera stricta. The sequence continues at coordinate 7,498,179 of CM031541.1, forward strand.
GTACTAGACCGGCAAAGGCAAATGGAAGTAAGCGCTGCATAAATACATGACAGTCGTGACTTTTCATTCCTATAAACTTTCCTTCCCCATCATCAACACAATTCCATAGGGTAGATGCATAACCATCAGGGAACTTCACGGAATCGTTAATTCAAGTAAATAATGCATCTTTCCCAGCTTTATCTAATCTAAAGACTGGAATTGGACCTTTCCCATTACGCATCAAATGTAGCTCTTTCCGGGAACAAATGTCAGGCAAATCTAATCTCGATTTGAGATTATTCTTTGTCTTACCCTCGACATTTAACACAGTGTTCATGATGTTGTTGAAAAAGTTTTTCTCGATATGCATCATATCCAAATTATGGCATAGTAGTAGATCTTTCCAATATAGCAACTCCCAGAAAATGATTTTCTTATGCCAATTATGATACTCACCATACCCATCAGTAGGCGAATGACCGTTGTCCCCACATGTAACCGTTTTTTCTGCACCAAAATCATTCAACTGTGTCAGTTGCTCCCTCCCACTAACAATCTGTGGTGGACCTTCAAAAACTTTTACATTTTTACAAAATAATGTTTTGCTCCTTCGGTATGGATGGTTTGCTGGGAGAAATCTTCTATGACAATCAAATCAACAGCTTTTCCGTCCATTCTTTAATTGAAAAGCGTCTATGTTATCTTGACAATGTGGACATGATAATCTTCCATGTGTTGTCCACCCCGAAAGCATCCCATATGCCGGAAAATCACTAATCGTCCACATCAACACCGCACGCATAACAAAATATTGGTTTGAAGCAATATCAAATACTTGCTCTCCATGCTCCCACAATATCTGTAACTCATAAATAAGAGGTTGGAGGAATACATCTAGCGATCTCTTCGGATGATCTGGTCCAGGAATGAGAACAGTTAGAAATAGGAATTCCCTTTTCATACACAACGATGGAGGCAAATTGTATGGTGTAACGATCACTGGTCACAAAGAATATTGACGGCCATGCCTCCCAAATGGATTAAAACCATCTGTACTTAATCCAAGGTAGACGTTCCTATTTTCTGAAGCGAAAGTTGGATATGTACTTTGAAAATGCTTCCACGCCTCTGCATTCGAAGGATGAGTGATTTCGCCGGTTGATGTATGCTCGGCAAGCCATCGCATTGAAGCTGCTGTTCGTTCTGATTGAAATAACCTTTTCAACCTATCAGTGAGCGGCAAGTACCACATCCTTTTAAAAGGGACACGAGATTTACCATCAATATCTTCGAACCGCGGCTTCCGACAATAACGACATCTGACTCTATCAGAATCTTCTCTCTAAAAGAGCATGCAGTTATCGATACAAACATCGATCATTTTGTATGGTAATCCAAGACAAGCCACCAGTTTTTGTACCTCATAATAAGTTGAAGGGCATGAGTTACTTTTAGGCAACAAATCGCTTCCCCATTCGGCAATCCGGTTGGTTTGTAGCAAACGACATGAATTGTTCTAGATTTGCACCAAATTCTGGCGTAAGTAAATTCGTCAAAGGATCTTGATGTGGCCCATCCATCCAAAAACGAAAATAGTTGTTGATTTGTGACCTCGGCATTGTCGCAAAATTTGAGTGTGAAATATAATATTTTGTATTACGTGTTTTGAATTTCTGATTTTGTTTATAAAATTTGCACCTACGGTGTATTGTATTTATAAGGAAAACTGAAAACAGATTTCCAACCAAATTTGGACCTGTATTAGCATTTCAGACCAACTTGTAACCAAATTTTGGTGATTTGATGCTTTGTCCAAACTCGGTGACAGGATCGTTTTGGCGATAACTTCGGTGTAGTCAGAATTTCGATGGAAATAAAACGACCCATTCCCATAACAATTAGGTGTGGCCGGTTTTGGGACTTTATGTTTTCCATCGACATTCCAACGAATCCGAGTGTGGTCTGAAGTTCGATGGAAATAAATCAATAATAGAGTCCCATTTCCGTCCCACTGCGCTGATATGATCCCAACCCTCTGTGTACAGACCATGTCAGTTTTTGTTTCCACAATAATTACGCAGAGCCAGTGTTGGGTTTTCATCAAAATTTCAATGAAAGTGAGTGTGGTGTAAAGTTCGATGGAAATAAAACAGACCAATTTAGATGAAAATTACAACGACTTATAATTTTATTTGCCTATAACTAAACCAACAATCTACAATTTACTACACATCAATAAACTATACAAAATTATAAAAGCATTTCTTATTAAATTTAAAATGTCTAAAAAAACATTTTGACACTGAAACTGGCAAGAATAATTATGCAATCGGGAGTTCATCAATAGGTGATACAAAATCGAAAGATGAGAATGTCGATAACGAATTTAACATAGAACTTTGGTCAACAACAATAAATTATGTCCGCATTGAAGGTAAATAATGTATTTATTTTACAAATAGTGTGTATACTTTAATTATTTTATCTTTTTACAAATATTTTTAAAAATTTACTCAGCTTCATTAAAACAAATTCCAAAAGATATGCCACCTTATACTTTGTTGAAAGATATCGAAAAAATCGAAGAATATTGCGGAATAATCGGAAAGGTAAACAAACTAAAAAACAATTAGTTTAAATAAAAATGTATTTCTTATTATTAAAATCGAGCTGTATGATCGAGCTGAGGTCAAAGACAGTCTTGAAGATTTCTGGCCGAGCTCGAGCACCCATGCTCGAGCTGTATGATCGAGCTGAGGTCAAAGACAGTCTTGAAGATTTCTGGCCGAGCTCGAGCACCCATGCTCGAGCTCCATGATCGAGCCCATCATAAAAGAGGAGTCTTGGAATTTTTCTGTCCAGCTCGAGCCCATACAATCGAGTCACCTGCTCGAGCTCAACACATAAAAATGCAATCTTGATTTCATCTCGAGCACACCACTCGACAGAATGGTCAGTGGACCTATATCCGCACGTTTTTACCATTTTGTCCATGACGTTTTAGGGTTTTTAAGATTTAGTATAAATACCTAATGGGGGATTAAGACTAAGGAGAGTTGGTTTTTAGCCCTAACTTTCTAGTTCTCTTTTTGTTCTTCATCTTTTCTTGCTTCCTGGATGCTGTATCTTTGATTCTACTGAGTATTTGTGTTTGAACCTTTCTATTCTACCTCTTCTCTTCCTTATCTCCTTACTTATGCAAGTTATTTTGATTTTTGGGTTTGTGATTATGTTGTCCTTCATGTGTTTTGAGTAGTCATTAAGGTTCTTGAGGATGAGATAGATTAGGTGTGAAATCTTAGTCTCTTAGATGGTTCAAGTGTTTATTGTTTGATTTCCCTTCTAAATCAGTGTTCTTAATGCTAATTTCTCTCTGATCAATTGAGATTAGAACTTAGGTGTTTTTCCACCCAGAAGGTGTTTGATAAAATGCTTGACTGAACTGATGTTAGAGATCTGCATGCCTAGCCTAAGGGATTAGTTGTCTAGGGTGTTTATTGACAATATTGAACTGAATCTTAATGCCTGCTAGGGTAGATTTCGCCAAGGGATTGGGTCTGGAACTGGTCTAGCTTGAGGTTACTTATCACGGGAGTGGACTTAACTGGTTGTGATGTTTGATGTCTAGGGAATAGCTTGATTGAGTTTTGTTAGACCACCTGTGTAGGCTAAGAGGACACACTGAGTCGATTATCCCATCCTTAGGAACTTCTCTTGCATTGATTGAATTTTCTGTTAGTCCTATATGCCGTTCTGATATTTCTCATTTTTTGTTAGTTCCTGCTAGTCCTAGACAGTATCTTTTTTAACTCTTATTTCCAGTTTCTGTCTAGGTCACTAGTCCTATTCACCATTTGTTTGGCTTGTCTTGAATTGCTTGATCTCATCCTTTTTGGTTAATATCTTCACCCTTATGGATTGACACCTTACTATACTACAACGAAACTTTGGTCTAGTAAGAAATTGACCTATACCATTCACATTTGTTAATATTATATTGTTAAATTTGTAAAAGGATCCAAGTGGTACATATGACGGATTCATTGATAAAGATATTGTCAATAACTCGTGGTACTGCAATTCAATACAAGTTGGCTAAGTTTTAGTGCTTCAAAAGGTATTTTACAACATTTTTTTCCTAGTTTAATCAGCCCTATATTTCATATTGATTAAATATATATTTTCCACAGATTAACATAAAAAGATTCCTACCTTATGAAAAACATTTAAATATCACACTCAAGAACATCAACGATGTTTACACGTTAGACAATTGTAATGCAGTCTCAGACGATGACACAGATGATAATGACGAAAAATGATAATTGGACATCAATACACAAGCTTATTGGCCTAATTGAAGCTTGCTAAAAGTTCTAATATTTCGCGCATCTTTCATAAATATGTTGTTTCTATTTTCAGTACTTATTCTGGAGATTTCTGTAATATTTTTCGGAATAAATATTATTTATATGTTAAAAAAGTAGATATTTTGAATGTTACATTATTTTTTCACTTACATTAGTTTCTTAACTTTTTATATATAAAGTCCCATACTCATATATACATACTCCATCGTATATATTTTTCTGACTTTAAACTGATAAGATCCATAAATCTAATCATCAAGAAAATCAACGACTTTACAAGGAAAGCATTGTTTGGTCGCATTGTGGATGGTATAGTGTGATGGTGTATTTTCCATCCATATTCCAACCCTAGTAGTTGATTTGAAGTTTGTTTGTCCGAATCCTATATCTTTTTTGCCTATAAAAACAAACCTTTTACACCCATTGAGTCTTAAACTCAGAACAACTCTTCACTTTTTTATACAAATTCAGAAACACCATATTCTTGCAAATTAAAATGTCAAAAAAACCGTGTGACAATGAATCTGAATCCTGATCATCTTGGGGTGATGATATGAGTTTGTCGCAGTTTGAAATAATGATTGATAACGACCTCGCCAATTTCCTTAATCCCAGGACATAAATTTTTTTTTTGCAATCGGAGGTTCTTCAAGAGTTGATACAAAATCCAAAAGTGTAGAACTCGATAATGAATTTAACACAAAACCATGGTTAACGGCAATATGTTCTGTCCGCCATGAAGGTACCTATAATTATTATCAATTTTGTTGTTTATACTTTATCTATTATTCATCTTTTACATACATTTTTAAAATATTAACGCAGCTTTTTTAAGACATATACGAAAAGATGTGCCACCTTATACTCTTTTGAAAGATATCGAAAAAGTTGAAGAATATTGCGGAATGATTGGCAAGGTAAAATATATAAATAAATATATATATATATATATATATAACTATATATAGTTTTTTAAATTCAAATTATATTGTTTTGTGATTTAGAATATTTACACATTTTTACTGAAATATTATAAATTAATGTATATATAAGTTGTTGCAAAAATCATAACATGGGAGCCAACACTTTTAGGCAATTTTTTTGGTCAAATTGAAGATAAAATTTATTATTTTATTGTAAGTTTCAAATGATTTGAACTAAATTACATGTTTATGTTCCTTTTAATTATTGTTATCTTAACTTAACTTACTTCTAAAAGGGATCCAAGTGGTACTTATGACGGAATCATAAATCAAAAAATTTTATGTAACTCGTGGTACGCCAAACGTTGGCTCCGTTCTGGTGTTTCAAAAGGTATACGTACACATTTTTCTTTTATTTTAATCTACACAACATTGCATACTAATTATTTTTTTTCACTAGCTTAACATCATAACAATCTCGCCTTATGGAAAACATTTAAATATCACAATCAAAAACATTTCGAATGTTTACACTTTAGACAATTACAATGCAATCTAAGACGCTGACAATGACACTGGTGATTATGAGGAAAATGGAACTTGGACAGCGAAACACATTATTATGGTCCTAATTGATGGTTGCTAAATGTTTAAATATTGCACGTTTCTTTTACACTATGTTGTTTCTATTTTCTAATTTCTTATTAATGATTTCTGTTATATTTTTCTGTCGAGCTATTAATATAATGTTCAATAAAAAAACTTTTAAATATATTTTTGTCCCCATTTTTTTTTACTTACGTTATTAACTTTTTCGTTAACTAATTTACATTTTCCGAAGTTATACCAGCGCGCGGATAGAATAACTCCTATATAGAGGAGTTCTCCCAAAGGTCAGGATGCTTCTTGATACAGCTAGCAATGGCAAGTTCTTCAACAAATATGTCGATGAAAGCTGGGAACTTGTGGAGAACCTTGCTCAATCAGATGGAAACTACACTGTGGAATATGAACGAAGGGTGAGGGGAAGTGTCGATTATGAGGAAAGGACTAGAAAGGAAATCAAAGCCTTGAATGCCAAATTGGATAAACTCTTACTCAGCCAACAGAAGCATGTTCACTTTGCAAGTGAGGATACAGTCTTCCAGGTTCAAGATGGGGAGGATACTGGTATGGAAGAGGTCAGCTATGTTCAGAATCAGGGAGGCTACAACAAAGGTTTCATTAACTACAAGAACAACCCCAATCTCTCATATCGGAGCACCAATGTTGCTAACCCTCAGGATCAAGTCTACCGGCCTCAGCAACAACCGAATCAGTTCAAGCCTTTTGCCGCTTACAACCAAAATCAGGGTTTTGTTCCTCAGCAGCATTACCAGAGCAGCCATCCGCAACAGGGAGTCATGGGTCCACCACCTGGTTTTGTACCTCACCAAGCTCAGACTTCTCCCACTCCGGATCAACAGATGACGACCATGCTGCAACAAATTTTTCAGGGTCAGGCAGCTGGTGCGATGGAAGCAGCTAAGAAATTTGGTGAAATCAACACCAAGATGGATTACACCTACAATGATCTCAACAGCAAGATTGAGACATTGCAATCCAAGATTAAGTTCATGGAGGGAAAGACTGCATCCACTTCTTCCACACCACATATTGGCCAGCTTCCAGGAAAAGCAATCCAAAACCCAAAGGACTTTGCTCACATCAATCCCATCACCTTAAGAAGTGGAAGGGAGTTACCTGAGAGGGAAGGACCATTTAAGATCACTGAGGACAGTGAAGTCGAAGATGGGGAGGATTTAAATTGCAAAGAAGACCAAGAAACTCGACTGGAGACTGACTCTACCACCCAGATCGAGCCAGCTCTTCACCTGCTGAAAAACCAGTTGTTCTTGAGAAAAAAAAGAACCCTTTATCCCCCTCCTTACAAACCTTGACTTCCTTTCCCAGAAAGATTTAAAAAGGACCTAATGGAGAAGTATAGGGCAATTTTTGACCAACACATGAGGGAAGCAGAGATTAGGATGCCTTTTCACTTATACCTCCATATCAGAAGTTCTTGAAAGATGCATTAAATGAGAGAGCAAAGGAAATTCAAGGTATGGTGGTCTTGACGAAAGAATGCAGTGCCATTATACAGAAGAGAGTTGTCCAAGAGAAGCTACGTGACCCAAGTTCGTTCACTCTGCCATGCTCTTTAGGTCCACTGATTTTCAAGAAATTCCTTTGTGATCTTGGAGCATCTATCAGTCTCATGCCACTCTCAATTGCTAAGAGGTTAGAGTTCAGTCATTACAAGCCTTGCAACATCTCTTTGGTCCTAGCCGATAGATCTGTTAGAACCCCTCATGGCATGCTAGAAGACCTACCTCTAAGGGTTGGAACTGTTGAAATATTCACGGATTTCGTAGTGCTGGAGATGGATGAAGAACCGAGAGACCCTCTCATTCTAGGAAGACCTTTCTTAGCTACAGCTGGAGCAGTTATTGATGTTCGAAAGGGAAAGATTGATCTTAATCTTGGAAAAGGCTTCAAGATGACATTTGAAACAACCGAACCCAAATTTTTTTATTTTTATTTTTTTGCATAAAATTAACTCCAATAATTTCCAAAATTATTTATATAAATTCATACTCTTCTCGTAAAACCGATTTCTTAATACATCAAAACCAGTCAATTATAATATTTCAAACCCTCGCCTCATGCCTTATCATTCGATTATTAAGGCTAAACCCAAACTGTTTTTTTTACCAACTAAATTCCACAATAAACTTGAACAAACTCCCAATTTAAATATCCCACACAATTCGGTTTCCTAAAGTTTTAGCTCTAATGGATTTTATTTAATTGGAAAATAGGTATGCTAAAAGATTAGTCTTAATAAACTATCCAATCAATATTTAATTGTTTACCCACAACTAAGTTGGTACTCGATTTCCTTAACGTGACCATATACTTAATCATTCACCCATAATTAACAAATAGTCACTAGAATATTCTAACCCACCAATATTTATATAACAATGATTGTAGCACAATTCCTTAAAGTGATGAGTCACTTAAAATACAATTAAAATTATGAGATACAATTATTCAAAGCATATAATTTTATGACATAAACTTCGTAACATAATTGCATGCTCAACTCATCAATTAATTCACATAAACAAAAATAACTCATAATAATCATATGAACTTAATCCCCTAATCTACTGATTTATTATATAACATCTTATTTAATTCAACATAATTATTTTTAATCATCAACTTATCTATCACATGAATTTAATCAAATAATCCACCCATAATTATATAAATTCATACCTAGTTATTCAACTATTTTCAGCATCTAGTTCATTATGATTTATTCTAAATCATCAACATAATAATTATTTAAAAATTATTAAAACAACAAAATATCATCAAGTATGATCCAACATGATTTAATTCTTAAATCATCAACAATAATAATCCCTAAAAATTATTAAACAACAAACCGAGAACTAGAATCATCCCCTCTTCTTTGCCATGATTCCACGATCAATATTTCTCTTTACCTACATCAAAAGAGATGCATAAGTATTGATAATACCTAGTGAGACAATCCTCCCATCTACAAGCTATACACACATATGTTTATAAAAATTTAACAAATTAAACATGTTACCAAATACCACCAAAACAACCATATCATGATATGCACACTCTAGAACCCAACTTGGTTCTTCATAACATTTGGTCTACACACATGAATAAAATTGTCAATATTCATAAACACATAGATAAGCTCATGGTCATGCACTCACCTTAGGTTTTATGACAAGAAATGTAAGAGGATGATCAACGAGGATTTAAAGCACCACACACTCTTGTTACAACAAGGTGAGGAAATAAAGAGGATTTCAAGCTCAACACATGCTCAAGAAATGAGCACCTAATGAAGCCCACAAAGGAAAGACACAAAGAGAGAGCTTTTTCTCTCTCACTCAAAGCGTACAAAGGAGGGAAATGAGAGAGGATTTGGTGATTTCTTTTGGCTGTAAGGATACTTAATTTAATTAGAGAAAAGGAGACTAAATTATAACATTCACACTCATAAAGGATTATAAAATAATCACATTAATTCTCTATCATTGCTTTGAGAGATTTCTTCTCCTTTTCTCACTCTCAAAATCTCGACAACTCTCCACCAAAGAGAGAAAATTATTCTCTTATACACCACCATTAAACAACCCAAGTTGTAAATATGGACCACCCCATTTTTCCTCACTTAAAGAATTAGCACTTAGGAATAAAAATAATCTCATTAATTCTCAACCAAATATTTTATACCAAAGTGTGAGAATTATTCCACTAATCCACACTTAAAAAAAATTCAACACAAAATGACCCTCCTTTTGACTCATAAAAATCGCCCACTTTGATTTAGTTGAATTTCAAAATCCCAAAATTTGAAATTTAGCCAATTCTCCAAAATCACATCAAAGATTAAATTTTTAAACTCCATTTAAAAATTTAATCAATCTTCTAAAACTCCCATTTAATTAAATTTGAAATCTCCAGTTTTTACCAACAAGATTTTTGATTTAAACCGTATCAAAAATCTCGTTAATCAACCATCAAGATTTTTAATTAAAACCGTATTAAAAATCTCGCGACATGAATTTGTTCTCATAAAACGGGGTTGTTCCCACAACCCGAAATGAATTCAATACACTCTTGTATTTTCCATGATACAACTCGAACTCAAAAATTCCGGAACACGGGCGTTACAAGTCTCTTCGTCCACCCCATCACAATCCCACAAGACCCTTATCATAGGAGTTTTCTTTCTCCTATCCTCTTTGATTCTTCTCTCCAGAATCTTAACCGGTTTTGCCTCTACCGTCATGTTCGGCTGAAGATCGGATGGAATCTTAGCCAACACATTATCATCCYTATGCAAGCATTTTTTCAACATCGACACATGGAAAACCTTGTGAAATGCCTGCATAACATCTGGCAACTCTAATCTATAAGCGACCGGACCAACCCGTTCCACGATCTTGAACGGTCCCATGTACCTCGGACTCAGCTTATTCTCAGAAATGGATCGGTTAGGACCCCTCAACATTGTCATCTTGAGATAAACTCTATCCCCAACCACAAACTCAAGCTCTTTCCTCCGTTTGTCGGCATAACTCTTTTGCCGATCTTGTGCTTCCTTTATGTTCAACTTCAAAACCCGGATCTTTTCCGTAGTCTCCTGAACAAAATCCTTACCAAAAATGCTCCTCTCCCCCACTTGAGTCCAGCATAATGGTGTACGACATGGTCGACCATAAAGAGCCTCATATGGTGCCATTCCAATACTCGCCTGGTAACTGTTATTATATGTGAACTCCACGAGATTCAAGTAATCCATCCACTGACCTCCCCAATCTAAAACACACATCCTCAGCAAATCCTCAAGAGTTTGGATAGTCCTCTCGGATTGTCCATCCGTCTGGATGGTAAGCGCTTAGATGTACCTTAGTGCCCATTTCCGCCTGAAATGCCTTCCATCGGAAGTAAACTTGGAATCTCTATGCGACACTATACTCACTGGTACACCATGCAACCTCACAATCTCGTTCACATATCGCGCAGCTCCATCGGTTTTCTTATGGCCGAAAATGTGCACTTGGTCAAACGATCCACAATGACCCAAATAGCATCCTTGTTCCGAGAAACTGGTAAACCAACAAAATCCATAGTAATCATATCTCATTTCCACTGAATGGGTAAGCTCCTAAAACGCTGAACTTGGTGTCAGCTTTGACTAACGGGACGTCACAACCCGCCACCCAGTTACATCTTTCTTCATCCCGACCCAATGATAATATCTTTTTAAATCTCTATACATCTTTGCCTGGATGAATAGAAAACATACTCGCATGGGCCTCATTTAGGATTTTTTTTCTTAAATTTCGCCCTACGCATACCGCCCATTCATAAGGATAATACCATTACCCGACACTTGGTATTCAGACTTCTCTCTTTCAAACATTAATCAAAGCCTCATCTTTCTCTTGAGCCAACCTAACCTTGCCGATTAACCGCTTAAACCCAACTGCCTCGATATAACACATAACCTTAAGGTGTTAATCATGCTCACCAAAACCTCCATATCTTTCTCTGCATTTCAGCTGCGCTCCTACTCAATGATGCTACGAGATTACTGATGGTAAGCTATCTCTAAATCATAACTGCAACCAACTCCATCCAACGCCGCTGTCTCAAATTCAACTCCGAGTAAAATATACGAGACTCTTATGGTCCTTAAACACCTGGACCTTCCGCCATAAAGATAAGATCTCCGATCTTTAAAGCAAAAAACAAGCAGCCATCTCTAAATCATGGGTCGGATAATTATTCTCGTGGCTGCCTTGAAGATACGCACAATAACCTTCCCATTCTGCAAGTACACATCCAGACCTAATCTCAAAGCATCCAGTATAAACCACGAAGGTTCATTCGGTTCTGGCAGAGCTAAACCGTGTGTACTGCCAATGTCTCCTTTAGACTCGTGAAACTCTTTTCACACTAGACACACAAAGGAACATCTTTTCCCTGCTAACTTGGCCTATGACAGCCATACTTGCAAACCTTTGAATCTCCGATAATAACTGCTAACCCAAGAAAACTTCTCGATCTCGGTGGCATTCATCGGGTCTCGCCATTCTCTATAAATTTTAATCTTCTGGATCAACAAACTCCCACTTCAGAAACGATATGACCCAAAAGCCAATTTCGTCGCCAAAAGCTACACTTACTTGGCAAACAACTTCTGTTCACAACTTCGAGAACAATTCGTGAATGCACCTCATGTTCTTCAGTGGCTTTGAATACACCAGTATATCATCGATAAAGATGATCACAAACTCGCCCAAGAACTGCTGGAAAACACCATTCATCATCCTCATGAACGCTGCTGGTGCATTAGTTAAACCAAATGGCATAACTACAAACTCAAATGTCCATAACGCATTCCCGAAAGCTGTTTTTCTGGATATCTGTCTCAGCTATCGGAATTTGATGATATCCCAAGCCAAATCAATTTTTGAAAACCAAGTAGCTCCTCTTAGTTGATCCAACAACTCATCAATTCTTGGAAGAGGATACTTATTCTTCACCGTGACCAAGTTAAGTCCTCGGTAATCGATACACACCTAAAACTACCATCCTTCTTTTCACAAATAAATGAGCTCCCCACGGTGAATTACTCGGACGGATAAATCCTTTTTCCAATAATTCTTCCAACTGCTTCTTCAGTTCAGCCATCTCTGCTGGAGCCATTCGGTACGGGGCCTTAGATATTGGAGTTGTTCCCGGTTCTACTTCAATCGTAAAAGGATTCGACCGTGATGGTGGCAAACCTTGTAACGATTGAAAAACATCTTCAAAATCCCGAACCACTCGAATATCTTGAAAAATAACTTCTCCAACAGTTTCTTGAGTTATTATGGTCGCCAAAAATGCTTYGTAACCTTTCTCGATCATCTTCTCAGCTTGCATAGCCGAGATCACCAAACTTCCGGAAGTGGGTCTCACACCTTGATAAACCAGCTTCCCTTGTTCTCTTTCGAAAACTTTACAACCTCGGTGACAATCCAGGTGAGCTTTAAATTTCCCGAGCCAATCCATCCCCAAAATAACGTCATAAAGTTTCACCGGACAAATGATCAAATCGGCTGTCATAATTTCTCCGGCTACTTGAATATTCACGTCTTTAACTCGGCCATGAATATTCAAAATTTGCCCTCCAGCAACCCTAACAATTCCAAGACACTCACCAGACTCTTTCTGGATATTGCCTTTTTTTATTAATTCCGGAGTAACGAAGCAATGCGATGCTCCGGAATCAAACAACACGTGAGATTCAACACCTCCCACGATTAAGGTTCCTACACATTTTTATGTATTGAGAATCTAACACACCATCTCATAGAAAAATTATTGGAACGAATTAGAATTTACTCGAATATGTTCAAGAATTACCAGTGATTGGCCTGGAGCTCGGCTCTCCAGTCTCAGCTCCCATGGAGTAAACTCGCGGAGTCACAGCAACTTGCTTAGCTAGTGACGCATCTGCCACTCCACCTACCTGCAACTTCGGACACTTGGGCTTAATGTGTCCCACTTCCTTGCAGTAGTAACAAGTCCGCGTATCGCCTTGCTTAGGGCAATTAGCGATCTTGTGTTCTTTACTTCCACATTTGAAGCAACCTTGGTTCCCATGACTAATCTTGGAAGTATCCTCCCACTTCCGTTTTTGACCCGGTACAGATTTATCTCCCTTGTTTGGACCGGATTGATGTTGAGGTTTCTTAGCCTGAAAGCTCGAGTTAACCACTGTAACCTCATCCATCAGACCATCCTCAATCAAAGCGGCTTTCTCAACCAATTCAGCAACAGTGTTAAACGTCCTCACCAAGCAGCGGTTCCTCAACCCGACCCGTAAGCCCCTCATAAAACGTCTCATATGGGCTTTTTCATCATCGAGACCACGACCCGCATAAGCTTTGAGACGGTTGAACTCGATCTCGTATTCCCGAACAGTACGATTCCCTTGAGTCAACTCCAGAAATCGTCCCTCAAGTCGGTCCAAAGCCTCCTGGGGAAAGTACTTGGAGTTGAATTCCTCGACAAAATCTTCCCAAGTCATCTCCCCCGAGATTCTCCGTGCAGCCACACTTTTCCACCAAAGATGCGCGTCTCCCTCCAGATAGTGGACAGCAAGGTCAACCCGGTACTCATCAGGGCACCTTATCGAGCGAAAGTTACGTTCCAATCTCGATCTCCACTCTTCTGCATCCTCCGGTTTGACACCACCCAAAAAGAAACCGGTGCCAATCCTCTGCATCTGCTCCATCATCTTCAGATAAGATGGAAGCTCGACCGCAACCGCTACCCTCGGCTGCACCTCAGCTCTCTGTAACCCATCTGGAGCCCGAGCCGGCATCACCTCTGGTAACCGCTCTAGCAACCGAGTCAGAAGATCCACCACACGATCATCCCCTGGCTGAGCCACACCCGCTGGTCTACCAGCAACACCGGCATTAACACCACCGGCCATATCCTCGGTCACGACATGATCAACCACCGGATCTTCGACCCGCTCAACCGTGACACTTTGTGCCACACTCTCAGTCGCTGCCCTAGGGACCCTCACGTTCCTTCTCAAAGGAGGACGACCTCTACCTCGGTTCACCATCTACACAACCACAACCGAGACTAAGCTTTTTACCCAAGTAAATTTCGGATTTCACCGGGAAACCATCGAAATTACTAATCAAACTTTTTACTAATAGAAAATTTCGGATTTCACCGAGAAACCATCAAAATTACAATTCACACCATTTTTCACTAACTTATCAAAAATTTAAAACGACTTACCGTGGAATCTCATTGAAGGCTCGAAGAGGATGATTCTAAGTCTCCATGCGATCATTTAAATAACTCATAAATGATTAACTACTCATAAAATCATGCTCACACAATAACAACCAATTACTTTTAATTTCTAGACCGCCCTAAAACCGTAATTGCTCTGATACCAAAATGAAACAACCGAACCCAAATTTTTTTTTTTTTGCATAAAATTAACTCCAATAATTTCCAAATTATTTATATAAATTCATACTCTTCTCGTAAAACCGATTTCTTAATACATCAAAACCAGTCAATTATAATATTTCAAACTCTCGCCTCATGCCTTATCATTCGATTATTAAGGCTAAACCCAAACTGTTTTTTTTACCAACTAAATTCCACAATAAACTTGAACAAACTCCCAATTTAAATATCCCACACAATTCGGTTTCCTAAAGTTTTAGCTCTAATGGATTTTATTTAATTGGAAAATAGGTATGCTAAAAGATTAGTCTTAATAAACTATCCAATCAATATTTAATTGTTTACCCACAACTAAGTTGGTACTCGATTTCCTTAACGTGACCATATACTTAATCATTCACCCATAATTAAAAAATAGTCACTAGAATATTCTAACCCACCAATATTTATATAACAACGATTGTAGCACAATTCCTTAAAGTGATTAGTCACTTAAAATACAATTAAAATTATGAGATACAGTTATTCAAAGCATATAATTTTATGACATAAACTTCGTAACATAATTGCATCCTCAACTCATCAATTAATTCACATAAACAAAAATAACTCATAATAATCATATGAACTTAATCCCTAATCTACTGATTTATTATATAACATCTTATTTAATTCAACATAATTATTTTTAATCATCAACTTATCTATCACATGAATTTAATCAAATAATCCACCCATAATTATATAAATTCATACCTAGTTATTCAACTATTTTCAGCATCTAGTTCATTATGATTTATTCTAAATCATCAACATAATAATTATTTAAAAATTATTAAAACAACAAAATATCATCAAGTATGATCCAACATGATTTAATTCTAAAATCATCAACAATAATAATCCTAAAAATTATTAAACAACAAACCGAGAACTAGAATCATCCCTCTTCTTTGCCATGATTCCACGATCAATATTTCTCTTTACCTACATCAAAAGAGATGCATAAGTATTGATAATACCTAGTGAGACAATCCTCCCATCTACAAGCTATACACGTATGTTTATAAAAATTTAACAAATTAAACATGTTACCAAATACCACCAAAACAACCATATCATGATATACACTCTAGAACCCAACTTGGTTCTTCATAACATTTGGTCTACACACATGAATAAAATTGTCAATATTCATAAACACATAGATAAGCTCATGGTCATGCACTCACCTTAGGTTTTATGACAAGAAAAAGAGGATGATCAACGAGGATTTAAAGCACCACACACTCTTGTACATACACGGTTTCAAGGTGAGGAAATAAAGAGGATTTCAAGCTCAACACATGCTCAAGAAATGAGCACCTAATGAAGCCCACAAAGGAAAGACGAGAGATTTTCTCTCTCACTCAAAGCGTACAAAGGAGGGAAATGAGAGAGGATTTGGTGATTTCTTTTGGCTGTAAGGATACTTAATTTAATTAGAGAAAAGGAGACTAAATTATAACATTCACACTCATAAAGGATTATAAAATAATCACATTAATTCTCTATCATTGCTTTGAGAGATTTCTTCTCCTTTTCTCACTCTCAAAATCTCGACAACTCTCCACCAAAGAGAGAAAATTATTCTCTTATACACCACCATTAAACAACCCAAGTTGTAAATATGGACCACCCCATTTTTCCTCACTTAAAGAATTAGCACTTAGGAATAAAAATAATCTCATTAATTCTCAACCAAATATTTTATACCAAAGTGTGAGAATTATTCCACTAATCCACACTTAAAAAAAATTCAACACAAAATGACCCTCCTTTTGACTCATAAAAATCGCCCACTTTGATTTAGTTGAATTTCAAAATCCCAAAATTTGAAATTTAGCCAATTCTCCAAAATCACATCAAAGATTAAATTTTTAAACTCCATTTAAAAATTTAATCAATCTTCTAAAACTCCCATTTAATTAAATTTGAAATCTCCAGTTTTTACCAACAAGATTTTTGATTTAAACCGTATCAAAAATCTCGTTAATCAACCATCAAGATTTTTAATTAAAACCGTATTAAAAATCTCGCGACATGAATTTGTTCTCATAAAACGGGGTTGTTCCCACAACCCGAAATGAATTCAATACACTCTTGTATTTTCCATGATACAACTCGAACTCAAAAATTCCGGAACACGGGCGTTACAAGTCTCTTCGTCCACCCCATCACAATCCCACAAGACCCTTATCATAGGAGTTTTCTTTCTCCTATCCTCTTTGATTCTTCTCTCCAGAATCTTAACCGGTTTTGCCTCTACCGTCATGTTCGGCTGAAGATCGGATGGAATCTTAGCCAACACATTATCATCCTTATGCAAGCATTTTTTCAACATCGACACATGGAAAACCTTGTGAAATGCCTGCATAACATCTGGCAACTCTAATCTATAAGCGACCGGACCAACCCGTTCCACGATCTTGAACGGTCCCATGTACCTCGGACTCAGCTTATTCTCAGAAATGGATCGGTTAGGACCCCTCAACATTGTCATCTTGAGATAAACTCTATCCCCAACCACAAACTCAAGCTCTTTCCTCCGTTTGTCGGCATAACTCTTTTGCCGATCTTGTGCTTCCTTTATGTTCAACTTCAAAACCCGGATCTTTTCCGTAGTCTCCTGAACAAAATCCTTACCAAAAATGCTCCTCTCCCCCACTTGAGTCCAGCATAATGGTGTACGACATGGTCGACCATAAAGAGCCTCATATGGTGTCATTCCAATACTCGCCTGGTAACTGTTATTATATGTGAACTCCACGAGATTCAAGTAATTCATCCACTGAACTCCCCAATCTAAAACACACATCCTCAGCAAATCCTCAAGAGTTTGGATAGTCCTCTCGGATTGTCCATCCGTCTGCGGATGGTAAGCAGTGCTTAGATGTACCTTAGTGCCCATTTCCGCCTGAAATGCCTTCCAGAATGCGGAAGTAAACTTGGAATCTCTATGCGACACTATACTCACTGGTACACCATGCAACCTCACAATCTCGTTCACATATCTTCTAGCCAGAACCGCAGCTCCATCGGTTTTTCTTATGGCCAGAAAATGTGCAGACTTGGTCAAACGATCCACAATGACCCAAATAGCATCCTTGTTCCGAGAAACTGGTAAACCGACCACAAAATCCATAGTAATCATATCTCATTTCCACTCTGGAATGGGTAAGCTCCTCAGTAAACCGCTCGGAACTTGGTGCTYAGCTTTGACTAACTGGCAGACGTCACAACCCGCCACCCAGTTAGCCACATCTTTCTTCATCCCGACCCAATGATAATATCTTTTTAAATCTCTATACATCTTGGTCGCTCCTGGATGAATAGAAAACATACTCGCATGGGCCTCATTTAGGATTTTTTTTCTTAAATTCTCGTCCTTGGGTACGCATACCCGCCCATTCATAAGGATAATACCATTACCCGACACTTGGTATTCAGACTTCTCCTCTTTCGAAACATTAATCAAAGCCTCATCTTTCTCTTGAGCCAACCTAACCTTGCTCAAAATATCGGCTTGATTAACCGCTTCCAAACCCAACGGTTCCTCAGATATAACACATAACCTTAAGGTGTTAATCATGCTCACCAAAACCTCCATATCTTTCTCTGCATTTGAAGCTACGCTGCTCCTACTCAATATCAGCTGAGATTAGCTTTACCGGGATGGTAAGCTATCTCTAAATCATAATCTGCAACCAACTCCATCCAACGCCGCTGTCTCAAATTCAACTCGGGTTGAGTAAAAATATACTTGAGACTCTTATGGTCCTTAAACACCTGGACCTTCCCGCCATAAAGATAAGATCTCCAGATCTTTAAAGCAAAAACAACAGCCATCTCTAAATCATGGGTCGGATAATTATTCTCGTGCTTCTTCAGCTGCCTTGAAGCATACGCAATAACCTTCCCATTCTGCATAAGTACACATCCGAGACCTAATCTCAAAGCATCCGTATAAACCACGTAAGGTTCATTCGGTTCTGGCAGAGCTAAAACCGTGTACTCGTCAATGTCTCCTTTAGACTCGTGAAACTCTTTTCACACTCCGAGCACACACAAAGGAACATCTTTTCCCATTGAATTGAGCCATACTTGCAAAACCTTTGACAATCTCCGATAATAACTTGCTAACCCAAGAAAACTTCTGATCTCGGTGGCATTCATCGGTCTCGGCCATTCTCTAATAGCCTTAATCTTCTCGGGATCAACTGAAACTCCCACTTCAGAAACGATATGACCCAAAAAGCCAATTTCTCGTTGCCAAAAGCTACACTTACTTAGCTTGGCAAACAACTTCTGTTCACGCAACTTCTCGAGAACAATTCGTAAATGCACCTCATGTTCTTCAGGGCTTTTGGAATACACCAGTATATCATCGATAAAGATGATCACAAACTCGTCCAAGAACTGCTGGAAAACACCATTCATCATCCTCATGAACGCTGCTGGTGCATTAGTTAAACCAAATGGCATAACTACAAACTCAAAATGTCCATAACGATTCCTGAAAGCTGTTTTTCGGATATCTGTCTCAGCTATCGGAATTTGATGATATCCCGAAGCCAAATCAATTTTTGAAAACCAAGTAGCTCCTCTTAGTTGATCCAACAACTCATCAATTCTTGGAAGAGGATACTTATTCTTCACCGTGACCCGGTTAAGTCCTCGGTAATCGATACACAATCGAAAACTACCATCCTTCTTTTTCACAAATAAAACTGGAGCTCCCCACGGTGAATTACTCGGACGGATAAATCCTTTTTCCAATAATTCTTCCAACTGCTTCTTCAGTTCAGCCATCTCTGCTGGAGCCATTCGGTACGGGGCCTTAGATATTGGAGTTGTTCCCGGTTCTACTTCAATCGTAAAAGGATCCGACCGTGATGGTGGCAACCAACGATTGAAAAACATCTTCAAAATCGAACCACTCGAATATCTTGAAAAATAACTTCTCCAACATGAGTTATTATGGTCGCCAAAATGCTTTGTAACCTTCTCGATCATCTTCTCACTTGCATAGCCGAGATCACCAAACTTCCGGAAGTGGGTCTCACACCTTGATAAACCAGCTTCCTTGTTCTCTTCGAAAACTTTACAACCTCGGTGACAATCCAGGTGAGCTTTAAATTTCCGAGCCAATCCATCCCCAAAATAACGTCATAAAGTTTCACCGGACAAATGATCAAATCGGCTGTCATAATTTCTCCGGCTACTTGAATATTCACGTCTTTAACTCGGCCATGAATATTCAAAATTTGCCCTCCAGCAACCCTAACAATTCCAAGACACTCACCAGACTCTTTCTGGATATTGCCTTTTTTTATTAATTCCGGAGTAACGAAGCAATGCTCCGAATCAAACAACACGTGAGATTCAACACCTCCCACGATTAAGGTTCCTACACATTTTTATGTATTGAGAATCTAACACACCATCTCATAGAAAAATTATTGGAGATTAGAATTTACTCGAATATGTTCAAGAATTACCAGTGATTGGCCTGGAGCTCGGCTCCAGTCTCAGCTCCATGGAGTAAACTCGGAGTCACAGCAACTGCTTAGCTAGTGACGCATCCACCTACTGCAACTTCGGACACTTGGGCTTAATGTGTCCCACTTCGCAGTAGTAACAAGTCCGCAGACGCCTGCTTAGGCAATTATCTTGTGTTCTTTACTTCCACATTTGAAGCAACCTTGGTTCCCATGACTAATCTTGGAAGTATCCTCCCACTTCCGTTTTGACCCGCAGATTTATCTCCCTTGTTTGGACCGGATTGATGTTGAGGTTTCTTAGCCTGAAAGCTCGAGTTAACCACTGTAACCTCATCCATCGAATCCTCAATCAAAGCGGCTTTCTCAACCAATTCAGCAACAGTGTTAAACGTCCTCACCAAGCAGCGGTTCCTCAACCCGACCGTAAGCCCCTCATAAACGCGTCTCATATGGGCTTTTTCATCATCGAGACCACGACCCGCATAAGCTTTGACAACTCGATCTCGTATTCCGAACAGACGATTCCCTTGAGTCAACTCCAGAAATCGCCCCTCAAGTCGGTCCAAAGCCTCTGGGAAAGTACTTGGAG
Source organism: Boechera stricta (assembly GCA_018361395.1). Classification (NCBI taxonomy): domain Eukaryota; kingdom Viridiplantae; phylum Streptophyta; class Magnoliopsida; order Brassicales; family Brassicaceae; genus Boechera; species Boechera stricta. The sequence continues at coordinate 7,519,186 of CM031541.1, forward strand.
TTGAATTCCTCGACAAAATCTTCCCAAGTCATCTCCCGAGATTCTCCGTGCAGCCACACTTTTCCACCAAAGATGCGTCTCCCTCGATAGGGACAGCAAGGTCAACCCGGTACTCATCGGGCACCTTATCGGAGCGAAAGTTACGTTCCAATCTCGATCTCCACTCTTCGCATCCTCGGTTTGACACCACCCAAAAAAGGTGCCGATCTGCATCGCTCCATCATCTTCAGATAAGATGGAAGCTCGACGCAACCTACCCTCGGCTGCACCTCGCTCTCTGTAACCCATGCAGCCGAGCATCACCTCTGGTAACCGCTCTAGCAGAGTCGAAGATCCACCACGATCATCCCTGGCTGAGCCACACCGCTGGTCTACCAGCAACACCGGCATTAACACCACCGGCCATATCCTCGGTCACGACATGATCAACCACGGATCTTCGACTCAACCGTGACAGTTTGTGCCACACTCTCATCGCTGCCTAGGGACCCTCACGTTCCTTCTCAAAGGAGGGCGACCTCTACCTCGGTTCACCATCTCACAACCACAACGAGACTAAGCTTTTTACCCAAGTAAATTTCATTTCACCGGGAAACCATCAAATTACTAATCAAACTTTTACTAATAGAAAATTTGGATTTCACAGAAACCATCAAAATTACAATTCACACCATTTTTCACTAACTTATCAAAAATTTAAAAGCGACTTACGTGGAATCTCATTGAAGGCTCGAAGAGGATGATTCTAAGTCTCCATGCGATCATTTAAATAACTCATAAATGATTAACTACTCATAAAATCATGCTCACACAATAACAACCAATTACTTTTAATTTCTAGACCTAAAACCGTAATTGCTCGATACCAAAATGAAACAACGAACCCAAATTTTTTTTTTTTTTTTGCATAAAATTAACTCAATAATTTCCAAAATTATTTATATAAATTCATACTCTTCTCGTAAAACCGATTTCTTAATACATCAAAACCAGTCAATTATAATATTTCAAACTCTGCCTCATGCCTTATCATTCGATTATTAAGGCTAAACCCAAACTGTTTTTTTACCAACTAAATTCCACATAAACTTGAACAAACTCCCAATTTAAATATCCCACACAATTCGGTTTCCTAAAGTTTTAGCTCTAATGGATTTTATTTAATTGGAAAATAGGTATGCTAAAAGATTAGTCTTAATAAACTATCCAAACTAACTAAGTCTAAAGTCTAAAATTCCAAATCTCTTTGCAAATCCTACACAGTAAACCAGCAATCAATTCAAGTTTGATATGTTCACAATTCGATTAAACCAAATCTCTTTGCAGATAATCCAATTGCTCACCAGGTTTTATCGATTACTCATTGCCTTTGTGCTAATCGATTAATCTAGGTTCTATATTCTAAGTGATCAGGTTAGAAATAGCTTTGAGAACAACCTATGGTGAAGAACTATTCAGATTTTGAACCCTAACAAATCAATTATCATAAATCGAGAGAAATCCATATGAGAAATCCTAAACTAAAATGAACTACTTTCACATGATAGATGAAGCGAATAACATAACTGAATAAATCATGAAATTAAACAAAGAATAAAAACAAGGGTTCGGGATCTTCTCATGACGAGACAGAGTCTTGGATCCGTCTCCTCACAAAAGCTCTCAAATCTCAATGGTGGTTCAGAATAATAGTTCAAAGTAAAGTCTCAACTAAAGGCTAGAGTTTGCTTAAATAGGTCTAAAAACACGAGTTGGGCTTCTTTGTAAATAAGGAAAGTATTGGGCTTCTTTTGGTGAGAATTCTCGTCCTTGGACATCTATCTCCGCGTCGGTTACGTCGTATCGATACCGGGATGGTGTCGTCGATACTCGGCTTGGCAGGTACTTTCTTGGTTTGCTCCAAAAGGCTCAAATGGTTCCAAAATCTCCAATTTCGTCCCAAACGTGCTAAGACCTGAAAAGACTCCGAGCGATACAAAAACACTGAAAGACTCGATAAAACAACTTATATCATGGCTAAAGACGGGTAAAAACCATGATATATCAACTCCCCCAGACTTAGCCTTTTGCTTGCCCTCAAGCAAAACAGAAAACTAAGTTAGAAAAGAGGTTTGAAAAACCTTAGAGATCTGAACTATTGCAGAAATCGCTGTAATGACTCTTTTTTCCCAAGCGTCCACTTCTTCTGATCAGCTCAGAATCTAACCACCATGTACTTGTCGGAACCCCAACTTCCCAAGATTTCACTTACTATCTCACACCAATATTCACGCTCTCATCGCCAGTTTCATCGCTGCATCGTGTTCAAGAACTTTCTGATTCTTGCACATACAATATCATAGCCAAAGAACCATTTAACAACATTTATTGCTTCATATTCATGACTTATTTCATAATCAGTTCTTATTAGATTTCAACAGCGGTATATCTGAACAACATACACAAATCAAGGTCAGCGATATTGATAGTGTTTGCTACCGAATCCCAGGTTCTTCCCTCTCGATATGTATCAAAGTCTTAGGTGAATAATGGGGTCATAGGAAATTTTCCTACCCCTCACTTCAGGCTTTCGTGTGATCATTCCTTATCAAGTAAAATAATGGGGTCATAGGAAATTTTCTACCCTACCTCGGAAATCATTTCATCTTTAATATAGATTTTACTGTTTTAAGCATAAATATGTATCCAACAATTTTCACGGGAGAGATATACCACAATTTTCAAACATGATGGGTTCCTTAGCCAGATATGAATGATGAATCAAGCTCTACAGAACACTAACCGCGTAGATGAAGTGCAAAATTTGGCTAAAGCTTGAAGAACCTTGCTGGAGACATGGTGATTTCTATGGCTGGGTTATCCTTGGATTTTTCATTAGTTGAACTGAAACTAATCCTGTAAGCAGTGGTCACTTAAAAGCAAAACCAGAACAACAAAAACAAGCTGAGAAAATCTCTAAGTTGTTTTGAATCAAATAAAAAATTGTTTTTTTTTTTTTCAAAAATGAACACAATGTCAAACTACCTCCCCAGACTTAAACAACGTCTGGTGTTTAAACCGAGAAGGTGAAAGAAATCAAGGACAAAGCGAAATAGGTCGAAACAGAGTGCCATGGCGGTGGTGTCGATCGATACCAAGGTGGTGTCGATCGATCACGGTACGACCATCCTTCTTCCGACCTGATTCAGACACAACAAAACACAAAACAAAAACTCATATTTATAGACTTGGTGGGTTGCCTCCCTAGCGCTTTTTAATGTCACGAGCTTGACTTTGGCTAAGATATAGGTCAGGACAAGGTGGGGAACTCACTCGAAATAAGCTCCACAACGACATCTCCAGCTTCAAATTTTGCTCATCATATCCTCTTCTTTCTCTTTCATCTCCAGGAATGAGAACTCTACAGAAAGGTTTCGAGGTTCCACTTGCACTTCACTTATATTCGATCAATCTCCATCACACTCTGAGGAATCAAAGTGAAATTAGCAGTTGATCTTCTTGCTTCTTGTCTTCCTCTTTGTTGCCTTGGTCTTCTCCTGACTTTCTTGGGGTGTTGAGTTCATTTGAAACATCTGCGACTTTTGGTTCATCATGACTCATCGAGCGATCGATCATCGAGTCTCGCCTGAGGTAATGGTGATGCACGAGACATGTCAGGTGCTCCTCCGGAAGGAATGGCATCGTAGAAGCGTCTCCGTCGCAAGAGAAAGAGATTCTCTTATTAGGCGTGTCCATGATCGCGCCAACGTACCATAAATGGTCTTCCCAAAATCAAGGGCACCTTGGATCCTTGGCTCGTCTCCACAACCTGAAAATCAGTAGGAATCAGACAATCTCCTATTTTAACAGGTAAATCAATAATTGCGTAAGGGGTGAGTGAAGAAGAATCAGCGTGAGCGTGTTAGGAGATCTCATATCAGGCTTTCAATCTCTCTCGATCGCCCTCGACATGGCGTTGACACTGACCCGAGTCACGAGAGCTCATGAAGTTTACTCTAGAGATGGAGCATGGAACTGAGAATTTCCTGGTCTTCCCTCTTTGTCAACTGTCTCGGCGGTGGTGGTGTATCCCAAGACGGGAGGTCCTGCTGACCATTTTTTTTGACAAAAACTTGCTTACAGCGCTCCTCCTCTCTTGTCGCTTGAATAATAGGATAGGGGCAACTTCCGACATGGGCCTTTGGCAGGTTCAACATCCTCAGATCCATCGATCGTCACGGATGGTGAATCGATACCAGGACTTTCAGCATCCCACTCGTCATCTCCCAGTAAGATCGCGGTTTTCAACTATTGAGTCTGCTTAACTCTGAATTTACCACTTTTCCACTTCTTAGACATGGCGTTGATGTGAGCTCTTGGATCTTCGGTCTTCCACGGAAGAAACCCCTCTTGTCTTCTCGCAGGCGGTCTGAGCAATTTGAGTCTCGAGTTTCTTCTGCGACAGATTCAATGCCTCGAGCTTTGGTTTTGTATACCGTTCCTCAACCATCTCTGTCCTTTTTATTGATTCAGCTGCGAAGGGTATCGGCGATTACGATGAGTGTCGATCGATACTGGAGTTTTAGCTCTGCAGGTTGGTGTCGATCGACACAGGTAGGGTATCGATCGTCTGCAGTGGAATGTCAAATTCTTATCTTGCATCTTCAACCTTGAATCTACAGAAGTCTCGGGAAGTGTCGATCGATACCGAGCGGTATCGGTCGATACTAAATATCCGAATACGAACACAGTCATCTCAGGCTCAAAATCCTCTTCTCTAGCGCTCGAGGTGATTGCATTGACATGTCCATGCTGTGGTTGAACTATCTTTCCCTTGACAGCTGCTGATGTCTGAGCTATTTGATTTTCAGCATCTTCGATGGATTTCGAGGCGTTGATTCTCCCATTCAGATCGGTGTATAAATTATCCAGCTTTACATTAAATCCAGTCATCTTTTCTTGTCCTGCAGAATTTGTTCCAAGAGGATCTCGTCTTACTCTAGACCTCGGAGAATGCGGTTGGTAAGCTGAATTACCGTATTGGCGAGTAAAATCACCGCTTTGAAGTGGTTTTGGGCGGTGGCACAAACCAGATTGGTTACCTCGGACTTGTAACCACCTTGCTGATTGTTGTTGAAGCTTCGGTTGTTGTTGTAACCAAATCGCTGACCCTGAAAACCAGAACCACCAATGTAGTTAACATCCTCTGCCTCATCTTCAATGTTCTCTACTCTCAGCAAAATGTACAGCCTTCTTCGTCTTTCCCACTAAGAGGTTGTGCATGTGTCCAACGCTGAACCTCGCAATCTGCGAACCGTCAACACACTGAGCCTTTTCGAAATCAGCATTCTTGGTGCTATTGCTAGGCGCCGTTCTCAATCAGCTTCACACATCGGTTGGAATCCTAGTGTTGAAGTTCCCATTGCTTGCAGAATCCGTGCCATCGATACCGCAATCAATCCCTCGTAAAAGATCGAGCAGCTGAACTTGACTGAAACCGTGGCGGACGTCTCTGGTAGGATCTGAATCGCACAAGCAGCCTTGAGTGCTTCTTTGGACCGAGAAAATTGAGAGATCTTGTTCTGAGCTCCTCCGACTCGCATCGTCATAGAAATTGTTCAGGAATGCGTTCTTGGTCTGTTCAGTAGGATCGGGAGGTAGCTTCAGCCAGTAACTGCCTCCACCAGAGAGTATGGAAAGAGCTTACAAAGAGATATTCACGTGGTACTCCATTGTACTTCATACTGGTGACCAAGTCCTCGAATTTCGATGTGATCCATAGGGTGCTCATGAGAGACCGGTGAAAGGGTGTTGTCCAACAAGAGCGAAGTAAGCGAGGCTTCAGCTCAAAGTCATTCCTGGAAAGTCGGAATACGGATCGCGATTGGCATAGAATTGATCCGGTCGGTTGTAATCGCCAAGTGTCCGTTCAGCAACAGCTGGGGTTGTTGTGGAGGAGGTATTTGTTCACCTTCCTCATCATGCACCAAACCTTGTGGAAGATCCATCTCAACTGTAGTTCTTTTCCTTGTCGATTGTGCGTTCAGCTCTGCTTCGAGTTGGAGAGATTGATCAGTGGTGTGTTCTTCTTTCTCCTGGTGACTGATGCATACACCTGAAAATCAAAAGCGAGAAAATAAGTAACCAAAATTCAAAACAGGCGTTCGTGTCGACGATACCAATGGTATCGATCGATCTGCGCAACTTGACAAAATCGACACTAAAATTCTAATGGTGAATTTTTAGAGTCCCGACAATGGCGCCAAATTTGATATGCTCAAATTAATACCCTATGATGATACTAAAGCATTCTTTGCAGTAAAGTTAGGTCGAACACAGAACTCGAAAACTCATGCAAGATGAAGATGCAGATTGTGCTAAGCAAGCAATGATTGATGAAAACAAATGATCGAATTAAACTTAGGTTGAATTTGTATAGGAAGGAAACTAGGCTCAGGGAAATCTCAGGAAATCAATGATAAACAACAATTAATTAAGGTTCATTCAATTAAGCGCGTTGAACTCAAACAATATAGTTAACCAGCGTGTTGAAAACTAACTAAGTCTAAAGTCTAAAATTCCAAATCTCTTTGCAAATCCTACACAGTAAACCAGCAATCAATTCAAGTTTGATATGTTCTTCGATTAAACCAAATCTCTTTGCGAGATAATCGATTGCTCACCAGGTTTTTCGTTACTCATTACCTTTGCGTGCTAATCGATTAATCTAGGTTACATATTCTAAGTGATCGGGTTAGAATAGCTTTGAGAACAATCTATGGTGAAGAACTATTCAGATTTTGAACCTAACAAATCAATTATCATAAATCGGAGAAATCCATATGAAATCCCTAAACCTAAAATGAGACTACTGGACATGATAGATGAAACGAATAACATAGCGAATAAATCATGAAATTAAGAATAAAAACAAGGGTTCGGGATCTTCTCTATGAGAACAAAGTCTTGGATCCGTCTCTCACAAAGCTTCAAATCTCAATGGTGGTTCAGAATAGTAAGTAAAGTCTGCCACCTAAAAGGCTAAAGTTTGCTTAAATAGGTCTAAAACACGAGTTGGGCTTCTTTGTAAATAAGGAAAGTATTGGGCTTCTTTGGTGAGAATTCCTTGGACATCTCTCTCGCATCGATTCGTCGGTATCGATCGATACGGGATAGTGTCGATCGATACTCAGGCTTGAAAGCGGGTACTTTCTTCGGTTTGCTTGAGCTCCAAATGGTTCCAAAATCTCAATTTAGTCCCAAACGTGCTAAGAACTGAAAAGACTCTAAGATACAAAAACAGAAAGACTCGATAAAACACTTATATCATGGCTAAGCGGGTAAAATCCATGATATANNGATCGAATTAAACTTAGGTTGAATTTGTATAGAAGGAAACTAGGCTCGTGGAAATTCTCAGGAAATCAATGATAAACAACAATTAATCAATTAAGGTTCAATTCAATTAATTAATCGGTTCAATTCTTTCTGCTCCTCAAACACGGTTCTAACCGCCGCGAAACTAACAAGTCAAAGTCTAAAATTCCAAATCTCTTTGTAAATCCTACACAGTAAACCAGCAATCAATTCAAGTTTGATATGTTCACAATTCGATTAAACCAAATCTCTTTGCAGATAATCCAATTGCTCACCCTGTTTTATCGATATTCATTGCACTGCCGTGCCTAATCGACATCTAGGTTCTATATTCTAAGTGATCAGTTAGAAATAGCTTTGAGAACAATCTATGGTGAAGAACTATTCAGATTTTGAACCCTAACAAATCAATTATCATAAATCGTAGAAATCCATATGAGAAATCCCTAAACCTAAAATGAGACTACTCTTTATTACGATAGATAAACGAATAAATAACCATAACAATAAATCATGAAATTAAACAAAAGAATAAAAACAAGGGTTCGGATCTCTCTATGACGAACAGAGTCTTGATCCGTCTCCTCACAAAAGCTCTCAAATCTCAATGGTGGTTCAAGAATAATAGTTCAAAGTAAAGTCTCCGCCTCTAACCTAAAGGCTAAAGAGTTTGCTTAAATGGTCTAAAAACACGAGTTGGGCTTCTTGTAAAAAGTATTGGGCTTCTTTTGGTGAGAATTCTCGCCCTCGACATCTATCTCCGCATCAACAGAGCCGGTATCGATCGATACCGGATGGTGTCGATCGACACTCAGGCTTAAAACGGGTACTTTCTTCGGTTTGCTTCAAAAGGCTCCAAATGGTTCCAAAATCTCCAATTTCGCCTCCAAACGCTAAGACCTGAAAAGACTCCAGAACATACAAAAACACTAGAAAGACTCGATAAAACAACTTATATCATGGCTAAAGACGGGTAAAAACCATGATATATCACATCACGGTTTCAGTCAAGTTCAGCTGCTCGGGATCTTTTACAGAGGGATTGATTGGCGGTATCAGATGGCACTGGATTCTGCAAGCAACGGGAACTTCAACACTAGGATTCCAACCGATGCTGTGAAGCTGATTGAGAACTTGGCGTCTAGCAATAGCACCAAGAATGCTGATTTCGAGCGAAAACGCTCGCTAGTGTTGCTGATTGCTCGCAGATTGTTGAGGTTCAAAGGCGACACGATGCAYAACCTCTTAGTGGGAAAGACGAAGAAGGCWGTACATTTTGCTGAGGAAGTAGAGAACATTGAAGATGAGGCAGAGGACGTTAACTACATTGGTGGTTCTGGTTTTCAGGGTCAGCGATATGGTTACAACAACCGAAGCTTCAACAACAATCAGCAAGGTGGTTACAAGTCTGGAGGTAACCAATCTGGTTTTGGTGCCACTCAATTCGCCCAAAAACCACTTCAAGGCGGTGATTTTACTCGCCAATACGGTAATTCAGCTTACCAACCGCATTCTCCGAGGTCTACAGAGAGTAAGACGGAGATCCTCTTGGAACAAATTCTGCAGGGACAAGAAAAGATGACTGTGGATTTYAATAAAGCTGGATAATTTATACACCGATCTGAATGGGAGAATCGACGCCTCGAAATCCATCGAAGATGCTGGAAAATCACACTCACATCAGCATGTCAAGGGAAAGATAGTTCAACCACAGCATGGACATGTCAATGCAATCACCTCGAGCTAGAGAAGAGGATTTTGAGCCTGAGATGACGTGTTCGTATAGTATCGACCGATACCCCCGTATCGATCGATACTTCCCGAGACCTGTAGATTCAAGGTTGCTGAAGATGAAGATAAGAATTCTGACATTCCACGCGACGATCGATACCCTACCGTGTCGATCGACACCAACCTGCAGAGACGTACAAAACTCCAGATCGACGACACTCATCCGGTATCGGCCGATACCCTTCGCAGTGAATCAATAACTGAGAAAATGACAGAGATGGTTGAGAACGGTATACAAACCAAAGCTACCTTACCCTGTTTCCTCCCAAGCTGACAAGAGAGGAGGGCGGCTGCAAGTTTTGTCAAAAAAATGGTCAGGACCTCCTGGCTGATGACACCACCACCGTGAGACATTGACAAAGAGGGAAGACCCAGGGAAATTCTCAGTTCCATGCTCCATCTCTAGAGTAAACTTCAAGGAGTCTCTCGTTGACTCAGGGTCTAGTGTCAACGTCATGTCGAGGGCGATTGCAGAGAGATTGAAAGCTGATATGAGATCTCCTAACACGCTTCTCACATACGCGGATTCTTCTAGCTCACTCCCTTACGCTACAATTCTTGATTTACCTGTTAAAATAGGAGATTGTCTGATTCCTACTGATTTTCAGGTTGTGGAGATGAGCCAAGGATCCAAGGTGCCCTTTGATTTTGGGAAGACCATTTATATTACTGTTGCGCGATCATGGACACGCATAACAAGAGAATCTCTTTCTGCATTGACGGAGACGCCTTCTACGATGTCATTCCTTCGGAGGAGCACCCACATGTCTCGTGCATCACCATTGCCTCGGGCGAGACTCTGATGATCGATCTGCTCGATGAGTCTTATGATGAACCAAAAGTCGCAGATGTTTCAAATGAACCCCCCCAACACCCCAAGAAAGTTGTGGAGAAGACCAAGGCAGCAAAGAGGAAGGCAGCAAGAAGATCAACTGCTGCTAATTTCACTTTGATTCCTCAGAAGTGATGGAGATTCGATCGAATATAAGGTGAAGTGCAAGGAACCTCGAAACCTTCTCTAAGGCTGAGTTCTCATTCCTAGAGATGAAAGAGAAAGAAGAGGATATGATGAGCAAAACTTTGAAGCTGGAGATGTCTTGTGGAGCTTATTTCGAGTGAGTCCTCACCTTGTCCGACTGATATCTTAAAAGTCAAGCTCGTGACATTAAACAAGCGCTTAGTGGGAGGCAACCCACTGGTAAGTCTATAAATATGAGTTTTTGTTTTGTGTTTTGTTGTGTCTTGCGAATCAGTCGAAGAAGGATGGTCGTTCTGTGACGATCGACACCATTGGTATCGATCGACACCACCGCTCTATGGTAACACCTCTTGTTCTTGACCTATTTGCTTTTGTCCTTTGATTTCTTTCACCTTCTCTGGCTTGATAAACACCGGGGACAAGTTGTTTAAGTCTGGGGAGGTAGTCACGACATTGACTTGTTTTCTTATTTATATGTTTTATTGAGTCAAAACACTTAAGATCTGTTTTGCTTGAATTTGTTGTTCTGATTTTGCTTTTGAGTGACCACTGTTACAGATTAGTTTCAGTTCGACTAATGAAAATCCAAGGATAACCAGCCAGCTAGAAATCACTCATGTCTCCAGCAAGGTTCTTCACAAGCTTTAGCCAAATTTTGCACTTCATCTACGCGTTAGTGTTCTTAGAGCTTGATTCATCATTCATATCTGGCTAAGGAACCCATCATGCTTGAAAATGTGGTATATCTCTCCGTGAAAATTGTTGGATACATATTTGCATTAAAACAGTAAAATCTATATAAAAGATGAAATGATTTCCTCCGAGAGTAGGGGTAGGAAAATTTCCTATGACCCCATTATTCTACTCTGGATAAGGAATGATCACACAGCCTGAAGTGAGGGGTAGGAAAATTTCCTATGACCCCATTATTCACCCAAGACTTTGATACATGAGAGGGTAAGAACCGGGATTCGTAGCAAACACTATCAATACCGCTTTCGGACCTTGATTTGTGTATACTGTCTGTATAAACCTGCGCTGTTGAAATCTAATGAGAACTGATTATGAAATAAGTCTGGGGAGATAAAGAATACCGAAAGCAATAAATGTTGTTGAATAAATGGTTCTTTAGCTATGATATTGTATGGGCAAGAATCTAGAAAGTTCTTGAACACTGATTGCAGATGAAACGGCGATGAGAGCATGAATATTGGTGTGAGATAATAAGTGAAGTCTTGGGAAGTGTTCCTACGTACATGGTGGTTAGACGAGCGACGTGTAAGTGGGCGCTTGGGAAAAAGGGTCATTACAGATTTCAACAGTCGGTCTCTAAGGTTTTTCAAACCTCTTTCTCTAACTTAGTTTTCTGTTTTGCTTGAGGGCAAAAAGCTAAGTCTGGGGAGTTGATATATCATGGTTTTACCCGCTTTAGCCATGATATAAGTTGTTTTATCGAGTCTTTCTAGTGTTTTTGTATCTCTGAGTCTTTTCAGGTCTTAGCTTGGGACGAAATTGAGATTTTGGAACCATTTGGAGCCTTTTGGAGCAAAACCAAGAAAGTCGCTTTTGAAGCCTGAGTATCGACGACCATTGATCGATCGACATACCGAAAGTACCGCTTTGAAGCCTGAGTATCGACGACACCATCCCGTATCGATCGATACCGAAACTGAGAGATAGAGATATCCAAGGAAGAGAATTTTCACCATAAGAAGCCCAATACTTTCCTTATTTACAAAGAGCCCAGCTGTTTTTAGACCTATTTAAGTAAGTTTTTAGTCATTAGGTCAAAGGGAGCGCACTTTACTTTGAGAGAGCTTTTTTGTGAGGGAGACGGATCCAAGACTTTGTTCATCATAGAGAAGATCCCGAACCCTTGTTTTTATTCTTTGTTATATTTAATTTCATGATCTATTCAGTTATGTCTTGTGTTTCATCTATCATGTCTCCAGTAGTTCATTTTAGTTCAGGGTTTCTCATATGGATTTCTCTCGATTTATGATGATTGATTTGTTAGGTTCATAATCTGATAGTTCTTCACCATAGGTTGTTCTCAAAGCTATTTCTAGTCTGATCACCTAGAACATAGAACTTAGATTATCGATTAGCACCATGCTAATGAGTAATCTGATAAAACCTAGATGAGCAATTCGATTATCTGCAAAGAGATTTGGTTTAATCGAATTGTGAACATATCAAACTCTTGAATTAATTTCTGGTTTAATGTGTAGGATTTGCAAAGAGATTTGGAATTTAGATTTTAGACTTAGTTAGTTTCAAGAACTATGGTTAACTATATTGTTTGAGTTCAAGAACGGCACTTAATTGAATTGAACTTTAGCAGATTAATTGTTATTTATCATTGATTTCCTGAGAATTTCCCTGAGCCTAGTTTCCTTCTATACAAATCAACCTAAGTTTAATTCGATCATCTGTTTTCTCATCAATTATTGTTTGCTTAGCACAATCTGCATCTTTCATCTATTGCGTGAGTTTTCTTGAGTTCTTGTGTTCGACCCCTAACTTTACTGCAGCAACTGCTTTAGTATCATTATAGGGTATTAATTTGAGCATATCACTGATAGTACTTGAGTTTCTCCTGTGCATTGTGTTCCTAAGAAAGGGGGTATAACTGTTATAAGGAATGATAAAGATGAGCTCATACCCACCAGAACTATCACTGGTCATAGGATGTGTATAGATTACAGGAAATTAAATGCTGCATCTAGAAAGGATCATTTCCCACTGCCATTCATTGATCAAATGTTAGAAAGGCTTGCAAATCATCCTTATTACTGTTTCTTAGATGGGTATAGTGGTTTCTTTCAAATTCCTATACATCCCAATGATCAAGAAAAAACTACTTTCACCTGCCCATATGGAACATTTGCTTATAGGAGAATGTCTTTTGGTCTTTGTAATGCACCTGCTACTTTTCAGAGATGTATGACTTCTATATTTTCKGATCTAATTGAGGAGACTGTGGAGGTATTCATGGATGATTTTTTCGTGTATGGCTCCTCTTTCTCCTCGTGCTTGTTGAATCTTTGCAGGGTGTTTACTAGGTGTGAGGAGACAAATCTGGTTCTGAATTGGGAGAAATGCCACTTTATGGTCAGAGAAGGGATTGTCTTGGGGCACAAGATTTCTGAGAATGGGATAGAGGTGGATAAAGTTAAGGTTGATGTGATGATGCAGTTGCAACCACCTAAGAACGTCAGGGATATCAGGAGTTTTCTGGGACATGCTGGGTTCTATAGGCGGTTCATCAAAGATTTCTCAAAAATAGCTAGACCACTCAGTAGATTGCTGTGCAAGGAGCAAGAGTTCATCTTTGATTTTGAGTGTTTAAGGGCTTTCCAGCTGATTAAGGAAGACTTGGTTACAGCTCCAATAGTCCAAGCTCCAAACTGGGACTATCCGTTCGAAATCATGTGTGATGCCTCGGATTATGCTGTGGGAGCTGTTTTGGGTCAAATGATAGAGAAGAAGCTGCATGTGATATACTATGCAAGCAGGACACTAGATGAAGCTCAARGGAGGTATGCAACAAYAGAGAAGGAGTTGCTAGCTGTTGTGTTTGCTTTCGAGAAGTTCAGAAGCTATCTAGTGGGTTCCAAGGTGATAGTCTACACAGATSATGCAGCACTAAGGCATATCTATGCAAAGAAGGAGACTAAACCAAGACTGCTGAGATGGATCCTTTTGTTTCAAGAATTTGACATGGAGATTGTTGACAAGAAGGGCATAGAGAATGGAGTAGCTGATCACTTGTCAAGAATGAGGATAGAAGATGCATTGCCAATTGGACTCCATGCACGAAGAAACTCATAGCTACCATCTTGGTCTTAGAAGAAGATAGGCTGCCCTGGTATGCAGATTTTGCCAATTACCTTGTAAGCGGCGAAATCCCTGGAAGTCTGGATGCTTACAGGAGAAAGAAGTTTTTGAGGGATGTGAACTATTACTTCTGGGATGAGCCATACTTATACAAGAGAGGTTCAGATGGTCTTTACAGGAGATGCATAGCTGAAGAAGAAGTAAAAGGAGTTTTGGAGCACTGCCATGGTTCGGTTTATAAGGGTCACTTTGCCACCTTCAAGACTGTCCAGAAGGTACTCCAAGCAGGTTTATGGTGGCCATCAATGTTCAAGGATGCTCAAGCCTTCATTACCAAGTGTGATCCCTGCCAGAGAATGGGTAACATCAGTAGGAGGAACGAGATGCCTCAGAACCCGATTCTGGAAGTGGTAGTGTTTAATGTATGGGCCATTGATTTCATGGGACCCTTCAACCCACCATCTCATGGGAACAGGTACATCTTGGTGGCTGCTGATTATGTCTCCAAGTGGGTTGAAGCAATAACATGTCCTTCTAATGATGCAAAAGTTGTCTTGAAGATGTTCAAGAGTGTCATCTTCCCCAAATTTGGAGTGCCAAGAGTAGTGATCAGTGATGGAGGATCTCACTTCATCAACAAACTCTTTGAGAATCTACTGAAGAAACATGGGGTTAAGCACAAGGTAGCTATACCCTACCATTCTCAGACCAGTGGGCAAGTGGAAGTGTCTAACAAGCAGATCAAGGCTATTTTGGCAAGGGTAGTGGGGGTTTCAAAGAGAGATTGGTCTTCTAAGCTTGATGAGACTTTTTGGGCATATCGGACTGCATTCAAAACGCCAATTGGGAGAACACCGTTCCAGTTACTCTACGGTAAAGCTTGTCACCTGCCTGTTGAGATTGAGTACAAGGCATTGTGGGCAACGAAACTTCTGAACCTGGATATCAAGACTGCTCAAGAGAAGAGAGAGTTGGATCTGCATGAACTAGAGGAGATCAGGCTGGATGATTACGAGAGCTCTAAAGTGTATAAGGAAAGGACTAAAGCTTTCCATGACAGGAAGATTTTGCCCAAGGAGTTCAAGACTGGTGATCAAGTCCTTCTTTTCAACTCTAGGCTCAAGTTGTTTCCAGGAAAGTTGAAGTCTAGATGGTCAAGACCGTTCATTATCAAGGGAGTTTCACCCTATGGAGCAGTCACCCTGATTACAAAGGATGGATCCGACTTCACAGTGAACGGGCAAAGACTCAAACCGTACATGGCTGACAGCATAATTCCAGAAGGAACCTCAATTCCTCTGGATGAACCTAGCCAAACCTAAGAAAAAGGGCAGTCAAGCTTAGTGACTTTAAACAAGCTCACTTGGGAGGAAGTCCCATGTCTATCCCTGTAAATAATAATCTAGTTTTCTTTTTAAACCGTCGTTTAGGTATGCTAATTTCGTGTTTTTGGCTTGCTGGTGTGTTTTCAGGAGAGTATGAGCATTGAATCATGAAGAAAAGGAGGAGACGAAAAAAATTGGATCAGACTCGATCAACCAGCTCGATCACCAGTAATGATCGAGTCATTGGGGAAATTCAAAATTTGAATTTTGAAAGGGGACAAGCTCGACCCCACCTGGTCGAGTCAACACGTCGAGTCAAGCATTGGGCGCTCAAAATTCGAATTTTGAAATTCAAACAAGGCTCTACACGTTCCTCCCCTTGCCTTTATAAGAAGAACTCGAGTTCACAAGCTCTCCACACCAAAAATTTCAAGTTCTTCCTTCATTTCTTCAGAATAATCATTCTTCAGCTCTCTTTCAAGATGATCAACCAATTCCTCTTCACCAAGCCCAAAGATCCCAGAGACCGCAACAAGCTTGTAGACCATCTGCCAAGGCTATACTAAGACATATTCAGAAGCTGAGACCACTGCTTCAATGCAGCAGAACCGATTGAGGTTGATGAAATGCCTAGCTCGACCTCACCACGTTGAGCCAGTGGTCGAGCCAAGCTCCCACGCCGCTTACACTCGGGAAACCTTGGAGGATTCAATCTCCTCCTTCTTCTCCAACCCTTGAGGTATCTATCCATTCTTGTACATATCATTTGCATTTTTTTCTTGCGTTGTTTCAAACCTTCTTCTGAATTTTTATTACACAAGGGACCTGTAATTTAAGTTTGGGAAGGCTTAAGATATGTGTTTGATATTTATTGTGTTCTTATTTTGCATTTTGATGCGTATTTGAGTACTCTAACTAAGCAAAAAAAAAAATTGAAAAATTTTAGAAAAGATTACAAAATCAGTGTTCATGTAGTTGCATTTGCATTTTAGGGTTGAGTCTACAGATTAGTTTCATTTAATTTGTTGCATATGCATAGGGGATTATGATGATTATAACCTAGTAAACATGCTGATTGATAAGATAATCTCGTTGCCAATGTTCTGGTTAATGCATAAGTATGAATGAACTTGAGTAAGACGAATATACTGAATCTACAGCTAGATAGTCTTGTTTGAAGCATGCTGTGATTTGACATCATTCCTATCTAATTGAACCTGAATTTGACTTGTAGGTATCTTGATTATGCATTCTTTGAACTCGTGGATACCACATACATGCAGTTTCTCACACAAAGTGTTAGGTTTATTGCTGAGGATATAATCTCATGTAGTTCTGGTTTATTTTTAAATCAGATAGGACTAGGTGGGAACTTGATTATTGGCTATGGGGTTCGGTTCTGCAAGAGAAAAACTTGGAGAAAGATGAAAGAAAAAGGGGTAAAAAGGTTTTAGGAGAGAAAAGCTGAAAGTAAACTAATCTAGTAAAGGATTTTGGGGGTATGCTAAGAAAGAACCAGGGAAAGAAAGGCAAAAGCCTAATGTCAGGAAAGAAACTGAGCTGAGAATGAAAAAGCCCCAATCCTCAAAGTCTTAGAACCTCTCTTAGAACAAGAAGAATAAGAAAAAAGAATGAAGGTTTGATCGAGAAAAAGTTCAAGGCAGAAAAATGATTGCTGGGGTAGAAATAGGATGCTTTTCTGGGGTTTTAGAACTAGGAGGGTTAAGATCACTTGTGTATCATTGGGTATATGAGAATCGATCCTTGCATGTAGGTTGGTTCTTACCTTTAGCATTCTGCGAAGCTCATTCCTTTTAGATCCATTTTTGAATTGATCGAAACCATGTGAAAGGGACCATTTTGTCTCTTAACCCAGCCAAATGAGTTCATTGAATATGCATGATTCATGGTTTTACCTTAAAATTGAATGTTAAAGGGAATATAGATGAATGCATGTCTAGATTGGGCTGTTGAAATTGCTGTGAAGAGTATGGCTAAAGTTTTTAAGTAAAGTTCTAACATCTTGCATTAAGTGCTTGACTTGGACATGAGATCATCTGTTTATCAGCATGTTTTGGTTGAATCCTCACCTTGAAACCTCTCCTCATACATCTGTTTGCGAGGGTAGAGACTAAGTTTGGGGAGTTGATATGTCTGTGTTTTACATGGTGCGAGCATGCATTTATCTTCCATTGCAATAGCATATTCTCGACATTTGTCTCCAGTTTTACATACTTTGAGTGTTTTGCAGGATTGCATACATATTGCATTTGGAGTATCGGTACATTCACGGTATTGGAGATGTTGAAGTCAAATGGAGAAAGAGGAGAGTCTGGCTCGACCATGCACTCTCGACCATGGAGGTCGAGTGGAGCACAAGCGACGCTTGAAACAAGCTCGGACTCGAGCGGGGAGGTCGAGCTCATCCGAAAAAATGCCATCTTGAAATCGAGGCAGTCGACAAAGCTAGGTCGAGCGTTGGTCGAGTCCTCCAAAAAATGCAATCTTGGAGTTTTCTAACCTAGCTCGACCATGCCAAGTCAAGGTCATTGGTCGAGCCCGTCATAAAAATGCCGTTTTGAGGAATTTCGCCCAGCTTGACCAAAGCACTCGACCTTCATGGTCGAGTACACCTCCGAGACTTGCTTTTTTGTCTGTTTGTGAGCTAGGGTTTCGCCTAAAACTATAAATACCTATTGTCTCCTGGATATTTAGATGATCTGCTGGTTTTTTTTCTCTTCTTCCTAATCTTGTTCTTGCTTTGTAATCAATTTTCTAGTAATTCTGCTTTGTATTTGTGTTTGATTCTTAGTAGTCTTTCTGTTTACTTCTTAATCTATCTATTTATGCAAGTTTTTATGACTTCTGGGTTTGTGTTCATGATGTTCTTCATGGGCTGTGAGTAGTCTTTAGGGTTCTTAAGGATGGGATAGATTAAGTGTGGAATCTTAGTCTCCTAAGTGGTTTAAGTTTAGATTACTTGATTTCCCTTCTGGATTAGTGTTATTAATGCTAGTTCCTCTCTGATCAATTGGAATTAGAACTTAGGCATTTCCACACCCACCAAGTATTCGATGAAATGTCTGAATCAACTAATTCCAGAGATTTACATTCCTAACCTAAGAGATTGGTTGTCTAGGGTGTTCATTGGCTTTAATAGACTGAATTTTAACGCCTGCTATGTTAGATTTCGCTAAAGAGATTTAGGTCTGGAGCTAGCTTAGCTTGAGGTTATCTATCATGAGAATGAATTTAGCTGCTCATGAGTTTTTTGTCTAGGGAATAGCTCTGTTTGAGTATGTTAAACACCTAGGTAGATTAAGAGGAAACACTAATCAATAACCCCATCCTTAGGAGCTTCTGTTTAATTGATTGAACTTTGTTTGCATTGCATGCTTACTTAGTAACCATTGTTGTTAGCTTGTTTTAACTCCTGTAATACTTTCAATTATGGTTCTGTTAGATTGTTAATCTCATCTATTGCTTGCACTTGTGATTTGATTGCATCCTTTCTGGTTAATAGCTCACCCATTTGGATTGACACCTTTCCGTGCTACAATGACAGTGCATTAGGGAATTGACCCATATCAGTTTGACTTATATCAAATAGCTTATATCACTACCATCCGGACAAGTAAACTCCATAGCCCCATCAACTTCCTGTTGGTATGGAGATGCATGTGAAAAAAGTGTCGGAACTGGCGATGTTCTAAAAATCATCGCAACTTCTAAACCTGGTCCAAACCTCTTAATGTAATCAACACATGTGTATGGATCACATCTCGTACAGATGTTTGGGTACTTCTCAAATTCACTCGCCTCGAACAAGAATTTTCTAGGTTTTATTGGTTCCGTCACCTGCAATCAAAACATTATGTGTTAGACATTGTACCAGTTTAACCAGTTTAACTAGTTTAACTAGTTTAACTAGTTTAACTGTCTTTCCATATTAATCCTATTCTACAAAATCATATTATTGTTCCTAAACACAATTTAACCAGTTTAACTAGATCTTCCTCGACACAATATAATCAGTTTAACAAGTTTAACTCTGATGTTTAACCCAAAAACATACCCTTTCCTCCGATGAGGATGACGATGCCTAGACATCTTCTAATGGTAGCCATGAGGCATTCTTTGTATGAGGAGGCATTATTCAAACCTGAAAAAATCAAACTCAAGCATTTAGCAAAAAATCAAAATTAATCACTCCATAGGTTTCTCATACCTTTTGTGCTAGTTCAATTACTAAAAAAATCAAGCAAAAATCACCTTCTCCTTCTCAAAACTCAAGCAACTCAAACCCTTTTCAAACAATGATTAAAATGAAATCTAATGAATCCAATATCAGGAAAACCCTAAATCCACAATCAAACTTCACCGATTATCAAATTGAGAACAACAGACAGAGAATGATTGGATCAATAGCAGCACGAGGAGAAAAAGAAGACAAAGTGGGAGACGGAGAAATCAGAAAAAGAAGGAGCAGAAGAAGACGGAAGAAGAAGAAGAAGAAGACGACGGAGAACGGAAGAAATCGAAGGGATTTTGCAATTTTGATCGGAATCAGATTCTTCAAAAGATGAACGAGAGATGAAGAAGAAGAAGAAGAGTTACGACTTTTAGAACCAAGGTAGAAGAAGAAGGAATTCAGCGATAAAGAAGAAGAAGAAATCGATCTCTGATTTTTGGAATTTGTTTTTACTGAACTCGATTTGGGTAAAGGAGAAGGATAGGTCGGTTGGGTCGGGTGGGTCGAATGTATTCGGATCGGATTTTATTAGGTTGGGTTTGTAATTATAGGGACCTTGGCTGGCTTTTTGGTATTTTACATATTTTTGATATTAAAAAAATGAAAACTAAATTCTATTTTTTATAAAGTTATTTTGGCAATGCTTCTAACAGATAAGGTTATTTGAGCCATTGTTCCGTGAAACCATCGTGAACCGAATCAATTTGCATCCCTGCACATGAAACCGTTTTTGAATTCATAATAAAGTTATATTTTAATGACAGAACAATTGATGACAATTATAACATAGTGATTTCCCTCTCCAAAACTCAATTTTCCCCGAGTAGAAGCAGGATTAGGTTTTCATTTTTGGTGAGGGACGGAGTACATCGGCAAGGAAAGTGGCATCACGTTGCTTATGACATTTTTCTGGAATTGTAAAAGGGATTCGTCAACGAGTATTTCATTTTTGAAAGCATAAGTTTGGATAATGACTCAAAACCCCGCAATACCAGAAAGGGAGGAAATTGGTGGGCAACTGGGTATTTCGGCAAAACGAAACTCATCTGAAGTAGAAGAAAGGCGGCCCAGAAAACAAAGGTAGGGTTTCCAGCTTCTGTGGTTTTTTATAATTTTTTTTAAAAAAAAAAGAGAAGGACTATGATTTCCCGTAGCGAGATAACAAAAGGATTTGCTAGTTACCGGCTAATAAAGTTATATTTTGTTTAATGTTTGTGTAACCCAGGCTGAAGGTTTCAGCAGAGGTTTTTGCGACGAGAACAGTTAATCAGAGCACCAAGGATCAGAGCAGGGTGGCAAAACGGTAAAAAATTGCTGCGCTTTGCCAAAAAAAAATTCGGCTAAGGACATAATTAAAACAAAATTAAAATATAAAGAAGAGTGTGTAGAGTGGAAGAGGCCAAATCAAGCTAACCAATCCCAGTAATTGTGTTTGTTAATTTTACAAGACCAGTTCAAAGGCTGGACCAAGGAAGGATACTGGCGGAGTCGGTTCTCAAAACCCACTTACTGAAACGGTACAAAGGGAGGAGAACCCCATCTCCTCTACAAGCTGGCCCAATCCCACACTTGTAACGTGAGTCCCTGGTTCTCAAACTCCTCTTCATCATCTCCACCGTCATCTACTCCATCTCAGCCACCGTTCTCTCCCTCCACTTCACTATCATCCATCACTTCCGCCATCTTCACGAGTTTTGGGTTCCGTTTGTTCTAGCTTGTCTTTGAGCTTGGATTAGGTTCTTTCCTTGAAGATCTAGGCTCACATCACTCAAGAAGCCTGATCTGAATGTTCACAAGAGGATAGTGACTCGCTCACTAGACTCAAAATGAAAGAACTCAAAGAACTCGGTCTTTGAAAGAAAACAAACTTGTATATTAAAATCTTTGATCAAAGGTGTCTTTACAATGGGGACGAAGCTGAGCTTTTATAGTCTCAAGGCAGCAGCAAGAAAGGAAAAAAAAAGAAACAAATCTCAAAAAATAAATGAGAGAGTCGTTGGCCAATTAAGAGGTGAATCTTGGCCCAAAATAAGAAAGTTGGTTATGCTTGAGTCCTGAAATCTTGGGGCCGAAACAGTGGTGTCTAGGTACCTTATGGATGTTGTATGATGTCTTTAATATACTCTGAATGGTGTAGATGCTTTCCATGTCGCATGTCTTCAATAGGAAAATGGAATAGTTCCGTTGGAGAATTAAAGGTGCAATCGGCTCGAAATAAGGAAAGTCTGACCAAGGCTTGGTCCATTTGATTCTCTAGCTATTGGGCACATATATCCTTCTTCAAGAGTCTCTATATGAGAGGGAAGCTCTCCTGGTTGCCACATAAATGATTGAGAGGAGGTGACAAACTTGGAAAGTTCCAAATAAGGTTAGTCGAGGATCCTCGGGTTTTGAGATTAAATATCCTCCAAACCAAAATGTTTATTGGCACGAATCCAATTCTCCATAGCTCTCTGATGAGTCAAGATTCCATACCAAGTCGATTCATAGCTTAATTCCTTCTGGTTTGGCGGGAATGCTCCAATGAATGCACATATGTCCAAATAAGACAAGTCTAGGATCCTCCGGATTAGAACTTCAATAACTTTCTCGTCTGATCTCGGTTTGTTATGAATCCAATTTGTGAAGTTTTCAGGTCGGTTTGCAAACTATATATACAGACTTGGTCCAATTCCTTCTGGTTTGATCGTAATGTTCCGAACAGTGCACGTAGGTCCAAATCGGGTGAGTTCAGATTAACTTGACTTGTAAACTTGATATCTCCACCATCTGAACTGATAATGGCCTGATTTCACTTCGAGGCGAGCTCTAGATGAGCTAAGAATGTATTCCTAGTGATCGTTGGGCTGGGATAGAAGATCTTGGCATTAGAATGGGCGGAACATGGCTCATGGGTCTTCTCTAGTGGGCATATTGTACTTAGCCCAAACTTGGTTGGTCATGTGATGTTGATTGATAGCATGCATATTTACATGTTTTCATGCATTCATATAGGTTAGTTTTATGCATTCTAACAATCATTTAAGATAGTTTTAGTGCATTTGTGTGTTCATGTGATTATAGGTACTTGGAGCCAAACCGGTGCTTTTGGAGTATTTCAGAGCCTTAAGAAGCCATGGAGACTTTGGAGCTACTCAGTTGAGTCAAGAACATCATGTAAAGCTATCTCAGAAGCTTTAGAGAGGGAGCATCGACCATACATGGTCGATGCAGCTCGCGAACGAGCCATTGAGCAGAGCATCGACCAGGAGGGGTCGATGCCAAGATACGAGTCGCATCGACGCAAACATCAACCAGAAGTGGTCGATACATATCCTGAGCCAAAGCATCGACCAAGAGAATCGACCATACGTGGTGGATGCTGATGTTCCCGGCAGAAAAAGGAAAATTATGTTTCTACATGATTTAAGATATGGAAGCTTGATAAATGCAAATTAGGGTCTTCTAGAAGCTTCAGAGGCTCGTGTTCATTGTTTCCAAGGGACTTAGTACTATATAAACACATGTAGCCTCACTCATAAACAATCTTTGACACTTTGTATCATTTTCATATCAATAAAAGAGTTCTTCTTCTAGGTTTATTTTTTTCTCTTGTTTATGTTTCAATTTATTTTTATGCTTTGATTCATTTATGTTCTCAGTTTAGTTTAGTTTATTGTCTATTGTTTTCAATCCCTATATGTTATCTCTTCTGTAACCTCGAAGAGAGATAAGGGAGTAGATCCTTTAGACCATGAGGGTGGTGGTCGACGATAGGATTTACTTTCTAGGATTTTAATTATATTTGTTTGTTCTTAATCGATCTAGCTACTCTATTATGCAATCTTAATGCTGAGTTATGTCATATGGGATATGCTTAAGGTTATACGAATAAAAGCTTAAGGATATGCTTAAGGTGGTGGGTCTTTGGATCGGTTCTAAGGTTGGTAAGAGCTAGAAGTTAACTCGCGGCCGAAAGGTATGGGCGGCTAGACGGTTAGCTCGAAGCTCCTCCCGTGAAACCGTTAAGATGGCGTGATGATGGATTGATAAGAAAACCACAAAGAGTATGAGGGACTCTTTGATACAGCTTGACGAACTTGGCTTTGAAATCGCACACAAAGACAAGAACAAAGACTAAGTTTTTGCAAAAACTTAAGAAAATACGTTCTTTATTAATTCAAGGGTGAAAATGAGTTACACGGCCATGAAACCTTATAATGGCTCGTTGGCTACAACCCTAGGGTTGCGACTCTAAGACAACAAGACTTGGAAAAATAAAAGACTCAAATGACACACGGTTTCAATGAGAATGACAAGTAGTCCCCTTATAAGGAAAGTGTCTAAAAAGATATAAAAATAAAAGGAACAAAAACGACTTTACTAGGACTCGAACTAGACTCAGAGGATGCTTGCTAGAACCACTAGGCCGAAGCCATTGCACCTGCAAGGAGAAAAAATAATTAAACACAAGACTTACCTTAGTTGGCCGAGAGTCTTGGCTCGGGTCCGAGTCCGTGAAGCCTTCGGTAGTTTTGAGAAGAGCTTGTGTTGCTTCATTGAATTCTACCCTTAGTGTCTCGGCTCTTGCTCTTGTTATAGGGCCATTGACTTCTATAATCTTGATTTGCCCATGGTTTGCTTCACGATCTTGCCCAATGTCTTCTCTCGGTTCGCTGCCCGATCTGATGTCCGCGTGGTTTGGTCCGTGATTGATGTAGGGTCCGAAACTGAGTCTTCTTCATTTTGATCGTGTAATAGGGCCTTCTCTTGTCTTGGGACATGTCATGGTCTCTTCTGTGGGCTTCTTGTCTGGGTCTTCACTAGGCAGTTTAGTTGTAGCGTCGATGACCGCATCATTCCCTCCCTCTTGAGAAGGTTTTACCCTCAAAACTTGTTCGTCTGAAACATAAGGAGAGAGATTAGTAACATTAAAGGTATGTAAGATGTTGACCTCAGCTGGAAGCTCCAGCTTGTATGCATTTTCATTAATCCTTTTTAACACTCAGTATGGATCATCGCCGCGAGGGGCTAGTTTTGAGCTTCGTTTGTGCGGAAACCTCTCTGTGCGCATGTGTATCCAAACCCAATCGCCGGGCTAGTTTTGAGCTATCTTCCCTTGTCCACTCGTTCCTTGGTCTTCTCATTCACCTTGAGAATTTTGGCTCGGGCTTGTTCATGCATTTTCTTTACGAGTTCTCTTCGATTCTATCCATCGATATTGACTTGTTAAGTCCATAGGGGCTAAAGGCCTGAAACCGTAAACAACTTCAAAAAGAGAAAGGTTAGTAGTAGAGTGCCTAGCATTGTTATAGGAGAACTCAACAAACGGTAAGCAATCAAGCCATGTTTTCATATTTTGACCAAGTGTGGCCCGAAGTAAAGTGGAATGTGTACAGTTTAACACTTCTGTTTGTCCATCCGTTTGAGGATGACAAGTAGTAGAGAATAGAAGCTTTGCTCCAAGCTTCTTCCATAGAGTTCTCCAAAAGTGCCCTAGAAACTTAGAATCACGGTCATAAACTATAATTCTAGGAATACCATGTAACTTTATGACTTCTTTGAAAAATAGGTCCGCGATTTGAGATGCGTCGTTCGTCTTGTTGCACGGTATGAAGTGTGCCATTTTTTAGAACCTATCTACCACCATAAAAATCGAATCCTTATGCTTAACCTGTGGCAAACCTAAGACAAAATCCATGGAAATATCTTCCCATGGGGCCTTAGGTACGTGTAAAGGTAGGATGGGACCTGGATTTTGCCTTATGGTAAGTGACGCATCTGGCACAAGTCTTCTCCACATCCTTCTTGAGATGGGGCCAATAGAAATGGTCCGCCACCACAGCTAGCGTTTTGTCAACGCCGAAATGGCCTATAAGGCCTCTTCCGTGAGCTTCCTTGAGTAGCAAGTCACGCATTGATCCTTGAGGTATACACAACCTCTTGTCCCTGAAAAGAAATCCATCAAGAATATAAAAAGATTGAAATTCACCCTTACCATAGGCTTCATAAGCCTCGGAGAAGTCGGGGTCCATCGCGTAGTGGGTTTTGAGGTGCTCGAAGCCCATGATCTTGGCTTCCAAGGTAGTGATGAGTGCGTAGCATCTTAACAAAGCATCAGCTACGACTTTTTCTGTGACCTTCTTATAATTAATGATGTACGGAAAGGTTTCTATAAACTCGAGCCATTTCGCATGCCTCCCATTGAGCGATGTTTTGGCCTCTTAAGTGCTTAACGGTCTCATGATCGATGTGGATGATGAATTCCTTGGACAGTAAGTAATGTTGCCACGTTTGTAAGGCGCAGACTAGGGCATTTAACTCCTTTTCGTACATTGGGTAGTTGAGTGTGGCTCCATTAAGTTTTTCGCTGAAAAACGCCACGGGTTTCTACCTTTGATGGAGAATGGCTCCAATTCCTTAACCTGAAGCATCACATTCAATCTCAAAAATTTCAGCAAAATTAGGTAAAGCAAGAACCGGTGCTTGTGTGAGCTTCTCCTTCAAGGTGTTAAAGGCTTGATCCTGTGCGGCTCCCCATTTGAATGGCTGGTTCTTCTTGATCACGGCGGTGAGAGGTGCGGAGTGGGTGCTAAAATCCTTCATGAATCTTTGGTAAAAGCTCGCCAAGCTGTGGAAGCTCCGAACATGGCTGATGGTGGTCGGCGTGGGCCACTTGTGGACGGCCTTGATCTTTTCTTCATCCACCTGTAAACCTTGTTCACTTACAACAAATCCTAAAAACACAAGTCTGTTAGTACAAAAGACACACTTTTTTAGGTTAGCAAACAAGCCTTCCTTCCAAAGTGAATTAAACACAAGTTCTAGATTAATATGCCATCAAAATAAACAACCACAAATCTACCAATGTCAGAATGAAGAACCTGGTTTATGAGACACATGAATGTACTAGGGGTGTTGGTGAGGCCGAACGGCATGAAAAGCCATTCGTATAGGCCCTGCTTAGTCTTGAAGGCAGTTTTCCACTCGTCTCCTTCTCGCATTTGTACTTGGTGATATCCACTTTTGAGATCAACCTTTGAGAAGATGGTGGAACCACTAAGTTCATTAAGCATGTCGTCTAAGCGTGGTATAGGATGTCGGTACTTGATAGTTATATTGTTGATGGCGCGGCAGTCCACACACATTTTCCATGTGCCCTCTTTTTTTGGAACGAGCAAGATTGACACGACACAAGCGGTAAGACTCTCTCGGATGTAGCCTTGGTCAAGAAGATCTCAGATTTGTTTCTCGAGCTCTTTGCTCTCCTCTAGATTCATTCGGTAGGCTGGCTTATTCGGTAGGGTCGTTCCCGGATCCAAATCTATTTGGTGCTCTATGCCGCGTAGGGGAGGTAGGCCCGGTGGAAGTTCTTCAGGAAACACATCTTCATAGTCTCGGAGTAGATGTTGAATCTCTTCGGGAATGCCCATTATACATGTATATATACTTAGAAATTCTTTGTAGATCATTAGTAACACGGTGCCCTTGGCACTATAGGTATTAAAAACTGAACCATAATTCACATATAGACTAGATTTACTTACCTCTCCTTCCTTAGCCATTTTTACCTGAAGTGCATGCACTTGTGATGGGCTAAGAGGTGCGAGGGTATACTTTCAGCCTTGTGAGTGATCAAATAATGGTTTATATGACCATCGTGTTGAGTGTCTCGATCAAATTGCCACGGTCTCCCTAATAAGAGGTGTCCGGCTTGCATAGGTACTACGTCACAAGTAACTTGGTCAGTATATTTACCAATACTAAATGAAATTGTTACCTACTCGGTGATCTTCATCTCGGCCTTGTCATTGAGCCATCGAAGGTTGTAAGGCCGCGGGTGCTTAGCTCGGACGAGACCTAATTTTTCAACAAGTAACTTGCTAGCCACGTTAGTACAAGAACCACCATCTATAATTAAATTGCAAACCTTGTTATTAATGGTGCAACGAGCTTGAAAGAGATTATTTCTTTGCTCGGTCTCCTCGGGTCCGACATGTACATCGAGAACTCGGCGGATCATAAGAGATTCTCCGGTGTCCGGGTACTCGATGTCATAACTTGGTTCCTCCGGATCATCGTCGGCTTCGTCTTGGGATTTGTATTCGCCGGTGCAGGTGAGGATCATAACTCGTTGGTTCGGGCACTCTCGAGTCATGTGTCTGTGTCCCTGACATTTGAAACAAGTTATGTCATGAGTTCGATTAAATTGGTTAGAAGACTTACCTTGGTCTTCACGGAATCGATTTCCACGGACTTGTCTTTGTCTTAAGCTTTCGGTGGGTAGTTTCTCCGACTCGATGGAGTGTTCCTCGGACGGTTAGTAGTGAGGCTTGTCTTCTTCTTGATTTGTTGTTCGATTTGAACCGGTAAGTGTAATAGCTCGTGTAGGCTCCAATACTTGGTCCGTTCTACTTTTTTTTGGATCCTTTCTTGTAAACCGTCTATAAATTGGGCCATCATCGCCTCGTTGGACTCCTCTAGCTCTAAGGAGTTCATGAGCTTCTCAAATTCCTCGAAATAGACTTCTACGTTCCTTTGTCCCTGCGTCAACTTACGAAAACATTTTTGTATGTCTCAATGGAAATGCTCGGGGACGTACCTTAATCTCATGAGATATTTCATGTCATTCCAAGTGGTCACAGACCCGAAGCGGAGTCTTCTTCTCTCAGCTACGGTTCTGTCCCACCATGCCAACGCGTTGCTCGTGAGTTGAGTTGCGGCCATGGCTACCTTTTTGTGCTTTCCGTAACCGTAACACTCGAATATATACTCGAGCCGTCTCTCCCAATCCAAGTAGGCTTCGGGATCAGTTTTTCCTCCAAAAGACGGAGGCGTTAGCTTTATCTCGTGATTAGTTTCTCTAGTATTTACCTCTCTAGGTTGATTTCGCCTAAGCGGATCAACTCTTCGATGTTGTTGCGCTAACGGGTCGAGTGAATCTCCATCGGATTCTGATAGCTCGTCTTCTTCTCGGTCTAAGTTTATAGGTGGTAGTTGATGTGCTCTTGGACCTCGCGGGTTAGGCTCAAGAGGTGGTGGGGGGAGTTGGTCCAATCGGCCTAGTCGATCGCCAAAATCTTGGCGTAGTTCGCCGACTTGTTGTCCCATGGTTTTCCTCTCGGTTCTTAAAGCTTGTAGGATCTCCATGAGGGCTTCTTGGGGAATAGGTTCTCCTTCATCCATGTTTCTCCTTCAACCAAAAACAAGTACACAAACAAAGAAACGAGTGAGTAAACGAGTATATTGCATAAGATGCAAAAATCGACTTAGTATACGAATGTTGATATACGATGGTTCTTTCCCCTTTTTTTTTTCTTTTTTATAAATATTATCATGCAAATCTACTTATATGGTAATGTATGTCGGACCAACTGAATGCAAATGAAATATGCTATATGATATAATATATGATGCTAAATGTATTGACTATATGATGTTCGGGCCAATATAAATGCAACGATGCAAAAAGGGAAAGCTAAATCTATTATTATTATTATTTTTTTTGGTCAATTAATTAAAAACTAATATGGGATATGGGAAAAACACAGATATGTAAATAAGATTATGCAGAAATATGATATTAATAAATCGAGAAATGCAAACTAAGGAAACAAACGCAAAAGACAAGTTAAAGAGGGTAAAAAGAAATTCTTCTCTTCTTCGGCCTTGTGACCGCGATGGAAGCTTCCCTTTCTGCTTCTTCTTCAACCTCAAGGTCCTAATAATGGTGGTGATATCCCTGAAACAAGAAAACCAAAACCAGAAGAAAAGCAACACAAGAACCAAAGCAAGAAAACACACCGTGAACGAGACTAACTTGGGATGCAAGGTATTACGACTTATGGAACTAACGTGACACTAATTGGTGTTTTTTTGGTTTTTTTTAACGTATGATAACTAGATGCAAGCTTAAACTAATGATAAACGAAACTAGATTTCTATCTGGTTTTATGATGATACGATGCAAACAAGAAGGAACGGAAACAACAAAAACTAACAACCTAACGATGCGATGCGGAAACGATAAGCAAAAGGGTAAGAAAACCGAAAGTTCAGGAACTTCAGATCTCATACCAGATGATATTAGACTTGGTGGTGGGTATTTGGATCGGTTCTGAGGTTGGTAAGAAGCTAGCTCGAACCTCTTTCTTCTTAGGCAAACTAGCGGCCGAAAGGTATAGGCGGCTAGACGGTTAGCTCGAAGCTCCTCCCGTGAAACCGTTAAGATGGTGTGATGCTGGATTGTTAAGCAAACCAGAAAGAGTATGAGGGACTCTTTGATACAGCTTGACGAACTTGGCTTTGGAATTGCACACAAAGCCAAGAACAAGGACTAAGTTTTTGCGAAAACTTAAGAAAATAAGTTCTTTATTAATTCAAGGGTGAAAAATGAGTTACACGGCCATGGAACCTTTTAATGGCTCGTCGGCTACAACCCTAGGGTTGCGACTCTAAGACAACAAGACTTGTAAAAATAAAAGACTTAAATGACACACACTTTCAATGAGAACAACAAGTAGTCCCCATATAAGGAAAGTGCCTAAAAAGACATAAAAATAAAAAGAACAAAAACAACTTTACTAGGACTCGAACTAGACTCGGAGGACGCTTGCTACAACAACTAGGCCGAAGCCATTTCACCTGCAAGGAGACAAAATATGAAACACAAGACTTACCTTATTTGGCCGAGAGTCTTGGCTCGGGTCCGAGTCCGTGAAGCCTTCGGTAGCTTCGAGAAGAGCTTGTGTTGCTTCATTGAATTCTACCCTTAGTGTCTTGGCTCTCGCTATTGTTATAAGGTCGTTGACTTCGGGAATCTTGATTTGCCCATGGTCTGCTTCACGATCTTGCCCGATGTCTTCTCTCGGTCCGTTGCCCGATCCGATGTCCGCATGGTTCGGTCCGTGATCGATGTAGGGTCTGAAACTGAGTCTTCTTGATTTTGATCGTGTAATGGGGCCTTCTCTTGTCTTGGGACATGTCATGGTCTCTTCTGTGGGCTCCATGTCTGGGTCTTCATTAGGCAGTTCGGTTGTAGCGTCGATGACCGCATCAACGAGAGTGGGTTAAAACTTCAGATCTCCATATTAGATAGTATTAGGTATGGTCAAGTTTGTTGTTTGATAGAGTATCTTAAAGCTAATATAATTGAGGCCAAGTTAGGTTGTGATCTCAGGCAGTGGCAGATTTAGAACTAAATTTAACCTGGGGCACGTCATATAAAGTAAATTTATTCAAAAATATAGTATTAATATAAAAATAAGTTTTATAACAAAAGAAAATTCTAAAAAATTATCTTACGTTCTTCCATATTTGTAACTTTTTATCACTGCCTCATCTATCACTTTATCAAAAAACTCCCTTTAAACAATACAAACTAGACAACCATTTAGAAACTGATCACCTATTCGGTTGCGTAAGGTAGTTTTCACAATATTCATCGCAGAAAAACATCTTTCAACAGTAGCAGTGGCTATCGGTAAAGTCAAAAATAATTTCAAAAGTTGATAACCATCATATTACGTGCAAGATCTCAAAACTCTTCATTGAAGTTTTTTCATCAAAGTTCATTGGTCATTTTACTCAACCATCTATAGAGTTAAATTCAAAATTCTGTCAAAGATTTTACAAGATCTTATACAATTTTTTTGTGAAACACACAAATTTAAAATACAAAAACCAACAAAGAGAGTGAGTTCAAACCGTATGATCCAACGATATTGTTAACAGATTGTGCAAAGGTTCTTGAGACATATATCAAATACAAAACCCAAGTTGTATCTGTAAGATGAAGAAGTGTAGACAAAAATAAAAACAAAAGCAAAAACTCAGAAAATTTCATAATTTGAGTAAAGCAAAAGATGTGGTCTAAACCCAAGTTTTTATGTGGTCTATTTTTACTTCTTAAAAATTGGGCTGAATACTTTTTTTATTTGTAATGTCTTAGGCTTGGAGAACCATTAATTATTTATTCATTTAAAAACTAAAAATAATTTACATAAAAGGAAAAAATAAGAGCATGGGGCCCGTGCCCTCACACCCTTAGTCTTCCATCCGCCACTGATCTCCGGAATACATCATCATGAGAGTGGGGTTGTATACCATGAATAGATATATCATTCACTCTTCGTCTTAGACACGCTTTAACGTAGTTAATCGATTGACCTTTTCGTCTCCATAGCCGTTGTAAAACTTGATGAAACAAGTCCGTCCACACAAACCACAGATCTCATCTCTCATGTTATGAATGGAATTAGCAGTTCACTGTGCCTCCTCGTTGCCGCCGCCGCCTCCCCTCTGGATCGCTTTGTTGCATTAGGTATAACTCTCAATCTTAACTCTCACTCTTAAGTTGCATTAGGCTTGATTTCCTTTGGACTTTTTATGAGGCCCATTTTACACAAAGATTATTGGGCTGGCGCTTTCTTTTAATCTCTAGACAAGCCCAGTGTGCAATCTCTATTCAAATAGAAGGCTCATATCACACTTTTGAGAATTGCATCGTTAGTCCAAATGTTGAGACTTACAATTCCTCCGTGAGAACAATTGCTCCCTTAGGAGAGCTAATCTCATCTTTGCTAGTGACGAGCGGGTCGCTAGACATTGATATCCTAGCCTGGATGAAACCAACTGAAATCTGGTACATAATCTTCTCCTCCTTATTAGACTGGTTAGCCCATTTAATAAGAGAGTGTAATGTCTTAAATCACCATGTTAGATTGTTTTCGATCACATTTTCGAATTTGTGTCGACTCTTTGACATTGGTGTACACCCCTTAATTCTAGATCCGATTTTTTCCGTTCTACGGTTCTTGCATTATGCTTCCTGTCAAGCTTTTGCGTTTCAAATAGCCACTAAGAGAGCTTTGATTGGACTTCTCGAAGCTGTATCGTTCTAGTCTCCCTTCGGAAAATGCGAAGCCACTCTGGCCAAGCATATGGACCCCATAGTTGAAGATGTTGTCCCTGTTGATTATCATCGAAGCTCTATCCTCTCCGAAGATCTATCTTCTCCTATTTTATTGTTTACTTTGTTTACTTCTGTAGCTTTAAACCTTCCATTTGAGGACTTGGAAGAGTTTTTTACTATAACTCTTTAGCTTTACCCCATTACCACCAACCGAAGTGATGGATATTGATGGAGAGACCAAAGCCAAAACTATGAAGCGTCTTTATGAAGAAGTGCGGGATAACAAAGAGAAGCAAAATGAGAAGCTTGTGGAACGGTCCAACAAGATGTGAAGACAAGTTCTATTTGAACCTGGAGATTAGTTGTGGCTCCATATGAGACCTGAACGTTTTCCAAGCAAGAGGAAAGACAAGCTAAGTGCGCGTGGAGATGGGCCCTTCAAAGTGATCGAGCAGATCAACAACGATGCCTACCGTCTTGAGCTTCCGGGTGAGTATAATGTATCTTCTTCTTTCAATGTGGCTGACTTGGCTCCTTTTGATGTAGAAGATGATAATTTTTTAGGGATAAAAGCTCTTTAAGATGGAGGGAATGATGTGGACATCGTACCGGTCTCTTCCCAATCCGAACCCGAGCTACCAAGGAGTTGAAGGTACCAAGCTTACCCACTACTAGGAGAGTAACCCGAAGCATCTCAAGGGGTTATCAAAAGGTGGTTCAACTCTACCTACATGGCCTTAAGGAACACGGTGGAAAAGAGGAGCAATCGGAGCCATCAGAGGTCGTTATGAGCGAACAAGCCGAGTCGTCGGACGTGAGCTCATGGACATGAAGCCTTGGAGAGAAGGCTTTGTGTGTCCTCACTCTACACTAGTGAGGACACTCCTCAAGACCTTGGGTAAAGTATTGCACTCTTTCCCTACTTCCAGTTTTACCACATCGGGTTTCTAGAAAAGGGTTTTAACGAGGCAAGAAACACTTAAGGCATCACATCTTATCTTCCTTGTGTGTTTGACTTTGAGATATTCATGATAAGCTTAGACACACAAGAGATGTGATTCTATACTTAGAGAAAATCTCTACTTATGTTTTCCCTTTCTTTATTTGCTTTTGAGACTTGCCTTTTTTTATTGTGTTTGGCTTTTGAGAGCAATTTGTGGCCTAAGTATCCAACTAGTCCTTAAAAGGGATTAGACCAAAATTAGACTTATTAAACCTATTTGTAAGCCAAACCTATAAAAGGCAACTCTTTCCTTTCTCATCGATTAAGCAATCATTATCTAAAAATATCAAGTTTCAAACTTGTGTTCTCTCTCTAATCTAAGCAAGCCTCTAGGTTAGAAAACCCTAAGAGGAATTGAGGCTCGGTAGAGTCCTTCTAGGCTGGTTTATCAAGTGAGTCATCTCCTCACTTGTGGCACCATTTCACCTTCACGAGTCGCGTCCATTACCGTGGGTCGAGTTCTCCCCACCGTCAATTTTTGTTTGTCACCATCTTTGTCCACGGTTGAGTTCTCCTAAGGTCAAGTTCTTTAGCATGTGTCATCAACCATCTCAGTCCATCATGCCCCATCGCTCACCGGTTCTAAGCTCGATCATCACCCCATCGCCGAATCATGACCCCATAGCGTCAACGTTCATTCACCGTGGGTCACTTGGTCGGATCTTTGCTCGAACTGGAGAACGGAGGTTCTAAGGTCCACACCAGAGGCTAAGATGGCTAGCTCGGAGACTCAAGCCAAGAAGCCTCTTAGTTCCGGTTTTGAAAAAGGTGGCGAGCTTGTAAAGGGGCAGAAAAGGAAGTGGGAAAACACTTCTAAGAGTGCTTCTAGTGTGCAATCCAGATGTTATGGATGTGAAAGCAAAGATCATCGGATTGTTATCTACCCGAAAGGTGATACAAGGTTGTGTTTCTACTGTAAGGAAGTGGGACACATCAAAACTTCGTGTCCTAAGCTGCAGCAAGGTGGAGGAGGGTCAGAAGCACCACCAACTAAGCGAGCTGCAGTGACTCCCAGAGCTTACTCCTTGAGTATCGAGTCGGGAGAGGCGAGCAACTCCAACCCGACCACTAGTTAGAATTCTTATCTGGTTGAATTATACTGACGTGTTTATAATTGTATTGAATTATTTCAAGTGAATTAAACCACTAGATGTGTATAGATGAACTTTAAGTATTTAAGAGGTAAGAAACGTGTTTAATGCTTGAGTACTTCCTTTGGATGTCTTGAGGCATGAGTTAAGTGGTATTGAGAGGCATTGTCTGAAGATAATTGTTGGTTAAGTCGTTTAGCTGTATGGGATAAATAATCACACGAGTTTCGGTGATTTCTGTTTTCAGAACAGAGGAAGAACGATCGATCCAATACGTCGGTTATGTGATCGGAAATATTTTGAGAAGAGGATCGATCGATTCCAAGAGGAGATCAATCGATCGAGTGTATCAGATAGTTCAGGATCGGTTGGGATACGAAAGATCGATCAAATCAGGATGGATCGATCGATCCGGAAAGATGCTCTATTTCGGTTTGTTTTCAGTAGTTGAGATCGATCGATCATGGTTGGGTGATTTTGAGTAGTATACGGTTGGGTGACGAGGTAATTACCAGTGGAATCCTTTGGGGATTGGTTTTGGTTACTACATCGTTTGATCAAGGTTGATTATTGATGAGAATGTCACATGGAGTGAGGACATGTTATGGTTAAGTATTGATACGATCTAAGGGTGTATTAGATCGTAGAATATGATGGGTTTGGCATATGGCATGAGGGCACATCATGACAAGTGATGTTACGATCTAAGGGTATATTAAATCATAATACATAATGGGATGAGTTAATGGTTCTCATTATTTTGCTAACAGAATTTTATGTGATGGGCGTTGTTGTTAGATCGAGTATCTAGTGATGTAAATGATATATGGTGTGGACTTCATGTATCAATGGTAATTTAATACGTGATTCGAATTTCATGTATGGGGACGATTAGATACATGATCTGGATTTCATGTATTGGTGGTGGTTTGATACATGATGTAGTACTTCATGTATCGGTGATGATCAGACACATGATAAGGTAGTTCATGTGTTGTTGAGGCTATATGAATACATGATGTGGTATTTTATGTATGGGTAGTGGATGGACACATGATGAGGTAGTTCATGTGTTGTCGTGGTTGTGTGCGATGCGTTGTTCCGTTACTTGGTTCGGTGGATTTATGGATCTTGTGTCACTAGATCCTAATACGTGGTTGGCTCATTAGGATTATGTGGTATTTAATCCTAATGAGGTTAGTTAGGATTATGTGGTATTTAATCCTAACGGGGTTAATTTACCAATTAGGATTATGTGGTATTTAATCCTAATATATTGGTAAACCAAGTGAGATCTGGGTATAAGATCTTGTTGGACTTAGCTTACTCGGACCGCTGATATTAGATTCCGATAAGCTTTGTCATTTTGAGGGATTTGACTCATTCGGACCGATGATATTGGATTCCGATGGGTTTAGTTATTCTGGGTTGGATTTAGCTCATTTGGACCGGTGATATTGGATTCCGATGGGCTTAATCATTTTGTGGGGCTTAGCTTATTCAGACCGGTGATATTGGATTCCGATAAGCTTAGTTTTTTTGTGGAACCTAACTCATTCGGACCGGTGATATTGGATTCCGATGAGTTAGTCATTTTATAGCCACGTTGGATCTTGCGGTATTGGATCCTGAGGTTGGTGATGAACCAAGTAGGAACAATGTGTGATGTAATGAGAAAAGTGGAAGTCTCATACGGTGTATATGAGCTGTAGTATGGGTATTACTGCAATCGCTCTTGAGTTGTAGCGTAAGTATAGTTATGACTAAAGCTAAGTCATTGATATGTCTATATTTTACATGGTTTGAGCATGCATTTATCATCCATTTAGCCTTGTCTAATAGCATATTCTTGACATTTGTTTCTAGTTTTGCATACTTAGAGTGTTTTGCATTAGGATTGCATGCATATTGCATTTTTGAGCTGTTTCAGGTGCATTCAAGGGATATTGGAGATGTTGAAGTCAAATGGAGAAAAAAGAGCTCGAATGGAAACTGACTCTAGCAAGCAGCTCGAGTCAGCAGGTCGAGCCAGTGCATTCTGCACCAAAAACTGCACTTTGAACCCAGCTCTAGCAGGCAGGTTGAGCCCCCTGATCGAGTCCACCATAAAAACGCCATCTTGAAGTTTTCTCGCCTAGATCGACCACCCCTAGTCGAGCTACCACGTAGAGCCCAAGATAAAAGAGCCGTCTTGAAGTTTTGGACCCAGCTCGACCATAGGAGGTCGAGCTGGCACCTCGAGCTGGAAAATAAAAGAGCAGTCTTGAAGTTTTCGCCTAGCTCGACCAAGGCACTCGAGCCCCCTGGTCGAGTGGACCCCGAAATTAGCTATTTTGTCTTTTTGTGATCCCTAAGACTATATATACTCTGTATTAATCTCAGATTAGGAAAACTCGTTTTTTAAGCTTTCTTCATCTGTTCTTGCTTCCTGGATCTTATAACTTTGAATCTACTGAGTATTTGTGTCTGAATCTTTCATTTTTATCTATTATCTTCCTTATCTTTCTGATTATGCAAGTTTTTATGATTTCTGGGTTTGTGTTCTTGCTGTTCTTCATGTGTTCTGAGTAGTCATTGGGGTTCTTAAGGATGGGATATATTAGGTGTGGAATCTTAGTCTCCTAGGTGGTTTAAGTGTAGATTGCTTGATTTCCCTTCTGGATTAGTGTTCTTAATGCTAATTACTCTCTGATCAATTGGAATTAGAACCTAGGTATTTCCACACCTAGAAAGTGTTTGATGAAATACCTGACTGAACTAATTTCAGAGATTTACATTCCTAGCCTAAGGGATTAGTTGTCTAGGGTGTTTATTGACTTTGATAAGCTGAATCTTAATGCCTGCTAAGCTAGATTTCGCTAAAGGGATTTAGGTCTGGAACTGGATTAGCTTGAGGTTACTTATCATGGGAATGGACTTAACTGCTTATGAGTTTATTGTCTAGGGATTAGCTCTGCTTGAGTTTTGTTAAACCACCTAGGTAGATTGAGAGGATACACTGAGTCAATAACCCCATCCTTAGGAACTTCTCTTGCCTGATTGATTTCTGTTTTACTGATTTTCATAGTCTCTGCTTTTAATCTCTGTCATTGCTTTTGATTATTGCTTTCTTAGTTCGATAGTTTCACAACCTATTGCTTGCTTGGCTTGACTTAAACTGTTTGATTGCATCCTTTCTGGCTAATATCGCACCCATTTGGATTGATACCTTTCTGTACTACAATGACATAATAGTGCAGTAGGAAATTGACCTATTTCAATTTGGCGCCTTTGCCATTTGGGTGTTGTTTGTTACATTTAGGATTTCAAATCATTTCAGATCAAGTTCGTTTTAGTCTCCTATGTTACTCACTTCGTCTTTCTTTCTTTGTCTTTGCATTTCAGGTCTTTCTTAGACTCGACCACGCCAGCTCGACCTCCCTAGCTCGAGTTAGCCCATCGAGTCATCTTCCACCTGCATGCAAATGAGATCAAAAGGAAGTCAGAACCTCATCCGCTACCTCGATAATATTAACAAGCTACCACAACAGTTGAGAGAGCAGCGAGAACATCTTAGAGTAGATCAACAGGATCCACTGGAAATGGCTGATGACAATCCACCACCACAGCCTCAACATGTGCCCCATCCGAGGAGGCCACGTCTGATTGGTGCAGGAGATGCTCCCAACACTCACACCAATAGGCAAGGGATTGTACCTCCTACAGTCCAGAACAACAACTTTGAGATCAAGAGTGGCTTGATAGCTATGGTGCAAAGCAACAAGTTCCATGGACTGCCTATGGAAGATCCTCTTGATCACTTGGATGAGTTTGATAGGCTCTGCAGCCTTACCAAGATTAATGGAGTCAGTGAAGATGGTTTCAAGCTGAGACTTTTTCCTTTCTCTCTTGGTGACAAAGCCCATCTCTGGGAGAATAATCTACCCCGTGGCTCTATCACTTCATGGGATGACTGCAAGAAAGATTTCCTTGCCAAGTTCTTCTCCAATGCTAGAACAGCTCACCTCCGGAATGAGATATCCGGATTTTCTGAGAAAGATGGGGAGACCTTCTGTGAATGCTGGGA
Organism: Boechera stricta; assembly: GCA_018361395.1. Classification (NCBI taxonomy): domain Eukaryota; kingdom Viridiplantae; phylum Streptophyta; class Magnoliopsida; order Brassicales; family Brassicaceae; genus Boechera; species Boechera stricta. The sequence continues at coordinate 7,557,781 of CM031541.1, forward strand.
ACGTTTCAAGGGCTACACCATTTAATGTCCTCACCATGGTTTCAACAATGAGTCCCTCCTAAGCACCCTTACAGAAGAGTTCAAACAAAGGTCAGAATGCTTCTTGATACAGCTAGCAATGGCAACTTCCTCAACAAGGATGTTGATGAAGGCTGGGAACTTGTGGAGAACTTTGCTCAATCCGATGGTAACTACACTGCGGAATATGACAGAAGTGTGAGAAGCAGTGTTGATTCCGAAGAAAGGCATAGGAAGGAAATCAAGGCTTTGAATGCCAAATTGGATCAATTCCTCCACCAGCAGAAGCACGTTCACTTTGCTAGTGAGGATCTTTCAGATTCCAGATGGAGAGGGTACTGGTATGGAAGAGGTCAGCTATATTCAGAATCAGGGAGGCTACAACAACGGTTTCATCAACTACAAGACCAACCCCAATCTCTCATATAGGAGCACCAACGTTGCTAACCCTCAGGATCAAGTCTACCCGCCTCAGCAACAGCCGACTCTTTCCAAGCCTTTTGCTGCTTACAATCAACATCAGAGTTTTGTACCTAAGCAGCCCTACCAGAGCAGATATCCACCACCTGGTTTTACACCTCACCAAACTCCACCTCCTATAGCTCCGGATCAACAAATGACGAGCATGCTACAATAACTTCTTCAGGGACAGGCAGCTGGTGCAATGGACGCGGCTAAGAAATTTGGTGAACTCAACACCAAGCTGGATTACAACTACAATGCTCTCAACAGCAAGATTGAGACATTGAACTCCAGGATTAAGTACTTGGAGGGCAAAACTACATCTACTTCCTCCACAGCACATATTGGACAACTTCCTGGCAAAGCAATCCAGACCCCAAAGGAGTATTGCAATGCCATATTTTCAATGGAATCAAGTCCCATTGCTGATCATGAAGCTGTAGTTAGAGAAATTGAGTTTTTGTTTTATGGTTTAGATGCTCCCACCAATGCAATCGGAAAAACGCTCCCAGCAAGAGTAGGCATTACTCCAGTCACTATGGACAGTGAAGTTGATGATGGGGAGGATTTGAGTCACAAAGAAGATAAAAAACTCGACTAGAGTTTGACTCTACCACCCAGCTCGAGCCAGTAGGTCGAGCCAGCTCTCCACCTGCTGAAAAACCAGTTGTTCCTGAGAAAAAGAAAGCACCCTTTGTTTTCCCTCCTTACAAACCTAAACTGCCTTTCCCAAGAAGATTCAAAAAGGACTTAATGGAGAAGTATAGAGCCATTTTTGATAAGCATAGGAGGGAAGCAGAGATTAGGATGCCTCTCTTGGATACCTTTTCAATGTTACCTGCATATCAGAAATTCTTGAAGGATGCAGTGAATGAGAAAGCCAAGGAGATTCAGGGTATGGTGGTCTTGTCAGAAGAGTGCAGTGCTATTATACAGAAGAGGTCTATTAAGGAGAAGCTAAGTGATCCTGGTTCATTCACTCTACCATGCCCTTTAGGCCCATTGATTTTTAAGAAATCTCTCTGTGATCTTGGAGCATCTATCACCCTCATGCCACTCTCAGTTGCCAAGAGGTTAGGATTTAGTAAGTACAAGCCTTGCAACATTTCTTTGGTGCTTGCCGACAGATCTGTTAGAACTCCTCATGGCATGTTACAAGATCTACCTCTAAGGGTTGGAACAGTTGAGATACCCACAGACTTCATAGTGCTGGAGATGGATGAAGAACCAAGAGACCCTCTGATTCTAGGAAGACGTTTCTTAGCTACACCTGGAGCAGTTATTGATGTTCGAAAGGGAAAGATTGATCTTAATCTTGGAAACGACTTCAAGATGACATTCGACATCAAGGATACAATGAGGAAACCAGCAATAGAAGGGCAAATCTTTCATATTGAAGAAATTGATCAACTTGCTGATGAACTTCTAGAGGAGACCTTCGTTCCCCTCCATGAACAACCCTAGACCTCATAAGGCGGCGAAGTCAAGCTTAGTGACTTTAAACAAGCTCACTTGGGAGGAAGTCCCATGTTTATCCCTGTATATATTGCTTTAGTTTTCTTTTTAAACCGTCGTTTAGGTATGCTAATTTCGTGTTTTTGGCTTGCTGGTGTGTTTTCAGGAGAGTATGAGCGTTGAATCATGAAGAAAAGGAGAAAACAAGCAGAATTGGTCTGACTCGACCAACCAGCTCGATCAAGGTGATCGAGCCAGCCATCTCTCTATGACAGGCGTGACCAGCCAACTCGACCACCACGTCGAGTCAGTGGTCGAGTCAATCTCCCATGCCGCTTACACTCGGGAAAGCATGGAGGATTCAATCTCCTCCTTTTTCTCCAACCCTTGAGGTACCAGCTCTATCCATTCTTGTACATATCATTTGCATTTTTTTTTGCTTTTTGTTGTTTCTTAAACCTTCTTTCTGAATTTTTATTACACAAGGGACTGTTTAATTTAAGTTGGGGGAAGGCTTACGATTTGTTTGACATGTTTATTTTGTTCTTATTTTCCATTTTGGATCATATTTGGATTTTTGGATTTGCCTCGTTAATCGTGCCTGGGAGAGAAGAACTTTTTTTATTGTTCCTTATATTTATAATTATTTTATGATATTCATTAGTCAAAACTAATTTTTCAGAATCAACTATAAAATCATAAATGACATGACACATTACAGATGGTTCCCAACTTAGTCTTGAAGTCTTTTCGAGCAAGTTTCTAATAACAATATGTTCTTGTTTTCTCAAATGTAACTGAAAATTCAACAAATCAAAGGTACCTTACCAAAATATTCACAATTTTTTGAAAGTGATTTTGTTCAGGAATAACTTTATTTGTTTGATTCCTAAAAATTTATGTTTATTTCTTGAGATAAAATTTCTAGCTTTCAATTTTACAAAAAAAAGATATGCTCTCCTTTAAATTGAATGTGTACTCAATTTTCTGAAGCATAAGCACCATTACATGATTTTGTATATATGACACTTAAACAAGATGCTAACTCTCGTTGCTTTGCACTAAGTACATATCAATGAATCAGATACTCTTTGATATATCAATTTGCACTATTACTCACATTATTCTTAACTAGTCAGTGGGAATGATTAATTCTCATCAGCACTATGTATTTCTGCATTTATGTGTTTTTAACATATTGCTCTAGGTTATCCAAATCATAGTCAATCATAATTTGCTTGGTAAAGTTTATTATATGAATGTTTTTTTATAGTTAAACCGAGATGGTTTTAGGCCAGTTTTTGGGGTTGTGATTCCGTTTTTTGGCTGTTATAATGGAGAAGAATAAGGTTATGATATCGGTTTTTGATTGGTCATGTTTCATTTTTAAACCGGTTACAATTAAGACCGGTTCATTTTTTGGCTGTTTTAAATTGGTTTTAGAAAAACCGATGCGTGGTTCAGATTGCTCTCGTTAATAGCTTTTAGGTGGTATATTGAACCTTATTTTCGAACCAACGCTTGAATTAAGGTGAATTAATTGGTTTTTAGGGGACATTTGTAAATTGTTTGAGGACTCGTTCGATTAAAATCCTTTCCATGTGAGTTCTAATTCCCTTAGTTATTATACAAGGGTATAATATATTAGGATATTTTTTTATAGGTTAAAGTTTTGAATTTTTGAACATAATTAATTACATTAATTTGAAAATAAATTAAGGAAAAATAATCGCACTTCAAAAAATAAATTAAGACTCGCTGGTTTTTCTATTGTATTAATCGTTTTTTTTTTCTGACCAGAATTTTCATAGATTTCAAACATTTGTATTTACTTTATAATGTAGTGATGTTTTAAAATTTCTTTTGGAGCATTACAATAGATGAATACAAAGTGAAAAAGAATTAGAAATGCTAAAAACTAGACATATCACATTGTCACATCATCATCTTCCATCAAGAAATTAGACGTATAGTACTTTTTTTATAATAAATGTTATAATTATGTCCACTAAAATAAAATACTGTTTGTACATCAAGTGTCGTAGTTTTCCTAAATTTTAAAATCGAGTTGAAAAAAAGACCTAATACATGAATGATCTTTTAGTTCCTTTGTTGTGATTCGAACCAAAGTTGGAGAGCAGTGTCATACTTTCCCGAACCTTGATCTCGTAGTGAGGATATGAAATTTCTAATTTGTTTGTCAATCATCTTGTAACTCGGAGATTGTTAATTGCAGTGGCGGATGCAAGGTGAAGGGTATGAGGGCACGGATCCCACACTGATTTTTTTTTTCTTTTAGTTTTTTAAAATATAGAAATTATACAACATAAAAAAGACACTGCTCATCCCTTACCTTTTTCTTAGGTTCACAACCTTTTCTCTTTTCTTAGTTTTTTAAAATATGAAAATTATACCCAAAAAAAAAGAAATGTGCCCCACCCTTACCATTTTCCTTAAATGGAAACCCTATGCTTGATTCTGGGTTGATTTTAGATCAAGTTTCTCGCCGTCCAAAAAAAAAGTATTATCAAGTTTCTCTGTGTGTTCAATTTTTATTTCTTATATTCAAGGGTTTATAATTACAAAGGTAAATTCGATTATTTTAATTACAGTTTTTGTATCTTACAACATGTTTTTATGATTCTTACGATTGTGTATTTTCTATTTTGCACCTGATTTAGAAAAAAACGTCTGATGTTTTAAACAAATTGAATCTTGCAGATGGAAAAATATTTCAAAAGAAAATTTGAAACAACATCTGAAAAAGACTCTGAAGATTTTCCTTGGGATCCCGCAGATAGGAAACAAATATTGGAATATCATCCCAATGAAAGAGATGAGGTCAGTGATATGTCTATATTTTACATGCTTTGAGCATGCATTTATCATCCATTTAGCCTTGTCTCATAGCATATTCTTACCATTTCATGTCACTTGTTTCTAGTTTTGCATACTTAGAGTGTTTTGCATTAGGATTGCACGCATATTGCATTTTGGAGCTGGATCAGGTACATTCAAGGAATATTGGAGATGTTGACGTCTAATGGAGAGAAGGAAGGAAGGGAGAGCTTGACTCGACCATCCCAGGTCGAGCTCATCATAAAAATGCCGTCTTGAAGAATTTTGACCGACTCGACCAGCACAGGTCGAGCCCGTTGGTCGAACTCATCATAAAAATGCCGTCTTGAAGAATTTTGACAGACTAGACCAGCACAGGTCGAGCCCGTTGGTCGAGCTCATCATAAAAATGCCGTCTTGAAGAATTCTGCCAGACTCGACCAAGGCACTCGACCTCCAGGTCGAGTGCACCCCCGAATTTAGCTATTTTGTCTGTTTGTGATTTAGGATTTTACCTAAGATTATAAATACTCTGTATTATCCATTGGACAAAAGGGGGGTCTGCTGGGCTTTTCTCTTCTCTCTAAACTTGTTCTTGCTTTTGTAATTAGATTTCTTTTAATATATTAAGTATTTGTGCTTGATTCTCAGTAGTCTATCTATTTTCATCTTGATCTTTCCTTTTATGCAAGTTTTAATGATTTATGGGTTTGTGTTGTTGACGTTCTTCATGAGTTCTGAGTAGTCTCTAGGGTTCTTAAGGATTGGTTAGATTAAGTGTGGAATCTTAGTTTCCTAGGTGGTTTAAGTTTAGATTACTTGATTTCCCTTCTGGATTAGTGTTATTAATATTAGTTTCTCTCTGATCAATTGGAATTAGAACTTAGGCATTTTCACACCCACCAAGTGTTCGATGAAATGCCTGAACCAACCAATTCCAGAGATTTACATTCCTAGCCTAAGAGATTGGTTGTCTAGGGTGTTTATTGGCTTTAATAGACTGAATCTTAATGTCTGTTAGGTTAGATTTCGCTAAAGAGATTTAGGTCTGGAACTAGCTTACCTTGAGGTTATCTGTCATGAGAATGGATTTAACTGTTGATGAGTTTATTGTCTAGGGATTAGCTCTGCTGGAGTATGTTAAACACCTAGGTAGATTAGGAGGAAACAATAATCAATAACCTCATCCTTAGGAGCTTCTGTTTAGTTGATTGAATTCTGTTTACATTGCTTATGTAGCTTCTGTTAGTAATTGTTAGTTCTGTTATCTTCTGTTATTAGTTTCTGTAATGCTTTTAATTATTGTTCTGTTAGATTGTTAATCTTATGATCTACTGCTTGGCTTGACTTAAATTGGTTTGACTGCATCCTTTCTGGTTAATAGCTCACCCATTTGGATTGACACCTTTCTGTGCTACAATGACAGTGCATTAGGGAATTGACCCATATTAGTTTGACTTATATCAAATTACCTATTTCAGTTAGACGCAAATAGCTAATTAGAGGTCCTTGTCAATCTCGCGGTCATGATTTTCCTAAAACACTATCGGGAAAAAAAATTAAGACGATTCAATCCAGATTGGTTTGATCTTTAGGGTAGTTGGTTGAAATACAGTGTGAAGAAAGACAAAGCTTATTGTTTGTTTTGCTACTTATTTAAAGACTACACTGAAAATAAAGGTGGAAGTGATGCCTCTGTGACAATAGGTTTTGATACTTGGAAAAATCCAGATAGATTACGTGGTCATGTAGGATTGGTGAATAGTTTTCACAATACTGCTTTAAAAAGGACTGATTCTTTGATGAGGCAAGGTCAGTCTATCGTTCAGGCTTTTTATAAGCAGAATGATGCAGTAAAAAATGAATACAAGATTAGATTGAATGTTTCAATTGATTGTTGTAGATATTTGCTACGACAAGGATTACCTTTTCGAGGTCACGATGAATCAGTGGAATCCGCTAATAGGAGAAATTTCTTAGAGCTTGTGAAATTTACATTAGATCAAAGTGAGAATGTAAGTAAGGTAGTGTTGGAGAATGCTCCAAAAAATAATCAAATGGTATCTCCTAAAATTCAGAAAGATATAGTGCATTGCTTTGCAGAGGAAGTTATTGAATCTATTATTCAAGAAGTTGACCATCGTGTATTTTGCTTATTGGTGAATGATTCTGCAGATGTTTCTGATAAAGAGCAAATGGTTGTGGTTTTTTGTTTTGTTAATAAACATGGAATAGTCAATGAAAGATTTATTGGTGTTATTCATGTTAAAGAAACATCTTCTGCATCTCTGAAATGTATTCTTGATTCATTCTTTGCTAAACATGAATTGAGTATGAAAAAGTTAAGAGGACAAGGCTATGATGGAGCAAGTAATATGAAGGGTGAATTTAATAGATTGAGACCTCTTATTTTGAGAGAAAATAATTCTGCATATTATGTCCACTGTTTTGCTCATCAACTTTAGCTGGTTGTTGTTGCAGCTGCTAAAAACATTTTGAAGTCGGAGATTTCTTTGATATGATTTACGTCTTGTTAAATGTGGTTGGACCTTCTTGTAAGAAAAAAGATATGATTCGAGAAGAGCATCGAAAAAGAGTGGAAGAAGTAATTAGTCATGGTGAAATCAAGACAGGAAAAGGATTAAATCAAAAGATCGGACTAGTGAGAGCTGGTAATACTCGTTGGGGTTCTCACTACAAAACATTGTTGAGGTTGGTTGATCTTTTTTCTTCTATCATTAAAGTGCTTGAGTATATCGAAAGTGAAGGGACTGATAGTACCAAAAGACGACAAGCTAATGGTCTTCTCAAGTACTTTAACACTTTTGACTTTGTGTTCTACTTACAATTGATGTTGATTCTTCTTGGACTCACGAATACTTTATCAATGGCTCTGCAAAGAAAAAATCAAAACATTTTGAATGTTATGTCACTAGTGAGTTCCACCAAGCAGCAATTATGCAAGCTAAGGGATAATGGATGGGATTCTTTACTTAGTACAGTTTCTTCATTTTGTGAGAAACATAACACCGAGTTGGTTATTATGGAAGAAGAATTTGTTCATCCAAGGAAGCCAAGGAAAAAAGCAACATTACCAACTTGCATAACCAAGTGGAATGCTTTTACACAGTATTAGATATGTAGATTCAGAAGTTTAATGATCGTTTTGATGAGGTAAACACTGAATTACTTGGTTGTGTTGCTTCTTTGAGCCCTATTGATTTATTTCATGTCTTTGATTAATTGAAAGTTTTAAGATGTGTAATTTAAGTTTGGGGGGAAGGCTTAAGATGTGTTTGACATGTTTATTGTGTTCTTATTTTGCATTTTCGTGCATATTTGAGTCTGCATGCATCTAAGACATAGAAAAACCAAAAAAAAAAAATTTGAAAATTTTTCGAAAAAGATTACAAAAACAAAGTGTTCATGTAGTTGCATTTGCATTTTAGGATTGAGTCTAGATTCGTTTCATTTAGGGCTGTTGCATATGCATAGGGGATTATGATGATTATAACCTTGTAAGCATGCTGATTCAATAAGATAATCTCASTGCCCATGTTTCTAGTTGTCTAATGCATTATGAATGAACTTGAAGTAAGACTGAACCATACTTTGAATGCACAACTAGATAGTCTTGTTTGAAGCATGCTGTGATTTGACATCATTCCCTATCTAATTGAACCTGAATTTGACTTGTAATTATCTTGATTATGCATTGCATTTGAACCCCTAATCCTCTAAAAGTCTTAAGAACCTCTCCTTAGAACAAGAATAAAAAAAAAAGAATGAGTTTGATCCAAGAAAAGAGTTCAAGGCAGAAAAATGATTGCCTAAGGGTAGAAATAGGATGCTTTTCTGGGGTTTAGAACTAGGAGGGTTAAGATCACTTGTGTATCATTGGGTAGATGAGAATCGATCCTTGTATGCATAGGTTGGTTCTTACCTTTAGCATTCTGCTGAAGCTCATTCCTTTTCTTGAGAGATCCCTGTTTTGAATTGATCAAACCATGTGAAAGGGACCATTTTTGTCTCTTAACCTTAYCCTTAGCCAAATGAGTTCATTGAATATGCATAACTTGATTCATGGTTTCTGCTTAAATTGAATGTTAAAGGGAATGATAGATTTGAATGCATGTCTAGATTGAGACTGTTCGAAATTGTGCTGTGAAGAGTATGGCTAAAGTTTTTAAGTAAAGTTCTAACATCTTGTATTTTAGAATTAGCAACTTGGACATTGAGATCATCTGTTTTATCAGCATGTTTTGGTTCTGAATCCCCACCTTCAAACCTCTCCTCTAGCTTATACTTATCTGTTTGCTTGAGGGCAAGCAAAGACTAAGTTTGGGGGAGTTGATATATCTGTGTTTTACATGGTCTGAGCATGCATTTATCTTCCATTTAGCCTTGTCTAATAGCATATTCTTGACATTTGTCTCCAGTTTTGCATACTTTGAGTGTTTTGCATTAGGATTGAATACATATTGCATTTTGGAGCTGTATCAGGTACATTCACGGAGTATTGGAGATGTTGGAGTCAAATGGAGAAAGAGGAGAGTCTGGCTCGACCATGCACTCGACCATGGAGGTCGAGTGGAGCACAAAGCAGACGCCTTGATACGCCCTTGATCTCGTTTAGAAGTGTGGTGATGATTAAAGAACGTTGATGGAGATGGATGAACGATTATGGAGGTGAAAGGATGGATTGAATGGTGCCACAAAGGGATGCGGAAAGGCCCTTTGATAAACCGGTTGATCTATTTGGATATGACACACCAAATAGATCGAAATTGCTGGATATTACACACAAGACTCAAATTTAGAAAGAGATTTTGATTAAAACTTGAGTGTCTTACAAAGTGATTTCGTCCAGAATATAAAGAGAAGGAAGGAAGGGAAGAGTTCAAAGACAAAGCATTAAAACATACATAGAAATTAACAAAAATAAATAAGAGGCTTGCATGTAGAATTTGAACTTGAATTGAATGAAGCCTTGACTGTTTTCCCTCCTCTTGACACGATGCACTTCATAAGATAAGCTGAATGTGGTCCAATTTTTAGGATAGTATGCTAAAAGATTTGAATAAGCGGACATACGTATCTATCTTATGCCTCATTAAAAACCTTGGTCGAGAAAAACCCATTGGGACAAAAACTGACCAAGGGAAAAAGTACTAAGATAGACACTTTTCCCATTCATTTAAATCAATTAGCTTGAACCAACATCAGAATACCTTTGTGGGGATGTTCTTGAATCTTTATTTGATTTATTAGGTTCTCAATGGTCTGATTGAGCAATTTGGTCTTTGATCTCGTCATTGGACCCGTCGGTATCTCCATGGCATCCTCAGCTACTAGCTTGCTCGTGTCCATGCTCGCATCACGCCTTGGAAGCAAGCTCGACCAGGAAGCTCGAGCAGGGAGGTCGAGCTCATCCAGAAAAATGTCATCTTGAAATCTGAAGGCCAGCTCGACCAAGCTAGGTCGAGCCCATTAGTCGAGTCCTCCAGAAAAATGCAATCTTGGAGTTTTCTAACCTAGCTCGACCAAGCCAGGTCGAGCTCATTGGTCGAGCCCGTCATAAAAATGCCGTCTTGAAGAATTTCGCCCAGCTCGACCAAAGCACTCGACCTCCATGGTCAAGTGCACTTCCGAGACTTGCTATTTTGTCTGTTTGTGGGGTAGGGTTTTGCCTAAAACTATAAATATCTATTGTCTCCTGGATATTTGGATGATCTGCTGGGTTTTTCTCTTCTTCCTAATCTTGTTCTTGCTTTGTAATCAATTTTCTAGTAATTCTACTTTGTATTTGTGTTTGATTCTTAGTAGTCTTTCTGTTTACTTCTTAATCTATCTATTTATGCAAGTTTTATGACTTCTGGGTTTGTGTTCATGATGTTCTTCATGGGCTGTGAGTAGTCTTTTTGGTTCTTAAGGATGAGATATATTAAGTGTGGAATCTTAGTCTCCTAGGTGGTTTAAGTTTAGATTACTTGATTTCCCTTCTGGATTAGTGTTATTAATGCTTGTTCTCTCGATCATTGGAATTAGAACTTAGGCATTTCCACAAGTGTTCGATGAAATGCGTGAACCATAATTCAGAGATTTACATTCTTAAGAGATTGGTTGTCTAGGGTGTTCATTAGCTTTAATAGACTGAATCTTAATGCACGCTAGGTTAGATTTATAAAGAGATTTAGTGCAGGCTGAACTTAGCTTGAGGTTATCTGTCATGAGAATGAATTTAGCTGATGAGTTTATTGTCTAGGGAATAGCTCTGTTTGAGTATGTTAAACACCTAGGTAGATTAAGAGGAAACACTAATCAATAACCCCATCCTTAGGAGCTTCTGTTTAGTTGATTGAATTCTATTTGCATTGCTTCTGTTAGTTTCTGTCTTTAGTTTCTGTTTTTAACTCCTGTAATGCTTTCAATTATGGTTCTGTTAGATTATTAATTTCATGATCTATTGCTTGGCTTGACTTAATTGATTTGATTGCATCCTTTTTGGTTAATAATTATTTGTTTTACAATCTTCTGACAGTGCATTAGGGAATTGACCCATATGAATTTGACTTATATCAAATTGACTATATCACATATCAACGTAATTATAATTATGAGAAAGCTCAAAACGACATAAGCACAAGTTTCATTTAAACAGAGATATCAATGCTATGCCAAAATATTTATGAAACATTTCATTAAAGTACATACTCACTTCGTTTGAAATTAAATGTCATTGTTTCACAGATATTAAAAAACAATTAAAATTTCATTTTTATCCCTTATTAATATTTTGTTTTTATTTTTTTTATTGGCTAATATATTTCAATGATAGGGAAAAAAATAATTTTTTAAAAAAGTTACATTAAAAATATAAAATGACACTTAATCTTAAACAAAATTTAAGATCTAAAATGATATTTAATTTGAAACGGAAGAAGTCATATTAAAATATATATTCAAAGACTACAAATATTTCATTTCAAGAAGATGAAGGTTATATATGAAATAAATAAATAAATATAAATATATATATATATATATATCTCCACAATTTGAATAGAATGGACAAAGATAAAAATTAGATATATATATATATATATATATATATATCCACAATCTGAATATAATGGAAAAAGATAAAAATTATGATATTTAACTATCAATTAGACATTCACATCAGCAAAAATAAACCCCATCATTTCAAATTGGTTGATACAAAGAAAAATTCCAAACAATATAAAATAAACGTACCTGTATAAATATGTTAAGAGTGGGAGTCAAGTAGCACAATGACGGTTACCTATTAAACCTCATCACATTAATTTACAGGTTCGGGGTTCGGATCATGCTCCCTACTGTCTTAAGAGATTATCGAAGTCACTATGCTAGTTGACCAATAAAAATATATATGTATATTAAGAATAGTAGGAATGTTTTATGAAAATTTACACATTATAAAGTTATATTAACCAATTTGTACAGAGAAAGACTAATTGAAATAAATTTAATAACATTCCTAATCAACGTTCGAATTCCAGTTTCTAAAATATAACATTTTTTTGGAGAACAACAACGACTAGTTGAAGTATATATGGTAACATTGGTTTCAATAAATTCGTGAGTACGAAGATATATTTACTGTATGCTTAATTTTGTTTAAGATAAATGAGTATGAGCCCGATTGTTTATGGTTATAGATTTAGAATTTTCGTTGTATAATTTGATATATGCATTTTTTTGCTGTAGTTTTAGAATTTAGGATTTAAAACCAATTTTCAATAATAAATAGATTGTATAGCCTACATTCTATAATTTTCCAAATATTAAAATTTATGTCTTTAGGTTGTTTTACCTTTCTACATAAAAAAAAGCGAAACAAAAATAAATGAGGCTTTTTTATTTTTTTGGTCGGCAACTTTCTTTTCATTAAAACTTTAACATTACACAGGTTCCCTTTGCAGAGCGCTAACATCTGTTGACAACAGAGCCATTTTGCCAAGGCATCGGCCTCTATATTCTCCGATCTATGTATGTGATAGAAATCAATGGATGAGAATTCCGAAATTAAGCTAAGTATATCAGCCATGATACCATATATGCTGCGAATTAAGATATGTGAGTCAGATGATACTTGGATCTCTGTAAGATTTTGTTGTAGTACATCCGGCATTCCGGTGAGTAAAGCTAATGCCTCCGCCATCAGCGGATCATTGACAAAGTTAATTGTCTTTGAATTTTTGCAGATGACCTCTGAATTTGGCCCTGTAATTACCCATCCTATGCCTGCAACAATATTGTTTTCTTTCCATGCTGCATCAGCTTTGAGAGATATGATACCTGGTTTTGGCATTCTTCTGAGGTTTTGTGCAGGTTGTCGGATTTGGGTCTTAATCTCAGCTTGTTGTGCTTTGTCCCATTCTGCAGCTTCTCTTACTGCCATTGAAATGCAATCGGCTTCTGAAAAAGATTTGTTTTGGAAGAGCATTTGGTTTCTAGCAGTCCATAAAGTCCAACAGAGACACGGAAACAGAGGACTTCTGCTCACACCTGTAGGCGGGAGAGGAGACAGTTTTTATCCTTTTTTAAAGGCTTCTTCAGAACATCCATCCCCGTTAATGACCAATTGCTCCATCAGAGGGGCTTGATACCAGAGATTTTTAGCGAAAACACATTCAAAGAACAAGTGTTCAGGGTTTAAAGTTCATGACATATAATGCATCGTGAGTTTTGTTTCATTCCTCGCCTTCTTAAATGTTCTCTGATTGGAAACGCCTTGTTTACGATTTTCCAGATGAAGGTCTGTCTGTAATTTTGGCGAGAAGACTTGAGACCAAAGGTCCTTAATCGAGTTCATAGGTTGCCTTGTGTTGTTGGTTTGAATCTGGAATTCCTCCTTGTAAGCTTTGATGTAGTATCCAGATTTTGATGTGTATTCTCCGGATGGATTGTGTAGCCAATGATAACTGTCTTTGGCTCCTCTTTTGCTTGGCCGGAGGCATTGAATTTCAGTAGCAAACTCTGGACAGGTTTGGAGGATCTTGTTAATTCAACTTGAGTAATTCTGAGATTTTTAGTTCAGCTGATGCTTCAACTGTAGGTCCTGTCACTGATCTATTATTTCCCTTGGGAAGCCATGGGTCTCGGCAAATGTTGATGGCTCTCCATTTCCTATAGCCTTCACAATATGTGGTGGAATGAGGAAGCTTCCCACTAGGATACTCTACCATCCATGTGAGGACTGGTTTGACAGTTTCAAATAAAAATGGGTTTATCTTTGAAAAATATATGTAAAACGTTATTGTTTTGAATTTAGATCTTTTGGATATAAAGCGTGATAGTTTTGAATTTAGAATTTTAGATCCAAATATGTCTATGAGCTTGATTGGGAAGACTTTTAATAAACATTCAGTGTATGTTGCGTTATCTTTCCAAATTATCTTTATAAAAGTGTAGCTTTAATTAAAAATTTGATTGTAGAGATGTGAGCGTAGAATCAAAATTACTTAAAATAGGCATGATCTTCATTTGGAGTTTTTATAAGAGAACAATATTTTACAAAATAGAAAAACCATAAAATCCCAAGATTTTAGAATCTTGAATTGGAAAGTCTCTTGATGAGTGTAAAATTTGAAATAACTTGGTGTTCGATTTGATTTTTTTTTCTTTTTCTTTTATTTTCTTGATTTTGTTTGTTTTAGATAACCTAAACAATATGATTTTTATGTTTTGAATGAATCTTGTTGTTTAGTGCTTAAATTAAGTTTGTGTTTCTATGTTAATTTTAATTATTAATGTATATATGCATATCATATTTTAAATTTAGTTATTAATAATATATTAGGTTTTTAATAATTAAGGCAAATATATAATATGTTTAAAGCGCTAAAAACTCATTAAAAGAGCGTTAAGGTGGAGCGTTAAGGAGTCCTCATCTCTACTTTATTAAAAAATTTATTGGCTTTTGAGCATGAATCTCTACAACTCAATCAATCCCTATAGAAAGATTTCAAAACTACTACAAATCAATCTCTATATAATGTTAATCTGAAACGTGGTGGTGGTGGGCGAATGTGTCCCAATCTGTATTATTCACCATTATTCTATTGCATGTGCGTGGTAAAATGACCAAACATTTTTTTTATTAATTCTATTCCTTTTTCGTCAATTAATTCATTGTATTAGAACGGAGATACAAACGTTATCATCCAAAGTGACTTTAGTCAATTGTTAAAGTGACCACAATGAGCCACAATGTTTTAATATAAATCCAAAGTTCTAAACGTGCATTAGTGAAACAAACAAATCACCACCGGTAGGTAAGATAAAATAGTGATCTCTTATATTCTAATTGGCGCTTTTCCATGAGGTGAGTGAATGTCTCGTATCTTTCTTTTGTCTTTTGAAAGTATTCCTGCCAACCTTCACAGCCAAAATTTAAATATTAGTAACGTAATTTTTTTTAATCACATAAATATGAATGAACAAAGCTATCAAATGCAAACTTTATGTCAAATAGTTAATAAGAGCCTTTTCATTGGACCATTTACAATGGCCGGTTGAGAAAAAAAATTCAATAGTTGAAGAACTGCAGTAGTGTGTTAAATTGTTTGTTAAAATAGATGCATTAAACATGTTGAATGGTATGGAAAGAAGATCAAGTTGGTCACCAGGCACAAAATGAGTGAACCTAAAAATTGGTTAGAAAATTAAAAAGAGAATGAGACATGTGTCGAAATGGTAGTGGTTGTTGATATTTTTGCTATTTATTTCATTCGAATAATTTAAAGTTAATTATCTAATAGTAAATTAATTAATTTTTATTTTATTTTTATACCAAAATTCATCATTTTTTATACTCTATAAATAGAGACTTGTTTCATTTAAATTGAACACATATAAACAGATCCCAACAATAACTCTTTTAACTTCCAAAACACTTGGTTTTCTTGTGTAATTAGACTGTATATGTGGATATAGATCAAACGAGTATAAATACATGAAATCCAATGGACGACTTAGATATGCTTATATAGATTTTCTTATCCTCTACAATAATGATAATAATATCTATATAACTTACCTTATGATAGTAAGAATTTCAAACTCATCAATTAAATATTTAGTTAAAACGCCAAGTAAATATATAAGTCGATCTTAAGAGAACAATATTATTGTCACCTTTCTCGATGCCATCAAAATTCAAAAACCAAAATCTCTGTTTATTGATGGTCAATCTTCAATAGCGGTACCTCATCAACCAACTACTAGTAAACGTCCTAAAGTTAATAAGTTGTACTTTGCATGTACAACAACAAAACGTCGTCCTGTCAATGCACAAACTCTGGTAATTCAAAACACTACGAAGAATAGTGTTGAATTTGATGATTTTTTTGTATAAATGTTAAATTATATTCAGAACAACAAAAATAAACGGTTTTACAACAAGTGCATCTTTAAGCTGAAAACGAAAACCAGCATTTTAAGTATAACAAACACTAGCCTCATTAAAATCTAAAGCTGGAAAACCATTGTGGAAAAAACCAACTCCGGGAAAAAGAGTACAAACTGTTTGTTAAAACCCGGATTAGAAATAAAAGACTATTTAAAATCGACCAAAAATGTATAGCTGAATGGATCTGCGCATAGAGATCCATGTTGAGAAACAATCTTTGTAACGTGTGTCTGTTGCTGGGATTGTTGATGTCCGATTTCTAACCCCCTCGATGGAGGTTTGCCATGCCTTCTTGCATTTCTTTCACTCCATACATGATACACCGCTGAATGGAAAGCATATCGAACTAGGAATCGTACCGGAAAATCTGAAATCGAGCTCATGGAAGACGCGAATGTCCACCACTCCACAGAGAATTTGTTCCCCATCAAGTTTTTAGCTAGGGCAGCTCATAAGAGCCCTGTGTAGTTATAACATAGGGAGCACTCGAAAAACAAGTGGTTCCGTGTTTCCTCATACATGCCACAGAAAAGACATGTAAAGTTATAACTTGGGTTCCAATGCTTGATTTTATCGCCCGTCGTTAAATTATTGATAAACGCTAGCCAAACTTGAAATGAGAAATTAGGTATTGAATGGTTAAACCAAACATTGACGTACCAATTAATATGCGGTCTGATTGTCCGGATGAGATGTGTTGTACGCTTCGTTATTAACTCATCATCTCTATACGAATCTGATGTTCCAATTATACCGTTTGATATGCTGCCAAATCATTGGTGCAAACCAACCATAAACCAACAGTAGGACACAAGTGGCTGCTATATCAAACTTAGACTATGTCTTCATTCTTTAGGATATTCACTCGTCAAAATAACATGCATAGTTTCGTTCGTTTGTTTTTAACTCTAATCTGATTGGTCCTTGATTTCTTGCTTTGTAGATAACATCTACTTTTCGTGAACCTCTTCTCTTCTTTCCCCTTAAGACCATGTCAACCCTTTTCTAAGAAAACAACAATGATTTTTTCTTTTAATTAACGAAAACTTACCAATTTTTGGATTTCTTGGTATGTCACTAGTTTATTTTTAATGTACTTCAGTAGTTCTTTTGAGAAATACTATGATCATTCAGATCCCTTATCATGAGTTTACACGCCTAGAACTTTCACCAAGGGATGTTAATGAGATAATAAAACATAGAATTTTCTGCAAAAAACCCTCTATCTCGCCGACTTTTGCAATTTTACCATTCACCTCAAAAAAATTTAGGGTTTTCCAGTAAAAAAACCCTAGAACATAACAATCTATATTGTAATATATTAACTAATTTGAAAATTTTTCTCTGCTGACGTGGCAAGGAGACTCCAAAGGCGATCCAGGGTTTTGAGAATTCAGAGTACAGCCGTCACCGCCGATGGCACTGTCACCGGCTGGCGGCGGTCTGGTCGAAGTAGGGAATCACGAAGAAGGGTTATAAATGGTTGCAGGGAAGGTAGTTTGTTCTCCAGCGGGTTTGTTTGGGGTTGAAGTATCACATGTTTCCGAGAGGGTTTTGCCGGGAGCTGAAGGTCTGATGTTTGAGGGTTCTGCTATGGGTTCGATCGATCAGAAAATTGATGGATCTCTATCGCTGGAGGAGTGCGAGATCCGAAACGTGGGAGACAAGGCTTCGCTGGGAGAAGCTGCTACTTCTATTAATGCTAATGAAATCAATCATGAGAGTCATGAACGGTCATGCACTGGTTTCCAGACTCAACTAGCGGTGCAAGAGACTTCCAAAAAATCGTCGTCTCTGACTGAGACTCCGTTAATGATAGATTCATCTGAATGTTTGGACAATGGTAAATCACTGCCGATTGTATCCTTGGACTCGACAAATGATTCAAAGAAGGGAAAAGATTCAGATCAATCGGATGCTCCATATGTATTCCAATCACAGGATGACATAACATCATCCGCTCAAACAGTGAAAGAGAAGTCTGGATCTGGTCTGCTCTCAGGGAAGAATTCAACGCACTATGTTTCGTTACCGATTGTGTCCTCGGACTCGGTAAAAGGGAATGTGCTAGTGAACAATTCTGTTCACAAAGTAACTCGATCATATGCTACGGTTGTTTAGAACAAGCCACCTTTTCTCACCACGCACGACATTGAAATCAAAGTGGTCTCTTTACGGACTCTGTCCCTCTATGGGATGATTTGATAATTGGTAAATTTCCATCAAAGCTCCTCACATCGCTAAGGTTCATATTATCGTCAATAAGATTTGGACATATGGAGATCGTAATCTCCGAATTGATGCTTTTGTAGTGAATAAAACAACAATAAAGTTTCGTATTCCTGACCGCGAAATCCGGGATCGAATTTTGCGACGAGAAATGTGGAATATAGTGGATAATCCTATGATGGTATCCAAGTATGTTCCAGTGACTGATGAACCGTTGCCAGAACTCAATACTATGCCTTTGTCGATTAAGTTGAAAAACATTCCCCAATGTTTGTTTTCTTGGGAAGGAATTAGCTTTCTTACTAGTAAGGTTGGGAAACCAGTGTGGTTGCATCCTGAAACTCGGCTTTGTAAGGTCTTCGATGAAGCGAAAGTTTTCGTTGAAGTCAATCTCTCTGTTAACTTGATTAGGAAGTACCGTTTTACATCAAACAATGGACTGGATATCGAAGTGGAATACGAATACCCTTGGTTGCCACCAAGGTGTAGTCAATGTCATGCATGGGGACATTTAAAAATGACTGTAGAAGGAAACAAGCTCCGGAAGTAGCTCAAGCAGAGGAAACACAATTGGTTGTTCTTGATAATAACTTACCAGTCACGGCAACAAATGCTAATCAATCTGTTCCAGGCGAAGGACTGTCTCCGTTGCCGGACATAGATAATGAGCCTGTTGATGCTGTTACAAAAAGTATGCTTGAGTCTTCTCCTGTAGAAGTTTTTCCTATTCTGACGGCTGAAGAGCGAGTTCGGCAACAGAGTGTGAGCCCGAAGAGAGGGATTACTTCGGGTAAGAATAAATCTTTAATGGTGAATGGTTCTCCGGTTCGTTTAATATGCCGTGGGAGTCTTTACCCATCTCAGCAACACCTTCTCAAAAGGATACCGACTGGATCTCCACAAGAAACTATAGCTAAAATACAAGTTTCCCCGTCGAGATATGATGTTCTTTCGGTCGTCAACGAGGATAATTGTGTGGACTTTTTGGACTCAGAAATTAATGAAGAGGAAGCAGGAAAAATTGTTCATGTGGAAGCTGCGTTACAAAAGTAGATCACGAAAACAATTTGCCTTCTTCAAAGGTTGATAATGAATTGTCTCATAAATCCCAGCCAGTCATGCGTCATTCAAAACGGGCACAAGTTTCGGCTCATCACAAAGCTTTGCTTAGTGTTGCCAGTAAAAAGAAAACTACAAAGAAACCTTAATGGATAGTTTCTTTTGAAATGTGCGGGGTCTGAATAAAAAAAGTCGTGGATTCCCAACATCTTAGCTCGTTCCATGGACATGACATTTATGCTGGCTCCTGAATCACATAAAGCGTCATTGAAAGTACGACCAAGTGTAGAGCATGTTATCTTGTATTAGTCATTGAAGACCGCTGATTGGTCCCTTGAGTCGTGTGTCCATGTAGAGCTCTTTGATTTCCTTGATAGTCTCCTTAGTATCAGTGAAGTATAGATCAAGGTTGTATTGGAAAATAGCTTCGTCGAATGTGTAATCCCTCGGTAGTGATCGAACAAGTCGTCTGAACATGTAGAGCTTTTCCGCGTTGATCTTCTTGAAGAACCATGCTACATCAATGCTTCTTGTAGGTGATAAAGGATGACTAGGATGAGATAATTAATTAAAATGCGTAAAATAAATAAACGGTAATTAAATAAATTAAATAAGTAATAATTAAATAAACAATAATAAAATTACTAAAAATAAATTATGTAAAGTAAATAACAGAAAGTAAATTTCATAAAGTAAATTGCGTAAAGTAAATAGTGTAAATTAAAGTGTATAAAATAAATAGCATAAATTAAATTGCAGAAAATTAAATAGCAGAAAATAAATTGCAGAAATTTAAAGTGCGGAAATGTAAATTGCGGTAAATTGCAGAAAATAAATGGCAGAAATTAAATAACATAAATATAAAATAACTTAATTTAAATAACTTAAATAATAAATTAACGATTAATCTCTAGGGTGAATGAGAATGATTTCAAGGAGTCTATATTTAGGATTTATGTTTTTACCAATTAAGTTTGTGTTCGTCATTTTAGGGATATTCGAAGTAGGCTAGTGACCACTCTCGTGATAAACTGGACATTGTGTCAAACTCACTCTCGTGGTGACCTTCACGCATTAAACGCATCCCATCATTGGATACTAAGTGTTCCTAAATTTCCGTTTGAAATGTTATTTCCAAACGGCCTTGTGGTTTTGGAAGCACAAAGTGATTGATAGATCTATTTCTGAAATACGAGCCACTCTCGTGGTGAAGTGTTTCTAAGATCTTAATCTAACTTAGCTAGAGTTAGATCAATGATTAATTCTACCAAACAACAAACTCGACCATAGCTAATACTCTCTAATATTCAGATCTGAAGGTTTAACCCACTCTCGTGGTACTAAGAGCTTTTATTCGTATAACCTCTCGATTATAAACTTAAGCATTTCCTATAGGATATGACTTAGCATTAAGATTGAATATTAGAGTAGCTAGATCGATTAAGAACAATCAAACATATGAAATCATATAACATAGAACCCATCATCGATCTCCACCCTAGAGATCTAAAGGATTTACTCACTCATACCTCCGAGGGTGACGGCAGGATATGAGTACAAAAATATGATAAACAATTCGTGTTTGGTATGATTACAATTCGTGTATCTTCTCTAATGAGTCAAAATTACGTACCGTCATTTCGCATCCTAATTCCTTCTGGTTCGATCGCTATGTTCCAAACCGTGCACGTAGGTCCAAATCGCTTAAAACCATATCTTATTATTATGAGTAGTTATTAATCTAATTCCAACTCTCAGAGCTTCCATTTTGAATCAACATTTTATAGCAAGTCGTTTCGTAGCTTAATTCCTTCTCTTTCGACCGTAAGCCTTCAAACAGTGCAGATAGGTCAAAACGTCGAATTTCGAGTTTTTTCCGTCGGAACTAGCATCGACCAATTTGGGTCGATGCACAAGGTAGATGCTGCTTTGTGAAGCTTCTCGGGAAGCTTCCCATGATGTTATTGGCCCGAACAAGTGACTCCAAAGTCCCCATGGCTTCTTAAGGCTCCAAAACACTCCAAAAGCATGGGTTTTGCTCCAAGTACCTATAATCACACAAACACATGCAAATGCACTAAAGTAGTACTAAATGATAGTTCTAATGCATGATATTAGTCTATATTAATATGTAAAAATATGTAAATATGAGCTCTATAACTCTCCCACACTTATCTTTTGCTTGTCTTCAAGCAAACAAAATCCAAAGTATAGTGAAATTATTTTATTGAAAAACGATAAAGATAAAGAGAGTGAACTTGTACCTTGTGACATTGTTGTGTTGTGGAAGTGGAATGATCTTTACCGTACTCATTTACTTTGCCATAAACATAGCAACTCGCCCTTAATCCAAACCGCTCCTCCCTTGACCATAACTCCTCATTGTTGACTCCTCTTTTTATTCTAAGCATGGGCTCTTAACTTGGAAATATCGATCAAAGGATACAAACACTAACTCTTTCGGATTTCTGTAAGCTCAAGACCGTCTTAGTACAATTCATTTCCTCTTCCTTTTCTCATTTCAATGTCGATTGATGTCTCCCTACTTTTCTATGGTATCATTTTATTTTTTCTATCGATCACCTTTTTCTTTTTAGCTCTTTACTTCCCCTTAGGACAGGTTTCCATGAGACGCGAACATAGAAAGTGGTTGCTTCCAATGTCCGGTTTGCTTCTATATCCTTTTCTTTTTTTTCTTATCTAATCGAAGGGAAGGAAGAGGGGAATCGTACTTACTTAGACGAGCCTTGCAGGGTCTCATAGATGTATCATGTCCAATGTATCTCAAACCCCAAATCTAGAATAATTAAATTCATTAAGGTGAGAAGTCAACTCTGATTCGTCTAAGTCTCCGGACGAATGGTCCTTTTTGGGGTTTGTTGATCTACTCATGGATTTTCCAAATTTCTTAGTAAAGATCACACACTATCCAGCAAAGCATCCAAACATAAACACAAATAACACAATTAACAATTTCTATCGCAACCTCATCAAAAACCTTTTCACATGTTATTGAACCTATGAATGAGGAAAAAAGTGTAACAATCTCTGAAAATGCGAAAAACTTATGGTAAAACTTCCATCAAAAAGATGTCAGGGAAAAAGAATTACCTCCACAGATCGCAAGACTCCCCCCCCCACACTTAAATCACAACGTCCGCGTTGTGAGATAAACGTAAAAAAAGGGTAAAAAGCAAGAAAATTCATACCTAAACTTTCTTATCGGTTTTGTGGGTTCCCACGTTTTCAAGTCCTTGATTTTATATATATGTTTTTTATGTTGAAACTAACCTGAAAATTAAATCACAAAAACGAAAAAGAAAAACGAAATAACAATTTTTTTTTTAATTTATATATCTATATATATATATATCCTATTATTCTTTTTTAAATAAAGACGTTTAAATCTTAATATTAAAACTAAAAATGCAAAAATACGAAAAAATATAAGATTAAAAACGTAAATATAATACTCAAAACGAAAAAACGAAAAAAGCAAAAATATGAAAAATTTAAAATATAAACGTTTTTTGTTTTTTTTTTGTTGGTGTAAATATCCTGAAAATTAAAGTAGAAAAATAAAAAACCAGAAAAACAAAGGAAAAACGAAAACAGCGAAAAATTGAAGAACTAAAAATTGAAAAATAAGTATTAAAATGATAGAATCGTTTTTTAACGTCGTGAGCTCGACGATCTTACAAAATGGGCCGGTGGAGGTTGTGGTGGAGGTCTATCAGTTGGGATCACATGATAGAACAACTCTTTGTTCACCAATGTGAACGAGACTCGTCGTTTAGGCCGATCGATCTCCGCTCCAACCGTTGCAAGAAATGGGCCTCCAAGGATGATTAGAGTACTATCATCCGCCTTCATGTCAAGTATGTGGAAGTTCGTAGGGACACTACAATTCACAATCCAAACCATGACATCCTTAGCTACTCCATTTGAACTCATTACATCGGCATTGGCAAGTCCAATTTCAACCTTCGATGGTTGAAGATTTGTGATTCCCATCAGCTTAGCTCTCTCCGTGGACATGATATTGATGCTTGCTTCAGAGTCACATAGACTGTCATCAAACTCAAAACCTTGGATAGAACACGGGACTTTGTATTGTCCAGGACCTTCCCTCTTGAAAAGTGTTCTAACCGGGTCTCTATTTATAAATGATGTTGCCTCCGGTATGCATTGTATCGACGTCTGAGGCCTTTCCTGCTTGATTGGTTCGATGAATTCGAGTATCCTTCGTTGATTGTGCTGAACATTCCCACACAAGAACTTCGATCTTGAGGGATTTCTTTCTTCTTTAATGAACGGGAGAGGGGTTACCACGTGATTGTCCTTATTGGTGATGATGTTGTAGCTTTGATTCGGCTCATAATCATGTCATATCCTTCCAAGGAGGTCTTCATGTAGATATTTCAGAGATGTGTGAGCGGTCTCGGGAGTCCTCAAAGGTGCATCGACTTGATATGGTCGATGCAGGTGTCAGATGGTTTCTTCTGAGGGTGCATCGGTCGCTTCTACTCAATGTGAATGTCCGGTGGTCATTCCTTGAAGGGCATTGACCTCGTCTGGTCGATGTGAAGGCTCCAGGATTAGCATCGTCCTCTTGGATATTGACATGTCTACTCACACGATCGTGGTCCTCTTCTAGGCTTGTTTCACGTTGAGCCAAGTTCTCCACTAGAGTCATTCCATGATTTGTTTCTTGCCCCAAAAAGGTTCGTTAGCTAGCTACATCGAGTAACATATGGTACTCATATGTCAATCCTTGGTAGAAAACTCTAAGTAATGACCCATCATTGAATCCATGATGAGGGCATTGTCTAGTATATTCTGAAATCCTTTCCCAAGCTTCTCCGAAGCTCTCGGTGTTTTGTTCCGTGAAGCCTTATATCCTGTTTCTCCAATGGGCTGTTCTAGCGTTTGAGAATAACCTTTTTAGGAATGCTTTCCGGCATTCACTCCACGTCGTAACGGTCTCAGATAGAATGTATTTCTCCCACTCTTGTGCTTTACCCCCAAGTGAAAATGGGAATAAACGAAGTTTTAGTGCATCTTCAGAGAGACCGTTTATTTTCACCAAGTCGCATAACTTGTCGAATTGATTTAGATGATCCATAGGATTTTCTGTTGATAAACCATGAAACTTATCACCTTGGATCATCTCAACCAAGCCGATCTCGATCTCGTATCCAACATCCACCGGTGGTTGTCGGATTCCTGTGCGTGGGACGTAGCTTGTTGGCTCGTCGACCATGCCTATTGTTCGTACAACCCTTTGCCTACGCACCACATTCTCATTCTCCCGATCCAGCAACTGGTTCATTTTTTTTAGCGTTTTAAATTTATTACCCTGAAAAATCAAAAACAAAAATTAAACTAAATAGGAGAATAAAAAGAAACCTAGTCTCACATTCAGACCAAATCTCTATGGCTATTGCTACAGTCCCCGGCAACGGCGCCAAAAACTTGATAGCGAGGATTTGTTTCACCTCTTCTCACCAGGTTTCACCCGAGTTTCTTCGAGAGTTTAACCCGATGTGACCGTAGGTGCACGGTTAAATGCAATTGTAGTATAATTGGGATCGATCCACATAGACTGAGAATAACTACACAGAGATTGTAGGTTTGAATCTAATCTAGGTGAATTATAATTGTTTTGGGGTTTTAATTCTAAGTTCTAAATAATTGAAATGCATAAACTAAATAAATAACTAAAATGCGTAAAATAAATAAACGGTAATTAAATAAATTAAATAAGTAATAATTAAATAAGCAATAATTAAATTACTGAAAATAAATTGCGTAAAGTAAATAACATAAAGTAAATTGCATAAAGAAAATTGCGTAAAGTAAATAGCGTAAATTAAAGTGCATAAAATAAATTGCATAAATTAAATTGCAGAAAATAAATTACGGAAATATAAAGTGCGGAAATGTAAATTGCAGAAATGTAAATTGCAGAAAATAAATGGCAGAAATTAAATAACATAATTTAAATAACTTAAATAATAAATTAACGATTAATCTCTAGGGTGAATGAAAATGATTTCAGGGAGTCTATATTTAGGATTTATGTGTTTACCAATTAAGTTTGCGTTTGTTATTCTAGGAATATTCGTAGTAGGCTAGTGACCATTCTCGTGATAAACTAGACACTGTGTCAGACCCACTCTCGTGGCGACCTTCACGCATTCAACACATCCCATCGTCGAATAGTTAGTGTTCCTAAACTTCTGTTTGAAATATTATAACGGCCTTGTGTTTTTGGAAGTACGAAGTGATTGATATATCTATTTCTGAAATACGAGCCACTCTCGTGGTGAAGTATTTCTAAGATCTTAATCTAACTTAGCTAGAGTTAGATCAATGATTAATTCAACCAAACAACAAACTCGACCATAGCTAATACTCTCTAATATTCAGGTCTGAAGGTTTAACCCACTCTCGTGGTGCTAAGAGCTTCTATTCGTATAACCTCTCGATTATAACCTTAAGCATTTCCCATAGGATATGACTTAGCATTAAGATTGAATATTAGAGGAATGGTCACGGAAGGTTTGTTACACCTTTTTCACAGGTTTCACCCGAGCGCTACTAGAAAGTAGTCTCGGAAGTTTACTTGTTTGTTCAGGATTATACCAAGTGCACAATAATGCAGTTGTAGTACGTGCGGGATCAATCCACAGGGACTGAGAATAACGACACAAATATTGCAGGAATAAATCTAATCTAGGTAAATTATAAAGTGCAGAAAGTAAATTGCATAAATTAAAGTGCATAAATTAAATTACAGAAATGTAAATTGCAGAAAGTAAATTGCATAAATTAAAAGTGCATGAATTAAAGTGCATAAATTAGATAACTCTAAATTAAATAACGATTAAACAATAATGAAAAAACGATCACAAGGGTGAATGAGAACGAATCCTGAAATCTTCTAATATGAGAATTGATGTTCTTTAAGCTTTCGTCGATATCCATCGGTCTAGAGATTTCGTATATAGACTAGTCCCCTCTCGTGGTATGCTAATCTCTCTGTAAAACCCACTCTCGTGGTGCCCTTACAAGCATTGAGAACGATCTCGTCATTGGCCGGCCTAACTATCCACTGCATCTCTACAGCGTAGTCAAGCTTTCAACATGTTTAATTCCGAGATCTTAATCCACTCTCGTGGCATCAAGACCCTAAGGTGCTAAACTAACTTGATCAAAGCTAACTTAGATAAGCTCACAAGTCGAAAATAGATTTATCGATTAACTAGAATTCTAAGTATGTATATCCGAAACCCCTCTACCCACTCTCGTGGCGTAGGGAATTCCCGAAACACTCAGCCACACATGTTATTTTCGGCCGAGCTCTTAGACAACTCCCAAAGGAGTAAGTCTAGCTTGAGGAACACATACAAGGTAGCTAATCGGTTAAGAGTAGAAAACATCAATCTCTAATCAGTAGATCCCATCATCGATCTCCACCCCAGAGATCTAAAGGATCTACTCGCTCATAACTCCGAGGCTGATGGAAGTATATGAGATAGAAGACATGATAAACAATAAACAAAAGCTGTAAATAAAGCAATAGAAGAACAAGAAGAATAACTAGAAGAATTGCATAACAAAAACTTAAGAACAAATAGTATTTGAGATTTCTCTCTAAGTGGTGGCTACAAAAGTTGTGCAAAAAGTGGGAACCCTTTTCTAATGAGCATTACATGTGTTTATATAGAGTTTAGGGCTTTAGGAGGTGGCTAGGTCATGCCCAAGGAGGTTGGGGAAAGATCTTTTGCGAATTAAAATAGCAGGGTGCCAGATAAGACAAGTGTAGGATCTTCCAGTTTAGAAGTTGAATAACTTTCGCATTTTAACTCGTTTTGGTATGATTCTAATTCTGGGAGCTTCCATTTTGAATCAAGGTTCCATATCAAGTCGGTTTGTAACCAAATTCATTTTGGTTTGGTTGCAATGTTCGAAACAGTGCACGTAGGTCAAAATCGGATAAGTTCAGAGTCACCTGACTTGTGAAAATCATGTCTTCTTATTCTGAGGAGCTCTTGAACTGATTCTAATTCTCAGAGCTTCCGTTATGAATCAAGTTTCCATAGCAGGTAATTTAGTAGCTTAATTCCTTCTCAATCGACTGTAAGCCTCCAAACAGTGCAGACAAGTCAAAACGTCGAATTTCGAGTTTCTTCCGTCGGGGCTAGCATTGACCACTTAGGGTCGATGCACATGGTCGGGTCGATGCACATGGTCGATGCTGCTTTGTGAAGCTTTTCGGGAAGCTTTCCGTGATGTTCTTGGCCAGAACAAGTGACTCCAAAGTCCCCATAGCTTCTTAAGGCTCCAAAACACTCCAAAAGCATGGGTTTTGCTCCCAAGTACCTATAAACACACAAACACATGCAAATGCACTAACGTAGTCCTAACTGATAGTTCTAATGCATGATATTAGTCTATATTAATATGTAAAAACATGTAAATATGAGCTCTATCAACTCTCCCACACTTATCCTTTGCTTGTCCTCAAGCAAACAAAATCCAAAGTATAGTGAAATTATTTTATCGAAAAACGATAAAGATAAGGAGAGTGAACTTGTATCTTGTGACATTCTTGTGTTTAGTTCTTTTCGTCTTTGTGGAAATTGAATGATCTCTAATGTATTCATGTACTTCACCATAAGCATAACAACGCACCTTAATCCAAACCGCTCCTCCCTTGACCAAAGACTTCTCATTGTTGACTCTTTGTTTTTTTTTAAATTCTAAGCATGGGTTCTCAACTTGGGAATATCGATCAAGGACACGAACACTTACTCTTTCGGATTTCTATAAGCTCAAAACCGTCTTAGTACAGTTCATTTCCTCTCCTTTTTCTCACTTCAAGGTCGATCGATTTCTCACTACTTTTCGAGGGTATCATTTTATTTTTTCTATCGATCGCCTTTTCTCTTAAGCTCTTTTCTAGGACAAGTTTTCTAAAGATGCGAACATTGAAAGTGGTTGCTTCCAATGTCCGGTTCGCTTCTATATCATTTTTTCTTTCTTTTCTCCTCTCTTTCTTTTCTTTTCTTTTCTTATCTAATTGAAAGGAAGGAAGAGGGGAATCGTACTTACTTAGACGAGCCTTGCAGATCTCATAGAGGTATCATGTCCAATGTATCTCAAGCCCCAAATTGAGAGAGATTAAATTAAATGAGGTGAGAAGTCAACTCCGATTCGTCTAAGTCTCCGGAAGAATGATCCTTTTGGAGTTTGTTGATCCACTCATGGATTTTCCAAATTTCCTAGTAAAGATCACACACTATTCACAACAAAGCATCCAAACATAAGCACAAATAACACAATTAACAATTTATGTCGCTACCTCATTAAAAACCTTTTTACATGTTATTGAACTTATGAACGGGGAAAAGAGTGTAACAATATCTCAAAATGCGAAAAACTTACAGTAAAACTTCCGTCAAAAGATGTCAAGAAAAAAGAATTACCTCTATAAATTGCAAGACTCCACCCCCACACTTAAATCACAACGTACGCGTTGTGACATAAAACCGTAAAGGGGTAAAAAGCAAAAGAATTCATACCGTAATTCTCTTATCGGGTTCGTGGGTACAGCTTCCACTTTTTCAAGTCCTTGATTTATATATACATATATATATGCCAAGTTGGATGCCAAGTTGGATCAACTACTCCAGCAACGGAAACAGGTTCACTTTGCTAGTGAGGATACGGTTTTTCAGGTTCAAGATGGGGAGGATGATGGTGTGGAAGAGGTCAGCTATGTTTAGAATCAGGGTGGCTACAACAAAGGTTTCATCAACTACAAGAACAACCCGAATCTCTCTTATAGAAGCACCAATGTTGCTAACCCCCAGGATCAGGTCTACCGCCTTAGCAACAACCGCCTGCCGTTTGTTCCTTAAACCAGCTTTGCTTCTCTGCACACTAGAGCCAACATCCGCAACAGTCCACCACCGGGTTTTCAACATCACCAAACTCCGTCTTCTTCAGCTCCGGATCCGAACATGACACAAATGCTGCAACAACTTCTACAGGGTCAGACAGCTGGTGCAATGGAAGCAGCTAAGAAGTTCGGTGAAATGAAAACGCAGATGGATTACACTTATAATGATCTTAACAGCAAGATTGAGACATTGAACTCCAAGATAAAGTGTATGGAGGGCAAGACCGCTTCCACTTCTAGCTCATCACAGGTCCCAGGAAAATCAGTCCAAAACCCAAAGGACTATGCGCACATCAACGCCATCGCTTTAAGGAGTGGAAAGGAACTACCTGAGAGGGAAGGATCTGTTAAAATCACTGAGGACAGTGAGGTTGAAGATGGGGAGGATTTGAGCTGCAAAAAGGATCAAGAAACTCGACTAGAAGCTGACTCTAGCACACAGCTCGACCACACTGGTCGAGCTAGCCTTCCATCTACTGCAAAACCTATTATTTCAGAGGAAAAGAAAGTACCCTTCGTCCCTCCTCCTTATAAACCTAAACTGCCTTTCCCAAAACGATTCAAAAAGGAAATAATGGAGAAGTATAGAGTGCTTTTTGACAAGCACATGAGGGAAGCAGAGATTAGGATACCTCTCATTGATACCTTCTCAATGTTTCCTGCATATCAGAAATTTTTTCAAGATGCAGTAAATGAGAAAGCAAAGGAGATTCAAGGTATGGTGGTTTTGTCAGAAGAGTGCAGTGCCATTATCCAGAAGAGGGTTATCAAGGAGAAGCTAAGTGATCCAGGTTCATTCACTCTACCATGATCTTTGGGACCATTGATCTTCAAAAAGTCCCTCTGTGATCTTGGAGCATCTATCAGTCTCATGCCACTCTCAGTTGCAAAGAGGTTAGGATTCGGCAATTACAAGCCTTGCAACATCTCTTTGGTGCTTGCAGACATATCTGTGAGAACTCCTCATGGCATGTTACAAGATCTACCTCTACGGGTTGGAACAGTTGAGATACCTACAGACTTTATAGTGCTAGAGATGGATGAAGAACCGAGAGATCCCCTTATTCTGGGAAGACCTTTCTTAGCCATAGCTGGAGCGGTTATTGATGTTCGAAAGGGAAAGATTGATCTTAATCTTGGGAGTGATTTCAAAATGACATTCGACATCAAAGACATAATGAGAAAGCCAGCAATAGAAGGACAAATCTTCTATATTGAGGAAATGGATCAACTTGCTGCTGAACTTCTGGAGGAACTTAATGTTGATCACCTTCAGACTGCTTTGACAAAGAGTGGGAAAGATGGGTACCTACACGACGAAACCTTGGGGTATGAGATGATCTTGAACTCACATAAGGTTGTGGAAGGGGTCAGAGGTCTTTAAAGAACTGATTGGGGTCGAAACAGAGATTTTTGCTGCAGAACGCACTGGCGCCACCACCCAGCTCGACCAACCAGGTCGAACCAGACTACACGCAGCGCCAGACTCGACTACACAGCTCGATCCCCAAGTCGAGCCAGACCTCTTTGCATCAGACGACTGGTCAGAACTCAGAGCACCTAAAGTAGACCTCAAAACTCTTCCTGCTGGGCTAAGGTATGCCTTTCTTGGACCCAATTCTACATACCCAGTCATAGTAAATGATATGCTTAGTGATAATGAGTTGCATTTGCTATTGACTGAATTGAGGAAGTTTAGAAAAGCAATTGGGTATTCTCTGGATGATATTAAAGGAATTTCACCTAGTTTATGTACTCATAGAATTCACCTTGAAAATGAATCATATGCTAGCATTGAACCTCAGAGAAGATTGAACCCGAATTTGAAAGAAGTGGTTAAAAAGGAAATTCTTAAGTTGCTAGAAGCTGGAATCATCTATCATATATCTGATAGTACTTGGATTTCTCATGTGCATTGTGTTCCAAAGAAAGGTGGTATAACTGTTGTTAGGAATGATAAGGATGAACTGATACCCACTAGAACTATCACTGGTCATAGGATGTGTATTGATTATAGGAAATTGAATGCTGCATCTAGAAAAGATCATTTCCCACTGCCATTCATTGATCAGATGTTAGAAAGACTTGCAAATCACCCTTATTACTGTTTCTTAGATGGGTATAGTGGTTTCTTTCAAATTCCAATTCATCCTAATGATCAGGAAAAAACTACTTTTACTTGCCCATATGGAACATTTGCCTATAGGAGAATGCCTTTTGGTCTTTGTAATGCACCTGCTACTTTTCAAAGATGCATCACTTCTATATTCTCGGATTTAATTGAGGAGACTGTGGAAGTATTCATGGATTACTTTTCCGTGTATAGCTCCTCTTTCTCGTCTTGCTTGTTGAACCTTTGCAGGGTGCTTACTAGGTGTGAGGAGACAAATCTGGTTCTCAACTGGGAGAAATGCCACTTCATGGTCAGAGAAGGGATTGTCTTGGGACACAGAATTTCTGAGAATGGTATAGAGGTAGATAAGGCAAAGGTTGATGTCATGATCAGTTACAACCACCTAAGAATGTCAAGGATATCAGGAGTTTCTTGGATCATGCTGGGTTCTACAGGAGGTTCATCAAGGATTTCTCAAAAATAGCTAGACCACTCACTAGGCTATTGTGCAAGGAACAAGAGTTTATCTTCGATTCGGAGTGTCTGAAAGCTTTCCAGCTGATTAAGGAAGCTTTGGTCTCAGCTCCAATAGTCCAAGCACCAAACTGGGAAATCATGTGTGATGCCTCAGATGTTGCCGTGGGAGCTGTTTTGGGTCAAAAGATTGACAAGAAGCTGCATGTGATCTATTATGCAAGCAGAACACTTGATGAAGCTCAAGGGAGATATGCAACAACAGAGAAGGAGTTGCTGGTTATTGTCTTTGCTTTTGAAAAGTTCAGAAGCTATCTAGTGGGTTCCAAGGTGATAGTCTACACAGATCATGCAGCACTCAGACATATCTATGCTGAGAAGGAGACTAAGCCAAGACTGCTCAGATGGATCCTTTTGCTTCAGGAGTTTGACATGGAGATTGTCGACAAGAAGGGTATAGAGAATGGTGTAGCTGATCACTTTTCAAGGATGAGGATTGATGATGCAGCACCAATTGATGATTCCATGCCTGATGAACAATTCATGGATGTTGTCATGATAATAGAGGAAAAGAGACCCCGGTATGCAGATTTTGCTAATTACCTTGTAAGCGGCGAAATTTCTGAAGGTCTTGATGCTTACAAGAAAAAGAAGTTTCTGAGGGATGTGAACCACTGCTTCTGGGATGAGCCCTACTTATACAAGAGAGGTTCGATGGTCTATTCAGAGGTGCAATAAGAGAGGTAAAGGGAGTTCTAGAGCATTGCCACAGTTCTGTATGGAGGTCACTTTTGCTACATTCAAACTATGAAGGTGCTACAAGGTGGTTATGGTGGCCATCAATGTTCAAGGATGCTCAAGCTTTCATCACCAAGTGTGATCCTTGCCGAGAATGGGTAACATCGTAGGGAATGAGATGCCTCAACCCACCTGGAAGTGAAGTGTTTGATGTGTGGGAATTGATTTTATGGGGCCTTTCAACCCGCTTCTTATGGGTACAGTACATCTTAGTGGCTGTTGATTATGTCTCCAAATGGGTCAAGCAATTGCCCTCTACCAATGATGCAAAGGTGGTTTTAAAGATGTTCAAGAGTATCATTTTCCCCAGATTTGGAGTGCCAAAGTGATTAGTGATGGAGGATCTCACTTCATCAACAAGTTTTGAGAATCTACAAGAAGCATGGGGTTAAGCATAAGGTAGCTACACCATACCACCCTCGCACAGGCAAGTGGAAGTATCTAACAAGCAGATCAAGGCGATTTTGGCAAGAGTGGTAGGGGTTTCAAAAAGAGATTGGTCCTCTAAGCTTGATGAGACTTTTGGGCTTATCGGACGCATTCAAAACACCTATCAGAACACCATTCCAGCTTACTGGCAAAACTTGCCATCGCCCGTGGAGATTGAGTACAAGGCGTTGGGCAACAAAACTCTTGAACCTGATATCAAGACCGCTCAAGAGAAGAGAGCATTAGATCTGCATGAACTAGAGGAGATCAGACTGGATGCTTATGAGAGTTCTAAGGTGTACAAGGAGAGGATTAAAGCCTTCCATGACAAAAGGATTCTTCCCAAAGAGTTCAAAGCTGGTGATCAGGTCCTCTTTTTCAACTCTAGGCTCAAATTTTTTCCGGGAAAGCTTAAGTCCTGATGGTCAGGACCATTCACCATCAAGGAAGTTTCACCATACGGAGCAGTCACCTTGATCGAAAAGAGAGGAAACGTATTCACAGTGAACGGGCAAAGGATCAACCCATACTTGGCCGATAACATTATTCCAAAAGGAACCTCAATTCCTCTGGATGAACCTCTCCTTGCCTGAGTAAAACAGGAAGTCAAGCTTAGTGACTATAAACAAGCTCACTTGAGAGGAAGTCCCATGTCTATCCCTGTATATAATGCTTTAGTTTTCTTTTAAATTGTTGTTTAATTATGTTAATTTCCTGTTTTTGGCTTGTTTGTGTGATTTCAGGAGAATATAAGCGTTGAATCATGAAAAAAAGGAGGAATCACACAGAATTGGCCTGGCTCGACCACACAGCTCGACCACCCTGGTCGAGCCAAGCGATCGAGCCAGATGGGAGGGAGTTTCAAATTCGAATTTTGAATTCCAAGGGGACAAAGGACAGACTCGACCCTACATGGTCGAGCTGTCCGATCGAGTCAACACTTCAAGCGCCCAAAATTCAAATTTTGAAATTCAATCACCAGCTGGACGCTCCTCCCTTGTCTTTTAGCTCCCTCCCCCTGCCTATATATGGAGAACTCGACCTCATAAGCTCTCCACACCAACAAAACTTCAAGCACTCTCTTCATTTCACCAGAATCATTTTTTTCTGTTCTTGAGTTCTCCTTCAAGATCCTTCAAGATGATCAATCAGTTCCTCTTCACTAAGCCAAAGAAGCCCCAGAAGCCACCTCAAACTCGTCGTCCATCCGCGAAAGCCATGGCTAAGCAGTTTCAGAAGCTAAGAGGACCTGTTTCTCCAAGCAGAGTACCAATGGAGGTGGACGCTGCACCTAGCTCGACCACCCATGGTCGAGTCAGAGGGTCGAGCCAACGTGATGAGGAGATGGCCAGAGAATTTTCAAGAGCTAAACGTGATGTTGCTCGAGGAAAGAAACCGATGGAACTTAGCACGCAGCAAGGTCGCAGTGGGACTGAGGAGGACGAGCCCAAAGAGGTGAAGAAGTCACAAAAGAAGTCTAAGAACCCTTCTCCCGAAGAGTACCTGAACATCTTCCTTGCTAGAAGCTTTGCAGGAACAAGGTACCCACACCGTGAAACTTATAAAAAGATTGGTATTGCCAGAGATGTGGAGTATCTCTATGAAATGGGGGGTTTGAGCACGTTCATGAGGATACAGCTTGAAGCTTACAAGGAGGAGACGTGCCATTTTATCTCCTCCATTTTCTTTCCTCTCTCAAGGTCCACTTCTCTGAAGATGAACCGGAGTATGAATCTGACGGAGGTCCGGGTTTCATCACCTTCACCTGCAGGGGTTTCCTTTACTCCCTCACTATAAGGGAGATGGATACTTTATATGGATTCCCTAGTGCCACAGGAACGCTGCAAGATATTGACTACATGGAGCTGCAACAACTATGGACAACCATTGGTGATGATACCAAGCCTTATTCGTCATCAAGAAGCAAGAGCTCTCAAATAAGAAGCCCTGTGGTTAGATATCTTCACAAGGCCATTGCCAACACATTGTTTGCAAGGACGGTTACTGGGAATGTGAATGAAGGAGAACTGCAAATGATGGATGTGTGTTTAAAAGAGGTTCTRGGTTACACAAGAGAAGGGCTGGAGATGCAAGGAGATAGATCAGATACAAGCCTCACCTTTGTTCTGTTGGGACAGCTGCTCTACTACAAGGATTGGGCATTGAGGATGCCCAGGATGAATTCCGAAGGAGAACTTAGCATATGAGGTATCATCACCCCAATTCTTGTTGCATGTGGTGTAAAGCTCACATCAGAGCCACACCCACCCAGATGGATCGATATTGAGTTCTTGAGGAGGTGTAGATTTCTGGATCACAACTGGTCTTCTGATGAGTTTATGTACAATTTCACTCACCCAACAGCTGGAGAAGCCAACTTGCGCCTCCCTTGCACTGATATAACCAAGGTTAGAACGGGTGAAAACATCGACTTTTTTCCCCCACTTGACAAGCTCTATAACACGTATGAAGAAGCACCACAACCAAAAGAGAATTCAGGTGATTCTGTTGGTGATAATGAGGATGATGCATCGGGGAAGTTCGGTTTTGGGGAGTACCACCTACAGCCTTCATCTAGCCCAGCCTTGAAGGAAGCACACAAGCGCATTGGCATACTACAGAAATGGAACAAGTTCCACGGCAAGACCATAGCTGCTTTGAARGGGACAGTGAAGGATCTAAAGGACCAGATGAAAGAAGTGAGGGATCAACTCAAGGATTTCCAGCTAAAGTTCAGTGCTCCTTCCTCCAAGAAGGTGGTATTACCCAAGAGAGTACTGCTGGGAAGTGGTTYATTTCGTGAAGAGCCAAGGCCTCGTGCATCCATGGAACCACCAAGAGCTTCTTCATTCGAGCCAAGGCAGCAGCCTAAGYAGTACACAAGGCAGAAAAAGAGGAGATCTGTGAGCGGACGGTCTAGCTCGACCACCCAGCTCGAGCACGACATCGAGTCAAGCTCCCATGCTGCTTACACTCGGGAAAGCATGGAGGATTCAATCTCTTCCTTCTTCTCCAACCCTTGAGGTACCTGTTCTATCCATTTTTGTATATATCATTTGCATTTCTTTCTTGCTTTTTGTTGTTTCTTAAACCTTCTTTCTAAATTTTTATTACACAAGAGACTGTGTAATTTAAGTTTGGGGGGAAGGGTTAAGATGTGTTTGACATGTTTATTGTGTTCTTATTTTTTATTTTGTGCATATTTGAGTCTACATGCATCTAGCCATAGAAAAACAAAAAAAAAAATTTGAAAAATTTGAAAATTTGAAAAATTAAAAAAAAAAAAAAACTGAGTGTTCATTTAGTTGCATTTACATTTCAGGATTGAGTCTAGATTGTTTTCATATAGGGCTGTTGCATATGCATAGGGGATTATGATGATTATAACCTTGCAAGCTTGCTGATTTAATATGATAATCTCAATGCCCTCGTTTCTAGTTGTCTAATGCATTGTTAATGAACTTGAAGTAAGACTGCACCATACTTTGAATGCACAACTAGATTATGTCTCAATTGAAGCATGCTGTGATTTGATATCATTCCCTATCTATTTGAACCTGAACTTGACTTATAATTATCATGTCTATGCACTGCATTTGAACTCATGGATACCATATACATACTTGGATTTTCTTTCACCTGTTTACCACTCTTGCTAATCCAAGTAGCTGTTCTCATCTTTAGAACATTTTTACCATGCCCTTAACCTAGCCTTCTTTCAAGCAATGTTATTACTTTGATGAGTGTGTGAGGCCTATTTCTGAATGAGCTTGGTAGAAAGTGTTAGGTTTGAGCCGACAAGGATAGAATCTCATGTAGGTCTAGTTTGCAATTTTCGAACCAGATAGGACTAGGTGGGATCTTGATCATTGGTTATAGGATCTCGTTCTGTGAAACAAAAGAAAGAAAACTTGGAGAAAGATGAAAGAAAAATGTTAAGAGTTCTTAGGAGAGGAATGATCTGAAAATGTGTTAGTCTAGTAAAGGATTTGGGGGTGTGCTAAGAATAAGAAAAGAAAGGCAAAGCTTAAAGTCTGAAAAAAAATATATAGAAAACGCCTAAGCTGGTAGTAAAAAAAAAAACCAAAAGAAAGACCCAAGTCCGCTAGAAGTATAAAAAACCACTCCTTAGAATAATAACAAAAAGAAAAAAAAATGATGATGAATCTGGTCCAAGAAAAGTTCAAGGCAAATTCCCTAAGGGTAAAGGTAGAATTAGAATGACTTTCTGGGTTTAGAACTAGGGGCTAAGATCATTTGTGTATGGTTGGGTAGATGAGAGTCTATTCTTGTATGCATAGGTTGTTTCTTACCTTTAGCATTCTGCTAAAGCTCATTCCTTTTCTGATGCAGCCCTACCTTCTGAAGCATCACCAACAATTACATGTACTATGCTCTCAGCTCATCTAAGAAGCACCTCGAAGTGGAATCAACCCAAACGCAGCTCAAACGAAGAAGTTATGGCTTATACAAGACAAACATACCAGAATCTGCCGGATTTGGACCACTGTGCACTCGTCGGAGGATTCCGGCCAGACCAAGAAGAACCGAGTGATGTGGAGACCTGTTCTGGAATCTTGACTCAAAGACGAAGCCGTGAGAGTTGGAATCAAGTCAATAGCTACTCTGGATCAAAAGTTATGATTTTTCCAAAACGACGGATTCTACACTTGCCTCATTTGGAAGCTGCCGGATTCGGAATGCTACAATCATATGTTTGGAACCCGGGAGAGCCTTCGATGATACTAGAGCCTCTCCTCAACAGGAAGACACGTGCATCTACTGTCTTCACTGTCCTCATATAGTGAAGACACACAAAGACGTGCTAAGGAATTGTACTCTTTTTCCTTATCTTCAGTTTTCCCACTGGGTTTTTCTGAGAAAGGTTTTAACGAGGCAACATTCCAGGGTTTGTTCTCAGTCTAATACATCCTCTACAAGCCCAAGAATACTTCAGTATCAAGAGATATGCACGAAAATAAAGAGGAGCCCATGTTGCTCTAAACTTTCCATTTTTGAGTTATTTCCTTTTTCTTGCAAGTCTTGTTGTTTTCTATTGAAACTACTTGTTGTTTTGCTTTATTTGTGACGTTTTTCACCTAGGGTTATGTTATAAAAACCCCCAGGTAGCACCTTGTATCATTAAGCAAGTTTTAACATAAAGAAAATTGAGTTTATTCTCTTAGAAAGGCAGCAGCCGCTTCCCTTCGTTCTTCTCTTGTTTTGATCGAGTAATTGCACTCTCAAGCCTGAGAATCCCACGTGTTTATCACAAGACTTCCGCATCTTGTGTGGCCTCACATCGATCCATTCGTTCTCCTTCAAGACGAGCATCTCTTTTGAAGAAGAACAACACCGTTGAAGAAGACTTGGTGTGACTCCAATCTCATCTTCAGCTTTCAAGCTCCAACCTTTGCTGCCTTGTGCTGCTGTCCTTTGGTGTGACTCCTGAGGCGTGTATCATTTTCTTGAGAGATCCCTACTTTGAAATGAATTAACCATATGGAAGGGACCATCTTTGTCTCTTGACCTTACCCTTAGCCAAATGAGTTCATTGAATGTGCATAGCTTGATTCATGGTTTCTACTTAATTGAATGTTAAAGGGAATGGTAGATTTGAATGCATGTCTAGGTTGAGACTTGATTGAAATTGTGTTGTGAAGAGTATGGCTAAATTTTTTTAAGTAGAATTCATCTACTTTGCATTCTAGAACTAGCAACTTGGACATTGAGATCGACTGTTATATCTGCAAGCTTTGGTTCTGAATTCCCATTTTCAACCCTCTTCTCCATTTTTATTCTTCTGTTTGCTTGAGGGCAAGCAAAGACTAAGTTTGGGCGAGTTGATATGTCTACATTTTATAAGGTTTTAGCATGCATTATTCATTCATTTAGCCTTGTTTAATAGCTTGTTCTTAGCATTTATCTCTAGTTTTGCATACTTAGTGTGTTTTGCATTAGGATTGCATGCATTTTGCATTAGGATTGCATGCATTTTGCATTTTGGACTTGTTTCAGGTGCATTCAAGGGATATTGGAGATGTTGAAGTCAAATGGAGAAAATGGAAGCTTAACTCGACAAAACTCGAAAGGAGACGACTGCAAGCAGTCGAGCCAGGGTCGAGCCAGTGCATTCTGCACCAAAAACTGCACTTTTAGCCCAGCTCTAGCAGGCAGGTCGAGTGGAGCACAAATCAGACAGTTTGGAAGATGACTCGACCAAAGGACTCGATGTAGGAGGTCGAGCTGATCAGAAAAATGCAATCTTGAAGTCATGAAGTCTAGCTCGACCACCCCTGGTCGAGTCCAATGATCGAGCCGAGCATAAAGGTGGAGTCTTGAAGTTTTTGGAGCCAGCTCGACCACACATGGTCGAGCTACTATCTCGAGCTGAAGAATAAAAACGCAATCTTGAATTTTAGCCAGCTCGACCATAGCACTCGACCACCCATGGTCGAGTGCCCCCAAAAATTAGCCTATTTTGTCTTTTTGTGATTTAGGGTTTCTATCTCTCAGTATAAATACCCTATAATCGCTTAACACTAAACAATCTGGATTTTAAGCTTTGTTCATCTGTTCTTGTTTCCTGGATCTTGTAACTTTAAATCTACTGAGTATTTGTGTTTGAATCTTTCAATTCTATCTATTCTCTTCCTGATCTTTCTACTTATGCAAGTTATTTTGATTTCTGGGTTTGTGATTATGTTGTTCTTCATGTGTTCTGAGTAATCATTAGGGTTCTTAAGGATGGGATAGATTAGGTGTGGAATCTTAGTCTCCTAGGTGGTTTAAGTGTTTATTGTTTGATTTCCCTTCTGGATTAGTGTTCTTAATGCTAATTTCTCTCTGATCAATTGGAATTAGAACTTAGGTATTTCCACACCCAGAAGGTGTTTGATGAAATGCTTGACAGAACTAATTCCAGAGATTTACATTCCTAGCCTAAGGGATTAGTTGTCTAGGGTGTTTATTGGCTTTATTAAACTGTTTCTTAATGCCTGCTAAGCTAGATTTCGCTAAGGGATTAGGTCTGGAACTAGATTAGCCTGAGGTTATTTATCATGGGAATGAACTTGACTGCTTATGAGTTTAATGTCTAAGGAATAGCTTGATTGAGTTTGTTAAACCATCTTGGTAGATTAAGAGGATACACCAAGTCAATTACCCCATCCTTAGGAGCTTCTCTTGTTTGATTGATTTCTGTTTCATTGCCTTTGCTAGTTTCTGTTAGTAGCTATCGCTCTATTTTTGCTCTGTTTTCGTTCTGTTAGTTGCTGCTAGACTTTGTTTTCAGTTTCTTCTTAGGTTGATAGATTCACATCTTTTTGCTTGCTTGGCTTGACTTAAACTGTTTGATTGCATCCTTCTTGGTTAATATCGCACCCATTTGGATTGATACCTTTCTGTACTACAATCACATGATAGTCTAGTAAGAAAATTGAGTATATCATCGATGTGCTTCCCCAAGATGAGCATCAACCATGTGCATTGACCCTACGTGGTCGATGCTGGCCCCGACGGAAGAAACTCGAAATTCGACGTCTTGACATGTCAGCACTGTTTGGAGGCTTACGGTCGAACGAGAAGGAATTAAGCTACAAAAAACTTGCTATGGAATCTTGATTTAAAATGGAAGCTCTGAGAGTTGGAATCAAGTCAAGAGCTGCTCCAAATCAGAAGATATGAGTTTTACAAATCAAGTGACTCTGAACTCACCCGGTTTGGACCTACGTGCACTGTTTCGATCATTGCGATCGAACAAAAAGGAGTTTGGCTCAAACCGACTTGATATGGAATCTTGCTTCAAAATGGAAACTCCATGAATTGGAATCATACCAAACCGAGATCAGATGGGAAAGTTATTCAAGTTCTAATCCAGAAGATCCTACACTTGTCTTATTTGGCACCCTGCGACTTCAATTCGCAAAAGATCTTTCTCCAACCTCCTTTGGCACGACCTAGCCTCCTTCGAAAGCCCTAAACATTATATAAATACATGTAATGCTCATTTGAAAGGGTTCCCACTTTTTGCACAACTTTATAGCCACCACTTAGAGAGTAATCTCATATGTTCTTTTGTTCTTAAGTTATATTATGCAAGTTCTTTAGTTCTTCTTCTTGTTCTTCTATTGCTTTATTTACAGCTTTTGTTTATTTTTTATCATGTTTCTATCTCATATACTACCGTTACCCTCGGAGTTTTGAGTGAGTAGATACTTTAGATCTCTAGGGTGGAGATTGATGATGGGATCTACTGATTAGGGATTGATGTGTTTTTGTTCTTAACCGATTAGCTACCCTGTATGTGTTCCTAAAGCTAGACTTACTCCCTTGAGAGTTGTCTAAGAGCTCGGCCGAAAATGACATGTGTGGCCGAGTGCTTCGGGAATTCCCTATGCCACGAGAGTGGGTAGAGGGGTTTCAGATATACATACTTGGGATTCTAGTTAATCGAGAAATCTATTTTTGACTTGTGAGTTTATCTAAATTAGCTTTGATCAAGTTAGTTTAGCATCTTAGGGTCTTGATGTTAGACTATACTGTAGAGATGACGAGATCGTTCTCAATGCTTGTAAGGGCACCACGAGAGTGGGTTTTTACAGAGAGATTAGCATACCACGAGAGTGGACTAGCCTCCTTAAGTGCTTCAAGGTTAAAGATCTCTAGACCGATGGATATCAACAAAAGGTTAAAGAACATCAATTCTCATATTAGGAGATTTCCGGATTCGTTCCCATTAACCTTGGGATCGTTTTCTTTATTATTTTTTAATCGTTATTTAATTTAAGTTATTTTATTTTATGCAATTTAATTTCTGCTATTTAATTTATGCCATTTAATTTCTGCAATTTAGATTATGCAATTTAATTTACGCATTTTATTTTATGCAATTTAATTTACGTACTTTATTTTATGCAATTTAATTTACGCACTTCATTTTATGCAATTTAATTTACGCACTTTATTTTATGCAATTTAATTTATGCAATTTACTTTATGCAATTTAATTTATGCAATTTACTTTATGCAATTTAATTTACGTATTTTATTTTCCCGCTATTTAATTTACACAATTTGTTTCTGTTATTTAAATCACGCAATTTACTTTAAACAATTTACTTTTTGTTATTTAATTTATGCAATTTATATTCTGAAATTTATTTTACGCATTTTAGGACTTAAAAAAAAAATCTCAAACTCTATAATTTACCTAGATTATATTTATTCTTGCAATCTCTGTGTAGTTATTTTCAGTCTATGTGGATCGATCCCGCACGTATTAGAACTGTATTACTATGCACTTGCGGTATAATCGGTTTAAACTCTTGAGGAAACTCGGGTGAAACCTGTGAAAGAAGGTGTAATAAACCTTCCGTGATCAAAACCCGATGTGGTGAAACTAGAAGTAGGGAAAGAATACAATACTTTACCTAAGGTCTTGAGGGGTGTTGATATAGGTCAATTCCTTACTAGACCAAGTTTTCGTCGTAGTAGTAAGGTGTCAATCCATAAGGGTGAAGATATTAACCAAAAGGATGCGATCAAGCAATTCAAGTCAAGCCGCTAGCCGTATTGGGGTCTAGCAACCTAGACAAAAACTGAGAATGGACACTAAAACAGATACCGTATAGGACTAACAAGAACTAGCGAAACCAAGCAATAACAGAAATAGCATATGGGGTAAAGAGCAGTATAGGACTAGCAAATTCAAAGCAAGAGAAGTTCCTAAGGATGGGGTAATCGACTCAGTGTGTCCTCTTAGCCTATTCAAGTGGTTTAATAAAACTCAATCAAGCTATTCCCTAGACATCAAACATCAAAACCAGTTAAGTCCACTCGTGGTAAGTAACCCAAACTAGACCAGTTCACCCAATCCCTTAGCAAAATACCCTAGCAGGCAATACGATTCAGTTCAATATTGTCAATAAACACCCTAGACAACTAATCCCTTAGGCTAGGTATGCAAATCTCTAACATCAGTTCATTCAAGCATTTTATCAAACACCTTATGGAAAAACACCTAAGTTCTAATTCCAATTGATCGAAAGAAACTAGCATTAAGAACACGATTTAGAAGGAAATCAAACGATCTACACTTAAACCACTGAAAGACCAAGATTCTACACCTAATCTATCCCATCCTCAAGAACCCTAATGACTACTCAAAACTCATGAAGAACATCAAGAACACAAACCCAGAAATCATAAAAACTTGCATAGATGATAGAAATAGATAGAGATAATGATGTAAGAAGGAACAAACTCAAAATAACAAGTAGAAATCAAATTACAAGTTCTGGAAACTAAGCAGAGAAGAACACAAGGAAAAACTCGAAATATTAGAGATAAAAACGTAGTCTCTTAGTCTTAACCCAACATTAGGTATTTATACTAAGTCTTAAAAACCCTAAAACGTCATGCGCAAAATAGTAAAAATGTGCAGGATAAGGTCCAGCTCGGCTAAGTCTTGGTCGAGCTGTGCTCAAACGAAATCAAGACTGCATTTTTCGAGATGAGTCGAGTGGTGCTCAAGCATGTAAAATCAAGACTGCATTTTTCTCGAGATGAGCTTGAGTAGTCCACTCAGGGGCTCCTGGGTTCAAACTTCAAGACGCCACCTTTTGTCTCGCTGATCATACATCGAGCATGGGTACCGAGCTGAGCCTGCTCCATCTCCCCTGCCGACTCGATCACGCCTCGCATGGGTATCCAGACGGACTCGATCAGCATGTCCCGAAGCCGCTCGCACTCTGATCAGCATGTCCTGCAGCAGCTTCGCTCGACGGACTCGATCACGACGCTCAGATGTACTGAGAGCGCACGTAGCTTCGGTCTAACTTCTCCAAATCACCCGAAAGTACCGTAACAAGCCAAATAAGGATGTATGCGGACCTAATGCAAAACACTCTAAGTATGCAAAACTCGGAATAAATAACAAGAACGGGGTGAATAACACGTCAAAACGTATGATTTATGCAAGCTAAAACGATGCAAAATGCAAACATATCAGGTGTCTTCACTTAGAGATAGTGAGGACACACAAGACTTTTTCCCAAAGCTGAGTGTCCGTGAGCTAGTGTCCGCTTGCTCGGCTTGTCGGCTCACAATGTGTCCTGATGGCTCCGATGACCTTTCTTGGCACCGTGTTGTCCACCGTGCTCCTTGAGGCTTTGTAGATATGCTTGGACCTCCTTTTGGTAACCTTTGGAGATGCTTCTTGTCACTCTTTGAGGCGGTAGGCTTGGCGCCTTGAGTTCTTGTGTTGTCTTGTGGTTCTTGTCCTCGTGCCCCGTAGTGACCGATACGATGTCCACATCATTCCCCTCCCCTCTTCAAGAGCTTTGCTCCCCAAATTTCTTTCATCACCTACATCTAAAGGAGTCAAGTCAGCAACATTGAAGGAAGGAGAGACATTATACTCACCCGGAAGTTCGAGACGGTAAGTGTTGTCATTGATCTTCTCGATCCCTTTGAATTGACCGTTTCCGCATGCATCCAACTTGTGCTTCCTCTTGTTTGGAAAGCGCTCGGGTCTAAGGTGCAGCCACACCCAATATCCTAGTTAAAAGATGACTTGCTTCTTCCTCTTGTTGTTCCGCTCCTCAACTCGTGCATTCGCCTTCTCAATGTTGTCCCGAACTATCTCATAAAGC
The DNA here is from genome assembly GCA_018361395.1 of Boechera stricta. NCBI lineage: Eukaryota > Viridiplantae > Streptophyta > Magnoliopsida > Brassicales > Brassicaceae > Boechera > Boechera stricta. Next base: position 7,602,738 of record CM031541.1, read on the forward strand.
TTCTTCGTTGTCTCGGCTTTAGAAGTTCCTTCTAGATCCAATCTCTCGGCTTGTGGTAGGGGTGTGAAGGACAAAGGAGTGCTAGGATTCTGCCCATAGACCACTTCAAATGGCAACAACTTGGTAGTGGAGTGCCTAGCGAAGTTATATGCAAATTCAACCCAAGGGATGCATTCTAGCCAATTCTTCACATTCCGCCCTATGGTAGCTCTCAACAAAGCACCTAGTGTGCGGTTACAACCTCCGTTTGTCCATCGGTTTGTGGATACCAAGTAGTGGAGTAAAGTAGTTGAGTCCCCAATTTCTTCCATAAGGTCCTCCAAAAGTGGCTCAAAAATTTTGTATCCCGGTCCGATACTATGGTCCGTAGAACTCCATGTAAACAAACTATCTCTTTGAAGAACAAGACAACATTTGAGTAGCGTCGTTGGTCTTGGAACAAGGAATAAAATGAGCCATCTTAGAAAATCTATCCACCACCACAAAGATTGAATCCCTATGCTGAATTATGGGTAACCCCAACAAGAAGTCCATAGAAATGTCCACCCAAGGCTTTGTAGGAACGGGTAGAGGTTGGTAAAGACCGTGAGGTTGCACTCTTGACTGAGCCCTCTTGCACTCAAGACACTTACCACAATAGTCCATGATCATCTTCTTCATCCTTGGCCAATAAAAGTGTTCTTTTAAAGTGCTCAATGTTTTTTCAATCCCAAAGTGTCCCATCAAAGCGCCTCCATGAGCTTCCTTTACCAACAACTCTCTCATGGAACTTCGGGGAATGCATAGTCTTTTCTCTTTGAACAAAAACCCATCATGCAAGTAGAACTTAGTGTAGGTTCCAGCCCCATGTCCCACAAAACTTTCCACCATACAATCCCTTAAGAATCTCAAACCCGAGCATCCTAGATTCCATTGTTGTAATGAGGGCGTGTCTCCTAGATAAGGCATCAGCAACTATGTTCTCCTTGCCCTTCTTATACTTGATCACATAAGGGAAAGTCTCTATGAACTCCAACCACTTAGCGTGTCGCTTCTTCAAAGTCGTTTGTCTCCTTAAGTGCTTCAAGGTTTCATGATCGGTGTGGAAGACACATTCTTTGGAGAGGAGATAATGTTGCCATGTTTGCATTACTCTCACCAAGGCATATAGCTCCTTGTCATAAGTGGGATAATTCAAAGTGGCTCCACTCAACTTCTCACTAAAGAAAGCAACCACTTTCCCTCCTTGTGTCAAAACCGCCCCAATTACTATACTAGATGCGTCACATTCCACTTCAAAAGTCTTGTTGAAATCTGGTAATGTGAGGATTGGGGCATGAGTGAGATGGTACTTAAGATCCAGGAATGACCTCTCTTGAGCTTCTCCCCATTCAAACCCAACACTCTTCTTAATGATGGATGTGAGAGGCGCGGCTAGGGTGCTAAAATCCTTGACGAACCGGCGGTAAAAACTAGCTAGACCATGCAAAATTCTCACTTAGCTCACATTGGTGGGTCTAGGCCAATCTTGTATGGCTTCAATCTTTTCCAAATCCAAACGAAGACCTTGAGAGCTAACCACAAAACCAAGGAAAACAAGCTCACTAGTGCAAAAGACACACTTTTTAAGGTTAACATAAAGATCTTCATTCCTAAGAGTTTCTAACATCAATTCAAGATGATTCACATGTTCAACCAAGCAAGTACTATAGATCAAGATATCATCAAAATAAACTACGACGAATTTACTAATGAATTGGCGAAGGATATGATTCATCAAGCGCATGAAGATACTTGGAGCATTGGTTAGGCCGAAGGGCATCACAAGCCACTCATAAAGACCATGTTTTGTCTTGAATGTTGTTTTCCATTCATCACCTTCTCTCATCCTTACTTGATGGTATCCACTTTTGAGATCGATCTTTGAAAAGATAGTAGCCTCACTTAGCTCATCCAACATGTCATCTAACCGAGATATGGGGTATCGATATTTGATCGTGATATTGATGATAGCCCTACAATCAACACACATGCGATAAGACCCGTCCTTCTTTGGAACCAACAAGACCGGGACGACACACGGGCTTAGACTCTTTCTCATGTAGCCTTTGTCCATCAAGTCTCTCACTTGCTTCTCAAGCTCTTTAGCCTCATTAGGATTCACTCTATAAGCTGGTCGGTTTGGAAGTCGAGCCCCGGGTACAAAATCGATTTGGTGCTCAATGCCCCTTAGAGGTGGTAATCCCATGGGTAGCTCTTCCGGAAAGATATCTCAAAATCGGTCTAAGACTTGTTGAATCTCTTGAGGTAGCTCCACCGTGGTCTCACCTACACTTAACAATTCTTTGAACACCATTAGTAAAATATTACAAGCATCATCATGTAATGACCTTCTAATGTCACTAGGAAACTGAAAGTTAGCTTTGACGCATTACTTTCCTTGTATTTTAGTTGCATTTCATGCACTTGAGATGGGAGTAAAGGAGCTAGACTAATTCGTTTCTTGGCATGCATGAAAGTATAGTGATTTGTTCTGCCATGGTGAGTAACTTCCATATCAAATTGCAAAGGTCTATCTAGCAAATATGATGGCGATATAGCGTCAATTTGATATAAGTCAAGATATGGGTCGATTCCCTGCTTATGTCATTGTAGCCTGAAAGTGTCAATCGAATGGGTGAGCTATTAACCAGAAAGGATGCACTCAAACCAATTAAGTCAAGCCAAGCATTAGATCACGAGATTAACAATCTAGCGAGCAATAACTAAAAACACTACGGTAATACTTGATACTTGAAGTAAATAAGAATGCTGAAGCTAACATAAGCAAAGCAATGAAATCGTCAATTAAGCGAAGCTCCCAAGGATGGGGGTTATTGATTGGTGTTTCCTCTTAATCTACCTAGGTGTTTAACATACTCAAACAGTATTCCTAAGCAATAAACTTCATCAGTAATTCATTCATTAACGGATAACCTCGCTAAAGGAGTTCCGGACTAAATCTCTCTAGCGAAATCTAATTAGCAGGCATTAGATCCAGTCTAAACGATAAACACCACTGAAACTGACTAATCTCTTGGCTAAGAATGTAAATCTCTGGAATTGGTTGGTTCGTACATTTCATCGAACACCTTGTGGATGTGGAAATACCTAAGTCCTAATTCAATTGAGAGAGAAATTAGCATTAATAACACTAATCCAGAAGGAAATCAAACAATCTACACTTAAACCACCTAGGAGACTAAGATTCCACACCTAATACATCCCATCCTCAAGAACCACTAAAGACTACTCACAGCCCATGAAGAGCATCAAGAACCTGAGCAAAAATCATAAAACTTGCATAAATAGATAGATTAAAAGTAAACAGAAGACTACTAAGAATCAAACACAAATACAAAGCAGAATTACTAGAAAATTGATTCTGAAAGCGAAACATGTTTAAGAAGAGAGAAAAAACCCAGCGGTATATATTTTCCAATGGATAATCGAGTATCTATAGGGTTTGGAAAAACCATCTCGTAAAACAAATAACTTAATTCGGAGGTGGACTCGAGGCGGGGGTCGAGGAGTGCTTGGGTTGAGTCCAGCAAAAATCTTCAAAGCGGCATTTTTGTGTGAGTGCCAGAGTCGGGATTGGCCAGGTGGCGACTTGTGGTGGACTCGAGTTAGGACTCGGTGCACAGGTCAAGTCTGCTCCAAAGTCTTAGCCTTTGGTTCCACTCAGTCAGCAGTCGAGTGCTCGGTCGGCCGCTCGCCTTTCCTTTTCTCCATTTGGCCTCAACATCTCCAACGTTCCTTGAATGTACCTGATCGAAAATGCAATATGCATGCAATCCTGCAAAACACTTAAGTATGCAGAACAGAAATGACATGAAAGGGTAAGAACATGCTATGAGACAAGGATAAATGGATGATAAATGCATACTCAAAGCATGTAAAACACTGACATAACAGTGGCTTGCATTGAAACCACATCACACAAAACATCATCACAATAATTTCCCACACTAAAAGAGATCCTAACTTGATCACTAATCCTAAATTCCGTCTTATCATTTAGCCACCTAAGTTTATAAGGCTTAGGATGCTTAGTGGTTTCTAATTACAATTTTTCTACCATGTATGAACTAGCCACATTAGTGCATGAACCACCATCAATAATAAGAGAGCAAATCATTGCTTTTACCATACACTCTATGTGAAAGATATTTTTGTGTTGAGCTACCTCTTCTGGTTCTTAAACGGCACTAAGGACCCTCATAGTGACAAGTAACTCTCCCACGTCGGAATACTCAACCTCTTCCTTGGTACTCTCATCTTTTTCTTGAGGCTCTTTCTAACACCTGTGTTCAAGAATTAATTTTTGAATCAAATCGCCTAAATTAAAAAAGTGTGAATTAATCCATAGTTATTCTGACGGTATTAGAGAGTAAACCAAACCACGAAAAATCAATAGAGGATATTATGATTTAATTCTGGTTTGGTTAGTGTTTTTGTTGGTTTAATCTTTAAATCAATTTGATGACGTGGAAGCTTGTGATTGGTCAAGGATTAATAAAGAATTTGGAGGATTTTGATTGGTGGATGATTAATTACTGAGGTGGTTAGTTATAAGTGGTTTAGAGTTATTCTGTGATTATAAGAGAAAACCCGGGCTTCAAATAATTGACAATTCCAAGCGAATCACTCATTGATTTTTGATGATTTTGGTCTTGGATCAAATATGAAAGGAACATGGTTCCAACCCAAGTCAAATCGCACAAAAAGGACAAGCCAAACCCGAGTTATGACCAAACTAATTTGGTCTAGTTCTGCAGAATTCCTAAATCAATTAGGAATCGGTTTAATTTAAGTGGGCCTAATTTAAACCAAACCCTACCCAATATAATCCGATAAAAATCGACCCTAGCCTCCATTACTCTTAATTTGGTCGAGCTTTGGGGCTGTGAAAGAGGGAGAAGGAGAGAAGTTTTGAGTTGAGAGAGAAAAATAAGTTTTCTTATGAAGTGGTCAGAGATAGACTCGATATGTCGTGGGAGAAAAGGGATTTGACCTAGAAGAATGTTTTCATAGGTAACGAAACTTTCTGGAGTCATAGTTTAGACTTGTTTCAAGTTGCAGAACTTGATTTGGATTAATATTCTAACAGTTATTCATGTTCTCGTGAGATCCTTGGAATCTGTCGTGAATCTGGACCAGTGGAAGTTGAAATGGTATTCGGACCTTTATCCGTTTTCGAATTAATCTGAAACTTTGTAGATAGCTTTGGAACATCCAGGAGTCAAGTTTCAACGGTTGAGATTGGAAATGGACGGTTAGATTTTGATCTGTGATTGCATCTTTGAGACTGATAGCTTCTATCAGATTTCCAAATTTTGTCGGTTTAGATAGAATAAGCTTTTGATTGTGTGTTTGGTTGATTTAGTGGCTGATCTTTGTCAATAATGATCTTAACTCACTAATCTAGTCCTCGGTTTAAGGAAAACCGGTCTGAGCTTTGGGTTAAGAGAAGCTAATGTTTAGCAAGTAGCCAAGGTGAGTGCAGGACCATAGGCTTAGCTGTGTGAATATGATTGATAACATTTTGTTTCATGTTTGTAGACAGATAAGTTGTGTGATGAGCCAAGTGGGGTTCTAGATCGAGTATCATGATATGTTGATTGGTTGAGTCGGTATTCATGTTTCAATTTTGTTAATTTCATATTCATGTGTGTGTATAGTCTGTAGATGGGAGGATAGCCTCACTAAGTATTTATTAAATACTTATGCATCTCATTCTTGATGCAGGTAAAGAAAAGTGTGAATCTAGTGGAATCATGGCTATGAGGAGAGGATGATCTAGACTTGGCAGTTCATGAGTATTAATGTTTTTTTTAAAATTGTATAATTTTGTTGTTTAATAAATATTAATTATGGGATAAATATTTATTGGATGTTTAAAATAATAATTTGGGTCGGGGTGTTTCAAATTGGTATCAAAGCAATTACGATTCTAGGATGAGCTAGAACTTAAAAGTAATGGTTGGACCTTGTAGGGTCATATGTATGTCTTAGGTCGTTAGGGTTTTGTACAGAACGAGAGCTTGCTTGATATATGGAACTGTGTGGTTCGGTTGTTTGTTTTCGGTTAAAGGTAAATTAATCATTTAAGCATGTTGAGTGAGTGTTGATAGCATCATATTTTACATGTTTTTATGCATTAGAATAAGTTAGTTTTAGCTTTTATAACTAACATTTAGTGTAGAATTAGTGTTTTTGCATGTGGTTATATGTTTTTAGGTACTTGGAGCTAAATATGAGTAGTAGAGATGTTTTTGGAGCTTACTGAAGCCTACAAGAAGACTGGTGACATCGCCTAGATCATACAGATTCGGAGAAGGATTTCACAGAATTTGAAGAAGGCAGAATCGACCCTAATATCGACCTGTAGGGCTCGATATTGAGTCCAAAGATTTTCCAGAAAGAATTTTCGAAGGATGCATCGACAAGTTAAGCCAGGGAGCCAGAATGGACCCTAGCATCGACCCATCATGGTCGATGCTGACCTCCGAGAAAGCTGGAACATTTTCTACGTGGCAAGATATGACTTGAACACCTTGTCATTTTGAGTTCTAAGCCTCCATAAACAAGATAAGGACGAAATGGATGGTTCCAGAAAACCCTAATATTATATAATCACTTGTAATCTCACTAGAAAAAAAAAACACACACAAAAAAATATCTTTCTAGCCTTCAAATTTCAGATCTAATAAAGTTCTTCTTTTTTAGGTCAATAATTCTTCTTATTCTTTTGTTTATGCTTTGATTACTGCTTTAGATTAGTTTTTTTTTTGTTTTGTTTATTATTTTATAAGTCAACCCTTGTCTTTGTAACCCAATAGAGACAAGAGTCTATATCTTTTAGACCACATGGGGTGGTGGTCAATGATGGGATCTATGTTTTAGGATTCTTTACTGTACTTAACCGATCTAATTAATTTAGTATACACATTAATGATGAGTATTCTCTCATGGGAGATACTCAAGAGTACAACTGAATTTAGTAGGTGTAGTTGTCTATTTAGAAGTGTTTGATGCCACGAGAGTGGATCAAACCTTCAGATCTGCATACTAGAGAGTCATATCTAGTGTCGAATTTGTTGTTTGACAGAAGTAATTATAGATCTAGCTTTGGCCAAGTTAGATTGAATATCTTAAGAGTATTTCGCCACGAGAGTGGGTTGTACTTTATAAACAAATCTGTCACTCACTTTGTATTCTTGAGGCGAGAGTCTAAGGATACTTAGTATTTGATGATAGGATAATAGGAAATGCATACTCAGTTTATCACGAGAGTGGATCTGGATATAGAGTCTAGCATACCACGAGAGTGGAATAACAAATTATGGAAGATCCTGGAATGACAAATATAAATTATTTAGATAAGATATGAATTCTAGACTTAGGTTTCCTGATTTAGACTATCACCCATAGTTTGTACATAGTTAAATTATTATTTACTTTATACAATTTAATTATGTTTATGCTTAGTTTAGAATTAATTGCTTTCTTAGTTTAGAGTTAAATTACTTTATTTACTGTTTATTTATTTTCGCAATCATTTTAGATTAGGATTCAAGCCCACTCTATTTTATTTCCACCTAGATTAGATCTGCATTTGCATTTTTTATTTAGTTATTCTATTTCCATGTGGATCAATCCCGTATTACTACAATTGCATTTAACTGTGTACTTGCGGTTTCAAGGGTTAAACTCTCGAGATTAATTTCTCGGGTGAAACCTGTGAAGAGGCATAAAAACCTCCTATTAAGTTTTTGGCACCGTTGCCGGGGAAATAAGCAATAGCCATAGAGTTTAGATGTAGATTTGAGACTAGGTTTTTAGGTTTTACTAACTTGTTTCATTTTCGAATTTCAAGTGCATGCATTTGAGAAGTTGCGGGAAGACTCCACCAACTGACCAAATTCGCGACATCAGAGAAATCGAAAGACAAGTTAGGAAGGAAAAGAAAAGGAGACAAGAAATGGAGTAGCAACGAATTGATCTACCTGCTGAAGACATTGAGGGCATTGCACGAGTTGACAATGTTGCTCAAGCTGAAGGTGATGCACGTCGAGCAGCTGCACGCCAACCAAGAGTCGCCCCGACTATTGGTACCATTGATGAGCCTACTTCTGTGGCTCAAAGATCTGGGATTCTCGCCCAACCAGTGGCAAACAACAATTTTGAAATCAAGTCAGGCTTGATTACTATTGTGCAAGGCATCAAATTGCATGGCTTGCCTAAGGAGAATCCAATTGATCATCTAGATCAATTCCATAGGCTGTGTGGTACAGTGAAGACTAACGGAGTTTCAGAGGACGCTCTGAAGTTACGTCTATTCCCATTCTTGTTGGGAGACAAAGCACAGCAATGGGAGAAGGGTCTACCACCTGGGTCGATCCTAACATGGTGGCAATGCAAAAAGATGTTCCTTGCGAAAGACTTCTCAAGTTCTCGGACTGCTCGACTTCGTAATGAGATATCGAGCTATGTGCAAAAAAGATCAGAAAGTTTTGGAGAGACATGGGAGCTTCAAAGTGTACCTATCTCAATGGCCACACCATGGATTTAGTGAAGAGTCGCTGCTGAGCAATTTTTACAGAGGACTCTTGCCCAAGTATCGCGAGCTACTTGATACCGCATGCAACGGTAACTTTTTAGGGCAAGATGTTGAGCATGGAATGAATTTTGTGGAGAATATGACACAAAGTGACACTAACTGTGGAGGAGACAATGATCGTAGAGATCGTAGCATGGGTGACGATGAAAGTGACAAGATGAGGATTGATATGAGAGCACTAAACGACAAGTTAGACTAGGTACTACAAGTAACAAGGAGACATCTTCACTTTGTTGACGAGTTGGATGCTGCAAGGGCACAAGCTAACGATGAGGCAAGAAAAGATAATGAGTGTGAGGTGAACTTTGTCGGTAACTTTCGACAAGGTGGTTTCAATACTGACTACTGGAACCACCCTAATCTCTCATACCAAAACAACAATGTGGAGAATCTAGAAGATCAGACGTACCCACCCATGAAGGCACCAACCCCTTCATTCCAACAAGGAGGTTTTAGACCAACCACTCAATATAACAAACCATCTTATGCACCACAACCGTACCAAGGATAAGGAGGAACGAATCTACAACCAAAAGAGGAGAAGTATGAAAGAATACTTCGAAGCATTCTCGAGGGGCAAACAAAAGCTTCAGTGGAGATCTCTGAAGACTTCAATAATGGGCATAGAAGATGCAACGAACTCGACAGCAAGTTTGATGGACTCGCTTCACGCATTAATGTGTTAGAAACACAAACCGCCCAACTTGCTTCGTCCTCACAAAGACCGCACGTTATGCTCCCTAGGAAACCTGAGATGAACCCTAAGGAGTATGTGAACATCATCACACTGAAGAGCATCATCAGGACAGGAGAAGAATCACCCGAAAAAAGCGAAAACAGAGAAATCAGACCTTTAAATTGGCCAATCAGGATCGATTCCCAGCCCATCGACCAATCACATCAGCCTATCATGGTCGATGCTCATCCAGAACGAAGCTCCGGAAGGCCACATCGACCTATCCATGTCGATTCCAGACCTGTCAGACGTCCCCATCGATCTAACCTGACCGATAATGCTACTGCCTCAAGCAATGGAGCTCCCCATCGACCCTCAACGATGGATGATCATAGCATTAGGCGTTAATATTGGCCAATCATGATTTATCCTCGTCCCGAAGACACCGAGAACGTACCTTGACAACATATCGGAGGTACAATCATGTACAAGGAAACGACGAACCCGACTATGATATTTTAATAAGTTGTAACTCAATCACAAAACAACGAAGAACAAGATTCATCGATCTGATCAACAAGAAACGCTTCGAAGAACTAGTCAAGAGCATCCTTGAGCCATTCTCTTTTAAAGACGCTTGGAAAAGGTACTCTCTACAAGAGTATTTTGTGGAAATGGATGAGACGATATATGATGCTGAGAAATTATTAAGAGGGGCTCGATCGTCAACAAACCCACATCCTACTCATCCTCTACCACCTCCAAGGAGCATTGATGTAACATGGTTCTTCAAGAAGATCAACGCGGAAAAATTCCGCATGTTCAGACGACTTGTTCGATCACTACCGAGGGATTACACATTCGAGGAAGCTCTTTTCAAATAAAACCTCAATCCATACTTCACAGATACTAAGGAGACTATCGAGGAGATCAAAGAGCTCTACATGGACACACGACTCAAAGGACCAATCACAACGGTCTTCAAAAGAGTTGACTCCAAGCAATACAAGGTAACATGCTCTATACTTGGTCGTACTTTCAATGACGTTTTATGTGATTCAGGGGCTAGCATAAATATCATGTCCATGGAACGAGCTAAGATGTTGGGAATCCATGAGCTTACAAAGTCAAATGTTCGGATTGGACTCGCTAATGCCGATGCGATGAACTCGTACGGAGAGGCTAAGAATTTGATCATCTGGATTGCAAACTGTCGCATTCCTACTGATTTCCATGTAGTGGACATAAGAAGAGATGATCACACTCAACTCATCCTTGGTAAACCGTTCCTAGCAATAGTTGGCGCGGTTATCGATCGGCCAAAGCAGAGAATCTCATTCACATATGTGAATAGAGATGTGTTCTACGAAGCAACGCCAACAGAAGGCACTTCACGATCACACTCAAAAAGAGAATCTCTTGGCGAAGAAATCACTAATGATACATACACTCCTGCTAGGGAGAGATCAATTCACCATACCAACTCCAACGAGAACGATTCAAGGAATCGTCCCGCAACAGTTCCACCATCATCTCCACGGTCATCTGACCATTCCATGAGGTCGTCGAGCTCACGACGCTAAATAAGCACTTTACCTTTGTAGATACATTTATCTTTTAAGATTTTTTGTTTTTCTTTATTCTCTAGTTTTTGGTTTTTTCTACCTTCTTTCGTTTTTGTTTCTTGTTTTCCAGGTGTTCTTCACCACATATAAAAAAAATAAAAAAATAAAAATATATTCAGGAGTTGTCATGTGGGAGCTGCCAACCCACATTTCGATTAGAGAATCACTGTAAGTTTTATCTCTTGCTTTTTCCCCCTTTACGGTTTTATATCACAACGAGGACGTTGTGAAATAAGTGTGGAGTGGAGTCTTGTGATCAATGGAGGTAATTCTTTTCCTTGACATCTTTTGATGTAAATTTTACAATATGTTTTTCTCATTTTGAGAGATTGCTACACTCTTTTCCTCGTTCATAGGTTCAATAACATGTAAAAAGGTTTTAAATGAGGTAGCATTTGAACTTGTTAATTGTGTTATTGATATGTCTGCATTTTATATGGTTTTAGCATGCATTATTCATTCATTTAGCCTTGTTTAATAGCTTATTCTTAGCATTTATCTATAATTTTGCATACTTAGAGTGTTTTGCATTAGGACTGCATGCATTTTGCATTTTGGACTTGTTTCAGGTGCATTCAAGGGATATTGGAGATGTTGAAGTCAAATGGAGAAAAAGGAGAGCTTAACTCGACCAGAAACTCGAAAGAAGACTGACTCTAGCAAGCAGCTCGAGCCAGCAGGTCGACCCAGTGCATTCTGCACCAAAAACTGCACTTTGAGTCTGACTCTAGCACCCAGCTCGAGCCAGCAGGTCGAGCCAGTGCATTTTGCACCAAAAACTGCACTTTTAGCCCAGCTCTAGCAGGTAGGTCGAGTGGAGCACAAATCAGACATTTTGGAAGATGACTCGACCAAAGGACTCGAGCCCCTAGGTCGAGCTCATCCAGAAAAATGCCATCTTGAAGTCTGAAGGCTAGCTCGACCTCCCCAGCTCGAGCCCGTTGATCGAGTCCTCCGGAAAAATGGAATCTTGGATTTCTGGAGTCTAGCTCGACCACCCATGGTCGAGCTCATTGATCGAGCTGCAGAATAAAAGTGCAATCTTGAAGTTTTAAGCCCAGCTCGACCTAAGCACTCGACCTGGAGGTCGAGTGCAACCCCGAATTTAGCCTATTTTGTCTTTTTGTGATTTAGGGTTTCTAACTATGAGTATAAATACCCTGTATTAGTTTAAGAAAAAAAACTCGTTTTTAAGCTTTGTTCATCTGTTCTTGCTTCCTGGATCCTATAACTTTGAATCTATTTGCTGTTTGTGTTTGAATCTTTCCATTCTATCTATTCTCTTCCTTATCTTTCTACTTATGCAAGTTACTTTGATTCCTGGGTTTGTGATTATGGTGTTCTTCATGTGTTCTGAGTAGTCATTAGGGTTCTTAAGGATGGGATAGATTAGGTGTGGAATCTTAGTCTCCTAGGTGGTTTAAGTGTTTATTGTTTGATTTTTCTTCTGGATTAGTGTTCTTAATGCTAATTTCTCTCTGATCAATTGGAATTAGAGCTTAGGCATTTCCACACCCAGAAGGTGTTTGATGAAATGCCTGACAGAACTAATTCCAGAGATTTACATTCCTTGCCTAAGGGATTAGTTGTCTAGGGTGTTTATTGGCTTTATTAAACTGATTCTTAATGCCTGCTAAGCTAGATTTCGCTAAGTGATTAGGTCTGGAACTAGATTAGCCTGAGGTTATTTATCATGGGAATGAACTTGACTGCTTATGAGTTTAATGTCTAGGGAATAACTTGATTGAGTTTGTTAAACCATCTAGGTAGATTAAGAGGATACACCAAGTCAATTACCCCATCCTTAGGAGCTTCTCTTGCTTGATTGATCTCTGTTTCATTGCCTTTGCTAGTTTCTGTTAGTAGCTATCGCTCTGTTTTCCTTTTGTTAGTTGCTGCTACTCTCTGGTTTTAGTTTCCGTTTTTGCTTTTGATTATTGCTGTCTTAGTTTGATAGTTTCATAACCTATTGCTTGCTTGGCTTGACTTAAACTGTTTGATTGCATCCTTTCTGGCTAATATCGTACCCATTTGGATTGATACCTTTCTGTATTACAATGACATGATAGTTCAGTAAGAAATTGACCTATATCAATTTGGCGCCGTTGCCATTTGGGTGTTGTTTGTTACAATTAGGATTTCAAATCGTTTTCGATCAAGTTCTTATTCAGTCTACTCTGTTACTGACTTAGCCTTTCCTTTCTCTCCCTTTACATTTCAGGTACAATCTTGACTCGACCTTCAAGCTCGACCACCCTAGCTCGAGTCAGCCATCGAGTCATCCTCCACCTACATGCAAATGAGATCAAAAGGAAGCCAGAACCTCATCCGCTACCTCGACAATATTAACAAGCTACCACAGTAGTTGAGAGAGCAGCGCGAACATCTCAGAGTAGATCAACAGGATCCACTAGAAATGGCTGATGATAATCCACCACCACCGCCTGAACATGTGCCTTATCCGAGAAGGCAGCGTCTGATTGGTGCGGGAGATGCTCCAAACACTCACACCAACAGACAAGGGATTGTACCTCCTACAGTCCAGAACAACAACTTTGAGATCAAGAGCGGCTTAATAGCTATGGTGCAAAGCAACAAGTTCCGACTTGGATGAGTTTGATAGGCTCTGTAGCCTTACCATGATCAATGGTGTCAGTGAAGATGGTTTCAAGCTACGACTATTTCCATTCTATCTTGATGACAAAGCCCATCTCTGGGAGAAGAATCTACCTCATGGCTCTATCACTTCATGGGATGACTGCAAGAAAGCTTTGCTTACCAAGTTCTTCTCCAATGCTAGAACAGCTCGCCTCCGGAATGAGATATCCGGATTTTCTCAGAAAGATGGGGAGACCTTCTGTGAATGTTGGGAACGTTTCAAGGGCTACACCATTCAATGTCCTCACCATGGCTTCAGCAATGAGTCCCTCCTTAGCACACTTTACAGAGGAGTTCTCCCAAAGGTCCGAATGCTTCTTGATACAGCCAGCAATGGTAATTTCCTCAACAAAGATGTTGATGAAGGATGGGAACTTGTGGAGAACCTTGCTCAGTCAGATGGTAACTACACTGCGGAGTATGATAGAAGTGTGAGGCTCTGAACGCCAAGTTGGATCAACTACTCCAGCAGAGGAAACAAGTTCACTTTGCTAGTGAGGATACGGTCTTTCAGGTTCAAGATGGGGAGGATGATGGTATGGAAGAGGTCAGCTATGTTCAGAATCAGGGTGGCTACAACAAAGGTTTCATCAACTACAAGAACAACCCAAATCTCTCTTACAGGACCACCAACGTTGCTAACCCTCAGGATCAAGTCTTTTCCCGCCTCAGCCGCAACCGCCTCCGTCCAAGCCTTTTGCTGCTTACAACCAGAATCAGGGTTTTGTTCCTAAACCGCACTACCAAAACAGCTATCCTCAACAGTGAGTCATGGGTCCACCACCTCGTTTCACATCTCACCAAGCTCCGCCTTCTATCGCTCCAGATCATCAGATGACAAACATGCTGCAACAACTTCTTCAGGGTCAAGCAGCTGGTGCAATGGAAGCAGCTAAGAAGTTTGGTGAAATCAAATCACAGATGGATTACACCTATAATGATCTCAATAGCAAGATTGAGACATTGCACTCAAAGATTAAGTACATGGAGGGCAAGACTGCATCTACTTCTAGCACATCACAGCTCCCGGGAAAAGCAGTCCAAAACCCAAAGGACTTTGCTCACATTAATGCCATCACTTTAAGGAGTGAAAAGGAGTTACCTGAGAGGGAAGGATCAGTTAAAGTCACTGAGGACAGTGAAGTTGACGATGGGGAGGATTTGAGCTGCAAAAAGGATCAAGAAACTCATCTAGAGGCTGACTCTAGCACACAGCTCGACCACAGTGGTCGAATTAGCCCTCCACCTGCTACAAAACCTGTTGTTTTAGAGGAAAAGAAAGTACCCTTCGTCCCTCCTCCTTACAAACCTAAACTGCCTTTCCCAAAACGATTCAAAAAGGAAATAATGGAGAAGTATAGAGCGCTTTTTGACAAGCACATGAGGGAAGCAGAGATTAGGATACCTCTCATTGATACCTTCTCAATGTTTCCTGCATATCAGAAATTCTTGAAAGATGCAGTAAACGAGAAAGCCAAGGAGATTCAGGGTATGGTGGTTTTGTCAGAAGAGTGCAGTGCCATTATCCAGAAGAGAGTTATCAAGGAGAAGCTAAGTGATTCAGGTTCATTCACTCTACCATGCTCTTTGGGGCCATTGATTTTCAAAAAGTCTCTCTGTGATCTTGGAGCATCTACCAGTCTCATGCCACTCTCAGTTGCTAAGAGGTTAGGATTCAGTAATTACAAACCTTACAACATCTCTTTGGTGCTTGCAGACAAATCTGTTAGAACTCCTCATGGCATGTTACAAGATCTACCTCTACGGGTTGGAACAATTGAGATACCTACATACTTCATATTGCTGGAGATGGATGAAGAACCGAGAGATCCTCTGATTCTAGGAAGACCTTTCTTAGCTACAGCTGGGGCAGTTATTGATGTTCGAAAGGGAAAAATCGATCTTAATCTTGGGAGTGATTTCAAAATGACATTCGACATCAAAGACACAATGAGAAAGCCAGCAATAGAAGGACAAATCTTATATATTGAGGAAATGGATCAACTTGCTGATGAACTTCTGGAGGAACTTAGTGAAGAAGATCACCTTCAAACTGCTTTGACAAAGAGTGGTAAAGATGGATACCTACACGATGAGACCTTGGGTTATGAGATGATCTTGGACTCACATAAGGTTATGGAAGGGTCAGAAGTGTTTGAAGACCTGATTGGGGTTGAAACAGAGGTTTTAGCTGCAGAATGCGTTGGCGCTAGCAACCAGCTCGAGCAAGCTGGTCGAGCCAGCTTACTCACTGCGCCAAACTCGACAACACAGCTCGACCCCCTGGTCGAGCCAGACCTCCCTGCTTCAGACGACTGGTCAGAACTCAGAGCACCTAAGGTAGACCTCAAAACTCTTCCTTCTGGGCTAAGGTACGCCTTTCTTGGACCCAATTCTACATACCCAGTCATAGTAAATGATAAGATTAGTGATGATGAGCTGTATTTGCTATTGACTGAATTGAGGAGGTTTAGAAAAGTAATTGGGTATTCTCTAGATGATATTAAAGGAATTTCACCTAGCTTGTGTACTCATAGAATTCACCTTGAAAATGAATCATATGCTAGCATTGAACCTCAGAGGAGATTGAACCCAAATTTGAAAGAAGTGGTTAAAAAGGAAATTCTTAAGTTGCTAGAAGCTGGAATCATCTATCCTATATCTGATAGTACTTGGGTTTCTCCTGTGCATTGTGTTCCAAAGAAGGGTGGTATAACTGTTGTTAGGAATGATAAGGATGAACTGATACCCACTAGAACTATCACTGGTCATAGGATGTGTATTGATTACAAAAAATTGAATGCTGCATCTAGAAAGGATCATTTTCCATTGCCATTCATTGATCAGATGTTGGAAAGGCTTGCAAATCACCCTTATTACTGTTTCTTAGATGGGTATAGTGGTTTCTTTCAAATTCCAATTCATCCTAATGATCAGGAAAAAAACTACTTTTACTTGCCCATATGGAACATTTGCTTATAGGAGAATGCCTTTTGGTCTTTGTAATGCACCTGCTACTTTTCAGAGATGCATGACTTCTATATTCTCGGATTTAATTGAGGAGACTGTGGAAGTATTCATGGATGACTTTTTCGCGTATGGCTCCTCTTTCTCCTCCTGCTTGTTGAATCTTTGCAGGGTGCTTACTAGGTGCGAGGAGACAAATCTAGTTCTCAACTGGGAAAAATGCCACTTCATGGTCAAAGAAGGGATTGTCTTGGGGCACAGAATTTCTGAGAATGGGATAGAAGTGGACAAAGCCAAGGTTGATGTGATGATGCAGCTGCAACCGCCTAAGACTGTCAGAGATATCAGGAGTTTCCTTGGGCATGCTGGGTTTTACAGAAGGTTCATCAAGGACTTCTCAAAGATAGCCAAACCACTCACTAGGCTATTATGCAAGGAACAAGAGTTCATCTTCGATTCAGAGTGCTTGAGAGCTTTCCAGATGATAAAGGAAGCTTTAGTCTCAGCTCCAATAGCCCAAGCACCAAACTGGGACTATCCGTTCGAAATCATGTGTGATGCCTCGGATTTTGCTGTGGGAGCTGTTTTGGGTCAAAAGATTGACAAGAAGCTGCATGTGATCTATTATGCAAGCAGAACACTTGATGAAGCAAAAGGGAGATATGCAACAACAGAGAAGGAGTTGCTGGCTGTTGTCTTTGCTTTTGAGAAATTCAGAAGCTATCTAGTGGGTTCCAAGGTGATAGTCTACACCGATCATGCAGCACTCAGGCATATCTATGCTAAGAAGGAGACTAAGCCAAGACTACTCAGATGGATCCTTTTACTTCAGGAGTTTGACATGGAGATTGTCGACAAGAAGGGTATAGAGAAATGTGTAGCTGATCACTTGTCAAGGATGAGGATTGATGATGCAGCACCAATTGATGATTCCATGCCTGATGAACAATTCATGGATGTTGTCATGATAGTAGAGGAAAAGAGACCCTGGTATGCAGATTTTGCCAATTACCTTGTAAGCGGCGAAATTCCTGAAGGTCTTGATGCTTACAGGAAAAAAAAGTTTCTGAGGGATGTGAACCATTACTTCTGGGATGAGCCCTACTTATACAAGAGAGGTTCAGATGGTCTATTCAGGAGGTGCATAGCTGAAGAAGAGGTAAAGGGAGTTCTAGAGCATTGCCACAGTTTAGTGTATGGAGGTCACTTTGCTACATTCAAGACTGTGTAGAAGGTGCTACAAGCAGGGTTATCGTTGATATGCTCAAATTAATACCCTAAAAGTACTAAAGCAGTTGCTGCAGTATATCAGGGGTCGAACACAAGAACTCAAGAAAATTCACACAATAAATAACTTAGTGAGGATTAAGCTAAGCAAATCACAGTTAAACAGTAAAATTTGGTGATCGAAATATGATTGTTTTAATTCAATTCAGGGAAGGATTAGGCTCAGGGTAACTCTCAGGAAATCAATGATAAACAACAATTAATAAATCAAGGTTCAATTCAATTAAGCGCCGTTCTTGAACTCAAACACGAAAGTATAGTTAACCAACTGTCGTTGCGAAAAGTAACTAAGTCTAAAGTCTAAAATTCCAAATCTCTTTGCAAATCTTACACAGTAAACCAGCAATCAATTCAAGTTTGATATGTTCACAATTCGATTAAACCAAATCTCTTTGCAGATAATCCAATTGCTCACCCTAGGTTTTATCAGATTACTCAATTGCACTGTCGTGCCTAATCGATTAATCTAGGTTCTATATTCTAAGTGATCAGGTTAGAAATAGCTTTGAGAACAACCTATGGTGAAGAACTATTCAGATTTTGAACCCTAACAAATCAATTATCATAAATCAGAGAAATCCATATGAGAAAACCCTGAACCTAAAATGAAACTACTCAGACATGATAGATGAAACAAATAACATAACTGAATAAATCATCAAATTAAACAAAAGAATAAAAACAAGGGTTCGGGATCTTCTCTATGATGAACAAAGTCTTGGATCCGTCTCCCTCACAAAAGCTCTCAAAAACCAAAGTTCAAAGTAAAATCTCAAAGTCAAGTCCCCTTAACCTAAAGACTAAGAGTTTGCTTAAATAGGTCTAAAAACACGAGCTGGGCTTCTTTGTAAATAAGGGAAAGTATTGGGCTTCTTRTGGGCTTCCTTGAAAATCTCTTCTGCGCGTTGATTACGTCGGTATCGATCGATACCATGATGGTGTCGATCGATGCTAAAGCTTCAAAACGGGTACTTTCTTCGGTTTGCTCCAAAAAGGCTCCAAATGTCTCCAAAATCTCCAATTTCGTCCCAAACGTGCTAAAACCTGAAAAGACTCTAAAATGATAGAAAAAGCACTAGAAAGACTCGATAAAACGACTTATATCATGGCTAAAAACGGGTAAAATCCATGATATATCAACTCCCCCAGACTTAGCCTTTTGCTTGCCCTCAAGCAAAACAGAAAACTAAGTGAGAGAAAGAGGTTTGAAAAACCTTAGAGATCCTGATCTGGTACCGAAATCGCTGTAATGATCCCTCTTCCCAAGCGCCCACTGTTGCCTGATCAGCTTCAGATCTAACCTCCATGTACTTCTCCATCGGAATTCCCAGCTTCCACAGACTTCACTCATGACCCCGCTAAGTGTTCATCCAAGCTTATCATCGCCAGTTTCATCGCTAAAATCAATGTCCACGAACTTTCTAGATTCTTTGGTCATACAATACCATAGCTAAGGAACAATTCATTCAACTTTTTCTTGGTATTTAACTCCCCCAGACTTATTTCACAACCAGTTCTTATTGATTTTTTTTTTTTTTTTTTAACTGCATATACAAATCAAGGTTCGAGACGCGAGTATTGATAGTGTTAGCTACCGAATTCCCGGTTCTTACCCTCTCAATGTATCCAGTTCTTATTGATTCTTTTTTTTTTTAACTGCATATACAAATCAAGGTTCGAGACGCGAGTATTGATAGTGTTAGCTACCGAATTCCCGGTTCTTACCCTCTCAATGTATCCAGTACTTATCACGGGGGAGATCTACCATTTCTTTCATACGCAATAGTTCCTTAGCTAGGTAATGAATGATGAATCAAGCTCTTTGGACATTTACCTTATTGATGAAGTGCAAAATTTGGCTAAAACTTGTGATGAAAACTTGTTGGAGACAATCCATGAATTCTGGCTGGCTGGTTATCCCTTGGATTTTTCATTAGTCGAACTGAAACTAATCCTGTAACAGCGGTCACTCAAAAGAGCAAAATGAACACAATGTCAAGTTGTTCACTTACCTCCCCCAGACTTAAACAACACTGTCCCCAGTGTTTATCAAGCCCAGAGAA
Source organism: Boechera stricta (assembly GCA_018361395.1). Lineage (NCBI taxonomy): Eukaryota > Viridiplantae > Streptophyta > Magnoliopsida > Brassicales > Brassicaceae > Boechera > Boechera stricta. Next base: position 7,622,658 of record CM031541.1, read on the forward strand.
GGTGAAAGAAATCAAAGGACAAAACGAAATAGGTCAAGAACAAGAGGTGTTACCATAGAGCGGTGGTGTCGATCGATACCAAGGTGGTGTCGATCGATACGGAACAAAAACGACCATCCTTCTTCCGACCTGATTCGCAAGACACAACAAAACACAAAAAACAAAAACTCATATTTATAGACTTACCAGTGGGTTGCCTCCCACTAAGCGCTTGTTTAATGTCACGAGCTTGACTTTGACTAAGATATCAGTCAGGACAAGGTGGAGGACTCACTCCGAGATAAGCTCCACAACCAGACATCTCCAGCTTCAAAGTTYTGCTCATCATATCCTCTTCTTTCTCTTTCATCTCYGTAGGAATGAGAACTCTAACCTTAGAGAAAGGTTTCGAGGTTCCCTTGCACTTCACCTTATATTCGATCGAATCTCCATCACACTTCTGAGGAATCAAAGTGAAATTAGCAGCACCGTTGATCTTCTTGCTCGTCGCCTTCCTCTTTGTTGCCTTGGTCTTCTCCACAACTTTCTTGGGGTGTTGGGGGGGTTCATTTGAAACATCTGCGACTTTTGGTTCATCATAAGACTCATCGAGCAGATCGATCATCAGAGTCTCGCCAGAGGCAATGGTGATGCGCGAGACATGTTTGGGTGCTCCTCCAGAAGGAATGGCATCGTAGAAGACGTCTCCGTCAATGCAAGAGAAAGAGATTCTCTTATTAGGCGTGTCCATGATCGCGCCAACAGTAGCCATAAATGGTCTTCCCAAAATCAAGGGCACCCTGGATCCTTGGCTCATCTCCACAACCTGAAAATCAGTAGGAATCAGACAATCTCCTATTTTAACAGGTAAATCAAGAATTGTAGCGTAAGGGAGTGAGCTAGAAGAATCCGCGTATGTGAGAAGCGTGTTAGGAGATCTCATATCAGCTTTCAATCTCTCTGCAATCGCCCTCGACATGACGTTGACACTAGACCCTGAGTCAACGAGAGACTCCTTGAAGTTTACTCTAGAGATGGAGCATGGAACTGAAAATTTCCCTGGGTCTTCCCTCTTTGTCAACTGTCTCAGCGGTGGTGGTGTATCAGCAACGGGAGGTCCTGCAACCATTTTTTTTGACAAAAACTTGCTTCTAGCAGCCTCCCACTCCTCTCTTGTCAGCTTGGGAATAATAGGATAGGGCAACTTCGGCTTGTAGACCCTTTCTTCAACCATCTCTGTCCTTTTCTCAGTTATTGATTCAGCCTGCGAAGGGTATCGACCGATACCAGATGAGTGTCGATCGATACTGGAGTTTTGTATCGTCTCTGCAGGTTGGTGTCGCTCGACACTGGTAGGGGTGTCGATCGATACTCGTGGAATGTCAGAGTTCTTATCTTCATCTTCAGCAACCTTCGAATCTACAGCAGGTCTTGGGTAGTATCGATCGATACCAGGTGGGTATCGGTCGATACTAGTATTACTGGATACGGACATAGTCATCTCAGGCTCAAAATCCTCTTCTCTAGCGCTCGAGGTGATTGCATTGACATGTCCATGCTGTGGTTGAACTATCTTTCCCTTGACAGCTGCTGATATCTGAGCTATTTGATTTTCCAGCATCTTCTGATGGATTTCGAGAGCGTTGATTYTCCCATTCAGATCAGTGTATAAATTATCCAGCTTTCTATTAAAATCTCCAGTCATCTTTTCTTGTCCCTGCAGAATTTGTTCCAAGAGGATCTCCGTCTTACTCTCTGTAGACCTCGGAGAATGCGGTTGGTAAGCTGAATTTCCGTATTGGCGAGTAAAATCACCGCCTTGAAGTGGTTTTTGGGCGAATTGAGTGGCACCAAAACCAGATTGGTTACCTCCAGACTTGTAACCACCTTGCTGATTGTTGTTGAAGCTTCGGTTGTTGTTGTAACCAAATTGCTGACCCTGAAAACCAGAACCACCAATGTAGTTAACATCCTCTGCCTCATCTTCAATGTTCTCTACTTCCTCAGCAAAATGTACAGCCTTCTTCGTCTTTCCCACTAAGAGGTTGTGCATCGTGTCCAGCTTCGCCTGAACCTCAGCAATCTGCGAACCGTCAGCAACACTAGCGAGCCTTTTCCGCTCAAAATCAGCATTCTTGGTGCTATTGCTAGACGCCAAGTTCTCAATCAGCTTCACAGCATCGGTTGGAACCCTAGTGTTGAAGTTCCCATTGCTTGCAATCCAGCCATCGATACCGCCAATCAATCCTCTAAAAGATCCCGAGAGCTGAACTTGACGAACCGTGATGGACAGTCTCTGGTAGGATCTGAATCKCACCCAAGCAGCCTTGAGTGCTTCTGTTGGACCTTGAGAAAATTGAGAGATCTTGTTCCTGAGGTCCTCTGATCTCGCATCGTCATAGAAATTGTTCAGGAATGCGTTCTTGGTCTCGTTCCAAGTAGTGAGAGATCCGGGAGGTAGCTGCTTCAGCCAGTAAGCTGCCTCTCCACCAAGAGAGTATGGAAAGAGCTTACAAAAGAGGTATTCATGTGGTACTCCATTGTACTTCATACTGGTGACCAAGTCCTCGAATTTCTCGATGTGATCCATAGGGTGCTCATGAGAGAGACCGGTGAAGGGGTGCTGTCCAACAAGAGTGAAGTAAGCAGGCTTCAGCTCAAAGTCATTCCTCTGGAAAGTTGGAATACGGATCGCTGCACGATTGGCATAGAATTGATCCGGTCGGTTGTAMTCGCCAAGCGTCCGTTCAGCAACAGCTTGGGGTTGTTGTGGAGGAGGTATTTGTTCACCTTCCTCATCATGCACCAAACCTTGTGGAAGATCCATCTCAACTGTAGTTCTTTTCGTTTTTCGAATTGTGCGTTCAAGCTCTGCTAGCTCTGTGAGGGAGAGATTGATCAGTGGTGTGTCCTTCTTTCTCCTGGTGGTACGCTGATGCATACACCTGAAAATCAAAAGACGAGAAAATAAGTAACCAAAATTCAAAAACAGACGTTCAGTGTCGATCGATACCAATGGAGTATCGATCGATACTGACGACGAACTTAGACAAAAATCGAAACAAATTTAAAGGTGAATTTAGAGTCCNNACCCAGATGGATAGACATTGAGCACTTGAGGAGAGCTAGGTTTCTGGACACAACCGGCCATCCGATGAGCATATGTACCTACTCACCCGATCGCTGGAGAAGGTGTTGCGCCTCCTCAGACCTGACTTAACCAAGGTCTGATTGGGTGAAAACATAGACTTCTCTCCACCTCTTGACAGGCTCTACAACCCTATGAGGAAGCTCCACATCCAGAAGAGATCTCGGTTGATTCCTGGTCAGATGATGGAGATGATGATTCAGGAAAGTTTGGCTTTGGGGAGTATCACCTACAGCCTAAATCTAGCCCAGCCTTGAAAGAGCACACAAGCGCATTAGCATACTCCAGAGATGGAACAAGTTCCAGGGGAAGACCATAGCTGCTTTGAAGGGGACAGTGAAGGATCTAAAGGACGATGTTGAAAGATCAACTCAGGATTTACAGGAAGTTCGCTCCTTCCTCCAAGAAGGTGATTTTGCCCAAGAGAGTAATGTTGGGAAGTGGTCATTTTATGAAGAGCCTAGACTGCGCATCGTGGAACCACCAAGAGCTTCATCATTCGAGCTAAGGCAGCAGGTTAAGCATACACAAGGCGTAAAAAGAGAGATCGTGCGTAGCCTGCTCGACTACTCAAGCTCGCCCTCGAGTCAAGCTCCCACGCCTGCTTACACTGGAAAGCATGGAGGATTCAATCTCCTCCTTCTCCAACCCTTGAGGTACCTGTTCTCCATTCTTGTATATATCATTTGTATTTCTTTCTTGCTGTTTAAACCTTCTTTCTAAATTTTTATTACATGCATCGTAATTTAAGTTCTGAGGAAGGGTTAAGATGTGTTTGTACATGTTTATTGTGTTCTTATTTTCCATTTTCGTGCATATTTGAGTCTGCATGCATCTAAGGCATAGAAAAACAAAAAAACAAAAAAAAAAACTTTTGAAATTTTTCGAAAATGATTACAAAAACAGAGTGTTCATGTAGTTGCATTTACATTTTAGGATTGAGTCCAGATTGTTTTCATATAGGGATGTTGCATATGCATAGGGGATTATGATGATTATAACCTTGCAAGCTTGCTGATTTAATATGATAATTTCAGTGCCCTCGTTTCTAGTTGTCTAATGCATTGTTAATGAACTTAAAATAAGACGCATCAAACTTTGAATCAACTAGATTATGTCTTAATTGAAGCATGCTGTGATTTCGATACCATTCCCTATCTATTTGAACCTGAACTTGACTTATAATTATCATGTCTATGCACTGCATTTGAACTCATGGATACCTATATACATACTTGATTTTCTTTCACCTGTTTACCACTCTTGCTAATCTAAGTAGCTGTTCTCATCATTAGAACAGTTTTACCATGCCCTTAGCCTAGTCTTCTTCAAGCCATGCTATTACTTTATTGAGTGTGTGAGGCCTATTTCTGAATGAGCTTGGTAGAAAGTGTTAGGTTTGAGCCGATGGATAGAATCTCATGTAGTTCTTGTTTGCAATTTTCAAACCAGATAGACTAGGTGGGATCTTGATCATTGGGTATTATAGGGTTTGGTTCTGTGAAAGAAAGAAAGAAAACTTAGATGAAAGAAAAGTTAAGAGTTATTAGGAGAGAAATGATCTGAAAATGTGTTAATCTAGTAAAGGATTTGGAGGTGTGCTAAAAATAAGAAAAGAAAGGCAAAGCTTAAAGTCTGAAAAAAATATATATATATATATATATATATATATATATGTATAGAAAAGCTAAGCTGGTAGTGAAACAGCAAAGATAGACCTCAAATCCGCTAGAATTGTATAGAACCTCTCCTAGAACAAGAACAAAAATTAAAAAAAAAAATGAGTCTGATCCAAGAAAAGTTCAAGGCAAATTGCCTAAGTGTTAAGGGTAGATTAGACAACTTTAGAACTAGGGGTTAAGATCACTTGTGTATGATTGGGTAGATGAGAGTCTATTCTTGTATGCATAGGTTGGTTCTTACCTTTAGCATTCTGCTAAAGCTCATTCCTTTTCTTGAGAGAACCTTGCTTTAAAATGATCAAACCATGTGAAAGGGACCATCTTTGTCTCTTAACCTTACCCTTAGCCAAATGAGTTCATTGAATGTGCATAGCTTGATTCATGGTTTCTGCTTAATTGAATGTTAAAGGGAATGATAGATTTAAATGCATGTCTAGGTTGAGATTTGATTGGAATTGTGCTGTGAAGAGTATGGCTAAACTTTTTAAGTAGAGTTCATATACTTTGCATTCTAGAACTAGCAACTTGGACATTCAGATCATCTGTTATATCTCTTCAAACCTCTTCATATACTTTGGTTCTGAATCCCCATTTTCAAACCTCTTCTCCATTTTTATTTTTCTGTTTGCTTGAGGGCAAGCAAAAACTAAGTTTTGGGGAGTTGATATGTCTGCATTTTATATGGTTTTAGCATGCATTATTCATTCATTTAGCCTTGTTTAATAGCTTGTTCTTAGCATTTATCTCTAGTTTTGCATACTTAGAGTGTTTTGCATTAGGACTGCATGCATTTTGCATTTTGCATTTTGGACTTGTTTCAGGTGCATTCAAGGGATATTGGAGATGTTGAAGTCAAATGGAGAAAAGGAGAGCAACTTCTAAACTCGAAAGGAGACTAACTCTAGCAAGCAGCTCGAGCCAGCAAGTCGAGCCAGTTCATTCTGTACCAAAAACTGCACTTTGAGTCTGACTCTAGCACCCAGCTCGAGCCAGCAGGTCGAGCCAGTGCATTCTGCACCAAAACTGCACTTTTAGCCCAGCTCAGCGTGTAGGTCGAGTGGAGCACAAATCAGACATTTTGGAAGATGACTGACCAAAGGACTCGAGCCCCTAAGTCGAGCTCATCCAGAAAAATGCCATCTTGAAGTCTCAAGGCTAGCTCGACCTCCCCAGCTCGAGCCCGTTGATCGAGTCCTCCGAAAAAATGGAATCTTGGATTTTGAGTCTAGCTCGACCACCCATGGTCGAGCTCATTGATCGAGCTAGAATAAAAGTGCAATCAAGTTTTAAGCCCAGCTGACCAAAGCACTCGAGCCCAGGTCGAGTGCAACCCCAATTTATCCTATTTATCCTATTTTTTGTGATTTGGGTTTCTAACTAGGTATAAATACCCTGTATTAGTTTAAGAAAAAATTCGTTTTTAAGCTTTGTTCATCTGTTCTTTACGCTGGATCTATAACTTTGAATCCATTTGCTGTTTGTTTTTGAATCTTTCCATTCTATCTATTCTCTTCTTTATCTTTCTACTTATGCAATTTATTTTGATTTACTGGGTTTGTGATTATCTTTTTTTTCATGTGTTACGAGTAGTCATTAGGGTTTTTAAGGATGGGATAGATTGGGTGTGGAATCTTAGTCTCTAGGTGGTTTAAGTGTTTATTGTTTGATTTATCTGGATTAGTGTTCTTAATGCTAATTTCTCTCGATCGTGGAATTAGAGCTTAGGCATTTCCACACCGAGAAGGTGTTTAATGAAATGCTGACCAGGCTAATTCAGGATTTCATTCTAGCGCAAGGGATTAGTTGTCTAGGTTGTTTTATTGGCTTTATTAAACTGATTCTTAATGCTGCTAAGCTAGATTTCGCTAAGGGATTAGGTCTGGAACTAGATTAGCCTGAGGTTATTTATCATGGGAATGAACTTGACTTTATGAGTTTAATGTCTGAGGAATGCTTGATTGAGTTTGTTAAACCATCTAGGTAGATTAAGAGGATACACAAGTCGATTACCCCCATCCTTGGAGCCTCTTGCTTGATTGATTTCTGTTTCATTGCCTTTGCTAGTTTACGTTAGGCTATCGCTCTGTTTTCATTACATTTTAGTTCTTCTGGCTTTAGTTTCCGTTTTTGCTTTTGATTATTGTTGTCTTAGTTTGATAGTTTCATAACCTATTGCTTGGCTTGGCTTAAACTGTTTGATTGCATCCTTTCAAATATGCGCACCCATTTATTGATACCTTTACTCTACAATGACATGATAGTTCAGTAAGAAATTGACCTATATCAGTTATTTGTGTTTATGTTTGGATGCTATGTGGATAGTGTTTGGGAAAGGATTTGTACCAAGACGGTCTTGAGCTTACAGAAATCCAAAAGAGTAAGTGTTCGTGTTTTATGATCAATACTCCCAAGTTGAGAGCTCACACTTAGAATGAAAAGAGAGGTTGATGATGAGGAGTCAAAGTTCGAAGAAGGATTGGTTTGAATTAAGGTGTGTTGCTATGCTTATGGTGAAGTACATGGAGTACGTTAGAGACAATTCTAATTCTACAAAGACGAAAAGCATTTAACACAACAATGTCACAAGGTACAAGTTCACTCTCTTTATCTTTATTTGTTTTCAATAAAATAACTTCATCATGTTGATTTTTGCTTGAGGACAAGCAAAGGATAAGTGTGGGAGAGTTGATAGCATCATATTTTACATGTTTTTATGCATTAGAATAAATTAGTTTTAACTTTTATAACTAACATTTAGTGTAGAATTTAATGTTTTTGCATGTGATTATATGTTTTTAGGTACTGATATGTCTGTATTTTACATGGTTTTAGCATGCATTTATCACCCTTTTTAGCCTCGTTTAATAGCATGTTCTTAGCATTTGTGTCTAGTTTTGCATACTTAGAACATTTTGCATTAGGTTTGATACATTCTGCATTTTGGAGTCTTTTCAGGTGCACTTAATGAGTATTGATTGTTGAGGCCGAATTGAGAGAAGGAAGAAGGCAAGCAAGGTCCTCACCACACAGCTCGAGTCAACCAATCGAGCCGGAGCCAAAGGAGCTGTCTTGGAACCAGCTCGATCGCGCCACTCGAGCCAGCCACTCGAGCCAGCCACTCGAGTCCATGCCAAAGGTGCCGTCTTTTAACCAGCTCGAGCCTCATACCGAGCCCGCACCAAAGGAGCTTGATTCCAGCTCGACCCAACCTACTCGAGTCCCCTGGTCGAGCTGACCATAAAAATGCAGTCTTGATCCCAGCTCGACCAAACCACTCGAGTGCCTGCTCGAGCCGGAGATAAAAGTGCCGTCTTGAAGTTGTTTTTTGATGGACTCGACCACCTCACTCGATCCAGCTTGCTCGAGCCCGCCTCCTAATTTGCTATTTTGTCTTTTTGTGATTTAAGGTTTTTAACTAAGAGTATAAATACTCTGTATGAGATTAGGACGAAAGGATCCTCGTTTTTTTAGGCTCTTATCATCTGTTCATGCTTCTTGAATCATAGAACCCTGAATCTACAGAGTATTTGTGTTTGAATCTTTCATCCCTTCTTTTCTCTTCCTTATCTTTATGATTATGAAAGTTTTATTCATTTCTGGGTTTTTGAGTTTGATGTTCTTAATGATCGTGAGTAGTTTTCTAGGGTTCTTGGATGGATTAGGTTTAGGTTTGGAATCTTAGTCTCTAGGTGGCTTAGGGTTAGATTAGGCGAAATCCCTTCTGGATTAGTGATCTTAATGCTAGTTTCTCTACGATCGGTGAAATTAGGTCATAGGTTTTCCACGCGAAGGTGTTTGATGCTGAACCGTAATTCAGGATTTGCATGCCTTTAAGAGATTGGATGTGCATTTTATTGGCTTAAATAGATTGAATCTTAGTGTCTGCTAAGCTAGATTTCGCTAGAGATTTAGGAGCGGAACTAGTTAGCTTGAGGTTATCCATCACGAAAGTGGATTTAGCTTCTTGTTGAATCTATTGTTAGGGATTAGCTAGATAGATTTTTGTTAATCCCTAGTTAAATTGGCAGATTGCCATTTGGGTGTTGCTTGTTACATTTAGGATTTCAAGTCGTTTTAGATCAAGTTCTTTAAATCTACATCATTCACCTTCTTTCATTCTTTGTCTTTGCATTTCAGGTACTTCGACACGTCTTTGTTACTCGCGACCAAGCCACTCGAGTGCCCAGGACAGTCGACCATCGAGCGGACCTTGCCATTCGGCTCGACCACACTCGAGGTTAGCTCGAGCCCCTACCGCATGGAAAGCGAGATCGAAACCAGAACCTCCTGCCTTGACTTGGTACGTGTCACGACCAAAACAGTTGAGGGAGCAGGAGAACACACGGAATCGATCACCGGATCGGGGTGGGAATGGAAGAAACAACCCACGTATGCTTGCATGAGGAAGCACCTCCGAGGAGGCCATGGTTGATTAGGCGAGGCGATGCTCCCAACACTCAGAGGCAAGGGATTGTCCCTCTACTCCACAACAACTTTGAGATCAAGAGTGGTTTGATCGCTATGAGTACTGAGCAACAAGTTCCATGGCTTTCATGGAGGATCCTCGATCACTGGATGAGTTTGATAGGCTGCGGCCTCACTTAAGATCGATAGGCGTCGATGAAGATGGCTTCTAAGACTTTTCCCTTTCTCTCTGGGGACAAAGCACATACGTGGGAGAAGAATCTACCCCATGGCCTATCACTTCATGGGATGGCTATGAAAGCTTTCCTTGCCAAGTTCTCAGCTTCATTCGACTCCTGATGAGATATCCTTGCCCAGAAAGGTGGAGAGACTGTGAATGCTGGGAATGTTTGAAGGCTACACCATTCAATGTCCACCATGGTTTCAGCAATGAGTCCTCCTCAGCACCCTTCTGGGGAGTTCTACCAAAGGTCCGAATGCTTCTTGATACCGCTAGCAATGAAACTTCCTCAGCAAGGATGTTGATGAAGGATGGGAACTTGTGGGAACCTTGCTCGATGGTAGCTGCTGCAGAATATGAACCTGAAGTGTGAGAAGCGATGTTGATTACGAAGGCACGGGGCGGAAATGAAAGCTATGAATGCGAGTGGATCATGCTCCTCGGCCCCAGAAAGCACGTCCATTTTGGTGAAGATGAGATCTTCAGCAGATGGGGAGGACATAAGTATGGAAGAAGTCGTTATGTTCGAATCGGGTGGCTACAAAGGTTTACAACTACGAAACCCAAATATCTCTTACGGGAGCACCAGTATTTGCTAACCACGATCGGTGTATACGCCTCGCAATGCCTCCAAGCCTTTACTGACCAAAATCAGGGTTTTGTTCTAAGCCACACCACGAGCAACCATCAGCAGAGGGAGTAATGGGTCCACCGGGTTTTCAACATCCCAAGCTCGAGCCTTACACTATGGATCCCGGTGACATCCGTGCAAAGCCTACAGGTTAGGCGTGGTGCATTGGGCGTGCTAAGAGAATTGGTGAAGTCAAATCCCAGGATGGACTACTCTACTGATCTCAACAGCAAGTTTGAGACATTAAATTCCAAATTCAAGTACTTGGAGAACAGGATGAAGCCTCTTGGTGCTTCCGGAAAGCGTATAGAACCCCAAAGATTTTGCACACATGAATGCCATCACTTTAAGGAGTGGACGGGAGTTACCTGAGGGAAGGATCGTTAAAGTCACGAGGACAGTGAGATTGAAGTTGGGGAGGATTTGAGCTGCAAAGAAGACCAAAAACTCATCTGGAGGCTGACTCAGCAACCAGGCTCGAGCACCCCACTCGGTAGCACCACCTGCTGCAAAACCTGTCGTTAAGATGAAAAAAGCACCCTTTATTCCCCCTCACTAAACCCAAACTGCCTTTCCAGGAAGATTCAAAAGGACCTAATGGAGAAGTCAAGCAATTTTTGACAAACACATCGGGAAGCGAGAGATTAGGTTGCCTCATCGATGCCTTTTGATGCTACATGTATATCATAAATTCTTGAAGGATGCAGTAAATGAAAGCCAAGGCGATTCGAGGTATGGTGGTTTTGTCGAAGAATGCGGTGCCATCATCGAGAAGAGGGTTATCGGAGGAGTGATCGTTCATTCACTACCGCTCTGCAGGTCAATTCTTGAAATCCCTTTGTGATCTTGGAGCATTCATCTCATGCCACTCTCATTCTTAGAGGTTAGGATTCAGCAACTTCAAGCCTTACAACATCTCTTTGGTGCTTCGACAGATATGTCGAGAACTCCTCATGGCATGTTGGAAGATCACCTCGATGGTTGGAAGCATTATGCAGTTTCATAGTCACGGAGATGGATGAAGAAGAGAGATCCTCGATTACAGGAAGACCTTTCTTAGGATGGGGCAGTTATTGATGTGCGAAAGGGAAAGATCGATCTCACCTTGGGCTGACTTCAAAATGGCGTTCGACATGCATAAAGCCGGAAATAGAAGGCGGATCTTCATGTTGAGGAATGGATCAACTTGCTGATGAACTTCGGAGGAACTTAATGAGGAAGATCATCTTGACCGCTTTGACAAAGAGTGGGAAAGATGGGTACTTACAGCGAAACTTTGGGGTATGTGATGATTTTGGACTCGCATAAGGTTTTGGAAGGGTCAGAGGTCTTTGAAGATCGATTGGGGTTGAAAGCAGAGGTTTTGCGGCAGAACACACTGGCGCGACCGGCTTCGAGTCACTGCTCGAGGCAGGCCACTCAGCGCCAGACTACACTCAGCGCCGACTCGACAGCGCTCGAGCGTGTTCGAGCCACTCTCGGGCTGGTCGGAACTTCAGGCACCTAAGGTAGACCTCAAACCACTTCTCTGGGCTAAGGTGCGCCTTTCTTGGACTAATTCTACATACTATCATAGTAAATGATATGCTGAATGATGATGAGTTGCATTTCTATTGATTGAATTGAGAAGTTCAGAAAAGCAATTGGGTATTCTCTGGATGATATTAAAAGAATTTCACAGCCTTGTGTACTCATATAATTCATGGAAAATGAATCATCTGCTGCATTGAACCTCGGAGGAGATTGAACCAGAATTTAAAGGAAGTGGTTAAAAAAATTCTTAAGTTGTTAGAAGCTGGAATCATCTACCATATCGTGATAGTAATTGGGTTTCTCCTGTGCATTGTGTTCCAAAGAAAGGAGGTATAAGCTTTGTTAGGAATGATAAGGATGAACTGATACACTAGAACTATCACTGGTCATAGGATGTGTATTAATTACAGAAATTGAATCTGCATCTAGAAAAGATCATTTCCCATTACCATTCATTGATCGAAATGTTAGAAAGGCTTGCAAATCATCCTATTACTGTTTCTTAGATGGGTATAGTGGTTTCTTTCAAATTCTATTCATGGATAATTTTTACTGTATGGCTCTTCTTTCTCCTCACGCCTTTTGAACCTTTGTAGGGTGCTTACTAGGTGTGAGGAGACAAATCTGGTTCTGAACTGGGAGAAATGTCACTTTATGGTCAGAGAAGGGATTGTCTTGGAGCACAAAATTTCTGAGAATGGGATAGAAGTGGACAGAGCCAAGGTTGACGTGATGATGCAGTTGCAACCGCCTAAGAACGTCGGGGATATCAGAAGTTTCTTGGGTCATGCTGGTTTCTATAGGCGGTTCATCAAGGATTTCTCAAATATAGCCAGACTCACTTGAGTGCATGCGAGGAACAAGAGTTCATCTTTGATTCTGAGTGTTTGAGGCATTCCAGATTAAGGAAGCTTTGGTCTCAGCTCAATAGTCAAGCACCAAGCTGGGACTATCCGTTCGAAATCATGTGTGATGCATCAGATTATGCTGTGGGAGCTGTTTTGGGACAAAAGATTGACAAGAAGATGCTTGTGATCTATTATGCAGCGAACACTTGATGAAGCTCGGGGAGATATCACAACGAGAGAAGGAATCTGGCTTTGTCTTTGCTTTTGAGCGAGAAGCTACCTAGTGGGTTCCAAGGTGATAGTCTACAGATCATGCAGCACTCAGGCATATCATGCGAAAAGGAGCTAAGCCAAGGCTGCTCGGATGGATACTTCTGCAGGAGTTTGACATGGAGATCGTTGATAAGAAGGGTATAGAGAATGAAGTAGCTAATCATTTATCAAGGATGAGAATAGATGATCCATTACCAATTGATGATTCCATGCGAGGAACTCATTCTGTTGTTGTCTTGCATAGAAGGGAAATTACTGATGCGATTTTGCCAATTACTTTGTAGCGGCGAAATCCATGAATCTTGATGCTTAGGAAAAGAAGTTTACGAGAGATGTGAACCACTACTGGGATGAGCACTTGTGAGAGGTTCAGATGGTCTTTCTGAGAAGATGCATAGCTGGGGAGAAGTAAATGGGGTTTTGGAGCACTGCCATGGTTCGGTTTATGGGGTCACTTTGCTACTTTCAAGGCTGCAGAGAAGTTCTCCAAGCGAGGATTGTGGTGGCCTTCAATTTCAAAGATGCTCGCTTTCATCACTAGGTGTGATCCTTGCCGGAGAATGAGTAACATTAGCAGGAGGGACGAGATGCCTCAGAACTTAGAAGTCGAGGTATTTGATGTATGGGGCATTGATTTCGTGGGGCCTTTGACCCACTCTCATGGGAACACTACATCTTGGTGGCTGTTGATTATGTCTCCAAGTGGGTTGAAGCATACTGTCACCATGATGCAAGGGTGGTTGAAGATGTTGAGCATTATTTTCCCCCGATTTGGAGTACCAAGAGTCATGATCAGACGTGGGGATCCTATTTCATCAACAAGCTCTTTGAAAATCTTCCTCAAGAAACATGGGGTTAAGCAAAGGCACGCCATACCATCCTCAAACCAGGGGCAAGTGTTCTAACAAGCGATCAAAGCCATCTTGCAAGAGTAGTGAGTCTCAAAGAGAGACTGGTCCTCTAAGCTCATTTGAGACTCTCTGACATATAGGACTGCTCAAGACACCAATGAACACCATTCTAGCCGCTCACATGGCGCTCTCATCTGCCTCGGAGATTAAGTACAAGGCATTGTGTGCAATCTAAACTCAATCTGGATATCAAGACTGCCCAGGAGTAAGAGAGCATTGATTCCATGAACTGGAAGAGGTCGTGATGCCACGAGTTCCAAGGTTTATAAAGGACAAAAGCCTTCCATGACGTATGATTCTTCCCAAGGAATTCAAAGCTGGTGATCAAGTGCTCCTTTTCAACTCGAGACTCAAGATATTTCTTGGAAAGCTGAAGTCCAGATGGTCAGGACCATTCAGAGTCAAAGAAGTCTCACCTTATGGAGCGGTTACTCAGATCGGGAAGGGTGACTCCGAGTTTACTGTGAATGGGCAAAGGCTCAAACCCTATCTTGCTTGATTACATCATCCCTAGGGAACTTCCCTCCCCTGATGAACCTCCCGCTTGAGTAAAAGGAAGTCAAGCTTGACTATAATTAAGCTCTACTGAGAAAGTCCCATGTCTATCCCTGTATATAATGATCTTATTTCCTTGATAAACCGTCGTTTAGTTTGCTAATTTTTGTTTTGTGGTTTGTTTGTGTGTTTTCAGGAGAAGGCAGAGCAGGTATGTCCGACTCGACCGACCCCACTCGAGCCATGTGGTCGAGCCAAGGAGCGCCAAAATTCAAAATCCGACAAAGTCTGACTCGACCAGTCCCACTCGAGTCACATGCTCGAGCCAACTTTGGGCGCCTAGAATTCAAATTTTGAATTCAAAATGGACGTTCCCCACTTGTCATCTAGCTCCATCCCTCGCCTATATAAGCAGACCAAGCCTCTCAAGTTCACCACACCATCTTTCACTTTGCTCTCAAAGAAATTTTTGAAAATGATCAGCCAAATTCGCTCCACCATGCCTAGAAGATCCTACAAGGGAGAGTACGGTGATTGCCCATCTGCTGAGGCCGTGGCTAGACACTTTCAGAAGCTAAGAGGATCGGTTTCGACACCAATGGAACCGATGGAGATTGATGAAGTTCAGCTCGAGCCACCAGCTCGAGTCCGTGGTTCGAGCCGACGAAGAAAGGCAAAGCGCAGGAGTTATTCAAGACCGGCCGACCGCATTCACTCGAGTCAATCGGTCGGCTGCAGGGACGATGATGATGCACTTGACCATCCCACTCGAGCCAAGGGGTCGAGCCAGAGAAAGAAGTCAAACGGCTGAAGAGTTCTCGCGGGATAAACGTGCAATCGCTCGTGGAAAGAAACCGAGGAACCTAGTGCTTGATCATGGCGGAGGTGATGGAGAGACCAAGGTAGCCAAGCAACCCGGAAAGACTAGCGGATCCTTCCCTGGAGGAATATCTTGCCATCTTCCTTGACAGAGGTTTTTGGAACACGTATCCGCACCGAAACAGCGAAACTCCCAAAAGTATGAACTGATGGAGTCCGGGTTTATCACCTTCACATGCAGAGGGTCGCCTCACTCTCACCATAAGGGAGCTGGAAAACTTGTATGGTTTCCCGAGTGGAATAGATCGGGCACGATATCGACGACGGAGCAGCAAGCCCTCCGTCCACCATGGAGACGACAACCCTACTGTCATCCCGCACTGCTTCTCAGATCGAAGTCCCGTGCTAAGGTACTTCCACAAAGCCATTGCCAGACTATGTTCGCTAGGCGTTATCGGAAACATCACACGAATGACGTGCATGTTGGATGTAGCATTGCAGGATGTTCTGACTACACAAGGGATGGACGAGAGCTGCTGGGAGCGTAATACAAGCTTAGCTTCGCTCGCTTGAGTCAGTTGATATGGTACAAAGATTGGGCATCGAGGATGCACGAGGAAATCAGCAGGGAAATTAAAGATCAGTGGAGCTGGATAACCCCAATTATGGTGGTGGTGTAGCTGAGGTCGAGTCGAGTAATCCCAGGTGGATCGACATCGACCATCGAGAACAGCCACATTCCTCGACGCCAGCAACCGCCCGATGTGTTTGTCTACCAATTCAATCATCCAACCGCCTGGAGAAGCTGCATCGTCTTCCCCAGCAGCACTCACCGGCGTCAAGTGCCAACATCGACTTCATTCCTCCACCGAGCGCCTACACCAGCCAGAAGCCCACAGTCAACTCTGTGGGTAGTGATGAAGACAATGGCTCGAAAGTTTCGCTTTGAGATTACCCCTACACCAAGTCTGCACTCGCCCGGCAAGACAAGCTCGTAGGAATATTCCGAGATGGACAAATTCTAGGCAGAACCATAACTGCTTTAAAGGGGACGTGAAGGATTTAAAAGGCCAAATGAAGGAAGTACGAGATCAACTGAACGATTTCTACAGGTTCAGTGCTCCGTCCTCCAAGAAGGTGCAGTCCTGCCCAAACGTACCGATGGGGAGAGGGTCGCCTGTGAAGCACCTAGGCCTCATGCACCTGTGGAACCGCCAAGAGCCTCCCTCGCTCGAGCTAAGGCAACAAGTCAATACACAAAGAAAAAAGAGGAGTTTGGTGAGTGGACATTCCAGCTCGAGCTGTCAGCTGAGTCCCCCACTCGAGCCTCCGCCCCTTTCCCCTGGCCGACGAATCACTCGAGCCCCGTGTCGAACCAGCCTCGCCCGCTTACACCAGAGAGCATGGAGGATACAATCTCCTCCTTCTTCTCCAACCCCTAAGGTACCTGCTCCATCATCTCTCAGATATCATTTGCATTTTTCTTTTTTGTTGTTTCTTAAACCTTCTTCTAAATTTTATTGGGACTGTATAATTTAAGTTTGGGGGAAGGGTTAAGCTGTGTTTGACATGTTTATTGTTCTCTTATTTTCTATTTTCATGCATATTTGAGTTTGTATACATCTAAGGCATAGAAAAACCAAAAAAATTTGAAATTTTTTTGAAAAAGATTACGAAAACAGAGTGTCCATGTAGTTGCATTTACATTTTAGGATTGAGTCTAGATTGTTTTCATATAGGGCTGTTGCATATGCATAGGGGATTATGATGATTATAACCTTGCAAGCTTGCTAATTTAATGTATTAATTTCAATGCCTTCGTTTCTAGTTGTCTAATGCATTGTTAATGAACTTGAAGTAAGACTCACCATACTTTGAACGCACAACTAAATTATGTCTCAATTGAAGCATGCCGTGATTTGATACCATTCCCTATCTATTTGAACCCGAACTTGACTTATAATTATCATGTCTATGCACTGCATTCGAACTCATGGATACCATATACATACTTGGATTTTCTTTCACCTACCACTCTTGCTAATCCAAGTAAATGTTCTCATCATTAGAACAGTTTTACCATGCCCTTAGCCTAGCCTTCTTTCAAACCATGTTATTACTTTATTGAGTGTGTGAGGCCTATTTCTGAATGAGCTTGGTAGAAAGTGTTAGGTTTGAGCCGACAAGGATAGTATCTCATGTAGTTCTGGTTTGCAATTTCGAATCGATAGACTAGGTGGGATCTTATGTTCAGTAAGGTTTGGTTCTGTGAAAAGAAAGAAAGAAAACTTGGAGAAAGATGAAAGAAAAAGGTTAAGAGTTTTTAGGAGAGGAATGATTTGAAATTGTGTTAATCTAGTAAAGGATTTGGAGGTGTGCTAAGAATAAGAAAAGAAAGGCAAAGCTTAAAGTCTGATAATGGTTTTAGAAAACACCTAAGCTGGTAGTAAAAACCAAAAGAAAGAACCCAATCCGCTAGAAGTATAAAGAACCTCTCCTAGAACAAGAACAAAAAGAGAAAAAAAAATGAATCTGATCCAAGAAAAGCTCAAGGCAAAACGCCCAAGGGGTAAGGGTAGAATTAGGACGATTTTCTGGGTTTGAACTAGGGTTAGAACACCTGTGTAGATTGGGGTATGAGAGTCATTGTATTATTGTTGGTTCTTACCTTTAGCATTCTACAAGCTCATTCCTTTTCTTGAGATTCTTGTTCGAATCGATCAAACCCCTGTGAAAGGGACCATCTTTGTCTCTTAACCTTACCTACCAAATGAGTTCATTGAATGAAGCATATCATTGATTCATGGTTTTTTAATTGAATATTAAAGGGAATGGTAGATTTGCATGCATGTCTAGGTTGAGATTTAATTGAAATTGTGCTGTGAAGAGTATGGCTAAAGTTTTTGAGTAGAGTTCATATGCTTTGCATTCTAGAACTAGCAACTTGGACATTGAGATCATCTGTCATATCTGCAAGCTTTGGTTCTGACTCCCCATTTCCAAACCTCTTCTCCATCTTATTCTTATATGTTTGTTTGAGGGCAAGCAAAGACTAAGTTTGGGGGAGTTGATATGTCTGTATTTTACATGGTTTTAGCATGCATTTATCACTTTTTTAACCTCGTTTAATAGCATGTTCTTAGCATTTGTGTCTAGTTTTGCATACTTAGAGCATTTTGCATTAGGTTTGCATACATTCTGCATTTCGGAGTCTTTTCAGGTGCACTTAAGGAGTATTGATTGTTGAGGCCGAATGGAGAGAAGGAAGAAGGGAAAGCCAAGGTCCTCACCACACAGCTTGAGTCAACCACTCGAGCCGGAGCCAAAGGAGTTGTCTTGATTCCCATGCCAAAGGTGCCGTCTTTTAACCAGCTCGAGCCCCGCACTCGAGCCCCTACTCGAGTCCACACCAAAGGAGCAGTCTTGATTCCAGCTCGACCCAACCTACTCGAGTCCCCTGGTCGAGCTGACCAAAAAAATGCAGTCTTGATCCCAGCTCGACCAAACCACTCAAGTGCCTGCTCGAGCTAGAGATAAAAGTGCCATCTTGAAGTTTTTTTTTTACGGACTCGACCACCTTACTCGATCCAGCTTACTCGAGCCCGCCTCCTAATTTGCTATTTTGTCTTTTTGTGATTTAGGGTTTTTAACTAAGAGTATAAATACTCTGTATGAGATTAGGACGAGAAAATCCTCGTTTTTTTAGTCTCCTATCATCTGTTCATTTGTTCTTGCTTCTTGAATCATAGAACCCTGAATCTACTGAGTATTTGTGTTTGAATCTTTCTATCCCTTCTTTTCTCTTCCTTATCTTTATGATTATGAAAGTTTTATTCATTTCTGGGTTTTTGAGTTTGATGTTCTTAATGATCTGTGAGTAGTTTTCTAGGGTTCTTAAGGATGGGTTAGGTTTAGGTTTGGAATCTTAGTCTCCTAGGTGGCTTAGGGTTAGATTAGACGAAATCCCTTCTGAATTAGTGCTCTTAGTGCTAGTTTCTCTCTGATCAATTGAAATTAGATCATAGGTTTTTCCACACCCAGAAGGTGTTTGATGAAATGCCTGAACCAACTAATTCCAGAGATTTGCATGCCTAGCCTAAGAGATTGGATGTCTAGGGTGTTTATTGGCTTAAATATATTGAATCTTAGTGCCTGCTAAGCTAGATTTCGCTAGGGAGATTTAGGTCTGGAACTAGTTAGCTTGAGGTTATCTATCACGAAAGTGGATTTAGCTACAGTTGAATCAATTGTCTAGGGATTAGCTAGATAGATTTTGTTAAGCCCCTAGTTAGATTAGGAGGATAGACTGACCAACTCCATCCTTAGGACCTTCTTTGTTCTTGATTGATCTCTGTTTTTGCTCTGTCTTTAGTTTCTGTTTTCGTTCTGTATTCGCTCTGTTTTCGCTCTGTTTATGATTTCTGTTATTGCTTTTGATTTCTATTTGCTTAGTTGATAGTTTCACCATTTACTGAACTTGCTTGTCTTGACTTAGACGGTTTGATTGCATCCTTTCTGGCTAATATCGCACTGATTTGGATTGATACCTTTCTGTACTACAATGACATGATAGTGCATTGAGGCATTTGACAGATATCATAAACATAAAAAATCTGTTATTTCAGATACTTGGAGCTAAATATGAGTAGTAGAGATGTTTTTGGAGCTTAATGAAGCCTACAGGAAGACTGGTGACATCGCCTAGATCGTACACATTCGGAGAAGGATTTCACAGAATCCGGAGAAGACAGAATCGACCCTAATATCGACCTGTAGGGCTCGATATTGAGTCCAAAGATTTTCCAGAGAGAATTCCCGAAGGATGCATCGACCAGTCAAGCCAGGGAGCCAGAATGGACACTAGCATCGACCCATCATGGTCGATGCTGACCTCCGAGAAAGCTGGAAAGTTTCCTACGTGGCAAGATATGACTTGAGTACCTTCATTTCGAGTTCTAAGCCTCCAAAAACAAGATAAGGACGAATGGATGGTTCCAGAAAACCCTAATACTATATAATCACTTGTAATCTCACTAGAGAAAAAAAGAAGAACACACAAACAAAAACATATCTTTCTAGCCGTCAAATTTCATATCTAATAAAGTTTTTCTTTTTTAGGTCAATACTTGTTCTTATCCTTTTGTTTATGCGCTTTGATTACTGCTTTAGATTAGTTTTCGTTTTAGTTTTGTTTATTATTTTATAAGTCAACCCTTGTCTTTGTAACCAAATAGAGACAAGAGTCTAGATCTTTTAGACCACATGGGGTGGTGGTCAATGATAGGATTTATGTTTTAGGATTCATTACTGTACTTAACCGATCTAGCTACTTTAGTATACACATTAATGCTGAGTATTCTCTCATGGGAGATACTCAAGAGTACAACTTTATCCAGTAGGTGTAGTTGTCTATTTAGAAGTGTTTGATGCCACGAGAGTGGATCAAACCTTCAGATCTGCATACTAGAGAGTCATAGCTAGTGGCGAATTTGTTGTTTGACAAAATTAATTATAGATCTGGCTTTGGCCAAGTTAGATTGAATATCTTATGAGTATTTTGCCACGAGAGTGGGTTGTACTTTAGAAACAAATATGTCACTCACTTTGTATTCTTGAGACGAGAGTCTAAGAATAATTAGTATTTAATGATGGGATAATAGGAAATGCATACTCAGTTTATCACGAGAGTGGATCTGGATATTGTGTCTAGCATACCACGAGAGTGGAATGACAAATATATATTATTTGGATAAGATATGAATTCTAGACTTAGGTTTCCAGATTTAGACTATCACCCATAGTTTGTACATAGTTAGATTATTATTTACTTTATGCAATTTAATTATGTTTATGCTTAGTTTAGAATTAATTATTTTCTTAGTTTAGAGTTAATTTACTTTATTTACTGTTTATTTATTTTCGCAATCAATTTACATTAGGATTCAACCCCACTCTATTTTATTTCCATCTAGATTAGATCTGCATTTGCATTCTTTATGTAGTTATTCTATTTCCCTGTGGATCAATCCCGTATTACTACAATTGCATTTAATTGTGCACTTGCGTTTTTAAGGGTTAAACTCTCGAGATTAATTTCTCGGGTGAAATCTGTGAAAAGGCATAAAAACCTCCTATCAGATATGATTCTATGAGTAGTCATTATGACTAATGACAGGACGGGAGATTGAGTATTGATTATTTATCATTCCTTCCCAAATCAGGTTTCGCCCGAGTGCTACCAAAAACTAGTCATGAGAGTTTAACCCGTGAGACCGCAAGTGCACAGTCATGCATTTGTAGTACATACGGGATCAATCCACAGAGAGAATAGAATAACACACAGAAAATAAAAATGCAAATTTAATCTAGGCGGGACAATAAAATAGGGTGGTATCGAGTACTAAACTATATGATGCAAAATAAATAAAACATAAAATAAGACAAAACAATTAAATAAAATAAATAACTTAAATTAAATAACTTTAAATTAAATTGCATAATTAAATTAATGAAATTAAATTGCATAAATTAAATTATTTAAAATAAATTTTAAAAAAAAAGAAAATAAAATAAAGTGCATAAAATAAATTGTGTAACTAAATTGCATAAAATAAATAACAAAAAATAAAATGCATAAATTAAAGTGCAGAAATTAAATTGCATAAATTAAAGTATTTAAAATAAATTTCAAAAAAAAGAAAAGAAAATAAAGTGCATAAAATAAATTTTGTAACTAAATTGCATAAAATAAATAACAAAAAATAAAATGCATAAATTAAAATGCAGAAATTAAATTGCCTAAATTAAATTACTGAAATTAAATTGCGTAAATTAAATTACAGAAATGTAAATTGCATAAATTATATTACAGAAATATAAATTACATGAATAAATAAACTTAAATAAAATACTTAAATAAATATATTTACATAGAATTGGGTGGTAGTCGATATACAAAGAATTTAGATTATAGGATTCATGCCTTTACCAATTAAATTTGTATTGTCAATCTAGGGATATTCGAAGTAGAGTAGTGACCACTCTCGTGATAAACTAGACACTATGTCAG
This sequence comes from Boechera stricta, assembly GCA_018361395.1. Taxonomy (NCBI): domain Eukaryota; kingdom Viridiplantae; phylum Streptophyta; class Magnoliopsida; order Brassicales; family Brassicaceae; genus Boechera; species Boechera stricta. Next base: position 7,644,691 of record CM031541.1, read on the forward strand.
ACCCACTCTCGTGGCGACCTTCACACATTAAACGCAATCCCGTAATCGATTACTCTTATATGTGAGAGAAACATCGAGTGGAGGTTGTCATACCATCCAGCGATTAACCAAGTGATTAGCTTGAGTTAGAGTGTGTCTAAGACGAAGAGTGAATGACAAATCTATTTCCAGAACACGATACCACTCTCGTGATATGTCTGCATTTCATATGTTTGCTTGAGGGCAAGCAAAGACTAAGTTTGGGGGAGTTGATATGTCTACATTTTATAAGGTTTTAGCATGCATTATTCATTCATTTAGCCTTGTTTAATAGCTTGTTCTTAGCATTTATCTATAGTTTTGCATACTTAGAGTGTTTTGCATTAGGTTTGCATGCATTTTGCATTTTAGATTTATTTTAGGAACAATCAAGGGATAATGGAGACTTTGGAGTCAAATGGAGAAGGAGAGTGTCTGACTCGATGACAGAGCTCGATGGAGGAGGTCAAGCTGAGTAGAAAAACGCAATCTTGAAGTCTTGAAGCCTGGCTCGACCACCCATGGTCGAGCTGCCTGATCTAGCTGAGCATAAAAATACGATTTTGGAGATTTGAAGCCCAGCTCGACCACCTACGGTCGAGCTGTTTGATCGAGCGTATCATAAAAGTGGAGTCTTGAAATTTTTGGAGCCAGCTCGACCACACATGGTCAAGCCAAGACCTCGAGCTGAAGAATAAAGATGCAATCTTGAAATTTAGCCAGCTCGACCATAGCACTCGACCACCCTTGGTCGAGTGCCCCCAAAAATTAGCCTTTTTTGTCTTTTTGTGATTTAGGGTTTTTATCTCTTAGTATAAATACCCTAAAACGCTTAACACAAGAACAATCTCGATTTTCTTAAGCTTTGTTCATCTGTTCTTGTTTCCTGGATCCTGTGACTTTGAATCTACTTGTTATTTTTGTTTGAATCTTTCTAATCTATCTATTTTCTTTTTAATCTTTCTACTTATGCATGTTATTATGATTTCTGGGTTTGTGATTATGCTGTTCTTCATGTGTTCTGAGTAGTCATTAGGGTTCTTAAGGATGGGATAGATTAGGTGTGGAATCTTAGTCTCCTAGGTGGTTTAAGTGTTTATTGTTTGATTTCCCTTCTAGATTAGTGTTCTTAATGCTAATTTCTCTCTCATCAATTGGAATTAGAACTTAGGTATTTCCACACCCAGAAGGTGTTTGATGAAATGCCTGACAGAACTAATTCCTGAGATTTACATTCCTAGCCTAAGGGATTAGTTGTCTAGGGTGTTTATTGGCTTTATTAAACTGATTCTTAATGCCTGCTAAGCTAGATTTCGCTAAGGGATTAGGTCTGGAACTAGATTAGCCTGAGGTTATTTATCATGGGAATGAACTTGACTGCTTATGAGTTTAATGTCTAGGGAATAGCTTGATTGAGTTTGTTAAACCATCTAGGTAGATTAAGAGGATACACCAAGTCAATTACCCCATCCTTAGGAGCTTCTCTTGCTTGATTGATTTTTGTTTCATTGCCTTTACTAGTTCTTGTTAGTAGCTATCGTTCTGTTATTGCTCTGTTTTCGTTTCGCTAGTTGCTGCTAGTCTCTGTTCTTTAGTTTCTGCTTAGGTTGATAGTTTCACATCTTATTGCTTTCTTGGCTTGACTTAAACTGTTTGATTGCATCCTTCTTGGCTAATATCGCACCCATTTGGATTGATACCTTTCTGTACTACAGTGACATGATAGTCTAGTAAGAAATTGACTTATATCAATACCTAGTTTGGCCACAACTAAGCAAGCATTGAGATGCTCCATCAAACAACAATCTCGAGCATAGCTAATAGTCTTTAATATGCAAGTCTGAAGTTTTAACCCACTGTCGTGGTGCTAAGAGCTTCTATTTGTATAACCTCTCGATTATAACCTTAAGTAATCCCATAGGACATAGCTTAGCATTAAGAATGCATATTAGAGTAGCTAGATCGGTTAAGAGCAATTACACTGATATGTCTATATTTTACAGGGTTTGAGCATACATTTATCATCCATTTAGCCTTGTCTAATAGCATATTCTTGACATTTGTTTCCAGTTTTGCATACTTAGAGTGTTTCGCATTAGGATTGCATGCATATTGCATTTTTGAGCTGTTTCAGGTGCATTCAAGGGATATTGGAGATGTTGAAGTCAAATGGAGAAAAAGGAGAGCTTAACTCGACCAGAAACTCGAATGGAGACTGACTCTAGCAAGCAGGTCGAGTCAGCAGGTCGAGCCAGTGCATTCTGCACCAAAAACTGCACTTTGAGCCCAGCTCTAGCAGGCAGGTCGAGCCCCTTGATCGAGTCCACCATAAAAATGCCATCTTGAAGTTTTCTCGCCTAGCTCGACCACCCCTGGTCGAGCTACCACGTCGAGCCCAAGATAAAAGAGCCGTCTTGAAGTTTTGGACCCAGCTCGACCAAAAGAGGTCGAGCTAGCACGTCGAGCTCTCCAGAAAAATGCTGTCTTGAAGAATTGAGCCAGCTCGACCAAGGCACTCGACCACCATGGTYGAGTGCACCCCCRAATTTAGCTATTTTGTCTTTTTGTGATTTAGGGTTTCACCTAAGACTATAAATACCCTGTATTAATCTAAGATTGAGGAGACTCGTTTTTAAGCTTTCTGAACCTGTTCTTGCTTTTGTGATCTGATTACTTTGAATCTACTTGTTATTTTTGTTTGAATCTTCCTAATCTATCTATTCTCTTCTTAATCTTTCCAATTATGCAAGTTTTTATGATTTCTGGGTTTGTGTTCTTGCTGTTCTTCATGTGTTCTGAGTAGTCATTAGGGTTCTTAAGGATGGGATAGATTAGGTGTGGAATCTTAGTCTCCTAGGTGGTTTAAGCGTAGATTGCTTGATTTCCCTTCTGGATTAGTGTTCTTAATGCTAATTACTCTATGATCAATTGGAATTAGAACCTAGGTATTTCCACACCTAGAAGGTGTTTGATGAAATGCCTGACTGAACTAATTTCAGAGATTTACATTCCTAGTCTAAGGGATTAGTTGTCTAGGGTGTTTATTAACTTTAATAAGCTGAATCTTAATGCCTGCTAAGCTAGATTTCGCTTAAGGGATTTAGGTCTGGAACTGGATTAGCTTGAGGTTATCATGGGAATGGACTTAACTGCTTATGAGTTTATTGTCTAGGGATTAGCTCTGCTTGAGTTTTGTTAAACCACCTAGGTAGATTAAGAGGATACACTGAGTCAATAACCCCATCCTTAGGAGCTTATCTTGCTTGATTGATTTCGGTTTTACTGTTTTTGCTGGTCTCTGTTAGTAACTATCGTTCTGTTAGCCTCTGTTAGTTTCTGTTATTAGTTTCTGTTATGCTTTTGATTATTGCTTTCTTAGGTTGTTAGTTTCACATCCTATACTGCTTGGCTTGACTGAAACTGATTAGATTACATCCTTTCTGGCTTATATCGCACCCATTTTGATTGATACCTTTCTATACTACAATGACATGATAGTGCAGTAAGAAAATTGATTTACATCACACACATACTGAATCCTAAATCTTCAATCCCATCATCGACCACCACCGTAGTGGTCTAAAGGATTTACCTCTTGTCTCTCCGAGGATGATGGTAGAGATAAGGAATAGGATCATAAAACAGTAAATAATAAACTAAAGACTAAGAACAGTAAAGTAAATCAAAGCATAAACATAAACAAAAGCATAAGGAAGAGCGAAACCTAAAGAAGAACTCTTTATTAAAGATGAAAACAAAAGGTGGCTAAGAGAGTTTAAAAACTTATGTCTAATGAGAATCCATGAGTTTATATAGAGTCTAGGAGGCTTGGGGGAGACTTAGGGCGTCCTTAGAAGCTTCTGGAAGGTATTAACTCGAGATCCACAGCTTCCATATCTTACATTTTCACATTAACCGAAGTTTCCTTTTCTGTCCAGTGAGTTAGCATCGACCCGTTCTGGTCGATGCTCTTGGTGGATGGGCTTCTCCATGACGAGCATCGCCCACTCCTAGTCAATGCTTGCGTCGATGGTCTTCATCTTCGGCTTCAAGTTCGGGTCCAAGGATGAGCATCGACAGCTCCGGGTCGATGCTGGTTGTCGATGGTCTTCTCAGGGAGAGCATCGACTGCTCCTGGTCGATGCTAGTGTTGCTGCTTCCTTTGAGAGGCTCTTGAGATATTTCTTCATGATGTTCTTGGCCCCAGCTAGTAGCTCCAAGGTCCCTATAGCTTCTTAAGGCCCCAAAATGCTTCTGAAAGTGTATGATTTTCTCCAAGTACTTATAAACATATAAACAAATGCAAATGCACTAAAACTATCCTAAATGTATGGTTAGAACATATAAAACTATACTAAATGAATGCATGAAAGCATGTAAAATACGATGCTATCAAGTAATTTAAATGGTTTCTTGGGGTCTTAGAATCATCCTCTTCGAGCCTTTAAGGAGATTCTAGGGTAAGTCTTGAGGTTTCTGAAAATTCTCTGAAATTTTGTGATGTATGGTTTATGAAGCCACTTGACGTGGTGTTGGCTAAGTTCTGTGAACTTAGTGTTTTAATTAAGTTTTTGGAAATGGCTAAGTTGTGCCGCGAAAGGGTAAGCGGCAATGGCTGATGAGAATTCGAAGAACCTTGTTGCTACAGAAGGTGTTGAGATATTTCTTCATGATGTTCTTAGCCCCAGCTAGTAGCTCCAAGGTCCCTATAGCTTCTTAAGGCCCCAAAATGCTTCTGAAAGTGTATGATTCCCTCCAAGTACTTATAAACATATAAACAAATGCAAATGCACTAAAACTATCCTAAATGTATGGTTAGAACATATAAAACTACACTAAATGAATGCATGAAAGCATGTAAAATACGATGCTATCAAGCAATTTAAATGGTTTCTTGGGGTCTTAGAATCATCCTCTTCGAGCCTTTAAGGAGATTCCACGGTAAATCTTGAGGTTTCTGAAAATTCTCTGAAATTTTGTGATGTATGGTTTATGAAGCCGCTTGGCGTGGTGTTGGCTAAGTTTTGTGAACTTAGTGTTTTAATTAAGTTTTTGGAAATGACTAAGTTGTGCCGCGAAAGGGTAAGCGGCAATGGCTGATGAGAATTCGGAGAACCTTGTTGCTACAGAAGGTGCTGCTGTAACAAGTGTTGGCAATACAGTAGAAGGTGCTACTGTAACCAGCAGCGTTGGGTATGCCTGATGGAATGTCGCCGAGAACGGATGCTGGGATGGGTAAGAATCGTTAATAAATCACATGGTAAACATTGACAGATTGTTTGCGAGATGTTTAGATGATGATCTCCCTTGATCAGAGAATGTGGACTCTAGGAGTTCTCAAAGGAGCGACAATTAGATTGTTAAAAACTAATGGCAAGTTTTCATGATGATTAAACTGCAATGGACTAAGGGAATAGTCAGTGCGGGAGATCAAACTTGATCAGGTGGATTCTGGTGAGAATGTGACTTAGTGAGAAGTCGTTCGTTTATCGGATAGTATTCGTTGGTCGAGTAGGAAACTTGAGACGATGTGTGGTTTGAGAGTTGAGATCATATATAACAAGAGATTGGGAGATGAAAGTTCTCACCAAAGACTTGTTGATTATTAAGAGACTTCACTGAAGTATTTGGATTTGAAAAGTATGATCGAGTCTAAGAGTAAGACTGCAATGTTACTTTGTGAACGGCTAATAATCGTGTAGTGATCGCGGGTCGTTGTGTGGTATCCAATCACCAATATGTGGTGAACGTGTGTTTATCATGTCGATTTGATAGCCTAAGTGGGATGAACGGTGGTTATAATGTGGATTTGATAGCCAACGTGTGGTGAGCGTGCGATTATTATGTGGTATTCGATGACCCTCGGGTAACAATCACTAGAGGTAGATGAGTACTCGATGTGGGAATCCTTGGAAGTAGGAGGGTTTGCTAAAGCATCTTGGTGATAATGTTCACGTTCTTGGGAATCAGTGGATTTGCCAAGGTGTGCATGTGGCTGGGTTGCCAAAACGATAATGTGGAAAAAAAAAAATTCTCTGTGAAAATCGAATAAGACCAATATCGACCTCAGAATCGAAATGTAGGGGTGATGTAAGGATTTTATTTCGATTATCCCATTCTCAGGTTTCACCCAAGTCTACCCATAGGGTATTCTCGAGAGTTTAACACATAAGACCGCAAGTGCACAGTCATGCAGTTGTAGCAATTATGGGGTCGATCCACAGGGATTGAGAATAACACACAGAGAGTACAAGTCTAAATCTAATCTAAGCAAAACAGAGTTATGGGGGTTTGTTCCTAATCTAACATGCAATAAATAAAAGCATAAAATAATATGGGGGTTTGTCACTCAGTCAAACTCGGCTCGACGCTACAGCCCGAAAACAGAGCAGTCTAGGGAGAAAAATCATAACTCCTAAAATACTCATCAATGCTAGACAAAATTTGGTAGATCATTACTCAAGAGATTGAAGAAAATACCCAAACACAAACAATTTCAGCTCAAACCAACAAGTTTGGGATGCCCAAACCCCCTCTCAATCCGGACCCGTCGCGGATTGCTCTGTTTTGAGCGATTTCAGTATAAAATTCTTAACTCTCAAACCACTCAACATAACCCCACGAAATTTGGTAGATATTTAGACAAGAGATTTAAGAACTTACCCACAAAATCTCAGCTCAATCCGTTCCCGTTTGCTCCAAAATCTGTTCTTCTCGACTCTTTTTCTTTCTCTTCTCCTTCTCCTTCCTCTCCCTCTTTCTCCTTCTTTCTCTCCTTCTTATCTTGCTTCTCCTCTCTCTCTCTCTAGACTTAGATATTTTGCAATCCAAATGAGAGAGGAGTGTAGAAGGTTCAAGAATAAGAGGGAGAGAATACATATATGTGTGTATATATGTATTTGTTGGTGTAATAAAATTAAACCAAACCAAATTCACTAAACCGCAACACTCAATCCCGATTAATTACTTTCCTCGGTTTAGTAATTCCGTCAAATTTCCCGAAATATTTAAGACATCTCCCATCTCAAAATATTTTTTTTCTTTCTCGCCGAAATCCCGGAATTACCGCTTAATTCTGCTAAACCGAACCGCTCAGAATTACTTAACAACAATCAATCTATTGATCGATTTAACTCAATCACCGCCCTTTTGGCTATCAACCTAGCTCAATATTATCCACATCACATTACATCTCATTTCCGTTAAAACACTATTCATTCTGTAAAAACACTATTCCGAACCAAATTAGCCCGAATTGGTTCCGAAACGATTAATCTTCCGATTAATCAAACCAATCTCAACTCCGTAGGTTAAACAATTGAGCTCAATGTTGTTTCTACTTCTCTCAGGAACAAATAAAACACGGTACCAACTTATACCACGAGTACCAATAACTTGTTCAGCAAGAAACAGCTTGGGATACGGATGTTACATTTTTCAAGATTTTAAAAATTTTAGATTTTGAGAAATTTAGAATTTTTAAACTTTAAAATAGTTTTTAGGATTTAAAAATTATTAATTTTTTAAATTATTGTTGATGAATTTGTTATAATTTTAATTTGTTATATTAGGTGTTATTGATTAGGATTTAATTCTAAAATTTTAGGATTTTAGATTTTAGGATTTGAATATGCTTTTTCATGAAGTTAAAAAATTCAGATTTTGAGAAATTCCGAAATTTTAAATTTTAAAATAGTTTTTAGGATTTGAAAATGATTAATTAAGAAGTTTAGATTTATAATTTTATTTTTATTACTTGTTTTCCAATATTTTTTTTGCAAATGTCTGTATTTTCTAACGATTACACTAGATATCTTTCGAGACGTGGCAGATCAACGCCGTCTACTCCTGGGACGAGTTTTACTTCTCAGATGGGCGGGACACCTATTCCGGACACGCATCATCAGTCACCGCCTCCGATCACATTCCCTCCAGACCCACCGATAGCACAACCGACACCACCTCCAGCGCCCCATCACACATTGACTGACGCTGAGCATGATCGGGTCATAGCGGCGCTTCTTGAGCAGCCCGGCCATGACCGTCTACCACACCTTGATCCAAACCGTCCTCAAGGGACTTTATGGTAATTTGTTTTATTTTTTTTAACTTTTTACTTTTATTTTGTTTAATACTATTTTCATTTTAATTTTCTTTTTTAAAAATATTTCAGGTTTAAAGATAACGGATGTGTGGCTGCCAAGGAGCGATCGATCTTCGAAAGAGACTTCAAAGAACCGCATGCTAATTGGACACAAACTCCGAAATATGTGTCTCACCGGTGGTTTGAGACATTTGCCWTAAGTTTTAAAATTTTATTTATTTCGAAATCTTTATTGTTATATTTTTATTTACATAACTCTTTTTTTTTTGTAGCAAGCTTACCACTGGGATTCTGTGATTACATCGCTGGTTCGCAAAGAGTTTGAGGCCAACTTGAAGGGTCGCATGTGTGACCAGGTGGGCCGATGGAAGAGCAAGTGGAAAAAAGAGGGCGACAATGCGATGTCTAGGTGGTTGGATCCTGAGGTCTGGAAAGGCCTCGTGGTGTATTGGATGGATCCGGCGAGTGAGACTAAGAGCGGGAATCCTGATGGAGACGGATATCATAAGCATCGTTCCGGACAGCTTTCGTTTAAAGCCCGAGCACGAAAGATAGTAAGTTTTTTTAAAAGTTTTTTAATTTTTAAATTAAATATGATATTAATTATTTATATACTTAGGCTGAGAACCGTGGAGGCGATGAGATTCCCGATTTGCTAGCGGTTCTTGAGGAGACGAAACGTAGACCAGATGGATCGTTTGTGGATGGAAAATCGGAGAAGGTCTACAATGACGTCACTTCCAGGATGCAGGAGCTAACTCAGAATTCTGATGGTGATGATCCCGAGAGCACTGCATCTGTCTCTCCGGCCATAAAGAACAAAATTTTTACTGAGGTATGTCTTTAAAATTGTCGTAAAGGTTTTTAATTATGTTTATCATAAATTACAATCAAATTTTTTTTGCTGGTCGCTCCTCGTAAAAAAAAGAGAATTTACGGTGTCGGTTCCCTGCAATCGAAGATTGACTCTTGCACTTCGTCATCTTCGGCTTCATCTCAATCCCGACAGGATTCAGAAGCTTTTCAGAGTATCATTCAGTCTCAGGCCAATATTATCGCCACTCAGAGTCAGCAAATGTCTAAGTATGATAAGCTTTTTAGCTACTTGGACACTAAGGATCCGGAATTGGCTAGGCTTGTCGGGAAGAGTTAGGAGATGAAGCCGGTTCCGGTTCCGCTACCGGAACCGGAACCGGACCATCAGACAGTTTTTAGTTATTTTTTTTATGATAACAACAAATATTGTAGTTTATTTTTATTTGAATATTAATAATTTTATTTTAATTTAGATTTTAATATTTATTTTAATTTAATTTAGATTTTAATAATTTATTTTTAATTTAATTAGATATGAATATTAAATAATTAAAAACGATTTCATATTTAATTATTCGAAACACATCGCAAATCCATCGCAAATTTTGCGAGGAAACTGCGACGACGAGAGCGCAGTCATCGCAAATTCATCGCAAATTTTGCGACGGAACTACGACGACAAGAACGGAGCCATAGCAAATCCATCGCAAATTTTGCGAGGGAACTGCAACGACGAGAACGCAGTCATCGCAAATTCATCGCAAATTTTGCGAGGTTCAAACTCATGCATGTTTGTAAGTTCTAGGTTCATGCATGTTTTTGTGTCCAAAAATAACCGAGATTATTTCATGGTTCAAACTCATAGAATCAAAGCAATATGGTAAAATACTGAAATTATATACGGAAAATAAGTGTAAAACAAAAAAAGAGAAAGAAGATAAGGTATATTAGAAAAATCAATTTTTCAACAATATTATGTTATATATATGGTATTATTAGATAATTGTAATTATTTAATATTATTAACTTTATTACTAAGTTACTTCGCTACGAAGTTACTAAGTTACTTCGCTATGAAGTTACTAAATTACTTCGCTAAGTTTCTCCTTCTATATATATGTAAGCATAGAAGAAGAAAATCAATAAGAACAGAAGTTCTATCTCTCTAACTTTATCTCTCTAAAATTCTCTCTACTTTATCCGATAAAATTCTCTAGTTTATAACACGTTATCAGCACGAGCCGCTCCTTATCTAATCCAAGCACAAATGAATTTTTATCCGATCTTAGGTACGTTTTAAGATATTATGTCTAATCTGGCAAAGCTCGATATCGCTGCCCTTGATGTGTCTGGAAATAATTATATGACTTGGGCATTAGATGCAAAGTTACATCTAAAAGCGAACGGGCTTCTGGATGCCATTGATCTGAAAAATATGGCCCCAGAAGAGAAAAAGGCAAAGGCCATGATATTTTTACGCCACCACCTCCATGATAATTTAAAAAATGAATATATCAYGAAAGAAGATCCTGGGGATCTTTGGCAATCACTCAAAGATAGGTTTGATCACCAAAGGTTTGTGATCTTACCAAAGGCTAAACATGAGTGGTTAAACCTCCGGTTTTTGGATTATAAGAGTGTAAGTGATTATAATTCTGCGTTGTTCGGAATTACTTTTAGGATGATATTATATGGAGAAAAAGTAAGTGATTATGATATGATTGAGAAAACTCTCCACACATTTCATCCTGAAAATGTATCACTACAACAACAATACCGGACGAAAGGTTATACTCGGTATTCGGAGTTAATGAATATACTCCTAGTTGCCGAGCAGAATAATGAACTCGTGATGATGAATTATCAAACCCGTTCTGTCGGATCAGCAACATTCCTTGAAGCGAATGTTGCATCTTCATCTGGACATAATAACTGGCGAGGACAGAGACGAGGTAGAGGCCGTGGTCGCGGTCATGGACGTGGAGGCAGAGGTGGACAAGGAAAGGGATTCAATAATAATAGTTACAACGCTGGAAAGGCGAATAAAAATTTCAAGAGGCATGATAGTGCGAGCGTAGTAACTACTCAGAGGAAAAACATATGTTACAGATGCGGTATGGAAGGTCATTGGGCGCGTACCTGTCGTACGCCAAAACATCTCACCGATCTGTATCAAGAATCTCAAAAGACAAAGGAAGAAAAGAATGAAACCAATTTTATCTCTGATGAGCCCAAACCTTCTTTTGATAATACCCATCTTGATATAACAGACTTTCTCGTTGAACCCATGGATATTAACGAGTCAGTGTAATATAATGTCTTCCTGAAGAAGACAAGAAATAAAAGGTTTAATGTATAATATGCTTTTTGTTGTAATATAGTGTTGTTTTAATGAATATTTTGATGTGTTTTAATGTATTTCCTTTTATGAATATTTTGATTCAGAAAAATGTCAAAATTTATGAATGATGATGAAGATATATGTCTGGCAGACAGTGCGACAACGCACACAATATTAAAAGATAATAAGTATTTCTGCGATCTTAAAATAAAAGAAACTGGTGTGATTACTATATCAGGAAATGCAAAGATTATTATGGGCTCCGGAAAAGTTCAGTTTTCAATGCCAAGGGGGACAAAGTTTGAAATTAATGATGCATTATATTCCCCCAAATCTAATAGAAACTTGTTAAGTTTCAGAGATATCCGCAGAAATGGATATCATGTGGAGACTAAGAATAAGAGAAAATATATATTAGAAGAGAAAATATATATTAGAAGAACTACCAGCTTTTTCTTCTGGACTATATTCCACAAAGATTAATATGATTGAATCATATGCCACGGCAAACCCGAAGTTTACCAATATATTTAAAGTATGGCATGAAAGACTGGGTCATCCTGGTTCAATCATGATGAGAAAAATTGTGGAAACTTCTAACGGCCATCCATTGAAAGACCAGAAGATCTTTCAATCAAAWGAGTTTTTATGTGATGCATGTTCTCGAGGAAAACTCATAATTTGGCCATCACCAGCTAAAATTGGAAATGAATCACTAGAATTCTTAGAAAGAATACATGGTGATATATGTGGACCAATCCACCCATCGTGTGGACCATTTCAATATTTTATGGTATTAATTGATGCATCAAGTAGACGGTCCCATGTGTGTCTTTTGACGACACGAAATATGGCATTTGCGAGATTCATTTCCCAAATAATCAGGTTAAGAGCGCAATTTCCTGATTATATTATCAAGAAAGTGAGGCTTGATAATGCTGGTGAATTTACTTCACAAGCCTTTAATGATTATTGTATGTCACTGGGGATCGATGTGGAACATCCAGTGCCCCACGTTCATACACAAAATGGCTTGGCCGAATCTTTGATTAAACGGTTGCAACTTATTGCTAGAACGTTAATTATGAGAACAAAACTCCCAATTTCGATATGGGGACATGCTATTTTGCATGCAGCAGCATTGGTCCAGATTCGACCAAGTGCATATCATAAGTATTCTCCATTACGATTAGCATCTGGTCAGCAGCCAGATATATCGCATCTCCGTGTTTTTGGATGTGCAGTATATGTACCTATTGCACCTTCTAAACGTATGAAAATGGGGCCCCAACGGAGATTGGGTATTTATATTGGTTATACGTCACCAAGTATAATTCGTTATGTTGAACCACAAACTGGTGATATGTTTACAGCTCGTTTTGCTGATTGCCATTTTAATGAGAATGAGTTCCCATCGTTAGGGGGAGGAATTTGTGAAATTCTAAGGGATATTGCATGGAATACACCATCGTTGATATATCTGGATCCTCCTACAAAACAACGTGAAGTCGAAGTGCAGAAAATTGTGCACTTACAGAATATGGCAAACGAGTTACCAGACGGGTTCGTAGATACAAAAAGGGTGACAAAATCATATATACCGGCTGCAAATGTTCCATCAAGAGTTGGAATTTCACAGGAACAAATTAGTGCTAATAAAATTAATGAGCCTAAAGTTCAGTTTAAGAGGGGGAGACCCATGGGTTCTAAAGATAAAACTCCCCGAAAGAAAAGGGCAATGGGAGAATTAAATTCACATAAAATGGTTCCAGAAGAAATCCAAAATGAGGAAAATACAGAAAACTTAGATGAAGTAGTTGCTRAAGAACTACATAATGAAAAAAGAATAGTTCCAGAAGAACTACCGAAGGAAAGTATCCCTAAGGAGGGACATGATACAGAAAAATATGAGATTTCCATAAATTATGCCCAAAATGGAAAAATATGGATAAGAAATGATATAGATGATGATTATGGAAATTTCTCATTCTCTGTATCCAAAGAAATTGATAATGAGGATGATGACCYAGAACCAAGGTCCATATTAGAATGTCAGAAAAGATCTGACTGGGAGAGATGGAGGATGGCCATGCCAAATGAATTAATCTCCCTTAATAAGAGAAATATTTTTGGACCTGTGGTCACTACACTATATGAAACCGGTTAGGGTGCGAAATGGGTATTCGTGAGAAAAGCGAAATGAGAATAATGAGGTCACAGATATAAAGCTGACTTGTCGCCCAGGTTTCTCTCAAGAGACCGAGGTGATTATGAGGAAACATATTCCCCAGTAATGGATGCAATTACGTTCAGGTATTTAATGAGTTTGACTGCATCCCAAAATTTAGAAATGAATCTTATGGATGTAGTGACAGCGTATCTATATGGATCGCTTGATAATGAGATATATATGAAAATCCAGAAGGGATGAAAATGACTGACATTGAGCTCCAAGGTCTGATATATGTTCTGTCAAATTACAGCGATCACTTTATGGATTAAAACAATCTGGACGCATGTGGTATAATCGCTTAAGCGAATACCTTTTAAAGAAGGGTTATGTAAATGATACAATATGCCCTTGCGTTTTTATAAGGAAATCCTTGAATGGATTTGTGATTATCGCTGTATATGTTGACGACTTGAATATAATTGGAACTCAAAAGGAGATTGAGGAAGCACGAAATCATATGAAGGCAGAGTTTGAAATGAAAGATCTTGGAAAGACAAAGTTTTGTCTTGGACTCCAGATAGASCACCTCCAAGATGGAATATTCGTGCATCAATCTAATTATACTAAAAAGATCCTCAAACGCTTTAATATGGATAAAGCGACTCCTTTGAGTACTCCAATGGTTAATAGACAGCTCAATGTTGAAAAAGATCCATTTAGACCATGTGAAGATAACGAAGAATTATTGGGTCCTGAAGTACCCTATATGAGCGCTATTGGTGGACTTATGTATCTTGCAAATTGCACACGACCAGATATAGCTTTTGCTACTAATCTGCTTGCAAGATATAACTCRTCCCCGACGCGCAGACATTGGAACGGAATAAAACATATTTTCCGTTATCTTMAAGGTACAATTGACTTAGGATTATATTATCCAAGAAATTCGAAATYTTGTCTAGTTGGTTTTGCAGATGCAGGTTATTTATCAGATCCACATAAGGCAAGATCCCAAACTGGATATATATTCACTAAAGGTGGGACTGCAATCTCGTGGCGTTCCCAAAAGCAAACACTAGTTGCTACTTCATCTAATTATGCAGAGATCATAGCACTGCACGAAGCCTGTAGGGAATGTGTGTGGCTCAGATCTATGATCCAACATATTCAAGAAGCAAGTGGCATACCGACGAGTAAAGAGCCCACAACCATATTCGAAGATAATGCTGCATGTGTCGCACAAATTAAAGAAGGTTATATCAAGAGCGATAGAACGAAGCATATTCCACCAAGGTTTTTCTCTTACACACAAGAGCTCGAGAAAAATCAAAAAATCAGTATTAAATATGTCCGCTCAAGCGACAATTTAGCAGATCTTCTTACAAAGGCGCTACCCACCACAATGTTCAAAAAACACATTCATAATATTGGAATGCGTCATTTACGAGATATATGAAGAAGAAGTGTTTTCCAGGGGGAGAATATGTTACTGTACTCTTTTTCCCTTATCATGGTTTTTCTCCCATTGGGTTTTTCCATGACAAGGTTTTTAACGAGGCAGTACATATTAACTAATTAAGGGGGAGTATTAGATAATTGTAATTATTTAATATTATTTACTTTGTTACTAAATTACTTCGCTACGAAGTTACTAAGTTACTTCGCTATGAAGTTACTAAGTTACTTCGCTAAGTTTCTCCTTCTATATATATGTAAGCATAGAAGAAGAAAATCAATAAGAACAGAAGTTCTATCTCTCTAACTTTATCTCTCTAAAATTCTCTCTACTTTATCCGATAAAATTCTCTAGCTTATAACAAGTATAACCTAGTTATGTTATATATATATATATTAGCCCCTCTCCTTTTCTCCCTGGCGAGCTTCCCGATAGGTTTCAAAGATTTGCATCCACCGGTGGCCGCCGCCGCTTCACGTTTTTGCTTTTGCTCATTTTCTCTTTTAGACCATTCACCACCGGAGAGCCTCGGTCGGGCTCCGTCTTCAACTCAAGTTGAAGAACACTTTTACATCATTCCACTTCTTCTCGCCTCCGCTCGGGTGATTCTGCTGCCGGATCTGAGAGTCTTCGCCTTCCACTACCACTCATGGCTTGCATGTAGCCGAAGAACCTTCTCCTTTACTTGTGAAAGCTTCATCGGATCTTGCTCGAGGGCTCCGGAATCTTCATCATCTCCTCAGATCTTGGTCGCTGACCATAGATCTCCTTTCACCGAGAGATCCATCTTACAGGGTAAGGCTTATTCTACTTGCTATTTCATATCTCCTCTCACATGCTCTATTTCAGAGATGGTAGATTAGTTTCCCGGCGCTGTTAGCCGGAACCTTTCGCTTTATTCCACTGCAAAATCTGCTGATTCCAGTTCAGCCATCTTCCCCGGATCTCGATCCGTGAACCTTCTCGAGTTCCCCTTTGTCTCGTTGCTGCTCCGTCGCCGGCTGAGGACACTGTGCGCCGCCGCTGATATATCATGGTTTTTACCCGTCTTTAGCCATGATATAAGTTGTTTTATCGAGTCTTTCTAGTGTTTTTATATCGTTAGTCTTTTCGGTCTTAGCACGTTTGGGGAGTGGAGAGATTTTGGAACCATTTGGAGCCTTTGGAGCAAGCGAAGAAAGTACCCGTTTTCAAGCTGAGTATCGATCGACACCATCCGGTATCGATCGATACCGACCTCGTTTTCAATGAGTATCGATCGACACCATCCGGTATCGATCGATACTACAGCGGAGATAGATGTCGAGGGCGAGAATTCTCACCAAAAGAAGCCCAATACTTTCTCTTATTTACAAAGAAGCCCAGCTCGTGTTTTTAGACCTATTTAAGCAAACTCTTAGTCTTTAGGGGCAGACTTTACTTTGTATTATTCTTGAGCCACCATTGAGATTTGAGAGCTTTTGTGAGAGACGGATCAAGACTCTGTTCATCATAGAAGATCCGAACCCTTGTTTTTATTCTTTTGTTTAATTTCATGATTTATTCAGTTATGTTATTTGTTTCATCATCATGTCAGTAGTATATTTGGAGGGATTTCTCATATGGATTTCTCGATTTATGATAATTGATTTGTTAGGGTTCAAAATCTGAATAGTTCTTCACCATAGGTTGTTCTCAAAGCTATTTCTAACTGATCACTTAGAATATAGAACCTAGATTAATCGATTAGGCACGACGTACTGATTAGTATAGGGTGAGCAATTGGATTATCTGCAAAGAGATTTGGTTTAATCGAATTGTGAACATATCAAACTTGAATTGATTGCTGGTTTACTGTATAGGATTTGCAAAGAGATTTGGAATTTTAGACTTTAGACTTAGTTAGTTTTGCGCGGTTGGTTAACTATACTTTGTGTTTGAGTTCAGAAGGCTTAATGAATTGAACCTTAATTGATTAATTGTTGTTTATCATTGATTTCCTGAGAATTTCCCTGAGCCTAGTTTCCTTCATACAAATTCAACCTAAGTTTAATTCGATCATTTGTTTTCTCTTCATTTGTTTGCTTAGCACAATCTGCATCTTTCATCTATTGCGTGAGTTTTCTTGAGTTCTTGTGTTCGACCCCTAACTTTACTGCAGCAACTGCTTTAGTATCATCATAGGGTATTAATTTGAGCATATCAAATTTGGCGTTCTTAGGGGACTCAAAAATTCACCATTAGAATTTTAGTTGTCGATTTTGTCTAAGTTAGTCGTCGATATCGTCGATACTCCATTGGTATCGATCGACACTGAGCTGTTGTTTAATTTTGGTTACTTATTTTCTCGTCTTTTGATTTTCAGGTATGCATCAGCGTCTACCAGGAGAAAGAAGGACACACCACGATCATCTCCCTCACAGCTAGCGAGCTTGAGCACTGTCGGACAAAGAAAAGGACTACGTTGAGATGGATCTTCCACATGGTTTGGTGCATGATGAAGAAGGTGGACGTCAACCTCGCAACCTCACGCCGAGGCTGAGCGGACGCTTGGCGTAGACCGGATCAATTCATGCAATCGTCAATCCGTATTCCGACTTTCGGAGGAATGACTTTGAGCTGAAGCACTTCGCTCTTGTTGGACAACACCCTTTCACCGGTCTTTCTCATGAGCACCCTATGGATCACATCGAAATTCGAGGACTTGGTCACCGTATGAAGTATGGATGTACCACATGAATATCTCTTTTGTAAGCTCTTTCCATACTCTCTTGGTGGAGAGCAGCTTCTTGGCTGGCAGCTACCTCCCGGATCTCTCGCTTGGGAGCGACACCGAGCGCATTCTGAACAATTTCTATGGCGATGCGAGGTCGGAGGCTCGAGGAACAAGCTCTCTCAATTTTCTCAGGTCAGCAGAAGCTCAGGCTGCTTGGTGCGATTCGAGATCTACGAGAGCTGTCGCACCACGGTTTGTCAAGTTCGTGCTCGGGATCTTTACGAGAGGATTGATTGGCGGTATCGGATGGCACTGGATTCAAGCAACGGAACTTCAACACTAGGATTCCAACCGATCTTTGTGAGCTGATTGAGAACTTGGCGTCAGCATAGCACCAAGAATGCTGATTTCGGCAGCTCGCTAGTGTTGCGGTTCGGATTCTGAGGTTCAGGCGAAGCTGGACACGATGCACCTCTTAGTGGGAAAGGCGAAGAAGACATTTTGCTGAGGAAGTAGGGAACATTGAAGATGAGGAGATGTTAACTACATTGGTGGTTCGGTTTTCGAGGGTCGGATTTGGTTACAACAACAACAAAGCTTCAACACAATCAACAAGGTGGTTACAAGTCGTAGGTAACCAATCTGGTTTTGGTGCCACTCAATTCACCCAAAACCACTTCAAGGCGGTGATTTTACTCTGTCTGAGTAATTCAGCTTACCAACCGCATTCTCAGGGCTACAGAGAGTAAGGCGGAGATCCTCTTGGAACAAATTCTGCGGGGACAACAAAAGATAGTGGATTTCAATAGAAAGCTGGATAATTTGCACTGATCTAAATGGGAAAATCAGCTCGAAATCCATCGAGAAAATGCTGGAAAATCAAATATCGGACATCGATGTCAGGAAAGATAGTTCAATCACGCATGGACATGTCGCGATCACCTCGGCGCTAGAAGAGGATTTTGAGCTGAGATGACGTGTTCGTATATAATACTAGTATCGACCGATACACTGTATCGATCGATACTTCCTTTGTAGATTCGAATGTTGCTGAAGATGAAGATAAGAATTCTGACATTCCAGCGTATCGACACTACGTGTCGATCGACACCAACTGCAGAGCGATACAAAACTCCAGTATCGATCGACACTCATCTGGTATCGGTCGATACCCGCTGAATCGATAAGCGAGAAAGGGCAGAGATGGTTGAGGAGCGGGTATACAAACCAAAGCTACCTTACCTGTTCTTCCCAAGTGACAAGAGAGAGTGGGAGGCTGCTAGAAGCAAGTTTTTGTCAAAAAAATGGTTGTAGGACCTCCCGTTGCTGATCACCACCACCGCTGAGAAAGTTGACAAGAGGAAGGGAAATTCTCGGTTCCATGCTCCATCTCTAGAGTAAACTTCAGGAGTCTCGTTGACTCGAGGGTCTAGTGTCAGCGTCATGAGGCGTTGCAGAGATTGAAAGCTGATATGAGATCTCCTAACACGCTTCTCACATAGCGATTCTTAGCTCACTCCCTTACGCTACTTGATTTTTGTTAAAATAGGAGATTGTCGATTCCTACTGATTTTCAGGTTGTGGAGATGAGCCAGGATCCAAGGTGCCTTGATTTTGGGAAGACCATTTATGGCTACTGTTGGATCATGGACACGCCTAATAAGAAATCTCTTTCTCTTGCATTGGGAGGCGTTTTACGATGTCATTCCTACGGAGGAGCACCGACATGTCTCGTGCATCACCATTACCTCGGCGAGACTACGATGATCGATCGCTCGATGAGTCTTATGATGAACCAAGTCGCAGATGTTTCAAATGAACCCCCACACCCCAAGAAAGTTGTGGAGAAGACCAAGGCCAAAGGAAGGCGACGCAGAAGATCAGCAGTCTGCTAATTTCACTTTGATTCCTCGAGAAGTGTGATGGAGATTCGATCGAATATAAGGTGAAGTGCAAGGGCACCTCGAAACCTTTCTCAAGGCTAGAGTTCTCATTCTACGGAGATGAAAGAGAAAGAAGAGGATATGATGAGCAAAACTTTGAATGGAGATGTCGTTGTGGAGCTTATTTCGGAGTGAGTCCTCCACCTTGTCTGCGATATCTTAGTCAAAGTCAGCTCGTGACATTAAACAAGCGCTTAGTGGGAGGCAACCCACTGGTAAGTCTATAAATATGAGTTTTGTTTTTGTGTTTTTGTTGTATCTTGCGGCTCAGTCGGAAAGAAGGATGGTCGTTTTGTTTATTGTCGATCGACACCACCTTGGTATCGATCGACACCACCGCTATGTAAGTAACACCTCTTGTTCGACCTTTGTTCGTTTTGTCCTTTGATTTCTTTCACCTTCTCTGGGCTTGACACACACGGGGACAGTGTTGTTTAAGTCTGGGGAGTAATTCTTGACGTTGTGTTCATTTTTGTTTTCTAAAAAAAAAAAAAAAAAAAAAAATTTGTTTTAATTGAGTCAAAACAACTTAGAGTTTTCTGGAGTGTGCTTGGCTTTGTTGTTCTGATTTTGCTTTTGAGTGACCACTGTTACAGGATTAGTTTCAGTTCGACTAATGAAAAATCCAAGGGATAACCAGCCAGCTAGAAATCACTCATGTCTCCAGCAAGGTTCTTCACAAGCTTTAGCCAAATTTTGCACTTCATCTACGCGGTTAGTGTTCTTAGAGCTTGATTCATCATTCATATCTGGCTAAGGAACCCATCATGTTTGAAAATTGTGGTATATCTCTCCCGTGAAAATTGTTGGATACATATTTGCGTTAAAACAGGTAAAATATATATAAAAGATGAAATGATTTTGAGTACAGTAGGAAAATTTCCTATGACCCCATTATTCTACTTGGATAAGGAATGATCACACGAGAGCCTGAAGTGAGGGGTAGGAAAATTTCCTATGACCCCATTATTCACCTAAGACTTTTGATACATTGAGAGGGTAAGAACCGGGGATTCGGTAGCAAACACTATCAATACTCGCGTTTCGGACCTTGATTTGTGTATGCTGTTCAGATATACCTGCGTTGTTGAAATCTAATAAGAACTGATTATGAAATAAGTCTGGGGGAGATGAATACCGGGAAGCAATAAATGTTGTTGAATAAATGGTTCTTTGGCTATGATATTGTATGTGCAAGAATCTAGAAAGTTCTTGAACACTGATTGCAGCGATGAAACTGGCGATGAGAGCTTGGGTGAATATTGGTGTGAGATAGTAAGTGAAATCTTGGGAAGTTGGGGTTCCTACGGAGAAGTACATGGTGGTTAGATTCTGGAGCTGATCAGGCAGAAGTGGGCGCTTGGGAAAAAGGGCCATTACAGCGATTTCGGTAACAGTTCAGATCTCTAAGGTTTTTCAAACCTCTTTCTCTAACTTAGTTTTCTGTTTTGCTTGAGGGCAAGCAAAAGGCTAAGTCTGGGGGAGTTGATATATCATGGTTTTTACCCGTCTTTAGCCATGATATAAGTTGTTTTATCGAGTCTTTCTAGTGTTTTTGTATCGTTCTGGAGTCTTTTCAGGTCTTAGCACGTTTGGGACGAAATTGGAGATTTTGGAACCATTTGCTGCTGCTCGAGTTCTAGGGTAAACCCGACGTTTAAATAGGCCATGGGCCTTATGTGTTATCTTGCTGGATATTGAGCCCATTAGTGGGTTTCTCTCTTACTTCTGTAACGATCCAAGTTTGATGGGTTTCTACCTTTATTTCCTATCAATGTTTTTAATTCCTGTACTTGTATTGGGGTTTAGCCCCCCATCCTATTAATGAAAAGAAGAAGTTTTGTTGACAAAGAAAAAAATGCTATATATATATTGCGAGATTGTTTTTAAAAATAGCATATTATTTTAATTTTTTAATGTATATGACTATCTCACTAACAAATTACTAAATCATCATTCAAATATACAAACAATTAAAAATAGAAGAAAAGTTTGAAAAATATCACATCTATATTACCAAATTAAAAAAATAGATTTTGAAAAAAATAATTCAAAACTATAATTTTATTGAAAGAAAACAAATTATTTTTGTACAGATGTGATTTGTAACATTGAAAGTGTATATGGAATGAATAAAACAAATTAAACCATGTTAAATATTTTACTACAAGAAAACAAAGGATTTGCGATGGAAATATTCATCGCAAATACGTCGCAAAACAGGTATAGCGACGTATTTGCGACGCATATCTATTCGTCGCTATTCGCTGGTCGCAAATCTAAAATCGTCGCAATGTCGTCGCAATATTTGCGACGGACATAAACAATAGTTAATCCGTCGCAAAAAACACCTCGCAAATGCGTCGCAATTAAGCGACGGCTTAGCGTGTAATAATTTCACTCGTAAAATAATTGTCGCAAAATTGTAGCAAAATTTGCGAGGTGGTTGAGTGAAATCGACGACGTTACTTGGCCGGAAAATCCTCGATTTTTCCGAGGGAATTGCGACGGCATAAACAATATTCATCGCAAATCCCTCGAAAATTTGCGAGGGACTTGCGACAATACGTTTTYCTGTTGTCGCAAGTCCGTCGCAAATTTGCGAGGGATTTGCGATGAATTATTTAAAATAATTAAATTTAAAGTCATTTTTATATAAAAATAAAATAAATATTAAAATTTAATTAAATTAAAATAAATAATAAAATCCAAATAAAATTAAAATTTTTAATATTCAAAAGAAAATAAACTACAATATTTGCTTTTAATACATAAAAAAAATAACTAAAAGCTTTCTCATGGTCCGGTTCCGGTTCCGGTTCCGCTACCAGAACTGGCGTCATCTCCTAACTCTTCCCGAACGAGCCTTGCCAATTTCGGATCCTTTGGGCCCAAGTAGCTAAAAAGCTTATCATACTTAGACATTTGCTGACTCTGACTTGCCATAATATTCGCCTGGGACTGAATGATACTCTGAAGAGCTTCCGAATCCTGTCGGGATTGAGATGAATACAAAGCTGAAGAAGTACAAGAGTCAATCTTCGATTGCAGGGAACCGACACCATAAATTCTTCCTTTTTTACGAGGAACGACCTGAAAAAGAAAATTTGATTGTAATTTATTATAAACATAATTAAAAACATTTACAACAATTTTAAAGACATACCTCAGTATAAATTTTGTTCTTCATGGCCGGAGAGACAGATGCAGTGCTCTCGGGATCATCACCATCAGAATTCTGAGTCAGCTCCTACATCCTGGAAGTGACGTCATTGTAGATCTTCTCCGATTTCCCGTCGACAAACGATCCATCCTGTCTCCGTTTCGTCTCTTCAAGAACCGCTAGCAAATCCGGAATCGCATCGCCTCCACGGTTCTCAACCTAAGTATATAAATAATTACTATCATATTTAATTAAAAAATTAAATAACTTTTTAAAAAACTTACTATCTTTCGTGCTCGGGCTTTAAACGAAAGCTGTCCAGAACGATGCTTATGATACCCGTCTCCATAAGGATTAGAGAGTCGGGCCGCTCGAGCATTACCGCTCTTAGTCTCACTCGCCGGATCCAACCAATACGCCACGAGGCCTTTCCAGACCTCAGGGGCATCGCATTGTCGCCCTCTTTTTTCCACTTGCTCTTCCATCGTCCCACCTAGTCACACATGCGACCCTTCAACTTGTCCTCAAACTCTTTGCGAACCAGCGATGTAATCGCAGAATCCCAGTGATAAGCTTGCTACAAAAAAAAGAAGTGTTATGTTGATAAAAATATAACAATAAAGACTTTGAAATAAATAAAATTTTAAAACTTACGGCAAATGTCTCAAACCACCGGTGACCCACAATTTTCTGAGTTTGTGTCCAATTAGCATGAAGTTCTTTGAAGTCTCTTTCGAAGATCGATCACACAATTTTCGGAGTTTGTGTCCAATTAGCATATTTTGGCCAAGTCCAACCTTGATTTGAAATTGTTTTTACTCTTGCTCGTTCCCTGCACATTCATAATCGTATTCATGACGTTATCAAAAAAAAATTTCTCGATGTGCATCACATCAAGGTTGTGCCATAACAGGTGATCTTTCCAATATGGAAGCTCCCAAAAGATACTCTTTTTGTGCCAATTATGACAACTCTCATATCCGTCATGCATGTTTGCCGAAGCGTGCCAATTGCCCCCATGTGTACATGTTTTTTGCGTACCATAATAATCAATCTTCTCTAACAAATCGTTTCCTGGCATATACACTGGGGGGGGAACACGCACAACTTTGTTCTTCTTGAATAGTTTTTTGTTCTTTCGGTAAGAATGATGCAAGGGAAGAAAGGGACGATGACAATCAAACCAGCATGGTTTCCTTCCATGCTTTAGTTGAAAAGCATCTGATCGATCCATGCAATATGGACAAGATAACCTTCCATGTGTGGTCCAGCCCGATAACATTCCGTACGCCGGGAAGTCACTAATGGTCCACAATAACACTGCCCGCATTTTGAAATTTCGTTGTTGTGAATAATCGAAAGTCCTTACACCTGTATACCACAATTGTTTCAACTCGTGAATCAAAGGTTGCAGAAATACATCAAAAGATCGCTTTGGATGCTTCGGACCCGGCACTAGAATACTCATAAACAAGAATTCTCATAAACAAGAATTCTCTTTGCATGTACATTTCCGGTGGAAGATTGTATGGCGTCAATATGACAGGCCATAGAGAATATTGTCTCCCAGACAAACCAAATGGACTAAAACCATCAGTGCATAAGCCAAGATAGACATTCCTACACTCGTTAGCAAAGTCAGAATGTACCGTCTTAAAGTGTTTCCACGTCTTTGCATCTGACGGATGCCTAACCTCCCCATCCTCTGTTGTATGTTATGCATGCCATCTCATTACCGCCGATGTCCTTTCTGATTGGTATAACCGTTTTAATCTATCAGTGATTGGCAAGTACCACATACGTTGGTATGGGACACGGGTCCTTCTAGTAGTTGGTTGATATCTCGGTTTCCTACAAAATCGACATTCCTGCAGCTTATCATCGTCTTTCCAAAAAATCATACAATTATCAATGCACACGTCAATCATTTCTGATGGTAACCCAAGACCCGCAACTAATTTCTGTATTTCGTAGTAACTCTCAGCGGAAAGATTATCTTCTGGCAAATACTCTTTAAATAATTAAGCCCATTCATCCATCAAATTCTCAGTTAGGCTATTATCACTTTTAATTGTCATTATCCTAGATGCCAGTGACTGTTTAGATAACCCCTCTCTACACCCCTCATAGATAGGTTGATTTGCAGAGTCTAACATATCATAAAACTGTTGTGCTTCAACGTTAGGTTCTTCCCTAGTATCATCAACAAATGCAGGAATAGATTCATGAAATGCATCTGTAACCATATCATGATACCTATTTTCTTGATGATACTCTTCATAATTTTCAAACATGTTTTCGCCGTAGTTATAATTAACATTATAACTTGGTTGATCAACACCATCACCCCTACTACTACTTCCTGCACCAAGACTAAAACCCTCTCCATATGAAAACTAGACATAATAGTTCGGCATAAATCCTGTATTATACAGATGCGTCTTCACAATATCAATTTCCAAATATTGAGTGTTCTTGCATGTTCTACAAGGACAGAATATGTTACCGTCACGCTTCACAAATGGGTTGTTAGTGGCCTAGTGGATGAATGCTCGCAACCCGACACAATACTCCTTTGTCACTTCCCTCGTCTCCGGATCTTTTCGATTATACATCTACTTTCGTAATGCATATACTTCATGCTCAGACACCATTTTTTTACTACACACTCAGATTCTGTATTTTTTTTCTCTCTCAAATGTTGAATAAGTGTTTGAATTGTTGTGAAACTCACAAAACCCGTCTGGCTATTTATAGAGATTGAAAAATTTGCGAGGGAATTGCTATGAAAAACTCTGATGGTATTGCTACGGAAACATATTTGCGACGGATTTGCTACAACAATGCTACGCAATTGCGACATATTTGCGTCGGAAAGGTTTCTCGCAAATTGTTAGGTACTTGTCATTTAAAACGTGCTCCACCTACTTTTTATCAACTCGACAAACCTCGCAAATGCGTCGCAAATTAGCTACTAATATATATCATCGCAATCTCATCGCAAATTTGCTATGGAATTGCGAGGGACTAACCTGATCATCGCAGATTCGTCGCAAGATGTCTCGCAAATCCATCGCAAATTTGCGACTGACAATATCGTCGCAATTTTGTGACTGTATTTATTTCCGTCGCAATGTCATCGTGAATTCATCGCTTATTCGTCGCAATTTGCGACAGTCCTTAGCCATCGCAAATTTCCATCGCAACTCGACAGTTTTCTTGTAGTGTTTTTGTTATAGCTTTAACATCTCTAAATATCAACATAACACTATAAACAAAATATTCTAGTACCTGAAATTCAAATCATAAATAAATCTTTGTCAAATTCTCATCATTTCTTTATTTATTTTTTCTATTATTTTTGACAAATCATAAATAATCTGATTTTTTTTTTCCAAACAGTAATATAGCAGCAAATTCTCTCTTGCCAAAAAAGTTTTTTTTTGGTCATGTTTTGATCAATGTCATTTGTGAATGATTAAATAAGAACAGTAAAATATAGCATTTCAATAATGAATAAGTGGGGTTGCATGAAAAAACAAATGTAAAAGATTTTGATTATGAGTCTTACAGATTAACCAAAACATAGGTATTTGTCGAAAATACAAGAACGAGAGCTTGAGATCAAAGGGTTTTACATCATTTACGTTTATATATTTTATATTAGACATTAATTCCTAAAAGTGATGACACATGAGCACGTGAGGTGGTGACTCATTTGCACATGGAATAGTGACACTTTGACATGTGGGTTTTGGATCTCAATTATGACATATGGTTGAGATGAGTTGGGATAAAGAAGATCTACGAATGATGAAAATGAGCACTAAAGGATATTAGTGTTAATAATATATGTTTTGTATTGTTTTTTGTATTAGTGAGTTGTGTGAAGTTTTTTTTTATATATACGAGTGTATGAAGGTTTGTTTCATATCACCATTGTAAACACTAAGAAGCTTATGTGCTTAAGAGTGTGAGTGATTTGTTTTGAGAGAGTTTCAAATCTATAAGAAGAGTTGTTCTTATATTTCTCTTGTCTTTAAACACTTCAAAGATTTCATTTGGTATCAGAGCTTGAGAGATTGAGAGAGATCGTGTGAAGTTCTTGATTCATTTGGAAGACAAAGATGGAAGGAGCTGTAGTTGTGCCACAACGCACAAAGGAAGTTGGCTCAACCTCAATACAATGTCCAATGCTTACCACCACCAACTACACCGTATGGTCGATGCGGATGAAGGTCACACTTCGGTGTCACAAGATTTGGGAGGTGATTGAACCGGGATCGGATGATGAAGACAAGAACAACTTAGCTACAGCTTTGTTATTTCAATCCATACCGGAAAATCTAATCCTACAAATCGGAAATCACAACAAGGCAAAAGACATGTGGCAGGCGATTAAAAGTCGATATTTAGGAGCGGATCGAGTGAGAGAAGCTCGCCTTCAAACGATTGCCTCTGAGTTTGAGAGGCTAACTATGAAGGAGACAGAGAATATCGATGACTTTGCTGGAAGAATGTCAAGCATAGCCTCAAGATCGATGGCTTTGGGACAAAGTATTGAAGAACACAAGTTGGTAAAGAAGTTTCTAAACGGTGTGCCTAGAAACAAGTACATCCAACTTGTTGCATCTTTAGAACAAGTCTTGGATCTCAAGACTACGAGCTTTGAAGATATTGTTGGGAGATTAAAAGCATACGAAGAACGTATAAGAGAAGAAAGTCACAACAACGAAAAGGGAAGACTCTTATTCACTTCGTATAGTACTCAAAACTCACGTGGAGGCTTCAGTGGCTTTCAAGGAAGAGGACATGGGAGTCATGGACGAGGTCGAGGAAGAGGACGCTTTAACTCGCAATAACAATCAAACAACAAAACGGAGCAAGATCGACCCAATGAAAAAGCAAAGAAAGATCGATCAAGCTCATTTGTTGGCGATGTGACAAACCGGTCACTGCGTCATCATGTCGTGGAAAGCTCAACGTGACCAAGAAACCAACTTAGTAGAGACTGAGGAAGCCGATGCAGTACTCTACACACATGAAGTTGTTTTCTTGAATGAGAAAAATATTGTACCAAGAAAATTTGAGGAGGAGAAAGACGAGCCAAGTATTTGGTACTTGGACAATGGAGCTTCAAATCATATGACGGGGAATAAATCTTATTTTTCGGAGCTGAATGAAAACATCAAAGGAAGGTGAAGTTTGGTGATGAATCATGTATCGACATCAAGGAAAGGCTCGATAATATTTCAAGCGAAGACCGGAGAACAAGGTTAATTACGGATATCTATTGATTCGGATCTTAAGAGCAATATCATTAGTCTTGACATGACTGGCCTGAAGCGGTTCGATGTGAGACTGAAGGAGGAATTATCTCACCATGCATGATCATGAAGGAAAGCTCTTGATGAAGGTACTTTGAACTCCTAACCGAATGTACAAAATTCGTTTGCCTATTGAATGCCTATTTGCTTGCGCCAAGCTGGATGATGAACATGGCGTGAGATTGGGGCATGTTAACTTTGATTCCATGAGGGTGATGTCTAAGAAGGAGATGGTTCGTGGCTTGCCTAGATTTGGAGAAGAGAAAAATTTGCGAATGTTGTCTTGTTGGTAAACAAACACGTTTTTCATTCCCACAAGCAACAAAGTTTCGATCATCTCAAGATTGAAGTTGATACATGGAGATCTATGCGGTATCACCCATCAACCACTGCAAATAATCGGTACATATTTGTGTTGATGATTTTCAAGGTACATGTGACTATCTTGTTAAAGGAGAAGAGTGAAGCTTTTGATAAGTTCAAAGTTCAAAACCTTGGTAGAAAGTGAGGAGAGAAAATAAAAATGTTTCGAACCGATGGGGAGAGTTTACTTATCGAGTTCCAAACATTTTGTGAAGACAATGGGATCTCTACAGACAACTCACGGCTCCTTATACAAACGGTGTGTTGAGAGGCGGAATCGAACCTTGATGGAGATGACTCGGTATGCTCAAGACAATGGAGATTCCAAATTTTATGTGGGAGAAACGGTGAGACATGCTACTTACTTAATCGATAGAGTAACCACGAAGGCGTTAAATGATCAAACACCGTGCGAGTTGTTCAAGGGTAATAAACCAAACCTTGAGCATCTAGAATCTTTGGGTGTAATGCATGCAAGTGGAGACAATCAACATGAAGAAGCTTGATGATCGGTCGTCCTCTGAGTATCTTGGGGCGGAACCTTCTGGTTCCAAAGCTATGGTCTCTACATCCACAGCGAAGAAGATCCATGTAAGTCGTGATGTGATCTTTAATGAGTCAATTGGTTGGAAATGGATTGGCTCAAAGGAAGGAGGAGATGGAAATCCGGCATATGTTTGCTATGGAGTTGGGAGCATGACAATGGAGCCATTAACCGAAGGAGAGTCTAATGGAGAAAGCGGAGGAGTTGCTAGAACACATGACGGACTGTTCAGCAGCATGCGATCGATCAGCAACCACGATCGATCGATCAGGCACTGAGATCGATCGATCAAGCCAAGAACGTCGATCCAGGACAGACGATCGTCGACATCCATGATCGATCGATCCCAAACAAGAGATTGCTTGGAACACATGATGGGCTGTTCCAACAACTAAACCCATCCTAAGGAAATCTATCCGAGAGAAATGTAAGCCTAAACATCTTGAAGATTATGTTTTGTTGGCTTATATAGAAGGAGAAGAGTTGCTCTTAAGCATCAATGGAGAGCCAAACTCTTATCAAGAAGCCGAAGACTCAAAGGTGGATGG
The DNA here is from genome assembly GCA_018361395.1 of Boechera stricta. NCBI lineage: Eukaryota > Viridiplantae > Streptophyta > Magnoliopsida > Brassicales > Brassicaceae > Boechera > Boechera stricta. The sequence goes on from CM031541.1 coordinate 7,674,182, forward strand.
AAGCCATGAAATCCGAGATAGAGTCTATCAACAAAAACAAAACGTGGGAGCTAGTAGACAAACCAGTCGCTCTAAGCCCATTGGAGTAAAGTGGGTATACAAGATCAAGAGAATATTAACAAACACAAAGCCCGACTGAGGATATATTCATGGAGTTGATTTAGATGATCTTTGCACCGTCGCAAAACCATTCTGTTTCTGTTTCTGTTTGCTCTAGCCGCAACTAGTGGATGGGAAATCCACCATCTTGATGTTAAAACCGCGTTTCTACATTGAGAGTTGAAGGAGACGGTCCATGTTTACCAAGTTTAGCTATAAAGGCGTTTACAAACTTTATTAAAGACAAGCTCCAAGAGCTTGGAACACCAAACTTAATAAGATCTTGAAGAGTATGAAGTTTGACAAGTGTTCAAGGAACAATCCGTGTATGAAGAAGGAGAATGATCAGAGATCTCATTGTGGCTGTTTATGTTGATTTGTTAGTGACAGGAACAACCTAAAGATCATAGAATTCAAGCAAGGAATGTCAAAAGTTTGAAATGTCTAATCTTGGTAAGCTAACATATTATCTTGGGATTGAAGTGTGTGGAATAACTCTAAAGCGAGAGTTATGCGAAAGATAATCAAAGTGGCATGGAATCATGAACTTATATTCCCATGATCAAGTCTTGATATGCTCAAATTAATACCTATAATGATACTAAAGCAGTTGCTGCATTAAAGTTAGGGTCGAACACGAGAACTCAAGAAAACTCACGCGATAGATAAAAGATGCGATTGTCTTTAAGCAACAATAATTGATTGGAAAACAAATGATTGAATTAAACTTAGGTCGATTGATATGGAAGGAAACTCAGGAAATTCTCAGGAAATCAATGATAAATAACAATTAATCAGTTAAAGTTCAATTCAATTAAGCGTTCTTGAACTCAAACACGAAAATATAGTTAACCATGTCGTTCGAAAACTAACTAAATCTAAAATCTAGAATTCCAAATCTCTTTGCAAATCCTACACATTAAACCAGCAATTATTCAAGTTTGATATGTTCACAATTCGATTAAACCAAATTTCGCAGATAATCGAATCGCTTCACCCTAGTTTTATCGATACTCAATGCACTCAGTGCCTAATCGACAATCTAAGTTCTATGTTCTAGGTGATCAGTGAAGAAATAGCTTTGAGAACAACCTATGGTGAAGAACTACTCAGTTATGAACCCTAACAAATCAATATCATCATAAATCGAGAAATCCATATGAGAAAACCCTCGAACCTAAAATGAGACTACTCGCATACGATGATGAAAACAAGACATAACGAATAGATCATGAAATTAAATATAACAAAAGAATAAAAACAAGGGTTCGGATCTTTTCTATGATGAACAAAGTCTTGGATCCGTCTCCTCACAAAAGCTTTCAAGTAAATGGTTCAAGAATAAGAGTAAAGTCGCCTCCTGACCAAGACTAAAAACTTGTTAAATAGGTCTAAAACACGAGCTGGGTCTCTTTGTAAATAAGGGAAAGTATTGGGCTTCTTTATGGTGAAAATCTCTTCTTGGATATCTCTATCTCGCACGCCAGACGATCGATACCGGATGGTGTCGATCGATACCAGTCAAAACGGGTACTTTCTTCGGTTTGCTCCAAAGGCTCCAAATGGTTCCAAAATCTCCATTTCGTCCCAAACGTGCTAAGACCTGAAAAGACTCCTAACGATACAAAAACACTAGAAAGACTCGATAAAACAACTTATATCATGGCTAAAAAGGTAAAAACCATGATATATCAACTCCCCAGACTTAGCCTTTTGCTTGCCCTCAAGCAAAACAGAAAACTGTTAGAGAAAGAGGTTTCAAAAACCAGACCTGACTGCTACCGAAATCGCCAGAATGACCTCTTTTCCCAAGCGCCCACTGCCTCGATCAGCCTGCATCTAACCACCATGTATTCTCCGTGGAACCCCAACTTCCCAAGACTTCACTTATTATCTCACACCAATATTCATCTAAGCCTCATCGCCAGCTTATCGCGCAATCGTTGTTCAAGAACTTTCTAGATTCTTGCCCATACAATATCATAGCCAAAGAACCATTTATTCAACAACATTTATCGCTTTCTCCGGTATTCTTTATCTCCCTGACTTATTTCATAATCAGTTCTCATTAGATTTCAACAAGCAGTTTATCTGAACAAGATACACAAATCAAGGTCCAAACGCGAGTATTGATAGTGTTTGCTACCGAATCCCCTGCCTTACCCTCTCAATGTATCAAAAGTCTTAGTGAATAATGGGGTCATAGGAAATTTTCCTACCCCTCACTTCAGCCTCGGTGATCATTCCTTATCCAAGTAGAATAATGGGGTCATGAAATTTTCCTACCCCTCTACTCGGAAATCATTTCATCTTTTATATAGATTTTACTGCTTTTAACGCAAATATGTATCCAACAATTTTCACGAGATATACCACAATTTTCAAGTGATATGCTCAAATTAATACCCTATAATGATACTAAAGCAGTTGCTGCGGTAAAGTTAGGGTCGAACACGAGAACTCAAGAAAACTCACGCGATAGATAAAAGATGCAGATTGTATGAAGAAACAATAATTGATTGGAAAACAAATGATGAATTAAACTTAGTCGATTGATATGGAAGGAAACAGGCTCAGGGAAATTCTCAGGAAATCAATGATAAATAACAATTAATCAGTTAAAGTCAATTAAGTGCCGTTCGAACTCAAACACGAAAAATATAGCTTAACCTGCTAAGAAAACTAACTAAATCTAAAATCTAGAATTCCAAATCTCTTTGCAAATTCTACACATTAAACCAGTAATTGTCTAAGTTGATATGTTCACAATTCGATTAAACCAAATCTCTTTTAGATAATCGAATTGCTCACCCTAGGTTTTATCATTACTCAATTGCACCGTGCCTAATCGATTAATCTAAGTTCTATGTTCTAGGTGATCAGATTAGAAATAGCTTTGAGAACAACCATGGTGAAGAACTACTCAGTTATGAACCCTAACAAATCAATCATCATAAATCGAGAGATCCATATGAGAAAACCCTGAACCTAAAATGAGACTACTCAGATACGATGATGAAACAAATAACATAACTGAATCAGATCATGAAACACGAATGGCCTCTTTGTAAATAAGAAAGTATTGGGCTTCTTATGGTGAAAATTCTCTTCCTTGGATATCGATATGTTCAAATTAATACCCTAAAAGTACTAAAGCAGCTTCTGTGAGATATCGTGGTCGAACACAAGAACTCAAGAAAATTCACAATAAATAACTTAGTGAGGATTAAGCTAAGCAAATCACAGTTAAACAGTAAAAATATGGTGATCGAAATAGGATTGTTTTAATTCAATTCAGGAAGGATTAGGCTCAGGGGTAACTCTCGGAAATCAATGATAAACAACAATTAATCAATTAAGGTTCAATTCATTAGCGCCGTTCTTGAACTCAACGAAAGTATAGTTAGCAGAGCGTGATTGCGAGCAAGTCAAAAATCAATTCAAATCTCTGCGAAATCCTACAGTAAACCAGCGATCAATTGAAGTTTGATATGTTCAAATTCGATTAAACCAAATCTCTTTTGCGGATAATCAATTGCTCACTAGGTTTTATCAGTTACTCAATTACTGCTTTAATATAATCTGAGTTCTAGGTTATTTACAAGTGATCGGTTAGAAATAGCTTTGAAACAACTATGGTGAAGAAGCTATTGAGATTTTGAACCACTAACAAATCGATCATCATAAATCGAGAGAAATCCATATAGAGAAAACCGAACCTAAAATGAGACTACTCGGACATGATAGATGAAACAAATAACATAACTGAATAGATCATGAAATTAAATATAAAAGGAGAATAGAAACAGGGTTAGGGATCTTCATGATGAGCAGTCTTGATCCGTCTCCTCATAAGCTCTCAAAGTCAAGTCTCGAGAATAATGGTGAAAAGTAAAAGTCCCTAACTAAGATTAAGAGTTTGCTTAAATAGGTCTAAAACACAGTGGGCTTCTTTGTAAATAAAAGAAATTGGGCTTCTTTTGGCGAGAATTCTGTCACTTGGATTTCTATCTCGCGTCGTTCGTCGGTATCGTCGATACCAGGATGGTGTCGATCGATACTCTCTTCAACTCGGTATCGATCGATACCAGGATGGTGTCGTCGATACTCAAAAGCTACTTTCTTGGTTTGCTCCAAAAGACTCAAATGGTTCCAAAATCTCCAATTTCGTCCCAAACTTTAAGACCAGAAAAGACTCCAGAGCGATACAAAAACACTAGAAAGACTTCGATAAAACAACTTATATCATGGCTAAAAGCGGGTAAAACCATGATATATCATCAAAGCATGATGGGTTCCTTAGCGAGATATGAATGATGAATCAACTCTAAGAAACAATAACGCGTAGATGAAGTGCAAATTTGGTAAAACTTGAAGAACCTTGCTGGAGACATGAGTGTTTTCTAGCTGGCTGGTTATCCCTTGGATTTTTATTAGTCGATGAAACTAATCCTGTAACGTGGTCCTCAAAAGCAAATCAGAACAACAAATTCAAGCAAAGACAGATCTTGTGGTTTTGACTCGATAAAAATATATAAATAAGAAAACAAAAGTCAATGTTGTACCTCCCAGACTTAACAACAACATGTCCCCGGTGTTTATCAAGAGAGAAGGTGAAAGAAATCAAAGGACAAAAGCGAAATAGGTCGAAACAAGAGGTGTTACCATAGAGGTGGTGTCGATCGATACCAAGGTGGTGTCGTCGTCTGAACTAATCACTGGCACGACTGATTAGACACAACAAAACACAAACAAAAACTCATATTTATGACTTACCAGTGGGTTGCCTCCCATGCGCTTGTTTAATGTCACGAGCTTGACTTTGGCTAAGATATCAGTCGGGCAAGGTGGAGGACTCACTCAGAAATAAGCTCCTGACAGACATCTCAGCACAAAGTTTTGCTCATCATATCCTCTTCTTTCTCTTTCATCTCGTGGGAGAACTCAGCCTTAGAGAGAAGGTTTGAGGTTCCCTTGCACTTCACCTTATATTCGATCGAATCTCCATCACCTTCGAGGAATCGAGTGAGTGCAATTAGTTGATCTTCTTGCTAAATCGCCTTCCTCTTTGTTGCCTTGGTCTTCTCCACTTTCTTGGGGTGTTGGTTCATTTGAAACATCTGCGACTTTTGGTTCATCATAAGACTCATCGAGCGGATCGATCATCGAGTCTCGCCGAGGCAATGGTGATCTTGTGAGACATGAGGTGCTCCTCGAAGGAATGACATCGTAGAAGGCGTCTCCGTCAATGCGAAGAGATTCTCTTGTTATGCGTGTCCATGATCGGCGACAGTAGCCATAAATGGTCTTCCCAAAATCAAAGGCACCTTGGATCCTTGGCTCATCTCCACAACTGAAAATCAGTAGGAATCAGACAATCTCTATTTTAACGAAATCAAGAATTGTAGCGTAAGGGAGTGAGCTAGAAGAATCAGCGTATGTGAAGCGTGTTAGGAGATCTCATATCAGGCTTTCAATCTCTTGATAAGCCTCGACATGGCGTTGACACTAGACCACGAGTCAACGAGATACTCATGAAGTTTACTCAGAGATGGAGCATGGAACTGAAATTTCCTGGAGTCTTCCCTCTTTGTCAACTGTCTCAGCGGTGGTGGTGTATCGACAGGGAGGTCCTAACCATTTTTTTAATGGCTTTTGCCGGCATTGCTCCTCTCTTGTCGGCTTGGGAGAACAGGGTAAGGTAGCTTTGGTTTGTATAGTTCCTCAACCATCTCTGTCCTTTTCTCGTTATTGATTCAGCTGCGAGGTATGTTGATACGGATGAGTGTCGATCGATATTGGAGTTTTGTATCGTTCTGCGAGGTTGGTGTCGATGCGGGTAGAGTGTCGATCGTGCAGCGTGGAATGTCAAATTCTTATCTTCATCTTCAGCAACCTTGAATCTACAGCAGGTCTAGGGAAGTATCGATCGATACCAGGAGGTATCGGTTGATACTAGTATCGAATCTGGTTTCACGAAAATGTAAATCCTGGCGCTGAGGTGATTGCATTGACATGTCCATGCTGTGGTTGAACTATCTTTCCCTTGACAGCTGCTGATGTCTGAGCTATTTGATTTTCAGCATCTTCGATGGATTTCGAGGCGTCGATTCTCCATTCAGATCGATGTATAAATTATCGCTTTATTGAAATCCACAGTCATCTTTTGTTGACCCTGCAGAATTTGTTCCAAGAGGATCTCCGTCTTACTCTCTGTAGACCTCGGAGAATGCGGTTGGWAAGCTGAATTACCGTATTGGCGAGTGAAATCGCTGCCTTGGAGAGGTTTCTGGGGGTATTGAGTTGCCAAAACCAGATTGGTGTCCTCCGAACTTGTAGCCACCTTGCTGATTGTTGTTGTTGTACCCAAATCGCTGACTCTGAAAACCAGAACCACGTAGTTAACATCCCTCACTTCGTCCTCAATATTCTCAATTTCCTCAGCACAGTGCACAGCTCTCGTCGATTTCCTGACCAATATRTTGTGCATTGTGTCCAGTTTGGCCTGAACCTCAGCAATCTGCGAACCGTCAGYAACACTAGCGAGCCTTTTCCGCTCGAAATCAGCATTCTTGGTGCTATTGCTAGACGCCAAGTTCTCAATCAGCTTCACATCGGTTGGAATCCTAGTGTTGAAGTTCCGTTGCTTGCGAATCCGATGCCATCGATACGCCATCAATCCCTCGTAAAAGATCGAGCATGAACTTGAAAGAAACCGTGATGCGGACAGTTCCGGTAGATCTCACCGCACTCCAAGCAGCCTTGAGTGCTTCTGTTGGACCCTGAGAAAATTGAGAGATCTTGTTCCTGAGCTCCTCCGATCTCGCATCATCATAGAAATTGTTCAGGAATACGTTCTTGGTCTCGTTCCAAGTAGCGAGAGATCCGGGAGGTGCGGTGCTAGCCGCAAGCTGCTCTCCTACCAAGAGAGTATGGAAAGAGCTTACAAAAGAGGTATTCCTGGTACTCCATTGTACTTCATACTGGTGACCAAGTCCTCGAATTTCTCGATGTGATCCATAGGGTGCTCATGAGAGAGACCGGTGAAGGGGTGCTGTCCAACAAGAGCGAAGTAAGCAGGTTTCAGCTCAAAGTCATTCCTCTGGAAAGTCGAATACGGATCGCGCACGATTTGCATAGAATTGATGCGGTTGTACGCCAAGCGTCCGTTCAGCCTCAGCGTGAGGTTGACRTCCACCTTCCTCATCATACATCAAACCATGTGGAAGATCCATCTCAACGTAGTCCTCGTTGCCCGAATTGGTGCTCGCTCGCTGCTCGTGTTGGAGAGATTGATCAGTGGTGGTCCTTCTTCTCTCGGTAGCACGCTGATGCATACACCTGAAAATCTAAAGCGAGAAAATAAGTAACCAAAATTCAAAACAGACATTCAGTGTCGATCGATACTCATTGGTATCGATCGACGGCGACGACTTCAACAAAATCGACAACTAAAATTCTAAAGGTGAATTTTTAGAGTCCCCGTAACGGCCAAATTTGATATGCTCAAATTAATACCCTATAATGATACTGTTAGCGCAAGTAAGAAAGTTGGTCGAACACAAGAACTCAAGAAAACTCACGCAATAGATGAAAAGATGCGTGTAAGCAAACAAATGATTGATGAGAAACAAATGATCGAATTAAACTTAGGTTGAATTTGTATAGGGAAACTAGGCTCAGGGAAATTCTCAGGAAATCAATGATAAACAAATATTAATCAATTAAGTTCAATTCAAGCCGTTTCGAACTCAAAACGAAGTTTCAAATCTATAAGAAGAGTTGGTCTTATATTTCTCTGTCAAACACTTCAAAGATTTCATTTGGTATAAGAGCTGAGAGATTGAGAGAGATCGTGTGAAGTTCTAGATTCATTTTGGAAGACAAAGAGGAAAGAAGTGCCTCAACCTCAATACAATGTCCAATGCTTACCACCACCTACTACACAATCGTATGGTCGATGCGGATGAAGGTCACACTCGTGTTTTGGGAGGTGATTAAATCGGATGATGAAGACAAGAACAACTTAGCTACAGCTTTGTTATTTCAATCCATACCGGAAAATCTAATCCTACAAATCGGAAATCACAACAAGGCAAAAGACATGTGGCAAAAGTCGATATTAGAGCGGATCGAGTGAGAGAAGCTCGCCTTCAAACGATTGCCTCTGAGTTTGAGAGGCTAACTATGAAGGAGACAGAGAATATCGATGACTTTGCTGGAAGAATGTCAAGCGCCTCAAGATCGATGGCTTTGGGACAAAGTATTGAAGCAACAGTTTAAAGAAGTTTCTAAACGGTGTGCCTAGAAACAAGTACATCCAACTTGTTGATCTTTGAACAAGTCTTGGAAGACTGCTTTGAAGATATTGTTGGGAGATTAAAAGCATAGGAAGAACGAGTAAGAGAAGAAAGTCACGACAACGAAATGGGAAGACTCTTATTCACTTCGTATAGTACTCAAAACTCACGTGGAGGCTTCAGTGGCTTTCAAGGAAGAGGACATGGGAGTCATGGACGAGGTCGAGGAAGAGGACGCTTTAACTAATAACAACAAACAGCAAGATCACCCAATGAAAAGCAAAGAAAGATCGATCGAAGCTCATTTTGTCAAATCAAATCATGTCGTGGGAAAGCTCAAGCGTGACCAAGAAACCAACTTAGTAGAGACGAGGAAGCCGATGCAGTTCTACACATGAAGTTGTTTTCAATGAGAGAAAAATATCGTATCAAGAAAATTTGAGGAGGAGAAAGACGGTATTTGGTACTTGGACAATGGAGCTTCAAATCATATGACGGGAATAAATCTTATTTTTCTGAGCTGAATGAAAACATCAAAGGGAAGGTGAAGTTTGGTGATGAATCATGTATCGACATCAAAGGAAAAGGCTCAATAATATTTCAAGCGAAGACGGAGAACAAAGGTTAATTACGGATATCTATTGATTCCGGATCTTAAAGCAATATCATTAGTCTTCCAAACTGAAGCCGGTTCGATGTGAGACTGAAGGAGAATTATCTCACCATGCATGATCATGAAGGAAAGTTTCGATGAAGGTATCGAACTCCTAACCGAATGTACAAAATTGCTTGCCTATTGAATGCCTATTTGCTCGCCGCCAAGCTGATGATGAGACATGGCGCTGGCATGCGAGATCGGGGCATGTTAACTTTGATTCCATGAGGGTGATGTCTGAAGGAGATGGTTCGTGGCTTGCCTAGATTTGGGAAAGAGAAAGAATTTGCGAATGTCTTGTTGGTAAACAAACACTTTTTCATTCCACAAGCAACAAAGTTTCGATCATCTCAAAGATCAAGTTCGATACATGGAGATCTATGCGGCCCTATCACACCATCAACCACTGCAAATAATCGGTACATATTTGTGTTGATTGATGATTTTTCAAGGTACATGTGGACTATCTTGTTAAAGGAGATGGAAATCCGGGTATGTTTGCTATGGAGTTGGGGAAAAGCATAGACAATGGAGCCAGTCCATACATAACCAAGGAGTCAATGGAGAAACGGAGGAGTTGCTAGAACACATGACGGACTGTTCCAGCAACCGCGATCGATCGATYAGCAACCACGATCGATCGATCAGGCACCCAGGATCGATCGATCAAGCCAAGAACGATCGATCCCAGACAGGAACGATCGATCAGACATCCATGATCGATCGATCCCGAAACACAGAGAAGTTGCTGGAACACATGATGGGCTGTTCCAACAACTAGACAAACCCATCCTAAGGAAATCTATCCGAGAGAAATGTAAGCCTAAACGTCTTGAAGATTATGTTTTGTTGGCTTATATAGAAGGAGAAGAGTTGCTCTTAAGCATCAATGGAGAGCCAAACTCTTATCAAGAAGCCGAAGACTCAAAGGAGTGGATGGAAGCCATGAAATCCGAGATAGAGTCTATCAACAAAAACAAAACGTGGGGAGTAGACAAACCAGTCAACCTAAGCCCATTGGAGTAAAGTGGGTGTACAAGATCAAGAGTAATGCTGATGGAAGTATTAACAAACACAAAGCCCGACTTGTAGAAAGGATATATTCAAAAACATGGAGTTGATTTCGAAGTCTGCACCGGTCGCACACCTCAAACTATTCTGCTTTCTGTTTCGTTGCTCTAGCAACAGTGGATGGGAAATCCACCATCTTGATGTTAAAACCGTACATTGAGTTGAAGGAGACGGTCCATGTTTACCAACCGGACGGTTTTATAAAGAAGGGAGGAACATAAAGTTTACAAACTTTATAAGGCGCCAGACGGTCAAGACAAGTCCAAGAGCTTGGAACACCAAGCTTAATAGATCTTGAAGAGTATGAAGTTTGCAAGTTCCAAGGAACAACCGTAAGAAGGAGAATGATCAAGATCTCATGGGTTTGTTGATGATTTGTCGGATGAACAACACTAAAGATCATACAAGAATTCAAGCAAGGAATGTCAAGTAAGTTTGAAATGTCTAATCTTGGTAAGCTAACATATTATCTTGGGATTGAAGTGTCACAAAGCGACAATGGAATAACTCTAAAGCAAGAGAGTTATGCCGAAAAGATAATCAAAGAAGCTGGCATGGAATCATGCAACCGAGCTTATATTCCCATGGAGTCAAGTCTTGATATGCTCAAATTAATACCCTATAATGATACTAAAGCAGTTGCTGCATTAAAGTTAGGGGTCGAACACGAGAACTCAAGAAAACTCACGCGATAGATAAAAGATGCAGATTGTAAGCGAAAACAATAATCGATCGAAAACAAATGATGAATTAAACTTAGGTCGATTGATATGGAAGGAAACAGCTCAGGAAATTCTCAGGAAATCAATGATAAATAACAATTAATCAGTTAAAGTTCAATTCACTAAGCGCTGCTTCTGAACTCAAACACGAAAATATAGTTAACCAACTGTCGCGAAAAACTAACTAAATCTAAAATCTAGAATTCCAAATCTCTTGCAAATCCTACACATTAAAACTAGTATTGTTCAAGTTGATATGTTCACAATTCGATTAAACCAAATCTCTTTGCATAATAATTGCTCATAGGTTTTATCAGATTTCTACTGCACTATCGTGCCTAATCGATTAATCAAGTTCTATGTTCTGTGATCGACAGAAATAGCTTTGATAACAACCTGGTGAAGAACACTCAGTTTAACCCTAACAAATCAATCATCATAAATCGAAATCCATATGAGAAAACCCTGAACCTAAAAATGGACATGCCTGCATGATTAATGAAAACAAGACATAACATGTATCATGAAATTAAATATAACAAAAGAATAAAAACAATGGTTCGAGATCTTTTCTATGATAACAAAAGTCTTGGATCCGTCTCCCCTCACAAAAGCTTTCAAAGTAAAGTGGTGGTTCAAGGAATCAAGTTTTAAGTAAAGTCCGCCCTGACCTAATGACAAAAAACTTGCTTAAATAAAGTCTAAAAACACGAGCTTCTCTTTGTAAATAAGGGAAAGATTGGGCTTATTTTTGGTGAAAGTTCTCTTTCGATATCTCTATCTCTCACGCTACGTATCGATCGATACTGATGGTGTCGATCGATACTCAGGCTTCAAAACTTTCTTCTCTTGTTCCAAAGGCCAAATGGTTCCAAAATCTTAATTTCGTCCCAAACGCAAGACCTAAAAGACTCTAGAACGATACAAAAACACTAGAAAGACTCGATAAAACAACTTATATCATGGCTAAAATGGTAAAAACCATGATATATCAAGTCTAAAGTCAACAAGGCTGAAGGTGAAGAAGTAGATGCCACAAACTACCGAAAAGATTGTCGGTGCTGAGATATTGCACAAGATCCGATCTTTCTATGCCGGTGAGCTGGTATATATAAAGTCCTTAAATCTCACATGGAGCAGCAATGAAGCATATCTTGAGGTACTGCAAGGAACTAAGAGCTAGTGGTCTTAACTTTAAGAGAAAAGGAGACAAGAAGTTTGTTTGCTATATGACAAAACCAAGCAGATGGGAAGAGCACGGCTGGTCACATTTTCTACTTTGGAATGTCTCCCATTACAGCTACCCACGGTGGCTTTATCATCATGTGAATCGAGTTATGGCAGCAACGACCGCACGTCAAGCCATATGGCTTCAAGACCTTCTACACGAAATAACGGATGGAAACAAGAGAGCGCCACTTTGCTTGTTGACAACAAATCGGCAATAGCTCCTCACGAAGAACTGGTCTTTCATGGAAGGAGCAAACACATTCAAAAGGTACCATTTCATTCGAGAATGTGGTTAATGAACAAGTAATGTCGAACACGCCTAGACGAAGCAACTGCGATATTCTAACCAAGCCTCTCATGGATCAAATTTCATGAAATGAGAAGCTTAGTCGAGTTCAAGATCTTCTTAATTCAAGAATTAAGTGGGGACAATATTGTACATTAATTCCTAAAAGTAATCACATTACGAAAGACGCTGGTGCCTGACTCATTGCATACCAATAAATATGACTGACACTGCTTTTGATCTCATTACGATACATTGGAGGTGATAAAAGAAGATCTACTTAACGATTTGAAAACGGAAGCAAAGGATGTTAGTGTTAATAATATATGTTTTGTATTGTTTTTGTATTATGAGTTGTGTGAAGTTTTTCATATATACGACAGTAAAGCGGTTTGTTTTCATATCACCATTGTAAACACTAAGAAGCTTATGTGCTTAAGAGTGTGAGTGATTTGTTTTGAGAGAATTTCAAATCTATAAGAAGAGTTGTTCTTCCTTTAAACACTTCAAAGATTTCATTTTAAAGGTCTAGTAGAACTGCACAATTATTTATTCAACTTGGTTTATAACTTTTATAAAAAAAACCTGGTTTAAAACTTGATTAATTAGTTGGTTTAGTTGTTTTTTATTTTATTGGTAGTTTTGTTAATAACTTAAGGTAATTGAATTAGTAGACGAAATCTATTAATTTTTTTTTTAAGTGATTATTCTGGTAAAAAGGAAAATATTTTTCGGTTCTAGTCTAAAAGTTAACTTTATGAAAATGGAAAGACGTTTGAGAAAATAAGATTTCAAGATTGGCTCTAGTGAGTGTTTAGATTTAAGTTAATCAATACAAAAAAAAAAGAGTTTGTAGACACTTACCCTCTTGTTTGGGCGACTAAGAAAAGAGTAGTTTTTAATTAATGGGTGGTTTAAACAAAAAGTAGAAATGAAATAAAAATGTTGAATTGATTAATTACGAAATCGTAGCCACATATCTTTGAGTTGTGGAGAGATAAGAAAAACATAAATTGTTATCGTTACTATTTATATCAGGGCCATTTTAAATTTATTTGTAGACCTTCTTTTAAAAAATTACTAAATGTATATTTTAGAAGAGATAAAACAATTTAAATTTAAAACAAAATTATAGGTCCACTTGTTTGTATATTTAAAATTATAAAAAAAATTAAGACCCGTCATAGATCCAATCTTGTATACATATTTAAATTCTTTTAAATAAATTTTATTTTATTTTATTTCAGACTCTGTTTGACAGCTCTACAGATTGAAAAACTGTCATGACTTATCTATTAATAGCTCAAATAAAAAATTATTAAAATTATTAAGAGTATAAGTATAATTTAACAAGGAAAAACGAAAAATCAAAACAAAAGTGATGTTGCAAAATTTCAAATAATTATTTGAGTTAATACTACAAAATGTCCCTAAATTTTTCACAAAATAAATTCTCACAAAATAAATTTCTCATCTTCACACTTTACAAAGTAAATAGCAATATGAAGATGAAAAAAAAATAAAAATAAAACAACAACAAAGAAAATGGCATGAAATGTAATTAAATACAGCTTTAAGGATTTTTTCGTTTTACAATAGGCTGAAAAAGCGAGAACGAAAGAAAAGGCAGAGTCATATCTTTGGTCGTCACAAGCCATGGCTTCTCTTCTCAGGCCAATTCCAGTACTCTCTACAACACCTCATGAGCTCACTCGCTCTCATCTTCACACTTATATATCTTTCCCATTCAAAATCTCAACTCAAAGAAACCCACAAAATCAACTTCTCAATCTATGTTGTTCGTCATCAACACCGTCACAGCAAAAGACCTCTCAGAGGAAGAGAACAAGGTACAGGAAACAATACCCAGGAGAAAGCGTAGGGATAACTGAGGAAATGAGATTCGTAGCCATGAGATTACGCAATGTTAATGGAAAAAAATTGGATCTTTCTGGTGATAATACTGAAAACGAGGAGAAAGAAGAAGAAGACGACGACGATGATGATGTAAAGGAAGAGACTTGGAGACCAATCAAAGAAGGGTTTCTTAAATACTTAGTTGATAGCAAGCTTGTCTTCGATACTATTGAACGAATTGTTGACGAATCTGAGAATGTTTCTTGTAAGAAAACCCTCTCTTTTGGTCTAGATTTTGACATAATTTCACTTTTTAAGAGTTGAAATTGCAATTATCTGGAGGCTTAGCCATGGTAGATTCCATGGAGAGTTATGTGATTTGGTAATGATTTAGGTTTATGGGTTATGGCAAATTTACAGATGCTTACTTCAGAAGAACAAGATTGTGATTTGTTAATGATTTGGGTTTATGATATGTGTCTTGTAAGAACCTCTAGATTTTGATTTAATTTCACTTTCAAGATTTGCAATTGCAATTCTTGAGGCTTAGGCATTGTAATTTCTATGGAAAGTTTTGTGATTTGGTCAATGATTTGGGTTTATGGGTTTGTTCAATGTACAGATGCTTACTTCAGAAGAACAGGATTGTGATTAGGGTTTATGGGATGTTTCTTGTAAGAACATTTTTTTTTTGTCTAGATTTTGACCTAAAGTTTACTTTCACGATTTGAAATTACAATTCTTGAGGCTCAGGCATTGTGAATTCTATGGAAAGTTTTTTGATTTGTTACTGATTTGGGATTATGGGTTTTGGTAAATGTACAGATGCTTACTTCAGGAGAACAGGATTAGAGAGATGTGAAAGTCTTGAGAAGGATCTAGAATGGTTTAAAGCACAAGATTTGATTATCCCAGAACCAAGTAACATAGGAGTTTCTTATGCAAAGTATTTGGAAGAACAAGCAGGAGAAAGTGCACCTTTGTTTCTTTCTCATTTCTACAGTATCTACTTTTCACACATTGCTGGTGGTCAAGTTATTGTAAGACAGGTTAGTATCTTTGATAAGTGTTCATGGAGTAACATAGAAGAGTATTCAACTGCATAAGGTCACATCTAGCATATTGAATGGTAACAGACTAACAGCTAGTTTGATAGAGTTAAAGATTAGTAGAAATATAAGTGGTTTCAGGAGAGTTGGGGTTATGGGAAGTTTTGCAGGTTATGGTGGGTATGAGAGAGTTGCGATAAGAATGAGAATGAGAATGGTAGAATGTGAGAAGATTTCTTTTCTTCTTCATTGAGACTCAACTTGCAACCACAGAAGTAGATCAAATAGAACCATAATAAAGAAACAATAAGATCCTGAACCAAAACCAAGCTTGCTCCATTAGTTTGTTCAAGCTTGCCCTAAAAGAACTTGTTAACTACCTGTTAGTTAGGCTAACGTGGTATTAAGCAATGGCTGAACTATTCTTTCGTCTTTATTTTCGAGATGTATCATAATCGTATGTTCTTTTTGTTGATTATGTTGCATAAACAAATGGAAAAACATGTTGTGGTTCTTACTTTTAACAATATCCCATGATTTAGACTGTCATAATTGCTTGGTCACCCATTTATATGCGCGGTTTTCAAATGTAACTGATCGGTTGATTAATTAAGGTATCTGAAAAGCTTCTGGAAGGAAAGGAGCTGGAGTTCAATAGGTGGGAAGGGGATGCACAAGACTTGCTTAAAGGCGTCCGTGAGAAACTTAACGTGCTTGGGGAGGTGAGATTGTCAATGAAAATACTAACTCTTTGTTCCTTTCAGTAGCTAAAACTAATGTTCTCTCAAGCTTTTGATCTGATCTGACGTGATCCTTTTGGGAAATGAAGCACTGGACACGGGACGAGAAAAACAAATGCTTGAAGGAAACAGCAAAGGCATTTAAGTATATGGGGCAGATAGTTCGCTTGATCATATTGTAAAAACCTTGGTTTTAAAGTTAAACGGTTCCCAGCACCAGACCTGTGTTCACTATGGTCTTCGTCTGAGCATTTGCCAAAGGTTGTGGCCTTCGTCTGAGCATTTGCTTGATGTGATATTGTTGTTCCTTAGTTTTAGATATGTGAATTTGGAGGATTTGAACACTTATCATTGCTTCTACTTCGCTGAATAACAAGTACGATCAGATATGACTGACACTAGCTATTTTGTTGTCTTCTATTTTGGTTAATGCATCCTCCCAACGAAGTTCATTTGGTTCTTTACTTTTTGTTTTCTCGAGTTAATTTGGAAAATGGAAATGCAGAACATTTTATTAAACAAAATGACAATGTCATAAGTTATTATTACAAATAACAGAAGGGTAAAGGAAGCTTTTATAGAATATGCAAAAGATAACTAGAGAGTTTTAAAATTTACATGAAATGCCATTCAGAAAATTGAATTTCAAGAACCAAAAAAAACTTTCATGTTGTAAATAATAATATTTAAACTATGAGAAGAATCAATGAAGATTCAATCCTCTCGCAAACGTTGCTATTGTTCGCTATTGATGTGTATCAATTACAACTCATATGTATACATATATATATAGGGAGGGGAAGTCACTTAGCCGACTTTACTAACGTCGGTTAACACTAAATAATTATTATATTCAATACTCCCTCTTAATTATTTACTGGTTCACGTTGGTATTTTACACCAATGACCCCATACTATTTTTTTCTATACTTTTAGCTTCATAATTAAACTACATAAAATAATATTATTTTTCTTAATACATCATAAACTTATAAAACTCTCCAAAATTAAACATATTCAATAATTAAGTAAAATCCCGTTTTAAAACTTTTATTCATTTTGTTTTTGCGATAAGAGAACCCGAATTTAACCCGTTGACCCGATGAAAATTTATTATAGAAAAAAAACATTTGTTACAAAGACACGTGGTGTTTTGAATAGCCAAGTTCGAAGACGCATAAAGATGAGAAAAAGAAAGATAGAAAACGCAGCACACCGAAGAAAAAAAAAACTCCATATTCTTCTGCTTCTTCGTCTCTGCAATAATTTTCTCTGAAACTTAGCTTGATTTAGCCATGAGCTCAATTTTGCTTGATTTATTTGTAGAAATCAGAAAATTTCAAAGGGTGGGGAAGGCTAGTAGCAGACATAAGACAACTAGTCTTTCTTAAATCCCAATCTATTCAGAATTATATGGCTGAAAAATAGTTTAGATTAATTAATGACTTAGCCACTTAGATTTTTTTATGGTTGATCCAAAACATTTTTATATCTATCAAAGAATATTTCCAAGTGTTGTTGGTTTAATGGGTTTTATGGTGGATACGCAAAACGAAGGTGGTGGTGACCATTCATGGGGTTGCTTAAGAAATTTAGTAAGAAGGAAACAAGTCGACTCTTCAAATGGCAAAGCAGAAACTCATCATCACCAACAGCTCGCCAAAGCTTTGACCTTTCCTCACTTAATTGCAATTGGTACCATCTTAAAATGAAATTTCTATTCAATGATTCTAACTATGTCATAAATTTTTAAGAACCTGAGTTTCTCGAAAAGTGGATGAATTTTCTTATCATATAATCTGATATTGTGTCTGTGGTATCTGAATTTGTAGATGATCTTCAAAGATTGAAGTTTTTTTTGTGTTTGTGTAACATCCGGATCTCAAGTTGTTCCTTGTTGTATAAGTTATTAGTGTTTCTTGCCGAACAAATTATTGTTACTTATTGTGTAAGTTTTGTACTGTGTTTTACTTGTTCCTGAGAGAAATAGAAACGGTGTGGAGCTCAAATTAATGACCATATGGGATAGTGGTGGTTGAATTAATCGAGAAATTAATTATCTGGAACTAATTTCGGGTTGATTGGTTTAAACGGAATTAATCGGTGACTTTCGGGATGTTGACGGGAGTTGAAAGAGTAATTTGGAACGGAGGAATGTCTTAAATATTGCGGGAAGTTTGACGGAAATACTAAACCGAGAGGAATAATTCAATTATAATCATAAGAGTTGGTTTAGTGAATTGATCATGGTTTGGTTTAATTTAATTAAACCAACATCAAAAATATCTCTTCTCTCCATAAGTTTCTACACTCTTCTCTTAAGCTTCATGCTTATCCATTTGGGGAGATATTGTTCTTGAGCTAGAGGGAGAGAAGAGAGAGACAGGGAGAGAAACAGAAGAGATATTGAGAACTTGGAGAAAGAAGAAGAAGAGAAGGAGAAGGAGCTTTCAAAAACAGAGTTTTGGAGCTGATTTAGAAGGGACGATCGGTGTAGCAAACTAATCCGGTTTGAGTTGAAAATTTATGTGTAAGTTCTTCAATCTATTTTATATCTATCTACCAAATTGCGTTGTGTTTCTTCGAGTATTTTGGGAGATATGATGTTTCTCCCAAAACTGCTCAAAAGAGAGCAATCCGCGACGAGTCAGATTTGAGAGAGTGTTTGGGCACTCAAATCTTAATGGATTGAGCTGAAATTTGGTAGATACTCGCTTGATAGTCTTATCTTAAGATTGACCGGAGGGATTGAGATTTTGATGGCTAGATTAAGAGATATAACCGGATTAGTAAACTCTGTTTTTGGGAAGGAGGAATCCGAAATTATGGTTTAGGCAATTCAAGTTTAGGGCTTGTGATCAATCTTTTGAGATTGTGTTATGCGATGATGAGCAGGCTTCTAGTGGATATCTTGGTGGTTGTGTGTGTGCCAAAGGAATCAAGCTTTGAGGTTCAAAATCAAAGGAACGATTGTGTTTCGTTTCTTCGTTTCTACGGTCAAACTAAGGTGAGTGCGTGACCGTAGCGTGACCATATGATCATTGGTTTTTCGTGATTGATGTGTATTGTAGGACTTAACCATATGGGTGTGATTTGTGTCTTGTCCATGTTGTGTATTGTTTTGTGTGATGGAGCTCTATCACGATATTGTTTGATTGCTTTGTGTATTGCATATTAATTGCGGTAAACCTTTGATTATATGTGTTTATCGCTGTGGGACAGGAGGACCGCCTCACTAAGCATTATCAATGCTTACGTACCTATTTTGGTGCAGGTAAAGAGAAGTCCTAAGGATGGAAGCTCGTGGAACCAAGGCCGAAGGGAGAAGGATGATCTAGGCGGGTTAAAAGGGGTTTCTGCATCTTTTGGTTTCGTATGCATGCTATGTTTTGTTATTTATATTTTGTAACTTGATAGCATGCTTGTGAGTGATGTTTAAGGTTGTTTTTGAATGGTAAAAGTTGTTGCACTTGTTGGGTTTTTCGTATTGAAGTTATTACTCGTTGTTTTGGTATCGTATTGTAGGACAGGGAGGTGGATCGATCGATCCTGTATCTCGGTTTAGTTGCCGAGATTTTTAGGGGTAAAGATCGATTTATCCTGGGGCGGATCGATCGATCTATCCTGGGGCGGATCGATCGATCTTTAGGGGTCATTTTTGGTCCGTAAATTTTGAGAACGATCTTTGAGTCAATACCGATCGATCCTTGGTGAGATCGATCAATCCGTTTCCTTCCGATTTGTCCTGTCTTGTTTTTGATAGTCGAGATCGATCAATCCAAAGGTGGGACCGATCGATCCTAGTTTAAAATCTTGAGCTTTTGTTTGCGTGTTTTATTTGTTAGGTAACTTGCTTGAGTGTTAAGTAAAGATTAATTAATAATATTTAATGATTATATTAAAGTAGTTAAGTAGGATTAAAACCGGTTTAAACAAATTAAAAATTAAAAATTCCCGGTTTTTATCGTTTTCCCCGAACATTAGTTTTTCATACTCGGCATAGGGTGTTTCATTTTGGTATTAGAGCGGAAGCGGTTCCAGGATGCTATATGAGTCTTGCTTGCTCTGTAATTGCTTGATATTGATGATTGTTGTTATTTGATTGTTGGGTTGGGTTAGAATCATCTTTTTCGGCCTAGTAAAAGGTTCCACGTTAAGACTTCTCTTGTGTTCTCTATTTTGTTAAGATTTGAGAGGCTGAGCTTTGAGTTGATTTTGTAGCTGGCGAGAAGTACAAGAAGTAGTAGAGGTAGGGGAAGGGTGGCAAGGAGCGAATCAGTTGAGAGTGTGGAGAATGTGAACTCCATCGATGAAGATCAAGTCGGGGTTGAGAATGTTGCTTGCGGTGAGGATGTTGGAGCTGCTAGTGATGCGTCTCAAATGGTTGGGGTTGAACCGCAAGTTGAGGCTCAACAACAGGCGGGTCCATACCAAATGGGGCAGATGTTGGGTTTATTGGCTCAGATTTTAGAGGTTACCATGGGCGGTACCTGCTCCAGCTCCTAAAGTGCCTCCCAGAGTTAATGAGCCACTCAAAGTGGCGAATCCCGAGGTTAGGGAAGAGGTTGCAGAACCTATGATTCCATCGTACCTTACAGTGATGGATCATATGCAGAGGCTTGGCACCAAGTTCTTTTTGGGAGGTGCAAAGCCAGTTGAAGCTGATGAGTGAAGGTCGAGGTTGGAAAGAAACTTCCACTCTGTAAGGTGTCCGGAGGAGTATAAGGTCGATCTTGTGGTGCATTACCTAGAAGGAGATGCACACATGTGGTGGAGAAGTGTAGTGGCTAGAAGACCCAATAGTGTGAATACTTGGGATGAATTTTGTAAAGAGTTCAACCTCAAGTATTTCCCGCAGGAGGCGATGGATAGATTGGAAGGAAAGTTCTTGGATTTGTCTCAGGGAACTAAGTCAATTCGAGAGTATGAGTTGGAGTTCAACCAACTCCGAAGATTTGCGGGAAGGAGCCTCTAGGATGAGCAAGATTGAATTTTTGGTCTGTGTTTGTTTTGGCTTTGTTCTTCACTAAACTTCAGAGTGTTATACTCGTATTTTGTTACCTGAGTTTGTCTCGTTGCTTGAAATCTCTCTGATTCATGCATAAAGCTTGCATCTTTGGGATCTTTTATAAGTTTCAATGTTTGTAGTAGTAATTTTGATCTAAGGAGCTCTGTTTAGTTATCACACATGGTGGGTACTCGTCACTTTCCATTTTCGAAGCCGAGGGAGACGCGTACATTTATTATACTTACACTTTCGTTGCTTTTTCTTCTGTAACCTCTCTTGTTGTTGTTGGGATTCAATGAGTGAATAAACTAAACTGGTATTGTTGTTTTGATTTTGAAGCAGTTGGTATTGTTCTGATTTAGGTTTTTTGTTGTTGTTGTGATTCAATGAGTGGATACAGAAAATTTTTTTTTTTTTAAAAACGAAATGACAATTTTTTTTACTTATCTTGTAGCATTGACCGCTTATAGTCGATGTACCCGTCGATGCTCGAAGCCCAGAAAAGACATCGACCAGAAGATGCTTGCGTCGACACTATAAGTTTTTTTAATATTTTTTTTAAAAATTTTATGGTGATCACCTGAAATTCAAAGAAGTAAATAGTTAATAAAATAAAAAGCTTAGTCTCAGATTCAGACTAAATCTCTAAGGTTATCGTAACATCCGTATCCCGAGTCGTTTTCTTGTAGTATAAGTTACTACATTTCTTACGGTATAAATTGTTATTTTGATGTTGCCTCGTACCGTGTTGTATTTTTTCTTGAGAGAAATAGAAACAATGGTAAGATCGATTAATAAATATTGGGGTTGAGATTGGTTTGATTAATCAGAAGATTAATCGTTTCGGAACCAATTCGGGTCGATTTGGTTCGGAATAGTGTTTTGACGGAAATGAGATGGAAAGTGTTGTGGATAATACCGAGCTTGAGTGATGGCTCTAGGGACGGTAAACGGGTTGATTCGATCAAAGGATTGATCGTTGAGATGTAATTTCGAATAGTTCGGTTTAGCGGAGTTTAACGGTAATTCCGGGGTTAGACGGAAATGAAAGAAATATTTTGAGACGGAGGAATGTCTCAAATATTTCAGAAATTTTGATGGAATTACTAAACCGAGCGAGAGAAATTAATTGAGAAAATTAATCGTTGCGGTTTAGTGACTTCGGTTTGGTTTAATTGGATTAAACCAACATATATATATGCATATATATGTATATGAAAAATATCTCCTTCTCCCACATATATGTATGGGTTCTTGAAGCTTCTTCTCCCTTCATTGGGCAAAAGAAAAATCTGGAGAAGGGGAGAGAGAGGAAGAAGGAAGGAGAAGAAGGAGAAGAGAAAGGAAGAAGAAGGAGAGGAAAGAGTTTGAGAAAACAGAATCTTAGTGGTGATTGTGAGGTCCGATCGACCTAGCATAAGAACACGGATTGAGCTAAAATTTTGTGGGTAAGTTCTTCAATCTCTTTTCTAGTTATCTACCAAATTTCGTGGGATTATGTTGAGTATTTTGGGAGTTACGATTTTTCTCCCAAAACTGCTCCGTTTTCGGGTTAATAGAGATGGGTCGAGTTTGAGAGATTGATTGAACACTTGAATCTTGTTGGTTTGGTCTTGAAATTTTAGGGTTAGTTCTTAAACCTCTTTAATAGTTATCTACAAAACTTCATCACGTTTAGTTGAGTAGTTTGGGAGTTTGGAATTTTCTTTCAAAATCACTCAAAAACAGAGCAGTCTCGACAGGGATGAGTAGAAAGAGCGATTGGGCGCTAGAATCTCGTTTGTTTGGGCTGAAATTTGGTAGATAGATTCTTGAAAGGCTTATCTTGAGATTTACCGAAGGAATTGTTAAAATTTTGATTAGAGTAAGAGTTATGATCGGATTAGTGAGACTCTGTTTTTGGGAAGGAGGAATCCGAGTTTGAGGTTTAAGCTTTTGAGCTTAAGGCTAGTGAGACTAATCTCTTGAGGGAATATTGTGTTCTATCTTGGCAGGCTTGTAGTGGATATCTTAGTGTGTGATTGTACCAAGAGGAATCAAGCTTGAGGTTCTAAAGTTTTCGTGTAGTCTCAACCGTCAAAGCAAAGGTGAGTGCGTGACTGTAGCATAGTCACACAATTATTAGACTTTTCGTGATTGATGTGTGCTGTAGGGCTTGACTATATGGGTGTGATTTATGGCTAGTCCAAGTGTGTGTTGTGTGTGTGACAATAGAGCTCTATCATGATATTGCTTGATTGATTGTATTACATGTGATTGAGGTAAGTTTGGTAATTGTATGTCACCTCGCGTGGGGACGGGATGACCGCCTCACTAAGCATTATCAATGCTTACGCACCTCTTTTGGTGCAGGTAAAGAGATGACTTAGGTGATGGAGCTCGTGGAACCAAGGCCGAGGAGAAGAGGATGATTAGGAGTTCTTGACGGATTTTCTTTTGTGTATCTTATGTTCTTATGTTTCTAATGCCTTGGTGAATGTTGTTTTAGGGTCACGAGGGAGCTTATTAGCAATCTCATTAAGTGGATTAAGCATGAGATAAGTGTTGCATTTGTTGAAATTGTTAAAGGGTTTTACTTGCTTGTGGTGTTGTTCTTGGGTTGCAGGACAGGGGAGAGGATCGACCGATCCAACTAGGATCGATCGATCCTGGGTAGTCGTGTTTGGGCAGAAGCTTTCTGCTTAGTTTTGGGTCGGATCGATCGATCCGGGAAGATCGACCGATCCTAGGTGCATTTCGAGTAGCCTCAGCCATTTGGGGGTCAAGATCGATCGGTCTGGGGTGAGATCGATCGATCTGCATTGCTCTGTTTTTCATTGCTCGATTTTGCTAGGTGAGATCGATCGATCGGGTGGAGGATCGATCGATCCTTTAGTTCGATTTTTGCCGTAAGGTTTTATGATCGATCCATGTTTTTAAAACCTAATTGTTTTATTTTAAGTTAGATGTTTAGTATTTGACTTGGATTGCAAGAAAGCGTTTACTTGATGATTTTCAACCGTTTTAAGAAAAGTTTTAAAAATCCCGGGTTTTATGATTTACTCCGTATGATCCGCTTCGACTGGACGTGCAATTTATATCGAGTCAGAGTGTCTACGACTTGTTGAGCCATGCTTGTCATTGTGATTATATGACTTGATCTGTGGATCGAGTGATGTTATTCATAATCGCATGTATGATTGTTGATTTGTGATTATGTGATTGTGGGTTGGGGTTAGAGATCATCCTCTTCGGCCAAGTAAAAGGTTCCACGGTAAGACTTCTCTCTTGTTTTGTGTTGTTTAAATTGTGAGTATTGAATGCCTTGTGGATTATCGAGTTTAGTGAGAGCAAAGAGGTAGATGTAGGCAGTAGGCAGAGGAAAAGGAAGGTGGCGATGTTTAAGAGAAGAGTGTGAACCCCTGTGAGAGAATGTTGTTGGGAGGAGGATAGTGGAGGATAATGCAGCTCAAGCGGTCGAGGTCGAACCGAAGCTGAGGCTCAACAAATGCGGTCCAAAACCAGATGGGGCAGACGTGTTTATCGACTCAGCTTTTGGAGAGGTTACCAAAGACGGTCGTACCAGTTCCTTGCCACCCGAGTTGATTAGCGACCTTGAGTGGTGAATCGGGACGTTAGGGAAGAGGTCAAGTTGCAGAACCTATGATTTTCGCACTACGGTGATGAATCATATGTGAGGTTGACCATTCTCTTTTCGGGAAGCACAAGGCATGTTTAAGTGGATGAGTGGGAGTCGAGGTCGAAAAGAAACTTCCACTATGTAAGGTGTCCGGAGAAGTATAAGATTGACTTGTGGCATTACCAAGAGACGCACATGTGGAGGAGGGCGTGGGAAGGAGAGCAATCTGTCGACTTGGGAGGGATTTTTGTGAGGAGTTTAATTCAAGCAAGAGGCCATGGATGATTGGAGACGGAGTTTTTAAATTTTCCCAGGGAACGAGGTCGGTACGGGAATATGAAATGGAGTTTAACCGACTAAGGAGGTTTGCGGGAAGGGGCCTTGAGGATGAGTAGGCCTAAGTGAAAAAGGTCGGGTAAGTTGTGGAGTGATTTGAGGATAAGAATTACCTGCTCAGCAACCTGTTTGAACAGGAGGATCGATCGATCCACGGGACAGATCGATCGATCCATTATGTCGGTTATGTGATCAGAGGTATTGAAAAAGAGGATCGACCGATCTCGAGAGGAGATCGATCGAGCAGGTGTATCAGGGAGTTTAAGATCGATAGGATAAGAAAGATCGATCAAATCGGAGAAGATCGATCGATCCTTGGCAAGATCGATCGATCTGGCAAGGTGTGGTGTTACGGTTTGTTTTCAGTAGTCGAGATCGATCGATCAGGGGACAGGATCGATCGATCCGATCTCTGGAGGTGGATTTTTGAGTAGTATGCAGACGAAGGTCGAGGAAATTGCCAGTGGAACTTTTGATAGATGGGTTTGGACTGCTAGTGTAACATCCGTGTTCCTAAGTCGTCCTCCCGAGTTGTATTTATTTATGTTGTTGTTGTGATGAACCCTCGGGATATTGTATTTTCGACGTTGATTAATAATATGATGGATGTTTATGGATTAATTGTGAGTTATAATACATGATATGGTATTTCATGTATTGGGGTGTCGAGTACATGATGTGGTATTTCATGTATCGACGGGACGACATATGATGTGGTATTTCATGTGTTGCAGGATTGAGCGAAGTATTCGTTCCGTCTTGGTTCGGGGATTTTTGGGTTTACGTCAATAGATCCTTCTATGTGGTTGGGGTCAGTAGAATTATGTGATATTTAATTCTATCGACGGGGTCATTAGGATTATGTGGTATTTAATCCTAATGACGGGTCATTAGAGTTATGTGATATTAACTCTAATGATGTGCGTTAGGATTATGGGCGATTTAATCCTAACCGGGTGGTTTACTGATAAGGATTATGGGTGATTTAATCCTAATAGACGGTAAACCAGGGGTGAGACACCGGTGCTATTGGTTCTCACGGGGACTTAGCATATTAGATTCATGTGATATTGGATTCTAATATGCTTGGTCGTTTGACGACTTAACTCGATCGAATCCGGGGATAATTGGATTTCGACGGGTTAGCCGTTGGGTGACCACGTAGGATCTTGTGATGTTAGACCCGGGGATGTTATTGAACCGAGTATTGAGCGATAGCGAGCTCAAGTGATGGCCTTAAGGGCGGTGATCGGGTTGATTCGATCAATAGATCGAATATTGAGACGTAGTCCCGAGAGGTTCGGTTTAGCGGAATTAAGCGGTAATTCCGGGGGATTGGCGAGAGTAAAGGGAATATTTTGAGACGGGGAGGTGTCTCAAATATTTCGGGAAATTATTTGGGTTACTAAACCGAGCGGGAGAGGTTAATTGGAAGAATTAATCGTTGCGGTTTAGTGAAATCGGGTCGGTTTGGTTTAATTGTGATTAAACCAATGATTATATATACATACATGTATATATCTCCCTCTCTCCCTTCTAAAATCTTCTACACTCTTCTTCTTTTTTGGGTAAAGAGAAGAGAGAGAGAGAGAGAGAGAGAGAGAGAGAGAGAGAGAGAGAGAGAGAGAGAGAGAGCTTGAGAGACAGAGTTTTTGGGCGAACTTGTGAGGTTCGATCGGGGTATCATCTGGACGCGGATTGAGCTGAATTTTGGAGGGTAAGTTCTTCAATATCTTGTCAAATTTTCTACCAAATTTCATGAGATTTTGTGGTTTGGGAGATATGATTTTTCTCCCTAGACTACTCTGTTTTCGGGCTGTAGCGACGGGGCGAGTTGGATGGAGTGATTGGGCACTCAAATCATGTTTGTTTGGGCTGAAATTTGGTAGATAGGTTGTGGAGACCTTGATCTTGAAGTTTACCGAAGGAAATTCTTAAATTTTATCTAGGGCAAGAGATATGATAAGCTTACTAAAGCTCTATTTTTGAGGAAAGGAATCCGAAATTGTTGAGTTAGGCTTTTGAGTTGGGAGCTTGTAATCAGTTATTTGAGAGTGTGTTGATGATCTCTTGACAGGAAGTTTGTGATACTTTGGTGTTGGTTGAGTAAGAACCAAAGAGAAGCAAGGTTAAGGGATCTAAGCTCAAGAGTGTTCTTCCTTGCAACCGTAATCGAGGTGAGTGCGTAACCTTCAGCTTAGCTGTGTGATCTTTGATTCTTCGTGATTGATATGTGTTTAGGGACTAGTGAATATGGGTGTGACTTATGGCTTGGCCATAATGTGTGATGATTGTGTGTGATTGAGCTCTTTCACGGTATGTATTGACTTGTTCTCTAAACATGTGTTGATTGCGTTAAATTCATTGATCATGTGTGTGTATAGCCGTGGCGACGGGATGACCGCCTCACTAAGCATTATTAATGCTTACACACCTCTTTTGGTGCAGGTAAGGACAAAGAAAAGACTTAGACGTGGAGCGCGTGGAACCAAGGCCGAGGAGAAGGAATGATCTCGGGGTTGAAGGTTTTCGGTTTTGATTTTTGTGTTCATGTGTTTTGGATGCCTTAATTGTGATGTTGGCTCGTAAGAACGCTTGTTAGGGATATTAATACGAAGTTATGCATGAGTTAAGGTTACTTATGTTTGTTATGSACTTGACCTTGTTGTGGGATKGTTATGTATTTCTTGAATGAAGTTGTTTTGGGCGCAGGGCAAGGGGATCGATCGATCAAGGGCCAATCGATCGATCCAGTAAGTCGGTTTAAGGAGTCTAGATTGTTCTTAGGGTCCGATCGATCGATCAGACAGGACGATCGATCGATCGTTAAGACCAAATTTCGTCGTATGGGTTGTTGACCGACGAGGAGTCGGGGTGATCGACCGTTCAGGTGCAGATCGATCGATCATGAGGTAGCGATCGATCGATCCGAAATACTGAATTTCGCCGCAAGGTTGTTTGACCGACCAGGGTTCATGTGAACGATCGGTCGGGGATTCCGATCGACCGATCAATTATATCGGTCGGGGATTCCGATCGACCGACCTTAAGCTCAAAAAGTTTTTTTTAAACCCGTATTTTTGTTTATTCTTCTATTTTATTTCGGGGTGGGTCTTGTCAATTTTGGTAACAGAGCTTAGCGGTTCTAGGATGTTGTGTTGGGATTGCTTGATTGCTTGTGATGGTTGATTGTGATTATGTAATTGTGGGTTGGGGCTAGAGATCATCCTCTTCGGCCAAGGAAAAAAGTTCCACGGTAAGACTTCTCTTGTGTTGTGTTATTGAGTTTTGGGTTATTGAATCCTTGTTATTTTTGTAGTATGGTGAGAAGTGCAAGAAGTGGTAGAAGTAGAAGAGGAGTGGCGCGGGAGCCGGCTGAGCCTAGGGATGATATGCTCAAATTAATACCCTATAATGATACTAAAGCAGTTGCTGCAGTAAAGTTAGGGGTCGAACACGAGAACTCAAGAAAACTCACGCGATAGATAAAAGATGCAGATTGTGCTAAGCAAACAATAATTGTTTGGGAAACAAATGATTGAATTAAACTTAGGTCGATTGATATGGAAGGAAACTAGGCTCAGGGAAATTCTCAGGAAATCAATGATAAATAACAATTAATCAGTTAAAGTTCAATTCAATTAAGCACCGTTCTTGAACTCAAACACGAAAATATAGTTAACCAACTGTCGTTGCGAAAACTAACTAAATCTAAAATCTAGAATTCCAAATCTCTTTGCAAATCCTACACATTAAACCAGCAATTAGTTCAAGTTTGATATGTTCACAATTCGATTAAACCAAATCTCTTTGAGATAATCGAATTGCTCACTAGGTTTTATCAGTTACTCATGCACCGTTGCCTGTCGATTAATCTAAGTTCTATGTTCTAGGTGATCAGATTAGAAATAGCTTTGAGAACAACCTGTGTTGAAGAACTACTCAGGTTATGAACCCTAACAAATCAATCATCATAAATCAGAGAAATCCATATGAGAAAACCCTGAACCTAAAATGAGACTACTCAGACATGATTGATGAAAAACAAGACATAACTGAATAGATCATGAAATTAAATATAACAAAAGAATAAAAACAAGAATAAAGACATGTTTTGACTCAAAATTGTTTTTTTATTTTTTATTATTTTTTTCAAAATGAACACAATGAACACATATACCTCCCCGACTTAAACAACTGTCCCCGTGTGTATCAAGCCTAGAGAAGGTGAAGGAGAACAAGTGGAGAAAATGGCAATGATGAAGAACAGGCGTTACCACAGGCGGGTATCGGACACGAGTTGGTATCGATCGATACAGTGTCGTGACTTCTTCTAGGAGGCATCGGCCGTGGTATCGACCGATACCCAGCTGGTATCGATCGATACTGATATCCAAATTCTGATTCACGACACAAAAGAAAACAAAAACCGAAATTAGTATGTACAGACTTACCAGTGGGTTGCCTCCCACTAAGCGCTTGTTTAATGTCACGAGCCTGACTTTAATGACGGTTAGGCGGCGGTGGATTAGGAGGCACGATTTGTCCTGCTGGAATCTCTTTGCCCAATAGTGTTTAACCCTTTGCCCATTCGTAATCGTCTCTGACGTTAATCAACACGATAGCACCATGTGGTCGTACCCTTGATAGTGAAAGGACCTGACCAGCGAAGTTTACCGAGAAACAAGTGCAAACGAGAGTTATATAGAAGAACCTGGTCGTTCGGTTTAGGCCTTAGCTCGTTCTTTGTATAGAGGATCTTTTTATCATGATAGGCCTTAGCTCGTTCTTTGTATAACCTCGAGTTCTCGTAGGCGTGATACCTGATCTCGTCGAGCTCATTCAACTGAATCAATCTCCGCTCAGCAGCAGGTTTGATGTCGTAGTTGAGTAGCTTAGTCGCCCAGATCCCTTTGTGTTCGAGCTCAACTGGAAGGTGATATGCTTTCCCGTACAGTAAGTGAAACGGTGTAGTTCCCAGCGGTGTCTTGAAAGCAGTTCTATACGCCCAGAGTGCATCGTTCAGCTTAGTAGACCAGTCCTTCCGCGAAGTACCTACAGTCTTCTCTAGGATCTCTTTGATCTGCCTGTTGGAAACCTCAACCTGTCCGCTAGTCTGAGGATGATATGGAGTGGCGACACGATGATTAACCCTGTACTTCTTCAACAATCGCTCGAAGACCTTGTTGATGAAGTGACTGCCACCATCACTGATGACGATTTGCGGGACGCCAAATCGTGGGAAGATGATGGTCTTAAACAGCTTAAGAACCACCGTATGATCATTGCTCGGACTTGCAATCGCTTCCACCCACTTGGAGACATAGTCAACGGCAACCAAGATGTACTTGTTCTTGTGCGATGATGGAAAGGGACCCATGAAGTCAATGCCCCAGCAATCAAACACTTCGACCTCAGATGAAGTTTGTGGCATCTCATGTCGCCATTTATCTTCCCTCTCCGCCGACAGCATCGCACCGGTAGCAAAAGCATTAGATCTTCATAAGTTGGCCACCAAAACCGGCTTCAAGAACCTTAGAAACTGTTTTGAAAGTAGCGGTTGTCCAGCATATTCGTAACCATGGCAATGAAAAGAACGCCTGGTACTTCAGACTCGCAAAGGCACCTCCTAGACCACCAGAGCAATGCTTGTACAGATAGGGTTCATCCTGAAGAAACGCCTTACTGAGAAACTTCTTCCTCGCATAAGGTGTTGTGGACTGCTCATCGCCGTGAAGCTAAATAGTTGGCGATGTCAGCATACCAAGGTCTGGAAAAAGTTGTTACAGCAGCTGAATAAACATCATAAGAGCTGATGTTATCCGTCGATAAAATGGTATAATCAATCGAGTGCCGATCGATACCAGTGGTGTCGACGACATCGAACTCGATCGTGAGAGAAGTCGAATTATCCCCAAATCATTCCGATCTTCTCAGAAGCAATGAAGTAGATGCTCTTCTGGTAGTAGTCATCAATAGGTACGTCCCCATCTATTTGCATTCCGTGACAGTGATCCGCAACCCCATTCTCGATCCTCTTGTCCTTAACCTCTATGTCGAAACCTCACAAAGAGCACCCATCGACCAGAGACAGGCTTGAGGTCTGCTCAAACAGGTACCTGAGAGCAGCATGATCAGTGTGAACGCACCACTTTACTTCCAACCAATAGGACTAAATTTCTCAAAGAGAAGCAACTGCTAAGAGCTCTTTCGGTTAAGTGCAAGCGTTCATATCATCCAACGCTCGGCTGGCATAATAGATGACATGCAACTTATCTTTTCCTCTGACCCAGCACAGCACCTACAGCAAAATCACTTACGACATGACCTCAAAGGTAAGTTCCAACCGAGGTCAGCAAGACAAAGCAGAGTGAAGTCAAATTGCATCTCCTACACAAAAGGGCAGTGAGGTCGAGCAATTTTGGAGAAATCCTTCATGAATCGCCTCAGAAACCAGCATGACCCAGGAAGTCGATCTGAAACCGATCGGGGGGCTGCAACTCGAGATTACCTCGCTTCGCCAACCTCGATCCCTCTCTCTGAAACCTTGTGTCCCAATACAATCCCAGCTTGCACCATGAAGTGACACTTTTCCCACCTGGAACAGATGCTTTTCTTCACATCGCCGAAGCACTTTCGCATAAGTCCTGCACAATCTTTGAACGAAGACCCATAAACAGAGAAATCATCCATGAATACCTCCATAAACTCCTCGATCATATCAGTGAAGATCGAAATCATGCATCTCTCGAAAGTGGCGGGCGCATACAGCCCGAACGGCATTCTGTATGCGAAAGTGCCATGTAAAAGTCGCTTCCTCGATCCTCCGGGTGAATGGGGATCGAAAGTTCGAATAACCGCAAGAAAGCAGTAGATGGGTGACGCCAAGCGCCCAACATCTGTCAATGAAAGAAAGGAAAATGATCCTTTCGAAGTAAAGATTCAACTTCGTAGTCGATGCATCCTATGCCCGACATCCGGTGGATCTGAATTGTCGATTCTGACATAACCAGTGGCATCATCTTCTAAAGCCTTAAACCTTCAAGTGAACGCTCGCTCAGCGGATCCTCAGATGTTTCTCCAGGAAATACTCCCTAATGTCACTGAGTGTATCATGCGCAGAAGTTTTGTTCGCCGATGGTTGTCGCTTCATGATTCTCTCCATGCTGACAGACATTACCAAATCACCAATGCTCAGAGTAATCTGTCCATTCTGCAATCTATCGAGCACCAGCAGTAGCAAGGAATGGTCTGCCTAGGATAAGAGGATCCTTAGGCTCGGCACATCGTATTCCAACACAATGAAATCAGTTGAATCAAGCAATTTCCAATCTTGACAGTGCACATCTTCGAGAAGTCCTTCTCGGCAATCGCATCGACGCAGAAGCGATCAATGAGGATCCTCAGGCTGGTAATCACTTATCCAGTGTGGCATGAGAAATCGATCCTCGTGAGCCAAGCGTAATCCAACACAAAACTACCGGATCCGGAAGTTTCTAGAATCGTGGTTGAGAATGTATCGCTGCACTCGCTGAAAGCATCATGACACCTTCACCGAGGTTGACGTTGCTCTATACCATCCGGCTTCACGTATCTTCTGAATGCGGGAGAAGTCTTGATTGCATCGACAAAGGAGTTCAACTACCACTTGTCCCAACATCACCTTGAATCTAGCATCCTCCCATTCCTTTTTTGGTCAGCTTGGGAGTAATAGGATAGAGCGAGCTTCGGTTTGTAGACCCTTTCTTTGGTTCAAGCGTCCTCCTTGGGCGTGTCTCGGTGTCGATCGATCTTTGGGGTAGTGTCGTCGATACCCTGGGTTTCATCATCCCTCGTCATCTCGACAAGATGCCAGGATTTTCAGCTATTAGTCTGATTAACTCAAATTTACCACTTTTCCATATTTAGACTTGTATTGATGGGAGCTCTTGGAGCTTCGGTCTTTCTGGAAGAAACCCTTGTCTTCACAGCCGGCATGCGAGGCAATTTGAGTCTTGAAGCTTCTTTTGCGACAGATTCAATGCCTCAATCTTGCCATTCAGGTCAGTATACAGGTTGTCAGCTTCCCATTAAATTCTCAGTCATCTTTTCTTGTCCTGAATTTGTTCCAAGGATCTGCTGCTTTACTCTCTGTAGACCTCGGAGAATGCGGTTGGTAAGAGATTACCGTGTTGGCGGTAAAATCACCGCCTGAAGTGGTTTTGGGCGGGTGGTGGCACGAAACCAGATTGGTTACCTCCGGACTTGTAACCACCTTGCTGATTGTTGTTGAAGCTTGGTTATTGTTGTAACCAAATCGTGACCACAGAAACGAGAACCACCAATGTAGTTAACATCCTCTCATCTTCAATGTTCTACTTCCTCAAAAATGTACAGCCTTCGTCTTTCCCCTAAGAGGTTGTGCAGTGTCAACCGCCTGAACCGTAGTGTCAGCGAACCGTCGTGAACTGTTTTCTCAAATCAGCATTCTTGGTCTTGTGCTGGCCATGTTCTCAATCAGCTTCACAGCATCGGTTGGAATCCCTAGTGTTGAAGTTCCGTTGCTTTCAGAATCAGTGATCATGATGATCCCCATAATAAAATCGAGCAGTGAACTTAAGAAAGCGGTGATGCGGACAGATCTCTCGGTAGGATACGAATCGCAAGCCTTGAGAGTACTTCTGTTGGACCGAGAAAATTGAGATCTTGTTCTGAGCTCCTCCGATCTCGCGTCGTCATAGAAATTGTTCAGGGAATGCGTTGCTTGGTCTCGTTCAGTAGCGAGAGATCGGAGGTAGCTGCTGGTAGGCTGCCTCTCACGAAGTATGGAAGAGCTTACAAAAGTATTCTGTGGTACTCATTGTCTTCATGGTGACCAGTCACTCGATTTCTCGATGTGATCCATAGGGTGCTCATGAGAGGAAGACCGGTGAAGGGTGCTGTCCAACAAGGCAGTAGCAGGTTTCAGCTCGAAGTCATTCCTCTGTAAAGAGTCGGAATACGGATGTTGCCGATTTGCATAGAATTGATCGGTCGGTTGTACTTCATGCGTCCGTTCAGCTCAGCGTGAGGGTTGGCGTCCACTTCCTCATCATCGTCAAACCATGGAAGATCCATCTCAAGCTGTAGTCCTCTTCGTTGCCCGGGTGTGCGTTCGAGCTCTAGCTGTGTTGGAGAGATTTATCGGTGGTGTGTCTTCTTTCTCTGATATGTAAGTAACCAAAATTAAAAACAGATGTGTTAAATAAGTCGACGATACTACTGGAAAGATTCGATCGATACGACGACGACTTAGACAAAATCGACAACTAAAATTTAAAGGTGAATTTTTGAGTCCCCCAAGAACGACGCCAATGATACGCTCAAATTCAATACCCTATAATGATATTAAAGCAGCGCAGTAAAGTTAGGGTCGAACACGAGAACTCAAGAAAACTCACGCGATAGATAAAAGATGATCAGGCTACAAACAATAATCGATGGGGAAACAAATGATTGAATTAAACTTAGTCGATTGATATGGAAGGAAACAGTTCAGTGGAAATTCTCAGAAATCAATGATAAATAACAATTAATCGCTAAAGTTCAATTCAATTAACGCCTGCTCAACTCAAACACGAAAATATAGTTAACCAACCGTCGTCTGAAACTAACTAAATCTAAAATCTAGAATTCCAAATCTCTTTCAAATCCTACACATTAAACCAGAATTCAAGTTTGATATGTTCACAATTCGAAAACCAAATCTCTTTCTAGATAATCGAATCAAGCTCACCCTAGTTTTCATCAGATTACTCAATTGCACTGTCGTGCCTAATCGATTAATCTAAGTTCTATGTTCTAGGTGATCATTAGAAATAGCTTTGAGAAGAACCTGTGAAGAACTACTCGTTATGAACCCTAACAAATCAATCATCATAAATCGTAGAAATCCATATGAGAAAACCCTGAACCTAAAATGAGACTACCTTTACATGATTGATGAAAAACAAGACATAACTGAAAGATCATGAAATTAAATATAACAAAAGAATAAAACAAGGGTTCGGATCTTTCTATGATGAACAAAGTCGATCCGCCTCCCTCACAAAAGCTTTCAAAGTAAAGTTCCTCCGACCTAATGACAAAAACTTACAGCGTCTAAAAACACGAAATGGGTCTCTTTGTAAATAAGGGAAAGCTACTTTAGGTGAAAGTTCTCTTCTGATATCTCTATCTCTCAAGGCCAGACAGACGATACCGGATGTGTCGATCGATACCAGGCTTCAAAACGGGTACTTTCTTCGGTTTGCTCCAAAAGGCTCCAAATAGTTCCAAAATCTCCAATTTCGTCCCAAACGCTAAGACCTGAAAGACTCCAGAATGATACAAAAAACACTAGAAAGACTCAAAACAACTTATATCATGGCTAAAAAAAGGTAAAAACCATGATATATCAAGGGAACAAGCTGGACCTCGGTGAAGACCAAGTGTGGTCGAGATGTTTCTCGAAGTGGGAAATAGGGGAGCTGCAGGTGATGGCTCAAGCGTGGAGTGAGCCGAGGTTCAAGGCGCAACAAGAGGGTCCGAATCTAATGGGGCAAATGTCAGTGTTGGCAGATTCTAGAGAGGCCAGATGCCCGCCTAGCTCCCAGCCACCTGAGATCCTCGAGCCACCAAGAGTGGCGAATCTGAGGATAGGGAGTCAATGTGGGTCATGTGATTCCCCCAGATCTCACTAAGTTAGACATATGCACATTTCGGCACCAAGTTCTTTCTTAAGGTCATGTGCTGGACGATGGTGTCTGACTGAGAGAAATTTCCTCATGAGATGTCCGAGGAATACAAGATGGACTTGGCGTGCATTATCTGTAGGATGCACATATGTGGTGGGAGGAGTGTGTCGGCCAGAGAACCAATGGCGTGGATACTTGGGAGGGGTTTTGAAGAGTTCAACTCAAGTATTTCCCGCAAGCAGTGGACCATTGTGGATTGAGTTCCTAATCGTTCTGGCGATCAAGTCGGTGAGAGAATATGAAGTGGAGTTCAACCGACTCAAGGTTTCGGGAAGGGGTCTGAGGATGAACCGTTCAAGTAATGTTTTATGGGATGCGTTTGAATTGGGAATGATGTCAGGAGATCAAGGCTTCTCGGTGGCCGAAGCTAGTGGAGAGAGCGCCATGATTGAGGAGGGTATGATAGAGGAGGCTAAAGCGCTAGCAAGCTCAAGGGAAGAAGTCATTTACCTCCGATTCAAGGGTTCTCGAGGGCGTAAGAGGAAGTGGGAAGCTCTTCTCAGTGCTTCTAGACCCAACTGATGCTATAAGTGTGAGGCAAGGGCCATAAGGCGGCTAACTGCTCCAATAAGGATAGGACTGCTACCATTGTAAAGAGGTGGGACATATCAAGACTTCATGTCCCAAACTACAAACCAGCGTGAGTGGATTTCCTGGCCCACCAGCTAAGAGACGGCGGTGACTCCTAGGTTCTCCGAGCTGAAGTCGAGAAGTGGAGCAATACCAAGCCGATCACTGGTTAGAATTCTTTTCATTTAATTGCTTACATGATTATGAGTTTGGTCATCAGGTGTGTCAGGGTTGCTATCGTGTGGTCTTAACCATACGCATGTGTAGGACCCCGAACGTGGAGGTTACATCTCACGCTGTTGTGTTGATTCTCGAGCATCTCATTGCTTCACTCGAATTAGTGAGAGAGAGTCCAGAGCCAGTGATTGCTGGAGAGGTGAAAGTGGCGACTTTCGAGATTCATACCAAGAAAAGATGCCGAGGTCTATATCACCGAGAAGTGAAGCACTGATTTGATTGTGGCCGTGGAGATTTGATGTGATTTTGGGGATGGATGGTTGGGAAGTATAAAGGCTTACCTAGATTGTCATCGAGGTGTAGTGGTGTTCGAGAGTGATCATGGGAAAGGTGTACCAGGGTGTAAGACCCATGGCGGGAAGTTTGGTGATTTCGCCATTCAAGCCGAGAAGATGTTGGGATGTGAAGATATCGCGACTATCTCGATAGGAAGTTGGAGATTGATGCTTCAAAAATATTCTCGTGGTAGAGAATTCAAGACGTGTTCCAACCCTTAAAGGGATTACCACTCACCAAGATCGGATCCCTTTAGCATTGATTTGGAATCGGGACAGCTCCTATTTCTAAAGCTCCATACCTGGCAATGTACGAGATGGCGGCTTAAGCAGTCGAGGAGCTATTGGATAAGGGTTTCATAAGACCAGTAGCTTCACCATGGGGAGCACCTGCCTTGTTTGTCAGAAGAAGCAAGGACGGAGTTTCCGGTTATGCATTGATTATCGGGGTTTCAACCGGCGACGATAAAGAACAAGTTACCTCTTCCGAGAATCTCCGAGAATTGATGAGTTATCGATGCCTGAGAGGTGCTACTGTTCTCGAAGATCGATTTGGCCTCCGGATACCATCAGACTTATCATGAGCTCCATATCTCAGAAAATGGCCTTCGTGACAAGATATGGGCATTATGAGTTTCGGTGATGCCTTTGGTTAACGAATGCGCCAAGCAGCATTCATGAGGCTGACGTAACGATGTGTTTCGGTTTGGGAATGAGGTGTGATCATTCTATGATGATATCTTGGTGTATTCGAAGAGCTCTAATGAGCATGGTGATCATCAAGAGTATTGGAGAAGTTGAGGAGTGTTTTACAAATTGAGTAAGTGTAGCTTATGTCGTAGAGAGATCGATCTGGGTCACGTGGTTTCGAGAGTGGAGCTCAATGACCGAGAAGATTGAGGCCATTAGTGGAATGGCCGAGACCCGAGAATGCTACGAGATAAGAAGTTTTCTGCAATGGGTTATTGTCGAGGTTCGTCAAAGGCTAAGCAGCATTGCTCAACCTATGACGGTTGACAGGAAGGATGTTCCCTTTATTTGGTTTAGTGTGAGGAGAGCTTTGATATAAGTCAATTTCTTACTGTACTCAAGATTTCGCTGAAGATAGTAAGTGTCAATCCATGCGGTGAAGATATTAACCAAAAAGGATGAGATCAAGTCATTCAAGTCAAGCCAAACAAGAGTACGGGTCTAAATCCACTGTAAAAACAAATAGATGCTAAAACTAATCAATTTAAAAAAACTAATGTAAGGCAATACGTAAAAAAGTGTATGTATTGACGAGAAATCAATCAATGCAAGAGGTTCCTAAGGATGGGGCACGATTCAATGTATCCTCTTAACCTACCAGTGGTCTAACAAAACTCAATCAAGCTATTCCCTAGACATCAAACATCACAACCAGTTAAGTCCACTCCCGTGATAAGCAACTCAAGCCAGACTAGTTCCGCACCCAACTCGGCGAAATCTACCCCTCAGCAATAAGACCCTACCAGCCAATAAACACCTAGACATCTAATCCCTATTGGGCTAGAATGCAAATCTCTAACATCGCTCATTCAAGCATTTTATCAAACACCTTCCTGGTAAAAACACCTAAGATCTAATCTCACCGATCGTGAGAGAAATTAGCATTAAGAACACTGATTTAAGGGAATTTAAACAATCAACTCTTAAACCACCCAAGAGACTAAGATTCCACACCTAATCTAACCCATCCTCAAGAACCCTAATGACTACTCGTAACACATGAAGAACAACATAATCATAAACCCGTAAATCATGTAAACTGCATGAGAGAGTAAGAGAAGAGATAGATGTAAATGTAAGAAATCAACAAAATAACAAGCGAGATCAAACTACAAAGTCGAAATGAAGAACAAGAAAGAACAATGAAGAACGTAAGGGAAAACGAAAATTAGCATAAAAACAAACTTAGAAATCTTAATCCCGCATTTAGTATTTATACTAAGTCTTAAAACCCAAAACGTCATGGGTAAAATGGTAAAAAACAGATATATTCAAATGACTGCCCTGGTCGAGTGGTGTGCTCGAGCCGGGAAATCAAGGTTGCATTTTTATGTGCTTGAGCTCGAGCCTCCTACTCGACCCCTATGGGCCTCGAGCCGGGTTCGTAAACCCAAGACTCTTTTTCGACTCGATCACGAGCCTCTGTTGGCTGGCCGAGCTTGCCAAAACCTCCAAAATGACACCTTGACTGACTTCCCCAGTTCCTCGACCCTATAGGCTCGAGCTTGCTTCTGCATCATCTCCAGCCTTAGCTTCCTCGCCTTGACCCAAGTGGCTCGAGTCGATGCCCTAGACAAATTAATTTGATGCTAACTTCTCCAATCGCCTAAAAGTACCAGAATAAGCCAAATATGCAAGATGTATGCAAACCTAATGCAAAACACTCTAAGTATGCAAAACTAGAGATAAATGACAAGAACAAAGTTAAATAACAAGTCTAAATGTGTGAATTAACAAGCTAAATGATGCAAAATGCAAACATATCGCTTATTGAGACTTAAGGAGATGTTGACTACCGCATAGATTGGCTTTACCGGATCCTAAGGAGCCATATGTGGTTTATACGGATGCCTCGAGGTTAGGATTGGGTTGTGTTTATGCAGCATGGGAAGGTTATCACTTATGCTTCGAGACATGAGGAAGCATAAGCTAATTATCGACTCATGATTTGTAGATGGCCGCTGGTGTTTGCGTTAAAGATATGGAGATCATATATGTATGGTGGTAAGTGCAGTGTTTACTTGATCACAAGAGTCTCAAATATGTGTTTACTCAACCTCGAGTGAACTTGAGACAGGAGAGATGGAGCTTATGGGACTATGATCTCGAGATGTTTATCACCCTGGGAAAGCTATTCGCCGTTGTTGAAGCAGCAAGCACGAGAGGATGCCGAGGAGTTGAGTATGATTAGTATGTAGCTATGCGTCGTATCTAACGAGTTGAGCCATCGGGGGCTGAGGCACTAACCAAGCCGATATTTTCGAGTAGAAAAGTGGCGGCACAAGAAAAGGATGAGGCTTTGATTAAAGCTTTCTAAGGACGAGAAATCCGAGAGATTTCGAATAATGGAACCATCTTGGTTCATGGTCGAGTATGTGTGTCTAATGATGAGGAGTCAGAGAGATATCCTTCGAGAGGCACACCGGAAGCCTCTATTCATCCTGGCGACTAAGATGTACCGAGATTTGAAACATTATCATTGGGTTGGGAGATGATAAATGGGTGGCTAGCGAGACTTGTCGCCTAGTGAAAGCCGAGCATCGTTCCTTTGTTGATAGTTTACCCATTCCCCGAGTGGAAATGGGATATGGTGACGATGGATTTTGTGGGCTACCAATTTCTGGGTAGATGCTGCAGTTATAACATCGATCGACTAAGTCAGCTCATTTCTCGCCATAAGGAAAACAGATGGAGCTCGGTTTTAAGTAGGTACATTAATGAGATTGTGAGGTTACATGGTGTACCGCGAAAGACGTAATCGGACAGTAAGTTCACATCTTCCGCAGAGTTCCGCAGAGATGGGTACTAAGGTACACATGAGTACATCATATCATCCTCGACGGACGGTCACCGAGGACCATTCGCACCTCGAGGATTTATCGGTGACGGGTGCCGGATCAGCGCTATCGGGCCGATTACCCGAGCTGGTGGAGTTCACGATAATAACAGCTTATCTCGCGAGTATGGGATGGCACCATATAAGGCTTTGTATGGCAGTTTCAGACGCCATTACGCGACTCAAGTGGGGGAGAAAGCATGTTTGGCGAGAGTTGGTGCAAGAGACTACTAAAAGATCCGAGTCTCAAGTTGAATGGCGAAGCTCAGATCGCCGAAGAGTTAGCGGATAACAGGAGAGAGTTGGAATTCGCCGTAGAGATATGGTTTATCTCAAGATGGCGATGTTTAAGGGGTCTGTCATTTTCCGAGGACAAGCCAGCCCGAGATATTTGGGACTGCCGAGTGGTAACGCCTGACTCAACAGTGCTGGAGCCAGCTGCCATGCAAGCATTTCATGATGTGTTCCATGTGTCTAAGTCAAGTGTTTCAGATAGGACGATGTGTTACCAAGTTCCACCCGAGCCGCCGAAGCTCGAGGGTCGAGGTGAGACCCGGAGATTCTGATCGTAATCAGGCCGATGGGAGTGAGAGAGCTCCCAGGTGAGGATCCTTTCGGGATGCGGACGTCAAGAGGAGACTGGGAACCCGAGACGGATAAAGGCCAAATTCTCCAAGTGGTTCTCGAACAAGTGCGCTTGAGATTCGAGGACAATCTAATTAGTGAGAATTGTAACATCCGTGTTCCTAAGTCGCCCTCCCAGTTATATTTATTTATGTTGTTGTTGTGATGAACCTCATGTATGATCGGCGACATATGATGTGGTATTTCATGTGTCTGCAGGATGAGCGAAGCATTCGCTCCGGCTCGTTCGGGATTTGGTTTACGCCAATGATCCTCGCTATGTGGTTGGGTCGGTAATTAGTGATA
The DNA here is from genome assembly GCA_018361395.1 of Boechera stricta. Lineage (NCBI taxonomy): Eukaryota > Viridiplantae > Streptophyta > Magnoliopsida > Brassicales > Brassicaceae > Boechera > Boechera stricta. Next base: position 7,715,506 of record CM031541.1, read on the forward strand.
TTTAATTTCATGGTCATTAGGATTATGTGGTATTTAACAATGACGGGTCATTAGAGTTATGTGATTAACTCTAATAGGATTATGGGCGATTTAATCCTAATCGGTGGTTTACCGAAGGATTACGGGTGATTTAATCCTAATGTAGACGAAACAAGGGTGAGACACCGGTTATTGGTTCTCACTACTTAGCATATTAGATTCAAGTGATATTGATTCTAATATGCTAGGTCGTGTGACGACTTAATTCGATCGAATCCTGGATAATTGATTTCGACTCGTTACCAGTGACCACACAGATCTTGTGAGGACCCGAGCTATGTTAAACTAGTAGTCGGTAGCATGAAAGCTCAGTGATGGCCTTAAGGGCGTGATCGGGTTGATTCGATCAATTGATCGAATATTGAGACGTAGGTCGGGTTTTTTTAATTGCGCGTAATTGGGATTGGCTAGTAAAGGGAATATTTGCAGGAGGTGTCTCAAATATTTCGGAACTTATTTCGGGTTACTAAACCGAACGGGAGAGGTTAATTGGAAGAATTTCCTAGCGATAAGAAAATGAAATAGGGCTTGAGTTTTGGCGTGGAGGTACATTAATGAGATAGGAGATTACATGGTGTACCGTGAGCATTGTATCGGATCGTGACCGTAAGTTCACATCAATTTTCTGCAAAGTTCCAGGAGGAGATGGGTACTAAGTACACATGAGTAAAAAAAGTAGAGAACCATTCGACTCTATGCCGAGGATGTGTGTTTTGATGGGGTGGCCATGGGCCATATCCGAGCTGGTAGAGTTCACTTATAATAATAGCTACGAGGCAGTATCGGGAGGATACCATATGAGGTTTGATATGGTAAGTTAGCATGACATCATTATGCTGAACTCAAGTGGGGGAGTGAAGCATATTGACGAGGATGTTGTGCAGGAGACTCCGGAGGAAAACGGAGTCTTACACGTCAAAAAAAAAAGGGAGAAGGAAAACTCCTGAGATTAAGGTTTTTGTGGGATCATGTTGAAGTTGAAGAGGATATATGGGAACTTGGGGTGAGGATGAAGGTGTAATTCTCCCAAATGGGTTGTAAGGCGGGTTAAGATTCGAGAGGACATCTAAGTGGGGGAGAATAACATCCGTATCCCAGTCGCTTTCAGAGTATAAGTTACTACATTTTTACGGTATAAGTTGTTATTTTGATGTTGCCTCGTACCGTGTTGTATTTGTTCTTGAGAGAAATAGAAACAATGGTAAGATCGATTAATAAATATCGGAGTTGAGATTGGTTTGATTAATCGAAGATTATCGTTTGAACCAATTCGGTCGATTTGGTTCGAATAGTGTTTTAAAATGAGATGGAAAGTGTGGATAATACCGAGCTTGAGTGATGGCTCTAGGGACGGTAAAGCTGATTCGATCAAAGGATTGATCGTTGAGATGTAATTTGAATAGTTGCAATGAGTTTAACGGAATTCTGGTTGACGAAAATGAAAGAAATATTTTGAGACGGAGGAATGTCTCAAATATTTTGGAAATTTTGATGGAATTACTAAACCGAGCGAGAGAAATTAATTGAGGAAATTAATCGTTGCGGTTTAGTGACTTCGGTTTGGTTTAATTGGATTAAACCAACATATACATATGCATATATATTTATATGAAAAATATCTCCTTCTCCCACATATATATATGGGTTCTTGAAGCTTCTTCTCCCTTCATTGGGCAAAAGAAAAATCTGGAGAAGGGGAGAGAGAGGAAGAAGGAAGGAGAAGAAGGAGAAGAGAAAGGAAGAAGAAGGAGAGGAAAGAGTTTGAGAAAACAGAATCTTAGTGGTGATTGTGAGGTCCGATCGATCTAGCATAAGAACATGGATTGAGCTAAAATTTTGTGGGTAAGTTCTTCAATCTCTTTTCTAGTTATCTACCAAATTTCGTGGGATTATGTTGAGTATTTTGGGAGTTACGATTTTTCTCCCAAGACTGCTCTGTTTTCGGGTTAATAGAGATGGGTCGAGTTTGAGAGATTGATTGAACACTTGAATCTTGTTGGTTTGGTCTGGAAATTTTAGGGTTAGTTCTTGAACCTCTTTAATAGTTATCTATAAAACTTCATCACCTTTAGTTGAGTAGGTTGGGAGTTTGGAATTTTCTTTCAAAATCACTCAAAAACAGAGCAATCTCGACAGGGCTGAGTAGAGAGAGCGATTGGGCGCTCGAATCTCGTTTGTTTGGGCTGAACTTTGGTAGATAGATTCTTGAAAGGCTTATATTGAGATTGACCGAAGGAATTGTTAAACTTTTCACTAGAGTAAGAGTTATGATCGGATTAGTGAGACTCTATTTTTTGGGAAGGAGGAATCCGAGTTTGAGGTTTAAGCTTTTGAGCTTAAGGCTAGTGAGACTAATCTCTTGAGGGAATATTGTGTTCTATCTTGGCAGGCTTGTAGTGGATATCTTAGTGTGTGATTGTACCAAGAGGAATCAAGCTTGAGGTTCTAAAGTTTTCGTGTAGTCTCAACCGTCAAAGCAAAGGTGTGTGCGTGACCGTAGCGTAGTCATACAATTATTAGACTTTTCGTGATTGATACGTGATGTAGGGCTTGACTATATGGGTGTGATTTATGGCTAGTCCAAGTGTGAGTTGTGTGTGTGACAATAGAGCTCTATCATGATATTGCTTGATTGATTGTATTACATGTGATTGCGGTAAGTTTGGTAATTGTATGTCACCTCGCGTGGGGACGGGATGACCGCCTCACTAAGCATTATCAATGCTTACGCACCTCTTTTGGTGCAGGTAAAGAGAAGACTTAGGTGATGGAGCTCGTGGAACCAAGGCCGAGGAGAAGAGGATGATTAGGAGTTCTTGACGGATTTTCTTTTGTGTATCTTATGTTCTTATGTTTCTAATGCCTTGGTGAATGTTGTTTTAGGGTCACGAGGGAGCTTATTAGCAATCTCATTAAGTGGATTAAGCATGAGATAAGTGTTGCATTTGTTGAAATTGTTAAAGGGTTTTACTTGCTTGTGGTGTTGTTCTTGGGTTGCAGGACAGGGGAGAGGATCGACCGATCCAACTAGGATCGATCGATCCTGGGTAGTCGTGTTTGGGCAGAAGCTTTCTGCTTAGTTTTTGGGGGGTCGGGATCGATCGATCCGGGGAAGATCGACCRATCCTGTAGGTGCATTTCGGGCGAAGCCTCGGCCATTTTGGGGGTCAAGATCGATCGGGGGTGAGATCGATCGATCTGCATTGCTCTGTTTTGCATTGCTCGGTTTTGCTAGGTGAGATCGATCGATCGGGTGGAGGATCGATCGATCCTTAAGTTCGATTTTTGCCGTAAGGTTTTATGATCGATCCATGTTTTTAAAACCTAATTGTTTTATTTTAAGTTAGATGTTTAGTATTTGACTTGGATTGCAAGAAAGCGTTTACTTGATGATTTTCAACCGTTTTAAGAAAAGTTTTAAAAATCCTGGGTTTTATGATTTACTTCCGCGTATGATCCGTTTGTACTCGGAATGAGGTGTGTCAGTTATTGCGTTAATCTCTGGTAACGGCGCCAAAAACTTGACAGGGAGATATTTCTACCTCTCACAAGGTTTCACCCGAGTTTCCTCGAGAGTTTAACCCGATGTGACCGCAAATGCACGTTCAATGCAATTATAGTACATACGAGATCGATCCAGAGAGATTAAGAATAACACATAGAGAGTATAAGTCTAAATCTAATATAAGCAAAAGAGAGATATGGGGGTTTGGTCATAAGCTACTAAGATGCATAAAGATAAATAACATAAAGTAAATAAAACTGTAAATAACATAAATTAAATTGCATAATTTAAAGTGCATAAAATAAATAACATGAATTAAATGACATAAAATAAATAGCGTAAATTAAAGTGCAGAAATATAAATAGCATAATTAAATAAAGTAAATAACATAATTAAAATGCATAAATAAAATAATATAAATAACGTCAATAAATAACATAATTAAATATATACAAACAATGGGTGATAGTCGATTTATAGGGAATTTAGATTATAGGATTCATGTTCTACCTAATAAGTTTATGTTTTGAATCTAGGGATATTCGATTATAGACTAGTCCACTCTTGTGATATGCTAGTCACTATGTCCGACCTACTCTCGTGGCGACTTTTACGCATTAAGCACAATCCCATCATCGATTACTCTTATGTGGGAGAGACACATCGATTGGAGGCTATCACACCATCCAGCGATTAACCAAGTGATTAACTTGCGTTAGAGCATGTCTAGGACGAAGAGTGAATGATAGATCTATTTATAGAATAACATCCCACTCTCAGGGTGATGTATTCCTGAGATCTTAATCTAAATCGGGCCCTAGCTAGACTAGCATTGAGTTTCTCTATCAAACAACAAACTCGACCATAGCTAATACTCTCTAATATGCATGTCTGAAGTTTTAACTCACTCTCGTGGTGCTAAGGGTTTCTATTCGTATAACCACATCTACTGATTTGGTTAAAACCTTAAGCACATCCCGTAGGACATAACTTAGCATTAAGAATGCATATTAGAGTAGCTAGATCGGTTAAGAACAATCGGACATAATGAATCCTAAATCTTCGATCCCTTCATCGACCACCACCCTAGTGGTCGAAAGGATCTACTCTCTTGTCTCTCCGAGGATGACGGTAGAGACAAGGATTAGGAACATAAAACAATAAACAATAAAATAAACTAAACTAAGAACAGAAATGAATCAAAGCATAAGAATAAAGAAAAGCATAAGAGAGCAATAAAGAAGAACTGTTTTGATAGATATGAAAGTGGTGGCTACAAAAGTCTAAGAGAATGGAGGATGCTCTCTAATGAGCATTACATGTGTTTATATAGTATTAGGGCTTTAGGAGGAGTCTAAGTCGTGCCTCTAAGCTTCTAAAAGGTTTTGGACGAAAATAACAAGCTACCACTCATTAATCGCCAAATCATCAACTTTCCTATTTCTGTTCGGAGAGACAGCATCGGACACCCTCGGTCGATGCTCTGGGTCGATGGGATTCTCTATGGAACAGCATCGGGCACCCTGGGTCAATGCTCTGGGTCGATGATGCAGCGTCTGGCACTCTGGGTCGATGTTCTGGGTCGGTGCTACAGTAAAAACAGTTTTTCTACATTTGCATCGACCTGGAGCTCGTACCGCCCCTGGTAACCTGGTAAAAATAGTCTTCGCAACGGCTCAGCATCGACCCCTCACGGTCGATGCTATGGTCGATACCTCCTTTGTGAAGCTTCTTGGGAAGCTTTCCGTGATGTTCTTGGCCCGAACAACTAGCTCCAAAGTTCGTGTGGCTTCTTAAGCTCCCAAACCACTCCAGAAAAACCGGTTTTGCTCCAAGTACTTATAAACACATGAAGATATGCAAATGCACTAAAATAATCCTAAATGATAGTTCTAATGCATGATATTAGTCTATATTAATATGTAAAAACATGTAAATATGAGCTCTATCATATACCATTTGTTCATGTATTGTGGAGAAAGATGACTTTGTTTTGCATTTTTCAGCCTCTTAATAAAAGGCCGAGACAGAAAAACACTTGTGATGAGATGGATCACTACCGAGGGAGGGAGTCTTATCACCAAGCTAACCATGGAGAAAAGCGTGGAAGATACAATAACGATAGGAGAAGCAGATGAAGAAGAATCAATTCCAGAATCTTACAATGCATCACCGATTAAAACCATGAATCATAATAGATCCTGAAAAAGTAGAGATTAAGAAGAGAAGAAACAACTAAAGCTAAGTTGATTCAATGTGACTCAAACTAGGAACTTAAAACTAGATCACTCGTCACTTGTCTGCGTTGGTTGTGTGAGTAAGATGATAGTCTCCTGTCCTTGAAAAGATGTTGAACCATCCTGAAAAACAATATTTAAAAGACCTTGTAAATGTTACACAAGACCATATTGTAACAGTAGACAAAAAATATAGCACAAAACCTGTGTGAGGAGATTTGTAAAACTCCTTAATATCGAAAACATCACATAAACATTCTTCCAATTTTACACATAAAACTCCTTAATATCGATCAAAATCCACAATTATTCTACAAACATACTCAGGATGAGGAGATTTGTTGTCAATTTCTTGGACTTTCTCTACTTCTTGAACGTTTGATTGCTCCATATCTGTCATCTGGCTTAAGAACGAAAGCAAAACCTTTCTTTGATCAGGAAAAAACATCTCGAGAAAAAAAGAGAGGAACATAGCGAGAAATTGGAGAGAAGAAGAAGACGAAGGGCAAGGATTTATAGGGTTAGGGTCGGTTAGTTTGTTCATGCAAGGATTTGTTTTTTAATCGGATCAACGGGTCAATTTCAGATTCTCTAATAGCAAAAACAAAACGTGAATAGGAGTTTTAAAATGGGATTTTTACTTAATTATTGAATAAGTTTAATTTGGGAGAGTTTTATTAGTTTATGATGTATTAAGAAGAATAATACTAATTTATGTAGTTTAATGATAAAACTAAAAGTATAGGGAGAAATAGGATGAGGTCATTTTGTTGGTGTAGTATACCGAAATCAACCCTTATTTATTATACACTGCCTCGTTAAAAATCTTGTCATGAAAAAACCCAATGGGATAAAAACCATGATAAGGGAAAAAGAGAGCAGTAACTTATTCTCCCTCTGGAGAATACTTCTCTTCATATATCTCGTAGATGATGCATCCCAATATTATGAATGTGCTTTTGAACATTTTGATGGGTAGCGCCTTTGTAAGAAGATCTGCTGAATTGTTGCTTGAGCGGACGTATTCAATACTGATTTCGTGATTTTTCTCGAGCTCTTGTGTGTAAGAAAAAAACTTTGGTGGAATATGCTTCGTTCTATCGCTCTTGATATAACCTTCTTTAATTTGTGCGATACATGCAACATTATCTTCGAATATGGTTGTGGATTCTTTACTCGTGGTTATGCCACTAGCTTCTTGAATATGTTGGATCATAGATCTGAGCCACACAAATTCTCTACATGCTTCGTGGAGTGTTATAATCTCTGCATAATTAGATGAAGTAGCAACCAATGTTTGCTTTTGGGAATGCCACGAGATTGCAGTCCCCCCAATAGTAAATATATATCCAGTTTGGGATCGGGCCTTATCTAGATCCGATAAATAACCTGCATCTGCAAAACCAACTAGACAAAATTTCGAATTTCTAGAATAATATAATCCTAAGTCAATTGTTCCCTGAACGTAACAAAAAATATGTTTTATTCCGTTCCAATGTCTGCGCGTCGGAGACGAGTTATATCTTGCAAGCAGATTAGTAGCAAAAGTTATATTTGGTCGTGTGCAATTTACAAGATACATAAGTCTACCAATAGCGCTCATATAGGGTACTTCAGGACCCTATATCTTTTCGTTATCTTCACAGGGTCTAAAAGGATCTTTTTCAACATTGAGCTGTCTATTAACCATTGGAGTACTCAAAGGAGTCGCTTTATCCATATTAAAGCGTTTGAGGATTTTTCTAGTATAATTCGATTGATGCACGAATATTCCATCTTGGAGGTGCTTTATCTGGAGCCCAAGACAAAACTTTGTCTTTCCAAGATCTTTCATTTCAAACTCTGCTTTCATATGATTTCGTACTTCCTCAATCTCCTTTTGAGTTCCAATTATATTCAAGTCATCATCATATACAGTGATGATCACAAATCCATTCGAGGATTTCTTTCTAAAAACGCATGGGCATATTGTATTATTCACATAACCCTTCTTTAAAAGGTATTCGCTTAAGCGATTATACCACATGCGCCCGGATGGTTTTAATCCGTAAAGTGATCGCCGTAATTTGACGGAACATGCATCTGTAGACTTTTAGCTCAATGCTTCAGTCATTTCCATCTCTTATGGGATTTTCATATAAATCTCATTATCAAGCGATCCATATAGATACGTTGTCACTACATCCATAAGATTCATCTCTAAATTTTGGGATGCTGTCAACCTCATTAAATACATGAACGTAATTGCATCCATTAACGGGGAATATGTTTCTTCATAATCAATCCTCGGTCTTTGAGAGAAACCTTAGGCAACAAGTCGGGCTTTATATCTTATTACCTCATTATTCTCATTTCGTTTTCTCACAAATACCCACTCGCACCCAACCGGTTTCACATCTTTAGGTGTAGTGACCATAGGTCCAAAAACATTTCTCTTATTAAGGGAGATGAATTCATTTTGCATGGCCATCCTCCATTTCTCCCAGTCAGATATTTTCTGACATTCTAATGTGGACCTTGGTTCTGGGTCATCATTCTCATTATACATTTCTTTGGATACAGAATATTAGAAAATTCCATCATCATCATTAATCATTAAAGGCTTGTGAAGTAAATTCACCAGCATTATCAAGCCTTACTTTCCTAATAATATAATCAGGAAATTGCGCTCTTAACATGATTATTTGGAAAACGAATCTGGCGAATGCCATATTTCATGTCGTCAAAAGACACACGTGGGACCATCTACTTAATGCATCAATTAATACCATAAAATATTGAAATGGTCCACACGGGTGGATTGGTCCACATATATAAAATAGCAAATTTTTATGTTTATGCTATCTGTCAAATGCCTCAATGCACTATCATGCCATTGTAGTACAGAAAGGTATCAATCCAAATGAATGCGATATTAACCAGAAAGGATGCAATCAAACCGTCTAAGTCAAGCCAAGCAAGCAGTAAATGGTGAAATTATCAACTAAGCAAAAGGAGATCGAAGGCAATTACAGAAACTAAAAACAGAGTGAAAACAGGGGAAAAACAGAGTAAAGCAGAGATCATAAACAGAGCGAAAACAGAGCAGAAACAGAACACAGAAAACAGAGATCAATCAAGAACAAGAAGGTCCTAAGGATGGGGTTGGTCAGTCTATCCTCCTAATCTAGCTAGGGGCTTAACAAAATCTATCTAAGCTAATCCCTAGACAATAGATTCAACAGTAGCCAAATCCACTTTCGTGACAGATAACCTCAAGCTAAACTAGTTCCAGACCTAAATCTCTCTAACAAAATTTAGCTTAGCAGGCACTAAGATTCAATCTATTTAAGCCAATAAACACCCTAGACATCCAATCTCTTAGGCTAGGAATGTAAATCTCTGGAATTAGTTGGTTTAGGCATTTCATCAAACACCTTCTGGGTGTGGAAAAACCTATGATCTAGATTCAATTGATCAGAGAGAAACTAGCATTAAGATCACTAATCCAGAAGGGATTTCGTCAGTAGATTCAAACTTAGCATAAAGATAAGGAAGAGAAAACAAGGGATAGAAAGATTCAAACACAAATACTCAGTAGATTCAGAGTTCTATAATTCAAGAAGGAAGAACAGATGAACAGATGATAAGAGCCCTTTAAAAAATGAGAGTCCCCCCGTCCTAATCTCATACAGAGTATTTATACTCTTAGTTAAAAACCCTAAATCACAAAAAGACAAAATAGCAAATTAGGAAACGGGCTCGAGCAAGCTGGATCGAGTGTGGTGGTCGAGTCCGTAAAAAAAACTTTAAGACGGCACTTTTATCTCTGGCTCGAGCAGGCACTCGAGTGGTTTGGTCGAGATGGGATCAAGACTCCATTTTTAAGGTCAGCTCGACCAGGTAGCTCGAGTAGGTTGGGTCGAGCTAGAATCAAGACTGCTCCTTTGGTGCGGACTCGAGTAGGGGCTCGAGTGTGGGGCTCGAGCTAGTTCTGGTTTAGCATGGACTCGAGTGGCTGGCTCGAGTGGCGCGGTCGAGCTGGTTCCAAGACAGCTCGTTTGGCTCCAGCTCGAGTGGTTGACTCGAGCTGTGTGGTGGCGACCTTGGCTTTCTCATTTTCCTTCTCTCCATTCAGCCTCAACAGCTTCAATACTCCTTAAGTGCATCTGAAAAGACTCCAAAATGCAGAATGTATGCAAATGCAAAATGCTCTAAGTATGCAAAACTAGACACAAATGCTAAGAACATGCTACTGAGGTTAAAAGGGTGATAAATGCATGATAGAACCATGTAAAATATAGACATATCAACTCCCCAAACATAGTCTTTGCTAAGCCGGAGGAGAGAGGTTTGAAAATGTGGATTCGGAACCAAAACATGCTGATATAGTACATGATTTCAATGTCCAAGTTGCTGGTTCTGGAATGCAAAGTATATGAACTCTACTTAAAAACTTTAGCCATATTCTTCACAGCACAATTTCAATTAAATCTCAACCTAGACATGCATTCAAATTTACCATTCTCTTTAACATTCAATCAAGCAGAAACCATGAATCAAGCTATGCACATTCAATGAACTCATTTAGCTAAGGGTAAGGTTAAGAGACAAAGATGGTCCCTTTCATACGATTTGATCAGTTCAGAACAGAGGGATCTCTCAAGAAAAAGAATGAGCTTCAGTAGAATGCTAAAGGTAAGGACCAACCTATGCATACAAGAATAGACTCTCATCTACCCAACCATACACAGATGACCTTAACCCCTAGTTCTAAACCCAGAAAGTTGTCCTAATTCTACCCTTGACACTTAGGCAATTTTGCCTTGGACTTTTCTTGGATCAGACTCATTTTTTTTTTCTTTTGATCTTGTTCTAGGAGAGGTTCTATACAACTCTAGCGGATTTGAGGTTTTTCTTTTTGGTGGTTCACTACCAGCTTAGGCTTTTCTTTCTTTTTTAGGACTTTAAGCTTTTTGCCTTTCTTTTCTTATTCTTTGCACACCCCCAAATCCTTTACTAGATTAACAAATTTCCAGAACATTCCTCTCCTAGGAACTCTTAACCTTTTTCTTTCATCTTTTTCCAAGTTTTATTTCTTCCTTTTCACAGAACCAAACCTTATACCCAATGATGAAGATCCCACCTAGTCCTATCTGATTCGAAAATTGCAAACCAGAACTACCTCACACACACAACAGAGTAATATCATGGCTTGAAAGAAGGTTAGGCTAAGGTCATGGTAAAACTGTCCTAAAAATGAGAACAGCTACTTGGATTAGCAAGAGTGGAAAATAGGTGAAAGAAAATCCAAGTATGTGTATGGTATCCATGAGTTCAGATGCAGTGCATAGACATGATAATTAATAGTCAAGTTTAGGTTCAAATAGATAGAGGATGGTATCAAATCACAGCATGCTTCAATTGAGATCTAATTTAGTTGTGCATTCAAAGTATGGTGCAGTCTTACTTCAAGTTCATTAACAATGCATTAAATAACCAGAAACGAGGGCATTGAGACTATATTACCAAATCAGCATGCTTACAAGGTTAATATCATCATGATCCCTATGCATATGCAACAGCCCTATATGAACAGAATCTAGACTCAATCCTAAAATGTGAATGTAACTACATGAACACTCTGTTTTTCGTGATCATTTTCRAAAAAATTTCTAAATTTTTTTTGGTTTTTCTATGCCTTAGATGCATGCAGACTCAAACATGCACAAAATCAAAATAAGAACACAGAAAACAAATCAAACACATCTTAACCCTCCCCCCCAAAYTTAAAGTACACAGTCCCTTGTGTAGTAAAAATTTGGAAAGAAGTTTTAAGAAACAACACAAAGCAAGAAGGAAATGCAAATGGTATATACAAGAAATGATAGAGCAGGTACCTCAGGGGTTGGAGAAGAAGGAGGAGATTGAATCCTCCATGCTCTCTCTGGTGTAAGCGGCGCGGGAGCTTGACTCGACCTGGGGCTCGAGTGGTTCGGTCGCGCCAAACGTGGGGAGGTGGCTGGCTCGATCAAATGACTCGAGCTGGCCACTCAAGCTGGAGTCACCGAACTCCTCTTTCTCCTTGTGTACTGCTTGATTTRTTGCCTTGRCTCGAACGATGAGGCTCTTGGCGGTTCCACAGGTGCACGAGATCTAGGCGCTTCACGAAACGACCCACTCCCCATCAGTACACGTTTGGGCAGGACTACCTTCTTGGAGGAAGGGGCACTGAACTTCTGCTGGAAATCTTTCAGTTGATCTCTTACTTCCTTCATTTGGCCTTTTAAATCCTTCACCGTCCCCTTTAAAGCGGCTATGGCTTTTTAAGTCCTTCACCGTCATTGACTGTGGAGCTTCTTCAAGGCTGGTGTAGAGGCGCTCGAGTGGAGGAATGAAGTCGATGTTGGCGCCCAGTCTGACGCTAGTGATGTCTGTGCAGGGAAGACGCAGTCTGGCTTCTCCAACGGCTGGATGGTTGAATTGGTAGATGAACACATCGGGCGGTTGGGTAGCGTCAAGGAATGTGGCTCTTCTCAGATGGTCGATGTCGATCCACCTGGGATTGTATGGTTCTGACCTCAGCTCTACACCACAAGCCACCAGAATTGGGGTTATAACTCCACCAATRCTAATTTCCCCTGCTGACTTCCTCTTGTGCATCCTCAATGCCCAGTCTTTGTACCATATCAACTGACTCAACAGAACGAAGGCTAAGCTTGTGTCTCCCCTGTCCCCCAGCAGCTCTCGTCCATCCCTTGTGTAGTCCAGAACATCCTGCAATGCTACATCTAGCATCTGCATYTCGCCGTCATTGATGTTTCCGGTAACCTGCCTAGCGAACATAGTGCTTGCGATGGCTTTGTGGAAGTACCTTAGCACGGGACTTCTGATCTGAGAAGCCTTGGTGCGGGATGACGAGTAAGGTTTGTCGTCTCCAATGGTGGACCAGAGGGCTTGTAGCTCGGTGCTGTCGATGTCTTGTGTCGATCCCATTCCACTCGGGAAACCATACAAGTTTTCCAGCTCCCTTATGGTGAGGGAGTGAAACGACCCTCTGCATGTGAAGGTGATAAATCCCGGACCTCCATCTGATTCATACTCTGGCTCATCCTCATAGAAATGTACCGAGAGTGAGGATAGGAAATGGCATGTCTCCTCCTGGTAAGCTTCAAGCTGAATTCTCATGAATGTGCCAGGCCGCTGACTTGGTACAAGTACTCCACATCCTTGGCAATTCCGAGTTTTGCACATGTCTCCCGGTGCGGATACCGTGTTCCCGCAAAATCTCTGTCAAGGAAGATGGCAAGACATTTGTAACATCCGTATCCCAAGTCGTTTCCTTGTAATAAAAGTTATTACATTTCTTGCGGTACAAGCTGCTATTGGATGTCGTAAAAGTCTTGTACCATGTTGTGTTCCTGAGAGAATAGGAATAATGTGGAGCTCGATTTATAATTGCGGGGATAGGATTGGTTTGATTAATCGGAAGATTAATCGTTTCGGAACCAATTCGGGTTGATTTGGTTCGGAATAGTGTTTTTACAGAATGAATAGTGTTCTGACGGAAACGAGAGGTAGTGTGATGTAGACAATACCGAGCTTGAGTGATGGCTCTAGGGACGGTAAACCGGTGGATTCGATCAAAGGATTGATCGTTGGAATGTGATTTCGAATAGTCGGTTTAGCGGAATTTAACGGAAATGGAAGAAATATTTTGAGACGGAGGAATGTCTCAAATATTTTGGGAATTTTGACGGAATTATTAAACCGAGCGAGAGAAATTAATTGAGAAAATTAATCGTTGCGGTTTAGTGAATTCGGTTTGGTTTAATTGGATTAAACCAACATATACATATACATATATATGTATATGAAAAATATCTCCTTCTCCCACATATATATATGGGTTCTTGAAGCTTCTTCTCCCTTCATTGGGCAAAGGAAAAATCTAGAGAAGGTGAGAAAGAAAGAGAGGAAGAAGGAGAAGAGGAAGGAGAAGAGAAAGGAAGAAGAAGAAGAGAGAAAGAGGTGAGAAAACAGAGTTTTGGAGCTGTGTTGGGAGGTCCGATCGGGATATCAAGAGAGCTCGGTTTGAGCTGAAAATTTGTGGGTAAGTTCTTCAATCTTCTGTCTAGTTCTCTACCAAATTTCGTGGGATTATGTTGAGTGGTTTGGGAGATATGATTTTTCTCCCTAGACTACCCTGTTTTCGGGCTGTAGCGACGGGGTGGGTTGGATGGAGTGATTGGGCACTCAATTCTTGTTTGTTTGGGCTGAGATTTGGTAGATAGGGTTTTGATAGTCTCATCTTTAGTTCCACCGAAGTAATTTGCCATATATGGTCTAGGGCAAGAGATATGGTGGAATTACTAAAGCTCTGTTTTGGTTAAGGGTATCCGAAATTGAGGCGTCAGTTTGAAGGGACGATTGGGCTATCAAAATGATCCGGTTTGAGCTGAATATTTTTGGATAAGTTCTCTACCCTCTTGAATAATTACCTACCAAGTTTCGTCGAGTTTCTTACAGTGGTTTAGGAGTTATGAGTTTTCTCCCAAAACTGCTCTGTTTCAGATAAACCGCGACGGGTTGTAGTAAGAGGAATGTTTGGGCACTTGAATCTTGTTTGTTTGAGCTGAAAGTTGGTAGAGAGATTCTTGAGGGTCTAATCTTGAATCTAACATTGTCTAGAATAAAAGTTATGATCGGACTAATAAAGCTCTGTTATGGAAATGAATCCGAGAATTGGGGTTATTAGGGATCCGAGTTAGAGCTTGTGATCCATCAATTGAGAGTGTGCTTGGTGATGTTTTGACAGGGAATTTGTAGTCATCTTGGTGATACCTTGGTGTTTGGTTAAGTAAAAGCCAAAGGGAAACAAGCTAGAAGTGTGAAGGAATCTTTGTTTCTGACCGTCAAAAGGTGAGTGCGTGACCGTGGCCGTTTGTGTGTGATTCTTGAATTTGGTGATTGTGTGCTCTTAGGAACTAGACCTTATTGGTGTGACTTATGGCTTGTCCATATGTGTGATGTGTGTGTGATTGAGCTCTTTCACGGTATGTATGGTTTATTTCCTTAAATTACATCCAATTGCGTGAATTCTTGAATCATATATGTTGTGGTCGTGGGACGGGAGGACAGCCTCACTAAGCATTATCAATGCTTACGCGCCTATTTTGGTGCAGGTAAAGAGAAGTCGTAGGATGCGGAGCTCGTGGAACCAAGGCCTAAGAGAAAGGATGATCTAGTCGTAACGGGTTCTTTTTGTACCCTTTTTGGTTTGCGTATATGACTTGTCTTGGTGGATATTGTTAGACTTATGATTGTGTTGTTAATGATATTATAGAGAGGGTTTATGTATGAATTAAGTGTGGAGTTGTCAATGCGGTGTTAGACTTGCGGATTGTCGTTGATGTTGTTCTTGGGTTGCAGGGTAGGGGAAGGGATCGATCGATCCTGGGCAAGATCGATCGATCCCGAGTAGTCATTTTGGTCAAAGAATTTAATGGTGTAAAACGGGGCCTCGAGATCGACCGATCCATACCGGATCGATCGATCGATCTAAGGAGGTTCGATCGATCCTTACTTTAATTCGTAGCTTTTTGTTTGGTGTTCCAATTGTTCGGTATCTTGCTTGGGGAGCAAGAAAGGGTCCTATGATTAAGAATTAGGATTTCCAATTAGTTGAGAAATTTTTTTTAAAATTTTTGTATTTTTGCGGGCTTTTGTCGTGTCGTTCTCGGGATAGGTTGTGTCAACATTCCTCCTCAGAAGGCTCCTGCTTAGTCTTTTCGGGTTGCTTGGTGGCTACTTTGGTCTCATCTCTATCACCTCTGCTGCCATGATCAAACGCACTAGGTTCCTCCGGTTTCTTTCCACGAGCGATTGCACGTTTGTCCCGCGAGTACTCTTCAGCCGCTGACTTCTTTCTCTGGCTCGACCCCTTGGCTAGAGTGGGACGGTCGAGTGCATCATCATCGTCCCTCTGGCTCGACCGGTTGACTCGAGTTGTGCGGTCGAGCTGGTCTTCAGCTAACTCCTCTGCCTTTGCTTTTCTTCGTCGGCTCGAACCACGAACTCGAGCTGGTGGCTCGAGCTTAACTTCATCAATCTCCATCGGTTCTATTGGCGTAGAAACTGGTCCTCTTAGCTTTTGAAAGTGTCTAGCCACGGCCTCAGCAGATGGGCAATCACCAGACTCTCCTTTGTAGGATCTTCTAGGCATGGTGGAGCGTATTTGGCTGATCATTTTCAGAAATTTCTTTGAGAGCAAGTGAAGAGTGGTGTGGTGAACTCGAAAGGCTTGGTCTCCTTATAGAGGCGAAGGATGGAGCTAGATGACAAGGGAGGAGCGWCCATTTGAATTCGAAATTCGAATTTTTGAGCGCCCAAAAGTTGGCTCGAGCATGTGACTCGAGTGGACCAGGTCGAGTCAGCTCTTGTCTCCTTGTCGGAATTCGAATTTGAATTTGGGCGCCACTTAACTCGAGCCATTGACTCGAGTGGGATCGGTCGAGTCAGACTTTGTCAGATTTTGAATTCTGGCATTCCTTGGCTCGACCACATGGCGCGAGTGGGGCCGGTCGAGTCAAACAACCTGCTCTGCCTTCTCCTGAAAACACACAAACAAATCACAAAACAAAAATTAGCAAACTAAACGATGGTTTATCAAAAAACTTAGATCATTATATACAAGGATAGACATGGGACTTCCTCCCAAGTGAGCTTGTTTATAGTCACTAAGCTTGACTTCCTATTTTACTTAAGCAGGGGGAGGTTCATCTAGAGGGATGGAAGTTCCCTCTGGGATGATGTAATCAGCAAGGTAGGGTTTGAGCCTCTGCCCATTCACAGTAAACTCGGAGTCACCTTTCCCGATCAGAGTAACCGCTCCATAAGGTGGGACTTCTTTGACTCTGAATGGTCCTGACCATCTGGACTTCAGCTTTCCAGGAAATATCTTGAGTCTCGAGTTGAAAAGGAGCACTTGATCACCAGCTTTGAATTCCTTGGGAAGAATCCTTCTGTCATGGAAGGCTTTTGTCCTCTCCTTGTAAACCTTGGAACTCTCGTAGGCATCCAACCTAACCTCTTCCAGTTCATGTAGATCCAATGATCTCTTCTCCTGGGCAGTCTTGATATCCAGATTCAAGAGTTTCGTTGCCCATAATGCCTTGTACTCAATCTCCACAGGCAGATGGCAAGCCTTGCCATAGAGCAGCTGGAATGGTGTTCTTCCAATTGGTGTCTTGAACACAGTCCTATATGCCCAAAGAGTCTCATCAAGATTAGAGGACCAGTCTCTCCTTGAGACTCCTACTACTCTTGCCAAGATGGCTTTGATATGCTTGTTAGACACTTCCACCTGCCCAATGGTTTGAGGATGGTATGGCGTGGCTACCTTGTGCTTAACCCCATGCTTCTTCAGAAGATTTTCAAAGATCTTGTTGATGAAATGGGATCCCCCATCACTGATCACTACTCTTGGTACTCCAAATCTGGGGAAGATAATGCTCTTGAAAGTCTTCAGAACCACCCTTGCATCATTGGTAGGACAGGCTATAGCTTCAACCAACTTGGAGACATAATCAACAGCCACCAAGATGTAACTGTTCCCATGAGATGGTGGGTTGAAAGGCCCCATGAAATCAATGCCCCATACATCAAATACCTCGACTTCTAGAATTGGGTTCTGAGGCATTTCGTCCCTCCTGCTGATGTTACCCATTCTCTGGCAAGGATCACACCTAGTGATGAAAGCTTGAGCATCCTTGAACATTGAAGGCCACCACAATCCTGCTTGGAGAACTTTCTGTATAGTCTTGAAAGTAGCAAAGTGACCCCCATAAACCGAACCATGGCAGTGTTCCAAAACCCCATTTACTTCTCCCTCAGCTATGCATCTTCTGTAAAGACCATCTGAACCTCTCTTGTACAAGTAAGGCTCATCCCAGAAGTAGTGGTTCACATCTCTCAGAAACTTCTTTTTCCTGTAAGCATCAAGACTCCTAGGGATTTCGCCGCTTACAAGGTAATTGGCAAAATCTGCATACCAGGGCAGTTTCCCTTCTATTGCCAAGACAACAGCAATGAGTTGTTCCTCAGGCATGGAATCATCTATTGGCAATGGATCATCTATTCTCATCCTTGATAAATGATCAGCTACTCCATTCTCTATACCCTTCTTATCAACGATCTCCATGTCAAACTCCTGTAGCAGAAGTATCCATCTGAGCAGTCTTGGCTTAGTCTCCTTGGAACCCACTAGGTAGCTTCTGAACTTCTCAAAAGCAAAGACAACAGCCAGCAATTCCTTCTTTGTTGTTTCATATCTCCCCTGACCTTCATCAAGTGTTCTGCTTGCATAATAGATCAAATGCAGCTTCGTGTCAATCTTTTGTCCCAAAACAGCTCCCACAGCAAAATCTGATGCATCAAACTTGATTTTGAACGGATAGTCCCAGTTTGGTGCTTGGACTATTGGAGCTGAGACCAAAACTTCCTTAATCTGCTGGAATGCCCTCAAACACTCAGAATCAAAGATGAACTCTTGTTCCTTGCATAGCAGCCTAGTGAGTGGTCTGGCTATATTTGAGAAATCCTTGATGAACTGCCTGTAGAAACCAGCATGACCCAAGAAACTTCGATATCACGGCGTTCTTAGGGTTGCAACTGCATCATCACGTTAACCTTGGCTCTGTCCACTTCTATCCCATTCTCAGAAATTTTGTGCCCCAAGACAATCCCTTCTCTGACCATAAAGTGGCATTTCTCCCAGTTCAGAACCAGATTTGTCTCCTCACACCTAGTAAGTACCCTGCAAAGGTTCAAAAGGCAAGAGGAGAAATGTCATACACGGAAAAATCGTCCATGAATACCTCCACAGTCTCCTCTATTAAATCCGAGAATATAGAAGTCATGCATCTCTGAAAAGTAGCAGGTGCATTACAAAGACCAAAAGGCATTCTCATATAGGCAAAAGTTCCATATGGACAAGTGAAACTAGGTTTTTCCTGATCCTTAGGATGAATAGGAATTTGAAAGAAACCATACCCATCCCAAGAAAGCGATAATAGGGATGATTTGCAAGCTTTCTAACATTTGATCAATGAATGGTAATGAAATGATCTTTTCTAGATGCAGCATTCAATTTCCTGTAATCAATACACATCCTATGACCAGTGATAGTTCTAGTGGTATCAGTTCATCACTTATCATTCTAACAGTTATACTCTCCTTTCTTGGAACACAATGCCTGAGAGAAACCCAAATACTATCGGATATAGGGTAGATGATTCCGTTCTAACAACTAAGAATTTCGTTTAACCACTTCATGAGTCGGGTTCAATCTCCTCACGAGGTTGATCTAGCATATGATTCATTTTCAGATGAATTCTATGAGTACACAAATAGGTGAAATTCCTTTAATATCATCCCAGAAATACAGATTCTTTTTAAACTTCTTGATTGATCGATAGCAAATGCAACTCATCATCATTCACATATCATTTACTATGATTGAGTATGTAGAATTAGGTCAACAGGCGTACCTTAGCCAGTGGTTTGAGGTTACACCTTAGGTGCTCGAGTTCGACCGGCCGCGTCAGGAGTCGGCTCGAGCAGCTGGCTGGATAAGCTGATGTCAGTCAGTGTTGAGTAATGTCTGGCTCGATGGTGCGCTCGGTGTGGTCTGGCCAGAGCGAGTGTAGTCTGGCTGGGTGCACTCAAGCTGGAGTGGTCCCGAACGAGTGTGGTCGGCTCGGCGAGTGACTCGAGCTGGGCGGTCGCGATGTGTTCACCACAAAACCTGTTTCGACCCCAATCGGATCTTGAAGACCTCGACCTTTCCAAAACCTTGTGCGAGTCCAAAATCATCACATACCACAAAGTTTCGTCGGTGTAAGTACCCTTAACCTCTTTGTCAAAGTGGTTAGAAGGTGATCTTCTCATTAAGTTCCTCACAGAAGTTCATCGCAAGTTGATCCATTTCCTGACATAGAAGATCGCCCTTACATTTCGGCTTTCTCATTGTGGCTTTGATGTCGAGCGTCATTTTGAAGTCAGCCCCAAAGTTGAGATAGATCTTTCCGTTTGAACATCGATAACTGCCCCATGTAGCTAAGAAGATTAGAATCGATGGATCTAGGTTCTTCCGTCTCTAGAAGCTTGAAATCCGTAGGTACCTCAGCGTTCCAACCATCGAGGTAGATCTTCACATGCCATGTGGAGTTCGGCGGATCTTTCTACAAGCACCAGAGATGTTGCCAGACTAGTTGCTGAATCCTAACCTCTTAGAAACTGAGAGTGGCATGAGGCGATAGATCTTCCCGAGATCTGAGGGATTTCTTGAAGACCATTGGACCTAGAGAGCATGGTAGAGTGAATGAACCAGGGATCACTTAGCTTCTCCTTGATAACCTGCTTGAATGATGGCCTTTGCACTCTTCTGACAAAACCACCATACCCTGAATCGCCTTGGCTTTCTCATTTACTGCATCCTTCAAGAATTTCTGATATACAGGTAACATTGAAAAGGCATCGATGAGTGGCAACCTAATCTCTGCWTCCYTGATGTGTTTGTCAAAAATTGCTTTGTACTTCTCCATTAGATCCTTTTTGAATCTTCYTGGGAAAGGCAGTTTGGGCTTGTAAGGAGGGGGAATAAAGGGTGCTTTTTTTTCCTCTTGAACGACAGGTTTTGYAGCAGGTGGGGTGCTAGCKCGAGTGGGGTGCTCGAGCTGGTTGCTAGAGTCAGCCTCCAGACGAGTTTCTTGGTCTTCTTTGCAGCTCAAATCCTCCCCATCTTCAATCTCACTGTCCTCAGTGACTTTAACTGATCCTTCCCTCTCAGGTAACTCCCGTCCACTCCGTAAAGTGATGGCATTGATGTGTGCAAAATCTTTGGGGTTCTGTACTGCCTTTCCTGGAAGCTGGCCAAGAGGCTTTGTGGAAGAACTTGATGCAGTCTGGTTCTCCAAGTACTTGAATTTGGAGTTCAATGTCTCAAACTTGCTGTTGAGATCATTGTAGGAGTAGTCCATCTGGGATTTGAACCATTCTCTTAGCTACGTCCAATGCACCGGCTGCCTGACCTTGTAGAAGCTGTTGCAGCATGGATGCCAGCTGGGGATCCATAGGTGTAGAAGGYTGAGCTTGGGGATGTTGAAAACCCGGTGGTGGACCCATTACTCCCTGTTGCTGATGGTTGCTCTGGTAGTGTGGCTTAGGAACAAAACCTTGATTTTGGTTGTAAGCGGTGAAAGGCTTGGATGGAGGCGGTTGTTGCTGAGGCGGGTAGACCTGATCTTGCGGGTTAGCAACGTTGGTGCTCCTGTAAGACAGATTCGGGTTGTTCTTGTAGTTGAAGCCTTTGTTGTAGCCATGATATGCTCAATTAATACCTATTAATCTTAAAGCAGTTGCTGCAGGTAAAGTTAGGGGTCGAACACGAGAACAGAAAACTCACGCGATAGATAAAAGATGCTGATTGTCTAAGCAAACAATAATTGATTGGAAAACAAATGACTGAATTAAACTTAGGTCGATTGATATGGAAGGAAACTAGGCTCAGGGGAAATTCTCAGGAAATCAATGATAAATATTAATCGTTAAAGTTGATTCAATTAAGTGCTGATTCTTGACACGAAAATATAGTTAACCATAGTTCGAAAACTAACTAAGTCTAAAATCTAGAATTCCAAATCTCTTTGCAAATCTACACATTAAACCAGCAATTAATTCAAGTTTGATATGTTATTCGATTAAACGAAATCTCTTTGCGGATAATCGAATTGCTGCTCAGGTTTTATCATTACTTTCGGTGCACTGTGCAATCGATTAATCTAAGTTCTATGTTCAGGTGATCGATTAGAAATAGCTTTGATAACAACTGTGGTGAAGAAGCTACTCAGAGTTATGAACCACTAACAAATCAATCATCATAAATCGAGAGAAATCCATATGAAAACCACGAACTAAGCAGGAGGCTACTTTCGGACATGATTGACGAAAAACAAGACATAACTGAATAGATCATGAAATTAAATATATCAAAAGAATAAAAACAAGGGTTCGGGATCTTTTCTATGATGAACAAAGTTTTGGATCCGTCTCCCTCACAAAAGCTTTCAAAGTAAAGTCACTCGCTTGACACTGAAAAAACTTGCTTAAATAGGTCTAAAAACACGAGCTGGGTCTCTTTGTAAATAAGGGAAAGTATTGGGCTTCTTTTGGTGAAAGTTCTCTTTCTTGGATATCTCTCTATCTCTGCGTCAGTTACGTCGGTATCTATCGATACCGGGATGGTGTCGATCGATACTCAGGCTTCAAAACGGGTACTTTCTTCGGTTTGCTCCAAAAGGCTCCAAATGGTTCCAAAATCTCTAATTTCGTCCCAAACGTGCTAAGACCTGAAAAGACTCCAGAACGATACAAAAAACACTAGAAAGACTCGTTAAAACAACTTATATCATGGCTAAAAATGGGTAAAAACCATGATATATCAGCCACCCTGATTCTGAATGTAGCTAACCTCTTCCATACTAGTATCCTCCCCATCTTGAATCTGGAAAATGAACGTGCTTCTTCTGGAAAATCTCATCTTCACTTGCAAAATGAACGTGCTTCTTCTGGCTGAGAAGGAGTTGATCCAGTTTGGCATTCAAAGTTTTGATGTCCTGCCTATGCCTTTCTTCCGAATCAACAACTGCTTCACTTACTGTCATAGTCTGCTGAGTAGTTCCCATCTGATTGAGCAAGGTTCTCCACTAATTCCCAGCCCTCAAAGACATCCTTGTTGAGGAAATTTCCATTGCTTGCTGTATCAAGAACCATCCTTATCTTTGGTTGAACCCCTCTGTAAAGTGTACTGAGTAGAGACTCGTTGCTGAAACCGTGGTGAGGACACTGAATAGTGTAACCTTTGAATCTTTCCTAGGCTTCGCAGAATGTTTCCCCACCTTCTGCAAAACCGATATCTCATTGCGGAGTCGAGCCGCAGCTGGAGAAGAACTTGGCAAGGAAAGCTTTGCAATCATCCCATGAAGTGATGAGCCATGGGGTAGATTCTCCCACAGATGTGCTTTGTCCCCAAGAGAAAGGGAAAAGTCGTAGTTTAAAGCCATCTTCACTGACCCATTGATCAGTGAGGCTGCAGAGCCATTAAACTCATCTAGGTAATGAAGAGGATCCTCCATAGGCAGGCCATGGAACTTGTCACGCACTACAGCGATCAAACCACTCGATCTCAAAGTTGTTGTTCGGGATGGTAGGGAGGGACAATCCCTTTGAGTGTGAGTTGTGGGAGACATCGCCTGCTAATCAAGCGTGGCCTCCTGAGGAGGTGCTCGTGCAGAACCTGTGGGTTGTTGTCGCCCATTCCCTGATCCTCGGTGATCGATTCTCGATGCGTGCTCTCGCTTCCTCAACTGTTTGGTCTATTAATGTAGTCAACGGAAGGCATGAGGTTCTGCTTCTTTGGATCTCGTTTGCAACGGAATGCCAAGGTCGCTGCCGTGATGGTCGACCGGTCGGGCACTCGAAAGTGGCTTGGTCGAGCTGAATGCGTCACGCCTTGATGGTCGACTCGGTCCGGCACTGGTGGCTCGTCGAGTAACAAAGACGGTCGAAGTACCTGAAATGCAAAGACAAAGAAAAAAGCAAGAGTGACATAATAGACTGAAAGAACTTGATCTAAATCGATTTGAAATCCTAAATGTAACAAGCAACGGCACCAATTTGAAATAGCAAATTTTTATGTTTATGCTATCTGTCAAATGCCTCAATCCACTATCATGTCATTGTAGTACAGAAAGGTATCAATCCAAATGAATGCGATATTAACCAGAAAGGATACAATCAAACCGTCTAAGTCAAGCCAAGCAAGCAGTAAATGGTGAAACTATCAACTAAGCAAAAGGAGATCGAAGGCAATTAGAGAAACTAAAAACAGAGTGAAAACAAGGGAAAAACAGAGTAAAGCATATATCATAAACAGAACACAGAAAACGAGATCAATCAAGAACAAGAAGGTCCTAAGGATGGGTTGGTCAATCTATCCTCCTAATCTAGCTAGGGGCTTAACAAAATCTATCTAAGCTAATCCCTAGACAATAGATTCAACAGTAGCCAAATCCACTTTCGTGACAGATAACCTCAAGCTAAACTAGTTCCAGACCTAAATCTCTCTAGCAAAATCTAACTTAGCAGGCAGTAAGATTCAATCTATTTAAGCCAATAAACACCCTAGACATCCAATCTCTTAGGTATGTAAATCTGAATTAGTTGTTCATGCATTTCATCAAACACCTTCTGGGTGTGGAAAACCATGATCTAGATTCAATTGATCAGAGAGAAACTATCATTAAGATCACTAATCCAGAAGGGGTTTCGTCTAATCTAACCCTAAGCCACCTAGAAGACTAAGATTCCAAGCCTAAACCTAACCCATCCTTAAGATCCCTAGAAAACTACTCACAGATCATGATGAACAAATCAAACTCAAAAACCCAGAAATGAAAATAACTTGCATAATCATAAAGATAAGGAAGAGAATAGAAGGGATAGAAAGATTCAAACACAAATACTTAGTAGATTCAGAGTTCTATAATTCAAGAAGCAAGAACAGATGAACAGATGATAAGAGCCCTTAAAAAACGAGAGTCCCCCCATCCTAATCTCATACAGAGTATTTATACTCTTAGTTAAAAACCCTAAATCACAAAAAGACAAAATAGCAAATTAGGAAACGGGCTCGAGCAAGCTGGATCGAGTGCAGTGGTCGAGTCCGTCAAAAAAAACTTCAAGACGGCACTTTTATCTCCGGCTCGAGCAGGAACTCGAGTGGTTTGGTCGAGTTGGGATCAAGAATGCATTTTTAAGGTCAGCTCGACCAGGTAGCTCGAGTAGGTTGGGTCGAGCTGGAATCAAGACTGCTCCTTTGGTGCGGACTCGAGTAGGGGGTCAAGTGTGCGGCTTGCGCTAGTTCCAAGACGGCGCCTTTAGCATGGACTCGAGTGGCTGGCTCGAGTGGCGCGGTCGAGCTGGTTCCAAGACAGCTCCTTTGGCTCCAGCTCGAGTGGTTGACTCGAGCTGTGTGGTGGCGACCTTGGCTTTCTCATTTTCTTTCTCTCCATTCGGCCTCAACAGCTTCAATACTCCTTAAGTGCATCTGAAAAGACTCCAAAATGCAGAATGTATGCAAACCTAATGCAAAATGCTCTAAGTATGCAAAACAAGACACAAATGCTAAGAACATGCTATTAAACGAGGTTAAAAGGGTGATAAATGCATGATAGAACCATGTAAAATATAGACATATCAATATATCACCATGTATTCTTTCTACGAATTCTGGTGATTCATTCCCAATCATAGCTGGTGATGGCCGAGTTATGAGTTTTCCTTGAGAACATGCATCACATAAATACTCATTTGATTGAAAGATCTTCTTGTCTTTCATTGGATGGCCATTAGAACTTTCCACAATTTTTCTCATCATGATTGAACCAGGATGACCCAGCCTTTCATGCCACATTTTAAATATACTAGTAAACCCGAAGTTTACCGTGGCATATGATTCAATCATAGTCTTGTGGAATATAGTCCAAAAGAAAAAGCTGGCAGTTCCTCTAATATATATTTTCTCGCCGAAATCACTGATGTGATGCAAAGATATTCAATGCCACTTTTATTCTTAGTTTCCACGTAATATTCATTTCTGCAGATATCTCTGAAATTTAACAAGTTTTTACTAGACTTTGGGGAATATAATGCATCGTTAATTTCAAATTTTGTCCTCCTTGGCATTGAAAACTAGACTCTTCCAGAGCCCATAATAATTTTTGCATTTCCCGATATAGTAATCAATCAGTTTCATTTCAAGATCGGAGAAATATTTTTATATTTTAATATTGTGTGCGTTGTTGCACTAGCTGCGAGACATGTATCTTCATCATCATTTATAAATTTTGACATCTTCTGTGTCAAAATATTCATAAAAGGAGATATATTAAAACAACATTATTTTATGTTACAACATAAAACATATTATACATTAAACATTTTATTCTCTTGTCTTATTCTGAAAGACAACACTATATTACATTTATCTTACTCTTCTTTTTACTCGTTAACATCACTAAGTTCAACGAGAAAATCTGCCATATCAAGATGAGTATTATCAAAGGAAGGTCCGGGCTCATCAAAGATAAAATTGGTTTCACCATTTTTCTCTTTTGCCTTTTGGGATTCTTGATGCAGATCAGCAAGATGTATTGGTGTACGACAGGTACCAATGGCCTTTCATGCCTCATTTGTAACATATATTTTCCCTTTGAGTAGTTACTACGCTGGTATTATCATTCCTCTTGGCCTTTCCAGCGTTGTAACTATTATAATTGAGTCCCCTTCCTTGTCCACCTCTAGTCCCGGCCGCGGCCTCTACCTCGTCTTTGTCCTTGCCAGTTATTATAACTAGATGAGGATGCAACATTCACTTCAGGGAATGGTGCTGATCCGACAGGACGGGTTTGACAATTCATCATCACGAGTTCATTATTTTGCTCGGCAACTAGAAGTATATTCCCGGTATTGTTGTTGTAGTGATACATTTCCAGGATAAAATGTCTGCAGAGTTTTCTCAATCATATCATAATCACTTACCTTTTCTCCACTCAATATCATCCTGGAAGTAATTCCGAACAACGCAGAATTGTATTCACCTACACTCTTATAATCCATAAACCTGAGGTTCAACCACTCATGCTTAGCCTTTGGTAAGATCACAAACTTTTGATGATCAAACCTATCTTTGAGCGATTTCCAAAGATACCCAGGATCTTCTCTCGTGATATATTCATTTTTCAAATTATCATGGAGGTGGTGGCGTAAAAATATCATGGCCCTAGCATTTTTCTCTTATGGGACCATTTTTGTCAGGTCAATGGCATTCAGAAGTCCGTTCGCTTTTAGATGCAACTTTGCATCTAATGCCCAAGTCATATAATTATTTCCAGACACATCAAGGGCAGCGACATCGAGCTTTGCTAAATTTGACATGATATCTATGCATATATAGCAATATATATAAATTATAGAGCATATAAATGACAATATAATTTAACATGATATCCATGCATATATAACAATATATATAAATTATAAACCATGTAAATGACAATATAATTTAACATGATATCCATGCATATATAACAATATATATAAATTATAAAGCATGGAAATAACGACATAATTTAAAAACAATTTAGGAGGCATAACCTTTCATATAAGTGGGGAGGCAGAGTCTTCCTTAAAATTGAGGAGACCTAACCTAACCTTCCATATAAATAAAAATATATAAATTTAAATTTATTTAATCATAAATTAAATCATACCTTAGATCGGATAAGAGCGGTTCGCGCTGATAACGTGTTGTAAATAATAATATTTAAACTACGAGAAGAATCAATTAAGATTCAATTCTCTCGCAAACGTTGTTGTTTGCTATTGATGTGTATCAATTACAACTCAAATGTATACATATATATAGGGACGGGAAGTCACTTAGCCGACTTTACTAACGTCGGTTTAACAATAAAGAATTATTATATTCAACATTTCATTAGATCATAACTTATATCCATATATATAAACAACTCTCACTTTTATTTCTATACTATTTTTTTTTTACGCAAGCAAGACTAGTCTATTGATTAATACGAGAAAGAGCAATATAGCGTTTGTCCTAGAGGTAGCCAAACATGGTGTAATACATCTAAAAGAGCAATATAAACAGGACATAGAATAATAGTTTTAGCAAACATATCTGCACAAGAGTTGCAGCCCCTATGGGCGAATTGAAAGCTAACTTCCGTCTCGGTTCCAACACGTCCTAAGATGTCCGATTGGCTGGTGTAGGCATGGCCAAAGAGTCGGCTGGTGTAAAGCTTGAATTGGGTTGGAAGAATCCGATTCGAAGATAAATTGTTTGTAGCCGAGCCGTAAGACACACGAAACTGCCAACGATATCAGCCTTCATCTGCAAGCATCGACCATGACTAGTCGATGCACTTTTCTGGTAGATAGCTCAGGAACACGATCGACCCCAGCAGGTCGATGCACTCATCTGGTGGATGGCTCGGAAACACCATCGACCCCAGCAAGTCGATATCCTGGTCGATGCTCAGCTACTTAGAACTTCTGAATTCTTTCCGCGAATGTATACGATCTAAGTAATTGCACCAGTCTTCTCATAGGTTTTAGTAAGCTCCAGAAACACTCCAAATAGTTGTGTTTAGCTCCAAGTACCTAGAAACACATAAACATATGCAAACATACTAAAATTATAGTAAATGGTAGTTATTAAGCCTAAAACTAACTTATTCTAATGCATGAAAACATGTGAAATACGATGCTATCACCCATTTTTTAGAATTTTGAAAATCTAATGTTTGTGACCGTAATTGTATTTTAAAAATATGTGTGAGGGTTATTATATTTTACATGAAGAGTAAAATTGCAAAAATGGTAATTTGGAAGATTTTGTTTTTTATGAACACCTTGTCGCTTATAAGAATCAGTCGATAATAATGAAAGTTAACTAAATCATTTATTTATACGGAAATATTCTTGTAAAGGATTTTTCAAAGATTTTTAATTATTTAATGAATTAATATAATTTACTCTATAATTAATGTTAAAAAAAAATTAATTGTGTTTGGTCATATATATAATATAGAAATGGAGCGGCATCGATCTTAAGAGATCACCACGGGAACGTCAAACATTTGGGTGCAAAGTGTTATCCCGAGCTCTTTTCTCCTTTAGAGGCAGAGGCAGCAGCAATGTCGTTGGCAGTTTCATGTGTCTTACGGTTTGGCTACAAACAATTTATCTTCGAATCAGATTCTTCCAACCCAATTCAAGCTTTACACCAGCCAAATCTTTGGCCATGCCTACACCAGCCAATCGGACATCTTAGGACGTGTTGGAACCGAGACGGAAGTTAGTGAAAGGACCTACCCCCCCTTTTTTTTTTTTTTGTTTTGAAGGATCGATCGATCCTTCTTAGGATCGGTCGATCTCAAACTCCACCCAAAATTAACCCAATCGATCTGACCAAAAATACCCCGCTAGGATCGATCGATCTCACCCGGGGGATCGGTCGATCCTAACCCTTAAAAACTGACCAGAAAATTTCTGCTTCGAAAACCACCTATAGGATCGATCGATCCTCCTTGGATCGGTCGATCCCTAAGCCCCGATTTACCCCCAAAAACTTTCTGGCCAAAAAGACTGCTCGGGATCGATCGATCTTTCCCAGGATCGATCGATCCTTCCCGAATCAGTAACAGAACAACACAACAAACCCAATACGCAAACCATTTCACATCCAACAAGAAAACACTCTTGACAAGCATTCTCATGAGTCCAAAACACATCACTACACATCATGGCAAGTTTAAACGTTAGCATCCCAAAAAAATATGAGTTCATAAACAACACAAAAGACCCAAAGAATCCCGACACACTCAGATCATCCTTTCTCCTCGGCCTTGGTTCCACGCGCTCCACACCTAAGTCTTTTCTTTGTCCTTACCTGCACCAAAAAGGCGCTGCAGTATGATAATGCTTAGTGAGGCGGTCCTCCCGTCCCCACGGTTATACACACATGTAAATCAATTACTTACCGAAAACCATATTCATCACACACAAACAATCAAGCAAGAATGATAGAGCTCCATCACACACAAACAAAAACTTGGACAAGCCATAATTCCCACCCATATGGTCAAGTCCTAATACACATAACAAGCAAGGAAAATCATTGATTACATAGGTCAACCACGGTCACGCACTCACCTTGATTACGGTTGAAACGAAGAACACTCTTTTGACGGTTTCCAAGCCTTAAGCTTACTCCTTCTTTGGACACACAACACAACACCAAGATCTCACAAACCTCCTGCCAAGAGATCATCAACACACTCTCAAAAGACTGATTACATGCTCCCAACTCAAGAGCCTAACTCAACAAATTCTGGATTCCTTTCCCCAAAAACAGGGCTTTACTTAACCAACCATATCTCTTGCCCTAGATCATATTTTACAAATTCCTTCGGTGAACTTGAAGATTGAAGTCTCAACAACCTATCTACCAAACTGCTTAACCAACCATACCTCTCCCGCTCGGTTTAGTAGCTCCAAATAATTTCCCGAATTATTTGAGACAGCTCCCCGTCTCAAAATATTCCTTTCACTCCCGACAAAACCCCGAATTACCTCTTAATTCCGCTAAACCGAACTCGATTCCTCCACAACGATCACCTTTGATCGTTTCATCACATTTCCGCCCTTAGGGCCACCAATCAAGCTCGGTATTGTTCCATACTTGGTTCAATAACATCCCCGGGTCTATCATCACAAGATCCTACGTGGTCACCCAACGACTAACCCGTCGAAATCCAATTATCCCCGGATTCGAACGAGTTAAGCCGCAACACTAGCATATTAGAATCCAATAACACCGACCCTAATATACTAAGTCCCCGTGAGAACCTATATCACCGGTATTCACCTCGGTTTACCGCCTATCAGATTAAATCACCCATAATCCTTATCGAACCACCCGGTTAGATTAAATCACCCATAATCCTAACTCCACATCATTAGAGTTAAATCTCACATAACTCTAATGACCCGTCATTAGGATTAAATACCACATAATCCTAATGACCCCGTCGATAGAATTAAATCTCACATAATTCTATCGACCCCAACCACAAAGAAGGTCCATGGACGTAAACCCAAAAAAAATCCCCGAACCAAGACGGAACGAATACTTCGCTCAATCCCGCAACACATGAAATACCACATCATATGTCGCCCCGTCGATACATGAAATACCACATCATGTACTCGACACCCCAATACATGAAATACCACATCATGTATTATAACTCACGATTAATCCATAAACATCCATCATTTATTAATCAACGCCGACAATACAATATCCCGAGGGTTCATCGCAACAACAATAAAATAGATACAACTCGAGAGGACGACTTAGGAACACGGATGTTACAATTCTCCCCCACTAATTAGATTYGTCCTCGAATCTCAAGCCTCGGCTTGTTCCCTGAACCACTTGGAGAATTTTGCCCTTATCCTTCTCTCCGGTTCCCAAGTCTCCTCCTCAACCCCATCACAATCCCAAAGGATCCTCACCTCGAGCTCCTCCTCTCCCACAACCCTGATTCTACGATCTAGAATCCTCACGGGTCTCGCCTCGACCCTCAAACTCGGTGACAACTCAGGTGGAATCTCCTGTAACACCTGATCATCTCKATGCAAGCATTTCTTCAACTTAGCCACATGAAAAACATCATGAAATGCCTGCATAGACGCTGGCAACTCCAGCCTATAAGCAACAGGTCCAACTCGTTCCACCACTCGGAACGGTCCTAAATACCTCGGGCTCAACTTGYCCTCAGAGAATGACCTGTTTGATCCCTTAAACATCGCCATCTTGAGATAGACCATATCTCCTATGGYGAATTCCAACTCTCCTCGGTTATCCGATAACTCTTCTCGACGATCCTAAGCTTCCTTCATATTCAACTTCAAGACCCGGATTCCTCCCGCAAAACTTCGCCAAACATGCTTCGCTCCCCCACTTGAGTCCAGCATAATGGCGTCCTGCAAGGCCTGCCATACAAAGCCTCATATGGTGCCATCCCAATACTCACCTGATAACTGTTATTATATGTAAACTCTACCAAGCTCAAGTAGTCGGCCCAATGACCTCCCCAATCCAGCACACACATCCTCAATAAATCCTCAAGAGTCGAATACCTCTCGACTCGTCTGCCCGAGGATGATATGTGTACTCATGTGTACCTTAGTACCCATCTCTTTCGAACTCGCCAAAAACGATGTGAACTTACGTCATGTCCGATACAATACTCCAGTACACCATGTAACCTTACAATCTCATTGATGTACCTTCTCGCCAAAACCCGAGCTCCATCTGTCTTCCTTATAGCTAAGAAGTGAGCAGACTTAGTCAATCGATCAACAATAACCCAAATAGCATCTCGCCCGAGAGTTCGCAACCCAACCACAAAGTCCATAGTCACCATATCCCACTTCCACTGAATGGGTAAACTCGCAACAAACCGCTGGGAACCTCGATGCTCGGCCTTCACCACCGACAAGTCTCACTAGCCACCCACTTGGCTACATCTCTTCATCCCAACCCAATGATAATACCGCTTCAAATCTCGGTACATCTTAGCGCCCGATGAATGGAGAATCGACTGTGCCCTCAAGAATATCTCTCCTCAACTCCTCATCATTAGGCACACATACTCGWCCATGAACCAAAATGGTTCCATTATTCGAAATCTCATACTCGGATTTTCACCTTTAAGCTTTAATCAAAGCCTCATCTTTCTCTGTGCCACCCGCACTCTACTCAAAATATCCGCCGTGATTCTAACCCCAACGGCTTAACTCATCGAAACACATAGCGCAAAGTACTAATCATGCTCAACAACTCCTCTGCTCAGAGCTACCCGCTTCAAGGCATCAGAACGAGATTAGCTTTCCTCGGTGATAAGCTATCTCGAGATCATACCGCCATAAGCTCCATCCATCTCCTCTGCCTCAAGTTCAACTCAGCTGAGTAAAAACGTACTTGAGACTCTTATGATCAGTGAACACCTGCACCTTACCACCATACAGATATGATCTCCATATCTTCAGAGCAAACACCACCGCAGCCAACTCAAGATCATGAGTAGGGTAATTAGCTTCATGCTTCCTCAACTGCCTCGAAGCATAAGCATAACCTTCCCATGCTGCATCAAAACACAACCCAAACCCAACCTCGAGGCATCCGATAAACCACATATGGCTCCTTAGGATCTGTAAGGCCCATGCGCGGTAGTCAACATCTCCAAGAAGCTCCTCACACTTCGAGCACAAAGGAACATCTTTCCGGTCAACTTCGCCATAGCGTGCAATACTGCAAAACCTTTGACGATCCCATAACCACAGACCGAGAAAACTTCTTATCTCCGTAGCATTTCGTCTCGCCATTCCCTTATGGCCTTAAATTCTTAGGTCAACGGAAACTCCACTCTCCGAAACCACGTGACCCAAAAATCCAATCTCTCTCGCCAGGTACACTTACTCAACTTAGAAAAGCTCTCGCTCTCTCAACTTCTCCAATATCTTTCTCAGGTGATCACCATGCTCGTCGGAGCTCTTCGAATACACCAAGATGTCATCAATAAAAATGATCACAAACTCATCCAAATACTCCCGAAACACATCATTCATCAACCTCATGAATGCTGCGCGATTCACAACCCAAAAGGCATCACTACAAACTCATAATGCCCATACTCCCGAAGGCCGTCTGAATGTCTCGACTTTAATAGGAATCTGATGGTCAAGCCAAATCAATCTTCGAGAACCAAGTAGCACCTCTCAACGATCCAACAACTCATCAATTCTCGGGAGAGGGTACTTGTTCTTTATCGTCACCCGATTCAAACCCCGATAATCGATACACAAGCGAAAGCTTCCGTCCTTTTCTTAACAAACAAGACGGGTGCTCCCCATGGTGAGCTACTCGGCCTTATGAARMCTCTTATCCAATAGCTCCTCCAACTGCTTCTTAAGCTCCGCCATTCCGCCGGCGCCATCCGGTATGGAGCTTTAGTAGAGCTGTCCCTGGTTCCAAATCAATCGTGAAGGGATCCGATCTCGGTGGCGGTAATCCCTTCAATGGTTGAAATACATCCTCAAATTCCCTCACCACGGGAATATTCTGAAGCATTGAATCTCCGACCTCCTCGGGTATTGAGATAGTCGCGAGATATGCTTCACATCCCTTCTCTATCATCTTCTCGGCTTGAATAGCCAAAATCACCAAACTTCCCGACATAGGTCTTACACCTTGATACACCACTCGCCTATGATCATTCTCAAACACCACTCGACCTCGATGACAATCTATATGAGCTTTATACTTCCCAAGCCAATCCATTCCCAAAATCACATCATATAACTCCACTGGCCACACATTAAATCAGGCTTCACTCTCCAAAGAATATGGACCTCAACATCTTTACTAGCTATGAGTCTCGAAAGTCTGACCCCAGCCTACTTTCACCTTCTCAAACCCACACTAGCTCTCTCTGAGCCTCCCTCTCTTACTAATTCGAGTAACGAAGCAATGAGATGCTCCGAATCAAACAACACGTGAGATGTAACCCTCCCACGCTCAAGGTCCCTACACATAGCCTATGCATGAGAAACAACCACAACACGCAATGGCCAATACTCATAATCATAACACATAATTAAATAGAAAAGAATTCTAACCAGATGATCGGCTTGGTGTTGCTCCCTTCTCCCGACTCAACACTCAAGGAGTACACTCGAGTCACCGCGTCCTCTGGGTGGAGCTCAGAACTTTCTCCGCCTTGCTTTAACTTAGGACATGAAGTCTTGATATGTCCCCTCCTTCTGATGGTAGCAAATCACGGTGTCCTTATTAGGGCAGTTAGCCACTCTGACCTTTGCCACCATACTTGTAGCATCAGATTGAGTCTTGAAGCACTCGAGAGAAGAGCTTCCCACTTCCTCTTTTGTCCTCCCATGAACTTGCCATCTTTTCCTGAATCAGAAGTAAAAGACTTCTTCCCTTGAACTTGAGGCTTAAACGCTTTAGCCTCCTCTATCATACCCTCCTCAATCATGGCCGCTCTCTCCACTAACTCGGCCACCGATGCATATGATCTCACAATGCACTTATTCCTCAACTCCAGACGCATTCCCCTTAGAAACCTTCTTACTTGGGCCGGTTCATCCTCAAGACCCCTTCCCGCAGACCTTCGAAGTCGGTTGAACTCCACCTCATATTCTCTCACCGACTTGGTTCCTTGCGACAATTCTAGCAACTCCGTCTCCAATCGGTCCATGGCTTCTTGCGGGAAATATTTGAGGTTGAACTCGTCCAAAACCCTCCCAGTATCCGCTCCATTGTTCTCTAGCCAACACACTCCTCCACCACATATGTGCATCCCCCTACAGATAATGCACCGCCAAGTCCATCTTGTATTCCTCGGACATCTCACGAGAGAGAAGTTTCTCTCAACTTCCCACTCATCCGCCTCAGGTCCACCTCCCGGAAAGAACTTGGTGCCAAGCCGTTGCAGATGGTCCAACACTGTAAGATATGGTGGAATTACAGGGCCTACCACGTCTCCCCTAACCTCGGGGTTAACCATTCTCGGTGGCTCAACAACCTCAGGTGGCGCTACGGGAGCTGGAGCTGGAACCGCTCTGGGTAACCTCTCTAAAATCTGAGCTAACAACCCCAACATCTGCCTCATTTGATTCGGACCCTCTTGATGTTGCCCTTGAACTTGTGGCTCACTCACTGCCACTTGAGCCGCATCGCCTGCAGCTCCCCCATTTCCCGACTCGGCAACATCCTCGACTACCACTTGGTCTTCACCCCTGGGGTCCGCTTGTTCCCTTGGCTCAGCCGGCTCCCGCGCCACTCCTCTTCTACCACTTGGTACTTCTCACCATACTACAAAAACAACACAGGATTCAATAACCCAAAACTCCATGATACAAACACAAGAGAAGTCTTACCGTGGAACCTTTCCTTGGCCGAAGAGGATGATCTTTAACCCCAATCATATAACGACGATAAGCAATAGCAATCCGCAACAAGACTCCCAACACATCCTAGAACCGTTTGGCTCGATACAAATTGAAAGGACACCCCCTTTTTTTTTTTTTTTTTGAAGGATCGATCGATCCTCCTTAGAGATCGTCGATCTCAAACTCCACCGAAATTAACCCGATCGATCGACGAAAATACCCCTCACCTTGATTACGGTTGAAGCGAAGAACACTCTTTTGGCGGTTTCCAAGCCTTAAGCTTACTCCTTCTTTGGACACACAACACAACACCAAGATCTCACAAACCTCCTGCCGAGATCATCAACACACTCTCAAAAGACTGATTACAAGCTCCCACTCAAGAGCTAACTTCGCAAATTCGTTCCTTTCCCCAAAAACAGGGCTTTACTTAACCAACCATATCTCTTGCCCTATATCATATTTTATAAATTCCTTAGGTGAACCTAAAGATCGAAGTCTCAAAAACCTATCTACCAAATTTCAGCCCAAACAAACAAGAATTGAGTGCCCAAACACTCCATCAAACTCGCCCCATCGCTACAGCCCGAAAACAGGGTAGTCTAGGGAGAAAACTCATATCTCCCAAACCACTTAACATAATCCCACGAAATTTTGTAGACAACTAGGCAAGAGATTGGAGAACTTACCCACAAAATCTTAGCTCAAACCGAGCTTTCTTGATATCCCGATCGGACCCCAAAAACTCTGTTTTCTCAAGCTTTTCTATCTTCTCTTCTTCTCCTTCTTCCCTCTCCTTCTCTAGCTCTCTCCCTCTCTCTTTTTCTCTCTTCTTCTCTCTCTACTTCAGCCAAAATATCTTCCCAAATTCGAAAGAAGAAGAGTGTAGAAGCTTTTAGAAGGCAGAGGGGGATGTATATACATGTATGTATATATATGATCATTGGTTTAATCACAATTAAACCAAACCGACCCGATTTCACTAAACCGTAACGATTAATTCTTCCAATTAACCTCTCCCGCTCGGTTTAGTAGCTCCAAATAATTTCCCAAATTATTTGAGACACCTCCCCGTCTCAAAATATTCCTTTCACTCCCGACAAAACCCCGGAATTACCTCTTAATTCCGAACCTCGGATTCTCCCAACGATCACTCCTTTGATCGTTTCATCACATTTCCCGCCCTTAGGGCCACCAATCAAGCTCGGTATTGTTCCATACTTGAATCAATAACATCCTCGGGTCTATCATCACAATATCCTACGTGGTCACCCAACGACTAATCCGTCGAAATCTGATATGCTCAAATTAATACCCTATAATGATACTAAAGCAGTTGCTGCAGTAAAGTTAGGGGTCGAACACAGGAACTCAAGAAAACTCACGCAATAGATGAAAGATGCAGATTGTGCTAAGCAAACAATAAACAATGAGAAAACAAATGATTGAAATAAGATTAGGTCGATTAATATGGATGGAAGCTAGGCTCAGGGTAACTCTCAGGAAATCAATGATAAACAACAATTAATAAATCAAGGTTCAATTCAATTAAGTGCCGTTCTTGAACTCAAACACGAAAGTATAGTTAAATCATGTTGCGAAAACTAACTAAGTCTAAAATCTAAAATTCCAAATCTCTTTGCAAATCTACAGATAAACCAGCAATCGATTCAAGTTTGATATGTTCACATTCGATTAAACCAAATCTCTTTGCGATAATCCAATTGCTCACCTAGGTTTTATCAGATTACTCAATTGCAGCATGGGTACTGTCGATTAATCTAGGTTCTATATTCTAAGTGATCAGGTTAGAAATAGCTTTGAGAACAACATGGTGAAGAACTATTCAGATTATGAACCTAACAAATCAATTGTCATAAATCAGAGAAATCCATATGAAAACCACGAACTAAAATGAGACTACTCGAGACATGATAGATGAAACAAATAACATAACTGAATAAATCATGAAATTAAACAAAAGAATAAAAACAAGGGTTCGGGATCTTACATGATGAACAAAGTCTTGGATCCGTCTCCCTCACAAAAGCTCTCAAAGTCAAGTCTCAATGGTGGCAGAATAGTGAAAAGTCAAGTCTTTAACCTAAAGACTAAGAGTTTGCTTAAATAGGTTTAAAAACACGAGCTGGGCTTTTTGTAAATAAGGGAAAGTATTGGGCTTCTTTAGGCTTCCTTGAAAATCTCTCTCGCGTTGATTCGTCGGTATCGATCGATACGGGATGGTGTCGATCGATACTCATGCTTAAACTTGTAGGTATCGATCGATCTGGGATGGTGTCGATCGATACTCGAGCTTCAAAGCGGGACTTTCTTGGTTTGCTCCAAAAGGCTCCAAATGTCTCCAAAATCTCCAATTTCGTCCCAAGCGTGCTAAAACCTGAAAAGACTCTAAAATGATAGAAAAAGCACTAGAAAGACTTGATAAAAGCGACTTATATCATGGCTAAAAGCGGGTAAAATCCATGATATATCAACTCCCCAGACTTAGCCTTTTGCTTTCAAGCAAAACAGAAAACTAAGTGAGAGAAAGAGGTTTGAAAAACCTTAGAGATCTGATCTGGTACAAATCGCTGTAATGATCCCTCTTCCCAAGCGCCCACTGTTGTCGATCAGCTTCAGATCTAACCTCCATGTACTTCATCGAATTCCAGCTTCCACAGACTTCACTCATGACCCAAGTGTTCATCGAAGCTTATCATCGCCAGTTTCATCGCTAAAATCAATGTCCACGAACTTTCTAGATTCTTTGGTCATACAATACCATAGCTAAGGAACAATTCATTCAACTTTTCTTGGTATTTAACTCCCCAGACTTATTTCACAACCAGTTCTTATTGATTTTTTTTTTTTTTTTTTAACTGCATATACAAATCAAGGTTCGAGGCAGTATTGATAGTGTTAGCTACCGAATTCGGTTCTTACCCTCTCAATGTATCAGTATCTTGAATAATGGGGTCATAAATTTTCTACCCTCACTTTAGGCACTTGTGTGATCATCCTTATCAGTAGAATAATGGGGTCATAGGAAATTTTCTACCCTACTCGAAAATCATTTCATCTTTCATGCATTTTTGATCTGATTCATATCCATACTTATCACGGGGAGATCTACCATTTCTTTCATACGCAATAGTTCCTTAGCTAGGTAATGAATGATGAATCAAGCTCTTTGGACATTTACCTTATTGATGAAGTGCAGAATTTGGCTAAAACTTGTGATGAAAACTTGTTGGAGACAATCCATGAATTCTGGCTGGCTGGTTATCCCTTGGATTTTTCATTAGTCGAACTGGATATTGATCCTGTAACAATAGACACTCAAAASCAAAACCAGCACATCAAAACCGAGCACAGTCAGGAATCTAAGTTGTTTTGACACGAAAATCATTTTTTTTTTTTTTTTCAAAATGAACACACAATGTCGATCTACCTCCCCAGACTTAAACAACACTGTCCCCAGTGTATATCAAGCTTAGAGAAGGTGAAAGAAAAATAAATGGAGAAAAATGGTAAGATGAAGAACGAGAGGTGTTACCACAGACGGGTGGTATCGATCGACACCAGGTTGGTATCGATCGATACCAGGCGAAAATCGAGATGAAAAACCTCTTTCTCTAACTGAATGAGCTGACCGTGTTAGATGATCCAAGTTAGAAACTGAGAT
The DNA here is from genome assembly GCA_018361395.1 of Boechera stricta. Taxonomy (NCBI): domain Eukaryota; kingdom Viridiplantae; phylum Streptophyta; class Magnoliopsida; order Brassicales; family Brassicaceae; genus Boechera; species Boechera stricta. Next base: position 7,754,640 of record CM031541.1, read on the forward strand.
ACCATTCAAACACGAGTTAGAGACAACAAAAGATCATAACCATTAAACCACTTAGGTCATAACAAAAGAGAAACTGACATCAGTTCATAACAAAACCAAAGGAAAAAGGAAAAAGAAAAACAAGTGAATCAGAGAGATGACTAATCCTCTGTAGCGTCGGAATCAGAGTCATCGGCAGCAGCAGCTCCAGCTGTGCGTGATGGTCCAGCAGCGGTTGGTGCGAGGGAGGAGCGGGCAGTCATGCGGCATCGAAATGGTGCTCCAGATCGCTGAAGACTCTGAACACATCTGCTGAAAGCGGTCAGGTCCATGGTTGGCTCGGGAGGAAAAATAGCGCAGGTCAGGAGTAGTGAGTCGGCGCGTCCTCGTCAGCAACAGGAGGACGGTCTCCGGAGGGTACACCACGGCGTCGAGTGGCTGGTGCTCGAGTCATGTCCGTCTGAGCAGGAGTGAACAGCAGCTTGGATGCATCTGAATCTATGTCCGTCAGATCTGTGTTGGGCAGCTGGACAAGGAAGTCCCCCTGAGAGGTGCTGAATACCCAACGTCGTCCTGGCTTAAGCCAGCGCAGATGCTCTAAATGCGACTCATCCATCACAGCTCGAGTAGAGACAATCGAACAGCTCGAAACATCAATCCCAAAATGAAGAAAAATGGGAGTGAGAAGGTTACCCACAGACTCTGACTTGGCGCGCCCTGAAGTCTTGCCACTCTTGCCGCGCGAGGTGAAAGGTTTCACCTTCAGTGACTCCAGGTGATGTGCGAATACTGCACCCAAGTTAACTGCAAGATCCAGCTCAGGCCATTCATACTCCTCATCATCAATAATGTCTCCAATGGCCATAGACATCACAATCAGCTCAGATACCCGCATCTTGTTGGGCTCCATCTTGCACATCAGCGTGTTGCTCAGAATCCGAGCTAGGCATCGCAAGACTGGGTGGCGGATATCCATCTGCGTCGTCTKCTGTGATATTGCCCGTGTCCGAAATGCTGCCGAAGTTTTGGGCGTCGAGAACAGTGGGCTCGCAGCGAGAATCTCTGAGCCGTAGATGCTGCGAGAGATCCTGGAAAGGAAGAGCGGTATCTCACTCCATGAATCATGAAAGTAAGCACTCCCACAGGGGCCTCTCCGTTGTAGTAGACACGTACGGAGGCAAGGAACTGGCGGACGAGATCTGGGTAAAGTGGATACCACCTCGTAGGCATAGTACCCAGACCAATCTTCTCCAGGAGTCTCTGTAACTCCCCATCAAAACCCAGATGCCTCATGGTAAGTGGATCTGCAAATCTGGTCGGCTTGATCTCAACGTCCAGCCATGCATTGTAGAAGATGGAATCGTAGTCGTCCCAAGTGTCAGAAATGGGACGCTGCGTGCAGGCGGCGCTCATAATGCCTTGTACTCTCCCTCGAGCGTGAGAGGCGAATCTTCTCTCGTCTCTTTAGGCCAAGGTGGCTAGATGTGGTGGTGGAAGGTGCTGGAAGAGGAGGAGGCGGGATGCGATGGTGCAGGTGGTTGAGACGAAGATGGCACGCGAGGCCGGCCGGCTGAAGGTGGCGCACGAGGTGAGCCAGATGAAGTTGGCGCCCCTGTAGCTGCTCTAACCCGGTCTCTTGTGACGTGGAATCTCTCAGTAGACTCATCATACGCCACCTGATAACTTGCGTCTTTCAGTATGGCTGTCACTGTCCCCCTACGCCAGTCATATCCGTCGAAGATCTCAACGGCGTCCAAGATCTGAATGTGCGGAAGAGAACTCGTCCCTTCGTCATTCGTGACTTCTTTCTGGGAGGCATCTGCACCGAACAAAACACAAAATCGCGAGGTTAAAATGCCGAATTGTCGATCGATACTCGGGTGGTATCGAGTCGATACCATCGACTGTTTTGCGAAGAACAATCGAATCGATCGATACACAAGTTGTAACTAATGACAAATATGCAAGGCAAGGTTCGACTGGCAGATCACCAGTATAATATTGACCACAAAAACAAGTTTAAGAGGCCAAAATCTCAAACCCAAATTGATTCCATGGATTGAAAAATTGCAAAATCGAGATGTTAGTGTATGTCGATTGAGCAAGATGGAATTGTTAATGCAGGCGAAAAATCGAGTGGAATAGGCGAGAATCACTGAAACCGTGAGAAAATGAAAAAGAGCGATTTTTGTGTTTGTGTCGGCGATGCGGCAAAGTGTGTTGTGCGATTTCAGCCTAGGGGTTTATATAAACACTTACCGGCGACTGGTATCGATCGATACCGGTGGTATCGATCGATCTATAGACAAATTCTGATTCACAAAAGAAAACACAAAACAAAATTAGTATATGCGGACTACCGTGGGTTGCACTAGCGCTTGTTTAATGTCGAGCCTGACTTTAATGGGTTAGGCAGCGGGTGGATTAGCCAGATCGTGATCTGCTGGAATCTCGGCTTTCGCCCAATAGTGTTTAACCCTTTGCCCATTCACAGTAAATTCGTCTCCTGACGAATTAATCAGCACGATAGCACCATGTGGTCGTACCTCCTTGATAGTGAAAGGACGACCAACGAGGCGAAGTTTACCGAGGAAACAAGTGCGCGAGAGTTATAAAGAAGAACCTTCGTTTGGTTCGAATTGTCGTGAAAGGATCTTCTTATCATGATAGACCTTGGCTCGTTCTTTGTATATCTTCGAGTTCTCATAGGCGTGATATCTGATCTCATCATTCATTCAACTGAATCAATCTCCTCTCAGGCAGGTTTGATGTCGTAGTTGAGTAGCCTTGTCGCCAATTCCTTTATGCTCAAGTTCAACGAGGGAGATGACATGCTTTCCCATACAGCAAGTGAAATGGCGTAGTCCCCAGCGGTGTTTTAAAAGCAGTTTGTATGCCCATAGTGCATCATTCAGCTTAAGACCGTCCTTCAGCGAAGTACCCACGTCTTTTCAAGAATCTCCTTGATGCTCTGTTGGAAACCTCAACTTGTCCACTTGTCGAGGATGATACGGTGTAGCGACACGATGATTAACCCGTACTTCTTCACAACCGCTCGAAAACCTTGTTGATGAAGTGACTGCCATCACGATGGCGATTCGCGGGATCCCAAACGTGATGGTCTTAAACGCTTAAGAACCACCGTATGATCATTGGTTGGACTAGATTGCTTCCACCCACTTGGAGACATAATCAACAGCAACCAAGATGTACTTTCTTGTGCGGCGATGGAAAAGGACCCATGAAGTCAATACCCAGCAATCAAACACTTGACCTCAAGGATGAAGTTTTGTGGCATCTCATGTCACTTGATCTTCCCTCTCCGCTGACAAGTATCACCTGACAGCAAAGCATTAGCATCTCTGAACATAGTTGGCCACAAAACCCGGCTTGAAGAACCTTAGAAACTGTCTTGAGCGTGGCGAAGTGTCCATATTCAGAACCATGGCGTGGAAGAGACGTCGGAACTCGACTCGCCAAACATCTTACGTAAAGACCATCGAGCAATGCTTATGCAGATAAGGTTCATCCCAGGAAAGCGCCGTACCTCTCAGAAACTTTCCTCTCATAAGGTGTTGTGTGATGCGGCTCAGTTTCCGTTGCTAGAAAGTTGGCGATGTCGCATACCAAGGCCTGAAGCGGTTGTCACGGCTGAATAGGCGGCATAGAACTGATGCCATCTGCGACAAAATGGTGTGATCCGTCGAAGGGTGTCGTCGATACCAGGTGGTATCGATCGATCTGATCTCGATCGTCGAGAAGTCGAAATTTTCCCAAAATCAGCCCGCTCCTCGTAGAAATGAAGTAGATGCGCTCCTACGGTAGGTAATCATCAATAGGCGTCCCCATCTATCTTCATTCGCGACAAGTGATCTGCACTCCATTCTCATCCTTTCTTGTCCTTAACCTCGATGTCGAAGCCTTGAAGCAAAAGTACCCAACGCGAGAGCGAGGCTTGAGATCTTTGTTCTTAAACAGGTATCTAAGAGCGCATGATCGGTGTGAGCGACTACTTTGCTTCACCAAATAAGATCTAAATTTCTCAAAAGCGAACACTATTTAGGTCTTTCTCGGTAGTACTGTAGTTGCGTTGGGCATCATCAATGTTAGGCTGGCATAGTAAATGACATGCAGCTTCTTTCTTTCCTCTGACCCAGCACGGCACCTACAGCAAAATCACTTGCATCGCATGACCTCAAAGGTAAGTTCAATCCGGAGGTGAACACAGGTCATACGCCGCTTTGATGGCCTTGAAAGCAGCATGACAAGCAGGGGTGAAGTCAAATTGCACCTCACAGGGCAGTAAGAGGTCAACAATTTTGAGAAATCCTTCATAAATCTCTGTAGAAACCAGCATGACCCAGGAAACTTGGATCTGCGACCGTGGGGTTGCAAACTCGAGATCACTGAACCTTGGCTGATCAACTTCAATCCCTTTCTCTGAAACCTTATGTCCCAAAACAATCCCAGCTTGCACCATGAAGTGACACTTTTCCCGATTAAGAACAGATGCTTCTCTTCACATCATGAAGGACCTTGCATAAGTTATCAGACAATCCTTAAATGAAGACCCATAAACAGAGAAATCATCCATGAATACTCCATAAACTCCTCGATCATATCAGTGAAGATCGAAATCATGCATCTCGGAAAGTGGCAGGGCGTTACATAGTCAGCGGCATGCTATGCGTAAGGACATGTAAAGTTGTCTTCCCTTGATCTTCTGGGTGAATGGGGATCTGGAAAAAGCCTGAATACCCATCAGAAAACAGTATGGGTGATTAGCCAAGCGCTCAACATCATAAAAGGCAAAGGAAAATGATCCTTTAGTGTAGCAGCATTCACTTTACGTAATCATACATCCTATGACCGGTGATAGTCCGTGTCGGGATCAACTCGTTCTTTTCATTTTCACCATGCTGATACCGCCTTTCTTAGGCAAAGACATGAACTGGGACCAGCTATCGAGATTGCATAAATGATCCCAGCTTCACAGCAGTTTCATCACTTCTTTCGACAACTTCTTTCGGTTCGGGTTCAACCGTCGACATGTCGATGACTTTGACTCATCTTCTAGATCCTGTGCATGCATAGGTGGGAGATACCTCATATCATCAGAGAGAATAGCCGAGGCTTTGCGATACTTAGCAGCTTGCTCAGCATAAAGTGACCTCCGCATTGTTNNCAATTCCTTACTAGACCAAGTTTTCGTCGTAGTAGTAGGTGTCAATCCATAAGGGTGAAGATATTAACCAAAAGGATGCGATCAAGCCATTCAAGTCAAGCCAAGCAAATAGCGTATTGGGGTCTAGCAACCTAGACAAAAACTGAGAATGGACACTAAAACAGGTACCGCATAGGACTAACAAGAACTAGCAGAAACCAAGCAATAACAGAAATAGCAYATGGGGGTAAGAGCAGCGTATAGGACTAGCAGCAAATTCAACATGCAGAGAAAAGGATGGGGGTAATCGACTCAGTGTGTCCTCTTAGCCTATTCAAGTGGTTTAACAAAACTCAATCAAGCTATTCCCTAGACATCAAACATCAAAACAGTTAAGTCCACTCGTAAGCAACCAAACTAGACCAGTTCAGACCCAATCCCTTGGCGAAATCTACCCTAGCAGGCAATACGACTCAGTTCAATATTGTCGATAAACACCCTAGACAACTAATCCCTTAGGCTAGGTATGCAAATCTCTAACATCAGTTCATTCAAGCATTTTATCAAACACCTTCTGGGTGGAAAAACACCTAAGTTCTAATTCCAATTGATCAGAAAGAAACTAGCATTAAGAACACTGATTTAGAAGAGAAATCAAACGATCTACACTTAAACCACCTGAAAGACCAAGATTCTACACCTAATCTATCCCATCCTCAAGAACCCTAATGACTACTCAAAACTCATGAAGAACATCAAGAACACAAACCCAGAAATCATAAAAACTTGCATAGATGATAGAAATAGATAGAGATAATGATAGAACAGAAGGAACAAACTCAAAATAACAAGTAGAAATCAAATTACAGTTCGGAAACTAACAGAGAAGAACACAAGGAAAAACTCGAAATATTAGAGATAAAAACGTAGTCCCTTAGTCTTAACCCAACATTAGGTATTTATACTAAGTCTTAAAAACCCTAAAACGTCATGCGCAAAATAGTAAAAATGTGCAGGATAAGGTCCAGCTCGGCTAAGTCTTGGTCGAGTGCTGTGCTCAAAGAAAATCAAGAGCATTTTGAGATGAGTCGAGTGGTATGCTCAACATGTAAATCAAGACTGCATTTTTCTGAGATGAGCTTGAGTAGTCCACTCGATTGCAGGGGCTCGAGCTGGGTTCTGAAACTTCAAGACGCCACCTTTTGTCTCTGCTTGATCATACAGCTCGAGCATGGGTACTCGAGCTGAGCTTCTGCTCCATCTCCTGCTCAGACTCGATCACGTCTGCATGGGTATCCAGCACGGACTCGATCAGCATGTCCCAGACAGCTTCTGCTCTGCACGGACTCGATCAGCATGTCCCAGACAGCTTCTTCGCGGGACTTCGATCACGACTGCTACGTATGGACTCGAGCAGCACGTCCACGGACAGCCTGGTCTAACTTCTCCAAAATCACCGAAAGTACACAAGCCAAATATGCAGGATGTATGCGGACCTAATGCAAAACACTCTAAGTATGCAAAACTCGGAATAAATAACAAGAACGGGGTGAATAACACGTCAAAACGTATGATTTATGCAAGCTAAAACGATGCAAAATGCAAACATATCAACTCCCCCAAACTTAGTCTTTGCTTGCCCTCAAGCAAACAAAGGAATGAGAATGGAGAAGAGGGTTGAAAGTGGGGACTCAGAACCAAAACTTGCAGATAATAACGGATGACCTCAATGTCCAAGTTACTAATTCTAGAATGCAAAGTTTATGCTCTAAAACGTTAGCCATACTCTTCGCAGCACAAGTTCAATCAAACCTCAACCTAGTCATGCATTCATTTCTATCATTCCCTTTAACATTCATTAGAATAGAAACCATGAATCAAGCTAAGCATATTCAATGAACCCGTTTGGCTAAGGGTAAGGTCAAGAGACAAAAATGGTCCCTGCAGTATGGTATTGACGTTTCAGAACAAGGGTCTCTCAATGAAACGGAATGAGCTTTAGTAGAATGCTAAAGGTAAGAACCAACCTATGCATACAAGAATAGACTCCCATCTACCCAGTCCTACACAAGCGGTCTTATCCCTTAGTCTAAAACCCARACAGTCATCYTAATTCTACCCTTCACCCTTAGGCTTTTTCTTTTGATATCCTGGATCAGTTTCAACTTTTCTTTTTGTTTTTGGTTCTAGGAGGGGTTATACACATATACATCTAGCGGATTGGGGTTCTTTTCTTAACTTAGCTTAGGCGTTTTTGTGTTTTTTTTTTTCAGACTTTTGAGCTTTCTGCCTTTTCTTTTTCTTTTGTTATGCACATCCCCCAATCCTTTACTAGATACTCAAACATTCAGATCATTCCCCTCCTAAGAACTCTTACCCTTTTTTTTTTTTTCAAGTTTTTCTCATTCTTTTCTATCCACAGAACCCACCCCAATATCCAATGATCAAGATCCCACCTAGTCCTATCTGATTCGAAAATTGCAAACCAGAACTACATGAGATTCTATCCTTGTCGGCTCAAACCTAACACTTTCTACCAAGCTCATTCAGAAATAGACCTCACACACTCACTAAAGTAATAACATGGCTTGAAAGAAGGCTATGGTAAGGGCATGGTAAAACTGATCTAACAATGAGAATCATACTTGATTAGCAAAGAGTGGTATAAACAGATGAAAGAGAATCCAAGTATGTATATGGTATCCACGAGTTCAAATTCTATGCCTAGACATGATAATTATAAGTCAAATTCAGGTTCAAATAGATGGGGAATGACAGAAAATCACAGCATGCTTCAGCTAAGACTCGATCTAGTTGTGCATTCAGAACATGGTTCGGTCTTACTTCAAGCTCAATATCAAGGCATTAAACAACTAGAAACGAGGGCATTGAAGTCATACAGTTGAATCAGCAAGTTTACAAGGTTTTAAATCATCATCATCCCCTATGCATATGCAACAGCCCTATATGAAACAATCTAGACTCAATCCTAAAATGTAAATGCAACTAAATGAACACTCTGTTTTTGTGTAATTATTTTCGAAAATTTTCAAAATTTTTTTGGTTTTATGCTATATATGCATGCAGACTCAAGAATGCACAAAATCAAAATAAGAACAGAGAAAACACATCAATACAGACCTTAACCCTTCCCCCAAACTTAAATTACACAGTCCCTTGTGTAATAAAAATTTGGAAAGAAAGGCTAAGAGGAAACAGAAAACAATAAAAACGATGCATCTAATATATACAGAAAGGGTCAGTACGGGTACCTTGGTGATTATGGTGAGTATGTCGACTCGACCTGGTAGTGGTCGAGCTGGGTGCGTGAGCCAGATGCTCCGAAGTGTCTGTCTCGACGTCCTTGCTCGCGCTGGATACGTGAGCCAGATGMTCCTCCTGCTTGGCGTCTCTTCCTCGCGTGTTGAAACTGCCTTGGCTCGAAGGAGGAGGCTTGTGGTCGTTCCATCTCGGGTGCATGTTGTTTTGGTTCCTCGCGAAATGACCCGCTCCCCATCAGAATTCTCCCAGGTACGATGGTTGTCTTGGGTGCAGGGGATTTGAACTTTAGCGTGAAGTCCTTGAGCTGGTCCTTCACGTCCTTCACTTGGTGTTTCAGGTCCATCACGGTACCCTTGAGTGCGGCGACGGTCTTCCCTTGAAACTTGTTCCACCTTTGAAGGAGATTAATCCGCTTGTGTGCCTCCTTTGGGGCTGGACTATGTGTGGGTTTGAGCTTGTACTCCTCAAATGAGTATCTTTCTGTTGGATCAACCTCCTCCAGAACAGCATCTTGATCGTCTGACCCCATTCCTTGTTCCATGATCTCCGCGTCTTGATTGTAGAGTCTATCGAGAGGAGGATGGAAATCAATGTTTCGGCCCTGGCGTACCTTGGTGAGATCGGTGCAAGGCAGGCGCAGTTTGGCTTCCCCAACTGTCGGATGCATGAACTGATAGATGTACTCGTCTGGAGGCGTTGTATGGTCCAGGAACACTCCTCAAGAATCGATCTATCCATTTGGGTGGATAGGGTACTGATCGTAGCTCTACATCACAAGCAACAAGTATCGGGGTGATGATACCCCCAATACAGAGGTCACCTGCGCCATCCATCTTCATCTTGCCCATCTTTATCGCCCAGTCCTTGTAGTTTAGGAATTGCTCCATCAGAACAAGGGCGAGGTTAGCATCTGCTCTATCGCCCCGCATCTTCCGCCCATCTCTTGTGCTCCCTAGAAGTGGCAGTAGGCATAAGTCCAGCATCCTTAGTTCACCTTCATTCACCGTCCCGGTCACCTTCCTTGCAAACATAGAGCTTGCTATTGTCTTGTGTAGGTACCTCAGGACAGGGTTTCGGATGCTTGAGCTCTTGCTTCTAGAGGAGGAGAAAGGTTTGGTGCTGTCTCCTATGGTTGACCATAACTGTTGGAGCTCCTCATGATCAAAATCTTGAATCAGTTCATCCCCTCCAGAAAAACCATATAGGTTGCAGATTTGCGCGATCGTAAGGGCATAACATTGTCCTCTGCACACGAAGGTGATGTGATATGCTCAAATTAATACCCTATAATGATACTAAAGCAGTTGCTGCAGTAAAGTTAGGGGTCGAACACAGGAACTCAAGAAAACTCACGCAATAGATGAAAGATGCAGATTGTGCTAAGCAAACAATAAACAATGAGAAAACAAATGATTGAAATAAGATTAGGTTGATTAATATGGATGGAAGCTAGGCTCAGGGTAACTCTCAGGAAATCAATGATAAACAACAATTAATCAATTAAGGTTCAATTCAATTAAGCGCCGTTCTTGAACTCAAACACGAAAGTATAGTTAACCAACTGTCGTTGCGAAAACTAACTAAGTTTAAAGTCTAAAATTCCAAATCTCTTTGCAAATCCTACACAGTAAACCAGCAATCAATTCAAGTTTGATATGTTCACAATTCGATTAAACCAAATCTCTTTGCAGATAATCCAATTGCTCACCAGGTTTTATCAGTTACTCATGCAGTGCCTAATCGATTAATCTAGGTTCTATATTCTAAGTGATCAGGTTAGAAATAGCTTTGAGAACAACCTATGGTGAAGAACTATTCAGATTTGAACCTAACAAATCAATTGTCATAAATCAGAGAAATCCATATGAAAAACCTGAACTAAAATGAACTTCGGACATGATAGATGAAACAAATCAACTGAATAAATCATCAAAAATAAAAACAAGGGTTCGGGATCTTCTCTATGATGAACAAAGTCTTGGATCCGTCTCCCTCACAAAAGCTCTCAAAAGTCAAGTCTCCTGTCCCCTCAACCTAAAGACTAAGAGTTTGCTTAAATAGGTTTAAAAACACGAGCTGGGCTTCTTTGTAAATAAGGGAAAGTATTGGGCTTATGCTCCTTGAAAATCTCTGGCGTTGATTCGTCGGTGTCGATCGATACCGGGCATGTCGTCGATCGTCCGGATGGTGTCGATATCAGGCTTAACGATTTCTTCGGTTTGCTCCAAAAGGCTCCAAATGTCTCCAAAATCTCCAATTCGTCCCAAACGTGCTAAAACCTGAAAAGACTCTAAAATGATRGAAAAAGCACTAGAAAGACTCGATAAAACGACTTATATCATGGCTAAAAACGGGTAAAATCCATGATATATCAACTCCCCCAGACTTAGCCTTTTGCTTGCCCTCAAACAGCAAAAACTAAGTGAGAGAAGAGGTTTGAAAAACCTTAGAGATCTGATCTGTACCGAAATCGCTGTAATGACCCTTTTTCCCAGCGCCCACTGTTGCTGATCGCTCAGATCTAACCACCATACTTCTCCATGGAACTAACTTCCCAAGACTTCACTCATTATCTCACACCAATATTCATCCAAGCTCTCATCGCCAGTTTCATCTTCAGTGTTCAAGAACTTTCTAGATTATCTTATAAAAATTTATTCAACAACATTTATTGCTTCGGTATTCATCTCCCAGACTTATTTCATAATCAGTTCTCATTAGATTTCAACAGCGCAGGTTTATCTGAACAGCATACACAAATCAAGGTCCGAAACGCGAGTATTGATAGTGTTTGCTACCGAATCCCCGGTTCTTACCCTCTCAATGTATCAAAAGTCTTAGGTGAATAATGGGGTCATAGGAAATTTTCCTACCCCTCTACTCGGCGGAAATCATTTCATCTTTTATATAGATTTTACCTGTTTTAACGCAAATATGTATCCAACAATTTTCACGGGGGAGATATACCACAATTTTCAAACATGATGGGTTCCTTAGCCAGATATGAATGATGAATCAAGCTCTAAGAACACTAACCGCGTAGATGAAGTGCAAAATTTGGCTAAAGCTTGTGAAGAACCTTGCTGGAGACATGAGTGATTTCTAGCTGGCTGGTTATCCCTTGGATTTTTCATTAGTCGAACTGAAACTAATCCTGTAACAGCGGTCACTCAAAAGCAAAACCAGAACAACAAAACCAAGCACAATCCAGAAAACTCTAAGTTGTTTTGACTCAATTAAAAATTTTTTTTTTTTTTTAGAAAACAAAAATGAACACAATGTCAGTAACTACCTCCCCCAGACTTAAACAACACTGTCCCCAGTGTTTATCAAGCCCAGAGAAGGTGAAAGAAATCAAAGGACAAAACGAAATAGGTCAAGAACAAGAGGTGTTACCATAGAGCGGTGGTGTCGATCGATACCGAGGTGGTGTCGATCGATACCAAGGTGGTGTCGATCGATACGGAACAAAAACGACCATCCTTCTTCCGACCTGATTCGCAAGACACAACAAAACACAAAAACAAAAACTCATATTTATAGACTTACCAGTGGGTTGCCTCCCACTAAGCGCTTGTTTAATGTCACGAGCTTGACTTTGGCTAAGATATCAGTCAGGACAAGGTGGAGGACTCACTCCGAGATAAGCTCCACAACCAGACATCTCCAGCTTCAAAGTTTTGCTCATCATATCCTCTTCTTTCTCTTTCATCTCCGTAGGAATGAGAACTCTAACCTTAGAGAAAGGTTTCGAGGTGCCCTTGCACTTCACCTTATATTCGATCGAATCTCCATCACACTTCTGAGGAATCAAAGTGAAATTAGCAGCACCGTTGATCTTCTTGCTCGTCGCCTTCCTCTTTGTTGGTCTTCTCCACAACTTTCTTGGGTGTTGGGGGGGTTCATTTGAAACATCTGCGACTTTTGGTTCATCATAAGACTCATCGAGCAGATCGATCATCAGAGTCTCGCCAGAGGCAATGGTGATGCACGAGACATGTCTGGGTGCTCCTCCAGAGGGAATGACATCGTAGAAGACGTCTCCGTCAATGCAAGAGAAAGAGATTCTCTTCTTATGCGTGTCCATGATCGCAGTAGCCATAAATGGTCTTCCCAAAATCAAGGGCACTGGATCCTTGGCTCATCTCCACAACCTGAAAATCAGTAGGAATCAGACAATCTCCTATTTTAACAGGTAAATCAAKAATTGTAGCGTAAGGGAGTGAGCTAGAAGAATCCGCGTATGTGAGAAGCGTGTTAGGAGATCTCATATCAGCTTTCAATCTCTCTGCAATCGCCCTCGACATGACGTTGACACTAGACCCTGAGTCAACGAGAGACTCCTTGAAGTTTACTCTAGAGATGGAGCATGGAACTGAAAATTTCCCTGGGTCTTCCCTCTTTGTCAACTGTCTCAGCGGTGGTGGTGTATCAGCAACGGGAGGTCCTGCAACCATTTTTTTGACAAAAACTTGCTTCTAGCAGCCTCCCACTCCTCTCTTGTCAGCTTGGGAATAATAGGATAGGGCAACTTCGGCTTGTAGACCCTTTCTTCAACCATCTCTGTCCTTTTCTCAGTTATTGATTCAGCCTGCGAAGGGTATCGACCGATACCAGATGAGTGTCGATCGATACTGGAGTTTKGTATCGTCTCTGCAGGTTGGTGTCGATCGACACTGGTAGGGGTGTCGATCGATACTCGTGGAATGTCAGARTTCTTATCTTCATCTTCAGCAACCTTCGAATCTACAGCAGGTYTCGGGGAGTATCGTCGATACCGGTGGTGTCGATCGATACTAATATGGATACGGACATAGTCATCTCAGGCTCAAAATCCTCTTCTCTAGCTCTCGAGGTGATTGCATTGACATGTCCATGCTGTGGTTGAACTATCTTTCCCTTGACAGCTGCTGATGTCTGAGCTATTTGGTTTTCCAGCATCTTCTGATGGATTTCGAGAGCGTTGATTCTCCCATTCAGATCAGTGTATARATTATCCAGCTTTCTATTAAAATCTCCAGTCATCTTTTCTTGTCCCTGCAGAATTTGTTCCAAGAGGATCTCCGTCTTACTCTCTGTAGACCTCGGAGAATGTGGTTGAAGTAGCTCCAGACTTGTAACCACCTTGCTGATTGTTGTTGAAGCTTCGGTTGTTGTTGTAACCAAATCTGACCCGAAAACCAGAACCACCAATGTAGTTAACATCCTCTGCCTCATCTTCAATGTTCCTACTTCCTCAGCAAAATGTACAGCCTTCTTCGTCTTTCCCACTAAGAGGTTGTGCATCGTGTCCAGCTTCGCCTGAACCTCAGCAATCTGCGAATCGCAACACTAGCGAGCCTTTTCCGCTCAAATCAGCATTCTTGGTGCTATTGCTAGGCCAAGTTCTCAATCAGCTTCACAGCATCGGTTGGAACCCTAGTGTTGAAGTTCCCATTGCTTGCAGAATCCAGTGCCATCGATACCGCCAATCAATCCCTCTGAAAAGATCCCGAGCAGTGAACTGAAACTGATGCGGACAGTCTCTCTAGGATCTGAATCTCACAAGCAGCCTTGAGTGCTTCTGTTGGGCCCTGAGAAAATTGAGAGATCTTGTTCCTGAGCTCCTCCGATCTCGCATCGTCATAGAAATTGTTCAGGAATGCGTTCTTGGTCTCGTTCCAAGTGGCGAGAGATCCGGGAGGTAGCTGCTTCAGCCAGTAAGCTGCCTCTCCACCAAGAGAGTATGGAAAGAGCTTACAAAAGAGGTATTCATGTGGTACTCCATTGTACTTCATACTGGTGACCAAGTCCTCGAATTTCTCGATGTGATCCATAGGGTGCTCATGAGAGAGGCCGGTGAAGGGGTGCTGTCCAACAAGAGTGAAGTAAGCAGGCTTCAGCTCAAAGTCATTCCTCTGGAAAGTTGGAATACGGATCATTTGCGATTGGCATAGAATTGATCCGGTCGGTTGTAATCGCCAAGTGTCCGTTCAGCAACAGCTTGGGGTTGTTGTGGAGGAGGTATTTGTTCACCTTCCTCATCATGCACCAAACCTTGTGGAAGATCCATCTCAACTGTAGTTCTTTTCTTTGTCCGATTTGTGCGTTCAAGCTCTGCTAGCTCTGTGAGGGAGAGATTGATCAGTGGTGTGTCCTTCTTTCTCCTGGTGGTACGCTGATGCATACACCTGAAAATCAAAAGACGAGAAAATAAGTAACCAAAATTTAAAAACAGACGTTCAGTGTCGATCGATACCAATGGGTATCGATCGATACTTGACAACAACAACAAAATCGACAACTAAAATTCTAATGGTGAATTTTTAGAGTCCCCGGCAACGGCGCCAAATTTGATATGCTCAAATTAATACCCTATAATGATACTAAAGCAGTTGCTGCAGTAAAGTTAGGGGTCGAACACAGAACTCAAGAAAACTCACGCAATAGATGAAAGATGCAGATTGTGCTAAGCAAACAATAAACAATGAAAAAGATAAATAACAATTAATCAATTAAGGTTCAATTCATTCATGCTTCAACTCAAACACGAAAGATGGCTTAACAACCGTGCTGAAACTAACTCAAGTTTAAAGTCTAAAATTCCAAATCTCTTTGCAAATCACAGTAAACCAGCAATCAATTCAAGTTTGATATGTTCACAATTCGATTAAACCAAATCTCTTTCAGATAATCCAATGTCACCCTAGGTTTTATCGACATTCTAATCGCATGCCGTGCCTAATCGACACCCAGGTTCTATATCTCTAAGTGATCGTTAGAAATAGCTTTGAGTAACAACCTATGGTGAAGAACTATTCAGATTTTGAACCCTAACTGCATCAATTATCATAAATCGAGAAATCCATATGAGGAACTCAAACCAAGAGACTATGATGATGAAACAAATAACATAACCTGAATAAATCATGAAATTAAACAAAAGAATAAAAACAAGGGTTCGGATCTCTACGATGAACAAAGTCTTGATCCGCCTCACAAAGCTCTCAAATCTCCAAGTTCAAAGTAAAGTCTACTTAACCTAAAGACTAAGAGTTTGCTTAAATAGTCTAAAAACACACTGGGCCTCAAAAGGAGTTTGGCTTCGCTTATAGAATTTCGCCCTCGATATCTATCTCCGCTGTTGCTAGCCGGTATCGATCGACACCGCTGATGGTGTCGATCGATACCAGGCTTGAAAACGTAGATGTCGGTATCGATCGATACCGGTGTCGATCGACACTGTGCTGAAAACGGGTACTTTCTTCGGTTTCTCCAAAAGGCTCCAAATGTCTCCAAAATCTCCAATTTCGTCCCCAAACGTGCTAAAACCTGAAAAGACTCTAAAATGATAGTAAAAGACTAGAAAGACTCATAAACGACTTATATCATGGCTAAAAACGGTAAAATCCATGATATATCATCCTTCGTGGCTGGACTATGTTGGAGACTCTCAAATGAGTATCTTCGCTGGATCAACCTCCGTAACAAAGATCTTGATCGCTCCTGACCTATTCTGTTCCATGATCTCCGCCTTGATTGTAGAGTCTATCGAGAGAGGATGGAAATCAATGTTTCGCCTCGCGCCTCAGATCAGGCAGCGCAGCTTGGCTTCCCAACTGTCGGATGCATGAACGATAGATGTACTCATCTGGAGGCTTGTATGGTCAGAACCTGCACCTCCTCAAGAAGTCGATATCTATCCATTTCGGTGGATGTGGTACGATCGTAGTCTTACATCACAAGCAACAAGTATCGGGTGACGATACCCCCAATACGAGGTCACCGCCATCCATCTTCATCGCCCATCTTTATCGCCCTTCGTAGTTTAGGAATTGCTAAAGAACAAGGGCGAGGTTAGATCCGCTCTATCGCCCGCATCTTCCGCCCATCTCTGCTCCCTAGAAGTGGCAGTAGTATAAGTCCAAAGATCCTTAGTTCACCTTCATTCACGCCCCGTCACCTTCCTGCAAACATGAGCTTGCTATTGTCTTGTGTAGGTGACAGGGTTTCGATGCTTGAGCTCTTGCTTCTAGAGGAGGAGAAAGGTTTGGTGTTCCTCCACACCATAACTGCTGAGCTCCTCATGATCAAAATTGAATCTCATCCTAAAACCATATAGGTGCAGATTCGCGCATCGTAGTGGCATAACATTGTCCTCTCAGACGCGAAGGTGAGCCGCACATCTGTTCAACAGCTCCTCATCGTAGAAATGAACCCCGGGACGAGAGGAAGGGCACGTCTCTTCCTCAGAAGCTTCAATGTCAAGTTCATGAATTGTTTTATACCTCCGCCTCAAAGAGATACTCCATATCTTTAGCAATCCCAGTGCAGATTGTTTTCAGGCGGGTACCTCGCTCCTTCAAAACTACGCTCAAGGAGGCCCAGTACTTGTCGTTGCAGGGTTCAGGTTCCTCTTCTGGCTGCCTTATCAATTCGCTCGCCCTCTATTTCTTCACCACCTTGACGCATCGCTTGATCGCGCTTTCCTTCGCTTGACCTGAGTGAGCTTCTTGTCCGATACCAGCAGTTTGTCCCGACCTCCGTGCTCATCCGCCGAGGCCTCCTTATCAACGAGGCTCGCTCTCCTGCTTCTTCACCACGTAGATGCGGATACTCCATTTGTTCTCCCTCACGCTGACCCGGTGACTTGCCCGCTCACCGAGTGTGGGTGCTCAACGAGACTTCCGGCCCTTCGGCTTGACTGGCTCGGGCATATGGTCGAGTCCGTGTGAATTCACTCATACCGCAACTTGCTCTTGTTCTTCGGCTTGTTCGTGCCTCGCCGATCGAGTATGGCTCTTCCTCCACCTCGGAAGTTTCGGCGAGTGCTTTATGACATGCGACGGCCGAGGGTCCATACCTGAGACTCGAGCAAAGATAAGGAAGAGAAACTCAAGATGGTGAGGATAAGCCTCAAGAACCGCAAAACAATTTGAGAGGATTCTCGAAATGAAAGAGAGGATTGAGAGTGTTGTGTGAGCAAAGTATGGAGTCGAAAAGGTATTTATAGCCGAGTGGGGAGCGTGTTGAAAGAGTTGAAAGCGCTGAAAGAGTGGGATCGAGTCACTTCTCTCCATTTTCACCGAGTGACGCCTTGGCACCTTCTGAATCGAGTTTGGCTTGTATAGGCAAGTGGGAGGGGGCCAAGGACAAGGAGGACCGTGTTGAAAGCGTGTGGGCTCGACCAAACACCTTTCTGCCTCGTCCGTGACGCCTCTRCACTTGAGCGTGTGAGTTCGAACATCGCACGTCCCCCGACACTTCCCGCACTCGATCATGTGCTCAGAACACAACACCTCCGACTCGACCATGTGGACTCTCAGACGAACCCCGACTGGTCCACAAGTCAGAATTTTGAATTTTCAAAATTCCCTCCTAAGGTTTATGATCCACCTCTCATGCTTTCCTGAAATCACACAATCAAGACAAAATCAAAATAGCTTAGCACACTTATTTGACGTTTTTTAAAAACAAGCAAAGAAATAATGTACAGAGATGGACATGGGACTTCCTCCCAAGTGAGCTTGTTTAAAGTCTCTAAGCTTGACTTCCTGTTTTGTTCAGGTGAAGGCTCATCCAGAGGAATCAAGTTCCTTCCGGAATGATGGTATCAGCTAGATAGGGTTTGAGCCTCTGTCCATTCACTGTGAATTCGCTTTCCTCCCTTTCCAAATAAGGTGATCGCCTCCAGTAGGTGAAACTTCCTGACGTAAAACGGTCCGACCATCTGACTCTGAGCTTTCCGCCTTGAGTCGAGAATTGAAAAGGAGGACTTGATCACCAACCTTGAACTCCTCAGGCAAGATTCTCTGTCATGGAAGGCTTTGGTTCTTTCAGATCTTAGAACTCATACATCCAGCCCGATCTCTTCTAGCTCATGCAGTCCAATACTCTCTTTCCCGGGCAGACTTGATATCCAAATTGAAGTTTTGCTCCCATAACGCCTTATACTCAACTTCAACAGTAGGTGACAAGCCTTGCCGCAAAGAGCTGAATGGCGTTTCCTCTATGTGAGTCTTGAATGCCCGACGCCGCAGGGTTTCATCCAGACCAATCTCTTCTTGAAACGCCCACTACTCAGCCAGGATGGCTTTGATCTGCTTGTTGACACCTCTACTCTGACCACTAGTCTGGGGGTGATATGGTATGTAGCCACCTGGCTTTTACCCCATGCTTCTTCAGAAGATTCTCAAAGAGCTTGTTGATGAAGTGAGACCCCCATCACGATAACAACTCTTCGCACACCAAATCTGGGAAAAATGATGTTGAACATCTTCAGAACTACCTTTGCATCATTGTAGGCCTATGGCTTCAACCCACTTCGAGACATAATCAACAGCTACCAAGATGTAGCGTTCAGAAGATGGTGGGTCGAAAGGACCCATAAAATCAATCCCCCAAACGCCAAACACCTCCACTTCCAAAATTGGGTGTGGCATCTCATTCCTTCTGCTGATGTTTCCCATTCTCCTGGCAAGGATCACACTTGGTGATGAAGGCTTGAGCATCTCTGAACATTGTAGCCACCACAGACCCGCTTGCAGTACCTTCTGAATACTCAACGTAGCAAAGTGTCCTCCATAAGCAGATTCCATGACAGTGCTCAAGCACACCCCTGAACCTCGCCTTGTGCTATGCACTCTCCTAAAGACCATCGTACTTCTTATAGAAAGGTTCGTCCCAAGTAGTGCTTGACATCTCTCAGAAACTTCTTTTCTCAGCGTCAAGATCCAACTCACCACATGCAAGGAAATTAGCTAGATCGAATACCAAGGTATGTCCTTCACTCCTATCACGAAACAGCATCTAGAGTCCTCGTCGCATGGTGTCATCAACAGCTGGGTCATCTATCCTCATCCTTGACAAGTGATCAGCCACACCATTCTCTATTCCCTTCTTATCAACAATTTCCATGTCAAACTCTGAAGAAGGAGTATCCATCCAAATCTTGGCTTAGTATCCTTCTTAGCATAGATATGTCTTAAGTCTGCATGATCAGTATAGACTATCACCTTAGACCCAACCAGATAGCTTCTAAATTTCTCAAAGCGAAAACCACACAACAACTCCTTCTCTGTCGTATCTTCCTTGAGCATCATCAAGCCGCCTGCTTGCATAGTAGATCATGTAGCTTTTTCTCAATCCTTTGGCCCAGTACAGCATAGCGTCGATGCATCACACATGATCTCAAATGGATGGTCCCAGCTTGGTGCTTGGACTATCTGAGCAGTGACCAAGGCTTCCTTGAAAGCCTTCAAACAGCCTATATCAAACAAACTCTGCTCCTTGCATAACAGCCTCTGCTGGTCTGGCTACCTGAGAAGTCCTTGATGAACCTCTCGTAAAACCCATGCCCCAAGAAGCTTCTGATATCCCTGACATTCTTGGGTGGTTGCAGCTGCATCATCACGTCCACCTTGGCCTTGTCACCTCTATACCTTTCTCAGAAATTTTGCCCCAAGACGATCCCTTCCTTGACCATAAAGTGGCACTTTTCCCAGCCTCGTAACCAGATTCGTCTCTTCACACCTAGTGAGTACCCTGCAAAGGTTCAAAAGACAGGAGGAGAAAGAAGAGCCATACACGGAAAAGTCATCCATGAATACCTCAACAGCCTCTATTAAATCCGAGAATATGAAGTCATGCATCTCTCAAAAGAGCAGTGCATTACAAAGACCTAAAGGCATTCTCCTATATGCAAATGTTCCATATGGACAAGTGAATGTAGTTTTCTTGATCATTAGGATGAATAGGAATTTGAAAGAAACCACTATATCCATCTAAGAAACAGTAATATGGATGATTGCAGTCTTTCTAAAGATCCGATCAATGAATGGCAATGGAAAATGATCTTTCCTAGATGCAGCATTTAACTTCCTGTAATCAATACACATTCTATGGCCAGTGATAGTTCTAGTGGGTATCAATTCATCCTTATCATTCCTAACCACATATGCCTCCCTTCTTAGGTACACAATGCATGTGAAATCCAAGTACTATCGATATGGGGTATATGATTCCACCTAACAACTTAAGAATTTTCTTTTTAACAACTTCTTTTAAATTAGGATTCAATCTCCTCTAGGGTTTAATACTAGCATATGATTCATTTTCCAGATGGATTCTATGAGTGCACAAGCTAGGTGAAATTCCCTTTATATCATCAAGAGAGTATCCTATTGCCTTCCTATACTTCCTCAACTCAATCAACAGCAAATTCAACTCATCATCATTCAGCATGTCATTTACTATGATTGGGCAGTAGAGTTTGGTCCAAGGAAAGCGCATCTAGCCCGAAGGAAGAGGTTTGAGGTCTACCTTAGGTGCTCGCATTCTGACACCGTCGCTGCAGAGTGCCTGTCTTGGCCCGCTTGGTCGAGCTGGATACTCGAGTCTRGCGTACCGGATAGGTAGCTCGAGTCCGCTGGTCGAGCTGGTGTCCTCGACAGCATGAATTTCTGTGTTGGCCCCTATCAGCTCCTCAAACCCGTYTGACTCTTCCAGAATCTTGTGTGAGTCTAAAATCATCTCATACCCCAAGGTCTCTTTCATGCCCATCCTTACCACTCTGGTTAAGGCCGTCTGAAGGTGATCCTCTGTAAACTCCTCCAAAGCTCATCAGCAAGCTTATCCATCATCTCAACATGAAGATTTGTCCTTCTATTTGGCTTCTCATAGTGTTCTTGACATCAAATGTCATCTTGAAGTCACTCCCAGGTGAGATCGATTTCTTCTTCGACATCAATGATCACTGTAGCAAGGAAAGGTCTCCCAGAATCGAGGATCTCTTGTTCCTCATCCATTCAAGCACATGAATGTAGGTATCTCCATGCATCGACCATCGAGGAAGATCTGTAGCATACCATGAGGAGTCCTAGTGATCTGTCTGCAAGCACTGAGAGATGTTGCAGGGCTTATAGTTGTTGAATCCTAGCTTCTTTGCAACCGAGAGTGGCATAAGACTGATAGATGCTCCAAGATCACATARAGACTTCTTGAAAACCAATGGACGAGAGAGCATGGTAGAGTGAAAGAACCTGGGTCGCCTAACTTCTCCTTTACGACTCTCTTCTGTATGATAGACTACACTCCTCTGATAGATAACCATACCCGAACCTCTTGTCTTTCTACTATGCATCCTTCAAAACTTCGATGCGGTACCATGGAGAAAGCATCAATGAGAGGCAACCGATCTCATTCCTTGATATGCTTGTCAAAGATTTGCTTATGCTTCTCCATTAAGTCCTCTTAAACCTCATGGAAAGGCAATTTGGGCTTGTAGGGAGGAGGGACATAAGGTGCCTTCTTTTCCTCTGAAATCACAGCTTTAGGTGCAGGAGGTAGACTGTCTTGATCATTTTGGTTGAGCTGTGGTGCCCCAGCAGGCATGGAACTCTTGTCTTGGTCGTTTTTTGAAATGAAATCCTCCCCATCTAGATCCTCACTGTCCTCAGTGATTGGAGGAGGTCCTTCCCGCGCAAGTAATTCTTTTCCATTCCGCAGTTATGGCATTGATGTGAGCATGGTCTTGGGGTTTTGGACCATTTACCTGGGAGTAGGGAAGGTGAGAGGGTGAAGCTGTCTTGCCCTCAATGGAACGAATCTTGACCGCAGACTCAATCTTGCTGTTAAGATCATGTGTATTCATCTGTTTTCATTTCACCAAACTTCTTGGCTGTTTCGAGTGCACCAGCAGCTTGACCCTGTAGGATTTGCAGCAAAGTGTTTGTCCGTTGATCTGGAGCAGAGAAGATGAGTGAGACTGAAACTGGTGGAAACTCCGTTGTTGGTGATGACTGGAAGCGGTTTAGGGCAAAGGTCTGTTGCTGTAGGAAAAAAGGCTTGGATGGGGGTAGTTGCTGAGGTGGGTAGACTTGATCCTGAGGGTTGGCAACGTTGGTACTCGTAAGACGTCGGGTTGTTCTTGTAGTTGATAAAACCTTTATGTCGCCTGATTCTCGCATACATGACCTCCTCTATATCATCATCCTCCCATCTTGACTTGGAAGACTGATCCTCGAAGCTGGACTTGTTTCTTCTACTCGTAGTAGTTGATCTAACTTAGCAGTCAAGGCCTTGATGGCCCGAGTTTGATCATCGGACCAATACTTGGCCGGACACTCCTATCATACTCAGCAAGTGTAGTTACCATCGATCGGCTAGATTCTCCACCGCTTCCATCCAGCATCAACATCTTGAGGAAGTTATCTTGGTATCGAGAAGCATGACCTTCGAGAACGCCTCAGAGAGTGCTAAGGAGGGACTCCTTACTGAACCCGTGTGAGACATTGAGTAGTACTTGAAGCGATCCCAAAGATTCACCGAAGCTTTCACCGCCCCGAGTGAATCCAGAAATTTCATTCCTCAAGCGTGCTGTCCTGGCGTTGGAGAAGAATTTGGCCAGGAAGGCTTTCTTACAGTCGTCCCATGAGGTGATGGATCCATGGGGTAGAGTCTTTTCCCAGTGATGGGCTCTGTCACCCAGAGAGAAGGGAAAGAGCCGTAGTTTGAAACCATCTTCACTGACCCCATTGATCTTTGTAAGGCTGCAGAGCCTATCAAACTCGTCAAGATGATCGAGTGGGTCTTCCATGGGTAGGCCATGAAACTTGTTGTTCTGCACCATGGCGATCAAGCTGCTCTTGATCTCGAAATTGTTGTTCTCGGGACCTGTTGGTATGAGTGGGGCGCCCCTGCTCCTATCAAACGGGCCCTCACAGGAGGAGGGTCTGAACTCCGTGGTTGGTCTTCCATACCGAGTGGATTCTGGTGGTCTTGATGTTTTCTCGCGCGCCGCAATGTTGTGGTAACTGTCAATATTGTCGATGGGGGCGGAGGAGTTCGACTTCCTCGATCTGGTTTGCATGGGATGACGTTAAAAATGCAAAGACAGTCAAGTTAGTAGCGAAGAACTGTAAAAGAACTTGATCAGAATATTTTGAAATCTAATTGTAACAAACAACACCCAAACAGCAACGCCAAATTGATATAGGTCATTCTTACTAGACCAAGTTTTCGCGTAGTAAGGTGTCAATCCATAAGGGTGAAGATATTAACCAAAAAGGATGCGCGACAATTCAAGTCAAGCAGCAAATAGCATTGGGGTCTAGCAACCTAGACAAAAACTGAGAAAGGACACTAAAACAGAACCGTATAGGACTAACAAGAACTAGCAGAAACCAAGCAATAACGAAATAACATATGGGGGTAAAGAGCAGCGTATAGGACTAGCAGAAATTCAACAAAGGAAGTTCTAAGGATGGGGTAATCACTCAGCAGTGTCCTCTTAGCCTATTCAAGTGGTTTAATAAAACTCAATCAAGCTATTCCCTAGACATCAAACATCAAAACCAGTTAAGTCCACTCCCGTGGTAAGTAACCTCAAACTGACCAGTTCCGCACCCAATCCCTTAGCGAAATCTACCTAGCAGGCAATACATTCAGTTCAATATTGTCGTAAACACCCTAGACAACTAATCCCTTAGGCTAGGTATGCAAATCTCTAACATCAGTTCATTCAAGCATTTTATCAAACACCTTCGGGGAAAACACCTAAGTTCTAATTCCAATTGATCGAAAGAAACTAGCATTAAGAACACGATTTAGAATGGAAATCAAACGATCTACACTTAAACCACCTGAAAGACCAAGATTCTACACCTAATCTATCCCATCCTCAAGAACCCTAATGACTACTCAAAAACTCATGAAGAACATCAAGAACACAAACCCAGAAATCATAAAAACTTGCATAGATGATAGAAATAGATAGAGATAATGATGTAAGTAGGAACAAACTCAAAATAACAAGTAGAAATCAAATTACAAGTTCGAAACTAAGAACAGAGAAGAACACAAGGAAAACTCGAAATATTAGAGATAAAAACGTAGTCTCTTAGTCTTAACCCAACATTAGGTATTTATACTAAGTCTTAAAACCCTAAAACGCCATGCTAAAATAGAAAAATGTGCGTGATGTCCAGCTCGCAAGTCTTGGTCAGTGCGTCAAAGCATAAATCAAGACTGCATTTTTCAGATGAGTCGAGGTATGCTCAAATAAAATCAAGACGCATTTTTCTGAGATGAGCTTGAGTAGTCCACTGACAGGCTCGAGCTGGGTTCTGAAACTTCAAGACGCCACCTTTGTCTCTGCGATCATACAGCTCGAGCATGGGTACTCGAGCTGCTCCATCTCCCTCGCTCGCACTTCGATCACGCCTCGCATGGGTATCCAGCACGGACTCGATCAGCATGTCCCCAGCAGCTCGGCACGACTCGATCAGCATGTCCGACAGTCGCTCGACGATCGATCACGCGCTCGTATGGACTCGAGCAAAGACGCCTGCAGCTTCTGGTCTAACTTCTCCAAAATCACCCGAAAGTACCTRTAACAAGCCAAATATGCAGGATGTATGCGGACCTAATGCAAAACACTCTAAGTATGCAAAACTCGGAATAAATAACAAGAAYGGGGTGAATAACACGTCAAAACGTATGATTTATGCAAGCTAAACATAAAATGCAAACATATCAACTCCCCCAAACTTAGTCTTTGCTTGCCCTCAAGCAAACAAAGGAATGAGAATGGAGAAGAGGGTTGAAAGTGGGGACTCAGAACCAAAACTTGCAGATAATAACGGATGACCTCAATGTCCAAGTTACTAATTTAGAATGCAAAGATGAGCTCTATTTAAAAACGTTAGCCATACTCTTCGCAGCACAAGTTCAATCAAACCTCAACCTAGTCATGCATTCATTTCTATCATTCCYTTTAACATTCATTAGAATAGAAACCATGAATCAAGCTAAGCATATTCAATGAACCCGTTTGGCTAAGGGTAAGGTCAAGAGACAAAAATGGTCCCTGCAGTATGGTATTGCCGAACAAGGGTCTCTCAATGAAACGGAATGARCTTTAGTAGAATGCTAAAGGTAAGAACCAACCTATGCATACAAGAATAGACTCCCATCTACCCAGCCCACACAAGCGGTCTTATCCCTTAGTCTAAAACCCAGCATCATCTTAATTCCTACCCTTCACCCTTAGGCTTTTCTTTTGATATCCCGGATCGTTTCAACTTTTCTTTTGTTTTGGTTCTGAGGGTTATACACATATACATCTAGCGGATTGGGGTTCTTTTTCTTAACTTAGCTTAGGCTTTTGTGTTTTTTTCAGACTTTGAGCTTTCTGCTTTCTTTTCTTTTGTTATGCACATCCCCAATCTTTACTAGATACTCAAACATTCAGATCATTCCTCCTAAGAACTCTTACTTTTTTTTTTCCCACACAGGTAGGTGCTCGATCGAACTGCGTGGAATGTCAGAATTTTATCTTCATCTTCAGCAACCTTCGAATCTACAGAGTCTGGAAGTATCGATCGATACCAAGCAGGTGTATCGGTCGATACTAGTATCACGGATACGAACACAGTCATCTAATCCTCTCTGGCTCGAGGTGATTGCATCATGCTGTGGTTGAACTATCTTTCCTTGACATGGCGAGTGTCGTTATTGATTTTCCAGCATCTTGATGGATTTCGAGGCGTCGATTCTCCCATTCAGATCAGTGTATAAATTATCAGCTTTTACATTAAAATCTCAGTCATCTTTTCTTGTCCTAGAATTTGTTCCAAGAGGATCTCCGTCTTACTCTCTGTAGACCTCGGAGAATGCGGTTGGTAAGCTGTATTGAGTAAAATCACTTGAAGTGGTTTTGGGCGAATTAGTGGCACCAAAACCAGATTGGTTACCTCAGACTTGTAACCACCTTGCTGATTGTTGTTGAAGCTTCGGTTGTTGTTGTAACCAAATCGCTGACTCTAAAAACCAGAACCACCAATGTAGTTAACATCCTGCGTCATCTTCAATGTTGCTACTTCCTCAAAAATGTACAGCCTTCTTCGTCTTTACCACTAAGAGGTTGTGCATCGTCAACCGCCTGAACCTCAGCAATCTGAACAATCAGCCTAGCGAGCCGTTTTAAACAAATCAGAATTCTTGGTCTTGTGCTAGGCCAAGTTCTCAATCAGCTTCACAGCATCGGTTGGAATCCTAGTGTTGAAGTTCCGTTGCTTACAGAATCCAGTGCCATCGATACGCCAATCAATCCCTCGTAAAACATCTGACGCTGAACTTGACTGAAACCGTGATGCGGACAGTCTCTCGTAGGATCTGAATCGCACCAAGCAGCCTTGAGTGCTTCGTTGGACCCTGAGAAAATTGAGAGATCTTGTTCTGGCTCCTCTATCTCGCATCGTCATAGAAATTGTTCAGGAATGCGTTGGTCTCGTTCAAGTAGCGAGAGATCCGGGAGGTAGCTGCTTCAGCCGATAAGCTGCCTCTCCACCAAGAGAGTATGGAAAGAGCTTACAAAGAGGTATTCAGTGGTACTCCATTGTACTTCATACTGGTGACCAAGTCCTCGAATATCTCGATGTGATCCATAGGGTGCTCATGAGAGAGGGTGAAGGGTGCTGTCAACAAGAGCGTAAGCAGGTTTCAGCTCAAAGTCATTCCTCGGAAAGTCGAATACGGATCGGCACCGATTTGCATAGAATTGATCCGATCGGTTGTACTGCAGCGTCCGTTCAGCCTCGGCGTGAGGTTGGCGTCCACGCTTCCTCATCATGCATCAAACCATGTGGAAGATCCATCTCAACTATAGTCCTCTTCGTTGCCTGATATGTTTGCATTTTGCATCATTTTAGCTTGGTTAATTCACACATTTAGACTTGTTATTTAACTTTGTTCTTGTCATTTATCTCTAGTTTTGCATACTTAGAGTGTTTTGCATTAGGTTTGCATACATCTTGCATATTTGGCTTTAGGTACTTTTAGGCGATTCGGAGAAGTTAGCATCAAATTAAGCTGTCTAGGGCATCTGACTCGAGCCACTAGGGTCAAGGCGAGGAAGCTAAGGCTGGAGATGATGAAGCAAGCTCGAGCCTATGGGTCGAGGAAGGGGTCAGACACAAAGGTGTCATTTTGGAGGTTTTGGCTCGAGCCCCATGCTCGGCTCCATGATCGAGCTCAAGAAAAAGAGGAGTCTTGGAGTTTCGAACCCAGCTCGAGCCCATGGGTCGAGTAGGAGGCTCGAGCTCAAGCACAAAAATGACAACCTTGATTTCACCAGCGTACACTCGACCCAGACAGGGTCGAGCTAGACCTTATCCTGTGCTTTTTACCATTTTACCCATGACGTTTTAGGGTTTTTAAGACTTAGTATAAATACCTAAATGCGGGATTAAGATTTCTAAGTTTGTTTTTATGCCTAATTTTCGTTTTCCCTTCTGTTCTTCATTGTTCTTTCTTGTTCTTCATTTCCAGACTTTGTAGTTTGATCTACCCACCTAAGGGATTAGATGTCTAGGGTGTTTATTGACAGTATTGAGCTGGGTCTTATGCACCTAGATTTAAGCGAGGATTGTGCAGGAACTAGTCTAGCTTGAGGTTACTTATCACGGGAGTGGACTTAACTGGTTGTGATGTTTGATGTCTAGGGAATAGCTTGATTGAGTTTTGTTAGACCACCTGGGTAGGTTAAGAGGATACACTGAATCGATTACCCCATCCTTAGGAACTTCTCTTGCATTGATTGATTTCGTCTAGCCATATCTGTTGTTTGCTTGCTCTTAGTTTTTAAATTGATTCGCCTTAGCTTCATTTCTGTTTTCCGTCTAGGTTGTTAGACCCTATACGCTCTTGTTTGGCTTGACTTGAATGGTTTTGATCTCATCCTTTTTGGTTAATATCTTCACCCTTATGGATTGACACCTTACTATCTACAACGAAATCTTGGTCTAGTAAGAAATTGACTTATATCATTGCCCGAATTGTGCGTTCAAGCTCTAGCTCGTGTTGGAGAGATTTATCAGTGGTGTGTCCTTCTTTCTCCTGGTATGATGCATACACCTGAAAATCAAAGAGCGAGAAATAAGTAACCAAAATTCAAAACAGGCGTTCGTGTCGATCGATACCAATGGAGTATCGATCGATCGGCAGCGAACAGACAAAATCGACAACTAAAATTCTAAAGGTGAATTTTTAGAGTCCCCGCGGCGCCAAATTTGATATGCTCAAATTAATACCTATAATGATACTAAAGCAGTTGCTGCAGTAAAGTTAGGGATCGAACACGAGAACTCGAAAACTCACGCGGTAGATAAAAGATGCAGTGTCTTAAGCAAACATAATTAATGAGAAAACAAATGATTGAAATAAACTTAGGTCGATTTATATGGAAACTAGGCTGGAAATTCTCAGAGAAAACAATGATAAATAACAATTAATCAGTTAATGTTCAATTCATTAAGTGCGTTCTTGAACTCAAACACGAAAATATAGTCAACTGTCGTTACTAACTAAATCTAAAATCTAGAAATTCCAAATCTCTTTAAATCACACATTAAACCAGCAATTAATTCAAGTTTGATATGTTCACAATTCGATTAAACCAAATCTCTTTGCAGATAATCAATTGCTCACTAGGTTTTATCATTACTCAATTGCAGCATGGGTACTGTCGATTAATCTAAGTTCTATGTTCTAGGTGATCAGACTAGAAATAGCTTTGAGAACAACCTATGGTGAAGAACTATTCAGGTTATGAACCCTAACAAATCAATCATCATAAATCAGAGAAATCCATATGAGAAAACCCTAAACCTAAAATGAGACTACTCGGACATGATTGATGAAAAACAAGACATAACTGAATAGATCATGAAATTAAATATAACAAAAGAATAAAAACAAGGGTTCGGGATCTTTTCTATGATGAACAAAGTCTTGGATCCGTCTCCCTCACAAAAGCTCTCAAATCTCAATGGTGGCTCAAGAATCAAAGTGAAAAGTAAAGTCTCCCTCCCCTTGACCTAATGACTAAAAACTTGCTTAAATAGGTCTAAAAACACGAGCTGGGTCTCTTTGTAAATAAGGGAAAGTATTGGGCTTCTTTAGGTGAAAGTTCTCTTTCTTGGATATCTCTCTATCTCTGCGTCAGTTACGTCGGTATCGATCGATAACAAGATGGTGTCGATCGATACTCAGGCTTCAAAACGGGTACTTTCTTCGGTTTGCTCCAAAAGGCTCCAAATGGTTCCAAATGGTTCCAAAATCTCCAATTTCGTCCCAAACRTGCTAAGACCTGAAAAGACTCCAGAATGATACAAAAAACACTAGAAAGACTCGATAAAACAACTTATATCATAGCTAAAAACGGGTAAAAACCATGATATATCAAACGGGCAAAGGATCAAACCGTACTTGGCCGATAGCATTATTCTAGAAGGAACCTCAATTCCTCTGGATGAACCTCTCCTTGCCTGAGTAAAACAGGAAGTCAAGCTTAGTGACTATAAACAAGCTCACTTGGGAGGAAGTCCCATGTCTATCCTTGTATATATTGCTTTAATTTTCTTTTTAAACAGTCGAATAGGTGTGCTAAGTTCTTGTTTTTGGCTTGTTTGTGTGATTTCAGGAGAATATAAGCGTTGAATCATGAAGAAAAGGAGGAATCACACAGAATTGGCCTGGCTCGACCACACAGCTCGACCACCCTAGTCGAGCCAAGCGATCGAGCCAGATGGGAGGGAGTTTCAAATTCGAATTTGGAATTCCAAGGGGACAAAGGACGGACTCGACCCTACCTGGTCGAGCTGTCCGATCGAGTCAACACTTCAAGCGCCCAAAATTCGAATTTTGAAATTCAATCACATGCTGGACGCTCCTCCCTTGTCTTCTAGCTCCCTCCCCCTGCCTATATATGGAGAACTCGACCTCATAAGCTCTCCACACCAACAAAACTTCAAGCAGTCTCTTCATTTCACCAGAATCATTCTTTTTATATGTTCTTGAGTTCTCCTTCAAGATCCTTCAAGATGATCAATCAGTTCCTCTTCACTAAGCCAAAGAAGTCCCAAAAGCCACCTCAAACTCGTCGTCCATCCGCCAAAGCCATGGCCAAGCAGTTTCAGAAGCTAAGAGGACCTGTTTCTCCAAGTAAAGTACCAATGGAGGTGGACGCTGCGCCTAGCTCGACCACCCATGGTCGAGTCAGAGGGTCGAGCCAGCGTGATGAGGAGACGGCCAGAGAATTTTCAAGAGTTAAACGTGATGTTGCTCGAGGAAATAAACCGATGGAACTCAGCATGCAGCAAGCTCGCAGTGGGACTGAGGAGGACGAGCCCAAAGAGGTGAAGAAGTCACAAAAGAAGTCTAAGCAACCTTCTCCAGAAGAGTACCTGAACATCTTCCTTGCTAGAGGTTTTGCAGGAACAAGGTACCCACACCGTGAAACTTGTAAAAATCTTGGTATTGCCAGAGATGTGGAGTATCTCTATGAAATGGGGGGTTTGAGCACGTTCATGAGGATGCAGCTTGAAGCTTACAAGGAGGAGACGTGCCATTTTCTTTCCTCTCTCAAAGTCCACTTCTATGAAGATGAACCAGAGTATGAATTTGACAGAGGTCCGGGTTTAATCACCTTCACCTGTAGGGGTTTCCTTTACTCCCTCACTATAAGGGAGATGGATACTTTATATGGATTCCCTAGTGTCACAGGAACGCTGCAAGATATTGACTACATGGAGCTGCAACAACTATGGACAACCATTGGTGATAATACCAAGCCTTATTCGTCATCAAGAAGCAAGATCTCTCAAATAAGAAGCCCTGTGGTTAGATATCTTCACAAGGCCATTGCGAACACATTGTTTGCAAGGACGGTTACTGGGAATGTGAATAAAGGAGAACTGCAAATGATGAATGTGTGTTTAAAAGAGGTTCTGGGTTACACAAGAGAAGGGCTGGAGATGCAAGGAGATAGATCAGATACAAGCCTCACCTTTGTTCTGTTGGGACAGCTGCTCTACTACAAGGATTGGGCATTGAGGATGCACAGGATGAATTCCGAAGGAGAACTTAGCATTGGAGGTATCATCACTCCAATTCATGCTGCATGTGGTGTAGAGCTCACGTCAGAGCCACATCCACCCAGATGGATCGATATTGAGTTCTTGAGGAGGTGTAGATTTCTGGATCACAACTGGCCTTCTGATGAGTTTATGTACAAGTTCACTCACCCAACAGCTGGAGAAGCCAACTTACACCTCCCTTGCCTGATATAACCAAGGTTAGAATGGGTGAAAACATCGACTTCTCTCCCCCACTTGACAAGCTCTATAACCCGTATGAAGAAGCACCACAACCAGAAGAAAATTCAGGTGATTCTGTTGGTGATAATGAGGATGATGCATCGGGGAAGTTCGGTTTGGGGGAGTACCACCTACAGCCTTCATCTAGCCCAGCCTTGAAGGAAGCACACAAGTTCCAAGGCAAGACCATAGCTGCTTTGAAGGGGACAGTGAAGGATCTAAAGGACCAGGTGAAAGAAGTGAGGGATCAACTCAAGGATTTCCAGCTAAAGTTCAGTGCTCCTTCCTCCAAGAAGGTGGTATTACCCAAGAGAGTATTGCTGGGAAGTGGTTCATTTCGTGAAGAGCCAAGGCCTCGTGCATCCATGGAACCACCAAGAACTTATTCATTCGAGCCAAGGCAGCAGCCTAAGCAGTACACAAGGCAGAAAAAGAGGAGATCTGTGAGCGGACGGTCTAGCTCGACCACACAGCTCGAGCCAAGCTCCCACGCTGATTACACCAGAGAAGGCATGGAGGATTCTATCCCCTCCTTCTTCTCCAACCCTTGAGGTACCTGTTCTATCCATTCTTGTATATATCATTTGCATTTCTTTCTTGCTTTTTGTTGTTTCTTAAACCTTCTTTCTAAATGTTTATTACACAAGGGACTGTGTAATTTAAGTTTGGGGGGAAGAGTTTAGATGTGTTTGACATGTTTATTGTGTTCTTATTTTCTATTTTCGTGCATATTTGAGTCTGCATGCATCTAAGGCATAGAAAAAAAAAAATTTTGAAAAATTTTCGAAAAAGATTGCAAAAACAGAGTGTTCATGGAGTTGCATTTACATTTTAGGATTGAGTCTAGATTGTTTTCATATAGGGCTGTTGCATATACATAGGGGATTATGATGTCTATAACCTTGCAAGCTTGCTGATTTAATATGATAATTTCAATGCCCTCGTTTCTAGTTGTCTAATGCATTGTGAATGAACTTGAAGTAAGACTGCACCATACTTTGAATACACAACTAGATTATGTCTCAATTGAAGCATGCTGTGATTTGAAACCATTCCCTATCTATTTGAACCTGAACTTGACTTATAATTATCATGTCTATGCACTGCATTTGAACTCATGGATACCATATATATACTTGGATTTTCTTTCACCTGTTTACCACTCTTGCTAATCCAAGTAGTTGTTCTCATCTTTAGAACAGTTTTACCATGCCCTTAGCCTAGTCTTCTTTCAAGCCATGTTATTACTTTATTGAGTGTGTGAGGCCTATTTCT
Source organism: Boechera stricta (assembly GCA_018361395.1). Classification (NCBI taxonomy): domain Eukaryota; kingdom Viridiplantae; phylum Streptophyta; class Magnoliopsida; order Brassicales; family Brassicaceae; genus Boechera; species Boechera stricta. Next base: position 7,787,475 of record CM031541.1, read on the forward strand.
GAATGAGCTTGGTAGAAAGTGTTAGGTTTGAGCCGACAAGGATAGAATCTCATGTAGTTCTGGTTTGCAATTTTTGAATCAGATAGGACTAGGTGGGAACTTGATCATTGGGTATAGGGTTTTGTTCTGTGAAAAGAAAGAAAGAAAACTTGGAGAAAGAAGAAAGAAAAAGGTTAAGAGTTCTTAGGAGAGGAATGATCTGAAAATGTGTTAATCTAGTAAAGGATTTGGGGGTGTGCTAAGAATAAGAAAAGAAAGGCAAAGCTTAAAGTCTGAAAAAAATATATATATATAGAAAATGCCTAAGCTCGTAGTGAAAAACCAAAAGAAAGACCCCGATCCGCTAGAAGTATAAAGAACCTCTCCTAGAACAAGAACAAAAAGAAAAAAAAAAATGAGTCTGATCCAAAAAAAGTTCAAGGGAAATTGCCTAAGTGTTAAGGGTAGAATTATGACAACTTTCTGGGTTTAGAATTGGGGGTTAAGAACACTTGTGTATGATTGGGTAGATGAGAGTCTATTCTTGTATGCATAGGTTGGTTCTTACCTTTAGCATTCTATTGAAGCTCATTCCTTTTTCTTGAGAGATCCCTGTTCTAAACTGATCAAACAATGTGAAAGGGACCATCTTTGTCTCTTAACCTTACCCTTAGCGAAATGAGTTCATTGAATGTGCATAGCTTGATTCATGGTTTCTACTTAATTGAATGTTAAATGGAATGGTAGATTTGAATGCATGTCTAGGTTGAGACTTAATTGAAATTGTGCCGTGAATAGTATGGCTAAAGTTTTTAAGTAGAGTTCATATACTTTGCATTCTAAAACTAGCAACTTGGACATTGAGATCATGTATTATATCTGCAAGTTTTGGTTCTGAATCCCCACTTTCAAACCTCTTCTCCATCTTATTCTTGTATGTTTGTTTGAGGGCAAGCAAAGACTAAGTTTGGGGGAGTTGATATGTCTATATTTTACATGGTTTTAGCATGCATTTAGAGCCCATTTAGCCTTGTTTAATAGCATGTTCTTAGCATTTGTTTCCAATTTTGCATACTTAGAGTGTTTTGCATTAGGTTTGCATGCATTTTGCATTTTGGACTTGTTTCAGGTACAATCAAGGGATAACGGAGACTTCGAAGTCAAATGGAGAAGGAGAGTGTCTGACTCGACATGGGAGCTCGATGAAGGAGGTCGAGCTGATCAGAAAAATACAATCTTGAAGTACTGAAGCCCAGCTCGACCACCCTTGGTCGAGCTATCCGATCGAGCCGAGCAAAAAGGAGGCGTCTTGAAGTTTTGGACCCAGCTCGACCACCCCTGGTCGAGCTGGCTGATCGAGCTGAAGAATAAAAATGCAATCTTGAAATTTAGCCAAGCTCGACCAAGGCACTCGACCACCCCTGGTCGAGTGCACCTCCGAAACTTGCTATTTTGTCTGTTTGTGAGCTAGGGTTTTCCAAGAACTATAAATACCTATTGACCACTGGATATTTGCAGGGACACTAGGTTTTTCTTTCATTTCTGAGACTGTTCTTGCTTTTGTAATCTGATTTCTTCCAATCTACTTGTTATTTGTGTTTGATCCTTCCTATTCTATCTATTCTCTTCTTTATCTTTCTGATTATGCAAGTTTTATTGATTTCTGGGTTTGTGTTCTTGATGTTCTTCATGTTTTCTGAGTAGTCTTTAGGGTTCTTGAGGATGGGATATATTAGGTGTGGAATCTTAGTCTCCTAGGTGGTTTAAGTATTTATTGTTTGATTTCCCTTCTGGATTAGTGTTCTTAATGCTAATTTCTCTCTGATCAATTGGAATTAGAACTTAGGTATTTCCACACCCAGAAGGTGTTTGATGAAATGGCTGACAAAACTAATTCCAGAGATTTACATTCCTAGCCTAAGGGATTAGTTGTCTAGGGTATATATTGACTTTATTAAACTGATTCTTAATGCCTGCTAAGCTAGATTTCGCTAAGGGATTAGGTCTGGAACTAGATTAGCATGAGCTTATTTATCATCGGAATGAACTTGACTGTTTATGAGTTTAATGTCTAAGGAATAACTTGATTGAGTTTGTTAAACCATCTAGGTAGATTAAGAGGATACACCAAGTCAATCATCCCATCCTTAGGAGCTTCTCTTGCTTGATTGATCTTTGTTTCATTGCCTTTACTAGTTCCTGTTAGTAGCTATCGTTCTGTTATTGCTCTGTTTTCGTTTCGCTAGTTGCTGCTAGTCTCTGTTTTTAGTTTCTGTTTAGGTTGATAGTTTCACATCTTATTGCTTGCTTGGCTTGACTTAAACTGTTTGATTGCATCCTTTCTGGCTAATATCGCACCCATTTGGATTGATACCTTTCTGTACTACAATGACATGATAGTGTAGTAAGAAATTGACCTATACTAGTGATTCAGCATAAAAAAAACAAAATAAGGACTTGTCATGTGGGAGCTTCCAACCCACAACTCGATAAGAGAATCACTGTTAGTTTTTCTCTTGCTTTTTCCCTTTCCATCATATATCATAACGAGGACGTTGTGAAATAAGTGTGGGAGGGAGTCTTGCGATCAGCTGAGGTATTTCTTTTTCCTTAACATCTTTTTGATGAGAGAATTACTGAAAGTTATTCGTATTTGAGAGATGGTTACACTCTTTTCCTCGTTCATAGGTTCAATAACATGTGAAAAGGTTTTTAATGAGGTAGCATTTGAACTTGTTAATTATGTTATTTGTGTTTGTGTTTGGATGCTATGTGGATAGTGTTTGATCTTTACTAAGAAACGCAGAAAACCCATGAGTGGATCAACAAACCCTAAAAGGATCATTCCTCCAAAGATTTTGGCAAATCAGAGTTGACTTCTCACTATAATGGACCTTAAAACTCTGGATTTGGGGCTTGAGATGCATGAAACATGATACCTCTATGAGATCCTACAAGACACGTCTATGTGAGTACATTTCCCTCTCCCTTCCCTTCAATAAAAAGAAAAAGAAAAGGATATAAGTAAGAAAGAAGTGAACCGGGCATTGGAAGCTACCACTTTTAATGTTCGCGTTTCATGGAAACTTGTCCAAGAATGGAAAAGAAAAGGCGATTGATAGAAAAAATAAAATGATACCCTAGAAAAGTAGGGAAAAATCAATTTGACCTTGAAGTGAAAACGGAAGAGGAAAAAACAGACTTGAGCTTACAGAAATCCGAAAGAGTAAGTGTTCATGTTTTATGATCAATACTCCCAAGTTGAGAGCTCATACTTAGAATAAAAAGAGAGGTCGATAATGAAGAGTCAAGGTTGGAAGGAGGAGTGGTCTGAACTAAGATGCTTTGCTATGCTTATGGTGAAGTAAATGGAGTACGTTAGAGATCATTCTTCATCCACAAAGACGAAAAACATTTAACACAACAATGTCACAAGGTACAAGTTCACTCTCTTTATCTTTATTTGCTTTCAATAAAATAGCTTCACCATATTTAGCCTTTGTTTGCTTGAGGAAAATCAAAGGATAGGTATGGAGGAGTTGATAGGACTCATAATTGTATGGTTTTATGTATTATAATAAGTTAGTTTTAGGCTTTATAACTAACATTTAGTATAGTTTTAGTGTGTTTGCATGTGTTTATGTGTTTCTAGGTACTTGAAGCTAAAACTCCATGTTGATAGTGTTTCTGGAGCCTGCTAGAACCTTTCAACATTCGGGACAAGCAAACTTGAGAAGGCGATTCAGAACATTCTGGATGGAGAATCGAGCAAAGGAGAAAAGGTCAGTGAAGGGTTTACAATCATGAGTCAACACTAGAACAAGCTAGATGAGAAATTCGAAGACCTAGCCTCTAAGGTCTAGAATATAGAAACGCGAGCAAAGGAAGAGTCACCATTAGTCAAAGCAATAACCCTGAAAAGTAGAAAGGAGCTGAGACCGATTCCACCTATGCAACCAGTAAGCAAGAAAAGCGAAGGGGCTAACATCGAGAAAGAAGACGGCCCTATCATGATCGAGAAGGAAGAACCAATAGTTGAGAAGGAACATCCCAATATATTCAAGGAGGAACCAGATGTCGAGGAGGTCATCACGGAGAAGCCAGACAAAGATAGGGAGCCCGATATTCGTACTATGGAAATTCACACAAAAGAACCCGAGACTCGCATAAGGAAACAAGTGAGACACGATCTCCCAAAGTATCAACCTAAAATCCTTTTTCTGGGAAGAATTAAGGGAAGAATAATGGAGAGAATGAGGAATGCATTTGAAGAACAAATGAAAGGTGTGATCATCACTATGTCGATACTAGAAGCCTTGACGATGATTCCCAACGCTAGCAAGTTCCTCAAGGATCTCGTGACTAAGATGAAAAAGGAACCAACTGAGGTGGCATTCTAGACACACGAGTGCAGTGTCGTCATCCTCGACAAGAAGATTCCAAGATTCCAAGAAGATGCCATCATCGATGTTAAAAATGGGAAGATTAACCTTCACCTAAAAGATGAAGGGATGCAGTTTAGTATCGATGAGGTGATGAAGAAACCCGAAAGACGAGACCGTATTTTCTACATAGATGATCTCGATTTACTAGCTAATGGAGAATGGGACGAGGCTGAGCTCAAATACGAAGAATTAAGTGAAGAATTCCAAACACTACGGATGGAAGACATGGCGGACATGACTCCTCGTGAGATGGCGTATGCAAGTCTAACCGAAAATGATGAAGAAGAAGAATCCGCAATAGAGGAAAGCGGCGATGAGACTTGCAACGAAGACGATTGGAGAGAACTCAAGGCACCAAAAGTGGAGCTAAAACCACTCCCACAAGGGCTAAGGTACGTATTTCTTCGACAAAATTCAACATATCCTGTCATAATTAGTGATGAGCTTAATGATGATGAAACCACAATGTTACTAAATGGATTAAAAAATATATAGGAAGACTATAGGATATTCTCTAGATGATATAAAGGGAATATCCTCATCCTTATGCATCCATAGGATACATTTAGAAGATGAATCTAAAAATTACATTGAACCTCAGGGGCGTTTAAATCCAAATTTGCGAGATGTAGTACGGAAAGAAATTATTAAACTTCTAGATGCAGGGGTTATTTATCCTATTTCAGATAGTACTTGGGTTTCACCTGTTCATGTAGTCCCTAAAAACGGTGGAATAACTGTAATAAAAAATGAAAATGATGAATTAGTCCCTATTAGAACTATTACAAGACATAGAATGTGTATCGATTTTAGAAAATTAAATGCTGCCACTAGAAAAGATCACTTTCCTCTTCCGTTTATCGATCAAATGTTAGAACGATTAGGAAATCACTGTCACTATTGATTCTTAGATGGGTACTCGGGTTTCTTTCAAATTCTGATACATCCTCAAGATTTAGAAAAGACGACATTTACATGTCCTTATGGTTTCTTCGCTTACCGAAGAATGTCGTTTGGATTATGTAATGCACCTGCAACTTTTCAAAGGTGCATGATGTTAATATTTTAGACTTAATTGAATCAGTAGTTGAGGTATTTATGGATGATTTCTCTGTGTATGGTTCTTTGTTTGGTGGTTGTTTGTCTAATTTGTGCAAGGTGCTTGAACGGTGCGAAGAGACAAGCCTAGTACTTAATTAGGAAAAGTGTCATTTCATGGTGAGAGAAGAAATCGTTTTGGGACATAAGATATCGGAAAGAGGGATTGAAGTCGACAAGGCCAAGATCGATGTGATGACGAGCCTAGGGCGTCCAAAAACGGTGAAAGACATACGAAGTTTCCATGGTCATGCTAATTTTTATCGAAGATTCATCAAGGATTTTTCTAAAATAACAAGACTACTCACCAGCCTGCTATGCAAGGATGTCGAGTTCAACTTTGATGACGCATGTTTTGAAGCATTCTGATCGATCAAGAAAGAGCTAGTTAGTGCACCGATAGTACAACCGCCAGATTGGGGGTTACCACTCGAGATTATGTGTGATGCTAGTGACTATGTCGTATGACTTGTGCTTGGACAACGCAAGGATAGAAAGCCGAATGTCATATATTATGCAAGTAGGATGCTAGACGAAGCGCAAATCAATTACGCCATTACGGAGAAAGAGCTTCTAGTGATCGTCTTTGCTTTTGAGAAGTTTTGCCAATACTTAGTAGGTTCTAAAGTCATTGTACACACGGATCATGCGGCGCTAAGATATCTACTTGCTAATAAGGATGCAAAACCGAGGCTGCTCCGCTGTATACTACTCCTCCAAGAGTTTGATTTGGAAATAAAAGACAAGAAAGGAATAGAGAACAGAGTGGCGGACCACCCTTCTCGGATGAGAATCGATAACGAAATCCCTATCAACGATCCATTACCAGAGGAATAAGTCTATGCAATTAGAGTACTTGTTGGCGAGCATAACCTGAATAAGAAGCTGAAAAGCATCAACGCCATCAAGAACAAGTCACCATGGTATGCCGACATAGTCAATTATCTAGCTTGTGGAGAAAAAACCACCTGATCTCGACGGATATCACAACAAAGAGGTTTTCAAGGAGATAAATGGGTATTATTGGGACGATCCAAACCTCTACACACTATGTAAGGATAAAATATACAGAAGATGTGTTCCTGAGCATGAAGTTCGCGGAATCCTAATGGGATACCATGGATCTACATACGGAGGAAATTTGGCTACATTTAAGGCAGTAGCTAAGGTGTTGCAAGCTGGATTTTGGTGGCCGACTTTGTTTCGAGATGCTCACCGATTCATCTTAGCTTGTGATGCATGTCAAAGAAATGGGAACATAAGCAGGAGGAATGAGAAGCCTCAAAATCCGATAATGGATGTAAAAGTCTTCGATGTATGGGGGATCGATTTTATGGGACCTTTCCCAAACTCACATGGAAACAACTACATCCTAGTAGCAGTGGATTATGTATCTAAATGGGTAGAAGCTATGGCGAGTCCAATAAATGACGCAAAGGTAGTTCTTAAACATTTTAAGAGCATCATTTTCCTACGATTCTGAATCCCACAAGTGGTTATTAGCGACGGAGGGACACACTTCATCAACAGAACTTTCGATAAGCTCTTACGAAAGCATGGTGTCAGACATAAAGTGGCGACACCATATCATCCTCAAAGAAGTGGACAAGTGGAAGTTTCCAGCCGTAAGATCAAAGCAATCTTAGAGAAGACGGTGAACATTTCACGAAAAGATTGGTCACTCAAGCTAGACGATGCTTTGTGGGCGTATCGAACAACTTTCAAACGCCTATAGGTAAGACTCCTTTCAATCTTCTCTATGGAAAATCTTGTCATTTACCGGTGGAGCTTGAGTATAAAGCTATGTGGGCCGTCAAGATGCTGAACTACGACATCAAAACCGCTGCTGAAAAGCGCGTAATGCAATTAAATGAACTAGATGAGATTCGCCTGGATGCCTATGAGAATGCCCGGATATAAAAAGAAAGGACAAAGGCATTCCATGACAAGCGAATACTTCAACGGGAATTTAAGGTAAACGATCAAGTCCTGCTTTTCAACTCTCGATTAAAGTTTTTTCCAGAAAAACATCGATCTCGTTGGTCCGGACCATTCAAGATAAAAACGGTGACGCCTTACGGAGCAATAGAATTATGGAGAAATAACGGGGAAGGCTTCACGGTGAACGGTCAATGTCTTAAATAATACATATGCCCAGAAAACCTCGGTAAAAACTACTCTATCAACCTGGAAGATCCTCATGAGCTTCTATAGGAATCCGAATAATAAGAAAACAGTAGGGTTTAGAGAGAAGAAAGATGACACACTCTAGTTCATAGGACAAACCTCCAAGAACTTGAGCTATTCTAACCTAGAAGCACACTAGGGTTTGGAGAGAAGAAAGGTGACAAATTTTGTGTAAATTGATGCTTAATTATTAATGAGGAAGGTTTGCCCTTTTTATAGTCTTACACAAGTGAGACTTAGGGTTAAATGGGGCCTAAGCCATTTAAACACAAGCACGATACTTAGGCCCAAAAATAACTAAACCCAATTAACCAATGACAAGCCTCACAAGCACCACACACATAAGTCTCAAAAACAAAGGCAAATAAGCTAAGCAAAAGAAGGAAGCTTTGGATGACTTCCTTGAGATAGGATCACATCTCTTATGTGTCTAGAATTGTCATCAAAGAGTTCTAAGCTAAACACATAAGGGAGATGAGATGTGATGCTTTAGGTCTTTCGAGCCTCGTTAAAACCCTTTCCTAGTTAAACCCAAAGTGGGAAACCTAGGAGTTGGGAAAGAGTGCTTTACTCACTTAAAGTCTTGGGTGGTGTCCTCACTCATGGATAGTGAGGACACATAGAGCTTTTCTCCCAAAGATGCGTGTACGCGCATCTTCATTCATCAAAGCTTGGCTTCTCGGGTCCGATTGGTCCATTCCGTCGTGTTGCCCCAAGTCATCTCGTCCTTCTCGGTCGAAGTGCTCCATAAGTCCATGGATGTAAGTTTGTAGCTGATTCTTGATGGCCTTGGTCTTGCTCCGGGTCATCCTTTCAGTTGGAGTGAAAGGAACCGCGGTCTTCGCTCCTTTGCTCACTCCGGTCCGGTCCATGGTCTCTTGTGTGGAACCGATGTCCACATCAGATCAGGTTTGAGGTAAGTGTTTTATAAACACAAAAATTCGTCCAACCCTACTCTCTTCTTCCCCAAAATCGATTCTTAGCCCCCATTAAAGCTCTCTCTCAAGTTTTTTTCACTTTTATATTCTCTCATCATTAAATATATTCGTAGAAATTAGTTGTTTTGTTTTTTTTTTAAATCTATATTACTCACACTCTACTCCATCAACCTACTCCTCCACAAAGGTATGTTCTCAAAATTCTCCATTTCTCCGTTATTACAAAAGCTTGAATTTTGTTGAGGATGAAGAAAAATTGGTTAGAGAGTCATGGGCTTTACTAGTTCATGATAGAAAATTTAGAATTAGTACTCAATTCTAGCATAGGTTGAAGGATTTTAGTTGATTGGTAATAGGGTTCTTAATTGGATTAAGAGAATATTTTTGTTTAAACTAGAAACTTTGACAATATATTGAGTGTGGTATTATGTCATTGAGGAAATAAGATTAGTCAATAGAAAAAATCACTTAGCTCTAGAAATGCTCAATGATTTGGGCTACACATTGGCGAATTAGACTATGAATTTGTTGATTTTGTAGGCACCAAAATAACAATGTCTAGAAGAAGAGACGAACTGATTCACAGATGACACAAATTGCATTCACTTCCATTCACGCAAACTCGCTTCACTGACCAGAATATGCTATGGGACTTGGGTATTGATAAGGATGTGTCACTGATCTTCCGCAACCTAGGGCATGTGTCATCGGCATGAGACTTTGACGACTCAAAGTTGAATTCTCACCCTAATGAACTTTAATTTTCTCGATTTGGTGCTTGAGATACATTGGATGTGATACCTCTATGAGACACTGCAAAACACATCTAAGTAGGTGCAATTCCCCTCTTCATTCCCTTCAATTATTACAGAAAAGATATATGTATTAAGGAAGTGAACCGGGTGTTGGAAGCTACCACTTTTAATATTCGCGTCTCATGGAAACCTGTCCTAACGGGAAGAAACGGTAAGGATATAGGTATTAAGGAAGTGAACCGGGTGTTAGAAGCTACCACTTTTAACATTCACGTCTTATAGAAACATGTCCTAAGGAAAGTAAAGAGCTGAAAAGAAAATGGCAATCGATAAAAAAAAAATGATACCCTAGAGAAGTAGGGAAAAATCGATTGACATTAAAGTGAGAAAAGGAAGAGAAAAGGGATTGTATAAGACGGTCTTGAGCTTACAGAAATCCGAAAGAGTAAGTGTTCATATCCTTTGATCAACAGTTCTGAAAGCATCATATTTTACATGTTTTTATGCATTTGAATAAGTTAGTTTTAGCTTTTATAACTAACATTTAGTGTAGTCTTAGTTTTTTTGCATGTAGTTATGTATTTTTAGGTACTTGGAGCTTACTGAAGCCTACAGGAAGACTGGTGACATTGCCTAGATCGTGCACATTCAGAGAAGGATTTCACAGTGTCCGAAGAGGTAGAATCGACCCCAATATCGACATGTGGGGGTCAATATTGAGTCTGAAGAATTTCCAGAGAGAAATCTTGGAGGAAGAATCGACTAGTCAAAGGAAGGGGCACAAAATTGACCCTAGAATCGACCTATCAGGGTCGCTTCTGACCTCCGAGAAAGCTGGAAAATTTCCTACATGGCAAGAAATGACTTGAGCAACCTTGTCATCTCGAGTTTTAAGCCTCCAGAAATAAGATAAGGACGAAATGGAGAGTTCTAAGAAACCATAGTACTATATAAACACTTGTAATCTCATCAATAATAATCAATGAATTATTCTATCCTTGTAGCCACCATTTCATAATAAAGAGTTCTTCTTTTCACTTATTCTCTTCTGTTTTAAAGTAGATCTTTTAGACCACTAGGGTGGTGGTCGATGATGGGATCTTTTTTTAGGGTTTATTATATGTTTGTTTGTTCTTAATCGATCTATCTACTCTAGGATGCTCTTTAATGCTGAGTATTCTCTCATGGGAGATACTTAAGAGTACAACTGAATCTAGTAGGTGTGGTTGTATGTTTAGAAGTGTTTGATGCCACGAGAGTGGGTTAAACCTTCTGATCTGCATACTAGAGAGTCATAGCTAGTGTTGAGTTTGTTGTTTGATAGAGTAAATATTTATCTAGCCTTGATCAAGTTAGATTAAGATCTTAGGGATGTTTCGCCACGAGAGTGGGCTGTATTCTAGAAATAGATTTATCATTTACTTTGTGTGCCTTTTCCAAAAGTCAAGGAATACTTAGTATTAGATGATGGGATTGTATGAAATGCATGTTTATTCGCGTCGAGAGTGGGTTTGGATATAGAGACTAGCATACCACGAGAGTGGACTAGCGAGACATGGAAAATCCCTAGAATGACAAACATAAACTTGTTAGGTAGAACATGAAACCTAGATCTAGAATCCCTGAAATATGACTGTTACCCAATTCCTTGTAAATATTAGTTTAGGTTTTTACTTTATTTAATGCATTTGATTTTAATGATTAGTTTAGTTTATTTATTATTTCTTAGTTTAGATTTAATTGCTTTATTTATTTTATGCTATGAATGTTAGATTAGGAACAAACCCCCATAACTGTGTTTTGCTTAGATTAGATTTAGACTTGTACTCTCTGTGTGTTATTCTCAGTCCTTGTGGATCGACCCCATAATTACTACAATTGCATGACTGTGCACTTGGGGTCTTATGAGTTAAACTCTCAAGAATACCCTATGGGTAGACTTGGGTGAAACCTGAGAACGGGATAATCGAAAGAAAATCTTTGCATCAGGTTCCAAGTCGAGATATCATGGTTAAACTAAATAAGGGGAGTCAATAAAGAGGAGTCTAAGTTCGAAGATGGATGTGGCTCTGATTAAGGTAACTTGCTATAGTTATGGTGAAGTACATGTAGTACGTTTAGAACTATTTCTATCTCACTAAGTTGAAGGATATTAACACGATAAAATAATGTAAGGTATTGTTCAAGATTATATATTGTGTAACTTCTTCACTAGTTTAGCTTTGTTTGCTTGAGGACAAGCAAAAAGATACGTCAGGGGGAGTTGATAACACTCACATTTACATACTTTCATGCAATCAGACAGGTTAGTTTCATAGGTTTTAACTAGCATTTAGGACTATTTTAGTGCATTTGCATTTGTTTACGTGTTTATAAGTACTTGGAGGAAATCATGCACTTTTAGAGTATTTTGGAGCCACAAAGAGCTGCTTGGGCTAAGAACATCATGGAAAAACATCTAAAGAGCCTCCCAAAGGAAGCAGTGACCCTAGCATCGACCAGGAGTGGTCGATGCCCATCCCGAACATACCATCGACATGCAGCATCGACCACACACGGTCGATGCTCTGCCTCGGACTGAACTTGAAGTTGAGGACGAAACCCATCGACCCAAGCATCAACCAAGAGCATCATCCCTTGCCGGTTGATGCTGACGTTTCGAACCGAAAAAGGAAAGTTTTTGACTTGGCGATTCATGAGTGGACAACTTCATTTTCGTCCAGCACTCTCTAAAGACCTAAAAACACAACCTTTGTCTCCCCAAAACAGACCTAGCACTATATAAACACATGTACCCTCATCATAAGGGGGTTCCCACTTTTTTGCACAACTTTGTAGCCACCACTTAGAGAGAAATCTCATATGTTCTTTTAATCTTAAGTTTTATTATGAAAGTTCTTTAGTTCTTCTTCTTCTGATCCTTTGCTTTACTTTACTGTTTTTATTTATTGTTTCAGCATGTCTTCTATCTCATATACTTCCGTCACCCTCGGAGTTATGTGCGTGTAGATCCTTTAGATCTCTAGGGTGGAGATCGATGATGGAATATACTGATTAGAGATTGGTGTTTTCTGTTCTTAACCGATTAGCTACCTTGTATGTGTTTCTAAAGCTAGACTTACTCCCTTGTGAGTTTTCTAAGAGCTCGGCTGAAAATAAAATGTGTAGCCGAGTGTTTTGGGAATTCCCTACGCAGTGAGAGTAGGTAGAGGGGTTTCCGACTTACATACTTGGAATACTAGTTAATCGATAAATTTATTTTCGACTTGTGAGCTTTTCTAAATTAGCTTTGATCAAGTTACTTTAGCACTTTAAGGTCTTGATACTACGAGAGTGGATTAAGATCTAAAAACTAAACATGTTCAAAGCTTGACTACGCTGTAGAGATGCAGTGGACAGTTAGGCCGGTCGATGACGAAATCTCTAGACCGATAGATATCGACAAAAGATTAAAGAACATCAATTCTCATATTAGAAGATTTTCGGATTCGTTCCCATTCACCCTTGGGATCGTTTTCTTCATTATTGTTTAATCGTTATTTAATTTAAAGTTATTTAATTTATGCACTTTAATTCACGCACTTTTAATTTATGCAATTTACTTTTTTACAATTTACATTTCTGAAATTTAATTTATGCACTCTTACTTTATGCACTTTAATTTCCGTAGTTTAATTTCTGCACTTTAATTTACGCAATTTACTTTCTGCACTTTATCTTTCTGCAATTTACTTTACGTATTTTATTTTCTGCTATTTAATTTACGCAATTTATTTTACGCAATTTATTTTCAGTAATTTAATTATTGTCTATTTATTTTACGCATCTTAGGATTCAGAACAAAACCCCTAAACTCTATAATTTACCTAGATTAGATTTATTCCTGCAATCTCTGTGTAGTTATTCTCAGTCTCTGTGGATCGATCCCGCATGTACTACAACTGCCACTACTAGAAAAAAGGTTATACCCACAAAATATTCGTGGGTATTTGTTCACAACATTCGTGGGTTTTCGTGGTAAATGCCACGATTTGCCTCGATTTTTATTTCGTGGGTATAGCGTCGTGGGTAAATATTATTCATGGCAAAATGTGGTAAATTTACCCACGAAAAGCCACAAGGAACAGCATGGGAAAGTTTGCCACCAATTGCCACGTTTTTATTCGTGGCAGTACCACAAAAATATCCGTGGGATTTTGTGGGTAATCCAGATAAATTAAAAAATATCAATCTCATAGTCGACGATAGCAGTGGCGGCGGACAGGTTGCGGCTGAGACCAGTGGCGGGCAGGTGGCGGCCGAGACCGGCGGCGGACGGTTGGCAGCGGGCGACGATGGCTGGTGGCGGCGGCAGTCTGCGGTAGCCAGCAGCGATTTGAATTAATTCACAAAAATCTTCGTTTAGTAGGACTAGAACCCTAGACCTCACCATATAAAGTAACCATATGATAACCACTACACTACATGAACATTTGGTTAATTTTCTACACATCAAATATATATGTGTAACTAAAATTTTCCAGGTTTTAGATTCACGGTTAAGAAAAATTACTAGATTTAAAAAATTATAAGTAAATTATTTTAATTTTATGTAAAGTATATATGTAAATAGTTTTAAGTATTTATTAAATAATTTATAATGTGCTTATATATATTTTTCAATTACTTATAAGCAATTTTAAGTTTTTATTAAATAATTTATAATGAATAATGTGGGTTGTTATATTGAATAAATGTGTGTTTTTTAGTATAATTATATATGTGTTATAGTAATGTACTATACCAATTATAGTTTTTTCAAATTATATTTTATATTTTTTTAAAAACATAATCTATTATTGTGTAATGTTTTATTACAAAAATTATATATAAATATTGTCACGAATTCCCACTATAATTTTTGTGGTAGTTTGTGGCAAACTATCGTAAAAGGTAGGTATTGCCACGATATTTGTCGTGGGTATGATTTGCCACGATAATATTACTGGGTAAACGTGGTATTTGGTCACTTGCCACCACGATTTTCATGGCAATTCGTGGTAAATGGTACCCACTAAAATAATCGTTGCAAGTTTATCCACGATCTTCCCACGAATTGCCACGTTATCTTTATTTTCCTGGCTATTCACAGTTGCGTGGAAAATCGTGGTAAAACGTGGGTTTTTTTTATACCCACGAAAATAGTCGTGGCAATTTCATGGGTATACCCTTTTTTCTAGTAGTGTGTATTACTGTGCACTTAAGGTATAACCGGGTTAAACTCTCGAGACCACTTCCTAGTAGGGCTCGGGTGAAACCTTTGAAAGAAGGTGTAACAAACTTTTCGTGACCATGGGTCCCTATAGCTGCTTAAGGCCCCAAAATGCTTCTGAAAGTGTATGATTCCCTCTAATTACCTATAAACACATAAACAAATGCAAATGCATTAAAACTATCCTAAATGTATGGTTAGAACATATAAAACTACACTAAATGAATGTATGAAAGCATGTAAAATACGATGCTATCACTAACATTCTACAAAACCCATAAATCTTCCTTCAATTTGGTCTTGGATTTCACATCTCTGTACACAGGTATGTGCCAAATCTATACTTACTCCTTTTGCTTTTACTGATATATCTTCTCAATATGAGCTTGTTTTAGTTCAAAGTTTCAATTTTTAATTTTCTCTAGTTCTTTCCTATTTGCACTTTTAACTGGGTTTCAAATTCATGTTTGTATCAATTTCTATACGATTGGAACTATTTGGAAATTGTTGACTTTGCGAATTTATATACAAAGACAATGGATGGATTCGATAATCTACTAGACGAGGTTCTTTGTCATATCTTATCTTTACTTACAACAAAGCAAGTTGCTTTGACATCGGTTCTTTCAAAGAGGTGGCTCAATTTGTGGACATTTGTCCCTAATCTTGACATTGATGACTCTGTCTTTATTTATCCTGAAGAGGGTAAGCGAGAAAGAGATGGGATTTTGCAATGCTTCATGGATTTGGTTGATAAAGTTTTGACTTTGTAGAGTGACTCTCCTATACAGAGATTCTCACTCAAGTGTAAAGAGGGTATTTATTCAGACCGTGTGAATGGTGGGATATGTAATGTGCTGCGGCGTGGTGTTTCGTACCTTAAACTTTTCCTCGATTTTTCGAGGTACGATGATTACGACGAAGATTTTTTGTATCTTCTCCCAGAAGATATGTGCGAGAGCAAAACACTAGTGGAGCTGAAATTAACAAGTGAATATGATGTTGATTGGTGGCCTGTAGGCACTGGCACTTTCTTACCAATGCTTAAAACTCTCGACATTTACTTAGAGTGGATTATATGTGATAAACTTGAGATGTTTTTTCCTTCATTCCCTGTGCTTGAGGAATTATATTTGGCCAATATGAAGTGGCCTAGGAATGAAACTGCATCAAGTGCAAGCCTTAGGAAGCTAACTATCTATGCAACTAGTTTTGAAGACTTCTTAAATCCAAATAGCATTTCTTTTGATACTCCAAGTCTTGTTTACCTTGAGTATTCTGATTTTGTTGCGGCTGACTATCCAAAAGTTAATTTGCCGAATTTAGTTGAGGCTAAACTCGACCTTATGGTAACTGAAAACAAAATCAAGCTTATGCAAGCGCCAAATGATGAAGATGATGGTTTTCTGCGTCTTAGAAATGTGTGGAAGCTTATAAGTGGCATAGAAATGTTCAGAAACTTTTCTTTACTGCCGATATTCTCGAGGTCAATTTGTGTTAAAACTATGTTTTGCAGTATTTGTTTCATCAGTCTCATCTAAGCTAAGTTCCCTGAAATATTCGGAAACAGATGTTGCAGCTAGGTAATGTTGAGTTGGGATTTGTCTTGTTTCAGGTGCTTTTTCTATGCAGTGAATCGATGCCGGTGTTTAACAAACTCAAATTTTTACGTATTAAGAGTGACAAGGAACAGGGATAGCAAGCAATGCCGGTTCTCTTAAGGAACTGTCCTCAATTAAAAACTATAGTCCTTGAGGTGTAAACACAACTCATTTGTCAAACATTTTACAAAGATGTAGTTCATACTTTTCTTATAGTTTATTTTCTACTTTCAGGATCTCTTACATTATGTGACTGATAAATGTGGGGATGCTTGTAACTGCATTTTTCGGGAGGAAAAAGGTTTCTCGCTCTCATCTTGTCCAGTGAAGAATATGAAGATTATAGGGTTTAGAGGAACAATTAAAGAGATGGAGATGATAATGCATTTCTTGGAGTCTTTTCCTTGTTTGAAGGAGATGAAGATATATGCCGAAGAGAATGATCCTATAGAATTCGAAGTCCCTGGAAAGCTTAAACTTGTCAAGCGGATGTGGACGCTCTACGACAAGTCCTTTGTTTGTGATGTCCAGTTCATGGTGTCCACTGAGTTGTATAAGAATTGGCCTGCGGAATGAAGTCTTCAGGTAAGAAATCTTTCTCGTAGTTTGGTGAAAGTTGAATAATCCGAGAAGCTAGTTTTTGATTGTGGAAATGATTTAAACAATAAAGCAATAACGAGATGACACAAGATTTAACGAGGTATCGGTCGATTATTTCAAACCCAACCACTAATTCTCGGCTGCAAAAATAGTTTATTAGATATCTTCAAAAAGGCATGAAAATAGAAGTAACATCTATCTTATACATGAACTAAGATATCACGAGTAAAAACATTTACTCCTCCTTAATCATGAATGTCTTTTTCTTGTGGAAGTCCTTGCTTCGTGCTCCTTACACCTTACAGCGGTAACAACCTCTTCTCAAAGGATTTCTCTTCCAAGAAACTAATTTTGTGTCAGCAACTTCTCTCTTTCCAGTTTTCTGTTTAAACAGAGCAACTGAGAGACCTTCATTTTTATAACAGATCTTTTACGGTTTCGCTCACTATTTAGACCACAAAATTAATCCACTCTTCAAGTTAACTCATCATCTTGCTCTTCAAGTAATGTACTTAATATGGTCATCAATTCTCCAACCATTATTTTATTGCAACACAAAAGGAAACAAAAAATCACCAAATTATCACCAAATTAATTTAATTAATAATCTGCTAAATAAAGAAACACAATTATACTCTTATTTTTTTCCTCCACAATTTAGCAAATCAAATGAAAACATAATAATATTTTCTTAATTCTCAACAAAATTCGATGAAGTCTTGGACTTTATGAAGATTATAAATGAAATGAGGTCATTTTTAATGCTTTGGAAAAAGAACCCATGTTTTGTTAAATCGTGGACATGTGTCGGAACACACTTACGTTCAAAGATCTGTTTATATGGTTTCCAAGCCAGTCAAAACCGCAGACCCCTCTAAACCAACCTAGTTCACTTGATTTGAACCTGATTTGTCTTGGGTCGATTCGGACTGAGTTGTTTCATTATATCTAAACCTTGTTATAAGATTTCAGACCATAGTTTTAAGTTTGGATTCTAGTTTTCAATCTAAGTTTGTCTCTAAGCTTAAAAGAACTGTATTCATAAAGATGTTTACTCCTTATGCTATTTAGTGAAGATTTCTTATCAAATCTATTCCATATATAGTCTCTTTATTTAGTTATATCTTGCATTATTCATATATTAATTACTTTTAAAATTATGAGTAAGTGATATTCTTTGTTGGATCTTGGATCAGTTAGATTAAATATGACACTGTGATTGATTCATGATATTTAAAGTTAATGTTTTTGTATTCTTCATAGTAAATGTGATCAATGTTGGATTACACCTAATTACCTTTATCTATATGTTTGGAATTTCCATGTCTAAAAGGTGTTTGACGAAATTTCCGAACCAATTGCTGAAAATCTTTCTTGTTTAACCAATTTTTTTGTCAAAACAAAACAATCCTTTTGTGCCGAGTACAGTGGACAAGATCTTAGATTCGTAGCCACAAGAAGTTTATGATATAAACCCTATCATTTGTAAAAGTTCCACATAAGTGTGGGAATATATTTCAACAAATCCTCATTTTTGGAAGCTATTAGGAATAATATATAGTTAAAACTAAAAAAAAATTGGTTAGAGGCGTGGTCAACTAATTATTTAACCTAGCCGGTTTTAGTAAAGTTTTAGTTCCAAAATTTTAACGGATAAATAAAATACAACAACGAATCTATTGAACAAACCATAATTCCATATGCACTTAGAGAAATTCGTGTGCCCACATTTTATACGTATTCTATAGAAGATATGTTACAAATTCATGTTACCTCGTTTAAAAATATTTATGTAGAGTTATTTTCTCAATCAAAATTCAAATTAATTTCAATTGAACAAATACAAATTCTTATAAAAAAAATACGACAAAATTATAAGTAACTAATATATATTCTAAATATATATGACAAACTCTCGATTCCGTTTATATATTTGGTTCCAACCAAACCAATGTAGGCCAGGAAATTAGAAACAAAACCAACCATAACCAAGTTTCTCTTCTGCCTTAACTGTGACTTTTGTGTCCCTATGTAAGGATATTAAAACGGGACTAAATATTTAGAGCTAACCCGGTCCATCAATTCTTTTTTAAAACCCTGGCCCTATCTTTTTAAATAATCTATCCAGGGTTAATATAGGGTTGGGTCCAAAAAATTACAAAACTAATTTTGTAAACCCTGTTTTTGGAAGCTTCTCTCATTTCCTCTCGATTAAACGAAGAACCAAAGCTTCTCTTCGATCTTCCACATCTGGTCTCTCCAAGGTTTGAATCAAAAATTAACTCTATATATTTGATATAGGGGAAATTGAATTATTATTGTGATGCTTTAGGTTTCGGAACCTAGTAATTTGAAATCACTATCGAGTGGAAACCCTAATTTTGGAGGAATTCTCCAGATTCAAGCTCGAATTCTATGTGGGAACTTGCTTCTGTGCTTAATTTCTTGCATGTGAGCTCTTTGTTTTCTTCAATTCTATGATAATTTCTTGCATATGCTTGACTCATCATTATTTTGCTTCTTTGATTCCCATTTCGTTCTCTATCTCCGATTATTCTTTTTGTTATTTACAAAGTATCTTCATTTCTTCGTTAACTCAGTTTAATGGAGAAGATAGCTTCAATGGGAATGTAAGTTTGTGATACGCCCTTGATCTCGTTTGGAAGTATGGTGAAGATGGATGAACGATTGATGGTGCCACAAAGGGATGCGGAATTGCCCTTTGATAAACCGGTTGATCTGTTTGGATATGACACACAAAATAGATCGAAATTGTTGGATAAACGCACCAACAAGACTCAAAGTTTAGAAAGATATTTTTGATTAAAAACTTGAGTGCCTTACAAAGAGATTTCGTCCAGAATATAAAGAGAAGGAAGGAGAGAGTGTTCAAAGCACAAAACATTAAACAGACTTTGAAAATAACAACATAATTAATGCAGTCCATGCATGAAGACTTGACTTTGAATTCTGAATGCTTCTTTGACTTGATTTCCCTCTTTTTGAACGAAAATACACCCTTAGATAAGCTGAATGTCAATCAAAATTATTTAGGATAATATGCTAAAGGATTTAAATAAATGGACATACAAGTATCTATCTTATGCCTCATTAAAAACTTTGGTGAGAAAAATCCAATTGGGACAAAAACTCAACCAAGGGAAAAAGAGTACTAAGATAGACATTTTTCCCATTCATTTAAATAAGTAAGCTTGGATCAACATCAAACTACCTTTTTGTGGATGATTTTGAATCTTTATTTGATTAATTAGACTCTGCACGGTCAGATTGAGTAGTTTGGTCTTTGATCTTGTCATAGGACCCGTGGGTAGCACCATTGCATCCTCAGCTACAAGCTTGTCCATGTTGATAGCATCATATTTTACTTGTTTTTATGCATTAGAATAAGTTAGTTTTGGCTTTTATAACTAACATTTAATGTGGTATTAGTGTTTTTGCATGAGATTATATGTTTTTAGGTACTTGGAGCTAAACATGAGTAGTTGAGATATTTTTGGAGCTTGTTGAAGCGTACAAGAAGATTGGTGACATTGAAGAAGGATTTCACAGAAACCAAAGAAGGCAAAATCGACCCTAATATCGACCTGTAGGGGTCGATATTGAGACAAAAAAAACTTCCAGAGAATCTTCGAAGGTTGCATCGACCAGTCAAGCCCAGGGAACCAAAATCGACCCTAGCATCGACCTATCATGGTCAATTCTGACCTCCGAGAAAGCTAAAAAATTTCCTACGTGGCAAAAAATGACTTGAGCAACCTTGTCATCTCGAGTTGTAAGCCTCCAGAAATAAGATAAGGATGAAATGAAGAGTTCTGAGAAATCCTAGTACTATATAAACACTTGTAATCTCATTAATAATCATGAATGAATTATTCTATCCTTGTAGCCACCATTTCATAATAAAGAGTTCTTCATTTGTGATGTGGACATCAGTTCCACACAAGAGACCATGGACCGAACCGGAGTGAGCCAAGGAGTGAAGACCGCGGTTCCTTTCACTCCAACTAAAAGGATGACCCGGAGCAAGACCAAGGCCATCAAGAATCAGCTACAAACCTACATCCATGGATTTATGGAGCACTTGGACCGAGAAAGACGAGATGACCCCGGGCAACATGACGGAATGGACCAATCGGACCCGAGAAGCCAAGCTTTGATGAATGACGGTGCGTGGACACTCAGCTTTGGGAGAAAAGCTCTATGTGTCCTCATTATCCATGAGTGAGAACACCACCAAAGACTTTAGGTGAGTAAAGCACTCTTTCCCTACTCCTAGGTTTCCCACTTTGGGTTTTACTAGGAAAGGGTTTTAACGAGGCTCGAAAGACCTAAAGCATCACATCTCATCTCCCTTATGTGTTTAGCTTGGAACTCTTTGATGACAAGTCTAGACACATAAGAGATGTGATCCTATCTCAAGGAAGTCATCAAAAGCTTCCTTCTTTTACTTAGCTTATTTGCCTTTGTTTTTGAGACTTATGTGTGTGGTGCTTGTGAGGCTTGTCTTTGGTTAATTGGGTTTAGTTGTTTTTTAGACCTAAGTATCATGCTTGTGTTTAAATGGCTTAGGCCCCATTTAACCCTAAGTCTCACTTGTGTAAGCCTATAAAAAGGGCAAACCTTCTTCATTAATAATTAAGCATCAATTTACACAAAAGTTATCATCTTTCTTCTCTTTTAACCCTTGTGTGCTTCTAGGTTAGAGTAGCTCATGTTCTGGAGGTTTGTCCTCAGAATTAGAGTGTGGCTATATCAAGAGTAGATCACAACTCTTGTGATGTCTTCGCCCCATCGCCCCCCCAATCCGCCGTTCGTTTGATCTTCGTCTGCCGTGTAGCACCGCCGGCTAGTTCCTTGGCCACCGTTTGTCACCGTGTATTCTAGGAGCTTTCTTCTTGAGATTCCAGGCGTGTATCATCTGGTATCAGAGCCTAAGATTCCTAAAGGTTGTATCTTTCTAGCTCATATCTCTTCTCTTGTTTGTTTTGGTTCGAATCTAGAGATAGGACTTGAGAAAGTTCTCATCTTTGGGTCCGATTTTCTTGAGCTGAGTTTGTCTAGAGAGTTAGAGGGTTTGTTGTTTCCTTGATTAGAGAGTTTGCTAAGAGTTGAACCTAGGTTGCAGCATGTGGTAGTTGATTGAATCAGCCATCAGAGAAAGCTTGAGCAAGAAGAGGGTGTTTTTGATAGATTTAGAAAATCTTTTGTGGTACAAAGCCTTTTGCTTTTTGCTTTTTGACTTGATCTTTGACTCTCTTTTGAGCTGGCTGTGTATTGATCTTATCCTGATTTATTTGAGCTTAATTTTCGAATTTATGACTGTTGAAAACCGCACACTTAATTGCTACTTGGTTCTCCTTCGTTTGCCTAACTCATATCGGGTTTAATTCAAATTTTCGGGTAAGTTTTAAGAATTTCTTTGCATTTGATGTCTTGTGCAAGGATTATTGGAGGCTTGGCTGAACCTCCAAACATATTTAGCCTCCTCAAAAATATCCGAAGCCAACTACAACAGCTTGAGAAGAGGATCCAACGAGTAGAGCAACCGCGAGAGAGAGATGAGTTCACTTCAAACCGGCATTACAAGAATGAGCAAGTTCCATGTCCGAGTAGTAGTAGGGTGAGAACGGAATCTCAAAGCTGTATTGAGATCAGTCATGATCAAAATTTCAAGAAGAATTGTACTCCAAGACTCAAGCTAAATGTCCCTTACTTCACGGGAAAAGAAGGACCGGAACTATACTTAAAATGGGAAGATTGTATGGATCGAGTCTTTGAGTGTTATTATTTTGGCGAATGTGACAAGGTATCCTATGTTGTCTCCCATCTCCAAGATGAGGCTTTGCTATGGTTGGATAAAGCTATGAAAGAAACGAGAAGAGCTAGACAAGAACCGGTCTTATCGTGGGAAGTATTGAAGTACATGATGAAGAAGAAGTTTGTTCCATCTCCTTACCACCGAAGAAATCAAGAGCTAAGAGCACCATTTCGAAGAAGCCAACTGAGAGATAACATCACCTCTTATCACCAACCCAAAACCTACATTAGTTTTACAAAGAGTGACATAACCTCTGGTCACCAAGAAGGAACTTCTAGAAGCGTCGGTAAAGACAACTCACCAGAACTTAACCACGGGCCGAGGAACCAACCAAGGGAACCTCCTAAGGATGCACACGCTGAAGGTAAAAGAGGACATACAACTCCTAGAACCCGAGAAGTTGTGTGTTTCAAGTGTAGAGAGCGTGGTCATGTGGCAAGAGATTGTCCAGATCCGAGAACCTTGTTTCTAAGCCCATCCGTCGGAAAATACCATTTTGAGGAAAGTAAGATTCTTGAAGATAGTAATGGCGAGGGTGGAGAGGTTATCTATCCGGAGAGTGGAGAGCTACTAGTCACCTGAAAGCTTTAAATGACATTCAAGGACCAGAGGAGAGCATCCAATGCGAAAACCTATTCCATACTCGGCGTACGGTAAAGGGAAAGGTTTGCTCTCTTATCATTGATAGTGGATCTTGTGTGAATGTGGCTAGCTCATGCATGATAGAAAAATTGCATATAGACATCATTCAGCATCCTCATCCATATAAACTTAGGTGAAAAGGAGTGAAGAAAGCATAACGAAGCTAGGATCCCCTTTAGCATAGGAAAATATTGTGATGATGATTTGTTTGATGTGATTCCTATGCATGGAAGTCATCTTTTACTAGGTCATCCTTGGCAATATGATAGGGAAGTTATGCATCATGGAAAGACTACATGTTCATGTTTAACAAGAAACGGATTAGTCTATTTCCTTTATCTCCATCACAAATACATGATATGTGTATTAAAATGTCTAGAGAAAAGAGATTTGCAAAAACTAATTTTCTCATAGCTCCTAGTGATGTTAGGAGAGCATTGCATGATAATACATGTCATATTGTGCTAATAGTCTTTAAAGAAGTGTTGAGTTCAGGTTGTATCACCGAGGAACTCCCCATAGAAGTTCGTCAAGTTCTAGACCGCTACCAAGATGTCTTCCCGGAAGAACTACCAACCGGTTTACCGTCATTGAGGAGTATTTAAAATCAAATCGATTTTGTACCTGGGGCTCAGCTTCCAAACCGACCAGCCTATAGAGTGAACCCCAATGAAGCTAAAGAACTAGAAAAGCAAGTGAGAGACTTGATGGAGAGGGGATACGTGAGAGAGAGTCTAAGTCCTTGTGTTGTCCCTGTTTTGCTAGTACTGAAAAAGATGGATCTTACCGAATGTGCGTCGATTGTAGAGCTATCAACAATATCACAATCAAATATCGACATCCCATACCACGGTTGGATGATATGCTAGATGATTTAAGCGGTGCCACCGTCTTTTCAAAGATTGATCTCAAAAGTGGGTACCATCAAATGCGCATAAGAGAAGGTGATGAATGGAAAACCACCTTCAAGACAAAGCAAGGACAATATGAATGGCTTGAGATGCCCTTCGAACTCACCAACGCCCCAAGTACTTTCATGCGCCTAATGAATCATAACCTTTGTCCCTTCATTGGTAAATTCGTTGTAGTTTACTTTGATGATATCTTGATATATAGTACTTGCTTGGTAGATCATGTTTCTCATCTTGGATTGGTGCTAGATACTCTTAGGAAAGAAAGTCTATATGTTAATCTTAAGAAATGCACTTTTTGCACTAGCGAGCTTATTTTTCTTGGTTTTTAGGTTAGCTCTCAAGGTCTTCGAGTTGATTTGGAGTAGATTCAAGCTATCCAAGAATGGCCTAGACTAACCAATGTGAGCCAAGTGAGGAGTTTCCACGGTTTGGCTAGTTTCTATCGCCGGTTTGTGAAAGAGTTTAGTACTCTAGCCGCGCCTCTTACCTCGGTTATCAAGAAGAGTGTGGGGTTTGAATGGGGAGAAGCTCAAGAGAGATCATTTCTGGAACTTAAGGACCGACTCACTCATGCTCCCATCCTCGTCTTACCCGACCTTAACAAGACCTTCGAGGTTGAGTGTGACGCATCCGGCGTTGGAATAGGGACGGTCTTGACCCAAGGAGGAATACCAGTTGCATATTTTAGCGAGAAGCTAAGTGGAGCTACACTGAATTATCCCACCTATGACAAGGAGTTGTATGCTGTAGTAAGAGCAATGCAAACATGACAGCATTACCTTCTCTCTAAAGAATGTGTTATCCACACCGATCACGAAACCTTGAAGCACTTAAGGGGACAAACTACTTTGAAGAAGCGACACG
The DNA here is from genome assembly GCA_018361395.1 of Boechera stricta. Taxonomy (NCBI): domain Eukaryota; kingdom Viridiplantae; phylum Streptophyta; class Magnoliopsida; order Brassicales; family Brassicaceae; genus Boechera; species Boechera stricta. The sequence continues at coordinate 7,812,588 of CM031541.1, forward strand.
CCAAATGGTTGGAATTTATTGAGACTTTTCCATATGTGATCAAGTACAAAAAAGGGAAGGAGAACATAGTCGCTGATGCCTTATCAAGAAGGCATACGCTAATCACTCTCATGGAATCAAAGATGCTTGGTTTTGAGTTTTTTAAAGGGTTGTATGAAGAGGATATGAATTTGAAGGAGAGTTTTGCTAGTCATGGGGTTGGATCCTACTCTAAATTCTACTTACATGATGGGTTTTTGTTCAAAGAGAATAGGCTATGCATACCTCAAAGTTCTATGAAAGAATTGTTGTTAAAAGAAGCTCATGGAGGAGGGTTAATGGGACACTTTGGGATGGATAAGACATTGAATACCTTGAAGGAGCATTTTTATTGGCCTAGAATGAAGAAGATGGTCATGGACTATTGTGAAAGGTATTTGATTTGCAGGAGAGCGAAGTCCGACTCACCCCCACGGTTTGTGCACACCACTCGCCATTCCAACAAGGCCTTGGGTGGATATTTCAATGGACTTCGTTGTAACGCTGCCCAAGGTGCATCACAAGGACTCCATCTTTGTTGTGGTTGATAGGTTCTCAAAGATGGCTCATTTCATTCCTTGTGCCAAGACCAATAAAGCCACCAAACCACTTTCCTACTCTTCAAAGAGGTTGTTCACCTTCATGGGATTCTGAGGACTATAGTTTCGGATCGAGATACCAAATTCCTTAGTCATTTTTGGAGAACCTTATGAAAGAAGCTAGGGACTAAGCTGCTATTCTCAACTACTTGTCACCCCCAAATGGATGGGCAAACCGAAGTGGTGAATCGGACCTTAGGAACGCTTCTTAGGGCCGCTATAGGGCGTAATTTACAGAATTGGATGGAGTGTATTCCTATGGTGGAGTTTGCTTATAATTCAGCCCAACATTCGGTAACAAGGATGATTCCCTTTGAAGTAGTATATGGTCATACTCCTGACACTCCCTTAAGCTTAACACCATTACCACCGGTGGATATGATGGATATAGAGGGTACTTCTAAGGCGGAATCCATGAATAAAATTTTTAAGAAAGTTCATGGTAATATTGAAAGAAGGAAAGAACAAATCATGGATAGGGTCAACAAGAGAAGGAAGCAAGTGATCTTTCAGCCGGGAGATTGGGTGTGGTTGCATATGAGACCCGAGTGTTTCCCAAGTCAAAGTAAACATAAGCTAGACCCGCGTGGAGATGGACCGTTCAAAGTTCTAGAGAAGATCAATGACAATGTCTGCCGTCTTGAACTTTCGGGTGAGTTTATTATCTCTCCAACCTTCAATGTGGATGACTTATCTCCATTTGATGTAGGGAATGATGCTATTTTGGGGACAAAAGATCTTAAAGAGGGAGGGGATGATGTGGACATCGGTTCCACACATGAGACCTTGGACCGGACCGGAGTGAGCCAAGGAGTGAAGATCGCAGTTCCTTTCACTCCAACTGAAAGGATGACCCGGAGCAAGACCAAGACCATCAAAAATCAACTACAAACCTACATCCATGGACTTATGGAGCACTTGGACCGAGAAGGACGAGATGACCCGGGACAACACAACGGAATGGACTAATCAGACCCGAGAGCCAAGCTTTGATGAATGACGGTGCGTGGACACTCAGCTTTGGGAGCAAAGCTCTATGTGTCCTCACTATCCATGAGTGAGGACACCACCAAAGACTTTAGGTGAGTAAAGCACTCTTTCCCTACTCCTACGTTTCCCACTTTGGGTTTTACTAGGAAAGGGTTTTAACGAGGCTCGAAAGACCGAAAGCATCACATCTCATCTCACTTATGTGTTTAGCTTGGAACTCTTTTATAACAAGTCTAGACACATAAGAGATGTGATCCTATCTCAAGAAAGTCATCAAAAGCTTCCTTCTTTTACTTAGCTTATTTGCCTTTGTTTTTGAGACTTATGTGTGTGGTGCTTGTGAGGCTTGTCTTTGGTTAATTGGATTTAGTTGTTTTTTGGGCCTAAGTATCATGCTTGTGTTTAAATGGCTTAGGCCCCATTTAACCCTAAGTCTCACTTGTGTAAGCCTATAAAAGGGGCAAACCTTCTTCATTAATAATTAAACATCAATTTACACAAAGGTTGTCATCTTTCTTCTCTCTTAACCCTAGTGTGCTTCTATGTTAGAGTAGCTCAAGTTCTTGGAGGTTTGTCCTCAGATTTAGAGTGTGGCTATATCAAGAGTAGATCACAACTCTTGTGGTGCCTTCGCCCCATCGCCCCCCCCCCAATCTTCCGTTCGTTTGATCTTTGTCCGCCGGAATCCGCCGTGTAGCACCGCCGGCTAGTTCCTTGGCCACCGTTTGTCACCGTGTGGTCTAGGAGCTTTCTTCTTGAGATCCCAGGCGTGTATCAATTTGACTTATTCTCCTCTGTTTTAGAGTAAATCTTTTAGACCACTAGGGTGGTGGTCGATGATGGGATCTACTTTTAGTGTTTATTATATGTTTATTTATTCTTAATCAATCTAGCTACCTTTCTATGCATCTTAATGCTAAGTATTTTATTATGGGAGATGCTTAAGTGTATAACCGAATCCAGTAAGAGTGGCTGTACTATTAGAGATTCTCTGTGCCACGAGAGTGAGTAGAGATCTCAGATCAGCATAGTTAGGAGTATTAGCTATGGTCGAATTTGTTGTTTGATAGAGTAAATATTGATCTAGCCCTGATCAAGTTAGATTAAGATCTTAGGGATGCTTCGCCACGAGAGTGGGCTGTATTCTGGAAATAGATTTATCATTCACTTTGTGTGCCTTTTGTAAAAGTCTAGGAATACTTAGTATTCGATGATGGGATTGTATGAAATGCATGTTCATTCGCCAAGAGAGTGGGTTTGGATGTAGAGACTAGCATACCACGAGAGTGAACTAGCGAGACATGGAAAATCCCTAGAATGACAAACATAAACTTGTTAGGTAGAACAAGAACCCTAGATCTAGAATTTCTGAAATCTGACTGTCACCCAATTCCTTGTAAATATTAGTTTAGGTTTTTACTTTATTTTATGTATTTGATTTTAATGATTAGTTTAGTTTATTTATTATTGCTTAGTTTAGATTTAATTGCTTTATTTATTTTATGCTATGCATGTTAGATTAGGAAACAACTCCCATAACTCTGTTTTGCTTAGATTATATTTAGACTTGTACTCTCTCTGTGTTATTCTCCGTCCTTGTGGATCGACCCCATAATTACTACAACTGCATGACTGTGCACTTGCGGACTTATGGGTTAAACTCTCGAGAATACCCTATGGGTAGACTTGGGTGAAACCTGAGAACGGGATGATTGAAAGAAAATCCCTGCACCACATGTCCATGCACGTATCATCCTCCCCCACTTGAAAATGATTTGTCCTTAAATCTGTTTTATCTGCCACAAAAGGAACCAAATCAGAAACATTAAAACTAAGACTCACATTAATCGTCACATAGAAGTAAGTATTGATAGATGAACTAAGATGGAGATGGATGAGCGTATATGGAGATGAAACGATGGATAGGCTTTGCTGGGAAGCAAAGTGGTGGATTTAATGGTCATACAGAGGTTGCGGAAAGGCCACTGATATTCCACTGATCATACTTTGGATATGACACACCAAAGGAAGAACAAGATTTCTTGTGGATATTACACACCAGCAAGAGATGAGTCTAATCTGAAAGAGTTTTTGATAAAAGATAGTCTGAATTGTTTAGAAGCTGAAAACAGAGTTTTAAAGGGAAAACGAGCCTTTGAACAAAATAAAGGTTGTCTTGGAAACATAATGCATGAAAACAGATTATACAAAGCAATAATGATAAATTTTGAAATTTGAATCTCTCCTCCTCTCCCAAAAGCGTGGCTGCTATTGTTTATGGGCTTTGAGCTTCTATTTGGGTTGAATGTGATCCAAAGATATAGGATATAATCTTGCTAAAGGATTTAAACAAATGGAAATGCAAGTGATCATCTTATGCCTCATTAAAAACCTTGAGAGAAAAACCCAGTTTCGAACAAAAACTCATCAGGGGAAAAAGAGTACTAAGATAATCACTTTTCTCATTCATTTAAATCAGTTAGCTTGGATCAACATTAGCGTACCTTCATAATTGTTGTTCAGGTCACAAGGCGTCTCTGTTTGATTTAGAATTCCTCCAATCGTTTCGTTAAAGAGTTTGGCTCTAGACAACTGTGTTAAAACAGTCATTGAATCAGTAAAATTAAGATAGCAAGTTTTAGTTTTGATCAAAGCATTAGAACGTTGATATTTACCAAGAGCACCTCCTATTCCATCTCTACTAGCTTCAAGTTCCACTTCAAGCACTTGATCAACAATTATGATTGTAATTGTTTGATAATTGTTGATTTTACGAATTTATATGCAGAGACGATGGATAGATTTGGTAGTCTACCAGACGAGGTTCTTCGACATATCTTTTCTTTCCTTACAACAAAGCAAGCTGCTTTGACATTGGTTCTTTCAAAGAGGTGGCTCAATTTGTGGACATTTGTTCAATCTTGACATTGACTCGGAATGAATTATCTGTGATGAGCTTTAGACGTTTATTCCTTCTTACCACCACGGAGAGTGAATAGGAGCTTCTCCAAAGGCTATGAGAAGGAGGTCCAAGCATATCTACAATACATCAAGGAACGCAGAAGACATCATGCTGGACAAGAGAAGCCACCCGAGCCGTTGGAGAACACTATGAGCTCACGGACATGCTGACTTGGAGAGAAGGCTTTGCGTGTCCTCACTATATACTAAGTGAGGACATCCCCAAGACTCTAGGTAGCATACTCTTTCCCTACTCCTAAGTTTTCTCACCGGGTTTTTACTAGGAAAGGGTTTTAACGAGGTGTGAAGACTAGAGCATCACAATCCGATCTCCATAGACTAACCTCTTGGAAATAGTCATGACAAGCTTGGTTAGTTTAGGACTGTGATCCTATCTTTAAAGGAAAACCTCTACATATGTTTTCCTTCTTCTTCTTATTGCTTGTGAGACTTGTCTTTTATTCTTGGTTTATTTGTTGGGTCATTTGATGTAAATGTTGGGCCTAAGTATCAAGCCTTGTCCTAATTGGCTTAGGCCCTATTTCATTTAAGTTACACTAATTTGTAAGAATGTATAAGGCAAGAGTCATTTCTTTAATTAACTAAGCAATCATTTACAATAAAATCTAAAGTTTACAACTTTATGTCTTTTCTAATCTATTGAGGTTGCTCTAGATTAGGGTTCTTCCTAAGAGTGATTGAGTGTGTCTCTTACTCAAAGGAACTAGGCTGTATCAAAGGACTCACACATCCTTTATGGTTCACCTCCAACACCATCACACCGAATCCATCTCTTCATCGCTCATCCACGGTTGAAGTCTTCACCATTGAGAGCTCTGCCGCCTTGCACAGCCTCCGTGAGTCTCACCGAGGTCAGGCTCAGTTCTGTTTTGTTCCAGGGGTCTCAGCTCAGCCATCGTTCGCCCCTCCACCCGTGAATCGAATAGAAGCCTTCCGCTGGGTCATCACATCATCTATCCGCCTCTTTGCCGAACTCAAGCTTGAACCATCTCGTAATCTTTGTATGGAGCTACTGAGGATGTACCATTTGGTATCAGAGCCAAAGATCCTATTAAGGTTGTGCCTTTCTCACCTAAAGCTTCTCCTTTGTGTTGTGTTTTGGTTTGAGTTGAGAAAGTTTGGTTCTTGTGTTAGTTTCGTTGCTGGGTTGCTTAAATCGTTAGACTGCCGAGTTCTCTAGCTTGTTTAGGTTGCTTAGATAGAGAATCTAGGACTGAGTTTGCTGTAAATTGTGTGAGCCTCTCTTGTTAGTAAGTTTAAGGTAGAAGAGTGCCATTTTGCTAAAAGTAGAAAGTTCAAGGTTGTACAACCTACTTTTTGCTTTTTGCTTTTGGACACCTCATGCTTGTGGTCTTAGCTTGATTTCTTTTGCATTCAAATTTGATTTTTTGGGTCATCATTTAAAACATTTATCACGTGCCTAATTTACTTCAATAGCTAAATCSAAATTGAGCTCCMTTTGCATTATCAAGTTTTACGGTTTACTATTTGAGGTTTCATTTTTAGAAAATTCTTAACTTTCTTTGTGTTGGTTGTTTTGCGAGGTGCGGAAAAACATGGCTGAACCGCCGGATATTGCTGCTATGTTCACCGCTYTTCAAGCACAACTTCTACAAATGGGTAACCGAATGGATTGGATAGAGAATCCGCCAAGGCAAGAGCCACCACCGGTCCAAGATCCCGTAATTGATGATATTTCCGAAGAGGAATATTTCTTGCCTCCACCGCCTAGGAGAGTGAGACCTATAGATAAGAGAGATTTCGGAGATATAAATGATCAAGATCAACCAAGAGTTCACTCTCCAAGTCTCAAGCTAACGGCTCCCACTTTTGCAGGAAAAGTTGACCCGGAAGCATACTTAGATTGGGAAAGAAGGATGGACCAGTGGGTTATAGACTTACCAGTGGGTTGCCTCCCACTAAGCGCTTGTTTAATGTCACGAGCTTGACTTTGCTTATCGGTCAGACAAGGTGGAGGACTCACTCCGAGATAAGCTCCACAACGACATCTGCAGCTTCAAAGTTTTGCTCATCATATCCTCTTCTTTCTCTTTCATCTCCGTAGAATGAGAACTCTAACCTTAGAAAGGTTCTCGGTGCCCTTGCACTTCACCTTATATTCGATCGAATCTCCATCACACTTCGAGGGATCAAAGTGAAAGTAGCAGCACCTGGATCTTCGCTGCCGCCTTCCTCTTTGTTGCCTGGTCTTCTCCACAACTTTCGGGTGTTGAGGGGGTCATTTGAAACATCGCGACTTTTGGTTCATCATAAGACTCATCGAGCGATCGATCATCGAGTCTCGCCTCGAGGCAATGGTGATGCACGAGACATGTCCGGGTGCTCCTCCGAGGGAATGACATCGTAAGACGCCTCGGTCAATGCAAAGAGAAAGAGATTCTCTTCTTATGCGTGTCCATGATCGCGCCAAAAGTAGCCATAAATGGTCTTCTCCCAAAATCGGCACAATCTCAAGAATCAGTAGCGCATGGACCAGCCGAAGAATGCGTGAGTGAGAAGCAGCTGCGTGTTAGAGATCTCATATCAGCTTTCAATCTCTCTGCAACGCCATACGACGCGACACTAGACCTCGAAGTCAACGAGACTCTCTTGAAGTTCACTCTAGAGATGGAGCATGGAACTGAAAATTTCCCTGGTCTTCCTCTTTGTCAACTGTCTCAGCGGTGGTGGGTATCAACAACGGAGGTCCTCGAACCATTTTTTCGACAAAAACTTGCTTCTAGAGCCTCCTACCCTCTCGTCAGCTTGGGAATAATAGATAGTGGCAACTTCGCTCAGACTCTTTGACAAGTTCAACATCCTCCTTGGCACGTCTTCGGTATTGATCGATACCAAGGTGGTGTCGATCGATACCCTAGGATTTTCAGCATCCCTCTCCATCTCCAGCAAGATCGACGGATTTTCAGCTATCGTCCGCTTAACTCCTGAATTTACCACTTTTCCACTTCTTAGACTTATGGCGTTGATGTGAGCTCTTGGATCTTCAGCCTTCCCTGGAAGAAACCCTCTTGTCTTCTCACAGCGCGGTCCGAGCAATTTGAGTCTCGAAGTTTTTCGCGACAGATTCAACGCCTCGAGCTTTGGTTTGATTACCCGCTCCTCAACCATCTCGCCCTTTCTCAGTTATTGATTCAGTTATGGGTATCGACCGATACCGATGAGGTCGACGATCGGAGTTTTGTATTGTCTCGCAGGTTGGCTCGACGATCAGTGCGTGCATCGTCGATACTAGTATTACGAATACGAACACGTATCTCAGCTCAAAATCCTCTTCTCTAGCGCCGAGGTGATTGACATGTCCATGCTGTGGTTGAACCATCTTTCCTTGACAGCTGCGATGTCCGAGCTATTTGATTTTCCAGCATCTTCTGATGGGTTTCGAGGCTGATTCTCCCATTCGATCGTGTATAAATTATCCAGCTTTCTATTAAAATCTCCAGTCATCTTTTTCGTCCCTGCAGAATTTGTTCCAAGAGGATCTCCGCCTTACTTTCTCCAGACTTGTAACCACCTTGCTGATTGTTGTTGAAGCTTCGTTGTTGTTGTAACCAAATCGCCCTCGAAAACCGAACCACCAATGTAGCTAACATCCTCTTCATCTTCAATGTTCTCTACTTCCTCAGCAAAATGACACTTCTTCGCCTTTCCCACTAAGAGGTGGATCGTGTCCAGCTTCGCCTCGAACCTCAGAATCTGAACCGTCAGCAACACTAGCGAGCCTTTTCCGCCGAAATCAGCATTCTTGGTGCTATCATAGACGCCAAGTTCTCAATCGCCTTCACAAAGATCGGTTGGAACCCTAGTGTTGAAGTTCCGCTGCTTGCATCTAGTGCCATCCGATACCGCCAATCAATCCTCTCAGAAAGATCCCGAGCATGAACTTGACTGAAACCGTGATGCGGACAGTCTCCTGGTAGATCTGAATCTCACCCAAGCAGCCTTGAGCTTGGACCTTGAGAAAATTGAGAGAGCCCGAGCTCCTCCGACCTCGCATCGCATGTAGAAATTGTTCAGAATGCGCTCTAGCCTCGCTCCAAGTAGTGAGAGATCCGGAGGTAGCTGCTTCAGCCAAGAAGCGCTCTCCACCAAGAGAGTATGGAGAAATTAAAAAGAGGTATTCCTCGTGGTACTCCATTGTACTTCATACCGGTGACCAAGTCCTCGAACTCGATGTGATCCATGGGTGCTCATGAGAGACCGTGAAAGGGTGCTGTCCAACAAGAGAAGTGGGTTTCAGCTCAAAGTCATTCCTCTGAAAGTTGAATACGGATCGCGCACGACGTGGCATAATTGATCCGGCCTTTGTAATCGCCAAGCGTCCGCTCAGCAACGGTCTGTGGAGGAGGTATTTGTTCACCTTCCTCATCATGCACCAAACCTTGTGGAAGATCCATCTCAACGTAGTTCTTTTCCTTGTACGATTCGCGCTCAAGCTCGCAGCTCGTGAGGAGAGATCGATCAGTGGTGTGTCCTTCTTTCTCCTGGTGGTACGCTGATGCATACACCTGAAAATCAAAAGACGAAAAATAAGTAACCAAAATTAAAACAGACGTTCAGTGTCGATCGATACCAATGGAGATCGATCGATACTACGACTTAACTTAGACAAAATCGACAACTAAAATTTAAAGGTGAATTTTTGTAGTCCCAACGGCGCCTAAATTTGATATTCAAATTAATACCCTAAAAGTACTAAAGCAGTAAGTATATCGGGTCGAACACGAACTCAAGAAAATTCACACAACAAATAACTTAGTGAGGATTAAGCTAAGCAAATCACGCTTAAACAGTAAAATATGGTGATCGAAATATGATTGCTTTTAATTCAATTCAGAAGGATTAGGCTCAGGGTAACTCTCGGAAATCAATGATAAACAACAATTAATAAATTAAGGTTCAATTCAATTAAGCGCCGTTTCGAACTCAAACACGTATAACTAACCAACCTCGTCGAAACTAACTAAGTCTAAAGTCTAAAAATCCAAATCTTCAAAATCCTACACAGTAAACCAGCAATCAATTCAAGTTTGATATGTTCACAATTCGATTAAACCAAATCTTTCTAGATAATCCAATTGCTCACCCTAGTTTTATCACGATTACTAATGCATGCGTTAATCGATTAATCTAGTTCTATATTCTAAGTGATCAGGTTAGAAATAGCTTTGAGAACAACCTATGGTGAAGAACTATTCAGATTATGAACCCTAACAAATCAATCATTGTCATAAATCGAAATCCATATGAGAAAAACCTCAACCTGAGACTACACTGCATACGATATGAAACAAATAACATAACTCGAATAAATCATCAAATTAAACAAAAGAATAAAAACAAGTGGTTCGATCTTTCTATGATGAACAAAGTCTCGATCCGTCTCCTCACAAAAGTTCTCAAATCTCAATGGTGGCCAGAATAATAGTGAAAAGTCAAGTTCTTCTAACCTAAAGACTAAGAGTTTGCTTAAATAGGTTTAAAAACACGAGCCTGGGCTTCTTTGTAAATAAGTGGAAAGTATTGGGCTTCTTATAGGCTTCCTTGAAAATCTCTTCTGCTGATTACGCCGGTATCGATCGATACCGGATGGTGTCGATCGATACTCAGGCTGGCCGATCGATCGATACCGGATGGCGTCGATCAGCTTCAAACGGTACTTTCTTCTGCCCAAAAGGCTCCAAATGTCTCCAAAATTCCACTTTCGTCCAAACGTGCTAAAACCTGAAAAGACTCTAAATGATAGAAAAAGCACTAGTAAAGACTCGATAAACATTTTATATCATGGCTAAAACGTAAATATGATATATCACTTGGGTCTTATTTTTGATTTCTTTTTCATTCAAATTTGATTTTTTGGGTCATCATTTAAAACATTTATCACGNNTTTGCAAAGATATCGTGGGTCTAACACAAGTTAACTCAAGAAAATTCACAATGATGAAAGATGCAGATTGTGCTAAGCAAACAATGATTGAGAAAACAAATGATCGAATTAAACTTGTGATTGTATGAAGGAAACTAGGCTCAGGAAACTCTCAGGAAATCAATGATAAACAACAATTAATCAATTAAGGTTCAATTCAATTAAGCGCGCTCAACTCAAACACGAAAGTATAGTTAACCAACCTGTCATAAAACTAACTAAGTCTAAAGTCTAAAATTCCAAATCTCTTTGCAAATCCTTACACAGTAAACCAGCAATCAATTCAAGTTTGATATGTTCACAATTCGATTAAACCAAATCTCTTTGCAGATAATCCAATTGCTCACTAGTTTTATCAGATATTCACCAGATGCCGCGTGCCTAATCGATTAATCTAGGTTCTATATTCTAAGTGATCGTTAGAAATAGCTTTGAGAACAACCTATGGTGAAGAACTATTCAGATTTGAACCCTAACAAATCAATTATCATAAATCGAGAAATCCATATGAGAAACCCTAAACCTAAAATGAGACTACTCGCATACGATGATGAAACAAATAACATAACGAATAAATCATGAAATTAAACAAAAGAATAAAAACAAGGGTTCGGGATCTTCTCTATGATGAACAAAGTCTTGATCCGTCTCCCTCACAAAAGCTCTCAAATCTCAAGTGGCTCAATAATAGTAAAGTAAAGTCCCCAACCTAAAGACTAAGAGCTTAAATAGGTCTAAAAACACGAGCTGGGCTTCTTTGTAAATAAGGGAGATTGGGCTTCTTTTGGCAGAATTTCGCCCTGATATCTATCTCTCGCGATTTCGATCGACACCGGATGGTGTCGATCGATACTCATGCTTCAAAATGGTATCGATCGATACCGATGTGACGATACTAGCTTCAAAACGGGTACTTTCCTTGCTCCAAAAAGGCTCCAAATGTCTCCAAAATCTCCAATTTCGTCCCAAACGTGCTAAAACCTGAAAAGACTCTAAAATGATGTAAAAAGCACTAGAAAGACTCGAAAACGACTTATATCATGGCTAAAAACGGGTAAAATCCATGATATATCAACTCCCCCAGACTTAGCCTTTTGCTTGCCCTCAAGCAAAACAGAAAACTAAGTGAGAGAAAGAGGTTTGAAAACCCTTAGAGATCCTGWTCTGGTACCGAAATCCGTAATGATCCCTCTTCCCAAGCGCCCACTGCCTGATCGCTTCAGATCTAACCTCCATGTACTTCTCCATCGGAATTCCCAGCTTCCACAGACTTCACTCATGACCCCGCTAAGTGTTCATCCAAGCTTATCATCGCCAGTTTCATCGCTAAAATCAATGTCCACGAACTTTCTAGATTCTTTGGTCATACAATACCATAGCGAACAATTCATTCAACTTTTTCTTGGTATTTAACTCCCCACATTTATTTCACAACCAGTTCTTATTGATTTTTTTTTTTTTTTTTTAACTGCATATACAAAAAGGTTCGAGACGCAGTATTGATAGTGTTATACCGAATTCCTGTTCTACCCTCTCAATGTATCCAGTTCTTATTGATTCTTTTTTTTTAACTGCATATACAAATCAAGGTTCGAGACGCGAGTATTGATAGTGTTAGCTACCGAATTCCCGGTTCTTACCCTCTCAATGTATYCAGTACTTATCACGGGGGAGATCTACCATTTCTTTCATACGCAATAGTTCCTTAGCTAGGTAATGAATGATGAATCAAGCTCTTTGGACATTTATATATTTGAAGTGCAAAATTTGGCTAAAACTTGTGATGAAAACTTGTTGAGACAATCCATGAATTCTCTTGGTTTACCTCTGGATTTTTCATTAGTCGAACTGACTAATCCCAGAATAGTCACTCAAAAGCAAAATCAGAACAACAAAGCCAAGCACACTAAAACTCTAAGTTGTTTCACTAAATTAAATTTTTTTTTTTTTTTCAAAATGAACACAATGTCAGTAACTACCTCCCCCAGACTTAAACAACACTGTCCCCAGTGTTTATCAAGCCCAGAAGGTGAAAGAAATCAAAGGACAAAACGAAAGTAGAACAAGAGTTACAGGTGTCGATCGATACCAGTGAGCAGGTGGTGTCGACGATAAGGTGGTGTCGATCGATACCAGGAGGTGTCGATCGATACAAGGAGGTGTCGATCGATACCAAGGTGTCGATCGAACGAACAAAACGACCATCCTTCTTCCGACGATTCGCAAGACACAAAAAAAAAAACAAAAACTCATATTTATAGACTTACCAGTGGGTTGCCTCCCACTAAGCGCTTGTTTAATGTCACGAGCTTGACTTTGGCTAAGATATCAGTCAGGACAAGGTGGAGGACTCACTCCGAGATAAGCTCCACAACCAGACATCTCCAGCTTCAAAGTTTTGCTCATCATATCCTCTTCTTTCTCTTTCATCTCCGTAGGAATGAGAACTCTAACCTTAGAGAAAGGTTTCGAGGTGCCCTTGCACTTCACCTTATATTCGATCGAATCTCCATCACACTTCTGAGGAATCAAAGTGAAATTAGCAGCACCGTTGAACTTCTTGCTCGTCGTCTTCCTCTTTGTTGCCTTGGTCTTCCACAACTTTTGTGTGGGGGTTCATTTGAAACATCTGCGACTTTTGGTTCATCATAAGACTCATCGAGCAGATCGATCATCAGAGTCTCGCCAGAGGCAATGGTGATGCGCGAGACATGTTTGGGTGCTCCTCCAGAAGGAATGGCATCGTAGAAGACGTCTCCGTCAATGCAAAGAAAGAGATTCTCTTATTAGCGTGTCCATGATCGCGCCAACAGTAGCCATAAATGGTCTTCCCAAAATCAAGGGCACCTGATCCTTGGCTCATCTCCACAACCTGAAAATCAGTAGGAATCGACAATCTCCTATTTTAACAGTAAATCAAGAATCAGAATAAGGAGGAGCTAAGAATGCGTATGTGAGAAGCGTGTTAGGAGATCTCATATCAGCTTTCAATCTTCTGCAATCGCCTCGACATGACGTTGACACAGACCTGAGTCAACGAGAGACTCCTGAAGTTTACTCTAGAGATGGAGCATGGAACTGAGAATTTCCTGGTCTTCCTCTTGTCAACTGTCTCACGGTGGTGGTGTATCGCAACGGGAGGTCCTCGCAATCATTTTTTTGACAAAAACTTGCTTCTAGCAGCCTCCCACTCTCTCTTGTCAGCTTGGGAATAATAGGATGGCAACTTCGGCTTTAGACCCTTTCTTCAACCATCTCTGTCCTTTTCTCAGTTGTTATTCAGCTCGCGGGGTATCAGCGATACCGATGAGTGTCGATCGATACTGGAGTTTGTATCGCTCAGGTTGGTGTCGCTCGACACGGTAGGTGTCGATCGATATGGAATGTCAGAGTTCTTATCTCATCTTCAGCAACCTTCGAATCTACAGAGGTCTAGTATCGATCGATACCGTGGGTATCGGTCGATACTAGTATTCGGATACGGACATAGTCATCTCAGGCACAAAATCCTCTTCTCTAGCGCTCGAGGTGATTGCATTGACATGTCCATGCTGTGGTTGAACTATCTTTCCCTTGACAGCTGYTGWTSTCTGAGCTATTTGATTTTCCAGCATCTTCTGATGGATTTCGAGCGTTGATTTCCCATTCAATCGTATAAATTATCCAGCTTTCTATTAAAATCTCCAGTCATCTTTTCTTGTCCCTAGAATTTGTTCCAAGAGGATCTCCGTCTTACTGTAGACCTCGGAGAATGCGGTTGGTAAGCAATTCACGAGTAAAATCACCGCTTTGAAGTGGTTTTTGGGCGAATTGAGTGGCACCAAAACCAGATTGGTTACCTCCAGACTTGTAACCACCTTGCTGATTGTTGTTGAAGCTTCGGTTGTTGTTGTAACCAAATTGCTGACCCTGAAAACCAGAACCACCAATGTAGTTAACATTCTCTGCCTCATCTTCAATGTTCTCTACTTCCTCAGCAAAATGTACAGCCTTCTTCGTCTTTCCCACTAAGAGGTTGTGCATCGTGTCCAGCTTCGCCTGAACCTCAGCAATCTGCGAACCGTCAGCAACACTAGCGAGCCTTTTCCGCTCAAAATCAGCATTCTTGGTGCTATTGCTAGACGCCAAGTTCTCAATCAGCTTCACAGCATCAGTTGGAACCCTAGTGTTGAAGTTCCCGTTACTTGCAGAATCTARTGCCATCTGATACCGCCAATCAATCCCTCTGTAAAAGATCCCGCAGCTGAACTTGACAACCGTGATGCGACAGCTCTCCGTAGGATCTGAATCGCACCCAAGCAGCCTTGAGTGCTTCGCTGACCGAGAAAATTGAGAGATCTTGTTCCGAGCTCCTCCGATCTCGCATCGTCATAGAAATTGTTCAGAATGCTCTGGTCTCGCTCCAAGTAGCAGAGATCCGGAGGTATTCAGCCAGAAGCTGCCTCTCCACCAAGAGAGTATAGCAAAAGAGGTATTCCTGTGGTACTCCATTGTACTTCATACCGGTGACCAAGTCCTCGAATTTCTCGATGTGATCCATAGGGTGCTCATGAGAGAGACCGGTGAAGGGTGCTGTCCAACAAGAGTGAAGTAAGCAGGCTTCAGCTCAAAGTCATTCCTCTGGAAAGTTGGAATACGGATCGCTGCACGATTGGCATAGAATTGATCCGGTCGGTTGTAATCGCCAAGTGTCCGTTCAGCAACAGCTTGGGGTTGTTGTGGAGGAGGTATTTGTTCACCTTCCTCATCATGCACCAAACCTTGTGGAAGATCCATCTCAACTGTAGTTCTTTTCTCTTGTTGATTCGTGCTCAAGCTCGCTAGCTCGTGAGGAGAGATTGATCAGTGGTGTGTCCTTCTTTCTCCTGGTAGCACGCTGATGCATACACCTGAAAATCAAAAGACGAGAAAATAAGTAACCAAAATTCAAAAACAGACGTTCAGTGTCGATCGATACCAATGGAGTATCGATCGATACTGACGACGAACTTAGACAAAATCGACAACTAAAATTCTAATGGTGAATTTTTAGAGTCCCCGGCAACGGCGCCAAATTTGATATGCTCAAATTAATACCCTAAAAGTACTAAAGCAGTTGCTGCAGTATATCAGGGGTCGAACACAAGAACTCAAGAAAATTCACACAATAGATGAAAGATGCAGATTGTGCTAAGCAAACAAATGATTKATGAGAAAACAAATGTAATTAAACTTGGGTTGAATTTGTATAGGAAACTAGGCTCAGGAAATTCTCAGGAAATCAATGATAAACAACAATTAATCAATTAAGGTTCAATTCAATTAAGCTGCTTCGAACTCAAACAAAAGTATAGTTAACCAACTGCTGCTTAAAACTAACTAAGTCTAAAGTCTAAAATTCCAAATCTCTTTGCAAATCCTACACCAGCAATCAATTCAAGTTTGATATGTTCACAATTCGATTAAACCAAATCTTTCGAGATAATCCAATTGCTCACCCTAGGTTTTATCAGATTACTCAATTGCACTGTCGTGCCTAATCGATTAATCTAGGTTCTATATTCTAAGTGATCAGGTTAGAAATAGCTTTGAGAACAACCTATGGTGAAGAACTATTCAGATTTTGAACCCTAACAAATCAATTATCATAAATCAGAGAAATCCATATGAGAATCCCTAAACCTAAAAGAGACTACTACATGATAGATGAAACAAATAACATAACTGAATAAATCATGAAATTAAACAAAAGAATAAAAACAAGGGTTCGATCTTCTATGATGAACAAAGTCTTGATCCGCCTCACAAAAGTTCTCAAATCTCAAGGCCGAATAATAGTCAAAAGTAAAGTCCCTAACCTAAAGATTAAGAGTTTGCTTAAATAGGTCTAAAAACACGAGCTGGGCTTCTTTGTAAATAAGGGAAAGTATTCTTTTTGAATTCTCGTCTGATATCTCTCGCGTTCGTTATCGATCGATACCGGATGGTGTCGATCGATACCATGCTTAAATTAGCCGGTATCGATCGATACCAGGATGGTGTCGATCGATACTCAGGCTTCAAAACGGGTACTTTCACGGTTTCTCCAAAAGGCTCCAAATGTCTCCAAAATCTTCAATTTCGTCCCAAACGTGCTAAAACCTGAAAAGACTCTAAAATGATAGAAAAAGCACTAGAAAGACTCGATAAAACGACTTATATCATGGCTAAAAATGGGTAAAATCCATGATATATCACCCAACTCACTGATCACGCCCCTACATGGTGGGATAAAGACGCGGCCATGAGAAGAAGAAATGGAGCAGGACCGGTTCCATCATGGGAAATCATGAAGTTCATGATGAAAGGGAGATATGTGCCTCCACAATACCACCGAGAGCTACAAAAGAAGTTTCGAAAGCTTACTCAAGGGAGTAAGAGTGTGGAAGAGTACTATGAAGAGTTTGAGCATCTAAGAAACCGTCTTAACCAAGAAGACACCGAAGAAACTCTAATGGCTCAATTTCTTGACGGGCTCCAAGATCGCATTGCTAACAAAATGGAGATGCTAAATTACAACGATCTTAATGAGCTACTACACTTGGCTACTCAAGTAAAGAGTCACACAAAGAAGAAATTCCGAACCAAGGCTACTACCAATCCTCCTTGGAAGACACAAGCTTCGGGTTCTAATTTCGCCGCCGCCAAGTACAACGATAAGGGCAAAGCGCCAGCCATTGACTCCCTCTAAACCTCGTGAACCTTCTAAGGAACCAAGAAGTGACCCAAGAGGAGCTCCTACTGGTCCTAAGACACGTAACATTGTATGCTACAAGTTTAGAGGACAATGGCACTATGCTACGGAATGTCCTAACCGGAGGGTTATGATTATTACTCCGTTGGGAGAGTATGAGTCCCAAGACAAAGACGAACCGCAAGAAAAGGCTGAGAGCACCGAGGAAGAAGTTGAGTATCCCGACGTGGGGGAATTGCTAATCACCATGAGGACTCTTAGTGCCGTGCAAGAACCGGAAGAAGTGGTTCAATGCGAAAACATCTTTCACACATGGTGTACGGTAAAAGGAAATGTTTGTTCTCTTATTTTTGATGGTGGTTCTTGTACTAATGTTGCTAGTTCATACATGGTAGAAAACTTACAATTAGAAACAAATAAGCATCCTAAGCCTTATAAACTTAGATGGCTAAATGATAAGACATAATTGAGAATTAATGATCATGTTAGGATCTCATTTAGCATTGGTAAGTATGGTGATGATGTTTTGTGTGATGTGGTTCCAATGCAAGCCATACATCTTTTGCTAGGTAGACCTTGGCAATTTGATAAGGTAGTAACTCATCATGGAAGAACTAATCATTATACCATCTTGCATAATAAGAAACGAATTAGTCTAGCCCCATTGCTTCCTTATCAAGTGCATGAAATACAACTGAAATTGGCTAAAGAAAAGAGCATTGCTAAGACTAATTTTCTTATAGCTCCTAGTGACATTAGAAGATCCTTACATGATGATACTTGTGGTGTCTTACTAATGGTCTTCAAAGAATTGTTGAGTGTACATGAGGTCACGGTTGAGCTGCCCAACGAGATTCAACAACTTCTAGACCGATTTCGCGATGTCTTTCCGGAAGAGCTACCTACGGGATTACCGCCTCTAAGAGGCATTAAGCATCAAATCGATTTCGTTCCCGGGGCTCAACTCCCAAACCAGCCAGCATATAGGGTGAATCCTAGTGAGGCTAAGGAGCTTGAGAAGCAAGTGAGAGACTTGATGGATAACGGCTACGTGAGAGAAAGCCTTAGCCCGTGTGTCGTCCCGGTTTCATTGGTACCAAAAAAAGACGGATTCTACCGCATGTGTGTTGATTATCGACCTATCAATAATATCACAATCAAATACCGACATCCTATACCGAGGTTAGATAACATGCTAAACGAGTTAAGGTCAAAGATTGACCTTAAAAGCGGATACCATCAAGTTAGGATGCGAGAGGGTGATGAATCGAAGACCACGTTCAAGACGAAGCATGGTCTTTACGAATGACTCGTGAAGCATGGTCTTTACTGTAACATCCGTGTTCCTTAGTCATCCTCTTGAGTTGTATTTGTATTTGTATTTGGCTTGTTGTATATGAACCCTCGAGATTTGGTGTATTTGACGGGAATTATTAATATATGGATGTTTATCGAAATTGTCGCGATGGATTAATGCATGATGTGGTATTTCATGTATTAGGGATGCCGAGTACATGATGTGGTATTTCATGTATCGACGGGTTTGACACATGATGTGGTTTTCCATGTGTTGCGGAGTTGGGAGCGGTGTTTTGTTCTGTCTTGGTTCGGGATTTTTGGGTTTATGTCACTAGATCCTAATACGTGGTTGGGGTCGATAGGATTATGCGATATATAATCTTATTGATGGGTCATTTGGGTTATGCGATATTTAACCCTAATGATGGGTCATTAGAGTTATGTGATATGTAGCTCTAATGATGTTGGTTGGGATTAGGTGATATTTAATCCTAATCGGGGGTTTTACCGATTAGGATCATGGAGTATTTGATCCTAATAGATCGGTAGACCGGGTTGGGGTCTGGTAGTATCGGATCTCACGGGGACTTAGTATATTAGGGTCCGGTGTTATTGGATTCTAATATACTAGGTCGTTTGACGACTTAACTCGTTCGAATCCGGGGATAATTGGATTTCGACGGGTTAGTCGTTGGGTGACCACGTAGGATCTTATGATGTTAGACCCGGGGTGTTATTGAACCGAGTATGGAACAATACCGAGAACTTGATTGATGGCCCTAAGGGCGGTGATTGGGTTGAATCGATCAAAAGAGTTATCGTTGAGAAGTAATCCCGAGTGGTTCGGTTTGAGCGGAATTAAGCGATAATTCCGGGGTTTTGGCGGGCGTGAAAGAAATATTTTGGGGCGGGAAGATTTCTCAAATAATTCGGGAAATTTGACGGAGTTATTAAACCGGGCGGAAAGGGTTAAGTGGAAGAATCAATTGTTGCAGTTTAATGAATTTGGTTTAGTTTGGTTTAATTGTGATTAAACCAATGATTATATATACAAACATGTATATATCTCCCTCTCTCTTCTAAAAGGTTCTACACTCTTCTTCTTTTCATTTGGGGAAGATATTTTCGCTGAAATAGAGAGAGAAGAAGAGAGAAAAAGAGAGAGAGAGAGAGAGAGCTAGAGAAGAAGAGGGAAGAAGGAGAAGAAGAGAAGATAGAAAAGCTTGAGAAAACAAAATTTTTGGTAGTGATTGTGAGCTTCGATCAGGGTATCAATCGGACACGGATTGAGCTGAATTTTGTTGGGTAAGTTCTTCAATCTCTTGCCTAGTTATCTACCAAATTTCGTAGGATTTTGTTGAGTGGTTTGAGAGATATGATGTTTCTCCCAAAACCGCTCAAAACAGAACAGTTTCGTCGGGGTTGAGTAGAGTGAGTGTTTGGACACTCAAATCTTGTTCTTTTGAGCTGAAATTTGGTAGATAAGTTGTTGAGAGTATGATGTTGAGAATATTGCCTACAGAATAAGTTATGAGCATCTAAAGTTGACCCTGTTTTTGAGAAGAGAAATCCGATTTGGGGGTTTGAGTAATCCGAGTTTGATTACTTGTTATCACCCTTTGAGAAGTGTTTCGGTGACCTTTTGTTAGGTAATTTGGTGATATATTGGTGTTGAGTTGAGTAAGAGCCAAGAAGAAGTAAGCTTAAAGCTTGGAAACCGTCAAAGTATTCTTGTACAAACCGTTGAGCAAAGGTGAGTGCGTAACCGTCGGCTTAACTGTGTGATCTTTGAGTTTTCGTGCTTGATATGTGTTTAGGGACTAGTCCATATGGGTGTGACTTATGGCTTAGCCATAATGTGTGATGATTGTGTGTGATTGAGCTCTTTCATGGTATGTATTGGCTTGTTCTTTAAGCATATGTTGATTGCGTTAAATTCATTGATCATATATGTGTATAGCCATGGGGACGGGATAAACGCCTCACTAAGCATTATCAATGCTTACGCGCCTCTTTTGGTGCAGGTAAGGAGAAATCTTAGATCGTGGAGCTCGTGGAACCAAGGCCAGAGATATGGGATGATCTAGGATGAACATGGGTTTCTTTTGGGGTGTATATACTGTTCATATGTTTTGATGCCTTGGTGATGTTTTGGACTCGTAAGTACGCTTGTTAACGATGTTTGATAAGGGAATATGTATAAGTTAAGTGTTGTTATGTTGGTTTAGAAATTGGTTAACTTGTTTAACTTATTTGTTTAATTTGATTGTTTGTTTAGTTTGACTTGTTTGTTTAGTTTGACTTGTTTGTTTAGTTTGACTTGTTTGATGATTTTAAGGCAACTAAATGGAAAATTTTTAAAAATCCCGGGTATTTATCGTTTTCCGCACATTTTTGTTTTCATACTCGGAATGGGGCGTTCCAATTTACGAATGGCTCGTGATGCCTTTCGGCCTCACCAATGCTCCAAGTAAATTCATGCGCTTGATGAACCATATCCTTCGCCAATTGACTAGTAAATTTGTCGTGGTTTATTTTGATGATATCTTGATATATAGTACTTGCTTAGTTGATCATGTGTCTCATCTTGAACTAGTGCTAGAAACTCTTAGGGATGAAAGTCTTTATGCTAATCTTAAAAAGTGTGTCTTTTGCACTAGTGAACTTGTTTTCCTTGGTTTTATGGTGAGCTCTCAAGGTCTTCGTGTAGATTCGGAAAAGATTGAAGCCATACAAGGATGGCCTAGACCTACCAACGTGAGTCAAGTGAGAAGCTTCGATGGTCTAGCTAGCTTCTACCGCCGGTTTGTCAAGGACTTTAGCACCCTAGCCGCGCCTCTCATATCCATTATCAAGAAGAGTGTTGGGTTTGAATGGGAACAAGCTCAAGAGAGGTCATTTCTGGATCTCAAGTACCATCTCACTCATGCCCCAATCCTTACTCTACCCGACTACAACAAGACCTTTGAAGTGGAATGTGATGCATCCGGTATAGGAATTGGAGTGGTTTTGACCTAAGGGGGAAAACCAATTGCCTTCTTTAGTGAGAAGTTGAGTGGAGCCACTTTGAACTACCTAACCTATGACTAGGAGCTCTATGCCTTAGTACGAGCAATGCAAACATGGCAGCATTATCTTATTTCAAAGGAATGCGTCATCCATACCGATCATGAAACATTGAAGCATCTAAGGGGACAAACGAATTTGAAGAAGCGACACGCCAAATGGTTGGAGTTCATAGAGACCTTTCCCTATGTGATTTAGTATAAGAAGGGCAAGGAGAACATAGCTGTTGATGCTTTATCAAGGAGACACGCCCTCATTACAACCATAGAATCTAGGATGCTTGGGTTTGAGATTCTTAAAGGATTATATGAAGAAGACCCGAATTTGAAAGAGAGTTTTGTGGGACATGGGGCTGGATCCTATACTAAGTTCTACTTGCATGATGGGTTCTTATTCAAGGAAAGGAGATTATACATTCCATGAGAGAATTACTAGTGAAAGAAGCTCATGGAGGAGTTTTGATGGGACATTTTGGGATTGAGAGGACATTAAGCACTTTGAAAGAACATTTCTATTGACCAAGGATGAAGAAAATGGTGATGGACTATCGTGGTAGATGTCCTGAGTGCAAGAGAACTAAGTCAAGAGTGCAATCTCATGGCCTTTACCAACCTCTACTTGTTCCTACAAAGCCTTGGGTGGACATTTCTATGGATTTTGTGTTGGGGTTACCAAAACTTCAGCATAGGGACTCAATCTTTGTGGTGGTGTGATATAGGTCAATTGCTTACTACACTAACTTGTCATTGTAGTACAAAAAGGTATCAATCCAAATGGGTGCGATATTAGCCAAGAAGGATGTAATCAAACAGTTTAAGTCAAGCCAAGCAAGCAATAAGATGTGAAACTATCAACCTAAGCAGAAACTAAAAACAGAGACTAGCAGCAACTAGCGAAACGAAAACAGAGCAATAACAGAACGATAGCTACTAACAGGAACTGGTAAAGGCAATGAAACAAAAATCAATCAAGCAAGAGAAGCTCCTAAGGATGGGGTAAAGCCAATAAACACCCTAGACAATTAATCCCTTAGGCTAGGAATGTAAATCTCTGGAATTAGTTCAGTCAGGCATTTCATCAAACACCTTCTAGGTGTGGAAATACCTAGGTTCTAATTCCAATTGATCAGAGAGAAATTATCATTAAGAACACTAATCCAGAAGGGAAATCAAACAATTCTACACTTAAACCACCTAGGAGACTAAGATTCAACACCTAATCTATCCCATCCTTAAGAACCCTAATGACTACTCAGAGACCATGAAGAACAGCATAATCACAAACCCAGAAATCATTAAAACTTGCATAAATAGAAAGATTAAGATGAGATTAGAGAGACTACTAAGAATTAAACAAAAATACAAAGTAGATTGAAAGAAATCTGAATACAAAAGCAAAAACAGAGGTAGAGATAAAAACCCAGCAGACTCCCCTGTTACCCAATGGATAACACCAAGTATTTATAGGATTAGACAAAACCCTAAATCACAAAAAGACAAAATAGCAAAGTTCGGAGGAGCACTCGATCATGGGGGTCGAGTGCTTTGGTCGAGTCCGGCGAAATATCTTCAAGTTTGCATTTTTATGATAGATTCGAGCAAGGACTCGAGCGTCTAGCTCGAGTTGGCTTCAAGACTTCATTTTTATGGTGGACTCGAGCAAGAACTCGAGCGTCTAGCTCGAGTTGGCTTCAAATTGCAGTCTTTGGTGCTGACTCGATCACTGACTCGACCTGTTTGCTAGAGTCAGTCTCCAAGTCCTCTCTTTGGTTCCACTTGACTCCCTTCTTCGAGTTCTTGTTCGAGTTCGGTTCAAAGGTCTCTGTTTTGTGCTCCACTCGAATTTCCTAGTCGAGTGCATGGTTGAGTTAAGCTCTCCCTTCTCTCCATTTGACCTCAACATCTTCAATAATACCTGAAAGTACCTGATACAGCTCCAAAATGCAATATGCATGCATTCCTAATGCAAAACACTCTAAGTATGCAAAACTGGAAACAAATGACATAAAAGGGTAAGAATATGCTATGAGACATGGCCAAATGGGTGATAAATGCATGCTAAAAACATGTAAAATATAAACATATCATGGTGGATAGGTTTTCTAAGATGGCTCATTTTATCCCTTGTTCCAAGACCAACGACGCTACCCAAATGGATTCCTTGTTTTTCGCTTACATGGAATCTCCCAGACTATAGTGTCGGATCGAGATACGAAATTCTTGAGCCACTTTTGGCGTACATTGTGGAAGAAGATAGGAACTCTACTACTTTATTCCACAACTTGCCATCCATAAACCGATGGACAAACGGAGGTTGTGAACCGCACACTTGGCGCTTTGTTGAGAGCTACCATAGGGCGGAATGTGAAGAATTGGCTAGAATGCATTCCTTGGGTTAAATTTGCATATAACTTCGCTAGGCACTCCACTACTAAGTTATCGCCATTTGAAATGGTATATCGGTATAATCCTAGCACTCTTTTGACTTTCACACCCCTACCACAAGCTGAGATATTAGACTTAAAAGGGACTACCAAAGCCGAAACAATGAAGAAGCTTTATGAGAAAGTTCGGGAAAATATTGAGAAGGTGAATACGCGAGTGGAGGAGCGGACCGACAAGAGGAAGAAGCAAGTCATTTTTCACCCAGGAGATTGGGTGTGGCTACACCTTAGGCCCGAGCGCTTTCCAAACAAGAGGAATCATAAGTTGGATGCACGCGGAGACTGTCCATTCAAAGTGATCGAGAAGATCAATGACAACGCTTACCGTCTCGAACTTCCAGGTGAGTATAATGTCTCTTCTTCATTCAATGTTGCTGACTTGACTCCTTTTGATGTAGGTGATATATAGAGGAAACTTGGGAACCAAAGCTCTTGAAGAGGGAGGGAATGATGTGGACATCGTACCGGTCATCACGCGGGACGAAGACAATGACCACGAGACAACACAAGAGCTAGCGGTGCCAACCTTACCACCACGGAGAATGACTAGGAGTATCTCCAAAGGCTATCAAAAGGAGGTCCAAGCATACCTACAACACATCAAGGAACGCGGAGGACATCATGGTGGACAAGAGAAGCCACCCGAGCCATCGGAGAACACTATGAGCTCAAGGATATGCTGCCTTGGAGAGAAAGCTTTGTGTGTCCTCACTATACACTAACTGAGGACATCTCCAAGACTCTAGGTAGTAGCATACTCTTTTCCTACTCCTAAGTTTTCCCACCGGGTTTTTATTAGGAAAGGGTTTTAACGAGGTGTGAAGACTAGAGCATCACAATCCGATCTCCATAGACTAACCTCTTGGAAATAGTCATGACAAGATTGGTTAGTTTATGATTGTGATCCTATCTTTAAAGTAAAACCTCTACATATGTTTTTCTTCTTCTTCTTATTGCTTGTGAGACTTGTCTTTTATTCTTGGTTTATTTGTTGGGTCATTTGATGTAAATGTTGGGCCTAAGTATCTGATATGTTTGCATTTTGCATAGTTTTATCTTGCATAATTCATACATTTAGACCTGTTATTTAACCTGTTCTTGTCATTTATTTCTAGTTTTCATACTTAGAGTGTTTTGCACAGTTTGCATACATCTTGCATATTTGGCTTATAGGTACTTTTATTTTGGAAGAAGTCGGACTCGAAACCGTCTGTGACTCGAGCACGTATGATCAAGCGAGGAATCGATAAGGCAGGAGAGTGCGGAAGCAGGCTCGAGAACCTATGCTCTGGCCGAGGTGGTGAGGCGAGGCGGCGTCTTGGAGATTTTCGATTTCGAGCACTCCACGAGCCCCATGATCAAGCCCAACATAAAAGACGAGTCTTGGAATTTTCAAGTCTGACTCGATCCCATACGGTCGAGTAGGAGGTCGAGCTCAACACATAAAAATGCAATCTTGATTTCATCGGCTGAGACATCACTCGACGAACATGGTCGAAATGGACCTTATCCGCACGTTTACCATTTGCCCATGCTTTAGGGTTTTTAAGACTTAGTATAAATACCTAATGTGGGATTAAGACTTTAAATTGCTTAGACCTTTTTGAGTTTTCTATCTGTTCTTCATTGTTCTTCCTTGTTCTGATTTCTAGACTTTGTAATTTGATTTCTACTTGTTATTTTCAGTTGATTTCTTCTATTCTATCATTTCTATCTCTTCTCTTTATCTATGCAAGTTTTTATGATTTTGTTTGTGTTCTTAATGTTCATCATGAGTTCGAGTAGTCATTATTTTGAAGATGGGATAGATTAGGTGTGGAATCTCAGTCTCTTAGGTGGTTTAAGAGTAGATTGTTTAATTTCCCTTCTAAATCAGTGTTCTTAATGCTAATTTCTCTATGATCAATTGAGATTAGAACTTAGGTGTTTTTCCACCCAGAAGGTGTTTGATAAAATGCTTCGACGACTGATGTTAGAGATTTGCATACCTAGCCTAAGGGATTAGTTGTCATGGGTGTTTATGACAATATTGAACTGAATCTTATTGCCTGCTAGGGTAGATTTCGCCAAGGGATTGGGTYTGGAACTRGTYTAGCTTGAGGTTACTTATCACGGGAGTGGACTTAACTGGTTGTGATGTTTGATATCTAGGGAATAGCTCGATTGAGTTTGTTAATAACGGTAGCTAAGAGGACACACTAAGTCGATTACCCCATCCTTAGGAACTTCTCTTGCATTGATTGAATTCTCTGTTAGTCCTATACGCCGTTTCTAATATTGCCATGTTTCTGTTAGTTTCTGCTAGTCCTAGATTGTATCTATTTTAACTTCTATTTTCAGTTTCTGTCTAGGTTGCTAGAGTCCTTTACCCTATTTGCTTGGCTTGACTTGAATGGCTTGATCTCATCTTTTTTGGTTAATATCTTCACCCTTATGGATTGACACTTTACTACACTACAACGAAACTTTGGTCTAGTAAGAAATTGACCTATACTAATTTGGCGCCGTTGCCATTTGGGTGTTGTTTGTTACAATTAGGATTTCAAAACATTCTAGATCAAGTTCTTCTTCATTTCTTTGGTTATTACCTGTCGTTTTGCATTTTCGTGTCAGTCTAGACTCGACCAGTCTAGCTCGACCACTACAGCTCGAGGCAGATAACGAGCCAGCCATCCTCTTCTTCAGTCTGGCGCGACCACACTAGCTCGACCACACCACGTCGAGCCAGCCCATCGAGCCTACCTCCACCTGTATGCAAACCAGATCAAAAGGAAGTCTGAACCTAATCCGCTACATCGACAATATTAACAAGCTACCACATCGCAGTAGAGCATGAAAACACCCAAGACGACAGTCAGAATCTAGTGGGCATGACTACCACCCACAGGAACGACATGCCCAAGACCCTCCTACGAGGAGGCCCCGTTTGATGGCAGGGATGCCCCTATACCATACCAACGCACAAGGGATTGTCCCTCCTGCTGTCCAGAACAACAATTTTGAGATCAAGAGGCTTGATCGCCATGTAACAACAAGTTTCATGGACTGCCATGGAAGACCCTCTTGATCCTGGATGAGTTTGATAGGCTCGCATACCAAGATCAATGGGTCAGTGAAGATGGTTTCAAGCCGAGGCTTTTTCCCTTCTTTCTTGGTGACAGAGCCCATCACTGAAAAGACTCTCCCCATGGATCCATCACTTCATGGACGACTGCAAGAAAGCCTTCCTTGCCAAGTTCTCCAATGCCAGATCGCACGCAAGTGGAATGAACTTTCAGCTTCAGAAGGATGGTGAAAGTTTACGTGAATGTTGGGATCGCTGCCACACCTACTCAATGCCTCAACACGGTTTCAGCAATGAGTCACTCAAGACTTCTACAGAGCGTTCTCCAGGTCCGCATGCTTTTGATACCAGCAATGGTAACTTCCTCAACCAAGACATTGATGTTGGCTGGGCACTTGTGGAGAACCTAGCACAATCTGATGGTAACTAACTGCTGAGTGTGATAGGAGTGTCCGGCCAAGTGTTGCTATAGATGATCGATCAGCCACAAGGCCTCGAGTTGGATCAAGCTGCTTTAAGAAACAGTTCACTTTGCTACCGAGGATGCGTTTTTCAGGTTCAAGATGGGGAGGATGATGGTCTTGAGGAGGTCAGCTATATGCAGAATCAGGTTAGTACAACAAAGGTTTCATCAATATGCTAACAACCTCGACTGTCCTACGGAGTACCAACGTGCTGCTAACCCTCGTGGATCAGCTACCCACCTCAGAACAACCTCAGTCCAAGCTTTTGTTCCCTACAATCAGCAAGAACTTGCTCCTGCACGTATCGAGTCCTCATCCGCAACATGGCGCCCTGTGCCACACCCGGTTTTCAGTCTCACCCCGCTCCTGATCGACAGACAAACACCTTGCTGCAGCAAATCCTACAGGGACGTGCAGCTGCCACTGCGGCTAAAAATTTGGTGAACTCCACACCCAGCTGATTACAACCACAATGCTCTCAAGAAGATTGACATTGAACTCCAGGATTAAGTATTTGGAGGGTAAACTACATTTACTTCCTCCACAGACCTATTGGACAACTTCCGTGAAAAGCCATTCAGAACCCCGAGTATCGAATGCATCTTTTCAATGGAATCAAGTCCATTGCTGATCATGAAGTTGAGAGAGAAATTAGGCTTTGCTTTATGGTTCAGATGCTAACACCATTACAATCACTTTGAGGAGTGAAAGCAAGTTACCTGCAAGGAAAGGATCCGTCTGTGCAAGTGAGGCAGATGGGGAGGATTTGAGCTGCAAAGAACAGAAAAACTGCCCGGGAGGCTGACTTCAGCACCCGCCGAGCTCACTGGTCGAGCTAGCCCTCCACCTGCTGCAAAACCTGCTGTTTCTCGAGAAAAAGAAAGCATTTGTCCCTCCTCCTCTCAGACCAAACTCCCATTCGTGAAGATTCAGGATAAGGACGCAACCATGGATGAACATCACATGGTAAGGTGTTGATTGCTGATTCACTGGCAAGATGATAAGGATTGAGCCTAAGTCTCTCCCAAAGCTTGAATCCCGGTATGCTCTCCATAACCTGCCTTCAAGCGATTTAGCAATTGAGATGCTACATGCGACTCGGTTCAAGTGAATGTCATGTCCCGGAGATATTAGAAAATCTAGGGATGACACCTCACTTATCACCCACGCCCATCACTTTGAGACGCTATTCACGAAAGCCACTTGGTTTTCTGGAAGATTACCCACTTAAAGTTGGGATTGTCTAGCCCCAACAGATTTATTATGGAAATGAAGAAGGCCAACAAGCTCCCACTCTCCTTGGAACTCCCTTCCTCAACACTACCGTGCAAACATAGACAGAACCAAAGGGTAGTTCTTATGAATGTGGATGACAAGGTCTGTTAGCCACTAAAAGCTTCTCCTAATGAGCTATGTGGCACAATGACTATCAAAGATGATGGAGCAAGGGGTCAAGCCATTCATACATGGTCGATCGCTGCAGAGGAGACCTCGCCTCTCCATGAACCACTATGACCCTAAAAAGGAAGTCAAGCTTAGTGACTTTAAACAAGCTCACTTGGGAGGAAGTCCCATGTCTATCTCTGTACATATTTCTTTGTTTTAATTTTTAAAACGTCAAATAAGCGTGCTAAGCGGTTTGATTTTGTCTTGATTGTGTGATTTCAGGGAAGTATGAGAGGTCAATCACGAAAAGGAGGCAAAAACGCACGGGAATGGGCCGACTCGAGCATCAAACTCGAGCCCTAGGAGGGAAATTCAAATTTGAAAAATTCTGAAAAGCGGACGTACTCGACCCCACCTGGTCAAGTCAGAGGGTCGAGTCAGAGGTGTCAGGTCGAGTCAGAGGTGTGTCGAACGTACTCGACCCCACCTGGTCGAGTGGTCGGATCGAGTCAACACTTTTTGGCGCCCAAGCTCGGATTCAAAATCCGACAATAAACGCTCCCCTTGTCCTCTTTGTCCCCTCCCACTTGGCTATAGAAACCAAGCTCGATCCAAGGCCCTCCTCACACCTAAAAATTTTCACTTCTCTCTCTTTTATTTTCCAGAACTCTCTCTTTTTGCTCTTGCTATTCTTCAGTGCTTCTTCATCTGTTTTTCTTTTGATCTTACTGTCCTTGAGTTTACTCTGACTTTCTTGAGTCTCTTCTTTCTGTGAGTGATCCTCAGGCATGGATTCACGCCAAGCTCGTCGTAGGTCAGCTGAAGCACTCGCCCGAAACTTCTAGATGTGGAGAGAAACCGTTCCTCCAAGCGAAGAACCCATGGAGGTTGAAGCAGCACCTGACTCGAGCACTCATACTCGAGTCAGAGGATCGAGTCAGAAGGGTCGTAAGTCTAGCTCGAGCACTCATGCTCGAGCAGGAGGGTCGAGTCAAGCCACTGACGTTTCGGACAGAAAGCTCCCCCATGCTAAACGTGACGGGAAGAAATCTATGGAGCCCAGCACGCCTCTTGACAGTGGTGCAACAGAAGAACATGAACCTAAGGTGACAAAGAAGCCTCAAAAGAAGAGCAAACCTTCTGCAGCAAAGTTTCTGGAGGTCCTTCTTGCTCGTGGTTTTGAAGGGACACGATACCTCAGCAGAAACAATGAAGAAACTTGGTTGCTGGATGTGGAGTACCTGATGGCATAAAGGCTTAAGTGGGTTCATGAGTATCCAGATGGAAGCCTACAAAGAGGAGACATGTCATTTCCTCTCGTCTCTCGCTGTTCACTTCTGATATGTTTGCATTTTGCATCGTTTTAGCTTGCATAAATCATACGTTTTGACGTGTTATTCACCCCGTTCTTGTTATTTATTCCGAGTTTTGCATACTTAGAGTGTTTTGCATTAGGTCCGCATACATCCTGCATATTTGGCTTGTTACAGGTACTTTCGGGTGATTTTGGAGAAGTTAGACCAGAAGCTGTCTGGGACATGCTGCTCGAGTCCATACAGAGCGCTGGATCGAGTCCGTGCAGCGAAGTCGCGGACATGCTGATCGAGTCCATGGGATACCCATGCAGGCGTGATCGAGTCCGAGCGAGATGGAGAAGCTCAGCTCGAGTACCCATGCTCGAGCTGTATGATCGGCAGAGTGGCTCTTGAAGTTTCAAAACCCAGCTCGAGCCCCTGSMAWYSARKKGRACTACTCAAGCTCATCTCAGAAAAATGCAGTCTTGATTTCGTCTGTTTGAGCACAGCACTCGACCAAGACTTAGCCGAGCTGGACCTTATCCTGCACATTTTTACTATTTTGCGCATGACGTTTTAGGGCTTTTAAGACTTAGTATAAATACCTAATGTTGGGTTAAGACTAAGGGGACTACGTTTATCTCTAATATTTCGAGTTTTTCCTTGTGTTCTTCTCTGTTCTTAGTTTCCAGAACTTGTAATTTGATTTCTACTTGTTATTTTGAGTTTGTTCCTTCTGTTCTATCATTATCTCTATCTATTTTTATCATCTATGCAAGTTTTCATGATTTCTGGGTTTGTGTTCTTGATGTTCTTCATCAGTTTTGAGTAGTGTGGTTCTGAGAGGATGATTAGTATAGAATCTTGGTCTTTCAGGTGGTTTAAGTGTAGATCGTTTGATTTCCCTTCTAAATCAGTGTTCTTAATGCTAGTTTCTTTCTGATCAATTGGAATTACAACTTAGGTGTTTTTCCACCCAGAAGGTGTTTGATAAAATGCTTGAATGAACTGATGTTTGATAAAATACTTACCACAACAGTTGCGAGCGCAGCGAGAAAACATCCAAGACGAACATCAGAATCCACTCGGTATGGAAGACCAACCACAGGTTCAAGACCCTCCTGTGAGGAGGCCCCGTTTGATAGGAGCCGGAGATGCCCCTAACACTCATACCAACAGACAAGGCATTGTCCCTCCTACGGTCCAGAACAACAATTTCGAGATCAAGAGCAGCTTGATCGCCATGGTGCAGAACAACAAGTTTSATGGACTACCTATGGAGGACCCTCTTGATCATCTGGATGAGTTCGATAGGCTCTGCAGCCTTACCAAGATCAATGGGGTCAGTGAAGATGGTTTCAAGCTAAGGCTTTTTCCCTCTCTCTAGGTGACGTAACCCATCACGGAAAGACTCTACCCCATGGATCCATCACCTCATGGGACGACTGTAAGAAAGCCTTCCTGGCCAAATTCTTCTCCAACGCCAGGACAGCACGCTTGAGGAATGAAATTTCTGGATTCACTCAGAAGGACGGTGAAAGTTTCAGTGAATGCTGGGATCGCTTCAAGGGCTACACTACTCAATGTCCTCACCACGGTTTCAGTAAGGAGTCCCTCCTTAGCACTCTCTACAGAGGCGTTCTCCCGAAGGTCCGCATGCTTCTCGATACCGCCAGTACTGGTAACTTCCTCAACCAAGATGTTGATGCTGGATGGGCACTTGTGGAGAATCTAGCCCAATCTGATGGTAACTACACTGCTGAGTATGATAGGAGTGTCCGGCCAAGTATTGGTCCAGATGATCAAACTCGGGCCATCAAGGCCTTGACTGCTAAGTTAGATCAACTACTACAGCAGAAGAAACAAGTCCACTTTGCTTCTGAGGATACAGTCTTCCAGGTTCAAGATGGGGAGGATGATAGTCTAGAGGAGGTCAGCTATGTGCAGTAATCGGGTCATAACAAAGGTTTTATCAATTACAAGAACAACCCGAATCTGTCCTACMGGAGTACCAATGTTGCTAACCCTCAAGATCAAGTCTACCCACTTCAGCAACAACCTCAGTCCAAGCCTTTCATTCCCTACAATCCGCAGCAGAACTTTGCCCCTAAACCGCCTTTTCAGAGTCATCACCAACACCAGGGAACCCCATGTCCACCACCCGGTTTTCCGTCTCACCACGCTCAGTCTTCTATCGCTCCAGATCAACAGACAAACGCCTTGCTGCAGCAACTCCTACAGGGTCAAGCAGCTGGTGCACTTGACACAGCCAAGAAGTTTGGTGAACTTAAAACCCAGATGGACTACACCTACAATGATCTTAACAGCAAGTTTAAGTCTCTGCAGTCCAAGATTCGTTCCATCGAGGGCAAGACAGCTTCATCCTCTAACACTTCCCAACTCCCAGGTAAAGTGGTCCAGAACCCTAAGGACTACGCTCACATTAATGCCATCACTTTGTGGAGTGGGAAAGAGTTACCTGAGAGGGAAGGATCTCCTGCAATCACTGCGGACAGTGAGGATCAAGACGGCGAGGATTTGGTTCCCAAAAACGACCAAGACAAGAGTCCCACGCCTGTTGGAGCACCCCAACTGGTTTTGAATACCTATGTTAGAGATTTGCATACCTAGCCTAAGGGATTAGTTGTCTAGGGTGTTTATCGACAATATTGAACTGATTCGTATTGCCTGCTAGGGTAGATTTCGCCAAGGGATTGGGTCTGGAACTAGTATAGTTTGAGGTTACTTACCACGAGGACTTAACTGGTTTTGATGTTTGATGTCTAGGGAATGCTTGATTGAGTTTTGTTAAACCACTCGAATAAAGGCAAGAGGACACACGAGCGATTACCCCCATCCTTAGAACTTCTCTTGCACTGTTGAATTTGCGCTAGTCCTATACGCTCTTTACCCCCATATGCTATTTCTTATTGCGCTTCTCGCTTAGTTCTCAGTCCTATACGGTATCTGTTTTAGTGTCCATTCTCGCTTTTTGTCAGGTTGCTAGACCCCAATACGCTATTTCGGCTGGCTTGACTCAATTGCTTGACGCATCCTTTTGGTTAATATCTTCACCCTTATGGATTGACACCTTACTACTACGACGAAAACTTGGTCTAGTA
Organism: Boechera stricta; assembly: GCA_018361395.1. Classification (NCBI taxonomy): domain Eukaryota; kingdom Viridiplantae; phylum Streptophyta; class Magnoliopsida; order Brassicales; family Brassicaceae; genus Boechera; species Boechera stricta. The sequence continues at coordinate 7,845,972 of CM031541.1, forward strand.
AGGAATTGACTTATATCAATTTGGCGCCGTTGCCATTTGGGTGTTGTTTGTTACAATTAGGATTTCAAAATATTCTAGATCAAGTTCTTTTACAGTTCTTAAACTTCTTACTGTCTTTGCATTTTCAGGTACACATCCACTGCGAAACCAGATCGAAGGAAGTCAGAACCTCCTCCGCTCGCAATATTGACGAGGTTACCACGATTGCGGCGCGAAACATCAAGGCGAACATCAGAATCACTCGGTATGGAAGACCAACCCAGGTTCAAGACCCTCTGTGAGGAGGCCCGTTTGATAGGAGCCGGAGACTTGCACTAAGTACCAACGACAAGGCATTGTCCTCCTGCGGTCCAGAAACGACAATTTCGAGATCGAAGGCAGCTTGATCGCCATGGTCTGAACAACAAGTTTGATGGACTACCTATGGAGGACCCTCTTGATCATGGATGAGTTCGATAGGCTCGGCTGACCTTACGAGATCAATGGGGTCAGTGAAGATGGTTTCTAAGGCTCTTTCCTTATACAGGTGAGGCCCATCACTGGGAAAAGACTACCCATGGATCCATCACCTGTGAGACGCGTAAGAAAGCCTTCCTGGCCAAATTCTTCTCAACGCGGGGCCACGTTTGAGGAATGAAATTTCTGGATTCACTCAGAAGGGCGGTGAAAATTTCAGTGAATGCTGGGATCGCTTCAGAGTACACTACTCAATGTCTCACCACGGTTTCAGTAAGAGTCCTCAGCACTCTCTCTGAGCGTTCTCGAAGGTCCGCATGGTTCTCGATACCGATCTTGGTAAATTCCTCGCGATGTTGATCTTTGGATGGGCACTTGTGGAGAATCTAGCTTGATAATGTAGTACACTGCTGAGTATGATAGAGTGTCCGGCCAAGTATTGGTCAGATGATCAAACTGGGCCATCGAAGGCCTTGACTAAGTTAGATCAACTACTACGGAGGAAACAAGTCCACTTTGCTTACGAGGATCTGTCTTCAGGTTCAAGATGGGGAGGATGATAGTCTAGAGGAGGTCAGCTATATGCAGAATCAGGTCAGTCTGACAAAGGTTTTATCAATTACAAGAACAACCCGAATCTGTCCTGAGAGTACCAATGTTGCTAACCCTCAAGATCAAGTCTACCCACTTCAGACAACCTCAGTCCAAGCCTTTCATTCCCTCTGATCCACAGCAGAACTTTGCCCTAAACACCTTTTCAGAGTCATCACCAACACCGAGGGAACCCCATGTCCACCACCCGGTTTTTGCTCTCACCGCGCTCGGTCTTCTATCGCTCAGGATCAACAGACAAACGCCTTGCTGCGGCAACTCCTAGGGTCAAGCAGCTGGTGCACTTGACACAGCGAAAGTTTGGTGAACTTAAAACCCAGATGGACTACACCTATGATCTTAACAGCAAGTTTGAGACTCTGTAGTCAAGATTCGTTCCATCGAGGGCAAGGCGCCGTCTCACAACAACACTGACTCCCAGGTAAAGTGGTCCAGAACCCTAAGGACTAAGCTCACATTAATGCCATCACTTTGCGAGTGGAAGAGTTACCTGAGAGGAAGGATCTCTGCATCACTGCGGACAGTGAGGATCGAGGCCGAGGATTTGGTTCCCAGCGACCCGAAAAGTCCCTGCTTTGGAGCACTGAACTTGACAGAATGGTCAAGGCAGTCTACCTCCTGCACTAAATCTGATTTCAGAGGAAAGAAGGTACCATATGTCCTCACCACAAGCCCAAATGCTTTCCCCGAGGTTTAAGAAGGACTTAATGGAGAAAGCATCAAATCTTTGATAAGCATATCAAGGAAAATTTGAGATCGGGTTGCCTCTCATTGATGCCTTCTCCATGGTACTGATCAAGTTTTTGAAGGATGCAGTAGTTGAGAAAGACAAGAGGTTCAGGGTATGGTTGTCTATCGGAGGAGTGCAGCGCCATCATTGAAGAAGAGTCGTCGAAGTTAGAGGCCGGGTTCTTTCACTTTACCGTCTTTCTGCAGGTCCCCTAGTTTTCAAGAAATCTCTCTGTGATCTTGGGCATCTATCAGTCTTATGCTCGGTTGCAAGGAAGCTAGGATTCAGCAACTATAAGTCTGCAACATCTCTTTGGTGCTTTGAGCCAGATCATGGACTCCTTATGGTATCTTGCTTGAATCTCCCTCGATGGTTGAGTACGGTGGAGATACTATAGATTTTATAGTTCTTGAAATGGATGAAGAACCAAGAGATCCTGATTCTGGGCAGACTTTCCTATCTACAGCGGTGTAGTCATTGATGTCAGAAAGGGAAGATCGATCTCAATCTTAGGAATGATCTCAAGATGACATTTGATGTCGAGAGACCATGAGCGGAAATAGAAGGACAGTCTTACATGTTGAGTAATGGACAAGCTTGCTGATGAGCAGGAGCTTAATCAAGATGATCACCTTGACGGCCTTAACCAAGAGTGGTAAGGATGGGTATTTGCATAAAGACCTTGGGTATGAGAATTTTATCACGCGAAGATTACGGAAGAGTTGAGCGGGTTTGAGGAGCTGATAGGCAGCGAAAATTCATGCTTCGAGGACACTGCTCGACCAGCGGACTCGAGCTACCATATCATCACCGACTTCGAGTATCGCTCGACCAGCAGACCAAAGGCAGACGCTCTGCGCGGGCAGTAGTCGGAGCTGCAGCGCTGGGCCTAGCCTCTTCCTACGAAGTGCGTCTTTCCTTGGACCAAACTCTACTGAATCATTGTAAATGACATGCTGATATATCATGGATTTTATCCGTTTTAGCCATGATATAAGTCGTTTATCGTCTTTCTAGTGCTTTTTCTGTCATTTTAGAGTCTTTTCGAGGTTTTAGCGTTTGGGCGAAATGGAGATTTTGGAGACATTTGGTGCCTTTTTGGAGCAAAGAAGAAATGCAGCGTTTTGAAGCTTTAGCATCGATCGACACCATCATGGTATCGTCGATACCAAGCCTCAGCGAGAAGAGATTTTCAAGCCCATGAAGCATCTTTCCTTATTCTGAAAGCCCGTTCGTGTTTTTAGACTATTTAAGCAAACTCTTAGTCTTTAGGTTAAGGGATTTTACTTTTCACTATTATTCTTGAGCGACTTGACTTTTCAGAGCTTTTGTGAGGGAGACGGATCGAAGACTTTTTCATCATAGAAGATCGAACCCTTGTTTTTATTCTTTTGTTTAATTTCATGATTATTCAGTTATGTTATTTGTTTCATCATCGTATAGTAGTGCTCATTTTAGGTTTAGGGTTTTCTCATATGGATTTCTCGATTTATGATAATTGATTTGTTAGGGTTCAAAATCTGAATAGTTCTTCACCATAGGTTGTTCTCAAAGCTATTTCTAACGATCACTTAGAATATAGAACTGATTAATCGATTAGCGACGATGCGATTGTGTCTGATAAAACCTAGGGTGAAGCGATTGGATTATCTGCAAAGAGATTTGGTTTAATCGAATTGTGAACATATCAAACTTGAATTGATTGCTGGTTTACTGTGTAGGATTTGCAAAGAGATTTGGAATTTTAGACTTTAGACTTAGTTAGTTTTTAGCGACGGTTGGTTAACTATACTTTCGTGTTTGAGTTCAAAAGCGCTTAATTGAATTGAACCTTAATTGATTAATTGTTATTTATTTGATTTCTGAGAGTTACCCAGCCTAATCCTTCCCTGAATTAAAACAATAAGTATTTGATCACTATTTTACTGTTTAACTGTGATTTCTTGCTTAATCCACCTAATTATTTATTGTGTGAATTTTCTTGAGTTCTTGTGTTGACCTGATATACTGCAGCAACTGCTTTAGTACTTTTAGGGTATTAATTTGAGCATATCAAATTTAGCGCCGTTGGGGACTCAAAATTCACCTTTAGAATAGTTGTCAATTTTGTCTAAGTTAGTAAATCGATTATCGATCTCCATTGGTATCGTCGACCTGACGTCTGTTTTAATTTTGTTACTTTTCTTTCTTTTGATTTTCAGGTGTATGCATCAGCGTACCACCAAGAGAGCGAAGACACCACGATCGTCTACTCCTCAGAAGCGAGCTTGAGCAGCGAGTCGAAAAGCAGGAAAAGAACTGATTGAGATGGATCTTCCAGGTTTGGTGCATGATGAGGAAGGTGGACATACTACCACAACCCCAAGCTGTTGCTGAGCGGACACTTGGCGATTACACCGACCGGATCAATTGTGCGTGTAGTGATCCGTATTCCTACTTTCAGAGGAATGACTTTGAGTGAAACTTACTCTTGTTGGACAGCACCCTTCACGGTCTCTCTCATGAGCACCTTGCTGGATCACATCGAGAAATTCGGGGACTTGGTCACCGGTAGAAGTGGATGATACCACAGGAATACCTCTTTTTATGAAATCTTTCCATACTTCTTGGTGGAGAGGCAGACTTCTTGAAGAGCATACCTCCCCGGATCTCTCACCTTGGAGCGAGAGCATTCTGAACAATTTCTGAAGATGCGAGATCGGAAGAGCTCGGGAACAAGATCTCTCAATTTTCTCAGGGTCAGCAAGCCTGAGGCTGCTTGGAGTGCGATTCGAATCTACCGGAGAGGCGTATCACGGGTTCGATCGAGTTCGGCTGCTTGGGATCTTTACGGAGGATTGATTGGCGGTATCGAGGACTGGATTACGCAAATGCAGGGAACTTCAGAGGTTCCAACCGTCTTTGTGAAGCTGATTGAGAACTTAGCGTCATGCACTTAGAATGCTGATTTTGGCGGGAAAAGGCTCGTATGTTGTGCAGCGGTTCGCAATTCTTTGAGGTGAGGAGAGCGAGATGGACACGATGCACAACCTCTTAGTGGGAAAAGGCGAAGAAGGCTGTACATTTTGCTGAGGAAGTAGAGAACATTGAAGATGAGGCGAGAGAGGATGTTAGCTACATTGGTGTTACGGTTTTCAGGGTCAGCGATTTGGTTACAACAACAACGAAGCTTCAACAACAATCAGCAAGGTGGTTACAAGTCTGGAGGTAACCAATCTGGTTTTGGTGCCACTCATGCAAACCACTTGCGGTGATTTTACTCGCCAATACATTCAGCACCATTCTCCGAGGTCAGTAAGACGGAGATCCTCTTGGAACAAATTCTGCAGGGACAAGAAAAGATGACTGTGGATTTCAATAGAAAGCTGGATAATTTATACACTGATCTGAATGGGAGAATCGCTCTCGAAATCCATCGAGAAGATGCTGGAAAATCAAATAGCTCGGACATCGCGCTGTCAAGGGAAAGATAGTTCAACCACAGCATGGACATGTCAATGCAATCACCTCGAGCTAGAGAAGAGGATTTTGAGCTGAGATGACTATGTCGTATCCGGTAATAGTATCGACCGATACCCACCTGGTATCGATCGATACTTCCCAACTGCGTAGATTCGAAGGTTGCTGAAGATGGAGATAAGAATTCTGAGATTCCACAGTATCGCGACACCCCTGTGTCGATCGACACCAACTGCGATGATACAAACTCCAGTATCGATCGACACTCATCTGGTATCGGTCGATACCCCGCAGCTGAATCATAACTGAGAAAGGACAGAGATGGTTGAAGAAAGGGTCAAGCGAAGTTGCCTATCCTATTATTCCCAAGCTGACAAGAGAGGAGTGGGAGGCTGCTAGAAGCAAGTTTTGTCAAAAAAATGGTTGCAGGACCTCCGTTCTGATACACCACCACGCTGAGACAGTTGACAAGAGGGAAGACCGGGAAATTCTCAGTTCCATGCTCCATCTCAGAGTAAACTTGAGTCTCTCGTTGACTCAGGGTCTAGTGTCGGCAAGAGCGTTGCAGAGAGAGATTGAAAGCTGATATGAGATCTCCTAACACGCTTCTCACATACGGATTCTTCTCCTCACTTTCTGATTTTGATTTACTGTTAAAATAGGAGATTGTCTGATTCCTACTGATTTTCAGGTTGTGGAGATGAGCCAAGGATCCAGGTGCCCTTGATTTTGGGAAGACCATTTATGGCTACTGTTGGCGCGATCATGGACACGCCTAATAAGAGAATCTCTTTCTCTTGCATTGGCGGAGGCGTCTACGATGCCATTCCTTACGGAGGAGCACCAGACATGTCTCGTGCATCACCATTACCTCGGCGAGACTCGATGATCGATCGCTCGATGAGTCTTATGATGAACCAAAAGTTGCGATGTTTCAAATGAACCCCACACCCAAGAGTTGTGGAAGACCAAGGCAGCAAAGAGGAAGGCGACGAGAAGTTCAACGGTGCTGCTAATTTCACTTTGATTCCTCAGAAGTGTGATGGAGATTCGATCGAATATAAGGTGAAGTGCAAGGAACCTCGAAACCTTTCTCTAAGGTTAGAGTTCTCATTCTGGAGATGAAAGAGAAAGAGAGGATATGATGAGCAAAACTTTGAAAGCTGGAGATGTCTGTTGTGGAGCTTATCTCGGGTGAGTCCTCCACCTTGTCTGATATCTTAGTCAAAGTCAAGCTCGTGACATTAAACAAGCGCTTAGTGGGAGGCAACCCAGGTAAGTCTATAAATATGAGTTTTTGTTTTTTGTGTTTTGTTGTGTCTTGAATCAGGTCGGAAGAAGGATGGTCGTTTTTGTTCGTGTCGATCGACACCACCTTGGTATCGATCGACACCTTGGTACGTCGACACCACATAGGTATCGATCGACACCACGCTCTATGAACACCTCTTGTTCTTGACCTATTTCGTTTTGTCCTTTGATTTCGGGCTTGATAAACAGGGGACAGTGTTGTTTAAGTCTGGGGAGGTAGTTACTGACATTGTGTTCATTTTTGTTTTCTAAAAAAAAAAAAAATAAAATAAAATGTTTTTTGAGTCAAAACAACTTAAAGTTTTCTGGAGTGTGCTTGGCTTTGTTGTCCTGATTTTGCTTTTGAGTGACCGCTGTTACAGGATTAGTTTCAGTTCGACTAATGAAAAATCCAATGGATAACCAGCCAGCCAGAATTCATGGATTGTCTCCAACAAGTTTTCATCACAAGTTTTAGCCAAATTTTGCACTTCATCAATAAGGTAAATGTCCAAAGAGCTTGATTCATCATTCATTACCTAGCTAAGGAACTATTGTATGAAAGAAATGGTAGATCTCCCCGTGATAAGTCTTGGATACATTGAGAGGGTAGAAGCAGGAATTCGGTAGCTAACTATCAATACTCGTCTCGAACCTTGATTTGTATATGCAGTTAAAGAATCAATAAGAACTGGATACATTGAGAGGGTAAGAACAGAATCGGTAGCTAACACTATCAATACTCGCGTCTCGAACCTTGATTTGTATATGCGTTAAAAAAAAAAATCAATAAGAACTGGTTGTGAAATAAGTCTGGGGAGTTAAATACCAAGAAAAGTTGAATGAATTGTTCCTTAGCTATGGTATTGTATGACCAAAGAATCTAGAAAGTTCGTGGACATTGATTTTAGCGATGAAATAGCGATGATAAGCTTGGATGAACACTTAGCGGGGTCATGAGTGAAGTGGAGCTGGGAATTCCGATGGAGAAGTACATGGAGGTTAGATCAGGCAACAGTGGGCGCTTGGGAAGAGGGATCATTACAGCGATTCGATGGTCGGGATCTCTAGGTTTTTCAAACCTCTTTCTCTCACTTAGTTTTCTGTTTTGCTTGAGGCAGCAAAGGCTAAGTCTGGGGAGTTGATATATCATGGATTTTACCCAGCCATGATATAAGTCGTTTTATCGAGTCTTTCTTGTCTTTTCTATCATTTTAGAGTCTTTTCAGTTTGGAGATTTTGGAGACATTTGGAGCCTTTTGGAGCAAACCGAAGAAAGTACCGTTTTGAAGCTTTAGCATCGTCGACACCATCCGGTATCGATCGATACCGGCAATCAACGCGCGAAGAGATTTTCAGGAAGCCATAAGAAGCCCAATACTTTCCCTTATTTACAAAAGCCCAGCTCGTGTTTTTAGACTATTTAAGCAAACTCTTAGTCTTTAGGTTAAGGGATTTTACTTTCACTATTATTCTTGAGCCACTTGACTTTTGAGCTTTTGTGAGGGAGCGGATCCAAGACTTGTTCATCATAGAAGATCCCGAACCCTTGTTTTATTCTTTTGTTTAATTTCATGATTTATTCAGTTATGTTATTTGTTTCATCATCATGCGAGTAGTCTCATTTTAGGTTCAGGGTTTTCTCATATGGATTTCTCTGATTTATGATAATTGATTTGTTAGGGTTCAAAATCTGAATAGTTCTTCACCATAGGTTGTTCTCAAAGCTATTTCTAACCTGATCACTTAGAATATAGAACCTGATTAATCGATTAGGCACGGCATTACAATTGAGTAATCTGATAAAACCTAGGGTGAGCAATTGGATTATCTGCAAAGAGATTTGGTTTAATCGAATTGTGAACATATCAAACTTGAATTGATTGCTGGTTTACTGTGTAGGATTTGCAAAGAGATTTGGAATTTTAGACTTTAGACTTAGTTAGTTTCTAGCGACGTTGGTTAACTATACTTTCGTGTTTGAGTTCAAGGCAGCAATTGAATTGAACCTTAATTGATTAATTGTTATTTATCATTGATTTCTGAGAGTTACCCTGAGCCTAATCCTTCCTGAATTGAATTAAAACAATCGTATTTCGATCACCTACTGTTTAGCTGTGATTTGCTTGCTTAATCTCACTAATTATTTATTGTGTGAATTTTCTTGAGTTCTTGTGTTCGACCCCTGATATACTGCAGCAACTGCTTTAGTACTTTTAGGGTATTAATTTGAGCATATCACATGCTGAATGATGATGAGTTGAATTTACTGTTGATTGAGTTGAGGAAGTATAGGAAGGCAATAGATACTCTCTTGATGATATAAAGGGAATTTCACTAGCTTGTGCACTCATAGAATCCATCTGGAAAATGAATCATATGCTAGTATTGAACCCCAGAGGAGATTGAATCTAATTTAAAAGAAGTCATAAAAGGAAATTCTAAGTTGCTAGGCAAATCATATACCCCATATCTGATAGTACTTGATTTCACCTCGCATTGTGTACCTAAGAAGTGAGGTACTGTGGTTAGAATGATAAGGATGAATTGATACCACTAACTATCACTGGCCATAGAATGTATCGATTACAGGAAGTTAAATGTCTGCATCTGTGAAAGATCATTTTCCATTGCCATTTATCGATCGATGCTGCATGCATTTGCTAATCATCCATATTATCGCTTTAGATGGATATAAGTGGTTTCTTTTCAAATTCCTATTCATCCCAATGATCAAGAGAAAACTACATTCACTTGTCCATATGGAACATTTGCATATAGGAGAATGCCTTTCGGTCTGCACGACCTACTTCTTTCAGATGCATGACTTCTATATTCTGATTTAATGAGAGACTGCTTGAGGTATTCATGGATGAGTTTTCCGTGTATGGCTCTTCTTTCTCCTCCTGTCTTTTGAACCTTTGCAGGGTACTCACTAGGTGTGAAGAGACGAATCTGGTTCGAACTGGGAAAAGTGCCACTTTATGGTCAAGGAAGGGATCGTCTTGGGCACAAAATTTCTGAGAAAGGTATAGAGGTAGACAAGGCCAAGGTGGACGGATGATGCATGCAACCACCCAAGAATGTCGGATATCAGAAGCTTATTGGGGCATGCTGGGTTTTACGTAAGGTTCATCAAGGACTTCTCAAGGATAGCCAGACCAGAAGGCGTTATGCAAGGAGCAAGAGTTTACTGATAAGCAAAGCTTTCCAGCTCATCAAGGAAGCCTTGGTCACTGCTCCGATACCAAGCACCAAACTGGGACCATCCATTTGAGATCATGTGATGCATCTGACTATGCTAGGGGTGACTGGGCCAAAGGATTGAGAAAAGCTACACGTGATCTACTATGCAAGCAAGACGCTTGATGATGCTCAAGGAAGATACGCTACTACGAAGGAGTCTGTGGTTTTGCTTTTGAGAAATTTAAGCTATCTGGTTAGGTCTAAGGTGATAGTCTATACTGATCATGCACTAAGACATATCTATGCTAAGAAGGATACTAAGCCAAGATCGCTCGATGGATACTCTTCTTCAAGAGTTTGACATGGAAATTGTTGATAAGAAGGGAATAGAGAATGGTGTGGCTGATCACTTGTCAAGGATGAGGATAGATGACCCAGCACCTGGATGACACCATGCCTGACGAGAGACTTTTAGATGCTGTTTCGTGATAGGAGTGAAGGACATACCTGGTATTCGATCTAGCTAATTTCCTTGCATGTGGTGAGTTACCGATGATCTTGACGCCTACGTAAAAAGAAGTTTCGAGAGATGTCAAGCACTACTCGGGACGAACCTTTCCTATACAAGAGAGGTACAGATGGTCTGCTCAGAGGTGCATACACAAGACGAGGTTCAGGGTGCTTGAGCACCGTCATGGGTCTGCATGGAGGACACTTTGCTACGCTCAAGACTGCTCGTAAGGTACGCAAGCGGGTCTATGGTGGCCTACAATGTTCGAGATGCTCAAACCTTCATCACCAAGTGTGATCCTTGCCAGAGAATGGGAAACATCAAGGAATGAAAGATGCCAGTAACCCAATTTGAAGTGGAGGTGTTTGACGCTTGGGGATTGATTTTATGGGTCCTTTCAACCCACCATCTTCTGGGAACAGCTACATCTTGGTAGCTGATTATGTCTCAAGTGGGTCAGCCATAGCTTGCTCCTAGCAATGATGCAAAGGTAGTTCAAGATGTTCAAGAGCATCATTTTTCCAGATTTGTGCCAAGAGTCGTTATCGTGATGGGGGTCTCTTCATCAACAAGCTCTTTGAGAATCTTCAAGCATGGTAAAGCACAAGGTGGCTACACCATATCACCCCAGACTGGTCAAGCAGAGGTGTCCAACAAGCATCAAAGCCATCCTGGCTGTAGTGGGCGTTTAAGAGATTGGTCTCGCTAAGCTGGATGAAACCCTCATGTACAGACAAAGATTCAAGACTCCTATAGGCTAACGCCATTCCAGCTCCTTTACGGCAAGGCTTGTCACCTACCTGAAGTTGAGTATAAGGCGCATGGGCAACGAAACTTCTGAATTGGATATCAAGTCTGCCCAGGAAAAGAGAGTATTGGACTCGCATGAGCAAGAGATCAGGCTGGATGCTATGAGAGTTCTAAGATCTACAAAGAAATAACCAAAGCCTTCCATGACAAGAGAATCTGCACAAGGAGTCAAGGCTGATCAAGTTCTTTTCAATTCTCGACTCAAGCTCAAGCTTCCTGAAAGCCAAGTCCGATGGTCCGACGCTTTCGTCAAGGAAGTTTCACCCACGAGCGATCACCTTATTGGAAAGGGAGGAAACGAATTCACATGAATAGAGGCTCAAACCCTATCTAAATTGATACCATCATTCCGTAGGAACTTCGATTCCCTTTGCCTTCCATCGCCTCGAACAAAACAGAAGTCAAGCTTTAGAGACTTTAAACAAGCTCACTGGGAGGAAATCCCATGTCTATCTCTCGTACATATTTCTTTTGCTTTAGTTTTTAAACGCCAAATAAGTGTGTGCTAAGCTTACATTTTGTCTGATCAGGATTTCGTGCATGAGAGTGGATCATAAACCTTAGAGGGAATTTTCAAATTCAAAATTTTGACATGTGGACGAGTCGAGAGGTGTCATGGTCAATCTGAGCTCACATGGTCGAGTGGGAAGTGTGGGCAGGCGTGTCCTTGGCCGAGTCAACTCACTGGTGCTGTCAACGTTTCCCACGCACTCGACCACACACGTCTTCAAGCTCGACCCACACACGCTCCTCCTTGTCCTTTGCCCCTCCCACTTGTCTACAAGCCAAACTTCGATTCAAAAGGTGTCGGAGACGACTCGATCCACACTCCTTCAACCGCGTTTGCTCGAGCCCACACGCTAGAATCCAAGGATGTCAGCTCGAGTCTCACCAGAGGAGCCCACACGCTTTCAACACGCTCCCCCGATAAATAGAACTCGACTCCATACTTTACTCACACCTCAAACACTCTCACTTACTCTCTCTTTCATTCCAGAATTCTAAATTTTTCTTCTGCTCTTANNTTCAAATCCCCCTACACCCAAGAAAACCATCGCACTCGGGAGAATTCTCGACAGGAGCGGTCTTTCGGTGAACCAAGACATCATGCACCCGAGACGGAACCACCACGAGCCTCCTCCTTCGAACCAAGGCAGCCAAGGCAGTTTCAACACGCGAGGAAGAGACGCCAAGCAGGAGGAGCATCTGGCTCACGCATTCGCTCGAGCAAGGACGAGAGACACTGAGCATCCTGGCTCACGCACCCCGACCACTACCAGTCGAGTCGACATACTCACCATAATCACCAAGGTACTGATCCTTTCTCAGATATATTAGATGCATCGCTTTTTATTGTTTTCTGTTACCTTTTTTAGCCTTTCTTTCCAAATTTTTTATTACACTGAGGTGCGTAATTTAAGTTTGGGGGAAGGGTTAAGGTCTGTATTGATGTGTTTTCTCTGTTCTTATTTTGATTTTGTGCATTCTTGAGTCTGCATGCATATATGGCATAGAAAAACAAAAAAAAAAATTTTGAAAATTTTCGAAAATGATTTCACAAAAACAGAGTGTTCATTTAGTTGCATTTACATTTTAGGATCGAGTCTAGATTGTTTCATACAGGGCTGTTGCATATGCATAGGGGATGATGATGATTTAAAACCTTGTAAACTTGCTGATTCAACTGCATGACTTCAATACCCTCGTTTCTAGTTGTTCAATGCCTTGATGTTGAGCTTGAAGTAAGACCGAACCATGTTCTGAATGCACAACTAGATCGAGTCTTAGCTGAAGCATGCTGCGATTTTCTGTCATTCCCCATCTATTTAAACCTGAATTTGACTTATAATTATCATGTCTAGGCATAGAATTTGAACTCATGGATACTGTATACATACTTGGATTCCCTTTCATCTGTTTATACCACTCTTTGCCAATCCAAGTAGCTGATTCTCATTGTTAGATCAGTTTTACCATGCCCTTACCCTAGCCTCCTTTCAAGCCACGCTATTACTTTAGTGAGTGTGTGAGGCCTATTTCCGAATGAGCTTGGTAGAAAGTGTTAGGTTTGAGCCGACAAGGATAGAATCTCATGTAAGTTCTGGTTTGCAATTTTCAAATCAGATAGGATTAGGTGGGATCTTGATCGTTGGGTATTGAGGTTAGTTCTGTGGATAGAAAAGAATGAGAAAAACTTGGAAAAAGAAAAGAAAAGGGTAAGAGTTCTTAGGAGGGAAATGATCTGAATGTTTGAGTATCTAGCAAAGGATTGGGGATGTGCATAGAAAAGAAAAGAAAAGGCGAGAAAAAGTCTGAAAAAAAAACACAAAAACGCCTAAGCTAAGTTAAGAAAAGAACCCCAATCCGCTAGATGTATATGTGTATAACCCCTCCTAGAACCAAAAACAAAAAGAAAAGATGAAACTGATCCAGGATATCAAAAGAAAAAAAAAAAGGGGTGAAGGGTAGAATTAGGATGTGTCGATATGCTCAATTAATACCCTAAAATCTTATTCTACTTGATATATCGAGTCGAACACAAGAACTCGAAAATTCACACAATAAATAATTTAGTGAGGATTAAACTAAGCAAATCACGGTTGAAACGTAAAATAGAGAGCAATACGATTGGTTGATTTAATCAATTCGGGAAGAAGAGGCTCATAACTCTCGGGGAAATCAATGATAAATAATCAATTAGGTTCAATTGATTAGCGCCGTTCTTGAACTCAAACAGAAAGTATATTTAACTTAGTCGTTGCGAAGCTAACTAAGTCTAAAATCTAAAATTCCAAATCTCTTTGCAAATCTACCAGATAAACCAGCAATCGATTCAAGTTTGATATGTTTCGATTAAACCAAATCTCTTTGCAGATAATCGATTGCTCACCTAGGTTTTATCAGATTACTCAATTGCTGTCTTTAATCGATTAATCTAGGTTCTATATTCTAAGTGATCGAGGTTAGAAATAGCTTTGAGAAACGACACATGGTGAAGAACTATTCAGATTTTGAACCCTAACAAATCAATCATCATAAATCGAGAAATCCATATGAGAAACTCTAAAATGAGACTACTCGGACATGATAGATGAAACAAATAACATAACTGAATAGATCATGAAAAATTAAACAAAGAATAAAACAAGGGTTGAGATCTTCTATGATGAACAAAGTCTTGATCCGTCTCTCACAAAAGTTCTCAATCATGAATGGCTCAGAATAATAGTAAAGTAAAGTCTCCCTAACTAAAGACTAAGAGTTTGCTTAAATAGGTCTAAAAACACGGGCTTCTTTGTAAATAAGGGAAAGTATTGGGCTTCTTTTGGCGAAATTCTCGTCCTTGGATATCTATCTCGCGTCGTCGGTGTCGATCGATACGGGATGGTGTCGTCGATACTCACTTCAAACGTCGGTATCGATCGATACGGGATGGTGTCGATCGATACTCAGGCTTAAACGGTACTTTCTTCGGTTTGCTCCAAAAGGCTCCAAATGTCTCCAAAATCTCCAATTTCGTCCCAAACGTCTAAAACCTGAAAAACTCAAATGATAGAAAAAGCACTAGAAAGACTCGATAAAGCGACTTATATCATGGCTAAAAACGGGTAAAATCCATGATATATCAACTCCCCCAGACTTAGCCTTTTGCTTGCCCTCAAGCAWAACAGAAAACTAAGTGAGAGAAAGAGGTTTGAAAAACCTTGAGATCTGATCTGACCGAAATCGCTGTAATGATCCCTCTTCCCAAGCGCCTGTTGCGATCAGCTTCGATCTAACCTCCATGTACTTCTCCCGAATTCCCAGCTTCCACAGACTACTCATGACCCGCTAAGTGTTCATCCAAGCTTATCATCGCCAGTTTCATCGCTAAAATCAATGTCCACGAACTTTCTAGATTCTTTGGTCATACAATACCATAGCCGAACAATTCATTCAATTTTTCTTGGTATTTAACTCCCAGACTTATTTCACAACCAGTTCTTATTGATTTTTTTTTTTTTTTARCTGCATATACAAATCAAGGTTCGAGGCAGAGTATTGATAGTGTTAGCTACAATTCGTTACCCTCTCAATGTATCCAGTTCTTATTGATTCTCTTTTTTTTTTTTACTGCATATACAAATCAAGGTTCGAGGCAGTATTGATAGTGTTAGCTACGAATTCGGTTCTTACCCTCTCAATGTATCCAGACTTATCACGGGGAGATCTACCATTTCTTTCATACTGCAATAGTTCCAGCTGGTAATGAATGATGAATCAAGCTCTTTGGACATTTTATTGATGAAGTGCAAAATTTGGCTAAAACTTGTGATGAAAACTTGTTGGAGACAATCCATGAATTCTGGCTGGTTTATCCCTGGATTTTTCATTAGTCGAACTGAAACTAATCTATAACAGTGGTCACTCAAAAGCAAAATCAGAACAACAAAGCCAGCACTCAGAAAACTCTAAGTTGTTTTGACTCAAAAACATTTTTTTTTTTTTTTTTTTAAAACAAAATGAACACATGTCAGTAACTACCTCCCAGACTTAAACAACACTGTCCCAGTGTTCAAGCCAGAGAAGGTGAAAGAAATCAAAGGACAAAAGCGAAATAGGTCAAGAACAAGAGGTGTACTAGGCGTGGTGTCGATCGATACCAAGGTGGTGTCGATCGATCTAAAACGACCATCTTCTTCCGACCTGATTCGCAAGACACAACAAAACACAAAAACTCATATTTATAGACTTACAGTG
The DNA here is from genome assembly GCA_018361395.1 of Boechera stricta. Classification (NCBI taxonomy): domain Eukaryota; kingdom Viridiplantae; phylum Streptophyta; class Magnoliopsida; order Brassicales; family Brassicaceae; genus Boechera; species Boechera stricta. Next base: position 7,861,766 of record CM031541.1, read on the forward strand.
GGTTGCCTCCCACTAGCGCTTGTTTAATGTCACGAGCTTGACTTTGGCTAAGTTATCGTCAGGACAAGGTGGAGGACTCACTCCGAGATAAGCTCCACAACCAGACATCTCAGCTTCAAAGTTTTGCTCATCATATCTCTTCTTTCTCTTTCATCTCCAGAACTCTAGAGAAGGTTTAGGTGCTTGCACACCTTATATTCGATCGAATCTCCATCACACTTCGAGGATCAAAGTGAAAGTAGCACGTTGATCTTCTTGCTCGTCGCCTTCCTCTTTGTTGCCTTGGTCTTCTCCACAACTTTCTTGGGGTGTTGAGGGTCATTTGAAACATCTGCGACTTTTGGTTCATCATAAGACTCATCGAGCGATCGATCATCAGTCTCACGATGGTGATGCACGAGACATGTCATGGGTGCTCCTCCGAGGAGAATGACATCGTAGAAACGTCTCCGTCAATGCAAGAAGAGATTCTCTTCTTATGCGTGTCCATGATCGCGCCAACAGTGCCATAAATGGTCTTCCCAAATCAACCACCTGGATCCTTGGCTCATCTCCATAACCTGAAAATCAGTAGGAATCGACAATCTCCTATTTTAACAGGTAAATCAAGAATTGTAGCGTAAGGAGTGAGCTAGAAGAATCAGCGTATGTGAGCGTGTTAGGAGATCTCATATCAGCTTTCAATCTCTGCAATCGCCCGACATGGCGTTGACACTAGACCCGAGTCAACGAGGACTCCTTGAAGTTCTCTAGAGATGGAGCATGGAACTGAAAATTTCCTGGTCTTCCCTTTTGTCAACTGTCTCAGCGGTTGGTGTATCAGCAACGGAGGTCCTGAACCATTTTTTTGACAAAACTTGCTTCTAGCAGCCTCCACTCCTCTCTGTCAGCTTGGGAATAATAGGATAGGGCAACTTGACTGAACCCTTTCTTTGAGGTTCAACATTTTGGGGTGTCGTCGTATCGATCGATCGGGGTGTCGATCGATACCCTGGGATTTTCAGCATCCCACTCGTCATCTCCAGCAAGATCGACGGGATTTTCAGCTATTGGAGTCTGCTTAACTCCTGAATTTACCACTTTTCCACTTCTTAGACTTATGGCGTTGATGTGAGCTCTTGGATCTTCAGTCTTCCCTGGAAGAAACCCCTCTTGTCTTCTCACAGCAGCTGCGGTCTGAGCAATTTGAGTCTCGAGTTTCTTCTGCGACAGATTCAATGCCTCGAGCTTTGGTTTGTATACCCGTTCCTCAACCATCTCTGTCCTTTTCTCAGTTATTGATTCAGCCTGCGAAGGGTATCGACCGATACCAGATGAGTGTCGATCGATACTGGAGTTTTGTATCGTCTCTGCAGGTTGGTGTCGATCGATACCAGGCAGGTATCGGTCGATACTAGTATTACTGAATACGAACACAGTCATCTCAGGCTCAAAATCCTCTTCTCTAGCGCTCGAGGTGATTGCATTGACATGTCCATGCTGTGGTTGAACYATCTTTCCCTTGACAGCTGCTGATGTCTGAGCTATTTGATTTTCCAGCATCTTCTGATGGATTTCGAGAGCGTCGATTCTCCCATTCAGATCAGTGTATAAATTATCCAGCTTTCTATTGAAATCCACAGTCATCTTTTCTTGTCCCTGCAGAATTTGTTCCAAGAGGATCTCCGTCTTACTCTCTGTAGACCTCGGAGAATGCGGTTGGTAAGCTGAATTACCGTATTGGCGAGTAAAGTCATTGCTCTGAAGTGGTTTTTGGGCGAATTGAGTGGCACCAAAACCAGATTGGTTACCTCCAGACTTGTAACCACCTTGCTGATTGTTGTTGAAGCTTTGGTTGTTGTTGTAACCAAATCGCTGACCCTGAAAACCAGAACCACCAATGTAGTTAACATCCTCTGCCTCATCTTCAATGTTCCTACTTCCTCAGCAAAATGTACAGCCTTCTTCGTCTTTCCCACTAAGAGGTTGTGCATCGTGTCCAGCTTCGCCTGAACCTCAGCAATCTGCGAACCGTCAGCAACACTAGCGAGCCGTTTTCGCTCGAAATCAGCATTCTTGGTGCTATTGCTAGACGCCAAGTTCTCAATCAGCTTCACAGCATCGGTTGGAATCCTAGTGTTGAAGTTCCCGTTGCTTGCAGAATCCAGTGCCATCTGATACCGCCAATCAATCCCTCTGTAAAAGATCCCGAGCAGCTGAACTTGACTGAAACCGTGATGCGGACAGTCTCTCTGGTAGGATCTGAATCGCACCCAAGCAGCCTTGAGTGCTTCTGTTGGRCCCTGAGAAAATTGAGAGATCTTGTTCCTGAGCTCCTCCGATCTCGCATCGTCATAGAAATTGTTCAGGAATGCGTTCTTGGTCTCGTTCCAAGTAGCGAGAGATCCGGGAGGTAGCTGCTTCAGCCAGTAAGCTGCCTCTCCACCAAGAGAGTATGGAAAGAGCTTACAAAAGAGGTATTCATGTGGYACTCCATTGTACTTKATACTGGTGACCAAGTCCTCGAATTTCGATGTGATCCATTGGGTGCTCATGAGAGACCGGTGAAGGGTGCTGTCAACAAGAGTGAAGTAAGCAGGCTTCAGCTCAAAGTCATTCCTCGGAAAGTTGGAATACGGATCATGCGATTGGCATAGAATTGATCCGGTCGGTTGTAATGCCATGCGTCAGCAACAGCTTGGGGTTGTTGTGGAGGAGGTATTTGTTCACCTTCCTCATCATGCACCAAACCTTGTGGAAGATCCATCTCAACTGTAGTTCTTTTCTTTGTCCGATTTGTGCGTTCAAGCTCTGCTAGCTCTGTGAGGGAGAGATTGATCAGTGGTGTGTCCTTCTTTCTCCTGGTAGCACGCTGATGCATACGAAAATCAAAGGCGAGAAGATAAGTAAGCAAAATTCAAAACAGGCGTTGTGTCGATCGATACCAATGGAGTATCGATCGATACTGACAACGAACAACAAAATCGACAACTAAAATTCTAATGGTGAATTTTTAGAGTCCCCGACGGCGAAATTTGATATGCTCAAATTAATACCCTAAAATGATACTAAAGCAGTTCTTTGCATATCGAAGTCGAACACAAGAACTCAAGAAAATTCACACATAAATAATTTAGTGAGGATTAAGCTAAGCAAATCACGTTGACAGTAAAATAGGAGAGAAATGATTGGTTGATTTAATCAATTCAGGGAAGAACTAGGCTCAGGTAACTCTCAGGAAATCAATGATAAATAACAATTAATCAATTAAGGTTCGATTCAATTAAGCGTTCTTGAACTCAAACACGAAAGGTATAGTTAACTTAATGTCGTTGCGTAACTAAGTCTAAAATCAAAATTCCAAATCTCTTTGCCAAATCTACACAGGTAAACCAGCATCAATTCAAGTTTGATATGTTCTGATTCGATTAAACCAAATCTCTTTGAGATAATCAATTGCTCACCTTAGGTTTAATCAGTTACTCCATTACTTTGTCGCTGTCGATTCAGGTTACATACAAGTGATCGGGTTAGAAATAGCTTTGAGAACAACCTATGGTGAAGAACTATTCAGATTTTGAACCTAACAAATCAATCATCATAAATCGAGAGAAATCCATATGAGAAAACCTAAACCTAAAATGAGGCTACTCAGACATGATAGATGAAACAAATAACATAACTGAATAGATAGAATGAAATTAAATATAACAAAGAATAGAAACAAGGGTTCGGGATCTTCTCTATGATGAACAAAGTCTTGGAATCGTCTCCCTCACAAAGTTCTCAAATCTCAATGGTGGCTCCAGGAATAATAGTAAAAGTAAGTCTCCCCTTAACCTAAAGACTAGAGTTTGCTTAAATAGGTCTAAAGCACGAGCTGGGCTTCTTTGTAAATAAGGGAAAGTATTGGGCTTCTTTTGGCGAAATTCTCGTCCTTGGATATCTATCTCAGCGTCGATTTCGGTATCGTCGACACCGGGATGGTGTCGATCGATACTCTTCAAACCGTTGGTATTGATCGATACCGGGATGGTGTCGATCGATACTCAGAAACTGCATACTTTCTTGGTTTGCTCAAAATCGAATGTCTCCAAATCTCCAATTTCGTCCCAAGCGTGCTAAAACCTGAAAAGACTCTAAAATGATAGAAAAAGCACTAGAAAGACTCGATAAAAGCGACTTATATCATGGCTAAAACGGGTAAAATCCATGATATATCGCATGCAGGTTTTTAGACTGGATAAGCACGCTTGTGTAGGATCGGGTAGATGGGAGTCTATCTCTTGTAGTGCATAGTCGTTCTTACCTTTAAGATTCCACTAAAGCTCATTCCGCTTCATTGACTGCATCTGCCCTTCAAACGCCAATACCATCGAAGGGACCATTTTTCTCTTGACCTTAAGCCAAATGAGTTCATTGAATATGTTTAGCTTGATTCATGGTTTCTCGCTCTAATGAATGTTAAGGGAATGATAAATGAATGCATGACTACCGGGCTGATTGAACTTGTGCTGCAAGAATATGGCTAACGTTTTAAGTAGACCTCATAAACTTTGCATTCTGTAGAATTAGTAACTTGACATTGAGGTCATCCGTCATCTCTAAAGTTTTGGCTCGAGTCCCCACTTTCAACCCTCTTCTCCATTCTCATTCCTTTGTTTCGGCTGAAAGGCAAAGACTAAGTTGGGAGTTGATATGTTTGCATTTTGCATCGCTTAGCCTGCATAAATCATACTTGACGTGTTATTCACCTGCTCTTGTTATTTATTCGAAGTTTTGCATACTTAGAGTGTTTTGCATTAGTCCGCATACATCCTGCATATTTGGCTTACATGTACTTTCTGTGATTTCGAGGTTAAGCTGTCGGGACATGCTGCTCGAGTCCATACAGCAGTTGTGATCGAGTCCGCAGCAAGTAGCGGTGTCCGGGACATGCTGATCGAGTCCATGCAGATACCCACGCATGATCGAGTCCGGGAGCAGAGCGAGAAGCTCAGCTCAGTACCCATGCTCGGCGCATGATCAAGCAGAGACAAAAGGTGGCGCTCTTGAAGTTTCAAAACCCAGCTCGAGCCCCCGCAATCGAAAGTGGACTACTCAAGCTCATCTCAGAAAAATGCAGTCTTGATTTCGTCTGTTGTTAAAGACTCGACCAAGACTTCAAGAGTTTGACCTTATCCGCACATTTTTACTATTTTGCGCATGACGTTTTAGGGCTTTTAAGACTTAGTATAAATACCTAATGTTGGGTTAAGACTAAGGGGACTACGTTTATCTCTAATATTTCGAGTTTTTCCTTGTGTTCTTCTCTGTTCTTAGTTTCCAGAACTTGTAATTTGATTTCTACTTGTTATTTGAGTTTGTTCCTTCGCTCTCATCATTATCTCTATCTATTTTTATCATCTATGCAAGTTTTCATGATTTCTGGGTTTGTGTTCTTGATGTTCTTCATCAGTTTTGAGTAGTCATTAGGGTTCTTGAGGATGGGATAGATTAGGTATAGAATCTTGGTCTTTCAGGTGGTTTAAGTGTGATCGTTTGATTTCCTTCTAAATCGTTCTTAATGCTAGTTTCTTTCTCGATCAATTGGAATTAGAACTTAGGTGTTTTTCCACCCAGAAGGTGTTTGATAAAATGCTTGAATGAACTGATGTTAGAGATTTGCATACCTAGCCTAAGGGATTAATTGTCTAGGTGTTTATCGACAATATGAACGATTCGTATCTGCTAGTAGATTTCGCCAAGGATTGGGTCCGAACTAGTCTAGTTTGAGGTTACATACCACGGAGTGGACTTAACTGGTTTTGATGTTTGATGTCTAGGGAATAGCTTGATTGAGTTTTGTTAAACCACTTGAATAGGCTAAGAGGACACACCGAGTCGACCCCATCCTAGGAACTTCTCTGTATTTGAATTTGCTGCTAGTCCTATACGCTCTTTACCCCCATATGCTGTTATTGCTTGGTTTCTAGTTTTAGTCCTATACGGTATCTGTTTAGTGTCCATTCTCAGTTTTTCAGGTTGCTAGACCAATACGCTATTTGTGGCTTGACTTGAATTGCTGATCGCATCCTTTTTGGTTAATATCTTCACCCTTATGGATTGACACCTTACTACTACGACGAAAACTTGGGCTAGTAAGGAATTGACTTATATCAACTTCTATGATGAGGAGCCTGACTATGAATCTGATGGCGGTCCTGGCTTCATAACCTTCACATGCAGAGGTCGATCCTATGCTCTCACCATCAAGGAAATTGGTACTCTATATGGTTTTTCTGAAGGAGATGAACCCGTTCAAGATATTGACCACGAGGAGCTTCAGCAACTATGGTCAACCATTGGAGACACTAAACCTTTCTCCTCTTCTAGAAGCAAGAGTTCTAAGATCGAAGCCTGCCTCGAGATATCTCCACAAGACCATAGAAGCACTATGTTTAAGAAAGGTGACGGAAGGAATGAAGGAGAATGAAGATGTTGGACTTGTGCTTACTACCACTGGGCTATACAAGAGGTGGGCTGCAGATGAGGGGTGATAGGGCATGCAAACCTCACTTTTGTTCTTCTGGAACAATTCCTCCACTACAAGGAATGGGCAATGAGGATGCCTAAGATGGAATCTGGGGGTGAGCTATGCATTGGGGATATAGTTACTCCCATTCTTGTTGCCTGTGATGTGGAGCTAATTTCGGAGCCTTATCCACCAAAATGGATAGATGTGGATGCCTTGAGAAGGTGCAGAATCCTAGACCACACAACACCTCCAGATGAGCACTTATACAAGTTCATGCATCCGACCGTTGGAGAAACCAAGCGCCTTCCTTGCACAGATTTGACTAAATAACGGCGTAACATAGATTTCGATCCTCCTCTTGATAGACTCTACAATCCAGATGAGAAGATCATGCAGCAAGACATGGGTTCAGGCGATCATGTGCTTGAGGGAGGGATGATCGAAAGGTATTCATTTGAGGAGTACAGTCTTAAGCCCACACATAGCCCCGCCTCCAAAGACACAAGAGGATTGGTCTCTACGTATGGAACAAGTTCCGTGGCAAGACTATTGCGCACTTGGCATTGTGAAGGATCTGAAAGACTAAATGAAGGAAGTCAAAGACAGCTTTGACTTCAAACAAAGTTCACCGCCTACATCTAAGAAGCTCATCTTGCCAAAGAGAGTTCTGGTGGGATGCGGCTCGTTTCGGGAGGCACCAAGGCCTCCTGCACCTGCAATGGAACCACCAAGAGCCTCCTCTTTCGAGCCAAGGCAGTTTCAACAATATGCAAGGCAGAAGAAGAGACGCTCAACAAGCGGAGCGTCTGGCTCGAGCGGACAGCTCGACCACGGAGGTCGAGCCAGACACCTACACTCGCCTGACTCGAGCCCCCAACTCGAGCACACCCAGCTCGAGTCAACCTATACGCATGAGAGCATGGAGGACTCGATCTCCTCCTTCTTCTCCAAGCCTTGAGGTACCTGTTCCATCCATTCTTGTATATATTAGTTGCATCATTTTCCTGTTTTCTGTTGTTTCTTAATCTTTCTTTCCAAATTTTTATTACACAAGAGACTGTGTAATTTAAGTTTGGGGGGAAAGGTTAAGATTTGTTTAATGTGTTTTTCTTTTCTTATTTTTGATTTAGGCATTTCGAGTCTGCATCATGGCATAGAAAACCAAAAAATTGAAAATTTTGAAAAATCTTTAAAAACAAAGTGTTCATGTAGTATTACATCTGCATATTAGATAGAGTCTATTGTATTCATATGTTGCATATGCAAGGGATTATGATGATTTAAACCTTGTAAACTTGCTGATTCAACTGTATGCTTTCAGTCCTCGCTTCTAATTGTTTAATGCCTTATTGAGCATGAAGTAAGATGAACCATGCTCGAATTCACAACTGACTAAGTCTTAACTGAAGCATGCTGTGATTTTCTGTCATTCCTTATCTATTTGAACCTGAATTTGACTTGTAATTATCATGTCTATGCATTGAATCGAACTCATGGATACCATATACATACTGATTCTCTTTCATCCTGTTTATACCACTCTTTGCTAATCCAAGTATGATTCTCATTGTTAACAGTTTTACCATACCTTTAACCTAGCCTCTTTCAAGCCCTTACATTGATTTGTTGTGTGTGTGAGGCCTTTTCTGGAATAGCTTGGTAGAACGCAGAGGCCAGGAAACAGGATAGATTCTCATGTAGTTCTGTTTGCTTGAATCGATAGACTAGGTGGAATCTGTATCATGGGGAAATAGGTTGGTTCTGTGGATAAAAAAGAATGAAAAACTTGGAAAAGGATAAAAGAAAAGGATAAGAGTCCTTGAGGGAATGGTCTGAATGTTTAAGTATCTAGTAAAGGATGAGGGATGTGCATAAAAGAAAAGAAAAAGCAGGGAAGTCAAGAGTCTAAAATATAAAAACGCCTTTAAGCTAAAAGAAAAACCCCAATCCGCTAGATGTATATGTATATAACCCTCCTGGAACCAAAAACAAAAAAAAGAAAAGATAACAATCAAGAAATCAAAAGGGAAGCCTAAGTCAAGTGTAATTAGGGATTTACTGGGTTTGCATCTTGTTAACACTTGTAGGACGGTAGATGGGAGCCTATTCTCAGATGTATAGGTTGGTTATTACCTTTAGCATTATACTAAGGCTCATTCCTTTTCATTGAGATATCCTTGTTCGAGATGACAAAACCATACCGAAGGGACCAACTTTGTCTCTCGACCTTTACTAAATAAACGAGTTCATTGAATGTGCATAGCTTCATTCATTTCTCGTTTAAATGAATGTTGGAATGATAGATTTGAATGCATGTCAGGTTTAGACTTGATTGAACTGTCTGTGAAGAGTATGGCTAACGCTTAAGTAGAGTTCATAAACTTTGCATTCTAATTGGACTGACATTGAGGTCATCTGTTACAACCGCAAGTTTGGGTCTCGAGTCCCCACTTTCAACCCTCTTTTCCACTCTTATTCTTTGTTTGCTTGAGGGCAAGCAAAGACTAAGTTTGGGGAGTTGATATGTTTGCATTTTGCATAGTTTTAGCTTGCATAATTCATACATTTAATTCGTTATTTAACCCGTTTGTCATTTATTTCTAGTTTTGCATTAGAGTTTGCATACATCTTGCATATCGCTTGTTATGTACTTTCAGATTTTGGAAGAAGTCGACTCGGCCGCTCAGACATCTGACTCGAGCACGTATGATAGAATGAAAGAGACAGGTGAGAAGCGGCTCGAGCACCATGCTCGAGCCGAGGGGTCGAGTTGAGGCAAGGCGGCGTCTTGGAGATTTTTGGCCGAGCTCGAGCACACCTACTCGAGCCCCATGATCGAGCCTAACATAAAAGAAGTCTTGAATTTTTCAAGTCTTACTGAGCCCATACGGTCGAAGAGTCGAGCTCAACACATAAAAATGCATCTTGATTTATTTCAAGCACATCACTGACCAAGACATGGTCGAGCTGGACCTTATCCTGCACGTTTTACCATTTTTCCCATGCATGCTTTAGGTTTTTAAGACTTAGATATAAATACCTAATGTGGGATTAAGACTTCTAAGTTCGCTTGACCTAATTTCGAGTTTTCTATCTGTTCTTCATTGTTCTTCCGTTCTTGATTTCTAGACTTTGTAATTTGATTTCTACTTGTTATTTTCAGTTGATTTCTTCTATTCTATCATTTTCTATCTCTTCTCTTTATCTATGCAAGTTTTTATGATTTATGGTTTGTGTTTTAATGCTCATCATGAGTTCTGAGTATATTAGGTTCTTGAGGATGGGATGATTAGTGGAATCTTAGTCTCTTAGGTGGTTTAAGAGATTGTTTAATTTCCTTCTAAATCGTGTTCTTAATGCTAATTTTTCTCTCGATCAATCGAGATTAGAACTTAGGTGTTTTTCCACCCAAGGTGTTTGATAAAATGCTTGACTGAACTGATGTTAGAGATTTGCATACCAGCATAAAGGATTAGTGTCTAGGTGTTTATGTACTATGAACTGAATCTTATTGCCTCGCTAGTAGATTTCAAGGGATTGGGTCCGAACTGGTCTTGAGGTTACTTATCAAGTGGACTTAACTGGTTGTGATGTTTGATGTCTAGGGAATAGCTTGAATGAGTTTTGTTAGACCACCGGTAGGCAAGAGGACACACTAAGTCGATTACCTCATCCTTAGAAACTTCTCAGATTGATTGAATTCTAGCTCCCATACGCTCGATATCGCCTGCTTCGTTAGTTTCTGCTAGTCCTAGATTGTATGTATTTTAACTTCTATTTTCAGTTTCTGTCTAGGTTGCTAGAGTCCTTTACCCTATTTGCTTGGCTTGACTTGAATGGCTTGATCTCATCCTTTTTGGTTAATATCTTCACCCTTATGGATTGACACCTTACTACACTACAACGAAACTTTGGTCTAGTAAGAAATTGACCTATACCAGTATCAAGCCTTGTACTAATTGGTTTAGGCCCTATTTCTCATTTAAGTTACCCTAATTTGTAAGCCTATATAAGGCAAGACTCATTTCTTTAATTAACTAAGCAATCATTTACAATTAAACCTAAGGTTTACCACTTTATGTCTCTTCTAATCTATTGAGGTGGCTCTAGATTAGGGTTCTTCCTAAGAGTGATTAAGTGTTTCTCTTACTCAAAGGAACTAGGCTGTTGATAGCGTCGTATTTTACATGTTTTTATGCATGATAATATGTTAGTTTTAGGCTTTATAACTGACATTTAGTATAATTTTAGTGTGTTTGCTTGTGTTTATGTGTTTCTAGGTACTTGGAGCTAAAAGTGGATGTTTAGAGTGTTTCTGGAGCTTGCTAGAACCAATGGGAGAGTTGACACCACCAATTGAATCATGCACATTCGGAGAAGGATTTCAGGAAACCGAAGAGCACCAATATCGACCCCAGAATTGACCTGTAGGGGTTGATATGGAGTCCGAAGGATTTCCAGTGAATACTTTCAGAGGATACATCGACCAGTCAAGCCCAAGAGATTCACATCGACCAACCAATCAAGGTCGATTCTGATGTCCAAGAAAGTTGGGAAATTTCCTACGTGACAAGACATGATTCGGGCAACTTATCATCTCGAGTTTTAAGCTTCCAGAAACAAGATAAAGACGAAATGGAATATTCTAAGAATCCCTAAGACTATATAATCACTTTTAATCTCACTAGAAAACACAACAGGGAATAGACAACTTTGAATAAAGAACTTTTGTAGCCACCACTTCTAAAAACCCTAATAAAGAGTTCCTTCTTTTTACTTCTTTTCTTCTGTTTTAGAGTAGATCTTTTAGACCACTAGGGTGGTGGTCGATGATGGGATCTATTTTTAGGGTTTAATATATGTTTGATTGTTCTTAATCGATCTAGCTACCTTTTTATGCATCTTAATGCTAAGTATTCTCTTATGGGAGATGCGTAAGTGTACAACTGAATCCAGTAGGTGTGGTTGTACTATTAGAGATTCCTGAGCCACGAGAGTGGGTAGAGATCTCAGATCTGCATAGTTGGGAGTATTAGCTATGGTCGAGTTTGTTATTTGATTGAGTAGCTCTATGCTTATATAGCCCTGGTCAAGTTAGGTAAAGATCTCAGGAGGACTTCACCACGAGAGTGGGATTGACTCTAGAAATAGATCTATCATTTACTTTGTGTCTTAGGCACGTTTTTACCAATACTGACCCTATTGGATCGCCTGGAGGTGTGACAACCCTTGCGATGTGTCTATCACTCATGAAAGTATTCGATGATGGGATTGTATGAAATGCATGTTCATTCACCACGAGAGTGGGTTTCAATACAGAGACTAGCATACCACGAGAGTGGACTAGCAAGACATGGAAAATCCCTAGAATGACGAACACAAATTATTTAGATAAAACATAAACTCTAGATCTAGATTCCCAGAATTAAGACTATCACCCAATCCTCTGTAAATATTAGGTTAGGTTTTATTTAATGTTTTAGTTTATTTATTTTATGCACGTTAGATTAGGAACCAACCCCCATTTCTCTGTTTTGCTTAGATTAGATTTAGACTTGTACTCTCTGTGTGTTATTTTCAGTCCCTATGGATTGACCCCATAATTACTACAACTGCATGATTGTGCACTTGCGGTCTTATGGGTTAAACTCTCGAGAATATCTTATGGGTAGACTTGGGTGAAACCTGAGAACGGGATAATCAAAAAAAAATCCCTGCATAGCTGTATCAAAGGACTCACACATTCTTTGTGGTTTGCCTCTCACGCCATCACACCGAATCCATCTCTTCATCGCTTATCCACGGTTGAAATCTTCACCGTTGAGAGCTCCTCCGCCTTGCTCAGCCTCCTTGAGTCTCACCGAGGTCAGGCTCAGTTCCTTTTTGTTCCAGGGGTCTCAGCTCAGCCATTGTTCACCCCTCCACCCGTGAACCGAGTAGAAGCCTTCCGCTGGGTCATCACATCGTCCATCCGCCTCTTTGCCAAACTCAAGCTTGAAGCTTGTCGTAATCTTTGTACGAAGCTACTGAGGATGTACCACTTTCCATCTTTAAGCACTCAAATATTAAAGTCATGATGGTGTTAAGCTTCTGCACAAAACGCTTATCAAAAGAACCCAAGCCATGAAAGCTCATCTCATCAGAATGTGCACTTGGAACTACCCAACTCCTTATAGCTTTCACCTTGCTTTTATCCACTGAACCTTCATCACCAAAAATGCCATATTTCTCATATACCTCCCTTAGGTGATGTTTCTCCACGTTCTTATGATACACCAAAATATCTTCAGTGTAAACTACCACAAACTTTCCAACAAAGTTGTGTAGTTTCTGATTCTTCAGCCTCTTAAAATTACTTGGTGTATTAGACAAACCAAATATCATAACAAGCCATTCAAACAGTTCACTCTTTGTCTTGAATGTTGTCTTCCACTCATCAGCTTTCTTCATTTCTTTAAATCCAAAATCCAGGAAATTCCTTTCTTGCATTTGATTTCAGAAACTCCAAGATCAAAACTTTGGCACACTTCTCTGGCTTCTCAAAGTAATCTCCAAAAATAAAATTCACTTCTTCTGATTTCTTTGGATTAGAAAGTAATCTCATATCAGAACCAGGATTTTCCAACTTCTAACAATTATACAACCACCTGTGCCTTGAGTCCATTGCATCTTGAAACTCACAATCATATGGATCTGTCAACAGCTTCTTATCCCCATAGTCTACTTCTTCCAACAACTCAAAATCCAAAATATAAGGATCAGGTGTAGGAAATAAGGTATACCTTTTTGATTGTGCAAATGCTTCATCATCACCATTTTCGACAAAATATTAAGTCTCAACATCTTTTGATACTTCCTCTTGAATTATGCACTCAGACTGAATAATCTGCTCCTGCTGCACTTCTTCAACCATATGAACTAAATGTGAATCATCTTGAATTTCCAACAATTCTCCTTTAGCAGGCTGCTCTAAATGCTCCTTGTACAAATAAGAAACAACTTCTTTTTCCTTTGAAATTATGTATCCATCATCCAGAGTTGTCTTCATCTTTTTGTTAGAACACTCATTAGCATAATGACTCATGCCTTTGCAATTGAAAAACACTTAACATCACGAGTTCTGGTTTCATCCTCTTTAGCTTTACCTTTGTTATCAGTAGACAATGGTGTTTCAGATTTTTGGTTCACTTCTCGATAGCTTCCTTTTCCATAACTTGTCTTTTTGATAAGTGATTCGAGTTCCTCTTCAATCTCTTAAATCTTTTCAAAATCTGGAAAACCCACTTTGATGTCTCCTTCACTACGATGCTTCTGCTGTACTCCTTTCTTTCTCTCATGTTCCATAACCCCATAATCAAAATCTGAACGATGAGAAAAATGTCCACCTCTAGAAGATGAATGATCATCATCTACTCTTTTTCTCCTCAGCAGCTCACGGTTATAATGACTAGGAATGTATCTCTTCCGCAAAATGGCCTTCATTTTTGTCCATGACTCTACAGGATATTCGCCATTACGCCTTCGTGATTTAACTAGCTGATCCTACCAGCTGAGAGCATAGTCACAAAACGCTGCAGCAGCAACTCTTACTTTGTTGATCTCTGTGTAGTGTTGAACCTTGAAAACGAGTTCAATCTTCTTTTCCCATTCTAAATATGCATCAGGATCATTTTTCCCATGGAATGGTGGAATTTTAAGCTTGAGACTTCCAAGATTATCTTGCAAACGATCGCTGTCTTCTCTTGCATGTCTATGGTGCCTTCTATGACTGTTTCGTGTTGAAAGCTCTTGGCGAAAGACATTTAGCTTGGTGTCTAAAATATTGGACATAGCTTCAATCAGAAGTTTATTGTTGCGGTTGTGACTGGTTTGTTCATCTTCATCTTCTGATTCAGCCATGTTTCCCTGAGAATCAAACACACAAATCACCAGTAACAAGCCCTTGGAAAGTGATTAAACTCTAAAATATATCCAAAATCGTTTTTAGAAGATGAATAGTCAATTTTGTGCAAAAGTTCATAAAAACGATTTGATCCAGTATCCAGAATTCCAACAAGTGTAACTAGAGTAAAACAACATAGAACAAAATGATTCAAAAACCAAATCAATAGTTTAGACACTGAACGAAGTGATCTGTATGATAGTTTCAAGTTTCGGCAAAGAGAACAGATCAAAAATCGATTTAGAAGGTGAAAGGTCAATTTTCAGAAATCTGTTCGCAAAAACGAGTTCTCAACAGATCCAGAATTCAAACATGTATAACTAGCGGAATACGACCTTGAATAAGTTGATTCAACAGCGAAACTGAAAGATGAGACTCTAAATGACAAGATACGATTGGTTTTAAACGATTTCGACGAACAAAACGAGAACGAGAACACTTAACTTCTAGGCGCAGCTCTGATACCACTTGATACGCCCTTGATCGTCACTTAGAAGTAAGTATTAATAGATGAACGAAGATGGAGATGTATGAGCATATATGGAGATGAAACGATGGATAGGCTTTGCTGGGAAGCAAAGTGGTGGATTGAATGGTCACACAGAGGTTACGGAAAGGCCTTTTATATTCCATTGATCTTACTTTGGATATGACACACCAAAGGAAGAACTGGATTTCTTGTGGATATTACACACCAGTAAGAGATGAGACTAATCTAAAAGAGTTTTTGATAAAAGATACTCTGAATTATTTAGAAGCTGAAAACAAAATTTTAAAGGGAAAAGGACCTTTTGAACACAATAAAGGTTGTCTTGGAAACATAATGCATGAAAACAGAAAATACAAAGCAATAATGATAAATTTTGAAATCTGAATCTCTCCTCCTCTCCCAAAAACGTGGCTGATATTATTGATGGGCTTTGAGCTTCTATTTGGGCCGAATGTGATCCAAAGATATAGGATATAATCATGCTAAAGGATTTAAACAAATAGACATACAAGTGATCATCTTATGTCTCATTAAAAACCTTGAGAGAAAAACCCAGTTTGGGACAAAAACTCATCAAGGGAAAAAGAGTAATAAGATAATCACTTTTCCCATTCATTTAAATCAGTTAGCTTGGATCAACATTAGCGTACCTTCATAATTGTTGTTCAGGTCACAAGGAGTCTCTATTTGATTCAGAATTCCTCCAATGGCTTTGTTAAAGAGTTTGGCTCTACATCGAGTCATTAGACCAGCCGGAATGACAAGCACATCCTCTGCTTCAAGCTGCAGGTTCAAGCTGCTTCTCAGGTTCAACCTGCTCCATTCCATGATCCATGTTCCTTGTGCCGTGTAGGATCATATCATCCTCCCCCAATTCAAAAGGATTTGACCTCAAATTTGCTTCATCTACAATATAAAGAACTAGATCATAAATAATGAAGGTTGAGCTCACTTTGTACTTACCTTGAAGATCAAATTGGTGTGCATCAGGAGGCTCTTTTTTGATCCGTAGAGTTTTGATTGCATATTTCCATGTTTCCACATCAGGAGGCTCCTCTTTGATCAGTAGAATTTTGATTGCACATTTCCATGACTTCTGCTTGCTTTTCTTAGATATGGGCTCTCCATTATCTGCATAAAGATAAAACAAGTTAGAATCACATACGATTAATGAGTTCAAGTACTTACCTCGTGTATGCGTGTGGCTGGGATTAGAATGGTAGTTCGCTCTCAGTTTTTTTATGGCCTTAAGATTTGCAACTGGTGGTTCTTCTTTGATCTGAATATTGTCATCAACACTCTTATCATCTTTGGTGACAATTCCATTCAGCTTATGTGTCGTATCTTCATGGCTTTGGTTTTGGTTTAGAAACTCCTTTGTCATCAAAGCTTCTTCTTGATCTGTGATGGTCTCCTTGGTACCTGAATTTTTCTCAACGCCTTTGGCACTAGAAAAGTGTACTAAAACAGTCATTGAATCACTAAAATTAAGATAGCAAGTTTTAGTTTTGATCAAAGCATTAGGACGTTGATATTGACCAAGAGCAGCTCCTATTCCATCTCTACTAGCTTCAAGTTCCACTTCAAGCACTTGATCAACAATTACGATTGCAACTGTTTGGTAATTGTTGATTTTACGAATTTATATGCAGAGACGATGGATAGATTTGGTAGTCTACCAGACGAGGTTCTTCGACATATCTTTTCTTTCCTTACAACAAAGCAAGCTGCTTTGACATCGGTTCTTTCAAAGAGGTGGCTCAATTTGTGGACATTTGTCCCTAATCTTGACATTGACTCGGAGTGAATTATATGTGATGAGCTTGAGGTGTTTCTTCCTACTTACCACCACGGAGAGTGACTAGGAGCTTCTCCAAAGGCTATGAGAAGGAGGTGGCTCAATTTGTGGACATTTTTCCCTAATCTTGACATTGATGACTTTGTCTTTCTTTATCCTGAAGAGGGTAAGCGAGAAAGGGATGATATTTTGCAATGCTTCATGGATTTTGTTGATAAAGTTTTGGCTTTGCAGAGTGATTCTCCTATAGAGAATTTCTCACTCAAGTGTAAAGATGGTATTGATTTAGACCGTGTGAATGGTTGGATATGTAATGTCATGCGGCGTTGTGTTTTACACCTTGAACTTTTCCTCGATTTTTTGACGTACGATGACCCCGAATATTTGTATTATATTCCGGAAGAGTTGTTCGAGAGCAAAACACTAGTGGAACTGAAATTAAGAAGTGAAAAAGGTGTTGATTGGTGGTGGCGTGGAGGCACAACACTTTCTTACCAATGCTTAAAACTCTTGACATTGACTCTGAGTGATGAGCTTGAGATGTTTCTTCCTTCTTTCCTTGTGCTTGAGGAATTATATTTAGTGAATATGGAGTGGCCTGGGAATGAAACTGCATCAAGTGCAAGCCTTAGGAAGCTAACTATCTATGCAACTGGTTTTGATACTCCAAATATGTTCTACCTTGAGTTTTCTAATTTTGTTGTGGCTGACTATCCAAAAGTTAACTTGCCGAATTTAGTTGAGGCTCAACTCAAACTTATGGTAACTGAAAACCAAATCAAGCTTATACAAGCGCCAAATGATGAAGATGATGATTTTCTGCGCCTTATAAATGTGTGGAAGCTTATAAGTGGCATAAGAAATGTTCAGAAACTTTTTTTTACTGTCGATGCTCTCGAGGTCAGTTTGTGTTATAACTATCTTTTGCAGTATTTGTTTCATCAGTCTCATCTACGCTAAGTTCGCTGAAATATTTGGAAACAGATGTTGCAGCTGGGTAATGTTAAGTTGGGATTTGTCTTGTTTCAGGTGCTTTCTCTATGCTGTGAATCGTTGTCGGTGTTCAACAAACTCAAATTTTTATGTATTAAGAGTGACAAAGAACGGGGATGGCAAGCAATACCGGTTCTCTTAAGGAACTATCCTCAATTAGAAACTCTAGTCCTTGAGGTGTAAACACAACTCATTTGTCAAACATTTTACAAAGATGTAGTTCAAACTTTTCTTATAATTTATTTTCTACTTCCAGTATCTCTTACATTATGTGACTGATAAATGTGGGGATGCTTGTAACTGCATTTTTCGGGAGGAAAAAGGTTTCTCGCTCTCATCTTGTCCAGTGAAGAATATGAAGATTACAGGGTTTAGAGGAACAATTAAAGAGATGGATATGATAATGCATTTCTTGGTGTATTTCCCATCTTTGAAGGAGATGAAGATATATGTCGAAGAGAATGATCCTACACATTTCGAAGTCCCTGGAAAGCTTAAACTTGTCACGTGGATGTTGACGCTCTACGACGAGTCCTTTGTTTGTGATGCCAAGTTCTTGGTGTCCACTGAGTTGTATAAGAAATGGCCTGCGGAATGAAGTCTTCAGGGAAGAAATCTTTCTCATTGTTTGGTAAAAGTTGAATAATCCAAGAAACAAGTTTTTCATAATTAATGTGTGGAAACGATTTAAACAATAAAGCAATAACGAGATAATTAACGAGGTATCGGTCGATTCTTTCAAACCCAACCACTAATCCTCGGCTGTAAAAATAGTTTATTAGATATCTTCAAAAAGACAAGAAAATAAAACTCGCATCTATTTTATACATGAACTAAGATATCACGAGTAAAAACATTAGCTCGTCTCAAATTTTTACTGTATCAAACAGTTCTTATGTTATATTTTTAAACTATCGTATTGTAATATTTTCTATAATTTTTTCATAAAAATAGCCAAAACTTTTCGTAAGTTTTCAACATTTGAATATACATTATTCTCAGTTCGATAGTCTTATAGCTAAGCTGTTAAAATACAACAGTTGAGATCATTAATCACAAATTTAAATTTACGTATATTGTTTATATAAGTGAACTCATCTATAATCTTTGTTATTTATCGTCAAAAAAGGTTTTTTAAAATATGAAATTTTCAAATCCAAAACTATAAAATTTATTACTTCCAATACATTAATTTTATTTATATCAAATTGTCTCAACTCATATATTAATCCAACATTAATTAATATCATTAATATAATATTGTATATTAAATTGTCTCAACTTATATCAAATCCAAAACTACAAAATTTATAACATCCAAAACATTAATTTTATTTATATCAAATTTTAAAATTAAAATATTAAATTACAAATAAATTAATATTACTAAAATTAATAAAATATCATAGTCTCAATGTTATTAATTTATTAAAGTTTTACTGTAGTTACTAATCAAATTAATGGTTAAATTTTCCTAATCACCACAGGGAAAAGGATAATAATCACCACATTGAAAAAAAAGTAGACTTTTATTTAACACTACTTTGAAGACTTGCAAACTTTTCTATAGGTCAAGAAGTCTAACGGCACGACTCTTACCGAACTCTCCCAATCGACCCCTAAATTGGGTTACGGTTTCAATTTCGAATAGAAAAATCCCAGGAAAAAACCAATAGACTCAGAATATAAAAATCCCATTTGTCCGGAAATCACAAGTGGGTCATCGAAAAATTGTAGCTTTGGTCTGATCTCAGTCTCTCAAGTCTTTCTCACAACTTTCAGGTACATACCGTCTTGACATGGATTATTACTTGCTAATCCCGAGTAATCGGATGTGCAGTTGACTAGATTGAACTGATTTCACATTTGATATGCGCAGACAAAAAAACTGATGGGTGTGAGAGGCAAGCTTATATCTTTCTTTCACTCATAGATATGTTGATGATTGGAAAAAGGATAATCCTTTAAAGCCCCAGACCAGAACTAAACTTTTCCAATGGCGTTGCTCCTTTCTCACACCTCTCTCTTATCTCTTCAACCACCATTTTCTTCTTCTTCTTCGTTCCATTTCCAATGTCTGAAAAAGGGATTTTTCCCTCCTCCTTCCTTGGTTCCAAATTCATTCTCTCCATCTGTCTCTTCATCTTCTTCCTCGATTAGATCGTCTAGTAGCTCCAGTTCGATCCCGCAGGTGGTCGTAACCCGAGAACAAGGCAAGAACAAACATATCATCAAAGCCTTGGTATGCATTTTATACCCTTCTCGCGAAAAGAAATCAAGTTTCAATTTTGAATTTAGCTTATAGGATAATTTCAAGAATTTGGTTACTACCAAATCGAAATTATGAAACTTTTACAGTTTCAGGATCATGAGATTAGTGAAATTTTTATGAAATTGTGCGTTGAATTTGTGGACTTATTGTATTGAATCAATAAACTAGCTAATTGAGTTTTTAATCTGGGCAAAAATGCAGGAGAAACATGGGATATCATCTTTAGAGCTTCCCTTAATTCAACATGATGAAGGACCTGATTTTCATCGGCTTGCTTCTGTATTAAGTGGTGATTTATGATGTAGTTTGACTTAGTGACTTCTTTTCTCTAATAATTTGGCTGTTTTGTTTGGGACTAATAGCTATAAGATTTCATATGCTTATGCGGGTTTGCGTACCACATTTTTAATAGACCATGATAATGAAGAAAAAATCTTGCTTCATGTTATTGTTATGTTATGCTTAATCAATGTTTTTGAGGTGCTAATGTCTACTCAGATTTCAAGATTGTTATTACGATTAAGAAAACGGTCCAGAATTGTATTGCGGTGCAGATTTTGGTATTTTGATATGTAGTTCTGACATGTTTCGTCTTATTTGGCTAGATAAGAGTTTTGATTGGATCATTATAACATCTCCAGAAGCAGGTTCTGTCTTTCTTGAGGCATGGAAGTAAGCCCTGGTTCTTTGACCTACTCCCTCTCTTTTTGTGAATTTTGAACTGTTTCAGTAAGCTATGTATTGTCAGAATATGCAATGAGTTGTCTCTAATCTTAGTAGTTTCTGGACGCCTAAGCTATTTTGAACAAAGTTAGTTAATATGCAATGTGTTGCTAGTGAATGTACTCCTCGAGGTGTGATCTTCAGATATATGTGTTATGTATATCTAGATTTTTATTGTTGTTATTGATAGGCAATGGGACTAGTCTAGGTTTTTAATTAGGTATTCAGATATGTGTAATCTTCATACATATTTCTGACACAACTCTGTAAATAACGAGGTTTACATAAGAATTTATTAGCATTTTGTCTACATTACCCTTTTTCCCTTGACCTAAACGTCGGTGGTCTCTATTCCTTAGGGCAGCTAGCTCCCCAAATGTGGAAATAGGTGTAGTAGGAGCTGGAACAGCCAGGATATTTGAAGAGGCAATGCAATCGGCAGAAGGATTGCTTCATGTTGCCTTTACACCATCAAAAGGTTCCATAACTTTCTGTTTAGACTCAGTTTCTATACACTCCATTTTAGTCTTTATATTTACAATCTGTGCATCTTCAAACATTTAATAGTGTACGTATTTACAATATCATTGGTTTATATTATTGTTTTGTGTGACAATGGATGATATGACCTATAACCCTTGTCATGGTTTGTTTCCATGAATCAGTGAGCATCAAAAATCACAATTCGGTTTATGAGATGATGAATTATTAATGATCCAAATTCCAAGCTACAATGTTTATGTATTTTTTTATGTGTTTGCATCCATCAAGCCAATATAAATATAGGTAATGGATGAGTGGTCGTACATACAATGTTACAGTCTTGGCTGGTTCATTCTCTTTGTTTTCATTATTTCAGCAACTGGTAAAGTCTTGGCTTCAGAGCTTCCAGAAAAAGTTGGCAAAAGGTCCTCTGTCTTATACCCAGCTTCTCTAAAAGCAGGCAATGATATTGGTGCGTGTTGTTAGGTTTCCTCAATTCAATTGAGCTTATCATGTTAACCACTTATAGAAAATATTAGCATATCCTGTACAAATTTATTAGGCAGTTGCATAATACCATATTAAATATTGCATATCCTTGATGGAGATATGCAGTAAAACTGCTATATCAGGAGAGAATAGATTAGTAAACTACATTTTTGACTTGGCTTTCACGTTCAAAGGGATAGTATTCCAAAAGCAATTGTGTATTCTGCACTGTCTTTTTCCATGTAGATGTTTGCATTAATCCTTGGCACATGAACTAATGACTAAATCTACTTTGGCCAGAAACATAATTGGAGATATATAACTGTAAAGTTAGTTTATTTAAAATCCATAACTGACCAGCTTTGCTCTGTTTCCCGTTTGACATATGAATCTTAGAGGAAGGGTTGTCCAAACGTGGGTTTGAAGTTGTCAGGCTGAATACATACACAACAGTAAGCCGTCTTTAGACTTACTAGAACAAGCCCTATAAAAAGTAATTCATTGCATATATTATTTGGCTTAGTCATCTTTCTTATATGGGTTCTCACTTTTCAGTCCTTGGTATGTGCTTATTCGAAGATACTGTAATGGTCAGTTTCTTTTTTTCTTTTCTTGCTAGGTTCCTGTACAGAGTGTTGATACGGTGCTCCTGCAACGGGCACTGTCTGCTCCTGTTCTTTCTGTAGCTTCACCTTCTGCAGTTCGGTAGGCTCCATCAATTGTCATCCTATTGCAAGTCAACATCTGTGTCTGTTTTTTGATCACCCGTTATTGGTGCAGCAATATGTCATTCATGTAATCTCTTGTAATACGGTCGAGTGGGTTTGGTCTATTGCTTACTTGATTTCTCGACAGGGCCTGGCTGAATCTGATTCAAGACGAGGAGCAATGGAGCAATTACGTTGCCTGCATTGGAGAGACAACTGCTTCAGCTGCAAGACGACTAGGACTGAAAAACGTGTACTACCCAGAGAAACCGGGACTTGAAGGGTAAAATCTTAATCTTTTCATATGGTGGACCATGTCAACTAGGCTCTGAATTGAGTCCTCTTGTCACATAACCGAGCGAATCGAGTACTATCGCCACCTGGATTTTCCATGGGTTTGAGTGAGTGTATGTGTGTGGCAGGTGGGTCAAGAGCATCATGGAAGCTCTAGGTGCTCACGAAGAATTACACAGATTCAAGTAACTCTAGTAGCAGCAATTGAATCACACTTGTTCCACCCTCTCATAGTGGAGGACTATGAATTGGGACAATGTCTGTAATTTAGAAGACAAGGTAAAAGAAACCAAATGATGGTGTTGATAAAATCCTCAAGCTCTTTTAGAATACTTTAAATTATATTGTTAGAATACTTTTATTAGTGTTTTAATCATTTTTATAGTGGAATATATATCCATTGGCATAATCGTACAGTATCGGGTAATACCAAATATATTATGGTTTTGATTGGTAACTTCGTACTGCTGCAGTATAGTGTACCAGTTTAACAATTACTAATCACAAAAGCAATACTGAAAACGATTTTTTTGGATTATTTTATCGCTATTTTGTACCATTTTAACTGTTATAGTATTGTTCACCGTCTTCTTCACCCACCAAAAAACTTATACCGCCGCTTTGGTCATTAAAAAGAATAGTCTACTTTTACACTTTTGTTTTATGGTCGCATGCTAATAAAACGGGTTTTTATAATTTAAGACTTTGCATGTTTAGCCCACTATCAAGTATCTATATGGATCGTGTGAAATCAGTTCTACGTAGAACACAAAAGTCCTCTCGTTTGGTGACTGAATTAAGTTGAATGACATTATTTATTAGGACCACCGATTAAATTGGCCTCGTGATCAAAATATGCTTTCGAAAGGTCCAAAAACCATGTGGTCAATGCCAAATTCGAATAAGATTGAAAATTCAAAAGATGAAGTGGGTCACAACCATTCATCATTATATTCCAATCTTTTACATTAAACAATTTTATTACGTCGACACATGCGGTCTGAAAAGGCGGCCTGTTACGTTAATCGTTTACTATTATTATTATTTATTCGGAAATTTCCAACAAAAATAAAAATTTAGTTGGTTCAAACTCTTATCCAAGATATTATTTGATAATTTAAAGATTTTTCATTCAATAGTCTAACTGTCTAACATACGACTTCGAACCGATTGATATAAACACTCAAATCTATAATATTGTTATTTGCTACGGTATATTAAATAAAATAGCTACTTGGATAGTCTAAACTTAATGCAAGAAGAATGTTGGTTTTAATTTTGAAATATATATATATATATATATATATATATATTTGGGTTATTTTCGGGTTCTATTCTCTTTTGTATTGGGTTCAATAAGTTGTTTTCTAGTAACAGGAAATTTTTAGAAAATAGTATGAATCCTAACATTTTGCGCACACAAAAAAAAAAAGTAAAATCATTTTTTAAGAGAAAAAAATATATCGTAGTGAGCGTTTTCTACAAATAAATGATAAAGTTAACAAGAAACATTATAAGCATGACCACACTCTTTTCTATTCCTATAGTTTTAAATCTAAATTATTAATCAAATTCTCTTAAGGGAAAGAGGTTAATTTTGAGGAGAAAACTTAATAGCTTTTTTTTTAAATAATTGTAAACTGTATTCACTCAAAAAAAAAATAATGTTTGTATATCAAGTGCCATAGTTTTTTGAAACATGAAAGTAAATATAAACCTGAAAACTAATATCACATTGGTTGATTAATTTTTTTGCGTTGTAAACCAGATTTAGAAAGCATTCTCGTACTTGCCATCGTCTTGATCTCGTATTGAAGCTATGAAGTTTCAGATAACTATAATAGCTTTGGGATAACCATATTGAAACAAAATGTATTTGTCTTACTTTGAATAGAGTGGTACACAAACAAAAACTATGAGTAAGCACTTCAAAAACTAATAAAATATTGGGTTTCTTTTGCAATTAGTCATATCCTGCCAAAAGTTGTTTTTTTTATATTATATGTTTGGTCAGCAAAAACGGTATAAGCTCTGTTTCTTTCCTCTCACCTTCCTTAAGTGATCCTTTTTAGTTCCCTTCATTTCATTGTTCTTGAGACCATCTCCGAACTCATCGGAAATCAGAAACAATGGAAGTGATGAGCTTGACTGCACCATCTTCACCGAGGCAATTCTCTGGTTGCTTCTTAAGCGCACCGACAAGCCCTAGAAGAATGACAGAGTTTTATAGAGAGTTCGACGAGGCCACAACAAGAAACTTCTCCGACCGTCTTACGGTTCCTTTTGATTGGGAAGAGACTCCGGGAACTCCTAGGAAGATCATCAACGATGACGAAGATGATACTGTCGATGATTTCGCCTTCGAGATAGGCGAGAAACTCGAAACGACGTCGCTTTTTGCTGAAGAGCTTTTTGATGGAGGCAAAATCAAACCCTTGAAGCCTCCTCCGTATTTACAATTAGACCATCATCATCATCAGCCTGAGACTTTATCTCCAAGGTCTCCAAGATCACCTATTGCAAATGGTAAAAACATTATCCGCAAAGCTTTTTCCCCAAGAAAGAAACCGGTAGAGGTGGATCCATTTGAGGTCGCCATGGATAAAGCTCGGAACGGCGTAGGAGAAGAAAGAGGGAGAGGGAGACGTCAAAACTCGAGCCGTAGAGTCGCTCGATCACTTTCTCCTTTCCGGGTTTCGGCTTATCCATGGGAAGAACAAGAACAAGAACAGAGAGAGGTACAAGAACAGAGGAAAGGGTCTTTGTCTTCTATTCCGTCCACATCTTCACCAACTTGCGTGTCTTGCAAGTCATCTTCCTCAAGAAAATGGAGACTAAAGGACTTTCTTTTGTTCCGAAGCGCATCAGAGGGAAGAGCAAGGCACAACAAAGATTCGGTAAAGACGTTTTCGAGTTTGTTTAGGAAGCAAGAAGACACCAAGAACTCGAGTTCACTAGGAAGAGGGTCATCATCAGTCTCCGCCCATGAATTCCATTACAAGGCTAAGAAAGCAGAAACGAAAGATTTGAAGAAGAAGACTTTCTTGCCTTACATGCAAATAGGACGATTCGCCTTCTAAATTAATTCTTCGAAAACCAATAGTAAAAATGTTTATTTGTTTGTTCAATTATGTTATCTGAAGGACCAAGTCTCTTCTTCTCTCTTGTGTGGTTGATTCGTGTTCGGAAGCTTGTAGAAATGTACATTTCTTGTACACATTACTTTTGCTATATGCATTAGTGTGATTCACATAATGTGACTGTCCATCTTGTTACATTTACACACATAATAAAGTCTTGAAGATGCAGACATTGAAAAAGATATTCTGATTATTCCATCTGTACTCCTTATCTATGAGGAAGCCGAAGGGTAGAGAATGTATGAAATGAGTCTTATTGATATACAAAGGGATACATACACTTATATACAAGATTAGAGAGACTCTAGGTTTTACACAGAATATTGTACATTTCTAATATAGAAGATTGTATATCAATCATGTGATCTCATATCCTTAACATGCCCCCTCAAGATGGATGGGCTGTTGTCACTCCAATCTTGTTTCTGAGAAGTATGAAGCGTGCTCGTTGTAAGGGCTTTGTCAATGCGTCTGCGAGCTGATCCCGAAGCACTTTAATTAGATTGAACTTGTCTGCGTATGAAGTGGTAGTCCAAGGCCACATGCTTCATTCTTGAGTGAAAAGATGGGATTTGCACAGAGGAAGGTGGCACCGACGTTGTCACAATACACGACGGGGGACTGACTGAGAGTGATGCCTAGCTCGGTAAGGAGATTGAAAATCCAACGAAGTTTTGTGGCTGTTGTTGCAACGGCCCTGTATTCTGCTTTTGTGGATGACCTGGCAACACTTTTTTGTTTCTTTGATATCCACGAAATAGGATGAGATCTAGTGTATATCACATAAGCATTCGTGAATATATAATCATCTGAATCTCCTGCCTAGTCTGCGTCAGAGAATGCATGAAGCTAAAGATTGTTGACAGCAGAGTAAAAGATTCTGAGGTCCAGTGTGCCTGCAAGGTATTGAAGCACTCGTTTTGCAGCTTGCTAGTGAGGTTATGTGGGTTTGTGCATAAATTGTGATAGTCGATTTCACAGCGTAGGTGATGTCAAGACGAGTGAACGCAAGATATTGTAGTCTACCCACCAATTGCCGATATGAAATGGGATCAGACAGAGAAGAACCTTCACTGAGTTTCAGTTTTGAAGAAGAAACCATGGGAGTGCTTACTGGCTTTGCGTTGGACATATTGTACCGCTGCAGCAGATCAATAACATACTTCTGTTGGGATGAGTGGAGTCCTTTAAGTGTTCTGCGAGCGTCGATTCCCAAGAAGTAGTTCAAATCTTCATATTCTTTTACAGAAAAACGATTTGCAAGGAGGCGTAAGACAGTGCAAATGGACTTGGTGTTGCTGCTTGTGATTAGAATGTTGTCTACGTACACGAGGAGGTATATAAAATCTGTCCCCTTCCAATGCATAAGCAGAGAGGTATCCGCAAGTGAATTTGTGAATCCAAGAGATATTAGAAATTGTTGCAGTTCCGTGTACCAGGCTCATGGAGCCTGCTTGAGTCTGTAAACAGCTTTGAAAAGGCGACAAACATGAGAAGGATTGTCCCGATCAATAAATCCAGGTGGTTGTTCCATGTAAACCTCTTCAGTTAGATTGCCTTGGAGGAAGGCGTTGTTGACGTCGAGCTAAGTGATTGGCCATGAACGGGAGATTGCAATACTGAGGACCAGGCGGAGTGTGGTGGATTAGATGACACGACTAAAGGTATCTTTGTAATCTCGACCGTACTGTTGATGATAACCCTTTGCAACAAGACGCGCTTTACACCTGCCAAGAGAACCATTAGGGAAAAATTTATTCTTATAAATCCACTTACAGCCAACAATATTGGTTGCAAGTGGTCGCGGCACCAGTTCGTAGGTTTTGTTTCCTGCAAACGCATCAAGTTCTTTAGACATTGCCCGTCTCCATTGTTGGTCTTTTAAAGCTTGATTCACCGTGTTGGGTTCTAGTGGAATGTGATTTGGGATTGTGGCAGTGAGATTCAACTTCGTGGTGGGTTTGCTTATGTTGTTTTTGTTTGTTGTTGTTGTATTACTTTTGACCATAACTTTGATTCTAGGGCTGATTAGATGGTTGATTGCTGCGTTGCTGAGAGGAGCGAGGTCAATAGTTGGATGTATTTGCTGATGCAGGAGCGACATTTGGAACAGCAGCTGCATCAATGAGAATTTTTGCTTCTTGGTTCAGCAATTTCTCATGGACTTCAGTTAAAGTAGGTGTTCGGTCTCGGCCTTCAAGCTGGTCCACAACAAATTTGAACTCCTCCGGTAGGCCATCTAGAACATACTCCACTTGTTCCTCATGCTCTACTGGTTTGCCCAACAGGGCTAGCTTTGTTGAACTTGGTAATAAATACTT
Organism: Boechera stricta; assembly: GCA_018361395.1. Lineage (NCBI taxonomy): Eukaryota > Viridiplantae > Streptophyta > Magnoliopsida > Brassicales > Brassicaceae > Boechera > Boechera stricta. Next base: position 7,889,914 of record CM031541.1, read on the forward strand.
GCATATACTTGTCCACTGACCTTGTGCTTTTGGTTCATTGCTTCAGTTGCAGGCGGAGCTGACGCACATGACCCCAGCTGCTGCTTGCATAGGTGTCAGCCAATGTTTTCCAGATATCAGTGGCAGTGATGGATCTTGACAGAATGGGTTGAATAGTTAATGTTACATCGCCTAATAAAACACTGTAAATCAACTTATCTTGGCATTTCCACGCTGTGTGTGCAGGATTGACGGTGGTGGTATTGTTGGTGGTGACTGTGGGTGATGGAGGAGCACTTGAAGACTCCACATGAGGTAATTGTTGGAGGACAATTTGGTGATGTTTGACATGTTGATGTTAAGAACTGAGGTAGAAGAGATGTCAATCGGATCTGCTGTATTGACAGCCATGTTTTTTATGCAGAGATTTGTAAGCAGAAGAGATAAAAGAGAGGGGAGGAAAGGAGATAATGACGGCTGTAGGGAAGAAAGATAGAGTTTTTAGAGAAAAATTAGGATATCCTGCTGTGATACCATGTATGAAATGAGTCTTATTGATATAGAAAGAGATACAGACAAAATATACAAGAGTAGAGAGACTCTAGGTTTTACACAAGGTTTTACACAGAATATTGTACATTCATAATATAGAAGATTATATATCAATCATGTGATCTCATATCCATAACAGAGAATAGGATCCTATTTGCTAATCGTACAAGGTTATATTATAAGTCTCAAGGGCCCAAATAAATTGCAAAAAAGGTGGATCGGACATTGGACATTGATGCAGTCAGAAATGTATTTGGAAAATGAAACGATGCAAACATGTAAGAAGATATCCCCGTTATTCCATCTGTACTTCTCTATGCAGAAGTCAAGGCAACATCAACTCGTTAAATGTAATCATCAAGTTTTGTCTTTACGAGAGTTCGAGCACAGAAATTTTAACGTCTTATTGATAACCGTTCTGCATATCTCGATGGTAAATCGAAGGCTGTTCTACTAGTCTAACATGGTTATTATAAAGAGTTGAAGAAAAATGGTTTTTTCATAAAATATTAAGAATCGTTTTATCAAGTCGAACTCTTGCTGAAAATATTGCTATTAGATTTAGGCATAGATTCCAATTTAAACTCGTCCACGCTCCAACTATGAATAGTTGGCTTTCTTGTCTTGATCCTTCTTGTATGTCATGTTTTGTGTTGGTCTTGATTCTAGTTTTTTTTCTTTACCCTGCACATTGCTTTCGTTCCTATGGACTTTGCCACCTTGTCAGCTGTGATCTAGGTGATCATGTTGCATTCGTTGGGCAAGTCTATGTTATACCTTGGTTCTGAAAGACTTCTCATAGTTTTGGAAGATAAGATGCCTTGTAGAGAGTGATATGCTCAAATTAATACCCTATAATGATACTAAAGCAGTTGCTGCAGTAAAGTTAGGGATCGAACACGAGAACTCAAGAAAACTCACGCGGTAGATAAAAGATGCAGATTGTGCTAAGCAAACAATAATTAATGAGAAAACAAATGATTGAAATAAACTTAGGTCGATTTATATGGCTGGAAACTAGGCTCAGGGAAATTCTCAGGAAAACAATGATAAATAACAATTAATCAGTTAAAGTTCAATTCAATTAAGTGCCGTTCTTGAACTCAAACACGAAAATATAGTCAACCAACTGTCGTTGCGAAAACTAACTAAATCTAAAATCTAGAATTCCAAATCTCTTTGCAAATCCTACACATTAAACCAGCAATTAATTCAAGTTTGATATGTTCACAATTCGATTAAACCAAATCTCTTTGCAGATAATCGAATTGCTCACCCTAGGTTTTATCAGATTACTCAATTGCACTGTCGTGCCTAATCGATTAATCTAAGTTCTATGTTCTAGGTGATCAGACTAGAAATAGCTTTGAGAACAACCTATGGTGAAGAACTACTCAGGTTATGAACCCTAACAAATCAATCATCATAAATCAGAGAAATCCATATGAGAAAACCCTGAACCTAAAATGAGACTACTCAGACATGATTGATGAAAAACAAGACATAACTGAATAGATCATGAAATTAAATATAACAAAAGAATAAAAACAAGGGTTCGGGATCTTTTCTATGATGAACAAAAGTCTTGGATCCGTCTCCCTCACAAAAGCTTTCAAAGTAAAGTCTGCCTCCCCTCCCTTCGACCTAATGACTAAAAACTTGCTTAAATAGGTCTAAAAACACGAGCTGGGTCTCTTTGTAAATAAGGGAAAGTATTGGGCTTCTTTAGGTGAAAGTTCTCTTTCTTGGATATCTCTCTATCTCTGCGTCAGTTACGTCGGTATCGATCGATACCGGGATGGTGTCGATCGATACTCAGGCTTCAAAACGGGTACTTTCTTCGGTTTGCTCCAAAAGGCTCCAAATGGTTCCAAAATCTCCAATTTCGTCCCAAACGTGCTAAGACCTGAAAAGACTCCAGAATGATACAAAAAACACTAGAAAGACTCGATAAAACAACTTATATCATGGCTAAAAACGGGTAAAAACCATGATATATCAGAGAGATATTTTCCTTTCCGTGCCTTTGGCATGTGATGCGAGGCTATCTGTCTTCTGCCCAATTGGCATAAGATTTGTCGACCTTCCCTAGCTCATAGTACATGGCACTTGCTTCCTTCTATCCTTGCAAAAGTTTTGCAACATAGTATCGATTTTAGATTCGTTACCTCAGTTTTCACTTTCGAAGGCTGAATGTATTGGTTCATGTTTTGCGACTTAAATCTTGAAATTGATAAGGCATTCCTTCCTCATGAACATTTCGAGAGAAATTCCTATTTACACTCACTATTTTTTGCGAATTCTTAGTTAGCTTGTATGCTTAACTATTTTGTTGATTATGAAGGCTTCAATAGAAGCGGCATCTAGCGCCATCCAATATGTGTAGTTTCATTCCTAGTTGAACAATTTTAGAAGTGACTCCTTCGTAGCATGCTCGAAGGTAGACCTTAAAACTCTTCCAAGCTTCAGATAAGTTCTCGTGACCATCTTTCTTGAGTATTGAAAACTTGCTCCTAAGCATAGTAGTTTTGTTTGGTCAGATGATTTTGTCCTTAACGTATGCTTTTCTTGTTCCACCTCATAGCTGCTCATGGTTAAAGATGTTTAAAATAAAATTTCGTTTCATCCTGTTATGAGAGTCGAAATAGCCTCATCCGCTTAGCTTCTTCAGTCACCCTTTTAATATTGAAGGTGTTTCGGATCTCCAATCTTGAAGATGCTTGTTCGGATCTTTCAGACTGCCTCTACCGAATGCTATATGTTAGAAGAGTGTAATGGTCTCTCAAAGTTTGGTTTATCTACTGATGGTGGTGGGTATCCATTCACTTCAGCGCAGTCAAGTGGTGTGTCGAAGTCATAAAGTTCTTTCGCTCATCTCTTTAGGTGTCTGCACTTGCACCATTCCTCTAAAGGTTACTTGGTCGTTAGATTGATGCTCTGAAATGTGGTTCTCGTGAAAATTTGATAACTACTTTTTTGCACTTTTTATAAAGAGAAGTTCAAATAGAATTGAACCTTTATAATTTATCTAGTTCTAAGTGATCGCAAGTGCACGGCTATGCCAATGTAGTAAAATGCAAGAAGTAAAACAAGGGAAAGTATTAGATCATTTTACAATGGTATGTGAAAGTTTTAAAACCCTAACTACACAAAATTGCAAGTTTATGGAAAAGTCGATGTAGCATTTAGGGATCAATCCATGGGAAAAAGTGAACAAGTGTACAAGATACTATTTAAGCTAAGAAGATGAGAGTTTTTTGGTTTTTGAAAACTAATCAAAGGTAGAATGCATAGATCATGAGTAAGGTGATTGAATTTGATAGACTACTGATTAAAAAAATATGCCAAAACAATTTATTAAGATCAACCCGAGAACATAAATCACACAAAACAGATCAACTCATATTCATGATCTTATAATCCCTCTATTGAAAGCCTAATTAGATAAACTTTCCATTTGCAATTAGGCAATCAACAAGCATGAATTACAAGTCCGTTAATTATCATGAATCATTGGTTAGGTATTGAAAAATATATATATTTTATCTAATATTTTTTGGATGCAAAATGTTCATGGTCTAGATTTTGTCTAGCATTAATCTCATACTAAATGAAGTGGAACATGTCAAGATTTAATATTTTTATGTTTATATAAAATGTATTAGACAACAAAGAAGAAAGGAAGTGCTTCATTATATAAATTCCATTACGCAATAAGATCACTTTCTAAACTGCAATCATCGAACCGAACTAAAAACCGAATGAGCATCCGAAATACCCGAAATATAATTATATACCCCTAAATATTAATTATATATATATATTTGATATAAACCAATTACCCAAAATTACAATTATAAACTCGAAAATATCAATAATTTTTAGACCAAAATAACCAAATAACTCAAAATAACCAAAATATCATAAAGTTCTTAGTTATATTTATCAAAATCTAACCACATTTTGTATTGTATTACATTGTGTTTAGTTGTTTACTATTATGTTGGATCATAAAACTAAAAACTCCCTATTTTGTATTGTTTAGTCTATTACATTGTGAATTTATGATGGTGCCGATTTGGGTATTTTTGGTTCTAATCGGCTTGTTTGGTTACAAAATAACCATTTGGAACTGAATCCGTGTAACCGATATTTTTTTTCCATATCAAATACTCATACCGACCGAACCGAATTTGATTCGGTTCTTAAATAGTTACCTATTTTTGAGAACCAAATTATCTGAAAACCGAAAAAAACGATTTGAACCGAACCAAAAAATCGAATGTCCATGTAATCATGTTTGCAAGGAATATTGGCCTAAGAGAAGATGGAGCAAAAAATGTCAGAAATAAAAAATGGAAAAGGAAAAGAAAAGAATCAAAGAAGAAAATGGAAGTAATGATTCAACGGCTACAAATCGAAGTTGTACTTGTACATTACAATCTTATTATTATACATGTATCCATCTTTCTTATACATGTATAAACACTCTTGTTATTTTGGTGCATTAACGAATCAGAATCAATTTAAGAAAAGCAAAGAAGCACTGTATTATTCTCTTCATATATGTCCTTTATTACTTTTATCTTCTGAAATTTTCTTTTATCTTCGGTAGAAACCACTAATTCATCAAAGATAAAAAGTGCAAAAAAGAAAAAAAAACACAAAATCGAGAGCGCCATTTTCAATAACTTTGACCGCTTTGGGATCGAACTCGTGAATTTTCAATTACATTGGCTAACTTTTAACCAACACGAAAATTAAAGAATCAAAGAGAAAAACTAATCAAGAATGAGTTGATGATGGTGTTTGTGGTGGAGGCTCATGGTCTAAAGAGTCTTGTTTCTCTCCATCAGTCTCATCTAGATCTGCCACATGTCCTTCAGATTCAGCAGAGACGCCGGAGGAAGTGTGGTGCAAAGGCTGACGAGGAGGAGGAGGCGACAGCGGAGACGGCCGGTGGGGAATGATGTGGCCGTCGATACAAGAACCACATCTACTCTCAGCCCATCTCTCCATATCGTAATCTCCGTACCCTAAGATGGTTTTGCCGGAGCAAAGCCGTCCGATAACGCTGGCAAGAACACAGAGAACAATGACAACGATAAAGACGGCGATAAAAGGACCAATGGTGGAGTTGCCGGAGGAGGAGACGGAGGATGAGTGTTGTGGAACCTCCGTAGCTGGTGGTGGTTGCCAGTACAATGGCATTGACGCCATTGTTAATAGAAGAAGGAGAGACACTGAAGTTAATGGGAAGAAGAAGGATCTCAAATTTGCCTTCTTAAATGGTGAACTTTGAGAAAATATTTAATATTTAATTTTATAGTTTTAGGAAAGTAATTTTTTTCTTTTTTTTTAAATGAAGTGAAGACAGTGCATTAACCTGCAGGAGAGAGACCTAAGGGTCTGTAAAAAAAGGACAAGAGCTAGAGAATCTATCAGAAACAAGAGACTTCAGGTCAAAATTTGGACCGAGAACGACAACACTAATAAAAAAAACAAAATACTAATACTAATTAAGAATATATATGATTACCTTAATTTAATAAATAAAATGATGGTAACTTTTGGTTATTTTTGTTAATTTTTGGTTTTTGGACGAACTCACTTTTTCAGGTACTGTCACAAGCTATGTAACCATAGAAATTGGAAAATAACGTTGTCATTTGTGGTAAGTGGCATCCACTATGCTAAACTTCACTCCACTCTCTCTTGTGGGGCGTGACTCCCACTCTATAAATTTTCTCCGTTTGCTTTAGTGAAGATATGTTCTTCTTTGTGAAAGAAAATATATACAATCTTTTGAGACTACGACTCAAGAAAATAGGCTTTTCTCATATATCAACTAAATTAAATTTCTATGCTCGGTTTATAACTCAACTATATTATTATTATTATTATGCTAATTTATACTTTTAACTAAGTATAATTTTAAAGTATTATCCAAACTTTTAAATTCCGATAAACTCATGCATTAACGCTCATGATGTTAATAAACCATTATTATCTTTTAGAAATTAACTTTTTTCATACTCCAACTAAACTCCTATATTCGATTCATACCCTTATTACTCTATCGTGCTAATTTATATTTTAACAAAGCAACCCAAACATCCAAAGTCTGGAAAACTCATGCATTGATAAAGCTCCAAATCTGGAAAACTCATACATTGTAACAGTCCCGAATACTAAGTCTATTGATGAAGCCCAAATCCCTTCTAGGTCAAAAAGCATTTCGATCATTTTCTCGAGAACCCTAAGTGAATTTTCTTCATATACATCCAAGCGGAAGGAGAAGTAGGGTTTATAAACCCTATTGTTGTCGCTGATTTTGAGAGAGAGCTTGGTCGCTGCCACCAATGAATAGGAGAACATGATGTCTAACCGAGCCGAGGTCGAGATAAAGAGAAGAGAGAACTTCTTCTTCTTGTTTTTCGCGGATCTCTTCTCTTTCTCTCGGCCTTAGCTCTTGTAAAATTTGTCTTCTCCTCTTCAGGGGTGGCAGCGAATGAGATCTCTCTCGAAATCAGCTACAACTGTAGGATTTATAAACCCTACTTCTCCTTCCTCTTGGTTTGTATAGGAAGAAAATTTGGAGTATGAATCGAACATAGTGGCTTAGTAAGGGTATGAAAAAGTTATTTATTTAAAAGGAAACAAAACAACACGTCGTTTCATACATGACATCCAAGGTCTTAACACCGTGATGGTCAATGTATGAACTTACAAAATTAAGAAGTTTGGATAGGTAATTTTGAAATTATACTTAGTTAAAGTATGAATTTGCATCGTAGGTATATTTAAGGTATAAATCGAACATCTGAGTTTAGTTGGGGTATGAAAAAATCGATTTTTCCTACGACACATATCAAAATTTTATTGGTGAAATTAAATATGTTTTATGTATGGCATGATAGCGAACTTTATTGGTTTTGTTTAACCAAAATGTGTCTAAATCAAATAGATGTGATCAGGGATCGAGAACATTTTTTTAAATCCAGGTATAATTACATTAAATAATTTTATTAAAGAAAATACATTACTACATAAGAATATGTCTTACAATAAAAAAAATTCTACAAATGCATCATATGTTCCTCTAAAATTTGGAACTTTTTCATCATTTGTTCATTCGCCACTTTATCAAATAATTATTTTTCAATGAGACAAACTAAAAAATCGTTTATAAATTGATCACCTATTTGGTTGTGTAAGGTAGTCTTTACAATTTTCATTGCAAAAAAACATCTTTCAATAATAGCGGTAGCTATAGGTAAAGTCAAAACTAACTTCAAATGTCGATAAACCTGAGGATGCGAAAGATGTTTCCTTGGCTCCATCATCACATGTGCAAGATCTCCAAGACTCTTCAAATTAGCAAATCTTTCATCTTTCCGGATATTGTTGATGTAGAGACTAAGTTGATGCTCGAGAGATATCCGCTCGATTGGGTTACAATTTTCTGGATAAAACTTGGATAATCTCATAACTGTCTGTAGGACCCAAATGTTTTAACAGGGAGACAATCTAATATTTGTAAAGAGAATAACATAGAACATGTAATAAAATACAAGAATACCGAAAAGATGATCGATGAACGGAAATTGAAAGTGGAAAACAAAGTCGAGAACTTTGATGATCTCTCTCCTTAACTCAAAAATCGCCCCATAGTGCGACAGTTTGATGACGATTAGAGTCCCAGGATACAATAATTTCTCCTTTTGATTCGTAACACCCAAAATCAAAAGCCGAAGGAACGCTAGGAATGTGTCGCACTCTCAGACACGAGCAAGAGAAGAAGAGAAAAGAGGGATTTGTTGTTGATCCAATGTATCAAGTGAGAAGAATGGCCATGGCTTTTATAGCCTAAAGACACAATGTTCATAGCCTTAAAGAGGATAATATCACTTTAATGACACAATTGTGACATCATTCTGATGTTGAAATAAAAAACGATTCTAATCTTAATGGTCGTCAATTGATTTTGTTATTACAAACTCAAAATTTAAGAGGAGATATTTTTGATTTTATCAACAATTTAAATCAAGACAATAAGAATAATTTTATGAGTTATAAAGCCCATTTCCCAAATCTCAAATCCCAAATCTAGCCCATTTGTGTTTGAATTTCTCCTCTTAACTTCCAAAGTAGACAATTTGACTATACGTCAAAGTTTCAAACTATCTAAGCTAGCTATTTCGGACCTCTATTTCTCATTCAAATGGACTTCGTTTTTGACATTCCAATACACCACCATGTAATGCTCACGACAACAATTCCATCGTGCCCAAGAACCAGTCATTCCAGTGAATGGCTTCACCAGAAAATCCATATAAAAATTGATCAAAACCACTTCGTCAAAATTAAGTTCCAACACTTTCAACTGATCAAACTCATGAAATGAACTAATAGGGCTTAAAGAAGCAACATAACTAAGTAATTTAGTGTTAAAAATATCATTAAACTCTTGCATTTGCATATCTAGTACAATGTAAAAGCTTTCCACACGATAATGATGCAAGTTGGTAATGTTGCTTCTTTTTCTTGGCTTCCTTACATAAACGAATTCTTCTTCCAAGATGACCAACTCAGTGTTATGATTCTCACAAAAGAGCGAAACTTTATCTATTGCAGAATCCCATCCATTATTGGTATAGACCTATGGGTTTCCAAGCTCCAAATCAGACCAAAATCTTCAACCCAAAACCGGATCATCGGTGGTAGCGGACGCGGAGAAGAAACGGTGGTGCTTTTCCGGTGAAAACTCGAACAGGGGGTTGAGCTTGGTGATGGACGGTGGCTGAGAGGATCTCGAACAAGAAGAACAATGGACGATGGGGCCTTTCCTCGGGAGAACTCGACCGGAGAAGAAGGCTAACAGATGGATGGTGCTAAACGATGGGGAGAACTCAACCCACGATGAAGCAAGCGATGGTGGTGATGATGGAGGAGCAATGGTACCACAAGTGAGGAGATGACTCACTTGATAAACCAGCTTAGAAGGAAGAGACCCAGCCTCAATTCTTCTTAGGGTTTTCTAATCTAGACACTAACTTAGATTAGAGAGTTGAACCTTGATATTTTTTTGAAAATGATTGCTTAATTCATGAGAAAGAAAGGACTTGTCTTTTATAGGCTTACAATTAGGTTTAGTAAGTCTAATTTGGGCCTAAGCCCTTTTAGGACAACTTGGATACTTAGACCACAAATTAAAATTCAAAAGCCAACACAACAAAAGGCAAAGTCTCAAAGCAAATAAAAGAAATGGAAAACATAAGTAGAGATTTTTCCTTAGAGATAGGATCACAATCCTAGACTAATTAAGCTTTTCATGATTATTTCCAAGAAGTTAGCCTATGGAGATTGGATTGTGATGCTCTAGTCTTCACACCTCGTTAAAACTCTTTCCTAGTAAAAACCCGGTGGGAAAACTTAGGAGTAGGGAAAGAGTATGCTACTACCTAGAGACGGGGTGTCCTCACTTAGTGTAGAGTGAGGACAAACAAAGCCTTCTCTCCATGGGAGCTCACGTCCGATGACTCGGCTTGTCCGCTCATGATGACCTCTATGGGCTCCGTTTGCTCCGTTTCTTCACCGTGTTCCTTGAGACCGTGTAGATATAGTTGTACCACCTTTTGATAGCCCTTTGAGAAGCATCAGGTCACTCTCCTAGTAGGGGGTAAGCTTCAAACCTTCAGCTCCTTGGGTTGCTCGGGTTCGGATTGTGAAGAGGCCGGTACGATATCCACATCATTCCCTCCTTCTTCAAGAGCTTTTGTCCCCAAAAAGTCACCATCTCCTACATCCAAAGGAGTCAAGTCAGCCACATTGAAAGAAGGAGATACATTATACTCACCCAGAAGTTTAAGATGGTAGGCATTGTTGTTGATCCGCTCGATCACTTTGAAATGGCCATCCCCCTGCGCGCTTAGCTTATCTTTCCTCTTGCTTGGAAAGCGTTCGGGTCTCATATGGAGCCACACCCAATATCCTGGTTTAAATAGGACTTGTCTTCTCTTCTTGTTGGACCTTTCTGCAAGCTTCTCATTCCGCTTCACTATCTTGTCCCACACTTCCTCATGATATATCATGGTTTTTACCCATTTTTAGCCATGATATAAGTTGTTTTATCGAGTCTTTCTAGTGTTTTTTGTATCGTTCTGGAGTCTTTTCAGGTCTTAGCACGTTTGGGACGAAATTGGAGATTTTGGAACCATTTGGAGCCTTTTGGAGCAAACCGAAGAAAGTACCCGTTTTGAAGCCTGAGTATCGATCGACACCATCCTGGTATCGATCGATACCGACGTAACTGACGCAGAGATAGAGAGATATCCAAGAAAGAGAACTTTCACCTAAAGAAGCCCAATACTTTCCCTTATTTACAAAGAGACCCATGTTTTTAGATCTAAAGTTTTTAATAGTCGAGGGAGGCGACTTGACTAAAAACTTTGATTTCGAACCACCATTGAGACTTAAAAGCTTTTATGAGGGAGACGGATCCAAGACTTTGCTCATCATAAAAGATCCCGAACCCTTGTTTTATTCTTTTCTATATTTAATTTCACGATCTATTCAGTTATGTCTTGTTTTTCATCAATCATGTCCGAGTAGTTCATTTAGTTCGTGGTTTTCTCATATGGATTTCTCTGATATATGATTGATTTGTTAGGTTCATAACCTGAGAAGTCTTCACCATAGGTTTTCTCAAAGCTATTTCTAATCTGATCACCTAACATAGAACTTAGATTAATCGATTAGCACGCAGGCAATTGAGTAATTGATAAAACCTAGGTGAGCAATTGATTATCTGCAAAGAGATTTGGTTTAATCGAATGCGAACATATCAAACTTGAATTAATCATGCTGGTTTAATGTAGGATTTGCAAAGAGATTTGGAATTCTAGAATTTAGACTTAGTTAGTTTTCAACGATACTGTTAACTATACTGTTTCCGAGTTCAACGGCGCTTAATGAATCAACCTAACCGATTAAGTCATTTATCGATTTCTGAAAATTTCCTCGAGCCTGTTTTCCTTCCATATCAATCACCTAAGTTTAATTCAATCATTTGTTTCCCAATCAATTATTGCTGCAAGACAATCGCATCTTTTATCTATCGTGAGCAGTTTTCGTTTTAATTTCTAACTTTACCGAAATCAAGCAAGATCATTATGGTAATTGAAAGCATATCAAATTTGGCGCCGTTGTCGGGGACTCTAAAAATTCACCTTTAGAATTTTAGTTTGTCGATTTTGTCTAAGTCCGCTGCCGCACGATCGACACCGAACGCCTGTTTTGAATTTTGTTACTTATTTTCTCGCTCTTTTGATTTTCGTGTACGCAGCTATAAGAGAAAGAAGGACACACCACCGATAAATCTCTCCAACACAGAGCTAGCAGAGCAACGCATTACCGGCAACGAAGAGGACTACATGAGATGGATCTTCCACATGGTTTGATGTATGATGAAAGTGGATGTCAACTCACGCCGAGGCTGAACGGACGCTTGGCGAGTACAACCGACGGATCAATTCTATGCAAATCGCAAATCCGTATTCGACTTTCCAGAGGAATGACTTGAGCTGAAACCCGCTTACTTCGCCTTGTTGACAGCACCCTTCACCGGTCTCTCTCATGAGCACCCTATGGATCACATCGAGAAATTCGAGGACTTGGTCACCAAGATGAAGTACAATGGAGCACTCACACGAATACCTCTTTGTAAGCTCTTTCCATCCTTCTGGTGGAGAGGCAGCTTATCGGCTGAAGCAGCCTACCTCCCTGATCTCTCGCTACTTGAACGACAAGAACGCATTCCGAACAATTTCTATGACGATGCGAGATCGGAGGAGCTCAGAACAAGATCTCTCAATTTTCTCTGCTGTCCAAATGAAGCACTCAAGGCTGCTTGGCGATTCAGATCCTACTAGAGACCGTCCGCATCACGGTTTCACAAGTTCAGCTGCTCGATCTTTTACGAGGGATTGATCAGTATCGATGGCACCGATTCTCGCAAGCAACGGAACTTCAACACTAGATTCCAACCGATGCGTGAAGCTGATTGAGAAGTTGGCTGCCTAGAATAGCACCAAGAATGCTGATTTCGAGCGAAAACGGCTCGCTAGTGTTGCCGATGTCGCAGATGGCGGAGGTTCTCGAGAGTTCACGATGCACAACCTCTAGGGGAAAGACGAAGGCTGTACATTTTGCCGAGGAAGTAGAGAACATTGAAGATGCAGAGGATGTTAACTTCATTGGTGGTTCTGGTTTTCGTGGTCAGCGATTTGGTTACAACAACAACCAAGCTTCAACAACAATCAGCAAGGTGGTTACAAGTCCTGAGGTAACCAATCAACTGGTGCCACTCATTCCGCCCAAAACCACTTCAAGGCGGTGATTTTACTCGCCAAGACAGATTCAGCTACCAACCGCATTCTCCGAGGTCTCTACAGAGTAAGACTGAGATCCTCTTGGAACAAATTCTGGGAGAATCAAGCTGAATAATCGAAAGATCCGGAAAATCAATCAAGATGCATATCGCAAGTGTCAAGGGAAAGATAGTTCAACCACAGCATGGACATGTCAATGCAATCACCTCGAGCGCTAGAGAAGAGGATTTTGAGCCTGAGATGACCGTGTTCGTATCAAGGATACTAAGATCGACCGATACCTTCCCGGTATCGATCGATACTTCCCGAGACCGCTGAAGATTCAAGGTGCTGAAGATGAAGATAAGAACTGACATTCCACGCCAGACGATCGACACCCCTACCTGTGTCGATCGACACCAACCGCAGAGACGATACAAAACTCCAGATCGATCGACACTCATCCGTATCAGCGATACCTTCTCGCAGCTGAATCAATAACGAGAAAGGACAGAGATGGTTGAGGAACGGTATACAAACCAAAGCTACCTTACCCTATTCTTCCCAAGCTGCAGAGGAGTGGGCGGCGGCTGCAAGTTTTTGTCAAAAAAATGGTCATAGGACCTCCCGTTGCGATACACCACCACCGCCGGCATAGCTGGAAAAGAGGAAGACTCTAGGGAAATTCTCAGTTCCATGCTCCATCTCTAGAGTAAACTTCAAGGAGTCCTCGCTGACTCAGTGGTCTAGTGTCAACGCCATGTCGAGGCGATCAGAGAGATCGAAAGTTGATAATCTCCTAACACGCTTCTCACATACGTGATTCTTCTACCACTCCCTTACGCTACCTTGATTTAGGTTAAAATAGGAGATTGTCTGATTCCTACTGATTTTCAGTTGTGGAGATGAGCCAAGGATCCAAGGTGCCCTTGATTTTGGGAAGACCATTTATGGCTACTGTGGCCGATCATGGACACGCATAACAAGAGAATCTCTTTCTCTCAGACGACGAGACGCCTTCTACGATGTCATTCCTTCCGAGGAGCACTCAGACATGTCTCACGATCACCATTGCCTCGGCGAGACTCTGATGATCGACTGCTCGATGAGTCTTATGATGAACCAAAAGTCGCAGATGTTTCAAATGAACCCCCCCCAACACCCCAAGAAAGTCGTGGAGAAGACCAAGGCAGCAAAGAGGAAGACGAGCAAGAAGATCAACGATGCTGCTAATTTCACTTTGATTCCTCGAAGTGTGATGGAGATTCGATCGAATATAAGTGAAGTGCAAGTGGAACCTCAAACCTTTCTCTGGGAGTTCTCATTCCTACGAGATGAAAGAGAAAGAAGAGTTGCAGAGTTTACCCATTCCCGAGTGGAAGTGGGATAGTGACTATGGACTTTGTGGTGTCCGAACTCTCGCGAGATGCTATTTGGGTTATTGCGATCGACACTAAGTCTGCCTCACTTCTAGCTATATGGAAGAGATGGGGCTCGGGTTTTGAGAAGGTACATCAATGAGATTGTAAGGTTACATGGTGTACCGCGAGTATCAGATCGACCGTGACAGTAAGTTCACATCGGTTTTCTGGCGAGAGTTCCAGAAGGAGATGGGTACTAAGGTATTACATGATATCATCCTTCGACGGCCTGAGAGAGAACTAATCAGACTCTGAGGATTTATGAGGATGTGCTGGATTGGGTGGTCATTGACCGACCACCGAGCTTGTAGTCACATATAATAACAGCTACCAAGCTAGTATTGGGATGGCACCATATGAGGCTTTGTACGGTAGGCCCAGACGCCATTATGCGGACTCAAGTGGGGGAGCAAGCATGTTTGGCAGAGTTTGGTGGAGACTACGGAAAAGATCCGAGTATTGAAGTCAATATGAAGGAAGCTGGATCGTCAGAAGTTATGCGGATAACCGCAGAGAGAGCTGGAGTTCGCCATGGGATATGGTTTATCTTAAGATGGCGATGTTCGTTCTAACAGGTCATTCTCAAGGCAAGTCGAGCCCGAGGTATTTGGGACCGCTCCGATTGGTGGAACAAGTCGACTGCCAGATAGCTGGAGTCACAGCCTACGCAGCATTTCATGATGTTTTCATGTGGCTAAGTTGAAGAAATGCTTGCATAGGGATGATCAGGTGTACTTACGTAAGATTCCACCGAGTTGTCGCCGAGATTGAGGGTCGAGGCGAGACCCATGAGGATTCTAGATCGTAGAATCGTGGTCGACGAGGAGGAGAGCTCCCGAGGTGAGGATCCGGGATTGTAACGGGGGAAGAGGAGACTTGGGAACTGGAAAGGAGGATGGGTAAAATTCTCCAAGTGGTTCAAGGAACAAGTCGAAACGAGACTGAGACCTAATTGGGGAGAATGTAACATCCGTGTTCCTAAGTCCCCTCGAGTCAGATCTATTTATATCGTTGCATGAACCCTCGATATTGTATTGTCGGCGCTGATTAATAAATGATGGATGTTTATGGATTAATCGTGAGTTATAATACATGATGTGGTATTTCATGTATTGGGGTGTCGAGTACATGATGTGGTATTTCATGTATCGAGCGACTACATATGATACGTCATGTGTCATGGATTGGCGAAGTATTCCACTACAAGAAAACTGATGTTTTGCGATGGAAAATTGCGATGGCCTAGGGCCGTCGCAAATTGCGATGAATTCGCGATGACATTGCGAGGAAAAAACGCCGCAAATGTGCGATGGAGGATTTCATCGAAATGAATAATGAATCATGACGAAACTACGATTTATCTAGTTTCGCAATTTCATTGCCATGATATTGCGATGAAAAAAGTAGTAGCTAATTTGCGATGAATCGCGATGATACCGAAGTCAAATCCATCGCAAATTTAGTTGAATATGCGATGGAAAATAATTTCTGCGATTTATTTTGCCGACTTGATAGAAAAGTGGAACACGCTTTAAATGATATGTAATAATATGCAGAAACCCTCCATCGCAAATATGTCGCAAATTCGTAGCAAAGTTGTAGCAGATTCGTCGCAAATGTTTTTCCATCGCAATTCCATCGCAGATTTCAAGAATGCCGCCGCAAATTTTTCCAATCTCTATAAATACAGACGGATTTTGTAAGTTTCACAACAATTCAAACACTTATTCAACATTTGAGAGAAAAAAATACAGAATCTGTGTGAGTAAATAAATGGCGCCTCGAGCATGAAGGCATTACGGAAGTGGATGTATAATCGAAAAGATCCGAGACGAGGGAAGTGACAAAGGAGTATCGTCTCGCATTCATCCACCAGGCCACTAACAACCCAAGCGTGACAACATATTTTGTCCTTGTAACGTGCAAGAACACTCAATATTTGGAAATAGATATGGAAGACGCATCGTATAATGAGGATTTATGCCGAACTATTATGTCCGGTTTTCACATGGCGAGGGTTTTAGTCTTGGTGGGGAAGTAGTATCAGGAAGATGGTGTTGATCAACAAGTTATAATCTTTATAACTACGACTAAACATGTTTGAAAATTATGAAGAGTATCAACAAGGAAATAAGTATCATGATATGGTTAGAGATGCATTTCATGAATCTATTCCTGCATTTGTTGATGATAGTAGGGAAGAACCTAACGTTGAAGCACAACAATTTTATGATATGTTAGACTCTGCAAATCAACCTATCTATGAGGGGTGTAGAGAGGGGTTATCTAAACTGTCACGGCATCTAGGATGATGACAATTAAAAGTGATAATAACGTAACTAAAATTGCATGGATGAATGGGCTGAATTATTTAAAGATAAAGATAATATTTCGAGGATTCTTAAATCTGAGAAATTGGTTCGGGTCTTGGGTTACCATCAGAAATGATTGATGTTGATAATTGTATGCTTTTTTGGAAAGACGATGATAAGCTGTAGGAATGTCGATTTTGTGGGAAGTTGAGATATCGAACCAATTACTAAGGACCGTGTCCCATACCAACGTATGTGGTACTTACAGATAGATTGAAACGGTTATACCAATCAGAAAGGACATCGGCGGCAATGAGATGGCATGCACAACATACAACAGAGGATGGGGAGGTTAGGCATCCGTCAGATGCAAAGGCGTGGAAACACTTTCAGACGGTACATTCGACTTTCTTTGAGTGTAGAAATGTCTATCTTGGCTTATGCACGATGGTTTTAGTCCATTTGGTTTGTGCAGACAATATTCTCTATGGCCTGTCATATTGACGCCATACAATCTTCCACCGGAAATGTGCATAAAGAGAATTCTTATTTATGAGTATTCTAGTGCCGGTCCAAGCATCCAAAGCGATCTCTTGATGTATTTCTGCAACCTTTGATTCACGAGTTGAAACAGTTGTGGTATACAGGTGTACGGACTTTCGATTATTCACAACAAAGGAATTTCAAAATGCGGGCAGTGTTATTGTGGACCATTAGTGACTTTCTCCGCGAATGTTATCGGGTTGGACCACACATGGAAGGCTATCTTGTCCATATTTTATGGATCGATCAGATGCTTTTCAACTAAAGCATGGAAGGAAACCATGCTGGTTTGATTGTCATCGTCGCTTTCTTCCCTTGCATCATTCTTACCGAAAGAACAAAAAACTATTCAAGAAGAACAAAGTTGTGTGTGTTCCCCCACCAGTGTATATGTCAGGAAAAGATTTGTTAGAGATGATTGATTATTATGGTGCGCAGGAAACATGTACACGTGGGGGCAATTGGCACACTTCGGCAAACATGCCTGACGGATATGGGAGTTGTCACAATTGGCAGAAAAAGAGTATCTTCTGGGAGCTTCCATATTGGAAAGATCACCTATTACGGCACAACCTTGATGTGATGCACATCGAGAAAACTTTTTGATAACATCATGAATACGATTTTGAATGCAGGAACGGGCAAGAGTAAAGACAATTTCAAATCAAGGTTGACTTGGACGAAATATGCGGAAGAAGCGAGTGCATATTACAAGGGATGGAAAATTACCTATTCGATCTTTGTCCGAAATGCAAAACAAACGCTGTTTGACACTGTTTCGAAGTAAAATTTCCTGATGGGTATGTGTCCAAATTCTCAAGATGTATAGAGAATGGAAAAAAAATTGCTGGTATGAAGAGCCACGATTGTCATGTATTCATGCAGCGACTATTACCGTTTGCATTACTTGAGCTCTTACCGACAGCTGTCCACGAAGCAATTGCGGGTAAAATAGTAGTAAAGTTTTAATTACTCTTGTCCAATTAATTAATTATATATGTGTTTAATACTAATAAACCATACATCAATTWTCAGGCATTGGAGCATTTTTCGAGATCTATGCACACACTACAGAGGAGGGTATAATGCAATTACATAATATCCCAGTGTTATTGTGTAACTTAGAAAAATATTTCCACCATCGTTTTTGGCGTGATGGAACATCTTCCGATCCACCTACCACATGAAGCAGCTCTTGGAGTCCCGTGCAATTTCGATGGATGTGTTCGAGCAATTTATGGGACATCTAAAAAGGTAAAAATCTGGCAAAGTGGAAGGATCGATCGTTGGGAAGTTTGACCGAGGAAACCACTCACTTCACGTCATACTATTTTAGAACCGTCGAACAAAAAACCCGTATTACGATATGGAGGGTTGCACCAACATATAACGTTGAGGTCCCAGATATCTTCGCCCAAATAGGGAGACTTGGTGGGAAGTTGAAAGAAGTTTGGTGGGAAGACCACAAATATCTCGTATGGCTCACAATTATATATTGCGAAATTGTGAGGGAGTACAGCCGTTTGAGAGGTATAATTTCATTTATTTYATATTTTAATATAAATCTTACAAGAGATATATGGTTTTGGTTACAAAAAAATTTCTATAGTGAATTCGACAGGAAAATGCGAGAAGCCTTCMCATTTAGAAGAAAGTACGAGGCGTACAAAAGAGTGATTTTGCAGGATGGTTAAAATACTATGTAAGTTTTGAACTACAACTATATATATTTAGTTTTTTTTATAAATTAAGTAACATAATTTCTTAAATATCATATAGGTAATGAATGGATGTGCAAACCATCCCTTGCCTCTCTGGTTACACGAGATTGTTCAAGAACCAATTGCGAAGATCACTACTGCCCCAATGTACTTCACTCGAGGTTACACTTTTCACACGTACGAGCATGGCTCGAAGAGGTCAACCGCAAATTATGGAATTCACGTGCCAGGTGAAAATGACTTCTACGGTATTTTGTACGAAATTATGGAAGTAACATATCCAGGAATTATCGGGTTGAAATGCATTTTGTTCAAATGTCATTGGTATGATCCAACGGTCGGGCGAGGCCTTGCACAAACTCGTTAGGGGTAACATGTCAATGCCAGAAAAAATTTCCCAAATTTGAACCGTTATCCTAACATGTCAAGCCGAACAAGTGTGTTTCATTCCATATCCTCGGATAAGGGAAAGACGAGAGACGTGGTTATCTGTGATAAAAGTGAATCCGAGAGGTCGAATACTCGGAGAAGTTGATGATGTGGCTTTGCAACAAGAAATATTAGCAGACTTCTCCGTGGTAATCGAATCAACAGAAGATATATTACATGTTGATCCAGAAAACAGAGAAGTAAAAGAGATAATCATGGATGAGACAGGTAAAGATCCGGAATGTGACGAGTTCGAGGAGACTGACGACGGAGAAGAAACTGATGGCGATAGTGAAAACTCCCATGTATCTGAAAATGAATCTGATTAAATGTTTGTATGTTTGTAGATGTTTGATGTATTATTTGTATCATTAATAAAAAAAACAATAAATGATTTTGTTTACGGTTTTTTTTGATTTTTTCCCGATTTTGCGAGGTGCGAGGAGCCCGCAATTCCCTCATAATTTTTTGGTTCCGGCTTAATTTTTTAATTATTTGGAAATAATATTGCGAGGGATTTGCGAGGGATCCCTCGCAATCCCCTCGCAAAATGGGAACCGAAAAACCTAGTTCTGCGATGGAGTTGCGATGGATTAGCGACGGAAGGGTAATTTTATAACCCTTCTTCTTCTTCTTCTCTTCTTCTTGAAACTTGCGTTTAAAAAAACCCCATTCTCTCCGAAAGCTTCCTCGGCGTTCCACGGTGATTGTTTCCCGTTCGTGCTTCCTCCGACCTCATCACCCAAACTCGCAACGCCTTCCATCTATTCTCTCCTCCTCCTCCTCGGCGATTGCTTCATCCACCGGACCGGTCGCTCCTCCTCGTTCCTCAGGCGTTCGTCGGCCATCTCTAGCGTTCCTCGGCCATTACTTAATTTCGATATAAGTTTCTTGATTGTGGAAGTTGTTTGGTATTTGGATATTCGAATTAGAAATTTGAATTTAGATATTGGATTTAGGATTAAATAATTTTTTAGAATTAAAATTCCCTTTTTTATAATTTTTTTAAATTATAAAAATTATAATTGATTTTTTCGGAATTTATTACTAATTAAAATTATATAAACGATTTTAAAAAAGGTTTAGGATTTAAATTAAAGATTTAAGATTAAAGATTTAGGATTTAAAATTTCAAGTTAGATTTCGATTATATAATTATATAAATTTCGATTAAAGATTTAGGATTTCAATTTAGAAATTTTGTCATTTCGGTTTGATGATTTATTTAATTTTATGTTAGTTAAAACCTTTTTTTGTAAATATTATTAAAACTATATATAACAAATGTTTATGTAATTTTGTAAGAATGAAAAAACGATTTTGTATATTTTTTTAGATTTTAGTATTTCAAAATGATTTTTTTCATGAATTTGAGAATTACTATAATTTATTCATGAGTTTTAGGATTTTAGATTTTAGGATTTGATTATGATTTTTTCATGAATTTAAAAGATTTAGAATTTTCGAATTTCAGAATTTTTAAATTTTAAAATAGTTTTTAGGTTTTGAAAATGATTAATTAATTACATGTTTTATTAATTAAAAAGTTTAGATTTGTAATTTTATCTTTATTACTTGTTTTCCAATTTTGTTTTTTGCAGATGTCCGGATTTTCTAACGATTATACTCGCTATCTTTCGAGAGGCGGATCAGCGCCGTCTACTCCTGGGACGAGTTTTACTTCTCAGCTGGGCGGGTCACATATTCCTGAGACTCATCACCATTCACCGCATCCACCTATAGTTTCTCAGGACCCACCGGCAGCACAACCGCCACCACCTCCATCGTCACAGTTCACGGTGACTGACGCTGAGCATGATCGGGTCATAGCGGCGCTTCTTGATCAGCCCGGTCATGATCGTCTACCACACCTTCATCCAGACCGTCCTCAAGGGACTTTATGGTAATTTCTTTTAATTTTTAAAATTTTTAAATTTAAAGTTGTTTAAAAGTATATTTATTTTTAATTCTTTTTTTAAAAAATATTTCAGGTTTAAAGATGACGGATGTGTAGCTGCGAAGGTGAGATCGATCTTTGAAAGAGATTTCAAAGAACCTCATGCTAATTGGACACAGACTCCAAAATATGTGTCTCACCGGTGGTTTGAGACATTTGCGGTAAGTTTTAAAATTTTATTTATTTTAAAATCTTTACTATTATTTTTTATCATCATAACTCTTCTTTTTTTTTGTAGCAATCTTATCACTGGGATTCGGTGATAACATCTTTGGTTCGCAAAGAATTTGAGGACAAGTTGAAGGCTCGCATGTGTGACCAGGTGGGACGATGGAAGAGGAAGTGGAAAAAAGAGGGTGACAATGCGATGCCTAGGTGGCTGGATCCTGAGGTCTGGAAAGGCCTCGTGGCGTATTGGTCTGATCCGGCGAGTGAGACTAAGAGCGGGAATGCTCGAGCGGCCCGGTTCTCTGATCCTGATGGAGACGGGTATCATAAGCATCGCTCAGGACAGCTTTCGTTTAAAGCCCGAGCACGGAAGATTGTAAGTTTTTATTTAGAGTTATTAAATTTTTTTAATTAAATATGATAGTAATTATTTATATATACTTAGGCTGAGACCCGTGGAGACGATGCGATTCCGGATTTGCTCGCGGTTCTGGAAGAGACGAAACGGAGACCGGATGGATCGTTTGTCGACGGGAAATCGGAGAAGCTCTACCATGACGTCACTTCCAGGATGCAGGAGCTGACTCAGGCTTCTGATGGTGATGATCCCGAGAGCACGRCATCCGTCTCTCCGGCCATGAAGAACAAAATTTTTACYGAGGTATGTCTTTAAAATTGTTCTAAATGTTTGTAATTATGTTTATTATAAATTACAATCAAATATATTTTTTTCTTTTTCAGGTCGCTCCCCGTAAAAAAGGGAGAATTTTTGGTGTCGGTTCTCTGCAATCGAAGATTGACTCTTGCACTTCTTCTGCTTCGTCTTCATCTCATCCCGAGGATTGAAGCTCAGTATCATCCAGTCGCGTAACATCATCGAAGCTCAGAGTCAGCAAATGTCCAAGTTTGGTAAGATTTTTAACTACTTGGGCACAAAGGATGCGGAGTTGGCACGGCTTCTTCAGGACGAATTCGGAGATGACCCCGGTTCTTGTAGCGGAACCGGAGCCGGGAGCGGACCGTCACAATCTTTTTAGTTATTTTTTTTTTGTAGTAAAAACTAAAATTGTAGTTTATATTAATTTTAATATTATGAATTTTAATTTTATTTAGATTTTAATTATAAATTTATTTTAATTATATTTTAATTTCACTTTTATTTTTAATTATTAATATTTTTAATGACCATAGGTAAGCTCATCGCAAGTCCCGCAAATTTTGCGAGGGACTTGCGATGACCACTGTAATGCTCATCGCAAGTCCATCGCAAATTTTGCGAGGGACTTGTGATGACCATTGTAATGCTCATCGCAAGTCCATCGCAAATTTTGCGAGGGACTTGCGATAACCACTGATAAGCTTCTCGCAAGTCCATCGCAATTTTTGCTACAATTTTGCGGCATTCCCTTTGCGAGTACAATTCTTTCCCGCTAATACGTCGCTAGATTGCGAGGTATTTGCGAGGTGTTATGTGCGACGGATTAGCTACGTTTTGTGTCCGTCACAATAACTGCGACGACACTGCGATGCTTTTCGATTTGCGACCCGCGATTAGCGACGATTTGTTGTGCCTCGCAACGATGTCGCAATACTGTATTTGCGAGGGATTTGCGATGTATAAGTCCATCGGAAATCCTATGTTTTCTTGTAGTGTTCGTTCCGTCTTGGTTCGGGGATTTTTTTTGGGTTTACGTCCATGGATCCTACTTTGTGGTTGGGGTCGATAGAATTATGTGAGATTTAATTCTATCGACGGGGTCATTAGGATTATGTGGTATTTAATCCTAATGACGGGTCATTAGAGTTATGTGAGATTTAACTCTAATGATGTGGGTTAGGATTATGGGTGATTTAATCATAACCGGATGGTTTACCGATAAGGATTATGGGTTATTTAATCCTGATAGACGGTAAACCAGAGGTGAGATACCGGTGATATAGGTTCTCACGGGGACTTAGTATATTAGGGTCCGGTGTTATTGGATTCTAATATGCTAGGTCGTTGACGACTTAACTCGTTCGAATCAGGGGATAATTGGATTTCGACGGGTTAGTTTTCGGGTGACCACGTAGGATCTAGTGATGTTAGACCCGGGGATGTTATTGAACCAAGTATGGAACGATACCGAGCTTGATTGGTGGCCCTAGGGGCGGGAAATGAGGTGAAACGATCAATGGAGTGATCGTTGTGAAGGAATCCCGAGAGGTTCGGTTTGAGCGGAATTAAGCGGTAATTCCGGGGTTTTAACGGAAGTTAAGGGAATGTTTTGAGACAAGGAGGTGTCTCAAATATTTCGGGAAATTATTCGAAGTTATTAAACCGAGCGGAAAAGGTTAATTAGAAGAATTAATGGTTGCGGTTTAGTAATTTCCGGGTCGGTTTGGTTTAATCTAATTAAACCAACAATTACATATACATACATGTATATGTATTCTCTCTTCTCTCTTCTATAAAATTCTTGGAGCTTCTTTTGTTCATTGGAGAGAGAAAAATCTAGAGGAAAAGAGAGAGAGAAAAGAAGAATTTGGAGAAAAATCAGAGTTTTTGGGGAGACTTGTGAGGTCCGATCGGGATATCAAGAGAGCTCGGTTTGAGCTAAGGTTTTTTGGGTAAGTTCTCCAATCTCTTGCCTAGTTTTCTACCAAATTTCGTGGGATTATAATAAGTGGTTTGGGAGATATGATTTTTCTCCCTAGACTACCCTGTTTTCGGGCTGTAGAGACGGGGCGAGTTTGATGAAGTGTTTGGGCACTCAATTCTGGTTTGTTTGGGCTGAAATTTGGTATATAGGTTGTTGAGACTTCGATATTCAAGTTCACCGAAGGAATTTATAAAATATGATCTAGGGAAAGAGATATGGTTGGTTAAGTAAAGCCCTGTTTTTGGGGAAAGGAATGAATTTGGAGTTAGGCTCTTGAGTTGGGAGCTTGAATCAGTCTTTGAGAGTGTGTTGATGATCTCTTGGCAGGAGGTTTGTGAGATCTTGGTGTTGTGTTGTGT
The DNA here is from genome assembly GCA_018361395.1 of Boechera stricta. Taxonomy (NCBI): domain Eukaryota; kingdom Viridiplantae; phylum Streptophyta; class Magnoliopsida; order Brassicales; family Brassicaceae; genus Boechera; species Boechera stricta. Next base: position 7,914,368 of record CM031541.1, read on the forward strand.
TTCCAAGAAGGAGTAAGCTTAAGGCTTGGAAACGTAAAAGAGTGTTCTTCGCTTCAACCGTAATCAAGGTGAGTCGTATAACATATAATCATTAGTCTTTTAAGTGATTGATGTGTGATGTAGGGCTTGTCCATATGGGTGTGATTTATGGCTAGTCAAGTTATGTGATGTGTGTGTGATGATGAGAGCTCATCATAAAATACTTGATTGTTGCATTGCATGTTGATTGCGGTAACTCTTTGTGATTGTATGTACTTGTCCTTGTGGGGACGGGAGGACCTCAGAATTATCAATGCTTACGCGCCTCTTTTGGTGCAGGTAAAGAAAAGTCATAAGTCTTGGAGCTCGTGGAACCGAAGGCTAGAGAAGAGGGATGATCTAGTTGTTGAAGGTTTTTGGTTTTTGATTCTTATGTTCATATGTTTTTGTGCTTGAGATTGGGATGTTGTTTGGAACTTGGTATGATGCGTAGTGGTATGCCTAAGATGGTTTTGAATGTTTAAGTAATGTCTATAAATATTGTGGCTTGCCTTGTGTTGTTATCATTGGGTTGCAGGGGAAGGGATCGACCGATCCTGGGCAAGATCGATCGATCCCGAGTAATCTTTTTGGCCAGAAAGTTTTCGGGGGTAAAGTGGGGCTTAGGGATCGACCGATCCAAGTCGGATCGATCGATCCTATAGGTCATTTTCGAAGCCGAAAAATCCCGGTCAGTTTTTAAGGGTTAGGATCGACCGATCCCCCGGGTGAGATCGATCGATCCTAGCGGGGTATTTTTGGTCAGATCGATCGGGTTAATTTCGGGAATCTTGATAGGTCAACCTCTCTACTTTTCGTACTATGCGGTCTTGTAACCCATCTAGAAATTGAACCATGAGAGTCTTCTCGCTGTCTTCAAGGTTGAGACGGTTTCTTAGATGCTCAAATTCTTTATAGTACTCCTCAACACTCTTACTCCCTTGAGTAAGTTTTCGAAACTTCTTTTGGAGCTCTCGATGATATAAAGGAGGCACATATCTTCCTTTCATCATGAACTTCATAATTTCCCAAGATGGGACCGGGCCATCACCATTTCTTCTTCTTTTAGCCGCTTCGCGATCCCACAAAGTGAGGGCGTGATCCGTTAATTGAGTCACAGCATAAGAGACCTTTCTTGGCTCGTCATAGTGATAACACTCAAAGATGTGATCCATGCGTCTTTCCCAATCAAGATACGCTTAGGGGTCCACTTTTCCCGTAAAAATAGGCGGTGTGAGTCTATGGTGAACCTCTTGATGATCTTGATCATTTCTACCCCTTGCATCTCTCCTAGGCTCGGGACTTGCTCTTCTGGGTAGAGGCTGAAAATCTGATTCATCGGAAAGTTCTCCGATTACCGGTTCGCGAAACGGTGGGGGTGCTTGACGCAGTGGTTGCTCTACTAGGCGTAAGCGATCATTCATTTGTTGGAGTTGGGTTTGTAGAGCTGTGAATATTGCTATGATGTCCGGAGGTTCGGCCATAGCTTCCACCTCACAAAATAATTCAACAACGCACAAGACTTAGTTTCAAACTGTAAGAAAACTTGACAATGAAACTGGAATTGATTTAATTTAAAGATGGGTCAAGTTTTGGTTCAGCTTTTCAAGGTTAAGCACACGTTTTACACAAGAAAATAATAGCCAAAAATTTCAAATAGATTCTCATACATCATCATGGACCACAAACAATGAGGTGGCAAAAAGCAAAATGCCCTCTTTTACCTCAAACAACTTAACAATGGTGGCTATGATTCCGAAAATCTAACTGAGCAATCTACCAACAACCTAAACAAGCACTAGACCCAAACAACAAACTAAATCTATCAACCTAGCAGCAAAGAACAACACCCAAAAGATCAAAGATTCAAACTTTTTCAAGCTTTTATCTTCAAATCCCAATCTAAGCAATCTAAGAAGGAAAGACACAACATTTAGTAGAATCTTTTAGCTCTGATACCAAATGGTATAGACCTGTGGGTTTCCAAGCTCCAAATCAGACCAAAATCTTCAACCAAAAACCGGATCAACGGTGGTAGCGGACGTGGAGAGGAAACGGTGGTGCTTTTCTGGTGAAAACTCGAACACGGGGTTGAGCTTGGTGATGGATGGTGGCTGAGAGGATCTCGAACAAGAAGAACAACGGTCGGTGGGGCCTTTCCTCGAGAGAACTCGACTGGAGAAGAAGGCTAACGGATGGATGGAGCTAAACGATGGAGAAAACTCAACCCACGGTGAAGCAAGCGATGGTGGTGACGATGGAGGAGCAATGGTACCACAAGTGAGGAGATGACTCACTTAATAAACCAGCCTAGAAGAAAGAGACCCAGTCTCAATTCCTCTTAGGGTTTTCTAATCTATACACTAACTTAGATTAGAGAGAGAACTCAAAGTTTGAACCTTGATATTTTTTTAACAATGATTGCTTAATTCATGAGAAAGAAAGGAGTTCACATCAATTAATTATCCCTGAGCTTGTACGATGTGAAGAGGCCGGTACGATGTCCACATCAATTATCCCTTGGGTTGCTCAGGTTCGGATTGTGAAGAGACTGGTACGATGTCCACATCAATTATCCCTGAGCTTGCATAATTGTTGATTTGTAGATTTCAGTAGTGACATAACATTCAAAATGTCTTAGTTTTTCGTTTGTAGAGCCATTGATAAATTATTCGTGAGTCCTGGTAGAAGCAACATCAACTATAAGTAGAATACAAAGTCAAAGGTGTGAAAATACTTGAGAACGTCATTAGCTTGGCATCTTTTGGTACTATCAATTCCTTCGCTTTTGATATACTCTAGCACTTTAATAATAAGAGGAAATAAATAAACCAACCGTATTAATGTTCTGAGTGAGAACCCCAACGAGTATTATCCTGTATTTGAAGTGAAATCTCTTGATTCAATCTTTTTCATGTCTTAATTTCACCTTGATTAACCCCTTCCTCGATTCTCCTCCCATCTCCTCGAATCATATATTTCCTCTTACAAGAAGTTTCAACCACATTTAGTAAGACATAAATCATATCAAAGAAATCCCCAACTTCAAAATATTTTTTAGCAAATGTAACGACAACCAACTGAATCTGATGTGTAAAATAGTGACTATGCACAACATTATTTTCTCAAAATCAGAGATCTCAACTCATTGAATTCACCATTCATATTACTTGCTCCATCATAGTCTTGTCCTTTTAACTTCTTGATACTTAATCCATGTTTAGCAAACAATGAATCAACAACGCATTTCAGAGATGAAGTAGATGTTTATGGAACATAAATAAGACCATTAATTTTTTTTTTGCTTCTATATCAACAGAGCGAAAAACTATTGCCATTTCCTCTTTATCAGAAACATCTGCGGATTCATCCACCAATACGCTGAACACATCATGATCAACTTCTTGAATAATAAATACAATAACTTTCTCCGCAAATCAATGAACTATGACTTTCTGAATTTTGGGTGACACCATTTGATTATACTTCGGAGCATTCTCCAACACAACCTTACTTACAAACTCATTTTCCTCGGCTGTATATTTCACGAGCTCTGAGAAATTCTCCCTATTAGCTGGTCCCACAAACTCATCATGACCTCGAAAAGATAATCTTTGCCGTCGTAAATATCTACACGAATCAATTGAAGCATTTAATCTGATACTGTATTTAGTTTTTGCCGCTTCATTTTGCTTCTTATAAAAAGCATGAACGATTGATTGACATTGTCTTATCAAAGAATCAGCATTTTTCAATGCATTATTGTGAAAACTATTCACCAATATTACATGCTCACCTAATGTTTTTGGACTTTTCCAATTATCAAAACTTTTTGTCACAAGTGTATTACTTCCACCTTTATTTGTAATGTAATCTCTAAACAAGTAGCAAAACAAGCAAAAAACCTTGTCGTTTTCTTTCACACTATATTCCAACCAACAGCGATATTTGTGTTAAATACACTTAAAGCCATGAATTTTCCAGAAAAAAATCATTCATTGGATCTCATTATGTATTACAACACCTTTTTTCTCGGTACAAGTGAATGATGAATTAGCAAGGTTTTTTATAAGTACGAGAGGCTTACGAAAAGGTTACTCTCTATCTCCCTACCTTTTCGTCATAAGCATGAATGTGTATTCAAAGCTCCTAAGTAGACAAAGCGGCGAGTGCTATTACCCTTACTCCTCTGAGACTTGATTGAAATTCCCATAAAATGCAAGCTAAAAGATTGGAGAGCTCCTTGGTGACATTGACAACTCCATGAGCATTCGAAGGTTCTCTATAGGATCGGTTGATTTGGGGTAAAATGTTGCCATCTCTAAAAAGCCAGAATTTCTTAAGGTGAATGTCGCTCTTTCTCTTCTTCTCTTCCTTCGTAACGTCTCCATTCGAAAGTTTCGAGAATGGACAACAAACATTCAGGAACATATCTCGGTTCATTTGTAACATCCGTATCCCAAGTTATTTCTTACCAAATAAGTAATTGTTACTTGTTGCAAAAGTCTTGTACCGTGTTGTAATTGTCCCTGAGAGAAATAGGAACAATACTGAGATCGATTAATAAATTCTGGGGTTGAGATTGGTTTGATTAATCGCAAGATTAATCGTTTCGGAACCAATTCAGGTTGATTTGGTTCGGAATAGTGTTTTTACAAGTAGAATAGTGTTTTGACGGAAATGAGATATAATGTGATGTGGATAATATCGAGCTCGATTAATAGCCAAATGAGCGGTGAACGGGACGATTTGATCGAAAGATTGATCGCCGCGAAGTGATTTCGAGTCGTTGGTTTATGCGGAATTAAGCGATAATTCCGAGGTTTTAGCGGAGAGAAAGAAATGGTTGGGACGGAAAGATGTCTCAAATATTTAGGGAATTAGACGGAGTTACTAACCGAGCGGAAGAAATTAATTGGAAGAGTTAAGTGTTGCGGTTTAGTGAAAATCGGATCGGTTTGGTTTAATTGGATAAAACCAACAATTGTATACATATACATATATGTATTGTCTCCTTCTCTCTTCTACCACATTCTGCACTCTTCTTCTAATTTTTCTCATTGTTGGAGAGAAATATCTAAAGATAGAGAGAAAGAAGAAGAGAGAAAAGGAGAGAAAGAAAGAGAAGAAGAAGAGAAGGAAGAAGAAGGAGAAGGAGAGAGAGAGAACTTCAAAAACAGAGTTATTGGTGGTGATTGTGAGGTCCGATCGACCTAGCTATAGAGCACGGATTGAGCTAAGATTTTGTGGGTAAGTTCTTCAATCTCTTGTATAATTATCTACCAAATTTCGTGGGATTATGTTGAGTGGTTTGAGAGATATGAGTTTTCTCCCAAAACCGCTCAAACAGTGCTACCCGCGACGGGTTGAGTTTGAGAGAGTGTTTGAACACTCAAAGCTTGAGCAAATGGGATGAAATTTGGTAGATAGGTTGTTGAGAGGTTGATCTTGAATTTCAATGAAGGTAGTTTTCCCAAGGGAAAGAGTTATGATTGAGATTAAGGAGACTCTGTTTTTGGTTAAGAAATCCGATTTGGGGGTTTTAATCAATCCGAGTTTGAAGCTTGTAATTCATCATTTGAGAGTGTGTTTGGTGCTATAATTGTCAGGAAATTAGTGGATAGCCTGGTGGTGTGTTGTGCCAAGAAAAGAAGTTAAGCTCGTGGGTTTGAAATCAAAGAAAACGGTTGTATAGTTTTATCGTTTCAACCATCAAAGTAAAGGTGAGTGCGTGACCGTGGTTGATCTATGTGATCATTGATTTTCCGTGATTGATATGTGTGTTAGGACTTGTTCATATGGGTGTGATTTATGGCTTGTCCAAGTTGTGTGTGTGTGTGTGTGTGATGGAGCTCTATCATTTCTTGCTTGATTGCTTGTGTGTGTTGCTTATTGTCTTGGTAAGTCTTGGATCACATGTGTATATAACCGTGGGACGGATGACAATTATAGCACCAAACACACTCTCAAATGATGAATTACCGCCTCACTAAGTACAGTGGCAGCAACAAGAGGGTCCGAATCAAATGGGGCAGATGTTGGGATTGTTGGCTCAAATCTTAGAGCGGTTACCAGGGGCAGCTCCAGCTCTAGCTCCTATAGCGCCACCTGGGGTTAATGAACCACTGAGAGTGGTGAATCCCGAGGAGAGTGAAGATATCGCGGTGGTAGGGCCGATAATTCCGCCATATCTCACCATATTGGACCACATGCAACGACTTGGCACCAAATTCTTTTCGGGAGGTGCAAAGCCGGTGGAGGCGGATGAATGGAAGTCGAGGCTAGAAAGAAATTTTTTCTTGTTGAGATGTCCCGAAGAGTATAAGAGGGACTTAGCGGTGCATTACCTAGAGGGAGATGCACATATGTGGTAGAGAAGTGTCTTGGCTAAAAGGGAAAATGGTGTAGACACTTGGGAAGGTTTTTGTGAAGAATTCAACCTCAAGTATTTCCCGCAAGAGGTGATGGATCGACTTGAAGGAGAATTCTTAGACTTATCTCAAGGAACCAAGTCGGTGCGGGAGTATGAGATGGAGTTTAATCGACTCCGGAGATTTGCGGGGAAAGGGCTAGAAGATGAACAAGCTCAAGTGAGAAGGTTTTTGAGGGGTATGCGCTTGGAGTTAAGGAATAGATGCATTGTGAGATCGTATGATCGGTGGCCGAGTTAGTGGAGAGGGATGCCATGATTGAAGAGGGATTAATGGAGGAGGCTAAGGTGGCTAGTTCGGAGACTCAAGCCAAGAAGTCTCTTAGTTCTGGTTCGGGGAAGAGTGGGGAGTTTGGGAAGGAGCAGAAAAGGAAGTGGGAAAACACTTTTAAGAGTGTTTCTGGTACGCAATCCGGATGTTATGGATGTGGTAGCAAAGATCATCGGATTGCTAACTGCGCGAAGGGCGACACCAGGCTATGTTTCTACTGTAGGAGGTGGGGTACATTATGACTTCGTGTCCTAAGTTGCAGCATGGTGGAGGGGGTCAGAAGCACCACCACATAAGCGGGCTGCGGTGACTCCCAGAGCTTACTCTTTGAATTGAATAAAACTGCTAAATGTCACAAGATGAAGTTAGTTGAATTTCATTTGGATGGTGAAGCATATAAGTGGCATGAATCTGATTGCATAGGTAAATTGATGAGAGGAATTTATAGAGATTGGGAAGCTTATAAGGTAGAGGTGCTAAAACACTTTACAGATTTGTTGGTTGAGTTGGATTTCCCTAGATTTGATGGTAGTGATGTTAAGAGCTGGTTATGGAAAATTAATCAGTTCTTTGATATGGATGTAATGCCTGAGTTTCATAAGATCAAGCTAGTTTCAATGCATTTAGATGGTGAAGCAGCTACATGGCATCAATCCTTCATGTTATCAGAATTGGGAAGAGGGCTTAACAGAGATTGGGATCGGTATGAGGTAGAAGTGAAGAAGTGGTTTGTTGATCTGCTAGTGTTAAGGATATATCTATATATATCAAGGATACGTAATCTCCAATATAGGAATGTTTCATTATTACATATATCTATCGTATCTCCTATACTCTGTATATATATCATTGTACATTGACAGTGAATGAATAAGACTCTCATCTTTTATGGTATCAGAGCTCGGCTAAACCTAATTTTTTTTCGGCCGTCTCTCTCTCTCTCTTTGTCTCCTGTGAAACCGAGTCTTCCATCTTCTTCACCTCTCGTACCTTTCTTCCTTCTGTATTTCTCACCACAAACATGTCGACCGATGCTGAGACTGTTACTCTCTCAAACACTACCATCCTAAATGTCAACATGTCAAACATTACAAAACTCTGTTCAACGAACTACCTCATGTGGAGCATTCAAGTCCATGCCTTGCTTGATGGCTATGGCCTTGCTGGTTATCTCGACGGCTCCATGACTCCCATTCACGGTTACCACCAACAATGTTCAAGCTGTTAATCCAGCCTACACGTCTTGGAAACGTCAAGACAAACTAATCTACAGTGGTCTTCTTGGAGCCGTTTCCCTCACCATCCAGCCGCTCCTCTCTCGCTCTCTCACCGCAGCGGACATCTGGAAAACATTAGCTGCCACATATGCCAGCACCAGTTGGGGTCACGTTAGACAACTTCGCCTCCACTCAAACGATAGGTCAGGAGGCAAAACCGTGGATGAGTACATACAAGGATTCATCACAAAATTCGACCAATTAGCCCTTCTTGGCAAGCCCATTGAGCATGAAGAACAGATTGAATATGTACTCGATGGTCTCTCCGATGACTACAAGTCCATTGTCGATCAGCGAAGGCAGATGCTATCACTGAAGTTCATGAAAAACTACTTAACCATGAAGCTAAAATCTTGATTGCTGCCTCCATCTCTCCAACGGTGGTCCCTGCTTCTGCCAATACCGCCAACTTTCGTCCGAAATCTGCACAGAATCGCACTCCTCAGCCTTGGAATTCCCAACCTCAGCAACGCCAATACACCAATCAACGCCCAAATGGGAAAGGTAGAGGTTACCAAGGGAAATGTCAGCTTTGCGGTGTCTTCGGTCACAGCGCCAAATGGTGCTCCCAGTTTCGCGATCAATACGCCTCATCCGTGAAGCCACAATCTCGCCATGACACGCCATGGCAGCCACGAGCCAACATTGCCACCGCACACTCACAATCTGACAACGGGTGGCTCTTGGACAGCGGAGCAACTCACCACATGACAAGTGATCTCCACAACCTCTCATTGCATCAACCATACTATGGCGATGACAATGTCCTTATTGGCGATGGCTCTGGACTCGCCATCACTCATACGGGTTCCTTATCCTTACCCTCTGCTTCACAGAGTATTAATCTTTGTGATGTTCGTTCCACACAACCTCATCTATCCGTCTGCAACACTAATCGAGTTTCTGTGGAATTTTTCCCTGCTTCGTTTCAGGTGAAGGATCTTCGGTCGGGGGTCCCATTACTCCAAGGCAAGGTTAAAGGAGCTATGCAGTGGCCGGTGTCACCCCATACCATCACCTCATTCTTCACCTCCGCCAAACCATCACTTATCAACTGGCATCATCGTCTCGGCCATCCTGCAGCTCCTATTTTACAAAACCTTATTACCAAATATTCTCTTCCGCATACACAAGCTGTTTCTCAAAAAAAATTTTGCCCTGATTGTGCAATCAATAAAAGTCACAAACTCCCTTTCTTGACTACCTCTATTGTCTCTACTCGCCCTCTTGAATATATATTCACTGATGTTTGGACTTCCCCAATACTCTCCATTGATAATTACAAATACTACGTCATCTTCGTCGATCACTTTACCCGCTACACATGGTTTTACAAAACAAAATCACAAGTTCGAACTACCTTCATACCATTCAAGTCTCTCGTTGAGACTCACTTCGGCACAAAAATAGGGACGCTATATTCTGACAACGGTGGTGAGTTCATCGCACTAAAATCCTTTCGCCGATGCGGAGTTTATCTCACCGCCGCACACACGGAGCACAATGGTGTTTCTGAGAGGAAGCATCGCCATATTGTTGAAACTGGCCTCACCCTTCTCACTCATGCCTCGATTCCTACTACGTATTGGAGCTACGCTTTCGCCACGGCCGTGTACTTAATCAACCGTCTCCCCACTCCGCTTCTCAACAACGCTTCACCGTTTCAGCAACTGTTCGGTACTGCACCAAACTACTCCAAGCTACGAGTGTTCGGGAGTCTCTGCTTTCCCTGGCTTCGTCCCTATACTCGTCATAAACTTGAGAATCGCTCCACGCCGTGTGTCTTTCTCGGGTATTCACTTACACAGAGTGCCTACATATGCCTCCAAAGAAGCTCAGGTCGGATCTATGTTTCAAGACATGTGAAGTTTGATGAAGCGGTGTTCCCATTTCAAGCATCTTCCCAGGAAACAAAAACCACAATCCTCGCCGTCAATCCTACCTTACAACCACAGGCCGATATCGTCCCACTCGTACAGCCGCCCGCTGCCTTGCCAGAAATAATGGAACCGCCGGATCCTYGCCGACTCGAGCCACTGGTTGCGTCGCCGCCGAGCATAACCTCAGGTCCGTCAATTGCTCCTAACCCGACCTCCTCTGTTTTGTGCTCGAACATTGCAGGTTCCGCAGAAGAACATTTAACTCACGCTGGCCCAACTGAAAGTCCAAATGCACCTCTAACTCGGCCCACCAGCGAAGGCCCACTACAAATCGGCCCATCTCAAACAGACCCAGCAGACACTATCGCTTCAATCACCCAACCAGCCACGTCTCTGSYTTCGCCGATTCAACCTGCATCTACTGCTGCAACACAATCAACTGCTCCAAATTTGCATCCCATGACAACGAGGCGCAAAAACAACATCATCAAACCCAAAGCGAAACTCAACCTGACTGCAAAGCTGTCATCTTCGATTCCCCATGAGCCACACACCGTCACCCAGGCACTCAAACAAGAACAATGGCGCACAGCCATGTCAACTGAAATTGATGCCTTCGCACGAAATGGGACTTATGAACTCGTGCCAAGACCTCTCGCAACAAATATTGTGGGCTGCAAGTGGGTGTTTAAGAACAAATTTCTGCCATCTGGTGCTCTTGGACGCCACAAAGCGCGCTTGGTAGCAAAGGGATACAATCAACAATACGGCCGCGATTACACAAACACGTTCAGTCCTGTCATCAAATCCACTACTCTTCGCCTTGTTCTAAGTGTTGCGGTCTCAAAATCTTGGCCTATTACCCAATTGGATGTCAACAATGCGTTTTTGCAAGGTAATCTAACAGAAGAAGTGTTCATGGAGCAGCCACCGGGTTTTGTAGACACTGATAATCCAACACATGTATGCCGTCTTCACAAAGCAGTCTATGGTCTAAAGCAAGCCCCCAGGGCGTGGTATGAGGAATTAAAGAAATTCTTAGTCTCCATCGGGTTTGTGAACTCTCTCGCTGACACTTCCCTGTTTATCTACCAGAAAGGGTCCGCTACGATGTACCTTCTTGTCTACGTCGATGACATAGTCATCACTGGTAGTGACACAAAACGGATCAACACAGTTCTCTCATTATTAGCTGCTCGTTTTTCGGTCAAGGATTCTGAGGAACTTAACTATTTCCTAGGCATTGAAGCCCGTCGCACATCACATGGCCTTCATCTCTCACAACGCAAATATGTTACGGATCTCCTCCACCGCTATCACATGATCGATGCAAAGCCCGTCACCACACCCATGGCATCATCACCCAAACTCAAACTCGATGAAGGCATTCCACTCTCTGATCCTACCGAATACAGAAGACTTGTTGGCAGTTTACAATATCTAGCTTTCACTCGCCTTGATATCATGTACGCTGTCAATCGTCTGTCACAGTTCATGCACCGTCCGACAGAACCACATTGGCTGGCCGCTAAACGAATTCTCAGATATCTGGCAGGGACAACAGACCATGGTATTTACTACTCTTCACATAATGATCTCCGCCTTCATGGGTTCTCTGATGCTGATTGGGCGGGTGATTCAGATGATTATATCTCCACAAATGCCTACGTMATATACACAGGCTCACATCCTATCTCCTGGGCATCCAACAAACAAAAGAGTGTAGCTAGATCGTCGACTGAAGCTGAGTATCGGGCCGTAGCAAACAYCGCCACAGAACTCAAATGGATATGTAATCTGCTGAACGAGCTTGGCATAAAGCTACCTAATTCGCCCGTTGTTTACTGTGATAATGTCGGTGCCACCTTCCTCTGCGCAAATCCCATTTTCCACTCACGCATGAAACATGTTGCTCTAGACTACCACTTTATCCGCGGACAGGTTCAATCCGGTGGACTCCGCTCCATCATCACACGACGTCGCTGACGCATTGACAAAGCCACTACGTGCCGGTTTACTCATCTTCGCAGCAAGCTTGGAGTGACAAAAGTCCCTCCATCTTGAGGGGACATGTTAAGGATATATCTATATATATCAAGGATACGTAATCTCCAATATAGGAATGTTTCATTATTACATATATCTATCGTATCTCCTATACTCTGTATATATATCATTGTACATTGACAGTGAATGAATAAGACTCTCATCTTTTAGCTAGAACATCTTATGGTTGAGTTGAAAAGATTGCAGGAAACTGATGGAATAGAGGCTTATCATGCTAAATTTGAGAGAATTAGAGTCAGATAGGATTTATCGGAGGAATATCTGGTTAATGCTTACATTGGTGGTTTGAAATGGGATACTCAAATGCATGTTAAGAAGTTCAAGCCTAAATCTATCAGAAACTGTTTCTTTTTTGGAAGATTGTATGAAGAGTCTCAGTCAAAGACGACTGTTAGCTGGGGAAATACTCAATCCCATAGTAACTGCGGTCAAGGGAATACTCAATCACATAGTAACTACCGCCAAAGGGTTACTCAATCCCATGGTAATTACAAGGCTGGTGTGGTGTATCAGTCCGGCAAGTTTGCAGCAAATAGTGAGTTGCTTGGGATCGATAATGAAGAACAGGAATCAATTCAAGTAGAAGCAGAGGGAATCCTTGAAGAAGAGTTGATCAAAATCAATCAAGAAACTGAAAAAGAGAAGTCGATTCAAGAGGAAGAAGTGATTGAGAAAATCAATTCGATTAAGAAATCGATTCAAGAGGAAGAAGTGAATGAGAATATCAGTTTGATTCAATATGTGGATTCAAAACCGATGGAGTCATGGGTGTTGCCTGATGCTTCAAGATTTCAGGTATCATTTCCGCCTTTGGAATCAAGCCGTGAGTGTTACGATGAATCAAAGGATGTTTATGAGCAATTCCACTCTAGTTTGCCATGGGAGATGGTGTTTGAATCGGTTCAACCTGAAAAGAAGAGAAAGATTTTGTTTCCTAAAAACTGGAAGTTCAAATTCAGAAACATGGATTTACAAAGAGAGAAACAAGACTGGAGACAGAGTGATGGTGATAAATCTGAGCTGAATTTACAGATGGAATTGATGCTGGTTATAGGAAAAGAAGCACATGGGATCATGCAACAACATGGAAAGATAATCTTGAGCTTGTTTTCTAAGAATTGGATGTTTAAGTTCAAAAACAGGGATTTTCAAAGAGGTGAACAAGGCTGGAGACAGAACAATGGTGCTAGCTGTGTGTTGAACTTGAAAATGGGAGTATTGTTCTTCTTTGGTTCTCTCCCTAGACCACCAGAGCATTGTAAGAGGAAGATTTGACATGAACCTTGAGGACAAGGTTCTCCTAAGGAGGGAGATTTGATGCAGGAAACGTGAATACAAGTTTAAGAAGGAATAAGAAAGACACGTGGAGGGCATAGATCAGCTTATCCTTAATGCATCAAGGGTCAAGATTAATCAAAATGATCTACGGTCATGATTGAGCTATTGGAATTCAAGGGCTGAGATTTAATAGATTGTGTGATCAGAGTAGCTTTATATTGTCGATTGAATTGTAAGAAAGATTATGGAAAAATATTAATCAAATTGAAAAGTTAGTTTGTTAGAATCTCTCTCTCCCTCTCTACGTTTGCGATGGAAGCTTCGAGAAGTTTCCATTGATGCCTCATTGTGTCCTCAGTCCATTCTTCTTCATTGGATTGAGCTGCCTTTGAGCTTGCAGATTCGTGTTCTTTGAGAACTCCTGTCCGTGTTTGTAAAAGACGACGCTTCTACAACAGATCTCTTCAGGATTTTTGGTTTTGGAGTAACTGTATCTGTCCAAGTTCAAGAAACCTTAGTTTAGGGGAATCTTTAAGAAGTCGCATAAGTAGATCCAACCACAGAACCACACGTACATATCTCCAAACGTACAAGCCGGCTAAATATTTTTCCTTTAAAATATGCACCCTACATAAGATATATAAGATTAAGTTCCTGATCGATGTAGACATTGACATCCAATATGAACAAGTCCCACGATTTGTGTTCTGATTAGAGATCGTTCATATGTTGATCATGTTTATTTCCAACAGGGAAGTAGAAATATTAAAATTTGAAGTATATAGAGAAGGACAAAGTACCTTCGAAGTCGCTAAACATAATGGAAATTGTACTAATGAAGTAAGAGAACCAAGAATCTGCTCGGTATTGATGATAAGTGACTTCAAGACTTGCCTCTACAATCTTAGGCGTATTACGCTCAATAACACAAAACCCATTTGTATAATCAACTAATATCCAAGGACTCCAAATAGGGAGCATTGATCACAAACTCCTGATGATATTGGTTGACTGATGATGATTTATGCAAGGATTAAACCTTTAAAGAAGCAACTCTAACAACAAAGATGGCTACATTGTCACCAAGGCATTGTTCCAAAAACAGTCTTCAAGAACATGACAACTAGATAAAAACATGTATATAAATTCATCACCTGGGTACTTCATCGAAGTAAGTTTCAGGGTTTTGAGGGATGGGAAAGAAATCGGGTAAGCGAATCCACAAGAACCAGATTATTTAGCACCAAAGTCACAAGCATTCCACAGCCTGAATACAAGCTCCTTGGAAGTGTGAATGGAGTTTCAGTAGACGAAGCATCAATTTCGATAATCAGGTCACGCACACTGCGATTAACAACAGGTCTAACACATACTCCAATATCTATAGCACCAGACTTCTGACCAAGCTTTAACACAAACTTTCGAGAACCGGAGCCTCATGCAACAATAAAGAACTGTAAACAAACTCGCAAGAATCACCCGTCTTCATCATCTTCGTACATATCATCATTATATTCAAGTCTTGACACAAAGTGTAAACAAAACCGCAATGATCCAACGAGATATTTGGAAAGATATATGAAATTTCCAAATCTTTCATTATTATCTTCAATATCTTTTTTATATATTTTAGGATTTATCTAAGGTCAATGATCGAAAATTATACGATTATTAGGGTTTATCTAGATTTTTAAGTTTTCTTATAAATAATATATTCAGGTCTATTATATTATTCGGTGGTTGATTTTTTATTATTTAATTAAAAAAATTTGATAAATAATGAGAAGAGTATTCTCAATCCTTGATTTCGGTAGATCTTGAGAGATCTCAACGAATCTAAGAAAATTTGGTTTATTCGGGAATTCGTAGGCTAAACGAATATCATCTTCCTCTACACCATCAACTAAAGGCTAGATTGATTGTGGCTGTAGATTTAAGATATTTGCTGTAGAATTTGATCTGTCGATTTTTTCTGTACTTTTAGAATTTAGGCTGTAGAATCAAGTTTCCATAATAAATAGTTTATAGAGCCAATCTTCCATAATTTTTCAAAAACCAAAATTTATGGCTTCAGGTTTTTAATTTTTTACAGCAAAAAAAACCCAAAAAGAAAACAAAAATAAAAGCGGGTTTAGCTTTGAAAAATATATATAAAACGTGATTGCTTTGAATTTAGAGCTTTAGATCTAAATATGGTTGTAGAATGGTTTCAAAGCAACAACCAATCACGTCCTAAATTTTCTCATTTATTTTAGAAAAACTTAAATGTATGAGTTGTCATATTATTATGAATAATAATAGGGATTTGTGTTTTTCAAAGCAAACATAACATAAAATCATCCCCTTATTATTATTTGGGGAGTACATTTATAAAATAAACCTTAAAAAAGGTTAATATTTACATCACATTGCTATTACAACAAAGAACAAAATATAATCTCTCATTAAAGGTAGTTCCATTATTTATTATACGATTTTATAGAAAAAAATAATATCTATTTTAATTTTTCCTTAAAAAATCGAATTAAAATCAAATATTTATGGTTACTAATCAAAATCAAATATTTATGGTAACTAATAAAAATCCTATATTTATGGTAACTAATTAAAATCATATATTTATGGATACTAAAAACCCATATTTATAGGAGATATTTAATAAAATATTTTATATTTATGAAAAAGTTCCATAAAATCGAATTATATCTATTTTATACAAAAAAATATATTTTAATTTTTTCTTAAACAAAATCGAATTAAAATTGATTTTTTTATGGTAACTAATTAAAATCAAATATTTATGGTAACTAATTAAAATCTTATATTTATGGTAACTAATTAAAATCTTATATTTATGGATACTAAAAACCCATATTTATAGGAGATATTCTATAGAATATTTTATATTTATGAAAAAGTTCCATAAAATCTTTGCTAATATATTGTCCAAAATTTCACTAAATATTAACTTCTATATTTTTAGCTAAACCTAACGATAATACTCTAAAATTCCCCCTATATAAACCGATCAAGTTCTCTTTCATCACCATTTGTAGCTTCATATACGTTTTATAAGTTAATTTACTAAAAATATCCTATTTTCAATTGGATTATTGTTACCTTTATTGTTTTATTTTATTTTATTTGTTTAACCATATGTATCATGAGTTTTAACATACATAAAAAGAGATCAATCACCAAAAGTATGTCCGATTTCGTTTAAAATAAAGTTATATGATGAAATTCTCATTGAGTTTTTTACCACATATTGTCGTCATGTGGGATAGTGTTCTCATTAAGTTTTGTTTTATGGTTTTATTAAATCTATGCTCTGTTTTGCTTTTTTTTTTCCTCTAAATTTATGTTAAGATTATGTGAAAAACTTAATAACTATTTTTAATATTTTTATTTTTGATTTTAGGAATTAGCATTTTCAAAAGCAAGTTTGAATTCGGTTACTCCTATGAGCTTGGATAAAATAAATAGAGGCCGAAGGAGAAGATGAAGAACATTTTTTTCGTTATATTTCTCAAGTGTTATAACCATATTTATTAGTTCATCCGGTAAACATCAAATTTTAAAGTTTTATTTAATATCACTTAAAATATACTTAATTTTGATATAGCTAATCTAAAATATTAAACTTAATTGAATACATATAATTGTCGATAAATTATCTCTATATATATATAAGATTTATCTTATTAATTTATAATCTATAAATAAAAAATTTTAAATATCGAAAGTAAAAGAAACATCAACCCGTGCATGGAACATGTTCTAGTTGTGTTTTAAATGCATTGTTAATTGATTCTAACCAAATCTTCAAATTTTGACCATCGTAGATCCAATGTTGGCCAGAAGCTATTTCCTAACGGCCTTAAGAAGTTTCCGTTTCCTTTCTATTATACATTTTCTTTTTCATATTTCCGAACCAAGATTGCCCAATTATAACCGAACCAATATCAAACGAAAAGAAGCTAAACCGGAAATTAGTAGTTTCAGTCTAATTGTTAAATATCAAACGAGATAGATAAAGTAACAAGTAAACATCATACTGTTTAACCACAATCTTCACCTAATCAAAGACCATAAAATGATATGATGTAGCTAAACCAAGGAAGACACGTTTATGAATCACTAACAAAGAGAGCAAACCCTGTTTGAGGAAGATAGAGATCCAAGCATGCAGAGACGCTGCGCAAGAAGTTAAAACATTCAGTAAGCTAACTATAAAAAAAAGTTAAACATAACAAGTTCTAATTTCTTATCTAATATCAAGATTTAAGAATCCAGCAGAATGCAAGCAGACATGCTGGTGAACGCCTCGATGATACGGGAAAATCCTTGAGCATATCAAGTTTCTTGTCGTGGTCCATGGATTTAGAGGACTTAATAGTGACCTGCTTTAAACAACTTGCAATTCTTAAGATGAATGCTACTACTTGTTTTTCTGTTTCTGTCCCTTCATAGTTTACCCATTCAACGGTTTCAAGACTAAGTAACAGATATTCAGGCACCAAGCTCTTTTCATTCCAGCACGGGCGGGGCTCGTGAGCCCGAAGGTAGTGGTACTGAGATACAAGCACATCATATCATATCAATCATACTGATAGAGTACTGGTAAAAATAACCTTATCAATGACATTGAATGAATTGAGGTGTAAACTACGACATACCTGTTCAATTTTTAGAGTTTTTAATTTAGGGGAATTTCTGAGCACGTATAAGTACATTCAACCATTCTGTCTCACATGTGTATATAGTTAAATATGCAAGAGAGCAGAATATACTACCAACAGGATACGCATCCGCATAATTTTAGTGCATGAGCAATGTAGAGTCAATGTAATTTTAGTGACCATATCAAATATAGTTCATTTAATCCTTCCAAAAGAGAAAACAAATAATGTGTACTAAACAACATGTTACCTTTTGAGGTTGGTAAGCAGATAAAAAGACGCTTGGCTGAAGTTAAAGAGCCCAAAAGTTGCTTTGTTTGGGGAGAACAAATGTCGACACTTGCGGTGATAATCCTACTCAAATGTCGACACTGAACGATACGAAACCCAAACGAATATTCAACAATCTTTAAGCGTTTCAAAGAAGGAGCATCAATCACAAACTCATGATGAACATTGTTTTTTTTGCTAATAAGGATAAACGCTTTAGAGATGGCTTTCTAACGCTCACAATGGTGACATTGTCACCTGAACATTGCTTCACACCCAAGTCTTCAAGAACACGACAACTTGCTGATATATTTACTGTGAATGGGCAAAAGGTTAAACACTATTGGGCGAAAGCCGAGATTCCAGCAGGACAAATCGTGCCTCTGGCTAATCCACCCGTCGCCTAACCGTCATTAAAGTCAGGCTCGTAACATTAAACAAGCGCTTAGTGGGAGGCAACCCACTGGTAAGTCTGTACATACTAATTTCGGTTTTTGTTTTCTTTTGTGTCGTGAATCAGAATTTGGATATCAGTATCGATCGATACCAGCTGGGTATCGGTCGATACCAGTCGGCCAGATGCCTCCTAGGAAGAAGTCACGATTTTCACCTGGTATCGATCGATACCAACCTGGTGTCGATCGATACCACCCGTCTGTGGTAACGCCTCTTGTTCTTCATCATTGCCATTTTCTCCACTTGTTTTCCTTCACCTTCTCTAGGCTTGATACACACTGGGGACAGTGTTGTTTAAGTCTGGGGGAGGTAGTTATTGACATTGTGTTCATTGTGTTCATTTTGAAAAAAATAAAAAAAAATAAAAAATAAAAAAAACAATTTTGAGTCAAAACAACTTAGAGATTTTATGTTTTCTTTGTTGTTCGGTTTTGCTTTTGAGTGACCACTGGATTAGTTTCAGTTCGACTAATGAAAATCAAGGGATAACCAGCTAGAAATCACTCATGTCTCCAAAGGTTCTTCAAGCTTTAGCCAAATTTTGCACTTCATCTACGCGTTAGTGTTCTTGAGCTTGATTCATCATTCATATCGGCTGAACCCATCTTGAAAATTGTGGTATATCTCTCCCGTGAAAATTGTTGGATACATATTTGCGTTAAAACAAAATCTATATAAAGATGAAATGATTTCCGCCAGGGGTAGGAAAATTTCCTATGACCCCATTATTCTACTTGGATAAGGAATGATCACGAAGGCCTGAAGTGAGGGTAGGAAAATTTCCTATGACCCCATTATTCACCTAAGACTTTTGATACATTGAGAGGGTAAGAACCGGGGATTCGGTAGCAAACACTATCAATACTCGCTTCGGACCTTGATTTGTATATGCTTTTTCAGATAAACTGCTGAAATCTAATGAACTGATTTTGAAATAAGTCTGGGGGAGATAAAGAATACCGGAGAGCAATAAATATTGTTGAAAAAATGGTTCCTTAGCTATGATATTATATGGGCAAGAATCTAGAAGGTTCTTGAACACTGATCATGATGATGAAACGATGAGAGCTTGGATGAATATTGGCGTGAGATAATGAGTGAAGTCTTGGGAAGTTGGGGTTCCTACAGTAAGGTAGGTCGATCTGAGCTGGTCGGGCTTGGAAAAAGTCATTCAGCGATTTTGGTTTTTACTGTTTTTAGCCATGATATAAGTTGTTTTATCGAGTCTTTCTAGTGTTTTTTGTATCATTCTGGAGTCTTTTCAGGTCTTAGCACGTTTGGGACGAAATTATAGATTTTGGAACCATTTGGAGCCTTTTGGAGCAAACCGAAGAAAGTACCGCAAGCTGAGTATCGACGACACCCCGTATCGATCGATACACGCGAATCGACGCAGATAGAGATATCCAAAGAGAACTTTCACCAAAAGAAGCCCAATACTTTCCCTTATTTACAAAGAGACCCAGCTCGTGTTTTTAGACCTATTTAAGCAAGTTTTTAGTCATTAGGTCAAAGGGGGGGGCAGACTTTACTTTTCACTATTATTCTTGAGCCACCATTGAGATTTGAGAGCTTTTGTGAGGGAGACGGATCCAAAACTTTGTTCATCATAGAGAAGATCCCAAACCCTTGTTTTTATTCTTTTGTTATATTTAATTTCATGATCTATTCAGCTATGTCTTGTTTTTCATCAATCATGTCTGAGTAGTCTCATTTTAGGTTCAGGGTTTTCTCATATGGATTTCTCTGATTTATGATGATTGATTTGTTAGGGTTCATAACCTGAATAGTTCTTCACCATAGGTTGTTCTCAAAGCTATTTCTACCGATCACCTAGAACATGAACTTAGATTAATCGATTAGGCACACAGTGTTGAGTAATCTGATAAAACCTAGGAGCAATTCGATTATCCGCAAAGAGATTTGGTTTAATCGATGGAACATATCAAACTTGAATTAATTGCTGGTTTAATGTGGATTTGCAAAGAGATTTGGAATTTAGATTTTAGACTTAGTTAGTTTTCGCAACATCAGTTAACTATATTTCGTTCGAAGTTCAAGAACACACTTAATTGAATCGAACTTTAACTGATTAATTGTTATTTATCATGATTTCCGAGAATTTCCCGAGCCTAGTTTCCTTCCATATCAATCAACCTAAGTTTAATTCAATCATTTGTTTTCCATCAATTATTGTTTGCTTAGCACAATCTGCATCTTTATCTATCGCGTGAGTTTTCGAAGTTCTCGTGTTCGATTCTAACTTTACCGCAAGAATCGCTTTAAGATCATTATAGGTATTAATTGAGCATATCAAATTTGGCGCTGTCGGGGACTCTAAAAATTCACCTTTAGAATTTTAGTTGTCGATTTTGTCTGTTCGCCAAGATCGATCGATACTCCATTGGTATCGATCGACACCGAACGCCTCGTTACTTATTTTCTCGCCTTTTGATTTTCAGGTGTATGCATCAGTGCTACCAGAGAAAGAAGGACACACCACCGATCAATCTCTCCAACACAGAGCAGCGAGAACGCACAATCGAAACGAAGAGGACTACAAGATGGATCTTCCACATGGTTTGATGATGAGGAAGGTGGACGCCAACCTCACGCCGAGGCTGAACGGACGCATGCAGTACAACCGACCGGATCAATTCTATGCAAATCGTGGATCCGTATTCGACTTTCCAGAGGAATGACTTTGAGCTGAAGCCCGCTTACTTGCCTTGTTGGACAGCACCCTTCACCGGCTCTCTCATGAGCACCCTATGGATCACATCGAGAAATTCGAGGACTTGGTCACCAGATGAAGTACAATGGAGTACCACATGAATACCTTTTGTAAGCTCTTTCCATACTCTCTTGGTGGAGAGGCAGCTATGGCTGAAGCAGCTACCTCCCGGATCTCGCCACTTGAACGACCAAGAACGCATTCCTGAACAATTTCTATGACGATGCGAGATCGGAGGAGCTCGAACAAGATCTCTCAATTTTCTCAAGGTCCAAGCACTCAAGGCTGCAGCGATTCGATCCTACCAGAGACTGTCCGCATCACGGTTTCAGTCAAGTTCGCTGCTCGATCTTTTACAGGGATCGCGATCGTATATGGATTCTCGCAAGCAACGGAACTTCAACACTGGATTCCAACCGATGCTGTGAAGCTGATTGAGAACTGGCCTAGCAATAGCACCAAGAACGCTGATTTCGAGCGAAAAGGCTCGCTAGTGTTGCTGACGTTAGATTGCGAGGTTCAGCGAAGCTGACACGATGCACAACCTCTTAGGAAAGACGGAAGGCTGTACATTTTGCTGAGGAAGTAGAGAACAGATGAGGCAGGATGTTAACTACATTGGTGGTTCTGGTTTTCGTGGTCACGATTTGGTTACAACAACCAAGCTTCAACAACAATCAGCAAGGTGGTTACAAGTCCTGAGGTAACCAATCTGGTGCCACTACCGCCCAAAACCACTTCAAGGTGATTTTACTCGCCAATACGGTAATTCAGCTTACCAACCGCATTCTCCGAGGTCTACAGAGAGTAAGACGGAGATCCTCGAACAAATTCTGCAGGACAAGAAAAGATGACGGAGAATTTAATGGGAAGCTGGACAACCTGTATACGACCTGAATGGCAAGATTGAGGCATTGAATCTGTCGCAAAGAAGCTCGAGACTCAAATTGCTCGACGCAGAGAGAAGAGAGGGTTTCTTCCAGAAAGACTGAAGCTCCAAGAGCTCACATCAACGCCATAAGTCTAAGAATGGAAAAGTGGTAAATTCAGGAGTTAATCAGACTAATAGCTGAAAATCCCCGATCGCTGAGATGACGAGTGGGATGATGAAAATCCTGGTATCGATCGACACTACCCCAGATCGATCGATACCGAGACACGCCCAAGAGGACGTTGAACCCCTGTAAAGAAAGTGCTACAAACCGAAGTTCTATCCTATTACTCCCAAGCTGACCAAAAAGGAATGGGAGGATGCTAGATGCAAGTGATGTTGGACAAGTTGGTAGTTGAACTCCCTTTGTTGATGCAATCAAGACTTCTCCCGCATTCAAGATACGGAAGTATGGTATCCAGCAACGCCAACCTCTGAAGGTGTCATGATGCTTTCAGCCGAAAGTAGCGTGTATTCTCACCAACACGATTCCTAAGAAACTTCCGATCCGTAGAGTGTTGATGCACTATTTTCACAAGCTTGCACGCATCCCTCTCGCGATATTGGATCGAGTGTAAATCTCATGCCACACTGCTGCTAAGAGAATGGGGATGAGTGATTACCAGCCTCACAAGGATCTCATTAATCCTTGCTGATCGCTCAAGACGCTTACTGAGGACTTCTCGAAGATGTGCCTGTCAAGATTGAAACTGCTTGATTCCAACCGACTTCATCGTGTCAGTACGATGCCGAGCCTAAGGATCCTCTTATCCTAGGCAGACCATTCCTTGCTACGCTGGTGCTCGATGATGCAAGAATGGACATTACTCCGAACGTAGTGATTTGGCAATGCCTCTGTCACATGGAGAAAATCATGAACGACCAACCATCGACGAACAAACCTTCTACGTCGATACATTCAGTGACATTGCGGAGGAGTATTTCTTGGAGAAACATCCTGAAGATCCGCTAGAGCGAGCACTGGTTTGCACTGAAGGTTTAGAATCGGTTTTAGATGATGATGCCATAGGTTATGTCAGAATCCTCGACAATGCAGATCCAGTATCGATCGATACCAATGGGAGTATCGATCGACACCACGTGTACGCGGTGAAGAACTTGGGCGAGATTCCTAAACAAGTCAGTATAACCGGGGATTGGAGCGAGGAAAAGGCTCCAAAGATCGAACTCAAACCACTTCCAGCCGAGCTAAGGTACGTCTTTATTGGCCCTAACTCGACATATCCTGTTATCGTCAATTCTTCTTTGAACAATACGGAGGTCACTTTACTGCTAAGCAAGCTGCGCAAGTATCGCAAAGCTCTCGGCTATTCTCTTGATGATATTTCAGGTATCTTGATATAAGTCAATTTCTTACTAGACCAAGATTTCGTTGTAGTATAGTAAGGTGTCAATCCATAAGGGTGAAGATATTAACCAAAAAGGATGAGATCAAAACCATTCAAGTCAAGCCAAACAAGAGCGATAGGGTCTAACAACCTAGAAAAACAGAAATAGAAGCTAAGGCGAATCAATTTAAAAACTAATGCAAGGCAATACAGAAAAAGTGTATGGCTGACGAGAAATCAATCAATGCAAGAGAAGTTCCTAAGGATGGGGTAATCGATTCAGTGTATCCTCTTAACCTACCCAGGTGGTCTAACAAAACTCAATCAAGCTATTCCCTAGACATCAAACATCACAACCGCTAAGTCCACTCCCGTGATAAGGAACCCTCAAGCTGACTAGTTCCGCACCCAATCCCTTGGCGAAATCTACCCTAGCAGTAATAAGACCCAGCTCAATACTGTCAATAAACACCCTAGACATCTAATCCCTTAGGCTAGGAATGCAAATCTCTAACATCGCTTCATTCAAGCATTTTATCAAACACCTTCGGGTGGAAAACACCTAAGATCTAATCTCAGATCGTAGAGAAATTAGCATTAAGAACACTGATTTAGAAGGAATTTAAACAATCAACTCTTAAACCACCTAAGAGACTAAGATTCCACACCTAATCTAACCCATCCTCAAGAACCTTAATGACTACTCGAACACATGAAGAATAAAGATAATCATAAACCCGTAAATCATGAAACTTGCATGAGAGAGAGAGATAGAGATATGATAGAAATGTAAGAAATCAACTAAAATAACAAGCAGAGATCAAACTACAAAGTCTGGAAATGAAGAACAAGAAAGAACAATGAAGAACAGAAGGGAAAACGAAAATTAGGCATAAAAACAAACTTAGAAATCTTAATCCCGCATTTAGGTATTTATACTAAGTCTTAAAAACCCTAAAACGTCATGGGTAAAATGGTAAAAAGCAGGATAGTCAGCTCGACCTGCCTGGTCGAGTGGTGTGCCTCGAGCCGGTGAAATCAAGGTTGCATTTTTACGTGCTTGAGCTCGAGCCTCCTACTCGACCCTATGGGCTCGAGCGGGTTCAGAAACTCCAAGACCTTTTTCGTAGCCGATCATGGAGCTCGAGCATGGGGCTCGAGCTTGGCCAAAACCTCCAAAATGACACCTTTGTGTCGACTCCCTTAGCTCGACCCTATAGGCTCGAGCTTCTGCATCATCTCCAGCCTTTTCCTCGTCTTGACCCTAGTGGCTCGAGTCAGATGCCCTAGACAGCTTAATTTGATGCTAACTTCTCCAGAATCGCCTAAAAGTACCTGTAACAAGCCAAATATGCAAGATGTATGCAAACCTAATGCAAAACACTCTAAGTATGCAAAACTAGAGATAAATGACAAGAACAGGTTAAATAACAAGTCTAAATGTGTGAATTAACCAAGCTAAAATGATGCAAAATGCAAACATATCATATCTCTCCCGACCTATGCATGCACAGGATTTACTTGGAGGATGAGTCAAAGTCATCGGTTGAGTGTCAGAGACGGTTGAACCCGAACCTCAAGGAGGTTGTCGAAAAGAGGTGAGTTGCTCGAAGTCTGGATCATCTATGCAATCTCAGATAGTTCTTCTACCTGCTCATGTCGTGCCTAAGAAAGGTGGTATCGCTGGTTAAGAATGAGAAGAACGAGCTGATCCCTTACCTATCACTGGTCATAGGATGTGCATCGACTACAGGAAGTTGAATGCTGCTACCGAAAGGATCATTTTCCTTACCTTTCATGACTGATATCGGAGAGCTATGAAGTCACCGATATATCATGGTTTTTACCCGCTTTTAGCCATGATATAAGTTGTTTTATCGAGTCTTTCTAGTGTTTTTGTATCGCTCTGAGTTTTTCAGGTCTTAGCACGCTTGGGACTAAATTGAGATTTTGGAACCATTTGAGCCTTTGGAGCAAACCGAAGAAAGTACCGCTTGAAGCCCGAGTATCGACGACACCATCCCGGTATCGATCGATACCGACGAATCGACGCAGAGATGAGAGATATCCAAGAAGAGAATTTCACCATAAGAAGCCCAATACTTTCCCTTATTTACAAAGAGACCCAGCTCGTGTTTTTAGACCTATTTAAGTAAGTTTTAGTCATTAGGTAAAGGAGCACTTTACTTTGAACTTTGATTCTTGAACCACCATTGAGATTTGAGAGCTTTTGTGAGACGGATCCAAGACTTTGCTCATCATAGAGAAGATCCCAACCCTTGTTTTTATTCTTTGTTATATTTAATTTCATGATCTATTCAGTTATGTCTTGTTTTTCATCAATCATGTCTCGAGTAGATTTTGTTCGTGGTTTTCTCATATGGATTTCTCTCGATTTATGATGATTGATTTGTTAGGTTCATAATCTGAATAGTTCTTCACCATAGGTTGTTCTCAAAGCTATTTCTAACCGATCACCTAGAACATGAACTTAGATTAATCGACAGCATACGTGCAATTGAGTAACTGATAAAACCTGGTGAGCAATTGATTATCTCGCAAAGAGATTTGGTTTAATCGAAGAACATATCAAACTTGAATTAATTGCTGGTTTAATGTGTAGATTTGCAAAGAGATTTGGAATTCTAGATTTTAGACTTAGTTAGTTTTCACAACGACTGGTTAACTATATTTCGTGTTTGAGTTCAAGAACCACTTAATGAATTGAACTTTAGCGATTAATTGTTATTTATCATTGATTTCCTGAGAATTTCCCGAGCCTAGTTTCCTTCCATACAAATCAACCTAAGTTTAATTCGATCATTGTTTTCATCAATTATTGTGCTTAGACAATCTGCATCTTTCATCTATGCGTGAGTTTTCTTGAGTTCGTTCGATTCCCTAACTTTACGCAGCAACGCTTTAGTATCATTATATATAATAATTGAGCATATCAAATTTGCGCCGCCGGGACTCTAAAAATTCACCATTAGAATTTTTTGTCGATTTTGTCGTTTGCCAGATCGATCGATACCCATTGGTATCGATCGACACCGAACGCCTGTTTTGAATTTTGTTACTTATTTTCTCGCTCTTTTGATTTTCAGTGTATGCATCAGCGTACCAGAGAAAGAAGACACACCACCGATCAATCTCTCCAACACAGAGCTCAGAGCAACGCACAAATCGGACAACGAAGAGGACTACAGTTGAGATGAATCTTCCACATGGTTTGGTGCGTGATGAGGAAGGTGGACGTCGACCTCATGCCGAGGCTGAGCGGACGCTTGGCGAGTACAGCCGAGCGGATCAATTCTATGCAAATCGTGCGAATCCGTATTCCGACTTTCGAGGAGGAATGACTTTGAGAAGCCTGCTTGCCTTTCTTGTTGGACAGCACCCCTTCACCGGTCTCTCTCACTGAGCACCCATGGATCACATCGAAATTCGAGGACTTGGTCACCAGTATGAAGTACAATGGAGTACCACAGGAATACCTCTTTGTAAGCTTTCTTTCCATACTCTCTTGGTGGAGGCAGCTTGCTGGCTGAAGCCTACCTCGGATCTCTCGCCACATGGAACGAGACCAAACGCATTCTGAGACAATTTCTATGGCGATGCGAGATCGGAGGAGCTCAGGAACAAGATCTCTCAATTTTTTCAGGGCCCGGCAAACCTCAGGCTGCTTGAGTGCGATTCGAGATCCTACAGAGAGAGCGTCGCATCACGGTTTCATCCAAGTTCAGCTGCTCGAGGATCTTTTACGAGAGGGATTGATTGGCGGTATCGATGGCACTGGATTCTGCAAGCAAGCGGAACTTCAACACTAGGATTCCAACCGATCTTTGTGAAGCTGATTGAGAACTTGGCGTGTAATAGCACCACGAATCTGATTTTGGAGCGCGGCTGGTGTTGTGCCGGTTCGCGGTGCTGAGGTTCAGGCCAAACTGGACACGATGCACAACCTCTTAGTGGGAAAGACGAAGAAGGCTGTACATTTTGCTGAGGAAGTAGGGAACACATTGAAGATGAGGCAGAGGATATTGCTTCATTGGTGGTTACGGTTTTCAGGGTCGGCGATTTTAGTTAAACAATTCGAAGCTTGCAACAATCACAGGTGGTTAATCTGGAAGTAACCAATATGGTTTTGGTGCCACTCAATTCACCCAAAAAACTTCAAGCGGTGATTTTACTCTGTCGGTAATTCACTTGACCGCGTTCTCAAATGCAGAGGTAAGGCAGAAGATCTCTGAACAAATGCGGGCAAGAAAAGATGACTGGAGATTTTAATAGAAAGCTGGATAATTTATACACGATCTGAATGGGAGAATCGACGCTCTCGAAATCGATCTTTGGAAAATCAAATAGCTCGAGACATCGGCCTGTCAAGGGAAAGATAGTTCAACCACAGCATGGACATGTCAATGCTGATCAGCCAGAGAGAGAGGATTTTTAGCTGAATGACGTGTTCGTATCCAGTGATACTAGTATCGACCGATACCTGCCTGGTATCGATCGATACTTCAGCTGTGGCCAGATTCGAAGGTTGCTGAAGATGAAGATAAGAATTTTGACATTCCACACGTATCGATACCCTACTGTGTCGATCGACACCAACCAGAGGCGGTACAAAACTCCAGTATCGATCGACACTCATCATGTCGGTCGATACCCTTCGCAGCTGAATCAATAAGCGAGAAAATAGCAGAGATGGTTGAGAGCAGTATACAAACCAAAGCTACCTTACCTGTTCTTGACAAGAGAGAGTGGGCGGTGCTAGAAGCAAGTTTTTGTCAGATGGTTGCAGGACCTCCGTTGCTGATACACCTCCACCGGCGAGAGCAGGTTGATAAAGAGGAAGACCCAGGAAATTCTCAGTTCCATGCTCCATCTACAGAAGTAAGATCCGTTGACTCGGGAGTTCAGTCAACGCATGTCGAGGTGCAGAGATTGAAAGCTGATATGAGATCTCCTAACACGCTTCTCACATGCATTCTTCTAGCTCACTCCCTTGCGCTACATTCTTGATTTACTGTTAAAATAGGAGATTATGCGATTCTACTGATTTTCAGGTTGTGGAGATGAGCCAGGATCCAAGGTGCCCTGATTTTGGGAAGACCATTTATGGCTACTGTTGGCGCGATCATGGACACGCATAACAAGAGAATCTCTTTCTCTTGCATTGGCCGGACGCCTTCGATGTCATTCCCTCGGAGGAGCACCCAGACATGTCTCGTGCATCACCATTGCCTCGGGCGAGACTCTGATGATCGATCTGCTMGATGAGTCTTATGATGAACCAAAAGTCGCAGATGTTTCAAATGAACCCCCCAACACCCCAAGAAAGTTGTGGAGAAGACCAAGGCAGCAAAGAGGAAGGCGACGAGCAAGAAGATCAAYGGTGCTGMTAATTTCACTTTGATTCCTCAGAAGTGTGATGGAGATTCGATCGAATATAAGGTGAAACAAGGAACCTCGAAACCTTTCTCTAAGGCTAGAGTTCTCATTCTACGGAGATGAAAGAGAAAGAAGAGGATATGATGAGCAAAACTTTGAAGCTGGAGATGTCAGTTGTGGAGCTTATTTCGGTGAGTCCTTGTCTGACGATATCTTAGCCAGTCAGCTCGTGACATTAAACAAGCGCTTAGTGGGAGGCAACCCACTGGTAAGTCTATAAATATGAGTTTTTGTTTTTGTGTTTTTGTTGTCTTGCGAATCAGTCGGAAGAAGGATGGTGTTTTTATTGTATCGATCGACACCACCTTGGTATCGATCGACACCACTATGGTAACACCTCTTGTTCGACATTTCGTTTTGTCCTTTGATTTCTTTCACCTTCTCTGGCTTGATAAACAGGGGACAGTGTTGCTTAAGTCTGGGGGAGGTATGACTTGACTTTTTGTTTTCTTATTTATATGTTTTATTGAGTCAAAACCACTTGAAGATCTCTTTTCTTGAATTTGTTGTCCTGATTTTGCTTTTGAGTGACCACAGGATTAGTTTCAGTTCGACTAATGAAAAATCCAAGGGATAACCAGCCATAGAAATCACTCATGTCTCCAGCAAGGTTCTTCACAAGCTTTAGCAAATTTTGCACTTCATCTACGCAGTTAGTGTTCTTGAGCTTGATTCATCATTCATATCTGGCTAAGAAACCCATCATGCTTGAAAATTGTGGTATATCTCTCCGTGAAAATTGGGATACATATTTGCGTTAAAAGCAGGTAAAATCTATATAAAAGATGAAATGATTTCCGGAGTAGAGGGTAGGAAATTTTCTATGACCCCATTATTACTTGGATAAGGAATGATCACACAGTCGAAGTGAGGGGTAGGAAAATTTCCTATGACCCCATTATATTACTTGGATAAGGAATGATCACAAAGGCCGAAGTGAGGGGTGGAAAATTTCCTATGACCCCATTATTCACCTAAGACTTTTGATACATGAGAGGGTAAGAACTGGGGATTCGGTAGCAAGAACATCAATACTCGCGTTCGGACCTTGATTTGTATATGCTGTTCAGATAAACTGCGCTGTTAAATCTAATGATAACGATTTTGAAATAAGTCGGGGAGATAAAGAATACCGGAGGAGCATAAATATTGTTGAAAAAATGGTTCCTTAGCTATGATATTATATGGGCAAGAATCTAGAAGGTTCTTGAACACTGATTGCAGCGATGAAACTGGCGATGAGAGCTTGGATGAATATTGGCGTGAGATAATGAGTGAAGTTTTGGGAAGTTGGGGTTCCTGGAGATACATGGTGGTCGATCTGGTGGTCGGGCAGGTGGGCGCTTGGGAAAAAGTCATTGCGATTTCGGTAACAGGTCAGATCTCTAAGGTTTTCAAACTCTCTAACTTAGTTTTCTGTTTTGCTTGAGGGCAAGCAAAAGGCTAAGTCTGGGGGAGTTGATATATCATGGTTTTTACCTATTTTTAGCCATGATATAAGTTGTTTTATCGAGTCTTTCTAGTGTTTTTTGTATCATTCTGGAGTCTTTTCAGGTCTTAGCACGTTTGGGACGAAATTAGAGATTTTGGAACCATTTGGAGCCTTTTGGAGCAAACCGAAGAAAGTACCGTTTTGAAGCAGTATCGTCGACACCACCCGGTATCGATCGATCTGGTCGACGAGATAGAGAGATATCCAAGAAAGAGAACTTTCACCAAAAGAAGCCCAATACTTTCCCTTATTTACAAAGAGACCCAGCTCGTGTTTTTAGACCTATTTAAGCAAGTTTTTAGTCATTAGGTCAAAGGGGGGGGCAGACTTTACTTTTCACTATTATTCTTGAGCCACCATTGAGATTTGAGAGCTTTTGTGAGGGAGACGGATCCAAGACTTTGTTCATCATAGAGAAGATCCCGAACCCTTGTTTTTATTCTTTTGTTATATTTAATTTCATGATCTATTCAGCTATGTCTTGTTTTTCATCAATCATGTCAGTAGTCATTTAGGTTCGGGGTTTTCTCATATGGATTTCTCTGATTTATGATGATTGATTTGTTAGGGTTCATAACCTGAATAGTTCTTCACCATAGGTTGTTCTCAAAGCTATTTCTAGTCTGATCACCTAGAACATAGAACTTAGATTAATCGATTAGGCACGACAGTGCAATTGAATATCTGATAAAACTAGGGTGGCAATTCGATTATGCAAAGAGATTTGGTTTAATCGAATTGTGAACATATCAAACTTAATTAATTGCTGGTTTAATGTGTAGGATTTGCAAAGAGATTTGGAATTCTAGATTTTAGACTTAGTTAGTTTCGCGACAGTTGGTTAACTATATTTTCGTGTTTGAGTTCAAGAGCACTTAATGATTTGAACTTTAACTGATTAATTGTTATTCATCATTGATTTCCGAAATTTCCCTGAGCCTAGTTTCCTTCCATATCAATCGACCTAAGTTTAATTCAATCATTTGTTTTCAATCAATTATTGTTTGCTTAACTCTGCATCTTTTATCTATCGCGTGAGTTTTCTTGAGTTCTCGTGTTCGACCCCTAACTTTACTACAACAACTGCTTTAGTATCATTATAGGGTATTAATTTGAGCATATCACTTGCTATAAGCTTGTTGACAAATTCATTACCTTGGTACTTCACTGATTTAAGCGTTAACCTTTTTAGGGATGGGAAAGAAACTAGGGTAGAAACGTCCATCATAACCACTTTATGTAGTTTCAAGGTATCAAGCATTGTACAGACCCCACTATACAAGCTCCTCGGAAGCAAGTTTCAAGGTTTCAAGGTATCAAGTATTACTACGACTAGGAGAAGTATCAATCTCGATAATCACTTTACGCACACAACATTTATCTGCAGCTCTAACCAGAGTATCTTCACTACCACAGATTTTACCAAGTTTGAAATGCAAAGTTTCAATAACTGGAGCCTTGTGCAACACGAAAGACCTGTCTACAAAGGTCGAAAATCTTCCAATATCAATATCCTGATAGCTATCATCGTACACAAGCCTTGGCACCATCCTCCAAAGAAATCGCCACCGTTTTGACAAAACCATTGTGGCACAACATCTTTAGCAGTAGGTAGTAACGACAATATTCCCAAAAGAAGCTCATCATGCAACTTGACTTATCCTATCCATAATTAAGAGCTTTCAGCATACGTAGATATCTAGATCTGAAAGCCTGAAAACATCAAAAAAGATGAACAAGGGATGTGAGAGTATCAGGAACCAATCAAATAGTCATCAGCAAGGACGCACAAAACCCTAGCGAGGTATAAAGAACGATAACTCACAAATAGAAAAGGAAGCAAACAAAATCAAACAAAACGAAAATCGGGAGAAATCGGTAAAAAATTTAGCAAACAAAAAGTTAATCATTTATTATGAAATGTAAGATGAGTGGTACATCCGATTGGTCCCCATAAGTTAATTTTTTACCGAAAACCACACTAAATTCTTTTTGTTTGCTAAATTTTTTACCGTTTCGTGTCACTAATCGGATGAACCACTCATCTTACATTTCATGATACATAATTGATGAGTTTAACTATAAAAAATTTTAACTTATGAAAAATCTAAAATATAAATTTGTGAATATCAAAATAAAATAAATTAATAAAATCAGAAATATATTTACCTAAAATTCTATGCAAAATTAATCTAATTTTAAGTGTTTATGATTTGTGGTTGTTGAAGACTCATGAGAAAAAAATTTATGTGTTTTTTTTTTAAACAAAATAATGTCAGGTAGATTTCTAACTTAATCATATATATCTTGAATAGCTACATTACTTTTAGTTCTTAATTAGTTTTAAATTTTAACAAGAATCAAGTAGAATATAAAAAAAATTCTTATATAGATCGGTTGGTTTTGCATAGGGGTCAATAATTATTTCATATTGGGGTCCCATACTTGTTAATAAACAACATATAATGAATTTTAAGATTTTGTGGGGGTCAATTGACCCCTATGGCTCACGTACCTCTGCCTCTGGTTTGACAGCCCAAAAAGGGAGATGCAAGCGTCGACCATATCATGTAAGCATAAAAAGACAAGCGAAAAAGAGATGGTCTCTAGTTTCATCGGGCTCACCGCAAAAAGAGTAAGGTTGTGAACCACCCCAGAGACGAACTCTTGATCCTGTTGCTAGTTGATCCCGCACATCTAGCCAAACAATGAAGGAGTATCGGGGCACAACTTGCCGAAAACCACATCACTCAATGCCACACAACTCTGTTTCGCTATGTGTCGGATTTGCTCCCATGTGTTTCAAGCTGAGAATTGTGGCCTGAAATCGTCATGGGATTGTCGCCACAGAGGAATATCTTGTTCAGAACCACGAATATGGACTTGAATCGATTCCAACATGTTTGCAATCACATGGAAACTGGGACCACGACCTCGTCTAACCCGCCACCGTGTGTCCTCTGCCGCGTTTGCGACTGTACTGAACCTCCCGATTCCCAAAGCACGTAGACCATTTTCACCAGCTATGTCAATGAGTCTACCTTGGGGAAGCCAGTTATCACACCAGAAGCTTGTAGTCTCACTATGCTGTATGTCCCAACGAAGAAAATTGATTGTTTGAACTCGAACATTTAGGAGTTTCCGCCATATCCAAGATCCAGAGAGCCCTCTTTGACATCCCAAATCCCAAAACGAGTGTTGCTTAAGCAAGTAGTTATCTAAAACACCAACAGAGAACAAACCTTGGTGTGAGGAAGATAAAATGACAAGTGATGTCCAAGTGATGGTGGTCTAGTGGTATTTGGTCTACGAATCCGTGACAATGGTTTTCCCTGGGTTCAAGCCCACTGAAAACAAACTCATCTCATTTGGACATGAGCCGACTGGATCTTTTTACCTGGTGGATCGAGTTTATCGGCTATTCAGTCTACCCAAGAGATTAGTTGGGTGGTAAAAACCTGGATCACTCTTGTTATAAAAAAAAAGAAAATGACAAGTGATACCACACGCCACACTATTTAACCACAAATCTTACTTAATCAATAAAAAATTAATTCAATTTTATACATCTGGGTTTGATTTAACACTGAAGACTGAACTATACTGGAAATTTTCAAACCAACTAAAACAAACAAACAAACTATCGGTTTAGTTCAGTAACAATTATTCCAAACCAAGAAATCAAACCAACCTAACACCATAAAAGGAGAGAACACCCAAAAGTTAATAAATGCTCTGCATATAAACCAAGTAACACAATGGTTCTTTCTTTCGTCCAAGTATAGATGAAATATGCAGATTTTTAGGTTTTTGCTATATGTGTCAAATGCCCTAATGCACTAACATCATGTCATTGTAGCACAGAAAGGTGTCAATCCAAATGGGTGAGCTATTAACCAAAACGGATGCAATCAAACCAATTAAGTCAAGCCAAGCAACAGATCATGAGAATAACAAACTAACATAACTATAAATGAAGGCAATACAGATTCTAAAAGCAGAAACTAAAAACAGAAGCAAACAGGAACAATGCAAATAGAAATCAAGCGATTAAACAGAAGCTCCTAAGGATGGGGGTTATTGATCAGTATATCCTCTTAATCTACCTAGGTGTTAAACAAACTCAAGCAGAGCTAATCTCTAGACAATAAACTCAACAGCAGCTAAATCCACTTTCGTGACAGATAACCTCAAGCTAAGCTAATTCCAGACCTAAATCTCTTTAGCGAAATCTAACCTAACAAGCACTAAGATTCAGTCTATTAAAGCCAATAAACACCCTAAACAACCAATCTCTTGGGCTAAGAA
The DNA here is from genome assembly GCA_018361395.1 of Boechera stricta. Lineage (NCBI taxonomy): Eukaryota > Viridiplantae > Streptophyta > Magnoliopsida > Brassicales > Brassicaceae > Boechera > Boechera stricta. The sequence continues at coordinate 7,949,268 of CM031541.1, forward strand.
TGTAAATCTCCAGAATTAGTTGGTTCAGACATTTCATCAAACACTTGGTGGGCGCGGAAATGCATAAATTCTAATTCGAATTGATCAGAGAGAAACTAGCATTAATAACACTAATCTAGAAGGGAGATCAAGTAATCTATGCTTAAACCACCTAGGAGACTAAGATTCCACACTTAATCTAACCCATCCTCAAGAACCCTGAAGGACTACTCACAGCCCATGAAGAACATCAAGAACACAAACCCAGAAATCATAAAAACTTGCATAAACAGAAAGATTAAGAAGAGATTAGAGAGACTACTAAGAATCAAACACAAATACTTAATAGAATTAAAGAAAACAGATTACCAAAGTAAGAAATAGGTTTAGGAGATTAGAGAGAAGACCTAGCAGTCAACAACCATATCCAGTGGGTAATAGAGAGTATTTATAGGATTAAGCAAAACCCTAGCTCACTAAAAGACAAAATGGCAAAGTTTCGGAGGTGGGCTCAAGCAGGGGTCGATTGCATGGTCGACTTCGGCTGAAAATCTTTAAGACGGCACCTTTAGGTTGGGCTCGAGAAAGGGCTCGACCGCTTCGGTCGAGCTGAAATCAAGACTGCATTTTTATGTTGACTGAGATCAAGATGGCATTTTTATGGTTCCACTCGAGCTGGGGCTCGACCGGTGCGTTCGAACTTAGTTCCAAGGTGGCGCCTTTGGCTCTGACTCGAGCTGGAGGCTCGAGTTGTGCTCTCCCTTCTTCCTTTCTCTCCATTTGACCTCAACATCTTCAATAATCCTTGAATATACCTGATACAACTTCAAAATGCAATATGCATACAATCCTAATGCAAAACACTCTAAGTATGCGGAATAGGAAACAAACGGCATGAAATGGTGAGAATATGCTATGAGATAAAGCTAAATAGATGATAAATGCATGCTAAGAACATGTAAAATGCAGACATATCAACTCCCCCAAACTTAGTCTTTGCTTGCCCTCAAGCGAACAGATAAGAATAAGATGGAGAAGAGGTTTGAAAGTGGGGATTCGTAATCAAAACTTACAGATATAATACATGATCTCAATGTCCAAGTTGCTAGTTCTAGAATGCAAAGTATACGAACTCTACTTAAAAACTTTAGCCATACTCTTCACAGCACAATTTCAATTAAATCTCAACCTAGACATGCATTCAAATCTACCATTCCCTTTAACATTCAATTAAGCAGAAACCATGAATCAAGCTATGCACATTCAATGAACTCATTTGGCTAAAGGTAAGGTTAAGAGACAAAGATGGTCCCTTTCACATGGTTTGATCAGTTCAGAACAGGGATCTCTCAAGAAAAGGAATGAGGTTCAGTAGAATGCTAAAGGTAAGAACCAACCTATGCATACAAGAATAGACTCTCATCTACCCAATCATACACAAGTGTTCTTAACCCCCAGTTCTAAACCCAGAAAGTTGTCCTAATTCTACCTTTAACACTTAGGCAATTTGCCTAGAACTTTTCTTGGATCAGACTCATTTTTTTCTTTTTGTTCTTGTTCTAGGAGAGGTTTTTTATACTTCTAGCGGACTGGGGTCTTTCTTTTGGTTTTTTTACTACCAGCTTAGGCGTTTTCTATATATATATATATATTTTTCAGACTTTAAGCTTTGCCTTTCTTTTCTTATTCTTAGCACACCCTCAAATCCTTTACTAGATTAACACAATTTCAGATCATTCCTCTCCTAAGAACTCTTAACCATTTTCTTTCATCTTTCTCCAAGTTTTCTTTCTTTCTTTTCACAGTACCAAACCCTATACCCAATGATCAAGATCCCACCTAGTCCTATCTGATTCGAAAATTGCAAACCAGAACTACATGAGATTCTATCTTTGTCGGCTCAAACCTAACACTTTCTTCCAAGCTCATTCAGAAATAGGCCTCACACACTCAATAAAGTAATAACATGGCTTGAAAGAAGGCTAGGCTAAGGGCATGGTAAAACTGTTCTAATGATGAGAACAACTACTTGGATTAGCAAGAGTGGTAAACAGGTGAAAGAAAATCCAAGTATGTATATGGTGTCCATGAGCTCAAATGCAGTGCATAGACATGATAATTATAAGTCAAGTTCAGGTTCAAATAGATAGGGAATGGTATCAAATCACACCATGCTTCAATTGAGACATAATCTAGTTGTGCATTCAAAGTATGGTGCAGTCTTACTTCAAGTTCATTAAAAATGCATTAGACAACTAGAAACGAGGGCATTGAGATTATCATATTAAATCAGCAAGCTTGCAAGGTTATAATCATCATAATCTCCTATGCATATGCAACATCCCTATATGAAAACGATCTAGACTCAATCCTAAAATGTAAATGCAACTACATGAACACTCTGTTTTTTTTCAAAATTTTCAAATTTTTTCAAAATATTTTTGGTTTTTCTATGCCATAGATGCATGTAGACTCAAATATGCACAAAATAAAAATAAGAACACAGAAAACAACACAGAGAACAGATCAAACACATCTTAACCCTTCCTCCAAACTTAAATTACACAGTTCCTTGTGTAATAAAAATTTAGAAAGAAGGTTTAAGAAACAACAAAAAGCAAGAAAGAAATGCAAATGATATATACAAGAATGGATAGAACAGGTACCTCAAGGGTTGGAGAAGAAGGAGGTGACGGATTCCTTCATGCTCTCCCTTGTGTAGGCTGGCCGGGATGATGGCTCGACCCATGACTCGACCTGGGGGTCGAGCTGGTGTTGTCCCTTTGTCGGAATTCAAATTTGAATCTTGGCGCCACCTTGACTCGAGCCATTGACTCGACCAGGACGATCGAGCTAGTCACGTGCTGTGTCTTTTCGTTCTTTTCTGCATCACTTAACCCTCACACTCTCCTTTTTATTACACCTGAAGACAAAAAACACACAAACAACACACTAAACACCAATACCAAAAATAACAAATATACTAAAAATCTAAAGCAATATGTACAAAGATAGACATGAGACTTTCTCCCAAGTGAGCTTGTTTAAAGTCTCTAAGCTTGACTTCCTATTTGTTTTTCAGGCTTGGGGAGGTTCATCTAGAGGGATTGAGGTTCCTTCTGGGATGATGCGGTCGGCCATGTACGGTTTGAGCCTTTGCCCATTCACTGTGAACTCGGTTTCATTCTTCCCRATCAGAGTAACTGCTCMATACGGTGAAACTTCCTTGATGCTAAAYGGTCCCGACCATCTGGACTTCAGCTTTCCGGAAAACAACTTGAGCCTAGAGTTGAAAAGAAGAACCTGATCACCTATCTTGAACTCTTTGTGCAGAATCTTCCTGTCATGGAAAGCCTTAGTTCTTTCCTTGTACACCTTAGAGCTCTCATAAGCTTCCAGCCTGATCTCCTCTAGTTCATGCAGATCCATGGCTCTCTTCTCTTGAGCAGTCTTAATATCTAGGTTAAGAAGTTTTGTTGCCCATAGCGCTTTGTACTCGATCTCAACTGGTAGATGACAAGCTTTACTATAGAGTATCTGGAATGGTGTTCTCCCAATTGGCGTTTTGAATGCAGTTCGATATGCCCAAAGAGTCTCATCCAGCTTGGTAGACCAATCTCTCTTTGAAACCCYYACCACTCTCGCCAAAATAGCTTTGATCTGCTTGTTGGATACTTCTACTTGCCCACTGGTCTGAGGGTGGTAGGGAGTAGCTACCTTGTGCTTTACCCCATGCTTCTTCAGTAGATTCTCGAAAAGCTTGTTGATGAAGTGGGACCCTCCATCACTGATAACTACTCTTGGCACTCCAAATCTGGGAAAAATGACACTCTTGAACATCTTCAAAACAACCTTTGCATCATTAGCAGGACAGGCTATAGCTTCAACCCATTTGGAGACATAATCGACAGCCACCAAGATGTAGCTGTTCCCATAAGATGGTGGGTTGAAAGGCCCCATGAAGTCAATGCCCCAAACATCAAACACTTCAACTTCCAGAATCGGGTTCTGAGGCATCTCATTCCTTCTACTTATGTTCCCCATCCGCTGGCAAGGATCACACTTGGTAATGTAGGCTTGAGCATCCTTGAACATCGATGGCCACCATAAACCTRCTTGGAGTATCTTCTGGACAGTCTTGAAGGTAGCAAAGTGACCTCCATAAGCTGAACCATGGCAATGATCCAAAACTAACCTTGCTTCTTCTTCAGCTATGCATCTCCTGAAAAGGCCATCTGAACCTTTTTTGTACAAGTAGGGTTCATCCCAGAAGTAATGGTTCACATCTCTGAAAAATTTCTTTTTCCTGTAAGCATCAAGACTTGCAGGAATTTCGCCGCTTACAAAGTAATTGGCGAAATCTGCATACCAAGGCAGCTTCTCTTCTTCTAGCACCTTGACTTCACTGATTGTAGCAGCATCATGATAGGCTTTTATGACAGTCCTGACTACCATGAGTTATTCTTCAGGCATGGAATCGTCAATTGGCAATGCATCTTCCATCCTCATCCTTGACAGGTGATCAGCTACCCCATTCTCTATGCCCTTCTTATCAACAATCTCCATATCAAACTCCTGAAGCAAAAAGATCCATCTGAGCAGTCTTGGCTTAGTCTCCTTCTTTGCATAGATGTGTTTCAATGCTGCATGATCTGTGTAGACTATCACCTTGAAACCTACTAGATAGCTTCTGAACTTCTCAAAAGCAAATACAACATCTAGCAACTCCTTCTCTCTTGTTGCATACCTCCCTTGAGCTTCATCTAGTGTTCTGCTTGCATAATAGATCACATGCAGCTTCTTCTCTATCCTCTGTCCCAGAACATCCCCCACAGCATAATCCGAAGCATCACACATAATCTCGAATGGATAGTCTCAATTTGGGGCTTGGACTATAGGGGCTGTTATCAGAGCTTCCTTAATCAGCTGAAAAGCCCCCAAGCACTCAGAATCAAAGTTAAACTCTTGCTCCTTGCACAGTCGATTGAGCGGCTTGGCTATTTTCGAGAAATCCTTGATGAACCGCCTATAGAACCCAGCATGCGTGAGGAAACTCCTGATATCCCTGACGTTCTTAGGTGGTTGCAACTGMATCATCACATCTACCTTGGCTTTGTCTACCTCTATCCCATTCTCTGAAATCTTATGCCCCAAGACAATCCCTTCTCTGACCATAAAATGGCATTTCTCCCAATTCAGAACCAGGTTTGTCTCTTCGCACCTAGCAAGCACCCTGCAAAGATTCAACAAACAGGAGGAGAAAGAGGAGCCATACACGGAGAAGTCATCCATGAATACCTCCACAGTCTCCTCGATTAAATCCGAGAAGATAAAAGTCATACATCTCTRAAAAGTAGCAGGTGCATTACAAAGACCAAAAGGCATTCTCCTATAAGCAAATGTTCCATATAGACAAGTGAAAGTAGGTTTTTCTTGATCATTAGGATGAATAGAAACTTGAAAGAAACCACTATACCCATCTAAGAAACAGTAATAAGGATGATTTGCAACCTTTTCAAACATCTGATCAATGAATGGCAATGGGAAATGATCCTTTCTAGATGCAGCATTCAATTTCCTGTAGTCAATACACATCCTATGACCAGTGATAGTTCTAGTGGGTATTAGTTCATCTTTATCATTCCTAACAACAGTTATACCCCCTTTCTTTGGAACACAATGCACAGGAGAAACCCAAGTACTGTCAGATATAGGATAGATGATTCCAGCTTCTAACAAATTCGGGTTCAATCTCCTCTGAGGTTCAATGCTAGCATATGATTCATTTTCAAGGTGAATTCTATGAGTACACAAGCTAGGTGAAATTCCTTTAATATCATCYAGAGAATATCCAATTGCTCTTYTAAATTTCCTCAATTCAGTCAATAGCAAATGCAACTCATCATCACTWAGCATATCATTGACTATGATWGGGTACRTAGAATTGGGTCCAAGAAAAGCGTACCTTARCCCTGTAGGAAGTGGTTTGAGGTCTACCTTGGRTGCTCTGAGTTYGGACCAGTCGTCGRACGCAGGGAGGCTTGGCTCGACCTGGGGGTCGAGCTGCTTGGTCGAGTCTGTGGTTGGTAATTGCTTGACTCGACCTGCTCGGTCGAGCTGGCCGGTCGAGCTTGCATGTGCGGTTTCTRAATGTCTTGACTCGACCTGGGGGGCGAGTCTAYAGGTCGAGCTAAGCCTGGTGTTRTACCATTTGCAGCAAAAACTCTCCTTCAACCCCAATCAGATCTTCAAAAACTTTTAACCCTTCCACAGCCTTATGCGAGTCCAATATCATCTCATACCCTTAAGTCTCATCGTAGAGGTACCCATCTTTGCTATTCTTTGTCAAGGTAGTTTGAAGGTGATCTTCTGCATTAAGTTCCTCTAGAAGCTCATCAGCAAGTAGATCCATTTCTTCAACCCAAAAGATCTGCCTGTCGATTGCAGGTTTCCTCAKTGTGTCTTTGATGTCGAATGTCATCTTGAAGTCTTTCCCCAGATTAAGATCGATCCTTCCCTTTCGAACATCAATGATTGCCCCAGCTGTAGCCAAGAAAGTTCTTCCTAGAATCAGAGGGTCCTTCGGTTCTTCATCMATTTCCAGTAMTATGAAATCCGTGGGTATCTCAACAATGTCGCCAATCCTCAGAGGTAGATCTTCTAAAATGCCATGAGGGGTTCTAACAGATCTGTCGGCTAGGATCAAAGAGATGTTGCAAGCTTTGTATTTGCTGAACCCTAACCTTTTAGCTACTGAAAGTGGTATGAGGCTAATAGATGCTCCAAGATCACAGAGGCTATTCYTGAAAATCAGTGGACCTAAAGAGCACGGCAGAGTRAACGAACCAGGGTCGTTTAGCTTCTCCTTGATAACCTTTTTCTGTATAATGACACTGCATTCTTCAGTTAAGACCACCATTCCCTGGATCTCCTTTACTCTCTCATTCAATGCATCCTTCAAGAATTTCTGATATGGAGGTATAAGTGCAAAGGCATCCAAAAGAGGCATTCTAACCTCGATTTCTTTCATGTGCTTATCGAAAAGAGCTCTATACTTCTCCAATTTCTCCTTTTTGAATCTTCCTGGGAAGGGAAGTTTAGGTTTGTAAGGAAAGGGAATAAAGGGCTCCTTTTTCTCTCTAGAACAACTGGTTTTTCAGCTGGTGATGGGCTGGCTCGACCTGGGGGTTTGTGTTCTTAATCTTTCCAATTATGCAAGTTTTTATGATTTCTGGGTTTATGTTCTTGCTGTTCTTCATGTGTTCTGAGTAGTCATTAGGGTTATTAAGGATGGGATAGATTAGGTGTGGAATCTTAGTCTCTAGGTGGTTTAAGTGTAGATTGCTTGATTTCCCTTCTGGATTAGTGTTCTTAATGCTAATTACTCTCTGATCAATTGGAATTAGAACCTAGGTATTTCCACACCCAGAAGGTGTTTGATGAAATGTCTGACTGAACTAATTTCAGAGATTTACATTCCTAGCCTAAGGGATTAGTTGTCTAGGGTGTTTATTGATTTTAATAAGCTGAATCTTAATGCCTGCTAAGCTAGATTTCGCTAAAGGGATTTAGGTCTGGAACTGGATTAACTTGAGGTTACTTATCATGGGAATGGACTTAACTGCTTATGAGTTTATTGTCTAGGGATTAGCTCTGCTTGAGTTTTGTTAAACCACCTAGGTAGATTAAGAGGATACACTGAGTCAATAACCCCATCCTTATGAGCTTCTCTTGCTTGATTGATTTCTGTTTTACTGCTTTTGCTAGTCTCTGTTAATAACTATCGTTCTGTTAGCCTCTGTTAGTTTCTGTTATGCTTTTGATTATTGCTTTCTTAGGTTGTTAGTTTCATATCCTATACTGCTTGGCTTGACTGAAACTGATTAGATTACATCCTTTCTGGCTAATATCGCACCCATTTGGATTGATACCTTTCTGTACTACAATGACATGATAGTGTAGTAAGAAATTGATCTACATCAATTTGGTGCCATTGCCATTTGGGTGTTGTTTGTTACATTTAGGATTTCAAATCGTTTCAGATCAAGTTCTTTTTAGTCTCCTCTGTTACTCACTTCGTATTTCTTTCTTTGTCTTTGCATTCTAGGTATATCTAATACTCGACCACGCCAGCTCGACCTCCCTAGCTCGAGTCAACCCATCGAGTCATCTTCCACCTGCATGCAAACGAGATCAAAAGGAAGCTACCACAATAGTTGAGAGAGCAGAGAGAGCATCTCAAAGTCGATCAACAGGATCCACTAGAAATGGCTGATGATAATCCACCACCACAGCCTCAACATGTGCCTCATCCAAGGAGGCCACGTCTGATTGGTGCAGGAGATGCTCCCAGCACTCACACCAATAGGCAAGGGATTGTACCTCCTACAGTCCAGAACAACAACTTTGAGATCAAGAGTGGCTTGATAGCTATGATGCAAAGCAACAAGTTCCATGGGCTGTCTATGGAAGATCCACTTGATCACTTAGACGAATTCGATAGGCTCTGCAGCCTCACCAAGATCAATGGAGTCAGTGAAGATGGTTTCAAGCTGAGACTCTTTCCATTCTCTCTTGGTGACAAAACCCATCTGTGGGAGAAAAATCTACCCCATGGCTCAATCACTTCATGGGATGACTGCAAGAAAGATTTCCTTGCCAAGTTCTTCTCCAATGCTAGAACTGCTCGCCTCCAGAATGAGATATCCAGCTTTTCTTAGAAAGATGGGGAGACCTTCTGCGAATCTTGGGAAAGATTCAAGAGCTACACTACTCAATGTCCTCACCATGGCTTCAGCAATGAGTCCCTCCTTAGCACACTTTACAGAGGAGTTCTCCTAAAGGTCCGAATGCTTCTTGATACAGCCAGCAATGGTAATTTCCTCAACAAAGATGTTGATGAAGGATAGGAACTTGTGGAGAACCTTACTTAATCCGATGGTAACTACACTGCGGAATATGACAGAAGTGTGAGAAGCAGTGTTAATTCCGAAGAAAGGCGTAGGAAGGAAATCAAGGCTTTGAATGCCAAATTGGATCAATTCCTCCACCAGCAGAAGCACGTTCACTTTGCTAGTGAGGATAATATCTTTCAGATTCCAGATGGGGAGGGTACTGGTATGGAAGAGGTGAGCTATATTCAGAATCATGGAGGCTACAACAACGGTTTCATCAACTACAAGACCAACCCCAATCTCTCATATAGGAGCACCAACGTTGCTAACCCTCAGGATCAAGTCTACCCGCTCAAGAAATGCCAATCCAAGCCTTTGCTGCTTATAATCAACATCGAGTTCTGTTAAGCAGCACTACCAGAGCAGCCTATCCACCACTGGTTTTACACCTCACCAAGCTCCACCTCCTCTCGCATCAACAACGAAACATGCGCAACAACTTCTTCGACAAGCCAAGTGGTGCAATGGAAGAGGCTAAGAAATTGGTGAACTCAACACCAAGCTGATTACAACTACAATGCTCTCAACAGCAAGATTGAGACATTGAACTGATTAAGTACTTGAGAAAACTGCATCTACTTCCTCCACAGCACCTATTGACAACTTCCTAGAAAGCAATCCAATCTCAAAGGAGTATGCAATGCCATATTTTCATTGGAATCAAGTCCCATTCATCATGATCAGTTAGAGAAATTGAGTTTTTGCTTTTATGGTTCTGATGCTCACCAATGCAATCGAAAAGCCTCCCCAAGAGTAGGCACTACTCCAGTCACGTGGACAGTGAAGTTACGATGGGGAGGATTTGAATGCAAAGAAGACCAAGAAACTCGACTAGAGGCTGACTCTACCCAGCAGCGACCACCCTGGTCAAGCAAGCCATCCAACTGCTGCAAAAACCAGTTGTTTCTGAGGAAAAGAAAGCACCCTTTGTTCCCCCTCCTTACAAACCTAAACTGCCTTTCCCAGGAAAATTCAAAAAGGACCTAATGGAGAAGTATAAGGCAATTTTTGACAAACACATGAGGGAATCAGAGGGTAGTGTCGATTGCATTGATTCACCAAGCACGATAAAGATTGAGACTCGGTCTCTCTCCAAGCTTGGGAATCCCGGTCTGTTCTCCATAACCTGCTTTCTTGGTGATTTGAAAATTGAGGATGCTCTTTGCGACTCCGGTTCAAGTGTGAATGTGATGTCCCATGAGATGTTAAAGAGTTTAGGGATAAGAAACATCACTTATCACCCATCACCCATCACTTTTGGAGACGCTCATTCACGAAAGCCACTTGGTCTTCTTGAATATTACCCACTTAAAGTTGGGGATTGTATAGTCCCAACGGACTTCGTTGTTATGGAAATGAAGAAGGCCAGCAAGCTCCCACTCCTCCTTGGAACCCCCTTCCTCAACACTACTGGTGCAAACTTTGACTTCAAGAACCAAAGGGTAGTTCTTATGAATGTGAAAGACCAAGTCTCCTACCCAATAACAGCTTCTTCCAACAAGCTATGTGGCACAATTACTATCAAAGATGATGGGTACCGTGATGAGGAAGCAACGTACATTGGTACAATTGAGAAGGTAGATGAAGCTCCACCCCCAAAGATTTATAAAGAGAAAGGGAAGTTTCTGAAAAGAAAGGATGGCACTGAGAGCACAATAAATGAGCAAGAGGTCAAGCCATTCATACCTGGTCAGATCATTGCAGAGGAGACCTCAGTTCCTTTCCATGAACCACCATAGACCTAAGAAAAAGGAAGTCAAGCTTAGAAACTTTAAACAAACTCACTTGGGAGGAAGTCCCATGTCTATCCCTGTATATAATGCTTTAGTTTTCTTTTAAATCGTCRTTTAATTATGCTAATTCGTGTTTTTGGCTTGTTGGTATGATTGCAGGAGAGAATGAGCATTAAATCATGAAGAAACGGAGGAGAAGAAACAAAGTGTCTCAGACTGGACCAACCATCGACCCCAGAAGTCACTGCTCACATCCGACTCGACCAACCACCTGGGTGGTCGAGCCAAGCTCCCACGTTGATTACACCACGAAAGCACGGAGGATTCAATCTCCTCCTTCTTCTCCAACCCTTGAATTCTATCCATTCTCAGATATATCATTTGCATTTCTTTGCTTGCTTTCTTAAACCTTCTTTCTAAATTTTTATTACACAAGGGACTGTGTAATTTAAGTTTGGGGGAGGGTTAAGATGTGTTTGATCTGTTCTCTGTGTTGTTTTCTGTGTTCTTATTTTTATTTTGTGCATATTTGAGTCTACATGCATCTATGGCATAGAAAAACCAAAAACATTTTGAAAAATTTGAAAAAAAACAGAGTGTTCATGTAGTTGCATTTACATTTTAGGATTGAGTCTAGATTGTTTTCATATAGGGCTGTTGCATATGCATAGGGGATTATGATGATTATAACCTTGCAAGCTTGCTGATTTAATATGATAATCTCAATGCCCTCGTTTCTAGTTGTCTAATGCATTGTTAATGAACTTGAAGTAAGACTGCACCATACTTTGAATGCACAACTAGATTATATCTCAATTGAAGCATGCTGTGATTTGATACTATTCCCTATCTATTTTAACCTGAACTTGACTTATAATTATCATGTCTATGCACTGCATTTGAACTCATAGATACCATATACATACTTGGATTTTTTTCACCTGTTTACCACTTTTTACTAATACAAGTAGCTGTTCTCATCATTAGAACAGTTTTATGCATGCTTAGCCTAGCCTTCTTTCAAGCCATGTTATTACTTTATTAGTGTCAGCCTATTTCTGAATGAGCTTGGTAGAAAGTGTTAGTTCAGTGACAAGGATAGAATCTCAGCTTCCGGTTTGCAATTTTCAAGCAGAAACTAGGGATTTTGATCATTGGGTATTATAGGTTTGGTTCTGTGAAAAGAAAGAAAACTTGAGAAAGATGAAAGAAAAGGTTAAGAGTTCTGGAGAGGAATGATCGAAAATGTGTTAGTCTAGTAAAGGATTTGGGGTGGCTAAGAATAAGAAAAGAAAGGCAAAGCTTAAAGTCTGAAAATAWATATATATATATATATATAGAAAACGCCTAAGCTGGTAGTGAAAAACCAAAAGAAAGACCCCAATCCGCTAGAAGTATAAAKAACCTCTCCTAGAACAAGAAAAAAAARAAAAAAATGAGTCTGATCCAAGAAATGTTCAAGGCAAATTGCCTAAGTGTTAGTAAGGGTAGAATTAGACAACTTTCTAGCTGGGGTTAAGAACACTTGTGTATGATTGGGTGATAGAGTCTATTCTTGTATGCATAGGTGGTTCTTACCTTTAGCATTCTACTAAAGCTCATTCCTTTTCTTGAGAGATCCCTGCTCGAACGATCAAACCATGTGAAAGGGACCATCTTATTCTTAACCTTACCCCAAATGAGTTCATTGAATGTGCATAGCTTGATTCATGGTTTCTGCTTAATTGAATGTTAAAGGGAATGGTAGATTTGAATGCATGTCTAGGTTGAGACTTAATTGAAATTGTGCCGTGAAGAGTATGGCTAAAGTTTTTAAGTAGAGTTCATATACTTTGCATTCTAGAACTAGCAACTCGACATTGAGATCATCTATTATATCAGCATGCTTGTCTGAATCCCCTTTTTCAAACCTCTCCTCCATCTTATTCCTGTCTTGAGGGCAAGCAAAGACTAAGTTTGGGGGAGTTGATATGTCTATATTTTACATGGTTTGAGCATGCATTTATCATCCATTTAGCCTTGTCTAATAGCATATTCTTGACATTTGTTTCCAGTTTTGCATACTTAGAGTGTTTTGCAGTTATTGCAGATGCATATTGCATTTTTGAGATGTTTTGTGCATTCAAGAGATATTGGAGATGTTGAAGATCAAATGGAGAAAAGAACTTAACTTTCGACCCGAGCTTCGAATGGAGGCCGACTCAGCAAGCGGTCAGTCGGGAGTGTTGATGCATTCAAAAAAACTGCACTAAGCCCAGGCTTTTAAAGCAGGTCGAGTGAGGTCGAGCCGGTGCATTACTGCACACTAGCCTGCTTTGAGCCCCTAGCGAGGCAGTCGAGGCCGATCGAGTCCACCATAAAAGCGCATCTTGAAGTTTTTCTCGCCTGGCTCGACCACCCACTTCAGCCACGTCGAGCCAAGATAAAGAGCCGTCTTGAAGTTTTGGACCCATCGACCAAAGAGTCGTAGCACGTCGAGCTCTCAGGAAAAATCTTGGCTTGAAGAATTGAGCCAGCTAGGCCAAAACTTTCGACCACCATGGTCAGTGCAAATTAGCTATTTTGTCTTTTTTGTGATTTGGGTTTCACAACTATAAATACCCTGTATTAATCTAAGATTGAGGAGACTCGTTTTTAAGCTTTCTGAACCTGTTCTTGCTTTTGTGATCTGATTACTTTGAATCTACTTGTTATTTTTTTTTTAATCTTTCTAATCTATCTATTTTCTTCTTAAAAAAAATAAAAAAATAAAAAAAAAAGAGAAAAAAAGAAAAAATAAATAAATATAAAAAAAAAGAGAAAAGAAAAAAAAAGGAAAAAAAAAAGAAAAATGGCTTGATTTCCCTAGCAACAGCGCCAATTTGAAATATGCAGATTTTTAGGTTTTTGCTATATGTGTCAAATGCCCTAATGCATTAACATCATGTCATTGTAGCACATAAAGATGTCAATCCAAATGGGTGAGCTATTAACCAAAACGGATGCAATCAAACCAATTAAGTCAAGCCAAGCAACAGATCATGAGATTAACAAACTAACAGAACTATAAATGAAGGCAATACAGATTCTAAAAGCAGAAACTAAAAACAGAAGCAAACAGGAACAATGCAAATAGAAATCAAGCGATTAAACAGAAGCTCCTAAGGATGGGGGTTATTGATCAGTGTATCCTCTTAATCTACATAGGTGTTTAACAAACTCAAGCAGAGCTTATCCCTAGAAAATAAACTCAAAAGCAGTTAAATCCACTTTCGTGACAGATAACCTCAAGCTAAGCTAGTTCCAGACCTAAATCTCTTTAGCGAAATCTAACCTAACAGACACTAAGATTCAGTCTATTAAAGCCAATAAACACCCTAGACAACCAATCTCTTTGGCTAGGAATGTAAATCTCCAGAATTAGTTGGTTCAGGCATTTCATAAAACACTTGGTGGGCGCGGAAATGCATAAGTTCTAATTCCAATTGATCAGAGAGAAACTAGCATTAATAACACTAATCTAGAAGGGAGATCAAGTAATCTATGCTTAAACCACCTAGGAGACTAAGATTCCACACTTAATCTAACCCATCCTCAAGAACCCTGAAGGACTACTCACAGCCCATGAAGAACATCAAGAACACAAACCCAGAAATCATAAAAACTTGCATAAACAGAAAGATTAAGAAGAGATTAGAGAGACTACTAAGAATCAAACACAAATACTTAATAGAATTAAAGAAAACAGATTACCAAAGTAAGAAATAGGTTTAAGAGATTAGAGAGAAGACCCAGCAGTCAACAACCATATCCAGTGGGTAATAGAGAATATTTATAGGATTAACCAAAACCCTAGCTCACTAAAAGACAAAATGGCAAAGTTTCGGAGGTGGGCTCGAGCAGGGGGTCGATTGCATGGTCGAGTTCGGCTGAAAATCTTCAAGACGGCACCTTTAGGTTGGGCTCGAGAAAGGGCTCGACCGCTTCGGTCGAGCTGAAATCAAGACTGAAATTTTATGTTGACTGAGATCAAGATGGCATTTTTATGGTTCCACTCGAGCTGGGGCTCGACCGGTGCGTTCGAACTTAGTTCCAAGGTGGCGCCTTTGGCTCTGACTCGAGCTGGAGGCTCGAGTTGTGCTCTCCCTTCTTCCTTTCTCTCCATTTGACCTCAACATCTTCAATAATCCTTGAATATACCTGATACAGCTCCAAAATGCAATATGCATACAATCTTAATGCAAAACACTCTAAGTATGCGGAATCAGAAACAAACGGCATGAAATGGTGATAATATGCTATTAGATAAAGCTAAATGGATGATAAATGCATGCTAAGAACATGTAAAATGCAGACATATCAATAGAGCAATGACATAAGAGATTCAAATAGCTCAAATATAATCTTTCAACATATATAATATTCGGATCAAACATTGACTCACCAACCAGATGTTACTCGACTTACTGAATAGGTAGGTGAGCACCTGTTCATCATAACATCATAATACTCCTTGAGCATCTTAAGTTTCTTGTTGAGATAAGGAGATAGTTGCCTTCCTTAAACAGTTTGGGTTTCTTAAGATAAATTGATACACTCCCAATACCCAAGAGGATAACTCGATCCAAGCTCACGGGAAAGACAAGAACGGTGGAAAAGATGTTGATGGGATGAGACCACGGAATGGGGATGAAAGCTGAGATGGTGTGGTAGAGCTGTGGAGATGAAGATGAGAGGGTGGAGAACACGACCCAAAGGAACCACGAACTGAAAGAAGTGAACGGTGGAGGAAATGTGGAACCAGTGTGAACTTGTGACGAGCGGTGGTGGTGGATAGAAGAGTGAAACAACCGGCGGGATGATAGGCATCACAAAAGTTGTGAGAGACCCTTGATACAGCCTCCTACAAGCTGAGGACACACCTCGAAGCTTCTAGGGTTTTCTAAACCTAGACTAGGTTTAGAGAGATAAAGATACAACTTTGGGATTTTTAGTAATGATTGCTTCCTTAATTTAATGAGAAAGAGTTGCCTTTTATAGGCTTACAATTCGGGTTGATTAGGTTTAGTTTGGGCCTAAGCCCATAGAGAAAAGCTGGATACTTAGGCCACAAAACAATCCCAAAACAAGTAAGCCATTAAACAAACAATAAAAGGCATAAGTCTCAAAAGCAATAAAGGAAAGGAAAAATATATGTAGAGGTTTTTCCCTAAGATAAGATCACATCTTTTGTGTATTTAGGCTTGTCATGGGTATTTCCAAGTCAAATACACAAGAGAGATGAGATGTGATGTGTTAGACTTTTCTTACCTCATTAAAGCCCTTTTCTAGAAACCCGATGTGGTAAAACTAGAAGTAGAGAAAAAGTACAATATTTCATCTAAGGTCTTTGAGGGGTGCCCTCACTAATGATGAGTGAGGACACAAGAACCTTTGCTCCCAAAGCTAAGTGTCCATGGACCCTCGGTCCGAGTTTTGTGAAGCGGTTCTGGTCCGGGTGTGGTGGTCTTGCCTTGGCCTCGGGACTTGGTGCAATCATGTTAAGTAGCTCTCCTTGCCCTCCCTCCGTGATCCATTGACTCTTCTCAGCAACCTCAAGTGGCACAAGTTTCTTCATTCCAAGACTTGGTCCTTCTTGTTCCAAAGCGGTGATGGAATCCGATGTGAGGATCACATCATAAATTCTGCTACTTCTTTCTCTTCCTTTGTTCCTTCATATTTTACCCATACGAGAGTTTCAAGACATGATATCACACATTCAGGGATTGAACTAGGTTCACCCCAGCACGAACGTGGTTGGTGAGGCCACTAAACGGTATGGTACTGATTTAAATCGGCGTACAGTGCATTAGATCAACATATACACTGATCAAGGAAACTGAATAATTTGGATATATACCTTTCCAAGTTTTAGCAGTCGTAATTTAGGGGAATCTCTGAGCAGACACATAAGTAGATTCAACCACCCTGTCTCACATGTGTATATCTTTATACGTACAAGACAGCATACGATACTACCAACTGGATATGCACCCTGCAAAAGAGACACCATAAGTGCACGAGCAATGTAGCGGCAACGTACAAATTTGGCACATAAACCCACTATTCGTGGAAGAATGCATACGGTGTAACAATATATAAAAAAAAGAACAGCCTTAAGTTCGCCAAAAAATACCTTTGAAGTTAGTAAACATAAATCCAGACGATTGGCTGAAGTAAGAGAACCAAGAAATTCCCAAGGACAACTATCAGTAGTGTCAACAGTGTCCAAAAACCACCGCTCTGATCAACAATGTTCAAAAAATCTGAAGGAGCATCTATCACACATCAAGGAAAACGTAATACTAAACTTTTCAGAGAAGGATATGTGACCAAGAAAATGGTAACATTGTCATAAAGAAATTGCTCAACAACCAAATCTTCCTAATCCAAAGAGATAAAAGAGTAGATAGAAAGAATATATCTTTATGTTTCCTTAGGCATAGCAATTAGTTAAAACATTAAATATAAAAAAGATTAGCATAGCAGTTCTAATTTTTTTTTATCTAAGATTTAGATTTAAGTGTCTAGCAGAATGCAAGTAGACAGGCAGGTGAACGCCTCAATGATACGGGGAAATCATTGAGCATTTCAAGTTTCTTGTCATGGTCAATGGATTTAGAGGAGACAATAGTTGCCTGCTTTAAACAGCTTACATAATGTCGACACTTGCGGTGATAATCTTACTCATATTATTCTCAATGACACGAAATCGAAGCGAAAATCAACAATTGCCAGTTCCAAAGGAAAAGCATCTATCACAAATCCCTCACCAACGTTATCAACTGTAAAGCATCTATACAAGAATAAATGCTTTAGGAAAGGCACTCTAATGCTCAAAATGGTAACATTGTCATTTGGACATGGATCCACACTCAAGTATTCAAGAACAGGACAACTGGATAAAAGCTTGCTGACAAATTCATCACCTGGGTAGAAACATCCACTAAAACCGCGTTACTTAGTTTCAAGGTCACAAGCATTCTACATCCTCCATTACACAAGCTCCTCGGAAGTATGACTGGAGTTTTACTATTAGAAGAAGTATCAACTTCGATTATCAGTTCACGCACACAACATTTATACATATTTATAACCTGATATAGTACTCGAAAATAACCTGATAGTAAAAAAACTAAATAATTTTATACATATTTTACTTAGTTGAGTTCGTGAGCTTGTAAATTAGGGGAATCTCTGAGCACACATATAAGTAGATTCAACGACTCTTTCTCACATGTGCATAGCTTTATACTCGATATTTTGGTAGTCGTATATGAGTTTTGGCACCATCATCCAAAGATGCAAAAATTTCCTATACTCAATATTCTGATAGCTATCATCGTATATAAGTTTTGGTACAAACAATCCAAAGAAACCGCCATCTCTTCGACAAAACCATTGGGGCCACAACATCTTTTGCATGCAATGAATCCAATATTTTCAAGAGCAGCGCATCGGGCAACTGACTTATCCTGTCCATTTGATGCAAAAGAACAGTAGTTGTACCCAACGTATTTCTTGTTAGAATATAATTGAGTTTGATAAATGTTGAGCTTTATGGTGACTGAGACCAAATATGACAAGGATGATGATTGGCGTAAAGATGGATACAAGCTACCTCATCATAGTATTACACAAAGAATATTCAGTCAAAGATGCCTAAAAGCTGAGAGAGTCGTTATGCTAAATTTTCAAGAAATCGAAAAAGCAAAACCGGTAAAGTTAATCTGCTTTTGTGCTGGCATAAGACTGAAGAAAAAGATAAAGAGTGGAGGCACCTTTGAGGAAACTATAGGTGACATCTTTAGGTCATTTTTCTTAGTGCTATATAAGTCTTTGTAATGAACCTTATGAGTGTAGAGGACTGGGAGAGTGTGGGAGAGCTAAGTGTAAGAGTAAACTTGTATTTTGGTTCTCGGGAAAACAGGGGAAACACAGGGGAGAGTGAGACAGAGAGGAACTAGGGTCTGAATCTTGTAAGGGGTTTGGTCAGAGTATTCTAATCTGTGTAAAACTGAGAATAGTTGATTCTGAGAGCAAGTTCCCGGCGAGACGTAGCATCCAAATGTGTGTGTGAACTCGTTAAACTCCTTGTGTGCTCTGCATTTACATTCTTACTCACAAGTTTTCTTAGTTTTCTAGCCTTAATAAGTCGTCTCAAACTTCTAGATTACTTAAGTTCTTGGTTTGTGATTACTAAATGTCTTGAAGAAGAAGAAAAAATCTTAGTAAATCATCACAAAGTTGTATCAGAGCACTGGTTCTTTGTTTTGTGGTTCTCTAAAGAGTTTGTCAAACCAAAGGAGCCATATCTTCAGCAAGAATGGAAGTAGAGAAGTTTAATGGCCGTGGGGACTACACTTTGTGGAAGGAGAAGCTTATGGCACATTTAGACATCCTAGGTCTAATTGCTGCTCTCTTAGAGATGGAGATAACACCCCTTGGACCATAAGCTACTGAGGAAGAACAAAGAGAAGCTAAGTCTAAAGAGGAACACATGGAAGAGAAGAAACGCAAAGCTAGAAGCACAATAGTGCTGAGTGTTTCAGATCAAGTTTTGAGGAAGATCAAAAAGGAGAGGACTGCAGCCTCTATGTTGAGTGCTTTAGACAACCTGTACATGGCTAAAGCTCTTCCTAACCGGATCTATCTGAAACAGAAGCTCTATAGCTTTAAGATGCAAGAGAATATATCTGTAGAAGGAAACATTGATGAGTTTTTACACCTAATAACAGATCTTGAAAACACCAACGTCATGATGTTTGACGAAGATGAAGCTATTGATATGCTCAAATTAATACCCTAAAAGTACTAAAGCAGTTGCTGCAGTATATCAGGGGTCGAACACAAGAACTCAAGAAAATTCACGCAATAGATGAAAGATGCAGATTGTGCTAAGCAAACAATAATTGACGAGAAAACAGATGATCGAATTAAACTTAGGTTGATTCGTATAGAAGGAAACTAGGCTCAGGGAAACTCTCAGGAAATCAATGATAAACAACAATTAATAAATCAAGGTTCAATTTAATTAAGTGCCGTTCTTGAACTCAAACACGAAAGTATAGTTAACTAACCG
The DNA here is from genome assembly GCA_018361395.1 of Boechera stricta. Taxonomy (NCBI): domain Eukaryota; kingdom Viridiplantae; phylum Streptophyta; class Magnoliopsida; order Brassicales; family Brassicaceae; genus Boechera; species Boechera stricta. The sequence goes on from CM031541.1 coordinate 7,969,034, forward strand.
TTTAAAACTAACTAAGTCTAAAGTCTAAAATTCCAAATCTCTTTGCAAATCCTACACAGTAAACCAGCAATCAATTCAAGTTTGATATGTTCACAATTCGAAACCAAATCTCTTTGCAGATAATCCAATCGCTCACCCTAGGTTTTATCACATTTCCATCACTGCGTGTCTAATCGACATCAGGTTCTATTCTAATGACGTTAGAAATAGCTTTGAGAACAACCTATGGTGAAGAACTATTCAGATTTTGAACCCTAACAAATCAATTATCATAAATCAGAGAAATCCATATGAGAAAACCCTAACCTAAAAAACACCTTACATGATTGATGAAAAACAAGACATAACGAATAGATCATGAAATTAAACAAAGAATAAAAACAAGGGTTCGGGATCTTCTATGATGAACAGAGTCTTGGATCCTCCCTCACAAAAGTTCTCAAATCTCAATGGTGGCTCAAGAATAAAGTGAAAAGTAATCCCCAACCTAAAGATTAAGAGTTTGCTTAAATAGTCTAAAAACACGAGCTGGGCTTCTTTGTAGAATAAGGGAAAGGGCTTCTTTTGAGAATTCTCGCCCTGATATCTATCTCCTGGCAGCCGATCGATACCAAGATGGTGTCGATCGATACTCATGCTTCAAAACTATCGGTATCGATCGATACGGAGTCGATCGATACTCAGCTTCAAACGGTACTTTCTTCGGCTTGCTCCAAAAAGGCTCCAAATGTCTCCAAAATCTCACTCCCCAAACGCTAAAACCTGAAAAGACTCTAAAATGATAGAAAAGCACTAGAAAGACTGATAAAACGACTTATATCATGGCTAAAACGGGTAAAATCCATGATATATCAACTCCCCAGATTTAGCCTTTGCTTGCCCTCAAAAACAGAAAACTAAGTGAGAGAAAGAGGTTTGAAAAACCTTAGAGATCCTGATCTGTACCGAAATCGCTGTAATGATCCCTCTTCCCAAGCGCCCACTGTTCGATCCCAGATCTAACCTCCATGTACTTCTCCATCGGAATTCCCAGCCACAGACTTCACTCATGACCCCGCTAATGTTCATCCAAGCTTATCATCAGTTTCATCGCTAAAATCAATGTCCACGAACTTTCTGATTCTTTGGTCATACAATACCTTAGCGAACAATTCATTCAACTTTTTCTTGGTATTTAACTCCCTGCACTTATTTCACAACCAGTTCTTATTGATTTTTTTTTTTTATTTTTTTACGCATATACAAATCAAGGTTCGAGACGAGTATTGATAGCTACCGAATTCCTGTTCTTATCCTCTCAATGTATCCAGTTCTTATTGATTCTTTTTATACAAATCAAGGTTGAGAGAGCAGATTGATAGAAGTTACCACCGAATCCCGGTTCTTACCCTCTCAATGTATCCAAGATTTATCACGGGGAGATCTACCATTTCTTTCATACTAATAGTTCCTTAGCTAGGTAATGAATGATGAATCAAGCTCTTTCGACATTTACCTTTATTTGAAGTGCAAAATTTGGCTAAAACTTGTGATAAAACTTGTTGAGACAATCCATGAATTCTGGCTGGTGGTTTACCTCTGATTTTTCATTGAACTGATATTGACCCTGAATAATAGACACTCAAAAGAAAACCAGCACATCAAAACCAGCAGCAGAATCTCTAAGTTGTTTTGACACGAAAATCATTTTTTTTTTTTTTTTTTTTTAAAACAAAATGAACACAATGTCAGAATACCTCCCCTGCACTTAAACAACACTGTCCCCGTGTGTCAAGCCCAGAGAAGGTGAAAGAAATCAAAGGACAAAACGAAAGGTCAAGAACAAGAGGTGTTACCATAGGCGGGCGATCGATACCAAGGTGGTGTCGATCGATACTGGAGCAAAAACGACCATCCTTCTTCCGACCTGATTCGCAAGACACAACAAAACACAAAAACTCATATTTATAGACTTACCAGTGGGTTGCCTCCCACTAAGCGCTTGTTTAATGTCACGAGCTTGACTTGCAAGTTATCGTGACAAGGTGGAGGACTCACTCCGAAATAAGCTCCACAACCAGACATCTCCAGCTTCAAAGTTTTGCTCATCATATCCTCTTCTTTCTCTTTCATCTCCGTAGGAATGAGAACTCTRACCTTAGAGAAAGGTTTCGAGGTGCCCTTGCACTTCACCTTATATTCGATCGAATCTCCATCACACTTCTCGAGGAATCAAAGTGAAAAAGCACGCTGATCTTCTTGCTCGCCGCCTTCCTCTTTGTTGCCTTGGTCTTCCACAACTTTCTTGGGTGTTGAGGGGGTCATTTGAAACATCGCGACTTTTGGTTCATCATAAGACTCATCGAGCGCATCGATCATCGAGTCTCCCCGAGGCAATGGTGATGCACGAGACATGTCTCGGGTGCTCCTCCGAGGGAATCACAGAAGACGCCTCGTCAATGCAAGAGAAAGAGATTCTCTTCTTGCGTGTCCATGATCGCGCTCAAAAGACATAAATGGTCTTCCCAAAATCAAGGGCACCTGATCCTGGCTCATCTCCACAACCTGAAAATCAGTGAATCGACAATCTCCTATTTTAACAGTAAATCAAGAATTGTAGCGTAAGGGAGTGAGCTGAAGAATCGCATGTGAGAAGCGGTTAGAGATCTCATATCAGCTTTCAATCTCTCGCAACGCTCGCTACGACGCACACTAGACTGAGTCACACTCAAGTTCACTCTGATGGAGCATGGAACTGAAAATTTCCTGGTCTTCCTCTTGTCAACTGCTCCAGCGGTGGTGTATCAGCAACGGAGGTCCGCAACCATTTTTTGACAAAACTTGCTTCTAGCAGCCTCCCACTCCTCTCCCGCTGGGAATAATAGATAGGCAACTCCTAGAACCCTTTCTTGACAGGTTCCCCGTGTCGCCTCGCATCGACGATACCGGGAGTGTCGATCGATACTCTGGGATTTTCAGCATCCCACTCGTCATCTCCAGCAAGATCGACGGATTTTCAGCTATTGAGTCTGCTTAACTCCCGAATTTACCAATTTTCCACTTCTTAGACTTATGGCTGATGTGAGCTCTCGATCTTCAGTCTTCCCGGAAGAAACCCCCTTGTCTCTCTCACAAGAGCTGTCTGAGCAATTTGAGTCTCGAGTTTTTAACTATCTCTGTCCTTTTCTCGCTTATTGATTCAGCGCGAAGGGTATCGACCGATACCAGATGAGTGTCGATCGACACGGAGTTTTGTATCGCTCTCGCTGGTGTCGATCGACACGGGGTGTCGATCGATACTGGAATCGAATTTTATCTCCATCTTCAGCAACCTTCGAATCTACAGAGTCTGGTAGTATCGATCGATACCGTGGGTATCGGTCGATACTAGTATTACGGATACGACATAGTCATCTCAGGCTCAAAATCCTCTTCTCTAGGCCGAGGTGATTGCATTGACATGTCCATGCCGTGGTTGAACTATCTTTCCCTTGACAGCCGATGTCCGAGCTATTTGATTTTCCAGATCTTCTCGATGGATTTCGAGCGCGATTCTCCCATTCAGATCAGTGTATAAATTATCCAGCTTTCTATTGAAATCCACAGTCATCTTTTCTTGTCCCTGCAGAATTTGTTCCAAGAGGATCTCCGCCTTACTCTCTGACCTCGGAGAATGCGGTAAGTGAATTCCGTATTGGCGAGTAAAATCACCGCTTGAAGTGGTTTTTGGGCGAATTGAGTGGCACCAAAACCAGATTGGTTACCTCCAGACTCTAACCACCTTGCTGATTGTTGTTGAAGCTTGCGTTGTTGAACCAAATCCGACCGAAAACCGAACCACCAATGTAGTTAACATCCTCCGCCTCATCTTCAATGTTCTACTTCCTCAGCAAAATGTACAGCCTTCTTCGTCTTTCCCACTAAGAGGTTGTGCATCGTGTCCAGCTTCGAACCTCAGAATCGCGAACCATCAGCAACACTAGCGAGCCTTTTCCGCTCAAAATCAGCATTCTGTGCTATTGCTAGACGCCAAGTTCTCAATCAGCTTCACAGATCGGTTGGAACCCTAGTGTTGAAGTTCCTTGCAGAATCCAGTGCCATCTCGATACCGCCAATCAATCCTCGAAAAGATCCCAGCAGCTGAACTTGACTGAAACCGTGATGGACAGCTCTCTGTAGATCTGAATCGCACCCAAGCAGCCTTGAGTGCTTCTCTGCTTGAGAAAATTGAGAGATCTTGTTCCCGAGCTCCTCCGATCTCGCATCGTCATAGAAATTGTTCAGAATGCGTTCTGGTTCGCTCCAAGTGGTGAGAGATCCGGGAGGTAGCGTTTCAGCCAAGAAGCTGCCTCTCCACCAAGAGAGTATGGAAAGAGCTTAAGAGTATTCTGTGGTACTATTTCATACCGGTGACCAAGTCCTCGAATTTCTCGATGTGATCCATAGGGTGCTCATGAGAGAGACCGGTGAAGGGTGCTGTCCAACAAGAGTGAAGTAAGCGTGCTTCAGCTCAAAGTCATTCCTCCGAAAGTTGAATACGGATCGCCGCACGATTGGCATAGAATTGATCCGTCGGTAATCGCCAAGTGTCCGCTCAGCAACAGCTTGTTGTTGAGGAGGTATTTGTTCACCTTCCTCATCATGCACCAAACCTGTGGAAGATCCATCTCAACTGTAGTTCTTTTGTCCGATTTGCTGCTCAAGCTGGAGGGAGAGATTGATCGCTGGTGTGTCCTTCTTTCTCCTGGTAGACGCTGATGCATACACCTGAAAATCAAAAGACGAGAAGATAAGTAACCAAAATTAAAACAGACGTTCAGTGTCGATCGATACCAATGGAGTATCGATCGATACGATATTTAACTTAGACAAAATCGACAACTAAAATTCTAAAGGTGAATTTTTAGTCCCTCAACGGCGCCAAATTTGATATGCTCAAATTAATACCCTAAAAGTACTAAAGCAGTTGCTGCAGTATATCGGGTCGAACACAAGAACTCAAGAAAATTCACAATAGATAAAGATGCAGATGTAAGCAAACAATAATGAGAGAAAAGATGATCGAATTAAACTTAGTTGATTATTAGGAAACTAGCTCAGGGAAACTCTCAGAAATCAATGATAAACAATTAATAAATCAAGGTTCAATTCAATTAAGTGCCGTCTTGAACTCAAACACGAAAGTATAGTTAACCAACCGTCGCTGAAACTAACTAAGTCTAAAGTCTAAAATTCCAAATCTCTTTGCAAATCCTACACAGTAAACCAGCAATCAATTCAAGTTTGATATGTTCACAATTCGATTAAACCAAATCTCTTTCAGATAATCCAATTGCTCACCCTAGTTTTATCACATTCTAATTGCACGTGCCTAATCGATTAATCTAGGTTCTATATTCTAAGTGATCAGGTTAGAAATAGCTTTGAGAACAACCTATGGTGAAGAACTATTCAGATTTTGAACCCTAACAAATCAATTATCATAAATCAGAGAAATCCATATGAGAAAACCCTGAACCTAAAATGAGACTACTCATACGATGATGAAAACAAATAACATAACTGAATAGATCATGAAATTAAACAAAAGAATAAAAACAAGGGTTCGATCTTCTATGACAAGAGTCTTAGATCCGTCTCCCTCACAAAAGTTCTCAAATCTCAATGGTGGCTCAAGAATAATAGTGAAAAGTAATCCCCTAACCTAAAGATTAAGAGTTTGCTTAAATAGGTCTAAAAACACGAGCTGGGCTTCTTTGTAAATAAGGAAAGTATTCTTTTTGGCAGAATTTCGCCCTGATATCTATCTCCGCTGCAGTTTGTATCGATCGATCGATACCGGATGGTGTCGATCGATACTCATGCTTCAAAATGTCGGTATCGACGATACCGGATAGGTCGATCGATACTCAGCTTCAAAACGGGTACTTTCTTCTTTGCTAAAAAGGCTCCAAATGTCTCCAAAATCTCCAATTTCGTCCCAAACGTGCTAAAACCTGAAAAGACTCTAAAATGATAGAAAAAGCACTAGAAAGACTCGATAAAACGACTTATATCATGGCTAAAAACGGGTAAAATCCATGATATATCAGCTATTCTCTTACTAATGCCAAAACAATTTGACTTACTCAAAGATAAATTTAAATACAGTTCATGGAGATCTACCCTGTCTCTTGATGAGGTCACTACTACAATCTACTCAAAAGAGTTGGAACTAGGCTCAAACAAGAAAGGCATAAGAAGTCAAGCAGAGGTGTTGTATGCAACAGACAAGAATGAAACCAGGGGTAGACTTGAACAAAGAGAAAAAGGAAACAAAAACAAATCTAGGTCTAAATCTAAGTCCAAGAAAGGATGCTGGATATGTGGTGAAGAGGGTCATTTTAAGAATGCTTGCCTAAATAGAAACAAGTCACAGGGGAAAAATATTGCTTTAGGAAACAACAACAAAGGTGAATCTGCTGTGGTAAAGGGCAGTGGTTCTGAAGCATCAGGCTTGTACATATCAGAAGCTAATCATTTTACAGATGTAGGTTTGGAGAATGAGTGGATCATGGATACAGAGTGCACATATCATATGACGCACAAGAAAGATTGGTTTGAGGAGCTGAAAGAAGATGCAATAGGGTATGTAAGAATGGGTAACAAGACTACTTCAAAAGTTAAAGGAATAAGGAGCATCAGAATCAAAAATGAGAATGGAAAAACCTTTATTGCTCACAAATGTAAGGTATACCTGAAATGGATAGAAATTTGCTGTATATGGGTACCTTAGAGGAGCAAGGTTATAGTTTTGAGTCTAGAGAAGGTCTGTTGTTTGTGAAATCTGAGAATGGGATTGTTATGAGTGGTAAAAGGCATGAGAAACTTTACTTGCTTCAAGGGAGACCAGAATGTGGTCAATCTTGCAACACAGAGAAGACATCAGATGATACAGTGTTGTGGCACAAAAGACTAGGCCATATGAGTCTGAAAAATCTGGATTTGCTGGTCAAGAAATGTTTTCTAGACATAAAGAAGATCACCAATCTAGGTACATGTGATGACTTCATCTATGGAAGAGCAAGAAGGGTAAGTTTCATGATAGCTACTCATAGAACACAAGACAGACTTGACTACATCCATTCTCATCTGTGGGGAGCTCCATCATCCCTCTGTCACTTGGAAAATGGCAAAGTTACATCACATTCATTGATGATTACTCAACGAAAGTATGGATATACTTTCTGAAAACAACAGATGAAGCTTTTGGGTAAAATGGAGTGTGATGGTAGAGAATCAATCTGAGAAGAAGATTGAGATAAGATTCGGTGATGGAGCCTTTGGGTCGGATCTGAGAAAGGACAAGAGTTAGCTCGAAGCTCCTCCTCTTGGACAACTCGCGGCCGACAGTAGTGGTGACAAGACGGTTAGCTCGTAACTCCTCCCGTGAAGTCTTGCAAGTGGCATGATGGTGGATTGAATAGCGAACCACAAAGAGTATAAGGGCTCTTCGATACAGCAAAACGAACTTGGTTTCGTGAATCTCACACGGTGACAATTGATAGGACTGATATTTGCATGTTTTTATGCACTATAATAAGTGAGTTTTGAGATTTATAACTAACAATTAGTGTAATTCTAGTGTGTTTGCATGTGTTTAAATGTTTCTAAGTACTTGCAGCTAAAACTTGATGTTTAGAGTGTTTCTGGAGCCTGCTAGAACCTATGGGAGAGTTGGCACCACCACTTGGATCATGCACATTCGGAGAAGGATTTCAGGAAACCGAAGAACACCAGAATCGACCCCAGAATCGACCTGTAGGGGTTGATATTAAGTCCGAAGAATTTCCTGAGAAAACTCGCGAACCTTGCATCGACCAGTCAGAGAAGGGGAGCCAGAATCGACCAATCAAGGTTGATTCTGACGTCCGAGAAAGCTGGAAAATTTCCTACGTGGCTAGACATGATTCAGGCAACTTGTCATCTCGAGTTTTAAGCTTCCAGAAATAAGATAATGACGAAATGGAATATTTTAAGAATCCCTAGGACTATATAATCACTTGTAATCTCACTAGAAAAGACAACTTGGAATAGAAAACTTTTGTTGCCACCACTTCTAAAAACCCTAATAAAAAGTTCTTTCTTTTTTACTTCTTTTCTTCTGTTTTAGAGTAGATCCTTTATACTACTAGGGTGGTGGTCGATGATGGAATCTATTTTTAGGGTTTAATATATGTTTGATTGTTCTTAACCGATCTAGCTACCTTTCTATGCATCTTAATGCTAAGTATTCTCTTATGGGAGATGCTTAAGTGTATAACCGAATCCAGTAGGTGTGGTTGTACTATTAGAGATTCTCTGCGCCATGAGAGTGGGTAGAGATCTAAAATCTGCATAGTTGGGAATATTAACTATGGTCGAGTTTGTTGTTTGATAGAGTAAATATTGATCTAACCCTGATCAAGTTAGACTAAGAACTTAGGGATGCTTCGCCACGAGAGTTGTCAGTATTGTGGAAATAGATCTATCATTCACTTTGTGTGCCTTTTCCAAAAGTCTAGGAATACTTAGTATTCGATAAATGGATTATATGAAATGCATGTTCATTCACCACGAGAGTGGGTTTGGATGTAGAGACTAGTATACCATGAGAGTGGACTAGCGAGACATGGAAAATTCCTAGAATGACAAACATAAACTTGTTAGGTAGAACATGAACCCTAGATCTAGAATCCCTGAAATCTAACTGTCACCCAAACCTCTGTAAATATTAGTTTACGTTTTATTTAATGTTTTAGTTTATTTATTTTATGCATGTTAGATTAAGAACCAACCCCCATAACTCTGTTTTGCTTAGATTAGATCTAGACTTGTACTCTCTGTGTGTTATTCTCAGTCCCTGTGGATCGACCCCATAATTACTACAACTGCATGACTGTGCACTTGAGGTCTTATGGGTTAAACTGTCGTCCTATGGATAAACTTGAGTGAAACCTGAGAATGGAATAATGGGAAGAAAATATCCGCATCAACAATAACAAGGGTTTAAACTTTTACGAAAACTTAAGAAAGTCTGACAGTCACCCAATTCCTTGTAAATATTAGTTTAGGTTTTTACTTTATCTTATGGCATTTGATTTTAATGATTAGTTTAGTTTATTTATTATTGCTTAGTTTAGATTTAATTACTTTATTTATTTTATGCTATGCATGTTAGATTAGGAACCAACCTCCATCACTCTGTTTTGCTTAGATTAGATTTAGACTTGTACTCTCTCTGTGTTATTCTCAGTCCTTGTGGATCGACCCCATAATTACTACAACTGTATGACTATGCACTTGCGGTCTTATGGGTTAAACTCTCTAGAATATCATACGGGTAGACTTGGGTGAAACCTGAGAACGAGATAATCGAAAGAAAATCTCTGCATCAAGTTTTTGGCGCCGTTTCCGGGGATTGAAGCAATAATCATAGAGATTTAGTCTAGATTTGAGACTAAGTTTTTTTTGTTTTATTTTTATTGATTATTTATTTTTTTGAATTTCAGGTGATCACCTAAATATTAAAAAAAAAAAAGAAGGAAGAAGAGAATAGATCGAATGGAGCAGCTATGAAAAGAAGTACATGCTGCTCAGCTTGAGAGCTGAAGTACCCTAATAGGGATGCTGCTCAAGGTGGTGATGCACGTCGGGCGGCTGCACACTAACCAAAGGTCGCTCTGACGACCATTACTGATCACTTGGATCAATTTGACAAGCTTTGTGGCACATTAAAATCAACGGAGTCTCAGAAGACGGTCTAATACTATGCCTATTCTCATTCTCTTTGGCTGACAAAGCTAATCAGTGGGAGATGAAATTGGAGGAGAACACATCAACAAACTCATCGGTGGATAGCATCGGACCTATGAATCGACCAATCACGGTTGATACTGTGGATTCCAAATTTCCAGAACGAAGTCCCGGACGAGAGCATCGACTAATCAGGGTGGATGCCATTCCCATCGGTCCACCACATCGACCTATGCTACTCTAGTATGCACTTTAATGTTGAGTATTCTCTCATGGGAGATACTTAAGAGTACAACTGAATCCAGTTAGTGTGGTTGTATGTTTAGAAGTGTTTGATGCCACGAGAGTGGGTTAAACCTTCAGATCTGCAAACTAGAGAGTCATAGCTAGTGTTGAGTTTGTTGTTTGATAGAGTAAATATTGATCTAGCCCTGATCAAGTTAGATTAAGATCTTAAGGATGCTTCGCCACGAGAGTGCGCAGTATTCTGAAAATAGATCTATCATTCACTTTGTGTGCCTTCTCCAAAAGTCTACGAAAACTTAGTATTTGATGATGGGATTGTATGAAATGCATGTTCATTCGCCACGAGAGTGGGTTTGGATGTAGAGTCTTGCATACCACGAGAGTGGACTAGCGAGACATGGAAAATCCCTAGAATGACAAACATAAACTTGTTAGGTAGAACATGAACCCTAGATCTAGAATCCCTGAAATCTAACTGTCACCAAACCTCTGTAAATATTAGTTTAGACTTTATTTAATGTTTTAGTTTATTTATTTTATGCATGTCAGATTAGGAACCAACCCCCATAAGTCTGTTTTGCTTAGATTAGATTTAGACTTGTACTCTTTGTGTGTTATTCTCAGTCCCTGTGGATCGACCCCATAATTACTACAACTGCATGACTCTGCACTTGCGGTCTTATGGGTTAAACTCTCGAAAATACCCTATGGATAGGCTTGGGTGAAACTTGAGAATGGGATAATTGCAAGAAAATCCCCACATCAACAATAATAAGGGTTTAAACTTTTACGAAAACTTAAGAAAATTCGGTTTCTTTATTGATCAAAGGTGAGAAACGAAGTACACGGCCATGGAACCTTATAATGGTTCGTCGGCTACTACCCTAGGGTTGCGACTCAAAGACAACAGGACTTGCAAAATTAAAAGACTGAAATGACACACACTTTCGATGAGAATAACAAGTCGTTCCCTTATAAAGAAAGTGTCTAAAAGACATAAAATCAAAGAAACAAAAATGACTCTACTAGGACTCGAACTAGACTCGTGGGACACTAGCTAGAATCACTGGGCCGAAGCCATTTCACCTGCATGGAGACAAAAATATTTAAACACAAGACTTACCTCATTTGGTCGAGAGTCTTGTCTCGGGTCCGTGTCCGTGTCCGTGTCCGTGTCCGTGTCCGTGAAGCCTTCGGTCTCTTCGAGAAGGGCTTGTATTACGTCGTTGAATTCTTCCCTTAGTGTCTTGGTTCTGGCTCTTGTGATAGGACCTTTGACCTCCGGGACTTTGATTTGTCCTTGGTTGTCCGGTTCGTGTCCTTGGTTGGTCCAGTCCATGAGTTATGCTCGGTCCGAAGCTTAGTCTCCGTGTTCTGGCTCTTGTCATAGGACCTTCTTGTGTCCGAGGTCGCATTATCGTCTCATCCGGATGCTCCTCACTCGGTTCTTCGTTTGGCGGCTTGGTCAAAGTGTCGATGACCGCATCATTCCCACCCTCTTGAGAAGGTTTTGTCCTCAAAACTGGTTCCTCTGAAACAAAAGGCGAAAGATCATTAACATTGAAAGTATGTGAGATGTTAAACTCACCTGGAAGCTCCAGCTTCTATGCATTATCATTGATCCATTCTAGGACCAGGAATGTACCATCGCCCCGCGGTGCTAGCTTTGATCTTCTCTTTAGCAGAAATCTCTTCATGCGCATGTGGATCCAAACCCAGTCTCCGGGCTTGAAAATGAGTTGCTTTCGGCCCTTGTCTACACGCGCTTTGATCTTCTTTATCTTCTTGATAATTGTGGCTCATGCTTTCTCATGTATCTTCTTTACGAACTCGCCTCGGTTCCGGCCATCTAGGTTGACTTATTCAGTTTGTGGGATCGAGGACAAGTCCATCGGTGCTATGGGCCTGAAACCATACAAAATCTGAAAGGGGGAGAGGTTAGTAGTAGAGTACCATGTAACTTTACCACTTCTTTGAAGAATTTGTCCGCGATTTGAGACGTGTCGTTCGTCTTGTTGCATGGTATGAAATGCGCCATTTTTTAGAACCTATCTACCACCACAAAGATTGAATCCTTATGCTTAACTTGTGTCAAACCTAAAAGAAGGTCCATTGAAATTGAAAAGACCCACCCCGGAAACGAAAAGACAAAAATCCGCGAAAATAATAAAATGCGGAATTTTAAAAAAACTTTTCTCTAAACGAATTAATACAACATTAATAAGATCCTTACTTGCTACCCAAGATACTACAACACAACCAAGACAACGATCAACAAGTCAAACAACACAAATTTCTCTCAACACACCAACACAAGTCATAACAACTCCTAACGTTCAAAAAAACTCTTACACCAACAACTTAAGCACAATAGCAAGTCCCAAACATTCAAATCCAAGCACAAAAGCATATGAACCTAAGCCGACGGTTACGCACTCACCTTTGCCTAGTGATTGACAATGAAGAACTCTCTTGATTTAAGAACCTCAAGCTTGATTCTCCTTGGTTATTACTCACCCAACACCAAGGTATCAACTACTCCCTGATAAGAGATCATCAAACACTTCAATCAATTGATCACAAGCTCCAAAACTCAATCTATTTCCTTAACAAACTCGGATTCCCTTAACCAAAAACAAGCTTCACTACACCAAGCATATCTCTTGCCCTAGACCAAATTTGGCAAATTCCTTCGGTGATACTTAAGCTCACACTCTCATCAACCTATCTACCAAATTTCAGCCCAAAACATGAAGATTTGAGTGTTCAACCACTCTCTCAAACTCATCCCGTCGAGTTTGCCCTGTTTTGAGCGGTTTTGGGAAACACATCATAACTCTCAAACCACTCAACATAATCCCACGATAACTAGGCACGAAATTGTAGAACTTACCCACAAAATTTCAGCTCAATCTGTGCCCTTTTGATACCCCTATCGAAGCACACAAGTCACCCCAAAAACTCTGTTTTTCTCAAGCTCTTCTCTCTTCTCTTCTTCTCCTTCTTCCCTCTTCTTCTCTAGCTCTCTTTCTCTCTCTTTCTCTCTCTCTCTTTTTCTCTCTTCCTCTCTCTCTAACTTCAGATATTTTGCTCCCCAAATGAGACAAGAGAAGCTTCAAGAAGAATATAGAGAAGAGAAGAGAGAATACATACACATACATGTATATGTAATTGTTGGTGTAATCTAATTAAACCAAACCGACCCGAAAATTACTAAACCGCAACGATTAATTCTTTCAATCGACTTCTCCTCGCCCGCTTAGAACTCCAGTCACTTTTCTGAAATATTTGAGACATCTCTCCGTCTCCCAAAATATTTCACGCCTCGCCAAAACCTCAAATTTTTGCTTAATTCGCTCAAACCGAACCACTGATTGATCTCAACGATCAATCCTTTGATCGAATCAACCTCGACTACGCCCCTAGGGCCATCATTGAGCTCGGTATTATTCCATTCTCGGTTCAATAACACCCCCGGTCTGACATCATAAGATCCTACCTGACCCGCTAACCTGCCGAAACAATTATCCCCTGATTCGAACGAAGAAGTCCGTCGATGACCTAAGACATTGAATCCAATAACACAGGACTCTAATATACTAAGTCCCCGTGAGATCCAATACCACAGGACCCCACCCCGGTCAACCGTTCTATTAGGATCAAATACCACATGATCCTAATTGGCAAACCCCTTGGTTAGGATTAAATACCACATAACCCTAACCAACATCATTAGAGCTAAATACAACATAACTCTAATGACCCCTCATTAGGGTTAAATATCACATTACCCCAATGACCCGTCAATAGGATTAAATACCACATAATCCCATTGACCCCAACCACGCATTAGGATAATGATGTAGACCCATAAATCACCGAACCAAGACGGAATAATACTTCGCTCTCAACTCCGCAACACATGGAATACCACATCATGTGTCAAACACGTCGATACATGAAATACCACATCATGTACTCGAGATCCCTAATACATGAAATACCACATAATGTATTAATCATTCTCGACAAATTCGATAAACATCCACATATTAATTATTTCTCGTCAAGTACAACAATTCCCGAGGGTCCATTACTACAAACATCAAATACAATACAACTCGAGAGGATGGCTAAGGAACACGGATGTTACAGAAATATCTTCCCACGGGGCGTTAGGGATAGGTATTGGTAAGTATAAATCGTGAGGATGGGACCTGGATTTGGATTTGTGGCATATGATACATCTCGCACAAGTTCTCTCTATGTCCTTTTTAAGGTGTGGCCAGTAGAAATGATCTGCTACTACGGCTAGAGTCTTATCTCCGCCGAAATGGCCCATGAGGCCGCCTCCGTGAACTTCCCTGAGCAGGAAGTCACGCATGGATCCTTGAGGTATGCATAATCTTTTGTCCCTGAAAAGAAAACAATTATATAAGTAAAATGAATGGAATTCACCCTTACCACAGGCTTCATAAGCCTCGGCAAAATCTGGATCCGTGGCGTAATTATCCTTGATGTGTTCAAATCCCATGATCTTGGCTTCTAGCATGGTGATCAGTGTGTAACGTCTTGAAGAAGCATCGGCCACCACATTGTCTCTGCCTTTCTTGTACTTAATGAGGTAAGGAAACGTCTCTATAAACGTGAGCCATTTGGCGTGTTACCTCTTGAGTGAAGTTTTGCCTCGCAAATGTTTGAGCGTCTCACGGCCGGTGTGAATGATAAACTCCTTGGCCAACAAGTAGTGTTGCCACGTTTGTAGGGCTCAAACTAGGGCATAGAGTTTCTTGTCATATGTTGGGTAGTTAAGAGTTGCGCCATTGAGCTTCTCACTGAAGAATGCCATGGGTTTTTTTTCTTTCGTGTAGCACGACTTTGATCCCTAAACCTGAAGTATCATATTTTATTTCAAAAATTTCGTCAAAGTTAGGTGAGGATAAAACCGGTGCTTGAGTTAGCTTCTCTTTCAACGCATTAAAGGCTTGGTCTTGGGTAGCTCCCTATTTGAATGGCTGGTTCTCCTTGATCAAAACGTTGAGGGTGTGGCGAGAGTGCTAAAGTCCTTTACAAATCTTCTATAAAAATTGGCTAGGCCGTGGAAACTTCGGACGTGGCTACCTCATTTGATCTTCTCCTCATTCACCTGTAAACCTTGCTCACTAATAACAAAGCTTAAAAAGACAAGCTCATTAGTACAAAAGACACACTTCTTTAGGTTAGCGAACAAGCCTTCCTTTCGAAGTGAATTGAACACGAGTTCTAAGTGTTATAAGTGGTCATGCAAGCTCTTACTATAGACTAGTAGGTCATCAAAATAAACAAATATGAATTTACCAATATAAGAACGAAGAACTTGGTTCATTAGAGGCATGAATATACTAGGAGCGTTGGTGAGACCGAACAGCATGACTAGCCACTTGTAGAGGCCTTGCTTGGTTTTGAAGGTGGTCTTCCACTCATCTCCCTCTCACATTCTTACCTGGTGGTATCCACTCTTGAGGTCAACCTTTGAGGAGATTGTTAACCCGCTTAGTTCATTAAACATGTTGTCGAGGCGTGGGATTGGGTGCCGGTACTTGATGGTTATGTAGTTGATGGTGCGGTATTCCACACACATTCTGCATGTGCCTTCTTTCTTTGGAATGAGCAAGAGTAGTACGACACAAGGGCTAAGGCTCTCCCGGATGTAGCCTCGGTCAAGTAACTCTCGGACTTGTCTCTCGAGTCTTTGCTCTCGACTGGATTCATTCGGTAGGCTGGCTTATTTGGTAAGGCAAACCCCAAGACTAGATCGATTTGGTGTTCGATTCCGCGAAGGGGTGGTCAACCCGGTGGTAGATCCTCAGGGAACACGTCTACGTATTCTTGGAGTATATGCTGAATCTCCTCGGGTAGGTCCACAGAACCTGTTTCTACACGTAAACATTCTTTTTAGATCATTAGCAACACGGTGCCTTTGCCGCTAAGGGTCTTACAAATGGAACCGTAATTCATACAAAGGCTTGACTTACTTACCTCTATCTCATTAGCCATTTTTACCTGAAGTGCATGCACTTGTCAGGGGCTAAGAGACGCCAAGGTGTACTTACGCTTATTATGAGTGACCAAGTAGCGGTTTGTACGGTCATCGTTTTGAGTCTCTCGGTCAAATTGCCATGGTCTCCCTAATAGGAGGTGTCCAGTTTGCATAGGCACTACATCACAAGTAAGTTGGTTAATATACTTACCAATACTAAATGGATGATATGTTTGCTTTTTGCATCGTTTTATCCTGTATAATTCATACGTTTAGACTTGTTATTCACCCTGTTCTTGTCATTTATTCCTAGTTTTGCATACTTAGAGTGTTTTGCATTAGGTTTGCATACATCCTGCATATTTGGCTTGTTACAGGTACTTTTAGGTGATTTTGGAGAAGTTAGGCCCGAAGCTGCTAGGATACGCCACTCGACCTGGATGCCCCAGCAGACGTGTTTTACCGAAGCTATCTTGAGCATACCACTCGACCTGGATGCTACAACAGACTCAAGCACCTATGCTAGAGCAGACGTGATCGAGTCCATGCAGGAAATGGAAGAAACTCAGCTACAGCACCCATGCTCGAGTATGATCAACGAGACAAAAGGTGGCATCTTGAAGATTTCTGGCCGAGCTCGAGTACCCATGCTCGAGCTGCAAGATCAAGACCAACATAAAAGAGCCCCTGCAATCGAGTAGACTGCTCAAACTCAACACAGAAAAATGCAGTCTTGATTTCACTGCTGAGGCACGACAGACTCGAAAACAGAAAAATGCAGTCTTGATTTCACCTGCTTGAGCACAGCACTCGACCAAACACAGAAAAATGCAATCTTGATTTCGTCTGCTTGAGCACAGCACTCGACCAAAACGTAGTCGAGCTAGACCTTATCCCGCACGTTTTTACTATTTTTCCGATGACGTTTTAGGGTTTTTAAGACTTAGTATAAATACCTAATGGGGATTAATACTAAGGGGAGAACGTTTTTAGCTCTAACATTTCGAGTTTTCCTTGTGTTCTTCATTGTTCTTAGTTTCCAGAACTTGTAATTTGATTTCTACTTGTTATTTTGAGTTGATTCCTTCTGTTCTATCATTTCTCCATCTATTTCTATCTTATATGCAAGTTTTTATGATTTCTGGGTTTGTGTTCTTGATGTTCTTCATGATTTTTGAGTAGTCATTAGGGTTCTTGAGGATGGGATAGATTAAGTGTGAAATCTTAGTCTTTCAGGTGGTTTAAGAGTATATTGTTTGATTTCCCTTCTAAATCAGTGTTCTTAATGCTAGTTTCTCTCCGATCATTGAGATTAGAACTTAGGTGTTTTTCCACCAAGGTGTTTGATAAAATGTATAAACTGATGTTAGAGATGCATGCCTAGCTAAGGGATTAGTTGTCTAGGGTGTTTTTCGACAATATTGAACTGAATCTTATTGCTGTGAGGTAGATTTCGCCAAGGGATTGTCGGAACTGGTCTAGTTTGAGGTTACTTATCACGAGTGGACTTAACGGTTGTGATGTTTGATGTCTAGGAATAGCTTGATTGAGTTTTGTTAAACCACTTGAGTAGGCTAAGGGGACACAGTCGATTACCCCATCATAGGAACTTCTCTTGCATTATTTGACTTTTCTTTAGCCTCTGTTAGTCTATATGTTATTTCTTATTGATGCTCGTTGGTTCTTTAGTCCTATACAGTATTTATTTTAGTTTCCATTCTCGTTTACGTCTAGGTTGCTAGACCCCAATACGCTATTTGCGGCTTGACTTGAATTGCTTGATCGCATCCTTTTGGTTAATATCTTCACCCTTATGGATTGACACCTTACTATACTACAACGAAACTTTGGTCTAGTAAGGAAATGACTTATGTCAATTTGGCGCCGTTGCCATTTGGGTGTTGTTTGTTACAATTAGGATTTCAAAATATTCTAGATCAAGTTCTTTACAGTTCTTCGTTTACTAACTTTGTCTTTGCATTTTCGGTACACATCCAGCCAGCATCAAGAGGAAGTCAGAACCTCCTCCGCCCCATTGATAATATTGACCGACTACCACAGATTGCGGCGCGCTGAAAACATCAAGCGACAATCAGAATCCACTCGGTATGGAAGACCAACCACAGGTTCAAGACCCTCCTGTGAGGAGACCCCGTTTGATAGGAGCAGGTGATATGCTCAAATTAATACCCTATGATGATACTAAAGCAGTTGCTGCAGTAAAGTTAGGGGTCGAACACAAGAACTCAAGAAAACTCACGCAATAGATGAAAGATGCAGATTGTGCTAAGCAAACAAATGATTGATGAGAAAACAAACAACAATTAATTCTCAGGAAATCAATGATAAACAACAATTAATCAATTAAGGTTCAATTCAATTAAGCGCCGTTCTTGAACTCAAACACGAAAGTATAGTTAACCAACTGTCGTTGCGAAAACTAACTAAGTCTAAAGTCTAAAATTCCAAATCTCTTTGCAAATCCTACACAGTAAACCAGCAATCAATTCAAGTTTGATATGTTCACAATTCGATTAAACCAAATCTCTTTGCAGATAATCCAATTGCTCACCCTAGGTTTTATCAGATTACTTTCGCACTGTCGTACTGTCGATTAATCTAGGTTCTATATTCTAAGTGATCGGTTAGAAATAGCTTTGAGAACAACCTATGGTGAAGAACTATTCAGATTTTGAACCCTAATCAATTATCATAAATCGAGAGAAATCCATATGAGAAATCCCTAAACCTAAATGAGACTACTCAGACATGATAGATGAAACAATAACATAACTGAATAAATCATGAAATTAAACAAAAGAATAAAAACAAGGGTTCGGGATCTTCTATGATGAACAAGTCTTGGATCCGTCTCCTCACAAAGCTCAAATCTCAATGGTGGTTCAAGAATAATAGTTAGTAAAGTCTGCTCCTAACCTAAATAAGTTTGTTAAATAGGTCTAAAAACACGAGCTGGGCTTCTTTGTAAATAAGGGAAAGTATTGGGCTTCTTTTGGAAATTCTCGCCTTGATATCTATCTCCGCGTCAGTTACGGTTCGATCGATACCGGGATGGTGTCGTCGATACTCATCTTCAAAACTTGATCGGTATCGTCGATACTGGGATGTTCGATACTCAGGCTTCTTTCTGGTTTGCTCCAAAAGGCTCCAAATGCTTCCAAAATCTCCAATTTAGTCCCAAACGTGCTAATGAAAAGACTCAAAGATACGAAAAACAGAAAGACTCGATAAAACAACTTATATCATGGCTAAAATGGGTAAAACCATGATATATCAACTCCCCAGACTTAGCCTTTGCTTGCCCTCAAGCAAAACAGAAAACTAAGTTAGAGAAAGAGGTTTGAAAAACCTTAGAGATCTGATGTTACGAAATCATGTAATGACCCTTTTCCCAAGCCTTACGCTGATCGCTCAGATCTAACCACCATATACTTCTCCGTAGGACCCCAACTTCCCAAGACTTCACTTATTATCTCACCAATATTCATCAAGCTCTCATCGCCAGTTTCATCGCTGCTGTCAGTGTTCAAGAACTTTCAGATTCTTGCATACAATATCATAGCCAAAGAACAATTTATTCAACAACATTTATTGCTTTCGATTCTCTTTATCTCCCCGGACTTATTTCATAATCAGTTCCATTAGATTTCACAGCGCAGGTTTATGAACAGCATACAAATCAAGGTCCAAAGCAGTATTGATAGTGTTTGCTACCGAATCCCGGTTCTTACCCTCTCAATGTATCAAAAGTCTTAGGTGAATAATGGGGTCATAGGAAATTTTCCTACCCTCACTTGGCCTGTGTGATCATTCCTTATCCAAGTAGAATAATGGGGTCATAGGAAATTTTCCTACCCCTCACTTGGAAATCATTTCATCTTTTATATAGATTTTACCTGTTTTAACGTAAATATGTATCCAATTTTCACGGGAGATATACCACAATTTTCAAACATGATGGGTTCCTTAGCCAGATATGAATGATGAATCAAGCTCTAAGAACACTAACCGCGTAGATGAAGTGCAAAATTTGGCTAAAGCTTGTGAAGAACCTAGCTGGAGACATGAGTGATTTCTAGCTGGCTGGTTATCCCTTGGATTTTTCATTAGTCGAACTGAAACTAATCCTGTAACAGTGGTCACTCAAAAGCAAAATCAGAACAACAAAGCCAAGCACACTCCAGAAAACTCTAAGTTGTTTTGACTCAATTAAAACAAAATTTTTTTTTTTTTTTTTTTTAGAAAACAAAAATGAACACAATGTCAATAACTACCTCCCCCAGACTTAAACAACACTGTCCCCAGTGTGTATCAAGCCCAGAGAAGGTGAAAGAAATCAAAGGACAAAACGAAATAGGTCAAGAACAAGAGGTGTTGCGGTGGGTGTCGATCGTCTGACAACGACCATCCTTCTTCCGACTGATCGCAAGACACAACAAAACACAAAAACAAAACTCATATTTATAGACTTACCAGTGGGTTGCCTCCCTAGCGCTTGTTTAATGTCACGAGCTTGACTTTGGCTAAGATATCGGTCGAGGACAAGGTGGAGGACTCACTCGAAATAAGCTCCACAACGACATCTCGCTTCAAAGTTTTGCTCTTCATATCCTCTTTTTCTCTTTCATCTCCGTAGAATGAGAACTCTAACAGAAAGGTTTGAGGTGCCACACTTCACCTTATATTCGATCGAATCTCCATCACATTCTGAGGAATCAAAGTGAAATTAGCGCACGTTGATCTTCTTGCTCGTCCCTTCCTCTTTGTTGCCTTGGTCTTCTCCACAACTTTCTTGGGGTGTTGGGGGTTCATTTGAAACATCTGCGACTTTTGGTTCATCATAAGACTCATCGGCGATCGATCATCGAGTCTCGCTGAGGTAATGGTGATGAACGAGACATGTCTGGTGCTCTCCGAAGGAATGGCATCGTAGAACGTCTCGTCATGCAAGAGAAAGAGATTCTCTTATTAGGCGTGTCCATGATCGCGCCAGTAGCCATAAATGGTCTTCCCAATCAAGGGCACCTTGGATCCTTGGCTCATCTCCCAACCTGAAAATCAGTAGGAATCAGACAATCTCCTATTTTAACAGGTAAATCAATAATTGTAGCGTAAGGGAGTGAGCTAGAAGAATCGCGTATGTGAGAGCGTGTTAGGAGATCTCATATCAGCTTTTCTCAATGCCCCGACATGGCGTTGACACTAGACCCGAGTCAACGAGACTCCTGAAGTTTACTCAGAGATGGAGCATGGAACTGAAAATTTCCTGGGTCTTCCTCTTTGTCAATGTCTCAGCGGTGGTGGTGTGTCAGCAGGAGGTCCTGACCATTTTTTTGACAAAACTTGCTTAGCAGCCTCCCACTCCTCTCTTGTCAGCTTGGGAATAATAGGATAGGGCAACTTCGGCTGCCTTTCTTTGACAGGTTCAACATCCTCCTTGGCCTTGTCCGGTATCGATCGATACCGGGATGGTGTCGTCGATACTGGATTTTCAGCATCCCATCGTCATCTCGAAGATCGGCGGGATTTTCAGCTATTGAGTGCTTAACTCCTGAATTTACCACTTTTCCACTTCTTAGACTTATGGCGTTGATGTGAGCTCTTGGATCTTCGTCTTCCTGGAAGAAACCCCTCGTCTTCTCACGGCAGGCTATTAGTGCAGAATTTAGTCTCGAGTTTCTTCTGCGACAGATTCAATGCCTCGAGCTTTGGTTTGTATACTGTTCCTCAACCATCTCTCCTTTTCTCAGTTATTGATTCAGCCTGCGAAGGTATCGACGTACGGATGAGTGTCGATCGATCTGGAGTTTTGTATCGTCTCGAGGTTGGTGTCGATCGACACGGTAGGGTATCGATCGTCGGTGGAATGTCAGAATTCTTATCTTCATCTTCAGCAACCTTCGAATCTACAGCAAGTCTCGGGAAGTGTCGATCGATACCAGGCAGGTATCGGTCGATACTAGTATCACTGAATACGAACACAGTCATCTCAGGCTCAAAATCCTCTTCTCTAGCGCTCGAGGTGATTGCATTGACATGTCCATGCTGTGGTTGAACTATCTTTCCCTTGACAGCTGCTGATGTCTGAGCTATTTGATTTTCGCATCTTCGATGGATTTCGAGAGCGTCGATTCTCCCATTCAGATCAGTGTATAAATTATCCAGCTTTCTATTGAAATCCACAGTCATCTTTTCTTGTCCCTGCAGAATTTGTTCCAAGAGGATCTCCGTCTTACTCTCTGTAGACCTCGGAGAATGCGGTTGGTAAGCTGAATTACCATATTGGCGAGTAAAATCACCGCTTTGAAGTGGTTTTTGGGCAAATTGAGTGGCAACAAAACCAGATTGGTTACCTCGACTTGTAACCACCTTGCTGATTGTTGTTGAAGCTTGTTGTTATAACCAAATCGCTGACCACGAAAACCAGAACCACCAATGTAGTTAACATCCTCTGCCTCATCTTCAATGTTCTCTACTTCCTCAGCAAAATGTACAGCCTTGTCTTTCCCACTAAGAGGTTGTGCATCGTGTCCAACTTTGAACCTCAGCAATCTGCGAACCGTCAGCAACACTACGAGCCTTTTCCTCAAATCAGCATTCTTGGTGCTATTGCTGACGCCAAGTTCTCAATCAGCTTCACAGCATCGGTTGGAATCCTAGTGTTGAAGTTCCCATTGCTTGCAGAATCCAGTGCCATCTGATACCGCCAATCAATCCCTCTGTAAAAGATCCCGAGCAGCTGAACTTGACTGAAACCGTGGTGCGGACAGTCTCTCTGGTAGGATCTGAATCGCACCAAGCAGCCTTGAGTGCTTGTTGGACCTTGAGAAAAGAGAGATCTTGTTCAGGCTCCTCCCTCGTCGTCATAGAAATTGTTCAGGAATGCGTTCTTGGTGTCGTTCCAAGTAGCGAGAGATCCGGGAGGTAGCTGCTTCAGCCAGTAAGCTGCCTCTCCACCAAGWGAGTATGGAAAGAGCTTCTGAAAGAGATATTCTGGTACTCCATTGTRCTTCATACTGGTGACCAAGTCCTCGAATTTCTCGATGTGATCCATAGGGTGCTCATAGAGAGACCGGTGAAAGGGTGTTGTCCAACAAGAGCGAAGTAAGCTTCAGCTCAAAGTCATTCCTCGGAAAGTTGGAATACGGATCTGCACGATTGGCATAGAATTGATCCGGTCGGTTGTAATGCCAAGTGTCCGTTCAGCAACAGCTTGGGGTTGTTGTGGAGGTATTTGTTCACCTTCCTCATCATGCACCAAACCTTGTGGAAGATCCATCTCAACTGTAGTTCTTTCTTTGCGATTAGTGCGTTCAAGCTCCTAGCTCGAGTGAGAGATTGATCAGTGGTGTGTCTTCTTCTCCGGTGGTGCAGCTGATGCATACACCTGAAAATCAAGACGAAAAATAAGTAACCAAAATTCAAAAACAGSCGTTCAGTGTCGATCGATACCAATGGAGTATCGATCGATCTGAACACTTAGACAAAATCGACAACTAAAATTCTAATGGTGAATTTTTAGAGTCAAACGGCGCCAAATTTGATATGCTCAAATTAATACCCTATGATACTAAAGCAGTTGCTGCAGTAAATTAGGGTCGAACACAAGAACTCAAAAAACTCACTATAGATGAAAGATGCGGTTGTGCTAAGCAAACAAATGATTAATGAAAACAAATGATCGAATTAAACTTAGTTGGTATAGAAGGAAACTAGGCTCAGGGAAATTCTCAGGAAATCAATGATAAACAACAATTAATCAATTAAGGTTCAATTCAATTAGCGCCGTTCTTGAACTCAAACACGTATAGTTAACCAATGTCGTTGAAAACTAACTAAGTCTAAAGTCTAAAATTCCAAATCTCTTTGCAAATCCTACACAGTAAACCAGCAATCAATTCAAGTTTGATATGTTCACAATTCGATTAAACCAAATCTCTTTGCAGATAATCCAATTGCTCACCCTAGGTTTTATCAGATTACTCAATTCACCGTGCCTAATCGATTAATCTAGGTTCTATATTCTAAGTGATCAGGTTAGAAATAGCTTTGAGAACAACCTATGGTGAAGAACTATTCAGATTTTGAACCTAACAAATCAATTATCATAAATCGAGAGAAATCCATATGAAAATCCCTAAACCTAAAATGAGACTACTCAGACATGATAGATGMAAYGAATAACATAACTGAATAAATCATGAAATTAAACAAAAGAATAAAAACAAGGGTTCGGGATCTTCTCTATGATGAACAGAGTCTTGGATCCGTCTCCCTCACAAAAGCTCTCAAATCTCAATGGTGGTTCAAGAATAATAGTTCAAAGTAAAGTCTGCTGCCCCTTAACCTAATGACTAAAAGTTTGYTTAAATAGGTCTAAAAACACGAGCTGGGCTTCTTTGTAAATAAGGGAAAGTATTGGGCTTCTTTGGCGAAATTCTCGCCTTGATATCTATCTCGCGTCAGTTGCGTCGGTATCGTCGATACCGGGATGGTGTCGATCGATACTCATGGCTTAAATCGGTATCGATCGATACGGGATGGTGTCGTCGATACTCGCTTCAAAGCGGGTACTTTCTGGTTTACTCCAAAAGGCTCCAAATGCTTCCAAAATCTCCAATTTAGTCGCGTGCTAAGACCTGAAAAGACTCCAGAAGGATACGAAAAACACTAGAAAGACTCGATAAAACAACTTATATCATGGCTACAAATGGGTAAAAACCATGATATATCAACTCCCCCAGACTTAGCCTTTTGCTTGCCCTCAAGCAAAACAGAAAACTAAGTTAGAGAAAGAGGTTTGAAAAACCTTAGAGATCTGAACTGTTACCGAAATCGCTTAATGTGACCCTTTTCCCAGCCCACGATCGCTCAATCTAACCACCATGTACTTCTCCGTAGGAACCCCAACTTCCCAAGACTTCACTTATTATCTCACACCAATATTCATCYAAGCTCTCATCGCCAGTTTCATTGCAATCGTGTTCAAGAACTTTCGATTCTTGCCCATACAATATCATAGCCAAAGAACAATTTATTCACAACATTTATTGCTTTCGATTCTTTATCTCCCCGACTTATTTCATAATCAGTTCCATTAGATTTCACAGCGCAGGTTTATCGACAATATCAAGGTCCAGGCAGTATTGATAGTGTTTGCTACCGAATCCCCGGTTCTTACCCTCTCAATGTATCAAAAGTCTTAGGTGAATAATGGGGTCATAGGAAATTTTCCTACCCCTCACTTCAGGCCTTTGTGTGATCATTCCTTATCCAAGTAGAATAATGGGGTCATAGGAAATTTTCCTACCCCTCTACTCGGCGGAAATCATTTCATCTTTTATATAGATTTTACCTGTTTTAACGCAAATATGTATCCAACAATTTTCACGGGAGAGATTACCACAATTTTCAAACATGATGGGTTCCTTAGCCGAGATATGAATGATGAATCAAGCTCTAAGAACACTAACGCGTAGATGAAGTGCAAAATTTGGCTAAAGCTTGTGAAGAACCTTGGAGACATGAGTGATTTCTAGTGGTTATCCCTTGGATTTTCATTAGTCGAACTGAAACTAATCACATGCTGTGGTCACTCAAAAGCAAAATCAGAACAACAAAAGCCAAGCAACTCAGAAAACTCTAAGTTKTTTTGACTCAATTAAAAAAAAWTTTTTTTTTTTTTTTTAAGAAAAATGAACACATGTCATATACCTCCCCCAGACTTAAACAACACTGTCCCCAGTGTGTATCAAGCCAGAGAAGGTGAAAGAAATCAAAGGACAAAACGAAATAGGTCAAAACAGAGGTGTTACCATAGAGGTGGTGTCGATCGTCTGGCAAGCGACCATCCTTCTTCCGACGATTCACAGAACAACAAAACACAAAAACAAAAACTCATATTTATAGACTTACCGTGGGTTGCCTCCCTGCGCTTGTTTAATGTCACGAGCTTGACTTTGTAAGATATCGTCGGGACAAGGTGGAGRACTCACTCCGAAATAAGCTCCACAACCAGACATCTCCAGCTTCAAAGTTTTGCTCATCATATCCTCTTCTTTCTCTTTCATCTCCGTAGGAATGAGAACTCTAGCCTTAGAGAAAGGTTTCGAGGTGCCTTGCACTTCACCTTATTTCGATCGAATCTCCATCACGCCGAGGAATCGAAGTGAAATTAGCGTACAGATTGATCTTCTTGCTCGTCCCCTTCCTCTTTGTTGCCTTGGTCTTCTCACAACTTTCTTGGGGTGTTGGGGGTTCATTTGAAACATCTGCGACTTTTGGTTCATCATAAGACTCATCGAGCGATCGATCATCGAGTCGCCGAGTAATGGTGATGCGAGACTATGTGCTCTCCGAAGGAATGGCATCGTAGAAGACGTCTCCGTCAATGCAAGAGAAAGAGATTCTCTTATTAGGCGTGTCCATGATCGCGCCAACAGTAGCCATAAATGGTCTTCCCAAAATCAAGGGCACCTTGGATCCTTGCTCCTGACACGAAAATCAGTAGGAATCGAACATCTCTATTTTAGGTAAATCAAAATTGTAGCGTAAGGAGTGAGCTAGAAGAATCGCGTATGTGAGCGTGTTAGGAGATCTCATATCAGCTTTCAATCTCTCTGCAATCGCCCTCGACATGACGTTGACACTAGACCCTGAGTCAACGAGAGACTCCTTGAAGTTTACTCTAGAGATGGAGCATGGAACTGAAAATTTCCCTGGGTCTTCCCTCTTTGTCAACTGTCTCAGCGGTGGTGGTGTATCACGGAGGTCCTGCACCATTTTTTTGACAAAAACTTGCTTCTAGCAGCCTCACTCCTCTCTTGTCACGGGAATAATAGGATAGGGCAACTTGACTTGTAGACCCTTTCGGAGTTCAACATCCTCCTTGAGCCTTGTCCGGTATCGATCGATACCGGGATGGTGTCGATCGATACCCTGGGATTTTCAGCATCCCACTCGTCATCTCCAGCAAGATCGACGGGATTTTCAGCTATTGGAGTCTGCTTAACTCCTGAATTTACCACTTTTCCACTTCTTAGACTTATGGCGTTGATGTGAGCTCTTGGATCTTCAGTCTTCCCTTGGAAGAAACCCCTCGTCTTCTCACGGCAGCGAATTTGAGCAATTTGAGTTTCTACGGCAGATTCAATGCCTCGAGCTTTGGTTTGTATACCCGTTCCTCAACCATCTCTGTCCTTTTCTCAGTTATTGATTCAGCCTGCGAAGGGTATCGACCGTTACCAGATGAGTGTCGATCGATACTGGAGTTTTGTATCGTCTCTGCAGGTTGGTGTCGATCGACACAGGTAGGGGTATCGATCGATACGCGTGGAATGTCAGAATTCTTATCTTCATCTTCAGCAACCTTCGAATCTACAGCAGGTCTCGGGAAGTGTCGATCGATACCAGGCAGGTATCGGTCGATCTGTAGAATCTGACATCATCTCGGCTCAAAATCCTCTTCTCTAGCGCTCGAGGTGATTGCATTGACATGTCCATGCTGTGGTTGAACTATCTTTCCCTTGACAGCTGCTGATGTCTGAGCTATTTGATTTTCCAGCATCTTCTGATGGATTTCGAGAGCGTCGATTCTCCCATTCAGATCAGTGTATAAATTATCCAGCTTTCTATTGAAATCCACAGTCATCTTTTCTTGTCCCTGCAGAATTTGTTCCAAGAGGATCTCCGTCTTACTCTCTGTAGACCTCGGAGAATACGGTTGGTAAGCTGAATTACCATATTAGTAAAATCACMGCTTTGAAGTGGTTTTTGGGCGAATTGAGTGGCAAAACCAGATTGGTTACCTCCAGACTTGTAACCACCTTGCTGATTGTWGTTGAAGCTTCGGKTGTTGTTGTAACCAAATCGAAAACCAGAACCACCAATGTAGTTAACATCCTCTGCCTCATCTTCAATGTTCTCTACTTCCTCAGCAAAATGTACAGCCTTCTTCGTCTTTCCCACTAAGAGGTTGTGCATCGTGTCCAGCTTCGCCTGAACCTCAGCAATCTGCGAACCGTCAGCAACACTAGCGAGCCGTTTTCGCTCGAAATCAGCATTCTTGGTGCTATTGCTAGACGCCAAGTTCTCAATCAGCTTCACAGCATCGGTTGGAATCCTAGTGTTGAAGTTCCCATTGCTTGCAGAATCCAGTGCCATCTGATACCGCCAATCAATCCCTCTGTAAAAGATCCCGAGCAGCTGAACTTGACTGAAACCGTGATGCGGACAGTCTCTCTGGTAGGATCTGAATCGCACCCAAGCAGCCTTGAGTGCTTCTGTTGGACCTTGAGAAAATTGAGAGAGCTTGTTCCTGAGCTCCTCCGACCTCGCATCGTCATAGAAATTGTTCAGGAATGCGTTCTTGGTGTCGTTCCAAGTAGCGAGAGATCCGGGAGGTAGCTGCTTCAGCCAGTAAGCTGCCTCTCCACCAAGAGAGTATGGAAAGAGCTTACAAAAGAGATATTCATGTGGTACTCCATTGTACTTCATACTGGTGACCAAGTCCTCGAATTTCTCGATGTGATCCATAGGGTGCTCATGAGAAAGACCGGTGAAAGGGTGTTGTCCAACAAGAGCGAAGTAAGCAGGCTTCAGCTCAAAGTCATTCCTCTGGAAAGTCGGAATACGGATCGCTGCACGATTGGCATAGAATTKATCCGGTCGGTTGTAATCGCCAAGTGTCCGTTCAGCAACAGCTTGGGGTTGTTGTGGAGGAGGTATTTGTTCACCTTCCTCATCATGCACCAAACCTTGTGGAAGATCCATCTCAACTGTAGTTCTTTTCCTTGTACGATTCGTGCGTTCAAGCTCTGCTAGCTCTGAGGGAGATTGATCAGTGGTGTGTCTTCTTCTCTGGTGATGCGATGCATACACCTGAAAATCAAAGACGAGAAATAAGTAACCAAAATTAAAAGCAGGCGTTCGGTGTCGACGATACCAATGGAGTATCGATCGATCACTAACAGAAAAATCGACAACTAAAATTCTAATGGTGAATTTTTGAGTCCCCGACAGCGCCAAATTTGATATGCTCAAATTAATACCTATGATGATCTAAAGCAGTTCTGCAGTAATTAGGGTTGAACAGAACTCAAAAACTCATATAGATGAAAGATGCAGATTGTCTAAGCAAACAAATGATTATGAAAACAAATGATCGAATTAAACTTAGGTTGAATTTGTATAGAAGGAAACTAGGCTCAGGGAAATTCTCAGGAAATCAATGATAACACAATTAATCAATTAAGGTTCGATTGATTAAGCGCGTTCTTGAACTCAAACGAAAGTATAGTTAACCATGTCGTTGCGAAAACTAACTAAGTCTAAAGTCTAAAATTCCAAATCTCTTTGCAAATCCTACAGTAAACCAGCAATCAATTCAAGTTTGATATGTTCACAATTCGATTAAACCAAATCTCTTTGCGATAATCCGATTGCTCTAGGTTTTATCGATTACTCGATTGCGTGCTAATCGATTAATCTAGGTTCTATATTCTAAGTGATCAGGTTAGAAATAGCTTTGAGAACAACCTATGGTGAAGAACTATTCAGATTTTGAACCTAACAAATCAATTATCATAAATCAGAGAAATCCATATGAGAAATCCCTAACTAAAATGAGACTACTCGGACATGATAGATGAAACAATAACATGCTGAATAAATCATGAAATTAAACAAAAGAATAAAAACAAGGGTTCGGGATCTTCTACATGATGAAAATCTTGGATCCGTCTCCCTCAAAAGCTCTCAAATCTCAATGGTGGTTCAGAATAATAGTTCAAAGTAAAGTCTGCTAAATAAAGTTTGTTAAATAGGTCTAAAACACGAGCTGGGCTTCTTTGTAAATAAGGGAAAGTATTGGGCTTCTTTGAGAATTCTCGCCTTGGATATCTATCTCATGCGTCGGTATCGATGGTATGGGTCGTCGATACCTGCTTCGTGTATCGTCGATCTGGGATGGTGTCGATCGATACTCAGCTTCAAACGGTACTTTCTACGGTTTACTCCAAAAGGCTCCAAATGCAAAATCTCAATTTCGTCCCGAACGTGCTAAGACACGAAAAGACTCGAAGGATACGAAAAACACTAGAAAGACTTCGATAAAACTTATATCATGGCTAAAATGGGTAAAACCATGATATATCAACTCCCCAGACTTAGCCTTTGCCCTCAAGCAAAACAGAAAACTAAGTTAGAAAGAGGTTTGAAAAACCTTAGAGATCTGACATTGAAATCATGTAATGACCCTTTTGCGCCCATTTGATCAGAATCTAACCACCATATACTTCTCGTAGGACTGACTTCCCAAGACTTCACTTATTATCTCACACAATATTCATCTAAGCTCTCATCGGTTTCATGTCAGAACTTTCAGATTCTTGCCCATATATCATAGCCAAAGAACAATTTATTCAACATTTATTGCTTTCGGTACTCTTTATCTCCCAGACTTATTTCATAATCAGTTACCATTAGATTTCGACAGCGCAGGTTTATCTGAACGCATCACAAATCAAGGTCAGCAGCAGTATTGATAGTGTTTGCTACGAATCCCGGTTCTTACCCTCTCATGTATCAAAGTCTTGGGTGAATAATGGGGTCATAGGAAATTTTCCTACCCAGAGCCTTTGTGTGATCATTCCTTATCAAGTAGAATAATGGGGTCATAGGAAATTTTCTACCCCTACTCGGAAATCATTTCATCTTTTATATAGATTTTTGTTTTTAAATATGTATCCAACAATTTTCACGGGAGAGATATACCACATTTTCAAACATGATGGGTTCCTTAGCCGGATATGAATGATGAATCAAGCTCTAAGAACACTAACGCGTAGATGAAGTGCAAAATTTGGCTAAAACTTGTGAAGAACCTTGCTGGAGACATGATTTCTAGCTGGTTATCCCTTGGATTTTCATTAGTCTGAAACTAATCACGTAACAGTGGTCACTCAAAAGCAAAATCAGAACAACAGCCAAGCACACAAAAACTCTAAGTTGTTTTCATTAAAACAAAATTTTTTTTTTTTTTTTAGAAAACAAAATGAACACAATGTCATAACTACCTCCCCAGACTTAAACAACACTGTCCCCAGTGTGTTAAGCCAGAGAAGGTGAAAGAAATCAAAGGACAAAAGCGAAATAGGTCGAAACGAAGGTGTTACCATAGAGCGGTGGTGTCGATCGTCTGAGAAACGACCATCCTTCTTCCACTGATGCAAGACACAACAAAACACAAAAACAAAACTCATATTTATAGACTTACCGTGGGTTGCCTCCCACTAGCGCTTGTTTAATGTCACGAGCTTGACTTTGGATATCGATCGGAGACGAGGTGGAGGACTCACTCAGAAATAAGCTCCTGACAGGACATCTCCGGCTTCAAAGTTTTGCTCTTCATATCCTCTTATTTCTCTTTCATCTCCGTAGGAATGAGAACTCTAGCCTTAGAGAAGGTTTGAGGTGTGCACTTCACCTTATATTCGATCGAATCTCCATCACACTTAGGAATCAAAGTGAAATTAGCAGTTGATCTTCTTGCTCGTCTCCTTCCTCTTTGTTGCCTTGGTCTTCTCCACAACTTTCTTGGGGTGTTGGGGGTTCATTTGAAACATCTGCGACTTTTGGTTCATCATAAGACTCATCGAGCGAGATCGATCGTCAGCCTGAGTAATGGTGATGACGAGACATGTCTGGGTGCTCTCGGAAGGAATGGCATCGTAAAGGCGTCTCCGTCAATGCAAAGAATTCTCTTATTAGGCGTGTCCATGATCGCGCCAGTATAAATGGTCTTCCCAAATCAAGGGCACCTTGGATCTTGGCTCACTGACTGAAAATCGTAGGAATCAGACAATCTCTATTTTAACAGGTAAATCAATAATTGTAGCGTAAGGGAGTGAGCTAGAAGAATCGCGTATGTGAGGCGTGTTAGGAGATCTCATATCAGCTCTCTCTGATGCGCCCTCGACATGGCGTTGACACTGATCGAGTCGCGAGGCTCATGAAGTTTACTCAAGATGGAGCATGGAACTGAAAATTTCCTGGTCTTCCCTCTTTGTCAACTGTCTCAGCGGTGGTGGTGTATCAGCAGCGGGAGGTCCTGACCATTTTTTTGAAACTTGCTTAGCACCTCCTCTCTTGTCAGCTTGGGAATAATAGGATAGGGCAACTTCGGCTTGTAGACCCTTTCTTTGACAGGTTCAACATCCTCCTTGGGCACTGTCCGTGTCGATACGGGATGGTGTCGATCGATAGGATTTTCAGCATCCCACTGTCATCTCCAGCAAGATCGGATTTTCAGCTATTGAGTCTGCTTAACTCCTGAATTTACCACTTTTCCACTTCTTAGACTTATGGCGTTGATGTGAGCTCTTGGATCTTCGGTCTTCCTGGAAGAAACCCCTCTTGTACGGCGTGCTAGGCGAATTTGAGTCTCGAGTTTCTTACTGCGACAGATTGATGCCTCGAGCTTTGGTTTGTATACCGTTCCTCACCATCTCTGTCCTTTTCTCGTTATTGATTCAGCTGCGAAGGGTATCGGCCGTTACGGATGAGTGTCGATCGATCTGGAGTTTTGTATCGTCTCTGCAGGTTGGTGTCGATCGGCGGGTAGGGGTATCGATCGTCTGGCGTGGAATGTCAGAATTCTTATCTTCATCTTCAGCAACCTTGAATCTACAGAGTCTCGGGGTGTCGATCGATACAGGCGGTATCGGTCGACTAATCTCTGAATACGAAGTCATCTCAGGCTCAAAATCCTCTTCTGCGCTCGAGGTGATTGCATTGACATGTCCATGCTGTGGTTGAACTATCTTTCCCTTGACGCTGCTGATGTCGAGCTTTTGATTTTCCGGCATCTTCGATGGATTTCGAGGCGTCGATTCTCCCATTCAGATCAGTGTATAAATTATCCAGCTTTCTATTGAAATCCAGTCATCTTTTCTTGTCCCTGAGAATTTGTTCCAGAGGATCTCCGTCTTACTCTGTAGACCTCGGAGAATCGGTTGGTAAGCTGAATTACCATATTGGCGAGTAAAATCACGTTTGAAGTGGTTTTGGGCAATTGAGTGGCACAAAACCAGATTGTTACCTCAGACTTGTAACCACCTTGCTGATTGTTGTTGAAGCTTGGTTGTTGTTGTAACCAAATCGCTGACCAAGAGAACCACCAATGTAGTTAACATCCTCTGCCTCATCTTGATGTTCTCTACTTCCTCGCAAAATGTACAGCCTTCTTCGTCTTTCCCACTAAGAGGTTGTGCATCGTGTCCTTCGCCTGAACCTCAGCAATCTGCGCAAATAAACTAGCGAGCCTTTTAAAGAAATCAGCATTCTTATGCTTTGCTGAGCAAGTTCTCAATCAGCTTCACAGCATCGGTTGGAATCCAGTGTTGAAGTTCCCATTGCTTGCAGAATCAGTGCCATCTGATACCGATCAATCCCTCGTAAAGATCGGCTGAACTTGAAACAGTGATGGGACAGCTCTGGTAGGATCGAATCGCACAAGCAGCCTTGAGTGCTTACGTTGGACCTTGAGAAAATTGAGAGAGCTTGTTCTGAGCTCCTCCGACCTCGCATCGTCATAGAAATTGTTCGGAATGCGTTCTTGGTGTCGTTCAAGTAGCGAGATCCGGGAGGTAGCTCTTGCCATAAGCTGCCTCTCCACCAAGAGAGTATGGAAAGAGCTTACGAGATATTCATGTGGTACTCCATTGTACTATACTGGTGACCAA
Organism: Boechera stricta; assembly: GCA_018361395.1. Lineage (NCBI taxonomy): Eukaryota > Viridiplantae > Streptophyta > Magnoliopsida > Brassicales > Brassicaceae > Boechera > Boechera stricta. Next base: position 8,002,814 of record CM031541.1, read on the forward strand.
GTCCTCGAATTTCTCGATGTGATCCATAGGGTGCTCATGAGAAAGACCGGTGAAAGGGTGTTGTCCAACAAGAGTAAGCGGCTTCAGCTCAAAGTCATTCCTGGAAAGTCGAATACGGATCATTGCGATTGGCATAGAATTTATCCGATCGGTTGTAATCGCCAAGTGTCCGTTCAGCAACAGGGGTTGTTGTGGAGGTATTTGTTCACCTTCTCATCATGCACCAAACCTTGTGGAAGATCCATCTCAAGCGTAGTTCTTTTTCCTTATGCGATTGTGCGTTCAGCTCGCTAGCTCTGAGTTGGAGAGATTGATCGTGGTGTGTTCTTCGTTCTCGGTGGTACGCATACACCTGAAAATCAAAGGCGAGAAAATAAGTAACCAAAATTCAAAACAGGCGTTCGGTGTCGAGATACCAATGGAGTATCGATCGATCGGCACGAACAAACAATCGACAACTAAAATTCTAATGGTGAAATTTTTAGAGTCGACACGGCGCCAAATTTGATATGCTCAAATTAATACCCTATGATGATACTAAAGCAGTTGCTGCAGTAAAGTTAGGGTTGAACACAAGAACTCAAAAACTCACGATAGATGAAAGATGCGATTGTCTAAGCAAACAAATGATTAATGAGAAAACAAATGATCGAATTAAACTTAGGTTGAATTTGTATAGAAGGAAACTAGGCTCAGGGAAATTCTCAGGAAATCAATGATAAACAACAATTAATCAATTAAGGTTCATTGATTAAGCGCTTCTTGAACTCAAACAGTATAGTTAACATGTCGTTGCGAAAACTAACTAAGTCTAAAGTCTAAAATTCCAAATCTCTTTGCAAATCCTACACAGTAAACCAGCAATCATTCAAGTTTGATATGTTCTTCGATTAAACCAAATCTCTTTGCAGATAATCAATTGCTCTGGTTTTATCAGATTACTCGATTGCAGCGTGCCTAATCGATTAATCTAGGTTCTATATTCTAAGTGATCAGGTTAGAAATAGCTTTGAGAACAACCTATGGTGAAGAACTATTCAGATTTTGAACCCTAACAAATCAATTATCATAAATCRGAGAAATCCTAAACCTAAAATGAACTACTCGGACATGATAGATGCAAAATAACATAACTGAATAAATCATGAAATTAAACAAAAGAATAAAAACAAGGGTTCGGGATCTTCTCATGATGAACAAGTCTTGATCCGTCTCCCTCACAAAAGCTCTCAAATCTCAATGGTGGTTCAAGAATAATAGTTCAAAGTAAAGTCTGCTGCCCCTTAACCTAATGACTAAAAGTTTGYTTAAATAGGTCTAAAAACACGAGCTGGGCTTCTTTGTAAATAAGGGAAAGTATTGGGCTTCTTTTGGCGAGAATTCTCGYCCTTGGATATCTATCTCCGCGTCAGTTGCGTCGGTATCGATCGATACCGGGATGGTGTCGATCGATACTCATGCTTCAAAACTTCGTCGGTATCGATCGATACTGGGATGGTGTCGATCGATACTCAGGCTTCAAAACGGGTACTTTCTACGGTTTACTCCAAAAGGCTCCAAATGCTTCCAAAATCTCCAATTTCGTCCCGAACGTGCTAAGACCTGAAAAGACTCCAGAAGGATACGAAAAACACTAGAAAGACTCGATAAAACAACTTATATCATGGCTACAAATGGGTAAAAACCATGATATATCAGCAGGGGACGCCCCAAATACACATACCAACAGACAAGGAATTGTCCCTCCCACGGTCCAAAACAACAATTTTGAGATCAAGAGCGGCGATCGCCATGGTGCGAGCAACAAGTTTCATGGACTACCCATGGAGGACCCACTCGATCATCGGATGAGTTTGATAGCTCTGCACCTTACAAAGATCAATGGAGTTAGCGACGGTTTGAAACTACTTCTTTCCTTCTCTGGTGAGAGCCCATCACTAGGAAAAGACTCTACCCCATGGATCCATCACTTCATGGGACGACTGTGAGAAAGCCTTCCTGGCCAAATTCTTCTCCAACGCCAGGACAGCACGCTTGAGGAATGAAATTTCTGGATTCACTCAGAAAGACGGTGAAAGATTCAGTGAATGCTGGGATCGCTTCAATACACTACTCAATGCCCTCACCACGGTTTCAGTAAGAGTCCTCCTTAGCCTCTCTATAGGGCGTTCTCCCGAAGGTCAGAAGATGCTAGCTGATCACGGTGGTAACTACACTGCTGAGTATGATAGGAGTGTCCGGCCAAGTATTGGAATAGATGATCAGACTAGGGCCATGAAGGCCTTGACTGCTAAGTTGGATCAACTACGCAGAAGAAACAAGTTCACTTTGCTTCGAGGATACAGTGTTCCAAGTTCAAGATGGGAGGATGATGATCTGAGGAAGTCAGTATGTGCGAAATCGAGTCATCACAAAAGTTTTATCAACTACAAGAACAACCTGAATCTGTCTTACAAGAGTACCAACGTTGCCAACCCTCAGGATCAGGTCTACCCACCTCAGCAAATACCGCCATCCAAGCCTTTTGTTCCCTACAATCAGCAACATAACTTTGCCCCTAAACCGCATTTTAGAATCAAACAACGGGGGAGCCGTTTCCCACCACCAGGTTTTCCGTCTCACCACGCTCAGTCTTYTACCRCTCCAGATCAACATACAAACACTTTGCTGCAGCAAATCCTACAGGGTCAAGCAGCAGGAGCACTTGAAACAGCCAAGAAGTTTGGTGAAATTAAAACCCAGATGGACTACACTACAATGATCTTAGCAAGATTGAGTCTCGCTGTCCAAGATTCTTCCATCGAGGCAGAAGACTTCATCCTCTCACCCTTCCCAACTCCTGGTAAAGCTGTCCAAAACCCCAAAGACTATGCTCACATCAATGCACNNAAAAGAATGAGAAAAACTTGGAAAAAGAAAAGAAAGGGTAAGAGTTCTTAGGAGGAATGATCGAATGTTTGAGTATCTAGTAAAGGATTAGAGGATGTGCATAATAAAAGAAAAAAAGAAAAGGCGGCTGAAGTCTGAAAAAATATAAAACGCCTAAGCTAAGTTAAGAAAAGAACTGATCAGCTAGATGTATGTGTATAACCCCTCCTAGAACCAAAAACAAAAAGAAAAAAAAGATGAAACCGTTCCAAGATATCAAAAGAAAAAGCCTAAGGGTGAAGGGTAGAATCARGATGACTTTCTGGGTTTTAGACTAAGGGATAAGAACGCTTGTGTAGGACTGGGTAGATGGGAGTCTATTCTTGTATGCATAGGTTGGTTCTTACCTTTAGCATTCTACTAAAGCTCATTCCGTTTCATTGAGAGACCCTTGTTCTGAAACGTCAAAACCATACTGAAGGGACCATTTTTGTCTCTTGACCTTACCCTTAGCCGAATGAGTTCATTGAATATGTTTAGCTTGATTCATGGTTTCTGTCTAAATAAATGTTAAGGGGAATGATAGATTTGAATGCGTGTCTAGGTTGAGGTTTGATTGAACTTGWGCTGAGAAGAGTATGGCTAACGTTTTTAAGTAGAGTTCACAACTTTGCATTCTAGAATTGGTAACTTGGACATTGAGATCATCTGTTACAATCTGCAAGTTTTGGTTCTGAGTCCCCACCTTCAACCCACTTCTCCATTCTTATTCCTTTGTTTGCTTGAGGGCAAGCAAAGACTAAGTTTGGGGGAGTTGATATGTTTGCTTTTTACATCGTTTTATCCTGTATAATTCATACGTTTAGACGTGTTATTCACCCTGTTCTAGTCATTTATTCCTAGTTTTGCATACTTAGAGTGTTTTGCATTAGGTTTGCATACATCCTGCATATTTGGCTTGTTACAGGTACTTTCAGGTGATTTTGGAGAAGTTAGGCCCGAAGCTGCTAGGACACGCCACTCGACCTGGATGCCCCAGCAGACGTGTTTTACCGAAGCTATCTTGAGCATACCACTCCTGGATGCTCTGCAAGCACCTATGCTAGAGCAGACGTGATCGAGTCCATGCAGGAAATGGAGCAGAAACTCAGCTCTAGCTCGAGTACCCATGCTCGAGCTGCATGATCAAGACCAACATAAAAGAGCCCCTGCAATCGAGTAGACTGCTCAAACTCAACACAGAAAAATGCAGTATTGATTTCACCTGCTTGAGCACAGCACTCGACCAAACACAGAAAAATGCAGTCTTGATTTCACTTGCTTGAGCACAGCACTCGACCAAACACAGAAAAATGCAGTCTTGATTTCACCTGCTTGAGCACAGCACTCGACCAAACACAGAAAAATGCAATCTTGATTTATGCAGCAGCACAGCACTCGACCAAAACGTAGTCGAGCTAGACCTTATCCCGCACRTTTTTACTATTTTGCCCATGACGTTTTAGGGTTTTTAAGACTTAGTATAAATACCTAATGGGGATTAATACTAAGGGGAGAACGTTTTTAGCTCTAACATTTCGAGTTTTCCTTGTGTTCTTCATTGTTCTTAGTTTCCAGAACTTGTAATTTGATTTCTACTTGTTATTTTGAGTTGATTCCTTCTGTTCTATCATTTCTCCATCTATTTCTATCTTATATGCAAGTTTTTATGATTTCTGGGTTTGTGTTCTTGATGTTCTTCATRAGTTTTGAGTAGTCATTAGGGTTCTTGAGGATGGGATAGATTAAGTGTGAAATMTTAGTCTTTCAGGTGGTTTAAGAGTATATTGTTTGATTTCCCTTCTAAATCAGTGTTCTTAATGCTAGTTTCTCTCTGATCAATTGAGATTAGAACTTAGGTGTTTTTCCACCCAGAAGGTGTTTGATAAAATGCTATAAACTGATGTTAGAGATCTGCATGCCTAGCTAGGGATTAGTTGTCTAGGGTGTTTTTCGACAATATTGAACTGAATCTTATTGCCTGCTAGGGTAGATTTCGCCAAGGGATTGGGTCTGGAACTGGTCTAGTTTGAGGTTACTTATTGATATGCTCAAATTAATACCCTATAATGATACTAAAGCAGTTGCTGCAGTAAAGTTAGGGGTCGAACATGAGAACTCAAGAAAACTCACGCGATAGATAAAAGATGCAGATTGTGCTAAGCAAACAATAATTGATTGGAAAACAAATGATTGAATTAAACTTAGGTCGATTGATATGGAAGGAAACTAGGCTCAGGGAAATTCTCAGGAAATCAATGATAAATAACAATTAATCAGTTAAAGTTCATTCATTAAGCTTGTTCAACTGACAAAAATATAGTTAACCACTGTCGTTGCGAAAACTAACTAAATCTAAAATCTAGAATTCCAAATCTCTTTGCAAATCCTACACATTAAACCAGCAATTAATTCAAGTTTGATATGTTCACAATTGATTAAACCAAATCTCTTTGCGATAATCGAATTGCTCACTAGGTTTTATCGAATTACTTTCTATGGTACTGTCGATTAATCTAAGTTCTATGTTCTAGGTGATCAGGTAGAAATAGCTTTGAGAACAACCTATGGTGAAGAACTATTCAGGTTATGAACCCTAACAAATCAATCATCATAAATCGAGAGAAATCCATATGAAAACCATGAACCAAATGAGGCTACTCGACATGATTGATGAAAAACAAGACATAACTAATAGATCATGAAATTAAATATAACAAAGAATAAAAACAAGGGTTCGGGATCTTTCATGATGAACAAAGTCTTGGATCCGTCTCCCTCACCTGCTTTCGGTAAAAGTCTGCCTCCTTGACTAATGACTAAAACTTGCTTAAATAGTTAAAAACACGAGCTGGGTCTCTTTGTAAATAAGGGAAAGTATTGGGCTTCTTTGGTGAAAGTTCTCTTCTTGGATATCTCTCATCTGCGTCGATTCGTCGGTATCGATCGATCGGGATGGTGTCGTCGATACTCGGCTTCAGGGTACTTTCTTGGTTTGCTCCAGGCTCAAATGGTTCCAAATGGTTCCAAAATCTCCAATTTAGTCCCAAACGTGCTAAGACCTGAAAAGACTCCAGAATGATACAAAAACTAGAAAGACTCGATAAAACAACTTATATCATGGCTAAAGCGGGTAAAAACCATGATATATCAACTCCCCAGACTTGCCTTTGCCTCAAGCAAAACAGAAAACTAAGTTAGAGAAAGAGGTTTGAAAAACCTTAGAGACGACTTACGAAATCTGTAATGACCCTTTTCCCCGCCCACTTTGATCGACTCGATCTAACCACCATGTACTTCTCGTAGGAACTGACTTCCCAAGACTTCACTTATTATCTCACACCAATATTCATCTAAGCTCTCATCGCCAGTTTCATCGCAATCGGTGTTCAGAACTTTCTAGATTCTTGCCCATACAATATCATAGCAAAGAACCATTTATTAACATTTATTGCTTTCGGTATTCTTTATCTCCCAGACTTATTTCATAATCAGTTCTCATTAGATTTCAACAGCGCAGTTTATCTGAAGCATACACAAATCAGGTCGAAGCGAGTATTGATAGTGTTTGCTACGAATCCCGGTTCTTACCCTCTCAATGTATCAAAAGTCTTAGGTGAATAATGGGGTCATAGGAAATTTTCTACCCTCCCGACTTTGTGTGATCATTCCTTATCCAAGTAGAATAATGGGGTCATAGGAAATTTTCTACCCTACACTCGGCGGAAATCATTTCATCTTTTATATAGATTTTACTGTTTTAAGCAAATATGTATCCAACAATTTTCACGGAGAGATATACCACAATTTTCAAGCATGATGGGTTCCTTAGCGATATGAATGATGAATCAAGCTCAAGAACACTCGCGTAGATGAAGTGCAAAATTTGGCTAAAGCTTGTGAAGAACCTTGGAGACATGGTGATTTCTACTGGCTGGTTATCCCTTGGATTTTTCATTAGTCGAACTGAAAATCATGCAGTGGTTCAAAAGCAAAATCGAACAACAAATTGCAAAGACAGATCTTCAAGTTGTTTTGACTCAATAAAACATATAAATAAGAAAACAAAAGTCAATGTCGGTGACTACCTCCCAGACTTAAGCAACACTGTCCCCGGTGTTTATCAAGCCAGAAGGTGAAAGAAATCAAAGGACAAAAGCGAAATAGGTCGAAACGAAGGTGTTACCATGAGCGGTGGTGTCGATCGATACCAAGGTGGTGTCGATCGTGCGAATAACGACCATCCTTCTTCCGACGATTAAGACACAACAAAACACAAAACAAAAACTCATATTTATAGACTTACCAGTGGGTTGCCTCCTAGCGCTTGTTTAATGTCACGAGCTTGACTTTGGCTAAGATATCGATCGGGACAAGGTGGAGGACTCACTCGAAATAAGCTCCACAGACATCTCCGCTTCAAAGTTTTGCTCATCATATCTCTTCTTTCTCTTTCATCTCCGTAGGAATGAGAACTCAGCCTTAGAGAAGGTTTCGAGGTTCCCTTGCACTTCACTTATATTCGATCGAATCTCCATCACTTCGAGGAATCAAAGTTAAATTAGCAGTTGATCTTCTTGCTTCGCCTTCCTCTTTGTTGCCTTGGTCTTCTCCACTTTCTTGGGGTGTTGGGGGTTCATTTGAAACATCTGCGACTTTTGGTTCATCATAAGACTCATCGAGCGGTCGATCATGATCTCGCCGAAATGGTGATGCGAGACATGTCAGGTGCTCCTCGAAGGAATGACATCGTAGAAGGCGTCTCCGTCAATGCAAGAAAAGATTCTCTTATTAGCGTGTCCATGATCGCGCAACAGTAGCCATAAATGGTCTTCCCAAAATCAAGGCACCTTGGATCCTTGGCTCATCTCCACAACTGAAAATCAGTAGGAATCAGACAATCTCTATTTTAACAGGTAAATCAAGAATTGTAGCGTAAGGGAGTGAGTAGAAGAATCATGTGAGAGCGTGTTAGGAGATCTCATATCAGCTTTCGATCTCTCTGCGATCGCCTCGACATGGCGTTGACACTAGACCTGAGTCGCGAGACTCCTTGAAGTTTACTCTAGAGATGGAGCATGGAACTGAGAATTTCCAGGTCTTCCCTCTTTGTCAAGCTGTCTGGCGGTGGTGGTGTATCGCAACGGGAGGTCCTAACCATTTTTTGACAAAACTTGCTTGCAGCCGCCTCCTCTCGCTTGGGAAGAAAGGGTAAGGTAGCTTTGGTTTGTATACGTTCCTCACCATCTCTTCCTTTTCTCAGTTATTGATTCAGCCTGAAGGTATCGGCGATACGGATGAGTGTCGATCGATCTGGAGTTTTGTATCGTCTGCAGGTTGGTGTCGATCGACACGGTAGGGGTGTCGATCGTCTGCGTGGAATGTCAGAATTCTTATCTTCATCTTCAGCAACCTTCGAATCTACAGCAGGTCTCGGGAAGTATCGATCGATACCAGGCAGGTATCGGTCGATACTAGTATCACTGGATACGAACACAGTCATCTCAGGCTCAAAATCCTCTTCTACAGCTCAGGTGATTGCATTGACATGTCCATGCTGTGGTTGAACTATCTTTCCCTTGACAGCTGCGATGTCGAGATTTGATTTTCAGCATCTTCGATGGATTTCGAGGCGTCGATTCTCCCATTCGATCGGTAATAAATTATCCAGCTTTAAAATCTCACGTCATCTTTTTGACCCAGAATTTGTTCGAAGGATCTCGTCTTTCTCTGTAGACCTCGAATTACTGTATTGGCGAGTAAAATCACTGCCTTGAAGGTTTTGGGGGATTGAGTTGCCCAAAACCAGATTGGTTCCTCAGACTTGTAACCACCTTGCTGATTATTGTTGTTGTACCAAATCGCTGACTCGAAAACCAGAACCACCAATGTTAACATCCCTCACTTGTCCTCATATTCTCATTTCCTCAGCACAGTGCAGCTCTCTTGATTTCGACAATATGTTGTGCATTGTGTCGTTGCTAACCTCGAATCTGCGAGCGTCGACAACTAGCGAGCTTTTCTCGAAATCAGCATTCTTGGTCTTTGCTAGGCAGAGTTCTCAATCAGCTTCACGCATCGGTTGGAATCCTAGTGTTGAAGTTCCGTTGCTTGCGAGAATCGTGCCATCGATACCTGATCATCCCTACGTAAAAGATCGGCGGTGAACTTGGCTGAAACCGTGATGCGGACAGTCTCTCAGTAGGATCTGAATCGCACGGCCTTGAGTGCTTCGTTGGACCACGAGAAAATTGAGAGATCTTGTTCTGAGCTCCTCCGATCTCGCATCGTCATAGAAATTGTTCGGAATGCGTTCTTGGTCTCGTTCAGTAGCGAGAGATCGGGAGGTAGGCTGCTTCAGCCGATAAGCTGCCTCTCCACGAAGTATGGAAAGAGCTTACAAAGAGGTATTCTGTGGTACTCATTGTACTTCATCTGGTGACCAAGTCCTCGAATTTCTCGATGTGATCCATAGGGTGCTCATGAGAGAGACCGGTGAAGGGTGCTGTCAGCAAGGCGAAGTAAGCAGGTTCAGCTCAAAGTCATTCCTGGAAAGTCGAATACGGATCTTGCGATTTGCATAGAATTGATCCGGTCGGTTGTACTCAGCGTCAGTTCGCCTCAGCGGGTTGGCGTCCACCTTCCTCATCATGCATCACCATGTGGAAGATCCATCTGCCGTAGTTCCGTTGCGATTGTGTTGCGTTGCTAGCTCTGTGTTGGAGAGATTGATCAGTGGTGTGTCCTTCTTTCTCCTGGTAGCACGCTGATGCATACACTGAAAATCAAAGGCGAGAAAATAAGTAACCAAAATTCAAAACAGGCGTTCGGTGTCGATCGATACCAATGGGTATCGATCGATCTAACGACAACAGACAAAATGACAACTAAAATTCTAAAGGTGAATTTTTAGAGTCCCCGACGGCGAAATTTGATATGCTCAAATTAATACCCTATAATGATACTAAAGCAGTTGCTGCGGTAAAGTTAGAATCGAACGAGAACTCGAAAACTCACGCGATAGATAAAAGATGCAGGTGTCTTGAAACAATAATTGATTGGAAAACAAATGATTGAATTAAACTTAGGATTGATATGGAAGGAAACTAGGCTCAGGAAATTCTCAGGAAATCAATGATAAATAACAATTAATCGTTAAAGTTGATTCAATTAAGCGTTTTTGAACTCGAACAAAATATAGTTAACCATAATGTTGCGCTTAAATCTAAATCTAGAATTCCAAATCTCTTTGCAAATCCTACATTAAACCAGCAATTAATTCAAGTTTGATATGTTCACATTCGATTAAACCAAAAAATCTCTTTGCAGATAATTGCTCATTCAGTTTTATCAAATTACTCAATTGCCTTTATTGCGTACTAATCGATTAATCTAAGTTCTATGTTCAGGTGATGATAGAAATAGCTTTGAAACAACCTATGGTGAAAACTATTCAGGTTATGAACCCTAACAAATCAATCATCATAAATCGAGAGAAATCCATATGAGAAAACCACGAACAAAATGAGACTACTCAGACATGATTGACGAAAAACAAGACATAACTGAATAGATCATGAAATTAAATATAACAAAAGAATAAAAACAAGGGTTCGGGATCTTTTCTATGATGAACAAAGTCTTGGATCCGTCTCCCTCACAAAAGCTTTCAAAGTAAAGTCTGCCTCCTTGACCTAATGACCAAAAACTTGCTTAAATAGGTCTAAAAACACGAGCTGGGTCTCTTTGTAAATAAGGGAAAGTATTGGGCTTCTTTTGGTGAAAGTTCTCTTTCTTGGATATCTCTCTATCTCTGCGTCAGTTACGTCGGTATCGATCGATACGGATGGTGTCGATCGATACTCGGGCTTGCAGATTTTTCTTGGTTTGCTCCAAAGGCTCAAATGGTTCCAAATGGTTCCAAAATCTCAATTTCGTCCCAAACATGCTAAGACCTGAAAAGACTCCAGAATGATACAAAAAACACTAGAAAGACTCGATAAGACAACTTATATCATGGCTAAAAACGGGTAAAAACCATGATATATCACTTATCACGGGAGTGGACTTAACTGGTTGTGATGTTTGATGTCTAGGGAATAGCTTGATTGAGTTTTGTTAAACTACTTGAGTAAAGGGGACACACTGAGTGATTACCATCCTTAGGAACTTCTCTTGCATTATTTGGCCTCATTGATCTATATCTTATTTACGTTATTGATCTGCTTGTTAGTTCTTACTAGTCCTATACAGTATCTATTTTGGTTTTACGATATGCTCAAATTAATACCTATAATGATACTAAAGTAGTTGCTGCAAAGAGTTAGGGATCGAACACGAGAACTTCGAAAACTCACGGTAGATAAAAGATGCAGGTGTCTGGCAAGCAATAATTAATGAGAAAACAAATGATTGAAATAAACTTAGGTCGATTTATATGGATGGAAACTGGCTCGGGAAATTCTCAGGAAAACAATGATAAATAACAATTAATCGAGTTAAAGTTCAATTCAATTAGTGGTTCTTGAACTACGAAAGAAATATAATTGACAGTATGTTGCGAAAACTAACTAAATCTAAAATCTAGAATTCCAAATCTCTTTGCAAATCACACATTAAACCAGCAATTAATTCAAGTTTGATATGTTCTTCGATTAAACCAAATCTCTTTCAGATAATCGAATTGCTCTAGGTTTTATCGATTACTCGTGCAGCCGTGCCTAATCGATTAATCTAAGTTCTATGTTAGGTGATCAGATTAGAAATAGCTTTGAGAACGACCTGTGGTGAAGAACTCGGTTATGAACCTAACAAATCAATCATCATAAATCAGAGAAATCCATATGAGAAAACCCTGAACCTAAAATGAGACTACTCAGACATGATTGATGAAAAATAAGACATAACTGAATAGATCATGAAATTAAATATAACAAAAGAATAAAAACAAGAGTTCGGGATCTTTTCTATGATGAACAAAGTCTTGGATCCGTCTCCCTCACAAAAGCTTTCAAAGTAAAGTCTGCCTCCCTTGACCTAATGACTAAAAACTTGCTTAAATAGGTCTAAAAACACGAGCTGGGTCTCTTTGTAAATAAGGGAAAGTATTGGGCTTCTTTTGGTGAAAGTTCTCTTTCTTGGATATCTCTCTATCTCTGCGTCAGTTACGTCGGTATCGATCGATACCGGGATGGTGTCGATCGATACTCAGGCTTCAAAACGGGTACTTTCTTCGGTTTGCTCCAAAAGGCTCCAAATGGTTCCAAAATCTCTAATTTCGTCCCAAACGTGCTAAGACCTGAAAAGACTCCAGAACGATACAAAAAACACTAGAAAGACTCGATAAAACAACTTATATCATGGTTAAAAATGGGTAAAAACCATGATATATCAGTTTCCATTCTCAGTTTCTGTCTAGGTTGCTAGACCCCAATATGCTATTTGCTTGGCTTGACTTGAATTGCTTGATCGCATCCTTTTTGGTTAATATCTTCACCCTTATGGATTGACACCTTACTATACTACAACGAAACTTTGGTCTAGTAAGGAAATGACTTATGTCAATGGAACCGTTACCTGTTCGGTGATCTTCATCTCCGCCTTGTCATTAAGCCATCGAAGCTTGTAAGGCCGCAGATGCTTAGCTCGGATGAGACTTAATTTTTCAACAGGAAGCTTGCTAGCTACGTTAGTACAGGAGCCACCGTCTATGATTAGATTGCAAGCCTTATTATTAATGGTGCAACAAATGTGAAAGAGATTCTCTCTTTGCCTGGTTTCCTCCGGTCCGACATGTACATTGAGAACTCGCCGGATCATAAGAGATTCTCTGGTGTCCGGGTACTTGATGTCATCACTTGGTTCCTCCGGATAATCGTCGGCTTCGTCTTGGGACTCGTATTCGCCGGTGTTGGTGAGGATCCTAACTTGTCGGTGTGGGCATTCTCAAGCCATATGTTTGCGTTCCTGACATTTAAAACAAGTTATGTCACTTACCTTGGTCTTCACGGAAGTTTTTTTGCGGCTCGGTGATTTTGGATTTGAACCGTGAATCTACCTCCACGGATTTGCCCTTGTTTTGAGCTTTCGGTGGGTTGTTTCTCCAAGTCGTTTGAGTGTTTCTCGGACGGTTAGTGGTGAGACTCGTCTTCTTCTTGATTTGTTGTTCGATTTAAACCGATAGGTGTAATAGCTCGGTCAAGCTACCATATTTGGATTCAGTCTTGTAAGTCGTCTATGAATTATGCCATCATAGCCTTATCGGACTCCTCTTGCTCTAATGTGTTCATGAGCTTCTCAAATTCTTCGAAGTAGTCCTCTACGCTTCTTGGTCCCTGCGTCAACTTACGTAAACGTTTTTGTAAGTCTCTATGGAAATATTCGGGGACATACCTTAACCGCATGAGATATTTCATGTCGATCCATGTGGTTACGGGTCCAAATCGAAGTCTTCCTCGCTCAACTACAGTTCTGTCCCACCATGCTAATGTGTTGCCCGTGAGTTGAGCCGCGGCCAGGGCCACCTTTTTATGCTCGCCGTAGCTATAGCACTCGAAAATATACTCGAGTCTTCTCTCCCAACCCAAGTAGGCTTCGGGATCCGTTTTTCCTACAAACGAGGGTCGCGTTAACCTTATCTCGTGATTAGCTTCTCTTGGATTTACCTTTCTATGTTGATTTCGCCGAAGCGGATCAACTCTTCGGTGTTGTTGTGCTAAAGGGTCGAGTGGTTCTCCATCGGATTCTGATAGCCCTTCTTCATCTCGGTCTAAGTTGATGGGGGATAGTTAATGTGCCCTTGGACCTTGGGGGTTAATGTCTGGAGGTGGTGGAGGGAGATATTCCAATCACCCTAGTCGATTGCCAAAGTCTCGGCGAAGGTCACCAAATTGTTGACCCATCGATACCATCTCGTTCCTCATGGTTTGTAACATCGCCAAGATAGTGTCTTGGGGAACGGCTTCTTCGTCAGCCATGTTCACCTTTCACTTAAAACAAACAACCAAAACCAAAGGATAGGTGAGAGTGTACACGAAGAGAAATAATGGATGCAAGGATCTACTTGAGATATGAATGATGTTATATGTTATTTTCTTTTGCTTTTCTAGTTTCTAATTTTTTTTTTTTTTACTAAAGTTTATGAATGCTAATCATATACTACCAGTGAACGAGTGAGATGATGCAAACGATGGTGAATAGTTTAATTTCAGAGATGTGTAATCAATCAAGGAATGAAACGAAAACAAAGAGGGAAATGTAAAGAAAGTTCTCGTTTCAGTTTGTGGCCGAGTTGGAGAGGCTTCCTTCTCTTCTCTTCTTTAGCTCGTTGACTCAATGAAAGACGTGACAATTCCTGAAACTTGACACAAAACAAGTCAAACTCCTCATCGTACTCTTCCACACTCTTACTCCCTTGAGTAAGCTTTCAAAACTTCTTTTGTAGCTCTCGGTGATATTGTGGAGGCACATATCTCCCTTTCATCATGAACTTCATGATTTCCCATGAGGGAACCGAACCTTCTCCGTTTCTTCTTCGCTTAGCCGCGTCTCGATCTCACCATGTAAGGACCTGATCAGTGAGTTGGGCGGCTGCATATGACACTTTCCTTGGCTCATCATAGTTATAGACCTCAAAGACATGGTCCATCCTTCTTTCCCAATCTAGATATGCTTCTGGGTCAACTTTTCTCGCAAAAGTGAGAGCCGTTAACTTGAGACTAGGGGAGTGAGCTCTTGGGTGATCTTGATCATCTCTATCCCCATAATCTCTCCTATCTCTAGGCCTCACTCTCTAGGCGGTGGAGGCTGTAAATATTCCTCTTCGGAGATATCATCAATTACCGGGTCTTGGACCGGTGGACGTGCTTGTCTTTGTGGTGGCTCTACACGGTTACCTCGCTCTAGTTGTTCAAGACGGTTCTAAATGGTGGTGAGATCAGGTGGCTCAGCAATAGTCCCTCAATCACCTCAAAAAACACAACCAACAAAACAAAGATCGTAAGTAAACTCGTCAATTTCAAAGCAAAGAGACCTTAAGCGCCAAAAAAATCAAATTCTTGGGTAACACCCATTTAACACACGTTTTTAATTGAGGTTATGGCTCTTAAAAATTCAAAATTTGAGCTCACAAGATAAGGTTTAGGACCACAAATAGCCAGCTCAAAAGCAAACACAAAAGCAATCTAAAAGCAAAAAGCAAACAAAAAAACAAAAGAGTACAACCTTAAACTTTCCTATTCTAGCAAAAATGACCCCTTCTACCTCAAGCTATCAACAATGGCTGCCCAAAACAACTACCTCATGCTTCATCCTAGGTTCCAAACTAATCAACCTAACAACAGCAAGAGACAAAGAATCTAACAACTTAAGCAACAAGAACACACAAGGAAAAACAAAAACTCAAACTTTACCAAGCTTCTAACTTTTAAAACTCAAAACTAAGAGAGTAAGAAGGAAAGACACAACCTTTAGTAGGAGTTTTAGCTCTGATACCAAATGGTACAGCCTCACAACCCCCTTAGACCCACGGATAAGGATTCTCGGACCAAAAGGGGCTATCAAATAGAGGACAGCTTCGACGGTGGGAACGATTCCAAGAGGATTCCGGTCACGGGTGGGAGATGACTTAGATCAACGAACTGAGCGAGTGAAAACAAGAAAAAAAGGCTTGTCTTGGGAAGATCTCAACCAAGAGATGAGCCACGGCGATGGATGAGACTAGACCAAGGGGAAAATCTTCAATCTAAGGTGAAGTGATGAGATGGTGATGAGAGTAACTCGGCGAACAAGTATGGAATGATAGGCGAACCACAAAGACTATGGAGAGGTCTTTGATACAACCAAAATCCTTGAGTAAGAGACACACTCAATTACCCTTAGGAAGAACCCCAATCTAGAGCAACCTCAATATATTAGAAAGACATAAAGTTGTAAACTTTAGGTTTGTTGTAAATGATTGCTTAATCTTAGGAAATGAGAAAGAGTTGTCTTTTATAGGCTACAAGTAGGGTTTAGAGAATTAAATGGACCCAAGTCAATTAATTAAACAAGCTTGAATCTTGGGCCTAATAAAGATCTAAACCAACCTTAAACACAAAAGGCAATAAAAAGTCTCATAAGCAACATAAGAAAAGAAAGACATATGTAAGGGTCTTTGTTGAGGGATGAATCACGCCTTTTGTGTATTGATCTTGTCATAGATGTTTCCAAGTCAATACACAAGGGAGATGAGACGTGATGCCTTAAGCGTTTTGTGCTGCCTCATTAAAACCCTTTTATAGAAACCCGATGTGGCAAAACTAGAAGTAGGGAAAGAGTGCAATACTTTACCTAAGGTCTTGAGGGGTGTCCTCACTTAGAGATAGTGAGGACACACAAGGCTTTGCTCCCAAAGCTCAGTGTCCTTGAGCGAGAATCCGCTTGCTCGGTTGATTCGCTCACAATGTGCTTCTTCGGGTCCATTGGCTCTTCTTGCTCTCCAAGCTCCTTGACGCTATGTAGATAGGCTTGTTCTTCTTCTTCTTCCTTTGAAACCCAAGCTCTCTCTCCCTTCTCTTTCACTCACTCTCTCTTTTCTCTCTAGCTCAAGCCAAAATATCCCAAGTGATGAAGATGAAGAAGAGTGTAAAAGGTTGGAGAAGAAGAAGAAGATATTTATGCCTTTGGTTTAATTAAAATTAAACCAAATCATAATCAAACCACTAAACCAATCTTATTTAAACCAATTCCCATGATTTAATTAATTCTCCCTCTCGGTTTAGTGATTCCGCTAAATTTTCCAAAATATTTGAGACTTTCGTCCGTCCCAATTATTTCCTTCAACTCCCGATAATATCCCAAAATCATCGATTTAATTCTTCTTGAACCAATTAACCCGAAATTGGTCCCGAAACGATAAATCCTTCGATTAATCCTCCCAATAACAACCCGTAGGGCTATTAACCGAGCTCTACATTATCCCATACTTGGTTCAATAACACCCTTAGGATCCAATATCGCAAGATCCACACGTGGTCATAAAATGACTAACTCATCGAAATCCAATTCCACAGGACTCGAATGAGTTAAGTCCGTCACAACGACCTAGCACTTACAATCCAATACCACAGGATCCTAATAAGCTAAGTCCCGTGAGATCCAATACCATAAGATCTCACTCAGTTTACCTTTGGCCAACCTCAGAATCTAATACCACAGGATTCACTCGGTTACCAATCTATTAGGATTAAATACCACATAATCCTAATCAGTAAACCAACCCGTTAGGGTTAAATATCACATAATCCTAACCAACTTCATTAGGACGAAATACCACATAATACCAATGAGTCCAACCACGTAATGTGATCTAATGACATAAGATCCATAACTCAATAGAACCAAGTGATGGAATAACGCATGGCCCAAAACCTCAACAACACATGAACTACCTCATCATGTGTCGAATCTCGTCAATACATGAAATACCTCATCATGTATTCGACGTCACCCATACATGAAATACCGCATCATGTATTTAATCCAGTCCAGAAACTAGTCCGTCATTAGCAATTCTTTTTTTTTTAGTCTTAAAACCTGAAAATCCAAGAACAAAGAAAAAAAAATAAATAAAAGGTAAAAGAAACCTAGTCTGAGATTCACTCCCCGGCAAAGGTGCCAAAAACTTGATAGGGAGGGTTATTTCTACCTCTCACCAGGTTTTACCCGAGTTTCCTCGAGAGTTTAACCCGATGTGGCCGCAAATACACGATTAAATGCAATTTTAGTATAATCGAGATCGATCCACAGAGACTGAGAATAACTACACAGAGATTGCAGAAATAAATATAATCTAGGCAAATTATAAAACTTGGGGGTTTGTTTCTAATTTCTAAATAATTGAAATGCATAAGCTAAATAAATAATTAAAATGCGTAAAATAAATAAATGGTAATTAAATAAATTAAATAGTAATAATTAAATAAGGAATAATAAAACTATTGAAAATAAATTGCATAAAGTAAATAACATAAAGTAAATTGCATAAAGTAAATTGGGTAAATTAAAGTGCATAAATTAAATAACATAAAATAAATAACATAAAATAAATGACATAAATTAAATAACATAAATATAAAATAACATACTTTAAATAGCTGAAATAATAAATTAACAATTGATCCCTAAGGTGAATGAGAACGATTTCAGGGAGTCTATATTTTGGATTCATGTTCTACCTAATAAGTTTGGGTTGTCAATCTAGGGATATTCGAAGTTAGGCTAGGCCACTCTCGTGGAACTAGTCACTGTGTCAAACCCACTCTTGTGGCGACCTTCACGCGTTAAACGCATCCCATCATCGATTACTCTTATGTGTGAGAGACACATCGATTGGCATTGTCACACTACCTACCGATTAACCAAGTGTTTAGCTTGTGTTAGAGTGTGTCTAAGACAAAGAGTGAATGATTGTTCTATTTCTAAGATAACATCCCACTCTCATGTTGATGTATTCATGAGATCTTAATCTAACTCAGGCCCTAGCTAGACTAACATTGAGTTTTTCTATCAAACAACAAACTCTAAAATAGCTAATACTCTCTAATATTTAGATCTGAAGTTTTAACCCACTCTCGTCGTGCTAAGAGCTTCTATTCGTATAATCTCTCGATTATAACCTTAAGAATCTCCCATAGGATATGACTTAGCATTAAGATTGAATATTCATAGCATCATATTTTACATGTTTTTATGCATTTGAATAAATTAGTTTTAGCCTTTATAACTAACATTTAGTGTAGTTTTAGTGTTTTTGCATGTGGTTATATGGTTTTAGGTACTTAGAGCTAAACATGAGTTTTTGAGATGTTTTTGGAGATTACTGAAGGTCAGGGGAAGATTGGTGACATTGCTTGGATCATGCACATTAGGAGAAGGATTTCAGGAAGCACAAGAAGACCAATATCGACCCCAATATCGACCTGTAGGGGTTGATATTCAGTCTGAAGAATTTCCAGAAAATTATCTCGGAGGAAGAATCGACCTATCAAAGAAAAAGGAGCAATATCGACCCTAGAATCGACCCTGATAGGTCGAGAAAGCAGAAAAATTTCCTACGTGGCAAGATATGACTTGAGAAAACTTGTCATCTCGAGTTTTAAGCCTCCAGAAACAATATAAGGACGAAAACGAGAGTTCTAAAAAACCCTAGTACTATATAATCACTTGTAATCTCATTAATATTCATCAATGAATTATTTTATCCTTGTAGCCACTATTTCATAATAAAGAGTTCTTCATTTGACTTATTCTCCTCTGTTTTAGAGTAAATCTTTTAGACCACTAGGGTGGTGGTCGATGATGAGATCTATTTTTAGGGTTTATTATATATGTGTTTGTTCTTAATCGATCTAGCTACTCTAGTATGCACTTTAATGCTGAGTATTCTCTCATGGGAGATACTTAAGAGTACAACTGAATTCAGTAGGTGTGGTTGTATGTTTAGAAGTGTTTGATACCACGAGAGTGGGTTAAACCTTCATATCTGCATACTAGAGAGTCATAGCTAGTGTTGAGTTTGTTGTTTGATAGAGTAAATATTGATCTAGCCCTGATCAAGTTAGATTAAGATCTTAGGGATGCTTCGCCACGAGAGTGGGCTGTATTCTGGAAATAGATCTATCATTCACTTTGTGTGCCTTTTCCGAAAGTCTAGGAATACTTAATATTCGATGATGGGATTGTATGAAATGCATATTCATTCGCCACGAGAGTGGGTTTGAATATAGAGTCTAGTGATGCAGAGGGTTTTTATGCCTCTTCACAGGTTTCACCCGAGAAGTTAATCACGACAGTTTAACTCACAAAACCGCAAGTGCACAGTTAAATGCAATTGTAGTAATACGGGGTCGATCCACAGGGAAATATAATAACTACATAGAGAATGCAAATGCAGATCTAATATAGACATGATAATAAAACAGGAGGAGTTTCCTAATCTAACACGCATAAAATAAATAAAGCATAAAACGAGTAAAGCAATAAATAGAAAAGAGTATATCTAAACTAAATAAGCAATAAATAAACTAGACTAAGCATTTAAAATAATAGAGCATGAATTAAATAAACCTAAATTAATATTTATAGAATGTGGGTGATAATCGATTTTTCAGGAAATCTAGATCTAAAGTTTATGTTTTACCTAAGAGTTTAGCTCGATGTTCTTTCTATGCCTAGTCTATCTGCTCTATATTCAAACCCTGGCATGAATACATCCCATCATCGACCCTTTCACATATGGGTTCACCTCCATGATCCAATATGGTCAGAAATCATGCCTAAGCACACGTAGTAAATGATAGATCTATTTCTAGAGTCCTTCCCACCTCGTAATTCCTGAGATCTTAACCTAACTAGGCCTTCGCTAGACTAAGCATAAAGCAACTCTATCAACAACAAACTCGAGACTAGCTATTATTCCTCAGTATACGTATTCGAAGCTCTTCCAGTGCTAAGAACTTATAAACATGACAACCACACCTACGGATTCAGTTGTACACTTAAAAAGAGATAATGTTAAGATTAAGATTTATACTTGCTAGACTTATTATAACAACCCCTGTGCAGATCATCATCATCACCATCCTCGTCTAAAGATCTACCTTATCTCACTGATGGTTATGAAGAGATAGGTTTTAGTGGTTTCAGATCTAATAAAACAGTAAATAAAAATAGAACTAAACTACTGAAGAATAACAATCAAAATAAAAACATAATCATCAAGAAGAAATAAACCTGGGAAAGAAGAACTTTGATATGAAATTTAGGGTCACAAAGTGTGTAAAAGGTAAGAACTCTCCTTTTTCTAAAGTGTTTACATGAGTATTTATAGATCTAGATCTCAAAATCTCGAGTTTATCTCGTTCTTAAAAGTCTCAAAACCAAAAATAGGAGATCAGCCCACTCTTGGATTGCCACATAAGAAAAATCCCAGTGACGCCGACCTCGCGGTCGATTCTAAGATCGATTTTGGGCTCCATTCTCCGACTGGTCGATACATCTTCTGAGAGTTTTCTCGGGAAATATCTTGGACTACATATCGACCTTGACTGTTCGATTCTAGCATCGATATTGGCCTCTAAAATCCTCTCCCTGTATGATCCAAGAAAGCCAACTCTCCCATAGGTTCTAGAAGTCAAGAACTCTTAACATCAAGTTTTAGCTCCAAGTACCTAGAATCATATAAACACATGCAAACACACTAGAACTATACTTGAGAATATCATATGGGTAGACTTCAGAGTTCTTTTTTCTAAGATTTATTTCTTCTTGATGTTTATATTTTTATTTTGATTGTTATTCTTCAGTAGTTTAGTTATATCTTTATTTACTGTTTTATTAGATCTGAAACACTAAAACCCATTTTTCTATAACCATCAAGTGAGATAAGAGAGTAGATCATTTAGACCACGAGGATGGCTGGTCGATGACGGATCTACTTTTTTTGTTAAATGTTTGATTGTTCTTAATCTAGTTACCTTAGATACATCTTAATGTCGAACATTGTCAAGGGAGATGTTTAAGTGCATAAATGAATCCAGTGTGTTTGTATGTTTAGAAGTTCTTAACACCACGAGAGGTTAAAGATCCAGATCTCAGATATAAGGGAATAAATGCCTCTGTCTCGAGTTGTTCGACAGAGTAGCTCTATGTTTAGCCTTAGTCTAACAAAGGCCTAGTTAAAGATCTGGAGGAATTCCACGAGAGTGGGAAGGACTCTGTAAGCAGATCTATCATTTACTGTGTTTATGATTTCACTAATACCGACCATATTGATCACATGGAGGTGACAACCTCAGATAGTATGAGAGTATCCGATGATGGATCAGATGAAATGCGTATTCCTTCGCCATGAGAGTGGGTTTGAATATGAGTCTAAGCATACCACGAGTGGAAAGCAAGGCATAAAAAATCCCTAACAACGAACATAAACTTAGGAAACCAAAACAAACTAGAGAAAGAAATGTCTTAATCTTGGGAGTTTAAGCAAAGAACGGGTTTAAGAGAGTATGAGTCTAGACTCTCTCGCCAAACCACTGCCCCTCAAGTCCGGGAGGGCCTCGGTACTCAGCTACATCAAAGTTAGCCTTCGATGATAGACTCATATTTACATGGTTTTACGCTTATAAGTTAGTTTTTCTTTATAACTAAAGTATTTTAGTGATAGTAGTTTGCATGTGTTTATATTTTTCAGTACTTGGAGCGCTGTTGATGTTTATAATGTTTCGAGCCGCTAGAACCTATAGAGCAAGTACCGCCACTTGTTCATGCACAACGAGATGATTTCACAAAGTCCGGCAGACGACCTGACCGACTGTAGGGTCGATATTGAGCTGAAGAATTTCCAGAGAAATCTCAAGGACGATCGACCTACCAAAGGAGACAGACAATCTTTCTAGAATCGAACTATCAGGTCGATTCTAACCTCCGAGAATAGAAAATTTCCACGTGGCAAGAAACTGACTTGAAGAACCTTGTCATCTCGAAGTTTTAAGCCTCTGTAAATAAGATAAGGACTAGTGGGTTTCAGAGAGACCAGCATACAACGAGAGGACTGTGAGACATGGAAAATCCCTAGAATGACAAACATAAACTTATTAGGTGAACATGAACCCTAGATCTAATCCCGAAATATGACTGCCGCCCAACCTCAGAAATATTAGTTTAGTTAAGTTTTACTTTTATTTTATGCATTTGATTTTAATGATTAGTTTAGTTTATTTATTATTGCTTAGTTTATATTTAATTGCTTTATTTATTTTATGCTATGCATGTTGACAGAACCAACCCCATAACTCTGTTGTATTAGATTTAAACTAATCTCTATGTGTTATTCTCAGTCCTTGTGATCTAATCCACAATTACTATAACTCAATGACGCACTGATGTCTTATGGGTTAAACTTCGAGAATACCCTATGGGTGACTGGTGAAACATGAACAGATAATCGAAAAGAAAATTTATGCATCAAGTCATGTCATCGCTGTGATCAAGCAATAACCATGAGATTTAGCCTAGATATGAGACTAAGTTTTTTGTTTTTTTTATCGATTATTTATTTTTTGAATTTCGTGATCACCAAAAATATTTTTTTGGGAAGAAGAGAATAATGAGCAGCTTATGAAAAGAAGTACCTGCTGCTGAGCTTGAGAGCATCCTTCACCCTAATAGAGATGCTGCTCCAGGATGCATGCCTACGGCTGCACACCAACCAAAGGTCTCCGACGATATAATGATCGACGATCGCTGACAAGCTTTCTGGCACATTAAAATCAACGGAGTGTTAGAGGACGGTCTGACACTATGTCTATTCTCATTCTCTTTGGGTGACAAAGCTAATCAGTGGGAGATGAAATTGGAGGAGAACACATCAACAAACTCATCGGTGGACAGCATCAGACCTATAAATCGACCTATCACGCCGAGTATCAGGATTCCAAATTTCCAACTTAAGTCCCATTTGTATTTATCCGGGTCGATGCTATGCCCATCGGTCCACCACATCGACCTATCAAGGTCGATGCACTTCCAGAACGAAGTCTCGGAAGGATACATCGACCTATCCAGGTCAATTCCAGACCTGGTGCTGGCTCGAGCATTGGACCTCCCCATCACCTCTCAACGATGGATGGTCTTAGCATCATGCATAGATATCGTCTAATCTTGGCCGATTCTCATTATGGAGATACTGAAGAAGTTACCTTGACGCCACGATCACACTCAAGGAAGGAATCTCTTGGTGAAGAGACCATTAACGATGACTACACTCCTGCTGGGGAGAAATCCATTCACCATACTAATTCCGAAGTGATCGATTCGTGGAACCATCCCGCAACCACTCAATTCATCTGACCATTCCATGAGGTCGTCGAGCGCAAGACGTTAAAAAAGCACCTTACCTTTGTACATTCAATTTTCTTTTATGATTTTCGTTTTTCTTATTCTCTAGTTTTTGGTTTTTTTATTTTTCGTTTTTGTTTCTTGCTTTTCAGATGTTCTTCACCATAAAAAAAAAATTAGGACTTGCATATGTGGGAGCTGCCAACCCACAACAGATAAGAGAATCACTGTAAATTTTTCTCTTGCTTTTTCCCTTTCCATCTTACATCACAACGAGGACTGTGAAATGTGGGGGAAGTTTCGCATCAATGGAGGTAATTCCTTTCCTTGACATCCTTAGATGTAATTTTGACCATAAGTTTTTCGTATTTTGAGAGATTGTTACACTCTTTTCCTCGTTCATAAGTTCAATAACATATGAAAAGGTTTTTAATGAGATAGCAATAGAATATTGTGCTTTGTGTTAGTTGTGATTTAGATGGATACTTTTTAGATTGTACATGTGATCATTAATAGGAACCGAGTAAACCCCATGAGTGGATCAACAAACCTCGAAAGAATCAATCTCCGGACGCTTATACAAATCAGAGTTGACTTCTCACCATTAATGAATCTTAAATCTCTCGATTTGGGGCTTGAGATACATCGGACATGACACCTTTATGAGACCCTGCAAGATACGTCTATGTGAATGTATTTCCCCTCTTCCTTCCCTTCATTTAAAAACAAAAGAAAAGAAAGGATATAGGTAAGAAAGAAGTGAACCGGGTGTTGGAAGCTACCACTTTTAGCAATCGCGTCTCATGGAAACATGTCCTAGAAAAAGAAAAGAAAAGGCGATTGATAGGAAAAAATAAAATGATACCCTAGAAAAGTAGAGAAAAATCAATCGACCTTGAAGTGAGAAAAGGGAGAGGAAAGAAAATGTACCAAGACGATCTTGAGCTTACAGAAATCCGAAAGAGTAAGTGCTTATGTGATGTGGTCATCACATCGGATCAAACCGTCATCACGGACCGGGAAGGACCTCTTCATGGACCGGCAAAGAACTTGTTGTCTAAGGAGGCTGAAAAGACTAAGTGGAGCATGAGGGAAGATCCGAGGGAGCCATCTAGCATGATCAAGACCATTCCCGAGACTTATATCCGCGATACCGGACCGAATGCTTCGGGAGACACTTGGCTCGAGAGTCCATGGGCACTAAGCTTTGGGAGGAAAGCGACATGTGCCCCCACTCGTCATTAGTGAGGGCACCTTCTTAAGACCTTAGATGAGTACGACACTCTTTCCCTACTCCTACGTTTCCCACTCGTGGGTTTTACTAGGAAAGAGATTTAATGAGACTTGAAAGATCTTAGGCATCACATCTCATCTCCCTTGAGTATTTAACTTGGAAATCTCTATGAAAAATCTAAATACTCAAGAGATGTGATCCTATCCTTAAGGAAAAACTCTACAAAATATTTTCCTTGTTCTTTGCTTAATAATTTGCCTTTTACTTGTTTTGAGTTTATTTGAGGGAATTAATTACTTTAAAAGGGTCTAGGTATCCAGCCTTGTCTTAAATGGGCTTAGATGCCTTTTATCTCTATTAACCCTAATTTGTAAGCCTATTTAAGGCAAGCTACTCCTCTTTAATCATTAAGCATCAATTTACACAAAAGTTATCTCATTTCTATTCTTTAAACTTTAGTGTGCTTCTAGGTTAGAGTGGCTCTTGTTCTTGGAGGTTTATCCTCAGAACTAGAGTGTGGTTGTATCAAGAGTAGATCAAAACTCTTGTGGTGCCTTCTCCCTTAATTTCTTCCCCAAGTCTGCCGCCGTTCGTTTCTCTTCCGCCGTGTAGCGCAGCCGCTGAGCTCTTGACCGCCGTTGACACCGTGAGCTTAGGAGACTATTCTTCTTAAGGACCCAAGTGTGTATCATCTGGTATCAAAGCCTAAGAGTCCTAAAGGTTGTATCTTTCTAGCTCATATCTCTTCTCTTGTTTGTTTTGGTTCGAATCTAGAGATAGGACTTGAGAAAGTTCTCATCTTTGGGTCCGATTCCTTGAGCTGAGTTTGTCTAGAGAGTTAGGGCTTGATTGTTTCCTTGATTAGAGAGTTTTCTAAGAGTGGAATCTAGGTTGCAGCATGTGGTAGTTGATTGAATCAGCCATTAGAGAAATCTTGAGCAAGAAGAGGGTGTTTTTGATAGATTTAGAAAATCTTTTGTGGTTCAAAGCCTTTTGCTTTTTCTTTTTGACTTGATCTTTGACTCTCTTTTGAGCTGGCTGTGTATTGATCTTATCCTGATTTATTTGAGCTTAATTTTTGAATTTATGACTGTTGAAAACCGCAGAGTTGATTGCTACTTGGTTCTCCTTCGTTTGCCTAACTCATATCGGGTTTAAGTCAAAATATTCGGGTGAGTTCTAAGAATTTCTTTGCATTTGCTGTCTTGTGCAAGGGTTGTTGGAGACATGGCTGAGCCTCTGGATATTATAAACCTTCTCACAGCCATCCAAACCCAAATATAACAGTTGGGAGAAAGGATTCAAAGAGTAGAGCGTCCGCCACCACGACAAGCCCCTCCCCCGGCTAGAGACCTGGTTAAAGAGAACTACTCCGATGAAGAGGACTTTGAGCCTCCACCTATGAGATGAGAGAGGCCAGGTCCTAGAGGACTTGTTGGACGTAGAGGAGATCAAGAGCAACATCGAGCTCATATTCCCGACCTTAAGCTTAACGCCCCAACATTTGCTGGGAAAGTGGATCCCAAGGCTTATCTTGATTGGGAGCGAAGAATGGATCATATCTTCGAGTGCTATGACTATGAAGAGCCGAGTGATATGTCTGTATTTTACATGTTTTGAGTATGCATTTATCATCTATTTGGTCTTATCTCATAGCATATTCTTACCCTTTTATGTCGTTTGTTTCCAGTTTTGCATACTTAGAGTGTTTTGCATTAGGATTGCATACATATTGTTTTTTAGAGCTGTATCAGGTACTTTCAGGGATTATTGAAGATGTTGAGGTCAAGTAGAGAGAAGGGAAGAAGGGAGAGCCAAACAAAGGTCTTGGAACCGAACTCGAACAAGAACTCGAAGAAGGGAGTCTAGTGGAACCAAAGGCAAAGACTTGGAAGACGACTCGATCAAGAGGCTCGAGTCCGATCGGTCCCACCTGGCGCAACCTTGGAGAACTCGATCTCCACGATCGAGTCATTGATCGAGTCCACCAAAAGTGCAGTCTTGAAGATATTTGCTGGACTCGGAGCTCGATCCCCATGATCGTGCACTCCTTTGCTATTTTGTCTTTTTGTGATTTAGGGTTTTGTCTTATCCTATAAATACTTGGTGTTATCCATTGGGTAAAGAGTGGTCTGCTGGGTTTTTCTCTCTTCCTAATCTAGTTCTTGCTTTGTAATCAGATTATTATTAGTCTACTTTGTATTTCTATTTGATTTTCAGTAGTCTATCTATTCTAATCTTCATCTTTCTAATTATGCAAGTTTTAATCATTTCTGGGTCTTTGCTTTTGATGTTCTTCATGATCTGTGAGTAGTCTTTTAGGGTTCTTAAGGATGGGTTAGGTTAGGTGTGGAATCTTATTCTCCTAGGTGGCTTAGGCTTAGATTAGTTGAAATCCCTTCTGGATTAGTGTTCTTAATGCTAGTTTMTCTCTGATCAATTGGAATTAGAACTTAGGCTATCTGGCGCCCACCAAGTGTTCGATAAAATGCMTGAACCAACTAATTCTGGAKATTTGCATTCCTAGCCTAAGAGATTGGTYGTCTAGGGTGTTTATTGGCTTTAATAGACTGAATCTTAATGCCTGCTASGTTAGATTTCGCTAAAGAGATTTAGGTCTGGAACTRGCTTAGCTTRAGGTTATCTGTCATGAGAATGGATTTAGCTACCTATGAGTTTATTGTCTAGGGATTAGCTYTGCTTGAGTTTGCTAAGTACCTAGGTAGATTAAGAGGATACACTGATCAATAACCCCATCCTTAGGAGCTTCTGTTTAGTTATTTGATCTCTATTTTGCATTGCTTCTGTTAGTCTCRGTTAGTAGTTATTGTTCTGTTAGCTTCTGYTATTAACTTCTGTAATGCTTCAATTATGGTTCTGTTAGATTGATTAATCTCATGATCTATTGCTTGGCTTGAGTTAAATTGGTTTGATTGCATCCTTTTTGGTTAATAGATCACCCATTTGGATTGACACCTTTCTGTGCTACAATGATAGTGCATTAGGGAATTGACCCATAGTAGTTTGACTTACATCAAATTGACGTATATCAATTTGGCGCCGTTGCCATTTGGGTGTTGTTTGTTACAATTAGGGTTTCAAATCATTTGAGATCAAGTTTTTTACGTCTAATTTGTTACTCACCTTGTGTTTCCTTCATTGTCTTTGCATCTCGGTACTTACGTCTTGGACAGACTACATCAGTGACTCGACCCCCACGATCGAGTCGGTCAATCGAGTCTTTCACTGCATGCAAGCGAGAACATTAACCATACCAAGACAGTTCGAGGAGAGCGAGTATCGAGTAGATCCAGCGGATCAAGAGTGGGAATGGAAGAAAACCCACAAGAACAGAATGAACAAAGACCTCCTCCGAGGAGGCCAAGATTAATTGGAGCAGGAGATGCTCCCAATACTCATACTCACAGGCAAGGGATTGTGCCTCCTACAGTCCAAAACAACAACTTTGAGATCAAGAGTTGTTTGATAGCTATGGTGCAGAGCAACAATTCCATGGGCTACCTATGGAGGATCCTCTTAATCACTTGGATGAGTTTGATAGGCTCTGCAGCCTCACCAAGATCAATGGAGTGGTGAAGATGAAACTTCACTTTCCTCTCTTGGTGACAAACTGGGAGAAGAATCTACCCCATGGCTCAATCACTTCATGGGATGACTGCAAGAAAGCTTTCCTTGCCAAGTTCTTCTCCAATGCTCGAACAACTCGCCTCCGGAATGAGATATCCAGATTCGCCCAGAAAGATATCCAGATATTCAAAGGCTACACCACTCAATGTCCTCACGATGGTTTCAGCAATGTGTCCCTACTCAGCACCCTTTATCGAGGAGTTCTCCCAAAGATAAGGATGGTTCTTGATACAGCAAGCAATGGCAACTTCCTTAACAAAGATGTCGATGAGGGCTGGGAACTAGTGGAGAACCTTGCTCAATCAGATGTGAACTACACTGCAGACTATGACCGAAATGTGAGAGGAAGTGTCGATTTTGCTAAGAATACGAAGAAAGAAATCAAAGCTTTGAATGCCAAATTGGATAAACTCATCCTCAGCCAACAGAAACACGTTCACTTTGCCAGCGAAGACCAGATATTTCAGATTCAAGATGGGGAGGATACTAGTATGGAAGAAGTTAGCTATGTTCAGAATCAGGGAGGCTACAACAAAGGCTTCATCAACTATAAGAACAACCCCAACCTATCTTATCGGAGCACCAACGTTGCCAACCCACAGGATCAAGTCTACCCTCCTCAGCACCAACCAAATCCGAACAAGCCATTCGTTCCTTCATCAAACAAAGTTTAAGCCTAAACAGCACTACGGGAAGCTATCCAACATGAAGTCACGGGTCCACGACACGCCCCATCAGTACAAAACAGCGAAAAATCACAAATTTTTAAAACTTTTAAAGCGGTTGAAACCATTAGTAAAACCCTTTTCGCGATCCAAGTCAAATACTAACATCTCAATTAAAATAAAACAATTAGGTTTAAAACATGGATCGATCGATCTGACCGAGATCGATCGATCTCGATCTAAAACAAAGCACTTTAAAGCAGAGCACGGATCGTCGATCACCTCGATCGATCGATCTGACCCGATCGATCTAAACCGCTCAGCTCGATCGTCAACCCATACGAATTTTCGTCTTAATGATCGATCGATCGCCCCATCTGATCGATCGATCAGAAAAATTCTAGATGCCTTAACCGACTTTGGATCGTCGATCGACCCGATCGATCGATCCCCTTCGACAAAACATCAACAACAAACAACAAGCCAACAACTTTCATAACCCATCAAACAACAATTCATTCACACCTCTTAACATTATAAAACACAACTTAGGAGTCCCAAACAACAATCACCAAGGCATGAGAACAACCATCCATACCCAAAGCTTCGACGAACTCCTAATCATCCTCTTCTCCTCGGCCTTGGTTCCACGAGCTCCCATATGACTTCTCTTTACCTGCACCAAAGAGGCGTAAGCATTGATAATGCTTAGTGAGGCGGTCCTCCGTCTCACGGTTATACACATGATCGAAGGCTTGAAATCGAAAGCAACACAAGCAACAATCAAACAAGGAATGATAGAGCTCCATCACACGCAACAACACAACAACTTGGACAAGACATAAGGCACACTCATATGGTTAAGTCCTAACACACAACAATCACGATAATTCAATAACCACGTGATGCAAACCACGGTCACGAACTCACCTCGATTTGACGATTAGAACAATGACGATTCCCAAGCTGAAAGCTTGCTCCCTTGCACCTCTTGGCTCCAACTCACCTATATATCACCTCTTGCCTAGAAAGAGACCAAAAATTACTTCAATTGAATGAACATAAGCTCAAAAACCCCATGACAACCCCTTAAACTCGGATTACTCATACTCCCAAATCGGATTCCCTTTGCTCAAAACAGGGGCAACTTCGATTGTTCATAACTCTTACTACAGGGCGAATTTGACAAAACCCTTCGGTGATCATCAATACCACACCCTCAAGAACTCATCTACCAAATTGCATCCAAAACTAACAAGATTTGAGTGTCCAAACACTCACTCAAACTCAACTCGGCGCTACAGCCCGAAAACAGAGCAGTCTAGGGAGAAAAATCGTATCTCCTAAACTACTCAACAAAATCCCACGAAATTTGGTAGACAATCACACAAGAGATGGAAGAACTTATCCACCAAATCTCAGCTCAATCCGAGCCCTCGTGATACCCCGATCAAAGCTTACAAGTTACTCCCAGATTCTGTTCTTCTCACCTCTTTTTCTCCCCTTCTCCTTCTCCTTTTTCTCTCTTTCCCCCTCTCTCTTTCTTGTTCTCTCTTTCCAAATGAAGAAGAAGAGTCTAGAATGAGGTAGAAGAGAAGGAGAAAACATACATATATACATATGTAGTATATGTTTGGTTTAATTCAATTAAACCAAACCGATTCTCTAAACCGCCACATTCAATCCCCATTAATTGTTTCCGCGGTTTAGTAATTCCATCAATATCCCGAAATATTTGAGACATTCTCCCTGCTCCAAAATATTTCCTTCCACTTCCGTCAAAACACCGCTCATTCGAATTACGCTTAATTCGATTCGACGCCGATTATTTCAACAATCGATCTATCGATCAACTAATCCATCCACCGCCTGGGGCCATCATTCGAGCTCGATATCGTCTCGTACTTGGTTTAATAACACTCGGATTTTATTTTGATTTAATTCCGTTTAATCCAAAATAACACGGAATTAATTCCGAATAACTAATCCTTCGATTAATTCACCTGTTGTCAACTCGTAAGATTATTAATCGAGCTCGTTATTGTTCCTACTTCCCTCGGAAACAAGTAAAACACGACACAACACTTTATACCACAAATACCAATAACTTGTTCGGCAAGAAACAGTTTGGGATACGAATGTTACACCACCACCTTGTTTTACACCTCACCAAGCCCAGTTTTCTAACACTCAGGATCAACAGATGACCAACATGCTGCAACAAATTCTACAAGGTCAAGCAGCTGGTGCACTAGACGCCGCTAAGAGGTTTGATGAAGTCAAGACCCAGATGGATCACACCTACAATTATCTCAACAGCAAGATTGAGGCATTGAACTCCAAGATCAAATACTTGGAGAACAACTCTGCATCTACTTCTTCTACAAGGCCTATTGGACAGCTTCCAGGAAAGGCAGTCCAAAACCCAAAGGACTTTGCTCATATCAATGCCATCATCCTAAGGAGTGGAAGGGAGTTGCCTGCAAGGGAAGGATCAGTTCCAGTCACTGCGGACAGTGAAGACGAAGATGGGGAGGATTTGAATCGCAAAGACGGACCAGCAAAGCAGCCAGACTCGACCAACCAACTCGACCAAACTGATCGAGTCAGTGGTCTAGTCAGCCCACCCTCTGTTGAACAACCAGTTGTTTTGGAGAAAAAGAAAGAACCCTTTGTCCTCCCTCCTTACAAGCCTAAACTTCCCTTCCCAGGAAGATTCAAGAAGGAGAAATTGGAGAAGTATAAAGCGCTTTTTGACAAGCATATGAAAGAAATAGAGGTTAGGATGCCTCTTCTGGATGCTTTTGCACTTATACCTCCATATCAGAAGTTCTTGAAGGATGCACTAAATGAGAGAGTAAAGGAGATTCAGGGTATGGTGGCCTTAACTGAAGAATGCAGTGCTATTATACAGAAGAGGGTTATAAAGGAGAAGCTAAGCGACCCCGGTTCATTCACTTTGCCATGTTCCTTAGGTCCTCTGATTTTCAAGAATTGCCGTTGTGATCTTGGAGCATCTATCAGCCTCATGTCACTCGCAGTCGCTAAAAGGTTAGGGTTCAATAATTACAAAGCTTGCAACATTTCTTTGGTCCTAGCTGACAGGTCTGTTAGAACACCTCATGGCATGTTAGAAGATCAACCTCTAAGGGTTGGAGTTGTTGAGATACCCACAGATTTCATAGTATTGGAGATGGATGAAGAACCAAGAGACCCTTTGATTTTAGGAAGACCTTTCTTGGCTACAGCTGGTGCAGTCATTGATGTTCGAAAGGGAAAGATTGTTCTTAATCTGGGAAATGACTTCAAAATGACGTTCAACATCAAAGACACAATGAGGAAACCTGCAATATACGGGCAGATCTTCTAGATTGAAGAGATGGATCAACTTGCTGATGAACTTCTGGAGGAGCTTAATGAAGAAGATCACCTTCAAACTGCTTTGACAAAGAGTGGCAAGGATGGGTACCTCCACAATGAGACCTTGGGTTATGAGATGATATTGGACTCGCATAAGGCTGTAGAAGGGTTAAAAGTCTTTGAAGATCTGATTGGGGTTGAAGGAGAGCTTTTTGCTGCAGAAGGTGCAGACTCGATCAAACGACTCGACCCCCACGATCGAGTCATCATGTCGCCCATAGCAGACTCGATCAAACAGCTCGAGTCCTCGGTCGAGTCAAGCCTCCCTGCATCAGACGACTGGTCAGAACTCAAGGCACCCAAGTTAGATCTCAAACCACTTCCTACAGGGCTAAGGTACGCTTTTCTAAGACCTAACTCCACGTACCCAATCATAGTCAATGATAATGAGTTGCATTTGCTGTTGACTGAATTGAGGAAATTTAGGAAAGTCATAGGGTATTCTCTGGATGATATAAAAGGAATCTCACCTAGCTTATGTACTCATAGAATTCATCTTGAAAATGAATCATACGCTAGCATTGAACCTCAGAGAAGATTGAACCCAAATTTGAAAGAAGTAGTTAAGAAGGAAATCCTTAAGTTGGTAGAGGCTGGAATAATCTATCCTATATCTGATAGTACTTGGGTTTCTCCTGTGCATTGTGTTCCAAAGAAAGGGGGTATAACGGTTATAAGGAATGATAAAGATGAGCTCATACCCACTAGAACTATCACTGGTCATAAGATATGCATAGATTACAGGAAGTTAAATGCTGCATCTAGAAAGGATCATTTCCCATTGCCATTCATTGATCAGATGTTAGAAAGGCTTGCAAATCATCCTTATTACTGTTTCTTAGATGGGTATAGTGGTTTCTTTCAAATCCCTATACATCCCAATGATCAAGAAAAGACTACTTTCACCTGCCCATATGGGACATTTGCATACAGGAGAATGCCTTTTGGTCTTTGTAATGCACTTGCTACTTTTCAGAGGTGTATGACTTCTATCTTCTCGGATTTAATCGAGGAGATGGTGGAAGTATTCATGGATGACTTTTCTGTGTATGGTTCCTCTTTCTCCTCGTGTTTGTTGAACTTGTGCAGAGTGCTTACTAGGTGTGACGAGACAGATCTCGTTCTGAATTAGGAAAAATGCCACTTCATGGTCAGAGAAAGGATCGTCTTGGGGCACAAGATTTCTGAGAAAGGGATAGAGGTTGACAAAGCCAAGGTTGATGTGATGATACAGCTGCAACCGCCTAAGAACGTCAGGGATATCAGGAGTTTCCTTGGACATGTTGGGTTCTACAGGCGATTCATCAAGGACTTCCCAAAAATAGCCAAACCTCTCAACAGGCTACTGTGCAAGGAGCAAGAGTTCGACTTAGCTTCTGATTGCTTGTGGGCTTTCCAGCTGATTAAAGAAGCCTTGATCACAGCCCCAATAGTCCAAACTCCAAATTGGGACTTTCCGTTCGAAATCATGTGTGATGCTTCGGATTATGCTGTGGGGGCTGTACTGGGACAGAGGATAGAGAAGAAGCTGCATGTGATCTATTATGCAAGCAGAACACTAGATGAAGCTCAAGGGAGGTATGCAACAACAGAGAAGGAGTTGATAGCTGTTGTATTTGCTTTTGAAAAGTTCAGAAGCTATCTAGTGGGTTCCAAGGTGATAATCTACACAGATCATGCAGCACTGAAGCACATCTATGCAAAGAAGGAGACTAAGCCAAGACTGCTCAGATGGATCCTTTTGCTTCAGGAGTTTGACATGGAGATTGTTGACAAGAAGGGCATAGAGAATGAGGTAGCAGATCACCTGTCAAGGATGAGGATGGAAGATGCATTGCCGATTGACGATTTCATGCCTGAAGAACAACTCATGGTAGTCAGGACTGTTATAAAAGCCTATCATGATGCTACTACAATCAGTGAAGTCAAGGTACTAGAAGAAGAGAAGTTGCCTTGGTATGCAGATTTCGCCAATTACCTTGTAAGCGGCGAAATTCCTGCAAGTCTTGATGCTTACAGGAAAAAGAAGTTTTTCAGAGATGTGAACCATTACTTCTGGGATGAACCATACTTATACAAAAAAGGTTCAAATGGCCTTTTCAGGAGATGCATAGCTGAAGAAGAAGCAAGGGGAGTTTTGGAGCATTGCCATGGTTCAGCTTATGGAGGTCACTTTGCTACCTTCAAGACTGTTCAGAAGATACTCCAAGCGGGTTTATGGTGGCCATCGATGTTTAAGGATGCTCACGCCTTCATTGCCAAGTGTGATCCTTGCCAGTGGATGGGGAACATCAGTAAAAGGAACGAGATGCCTCAGAACCCGATCCTGGTAGTTGAAGTGTTTGATGTGTGGGGCATCGACTTCATGGGACCTTTCAACCCACCATCTTATGGGAACAGCTACATCTTGGTGGCTGTTGATTATGTCTCAAAATGGGTTGAAAATGGCCTGCCCTACTAATGATGCAAAAGTTGTTCTGAAGATGTTCAAGAGTGTCATCTTCCCCAGCTTTGGAGTGCCAAGAGTAGTGATCAGTGATGGAGGGTCTCACTTCATCAACAAACTCTTTGAGAACCTGCTGAAGAAGCATGGGGTAAAGCACAAGGTAGCTACACCATATCATCTTAGACCAGTGGGCAAGTGGAAGTATCTAACAAGCAAATCAAGGCTATTCTGGCAAGAGTAATGGGGGTTTCAAAGAGAGATTGGTCTGCTAAGCTTGATGAGACTCTCTGGGCATATCGAACTGCATTCAAAATGCCAATTGGGAGAACGTCATTCCAACTACTCTACGGTAAAGCTTGCCATCTGCCAATTGAGATTGAGTACAAGGCATTGTGGGCAACAAAACTTCTGAACCTGGATATTAAGACTGCTCAGGAGAAGAGAGCCATGGATTTGCATGAACTAGAGGAGATCAGGCTGGAGGCTTATGAGAGCTCTAAGGAGTACAAGGAAAGAACTAAAGCTTTCCATGACAGGAAGATTCTGCACAAAGAGTTCAAGATTGGTGATCAGGTGCTTCTGTTCAACTCTAGGCTCAAGTTGTTTCCTGGGAAGCTGACGTCTAGATGGTCGGGACCATTCAGCATCAAGGAAGTTTCACCCTATAGAGCAGTTACTCTGACCGGGAAAAATAAATCCGAGTTCACAGTGAACGGCCAAAGGCTCAAACCATACATGGCTGACTGCATCATCCCAGAGGGAACCTCAATCCCTCTTGATGAACCTCTCCAAGCCTGAGAAAAAGGAAGTCAAACTTAGAGACTTTAAACAAGCTCACTTGGGAGGAAATCTCATGTCTATCTTTGTATATAATGCTTTATTTTTAACATTTTATTATGCTAATTAGTGTTTTTGGTTTGCAGGAACAATTACAGGAGACTATAAGCTCCAACAGACTCGAACCCAGGAGGAGAAGCCAAGAGCGTGAACAACTCGACCCCTATGATCGAGTGGTGTGATCGAGTCAAGGGAGCGCCAAATTCAAAATTTGAATTTCCGACAAAGGGACAAGGCTGACTCGACCGGCCCCACTCGAGTGCTTTGATCGAGTCAAGGAGCCAAAAATATGAATTCAAAATCCGACCAAGGACGCTTCTCTCTTTGTCCTCTAGCTCCTCCCCACGTCTTTATAAGCTAGTTTCGAGTACACAAGCTCTTCACCAAGCCCTTCAAAAATTCCTGCAAAAATGATCAATCAATTTCTCTTCACCAAACCTAAGAGCTCCCAGAAAGCAGAACCAGGTCGTCGTCCCTCAGCTAAGGCCATGGCTAGACAATTTCAGAAGATGAGAGGACCCGTATCTCCACAAAGAGAGCCTATGGAGATCGACGAAGACAGACTCGAGCACCGTGTTCGAGTCCATAGATCGAGTCAACGAGCCGAGGCGGATGCTAGGGAGTTCTCGCATGACAGACGTGATATTGCTCGAGAAAAGAAACCAGCTGGACCAAGCAAGCTCGATGAAGACAG
This sequence comes from Boechera stricta, assembly GCA_018361395.1. NCBI lineage: Eukaryota > Viridiplantae > Streptophyta > Magnoliopsida > Brassicales > Brassicaceae > Boechera > Boechera stricta. The sequence continues at coordinate 8,039,542 of CM031541.1, forward strand.
CGAGGGTGAGGAAGAGGAGATCAAAGTGGCCAAGCAGCAACTGAAGAAGACTCTGCAAGAACTCTCCCAAGGAAGAGTACCTAACGATCCTCCTCGCTAGAGGCTTTGCGGGAACAAGGTATCCGCATCGGGAGACTTGCATGAAGCTTAGCATAGCCAGAGATGTGGAGTACTTGTACCGGATAAACGGCCTCAGTACATTGATGATGAATCAACTTGAAGCTTACCGGGAGGAAACATGCCACTTCCACTCTTCACTCGCAGTCCACTTCTATGAGGATGAACCGGAGTACGAATCCGATGGAGGGCCGGATTTTATTACATTCACCTGCCGAGGTTTGCTGTACTCCCTTACTATAAGAGAACTGGATACCTTGATGGATTCCGCTAAAGGAACAGGAACGATGACATTGACAATGCGGAGCTGCAAGCACTGTGGTCTACCATTGGGGATGACAAACCCTATTCATCACCAACCAAGAGCTCTCAACCAAGTCCAAGAGTGAGGTATTTTCATAAAGCTATGCTAACACCATGTTTGTCCGGAAAGTCACAGAAATCTCAATGGCGAAATGCAAATGCTGGATGTGGCCTCAAGGAAGTCTTGATTGCAAAAGGATGGAAGGGAACCGATAGAGATAGCGCAATGCCTCATTTTTGTTCTGTGGGTGCGTGTTACAAGAATTGGGCTTTAAGGATGCATCGGATGAATTCGGAAGGAGAACTTAGCATTGGAGGGATAATTACTCCAATTCTCGTAGCTTGCGTGTGGAACCTGACATCGTGAGCCATATTATCCAGATGGATAAACACGAGTACTTGAGGAGAAGCTAAGTTCCTGAGTAGTAGCCATTCGATGAGTACTGGTACCAGTTTACTCACCCAACTGCTGGAGAAGCTAAGCTGCGTCTCCCTTGCACCAAAATCACCAAAATCAGAGTAGGTGCCAACATAGACTTCATGCCACCTGTTGAAGTGCTCTACAACCCTTTGCAAGAAGCTCCCCAGCCAGAGGATTCAGATGATTCGGTTGGTGAAGATGATGAAGATGCCTCAGCGAGATTCGGATTTGATGAGTATCACGTTCAAGAACGTTCAAGCTCCGCCTTAAAGGAAGCACATAAGCGTATTAGATTGCTCCAGAAATGGAACAAGCTTTAGGGTAAAACCATTGCTGCTTTGAAGGGTACAGTGAAGGAGCTGAAGGAACAGATGAAGGATGTGCGGGATCAGTTCAAGGAGCTCCAAAACAGGTTCAGTGGTCCTTCCTCTAAAAAGGTGGTCTTGCCAAAGAGAGTATTGCTAAGAAGTGGATCACTTCGACCAGAACCAAGGTCTAGTGCAGCCATGGAACCACCCAGAGCATCATCACACAAACCAAGGCAGTAGTTAAGGCAGTACTCAAGAAAGCAGAAACGCAGACAGACTAACTCGACCAACAACTTGACCCCCGTGATCGAGTCAGTGATCGAGTCAGCACACAGACCAGCTTACACCAGGGAGAGCATGGAGGAATCAGTGGTTTGAAATCAAACTGAACTGGTAAACCAATCTATTTTAATTAATTAATTAATGATTGGATTTTTTGATATATTAGTAATTTAGTATATTACTATTTTAATTAATTAATTAATGGTTTGATATATTAGTAATTCAGTATATTACTGACATGATTATTTTTTCTCTTTTTTTAGTTAATTAATATAAAATAAATTAAGTTCGGTTATTTCTCTTTAAAATTCTAACCCTAGTAGCCACTTTCTAGTTTCCACCACCACAAGAAGCAAACTAAAAACTTTTCATACCCCTTTTTCTCTTCTTAGTATCGCACCATTTGTTTCTTTCAATCTTCTTTCAATTTTTTTGCTTGTAGATGGATGAAACAAACAAGACCAGCAAGAAAAGAAAACTACCTCCAAGATCACCGGCATGGAAAATCTTTACGAGGCTGGAAGATGATGATTACAAGTGCTCCTGCAATTACTGTGGTAAAATATATTCATGTGATCCTACTGGTGGAACTACCAATATGAACACACACATGAAAAAGTGCAAAGCTTATTTGGATCATCTTGATCTTGAATCTTGTTCTCAGAATGTCTTAGGACGTACTAGTGATCGTGGTGGTATCAGTATGGTAAAACCTTTTGACCAAATCATCTGTAGGCGAACAACGGTGAAAATGGTAATCATGGATGAATTGCCGTTTGCTTTTGTTGAGAATCATGGGTTTAAACAGTTTTGTGAGATTGATGTCCCTTTGTTTACTGTTCCATCGCGAAGAATAATTAGTAAGGATGCTGTTAGTATGTATAAGGGTGAAAAAATTGCATTGAAGACTATTTTAAGTATGAATAGGCAAGCCATCTCTTTCACCACCGACATATGGACGTCTATTACGACTTTGAGTTATATGGTCATAACAGCTCATTTTATTGATATGGATTGGCAATTACATCGAAGGGTTATTAGTTTTAATCCTATACATGATCATAGAGGAGAGACCATTGCCAATCAGTTTTTAAGATCTTTGGATGAGTGGGGTATTGAGAAAGTATTTGCTATCACATTGGATAATGCAAGCAGCAATGATAAAGCTGTTAGCGTCTTGAAAAATAGGTTGACTAATAGAAACAAAGATGCTTTGATGCTGAATGGTGACTTTATGCACATACGTTGTTGTGCACACATCCTTAATTTGATTGCCAATGAAGGTCTTGAAGACATAAGTAAGAGCATTATAAGTGTTCGTAATGCTGTAAAATATGTGAGGTCTTCTAATTCAAGATTGGAATCATTTACGCGTTGGGTGGAGGTTGAGAAGATAACAAGAGGAAGTGTGGTATTGGATTGTCCTACTAGGTGGAATTCTACCTACTTGATGAAAAGTGCACTTAAGTATCAAGTTGCATTTGATAGGATGGCTGATATGGATAAACATTATGATGCATGGTTCAAAGAAGTTGATTATAATGGCAATAAGAGGAAAGGACCTCCAATGGCAATTGATCGGGATAAAGCTCGTCACATGGTAAAGTTCTTGAAAGCCTTTTATGATACAACTCTAGCATTCTCTTCTTCTACAAAGGTAACATCAAATGGTTGTTACAATGAGATATGCAAAATTCAATCAAGTGTGGCAACTATGGCTTATAGCCTAGATTCTGATTTGAGGGATATGGCTTCTGCATTAACGATCAAGTTTAATAAATATTGGGAAGGTATGGAAACGATCAATAACATATTGATAGTAGCTGGCATTCTTGATCCTCGTCAAAAAATGGTATTTACAATGTTTAGATTCGAAATCATATATGGGAAAGGTAATCCAAAGTGTGGTGAAATGTCTAAGTCGGTGATGGATGTTTTACGAAAATTGTTTGGGGTGTATCGTGATCGGTACATGACTTTAGATCAACAGTCTTCTTCTGTTCAAAATGGTGAGGAGAATGTAACCCAGTCGAAACAAGACTACAAGGATATGGAGGTTGACAACGTTGAAGATCCTTTTTTAAAATTCATGGTTGCTAAGAAAACTACTTCAGAAGTGGTAAATGAGTTGGAAAAGTATCTAAAAGACGAGCTGGAGATAAATACAGAAAACTGTTTGGGGCTCTCGTTTGATCTTATAGGCTGATATAATTCAATTTCTTACTGCACTAACTTGTCATTGTAGTACAGAAAGGTATCAATCCAAATGGGTGCGATATTAACCAAGAAGGATGCAATCAAACAATAAGTCGTTCAGCAATAAGATGTGAAACTATCAACCTAAACAGAAACTAAAACAAAGACTAGCAAAGAACTAGCTTAAATGAAAATGAGTAATAATGTAGAGCGATAGCTACTAACGTAAACTAGCAAAGGCAATGAAACAGAAATCAATCAAACAAGAGTAAGCTCCAAGGATGGGGTATGACTTGTGTATCCTTAATCTACCTAGATGGTTTAACAAACTCAATCAAGCTATTCCCTTAGACATTAAACTCATAAGCAGTCAAGTTTATTCCCATGATAAATAACCTCAGCTAATCTAGTTCCGCACCTAATCCCTTACGAAATTCTAGCTTAGTGCATTAAGAATCAGTTTAATAAAGCCAATAAAACACCCTAGACAACTAATCCCTTTAGGCTATGAATGTAAATCTCTGAATTAGTTCTGTCAGCATTTCATCAAACACCTGGTATGGAAATACCAAGTTCTAATTCCAACCGATCGTAGAGAAATTAGATTAAGAACACTAATCCAGAAAAAATCAAGTAATCTAAACTTAAACCACCTAAGAGACTAAGATTCCACACTTAATCTAACCTATCCTTAAGAACCCTAAAGACTACTCACAGCCCATGAAGAACATCAAGAACACAAACCCGTAAATCATTAAAACTTGCATAAATAGAAAGATTAGACGAGAGTAAAAACTACTAAGAATTAAACACAAATACAAAGTATTCAAAGAAAACAAATTTCAAAGAACAGAGGTAGAGAGAAAACCTATGACTCTCCTTTACCTAATGGATAACACCAAGTATTTAGGATTGACAAACCCCTAAATCACAAAAAGACAAAATAGTGGAGGAGCACGATCATGGGGTCGAGTGCTTTGGTCGAGTCCGGCGAAATATCTTCAAGACTGCATTTTTATGGTGGACTCGAGCAAGGACTCGAGCGTCTAGCTCGAGTTGGCTTCAAATTGCAGTCTTTGGTGCTGACTCGATCACCGACTGACTGCTTGCTGAGTCGCCTCCAAGTCCTCTCTTGGTTCCACTTGACTCCCTTCTTCGAGTTCTTGTTCGAGTTCAGTTCAAAGGTCTCTGCTTGTGCTCCACTCGAATCTCCCGTCGAGTGCATGGTCGAGTTAAGCCTCCTTCTTCCCTCTCTCCATTTGACCTCAACATCTTCAATAATCCCTGAAAGTACCTGATACAGCTCCAAAATGCAATATGCATGCAATCCTAATGTAAAACACTCTAAGTATGCAAAACTGGAATCAAATGACATAAAAAGATAAGAATATGCAATGAGACATGGCCAAATAGGTGATAAATGCATGCTAAAAACATGTAAAATATAGACATATCATAGGCTGGTGGAAGACAAATAGCTCAAAATACCCAATCATGCCTTTAATGTCTTTTGTTGCTTCTGAATCAGTTTTCAGCACCGGAGGTCGTATTCTAGATCAATACAGAAGTTGTTTAACTCCTGATATGGTTGAAGCGTTAGTTTTGACACAAAATTGGTTATGAGCTTCACGTCGTTCAGAAGCATTAAGGTCTCTTGATAAGAGAGGAGGAGAACACATTTATGGATTCACTTGACGAAGGTATGTACTTTTTTCAAGAATCATATTCAACAATTATTTATAGATTTACTCTCTTGTTTGTCTAATTTTTAAATATTTAATTTTGTTAGAGTTTAATCCTCTTTTTCAAAACGAGAATGATATCCACACATCTAATTAAACGATTAGTGGGAGAATATAAAACTATCTTTTAAAGAGGTAATGATCTTTCTTTTTTATATATGATTTTTTTACTGTTTTAGTTTATGTCTAATTTATATGCAAATTATTGACTTGTTACAGGTTCTTCTTGATGACATCAATGACGATCGGTGTTGAAATTTTATATTATCTATCTTCTAAATTCTAGTTATGTTTGGTTTGAATTGTTAGTTTTTATTTTATTTTGTTTTATGGTTAATTTTTTAGGTATCTACAACTTTTATTTTTTAATATAATATATTAAAAACCAAACCGAACTGAACATAAACCGAACCTGAACCGAACCGAACATAAACCGATCCGAACTAAAACCAAACCGAACTAAGTTCGGTTGAATTCAGTTGTAGTTTTTCTATAACCAAAGCAACCGAACCGAACCGAACCCAAACCAAACCCGAAACTAAACCGAAATGCCCACCCCTATCCAATCCTAAGCGAATTGCTTGACCGGAACTTGATTTGAGCAAAAATCCTTTTATTTTTGTCCGGTACAGTTTGGTTGATGCTTGAACCGGCTGGTCTGGTCAACTCTGGGTCTGGTTTGGGTCTGATGTCCACATTATATAGGGATCTCTTTGTATCTTTTAGTATTATGTTTGTCCCCCGTACTGACAACGTCTGTGCTGATTGCCTTGTGAAATGTGCAACAACACGTAATTTCTATTTTTTTTTTTAATGTAAATTCATCGGTTTCCGACTTGCTCTCTTTAAAAATAAAAATCCTATTAAAATAAGAAAAGAACAAATAATAGAAAATCCTAATTAGACTAAACTAAAACATTTTTATATGTTCGCTTCGATTTCTCCTCTTATGCTGTCTTTGCTTATTGTGTGTTGTAATAAAGTAATAAATTTAGAAATTCTTTTGTTTCGTGGGACGAAGTTTAATCCCGTTTCAAAAGCTTGTTTTTATCGTTTTTGGTGATTACCAAGTATACCGGTTCAATTGTATAGTTAGTTATTGTTTTAGTTGGTTTACTAAACTTGTACATAAACTCATTTTTGTATCTTCTTCCGGAAGAGGGAAGGAATAAGAAGAGAAAAGAGTTTAGTAACAAACGATGTAATTAAATTTTCTCATAGTGATATGGTTTGTATTCCTTAAAATTTTGATTGATCAACAATGATGAAAAATGATTGTTTTTCTCTTTTGAAACATCAAACTATTTATTTACATATGATGCCCAAATGACTTTGAATGAACCAGCTTGTATACGCAGAACGATTAAGAAGACTTTTCAGTGAAGATTAAAAGATAGGTTATTTTTAGACGAGCGGAGAATCCAACTTCTGTTTTTGGTAATTTTTCTTTAAAAACTCATAAAATGGGTGAATGCAAATTTACATTCGAATTCTAAAAAATTCATCTAGTTGTTCCTCCCTTTTAGCTTTAACTTACCTGTCACATGTTTATATGGTTGATATCTAAGTGTTAAAAAAGATGGTATCACGTTTCTATGGTTTTGGCTAAAAGCCTAAATGCATATGGTTCTCAGTTTATTGTCTATTATTGTGTTAGTCTTAAATATTTACATCCTTCAAACTACCAAAAACTGAATTAGTTTGTCTACATCTTGATATTGATGTTTATTTCTAGAAAATAAGTAAGGCAAAATTCAACAATTTTGTTTTCAGGCCAGAGTTTACAAGTTTCTCTTTGGTGATTATGGTGATAAAGTGTAAAATTCGAGTCTGGTTTGATCTGAAATGTTCTTTTTTATGGTTAAGAAACATATTTGATTTGTTTTTGTTAGATCTATAATAAGTTTGAACCAACAAAATTTAACAAGTTTGCGTGATTTAAAGCTTAGTAACCTTTTCCGTGAGTTTAACTCAAAAACTCAACCACCTTTGAGCCATATAACCGTTCATGTTTAGCATATATTCAATAGTTATTCCCACCTAGATGTTAGAAATAGAGGATGCAGATCAATCACTTCCAAACAAACGTTACGTCTTATTCAAATCAGATAAGAAATATTTATACAAAAAGATATTCAATGTAGATACTTACGTTGATATTTCCCTTGATACGATTAGCGATAATGTGTAGAATGATAGAGGCTTGCTTGTAGCAATCTCCTAAGACATAATTTCGTTTCTACTATTGTGTACGTAGATTCGTAGACGTCTATCTTGCAAGATACAACTATCAAACTCCGTGTAGCACACCTTACAAAGTTTCTAGCAAACTATAGTTTGTGTTTCTCAGAAGAAGAGAGGGAAGTTGGAAAAATCTATCTGAAAATGAATCAGACAATTTCTATATATAATAACCCAAGAGGTGTATTTCCCAACCAATACATGTGTTAGAAGGTGTCTTTCCAAAACAAGTGTGCCTTTTCCAAACAACACATATGTTAGAACATATCGTGTCTCTCAAAAGTGTCAGTTATTGTTTTATTAATTAATAAATAACATTAACTGAAATAGATAAAACTCCAACAATACCTCACATTTTCTATTCAAACTGAAAAATACCCCACATTTGAATAGAAAATAAGTTTCAATGGTCTCTGAGAAAATATGCATCGGAAAAGGTGTCTTTTGGACTTGAACCTCACCTTGTTACCAGTTATCGGATTTACTTTGTGGGTAATGAACATCAGTCTTGAATTAACCACGTTTTGTAGTATATCAAAACAATACCTGAAACACATATATCATCTTCACATTTCCAGTTTATACGGTTGAGCTCATTTTGGTCGTGAACTTATCCCGAAAATATAGCCATATCAATTCTCATAGATGCGACCCGACATCACTCTCATATAGGTAACATTAATTAAAGATAGTCTGCTCTATCTTACTTTTTAAAAAGTTATTAATGTTTTTAAGAATACAATATTCATCCTTAATCGTCAACAGAAACACACTTTGACTTCGTAGGAACAGAACTGAAAATGTGTGTTATTTTCCTTTAAGTCTTCCTCAGCTAGTTTGCCTATTGAACCTATACCATGGGATCTCCAATGTGGTAAGGTTAGGTTTCCGCCAAGTGATGACTCATTGTGTTGGCTTGAGACCCATTCCCCCTCGAAAAATACGACTTGCTCTTTCGGTAGGACTTTAGTCAAAGGATCAGCCAGATTTTCCTTTGATCTAATATAATCCAAAGTTATCACCCCATTGGAAAGCAATTGTCGTATTGTGGCATGTCATCGTCTAATATGCCTTGATTTACCATTGTATATGTTATTTTTACCTCTATTTTAAGGCAGCCATACTATCACAATGGATACACAGAGCAGTTACCGGTTTCGGCCACAACTGAATATCTTCAACAAAATTTCTAATTAAGCCATTCAGTTTCTTCTACAGCTTTATCTAATGCGATAAATTCAGATTCCATTGTAGATCGTGCAATACATGTTTGCTTAGATGATCTCCACGACACGACACCACCACCAAGTGTAAATATGTAACCACTTGTGGATTTACTATTTGTACTTCCAGAAATCCAATTTGTACCCTTCTAAAACAAGAGGATATTTTGTAAAATGTAGACCATGCTTAATTATATACTTTAAGTATCGTAATACTCTAACTAAAGCATGCCAATGTTCACTATTCGGATTACATGAGTATCGACTTAATCGACTCTAAGGAGTAAGCCAAATCTGGTCTTGTACAATTTGAAATGTACATGAGGCTTCCAACAACTTGTGTATATTCCAATTGAGATACACTTTCACCATTATTCTTTGAAAGCTTACACATTGGATCAAACGATGTAACTGCCGGTCCATCATAATGTCCAAATTTCTTGAGGACTTTTTCCACATAATGAGATTGAGTGAGTGAATAACCATTGTTCTCTCGTTTAATTCTTATGCCAAGAATTAAATCAGCCAATCCCATGTCTTTCATTTCAAAATTATCACTCAGCATCTTCTTTGTGGCATTGATAATGTTGTTGCTTGTTCCCATTATCAACATATCATCCACATAGAGACATACAATAATAGTAGCACTTTTAGTTGTCTTAATGTAGACGCATTTGTCACATTCGTTTATGGTAAAACCATAAGATTTCATTGTATTATCGAACTTCTCATGCCATTGTTTTGGCGCTTGCTTAAGTCCATACAATGACTTCACAAGTTTACAAACTTTTTTTTCTTGACCTTTGACTATAAAACCTTCTGGTTGCTCCATATATATTTCTTCATCTAATTCACCATGTAAAAATGTTGTTTTAACATCCATTTGATGAATTTCTAGATCATATATGGATGCAACTGCTATTAGCAATCTTATAGAAGTAATTCTCTTGACCGGAGAATACGTATCAAAGAAATTAAGACCTTCCTTCTGACGAAATCCCTTTGTCACTAGCCTTGCTTTATAGTTTTCTATGGTTCCATCCGGTCTTAATTTCTTAGTGAAAATCTATCTATGCCCAATTGGTTTATTTCTAGTGGTAAATCAACCAATTCCCAAGTATTGTTATTCATAATGGATTCCACTTCCCTTTGAATTGCTTCCTTCCAATAAAGTGATTCTGAGGATTCGATCGCAGCTTTATATGTTTGTGGTTCATACTCACTTAAGTATGTCATAAAATCAGTACCAAAGCTTTTAGCGATTCTTACTCTTTTACTTTTCCTTGGTTCATTTTCTTCTTCTTGAATCTTTGAATTTAAATGTATCTTCATCACGTACTCTTTTAGTACTTATACATTTAGATTCTCTATAAGGAAATACATCTTCATAGAATTCAACTTCATTTGATTCAATAATTGTATTGACTCGTACTTCAGCATTATTAGATTTATGAACCAAAAATCTATAAGCTGCACTATTTTCCGATGGACCAATGTAGACACAATCCACCGTTTTTGGTCCTACAGTAGTTCTCTTTGGAAAAGGTATTTGAACCTTTGCTAGACAACCCCACACTTTTATATGTTTATATGAAGGAAGTTTACATTTCCATATTTCATATGGGGTTTTATCACATTTTCGAGTAGGAATCTTATTCAAAATTGAATCCGTAGTAAGAATTGCTTCACCCCATAAACTTTGTGGTGCACCAGCATTGTTTAACATAGAGTTCATCATTTCTTTAAGTGTTTGGTTTTTCCGTTCAGCGACTCCATTTTGCATTGGAGTATAAGGTGCTGTAGTTTGATGAATAATTCCATGTATAGAACAAAACTCTGAGAATTCATTTGATATGTATTCTCCACCACGATCTGATCTAAAAAAATTTATTTTCTTTTCTAATTGATTTTCTACTTCAGCTTTGAATTTTTTAAATATATTCAAAGCCTCGTCTTTAGTATAAATCAAGTAGATATAGCAAAACTGGACATTGATTGAAAATCACACAAATCACTATGTATCAACCCAAGTATCTCATTTGACTTTTCCACCGATTTGTAAGGATGCCTTGCATATTTTGATTCTATGCATACTTCACATTTTTGTTTATGAAAATCATTATGGTTGTATTTGGGTAATAAATTCAAGTTCATCATTCGGTATAACGAACGATAATTTACATGTCCCAATCTTGCATGCCATAAATCACTTGAGTCAAGCAAATAAACAAAAGCTGTATTATTATTATTAATGATAGGTACAACATTCAGTTTAAAAAGACCATCGCTTAGATAGCCTTTCTCCACATACATCCCACCTTTAGTGAGTACAAATTTATCAGACTCAAATACAAGTTTGAAACCTTTGTTGCTTGATATATCATGGATTTTACCCGTTTTTAGCTATGATATAAGTCGTTTTATCGAGTCTTTCTAGTGCTTTTTCTATCATTTTAGAGTCTTTTCAGGGTTTAGCACGTTTGGGACGAAATTGGAGATTTTGGAGACATTTGGAGCCTTTTTGGAGCAAACCGAAGAAAGTACCCGTTTTCAAGCCTGAGTATCGATCGACACATCCGGTATCGATCGATCCCACTCGTTTGAAGCCGTATCGATCGACACTCGCGGTGTCGATCGAACCACGCGGCGGAAGATATCGAGGGCGAAATTCCGCAAAAAGCCCATACTTTCCATTTCAAAGAGCCCGTCGTGTTTTTAGACCTATTTAAGCAAACTCTTAGTCTTTAGGTTAAGGAGACTTTACTTTGAACTTTGATTCTTGAGAGCTTTTGTGAGGGAGACGGATCCAAGACTTTGTTCATCATAGAGAAGATCCCGAACCCTTGTTTTTATTCTTTTGTTTAATTTCATGATTTATTCGGTTATGTTATTTGTTTCATCTATCATGTCGAGTAGTCTCATTTTAGGTTTAGGGATTTCTCATATGGATTTCTCGATTTATGATAATTGATTTGTTAGGGTTCAAAATCTGAATAGTTCTTCACCATAGGTTGTTCTCAAAGCTATTTCTAACTGATCACTTAGAATATAGAACTGATTCGATTAGGCACGACAGTGCATTGAGTAATCTGATAAAACCTAGGGTGAGCAATTGGATTATCTCGAGATTTGGTTTAATCGAATTGTGAACATATCAAACTTGAATTGATTGCTGGTTTCTGTGTAGGATTTGCAAAGAGATTTGGAATTTTAGACTTTGACTTAGTTAGTTTTGCGCGGTTGGTTAACTATACTTTCGTGTTTGAGTTCAAGAGCGGCAATGAATTGAACCTTAATTGATTAATTGTTGTTTATCATTGATTTCTGAGAATTTCCAGCTTAGTTTCCTTATATAAATCGTAAGTTTAATTGATCATGTTTTCATAAATTATTGTTTTCCTATCTGCATCTTTCATCTATGCGTGAGTTTTCTTGAGTTCTTGTGTTCGACCCTAACTTTACTGCAGCAACTGCTTTAGTATCATTATAGGGTATTAATTTGAGCATATCAAATTTGGCGCCGTTAGGGGACTCAAAATTCACCTTTAGAATTTTAGTTGTCGATTTTGTCAAGTTAGTAAATCGATATCGTCGATACTTTGGTGATCGATCGCACTGTCTATTTTAAATTTTGGTTACTTATCTTCTCGTTTTCTTTTGATTTTCAGGTGTATGCATCGTACCAGGAGAGAAGAACACACCACGATCAATCTCTCGACTGGCTAGCGAGCTTGAGCGCAGAATCGGACAAAGAAACTACAGTTGAGATGGATCTTCCACAAGGTTTGGTGCATGATGAGGAAGGTGAACAAATACCTCCTCCACAAGACCCCAAGCTGTTGCTGAGCGGACACTTGGCGATTACAACGACGGATCAATTATGCCAATCGTGCGGCGATCCGTATTCCAACTTTCGGAATGACTTTGAGCTGAAGCTTACTTCACTCTTGTTGGACAGCACCCTTCACGGTCTCTCTCATGACCATGGATCACATCGAGATTCGAACTTGGTCACGTATGAAGTACATGGAGTACCACATGAATACCTCTTTGTAAGCTCTTTCCATACTCTCTTGGTGGAGAGGCAGCTTCTGGCTGACACCTCCGGATCTCTCGCCACTTGGAGCGAGACCAACGCATTCTGAACAATTTCTATGGCGATGCGAGATCGGAGGACTCAGGAACAAGATCTCTCAATTTTCTCAGGTCCAGAAGCCTGAGGCTGCTTGGGTGCGATGATCTGAGGCTGTCCGCATCACGGTTTCAGTCAGAGTTAGCTCGGGATCTTTTACGGAGGGATTGATTGGCGGTATCGGATGGATTACGCGCAATGGGAACTTCAACACTAAGTTCGACCGATCTGTGAAGCTGATTGAGAACTTGGCGTCTGATAGCACAAGAATGCTGATTTCGGCGAAAAAGGCTCGTAGTGTTCTTGATGTTCGATTCTGAGGTTCAGGCGAAGCTGGACACGATGCACACCTCTTGTGGGAAAGACGAAGAAGGGTACATTTTGCTGAGGAAGTAGAGAACATTGAAGATGAGGCAGGATGTTAACTACATTGGTGGTTACGGTTTTAGGTCGCGATTTGGTTCAACAACGAACTTCAGCACAATCAGCAAGGTGGTTCTGAGTCGGAGGTAACCAATCTGGTTTTGACAAGATTTTACTACTTTCTGGTAATTCATCTTACCAGCATTCTCAGTGAGAGTAAGGCAGAGATCCTTTTGGAGCAGTGCTGGGGCAAGGATGACTGGAGAGTTTAATGGGAAGCTGGATAACTTGTATATCGACTGAATGGCAAATTGAGGCGTTGAATGCGCGAAGAAGCTCGAAACTCAGATTGCTCGGACAGCTCTGTGACAAGAGGGGTTTTACCAGGAAAATGAAGATCGAGCCCATCATGCCATAAGTCGAGAAGTGGTAAAGTGGTAGAATCAGGAGTTGGCGCTCGATAGCTGAAAATCCGTCGATCTTCTGGAAGCGGAGTGGGATGCTGAAAATCCCGGTATCGATCGATACTCCCCAGTATCGATCGATACGAGAGGCGACACCAGGAAAGCTGAACTGTCGAGGAAAGGGTTTGAGCCGAGTTGCCACTATCTATCACTCTAGCGCAAAGGAATGGGAAAATGCTAGATGCGAGGTTATGTTAGGCAATGGTAGTTGAGCTTCCTTTTGTTGATCTTATCAAGACTTCTCCGCATTCAGAAGGTGCGTGAAAGCGGATGGTATCCAGACTTCGTCTCAGGTGAAGGATATGCTTTCAGCCGAGTGCGATCTTTCTCACACGATCCAAGAAACTTCGGATCGAGGTAGTTTTGTGTTGGATTGCCTTGTTTTCACGAGGCGTTTTGCGCTCTCTTTGTGATATTGGATCAAGTGTGAATCTATGCCGCACTCCGTTGCTAAGAGAATGGGAATGAGTGATTACCAGCTACCGATTTCATTGGTCCTTGATCGTTGATGCGTCTACGGAGGGCTTCCGAAGATGTGCTGTCAGATTGGAAATTGCTTGATTCAATGATTTCGTCATGTTGAAGATGCGATCTAGCCTAAGGATCCTCTTATCCTAGGCAGACCATTCCTTCTTACTGCTGGTGCTCGATGACTGCGAATGGACAGATTACTCGAGCGTTGGTGATTTGGTAATGTCCTTCAGCATGGAGAAAATCATGAAACGACCCGACCATCGACGAGCCACTGTCGATACATTCGGTGACATTGCGAAGAGTATTTCTGAGAAACATCCGAGGATCCTTGGCGAGCAGTTCATCTTGAAGGGTCGAGTTTGGTTTGATGATGATGCTGCTGGTTATGTTAGAATCTCGGCAGTCGAGCCGGTATCGATCGATACCACGGGAGGTATCGATCGACACCACGTGTGCGTGGAAAGTTTAGGCGAAATTCTAAACAAGTCGTGTTTCGGGGATTGGAGTGAGGAAAAGGCACAAATTGAGCTCGAAACCACTTCGGCCGGCTGATGCGTTTTCATTGGCCTAATTCGACATATCTGTTATTGTCAATTCTTCTTTGAACGCACGGAGGTCACTTTCCTGAGCAAGGCTGCATGAAATCGCTCTCGGCTATTGATGATATTGCGGTATCTCCAGACTTGTGCACAGGATCACGGAAGATGAGTCAGAAGTCATCGATTGAATGTCGAGAGAGTTGAACCGAACACGAAAGAAGTTGTCGGGAAAGAAGTGATGAAACTGCTAGAAGTGGGATCATTTATGCAATCTCAGATAGTTCTTGGGTCAGTCAGTTCATGTTGTGCCTAAGAAAGGCGGTATCAGTGGTGAAAAATGAAAAAACGAGTTGATCCCGGACACACTTTCATAGTGGTATTGATTACGAAAGTTGAATCTTTGCTACGAAAGGATCATTTTCCTTTGCCTTTTATTGACCGATGTTGGAGCGCTTGGCACTTTCACTACTTTTTCTTGATGGGTATTCAGGCTTTTCAGATCCCCATTCACGGAAGAGATCGAGGAAGACAACTTTTTGTCCTATGGCACTTTCGCATACCGCGAGAATGCGTTTGGACTATGTAGCGCTCACGCTTTCGGAGATGCATGATTTCGATCTTCACTGATATGATCGAGGAGTTTATGGAGGTATTCATGGATGATTTCTCTGTTTATGGGTCTTCATTTAAGTTATGCGGATAACTTATGCAAGGTCCTTCGATGTGAAGAGACATCAGTTCTTAGCGGGAAAAGTGTCACTTCATGGTGCAAGCTGGGATTGTTTTGGGACATAAGGTTTCAGAGAAAGGGATTGAAGTTGATCGAGCCAAGGTTCAGTGATCTCGAGTTTGCAACCCCACGGTCGTTTGAGAGATCAAGTTTCTGGGTCATCTTTGGTTTCTGGGAGATTTATGAAGGATTTCTCAAAAATTGCTCGACCTCTTACTGCTGTTGTGTAAAGAGGTGCAATTTGACTTCACCCTCTTGTCATGCTGCTTTCAAGGCCATGTGTAGTGGCGCTTTGTTGACACCTCGGATTGGAACTTACCTTTTGAGGTCATGTGCGATGCAAGTGATTTTCTTTGTAGGTCTTGTCTTTGGGTCGGAGGAAAGAAAAGAAGCTGCATGTCATTTACTATGCCAGCCGAACATTGGATGATGCGCCTTGACTCTGATCTACCGAGAAAGAGCTCCACAGTTGTGTTCTTTTGAGAAATTTAGATCTTATTTGGTTGGAAGCAAAGTAGTGTTCACGATCATCTTTGCTCTTAGATACTGTTTAAGAACAAAGATCTCAAGCCTCGTCTACGTGTTGGGTACTTTTGCTTCAGGCTTGACATCGAGGTTAAGGACGAAAGGGATAGAGGTTGCAGATCACTTGTCGCGAATGAAGATAGATGGGGCGTGCCTATTGATGATTACTACGAGGAGCGCATCTTCATTTCTAGGAGGCGGGCTGATTTTGGGAAAAATTTACTTCGGCGATCGAGCATCGTCGATCCACGGTATCGATCGACTTCGGATCACACCATTTTGTCGACGGATGGCATCAGTTCTTATGCTATTCAGCTCTTTGTGACAACCGTTTCCAGGCCTTGGTATCTTGACATCGCCAACTTTCTAGCAACGAGCGAGCCGCATCACCTGACACCTTATGAGAGGAAAAAGTTTCTGCGAGAGTGCGGCGTTTCTTAGGATGAACCTTATGCACAAGCATTGCTCGATGGTCTTCTGAGAAGATGTTTGGCTGATCAGAGGTTCATTCTCTTCCACTGCCATGGTTACGAATATGCTGGACACTTGCTACGTTGAAAGTTTGGTTCTGGCGGGTTTTGGTGGCGCTATGTTCAGAGATGCTAATGCTTTTGTTGCTCAGTGTGATACTTGTCAGCGGAGAGGAAGATCGATGCGACATGAGATGCCACAAAACTTCATCCTTGAGGTCGAAGTGTTTGATTCTGGGGTATTGACTTCATGGGTCCTTTTCCATCGTCGCGAACAGGCATCTTGGTTGCTGTTGATTATGTCTCCAAGTGGGTGGAAGCAATTGCTAGTCCAACCATGATCATACGGTGGTTCTTAAGCTGTTTAAGACCATCATCTTCCAGCGTTTGGGATCCGAATCGTCATTGATGGCGGCGATCACTTCATCAACAAGGTTTGGCGGTTGTTGAAGAAATGCGAATTTCATCGTGTCGCACACCGTATCATCCTCAGCAATGGCGAGTTGAGGTTTCCAACAGGCGAGATCAGGAGATCTTGAAAAGGCGTGGTGCCAGCGGAAGGGCTGTCTAAGCTGAATGGCCTTATGGGCATACAGCTGCTTTTAAAACACTGGGGGCTACGCCATTTCACTTGCTGTATGGGAAAGCATGTCATCTCCTGTTGAACTTGAGCATAAAGGAATGCAGGCGACAGGCTACTCACTGACATCAAACTGCTCTGAGAGAGATTGATTGATTGAATGAGCTCGATGAGATCGGATATCACGCTATGAGAACTTCGAAGTTATCTGAAAAGAGCCAGGTCATCATGATAAGAAGATCCTTTCACGACAATTCGAACCAAGCGACCAGGTTCTTCTTTATAACTCGTTTGCACTTGTTTCTGGTAAACTTACGCTCGTTGGTCAGGTCCTTTCACTCGGAGTGCGACCACATGGTGCTATCGTCTGATTAATTCGTCGAGGCAATTTCGTGAATGGGCAAAGGGTTAAACACTATTGGCGGCAGATTCAGCGGACAAATCACCTCGGCTAATCCACCGTTGCTAACCGTCATTAAAGTCAGGCTCGTGACATTAAGCAAGCTTAGTGGGAGCGACCTGGTAGGTACATGCATCTAATTTTGTTTTGTTTGTTTTCTTTTGTGTGTGAATCAGAATTTGTCTATCGGTGTCGATCGATACCACATGGGTATCGTCGATACCATCGATCGTAGAGTAAGTTTTTATAAACCCCTAGGGCTGAAATCGCGACACACTTTGCCGTCGCTCGACAAAACAAATCACCTCTTTTTCATTTTCTCACGGTTTTGAGTGATTCTTTACTATTCCACTCGATTTTTCGCTGCGTTAACAATATCTATCCGTTGATCGATTACACAAGGTAACATCCGATTTTGCAATTTTCAATCCATGGAATCAATTTTTGGGTTTGAGATTTTGGCTCTTAAACTTGTTTTTAGGGTTGAATATTGGATACTCGGGTTGATCTGAATCGAACCTTGCCTTGCATGTATTTGTCATTAATTCTGACTTGTGTATCGATCGATTCGGATTGTTCTTAAAACGATCGATGGTATCGATCGATACCACAGTATCGATCGACACCGTCTTAACCTTGGCGAATTTTGGTGATTTTGACTCTCTATTATGTTTTTGTGTTGTTGGTACAGATGCCTCCCGAGAAAGAAGTCACGAAACGAAGGGGCGAGTTCTCTTCGAACATTGGTAATGGGCGTCGTTGAGATCTTGACGGATATGGCTGGCGTAGAGAAAGTGACAGCCATCTGAATGGCCGAGTTATCAGGTGGCGTATGATGAGTGAGAGATTCGCGTCGAGACCGGGTTAGAGCAGCTTCTGAGGCGCGACTTCATCGGCTCACCTGTGCGCACCCCGGCGGCCTCGGCGCCATCTTCGTCTCACCACCGTGCCCATCGTCATCGCCTCCTCTCTTCCGGACCTTCCACCACCACATCTAGGCCACCTTGGCTAAAGAAACGAAGGCCAAGATTAGCCTCTCACGAGCGTTCGAAGAGCAATGCAGCGCCTGCCGGCGTCCCATTTCGACACTTGGGGCACTACGACTCCATCTTCAATGCATGGCTGGGCGTTGAGATCAAGCCGACCAGATTTGCAGATCCACTTACCATGCGTCATCGGGTTTTGATGGGGAGTTCTGAGAGACTCTGAGAGATGATGCAGCATACTGCAGGTGGTATCCTTTACCAGATCTCGTCGCGAGTTCCTTGCCTCGCGTGTCTCTTACACGGAGAGGCCCACTTCTTGCAGCGAGAGTGCTTACTTTCATGATTCGCGGAGTGAGATACCGTCTTCCTTTCGGGATCTGCGCATCTACGGTTTAGTAGAGATTACTCTGCGAGCTGCCCACAGTTCTGGGCGTCCACGGCGCATTTCGGACACGGGCATATCACAGCAGCGGCGCGATGGATATCCGCCACCAGTCTTGCGATGCCTAGCTCGGATTACGAGCAACCTGTGCGATAGCGATGGAGCAACGATGCGATCGAGCTGATTGTGATACATGGCCATTGGAGACATTATTGATGATGAGGAGTATGAATGGCATGGATCTTGCGATTAACAGGTGCGTATTCGCACATCACACAGGTCGGGTGAAACCTTTCACTGGCGCGAAGTGGCGAACTTTAGAGCGCGCGATCGAAGTCGTGGGTAACCTTCTCCTCCCATTTTCTTCATTTTGGGATTGATGTTTGCTTCGATTGTCTCTCGAGCTGTGATGGATGAGTCGCATTTAGAGCATCTGCTGGCTTAAGCCGGGCGGCGTTAGGTATTCAGCACCTCTCGGGGGCTTCCTTGTCAGCGCAACGAATCAGCGGACAATGCAGATCAATCGCTGTTGTTCTCTGCTCGAGCGGTGACTTCGAGCACCAGCCACTCGCGCGGTTTGCCCTCCGGATCTCACCTGCTGCTGCTGCGAGCAGCGCCGACTCTCCTCTCCACTTTCCTGCTGGTACTTTTCTCACTGCCACCATGGACTGGACCCATTTCAGCGATGATGTTCAGTCTTGACGTCTAGCACCATTTCTCGATGCAGCTGCATGACTCGCCTCGCTGCCTCGTGCACCAACCGCTGCTGGACCATCACGCGATGGGCTGCTGCTGCTATGACTCGATTCAGCTACGGAGGATTAGTCATCTCTCGATTCACATGTTTTTTCTTTCCTTTTCCTTTGGTTTTGTTATGAGCGATGTCAGTTTCTCTTTTGTTATGACTAAGTGGTTTAATGGTTATGATCTTTTGTTGTCTCTAACTTCGTGTTTGAATGGTATCTCAGTTTCTAACTTGGATCATCCGGTCAGCTCGTTCAGTTAGAGAAAGAGGTTTTTCATCTCGATTTTACTTTGGTATCGATCGATACCAACAGGTGTCGATCGATACCGTCATGTAACACCTCTGTTCTTCATCTTACCATTTTCTCCATTTATTTTCTTTCACCTTCTCAAGCTTGATATACAGGGGACGGTGTTGTTTAAGTCTGGGGAGGTAGTTCTTGACGTTGTGTTTCATTTTGAAAAAAAAAAAAAAAAAATGATTTTAGTGTCAAAACAACTTAGAGATTCTTCTCGGTTTTGATGTGCTGGTTTTCTTTTGAGTGTCTATTATTCAGGATCAATATCAGTTCGAATGAAAAAAATCGGTAAACCCGAGAAATGGATTATGCTCAACAAGTTTTCATCACAAGTTTTAGCCAAATTTTGCACTTAAATGATAAGGTAAATGTCCAGAAGAGCTTGATTCATCATTCATTACCTAGCTAAGGAACTATTGCGTATGAAAGAAATGGTAGATCTCCCCGTGATAAGTCTGGATACATTGAGAGGGTAAGAAGAGTCGGTGGCTATCAACTCGCGTCTCGAACCTTGATTTGTATATGCGTTAAAAGAATCAATAAGAACTGGATACATTGAGAGGGTAAACAGGAATCGGTAGCTTATCAATACTCGCGTCTCGAACCTTGATTTGTATATGCGTTAAAAAAAAAAAAAAAAAAAAAATCATAGGCTGGTTGTGAAATAAGTGCAGGGGAGTTAAATACCAAGAAAAGTTGAATGAATTGTTCTAGCTATGGTGTATGACCAAAGAATCTAGAAAGTTATGGACATTGATTTTAGCGATGGCTGGCGATGATAAGCTTGGATGAACAACTTAGCGGGGTCATGGTGAAATGCGTGGAGAATTCCGATGGAGAAGTACATGGAGGTTAGATCTGAAGGCGATCGAGCGCAGTGGGCGGAAGAGGGATCATTACGCGATTTCGGTACGTCGGGATCTCTGGTTTTTCAGCCTCTTTCTCTTTAGTTTTGTTTTCTTGAGGGCAAGCAAAGGCTCTGGGGAGTTGATATATCATGGATTTTACCGTTTTTAGCCATGATATAAGTGTTTTCGAGTCTTTCTAGTCTTTTTATCATTTTAGAGTCTTTTCAGGTTTTAGCACGTTTGGACGAAATTGGAGATTTTGGAGACATTTGGAGCCTTTTGGAGCAGCAGAAGAAAGTACCCGTTTTGAAGCGAGTATCGATCGACACCATGGTATCGATCGATCCGATTTGATGAGTGTCGATCGACACCATCGGTATCGCGATCGAAAGCAACGGCAGCGGAGATAGATATCGGGCGAATTCGCCGAAAAAGATACTTTCCATTTCAAAGAGCCCATCGTGTTTTTGACTATTTAAGCAAACTCTTGTCTTTAGGTTGGAGAGACTTTACTTTGAACTTGATTCTTGAGAACTTTTGTGAGGAGACGGATCCAAGACTTTGTTCATCATAGAAGATCCAGAACCCTTGTTTTTTTCTTTTGTTTAATTTCATGATTTATTCGTTATGTTATTTGTTTATCATCATGTCGAGTAGTCTCATTTTAGGTTTAGGGTTTCTCATATGGATTTCTCGATTTATGATAATTGATTTGTTAGGGTTCAAAATCTGAATAGTTCTTCATAGGTTGTTCTCAAAAATTTCTGATCACTTAGAATATAGAACTGATGTCGATTAGGCGCGGCTGCATTGAATAATCTGATAAAACTAGGGTGAGCAATTGGATTATCTGCAAAGATTTGGTTTAATCGAATTGTGAACATATCAAACTTGAATTGATTGCTGGTTTCTGTGTAGGATTTGCGAGATTTGGAATTTTAGACTTTAGACTTAGTTAGTTTTGACGACGGTTGGTTAACTATCTTTCGTGTTTGAGTTCGAAGCAGTGACATTGAATTGAACCTTAATTGATTAATTGTTGTTTATCATTGATTTCTGAGAATTTCCACAGCTAGTTTCCTTCCATATAATCGACTAAGTTTAATTGATCATGTTTTTCATGTTTATTGTTTGCTTAGATCTGCATCTTTCATCATTGTGAGTTTTCTTGAGTTCTTGTGTTCGACCCTAACTTTCTGCAGCCTGCTTTAGTATCATTATAGGGTATTAATTTGAGCATATCATTGCTCGAAAGAGAACCAGATAAGATTGCTACGTCTGAGGCACATAAAGCACATTTGTAAGTCTGAGTTCCTTTCAGGAAGTGAGTGTCGACCACTTTGCCTTTCCCTTCAATTGTTGCAGTACTTGCATTTCCCATGAAAAGCTTTTCACCAGAACCACACATATGCATGCGAACATATTTTTTGTCGGAACATACATGTTTCGTTTCACGTGTCGACCACGATAAAGCAGGTTGGTCGACATATTTATCTCGGAACCTGACAGCGACAAAATTATTTTCAATTAAGTTTGGCATCTTTAAGCGTATCCTTCCTTTTTTTCACGACAATCTTTTGCCACATGCCCAAAGNNCAAACTCCACACATAGAACTCGAAGGAGCACAAAGCTGATTAATCTCCTTCAAAGGTGGAACAAGATTCAAGGGAAGACCGCCGCCGCACTCAAGGGTAATGGACCTGAAAGACCAAGTGAAGGACGAAGGACCAGCTCAAGGACTTCACGCTAAAGTTCAAATCCCTACACCCAAGAAAACCATCGCATTCGAGAATTTCGACGGGAGCCGGGTCAAGCTTCGAGGAACCAAGACATCATGCACCCGAGATGGAACCACCAAGAGCCTCCTCCTTCGAGCCAAGGCAGCCAAGGCAGCTTCAACACGCGAGGAAGAGACGCCAAGCAGGAGGAGCATCTGCCACGCGACGGCCGAGCCAGAGCAGACACTTCGAGCATCTGCCTAGCTCTCGACCACTACCAGGTCGAGTCGACATACTCACCATAATCACCAAGGTACCCGCATGACCCTTTCTATATATATTAGATGCATCGCTTTTATTGTTTTCTGTTACCTTTCTTTCCAAATTTTTATTACAGGGACCTGTAATTTAAGTTGGGGAAGTGTTCCAGATTATGTGTTTTCTGTTCTTATTTTGATTTGTGCATCCTGAGTCTGCATGCATCTATGGCATAGAAAAAAACAAAAAATCAAAATTTTCGAAAATCTTTAAAAACAGAGTGTTCATTTAACAGATTTACATTTTGGATCGAGTCTGATGTTTCATATAGACTGTTGCATATGCATGGGATGATGATGATTTAAAACCTTGTAAATTTGTTGATTCAACTGCATGACTTCAATGCCCTCGCTTTCTAGTTGTTCAATGCATCATGTTGAGTTTGAAGTAAGACCGAACCATGTTCGAATGCACAACTAGATCGAAGTCAGCATGCTGCGACTTTCTGTCATTCCCCATCTATTTGAACCTGAATTTGACTTATAATTATCATGTCTAGGCATAGAATTTGAACTCGTGGATACCATATATACATACTGGATTCTCTTTCATCTGTTTATACCACTTTGCTAATCCAAGTATGATTCTCATTGTTAGATCAGTTTTACTCACGCCTACCCAAGCCTTCTTTCAAGCCATGCTATTACTTTAGTGTGTGAGGTCTATTTCTGAATGATCTTGGTAGAAAGTGTTAGGTTTGACAAGGATAGTAATCTCATGTAGTTCTAGTTACAATTTTCGAATCGATAGACTAGGATCTCTGATTGGATATCGGTGGGTTCTGGAATGAAAAGAATGAGAAAACTGAAAGAAAAGAAAAGGGTAAGAGTTCTTGAGGGAAATGATCTGAATGTTTGAGTATCTAGTAAAGGATTAGGGGATGTGCATAGCAAAAGAAAAAGAAAAGGCAGAAAGCTCAAAAGTCTGAAAAACACAAAAACGCCTAAGCTAAGTTAAGAAAAGAACCCCAATCCGCTAGATGTATATGTGTATAACCCCTCCTAGAACCAAAAACAAAAAGAAAAGATGAAACTGATCTAGATATCAAAAAGAAAAAGCCTAAGGGTGAAGGGTAGAATTAAGATGAATGTCTGGTTTTGACAGGGATAACACAGTAGGACAGGTAGATGGGAGTCTTCTTGTATGCATAGGTTGGTTCTTACCTTTAGCATTCATTTACTAAAGCTCATTCCGCTTCATTGAGAGACCCTTGCTCAAACGTCAACTACCATGAATTTTTGTCTCGACCTTACCTAGCCAAATGAGTTCATCAATATTTAGCTTGATTCATGGTTTCGTTCTAATGAATGTTAAGGGAATGATAGAAATGAATGCATGACTAGGTTGAGGTTTGATTGAACTTGTGCTGCGAAGAGTATGGCTAACGCTTTTAAGTAGAGCCTCAAACTTTGCATTCTGAATTAGTAACGACATTGAGGTCATCCGTTATTATCTGCAAGTTTTGGTTATGAGTCTCCACTTTCAACCCTCTTCTCCATTCTCATTCCTTTGTTTGCTTGAGGGCAAGCAAAGACTAAGTTTGGGGAGTTGATATGTTTGCATTTTGCATCGTTTTTTGCATAAATCATACGTTTGACGTGTTATTCACCCCGCTCTTGTTATTTATTCCGAGTTTTGCATACTTAGAGTGTTTTGCATTAGGTCCGCATACATCCTATATTTGGCTTGTTATAGGTACTTTCGGGTGATTTTGGAGAAGTTAGAGAAGCTGTCTGGGCTGATCGAGTCCATACAGAGAGTTGGATCGAGTCCGTGCTGAGAGAAGCGTCTGGGCATGCTGATCGAGTCCGCAGGATACCCATGCAGACGTGATCGAGTCCGAGGAGATGGAGCAGAGCTCCTCGAGCACCCATGCTCGAGCGTATGATCAAGCAGAGACAAAAGGTGGCGCCTTGAAGTTTCAGAACCCAGCTCGAGCCCCGCAATCGAGTGGACTACTCAAGCTCATCTCAAAAATGCAGTCTTGATTTCGCTCTGTTGAGCACAGACTCGACCAAGACTTAGCCGAGCTGGACCTTATCCTGCACATTTTTACTATTTTCATGCATGACGCTTTAGGTTTTTAAGACTTAGTATAAATACCTAATGTTGGGTGAAGACTAAGATCACGTTTTATCTCTAATATTTCAAGTTTTTCCTTGTGTTCTCTCTGTTCTTAGTTTCCAGAACTTGTAATTTGATTTCTACTTGTTATTTTGAGTTTGTTCCTTCGTTCTATCATTATCTCTATCTATTTCTATCATCTATGCAAGTTTTTATGATTTCGGTTCGTGTTCTTGATGTTCTTCATGAGTTTTGAGTATAGGGTTCTTGAGGATGGATAGATTAGGTGTAGAATCTTGGTCTTTCGTGGTGGAAGTGTATCGCTTGATTTCTCTTCTAAATCGTTGTTCTTAATGCTTTCTTTCTGATCAATTGGAATTAGAACTTAGGTGTTTTTCCACCCAGGTGTTTGATAAAATGCGAATGAACTGATGTTAGAGATTTGCATACCTAGCCTAAGGGATTAGTTGTCAGGGTGTTTATCGACAATATTGAACTGA
Source organism: Boechera stricta (assembly GCA_018361395.1). Classification (NCBI taxonomy): domain Eukaryota; kingdom Viridiplantae; phylum Streptophyta; class Magnoliopsida; order Brassicales; family Brassicaceae; genus Boechera; species Boechera stricta. Next base: position 8,064,912 of record CM031541.1, read on the forward strand.
TTCGTATTGCCTGCTAGGGTAGATTTCGCCAAGGATTGGGTCTGAACTCTAGTTTGAGGTTACTTACCACGGAGTGGACTTAACTGGTTTTGATGTTTGATGTCTAGGGAATAGCTTGATTGAGTTTTGTTAAACCACTTGAATAGCAAGAGGACACACGAGTCGATTACCCCCATCCTTAGAACTTCTCTTGCACGTTGAATTTGCTGCTAGTCCTATACGCTCTTTACCCCATATGTTATTTCTGTTATTGCTTTTTTGCTAGTTCTTGTTAGTCCTATACGGTATCTGCTTTTAGTGTCCATTCTCAGTTTTTGTCAGGTTGTTAGACCCCAATACGCTATTTGTTGCTTGACTTGAATGGCTTCGATCTCATCCTTTTGGTTAATATCTTCACCCTTATGGATTGACACCTTACTACTACAACGAAAACTTGGTCTAGTAAGAAATTGACTTATATCACCTCATCTCTTTCTTGAGCAGCCCGCACTCTACTCAAAATATCCGCTTGGTTAACAGGTTCTAACCCCAGCGGTTCTGTCTCATCAGAAACAACACACAAGTGTAAGGTGTTGATCATACTCACCAAGCTCTCAGCATCTTTCTCTGTATCCGAAGCCACACACTTCCGGCTCAAAGCATCCGCGACGAGATTAGCTTTACCGGGGTGGTAAGCTATATCTAAATCATAATCCGCCATGAGCTTCATCCACCTCTTTTGTCTCAAATTCAACTCAGGCTGAGTGAAGACATATTTGAGACTCTTATGATCCGTAAACACTTGGATCTTACCACCATATAGATATGATCTCCATATCTTAAGAGCGACTACCACTGCAGCCATCTCCAAATCATGAGTAGGAAAATTGCCTTCATGCTTCCTCAACTGCCTCGAAGCATAAGCAATCACCTTCCCATGCTGCATCAATACACATCCAAATCCCAACCTTGAAGCATCCGTATAAATCACATACGACATCTTAGGATTAGGTAACGCCAACACCGGTGCAGTAGTCAATAACTCCTTGAGTCTCAAGAAACTCTCCTCACACCTTTGAGACAACACAAAAGGAACATACTTCCCCGTCAACTTTGTCATAGGTTAAGCGATACTCGCAAAACCGTTGACAAACCCAGCTAATCTAAGGAAGCTTCTTATCTCCGTCGCATTCTCGGGTCTAGGCCAATCTCTGATAGCCTTAATCTTTTCCGGGTCAACCAAAATTCCACTCTCAAAAACCACATGATCCAAAAATCCAATCTCCCTTTGACAAAAGCTACACTTACTCAACTTGGCAAATAACTTCTGTTCTCATAGCTTCCCCAACACCTTTCTCAAATGAGTCTGATGCTCTTCAGAAATTTTCGAATACACCAATATATCATCGATGAAGATGATGACAAACTCATCCAAGTATTCCCGAAATACATCATTCATTAGTCTCATAAATGTCGCTGGTGCATTCGTCAATCCAAGTGGCATGACTACAAACTCATAATGCTCATATCTCGTTCTGAAGGCCGTCTTCTGAATGTCCGACTCAATAATGGGAATCTGATGGTATCTAGAAGCTAAGTCAATCTTCGAGAACGAAGTAGCACCTCTCAATTGATCCAACAACTCATCAATCCTCAGAAGAGGGTACTTGTTCTTGATCGTCACCCAATTTAAACCTCGATAATCTATACATAACCGGAAACTCCCATCTTTCTTCTTCACAAATAAAACTGGTGCTCCCCATGGTGAACTACTCGGTCTTATAAATCCCTTGTCAAGTAACTCCTTCAACTGATTCTTAAGCTCCGCCATTTCCGCGGGAGCCATCTGATATGGAGCTTTAGATATGAAAGTCGTTCCCAGTTCCAACTCAATCGTGAATGGATCGGACCTCGCCGGTGGTAACCCCTTTAAAGGTTGAAACACATCCTCAAACTCTCTTACCACCAGAATGTTGTGAAGCGTCAACTCTCCAACTTCTTCGGGTATCGAAATAGTTGCAATATATGTTTCACATCATTTCTCAATCATCTTCTCAGCTTGAATAACCAAGATCACCAAACATTCCGAAGTGGGTCTCACACGTTGATAAACCACTTTCCCGAGATCCGTCTCAAACTCCACCCGTCCTCTATGACAATCCAAATGGGCCTTATACTTCCCAAGCTAGTCCATGCCCAAAATAATGTCATAGAGTTCCACCGGCCACACAATTAAGTCCGCCGGTCTAACTTTTCCAGCTATATGAATGTCCACATCCTTCACCAAACTACGGGTTTCAAAAACTTGTCCACCCACCACTTTCACCATTCTCAAATGCTCACTAGGCTCCTCTCGGAACCCTCCTTCTTTAACTAATTTTGTAGTAATAAAATAATACGATGCTCCGGAATTAAACAACACGTGAGACTTAACCCCTCCCACGTTCAAGGTCCCTACACATAATCTATATACTAAGACTTCCAAACAACAACAACACATCAAAAGATTCACAAACACATCAAAATAATGCAATAGGTGAGAATTCTAACCAGTGATCGGCTTGGAGTTGCTCCCTTCTCCAGACTTGATGCTTAAGGAGTAGGCTCGGGGAGTCACCGCCGTCCGCTTAGATAGTGGAGCTTCTGACCTTCCTCCACCTTGCTGCAACTTGGGACATGAAGTTTTGATATTTCCCACTTCCTTAAAATGGTAGCAAGTCCTCATATCTTTGTTAGGGCAATTAGCAACCCGATAATCCATGCCTCCACACTTAAAGCATCCGGATTGCACGCTTGTAGCACTCTTAGAAGTGCCTTCCCACTTCCTCTTTTGCCCTTTCCGGAACTTGTTTACTTTTCCCGAACCCGAACTGAAGGACTTCTTAGCTTGAGCTTCCGAGCTAGCTACCTCAGCCTCCTCCTTTAAGCCATCCTCAATCATGGCCGCTCTCTCCACTAACTCGGCCACCGATGCATAAGTTATCACAATGCACCTATTCTTCAACTCCAAGCGCATACCACGTAGAAACCTTCTCACTTGAGCTTGCTTGTCCTCAAGACCCCTTCCCGCAAATCTTCGGAGTTGGTTAAACTCCGTCTCATATTCTCGAATCATCTTAGTTCCTTGATATAAGTCTAGGAACTCTCCTTCAAGTCTATCCATAACCTCTTGCGGGAAGCATTTGAGATTAAACTCTTCACAAAATCCTCCCCAAGTATCTATACCATTAACCCTTCTAGCTAATACACTTATCCACCACATGTGTGCATCTCCCTCTAAGTAATGCACCGCAACATCAATCTTATATTCCTCAGGACATCTCAGCAAAAGAAAATTTCTCTCCAACCTCAACCTCCAGTCATTCGCTTCAACCGGCTTTGCACCTCCAGAAAAGAATTTAGTGCCAAGCCTCTGCATATGATCCATCACCGTGAGAAAAAMATTTAGTCCYGCAGCCGTAACCTCTTCCCTAGCCTTGGGATTCACCATTCTTGGTGGCTCATCTACTCTASGTGGCACTACAAGAGCTGGAGCTAGTATCTCCCTTGGTAACCTTTCCAAGGCTGAGTCAATAGACCTAACATCTGCCCAATCTGGTTCGGACCCGCCTGTTGCTGAGCCTCAACTCGTGGTTCAACCCCAACCGCTTGAGCCACATCACTAGCAGCTCAAACATCCCCACCACCAACAACATTATCAACCCCGGCTTGATCCTTACCAACGGGGTTCACATTCTCCACACTCTCAGCTGCTCTTTGACTCGCTCTTGTGCATCTCGCCATCTACACAAGCAACAAATACTCAACTTCCCAAAACTTAGCAAAATAAAAATATGAAAGAAGTCTTACCGTGGAACCTTTCTCTTGACAGAAGAGGATGATTCAATCCAATCTAACAATCAAATAACAATAGGCATCAACAACATTCAATCACAGAGCAAGCAAGAAACCACACAAATCCTAGAACCACTTCTGCTCTGATACAAAAAATGTGAAACCCCATCCCGAGAGCGAAAACAAAAGTGCGCAGAAAACGATAAAAACTCAGGATTTTAAAATTTTTTGATTTAAATCGTTCCAAACGTTCTTTACTTAGACCTCAAACAACTATACAACCAAGTAATCTTATATTTTAAAGGCTCAACCATCAGAACTAGGATCGATCGATCCCACCCATGGATCGATTGGCCTACCCTCAGGATCGATCGATCTTGATCCCTAAAAAAACTTCCGAAAGAAAATGATCCTTACGGATCGATCGATCCCCCGTAGGATCGATCGATTTTGACACCTTAAAATTTTCCCGACCAAAATTGACCCCTAAGGATCGATCGATCTGCCCCTTGATCAATCGATCTCGACCCCTCTAAAAATCTCGGCAACTAAACCGACCTACTGGATCAATCGATCCTCCTTGTCCTGCAACTTGTCGACATAAAAAATAAGCTCCCCTTGGAAGCAAATAACACACAACAACTTAACCATTCAAACAACCATAAAACATCACTAAGATGCACATCACAAGGGTGTTAACAAGTCCCAAAACATTAGCAACAAAAGGCCAAGTGAACATACACAACAACAGTCACAAAAGATCCCAATTACATCATCGTCTCCTTCCACCTTGGCTCCACGAGCTCCAAGCTTAAGACTTCTCCTTACCGAGACTAATATGCAATGCAAAACAATCAAGCTATATTATGATAGAGCTCCATCACAACACAACACATACAACTTGGACAAACCATAAATCACAACCATATGGACAAGCCGTATATCACACATCAATCACAAAAATTCTAATGATCATATGTTCGCTACGGTCACGTACTCACCTCGGTTTAACGGTTGAAAACGAAGAACTATCACTAATAACTCTTGATGACTTTGAAAAAGTTTTTTGAACTTGAATCCCCAAAAACCCCAATTCGGATTCCTTCTTCTCAAAAACAGAGCTTTACTAGACCGGGCATAACTCTTGTTCTAGCAAATATTTGAGCAATCCCCTTGGTAAATTTCAAGATAAGGCTCTCAAAAATCTAACTACCAAATTTCAGTTCATCCCAACAAGATTTGAGTGCCCAAACACTCACTCAAATCAAATCCATCGCAATTTACCCTAAACAGCGCAGTTTTGGGAGAAAAATCATAATTCCTAAACTATTCAATGAAATCGACGAAATTTAGTAGATAGATATACAAGAGATTGATGAGCTTACACAACCATTTTCAGCTCAATCCGAGTCTGTTAAGCCCTTCGATCGTCCCTCTGAATACAGCTCCAAAACTCTGTTTTCTCAAGGTTTTTCTCCTCCTCTTCTCCTTGTTTCTCCTTTTTCTTCTCAAGGTCTCTTCTTCTCTCTCACTCTCTCTCTCTTCTCTATCTAGCTCAAGAACAAATTATTTCCAATTGAGATAAGGATGGAGAAGGAGAAGCTTATAGAAGTGTGTAGAGAGGATGAGATATTTTGTTGGTTTAATTAAATTAAACCAATCCTTAATTACTAAAAAATTTCTCAATTAAACCAAGTCTTATGGTTTACTTAATACTCCCTTTCGGTTTAGTAATTCCTTCAAACATCCCGCAATATTCGATACATCTTATTATCCCGGAACACACCTCATCCAACTCCCGTCAATTACCGCTTCTCGGTTTAATCCCTAAAAACCAATTAACCCGAAATTGATTCCGAAACGATCAATTCTTCGAATAATCCTCCCAATCACAATCCGTAGGGCTATTAACCGAGCTCTACATCGTTCCCACTTGGTTCCTCGACAACCTCAGGATCTAATACCGGAAGATCCTCATGTGGTCATAAAACGACTAAACTCATCGGAATCCAATACCATAGGATCCGAACAAGCTAAGTCAACCAAGATCCAATACCATAGGATCCTCATGAACTAAGTCTCGAGAGATCCAACACCACAAGATCTCACTTGGTTTACCCTTGGTCAACCTTAGAATCTTGTACCACAAGATTCATTCGGTTACCAATCTATTATGATTAAATATCACATAATCCAAATCGGTAAACCACCCCGTTAGGATTAAACTTCATTTTGGTGGTTTTGAACATTTCATGAACTCATTTTTCTCCTTCTCGATTCTTATGAGTTATCAATTTTTTCGATGGAAGGTCACGAAATTTCGAAACACAATGTCATAATAAAGTTTGATATATTGAAACTTACACAACTTATGAGCATATTTATTCCTTAATTCACTTTGGCGGTTTTGAATATTTCATTAACTCATTTTCCGCATTCTCGTTTCTTATGAGTTATCGCTTTTTTCACTAGAAGACCATGAAAGCTCGAAATGCAAAACCATAATAAAGTTTGATATATTGAAACTTACACCACTTATGAGAACATTTATCCACTTAATTAATTTTGGTGGTTTTGAATATTTCATGAACTCATTTCCCTCMTTCTCGTTTCTTATGAGTTATCGCTTTTTTCAATAGAAAGCCACGAAATCTCGAAACGCAATACTATAATAAATTTTGATATAATGAAACTTACACCACTTATGATAACATTTATACCCTTAATTCATTTTGGTGGTTTTGAATATTTCATGAACTCATTTTCCACCTTCTCGTTTCTTATGACTTATCGCTTTTTTSAATGGAAGGACACGAAATCTCGAAACGCAATGTCATAATAAAGTTTGATATATTGAAACTTACACCACTTCTGAGAACATTTATCCTCTTAATTCATTTTGGTGGTTTTGAATATTTCATGAACTCATTTCCCTTCTTCTCGTTTCTTATGAATTATCGCTTTTTTGAATGGAAGGCCACGAAATCTCAAAACGCAATACCATAATAAATTTTGATATATTGAAACTTACACCACTTATGAGAATAATTATCCCCTTAATTTATTTTGGTGGTTTTGAATATTTTTATGAATTCATTTCCCTCTTTATCGTTTCTTATAAGTTATCGCTTTTTTCAATGGAAGGTCACGAAATCTCGAAACGCAATATCATAATGAAATTTGATATATAKAAATTTACACCACTTATGAGAACATTTAACCCCTTAATTCACTTTGGTGGTTTTCAACATTTCATAAACATATTTCCCTTGTTCTCGTTTCTTATTAGTTACTCGTTTTTTCGATGGAAGGTCACGAAATCTCGAAACGCAATRYCATAATAAAGTTTGATATATTGAAACTTATACCACTTATGTACACATTTATCTCCTTAATTTACTTTGGTGGTTTTGACCATTTCATGAACTCATTTCCCTCCTCGATTCCTATGAGTTACCTCTTTTTTCAATGGACGGTCACGAAAACTTGAAACACAATGTAATAATGATTGATATATTGCAACTTACACCACTTATGAGTACATTTATCCCCATAATTCTCTTTGGCAGTTTAGAACATTTCATGAACACATTTTTTCTCCTTCTCGATTCTTATGAGTTATCAATTTTTTCGATGGAAGGTCGCGAAATCTCGAAACAAAATGTCATAATAAAGTCGATATATTGAAACTTACACCACTTATATACACATTTATCCCCTTAATTCACTTTAGCGGTTTAGAACATTTCATGAACTCATTTTTCTCTTTCTCGATTCTTATGAGTTATCAATTTTTTTGATGGAAGGTCAAGAAATTTCGAAACGCAATGTCATAATAAAGCTTGATATATTGAAACTTACACCACTTAAGAGCACATTTATCACGTTAATTCACTTTGATGGTTTTGAACATATTATGAACTCATTTCCCTCCTCATTTCTTATGAGAGTTATTGCTTTTTTTAGTGGAAGGTCACAAAATCTCGAAACGTCATATCATAATAAAGTTTGATATATTGAAACTTACACCGCTTATGAGCATATTTATCCCCTTAATTCACTTTGGTGGTTTTGAACATTTCATGAACTCATCTCCCTCCTTCTCGTTTCTTATGAGTTATTGGTTTTTTTGATAGAAAGTGACGAAATCTCAAAACGCAATGTCATAATAAAGTTTGATATATTGAAACTTACACCACTTATGAGCATATTTATCCTCCTAATTTAATTTTGTGGTTTTGAAAATTTCATGAACTCATTTCCCTCCTCGATTCCTATGAGTTACCGCTTTTTTCAATGGAAGGTCACGAAAACTCGAAACGCAATGTCATAATAAACTTTGATATATTGAAACTTACACCACTTATGAGCAAATTTAACCCCTTAATTCACTTTGGTGGTTTTGAACATTTCATCAGCATATTTCTCTCGTTCTCATTTCAAGGTCACGAAATCTCGAAACGCAATGTCATGATAAAGTTTTATATGTTGAAACTTACACCACTTACGAGCACATTTATCCCATTAATTCACTTTCGTGGTTTTGAACACTTCATGAACTCATTCTCCTTCTTCTCGATTCCTATTAGTTATCGGTATTTATGAGAACATTGATGCCATTTATGAGAACATTGATCCCCTTTATTCATTTTGGTGGTTTTGAACATATCATGAACTCATTTCCCTTCTTCTCGTTTCTTATGAGTGATCGCTTTTTTCAATAGAAGGCCACGAAATCTCGAAACGCAATACTGTAATAAATTATGATATATTGAAATTTACACCACTTATGAGAACATTTATCCCCTTAATTCATTTTGGTGGTTTTGAATATTTTATGAACTTATTTCCCTCTTTATAGTTTCTTATAAGTTATCGCTTTTTTCAATGGAAGGTCACGAAATCTCGAAACGCAATATCATAATGAAATTTGATATATTGAAACTTACACTACCTATGAGCACATTTAACCCCTTAATTCACTTTTGTGGTTTTCAACATTTCATAAACATATTTCCCTTGTTCTTGTTACTTATTAGTTATTCCTTTTTTCGATGGAAGATCACGAAATCTCGAAACGCAATGTCATAATAAAGTTTGATATATTGAAACTTACACCACTTATGTACACATTTATCCCCTTAATGCACATTCGTGGTTTTGAACATTTCATTAACTCATTTCCCTCCTCGATTCCTATGAGTTATCATTTTTTTAAATGGAGGGGCACGAAATCTCGAAACGCAATGTCATAATAAAGTTTGAAATATTGAAACTTACACCACTTATGAGAACATTTATCGACTTAATTCATTTTGGCGGTTTTGAACATTTCATGAATTCATTTCCCTCCATCTCGTTTCTTATGAGTTATCGCTTTTTTCAATGGAAGGACACGAAATCTCGAAACGCAATATCATAATGAAATTTGATATATTGAAACATACACCACTTATGAACACATTTAACCCCTTAATTCACTTTGGTGGTTTTCAAGATTTCATAAACATATTTCCCTTGTTCTCGTTTCTTATTAGTTACTCGTTTTTTCGATGGAAAGTCACGAAATCTCGAAACTCAATACCATAATAAAGTTTGATATATTGAAACTTATACCACTTATGTACACATTTATCTCCTTAATTTACTTTGGTGGTTTTGACCATTTCATGAACTCATTTCCCTCCTCGATTCCTATGAGTTACCTCTTTTTTCAATTTACGGTCACGAAAACTTGAAACACAATGTAATAATGATTGATATATTGCAACTTACACCACTTATGAGTACATTTATCCCCATAATTCTCTTTGGCAGTTTAGAACATTTCATGAACACATTTTTTCTCCTTCTCGATTCTTATGAGTTATCAATTTTTTCGATGGAAGGTCACGAAATTTCGAAACACAATGTCATAATAAAGTTTGATATATTGAAACTTACACAACTTATGAGCATATTTATTCCTTAATTCACTTTGGCGGTTTTGAATATTTCATTAACTCATTTTCCGCATTCTCGTTTCTTATGAGTTATCGCTTTTTTCACTAGAAGACCATGAAATCTCGAAACGCAAAACCATAATAAAGTTTGATATATTGAAACTTACACCACTTATGAGAACATTTATCCACTTAATTAATTTTGGTGGTTTTGAATATTTCATGAACTCATTTCCCTCATTCTCGTTTCTTATGAGTTATCGCTTTTTTCAATAGAAAGCCACGAAATCTCGAAACGCAATACTATAATAAATTTTGATATAATGAAACTTACACCACTTATGATAACATTTATACCCTTAATTCATTTTGGTGGTTTTGAATATTTCATGAACTCATTTTCCACCTTCTCGTTTCTTATGACTTATCGCTTTTTTSAATGGAAGGACACGAAATCTCGAAACGCAATGTCATAATAAAGTTTGATATATTGAAACTTACACCACTTATGTACATATTTATCCCTTTAATGCAATTTCGTGGTTTTGAACATTTCATGAACTCTTTTCCCTCCTTCTCTATTCCTTTGAGTTATCGCTTTTTTCTATGGAAGGGCACAAAATCTCGAAACGCAATGTCATAATAAAGTTTGAAATATTGAAACTTACACCACTTATGAGAACATTTATCCACTTAATTCATTTTGGTAGTTTTGAACATTTCATGAACTCATTTTCCTCCATCTCGTTTCTTATGAGTTATCGCTTTTTTCAATGGAAGGACACGAAATCTCGAAACGCAATATCATAATGAAATTTGATATATTGAAACATACACCACTTATGAACACATTTAACCCCTTAATTCACTTTGGTGGTTTTCAAGATTTCATAAACATATTTCCCTTGTACTCGTTTCTTATAGTTATTCTTTTTTTCGATGGAAGGTCACGAAATCTCGAAACGCAATGTCATAATAAAGTTTGATATATTGAAACTTACACCACTTATGTACACATTTATCCCCTTAATGCACTTTCGTGGTTTTGAACATTTCATGAACTCATTTCCCTCCTTCTCGATTCCTATGAGTTATCGCTTTTTTTAATGGAAGGGCACGAAATCTCGAAACGCAAAGTCATAATAAAGTTTGAAATATTGAAACTTACACCACTTATGAGAACATTTATCCACTTAATTCATTTTGGTGGTTTTGAACATTTCATGAACTCATTTCCCTCCATCTCGTTTTTTATGAGTTAYMGCTTTTTTCAATGGAARKTCACGAAATCTCGAAACGCAATRYCATAATAAAGTTTGATATATTGAAACTTAGACCACTTATGTAACATTTATCCTTAATTACTTTGGTGGTTTGAACATTTCATGAACTCATTTCCTCCTCGATTCTTATGAGTTATCTTTTTCAATGGAAGTCACAAACTTGAAACACAATGTAATAAGTTTGATATATTGAAACTTACACCACTTATGAGTACATTTATCCCATAATTCTTTGGTTTTGAACATTTCATGAACACATTTTTCTCCTCGATTCTATGAGTTATCAATTTTTCGATGGAAGGTCACGAAATTTAAACACAATGTCATAATAAAGTTTGATATATTGAAACTTACAACTTATGAGTTATAATTCACTTTGGTGGTTTTCATTGATTAAATTTTCCCTTCTCGTTTCTTATGAGTTATCGCTTTTTCACTGAAGACCATGAAATCTCGAAGCATGCCATAATAAAGTTTGATATATTGAAACTTACACTTATGAGAACATTTATCCACTTAATTGGGTTTTGAATATTTCATGAACTCATTTCCCTTTCGTTTCTTATGAGTTATCGCTTTTTTCAATAGAAAGCCACGAAATCTCGAAACGCAATACTATAATAAATTTTGATATAATGAAACTTACACCACTTATGATAACATTTATACCCTTAATTCATTTTGGTGGTTTTGAATATTTCATGAACTCATTTTCCACCTTCTCGTTTCTTATGACTTATCGCTTTTTGAATGAAGACAATCTCAAAGCAATGTCATAATAAAGTTTGATATATTGAAACTTACACCACTTCTGAGAACATTTATCCTCTTAATTCATTTTGGTGGTTTTGAATATTTCATGAACTCATTTCCCTTCTTCTCGTTTCTTATGAATTATCGCTTTTTTGAATGGAAGGCCACGAAATCTCAAAACGCAATACCATAATAAATTTTGATATATTGAAACTTACACCACTTATGAGAATAATTATCCCCTTAATTTATTTTGGTGGTTTTGAATATTTTTATGAATTCATTTCCCTCTTTATCGTTTCTTATAAGTTATCGCTTTTTTCAATGGAAGGTCACGAAATCTCAAAGCTGTATCATAATGAAATTTGATATATAKAAATTTACACCACTTATGAGAACATTTAACCCCTTAATTCACTTTGGTGGTTTTCAACATTTCATAAACATATTTCCCTTGTTCTCGTTTCTTATTAGTTACTCGTTTTTTCGATGGAAGGTCACGAAATCTCGAAACGCAATGTCATAATAAAGTTTGATATATTGAAACTTACACCACTTATGTACACATTTATCCCTTTAATGCAATTTCGTGGTTTTGAACATTTCATGAACTCTTTTCCCTCCTTCTCTATTCCTTTGAGTTATCGCTTTTTTCTATGGAAGGGCACAAAATCTCGAAACGCAATGTCATAATAAAGTTTGAAATATTGAAACTTACACCACTTATGAGAACATTTATCCACTTAATTCATTTTGGTAGTTTTGAACGTTTCATGAACTCATTTTCCTCCATCTCGTTTCTTATGAGTTATCGCTTTTTTCAATGGAAGGACACGAAATCTCGAAACGCAATATCATAATGAAATTTGATATATTGAAACATACACCACTTATGAACACATTTAACCCCTTAATTCACTTTGGTGGTTTTCAAGATTTCATAAACATATTTCCCTTGTWCTCGTTTCTTATTAGTTATTCTTTTTTGATGAGGAAGTCAAATCTCGAAAGCATAATATAATAAAGTTTGATATATTGAAACTTACACCACTTATGTACACATTTATCCCCTTAATGCACTTTCGTGGTTTTGAACATTTCATGAACTCATTTCCCTCCTTCTCGATTCCTATGAGTTATCGCTTTTTTTAGTGGAAGGGCACGAAATCTCGAAACGCAAAGTCATAATAAAGTTTGAAATATTGAAACTTACACCACTTATGAGAACATTTATCCACTTAATTCATTTTGGTGGTTTTGAACATTTCATGAACTCATTTTCCTCCATCTTGTTTTTTATGAGTTATCGCTTTTTTCAATGGAAACTCACGAAATCTCGAAACGCAATACCATAATAAAGTTTGATRTATTGAAACTTATACCACTTATGTACACATTTATCTCCTTAATTTACTTTGGTGGTTTWGACCATTTCATGAACTCATTTCCCTCCTCGATTCCTATGAGTTACCTCTTTTTTCAATGGACGGTCACGAAAACTTGAAACACAATGTAATAATGATTGATATATTGCAACTTACACCACTTATGAGTACATTTATCCCCATAATTCTCTTTGGCAGTTTAGAACATTTCATGAACACATTTTTTCTCCTTCTCGATTCTTATGAGTTATCAATTTTTTCGATGGAAGGTCACGAAATTTCGAAACACAATGTCATAATAAAGTTTGATATATTGAAACTTACACCACTTATGTACACATTTATCCCTTTAATGCAATTTCGTGGTTTTGAACATTTCATGAACTCTTTTCCCTCCTTCTCTATTCCTTTGAGTTATCGATTTTTTCTATGGAAGGGCACAAAATCTCGAAACGCAATGTCATAATAAAGTTTGAAATATTGAAACTTACACCACTTATGAGAACATTTATCCACTTAATTCATTTTGGTAGTTTTGAACATTTCATGAACTCATTTTCCTCCATCTCGTTTCTTATGAGTTATCGCTTTTTTCAATGGAAGGACACGAAATCTCGAAACGCAATATCATAATGAAATTTGATATATTGAAACATACACCACTTATGAACACATTTAACCCCTTAATTCACTTTGGTGGTTTTCAAGATTTCATAAACATATTTCCCTTGTTCTCGTTTCTTATTAGTTACTCGTTTTTTCGATGGAAAGTCACGAAATCTCGAAACTCAATACCATAATAAAGTTTGATATATTGAAACTTATACCACTTATGTACACATTTATCTCCTTAATTTACTTTGGTGGTTTTGACCATTTCATGAACTCATTTCCCTCCTCGATTCCTATGAGTTACCTCTTTTTTCAATGGACGGTCACGAAAACTTGAAACACAATGTAATAATGATTGATATATTGCAACTTACACCACTTATGAGTACATTTATCCCCATAATTCTCTTTGGCAGTTTAGAACATTTCATGAACACATTTTTTCTCCTTCTCGATTCTTATGAGTTATCAATTTTTTCGATGGAAGGTCACGAAATTTCGAAACACAATGTCATAATAAAGTTTGATATATTGAAACTTACACAACTTATGAGCATATTTATTCCTTAATTCACTTTGGCGGTTTTGAATATTTCATTAACTCATTTTCCGCATTCTCGTTTCTTATGAGTTATCGCTTTTTTCACTAGAAGACCATGAAATCTCGAAACGCAAAACCATAATAAAGTTTGATATATTGAAACTTACACCACTTATGAGAACATTTATCCACTTAATAAATTTTGGTGGATTTGAATATTTCATGAACTCATTTCCTTCCTTCTCGTTTCTTATGAGTTATCGCTTTTTTCAATTGAAAGCCACGAAATCTCGAAACGCAATACTATAATAAATTTTGATATAATGAAACTTACACCACTTATGATAACATTTATACCCTTAATTCATTTTGGTGGTTTTGAATATTTCATGAACTCATTTTCCACCTTCTCGTTTCTTATGACTTATCGCTTTTTCAATGTAAGGACACGAAATCTCGAAACGCAATGTCATAATAAAGTTTGATATATTGAAACTTACACCACTTCTGAGAACATTTATCCTCTTAATTCATTTTGGTGGTTTTGAATATTTCATGAACTCATTTCCCTTCTTCTCGTTTCTTATGAATTATCGCTTGAATGGGCCACAAATCTCGAAACTAATACCATAATAAATTTTGATATATTGAAACTTACACCACTTATGAGAATAATTATCCCCTTAATTTATTTTGGTGGTTTTGAATATTTTTATGAATTCATTTCCTCTTTATCGCTTCAGTTATCTTAATGGAAGGTCAAATCTCAAACCAATATCATAATAAATTTGATATATATATACTTACACCACTTATGAGAACATTTACCCTTAATTCACTTTGGTGGTTTTCAACATTTCATGAACATATTTCCCTTTCTCGCTTTCTTATAGTTATCTTTTTTCGATGGAAGGCGAAATCTCAAACGCAATGTCATAATAAAGTTTGATATATTGAAACTTACACCACTTATGAACATTTATCCCTTAATTTTGTGGTTTTGAACATTTCATGAACTTTTCCTCCTTCTCGCTTTCTTATGAGTTATTTTTAATGGAAGGTCAAAATCTCAAACGTACATAATAAATTTGATATATTGAAACTTACACCACTTATGAGATATTTATCCCTTAATTCATTTTGGTGGTTTTGAATATTTCATGAACTCATTTTCTCTTTCTTATAGTTATCGTTTTTCAATGGAAGGTCACGAAATCTCAAACGCAATATCATAATAAAGTTTGATATATTGAAACTTACACCACTTATGACACATTTATCCCTTAATTCATTTGGTGGTTTTGAACATTTCATGAACATATTTCCTTTCTCGCTTTCTTATTAGTTATCTCGGAAGGTCACAAATCTCAAACGCAATGTCATAATAAAGTTTGATATATTGAAACTTACACCACTTATGAACATTTATCCCTTTAATGTTTTGAATATTTCATGAACTCTTTCCTCCTTCTCTATTCTTATGAGTTATCGCTTTTATGGAAGGGCACAAATCTCAAACGCAATGTCATAATAAAGTTTGATATATTGAAACTTACACCACTTATGAGAACATTTATCCCTTAATTCATTTTGGTGGTTTTGAACATTTCATGAACTCATTTCCTCCATCTCGTTTCTATGAGTTATCGCTTTTTCAATGGAAGGACAAAATCTAACGCAATGTCATAATAAAGTTTGATATATTGAAACTTACACCACTTATGAACACATTTACCCTTAATTACTTTTGGTGGTTTTGAACATTTCATGAACTCATTTCCTCTCCTCTTTCTTATAGTTATCTTTTTTCAATGGAAGGTCACGAAATCTCAAACGCAATGTCATAATAAAGTTTGATATATTGAAACTTACACCACTTATGAACATTTATCCCTTAATTCATTTTTGGTTTTGAACATTTCATGAACTCATTTCTCCTTCTCGATTCTATGAGTTATCGCTTGAAGGACAAATCAAACGCAATCATAATAAAGTTTGATATATTGAAACTTACACCACTTATGAGAACATTTATCCCTTAATTCATTTGTGGTTTTGAACATTTCATGAACTCATTTTCCTCCATCTCGTTTTTTATGAGTTATCGCTTTTTTCAATGGAAGKCACGAAATCTCGAAACGCAATACCATAATAAAGTTTGATATATTGAAACTTATACCACTTATGTACATATTTATCTCCTTAATTMATTTGGTGGTTTTGAACATTTCATGAACTCATTTCCTCCTCGATTCTTATGAGTTATCGCAATGGAAGGCACGAAACTTAAACGCAATATAATAAAGTTTGATATATTGAAACTTACACCACTTATGAGAACATTTATCCCTTAATTCTTTTGTGGTTTTGAACATTTCATGAACTCATTTTCTCCTTCTCGATTCTTATGAGTTATCTTTTTCATGGAAGGTCACAAATCTCAAACACAATGTCATAATAAAGTTTGATATATTGAAACTTACACACTTATGAGCACATTTATCCTTAATTCATTTTGGTGGTTTTGAATATTTCATGAACTCATTTCCCTTCTCGTTTCTTATGAGTTATCGCTTTTTTCAATGGAAGGACACGAAATCTCGAAACGCAATACCATAATAAAGTTGGATATATTGAAACTTACACCACTTATGAGAACATTTATCCTCTCAATTCATTTTGGTGGTTTTGAATATTTCATGAACTCATTTCCTTCTGTTCTTATGAGTTATCGCTTTTTATGGAAGGCACAAATCTCAAACGCAATACCATAATAAAGTTTGATATATTGAAACTTACACCACTTATGAGAATATTTATCCCTTAATTCATTTGGTGGTTTTGAACATTTCATGAACTTTTCCTTTCGCTTCTTATGAGTTATCGCTTTTTTCAATGGAAGGTCAAATCTCGAAACGCAATATCATAATAAATGATATATATTGAAACTTACACCACTTATGAACATTTACCCTTAATTCACTTTGGTGGTTTTGAACATTTCATGAACATATTTCCTTCTCGCTTTCTTATAGTTATCTTTTTCGATGGAAGGTCACTAAATCTCAAACGCAATGTCATAATAAAGTTTGATATATTGAAACTTACACCACTTATGAGAACATTTATCCCTTAATTCATTTTTGGTTTAGAACATTTCAAGAACTCATTTTTCTCCTTCTCGATTCTTATGAGTTATTAATTTTTTCGATGGAAGGTCACGAAATTTTGAAACGCAATGTCAAATAAAGTTTGATATATAGAAACATACACAACTCGTTTTTAAGCTTTCTTCATCTGTTCTTGCTTCCTGGATCCTATAACTTTGAATCTACTGAGTATTTGTGTTTGAATCTTTCATTTCTATCTATTCTCTTCATTATCTTTTTGATTATGCAAGTTTTATTGATTTCTGGGTTTCTGATTTTGATGTTCTTCATGGGTTCTAAGTAGTCATTAGGGTTCTTAAGGATGAGATAGATTAGGTGTGGAATCTTAGTCTCCTAGGTGGTTTAAGTGTAGATTGCTTGATTTCCCTTCTGGATTAGTGTTCTCAATGCTACTATTCTGATCAATTGAATTAGCCAAGAAGGTGTTTGATGAAATGTCTGACTGAACTAATTTCAGAGATTTACATTCCTAGCCTAAGGGATTAGTTGTCTAGGGTGTTTATTAACTTTAATAAGCTGAATCTTAATGCCTGCTAAGCTAGATTTCGCTAAAGGGATTTAGGTCTGGAACTGGATTAACTTGAGGTTACTTATCATGGGAATAGACTTAACTGCTTTTGAGTTTATTGTCTAGGGATTAGCCCTGCTTGAGTTTTGTTAAACCACCTAGGTAGATTGAGAGGATACACTGAGTCAATAACCCCATCCTTAGGAGCTTCTCTTGCTTGATTGATTTCTGTTTTACTGCTTTTCATAGTCTCTGTTTTTAATCTCTGTCATTGCTTTTGATTATTGCTTTCTTAGTTCGATAGTTTCACAACCTACTGCTTGCTTGGCTTGACTTAAACTGTTTGATTACATCCTTTCTGGCTAATATCGCACCCATTTGGAATGATACCTTATTGTCCTACAATGACATGATAGCTCAGTTAGAAATTGACTTATATCAATTTGGCGCCGTTGCCATCTGGGTGTTGTTTGTTATAATTAGGATTTCAAATCGTTTCAGATCAAGTTCTTTTACGTCTATTTGGCACTTACCTTGTGTTTCCTTCATTGTCTTTGCATTTCAAGTACCCCTGTTCTGACTCGACCTGCCTAGCTCGACCTCACCACGTCGAGTCCGCCCATCGAGTCATCTTCCACCTGCATGCAAACGAGATCAAAAGGAAGCCAGAACCTCATCCGCTACCTCGACAATATTAACAAGCTACCACAACAGTTGAGAGAGCAGAGTGAACATCTCAGAGTAGATCAACAAGATCCACTAGAAATGGCTGATGATAATCCACCACCACAGCCTGAACATGTGCCTCATCCGAGGAGACAACGTCTGATTGGTGCGGGAGATGCTCCTAACACTCACACTAACAGACAAGGGATTGTACCTCCTATAGTCCAGAACAACAACTTTGAGATCAAGAGTGGCTTGGTAGCTATGGTGCAAAACAACAAGTTCCATGGACTGCCTATGGAAGATCCTCTTGATCATTTGGATGAGTTTGATAGGCTCTGCAGCCTTACCAAGATAAATGGAGTCAGTGAAGATGGTTTCAAGCTGAGACTCTTTCCATTCTCTCTTAGTGACAAAGCCCATCTGTGGGAGAAGAATCTACCCCATGGCTCAATCACTTCATGTGAGAACTGCAAGAAAGCTTTCCTTGCCAAGTTCTTTTCCAATGCTAGAACTGCTCGCCTCCGGAATGAGATATCCGACTTTTCTCAGAAAGATGGGGAGACCTTCTGCGAATCCTGGGAAAGATTCAAGAGCTACACTACTCAATGTCCCCGCCATGAGCTGAATGCTCTTTGATACAGCCAGCAATGGTAATTTCCTCAACAAAGATGTTGATGAAGGATGGGAACTTGTGGAGAACCTTGCTCARTCAGATGGTAACTACACTGCGGAGTATGATAGAAGTGTAAGGGGCAGTGTTGATTCAGAGGAGAGGCATCGAAAGGAGATGAAGCTATGAATGTCAAGTTAGATCAGCTACTACACCAACAGAAGCATGTCCACTTTGCCAATGAAGATGCGGTCTTTCAGGTTCAAGATGGGGAGGATACTGGTATGGAAGAGGTCAACTATGTTCAGAATCAGGGTGGCTACAACAAAGGTTTCATCAACTACAAGACCAACCCAAATCTCTCTTATAGGAGCACCAATGTTGCTAACCCTCAGAATCAAGTCTACCCACCTCAGTCCAAGCCGTTTGTTCCTTACAACCAGAATCAAAATTTTGTCCCTAAGCCGCACCACCAAAATAGCTATCCACAACAGGGAGTCATGGGTCCACCACCTGGTTTCCAATCTCACCAAGCTTAGCCTTCTACAGCTCCGGATCAACAGATGACACATATGCTGCAACAACTTCTTCAAGGTCAAGCAGTTGGTGCAATGGAAGCTGCTAAGAAGTTTGGTGAAATCAAAACACAGATGTATTACACCTATAATGATCTCAACAGCAAGATTGAGACATTGAGCTCCAAGATAAAGAACATGGAGGGCCAAACTGCATCTACTTCTCGCTCATCACAGCTCCCAGGAAAAGCAGTCCAAAACCCAAAGAACTTTGCTCACATCAATGCTATTACTTTACGGAGTGGAAGAGAGCTACCTGAGCGGGAAGGATCAGTTAACGTCACTGAGGACAGTGAGGTTGAAGATGGGGAGGATTTGAGCCGCAAAGAAGRTAAAGAAACTCGACTAGAGTCTGACTATGACCCAGCTCGACCACCCAGGTCGAGCTAGCCCTCCACCTGCTGCAAAACCTGTTGTTCCAGAGAAAAAGAAAGCACCCTTTGTTCCCCMTCCTTACAAACCCAAAYTGCCTTTCCYAGGAAGATTCAAAAAGGATTTAATGGAGAAGTATAGAGCAATTTTTGACAAACACATTAGGGAAGCAGAGATTAGGATGYCACTCATTGATGCCTTTTCAATGTTACCTGCATATCAGAAATTCTTGAAGGATGCAGTGAATGAGAAAGCCAAGGAGATTCAGGGGATGGTGGTTTTGTCAGAAGAATGCAGTGCTATTATACAGAAGAGGGTTATCAAGGATAAGCTAAGTGATCCTGGTTCATTCACTCTACCGTGCTCTTTAGGCCCACTGATTTTYAAGAAATCCCTCTGTGATCTTGGAGCATCTATCAGCCTCATGCCACTCTCAGTTGCCAAGAGGTTAGGATTCAGTAATTACAAGCCTTGCAACATTTCTTTGGTGCTTGCCGACAGATCCGTTAGAACTCCTCATGGCATGTTACAAGATCTACCTCTAARGGTTGGAACAGTTGAGATACCCACAGACTTCATAGTGCTGGAGATGGATGAAGAACCAAGAGATCCTCTGATTCTAGGAAGACCTTTCTTAGCTACAGCTGGAGCAGTTATTGATGTTCGAAAGGGAAAGATTGACCTTAATCTTGGGAGTGATTTCAAAATGACATTCGACATCAAAGACACAATGAGAAAGCCAGCAATAGAAGGACAGATCTTTTACATTGCGGAAATGGATCAACTTGCTGACGAACTTCTGGAAGAATTTAACGAGGAAGATCACCTTGCTACTGCCTTGACCAAGAGTGGGAAAGATGGGTACCTACACGATGAAACCTTGGGTTATGAGATGATCTTGAACTCACGTAAAGCTGTGGAAGGGTCAGAAGTGTTTGAAGATCTGATTCGGGTCGAAACAGAAGTTTTTGCTGCAGAATGCACTGGCGCCACAATCCAACTCGACCAACCAGGTCGAGCCAGACTACACTCAGTGCCAGACTCGACCACACAGCTCGATCCCCAGGTCGAGCTAGACCTCTCTACATCAGGCGACTGATCAGAACTCAGAGCACCTAAGGTAGACCTCAAACCACTTCCTGTTGGGCTAAGGTACGCCTTTCTTGGACCCAATTCTACGTACCCAATCATAGTCAATGATATGCTTAGCAATGATAAGTTGCATTTGCTATTGACTGAATTGAGGAAATTTAGAAGAGCAATTGGGTATTCTCTGGATGATATTAAATGAATTTCACCTAGCTTGTGCACTCATAGAATTCACCTTGAAAATGAATCATATGCTAGCATTGAACCTCAGAGGAGATTGAACCCAAATTTGAAAGAAGTGGTTAAAAAGGAAATTCTTAAGTTGCTAGAAGCTGGTATAATATATCATATATCTGACAGTACTTGGATTTCTCCTGTGCATTGTGTTCCAAAGAAAGGTGGTATAACTGTTGTTAGGAACGATAAGGATGAACTAATACCCACTAGAACTATCACTGGTCATAGGATGTGTATTAACTATAGAAAATTGAATGCTGCATCTAGAAAGGATCATTTCTCATTGTCATTCATTGATCAGATGTTAGAAAGGCTTCCAAATCATCCTTCTTACTGTTTCTTAGATGGGTATAGTGGTTTCTTTCAAATTCCTATTCATCCTAATGATCAAGAAAAAACTACTTTCAATTGTCCATATGGAACATTTGCTTATAGGAGAATGCCTTTTGGTCTTTGTAATGCACCTGCTACTTTGCAGAGATGCATGATTTCTATATTCTCGGATTTAATAGAGGAGACTGTGGAGGTATTCATGGATGATTTTTCCGTGTATGGCTCCTCTTTCTCCTCCTGTTTGTTGAATCTTTGTAGGGTGCTTACTAGGTGTGAGGAGACAAATCTGGTTCTGAATTGGGAGAAATGCCACTTTATGGTCAGAGAAGGGATCGTCTTGGGGCATAGGATTTCTGAGAATGGGATAGAGGTGGACCAAGCCAAGGTTAATGTGATGATGCAGCTGCAACCACCTAAGAACGTCAGGGATATCAGAAGTTTCTTGGGCCATGTTGGGTTCTATAGGCGGTTCATCAAGGATTTCTCAAAAATAGCCAGACCACTCACTAGGCTATTATGCAAGGAACAAGAGTTCATCTTCGATTCTGAGTGTTTGAGAGCTTTCCAGCTGATTAAGGAAGCTTTGGTCTCAGCTCCAATAGTTCAAGCACCAAACTGGGACTATCCGTTCGAAATCATGTTCGATTCTTCAGATTATGCTTTGGGAGCTATTTTGGGTCAAAAGATTAAGAAGAAGCTGCATGTGATATACTATGCAAGCAGGACGCTGGATGAAGCTCAAGGGAGATATGCAACAACAGAGAAGGAGTTGCTAGCTGTTGTTTTTGCTTTTGAGAAGTTCAGAAGCTATCTAGTGGGTTCCAAGGTGATAGTCTACACAGATCATGCAGCACTCAAGCATATCTATGCAAAGAAGGAGACTAAGCCAAGACTGCTCCGATGGATCCTTTTGCTTTAGGATTTTGATATGGAGATTGTTGACAAGAAGGGTATTGAAAATGGCGTAACTAATCACTTGTCAAGGATGAGGATTGATGATGCAGTACCAATTGATGATTCCATGCCTGAGGAACAACTCATTACTGTTGTCTTGACAATAGAAGAGAATAGACTGCCCCGGTATGCAGATTTTGCCAATTACCTTGTAAGCGGCGAAATCCCTGGAAGTCTTGATGCTAACAAGAAAAAGAAGTTTTTGAGAGATGTGAACCATTACTTCTGGGATGAGCCTTACTTATACAAGAGAGGTTCAGATGGTCTTTACAGAAGATGTGTAGCTGAGGAAGAAGTAAAAAGGGTTTTGGAGCACTGCCATGGTTCAGCTTATGGGGGTTGATATGTGTATATTTTACATGGTTTTAGCATGCATTTATCATCCATTTAGCCTTGTCTAATAGCATATTCTTGACATTTGTTTCCAGTTTTGCATACTTAGAGTGTTTTGCATTATGATTGCATGCATATTGTATGTTGAGCTTTGTTTCGAGGTGCATTGAGGGATATTGGAGATGTTGAAGTCAAATGGAAAAAGGAGAGCTTAACTCACTGAAACTCGAATTGAGACACTCAAGCAGTAGTCGTAGGAAGGCATTCTGCACCAAAACTGCACTTTGAGTCGACTCATCACCCACTCGAGCCAGAGGGTCAGCACCAAAAACTGCATTTGAACCCAGCTCGACTGTGCAACTGGTCGAGCTCATCACAAAAATGCAATCTTGAAGTTTTGGACCCATACCAGGTAGTCGAGCTAACATCTGAAGATAAAAGAGCAGTCTTGAAGATTTCACTTACTGACAAGGCCTCGACCTCCCTGGTCGAGTGCACCCCAACTTTAGTTATTTTGACTTTTTGTGATTTAGGGTTTCACCTAAGACTATAAATACCCTGTATTAACCTAAAACGAAAAAGACTCGTTTTTTTAGCTTTCTTCATCTGTTCTTGCTTCCTGGATCCTATAACTTTGAGTCTACTTGTTATTTTTGTTTGAATCTTCCTAATCTATCTATTCTCTTCTTAATCTTTCTAATTATGCAAGTTTTTATGATTTCTGGGTTTGTGTTCTTGCTGTTCTTCATGTGTTCTGAGTAGTCATTAGGGTTCTTAAGGATGGGATAGATTAGGTGTGAAATCTTAGTCTCCTAGGTGGTTTAAGTGTAGATTGCTTGATTTCCCTTCTGGATTAGTGTTCTTAATGCTAATTACTCTCTGATCAATTGGAATTAGAACCTAGGTATTTCCACACCCAGAAGGTGTTTGATGAAATGCCTGACTGAACTAATTTCAGAGATTTACATTCCTAGCCTAAGGGATTAGTTGTCTAGGGTGTTTATTGACTTTAATAAGCTGAATCTTAATGCCTGCTAAGCTAGATTTTGCTAAAGGAATTTAGGTCTGAAACTGGATTAGCTTGAGGTTACTTATCATGGGAATGGACTTAACTGCTTATGAGTTTATTGTTTAGGGATTAGCTCTGCTTGAGTTTTGTTAAACCATCTAGGTAGATTAAGAGGATACACCAAGTTAATAGCCCCATCCTTAGGAGCTTCTTTTACTTGATTGATTTCTGTTTCATTGCCCTGCTAGTTTCTGTTARTCTCTGTTAGTCCCTGTTTCAAGTTTCTGTTATGCTTTTGATTATTGCCTCCTTAGTTTGATAGTTTCACAACCTATTGCTTGCTTGGCTTGACTTAAAATGTTTGATTGCATCCTTTCTGGCTAATATCGCACCCATTTGGATTGATACCTTTCTGTACTACAATGACATGATAGTTCAGTAAAAAATTGAACTATGTCAATTTGGCGCCGTTGCCAATTGGGTGCTGTTTGTTACATTTAGGATTTCAAATCGTTTCAGATCAAGTTCTTTTCCATCTCCTCTGTTACTCACTTCGTCTTTCTTTCTTTGTCTTTGCATTTCAGGTACCATCACTGACTCGACTAGCCTAGCTCGACCACACCAAGTCGAGTCAGCCCATCGAGTCCTCCTCCAYCTGCATGCAAACAAGATCAAAAGGAAGTCAGAACCTCATCCGCTACCTCGACAATATTAACAAGCTACCACAACAGTTGAAAGAGCAGAGAGAACATCTCAGAGTAGATCAACAGGATCCACTGGAAATGGCTGATGATAATCCACTACCACAGCCTCAACATGTGCCTCATCCAAGGAGGCCACGATTGATTGGAGCAGGAAATGCTCCTAACACTCACACTCATAGGCAAGGGATTGTCCTTCCTACAGTCCAGAACAACAACTTTGAGATCAAGAGTGGTTTGATAGCTATGGTGCAAAGCAACAAATTCCATGGGTTGCCTATGGAAGATCCTCTTGATCACCTAGACGAGTTTGATAGGCTCTGCAGCCTCACCAAGATCAATGGAGTCAGTGAAGATGGTTTCAAGCTGAGACTCTTTCCATTCTCTCGTGACAAAGCCCATCGGGAGAAGAATCACCCCATGGCTCAATCACTTCATGACTGTAAGAAAGCTTTCCTTGCCAAGTTTTTCTCCAATGCTCATACAGCTCACCTCCGGAATGAGATATCCGGATTTGCAGTAAGAATGGACACTTTCTGTGAAGCTTGGGAAWGATACAAGAGCTACCAATCTCAGTGTCCTCATCACGGATTCAGCAATGAGTCCATTCTTAGCACTCTTTACAGAGGAGTTCTCCCAAAGCTAAGGATGCTACTAGATACAGCCAGCAATGGAAACTTCCTAAACAAAGATGTTGATAAAGGCTGGGAGCTAGTGGAGAACCTTGCTCAATCTGATGGGAACTACAATGAGGATTATGATAGAGCGTAAGGCGGACATGGATTCCGTGAGAAGTATAAGCAAGAAATCAAGGATCTTAATAAGAAGATAAGCTCCTCCTAGTCCAAAGAAAAGGTTCACTTTGTTAGTGACGAGGGCAACTTCAAGTTCAAGATGGGAGAGCTATCATAGAAGAGATAAGCTATATTCAGAACTGGAGGCTACAACAAAGGTTTCATCAACTATAACAACCCAAACCAGCAGGATCACCTCTACCCGCCTCAGAACAACTGAACCATTCCAAGCCTTTGCCGCTTAACCACAAACAGCTTCTTGCACCACCAGAATATCCACAGAGGATTCATGGGTCCACCACCTGGTTTCACATCTCACCAAGCTCAGCCTTTTACAGCTCCAAATCAACAGGTGACAAACATGTTGCAACAACTTCTTCAGGGTCAAGCAGCTGGTGCAATGGAAGCTGCTAAGAAGTTTGGTGAACTCAAAACCCAGATGGACTACACCTACAATGATCTCAACAGCAAGATTGAGACATGGACCTCCAAAATTAAATACATGGAGAGCAAAACTGCATCCACTTCTTCCACAATGCCTCTTGGACAGCTTCCAGGAAAAACAATTCAGAACCCAAAGAAGTATTGCAATGCCATCTTTTCAATGGAATCAAGTCCCATTGCTGATCATGAAGCTGTAGTTAGAGAAATTGAGTTTTTGCTTTATGGTTCAGATGCTAACACTAATGCAATCACTTTAAGGAGTGGAAGAGAGCTACCTGAGCGGGAAGGATCAGTTAAAGTCACTGAGGACAGTGAGGTTGACGATGGGGAGGATTTGAGCAGCAAACAAGATCAAGAAACTCGACTAGAGTCTGGCGCTAGCACCTAGCTCTAGCCAGTAGGTCGAGCTAGCCCTCCACCTGCTGCAAAACCAGTTGTTTCTAAGGAAAAGAAAGCACCCTTTGTTCCCCCTCCTTACAAACCTAAACTGCCTTTCCCAGGAAGATTCAAAAAGGACCTAATGGAGAAGTATAAGGCAATTTTTGACAAACACATGAGGGAATCAGAGGGTAGTGTCGATCGCACTAATTTACCAAGCACGATAAAGATTGAGCCTCAGTCTCTCCCTAAGCTTGGGAATCCCGGTATGTTCTCCATAACCTGTTTTCTTGGTGATTTGAAAATTGAGGATGCTCTATGCGACTCCGGTTCAAGTGTGAATGTGATGTCCCATGAGATGTTAAAGAGTTTAGGGATAAGAAACATCACTTATCACCCATCACCCATCACTTTTGGAGACGCTCATTCACGAAAGCCACTTGGTCTTCTTGAAGATTACCCACTTAAAGTTGGGGATTGTATAGTCCCAACGGACTTCGTTGTTATGGAAACGAAGAAGGCCAGCAAGCTCTCACTCCTCCTTGGAACCCCCTTCCTCAACACTACTGGTGCAAACATGGACTTCAAGAACCAAAGGGTAGTTCTTATGAATGTGAATGACCAGGTCTCCTACCCAATAACAGCTTCTTCCAACAAGCTATGTGGCACAATCACTATCAAAGATGATGGCTACCGTGATGAGGAAGCAATGTACATTGGTACAATTGAGAAGGTCAAAGAAGCTCCACCCCCTAAGGTTTATAAAGAGAAAGGGAAGTCTCTGGAAAGAAATGATGGAGCTGAGAGCATAATGAATGAGCAAGAGGTCAAGCCATTCATACCTAGTCAGATCATTGCAGAGGAGACCTCAGTTCCCCTCCATGAACCACCATAGACCTAAGAAAAAGGAAGTCAAGCTAAGAGACTTTAAACAAGCTCACTTGGGAGGAAGTCCCATGTCTATCCCTGTATATAATGCTTTATTTTTCTTTTAAATCGCCTTAATTATGTTAATTTGTGTTTTTGGCTCATAGTGTGTTTTCAGGAGAGTATGAGCCGTTGAATTACGAAAAGAGGAAACGAACAGAATTGGTCTGACTCCGACCAACCAGCTCGAGCCCTGGTCGAGTCAAGTGACGTAGGAAGATTTAAATTGAATTTTGGAGCTAGAGGAGGCCAGCTCGACCATCTTGCTCGAGTCGATGCTCGAGCCATCCATCTCCTCGCGACAAGAGCCAACCGACTACCACGCCGAAAGTGGTCGAGCCAAGCTCCCACGCCGCTACACTGGAAAGCATGGAGGATTCAATCTCCTCTTTCTCTCCAACCCTGAGGTACCAGCTATCCATTCTTATATATCATTTGCATTTCTTTCTTGCTTTGTTGCTACTTAAACTTTCTTTTCTAAATTTTATTACACAATGACCAATTTAAGTTTGGGGAAGGGTTAAGATGTGCTCGATTGTTCTCTGTGTTGTTTTCTATGTTCTTATTTTTATTTTGCTCATATTCGAGTCTACATGCATCTAGCATAAAAACCAAAAAATTTTGAAAAATTTGAAAAAAAAAACATGTAGTTGCATTTACATTTTAGGATTGAGTCTAGATTGTTTTCTCATACTATTGCATATGCATAGGAGATTATGATGATTATCATCCTGCAAGCTTGCTGATTTAATAAATGATAATTTCAATGCCCTCGCTTTCTATTGCCTAATGCATTGTGAATGAATCAAGTAAGATCACACATACTTTGAATGCACAACTAGATTATTACCTCAATTAAAGCATGCTGTGATTTAATACCATTCTATCTATCTAAACATGAACTTTACTTATAATTATCATGTCTATGCACTGCATTTGAACTCATAGATACCATATACATCTGATTTTCTTTCACCTGCTTACCACTTGCTAATCCAAGTAGTTGTTCTCATTTTTAGAACAGTTTTACCCTACCCTTAACCTAGCTTCTTCAAGCCATGTTATTACTTTGATGACCGTGAGGCCTATTTCTGAATGAGCAGTAAGAGTGTTAGCCTGTTTGGAAGGATGATTTCAGTAGTCCTGGTTTGCAATTTTCGAACCAGATAGACTAGTGGACTGATCATGGTATGTGGTTTTGTCTCTGTGAAAAGAAAGAAAGAAAACTTGGAGAAAGAAAGAAAAAGGTTAAGAGTTCTTAGAGATGAATGATCTGAAAATGTGTTAATCTAGTAAAGGATTTGGGGCAAGCGAATAAGAAAAGAAATGCAAAGCTTAAAGTCTGAAAAAAATATATATATATAGAAAATGCCTAAGCTGGTAGTAAAAACCAAAAGAAAGACCCCAACTCCCAAGTATAAAGAACCTCTCCTAACAAGAACAAAAAGAAAAAAATGAGTCCGATCCAAGAAAAGTTCGCAGATCGCCAAGTTAAATGGTATAATTAGGATGACTGGTTTGTAACTGGGGTTAAGAGCACTTGTGTACGGTCAAGTAGATGAGAGTCTATTCAGTATGCATGTAGGTTCTTACCTTTAGCATTCTACTGAAGCTCATTCCTTTTCCCTGAGAGATCCCTGCTCAATTGATCAAACCATGTGAAGGGACCATCTTTGTCTCTTAAACCTTACCCTTAGCCAAATGAGTTCATTGAATGCATAGCTTGATTCATGGTTTCTGCTTAATTGAATGTTAAAGAGAATGGTATATTTGAATGCATGTCTAGTTGAGACTTGATTGAAATTGTGTGGAAGAGTATCAAACTTTTAAGCAGTAGTTCATATATTTCAGATTCTGTAACTAAAGAACTCACATGAGATCATGTTATATCCGCAAGTTTTTTCCTGAATCCCATTTCTAAACCTCTCTCCATTCTCAATTTCTGTTTGCTGAGGCAAGCAAAGACTAAGTTTGGGGGAGTTGATATGTCAATATTTTACATGGTTTCGAGCATGCATTTATCATCTATTTAGCCTTTGATAGCTCTGACATTTGTTTTCAGTTTTGCATACTTAGTGTGTTTGCATTAGATTGCATGCATATTGTATTTTTGAGTGTTTCAGGTGCATTCAAGGGATATTGAGATGTTGAAGCCAAATGGAAAAAAGGAGAGCTTAACTCTACCAAACTCGACCGAGAGATCAAGCAGTTGTGTCGAAAGTCAAGATGTCACCAAAGGCATTCTGTACCAAAAACTGCACTTTGAGTTTGACTCTATCACCTAGCTCGAGCCAGGTCGAGCCAGCACCAAAACTGATTTGAGCCCACTGACCTCGGCAGTCGAATGCTGGTCGAGCTCATCACAAAATACAATCTTGAAGTTTTGGACCCAAATGCACTGTGGTGTCGAAAGCTAGCACATCGAGAAGATCAAAGAGCAGCCTCAAGATTTCACCTACTGACAAGGCACTCGACTCCCTGGTCGAAATCCCAAATTTAGTTATTTTGACTTTTTGTGATTTAGGGTTTCAACTAAGACTATAAATACCCTGTATCAGATAACCTAAAACGAATACACCTGCTTTTTTTAGCTTTTTCATCTGCTTCCTGGATCCTATAACTTTGAATATACTTGTTATTTTTGTTTGACTCTTCCTAATCTATCTATTATCTTCTTAATCTTTCCAATTATGCAAGTTTTTATGATTTGGTTTGCTTCATTTCTTCATGTGTTTAGTAATATGTGGTTCTAAGGATGGGATACATTAGGTGGAATCTTAGTCTCCTAGGTGGTTTATGTATTGCTGATTTCCTTCTAGATTATGTTCTTAATGCTAATTACTTCCGATCAATCGAATTAGAACTAGGTATTTCCACACCCGTAAGGTGTTTGATGAAATGCCCGATCAACTAATTTCAGATTTACATTCCTAGCTGGGATTAGTTTCTAGGTGTTTATCGACTTTAATAAGCTGAATCTTAATGCCGCTAAGCAGATTTCGCTAAAGGGATTTAGTTTGGAACTGATTATAGGTTACTTATCATGGGAATGGACTTAATCAGCATGAAGTTTATTGCTTAGGATTAGGCTGAAGTTTTGTTAAACCATCTGTAGATTAAGAGGATACACCAAGTTAATACTCATCCTTGGGGAGCTTCTTTACTTGATTGATTGCTTCATTGCCCTCGCAGTTTCTAATCAGTCCCTCGCTTCAAGTTTCATGATTATTGCCTCCTAGCTTGATAGCTTTCACAACCTATTGGCTTGACTTAAACTGTTTAATTGCATCCATTCTGGCTAATATCGCATCTATTGATTGATACCTTTCAGGTACTACAATGACATGATGATAGCTCAAGAAGAAATTGACCTAAATCGGTCACTTTGCTACTTCAAGACGTATAAAGTTCTCCAAGTAGATTATGGTGGCCTTCAATGTTCAAGGATGCTCAAGCTTTCATTACTAAGTGTGATCCTTGCCAGAGAATGGTTAACATTAGCAGAACAAACGAGATGCCTCAGAACCCGATTCTAGAAGTTGAAGTGTTTGATGTATGGGGCATTGACTTCATGGGGCCTTTCAACCCACCATCTAATGGGAACAGCTACATTTTGGTGGCTGTTGATTATGTCTCCAAGTGGGTTGAAGCAATAGTCTGTCCTACCAATGATGCAAAAGTGGTTTTGAAAATGTTCAAGAGTGTTATCTTCCCCAGATTTGGAGTACCAAGGGTAGTGATCAGCGATGAGGGATTTCACTTCATCAACAAGCTCTTTGAAAATCTACTGAAGAAGCATGGAGTTAAGCACAAAGTAGCCACACCATACCATCCTCAGACCAGTGGGCAAGTGGAAGTGTCCAACAAGCAGATCAAGGCCATTTTGGCAAAAGTAGTAGGGGTTTCAAAGAGAGATTGGTCTTTCTAAGCTTGATGAGACTCTCTGGGCGTATCGGACTGCATTCAAAACACCGATTGGGAGAGCACCAGAGAGAGGACTAAAGCCTTCCATGACAGAAGGATTCTTCCCAAAGAGCTCAAGGCTGGCGATCAGGTCCTCCTTTTCAACTCTAGGCTCAAGTTGTTTCCAGGAAAGCTTAAGTCCAGATGGTCAGGACCTTTCACTATCAAGGAAGTTTCACCATACGGAGCAGTCAACTTGATCGGGAATAGCGGAAACGAATTCCTAGTGAACGGGCAAAGGCTCAAACCATACATGGCTGACAGCATCATCCCAGAAGGAACCTCAATCCCTCTACATGAACCTCTCCTTGCCTGAGTAAAACAGGAAGTCAAGCTTAGTGACTATAAACAAGCTCACTTGGGAGGAAATCTCATGTCTATCCTTGTATATATTGCTTTATTTTTCTTTTTAAATCGTCGTTTAAGTGTGCTAAATTCTTGTTTTTTTGCTTGCTTGTGTGATTTCAGGAGAGTCTGAGCATTGAATCACGAAGAAAATG
Source organism: Boechera stricta (assembly GCA_018361395.1). Taxonomy (NCBI): domain Eukaryota; kingdom Viridiplantae; phylum Streptophyta; class Magnoliopsida; order Brassicales; family Brassicaceae; genus Boechera; species Boechera stricta. Next base: position 8,096,807 of record CM031541.1, read on the forward strand.
GGAAATGAGAAGAATTGGTCTGACTCGACCACCCTGGTCGAGTCAGGTGATCGACTCAGATGGGGGGAGATTCAAATATGAATTTTGAACTAAAAGGGGACAGCTCGACCAGGTGGGGTCGAGTCAACAGCTCGAGCCAACACGAATGGCGCCCAAAATTTGAATTTTGAAATTCAAACAAGGCTCCACACGCTCCTCCCCTTGTTATTTAGCTCCTCCCTTAGCCTATATAAGAAGAACTCGAGTTCACAAGCTCTCCACACCAAAAACTTCAAAGTTCTTCCTTCATTTCTTCAGCATAATCATTCTTCATCTCTCCTTCAAGATGATCAACCAATTCCTTTTCATCAAGCCTAAGGGATTCCAGAGACCACAGCAAGCTCGAAGGCCTTCTGCAAAAACGGTGCTAAGACAGATTCAAAAGCTGAGGGGACCTGTTTCACCAACCAGAGAACTGATGGAGGTTGATGAAGTGCCCAGCTCGAGCCCTCCACGTCGAGCTGGTAAATCGAGCCAAGTTTCTGGACGCACCGAAGTGCCTAGCTCGACCTCGCCACGTCGAGCTAAGAAGTCGAGTCAGAGTGATGCGGTAGTAGCCAAAGAGTTCTCAAGGGACAAACGGGATATTGCTCGAGGGAAGAAACCAGCTGAGCCCAGCAAGCAGAAAGACAGCAGTGAGAGTGAAGAGGACGAGCCCCAAGTCGTCAAGAAGCCACAAAAGAATTCTAAGCAACCATCTCAGGAAGAGTACCTGAACATCTTCCTTGCTCAAGGCTTTGCTGGAACAAGGTACCCACACCATGAAACTTGTCAAAAGCTTGGTATTGCCAGAGATATAGATTATCTGTATGAAATGGGGAGCTTGAGCACGTTCATGAGGATCCAGCTTGAAGCTTACAAAGAGGAGACATGCCATTTCCTCTCTTCTCTCCAGGTCCACTTCTATGAAGATGAACCAGAGTATGAATCTGATGGAGGTCTAGGTTTTATCACGTTCACCTGTAGGGATTATCTTTACTTTCTCACTATAAAAGAGCTGGATACTCTGTATGGATTCCCTAGTGGAACAGGAACTCGGCAAGATATTGATATGCTCAAATTAATACCCTAAAAGTCAAAGGCTGCAGTATACAGGGTCGAACACAAGAACTCAAGAAAATTCACACAATAGATGAAAGATGCGTATCAGGCAAGAAACAATAATCAATGAGAAAACAAATGATTGAAATAAGATTAGTCGATTAATATGGATGGAAGCTAGGCTCAGGGAAATTCTCAGAAATCAATGATAAACAACAATTAATCAAGTTGTTCAATGTTACTTCGAACTCAAACACGAAGTATAGTTAACCAACTGTCGCGAAAACTAACAAGTCTAAAGTCTAAAATTCCAAATCTCTTTGCAAATCTACACAGTAAACCAGCAATCAATTCAAGTTTGATATGTTCACAATTCGATAAACCAAATCTCTTTCAGATAATCCAATTGCTCACCTTAGGTTTTATCAGACATTCAATTGCATCAGTGCCTAATCGATTAATCTAGGTTCTATGCTCTAAGGATCGGTTAGAAATAGCTTTGAGAACAACCTAAGGTGAAGAACTATTCAGATTTTGAACCCTAACAAATCAATCATCATAAATCAGAGAAATCCATATGAAAAACCCCCTAAAATGAGACTATAGACATTAGATGAACAAATGGCTGAACTGAATCATGAAATTAAACAAAAGAATAAAAACAAGGGTTCGATCTTCTATGATGAACAAAGTCTTGGATCCGTCTCCTCACAAAAGCTCTCAAAAGTAAAGTCTAGTCCAGTCCCCTTAACCTAAAGACTAAGAGTTTGCTTAAATAGGTCTAAAACACGAGCTGGGCTTTGTAAATAAGGAAAGTATGGGCTTCTTTTGGCGAGAATTCTCGCCCTGGATATCTATCTCCGCTGCCAGTTGGTATCGATCGATACCGGATGGTGTCGATCGATACTATGCTTCAAAATCGTCGATCGACGATACGGATGGTGTCGATCGATACTGCTTCAAAACGGTACTTTCTTCTTTGCTCCAAAAGGCTCCAAATGTCTCCAAAATCTCCAATTTCGTCCCAAACGTGCTAAAACCTGAAAAGACTCTAAAATGATGAAAAGACTAGAAAGACTATAAAACGACTTATATCATGGCTAAAAACGGTAAAATCCATGATATATCAACTCCCCAGACTTAGCCTTTGCTTGCCCTCGCAAAACAGAAAACTAAGTGAGAGAAAGAGGTTTGAAAAACCTTGAGATCCTGATCTGTACCAAATCGCTGAATGATCCTCTTCCCAAGCGCCCACTGCCGCCTGATCGCCAGATCTAACCTCCATGTACTTCTCCATCGGAATTCTCAGCTTCCAGACTTCACTCATGACCCCGCTAAGTGTTCATCCAAGCTTATCATCGCCAGCTTCATCGCTAAAATCAATGTCCACTAACTTTCTAGATTCTTTGGTCATACAATACCATAGCTAGGAACAATTCATTCTTTTTCTTGGTATTTAACTCCCCTGACTTATTTCACAACCAGTTCTTATTGATTTTTTTTTTTTTTAACGCATATACAAATCAAGGTTCGAGACGCGAGTATTGATAGTGTTAGCTACCGAATTCCGTTCTTACCCTCTCAATGTATCCAGTTCTTATCGATTCTTTTTTTTTTAACGCATATACAAATCAAGGTTCAGACGCAGTATGATAAGTTAGCTACCAATTCCTGTTCTTACCCTCTCAATGTATCCAAGATCTTATCACGGGGAGATCTACCATTTCTTTCATACAATAGTTCCTTAGCTAGGTAATGAATGATGAATCAAGCTCTTCGACATTTACCATTATGAAGTGCAAATTTGGCTAAAACTTGATGAAAACTCGAGACAATCCATGAATTCTGGCTGGCTGGTTATCCTTGATTTTTCATTAGTCGAACTGAAACTAATCCTGTAACAAAGTCACTAAAAGCAAAATCAGAACAACAAATCAAGCAAAGACAGAATCTCAAGTTGTTTTGACAATAAAACATATAAATGAACAAAAAAACAACAATGACACCTCCCCAGACTTAAACAACACTGTCCCCAGTGTTTATCAAGCCCGAGAAGGTGAAAGAAATCAAAGGACAAAATGAAAGTCAAGAACAAGAGGTGTTACCATGAGCTGGTGTCGATCGATACCAGGGCGCGATCGACATAAGGCGTGTCGACGATACCAAGGTGGTGTCATCAGAACAAAAACGACCATCTTCTTCCGACCTGATTCGCAAGACACAAAAACACAAAAAACAAAAACTCATATTTATAGACTTACCAGGTGCCTCCCACTAAGCGCTTGTTTAATGTCACGAGCTTGACTTTGGCTAAGATATCAATCAGACAAGGTGGAGGACTCACTCCGAAATAAGCTCCACAACCGACATCTCCAGCTTCAAAGTTTTGCTCATCATATCCTCTTCTTTCTCTTTCATCTCCGTAGAATGAGAACTCTAACCAGAGAAAGTTTCGAGGTGCCCTTGCACTTCACCTTATATTCGATCGAATCTCCATCACACTTGAGGAATCAAAGTGAAATTAGCAGCACCGTTGATCTTGCTCGTCGCCTTCCTCTTTGCTGCCTTGGTCTTCCACAACTTTCGGGGTGGGGGTTCATTTGAAACATCTGCGACTTTTGGTTCATCATAAGACTCATCGAGCGATCGATCATCGTAGTCTCGCCGAGGCAATGGTGATGCACGAGACATGTCGTGCTCCTCGAGGGAATGACATCGTAGAAGACGCCTCCAATGCAAGAGAAAGAGATTTCTCTTATGCGTGTCCATGATCGCCAAAGAGCCATAAATGGTCTTCCCAAAATCAAGGGCACCCTGGATCCTTGGCTCATCTCCACAACCTGAAAATCAGTAGGAATCGACAATCTCCTATTTTAACAGTAAATCAAGAATGTAGCGTAAGGGAGTGAGCTGAAGAACGCATATGTGAGAAGCGTGTTAGAGATCTCATATCAGCTTTCAATCTCTCTCGCAATGCCTCGACGACGCCGACACTAGACCCTGAGTCAACGAGACTCCTGAAGTTTACTTGAGATGGAGCATGGAACTGAGAATTTCCCGGTCTTCCCTCCAACTGTCTCAGCGGTGGTGGTGTATCAGCAACGGAGGTCCTGCAACCATTTTTTTGACAAAAACTTGCTTCTAGCAGCCTCCCACTCTCTTGTCAGCTTGGGAATAATAGGATAGGCAACTGCTAGACTTTCGACAGGTTCAACATCCTCCTTGTCTGCGTATCGATCGATACCGGATGGTGTCGATCGATACCCTGGGATTTTCAGCATCCCACTCGTCATCTCCAGCAAGATCGACGGATTTTCAGCTATTGAGTCGCTTAACTCCTGATTTACCACTTTTCCACTTCTTAGACTTATGGTGTGATGTGAGCTCGATCTTCAGTTTTCCCTGGAAGAAACCCCTCTTGTCTCACAGCAGCGCGGTCCGAGCAATTTGAGTCTCGAAGTTTCATGCTGCATTCAATGCCTCGAGCTTTGGTTTGTATACCCGCTCAACCATCTCTGTCCTTTCTCAGTTATCGATTCAGCTCGAAGGGTATCGACCGATACCAGATGAGTGTCGATCGATGGAGTTTTGTATTCTCGAGGTGTCGATCGCAGGGTGTCGATCGATACTGTGGAATGTCGAATTTTATCTTCATCTTCAGAACCTTCAATCTACAGCAGTCGGTAGATCGATCGATACCAGCAGGTATCGGTCGATACTAGATTACGATACAACAGTCATCTCAGCTCAAAATCCTCTTCTCGCCGAGGTGATGATTGACATGTCCATGCCGTGGTTGAACTATCTTTCCTGACAGCGCGATGTCCGAGCTATTTGATTTTCCAGCATCTTCTGATGGATTTCGAGAGCGCCGATTCTCCCATTCAGATCAGTATAAATTATCCAGCTTTCTATTGAAATCCAGTCATCTTTCTTGTCCCCGCAGAATTTGTTCCAAGAGGATCTCCGCCTTACTCACCTCGAGAATGCGGGGTAAGCTGAATTCCGATGGCGAGTAAAATCACCGCCTTGAAGTGGTTTTGGTGATTGAGTGGCACCAAAACCAGATTAGTTACCTCCGACTTGTAACCACCTTGCTGATTGTTGTTGAAGCTTCTGTTGTGACCAAATCGCTGACCCTGAAAACCAGAACCACCAATGTAGTTAACATCCTCTGCCTCATCTTCAATGTTCTCTACTTCTCAGCAAAATGTACAGCCTTCTTCGCTCTTTCCCACTAAGAGGTTGTGCATCGTGTCATTCGCCTGAACCTCAGAACCGCGAACGTCAGAACACTAGCGAGCCGTTTTCGCTCGAAATCAGCATTCTTGGTGCTATTGCTAGACGCCAAGTTCTCAATCAGCTTCACAGCATCGGTTGGAACCCTAGTGTTGAAGTTCCCGTTACTTGCAGAATCCAGTGCCATCTGATACCGCCAATCAATCCCTCTGTAAAAGATCCCAGCACGAACTTGACTGAACCCGTGAWGCGGACAGTCTCTCTGGTAGGATCTGAATCGCACCCAAGCAGCCTTGAGTGCTTCTGTTGGACCTGAGAAAATTGAGAGATCTTGTTCCTGAGGTCCTCTGATCTCGCATCGTCATAGAAATTGTTCAGGAATGCGTTCTTGGTCTCGTTCCAAGTAGTGAGAGATCCGGGAGGTAGCTGCTTCAGCCAGTAAGCTGCCTCTCCACCAAGAGAGTATGGAAAGAGCTTACAAAAGAGGTATTCCTGTGGTACTCCATTGTACTTCATACCGGTGACCAAGTCCTCGAATTTCTCGATGTGATCCATAGGGTGCTCATGAGAGAGACCGGTGAAAGGGTGCTGTCCAACAAGAGTAAGTAAGGTGCTTCAGCTCAAAGTCATTCCTCCGAAAGTTGGAATACGGATCGCCGCACGATTGGCATAATTGATCCGTCGGTGTAATCGCCAAGTCCGCTCAGCAACAGCTTGGGGGTTGTAGGAGGTATTTGTTCACCTTCCTCATCATGCACCAAACCTTGTGGAAGATCCATCTCAACGTAGTCTTTCTTTTCCGAGCGCTCAAGCTCGCTAGCTCTGAGGAGAGATTGATCAGTGGGTGTCCTTCTTTCTCCGTAGACGCTGATGCATACACCTGAAAATCAAAAGACGAGAAAATAAGTAACCAAAATTTAAACAGACGCTCAGTGTCGATCGATACCAATGGAGTATCGATCGATATCGACTTACAACTTAGACAAAATCGACAACTAAAATTCTAAAGGTGAATTTTTAGAGTCCCCTGCCCAAATTTGATATGCTCAAATTAATACCCTAAAGTACTAAAGCAGTTGCTGCAGTAATGGGTCGAACACAAGAACTCAAGAAAATTCAAATAATAGATGAAAGATGCAGATGTGCTAAACAATAATCAATGAGAAAACAAATGATTGTAAATTAGGTCGATTATGGAGGAACTAGGCTCAGGGAAATTCTGAAATCAATGATAAACAACAATTAATCAATTAAGGTTCAATTAAGCGCCTGCTTCGAACTCAAACACAGTATAGTTAACCAACCTGTCGCTGAAAACTAACTAAGTCTAAAGTCTAAAATTCCAAATCTCTTTGCAAATCCTACACAGAAACCAGCAATCAATTCAAGTTTGATATGTTCACAATTCGATTAAACCAAATCTCTTTGCAGATAATCCAATTGCTCACCCTAGGTTTTATCAGATTACTCAATCAATGCCGTAATCGATTAATCTAGGTTCTATATTCTAAATGATCAGGTTAGAAATAGCTTTGAGAACAACCTATGGTGAAGAACTATTCAGATTTTGAACCCTAACAAATCAATCATCATAAATCAGAGAAATCCATATGAAAACCCTAAACCTAAAATGAGACTACTCGACATGATGATGAAACAAATAACATAACTGAATAGATCATGAAATTAAACAAAAGAATAAAAACAAGGGTTCGGATCTTCTCTATGATGAACAAAGTCTTGGATCCGCCTCACAAAAGCTCTCAAAAGTAAAGTCTAGTCAGTCCCTTAACCTAAAGACTAAGAGTTTGCTTAAATAGTCTAAAAACACGAGCTGGGCTTGTAAATAAGGGAAAGTATTGGGCTTCTTTTGCGAGAATTCTCGCCCTTGGATATCTATCTCGCTGCGGTATCGATCGATACCGGATGGTGTCGATCGATACTATGCTTCATGCCGGTATCGACGATAGGATGGTGTCGATCGATACTCAAAGCTTCAAAACGGTACTTTCTTCGGCTTGCTAAAAGGCTCCAAATGTCTCCAAAATCTCCAATTTCGTCCCAAACGCTAAAACCTGAAAAGACTCTAAAATGATAGAAAAAGCACTAGAAAGACTCGATAAAACGACTTATATCATGGCTAAAAACGGGTAAAATCCATGATATATCAGATATTGACTACATGGAGCTGCAACAACTATGGAACACCATTGGTGATGATACTAAGCCTTATTTGTCATCCAGAAGCAAGAGCTCTCAGATAAGAAGTCCTGTTGTGAGATATTTTCACAAGGCCGTTGCCAGCACAATGTTTGCAAGGAAGATTACTGGGAATGTGAATGAAGGGGAACTGCAAATGCTGGATATCACTTTAAAGGAGGTTTTGGGTTGCACAAGAGAAGGGCTGGAGATGCTGGGAGATAAATCCGATACAAGCCTAACCTTTGTTCTGTTGGGACAGCTGCTGAACTACAGAGATTGGGTTTTGAGGATGCACCAAATGGATTCACAAGGGGAGCTCAGCATTGGGGGAATCATCACTCCAATTCTTGTTGCATGTGGTGTAGAGCTCACAACAGAGCCATATCCACCCAGATGGATAGACATTGAGTTCTTAAGGAGGTGTAGGTTTCTGGACCACAACTAGCCATCTAAGGAGTATATATACAAGTTCACTCACCCGACCGCTGGAGAAGCTAAGCTGCGTCTCTCTTGCACCGATTTAACCAAGGTTAGAATGAGTAAAAACATAGACTTCTCTCCCCCACTTGACAGGCTCTACAACCCCTATGAAGAAGCTCCACAGCCAGAAGAGGATTCAGGTGATTCTGTTGGTGATGGTGAAGATGATGATTCAGAGAAGTTTAGTTTTGAGGAGTACCGCCTACAGCCTAAGTTTAGCCCAGCCTTGAAAGAAGCACACAAGCACATCAGCATACTCCAGAAATGGAACAAGTTTCAGGGCAAGACCATAGCTGCTTTAAAGGGGACAGTAAAGGATCTAAAGGACCAGATGAAAGACGTGAGGGATCAACTCAAGGATTTCCAGTTAAAGTTCAGTGCTCCTTCCTCCAAGAAGGTGATTTTGCCCACGAGAGTACTACTGGGAAGTGGGTCATTTCGTGAAGAGCCTCCGCCTTGTGCACCCGTGGAACCACCAAGAGCTTCATCATTCGAGCCAAGACAGAAGGTTAAGCAGTACACAAGGCAGAAAAAGAGGAGATCTGTGAGCAGACAGCCAAGCTCCCACGCCGCTTACACTCGGGAAAGCATGGAGGATTCAATCTCCTCCTTCTTCTCCAACCCTTGAGGTACCTGTTCTATCCATTCTTGTATATATCATTTGCATTTCTTTCTTGTTTTTTGTTGTTTCTTAAACCTTCTTTCTAAATTTTTATTACATAATAGACTGTGTAATTTAAGTTTGGGGGAAAGGGTTAAGATGTGTTTGATCTGTTTTCTGTGTTCTTATTTTTATTTTGTGCATATTTGAGTCTGCATACATCTAAGGAATAGAAAAACCAAAAAAAAAATTCTGAAAATTTTTCGAAAAAGATTACAAAAACAGTGTGTTCTTGTAATTGCATTTACATTTTAGGATTGAGTCTAGATTGTTTTCATATAGGGCTGTTGCATATGCATAGGGGATTATGATGATTATAACCTTGCAAACTTGCTGATTTAATACGATAATCTCAATGGCCTCGTTTCTAGTTGTCTAATGCATTGTTAATGAAATTGAAGTAAGACTGCACCATACTTTGAATGCACAACTAGATTATGTCTCAATTGAAGCATGCTGTGATTTGATATCATTCCCTATCTATTTGAACATGAACTTTACTTATAATTATCATGTCTATGCACTGCATTTGAACTCATGGATACCATATACATACTCGGATTTTCTTTCACCTGTTTACCACTCTTGCTAATCCAAGTAGTTGTTCTCATCATTAGAAAAGTTTTACCATGCCCTTAGCCTAGCCTTCTTTCAAGCCATGTTATTACTTTATTGAGTGTGTGAGGCTTATTTCTGAATGAGCTTGGTAGAAAGTGTTAGGTTGGTTTGACAGGATAGAATCTCATGTAGTTCTGGTTTGCAATTTTCGAATCAGATAGACTAGGAGGGATCTTGATCATCAGGTATTATGGTTTGGTTCTCTGAAAGAAAAAGAAAGAAAACTTGAGAAAAGATGAAAGAAAGTTGTCTTAGAGAGGAATGATCTGAAATTGTGTTATCTAGTAAAGGATTTGGGGTGTGCTAAGAATAAGAAAAGAAAGGCAAAGCTTAACGCCTGAAAATATATATATATATATATATATATATATATATATATATATATATATATATATATCGCCTAAGCTGGTAGTCAAAAACCAAAAGAAAGACCCCAATCCGCTAGACGTATAAAGAACCTCTCCTAGAACAAGAACAAAAAAAAAAAATTTGAGTCTGATCCAAGAAAAGTTCAAGGCAAATTGCCTAAGTGTTAAGGGTAGAATTAGACAACTTTCTGGTTTAGAACTGTAAGTTAACACTGTAGATTGAGAGTCTATTCTTGTATGCATAGGTTGGTTCTTACCTTTAGCATTCTGCTAAAGCTCATTCCTTTTCTTGAGAGATCCCTGCTTTGAAATGATTAACCATATGGAAGGGACCATCTTTGTCTCTTGACCTTACCCTTAGCCAAATGAGTTCATTGAATGTGCATAGCTTGATTCATAGTTTCTGCTTAATTAAATGTTAAAGGGAATGGTAGATTTGAATGCATGTCTAGGTTGAGATTTAATTGAAATTGTGCTGTGAAGAGTATGGCTAAAGTTTTTAAGTGGAGTTCATATACTTTGCATTCTAGAACTAGCAACTTGGACATTGAGATCATGTATTATATCTGCAAGTTTTGGTTCCGAATTCCCACTTTTAAACCTCTTCTCCATCTTATTCTTATCTGTTTGGTTGAGGGCTAGCAAAGACTAAGTTTGGGGGAGTTGATATGTCTATATTTTACATCGTTTTAGCATGCATTTAGCACCTATTTAGCCTTGTTTAATAGCATATTATTAGCATTTGTTTCGAGTTTTGCATACTTAGAGTGTTTTGCATTAGGATTGCATACATATTGCATTTTAGAGTTGTTTCATGTGCATTTAAGGATTATTGGAGATGTTGGAGATGATGAGATCGAGTGGAGCACAAATCAGACATCTTGGAGGATGACTCGACCAAGGCCCTCGATGTAGGAGGTCGAGCTGATCAGAAAAATGCAATCTTGAAGTCCTGAAGTCCAGCTCTACCACCCCTGGTTGAGTCCACTGATCGAGCTGAGCATAAAGGTGACGTCTTGAAGTTTTTGGACCCAGCTCGACCACCCATGGTCGAGCTGGATGATCGAGCTGAGAATAAAAATGCAGTCTTGAAGTTTTGGCCCAGCTCAACCAAGGCACTCGACCACCCTGGTCGAGTGCACCCCCGAATTTAGCTATTTTGTCTTTTTGCGATCCCTAAGACTATATATACTCTGTATTAATCTCAGATAAGAAAAAACTCGTTTTTAAGCTTTCTTCATCTATTCTTGCTTCCTGGATCCTATAACTTTGAATCTACTGAGTATTTGTGTTTGAATCTTTCATTTCTATCTATTCTCTTTCTTATCTTTCTGATTATGCAAGTTTTATTGATTTCTGGGTTTATGATTTTGATGTTCTTCATGGATTCTAGTATCATTGTGGTCTTAAGGATGGGATAGATTAGGTGGAATCTTAGTCTCCTAGGTGGTTTAAGTGTAGATTGCTTGATTTCCTTCTGGATTAGTGTTCTCAATGCTAATTATCTCTGATCAATGGAATTAGAACCTAGGTATTTCCACTAAGGTGTTTGATGAAATGCCCGACGAACTAATTTCAGAGATTTACATTCCTAGCCTAAGGGATTAGTTTTCTAGGGTGTTTATTGACTTTAATAAGCTGAATCTTAATGCCTGCTGAGCTAGATTTCGCTAAAGGGATTTAGTTCTAGAACTGGATTAGCTTGAGGTTACTTATCATGGGAATGGACTTAACTGCTTTTGAGTTTTGTAGATTAGCTCGCGAGTTTTGTTAAACCACCTAGGTAGATTGAGAGGATACACTGAGTCAATAACCCCATCCTTAGGAGCTTATCTTGCTTGATTGATTTCTATTTTACTGCTTTTCATAGTCTCTGTTTTTAATCTCTGTTATTGCTTTTGATTATTGCTTTCTTAGTTCGATAGTTTCACAACCTACTGCTTGCTTGGCTTGACTCATAGTTTCTTATGAGTTATCGTTTTTTTCAATAGAAAACAATGAAATCTAGAAACGCAATACCATAATAAAGTTTGATATATTGAAATTTACACCACTTATGCGAACATTTATCCTCTTAATTAATTTTGGTGGTTTTGAATATTTCATGAACTCATTTCCCACTTTCTCGTTTCTTTTGAGTTATCGCTTTTTTGAACAGAAGATTAGAAAATCTCGAAACGTAATACCATAATAAAGTTTGAAATATTGAACCTTACACCACTTATGTACATATTTATCCCCTTAATTTACTTTCGTGGTTTTGAACATTTCATGAACTCATTTCCCTCCTTCTCGATTCCTATGAGTTATCACATTTTTCAATGGAAGGGCACGAAATCTCGAAACGCAATGTCATAATAAAGTTTGATATATTGAAACTTACACCACTTATGAGAACATTTATCCCCTTTATTCATTTTGGTGGTTTTGAACACTTCATTAACTCATTTCCCTCCTTCTCGTTTTTTATGAGTTATCCCTTTTTTAAAAAGAATGCCACGAAATCTCGAAACGCAATACCATAATAAATTTTGATATATTGAAACTTACACCACTTATGATAACATTTATCCTCTTAATTCATTCTGGTGGTTTTGAACAGTTCATGAACTCATTTCCCTTATTCTCATTTCTTATGAGTTATCGCTTTTTTGGAATGGAAGGCCACGAAATCTCGAAACGCAATGCCATAATAAAGTTTGATATATTAAAACTTATACCACTTATGTACACATTTATCCCCTTAATTTACTTTGCTGGTTTTGAACATTTCATGAACTCATTTCCCTCCTCGATTCCTATGAGTTACCGCTTTTTTCAATGGAAGGTCACGAAAACTCGAAACGCAATGTCATAATAAAGTTTGATATATTGAAACTTACACCACTTATGAGCACATTTAACCCCTTAATTCACTTTGGTGGTTTTGAACATTTCATCAACATTTTTCCCTCGTTCTCGTTTCTTATGAGTTATTCTTTTTTTCGATAGAAGGTCATGAAATCTCAAAACGCAATGTAATGATAAAGTTTCATATATTGAAAGTTACACCACCTATGAACACATTTATCTCCTTACTTTACTTTCGTGGTTTTGTACATTTCATGAACTCATTTCCCTCCTTCTCGATTCCTACGAGTTATCGCATTTTTCAATGGAAGGGCACGAAATCTCAAAACGCAATGTCATAATAAAGTTTGATATATTGAAACTTACACCACTTATGAGAACATTTATACCCTTAATTCATTTTGGTGGCTTTGAATATTTCATGAACTCATTTCCCACCTTCTCGTTTCTTATGAGTTATCGCTTTTTTCAATGGAAGGACACGAAATTTTGAAATGCAATACCATAATAAAATTTGATATATTGAAACTTACACCACTTCAGAGAATATTTATCCTCTTAATTCATTCTGGTGGTTTTGAACATTTCATGAACTCATTTTCCTTCTTCTCGTTTCTTATGAGTTATCGCTTTTTTTGAATGGAAGGCCACGAAATCTCGAAACGCAATACCATAATAAAGTTTGATATATTGAAACTTACACCACTTATGTACATCTTTATCCCCTTAATTTACTTTGGTGGTTTTGTACATTTCATTACTCATTTCCCTCCTCGATTCCTATGAGTTACCGCTTTTTTCAATGGAAGTTCACAAAAACTATAAATGCAATGTCATAATAAAGTTTGATATATTGAAACTTACACCAATTATGAGCACATTTAACTCCTTAATTCACTTTGGTGGTTTTGAATAGTTCATCAGCATTTTTTCCTCGTTCTCGTTTCTTATGAGTTATTCTTTTTTTCGATGGAAGGTTACGAAATTTCAAAACGCAATGTCATGATAAAGTTTCATATATTGAAAGTTACACCACTTCAGAGAACATTTATCCTCTTAATTCATTCTGGTGGTTTTTAACATTTCATGAACTCATTTTCCTCCTTCTCGTTTCTTATGAGTTATCGTTTTTTCGAATGGAAGGCCACGAAATCTCGAAACGCAATACCATAATAAATTTTGATATATTGAAACTTACACCACTTATGATAACATTTATACCCTTAATTCATTTTCGTGGCTTTGAATATTTCATGCACTCATTTCCCACCTTGTCGTTTCTTATGAGTTATCGCTTTTTTCAATGGAAGGACACGAAATTTTGAAACGCAAAGTTATAATAAAATTTGATATATTGAAACTTTATCCTCTTAATTCATTCCGGTGGTTTTGAACATTTCATGAACTCATTTCCCTTCTTGATATGTCTATATTTTACATGGTTCTATCATGCGTTTACCACTCTTTTAACCTCGTTTAGTAGCATGTTCTTAGCATTTGTGTCTAGTTTTGCATACTTAGAGCATTTTGCATTAGGTTTGCATACATTCTGCATTTTGGAGTCTTTTCAGATGCACTTAAGGAGTATTGAAGCTGTTGAGGCCGAATGGAGAGAAGGAAAATGAGAAAGCCAAGGTCACACACAGCTCGAGTCAACCACTCGAGCCGGAGCCAAAGGAGCTGTCTTGGAACCAGCTCGACCGCGCCACTCGAGCCATCCACTCGAGTCCATGCTAAAGGCGCCGTCTTGGAACTAGCTCGAGCCCCTACTCGAGTTCGCACCAAAGGAGCAGTCTTGATTCCAGCTCGACCCAACCTACTCGAGCCACCTTGTCGAGCTGACCGTAAAAATGTAGTCTTGATCCCAGACTAAACCACTCGAGTCGCCGAGCCGGAAATAAAAGTGCCGCCTTGAAGTTTCTTTTACTCGACCACCACACTCGATCCAGCTTGCTCGAGCTCGTTTCCTAATTTGCTATTTTGTCTTTTTGTGATTTTGGGTTTTTAACTAAGAGTATAAATACTCTGTCTGAGATTAGGATGAGCGGACTCTCGTTTTGAGGCTCTTATCATCTGTTCATCTGTTCTTGCTTCTTGGATTATAGAACTCTGAATCTACTGAGTATTTGTGTTTGAATCTTTCTATCCCTTCTATTCTCTTCATTATCTTTATGATTATGCAAGTTATTTTCATTTCTGGGTTTTTGAGTTTGATGTGTTCATCATGATCTGTGAGTAGTTTTCTAGGGATCTTAAGGATGGGTTAGGTTTAGGCTTGAGTCTTAGTCTCTAGTGTGGCTTAGTTAGATTAGGACGAAATCCCTTCTGGATTAGTGATCTTAATGCTAGTTTCTCTCTGATCAATTGAATCTAGATCATAGGTTTTTCCACACCTAGAAGGTGTTTGATGAAATGCCTGAACCAACTAATTCCAGAGATTTACATACCTAGCCTAAGAGATTGGATGTCTAGGGTGTTTATTGGCTTAAATAGATTGAATCTTAGTGCCTGCTAAGCTAGATTACGCTAGAGAGATTTAGGTCTGGAACTAGTTTAGCTTGAGGTTATCTGTCACGAAAGTGGATTTGGCTACTGTTGAATCTATTGTCTAGGGATTAGCTTAGATAGATTTTGTTAAGCCCCTAGCTAGATTAGGAGGATAGACTAACCAACCCCATCCTTAGGACCTTCTTGTTCTTGATTGATCTCTGTTTTCTGTGTTCTGTTTTCGCTGTGTTTTCACTCTGTTTATGATCTCTGCTTTACTCTGTTTTTCCCCTATTTTCACTATGTTTTTAGTTTCTATAATTGTCTTCGATCTCCTTTTGCTTAGTTGATAGTTTCACCATTTACTGCTTGCTTGGCTTGACTTAGACGGTTTGATTGCATCCTTTCTGGTTAATATCGCACTCATTTGGATTGATACCTTTCTGTACTACAATGGCATGATAGTGCATTGAGGCATTTGACAGATAGCATAAACATAAAAATTTGCTATTTCAAATTGGCGCCGTTACCATTTGGGTGTTGCTTGTTACATTTAGGATTTCAAATCATTTTAGATCAAGTTCTTTAAGTCTACTCTGTCACTCACCTTCTGTTTCCTTCTTTGTCTTTGCATTTCAAGTACTTCGACACGTCTTTGTAATGACTCGACCAAGCCACTCGAGTGCCCAGACCGAGTCGACCATCACGACGCGACCTTGGCATTCCGCTGCATGCAATTGAGATCCAAAGGAAACCAGAACCTCCTGCCTTCCGTTGACTACATTAATAGACCAAAACAGTTGAGGGAGCAGAGAGCACACATCAGAATCGATCACCAAGATCAGGTGGGAATGGACGACAATAACCCACAGTGTTCTCACAGACGAGGAAGCACCTCCTCGAGGAGGTGCTGATTCGAGCAGCGATGCTCCCAACACTCACACTCAGGCAAGGGATTGTCCCTCCTACCATCAACAACTGAGCCCACAACGCTCTGGAGCAAGATCCTCTCTGATCACCTGATGAAGCTCGAGCAGCCTGATCATTGATCAATGGAGTCAGTGAAGATGGCTTCAAACTACGACTTTTCCCTTTCTCTCTTGGGGACAAAGCACATCTGTGGGAGAAGAACCCCATGGCTCTATCACTTCATGGGATGACTGCAAGAAACCTTTCCTGCAAGTTCTTCTCCAACGCCGCACGGCTCGACCGAATGAGATATCCGGTTTTGCCCAGAAAGGTGGGGAAACATTCTGCGAAGCCTGGGAAAGATTCAAAGGTTACACTATTCAGTGTCCTCACCACGTTTCAGCAACGTCTCTCAGTACACTTTGCGAGGGGTTCAACCAAAGATAAGGATGGTTCTGATACAGCAAGCAATGGCAATTTCCTCAACAAGGATGTCATTGAGGGCTGGAAATTAGTGGAGAACCTTGCTCAATATAGAACTACTCAGCGATTATGATGTATACAGAAGCAATGCTGATTCGGAAGAAAGGCATAGACAGGACATCAAAACTTTGAATGCCAAACTAGATCAACTCCTTCTCAGCCAGAAGAAGCACGTTCATTTTGCAAGTGAAGATGAGATTTTCCAGATTCAAAATGGGGAGGATACTAGTATGGAAGAGGTTAGCTACATTCAGAATCAGGGTGGCTACAACCAAGGCTTCAACTAAGCAACGAATCTGCCTTACAGAGCCAACGTTGCTAACCCGCAAGATCAGGTCTACCCGCCTCAGCAACAACCGCCTCCATCCAAGCCTTTCACCACTTACAACCAAAATCAAGGTTTTGTTCCTAAGCCACACTACCAGAGCAACCATCAGCAACAGGGAGTAATGGGTCCACCACCGGATTTTCAACATCCCCAAGCTCAACCTTCTACACCTATGGATCCCCAGCTGGCATCCATGCTGCAACAGCTTCTACAAGGTCAGGCAGTCGGTGCATTGGACGTAGCTAAGAGAATTGGTGAAGTCAAATCCCAGATGGACTACTCCTACAATGATCTCAACAGCAAGTTTGAGACATTGAACTCCAAATTCAAGTACTTGAGAACTGACTGCATCAAGTTCTTCCACAAAGCCTCTTGGCCAGCTTCCAGGAAAGGCAGTACAGAACCCCAAAGATTTTGCACACATCAATGCCATCACTTTACGGAGTTGACGGGAGTTACCTGAGCGGGAAGGATTAGTTCAAGTCACTGAGGACAGTGAGATTAAAGATGGGGAGGATTTGAGCTGCAAAGAAGACCAAAAAACTCGTCTGGAGGCTGACTCTAGCAACCAGCTCGAGCACCCCACCTGCTGCAAAACCTGTCGTTCAAGAGGAAAAAAAAGCACCCTTTATTCCCCCTCCTTACAGGTCCAAACTGCCTTTCCCAGGAAGATTCAAAAAGGATCTAAAATAGAGAAGTACAAAGCAATTTTTGACAAACACATCAGGGAAGCAGAGATTAGGTTACCACTCATCGATGCCTTTTCAATGTTACCTGTATACCATAAATTCTTGAAGGATGCAGTAAATGAGAAAGCCAAGGCGATTCAGGGTATGGTGGTTTTGTAAGAGCACCATCATTCAAAAGAGTGTTATCAAGGAGTAAGTGATCCTGGTTCATTCACTCTACCATGCTCTCTAGGTCCAATGGTCTTCAAGAAATCCCTTTGTGATCTTGGAGCATCTATCAGTCTCATGCCACTCCTCAGGCTAAGAGGTTAGGATTCAAAGAACAAGCCTGCAACATCTCTTTGCGCTTGCATGCATCCGTCTAACTCCTCATGGCATGTTGGAAGATCTACCTCTGATGGTTGGAACGCGTTGAGGTACGATTTCATAGTTCTAGATGGATGAAGAACCTAGAGATCCTCTGATTCTAGGAAGACCTTTCTTAGCTACAGTAGCAGTTATTGATGTTCGAAAGGAAAGATCGATCTCAACCTTGGGGCTGACTTCAAAATGACGTTCGCATCAAAGCCACAATGAGAAAGCCGGAAATGAAAGATCTTCTATGTTGAGGAAATGGATCAACTTGTTGATGAACTTCGAGGAGCTTAATGAAGAAGATCACCTTCAGACCGCTTTGACAAAAAGATGGGTACTGTACACCGAAACTTTGGGGTATGTGATGATTTTGGACTCGCATAAGGTTTTGGAAGGTCGAGGTCTTTAAGATCCGATTGGGGTCAAAACAGAGGTTTGCGGTAGAACACACTGGCGCGACCGCCCACTCAGTCACCTGAGACCACACTCAGCGTGACCACTCCAGCTCACTGAGCTGACACACTCAGCGTTAGACTCGATCAAGGCCACTCGAGCCGTGCTCGAGCGACTCTCTGCATCAGCGATCGGTCGAACTGAGCACCTGTGTAGACTCAAACCACTTCGCTGGGCTAATGTACGCCTTTCTAGACCTAATTCTACATACCCAATCATAGTAAATGATATGTTGAATGATGATGAGTTCCATTTGCTATGATTGAATTCAGAAGTTTAAAAGCAATCAGTGGTCTCTCGATGATATTAAAGGAATTTCACCTGCTGTACTCATAGAATTCATCTAAAAATGAATCATATGCTAGCATTGAACCTCAGAGGAGATTGAACCCAAATTTGAAGGAAGTGGTTAAAAAGGAAATTTTAAGTTGTTGCTGAATCATCTACCCTATATCGATAGTACTTGGGTTTCTCCCTGTGCATCGTGTTCCAAAGAAAGGAGGTATAACTGTTGTTAGGAATGATAAGGATGAACTGATACCTAGAACTATCACCGGTCATAGGATGTATGATTGAAATTGAATGCTGCATCTAGAAAAGATCATTTCCCATTACCATTCATTGATCAAATGTTGAAAGTGCTTCGCAAATCATCCTCATTATTGTTAGATGGGTATACTGGTTTCTTTCAAATTCCTATTCATCCTAATGATCGGAAAAACTACTTTCACTTATCCATATGGAACTTTGCCTATAGAGAATGCTTTTGGTCTTTGTAATGCACTATGCTTCGTAGATGCATGACTTCTATATTCCTCGGATTTAATAGAGGAGACTGTGGAGGTATTCATGGATGATTTTTTCGTGTATGGCTTTCTTTCTCCTCTTGCCTTTTGAACCTTTGCAAGGTGCTTACTAGGTGTGAGGAGACAAATCTGTTCTGAACTGGAGAAATGCCACTTTATGGTCGAGAAGGGATAGAAGTGACAGAGCAAGGTTTGATGATGATGCATGTAACCGCCCTAAGAACGCGGATATCAGAAGTTTCTTGGGTCATGCTGGTTTACAGGGTTCATCAAGGATTTCTCAAATATAGCCAGACCACCTCACTAGCCTGCTTGCAAGGAACAAGAGTTCATCTTTGATTCTGGTGCTTGAGGGCATTCCAGATTAAGGAAGCTTTGGTCTCAGCTCCTATAGTCCAAGCACCAAACTGGGACTATCCGCTCGAAATCATGTGTGATACATTAGATTTTGCTGTGGGAGCTATTTTGGGACAAAAGATTGACAAGGCTGCATGATCTATTATGCAAAGAACACTTGATGAAGCCTCGGGAGATATGCAACAATGCAGATGAATGCTGGCTGTTGTCTTTGCTTTTGAGAAGTTCAGAAGCTACCTAGTGGGTTCAAGTGTGATCATTACGATCATGCAGCAGCATACTCCTAAGAAAGAGACTAAGCCAAGACTGCTGTGATGGATTACTTGCCATGTGAGTTTGACATGGAGATCGCTGATAAGAAGGGCATGAGAATGGAGTATTGATCATTTTATCAAGGATGAGAATAGATGATCCATTGCCAATAGATGATTCCATGCCCGAGGAACAACTCAATGCTGTTGTTCTGGCAATAGAAGGAAACTGTCCTGCATGTGATTTTGCCACCACTTTGTAAGCGGCAAATCCCTAGGAGTCTTGATACAGAAAAAAGAGAAATGTGAACCACTACTTCTGGATGAGCCTTACTGTACAAGAGAGGTTCAGATGGTCTTTCGTACATGGCATTGAGGGAGAAGTAAATGGGGTTTGGAATGTCATGGTTCGGTTTATGGGGTCACTTTGCTACTTTCAAAACTATACAGAAAGTTCTCCAAACAGGATTGTGGTGGCCTTTAATGTTCAAGGATGCTCAAGCTTTCATCACTAGGTGTGATCCCTTGCCAGAGTAACATCAAGAGGGAGGAAACCTAACCCAATTCTAGAAGTCGAGGTATTTGATGTATGGGGCATTGATTTCATGGGGCATTGATTTCATGGGGCCTTTCAACCCACCATCTCATGGGAACAGTTACATCTTGGTGGCTGTGATTATGTCTCCAAGTGGGTTACTATAGCCTACCAATGACAATGGTGGTTCTAAGATGTTCAGAACATTATCTTCCCCAGATTTGGAGTACCAAGAGTAGTGATCAGTGATGGGGGATCCCATTTCATCAACAAGCTCTTTGAAAATCTTCTGAAGAAGCATGGGGTTAAGCACAAGGTAGCCACGCCATACCATCCTCAAACCGTGGGTAGGTAGTGTTCAAGCATATCAAAGCCATCTTGGCAGAGTAGTAGGAGTCTCAAAGAGAGACTGATCCTCTAAGCTTGATGAGACTTTGGGCATATAGACGCTCAAGACACCATTGGAAGAACACCATTCCATCTGCTCTATGGCAAGGCTTGCCATCTGCCTGTGGAGATTGAGTACAAGGCACATGGGCAATCTAAACTCTTGAATCTGGATATCAAGACTGCCCAGGAGAAAAGAGAGTATGATCTACATGAACTGGAAGAGGTCAGGTTGGATGCCAMAGAGTTCCAAGGTTTACAAGGAGAGGACAAAAGCCTTCCATGACAGAAGGATTCTTCCCAAGGAATTCAAAGCTGGTGATCAAGTGCTCCTTTTCAACTCGAGACTCAAGATATTTCCTGGAAAGCTGAAGTCGAGATGGTCAGGACCATTCAGAGGCAAAGAAGTCTCACCTTATGGAGCGGTTACTCTGATCGGGAAGGGTGACTCCGAGTTTACTGTGAATGGGCAGAGGCTCAAACCCTATCTTGCTGATTACATCATCCCAGAGGGAACTTCCATCCCTCTAGATGAACCTCCCCCTGCTTAAGTAAAATAGGAAGTCAAGCTTAGTGACTATAAATAAGCTCACTTGGGAGGAAGTCTCATGTCTATCCCTATATATAATGATCTAATTTTCTTGATAAATCGTCGTTTATTTTGCTAATTTTTGTTTTGTGGTTTGCTTGTGTTTTCAGAGAAGGCAGGCATGTCCGACTCGACTCCCCACTCGCCATGTGGTCGAGCCAAGGAACACCAAAATTCAAAATCCGACAAAGTCTGACTCGACCGATCCCACTCGAGTCAATGGCTCGAGTCAAGTGGCGCCCAAATTCAAATTCGAATTCCGACAAGGAGACAAGAGCTGACTCGACCTGGTCCACTCGAGTCACATGCTCGAGCCAACTTTTRGGCGCTCAAAAATTCGAATTTCGAATTCAAATGGACGCTCCTCCCTTGTCATCTAGCTCCATCCTTTGCCTCTATGAGGAGACCAAGCTTTCGAATTCACCACACCACTCTTCACTTGCCTCAAAGAAATTTCTGAAAATGATCGCCAAATACGCCTCCACCATGCCTAGAAGATCCTACAAAGGAGAGTCCGTGAGTGCCCATCTGCTGAGGCCGGGCTGTGACACTTCTAAGCTAAGAGGACTGGTTTCTATGCCAATAGAACCGATGGAGATTGAAGTTGCCGAGCCACCAGCTCGAGTCCGTGGTTCTCAGCAAGCAAAGGCAGCAGTTACCTCCATCCTCACCACTCTGAGTCAACCGGTCGAGCGAGGGATGATGATGATGCACTCCGATCGCCCCACTCGAGCCAAGGGTCAAGCCAGAGAAAGAAGTCAGCGCTGAAGAGTTTCGACAAACGTAATCACTCATGGAAAGAAACCGAGGAACTAAGGCTTGATCATGGCAGCAGAGGTGATGTAGAGACCAAAGTAGCCACCAAGCAACCCGAAAGACCAAGCAGATGTCTTCATCTTCTTCGAGTAGGTTTTCATGAACACGGTATCCGACCGGAGACATGCAAAACTCGAATTGCTAAGGATGTGGAGTTTGCACCGAGTCATGGCCTGGGCATATTCATGAGAATTAGCTTGAAGCTTACCAGAGGAGACATGCCATTTCCTATCCTCACTCGTACATTTCTATGAGGATGAGCCGTAGTATGAATCGAGGTCCGGATTTATCACCTTCATGCAGAGGGTCGTTTCACTCCCACCATAAGGGAGCTGGAAAACTTGTATGGTTTCAGTGAGTGAATCGGCGAGACATCGACGACACTGAGCTCTGCCCTGGTCCACCATTGGAGCGACAAACCTTACTCGTCATCCCGCGCAAGCTTAGATCAGAAGTCCCGTCTTCAAGGTACTTCCACAAAGCCATCGAAGCCTATGTTCGCTAGAGTTCCGGAAACATCAATGACGGCGAGATGCAGATGCTAGATGTAGCATTGCAGGATGTTCTGGACTACACAAGGGATGGATGAGAGCTGCTGGGGGACAGGGGAGACACAAGCTTAGCCTTCGTTCTGAGTCAGTTGATATGAAGAGCTGGATTGAGGATGCCTGAGGAAGTCGGGGGAAATTAGCATTGGTGGAGTTATAACCCCAATTCGGTGGCTTGTGGTGTAGAGCTGAGGTCAGAACCATACAATCCCAGGTGGATCGACATCGACCATCTGAGAAGAGCCACATTCCTTGGCTAGCCAACCGCCCGATGTGTTCATCTACCATTCAACCATCCAGCCATTGGAGAAGCGGCGTCTTCCCACGCACCTCATCGGACTAGGCGCCAACATCGACTTCATTCCTCCTCGGCGCCTCTACACGCCTTGAAGAAGCTCCGAGTCAGAAGAAGATTCTGGTAACTCGTGGATAGTGATGAAGACAATGGCTGGAAAGTTTGGCTTTGGAGATTACCCCTACTGACTGTACACTTACGAAGGAAGCACAAGCAATGGAATACTCGAGATGGAACAAATTCAGGCAGAACCATAGCCGCTTTAAAGGGGACGGTGAAGGATTTAAAAGGCCAAATGAAGGAAGTAAGAGATCAACGAAAGATTTCCAGCAGAAGTTCGGTGCCCCTTCCTCAGAGGTAGTCTGCCACGTGTTGATGGGGAGTGGGTCGTTGTGAAGCGCCTAGATCTCGTGCACTGGAACCGCCAAGAGCCTCATCGTTCGAGCCAAGGCAACAAATCAAGCAGTACACAAGGAGAAAGAGGAGTTCGGTGAGCGGACACTCCAGCTGCGGCCGCTCGAGTCATTTGTCGAGCCAGCCACGTTTGGCGACCGAACCACTCGAGCCCAGTCGAGTCAAGCTCAGCGCCGCTTACAGAGAGAGCATGGAGGATTCAATCTCCTCCTTCTTCTCAACCCTGAGGTACCTCTATCATTTCTTGTATATACCATTTGCATTTCCTTCCTTTGTGTTGTTTCTTAAAACTTCTTTCCAAATTTTTCTACACAGGGACTGTACTTTAAGTTTGGGGAGGGTTAAGATGTGTTTGATTTGTTTTCTGTGTTCTTATTTTGATTTTGTGCATGTTTGAGTGCATGCATCTAAGGCATAGAAAAACCAAAAAAATTAGAAATTTTTGAAAATGATTACGAAAAAGCAGTGTTCATGTACATTCACATTTTAGGATTGAGTCTAGATTCTGTTCATATAGGGCTGTTGCATATGCATAGGGATCATGATGATATTAACCTTGTAAGCATGCTGATTTGGTAATATAGTCTCAATGCCCTCGTTTCTGGTTGTTTAATGCATTGTTAATGAACTTGAAGTAAGACTGCACCATACTTTGAATGCACTGAACTAGATTAGGTCTCAATTGAAGCATGCTGTGATTTGATACCATTCTATCTATTTGAACCTGAACTTGACTATTAATTATCATGTCTATCATCTGAACTCATGGATACCATACATACTTGGATTTTCTTTCACTATTTCCACTCTTGCTAATCAAGTTGTTCTCATTATTAGGACAGTTTTTACCATGCCCTTAGCCTAACCTTCTTTCAAGCCATGATATTACTCTGTTGTGTGTGTGAGGCCTATTTCTGAATGAGCTTGGTAGAAAGTGTTAGGTTTGAGCCGACAAGGATAGATTCTCATGTAGTTCTGGTTTGCAATTTTCGAATCAGATAGATAGGTGGGATCTTCATCATTGGGTATAAGGTTTGGTTCTGTGAAAAGAAGAAATAAAACTTGGAAAAGATGAAAGAAAAGGTTAAGAGTTCTAGGAGAGGAATGTTCTGGAAATTTGTTAATCTAGTAAAGGATTTGGGGTGTGCAAAGAATAAAAAAAGGCAAAAGCTTAAAGTCCTAAAAAAGAAAGAAAAGCCTAAGCTGGTAGTGAACCACCAAAAGAAAAACCTCAAATCATAGAGTTGTATAGAACCTCTCTAGAACAAGATCGAAAAAAAATGAGTGATCCAAGAAAGTCAAGGCAAAATTGCTGAAGTGTCGAGGTAAATTAGGACAACTTTCTGGGTTTAGAACTAGGGTTAAGGTCATCTGTGTATGGTTGGGTAGATGAGAGTCTATTCTTGTATGCATAGTTGGTCCTTACCTTTAGCATTACTGAAGCTCATTCTTTTTCTTGAGAGATCCCTCGTTACGAACTGATCAAATCGTATGAAAGGGACCATCTTTNNAAATGAATCATATGCTAGCATTGAACCTCAGAGGAGATTGAACCCAATTTGAAGGAAGTGGTTAAAAAGGAAATTCTTAAGTTGTTAGAATGGAATCATCTACCATATCGATAGTACTTGGGTTTCTCTGTGCATTGTGTTCCAAAGAAAGGAGGTATAACTGTTGTTAGGAATGATAAGGATGAACTGATACCTAGAACTATCCTTGGTCATAGGATGTGTATTGATTACGAGGAAATTGAATGCTGCATCTAGAAAAGATCATTTCCCATTACCATTCATTGATCAAATGTTAGAAAGGCTTGCAAATCATCCTATTACTGTTTTTAGATGGGTATAGTGGTTTCTTTCAAATTCTATTCATCTAATGATCGGGAAAAAACTACTTTCACTTGTCCATATGGAACTTTTGCTATAGGAGAATGCCTTTTGGTCTTTGTAATGCACTTTTTTGAGAGATGCATGACTTCTATATTCTCGGATTTAATAGAGGAGGCTGGAGGTATTCATGGATGATTTTTCGTGTATGGCTTTTCTTTCTCCTCTTGCCTTTTGAACCTTTGCAGGTGCTTACTAGGTGTGAGGAGACAAATCTGGTTCTGGCGGGAGAAATGCCACTTTATGGTCGAGAAGGATAGAAGTGGACGAGCCAAGGTTGACGTGATGCAGTTGCACCGCCTAGAACGTCAGGGATATCAGAAGTTTCTTGGGTCATGCTGGTTTCTACAGGCGGTTCATCAAGGATTTCTCAAATATAGCCAGACCACTCACTAGGCTGCTATGCAAGGAACAAGAGTTCATCTTTGATTCTGAGTGTTTGAGGGCATTCCAGCAGATTAAGGAAGCTTTGGTCTCAGCTCCAATAGTCCAAGCACCAAACTGGGACTATCCGTTCGAAATCATGTGTGATGCATCAGATTTTGCTGTGGGAGCTGTTTTGGGACAAAAGATTGACAAGAAGCTGCATGTGATCTATTATGCAAGCAGAACACTTGATGAAGCTCAGGGGAGATATGCAACAACAGAGAAGGAATTGCTGGCTGTTGTCTTTGCTTTTGAAAGTTCAGAAGCTACCTAGTGGGTTCAAGGTGATGATCACACAGATCATGCAGCACTCGGCATATCTATGCAAGAAGAGACTAAGCCAAGACTGCTCAGATGGATACTTCTGCTACAGGAGTTTGACATGGAGATCGTTGATAAGAAGGGTATAGAGAATGGAGTAGCTGATCATTTATCAAGGATGAGAATAGATGATCCATTGCCAATAGATGATTCCATGCCTGAGGAACAACTCATTGCTGTTGTCTTGGCAATAGAAGGGAAACTGCCCTGGTATGCAGATTTTGCCAATTACCTTGTAAGCGGCGAAATCCCTAGGAGTCTTGATGCTTACAGGAAAAAGAAGTTTCTGAGAGATGTGAACCACTACTTCTGGGATGAGCCTTACTTGTACAAGAGAGGTTCAGATGGTCTTTACAGAAGATGCATAGCTGAGGGAGAAGTAAATGGGGTTTTGGAGCACTGCCATGGTTCGGTTTATGGGGTCAGCTTTGCTTTTCAAGACTGTACAGAAAGTTCTCCAAGCAGGATTGTGGTGGCCTTCAATGTTCAAGGATGCTCAAGCTTTCATCACTAGGTGTGATCCTTGCCAGAGAATGGGTAACATCAGCAGGAGGGACGAAATGCCTCAGAACCCAATTCTAGAAGTCGAGGTATTTGATGTATGGGGCATTGATTTCATGGGGCATTGATTTCATGGGGCCTTTCAACCCACCATCTCATGGGAACAGTTACATCTTGGTGGCTGTTGATTATGTCTCCAAGTGGGTTGAAGCTATAGTCCTACCAATGATGCAAGGTGGTTCGAAGATGTTCAAGAACATTATCTTCCCCAGATTTGGAGTACCAAGAGTAGTGATCAGTGATGGGGGATCCCATTTCATCAACAAGCTCTTTGAAAATCTTCTGAAGAAGCATGGGGTTAAGCACAAGGTAGCCACGCCATACCATCCTCAAACCAGTGGGTAGGTAGAAGTGTCTAACAAGCATATCAAAGCCATCTTGGCAAGAGTAGTAGGAGTCTCAAAGAGAGACTGATCCTCTAAGCTTGATGAGACTCTTTGGGCATATAGGACTGCGTTCAAGACACCAATTGTGGAAGAACATTCCATCTGCTCTATGGCAAGGCTTGCCATCTGCCTGTGGAGATTGAGTACAAGGCATTATGGGCAGAAACTCTTGAATCTGGATATCAAGACTGCCCAGGAGAAAGAGCATTGGATCACATGAACTGGAAGAGGTCGGTTGGATGCCTACGAGTTCAAGGTTTAGGAGAGGACAAAAGCCTTCCATGGAAGGATTCTTCCCAAGGAATTCAAAGCTGGTGATCAAGTGCTCCTTTTCAACTCGAGACTCAAGATATTTCCTGGAAAGCTGAAGTCAGATGGTCGGGACCATTCAGAGTCAAAGAAGTCTCACCTTATGCGGTTACTCGATCGGGAAGGGTGACTCGAGTTTACTGTGAATGGGCAGAGAAAGGCTCCTATCTTGCTGATTACATCATCCCGGAGGAACTTCCATCCCTCTAGATGAACCTCCCTGCTTAAGTAAAATAGGAAGTCAAGCTTAGTGACATAAACAAGCTCACTTGGGAGGAAGTCCCATGTCATCCGTATATAATGATCTAATTTTCTTGATAAACCGTCGTTTAGTTTGCTAATTTTGTTTTGTGGTTTGTTTGTGTGTTTTCGGAGAGAAGGCAGCAGGTATGTCCGACTCGACCGGCCCCACTCGCGCCATGTGGTCGAGCAAGCCAAAATTCAAAATCCGACAAATTACTCGACCGATCCCACTCGAGTCAATGGCTCGAGTCAGTGGCGCCCAAATTCAATTCGACAAGGAGACAATGACTCGACTGGTCCACTCGAGTCACATGCTCGAGCCAACTTTGGGCGCTCAAAAATTCAATTTCGAATTCAAATGGGCTCCTCCTTGTCATCTAGCTCCATCCTTCGCCTCTATAAGGAGACCAAGCCTTTCGAGTTCACCACACCACTCTTCACTTGCTCTCAAAGAAATTTCTGAAAATGATCAGCCAAATACGCTCCACCATGCCTAGAAGATCCTACAAAGGAGAGTCCGGTGATGCCCATCTGCTGAGGCCGTGGCTAGACACTTTCAGAAGCTAAGAGGACCGGTTTCTACGCCAATAGAACCGATGGAGATTGATGAAGTTAAGCTCGAGCCACCAGCTCGAGTCCGTGGTTCGAGCCGACGAAGAAAAGCAAAGGCAGAGGAGTTACCTGAAGACCAGCTCGACCGCACCACTCGAGTCAACCGGTCGAGCCAGAGGGACGATGATGATGCACTCGACCGTCCCACTCGAGCCAAGGGGTCGAGCCAGAGAAAGAAGTCAGCGGCTGAAGAGTTCTCGCGGGACAAACGTGCAATCGCTCGTGGAAAGAAACCGGAGGAACCTAGTGCGTTTGATCATGGCAGCAGAGGTGATAGAGATGAGACCAAAGTAGCCACCAAGCAACCCGGAAAGACTAAGCAGGATGTCTTGCCATCTTCCTTGACAGAGGTTTTGCGGGAACACGGTATCCGCACCGGGAGACATGTGCAAAACTCGGAATTGCCAAGGATGTGGAGTACTTGTACCGAGTCAGCGGCCTGGGCACATTCATGAGAATTCAGCTTGAAGCTTACCAGGAGGAGACATGCCATTTCCTATCCTCACTCTCGGTACATTTCTATGAGGATGAGCCAGAGTATGAATCAGATGGAGGTCCGGGATTTATCACCTTCACATGCAGAGGGTCGTTTCACTCCCTCACCATAAGGGAGCTGGAAAACTTGTATGGTTTCCCGAGTAGAATGAGATCGACACAAGACATCGACAGCACCGAGCTACAAGCCCTCTGGTCCACCATTGGAGACGACAAACCTTACTCGTYATCCCGCACCAAGGCTTCTCAGATCAGAAGTCCCGTGCTAAGGTACTTCCACAAAGCCATCGCAAGCACTATATTCGCTAGGCACGTTACCAGAAACATCAATGACGGCGAGATGCAGATGCTAGATGTAGCATTGCAGGATGTTCTGGACTACACAAGGGATGGATGAGAGCTGCTGGGGGACAGGGGAGACACAAGCTTAGCCTTCATTCTGTTGAGTCAGTTGATATGGTACAAAGACTGGACATTGAGGATGCACAAGAGGAAGTCAGCAGGGGAAATTAGCATTGGTGGAGTTATAACCCCAATTCTGGTGGCTTGTGGTGTAGAGCTGAGGTCAGAACCATACAATCCCAGGTGGATCGACATCGACCATCTGAGAAGAGCCACATTCCTTGACGCTAGCCAACCGCCCGATGTGTTCATCTACCAATTCAACCATCCAGCCGTTGGAGAAGCCAGACTGCGTCTTCCCTGCACAGACCTCACCAGCGTCAGACTAGGCGCCAACATCGACTTCATTCCTCCACTCGAGCGCCTCTACACCAGCCTTGAAGAAGCTCCACAGTCAGAAGAAGATTCTGGTAACTCTGTGGATAGTGATGAAGACAATGGCTCGGGAAAGTTTGGCTTTGGAGATTACCCCCTACAGCCTAAGTCTAGCCCTGCCCTGAAGGAAGCACACAAGCRAATTGGAATACTCCGGAGATGGAACAAATTCCAGGGCAGAACCATAGCCGCTTTAAAGGGGACGGTGAAGGATTTAAAAGGCCAAATGAAGGAAGTAAGAGATCAACTGAAAGATTTCCAGCAGAAGTTCAGTGCCCCTTCCTCCAAGAAGGTAGTCCTGCCCAAACGTGTACTGATGGGGAGTGGGTCGTTTCGTGAAGCGCCTAGATCTCGTGCACCTGTGGAACCGCCAAGAGCCTCATCGTTCGAGCCAAGGCAACAAATCAAGCAGTACACAAGGAGAAAGAGGAGTTCGGTGAGCGGACACTCCAGCTCGAGCGGCCAGCTCGAGTCATTTGATCGAGCCAGCCACCTCCCCACGTTTGGCRCGACCGAACCACTCGAGCCCCAGGTCGAGTCAAGCTCCCGCGCCGCTTACACCAGAGAGAGCATGGAGGATTCAATCTCCTCCTTCTTCAACCCCAATGCTCTATCATTTCTTGTATATACCATTTGCATTTCCTTCTTGCTTTGTGTTGTTTCTTAAAACTTCTTTCCAAATTTTTACTACACAAGGGACTGTGTACTTTAAGTTTGGGGGAGGGTTAAGATGTGTTTGATTTGTTTTCTGTGTTCTTATTTTGATTTTGTGCATGTTTGAGTCTGCATGCATCTAAGGCATAGAAAAACCAAAAAAAAATTAGAAAATTTTTCGAAAATGATTACGAAAAACAGAGTGTTCATGTAGTTACATTCACATTTTAGGATTGAGTCTAGATTCTGTTCATATAGGGCTGTTGCATATGCATAGGGATCATGATGATATTAACCTTGTAAGCATGCTGATTTGGTAATATAGTCTCAATGCCCTCGTTTCTGGTTATTTAATGCATTGTTAATGAACTTGAAGTAAGACTGCACTATACTTTGAATGCACAACTAGATTAGGTCTCAATTGAAGCATGCTGTGATTTGATACCATTCTCTATCTATTTGAACCTGAACTTGACTATTAATTATCATGTCTATGCACTGCATCTGAACTCATGGATACCATACACATACTTGGATTTTCTTTCACCTATTTGCCACTCTTGCTAATCCAAGTAGTTGTTCTCAGCATGCCTATTATTAAGAACCCACCCAGCATGCCTATTATTACCATGCCCTTAGCCTAACCTTCTTTCAAGCCATGATATTACTCTGTTGTGTGTGTGAGGCCTATTTCTGAATGAGCTTGGTAGAAAGTGTTAGGTTTGAGCCGACAAGGATAGATTCTCATGTAGTTCTGGTTTGCAATTTTCGAATCAGATAGGACTAGGTGGGATCTTCATCATTGGGTATAAGGTTTGGTTCTGTGAAAAAGAAGAAATAAAACTTGGAAAAAGATGAAAGAAAAAGGTTAAGAGTTCCTAGGAGAGGAATGTTCTGGAAATTTGTTAATCTAGTAAAGGATTTGGGGGTGTGCAAAGAATAAGAAAAGAAAGGCAAAAAGCTTAAAGTCCTAAAAAAAGAAAGAAAAGCCTAAGCTGGTAGTGAACCACCAAAAAGAAAAACCTCAAATCCGCTAGAGTGGTATAGAACCTCTCCTAGAACTAGATCAAAAGAAAAAAAATGAGTCTGATCCAAGAAAAGTCCAAGGCAAAATTGCCTAAGTGTCAAGGGTAAAATTAGGACAACTTTCTGGGTTTAGAACTAGGGGTTAAGGTCATCTGTGTATGGTTGGGTAGATGAGAGTCTATTCTTGTATGCATAAGTTGGACCTTACCTTTAGCATTCTACTGAAGCTCATTCTTTTTCTTGAGAGATCCCTCTGTTCTGAATTGATCAAATCGTATGAAAGGGACTATCTTTGTCTCTTAACCTTACCCTTCGCTAAATGAGTTCATTGAATGTGCATAGCTTGATTCATGGTTTCTGGTTGATTGAATGTTAAAGAGAATGGTAAATTTGAATGCATGTCTAGGTTGAGATTTAATTGAAATTGTGCTGTGAAGAATATGGCTAAAGTTTTTTAAGTAGAGTTCATATACTTTGCATTCCAGAACCAGCAACTTGGACATTGAAATCATGTACTATATCAGCATGTTTTGGTTCCGAATCCACATTTTCAAACCTCTCCTCCGGCTTATACTTCTGTTTGCTTGAGGGCAAGCAAAAACTAAGTTTGGGGGAGTTTATATGTCTATATTTTACATGGTTCTATCATGCATTTATCACCCTTTTAACCTCGTTTAGTAGCATGTTCTTAGCATTTGTGTCTAGTTTTGCATACTTAGAGCATTTTGCATTAGGTTTGCATACATTCTGCATTTTGGAGTCTTTTCAGATGCACTTAAGGAGTATTGAAGCTGTTGAGGCCGAATGGAGAGAAGGAAAATGAGAAAGCCAAGGTCGCCACCACACAGCTCGAGTCAACCACTTGAGCCGCGCCACTCGAGCCATCCACTCGAGTCCATGCTAAAGGTGCCGTCTTGGAACTAGCTCGAGCCCCACACTCGAGCCCCTACTCTAGTCCGCATCAAAGGAGCAGTCTTGATTCCAGCTCACCCAACCTACTCGAGCCACCTTGTCGAGCTGACCGTAAAAATGTAGTCTTGATCCCAGCTCGACCAAACCACTCGAGTGCCTGCTCGAGCCGGAAATAAAAGTGCCGTCTTGAAGTTTCTTTTGACGGACTCGACCACCACACTCGATCCAGCTTGCTCGAGCCCGTTTTCTAATTTGCTATTTTGTCTTTTTGTGATTTAGGGTTTTTAACTAAGAGTATAAATACTCTGTATGAGATTAGGATGGGGGGACTCTCGTTTTGAGGCTCTTATCATCTGTTCATCTGTTCTTGCTTCTTGGATTATATAACTCTGAATCTACTGAGTATTTGTGTTTGAATCTTTCTATCCCTTTTATTCTCTTCCTTATCTTTATGATTATGCAAGTTATTTTCATTTCTGGGTTTTTGAGTTTGATGTGTTCATCATGATCTGTGAGTAGTTTTCTAGGGATCTTAAGGATGGGTTAGGTTTAGGCTTGGAGTCTTAGTCTTCTAGGTGGCTTAAGGTTAGATTAGACGAAATCCCTTCTGAATTAGTGATCTTAATGCTAGTTTCTCTCTGATCAATTGAATCTAGATCATAGGTTTTTCCACACCTAGAAGGTGTTTGATGAAATGCCTGAACCAACTAATTCCAGAGATTTACATACCTAGCCTAAGAGATTGGATGTCTAGGGTGTTTATTGGCTTAAATAGATTGAATCTTAGTGCCTGCTAAGCTAGATTTTGCTAGAGAGATTTAGGTCTGGAACTAGTTTAGCTTGAGGTTATCTGTCACGAAAGTGGATTTGGCTACTGTTGAATCTATTGTCCAGGGATTAGCTTAGATAGATTTTGTCAAGCCCCTAGCTAGATTAGGAGGATAGATTGACCAACGCCATCCTTAGGACCTTCTTGTTCTTGACTGATCTCTGTTTTCTGTGTTCTGTTTTCGCTCTGTTTATGATCTCTGCTTTACTCTGTTTTCCCTTGCTTTCACTATGTTTTTAGTTTCTATAATTGTCTTCGATCTCCTTTTGCTTAGTTGATAGTTTCACCATTTACTGCTTGCTTGGCTTGACTTAGACGGTTTGATTGCATCCTTTCTAATTAATATCGCACTCATTTGGATTGATACCTTTCTGTACTACAATGGCATGATAGTGGATTGAGGCATTTGACAGATAACATAAACATAAAAATTTGCTATTTCACTTCTTCTCGTTTCTTATGAGTTATCGTTTTTTTTGAATGGAAGGCCACGAAATCTCGAAACGCAATACCATAATAAAGTTTGATATATTGAAACTTACACCACTTATGTACACATTTATCCCATTAATTTACTCTGGTGGTTTTGTACATTTCATTACTCATTTCCCTCCTCGATTCCTATGAGTTACCGCTTTTTTCAATGGAAGTTCACAAAAACTATAAACGCAATGTCATAATAAAGTTTGATATATTGAAACTTACACCACTTCTGAGAATAATTATCATCTTAATTCATTCTGGTGGTTTTGAACATTTCATGAACTCATTTTCCTTCTTCTCGTTTCTTATGAGTTATCGCTTTTTTCAATGGAAGGTCATGAAATCTCGAAATGCAATATCATAATGAAATTTGATATATTGAGACTTACACCACTTATGAGCACATTTTAACCCCTTAATTCACTTTGGTGGTTTTTAACATTTCATAAACGTATTTCCCTTGTTCTCGTTTCTTATTAATTATTCTTTTTTTCGATGGAAGGTCACGAAATCTCGAAACGCAATGTCATAATAAAGTTTGATATATTAAAACTTACACCACTTATGTACACATTTATCCTCTTAATGCACTTTCGTGGTTTTGAACATTTCATGAATTCATTTCCCTCCTTCTCGATTCATATTAGTTATCGCTTTTTTCAATTGAAGGGCACGAAATCTCGAAATGCAATGTCATAATAAAGTTTGAAATATTGAAGCATACACCACTTATGAGAACATTTATCCACTTAATTCATTTTGGTGGTTTTGAATATTTCATGAACTCATTTTCCGCATTCTCGTTTCTTACGAGTTATCGCTTTTTCCTATAGAAGATCATGAAATCTCGAAACGGAATACCATAATAAAGTTTGATATATTGAAACTTACACCACTTATGAGAACATTTATCCCCATAATTTAATTTGGTGGTTTTGAACTTTTCATGAACTCATTTCCCTCCACGATTCCTATGAGTTACCACTTTTTTCAATGGAAGGTCACGAAAACTCGAAACGCAATGTCATAATAGAGTTTGATATATTGAAACTTACACCACTTATGAGCACATTTATCCCCTTAATTCACTTTGGCGGTTTAGAACATTTCATGAACTCATTTTTCTTCTTCTCGATTTTTATGAGTAATCAATTTTTTCGATGGAAAGTCACGAAATTTCGAAACGCAATGTTGTAACAAATTTTGATATATTGAAATTTACACAACTTATGAGCTTATTTATTCATTAATTCACTTTGGTGGTTTTGAACATTTCATCAGCATTTTTCCCTCCTTATCGTTTCTTATGAGTTATTCTTTTTTTCGATGTAAGGTCACGAAATCTAGAAACGCAATGTCATGATAAAGTTTCATATATTGAAAGTTACTCCAGTTATGACCACATTTATCTCCTAAATTCACTTTCGTGGTTTTGTACATTTCATGAACTCATTTCCTCCTTCTCGATTCCTACGAGTTATCCCTTTTTTCAACGGAAAGGCACGAAATCTCGAAACGCAATGTCATAATAAAGTTTGATATATTGAAACTTACACCACTTCTGAGAACATTTATCCTCTTAATTTATTCTGGTGGTTTTGAACATTTCATGAACTCATTTCCCTTCTTCTCGTTTCTTATGAGTTAGCGTTTTTTTGAATGGAAAACCACGAAATCTCGAAACGCAATACCATAATAAATGTTGATATATTGAAACTTACACCACTTATGATAACATTTATACCCTTAATTCATGTTGGTGGTTTTGAATATTTCATGAACTCATTTCCCACCTTCTCGTTTCGTATGAGTTATCGCTTTTTTCAATGGAAGGACACGAAATCTCGAAACGCAATGTCATAATAGAGTTTGATATATTGAAACTTACACCACTTCTGAGAATAATTATCATCTTAATTCATTCTGGTGGTTTTGAACATTTCATGAACTCATTTTCCTTCTTCTCGTTTCTTATGAGTTATCGCTTTTTTCAATGGAAGGTCATGAAATCTCGAAATGCAATATCATAATGAAATTTGATATATTGAGACTTACACCACTTATGAGCACATTTTAACCCCTTAATTCACTTTGGTTGTTTTTAACATTTCATAAACATATTTCCCTTGTTCTCGTTTCTTATTAGTTATTCTTTTTTTCGATGGAAGGTCACGAAATCTAGAAACGCAATGTCATAATAAAGTTTGATATATTGAAAATTACACCACTACTGAGAAAATTTATCCTCTTAATTCATTCTGGTAGTTTTGAACATTTCATGAACTCATTTCCGTTCTTCTCGTTTCTTATGAGTTATCGCTTTTTTGAATGGAAGGCCACGATATCTCGAAACCCAATACCATAATAAATTTTGATATATTGAAACTTACACCACTTATGAGAACATTTACCCCCTTAATTAATTTTGGTGGTTTTGAATATTTCATGAACTCATTTCCGTCTTTCTCGTTTCTTATGAGTTATTGCTTTTTTCAATGGAAGGTCATGAAATCTCGAAACGTAATATCATAATGAAATTTGATATATTGAAACATACACCACTTATGAGCACATTTAACCCCTTAATTCACTTTGGTGGTTTTCAACATTTCATAAACATATTTCTCTTGTTCTCGTCTCTTATTAGTTATTCTTTTTTTTTATGGAAGGTCACGAAATCTCGAAACGCAATGTCATAGTAAAGTTTGATATATTGAAACTTACACCATTTATGTACACATTTATCCCTTTAATGCATTTTCGTGGTTTTGAACATTTCATGAACTCATTTCCCTCCTTTTCGATTCCTATTAGTTATCGCTTTTTTCAATGGAAAGACACGAAATCTCGAAACGCAATACCATAATAAAGTTGAATATATTGAAACTTACACCTTATCAGAACATTTATCCTCGCAATTCATTTTGGTGGTTTTGAATATTTCATGAACTCATTTCCCTCCTTCTCGTTTCTAATGAATTATCGATTTTTTCAATGGAAGGTCACGAAATCTCGAAACGCAATACTATAATAAAGTTTGATATATTGAAACTTACACCACTAATGAGCACATTTATCCCCTTAATTCACTTTGGCGGTTTAGAACATTTCATGAACTCATTTTTCTCCTTCTCGATTCTTATGAGTTATTAATTTTTTCGATGGAAGGTCACGAAATTTCGAAACGCAATGTCATAATAAAGTTTGATATACTAATGAGCATATTTATTCATTAATTCACTTTGGCGGTTTTGAACATTTCATCAGCATATTTCCCTCGTTCTCGTTTCTTATGATTTATTCTTTTTTTCGATGGAAGGTCACGAAATCTCAAAACGCAATGTCATGATAAAGTTTCATATATTGAAAGTTACACCACTTATGAGCACATTTATCTCCTTAATTCACTTTCGTGGTTTTGTACATTTTATGACCTCATTTCCCTCATTCTCGATTCCTACGAGTTATCGCTTTTTTCAACGCAAAGGCATGAAACTTGAAACGCAATGTCATAATAAAGTTTGATATATTGAAACTTACACAACTTATGAGAACATTTATCTCCTTTATTCATTTTGTTGGTTTTGAACATTTCATGAACTCATTTCCCTCGTTCTCGTTTCTTATGAGTTATCCCTTTTTTCAATAGAATGCCACGAAATCTAAAAACACAATGTCATGATAAAGTTTCATATATTGAAAGTTACACCACTTATGAACACATTTATCTCCTTACTTCACTTTCGTGGCTTTGTACATTTCATGAACTCATTTCCCTCCTTCTCGATTCCTACGACTTATCGGTTTTTTCAATGGAAGGGCACGAAATCTCGAAACGCAATGTCATAATAAAGTTTGATATATTGAAACTTAGACCACTTATGTACACATTTATCCCCTTTATTCATTTTGGTGGTTTTGAACATTTCATGAACTCATTTCCCTCCTCGTTTCTCATGAATTATCCCTTTTTTCAATAGAAAGCCACGAAATCTCGAAACGCAATACCATAATAAATTTTGATGTATTGAAACTTACACCACTTATGATAACATTTATACCCTTAATTCATTTTGGGGGTTTTGAATATTTCATGAACTCATTTCCCACCTTTTCGTTTCTTATGAGTTATCGATTTTTTCAATGGAAGGACATGAAATCTCGAAACGCAATGTTATAATAAAGTTTGATATATTGAAACTTACACCACTTCTGAGAATATTTATCATCTTAATTCATTCTGGTGGTTTTGAACATTTCATGAACTCCTTTTCCTTCTTCTCGTTTCTTATGAGTTATCGCTTTTTTTGAATGGAAGGCCACGAAATCTCGAAACGCAATACCATAATAAAGTTGCATATATTGAAACTTACACTTTATGAGAACATTTATCCTCTCAATTCATTTTGGTGGTTTTGAATATTTCATGAACTCATTTTCCGCCTTCTCGTTTCTTATGAGTTATCGATTTTATCAATGGAAGGTCACGAAATCTCGAAAAGCAATACCATAATAAAGTTTGATATATTGAAACTTACACCACTTATGTACACATTTATCCTCTCAATTCATTTTG
The DNA here is from genome assembly GCA_018361395.1 of Boechera stricta. Taxonomy (NCBI): domain Eukaryota; kingdom Viridiplantae; phylum Streptophyta; class Magnoliopsida; order Brassicales; family Brassicaceae; genus Boechera; species Boechera stricta. The sequence goes on from CM031541.1 coordinate 8,134,505, forward strand.
GTGGTTTTTAATAGTTCATGAACTCATTTCCCTCCTTGTCGTTTCTTATGAGTTATCGATTTTATCAATGGAAGGTCACGAAATCTCGAAACGCAATACCATAATAAAGTTTGATATATTGAAACTTACACCACTTATGTACACATTTATCCCCTTAATTTACTTTGGTGGTTTTGAACATTTCATGAACTCATTTCCCTCCCCGATTCCTATGAGTTACCGTTTTTTTCAATAGAAGGTCACGAAAACTCGAAACGCAATGTCATCATAAAGTTTGATATATTGAAACTTACACCACTTATGAGGACATTTAACCCCTTAATTCACTTTGCTGGTTTTGAACATTTCCTCAGCATATTTCCCTCGTTCTCGTTTCTTATGAGTTGGAAGGTCAAGAAATCTCGAAACGCATTGTCATGATAATATTTCATATATTGAAAGTTACACCACGTATGAGCACATTTATCTCCTTAATTCACTTTCGTGGTTTTGTACATTTCATGAACTCATTTCCCTCCTTCTCGATTCCTACGAGTGATCGCTTTTTTCAATGGAAGGGCACGAAATCTCGAAACGCAATATCATAATAAAGTTTGATATATCGAAACTTACACCTCTTCTGAGAACATTTATCCTCTTAATTTATTCTGGTGGTTTTGAACTTTTCATGAACTCATTTTCCTTCTTCTCGTTTCTGATGAGTTATCGTTTTTATGAATGGAAGGCCGCGAAATCTCGAAACGCAATATCATAATGAAATTTGATATATTGAAACATACACCACTTATGAGCATATTTAACCCCTTAATTCACTTTGGTGGTTTTCAACATTTCATAAACATATTTCCCTCCTTCTCGTTTTTTATTAGTTATTGTTTTTTTCGATGGAAGGTCACGAAATCTCGAAACGCAATTTCATAATAAAGTTGGATATATTGAAACTTAAACCTTATGAGAACATTGATCCTCCCAATTCATTTTGGTGGTTTTGAATACTTCATGAACTCATTTCCCTCCTTCTCGTTTCTTATGAGTTATCGATTTTTTCAATGGAAGGTCACGAAATCTCGAAACGCAATATCATAATAAAGTTTGATATATTGAAACTTACACCACTTATGTACACATTTATCCCCATAATTTATTTTGGTGGTTTTGTAGTTTCCATGAACTCATTTCCCTCCTCGATTCCTATGAGTTACCGCTTTTTTCAATGGAAGGTCACGAAAACTCGAAACGCAATGTCATAATAGAGTTTGATATATTGAAACTTACACCACTTCTGAGAATAATTATCATCTTAATTCATTCTGGTGGTTTTGAACATTTCATGAACTCATTTTCCTTCTTCTCGTTTCTGATGAGTTATCGTTTTTATGAATGGAAGGCCGCGAAATCTCGAAACGCAATATCATAATGAAATTTGATATATTGAAACATACACCACTTATGAGCATATTTAACCCCTTAATTCACTTTGGTGGTTTTCAACATTTCATAAACATATTTCTCTTGTTCTCGTCTCTTATTAGTTATTCTTTTTTTTTATGGAAGGTCACGAAATCTCGAAACGCAATGTCATAGTAAAGTTTGATATATTGAAACTTACACCATTTATGTACACATTTATCCCCGTAATRCAYTTTCGTGGTTTTGAACATTTCATTAACTCATTTCCCTCCTTCTCGATTCCTCTTAGTTATCGCTTTTTTCAAAGGAAGGACACGAAATCTCGAAACGCAATACCATAATAAAGTTGAATATATTGAAACTTACACCTTATCAGAAAATTTATCCTCTTAATTCATTTTGGTGGTTTTGTACATGTCATGAACTCATTTCTCTCCTTCTCGATTCCTACGAGTTATCGCTTTTTTCAACGGAAGCGCACGAAATCTCGAAACGTAATGTCATATTAAAGTTTGATATATTGAAACTTACACCACTTATGAGAAAATTTATCCCCTTAATTYATTTTGGTGGTTTTGAACATTTCATGAACTCATTTCCCTCCTTCTCGTTTCGTATGAGTTATCGCWTTTTTTAATAGAAAACCATGAAATCTCGAAACGCAAAACCATAATAAATTTTAATATACTGAAACTTACACCACTTATGATAACATTTATACCCTTAATTCATTTTGGTGGTTTTGAATATTTCATGAACTCATTTCCCTCCTTCTCGATTCCTACGAGTTATCGCTTTTTTCAACGGAAAGGCACGAAACTTGAAACGCAATGTCATAATAAAGTTTAATATATTGAAACTTACACCACTTATGAGAAAATTTATCCCCTTAATTCATTTTGGTGGTTTTGAAAGTTTCATGAACTCATTTCCCTCTTTCTCGTTTCTTATGAGTTATCGCATTTTTAAATAGAAAACCATGAAATCTCGAAACGCAATACCATAATAAATTTTMATATATTGAAACTTACACCACTTATGATAACATTTATACCCTTAATTCATTTTGGTGGTTTTGAATATTTCATGAACTCATTTCCCACCTTTTCGTTTCTTATGAGTTATCGCTTTTTTCAATGGAAGGACATGAAATCTCGAAACGCAATGTTATAATAAAGTTTGATATATTGAAACTTACACCACTTATGAGAACATTTATCCCCTTAATTCATTTTGGTCGTTTTGAATATTTCAKGAACTCATTTTYCTTTTTCTCGTYTCTTATGAGTTATCGCTTTTTTCAATGGAAGGTCATGAAATCTCGAAATGCAATATCATAATGAAATTTGATATATTGAGACTTACACCACTTATGAGCACATTTAACCCCTTAATTCACTTTGGTGGTTTTTAACATTTCATAAACGTATTTCCCTTGTTCTCGTTTCTTATTAGTTATTCTTTTTTTCGAWGGAAGGTCACGAAATCTCGAAACACAATGTCATAATAAAGTTTGATATATTGAAACTTACACCACTTATGTACACATTTATCCTCTTAATGCACTTTCGTGGTTTTGAACATTTCATGAATTCATTTWCCTCCTTCTCGATTCCTATTAGTTATCGCTTTTTTCAATTGAAGGGCACGAAATCTCGAAATGCAATRTCATAATAAAGTTTRAAATATTRAAGCATACACCACTTATGAGAACATTTATCCACTTAATTCATTTTGGTGGTTTTGAATATTTCATGAACTCATTTTCCGCATTCTCGTTTCTTACGAGTTATCGCTTTTTTCAATAGAAGATCATGAAATCTCGAAACGGAATACCATAAAAAAGTTTGATATATTGAAACTTACACCACTTATGRGAACATTTATCCCCTTAATTAATTTTGGTGGTTTTGAATATTTCATGAACTCATTTCCCTCCTTCTCGTTTCTTATGAGTTATCGCTTTTTTCAATGGAAGGTTACGACATCTCGAAACGTAATACCATAATAAAGTTTGATATATTRAAACTTACACCACTTATGTACACATTTATCCCCTTAATTTACTTTGGTGGTTTTGAACATTTCCTCAGCATATTTCCCTCGTTCTCGTTTCTTATGAGTTAGAAGGTCAAGAAATCTCGAAACGCAATGTCATGATAAAGTTTCATATATTGAAAGTTACACCACGTATGAGCACATTTATCTCCTTAAATCACTTTCGTGGTTTTGTACATTTCATGAACTCATTTCCCTCCTTCTCGATTCCTATGAGTGATCGCTTTTTTCAATGGATGGGCACGAAATCTGGAAATGCAATATCATAATAAAGTTTGATATATTGAAACTTACACCTCTTCTGAGAACATTTATCCTCTTAATTTATTCTGGTGGTTTTGAACATTTCATGAACTCATTTTCCTTCTTCTCGTTTCTGATGAGTTATCGTTTTTATGAATGGAAGGCCGCGAAATCTCGAAACGCAATATTATAATAAATTTTGATATATTGAAACTTACACCACTTATGATAAAATTTATACTCATAATTCAATTTGTTGCTTTTGAATATTTCATGAACTCATTTCCCACCTTCTCGTTTCATATGAGTTATCGCTTTTTCAATGGAAGGACACGAAATCTCGAAACACAATGTCATGATAAAGTTTGATATATTGAAAATTACACAACTTCTGAGAACATTTATCCTCTTAATTCATTCTGGTGGTTTTGAACATTTCATGAACTCATTTCTCTTTTTCTCGTTTCTTATGAGTTATCGTTTTCTGAATGGAAGGCCACGAAATCTCGAAACGCAATACCATTATAAATTTTGATATATTGAAACTTACAGCACTTATGAGAACATTTATCCCCTTAATTCATTTTAGTGGTTTTGAATATTTCATGAACTCATTTCCCTCTTTCTCGTTTCTTATGAGTTATCTCTTTTTTCAATGGAATGTCATGAAATCTCGAAACGCAATATCATAATGAAATTTGATATATTGAAACATACACCACTTATGAGCATATTTAACCCCTTAATTCACTTTGGTGGTTTTCAACATTTCATAAAACATATTTCCCTTGTTCTCGTTTCTTATTAGTTATTGTTTTTTTCGATGGAAGGTCACGACATATCGAAACGCAATTTCATAATAAAGTTTGATATATTGAAACTTACACCACTTATGAGCACATTTATCGCCTTAATTCACTTTGGTGGTTTAGAACATTTCATGAACTCATTTTTCTCCTTCTTGATTCTTATGAGTTATCAATTTTTTGGATGGAAGGTCACGAAATTTCGAAACGTAATGTCATAATAAATTTGATATATTGAAACTTACACCACTTATGAGAACATTTATCCCCTTAATTCATTTTGGTGCTTTTGAATATTTCATGAACTCATTTCTCACCTTCTCGTTTCATATGAGTTATCGCTTTTTCAACGGAAGGACACGAAATCTCGAAACACAATGTCATGATAAAGTTTGATATATTGAAAATTACACAACTTCTGAGAACATTTATCCTCTTAACTCATTTCTCTTCTTCTCATTTCTTATGAGTTGTCGTTTTTTGAATGGAAGACCACGAAATCTCGAAACGCAATACCATAATAAATTTGATATATTGAAACTTACACCACTTATGAGAACATTTATACCCTTAATTCATTTTGGTGGTTTTGAATATTTCATGAACTCATTTCCGTCTTTCTCGTTTTTTCTGAGTTATCGCTTTTTTCAATGGAAGGTCATGAAATCTCGAAACGCAATATCATAATGAAATTTGATATATTGAAACACACACCACTTATGAGCATATTTAACCCCTTAATTCACTTTGGTGGTTTTCAACATTTCATAAACATATTTCCCTTGTTCTCGTTTCTTATTAGTTATTGTTTTTTTCGATGGAAGGTCACGAAATATCGAAACGAAATTTCATAATGAAGTTTGATATATTGAAACTTACACCACTTATGTACACATTATCCCCGTAATGCACTTTCGTGGTTTTGAWCATTTCATGAACTCATTTCCTCCTTCTCGATTCCTATTAGTTATCGYTTTTTTCAATGGAAGGACACGAAATCTCGAAACGCAATACCATAATAATGTTGGATATATTGAAACTTACACCTTATGAGAACATTTATCCTCCCAATTCATTTTGGTGGTTTTGAATATTTCATGAACTCATTTCCCTCCTTCTCGTTTYTTATGAGTTATCGATTTTTTCAATGGAAGGTCACGAAATCTCGAAACGCAATATCATAATAAAGTTTGATATATTGAAACTTCCACCACTTATGTACACATTTATCCCCATAATTTATTTTGGTGGTTTTGAAGTTTTCATGAACTCATTTYCCTCCTCGATTCCTATGAGTTACCGCTTTTTTCAATGGAAGGTCACGAAAACTCGAAACGCAATGTCATAATAGAGTTTGATATATTGAAACTTACACCACTTATGAGCACATTTATCCCCTTAATTYACTTTGGCGGTTTRGAAYATTTCATGAACTCATTTTTCTCCTTCTCGATTCTTATGAGTTATCAATTTTTTCGATGGAAGGTCACGAAATTTCGAAACGCAATGTCATAATAAAGTTTGATATATTGAAATTTACACAACTTATGAGCATATTTATTCATTAATTCACTTTGGCGGTTTTGAACATTTCATCAGCATTTTTCCCTCGTTCTCGTTTCTTATGAGTTATTCTTTTTTTCGATAGAAGGTCACGGAATCTCAAAACGCAATGTCATGATAAAGTTTCATATATTGAAAGTTACACCACTTATGAACACATTTATCTCCTTAATTAACTTTCGTGGTTTTGTACATTTCATGAACTCATTTCCCTCCTTCTCGATTCCTACGAGTTATCGCTTTTTTCAACGGAAGGRCACGAAATCTCGAAAYGTAATGTCATATTAAAGTTTGATATATTGAAACTTACACCACTTATGAGAAAATTTATCCCCTTAATTCATKTTGGTGGTTTTGAACATTTCATGAACTCATTTCCCTCCTTCTCGTTTCGTATGAGTTATCGCTTTTTTTAATGAAAACCRTGAAATCTCGAAACGCAATACCATAATAAATTTTAATATACTGAAACTTACACCACTTATGATAACATTTATACCCTTAATTCATTTTGGTGGTTTTGAATATTTCATGAACTCATTTCCCACCTTCTCGTTTCTTATGAGTTATCGCTTTTTCAATGGAAGGACACGAAATCTTGAAACGCAATGTCATAATAAAGTTTGATATATTGGAACTTACACCACTTCAGAGAAAATTTATTCTCTTAATTCATTCTGGTGGTTTTGAACATTTCATGAACTCATTTTCCTTCTTCTCGTTTCTTATGAGTTATCGCTTTTTTTGAATGGAAGGCCACGCAATATCGAAACGCAATACCATAATAAAGTCGGATATATTGAAACTTACACCACTTATGAGAACATTTATCCTCTCAATTCATTTTGGTGGTTTTGAATATTTCATGAACTCATTTCCCTCCTTCTCGTTTCTTATGAGTTATCGATTTTTTCAATGGAAGGTCACGAAATCTCAAAACGCAATACCAAAATAAAGTTTGATATATTGAAATTTACACAACTTATGAGCATATTTATTCATTAATTCACTTTGGCGGTTTTGAATATTTCATGAACTCATTTTCCGCATTCTCGTTTCTTATGAGTTATCGCTTTTTTCAATAGAAGACCACGAAATCTCGAAACGCAATAGCATAATAAAGTTTGGTTTATTGAACTTTGCACCACTTATGAGAACATTTATCCCCTTAATTAATTTTGGTGGTTTTTAATATTTCATGAACTCATTTCCCTCCTTCTCGTTTCTTATGAGTTATCGCTTTTTTCAATGGAAGGTTACGTAATCTCGAAACCTAATACCATAATAAAGTTAGATATATTAAAACTTACACTACTTATGTACACATTTATCCCCTTAATTTACTTTGGTGGTTTTGCACATTTCATGAACTCATTTCCCTCCTCGATTCCTATGAGTACCGCTTTTTTCAATGTACACATTTATCGGTTTTCGATTTTCGGTTTTCCCTCGTTCTCGTTTCTAATGAGTTATTCTTTTTTTCGATGGAAGGTCACGAAATCTCAAAACGCAATGTCAGAATAAATTTAGATATATTGAAACTTGCACCACTTATGAGAACATTTATCCCCTTAATTCACTATGGTGGTTTGGAACATTTCATGAACTCATTTCCCTCCTCGATTCCTATGAGATATCGCTTTGTTCGATGGAAGGTCACGAAATCTCGAAACGCAATATCATAATGAAATTAGATATATTGATACTTACACCAGTTATGAGCACATTTAATCCCTTCATTAATTTTGGTGGTTTTGAATATTTCAGGAACTCAATTCCCTCATTCTCGTTTCTTATGAGTTATCGCTTTTTTCAATGGAAAGTAACAAAATCTCGAAACGCAATATCATTATGAAATTTGATATAGTGAAACTTACACCACCTTAAGACCACATTTATCCTCTTAATTCATTTTGGCGGTTTAGAACATTTCATGAATTCAATTTTCTCCATCTCGATTCTTATGAGTTATCAATTTTTTCGATGGAAGGTCGCGAAATCTCGAAACGAAATGTCATCATAAAGTTTGATATATTGAAACTTACTCTACTTCTAAGCACATTTATCCCCTTAATTCACTTTGGCGGTTGAGAACATTTCATGAACTCTTTTTTCTCCTTCTCGATTCTTATGACATACCAATTTTTTCGTTGGGATGTCGCGAAATCTCGAAACAAAATGTCATCATAAAGTTTGATATATTGAATCTTACACCACTTATGTACACATTTATCCCTTTAATTCACTTTGGTTGTTTTGAACATTTCATGAACTCATTTTCCTCCTGCTCGTTTCCTATGAGTTACCGCCGTTTTCAATGGAAGGTCACGAAATCTCGAAACGAAATGTCATAATAAAGTTTGTTATATTGAAAATCACACCACTTGTGAGCACATTTGTCCCTTAAATTCACTTTGGCGGTTTAGAACATTTCATGAACTCATTTTTCTCCTTCTCGATTCTTACGAGTTATCAATTTTTTCGATGGGAGGTTGCGAAATCTCGAAACAAAATGTCATAATAAAGTTTGATATATTGAAACTTACACCACTCATGTACACGTTTATCCCCTTAATTCACTTTGGTGGTTTTGAACATTTCATGAACTCATTTCCCTCTTTCTCGATTCCTATGAGTTATCGCTTTTTTCAATGGAAGGGCACGAAATCTCGAAACGCAATGTCATAATATAGTTTGAAATATTGAAAATTGCACCACTTAAGAGCACATTTATCCTCTTAATTCACTTTGGCGGTTTAAAACATTTCATGAACTCAATTTTCTCCATCTCGATTCTTATGAGTTATCAATTTTTTCGATGGAAGGTCACGAAATTTTGAAACGCAATGTCATAATAAATTTTATATACTGAAACTTACACCACTTACGGGCACATTTATCAGATTAATTCACTTTGATGGTTTTGAACATATTATGAAATCATTTCCCTCCTCATTTCTTATGAGAGTTATTGCTTTTTTCAATAGAAGGTCACAAAATCTCGAAATGTCATATCATAATAAAGTTTGAAATATTGAATCATACACCACTTATGTGAACATTTATCCACATAATTCATTTTTGTGGTTTTGAACATTTCATGAACTCAATTCCCTCCATCTCGTTTCTTATGAGTTATCGCTTTTTCCAATGGAAAGCCACGAAATCTCGAAACGCAATACCATAATAAAGTTTGATATATTGAAACTTACAACACTTGTGAGAACATTTATCCCCTTATTTCATTTTGTTTGTTTTGAATATTTCATGAACTCATTTCCCTCCTTCTCGATTCCTATGAGTTATCGCTTTTTTTTATGGAAGGTCACGAAATCTCGAAAAGCAATATCATAATAAAATTTGATATATTGAAACTTACACCACTTATGAGCACATTTATCCCCTTAATTCAATTTGGCGGTTGAAAACATTTCATGAACTCATTTTTCTCCTTCTCGATTCTTATGACTTACCAATTGTTTCGTTGGGAGGTCGCGAAATCTCGAAACAAAATGTCATCATAAAGTTTGATATATTAAATCTTACACCACTTATGTACACATTTATCCCCTTAATTCACTTTGGTGGTTTTGAACATTTCATGAACTCATTTCCCTCCTGCTCGTTTCCTATGAGTTATCGCTTTTTTCAATGGAAGATCACGAAAACTCAAAACGCAATGTCATAATAAAGTTTGATATATTGAAACTTACACCACTTATTAGCACATTTATCCCCTTAATTAATTTTGGTGGTTTTGAATATTTCATGAACTAATTTCCCTCCCTCTCGTTTCTTATGAGTTATAGCTTTTTTCAATGGAAGGTTACGAAATCTGGAAACCTAATACCATAATAAAGTTTGATATATTGAAACTTACACCACTTATGTACACATTTATCCCCTTAATTTACTTTGGTGGTTTTGAACATTTCATGAACTCATTTTCCTCCTCGATTCCTATGAGTTACCACTTTTTTCAATGGAAGGTCACGAAAACTCGAAACACAATGTCATAATAAAGTTTGATATATTGAAACTTACACAAAAACTTATGAGCACATTTAACCCGTTAATTCACATTGGTCGTTTTGAATATTTCATCTGCATATTTCCCTCGTTCTCGTTTCTTATGAGTTATTCTTTTTTTCGATGGAAGGTCACGAAATCTCGAAACGCAATGTCAGAATAAATTTTGAYATATTGAAACTTACACCACTTATGAGAACATTTATCCCCTTAATCAATTTTGGTGGTTTTGAACATTTCATGAACGAATTTCCCTCCTTCTCGTTTCTTATGAGTTATCGTTTTTTTCAGTAGAAGACCATGAAATCTCGCAACGCAATACCATAATAAACTTTGATATATTGAATCTTACACCACTTATGAAAACATATATCCCCTTAATTAATTTTGGTGGTTTTGAATATTTCATGAACTCATTTTCCTCCTTCTCGTTTCTTATGAGTTATCGCTTTTTTCAATGGAAGGTCACGAAATCTCGAAATGCAATGTCATAATAAAGTTTGATATATTGAAAATTACACCACTTATGAGCACATTTATCCCCTTAATTCGCTTTGGCGGTTTAGAACATTTCATGAACTCATTTTTCTCCTTCTGGATTCTTATGAGTTATCAATTTTTTGGATGGAAGGTTACGAAATTTCGAAACGCAATGTCGTAATAAATTTGATATATTGAAACTTACACCACTTATGAACACATTTATCCCCTTAATTCACTTTCGTGGTTTTGAACATTTCATGAACTCGATTCCTATGAGTCATCGCTTTTATCGATGGAAGGTCACGAAATCTCGAAACCCAACATYATACTGAAATTTGATATATTGAAACTTACACCAGTTATGAGCACATTTAATCCCTTAATTSAGTTTGGTGGTTTTGTACATTTCATGAATATATTTCCCTCGTTCTCGTTTCTTATGAGTTATTCTTTTTCAATTGGAGGTCACGAAATCTCGAAACGCAATGTCATAATAAAGTTTGATATATTGAAACTTACTCCACTTWTGTACACATTTATCYCCTTAATTCACTKTCGTGGTTTTGAACATTTCATGAACTCATTTTTCTCTTTCTCGATTTTTATGAGTTATCAATATTTTCAATGGAAGGTCACAAAATCCCAAAATGTCATATCATAATAAAGTTTGATATATTGAAACTTACACCACTTATGAGCATATTTATCCACTTAATTCATTTTGGTGGTTTTGAACATTTCATGAACTCATTTTTCTCCTTCTCGATTCTTACGAGTTATCCATTTTTTCAATGGAAGGTCACGAAATTTCAAAACGCAATACCATTATAAAGTTTGATATATTTAAACTTACACCACTTATGTAGACATTTATCCCCACAATTTACTTTGGTGGTTTTGAACATTTCATGAACTCATTTCCCTCCTCGATTCCTATGAGTTACAACTTTTTTCAGTGGAAGGTCACGAAAACTCGAAACGCAGTGTCATAATAGTGTAGATTTATGAGTATAGAGTATAGATTTGTGAGAATAGAAGCAAGAATTGAAGAATAAAAGAGATAAAGTGTGGGCGTTTTTGGGAGAGCTCACAAAGGGCTGAAAATCTGTTTTTTTTCTTATTAGCATAATTCAATGTTTACATGGGTATACACTCTATATATATGCAAAATACAAAGGAAACTAGGTTAAAACCTATACAAAAATATCTGAATTCAAAAAAGGATAAGGTGGTGTGGACCACTTGGGGACAAAGAGCATGAGCTGTCCCTTTCTTTCTCAGCGTGGTCCCCCCTCTCTTTTAGCTTGCTGACAACTTCACCCAACTTGTCTTCATCTAACGGCTCTATTCGTGCGTATTCCGGGTTTAGTATTCGTGCATATTCCGGGTCACGCTCCCGTGACTCCAACGGTTCAATTTGTGTGGACTCCGGGTTTAGTGTTCGTGCATATTCCGGGTTTAGTGTCCGTGCAAATCCCGGGTCACTCTTCTCCTGTATCATCCGTGCAAACTCTGGGTCATTGTGAGTACTCTCAACACTCCCCCTCAARGTTGGCCGGTGAGGACTCCATAGGCCAATCTTGTCATGGATGTACTCACAAACACGCAACGKAGTAGCCTTAGTGAATATATCCGCCATCTGATCTCCACTCTTCACAAACTTGGTCTCAATCAACCCTTCTTGAATCTTTCCTCGAACAAAGTGACAATCCACTTCTATATGCTTTGTTCGCTCATGGAATACCGGATTAGAGGCTATATGGATCGCAGCTTGATTATCACAATATAAGCTCATCGGTTTGTCATCACTAATCCCCACATCCTTAAGAAGAGCCCTTAGCCATATCATCTCTTTAGTGACCTCTTTCATTGCTCTATACTCAGCTTCAGCACTAGATAGAGCAATAACTTTTTGTTTCTTGCTTCTCCATGTCACTAGATCTTCTTTATCTCCAGCCCAATCAGCATCACAATAAGCTTCCAATTCAGTTCTCCCATTGCACTTTAACCATATTCCCTTTCCTGGATCCCCTTTAAGATATCGGAGTATCCTCTCCACCATATTCCAATGGTGTGTTTTGGGAGCTTGCATATGTTGGCTGACTCTATTGACTGCAAAACAAATATCTGGTCTAGTAATCGTTAGATAAATCAACTTCCCAACCAACCTCTGATATTGTTTCACATCTGGCCATATCTCCCCCTTAATCACATCTTGATAACCTTTTTCAATGGGTGTTCTTGCTGGTTTTGATCCCAGCCTTCCAGTTTCTTTTAGTAAATCAATCACATACTTCCTTTGTGATATGAACATCCCATTGGTCTCCCTAGTCATCTCAATGCCCAGAAAATACTTCAACTCTCCCAAATCTTTAATATCAAATGAAGTCTTCAAAATTCCCTTAGTTTCACTAATCCCTTCAGCGTCACTTCCGGTGATGATGATATCATCCACATAGATCAATACCACCACTATGCCTCCTTGATTCTTCTTAGTGAATAGGGTATGATCAGCCTCAGATTTTGTAAATCCCTTCTCCATCAAACAACCACTCAATCTTTGGTACCATGCCCTCGGTGATTGTTTCAATCCGTAGATGGCTTTCCTCAACTTACACACTTCTCCTTCTTGTGTACCATATCCTTGAGGACAAGCCATGAAGACTTCTTCTTCCAGATCACCATGTAAGAAAGCATTCTTCACATCCATTTGCCATAGTCCCCATGAGATTAATGGCAACGGATGACTCTGAATGCAATTTACAGCCACTGCAAATGTTTCAGTATAGTCTTCTCCATAGACTTGTGTATCCTTTGCCACTAGTCTAGCTTTGTACCTCTCTCCACTTCACCATGGCTCTTATACTTGATGGTGTAAACCCACCCACATCCCACCAGCTTCTTCCCTCTTGGAAGTTCATCAAATCCCATGTATTATTCTTCTCCATACCCAATTTCTTCCCTCATAGCCTGACCCATGTCTCATCCTTACATGCCTTCATAGGATGTGACCTTATTTTCATCAATCTTGCTCAGATACGCTTGGTGCTTAGAAGTAAGCTAATGAGCAATACTCCTCAATTGGATATCTTCTGGCTGCAACACTTGTTTCTTCCTTTTGAGTAATGTCCGAACTACTTAGTGAGGGAGGAGTGCTGTTGCCTATAGGAATAGGATCTAAGCCCGCCCTACACTCAGAACACTCCCTACTCAATGTAGAGGACACTACTTGCTTAGTATCACCTTGAGTTGTTGCTAGACCATTAAAATACACCCTTGTATTTTTCCAATTTTCTGACCAAACTCTCAGTCTCATGTTTCTTCTAGAAAGGTTCTTGCACTTGAGTCTCCACATTCTCCACCTCAGGTTCGTGGTCTTGAGAAATATCCTCTTCACTTTCAGGGACCAAGACTTCTTTTTCTTCCTCAGATTCCAATGAAGAGCTACTTTCTTCGGATTGATGACTACCCGAATCCATTTCCTCCTCAATTATGATTTGACTCGCTCCTTCTTCATCCCCTTCTTCCCTAGGTGAAATACTTCTCAGTATTGATTCCATATCCACCCTAGTGCTCACAATCTCTTCTAAGTCTCCCCACTTCTTCTCGGTGAAATAACCCACTTCTTCATCAAACCGGACTTCTCTTGACACATATATGCGTTTTGTCTCTGGATCATAACACTTGTAACCCTTTTGAGTGCTTGAGTATCCAACAAACACGCACTTAATGCTCTTAGGTTCCAGCTTATTCCTTTGAGCTTCAGGAATAAACACGTAGCACCTACATCCAAAGACTCGGAGATGATCAATGTTTGGTTTAATCCCATTCAAGACCTCATAGGGAGACTTGTTTTCCAGATTTGGTGAGCCTATTGATCACATAACAAGCTACCATCACCGCATCTCCCCAAAATCTCTTAGGAACTCCTCTCTCAAACATCATACTTCTAGCCACCTCCAGCACATGTCTATTCTTCCTTTCCGAGACTCCATTTTGCTGAGGTGTGTATGGGCAAGAAGTTTGATGAACTATCCCCTTATCATCCACAAACTTCTTGAACTGATTGCTTGTGTATTCTCCTCCATTGTCACTTCTAAGGATCTTAACTCTTGCTCCAAATTGTGTTTCCACATAGTTATAGAATTTGGTGAATGATTCAAACACTTGATCTTTGGAACCCATTAGTGTCACCCATGTATACTTGGACTTCTCATCAATGAATAACACAAAATACTTATATTGATCCTGAACACATGGAGCTGTCCACACATCCGAATGGACTAAAAACACTTCTCATACATCAGCTGAATCCGAAAGCTACTTCTACAATGTTTTCCTAACACACAAGCTTCACACTCTTTATTCTCTTGAACTAGGTTGGGCAAGACCATGCTGAGCACCTTACTACTTGGATGTCCCAAACGTGAGTGCCATAAAGAGCTTGAACCAACCGCACTAAGAGCAAATGACCTCTCTCCATCATCCGCCTTCTTATTCAAAACATAAAGACCATCCTTCACTCCTCCTTCCCCAAACACCTTATCAGTCTTATTGTCCTGAAACTGAACCAAATCAGACCCAAAAAATAACCTTGCAATCTAGGTCCTTTGTAGCCTTATGAACCGATAACAAGTTAAGTGAATTCGAACATATAAGGCTTTAGAGTTTTTCCTAAACACTTCAAAATCTCCAATTCCTTCTATAGGCACCTCCCTACCATTAGCTACCTTAACCATTCCACCATGAGGTCTAACATTAGCTAATAAGGTTCCATCCTTAATCATATGGTGACTAGCACCCGAATCAACAATAACCTTGTTCTGAATTTTAGAAACAAAACATCTCTTACCTGATTCGGTGAGCCTTGCAATGCTCTTGATCAAAGCTTCAAAATCAGATTTCCGAACCAGCCCATTACCCTCTTCAGCTTGAGCTGTTCCAGCAAACACCCTTTGCCCTTGACCGCCCCCTTGGCCATTTCCTCTCAGCCTAGCCGGTTTCAAGTGTGGATGAAGAGTCCAGCATTTTTCTTTGCTATGACCTTTCATCTTACAATGGTCACAAACTAGTGCTTTCTTGTCTCCATAAAACGCCGGTTTGTACACAGCATGAGCCATCTCACTAGATGGTTGAAATAGGCTCCTTGAGCCTTCCTCCTTCTGAATTTGTTGACAAACTTCATTTAGGGTTGGAAGTTTGTCAAACCTCAAAATATGCTGAATGAGACCCTTATAAGAGTCATTGAGAGTAAGCAGCAACCCAAAGACTTGATCTTGCTCCCTCCTTTCATTCAGTTCCTTAAGGTCATTTGTGGGTGGTCTAAGCATCTCCAACTCTGCCCACAACCCTCTAAAGACCCCAAACAAATCATTGAAYGCCTTCCCCTCTTGCTGAAGATCATTCAAAGCCTTTTTCACCTCAAAAATCCTAGAAATGTTTGAAACATCTCCATACACGCCCTTGAGTGTATCCCACAACTCCTTGGCAGTTTCACAAAAGGAATAACCAGCAAGGATAGAAGCATCTAAAGAGCCTTGAATCATGGTTAAGACTTGCTGGTCCTCCTGGTCCCATTTCTTCACCTTCTCAGCTCTAGCAGCAGCATCCTCMCCTTCCACCATTGGGCTCTTCTTCACAGCCTCTATGCCATCTTCAACATATCCCCATAGYCCTCGGCTCCTTAGGGCAGTCTTTGCAGTCCTTGACCACAACAAGTAGTTGTTCCCCTTGAGAACAACTGGTAGAACAACTTGCTTTTGCATCTCCATGAATTGCTTGCACTTTCAAGAATAAATCCAGATTTCTCAAGAACACAAACCCAGATTTTTCAAGAACACAAACCCAGATTTTTTTTTCAAAAACACAAGAATAAACCCACTCAGATCTTTAGAACTGCTCTGATACCATGTAGATTTATGAGTATAGAGTATAGATTTGTGAGAATAAGAAGAATGAATAAAAGAGATAAAGTGGGCTTGGGAGAGCTCACAAAGGCTGAAAATCTGTTTTTTTCTTATTAGCATAATTCAATGTTTACAAGGGTATACACTCTATATATATGCAAAATACAAAGGAAACTAGTTAAAACCTATACAAAAATATCAATTCAAAAAGGATGGGACCACTTGGGACAAAGAGCATGAGCTGTCCCTTTCTTTCTCTGGTCCCCTCTCTTTAGCTGCTGACTACTTCACCCAACTTGTCTTCATCTAACGGCTCTATTCGCGCGATTCCGGTTTAGATTCGCAGATATTCCGTCACGTCCCTGACTCCAACGGTTCAATTGTGGACTCCGGTTATGCTCGTATATTCGGTTTGTCCGTGCAAATCCCGGTCACTTTCTCCCGTATCATCCGTGCAAACTTTGGGTCATTGTGAGTACTCTCAACAAATAGAGTTTGATATATTGAAACTTACACCACTTTTGAGCACATTTATCCCCATAATTCGCTTTGGCGGTTTAGAACATTTCATGAACTCATTTTTCTCCTTCTCGATTCTTATGAGTTATCAATTTTTTCGATGGAAGGTCAAAAAATTTTGAAACRCAATTTCATAATAAAGTTCGATATATTGAAATTTACACAACTTATGAGCATATTTATTTATTAATTCACTTTGGTGGTTTTTAATATTTCATGAACTCATTTTCCGCATTCTCGTTTCTTATGAGTTATCGCTTTTTTCAATAGAAGACCATGAAATCTCGAAACGCAATACCATAATAAAGTTTGATTTATTGAAACTTACACCACTTATGAGAACATTTATCCCCGTGGTTTTGAATATTTCATGAACTCATTTCCCTCCTTCTCGTTTCTTWTGAGTTATCGTTTTTTTCAATGGAAGGTTACGAAATCTGGAAACCTAATACCATAATAAAGTTTGATATATTGAAACTTACACCACTTATGTACACATTTATCCCCTTAATTTACTTTGGTGGTTTTGAACATTTCATGAACTCATTTTCCTCCTCGATTCCTATGAGTTACCAGTTTTTTCAATGGAAGGTCACGAAAACTCGAAACACAATGTCATAATAAAGTTTGATATATTGAAACTTACACCACCACTTATGAGCACATTTAACCCCTTAAATTCAYATTGGTGGTTTTGAATATTTCATCTGCATATTTCCCTCGTTCTCGTTTCTTATGAGTTATTCTTTTTTCGATGGAAGGTCACGAAATCTCGAAACGCAATGTCAGAATAAATTTTGATATATTGAAACTTACACCACTTATGAGAACATTTATCCCCTTAATTAATTTTGGTGGTTTTGAACATTTCATGAACGAATTTCCCTCCTTCTCGTTTCTTATGAGTTATCGTTTTTTTCAGTAGAAGACCATGAAATCTCGAAACGCAATACCATAATAAACTTTGATATATTGAATCTTACACCACTTATGAAAACATATATCCCCTTAATTAATTTTGGTGGTTTTGAATATTTCATGAACTCATTTTCCTCCTTCTCGTTTCTTATGAGTTATCGCTTTTTTCAATGGAAGGTCACGAAATCTCGAAATGCAATGTCATAATAAAGTTTGATATATTGAAAATTACACCACTTATGAGCACATTTATCCCCTTAATTCGCTTTGGCGGTTTAGAACATTTCATGAACTCATTTTTCTCCTTCTGGATTCTTATGAGTTATCAATTTTTTGGATGGAAGGTCACGAAATTTCGAAACGCAATGTCGTAATAAATTTGATATATTGAAACTTACACCACTTATGAACACATTTATCCCCTTAATTCACTTTCGTGGTTTTGAACATTTCATGAACTCGATTCCTATGAGTCATCGCTTTTATCGATGGAAGGTCACGAAATCTCGAAATCCAACATCATACTAAAATTTGATATATTGAAACTTACACCAGTTATGAGCACATTTAATCCCTTAATTTAGGTTGGTGGTTTTGTACATTTCATGAATATATTTCCCTCGTTCTCGTTTCTTATGAGTTATTCTTTTTCAATTGGAGGTCACGAAATCTCGAAACGCAATGTCATAATAAAGTTTGATATATTGAAACTTACTCCACTTTTGTACACATTTATCCCCTAATTCACTTTCGTGGTTTTGAACATTTCATGAACTCATTTTTCTCTTTCTCGATTTTTATGAGTTATCAATATTTTCAATGGAAGGTCACAAAATCCCAAAATGTCATATCATAATAAAGTTTGATATATTGAAACTTACACCACTTATGAGCATATTTATCCACTTAATTCATTTTGGTGGTTTTGAACATTTCATGAACTCATTTTTCTCCTTCTCGATTCTTATAGTTATCATTTTTCAATGGAAGGTCACGAAATTCAAAACGCAATACCATTATAAAGTTTGATATATTTAAACTTACACCACTTATGAGACATTTATCCCCTACAATTTACTTTGGTGGTTTTGAACATTTCATGAACTCATTTCCCTCCTCGATTCCTATGAGTTACAACTTTTTTCAATGGAAGGTCACGAAAACTCGAAACGCAGTGTCATAATAGAGTTTGATATATTGAAACTTACACCACTTTTGAGCACATTTATCCCCATAATTCGCTTTGGCGGTTTAGAACATTTCATGAACTCATTTTTCTCCTTCTCGATTCTTATGAGTTATCAATTTTTTCGATGGAAGGTCAAAAAATTTTGAAACGCAATTTCATAATAAAGTTCGATATATTGAAATTTACACAACTTATGAGCATATTTATTTATTAATTCACTTTGGCGGTTTTGAATATTTCATGAACTCATTTTCCGCATTCTCGTTTCTTATGAGTTATCGCTTTTTTCAATAGAAGACCATGAAATCTCGAAACGCAATACCATAATAAAGTTTGATTTATTGAAACTTACACCACTTATGAGAACATTTATCCCCGTGGTTTTGAATATTTCATGAACTCATTTCCTCCTTTCATGAGTTATCGTTTTTTTCAATGGAAAGTTACGAAATCTGGAAACCTAATACCATAATAAAGTTTGATATATTGAAACTTACACCACTTATGTACACATTTATCCCCTTAATTTACTTTGGTGGTTTTGAACATTTCATGAACTCATTTTCCTCCTCGATTCCTATGAGTTACCAGTTTTTTCAATGGAAGGTCACGAAAACTCGAAACACAATGTCATAATAAAGTTTGATATATTGAAACTTACACCACCACTTATGAGCACATTTAACCCCTTAAATTCATATTGGTGGTTTTGAATATTTCATCTGCATATTTCCCTCATTCTCGTTTCTTATGAGTTATTCTTTTTTTTGATGGAAGTCACGAAATCTCGAAACACAATGTCAGAATAAATTTTGATATATTGAAACTTACACCACTTATGAGAACATTTATCCCCTTAATTAATTTTGGTGGTTTTGAGCATTTCCTCCTTCTCGTTTCTTATGAGTTATCGTTTTTTTCAATGGAAGGTTACGAAATCTGGAAACCTAATACCATAATAAAGTTTGAAATATTGAAACTTACACCACTTATGTACACATTTATCCCCTTAATTTACTTGGTGGTTTTGAACATTTCATGAACTCATTTTTCTCCTTCTCGATTCTTATGAGTTATCAATTTTTTGGATGGAATGTCACGAAATTTCGAACGCAATATCATAATAAATTTGATATATTGAAACTTACACCACTTATGAGCACATATTTCCCCCTAATTCACTATGATGGTTTGGAACATTTCATGAACTCATCTCCCTCCATCTCGATTCCTATGAGTTATCGCTTTTTTTTATGGAAGGTCACGAAATCTCGAAACGCAATATCATAATGAAATTTGATATATTGAAACTTACACCAGTTATGAGCACATTTAATCCCTTAATTCACTTTGGTGGTTTTGTACATTTCATGAACATATTTCCCTCATTCTCATTTCTTATGAGTTATTCTTTTTTCGATGGGAGGTCACGAAATCTCGAAACGCAATGTCATAATAAAGTTTGATATATTGAAACTTACTCCACTTATGTACACATTTATTCCCTTAATTCGCAATGGTGGGTTTGAACATTTGATGAACTCCTTTCCCTCCATCTCGTTTCTTATGAGTTATCGCTTTTTTCAATGGAAGGAAACGAAATCTCGAAACGCAATACCATAATAAAGTTGGATATATTGAAACTTACACCACTTATGAGAACATTTATCCTCTCAATTCATTTTGGTGGTATTGAATATTTCATGAACTCATTTTCCTCTTTCTCGATTCCAATGAGTTTTTGCTTTTTTCAATAGAAAGGCACGAAATCTCGAAACGCAATGTCATAATATAGTTTGAAATATTGAAACATACACCACTTATGAGAACATTTATCCACTTAATTCATTTTGGTGGTTTTGAACATTTCATGAACGCATCTCCCTCCCTCTCGTTTCTTATGAGTTATYGCTTTTTTCAATGGAAGATCACGAAAACTCAAAACGCAATGTCATAATAAAGTTTGATATATTGAAATTTACACCACATTTATCCCAATTCATTTTGGTGGTTTTGAACATTTCATGAACTCATTTTCCTTCTCGCTTCTTTAGAGATCGCTTTTTTTCAATGGAAGGTCACGAAATCTAAACGCAATGTCATAATAAAGTTTGATATATTGAAACTTACACCACTTATGTACACATTTATCCCTTAATTCACTTTGGTGGTTTTGAATATTTNNAACCTAGCCCAATCTGATGGTAACAATCTGAGTATGATAGAGTGTCCGCCAAGTATCGAAATGATGATCGACTCAGGCCATCAAGGCTCTCGACGCGCTGTATCAACACTACAAGCAGAAAAACAAGTTCACTTTGCTTCGGGATACAGCCTTCCAAGTTCAAGATGGAGGATGATGATATAGAGGAGGTCAACTATGTGCAGAATCGGTCGCACAAAGGCTTTTATCACTACACAGCAACAACCCGACTGCCTTACAGAGTACCAACGTTGCCAACCCTCGTGATCAAGTCTACCCACCTCGCACAACCTCTACCCAAGCCTTTGCTCCCTACAATCAACAACAGTAACTTTGCCCCTAAACCGCATTTTCAGAATCCTCACCAACAACGTGAGCCCCGCTTCCACCACCAAGCTCCGTCACAAAGACGCCTCTCTCTATCGCCCTGCATCAACAGACAAACGCTCACAGAACTCCTACAGGTGGTCAAGCTGGTGCACTGACACGCCAAGAAGCTTGGTGAACTTAAAACCCAGATGGACTACACCTACAATGATCTTAATGAAGAAGATTGAGTCTCTCCAGTCCAAGATTCGCTCCATCGGTGGCAAGACAGCCTTCATCCTCTCACACTTCCCAACTCCCGTGCAAAGTGGTCCAGAACCCTGACTACGCTCACATCAATGCCATCACTCAAGTGGAGGGGAGTTACCTGCGCTGGAAGGGACTCCTACAATCACCGAGGACAAAGTGAAGATCAAGACGGGAGGATTTGGTTCCCCAAAACAACCAAGACAAGAGTTCCACGCCGGAGCACCCCAACTCGACCTGAATGGTCAAGACAGCCTCACCTCCTGCACTCCAAATCGTGATTTCAGAAGAAAAGAAGGCACCATATGTCCCTCCTCCTTGCCAAGCCCAAATTGCTCTTCCCAAAGAGGTTTAGGCGACTTAATGGAGAAACATAAACAAATCTTCGATAAGCATATCAAGGAAGCCGAGATCGTCAGCCTCTCATCATGCTCTCTCCATGGTACCGCCTCATCAGAAGTTTCTGAAGGATGCAGTAGCTGAGAAAGACAAGAAGATTCTGGTAGGTTGTCCTATCGAGGAGTTCGCCATCATTCGTAAGAGAGTCAGAAGAAAGGCACCCAGTTCTTTCACTTTACCGCTGCTTCTATACACAGTTTTCAAGAAATCTCTCGTGATCTTGGCGCATCTATCGCCTTACGCCACTTTAGCAAGGGAAGGATTCAAAGAACTATAAGTCCCCGCAACATCTCTCCGGGTGCCTGTACGCATCATTAGACTTCTCATGGTATGCAGCGCATCTCCTCTAATGGTCGTACAGGAGATACCTACAGATTTTATAGTTCTTGAAATGGATGAAGAACCAAGAGATCCTCTCGATTCTGGGAAGACCTTTCCTTGCTGCAGCTGGTGCAATCATTGATGTCGAAAAGGAAAAATCGATCTCAACCTCTGAGGACTTCAAGACATTCACATGTCAAGGAGACATGAGAAAGTTCGAAATGTAAGGACAAGTCTTCTATGTCGAGGTCATGGACAAGCTTTGATGAGCTTCCTGAGGAGCTTAATCAAGATGATCACCTTCGACGCTCTTAACCAAGAGTAGTGAGGATGGGCATCTACATGCCGAGACTTTGGGGTATGAAATGATTTCGACTCACAAGGTCCCGGGAAGAATCAAGGGTTTGAGGTGCGATGGGGTCAACACGTAAATTCTAACTGTCCAGATACACAGCCTGACCCCGCAGATCGAGCTAAGATACCAAGACGTCAAACTCGACCCTGCAGATCGAGTCTAACATCGAAGCTAGCCTCCCTCTACAGACTCCACTCAGAACTCCGGCACCTAAGGTGTATCTCAAACCTCTTCCTTCCGGGCTAAGGTACGCCTTTCGACAAAATTCTACTTACCCAATCATAAGAAACATGCATACGATGATAGTTGCATTTGCTCGTTGATCGAAGCCGAGGAAGCATAGGAAGCGCAATAGATACTCTCGATGATATAAAAGGAATTTCACCTAGCTGTGCACTCATAGAATCCATCTAGAAAATGAATCATATGCTAGTATGAACCCCTAGAGGAGACAATCCTAATTTAGTTAAGTCATAAAAAGGAAATTCTTAAGTCGCGGGCCGGAATCATATACCCCATATCTCGATAAGATTTCGATTTCACCTGCGGGTATATGCATCAAGGGGCATTATCAAGTTAGAAATGATAAGTGATGAATTGATACCACTAGAACTATCACCGGCCATGAATGTGTACGAATTATCGCATCTAGAAAGATCATTTTCCATCGCCATTCATGATCGATGCTGTAGACTTGAATCATCCATATTATGCTTTCTGGGATGGATATGGTTTCTTTCAAATTCCTATTCATCCTAATGATCAAGAGAAAACTACATTCACTTGTCCATATGGAACATTTGCATATGGAGAATGCTTTCGTCTTTGTAATGCACCCGCTACTTTTCGAGATGCATGACTTCTATATTCTGATTTAATGTAGGAGACTGCTGGGTATTCATGGATGACTTTTCCGTATGGCTCCTCTTCTTTTCCTCTGTCTTTCAACCTTCGCAGGGTACTCACTAGGTGCAAGAGATCTAATCTGTTCTCGAATCGAAAAGTGCCACTTTATGGTCGCGAAGGATCGCCTGGGCACAAAATTCTCGAGAAAGTGCATGAGGCAGTACGCCGCGTGGACGTGATTTACGCAGCTGCAACCACCCAAGAATGTCAGGATATCAGAAGCTTCGGGACACGCTGGGTTTTACGTAAGATTCATCAAGGACTTCTCAAGGATACCTGCACCTACGAAGCTGTGCGTAAGCGAGCAAGAGTTCTCGCTGATACAGAATGTTGAAGGCTTTCCAGCTCATTAAGAAAGCTTTACCACTACTCCGATAGCCCAAGCACCAAACTGGGATCACCCGCCAGATCATGCGACGCATCGGACTATGCTAGGAGTCGTGTATGGGCCAAAGGATGGCAAGCTGCATGTGATCTTACCATGCAAGTGACGCTGATGATGCCCTAGATACGCCACAATGCAGAAGGAGTGGCCGTAGCTTGCTTTTCGAGAAATTCGTGTTATCTAGTCGGGTCTAAGGTGATACATATACGATCATGCAAAGACTAAGGCATATCTATGCTATGATACTGCCAAGATTGCTGTGGATACTCCTTCTTCAAGAGTTTGACATGGAAATTGATAAGAAGTGGAATGTAGAATGGTGTGGCTGATCACTGTCAAGGAGAGATAGAGACCCAGCACTGCTGATGACACCATGCCGACGAGACTCCTGATGTCTGTCGATGTGAGTAAAGGACATACCTTGGTATTCAGATCTAGCCAATTTCCTTGCATGTGGTGAGTTACCCGATGATCTTCGACGCTAAAAAAGAAGCTTCTGAGAGATGTAACTACTACTGGGACGAACCTTTCCTATACAAGAGAGTACAGATGGTCTGCTCAGAGGCGCAAAGACAAGACTAGGTTCAGGGTGTGCTTGAGCATCATGGGTCTGCTTATGGAGGACACTTTGCTATGCCTCAAGACTGCTCGTAAGGTACCGCAATGGTCTATGGTGGCTCACAATGTCAGAGACGCCAAACCTTCATCACCACAGATCCTTGCCAGAGAATGGGAAACACGTTGTAAGAATGAGATGCCACGTAACCCATTTTGGAAGTGGAGGTGTTTCGATGGGGATTGATTTATGTCCTTTCAACCCACCATCTTTCTGGGAACAGCTACATCTTCTAGCTGCTGATTATGTCTCGTGGTCAGCTTTCATACTTGCCTCTAGAATGATGTAGTTCAAGATGTTCAAGAGCATCATTTTTCCCTGCATTTGGTCGTGCCAAGAGTCGTTATCGTGATGGGGGTCTCACTTCATCAACAAGTTTCTGAGAATCTTCTCGTAATGGGTAAAGCACAAGGTGGCTACACCATATCACCCCCTAGCTACGGGTCAAGAGGTGTCCAACAAGCAGATCAAAGCCATCCTCGCTAGGCTGCTTTCAAGAAGAGATTGGTCTCGCTAAGGTGGATTTAAACCCTTCGTATGCATGACGGCATTCAAGACTCCTATGTGGCTTAACGCCATTCCAGCTCCTTTACGGCAAGGTTTGTCACCTACCTGTCAAGTTGAAAGTATGCTACAACAAAACTTCTGAATTTCGATATCAAGTCCGCCCGTGAAAAGAGAGTATCGGACCCGCACAGCACAGACAGTGGACGCGTATTTGCAGTTCTAAGATTCACAAAGAAAGAACCAAAGCCTTCCATGACAAGAGAATTCACAAGGAGTTCAAGGTCAGGATCAAGTCCTCCTTTTCACCTCGACTCTCAAGCTTTCCCGGAAAGCTCAAGTCCGATGGTCCGGACGTCAATGAAGCTTTCACCCTACGGAGCGATCACCTTATTCGAATGGGAGAAACGAATCACGGAATGGACAGAGGCTCAAACCCTATCTAGTTGATACCATCATTCCGTAATGAACTTCGATTCTCCTGATGAGCCTTCCACCGCCCGAACAAACAGAAGTCAAGCTGAGACTTTAAACAAGCTCACTGGGAGAAAGCCCATGTCTATCTCCCATATTTCTTTTGCCTTAGTTTTTAAACGTCAAATAAGTGTGCTAAGCTATTTTGTCTTTGATCAGTGATTTTAGGAAAGAGAGAGTGGATCATAAACCTGGAGGGAATTTTCAAAATTTAAAATTTGACATGCCAAAAATGGAGGTGTCATGAGTCAATACAGAGCCTCACATGCCCAAGCTCTGAGGTGCCATGGTCACAGCCCATGTCGAGGTGTCACGTCAATACGATGTAACAAGTCGAAGAGCTGTCGCACCCACACACGCTAGAATCCGATTACGTCACCGATCCCACACTCCACTATAGCTCACACGCCAAAGACGCTCCACCTTAACGACCCACACGCTTTCAATACGCTCCAACGATCTCGACTCGGCTATATATACCGAACTCAACTCCATACTTTACTCACACCACAACCATTCTCAATCCTCTCTCTCTTTCATTTCCAGAAATTTCTCAATTTGTTTTTGCGCTTCGAGGCTAATCCTCACGATTTTCAGTCTCTTTCCTCGTTTCGACGAGTCTCAGGTATGGGACCTCGCCAGTCTGCCGAAGTCAGCTAAAGCACTCGCCTCGAAACTTCCATGTGGAGAGAGAGCATTCCTCCAGCCAAAGAGCAAGAACACGAACAAGCGCAGAACAAGAACAAATTGTACCCATGGAGATGAAGCCACGCGACTCGACCACATACGCCTGCCTCAAGCCTAAGGGCCTGAACCAAGCACGCACACTCGAGCCGGTGAAACGAGGCGAGTCACCCGTGTCACGCGTGAGGGACAAGACCAGATGGAGGCTATCCCGCATCTACGCGATGAAGAAAYAGAGGAAGACGAGCCTCAGCCGATAAGGAAGCCTCGGACGGAAGACCCACGCCAGCTGAGTGGTCGGGATGCATACTACGGTATCAAACAAGTGTCACTGGCCAAAAGTGGGAAAAGCACCAATCGCCCGAGTATGCATCAAGACATGGTGAAACAGAGGAAGACGAGCCTAAGTTGATAAGGCAACCTAAAGAAGAACACCAAACCCCTCCGCAAACGTACCTGACCCTCGAACGTAATTTCAAGCGAACGAGATACCCGCACAAAGAAACAATGCAAGCACTCGATTGCTAAAGATATGGAATATCTCTTTTCGAGGCGGAGGTATAAGACAATTCATGAACACACGCTGGAAGCCCTACAAGGAAGAGACGTGCACTTCTCGTCCTCAAGGTTCATTTTTACGATGTGACTCGATGTCAACCCGATGACGGTCCTGGCTTCATTACCTCAAGTGCGTAGGACAATGCTATGCCCTTACCATCCAAGCAAATCTGCAACCTATATGGTTTTTCTGGAGGTGACGAACTGATTCAAGATTTTGATCATGAGGAGCTCCAACAATTATGGCTCGACCATAGAGACAGCACCAAACCCTTCTCCTCCTCTGTAAGCAAGAGTTCAAGATCTGCCTGTCCCGAGGTACCTACACAAGACACAATAGCTCTATATTTGCGTGAAGGTGACCGGACAAGGAATGAAGGTGAACTAAGGATGACTTATGCCTACCGCCACTTCTGGGAGCACAAGATATGGGCGGAAGACGCAGTGGCGAAGAGTGTATACTAACCTCCCTTGTCTCTGATGGAGCAATTCCTAAACTACAAGGACTGGGCGATAAAAATGGGCAAGATGAAGATGGATGGCGCAGGTGACCTCTTTATTGGGGGTATCATCACCCGATCAATTTGTTAAGCTTGGATGTGAGCCACGATCAGATTCTATCCACCCAAATGGATGATATCGACTTCGAGGAGTGCAGGTTCCTCGACCATACAACGCCTCCAGACGAGTACATCTATCAGTTCATGCATCCAACAGCTAAGCCAAGCCTTTGCACCGATCTCACCAAGGTACGCCAGGTCGAAACATTGATTTCCATCCTCCTCTCGATAGACTTACAATCAAGACGAGGAGATCATGGAAGCGAGTGGGCCGACGATCAAGACATGCTGTTTCTAGAGGAGGTTAATCCAAATGAAGGTACTCGTTGAGGAGTACAAGCTCAAACTCCACATAGTCCAGCCTCAAGCGAGGCACAAAAGCGGATTAATTCCTTCAAAGGTGGAACAAGTTTCAAGTAAGACCTGCCGCACTCGCGGTACCGTGATGGACCTGAAACACAAGTGAAGTGACGGAAGGACCAACAAGGACTTCACGCTAAAGTTCAAATCCCCCGCACTCCAAGACAACCATCGCACTGGAGAATTCGATGGGGGGGGTCATTTCGAGGAACCAAGACATCATGCACCCGAGATGAACCACCAAGAGCCTCCTCCTTCGAGCCAAGGCAGCCAAGGCAGTTTCAACACGCGAGGAAGAGACGCCAAGCAGGAAGATCTGGCTCACGCACTGCCTCGAGCAAGGACGCCGGCAGACACTGAGCATCAAATTACGCACCCAGCTCGACCACTACCTGTCGAGTCACATACTCACCATAATCACCAAGGTACCCGTACTGACCCTTTCTCATATATTAGATGCATCATTTTTATCCTGTTACCTCTTAATCTTTCTTTCCAAATTTTTATTACAGGGACGTAATTTAAGTTGGGGAAGGGTTAAGGTTTGTATTGATGTGTTTTCTCTGTTATTATTTTGATTTGTGCATCCTGAGTCTTCATCTATGGCATAGAAAAACCAAAAAAATCAAAAACCTTTTGAAAAATCTTTAAAAACAGAGTGTTCATGTAGTATTGCATCTGCATATTAGGATTGAGTCTAGATTGTTTCATATCGCTGTGCATGCATAGGGATGATGATGATTTTAAACCTTGTAAACTTGCTGATTCAACTGCATGACTTCAATGCCCTCTTCTAGTTGTTTAATGCCTTGATATCGGCAAAGACCAACCATGTTCAACGCACAACTAGATAGTCTTAGCAAGCATGCTGTGATTTTCTGTCATTTCCCATCTATTTAAACCTGAATTTGACTTATAATTATCATGTCTAGGCATAGAATTTGAACTCATGGATACCATATACATACTTGGATTCTCTTTCATCTTTATACCACTCTTGCTAATCCAAGTATGATTCTCATTGTTAGATCAGTTTTACCATGCCCTTACCCTAGCCTTCTTTCAAGCCATGCTATTACTTTAGTGAGTGTGTGAGGTCTATTTCTGAATGAGCTTGGTAGAAAGTGTTATGATGCGGACATCAAACCGGCAACCTCAGCAAATCCATTTGGATCTGATGTTTACCGAGAAAGCTCTACTACCTCACCCGAAAAGACCTATGCATCTTGTATATCCCAAACGGAGTGTGAGTTCTTCTGTCCCTGCCCAACGACAACTTGGAACACATTCTTAGCTCAGCTAGAGATCTCCTCGAAGTGGAATCAGCCCATTATCAGATCCCATGAAGAAGTTATGGCCAACACAATCCGGACGGACCTGAAGCTTCCGGATTTTGACCTGCGAGCACTCGGTGGAGGATTCCGGACAGAACAAGAAGAATTAATCTACGAGGTGACCTGTTCTGGAAACTTGACTCAACAAACAATCTCTGAGAGTTGGAATCAGGCCAAGATCAGCTCTGGATCGAAAGTTATGATTTTTAAWAATCAAGGGATTCTACACGGCCTGTTTAAGCAATAATTGGGAATCTTCAATCACATGTTTGGCGTCCAGGAGAGTCTCTACCACAACTAGAGGATAATAACAGCGCATTGAGATTCATTCACAACCATTGGATCAAGTGGACTCGATCTTGCACACTCATACACCAAGACTTCCCATATCAGACACCACGAGCATTCACACTAGGCCGCATCCGTATATGGAAATACTTTGTGTCACGACTTTTACAAGCTGGAGTTGCACCTTGGAAACCTTCTTGGAGCTTTAGAGGATTCCCTTACAACCCAGGAAGGCGTCCCCAATTCATAACCGAGGATCCAAGGTCACCGACGGTTGATCTAAGAGCCAAGATAAGCCACAAGACTCCTCAGAATGCTTCTTACTCGCACACAACCGAGTGGCCCCTCATGCGGACAAAGAAGGTGACTTCACTCTTTGTCCTCTCACTAGCATGATCGAGGCATAAAGACATCACTAGGGATTGTACTCTTTCCTACCCTTAGGTTTCCCACGTGGTTTTACTAAGGAAGGTTTTAACGAGGCAACAACCTAGTGGTGCGAAGKGGTTTCAAGGCATTCTTGAGGGCCGAATTGTCTAGAAGCCCATATTATGCTTCTATTCAGTTCAAGAATTCTAAGGGAGTCCATTGAAGTCCATGTCGGCCCAAGAAGAAGTTACAAACGCCACTAGACTCGTCACTTATGCCACTTAGGCGATTTACCTTATTTGTTTTAAGTCAAACTTTCCTTTTTCGAACTTTTCCTTTACTTTTCGGGAAATCTTTTGGCCATGTGTTTAGGCCACGTTTAGGGTTGCTTTTTGAGACATTTTTTAGCCTAAATTCGAGTCCTATATAAGGAGAAACTCGCAGCCCTAAGAGGGTAGACTTTGAATAAACTAAAACCCTATTTTTGCTTAAGCCGTCGCCGCTTAGCTCCTTTTGTTCTTTCTTCTTGTTTGTGCGAATTCCAGCAAGAGTAGAACGTCCAAGCTGTATCACGAGACTCTCCACAACTCGTGTGGTCGCTTATCAATCCATTGGCCCACGCCAAACCTCACGTTTCCATCGTTGCCCATCGAATCGCGCCGCACGGTCCATTCGGAGACAACACCCGTCCGACGCTTGTATCATTTTGGTATCAGAGCTGAAGATCCATCCACAACCACCAGGTTGTATCTATCCTTGTTATCTTTTAAGTTTCAATACTCATACTTTTTGTTAGTTGTTTCATACATTCAACAAAAATCAAAAAAAAAAGTTATATCGATATTTGTTAAGTTGTTGTTTTCGTTTGTGTTTAGGGTTGATTAAAGGACACTAAGATTGGAGCTCAAGACTCTCACGACCACCTGGTTGTGTCTTTCTTTACTCTTCTTTTAGTTTCAGTACTCGTTGATTACCCTTGCTTGCTTGCTTATCTCATAAACTAAAAAAAAAAAAATACCGTAATTGCCTGTTTTGCTTGTTTTAGTTTTCATAAATTCTTAAAACGTGATAAAAATATTCTGTCTCTTGATTTTGAACCTAGACTTGTTATAGAACAAATTAAAATTGGTTTCGTAAAATTARAAAAATATAATATATTTGTTTTTGATTTTACGCTACGGTTAGTCTGTTTGAGCTAGTCTAAGCACTAAGACCTATTGTATTGTGATTTTCGTGCAAGGATTATGGCTGGTAATGGACAAGACGCTTTGGTACAAGCCATTGCCGAGATGAGAGCTGATATGGCTCAGAGATTTGGTGCGGTTGAAAAACGGCTCAGACATATCGAGCAACCTCCGAGAAGAGCACCATCGAGAAACGATCCACCAAGAAATGACCCACCGCCGAGATATCAGAATTTGGGTTCAGAAGATGCGACAAATACATCAGAGGTTGATTGGGGAGAAGAAGAAAGCCATCACTCTTGGGGCAGAAGAGACGACCATGACGTTGAAACATGCAATGAAGAAACTGATTATGAAATCAGTTATGATGGTGAACAAGAACGTGAAGAAGAAAACAATGAAATCAAATCCTGGGGTGATGAGGGTGAATCACAATTCAGTCAAGAAGGAGAATGCTATGGATATGAACCAGAACTAGAAGAATCTCAATACAGTCTAGATGTTGGAGGCTATGGAGATGAGTCTAGAGGTGACACACAACAACACAACCATGAAGATTACGAAGAGGAGAACCATGAAGATGAATCATGGTATGAAAAGACTAATTTTCATGCCAGCCAAGAAGATGACTACCACGGAGATGAGCAAGATCCTGGAGGATTCAATCACGAGGAGGAATCATACACCGAGCAAATAACATGGTGTCAAGAATCCGAAGATAACCATGACAAAGAACTCTATGGAGAAATCGATTCCCAAATCAGTTTAGTAGAATCCGAGCCATGTGATGCTTCAATGTGTGAAGATGAATGTTACAAACCAGAATACATCTCCTTCTCAGGACATAGTGAAGGACCAGAAGCGTACTTAAGATGGGAAGAAGCCATGGAAGATTGGTTCCAATCCAACCAAGTCCCCGAAGCGGAGAAAACCGCTATTGCTGAAGATACTCTAATCAAAGAAGCGATTGGGTATTGGGATGAACTTGACCTTTACAATGATGGCCCAGACTTTACTTGGGAAGATATGAAAGAACTCATGTATGAGGAGTTCGTGGATGGTGATACAACTAACAGCCAATACTACGCATCAGATCCCGCACCAAGGGGGTTGTTGCTATGGCCGAATCCAAAGAGGATGCCAAAAGCTTGTTGTCCCATATCAAAGAACGTGTTAACACACAATCTAAAGGGGCACATAGTAGAGAGAATTACACCAGAACACCATCAACAACACATTCCAAGTCCCCAAGATCCACCCCGAACAAACGCACCAATGCATGCACCATTACGGGAGCCACAAGTCTCACAAATGCAAGAAGTGGACCACAAAAAGAGGGAGCCGGACTCACAAGAACATCCTCAACATGTCACCACAGCATCACCGTACCGAGGTAAGGCCCTAGACTCCCAAAATCGAATGAAAGCTAACTTGCTTTCTCTTGGTGTAGATTGTACAGTTTTGAGGTCAAAACTTCTTGAAGGGGGAGGATATGATGCGGACATCAAACCGGCAACCTCAGCAAATCCATTTGGATCTGATGTTTACTACCTCACCCGAAAAGACCTATGCATCTTGTATATCCCAAACGGAGTGTGAGTTCTTCTGTCCCTGCCCAACGACAACTTGGAACACATTCTTAGCTCAGCTAGAGATCTCCTCGAAGTGGAATCAGCCCATTATCAGATCCCATGAAGAAGTTATGGCCAACACAATCCGGACGGACCTGAAGCTTCCGGATTTTGACCTGCGAGCACTCGGTGGAGGATTCCGGACAGAACAAGAAGAATTAATCTACGAGGTGACCTGTTCTGGAAACTTGACTCAACAAACAATCTCTGAGAGTTGGAATCAGGCCAAGATCAGCTCTGGATCGAAAGTTATGATTTTTAAAAATCAAGGGATTCTACACGGGCCTGTTTTAGAAGCTAACGAATTTGGGAATCTTCAATCACATGTTTGGCGTCCAGGAGAGTCTCTACCACAACTAGAGGATAATAACAGCGCATTGAGATTCATTCACAACCATTGGATCAAGTGGACTCGATCTTGCACACTCATACACCAAGACTTCCCATATCAGACACCACGAGCATTCACACTAGGCCGCATCCGTATATGGAAATACTTTGTGTCACGACTTTTACAAGCTGGAGTTGCACCTTGGAAACCTTCTTGGAGCTTTAGAGGATTCCCTTACAACCCAGGAAGGCGTCCCCAATTCATAACCGAGGATCCAAGGTCACCGACGGTTGATCTAAGAGCCAAGATAAGCCACAAGACTCCTCAGAATGCTTCTTACTCGCACACAACCGAGTGGCCCCTCATGCGGACAAAGAAGGTGACTTCACTCTTTGTCCTCTCACTAGCATGATCGAGGCATAAAGACATCACTAGGGATTGTACTCTTTCCTACCCTTAGGTTTCCCACGTGGTTTTACTAAGGAAGGTTTTAACGAGGCAACAACCTAGTGGTGCGAAGGGGTTTCAAGGCATTCTTGAGGGCCGAATTGTCTAGAAGCCCATATTATGCTTCTATTCAGTTCAAGAATTCTAAGGGAGTCCATTGAAGTCCATGTCGGCCCAAGAAGAAGTTACAAACGCCACTAGACTCGTCACTTATGCTACTTAGGCGATTTACCTTATTTGTTTTAAGTCAAACTTTCCTTTTTCGAACTTTTCCTTTACTTTTCGGGAAATCTTTTGGCCATGTGTTTAGGCCACGTTTAGGGTTGCTTTTTGAGACATTTTTTAGCCTAAATTCGAGTCCTATATAAGGAGAAACTCGCAGCCCTAAGAGGGTAGACTTTGAATAAACTAAAACCTTATTTTTGCTTAAGCCGTCGCCGCTTAGCTCCTTTTGTTCTTTCTTCTTGTTTGTGCGAATTCCAGCAAGAGTAGAACGTCCAAGCTGTATCACGAGACTCTCCACAACTCGTGTGGTCGCTTATCAATCCATTGGCCCACGCCAAACCTCACGTTTCCATCGTTGCCCATCGAATCGCGCCGCACGGTCCATTCGGAGACAACACCCGTCCGACGCTTGTATCATGTTAGGTTTGAGCCGACAAGGATAGAATCTCATGTAGTTCTGGTTTACAATTTTCGAATCAGATAGGACTAGGTGGGATCTTGATCGTTGGATATTGGGGTGGGTTCTGTGAATAGAAAAGAATGAAAAAAACTTGGAAAAAGAAAAGAAAAGGGTAAGAGTTCTTAGGAGGGAAATGATCTGAATGTTTGAGTATCTAGTAAAGGATTGGGGGATGTGCATAGCAAAAGAAAAAGAAAAGGCAGAAAGCTCAAAAGTCTGAAAAAAAAAAAAACGCCTAAGCTAAGTTAAGAAAAGAACCCCAATCCGCTAGATGTATATGTGTATAACCCCTCCTAGAACCAAAAAAACAAAAAGAAAAGATGAAACTGATCTAGGATATCAAAAGAAAAAAAGCCTAAGGGTGAAGGGTAGAATTAGGATGAATGTCTAGGTTTTAGACTAAGGGATAAGACCGCTTGTGTAGGACTGGGTAGATGGGAGTCTATTCTTGTATGCATAGGTTGGTTCTTACCTTTAGCATTCTACTAAAGCTCATTCCGTTTCATTGAGAGACCCTTGTTCTGTCGTACATCTGAAGGGACCATTTTGTCTCGTGACCTTACCCTTAGCCAAATGAGTTCATTGAATATGCTTAGCTTGATTCATGGTTTCTGTTCTAATGAATGTTAAGGGGAATGATAGAAATGAATGCATGACTAGGTTGAGGTTTGATTGAACTTGTGCTGCGAAGAGTATGGCTAACGCTTTTAAGTAGAGCTCATAAACTTTGCATTCTAGAATTAGTAACTTGGACATTGAGGTCATCCGTTATTATCTGCAAGTTTTGGTTCTGAGTCCCCACTTTCAACCCTCTTCTCCATTCTCATTCCTTTGTTTGCTTGAGGGCAAGCAAAGACTAAGTTTGGGGGAGTTGATATGTTTGCATTTTGCATCGTTTTAGCTTGCATAAATCATACGTTTTGACGTGTTATTCACCCCGTTCTTGTTATTTATTCCGAGTTTTGCATACTTAGAGTGTTTTGCATTAGGTCCGCATACATCCTGCATATTTGGCTTGTTATAGGTACTTTCGGGTGATTTTGGAGAAGTTAGACCAGAAGGTTGGACATGCTGATYGAGTCCATACAGAGCAGTTGTGATCGAGTCCGTGCTGAGCAGAAGCTGTCTGGGACATTCTGATCGAGTCCGTGCTGAGCAGAAGCTGTCTGGGGCATGCTGATCGAGTCCGTGYTGAGCAGAAGCTGTCTGGGGCATGCTGATCGAGTCCGTGCAGGATACCCATGCGCGTGATCGAGTGAGCGAGATGGAGCGAGAAGCTCAGCTCAGTACCCATGCTCGAGCTGTATGATCAAGCAGACAAAGGTGGCGTCTTGAAGTTTCGAACCCAGAGCCCCGCAATCGAGTGGACTACTCAAGCTCATCTCAGAAAAATGCAGTCTTGATTTTACATGCTTGAGCATACCACTCGACTCATCTCAGAAAAATGCAGTCTTGATTTCGTCTGTTTGAGCACAGCACTCGACCAAGACTTAGCCGAGCTGGACCTTATCCTGCACATTTTTACTATTTTGCGCATGACGTTTTAGGGTTTTTAAGACTTAGTATAAATACCTAATGTTGGGTTAAGACTAAGGGACTACGTTTTTATCTCTAATATTTCGAGTTTTTCCTTGTGTTCTTCTCTGTTCTTAGTTTCCAGAACTTGTAATTTGATTTCTACTTGTTATTTTGAGTTTATTCCTTCTGTTCTATCATTATCTCTATCTATTTCTATCATCTATGCAAGTTTTTATGATTTCTGGGTTTGTGTTCTTGATGTTCTTCATGAGTTTTGAGTAGTCATTAGGGTTCTTGAGGATGGGATAGATTAGGTGTAGAATCTTGGTCTTTCAGGTGGTTTAAGTGTAGATCGTTTGATTTCCCTTCTAAATCAGTGTTCTTAATGCTAGTTTCTTTCTGATCAATTGGAATTAGAACTTAGGTGTTTTTCCGCCCAGAAGGTGTTTGATAAAATGCTTGAATGAACTGATGTTAGAGATTTGCATACCTAGCCTAAGGGATTAGTTGTCTAGGGTGTTTATCGACAATATTGAACTGATTCGTATTGCCTGCTAGGGTAGATTTCGCCAAGGGATTGGGTCTGGAACTGGTCTAGTTTGAGGTTACTTACCACGGGAGTGGACTTAACTGGTTTTGATGTTTGATGTCTAGGGATAGCTTGATTGAGTTTTGTTAAACCACTTGAATAGGCTAAGAGGACACACTGAGTCGATTACCCCCATCCTTAGGAATTTCTCTTGTATTGTTGAATTAGCTGCTAGTCCTATACGCTGCTCTTTACCCCCATATGCTATTTCTGTTATTGCTTGGTTTCTGCTAGTTCTTGTTAGTCCTATGCGGTACCTGTTTTAGTGTCCATTCTCAGTTTTTGTCTAGGTTGCTAGACCCCAATACGCTATTTGCTTGGCTTGACTTGAATTGCTTGATCGCATCCTTTTTGGTTAATATCTTCACCCTTATGGATTGACACCTTACTACTACAACGAAAACTTGGTCTAGTAAGAAATTGACATATATCAATGATGATGCACTCGACCGTCCCACTCGAGCCAAGGGGTCGAGCCAGAGAAAGAAGTCAGCGGCTGAAGAGTTCTCGCGGGACAAACGTGCAATCGATCATGGAAAGAAACCGGAGGAACCTAGTGCGTTTGATCATGGCAGCAGAGGTGATAGAGATGAGACCAAAGTAGCCACCAAGCAACCCGGAAAGACTAAGCAGGAGCCTTCTGAGGAGGAATGTCTTGCCATCTTCCTTGACAGAGGTTTTGCGGGAACACGGTATCCGCACCGGGAGACATGTGCAAAACTCGGAATTGCCAAGGATGTGGAGTACTTGTACCGAGTCAGCGGCCTGGGCACATTCATGAGAATTTAGTTTGAAGCTTACCAGGAGGAGACATGCCATTTCCTATCCTCACTCTCGGTACATTTCTATAAGGATGAGCCAGAGTATGAATCAGATGGAGGTCCGGGATTTATCACCTTCACATGCAGAGGGTCGTTTCACTCCCTCACCATAAGGGAGCTGGAAAACTTGTATGGTTTCCCGAGTGGAATGGGATCGACACAAGACATCGACACAAGACATCGACAGCAACGAGCTACAAGCCCTCTAGTCCACCATTGGAGACGATAAACCTTACTCATCATCCCGCACTAAGGCTTCTCAAATCAGAAGTCCCGTGCTAAGGTACTTCCACAAAGCCATCGCAAGCACTATGTTCGCTAGGCAGGTTACCAGAAACATCAATGACGGCGAGATGCAGATGCTAGATGTAGCATTGCAGGATGTTCTAGACTACACAAGGGATGGACGAGAGCTGCTGGGGGACAGGGGAGACACAAGCTTAGCCTTCGTTCTGTTGAGTCAGTTGATATGGTACAAAGACTGGGCATTGAGGATGCACAAGAGGAAGTCAGCAGGGGAAATTAGCATTGGTGGAGTTATAACCCCAATTCTGGTGGCTTGTGGTGTAGAGCTAAGGTCAGAACCATACAATCCCAGGTGGATCGACATCGACCATCTGAGAAGAGCCACATTCCTTGACGCTAGCCAACCGCCCGATGTGTTCATCTACCAATTCAACCATCCAGCCGTTGGAGAAGCCAGACTGCGTCTTCCCTGCACAGACCTCACCAGCGTCAGACTAGGCGCCAACATCGACTTCATTCCTCCACTCGAGCGCCTCTACACCAGCCTTGAAGAAGCTCCAYAGTCAGAAGAAGATTCTAACTCTGTGGATAGTGATGAAGACAATGGCTCGGGAAAGTTTGGCTTTGGASATTACCCCCTACAGCCTAAGTCTAGCCCTGCCCTGAAGGAAGCACACAAGCGAATTRGAATACTCCGGAGATGGAACAAATTCCAGGGCAGAACCATAGCCGCTTTAAAGGGGACGGTGAAGGATTTAAAAGGCCAAATGAAGGAAGTAAGAGATCAACTGAAAGATTTCCAGCAGAAGTTCAGTGCCCCTTCCTCCAAGAAAGTAGTCCTGCCCAAACGTGTACTGATGGGGAGTGGGTTATTTCGTGAAGCGCCTAGATCTCGTGCACCAGTGGAACCGCCAAGAGCCTCATCGTTCGAGCCAAGATAACAAATCAAGTAGTACATAAGGAGAAAGAGGAGTTCGGTGAGCGGACACTCCAGCTCGAGCGGCCAGCTCGAGTCATTTGATCGAGCCAGCCACCTCCCCACGTTTGGCGCGACCGAACCACTCGAGCCCCAGGTCGAGTCAAGCTCCCGCACCGCTTACACCAGAGAGAGCATGGAGGATTCAATCTCCTCCTTCTTCTCYAACGAGGTACCTGCTCATCATTTTCTTTGCATTTCCTTCTTGCTTTGTGTTGTTTCTTAAAACTTCTTTCCAAATCTTTACTACACAAGGGACTGTAAGTTTGGGGGGGAGGGTTAAGATGTGTTTGATTTGTTTTCTGTGTTCTTATTTTGATTTTGTGCATGTTTGAGTCTGCATGCATCTAAGGCATAGAAAAACCAAAAAAAATAGAAAAGTTTTCGAAAATGATTACGAAAAACAGAGTGTTCATGTAGTTACATTCACATTTTAGGATTGAGTCTAGATTCTGTTCATATAGGGCTGTTGCATATGCATAAGGATCATGATGATATTAACCTTGTAAGCATGCTGATTTGGTTATATAGTCTCAATGCCCTGGTTTCTGGTTGTTTAATGCATTGTTAATGAACTTGAAGTAAGATTGCACCATACTTTGAATGCACAACTAGATTAGGTCTCAATTGAAGCATGCTGTGATTTGATACCATTCTCTATCTATTTGAACCTGAACTTGACTATTAATTATCATGTCTATGCACTGCATCTGAACTCATGGATACCATACACATACTTGGATTTTCTTTCACCTATTTGCCACTCTTGCTAATCCAAGTAGCTGTTCTCATTATTAGGACAGTTTTACCATGCCCTTAGCCAAACCTTCTTTCAAGCCATGATATTACTCTGTTGTGTGTGTGAGGCCTATTTCTGAATGAGCTTGGTAGAAAGTGTTAGGTTTGAGCCGACAAAGATAGATTCTCATATAGTTCTGGTTTGCAATTTTCGAATCAGATAGGACTATGTGGGATCTTCATCATTGGGTATAAGGTTTGGTTCTGTGAAAAGGAAGAAATAAAACTTGGAAAAAGATGAAAGAAAAAGGTTAAGAGTTCCTAGGAGAGGAATGTTCTGGAAATTTGTTAATCTAGTAAATGATTTGGGGGTGTGCAAAGTATAAGAAAAGAAAGGCAAAAAGCTTTAAGTCCTAAAAAAAGAAAGAAAAGCCTAAGCTGGTAGTGAACCACCAAAAAGAAAAACCTCAAATCCGCTAGAGTTGTATAGAACCTCTCCTAGAACAAGATCAAAAGAAAAAAAAATGAGTCTGATCAAGAAAAGTCCAAGGCAAAATTGCCTAAGTGTCAAGGGTAGAATTAGGACAACTTTCTGGGTTTAGAACTAGGGGTTAAGGTCATCTGTGTATGGTTGGGTAGATGAGAGTCTATTCTTGTATGCATAGGTTGGTCCTTACCTTTAGCATTCTACTGAAGCTCATTCTTTTTCTTGAGAGATCCCTCTGTTCTGAACTGATCAAATCATATGAAAGGGACCATCTTTGTCTCTTAACCTTACCCTTAGCTAAATGAGTTCATTGAATGTGCATAGCTTGATTCATGGTTTCTGCTTGATTGAATGTTAAAGAGAATGGTAAATTTGAATGCATGTCTAGGTTGAGATTTAATTGAAATTGTGCTGTGAAGAATATGGCTAAAGTTTTTAAGTAGAGTTCATATACTTTGCATTCCAGAACCAGCAACTTGGACATTGAAATCATGTACTAAATCAGCATGTTTTGGTTCCGAATCCACATTTTCAAACCTCTCCTCCGGCTTATACTTCTGTTTGCTTGAGGGCAAGCAAAGACTAAGTTTGGGGGAGTTGATATGTCTATATTTTACATGGTTCTATCATGCATTTATCACCCTTTTAACCTCGTTTAGTAGCATGTTCTTAGCATTTGTGTCTAGTTTTGCATACTTAGAGCATTTTGCATTAGGTTTGCATACATTCTGCATTTTAGAGTCTTTTCAGATGCACATAAGGAGTATTGAAGCTGTTGAGGCCGAATGGAGAGAAGGAAAATGAGAAAGTCAAGGTCGCCACCACACAGCTCGAGTCAACCACTCAAGCCGGAGCCAAAGGAGCTGTCTTGGAACCAGCTCGACCGCGCCACTCGAGCCATCCACTCGAGTTCATGCTAAAGGCGCCGTCTTGGAACTTGCTCGAGCCCCACACTCGAGCCCCTACTCGAGTCCGCACCAAAGGAGCAGTCTTGATTCCAGTTCGACCAAACCACTCGAGTGCCTGCTCGAGCCGGAAATAAAAGTGTCGTCTTAAAGTTTTTTTTTACGGACTCGACCACCACACTCAATCCAGCTTGCTCGAGCCCGTTTCCTAATTTGCTATTTTGTCTTTTTGTGATTTAGGGTTTTTAACTAAGAGTATAAATACTCTGTATGAGATTAGGACCAGGGGACTCTCGTTTTTAAGCTCTTATCATCTGTTCATCTGTTCTTGCTTCTTGGATTATAGAACTCTGAATCTACTGAGTATTTGTGTTTGAATCTTTCTATCCCTTTTATTCTCTTCCTTATCTTTATGATTATGCAAGTTATTTTCATTTCTGGGTTTTTGAGTTTGATGTGTTCATCATGATCTGTGAGTAGTTTTCTAGGGATCTTAAGGATGGGTTAGGTTTAGGCTTGGAATCTTAGTCTTCTAGGTGGTTTAGGGTTAGATTAGACGAAATGCCTTCTGGATTAGTGAT
Organism: Boechera stricta; assembly: GCA_018361395.1. Lineage (NCBI taxonomy): Eukaryota > Viridiplantae > Streptophyta > Magnoliopsida > Brassicales > Brassicaceae > Boechera > Boechera stricta. The sequence continues at coordinate 8,175,657 of CM031541.1, forward strand.
CTTAATGCTAGTTTCTCTCTGATCAATTGAATCTAGATCATAGGTTTTTCCACACCCAGAAGGTGTTTGATGAAATGCTTGAACCAACTAATTCCAGAGATTTACATACCTAGCCTAAGAGATTAGATGTCTAGGGTGTTTATTGGCTTAAATAGAATGAATCTTAGTGCCTGTTAAGCTAGATTTCGCTAGAGAGATTTAGGTCTGGAACTATTTTAGCTTGAGGTTATCTGTCACGAAAGTGGATTTGGCTACTGTTGAATCTATTGTCTAGGGATTAGCTTAGATAGATTTTGTTAAGCCCCTAGCTAGATTAGGAGGATAGACTGACCAACCCCATCCTTAGGACCKTCTTGTTCTTGATTGATCTCTGTTTTCTGTGTTCTGTTTTCGCTCTGTTTATGATCTCTGCTTTACTCTGTTTTTCCCCTGTTTTCACTATGTTTTTAGTTTCTGTAATTGCCTTCGATCTCCTTTTGCTTAGTTGATAGTTTCACCATTTACTGCTTGCTTGGCTTGACTTAGACGGTTTGATTGCATCCTTTCTGGTTAATATCGCACTCATTTGGATTGATACCTTTCTGTACTACAATGGCATGATAGTGCATTGAGGCATTTGACAGATAGCATAAATATAAAAATTTGCTATTTCATTCATCGTTAACTGCATAGGTATACAACAAGTCAGAACCACATACGTTAAATGAGTTTACGTACTTACCTCGCATATGGATGTGGTTAGGATTAGCATGGCTACTTGCTCTCAGTTTTGTTGCGCATGTCTATCCGGTGTCTCCTTTTTAATCTGATTAATGTAATCAACAAAATCATCCTCTTGGGCAGTAGCCTCGTTCAACATTAGTTTTGTTATGGCCATAAGATGTGCATCTGGTGGTTCTTCTTTGATCTGAACATGGTCATCATCACTCTCATCATCTCTTGCAGCAATTTCGTTCAGCTTTGGTGTCATTTCTCCATGGTCTTTGTTTTGGTTCGGAAACTCCTCTTTCATCAAAGCTTCTACTTGATCTGTGATGGTCTCCTTAACACCTGAAACTTTCTCAACGCCTTTGATACTAGACAAGTGTGTTAAAACAGTCATTGAAACACTGAAATCAGGTAGATAAATTTTAGTTTGATTCTTATCATTAGTAGGTGAAATAACTTCTTCTTTTGGGCTTAAAACAATTTGTTGTATCTGTTTAGTATCTAATGATTCTTTTTCCTTATTGGACATGTGTATTTGCAACAACGGCTCAAAGTTCTCGTCCAAATTGAGAAGAGTATCTTTTGTACTTACCTGAAGAGGTTCCGTCAATGTTTTGGCAATGACTTGCGGGTCACGGCTCAGATTTTGTTGCACTAGTGTTAGTGTTGATGACGTTTCTCTTGTGGGGCATCACTTGGCGACGTGTCCTGGTTGATTGCATCTGTAACACGTTAGTTCTAAAGATTTTAAGATACATCATGTACCTTCGGGTGTGCCACCATTATCCTCATGATCACTCCTTTGTTTTGAGACTACATCTTGGAGTGGTTTTAATTCTTCTAAAGTTTTTGGCTTATCCTTTGTTGAGTCCAACTCCTCCTTCAAACCTAGACATGTCTCAAGCTTCTGTCCTTTTCAATGTCGTTGTTGCCTTCTTCTTTGGGCAGCCTTTTGTGATATGGCCTGAACTATGAGAAACTAAAACCTTACCTTGCTGCTTTGTAGTGTTTGAAAGATTTTTTTTCGGTTTGGGACGATGGACATGATCACGTGCTAGAGCGGGTATGGATATTCGACTACTCGGAGTTGTTTGGTTTATGGACGTTGTAGGGTGGTTGCTACTTGTTTTGTGGGGTTGCAGCAGTTCTTGTGGTGAATATATTTTACACATCACCCACTTTAGTTCCTCCCACGTTCTGATCTTTGTGTCATTGTAATGCCATTGATTATTGATATGTCTGTGTTTTACATGGTCTGAGCATGCATTTATCTTCCATTTAGTCTTGTCTAATAGCATATTCTTGACATTTGTCTCCAGTTTTGCATACTTCGAGTGTTTTGCATTAGGATTGCATATATATTGCATTTTGGAGCTGTATCAAGTACATTCACGGAGTATTGGAGATGTTGGAGTCAAATGGAGAAAGAGGAGAGTCTGGCTCGACCATGCACTCGACCATGGAGGTAGAGTGGAGCACAAAGCGGACGCCTTGGAAGCAAGCTCGACGAGGAAGCTCGAGCAGGGAGGTCAAGCTCATCCAGAAAAAACGCCATCTTGAAATCTGAAGGCGAGCTCAACCAAGCTAGGTCGAGCCCGATGGTCGAGTCCTCCAGAAAAATGCAATCTTGGAGTTTTCTAACCTAGCTCGACCAAGCCAGGTCGAGCTCATTGGTCGAGCCCATCATAAAAATGCCATCTTGAAGAATTTCGCCTAGCTCGACCAAAGCACTAGACCTCCATGGTCGAGTGCACCTCCGAAACTTGTTATTTTGTCTATTTGTGAGTTAGGGTTTGCCTAAAACTGTAAATACCTATTGTCCCCTGGATATTAGGAGAATCTGCTTTTTTTTTTCTCTTCTCCCTAATCTTGTTCTTGCTTTATAATCAAATTACTTTCAATCTACTTTGTATTTGAGTTTAATTCTTAGTAATCTCTCTAATCTCATCTTAATCTTTCTATTTATACAAGTTTTAATGATTTCTGGGTTTGTGTTCTTAATGTTCTTCATAGGTTCTGAGTAGTTTTTAGGGTTCTTAAGGATGGGTTATATTAAGTGTGGAATCTTAGTCTCTTAGGTGGTTTAAGCTTAGATTACTTGAAATCCCTTCTAGATTAGTGTTATTAATGCTAATTTCTCTCTGATCAATTGGAATTAGAACTTAGGCAATTCAACACCCACCAAGTGTTCGATGAAATGCCTGAACCAACTAATTCTGGAGATTTACGTTCCTAGCCTAAGAGATTAGTTGTCTAGGGTGTTTATTGGCTTTAATAGACTGAATCTTAATGCCTGCTAGGTTAGATTTCGCTAAAGAGATTTAGGTCTRGAACTAGCTTAGCTTGAGGTTATTTGTCATGAGAATGGATTTAACTGTTGATGAGTTTATTGTYTAGGGATTAGCTCTGSTTGAGTTTKTTAAACACCTAGGTAGATTAAGAGGATACACTGATTCTAAACCCCATCCTTARGAGCTTCTGTTTAGTTGATTGATTTCTCTGTTTGCATTGTTCTGTAGTTTCTATTAGTAACTACTAGTTCTGGTAGTTTCTGTTATTAGTTTCTTTAATCCTTTTAATCATTGCTCTGTTAGATTGTTAGTCTTATGATCTATTGCTTGGCTTGACTTAATTGATTTGATTGCATCCTTTCTGGCTAATAGCTCACCCATTTGGATTGACACTTTTCTGTGGTATGATATGTTTGCATTTTGCATCGTTTTAGCTTCATAAATCATACGTTTTGACGTGTTATTCACCCCGTTCTTGTTATTTATTCCGAGTTTTGCATACTTAGAGTGTTTTGCATTAGGTCGCCATCCACATATTTGGCTTGTTACGGTACTTTCGGGTGATTTTGGAGAAGTTAGACCAGAAGCTGTCGGACATGCTGCTCGAGTCCATCTGAGAGTTGTGATCGAGTCCGTGCGGCTGTCAGGACATGCTGATCGAGTCCATGCAGGATACCCATGCGACGTGATCGAGTCAGCAGGAGATGGCAAGCTCGCTCAGCACCATGCTAGAGCTGTATGATCAGCAGAGACAAAGGTGGCGTCTTGAAGTTTCAAAACCCAGCTCGAGCCCTGTCGAGTGGACTACTCAAGCTCATCTCAGAAAAATGCAGTCTTGATTTCGTCTTGTTTGAGCACGGCACTCGACCAAGACTTGAGTGGACCTTATCTGCACATTTTTACTATTTTGCCCATGACGTTTTAGGGCTTTTAAGACTTAGTATAAATACCTAATGTTGGGTTAAGACTAAGGGACTACGTTTATCTCTAATATTTCGAGTTTTTTGTGTTCTTCTGTTCTTAGTTTCAGAACTTGTAATTTGATTTCTACTTGTTATTTTGAGTTTGTTCCTTCGTTCTATCATTATCTCTATCTATTTTTATCATCTATGCTAGTTTTCATGATTTATTTGTGTTCTTGATGTTCTTCATCAGTTTTGAGTAGTCATTAGGGTTCTTGAGGATGGGATAGATTAGGTATGAATCTTGGTCTTTCGGTGGTTTAAGTGTAGATCGTTTGATTTCCCTTATAAATCGGTGTTCTTAATGCTAGTTTCTTTGATCGAATTAATTAGAACTTGGAGTGTTTTTTACCCGAAGGTGTTTGATAAAATGCTTGGAACTGATGTTAGAGATTTGCATACCTAGCCTAGGGATTAGTTGTCTGAGTGTTTATCGACAATGATAAGAACTGATTAGTCTTGCCTATAGGAGTAGATTTCGAAGGATTAGTGCGGAACAGTCTAGTTTGAGGTTACTTACCAGGAGTGGACTTAACTGGTTTGATGTTTGATGTCTAAGAATAGCTTGATTGAGTTTTTGTTAAACCACTTGGGCTAAGAGGACACTGGCAGGTCGATTACCCCCGTCCTAGAACTTCTCTTACCTTATGAATTTTCTTTAGTCTACCGTTCTTTTATGCTATTTCTGTTATTGCTTGGTTTACTTTAGTTCTTGTTAGTCATCATATTATCTGTTTGAGTGTCATTCTCGGTTTTTGTCTAGGTTGCTGACTGTATTATTTGCAGCTTGACTTGAATTGCTTGATCGCGCATCCTTTTTTAGGTTAATATCTTCACCCTTATGGATTGACCCTTGCTACTGATGAAAACTTGGTCTACAAGGAGGTTTATATATCAATTTAGGTTGCCATTTGGGTGTTGTTTGTTACAATTAGGATTTCAAAATATTCTAGATCGAAGTTCTTTTTGATTCTTACTTAACTTGACTGTCTTTTTTTCCAGGTACATCCACATACAAGCAGATCAAGAGGAAGTCAGAACCTCCTCCGCCGACAATATTGACAGGTTACCAGCGATTCTGCGCCCAGAAACATCAAGGCGAACATCGAGAATCCCACTCGGTATGGAAGACCGACCCAGGTTGAAGACCTGCGAGGAGGCCCCGTTTGATAGGAGCCAGGAATGCCTAACACTCATACCCGCAGACAAGGCATTGTCCCTCCTACGGTCGAGCAACAATTTCGAGATCAAAGGCAGCTTGATCGCCATGAGTGCAACGAGTTTCATGGACTACATGGAGGACCCTCTTGATCATCTGGATGAGTTCGATAGGCTCTGCAGCCTTACGAGATCAATGGGGTCAAGATGGTTTTCAAGCTAAAGGCTCTTTCTCCCTTCTCTCTGGTAGCGAGCCTCACAGGAAAAGACTCTACCCCATGGATCCATCACCTCATGGGGCGTGCAGCCTTCAATTCTTACTCAGCGGGGCCGGCTTCGAGGAATGAAATTTCTGGATTCACTCGGAAGGGCGGTGAAAGTTTCAGTGAATCTTTGGGATCGCTTCAAGGGCTACACTACTCGATATCCTCCGACGGTTTCAGTAAGGTCCCTCCTTAGCACTCTCTGGAGGCGTTCTCCCGAAGGTCCATCTTCTCGATCACCGCCAGTACTGGTAACTTCCTCAACCAGATGTTGATGCTGGATGGGCACTTGTGGAGAATCTGGCCCAATCTGATGAAGTAACTACACTGCTGGTATGATAGAGTGTCCGGCCAAGTATTGGTCAGATGATCAAACTTCGGGCCATCAAGGCTTTGACTGCTAAGTTAGATCGACTTCTCAGCAGAAGAAACAAGTCCACTTTGCTTACAGGATACAGTCTTCCAGGTTGAAGATGGGGAGGATGATAGTCTGAGGAGGTCAGCTATGTGCGAGAATCGGGGTCAGTACAACAAAGGTTTTATCAATTAGAACAACCGAATCTCTGTCTGGGTACTGTGTTGCTAACCCTCAGAGATCAAGTGAGCCCGTTGACCTCGGTCGAGCCTTTCATTCCACTGATCATGAGCTTTGCTCCCAAACCGCCTTTTAGTCATCACCAACACCGAGGGGACCCCATCACCACCGGTTTTCCGTCTCACCACTCTCGTCTTCATCGCTCCAGATCAACGACAAGCAGCTCACAGGGGTGAGCAGCTGGTGCACTTGACCGGCCGAAGTTTGGTGAACTTAAAACCAGATGGACTACACCTACAATGATCTGCAAGTTTGAGTCTGCGTCAAGATTAGTTCCATCGAGGGCAAAGACTTCATCCTCTAACTTCCAACTCCCAGGTAAAGTGGTCCAAGAACCTAAGAATACTCGCATTAATGCCATCAGATCGCATCGAGAATTGAGGACTTGGTCTTAGATGAAGTAAAGGAGTACCATGAATACCTCTTTTGTAAGCTCTTTCCATACTCTTGGTGGAGAAGCGACTTGGCAACACCTCGGATCTCTGCCACTTGGAGAGACCAAGAGCATTCTCGAACAATTTCTATGACGATGCGAGATCGGAGGAGCTCAGGAACAAGCTACTCTCAATTTTCTCAGGTCCAACAGAGAAGCACTCAAGGCTGCTTGGAGTGCGATTCAGGATCTACCGAGGGCATGCATGCACGGTTTCAGTCAAGTTCATGCTCGGGATCTTTTACGAGGATTGATTGGCGGTATCAGATGCACTGGATTCTGAAATGCAGGGAACTTCAACACTAGGGTTCCAACCGATCTTTGTGAAACTTGAGCGTCTGCAATAGCACCAAGAATGCTGATTTTGAGCGGAAAAGGCTTCGCTAGTGTTCTTGACGGTTACTTGAATTAGCTGAGGTTCGGCGACTGGACCACGATGCGACCTCTTAGTGGGAAGAGCGAAGAGAGGCTGTACATTTTGCTGAGGAAATAGGGAACATTGAAGATGAGGCGGAGGATGTGTAACTACATTGGTGGTTTTTGGTTTTCAGGGTCGATTTACAACAACAGAGAAGCTTCAACAACAATGTCGCAAGGTGGTTCTACAAATGCAGGTAACCAATCTGGTTTTAGTGCGACTCAATTCGCCCAACCATAACGATGATTTTACTCGCTTGATAAATTCATCTTACCAACGCATTCTCCAGGGTCTGCAGAGAGGGTAAGGCGAGAGTCTCTTTAGAACAAATTCTGCGGGGACGAAAAAGATGATGGTAGTTTCCAATAGAAAGCTGGATAATTTATGCTTGATCTGAATGGGAGAATCGCGCTCTCGAAATCCATCGAGAAGATGCTTTGGAAAATCAAATAGCTCAGGCATCGGTCAGGAAACATAGTTCAACCACGCATGGACATGTCAATGCATCACCTCGGCCTAGAAGAGGATTTTGGCTTTGAGATGACTATGCAGTATCCATAATACTAGTATCGGCCGATACCCACGTATCGATCGATCTTCCAACTTCTTGTAGATTGAAGGTTCTTTGAAGATGGAGATAAGAATTCTGAGATTCCACAGTATCGATCGACTACGTGTCGATCGACACTGATGGCGATACCAAACTCAGTATCGATCGACATTGGTATCGGTCGATACCCTTAGCTGAAAATAACTGAGAAAAGGGCAGAGATGGTTGAAGAAAGGTCTACAAGCAGAGTTGCCCTATCCTATTATTAGGCGACAAGAGAGTGGGAGGCTGCTGAAGCAAGTTTTTGTCAAAAAAAATGGTTGCGGGACCTCCCGTTGCTGATACGCCACCACCGAGACAGTTGACAAGAGGGAAGACTGAGGGATTCTCGTTCCATGCTCCATCTACAGACTTCAAGGAGTCTCGTTGACTTCGGGGTCTAGTGTCAACGTCATGTCGAGGCGATTGCGAGAGAGATTGAAAGCTGATATGAGATCTCTAACCGCTTCTCACATATGGATTCTTACAGCTCACTCCTTGCAGCTGATTCTTGATTTACTGTTAAAATAGGAGGTATGCGATTTTTGAGGTTGTGGAGATGAGCCAGGATCCAGGTGGATTTTGGAAGACCATTTACTCTTGTTGATCATGGACACGCCTAATAAGAGAATCTCTTTCTCTTGCATTGGCGGAGGCGTCTTACTCGATGCCATTCCTTACGGAGGAGCACCCGAAACATGTCTCGCGCATCACCATTGCCTCGGCGAGACTTCGATGATCGATGCTCGATGAGTCTTATGATGAACCAAAAGTCGCAGAGATGTTTCAAATGAACTGACACCCCGAAAGTTGTGGAAGACAAAGGCAGCAAGAGGAAGGCGGAGCAGAAGAGTTCAACGGTCTTTTTCACTTTGATTCCTCAGAAGTGTGATGGAGATTCGATCGAATATAAGGTGAAGTGCAAGGGAACCTCGAAACTTTCTCTAGGTTAGAGTTCTCATTCTACGGAGATGAAAGAGAAAGAGAGGATATGATGAGCAAACTTTGAAGCTGGAGATGTCAGTTTGGGAGCTTATCTCGGAGTGAGTCCTCCACTTGTCCCGATATCTTAGTCAAAGTCAAGCTCGTGACATTAAACAAGCGCTTAGTGGGAGGCAACCTTAAGTCTATAAATATGAGTTTTTGTTTTTGTGTTTTGTTGTATCTTGAGGTCAGTCGGAAGAAGGATGGTCGTTTTTGTTCCGTATCGATATGTATGATCACACCGCCTTGATGATCGACCATGTGTATCGATCGACACCACATAGGTATCGATCGACACCACGCTATGGTAACACCTCTTGTTCTTGACTGTTCGTTTTGTCCTTTGATTTCTTTCACCTTCTCTAGGCATAAACACTGGGGACAGTGTTTTTAAGTCTGAGGGGAGGTAGTTCTATTTGTGTGTTCATTTTGTTTTTCTAAAAATAAAAAATAAAAAATTTGTTTTAATTGAGTCAACACTTAGAGTTTTTACGGAGTGTGTTGGCTTTGTTGTCTGATTTTGCTTTTGGTGACCGCTTTGGGATTAGTTTCGGTAATGAAAATCCAAGGATAACCAGCCAGAAGAATTCATGGATTGTCTCCAAGTTTTCATCACAGTTTTAGCCAAATTTTTGCTTTATCGATAAGGTAAATGTCAAGAGCTTGATTCATCATTCATTACTAGCTAAAGGAACTATTAGCGTATGAAAGAAATGGTAGATCTCCCCGTGATAAGTACTGGATACATTGAGAGGGTAAGAACAGAGATTATGCTAACACTATCAATACTCGCGAACCTTGATTTGTATATGCAGTTAAAAAAATCAATAAGAACTGGATACATTGAGGGTAGAGCAGGAATTGGTAGCTAACACTATCAATACTCGCGTCTCGAACCTTGATTTGTATGCAGTAAAAAAAAAAAAAATCAATAGAACTGGTTGTGAAATAAGTGCAGGGAGTTAAATACGAAAAAAGTTGAATGAATTGTTCCTTGCATGGTATTGTATGACGAAAGAATCAGAAAGTTAAGTGGACATTGATTTTAGCGATGAAACTGAGCGATGATAAGCTTGGATGAACACTTAGCGGGGTCATGAGTGAAGTCTGTGGAAGCTGGGAATTCCGATGGAGAAGTACATGGAGGTTAGATGCAAGCTGATCGAGGCGACGTGGCTTGGGAAGAGGATCATTACAGCGATTTCGGTACCAGATCGGATCTCTAAGGTTTTCAAACCTCTTTCTCTCTTAGTTTTCTGTTTTGCTTGAGGGCAAGCAAAGGCTAAGTCTGGGGAGTTGATATATCATGGATTTTACCGTTTTTAGCCATGATATAAGTCGTTTTATCGAGTCTTTCTAGTGCTTTTTCATCATTTTAGAGTCTTTTCAGGTTTAGCATGTTTGGGGAATGGAGATTTTGGAGACATTTGGAGCCTTTTGGAGCAAACCGAAGAAAGTACCCGTTTGAAGCGAGTATCGATCGACACCATCCGGTATCGATCGATCAAGAGATTTTGAAGCATGAGTATCGATCGACACCATCCGGTATCGATCGATACGGCGCAACTAGCGGAGATAGATATCGGGCGAAATTCTGCAAAAGAATACTTTCCCTTATTTACAAGAAGCCCGGCTCGTGTTTTGAGACCTATTTAAGCAAACTCTTAGTCTTTAGGTTAAAAGGACTTTACTTTTCATTTATTCTTGAGCCACCATTGAATTTGAGGCTTTTGTGAGGGAGACGGATCAAACTTTGTTATCATAGAAAGATCCAGAACCCTTGTTTTTATTCTTTTGTTTATTTAATTTCATGATCTATTCGTTATGTTATTTGTTTCATCATCATGTCTGAGTAGTCTCATTTTGGTTCGAGGGTTTTCTCATATGGATTTCTCGATTTATGATAATTGATTTGTTAGGGTTCAAAATCTGAATAGTTCTTCACATAGGTTACTCAAATACTAACGATCACTTAGAATATAGAACCTAGATTAATCGATTAGGCACAGTGCAATTGAATGTCTGATAAAACTAGGGTGAGCATTGGATTATCTGCAAAGATTTGGTTTAATCGAATTGTGAACATATCAAACTTGAATTGATTGCTGGTTTCTGTGTAGGATTTGCAAAGAGATTTGGAATTTTAGACTTTAGACTTAGTTAGTTTTCGCTTGACGGCGGTTGGTTAACTATACTTTAGTGTTTGAGTTCAAGAGCGGACTTAATTGAATTGAACCTTAATTGATTAATTGTTGTTTATCATTGATTTCCTGAGGAGTTACCACGACAATCCTTCCTGAATTGAATTAAAACAATCGATATTTGATCATTTTCTTGTTTAGCGTGATTTGCTTGCTTAATCTCACTAATTATTTATTGTGTGAATTTTCTTGAGTTCTTGTGTTCGACCCTGATATACTGCAGCAACTGCTTTAGTACTTTTAGGGTATTAATTTGAGCATATCAAATTTAGGCGCCGTTCTTGGGGACTACAAAATTCACCATTAGAATTTTAGTTGTCGATTTTGTCTAAGTTAAATAAATCGATGTCGATCGATACTCATTGGTATCGATCGACACTGAGCGTCTGTTTTAATTTTGGTTACTTATTTTCTCGTCTTTTTGATTTTCAGGTGTATGCATCAGCGTACCGCGGGAGAAAGAAGACACGCTTGATCGATCTCTCCCTCACGGAGTAGCGGGCTTGAGCGCTGAAATTGCGAGAAAGAACTACAGTTGAGATGGATCTTCCACAAGGTTTGGTGCATGATGAGGAAGGTGAGCAAATACCTCCTCGCACAACCCCGAATGTTCTTTGAGCAGAGCTTGGCGATTACTGACCGACGGATCATTACATGCCAATCGTGCGGCGATCCAGTATTCGACTTTCCGGAGGAATGACTTTGAGGCGAAACTGCTTCACTCTTGTTGGACAGCACCCCTTCACCGGTCTTTCTTGAGCACCACATGGATCGCATCGAGAATCGAGGACTTGGTCACGGTATGAAGTCTGATGGGTACCACATGAATACCTCTTTTGTAAGCTCTTTCCATACTCTCTTGGTGGAGAAGCGGCTACTGGCTGGCAACTACCTCCGGATCTCTGCGCCACTTGGAGCAGAGACCAGAAGCATTCACGAACAATTTCTATGACGATGCGAGATCGGAGGAGCTCGAGGGAACAAGCTCTCAATTTTCTCAAGGTCAACGAAGCCTTCGAGGCTGCAGGTGGATTCAGATCTACCCAGAGTCCGCATCACGGTTTGATCGAAGTTAATTTCGGGATCTTTTACGGAGAGATTGATTGGCGGTATCAGGATGGCGGATTCTGCAAGTAGCGGGAACTTCAACAGGGTTCCAACGTCTTTGTGAAGGCTGATTGAGGAACTTGGCGTCTAGCAATAGCACTAAGAATGCTGATTTTGAGAGGAAAAGGCTCGCTAGTGTTCTTGACGGTTCGCAGTTCTTGAGGTTAGCGAGAAGCTGGACACGATGCACAACCTCTTAGTGGGAAAGGCGAAGGCTGTACATTTGCTGAGGGAAAAGGGAACATTGAAGATGAGGCGGAGGATGTTAACTACATTGGTGGTTTTTGGTTTTTCGAGGGTCGGCGATTTGGCTACAACAATGCTGAAGCTTCAACAGCAATCAGCAAGGAGTGATTACAAGTCGGAGGTAACCAATCTGGTTTTGGTGCCACTCGATTCAAGCCAAACCATGGCGGTGATTTTACTACGTCACGGAAATTCATCTTACCAACCGCATTCTCAGGGTCTGGAGAGTAAGGCGGAGATCCTCTTGGAACAAATGCGGGGTCAAGAAAAGATGAGCGTATTTCAATAGAAAGNNATCTCGGCCTCAACAGCTTCAATACTCCAAGGCATCTGAAAAGACTCAAAATGCAGAATGTATGCAAACCTAATGCAAAATGCTCTAAGTATGCAAAACTAGACACAAATGCTAAGAACATGCTACTAAACGAGGTTAAAGGGTGATAAATGCATGATAACCATGTAAAATATAGACATATCAACTCCCCCAACTTGCTTCTCAAGAAAACAGAAGTATAAGCCGGAGGAGAGGTTTGAAAATGTGGATTCTGAACCAAAACATGCTGATATAGTACATGATTTCAATGTCCAAGTTGCTGGTTCTCGAATGCAAAGTATATGAACTCTACTTAAAATTTTAGCCATATTCTTCAAAACAATTTCAATTAAATCTCAACCTGTATACATGCATTCAAATTTACCATTCTCTTTAACATTCAATCAAGCGAAACCATGAATCAAGCATGCACATTCAATGAACTCATTTAGCTAAGGGTAAGGTTAAGAGACAAAGATGGTCCCTTTCATACGATTTGATCAGTTCGTAAGTAGGATCTCTCGAAAAAGAATGAGCTTCAGAACGCAAGGTAAGGACCAACCTATGCATACAAGAATAGACTCTCATCTACCCAACCATACATAGATGACCTTAACCCTAGTTCTAAACCCAGAAAGTTGTCCTAATTCTACCTGACACTTAGGCAATTTTGCCTTGGACTTTTCTTCGATCAGACTCATTTTTTTCTTTTCGATCTTTTGAGAGGTTCTATACAACTCTAGCGGATTTGAGGTTTTTCTTTTGGTGGTTCACTACCAGCTTAGGCTTTTCTTTCTTTTTAGGACTTTAAGCTTTTGCCTTTCTTTCTTATTCTTTCACACCCCCAAATCCTTTACTAGATTAACAAATTTCCAGAACATTCCTCTCCTAAGAACTCTTAACCTTTTTCTTCATCTTTTTCCAAGTTTTATTTCTTCCTTTTCACATAACTAAACCTTATACCCAATGATGAAGATCCCACCTAGTCCTATCTGATTCGAAAATTGCAAACCAGAACTACATGAGAATCTATCCTTGTCGGCTCAAACCTAACACTTTCTACCAAGCTCATTCAGAAATAGGCCTCACACACACAACAGAGTAATATCATGGCTTGAAAGAAGGTTAGGCTAAGGGCATGGTAAAACTGTCCTAATAATGAGAACAGCTACTTGGATTAGCAAGAGTGGCAAATAGGTGAAAGAAAATCCAAGTATGTGTATGGTATCCATGAGTTCAGATGCATGTATACGATAATTAATAGTCAAGTTCAGGTTCAAATAGATAGAGAATGGTATCAAATCACAGCATGCTTCAATTGAGACCTAATCTAGTTGTGCATTCAAAGTATGGTGCAGTCTTACTTCAAGTTCATTAACAATGCATTAAACAACCAGAAACGAGGGCATTGAGACTATATTACCAAATCAGCATGCTTACAAGGTTAATATCATCATGATCCCTATGCATATGCAACAGCCCTATATGAACAGAATCTAGACTCAATCCTAAAATGTGAATGTAACTACATGAACACTCTGTTTTTCGTAATCATTTTCAAAATTTTCTAATTTTTTTGGTTTATGCCTAGATGCATGCAGACTCAAACATGCACAAAATCAAAATAAGAACACAGAAAACAATAAACACATCAACCCTCCCCCAAACTTAAAGTACAGTCCTGTGTAGTAAAAATTTGGAAAGAAGTTTTAAGAAACAACACAAAGCAAGAAGGAAATGCAAATGGTATATACAAGAAATGATGTAGCATTCAGGGTGGAAGGGAGGAGATTGAATCCTCCATGCTCTCTCTGTGCGGCTGCTGGAGCTTGACGACTGGCTCGAGTGGTTCTGTGCGCCAAACGTGGGGAGGTGGCGGCTCGATCAAATGACACGAGCTGGAGTGTCCGCCACCGAACTCCTCTTTCTCCTGTACGCTTGATTTGTTGCCTTGGCCGAACGATGAGGCTCTTGGCGGTTCCACAGTGCACGAGATCTAGCGCTTCACGAAACCACTCCACTCCCCATCTAACGTATTTGCAGGACTACCTTCTGGAGGAAGGGGCACTGAACTTCTGCTGAAATCTTCGTTGATCTCTTACTTCTTCATTTGGCCTTTTAAATCCTTCACCGTCCCCTTTAAAGTATGGTTCGCCTGAATTTGTTCCATCTCGGAGTATTCCACTCCGCTGGTATGTGCTTCCTTCAGTGTGGCTAGATCTCTAGGCTCCGACTGAATGCTGAGTGCGCTCGAGTGGAGGAATGAAGTCGATGTTGGCGCCTAGTCTCGACGCTGGTGAGGTCTGTGGTGGAAGACGCAGTCTGGCTTCTCCAACGGCTGGATGGTTGAATTGGTAAATGAACACATCGGGCGGTTGGCTGGGCCAAGGAATGGCTCTTCAGATGGTCGATGTCGATCCACCTAGGGATTGTATGGTTCTGACCTCAGCCTCTACACCACAAGCCACCGAATTGGGGTTATAACTCCACCAATGCTAATTTCCCCTGCTGATTTCCTCTGTGCATCCTCAATGCCAGCGTCTTTGTACCATATCAATTCAACTCAAGAACGAAGGCTAAGCTTCAGTCTCCTTATAGAGGCGATGGAGCTAGATGACAAGGGAGGAGCGTCCATTTGAATTCGAATTGAATTTTGAGCCAAAGTTCAGCTCGAGCATGTGACTCGAGTGGACCAGGTCGAAGTCAGCTCTGTCTCCTTGTCGAATTGAATTTGAATTTACCACTGACTCGAAAGTGGGATCGGTCGAGTCGACTTTGTCGGATTTTAATTTTGGCATTCCTTGGCTCGACCACATGGCGCGAGTGGGGCCGGTCGAGTCGGACATACCTGCTCTGCCTTCTCCTGAAAACACAAACAAACCACAAAACAAAAATTAGCAAACTAAACAACGGTTTATCAAGAAAATTAGATCATTATATACGGGATGAGACAGACTTCCTCCCAAGTGAGCTTGTTTATAGTCACTAAGCTTGACTTCCTATTTTACTTGCTGGGAGGTTCATCTAGGGATGGAAGTTCCTCCTGGGATGATGTAATCAAAGATAGGTTTGAGCCTCTGCCCATTCAGAAACTCGAGTCACCCTTCCCGATAGAGTAACCGCCCATAGGTGAGACTTTTTGACTCGAATGGTCCCGACCATCTCCGACTTCAGCTTTCCAGAAATATCTTGAGTCTCGAGTTGAAAAGGAGCACTTGATCACCAGCTTTGAATTCCTTGGGAAGAATCCTTCGTCATGGAAGGCTTTTGTCCTCTCCTCAGAACCTTGGAACTCGTAGGCATCCAACCTGACCTCTTCCAGTTCATGTGATCCAATGCTCTCTTCTCCTGGGCCTTGATATCCAGATTCAAGAGTTTCGTGCCCATAATGCCTTGTACTCAATCTCCACAGCAGATGGCAAGCCTTGCCATAGAGCAGCTGGAATGGTGTTCTTCCAAGTGTCGAACGCAGTCCTATATGTCCAAAGAGTCTCATCAAGTGAGGACCAGTCTCTTGAGACTCCTACTACTCTTGCCAAGATGGCTTTGATATGCTTGTTAGACACTTCCACCTGCCCACTGGTTTGAGGATGGTATGGGCTACCTTGTGCTTAACCCCATGCTTCTTCGAAGATTTTCAAAGATTGTTGATGAAATGGGATCCCCATCACTGATCACTACTCGTACTCCAAATCTGGGAAGATAATGCTCTGAACATCTTCGAACCACCCATGCATCATTGGTAGGACAGCTATAGCTTCAACCACTTGAGACATAATCAACAGCCACCAAGATGTAACTGTTCCCATGAGATGGGTCAAAGGCCCCATGAAATCAATGCCCCATACATCAAATACCTCGACTTCTAGAATTGGGCTCTGAGGCATTTCGTCCCTCCTGCTGATGTTACCCATTCTCTGGCAAGGATCACACCTAGTGATGAAAGCTTGAGCATCCTTGAACATTGAAGGCCACCACAATCCTGCTTGGAGAACTTCTCTGCAGTCTTGAAAGTAGCAAAGTGACCCCCATAAACCGAACCATGCGCAGTGCAAACCCCATTTATTTCTCCTCAGCTATGCATCTTCTGTAAAGACCATCTGAACATCTCTTGTACAAGTAAGGCTCACCCCAGAAGTAGTGGTTCACATCTCTCAGAAACTTCTTTTTCCTGTAAGCATCAAGATTCTCGCATACTGCGTTTCCTTCTATCGCCAAGATAACAAAGAATGAGTTGTTTCGTGCATGGAATCATCTATGCAATGGATCATCTATTCTCATCCTTGATAAATGATCAGCTACTCCATTTCTATACCCTTCTTATCAACGATCTCCATGTCAAACTCCGTAGCGTAAGTATCCATCTCAGAGTCTTGGCTTAGCCTCCTTCTTCGCATAGATATGCCTGAGTGCGCATGATCTGTAGACTATCACCTTGAACCCACTAGGTAGCTTCTGAACTTCTCAAAAGCAAAGACAACAGCCAGCAATTCCTTCTCTGTTGTTGCATAKCTCCCCTGAGCTTCATCAAGTGTTCTGCTTGCATAATAGATCACATGCAGCTTCTTGTCAATCTTTTGTCCCAAAACAGCCACAGCAAATCTGATGCATCACATGATTTCGAATGGATAGTCCCAGTTTGGTGCTCTATTGGAGCTGAGACCAAAGCTTTTAATCTGCTGGAATGCCCTCAAACACTCAGAATCAAAGATGAACTCTTGTTCCTGCATAGCAGCCTAGTGAGTGGTCTGCTATATTTGAGAAATCCTTGATAAACCGCCTGTAGAAACCAGCATGACCCAAGAAACTTCTGATATCCYTGAYGTTCTTAGGCGGTTGCAACTGCATCATCACGTCAACCTTGGCTCTGTCCACTTCTATCCCATTCTCAGAAATTTTGTGCCCCAAGACAATCCCTTCTCTGACCATAAAGTGACATTTCTCCCAGTTCAGAACCAGATTTGTCTCCTCACACCTAGTAAGCACCCTGCAAAGGTTCAAAAGGTAGGAGGAAAAAGAAGAGCCATACACGGAAAAATCGTCCATGAATACCTCCACAGTCTCCTCTATTAAATCCGAGAATATAGAAGTGCATCTCTGAAAAGTAGCATTACAAAAGACCAAAAGGCATTCTCCTATAGCAAAAGTTCCATATGGACAAGTGAAAGTAGTTTTTCCCGATCATTAGATGAATAGAATTTGAAAGAAACCTATACCCATCTAAAAACAGTAATAGGGATGATTTGCAAGCCTTTCTAACATTTGATCAATGAATGGTAATGGGAAATGATCTTTTCTAGATGCAGCACACAACCTATGACCAGTGATAGTTCTAGTGGGTATCAGTTCATCCTTATCATTCCTAACAACAGTTATACCTCCTTTCTTTGGAACACAATGCACAGGAGAAACCCAATTACTATCAGATATAKGGTAGATGATTCAGCTTCTAACAACTTAAGAATTTCTTTTAACCACTTCCTTCAAATTCGGGTTCAATCTCCTCTCGAGGTTCAATGCTAGCATATGATTCATTTTCCAGATGAATTCTATGAGTACACAAGCTAGGTGAAATTCCTTTAATATCATCCGAGAATACCCAATTTTTCTAAACTTCCTCAATTCAATCAATAGCAAATGCAACTCATCATCATTCAGATATCATTTACTATGATTGGGTATGTAGAATTAGGTCCAAGAAAGGCGCATCTTACCCAGCAGAAGTGGTTTGAGGTCTACCTTAGTGCTCGAGTTCCGACCTCGCCCGATGCAGGAGTCCGGCTCGAGCACGGCCTCGAGTGGCGCTCGAGTCGAAGACCGAGGTAGTCTGCTCGAGCGTGACTCGAGCGGGCGGTCGCGCCAGTTCTGCCGCAAAACCTCTGCTTCAACCCCAATCGATCTTCAAAGACCTCTGACCCTTCCAAAACCTTACGCGAGTCCAAAATCATCACATACCCCAAAGTTTCGTGTAAGTACCCATCTTTCCCACTCTGTCAAAGCGGTCTCAAGGTGATCTTCCTCATTAAGTTCCTCCAGAAGTTCATCAGCAAGTTGATCCATTCCTCAACATAGAAGATCTGCCTCTTCTATTTCCGGCTTTCTCAGTGGTTTTGATGTCGAACGTCATTTTGAAGTCAGCCCCAAGGTGAGATCGATCTTTCCTTTCGAACATCAATAACGCCCCAGCTGTAGCTAAGAAAGGTCTTCCTAGAATCAGAGGATCTCTGTTCTTCATCCATCTCTGACTATGAAACTGCAGGTACCTCAACGCTTCCAACCATCGAGGTGATCTTCCAACATGCCATGAGGAGTTCTGACGGATCTGTCGCAAGCACCAAAGAGATGTTGCAAGGCTTGTAGTTGCTGAATCCTAACCTCTAGAACTGAGAGTGGCATGAGACGATAGATGCTCCAAGATCACAAAGGATTTCTCAAGACCATCGACCTGAGAGCATGGTAGTGAATGAACCAGATCACTTAGCTTCTCCTTGATAACCCTCTTCTGAATGATGGCACTGCACTCTTTTGACAAAACCACCATACCCTGAATTTCCTTGGCTTTCTCATTTACTGCATCCTTCAAGAATTTCTGATATAGTAACATTGAAAAGACATCGATGAGTGGCAACCTAATCTCTGCTTCCCTGATGTGTTTGTCAAAAATTGCTTTGTACTTCTCCATTAGTCCTTTTGAATCTTCCGAAAGGCAGTTTGGGCAAGGAGGGGAATAAAGGGTGCTTTTTTCTCTGAACGACAGTTTTGCAGCAGGTGGGTGCTTAGTGGGGTGCTCGATGGTGCTGAGTCAGCCTCCGACGAGTTTCTGGTCTTTGCAGCTCAAATCCTCCCCACTTCAATCTCACTGTCCTCAGTGACTTTAACTGATCCTTCCTCTCAGGTAACTCCCGCCCACTCCTTAAAGTGATGGCACATGTGTGCAAAATCTTTGGGGTTCAGACGCCTTTCCCGGAAGCTGGCCAAGAGGCTTTGGGAAGGCTTGATGCAGTCTGGTTCTCCAAGTACTTGAATTTGGAATTCAATGTCTCAAACTTGCTGTTGAGATCATTGTGAGTAGTCCATCTGGGATTGACTTCACCACCTCTTAGCTACGCCCAATGCACCGGCTGCCTCGACTAGAAGCGTCAGCATGGATGCCGCCTGGGATCCATAGTGTGGCTGAGCTGGGGATGTTGAAAACCCGTGGTGGACCCATTACTCCCTGCTGATGGTTGCTCTGTGGTGTGGCTTAGAACAAAACCCTGATTTTGGTCAGAATGAAAGGCTTGGATGAGGCGGTTGCCGAGGCGGGTACACGATCTTCGGGTTAGCAACGTTGGTGCTCCTGTAGAGATTTGGGTTGTAGTTGTAAACTTTTGTAGCCACTCTGATTCTCGAACATAACTGACTTCTTCCATACTTATGTCCTCCCCTTCAATCGAAGATCTCATCTTCACGCAAAATGGACGTGCTTCTGTCGGGAGAGTTGATCCATTTGGCATTCATAGCTTTCATTTCCTTCCTGTGCCTTTCGTCGAATCAACAGCTTCTCACACATCTGTCATTCTGCGTGTAGTTACCATCGATCGAGCAAGGTTCTCCACAAGTTCCCATCCTTCATCAACATCCTTGCTGACAAAGTTTCCATTGCTACGTATCAAGAAGCATTCGACCTTTTGAACTCCCTGTAGTGAGGAGGGACTCTGCTGAAACCATGGTGAGGACATTGAATGGTGTAGCCTTTGAACGCTCAGCATTCACAGAAGATCTTTCACCTTCTCGGCAAAGCCGATATCTCATTGGAGTCGAAGCGAAGGTTGGAGAAGAACTTGGCAAGGAAAGCTTTCGCAGTCATCCCATGAAGTGATAGAGCCATGGGGTAGATTCTTCTCCCATGTGCTTGTCCCCAGAGAAAGGAAAGTCAAGTCATCTTCACCGACGCCATTGATTTTGAGGCTGCAGAGCCTATCAAACTCATCCAGTGATCAAGAGGATCCTCCATAGCAGGCCATGGAACTTGTTGCTCTGTACCATAGCGATCAAACCACTCTGATCTCAAAGTTGTTGCTGATGGTAGAGGGACAATCCCTTGCCTCGAGTGAGAGTTGGGAGCATCGCCCCCAATCAACCGTGGCCTCCTCCGAGGAGGTGCTTCCTATGCAGACCTGTGGGTTGTGTCTTCCATTCCCACCTGATCCGGTGATCGATTCTGCGTGTTCTCTCCGCTCCCTCAACTGTTTTGGTCGACAATACCAACGGAAGGGAGGTTCTGCTCTGATCTCGCTTGGTGGCTGATACAACTCGAAGGGTGGGTCTGATGGTCGACGTCTGGGCACTCGAGTTTGGTCGAGCTGAATGCCAAGGTCGCTGCCTTGATGGTCAACTCGTCCGGCACTCGAGTGTCTTGGTCGAGTCGAACAAAGACGTGTCAAGTACCTGAAATGCAAAGACAAAGAAGGAAACAGAAGGTGAGTGACAGAGTAGACTTAAAGAACTTGATCTAAAACGAGTTGAAATCCTAAATGTAACAAGCAACACTCAAATGGCAACGGCGCCAATTTGAAATAACAGATTTTTTATGTTTATGCTATCTATCAAATGCCTCAATGCACTATCATGCCATTGTAGTACAGAAAGGTATCAATCCAAATGAGTGCGATATTAACCAGAAAGGATGCAATCAAACCGTCTAAGTCAAGCCAAGCAAGCAGTAAATGGTGAAACTATCAACTAAGCAAAAGGAGATCGAAGGCAATTACAGAAACTAAAAACAGAGTGAAAACAGGGGAAAAACAGAGTAAAGCAGAGATCATAAACAGAGCGAAAACAGGAAACAGAAAATAGAAATCAATCAAGAACAAGAAGGTCCTAAGGATGGGGTTGGTCAGTCTATCCTCCTAATCTAGCTAGGGGCTTACCAAAATCTATCTAAGCTAATCCCTAGACAATAGATTCAACAGTAGCCAAATCCACTTTCGTGACAGATAACCTCAAGCTAAACTAGTTCCAGACCAAAATGATAAGAGCCTAAAAACGAGAGTCCCCCGGTCCTAATCTTATACAGAGTATTTATACTCTTAGTTAAAAACCCTAAATCACAAAAAGACAAAATAGCAAATTAGGAAACGGGCTCGAGCAAGCTGGATCGAGTGTGGTGGTCGAGTCCGTAAAAAAAAACTTCAAGACGGCACTTTTATTTCCGGCTCGAGCAGGCACTCGAGTGGTTTGGTCGAGCTGGGATCAAGACTGCATTTTTAAGGTCAGCTCGACAAGGTGGCTCGAGTAGGTTGGGTCGAGCTCGAATCAAGACTGCTCCTTTGGTGCGGACTCGAGTAGGGGCTCGAGTGTGGGGCTCGAGCTAGTTCCAAGATGGCGCCTTTAGCATGGACTCGAGTGGAGCGGTCGAGCTGGTTCCAAGACAGCTCGTTTAGCTCCGGCTCGAGTGGTTGACTCGAGCTGTGTGGTGGCGACCTTGGCTTTCTTATTTTCCTTCTCTCCATTCGGCCTCAACAGCTTCAATACTCCTTAAGTGCATCTGAAAAGACTCCAAAATGCAGAATGTATGCAAACCTAATGCAAAATGCTCTAAGTATGCAAAACTAGACACAAATGCTAATAACATGCTACTAAACGAGGTTAAAAGGGTGATAAATGCATGATAGAACCATGTAAAATATAGACATGTGTTGTTTCTTTTCTACAAAACTTTGGTGATGTATTTCCAAAAGAAATCTCTCATGGTTTACCACCAATTCGTGGGATTGAGCATCAGATTGACTTTGTACCAGGAGCATCCATTCCTAACCGGCCAGCTTATAGAACAAATCCAGAAGAAACAAAAGAGCTGCAAAAGCAAGTTAGTGAGCTGATGGAGAAGGGGTACATTAGAGAGAGCATGAGCCCATGTGCTGTTCCAGTTTTGCTAGTTCCTAAAAAGGATGGAACTTGGAGGATGTGTGTCGATTGTAGAGCCATCAACAACATTACGGTAAAATATCAACATCCTATCCCTCGTTTAGATGATATGCTTGATGAATTGCATGGTTTTTGTGTGTTTTCTAAGATTGATCTTAAAAGTGGTTATCATCAGATTCGCATGAATGAGGGTGATGAATGGAATACTGCTTTTAAAACAAAACATGGGTTATATGAGTGGTTAGTGATGCCTTTTGGATTAACTAATGCACCCAGCACTTTCATGTGATTAATGAATCATGTTTTGAGATCATTCATTGGAAACTTTGTTGTTGTCTACTTTGATGACATTCTAATCTATAGCAAAAACTTGGAGAAACATGTTGAGCATTTGAAACTTGTTTTAGATGTTCTTAGAAAAGAGAAGTTGTTTGCTAATCTGAAAAAAGTGTACCTTTTGTATGGATAATCTTGTGTTTCTAGGCTTTGTTGTGAGTGCATAGGGTATACATGTTGATGAAGACAAAGTGAGATCTATTCGAGCAGCCTTCCTGGACTTGCTGATTTCTATAGGAGGCTTGTTAGAGACTTCATCAAAAACTTGATGAGAGGATTTGTTTCACCTCTTCTAATCAGGTTTCACCCGAGTTTCCTCTAGAGTTTAACCCGATGTGACCGCAAGTGTACAGTCAATGCAATTGTAGTACAAACAGGATCGATCCACATAGACCGAAAATAATTACATAGAGATTGTAGGGATGAATCTAATCTAGGTGAATTACAAAAGTTTTGGGTTTTAATTCTACTATCTAAAGTGCATAAAATAAATAAGTAATAATTAAATAACTTAACTAAATTGCATAATTTAAATTGCGTAATATAAATTGCTTAAATTAAATAACATAAATTAAATAGCGTAAATTAAATGACATAAATTAAATAACATAAAGTAAATTGCATAAACAAAAGTGCATAAAATAAAGTGCATAAATTAAGTTGCATAAAATAAATAACAGAAAATAAAAGGCATAAACAAATAACATAAATATAAAATAATTTAAATAAATAACTTAAACAATAAAATAACAATTGATCTCCAGGGTGAATGAGAACGATTTTAGGGAGACTATATTTAGGATTTATGTTTTTACCAATTAGTTTGTGTTGTCAATCTAGGGATATTCGAAGTTAGGCTAGTGACCACTCTCGTGATAAGTTAGACACTATGTCAGACCCACTCTTGTGGCGACCTTCACGCATTAAACACATCCCATCATCGATTACTAAGTATTCATAAACTTCCGTTGGACTATAAATCAAACGGTCTTGTGTTTCCAGTAATATGAAGTGATTAATAGATCTGTTTCCGAAATATTACCCACTCTCGTAGTGAAGTGTTTCTAAGATTTTAACCTAACTTAGCTAGAATTAGATCAATGATTAATTCTATCAAACAATAAACTCGACCATAGCTAATACTCTCTAATATTCAGATCTGAAGTTTTAACCCACTCTCGTGGTGCTAAGAGCTTCTATTCGTATAACCTCTCGATTATAACCTTAAGCATCTCCCATAGGATATGACTTAGCATTAAGATTGAATATTAGAGTAGCTAGATCGATTAAAAACAGTCAAACATATGAAATCCTATAGCATAGATCCCATCTTCGATGACTACCCAAATATCTAAACGATCAACTCACTCATACCTCCGAGGATATAAGTAAGAAGACATGATAAATAAACAACAGTAGATAAAATAAAGCAAGAAGAAGAAGACAACATCGGGCACTGGGACGATGCTCTGGGTCGATGGGATTCTCTCTAGAAAAGCATTGGGCACTTTGGGTCGGTGCTCTAGGTCGATGCTGCAGCATCTGGCATCCTGGGTCGATGCTCTGGGTCGGTGGTACAGTAAAAACAGTTTTTCTGCATTTGCATCGACCTGGGCTGGTCGATGCTTGGCTTTATAGCTCCAAATAAACCTTCTGTGATCGTCCACGACCCATGGCAAGCAACTCCAACGTCCTCATGGCTACTTAAGGCTCTTAAACATTCTAGAAACACCGGTTTTGCTCCAAGTACCTATAAATATATAAACATATGCAAATGCACTAAAATAGTAGTAAACGATAGTTATAATGCATGATATTAGTGTATATATAATACGTAAAAACATGTAAATATGAGCTCTATCAACTCCTCCACACTTATCCTTTGCTTGTCCTCAAGCAAACAAAATCTAAGCATAGTGAAGTTATTTTATTTAACTTGTACCTTGTGACATTGTTTTTTTTAGTGCTTTTCGTCTTTGTGGAAGTAAAATGATCTATACCGTACCGCATGTACTTCGCCATAAGCATATCAACTTACCTTAATGCGAACCGTTCTTCCTTTGATCCTAGACTCCTCATTGTTGACTCCTCTTTTTATTCTAAGCATGGGTTCTCAACTTGGGAATATCGATCAAAGGACATGAACAGTTACTCTTTCGGATTTCTGTAAGCTCAAGACCGACTTAGTGTAATTCCTTTCCCCTTCTTTTTCTCACTTCAAGGTCAATCGATTTTTTCCTACTTTTCTAGTGTATCATTTTATTTTATTTTATCGATTCTCTTTTCTTTTCAGCTCTTCCCTTTCCTTAGGACAGGTTTCCATAAGACACGAATGTTAAAAGTAGTAGCTTCCAATACCCGGTTCACTCCATAATACCTATATCCTTGCCTTTTCTTCCCCTTGGGACATGTTTCCATGAGACGCGAATGTTAAAACTGGTAGCTTCCAACACCCGGTTCACTTCTTTATTACCTATATCCTTTTCTCTATTTATTGAAGGAAGCAAGAGGGGAATTACACTTACTTAGACGTGCCTTGCAGTGTCTCATAGAGGTATCACATCCAATGTATTTCAAGTCCCAAACCGAGAAAATTAAAGATCATTAGGGTGAAAAGTCAACTCCGATTCGTCTAAGTCTCCGGAAGAACGATCCTTTTGGGGTTTGTTGATCCACTCATGGATTTTCCAAATTTTCTAGTAAAGATCACACACTATCCAACAAAGCATCCAAACATAAATACAAATAACACAATTAACAATTTCTATCGCTACCTCATTGGAAACCTTTTCACATGTTATTGAACTTATGAACGAGGAAAAGGGTGTAACAATCTCTCAAAATGCGAAAAACTTGGAAAACGAAAAAGAAAAAAGAAATAACAATTCTTTTTTTTTATATATCTATATTATTCTTTTTTAAAAAATAAAAGACGTTTAAAACTTAATATTAAAGGTAAATAATACAAAAATACGAAAAATTTAAGATTAAAAACGCTTTTTTATATATATTATTATTATTATCACTCTAATTATTAACGTTTATATATAGCTATTATTATTAAAAAAAACAAAAAAAGCAAAAATATGAAAAATTTTAAATATAAAAGTTTTTTTTAATGGTGTAAATATCTTGAAAATTAATACTGAAAAAGCAAACACGGAAAAACAAAGGAAAACCAAAAATAGCAAATAATAAAAAAAACTGAAAATTGAAAAATAAGTATTAAAAAGATAGAATGGTTTTTTTAACGTCATGAGCTCGACGATCCTACAGAATGGGCCAGTGGAGATTGTGGTGGAGGTTTATCAGTCGGGATCACATTATAGAAGACCTCTTTGTTCACCAATGTGAACGAGACTCGTCGTTGAGGCCAATTGATCACTGTTCCAATCGTTGCAAGAAAATGGGCTTTCAAGGATGATTTGAGGACCATCATCCGCCTTCATGTCAAGTATGTGGAAGTCTGTAGGGAATCTACAATTCTCGATCCAAATCATGACATCCTTAGCTACTCCATTTGAACTCATTACATCGGCGTTAGCGAGTCCAATTTGAACCTTTGATGGTTGAAGACTTGTTATTCCCATCAGCTTAGCTCTCTCCACGGACATGAGACTTATGATTGCTCCGGAGTCACAGAGAGTGACATCGAACTCAAAACCTTGGACAGAACACGGGACTTTATATTGTCTGGGATCTTCCCTCTTGAAAATTATTCTAACCGGGTCTTTGTTTATAAATGATGTTATCTCCGGGACACATCTAACCAACATCTGAAATTTTTCCTTATTGATTGGGTCGGTGAATAAGCTTGTCTTCCTTTGATCGTGTTGAGTATACCCTCCAAAGAATGTAGGCTTTGAGGAATTTCCTTCGTTTTCAAAGATTGGGAGAGGGGTTACCACCTGATTGTCCGTGTTGGTGATGATGTTACAACTCCTTTTAGTGTCACCATTGTGTCCCATGCGCCCAAGGAAATCCCTGGGAGGCCATCGACCACGTGTGGTCGATGGTCCCGATCGATGGTCCGTCCTGAGAGTGCATCGGAGGTGTATGCTCGATGGGGGTGTCCGACAGATGTAGCATCGACCGCGTGTGGTCGATGTGAAGACTCCAGAAACTGCATCGACCATGTCTAGTTGATACTTGCATCGATGTCTTCTGTTGTCAGCTTGGAATCGTCCCCTCCTGCTCGATGTGTATGCTCAATGGGTCCACTAGGAATGACATCGACGGCTTGTGCTCGACGGGGATGCTTGATGGATAAAGCATCGACCTTGTATGGTCGATGCATTTGTTCGATGGCCTCCGTAGGAAAAGTTGCGGAAGCGAAAAGGCTCTTCTGATTGCTTCGGTAAGTAGGGTTCGTAGGATGGTGAGGTTGGTACTCCGTGACATAGCTTACTTTGGCCTATCCATCATCTGAAAAAATTACGACGTATTTTATTGACATTTGCGTTGATTTAAGAAATCTGTCCATTTGTTCGTGCAATGCTTTGATGGTCAGCCTCTCCTCATTCTCTTGGATGTCAACGTGTCTAATCATTCGATCGTAGTCCTCTCCAAATCTTGCGTTACTTTGAGCTAATTTTCTCCACTAGTGTTATCCCGTGATTCGCATCTTGCCCCAACAAACCTCCGTGGCTAGCTGCGTCTAGTAGCAATTGGTACTCTGGTGTCACTCCTTGGTAGAGAATACTTAGTAAATACTCATCGCTGAATCGATGGTGAGGATATTGTGTGGTGTAGCCTACAAGTCTCTCCAACGCTTCTCCAAAACTCTCAGTGCTTCGTTGTGTGAAGTTTGATATCTCGTTTTTTCAACAAGCTTTTATAAAGTTCGAGAAGAACTTGTTTAGGAATACTTTCCGGCTTTGACTCCACATTGTAACGGTATCCGATGGAAGGTTCTTTTCCCACAGATGGGCTCCACTTCCAAGAGATAATGGAAATATACGAAGTTTTAGTGCATCTTCGGAGACACCGTTTATTTTTAACAACTCGCACAACTTGTCAAATTGATTCAGATGATTAATAGGATTCTCCGTTGATAGGCCGTGAAATCGCCCTGGATCATGTTAATCAAGCGAATCTCGATTTCGAAATCGACATCACCCACAGATGGTGGTCGGATACCCGTGCGGTGGCTTTGGCTAGTTGGCTCATCGACCATGTAGGTTATTCTGATTGCCGTTAGCATATGCATCACTCTCTTGTCCTCCCGGTCCAAAAACTGGTCCATTTTTTTGTTGTTTATTTTTTTTTTTACCTGAAAAACTAAAAAAAAAAATCAAAACAAGAAAATAAAAAGAAACCTAGTCTCGGATTCAGGTCAAATCTTTATGGCTATTGCTATAGTCCCTGGCAACGGCGTCAAAAACTTGATGAGATGATTTGTTTCACCTCTTCTCACCAGGTTTCACCCGAGTTTCCTTGAGAGTTTAATCCGATGTGACCGCAAGTGCACAGTCTATGCAATTGTAGTACAAACGGGATCGATCCACAGAGACTGAGAGTAACTACACAGAGATTGTAGAGATGAATCTAATCTAAGTGAATTATAAAAGTTATGGGTTTTAATTCTATTATCTAAAGTGCTAAAATTAATTTTCATAAATAAATAACAGAAAATAAATGACATAAATTAAATAACATAAATATAAAATAACTTAAATAAATAACTTAAACAATAAATTAACAATTGATCTCTAGGGTGAATGGAAACGATTTCAGGGAGACTATATTTAAGATTTATGCTTTTACCAATTAGTTTGTGTTGTCAATCTAGGGATGTTCGAAGTAGGCTAGTGACCACTCTCGTGATAAACTAGACACTATGTCAGACCCACTCTCGTGGCGACCTTCACGCATTAAACGCATCCCATCATCGATTACTAAGTATTCATAAACTTCCGTTGACCATAAATCAAACGGCCTTGTGTTTTCAGGAATACGAAGTGATTGATAGATTTGTTTCCGAAATACTACCCACTCTCGTGGTGAAGTGTTTCTAAGATTTTAACCTAATTTAGGTAGAGTTAGATTAGTGATTAATTCTATCAAACAAACAAACTCGACCATAGCTAATACAATCTAATATTCAGATCTGAAGTTTTAACCCACTCTTGTGGTGGTAAGAGCTTCTATTCGTATAACCTCTCGATTATAACTTTACGCATCTCCCATAGGATATGAATTAGCATTAAGATTGAATATTAGAGTAGCAAGATCGATTAAGAACAGTCAAACATATGAAATCCTTTAGCATAGATCACATCATTGATCTCTACCCCAAAGATCTAAAGGATCTACTCACTCATACCTCCGAGGGTGACGACATGATATGAGTAGGAAAACACAATAATTAAACAAAAGCAGTAGATAAAATAAAGCAATAAGAAGAAGAAGAAGAAGAAGAAGGAGGAGGAGGGTGGCTCTCTAATGAGCATTACATGTGTTCATATAGTATTAGGGCTTTAGGAGGAGTCTAGGTCATGCCTCCAAGCTTCTAGAAGGTTCTGGACCAAAATAATAAGTTGTCCACTCATGAATCGTCCAATCATCAACTTTCCTTTTTCAGCTCGGGGAGACAGCATTGGGCACCATGGGTCGATGCTCTGGGTCGGTGCTACAGTGAAAACAGTTTTTCTGCAGTTGTGTTGACCTGGACTGGTCGATGCACTAGGTCGATGCTTGGCTTTATAGCTCTAAATAAACCTTCTGTGATCGTCCACGACCCATGGCAAGCAACTTCAACGTCTTCATGACTTCTTAAGGCTTTTAAACATTCTAGAAACACCGATTTTGCTCCAAATACCTATAAATATATAAACATATGCAAATGCACTAAAATAGTACTAAACGATAATTATAATGCATTATATTAGTCTATATATAATACGTAAAAACATGTAACTATGAGTTTTATCACTGCCCCACTTACAGAAGTGATCAAGAAAGATGTGGGATTTAAATGGGGAAAAGGTCAAGAAGAAGCATTCCAGCAACTCAAGGAGACACTGACCAACGCTTCTTTATTTTCTTTACCTAACTTTCTTAAGAAATTTGAGATTGAGTATGATGCTTCAGGTGTTGGAATTGGAGCTGTGTTAATGCAAGAAAAGAGGCCGATTGCTTACCTTAGTGAAAAGCTTAGTGGAGCAACTTTGAACTATCCTACTTATGATAAAGAGCTGTATGCACTTGTTCGGGCTTTACAAACATGATTAGTGATTCACACTAATCATGAGTCCTTGAAACAGTTGAAAGGTCAATAAAAGCTGAACAAAAGTGATATATTTCAATTTCTTAATGCACTATCATTATGTCATTGTAGCACAGAAAGGTGTCAATCCAATTGGGTGAGCTATTAACCAGAAAGGATGTAGTCAAACCAATTTAAGTCAAGCCAAGCAGTGGATTATAAGATTAACAATCTAACAGAAAAATAATTAAAAGCATTACAGAAACTAATAACAGAAGCTAACAGAAGCAATGCAAACAAAATTCAATCAACTAAACAGAAGCTCTTAAAGATGGGGTTATTGATTAGTGTTTCCTCTTAATCTACTTAGGTGTTTAACATACTCAAACAGAGCTAATCCCTAGACAATAAACTCATCAGCAGTTAAATCCAGTCTCATGACAGATAACCTCAAGCTAAACCAGTTCCAGACCTAAATCTCTTTAGTGAAATCTAACCTAGCAGGCATTAAGATTCAGTCTATTAAAGCCAATAAACACCCTAGACAACTAATCTCTTAGGCTAGGAATGTAAATCTCTGGAATTAGTTGGTTCAGACATTTCATCGAACACTTGGTGGGTGTGGAAATGCCTAAGTTCTAATTCCAATTGATCAGAAAGAAACTAGCATTAATAACACTAATCTAGAAGAAAAATCAAGTAATCTAAACTTAAACCACCCAGGAGACTAAGATTCCACACTTAATCTATCCCATCCTTAAGAACCCTAGAGACTACTCAGAGCTCATGAAGAACATCAAGAACACGAACCTAGAAATAATTAAAACTTGCATAAATGGAAAGATTAAGATGAAAATAGAGGGAATACTGAGAATCAAACACAAATACTAAATAGATTAAAAGAAATCTGATTAGAAAGCAAGAACAAGTTTTAGAGGCAGAGAAAAACCCTTCAGACTCTTTTTTTTGTCCAGTGGTCAATACATGATATTTATAGATTTTGACAAAACCCTAGCTCACAAACAGACAAAATAGCTAAGTTCGGAGGTGCACTCGAGCTGGGGGTCGAGTCCGGTAGAAATCTTCAAGATGGCGACTTTATGGTGGACTCGAGTAGTGGACTCGAGTCCGTCTCAAGATTGCATTTTTGGTTCCAACTCGAGTAGTGGACTCGAGTGGCTTGTTCGAGTCCGTCCCAAGATTGAATTTTTGTGGTGGACTCGAGTAGTGGACTCAAGTGGTGAACTCGAGTAGTGGACTCAAGTGGTGAACTCGAGTTGGTCTCAAGGTGCAGTCGTTGGTGCAGACTCGAGGTACTGACTCGACCTGCTGGCTAGAGTCAGTTTCCAAGTCCTCTTCTTTGGTTCCACTCGACTCTCTACTCGAGTTCTTGGTCGAGTGTATGGTCGAGTTAAGCTCTCCCCTCCTTCCTTTTCTCCATTTGACCTCAACATCTCCAATATTCCTTGAATGTACCTGATACAGCTCCAAAATGCAATATGCATGCAATCCTAACGCAAAACACTCTAAGTATGCAAAACTGGAAACAAATGTCATGAAATGGTAAGAATATGCTATGAGACAAGGCTAAAGGGATGATAAATGCATGTTCAAAGCATGTAAAATATAGACATATCAACTCCCCCAAACTTAGTCTTTGCTTGCCCTAAAGCAAACAGATAAGTATAAGATGGAGGAGAGATTTGAAGGTGGAGATTCAGAACCAAAGCATGTTGATATAGTAGATGATATCAATGTCCAAGATGCTAGTTCTAGAATGCAAGATGTTTGAACTCTACTTAAAAGAATTAGCCATACTCTTCACGACACAATTTCGATTAGTCTCCATCTATACATGCATTCAAATCTACCAATCCCTTTAACATTCAATTAGGCAGAAACCATGAATCAAGCTATGCATTTTCATATGGCTTGGCTAAGGGTAAGGTTAAGAGACAAATATGGTCTCTTTCATATGGCTTAATCATTTCAAAACAGGGATCACTCAAGAAAAGGAATGAGCTTTAGCAGAATGCTAAAGGTAAGAACCAACCTATGCATACAAGGATCGATTCTCATCTACCCAATGATACACAAGTGATCTTAACCCTCCTAGTTCTAAACCCAAAAAAAGAATATCCTATTTCTACCCTTAACTCTTGGCAATCATTTTTCTGCCTTGAACTTTTTCTTGGATCAAACTCATTCTCTTCTTCTTGTTCTTGTTCTAAAGAGAGGCTCTTAAGACTTCTAGCGGATTAGGGGTCTTTCACTTCCAGCTTAGGCTTTCTTTATTAAGACATTAGACTTTTTGCCTTTCTTTCCCTTTTTCTCTTCTTAGCACAGCCCCAAATCCTTCACTAGATCAATTTTCTTTCAGCTTTTCCTCTCCTAAAAAAGTTTTAACCCTTTTTCTTTTTTTTTTCATCTTTCTCCAAAAAACATTTTTCTTTTCTTTTTGCAGAACCAAACCCTATACCCAATAATCAAGCTCCCACCTAGTCCTATCGGATTTGAAAATTGCAAACCAGAACTACATGAGACTCTATCCTTGTCGGCTCAAACCTAACACTTTCTGCCAAGCTCATTCAAAAATAGGCCTAACACGCGCAATAAAGTAAACATGTCTTGAAAGAAGGCTAAGTTAAGGGTAGGGAAACTGTTCTAAGGATGAGAACAGCTACTTGGATTAGCAAGAGTGGTAAACAGATGAAAGAAAATCCAAGTATGTATTTGGTATCCATAAGTTCAAGTGCAATGCATAGTCGAGATAATTACAAGTCAAATTCAGGTTCAATTAAATAGGGAATGCTTTCAATTGAGACAAGACTATCTAGTTGTGCATTCAAAGTGTGGTGCAGTCTTACTTCAAGTTCATTCACAATGCATTCGACAACTAGAAACGAGGACATTGAGATTATCTTATTGAATCAGCACGCTTACAAGGTTATAATCATCCTAATCCCCTATGCATATGCAAAAACCCTCTATGAAAAAAATCTAGACTCAATCCTAAAATGCAAATGCAACTACATGAACACTCTTTTTTTTTTTTCGAAATATTTTCAAATTTGTATGGTTTTTCTATGCCTTAGATGTATGCAGACTCAAGTATGCACAAAATTTAAAAATAAGAACACAATAAACATGTCAAACACATCTTAAGCTTTTCCCCAAACTTAAATTACACAGTCCCTTGTATAATAAAAGCCTGAAGGATGGGTTAAGAAACAACAAAAATGAAGAAAAATGCAAATGATATATACAAAAATAGATGGAGTTAGTACCTCAAGGGTTGGAAAAGAAGGAGGTTATTGATTCCTCCATACTCTCCCTAGTGTAAACAAGCCAGTATGCTGGCTCGGCTACTGACTCGAGTCTGTCACATGTTTTGTCTTCTCCTCCTTTTCTTCATTATTTAGTGCTCATACTCTCCTCTAATTATTCCTCCAAACCAAAAACACTAATTAACATGTTAAATACCAAAAAAAAAAAAATCTAAAGCATTATGTACAAGGATAGACATGAGACTTCCTCCCAAGTGAGCTTGTTTAAAGTCTCTAAGCTTGACTTCCCTTTTTTTCAGGCTTGGAGAGGTTCATCAAGAGGAATTGAGGTTCCCTCAGGGATGATGCAGTCAGCCATATATGGTTTGAGCCTTTGCCCGTTCACTGTGAACTCGGATTCATCTTTTCCAATCAGAGTAATTGCTCCATAGGGTGAAACTTACTTGATGCGGTGATATGCTCAAATTAATACCCTAAAATGATACTAAAGCAGTTGCTGCAGTAAAGTTAGGGGTCGAACACAGGAACTCAAGAAAACTCACGCAATAGATGAAAGATGCAGATTGTGCTAAGCAAACAATAAACAATGAGAAAACAAATGATTGAAATAAGATTAGGTCGATTAATATGGATGGAAGCTAGGCTCAGGGTAACTCTCAGGAAATCAATGATAAACAACAATTAATCAATTAAGGTTCAATTCAATTAAGCGCCGTTCTTGAACTCAAACACGAAAGTATAGTTAACCAACTGTCGTTGCGAAAACTAACTAAGTCTAAAGTCTAAAATTCCAAATCTCTTTGCAAATCCTACACAGTAAACCAGCAATCAATTCAAGTTTGATATGTTCACAATTCGATTAAACCAAATCTCTTTGCAGATAATCCAATTGCTCACCCTAGGTTCTATATTCTAAGTGATCAGGTTAGAAATAGCTTTGAGAACAACCTATGGTGAAGAACTATTCAGATTATGAACCCTAACAAATCAATTGTCATAAATCAGAGAAATCCATATGAGAAAACCCTGAACCTAAAATGAAACTACTCAGACATGATAGATGAAACAAATACCATAACTGAATAAATCATGAAATTAAACAAAAGAATAAAAACAAGGGTTCGGGATCTTCTCTATGATGAACAAAGTCTTGGATCCGTCTCCCTCACAAAAGTTCTCAAATCTCAATGGTGGCTCCAGAATAATAGTGAAAAKTAAAGTCTCCCCTAACCTAAAGACTAAGAGTTTGCTTAAATAGGTTTAAAAACACGAGCTGGGCTTCTTTGTAAATAAGGGAAAGTATTGGGCTTCTTATAGGCTTCCTTGAAAATCTCTTCTGCGCGTTGATTACGTCGGTATCGATCGATACTGGGATGGTGTCGATCGATACTCAGGCCAGTCGTCGGTATCGATCGATACCGGGATGGTGTCGATCGATACTCAGGCTTCAAAACGGGTACTTTCTTCGGTTTGCTCCAAAAAGGCTCCAAATGTCTCCAAAATCTCCAATTTCGTCCCAAACGTGCTAAAACCTGAAAAGACTCT
Organism: Boechera stricta; assembly: GCA_018361395.1. Taxonomy (NCBI): domain Eukaryota; kingdom Viridiplantae; phylum Streptophyta; class Magnoliopsida; order Brassicales; family Brassicaceae; genus Boechera; species Boechera stricta. The sequence goes on from CM031541.1 coordinate 8,210,209, forward strand.
AAAATGATAGAAAAAGCACTAGAAAGACTCGATAAAATGACTTATATCATGGCTAAAAACGGGTAAAATCCATGATGGCCACCATAAGCCTGCTTGGAGTATCTTCTGGATAGTCTTGAAGGTGGCAAAGTGACCTCCATAAACTAAACCATGGCAATACTCCAAAACTCCCCTTCTTCTTCAGCTATGTATCTCCTAAAAAGACCATCCGAACCTCTCTTGTATCAGTATGGTTCATCCCAGAAGTAATGGTTCACATCTCTCAAAAACTTCTTTCTCTTGTGTGTATCCAGACTTTTAGGAATTTCGCCACTTACAAGGTAATTGGCGAAATCCGCAAGGCAGCTTCTCTTCTTCTAGCACCTTGACTTCATTGATTTTAACAGCATCATGATAGCCTTTTATCGCAGTTTCGACAACCATGAGCTGTTCTTCAGGCATGGAGTCGTCAATTGGCAACGCATCTTCTATCCTTATCCTTGACAAGTGATCAGTGACCCCATTCTCTATGCCCTTCTTAGCAACAATCTTCATGTCGAACTCCTGAAGCAAAAGGATCCATCTGAGCAGTCTTGGCTTAGTCTCTTCTTTGCATAGATGTGCCTTAGTTCTGCATGATCGGTGTAGACTATCACCTTGGAACCCACTAAATAACTTCTGAACTTCTCGAAAGCGAATACAACAGTTAGGAACTCCTTTTTTGTTGTTGCGTACCTCCCTTGAGCTTCATCTAGTGTCCTGCTTGCATAATATATCACATGCAGCTTGTTCTCTATCCTTTGTCCCAAAACAGCTCCCACACATAGTCTGAGGCATCACACATGATTTCGATCGGATAATCCCAATTGAGAGCTTGGACTATTGGGGATGTGATCAAGGCTTCCTTAATCAGCTGGAAAGCCCTCAAGCACTCAGAATCAAAGTTGAAATCTTGCTCCTTGCACAATAGTCTATTGAGTGGTCTCACTATTTTTGAGAAGTCTTTGATGAACCGCCTGTAGAACCCAGCATGTCCAAGGAAACTCCTGATATCCTTGACGTTCTTAGGTGGTTGCAACTGCATCATCACATCAACCTTGGCTTTGTCTAMCTCTATCCCATTCTCAGAAATCTTGTGCCCCAAGACAATCCCTTCTCTGACCATAAAGTGGCATTTCTCCCAATTCAGAACTAGATTTGTCTCTTCACACCTAGTAAGCACCCTGCACAAATTCAACAAATAGGAGGAGAAATAGGAGCCATACACGGATAAGTCGTCCATGAATACCTCCACCGTCTCCTCTATTAAATCCGAAAAGATAGAGGTCATACACCTCTGAAAAATAGCAGGTGCATTACAAAGACCAAAAGACATTCTCCTATATGCAAATGTTCCATATGGGGAGGTGAAAGTAGTCTTTTCTTGATCATTAGGATGTATATGGATTTGAAAGAAACCACTATACCCATCTAAGAAACAGTAATAAGGATGATTTGCAAGCCTTTCTAACATCTGATCGATGAATGGCAATGGAAAATGATCCTTTCTAGATACAACATTTAACTTTTTGTAGTCAATGCACATCCTATGACTAGTGATAGTCCTAGTGGGTATGAGCTCATCCTTCCCATTCTTTATAACAGTTATACCCCTGTTTTTTGGAACATAATGCACAGGAGAGACCCAAGTACTATCAGATATATGATAGATTATGCCAGCATCTAGCAACTTAAGGATTTCCTTCTTAACCACTTCTTTCAAATTTGGGTTTAATCTTCTTTGAGGTTAAATGCTAGCATATGATTCATTTTCAAGGTGAATTCTATGAGTACATAAGCTAGGTGAAATTCCTTTAATGTCATATAGAGAATATCCAATGGCTCTTCTAAATTTCCTCAATTCAGTCAATAGCAAATGCAACTCATCATAATTAAGTTTGTCATTGACTATGATTGGGTATGTGGAGTTAGGTCCTAGAAAAGCGTACCTTAGCCCTATAGGAAGTGGTTTGAGGTCTACCTTAGGTGCCTTGAGTTCTRACCAGTCGTCGGATGCAGGGAGGCCTGACTCGAACTGGGACTCGAGTTGGTTGGTCGAGTSTGAAGTAGGCGATGTKCTGACTCTAGTTGGTCGTTCGARTGTGCTTTCGAGTCAGCGCATTCTGTTCTCTGGATGTCCAGACTCGAACTAGGACACGATTCTACAGGCCGAGTTATGGTCAGTGTTGTACCATTTGCAGCTAAAACTTCTCCTTCAACCCCAATCAGATCTTCAAAGACTTCTAACCCTTCTACAGCCTTATGTGAGTCCAATATCATCTCATAACCTAAGGTCTCATTGTGGAGGTACCCAACTTTTCCACTCTTTGTCAAAGCAGTTTGAAGGTGATCTTCTTCATTAAGCTCCTCTAGAAGTTCATCAGCAAGTTGATCCATTTCTTCAATCCAAAAGATCTGCCCGTCTATTGCAGATTTTTGCATTGTGTCTTTGATGTGGAATGTCATTTTGAAGTCTTTTCCTAGATTAAGATCAATCTTTCCCTTTCGAACATCAATAACTGCCCCAGCTGTAGCCAAAAAAGGTCTTCCTAGAATTAAAGGGTCTCTCGGTTCTTCATCTATTTCCAATACTATGAAATCCGTGGGTATCTCAACAATTCCAATCCTTAGAGGTAGATCTTCTAAGATGCCATGAGGGGTTCTAACAGACATGTTGGCTAGGACCAAAGAGATGTTGCAGGCTTTGTAATTGTTGAACCCTAACCTCTTAGCTACTGAGAGTGGCATGAGGCTGATAAATGCTCCAAGATCACAAAGGCAATTCTTGAAAGTCAGTGGACCTAAGGAACATGGCAGAGTGAACGAGTCGGGGTCGCTTAGCTTCTCTTTGATAAACCTCTTCTGTATAATGGCACTGCATTCTTCAGTTAAGACCACCATACCTTGAATCCCCTTTACTCTCTCATTTAATGCATCTTTCAAGAATTTCTGATATGGAGGTATAAGTGCAAAGGCATCCAAAAGAGGCATCCTGACCTCGACTTCTCTCATATGCTTATCAAAAAGTGCTCTATACTTCTCCAATTTCTCTTTCTTGAATCTTCCTGGGAAGGGAAGTTTAGGTTTGTAAGGAGGGGGGACAAAGGGTTTTTTCTTTTCCTCGGAAATGATATGTCTATATTTTACATGCTTTGAGCATGCATTTATCATCCATTTAGCCTTGTCTCATAGCATATTCTTACCATTTCATGACATTTGTTTCCAGTTTTGCATTCTTAGAGTGTTTTTCATTAAGATTGCATGCATATTGCATTTTGGAGCTATATCAGGTACATTCAAAGAATATTGAAGATGTTGAGGTCAAATAGAGAGAAGGGAAGAAGGGAGAGCTTAACTCGACCATACACTCGACCAAGAACTCGAGTAGAGAGTCGAGTGGAACCAAAGAAGAGGACTTGGAAACTGACTCTAGCCAGCAGGTCGAGTCAGTACCTCGAGTCTGCACCAACGACTGCACCTTGAGACCAACTCGAGTTCACCACTTGAGTCCACTACTCGAGTTCACCACTTGAGTCCACTACTCGAGTCCACCACAAAAATTCAATCTTGGGACGGACTCGAACAAGCCACTCGAGTCCACTACTCGAGTTGGAACCAAAAATGCAATCTTGAGACGGACTCGAGTCCACTACTCGAGTCCACCATAAAGTCGCCATCTTGAAGATTTCTACCGGACTCGACCCCCAGCTCGAGTGCACCTCCGAACTTAGCTATTTTGTCTGTTTGTGAGCTAGGGTTTTGTCCTAATCTATAAATACCTTGTATTGCCCTCTGGGTAAAGGGAGAATCTGCTGGGTTTTTCTCTCTTCCTAAACCTGTTCTTGCTTTGTAATCAATTTTCTAGTAATTCAGCTTTGTATTTGTGTTTGATTCTTAGTAGTCTTTCTGTTTACTTCTTAATCTATCTACTTATGCAAGTTTTTATGACTTCTGGGTTTGTGTTCATGATGTTCTTCATGGGCTATGAGTAGTCTTTAGGGTTCTTGAGGATGGGATAGATTAGGTGTGGAATCTTAGTCTCCTAGGTGGTTTAAGTGTAGATTGTTTGATTTCTCTTCTGGATTAGTGTTATTAATGCTAATTTTTCTCTGATCAATTGGAATTAGGACTTAGGTATTTCCACACCCACAAGGAATTTCCACACCCACTTGGTGAGTTGTAAAACCAGGTGGTGGACCCGTGACTCCATGTTACGGATAGCTTCCCTGGTAGTGCTGCTTAGGGGCAAAGCTTTGATGTTGATGATAAGGAACAAATAGTTTAGTCGGATTCGGTTGTTGCTGAGGCGGGTAGACTTGATCCTGTGGGTTGGCAACGTTGGTGCTCCGATATGATAAATTTGGGTTGTTCTTATAGTTGATGAAGCATTTGTTGTATTGGTATACGGTTAATTCCCTAATGTACTATCATCATGTCATTGCAGCACAGAAAGGTGTCAATCCAAATGGGTGAGCTATTAACCAATTAAGATGCAATCAAACCAATTAAGTCAAGCCAAGCAATAGATCATAAGATTAACAGTCTAACAGAACGATAACTAAAAACACTACGGAAACTACTAACAGAAGCAAACAGAAGCAAACAGAAGCAATGCAACAGAATCAATCAATTAAACAGAAGCTCCTAAGGATGGGGGTTATTGATTAGGGTTTCCTCTTAATCCACCTAGGTGTTTAACATACTCAAACAGAGTTATTCCCTAGACAATAAACTCATCAACAGTCAAATTCATTCTCATGACAGATAACCTCACGCTAAGCTAGTTCCAGACTTAAATCTCTCTAGCGAAATCTAACTTTGCATGCATTAAGATCCAGTCTATTAGAGCCAATAAACACCCTAGACAACTAATCTCTTACGCTGGGAATGTAAATCTCTGGAATTAGTTGGTTCAGGCATTTCATCGAACACCTTGTGGGTGTGGAAATACCTAAGTCCTAATTCCAATTGATCAGAGAGAAATTAGCATTAACAACACTAATCCAGAAGGGAAATCAAACAATCTACACTTAAACCACCTATGAGACTAAGATTCCACACCTAATCTATCCCATCCTCAAGAACCCTAAAGACTACTCACAGCCCATGAAGAACATCAAGAACACAAACCCAGAAATCATAAAAACTTGCATAAATAGATAGATTAAGAAGTAAACAGAGGCACTACTAATAATCAAACTCAAATACAAAGCAGAATTACTAGAAAATTGATTACAAAGCAAGGACAGGTTTTTGAAAGAGAGAAAAACCCAGCCGATCCCCTTTCAATATCAAGGGGACAATAGGTATTTATAGTTTCAGACAAAACCCTAGCTCACAAACAGACAAAATAGCAAGTTTCGAAGGTGCACTCGAATTAGTTGGTCGAGTCCTTGGTCGAGTCTAGCGAAAATCTTCAAGATGGCACCTTTGTTTGGTGGACTCGAGTGGGTACTCGATTGTCTGGTTCGAGTTGGCTTCAAGACTGCACCTTTGGGATGGACTCGAGTGAGGACTCGAGTGGTTGGTTCGAGTTGGCTTCAAGACTGCACCTTTGAGATGGACTCGAGTGAGGACTCGAGTGAGGACTCGAGTGGTTGGCTCGAGTTGGCTTCAAGACTGCACCTTTGAGATGGACTCGAGTGGTTGGCTCGAGTTGGCTTCCAGACTGCACCTTTGAGATGGACTCGAGTGAGGACTCGAGTGAGGACTCGAGTGAGGACTCGAGTGAGGACTCGATTGTCTGGTTCGAGTTGGCTTCCAAGCTCTCGCCTTTGGTTCCACTCGACACCCCTGGTCGAGTTCATGGTCGAGTCCGGCTCTTCCTTTTCTCCTTCTCTCCATTTGACCTCAACATCTTCAATACTCCTTGAATGTACCTGATACAGCTCAAAAATGCAATATGCATGCAAACCTAATGCAAAACACTCTAAGTATGCAGAACATGAAACAAATGACATGAAAGGGTAAGAACATGCTATGAGTCAATGCTATATGGATGATAAATGCATACTCAAAGCATGTAAAACACAGACATATCAACTCCCCCAAACTTAGTCTTTGCTTGCCCTCAAGCAAACAGATAAGTATAAGATGGAGGAGAGGTTTGAAGGTGGGGATTCAGAACCAAAACATTCTGATAAAATATATGATATTAATTTCCAAGTTGCTAGCTCTAGAATGCAATATGTTAGAACTTTACTTAAAAACTTTAGCCATACTCTTCACAGCACAATTTCGATTAGTCTCAATCTAGACATGCATTTAAATCAATCATTTCCTTTAACATTCAATTAAGCAGAAACCCTGAATCAAGCTATGTACATTCAATGAACTCATTCGGCTAAGGGTAAAGTTAAGAGACAAAGATGTTCCTTTTCATATGGTTCAATCGTTTCAAAACAAGGATCTCTCAAGAAAAATAATGAGTTTTAACAGAATGCTAAAGGTAAGAACCAACCAATGCATACAAGGATCGATTCTCATCTACCCAATGCTACACAAGTATCTTAACCCTCCTAGTTCTAAACCCAGAAAAGCATTTTTAACCCTTCTTTTCTTTCATCTTTCTCCAAGTTTTTTTTTTTTTTTTTTTTGCAGCCAAACCACATAATCAAGTTCCCACCTAGTCCTATCTGGTTCGAAAATCGCAAACCAGAACTACATGAGATTATATCCTTGTCGGCTCAAACCTAACACTTTCTGCCAAACTCATTCAAAAATAGGCCTTACACAACTAGAAATAAGGGCATTGAGACTATCTTATTGAATCATCATGCTTACAAGTTTATAATCATCATAATCTCCTATGCATATACAGAAGCCCTATATGAAACGAATCTAGACTCAATCCTAAAATGGAAATGCAACTACATGAACACTCTGTTTTTGCATATTTTTTTTTTTCAAATTTTTCAAATTTTTTTTTTTGTTTTTCTATGTCTTAGATGCATGCAGACTCAAATATGTACGAAAATAAAATAACAACACAATAAACATGTCAAACACATCTTAAGCCCTCCCCCAAACTTAAATTACACAGTCTCTTGTGTAATAAAAAATCTGAAAGATGGTTTAAGAAACAACAAAAATGAAGAAAAAAGCAAATGATATGTACAAGAATAGATGGAGTTGGTACCTCAAGGGTTGGAGAAGAAGGAGGTTATTGATTCCTCCATGCTCTCCCTGGTGTAGACAGGCTGGTATGCTGGCTGGGCTACTGACTCGAGTGGGTTAGGTCGAGTCTGTCATGTTTTCTTGTCGGAGTTCAAATTTGAATCTAGGCGCCAAGCTGACTCGACCGGTTGACTCAAGTGGGCCAGGTCGAGTTTGTCACGCGTTTTGTCTTCTCCTCTTTTTTTCCATCATTTAGTGCTCATGCGCTCCTCTAATTATTCCTGCAAACCAAAAACACTAATTAACATAATAAATACCAAAAATCTAAAGCATTATGTACAAAGATAGACATGGGACTTCCTCCCAAGTGAGCTTGTTTAAAGTCTCTAAGCTTGACTTCACCTCCTTATGAGGTCTAGGGTGGTTCATGGAGGGGAACTGAGGTCTCCTCTGCAATGATCCGACCAAGTATGAATGGTTTGACCCCTTGCTCATTCATTGTGCTCTCAGCAACATCCTTTCGTTCCAGAGACTTCTCTTTCTCTTCATAAACCTTTCGGGGTGGAGCTTCATCGACCTTCTCAATTGTACCAATGTACTTTACTTCCTCATCACAGTAGCCATCATCTTTGATAGTAATTGTGCCACATAGCTTGTTGGAAAAAGATTTCATTGGGTAGTAGACCTTGTCATTCACATTCATAAGAACTACCCTTTGGTTCTTGAGAATCCATGTTCTTGCGTGTGTTGAGGAAGGGAGTTCGAGGAGGAGTGGGAGCTTGTTGGCCTTCTTCATTTCCGCAACGAGTCCGTTTGGGTATACAATCCCAACTTTAAGTGGGTGTCTTCAATAAGACCAGTTTGTGAATGAAGTGTCTCCAAAAGTGATGGGTGATGGGTGATGGGTGATGAGTGATGTTTCTTATCCCTAGACTCTTTAACATCTCACGGGACATGACATTCACACTTGAACCGGAGTCGCATAGAGCATCCTCAATTTCCAAATCACCAAGAAAGCAAGTTATGGAGAACATACCGGGATTCCCAAGCTTGGGAAGATACTTAGTCTCAATCTTGTCGTGCTTGGTGAATCAATGCACCGACACTACTCCTCGTATCCAACCATGGTTACGCCCTTATCTTTCTGAATCTTCCTCGAATGGAAGTTTGGGCTTGATGAGTAGTTGATATGCCTATATTTTTACATGTTTTTAAGATGCATTTATCATCCATTTAAATTGTCTCATAAAGCATATTCTTACCATTTCATGCCACTTGTTTCCAGTTTTGCATACTTAGAGTGTTTTGCATTAGATTGCATGCATATTGCATTTGATAGATCAGGTACATTCAAGGAATATCAAGAAGTTGAGGTCAAATGGAGAGGGAAGGAGGTGAGTTACCATGCACTCGATCAGGAGACTCGAGCAGCACAAAACAGACCTGTAGAACCGACTAACAAGAACCTCAGCATGTAGTCGAAAGTGGAACCAAAGAAGAGGATTGGAGACGACTCTAGCCAGAGGTCAGTACTTCGAAGTCCAGACTCGGTATCAACTCAAGTCACTCCACTGAGTCCCGCACAAAGTCGCATCTTGAAGATTTTGCGACTCGACCACCACCAGCGCACCTCCGAACTAGCTATTTTGTCCTGCTTCAGAGCTGTGGTTTTGACTCAAATCTATAAATACCTTTGTATTACCACGGGCAAAGATATATTCTCGCGGTTTTTCTCTCCCTAAACTTTGCTGTTTTGGATCAGATTTCTTTTAATCTACTTTGTATTTGTGTTCGATTCTCGCTTTCTCTATTTTCATCTTAATCTTTCCATTTATGCAAGTTTTAATGATTTCTCGGTTTGGTTCTCTTGATGTTCTTCATGAGTTTCAGTAGTGGTTCTTAAGATGGATGATTGTGGAATCTTAATCTCCTAGGTGGTTTAAGTTTAGATTAATTGATTTCTCTTATGGATTAGTGTTATTAATGCTAGTTCCTCTCTGATCAATTGGAATTAGAACTTAGGCATTTCCACGCTCACCAAGTGTTTGATGAAATGCGTGAACCAACTAATTCCAGAGATTTACATTCCTAGCCTAAGAGATTGGTTATCTAGGGTGTTTATTAGGTTTAATAGACTGAATCTTAATGCCTGCTAGGTTAGATTTCGCTAAAGAGATTTAGGTTTGGAACTAATTTAGCTTGAGGTTATTTTTCATGAGAATGGATTTAACTGTTGATGAGTTTATTGTCTAAGGAATAGCTCTGTTTGAGTATGTTAAACACCTAGGTAGATTAAGAGGATGATACACTAATCAGTAACCCCATCTTTAGGAGCTTCTGTTTAGTTGATTGATTTCTGTTTGCATTATTTCTGTAGTTTCTGTCAGTAACTATTGTTCGGTTAGCTTATGTTATTAGTTTCTGTAATGCTTCTAATTATTGTTCTGTTAGATTGTTAATCTCATGATCTACTGCTTGGCTTGACTTAATTTGGTTTGATTGCATCCTTTCTGGTTAATAGCTCACCTATTTGGATTGACACCTTTCTGTGCTACAATGACAGTGCATTAGGGAATTGAGCCATATCAGTTTGACTTATATCAATTTGGCGCCATTGCCATTTGGGTGTTGTTTGTTACAATTAGGATTTCAAATCATTTGAGATCAAGTTCTTTTAAGTCTAATTTGCTACTCACCTTGTGTTTCCTTCATCGTCTCTGCATCTCAGGTACTTCTACACGTCATCAGACAGACTTTCTCTGTGCCCTGTTCTGACTCGACCAACCAACTCGAGTGCCCCGTTCGAGTCAGTCAATTGAGTCTACCTTCACCTGTATGCAAACGAGATCAAAAAGAAATCAGAACCTGCTGCGTTACCTCGACAATATTAATCAGCTACCAAGACAGTTGCGAGAGCAGGGAAAACACATCAGAGTAGATCAATAGGATCAAGTGGGAATGGAAGAAAACCCACAAGGACAGAATGAACAAGGACCTCCTCCGAGGAGGCCACGATTGATTGGAGCAGGAGATGCTCCTAATACTCACACCCATAGGTAAGGATTACATCCTGGGATGACTGCAAAAAGGCTTTCCTTGCCAAGTTCTTCTCAAACTCAAAGACAGCAAGACTCCGCAATGAGATCTCCGGATTTGCACAGAAGAATGGTGAAACTTTCTGTGAAGCTTGGGAAAGATACAAGAGCTACCAATCTCAGTGTCCTCATCATGGATTCAGCAATGAGTCCATTCTTAGCACTCTTTACAGAGGAGTTCTCCCAAAGATAAGGATGCTAGTAGATACAGCCAGCAATGGAAACTTCCTAAACAAAGATGTTGATGAAGGCTGGGAGCTAGTGGAGAACCTTGCTCAATCTGATGGGAACTACAATGAGGGTTATGATAGGAGCGTAAGGAGGAATGTGGATTCCGGTGAGACGTATAAGCAAGAAGTTGGAGAAGCTCCTCCTAGTCCAGCAAAAGCAAGTTCACTTTGTTAGTGAAGAAGGGCAACTTCAAGTTCACGATGGGGAGAGCTATCAGCTAGACGAGATAAGCTATATTCAGAACCAGGGAGGCTACAACAAGGGTTTTATCAACTATAAAAGTAACCCAAACCAGCAGGATCACCTATACCCACCTCAGCAGCAACAGCTACAAAACAAGCCTTTTGTTGCTTACAACCAAATCAAGGTTTTGTTCCTAAGCAGTAATACCAAAGAGGTTATCAACAGCAAGGAGTCATGGGTCCACCTCTGGGTTTTGTACAACAAGTTCCACCGTCTACAGCCCTAGATCAAGAACTCAAGCCAATGTTACAACAGCTACTCCAAGGTCAAGCAGCAGGTGCGATGGAAGCAGCTAAGAAGTTTGGTGAAGTAAAAACTCAGATGGATCACACCTACAATGATCTCAACAACAAGATTGAGACATTGAACTCCAAGATCAAGTACATGGAGAGCAAAAATGCATCCACTTCTTCCACAACGCCTATTGGACAACTTCCAGGAAAAGCAATTCAGAACCCAAAGGAGTATTGCAACGCCATCTTTTCAATGGAATTAAGTCCCATTGCTGATCATGAAGCTGAAGTTAGAGAAATTGAGATTTTGCTTTATGGTTCAGATGCTAACACCAATGCAATCACCTTAAGGAGTGGAAGAGAGTTATCTGCAAGGGAAGGCTCAGTTCCAGTCACTGTGGACAGTGAGGTTGAAGATGGGGAGGATTTGAATCGCGAAGAAGGCCAAGCTGAGAAACCARACTCGACTGACAGACTCGACCAACCAACTCGAGCCCTAAGTCGAGTCWGTCCACTACCTGCTGAAAAACCAGTTGCTTCCGAGGAAAAGAAAGAACCCTTTGTCCCCTCTCCTTACAAACCTAAACTTCCCTTCCCAGGAAGATTCAAGAAGGATAAGGACGTAACCATGGTCGAATACAAGGGTAGTCACTACAAGAAAACTGGCTATTTGCGATGGAAAATTTCGCGATTGCATGCGAATCGCGACTTAGCGATGGCATTGCGACGACACAATGTTCATCGCAATTTTGCGATGACATAATCCGTCGCAGATTTGCTGGCATAGCGAAGAGGCAGAAATCTGCGATGGATCACCGTAACCTCGCGAAATCCATAGCAAATTTCGATGAATTTGCATGAAAAATTTATGTAGCTAATTTGCGCGAATTTGCGATGACCATATGTCTCCTCGCAACTATCGCAAATCCATAGTGCTGCGAATTTGCGATGAAAATTTATGTAGCTAATTTGCGATGAATTTGCGATGACCATATGTCTCTCGAAATACATCGCAAATTCATAGCAAATTCTGCGATGATGGCGGACAATCTTTTGCGACGGATTTGCGAGGTTCGCACAGTAGTAGGTAGAAGCACGCTTTAAATGATATGTACGTAACAATTTGCGATGAATATCGAGGTCGCAAATATATCGCATTCCATCGCAAATTAGTCGCAAATCCATCGCAAATGTGTAGCAGAATCATCGCAAATTTTTGTCCGTAGCAACTCCGTCGCAGATTGCCATAGCAATGCCGTCGCAAATATTTCCAATCTCTATAAATAGCCAAACAGATTTAGTTATTTTCATAACAATTCAAACACTTATTCAACATTTGAGAGAGAAAAAAAAATATACAGAATCTGAGTGTGTGAGTAAAAAAAATGGCGTCTGGGCATGAAGTATACGCATTACGGAAGTGGATGTATAATCGAAAAGATCCGGAGACGAGGGAAGTGACAAAGGAGTATCGTGTCGGATTGCGAGCATTCATCCACCAGGCCACTAATAACCCATATGCGAAGCGTGACGGTAACATATTCTGTCCTTGTAGAACGTGCAAGAACAATCAATATTTGGAAATTGATATTGTGAAGACGCATCTGTATAATAGAGGATTTATGCCGAACTATTATGTCTGGTTTTCACATGGAGAGGGTTTTAGTCTTGGTGCAGGAAGTAGTAGTACGGGTGATGGTGTTGATCAACCAGGTTATAATGCTAATTATAACTACGGCCAAAACATGTTTGAAAATTATGAAGAGTCTCATCCAGAAAATAGGTATCATGATATGGTCACTGATGCATTTCATGAATCTATTCCTGCATTTGTTGATGAAAATAGGGAAGAACCTAACGTTGAAGCACAACAGTTTTATGATATGTTAGACTCTGCAAATCAACCTATCTATGAGGGGTGTAGGGAGGGGTTATCTAAACTGTCACTTGCATCTAGGATGATGACAATTAAAAGTGATAATAACCTAACTGAAAATTGCATGGACGAATGGGCTGAATTATTTAAAGAGTATTTGCCAGAAGATAATATTTCTGCTGAGAGTTACTACGAAATACAGAAATTAGTTGAGTCTTGGGTTACCATCAGAAATGATTGATGTGTGCATTGATAATTGTATGATTTTTTGGAAAGACGACGATAAGCTGCAGGAATGTCGATTTTGTGGGAAGCCGAGATATCAACCAACTACTAGAAGGACTCGTATCCCATACCAACGTATGTGGTACTTGCCAGTCACTGATAGATTGAAACGGTTATACCAATCAGAAAGGACATCGGCGGCAATGAGATGGCATGCACAACATTCAACAGAGGATGGGGAGGTTAGGCATCCGTCGGATGCAAAGGCATGGAAACACTTTCAGACGGTACATTCTGACTTTGCTAACGAATGTAGGAATGTATATCTTGGCTTATGCACTGATGGTTTTAGCCCATTTGGTTTGTCGGGGAGACAATATTCTCTATGGCCTGTCATTTTGACGCCATACAATCTTCCACCGAAATGTGCATGAAAGAGAATTTTGTTTATGAGTATTCTAGTGCCGGGTCCAAAGCATCCAAAGCGATCTCTTGATGTATTTTTGCAACCTTTGATTCACGAGTTGAAACAGTTGTGGTTTACGTTCGACTTTCGATTATTCACGACAACGAAATTTCAAAATGGGCAGTATTAATGTGGACAATTAGTGACTTTCCCGTATGGAATGTTATCGGGCTGACCACACATGGGAGGTTATCTTGTCCATATTGCATGGATCGATCAGATGCTTTTCAACTAAAGCATGGAAGGAAACCATGCTGGTTTGATTGTCATCGTCGGTTTCTTCCTTGCATCATTCTTACAGAAAGAATAAAAACTATTCAAGAAGAACAAAGTGCGTGTTCCTCCCCTGTATATGTCAGATTTGTTAGAATGATTGATTATTAGCGCAGAAACATGTACACGTGGGGAAATTGGCACACTACGGCAAACATGCCTGACGGATACGGAGTTGTCACAATTAAAAAGAGTATCTTCTGGGAGCTTCCATATTGGAAAGATCACCTATTACGGCACAACCTTGATGTGATACATAGAGAAAAATTTCTTTGATAACATCATGAATACGATTTTGAATGCAGGTAAAGACAATTACAAATCAAGGTTGACTTCGAAATATGCGGAAGAAGCGAGTTGCATATTACAAGAGATGGAAAATTACCTATTCCGCTTGTCCGGGAATGCAAACAGACGTTGTTTGACGGGTTGTTTCGAAGTTAAATTCGATGGGTATGTGTCCAAATTCTCAAGATGTATTGACAAGGGAAAAAATTGCTGGTATGAAGAGCCACGATTGTCATGTATTCATGCAGCGACTATTGCGTTGCATTTTGAGCTCTTACACTGCCCATGAAGCAATGGTACGTAAAATATAGTAGTAAATTTTTATTTAGTCTTGTCCCAGTAATTAATTCTATAAGTGTTTAATTAATACTAATTAACTATACATCAATTTTCAGGCATTGGAGCATTTTTCCGAGATCTATGCACACGAACACTTASAGGAGGGCATAATGCAATTACACAATAATATCCCAGTGTTGTGTAACTTAGAAAAATATTTCCACCATCTTTTGACGTGATGGAACATCTTCCTATCCACCTACCACATGAAGCAGCTCTTGGAGGTCCCTGTACTCGATGGATGTACCGCTCGAGCGATTTATGGGACATCTAAAAAGAAAGGCAAAAAATCTTGCAAAAGTTGAAGGATCGATCGTTGCAGGAAGTTTGACCGAGGAAACCACTCACTTCACTTCATACTACTTTAGCCCAACTGTCAGAACAAAGAAAACCCGTGTTAGTCGATATGACGATGGAGGGGTTGCGCCAACATATAACGTAGATGTCCCTGACATTTTTGCCCAAATAGGGAGACTCGGTGGGAAGTTGAAAGAAATTTGGTGGGAAGACCACAAATTTCGTGCTCACAATTATATATTGAAATTGTGAGGAGTACAGGAGAGGTATGATTTTATTTATTTCACATTTTAATATAAATCTAACAAGAGAAATATTTTTGTTAAAAGAAATTTTTTTTATAGTCAATTCGACATGCAAATGCGAGAAGCCTTCCCTGATTTACAAGAACAAGAGTACGAGAACTACAAAGAACGTGATTTTGCTGGATGGTTAAAATACTATGTAAGTTTTGAACTATAAATATATATATATATATATATATATTAATTTCTTTCAAAACTAAATAACATAATTTCCTAATTAATATCATATAGGTCACGAGTGGATGTGCAAACCAGCCCTGGCCTCTCTGGTTACACGAGATTGTTCAAGAATCAATTGCAAAGATCACTACTGCTCCAATGTACTTCACTCGCGGTTACACTTTCCACACGTATGAGCATGGCTCCAAGAGGTCAACCGCAAATTATGGAATTCACGTGCCAGGTGAAAATGACTTCTACGGTATTTTGCACGAAATCCTGGAAGTATCATATCCAGGAATAATCGGGTTGAAATGCGTGTTGTTTAAATGTCATTGGTATGATCCAACGGTCGGTCGCGGCGTTCGCACAAACTCTTTAGGGGTAACTGATGTCAATGCCACCAAAATTTTTTCCAAATTTGAACCGTTCATCCTAGCATGTCAAGCAGAACAAGTGTGTTTCATTCCATATCCTCGGATAAGGGAAAGACGCGAGACGTGGTTATCTGTGATCAAAGTTAATCCAAGAGGTCGAATAGTCGGAGAAGTTGGTGATGTGGCTTTACAACAAGAAAGATCAGCAGAAGTTTCTGTAGTAATCGAATCAACAGAAGATATCTTTCATATTGATCCACAAAACAGAGAAGTAGAAGAGATGATCATGGATGAGACAGGGAACGATCCGGAATCTGACGAGTTCGAGGAGACAGATGACGGAGAAGAAACTGGTGGCGATAGTGAAAACTCATATGTATCTGAAAATGAATCCGATTAAATGTTTGTATATTTGTAGGTGTTTGATGTGTTATTTGTAGATTACGAATTTTTTTTTTGTTATTTTTTCTCTTATTTTGCGATGGACTTGCGATGGATCCATCGCAGAGTCATCGCAAAATCTATTTTTTTTATTCGCGGTACAAAATTTTTGAATATTTTGGATAAAGTTTTGATGGACTTGCGATGGACCCATCACGCATCCATCGCAAACTCTAATTTTTGATTCGCGGTACAAAATTTTTAATTATTTTGGCTAAAACATTGCGATGGACTTCATGGATCCATGCATCCATCGCAATGTGAGAACAGTTAACCTAGTTGTGCGATGGACTTGCGATGGACTTGCGGAGGTATATTTTTAATACCTTCGTCTCCGCCAAGCTCAAATCGCAAAATCAAAAACAAAACAAAAAACTTCTCTCTCCGGCGATCCTCGCCCTCCGGCGTCTCCTCCGGCATCTCTCCTCTTCCCTCCGGCGATTCTTTGCTCCGGCGTCATATTTTTCTTCTCGTGCCGCCTCTTTCTCCTCCGCCTCCGCCTCCACATCTCCGCCGCTCACTCCATTTTTTCCGGCGAGATTCGACCTCTTAGTTTCCATTCAACTATTTTGTTTTTCAGGTTAGTTAATTTTGCTATTTGAGTCTCTCTCTTTCAATTCGCATATTGAGTTAGAGAAGTCAATTGATAACAAGTTTTCAGACGATTTGGTGATTGCATTCCGTAGTAATTGCAATGCCATAGTTTCCTATACATGAAATTTCAGATCGTTTGCTCAAAGTATGTTCACAAATGCCTTCTTGATGATAACAACATGATAAATGATTAATCTATTATTGCTTGATACGTATACTATGTGATGATATCATAAGAGTTTAGTTTGAAGATGCCTTCTTGGCAGCTTCAAGTTTCCATCTTTGCATAGAATCCTTAGGCAACCAAATTTCCCCTGTTTCCATCCCATAAGATCATATTGAGCATCAAATTTCTTGTTATAGCGTATAAGATTGTTGATGTTAGAATTAAGATTAAGAATTTAGGATTTCAATTTAAAAAACTTTGTGATTTAGGTTTTAATATTTAGGTAATTTTATGTTTAGGTAATTTCAATTTAGATTTTGAATATATAATTATATAAATTTCGATTAACATTAAGGATTTCAACTTAGAAATATTAAAAATTTTGTATTTCAAAATTTAAATGATTTATTTAATTTCGTAAATATTATTAAACCTATAGATATATATATATATATAATGTTTATATAATTTTGTAAGAATGAAAAAACGTTTGTAAAATTTTTTTAAAAATTTTACAATTTGATAAATATATAGTTTTTTCAATGAATTTGACCCTTCAAATTGTGTTAGATTAGGTTGTGTTAGATTAGGTTTTGTTAATTGTTAGATTAGGTTTTGTTAATTGTTAGATTAAGTTGATTTAATTGTTAGATTAGCTTAAATTTTAGGTTATTTGTTAGATTTTTAGAATAATTTGTTGAATAATTTATAAATTGTTTTGAGATGTCGAGAAATCAAATTTTATCAAATGCAATCACATCATCAATTTGAGATGTGCATTAATTTGAGAATTATTATAATTGATTTTAGATTTTAGGATTTTAATAGGATTTTTTAATTAATTTAAAAATTTAACAATTTTTTTCTTTTAAATTTGAAAATAAATTGTATGCTTTGAAAATATAATTAATAACAAGTTTTATTAATTAAAAAGTTTAGATTTGTAATTTTATTTTTATTAATTGTTTTCCAATCGTTATCTTTCGAGAGGCGGATCTAAATTTAAATGATTTATTTAATTTCATGTTAGTTAAAACCTTTTTCGTATATATTATTAAAACTATATATATATATATATATAAAATGTTTATATATTTTGTAAGAATGAAAAAACATTTTTTAAATTTTTTTTTAAATTTTACAATTTGATAAATATATAGTTTTTTCAATGTGTTTGAAAATTATCATAATTTATTCATGAGTTTAATATGATTTGAATATGATTTTTTTGATTTTAATTTGAGAATTATCACAATTTGATTTTATGATTTTAATATGATTTTTTTAATTAAAAATGATTAATTAATAACAAGTTTTATTAATGCAAAAGTTTAGATTCATTTTTTTTTAATAAATATTATTTGTGAAATTAAGTTTTATATTTTATAATGCTTTGGTTTGTTATATTATGAAATTTTGAGAATTATTATATAGTTTATGATTTTAGTTTTTAGGTTTTGAATATGATTTTTCCATGAATGTTATTATTTGAAATATTTAGATTTGTTATTTTATTTATTTTACTTGTTTTCCATTTTTTTCCTTTTTTTGCAGATGTCTCGTTCGTCTAATGATTATACGCGATATCTTTCGCGAGGTGGCGGATCGACGCCGCCTACTCCTGGGGCGAGTTTTACTTCTCAGATGGGCGGGTCACATATTCCCGACACTCATCATCAATCACCGCCTCCAACCACATACCCTCGGACCCACTGCCCGGCCAGTCGCACTCACTACAGTCACAATGTCGCTGACCATGATCGGGTCATGAGGCGCTTCTTGATCAGCCAGGTCATAACCGTCTACCACATCTTGATCCTGCCCGTCCTCAAGGGACTTTCTGGTAATTTGTTTATTTTTTTATCACATATTTAATTTTATATTGTTTAATAATATATTAATTTTACTTATCTTTTAAAAATATTTCAGGTTTACAGATGACGGATCTGTAGCTTCTAGTGCGRTATCTGGAAAGAGACTTCAAAGAACCTCATGCTAATTGGGCCTTGAGACTCCGAGATATATCGTTCACCGGTGGTTCGAGACGTTTGCTGTAAGTTTCAAAATTTAATTTATATCAAAGTCTTAATTGTTATATTTTTATCAACATAACTTTTTATTTTTATTGTAGCAATCATATCACTGGGATCATGTGATTACATCATTGGTTCTCAAGGAGTTTGAAAAAAAGTTGAAGGCTCGCATGTGTGACCAGGTGGGGCGGTGGAAGAGCAAGTGGAGAAAGAAGGCGGCAATCACAGTGGATAGATGGAAAGGCCTAGTATTAATCGGCTCCAGTGAGACTCTGGCGAAAATGCTCGGCGGCCCGGCTCTCTGATCTGACGGAGGCGGGTGTCATAAACATCGTTCGGACAGCTATCGTTTCAAGCCGAACGAAAGATAGTAAGTTTTAAATTTTAAATTTTTTATTTTTAAATTAAATATGATAGTAATTATTTATATATATGTACTGAGACCAGTGGAGCGTGACGCATTGCTCTTCGTTCTTGAAACAGGGATGGATCGTTTGTCGACGGGAAATCCGGCTCTGATATCACTTGAAGATGCGGGCACTTCGGAACCAGAGATGTTCCGTCTCACGGCCATGAAGAACAAAATTTTCTTAGTATGTCTTTAAAATTGTTGTAAATATTTGTAATTATGTTTATTATAAATTACAAATCTTTTTTTGTCATAAAGGAGAATTTATGGTGTCGGTTCAATCGAATTGACTCTTGTACTTCTTTCGTGTCTTCATCTCCATGGGGTTCGGAAGCTCTTCGACTATTATCGTCCCAGGCGAAGATTATCGAAGCTAGTCAAAAATCCAAGTTTGGTAGATTTTTTGACTATTTGGGCACGGATCAGATTTGGCACAACTTCTTCAGAGCGAGTTCGGAGATGATCGGTTCTGGTAGCGGAACGGCAAGGACAAGGGACCCATCTCGTTTTAGTTTTTTTTTATATTCTGAAACAAATATTATATTTTAATTTTTTTATGAATTTTATTTTTATTTGGATTTTAATATTAAATTTAATTTAATTAGATTTTATTATTTAATTTAACTATATTAAATTATAATCTTAATTTTAATATAAATCGAAATTATATTAAATTTAAAATAAGAATTCCATCAAAGTCCCTAAATGCTGAGTTCATGATCTTTGTTATAAATCCATCGCAATATGGATGGATTTGATGTCACTATACATCAAAGCCATCCTTGATAGAACAAAGCCATCGCAATAGTGCGATGGATTTGCGATGTATGTTTGCGATGATAATTGTAACTCGCTTCTCCGTCGCTTTTCTGCGACGGATTTGCGGTACTGCGAGATTAGCTACTTTTTTCCTCCAAATGTTGCGACGAATCTGCGATGATTTTCGATTTGCGACGCGCGAATAGCGACGATTTTAGAACTAGCAACTTGGACATTGATATCATCTATTATATCAGCATGCTTTGGTTCTGAATCCCCACCTTCAAACCTCTCCTCCATCTTATACTTATATGTTTGCTTGAGGGCAAGAAAAGACTAAGTTTGGGAGAGTTGATATGTCTATATTTTACATGTTTTTAGCATGCATTTATCATCCATTTAGCCTTGTCTCATAGCATATTCTTACCATTTCATGCCACTTGTTTCCAGTTTTGCATACTTAGAGTGTTTTGCATTAGGATTGCATGCATATTGCATTTTGGAGCTGTATCAGGTACATTCAAGGAATATTGAAGAGGTTGAGGTCAAATGGAGAGAAGGAAGGAAGGGAGAGCTTAACTCGACCATGCACTCGACCAGGAGACTCGAGTGGAGCACAAAACAGAGACCTTAGAACCGGACTCGAACAAGAACTCGAGKATAGAGTCGAGTGGAACCAAAGAAGAGGACTTGGAGACTGACTCTAGCCAGCAGGTCGAGTCAGTACCTCGAGTCTGCACCAAAGACTGCACCTTGAGACCAACTCGAGCCACCCACTCGAGTCCACCACTCGAGTCCGCCACAAAGTTGTCGTCTCGAAGATTTTTGCCGGACTTGACCACCAGTTCGAGTGCACCTCCGAACTTAGCTATTTTGTCTGTTTGTGAGCTAGGGTTTTGACCAAATTTATAAATACCTTGTATTGACCACTAGGCAAAGATATATTCTGCTGGGTTTTTCTCTGCCTCCTAAACTTGTTCTTGCTTTCTGATCAGATTTCTTTTAATCTACTTTGTATTTGTGTTTGATTCTCAGTAGTCTCTCTATTTTCATCTTAATCTTTCCATTTATGCAAGTTTTAATGATTACTGGGTTTGTGTTCTTGATGTTCTTCATGAGTTTTGAGTAGTCTTTAGGGTTCTTAAGGATGAGATAGATTAAGTGTGGAATCTTAGTCTCCTAGGTGGTTTAAGTTTAGATTACTTGATTTCCCTTCTGGATTAGTGTTATTAATACTAGTTCCTCTATGATCAATTGGAATTAGAACTTAGACATTTCCACGCCCACCAAGTGTTTGATGAAATGTCTGAACCAACTAATTTCAAGGATTTACATTCCTAGCCTAAGAGATTGGTTGTCTAGGGTGTTTATTGGCTTTAATAGACTGAATCTTAATGCCTGCTAGGTTAGATTTCGTTAAAGAGATTTAGGTCTGAAACTAATTTAGCTTGAAGTTATCTGTCATGAGAATGGATTTAACTGTTGATGAGTTTATTGTCTAGAGAATAGCTCTGTTTTAGTATGTTAAACACCTAGGTAGATTAAGAGGATGATACACTAATCAATAACCCCATCCTTAGGAGTTTCTGTTTAGTTGATTGATTTCTGTTTGCATTACTTCTGTAGTTTCTATCAGTAACTATTGTTCTGTTAGCTTATGTTATTAGTTTCTGTAATGCTTCTAATTATTGTTCTGTTAGATTGTTAATCTCATGATCTATTGCTTGGCTTGACTTAATTTGGTTTGATTGCATCCTTTCTGCTTAATAGCTCACCGATTTGGATTGACACCTTTCTGTACTACAATGACAGTGCATTAGGGAATTGACCCCATTATCAATTTAAGCCATATCAAATTGATTATTTCAATAGAGCAAAGGGTGATTTCCTTTCCTTGGAAGAAACTGATTTTTCAGCAGGTGGTGGCTGAACTCGAGATGGAGCTCGAACAAGTTGATCGAGTGCTCTGTTCGAGTCCATACTCAGCTGATCAATTTGAACTTTTTCTTGGTACAAATCCTCCCCAGCTTGGTCTTCAATGTCCACAGTGATTGGAGTAGTTCCTTCTCTTGCTGGGAGCGCTCTTCCGCTCCTCAAAGTGATTGTATTGTTGTTAGCATCAGAACCATAAAGCAAAGACGCATTTTCTCTAATTTCAGCTTCATGATCAGCAATGGGACTTGATTCCATTAAAAAGATGGCATTTCAATACTCCTTTGGGTTCTGAATTTCTTTTCCGGGAAGTTGTCCAATAGGCTTTGTGAAAGAGGTGAAGGTAGTCGTGTTCTCCATGTACTTAATTTTAGAGTTCAGTGTCTCAATCTTGCTGTTGAGATCAGTGTAGGTGTAGTCCATCTGGGTTTTCACTTCAGCAAACTTCACTGAGATTGGTAGCTCTTGTATCTTTCCCAAGCTTCACAGAAAGTTTCACCATTCGTCTGTACAAATCCGGAGATCTCGTTGCGGAGTCTTGCTGTCCTTTAGTTTGAGAAGAACTTGGCAAGGAAAGCCTTTTTGCAGTCATCCCAGGATGTAATCAATCCATGAGGTAAATTTTTCTCCCACAGATGGGCTTTATCACCAAGAGAGAATGGAAAGAGTCTCAGCTTGAAACCATCTTCACTGACAACATTGATCTTAGTGAGGCTGCAGAAGCTCCTAAGGATGGGGGTTATTGATTAGGGTTTCCTCTTAATCCACCTGGGTGTTTAACGTACTCAAACAGAGCTATTCCCTAGACAATAAACTCATCAACAGTCAAATTCATTCTCATGACAGATAACCTCACGCTAAGCTAGTTCCAGACCTAAATCTCTCTAGCGAAATCTAACTTAGCAGGCATTAAGATCTACTTTATTAAAGCCAATAAACACCATAGACAACTAATCTCTTACGCTAGGAATGTAAATCTCTGGAATTAGTTGGTTCAGGCATTTCATCGAACACCTTGTAGTGTGGAAATACCTAAGTCTAATTCGATTGATCGAGAGAATTAGCATTAACAACACTAATCCAGAAGGAAATCAACAATATACACTTAAACCACCTATGAGACTAAGATTCCACACCTAATCTATCCATCTTCAGAACCCTAAAGACTACTCACACCATGAAGAACATCAAGAACACAACCCGAAATCATAAAAACTTGCATAAATAGATAGATTAAGAAGTAAACAGAGGGAACTAAGAATCGAAACTCAAATACAAAGCAGAATTACTAGAAATGATTACAAAGCAAGGACGGGTTCTTGAAAGAGAAAAACAGCCGATCCTGATATCCAAGGTATTTATGTTTTAGGCAAAACCCTAGCTCACAAACAACAAAATAGCAAGTTTTGGAGGTGCTGGCTCGGCTAGGTCGAGTCCTTGGTGATCCAGCGAAATCTTCAGATGGCACCTTTGTTTGGTTGACCAGTGGGGACTCGATTATGCAGTTCGAGTTGGCTTCAAACTGCACCTTTGGGATGGACTCGGGAGGACTCGAGTGGTTGGTTCGAGAGTTGGCTTCAAGGCTGCACCTTTGAGATGGACTCGGTGAGGACTCGAGTGGTTGGTTCGAGGTTCTAGAGGCGCACCTTTGAGATGGACTGGTGAGGACTGGAGTGGTTAGCTCGTTGGCTTCAGACTACACCTTTGACATGGACTCAGTGAGGACTCGATTGTCAGTTTGAGTTGGCTGCTCTACGCTTTGAGTTCCACTCGACACCCACAGTCGGTTCATGAATTAAATCGGCTCTTCCTTTTCTCCATCTCTCTCCATTTGACCTCAACGTCTTCAATGCTCCTTGAATGTACCAATGCGATCAAAAATGCAATATGCATGCAAACTGTCTGAGAACACTCTAAGTATGCAGAATAGGAAACAAATGACATAAAAGGGTAAGAACATGCTATGAGTCAATGCTAAATGGATGATAAATGCATACTCAAAGCATGTAAATCCTCCTTGATTCTGAACATAGCTGACTTCTTCCATACTATTACTCTCCCCATCTTGAACCTGAAAGATGGTGTCCTCACTTGCAAAGTGAACGTGCTTTTGTTGGTTGAGGAGAAGTTTATCCAATTTGGCATTCAAAGCTTTGATTTCTTTCCTAGTCTTCTCATCAGAATCGACACTTCCCCTCACGCTTCGGTCATATTCTGCAGTGTAGTTTCCATCTGATTGATCAAGGTTTTCCACTAGTGCCAGCCTTCATCGACATCTTTGTTGAGGAAGTTGCCATTGCTTGCTATATCGAGAACCATCCTTATCTTTGGGAGAACTCCTCTGTAAAGGGTGCTGAGTATGGACTCATTGCTGAAACCATGGTTAGGACATTGAGTGCTGGAGCCTTTGAATCTTTCCCAGGATTAGCAGGTCTCCCTCATCAGGCAAATCGGATATCTCATTCCGTTGAGCATTGGAAAGCTTTTTCTTGCGTCTCCCATGAAGTGATTGAGCCATGGGGTAGATTTTTCTCCCACAGATGGGCTTTCTCACCAAGAGAGAAGGGGAAAAGTCGAAGTTTAAAGCCATCTTCACTTACTCCATTGATCTTGGTGAGGCTGCAGAGCCTATCAAACTCGTCCATGTGATCAAGAGGATCCTCCATAGGTAACCCATGGAATTTGGTGCTTTGCACCATAGCTATTAAACCACTCTTGATCTCAAAGTTGTTGTTTTGGATTGTAGGAGTACAATCCCTTGCCGATGAGTGTGAGTATTAGGGCATCTCCCTCAATCAATTGGCCTCCTCGGAGGAGGTCCTTGTTCATTCATCTTGTCGGTTTTCCCACTTGATCCTGTTGATCTACACTGATGTGTTCTCTCTACTCTCGCAATTGTCTTGGTAGCTGATTAATATTGTCGAGGTAGCATAGGAGGTTCTGGTTTCCTTTTGATCTCGTTTGCATACAGGTGAAGGTAGACTCGATTGACTGACTCGAAATGGGCACTCGAGTGCGTGGGTCGTCGAGGCAGGGCGATAGAGTGCATCGTCGTGTATAAGTACCGAGATCGAAACGACAATGAAGGAAACACAAGGTGAGTAGCAAATTAGACTTAAAAGAACTTGATCTAAAATGATTTGAAATCCTAATTGTAACAAACAACACCCAAATGCCAACGGCGCCAAATTGATATATTTCAATTTCTTTATGCACTATCATTATGTCATTGTAGCACAGAAAAGTGTCAATCCAAATGGGTGAGCTATTAACCAAAAAGGATGCAATCAAACCAAATTAAGTCAAGCCAAGCAGTAGATCATGAGAATAACAATCTAACAGAACAATAATTAGAAGCATTACAGAAACTAAGCTAACGGAACAATAGTTACTGACAGAAACTACAGAAGTAATGCAAACAGAAATCAATCAACTAAACAGAAGCTCCTAAGGATGGGGTTATTGATGAGTGTATCATCTTCTTAATCTACCTAGGTGTTTAACATACTCAAACAAAGCTATTCCCTAGACAATAAACTCATCAACAGTTAAATCCATTCTCATGAAAGATAACCTCAAGCTAAATTAGTTCCTGACCTAAATCTCTTTAGCGAAATCTAACCTAGCAGGCATTAAGATTCAGTCTATTAAAGCCAATAAACACCCTAGACAACTAATCTCTTAGGCTAGGAATGTAAATCTCTGGAATTAGTTGGTTCAGACATTTCATCGAACACTTGGTGGGTGTGGAAATGCCTAAGTTCTAATTCCAATTGATTAGAAATAAACTAGCATTAATAACACTAATCTAGAAGGGAAATCAAGTAATCTAAACTTAAACCACCTAGGAGACTAAGATTTCACACTTAATCTAAACTTAGAGCTCATGAAGAACATCAAGAACACAAACCTAGAAATCATCAAAACTTGCATAAATGGAAAGATTAAGATGAAAATAGAGAGACTACTCAGAATTAAACACAAATACTAAATAGATTAAAAGAAATCTGATTAGAAAGCAAGAACAAGTTTTGGAGGCAGAGAAAAACCCTTCACACTCTTTTTTTCTCCAGTGGTCAATACATGGTATTTATAGATTTTGACAAAGCCCTAGCTCACAAACAGACAAAATAGCTAAGTTCGGAGGTGCACTCGAGCTGGTGATCGAGTCCTTGGTTAAGTCCGGCAGAAATCTTCAAGATGGCAACTTTGTGGCAGACTCGAGGTAGTGACTCGAGTGGATGGCTCGAGTTGGCTTCCAAGTCCTTGTCTTTGGTTCCACTCGACTCCCTGCTCGAGTTCTTGTTCCTGTCCGATTCCAAGGTCTCTGTTTTGTTCTCCACTCGAGTCTCCTGGTCGAGTACATGGTCGAGTTAAGCTCTCCCCTCCTTCCTTCTCTCCATTTGACCTCAACATCTCCAATATTCTTTGAATGTACGATATCAAAATGCAATAAATGCAATCTGCAAAACACTCTAAGTATGCAAAACTAGAAACAAATGTCATGAAATGGTAAGAATATGCTATGAGACAAGGCTAAATTGATGATAAATGCATGCTCAAAGCATGTAAAATATAGACATATCAAAAAGACATGCATGTTGGGTTAAATTCATAAAGACATTTCCTTGTGTCATCAAGTACAAGCAAGGTAAGGAAAATGTTGTTGCAGATGCATTGTCTAGAAGGTATGCTTTACTTTCTACTCTTGATGTTAAATTTCTGGGGTTTGAAAACATCAAGGACTTATATCCTTCTGATCTTGATTTTAAAGATGTGTATCAAACTTGTGAAAAATTTGCTAATGGGAAGTTTTTCCGACATGAAGGTTTTCTGTTTCCTGCTAATAAATTGTGTGTGCCTAATTGTTCTTTGAGAGATATTTTGGTTAGGGAATCACATGGAGGAGGACTAATGGGGCACTTTGGAGTTGCCAAAACGTTGAATATCTTGCAGGAGCATTTCTATTGGCCACACATGAGAAGAGATGTTGAAAGAATTTGTGGCAGATGCATAACTTGCAAACAAGCTAAGTCCAAAGTGCAACAACATGGTATGTATACTTCTTTGCCTATTCCTACTGAACCATGGACAGAAATTTCAATTGATTTCGTGCTAGAACTGCCTAGAACTCAAAAGGGAAGTGATTCTGTTTTCGTGGTTGTTGATAGATTCTCTAAGATGGCACATTTCATTGCATATCATAAAACTGATAATGCCTCACATGTTGCTGATTTGTTCTTTAAAGAAATTGTTAGATTGCATGGCATGCCTAGAAGCATTGTTTTAGATAGAGATGCTAAATTCTTAAGCCTACTTTTGGAAAACGTTGTGGGCTAAGTTAGGAACTAAGTTGCTGTTTTCAACAACTTGTCATCCTCAAACTAATGGTCAAATTGAAGTAGTGAATAAAACTCTGTCTACTTTGCTGCGTGCACTTATTAAGAAGAACATCAAAACTTGGGAAGCTTGTTTGCCACATGTTGAGTTTGCTGATAATCATTATGTTCATTCTGCTACTAAGTTTTCTCCTTTTTAGATTTTTTATGGTTTTAATCCATTGACTCCATTGGATTTATCACCATTACCTTTCAATGAGCGTGTGAATTTATAAGGAAAACAAAGGGCTGAACTTATTAAGTAGATTCATGAGAAAGCAAGGATGAACATTAAGAAAAGGACTGAGCAATACCAAAAGCAAGCAAACAAAGGCAAACGCAAAGTGATCTTTGAACCAGGAGATCGGGTTTGGATTCACATGAGGAAGGAATGTTTTCCAGCCCAAAGGAGATCAAACTTTTGACAAGAGGAGATGGTTCATTTCAAGTCATAGAACGCATCAATGACAATGCTTACAAGCTGGACTTACCAAGTGAGTACAATATAAGTTCTAGTTTCAACGTTTCTAACTTGACTCCTTTCAATGCAGATGATCAGCTAGATTTGAGGTCAAATCCTTTTCAAGTGGAGGGCGATGATGTGATCATGGATAGCAGCAAGACTGATCAAGAGGAGGCGATGCATGTACCTGTTGGACCAATTACAAGAGCTCGGGCGAAACAAATCAAGGATGCACTTACTGGGCTGATTCAAGAGATTTTGGACAAGGAGAGCATGAAAAAGTCCCTTAGAGATGTTATATATGAAGTCCAGCCCACTTTAAGCCTAATACAAGTCCAAGAAAGCCCAAAATAAGTGTCTCATTTTTACGGCCAAAAGGGGTGACGAATTTGGCAGTTCAAGAGTCATGTGGAAGATCAAGAGTGCACATTCATTCTTTGGAGAAGATCAAAAGTGCAATTCAACTATCTTTATTATTATCAAGTTTCTAGAGTATTTACTACTAGCTTTTAATTCTTTCTTGCATATTTTTCTTTAAATAGATGTAATTTCCATTGGAGAAGATATCCAACTTTTTAATGAAAACCTTTTTATTCAAAGTGAAAGTGATTCTCCTTTTGTTCCTTGTAAACTTGTCGATCTCTTCGGTGTGTAATATTCGAGTGATCAGCCCACGGTGCGTAATATCCGTGGCTGGCTTATCAAACGGTTCATCCATACCCGTTTTTGGCGCCTTCGTGCCAAGGTTCATAGTTTCCATTTGTAGGCAACGGGTTTTGGGTTTAATATACCCCTGGTTCTTGCTTGGTGAGTTCTACACGCTGAGGTATCCACCAGCCTCGTTTCAACGGTTCCATTTGTGAGCGTTGGGTCTTAGGTTTAATATACCTAAGGTTTGCGTTCGGTGTGATCATTTGAAGTCGTTGATTTATCCCTTCAGCCACCTTAGAGTTCATCTCGAGGTCCTTTTCCGCACCAATTCTTCTGTCTTGATCTCTTGGAAATACATCGACCCCGTGTGGTCGATGCTGATGTTCGTCGACTTCTCTAGGATTACCATCGATCTCTCTTAATTGGTGATGTTGTTTTTCTTGATATTCCTCCAAAACAAAACCTTCATGATGACTCATTCGGTTATCTAAGAACCTTTGTGTTGATTTCAGAATTCTATCCACCTTTTTGTTTAGCGCCTCCATGGTTAGCTTCCCCTAATTCTCATGAATTTCAACGTGTCTATCCATGTGATAGTAACCATCTCCATAGCTTGCATCACCTTCGTCCATATTTTCCACTAATGTCATTTCACGTTGTGCATCTTGCCGTAAAAAAGTTCCATGGCTAGCCACATCGAGTAAAATACGATACTTAGGTGCACTCCTCTTTAGAAAATACTCAGCAGAAACTCGTTGCTGAATCCGTGATGAGGACACTGCATGGTGTATCCTACAATCCTCTCCCACACTTTTCCGAAGCTCTCAGTACTTCGTTGTGTGAAGTTTAGTATCTTGTTTCATCAACGAGCTCTCCTAGAGCTCGAATAGAACTTCGCTAGGAATGATTTCCGGCATTGACTCCACGTTGTAACGTTTTTTGATGGAAGGTACTTTTTTCACTGACCCCCAAGAGAGAATGGGAATAAACGAAGTTTAAGTGCGTCCTCAGAAACACTGTTAATTTTCACCAATTCGCACAGTTTATCAAATTGATTTAGATGACCTATAGGGTTCTCCGTTGATAGACCGTGAAATTTGTCACCGTGGATCATATTAATCAAGCTCATCTTGATTTTGAACTCGACATCTCCCATGGGTGGTGGTTGGATGCCCATTGATAGCATCGTATTTTAAATGTTTTCTTACATACATTTACCTTAGTTTTATATGTAACTAACAAGCATTTATGATAGTTCTAGTGCATTTGCATTTGTTTATGTGTTTATAGGTACTTTGAGGAAATAATATACTTTTAGAGTGTTTTGGAGTTTTAAGAAGCCATAGGGACCTTGGAGCTACTTGCTGGAGCCAAGAACATCATGGAGAGACATCTCAAGAGCCTCACGAAGGAATCACCGACCTTAGCATCGACCAGGAGTGGTCGATGCTCATCGTGGGCAAGCCATCGACATACAGCATCGACCTAGGGCGGTCTATGCTCTTCCTCGGACCCGAACTTGAAGCTGACGACGAAGACCATCGATGCAAGCATCGACCAGAAGCGGTTGATGCTCATCCTGAGGATCCGCATCGACCATGAGCATAGACCCAGGGCCGTCAATGCTGACTCACTGGACAGAAAAAGAAACTTCGATTAATGTGAAATGCAAGATATGGGAGCTTTAGGTTTTCGAGTTAAGACCTTCCAGAAGCTTCTAAGGACGCCCTAGACTCCCCAAAGCCTCCTAGACTGTATATAAACACATGTATTCTCACTAGAAAGGGGAGACTCTCTCTTAGCCACCTTTTATTTTCATCTTCAGTAAAGAGTTAATCTTTAGGTTTCTCTCTTCCTTATGCTTTTGTTTATGTTTATGATTTGATTTCCTTTATTGTTCTTAGTCTTTAGTTTATTATTTACTGTTTTATGATCCTATTCCATGTCTCTACTGTCACCCTCAGAGAGACAAGAGAGTAAATCCTTTAGACCACTAGGATGGTGGTCGATGATGGGATAAAAGATTTAGGATTCAGTATGTGCGATTGTTCTTAACCGATCTAGCTACTCTAATATGTACTCTTAATGCTAAGCTATGTCTTATGGGATGTGCTTAAGGTTGTAACTAAATCAGAATATGCGGTTACATGAATAGAAGCCCTTAGTACCACGAGAATGGGTTATTAGCTATGGTCGTGATTGTTGTGTGATGTAACATCTCAATGCTTGGCTAGTTGTGGCCAAGCTAGGTATTGATCTCAGGAACACTTTATCATGAAAGAGTGGTATCGTATTCTAGAAATAGATCTGCCATTCACTCTTCGTCTTAGACACACTATAACGCAAGCTAATCACTTAGTTAATCGCTGGATGGTATGATAGCGTCCAATCGATGTGTCTCTCACACATAAGAGTAATCGATGATGAGATTACGTTTAATGCGTGAAGGTTGCCACGAGAGTGGGTCTGACACAGTGTCTAGTTTATCACGAGAGTGGTCACTAGCCTACTTCCAATATCCCTACTTAAGTTTAGGACTTAACACCACCCTATTTTATTATCCCGCCTAGATTAGATTTGCATTTACATTCTCTATGTGTTATTCTATTCTCTTTGTGGATCGATCTCGTACGTACTACAATTGCATGACTGTGCACTTGCGGTCATATGGGTTAAACTCTCGAGACTACTTTATGGGTAGCACTCGGGTGAAACCTGAATAGAGGTGAACAACAACACTTCACACCCCTATCAAGTTTTTTGGTGCCGTTGCTGGGGAGAATATGCAATAGCCATAGAGTTTTGATGTGAATCTGAGACTAGGTGTTTACGTTTTACTAATTTGCTTATTTTTCGAATTTCAGGTGTATGAACACGAGGAGAAGTGGTAAAAACATTCCTACCAATTCTATTCGCGACATCAGAGAGGTCGGGAAAAGAGCTAGACAGGAAAAGAAAAGAAGAGACAGGATGGATCAGCAAAGAAACGAGCAACCTGCTGGTAACGTTGTTGGGGGTGTCAACAATGTCACTCAAGATAATGGTGTTCCACGTCGGGCGGCTGGCCACCAACACCAAGCTGCTCCGGCAATCGGGACGATTGATAAGCCTACCTCAGCGTCTCAAAGCTCCGGTATTCTCCCCTCGACGGTGGAGAATAACAATTTCGAGATCAAGTCAAGCTTGATCAACATGGTGCAAGGCAACAAGTTCCATGGACTGCCTATGGAGAACCCACTTGATCACTTAGACCAATTTAACAAGTTATGCAGAACCATGAAGATCAACGGAGTTTCGGAGGACGGTCTGAAGTTGCGTTTATTCTCATTTTCCTTAGGTGATAAAGCAAAGCAGTGCGAGATGAGTCTATCTGCTGGGTCAATTCTTATATGGGAACAATGTAAGAAGATGTTCCTTGCAAAATGTTTCTCAAGCTCCTGAACCGTTCATTTGAGAAATGAGATATCAAGCTTCGTGCAGAAAGGATCCAAAAGTTTTGGGGAGACGTGGGAGAGATTTAAGGGGTAAACGATGCAGTGCCCACCCCATGGCTTTAGAAAGGAGTCACTACTAAGCACTCTTTACAGAGGAGTCCTGCCTAAATACCGTATGCTTCTTGACACCGGAAGCAGTGGTAACTTTTTGGGACAAGATGCTGAACACGGAATGAGATAGGTGGGAAATTTGGCTCACAGTGATGCCAATTTTGGAGAAGATTATGACTATAGAGATCAAAGTATAGTTGAAGGACAAGAGAGAACGCGTTCGGACATCAAAGCGTTAAACGAAAAGCTTGATAAAGTGCTACAAGTCTCGAAAAGGCAAGTTCACTTTGTCGATGAGTTGGATGCTACAAGGGGATATGCTGAGGAAGATGAAAGTGAAGGGAACCAATGCGAGGTCAACTTTGTTGGTGGCTATCAACAAGGCGGTGGTTTAAACTCTTTCCGAAATCACCCAAATCTAGTCCTGGGCAAAAGAACCGAATGGATCCTAAATTTTAGAACCAAAAGAACCAGAACCGAACCTAGAACCGAATGGATACCCAAAATACCCGAAATATAATTATATACCTAAAATATTAATTATATTTATACTTGATAGAACCGATACCGAGCCAAAACCGAACCGAACCCGAACCAAAATTCTAAAATACACAAATGAATCCTAAATTCCTCTACCCGAAATACCCGAAACTGAATGGATCCTACCCAGAACCTAACCGAATACATGAATGCCCAAATTATTTTTGTTTTTTCCCGGTTATTTCCGGTTTAATTGGAAAAATTTCGGGTATTTTTTGGAATCGAATGGGGTAATTCGGGTATTTTGGAACCGAACCAAAAATATACGAAAGGATTCGGTTCTTCCTCGGTTCTTGAGTTTGTTACCCGAACCGAATGAGATCCGAACTAGAACTGAACCGATTTTTGTTCGGTTCCCATATGGATCCTAAAGGTCAGAACCGAATACAACTGACCTAGAATCGAACCGAAGATCCGAATGCCCAGAACTACCCAAATCTCTCATACCGAGCAATAATGTTGAAAACCCGCACGACTAAGTGTATCCATCAATAAGAACACCAACCTCTTCACATCAACAAGGAGGATTCAGACCGAGCAATCAGTTCAACAGACCGTCTTACGCGCCACATTATTACCAAGGCCAAGGAGGTCAAAATTTTCAACCTAAGGAGGAGAAGTACGAAGGAATGCTTCAACGCATTCTCGAGGGACAACCTAAAGCTTCAATGGAGATCTCTAAAGGCTTTAAGAACGTCCACAGAAGATGTAACGAGGTGAATAGCAAGTTCGATGGACTTACTTCGCACATTAATGTGTTGGAGACACAAACAGCTCAAGTTGCATCTTCGGCTCAAAGACCCCAAGGAATGCTCCCCGGGAAACCTGAGATGAAGCGTAAAGAGTATGTCAACGTAATCACGACAAGGTGTGGTCGATGGTCTGAGAAACAGACAGAAGAATCGACTGGCCAGTGTCGACGCTAGACTTGAATGAAGGCCCATCGGACAACCGCATCGACCTCACTCTGTCGATGCTAACTCGATACACAGACCCGTCTGACAACACCATCGACCAGGCGAGGTTGATGATCTCTTAGGAACAACCACCGAACCACTCCATCGACCCCACCAGGTCGATGTCGTGCCCAAAGTGCCCGAAACCATCTCCCCAAGGATTGAAAGAGGCTATAACACTACTCACGAAAGCAATAAGACCAGCGATAACATTGCAGAAGACTGTGATCAACCGATGAGCCACATGAAGAAACGATTCATAGACCCCATAAACAAGAGGAGATTCCAAGTATTAGTCAACTCCATCCCGGAAACTACTACTTTCAAGGACGCATGGAAATAGTATCCTTTGAGGGATTTTTTCAAGGGAACTAACGAGACGCTTCAAGACATCGAAATACTATTTTGAGGGACTCGTTTCTCAAGGACCTCTCAGTTAGGATATCCACAGCATCCAACAAGGGCGTACGACATGACTTGTTTCTTTAGCAAGCAAAGGAACAGATTCTTGATAACACCGTATTTTACATATTTTTATGCATTATAATAAGTTAGTTTGATGCCTTATAACTAACATTTAATGTAGTTTTAATGTGTTTTCAAGTGTTTATATGATTCTAGGTAGTTGGAGTTAAAACTTGATGTTTAGAGTGCTTCTGGAGCCTGCTAGAACCTATGGAAGAGTTGGCTTCACCACTTGGATCATACACGTTTGGAGAAGGATTTCAGGAAACCGAAGGAGACCAATATCGATTCTAGAATCGACCAATCAGGGTCGATATGGAGTCCAAGAAATTTCTCGAGAAAACTCTCAGAAGATGCATCGACCAGTCAGAGAATGGAACCTAAAATCGATCTTAGAATCGACCCATCAGGGTCAATTCTGACGTCCGAAAGGTCTGGAATTTTTCTTATATGGCAATCCAAGAGTGGGTTGATCTCTTATTTTTGGTTTTGAGACTTTTAAGGACGAGATAAACTCGAGATTTTGAGACTTAAGAACCCTAGATATATAAATACTCATGTAAACACTTTAGAAAAAGGAGAGTTCTTACCTTTTACACACTTTGTAACCCTAAATTTCATATTAAAGTTCTTCTTTCCTAGGTTTATTTCTTCTTGATGTTTATGCTTTCATTTTTATTGTTATTTTTCAGTAGTTTAGTTCTATTTTAATTTACTGTTTTTTTAGATTTGAAACCCTAAAATCATATCTCTTCTATAACCATCAAGTGAGATAAGGAAGTAGATCTTTTAGACCACGAGGGTGGTGGTCGATGATGGGATCTACTTTTAGGGTTTGTTAAATGTTTGATTGTTCTTAATCAGTCTAGTTACCTTAACGGAGATGTTTAAGTGTACAACTGAATCCAGTAGGTGTGGTTGTATGTTTAGAAGTTCTTAGCATCACGAGAGTGGGTTAAAGCTTCAGATCTATATACTAGGGAATAATAGCTAGTCTCGAGTTTGTTGTTTGATAGAGTAGCTTTATGCTTAGTCTAACGAAGGTCTAGTTAAGTTAAGATCTCAAGAGAAATTCGCCACGAGAGTGGGAAGGACTCTAGAAATAGATCTATCATTTACGCTGTGTCTTAGGCATGATTTCACCAATACTGACCATATTGGATCACATGGAGGAGTGACAACCCTTGTGATGTGTCTATCACTCATGAGAGGATTCGATGATGGGATTTTATGAAATGCATATTCCTTTGCCACGAGAGTGAGTTTAAATATAGAGTTTAGCATACCACGAGAGTGAACTAGCAAGGCATAGAAAATCCCTAAAACAACGAACATAAACTTATTAGGTAAAACATAAACTCTAGATCTAGATTTCCTGACAAATCGATTATCACCCACATTCTGTAAATATTAATTTAGGTTTATTTAATTCATGCTCTCTTATTTTAAATGCTTAGTCTAGTTTATTTATTGCTTATTTAGTTTAGATCTACTTTTTTCTATTTATTGCTTTACTCGTTTTATGCTTTATTTATTTTATTCGTGTTAGATTAGGAAACCCTTCCTGTTTTATTATCATGTCTAGATTAGATCTGCATTTACATTCTCTATGTAGTTATTCTATTTTCCTGTGGATCGATCCCGTATTACTACAATTGCATTTAACTGTGCACTTGCGGTTTTGTGGGTTACACTCTCAAGATTAACTTCTCGGGTGAAACCTGTGAGGAGGCATAAAAACCCTCTGCATCAAGTTTTTGGCGCCGTTGCTGGGGACATAAGCAATAGCTATAGAGTTTTGATGTAGATCTGAGTCTAGGCAATTATGTTTTGCTGACAAGTTCTTCTTTCAAATTTCAGGTGCACTTGTAAATTTGAGAGAACAACTGATCGAAAAGAAGGAGAGACGTGATAAGATGGATGAGCAAAGAACCACATTACCTCTTGAGGATATGAGCCCCAGAGCTATGGTCAAGGTTATGACACTGAGAAGTGGAAAGAAGATGAAGCAAAGCACATCAACGAGCACAGCTGAGAGCAGAATCGGACCCCAAAATCGACTTATCATGGTCGGTTCTGCTTATCATATTAATTGGCCTAATGCACCTGCCTGGACGCCTGCCCGACCCCTAAATCGACCAAACAGGGTCGATTCTGATGTCACGCCAAACTCACATCGACCCCTACATCACCCAGTCCAGACCAGACTTCCGAGAGCAACAATCTGAAGCCAAAATCGACTAATCATGGTCAATATCAGCCTGCTTGGTGACAGAATTTGGCCCATCGTCATCGATTCTTCCTCTGACGAAAAAGAAGACCCTGACGAAGACGAAAACCCTTTTGAAGTGTCTATGCAAGGACCAGAACAGAGCTGCAACCTCCTCACGAGTCAAGATCAACAAGTGTTTATCAATCCAAGTGACAAGATGAGATTCGCAAGGTTGATCCAAAGCATCCCTAAGTCATTATCTTTTAAGGATGCATGGAAGAGGTACCCGTTGAAAGAATACTTCGAAGGAAGAGATGATACGATTCATGATATCAAATTTTTTTTCAGAGAAGCACGCATCTCAAGGAACTCTCATCTCAAATATCCACAACTTTTCAGATACGATGTTACTATGTTCTTCAAAGAAATAAGTATAGAACAACTCAGCAAATTTTTTGGAATTGTGAGCAAGATTCCAAGAGATATTCCATTCGAGCAATCTCTAGTTGAGTACAATCTTGACTCCTACTTCAGCAACAACAAAGAGACCTTAAACAAAATCAAGGAACTGTACATCGGGATCCTAACACCAGATCGGAAGATGCTCAAAAGAGACGATCCCGGACTTTACAAAGTACCTTGTTCAATTCTTGGTATTGATTTTGATGATGCTCTCTGTGATTCAAATGCTAACATCAATGTAATGTCGAAGAAGAGAGCCTTGCTATTGGGACACAACAACCTCACCCGCTCGAATGTGAGAATCGGACTTGCTAATACCGATATCACACGCTTTAAAGGTGTAGCTGAGAATGTTACTGTATGGATCAGAGACCGTGGAGTCCCTACTGATTTCCATGTGATTGATATGAGGGAGGACGATGACCCTGATATCATCATATTTTACATGTTTTTATGCATTAAAATAAGTTAGTTTTAGCTTTTATAACTAACATTTAGTGTAGAATTAGTGTTTTTGCATGTGGTTATATGTTTTTAGGTATTTGGAGCTAAATATGAGTAGTAGAGATGTTTTTGGAGGTTACTGAAGCCTACAGGAAGACTGGTGACATTCGGAAAAGGATTTCATAAAATCCGAAGAAGGTAGAATCGACCCTAATATCGACCTGTAGGGGTCGATATTGAGTCCAAAGATTTTCCAGAGAGAATTCCTGAAGGATGCATCGACCAGTCAAGCCAGGGAGCCAGAATCGACCCTAGCATCGACCCATCAAGGTCGACGCTGACCTCCGAGAAAGCTGGAAAATTTCCTATGTGGCAAGATATAACTTGTGCAACCACAAAGATGATGAAGGACTCTTTGATGCAGCTAGAACGATCTTGACTCAGCGAATCTCACGTAAAGAACAAGAACAAGGGTTTAAGCTTTTTCGAAAACTTAAGAAAATTCGGTGCTTTATTAATTCAAGGGTAAGAAAATGAGTTGCACGGCCATGGAACCTTATAATGGCTCGTCGGCTACAACCCTAGGGTTGCGACTCTAAGACAACAAGACTTGTATAAATAAAAGACTCAAATGACACACACTTTCAATGAGAACAACAAGTAGTCCCCTTATAAGGAAAGTGTCTAAAAAGACATAAAAATAAAAGGAACAAAAACAACTCTACTGGGACTCAAACTAGACTCGGAGGACACTTGCTAGAAACACTAGGCCGAAGCCATTTCACCTGCGAGGAGACAAAAATAATTAAGCACAAGACTTACCTTAGTTGGCTGAGAGTCTTGGTTGGGGTCCGAGTCCACATTCGTGAAGCCTTTGTTTGCTTCAAGAAGAGCTTGTGTTGCTTCATTGAATTCTATCCTTAGTGTCTTGGCTCTCGCTCTTGTTATAGGGTCGTTGACTTCTGGAATCTTGATTTGCCCATGGTCTTCTTCACGATCTTGCCCGATGTCTTCTCTCGGTCTGCTGCCCGATCCGATGTCTGCGTGGTTCGGTCCGTGATCGATGTAGGGTCCAAAACTGAGTCTTCTTGATTTTGATCATGTAATGGGGCCTTCTCTTGTCTTGGAACGAGTTAGGGTCTTTTCTGGAAGCTTAAAACTTGAGATGACAAGTTGCCCGAATCATGTCTTGCCACGTAAGAAATTTCCCAGCTTTCTCAGATGTCGAAATTGACACTGATTGGTCGATTCTTGGGTCGATGTGAATCTCTTGGGCTTGACTAGTCGATGCATCCTCCGAGAGTATTTCCTGGAAATCCTTCGGACTCCATATCGACCCCTACAGGTCGATTCTGGGGTCGATATTGGTGCTTTTCGGTTTCCTGAAATCCTTCTCCGAATGTGCATGATTCAATTGGCGGTGTCAACTCTCCCATTGGTTCTAGCAAGCTCCAAAAACACTCTAAACATCCAGTTTTAGCTCCAATGATATAAGCATCGGAATTGACATTGGACCAAACCTGACCGGTACGAGAGATGGCCTGAGTAGCGGTATGGAACAACAAGTAGCATGCTCAGCAATGAAGTCAATGACTCAGCTGGAGGATCTAAGACTCAATATTCACTAACAATATGCATACTTTGGAGCGTTTGATCGTGGGAAATCAGAACCGATTCGAGCTAAATCAAGAGTTACCCACAAAACGTATTTTATGGTTTATATGTCATTAAATTGGCAACTTCTCTTAAATGGATCAATGGAGAATCATGTGTGGCAACCAGGAGACGTGTCTTTACCATCACAAGAGGCTAAAGACACATAAAGACGTGCAAAGGAATTGTACTCTTTTTCCTTACCATTGGTGTTCTCAGCTCAATACATCCTTCACAAGCCCAAGAAGATGTCCACACCAGCTAGAAAAGGCCAAAACTAAGAAAGGTCTTATGTGGCCAAAAGTTTCCATTTTTGAAGCTTTCCTTTTCTTTGAACGTTTTGTTGTTTCCTTAGAACGTTTTGCCATTTCTTTTTGAAGTGTTTGCTGTTTTTGAGCCTAGGTTATTCTATAAAACCGAAGCTAACTCCCTCTTATAAAGAAGACAAGTTTTAACCTAAAGAATAAAAAGTTACGTTTTGTTCTAAACCCTATCCGTTTAGAGTGTTGCGATTCAAGACTTGTGAAATTCAAGCCTTTGTCGTGTGAGTTCCAGTCTTTGGGAGATTCAGAGACTCGTCCTCAGCCCTTGCTTCAAGTCTCGGTGCGATTCCAAGCCTTGTGCAAGCTCTTGAAGAAGACGTGGTGCGATTCCAAGTGATCTTCAAGCCTTCAAGTTTTCAGTCTTTGCTTCCGTTTGCTATAATCCAAGGTGTGATTCCAAGGTTTGCATCATTGGTATCAGAGCTAAAAGCTCCTATCCTCCTAGGTTGTTTCATTCTAACCTTTATCCCTTTTGAATTTTCTGTTTTCGTTATTTCTGTTTTATTATATCCAGAAACCAAAAAAAAAAAATCTGCTTCTTGTTCTTGTTTAAATCGTGTGTCTTACATTGTTATTTGTCCAAAAAAAAAAAAAATCATAAGTCGTTGCTTGTCTTGTTCGATTTGCCTTTTTTTTATTGCTTGCAATCGTCTTATTTTGCTTATGTCTTGCGTTGCTCTTTCATTGTTCTGATAACTCACGATTTCAAGAGGAAGAAGAAGCATTGAAAGTTGCAATCATTAGTTTCCTTAGTTGAATCATCTGCTAGTCATTTGCCATATTTCTTATCATCCTTTATTGCATTTCCATAATTTTGAAATTCCAGCATATCTATATTCCTTTTGCATTATTTACATTTTATCATCTAGCATATCACATATCTCATATTTTAGTCAGACCTATATTATAATTGCATCATAAACACACAAAAAAAAAAACTTGTTCCATCATTTCGCTTTGTCAATTATTCATTCCTTTCCTCTTTTACTTGATACGATTTTGAATTCCTTCTCTTTTTTTTGTCTTTGTTCTTTTACGAGATATCACAAGGAGAGAATCCGAGAATCCATGGACTACTCTAGTTCAGACGAGGATGATTCCTTTGGTGAGAGTTGGAGCCGAGAAGAACTCGGGCAAGACATGAGCCCGTATGCGTCAATTTGTGAAGAATCATGGCCATATGATGGCTACGCCAACTCTGAAAACGAGGAAGAAGATGAGACTAATACATCAGAGGTTGATTGGGGAGAAGAAAAAATCCAACACTCACGGGAGAGAGAAGAAAATCATGAAACCGAGTCATGGTATGACGAGACCGACTCTCAAGTCAGTTCGGAAGAAGAAAACCATGGGTGAGTCATGGGGTGATGAGATTGAGTCTCAGTTCGGTCAAGAGGAGGAAGACCACGAACATGAACCAGAACCTGGAGGATTTAACCACAAGGAGAAATCATACACCGAGCAAAAATCATGGTGTGAAGAATCTGAAGATAACCATGACGAAGAACTCTATGGAGAAATTGATTCCCAAATCAGTTTAGTCGACTCCGAGCCATGTGATTCTTCAACGTGTGAAGAAGAAGGTTACGAACGAGAATACATCTCATTCTCAAGACATAATCAAGGACCAGAAGCATACTTGAGATGGGAAGAGACCATGGAAGATTGGTTCCAATCCAACCAAGTTCCTGAAGCGAAGAAAACTGCAATTGCCGAAGATACTTTAATCAAAGAAGCGATTGGGTATTGGGATTTACTTGACTACTTCAACGAGGGCCCAGACTTTACTTGGGAAGAAATGAAAGGACTCATGTATGATGAGTTTGTGGATGGTGCTACCACCAACAGCCAATACAACGTATCAGATCCCGTACCGAGGAGGATGTTGTTATGGCCGAATCCAAAGACGATGCCAAAAGCATGCTGTCCCAAGTCAAAGAACGTGTTAACACACAATATAAAGGGGCACATGGTAGAGAGATTTACACCAGCACACCATCAACAACATGTTCCAAGTCCCCAATAAATCAGCACCACCAAGGCGAGGCAACAAAATCTACAAAGCGACAATCGTGTGAAACAAACAACCTCAAGGCCAAAGGAAAACGTGATCTTGATATCAAAGGTGGAAAATACGAAGCCAAACAAGGGATTCAAGACATCAATCAGGTTAAAGGAAAGCCCCAAGCTTCAGCCCAAACAAACACACCAACACGTACAACACTACGTGAGCCGCAAGTCTCACAAATGCAAGGTAAGTTCTCTAATCCTTTGGAATCAACTGATGTGATCTATTATAGGTGTCACCTAAGAGAAAATTTTGCTGCAACCTGCCCTAAAAGACAATTAGAAAAATCAGCCCCATTAAGATTAAAAACGGGATCAAATGAGCTGAATATTCAAACAAAGTCAAAAAATTTTATTTCCTGTATAATGCACTTGTCTTTGCCGAAGGTTATTGATGCAGGTCTAGGACATTCTAGGGAGAGAGAGGAATTCCTAATAATAGTAACGTATGAACCGGACCACACCAGCAAACGAGAAGTTGATTCTTCTCCTACACAAGCAAATGAGAGACAAGTGAATTAAGAGGAATGAACCCGTGATATTGTGGACCATGAGCAACCTACGAAGCCTTTAATGTGTAATCTAGCTCTTGAGGAGACTAACGTTTCCAGCAACATCCTAATGCAAGAAGAACCACCTCACCACTTTTCACTTCAACGAATCGTGATGAACATGGAACACGAACTCCTGAGTCTGTGCCAGGTAAGTAACACCCGAGTCCTATTTATGTCTAACGATTCAAAATATGTGTTACTACACCTGTTAGGTCAAGAAGAATTTGAGGGTAATGTAGGTTTAGAAGGGAAACATCTGAATAAAAATTATTGCCTTAGAAAGCAAGTAATGAACGAACCTAGAGAAGTTAGTATACTGGTTCAATATGAAATATTTTTATATGCTTATAATGATCCTATGACTGTCATAACGCACTTGTTCCTTGCCAAGAGTTTTGATAACATTTCAGGAACCAAGAGGGGTCGCATGGTGATATGTCTATATTTTACACGGTTTTAGCATGCATTTATCACCCTTTTTACCTCTGTTATTAGCATGTTCCTAGCGTTTATGTCTAGTTTTGCATACTTAGGGCATTTTGCATTAGGTTTGCATACATTCTACATTTTGGAGTCATTTCAGGTGCACTTAAGGAGTATTGAAGCTGTTGAGGCCAAATGAGGATGACTCGACCACATGGCTCGAGTACCCTGGCCGAGTCAAAGCCAAAGGTGCCGTCTTGGAGTCGGCTCGACCCATTCCAACCGAGCCCACTGACCGAGCCGAAGCCAAAGGTGCCGTCTTGGAATCGGCTCAACCTAATCCACTCGAGTCCACACCAAAAATGAAGTCTTGATTTCAGCTCGACCCAGGCCACTCGAGTAGCTGGTCGAGCCGAAGATAAAAATGCAATCTTGAAGATTTCTGATGGGCTCCACCACCCCACTCGAGTGAGCCTGCCCGAATCCGTCTAATAATTTGCTATTTTTTTCATCTGTTCATCTGTTCTTACTTCTTGGATCATATATCTCTAAATCTACCCAGTATTTGTGTTTGAATATTTCTATCCCTTCTATTCTCCTCTTTATCTTTCTTATTATGCAAGTTATTTTCATTTCTGAGTTTTTGCTTTTGATGATCATCATGATCTATGAGTAGTTTTCTAGGGTTCTTAAGGATGGGTTATGTCTCGGCTCGGAATCTTAATCTTCTAGGTGGTTTAGGGTTAGATTAGATGGATTCCCTTCTGGATTAGTGATCTTACTGCTAATTTCTCTCTGATCAATTGAGATTAGATCATAGGTTTTTCCACACCCAGAAGGTGTTTGATGAAATGCATGAACCAGCTAATTCCAGAGATTTGCATTTAGAGATTAGATGTCTAGGGTGTTTATTGGCTAAAATAGGTTGGATATTAGTGCCTGCTAAGCTAGATTTCGCTAGAGAGATTTGGGTCTGAAACTAGTTTAGCTTGGGGTTATCTACCACGAGAGTGGATTTAGCTGCTATTGAATCTATTGTCTAGGGATTAGCTAGATAGTTTTTGTTAAGCCCCTGGTTAGATTAGGTTGTTAGACTAACCAACCCCATCCTTAAGACCTGCTTGTTCTCGATTTATCTTTGTTTTCTGCGTTCTGTTTTCACTCTGTTTTTGCCCTGTTATTTGTCTCTGCTTTGCTCTGTTTCTCCCCTGTTTTTGTTCTGTTTTTAGTTCATGTTCTTGCTTTTGATTCTCTTTTGCTAGGTTGGTAGTTTCACCATTTACAACTTGTTTGGCTTGACTTAGACGTTTTGATTGCATCCTGTCTGGTTAATAACACACCCATTTGGATTGATACCTTTCTGTATTACAATGACATGTTAGTGCATTAAGGCATTTGACAGATAGCATAAACGTAAAAATCTGCTATTTCAAATTGGCGCCGTTACCGTTTTGGTGTTGCTTGTTACATTTAGGATTTCAAATCGTTTTAGATCAAGTTCTTTAAGTCTACTCTGTTACTCACATTCTGTTTCCTTCTTTATCTTTGCATTTCCAGTACTTTGGCACGTCTTTGTTCGACTCGACCACCCACTCGAGTGAACATGACCGAGCCGAACATCAAGACGTGACCTTGGCATTCGACTCGACCACCCACTCGACTGAACCTGACCGAGCCGAATATCAAGACGTGACCTTGGCATTCGACTCGACCACCCACTCGAGTGAACCTGACAGAGCCGAACACCAAGACGTTACCTTGGCCTTTCGCTCTCCCCACCCCCACTCGAGCCATTCAGTCGAGCCCACCCTTACCTGCATGCAAACAAGATCAAAAGGGAACCAGAACCTCCTACGCTACCTGGACAACATCAACCAGTTACCAAGACAGTTGATAGCGCAGAGAGAACACCTCAGAGTAGAAAATCAGGATCATCAGGATCACGTGGGCATGGACAACAACAACCCACAAGGACAACATGCGGAAGGACCTCTTCTGAGGCGGCCTCGGTTAATCGGAGCGGGCGATGCTCCCAATACTCATACCGAGCGGCAGGGGATTGTGCCCCCTAACATCCCGAATAACAATTTCGAGATAAAGAGTGGACTGATCGCTATGGTACAGAGCAATAAGTTCCATGGCCTACCTATGGAGGATCCTCTTGATCACCTGGATGAGTTTGATAGGCTCTGCAGCCTCATTAAGATCAATGGAGTCAGTGAAGATGGCTTCAAACTAAGACTTTTCCCCTTCTCTCTTGGGGACAAAGCACATCCTGGGAGAACCACCCCATGGTTCTATCACTTCATGGGATGACTGCAAGCGAGCTTTCTCTCCTTGCCAACTTTTCTCCAACGTCGACCGCTCGACTCCGCAATGAGATATCCTGCTTTGCCCGAAGGTGGGGGGAAACATTGCGAGAAGCTTGAGGAGCAGTTCAAGG
This sequence comes from Boechera stricta, assembly GCA_018361395.1. Classification (NCBI taxonomy): domain Eukaryota; kingdom Viridiplantae; phylum Streptophyta; class Magnoliopsida; order Brassicales; family Brassicaceae; genus Boechera; species Boechera stricta. The sequence goes on from CM031541.1 coordinate 8,254,663, forward strand.
TTATACTTTCAGTGTCCTCACCATGGGTTCAGCGTGAATAGTCTCCTCCAGCACTACAGAGGTTCAGCCTAAGATTCGAATGGTTCTTGATACAGCAAGTAATGGAAATTTCTGACAAGGATGTCGATGAAGGCTGGGGTGTGTAAAACCTTGCTCGATCAGATGGGAACTACTTAGCCAGCTATGAAAGACATGAGGGGAAGTGTTGATTCTGCTGAACATCAGAAGGAGAATCAAAGCTTTGAATGCGAAATTGGATCAACTCCTTAGGAAGATGCATGTTCACTTTTTGCTGTGAGGATACCGTCTTTCCGATTCAAGATGGGGAGGATGCTAGTATGGAAGAGGTTAGCTACATTCAGAATCAGGGTGCCTACAACAACGGCTTCAACTACAAGAACAACCCGAATCTGTCTTACAGAGCATCAACGCTGCCAACCCTCAAGATCGTCTACCCACCGCAACAACCACCGCCTCCACCCAAGCCTTTCACCGCTACCAAAGCATCGGGTTTTGTTCCCAAGCCACACTACCAGAGCAACCATCAGCAACAGGAGTTATGGGTCCACCACCGGTTTTCAACATCCCCAAGCTCGCCACCTCGATCCCCTGACTACCATGCTGCAACAGATTCTACAAGGCCAGCTGGTGCATTGGTCGTAGCTAAGAGAATTGGTGTTAAAACCCAGATGGACTACTCCTACAATGATCTTAACAACAAGTTTGAGACATTGAACTCCGAATCAAATACTTGAACAGCAGGCATCCACTTCTTCAACCAAGCATATTGGACAACTTCCAGGAAAAGCAATTCAGAACCCCAAGGAGTATTGCAATGTTATCTTTCAATGGAGTCAAGTCCCATTCTGATCATGAAGCTGCAGTTGAGAAATTGAGTTTTTGCTTTATGGTTTAGATGCTCCCACCAATGCACTGACAAGCCCTCCCAGAAGAATAGCACTACTCCGGTCACGTGGACAGTGAAGTTGAGGATGGGAGGATTTGAATTGCAAAGAAGACAAAGAAAATCGACTGAGGATGATTCTACCAAGCCGAGCCCATTTCGAGCCAACACTCCACCGCTAAAAAACATTGTGAGGAAAGAAAGAACCCTTTGTCCCTCCTCCTTACAAACCTAAACTACCATTCCCATGAAGATTCAAAAAGGACTTAATGGAGAAGTATAGAGAAATTTTTGACAAGCACAAGAGCGAAGCAGAGATTAGGATGCCTCTAATCGATACCTTCTCAATGTTACCTACATATCAACAATTCTTAAGGGATGCAGTGAATGAGAAAGCCAAGAACAGTCAGGGTATGGTGGTTTTGTCAGAAGAGTGCAGTGCCACAATTCAGATGAGGGTTATCAAGGAGAAGCTAAGTGATCCTGGTTCATTCACTCTACCCAAGGACGTAACCATGGTTGAAAACAAGCGTAATGTCGATTGTATTGATTCACCAAGCAAGATAGAGATTGAGCCTAAGTCTCTCCCCAAGCTTGGCAATCCTGGTATGTTCTCTATAACCAGCTCTCTTGGTGATCTGGAAATTAAGGATGCTCTATGTGACTCTGGTGCAACTGTGAATGTCATGTCCCATGAGATGTTAAAGAGTCTAGGGATAAGAAACATCACTCATCACCCATCACCCGTCACTTTTGGAGACGCTCATTCACGAAAGCCACTTGGTCTTCTGGAAGATTACCCACTTAAAGTTGGGGATTGTGTAGTCCCAACAGACTTCGTTATTATGGAAATGCAGAAGGCCAACAAGCTCCCACTGCTCCTTGGAACTCCTTTCCTCAACACTACTGGTGCAAACATGGACTTCAAGAACCAGAGGATAGTTCTTATGAATGTGGATGACAAGGCCTATTACCCACTAAACGCTCCACCCCCAAAGGTCTATGAAGAGAAGGAGAAGTCTCTGGAACGAAAGGACAGAGCTGAGAGCACAATGAATGAGCAAGAGATCAAGTTTTTCATCCATGGTCAGTTCATTGCAGAGGAGATCTCAGTTCCCCTCCATCAACCCTCCTAGACCCGCTAAACAGGAAGTCGAGCTTAGAGACTTTAAACAAGCTCACTTGGGAGGAAGTCCCATGTCTATCCCTGTATATATTGATCTAATTTTCTTGAGAAACCGTCATTTAGTTTGCTAATTTTTGTTTTGTGGTTTGTGTGTTTTCAGAAAAGCAGCAGTATTTGACTCGACAGACCACAGCCAGTGGTCGAGTCAAGTGGTCGAGTCAAGTGGCGCCCAAATTCAAATTTGAATTCCGACAAGGAGACAAAGGCTGACTCGACCTGGACCGCTAGAGCCGTATGCTCGAGCCGTCCCTTTCCCCATGTTCGACGCGACCCAGCCACTCGAGCCCACAGTCGAGTTAAGTTCCCGCGCCACCTACACCAGGGAGAGCATGGAGGATTCGATCTCCTCCTTCTTCTCCAACCCCTGAGGTACCTGTTCTATCCATTCTTGTACATAACATTTGCATTTCTTTTGTTGTTCTTAAACCTTCTTTCCAAATTTTTACTACACAAGGGACTGTGTAATTTAAGTTTGGGGGGAAGGGTTAAGATTTGTTTGATGTGTTTTCACTCTGTTCTTATTTTGATTTTGTGCATTCTTGAGTCTGCATGCATCTATGGCATTGAAAAACCAAAAAAAATTAGAAAATTTTTCGAAAATGATTACAAAAAAAGAGTGTTCATGTAGTCTTGAGTCTAGATTCTGTTCATATATGGTTGTTGCATATGCATAGGGGATAATGATGATATTAACCTTGTAAGCATGCTGATTTGGTAATAGAGTCTCAATGCCCTCGTTTCTGGTTGTTTAATGCACTGTAAATAAAATTGAAGTAAGACTGCACCATGCTTTGAATGCATAACTAGATTAGGTCTCAATTGAAGCATGCTGTGATTTGATACCATTCTTTATCAACCTGAACCTAAATTTGACTATTAATTATCATGTCTATGCACTGCATCTGAACTCATGGATACCATTACACATACTTGGATTTTCTTTCACCTATTTGCCACTCTTGCTAATCCAAGTAGCTGTTCTCATTATTAGGACAGTTTTACCATGCCTTTAGCCTAACCTTCTTTCAAGCCATGATATCACTCTGTTGTGTGAGGCCTATTTTTCTGAATGAGCTTGGTAGAAAGTGTTAGGTTTGAGCCGACAAGGATAGAATCTCATGTAGTTCTGGTTTGCAATTTTCGAATCAGATAGGACTAGGTGGGATCTTGATCATTGGGTATAGGGTTTGGTTCTGTGAAAAGAAAGAAAGAAAACTTGGAAAAAGATGAAAGAAAAAGGTTAWGAGTTCTTAGGAGAGGAATAATCTGAAGGTGTGTTAATCTTGTAAAGGATATGGGCGTAAGCAAGAAAGAAAGAAAGTAAAAGCTTAAAGTCTGAAAAACATAGAAAAAGCCTAAGCTGGTAGTGAAAAAACCATAAGAAAACCCCCAATCCGCTAGAAGTATAAAGAACCTCTCCTAGAACAAGAACAAAAGAAAAAAAAAATGAGTCTGATCCAAGAAAAGTCCAAGGCAAATTGCCTAAGTGTTAAGGGTAGAATTAGGACAACTTTCYGGGTTTAGAACTAGGGGTTAAGGTCATCTGTGTATAGTTGGATAGATGAGAGTCAATTCTTGTATGCATAGGTTGGTTCTTACCTTTAGCATTCTAAAGCTCATTCCTTTTTGAGAGATCCTTTGAACTTATCAAACCATGTGAAAGGACCATCTTTGTCTAACCTTTGCCAAATGAGTTCATTGAATGTGCATAGCTTGATTCATGGTTTTGCTTAATTGAATGTTAAAGGGAATGGTAGATTTGAATGCATGTCTAGGTTGAGATTTAATTGAAATTGTGCTGTGAAAGTATGGCTAAAGTTTTTAAGTAGAGTTATTTGCATTCAGAACTAGCTTGGACATTGAGATCATGTATTATATCTCTGTTTTGGTTATGAATCCCCACTTTCAAACCTCTCCTCCTGGTTATACTTGTTTGCTTGAGGGCAAAGCTAAGTTTGGGGAGTTGATATGTCTATATTTTACGGTTTTAGCATGCATTTATCACCCTTTTTACCTCATTATTAGCATGTTCCTAGCGTTTATGTCTAGTTTTGCATACTTAGGGCATTTTGAATTAGGTTTGCATACATTCTGCATTTGGAGTCATTTCGGTGCACAAGTATAGAAGCTGTTGAGGCCGAATGAGGATGACTCGACCACATGGCTCAGTACCTGGCAGTCAAAGCCAAGGTGCCGTCTTGGAGTCGGCTCGACCCATTCCAACCGAGCCCACTGACCGAGCCGAAAGCCAAGGTGCTTTGAATCGGCTCAACTTAATCCCTCGAGTCCACACCAAAAATGAAGTCTTGATTTCAGCTCGACCGGGCCACTTTCAGTATGGTCGAGCCGAAGATAAAAATGCAATCTTGAAGATTTCTGATGGGCTCGACCACCCCCTCAGTGAGCCTGCCGAGTCCGTCTAATAATTTGCTATTTTGTCATTTTGAAATTTAGGGTTTTAACTAAGTATAAATACTCGGTATGTAATTAGAGGCGTGATGATCCTGTTTTTAAGTTTATTTTCATATGTTCATCATTCTTACTTCTTGGATCATATATCTCTCTACCCGTATTTGTGTTTGAATCTTTTTATCCCTTCTATTCTCCTCTTTATCTTTCTTATTATGCAAGTTATTTTCATTTAGTTTTTGCTTTTGATGATCATCATGATGCGTGAGTAGTTTTCTAGGGTTCTTAAGGATGGGTTAGGTCTAGGCTGGAATCTTAATCTTAGGTGGTTTAGGGTTAGATTAGGCGTTCCCTTCTGGATTAGTGATCTTACTGCTAATTTTCTCTGATCATTGAGATTAGATCATAGGTTTTTCCAGAAGGTGTTTGATGAAATGCCTGAACCAGCTAATTCCAGAGATTTGCATTCCTAGCCTAAGAGATTAGATGTCTAGAGTGTTTATTGGCTAAAATAGGTTGGATCTTAGTGCCTGCTAAGCTAGATTTTGCTAGAGAGATTTGGGTCTGAAACTAGTTTAGCTTGGGGTTATCTACCACGAGGTGGATTTATTTCTTTGAATCTATTGCAGGGATTAGCTAGATAGTTTTGTTAAGCCCACGTTAGATTAGGTTGTTAGACTGACCAACCCCATCCTTAAGACCTGCTTGTTCTCGATTTATCTCTGTTTTTGCGTTCTGTTTTCACTCTGTTTTTTGCCATTTATTTGTCTACGCTTTGCTCTTTTCTCCCTGTTTTTCTTGTTTTAGTTCATGTTCTTGCTTTTGATTCTCTTTTGCTAGGTTGTTAGTTTCACCATTTACAACTTGTTTGGCTTGACTTAGACGTTTTGATTGCATCATGTCTGGTTAATAACACACTCATTTGGATTGATACCTTTCTGTATTACAATGACATGTTAGTGCATTAAGGCATTTGACAGATAGCATAAACGTAAAAATTTGCTATTTCACATGGAGAAAAAGTTACTCACAGACCAAGAGCATGACCCGGGTGAAAGAGTCAAAAACACTTTTCAAATTAAATAGGAACCACCGGATTCAATACTTCAAGTCAAAACCCGAGAAGACACAGAGCACCCAACGTCAACGACCATCAGACCAAATCCAAGCAGAGGAGTGATCGTGTCGTTCTTGCTCAATGGAGAGACACCAGATGCACCACGCATCACCCAACAAACACAATACCGAGGTAAGACTTTAGCCTCCCAAAATAGAATAAAAGCTAACATGCTTTCTCTTGGTGCAGAATATATAGTTTCGTGGACGAAACTTTTTGAAGGGAGAGGGTATGATATAAGCATCAGAATTGACATTAGACCAAAGCTGACCGGTACGAGAGATGGCCTGAGTAGCAGTATGGAACAACAACTAGCATGCTCAGCAATGAAGCCCATGACTCAGCTGGAGGATCTAAGACTCAATATTCACCAACAATATGCATACTTTGGAGCGTTTGATAGTGGGAAATCAGAACCAATTCGAGCTAAATCAAAAGTTACCCGCAAAACGTATTTTACGGTTCATATGTCATTAAATTGGCAACTTCTCTTAAAATGGATCAATGGAGAATCATGTTGGGCAACCAGAAGACGTGTCTTTACCATCACAATAGCCTAAAGACACATAAAGACGTACGAAGGAATTGTACTCTTTCTTCGTACCGTTGGTTTTATCCCATGTGGTTTTCTAAGGAAGGTTTTAATGAGGCAATACCTTTAGTGCGCATTCTAGGGCTTTTTCTTAGCTCAATACATCCTTAACAAGACCAAGAAGACGTCCACACAAGCTAGAAAAGGCCAAAACCAAGAAAGGTCTTATGTGGCCAAAAGTTTCCATTTTTGAAGCTTTCCTTTTCTTTGAACGTTTTGTTGTTTCCTTAGAACGTTTTGCCATTTCTTTTTGAAGTGTTTGCTGTTTTTGAGCCTAGGTTATTCTATAAAACCGAAGCTAACTCCCTCTTGTAAAGAAGACAAGTTTTAACCTAAAGAATAAAAAGTTACGTTTTGTTCTAAACCCTAGCCGTTTAGAGTGTTGCGATTCAAGACTTGTGAGATTCAAGCCTTTGTCGTGTGAGTTCCAGTCTTTGTGAGATTCAGAGACTCGTCCTCAGCCCTTGCTTCAAGTCTCGGTGCGATTCCAAGCCTTGTGCAAGCTCTTGAAGAAGACGTGGTGCGATTCCAAGTGATCTTCAAGCCTTCAAGTTTTCAGTCTTTGCTTCTGTGTGCTACAATCCGAGGTGTGATTCCAAGGTTTGCATCATCCAAGTACCTAGAAACATACAAACACATGCAAACACACTAGAACTACACTAATTGTTAGTTATAAAGCTCAAAACTAACTTATTATAGTGCATTAAAACATGCAAATATGAGTCCTATCAACACTCCTGCTGGGGAGCATCTTAACCATCGGCCCACACCCAATTCAATAGATCCGAACTTCTTTCGACAAACGGTGAGAAGGAGCACAAAATCCGAGCTGCACTCCGGAAGAGTCTTTGCACAATGGTCGGGTATGTGCCCTATCTCTCCATCTAATGTGTGTCACACTAACAGGTCTTCAAGCCACATGACGTTAAAAATGCACTGTATTCCTTGTAAATACGTTTTCCTAATTTTCAGTTTTTATTTTTCAGTTTTTTCGATTTTTTGGTATTTTTTGTTTTTTCTATTTTTCGTTTTTTGTGTTTTAATTTTTAGGTGTCTTTGACCATTAAAAAAAAAACAAAGCAAAGAATTGAAATATGGAAGCTGCAAACCCACGACCCCGAAAAGAAAATTCAGGTATGAATTTTCTTGCTTTTTACCCCCTTTACGATTTTATGGCGCAACGCGGACGTTATGAAATAAGTGTGGGGGGGGGGAGTCTTGCGATCAACTGAGGTATTTTTTTCCTTAAAATCTTTTAGATGGAAGATTTACTATAAGTTTATTGCATTTTGATAGATTGTTATACTCTTTTTCTCAATCATGAGTTCAATAATATATGAAAAGGTTTTTAATGAAGTAGCGATAGAACTTGATAATTATGTTAATTGTGTTGATGTTTAGATGCTTTTTGGATAGTGTATGTGATCATTGGCAGGAACCGTGGAAAAACCATCAGTGGATCGACAAACCCCAAAAGAATCATTTTTCCAGAGACTTGGACAAATCTGAGTTGACTTCTCACCTTAATGAACTTTAATCTTCGCGGTTTAGGGCTTGAGATACATTGGATGTGATACATCTATGATACACTGCAAGACACGTCTAAGTAAGTGTAATTCCCCTCTTCTTTCCCTTCAATAAGTAAAGAAAAGAGAGAAAAAAATGAGGATATAGGTAGCAAAAAAGTGAAACAGGTGTTGGAAGCTACCACTTTTAACATTCACATCTCATAGAAACCTGTCCTAAGGAAAGAAAAGAGCTGGAAAAAAAAGAAGATCGATAAAAAAAAATGGTACCCTAGAAAAGTAGGGAAAAATTGATCGACCTTGAAGTGAGAAAAAGAAGGGGGAAAAAATTGTACTAAGACGGTTTTGAGCTTACAGAAATCCGAAAGAGTAAGTGTTCATATCCTTTGATCAATAGTCCCAAATCGAGATGCCACACTTAGAATGAAAAGAGGAGTCAACAGTGAGGAGTCTAGATTGAAAGGAGGAGTGATTTGGATCAAGACAAGTTGTTATGCTTATGTTGAAGTACATGAAGTACAATAAAGATCATTCCGCTTCCACTCTCCTTATCTTTATCGTTTTTCAATAAAATAACTTAGATATGCTTAGCTTTTGTTTGCTTGAGGACAAGCAAATGATAAGTATGGAGGACTTGATAGCATCATATTTTACATGTTTTCATGCATTCATTTATTATAGTTTTATGCATTCTAACATTCATTTAGGATAGTTTTAGTGCATTTGCATGTGTTTATATGTTTATAGATACTTGGAGCAAAATCTATGTTTTTGGAGTGTTTTGGTGCCTTACGAAGCCATGGGGACTTTGGAGTTACTTGTTCGGGCCAAGATAATCACGGAAACCTTCCCTAGAAGCTTCACAAAGGAGGCATCGATCAGAGCATCGACCGTGTACGTCCGGTGCAGTTTCTGATAATCACATCGACCAGAGCATCGACCGTGCACGTCCGGTGCAGTTTCTGATAATCACATCGACCCGTGCATTGATGGGAGGTTTTTTTTTATGCCTCTTCACAGGTTTCACCCGAGAAGTTAATCTCGAGAGTTTAACCCACAAAATCGCAAGTGCACATTTAAATGCAATTGTAGTAATACGGGGTCGATCCACAGGGACTGAGAATAACACACAAAGAATAAAAGCCTAAATCTAATCTAAGCAAAATAGAGAAATGGGGGTTGGTTCCTAATCTAACATGCCTAGCATAGATAAAAGCATAAAATAAATAAAGCAATAAATCTCTACTAAGAAAAAAGTAAATAAATTAAACTAAACATGAATTAAATAAACATTAAATAATCATAAACTAATATTTATACAGAGATAGTCTAAATCAGGAAACCTAAGTTTAGAATTCATATTTTATCTAAATAATTTATATTTGTCATTCTAGGGATTTTCCATGTCTTGCTAGTCCACTCTTGTGGTATGCTAGACTTTATATCCATATCCACTCTCGTGATAAACTGGTTATGCATTTCATACAATCTCATCATCGAATACCAAGTATCCTTAGACTCTCGCCTCAAGAATACAAAGTCAGTTATAGATTTGTTTCTAAAGTACAACCCACTCTCGTGGCGAAATACTCCTAAAATATTCTATCTAACTTGGCCAAAGCCAGATCTATAATTAATTCTATCAAACAACAAATTCGACACTAGTTATGACTCTCTAGTATGCAGATCTGAAGGTTTAATCCACTCTCTTGTGAAATCCTTCTCCGAATGTGTACGATCCAAGCAATGTCACCAATCTTCCCGAAGGCTTTAGTAGGCTCCAAAAACATCTCAAGAACTCATGTTTAGCTCCAAGTACCTTAAAACATATAACCACATGCAAAACACTAATACTACACTAAATGTTAGTTATAAAGGCTAAAACTAACTTATTCTATAGTATAAAAGCATGTAAAATACGATGTTATCATGCATCGACCGTGCACGCCCGATGTCTTCTTAATCGATCTACCTACCTTTCTATGCAATCTTAATGCTAAGTATTCTCTTATGGGATATGCTTAAGTACACACCGAATCCAATAGGTGTGGTTGTGTTAATCGAAGCTCTTAGCGCCACGAGAGTGGGTTAAAAACTTCATATTTGCATATTAAGGAGTATTAGCTATGGTTGAGTTTGTTGCTTGATAGAGAAGCTCAATGCTAGTCTAGCTAGGGCCCAGTTAGATTAAGATCTCAAGAATATATCGTCACGAGAGTGGGATTGTATTCTAGAAATAGATCTATCATTCATTCTTTATCTTAAACACGTTTTAATGTAGTTAATCGTTGGATGGTGTGATAGCCCCCAAACGATGTGTCTCTCACATATAAGAGTAATCGATGATGGTATTATGTATAATGTGTGAAGGTCGCCACGAGAGTGGGTCTGACATAGTGATTAGCGTACCACGAGAGTGGATTAGTCTAACTTCGATATCCCTATATTGACAAATACAAACTTACTAGGTAGAACATGAATCATAAGTATAAACTCCCCGAAATCGTACCCATTCACCCCTAGGATTATTTATCATATTATAGTTTACACGTTTATTTAGTTGCACGTTATTTATCGTTTATTTAGTTATTTAATTATTCGTTTATAGTTCATCGCACGTTATTTATTTATTTGCTTATAATTATTTAATGTTTATTTAATTATTGCTTATTTATTTTATGCATTTTAGAATCTAGAAACTAATCCCCAAAAATCTATAACTTGCCTAGATTATATTCATTCCTGTATTCTCTGTGTAGTTATTCTCAGTTTATGTTGATCGATCCCGATTATACTACAATTGCATTTAACCGTGCACTTGGGATCACATCAGGTTAAAATCTAGAGACTACTCTCTAGTGTCGCTCGGGTGAAACCTGGAAAAGTAGGTAGAATCCTACCCTACCAGTGAGATCTGACAAAAACTGCTGAACTCTGACGGTTTTCAACACCAATGAAGTCGGAACCCATCCGAAAAGACTCTGGGGCTCGACACAGCTCTACGGCCACCGAGAAAACCCAGTATGTAAACTCATGTATCCTCAATGTAGAGAGAGCTAACGGATAATTATCCTTTTTACTTCCCGGTATTCTCATCTATACTCGCCACTACTCGACAAACATCACCGGAAAATCTTTCACTGGCTCACTTCAGTCGAGATTCTGATACAATCATCAACACGATCATTTCCACCACCGCGGGTCATGAAGGGCTGAACCAAGGACGAGAGGTTAAGGAGCTGATCAAGCCTACTAAGGAGATGAAGTGGAGAACGGAGAGGACCTCAAAGGAGCAGCACATCACGCCCTTACCTAGCCACAAGACTCTGAGACTTCACGGAACAACCATTGGACCCGGTAGCGCATATGAGCTTCAAGCGGATCGCTTTGTGAGCCAAAAGTTCACGGACATGGAGACTTATGAGTGAGGCTTAACGTGTCCTCACTAACCCTTAGTGAGGACCTCCCAAGTCTTTAGGTAAAATAATGTACTTTTTCCCTACTCCTAGTTTTCCCACCTTTGGGATTTTCTAGGAAAGGGTTTTAATGAGGCATGAAAAGCCTAAAACATCACATTCCAACCTCTTTAGTTCATCTTCTTTGAAACATTCACGATAAGATAGATGGCCAAGGAATGTGATCATATCTCTAAGGAAAACCTCTACATATGTTTTCCTTTTCTTGAAGTTGCTTTTAAGACTTTTTAGTGCCTTTTGTTTTGAGGCTTGTTTTGTTTAGAAATTTGGTTCTCTTTTGTAAAAAGGCCTAAGATCCAAGCTTGTCTAATATTGGCTTGGGCACTTATGAGACCTCTTTCTAAAACCCTACCTTGTAGCCTATAAAAGGCAACTCTTTCTCATTATTTCATTAAGCAACATTTTAGTAAAAAGTCTCAATTTGTCTAATCTAGGAGATTAGGGTTCTCTTGGGGTATTGAGGTTAGTCCTCTACCTTTGAGGGTGGCTGTATCAAAGGGAGATTCATCCCCTTTGTGGTGCCTTCACTCCACCGTTGCTTCACACCACCTCCATCTCGCTCACTTCCACCTCCGTCCGCCATCTTTTCCACCGCTTCCTCCGGTGAACCACATCAAGGGTCAAGCTCCAATCCACCGGTTCTAGTTCCATCTCTTGAGCTCCCTATCTCAAGCCTATCATCATCTCCACCTTTACAATTCATCATCACGTTTCCACCTCCCGCCGCCTCCCTATTTCACCTTGCCGGCCTCATTTGAGACCCTTTGCTGTGGGTCTTGTTCCGCCGGGCCATCAACCCTCCATGAGTTTGTTGGAGTTATCTCCTTAAAGGTCTAGGCGTGTATCATCTTGGTATCAGAGCCCAAGTTCCTAAAAAGTTGCATCTTTCCCTCTCATTTCTTTTCTTTAGCTTGTTTATGTTTGAATCTAAGAGTAGATTTGAAAAAGTTTGCATCTTTGGTTCAATCTTGTGGTTGTTTGTTGCTTAGGGTATTAGATCTTGTGTGTGTGTGGTTAGTTTGCATCTTAGTTTGTTAAAGTTGAGGTCTTGTTTGGGTCTAAGAAGAAGAACTCTAAAAAAGTTCATATTTTTGGTTCCGTTTGAGTATCTTTGAGTTTTTGCTTGTTTCTCTTGTTTGTTGAGGTCCTAGATTGAGTTTAGTGGAGTCTCTTTCTTGTTTAGGTTGTCTTGAGTCTTGCTCTTTGCATCTCTGGTCTGGTTCTTGCATGGTTAGGTTGTGGCTTAGTTTGAATTCGCATAAAGTTGCCTCTTTTTGTATCTGTTTGTGTTATAGGTTGTGTAATGTGACCGATTGGTTAGTGTGTGGTAGATTGCATGAGTTTTCTGCTTTGTTTTGCATCATTAATCACCATTGATGTCAGTATTTAGCTTTGGTCGAAATTGGTCTTAGGGTAGCAAGGTTGTTTTTGCTCATTTTTAAAAGTTTAAGGTTGTACACCTTTTACTTTGCTACTTTTGTGCCAACTCACCTTGTCGTCCTTATTAGATATTTTTTGTGCATTCAAATTTGAATTTTTGGGTGTGCTTTTGGGTGTTTAAAACGTGCCTCATTAGTATTTAAAAGCTGAACCACTCTTCACTTCGGTTTACTTCTTAAATTCGTCGGTTTGAGAGTCTAAGTTTATTTCCGGTTTTGTTTTTGTTTCCGAGGTGAACAAGGGCTCATGTCTAAGCCCCCTAACATTGTGAACCTCCTCAACAACATCCAAGATCAGCTCCAACATCTTGGAGAAAGATTAGACCGAGTAGAATCGCCGAGACACTACCGCAAGCCTCCGCCGGTTCAAGCGTCCTCTAGAGACGAAGAGTTTGATGAAGTTGGGTTCCGATCTCCTAGACAAGTAATGCTGATATCAAGAAGAGTTGATAAGGGAAGATATGATCGAGACCATCATAGAATCCATACCTCAAGTCTCGAGCTTAATGGTCCTACATTCGCGGGAAACGATGATCCCGAGATTTATCTTGAAACGAAAAATGGACCGTGTCTTCAAGTATCATGACTATGATGAGATTGAGAAGGTCTCTTATTTTGTCTCTGTACTCACCGACCATGCTACAATTTGGTGGGATCGAGAAATGACCCAACATAAGAGAACTAGGGGCGAATCGGTTCCTTCTTGGGAGGTTATGAAGTATATGATGAATAGGCACTTTGTTTCTCCTTACTATCATCGTAAGCTACACAATGAGACTAGAAAGATTACTCAAGGGAGTAAGAGTATTAAGGAGCATCAAGTTAAGAGGAAGGTTCCAAGTTACTACCGGTCCAAGACAACCACGAGTGCACCATGGAGTATACAAGATTATGGTACAAACTACGACGATGCCTCTAAGTTCGTTGGTGATGGGAAATCTCTCACAGTTGGACCTATGGCTAAGATCATGCTCAAAGAGTCCCCGAAGGAAGTTGGGAATGATGCTAAGAGAGATCATATTGACCTACGAACTCGAGATGTAGTGCTCTTTGATTGTGGAGGCCGAGAACATAACGCTAAGGAATGCCCACACCCGAGAGTCATGATTATCGTTCCTTCCGATAAAATTGAGCCTCAAGAGGAGGATGAAAGCCTTGAGAAGGTAGGAGAAGGACCCGTGAATGACATGGAGTCTTGGAAACACGACCTTGCTACCATCCCGGGAATGAGACTGCTTAAGGGTCTATATAAAAATGAATCGAGCAATGAGGATAGTATTTCTAAGCAAGAATCTGGTTCCTACACTAAGTCCTATGGATATCATCAGCCATGGTTTGAGAAGACAGAGTTGATTACCCCTCAAAGAATCGAGAAGAAGTTACTAGAGGATCTAGTTCATGGAGAGCTCTAATGGGTCCATTTGGTAATGAAGTAATCGTGAGAGTCTTAAAAGCGTTTACCCAAAGGCATATGCTAAAAAGCGAAGCTGAGAGTAGTTGATAGCTGATATGTCTGTATTTTACAAGAATTGAGCATGCATTTATCACCCATTTGGCCATATCTCATAGCATATTCTTACCCTTTTATGTCATTTGTTTCCAGTTTTGCATACTTTGAGTGTTTTGCATTAGGATTGCATGCATATTGCATTTTGGAGCTGCATCAGGTACTTTCAGGGATTATTGAAGATGCTGAGGTCAAATGGAGAGAAGGGAAGAAGGGAGAGCTTAACTCAACCATGCACTCGACCAGGAGAGTCGAGTGGAACCAAAGAGAGGACTTGGAGACTGACTCTAGCAAACAGGTCGAATCAGCACCAAAGACTCCAAATTGAAGCCAACTCGAGCCAAACGCTCGAGTTCTTGCTCGAATCCACCATAAAAATGCAGTCTTGAAGATATTTTGCCGGACTCGACCAAAGCACTCGACCCCCATAATCAAGTGCACCTCCGAACTTTGCTATTTTATCTTTTTGTGATTTAGGGTTTTGTCTAATCCTATAAATACTCTGTATTATCCATTGGACAAAGGGAGAGTCCGCTGGGTTGACACCTTTATGTGCTACAATGACAGTGCATTAGGGAATTGACCCATTATCAATTTGAGCCATATCAAATTGAGTATATCAATTTGGCGCCGTTGCCATTTGGGTGTTGTTTGTTACATTTAGGATTTCAAATCTTTTCAGATCTGGTTCTTTTTCGTCCAATTTGCTACTCACTTTGTGTTTCCTTCATTGTCTTTGCATTTCAGGTACTTTTACATGTCACAGGATAGACTCTATTTGTGCCCTGTATTGACTCGACCAACCAACTCGACCAAACTGATCGAGTCAGTCAATCGAGTCCAGTTTCACCTGCATGCAAACGAGATCAAAAGGAAACCAGAACCTCCTGCGCTACCGTGACAACATTAACCAGCTACCAAGACAGTTACGAGAGCAGGGAGAACAACATATCAGAGTAGCTCAACCGGACGAAGTGAGAATGGAAGAAAACCCACAGGGACAGAATGAACAAGGACCTCCTCCGAGGAGGCCAAGATTGATTGGAGCAAGAGATGCTCCTAATACTCACACTCACAGGCAAGGGATTGTGCCTCCTACAGTACAGAACAACAACTTTGAGATGAAGAGTGGTTTGATTGCTATGGTGCAAAGCAACAAATTCCATGGGCTGCTTATGGAAGATCCTCTTGATCACCTGGATGAGTTTGATAGGCTCTGCAGCCTCACCAAGATCAATGGAGTCAGTGAAGATGGTTTCAAGCTGCGACTCTTTCCATTCTCTCTTGGTGACAAAGCCCATCTGTGGGAGAAGAATTTACCCCATGGTTCCATCACTTCATGGATGACTGCAAAAAAACTTTCCTTGCCAAGTTCTTCTCCAATGCTCGAACCGCTCGCCTCCGGAATGAGATCTCCGAATTCGCCCAGAAAGATGGAGAGACCTTCTGTGAAGCCTGGGAAAGATTCAAAGGCTACACCACTCAATGTCCTCACCATGGTTTCAGCCATGAGTCCCTGCTTAGCACCCTTTACAGAGGAGTGCTCCCAAAGATAAGGATGGTTCTCGACACAGCAAGCAATGGCAACTTCCTCAACAAAGATGTCGATGAAGGCTGGGAACTAGTGGAGAACCTTGCTCAATCAGATGGAAACTACACTGCGGACTATGACCGTAGCGTGAAGGGAAGTGTTGATTCTGATGAGAGGACTAGAAAAGAAATCAAAGCTTTGAATGCCAAACTGGATAAGCTCCTACTCAACCAACAGAAGCACGTTCACTTTGCAAGTGAAGATACGGTCTTTCAGGTTCAAGATGGGGAGGATAATGGTATGGAAGAGGTCAGCTATGTTCAGAATCAAGGAGGATACAACACAGGTTTCATCAACTACAAGAACAACCCCAATCTTTCATATAGGAGCACCAACGTTGCTAACCCTCAGGATCRAGTCTACCCGCCTCAGCAACAGCCGACTCCATCCAAACCGTTTGTTCCTTACAATCAACATCACAGCTTTGCCCCTAAGCAGCACTACCAGAGCAGCTATCCGCAACAGGGAGTCACAGGTCCACCACCTGGTTTTACACCTCACCAAGCTCAGCCTTCTAACGCTCCGGATCAACAGATGACGCACATGCTGTAACAACTTCTACAAGGTCAAGCAGCTGGTGCACTAGAAGCAGCTAAGAAATTTGGTGAACTAAAAACCCAGATGGATTACACCTACAATGATCTCAACAGCAAGATTGAGACATTGAACTCCAAAATTAAATACTTGGAGAACACCACTGCCTCCACCTCTTCCACAAAGTCTATTAGACAACTTCCCGGAAAAGCAATTCAGAACCCAAAGGAGTATTCCAATGCCATCTTTTCAGTGGAATCAAGTCCCATTGCTGATCATGAAGCTGCTATTAGAGAAATTGAGTCTTTGCTTTATGGTTCAGATGCTAACACCAATRCAATCACTTTAAGGAGTGGAAGAGTTTCCAAGGAAGGATCAATTCGATCCTGTGGATAGTGAGGACGAAGATGGAGAGGATTTGAATCGTAAAAAGGCCAAGCTAAGAAACCAGACTCGATGAGACTCTACCAAGCAGCTCGAGTCCCGTCGAATCGGCACACTACCTGCTGAAAAAAGCTCACTCAAGCAGCTCGAGTCCCAGGTTGAGTCAGCACACTACCTACTGAAAAATCAGTTTCTTCCAAGGAAAGGAAATCACCCTTTGCACTTCTACCTCCATACAAGCCCAAACTTCCATTCCCAGGAAGATTCAAGAAAGATAAGGATGTAACCATGGTTGAATACAAGGGTAGTGTCGATTGCATTGATTCACCAAGCACGACAAGGATTGAGCCTAAGTCTCTCCCCAAGCTTGGGAATCCCAGTATGTTCTCCATAACCTGCTTTCTTGGTGATTTGGAAATTGAGGATGCTCTATGCGACTCCGGTTCAAGTGTGAATGTCATGTCCMGTGAGATGTTACAGAGTCTAGGGATAAGAAGCATCACTCATCACCCATCACCCATCACTTTTGGAGATGCTCATTCACGAAAGCCACTTGGTCTTCTTGAAGATTACCCACTTAAAGTTGGGGATTGTATAGTCCCAACGGATTTCGTTGTTATGGAAATGAAGACGACCAACAAGCTCCCACTCCTCCTTGGAACTCCCTTCCTCAACACTACTGGTGCAAACATGGACTTCAAGAACCAAAGGGTAGTTCTTATGAATGTGAATGACAAGGTCTGCTACCCAATGAAAGCTTCTTCCAACAAGCTATGTGGCACAACTACTATCCAAGATGATGGCTACTGTGATGAGGAAGTAAAGTACATTGGTACAACTGAGAAGGTCGATGAAGCTCCACCTCCAGAAACCATGACTTTTCATAGAAAGGATGGAGCTGAGAGCACAATGAATGAGCAAGGGGTCAAGCCATTCATACTTGGTCATATCATTGCAGAGGAGACCTCAGTTCCCCTCCATGAACCACCCTAGACCTAATAAGGAGGTGCAGTCAAGCTTAGAGACTTTAAACAAGCTCACTTGGGAGGAAGTCCCATGTCTATCCTTGTATATAATGCTTTAAGTTTTTGTTTTTTTTTACTTGTTTGCTAGTGTTTCAGGTGGTCAATCAACAGGGAAGGGGTTTGAGCAAAGAAAAGACGGATTGGAGGAACCAAAACCTTGACTCGAGTAACAGACTCGATCCCCACTTCGAGTCAGAAGAGGCGACCAGCAGGCGGAGCCACAGACTCGACCAAGCACTCGACCGCCCCGGTCGAGTCAGCGGTCGAGTCACCACTCGAGTCTCCGCACCAACCTGCCTACACCCGGGAAAGCATGGAGGAATCAATAACCTCCTTCTTCTCCAACCCTTGAGGTACCAGCTCCATCTATTCTTGTACATATCATTTGCATTTTTCTTCATTTTTGTTGTTTCTTAAACCATCCTTCAGATTTTTATTACACAAGGGATTGTGTAATTTAAGTTTGGGGGAGGGCTTAAGATGTGTTTGACATGTTTATTGTGTTCTTATTTTTCAATTTTGTACATATTTGAGTTTGCATACATCCAAGGCATAGAAAAACCATACAAATTTGAAAAAATTTCGAAAAACAAAAACACAAAAACAGAGTGTTCATGTAGTTGCATTTGCATTTTAGGATTGAGTCTAGATTGTTTTCATATAGGACTTTTGCATATGCATAGGGGATTATGATGATTATAACCTTGTAAGCATGCTGATTCAATAAGATAATCTCAATGCCCTCGTTTCTAGTTGTCTAATGCATTTTGAATGAAATTGAAGTAAGACTGCACCATACTTTGAATGCACAGCTAGAATAGTCTTGTTTGAAGCATGTTGCGATTTGACACCATTCCTTACTAATTGAACCTAAATTTGACTTGTAATTATCTCGACTATGCATTGCATTTGAACTCATGGATACCAAATACATACTTGGATTTTCTTTCACCTGTTTACCACTCTTGTTAATCCAAGTAGCTGTTCTCATCCTTAGAACAGTTTCCCTACCCTTAGTCTAGCTTTTTTTCAAGCCTATTTTTGAATGAGCTTGGCAGAAAGTGTTAGGTTTGAGCCGACAAGGATAGAGTCTCATGTAGTTGGTTTGCAATTTTCAAATCAAATAGGACTAGGTGGGAGCTTGATTATTGGGTATATGGTTTGGTTCTGCAAAGAGAAAAACTTGGAGAAAGATGAAAGAAAAGAAAAAAGGGTTAAAAGTGTTTAAGAGAGGAAAAGCTAAAAATAAATTGATCTAGTAAAGGATTTGGGGCTATGCTAAGAATGGAAAAAGGGAAAGAAAGGCAAAAAGCCTAATGTCTTAAAAAGCCTAAGCTGGAAGTGAAAGACCCCTAATCCGCTAGAAGTCTTAAAAGCCTCTCCTTAGAACAAGAACAAGAAAAATAGAATGAGTTTGATCCAAGAAAAAGTTCAAGGCAGAAAAAAATGATTGCCAAAAGTTATGGGTAGAAATAGGACATTTTTCTGGGTTTAGAACTAGGAGGGTTAAGATCACTTGTGTATCATTGGGTAGATGAGAATCGATCCTTCTATGCATAGGTTGGTTCTTACCTTTAGCATTCTGCTGAAGCTCATTCCTTTTCTTGAGAGATCCCTGTTTTGAAATGATTAAACCACATGAAAGGGACCATCTCTGTCTCATGACCTTACCCTTAGCCAAATGAGTTCATTGAATGTGCATAGCTTGATTCATGGTTTCTGCTTAATTGAATGTTAAAGGAAATGACAGATCTGAATGCATGTCTAGATTGAGACTAATCGAAATTGTATTGTGAAGAGTATGGCTAAAGTTTTTGAGTAGAGTTCAAACATCTTGCATTCTAGAACTAGCAACTTAGACATTGAGATCATCTATTATATCAGCATGCTTTGGTTCTGAATCCCCATTTTCAAACCTCTCCTCCATCTTATTCTTGTATGTTTGCTTGAGGACAAGCAAAGACTAAGTTTGGGGGAGTTGATATGTCTGTATTTTACAGGAATTGAGCATGCATTTATCACCCATTTGGCCATGTCTCATAGCATATTCTTACCCTTTTATGTCATTTGTTTCCAGTTTTGCATACTTTGAGTGTTTTGCATTAGGATTGCATGCATATTGCATTTTGGAGCTGCATCAGGTACTTTCAGGGATTATTGAAGATGCTGAGGTCAAATGGAGAGAAGGGAAGAAGGGAGAGCTTAACTCAACCATGCACTCGACCAGGAGAGTCGAGTGGAACCAAAGAGAGGACTTGGAGACTGACTCTAGCAAACAGGTCGAATCAGCACCAAAGACTCCAAATTGAAGCCAACTCGAGCCAAACGCTCGAGTTCTTGCTCGAGTCCACCATAAAAATGCAGTCTTGAAGATATTTTGCCGGACTCGACCAAAGCACTCGACCCCAATGATCGAGTGCACCTCCGAACTTTGCTATTTTGTCTTTTTGTGATTTAGGGTTTTGTCTAATCCTATAAATACTATGTATTATCCATTGGACAAAGGGAGAGTCCGCTGGGTTTTTCTCTCTACCTCTGTTCTTGCTTTGAAATCTGTTTTCTTTGAATTTACTTTGTATTTGTGTTTAATTCTTAGTAGTCTTTCTATTTTCATCTTAATCTTTCCTTTTATGCAAGTTTTAATGATTTCTGGGTTAGTGTTCTTGATGTTCTTCATGAATTCTGAGTAGTCTTTAGGGTTCTTAAGGATGGGGTAGATTAAGTGTGGAATCTTAGTCTCCTAGGTGGTTTAAGCTTAGATTACTTGATTTCCTTTCTGGATTAGTGTTATTAATGCTAGTTTCTCTTTGATCAATTGGAATTAGAACTTAGGCATTTCCACACCCACCAAGTGTTAGATGAAATGCCTGAACTAACTAATTCTGGAGATTTACATTCCTAGCCTAAGAGATTGGTTGTCTAGGGTGTTTATTGGCTTTAATAGACTGAATCTTAATGCCTACTAGGTTAGATTTCGCTAAAGAGATTTAGGTCTGGAACTGGCTTACCTTGAGGTTATCTGTCATGAGAGTGGATTTAACTGCTGATGAGTTTATTGTCTAGGGATTAGCTCTGCTTGAGTTTGTTAAACACCTAGGTAGATTAGGAGGAAACACTAATCAATAACCCCATCCTTAGGAGCTTCTGTTTAGTTGATTGATTTTTGTCTGCATTGTTTCTGTAGTTTCTGTTAGTAACTACTGTTTTGTTAGCTTCTGTTTTTAACTCCTGTAATGCTTTCAATTATGGTTCTGTTAGATTGTTAATCTCATGATTTATTGCTTGGCTTGACTTAATTGATTTGATTGCATCCTTTCTGGTTAATAGCTCACCCATTTGGATTGACACCTTTCTGTGCTATAATGACAGTGCATTAGGGAATTGACCTATTATCAATTTGAGCCATATCAAATTGAGTATATCAATAGCATCATATTTTACATACTTTCTTGCATACATTTAACTTAGTTTTATATCTTTCTAACTAGCATCTATGATAGTTTTAGTGCATTTGCATTTGTTTATGTGTTTATAGGTATGTGGAGGAAATCATATACTTTGAGAGCATTTTGGGACCCTTAGAAGTTGTAGGGACCTTGGAGCTACTTGTTGGGGCCAAGAACATCATGAAGAAATATCTCAAAAGCCTCACAAAGGAAGCAGCGGCCCTAGTATCAACCACGAGTGGTCGATGCTCTCCCTGAAGAGACCATCGACAGCCAGCATCGACCCAGGGTGGTCGATGCTCTTCCTCGGACCTGAACTTAAAGCCGAAGAAGAAGACCATCGATGCTCATCCTGGAGAAGCCCATTGACCACATGCGTCGACCCAGGGCCGTCGATGCTGAGTCACTATACAGAAAAAGAAACTTCGGTTAATGCGAACTTCCAAGTTATGGAAGTTTAGGATCTCGAGTTATGATCTTCCAGAAGCTTCTAAGGACGCCCTAGACTCCCCCAAGGTACCTAAACTCTATATAAACTCATCTATTCTCACTAGAAAAAAAGGAGAGACTCTCTAACCACTTTTTGTCTCACTTTGAATAAAGAGTTCTTCTTTTAGGTTTACTTCTTTCTTATGCTTTTGTTTATGTTTATGCTTTGATTTATGTTCTTGTTCTTTAGTTTCTTATTTATTGTTTTATGAACCTATTCTTTGTCTTTGTCGTTACCCTCGGAAAGACAAGAGAGTATATCCTTTAGACCACTAGGGTGGTGGTCGATGATGGTGAAACGACCCCACCACGAAACAACAAGAGGGAACCCGCGAAAAAATACGAAATTTTTATAACTTTTCTTAAAACGGTTCTAAACGGTGAATAATTAAAACCTTACTTGCTACTCAAGCTAAAAACTCAACATCTAATGCAAGAACAACATTAAAATCTTAATAAAACAGGGATCGATCGATCCTTAAATCTTGCGAAAATGCATCTCCTAAAAATGCACATGCTCAGGACGAGTTATCCCCATCATTACGTGCATATAGTAGTCGTCTAATATGCCTCAAAACATCAAGAAAACTCTTCCAAATGCATGACCAAAATATTTGAACTCAAAGAAAATAACCTTATAACACGTCATACTAAGTTCAGTTTTTCGTCATTTAAGCATGCATTTTTACAACATAACCAATCCAAAACATCTTCAAAACAACATTTATTAGAACACAGTTACCTAACTGAGTCATGACATCAAATATAACAGCACACATAAGTAAGAAATATTACACACAACCCCGTTTTACCGCCTAATCATCCTCTCTTCTCCAGCCTTGGTTCCACGAGCTCCAACCTTATGATTTCTCTTTACCTACACCAAAATAGGTGCGTAAGCATCGATAATGCTTAGTGAGGCGGTCCTCCCGTCTCACAGCCATACACATGTAATTCAAGAAATTAACGCAATTAAATGTAACTTACGGAATTAAACCAACATACCGTGTAAGAGCTCAATCACACACATCCCACACACACATGGCCAAGCCATAAGTCGCACCCATAAGGTCTAATTCCTAAGCACATATCAGTCATGAAAATTCAAGAAAACATGTGGATGACCACAGTCACGCACTCACTTTAAAACGCTGAAAACGGTTAACAATACGAAATTGTTTCCCGTTGATTCTGAACTCCAAAACTCGGCTTCTCTTGGGTCACACCTCACCCAAGATGTCTACTACCATCCTGCCAAAATTCAGCATAAACCATTCACAGGAGGTTGATCAAACGAGCCTTAAGCTCGGACTGCTTAATCTGCAGTTTCAGAGTTTTCTCAGAAAACAGAGTTTACGAATCTAGTTATATCTCTTAAACTAGCCGTTAAAAACACGATCGCTCCGTTTAATCCCAAGACTAAACTGTCAGGAGTGTGTCTACCAAATTTCAGCTCAATCGGTTAAGAGTAAGGTACCCAAACGTTTCCCGTCACCGAACTGGTCACAGTTTCCTTCTGTACCGAGCGGTTTCAGGAGAATGTTCGTATCTCCCAAAATACTCAAAGAAACAAGAAATACTTTGGTAGAAAGCTAGTTAAGAGATTGATCAACTTACAGAAAAAGTTTCAGCTCAAGAAGAATTCGTTGATGCCTCGATCGGACCTATGAACTCAACCCAGAAACTCTGTTTTTGAGAAGCTCTCACACTCTCTCCTCCTTCTTCTTCTTCTTCCTTGAGTCTCCCAAGCTCTCTTCTTCACTCTCTCCTCTCTCTCTCTCGTCTCACTCTTTCTTCTCTCTCTATTTCACGCTCTCCCTTGTCCCAACAATAATCAGCCACAATGATTAAGAGAGGAGGAGAAGAGTGTAAGATATTTTCTCACTTTTTTTTTTTAATTAATTAAATAATTAATTAATCAAACCGAATCATTAACTCCCGCAATCTCGATTAAATTCTCCGACTCGGTTAGCATTTCCGCCAATTTCCTCCGAAACATTTGAGACATCTCATCGTCCCAGTATATTTCATTTAATTCGCAATATCCATTATTAATTAATTCCGCTTATCCCAAAATAACACGGAATTAATTTTCCAATAATTAATCTTTCGAATAAATCACCCGTTCTCGACCCGTACGAGTATTAATCGACTTCCACATATTTTTCCTACTTGGTTCATCACATACTCAGGATCCAATACCGCAAGATCCTACGTGGTTATAAAATGACTAACCCCATCGAAATCCAATACCACAGGATCCGAACAAGCTAAGTCCAACGAGATCTAATACCGCAAGATCTCACTCTTTTCGCTTACCAATCTATTAGGATTAAATCACTCATAATCCCAATCGGTAACCCACACATGTTAGGACTAAATCACACATACTCCTAACCGGTAAACCAACCCCATTAGGATTAAATCACTCATAATCCTAATCATCCTAGGATTAAATCACACATAATCCTAGTTATTGTAGGATTAAATCACATATCCTACTTGGTTTAGAATTAAATCACACATAATTCTAAACGTCAAATCATGATCACACAGATCCAACTCACCCGAACCAAGAACAACACCATCAATACATGAAATCTACATCATGTATTAAATCACCAATATTTTAATTCAATAATATTTATCTTAATATTGAATTTCCGTCAAAATACAACCACCCAAAGGTCGACATTTTATAATAACGTCAATAAATTACAATACGAGAAATAACTTCGAACACGGATGTTACAGATGGGATCGAAGATTTAGGATTCAACATGTCTGATTGTTCTTGACCGATCTAACTACTCTAATATGCACTTTTAATGCTAAGTCATGTCCTATGGGATGTGCTTAAGGTTATAACCAAATCAGTAGATGCAGTTATACGAATAGAAGCCCTTACCACCACGAAAGTGGGTTAAAACTTCAGACTTGCATTAGGGAGTTAAAGATCGAGCTGTTGTTTGATAGAGTATCTTAAAGCTAATCTAATTGTGGCCAAAGTTAGATTATGATCTCAGGAATACATCACAACGAGAGTGGGATTGTATTCTAGAAATAGATCTCTCATTCACTCTCCGTCTTAGACATACTCTAACGCAAGCTAAACACTTGTTTAATCGGTTGGTAGTGTGACAATGTCAATTGATGTGTCTCTCACACATAAGAGTAATCGATGATGGGATACGTTTAATGCGTGAAGGTCACCATGAGAGTGAGTTTGACACAATGTCTAGCATACCACGAGAGTGGTGTAGCCTACTTCGAATATCCCTAGATTGACAACATAAACTAAAAAGGTAGAACATGAATCCTATAATCTGAAATCCATGATAAATCGACTATCACCCAATTAATTGTAAATATTTAATGAAGTATTTTAATTATGTTTATTTATTTATGTTATTTATATTTCTTCAATTTAATTTCTGCAATTTATTTTCTGCACTTTTAATTTATGCAATTTACATTTCTGCACTTTAAATTCCCACAATTTATTTTATGCACTTTAATTTCTGCAATTTAAATTTCCGCAATTTACATTTCTGTAATTTAAATTTTCGCAATTTAATTTATGCAATTTAATTTCTGCACTTTAATTTATGCACTTTAATTTATGCACCTTAACTTTATGCATTTTTATTTTCATTTTCAGTCATTTAATTTCTATTATTTATTTTAAACACTTTATTTTCTGTAATTTAAATTATGTTATTTAATTTATGTTATTTAATTTAAGTATTTTATTTTATTTGTTTTTATTTCACTTCATATAGTTTAGGACACAACCCCCCCCCAGGTGTTTCATTATTTCGCCTAGATTATATTTGCATTTGCATTCTCTGTGTAGTTATTCTATTCTCTCTGTGGATCGATCCCGTACGTACTACAATTCCATGACTGTGCACTTGCGGTCCTATGGGTTAAACTCTCGAGACTACTCTTTACTAGTTCTTGAGTGAAACATGCGAAGGAAATAACAGTGGTGAAAACCACACAATTTCTTGATGAGTAGTCATTTAAGGTGTTTGGAGCTCAAGAACGACGAATCAAGATTGCATTTTCACCGGTCTTCATCACTCTCGGCCTATTCCGCTACACCACGAAGTGATTCTCTCGAGGGTGTGTTTAAAGAAAAGCCGCCAGATATATCATCACTACTTGAGGATAATGAGACCTCCCTTCGTGAGAACAAGGTTGAGAAGGGAAGAAAACACCTCCCGGTTAAGCCATGGTCCATGCATTTTCGGTTTAATGTCACTCCGAGGTCAAAGTTGTTCGGTATCACTTATCCTAAGGACCTGAATGCTGGAGTGCACTTGGCGGGTTATGATATTGTGTTTCATTGCTTGTCTTACATCTATGAAGAGTTCTTAATCCATGAAGTAAGACTATGCATATCATGAGGGTCCAAGATGGAGATGTTAGTGAGAGCGTCTCATGTAGAGAGCCTAAAGAGGGAATACGGTGATGGTATAACTCTAAGTATGAAGAAGGGATATGTCTATGGTCCTAAACTGAGAAGTATGATTGAGAATTTCTATACTAGAGACGTTGAGCTCAGCAAGTTACACCCACTGGATCGATTACACGGGTCACATTTACTTCCGTCTCCTACCGCGGTGCCACGGAGCCACATGACCGAGAGCTTTGTCCTAAAGACCTTCATAAGCCAACTTGAGGAATTAGACTTTGCTGGTGTGGATTGGTCTTTTAATGTGCCCCTTCTCATGACTTGCACCCAGACCAACAATGATCCACTACTTGGGGTCCTCCACGGGAGAAGGCCAAAGTTCCGGTCCGATAGCTTTGTGAAGGGGTCAATGCGCCAAGAGGCGAGTCAACCGGTCATCATTATATGTATAAAAGAGGATGTCAACCCCCTTCAATACAGACCTTCCTTGAGCTTAATGACATTACACCCCGCTGAGAATGGTGGCCAAGAAAAGGGTTTTAATGTCGAGACCCTAAAGAAGTCCGGGCCACTTGAAAGGCATTCTGACCGGGTCATTGTGAGAAGAAGCACAAACGCACCCCGCGGTACTACGGAATCGAAAGTATCGGGAAACTCCGCTACCGCTCCAACCGCATCCAACCCCGAGGTAAGTTTCATTCTCTTTCTACCTTCTATGAGTCTAAGTTGGTCTCTTTTGGTGTAGGTATTATGGTTGTTTGGAGGTCCAAACCTTTCGAAGGGGGAGAGAATGATACAATCATCAACACGATCATTTCCACCACCGCGGGTCATGAAGTGTTGAACCAAGGACGAGAGGTTAAGGAGCTGATCAAGCCTACTGAGGAGATGAAGTGGAGCACGGAGAGGACCTCTTAGGAGCAGCTCATCACGCCCTTACCTAGCCACAAGACTCAGAGACTTCACGGAACCACCATCGAACCCGATAGCGGATATGAGCTTCAAGCAGATTGCTTTGTGAGCTAAGGTTCACGGACATGGAGCCTTAAGAGTGAGGTTTTACGTGTCCTCACTAACCCTAGTGAGGACCTCCCAAGTATTTAGATAAAGTAATGTACTCTTTCCCTACTCCTAGTTTTCTCACCTTTGGGTTTTTCTAGGAAAGAGTTTTAATGAGGCATGAAAAGCCTAAAGCATCACATTCCAACCTCTTTAGTCCATCTTCTTTGAAACATTCACGATAAGATAGATGGCCTAGGAATGTGATCATATCTCTAAGGAAAACCTCTACATATGTTTTCCTTTTCTTTAAGTTGCTTTTAAGACTTTTTAGTGCCTTTTGTTTTGAGGCTTGTTTGGTTTAGAATTTTGGTTCTCTTTTGTAAAAAAGCCCAAGATCTAAGCTTGTCTAATATTGGCTTAGGTCCTTATGAGGCCTGTTTCTAAAACCCTACTTTGTAGCCTATAAAAGATAACTCTTTCTCATTATTTCATTAAGCAACATTTTAGTAAAAAGTCTCAATTTATCTAATCTCGGAGATTAGGGTTCTCTTGGGGTATTGAGGTTAGTCCTCTACCTTTGAGGGTGGCTGTATCAAAGGGAGATCCATCCCCTTTGAGGTGCCTTCACTCCACCGTTGCTTCACACCCCTCCATCTCGCTCACTTCCATCTCCGTCCGCCATCATTTCCACTGCTTCCTCCGGTGAACCACATCCCGGGTCAACCTCCACTCCACCGGTTCTAGTTCCATCTCTTGAGCTCCCTAGCTCAAGCCTATCATCATCTCCACCTTTACCATTCATCATCATGTTTCCACCTCCCGCCGCCTCGCTATTTCACCTCGCCGGCCTCATTTGAGACCCTTTGTCGTGGGTCTTGTTCCGCCGGGCCACCAACCCTCCATGAGTTTGTTGGAGTTGTCTCCTTGAAGGTCAAGGCGTGTATCAGATTCGCTGCTTACCTCCTCCATCACCTGAAGCCGGTGCCGGATGCTCGTCGGTCAGAAGAGAAGGCAGCAGTTTCGGCGGTTGATAGAAGGGACACTCTTTCAACCCTAATGGGAAACATGGGCTACAAGCCCAATAGTTTGAAAATTTATCTGGCCCACCAGAAATTCTCATATTGATTCATGGGCTCTAAACCCAAAGTTTTAAAACCTATTTTCCTAAGCTTTTCAAATGTAATATGTAAGCTCAAACGTTCGGTCGAGGACCCGAAAATATTTGTTCAAACTATTGTAATCGTCTAATTATCAATGGAAGTTTTAAGTTTGCCGACCAAAAAAAAAATTATTTGTTTAGTTACTTCCTTAGTTACGTAGTTATTAAGAACCAAAAACCTAAAAATAAGGCAAACTTTTATTTACATTTTTAGCTAAATTTATTTTAAGATTCATTACACGCCTGTTATTCCCTGTGGATCGATACCTTAAATACTACAACAGATAGATGTGCGTTTGCAGCATATTTGTGTGTAAAAATTAAGACTTTTATTTACTTGATCTGTATACTGAAAATCTACCCAACATGAATACATAATATTCGAGACCATTTTATGTTTGGTATAAAATTTTCCATGTAGTTCATATGAAAATAAATTAGCTGTTCGGCTTTGGATTGATAATTTTTTGGTTGGTTATATTTGGTTCATTTTTACCCATATTTCGAAGTTATCCCCTTGGAGAGTACCCATTTGAAAATAACATTTAAATTTCAAAAAATTACATACAATGCAATTAAGAACTAATAAAAAAAATTATTAAGAATAAAAATATATAAACACTTAATCTATTTTTACTATTAAAAATACATATTTAAAAATAAAATATTCACAAAATCTATTTTTAGTTTTATTCATATTACATTTAATTAATTTTACTATAAGCAAAACTTTAGAATAAAACTTAAATGTAAAAAAAAATCAATCCGCGTTATAGCGCGAAATATAATCTAGTGTTTTTTAAAAGGTAATTTTATATAAAATAAGTTAGGTGCAAATCGTGAATTCAAAACATGACAATATAAATAATTTTTAGATACTCTTTATAATATGGTACAAATTTAGACAACACAAATAAATATATAAAAAATGTTCATTTGACTTTTTTAAAATATTTTTTTAATGTCTAATTATGTGGCAACTAACATAGTAGCTGACGAAACAAATTATAATGATTTAACTGATGTGGCAGGTAACATGGCATCCAATTCAGCAGATAGATTGATAGAGTGACGGTCAATGTATGTTTAAGTCATTATTTCATTAGTTTTGATATGAAATTTAAATTTATACGAGTTCAACTATGTTTGTGCACGGTTCAATTGTACATGTAATTCACGTAACGAGACTCCAAGGTTTGGAGTGATTAAACTTGAACAGTGAACAGGGCCGGCTTAGATAGCAGGGCAAGCAGGGTAGTTGCCCCAGGCCCAGATCCAGAAGGGGCCCCAAAAAAAATTTTACCTAGCAAAAAAAAAACAATTAGGTTAGTCGATGATTTTTTTACAGCAGCCACAATTTTTACAGTTTCGCTTTTGAGTTTTGACGATTCATCTCTCCCCATCGGCGATCATCATCATCATCTTCTCTAAGTCTAAGACTCTAATTCTTCATCATCTTCTCTAATTCTCTACGTTTTAATCTCTTCATCAACAAACATTTCATATCTTCATCCACAAAGGTAAGAAAACGTTTCTCCTCTGTTTATTTGTTGGGTTTTTTTTATTTGATTATGATTTATGAATTACTGATTGAATTATGTAATTTAAAACGTTTTTTTCCTTCTGGATTTGATTGTGTAGGTTAAAGCTTTGTTTTAGAAGTATTTTATATTCATTTGGATAATCATTTGGGCAAACGTGAGCCAAACGTTTATATCTCAAAATCTCGAAATCCAGGTGTTATTCTTCCATGTACTTGATATTTAAATTCTAATTGCATCATGACTTCTGGATGTCAAGAGAAAAAAAAAGAAAACAAGATGAATTGTTTATTCAATCACAAAGTGGTGCTTTAGATAAATTTGTGACATTTGTGACAAAAGTTAATGCTCCTAGTAGTTCCAATCCTTGTAATGATGAAAATAGTCACTTAAGTGAGCATGATAATGTGGTGAATGCATCTAATATAGAAACTTTGAATGTTCTTATGTTGATATTTTTGATCCTAGGAATTGGGAAAAACTTGATAATAAAATGAGAGATGTGTTAGTTGCAAAAGGACCTAAAAGAGACATGAATCTTGTGTTTCCTTTAGATAATAATAGTAGACGTTTCACATATAACTATTATTCTAGGAAGTTGAGTAATGGGGAAAGTAGTGATAGAACTTGGTTGGTTTACTCGAAACATGTAGACAAAGTTTATTGCTTTTGTTGCAAATTGTTTAAATCTATAAATTGTTCAAATATGTTTGCAAATGATGGATTTAGAGATTGGAAGCATCTTAGTGAAAGACTTAGAGATCATGAGATAAGTGTGGAACATATGGTTAACATGGAAACTTGGAATGAGTTGAAAGTTAGATTTGAAAAAAAATTAACAATTGATAAAGAATTACAAAAAGAAATTGCAAAATAAAAAGAACGTTGGAGGCTAGTTTTAACTAGAATAATTGCGGTTGTTAAATTTCTTTCTAAACGATGTTTAGCATTTGGAGGAAAAATGAGAAGCTTTACCAAGATAACAATGGTAATTTCTTAGGAGCTATTGAAATGATTGAAGAATTTGACTTGATAATCCAAGATCATATTAGACGCATTCAAAACCTTGAAATCCATCATCATTATCTTGGTCATAATATTCAAAATGAGTTTATTTCTCTTTTGGCTCATAATGTTCAACTTTCCATTTTAGAAGTCATTAAAAATGCAAAATATTTTTTTGTCCTTGATTGTACACCGGATGTGAGCCATCAAGAGCAAATGACTCTAATAATACAATGTGTGAATATATCAAACAAAAAAGTAAGAGTTGAAGAGTACTTTTTGGAGTTTCTAAAGGTAGATGACACATCCGGATTAGGACTTTTTGATAAATTACTAGATTCCCTAAAATCTCTTACTCTTGATATTGATAATGGGAGAGGTCAAGGTTATGATAATGGTTCTAATATGAAAGGAAAACATCAAGGTGTTCGAAAACGATTGCTTGATATAAATCCAAAAGCTTTGTATATGCCATGTGCTTGTCATAGTCTTAATCTTGTGGTTAGTGATATGGCTCATTCATGTGTGAAAGCTATTTCTTTCTTTGGAGTTTTGCAACGCATATATACCTTATTTTCTAGTTCTACAAAGAGATGGAAGATTTTGCTTGATAATGTTCCTTGTTTTACCGCGAAATCTTTATCTAATACTCGTTGGGAAAGTCGAATTAATAATGTCAAAGCTATTAGGTTTCAAGCTCCACAAGTAAGATTAGCTTTATTGGAGTTATATGAATCATGTGATGATGCTATGACAAAAAGTGATGCTGAAAGTTTAGTCATGACATTTGATAATTTTGAATTTTTACTTGGTATGGTTATTTGGTATGACATTTTGTTTGCTATTAACTTAGTGAGCAAGAGCTTACAGTCTAAATCTATATGCATTGATGATGCTTTGAAACAATTGGAAGGTGTAGCTTTGTTTTTTGAGAAGTATAGGCTTGAAGGATTTAAATCTAGTTTGAGTATAGCTGAAAATATCGCTCGTGATATGGATGTTGATCCTATATTTCCAAGTAAGCGTCGTGTTTTTAGAAAAAAACAGTTTGATGAAACTGATTTTGGTGACCAAATACAATCAAGTGAGGATGCTTTTAGAGTTAATTATTTTTTAGTGGTGGTAGACATGGCAATAGCTTCGGTTAAAAATAGATTTGATCAAATGAATAATTTTAAAAGTGTCTTTTGGGTTTTTATTTGATTCAATAAAATTAAAAACATTGGATGAAAGTGAACTACGAGAACATTGCACTCATTTTCACAAAACATTTACTCATGGTATTTCTTCGGATGTTGATCTAAATGACTTTTATTCTGAATTGAGACTGTTACAAAATACTTTACCCGATATACGTATGGAAGTTAGTGAAGTTCTTGAATTTCTTGAAAATGTAGGTTGTTATCCGAATGTTTCAATTGCATATAGAATTCTTTTGACTACACCGGTTACTGTAGCTTCGGCGGAGAGAAGTTTTTCAAAGTTAAAAATATTGAAAAATTATTTAAGATCTTCGGTGTCTCAAGAAAGGTTGAATGGTTTAGGTATTTTATGCATTGAAAAAAACATATTAGAGAGTATTGATTTTGAAACTGTTATTCATGATTTTGCATCTAAAGCTCGTAAAAAACGTTTCTCATGATCATTTTATCTTCATGGAATGACTATAAGTTTCTAATTTATTCAGATTCAAGAAGATACTATTTAAAGATTGAAAAAAGAAGAAAATGGAAATGGTGCAAAGCATGGAAAAGAAGAACATAATGAAGAATTATTTTTGTAAAATAATTTTTTTTTTTTTTATTGTATTAGAGGGTCCTATTTTTTATTTTGCCCAGAGGCCTGTAAGATGTTCAAGCAGGCGCTGATAGTGAAGAGGGCATTCCTAAAGAAAATCCACATGCAATTGATCTTAATAACCTAGGTTAAATGGATTTAACAAATGGGTTTGGGCTTTTCGATTATTCTCTGAGCAGCCCACCAAATTTTAATGATGATATGGGTAACTCTTCAAGTCTTCATGACTCATGTATTAACCCGTGCGGCTGTACGGGTTGTTTTACTTATACATAATTATACGTTTTTAGGAAGAGTTATTGATGTTTTCATTTTCCAAAGTTTGTTTTAATAGAAATTATATTATATTGTTATTTGTTTATGTATGTTTTATTTTTAGTAAACTCTATTGGTTTGATGATTTTCTAATTTTACTAAAATCTCTTGTTATTAAAAGAATTGAGTTACCATCAAATATGTAAATTTAGCAAAATCTAGTGTTATTAATACATAAATCTTGATATCTATTTTTTTCCGTCTAATAATTTCACTGATAAAATATAGAAAAATTATACAAAATCAGTAAAGATCGAAATTCTTCCATAAAACTTGGCGGGTGTAAGTAGTTTGAAGTCAAAGATGGATTCATGCTCTAATGAGTTTATCAAGGGAGAAATATAAAACTGAAAATAAAATAGCTCATAAGAAGCTTTATTGTACAAAGAAACTAAAAGAAAAAGATTAATTGAAGAACACAAAGATCAACTGATCCTTATTTTGATTTCATAAAAGGGCAAAGGAGGAGATTGCTTTGAGGCAACTCTCCATAATAGAGACAATGATATTCATTATAATATATATATATATATATATATATTAATCATACTTAAAAAGAAACCCTAAACACATGGGTTAATTGGCATTACATTGGAATTCTCATAAGACAATATTTGGGCTTCGCATGAATGCTCTAATAGCGGGTACATAGAGACAAAAATTTGAAAAAGACAAACAAATAGAATAAATAATCTTAACAAGCAGTCAATAGCTAACAACTAAAGATTTCAAAGCAACAAAACTGAAAATTCTTCACCATAAGTCACTAACAAGTATTTCTATAGAACAGTTTGGCGCCGGAGAATTCTTAATACTAATACACAAGTTTCAAAATATTATGAATATATATTAGATTTGTAGATTGTTATAACCAAACAATTTAAGCTTTTTAAATTTTGCATGTTACTAAAAATGGCACACGTTTTTTTCAAAAAGTAGAAGAGTTTCCTTTATAAAAAGTTAAACAACACATTTGACTTCTAAACTTATGTTATTTTCAAACGGTTACTCATCGAAGAGTAAATGGGTTAACACATTGGGCTTCAATTGCACAAGTTCACAATATAGCCCATGAACAGATAAAAAAATAAAGGATTGGCCAACACTATACACCATTAAGGTTTTGCTGGCGGTTACGATTGGACCTGGACATTCAAGTAATTGGTTGGATTTCTATCAATTTTTTTCGGGTTTTGGATAATTTAGTTAAAGGATTTAAGATTCATATAAGAACCAACTTTTTTTTTGGTTCAGTTACCTCTCAGTTCAGGTTGGTTCGGGTGATATAATTGAAAATTGATATAGAACCAAAAAAATTTTAGATTTGGTTTGGATCGGATATTTTTACCGGAGCTATCCGAACTTCGAAATATTATTTTATACCTAAAAAAGAATTGGTTTAGTTTTACAAAAAATATTATTTTATATCTATCCTTATTCAATTTGGTTCTTCTCAATTCGATTGGGTTCGATTCCGAATAAATTGTCCAGCCTCAAACTAGAATGGCTGTGCTGCTTTGTCTAGCGTTTTCATCTCTTCACCAACACTGTTAGAGCATCACCAATGGTAGAACCCCTCTTGGGGTTCTTACCAATATTTTAATTCTAAATTTTAAGAACCCCATGCTAAGAACCTTTAAAATGGTTCTTAAATAAAAATTTTTAAATCCCTTCTCTCCTCGTGCTAAGAACCCCTCTAATATTTATCATTATTTGTCATTATAAAATTTTAAGAATACCTCCTGTAAGAACCATCATTGAAGATGGTCTTATAAATAAAGTAATAGACTAACAAAAAAAAAAAAAAAGATAAGCTTCAGGAAGACTTAAAAAAATGGATATTCCATAAACAAAACCACGAATATTCGTCATTTAATAACAATAAAGACGAATATATAAATAATTTATATGAGCAATCATGAAGGGAACGTGAACCAATTTGATTATTCTCAGCAGCAGCTGCGATGAAATTCGGCAAGAGCCTAAGCAACCAGATCGAAGAAACCTTACCTGAATGGCGTGACAAATTTCTATCCTACAAGGAACTCAAGAAGAAGCTCAAGCTCATGGAACCACGAAGCGTCGAGAATCGCCCGAACAAACGCTCGAGATCCAATTCCAATTTCGTCGACGCAGATCCAGCGGCAGGTATGACGAAAGAGGAGCTCGATTTCATTCGTCTTCTTGAAGAGGAGCTTGAGAAATTCAATTCCTTCTTCGTTGAGCAAGAGGAAGAGTATATCATTAGATTGAAGGTATCCTTCAAAATCTTCCAATCCAAATTTTATGTGGAACGATACCAAACTTAGGTTTTCTTGTAGAATCGTTGTTTCGAAGGATTAATATATTCATTAGGCTCAATTTTATAGATTTTTTTATAAGTAGATATGTTGTTGGAATTACAATTTTGACGAATGGCTCCGGCCAAATTTTTCGGTGACGGGATCTTGGAGTTGTTGGATTTCTCGTACGAGCAATCGGGATTTTTTCAGTCCTACAGATATGTTAGCATCTAAATCCTCCGAAATGTTAGTCTCTATTTTGTTTTGTTAAATGAGAAAATGAGAGCATAGTTGGTTAAAGATTTAGGTCCATGTTACTGATTCAGATTTCAGCATAGTTGGTTAACTCTTTCTTTTTTGGCAACTGGTATCGTAGGAATTGAAGGATCAAGTGGCAAAGGCGAAGAATTTGAATGAAGAGATGATAAATATAAAGAAAGAGATTGTAGATTTTCATGGAGAAATGGTTCTGTTGATGAATTATAGTGCTCTTAACTATACAGGTAAGTTTTTCTTTCTCATGTCCTCTCCATGGTCTTTGTTTGGTTATTTTCTCGTATGTTCTAATCATTCTTAACTAGAAAGCCGACATTAAGTAAACAGAACGAGCTCACATGTTTAACAGTTAATGGCGTTTAGATGTCGAATCTCTTTCACAAGGTCAATCTCTAGTTTTAATGAACAGCAATGTACAGTTTTAGCATTCCCTAGTAAGGGAAACCAGGTCAATGGGAAATATTTTTATGGGTTTTTGTAAGAAATTAGTAAGAACTTGAATTAGTGTTAACATTACGTCTACGTAAAGAGTCATATTCTCCACGATCTGTGTATATTTGTTAATTAAAAATGTGCCCACATGAAGGAATATGCTCTAATTTATTTAATTGGCCACTCATCGCAGATGCTTTCCTTATACTTTTGCTTAAGAATAACTCGAGGTTTATACCTTTATTCTTTGGTTTACAGGATTGGCAAAGATTCTCAAAAAGTATGACAAAAGAACCGGTGCTCTTATCCGTTTACCATTCATCCAAAAGGTTTTGCAAGAACCGTTCTTCACGACTGACTTGCTCAACACATTTGTGAAAGAGTGCGAGGCTATGCTCGACCGCCTCTTCCCGTCTAACAAAATTCGGAATCTGGAAGAAGAAGGAGAGCCAACAACTTCTGGAACGGTCAAGACAGCAATGGACAATTCCGATCTTCTTAGAGTACCAAAAGAACTGTCTGAGATCGAGTACATGGAGAGCTTGTATATGAAGAGCACTGTGTCGGCGTTAAAGGTATTAAAGGAAATCCGCAGCGGTAGCTCAACAGTTGGCGTCTTCTCATTGCCACCATTACAGGCGAGTGGATTAGAAGATGATTCCTGGAAGAAGAAAGTTGGTGTCCTCGAACAAGTAGCGAAATGAGTTCATCATGACTATTATTATTTTTGAATCTCTTTGTTTTTTCTTTTAATAGTTAATGTACAAGTAATTGTATACGCGTACTGTTGTAAAAGATGAATCAAAACATAGAACTGTGATCATCTTTCCTCATTTAAACTTGGTTGCGTGTACTTTTCCTTTTGCTGCATATCATGAATGAAATATCTTCTCTTTTAACACTGTTGGAATTCAGACCGTGCTTAACCAAAGATGATGATCTGAGGGATGACCCAAGATGGTGAACTCGAGAGGATGATCTAAGTGTGGTGGACCCAAAAGCGTGGTGAACCGAATGGAGCTGAAGTAATAGTCTAAAGTCTAAACTCTAACGGGCTCTTCAGTCTAAGCATTAAGTGAGACTAGCAATAAACACACCTCATCCGCTCTCTTACATGTATGATGGACAAAATCCTTTGGTTCTTACCATTATCTGTCATTTATTATGTTATACTAGAAGAATATTCGTGTACATTCCTGGATTTTATTCATATACTATTTTCTTATAATAGGAGAAATTACTATTTATATAAATTATTATAAATATTTTTTTTGTTATTTTTTTGTGTAATCTTCTCTAAATATATTTACACTGTATGATTATTTGTATACTTATTTATGTAAAAAACGATCTGAGACAGAATTCCAAATTAACCATTAGAATCCATCTTTTTTTGTGCTTAAGACTTTATTATTAACCTTTAAACTAACCCAAAAAAAATCATTGTTTACCACATTTCAGAAAAAAATATGTGTTACGAAAAAATAGAATGAACATTTTTACACAATGAAGGGAGATAGATATCCATGTTTAATTTTAGGGAAGGATTACTAAATTAACCCTAATTTTAGCTTTTAGCATATAAAATTTGTAGGTTAGTTGAGTAAAATATAAGCCAATAACAGCCTTAATAAGCTTTGTTAGATTTTTTTTTATTTTTACAAAAATGTCATTACTCGTTAATTCCAACGCGACAAAAATTGCAATTTATTTACATAATTGTCACCGCCAAATCCAAAATCTGAATAAAACTGCGGAACTAAATTTGCGATAGATTTATATA
Organism: Boechera stricta; assembly: GCA_018361395.1. NCBI lineage: Eukaryota > Viridiplantae > Streptophyta > Magnoliopsida > Brassicales > Brassicaceae > Boechera > Boechera stricta. The sequence goes on from CM031541.1 coordinate 8,292,300, forward strand.
AATGTTATGACATATGAATTTGAATAGCAGACTTTTGCTGCATGGCAGATTTGTTTCAGAGAGGTATTTGGATGACAGATTTATTTGATGAAAAATGTTGTGACACATTAATAATTTTCGTCAGCTTTAGTTTTTGTTGGAGACTTTGTTTCAAATTTTTCACTAACAACACTACAATTTTAAAATTTGTCACATATTTAGTATAAAAATTTGCTGCAAACTTATTTTTTTTCTCGCCGATTTATTGTATACGTTGACTGAAAACATAATTACTAAACTAACCTAAGCAATTTTATTATATGTGATAGCAGATACGTTTTTTCTAGCATTTTGGTTGGGACTGCTTTATTTCTTACTTTATTTTTTTGGTCGACATCTTAAATCAATTAAGATAAATATTACATGTCCAAATGGACTACACAGAAGCATACAAAAATGCTGGATAATGTTTTTGGGTTCACAAGCCCTGAATTAAGACTTTCCCAGAACAGAGTATAGTTGAGCTGGGCCACGAAGGCCGATCCAATAACCAAGTTACAAAACGTGTTCGGCCAGTTTTGTTTATAGTTTTGTAACAGATTTTGTTTATAGTTTTTGATAGCGGATTTAGTATGGCAAGTTTATACTGTTTGGAACTTAAATTAAAGTTAATTTAAGTATTAAAGATTAGAGTTTACAATTTTGGGTTAGAATTTAGTTTTTTTTAAGTCTAAATATTTAATTTTTAGAGATTAGGGTTTTAAATTTTAGAATTTAGACATTAAGGTTTTAGTTTATTTAGTTTAAAAGTATGGACTATATTATTTTCATAATTTTTTTTTTATATTGTATCTTGTTTGTTTTTTCTTTGTATTTAATTTTGTTTGTTCTAATTTTCCATATTTTGTTATACACATGTGAAAAATCAAAATGTGGTTCTACACATTTTTTTTTTTCTTTTTTGTTTTCCTATCTTGCACCTTTTTAACATGTCACCAACTTCAAAACCCAATTAGACATTTTTTCAAGTTAAAATCCTCAAACTTTAAAGGAAGTCTACTAAAGCATGAACCAAATATTAGACGGAAAATTTCAGTGGTTGCAACTCGTAATCATGGTTCGACGAGAAGATTGGATTTGTAATTGAAAGTCAGTTAAATCTAACCGGAAAACTAACAATGTCATAGCCACCGGTTTAGTATGCTAATTTGATTTGGTTTTGGTCAAAAACATGCTTTGTGGTTAATTATTTTATTTTTAAATGACTTTAAAAAGCAAAAGAATTTATACTAATGGGCGTAGTGGTCAAGGATTTAAAGGTTTTCTACAGCAGATATGAGGTTCGATTTCCAGAAAATGCAGTTTTTTGCACATTAATGATGCAAAGCTTATCAGATGTCCAAAGTGATGTGGGTCCGTTTGTCATAGTCTTGTATGTTGCGGAGAGAGCATATCTATCGTGAAGATGTCGTACATGCAGAACTTTCGTTGTGGATCTGATTATTGCAGGGAGAGGTGTACCGTGTAATTATTATTCGTTAGAGCTATTTATCAAAATCCACTAAACATCTGTAAATTCAAATCCATTGTAAACCTAGTCCAATACTTCTTTTATGAGTTATGCGTGCGTATTTAAGTTATACTCACTATCGAATTATGAATATTGAACAGATGTATTAAATATACCAATTGCGTGTAAGTTTGGTTACTTTAGCATGTTGAGGAAAACGCTCCCAGACACGATTACTGAGGAGGCTTTAGCGGCAACGATCTCCGACGCCAGTGAAGCCATGGCTCGCCCCGCGTTGGGAAACATTCGTGCACTTCTCTCTGCCTTTGATCGTGTCCTCTCACGTTTTGTTTTTCTCTTATGTTTTCAAATCTTTAACCAAGGAGAGAGGAAAGAGATGTTGCTGATAGTTTCTACCGGCGGTGGCTTGGCTTGTCTCGAACAGATGTTCTCACCTATCAAGTCCACCGATGCGCCCGTAATCTCCCTTAAGTTAGAACCTTCTCGGTTACAAACCGAAGAACATCTCCCCTTCACCAAGCCTTTCCTCTATCTCTCATATCCCACCACCCACGTCTCACCCCCTTGGGACCTAAGGCGACCCCACACCCCATTAGCCGGTTCGGCTCTCCTGGTCGTCGATGAGCAATCTACCGCTTCTCCTCACACTTCCTCCTTTACTAGATGTGAATCGCGATACAAACGGACTCATTAGTAAACCGAGTACAATCCCAGAAGATGAAGACATCTGCCGCTTGGAGATCTCTTTCGGCGCCGCCACCAGAGAAAACCAGGAAACCCTCCCTCGTCGCCGCCGCCACTCTCCCAGATCATAACCCCTATTAGCCGCCGCCACTCACCTCGTTTATGCTGCAGATTAAAGTCAGAATTGCAACACCTTTATTTTTGGGCCTAACATGTCATTGTTTTGTTCAATATTGGGCTTTGCAACAAAGAAGTAATACATATTGGGCTTGGCTTACCAGAGATTCTAGGCATATTCCAAAATTCATATCTTTTGAGGCTTCTAATCGTAGATTGTATTTCGATCGACTGCTCTTTTTCAGAAAGAATATTTTTTTCGTTATGAGAGAGAATTATACTACCATTGTACCTTTATTTTGGAAATAATCTCATCTTTGAGAGAGCCTTCCAAACTTCCTCCTCAGTACATGACTACATAAGATATCACTTCCGCAAATCCTTTCTCGTTCAAAGAAATTGTTCAAACGCTCACCCTGTATGGCATTCAGAGCTATCAATTGAGTTCACTTGCATGTCTTTGCTAAGGAAGGCTCTTTCAAGTCGGCTCCCATGTGGACTCGCAAACCTCTAGTGCTATTTGCGCTTTTTTATCATTTTAAGTTATGTATTTTGATTATAATTTTAATGTTGAATTTTTGGGATGAGGACTCTTTAAAATGTTCTATTGTTATGATGTAATTATTATTATGAATGAAAGAAGTTGTTGAAAAAAATAAAATAATGTATCAAATAATAGATAAAACTTGTATTTAAGATATATAGAAATATTAAATTGGTTGGATGAGTTTTAGTAAATACAAATTCAGAAGTCTCCTTTTTTTAGAATGGTGACCTTGGTAGACATGTAATCATTAATTTTTTTCATATTCATATGGCTAAGTAAAATTCTCTTTTCTTTAACAATTGCATCTCAGTATTTATTTAATTTCAGATGCAGTATGGGTCAGTTTTAAGGTTTTAGATTGGATGATATAAATAGATTTCATGATTTGTAATTTTATAAGCATTTGAGCTATTCTTGTAACTTAGTTTCATTTTGGATCTTTAGATATCGGAATTTCTAATAATTTAAAAAGAGATCACGGGTTAATCGGTGACTTTCAATAATATCCCTTAGTTTTAACACGATAAGCAAAAATGTTGTACATATTAATGGTAGTTAGTAATATGGAATAACAAATTCACCTTTGTAAAAACTAAATGTTTCAGCCGATGGTCAACCCTTCTGACAAGACAAGCTAAAATGGCATCGACCAAGAGCATGATATAGTCATATAACCCTTCACAATAATGAAAAAATAAAAAATATATTACAAAAATCAATCAAATTTGTATTGAATAATGTGAAACAGACCTGACTTATCAAATATGTGACGAAGCCAAACATCCATGTAAAGAACTCATTGATTAGGTCCAAAGAAATTTGGAGAAAAGAAAGAAAAACAGCCTAACGTGAAAATAAAAGAAATCATAACTTTCTTTATCATTTTATTTTTCCTTATGAAAACAGAATCTAAAATAAGTAATAACTATATAGAGCAGCAACAAAAAATCAAATGGATTTAGACTAAATCCTGATTTTTTATACAACTGATCCACGGTTTGGAGAAATAAAGTAAAGCCACATCTTTTTACACCAAAATCAAGAGGCAAATAAAGAAGACGAAAAGCATTGATTCTAGAGCCGGACAAAATACCCGAATCTGAAAACTCGAATCGAACCTTCAAAACATCCAAACTCGTTATTGAAAATATCTGAATGAGTCTAGAAGGCTAAACCGAAGATCTAAAAACCCAAAAAACCCGAACTGAACTCGAAAAACTAGAACCGAACCCGAAAAATCTGAATAGGATTGGCTAGTTCTGGGTATGATCGGTCCAAAAAATATACAAAATCCGAATCGAATCCGAACCGAATATGTAAAATAGCCGAATGAGACTTCAATTTAAGAACAAAAAACCCAAAACCCGAAAAATCCAAAACCCGAAAAACCCAAACCGAACCCGAATGCCCAAGCCTAATCGATTTCGTGATACCAATCGAAGTATCATTCGTGAAAGAAGATTTTGTAATATTCCACAAACAAAAAATTAGGAGAAAAAAATATAAAGAGCTTTTAACATTTGGAATTGGAAGCGCAAACACAAAAACACAAAGTCTCTGTTTTACCTTTCAACGCCTTCGAGAATCATCCTTTTAACTTCAGTGTCCTCTTACTTTTCCCATCTCTCTCCTCTTCTCTTCCTCTGTTTCTTTGCCATTCTCTCACATTTTCTCGCCTTTGTCAGGTAAAGAGATACGATGGTCACATCCCATATACCTCTCCCCTCTTATCTTTCTAATTTTTCGAAACTTTGCATACGAAGACGATTTTTTGTGGTAGCAACTCGTACTCATCGAGAAGATTAGATTTGTAATTGAAAGTCGGTTAAATCTAACCGAAAAACTAACAATGTCTAGCTACCGGTTTAGCAGGCTAATTTGATTTGGTTTTGGTCAAAAACACGATTTGTTGGTAATTATTTTATTTTTAAATCATTTTCAAAAGCATGAGAATCTATACAAATAGAAACCTCTTGGCGCAATTGGTCGAGAGTTTAAAAGCTTTTATACCAGATATAAGGTTCGATTCCCAGCAAATGCAGTTTCTTGCAGATTAATGATGCAAAACTTATCGGAGCCTCGTGTGTTGCGAAGAAAGCATATCTATCGTGAGGATGTTGTACATGCAGAACCTCCGCTGTAGATCTGATTGTTGCAGGGAGAGATGTACCATGTAATTATTATTCGTGAGAGTTGTTCATCATAATCACATATACATTTGGTAGATGAATACATAATAATAGAATTAGATCAAATATCTCTAATAACAATGTAATACATGTTAAAAAAAAATCATAACAATTACTAACGTTAATATGCATTAGACTTCATCAAAATCCACTAAACATTTGTAAATTCAAATCCATTGAAAACCTAATCCAAAACTTCCTTTATGAATTATGCGTGTATTTAAGTTATACTCACTATCGAATTACGAAAATTAAACAGAATTGGCTCATTCGTGAATTTCCCATCCCCATTTTAAAATATAAACACGATCATATCACTTTGTTTATATATTTTGACATATATAAATGTTTTAACTTTTTGCCTCCTAAGATCAAGTCCAGAGAATAATTCAACTAAGCAATTTAGGACCCCTATTTTTACAAAATAAATATTTTAGAGCAACTTACTTTGTTTAGTATAATAAATTTTTCAAGGCCACCAATTTGTAAATTTAAAAAAATAATTATTAAAAATATTTGAATTTATAAATTGTTATTGGTTTATAATATATAATAATATTTTTTTGGTGAGAGAAAATAATATATTTACAATTAATAATCATTGTTTCTTAATTTGTGTGAAAATTCCTAAATATTAATTTTTTAGGAATAGAGGAAATATATATATTTTTTAAACCCTAATTATTAAAAATTTAGAAAAAAAGAGTAGTAACGATAGGCTCTAAAAGAGAAAAAATGGCGATACTCCATCGTCCTCCTTTGTGTACAGATCTTCTTCTTGTCTCTCGCTAATCTTTCTTCTTTTCAACAGATCCTCGTTTCTCTTTTCCTCCTCTTTCTTTTGATATCTCTTTCACTATTTTCCCCCAATTCTCCTTCGGTCCAGAAACCCTAGGGTTTCACTTTTCTTTTCGCTACAGATCGTCTCTTCTTTCTCCTCCTCTCTAAAATTCTCCTTCACTTCTCCTTATCCTTCACAACTCTTCATAACCTTATTTCTTCAGTGCTTATGGATTTCTCGGAACCCTAGTTCTCTCTCGGATACAGATCTGGACTTTCTATCTTCCTGGCGGTCCTCGACGAGTCTTCAAAGTTCTGGATCTGTATTTTTGGCCCTTCTTGCTTGGTATATCCTATACACGCCGAAGGTAAGATATCATCTTGTGCTGGTGCGGTTCATGCTTTGCGCTGGTCCACACCGCCTGGGTAGTATCGTATGGGATAAACCTTGAGCAACGAAGTTGGAATCTGACTTTAAGGAGAGTTACTTTTGCTTTGGCGACAGTATCCTCCCCTTAAGAGTATAGCGGCATTGGTGGTATATAGATTAGTAGTCACGTATCTCTCTCTTAAGAGATCTTGACTGTTGATATATTGGAGTGGTATGTATCGGTATCAGAAAGACAAGGACGAAGAATTGCTGAGAAAGTTGAAAGAAAGGGAAGTGGTCAAGCCGGAAGACGCTATAGAAATCCCCGACTTCTATAACTCCGAGCTTATCAGCCATCATTCAAACAGCATCATCGTCCGAATTTTAAACCCGAATGCAATCAAGCCTGGTAATCTAGCTTCTGCCTTACCAAATATTTGGGAACTAGAAGATAGAGTAAAGGGCCGTAGTATTGGGAAGAACAGAGTTCAATTCCTCTTCGAGCATAACCAAGATATTCAGAGGGTCCTCAAGTCTGCCCCTTAGTTCGTGAACGGCTGGCTAGTTACAGGAGAACTTTGGAGCCCAAATCCTGTACCGGGTTTTCTAGAAAACATTCCATTTTGGGTCAGACTGAAAGGTATTCCCCTTCACTGTCTAACAAAGGAGGTTGTTGAAAGAATTGGAGACACGATTGGCAGAACAGAGGAGGTTGAATTACATGCGAAGAAATCGGACTCTCTAGAGTACGTACGGGCCCGCATTTGGATTCCGATCCCCAATCCCTTATCCTTCAAAAAGGCAATAAGGTTACACACAGGTGAACTGGTCACCGTGGAGCTAGAGTACGAGAAGCTAGCTAAAATCTGCTACAAGTGCAAGCGGTTGACACACGATCAGAATCATTGTCATCTTCCTTCAATCCAAGACTCATCTTTCAACCAAAGCTCTCAAAAAGTCTCCTTCCAATCTTCTTCTGAAGTCCCTCCTCCAGCAAACAAGAATTTAAAAGGGAAAGGAAAGTTATCAGTGCAACCAGTAAAATCCTCTTCTCATTCTTGCGGAACAAAGAACAAGTCAGGTGAAGATTCAACGAGTGGTATAGCCTCAAAGACTGTCCCTATAGAGAAGTCAACTTTCAACAGACTAGGACCAAGGAAAGGAGTTTCTAAGGATAAACAGAAAGTAACAGAATCACAGCAGAACACCTGTCTGGTGGGACCCTTCGAAGGAAAAGCAAGGCATTAAGCAAACTCCTCTGGCTTTGTCCTCCGGAAAACAAATTCACAAACTCTCAGAAGGTGATACTACTCTCTCTTCAGGCAAAGTTTTCAAAAAACCAGAAGCACACTTCCAATTCTCTGCAACTCAAGAAGACTCGGGTTCTAAGAGAAAGAGAAGAATAAGTGCAGAAAGGAATCAAGCTCGTAAAAAAGCAAAACTGAGAAGTGCGATCGCCATTTCTTCTCAACCCGACACAGAGGAACTGATTTTAATCTCTATTGAAGCTGGTCAAGGTGGTCAGAGGAATCCAGAAGCATCAGCACAACGCATTTCTCCATTTCAAAGATTGACTCCGGTTTCTACTCCCAGTACAAAAGTGGTGGGAAGTCAAAAAGCTTACAAATCAGTATGAAAGCTCTAGCATGGAACTGTCAAGGGCTGGGAAGTGGTACTACTTCAAGGCACTTGAAGGATCTAGTTAGAGAGCTATCTCCGGGTATTCTTTTTCTCTCTGAGACAAAACAGAAAAGACCATTTATGGAAGGAATATGTGAGCATTGGGGTTTTTCCAATCTAAAGACAGTGGAACCAGTAGGTAGAAGTGGTGGTTTGGCTTTAATGTGGGAGGAGGGAATCGAGGTAGACATCTTATCTTCAAGTATCAGATCGATTGATGTGGCAGTCGTATGGAAGGGGAACAATATCTTCATCTCAGGTATCTATGGGAACCCAGTCAGTAGAAACAGAGGTTTATTCTGGGAAAGGTTGCAGAGATTGGGGCAGACCAGAAATGGACCTTGGCTCCTACTAGGTGATTTTAATGAGATTGTAAACAGTAGTGAGASGAGAGGAGGACACCCCAAAGCAGATAGATCATTTCAACCYTTCTGCAATATGCTTTCTGGCTGTGGTTTATTTGAACCTCCCTGTCATGGGAACCAGCTTTCTTGGCACGGTACCAGACATGGGAGACAAATACACTGTAAGTTGGACAGAGTATTGATCAATATAGATTGTTTTATTCTCTTCCCAGCTGCTGAAGTCTACTATCTCCCAAGAGTTGGGTTAGACCACAGCCCAATCATGGCCTGTCTCAATGGAATCGATCTTAAAAAATGTGGAGGTTTCAGATTTGACAGACGCCTAAGCGCCAAGCAAGGATTCTCAGAAGCTGTTGATACAGGATGGAAACAAGATGATRGCTTCATAGATGAAACCACTCTGGACATAGTCAGCAAAATCCAAAACTGTCGTCAACAGATGGCTGCCTGRAAAAGAAAGAATAAACCAAACTCTATGATCATTATAAAGAAGMTCAAAGAACGACTGGATTGGCTCTCTCATCAAGATTCAATTGATATCAATGAATTCAGAGATTTAAAGAAAGCTCTCTATGATGCCTATCAAGAGGAGGAGATCTTTTGGAAGCAGCTAAGCAGAGTTGTCTGGTTACAGGAAGGGGATAAAAATACAAGATACTTTCATGAGTCTGTGAAACAAAGGCGTTCCTGCAACAGGATCCACTTGCTTATCAGTGAGTCCACGGGRCAAGAATTCTACTCAGAGAAAGACAAAGGAGCAGAGGCAGTGAGACATTTTACCAATTTGTTCACCTCAGAGTTACAAGATACTTGTATAATGRATTCTTTCATGATACAAGATATTTCTCCCAGAGTCACAGAGGCACAKAATCTTCAACTCTTGAAGGAGATTACTATAGAAGAAGTCAAGGAGGCTACCTTTGCTATGGGATCTGATAAGTGCCCAGGACCGGATGGATTATCAGGTGCTTTCTATCAAAACCACTGGTCTACTGTAGGTATGGATGTCTTTCAAGTGGTAAAGGATTTCTGGAGTACAGGGCAGCTAGACAGTAGGATAAACTCTACAAATATCTGTCTAATCCCAAAGAAGAACAAATCCAAGAAAATCTCAGAGTACAGACCCATAAGTCTCTGCAATTACTTGTACAAGATTATCTCCAAGGTTTTATCYTCAAGACTCAAGAGGCTCCTGCCTGAGCTCATATCCGAGAACCAGGCTGCATTTGTGGAGGGTAGACTGATAACGGATAATATCCTGCTAGCTCACGAGGTCACTCATGCATTAAGAACAAGAGACTYAGTTGCAAGGGGTTGTGTTTCCATCAAGACARATATGGKAAAAGCATTTGACAGGGTCGAGTGGCCTTTCATGGAAGCTTTACTTTCTAAAATGGGTTTCAATCAGGCATGGATTTCTCGGGTAATGGCTTGCATCACATCTCCTTCCTTTAGTATTCTTGTTAATGGAGTTCAGTATGGAAGTATTGGTCCCTCAAGGGGTCTCAGGCAAGGGGATCCTCTATCCCCTTTCCTATTCATCCTGGTAACAGAAGTATTGAGCATTAGTCTTMAAAAAGCTGAAGAAAGAAACCAACTTCAAGGAATAAAGGTCGCTGAATCTTCTCCAGCCATATCTCATCTCCTATTTGCAGACGATTGCCTCTTCTTTTGCAAGACAGATGAACAAGAAATTCTTCGGATAAAGTCTATTTTAGAAGAGTACTCAAGAATTTCAGGTTAGAGAGTGAGTTTTGACAAATCAAGTTTGTTTTTTGGTAACAAAGTTCTTCCACAAACAAAGATCCTCATCAAGAATTGGCCAGGGATAACAAAAGAAGGTGGGAATGGATTCTACTTGGGGTTGCCTGAAGTTTTTATAGGATCAAAGACAAAGACTCTTAACTTTCTGGAAGACAGAGTAGAGAAAAGATTGGACAGTTGGAAGACTAAATATCTATCCCAGGGAGGGAAAGAGACCCTGATAAAGGTGGTTGCATTAGCTTTTCCCACATATACAATGTCGTGCTTTAAACTCCCAAAGAAGATCTGCTCAAAGATTTCAAGTAAGCTCTCTCACTTTTGGTGGAAAGACACAAAGACAGGGAAAGGGATTCACTGGAAAACATGGGATAAATTGGGGAAACATAAAAAAGATGGTGGATTGGGTTTTAGAGATATTGAAGGTTTCAACTTGTCTATCCTTGGTAAGAAGCTATGGAGATTGTCGACAAATGAAAGTTCTCTCTTAGCCCGAGTGCTCAAGGGTAAATACTATCCCCTTTGCTCACCTCTGGAAGCATCTCTAGGTACAAGGCCATCTTATGGATGGCGAAGTATTCACAGCTCACAGGATTTAATGAAGTAGGGCATGAGAAAAGATTTGGGGAATGGATCATCTTTGCATCTTTTACAGGATCCTTGGCTACCCACAGACCCCCCAAGGCCCCCAAACCCAAGACCTGCTTTTGATCCTCTCAGCTACAACTTTCAATACTTTAAAGACCCCTACTCAGATCAATGGAATCTCTCAAGGATCTTGGAAGGTTTTTCAAAAGAGGAGGCAGAGCTTATGTTAAAAATCAAACCAGGGGGAATTACTTCTTCAGCAAATTACTCTTGGATTCACAATAAGTCAGGAGCTTATATAGTTAAATCTGGCTATTGGATTTGGAGAACCAGGCTCAAAGATAAGCAGGAGAATGAGCAGGTCCTTAACCCGAATATACAACCTTTGCTGGAAGAAATATGGAAGATCAAAGCTCCACCAAAGATCAAACATTTCCTCTGGCGTTGCATATCTAATTGTCTGGCTGTAGGTATCAACATGAAGAGGAAAAGGTTAACAAAGAATGAAGATTGTTCCAGATGCTTTGAGAAAGCCGAAACAGTTAATCACCTTCTGTTTCAATGCCCCTTTGCAAGGGTTGTATGGGCACTTTCACCATTGAGACATCTTTTCTCCCCTTTGCCAAACCCCTCTATTCTGGAAAACTTGGGATGTCTTTTGTTACCACAGTATCTGAAGAAGGGAGTTCGGGAGGAGAAAGACAGATTCAAAAACTGGCCATGGATAGTTTGGTTCATTTGGAAAAGAAGAAATGATTATACCTTCTCGGGGATGGACTGCCCTCCTGATGAGGTCCTCACCCAAGCTCGGGAGGCTGTAGAGGACTGGCTTTCTGCTACTTCTAACCTGGTAAGATCTCCTTCTCCTCCTCTATCGGCTAGTAGAGATAGGAAGTGGAAACCTCCGGATAGAAATCATCTAAAATGTAATATCGATGGCTCTTGGTTGAATGGTTCAAATAAGAGTGGTATTGCATGGATTCTTAGAGACCACTGGGGACAAATTAAGCATTTTGGTGCTAAATGTTTTCCAGGCTTATTATCCCCTCTTCAAACGGAAGCAACAGCATTAGTCTGGGCAGTTTCCTGTTTGTCAACTCAAGGATACAAGGAGGTTCATTTTGAGTCTGATTGTCAGGATTTAATCAAAGCCATTTTGCATCCCAGGGAGTGGCCTTGTCTTCAGTTCTTTACATCAGAGATCGACAGCTTTAAGAGTGAAGAGTGCAAGTTTTCTTTTGGCTTTAGTAACCGGGAATGTAATGGGTGTGTGGACGCAATGGCTAAGCACATTGCCCGATTTATTTTGCTATTTTGGATGTAACCCCGCCTTCGTGGGTACAACACTTTGTGGATTTGGATATCCCGTTTGATAATGAATAATAGAATAGTTTTTGAGTGTAAAAAAAAAAAAAGAGGAAATATATTTTTAACAAAATATCTCAAGATACATTTTCTTACAGAAATACTAAAAGAAAGACCAGAAAATATATAACTTTTTTCTTCAGACAATTATTTTCATTGAATCGGGCTCCGAGTCTCGAGTCTCGAGTCTCGAGTCTCGACCCATATGGAATAACTAGACATTGTGTCATGTGCAACACTCAACACATTGTCGATAATACATCGAAATAAAAAGCCTCCTCGTTCAATATTTTTTTATTTACCTCTCATCGTTATCTTCGTTTAGAAATACTAAGAAGCAATGTTTACTGTTTTATATAATGCCCTAATTTAAAATTTTCAATTGCAATTGTGTGTCCCCCTCTTCTCTATTCCTTCAAGGCACCTAAAACTACATTGCGTGACTGCTTCTGAAACCATCCATACTTTGTGCTTTCTCCGATCAAAACTATGGCTTATTTAGCTTCAATTTCTTCATCCTTATCCATAATCAAGAATCCCCAACTCTCAAGATTCCAATTTGCTTTTTCCTCACCAAACCCACTTGTTCTTCGACCTAGGATTCAGATTCTGAGTATGCCCATGAATAAGACACCTTCTTTAGTGGTGGTTGCGGCTACGACGGCGGCTGAGAAGCAGAAGAAGAGGTATCCTGGAGAATCAAAGGGTTTTGTGGAGGAGATGAGGTTTGTGGCGATGAAGCTTCATACGAAAGAGCAAGCTAAGGAAGGTGAGAAAGAGACTAAATCTATTGAGGAACGTCCTGTGGCTAAATGGGAGCCTACGGTTGAAGGTTACTTGAGGTTTCTTGTGGACAGTAAATTGGTTTATGATACGCTTGAACAGATTATTGAAGATTCCAATTTCCCAACTTGTGAGTTTTTTTTTCTCCTTTTCTTCTTGATATGGGTTGATTGGTCATCGTTGGAACTGATTTTAGATGTAAGAGTTGAAGTGATTTGAAGAATAGTTCTATATGTTTGGAGTGTTAGTATGTACCCATTTGATAAAAATGATACATTTACCCCATTTCTTGTGTTGTTTTCGATTTGATTCGTTAAGATGTAGTTTTTTTTACTATTGGATTGAGTTGATTATAGTGATGGTTTGTATGAATTGAAATACTAATCTATTGATGGGTCGATGGTGATTTTAAGAACCGATTTTAGATGGAAAAGTTGAAGTGATTTGGAGTGTTTTAGATCTTAGTATCTACCCATTTGATAAAGATGATTCCTTTGCCTCATTTCTTTTTTTGTTTTGAAAAAGTTGAAAACTTTTTGGAGAATGCTTCTAAATGTTTGGAGGGTTTAGATCTTAGGATCTATCCATTTGTTAAAGATGATTTCTTTGCCCCATTTCTTATCTTGTTTTGGATTTGATTCGTTTATAATTTTTGGCAATTTAGTTTTTGTACTCTTGAATTTAGTTGGTTATACTGATGTTTTGTATGAATGATGTATATTTTGAGATCTATTGAATGGTGGATTTAAGGTTGAATACGTGCACAGCACAACTTGTGAATCAACTGAATGTTTTGGATTTCCAATCTTAGTGTTGTCTTGTCATCGCAAACCTTACGTAGTATGAGACCTGTTGTGAACTATCTTTACGCAAAAGCTGGGCTTTTTTTTCTTGCGTAACCTTCTCAGGATCTAATTCTGCATACTGTGTTTTCTGTAGATTCTGAATTCAAGAACACGGGACTGGAAAGGGCGGATAAATTGGCCACAGATTTGGAGTGGTTCAAGGAACAAGGTTATGAGATTCCAGAACCAACTGCTCCTGGTAAAACATATTCTCAGTATTTAAAGGATTTAGCAGAGAAGGATCCTCAAGCATTCATTTGTCACTTCTACAACATCTACTTCGCCCATAGCGCGGGTGGACGAATGATTGGCAGAAAGGTAAAAAATTTGTGCACTAAAATCGCTTGGAAAATTAGCTAAGACTTCTTCTGAAGCTTACAAAATTTTGCAGGTAGCAGAGAGAATACTTGACAATAAAGAACTCGAGTTCTACAAATGGGATGGCGAACTCTCTCAATTGTTGCAGAATGTAAGGGAAAAACTGAACAAAGTTGCCGAGGAGTGGACGAGAGAAGAAAAGAACCATTGTTTGGAAGAGACGGAGAAATCGTTCAAGTATTCTGGTGAGATACTTCGTCTCATATTGTCCTGATTTGGCTCGCAGTCTCTCTAGATCTCTCAATACGGCTTGTGGCAACTAAAATTCTGCACATTGTTTATATTCCTGTATTATATTGTATTATCTTCTGCTTATGTTAAACTCTTCTTTGCTTCAAAGCTACTACTAAGTTCAAGTTTCAAATTAATAACCTTTCTGCCATTTATGGCTTAAATATAAGTTCAATGATACGTGTACTTCTGATTTAGCCAGAACACGGACTCTTCTGTATCAAATTGTGAGTGTTAGTGTACATCTTATTCTATTGGATGGTTGGTTGCTAAACTAAAGCAACCACTAATGCTAACGGTATGCTTTATCTTTTATGGTTGGTCTATTAATGGTGATGATTCACATTACCTATATGGGAAGTGCTATTTATGGGAATCTCAGTAGTTATATGTAGATTTTTCCACTAATATAGTGGCCTAGAAGAGTCAATGGAGCATCAACAACAGATGTTTACTAGTTAGAGCTGATCATCGTTATGCATCACAGAAATGTACCAAGAAACTTGAGTAGATATTACACAGGGAGAAACAAACATGACAGACCAAATTTAGCAACTTATAAACTAAATGTTTCTCTTTGCAAAAATACCTATAGCTCATCTTCCTTATATTCCTCAACCTCGTATGGCATCTTATTACAACTTTTCGACAAGTCCAATATCTTTCATTCCTTGGTGCAATGTGCATCTGTGCCATGCTGGGTACACTTGCTATATCCAACGCTTTTTAGAAAACCGCGTATCTCTTTGGAACTACTATTGCTTGCCTTGAGCAATCTCTCATCTTCTTCATAGATTAAATAAGGAGCTTCTGCTGGTTTCCTTGAGAGTAGCTTCTTTGCACCCTTTAAGACGTGGTATTCCCAACCTTGAACATCGATCTTGAGAAGAAGAACAGGTTGAGAAGGTGTGATGAGTTTGTCAAGAGGTATGGATTTCACTTGGACTGCTATTTCTTTGTTTGACTTGAAAGCAAGTCTTGCTCCCACTTCCGAGACCGCACTGTTGTCAAGCCGTCCAACCAACTGTTAAAACAACAATGGAATCAACATATAGCAAGATCCAATAAACAAGATGAGTGGGTACAGTAAAACCAAGTCTTGTTGGTTGTTTGTTAACATTCAGTTTCACCTATAGCAGATAAGGCCTATGCATAAAAGGTACATCTTTGTATAGTTCTTTGACTTTTATCTAATAGGAAAATCATTCCACATATTGCTCCCTCTCGATTGCAACATTTCATCTTCTTCTTCATTGATTTTTCACCTCTGTCGATTCCAAGGTAGTCACTCAATAGCAGCAATAAGAAGCAAGACAATCCACAATTGTATACTAATCTATAAACAGAAACAAGAAAGGCAGAAACAATGCTATGTTCTCACTTCACTAATCTCAAATTATAGAAATGTGATACCTTATGGAAGGTAATGTCCCCAGTTCTGTCAGAAGCAGCAGCTTCAAACACTGTAACCAAAGCAGCAACTCTATTGAACCAAATCCCATCACAGATCCTCTGTAAATTCTCAAATACAGGCTCAAAGGCAAGAACTTTAAACCCCATAGCCGCAGCAGCAAAGCTAGCCATACCAACATTAGCTCCCACATCAACTACAAACCCATTTTTACCACTAGCTCTCATACTCTCCAAAACCTCCTGAATCGTGGCTGAGATGTCTGGTTTCCTAAAGGGCTTACCTTTAAGCAGCCTGACAATGTTCTTGTGTGGTTTCTCCGGGAGATTACCCAGATCAGCGAGGGAATAGACAAAAGGGTACTTGAGATTCTCGACGACATTTGCGATTATGGGTTTTGATTGGGGACATTTGAAGCAATCAAAAGGAGGTATTGGGAATGTGGTGTCGATTGAGAGATTGGGATTGGAGTATTGGAGAGTGGAGCCAGAGAAGAAGAAGAAGAGAGAAGAGAGGAAGATAAGAGAGAGGACAAGAAGTGAGATTAGTGTCTTTGGTGAAAAAAGCTTCTGGTTCTTGTCCCTTTTCCAGGCGTTCGCCATGGAAATGGATCGAGATGTGTTGTTCCGACTCTGAGTTTCGATCTGAGTTAAAATGAGTAGCTTACTAATTTCAGATCTGAGGAAACAAGAAGGAGAGATCTTTGAGTGGGAAAGCTGGATTCGTATCGGCCCGTTAAAGAAACACAAGGAGAAGCTCCGAGGTTTGCAATTTCAGTTAAGACAAGAAGCTTTACAAGGACCAATACAGACACAATGACACTTGTGTCTCAAATGAGATGTTTAATCACATATGATCTCATAGAGGAATTTTATTTTTGAAATAACCCTGTTATAAAAAAATATTTTTGTTTTATTTTATTTTATATAATTTTTGAAATCACATATGATCTCATAGAGCAATTTTGTTGGTGACCAATATATTCTAACATTAATTTTCGTTGGTGAAAAAAAAAAAAACGCTCTCAAGGAATAAAAAAAGAAACGCTTTCTATAGTGAAACGGAAAGCGAACTAGGTTTCTCAGAATGGACAGCCACTGGCCACCGTCGGGTGATTCCGGCACCGGTAGAGGAGGTGTCAGTGGTTTTAAAGGTTCGCAGGTGGATGAGGATATTCAACGGTGGGTATTTCTCTGGTCGGAATATCGGAGCCAGACATTGATGATATCGGGTCTGATAGCGGTTACCATGGTGAATCAGGCCATCGATCTTCTATAATCTAGTTATTTGCGGAGGAGACTATTTCAACTGGTACGAATTGGGTTTTGGGGTTTGTGTTTAAGGTATGTTCTTGTCATCTCTCTGATGAGATCTGCGATGGCTTTCTCGACACCATATATCAAAAGAGATAGGCGGATTGAGGAGCAGTGGGGCTGGATCTATCGGCGTTTACATATTCAGGTTGTGCTGGTCTATCGTTGCTGGGTTATATTGGCATGGTATGAGATTTTTTCCTTCAGAAAGTCGGGAGTCATAAAAAAGTTTGGAGATTTGGATCTCAGGAATTTTGGTGAATCTGTTCTCATAAATTTCGGGTTTACAAAATTGGGTTTCTCTGGATTCAGTTGGTCGATTAATCTATGCATGAGGTTTCCTTTTCAAGATAGAAGGATTGAGAGCAGATAAAGGAAATATCGGAGACTGAGTGACAGGAGAGCAGACCCCTGTTATAGAAAGAAGGCTGTTATACAATCCGGGGATTCAAACTCGAATCTGGATCATTCCTTGGATGGTCTCGTATTTATTTCAAATCAGCAGATAAGGGAATACGGCTCTGAATATTTCCAAATCAAGGAATTTCAATCTCTGGTGATTGCTGGAGTATCAATTAACGGTGATACGTCTGAGGGCTATAAGAATGGGACTCTATCTCACACTCTTCATCATCTCATTCATACGCTTATTCCTGAATTGAGCACTGAAATACCATTCAATTTTCTTTTAAGTTTTGGATCATCGGTCTCTATTCTTTTGCAATTTTCGGTTGAGTTGGGTTCTTTGTGGTGGGTTTCTGGAATTTCTGGTTCGAAAATGTCTCAGAGCGCTATTCTTATGGAGGATATGAGGGGTAAGATTAGGGCTGAGGTCTCCACAAAGCTAAAGATTAAGGTACCTCTTTTTGATAACTCAGCTTTGGTTCAAGGGTATTCAAAAACTTTGATTGGGAGATGCATGAACCATCTCGTCAAGACATGAAAAACTTGCTGTTCATGCTTCCTAGAATCTGGAAACTTGAGGAAAGGGTGGTGGGGGCAGACTTGGGAATGGGGAGATTCCAGTTTGACTTTGATAAGGAAGTGGATATTGTAGAGGTGTTAAAGATGGAGCCTTTTCACTTCGATTACTGGATCTTATCCCTTGTTAGGTGGGAACCGATGATTTCTAGGAATTATCCTTCTGAAATCACCTTTTGGATTAGGGTGATGGGAATTCCACTTCATTTTTGGGCTGAACAGACCTTCAGATGTATTGGAGATGCTTTATGCAGGGTATTACAGGTGGATTTAGAGAATGGTAGAGTGCAGGTGGCTTTAGATGGTTTTAAGCCTCTGGTTTTTGATACAGATGTTGAGATTCATAATGGAGTGGAACTAGGTATCTCATTGTGGTATGAAAAGCTTTATGGGTACTGTCGGAATTGCTTTAGTTTGTGTCATGAACAGGCTGATTGTCCTCTGGGTAAAGATTATGTAGGTGTCAAGGGAGTTGCGTCTCAGGAACAAAAAATGAGGAGTCTCGTTTCATGAGTTATAAGGGAGCAGTCAATCAAGGCGTCAAACTAGATCATAATGGAGGACAGACCAAGGAAGAGGAAGGGCTATAGCCAAGGTCAGAGTAAAAGAGAGGATACTCGGGATGGAAGGAAAGGGAGTGGTATGGGTATGAGTAGGAGCATTCCTCAAAAGAAGTCTGGAGATAACGAGAAAGGGAAAGGTATTATATCAGACTCAGGGGAGAATGACAACAATCAATCGAATCTTTTACCATTGACAGGATTACCACACTTGTTAACTAAGGATATGGGAGCTGGTTTCTCCGAATTCGAGAGGAAAATGCTAGAAGCTTACCTTGGCACAGGCTCAGGGGAAAATTCGGTAATGGATCAGGCTAATACGGTTGAAGATATGCAAGAGTTGCCAACATTCCCAGAACAGGTTGAGATACCTTCTGAGACATTATGAGCGGTTCAACTGGATTTTGATAATCTGGTTTTTGACGCAACTGAGGCAGAGGGTGAGGAGGGCGACCTGTCTATTGATGTTGTATAGGGTTGTTTGGAGGAGGAGGAGAATCATGAGGAAGTTACTGTTGTAGATGGAGTCCATGGTCAGCCAACTTTGGAACAGAGGGTCAGAACTACAAATCTTGCAAGGAAAAAGTTATTCAAAAATAATAATGTCTTGGCAGGTGTCTCTTCGAAGAAAAGGAAAGTCCAAGCTGTGATTTCACCAAGGAAGAAGGTTAATTCAAGGAATAAGGTAAAGATAGGGGAAGGTTTGTATGTGGGACAGGGGGCTACAAAAGGAAAGGGTGACTCCAAATCCCCAGGGAAGGCAGCGGAAGCAGAATGAGGTCGAGAGAGAGATGATTTCATTTGGGCCACAAGCGGTGAATTAAGTCCTTATTGATAAGAATGTGTGCTCGGGTCAAGTTTTCGTCTTTTATGTCTGTTTCAAGATTTTGGAATAAAAAAGTGAGGATGTATGATCTCACGTTATTATTTGGTATTTTTAATGATAAAGGTTTGTTATGGGCTAAGATCCAAATTGACGGTCTTTTTTCTACTTGTATGAAATCTGGTACATAGTTTGTGCAGGATTCAAAATTAACAGGTGTACAACTTTTAACATCACCTGGGGTAACTTACGACGACACATGGCTATGGTTTTTGCCCAAGAGGATAGTCGTAAGTCACTGGTTCGACTAAAGGTGGTTTTCCTGGTAGTGGGAAAAACTATAATGAGTGTTTTGTATTTCTGGTTTAGGCTGAGGTATATTAAAAAAGAATGATTAAAAAAGGTATTTATGGCCTATAATTGGATATCAGTGTTGGGTTTTCAACGTTTTGTCGGTTCACAATCGGAAACAATGATACGAGATAGTGGCTTTCTCGATCACTCGCAAATTAATTTATATTATTTTAGATATTCCAGTCGGGTTAGATGGATATCTAAACGGAAATCTCAAGTTTCGTACCTTTTAACAATATGATTTCAAATTGCGGTCTTCTCGAGTTCCCGCACCCCGAGGACAGTATGTCTTGGCGGGGACGAAGGCCATCGGAGATAATTAGATGCAGACTAGATAGGGCTTTGGCAAATGAAGATTGGCATGATTGTTTCTCTCATTCATACCAAGAATATTTATGAATGGTGGGTTCTGATCACAGACCTGTAATGGCTAGTATATTGGATAAGAAACAAAGGAGTAAACAATTTAGGTTTGATAAACGTTGGATAGGCAAAAGACTTATGGAAGCAATAACCATGGGGTGGGGTATCCCAACGGTTTCGCCAGGACAAAATTTTGTAGACAGATTATCCAATTGCCATAGGGAGATATCTATATGGCGGAAACATAATGTTGAGAGTGGATCAGAAAAAATAAGGAAACTG
Source organism: Boechera stricta (assembly GCA_018361395.1). Taxonomy (NCBI): domain Eukaryota; kingdom Viridiplantae; phylum Streptophyta; class Magnoliopsida; order Brassicales; family Brassicaceae; genus Boechera; species Boechera stricta. Next base: position 8,312,580 of record CM031541.1, read on the forward strand.
CAAAGAGCTTTGGCGGAAATACAAAAAAACGATAATAGTACACATAGTGAATTGAGGAAAATATCGCAATCACTTAAGGAAGCCTATATAGAGGAGGAACTTTTTTGGCAACAAAAAAGTAGAAATCAATGGTAGGTAGAAGGAGATAGAAATACAAAATTCTTTCATGCCCAAATGAAACAACGGAGAGCACGGAATAAGATTAGCGGTTTATTAAATAGCTCAGACGAATGAGTCACAACAGATCAACAAGTTGAAGAGGAAGCAGTGAATAATTTTTAGGATATCTTTACATCATCGAGTCCATCGGGGTCTGAGGAAGTTTTAAATGAGGTTCAATCGTTGGTAACAGATAATATGAATATGGTTTTAATGGCCAGAGCCTCAGAAGAAGAGGTTCGCCGGGCTTTATTTATGATGAATCCAGGAAAGGCACCAGGTCCAGATGGGATGACAGCTCTGTTTTACCAAAAATCATGGTCTATTATAAAGAGCGAATTGGTGGATTTGGTAAATAATTTCCTTCGAGAAGGACATTTTGATAAAAGATTAAATATGACATACATTTGTCTTATCTAAAAAAAGGAAAGACCTAGTCATATGGTTGAGTTTCGTCCGATAAGTTTATGCAATGTGGGTACAAAATTATTTCTAAAGTATTATGCCAACGGTTAAAACATATCTTACCCAGGCTGATCTCAGAGACACAATCGGCATTTGTGTCGGGACGAATGATTACCGATAACATTCTGATTGCGCAATAAATGTTTCATGGGCTCCGAACAAATAAATCTTGTAAGAGCAAATATATGGCAATCAAGAAAGATATGAGTAAGGCATATGATCGGTTAGAATGGTCTTTCATTGAAAATATTCTCAGGAAAATGGGTTTTGCAGAACAGTGGATTTCTTGGATGATGTGGTGCATTCGATCGGTTCAATATAAAGTGTTAATTAATGGATGTCCTCAAGGAAGAATAATCCCATAGAGAGGCTTACGACAAACGGATCCTCTATCACCTTATTTTTTCACATTATGCACCGAGGCACTAGTGGCAAATATTCGAAAGGTGGATAGAGAGAAGTCTCTTACGGGTTTAAAAGTCTCAAGAGATAGTTCTCCTATCTCTCACTTGTTGTTTGCGGATGATAGTTTATTTTTCTGTAAAGCTACCTCTGAAGAATACATGATGATATTAGGAATACTACAGAGATATGAAAATGCTTCTGGCCAATCGATTAATTTTTTGAAGTCTTCGTTACAATTTGGTCATTGGGTTTCAGAGGATACCCGAAATGAATTGAAAGGAATATAGCGAATTACACAATTAGGAGGGATGGGTTCCTATTTAGGTATTCCTGAAAATTTGGGAGGCAGTAAAAGTCAAATTTTTGCCTTTGTAAGTGAAAGGCTTCAGGACAGGGTTAACAATTCGACATCAAAATTCCTCTCAAAAGGGGGTAAAGAAGTTTTAATTAAATTAGTGGCTTCAACACTTCCTACATACGTTATGTCTTGTTTTCGTCTATCCAAATCTTTGGTTGGAAAATTAACAAGCTTTATTTCTCATTTCTGGTGAAGTTCCAATGGAACACAACATGGGATGCATTGGATGACATGGAAAAATTATGTGGCCCAAAAACTGCTGGGGGCTAGGATTTAGGCTCATCGAGGATTTTAATACAATTTTACTAGCTAAACAATTATGGCGATTGATGGATGCAAAGGAATCACTGTTGGCTAGGGTTCTTAATGATAGATATTACCGTTCCGGAGATCCCATGAAGAATATCAGGTATTAGTCCCCATCCTATGGATGGAGAAGCATAATCTCAGCTCGCTCTTTGGTAGAAAAAGAGCTAAATAAACGGGTAGGATCAGGACATTCTATTTCAGTTTGGAATGATCCATGGATTCCTTCCCAATGCCCGAGAGCAGCAACATGTAAGGGAATTAATTATTATCCCTCTTTCAAAGTTAACCACTTGGTTGACCATTCAACCTCGATCTCTACTTCACGGACACAAATGAAATCATAGAAGACATATGCGACCTTTACATGGAGAGACGACTTAAAAGAGCAGTCATTACTCTCCCTAAGCGGGAAGATTCCGGACTTTACAAGGTATGTTGCTCTATATTAGGTCGTGAATTTGGTGATGCTCTATGTGATTCCGGTGTCACCATAAATGTGATGATGTCAACCCACACACCCAATAAGAAAATTACGGTAAAATTATCTTATTCTTACCCCTCTTTACATTTTTTATTACAACGAAGACGTTGGAATTTAAGTGTGGGGGGAGTCTTGCGATTTATGGAGGTAATTCTTTTTCCTTGACATCTTTTGATGGAAGTTTTACCATAAATTATTCGTATTTTGAGAGATTGTTATACTCTTTTCCTTGTTCATAAGTTCAATAACATGTGAAAAGGATTTTAATGAGGTAGCAATAGAATTTGTTAATTGTGTTATTTGTGTTAACAGTAGAGCTTGACCAAAGGTGATGTTTACCGGGAGTGATTTGACAAGTCGTTTGAATTGGCTAAACTTTTCCTTGCTTACTTGTCTATAGAACCGAGTCGTGTCATCTGCCTTCATTGGTTGATGTGGTCAGCCTAGCTGGGAGTTCCTTGCGAAACAAATTCCTCGGAAACGTTGTTCTATGTCTTGAATCGTCTCATCAGTGCCCTTGAATAATTTTCCTAAGGGATATTGTTTCCATGCGTCTTTGAAGGTAATGTGCGCCGGGATGGAGTTGACTAGTACTTGGAATCTCCTTCTGTTTATAAGGTTTATGAACCGTTTCTTCGAATGGCTCATTGGTGCATCAACGTCATTGCTGGTCTCAAGCACAACATCGACCCTGGCCGGTCGATGTTGAGTGTCCGAGTGTCCTCGTGTTCTTCTGGTAGACCATCAACCAGCCTTGGTCGATGGTGTTGTCCGACTGAGGTGTGCATTGAGTTGGCATCGACGGAGTGGAGTCAATGTGGTTGTCCGACGAGCCTCCCTTCCATCTTAGCATCGACCCTGGTTGGTCGATGGTGTTGGTCGACGCTCTGCGTGTTGGCTCGGCTGGGACCACTTTTTTTCTCCGTCGTGTTACTTCTTACTGTGATGACGTTGATATACTCTTTAGGGTTCATTTTAGGCTTCCCGGGGAGCATTCCATGGGGTCTTTGAGCCGAAGATATGATTTGAGCGGTTTGTGTCTCTAACACGTTTATGCGCGAAGCAAGTCCGTCGAACTTGCTGTTCAGCTCGTTGCACCTTCTGTGGATGTTCTTGAAACCTTCAGAGATCTCCACTTAAGCCTTGGCTTGCCCTTCAATGATTCTTTGAAGCATTCCTTCGTACTTCTCCTCCTTTTGTTAAAATTTTTGTCCGCCTTGGCCTTGAGTTTGTTGTTGAGAGTAGAACGGTTGTCAAAACTGAGACGTTTGTCGAAAGCCTCCTTGCTTGAATGGCTGGGCAGGTGCTCTCATGGGTGGGTATGTCTGATCTTGTGGGTTCTCCACATTATTGCTCCGGTATGAGAGATTTGGGTGATTCCGAAATGAGTTGAAACCACCATTTTGTCAATAACCACCAACGAAGTTGACCTCACATTGGTTTCCTTCACCGTCATCTTCCTTAGCATACCCTCTTGCAGCATCCAACTCGTCGACAAAGTGCACTTGTCATTTCGAAACTTTCAGTATTTGTCAAGCTTATCGCTTAACGCTTTGATGTCCGAACGCGTTCTTTCCTCTCCTTCAGCTACATTTCGGTCTCTACGATCATAATCTCCACCAAAATTTGCGTCATTATAAGCCAGATTCTCCACCAATCTCATTCCGTGTTCAGCATCTTCTCCCAAAAAATTATCATTGCTCCCTGTGTCGAGGAGCATACGATATTTTGGCAGGACACCTCGGTAAAGAGTGCTTAGTAGCGACTCCTCACTAAAACCATGGTGTGGGCATTGCATGGTATAACTCTTGAATCTTTCCCATGTTTCTCCAAAAATTTCTGATCCTTTTTGCACAAAACTCGATATCTCGTTTCTCAAAGAAGCTGTCCGGGAACTTGAAATTTTTTTTGCGAGGAACATCTTCTTGCATTGCTCCCATGTAAGAATCGACCCAGCTGGTAGACTCTTCTCCCACTGCTTTGCTTTATCACCCAAGGAAAATGGGAATAATCACAATTTCAGAGCGTCCTCTGAAACTCCGTTAATCTTCATGGTCCCGCATAGCTTGTTGAATTGATCTAATTGATCAAGTGGGTTCTCCATAGGCAGCCCATGGAACATGTCGCCTTGCACCATGTTGATCAAGCTTGACTTGATCTCAAAATTGTTATTCTCCTCCGATGGGGGAAGAATACCCGATCTCTGAGCCGCGGAGGTAGGCTCATCAATCGTACCGTTTGTCGGAACGGCTTGGTGTGGGTAGCCAGCCGCCCGACGTGGCACACCATCAGCTTGAGCGACGTTGTTGTTGACAACTTCAACGCCCTCAACGTGTTCAGCAGGTAGCTCGTTTATTTGCTGCTCCATCCTTTCTCTTCTTTTTCTTTCTTTTCTAGCTCTTCTCTCAACTTCTCTGATGTCACAAATGGAATCGGCAGGATTGTTTTTGTCGCTTCTTCTCGTGTTCATACACCTGAAATTCGAAAAAGAAATGAGCAAATTAATAAATTGTAACTGCTTAGTCTCAGATTCACATCAAACTCTATGGCTACTGCATATTCTCCCCGACAACGGCGCAAAAAACTTGACAGCAACATAAGGTTTGTTACGCCTTCTCTCTCAGGTTTCACTCGAGCGCTACTAAAGAGTAGTCTCGAGAGTTTAACCCATAAGATCGCAAGTACACAATCATGCAATTGTAGTAATACGAGATCGATCCACCGAGAGAATAGAATAACTACACAGAGAATGCAAATGCAAATCTAATCTAGGCGGAATAATAAAATATGGGGTTGTGTCCTAAGCTATATGAGGCGGTAAAATAAACAACATAATTTAAATAGCATAAATTAAAATTGCATAAAAATAAAATACTGAAATTAAATTGCATAAATTAAATTACTAAAAATAAAGTGTATAAAGTAAATTAAAGTGCGGAAAAGTAAATTGCAGAAATTTAAATTGCGGAAATTAAATTGCGAAAATTAAAGTGCATAAATTAAAAGTGCATAATTATATATTGCGGAAATGTAAATTGCTGAAAAGTAAATGGCATAAATTAAATTGTGAAAATATAAATTGCAGAAAGATAAATTGCAGAAAGTAAATTGCAGAAATTAAATTGCAGAAATATAAATAGCATAAATAAATAAACATAAATAAAATAACATAAATAAAATTCTAAATTAATTATTTTACAGTTAACTGGGTGATAGTCGATTTATTAGAAATTTCAGATTATAGGATTCATGCTTAACCTTTTAAATTTGTGTTGTCAATTTAGGGATTTTCTGTTATAGACCAGTCCACTCTCGTGGTAAGCTAGTCACTGTGTCCGACCCACTCTCATGGCGACTTTCACGCATTGCGCACAATCCGATCATCAATTACTCTTATGAGTGATAGATACATCAGTTGGCATTGTCACACATCCAACCGATTAACCAAGTGTTTAGCTTGAGTTAGAAGTCTGTCTAAGATAAAGAGTGAATAACTGATCTATTTCTACAATACAATCCCACTCTCGTGACGATGTATTCCTGAGATCATTATCTAACTTTGGCCACAGCTAGATAAGAATTAAGGTGCTCCATCAAACAACAAGCTCGATGCTAACTAATACTCCCTAATATTCAAGTCTGAAGTTTTAACCCACTCTAGTGGTACTAACGGTTTCTATTCGTATAACCTCATCTACTGATTTGGTTATAACCTTAAGCACATCCCATAGGACATGACTTAGCATTAAGAGTGCATATTAGAGTTGTTAGATCGGTCAAGAGCAATCAGACATATTGAATCCTAAATCTTTAATCCCATCATCGACCACCACCCTAGTGGTCTAAAAGATATATTCTCTTGTCTTTCCAAGGGTAACATCAAAAACAAGGATTAGGTTCATAAAACAGTAAATAAGAAACTAAAGAACAGAAATATAAATCAAAACATAAACTAAAGCATAAGAGAGGAGTAAATCTAAAAGAAGAACTCTTTATTGAAAATGAGACAAAATGTGGCTAGAGAGTCTAAAACTTCTGTCTAATGAGAATACATGAATTTATATATAGTTTAGGTGGCTTGGGGGAGTCTAGGGCGCCCTTAGAAGGCTCTGGAATGTTCTAACTGTAGATCCTAAGCTTCCATATCTTGCAAGTTCGCATTAACCAAAGGTTTTTTTTCTGACCAGTGACTCAGCATCGACAGGCCCTGGTCGATGCTCGTGGTTGATGGGCTTCTCCTGGTCGGGCGTCGACCAGCCACGGTCGATACTTGCGTCGATTTTCTTCATCTTGGCGTCTAGTTCAGGTCCGAGACAGAGCATCGACCTGCCCTGGTCGATGCTGTCTGTCGATGGCATTCCCAGAGAAGGGCATCGACCACCCCTGATCGATGCTAGGGCCACTGCTTCCTTTGTGAGGCTCTTGAGATGTTTCTACATGATGTTCTTGGCCCCATCAAGTAGCTCCAAGGTCTCTATAGCTTCTTAAGGTCCCAAAATGCTATGAAAGTGCACGATTTCCTCCAAGTACCTATAAACACATAAACAAATGCAAATGCACTAAAACTATCCTAAATGCAAGTTAGAAACATATAAAACTAAACTAAATGTATACAAGAAACCATGTAAAATACGATGCTATCAAGTATGAGTATCCTTGGTTGCCTCCACATTGTCACCATTGTTGTCGATGGAACCATCTTAAAGAATCGTGTAGACGACCTTCATTGAGACCAAAGGCTGATCAGGCTGATTCCGTTTTAGAAAATGAAGAAGTTGTTCAAACTATTTATACAATTTCAGATAAAGTTCAACAAAAGAATAACGAGATTACGGAGGTCGCAAATTCAAGTCAGCAGCTTAGTCCCACGGGAAAATCTGCAAAAGCTATAAATGATAGTAATGGTGATAATATGGTTGTTGTGAATGGATCTCCGTGGCGTTTGATTCGTCGTGGCGAGTCTATGCTCTCATCGCCAGTTCAGAATAGCATGAAGGTTTTGTCACCAGTTCAGAATAGTGAGGTGCACAAGCTATAAATGATAGTAATGGTGATAATATGGTCGTTGTGAATGGATCTTTGTGGTGTTTGATTCGTCGTGGCGAGTCTAAGGTCTCATCGCCAGTTCAGAATAGCATGAAGGTTTTGTCATCAGTTCAGAATAGTGAGGTTACGGTATCGTCGCCAGCTCAGAATAGTGAAATGGTTATGGTATCGTTGCCAGTTCAGAATAGCAAAAAGGCTATAGTAATATGTTCTTCTCTTCTTAAATGGGGCCTGAGGAAATAATGAAAGTTGGATCTCACCATCAAAAGTCGGGCAGAAATTCTCACCAACAAAAACACTAGATGAAGTCGTTGTTGTCCCATCTCGGTTTGACGTTCTGTCAATTGAAGATGTAATAATTAATTCAGGTAATTCAGATGTCAGTGATGACGACTACAATCTGGATCAAACTTCAGTTGAATGTGGGCCTGAGTCTTAGGGAAATAGGCCAACCACTCAACATTCAACAAGAACACATATTTCAGCTCAATACAAAGCTCCTCTGAGTGTAGCTAATAAACGTCAAACCAAAAAGAAAGCTTAATGGTTGGATTTTTCTGGAATGTGAGGGGGCTGAACAAGCAGAGAAAACATAATATTATTCGTCTTTGGCTTTTACATAGTAAAATTTAGTTTGGTTGTATCTTAGAAACGAGAGTTAAGGAGTCTCATATGTCTTCAATTCTTTCTACAATTTGCCCCGATTGGTCTTCTATTACAAACTTTGAACATCATCGTCTTGGTCGGACTAGTTTGGTTTGGAGTAAGAATGTGAGAATTTCACCGTTTTACAAAAGTAGTCAACTAAGAACTTGTTCGGTATTGATTAATGGTGTAGATCATGAGTTCTTCTGCACTTTTGTCTACGCCTCAAATTTTGTTGAAGATAAAAAAGAACTTTGGGAGGATTTGCGAAACCATCACTCTTTGCCAATGTTTCAAAATAAGCCATGGCTGATTTGTGGAGATTTCAATGAGATTTTGGAGGTCCAGGATCATTCAATCTTTCACAGTGGGATCATTCCGGGAATGAGAGATTTTCAGGATCAGGTCCGATTTTGTTCGCACCAGGACTTGGGAGTACAAGGTCCACATTTTACTTAGTCAAATAAAAGAAGAGAAGGTTTGATTTGTAAGAAGCTAGATCGATTTTTGATTAATGATGCATGGACATCAATTTTCATGGATTCATATTCAGTTTTTGAATCGCGAGGTTGTTTAGATCACCTTAAAGGTCGATTTGGTTTAACTTCGAATTCTCAGCAAGTTCGTAAGTCTTTGAAGTTTTCGAATATCCTAACTACTTTACCACAGTTTAGAGAACGAGTTGGAGATTTTTGGTCTTCAACAATGCCACTTTTTATCTTACCTCTTCTATGTTTTGGTTTTCTGATAAGACTCATATTTGCATGTTTTTATGCACTATAATAAGTTAGTTTTAATCTTTATAACTAACAATTAGTGTAGTTCTAGTGTGTTTGCATGTGTTTATATATTTCTAGGTACTTGGAACTAAAACCTGATGTTTAGAGTGTTTCTGGAGCCTGCTAGAACCTATGGGAGAGTTGGCACCACCACTTGGATCATGCACATTCAGAGAAGGATTTCAGGAAACCGAAGAGCACCATAATCGATCCCAGAATCGACCTATAGGGGTCGATATTGAGTCCGAAAAATTTCCTGAAAAAACTCGCGAAGCTTGCATCGACTAGTCAGAGAAGAGGAGCCAGAATCGACCCAAGAATTGACCAATCAAGGTCGATTCTGACGTCCGAGAAAGCTGACACGATTCGGGCAACTGATCATCTCGAGTTTTAAGCTTCCAAAAACAAGATAAGGACGAAATAGAATATTTTAAGAATCCCTAAGACTATATAATCATTTGTAATCTCACTAGAAAAGACAACTTAGAATAGAGAACTTTTGTAGCCACCACTTCTAAAAACACTAATAAAGAGTTCTTTCTTTTTTATTTCTTTTCTTCTGTTTTAGAGTAGATCTTTTAGACCACTAGGGTGGTGGTCGATGATGGGATCTATGTTTAGGGTTTAATATATGTTTGATTGTTCTTAATCGATCTAGCTATCTTTCTATGCACCTTAATGCTAAGTATTCTCTTATGGGAGATGCTTAAGTGTATAACCAAATCACTACAAGAAAACAGAGTCTTTTCCGACGGGAATTCCGACGGATTTTCGGCGGTAATTGGACGAAAGTAAAATCCGTCGGAAATTCTTCGGAAAACATGATCCATCGGAAATCCGTCAGAAATTTCTAACAGATTTCCGAAGCCAGAAATCCGTTGGAAACTGATCGACGAATTTGCGACAGATGTTCGACATATGATATAGCCGTTTGACGTTGCCGACAGATTTCCGATGACGTCAATCCGTCAGACACATTCGGACGGTTTTAGGATGGACTACCGATGGATTGTAGACATTTGAAATAATATATACGTTACATGGCCCTTTGAATATAGCCGTTACAACCGTCGAAAATCCTTCGGAAATCCGTCGGACAACGTGTACATTTTCCTTATAAAAACGTATCCACCTTCTCATTTACAATCACAAAAAATCATCTAATCTACAATTCCTTTCAAAAATGTCTTCTTCAGATTCTTATAATTATTTTCGATCATGGATGGAGAAGCCTCATCAAATTCAGGACACGGGCCTAGTTACGGAAAAATTCAGAGAAGGTCTGCAAGAATTCATGGCATTTGCAGCTAAGCAGAAGAAAGCAAAAAAAACCGGTAAAATCTACTGTCCTTGTACGAATTATCGGAATCGTAGATTAATCGTGATAGATGAAGTATGGTCACACCTTTATTGTCATGGGTTTGTGCCGGGTTACAAGATTTGGTATAATAATGGAGAAAATGATACAATGATTGATAATTATGCTAGTACTAGTGAAAAGTATATTGGGGATAGCGCTAGCTTAGTAGAACATGCAATGGAAGTAGAAAGTACTGTAGGTCATGTTCAGATGGTGAACGATGCATTCCGTGCAAGTATACCATTGGTTGTTGAGTATGGAGATAGAGGGGAAGAACCTAACGCACAAGCTCGAAAATTCTTTGATATGTTAGACGCTGCTAAAAATCCTTTATATGATGGGTGTAGAGGTGGACATTCCCCTTTATCAGCTGCAACTAGGATGATGGGTATAAAGACGGATTTCAATTTGAGTGAGGAGTGCGTGGATGCAATCGCTGATTTTGTGAAAGACATTTTGCCAGAAGATAATCTTACACCGGCATCATACTATGAGATACAAAAACTTGTTGCTGGCTAGGATTACCGTATCAGATGATAGATGTATGCATCGACAACTGTATGATATATTGGAGAGAGGACGCAGACCGTTCGACATGTCATTTTTGTCGCAAACCTCGGTATCAGAAAACAGGTGGAAGAGTGTTAGTGCCATATAAATGGATGTGATATTTGCCGTTAACAGATAGATTAAAGAGATCATATTAGTCAAAGCGCACTGCGGGAGCAATGAGATGGCATGCAGAGCATACAAGAGATGAAGAAATTGCTCATCCCTCAAACGTAAGAGCATGAAAACATTTTCAATCAATGTATCCTAGTTTTGTGTATGAGGTGGGGAACGTATACCTTGGATTATGTACTGATGGTTTCAACCCTTTTGGGAAGCACGGTAGACAATATTCATTGTGGCCAGTAATTGTAACACCTTACAATTTGCCGCCATCTTTGTGCATAAGATGGGAGTTCTTGTTTCTTAGCATTCTCGTTCCTGGACCAGAGCATCCGAAGAGAGCACTCGATGTATTTTTGCAGCCATCCGAAGAGAGCACCCGTACTGTCAAGATAACACAGATGCGTTCCAACCGAAGCACGGACGCAAAACGTCTTGGTTTGATAGTCATAGGCGATTCCTACCAAGAGATCATCCTTATCGTCGGAGCACCACATTGTTTAGGAAGAACGGGATAGTAATTGATGGTCCACCTCCTGAATTAGATGGACAGTATTTGTTGGATCAGTTCAGAGATTTTGGTGCAGATAGTACCGTTGATTGTGGTGGTAACGGGCATCATCCTGTTGATGGTTATGGCAACGTACATAATTGGCATAAGAGGAGTATTTTCTGGGATTTGCCTTATTGGAAGGACCATCTTTTGAGGTATAATCTGGATGTCATGCACATTGAGAAGATTTTTTTCGACAACATTATGAACACCATTCTCAATGTCCAAGGAAAGACGAAGGACAATCTGAAGTCTAGATTGGACTTGCCAGACATTTGTTCTCGTAGAGCACTACATGTAACAGGGAACGGAAAGCCTCTGGTCCCAGCTTTTCGTTTGGATGAACCTTCAAAGGCCGCGTTTTTTGACTGGATTGCCGAAAGTGTTAAATTCCTGGACGGATACGCATCTCACCTTCGGAACTGCGTTGATCATGGAGAAGAAAAGTTTACTGGGATGAAGAGTCATGATTGCCATGTGGTGATGCATCGCCTGCTTCCATTTTCTTTTGCATATTTTCTACCACGTAATGTCCACGAAGCAATTGCAGGTATACAATCATTAAATTAATTTTTAATGACTTTACACAATACTATAGTAATAATTTATTTATTCATTTGTTATGCATATTATGCAGGGATTGGTGCCTTTTTTCGAGATATATCTTCGCGGTCTCTTACATCAGACAGTATTTGCAACCTTGCGAATAATATACCCGTAATCCTTTGTAATTTGGAGAAGATATTTTCGCCTTCCTTTTTTGATGTTATGAAACATCTAACAATTCATCTTCCTCGAGAAGCAGAGATTGGGGGCCCTGTTCAATACCGTTGGATGTATCCTTTTGAACGGTATATGTTTCATCTAAAGAAGAAGGTAAAAAATTTGAGCAAAGTGGAGGTATCTATTGTCGCACAGAGCATCAATGAAGAAACTTCACATTTTGCGGAGTTCTACTTTCCATCATAAGTCAAAACGAAGAGCACAGCTCGACGATGACGGAGGCGCATCTACCTTTTATCCGGTCGATGTTCCTCATATATTCTTAGAGATTGGACGACTTAGTGGAAAAGGGAAGAAGCGGAGACTTTCAGCACAGGAGCGGGATCATTTACACATGTATATTCTTACAAACTGCGACTATTATCAAGAATATGAGAGGTATTATATGAATCCATTTATTTTACTTATCGGGTCTTTGATTATATATATGTTAACGTGATGATCGCTTCAATCTCAAAGGATGTATATGGCATATCAACGCTTTGCATTCCGAACAAAATGCAGGACGAGCTAATGGAGCTCAAACAGGAAGAGTTCGGACGTTGGTTAAGAGATTATGTAGGTGTTTTAATTGCCTTTTTTTTTTAACTATCATATATAATGAATGATTTATTTTACGAAGTTTAGATTTTATTCGTGTTACTTACGTAGAAGGCTGGACAAAGATTTTCCACGTGGTTAAGAAATCGTATGCTTTTTCCACAAGAAACATACAAATACATGTGATGATAAAGACACCGGGTACGCTTAAGATTCTTCTGACGAGGAGGCGACAACTTCAGATTACGGTGTATCTACTCAGTCCGGTGATTTTTTATACTATGGTGTCGTACGTGAGATTTTTGATGTTCAATACCCGGGAATGCTCGGTTTGAGATGCGTTGCATTTTTATGCGATTGATACGACCCATTAGTAGGAAGCGGTGTGCGATGATATGTCTATATTTTACATGGTTCTATCATGCATTTATCACCCTTTTAACTTCGTTTAATAGCATGTTCTTAGCATTTGTGTCTAGTTTTGCATACTTAGAGCATTTTGCATTAGGTTTGCATACATTCTGCATTTTAGAGTCTTTTCAGATGCACTTAAGGAGTATTGAAGCTGTTGAGGCCGAATGGAGAGAAGGAAAATGAGAAATCCAAGGTCGCCACCACACAGCTCGAGTCAACCACTCGAACCGGAGCCAAAGGAGCTGTCTTGGAACCAGCTCGACCGCGCCACTCGAGCCATCCACTCGAGTCCATGCTAAAGGCACCTTCTTGGAACTAGCTCGAGCCCCACACTCGAGCCCCTACTCGAGTCCGCACTCAAAGGAGCAGTCTTGATTCCAAATCAACCTACTCGAGCCACCTTGTCGAGCTGACCTTAAAATGCAGTTTGATCCCACGACCAAACCACTGAGTGCCTGCTCGAGCCGGAAATAATAATGCCGTCTCAAGTTTTTTATGACCACCACTACACTCGATCCAGCTTCGCTCGAGCCCGCTTCCTAATTTGCTATTTTGCTTTTTGTGATTTAGGTTTTTAACTAAGAGTATAAATACTCAGATAAGAGACGAGGGGACTCTCGCTTTTAGGCTCTTATCATCTGCTCATCTCGTTTCGCTCGATTATGTAACTGAATCTACCGAGTATTTGCTGGAATCTTTCTATCCCTTCCATTCTCTTCCTTATCTTTATGATTATGCAAGTTATTTTCATTTGGTTTTGAGTTTGATGTTCATCATGATCTGTGAGTAGTTTCTAGGATCTTAAGGATGGGTTATTAGGTTTGCAATCTTAGTCTTCTAAGGCTTAGGTTATATTAGACTAAATCCCTTCTCGGATTATGATCTTAATGCAGTTTCTCTCCGATCAATGAATCTAGATCATGTTTTTCCACACCCTGCAGGGTGCTTCATGAAATGCCCGAACCAACTAATTCCAGAGATTTACATACCTAGCCTAAGAGATTGATGTCAGGTGTTTATGCTTAAATAGATTTGATTGCATCCTTCGTTAATATCGCACTCATTTGATTGATACCTTTCGCACTACAATGGCATGATAAGGCATCGAGGCATTCGATGATAAGATAAACATAAAAAATTTGCTATTTCAAATTGGGCCGGCTGGGTGTGTTTGTTACATTTAGATTTCAAATCGTTTTAGATCAAGTTCTTTAAGTCTACCTCACACTCACCTTCTGCTTCCTTCTTGTTTCAGATTTTCGTACTCGACACGCCTTGTTCCTCGACTGACCAAGCCACTGAGTGCCCTGCACCGAAGTCGACCATCAAGACGCGACTCTGCATTCTCGACTAAGTCACTCGAAAGTGCCTAGACCGAAGTCGACCATCACGACGACCTTGGCATTCCGCCGCATGCAAACGAGATCCAAAGGAAACCAGAACGCCCCGCCTTCCGGCTGACTACATTAATGATCAAAATCAGGTGGGAATGGACGACAACAACCCACAGGTTCTGCGAGGAAGCACCTCCTCGTGAGGAGGCCACGGTTGATCGGAGCAGGCGATGCTCCCAACACTCATACTGAGCGCAAGGGATTGTCCCTCCTACCATCCCGAACAACAACTTTCAGATGAGTTCTGATCGCTATGGTATGAGCAACAAGTTCCATGGCCTGCCTATTGAGGATCCTCGATCACCTAGATGAGTTTGATGGCCTCCGCAGCCTCACTAAGATCAATGGAGCCACTGAAGATGGCTTCAAACTACGACTTTTCCCTTTCTCTTGACAAAGACACCGGGAGAAGAATCTACCCCATGGCTCTATCACTCATGGGATGACCGCAAGAAAGCGTTTCGCAAGTTTTCTCCAACGCCGCACGGCTCGACTGCAATGAGATATCCGGTTTTACTCCAAAGTGGGGAAACACTGCTAAGCCTCGAAAGATTCAAAGGTTACACTAATCGCTGTCCTCACCACGGTTTCAACAACGCAGTCTCTACTCAAGACACTTTACGCAGGGTTCAACCAAAGATAAGGATGGTTCGATACAGCAAGCAATGGCAATTTCCTCAACAAGGATGTCATGTAGGCTGGGAATTAGTGGAGAACCTTGCTCAATCGAGATGGGAACTACTCAAGACATGATAAGTAGCGCTAGCAGTTGTTGATTCGAAGAAAGGCATAGATAGGACATCAAAACTTTGAATGCCAAACTGATCAACTCCTTCTCATGAAGAAGACGCTCATTTTGCGAAGATGAGATTTTCCAGATTCACAGGGGATATTAGATGGAAGAGGTTAGCACATTCAGAATCAAGGTGGCTACAACAAAGGCTTCAACTACAAGAACAACCTGAACTGCTCTTGAGCACCAACGCTGCTAACCCGCATGATCGTCTACCCGCCTCAGAACAACCGCCTCCATCCAAGCCTTTCACCGCTTACAACCAAAATCAAGGTTTTGTTCCTAAGCCACACTACCAGAGCAACCATCAAGAACAGGAGTAATGGGTCCACCACCGAAGTTTTTAACATCCCCAAGCTCAACCTTCTACACCTATGGATCCTACCAGTATCCATGCCGCAAAGCTTCTACAAGGTCGCAGTGCATTGACGTAGCAGAGAATTATGAAGTCAAATCAGATGGACTACTTACGTGATCTCAACAGAAGTTTGAGACATTGAACTCCAAATTCAAGTACTGGAGAACCAGACTGCATCAAGTTCTTCCACAAAGCCTCTTGGCCAGCTTCCAGAAAGGCAGTGTAACCCTCAAAGATTTAGACACATCAATGCCATCACTTAGAGTGACTCGGAGTTACCCGAGAGGAAAGATCAGCTTAAAGTCATGAGGACAGTGAGATTGAAGACGGGGAGGATTTGAGCTGCAACGAAGACCAAGAAACTCGCCCGAGGTCGACTTAGAACTCGAAGACTCCCACTCGAGCAGACCCACTCGAGCTAGCACCCCACCTGCTGAAAACCCGGCTGCTCAAGAGGAAAGCACCCTTTATTCCCCTCCTTACAAGCCCAAACTGCCTTTCCTGTAGAAGATTCAAAAAGGATCTAATGGAGAAAGTAAAGCATTTGACAAACACATCGTGGAAGCAGATTAGTCGCCACTCATCGATGCCTTTTCAATGTTACTTGATATCAAAAATTCTTGAAGGACGCAGAAATTAGAAAGCCAAGGCGATTCGTATGGTGGTTTTGTCAAGAGGCAAAGGCCATCATTCAAGAGGATTAGGCAGATGCAAGTGATCCTGGTTCATTCACTCTACCATGCTCTCTAGTCTAATGGTCTTCAAGAAATCCCTGCGATCTCGGAGCATCTATCGCCTCTACGCCACTCTCGCTGCCAAGAGTGTTAGGATTCAGCAACTACAAGCCTGCAACTTTGGTGCATTGCATCCGCAAAACTCCTCATGGCATGTTGGAAGATCTACCTCCTCGATGGTTGGAAACGCGTTGAGGTACCTACAGTTTCATAGTTGAGATGGATGAAGAACAGAGATCCTCTGATTCTAGAACACCTTTCTTAGCTATTGGGGCAGTTATTGATGTTCGAAAGGAAATCGATCTCGACCTTGGGGCTGACTTCAAAATGACGTTCGACATCAAAGCCCAATGAAAGCCGGAAATAGAAGGGCAGATCTTCTATGTTGAGGAAATGGATCAACTTGCTGATGAACTTCTGAGGAACTTAATGAGGAAGATCACCTTCAGACCGCTTTGACAAGAGTGGGAAAGATGTGCTTACAGCTTTGGGGTATGTGATGATTTTGGACTCGCATAAGGTTTTGGAAAGGTCAGAGGTCTTTGAAGATCGGGAATTGCGAGGTTTTTGCGGTAGAACTGGCGAAACCACCCAGCTCGAGTCACTGCTTTCGAGCCGACTACCTGCTCGGCCGACCAGCTTCGAGTGCACTAGTCGAGGCAGACCTCAGCGCCGGACTTCGACCCAGCCACTCGAGCGTGCTCGAGCGGACTCCTGCATCGGCGGTCAGAACTCAGAGCACCTAAGGTAGACCTCAAACCACTTCCTGCTGGGCTAAGGTAAGCCTTTCTTGGACCTAATTACATACCCAATCATAGTAAATGATATGCTGAATGATGATGAGTTGCTTCTATTGATTGAGGAAGTTTAGAAAAGTTGGGTATTCTACGGATGATATTAAAGGAATTTCACTGCTTGTGTACTCATAAATTCATCTGGAAAATGAATCATATGCTAGCATTGAACCTCAGGAGGAGAGACCAATTTGAAGGAAGTGGTTAAAAGGAAATTCTTAAGTTGTTAAAAGCTGAATCATCTATACATATCGATAGTACTTGRGTTTCTCCTGTGCATTGTGTTCCAAAGAAAGGAGGTATAACTGTTGTTAGGAATGATAAGGATGAACTGATACCCACTAGAACTATCACTGGTCATAGGATGTGTATTGATTACAGGAAATTGAATGCTGCATCTAGAAAAGATCATTYCCCATTACCATTCATTGATCGAAATGTTAGAAGGCTTGCAAATCATCCACATTACTGTTTTTAGATGGGTATAGTGGTTTCTTTCAAATTCTATTCATCCTAATGATCAGAAAAACTACTTTCACTTGTCCATATGGAACTTTTGCTATAGGAGAATGCTTTTGGTCTTTGTAATGCACCTGCTACTTTTCAGAGATGCATGACTTCTATATTCTCGGATTTAATAGAGGAGACTGTGGAGGTATTCATGGATGATTTTTCCGTGTATGGCTTTTCTTTCTCCTCTTGCCTTTTGAACCTTTGCAGGGTGCTTACTAGGTGTGAGGAGACAAATCTGGTTCTRAACTGGRAGAAATGCCACTTTATGGTCAGAGAAGGGATAGAAGTGGACAGAGCCAAGGTTGACGTGATGATGCAGTTGCAACCGCCTAAGAACGTCAGGGATATCAGAAGTTTCTTGGGTCATGCTGGTTTCTACAGGCGGTTCATCAAGGATTTCTCAAATATAGCCAGACCACTCACTAGGCTGYTATGCAAGGAACAAGAGTTCATCTTTGATTCGAGTGTTTGAGGGCATTCCAGCAGATTAAGGAAGCTTTGGTCTCAGCTCCAATAGTCAGCACTGGGACTATCCGTTCGAAATCATGTGTGATGCATCAGATTTTGCTGTGGGAGCTGTTTTGGGACAAAAGATTGACAAGCTGCATGTGATCTATTATGGCGAACACTTGATGAAACTCAGGGAGATATGCAACAGAGAATTGCTGGCTGTTGTCTTTGCTTTTGAGTTCGAAGCTACCTAGTGGGTTCCAGGTGATAGTACAGATCATGCAGACGGGCATATCTATGCGAAGAAGGAGACTAAGCCAAGACTGCTCAGATGGATACTTMTGCTACAGGAGTTTGACATGGAGATCGATTGATAAGAAGGGTATAGAGAATGGAGTAGCTGATCATTTATCAAGGATGAGAATAGATGATCCATTGCCATAGATGATTCCATGCAGGAACAACTCATTGCTTTGTTGTCTTGGCAATAGAAGGAACTGGTATGCAGATTTTGCCAATTACCTTGTAGCGAAATCCCAGGAGTCTTGATGCTTACAGGAAAAAGAAGTTTCTGAGAGATGTGAACCACTACTTCTGGGATGAGCCTTACTTGTACAAGAGAGGTTCAGATGGTCTTTACAGAAGATGCATAGCTGAGGGAGAAGTAAATGGGGTTTTGGAGCACTGCCATGGTTCGGTTTATGGGGGTCACTTTGCTACTTTCAAGACTGTACAGAAAGTTCTCCAAGCAGGATTGTGGTGGCCTTCAATGTTCAAGGATGCTCAAGCTTTCATCACTAGGTGTGATCCTTGCCAGAGAATGGGTAACATCAGCAGGAGGGACGAAATGCCTCAGAACCCAATTCTAGAAGTCGAGGTATTTGATGTATGGGGCATTGATTTCATGGGGCCTTTCAACCCACCATCTCATGGGAACAGTTACATCTTGGTGGCTGTTGATTATGTCTCCAAGTGGGTTGAAGCTATAGCCTGTCCTACCAATGATGCAAGGGTGGTTCTGAAGATGTTCAAGAGCATTATCTTCCCCAGATTTGGAGTACCAAGAGTAGTGATCAGTGATGGGGGATCCCATTTCATCAACAAGCTCTTTGAAAATCTTACGAAGAAGCATGGGTTAAGCCTGGTAGCCACGCCATACCATCCTCAAACCGTGGGGGTGGAAGTGTCTAACAAGCATATCAAAGCCATCTTGGCAAGAGTAGTAGGAGTCTCAAGAGAGACTGGTCCTCTAAGCTTGATGAGACTCTTTGGGCATATAGCGTTGACACCATTGGAAGAACACCATTCAGCTGCTTATGGCAAGGCTTGCCATCTGCACGTGGAGATTGAATACAAGGCATTATGGGAAACTCTTGAATCTGGATATCAAGACTGCCGGAGAAGAGAGCATTGGATCTACATGAACTGGAAGAGGTCAGGTTGGATGCCTACGARAGTTYCAAGGTTTACAAGGAGAGGACAAAAGCSTTYCATGACAGAAGGATTCTTCCTAAGGAATTCAAAGCTGGTGATCAAGTGCTCCTTTTCAACTCGAGACTCAAGATATTTCTGGAAAGCTGAAGTCAGGAGGACCATTCAGAAAGAAGTCTCACCTTATGGAGTAGTTACTGATCGGGAAGACTCGAGTTCTTGTGTGGGGCAGGATCGAGCCATCTTGCTGATTACATCATCCCGAGAGAACTTCCATCCTACAGATGAACCTCCCTGCTTAGTAAAATAGGAAGTCAAGCTTAGTGACTATAAACAAGCTCACTTGGGAGGAAGTCCCATGTCTATCCCTGTATATAATGATCTAATTTTCTTGATAAACCGTCGTTTAGTTTGCTAATTTTTGTTTTGTGGTTTGTTTGTGTGTTTCGGAGAGGCGGTATGTCGGCTACCGGCCCTTACGCCATGTGAGTCGAGCGAGGCATCAAAATTCAAAATCAAATGAGTCGACTCGACGATCCCACTCGAGTCAATGGCTCGAGTCAGTGCCAAATTCAAATTCGAATTTGGAGACAAATTCATGGTCCACTCGAGTCACATGCTCGAACCAACTTTTAGTATTTCAATTCAAATTGAATGGGCTGCTCCTCCCTTGTCATCTAACTCCATCCTTCGCCTCTATAAGGAGACCAAGCCTTTCGAGTTCATCACACCACTCTTCTTGCTCTCAAAGAAATTTCTGAAAATGATCAGCCAAATCGCTCCACCATGCCTGAAGATCTACAAAGGAGAGTCGGTGATCACCCATCTGCTGAGGCCGTGGCTGACACTTTCAGAAGCTAAGAGGACCGGTTTCTACGCCAATAGAACGATGGAGATTGATGAAGTTAAGCTCGAGCCACCAGCTCGAGTTGCCGGCCAGCGAAGAAAGCAAAGCGGAGGAGTTGCACGAAGACCAGCTCGACCGCACACTCGAGTCAACCGGTCGAGCGGGGCGATGATGATGCACTCGACCGTCCCGAGCCAAGGGGTCGAGCCAGAGAAAAGTCAGCGTGAAGAGTTCTCGTGGGACATGCGTCTGTGGAAAGAAACCGGAGGAACCTAGTGCGTTTGATCATGGCAGGGAGGTGATAGAGATGAGACCAAAGTAGCCACCAAGCAACCGGAAAGACTAGCGGGGAGCCTTCGAGGAGGAATGTCTTGCCATCTTCCTTGAGAGGTTTTGCGGGAACACGGTATCCGCAGGGAACATGTGCAAAACTTCGAATTGCCAAGGATGTAGTACTTGTACCGAGTCAGCGGCCTGGGCACATTCATGAGAATTCAGCTTGAAGCTTACTAGGAGGAGACATGCCATTTCTATCCTCACTCTCGGTACATTTCTATGAGGATGAGCAGTATGAATCAGATGGAGGTCGGGATTTATCACCTTCACATGCAGAGGTGTTTCACTCCTCACCATAAGGGAGCTGGAAAACTTGTATGGTTTCCAGTGGAATGGGATCGACACAAGACATCGCACGAGCAGAAGCCCTCTGGTCCCATTGGAGGCGACAAACCTTACTCGTCATCCCGCCAAGGCTTCTCAGATCAAGTCCGTGCTAGGTACTTCCACAAAGCCATCGCAAGCACTATGTTCGCTAGGCAGGTTACCGGAAACATCAATGACGGCGAGATGCAGATGATAGATGTGCGAGGATGTTCTAGACTACACAAGGATGGGCAGAGCTGCTGGGGACAGGGGAGACACAAGCTTAGCCTTCGTTCTGTTGAGTCGTTGATATGGTAGGCTGGGCATTGAGGATGCCTGAAGGAAGTCGGCAGGAAATTAGCATTGGTGGAGTTATAACCCCAATTGGTGGCTTGTGGTGTGAGTCAGAACCATACAATCCCAGGTGGATCGACATCGACCATCTGAGAAGAGCCACATTCCTTGGCCTAACCGCCCGATGTGTTCATCTACCATTCAACCATCCAGCCGTTGGAGAAGCCAGACTGTCTTCCACACAGACCTCGGTCAGGCTAGGCGCCACATTTCATTCCTCCACTCGGCGCCTACACCAGCCTTGAAGAAGCTCCACAGTCAGAAGAAGATTCTGGTAACTCTGTGGATAGTGATGAAGACAATGGCTCAGGAAAGTTTGGCTTTGGAGATTACCCCTACACAAGTCAGCCACTGAAGGAAGCACGAATTAGAATACTCCGGAGATGGAACAAATTCCAGGGCAGAACCATAGCCGCTTTAAAGGGGACGGTGAAGGATTTAAAAGGCCAAATGAAGGAAGTAAGAGATCAACTGAAAGATTTCCAGCAGAAGTTCAGTGCCCTTCCTCCAGAAGGTAGTCACTTGACGTGTACTGATGGGGAGTAGTCGTTGTGAAGCGCCTAGATCTCGTGCACAATGGAACCGCCAAGAGCCTCATCGTTCGAGCCAAGGCAACAAATCAAGCAGTACACAAGGAGAAAGGAGTTCGGTGGCGGACACTCCAGCTGGCCAGCTAGGTCATTTGTCGAGCCAGCCACCTCCCCACGAACCTCGAGCCCCAGTCGAGTCAAGCTCCCGCGCCGCTTACACCAGAGAGAGCATGGAGGTTTCAATCTCCTCCTTCTTCTCTAACCCCTGAGGTACCTGCTCTATCATTTCTTGTATATACCATTTGCATTTCCTTCTTGCTTTGTGTTGTTTCTTAAAACTTCTTTCCAAATTTTTACTACACAAGGGACTGTGTACTTTAAGTTTGGGGAGGGTTAAGATGTGTTTGATTTGTTTTCTGTGTTCTTATTTTGATTTTGTGCATGTTTGAGTCTGCATAGGCATAGAAAACCAAAAAATTAGAAATTTTTGAAAATGATTAAAAACAGAGTGTTCATGTAGTTACATTCACATTTTAGGATTGAGTCTAGATTCGTTCATATGGGCTGTTATATGCATAGGGATCATGATGATATTAACCTTGTAAGCATGCTGATTTGGTAATATAGTCTCAATGCCCGTTTGGTTGTTTAATGCATTGTTAATGAACTTGAAGTAAGACGCCATACTTTGAACTGCACTAGATTAGGTCTCAATTGAAGCATGCTKTGATTTGATACCATTCTCTATCTATTTGAACCTGAACTTGACTATTAATTATCATGTCTATGCACTGCATCTGAACTCATGGATACCATACACATACTTGGATTTTCTTTCACCTATTTGCCACTCTTGCTAATCCAAGTAGTTGTTCTCATTATTAGGACAGTTTTACCATGCCTTAGCCTAACCTTCAAGCCATGATATTACTCTGTTGTGTGTGAGCCTATTTCTGAATGAGCTTGGTAGAAAGTGTTAGGTTTGAGCCGAGATAGATTCTCATGTAGTTACGGTTTGATTTTCGAATCGATAGGATGGTGGGATCTTCATCATTGGGTATAAGGTTTGGTTCTGTGAAAAGAAGAAATAAAACTTGGAAAAGATGAAAGAAAAGGTTAAGAGTTCTAGGAGAGGAATGTTCTGGAAATTTGTTAATCTAGTAAAGGATTTGGGGGTGTGCGAAAGAATAAGAAAAGAAAGGCAAAAAGCTTAAAGTCCTAAAAAAAAAAAAGCTGGTAGTGAACCACCAAAAGAAAAACCTCAATCCGCTAGAGTTGTATAGAACCTCTCCTAGAACAAGATCAAAAGAAAAAAAATGAGTCGATCCAAGAAAAGTCAAGGCAAAATTGCTGAAGTGTCGAGGGTAGAATTAGGACAACTTTCTGGGTTTAGAACTAGGGTTAAGGTCATCTGTATGGTTGGGTAGATGAGAGTCTATTCTTGTATGCATAGGTTGGTCCTTACCTTTAGCTCTGAAGCTCATTCTTTTTCTTGAGAGATCCCTCTGTTCTGAACTGATCAAATCGTATGAAAGGGACCATCTTTGTCTCTTAACCTTACCCTTAGCTAAATGAGTTCATTGAATGTGCATAGCTTGATTCATGGTTTCTGCTTGATTGAATGTTAAAGAGAATGGTAAATTTGAATGCATGTCTAGGTTGAGATTTAATTGAAATTGTGCTKTGAAGAATATGGCTAAAGTTTTTAAGTAGAGTTCATATACTTTGCATTACAGAACAGACTTGGACATTGAAATCATGTCTTATATCAGCATGTTTTGGTTCAATCACATTTTCAAACCTCTCCTCCGGCTTATACTTCTGTTTGTGAGGGCAAGCAAAGACTAAGTTTGGAGGATTGATATGTCTATATTTTACATGGTTACATCATGCATTTATCACCCTTTTAACCTCGTTTAGTAGCATGTTCTTAGCATTTGTGTCTAGTTTTGCATACTTAGAGCATTTTGCATTAGGTTTGCATACATTCTGCATTTGGAGTCTTTTAGATGCACTTAAGGAGTATTGAAGCTGTTGAGGCCGAATGGAGAGAAGGAAAATGAGAAAGCCAAAGGTCGCCACCACAGCTCGTCGACCACTCGGAGCCGGGCAAAGGAGCTGTCTTGGAACCAGCTCGACCCCGCTCGAGCCATCCACTCGAGTCCATGCTAAGGCGCCGTCTTGGAACTAGCTCGAGCCCTCGAGCCCTGAGTCCGCACCAAAGGAGCAGTCTTGATTCGCTCGACCCAACCTACTCGAGCCACGTCATCTGACCTTAAAAATGCAGTCTTGGTCCCAGCTCGACCAAACCACTCAGTGCCTCGAGCCGAAATAAAAGTGCCGTCTTGAAGTTTTTTGACGGACTCGACCACCACACTCGATCCAGCTTGCTTAGAGCCGTTTCTAATTTGCTATTTTGTCTTTTTTGTGATTTAGGGTTTTTAACTAAGAGTATAAATACTACGTATGAGATTAGGACGAGGGGACTCTCGTTTTAGGCTCTTATCATCTGTTCATACATTCTTGCTTCTTGGATTATAGAACTCTGAATCTCTAGTATTTGTGTTTGAATCTTTCTATCCCTTCCATTCTCTTCCTTATCTTTATGATTATCTGAGTTATTTTCATTTATGGGTTTTTGAGTTTGATGTGTTCATCATGATCTTTGAGTAGTTTTCTAGGGATCTTAAGGATAGGTTAGGTTTAGGCTTGGAATCTTAGTCTTCTAGGTGGCTTAGGGTTAGATTAGACGAAATCCCTTCTGGATTAGTGATCTTAATGCTAGTTTCTCTATCATTGAATCAGATCATAGGTTTTCCACAGAGGTGTTTGATGAAATGCATGAACCAATTCCAGAGATTTACCTAGCCTAAGAATTGGATGTCTAGGGTGTTTATTGGCTTAAATAGATTGAATCTTAGTGCACCTAAGCTAGATTTCGCTAGAGATTTAGGTATGGAACTAGTTTAGCTTGAGGTTATCGCACGAAAGTGGATTTGGCTACTTGTTGAATCTATTGTCTAGGGATTAGCTTAGATAGATTTTGTTAAGCTAGAGATTAGGAGGATAGACTGACCAACCCCATCCTTAGGACCTTCTTGTTCTTGATTGATCTCTTTTACGTGTATGTTTCTCTGTTTATGATCTACTGCTTTACTCTGTTTTCCCTGTTTTCACTATGTTTTTAGTTTCTGTAATTGCCTTGATCTCCTTTTGCTTAGTTGATAGTTTCACCATTTACTGCTTGCTTGGCTTGACTTAGCGGTTTGATTGCATCCTTTAAGTTAATATCGCACTCATTTGGATTGATACCTTTCTGCTTCTGATGGCATGATAGTGCATTGAGGCATTTGAATGTAGCATAAACATAAAAATTTCTATTTCTGTGACACGACCAATTTGGTGTTACATCAATACATAGAAGCCAACTGATTAAAGCCATTCGCATTCTGCTTCAGCAAGGTTTTTTTTCTTTTATGTTAATTTTTAATTTAGTATTTTTGAATTCCCGTTGTTAAATTTTTATATAACTTTATTACATGGTCTAGGTATACTATATTCCCTATCCTCGAGTGACAAACAAACAAGACCCATGGGTTACAGTCATATCGATAAACCCGAGAGGTAGGGTATATGGGATGTCCGATCATGAACCCCTCCAACAAAGCTCTGTAGGTTTGGGTTCAATCGAGCATTCCCTTGAGGTCGACCTTGTTGTTGATTTCACCGTACACGCGGACGATCGGGTATTTGAGGATTCAGAGGAAGAATTTGACGAATTTGGGGAAACTTCCGATTCAGGAGAATCAGATTACTCATCATCGGATTCAGAGTAGTTTAATAAACTTTGAATTGTAAAATATGTACTTGTAGTTGTACTATATATTTGTTATGTGGAATGTATTAGTTATGTGTAATGTACTTGTAATACTTAAATTAAACATTTTTAAAAATGGTAAGTATACATCCGTCGGAACTTTCCGACGGATACAAGGTTAGACGAAGGTTCAGACAGTCCAGACAGACCGAAACCAGTTTTAGCTGAAGAAAGTATACATCCGTCGGAAAGTTCCGACGGAGTTCCGACGGATACAGTTTTAGCCGAAGGTTCAGACAGTCCAGGACAGACCGAAACCAGTTTTAGCCGATGGAAGTATACATCCGTTAACAGACACGCGTCATAAGTATATTATCCATTGGAAAACCGTGGGAAAATTCCGACAGATGTATAAAAATGTGGTTTAGGGTATAGGGTATATGTTTTTTTTTAAGAAAATGGTTACAAACACTTGTATGATGTATATACAGTAGTTTGAACTTGTAATATTTCAAAATTAATTTGTTATCTAGAATTTAAAATTTTTATGGAAGTGTTTATATAAGGTATAATATAAAGTATATTTGATTTATGTTAAGTGTATAGCTTTTGATATTGTATAACTTATACACTCATGGAAAGTCTTTAACAATGGTGTATTTCTTATTTTTTGAATTAAACATGTAAATTAGGGTTCCCTAAATCATATAACCTAAACCTTAAACCCTAAATATACCCTACACCCGTCGAAAATCCGTCGGAAATGTCCGACGGATTTCCGACAGATAATATACTTAAGATGCGTGTCTATTGACTGGCCAATAGCAACACATGCAGAGAATATACGGTATATTCCCCTATCCGTCGGAAATTTCCGACGGCTTAAGGGTATAGTCGAAAAAAACTAATGTTCCGACGGATTTTCGACGGATATTGCCGTCGGAAATCGGAATAAATCCGCAAAACGATCTGCTTCTCCTTCATTTCTCTCTTTTCTCTCTCTCTCTCTACAAACGATTTCTCTCTTCTCTCTCTCGATTTCTTCCGTAAAAACGCCTAAAAATCTTCAATCTCTCCTCTCAATCCTCATGGATCCCAACATGTAAGTTCCTAAATCCACCTCCTCTATCCTTCAATCCTCACTAATTTTCATTGTTAGAATTGTTAGATTAGTTTTTAGAATTTGTTAGAATTTTGGAATGAAATAATAGGGTTTATGAGATTAGGGAATAGTATATAGAATTTGTTAGATTTTCGGAATGAGATAATAGGGTTTAGGAGATTAGGGAATGGTATTTAAAATTTGTCAGGTTTGTTAGAATTTTTGTATAATTTAGTATATATAATTTTAATATTATATAAAAGGTTTTTGTAATTTTAGGATTACATAAAATATTTTTATATATTAGGTTGTTCGTTTTGATTTTTAGAAAAATAAATAACAACGTTTTTTTATATTTTTAGAATTAAAAAAATGTTTTTTATAATTTTGGGTTTTAGAAAATTATAATTGAATTTTTCAGAATTTATTACTAATTAAAAACGTTTTTGTAATTTATAATTTTAGATTTAGTAATTTATAGGTTTGTTAAAACATTTTTTTATAAATATTATTAAAACTATATAAAAAAACGTTTTTATAACACTGTTTTGTATAATTATATAAAAAATGTTTTTTTTAATTTTTTAAAAATTTTATGAAATTTTAGGATTTTTGTATGTTTTTTTGGGAATTTTTGAAATTTTTTGGAATTTTGGGGAAATGTTTTTGAATTTTAGAAATGTTTTCAATTTTTTTAATTTTTGAAAAATGAAATTTTTTTTTAAAATTATTAGAAATTTAAAAAAATTTTAAATTTTGGGGAATTTTGAAGTTTTTTTCCAAATTTGTATTTTTTGGGAATTTTGAAAATTTTAAAATATTCTAAATTTTCGAAAAATTTTATAGTTTTCTTCAATTTGTGGATATTTTTTTAATATTCGTAAGTACAAACGATTTTATTGTTTTTCCCCAGGAGTAACGAGGCGCTAGTTGGGCGGCTCAAGGCCACTGCCGGTTCTGCCACTTTTGGCGGATCGAGCTCGGGAACTCAAATCCTGAGTCCCAGCAATCCGCAGCTCGGAGCCGGATTAACATCGAGGACCTAGTCCAACAGCCCAACCGGAGCCATTGCATCCGTCTCGACCCGAAGTTTGAAGAGGGGACTTGGTAAGTGAAATTTTGATTGTTATTTCAATTTTTTATGATTTTGAATCTAATTAAACGGACTTAATTCTTTTTTTTAATTGTTTTCAGGTTTAAGTTGTCGCCTGAGATCACAAAGGCGATCTTACGGATGATCCACAACATGTTGGACAAACCGTACGAGAAGTACTCGGACATCCCGAAAGACGAGAAGGACTTGTGGCACCAGAGTTTCGCGGTAAGTAAATTTTTTATTTGTATTATTTTTTTAGTTTATTTAGTCAATTTTAATTTCGAATACTAACAATATGATTTTTTTATAATGTAGCAAGAGTTCACGTGGCACCCTTCCCTTACGGGGCAGCCCAATTCGACAGGTATGCCGCGCTTTCGTACTCGAACCACATGTACGAATGGAAGCAGAAGTGGAAGCACGGCAAGGACCCGCCGAAGGACCTCGATGCCGACGTCAGGAAGGGCTTCTGCGAGTATTGGGGCAAGCCTAAGACGAAGAAGCTATCCGAAACAAACACGAAGAACCGGAAGAGCGAACGAGGAGGGAAGGGTATATACATTCACAACGGCGGTGCAAAGACCGTCGAATGGGAAACAATGGAAATGGTCAGCCTAATTTCAATTTATAATTATTAATTTCGTGTTTATTATTGTTTACTTAACAATATTTTACAGGCGAAAAGAGACGGCGTAACTCTCGACTACCTTAGAGTGATCGAGCAGAGGCACACCAACAAAAAAACTGGAGTGATCCAGGATCCCGGCATGCGTGACCTCGTTGAGACGTGCAAGAAGTTGGATCGGGAACGAGAAGTTGGACTCTCGCAGCTCACTCTCGATGGGTCGTCGTCCTCGAATGAGTTATCCTGGGAAGAGATCAACGACATTGTCCTCAATGTAAGTGTCTAATTATTTTCAATTATTATTTTTTTCAAAATCTCATTCCTAACATTATTTTGATGTTTTATTTTCATAGGAAACTCGGAAAGTCAAAGGGCGATTCGCTGGGTTAGGCGAACTTCCGACCCAGGGATCGTCTTCTTCCATTCATCAGTTTTCTTCGAGGTACAGAGACGAGATCGAGAGGCTCACCCAAACGGTGAAAGAACGTGACACGGAGATCGAGGAGCTAAAGTCCGCATACACCTCAACCCAGAACCAACTCACCTCAACCCAGACCCAGCTCACCTCTTTGCAGCAGACCATAAAGGCCGCCTTTCCTCATCTCTTTCCACCCGACGATCCCGACAATTCTCCTACCGTTTGAATTTTTTTTTTTTAACATTAAAATATTTTGTTTAATGAATTATATTTTTATGATAATGAATTTCATTATTTAAAATTATGAAATTTTTTAAAAATAATTTTATTTAATTATTTATTTATTCTAATTTATAAATAAGAATTCATCGAATAAAAATCACAAATCACAAAAAATTCAAATACAATATCCGTCGAAAATCCGTCGGAATTATGGCCGTCAGAAATCCGTCGGAACTATTGCCGTCGGAAATCCGTCGAAACTATTACCGTCGGAAATCCGTCGGAACTATAGCCGTCGGATATCCGTCGGAACTAAGGCCGTTGGAATCCCGTTGGAATTATTCCCGGCGTATACTTCCGATCAAAAACTTGTCAGAATATCCTCCGAAAATATGACCCATCGGAATATCTGTCGGAAAAGTTGTCATCCGTCATCCGTCGGAATACTCCGACCTTTTTCCGACGACCATGTTCCGTCGGAAAAGTCCGACGGATACTAAGTTCTGACGAACTGTACCGACGAAAATTATCCGTCGAAAAATGGTTGTTTCCGACGGATATGCGACGGAAACGTCCGTCGCAAATCGCTTGTATTCTTGTAGTGAATCCAGTAGCTGTGGTTGTACTATTAGAGATTCTCTGTGCCACGAGAGTGGGTAGAGATCTCAGATCTGCATAGTTGGGAGTATTAGCTATGGTCAAGTTTCTTGTTTGATAGACTTAATATTGATCTAGCCCTGATCAAGTTAGATTAAGATCTTAGGGATGCTTCGCCACGAGAGTGGGCTGTATTCTGGAAATAGATCTATCATTCACTTTGTGTGCATTTTCCAAAAGTCTAGGAATACTTGGTATTTGATGATGGGATTGTAAGAAATGCATGTTCATTCGCCGCGAGAGTGGGTTTGGATGTAGAGACTAGCATACCACTAGAGTGCACCAGCGAGACATGGAAAATCCCTAAAATGACAAACATAAACTTGTTAGGTAGAACTTGAACCCTAGATCTAGAATCCCTGAAATCTGACTGTCACCCAATCCTCTGTAAATATTAGTTTAGGTTCTATTTAATGTTTTAGTTTATTTATTTTATGCATGTTAGATTAGGAACCAACTCTCATAACTCTGTTTTGCTTATATTATATTTAGACTTGTACTCTCTGTGTGTTATTCTCCGTCCTTGTGGATCGACCCCATAATTAATACAACTGCATGACTGTGCAGTTGCAGTCTTATGGGTTAAACTCTCGAGAATACCTTATGGATAGACTTTGGTGAAACCTGAGAATGAGATAATCGAAAGAAAATCCTCCTATCATTTTCCAAAAAACTAAAAGGTGTAAAGGTTCATCTGAGAAGTTTGGGTAAGGAAAATCTTGGAAATGTATCCCAAAGAACAAAAGAAGCTTATGAGGATTTATGTGAAAAACAAACATCAACTCTTACTTGTCCTACTGTTCAATCGATGGAATCAGAGGCAACGTCTCAAGCTAAATGGGAACGACTTCAGCTGTTAGAAGAGGGGTATTTAAAACAAAAATCAAAGCTTCATTGGCTCATAGTTGGTGATCGAAACAATAGTTACTTCCGTCATTCGATTCAAGCAAGGAAAGAAGCAAATAATATCAAAGAGATCAGCGATCCTCATGGAACTATTCTACGTGACAAATCAGGAATTCAAAATGAGGCATTACGTCATTTTCAGGATTTTTATAATGTTCAACCATCGGATTTTGAGGGAATGACAGAGGAGGATTTGGCAAATCTTTTGTCGTTTCGTTGCTCTGATGAAGATGGATCGATGTTGAATGCTGAGGTTTCTAGTGAGGAGATCAAGGACACTCTTTTTAAGATGCCCAACAACAAGTCTCCTGGTTCCGATGGGTATACTTCGGAATTCTTCAAAGCCTATTGGGATTTTATCGGAAATGATTTTATCGCAGCGATAAAATCATTCTTTTTGAAAGGCTTTTTCCGAAGGGGGTTAATTCTACCATCTTAGATCTTATCCCAAAGAAGGTAACAACTCTTGATATGAAAGATTATCGTCCTATATCATGCTGTAATGTCGTCTACAAACTCGTATTAAAGATTTTGGCGAATCGGTTGAAAAAAATACTGCCAAAGTTAATTTCTCTCAATCAATCTGCTTTTGTTAGTGAACATTTGCTGATAAAAAAGGTTTTATTAGCTTCGAAGCTAGTCAAAGATTACCATAAGGATACAATATCTCCTCGAAGTGCAATAAAAATTGACATAGCAAAGGCATTCAATGGAGTTTTTTGCTGAATACGATGAAGTCTCTGAATTTTCCGATTCGTTTTATTCACTGGATTCGACTTTGTATTACTACAACTTCCTTTTCAGTTCAGGTCATTGGAGAGCTTGTAGAGTTATTGGCTACAATCTGCGTTGCAAAAATGTTCAGATCACTCATCTATGTTTTGCAGATGACTTAATGGTTTTTATTGATGGCAGTGAGTGCTTAATACAGGAATTATCTCGATCTTTGATGGGAGGTTTTTATGCCTCTTCACAGGTTTCACTCGAGAAGTTAATCTTGAGAGTTTAACCCACAAAACCGCAAGTGCACAGTTAAATGCATTTGTAGTAATACGGGGTCGATCCATAGGGAAATAGAATAACTACATAGAGAATGCAAATGCAGAACTAATCTAGGTGGAAATAGAATAAAATGGGGGTTGAGTTCTAATCTAAAATGATTGCAAAAATAATAAAGCAGGAAATAAAGTAAATAAACTCTAAACTAAGTAAGCAATTAAATCTAAACTAAGCATAAACATAATTAAATTGCATAAAGAAAAGAATAATAATTAACTAACTATATACAACTATGGGTGATAATCTAAATCAGAAAACCTAAGTCTAAAATTCATATTTTTCTCTAAATGATTTGTATTTGTCATTTCTAGGGATCCTCTTTAATTTGCTAGTCCACTCTCGTGGTATGCTAGATTCTATATCCAGATCCACTCTCGTGGTAAACTCGATATGCATTTCACATAATCCCATCATCGAATACTAAGTATCCTTAGACTCTCGCCTCAAAGAATACAAAGTGAGAGATATATTTGTTTCTAAAGTATAACCCACTCTCATGGCGAAATACTCCTAAAATATTCAATCTAACTTGGCCAAAGCCAGATCTATAATTAATTCTATCAAACAATTCGACACTAGTTATGACTCTCTAGTATGCATATCTGAAGGTTTAATCCACTCGCGTGGCATAAAACACTTCTAAACGTAAACCACACATACTGGATTGAATTGTACTCTTAAGTATCTCCTATGAGAGAATACTCAGCATTATTGTGTATACTAAAGTTGCTAGATCAGTTAAGTACAGTAATAAATCCTAAAACATATATCCCATCATTGACCACCACCCTATGTGGTCTAAAGTATCTAGACTCTTGTCTCTTAAGGGTTACAGAGACAAGATCTGATTTATAAAATAATAAACAAGACTGATAAGTAAACTAATCTAAAGCAGTAATCAAAGCATAAACAAAATAATAAGAACAAGTGGAGCTCTATCATTCTTGCTTGATTGTTTGTGTGTGATGCATATTGATTTCAGTAAGTCATTGGTTAACATGTGTGTTTAACCGTGGGACGGGATGACCGCCTCACTAAGCATTATCAATGCTTACACACCTCTTTTGGTGCAGGTAAAGAGAATTCATAAAGTTGGAAGCTCGTGGAACCATGGCCGAAGGAAGGAGGATGATCTAGGCGTAAATCGGATTTTGTATTTTTTTTGTGTTTGTATGCTTCTTTGGCCTTTGGTTGCTAATGTTTTGGACTTGCTAATACGCTCGTTAGTGATGTTATAAGGTTGTTTTTTTGAATGGCTAAAGTGGCATGTATACTTGGTTCTTGAGTAGTTTTTAATGTCATTATCTAGATAGATTAAGGGAATTGAATCAAATTTTTTTTTGAAATCCCGGGCTTTTATTGTTTTTTTCCGTGCATTTTCATTTTCGTATTCGGGATGGGGTCTTTCAATGCAATTGTAGTAATACGGGGTCGATCGACAAGGAAATATAATAACTACATAGAGAATGCAAATGCAGATCTAATCTAGGTGGAAATAGAATAAAGTGGGGGATGAGTTCTAATCTAAAATGATTGCGAAAATAATAAAGCAGAAAATAAAGTAAATAAACTCTAAACTAAGAAAGAAATTAAATCTAAACTAAGCATAAACATAATTAAATTGCATAAAGAAAAGAATAATAATTAACTAACTATATACAACTATGGGTGATAATCTAAATCAGGAAACCTAAGTCTAGAATTCATATTTTTCTCTAAATGATTTGTATTTTTCATTCTAGGGATCCTCCTTAATTTGCTAGTCCACTCTCGTGGTATGCTAGACTCTATATCCAGATCCACTCTCGTGGTAAACTGGATATGTATTTCACATAATCCCATCATCGAATACTAAGTATCCTTAGACTCTCGCCTCAAGAATACAAAGTGAGAGATGGATTTGTTTCTAAAGTATAATCCACTCTCGTGGCGAAATACTCCTAAAATATTCAATCTAATTTGTCCAAAGCCAGATCTATAATTAATTCTATCAAACAACAAATTTGACACTAGTTATGACTCTCTAGTATGCATATCTGAAGGTTTAATCTACTCTTGTGGCATCAAACACTTCTAAACGTACAACCACACCTTCTGCATTCAGTTGTACTCTTGAGTATTTCCCATGAGAGAATACTCAGCATTATTGTGCATACTAAAGTAGCTAGATCGGTTAAGGACGGTAATGAATCCTAAAATATAGATCCCATCATTGACCACTACCCTATGTGTTCTAAAGATCTAGACTCTTGTCTCTTAAGGGTTACAGAGACAAGATCTGATTTATAAAATAATAAACAAGACTGAAAAGTAATTTAATCTAAAGCAGTAAGCAAAGCATAAACAAAAGAATAAGAACAAGTATTGACCTAAAGAAGAAGAACTTTATTAGATCTGAAAATGTGGCGGCTACAAAATTTGTTTTTGTGTGTGTGTTCTCTCTCTCTCTTGTCTCATGAGATTTCAAGTGATTACATAGTATTAGGGTTCTGTAGGAGTCTTCATTTCGTCCTTATCTTGTTTCTGAATGCTTAAAACTCAAAAAAACAAGGTTGCTCAAGTCATATCTTGCCACATAGGAAATTTTCCAGCTTTTTCGTAAGTCAGTATCGACCTTGATAGGTCGATGCTATGGTCGATTCTGGCTCCCTGGCTTGATTGGTCGATGCACCCTTCAGGAATTCTCTCTGGAAAATCTTTGGACTCAATATCGACCTCTACAGGTCGATATTAGGGTTGATTCTGCCTTCTTCGAATTCTGTGAAATCCTTCTCCGAATGTGCACGATCTAGGCGATGTCACCAGTCTTTCCTGTAGGCTTCAGTAAGCTCCAAAAACATCTCTACTACTCATATTTAGCTCCAAGTAGCTAAAAACATATAACCACATGCAAAAACACTAAAACTAAAACTGTGATGCTATTAATCTTTAACTCTTTTGCAACAAAATCTGGTCTTAAGATGAGTATGGAGAAATCTACTCTCTACATTGGTGGACAATCTATCATTTATCGAACAGATTTTGCCTCACGTTTCTCTTTTTCTCAAGGAGAGTTACCGATTCGTTATCTCGGTCTTCCACTCATGATAAAACAAATGTCAAAAGCTGATTATGTTGTTCTTATCGAGCATATAAGGAGCAAATTTCGTTGTTGGACTATTAGGTTTCTGTCGTATGCAGGACGCTTACTTCTCTTAAAATCAATGATAATGAGCCTTGTGAATTTTTGGATGAGTGCTTTTCGTCTTCCTAAGAGCTGCATAGATGAGATTAATGCTTTGTGTTCGGCTTTTCTATGGTCTGGGCGAGAGCTGAACACCAATAAAGCAAAGTTGGTTTGGAAGGATGTCACCATGCCTTATGGAAGGTGGACTTGGTATTAAATATCTTGTAGATGTTAACACAATCTGTTGTCTTAAGCTTCTATGGAGGATTCTAGCCCATAAACCATCTTTATGGGTTCATTGGATGCATACGAACTTGATTAATAAATTTTGGACGATAAAAGTGAATACAACGAAAGGCTCCTGGATGTGATATAAACTCTTGAAATATAGAGACTTGGCAAAAAGTTTCCATAAGGTGAAAGTTGGTTTTGGTGATACGGTTTCATTCTGGTATGATTCATGGTCGCCTTTGGGAAGATTAATCGAGATAACAAGATTGAGAGGAGTAATAGATTTGGGTATTTCTGAAAACACTTTGATCTCAGATATGATAGTTTGTTGTCGAAAACATCACCGATCAGAAGCTCTTAACCTCATTGAGGACAAGATTCACAACCTGTTTGCTCGTCCAATGCCCCATGGCCGTGGTATACACACATGGCGTCAGAATTCTGACTCGTATCGAGATGATTTCTCCACAAGTCACACGACCAAACTGATCCGCATTTTCAGGCCTCAAACAGATTGGTATGTCAATGTTTGGTTTAAACACTCAATCCCAAAGTTTTCTTTTCAGATTTGGCTAGTTTTTATCAACCGTTTAACAACGGGAGATAAAATCAAGCAGTGGAACTCAAACTATAACTCAACCTGTCTTCTTTGTGGTATGTGTGAGGAAACTCGAGACCACTTATTCTTCTCCTGTGAATACACTACAACTCTATGGGAAGCGTTTGGAAGGAAGCTGATGGGAAACTTTTTCTAAATGAACTGGGGGACATTTACCACTAATTTCAGCTCTATACAGTCCTTTATTCACAGATTTGTCCTTCGATATGCATTCACCTCAGCGGTTTATCATATATGGGGAGAAAGAAATGCAAGGAGACATGGTAAGCATCCATCAACATCACAACAACTTTTTTTTTACCATTGAAAAGGGAGTTCGTAACAGGTTATCAACAATCCCAGCAACGGATCATCGCTACAAGGACTGCTTCTCCACATGGCTTACCAACCTCGGCTCATTTTAATCTTCAACATTCGGCAACGTCAATACCATTCTGTGATTCAACCTCGGTTGATCATTTCTTTTTTAATCTTTTCTACCTCGGCTCTTAATGAACAGATAGTACTCTTTTTTCTATTGTTGGTTTTGTCCCTATTGAGTTTTAATGAGGCTACTGTTTATTACATGTAAAGAGACCGATTCTATTTATTTCAGCTTTGAGATGCATTCATTGTAAAAACTTTTTTTTGTCCTGAATATAATTTAACTTTCATACCATTTTTTTTTTAATCGCAAAGAACATGATATATCTGAAACTTACATGTTAATCAACATAGTTATATCAGATATATCAGTTTTACTTACTTCAACATAATCGTATTTTCATTGTTTTTAAATTATAACATATTATAACCTAAAAGTTTTGGTTATACTAATAATATTAAGTAATTAAAATATGGGTGGATAGCTAAAACAACCTATATTTTTAAACTTTATTATTAAAACGACCTTAATATTTTGAATATTACTCAAATGACCTAATTCCGATTTTAATGGCCGTTTTGCCCTCAATTCGTTTGGTGAAAAAAAACGTAATTACAAAAATGCCATTAATGAATTTCTGCCACGTCAGCGCGCGAAAACTTAAGTCTACCAGCACTATGATGGTAGACTTAAGAGCTCGGACGATAAAGTCTACCAGAGAATGACGGTAGACTTTAGTTTTTTATGAAGTGGTAGACTTACTTGGTAAAGTCTACCAGCTTTGACGGTAGACTTTAATTGAACGAAACGGTAGAGTTTACGCTGATAAGTCTACCAAAGTTATGGTTTATGTTGATAAGTCACCAAAGTTACGGTAGAGTTTACTTAGAAGACATGATGACTACGTTTTCATGTTGGTGATATTATTTTTTATGTTACGGTAGACTTATGTGTTGTTTAACGGTAGATTTTAAACCAGCGTTGACTTGTTGACTTTTTTTTGGTAGACTTTAGGTTTTTTGGTAGATTTAAGTGACTTCGACGGTAGATTTTGTAACCCGTGGTAGATTTATCTCGTTATCGATGGTAGACTTTATGGTCGGTTAGTTATGGTAGACTTTATCCTGCGACGGTAGATTTATTTTGTTTGGTAGACTTTGTTCACATGGGGGAAGACTTAATTTGGTAGATTTTCCGGAATTTTGGTAGACTTTATATTCCCGATGCGGTAGATTTTAATTTCTATTACGGTAGACTTGTATACCTCTCCATGGTGGTATTACGGTAGACTTGTAGACTTTGTATTACGGTAGACTTTGGTATCTTCAGTACTCTTCAGCTTTGATATCCAAGATTTGCTTTCTTTACAACTCATGAATCTTTCAAGCCTCTCCTCAGCAAACTTGTTTGTGTGTTTTACTATCAAGTTGTGCATCACTCTTAATTTTCTCTTACTTAATAGAGGACATAGGAGAAGACTGAAATGGGCGGATGGTGTTGCTACACTGAGTTTTCTTTCTCCGGGTGAAAGATCTTTTCTTTCCAAGGTCTTTGCTTTCTATTCGACTTAGCGATGGAGTCGGGTCGGAAATAAATTTACTAAGTCAAGGCAGACTTACAATAAACCGAAGATGATCCCCAAATTGTCTAGACATTACATAGCATAGAATAGAAATTTACAACATCTACTTAAAGAAAGAAATAGACAAGGACGGCCACAACACTCACAATAATACCAAGACCTAACATAAGCTTCATATCATTGGCATTTCCTTCACGTCTTGTAGCAATAATCGCCTTAAGCTCATTGTGGTTAACATCAAGCTCATTGAACAATTCTTTGAGAAAACATATCTCCTGTCGATAAATTTCGACATTGCGCCACATCAATCGCGGATCAACAACCTCGTCATTGTCTCAAGGGTAAAGTATTTCATCCGATCATGTAGGTCGAAATTTCTTCCTTCATGTCACGAACTCCTCCATCATTGCCTCATCCCACCATTTCCAAATATGACAACCTCCATCCTAAAAGACAATCACTTGTACACAATATTACATAAATCTAACAAAGAACAACATAAAACTGAATTTTTCTTATGCTTATATCGGCCTCTATAAGTATAGAATCTTACCGGATTCGTTGCGGTGAATGAGGTTGTGATTGCTGCTCTTCCACCACAAAACAACTCGGGAATTCGTGCTCACTTTCATTCGTGCCTTGCCTAGCGTCGATGTAGAACCTCGAATGCTGCTTTAATCACTTTGCTGTTGTCGGCTCATAATGAAGTCTGCCATTACACATCTTATCTCTACCATAACATAAGTTAAGTACTGCCACATAAACACATCTGTAAACTCTACCATAACATCAAGTTATACTTAACTCTCCATAACATAAAGTTAAGTCTACCATTAAACATCTTTGTTAACTCACCATAACATATAGTTATGTCTACCATTACACATACCGTTACTCTACTATAACATAAGCGTACCTAACATAAAGTTAACTCTATTATAACATAAAGTTAGTCTACGTTAACTCTATAACATAAAGTTAGGCTACCATATTTGTAGAGAAATCAGAGATAGAGAGAGAGAGAGACAGAAGAACGACGAAGATGAAGTCTAAGGCGAAGGCGATGAAGGCAGTAGAAGGCGAAGAGAGCGAAAGAAGGCGAAGAAGAAGAAGAAAGCGAAAAGCGAAGATGAAGGCGATGAAACGAGCAGTAACTACGGTAGTGGTGAGTGTATGTCGGAGTTTGGCGAGTGTAGATTAATATGGCGAGAGATAGCGGACGAAGGCAAAACCCAATCGGATAAGAGCGGCGGAGAATGTATTTAAAGTCGTCTTATTAAGTACACGGCGTTACACGTTGCTTTTAAAGTCTACCGTATCATGCTAAACTCTGAAAAGACCGTTTGTCTAACCGAACTAGGGTATCATTGTGTCTTTCATTGGCAGCTGTGTCTCGTTGATACAATTTTGTTCTTTATTTTCTTTTCTTTCTCAGAAATTTTGTTTGATTCTCATCCTATATCCGAAATTTTTATTTGTTCTCCACATTTTTTGTTCGTTCTCTTCTTCATGGAGCATATTATATTAGTTTGTGGTAGTTGGAGAGGGAGAAAAATGATTAGGATTTTCAGTGTTAGCAGAGAGGGTGTAAACTAGTAGGTGTTGATCACGATACTACCTGTCAATTTAGTTGGTCTGGTTTACGAAGAATTTAGCTTGGATCATCGGAATATTGAGCTGAAATGGTATATGTTGTCGAAAAAGTTTTCCAAATTTGAAGAGACACCGCCAGTTTTAGTTGGGAGTTGTCGTCAATTGGCAGGTTTTTGTGCATCAAAGACATGCGATGCGTCTCTGTGTGGAGCTTAGAGAGAAAGAGGAGCAAGTCAGCAAATCGAAAGAAGAAAAATCTGAAAAGGGAGAACAAATCAATGAAGAAAAAGTAGAAGAAGATGATGAAAATAGATTTGATTACTGCGATGACACGGATGGGGCAAGCTTTGATGATGACTACGGTATGGGTAAAAAGTTTATGGATGAGGATGATGAGAAGCATATTCTCCCACCCAAAAAAAGGAAATTAGCAAAGGAAAATGTGTTTGCCAATTGGAGTTGTCTTGATAGAGTATATGTTGGGCGATTTTAGCACAAAGGAGGAGTTGGAGTTGAAATTGAAGATTCTTTCGTTATGAAATTTGACTTCGACGTGGACCATACAACGCCAGATTTATATACGGTAAAGTGTTGGGTTAAAGGATGTACATGGARGGTTAGGGCTACGACCGTTGGAGATAGTCCTCAGTTTCATATTAAGGTTTACGTTGCGGAGCATACATGTTCGTGTGGCGTTCTAGCCGATGTCGCTACTTGAGATACTTGGGCTATCGCAGATTTTGTAGGTTCGTCGGACGAAGGTGGTCCCCAATCTTGTCGCAGATGCTCTAACAAAGCGATACGGACTAAGGATTGGGTATTGGAAGGCATCGTCACTAAAGTTTCTTGGCGTGAATTAATAATGGGAAGTTCGAGTATGGATATGAAGAACTTCCAAGTTCTATACATGATTAGCTAATCCTGGAACAGTTATTAAGCTTGATGTTGACCAATATGACGAGGTTTAAGTTTCTTTTCATTTCATTTGGAGCATAGAAGGGTTTTACATGAGGAAAGTTATTGTTGTTGATGATGCGTTTTTGCATGGGAAATACAAAGGTACACTACTTGTCGCTGACCACCCAAGATGGAAATTTCAATATATTCCCAATAGCCTTTGCTGTCGTTGATACTGAGAATGATGAGTGAGGGTGGTTCTTTACACAACTTCTGTGTTATCCCCGATAACGAAAGCCTTGCCATTATTAGACATAGATCATATCGAAGCGATAGATA
The DNA here is from genome assembly GCA_018361395.1 of Boechera stricta. Lineage (NCBI taxonomy): Eukaryota > Viridiplantae > Streptophyta > Magnoliopsida > Brassicales > Brassicaceae > Boechera > Boechera stricta. The sequence continues at coordinate 8,353,082 of CM031541.1, forward strand.
AGGTATACCACTGTCGTCTGCGGTATATGCATATCATTTGCATAAGAACATCTTGCTGAAATTCAAAGGAAAAGCGTGTTTTCGACTAGTAAAGAAAGCCGCGACTGCATATACTGTTTCAGAGTTCAATGCCTTGTTAGCGCAGATTCAAAGTGTACATCCTGCCCTTCATGATTATTTGGTTCGCGCGGATGTGCGTTTGTGGAGCCGTGCTCACTTTCACGGGAATAGGTACAATTTTACAACGTCCAACATAGCAGAATCGATCAATAAAGTGTTATCGAGCAAGAGGTGAGCCAATTGTCCCACCTCGAAGCAATAAGGTCGATGTTAACAAGATGGTTCGCAGAAAGGAGGAAAAAAACATCTCGAGGTAGCAGAGTTCTTACAGAAGCAGTTGAAAAACTTCTCCAGGTTAGTCCCGGTAGACYTTGGTCATGTCACGGTAGACTTTGGTCATGTCACGGTAGACTTTGGTCATGTCACGGTAGACTTTGKTCATGTCACGGTAGACTTTGGTCATGTCACGGTAGACTTTGGTCATGTATGCGTAGACTTTGGTCATGTCACGGTAGACTTTGTTCATGTCACGGTAGACTTTGGTCATGTATCCGCGGTAGACTTTGTTCATGTCGGTAGACTTTGGTCATGTCACGGTAGACTTTGGTCATGTCCGTAGACTTTGGTCATGTCGCGGTAGACTTTGTTCATGTCACGGTAGACTTTGGTCATGTCACGGTAGACTTAGTTCATATGTAGACTTAGTTCATGTCATGGTAGACTTAGTTCATGTCATGGTAGCTTTAGTTCATATGATGGTATCTTTAGTTAATCTGATATGCTTGATATACGTCGTCGTAGATTTTTCCTTATCCTTATGTGATTGTTGATTTTTACACTTGAATCAGGTTAGAGTCGAGAATGCAAACAATTTGGTGTTGAGAGATAGATCGCATCATTCAGAAGTGTCAGCGGAACATCCTTGCACATTGTGAACAGCGAGAGAGAAACATGTACTTGGCATAGGTGGAATTTGGATAAAATTCCTTGTGTACATGCCATAGCGACTGCGGAGACTGTAAGATTTCACGTATCTCCCTTTGCCACTCGTTATCATAACAATTTGTCCTATGCATACAATATGAGTGTAATGCCAAGAGATGTTGCGTTTCCTATACGGATGAAGTGGCTATGAAAGTTTGCAAGCCTCCTGTGTTGATGACCGCCAAAGGGCGGTCGACCAAAATCAAGAATTAAAGCTGCAATTGAGATTGCTACGCCAAAAGCGTCCAGAAAAGAACATTTGTGTTCAAATGCAATCAGCGGTCCATAGTAGAACATGTGTTGTTTAATCATATGATTTTGTATTTCGAACTAGACTTTTGTCCAAATAAACTTCTTGTCTTTCATTCTTGTTTGTTAATGTATGTATACTTCTTGTGTATCCTTGTTGTTTGTTATTGTATCGCTTTGTTTTCGGCTTGCAATTAATTCTTCAATACGGGCCGAGACACAAACTTAGATTCTTAGGATTTAAGGTTTAGGGTTTAGATATACAGAAACACAATCATAATCCTTCACAAACAGAACAAAACAACCACAACCATCCACACAATATTAACATTTAAGTTAAGTCTACCATAATATTTTTGTTAAGTCTACCATAATATTTTTGTTAAGTACCCATGCACAAGTCACCACATAGACACCGTCAAGCTACAGTTGTGAACACGAGATCATTGCATCCTTACTACCCTCTGCAACCCTAGGGTTTGGATCACTGAACGAAATACCGTCGGTTGCCTTCTCGGCAAAAAAATCAGCTGCATATTTTCTGCGTATATCTCCAACGTAGCACATCGATAGGCCATCAAAATCCCGACCAAAGAGACACTCAATATACTTCAAAGTATATACCCCAGTCACCACTTTGAACATTTTGTGGTATTTGTTTCTTCCTGTAAACAGTGAAAGCAGCCACCGACATTTTCTTTTTCTGCTTTGCGAGTCCGGGAGATAGATGCTTAATAAGAAGTGGAATAAAACGGGCATATGGACGACATTGCATGGACACCACGGTATCGTCGTAAGCACTGCAGATAGAATCATATACGGTTATCCTCCTCTTTGGTATGTCCACCTCTAGAGCAATCCAGTGCCTGCCGTTGATATTGTGGCAGATGTATAAGGTGTCGACATCCTCAACCCATTTTTTGTTGGTCATGTTTCCACCATTGTACAGCTTTATGTATCCGTCTGTAAATATCCATGCCTTCTCATTTGGTAGGAAGTCGTTTTGAAAGTCTGTAGCCCACATACCTGTAAAATATGGGTTGATGAAAGCAATCCGGGGACGGTAAGGGCTAGGGTCTTGCCTATCTCTCTCTGTAAAGAAAGACATCCCCAAAGCCATATGCTGCAGAATAGGAAACAATAGGGTTTAAATTGTAGTTTATTGTTACAACAGGTAAACAACACATTTAAATTAAATTACCTGAGTATCCAGCCAGCCGAACTCCTCCTCCTTCCAATCTTCTTTGGGTGTCATTAGCCGCATGTATAATTCAACATTCCGGTCTAATTTATCAGGATGATTGATGCTGCGTCATATTAAACCTTTCAGTAAGTATACCTTAACATACTTAACAATAAAGTTTCAGTAAGTATACCACATAACAATAAGTCTACCATCACCTAACAATAACTCTACCATCACCTATCAATAAACTCTACCATAACATAAACACTCACGGTCTTCCTCAATGTAGTTCATGAGGTGCATCTCGAACAGGCTCGGCCGGTTCAAAGGGTCATACGACTTTTTGAGCATCCGCCTCACTACAGAGCATCCGATGAAAGGAGAGACTTGACTGGAGGGAGAATATCTCACTCTTTCCTTTAATACATGAGTCCCATCATTCAAACGACGCTTAGGTTTCTGCAGAGCACTTAGCGTACCAAGTCAAATTTTGTTTCAACGAGTCCCTGCTGCTGTCTCGTATTGGTGCTGTTTTTCCTAGGGGTTGTCTCCTGGCCACTGATGTCAACATAAGCAAGAGGTGGCACTGATTTCGGAAGGGGTGTCTTCTCTGTAGATTGCTTCTTTGGTGGTGCTGTACCAAACATCTCTAACCATGACTGTATGGATGGTAAATTACAAAGGAATTGTTAGCAAAGTCTACCATGAATCAAAACAAATAAAAAATGCACTATAAAATCTACCATAATACAACTGGATGAAAAAGTCTACAATTAAGTCAACATTTGAAAAGGAGGAAACTCTACCATAGCTGTATGCGCTACTATGATGTAACTCAAACTCAAATGTGTACAAGTACAATGTGTAGTATCAATGTGATACTTTCTTGACACTCAAGTAACTTATATGATGTAACTCAAACTCAAATGTGTACAAGTACAATGTGTAGTATCAATGTGATACTTTCTTGACACTCAAGTAACTTAAAGAAGTTACTTTTACTAGAATAGAGACTTACGTACCGCATCACTGGCAGCCTTCTCAACTGGTTTACTAACCGACTTCTTCTCCGCGTCCCACTAGATCCATGTTTGGTAGATGCATGTTTGGTACCAGCTTCTTCACCAACATTGGCCCGACCCTCTTCCAGTTTGGTAATTCGAAGGCGGTCAGCACGCCAATCATCTTCCATTCTTGCCATTTGAGCAGACATCTTCTCAATCGCGGCTAGAAGTATTGTCAACCACTCCTCTCCTCAGGCTGTGGGATGTGTCAACCTTTCTTTTCATTTTCCTCTTCTGCGGTTCAACTTCCTTCTCTCTTGTCTTCCTTTTTGTTTTGTTAGAGGAAATATCCCATCTGGTTTCATCTAATCTGTTTTCTATGATATCACGAATCATATTATGTAGCCGATCAACACCTTCTTCCTTTACATCTGGGAAGGCGGATAAATTTTGTCCAAAGACCTTCAGAATGTGATTCACTCGTGGCTACAACAATTAAGCGAGATAAATATTTAAGTAAGTAGCGTATGTCACAACATAAACTACTGTTTAACATACATCAAAACTAAGTCTACAGAACATAAATTAAGTCTACTATAACATAAAATTAAGTCTGCGAACATAAAATTAAGTCTACGAACATAAAATTAAGTCAACCATAACGTAAAATTAAGTCTACCATAACATAAAGTTAAGTCTACCATAACATAAAGTTAAGTCTACCATAACGTAAAATAAGTCTATCATAACGTAAAATTAAGTCACCATAGCGTAAAATTAAGTCTACCATAACATACAGTTAAGTCTACCATAATATGCAAACCTTGTTGTTTTACTTATCCTTTTGGATAATGGTCTCGTTCGAGCGATGTCGCCTCTTCCCAATAGAGAGAACTCCAGCATATATCTGTTCATCTAATCTCCCAATTTCTTCCCCAGGATTGGTACAACATGCCCATATTTGCATTGCATGCACGCATCCATGAATTGACATAGAGGTTCCTTTCAAACTCAAAGATTTAATGGACAGTATAAGTTCCTTATATGACAACCCATGGAACTCTTTGAATGCTTCATCATCTATGACACGTTGGCGTAGTTCGAGAGGTAGTCTTATTGCGATGCGACCATAAATGCCTACTATTAGAACATACACAACCCACCTTTCTCCAGTCGCATAATCCCATTGTGCATTTATCTAAAACATCATGAATCTCTTGCCACGAGGGTCCGATAAGGTTTAACATTCAGTTGTCCCCACAACTCGGTGTGATCTCCTTCAAAGGAATCATCGGGAATGGGATCAGTTTAGGCACTAATCGCCTCAAACTCGTATAGGGAGAATCTGACCGGACGACCAGCAATTAAAGACCAAAATTCGTATGGCTTACTAACAGCTAATTGGTGGGTTATGAAATAATGGACAACCTTGCCGCACCAATTGTATTTACCCACAGCCAGCTTCAACATGACTCCGACTGAGTTATTCATTATGTTGAAAACATTGGGACCGATTGCATCTTGAAGCTCCACTAAGTCGATAAATGTGGTGTGAAATACTTCTTTTCAGGAAAGGTGATTTTCGGTGCATAGAGTCTAGGAGGATACTCATCATTGTTGGGTTCAGACCTTTCTATTTCCATTTCTGCAAGGAGAAAGAAGGAACAACAAACTCAAATTAAATGTACCAACAAACGCGTATAAACTCAAGTAAAGTCTACCATAACATAAATTAGTCTACCAACATATGAAATAGAGTAAAATAAAATCTACCATAACATAGAATTAAGTCTACCATAACATAAAGTAAAATCATTAAGTCTACCATAACATAGAATTATGTCTACCATAACCTAAACTAAATCATTAAGTCTACAGAGACATAGAGTTAAGTCTACCGTAACATAGATTTAAGTCTACCATAACCTAAAGTAAAATCATTAAGTCTACCATAACATAGAATTAAGTCTACCATAACCTAAACTAAATCATTAAGTCTCGAGACATAGAGTTAAGTCTACGTAACCCTTAGTAAAATCTACCATATCGTTAAGTAAAATCTACCTTATCAATCATTTTCCTCGATTTGAAACTTTTCTCAAAAGATTTCATAACGAGAGAGAGAAAGCTTACATGAGTTTTTTTTACAGAGAAGGCGAGAGGTTTTTACGAGAGAAGGCGACTAAGACGCCTGAGAAAGCAGAAGAAGCCGAAGAAGGCGCGACTTAGCCACGCGGAGAAGGCAGCGGAGAGGATGAGAAGGCGAGAAGTCGAAGGCGGCGAAGGCGTGAGACACGCGTGAAGACGACAGGCGAGGCTGAACGCGCCAGATACAGCGTGAAGGCGAAGGCAGACGGAAAGATTCACAGGAATCGAGAATCGCCGGAGAATCGATTTTTTGATTTTCGAGACAAATGAAGATGAAAGTCCTATTAAATTAAATTTCCCCAAAACCAAAAATAATTAATCCACAGTAACTGTTTTTAAGTCTGAGTCGTTGTTTAAACTCTACCGTGTGTCTCTTTATTTAACTCTTGTCTTTAATAAAACCGTAGTAACCTAACGGGAAAATTGAACAGTTTTCCTCCAAATGTCACTAACTACCAGTATTAGTATAGTCTACCGTTTCAATACCTTTAAAATCTACCGTTATGTCTATTACATCTATTAAGTCTACCGCTATTACATATTCTAAGTCTACCGTATCGATCTTTAAAGTCTACCGCTATTATATATTCTAAAGTCTACCGTCCCGATCTTTTAAGTCTACCGTTACACATATTGTTAACTCTACCATAACATAAAGTTAAGTCTACCATTACACATACTGTTAACTCTACCACAACATAAATTTAAGTCTACCATGACACATACTGTTAACTCTACCACAACATAAAGTTAAGTCTTCCATTACACATACTGTTAACTCTACCACCACATAAAGTTAAGTCTTCCATTACACATATTGTTAACTCTACCACCACATAAAGTTAGTCTACCATATTTGTAACAGAAATCAGAGAGAGAGAGAGACAGAGAGAGACAGAAGAAGACGATGAAGATGAAGTCGAAGACGAAGACGAAGACGATGAAGACAAAGTCGAAGACGAAGATGACGAAGAAGACGAAGACGAAGACGAAGAAGACGATTGAGAAGACGAAGAAGACGTCGGGTATGGTCGTTGACGTCAACTTCGGCGTCGTCTTCCTCAACGGCAGCGTCGGCGACACGATGGGGAAATCTCCAGAGCGTCGCCGACGGTTTCTGTTTTTTTTTCTTTAAAAAAAAAAAAATTTGAATGGCATTTCCGTAATAAAAAATCAAAGCATTGGTTTTTATGTCTTTTTAATAATCCTTTAGAAAGATAGGTTGATCTAGTAATATCAGATATAATGAAGATTGTTTTATGCAATTGTCTCTTAAAATAATATTACAATGTTTCAAACACAAATGGATTGATTTTTTTCTTGGGTTTACATATCTAAACTCAATTCCGATGTTTTTAGGGCTGGACCGGGCTTCATACTTGGCCCTAATTGATAGTTGATCCAAATATTTTAATTGCATTTCATATAGATTGGTGCTTTCAATGCTCGCTAAATTTGTCTAAGAATAAGATTACCAGGTTCAATTGATATAGGTCAATTTCTTACTGAACTATCATGTCATTGTAGTACAGAAAGGTATCAATCCAAATGGGTGCGATATTAACCAAGAAGGATGCAATCAAACAGTTTAAGTCAAGCCAAGCAAGCAATAAGATGTGAAACTATGAACCTAAACAGAAACTAAAAACAGAGACTAGCAGCAACTATCGAATCGAAAACAGAGCAATAACAGAACGATAACTACTAACATGAACTAGTAAAGGCAATGAAACAAAAATCAATCAAGTAAGAGAAGCTCCTAAGGATGGGGTAATTGACTTGGTGTATCCTCTTAATCTACCTAGATGGTTTAACAAACTCAATCAAGTTATTCCCTAGACATTAAACTCATAACAGTCAAATTAATTCCCATGATAAATAACCTCAGGCTAATCTAGTTCCAGACTTAATCCCTTAGCGAAATCTAGCTTAGCAGGCATTAAGAATCAGTTTAAGAAAGTCAATAAACACCCTAGACAACTAATCCCTTAGGCCAGGAATGTAAATCTCTGGAATTAGTTTTGTCAGGCATTTCATCAAACACCTTCTGGGCGTGGAAATACCTAGGTTCTTATTCCAATTGATCAGAGAGTAATTAGCACTAAGAACACTAATCCAAAAGGGAAATTAAACAATTCTACACTTAAACCACCTAGGAGACTAAGATTCAACACCTAATCTATCCCATCCTTAAGAACCCTAATGACTACTCAGAGACCATGAAGAACAGCAAAATCACAAACCCAGAAATCAAAATAACTTGCATAAGTAGAAAGATAAGGAAGACTAAGATTCCACACCTAATCTATCTCATCCTCAAGAACCCTAATGACTACTCAGAACACATGGAGAACGGCAAGAACACAAACTCAGAAATCATAAAAACTTGCATAATTGGAAAGATTAAGAAGAGAATAGATAGATTAGGAAGATTCAAACAAAAATAACAAGTAGATTCAAAGTAATCAGATCACAAAAGCAAGAACAGGTTCAGAAAGCTAAAAAAACGAGTTTTCTTTGTGTTAAGCGATTATAGGGTATTTATACTAAGAGATAGAAACCCTAAATCACAAAAAAACAAAATAGGCTAATTTTTGGGGGTACGCGACCATGGGTGGTCGAGTGCTATGGTCGAGCTGGGCTAAATTTCAAGATTGCATATTTATTCTTCAGCTCGAGATAGTAGCTCGACCATGTGTGGTCGAGCTGGCTCCAAAAACTTCAAGACTCCACCTTTATACTTGGCTCGATCAGTGGACTCGACCATGAGTGGTCGAGCCAAACTTCAGGACTCCAAGATTGCATTTTTCTTGATCAGCTCGACCTCATACTCGAGCCCCTTGGTCGAGTCAGACTCAAAAATCTTAAAATTGGTAACTTTTGTGCTGACTCTAGCACCCTGGTCGAGCTGGTTGGTCGAGCCAGATTCCAAACTGTCAAAACAGGCTTCTTTTCTGCTCCTTTTGACCTCAGCATCTTCAATACTCCTTGAATGTACCTGATAAAGCTCCAAAATGCAATATGCATGCAATCCTAATGCAAAACACTCTAAGTATGCAAAATTGGAAACAAATGTCAAGAATATGCTATTAGACAAAGCTAAATGTATGATAAATGCATGCTCAAACCATGTAAAATATAGACATATCAACTCCCCCAAACTTAGTCTTTGCTTGCCCTCAAGCAAACAGACAAGAATAAGATGGAGGAGAGGTTTGAAAATGGGGATTCAGAACCAAAGCATGCTGATATAATAGATGATCTCAATGTCTAAGTTGCTAGTTCTAGAATGCAAAGTATATGAACTCTACTTAAAAACTTTAGCCATACTCTTCACATCACAATTTCAATTAAGTCTCAACCTATACATGCATTCAAATCTATCATTCCCTTTAACATTCAATTAAGCAGAAACCATGAATCAAGCTATGCACATTCAATGAACTCATTTGGCTAAAGGTAAGGTTAAGAGACAAAGATGGTCTCTTTCACAAGGTTTGATCAGTTCAGAACAGGGATCTCTCAAGAAGAGGAATGAGCTTCAGTAGAATGCTAAAGGTAAGAACCAACCTATGCATACAAGAATAGACTCTCATCTACCCAGTTCTAAACCCAGAAAGTTGTCCTAATTCTACCCTTAACACTTAGGCATTTTGCCTTGAACTTTTCTTGGATCAGACTCATTTTTTTCATTTTGTTCTTGTTCTAGGAGAGGTTCTTTATACTTCTAGCAGATTGGGGTCTTTCTTTTGGTTTTTCACTATCAGCTTAGGCGTTTTCTAAATATATATTTTTTTTCAGACTTTAAGCTTTGCCTTTCTTTTCTTATTCTTAGCACACCCCCAAATCATTTACTAGAATAACACAATTTTAGATCATTCCTCTCCTAATAACTCTCAACCTTTTTCTTTCATCTTTCTCCAAGTTTTCTTTCTTTCTTTTCATAGATCCAAACTCTATAATACCCAATGATCAAGATCTCACCTAGTCCTATCTGATTCAAAAATTGCAAACCAGAACTACATGAGATTATATCCTTGTCGGCTCAAACCTAACACTTTCTACCAAGCTCATTCAGAAATAGGCCTCACACACTCAATAAAGTAATAACATGGCTTGAAAGAAGGCTAGGCTAAGGGCATGGTAAAACTGTTCTAATGATGAGAACAGCTACTTGGATTAGCAAGAGTGGTAAACAGATGAAAGAAAATCCAAGTATGTATATGGTATCCATGAGTTCAAATGCAGTGCATAGACATGATAATTATAAATCAAGTTCAGGTTCAAATAGATAGGGAATGGTATCAAATGACAGCATGCTTCAATTGAGACAATAATCTAGTTGTGCATTCAAAGTATGGTGCAGTCTTACTTCAAGTTCATTCACAATGCATTAGACAACTAGAAACGAGGGCATTGAAATTATCATATTAAATCAGCAAGCTTGCAAGGTTATAATCATCATAATCCCCTATGCATATGCAATAGCCCTATATGAAACAATTTAGACCCAATCCTAAAATGTAAATGCAGCTACATGAACACTCTGTTTTTGTAATCATTTTCGAAAAATTTTCAAAAGTTTTTTGGTTTTTCTATGCCTTAGATGCATGCAGATTCAAATATGCACGAAAATGGAAAATAAGAACACAATAAACATGTCAAACACATCTTAACCCTTCCCTCCAAACTTAAATTACACAGTCCCTTGTGTAATAAAAATTTAGAAAGAAGGTTTAAGAAACAACAAAAAGCAAAAAAGAAATGCAAATGATATATACAAGAATGGATAGAACAGGTACCTCAAGAGTTGGAGAAGAAGGAGGAGATTGAATCCTCTATGCTTTCCCGACTGTAAGCAGCATGGGAGCTTGACTCGAGGTCGAGCTCGAGCTGGGTAGTCGAACCAGACTGTCTGCTCACAGATCTCCTCTTTTTCTTCGTGATTCAATGCTCATACTCTCTTGAAATCTCACAGACAAGCCAAAAACAAAAATTTAGCATACTTAAACGACGGTTTAAAAAGAAAATTAAAGCAATATATACAAGGATAGACATGGGACTTCCTCCCAAGTGAGCTTGTTTATAGTCACTAAGCTTGACTTCCTGTTTTACTCAGGCACGGAAGGGTTCATCCAGAGGAATTGAGGTTCCTTCTGGAATGATGTTGTCAGCCATGTACGGTTTGAGTCTTTGCCCGTTCACTGTGAATTCATTTCCGCTCTTTCCGATCAAGGTGACTGCTCCGTATGGTGAAACTTCCTTGATAATAAACGGTCCTGACCATCTAGACTTCAGCTTTCCTGGAAACAACTTGAGCCTAGAGTTGAAAAGAAGGACCTAATCACCAGTCTTGAACTCTTTGGGTAAAATCTTCCTGTCATGGAAGGCTTTAGTCCTCTCCTTGTAAACTTTAGAACTTTCATAAGCATCCAGCCTGATCTCCTCTAGTTCATGCAGGTCTAATGTTCTCTTTTCTTGTGCAGTCTTGATATCCAGATTCAAAAGTTTTGTTGCCCACAATGCCTTGTACTCGATCTCTACAGGCAGATGGCAAACGTTTCCATAGAGTAGCTGGAATGGTGTTCTCCCAATAGGCGTTTTGAATGCAGTCCGATAAGCCCAGAGAGTCTCATCAAGCTTAGAAGACCAATCTCTCTTTGAAACCCCTACCACTCTCGCCAAAATCTCCTTGATCTGCTTGTTAGACACTTCCACTTGCCCGCTGGTCTGAGGGTGGTATGGTGTAGCTACCTTGTGCCTAACCCCATGCTTCTTCAGTAAATTCTCAAAGAGCTTGTTGATGAAGTGAGATCCTCCATCACTGATCACTACTCTTGGCACTCCAAATCTGGGGAAGATGACACTCTTGAACATCTTCAGGACAACTTTTGCTTCATTAGTAGGGCAGGCCATTGCTTCAACCCATTTTTAGACATAATCAACAGCCACCAAGATGTAACTGTTCCCATAAGATGGTGAATTGAGAGGTCCCATGAAATCGATGCCCCACACATCAAACACTTCAATTTCCAGAATTGGGTTCTGAGGCATCTCATTCCTTCTACTGATGTTACCCATTCTCTGGCAAGGATCACACTTGGTGATGAAAGCTTGAGCATCCTTGAACATTGATGGCCACCATAACCCTGCTTGTAGCACCTTCTGCACAGTCTTGAATGTAGCAAAGTGACCTCCATACACTGAACCGTGGCAATGCTCTAGAACTCCCTTTACCTCTTCTTCAGCTATGCACCTCCTGAATAGACCATCTGAACCTCTCTTGTATAAGTAGGGCYCATCCCAKAAGTAGTGGTTCACATCCCTCAGAAACTTCTTTTTCCTGTAAGCATCAAGACCTTCAAGAATTTTGCCGCTTAAAAGGTAATTGGCAAAATCTGCATACCAGGGTCTCTTTTTCTCTACTATAATGACAACATCCATGAATTGTTCATCAGGCATGGAATCATCAATTGGGGTTGTATCATCAATCCTCATCCTTGACAAGTGATCAGATACACCATTCTCTATACCCTTCTTGTCGACAATCTCCATGTCAAACTCCTGAAGCAAAAGGATCCATCTGAGTAATCTTGGCTTAGTCTCCTTCTTAGCATAGATATGCATGAGTGCTGCATGATCTGTGTAGAGTATCACCTTGGAACCCACTAGATAGCTTCTGAATTTCTCAAAAGCAAAGACAACAGCCAGCAACTCCTTCTCTGTTGTTGCATATCTCCCTTGAGCTTCATCAAGTGTTCTTGTCAATCTTTTGACCCAAAACAGCTCCCATAGCAAAATCCGAGGCATCACACATGATTTCGAACGGATAGTCCCAGTTCGGTGCTTGGACTATTGGAGCTGAGACTAAAGCTTCCTTTATCAGCTGGAAAGCTCTCAAGCACTCTGAATCGAAGATAAACTCTTGTTCCTTGCATAATAGCCTAGTGAGTGGTCTGGCTATCTTTGAGAAGTCCTTGATGAACCTTCWGTAAAACCCAGCATGCCCAAGGAAACTCCTGATATCTCTGACAGTCTTAGGCGGTTGCAGCTGCATCATCACATCAACCTTGGCTTTGTCCACCTCTATCCCATTCTCAAAAATTTTGTGCCCCAGGACAATCCCTTCTCTGACCATGAAGTGGCATTTTTCCCAGTTGAGAACTAGATTTGTCTCCTCGCACCTAGTAAGCACCCTGCAAAGATTCAACAAGCAGGAGGAGAAAGAGGAGCCATACACGGAAAAGTCATCCATGAATACTTCCACAGTCTCCTCAATTAAATCCGAGAATATAGAAGTCATGCATCTCTGAAAAGTAGCAGGTGCATTACAAAGACCAAAAGGCATTCTCCTATAAGCAARTGTTCCATATGGGCAAGTAAAAGTAGTTTTTTCCTGATCATTAGGATGAATTGGAATTTGAAAGAAACCACTATACCCATCTAAGAAACAGTAATAAGGGTGATTTGCAAGCCTTTCTAACATCTGATCAATGAATGGCAATGGAAAATGATCCTTTCTAGATGCAGCATTCAATTTCCTGTAATCAATACACATCCTATGACCAGTGATAGTTCTAGTGGGTATCAGTTCATCCTTATCATTCCTAACAACAGTTATACCACCCATCTTTTGAACACAATGCACAGGAGAAATCCAAGTACTATCAGATATAGGATAGATTATACCAGCTTCTAGCAACTTAAGAATTTCCTTTTTAACCACTTCTTTCAAATTTGGATTCAACCTCTCTGAGGTTCAATGCTAGCATATGATTCATTTTCAAGGTGAATTCTATGAGTACATAATCTAGGTGAAATTCCTTTAATATCATCTAGAGAATACCCAATTGCTTTTCTAAACTTCCTCAATTCAGTCAATAGCAAATGCAACTCATCATCACTAAGCATATCATTTACTATGACTGGGTATGTAAAATTGGGTCCAAGAAAGGCGTACCTTAGCCCAGTAGGAAGTGGTTTAAGGTCTACCTTAGGTGCTCTGAGTTCTGACCAGTCGTCTGAAGCAGCGAGGTCTGGCTCGACCTGAGGATCAAGCTGTGTGGTCGAGTTTGGCGCAGTGAGTAAGCTGGCTCGACCAGCTTGCTCGAGCTGGTTGCTAGTGCCAGTGCGTTCTGCAACAAAAACCTCTGTTTTGACCCCAATCAGGTCTTCAAACACTTCTAACCCTTCCATAACCTTATGTGAGTCCAAGATCATCTCATAACCCAAGGTCTCATCGTGTAGGTATCCATCCTTATCACTCTTTGTCAAAGCAGTTTGAAGGTGATCTTCTTCACTAAGTTCCTCCAGAAGTTCATCAGCAAGTTGATCCATTTTCTCAATATAAAAGATCTGTCGTTCTATTGCTGGCTTTCTCATTGTGTCTTTGTTGTCGAATGTCATTTTGAAATCACTCCCAAGATTAAGATCGATTTTTCCCTTTCGAACATCAATAACTGCCCTAGCTGTAGCTAAGAAAGGTCTTCCTAGAATCAGAGGATCTCTCGGTTCTTCATCCATCTCCAGCACTATGAAGTCTGTAGGTATCTCAACTGTTCCAACCCGTAGAGGTAGATCTTGTAACATGCCATGAGGAGTTCTAACAGATCTGTCTGCAAGCACCAAAGAGATGTTGCAAGGTTTGTAATTGCTGAATCCTAACCTCTTAGCAACTGAGAGTGGCATGAAACTGATAGATGCTCCAAGATCACAGAGAGACTTTTTGAAAATCAATGGACCTAGAGAGCATGGTAGAGTGAATGAACCAGGATCACTTAGCTTCTCCTTGATAACACTCTTCTAGATAATAGCACTGCACTCTTCTGACAAAACGACCATACCCTGAATCTCCTTGGCTTTCTCGTTTACTGCATCCTTCAAGAATTTCTGATATGCAGGAAACATTGAGAAGATATCAATGAGAGGTATCCTAATCTCTGCTTCCCTCATGTGCTTGTCAAAAAGCGCTCTATACTTCTCCATTATTTCTTTTTTCAATCGTTTTGGGAAAGGCAGTTTAGGTTTGTAAGGAGGAGGGACGAAGGGTACTTTCTTTTCCTCTGAAACAACAGGTTTTGCAGTAGGTGGAGGGCTAGCTCGACCAGTGTGGTCGAGCTGTGTGCTAGAGTCAGCCTCTAGTCGAGCTTCTTGATCCTTTTTGCAGCTCAAATCCTCCCCATCTTCAACCCCACTGTCCTCAGTGATTTTAACAGATCCTTCCCTCTCAGGTAGTTCCTTTCCACTCCTTAAAGTGATGGCATTGATGTGAGCATAGTCCTTTGGGTTTTGGACTGACTTTCCTGGGAACTGTGATGAGCTAGAAGTGGAAGCAGTCTTGCACTCGATACACTTTATCCTGGAGTTCAATGTCTCAATCTTGCAGTTAAGATCATTATAAGTGTAGTCCATCTGCGTTTTCATTTCACCGAACTTCTTAGCTGCTTCCATTGCACCAGCTGCCTGACCCTGTAGAAGTTGTTGCAGTATTTGTGTCATGTTCTGATTCGGAGCTGAAGAAGACGGAGTTTGGTGATGATGAAAACCCTGTGGTGGACCCTGTTGCGGATGGTGGCTCTAGTAGTGCGGCTTAGGAGCAAAACCTTGATGCTGGTTGTAAGGAACAAACGGCGTGGACTAAGGCGGTTGTTGCTGAGGCGGGTAGACCTGATCCTGGGGGTTAGCAACATTGGTGCTTCTGTAAGAGAGATTCGGGTTGTTCTTGTAGTTGATGATACCTTTGTTGTAACCACCTTGATTCTGAACATAGCTGACCTCTTCCAAACCATCATCTTCCCCATCTTGAACCGAAAAAACCGTATCCTCACTAGCATAGTGAACCTGTTTCCTCTGCTGTAGTAGTTGATCCAACTTGGCATTCAAAGCCTTGATTTCCTTCCTAGTCTCCTCCTCTGAATCAACACTGCCACTCACACTTCTATCATACTCAGTAGTGTAGTTACCAACAGATTGAGCAAGGTTTCCCCACAAGTTGCCAGCCTTCATCAACATCTTTGTTGAGGAAGTTACCATTGCTAGCGGTATCAAGAAGCATTCGGACCTTAGGGAGAACTCCTCTGTAAAGTGTGCTGGGTAGGGACTCATTGCTGAAACCATGGTGAGGGCATTGAGTAGTGTAGCTCTTGAAACGTTCCCAGGATTCGCAGAAGGGCTCTCCATCTTTCTGAGAGAATCCAGATATTTCATTCCGGAGGCGAGCTGTTCTAGCATTGGAGAGGAACTTGGCAAGGAAAGCTTTCTTGCAGTCATCCCATGAAGTGATAGAGCCATGAGGTAGATTCTTCTCCCAGAGATAGGCTTTGTCACCAAGAGAGAATGGAAATAGTCTCAGCTTGAAACCATCTTCACTGACACCATTGATCTTGGTAAGGCTGCAGAGCCTATCAAACTCATCCAAGTGATCAAGGGGATCTTCCATAGGCAGTCCATGGAACTTGTTGCTTTGCACCATAGCTATTAAGCCGCTCTTGATCTCAAAGTTGTTGTTCTGGACTGTAGGAGGTACAATCCCTTGTCTGTTGGTGTGAGTGTTGGGAGCATCTCCCGCACCAATCAGACGCTGCCTTCTCGAATAAGGCACATGTTCAGGCGGTGGTGGTGGATTATCATCATCCATTTCTAGTGGATCCTGTTGATCTACTCTGAGATGGTCTCTCTGCTCTCTCAACTGTTGTCGTAGCTTGTGAATATTGTCGAGGTAGCGGATGAGGTTCTGGCTTCCTTTTGATCTGGTTTGCATGCAGGTAGAGGATGACTCGATGGGCTGACTCGAGCTAGGCTAGCTCAATCAGGGGTGGTCGAGCTTGAAGGTCGAGTCAAGATTGTACCTGAAATGTAAAGAGACAGAAAGGAAAGACTAAGTCAGTAACAGAGTAGACTGAATAAGAACTTGATCTAAAACGATTTAAAATCCTAATTGTAACAAACAACACCCAAATGGCAACGGCGCCAAATTGATATAGGTCAATTTCTTACTGAACTATCATGTCATTGTAGTACAGAAAGGTATCAATCCAAATGGGTGCGATATTAACCAAGAAGGATGCAATCAAACAGTTTAAGTCAAGCCAAGCAAGCAATAAGATGTGAAACTATGAACCTAAACAGAAACTAAAAACAGAGACTAGCAGCAACTATCGAATCGAAAACAGAGCAATAACAGAACGATAACTACTAACATGAACTAGTAAAGGCAATGAAACAAAAATCAATCAAGTAAGAGAAGCTCCTAAGGATGGGGTAATTGACTTGGTGTATCCTCTTAATCTACCTAGATGGTTTAACAAACTCAATCAAGTTATTCCCTAGACATTAAACTCATAACAGTCAAATTAATTCCCATGATAAATAACCTCAGGCTAATCTAGTTCCAGACTTAATCCCTTAGCGAAATCTAGCTTAGCAGGCATTAAGAATCAGTTTAAGAAAGTCAATAAACACCCTAGACAACTAATCCCTTAGGCCAGGAATGTAAATCTCTGGAATTAGTTTTGTCAGGCATTTCATCAAACACCTTCTGGGCGTGGAAATACCTAGGTTCTTATTCCAATTGATCAGAGAGTAATTAGCACTAAGAACACTAATCCAAAAGGGAAATTAAACAATTCTACACTTAAACCACCTAGGAGACTAAGATTCAACACCTAATCTATCCCATCCTTAAGAACCCTAATGACTACTCAGAGACCATGAAGAACAGCAAAATCACAAACCCAGAAATCAAAATAACTTGCATAAGTAGAAAGATAAGGAAGACTAAGATTCCACACCTAATCTATCTCATCCTCAAGAACCCTAATGACTACTCAGAACACATGGAGAACGGCAAGAACACAAACTCAGAAATCATAAAAACTTGCATAATTGGAAAGATTAAGAAGAGAATAGATAGATTAGGAAGATTCAAACAAAAATAACAAGTAGATTCAAAGTAATCAGATCACAAAAGCAAGAACAGGTTCAGAAAGCTAAAAAAACGAGTTTTCTTTGTGTTAAGCGATTATAGGGTATTTATACTAAGAGATAGAAACCCTAAATCACAAAAAAACAAAATAGGCTAATTTTTGGGGGTACGCGACCATGGGTGGTCGAGTGCTATGGTCGAGCTGGGCTAAATTTCAAGATTGCATATTTATTCTTCAGCTCGAGATAGTAGCTCGACCATGTGTGGTCGAGCTGGCTCCAAAAACTTCAAGACTCCACCTTTATACTTGGCTCGATCAGTGGACTCGACCATGAGTGGTCGAGCCAAACTTCAGGACTCCAAGATTGCATTTTTCTTGATCAGCTCGACCTCATACTCGAGCCCCTTGGTCGAGTCAGACTCAAAAATCTTAAAATTGGTAACTTTTGTGCTGACTCTAGCACCCTGGTCGAGCTGGTTGGTCGAGCCAGATTCCAAACTGTCAAAACAGGCTTCTTTTCTGCTCCTTTTGACCTCAGCATCTTCAATACTCCTTGAATGTACCTGATAAAGCTCCAAAATGCAATATGCATGCAATCCTAATGCAAAACACTCTAAGTATGCAAAATTGAAAACAAATGTCAAGAATATGCTATTAGACAAGGCTAAATGGATGATAAATGCATGCTCAAACCATGTAAAATATAGACATATCATCAATGCACCGAGAGAATTAACACATTAACTCTGAATGGTCCTTATGTTTGGATATAATAATCACACATGCCACCAATCAAGAAGAAACAAGAAATTAAAATTATTTACAAGATTGTGTTGTAGCCTTGCCTTAGCTTACCTCCATATGTACGTATCTCAAATCAATTGTCTTTTGAGATTTCCTCTTAGATCTTCCGTGTATGATGTTTATATTATTGGCACCTTAGATGATAGTTGACTGAACATCAACAATGACTCAATTCCAAAGATATTGGTCTGGTTGGTTGTAACTGTAAATTAAGGATTTTGGCTTTAGGATTATGCCTGTAGAATTTTGGCTGTAGATTTTTGGGTTGTAGCTTTAGGTTAATCTGCTGGAGCTGTAAAATTAAATGAAAAATGATTGGTAAACATGGATGTGACTTTTAAAATATCAAAATATTTGGTGAATATTAGTGTCTATTATATATTAATATTTTTTCCATACATTAATAAGTAAAAAATAAATTTATTAAAAATTCATTTAACTAAAATAAATAATAAATTAAAATACAAAAAATGCAAACACACCATCTAAAACTTAAATAAAATAAATATAGATTACAAAAATCTATATATTTTTATGATTACTCGTCAAGTTTACGATCAATTAGTTTTTCTAGATAAAGAAGTGCAAACTTGTTTTCTGGTATCCCTATAAACTACACTATCATACATATATATATATATATGATTTATCAATTTGTTTTAAGTAAAATTTCAATTAAAAAATAATGAAAATTTTCTTATTTTCTAGTGACTACACGACAATCATGTACATATATATAGGATTTATCAATTTGTTTTAAGTAAAAAGTTTCAAAAAAAATAATGAACTTTTTTCTATTTTTTAGCGACTACACGACAATTATGTACATATATATAGGATTTAACAATTTGTTTAATAATTTCTTAAAAAATAATAAAGAAAACACACGACAATAAAAATAAAATTTGTTTTCTATTTCCTATTTTTTATCAAATACAAGACATGTATAAATGAAAAGCTAAAGAAAATTTTCCAAAACCCAAAATTTATGGCTTTAGACTTTTATTCCAAAAAAAGAAAAAAACATAAAAGTGGCTTTAGGTTTTTAAAAATGGCTTTGGCTTTGGTAAATATTTATAAAGCATGATTGCTTTAGGTTCAAATATTTATAAAGCATGATTGCTTTCAATTTAGATCTTTAGACCAAAATATGGCTTTCGAAAAATCTAAAACTCCAACCAATCACCCTCATAGTCATATACCAAATTCAAATATCGTTTATTATTTTTGAATATGAGAGTTATTATTTAGTATATACCATATATTTCATATGAGACTTGATCTATACTAAATACACTATAGATTATATCCTGTGCTATAACACAAATTGACTTTTTTTTTAGATTTAGGTTTTATTCTAAAGTTTTGGTTGTAGTATTGTAATGAATTTAATATCTAAATAATAATTTTTAATTAGGTTATTATTTGTCATTTAACAAATTAAATGTTATTTTAATAACTGTACTCTCCAAATATTAGTAAGATAATAATAACTTCAACTATTTGATTTCATTTTAAAAATCGTATTAGTATTAAATATATATCATTTTTATACTAACTTCATGATGTGTTATTATTAAATAATAAAACAACTATGAGTATAAAATAATTATTTTTTGTAAATGTTTGATTTTATTTAAGAATTTCAAAAAATAATATATTTTACATGAATATTTTGAATTTTAAATTGATATATTTTTTGTTTGTAAACACAAAATATTTTTTTGATTTATTATTGTGATTTGTGTCTAATTTTTATTAAGGTTTAATTACATAATTATGTTTGGTTATATGGGTAGTAGAGAAATATTTCTTAGATTATTTGGTAATAAAAATAAAGAATAAAATACTACACATTTTTACTTTTAATGATTTTTTCTATTTTGCTTTTAAGATCAATAATATTGTACGTAACTGTTTACAATTTAAATGTTTGTTATTAATGTGTAATTCCTAAATAATAGTATTAGATATCTACTATATGATTTTTAAATTAATTTTAAGTAGTAATATTGTAGTGGAAATTTGAAAACTTTATTTATATTTATTTATTTTGGAATCTATAAATTAATTATTAATAATTTATATATTTGCTACTTTTAAATTAATTTTTTTGTTTCACTAATTTATTTATTTAAGAAAATTTGAATAAAATTGAAAATAGATTTCATGAAGATTTTCTTTTCAAATATGTATTTTTTATAGTAAAAATTATGTAAGTGTAATTTGAATAAATCTGAAAATCGATTTTGTGAAAATTTATTTTTAAATATGTATTTTTAATAGTAAATATAGATTAAG
The DNA here is from genome assembly GCA_018361395.1 of Boechera stricta. Taxonomy (NCBI): domain Eukaryota; kingdom Viridiplantae; phylum Streptophyta; class Magnoliopsida; order Brassicales; family Brassicaceae; genus Boechera; species Boechera stricta. Next base: position 8,373,742 of record CM031541.1, read on the forward strand.
TTATTAGACTTTTTTACCCTTCATGATTTTTTTTTGTCAGTTCTTAAGACTAATGACATTGTATGTAATTTTTAAAAATTTAAATGTTATTTTCAAATGGATATTCCCTAAATATTACTAAAGAGATATATAGTAAATTAGTAACATACCAAACTCAAATATCTTTTTCTATTTCATATTAACTCATGATTCAATTATATAAATGCTAATGGTGCAAATCTATATAACTATTATCTTACCTGTTAGGTATGTGTTCAAAAATCTGGAAAACAAAATAACAAATAAAGACAACTTGAAAATAAATTATGAGATGAATATAGATAAGAAAAATACTATAATGAATAATAATAGTAATACAAAACAAAATAAAAATGAATTTTAATTTGTAATATAAATTACAGAAAATTACAGATAGATAAAAACAATTAATAGTACCATACATGTTTTTTTTTGTTTTATATAATGTTAGGTCGATGTGGTGGACCTATGGGCAGGGAATCGACCCTGATTGGTCGATTCTCTTGTCTGAGACTTCGTTTCTGGAAATTTTGAATCAGCAATATCGACTGTGATAGGTCGACCAATTGGTCTGATGCTCTCCACCGACGGGTTTGTTGATGTGTTCTCCTCCAATCTCATCTCCCACTGATTAGCTTTGTCACCCAAAGAGAACGGGAATAAACGTAGTGTCAGAGCGTCCTCTGAGACTCCGTTAATTTTTAATGTGCCACAAAGCCTGTCAAACTGATCCAGGTGATCAATAACGATTGTCAGAGCGACCTTTGGTTAGTGTGCAGCCGCCCGACATGCATCACAAACTTGAGCGACATCCTTATCAGGGTGAAGGATGCTCTCAACCTTAGCAGCAGGTACTTCTTTTCATAGCTGCTCCATTTGATCTATTCTCCTATTCCCTTTTTTTTTTAATTTTTTTTTATGATCACCTCAAATTCAAAGAAGTAAACAATTAATAAAAATAAAACAAAAGCTTAGTCTTAGATTCAGACTAAATCTCTATATCTATTGCTTCAGTCCCCGACAACGGCGCCAAAAACTTGATCTTCTTTCGATTATCTCATTCTCAAGTTTCATCCAAGTCCACCCATAGGGTATTCTCGAGAGTTTAACCCGATGTGACCGCAAGTGCACAGTCTATGCAATTGTAGTACATACGGGATCGATCCACAGGGACTGAGAATAACACACAGAGAGTACAAGTCTAAATCTATAAGCATAATAGAGATATGGGGGTTTTCCTAATCTACTAAGCATGAAATTAAATGAAATAATAAATAAGAAAATATTAAATCTAAACTAAGAAAACAATAAATAAACTAAGCTAAGCATTGAAGTTAAAGAACATAAACTAATTAAACATTAAACGAAGTCTAAACTAATATTTACAGAAAATGAGTGATAGTCACATTTCAGGGATTCTAGATCTAGGGTTTATGTTTTACCTAATAAGTTTATGTTTGTTATTCTAGAGATTTTCTATATCTTGCTAGTCCACTCTCGTGGTATGCTAGACTCTATATTCAAACCCACTCTCGTGGCGAATGAATATGCATTTCGAGTAATCCCATCATCGAATACTCTCATGAGTGATAGGCACATCGCAAGGGTTGTCACACCTCCATGTGATCCAATATGGTCAGTATTGGTGAAAACATGCCTAAGACACAGAGTAAATGATATATCTATTTCTCGAGTCCTTCCGACTCTCGTGGCGAATTACTCCTGAGATCTTATCCTAATTAGGCCTATGTTAGACTAAACATAGAACTACTCTATCAAACAACAAACTCAAAACTAGCCATCACTCCCTAGTATATAGACCTTAAGCCTTAGCCCACTCTCATGGTGTTAAGAACTTCTAAACAGGCAACAACACCTACTGGATTTAGTTGCAAACTTAAGCATCTCCCTTAAGAGAATGCTCAACATTACGATTTATACTAAGGTGGCTAGAGTGATTAATAACAATTAAACATTTTGAAATCCCTAAAAATAGATCCCATCATTGACCACCACCCTAGTGGTCTAAAAGATCTACTCTAAAAACAAAAGAGAAGAAAAAAAAAGAAGAGCTTTTTATTAGATTTAAAAGTGGTGGTCACAAAGTCTAGAATGATTCCTCCATGAATATTAATGAGATTACAAGTGATTATATAATACTAGGGGTTTCTTAGAACTCTTCATTTCGTCCTTATCTTGTTTCTGAAGGCTTAAAACTCGAAATAACAAGGTTGCTGAAGTCATATCTTGCCACATAGAAAATTTTCCAGCTTTTTCGGAGGTCAGCATCGACCTTGATGGGTCGATGCTATGGTCGATTCTGGCTCCCTGGCTTGACTGGTCGATGCACCCATCAAGAATTCTCTCTGGAAAATCTTTGGACTCAATATCGACCCCTACAGGTCGATATTAGGGTCGATTCTGACTTTTTTGGATTCTGTGAAATCCTTCTCCGAATGTGCACGATCTAGGCGATGTCACCAGTCTTCCTGTAGGCTTTAGTAAGCTTCAAAAACATCTCTACTACTCATATTTAGCTCCAAGTACCTAAAAACATATAACCACATGCAAAAACATTAATTCTACACTAAATGTTAGTTATAAAAGCTAAAACTAACTTATTCTAATGCATAAAAACATGTAAAATATGATGCTATCAGTTTGCCGAACATACAACACAAGGATTTGATCTTCGTCGTTGTATACCAGTTCTCGAAGATGGCTCACTTCATCCCGTGCAACATGACTAACGATGCATCTCTAACCGCTAACTTGTTCTTCAAGGAGGTGTTACGTCTACCCGGATTGCCAAAGACCATTGTGTCGGACTGATGGAGGGTTTTTATGCCTCTTCACAAGTTTTACCCGAGAAGTTAATCTCGAGAGTTTAACCCACAAAACCGCAAGTTCACAGTTAAAATTGTAGTAATACGGGGTCGATCGACAGAAAAATAGAATAACTACATAGAGCATGTAAATGCAGATCTAATCTAGACATGATAATAAAACAGGAGGACTTTCCTAATCTAACACGCATAAAATAAATAAAGCATAAAACGAGTAAAGCAATAAATAGAAAACAGCATATCTAAACTAAATAAGCAATAAATAAACTAGAGTAAGCATTTAAAATAAAAGAGCATGAATTAAATAAATCTAAATTAATATTTACAGAATGTGGGTGATAATCGATTTGTCACAAAATCTAGATCTAGAGTTAATGTTTTACCTAATAAGTTTATGTTCGTTGTTCTAGGGATTTTCTATGCCTTGTTAGTCCACTCTCGTGGTATTCTAGACCCTATATTCAAACCCACTCTTGTGGCGAATGAATATGCATTTCATACCATCCCATCATCGAATACTCTCATGAGTGATACACACATCACAAGGGTTGTCACACCTCCATGTGATTCCTAGTGTACAAATCTGAAGCTTTAACCAACTCTCGTGGTGCTAAGAACTTCTAAACATACAACCACACCTACTGGATTCAATTGTACACTTAAACATCTCCCTTAAGAAAATGTTCAGTATGTATACTAAGGTAACTAGACTGAACAATCAAACATTTAACAAACCCTAAAAGTAGATCCCATCATCGACTACCACCCTCGTGATCTAAAAGATCTACTCTCTTATCTCACTTGATGGTTATAGAAGAGATAGGGTTTTAGGGTTTCAGATCTAATAAAACATTAAATTAAAATAGAACTAAACTAATGAAGAATAACAATCAAAATAAAAGTATAAACATCAAGAAGAAATAAACCTAGGAAAGAAGAACTTTGATATGAAATTTAGGGTTACAAAGTGTGTAAAAGGTAAGAACTCTCCTTTTTCTAAAGTGTTTACATGAGTATTTATAGATCTAGGGTTCTTAGGTCTCAAAATCTCTAGTTTATCTCGTCTTTAAAAGTCTGAAAACCAAAAATAGGAGATCAGCCCACTCTTGGATTGCCACATAAGAAAAACCCCAGACTTTTTGGACGTCAGAATCGACCCTGATGGGTCGATTCTAAGATCGATTTTGGGCTCCATTCTCCGACTGGTCGATGCATGCTCTGAGAGTTTTCTCGGGAAATTTCTTGGACTCCATATCTACCCTGACTGATCGATTCTAGCATCGATATTGGTCTCCTTCGGTTTCCAGAAATTCTTCTCCGAACGTGTATGATCCAAGTGGTGAAGCCAACTCTCCCATAGGTTCTAGCAGGCTCCAAAAGCACTCTAAACATCAAGTTTTAGCTCCAGGTACTTAGAATCATATAAACACATGCAAACATACTAGAACTACACTAAATGTTAGTTATAAGGCATCAAACTAACTTATTATAATGCATAAAAATATGTAAAATACGGTGTTATCACGGACCAAGACACAAAGTTTCTGAGCCACTTTTGGAGGACCCTATGGAAGAAGCTCAACACCAAGCTTCTCTTTTCTACCACATGTCACCCTCAAAACGATGGTCAAACGGAAGTGGTAAACCGGACCTTGTCTAGTATACTTCGGGCTAGTATCGGTAAAAACTTAAAGAATTGGGTTGAGTGTTTGCCTTTAGTTGAATTTGCTTATAACCATGCTACTCACTCTTCTTCTAAGTTTTCTCCTTTCGAGGTTGTGTACGTTTTTAACCCTAGGACCCCCATGGAATTCACGCCGCTATGCAGCCAAAGCGAATCTGGTCTCGATGGGATCGCCTAGGACGAGCAAGTCAAGAGGATTCACGAGAAGGTTAAGGAGAACCTCGACAAAAGAAACGAGAAAATCAAACGCCAACGAGACAAAGGACGCAAGAAGGTGGAGTTTGCACCTGGAGAGTGGGTTTGGCTTCACAAGCGACCCGAGAGGTTTCCGAACAAGCGGAGTTCTAAACTGGCGTGATATGCTTGCATTTTGCATGGTTTTAGCTTGCATAATTCATACATCTAGACGTGTTATTCACCCTGTTCTTGTCATTTATTCCTAGTTTTGCATACTTAGAGTGTTTTGCATGAGTTTGCATACATCCTATATTTGGCTTACATGTGGTACTTTGTGATTTTGGAGAAGTTAGTTTGAAGCTGTCTAGGACATCAGAATCGACCTGGATGCTCTAGCAGACGTGATCAGCAGAAGCTCAGCTCGAAGCACCCATGCTCGAGCTGATCAGCTGGGAGGTCGACAGCCTTGGGCCGAGCTCAAGCACCCATGCTCGAGCTCCATGATCGAGCCCATCATAAAAGAGAGTCTTGGAATTTTTTCTGGCCAGCTCGAGCCCATACAATCGAGTCACCTGCTCGAGCTCAACACATAAAAATGCAATCTTGATTTCATCCTGCTCGAGTACACCACTCGACGTAATGGTCGAGCGACCTTATCCTGCACGCGTTTTACCATTTGTCCATGACGTTTTGGGTTTTTAAGATTTAATATAAATACCTAAGGGGATTAAGACTAAGGGAGTTGGTTTTCAGCCCTAACTTTCTAGTTCTTTTGTTCTTCATCTGTTCTTGCTTCCTGGATGCTGTATCTTTGATTCTACGAGTATTTGTGTTTGAACCTTTCTATTCTAACTCTTCCTTATCTCCCTTACTTATGCAAGTTATTTTGATTTTTGGGTTTGTGATTATGTGTTCTTCATATGTTTTGAGTAGTCATTAGGTTCTTGAGGATGGATAGATTAGGTGTGAAATCTAGTCTCTTAGGTGGTTCAAGTGTTTATTGTTTGATTTCCTCTAAATCAGTGTTCTTAATATGCTAATTTCTCTCCACAAGATTAGAACTTAGGTGTTTTTCCACCCAAAGGTGTTTGATAAAATGCTGACTGAACGATGTTAGAGATTTCCATACCTAGCCTAAGGGATTAGTTGTCTAGGTGGTGTTTATTGACAGTATTGAACTGAATCTAATGCCTGCTAGGTAGATTTCGCCAAGGATTGGGTCGGAACTGGTCAGCTTGAGGTTACTTATCACGAGTGGACTTAACTGGGTTGTGATGTTTGATGTCTAGGGAATAGCTTGATTGAGTTTTGTTAGACTTGACTAATAGGCAAGAGGACACAGTCGATTATCCCATCCTTAGGAACTTCTCTTGCATTGATTGAATTTTGTTAGTCTATACGCCGTTCGATATTTCTCATTTTCTGTTAGTTCTCAGTCTGACAGTATCTTTTTAACTCTTATTTCAGTTTCTGCAGGTCACTAGTCCCATTCACCATTTGTTTGGCTTGTCTTGAATTGCTTGATCTCATCCTTTTTTGGTTAATATCTTCACCCTTATGGATTGACACCTTCTTTCTTACGCGAAACTTTGATTAGTAAGGAATTGACTATATCAATTGGCGCCGTTGCCATTTGGGTGTTGTTTGTTACATTAGGATTTCAAATCATTATCTACTGCTTGTTACTTACTTTGATTTTCTTTTTCTGTCTTTGGTGTGCAGGACGTGTCTTGACTCGAGCCCTAGCTCGAGCCCCAAGAAGTCAGCCTTGCTCAGCAGCGGCTCGAGTCCATCTATCTCGTGCTCGAGTCTACTATGACTTATTCCCCATGCAAAGCGAGATCGAAAGGAAGTCGAACTCATTCGCTTACTTGACCATCCACAAGCTACCCGCAGTTGCGCAGAGCAGAAAAAATGTCCAAGAGCGACAATCAGAATTTAGTGGGCATGGAAGACCACCCACCGGACATGCCCAGACCCCCCTATGAGGAGGCCACGTTTGATAGGAGCGAGGGGGATGCCCCAATACTCATACCAGACGAGGGATTGTCCCTCTGCGGTCGGAAACGACAACCAGAAATCAAGAGCAGCTTGATCGCTATGGTGCAGAACAACAAGTTTCATGGCCTACCTATGGAAGACCCTCTTGATCATCTGGATGAGTTTGATAGGCTCTGCAGCCTTACCAAGATCAATGGGGTCAGTGAAGATGGTTTCAAACTAAGGCTCTTTCCCTTCTCTCTTGGTGACAGAGCCCATCACTGGGAAAAGACTCTCCCCCATGGATCCATCACTTCATGGGATGACTGCAAGCCTTCCTGCCAAGTTCTTCTCCAATGCCAGGACAGCGCTTGAGGAATGAAATTTCTGGATTCTCTCAGAAAGATGGTGAAAGTTTCTGTGAATGCTGGGATCGCTTTAAGGGCTACACTACTCAATGCCCTCACCACGGTTTCAGCAATGAGTCACTCCTTAGCACTCTCTACAGAGGCGTTCTCCCGAAGGTCCGCATGCTTCTAGATACCGCCAGCAATGGTAACTTCCTCAACCAAGACGTTGATGCTGGTTGGGCACTTGTGGAGAACCTAGCACAATCTGATGGTAACTACACTGCTGAGTATGATAGGAGTGTCCGGCCAAGTGTTGCTACAGATGATCAGACTAGGGCCATCAAGCTTGACTAAGTTGGATCAACTGCTACAGCGAAGAAACAGTTCACTTTGCTACGAGGATACAGTTTTCAGGTTCAAGATGGGGAGGATGATGGTCTGAGGAGGTCAGMTATGTGCAGAATCAGGGTCAGTACAACAAAGGTTTCATCAACTACAAGAACAACCCGAATCTGTCCTACAGGAGTACCAACGTTGCTAACCCTCAGGATCAGTCTACCCACCTCAGCAACAACCTCAGTCCAAGCCTTTTGTTCCCTACAATCAGCAGCAGAACTTTGCCCCTAGACCGCATTATCCGAGTCATCCTCCGCAACAGGGAGCCTTGTGTCCACCACCCGGTTTTCAGTCTCACCACGCTCAGTCTTCTACCGCTCCAGATCAACAGACAAACAACTTGCTGCAGCAACTCCTACAGGGTCAAGCAGCTGGTGCACTTGAGGCAGCCAAGAAGTTTGGTGAAATTAAAACTCAGATGGACTACACTTATAATGATCTTAACAGCAAGATTGAGTCTCTGCAGTCCAAAATTCGTTCCATAGAGGGCAAGACAGCTTCTTCCTCTCACTCTTCCCAACTCCCAGGAAAAGCAGTACAAAACCCTAAGGACTATGCTCACATCAATGCCATCACTTTGAGGAATGGAAAGGAGTTACCTGAAAGGGAAGGACCTCCTACAATCACTGAGGACAGTGAAGATCAAGATGGGGAGGATTTGGTTTCCAAAAACGACCAAGACAAGAGTCTTACTCCTGCCAGAGCGCCCCAACTCGACCAGTATACTCGAGCTAAGCCGTCCTGCACGTCTAGCTCGAGCCCACAGCTCGAGCAGAAGGGTCAAGACAGTCTACCTCCTGCACCCAAAACTGTGATTTCAGAGGAAAAGAAGGCACCTTATATCCCTCCTCCCTACAAGCCCAAATTGCCTTTCCCAAAGAGGTTTAAGAAGGATTTAATGGAGAAACATAAGCAAATCTTTGATAAGCATATCAAGGAAGCTGAGATCAGGTTGCCTCTCATTGATGCCTTCTCCATGGTACCTGCTTATCAGAAGTTTTTGAAGGATGCAATAGCTGAGAAAGACAAGACGGTTCAGGGTATGGTTGTCCTATCAGAGGAGTGCAGCGCCATCATTCAGAAGAGAGTCGTCAAAGAGAAGTTAGGCGACCCAGGTTCCTTCACTCTACCATGCTCTCTAGGTCCATTCGTTTTCAAGAAGTCTCTCTGTGATCTTGGAGCATCTATCAGTCTTATGCCACTCTCGGTTGCAAGGAAGCTAGGGTTCAGCAACTATAAGTCCTGCAACATCTCTCTGGTGCTTGCAGACAGATCTATTAGGACTCCTCATGGTATGCTACAAGATCTTCCTCTGATGGTTGGTTCAGTGGAGATACCTACAGACTTTATAGTTCTTGAGATGGATGAAGAACCAAGAGATCCTCTGATTCTGGGAAGACCTTTCCTTGCTACAGCTGGTGCAGTCATAGATGTCAGAAAAGGAAAGATCGATCTCAACCTCGGGAGTGACTTCAAGATGACATTTGATGTCAAGGACACTATGAGGAAGCCAGAAATAGAAGGACAAGTCTTCTATGTTGAGGTAATGGATAAGCTTGCTGATGAGCTTTTGGAGGAGCTTAATCAAGAGGATCACCTTCAGACGGCCTTAACCAAGAGTAGTAAAGATGGGTATCTACATGAAGAGACTTTGGGTTATGAGATAATTTTAGACTCACACAAGGTTCTGGAAGAGTCAGACGGGTTTGAGGAGCTGATAGGGGTCAACACAGAAATTCATGCTGTCGAGGACACCAAGCTCGACCATACAGCTCGAGCTACCCTGTCCAGGACGCCGAACTCGAGTGTCCAGCTCGATCATACAAATCGAGTCGGACGGCCCTCTGCACGCTCCGATACTGGTCAGCTCGAGCCTCCTGCTCGAGCCAGCCCATCTGCAGCAGACGACTGGTCAGAACTCCGAGCACCTATGGTAGATCTCAAACCTCTTCCTTCTGGGCTAAGGTACGCCTTTCTTGGACCAAATTCTACTTACCCAATCATAGTAAATGACATGCTTAGTGATGATGAGTTGCATTTGCTGTTGACTGAGTTGAGAAAATTTAGAAAGGCTATAGGATATTCTCTGGATGACATTAAGGGAATTTCACCTAGCTTGTGCACTCACAGAATTCACTTGGAAAACGAATCATATGCTAGCATTGAACCCCAGAGAAGATTGAACCCAAACTTAAAAGAAGTTGTTAAAAAGGAAATTCTTAAGTTGCTAGGGGCTGGAATCATATATCCTATATCAGATAGTACTTGGATTTCTCCTGTGCATTGTGTACCTAAGAAGGGGGGTATGACTGTGATTAAAAATGATAAGGATGAATTGATACCTACTAGGACTGTAACAGGGCATAGGATGTGTATTGACTATAGGAAATTGAATGCTGCTTCTAGGAAAGATCATTTTCCTTTGCCATTCATTGACCAAATGCTAGAGAGGTTAGCTAACCATCCTTACTACTGTTTTCTAGATGGGTACAGTGGGTTCTTTCAGATTCCAATTCACCCTAATGATCAGGAAAAGACCACTTTTACTTGCCCTTATGGAACATTTGCATATAGGAGAATGCCTTTTGGTCTTTGTAATGCTCCTGCAACATTTCAGAGATGCATGACTTCTATATTCTCGGATTTAATAGAGGAGACTGTGGAAGTATTCATGGATGACTTTTCCGTGTATGGCTCCTCTTTCTCCTCCTGTCTTTTGAACCTTTGCAGGGTACTTACTCGGTGTGAAGAGACAAATCTGGTGCTCAATTGGGAGAAATGCCACTTCATGGTTAGAATTTCTGAAAAGGGCATAGAGGTAGACAAGGCCAAAGTTGATGTGATGATGCAGCTGCAGCCACCAAAAAACGTCAAGGACATCAGGAGTTTCCTTGGGCATGCTGGATTTTATAGAAGGTTCATCAAGGACTTCTCAAGGATAGCCAGACCACTGACAAGGCTGTTGTGCAAGGAGCAAGAGTTTCTGTTTGATACAGAATGTTTGAAGGCTTTCCAGCTCATTAAGGAAGCCTTAGTCACTGCTCCAATAGTCCAAGCACCAAACTGGGACTATCCATTTGAGATCATGTGTGATGCATCAGACTATGCTGTAGGAGCTGTACTGGGGCAAAGGATTGAGAAGAAGCTACATGTGATCTACTATGCAAGCAGGACGCTTGATGATGCTCAAGGGAGATATGCTACAACAGAGAAGGAGTTGTTGGCTGTCGTCTTTGCTTTTGAGAAATTCAGAAGCTATTTGGTTGGGTCTAAGGTAGTAGTCTATACTGATCATGCAGCACTAAGACATATCTATGCTAAGAAGGATACTAAGCCAAGACTGCTCAGATGGATACTCCTTCTTCAAGAGTTTGACATGGAGATTGTTGATAAGAAGGGTATAGAGAATGGTGTGGCTGATCACTTGTCAAGGATGAGGATAGATGATGCTGCACCTGTTGATGACACCATGCCTGATGAGAGACTCCTAGATGCTGTTTCTGTGATAGGAGTGAAGGACATACCTTGGTATTCTGATCTGGCCAATTTCCTAGCATGTGGTGAGTTACCTGATGATCTTGATGCCTACAGAAAAAAGAAGTTTTTGAGGGATGTCAACCACTACTACTGGGACGAGCCTTTCCTGTACAAGAGGGGTACAGATGGTCTGTTCAGGAGGTGTATAGCACAAGACGAAGTTCAGGGTGTGCTGGAGCACTGTCATGGTTCTTCCTATGCAGGACACTTTGCTACGTTCAAGACTGTTCAGAAGGTGCTGCAAGCAGGTCTATGGTGGCCTACAATGTTCAGAGATGCTCAAGCCTTCATCACTAAGTGTGATCCTTGCCAGAGAATGGGCAACATCAGCAGAAGGAATGAGATGCCACAAAATCCGATTTTGGAAGTGGAGGTGTTTGATGTTTGGGGGATTGATTTCATGGGTCCTTTCAACCCACCCTCCTCTGGGAACAGCTACATCTTAGTGGCCGTTGATTATGTCTCGAAGTGGGTTGAAGCTATAGCTTGTCCTCATGATGCAGGTAGTTCAAGATGTTCAAGAGCATTATTTTCCCCAGATTTGGTGTACCAAGAGTTGTTATCAGTGATGGGGGATCTCATTTCATCAACAAGCTCTTTGAAAATCTTCTGAAAAAGCATGGGGTCAAGCACAAGGTGGCTACACCATATCACCCCCAGACCAGTGGTCAAGTGGAGGTGTCTAACAAGCAGATCAAAGCCATCTCTTGGCGCTAGGTAGAGATGCCTGATGCTTAAGAGTTCTAAGTGATAGACCGCTTCCATGAGGGACTTGCAAGAGTTCAAGACTGGTGATCAAGTCCTCCTTTTCAATTCAGACTCAAGCGAAGCTAAGATGGTCCGCAGTTCTCCAAAGAAGTTTTACACGGAGCAGTCACCCTTGAACTTGGATATCAACTGCCGGGGAAAAGTATTGGACACGTAGATTTGGAGGAGATCGGTGGATGCTTTATGAGAGTTCTAAGGTCTATAAAGAGAGGACCAAAGCCTTCCATGACAAGAGGATCTTGCACAAAGAGTTCAAGACTGGTGATCAAGTCCTCCTTTCAATTCTACTCAAGCTGTTTCCCAGAAAGCGCTCTCCGCCAAAGAAGTTTTATCTACTGAGCAGTCACCTTATTTGGTGATATGCTCAAATTAATACCCTAAAAGTGATACTAAAGAAGCTGCTGGTAAAAGTTAGGGCCTAACACAAGAACTCAAGAAAACTCACGCAATAGATGAAAGATGCAGATCAGGCTAAGAAACAATAATCAATGAGAAAACAAATGATCAAATATATCAAAATAGATAAACTAGGCTCAGGAAATTCTTCAGGAAATTAATGATAAATAACAATTAATCAATTAAGGTTCAATTCAATTACTGCTTCAACTCAAACCTAAAGTATAGTTAACCAACTGTCGCAAGCGAAACTAACTAAGTCTAAAGTCTAAAATTCCAAATCTCTTTGCAAATCCTACACAAGAACCAAAGAATCAATTCAAGTTTGATATGTTCAATAATCGATTAAACCAAATCTCTTTGCGATAATCCAATTGCTCACCCTAGGTTTTATCAGATACTTAATCAGACGTCGCCTAATCGATTAATCTGTTCTATATTCTGTGATCAAATAAAATGTTTTGTGAACAACCTACAAGAACTATTCAGATTTCAACCCTAACAAATCAATTATCATAAATCTAGAAATCCATATGAGAAAACTCCGAACCCTAAAATGAACTACTCGACGATATGAAACAAATAACATAACAATAAATATCAAATTAACAAAAAGAATAAAAAACAAGGGTTCTGGATCTTCTATGATGAACAAAGTCTTGGATCCGCCTCCTACAAAGTTCTCCAAAGTCAAGTCTCAATGGTGGCTCAAGAATAAATGAAAAGTCCAGTCCCTAACCAAAGATTAAGAGTTTGCTTAAATAGGTCTAAAAACAAGCCTGGGCTTGTAAATAAGGAAAGTAGGGCTTTCGCGAATTCTCTCCCTGGATATCTATCTCCGCTGTCAGCTGGCCAGACGATCGATACCGGATGGTGTCGATCGATACCATTTCAAAAGGTATCGACGATACGATGGTGATCGACATCGCTTCAAACGGTACTTTCTACTTGCCTCTAAAAAGGCTCCAAATGTCTCCAAATCTCACTTCCCAAACGTGCTAAAACCTGAAAAGACTCAAAATGAAAAACACTAGAAAGACTGAGAACACTTATATCATGGCTAAAAACGGTAAAATCCATGATATATCAATTAGCTGCCCCTCAAGAAAGAAAACTAAGTGAGAGAAAGAGGTTTGAAAAACCTGAGATCCCTGATCCGTACCGAAATCGCTGTAATGATCCCTTTCCCAAGCGCCCACTGTTGCCCGATCAGCTTGATCTAACCTCCATGTACTCTCCATCGGAATTCCCAGCTTCCACAGACTTCACCACCCCGCTAAGTGTTCATCCAAGCTTATCATCCATCGCTAAAATCAATGTCCATAACTTTCTGATTCTTTCGTCATACAATACCATAGCTAAGGAACAATTCATTCAACTTTTCTTGGTATTTAACTCCCCACTTATTTCACAACCAGTTCTTATTGATTTTTTTTTAACCGCATACAAATCAAGGTTCGAGACGCGAGTATTGATAGTTAGCTACCGAATTCCTGCCTACCCTCTCAATGTATCCAGTTCTTATTGATTTTTTTTTGCATATACAAACTTAGTTTAGTGTTAATCTCCTGTTCCACCCTCTCAATGTATCCAGACTTATCATGGGAGATCTACCATTTCTTTCATACGCAATAGTTCCTTAGCTAGGTAATGAATGATGAATCAAGCTCTTTCGACATTTACCATTGATGAAGTGCAAAATTTGCTAAAACTTGTGATGAAAACTTGTGAGATAATCCATGAATTCGGCGGCTGGTTTACCTCCTGATTTTCATTTAACTGATATTGACTCAGAACAATAGACACCAAAAGCAAAACCAGCACATCAAAAACCGAGCACAGTCAGAATCTCTAAGTTGTTTTGACACGAAAATCATTTTTTTTTTTTTTTTTTTTTTCAAAATGAACAACAATGTAAGAATTACCTCCCCTGACTTAAACAACACTCCCCTGTTTATCGCCTTATAAGGTGAAAGAAATGAAAGGACAAAACGAAGTCAAGAACAAGAGGTGTTACCATAGGCGTGGTGTCGATCGATACCAAGGTGATGTGATGTCGATCGATACAAGGTGTCGATCGACACTTAACAAAAACGACCATCCTTCTTCCGACCTGATTCGCAAGACACAACAAAAACACAAAAACAAAAACTCATATTTATAGACATTTAATGGGTTGCCTAACTAAGCGCTTGTTTAATGTCACGAGCTGACTTCTGACTAAGATATCCCAGACAAGGTGGAGACTCACTCCGAGATAAGCTCCAAACTACATCTCCAGCTTCAAAGTTTTGCTCATCATATCCTCTTCTTTCTCTTTCATCTCCAGAGAATAACTCTAACCTTGAGAAGGTTTCGAGGTGCCCTTGCACTTCACCTTATATTCGATCGAATCTCCATCACACTTCGAGGAATCAAAGTGAAATTAGCAGCACCGTTGGATCTTCTCGCCTTCCCTCTTGTGCTGTCTTCCACAACTTTCTTGGGGGTTGGGGGGTTCATTTGAAACATCTGCGACTTTTGGTTCATCATAAGACTCATCGAGCGATCGATCATCGAGTCTCGCCAGAGGCAATGGTGATAGACATGTCTGTGCTCCTCCAGGGAATGACATCGTAAGACGTCCAATGCAAAGAGAAAGAGATTCTCTCTATGTCGTGTCCATGATCGCGCCAAACAAAGCATAAATGGTCTTCCCAAAATCAAGGGCACCCTGGATCCTTGGCTCATCTCCACAACCCGAAAATCAGAGAATCAGACAATCTCCTATTTTAACAAAATTCAAAGCGAAGGAGTGAGCTAGAAGAACTGGCTGCATGTGAGGCTGCAGATCTCATATCAGCTTTCAATCTCTCGCAACGCCTCGACATGACGCCGACACTCAGACTCCTGAAAAGAGACTCAAGTTTACTCTAGATGGAGCATGGAACTGAAAATTTCCTGGTCTTCCCTTCAACTGCCTCATGGTGGTGGTGTATCAGCAACTGAGGTCCCGCAACCATTTTTTTTGACAAAACTTGCTTCTAGCCTCTCACTCCTCTCTTGCAGCTTGGGAATAGATAGGCAATTTCTTGGCCAGGACTTTCTTTCGACAGTTCAACATCCTCTCAGCCGTCCGTATCGACGATACCGATATGTCGATCGACACCTGGGATTTTCAAGATCCCACTCATCTCCAGCAAGATCGACGGATTTTCAGCTTGGAGTCTGCTTAACTCCTGAATTTACCACTTTTCCACTTAGACTTATGGCGTTGATGAGCTCTGATCTTCAGTCTCCCCTGAAGAAACCCCTCTGTCTCTCACAACAGTCGCGGTCTCGAAAGTCTGAGTCTCGAAGTTTCTTCATGATGCATTCAATGCCTCGAGTTTGGTTTGTATACCCGCTCCTCAACCACTGTCCTTTTCTCAGTTATTGATTCAGCTGCGAAGGGTATCGGCCGATACGAGATGAGTGTCGATCGATCTGGAGTTTTTATGTCTGCGGTTGGTGTCGATCGACGGTAGGGTGATCGATGCTGAATGTCGTGAAATTCTTATCTTCGTCTTGCACCTTGAATCTGCGGAAGGATGGTGGGTACGGTCGATCTGGGACATGTCATCTCAGGCTCAAATCCTCTTCTGGCTCGAGGTGATTGCATTGACATGTCCATGCTGTGGTTGAACTATCTTTCCCTTGACGCTGTGATATGCATTGATTTTCCAGCATCTTGATGGATTTCGAGGCGTCGATTCTCCCATTCAGATCGGTGTATAAATTATCCAGCTTTCTATTGAAATCCACAGTCATCTTTTCTTGTCCCTGCAGAATTTGTTCCAAGAGGATCTTTGCTTACTCTCTGTAGACCTCGGAGAATGCGGTTGGTAAGATAAATTTCCGTATTGGCGAGTAAAATCGCTTTGAAGTGGTTTTGGGCAGGTGGCACCAAAACCAGATTGGTTACCTCCAGACTTGTAACCACCTTGCTGATTGTTGTTGAAGCTTCGGTTATTGTTGTAGCCAAATCGCTGACCCTGAAAACCAGAACCACCAATGTAGTTAACATCCTCTGCCTCATCTTCAATGTTCCCTATTTCCTCAGCAAAATGTACAGCCTTCTTCGTCTTTCCCACTAAGAGGTTGTGCATGTGTCCAACGCCTGAACCTCGGCAATCTGCGAACCATCAGCAACTAGCGAGCCTTTTCGCTCAAAATCAGCATTCTTGAGTGTGTTCTTTGGCTGATTCTCAATCAACTTCACAGCATCGGTTGGAACCAGTGTTGAAGTTTCCGTTGCTTGCAGAATCGGTGCCATCGATACCGCCAATCAATCCCTCGTAAAAGATCGAGCAGCTGAACTTGACTGAGCAGTGATGCGGACAGTCTCTGTAGGATCGAATCTCACAAGCAGCCTTGAGTGCTTACGTTGGACCTTGAGAAAATTGAAGAGCTTGTTCTGAGCTCCTCCGACCGCATCGTCATAGAAATTGTTCAGGAATGCGTTCTTGGTTTCGTTCAAGTGGCGAGATCGGGAGGTAGCTGCTTCAGCCCGATGTGCCTCTCACCGAGAGTATGGAAAGAGCTTAAAGAGGTATTCTGTGGTACTGTACTTCATAGCGGTGACCAAGTCCTCGAATTTCTCGATGTGATCCATAGGGTGCTCATGAGAGACCGGTGAAGGGTGCTGTCAACAAGAGAAGTAAGCGGCTTCGGCTCAAGTCATTCCTCGGAAAGTTGGAATACGGATCGCTGATTGGCATAGAATTGATCCGGTCGGTTGTAATCGCCAAGTGTCCGTTCAGCAACGGCTTGGGGTTGTGGTGGAGGAGGTAGTTGTCACCTTCCTCATCATGCACCAAACCTTGTGGAAGATCCATCTCAGCGTAGTTCTTTTCCTTGTTGTTCGATGCGTTCGACTCTGCTAGCTCTGTGAGGAGAGATTGATCGTGGTGTGTCCTTCTTTCTCTGCGTGTGATGCATACACCTGAAAATCAAAAGAGCGAAAATAAGTAGCAAAATTTAAAACAGGCGTTCGGTGTCGATCGATACCAGATGGTATCGATCGATGTAACAACAAAAACAAAATCGAAAAATTCTAAGGTGAATTTTTAGAGTCCCGACAACGGCGCCAAATTTGATATGCTCAAATTAATACCTAAAAGTGATACTAAAGCGTTGCTGCAGTAAAATTAGGTCGAACACAAGAACTCAAAGAAAACTCACTGATAGATGAAGTGATTGCAGCGATAATCATGAAACAAATGATTGAAATAAGATTGGTCGAATAATATGGATGAAGGCTCAGGGAAATTCTCAGGAAATCAATGATAAATAACAATTATTAATCAGGTTGATTAATTAGCGCGTTCTTGAACTCGAAGTATAGTTAACAATGGTTGCGAACTAAAAGTCTAAAAGTCTAAATTCAAATCTCTTTGCAAATCCTACACAGTAAACCAGCAATCAATTCAAGTTTGATATGTTCTGATTCGATTAAACCAAATCTCTTTGCGAGATAATCATTGCTCTCAGGTTTTTGTCAGTTACTCGTGCGTGTGCTGTCGATTAATCAGGTTATATTAAGTGATCGGTTAGAAATAGCTTTGAGAACAACCTATGGTGAAGAACTATTCAGATTTTGAACCTAACAAATCAATTATCATAAATCGAGAGAAATTCATATGAGAAAACCGAACTAAAATGAAACTACTCGGACATGATAGATGAAACAAATAACATACTGAATAAATCATAAATTAGACAAAAGAATAAAAACAAGGGTTAGGATCTTACATGATGAGCAAGTCTTGGATCATCTCCTCACAAAGCTCTCCAAAGTCAAGTCTCAATGGTGGCTCAAATAATGAAAAGTCTAGTCCCCAACAAAGATTAAGAGTTTGCTTAAATAGGTCAAAACATGCTTCTTTGTAAATAAGGAAAAGTATTGGGCTTCTTTTGAGAATTCTCGTCCTTGATATCTATCTCGCGTCATTCGTCGGTATCGTCGATACGGGATGGTGTCGTCGATACTCGCGCTCGGTATCGATCGATACAGGATGGTGTCGATCGATACTCGGCTTCAACGGGTACTTTCTACGGTTTACTCAAAAGGCTCCAAATGTCTCCAAAATCTTCAATTTAGTCCCAAGCGTGCTAAAACCTGAAAAGACTCTAAAATGATAGAAAAATCACTAGAAAGACTCGATAAAAGCGACTTATATCATGGTAAAACGGGTAAAATCCATGATATATCATTTGGAAAGAGCGGAAAGCAATTCACTGTGAACAGCAGACTCGAAGCCTATCCCAGCTGACACCATCATTCGGAAGGAACTTGATTCCTCAGATGAGCCTTCCTGCCTGATCAAAACAGGAAGTCAAGCTTAGTATTTATAAACAAGCTCGCTTGGGAGGAAGTCCCATGTCTATTTCTGTACATATTTCTTTGTTACAGTTTTTAAAGCGTCAAATAAATGTGCTAAGCTGTTGATTTTAATCGTTGTGTGATTTCAGGAATGTATGAGAGGTGAATCATGAAAGGGGGCAAAAATGCACAGAGGAATGGCTTGACTCGAGCCGTGTGATCGAGCATAATCGAGCTGCCGATCGAGACACCTTAGGAGGAGAAATTCAAATTTCAAAATTCTGACAAGTGGACCCAGCTCGACCACCTGAGGTCAGTCGCATCTCAAGACAGAAGGTGTGAGAAGGCGTCAGCTCGACCCGTCGAGTGCTCGGCTCAGTCGGCCTCCTTTGGCGAAGTTCAATTTTGAATTAAAAAACCGACATATATTCTACCTTGTCATCTTTGTCCCTCCCACTTGTATATAAGCTCGATCGTCAAGACCTTCCTCACACCACCAAGACCCTCACTTTTCTCTCTTTCATTTCCAGCACTCTCTATTAGTTCTTCTTTGTTTTGAGTGTTCTACTACGTTCTTAGTTTATTGTTGCTGTCTTGAGATTATTCTCACACTCTTAAATCTTTTTCTTTGCTTGAGTGATTCTCAGACATGAATTCACGCCAAGCTCGGCGATCATGAAGCACTGTGCGAAACTTCCGGATGTGGAGAGAAACGTCCTGCGCGAAGAATCCATGGAGGTTGCGGCCGACTCGAGCACTCATGCTCGAGCAGAGATAGTCTGAAGGGCGACAGGTGAGGCTCGAGCTCTGATCGGCCGCGAGTCGAGTCAGGGAGGTGATGCTGCGGACAACTCTCAGGCGTGAAGGAAAGAAACCAATAGAGCCAAGCATGTATCATGACGGTGGCGCAGGAATGAACATAAGGCGACAAAGCCTCAAAGGAAGAGCAAACCTTCTACAGCAAGGTTCCTGGAGGCCACTTCTTGCTCGAGTTTTGAAGACAGTACCCGCATAGGGAAAGCGATGAAGAAGCTTCGGCATTGCTAGAGATGTGGAGTTCCTACATGAGAGCAGGAGGCTTATGTGAGTTCATGAAGATCAGCTAAGGACAAAGAGGAGACATGCCATTTCCTCATCTCGCTATTCACTTCTGATGAGGCGACCATGAATCGGCGGTCACGGCTTCAAACCTTCATGTGCGAGTCGAGCCTATCTCACCATCAGGAGATCGGTACCTATCGGTTTTTCGGAGGAGATGAATCCATCAGATATTGACCACGAGGAGCTTCAGACTATGATCGACCATTGGAAGACAGCAAAACCTTTCTCTCTTCCGAAGCAGAGTTCTAACATCGAAAGCCACATTCGAGATATCTCCATAAGACCTTAGCAACTACGTTTGCAGAAAGGCGGCGGGACGTGAATGAAGAATTGAAGATGATGGACATTACCACTTAGGCTATACTGGCGGGCTGAAGATGAAGGGTGATAGGGTGAATGCACCTCACATTTGTTACTGCTGGAACAATTCTGTCTAGGGAATGGCGATGAGGATGGGATGGAATGCTGGGGGTGAGCTCTGCATTGGGGGATAGTTACTCCCATTCTTGTTGCTGTAATGTGGAGTTGATCTCGAGCCTTATCCACCAAAGTGGATAGATGTAGATTTCTTGAGAGGGTGCAGATTCTAGACCATACACCACCTACAGATGAGCACATATCTGTTCATGCATCACCGTTGGGAAGCCAAGCTGCGTCTTCCACCCAGTTTGACTAAGGACTGAGGGAGAACATAGATTTCGATCCTCCTTGATAGACTCACCATACAGATGAAGAGATCATGCAGCAAGACATAAGATCAGACGATCATGTTGCTTTGTTGAGGAGGAAGGATGATGAAAGCGAAGGTTATTCATTTGAAGAGTACAGCCTTAAGCCTCACATAGCCAGCCATAAAAAGCACACAGAGAGGATTGGTCTCTAAGAGTGGAACAAGTTCGAGGGAAAGAGCTGCACTTAAGAGTGCTTGTGAAGGATCGAAGGATCGAGATGAAGGAAGTCGAGAACGACTCAGGACTTTACAACGCTCACTTGGCCTACATCAAAAAACGTCTTGCCAAGGAGAATTCTAGTAGGAGCGGTTCGTTCGGGAGGAATCAAGGCCACTGCCAGCGGAACCACGAGCCTCTTCTTACGAACAGGCAGTTTCAACACTACGTAAGGGCGACCGAAGAGGCGTTGACAGCGGGCAAATGCGGCTCGAGGCATCAGCTCACGGAGGTCAAGCCAGCGGCGTGCACTAGTCTGACTCGAGCCATCAGCTCGAGCACACCAGGCCGAGCCGGCTATCAGCGTGAAGCATGGAGGACTCGATCTCCTCGCCTTCACTGAAGCCTTGAGGTACTGTTCGTCATTCTTGTATATATTAGTTGCATCATTTTCATGCTTTCTGTTATTTCTTAATCTTTCTTTCCAAATTTTATTACACAGGGACTGTGTAATTTAAGTTTGGAAGGGTTAAGATTTGTTTTGATATGTTTTCTACTGTTCTTATTTTGATTTTGCATTCTTGGTCTGCATGCATCATGGCATAGAAAAACCAAAAAATTTTGAAAAATTTAGTAAAACTTGAAAAAGAGTGTTCATGTAATAGTTGTAGGATTGAGTCTAGATTTCTCATATAGGCTGTTGCATATGCATGGGGATTATGATGATTATGACCTTGCAAGCTTGCTGATTTAATATGATAGTCTCAAGGCTCCTCGTTTCTAGTCCGTTTAACACATTGTTAATGAAATCAAGTAATGCGCACATACTAATGCATAACTAGATTAGTTCTCAATCAAGCAGCTGTGATTGATGATATCATTCCCTATCTATCTGAACCTGAATTTGACTAATAATTATCATGTCTATGCATCGCATTTGAACTCACCTATATACATACTTGGATTTTCTTTCATCTGCTTATACCACTCTTTGTGATCCACTACCGCCCTCATCATTAGAACAGTTTACTCATGCCTTTAGCCTAGCCTTCTTTCAAGCCTTTGATATTATTTTCTTGAGTGTGTGAGGCCTATTTCTGAATGAGCTTGTGTAGCAGAGGCCATACGAAGGATAGATTCTCATGTAGTTCTGCTGCAATTTTCGAATCGATAGTACTAGGGATCTTCGATCATCGGGTATTGGGGTTGGTTCTGTGGATAGAAAAGAAAAAGGATAAAAGTTCTTGAGGGGAATGATCGAATGTCTAAGTATCTAATAAAGGATTGGGTGCTGAGTATAAGAAAGAAAAGCAAAAAAGCTTAAAATCTGAAAAATATGAAAAAATCATGAAAAAAACTATGAGAAAAACCCCAATCCGCTAAGTATTCTCCTAGAACAAAAACATGAAGAAAAGATGAAACTGGTCCAAGAAATCAGGGAAAAGCCTTCAAGGGTAGAATTAGATGACTCATAGACTCAAGGATAAGAACACTTGTGTAGGACGGTAGATGGGAGTCTATTCTGTATGCATAGTTACCTTTAGCATTCTACAAAGCTCATTCCTTTTCGAGAGATCCTTGTTCTGAAATAACAAAACCATACCGAAGGGACCATCTGTCTTTACCCCGAGCCAAATGAGTTCATCAGCATAGCTTGATTCATGGTTTCAAATGAATGTTAAGGGAATGATAGATTTGAATGCATGTCTAGTTGAGATTTGATTGAACTTATGCTGCGAAGAGTATGGCTAACGTTTAAGTAAAGTTCATATACTTTGCATTCTAGAGCTAGCAACTCGACATTGAGACAATCTATTATATCAGCATGCTTTGGTTCTGAGTCCCCACTTTCAACCCTCTTCTCCATTCTTATTCTTTGCTTGAGGCAAGCAAGGACTAAGTTTGGGGAGTTGATATGCTTGCATTTTGCATGGTTTTAGCTTGCATAATTCATACATCTAGACGTGTTATTCACCCTGTTTTATTTATTCCTAGTTTTGCATACTTAGAGTGTTTTGCATGAGGTTTGCATACATCCTGCATATTTGGCTTGTTACGGTACTTTCGAGTGATTTTGGAGAAGTTAGTTTGAAGCTGTCAGACATCGACTCGACCTGGATGCTCTAGCAGACGTGATCGAGCAGAAGCTCAGCTCGAGCACCCATGCTCGAGCTGTATGATCGAGCTGAGGTCAAAGACAGTCTTGAAGATTTCTGGCCGAGCTCGAGCACCCATGCTCGACCTCCATGATCGAGCCCATCATAAAAGAGGAGTCTTGGAATTTTTCTGTCCAGCTCGAGCCCATACAATCGAAGTCACCGCCGAGCTCAACACATAAAAATGCAATCTTGATTTCATCCAGTTGAGCACACCACTCGAAGAATGGTCGAGCTGGACCTTATCCTGCACGTTTTTACCATTCCATTTGTCCATGACGTTTAGGTTTTTAAGATTTAGTATAAATACCTAATGGGGATTAAGACTAAGGAGTTGGTTTTTAGCCCTAACTTTCTAGTTCTCGTTCTTCATCCTGCTCTTGCTTCCGGATGTCGATTCGATTCTCACGAGTATTTGTGAACCTTTCTATTCTACCTCTTTCTTCCTTATCTCCTTACTATGCAAGTTATTTTGATTGCTGGATTATGTTGTTCTTCATGTGTTTTGATAGTTCTTGAGGATGATAGATTAGTGAAATCTTAGTCTTAGTGTTGTGTTTGATTTCTTCTAAATCATTTTAATGCTAATTTCTCTCCGATCAATGAGATTAGAACTTAGGTGTTTTTCCAAAGGTGTTTGATAAAATGCTTGACTGAACTGATGTTAGAGATTTTACCTAGCCTAAGGGATTAGTTGTCTAGGTGTTTATCGACAGTATTGAACTGAATCTTAATGCCTGCATTTCGTCCAAGGGACTGGCTGGAGGTTACTTTATATCAGAGTGGACTTAACTGGTTGTGATGTCTGATGTCTAGGGAATAGCTTGATTGAGTTTTGTTAGACCACAGGCTGACACACTCGAGTCGATTATCCCATCCTTAGGAACTTCTCTTGCATTGATTGAATTTTCTGTTAGTCCTATACGCCGTTCTGATATTTCTCATTTTCTGTTAGTTCCTACTAGTCCTAGACAGTATCTTTTTTAACTCTTATTTCCAGTTTCCAGGTCACTAGTCCCATTCACCATTTGTTTCGCTTCTTTCAATTGCTTGATCTCATCCTTTTTGGTTAATATCTTCACCCTTATGGATTGACACATTACTATACTACAACGAAACTTTGGTCTAGTAAGGAATTGACCTATATCATGGCGCCAAGAGGAGATGGCCCGTTCAAGATCGTTGAGAAGATCAACGACAATGCTTACCATCTCGAGGTGCCCGGTGAGTTCCAAGTTAGCCCAACATTTAATGTTACTGATTTATCTCCTTTTGATGTAAGTGACCCGGACATGACGGAAGGACTTTTTCAAGAAGGGGAGAATGATGCGGACATCCAGATGGAACTAGCCTAATCAGTGGAGATCCAACACTTCGAGGAGCACCAATGACACGCAGCCTCAAAGGTGCCGCAGTCTTTTCTCGATACAGACCTCACGAACGTGACCAAGGAGAACGCCGAGCCAATGGTGTTCCCATGCACCACCAACGCTCAAGGAACATCCACGAGGAACAAGCCTCGAATGCTTTTATGCTCGCACACAACCGAGTGTCCCATCATGCGGACAAAGACGGTGACTTCCCTCTTTGTCCTCACGCCTGCATGATCAGGGCATAAAGACATCAGTAGGGATTGTACTCTTTCCTAACCTTAGATTTCTCATGTGGTTTTACTAAGGAATGTTTTAACGAGGCAACAACCTAGTGGTGCAAAGTGGCCTCAAAGACATCCTTAGATGGCCGGATTGATCTCGAAGTCCATACCATGCTTCTGGTTCAATTCAAGCATTCTAAGGGAGTATTTGAAGTCCATTTCGACCCAAGATCACGTCGTACAAGCTCAAGAACACATCATTTGAGTTTTTGCCTTGTTGTCTTAAAACTTTCCTTTTTCGATCTTTTCCTTTTCGATTATTTGGAAACTCTTTGGATGATTTGTCTAGGCCTTTTTGCTCTGTCATTTTGACTCTTGTAACCTAAAAGCCGAGCCCTATTTAAAAGGGAGCTCACAGTCTTGGAGAGGACAGATTTTGATTAATAAAAACGCAAACCCTTTTGCTTAGCTGTCGTTGTTTAAGCTCTTTTGTTCTAACTTCTTGTTTGTGCGAATTCCAGCAAGAGTTGAACATCCAAGCTATGTCATGAGTCCTCTCACACCTCATGTGATCACTTATCGATTCATTGGCTCGAGCCAAAACCCACGTTTCCATCGTTGCCCATCGAATCGCACCGCACGGTCCATTCGGAGACAACACCACGTCTGACGCTTGTATCAACCATCCTAGTGGTCTAAAGGATACACTCTCTTATCTCTCCAAGGGTGACGATAGAGACAAGGAATAAGATCATAAAACAGTAAACAATAAACTAAAGACTAAGAACAGTAAAGTAAATCAAAGCATAAACATAAACATAAGCATAAGGAAGAAAGAAACCTAAAGAAGAACTCTTTATTGAAGATGAAAACAAAAGGTGGCTAAGGGAGAGTCTCCCCTTTCTAGTGAGAATACATGAGTTCATATAGAATCTATGAGGCTTGGGGGAGTCTTAGGACATCCTTAGAAGCTTCTGGAAAGTATTAACTCGAGATCCAAAGCTTGCATATCTTGCATTTCGCATTAACCGAAGTTTCCTTTTCTGTCCAGTGAGTCAGCATTGACAGCCCTGGTTCGATGCTCTTCATCGATGTGGATCCTTAGGACGAGCATCGACCACTCCTGGTCGATGGTCTTCATCGTCAGCTTCAAGTTCGGATCCGAGAAAGAGCATCGACCGGCCTAGGTCGATGCTGTCTGTCGATGGCTTGCCCAGAACGAGCATCGACCACTCCTCGTCGATGCTAGGGTCGGTGCTTCCTTCTTGAGGCTCTTGAGATATCTCTTCATGATGTTCTTGGCCCCAACAAGTAGCTCCAAAGTCCCTATGGCTTCTTAAGACTCCAAAACACTCTAAAAGTATATAATTTCCTCCAAGTACCTATAAACAGATACATAAATGCAAATGCACTAGAACTATCCTAAATGCTCGTTAGAAACATATAAAACTAAGATAAATATATGCAAGAAAACATGTAAAATACGATGTTATCAAACACTTTGTCCACCATTTTCAAAATTGTGTTCGGAGGAGAGGGTAATTGACCATGTCGTTTTCCATTTCGTTCGCGCCAAATGTGATAGACAACTACCTGAAAGACATAGCGAAAAAGGAATAGTTTGATTCTTGGGAGTGTACCATTTTGAAGGATGGGTAAAATCTTGGACCATTGAGCCGTATATCCATTTCCGAGCAATGTGTGTGTCAGATTGCGCCAAATCTCTTCTGAATAGATACAGGAGAAGAAAAGATGGTTCCTCGATTCTTACTGCGTAGAACAAAGGATACAATCTCGTTGTATGCCTAAATTTCAGGCTTGAGAAAGATCTGCAGTAGAAAGTCGATCAAGCAAACCAAGCCATGCAATGAATACAAACTTAGGTGTTGATATTGTCAATTTCTTACTGGACTATCATGTCATTGTAGCACAATAAGGTATCGATCCAAATGGGTGCGATATTAGCCAGAAAGGATGCAATCAAATAGTTTAAGTCAAGCCAAGCAAGCAATAGGTTATGAAACTATCAAACTAAGAAAGCAATAATCAAAAGATAAAAACAGAGACTAGCAGAAACTAGCAAGGCAATGAAATAGAAATCAATCAAGAAAGAGAAGCTCCTAAGGATGGGGTTATTGACTTGGTGTATCCTCTTAATCTACTTAGATGGTTTAACAAAACTCAAGCAGAGCTAATCCCTAGACAATAAACTCATAAGCAGTTAAGTCCATTCCCATGATAAGTAACCTCAAGCTAATCCAGTTCCAGACCTAAATCCCTTTAGCGAAATCTAGCTTAACAGACATTAAGATTCAGCTTATTAAAGTCAATAAACACCCTAGACAACTAATCCCTTAGGCTAGGAATGTAAATCTCTGAAATTAGTTCAGTCAGGCATTTCATCAAACACCTTCTGGGTGTGGAAATACCTAGGTTTTAATTCCAGTTGATCAGAGAGTAATTAGCATTAAGAACACTAATCCAGAAGGGAAATCAAGCAATCTACACTTAAACCACCTAGGAGACTAAGATTCCACACCTAATCTATCCCATCCTTAAGAACCCTAATGACTACTCAGAACACATGAAGAACAGCAAGAACATAAACCCAGAAATCATAAAAACTTGCATAATTGGAAAGATTAAGAAGAGAATAGATAGATTAGGAAGATTCAAACACAATTACTCAGTAGATTTAAAGTTATAGGATCGAGAAAGCAAGAACAGATGAAGAAAGCTTAAAAACGAGTTTTTTTTAATCTGAGATTAATACAGAGTATATATAGTCTGAGGGATCACAAAAAGACAAAATAGCTAATTTCGGGGTGCACTCGACCAGGGGGATCGAGTGCCTTGGTCGAGCTAGCGAAAACTTCAAGATTGCACTTTTATTCTGCAGCTCGATCAACGAGCTCGACCATAGGTGGTCGAGCTAGGCTTCAGAGCTCCAAGATTGCATTTTTTCGGAGGACTCGATCAACGGGCTCGACCTAGCTTGGTCGAGCTGGCCTTCAAGATGGCGTTTTTCTGGATGAGCTCGACCTAGGGGCTCGAGCTACCTGCTAGAGCGGGGTGCAAAGTGCAGTTTTTGGTGCAGAATACACTGGCTCGACCTGCTGACTCGAGCTGCTTGCTAGAGTCAGTCTCCATTCGAGTTTCTGGTCGAGTTAAGCTCTCTTTTTTCTCCATTTGACTTCAACATCTCCAATATTCTTTGAATGCACCTGAAACAACTCAAAAATGCAATATGTATGCAATCCTAATGCAAAACACTCTAAGTATGCAAAACTAGAAGCAAATGCTAAGAACATGCTATTAAACAAGGCTAAATGGGCTCTAAATGCATGCTAAAACCATGTAAAATATAGACATATCAGGTGTGGCATGAGAGAACCATAAACCCGAATATCATGGGACTCTTGTAGCTGTTTTTCTGATTTGATTCCAAGTCGCTTTTGTTATGAAACACTATTTGAATGCTGAACCCGAGGATTTCCAATAATGTATGTCCTCATTCAGATTGGGTTTGCGTAACTGAAGGTTATGGATTGCATCCATTTCCACACTACTCTGTATCATCGCATTCAAAACAGAGCAATCATTTGACTGGGAACCAACACCGAGAACATCACCACAACCTTGATCTACGATGCCAACTGGAAGCGCCGCCGGTGAAGACGGCCGAGAGACCATCACACCGGAAGCTAGCTCGAAAACCCTAAGAAAATCGTCTCTGTGATCGCCAGTTTGCTGTTCCTAAATTTTTGGGTATTGTTAAAGTTTTAATCTTAAAATACAAGTTTACATTCAAAATGAACGATAGAGATGAATTTAATGAGGTAGAAATTGATCTAGATCCTTCAACACTTCTCTACAACATCTAAGACCTTCTTTAATGTTGCAAGATATTCTCCAAAGTTCTAGAATGTTCCGGAAAATGGACAAAGATAAAGAGGTCTGAAATGGCTAAGTGCCTAAAGCTGGATCTCATTTTCTTGATCTATTAAAGCATTCAACTTAAAAGATTAATCAGATCGTGACAATACGTAACCAAAAGAATAAAAGTATACCTGAGCTTAATTAAAATGTTCTTTACACTCTGATCGATACAAAAAAAAAAAAAAAAAAAAAAAAGGAAGAAGTAAGTGAATAACATATAACCAGTGAAGACACAATATTTGAGACTGGTAGGAATCTAGACACAACCCGATTGCTTAATATACAAAAAAAAAACATAATTCGAAAGCGACTTTGTCGCAAGATAATATGGTACACCAGAAAATAAACCCCAAACAAAATTTAGCAGTCTTCAGCAGAAAATCCCTTCCCATTTTCCTTCTCTGCCGAGTCTTTACCCTTCGTTGGCTTAAACCACAAGGCACATATGACATAGACAACGAAGTTTATTCCACTGAGAATGACTAAAAGCCAATAAAAGTAGTCGAGTCGGCCGTGGTTGATGTTATCAGCCAGCCATCCTCCATCCGTAGAAGTTGAAGTGACCCTCTTGACGACTGAGACCAAGAAACTGCTGACAAAAAAGCCTAGTGATAAAGTGGTCAAGAAAAGTCCAGTGCTCATTGTTTTCATTCCCTTAGGCGATTGGGTTATGAAGAAATCAAGTTGGCCAGTGTAGATAAAGGCTTCCCCAGCTCCCACTAAGAAGAATTGTGGAACAAGTAAGAATACACTTATGGGCAATGTTTTTTGTGTACTAGATTTCGCAACGGATAGACGCTTTTCCTCAGCAAGAGCTGCAGCTGCCATTCCAGCTGTTGATAAGACCAATCCAATAGCTATTCTTTGTAGGCTAGAGAAACCTGAAATTTTAATGCATGTGAATATATAATTGAAAGACATATATATGCAAAAAAAATAGATATATGAATGTTGTATGCATCTTATTTCACCTGGTTTTCCTTTCCATTTCTTCCAAAAAGGCATTATGACACGGTCGTAGACAGCTAGAGTTATAAGAATAGCCGCGACGAAAAACACGGTGAGGGAACCAGCTGGGATCTTGAAGTTTCCAATGTTACGTCTCATGGTTGAAGCTTGTTCAACCGAGAATGTAATCATTTGGGCATATGTTGTCCAGAAAATTATAGTTGTTGCCCAAATAGGCAAAAGCCTAACCATCATTTTCACTTCCTCCACTTTGGTTACTGTGCTTAGCTTCCAAGGGTTTGGAATTGCGACTCCATCTAGGGTTTGTTCGAAATCTCCTTCTGTGACTATGGCCGCCTTGTTCAACAAGCTGCACACATGCAAAAGATCTTATAAGATACAAGATTTCATTTAATTTACTTATTTTTCTTTGTGAATATTGAATATAGAAACTTACCGAAACTGATCAGTATGTTCAATTTTCATGCCCTCAGGATTATCTTCATAAAGATAAACAATGCTTTGCGGTAATTCCATTTTCCTCTTTCTGAATGCAGCTGCTATAACCTGAAAGATTTGCACAACGGGACTTCCTTGGCTCTTCTTATAACGGTATTTCTTAGTCCCACACAAGAACACCAGAATAGCTATAGCCATAGACACAGTGCAGATTCCGTAAGCCCAAGATCTTCCCACTTCATCTTGCATGTAAACTAAAACAGTCACAGCCATCAACGTCCCCATGCTAATGAAGAAGAAAAACCTGAATGTGCCAATTCCAATTTAATTTTAAAAAGGGAACATTATAACAATGTTACCATGCCATGAATATAAACTCTAAACGTAACCTGTTGAAGAAGAAAGCCATTTGAGCTTTTTCTTTAGGATCTTTGTCATCAAACTGGTCAGACCCAAATCCGGAGATACTAGACTTAAGGCCACCAGTTCCAAGGGCTATAAGGTAAAGCGAAATATAAAGAATGGTCATCTGGAAGGCAGTGGCGGGTATGCAAGCTTCCCCGTGGTGGCATGTTGGCGGACGCAGCTCTGGCAGCTTCGTTGCTACTGCTAGTGCACCAGTTCCCTGTATACAGGATATTAAAACCGTCTCAAACTATTTTAACGACCTGTAGATTTGATAGCAACAAATGATGTTTAAAGTGATTTCTTTTGTTAAATAGAGCTCTAATTGATATACATACATGTCCGGCCAAGAGTATAAGCAGGATAAGCCCATTCTTAAGGCGCCCAAAATTTTTAGGTTTTTATAGGCCTCCAATTTTTAATATTGTATATTAGGATTGTGTTTTTAAAAGCCTCTAATTTTTAATATTTTTTACTATGATCTATTATTAACCTCTACCTCAAAATTGTATCTATAATACTTTTAAAATTAAAAAAAAAAATTTTAAAAACCCCAATTTTTTTTACACTTCGAACCACCATTCTAGTTGGACCGGTCCTACGTATCCCAGAATTTCTTTATAAACATTATTTTGGAATCGGAGATCTGGTAGAAATATACTTATTCGTCCATTTAGACGCATCACTACTAGATGCATATGGTGAAATCAACAACCAACTAATGACAATGATATATATATATATATATATATATATATATTTTGTAATATATACAAGCTTTGAGATAGAGTCTCACCAGAGCTTGAATGGTTGAAAAAATAGCGATGGTTTTGAAACGACCGAGAAAGGAGTCCGCGAGAAAGCCACCGAGCAAGCAAAGGAGGAAGGAAGTGCCCATGAAGTCAGTGACAATGTTGGCAGAAGTTGAACTTGGGAGATGCATTGTCTCCATCAAATATGTTACCAAATTCACTGCTATTCCCATGGTTGATAGCCTCTCCACAACCTCTATTCCTGCAATATATATATGTTTTTCATATTTCTTTATATACTGTCAGCACTTTGTATATATGTTCTAAGTTAACTTGGGAGTCCATTTCGTAAATAGAAGTAGAATAACCTTCAACTAATTTTGTGTTAATCCTTATTTTCTTTTCTTTAATCAGACGCCAAATTCATCTAAGTAATAAATGACAGCTCATAGTAAGGCATTCTGTATACTTTAGGATTTAGATAATTATAATGTTTGAAACCCGCATGGACTAAGTAGCCATAAACTGATAAACAAGTTTGATTGTCTAAGGTAAATTAATACGAAAAAGAGACGTGTAATGACTCCAACTATGATTTTATTATTTTAGAAACATATAAAAAAAATATTGATAAACATATATACAATATCCAGGATAAGTTATGGCTGTAAAATTGAGATCTTTTTTTCCTTCAAAAACTAAGGAACTGATGGAAATATATTATCAGTTCTAAACTCAGAAAGCAACGAAACCAAAGTTGGATTATCCGGACTAACTGTAATTAATAAGACAACTGGTAATTATTGTAAGAGAATATTGTGGAAGAAAACAAGGTTTTAGATGTCGGCGTTTTATGCTCCCTAAGTAGACACGTGAATACAGATGTAAATCTATTTTTCATTTTCTGTCTTTAATCAATTTTTCTTTTTGGGTATGATTAAATTTTAAAAAAGAAAAAGAAAATTATTATTATGATTGGATGAACGAGATGAGGAGCCATGTGGCATTGTCCCTTTTCCCTTTATCTTTCTATCAATCAGCGTGATTCAGCACAACGACATTTCATATTTTATATATACAAACAGACTTATTTCAATCAAATCATGTGTGAGTGTGACTGATTTGAAATTGAGTCTCTTTTATTCCTCACCATATGTATTCGGAAATTATACAACTTATGGAAATTAAAATGTATACGCATGAACTACCACCACCCTCTTGATAAAATTAGCTACATATACACATATTGTATGTATTTACTGATGAATACTCTGCGAATATGTGCACGACAGATGTATTTTCTTCATTCACTGATTATTAAATAATAGAAATATATAGTAATTATGCATGTCTCTAAAGTAAGAAACGATGATTGTATTTAACCAATAAAAAATAAAAAAAGAAACGATGATTGTAGTTTGAAAAAAAAAAAAGAAAGAGTAAAAAGTATGCAATCAAATAAAGAAGAAGAAGACGAAGAAGTTCGTTTTTTGCTAGGAAATATATGAGTAAATTTCATACAGATTCTATTATTCATAGTGGTATATGTATTTATGTATATGTATCTCTGGACCAAAGGTATATATATATATATATATATCTCTGCAAATGTATATATGCATAGGTAAAGTGGAGAAGAAAAAGACGAACCAAGAATGAGAGCTGCAGTGATCCAGCCACCGGTTTTGGATTTGTCTGCGGGTCGGCCACTGTAGTCTACGGCATCAGCCACCGTCCAACTCCCTTTGCTCTCCTGAAAACCACCACATCAATCCATAGTTCCCGAATCTTATAACCAATAGTTTACAAGTAAAAAGAGAACTAAAAGACTATCCAAACCATTTTTCTTCTATATCTTCAAGTATTGCCTTGATGAGATTATTCTTAATTTCTGCTTAAGTGTTTGGTGTTTGTTAGCCACAGAAGCAAATAATGATGGAGAGGAGACTGCCTTTTTATAGCCACAAAATGAATGAAAGAGAGCTAGCACCGACCTTCCACTATATGTGATTTGAGACATATCACAAAAATGTGAAGTCTAGAGATAGGTTCATCACACTTTTTTCCAACTTTCTACCATTTCTTTACTTATATTTTGAAAATTATTTTAGCTCTTTTTTTTTAATCTCTTTTGTTTTTTCGTATTTTGTCGTTTTGTTGTAAATTTAATTTTCTCTGGTGATAACTTACGTATTTGATCCAATTGACAAATACACGGAAATGGATCATCAAAACAACACTTGCATATTTTCCCATATATAATATTTGGTGAGATCAAGTAAAGATTCTCTACTAATTTCATTACTATTAGTTTTCAACTCTTCATTTTTTACGTCTCCACTAACTATTGGAAAACTGCAACATATATAACATTTTTTGTTTTTCCTAAATGAAAAGAATAGCATAGAGAAAATATAGTAGAATATCACATTTGTTTTTCCTAAATAAGAAGAATAGCAAAGAGAAAATAGTAGAAAATAAAGTTACTTTAGGTTGATAAAAATTTATTTGTTTACTCTTATTGAATTTTACAGAAAATATGATTAGTTAAGAGATATGGGACGGGCAGTGGAGAGAGCACGCACTACAAGAAAAACAGTTATAATCGTACGGTAACCACCACTAAATTCTAGCTCTCCATACGTTCGAGTTGGAATGTTGGAATCCTCCGGTTTGTTAAATTTTGTTTGTTGGAAACAATTGTCATCTTTTCTGTGGTTGGAAATAAAGACTGGTGTTGGTATAGTGGTGACTTCTACGTCTTCATGGTTCTTGGAAACCAAATGTAGAGTTAGCACATGACTCCCAATACATTTCATTTTTCCCAATATGTATATGTAATAAATTTTATTTTTTCAACTTCTTCGAGATAAATGACTTAATCTTATATTTTTTGTCACGTGCAAAAGATATAAGACTAATTTTAATTGCGAAGAGTAACACATAAAAGATGACAGAGTATAAGAAATATGTCCTCTTATTATTTACTCCATTAACTCCTAAGTGTATGAACAGGTTTACAATATGTATATGTTTTCCAATACATTGTATTTTTCCAACTTCTTCGAGACAAATGACTTAATCTTATCTTTTTTGTCACTTGCAAAAGATATAAGACTAATTTCAATTGCAAAGAGTACCGCGTAAAAGATGACAGAGTATGAGAATCATGTACTCTTAGTACCCCATAACTCCCAAGAGTAGGAACACATTAATTGTTTCAAGTATTCATCGAGTTTTATTTTAATTCACTTAAGAGTACAATTGGGATCAAAATCACTAGGTATTCGCGATACTACTGAAACTTTGGCGATATGTTACGATCACGTGAGTTAGTAATTTTGATAAACCAAATTTCATATAATAAGATTTACTTACACATTTTTATAATTTCTACTATATTTTCTATGCTTTTCCAAATAAGGTTCTTTAATATTTATCTACGTGATGAATTTTGATTACAAAGACAGAAAAGTCGTTATGTCTAAAGTGAAACAAAAACTAAACGAATATTTGAAATACAAAACATCTAAATAAGTATTTTTTCTCTGCTGATGTGGCAGGGTGATTCTGAAGGCGAAATCAGGGTTTTGGGTTTTCAAGGCGTACTCGTCATCGTCGATGGCTCCGTCATGACGGTAGTCTGGTGATAACAGAAAAGTGTGCTTTCAATGTTGTTGATGGTGGCGTGGAAGGGAATCTTTCTACTTCGATTCTGATCGCAGCGGGGAAGGCTTCAGATGGGAATTTGCAGGTTTCAGATGAGATCCTTGTCGTAGCAGCGGGTTCTGAAGATTTGGTTTCTGTTCGTACTGATCTGATTTCAGAAGAATTGTTGAACGGTCGATCGGTGTTACTGGTGGAGGGGGAGATTATTAACGTGAGGCAGAAGGCTTCGTTGGGAGAAGACTATGTTCTAACAAAGTTTCTAAAATCGACTACGCGAGTCAAGATCAGTCAAAAACCGGTTTCCAGCATTAGCTGGCGGTGAAGGACACATCGAAGGTGATGATGTCTCTGACTGAGGCTCCGTCAACTTCTTTCAATTCTAATCAAATGGACATTGGTACAATCGTGCCAAAACTAATGTTTCTTCGGCTGAGAAGATACAGGCATCATTGCCGATGGTGTCTTCGGACTCGGCAAATGTATCTACCAAAGGGAAGGAGTCCCACCACGGTGCTCCACAAGCAGTACGGTCTTATGCAAAAGTGGTCCAAAATAGACCATCATATCTCACAACACATGTAATTGAGATTGCGGTGGTTGATGGAATTGAAATCGGACAGATTCCGAAAACGTTTATTACAAACTCTGTTCCCTTATGGGAAGATCTGATTGTTGGAAAGTTCCCGGCAAAAGCTCCTCACATCGCTAAAATTCATGTTATTGTGAACAAAATATGGATTTATGGTGATAAAACAATGAAGATTGATGCGTTCGTTGTCAATGAAACAACGATTAAGTTTCGTATTCGAGACAAAATCATACGGGATAGAATCCTTAGACGTGGTATGTGGAACATTGCGGATAAGCCAATGATGGTATCGAAGTACGGGCCGGTGAGTGATGAGCTGATCTAGAACTAAAGATAATGCCCTTGTGGATCAAGGTAAAGAACATTCTGCAAAGTCTATTCTCATGGGATGGTATTAGTTTCCTATCGAGCAACGTTAGAGAACCGAGAAAGCTGCATCCATAAAGGCACTGTGTAAGGTTTTTGATTAAGCAAAGGTTTTTGTCGTCGTGTATCTCACAAACTTGCTGCCTCAAAAGTACATATTTCAGTCTTAGACGGGTATCGACGTTGAGATAGAGTATGAATACCCATGCCTGCCTCCAAGGTGTGTCAACTGTCAAAGGTGGGGACATTCCCGTGAGACATGTATATGCTCCAATTCAGTGTCATCGCAGGATTTGATTTAGTCAAGTGCTCTTCTAATGAACATTCTAGGAATGGTATCGGAGGAAAATAACTTCTCTAATGAATTGTTGGAAATTCCTCCCAGCTCCCCAAATGCTCACGTTGCAAACGATGTCAATCCTAAACCTTGTTGGAAAAAGTAATAAGGATATAGTTATTGTAAATGGCTCTCCTCGCAGGTTGATTTGTTGTGGTGAAGATAGCTCTAAGTCTCCATCAAAACAATGTCAGCAAACTGAAATGGTTCAATCTATTGTCGATACGACTGGTCAATCTATGGTGCAAGCTGTGGATAACTCTATCGTTGAAAGTACTAGTAATTATCCTTCTGAGGATAAGGATGATGCAAGCTGGATATCTCCAGCAAATGTTGGCAGGAAATTAAGCCCAACAAAATATGCAGCAGAGGAGGTTTTGGTTATAACTCTGTTGATGTTTTGGCAGCAGATGGAATCGTATCTGAAGCGGGTATCAAAGATAACGAATATAATATTGATCAAGCTCATCCAACGGATAGTCTTAACTCAATTTTGAGTCAAGGTACACGACCAACGATGCGCAAGGCTCTACCGAGTGTTATTGGCAAACGTAACTCCAGAAAGAAAATTTAATGGATGGTTTTTTCTGGAACGTCAAAGGTCTGAATAAAAAGGGTAAACATATAGTAATTCCTCGCTGGCTTTATCAAAGCTCAATTCAATTTGGTTGTTTCTTGGAGACCCGTGTGAAGAAGTCTCACGTTTCCTCGATTCATTCTAATTTATGTCCAGATTGGTCCTCTATTACCAATTATGAACATCATCATCTTGGTCGTCTTTGTGTTGTGTGGAATAAGAATGTCAGAGTTACTCGAGTCTACAAGAGCAGTCAGTTGATAACTTGTTCGATCTTATTGAATGGTGATGATCATGAGTTCTTTTGTACTGTTGTCTACGCTTCAAAATTTGTAGAAGATAGGAGAGATCTCTGGGAAGACTTGAGAAATCATCACTCTGTACCTTTATTTCAAAATAAGCCTTGGATTATTGGTGGAGATTTTAATGAAATTATGGAGGTTCAGGCTCATTCAAATTTCCATAGTGGAGTGGTTGTGGGGATGCGAGATTTTCAAGATTTAGTCCATTCTTGCTCGCTTTCGGATCTTTGTGCGCAAGGCCCTCATTTTACTTGGTCAAACAAGAAAGGTGAAGGTCTCATTTGTAAAAACTTGGATAGATTTATGATTAACGTGGCATGGAAATCGGTTTTTCTGGATTCTTATTCAGTTTTTGAGTCAGGGGTTGTTCTGATCACTTGAGAGGAAGATTCAATTTAACTTCAATTTCGCAGCCAGTCTGCAAGCCGTTCAAGTTCTCCAACATCCTTACCTCGCTGCCACTGTTCAGGGAAAAAGTTCAAGGTTTTTGGTCTTCGACAACTCCTTTATTTGTCTCAACTTCCGCCATGTATCGGTTCTCTAAGAAGCTAAAGGTATTAAAAGGGCATATACGGTGTTTGGGAAACGAGGAGTTGGGTAATTTATCACAACGAACAAACAAAGCTTATGAGGATTTGTGTGCTAATAGCAACTCTAAGTTGTCCTTCTGATCACTTCATGGAATTAGAAGCTTCAACCCATGCTAAATGGCAACGTCTTCAGGATATTGAAGAGGGTTACTTAAAACAGAAATCAAAACTCCATTGGCTCGCGGTTGGTGACAGAAATAACCGGTATTTTCATAGGTCCATTCAAGCAAGAAAGGAGACAAAGAAAATCAAGGCTATAAAAGATCTGAATGGTAATATTTTGAGATCGAAACGAGATATTCAGCAACAAGCCTGGACACATTTTCAGGATTTTTACAATTTTCAGCCATTGGATTACGAAATTATGTGAGTTGATGATTTGAAATTTTTTTTGTCGTTTCGTTGCTATGAGGAAAATGCCTTGTTGCTAATAGCTAAGGTCTCAAGTGAGGGGATCAAAGAGACTTTATTTAAGATGCTAAATAATAAGTCTTCAGGATCGGATGGTTATATTTCAGAATTTTTAAAATCGTATTGGGTATTGGATCTGATTTTGTTGCAGCTATTAAATCTTTTTCTAGAAAGGTTTTTTGCCTAAGGGGTGAACTCTACAATTTTGGCTCTAATTCCTAAGAAGGAAACATCTTTTGACATGAAAGATTATTGGCCTATATCTTGTTACAATGTGATTTACAAAGTTGTATCAAATATTCTAGCCAACAGGCCGAAGAAGATTTTGCCAAAATTTATCTCCTTGAATCAATCTGCTTTTTTGAGCAAACGCTTATTGATGGAGAACGTTCTATTAGCTATAGAGCTGGTAAAGGACTATCACAAGGATACTCTTGCTTCCATATGTGATTTAAAGATAGATATCGTAAAAGCTTTTGATTATGTGCAATGGAGCTTCTTGTTGAATACATTGAGGGCACTTAATTTTTCTGAGATATATATCAACTGGATTCGTCTTTGTATTACTACCACTTCTTTCTCAGTTCAAGTAAATGGGGAGTTAGTCGGATACTTTGATAGCAAGAGAGGGTTAAGGCAAAGCTGTGCTCTCTCTCCTTATCTATTTGTAATTTGCATGAATTGTTGTCACATCTAATTGATAAAGGAGCAACAGAGAAGATTATTGGTTATCATCCTTGATGTAAAAGCATATAACTCACTCACTTATGTTTCGCTGATGACCTAATGATTTTTATTGATGGGAGTGAGCACTCAATCTAAGGTACAATCACATTTTTAATTATTTTGCAGTGAAATCGGGATTGACGATAAGTATGGAAAAATCCCTATGTTTTTTGGCGGTCAAAGCATTTAAGAAACGATCAGACTTTGCTTCTCGTTTTACCCTCTCTCAAGGTGATCTTCTTGTTCATTATTTGGGTTTGCCTCTTATGAAAAAACGGATGTCGAAAGTTGATTATGTTGTTCTTTTTGAACATATAAGAAACAAGTTTCATTGTAGGACAATCAGATTCTTCTCGTATGCAGGCCGTTTGCTTCTTCTAAAATCGGTTATCATGAGCATTGTGAATTTTTTGATGAGTGCATTTCGTCTTTCCAAAGGATGTATTAACGAGATTAATGCTTTATGTTCAACATTTATTTAGTCTGGCCCGGAACTTAACACAAATAAGACTAAGTTGGCATGGAAAGATGTCACTACGCCTAATGAAGAAGGTGGACTTGGTATCAAATTGCTAGTTGAGATGAACACATTGTGGTGTCTTAAGCTTCTTTGGAGGATAGTTGCTCATAAGCCATCCCTATGGGTCTGTTGAATGCGAGCTAATATGCCTAAGACTAATACTATTTGGACGATAAAAGAAAATACAACGAAAGGATCTTGGATGTAGCACAAATTGTTGAAGTTCAGAGATTTGGCAAAACATTTCCACAAGGTAAGCGTGGGCATTGGTGACACAACATCTTTTTGGTATGATTCATGATCTCCTCTAAGAAGGATTATACACATTACCAGTATAAGAGACATTATTGATTTTGGAATTTCCGAAAAGACCATGATTGCTGATGTTAACTCACGGCGAAGAAGACATCATCGAACCTCAGCACTAAACAATATCGAAGATGAAATCCAGAAGTTGTTTGCTCGCCAGACGCCTCAAGGACCATATGTTCATCTATGGCGACGTTCATCGGATTCATATAGAGATGAATTCAATACCAAACGTATTACACGGATCATTCGCATCAGAAGGCCACATGTTCATTGATATGTCAATGTTTGGTTTAAACATTCAATACAAAGTTCTCTTTCCAGGTTTGGCTCGCTTTTATCAATTGTTTAACTACGGGCAATAAAATCAAATAATGGAATTCATGTTATAACTCAACATGTCTTTTTTGTGGCATGTCTGAGAAAACGCGGGACCACTTGTTCTTCGAGTGCTGCTACACAAGGACCCTATGGGCTGCTCTCGCTAAAAATCTGACGGGGAATTCCTTCTCTATGGATTGGCGGACATACACTACTAGATTCAGCTCAATTCCATCATTCATTGATCGTTTCCTCCTTAGATATGGTTTCCACTCAGCGGTATATGATGTTTTGGGGGAAAGAAATGCACGGCCGCATGGCAAACCTCCATCAACAGCGCAAAAGATATTTCTCATAATCGAAAAGGGTGTTCAAAATCAGATCTCTACCATCACAGCAACGGATACACGTTACAAGGACTGCTTCTCCACATGGATCACTTCGAGTGGCTCAATCTAATCCGATTTCCTGGATTATTTTTTCGATATTATTCAGCTCTTCATTCTTGGTTGACTATTTTATCGATTTCTACTTCTAATCCGGCGTTTAACAAACATTTAGTACTTTTTTTCTAGAGTTGGTTTTGTCCCAAATGATTTTTCCAACTTTGGGTTTTAATGAGGCTAATGTTTGTTATCCCTATTTAGCCGTGACTCTAATTATTTTCAGCTCTAAGTTGTATTCTTTGTAAAAACGATTTTTTTGTACCACCACCATAGAAATGTTAACAAATTTATATATGTTGTTGATATTTGTCTACGATGAGAAACGGCCAAAATCGACCTAGACAATTTGTTTTTTGCTTCTTCATATATGAATTATGATACCATGCATTTAACAACCTGAACCATAAAAAAAATCAAATTCTAAACATGAACTATGTGTCCGTTAGCCAATTCATACAAAAACCCAAACGACGTTAGTTAGCCATCTAACGGTGCTGAATCAGATGACACCATGACATTTCGACTATGTAAAACGATGTCGTTTTGTCGTTTTGGTTGTTGTGGGTTTAGCAAAGTGATGTCGTTATATATTTGGGGGAAAAATCAAAATTAAGGTTTGTGTGCTCAATTTGGGGCAAAAACAGAGAGTGAGCAAGTGAGTTTCTTCGGGTTTAGTATGTTCGGGTTTAGTGGTTCTTTGAAAAAAGAGGGAGTGAGTTTTGGGTTCGTGTTCTTCAGTCAAAAAAGAGAGTGAGTTTTGTGTTCTTCGGGTTTGTGTTCATCAGTGGAAACAGAGAGTGACCGTTGTGTTCTTCGGGTTTAATGTGGATGGGTAATCGAGTAAGAGGTTTTCCAATGGTATGCAGGTGGGGTGAAGCTATAAGGATTGTTTCACTCTTGTCCAAATGGATGTTTTGTTAATTTCTAGATTTCAATGTACTTTGCTTATGTTTGGAATATTGGTTTGAGTTTCGTGTACTGTTATAGAGTTGATGGTATCACACGTTTAAATGGACGAATGAGTGTATGTTTGAAGAGATTGATGATTTAAAAAACAAAATGGATAATGTTGAAGAAGTTTCAATGAATTTACAAAAGAGTTTCAATGCTTGTGAATGAGATATTGAAACCCTGCAAATGGAGACTTATGTTTGTGAAGTTGTAGTTGCAATACAAGTATGCAAAATGGAGATTCATAGTTTGAAGAATATGATTGGGTATGTTGTGGTGATGGTTTTTGTTTATAAGTTTCTGTTTTGAGTTTTCTGGTATGGAAGGTTAAAGTAAGTTAGATTGTTATAGTGTTTATTATGGTGTTTGTACCAAGCTTCAATTCTTATGTGACTAGTTGTTATGGTGTTTGTTATGGTGTTTGTACCAAACTTCAATACTTATGTGACTAGTTGTTACGGTGTTTGTACTAAACTTGTTGACCTTAAGAATTACATTTCATATCATTAATTTATTATTTTAAATTTGTTTTTGTATATTTATTCATGTTGAGATTCTTTTAACAAATTTTCATAAATCTTTTATAAATACTCCATACAACACTATATATAATTTATATAAAGGTCATTCAATATTGTTATAAACATCAATTTTAAATAATAAAATTATTTATTTTATAATATACTAGATTAGGATTCGTGAATCTTTGAGCGTCTAGCTTTAATATAATATTACCGGTAAATTTCATACCAAGAAGGCAAAATAATATGGAAATTAGTCGAGTGGTGAAACTTCTCTTTGCGAAAGAAAAAACACTGGTTCGATGCCCGCTAGCCCAAATATAAATTATTATTTTTTAATATGTATAAGTTTGTAATACGTAATTATAATTCACGTTTCTGTATACCTGAAAAAAAACATTAAAAACTATTTAATCAATATTTTTTATGATTTTATCATAATTAAGTTTCAAAATTTGCAAACTAAATACCAAATAAATAAAAGATTATTTAAATAGCAAAACACTGTATCTTTACTATCATATAAGTAAAGCAATGTAACGATTCTAAACGTTAATTACTTAATCAATAAACAAAACAATATATATATATATTTTTTTTTTGAAAGTTAAAATATATTCAAACTAAAAAAACATCGTCTCTACAATGAATGTCACTTGAATCTGAAAACAAAATAGAATGCAACTATTTTTTGTAAAAGAATAGTAACCTCATTAAAACCCAATGACGAAAATTCGAATTGGCTGAAACCATTTATTGGGAAAAAGAATACTAACTTTTCATTTGGAGTTGGAGTAGAAAGAAACAGAGATACAATCGATATAATCAGATGAAATCGAAAGTAAGAAATGATCAGAATGAGCCTCTCAATGTCAACCAAGTTGAGAAGCAATCTCAAAACCGAGGGTCAAGTGTAGTGTTGATAGTGCTAATCCGATTCCTCACGTCTTTAACAATAGTTTTGAACAGTATCCTTGCTGGCATTTGCGGCTTGCCATGTCTCCTTGCTTTATGTTCCCACCAAATATGGTACAACGTGGATAGGAAGACATATCGAAGCAGAAATATCGTGAGCAAGTCAAAGTAGGAGAAGTAAAAACAGATATGTATGTGTCCCAAGCCGTGGAGAACGATGCTCCCATAAGTTAACGCTAAACCTTCCCAAACGGTTGAAGTGTAAACACATTGAAAAAACGGATGCTCCCTCGTTTCCTCGTGCAAACAATAGAAAAGACATGTAGAGTTATAACCGAATTTTATCACCTATTGTTAGATGGTTGATAAAAGTGAGCCAAACCTGAGAAGAAAATTTCGGAATAGAATATTTGATTCAGACATTAACGTACCAGTTCATACACGACTTTCTTGTTCGGATCAGGTTTTTTATGTGTTTTGTCGAAAAGAATTCACGGTATACATCCATCTTATATTGTCAGAGATGAATGTCCGGTCCTTGTACCTCATTACGTGCGAGAAGCTTTTCAATTTCTTACTATATTTCGTTCCGAGTAGCTATATGATAGAGTCTCCGTCGGCGAAAGCTCGGTAAATCTGATATCTTCGTATCACCTCCAATACCAAAATCAATAGAACCCCTCAGACTAGTGTAGTCTATCAACCGTCCCATAGAAGATCAATCATCATACTAGAAAGACGTAGAGTCTCCATTCACCATTTTTACCTTTATAAATTGTTTTGCCATATCCCGAAATTTAAGAAGTTTGTGCCACATCCAAGAACCTTTTGTTTTGGAAGTCTTGATCATCCATATACATGTAGTTTTTATAAGATTTTTCCACATCCATTGAACCCAAAGAGAAGGATGATTCGATAAGATACGGCACAAAAGCTTTAAACAACAAACTTGATTTACTTCAGTGAGAGCTTTAATCCCAAGACCACCTTCAGAGATTGGAGAACACACATCAACTCAGGAGAGCTTAACCTTGTTTGAATTACGATCGGGACCAGACCAAAGAAATGTAGGGCAAAGCTTATTTATCTCATCAATACAACCCTTTGGAAGTCGAAACACAGCCATCCAAAGATTAACTAGTCTCATTATCACTGACTTTAGAAGGAGGAGCTGACCAACATAAGAGAGGAACCAGATTGTCCAAGAACGAAACTTTGATCCAATCTTTTCTGTAAGGATAGAGTAATCATCATTTGGCCTTCTTTTTCGTCATCAGAAGAAGTCCAAGATACCTTACAAGAAGATCTCCA
Source organism: Boechera stricta (assembly GCA_018361395.1). Taxonomy (NCBI): domain Eukaryota; kingdom Viridiplantae; phylum Streptophyta; class Magnoliopsida; order Brassicales; family Brassicaceae; genus Boechera; species Boechera stricta. The sequence continues at coordinate 8,417,339 of CM031541.1, forward strand.
TGAAAAAAAGGAAAATGAGTTGTTATAGCCTCTTTAGAATTAATCAACTTCCACCAAGATACTGATATGCTCAAATTAATACCCTAAAAGTACTAAAGCAGTTGCTGCAGTATATCAGGGGTCGAACACAAGAACTCAAGAAAATTCACACAATAAATAATTTAGTGAAGATTAAGCTAAGCAAATCACGGTTAGACAGTAAATTAGAAGAACGAAATATGATTGGGTTGATTTAATCAAGGGAAGAATTAGGCTCAGGGTAACTCTCAGGAAATCAATGATAAACAACAATTAATCAATTAAGGTTCAATTCAATTAAGCGCCGTTCTTGAACTCAAACACGAAAGTATAGTTAACCAACTGTCGTTGCGAAAACTAACTAAGTCTAAAGTCTAAAATTCCAAATCTCTTTGCAAATTCTACACAGTAAACCAGCAATCAATTCAAGTTTGATATGTTCACAATTCGATTAAACCAAATCTCTTTGCAGATAATCCAATTGCTCACCCTAGGTTTTATCAGATTACTCAATTGCACTCTCGTGCCTAATCGATCAATCTAGGTTCTATATTCTAAGTGATGAGGTTAGAAATAGCTTTGAGAACAACCTATGGTGAAGAACTATTCAGATTTTGAACCCTAACAAATCAATTATCATAAATCAGAGAAATCCATATGAGAAAACCCTGAACCTAAAATGAGACTACTCAGACATGATAGATGAAACAAATAACATAACTGAATAATTCATGAAATTAAACAAAAGAATAAAAACAAGGGTTCGGGATCTTCTCTATGATGAACAAAGTCTTGGATCCGTCTCCCTCACAAAAGCTCTCAAATCTCAAAGTTCAAAGTCAAGTCCCCCTTAACCTAAAGACTAAGAGTTTGCTTAAATAGGTCTAAAAACACGAGCTGGGCTTCTTTGTGAATAAGGGAAAGTATTGGGCTTCTTTTGGCGAGAATTCTCGTCCTTGGATATCTATCTCCGCGTCAGTTACGGTCGGTATCGATCGATACCGGGATGGTATCGATCGATACTCATGCTTCAAAACTTCGTCGGTATCGATCGATACTGGGATGGTGTCGATCGATACTCAGGCTTCAAAACGGGTACTTTCTTCGGTTTGCTCCAAAAAGGCTCCAAATGTCTCCAAAATCTCCAATTTCGTCCCAAACGTGCTAAAACCTGAAAAGACTCTAAAATGATAGAAAAAGCACTAGAAAGACTCGATAAAACGACTTATATCATGGCTAAAAACGGGTAAAATCCATGATATATCAGATACATAGTTGATTTTTTCCATGCTAATTTTCAGACCCGATTTCATTGCAAAACTATTGAAGATTATAATACCCTCTATCGAACGATCACTGCCATCAATTAAAATAATAAGATCGTCAGCAAAACATTGATGGGTGAGCTTTATATTTTTACATCAAGGATGACAACCCAAAATCTGATCAGCAGCTCCCTTGTCGATTAAATATGAAAGCACATTCATGCATATAACAACAAGATAGAGCGACAAGAAGAAGCCTTGTCTAAGACCTTGCTTGCTACCAAAATAACCCACAAGCACTCCATTGACCTGAATAGAAAAAGAAGCCGAATTTATATAAAGACGAATCCAATGTATAAAAGTCTGAGGGAAGTTTAGGGCCTCAAGGGTGTTCAGCAAGAAAATCCATTGGACTGAGTCAAATGCCTTTGCTATGTCAATATTCAGAGCGCATCGTGAGGCAATCGAGTCCTTGTGATAATCTTTCACAATTTCAGTTTTAGCAGGACATTCTCAATTATATGCCTTTGACTAACAAAAGCCGATTTATTTAAAGAAATAATTCGAGGGAGCAATCTCTTTCAACGGTTTGCTAGAATCTTTGAAACTACTTTGTAGAAGATTAGGGCTAGGGCTAGGATTAGGGCTAGGGCTATAATTCTTCATGTCCAAAACCTCTTCCTTCTTAGGGATTAGGGCTAGAATTATAGAATTAATTCTTTTCTGAAAAAACGATTGTACTGTAAAAATAAAATCATTTCCAATTAAGTCACAGGAAGATTTGAAAAATTCTGAGGTATAACCATCTGGACATGGAGACTTGTTATTTTGGCATCTTGAAAAGAGTATTCTGAATCTCCTCTTGAGTTACAGCAGAAATTAGCATTGCACCATCTTCCTCTGTACACCGGAAATTCAGCAATTGGCGCAGATCATCAGTTTCCATACCCACATAATATAAAGGTTGGTAATTCAGAAAGTCTTCAAAAATAGAGATCCTTCCCTCTAGATATCGGACTTGTTCCGCAACTGAATGCCATTCAAATCCTAGGATCCCCCACCTTACTTACTAGGAAACTGATACCCTTCCAGGAAAATATCGACCGAGGAATGTTGTTTACTTTGATCTAAAGTGGCATTGACTTTAATTCCGGAGTTTTTTCTTCAGTCACGGGTCCATACCTTGTTACCATCATAGGCTTATTAGCTATATTCCACATTCCACACCTTAATATCCCGAAATATGAATTTGATGGTTGTGACATTCACAACGAATGCATCAATATGAAAAGACTTGTCACCATAAGTCCAAATTTTGTTCACTACTACATGAACTTTCGCAGCCTTTGTTGGGAATTGCCCACTAGCAGATAATCCCATAATGGAATAATATTTGTAAAAATGTCTTCAAGAATTCTCCCCACCTCTTGTCCATCAACTACATCAGTTTCGATTTCATGTCTAGATAAAGATTTTTTTCCCTGAACCACTGTCAGGTATGATCTTGGCACTTGGACCGTCAAAGGGTACTTACCATTCTCTGAACATCTATGAATTTGTGACGAGAGAGCTAAATTTTGCCTGAAAGCTTCACACCAACCGAAACTTCCACTAGAACAGAGTTTTTAGACATAACCAGAGCTGAATTTTGGTCATTCACCTCTGGGTCTAAGTTTTTAGACACAACTGGAGCTGAAACTTTTTTAGACACAATTTGAGCAGAGTTTTCTCCTTCACCTTCAAGTCTGACACTTTTTTAGACACAATTGGAGAAGAGGTTTTCCCTTCACCTCCAAGAATGAAACTTTTTAAGTCACAATTGTAGCTTAGTTTTTTCCCTTCACCTCGAACTCATAAACTTTTTTCTTTGCATTCGGGTCTAAGTTAGAAACAACCAGAATAGAGTCTTTTCCGATCACCTCCGGGTCTGAGTTTTGTTCCGCCGCCACCAGATCAGAAAGATTGATCTCCATCGAAACAGAAACGTTTTCATTCACTGAACTAGAATCATCAGCTTTGCCGAACCTCTCCTCACCGAGGAGCCTTTCCTATGACAAATTACCATCCTCCGCCACCGGTGTAGACAATCGAGAGCCATCACAGCATCAGAAACCAGCAAGGGAGAAGCTCGTGATTGATCGCCTAAAATAGCCATGATAGAGCTTATATTTACATGTTTTACGTATTCATATAGACTAATATCATACATTATAGCTATCATTTAAGACTACTTTAGTGTATTTGCATATTCTCAAGTAATTCTAGGTACTTGGAGCAAAACACTAATGTTTGAAGTGTTTAAGAGTACTAAATGCCTATGGGGAATGTTGGAGCTATTTACTTGAATCAAGGACGATCAAAGAAGGTTTCTTAGACCCGCACAACCAATAATCAACCCAGTGCATCCACCAAACCAGGTCGATGCAAATCCTGAAAACTGTGGCGGCCCGTAGCATCAACCAGTCAGGGTCGATGCAGTTCATGGAAGGAGCATCGACCTAAACCATCAACCTATGATGTCCGATGCTCTTCGAGAGAAGCCTATCGACAATCGTTAAGTTTCCTTTTCCTTCGGAGTGAGCATCAGTTGTGATAGGTCGACGTGGATGGTCGGATCTAGGAACCTCCCTTATTTTCGGATCTATGCTTTAGGAAACTTATCTCTTTACAACTGGTTTGTTCAAGCAACCCTAGCACTATATAAGTGCCTTGTAAACTGGCCCCCAAAACATAAGGTGGAGATGGGAGACATTTTAGAGAGAGAGAGACGCAAGATGTGTGCAAAAGCACACATCTCCATGAGAGAAACACCTTTTCCTTATGTCTACTTATTATTATGCATTAATATATATTGTTCTTCTTATTTAGTATTGTGTTCTTCTTCTTTATATGCTTTATTTATTTGTTATAGTTATGTTCCTAAACTCATTCCCTGCTGTCACCCACAAAGGGATGAGCAAGTGGATCCTTTAAATCATTGGGGTGATGATCGATGATGGGATCTAGGTTTAGGTTTCAATTTATGTTCTTTTCCTCTTAACAGATCAAACTACCCTATATGCACTCTTAATGCTAAGTTATCTCTTATGGAGATGCTTAAGTGCACAACTGAATCCAGTAGGTGTGGTTGAGTGATTAGAAGTTCTTACCGCCACGAGAGTTGGTTACCGCCACGATATGTTTGTTTCTTGATAGATGAGCGTACTACTTGTCAAGCTCTAATCAAGTTAGGTTAAGGCCTTAGGAGTGCATCGTCATGAGAGTGGATTGTGCTCTGGAAATAAGTCTATCAAGAACTTTGTATTTGGCCAAACGAGTGTTTGGGATACTTAGTAACCAATGATGGGATTGTGTGCAATGCATGAAGGTCACCACGAGAGTGGGTCTTACATAGTGAGTAGCATGCCACGAGAATGAAACCCTTTATCATTACCATAATTGTTTATTTTATATTGTTAGCTTTGTTTATCTATTTATTGATTTGTTTACTTTATGCTCTTAGTCTTTAGAAACCACACCCCCAACATCTATTATTATGCTTATATTAGATTTAGACTTGTATTCTCTGTGTGTTATTCTCAGTCCCTGTGGATCGATCATGATTATACTACAAGTGACTTAACAGTGTATTTGCGGTAACATCGGGTTAACCTCTCGCGACTATTTTCTAGTAACGCTCGGGTGAAACTTGAGAGAGGAAAGCGTAACAAATTTTTCCTACCACCGTTGCCGGGGATTGACGCAATAACCATAGAAATTTGGTCTAAATCTGAGACTAAGCTTTTTGTTTTATTAACTATTTGTTTCTTTAAGTTTGAGGTGATCACCATAAATTAAAAAATTCATAAACAGAATTTGCCAACTTGTGAATTGCAAAGACGGCACACAATTATCTTTTGCATCCCACGCCTTTGAGGATTCAGGTACCGAATTCTCGCTTCTACGCTCCCCTCTCGATCTTACATCACAACTAGGATGTTGTGAAATAAGTCTGGGGGAGAGTCTTGCGATCAATAAAGTTATTTCTTAATTTTAACATCTTTTGATGGAAGATCTATTGTAAGTTTATCGCATTTGAGAGTATTGTTGCACACTTTTCCTTGTTCATAGTTCAATAACGTATGAAAAGGTTTTTAATGAGGTAGCAATAGGAACTTGTGCTTTGTGTTATTTGTGCTAAGGTTTGGATGCTATTTGGCATAATGGATTGATATTTGATAGGAAACGTGGAAAACCGATGAGTGTATCAACAAACCCCAAAAGGACAATTCTCTCGGAGGCTTAGATGATTTGGAGTTGATTCCTCGCCCTTAATGAACTTAAATCTTCTTGGTTTGGGGCTTGAGATACATCGAACATGATACCTCTACAAGACCCTGCAAGGCACGTCTATGTGAGTACGAGTCCCTTCTTCCTTCCCTTCAATAAGAAAAGAAAAAAAAAAGAAAAGGATATATGTAACACCTCAAAATCTGGAAATTTGGTGATGCAACGAGGACGTTACGATGTGTTAGTGGGCTGATTATAACACCTCAGAATGTGGAAATTTGGTGATGCATGAGGAGAGCTTAAAAGAATTGATTTGGCTATCTATGTTACCAAATTGCACTTATCTTTTCGGTTGACCATCCCGAAAGAACTCCAGAGTTAAACATGCTTGAGCTAGAGCAATTTAAGGATGGATGACCTATCGGGAAGTGATTTCTGGTACCGTGTGAGTGAGGACAAAACACGGGAAAAGATCACGTGGTGACTTGTAGGGTCGGTAAATAAGTTTTTAAAACCTCCAGAAGTAACGAACCGACAGTCAGATGAGCGTGGGGACCATGGGTTAGAGTGTGCATGGGTCCACGAAAAGGGGGGGGGGTTGAGGCATTACAATATAGGTAATAAAAAGTGAATCGAGCATTAGGGCTACCACTTTTAACGTTCGCGTCTCATGGAAACTTTTCATAAGAAAAGAAAAAAGCTGAAAAGAAAAGGCGATCGACAGAAAAAATAAAATGATACCCTAGAAAAGTAGGGAGAAATTGATCGACTTTAAAGTGAGAAGAGGGTGAGGAAGGGAATTGTACCAAGACGGTCTTGAGCTTACAGAATTCCGAAATAGTAAGTGCTCATGTCCTTTGATCGATATTCCTAAGTCGAGATCTCACGTTTAGAATGAATAAGGGGAGTAAACAATGAGGAGTCTAAGTTTGACGAGGGATGTGGCTTCGAATTAAGGTGTGTTGCTATGCTTATGGTGAAGTACATGTAATACATTAGAGATCGTTCCATTACGATTTGGTCAAAGGGCATTAGCACAACAATGGCACAAGGTACACATTAGGTCTCCTTATCTTAGGATAACTTCACTAGCTTATCTTTTGTTTGCTTGAGGACAAGCAAATGTTAAGTCTAGGGGAGTTGAAAAATCTCATATTACATGTTTTTACGTATTCATATAGACTAATATCATACATTATAACTATGATTTAGGACTACTTTAGTGCATTTGCATATACTCATGTAATTCTAGGTACTTGTAGCAAAACACCAATGTTTGGAGTATTTAAGAGTAGTATATGCCAATGGGGAATGTTAGAGCAACTTACTTGAATTAAAGACGATCACAGAAGGTTTTCTTAGACCCGCACAACCAACCATCGATCCAGTGCATCGACCAAACCAGGTCAATGCAAATCCTGAAAACTCTGGCAGTCAGTAGCATCGGCTTGTAGTATTGACCAATCGGTGTCGATGCAGTTCCTGGAAGGAGTATCAACCTATCATGCACGATGCTCTTCGAAAGAAGCCCATCGACCATCCACATCAACCTATCATGATTGATGCTCACTCCGAAGGAAAAGGAAACTTGACGATTTGGCGATTTAAGATAAAGGAAACTCTCTTATTTTCGGATCAAGGCTTTAGGAAACTTATCTTTTTACATCTAGTTTGTTCCAACAACCCTAGCACTATATAAGTGCCTTGTAAACTAGCCCCCTAAAACATGAGGTGGAGATGTGAGACATTTTAGAGAGAGACACACACAAGATGTGTTCTTTGCACACATCTTTATGAGACAAACACCTTATGGGAGATGTTTAAGTGCACAACCGAATCCAGTAGGTGTGATTGAGACTTTAGAAGTTCTTAGCGCCACGAGAATTGGTTGAGGCTTCAGATCTTCATATTAGGGATTATTAGCTATGGTCGATATGTTGATTGTTTGATAGATGAGTGTTCTGCTAGTCTAGCTCTAATCAAGTTAGGTTAAGGCCTTAGGAGTGCATCGTCACGAGAGTGGGTTGTGCTCTGAAAATAAGTCTATCAAAAACTTTGTATTTCGCCAAACGAGTGTTTGAGATACTTAGTAACCAATGATGGGATTGTTGGCAATGCATGAAGGTCGCCACGAGAGTGGGTCTGACATAGTGACTATCATGCCACGAGAGTGGACTAGTCTATATATGAAATGCCTAGGTTGACAAACAGTTACACCTAGGTTATTGAACATGAATCCTAGATATAGGTTTCCTGACATCCTTTATCACTACCATGATTATTTATTAAAGGAAAATTAATGGGAAATGCCATTATGGCCGAGCACCTTTTTTCAAATGCCACTTCTCTCTTTTCTTTTGTGAAATGCCACTAAACAGTAAATCTGTTTAGAAAAAACTATGTTGCCCCTTCTTTTTTCTTCTTCTCTTTCTTTCTTTTTTTCTTTCCTTCTTTTTTTCTTTCCTACTTTTCAGATTTTTCATTCTTCTTTTTCTCTCTCGCTCTCATAAAGGTAAAACTCATAATTATTATTTGCCAACAATTATGGAAGAAGAAAAAAATCAAGAACATAATTTATGTGGACATGTAATTCATTTCGTGGACAAGAATTATGGACAAATAACAAACTTAGTGGACGAAAAATGAATAATTTTTCTTATCATTTTAAAATTTATACGAATTTTCTGTAGAGTACTAAAGTTGATGTCTCAATTCTCATAATTTCAAGTGGTGGACAAAAACGGAATGGTGGACATAAAACAAATCGTGGACATAGTCGTTTATTTGTCCACCACTCCAACAAAGTTTAGAATTAAAATCATACGCAAACCCAAAACCAAAAACCAAAAGAAATAAACATACCGATAAGAAAAGAATGGTTTATGTCAAAGGATTTGTTTTGCACTTTCAAGCTTTCACTTTTTTTTGTTCCATTAATGGTGAGAGATGTTTGTGAGAAAAAGAAAGAAGAAAGATTTTGTGGAAGAAGAAAGATGCATCGAAGAAGAAGAATGAAGAATCAAGAAAAAAAGAAGAGAGAAAAGAAAGAAAGAGGAAAGAAGCAAGAGAAAAAAAGAAAGAAGAAAGAAGAATTGAGAGAAAAAGAAGAAAGAAGTAGAAGGTGAAGGAGAGAGAAACCTAATTTTGTGTTTGTGAAAAACAATTAAAAAAAGCAAGAATAAAGAAGAGTTAAAGAATGAGGGCAAAACGGTATTTGTAGATGTTTTGTCAGTTCGTGAAAAATGACATTTGGCAAAAAAGATTTAGAAAAAATGGCATTTGGCATTATTATAGTTTGGGAAAGTGGCATTTAGGCTAATTTTCTCGTTTATTTAGTATTGTTAGCTTTGTTTATCTATTTATTGTTTTGTTTACTTTATGCTCTTAGTCTTTAGGAACCACACCCCCAACATCTATTATTATACTTAGATTAGATTTAGACTTATATTTTGTATGTATTATTTTCAGTCCTTGTGGATCGAACCTGATTATACTACAAGTGGCTTAACCGTGCACTTGCAGTAACATCGGGTTAACCTCTCGAAACTATTTTCCAGTAGCGCTTGGGTGAAACATGAGAGAAGAAAGTGTAACAACTTTCCCCTTCCACACCACTCCACCTTTTTAGGAACGTTTGTTAGCTGTGATTATTTAGCTAATAATCCTATCTTTTTTATTTTGCCCAACCTTTTGCTTATGTCCCTTAAAAAACAAAATATTGAGAATGGAGCAACTTATTTTTATATATTTAAAGAATTTATCTCGTTACAATTGATTTAGAAATCGAAAAAGAACCTGAACAAAAACATGGTACCGCGAAAGAAGGTGGCATGTCATAATACTTACAAATACTAAAGAGTTTATGAGGATTGAATACAACCACACCATCAACGAGTGGAAGCAAAAGTGGGCACTAGAGGAGATTTCAAAGTCAGTTTGAAGCTGCATTGGATAAAACTAGAGGTGCAATCTTCGTCCAAGAAAAATTCGGGAGAACTGTCTTAGCACTCGGGTGTTGCGGTCCACAATACTAGGTAAATGAGTTTCTTATTACTTGAGGATTAGTTGCTAAGTTATTTTTTGTTTCTTTCTTGATATCTATAATTCAATTTCTAAATAGTTTTCTATTTCTTACAAATGCTACAAAACGATGACATTGGATTTCCTGACGCTGATGATGGGTACACACACCAACAAAAAGACTGGTGTAATTCAGGATCCAGTTATCCACGAGGTCGTCGTAACTGTCAACAAGCAGAGACAAGACATCCTAATCTAGATATCTGAAGATGGATCGTCAGCTTCGAACAACATGTCTCGGAAACAAATAAACTGCATGGTTATTGAGGTACATATTATTCTTAAAATTTTAACTGATTTCTTTTTATTACTAAGTGTAATTCTTAACACCTCGCAGGCAACTCCGAGACGCAAGGGACGCGTCTTTGGTTTAGAAAACCGTTTGACTCAGTCATTTTTGCATATCTAAAGGAAAAAGAAACGTGGATTGGAGCAAAACACGGAGAATAAATAACAAAGCGAGGAGAGCGCTCGTCAGCTCACGGCAAACGCAAAATTTGTTGAAGTGATGCTGCAGAAGTTCAGAGACTTAGACTCTATCTTTTTTTTTTTCATTTCGTCAAAACATTTAAATTTCTGTTTTTTTTTCCAATACGATTAAGTTTAAAATAATTTTAAATTTTTTTAATTATTATATATTTTTATTTCTAAAAATAAAAACGAGTTAGCATTAGTATTAATTACTAATAAATAAATTACAATTTAATTGATCCGTCAGAAATAAAATAGTCAGGAATTCGTCGTAAAAATGATAGGACTCATATTTACATGTTTTCGTACATTAATATAGCTTAGTTTTATGCATTCTAACCATCATTTAGTATAGTTTTAGTGCATTTACATATATTTATGTGTTTCTACGTACTTGGAGCTAAACCTTGGTGTTTGGAGCATTTCTGGAGCTTACTAAAGCCTATGGAAGAATTGGTGTCATTGCTTAGGTCATGTATGTTCGAGGACAGATTTCGTAAAGTCTGAAGAAGGTAGCATCGACCATAGCATCGACTTGTTGGGGTCGATGTAAATCCTGGGTCACTTGCCAGACGAGTGCATCGACCAATCATGGTCGATGCTTGAAGACGACATGAGGATATCGTCCACCAGCATCGACCAAATGGGGTGAATGCTACCCGGGAAAATTGGGAATATTGATGATATGGCATCCAAGACGAAGGCAACATGATATTTTTGGGTTTTGGGCTTTTAGAAACATTAGAAGCCCGACTTGTTTGCTCCTAGAAACCCTAGTACTATATAAACACATGTAGACACAATTCTCTGAATCTTTTATCACCTTTATCACTTTTATAAAAAAAACAGAGTTCTTCTTTACTTTATTGCTTTCAATTCCAAAACCCTATATCTTCTGAAACCTCGCTGAGAGATAAGGGTGTAGATCTTTTTCCCCGCGAGGGTGGTGGTCGATGATAGGATCTACTTTTAGGGTTTAATATATGTTTGATTGTTCTTAATCGATCTAGCTATCTTTCTATGCATCTTAATGCTAACTATTCTCTTATGGGAGATATTTAAGTGTACAACTGAATCTAGTAGATGTGATTGTATGTTTAAGAGTTCTTAGCACCAGGAGAGTCGGTTAAAACTTTAGATCTGCATAGTTGGGAGTATTAGCTACTATCGAGTTTGTTGTTTGATAGAGTATCTATATGCTTAATTAGCCCTGATCAAGTTAGATAAAGATCTTAGAAGGACTTCACCACGAGAGTGGGTTGGACTTTAGAAATAGATCTTCAATCACTTTATGTCTACGGCACGTTTTTACCAATACTGACCATATTGGATCGTTTGGAGGTGTGACAACCGATGTGTCTTTCACACGTGAAAGTATTTGATGATGGGATTGTATAAAATGCAAGTTCAGTTCGCCATGAGAGTGGGTCTGAATGTAGATACTAGCATACCACGAGAGTGGACTAGCGAGACATAGAAAATCCCTAGAATGACAACATAAAATTATTAGGTAAAACATAAACCCTAGATCTAGATTTCTTGAAATCTGACTATCACTCAATTCTTTGTAAATATTTATTTATGCAATTTATTTACTTTATTTAATTTATGCTAGTTTAGTTTATTTAATTATGCTATTTAATTTATGCTTAGTTAGTTTAATTTCATTAGTCTTTTATTTCAGTAATTTAGTTTATTTATTATTTTATTTATTTTATGTTTATTTATCGCTTTATTTATTTTATGCATCTTAGTATTTAGGAACCACACACCCAACTTCTATTATTTTGCTAAGATTAGAGTTAGGCTTGTATTCTCTGTGTGTTATTTTTAATCTCTGTGGATCGACCCCGTATATACTACAATTGCATGACTGTGCACTTGCGGTCACATCGGGTTAAACTTTCAAAACTATCCTATAAGTAGACTTGGATGAAACCTGATAGAAGAGAGCGTAACAACTTTCTCCTACCAATTTTTTGGCGCCGTTGCCGGGATTGACGCAATAGCCATAGAAATTTGGTCTGAATTAGAGACTAAGCTTTTTATTTTATTAACTATGTATTTCTTTGAGTTTCAGGAGACCACCATAAAATTAAAAAAAAAAAATCAAAAACAGGACTTGCCAACTTGTGAGTTGAAACGCAAATGTCTTTTGCATCTAACACTTTTGCCCGAATTCTCAGGTAACATCGAGCCCACGACGTTAAAAAAGCAATTTATCCTTTGTACATACCTTTTTAATTTTCATTTTTTTCGTTTTTCTGTTTTATTTTTAAAGTTTCATCATAAAAATAAAAATAAAACAAAAAAAATTCTTTTAATTTTAAATTTTTAACTATTCGTATTTTTGCATTTTTTCGTTTTTTCTCTTTAAGTTTCTAGTTTTCTAAAAAAAAAATTCTTTTAGTTTAATTAAGCACCCTATCTCTATAGATATAATTTTCACTTTTTAAATTCTCTATTTTTCTTTTTGTGTTTAAATTTTCAGGTGTCTTTCACCATATAAAAAAAAACAAAACAAGGACTTGCAAACATGGGAGCTGCCAACCCACGAACCCGATAAGAAATTCAGGTATGAATTCTCTTGCTTTTTACCTCCTTTTACAGTTTTATGTCACAACGAAGACGTTGTGAAATAAGTGTAGGGGGAGTCTTGCGATCAATGGAGGTAATTCTTTTTCTTTAACATTTTTTTATGGAAGTTTTACAGTAAATGTTTTGCATTTTGAGAAGTTGTTACACTCTTTTACTCGTTCATAGGTTCAATAACTTATAAAAAGGTTATTAATGAGGTAGCGATAAAACTTGTTAATTGTGTTATTTGTGTTTATGTTTGGATGCTTTGTTGGATAATGTTTGATCTTTACTAGGAACCATGGAAAACCCATGAGTGGATCAACAAACCCCAAAAGGATCATTTTTTCGGAGGATTAGACAAATCGGAGTTGACTTCTTACCTTAATGAATTTAATTTCTCTCGATTTGGGGCTTGAGATACATCAGATATGATACCTCTATGAGACCCTGCAAGGTTCGTCTAAGTAAGTATGATTCCCCTTTTCCTTTCCTTCAATAAGTAAAGAAAATAGAAGAAAAGAAAAGAAAAGAAATGATGAGGATACAGGTAGCAAAGAAGTGAACCGGGCATTGGAATCTACCACTTTTAACATTCGCGTCTCATGGAAACCTGTCTTAAAGAAAGGAAAGAGATGAAAATAAAAGGCGATCGATAAAAAAAAAATGATTGATACAGGAGGTATTATTTCACCTCGTCTCAGGTTTCACCCGAGCTCTACCTTTAGGGTAGCTCTCGAGAGTTTAACCCGATGTGATTGCATGTGCACGGTTAAATGCAGTTATAGTATAATCGGGACCGATACATAGGGACTAAGAATAACTACACTGAATTCAGGAATAAATATAATCTAGGCAAAATATGTATATTTTGGGGTTTGTTTCTAAGTCCTAAATTATGTTCAATAATTAAACGATAGTTTTAAAATAAACAAATGATAAATGATAAATAAAATAAAATGAGCAATAGCAATTAAAAATATTAATACTATTAAAGCAATAAATAAGATAAACTAAAGCAGAAAATAAATTCCATAATTTAAATAACAGAAAATAAAGAGTGTAAATTAAATAACTGAAAGTAAATTGCATAAATTAAATTACAGAAAATAAAGTGCGTAAATTAAAGTGCATAAAATAAAGTGCATAAATTAAATAACTTTAAATTAATTAACGATTAAACAATAGTAAAGAAAACGACCTAAGGGTGAATGAGAACGAATCCGGAAATCTTTCTAATATGAGAATTGATGTTCTTTAACCTTTTGTTAGTATCCATCGGTCTAGAGATTTCGTATATAAATTATTCCACTCTCGTGGTATGCTAATGTTTCTATACAAACCCCACTCTCGTGGTGCTCTACAAGCATTGAGAACGATCTCGTCATCGACCGGATTGACTAGCAATTACAATTCTACAAAGTAGTCAATCTTCCAACGTGTTTAGTTCCGAGATCTTAATCCACTCTCATGGCATCAAGAGCCTAAGATGCTAAACAAACTTGATAAAAGCTAATTTAGATAAACTCACAAGTTACAAATAGATTTATCGATTAACTATTATTCCGAGTATGTAGATCTGAAACCTCTACCCACTCTTATGGTGTAGAAAATTCCTGAAACACTTGGTCACGCCTTTTGGATTAGACCACACTCTTAGATAACTCCCAAGGGAGTAAATCTACCCTTAGGAACACATACAAGGTAGCTAATCGGTTAAAAACACAAAATATCAATCTCTAATCAGTAGATCCTATCAATGATCTCCACCCCAGAGATCTAAAGGATCTACTCGCTCATAACTCCAAGGGTGACAGCAGTATATGAGGAATGATTCATGATAAACAATAAACAAAAGCTGTAAATAAATTAACAGAAGAATAAGAAGAAGAAAAACTAAAAGAATTGCATAATAAAAACTTAAGAACAAAGGGTGTTTGAGATTTCTCTCTAATGTGGTGGCTCTCAAAAGTAGGGAACCCTTTTACAATGAGGATACATGTGTTTATATAGTATTATATCTATTTTAGGGGAGCCAAAGTCGGGCTTTTAGGTCTCTAGAGGCTGTTGGACGAGAACAAAGTTGTCCACTTTTGAATCGCCAAGTCATAAACTTTCCTTTGTTGGTTCAAAACCAGCATCGACCGGCCAGGGTCGATGTAAAGGCCCCATGGACAGCATCGACCAATCCTGCTCGATGCTAGCGTCGATGGTCTTCGTCGTCAGCTTATGGTCCGGATTCCTGGAAGTGCATCGACCGTGTGTGGTTGATGCTGCCTGTCAATGGGCTGCTCAGGGCGAGCATCGACCAGGAGTGGTCCTTTGTGAAGCTCTTGAGATGGCTCTACATGATACACTTGGCCCGAGCAAGAAATCGAAAGTCCCTATGGCTTCATGAGGCTCCAAATCACTCTTAAGTCATTGGTTTTGTTTTAAGTACCTGTAAAAATTTACACACATGCAAATGCACTAAAATAGTCCTAAATGCTAGCTAAAGCCTATGAAACTAACCTATATGAATGCATGAAAATATGTAAATATGAGTGTTATCAACTCCTCCAGACTTATCTCTTTGCTTGTCCTCAAGCAAAGAAAGGCTAAGCTAGTGAAGAAGTTCCACAATATCTATATCGAACAATACCTTACATTATCTTATCGTACTAATATCTTTCAACTTAACAAGGTAGAACTAGCTTTAAACATACTATATGTACTTCACCATAAACATAGCGAGTTACCTTAATTAGGAGCCACATCCATCATCGTGTTTTGACTCTTCTTTGTTGATCCCCCTTATTCATTTTTAAGCGTTAAGTCCCACCTTGGGACTATCGATCAAAAGACGTAAACACTTACTCTTTCGGATTTTTATAAGCTCAAGACCATCTCGATACGATTCATTTCCTCTCCCTGTTCTCACTTCTCTTATGGCGAAAGATTTCTGCCTATTTTTCTAGGGTATTATTTTTTTTTTAATCGATTCGCCTATTTTCTTTTTAGCTCTTTTCTTTTATTCTTAGTATAAACTTACATGAGACGCGAATATTGAAAGTGATAGATTCCAATGCCCGGTTCACTTCTTTCTTACTTATTCTCTTTTCTTTTCTTATCGAATGGAAGGAAGAGGGGAATCGTATTTACTTAGGCGAACCTTGCAGGGTTTCATAGAGGTGTCACATTTAATGTATCTCCAGCTCCAAATCGAGAGTAATTAGATTAATTAAAATTGATGAATCAACTCTGAAGCGTCTAAGACTCCGAGAGAATGGTCCTTTTTGGGGTTTGTCGGTCCACTTATGGATTTTCCAATATTCCTGCTTGAAGCTAATTGCTAATTCTCAAAAAGCGTAAGAATATTAGTATAGATAACATCATGATAAAGTTCAAAATTGTTGCCTCATTGAAAATCTTGCCATGCGTTATTGAACCATGGCTAAGGGAAAAAGAGTACAACAATTTTTAAGTCCTAATGCAAAATAAAAGCATAAGAAAAATGCATAAAAATGTCAAAAATAAAAACAAAAGAGAAATATGAAATGTTAGATATAAGTTTACGATGCCTCCCCCACACTTATTTTTCACCATATCGGTGGAGATAAGTCAAAAGAAAAACATCTTCAACAATACATAAAAATCAAAATAGAAAATAACAGAAATGAAATAAAAATAAAAATAAAAATAAAAGAGATGTCTTACTAAAAATCAGTAGACTACGAGGTGCTGAGCGACATGGAAGGATTGCTCGTGCTAGCGGAAGGGGAATGTGTGGCACGGCGTTTGTGTCATGGGCGTGCCTCATATGATGATGCTCGTCATGCCTCCAGGGGGACCTTAGAAGAACTCGGCATGTCATGGACTGAATAGCGATGTGCTACTATCAGCATGTCACCTTCTGAATCAGCTACGGTTTGTGACTCTTCTTCTTCGTTGTGGTTGCTCGATCCAATGATCTTGGTCTTGAGGCTCTTAATCTCAAGCTTCATACTCTTCATCCCATCCACTAGCTTACGAAATGTCTTGTCTTGGCATTTGTTCCATCGTTGGAGAAGGCGGATGCTCTCATGGGAATAACGACATGCTTTGGAAGAGATAGGTTCGTCATATGGCTCAAAGTGATATCTCTGACTCCCATGAGTACTTGATGCATCGTGACTGCTACCAACCCTGGAGGTAGAAGGGCGTGTACAGGTGGTGTAAACCGGAGGGTTTGCAGCAGCGTTGAAGTCCCACTCTGAATCAGGCATGAAATGCACGTTGTCTGGGTAGTCAACTATGGTCATGTCTTGGTTCGGTTGCAAGACCTTCCACTCGGAGCCTCTAATAGATGATTCGCGAAATCTGTAGATAAACTTATCCTCAATGCGACCCATTAGTATCTTGCTATCGGAGAGATGACCTGCATCTATGCGTAATATCAAATCGTTTGTGTCTCCGCAAGGGATCTTGTAATGTAGCAAAATAGGAGTAATCACTCCACCGATACTCACTGTAAAGTTAGGAATCATTGTCTTGCGTGCAACCTCTCCATAGCTGACCAAACTCTGGGCAAAAACAACGGCAAGACAACGCTGATCGGGATTCTCCTCTGGATAAGTCCCATCGCCGTAAGCGACGAGTAAGTCTCTGATCTCCTGTGTGAGTTAAGCTAATTCCTCCTTTTGCATAATCTCGGTTGCAGCTCTAGGGAAGAACGTGTGTGATAGTACTTTCTGGGCATAACGAATAGTAGGATTGCAGATCAATGAGGTCGCTATGGTGTTCCAAACAGAATTTGCTTGTCTCTGAGATAGTCGAGCTTGTGTATTGTCGCCTGGTGGAAATCCATACAACTCATTCAGCTCCTCAAATGTGATCTCTTTCTCCTCATGGCCATGGAAAAAGATATTAGAACCCACTATATCGCCATTGTGTTCCCCAAACTCAATCCTTGATGTGGCTAGGAAGTCACACGGTGGCTTCCTGTAAGCCATATTTCTCATCTTGAAAAAACTGTCGAGCCCCATATTCTGAAAGATTAACTCCACATCCTCATAAATACCCAAGTCCTGAGTATATCGAAATCTGGAAAACATGTCTGGGCGAATCTCAAGGATCGCAGCTTTTTTCTTCGGTCTTTGTTTTGACCTCAGGACGGTGAGTCTTGGTTGTCTATCGGTTCATTACGAGCTTGTGGGCTGCTAGCTATCTGATTACCCCTAGCTTTCTCTGTAGTTTCTCGCATAGACTGTGATCGTGTTGCTCGGGGTTGCGGTGGTGGTGAGTTAGGTCGTGGAGCTTTCGATTTTTTCATTTAATTTCTGCAAAATTAACAAAATCAATACTCAAATCACCATTATGTTGCCCATGTTTTTAAGGAAAACTAAGCCTATAAAAGCTCCCTAGTAAAATTCTAATTCTTATTTGCTTAATACCATGATACCACATCCAATAAATCAATTAAATTCAAATTAATAATTAATAACATTTAATCTCAACCATGTGTGGTCCATGTTCTTGACCAAAATTATAACTAATTAATTTTTCTAATGACATGCTAATTTAACTTGCTTAATAACACAATACCACACCTAATTTAACAATTAAATAAAAAAATATTAATTTCCCTAAATTATTTTCTTAATCCTAATTAAGAACCCTAAACTCTAATCCACCTAAATTCCTCAACTTATGTTAAAATCAAGCACTAATTCTAAGTTATCTTCCTCAAACTAGCTAAGCCCATGATTCTCTAGCTAATTCACCATCAATTCATCTAAAATCAAGCTTTTATAACAATAGAGGAATTGATAGATTTGAGAACATACCTTGGTTGAGATAATGAAGAATGGAGTTTAGAGAAGTAATCTAGAGTAGAAATAAACTAGTCTCTACAAATTATTCAAGATTGGGTGATGAGAGCAAGTGAGGGTGAAGGAGCTTGAAGAGAGTGTCTATGGAAGCTTGGAAATCGATTTTAAGGAGAAAGAAAAAGGGTTTGGCCAATTTTTTGGGTTTATAAAACACTAAACAGGACAAAAATCACTTACCTCAAACCGGACTAAACCAAGAAAAATCGATTTTGGCCCTAAACTGACCAGCATCGATGCCTAGGAACGACATCGACCGGCTACGGTCGATGGTTGCGTCGATGCTGCACGTGTCGGGTCGCCATCAACCGCGTACGGTCGATGGTCACGTCGATGCCTTCCGTTTTTCCGCCAAATTATTTGGTTCAACCTCGTACGACCTGTTAGATGATTTATAACTGAACACATGCATTAAAGAAAATGCGTTAGTGTTATTTACATTAAGATAACATGAGAATACCTCTCATGTGCGCTCGTTTAACGTCGTGGAGTTGATGGTATTACTGTCCTATTATTATTTGGACTCTTCTGGAGGTTCCTGTGGATCTTCCAGGCTGATAGAGTCGTGTTTACCAATGATCTCTGGACTTATGTATGGTTTCAAACGTTCTCCGTTCACCATGAAGCTTTCTCCATTTTTTCCCCAAAACTCTATAGCTCCATAAGGCGTCACCAATTTTATCTTGAAGGACCCGGACCAACGAGATCAAAGCTTACCGAGGAAGAACTTTAATCAGGAATTAAATAGCAGGACTTGATCGTTTCCCTTAAACTCACGTCGAAGTATTCGTTTGTCATGGAATGCTTTTGTTTTCTCCTTGTATATCCGAGCATTCTCATAACCATCTAAATGAACCTCGTCAAGCTCGTTCAATTGCATGAGGCGCTTTTCCGCGGCAGTTTTGATGTCGTAGTCCAGCATCTTGACAGTCCACATAGCTTTATAATCGAGCTCCACTGGTAAATGACATGATTTTCCATAGAGAAGTTTGAATGGAGTTGTACCTATTTGAGTCTTGAAAGTAGTTCGATAAGCCCATAAAGCATCGTCTAACTTGATTGACCAATCTTTTCTCGAGATATTCACCGTTTTTTCCAAGATTGCTTTTATTTCCCTATTCGAGACTTCCACTTGGCCGCCTCTTTGAGGATGATATGGTATTGCCACCTTGTGTTTCACAGCATGCTTCCATAGGAGTTTATCGGAAGTCCTATTAATGAAATGTGTTTCTCCTACGCTAATCACCACTCGCGAAACTCCAAAACGTGGGAATATGATGCCCTTAAAAAGTTTTAGGACTGCTTTCGTGTCATTTGTTGGACTCGTCATGGCTTCTATCCATTTTGATACGTAATTAACCGCTACTAGGATGTAGTTGTTCCCATGAGAGTTTGGGAAAGGTCCCATGAAATCGATCCCAAATACATCGAAGACTTCTACTTCCATTATCTGGTTTTGAGGCATCTCATTCCTCCGGCTTATGTTTCCTTTTCTTTGACATGCATCACAAGCTAAAATGAATTGGTGAGCGTCTCTAAACAAAGTTGGCCACCACAATCCAGCTTGTAATACCTTAGCCATTATCTTGAATGTAGCGAAATGTCCTCTGTATGTCGATCCATGGCATCCTATCAAGATCCCGCGAACTTCATTCTCTCGAACACATCTTCTGTAAACTTTATCCTTACATACCGTGTAGAGATTAGGATCGTCCAAATAGTACCGGTTGATTTCCTTGAAAACCTTTTTCTTATTATATCCGACGAAATCTGGTGGTCTCTCTCCACAAGCGAGATAGTTGACGATGTCAGCATACCATGGCGACTTGTCCTTGATGGCGTTGATGCTTTTCAGCTCCTTGTTGAGGTTGTATTCGCCCACAAGTACTCTTATAGCATAGACTTGTTCTTCTGGAAGTGAGTCGTCAATGAATCTCGTCAGTGATTCTCATTCGAGAAAGGTGATCAGCTACTCCGTTCTCAATTCCTCTTTTGTCTTTTATCTCCAAATCGAACTCTTGGAAGAGTAGTATCCAGCGAAGTAGCCGTGGTTTTGCATCCTTCTTAGCTAGTAGATATTGTAACGCAGCATGATCCGTGTGAACGATGACCTTAGAACCGACTAAGTATTGACGAAACTTCTCAAAAGCAAAGACAATCGCTAGAAGCTCCTTCTATATGGTAGCATAATTCATTTGCACCTCGTCTAGCGACCTGCTGCCATAATAGATTACGTTCAGCTTCTTATCCTTTTGTTGCCCAAGCAATGTCACTAGCATCACACATGATCTCGAATTGTAGCTTCCAATCCGGCGGTTATACTATCGGGGCGCTCACTATCTCTTTCTTGAGGGATTGGAACGCTTCGTTACATTCGTCATCAAAGTTGAAGTTGACCTCTTTGCATAGCAATCTAGTGAGTGGTCTTGCTATTTTTGAGAAATCTTTGATGAACCTTCGATAAAATCCAGCATGACCAAGGAAACTTCGTATATCTTTCACCGTTTTTGGAGATCGTAGACTTGTCATCACATCGATCTTGGTTTGTCAACTTCAATCCCTCTTTCCGATATCTTGTGCCCAAGAACGATTCATTTTCTCACCATGGAATGGCACTTCTCCCAATTAAGTACGAGGTTTCTCTCTTCGCATCGTTCAAGTACCTTACACAAATTAGACAAACAACTACCAAACGAAGAGCCACACACAGAGAAATCACCGATAAACACTTCGACTACCGATTCAATTAAATAAAAAATATCGACTTCATACACCGTTGAAAAGTTACGGGTGCATTACATAGTCCAAACGGTATTCTTCGATAAGCAAAGGTACCATAGGGACATGTAAATGTCGTCTTTTCTTGATCGTGAGGGTGAATTGATTTTGAAAGAATCCCGAATACCTATCTAAAAACCAATAATGAGAGTGATTGGCTAAACGCTCTAGCATTTGATAAATAAATGGAAGAGGAAAATGATCTTTCCTAGTGATAGGATTTAATTTCCTACAATCAATACACATTCTATGTCCCGTGATAGTTCTAGTAGGAACTAATTCATCATTTTCATTTTTATTACAGTTATTCCACTCTTTTTAGGGACTACATGAACAGGCGAGACCCAATTCCTATCTGAAATAGGATAAATAACACCTGCATTTGGAAGCTTAAGAATCTCTTTTCAAACAACATCACATAAATTTGAATTTAAACGTCTTTGAGGTTCGATGGAATTTTTAGATTCATCTTCTAAATGTATCCTATGCATGCATAAAGATGGGAATATCTGCCTGATATCATCTAAAGAATATCCTATAGCTTTTTTTATATTTTCTTAATTTACTAAGAAGCATCGAGCTTTCATCGTTAGTAAGCTCATCACTTATTATGACAGGTTATGTCGAATTTGGTCCTAGAAATGCGTACCTTAGGCCCGTTGGAAGTGGTTTCAGCTCCACTTTCGGTGCCTTGAGTTCACTCCAATCATCTTTGTTGCAAGTCTTACAATCGCTTGCCTCTACCGTGGCTTCTTCTTCTTCGTTATTTTTGGTTAAACTCGCATAAGCCATCTCACAAGGTATCATGTTAGCTACTTCTCCATTTTGTAGCGTTTGAAATTCTTCAATTAGCTCCTCGTCTTTGAGTTCAACCTCATTTAATATGCCATCAGCAAGTAAGTCGAGATCGTCTATGTAGAAGATACGATCTCGATCTTCGGGTTGATCTTTCCGTTTTTAACATCAATTATGGCTCTCGCGATTGCTAGGAATGGTCTTCCTAGGATGAGTGAGTCTTTGGACTCGTGATCCATCTTGAGTACCACAAAGTTGGTTGGTATTTGGTACTCACCAATCATCACCGGAATGTCTTCAAGTAATCCCACCGGTGTTTTTATCAATGGATCGGCGAGAACTAGCGACATCCTACACTCCTTGAATTGAGTAAATCCCAACTTTTGTGCAATGGATAGAGGCATTAAATTCACACTAGCTCCAAGATCGCACAAAGATCTCCCGAATGTTATTTGATCAAGAGTGCAAGAGAGAGTGGAACTACCCGGATCGTCTAACTTCCTTGTAATCTTTTTGTCAAGAATGACGGCGCTGCACTCGTGTGTTAGGAATGCCACCTCGGGTAATTCTTTTTCCTTCTTAGTCACGAGATCCTTGAGGAATTTACTAGTGTTGGGAATCATTGTCAAGGCTTCTAGTATTAGCATAGTGATGATTACACCTTTCATTTTTTCTTCAAATGCGTTCCTCATTCCCGAAAAAGGGATTTTAGGTTGATACTTAGGTAGATCGTGTATCACATGTCTCCTTATACGAGTCTCGGGTTCCCTTGTGCGAACGTTGGTTGTACGAATGTCGAACTCTTTATCCTCGTCTGGCTTTTCCATAATCATTTCCTCGATTTATGGTTCTTTCTCGAATATTATGGGGTTTTCCTTCTCGATTGTGGTAGGATAGTCTTTTTTCTCGATGTTAGCCTCTTCACTCTTCTTGTTTGTTGGTTGCTTAGGTGGAATCTGTTTGAGCTCCTTTCCAATTGATACACACCAAGGACTTCAAGGTGTTGAGCTAGAGCTGAGTGGAACACACGGTGATACTCGGACTCACGGAGGCGGAACGGTGGGAAGTGTTGCAACGGAAATAGTAACCCGTGTGATGATGGGCGGACGTTATGGAGGAAGGAAAGGTACCACAAGAGCTATGGATAGGCTCTTGATACAATCCAAGCCCAAGTTCTGAGGACAAACCTCCAAGAACAAGAGCAAACCCTACTTGAGAAACGCTCAAAGTAGAGAGAAAGAGAAGAGTGAACTTTTTAGTGAAATGTTGCTTGTTTATTCATAAAGAGAGTTTACCCTTTTATCGGCTACAAGTAGGAATAACTAGGGTTATATGGGTCCTAAGCCATTAGGAAACAAGCATGATACTTAGGCCCATTAACAAATAAACCCCAAAGAGAAAATAAAACCTTAAAAGCAACTCACACACAAAGTCTCATAAAAAAAAAAGGTAAACCTAACTAAGTAAAGAAGGAAGCTTGTTGTAGTGACTTCCTTGAGATAAAATCACATCTCTTATGTGCTTATGCTTCTCATCAAAGGTTTCCAAGTCAAACACATAAGGGAGATGAGATGTGATGCTTTAGGTCTTTCGAACCTTGTTAAAACCCTTTCCTATTAAAACCCAAAGTGGTATACCTAGGAGTAGAGAAATAGTGCCTTACTCACCTAAAGTCTTGAGTGGTGTCCTCACTCATGGATGGTGAGGACACATATGGCTTTCCTCCCAAAGCTGAGTGTCCGAGCACCGTCAATCAAATCTTGGCTCATCGGGTCCGGTTGGTGAACTAATCCACTACGGTTCGGGTCGCCTTGCTCCGCTTAGTCCGCGTATTCTATGAGTCCATGGATGTAGATTTGTAGCTGATTCTTGATGGCCTTAATCTTGCTTTTGGTCATCCTTTCAGTAGGAATGAAAGGCACCATTGGCTTCACTCCGTGGCTTGGTTCGGTTCAGTCCGTGGCCGTATCTTGTTTGGGTTCGATGCCCACATCATCCCCTCTCTTTTCAAGATCTTTTGTCCCCAAAATAGCATCATTTCCTATATCAAAAGGAGACAGTTCAGAAACATTGAAGGTGGTAGAAATATTAAACTCACCCGGTAGTTCAAATCGGTAGGTGTTGTCGTTGATCTTCTCTAAGACTTTGAACGGGCCATCTCCACACGGATCTAACTTGTGCTTCCTCCTACTTGGGAAACGCTCGGGTCTCATATGCAACCACACCCAATCTCCGAGTTGAAAGCTGATAGAGCTCATATTTACATGTTTTTACATATTAATATAGACTATTATCATGAATTAGAACTATCATTTAGGACTACTTTAGTGCATTTGCATGTGTTTGTGTGTTTATAGGTACTTGGAGCAAAACTCATGCTTTTGGAGTGTTTTGGAGCCTTAAGAAGCCATGGGGACTTTAGAGTCACTTGTTTGGGGCAAGAACTTCACGGGAAGCTTCCTGAGAAGCTTCACAAAGCAGCATCGACTAGAGCATTGACCGTGAGGGGTCGACGCTAGCCCTGACGGAAGAAACTCAAAATTCGATGTTTTGACCTGTCTGCACTGTTTGGAAACCCACGGTCGAATGAGAAGTATTTAAGCTACAAACCGACTTGATATGGAATCTTGATTCAAAATGGAATCTCTGAGAGTTGGAATCAGGTCAAGAGATGCTCAGAATAAGAAGATATGATTTTTACAAGTTAGGTGACTCTGAACTTACCCGATTTGGACCTACGAGCACGTTTTGGAACATTACCGTCGAACCAGATGGAATTAGGATGCAAACATACCAGGTATGGAATCGTGACTCATCAGAGAAGCTACACGAATTGGAATCATACAAAACCGAGATCAGATGCAAAAGTTATTCAACTTATAAACCGGACATTTGCATCGACCATATCAAGTCGATGCACCTCTGAGGACTCCCAAGACTGCTCACACAACTATGAAATATCCACATGACGACTTCCTTGGAAGCATAGGACATGATTATGAGCTAAACCGAAGCAACAACATCATCACCAACAAAGACAATCACTCGTTCATTAAAGAAGAAAGAAATCCCTCGAGACCGAAGTTCTTTGGTGGGAATTTTCAGCACAATCAACGAAGAATACTCGAATTCATCAAACCAATCAAGCAGGAAAGGCCTCAAACATCGGTACAATGCATCCCAGATTCAAGATCATTCCAAGAAAAGGACCCGGTTAGAACAATTTTAAAGAGGGAAGATCTCGGACAATTCAAAGTCCCGTGTTCTATCCAAGGTTTTGAGTTCGATGACACTCTATGTGACTCCGGAAAAAGCATCAATATCATGTCCATGGAGAAAGCTAAGCTGATAGGAATCACAAATCTTCAACCATCGAAGGTTCAAATTGGACTCGCCAACGCCGATGTAATGAGTTCAAATGGAGTAGATAAGGATTTCATGATTTGGATCGGGAATTGTAGTGTTCCTATGGACTTCCACATACTTGACATAAAGGCAGATGATGGTATTCAAATCATCCTTGGAGGCCCATTTTTTACAACGGTTGGAGCGGTGATCGATTGGCCTAAACGACGAGTCTCGTTCACATTGGTAAACAAAGAGGTGTTCTATAATGTGATCCCGACTGATAGACCTCCACCACAACTTCCACCGGCCCATTCTGTAAGATCGTCGAGCTCACGACGTTAAAAAACCAATCTGTCTTTTATATGCTTATTTTTCAATTTTCAGTTTTTCAATTTTTCGCTATTTTCGTTTTTCTTTTGTTTTTCTATTTTAATTTTCAGGATATTTACACCATAAGAAAAAGTTTAGATTTTAAATTTTTAATATTTTTTGCTTTTATCGTTTTAATATTAAAAAAAACATTTTTAATCTTAATTTTTTTTTTTTTGCATTTTTTAGTTTTAATATTAAGTTTTAAACGTCTCTTATTTAAAAAAATAAGAATATATATATATTGTTATTTCGTTTTTTTTTCGTTTCTTTGTTTTAATTTTCAGGTTATTTTCAACATAAAAGTTATATATATATATATATATAAATATAAATAAATCAAGGACTTAAAAACGTGGGAGCATATCAAACCCACGAATCTGATAAGAAAATTCAGGTATGAATTTTCTTACTTTTTACCTCTTTTTAACGGTTTTATCTCACAACGCGGACGTTGTGATTTAAGTGGGGGGGAGTCTTACGATCTATGGAGGTAATTCTTTTTCCTTGACATCTATTTGATGGAAGTTTTACCGTAAGTTTTTCGCATTTTGAGAGATTGTTACACTATTTTCCTCGTTTATAAGTTCAATAACATGTGAAAACGTTTTTAATGAGGTAGCGATAGAAATTGTTAATTGTGTTATTTGTGTTTATGTTTGGATGCCTTGTTGGATAGTGTGTGATCCTTACTACGAAATTTGGAAAATCCATGAGTAGATCGATAAAGCCCAAAAGGATCATTCTTCCGGAGACTTAGACGAATCGGAGTTGACTTCTCACCTCATTGAATTTAATTTTTCTCGATTTGGGGCTTGAGATGCATCGGACATGATACCTCTATGATAGAAAAGGCGATTGATAGAAAAAAAAATGCGATTTATAGATTAGGGCTTGAATTTAAGAGAAAAAGCGATTGATAGAAAAAAATAAAATGATACTCTAGAAAAGTAGGGAGAAATCGATCGACCTTGAAGTGAGAAAAAGGAGAGGAAAGGAATTGTACTAAGACGGTTTTGAGCTTAGAGAAATCCGAAAGAGTTAGTTTTCATGTCCTTTGATCGATACTCCCACGTTGAGAACCCATGTTTAGAATAAAAGGAGGAGTCAACAATGAGGAGTCTATAGTCAAGGGATGAGCGGTTTGGATTAAGGTGAGTTGATATGCTTATGGCGAAGTACATGCGGTACGATATATATCATTCTACTTCCACAAAGATGAAAAGCTCTAAATACAACAATGTCACAAGGTACAAGTTCACTCTCCTTATCTTTATCGTTTTTCAATAAAATAACTTCACTATACTTGGATTTTGTTCGCTTGAGGACAAGCAAAGGATAGGTGTGGGGCAGTTGATAGAGCTCATATTTACATGTTTTACATATTAATATAGACTAATATCATGAATTAGAACTATCATTTAGGACTACTTTAGTGCATTTGCATGTGTTTGTGTGTTTATAGGTACTTGGAGCAAAACTCATGCTTTTGGAGTGTTTTGGAGCCTTAAGAAGCCATGGGGACTTTAGAGTCACTTGTTCAGGGCAATAACTTCACGTGAAGCTTCCTGAGAAGCTTCACAAATCAGCATCGACTAGAGCATCGACCGTGAGGGGTCGACGCTAGCCCTGACGGAAGAAACTCAAAATTCGATGTTTTGACCTGTCTGCACTGTTTGGATACTCACGGTCGAACGAGAAGGAATTAAGCTACAAACCGACTTGATATGGAATCTTGATTCAAAATGGAATCTCTGAGAGTTGGAATCAGGTCAAGAGATGCTCAGAATAAGAAGATATGATTTTTACAAGTTAGGTGACTCTGAACTTACCCGATTTGGACCTACGAGCACGTTTTGGAACATTACCATCGAACCAGATGGAATTAGGATGCAAACATACCAGGTATGGAATCGTGACTCATCAGAAAAGTTACACGAATTAGAATCATACAAAACCGAGATCAGATGCAAAAGTTATTCAACTTCTAAACCGGAAGATCCTACTTTGGCCTTATTTGGCACCCTGCGAGTTTAATTCGCAAAGGATCTTTCCCCAACCTCCTTGGGCACGACCTAGCCTCCTCCTAAAGCCCTAAACTCTATATAAACATATATAATGCTCACTAGACCTCCTTGGGCACGACCTAGCATCCTCCTAAAGCCCTAAACTCTATATAAACATATATAATACTCATTAGAAAGGGTTCCCACTCTTTGGTAGCCACCACTTAGAGAGAAAAGTCTCAAAACTCTTTGTTCTTATGTTTTGTTTATGATATTACTTTAGTTCTTCTTCTTCTTATTTCTTTACTTTATTTACCGCTTTTGTTTATTGTTTATCATGTCTTCCTACTAATATCCTGCCGTCACCCTCGAAGGTATGAGTGAGTAGATCCTTTAGATCTCTGGGGTAGAGATCGATGATGGAATCTATGTTATAGAATTTCATATGTTTGCTGTTCTTAATCGATCTAGCTACTCTAATATTCAATCTTAATGCTAAGTCATATCCTATGGGAGATGCTTAAGGTTATCATCGAGAGGTTATACGAATAGAAGCTCTTAGCACCACAAGAGTGAGTTAAAACTTCAGATCTGAATATTAGAGAGTATTAGCTATGGTCGAGTTTGTTGTTTGGTAGAATTAATCATTGATCGAACTCTATCTAAGTTAGATTAAGATCTTAGAAACACTTCACCATGAGAGTGGGTCGTATTTCAGAAATAGATCTATCAATCACTTCGTGTTTCCGAAAAGACAAGGCCGTTCGAAAATAACATTTCCAACGGAAGTTTAGGAACACTTAGTTTTCGATGATGGGATGCGTTTAATGCGTGAAGGTCGCCACGATAGTGGGTCTGACACAGTGTATAGTTTATCACGAGAGTGGTCACTAGCCTACTTCGAATATCCCTAGAATGACGAACCCAAACTTAATTGGTAAAAATATAAAGCCTAAATATAGACTCCTTGTAGTCATGTTCATTCACCCTAGAGATTAATCGTTAATTTATTATTTAAGTTAATTTATATTTATGTTATTTAAATTTCTGCCCTTTATTTTCTGCACTTTAATTTCTGCAATTTACATTTCTGCAATTTACATTTTCACACTTTATATTTTCATAATTTATTTTCTGCAATTTAATTTATGCTATTTATTTTATGCACTTCAATTTACGCTATTTACTTTACGCAATTTACTTTATGCAATTACTTTCTGTTATTTACTTTACGCAATTTATTTTCAGTAATTTTACTATTGCTTATTTAATATTACTTATTTAATTGATTTAATTACCATTTATTTATTTTACGCATTTTAATTATTTATTTAGTTTATGCATTTCAATTATTTAGAACTTAGAATTAAACCCCCAAAATAATTATAATTCACCTAGATTAGATTCACACCTACAATCTCTATATAGTTATTCTCAGTCTCTGTGGATTGATCCCGATTATACTACAATTGCATTTAACCGTGCACTTGCGGTCACATCGGGTTAAACTCTCGAGGAAACTCGGGTGAAACCTGGTGAGAAGAGGTGAAACAAATCCTCTCTATAAAAAGCGAACTTGTTTCCTCTTCTTGTTGATCATATCCCTCACTTGCTCATTCTTCTTCTTAGTGTTACCATAAACCTTCTCAACAATCTTCTTCATTGACTCCGCCTTAGATGTTCCTTCTATATCCACTATATCCGCCGGCGGTAATGGAGTTAGGCTTAAGGGAGTGTCGGGAGTGCATCCATAGATAATCTCAAAGGGAGACATTCTCATTATCGAATGCCAAGCTGCATTATATGCGAATTCCACCATGGGAAGGCATTCAACCCAATTATGCAAATTACTACCAATGGCAGCTCTAAGAAGTGCTCCTAGTGTTCGGTTCACCACTTCGGTTTGCCCATCCGTTTGGGGATGATAAGTGGTAAAAAAAAATAGCTTAGTGCCTAGCTTCTTCCATAGAGTTCTCCAAAAATGACAAAGGAATTTGGTATCCCGACACCATCGTTCTAGGAATCCCGTGAAGACGAACAACTTCTTTGAAGAATAGGGAGGCGGTTTGAGAGGCATCATTAGTCTTTGCACAAGGAAAAAAATAAGCCATCTTCGAGAACCTATCAACCACTACAAAGATGGAGTCTTTGTGATGCACCTTAGGCAGCCCTAAAACGAAATCCAGCGAAATGTCCAAAAGATAAAGAAGTATCGTGAATTTCTTCATGCTTGTTCTGGACCTGGAGAACGTGTGATGCTGGGTCGAGGTTTGGTGCACCAACTGGTTGCTCCTCTAGTTGAAGTATCGGACCCCGGAATGGATACCGGAGTGTATAACCCATGAGGGTGAACCTTGGACTTAGCCCTCTTGCATATTAAGCATCTATCACAATAATCCATGACTATTTTTTTCATCTTTGGCCAATAAAAGTGCTCCTTCAAAGTACTCAATGTCTTGTCTATCCCAAAATATCCCATTAGTCCTCCACCATGAGCTTGTTTCACTAACAGTTCTCTCATAGAACTTTGGGGGATGCATAACCTCTTTTCCTTGAACAAAAATCTGTCATGTAGATAGAACTTAGAATAATGACCAGACCCATGACCAACAAAGCTTTCCTTCAAGTCCGGGTCTTCTTCATATAACCCTTTAAGAAACTCAAAACCAAGCATCTTTGATTCCATAATAGTGATGAGTGTAGTTCTTCTAGACAAGGCATCAGCGACTACGTTCCCTTTCCCCTCCTTGTATTTGATCACATATGGGAAAGTCTCTATGAATTCCAACCATTTGGCGCGGCGCTTCTTTAAGGTTGTTTGTTCTCATAGGTGCTTCTAGGTCTCGTGATCGGTATGGATGACACATTCTTTTGAAAGAAGATAATGTTTCCATGTTTACATTTCTCTTACTAGAGAATACAATTCCTTGTCATAAGTGGGATAATTCAAAGTAGCCCCACTCAACTTCTCACTAAAGAAGGCAACCGGTTTTCCTCCTTTTGTCAAAACTGCCCATATTCCCACGCCGGATGTGTCACACTCAACCTCAAATGTTTTGTTGAAATTGGGTAAGGTAAGGATTTGAGCATGCGTGAGATGATATGTGAGATCCGGAAATAACCTCTCTTGAGCTTCTCCCCATTCAAACCGCACATTCTTCTTAATAATCGATGTAAGAGGTGCGGCGAGGGTACTAAAATTCTTGACATCGGCGATAGAAACTAGCTAGACCATGGAAACTCCTCACTTGGCTCACGTTGGTGGGTCTCGGCCATTCTTGGATAGCTTGAATCTTTTCCAAATGTACTCGAAGACCTTGAGAGATAACCACAAAACCATGGAAAACAAGTTCGCTAGTACAAAAAGTGCATTTCTTAAGGTTAGTATAAAGACCTTAATTCCTAAGAGTTTCTAACACCAATTCAAGATGTGAAACATGATCTACCAAGCAAGTACTATATATCAAGATATCATCAAAATAAACTACAACGAATGTACCAATGAAATGGCGAAGGATATCATTCATTAAACTCATGAAGGTACTCGGGATGTAGGTAAGTCCGAAGGGCATCACGAGCCACTCATAAAGACCATGCTTTGTCTTGAAGGTGGTCCTCCATTCATCACCCTCTCTCATACGTACATGATGATATCCACTTTTGAGATCGATATTTGAAAATATAGTGATACCACTTAGCTCATCTAACAAGTCATATAGCCGTCGTATGGGATGTCGGTATTTGACTGTGATGTTATTGATGGCCCTACAATCGACGCACATCCGGTAAGATTTGTCCTTCTTTGGTACCAACAAGACTAGGATGCCACACGAGCTTAAGCTCTCTCTCACGTAGCCCCTCTCCATCAAGTCTCTAACTTGCTTTCCAAGCTTTTTAGCCTCATTTAGGTTCACCCTATATGCTGTCGGTTTGGTAGTTGAGCCCCGGGAAAAAAATCAATTTGATGTTCGATGCCCCTCAAAGGTGGTAGACCGGTGGGTAGCTCTTCCGGGAAGACATCTTGAAATCGGTTGAGAGTTTGCTGAATCTCCGCGGATAACTCCACGGTGATACATCCTGAACTCAACACTTCTTTAAAGACCATTAGTAAGATATGACACGTAATATCATGTAAAGCCCTCCTAATGTCACTAGGAGGGATAAGGAAGTTAATCTTAGCATTACTCCTATCTCTAACCATTTTTAATTGCATATCAGGCACTTGGTAGGGTAATAAAAGAGCTAACTAATATGTTTCTTGTTAAACATGCATGTGTAATGATTAGTTCTACCATGATGCATAACTTCTCTATCGTATTGCCATGGATGACCTAATAAGAGATGACTAGCATGCATAGGAATCACATCAAACAAAGCATCATCACAATATTTCCCTATGCTAAATGAAATCCTAGCTTGATTAGCTATGTTCAATTTCGTTTTGTCATTTAGCCATCTAAGCTTATATGGCTTAGGATGTGGAGTGACCGCTATATGTAATTTTTCTATCATGCATGAGCTAGCCACATTCACACAAGATCCACTATCAATAATAAGAGAGCAAACCTTTCCCTTTGACGTACACCGAGTATAGAATAAGTTTTCGCGTTGAGTGACCTCTTCCGGTTCATGAGTTGTACTTAGGGTTTTCATAGTGACTAAGAGCTCTCCTAATTCTGGATATACTATCTCTTCCTCAATATATTCACCACTCTCTTAAGGTCCTCCTTCCGTTTGATAGTCGCTCTCGTCGGAAGGGTTTAGAAGCAATACTCTCGGACTTGGGCAATGCCTAGGAATGTGACCATGTTCTCTACACTTAAAACACATGAATCCTCGTTTCCTCGGAGTTATAAAATCTCTTCTTGCACTGGATTTAACCTCCATCAAAGACTCACTATAACGGAATTGGACATTATCATCAATTGCCCGGGATTTCTCTTTGTTGTGGTCCATAGAAGTACTAGTATTTGAGTTAGATGTTAGTGCACTACATGAAGGGTAAGTAGATGCATTGGGTTTGCTGTAGGAAGTGATCTTCATTAGATACTCTCGGAGATACGAAGATGGTACATATTTTCTCCTCATCATGTACTTCATAACTTCCCATGATGAGACGGTTCACTTCTAGCTCTTCTCCTCTCGGACATATCTCTATCCCATCATAGTAATGCATCACCCTTGAGATGAGTAGCAGCAAATGAGACTTTACCAAGCTCATCAAACTCATAACAATCAAAGACTCGTTCCATACACCTCTCCCATTCCAAGTATGACTCCAGGTCATTATTTCCCTTGAAAGTAGGAACATTCAGCTTAAGCTTTGGAACTCGATCTCTCTGAGGACCTTGCTCATAACTGACCTCAAAAACTCCCCTTGGTCCATGTCTCCGTCTTCTAGGGCTCGAAGGTTGGAATTGTTCTTTCTCGGACAGATTTTCAAAAACTGGCTCTTTCCGGTTACACAATGATTCCACCCTTTGTATTCTATCTCCAAGTTGTTGTAATTGGACTTGGATGTTGGCAAGAAGTCCAGCTATGTCTGGAGGCTTAGTCATGTCCCCAAAACCTCGCAACAACACCAAACAAAAATCGGAATTAAGACCCAAATGTTAAACCGGAAATTTGTTTTATCAATTCGGAACGTAACTAAGGCAATAGATTCACGATCTGGTTCAGCTCTTAAGGTTTAATGGAGCACATGTTAAACGATGTAATAATGCTCAGAAAAAATTGAAAATAGACGTCCAAGATAGCAAGGACCACAAGCATGAGATGTCAAAAAACAAAAGTAAAAAGCAATTGTACCACAAAAGGTTTCCTAAATCTAGCAAAAAGAACCTCTTCTTACTCAAGCTCACTTTAATGGCTGCTCCAAATATCTACCACATGCCTCAACCTAGATTCCACTCTTAACAAGCTCACTAAACAAAACAACTCAATATCTAACAACCTAACCTACTCAAATCACCAAAATCGAAGCCAAAATGAAAACTTTTTCAAGTTCCGTTCTAGAGCCGAGATAAACACCCAAAAGAAAAGAATTTAAGTTGGAAAGACACAACCTTTGGACCTTTTAGGCTATGATACCAGATGATACACTCCAAGGACTTCAAGTTGTTCAGCTAAAGGTGAGTGGAACACACGGTGACACTCGGACTCACAAAGGCGGAACGGGTGGGAAGTGTTGCAGCAGAAATGGTAACCCGTGTTATGATGGGCAGACGTGATGGGGGAAGGAAAGGTACAACAATATCTATGGATAGGCTCTTCACATAACCCAAGCCCAAGTTCTGAGGACAAACCTCCAAGAACAAGAGCACACCCTATTTGAGAAACGCTCAAAGTAGAGAGAAAGAGAAGAGTGAACTTTTTAGTGAAATGTTGCTTGTTTATTCATAAAGAGAGTTTACCCTTTTATCGGCTACAAGTAGGAATAACTAGGGTTATATGGGTCCTAAGCCATTAGGAAACAAGCATGATACTTAGGCCCATTAACAAATAAACCCCAAAGAGAAAATAAAACCTTAAAAGCAACTCACACACAAAGTCTCATAAAAAAAAAAGGTAAACCTAACTAAGTAAAGAAGGAAGCTTGTTGTAGTGACTTCCTTGAGATAAAATCACATCTCTTATGTGCTTATGCTTCTCATCAAAGGTTTCCAAGTCAAACACATAAGGGAGATGAGATGTGATGCTTTAGGTCTTTCGAACCTTGTTAAAACCCTTTCCTATTAAAACCCAAAGTGGTATACCTAGGAGTAGAGAAATAGTGCCTTACTCACCTAAAGTCTTGAGTGGTGTCCTCACTCATGGATGGTGAGGACACATATGGCTTTCCTCCCAAAGCTGAGTGTCCGAGCACCGTCAATCAAATCTTGGCTCATCGGGTCCGGTTGGTGAACTAATCCACTACGGTTCGGGTCGCCTTGCTCCGCTTAGTCCGCGTATTCTATGAGTCCATGGATGTAGATTTGTAGCTGATTCTTGATGGCCTTAATCTTGCTTTTGGTCATCCTTTCAGTAGGAATGAAAGGCACCATTGGCTTCACTCCGTGGCTTGGTTCGGTTCAGTCCGTGGCCGTATCTTGTTTGGGTTCGATGCCCACATCATCCCCTCTCTTTTCAAGATCTTTTGTCCCCAAAATAGCATCATTTCCTATATCAAAAGGAGACAGTTCAGAAACATTGAAGGTGGTAGAAATATTAAACTCACCCGGTAGTTCAAATCGGTAGGTGTTGTCGTTGATCTTCTCTAAGACTTTGAACGGGCCATCTCCACACGGATCTAACTTGTGCTTCCTCCTACTTGGGAAACGCTCGGGTCTCATATGCAACCACACCCAATCTCCGAGTTGAAAGCTGATAGAGCTCATATTTACATGTTTTTACATATTAATATAGACTAATATCATGAATTAGAACTATCATTTAGGACTACTTTAGTGCATTTGCATGTGTTTGTGTGTTTATAGGTACTTGGAGCAAAACTCATGCTTTTGGAGTGTTTTGGAGCCTTAAGAAGCCATGGGGACTTTAGAGTCACTTGTTCAGGGCAATAACTTCACGTGAAGCTTCCTGAGAAGCTTCACAAATCAGCATCGACTAGAGCATCGACCGTGAGGGGTCGACGCTAGCCCTGACGGAAGAAACTCAAAATTCGATGTTTTGACCTGTCTGCACTGTTTGGAAACCCACGGTCGAATGAGAAGTATTTAAGCTACAAACCGACTTGATATGGAATCTTGATTCAAAATGGAATCTCTGAGAGTTGGAATCAGGTCAAGAGATGCTCAGAATAAGAAGATATGATTTTTACAAGTTAGGTGACTCTGAACTTACCCGATTTGGACCTACGAGCACGTTTTGGAACATTACCATCGAACCAGATGGAATTAGGATGCAAACATACCAGGTATGGAATCGTGACTCATCAGAAAAGTTACACGAATTAGAATCATACAAAACCGAGATCAGATGCAAAAGTTATTCAACTTCTAAACCGGAAGATCCTACTTTGGCCTTATTTGGCACCCTGCGAGTTTAATTCGCAAAGGATCTTTCCCCAACCTCCTTGGGCACGACCTAGCCTCCTCCTAAAGCCCTAAACTCTATATAAACATATATAATGCTCACTAGACCTCCTTGGGCACGACCTAGCATCCTCCTAAAGCCCTAAACTCTATATAAACATATATAATACTCATTAGAAAGGGTTCCCACTCTTTGGTAGCCACCACTTAGAGAGAAAAGTCTCAAAACTCTTTGTTCTTATGTTTTGTTTATGATATTACTTTAGTTCTTCTTCTTCTTATTTCTTTACTTTATTTACCGCTTTTGTTTATTGTTTATCATGTCTTCCTACTAATATCCTGCCGTCACCCTCGAAGGTATGAGTGAGTAGATCCTTTAGATCTCTGGGGTAGAGATCGATGATGGAATCTATGTTATAGAATTTCATATGTTTGCTGTTCTTAATCGATCTAGCTACTCTAATATTCAATCTTAATGCTAAGTCATATCCTATGGGAGATGCTTAAGGTTATCATCGAGAGGTTATACGAATAGAAGCTCTTAGCACCACAAGAGTGAGTTAAAACTTCAGATCTGAATATTAGAGAGTATTAGCTATGGTCGAGTTTGTTGTTTGGTAGAATTAATCATTGATCGAACTCTATCTAAGTTAGATTAAGATCTTAGAAACACTTCACCATGAGAGTGGGTCGTATTTCAGAAATAGATCTATCAATCACTTCGTGTTTCCGAAAAGACAAGGCCGTTCGAAAATAACATTTCCAACGGAAGTTTAGGAACACTTAGTTTTCGATGATGGGATGCGTTTAATGCGTGAAGGTCGCCACGATAGTGGGTCTGACACAGTGTATAGTTTATCACGAGAGTGGTCACTAGCCTACTTCGAATATCCCTAGAATGACGAACCCAAACTTAATTGGTAAAAATATAAAGCCTAAATATAGACTCCTTGTAGTCATGTTCATTCACCCTAGAGATTAATCGTTAATTTATTATTTAAGTTAATTTATATTTATGTTATTTAAATTTCTGCCCTTTATTTTCTGCACTTTAATTTCTGCAATTTACATTTCTGCAATTTACATTTTCACACTTTATATTTTCATAATTTATTTTCTGCAATTTAATTTATGCTATTTATTTTATGCACTTCAATTTACGCTATTTACTTTACGCAATTTACTTTATGCAATTACTTTCTGTTATTTACTTTACGCAATTTATTTTCAGTAATTTTACTATTGCTTATTTAATATTACTTATTTAATTGATTTAATTACCATTTATTTATTTTACGCATTTTAATTATTTATTTAGTTTATGCATTTCAATTATTTAGAACTTAGAATTAAACCCCCAAAATAATTATAATTCACCTAGATTAGATTCACACCTACAATCTCTATATAGTTATTCTCGGTCTCTGTGGATTGATCCCGATTATACTACAATTGCATTTAACCGTGCACTTGCGGTCACATCGGGTTAAACTCTCGAGGAAACTCGGGTGAAACCTGGTGAGAAGAGGTGAAACAAATCCTCTCTATAAAAAGCGAACTTGTTTCCTCTTCTTGTTGATCATATCCCTCACTTGCTCATTCTTCTTCTTAGTGTTACCATAAACCTTCTCAACAATCTTCTTCATTGACTCCGCCTTAGATGTTCCTTCTATATCCACTATATCCGCCGGCGGTAATGGAGTTAGGCTTAAGGGAGTGTCGGGAGTGCATCCATAGATAATCTCAAAGGGAGACATTCTCATTATCGAATGCCAAGCTGCATTATATGCGAATTCCACCATGGGAAGGCATTCAACCCAATTATGCAAATTACTACCAATGGCAGCTCTAAGAAGTGCTCCTAGTGTTCGGTTCACCACTTCGGTTTGCCCATCCGTTTGGGGATGATAAGTGGTAAAAAAAAATAGCTTAGTGCCTAGCTTCTTCCATAGAGTTCTCCAAAAATGACAAAGGAATTTGGTATCCCGACACCATCGTTCTAGGAATCCCGTGAAGACGAACAACTTCTTTGAAGAATAGGGAGGCGGTTTGAGAGGCATCATTAGTCTTTGCACAAGGAAAAAAATAAGCCATCTTCGAGAACCTATCAACCACTACAAAGATGGAGTCTTTGTGATGCACCTTAGGCAGCCCTAAAACGAAATCCAGCGAAATGTCCAAAAGATAAAGAAGTATCGTGAATTTCTTCATGCTTGTTCTGGACCTGGAGAACGTGTGATGCTGGGTCGAGGTTTGGTGCACCAACTGGTTGCTCCTCTAGTTGAAGTATCGGACCCCGGAATGGATACCGGAGTGTATAACCCATGAGGGTGAACCTTGGACTTAGCCCTCTTGCATATTAAGCATCTATCACAATAATCCATGACTATTTTTTTCATCTTTGGCCAATAAAAGTGCTCCTTCAAAGTACTCAATGTCTTGTCTATCCCAAAATATCCCATTAGTCCTCCACCATGAGCTTGTTTCACTAACAGTTCTCTCATAGAACTTTGGGGGATGCATAACCTCTTTTCCTTGAACAAAAATCTGTCATGTAGATAGAACTTAGAATAATGACCAGACCCATGACCAACAAAGCTTTCCTTCAAGTCCGGGTCTTCTTCATATAACCCTTTAAGAAACTCAAAACCAAGCATCTTTGATTCCATAATAGTGATGAGTGTAGTTCTTCTAGACAAGGCATCAGCGACTACGTTCCCTTTCCCCTCCTTGTATTTGATCACATATGGGAAAGTCTCTATGAATTCCAACCATTTGGCGCGGCGCTTCTTTAAGGTTGTTTGTTCTCATAGGTGCTTCTAGGTCTCGTGATCGGTATGGATGACACATTCTTTTGAAAGAAGATAATGTTTCCATGTTTACATTTCTCTTACTAGAGAATACAATTCCTTGTCATAAGTGGGATAATTCAAAGTAGCCCCACTCAACTTCTCACTAAAGAAGGCAACCGGTTTTCCTCCTTTTGTCAAAACTGCCCATATTCCCACGCCGGATGTGTCACACTCAACCTCAAATGTTTTGTTGAAATTGGGTAAGGTAAGGATTTGAGCATGCGTGAGATGATATGTGAGATCCGGAAATAACCTCTCTTGAGCTTCTCCCCATTCAAACCGCACATTCTTCTTAATAATCGATGTAAGAGGTGCGGCGAGGGTACTAAAATTCTTGACATCGGCGATAGAAACTAGCTAGACCATGGAAACTCCTCACTTGGCTCACGTTGGTGGGTCTCGGCCATTCTTGGATAGCTTGAATCTTTTCCAAATGTACTCGAAGACCTTGAGAGATAACCACAAAACCATGGAAAACAAGTTCGCTAGTACAAAAAGTGCATTTCTTAAGGTTAGTATAAAGACCTTAATTCCTAAGAGTTTCTAACACCAATTCAAGATGTGAAACATGATCTACCAAGCAAGTACTATATATCAAGATATCATCAAAATAAACTACAACGAATGTACCAATGAAATGGCGAAGGATATCATTCATTAAACTCATGAAGGTACTCGGGATGTAGGTAAGTCCGAAGGGCATCACGAGCCACTCATAAAGACCATGCTTTGTCTTGAAGGTGGTCCTCCATTCATCACCCTCTCTCATACGTACATGATGATATCCACTTTTGAGATCGATATTTGAAAATATAGTGATACCACTTAGCTCATCTAACAAGTCATATAGCCGTCGTATGGGATGTCGGTATTTGACTGTGATGTTATTGATGGCCCTACAATCGACGCACATCCGGTAAGATTTGTCCTTCTTTGGTACCAACAAGACTAGGATGCCACACGAGCTTAAGCTCTCTCTCACGTAGCCCCTCTCCATCAAGTCTCTAACTTGCTTTCCAAGCTTTTTAGCCTCATTTAGGTTCACCCTATATGCTGTCGGTTTGGTAGTTGAGCCCCGGGAAAAAAATCAATTTGATGTTCGATGCCCCTCAAAGGTGGTAGACCGGTGGGTAGCTCTTCCGGGAAGACATCTTGAAATCGGTTGAGAGTTTGCTGAATCTCCGCGGATAACTCCACGGTGATACATCCTGAACTCAACACTTCTTTAAAGACCATTAGTAAGATATGACACGTAATATCATGTAAAGCCCTCCTAATGTCACTAGGAGGGATAAGGAAGTTAATCTTAGCATTACTCCTATCTCTAACCATTTTTAATTGCATATCAGGCACTTGGTAGGGTAATAAAAGAGCTAACTAATATGTTTCTTGTTAAACATGCATGTGTAATGATTAGTTCTACCATGATGCATAACTTCTCTATCGTATTGCCATGGATGACCTAATAAGAGATGACTAGCATGCATAGGAATCACATCAAACAAAGCATCATCACAATATTTCCCTATGCTAAATGAAATCCTAGCTTGATTAGCTATGTTCAATTTCGTTTTGTCATTTAGCCATCTAAGCTTATATGGCTTAGGATGTGGAGTGACCGCTATATGTAATTTTTCTATCATGCATGAGCTAGCCACATTCACACAAGATCCACTATCAATAATAAGAGAGCAAACCTTTCCCTTTGACGTACACCGAGTATAGAATAAGTTTTCGCGTTGAGTGACCTCTTCCGGTTCATGAGTTGTACTTAGGGTTTTCATAGTGACTAAGAGCTCTCCTAATTCTGGATATACTATCTCTTCCTCAATATATTCACCACTCTCTTAAGGTCCTCCTTCCGTTTGATAGTCGCTCTCGTCGGAAGGGTTTAGAAGCAATACTCTCGGACTTGGGCAATGCCTAGGAATGTGACCATGTTCTCTACACTTAAAACACATGAATCCTCGTTTCCTCGGAGTTATAAAATCTCTTCTTGCACTGGATTTAACCTCCATCAAAGACTCACTATAACGGAATTGGACATTATCATCAATTGCCCGGGATTTCTCTTTGTTGTGGTCCATAGAAGTACTAGTATTTGAGTTAGATGTTAGTGCACTACATGAAGGGTAAGTAGATGCATTGGGTTTGCTGTAGGAAGTGATCTTCATTAGATACTCTCGGAGATACGAAGATGGTACATATTTTCTCCTCATCATGTACTTCATAACTTCCCATGATGAGACGGTTCACTTCTAGCTCTTCTCCTCTCGGACATATCTCTATCCCATCATAGTAATGCATCACCCTTGAGATGAGTAGCAGCAAATGAGACTTTACCAAGCTCATCAAACTCATAACAATCAAAGACTCGTTCCATACACCTCTCCCATTCCAAGTATGACTCCAGGTCATTATTTCCCTTGAAAGTAGGAACATTCAGCTTAAGCTTTGGAACTCGATCTCTCTGAGGACCTTGCTCATAACTGACCTCAAAAACTCCCCTTGGTCCATGTCTCCGTCTTCTAGGGCTCGAAGGTTGGAATTGTTCTTTCTCGGACAGATTTTCAAAAACTGGCTCTTTCCGGTTACACAATGATTCCACCCTTTGTATTCTATCTCCAAGTTGTTGTAATTGGACTTGGATGTTGGCAAGAAGTCCAGCTATGTCTGGAGGCTTAGTCATGTCCCCAAAACCTCGCAACAACACCAAACAAAAATCGGAATTAAGACCCAAATGTTAAACCGGAAATTTGTTTTATCAATTCGGAACGTAACTAAGGCAATAGATTCACGATCTGGTTCAGCTCTTAAGGTTTAATGGAGCACATGTTAAACGATGTAATAATGCTCAGAAAAAATTGAAAATAGACGTCCAAGATAGCAAGGACCACAAGCATGAGATGTCAAAAAACAAAAGTAAAAAGCAATTGTACCACAAAAGGTTTCCTAAATCTAGCAAAAAGAACCTCTTCTTACTCAAGCTCACTTTAATGGCTGCTCCAAATATCTACCACATGCCTCAACCTAGATTCCACTCTTAACAAGCTCACTAAACAAAACAACTCAATATCTAACAACCTAACCTACTCAAATCACCAAAATCGAAGCCAAAATGAAAACTTTTTCAAGTTCCGTTCTAGAGCCGAGATAAACACCCAAAAGAAAAGAATTTAAGTTGGAAAGACACAACCTTTGGACCTTTTAGGCTATGATACCAGATGATACACTCCAAGGACTTCAAGTTGTTCAGCTAAAGGTGAGTGGAACACACGGTGACACTCGGACTCACAAAGGCGGAACGGGTGGGAAGTGTTGCAGCAGAAATGGTAACCCGTGTTATGATGGGCAGACGTGATGGGGGAAGGAAAGGTACAACAATATCTATGGATAGGCTCTTCACATAACCCAAGCCCAAGTTCTGAGGACAAACCTCCAAGAACAAGAGCACACCCTATTTGAGAAACGCTCAAAGTAGAGAGAAAGAGAAGAGTGAACTTTTTAGTGAAATGTTGCTTGTTTATTCATGAAGAGAGTTTACCCTTTTATAGGCTACAAGTAGTAATAAATAGGTTTATATGAGGCCTAAGCCATTAGGAAACAAGCATGATAAACCCCAAACACAAAATAAAGCATTAAAAGCAACTCACACACAAAGTCTCTTAAAAAAGGGTAAAAATAACTAAGTAAAGAAGGAAGCTTGTTGTAGTGACTTCCTTGAGCTAGGATCACATCTCTTATGTGCTTAGGCTTTTCTTTAAAGGTTTCCAAGTCAAACACATAAAGAAGATGAGATGTGATGTTTTAGGTCTTTCGAGCCTCGTTAAAACTCTTTCCAGTAAAAGACAAAGTGGGAAACCTAGGAGTAGGGAAAGAGTGTCTTACTCACCTACAGTCTTGGGTGGTTTCTTCACTCATGGATAGTGAGGACACATATGACTTTGCTCCCAAAGCTGAGTGTTTGAGCGTCGTCAATCAAATCTTGGCTCATCGGGTCCGTTTGGTGAAACAATCCGCTACGGTCCAGATCGCTTTGCTCCGCTTGGTCCGTGTATTCCATGAGCCCATGGATGTAGGTTTGTAGCTGATTCTTGATGGCCTTAGTCTTGCTTCTGGTCATCCTTTCAGTCGGAATGAAAGGCACCATTGGCTTCACTCCGTGGCCCGGTTCAGTCCGGTTCGTGGCTGTGTCTTGTTTGGGTCCGATGCTGACATCATCACTTTTCAAGGTTATTGCTTTAATTGTTGATGCCTTTTTCTTCGTTTGAGTTTCTATGTTTTGGACCTTAGAAATCAAATATTCGGATTTCTCATCTAGCTTGTCATACTAATGATTAATGTGTCTTGTTTGGGTCCGATGCCGACATCATCACTTTTCAAGGTTATTGCTTTAATTGTTGATGCCTTTTTCTTCGTTTGAGTTTCTATGTTTTGGACCTTAGAAATCAAATATTCGGATTTCTCATCTAGCTTGTCATACTAATGATTAATATCCTTGGATTCTTTAATACTCTTTATGACCATGTTTGTTTGTCTTTCCAAGACATTTTGAACTATTTCCTCGGGCTCGTTTTCTTTTGCCCCCAAGTATCTTGCTTCATCTTCGTGTTCAGACATGGCATCGACCATGTATGGTCGATGTGCTCTCCCGATGCATGTCACATCGACTTGGTGTGGTCGATGTGAAAGATCGATGTTCGTCTATGTGGATACATCGATGGCGTACAGCCGATGCTTTTATCCAATGATTCTCCTTGAAACACCATCGACCCCTCCTGGTCGATGGTGTTGTTCTTTATATTGTTTCGAAGATGCGAAAGGTTGCGTTGAATTCAAAATTATGTCTATTTATTCGTGTAGTGCCTTTATATTTAGCTTTTCCTCGTCTTCACGGTTGTCGGCGTGTTTGTTTATGAGGTCGTAGTCTTTTTTATAATTTGTGTCACTCTCAGCTAGGTTCTCCACTAGTGTTCTCCCGGGATGTGCATCTTGCCCCAAGAAAGTTCGGTAGCTACCTACATCGAGTAATATACGATACTTAGGAGTGATTCCTATGTAAAATATGCTCAGTAAGGACTCGTCACCAAATCCGTGATGAGAACACTGCCTGGTGTATTCTACAATCCTTCTCCATGCTTCTCTGAAAGTTTCAGTGTTTCGTTGTGTGAAGTTGGATATCTTGTTTCTCCGGTTTCGTTGTGTGAAGTTTGATATCTTGTTTCTCCAATAAATTGTTCTAGCGCTCGAGTAGAATCTCTTTACGAATGCTTTCTGGCATTGAGTCCACGTCGTAACTGTCTCCGATGGGATGTTCTTCTCCCACTGATATGCTTCACCCCCAAGCGAAAATGGGAATAAACGCAGTTTTAATGCATCTTTAGAGAGACCGTTCATGTGTACCATCCCACACAACTTGTCAAAGTGATCCAGATGCTCTATAGGATTCTCTGTTG
The DNA here is from genome assembly GCA_018361395.1 of Boechera stricta. NCBI lineage: Eukaryota > Viridiplantae > Streptophyta > Magnoliopsida > Brassicales > Brassicaceae > Boechera > Boechera stricta. The sequence continues at coordinate 8,461,502 of CM031541.1, forward strand.
ATAGACCTTAGAACTTTTGTTTTTGGACCATGTTAATCAAGTCGACCTTGATTTCGAACTTGACATCTCCCACTGGTGGCTGTTGTATGCCTATACGGTTGTCGTGGCTTGTTGGCTCGTCGGCATTGCCTATTGTTCGTGTAGCTTTTTGCTTACGTATCCATCTCTCGTCCATCCAGTCCAGCAACTGGTTCATTATTATTATTATTATTATTTTTATTTTTTTACCTGAAAAATCAAAAACAAAAATAAATTCAAATAAGAAAATAAAAAGAAACCTAGTCTCAGGTTCATACCAAATCTCTATGGCTATTGCTAGAGTCCCCGACAACGACATCAAAAACTTGATACAGGAGGTATTATTTCATCTTGTCTCAGGTTTAACCCGAGCCCTACCTTTAGGGTAGCTCTCGAGAGTTTAACCCAATGCTACAGCTGCACGGTTAAATGCAGCTGTAGTATAATCGGGATCGATCCACAAAGACTAAGAATAACTACACAGAGAATTCATGAATAAATCTAATCTAGGCAAAATATATTTATTTTGGGGTTTGATTATAAGTTCTAAATTACGTTCAATGATTAAACGATAGTCTTAAAATAAACAAACGATAAACGATATATAAAATAAAATGAGCAAGAGCAATTAAAAATATTAAATACCACTAAAGCAATAAATAAGATAAACCAAAGCAGAAAATAAATTACGTAATTTAAATAACAAAAAATAAAGTGCGTGAATTAAATAACTGAAAGTAAATTACATAAATTAAATAATGATTAAACAATAGTAAAGAAAACTATCCCAAGGGTGAATGGGAACGAAACCGGAAATCTTTCTAATATGAGAATTGATGTTCTTTAACCTTTCAGTAGTATTCATTGGTCTAGAGATTTCGTATATAAATTAGTCCACTCTCGTGGTATGCTAATTTCTCCATAAAAATCACACTCTCGTGGTGCTCTACAAGCATTGAGAATGATCTCGTCATCCACCGGATTGACTAGCAATTGCAATTCTACAAAGTAGTCAATCTTCCAACGTGTTTAGTTTCAAGATCTTAATCCACTCTCATGGCATCAAGACCCTAAGATGCTCAACTACCTTGATCAAATCTAATTTAGATAAGCTCAGAAGTTAAAAATAGATTTATCGATTAACTATTATTCCGAGTATGTAGATCTGAAACCCCTACCCACTCTCATGGTGTAGAAAATTCCCAAAAAGCTTGGTCACGCCTTTTGGATTAGACCAGGCTCTTAGATAACTCCCAAGGGAGTAAATCTAGTCTTAGGAACACATAAAAGGTAGCTAATCGGTTAAGAACATAAAACATCAATCTCTAATATGTAGATCCCATCATCGATCTCCACCGCAGAGATCTAAAGGATCTACTCGCTCATAACTCTGAGGGTGACAGCAGTATATGAGAAAGAAGTCATGATAAACAATAAACAAAAATTGTAAATAAATTAAAAGAAGAACAAGAAGAAGAAGAAGTAAAAGAATTGCATAATAAAAACTTAAGAACAAAGAGTGTTTGTGATTTCTCTCTAATGTGGTGGCTCTCAAAAGTGGGGAACCCTTTTACAATGAGGATACATGTGTTTATATAATATTAGGTCTGTTTTAGGGGAGCCAAAGTGGTGCGTTCAGGTCTCTACAGGCTACTGGACGAGAACAAAGTTGCCCACTCATGAATCGCCAAGTCATAAACTTTCCTTTCTTGTTTTGGAACGTCAGCATCGACTGGCCAGGATCGATGCACTGGGTCGATGTAAAGGCCCCAGGGACAGCACCTATGGTCTTCGTCGTCAGCTTATGGTTTGGACTCCTGGAAGTGCATCGACCGTGTGTGGTCGATGCTGCCTGTCGATGGGATGCTTAAGGTGAGCATCGACCACTCCTGGTTAATGCTAGGGCCGCTAGTTCCTTTGTGAATCTCTTGAGATGGCTCTCCATGATACACTTGGCCCGAGCAAGTAACTACATAGTCCCTATGACTTCATGAGGCTCCAAAACACTCTTAAATCATTGGGTTTGCTCTAATTACCTGTAAAAACATAAACACATGCAAATGCACTAAAATAGTCCTAAATTCTAGCTAAAAACTATGAAACTAACCTATATGAATGCATGAAAATATGTAAATATGAGCGTTATCAATGATACCCTAGAAAAGTAGGGAAAAATCGATCGACCTTAAAGTGAGAAAAAGAAGGGAAAGGAATTGTACTAAGACAGTCTTCAGCTTACGAAAATCCGAAAGATTAAGTGTATATGTCTTTTAATCGATATTCTCAAGTTGGGAACTCACGCTTATAATGAAAAGAGGAGTCAACGATGAGAAGTCTAGGTTCAAAGGAGGAGTGGATCGAATTAAAGTGTGTTGTTATGCTTATGGTGAAGTACATGAAGTACGTTAGAGATCATTCCGCTTTCACAAAGATGAAAATCACTAAACACAACAATGTCACAAGGTACAAGTTCCCTCTCCTTATCTTTATTTGTTTTTCAATAAATAACTTCACTATGCTTAACTTTTGTTTGCTTGAGGATAGGCAGAGAATAAGTGTGGGAGAGTTGATAGGACTCATATTTACATGTTTTCATACATTAATATAGCTTGGTTTTATGCATTCTAACCATCATTTAGTATAGTTTTAGTGCATTCGTATATATTTATGTGTTTCTAGGTAATTGGAGCTAAACCTTGGTGTTTGGAGCATTTCTGGAGCTTACTAAAGCCCTATGGAAGAACTGGTGCCATTGCTTGGGTCATGTATGTTCGAGGAAATGTTTTGATGATGTGGCATCCAAGACGAAGGCAACTTGATATTTTTGGGTTTTGGGCTTTTAGAAACATTAGAGGCCCATCTTGTTTGCTCCTAGAACCGTAGTACTATGTAAACACATGTAGACACAATTCTCTGAATATTTTTATCACTTTTATAAAAAAACAGAGTTCTTCTTTACTTTATTGCTTTCAATTCCAAAACCTTTTCTCTTCTGAAACCTCACAGAGAAATAAGGGAGTAGATTTTTTAGACCACGAGGGTGGTGGTCGATGATGGGATCTACTTTTAGGGTTTAATATATGTTTGATTGTTCTTAATCGATCTAGCTACCTTTCTATGCATCTTAATGCTAAGTATTCTCTTACGGGAGATGCTTAAGTGTACAACTGAATCCAGTAGGTGTGGTTGTATATTTAGGAGTTCTTAGCGCCACGAGAGTGGGTTAAAATTTCAGATCTGCATAGTTGAGAGTATTAGCTAGTATCGAGTTTGTTGTTTGATAGAGTACCTCTATGCTTATCTAACCCTGATCAAGTTAGGTAAAGATCTCAGAAGAACTTCACCACGAGAGTGGGTTGGACTTTAGAAATAGATCTATCATTCACTTTTTGTCTAAGGCATGTTTTTAACAATACTGACCCTATTGGATCGTTTCGAGGTATGACAACCCTTGCGATGTATCTTTCACACGTGAAAACATTCGATGATGAAAATGTATGAAATGCATGTTCAGTTCGCCACGAGAGTGAGTCTGAATGTAGAGATTAGCATACCACGAGAGTGGACTAGCGAGACATGGAAAATCCCTAGGATGACAAACATAAACTTATTAAGTAAAACATAAACCCTAGATCTAGATTCTCTAAAATCTGACTATCACCCAATTCTCTGTAAATATTTATTTATGCAATTTATTTACTTTATTTAAATTATGCTTAGTTTAGTTTATTTAATTATGCTATTTAATAAATTTAATTATGCTATTTAATTTATTTAGTCTTTTATTTAGTAATTTAGTAATTTAGTTTATTTATTACTTTATTTATTTAAGGTTTATTTACCGCTTTATTTATTTTATGCATCTTCGTCTTTAGGAACCACACCCCTAACTTCTATTATTTTGTTTAGATTAGATTTAAGCTTGTATTGTCTGTGTGTTATGCTCAGTGCCTGTAGATCGACCTTGTATGTACTACAATTGCATGAATGTGCACTTGCGGTCACATCGGGTTAAATTTTCGAGGCTATCCTATAGGTAAACTTGGTTGAAACCTGATAGAGGAGAGCGTAACAACTTTCTCATACCATAATTCAACGGACGTCGACGGATACATTTTTCGGTAACAGCCGTCGAAAATCCGTATCAGTCCCTTTCCGATACATACCGACATATGTAGTTAACGAAATGCTTTGTCAAAGATCCGTCTAGGCCTGAGCATTTGAGTACTCGGGTCAGGTTCAGGTTTTTGGATTATGAGATTTAGGTCCCTTTCGGGTATTTAATTTTTTGGTTCGAGTTCGATTCGTTTTCTTTCGGGTTTGAGTCGGTTTTCGTGTTTATATTGAGAACCGGTGAAATTCAATAATTCAACGGTCGATTATATTGAGTCGACGGATTCTTTCCGATAGTAACAGCCATTGGGAAATTTTTTGGGAACAAGTGGTCAAAATTCAGTGAGAAATAGCCAACGAATTTCCATCTTTGATGCTCTAATATCGACAAAGCTGTTTCATCAAAAATTCGTTGGTAAAAGCTTTTTCCGGCAGATTTGGCCACCTCAAAATGCATGTTTTCTATTCTATAAGTAATACTACGCTAGCTTCAAAATTGTTCAGTGATAATCATATTGAAGGTTCAGAGATATTTGATTATATAGACAACTTTGACAGTAGATGCACCTTTGACAGAGAAAGTTGGGTGGTCATTTCTTTTGTTTTCCGTTAAACTGCTAAACAAACATAATCTTTTTATTTTTGTCAACAGCTTTATAATAAAATTAAAAAGGTTTGGTAAGGTCCAGATCAGTGACTCATTCTCTGCCAATTGTAATGTATCCCATGTACCTCTATCCTTATTGTTGTAAACTTTGTTATTATGAGCTTTCCAAATATACCAAATAATCCAAAGAAAGCTATCATCTAGATTAGCTTCAGGGATATGCCAAAAAAGATAATCCAGATTCGCAAAAATGGATTGTATTGGGAAAATATCTGGCGCTTTTGGAACTTTAGATAAAGCCCAAGTTTGTAGAGCTCATGAACATTCAAATATAGCATGGTTAATCGTTTTCACGTCCGCGCCACATCTCAGCTAAACAAACATAATCTTTAACTTTAACTGTCTCTTTATTTTTTTTTATTTTTTTCATTTTATGATTGTTTGGCTTTTAGGAGCATTTAATAAATTCACAAAGGTGACGATGAAACTGCCTTTAATGGGACAGTAACATTATAAAAAAAAATGTAAGAGAGAGTTGTGTAGCGATATCAAAATTGAACTACTAAAGAGTGTGATGCCAAAGCCGTGGAGAGATTCTTTGGGATCTTCAAGGACAAAAATTTGTTTTCCGTTGCTTCAATCGTCTTTGCTCTCTCCTTTTAAGCTCTCTCACTTACTTATGCTATCACAATTCTTTATAACATTGACTTTATTTACTGTTTCTGTTTGCATTTACATGTTCCAAATTTAAAGTTATAGGAAGTAATTAACGATAATCAGAAAAATACGGTCTGTCTCTTAGAACTAGATTGCGTCTTGCCGAGAGATTAACTTAGCTGATGAAGAATACCAAGGTCGAAGAGGAAGCTAGCGATCTCACCCTCGGGTGAAGTGGCCAAAAGATAACTGAGAATGGGAGATATTTCTTGTGTTTTTTCGCTCCTTTATGTTTCTATATCAAATCCCAATATTATTTCCCATCAAATGGTTTCCACTATTTTTAGAGTACTCACAGAATGTCAGAGAGTAGGATCACAATACTAAACAAATCAAATATGTATTATCATTATTTGGGTCTTGATTCTAGAGATCACCAAGAAAAGCCGGTGGTAGAAACAGGTTAAACCAAATCCACTTAGGTTTTTTCTATTGCCAAGAGAAATAATAACGTAAAGGTTTGAAACCTTTGGTCCAAAGAGAAAATAATCAAAGTAAATAACTTAAATTAATAAAAATAGTAATTTATAAAACTTAACTTAATTAAATATAAAAGCTGACATCATATTGAATCGTTATTTGAAATCATAAACTTCATAGTTTATCATCCTGAAATGATCGTGTCTAAAACTAATAGCTTAGTCACAAAAATAACTTTTTAAAAAACATATATTTCATCATAATAAAATAATAAATATATAAATCATTTGTCCATGTCCATCTTGTAAGTCAAACTTAAAAAAAAGAATAGCGTGCAAATAAATTGTAAGTTCATTTCGTGCTCGCACATAGCAACAGACTACCAACTTTGTGTCGTTCAGGTCTATCATACTGACATCTATTTTTTTTCTTTTTCGATAACAGGAGTGATCCGGGTTTTTATCACCCGACTAATTTTTTTGATAGACCAAATAGCCGACAAACTCGATCTACCAGGTAAACAACTGGACCAAAAGTCCAATTACCTGTTCATGTCCAAAAGAGGTAAGTTTGTTTCTAGTGGGACTTAAACCCAGAAATACCTTTATTCACGAACTCCTAAACCAAATACCATTAGACCACGGTAACTTGGACTACCTACATCTAATTTTGTACAATCATTTTTATCAAAAATTATGATGCATCTATTTTGTATCATTACCTCTTATATATATAAAAAAAACGTTATCTATTTCTATACCGCAATGTTTTGTAACTATTTTATCATTTTAACTATTAAGATATCTCTTATCATTTTTCTTTTTCTCTTTCTTTCAGAAAAGACCTTATAACTTTATTATCGACAGCATATGCGATGCGAACATTCGAAAACATGTCCATCTAGGAATCACAACGGAGTAGAAAGTAGGACCACCTAGCCACAAATTATCGGATTGACTTTTGTATAGTGGAAGTCAAAATCACTGAGACCCAAGTAAAACAAATAGATTGACATTATACCATATATGAGATCTTATAAAGATAGGGCAATGTATGTAGGAGGGGCGTGAAACGCACCTGAAACATGTTCTCATCATTCAAATATTGATACCGTAGTTTATCTAACCAAATAGAAATAACTTTTTATCGAAACACTAGACGTATAACTCATAGGAAAGTTTATTTTACAGATATCAACGTCTTTCTACCACTTGAATGATCAAATACCTTACCGAACAGCATGTTGATAAATATTATGAAACAATATCTTCGATAAATATAAGATTAGTTACGATGGTTTGTTGTAAAAAAAATTACAACAGTTAATATATTTTTTTTTTTTGCAATGGTCTATGTTTAGTGACTCAGCTAAGATGTGGCGCGTACTCAGTTCAAATTTATCAACTATGTTGATAAACAAGGCACTTGTCAATGAGTCCTGTTTTTTTTAAAGATTGATTTTACGGTGCATTTATTGGTCGTTGAGATTCTACATATGTTTTCCCTTTAATCATTCAACATCAATTATCTCAAAATAATTCTACATATATATATATATATATATATATTTTATACCAAAATTCATCATTTTAAATCTATAAATGAAGACTTTCGTTCGTTTGGACATAAAAAAAACCACCTTTTTTTACTAAACTTTTTTATTATTCTACAATAAACTTCCGTTGGTTTTAAAAATCATTTTAGTTAAATGGATCCCAATAATAATCCTTTTAACACTCAAAATTCTTCTAATTACCCTTTTAACTACCCAAATCCCAACAATTATCCGCTTCAAAACCAGCCTTCCAACCAACCCCAACATATACCAAATTATGGGTATCCACCAAATTTTTTCATGTCATATGCTGTTCCAAATCATCCTCCATATTACGGATCGAGGATGTCGTATTCATCTCAACCACCTCCAAATTCTTATACTCCAACGGGTAATAAATTTCCCGAATTTTCTACACAAATGGCTCTTGGTGGTATGAGCGGTGTTCATGAAGTCACTCTAAATGCAGAAGATTCAACTCCTTCTCGTCGGAGAAGCCCAAAATGGACGACTAAGCAAAATTTAGTGCTCTTAAGCGGATGGATTAAATATGGAACAAACAGCGTTGTTGGCAGAAACCAGAAAGGTGATTCATATTGGGGTAAGATTTTTGAGTATTGTAATGAACATTGCTCATTTGATCCTCCATGTGATGAAAACTCGTGCAGAAATCACTACAACTACATGAACAAAATATTAGCCAAATGGGTTGGTGCATATGATAACGCTAAGCGTATGCAAAGAAGCGAGTGGTCGGAAGATGATGTATTGTCAAAAGCGCATGAACTATATTCAAGTGCTGGTAATGAAAATTTCAATTTAATGAAGGAATGGCTCGCTGTCCGTGATCAACCAGGTTATGGTAGTCAGGTTGGAGGAAATACTGGCTCTAGAAGCAGCAGATCTAAGAGAACCCACGAGAGTGATGCTAGTGACTCCAACTCTGTAGGATCTAGTGATCGTCCAATGGGCAGGGATGCTGCTAAGAAAAAAGCTAAAAAGAAAGGTAAAAGCGCAGCCTTGGAAGTGGTTAACGAAGAGTGGAATGAATTCAAACAATTTAAAGCGCAAGAGTTGGATCGATTGGAACAAATAGCAATGATGCAAAAAGAGACAAACCAATTGATTAAGGAAAAGACTCAAGCTAAGAAGATGAAGATGTTTATCAAGCTAACTGAAAAGATCATCTCGACGACAATAGTAAAGAGCTGTTGCAGAAGTTGAGGCACGATCTATTTGGAAATTAATTATTGTCAAGTGGCTATCTGTATTCTGTCACTTCATGCTTTAATAATTTGTGTTTGTCACTTTTTTCTTTAATAATGTGTGTTTGTCATTTCCTCTTTTAATAATGTGTGTTTGTCCCTTTCTCCTTTAATAATGTGTGTTTGTCACTTTCTCCTTTAATAATGCTATGCGATAATAATGTTGTCAAGTGTCCATGACTTTTTTGTCAATGTAATCCGTGAGTTTCGGCTTTTAATAAGAGAATCTTATCCTTATCCGTGACTTTTGGTTTCAACCACTCAATTTGAGTCCAAGCTACCAACCATTCAATTTGTTGGTTCCACTAGCTTATAAATGGGGACTCATCCTTCCATTGATGTACCAATACCACAAATATCACCTTACTCAAATATCTCAATGGATCCATCAGAATATCCTTTTGATATCGAAGCTTACAAAAGACAGTCTGAAATTGAAGAGAGGTATATTGTCAACCGGTTCAGAGAGCGTCGAAACAAAATAGAGGAAGACTATCCACCTTGTAGCAAGAGAAAATACTTCAAGAGAGATCATGCAGCGGCAAATCAAAGACTGATTGACGACTACTTCGCCAATCATCCAACATATGACGATGCAATGTTTCGTCGACGATTCCGGATGCGAAAACATGTTTTTCTTCGAATCGTTGAGAACCTATCAAGAAATGACAACTACTTCACCCAACGGTTTGACGCAGCCAAAAAGAAGGTATATCTCCATTAGCAAAATGTACTACGGCCATGCGAATGTTAGCATATGGTGTGGCAGCTGACGCGGTGGATGAATATATCAAAATTGGAGGTACTAGAGCTTTGGAGTGCTTGCGAAGATTACGGAATCATACAACTATATGAGCAAGAGTATCTCAGAGCCCCAACTCAAGATGACCTGTAGAGAATTCTACGTGTTAGTGAGATGCGAGGGTTTCTGGGGATGATTGGGAGTATTGATTGCATGCACTGGGAATGGAAAAATTGTCCTACAGCATGGGAAGGTCAATTTACTCGGGGAGATAAGGGAACCACCACTGTTATTCTTGAATTAGTTGCATCTCATGATTTATGGATCTRGCATGCTTTTTTTGGATGTCCGGGCACATTGAACGATATAAACGTTCTAGACCGTTCACCAGTGTTCGATGATGTTGAACAGGGAAATATTCCAAGAGTGAACTTCTCCGTGAACCAACGTCCGTATAATATGGCATACTATCTAGCTGATGGTATATATCCTTCTTACCCTTCTTTCGTCAAATCGATTAGGCTTCCTTAAAGTGAACTAGACAGGCTATTTGCACAACGTCAGGAGGGATGTCGGAAGGACATCGAACGTGCATTTGGAGTGTTGCAGGCTCGATTTAAAATCATTCATGAACCAGCTCGCCTTTGGGACATAGCCGATTTGGCTATCATCATGAGGTCATGTATCATATTGCATAATATGATTGTTGAGGATGAACGAGAGACATATGCTCAATATTGGACCGATTATGATCAATCTAAGGCAAGTGGGTCTACTACACAATCATCATTCTCGACTGAGGTGCTACCTGCATTTGCAAATCATGTTCGAGCTAGATCCGAGTTGCGTGATTCAAATGTGCATCACGAATTGCAAACAGATCTAGTCAAACACATATGGGCACAATTCTATATGTTCCGTGGTGAATGAGATCTTTAAGTTTGTGAGTTAAGTCTATTGTGCTAATTAAATTATGTTTGTTTCATTGGTGTTGTGTGTTTATTGTATTGCATTTTAAATTTTCGTCATTGTATGTGTTTTAATTATAATTATCTATATTTCTGATTTTTATTACCTGTATTTTTTTTTAATCAAAATTTATTTCATAAAATTATTTAACTTTTATTAATTTTATTTTAATTTTAATCGATAATTAATTGTTCTATCTAAAATATGTAATCACAAAAAAATAAAAACATAAGAAAATAAAAATATATAATATAAATAGTGGGGTAGGGTGTTGTAATATTTTTAAAACAAAACTATTATAACTGGGTGTTGAATAATAAGTGTTGAATAACGAGGTGAAAAAAAAAAAGATGATGTGGAGTGTTTAAAGAAAAAAAAAAGAGTGTTGTAAACTTAAACCATTGTAGATAACCTAAGTGAAGCAGATAAAATATAATTTAATAAAGTGTAACATATCATGGACAGAGGAAGTAAGTGGCATACTGAACACATGCAAAATAATAAGAAAGCTGTAGGGCACTTTCACTAAATTATAATATTATGGAAGAACAAATGAATTTGTAATAATGGAGGAAACGAATATATAAATGAACTTTGTTGGATATGCACATTTGTGTGAATAAGGATATTATCTATGGAGATATGGGTACGCGTGTGACTTTGTCTCCAAAATTTTTCTTATGGCAGACTAAAAAATTATTAGAAGTCTTTTACTTTATTCGTGACAAAACTTCCCATAAGAAATATATAAAAAAAATGGCCAACAAAAAACAGTAAACGATCGGTAAACAAGAAATTTAGGAGTAAAAGAACTTCAGATATCTATATTAGATATCTACAGATATCATTTTAAGAACTACAGATAAACAAGAAATTTAGGAGTAAAAGAAATCAAAACAGAAGAGAAACTAAATTGAACACATAACTGTTTTCTTCGTAGCAAATTTCTTTTTCTTTTTTTTTTTTAATTTATAAAAAGCTTTGTAATTTAGTTATATAAAGTTTTACGCCCTTTCATTCGGAGATGAAAGTTTTATTATAAAATATGAAAAGTATCTTTTCCAGAAGGATAAATTGGTACAGATCTCGTCTTAATTGTGCAATCCCTTAAAAAATGATATGCTTTCTCCAATCTATTATATATAATATTATATATGAGATTGGGCTGTTCCAAACTTACTTTAAATGAAAACAAAATCGCTTTATAGAATTTCTCAATCTTGTAATTTAAATGGCAGTTATTTAATTCGGTCTTCCAGAATTTTCTTTCCTGAGCTTTTTTTTTTCTTGTAGGCATTTGCCCTCCTGATTTGTTTGCTAATCAAAAACTTGTTTATTTTATATAATTAATTTGTGGTTAGAAAAAAAGAAAAATTTTAACTTGAATGGATATCTATATTAATCTAAACTTTTGTCGTACAATAAAAATTTAGAGACATTGTATCCCAGTAGTAATTCTAATAGAATTACAAAATTAATGGTAACAAAATATTTTGAATATAATCTCAATGTCATCATACTAATAACGGAAAATTTTACTACGTATAAAATTTATAAACCAATCGCATAGAATTTTAAATTTAAAAAAAAAAAAAAAAACTTTACACAGCTCTAAATATAATAGAATTCATTATTCATAAAAGATCATATCTAACTTGAACCAAAAATGGAAACTACCTAGCACAACTAGCTATCGTTGCATGATGCCGTTTACATTTATGATCCAATTGTCACCAAACAAATAGGTTCTCATATCGCCATGATCCTTCACGTCGAGGATTTTTCTTCGTTTAACAGGATTGGTGTTTGGACTTGTATCGTATGGTCATAACTCATTAGGACGCACGTATTTAAATCTTTAGACCATGTAACCAATTAGGTTACGACAAAAGCTTCGATAATCGATACTATGTTTAGTCTTAGACCGACATCTTTGTATATAATAATTAGCCAAAGATATAATATTAAGAACTCTGTATGAGATAACAAACGCAATGTGCTATTTGTATTCATTAAATATATGTTATTTTTCACAAAAAATAATCTTGATATTTTATCGTAATTTGTAAGATCCCATAAATGTTTCTGTAATAGATAGGTTTAGTTTTAATTTTTGTTAATATAAACTTTTAGCAAAATATATTTGCTTGAAAAAATTTCAAGATTTGTTCGAATGATTTAATTTGTTACATGTTCAGTACGTAATCCAGTAATGTATCAATATGGATAGGTTTTATTGAATCATATTAGACATCTCTAAAGATAGTTGCAAATCCACAATATTATCAAGGAAATGTGATAATAATACAAAAGACCAAGACCAATTTAAATCCTCTAATTTAGCATGGGGGATAACTAAACAATCATTCTAATTTCCAAAAATGGTTATGATAACCTTGACACGCTGGAAACAAATCTATTATAAGAGAAAAGGAGATGAGATAAAGATGGAAGAACAATCGAGAGAGAGGTCTATGTATGATTGATACACATCCTTATTTTTCCACTATTTTTTCCCCATGCTTATATTTATTTAAATGCTTGCATCTAATTATACAGGTTTGACTTCACTTTTTCAGTTGTTCTCCACTACATAATAACCCTAAAATCTCTTATATGATACGGGTGTTGTGGTTGTGGACTTGTGGGCGTCCTTGTCCTAATTTGGACGAACCCTACCATCTTTTAAGAACTACGAACCCTACCATCTTTAAAGAACTATCATTTTTTTGAATTATCCTTGTTATATTATAGTGAATAGATTTGTAAATGCCCAGTTACATGGATCATTGAAATTTTGATGTGACAGACGATGCTCTTATCTTCCAAAATTTACACAAAAAACGATAAATTAAGAAATAAAATAAATTTAAACTTGATGGTTTAGAAATGATAAAATTTCTTGTCGAACTTATTAAATCAAGGAACCAGTTGACCCGATTATTTACATGTCATTTATTCAATAAATTAATAACTTTAATATATATATATATAATAGAAATTATTTGATAAAAATCATATATATAATAGTTGAAAGATTTCTCCAAAGTTGACACATCATCATGATACGTCATCATACTAATATATTATCCCTTATATATTATTTGGAGAGTACACTTATAAATAAATATTAAAAACTGTAAATATTTTAATCTCTTGTTAAAGATATTTTAGTCATTAGTTATTATGTGATCATTTAATTAAAATTAAATATTTATGGTAACTAATTAAAATCTTATTTATGGTAACTAATTAAAATAATATATTTGTGGATAAAAAAACTCATATTTATAGGAGATATTTTATAGAAAATTTTATATTTATGAAAAAAATGCATAAAATCTTTGCTAATATATTGTCCAAATTTTTGATAATATCTATATATTTATATATATTTAGCATTTATCCTATTAATTTATAATATATAAATAAAAATTTATAATATCGAATCTTAAAAAATAATCAACTCGTGCAATAGCACGGCACATTTCTAGTTATTATTAATTACAAAAAACACATGCATTAACTCTCCATTGCTTATATGAGTAATTTGTTAGAATAGGAATCTATAATATTTTCTTATTTTTGATAATGTCAAATATGTAACAATATACTTGGAGGCTGCTCTTTTTGTAACTATATAAGGATTACCTCATCAATAGAATCATTTATGGAAATATTCTTAAAAAATTGACATGTCTCCACTTATTAATTATATATAAATCAATGGAATTTTATTTAAAATATAAACAGTAAATAATATGATATTATAATTTATTTTATTTTTTTCGTGTACTATATATATATAGGATTAGTTACAGCGAATTTTAGTTGAATTTATGGTTATTTTAAGATAAATATGAAATACCAAATCAAAATTATTTTTTTCTTCCATTTAAAAATTCTTAAAAATAACAAAACTTTTTTTGGTTTTAGGTAATTTTAATCATAAATAAGTATTAACTTATGTAATTAAAAGTAAATAAATAAAATTACTCGAAAATTAGAGATATAAATCAAAATCCTGCACATATGCCCGGATATTGACCTAGTATCTAATTAAAAAAATGTAACCAAAATTGACCATTTTTTTTTTTTTTTTTGGTATTCTTCAATTGATTTTTCACATTTGTATTCCATTTTTTTTAAGGTTAAATTGATTCTTCATTGACCTATTGAATCTTTTTGGTTGATACAAAAATATCAAGTAGGGGTAGACTTACCACATAGTGGCTAAAGAAACAAGAGGAGAAAGAAAAAAGAATGAAAGTTACAGATAAAAGACACTCAGAAAGACACTCATTGAACGGTTTTATAATGAAAGTGGTGAGACTCTCGACATTTCTAAAGACATTTGTTAAACGTTTTGTATGGATATCATGGTAAAATAACACTAAATAGAGGAAATAAACCCATTACACAATCACATAAATAAACTTATCGAATCCTCTTACAAAAAAAATTAAATACGATTTCTTATTTAAGAAACTCACAACAATCCAAAAATATTAATTCTAGAAAGCCTAACTTTATTTGCTAATTTTCAACGATAGAGCCAGGCAAAATAAAAAATAAGAATCTGAATAGTGATTATTTTGATACCTCGATGAGAAGAAAGTTCTTTGAATTAAATTTCCAATGACTATAAAATCATGGCAATCAAAAGTATGAGTAAAAATTAAGGCTGATTAAGTACGAGACCAAAATAAATAATAGAAAAAAGTCGTAATTGGAGGTTAAATGGCTGTTGATCTTGGAATTTGATCGGTCGGTGATCACTTGTGGTGAGACCGGCAGCCACAGAGACGCAGAGGTTGCCCATTATTTATGTGTCGGTCAATAATAGGTTTGTATTATAAGGTTCACAAGATTTAGAATATCCAAGTGACAACAATGTACTTGTATATGTAGAATGTCGAACATTGTGGGATTCTTTATACAATAATTATACGCAAGGAACAAAGAAAAGTGTGAGATAATTGTTTTTGGATCAAACGTGAATCCAGGTTCAAGGTTTGGGTCAATAGATCCGCTGGGCCAAGATGGTATACAAGAGATGCAAAGAGATGGGCAGGCCACTAAACAAATCCCACATCTCATCGGTTTGTTTGTTGTGTAGCTTACAAAAAGAAGAATAAAGTCTGACAACCTAGAAACAGAAGACAGAGAACAGAAAAAGGAAAAAATGGAACCTTATAATATGTTTACCATTTTCTTTACCTCATTTCATCTCATTTTCTTTACCATTTAGAAATAATATGTTTTCCAAATTTTGATAATGCACCTTATATTATTCCTATTCATTTCTTTTTTCTTTTAGAAAGCTATGAAGAAAATTGTTTTTTCCAAATTTGATTAGGAAGAAATAAGAAAACAAATTAAACATTTATTAAAAAATAAATTCATGCAAAACAAAAGAACGTACTTGATAAACATACGTTCAAATTCATCTTCAATTCGTAGATATCCTATATCAAGTTCAAACTTATATTCGTCTATCTCATAATTATCTCATTAGTTGTTTAAATAAATATGTTTTATCAAATACAGTTATAAATAAGTCTTTCTACTTTATTATTATTTCTAGAGAACTTCTAACAGAGAGAAGCAATAACAAAGCAAAAAGTCCCTACAACAGATTGAGAAAGCTACAGGTAAACAAAAAAAACATACATACTATATATATAGCATGAATTTTTTTTTATGATTTTTTTAAGTTCGGTTTTGTTAATGTATTTTATCAATAGAGAAGTTACTTGAATATGGCAAGTTCCCGAGAGAATAGTGGATTACGTTGTGGAGGTCATTCAAAAAAAAAAACCAAATCGACCACTGCGGTAGGGATGGACAGTGAAGGAAAAGTATATATGTTTTGTATATAATTATATATTGAATTTCAATACATATACGATTAAATATATTAAAGTGAAACATGTTTACTA
Organism: Boechera stricta; assembly: GCA_018361395.1. Classification (NCBI taxonomy): domain Eukaryota; kingdom Viridiplantae; phylum Streptophyta; class Magnoliopsida; order Brassicales; family Brassicaceae; genus Boechera; species Boechera stricta. The sequence continues at coordinate 8,477,850 of CM031541.1, forward strand.
TATATTGTGTATATATATTATAGTATATGTGGAAGGAAAGACATTGTCAAAGTATGCTTGAACTCCTTATTACGGAGCTAAAATCAAATGACCACTCTAGTAGAATGCCAAATGTGAGCTTGAAGCAATATCTAAAAGTTTAGAAAGAGATAAACGATATTATCCTTATTTTAGTGGATGTATTGGAGCATTGATGGAACGCATATGCCAATTATGATAACTCCAGGTCGAGACGCACTACGATTTGTGAACCGAAAAGGAAAACCAAGTCTTAATGTTTTGGCTATGTCTGATCTAGATATGCTTTTCACATATTGTTTTGTTGGGATGGTAGGATCTGCATATGATTCACGAGTGTTGGCAACAACTATACGAGAAGATCCAATATTTTCTAAACCTCTTCATGATAAATATTATCTTGTAGATTCTGGATATGCCAATAAACGAGGATATTTAGCTCTATATAGAAAAGAAAAAAAAGAAGTACACGGTATCATCAACAAGATTTTTTAAATGGTGAACCTCCCATGAATAGTAAGAAAATGTTTAACAGGTGGATGGCGTCTTTGAGTTCTGTTAGTGAACGTACTTTGGTGTCTGGAATAAAAAATGGAGAGTTTGAAATAAATTTCCAAGGTATGATATTCCAACATAGAGGAAAGTTATACTCGTGGGATAAAATAAAATAAAAAAATTGCCCTAGACTTCCAATGGTCGCCGCCTCCATACAGGTGGTCGTTGATATCTCTTCTGATCCTATCTCTCCTCTCCCATCTCACACGCATCTTGTTTCTCATGATTCAAGCCTGTGGTCGAAATCAAGCTCCGCTTCTGCAGCGTTGATCTTAGAAGTGGTGAATGGTAATGCCCGTTCAAGAATTCTTGTGGATATGATTAACAACGCAGAACCCCTTTGTTCATGTTGTGTTGCTGGTCATTTTATTTTTGATCCACCTCATATTGGCAAGGTTCACGCCACTGTTAATCGTTTCTGGAGAAAGAAGGATGAGAAAACTCTCATTGATGCCCAATTTCTCAAACCCACAACAATTTTATTTCGTATCTCTAGTGTTCAAACACGTAAATAGGTTCTCAAGCGTAAGTTTTGGTACATTGGTGAGTGCCCTCTAGTGGTCCAGAAATGGAGTCCACAAATGGCAAATTCGAAACCTGATCTAACGAATTTTTCGGTTTGCGTTGATTTCAAAGAGGTTCCAGATAATCTTTTTCCCCACAAAGGATTGCAATTCCTAAGCAATTTGGTGGGCACTTTTGAGAAGCTTCATCCTAACACTGAAAAATGTTTGTGTTTAGACGTTGATAGGGTGATGATTGCAATTAATCTCGATAAGCCTCTTGATATCATCATATTTTACCTATTTTCTTGCATGCATTTGGCTTAGTTTTATATGTTATAACAAGCATTTAGGATAATTTTTGTGCATTTGTTTATGTGTTTATAAGTACTTGAAAGAAATCATATACTTTTAGAGTGTTTTGGAGCCTTAAGAAGCCATAGGAACTTTGGAGTTACTTGCTCGGACCAAGAACATCATGAAGAGACATCTCAAAAGCCTCACAAAGGAAGCAGCGGCCCCAGCGATCAGAAGAGGTCGATGCTCACCCAGAGCAAGTCATTGACAGACAGCATCGACCTAAGGTGGTCGATGCACTTCCAAGAACCGGAACTTGAAGCTGACGACGAAGACCATCAGCGTAAGCATCGACCGTGAGTGGTCGATGCTCTCCCTGAGCCTCAACATCGACCAAGGGCATCGACGAAGGCTGGTCGATGCTGACTCGCCGGGCAGAAATAGAAACTTCCATTTTTACGAAATACAAGATATGGAAGTTATGGTTGTGCGAGTTAATGTATTCCAGAAGCTTCTAAGGACGTCCTAGACTTCTCCAAGCTTCCTAAACTCTATATAAACTCATGTATTCTCACTAAAAAAAGGGAGAGACTCTCTAGCCACCTTTTGTCTCATTTTCAATAAAGAGTTCTTCTTTTTAGGTTTCTTTCTTTCTTATGTTTTTGTTTATGTTTATGCTTTGATTTATTTCTGTTCTTAATTTAGTTTAGTTTATTATTTATTGTTTTATGTTCCTAATCCTTGTCTCTACCGTCACCCTCGGAGAGACAAGAGAGTAGATCCTTTAGACCATAGAGGTGTGGTCGATGATGGGATCAAAGATTTAGGATTCAGTATGTCCGGTTGTTCTTATTCAATCTAGCTACTCTAATATGCTCTCTTAATGTTAAGCTATGTCTTATGGGATGTGCATAAGGTTATAACCAAATTAGTACATGCGGTTATACAAATAAAAGCCCTTAGCACCACGAGAGTGGGTTAAAACTTCAGACATGCATATTGATACCCGCGTAGAGCCAAGAGGAAGACCGATCCCAGCTTGAATGAACCCAAGAGACAACAGACGGAGCTCTCGGCGTAACTTTGGATCCGATGAGATTAGTGAACGAAGGGGGCAATGCGGATGGACCGTGAGGGATGGTGAGATGGTGGAGATGGAACCAAAGAACACGATCTCGAGCTAAGAGGAGACCATGGTGAAAGGAGGTTGAACGGCGGAGGTAGTCTTGACAAAGGGGTCACCAGAGTAGACTAACGGCGGAGGTAGAGAAGGAGTGAAGCAACCGGCGTATTGAGGGGACCACAAAGGCTAAAGAAAGGTCTTTGATACAGCCACCTTCAAACTGAGGACAAACTTCAAAGCTCTTAGGGTTTCTCGCTCTAAGCGAAGCTAGAGAAGAGAGACAAGTAGACACTCAAGTTTTTGTGTAATGATTGCTTAGCCATTAATGAGAAGTGAGTTTTGCCTTTATAGGCTACAAATTAGGACACTCATGTGCTAATGGACCCAAGACAAATTGGGCCTAATTTACAACTTAAGAAAATGCCCTAAAAACAATCTAAAGGCTAAAAGTCTGAATTAAGCAAAATAGACTAAGGAAGGAGAGAGAAACATTTGTAATGGTTTCTCTTAGATAGGATTACCTCTCTTGGATGTTTATACTTGTCATAAGAGTGTTTTCAAGCAAAGCATCCAGTGGAACCAAGAGGTAATGCCTTAGTCTTTTTTTGCCTTTTTAAAACCTTTTTTTAGAAACCCGATGTGGTAAAACTAGAAGTAGGGAAAGAGTACAATACTTCATCTAAGGTCTTGAAGGGTGTCCTCACTAATTATGAGTGAGGACACAAGAATCTTTGCTCCCAAAGTTAAGTGTCCAATGACCCTCGGTCCTAGTATGTTGGAGAGGCTACGGTCCATGTGTAGCGGTCTTGACTTGGTCTCGAGTCTCGGGACTTGGTCTCGAGTCTCGGGACTTGGTGCAATCGTGTTGAATAGCTCTCCTTGGCCTCCCTCCATGCTGTATTGGCTCTTTTCAGCAACCCCAAGTGGTACAAATTGCCCTATTCCCAGATTTAGTCCTTCTCGCTCTAAAGTGGTGATGAAATTTGATGTGAGGATCACATCATCCCCTTCCCCTTCGAAAGGTTTAGACCTCCAAATAGCCATAGTACCTACACCACAAGGAACCAATTCAGATTCATAGAAGAGATAAGAGAAAGTAGACTTACCTCGTGAATGGAGAGGGTTGGCATGGTAATAGAGTTCTGCGGTGGTTTTGATAAGTCCATCTTCATACGGCAGAAATTTGTGCCTTTTCCTTGAGAAGTGGTCAGCCTTTATGCGCAACAAAAACCAATCTCCAAGCTGAGATAGAGCTTGTAACCCAAGATACACAAACCAAAACCAAAGAGCTAGCGGATGGTGGAGATTATCTCGGAGATAGTGTCCTTGTTCGGCACTCACGTCCCCAACAACCGGTGTGACTTCATAAAGACACTCAAATCCTAATGTCTTCGGTCCCATGGTGCTAGCAAGAAGGTGTTTCCGAGATAAAGCTTCATCCACAAGGTCGTTCTCTTCTTTATCTATCCCTTCGTCCTCCCCTTGATAATTATCTTCACCTTGGGACTCATTAAATGGGGGTTTAGACATAGGTTTAGCCGGGTGAGTCTCCCCTTTACCAAAAACCTTAGAAACTTTGTTGTAGCTCGACTCGGAACCTTGTGTTCTCCTTGGTGCATTGGGCCCGTTGTAGCTAGGGACCTTCTTCTTCATTAGGCATTCCTTAACTCTCTCATTCCCTTGAGTAGGATTTCTAACCTCATGTTGTAGCTCTCGGTGATGATAAGGAGGAGCAAAGTGCTTCTTCATCATAAACTTCATAACCTCCCAAGAAGGAAACGAATCACTTCTAATTCTTTTCCTATTGGTCATCTCTCGATCCCACCAAATTAGAGCACGGTTGGTGAGTAGAGAAATAGCATAAGAGACCTTCTCAAGTTCTTCATAATCATAATACTTGCAGATATGATTATATTTCATAATCATAATAATATAAGAATATTAGGCTCGCGGCTTGTGGCATGGGCCCTAAGGTGTTCTCGATCATCTCTATTCTCAGCATATCCTCTATGTTTCAGCCTCACTTGTCTAGGAGAGGTTGACCGTAACCCATCATCATCAAACAAATATTCTCAGCCTATCCTCTATGTTTTAACCAAGTCTCAGCTCTTTGAATGAGTAAAAGCACACGTTTTCAATGTAGTTAGAGCATTCAAAATTCAAATTTATGGACCACTCATGAGCTGGCATAAAAAGGAAAGAAGGACCACACAAAAGTAAACAAAAAGCAAATGGTACCACAAAAGATTTTCAATTTTTATCAAAAACACCCTCTTCAACCTAAGATGAAATCAAAAATGATGCAAGCTTCTAGGAGCAACAAGGGAGACTAAGACATGCAAGAAAAGACTTCCTAATCATGTAAACTACAGCAAATAACCCACACGACACACTAAATGCCCTAAGAATCAAAACGGAACCAAATGAGGCAACTTTAAGCAATTTCTACCAAGACAAGAGCTAATCATGCAAGACACAAACTAAACCAGCAAGACACAAGAATCTAAACAACCTAATCACACTAGGAAACACAAGACAAGAGCAACTAAACACCCTAATCAACAAACAAACACCAAACTAAATCAAAAGATGCAAACTTTATGAAACTTCTTCATAGATCCACTCATGAGCAAGCTAAAAGAAGAAGTTTGAGTTGAAAAGATGCAACCTTTAGGACTCTTAAGCTATGATACCAAATGATACACACCTATAGCCAAGAGGAAGACCGATTTCAGCTTGAATAAACCCAAGAGACAACGGACAGAGCTCTCGGTGTAACTTTGGATCCGACGAGATTAGTGAATGAAGGGGCCATGCGGATGGACCGTGAGGGATGGTGAGATGGTGGAGATGGAACCAAAGAACACGATCATGAGCTAAGAGGACCCCGTTGTGAAAGGAGGTTGAACGGCGGAGGTAGTCTCGGCAAAGGGGTCACCGGAGTAGACTAACAGCCGAGGTGGAGAAGGAGTGAAGCAACCGGCGGATTGAGGGCACCACAAAGGCTATGGAAAGGCCTTTGATACAGACACCTTCAAGCTGAGGACAAACCTCAAAGCTCTTAGGGTTTTCTCACTCTAAGCTAAGCTAGAGAAAAGAGACAAGTAGACACTTAAGTTTTTGTGTAATGATTGCTTAGCCATTAATGAGAAATGAGTTTTGCCTTCTACAAATTAGGGCACTCATGTGCTAATGGACCCAAGATAAATTGGGCCTAATTACAACTTAAGAAAATGCCCTAAAAAACAACCCAAAGGCTAAAAGTCTTAATTAAGCAAAATAGACTAAGGAAGGAGAGAGAAACATTTGTAATGGTTTCTCTTATATAGGATTACCTCTCTTGGATTCTTATACTTGTCATAAGAGTGTTTTCAAGCAAAGGATCCAATGGAACCAATAGGCAATGCCTTAGACTTTTCTTGCCTCATTAAAACCTTTTTCTATAATCCCGATGTGGTAAAACTAGAAGTAGGGAACGAGTGTCCTGAAGGGTGTCCTCACTAATGATGAGTGAGGACACAAGAATCTTTGCTCCCAAAGCTAAGTGTCCAAGGACCCTCGGTCCTAGTGTGGTGGAGAGGCTCCGGTCCATGTATAGCGGTCTTGACTTGGTCTCGAGTCACGGGACTTGGCGCAATTGTTTGAATAGCTCTCCTTGGCCTCCCTCCATGCTCCATTGGCTCTTTTCAGCAACCCCAAGTGGTACAAATTGCCCCATTCCAAGACTTGGTCCTTCTCGCTCCAAAGTGGTGATGGAATCCGATGTGAGGATCACATCACATATTAGAGAGTATTAGCTATGGTCGAGATTGTTGTTTGATGGAACATCTCAATGCTTGCCTAGTTGTGGCCAAGCTAGGTATTGATATCGGGAATACTATATCACGAGAGTGGTATCGTATTCTGGAAATAGATCTATCATTCACTCTTCGTCTTAGACACACTCTAACGCAAGCTAATCGCTGGATGGTGTGACAGCGTCAAATCGATGTGTCTATCACACATAAGAGTAATCGATGATGGAATTGCGTTTAATATGTGAAAGTCGCCACGAGAGTGGGTCTGACAAAGTTACTAGTTCCACGAGAGTGGCCAAGCCTAACTTCCAATATCCCTAGATTGACAACACAAACTTAATTGGTAAAAACATGAATCATATAATCTAAAATCCATGTAAATCACCACCCATGTAACTTAGTATTTTATTTAAGTTATTTAATTTATGTTTATTTATTTATGTTACTTATATTCTGCAATTTATTTTATACACTTTAATTTATGCAATTTAATTTCTGGACTTTAATGGATGCTTATGCACTTTATTTTATGTTATTTATTTTATGCAATTTAATTACACGATTTATTTTATGCACTTTATTTTTATGTTATTTAATTATGCAATTTAATTTAAGTAATTTAATTATGCAATTTAATTTAAGTAATTTAATTATGCAATTTAATTTATGTTATTTAAATTATGTTTTATATTATTTTATGTTGCATCATATAGTTTAGGACTCGATGCCACCCTGTTTTATTATCTCGCTTAGAATATATTTGCATTTGCATTCTCTGTGTGTTATTCTATTCTCTCTGTGGATCGATCCCGCACGTACTACAATTACATGACTCTGCACTTGCGGTCCTATGGGTTAAACTCTCGAGACTACTTTATGGGTAGCACTCGGGTAAAACCTGAATAGAGTTGGACATCTCACCCCTACCACCTCTTCTTGAGAAATTGTGTCATGATTCATGCTTTGAATTTGTTGCAAAAATTACAATCCCGGTGAGCTTCCCATGGTTACCAAAATAATGCCCAAAGTGTCACAAGAAGGGTCATGATCATGCTGGGTGCTTTCATGTGGGCTCAATAGTCTCAATCCGAGAAAAAGGCAACATTCCGAGTGTGGTGGTAGAGGAGAATCTGAGAGGGAAATAAATTGTGGAGGAGAACCAGATCATTAGTACAAATGTAATTGCTCACGTGGCTGTTAAAGTTAACAATGATGATGTCCATTCGGTTCTTATTGAGAAGCTCGATGTAAGTGGTGATGATGATGTGGCAAATGTAGCCTTGACAGAAGCGGTAAAACGTGTTATACTTCTGGGGCCTCACGGGAGCAATTACGTGGAGAAGGAAGCTGTTTGGTCAGTTGTTAAGACTGGTAAACTCTCACCTATTAAATCACATTCTGTCTTAAATAACAGTGATTCAAAAACTCAGATGTCCGAAACCTCACCATCAAGATTTCAATCATTGACACTCATTGATGAGGAGGATGAGGAGGAAGAAGGTGAAATTATAGAGAGAGAGGATTTAAATGTGATTGCAACTGAGGATGTTGTGCTTAAACATCGGAACAAACATGCCTCTAGCTCACGGAACAGGAAAGCAAGAAGCAATCCTATTGTTACTCGTAAGGAGTTGGAAAATCTGAAGAAAGAAGATAGTCACAACCACAACAAAAACAAAAATGCTTCCTTCAGGAAGCACAGATGATGATGTCATCTTTTTTGCGTGGAATACACGGGGTTTCAACAAAAAACGCAAACATATTATTGCTCGTAATTGGATACATACTACTTTTCCTAAACCGCTCTTTGGTTGCCTCCTTGAAACACGAGTTCAAGAAGACAATCAACAGTTATTGTCTCATCTGTCTTCCCGGGATGGAATGTCATTACCAACTATGCGTATCATCGACTTGGTCGGATATGGTTTCTTTACTCCACCACTGTTAGTGTCACGGTGCTCTACAATGGTCCACAACTGTTAACACTTTGGCTTACTCTCCCTTCAGGTGAAGGTTTTCTATGTTCGTGCGTTTATGCTTCTAATTTTCAGCGGGAGAGGCATATTCTTTGGGATGAATTACGACAGAATTTGAATCTCTTTGGTCAAAGAAATGTACTTTGGATAAAAATGGGTGATTTTAACGAAATTCTCTTATCTTTAGAACATTATCACTATCATGACTACTTGGGATCTCAATCAGGAATGTATAAGTTCCACCAGCTAGTCTCGGATTGTGATGTCTCTCATTTGCGTTTTGTTGGGCCGACTTATACATGAACAAACAGTCAGGAAGGTGATCCTATTGGAAAAAACCTTGAAAGAGCACTTGTCAATGCTGCGGGGAGGACAACGTTCGCGCACTCCTATGCAGAGTTTGAGTTGAGTGGAGTGTCTGATAACCTGCGTTGTCGGGTTTATGTATCGCAGCCGCTGAAACGAGGAAACTATCAGTTTTAAAGGATTTGGTTGGCATTATAACCTATCTTTTAATCTAGATCAGCACTACAAAGATTCAGCCGTAAGTTGAAAACGCTGAAACCAATGTCGAGGGAGATGAATCGTAATGGTTATGGAGACATTTCCAAGCGTACAAAAGATGCCTTTAACGAGCTGTGTCGGCTCCAAGAGGCTGTGGTTCTAGATCCAATGTCGGTAAACATATCAGCTGTTTTAGAGGCTACTATTACCTAGCAGCACTTTGCTGATGCGGAGGAGCAGTTCTACTATCAGAAATCAAGACTCATTTGGATTGCTTGTGGTGATCAAAATACCACTTTTTTCCATAATAGTGTCAAGTTTCGGGCAGCGAGGAACAATATCAAGAGACTCACGGCCTCCAATGGTTTGATATAAAATAAGAAGCAATTTGGTATTATAAGGACTTTTTACAAGCACCGCAACACGTTAGTTTAATCAATGTCGAGGATTTAGAAGCATTGGTAAAATTCCGGTGCTCAAAATCATAGACTGAAGCATTAGTTTCACCTATATCAGCAGTTGAAATTAAGAAGGTGTTCGATGTTATGCCTGGTAATAATGCCTTAGGCCTTGATGGTTTTAGTACGAAGTTTTTCAAATCTACATGGTCGATATTGAGAAATGACTTTGTCTCTGCGGTTCAGTCATTTTTCTTTTTCTGGTTCATGCCTCACCGAATTTTTACCCTATTGGTTACTACAATGTCATCTACAAAGTCATCAGTAAGATTCTTGCTAACCATCTCAAGACAATCTTACCGGATGTGAACCAAATCAAAGTGTGTTTATAAAGGGAAGACTACTTCTTGAGAATGTTCTATTAGCCACTAAATTAGTTAAGGATTACCACCAGAGGTCCATTTCCTCTAGATGTGCACTTGAGTTTTACATCTCAAAGGCTTTTGACACGGTACGTTGGGATTTTATAAATAATTTGCTTAAGATCATGGCCCTTCCCGATATTTTTATCTCTTGGATCCTTGATTTTGTCTTTACTGCTTCTTTTTAGGTGACTATCAATAGGCAAAACAGATGGATTTATCACTAGCTCTCGAGGTTTGCGTCATGGGTGTGATCTCTCTCCTTTACCTCTTTGACATCGCAAATAATATTTTATCTTTGCAGCTGAACAAGGCGGCTAGGGAAGGCTTAATTGGATATCATCCAACATGTTGTGAGGTGGAACTCACATACTTGAGCTTCGCTGACGATATCTTGGTTTTTTGTGATGGAACATTGGAATAACTTAATGGAATAATGGAAGTTTTGAAGTCATTTGAGTTTATCTCGGGTTTAGTGGTTAATGTATCAAAATCTGCCTTATACTTGGCGGGGAGCGTCTCCGACACTACCCATCACCATGCCTCCATCGTGAGTATCCCGTGTGAGAGCTTACCTGTGAGATATTTGGGCCTTCCTTTGACAACAAAGAGCATGACCAGAACTGATTACGAGCCTTTGGTGGATCGCATATGTAATAGATTTATTTCTTGGACAAATCGATCTGTTTCGTATGCAGGTCGGTTGCAATTGATTAAGTCAGTTATTGCGAGCATAACCAATTTCTAGTGCCCTGCGTTTAAGCTGTTGCAACAATGCTTAAATTTGATAGAGGGAATGTGCAGTGCTTTTATGTGGTCTGGATCAATCACACCACCACCAAAACAAAGGTATGTTGGGATGATGTTTGTAAGCCGAAGAATGAGGGTGGTTTAGGTATTCGTAAATTAAGAGACATGTCATTGGTGTTCTCCTTATCTTTGATTTGGCGATTGCTGAGCTCGTCTGGGTCCTTATGGGTTGCGTGGACAAAGAGATACCTACTAAGATATTCATCCATCTGGGATGTGTGAGGAGGAAATATGGGCTCCTGGATATGGCGTAAACTTCTTAAGTTGAGGCCACTTGCAGCGAAATTCATTCATTCAGAGGTTCACGATGGACTATCAACTTTTATCTTGCATGGCAATTAGGTTGGAACAGGTGCTCTGTTGGCACAACTTGGCGAGATAGCCATTCGCACTATCGTTGTATCGTGGCAAGCCCTTGTTGTAGAAATGGCGGATGAACATGACTAGCGTCTGAGACGTGGTTGAAACTTGCATTTTCGTTCTGCTATTCAACATATTGAATCTCTACCGCCACAATGCTTGCAATCTGGCTCGGATGTGGCCACTTGGAAACATGGACCTGATTCTTTCAAGCACACGTTCTCGGCATCGGCTACATGGTCGCAGGTGCGTACTTCTTCGGTTAAGGTACATTGGCATAAGCTGTGAACAACGAGTTTTAACCCAAAATAAAACTGCAAGTGCACAGACAAAAGCAATAGTATATATGGGATCGAATCCACAGAGACCAAAGTTACACTACAAATTTTCAAGAATGAAATGAAGCTAAGACCATAAAAAGAGGTTTGTTGCAAAGTGAATAATGAAATAAATACAGGTTGTTGTAAACTTATGGATTAAAAACATCAAACTTCAGAGATGTTCGCAAGAAATCACAAATCAAGAATCAGAAAATTATTCAGGGAACAAATATACACAATCTTGAACTCAAACAGAAATGTTTAATCAATCCACTGTCGTGGTATCAATCACTTTATCTAGCAACGTAAGATTTTAAACTGTCGTTTGAACTCAGAATTCTAGACAAGCATTAACTACCACGTTCAATTTGTTCACGAATCGCCTTAGCATCAGCTTTCGTTGGCTAAGGACAATTCGCTCACCTATGTTCGAGCAAGCAATCTATAACACTTTTGATGAATATATTAAACCCTAATTCAGAGATTAAGTGATCAGTTTAATATAAGCAATGAAGACAACAATATATGAAGATTATAATGATAAATCTCTATCTATGTATAATTCTGTGATTCATGAAATCCTTTGAAACCCTAAAATCTAACTATGGATCTACTCAGACATGCATATGGAGAAAGTCACAGAGAAAGATAAACAAAAACTCATAGTCATAGAATAAGAAATCCAATAGGATTCAAAAATCTTCTCAAGATGTAGAGTCAGAGATTCTTCTCCCAAAGCTTACAGAGATTCGAAGTCAAAAGCACAAAACTAGGTTTTTGTCTCTAAAGAGTGAAAGGAAAAGTTGCAGAATGAAAAGTTACAGAAAAAGTCGGCTGAAGATAAAGTTAAATAGGTCAAAAACGCGTCTGTCATTAAAAATCCCTGTTTTCGTCCATCTGGCTCGGTTAAGATGGGATCGATCGATCTTCGTCTTGACACTCGATCTTCAAATTTACGCTGGATCGGATCGATCCATCCATTGTACGGATCGATCGATCTTGACATGGATCGATCGATCATCCGTCTTCAAACTCGATCTTAAATTGTTACGCTGAATCGGACCGATCGATCTAGGTGTGGATCGATCGATCTGAGCATTAAAAATGACAATTCTCGATCTTTTGCTCCTGATCCATGCTCTTCGTGCTCTTAGACGTATTCCAACATGAAAGGACTCTAAAATAAAGAGAAAGCGCAGATAAACCTGCTCTACATTAAAACCGAGATATATCAACTCCCCCAGACTTAGTCTTTTGCTTGTCCACAAGCAAACTACAAAAAAAGGGTCGAGGTTTGATAACTGAAATTCACCAAACTTCAGAACTTCTCATCAACCAACACCTTTGAATCCACATACCGCAAAACCAAAATTAGAAAATATGTCAGCAGCACAATCATAGGCTTATTAAAGCCCCTAGATACAGCTTAAACTCCTTAGAGAAATCTGAATCTCTATTGTTGACCCCTGTAATCTATTAGGCGTGTATACTCATCAAGGGAGTATCGATCAAATAACACATGGACTCTTTCTCTTCCAAGCATACACAACCTCTCTCTCTTAAAACTCTCTCGCTCTCTCTTTTTTTAGCATTTATATCAACTGACGAACCAGAGTTAGTCACTATCGTGTTCTTTGTGAGGAGATGTGTATGCGAAATCACTCTTGAACAACCCTATCTTGGACTCAAGAATCGGAGCTAATCACTGTCGTGTTCCTTGTGAGGAGACGCGTATGTGAACTCACTGTCGTGTTCCTTGTGAGGATACGCGTATGTGAGGCTTGCCATCATAGTTCTTTTAAAAGAACTCAAGCTGTTGTTCATAAACTAAGATCTTAATATCATTACATAGAGAGAGAGACTGCACCATACTTATCTTGGAAAGAGTCGTGTTCGATGTTTACCAAGCCCCAAGACGAGAAGTTAAAGTTAATTTGGTGCGGAGTCAACGCTGGATTTCTCAAAAACCCCAGAAATTCAAACTTTCTCCGTTTGATTGATCCACCATTGACGTTCTACCTAGTAAGATCTGCAATCAGCTGTTAAGGCAATGTTTCATCAAGTGTAAGTAAAATGAGGTTGGTTCCAAGAATAGTTCATAGTTTCAACTGATTTTGACTCAGTAAGACGACACAAACTGACTCAAGAAAAACATCAAAATGACTCAAAAAAAACAAAAGAAACAAAACAAAAGAATCTAGCATTAGTCCCAGCAAGTACCCTCCCCTAGACTTACTTCACATCGTCTCGTTGTGAGAATAAATCCAAAGAAAGATACGACAGATGCAAATAGTTCAAAAGAAAATAAAGGAAAATGAAAAGTAAGAATAGAGATGATTCTAAGCAGAACGATCACTCGCGGAAGAAGCACTCTGCGTCATGCCTAGAGCTCTGTATCTCCTGCACCTTTGCAAGGAAGCATCCTCATCAGAAGCGTCCTCCTCTGTAGTCCTGCGTCCAGCAACGTCAGGATCTGTAGCAGTAGCAGTGGAAGGTCCAACTTCTCTCGCAGAAGACTCAGCAGCTCGAAAACAGGAAGGTGGGCGAGGACATGTCAGCTTTGCCTTTGCACCCCATAGTCTCTACATCATAGCTCTATAATCGAACTCAGGCGTGCTTCAACTGAGATATCTGTAGGGATGGGGGATAAGTCATATTCTCCAGCGTATGGTGGTAAAGGATGTTCCATCGTGTCTATTTGCGGAGCTGATGCTGGTAGCACGCGGGTGTCCTCCTGGTGAGGGCGTGCAGTCTGTGCTCTTGAAGAAGTCACTCTTTGTCTAGATGGAGTTGGTGCGGTGCTCAAATGCTCATCAACAGGTAGGAACTCAAGGTTAGTAATAGATGTCAGAGAGGTGAGAGCAGGATAAGGTAACTTGTAGTAACCGACTATGCCATCGCATCGTGTGAACCTGTAATGGTTATCTGGATAGAGGATCTGACTGTTCTTTAGGTAAGCTGAACCTAGAAGGTCCCTGTTATCAACACGAGCAGTAGCAGTAAGATCAAGGCCGTGGTGAATGAAGATTGGAGTCAAGAGACTCCCAACTAACTCTGTCTTGGGTCTTGTTGTGTTGAAACCTCGAAACTTCTTCTGAACCACGATAGAAGCAAAGAACGCCCCAAGATTGGTGGTGCAGATAGGTGGAGGTGGCTCACTATAAATCAAAAAAAAGTGTGTGGCCCAAGATCTTGGCTACAACACGAACCACTGGGTTCCTGATCAGTGTGAGCTTGTACTCACGTGAGTGGACTGCGTCTTCGCTACCAATCAAACCTCATAACCAGCCTAACTCTCTGCAGTCTTCCCAAGGAACAATGGAGCAGTGTTCTCGAGTTATATCAAAACAATAGATATCACAGAGATGTATGATGGATATCTCGTGAAGCACACCACTGGACAAAAAAGTGAGCGTTCCTTCGCTCGCTCTAGGGTTCTCAGGATTTTTGTAGAAGACCTCCACAAACGCCAAGAATTGGCAAACCAACTCAGGATAAAGTGGGTATGTGCAGCTCGCGAAAGGACCTATATAAATCCGGACCAACATCGCACTAACATCATCAACAATACCCATCTTCTGCAAAGTTGCAGCACATATAAACTTGGTAGGAGCCATGGTAACACGCAACAAATGTTTGTAGCAACAACTGTTGAAATGAGCCCATGCATTACCCTGCTTGCGAGTTGCGTAACCCGTCATTTTCTGCAGTTTTACAGCTGTCATGTGCAGGATCTCAGAGAATCTAAGGTTTTCCGTGAATGGTGTGTTATCAGGTCTAGGCCATGGTTCTTTGGTGTACTCGATCTCTATCTCGTCCTGAGAATCTGCAGGACTAGCGGGAGCTTTGTGTCTTCTCATGTCTGTGCCACGAGCTGGCGTCTTTTTTTTTTTAGGAGCCATTACCTGAAAAATCGAAAATTTTATGTGAACATGTGGTCAAAAAAAAATTTGTTCAGAAAACACGAGCATATGCAATTGAAGCTCAATATTTGCAGAGCGGAACCATGCAGTACGAGATACCTCACAAGTAACATTAATTTCTTGACCAAGAGTTTCTCGACCCTTAACCACCAGTACCAAACTGATTAGCAAGCCAAACCATCACTCAATCAACCAACTGTTTCATAATCACAGAGATTCATCGAAATTTTAAAAATTTCACAGAAAAAATTGTCAATCTCTTCCAAAAATTCCCAAATTCCACATTCGACCATTCAAATCAACATTCCAAAGCATGGTTATGCTCTAAATCAACCCAATTATCACCAGGAATCATCACATTACCCAATTAAGAATAATCCAAAACAAACCCGAATTCAACCTCTCCTTAAAATTTTAAATTCCAAATTTCATCATGAAAATTGACAATGTAGGCATGGGTAGGTACGAAATTAACCCAATAAGCACTAGGAGCCATTACAAACCCTAATAACAGTCAAAACACACTCGATTTCGCAATGTTACCTCAAACCGCCAAATTCGAAAAGAGAGAATTAGAGTCTCATACCTTTGAAGATCGGAAGAACCAGTGCTAGAAACAGAAAGAAGGTGAAAATTCGTCCAAGATAGACCCAAAAATCACTCAAATCGGTTGAGAATAGCAAAAGTTAGGGTTTTGTGAAAATCTTATGAAGAACACTTCAAAAACAAAATGGGAGAGAAGAAGAATGTGAGGTTTGATCCAAAATGAGCGTGTGTTCATTTTAATATTGTGATTTCCGTTTTAATTTAAGTGAGAGTTAACCGGCTTACTTGGCAGAGGATCGGTGGATCCAATATAGGATCGGTGGATCCAATATAGGTTCGGTCGATCCAATATAGGTTCGGTCGATCCAATATAGGTTCGGTCGATCCAATATAGGTTCGGTCGATCCAATATAGGTTCGGTCGATCCAATATAGGATCGATCGATCTGAATTTAGACCGATCGATCTCGTCTTAACTCATCGATCTATGATTGTTACGCTGAAGTAGATCGATTGAACCTCCTCGTCTTCTTAGTTTTTTTTTTTACAACCTTAAATCTAAGTGAAAAATATCAGAAAACTAAGAAAAATAAACGAAGATATATACACATACCTGTGGGTTACCTCCCACCAAGCCCTTGTTTTAAGTCATTAGGTTGACTTGGATGGAGTTTAGGCACAGGAAAGAACACTGAGAGGAATTTTGTCTCTTTCAGTGACTTCTGTATCAGCGAGATATGGCTTTAGGCATTGACCATTAACCACAAAATCTCACCCTGCAAGGTTCAGCAACTCTACAACTCCATATGGTCTCACTGATTTGATGGTGAATGGACCTGACCAACGCGATCTGAGCTTCCCAGGGAAAAGTTTCAGGCGAGAGATGAAGAGCAAAACCTGATCGTTTGGAGCAAAGTTCCTATTGGTGATCCTCTTGTCATGATAGGCTTTGGTTCTCTCTTTGTAAATCCTGGAATTCTCATAAGCCATATGTCGAATCTCATCCAGTTCATTAAGTTGCATCAACCTCCTTTCAGAAGCAGGTTTGATATCAAAGTTCAGCAACTTTGCAGCCCATCCTGCTTTGTATTCGATCTCCACTGGAAGGTGATATGCTTTCCCATAGACAAGATGAAACGGTGTTGTTCCCAATGACGTTTTGTAAGCAGTTGTGTAAGCCCAAAGAGCATCATCAAGTTTCATAGCCCAATCCTTTCGTGTTGTACTTACAGTTTCCTCTACCTGTCCACTCGTCTGAGGATGATAAGGAGAGGCTACCTTGTGCTTGACCCCATGCTTTCTCAACAAACTCTCAAAGACCTTATTGATGAAATGAGATCCACCATCACTGATCACAACTCTGGGTACATCAAACCTTGGAAAGATCACATATTTGAACATCTTCAGAACAACTTTTGCATCATTCGTTGGAGAAGCCAGCACCTCAGCCCATTTAGACATATAGTCTACAGCCACAAGGATGTATTGATTCCCAAATGATGAAGTAAAAGGCCCCATGAAGTCAATATCCCACACATCAAACACCTCAACTTCTAAGATGAAATTCTGAGGCATCTCGTTTCTCTTGTTAATGTTTCCCTGTTTTTGACATGATCACACTTCGAAACAAAAGCATGGGCATCTTTGAACATAGTTGGCCACCAGAAACCAGTTTGTAGAACCTTAGACACCGTCTTGAAAGTCGCAAAATATCCAGCATAATTCAAACCATGATAGTGGAAGAGAATACCTGGAACTTCTTCCTCAGCGATGCAACGCCTGAAAATGCCGTCCGAACACTGCTTGTATAAGTAAGGGTCATCCCAAATGTAGTGTCTGATGTCTCTTAGGAATTTCTTCTTTCTGCACCCAGAAAAATTCTCTGGCTCCTGCTCTGCAGCTAGATAATTAGCAATCTCACCAAGCCAAAGCATCACAGGATGCTTGGTAGTGTGGGCAGGTGCGCTGTAATCACATGCATTGCCAATGCTGATGACACACACGATCTCTTCAGGTGCACTGTCATTTAGAGGAACCTCTTCTTCAATGTGCAACCGAGACAAATGATCTGCAACTCCATTCTCGACCCCTTTCTTGTCCCTGATCTCAAGATCATACTCTTGCAACAAGAGTATCCATCGCAATAGTCTTGGTTTGGCATCCTTCTTGGTGAGAAGGTACCTCAAAGAAGTATGGTCTGTATGCACAATCACCTTAGACCAAACCAGATAAGACTTGAACTTCTCAAAAGCAAACACAATAGCAAGAAGCTCTTTCTCTGTAGTAGCATACTTTCGCTGCGCATCATCAAGAGTCCTGCTGGCATAGTAGATGACATGGAGCTTCTTGTCTTTCTTCTGACCCAAAACAGCTCCCACTGAATAATCACTAGCATTAGTCATTACCTCAAAAGGCAGCTCCCAGTCTGGTGGTTGGACAATTGGTGCGCTAACAAGTGCTCCTTTGACTGTGTGGAACGCCTCAAGACAAGCATTGTAAAACTCAAACTTGACATCTTTGCACAACAGCTGAGTCAAAGGTCTAGCAATCTTGGAGAAGTCTTTGATAAAACTCCTGTAGAAACCAACATGTCCTAGAAAACTTCTGATCCCCTTGACTGAATTTGGTGGCTGCAAACTTGCTACCACCTCAATCTTTGCTATGTCTACTTCAATACTCTGTTCTGAAATTTTGTGCCCTAGAACTATACCATCTCTGACCATGAAGTGATATTTCTCCCAGTTCAGAACTAGATGCTTTTCTTCACAATGTATGAGTACCTTGCACAAATTAGAAAGACAAACAGAGAAGGTTGAACCATAAACAGAAAAGTCATCCATGAAGACCTCTATTACATATTCAATTAGGTCAGTGAAAATCGACATCATGCAGGGCTGAAAAGTTGTTAGGGCATTGCACAAACCAAATAACATTTTGCAGTATACAAAATGTACCATAAGGACATGTGAATGTAGTATTCTTCTGATCATCTGGGTGAATGGGAATCTGAAAGAAACCAGAATAACCATCTAGAAAGCAGTAGTAAGGATGGTTAGCCAATCTCTCAGGCATCTGATCAATAAAAGGCAAAGGAAAATGATCTTTATGAGTAGCAGCATTCAACTTCCTGTAATCTATGCACATTCTATGCCCTGTAACAGTCCTAGTTAGAATCAACTCATTCTTATCGTTTAGAACTACTGGAGATTCAACTCATTCTTACGAGTAGCAACATTTATTAGTTGTAATCTATGCACATTCAGCTCACTCCATGGATTAGCAGGAGTCTCAGGAAGAGTTGCTGCTGGAGATTTCTCTGCATCTTCACCCTAACGCAAGTAAGCTACCATCTTCGATATCAATTAACACGAATTCAGCAACTCAGCATACCCAGTTGTATCTTCCCCAAGAAAACCATATTCACTCACAGTCTTTGTCAAAACAATCTCTAAAAGATCATCCATTAGAATCTCTTCAGCTACCTCATCATATATCTCCATTGAATCATCAACAGAAAATGTCTGCCCATCCAGCATGGGTTTCTTAAGCAGTTTATCCATCTCAAACTTCATGACAATGTCTCCCAGATGGAGATCAATGCGTCCATTACGAACATCTATCATATCTCCTACTGTACATAAGAAAGTTCTTCCCAAGATGAGAGGATCCTTTGGCTCTTCTTCTAGCTTTGGAACCACAAAATCTGCAGGCAAAAACACATTCACAATCCTCACCTGAAGATCTTCTAAAATCCCAACCGTAACTTTACAGAACGATCAGCGAACACTAAAGAGATCTTGGTTGGCTTGAAATTGGTAAGCCCCAATCGCTTAGCTACAGAATATGGCATCAAATTTACACTGGAACCCAAATCACACAAGAAACAAGCAAAGAGTATAGCTCCAATCTGCACAGATAAAACTTTTTTGAAAACACGGATTTTGCACGTCCGTCTGTCCTGAGAAATCCTGAGATGTACCTATGACGCCTGAATTTTGTACGAACGTTTTTTTGAAACTTTAGCCATGGAGCGGCTATCTGCTGTAGAGATGATCCTGGTGATTTCCTCAAACATTCAGCCCATTCATAACTCACTGCCTCCCTTACTATCTTCCTCGCATCTCGACAAGAAACGACTTTTGTACCATCCTCACAAAGTTGAACTCCTCTTTGATTAGCCTTCATCAAAAGACTCCTTTTGCATTCATCTCTTCGTACTTTTCTGAATCAACAATGTTGATTTTGTTGGAGTGATCATACTCTGCACAGCGGGTGTTAGAATTTGCACCTAAGTAATCTGTCAACTAATATGCCCCTGCAATGGTCTTAGTTATGAAGTCTCCATTGCTAGCAGCATTGAGGGCATTCTTGTAGTCCCAGTTGACACCATCATAGAAAATGCTGAGAATTTGCTCATCTGAATACCCATGGTGAGGACACTCTCTGCGGTATTCCTTAAATCTCTCCCAAGCTTCACAAAAAGACTCTCCTGAATGTTGCCAAAAGGCAGTGATCTTGTTTCTCAGAGAAGCAGTCTTGGACTTAGTGTAGAAGTGATCTATAAAAGCAGCTCTGCATTCAGCCTAACTCTTCAACGACCCTGCTGGTAGTGACTTAAGCCATCTGGATGCCTTGTCTGATAGAGAAAAAGGGAACAACTTGCACTTGAGGTAGTCAGCAGGTACCCCATTCGACTTTGTAGTACTACAGATTTCCTCAAAGTTCTCTATGTGGTATATTGGGTTTTCAGCAGGTAGTCCATAGAATAGATGCTGCTTCACTAAACCAATCATCTGAGGCTTGATCTCATAATCTTGCCTAACAATCTATGGTGGACCGATAGATAGCAGCTCTGTTCTGATAGAATGTATGAGGTGTGTCAGTGTCCCTAATACACTATTGGTGTTGCTGTTGTTGCTGTTGTAGCAACTGCTGCATCTGCTGTTGTAGCAACTGCTGCATCTGCTGTTGCAGATTCTAAAGTTGATTAGCTATAACAGCCTGTGCGTCAGCTAGTGCTTGATTGTCAAAGTTGTCACCCATAGTGGCTAGTCTTGACTGTTCTTTCCTCATTTTTCTGTTTGCACGTTCTGTTTTCGCAAGCTTTTGGTTGTTCAGTTGCACGAGGTTATCAGTGCCTTCACTCCTTCTAGGCATGCACCTGAAACACACAAGAGAGCAAAAATAAAACTTAGTTAGTAAATCGTAGACTAAAATTCAGTCTTAGATTCAAAGGTGCGCAATTGGTCCCCGGCAACAGCGCCAAAAACTTGATACAACGAGTTTTAACCCAAAATAAAACTGCAAGTGCACAGAAAAAAAATAATATTATAGATGGGATCGAATCCATAGAGACCAAGGTTACACTACGAATTTTCAAGAATGAAATGAAGCTAAGACAATAAAAAGAGGTTTGTTGCAAAGTGAATAATGAAATAAATGCAGATTGATGTAAACTTATGGATTAAAAACGTCAAGCTTCAAGGATGTTCGCAGGAAATCACAAATCAAGAATCAGACAATTATTCAGAGAATAGATAAACTAAATCTTGAACTCAAACAGAAAAGCTTAATCAATCCACTGTCGTGGTATGAATCACTTTATCTAGCAACCTAAGATCCTAAACTGTCGTTTGCACTCAGAATTCTAGACAAGCATTAATGATAGAAGAATTTTTTTTCGATTATCCCATTCTCAGGTTTCACCCAAGTCTACACATAGGCTATTCTCGAGAGTTTAACCCATAAGACCGCAAGTGCACAGTCATGCAGTTATAGTAATTATGGGGTCGATCCACAGGGACTAAGAACAACACACAAAGAGTACAAGTCTAAATCTAATATAAGCAAAACAGAGTTATGAAGGTTGGTTCCTAATCTAACATGCATAAAATAAATAAACTAAAACATTAAATAGAACCTAATCTAATATTTACAGAGGATTAGGTGACAGTCAGATTTCAGGGATTCAAGATCTAGGGTTCATGTTCTACCTAACAAGTTTATATTTGTCATTCTAGGGATTTTCCATATCTCGCTAGTCCACTCTCATGATATGCTAGTCTCTATATCCAAACCCACTCTCGTGGTGAATGAACATGCATTTCATACAATCCCATCATCAAATACTAAGTATTCCTAGACTTTTCGAAATGGCACACAAAGTGAATGATAGATCTATTTCCAGAATACAGCCCACTCTTGTGGCGAAGCATCCCTAAGATCTTAATCTAACTTGATCAGACCTAGAGAATATTTACTCTATCAAACAACAAACTCGACCATAGCTAATACTCCCAGCTATGCAGATCTGAGATCTCTACCCACTCTCGTGGTGCAGAGAATCTCTAATAGTACAACCACACCTACTGGATTCATTTATACACTTAAGCATCTCCCATAAGAGAATACTTAGCATTAAGGTGCATGTAAAGGTAGCTAGATCGATTAAGAACAATCAAACATATATTAAACCCTAAAATTAGATCGCATCATCGATCACCACCCTAGTGATTTAAAAGATCTACTCTAAAACAGAAGAAAAGAAGTAAAAAAAAAGAACTCTTTATTAGGGTTTTTAGAAATGGTGGCTACAAAAGTTCTCTATTCTAAGTCGTCTGTTCTAGTGAGATTATAAGTGATTATATAGTCTTAGAGATTCTTAGAATAATTTATTTTGTACATATCTTGTTTTTGGAAGCTTAAAACTCGAGATGACAAGTTGCCCGAATCATGTCTTGCCAAGTAGGAAATTTTCGAGCTTTCTCGGACGTTAGAATTGACCTTGATTGGTCAATTCTTGGGTCGATTCTGGCTCCCCTTCTCTGACTGGTCGATGCAAGCTTCGCGAGTTTTATCAGGAAATTTTTCGGACTCAATATCGACCCCTACAGGTTGATTCTAGGATCGATTCTAGTGCTCTTCGATTTCCTGAAATCCTTCTCAAAAAGTGCATGATCCAAGTGGTGGTGCCAACTCTCATAGAGGTTCTAGCAGGCTCCGAAAACACTCTAAACATCAAGTTTTAGCTCCAAGTACTTAGAAACATATAAACACATGCAAACACACCATAACTACATTAATTGTTAGTTATAAAGCTTAAAACTAACTTATTATAGTGCATAAAAATATGTAAATATGAGTCTTATCAACTCCCCCACACTTATCCTTTGCTTGTCCTCAAGCAAACAAAAGCTAAGTATGGTGAAGTTATTTTATTGAAAACTAGAAAAGATAAAGAGAGTGAACTCGTACCTTGTGACATTGTTGTGTTAGATGTTTTTCGTCCTTGTGGAGGTGAGATAATTCCTACCGTACTCCATGTACTTCACCATAAGCATAACATTGCACCTTAGTTTAAACCACTTCTCCTTCGATCCTTGACTCCTCATTGTCAACCTCTCTTTTTCTTCAAAGTGTTAGTTCTCAACTTCGGGGTATCGATCAAAAGACATGAACACTTACTCTTTCGGATTTCAGTAAGCTCAAGACTGTATTGGTACATTTCTTTTCCTCTGCCTTTTGTCATTTCAAGGTCAATTGATTTTTTCCTACTTTTCTAGGGTATCATTTTTTTTTTTATCAATCCCCTTTTCTTTTCTATTCTTGGACAGGTTTCCATGAGACGCGAACATTAAAAGTGGTAGCTTCCAATGCCCGGTTCACTTCTTTCTTACCTATATCTTTTTCTTTTTCTTTTTATTGAAGGAAAGGGAGATGGGAAATGTACTCACATAGACGTGTCTTGTAGAGTCTCATAGAGGTATCACATCTCATGTATCTCAAGCAACAAATCGAGAAGTTAAAAGTTCATTATGGTGAGAAGTCGACTCCGATTTGCCAAAGTCTTCAAAAAAACGATCATTTTGGGGTTTGTTGATCCACTCATATGTTTTCCACGTTTCCTAGTAAAAATCAAACAGTCTCCAACAAAGCATCCAAACGTCAACACAAAAAACACAATTAACAAGTTCTATTGCTACCTCATTAAAAACCTTTTCATACGTTATTGAACTGATGAACGAGGAAAAAAGTGTAACAATCTCTCAAAATGCGAAAAACTTATGGTAAAACTTACATCAAAAGATGTCAAGGAAAAGATTTACCTCCATTGATCGCAAGACTGCCCCCCACAATTATTTCACAACGTCCTCATTTTGATGTAAGACCGTAAAGGGGAAAAGCAAGAGAAATACTTACCATAATTCTCTTCTCGGATCGTGGGTTGGCAGCTCCCACGTGTGCAAGTCTTGATTTTGTTTTTTTTAATATATTTTTGGTGATCACCTGAAATTCAAAGAAATAAACAAATAATAAAACAAAAAGCTTAGTCTCAGATTCAGACCAAATCTTTATGGCTATTGCGTTAATCCCCGGCAATGGCGCCAAAAACTTGATGCAGGGATTTTCTTTCGATTATCCCATTCTCAGGTTTCACCCAAGTCTACTCATAAGGTATTCTCGAGAGTTTAACCCATAAGACCGCAAGTGCACGATCATGCAGTTGTAGTAATTATGGGGTCGATCCACAGGGACTGAGAATAACACACAGAGAGTATAAATTTAAATCTAATCTAAGCAAAACAGAGTTATGGGGGTTGGTTCCTAATCTAACATGCATAAAATAAATAAACTAAAAAATTAAATAGAACCTAAACTAATATTTACAGAGGATTGGGTGACAGTCAGATTTCAGGGATTCTAGATCTAGGGTTCATGTTCTACCTAACAAGTGTATGTTTGTCATTCTAGGGATTTTCCATGTCTCGCTAGTTCACTCTCGTGGTATGCTAGTCTCTACATCCAAACCCACTCTCATGGCGAATGAACATGCACTTCATACAATCCCATCATCGGATACTAAGTATTCCTAGACTTTTGGAAAAGGCACACAAAGTGAATGCTAGATCTATTTTAAGAATACAGTCCACTCTCGTGGCGAAGCATCCCTAAGATCTTAATCTAACTTGATCAGGGCTAGATAATATTTACTCTATCAAACAACAAACTCGACCATAACTAATACTCTCAACTATGGAGATTTGAGATCTCTACCCACTCTCGTGGCGCAGAGAATCTCTAATAGTACAACCACACCTACTGGATTCGGTTATACACTTAAGCATCTTTCATAAGAGAATACTTAGCATTATGGTGCATAAAAAGGTAGCTAGATCGATTAAGAACAATCAAACATATATTAAACCCTAAAAATATATCTCATCATCGACCACGACCCTAGTGGTCTAAAAGATCTACTCTAAAACAGAAGAAAAGAAGTAAAAAAGAAAGAACTCTTTATTAGGGTTTTTAGAAGTGGTGGCTACAAAAGTTCTCTATTCTAAGTCGTCTGTTCTAGTGAGATTACAAGTGATTATATAGTCTTAGAGATTCTTAGAATATTCTATTTCGTCTTTATCTTGTTTCTGGAAGCTTAAAACTCGAGATGACAAGTTGTCTGAATCGTGTCTTGCCACGTAGGAAATTTTCCAGCTTTCTCAGACATCAGAGGTCGATTCTTGGGTCGATTCTGGCTCCCCTTCTCTGACTGGTCGATGCAAGCTTCGCGAGTTTTCTCTGGAAATTCTTTGAACTCAATATCGATCCCTATAGGTCGATTCTGGGATCGATTTTGGTGCTCTTCGGTTTTCTGAAATCCTTCTCTGAATGTGCATGATCCAAGTGATGGTGCCAACTCTCCCATAGGTTTTAGCAGGCTCTAGAAACACTCTAAACATCAAGTTTTAGCTCCAAGTACCTAGAAACATATAAACACATGAAAACACACTAAAACTACACTAATTGTTAGTTATAAAGCTCAAAACTAACTTATTATAATGCATAAAAACATGCAAATATGAGTCCTATCAATTAACTAGCAGGTTCAATTTGTTCACGAATCGCCTTAGCATCAGCTTTCGTTGGCTAAGGACAATTCACTCACCTATGTTCGAGCAAGCAATCTATAACACTTTTAATGTATATATTAAACCATAATTCAGAGATTAAGTGATCAGTTTAATCTAAGAAATGAACACAATAATAGGTGAAGATTATAATGATAAATCCCTATCTATGTTTAATTTTGTGATTCATGAAATCTTTTGAAACCATAAAGCCTAACTATGGATCTACTCAGACATCGATATAGAGAAAGTCACAGGAAAAGATAAACAAAAACTCATAGTCATAGAATAAGAAATCCAATAGAGTTCAAAAATCTTCTCAAGATGTAGAGTCAGAGATTCTTTTTGATCCCGAATGGTATACATAATATATATCATACACCATAAGCCGTCCCGTACACTATATGTTGAATGCTATACATTTCTTTGTACATAATATATCATATAAGGCACATTGTCTTGTATTTTGGTTAAGATTAAAGTAATAAATCTTCTTACTTAGTTCTCGTAGAAATTTCTCCAATTGAAGAATACTGAAAAACCTAATACTCTCTCGGGTACGAATCTCAAAGCTCTGAAGGCTCTTTTGTAGCCGCCAACCCTGAGCGGCGGAGGCTTTTGCCGACATCGCCCCTGGCTCTCCTTGGTCTGCTTTTCTTCCGTTCTCGTGCTGCTGCTTTCTGCTAGTCTCGCCTCCCGACCAAACCTCTCCTCGGACGCAATGGCTTCCGGGCACGACCAATCTTCACGCGCCGAAGGAAGATCTACCTCCACTGCAAGAAGGCTCCACTCCAGCCTCGTCCCTTCGATGATAGATGGCCTTCTCGGGCAAGCTCCAAGCGCAACCCCTCTCACGGAACCCGGTTCTGATGAAGAACCCTACTCGACTTTGAGACCGCTCATCCTAACCAGATCCGAGATCTACTTTCGATCTGGTCGTGTTCATGTTCCGCCGGCTCAAATCTAGAAGTCACCATCTCACGACATCAAACACCGATGAAGAAAGCCACATGCATCGGAAGCATGACATTTCTCTGAACCTCTCGGGCTACGGCCACGATGAACCATCGGCTACCAGGTTGCTCAGGCGATACTGTACCCCACCTCTCTCCCCTCCGCCAGACTGCACAGCCATCAGAAGGATAGAAGCATCCGTGTCGACGGAGTTTCCGTCGGGTTGTCATCCCGACCAAAGCTTTTTATCACCAAGACTGAACCTTGCGAGACCTTCTCGGGAAATCTCTTCTTCGATCGCCGTCGCGGCCAAGGACTTCGCGCCGCCGTCGCCAAAAGATTGCTAGGGTGAACTCTCGAGTTATTAGGCTTTGGGCCAGAAATTCTTCAAATTGTAATTGGGCTGGCCTTCGTGGCCCGGTCTAGGATTTCTCTCAAATCTGGAAAGCTGTTTAACGAGCCTGCGAGCCCATTTACTTGTTTATCTCTTTTGATGAAATATGCATGTCACCCCTTGGACCTTTCGACTTTAATTTTAATAAAAGGGTTGACCAAAAAAAAAATTCTCGTTGAAAGTCTCGTAGTACACCATATATCGTACTTCGCAGTCGCATATTGAACCATACATTGAATGTGTACACTGTCTTGTACATTGTCTCGTACACCAGCGTAAACAGTGTAAAATACACCAAAGACAATCTCGTACATTGTTCTTCAGATAATCTGATGTACATTGTACCATACACCTCATTTGCACACCGCAACATAAATCATATTGTACACCAAACCATCACGTACACTGCAACGTACACCATCACAAGATTGTTCTGTTCAAAAATTGTACGCATCATGATGAAGAACAGAATCCCAGTAGATCCAAAAGTCATAATGAAGCAAATCACAAACTCGGAAAAGGTATCATCAATCCCAAGGTTGTTATAATATCAAAGTGTAAGTTTTTACTGTTCCCTTCTCATTCAAATCTTTATATATATAGTCATAGTTATATATATATATATATATTATTTTGTGTTTTTTGGTTTTCTCTTATTTTTTTTTTTTGTTGGTCGGCGTCTTAATTTTGTTATTAATCATAGTTATTGTTGATATAAATGTGTAAGAGTGCGTGAACTGATAAGAAGCAGCGAATGAAAAAGATTCGAACTATTTCCACTTCTGTTAACAAGGAGACATTACTCTTATGTCGAAGCGGTTGTTCGCTTTAGTTATTTTCATATTTTTATAAATGTGACAATACATATGCACTCACTATTGTTTGTGTTTAGAGTTTCGTTAGTGATTTTAATATAGTTTGGGGGAATATGGACTCCACAAAATATAGATATCGACGAAATACATAAGATATTGAGATGCATATTTTAAGATTTCTAAATACAATTTTAATATGCTTAAATTCATAGTTGATTCGATTAAAATTTAACATAGTATTTACATATAATTACAATAAAATTTATTAAATTTGTTAAAAGAAAATGTACTGATTAATCCGTGTATCATTAGGATCCTAATATAGTTCTCTTATAAGTTACGCTTTTAGGTGAAATATGTCAAACTAGTGTGGATTATAAACAATTTTAATCAAAAAATTTTAAATTTTACGAATCAACTTATTTCGTAGATAGCACAAATAATCACCTAGTATATATATTATTTAAAGATGAATATTCAACGGATGTAACGTAGCATAGAGATGGAATATTCAGATAAGCTAAATATATAAGAGAAAAAACGGTTATATTATACCTTATGCTACAAGTGCCAAGGATGCAGATATTATTTTTTTTCCATGTCTATGCTAGAAACCCCAAAAATAAATCGAGCAATGAAAAAGTTACGACCAATGGAATACACTTGTTAAGAAGATTGATGTAATAGTCAGTCCATCTAGGAATATATGCCATTTGTGACACATCTTGTGTATTGATTTTGATTCTTTCTTATCGAATCCCCCTCGGTGTCAACACGCAAGAATCTTCCCTTTTCTCTAAAAACTTTTCTTACTTTCTTGTATCTATTGAATTTGTGTAAGCTTAATATAGATGAACCCCCAAATGTTACGAGACCAAAACTTTAAAATCATATCCACCATATTCTGTTCTTACTTGGATTTCAAACAAAAGACTATTCAAAATCAATTAGATTTTAGTTTTAGCAAACCCTTTAACCCGAAAAATAAAAATAGTAATTAGATTTCATCATAAATAACTATAAAGTAACATATATGGTATTTTCTCTTTTGCCAACTTATTTCAGAACCCTCGTTACTTATGAATCCAACATTTATATCTCATTAATTAAAATATACATCACAAACTATAATATAAACTTACAAGAATCAAATCATTTATACGTGGGCCATACTCATAGGTTAAGGATTCTACTTGGTTTGTCATCTCAAGATTGTCAATTAGTATATAAAATGTAAGGTTGCTTCTTTCCCAAGAAACATATAGAACTGTTGACGCAGCAAACATCAAATATAAAAAGAGTAAAGAACAACTCATTGAAGAAGCACACACACAGCGTCATCTCGCCGCAACCCAATTTGCTTTAGTTACAACATTCCCTCCTACTAAAAGTAACATTTCTCGGTTACATTACTATAATCTAATTCTCTGGCTTTGAAAAAAGTGGTGTAAAGAATTTTTTGGTTCAACTGATTTGACTATCGCGACGACACATAGTGTAGTAATCGAACATTTTACAGCCAAATATAATTAAGAAATTAGATACGATGTACATAAAATCACCAACAATTAAAAAAAAAGATGGCTATTTGAACCATTGACCAAATAGAATGAGGAAAATGCAGAGAGTAATTTTCTTCAACCGCTAGTGCTTTTTCTTTCCTTTTTCATATTCTTTTTGAACTTATAGTTTCTTCTTTTAGTTGTCTTTTTTTTACTGATTATTTTCGTAAATACTGTTTCAATCTCGTCATCCTATCAAAAGAAAAGTTAGATTTATTTTTCGGTACATTGCTTGCTTAAATTCATGAAAGAGACACAAATTACTCTAGAAATTGATTATTATTTTTTTTATTAAGAAGGTGTTATTCTATTTCTTAAAACGTGGTCTTTTAAATATAACATGTTATTCTACAAAACAAAATACATAGAATGTTAAATCAATATATTTACCTACAAAACAGGCTAATAGAATGATAGTTAAGTGAAAAATAGTAAATTCATTATATATATATTCTATGTTTGTTTAATAGACCAACACGTTTTCACTTAGAAGTACATATATATTTAATTTATATTCAAACCATGATAAATGAGTATGTTTTTTGAGTTTTTTTTTCCAGCCACACAATACAATTGAAAGATAATTTTCAGATTGTATGCCGAATACGTTCCTAGTGCATCGGACTAAACTGATTATGCATTGAAATTTAAATTACGAGAAATCAAAGAAAATGGAAAAATAAAATTTGTTTACAAGTAAACCAAACTCATGTTAGAGGTTGAAGTAAGTGGACCACTCATCTGAAGATTGTACCAAATTAACGGGATTTTCTTTAAATACGAAGAAGATATTTAACATTTTATATAAGAAAAAAAAATACAAAAAAAAAAAATAAGAAGAAGAAGGTGAGATGATAAACAAGATGAGATGTTCATAATATTCAAAGACATTTTGGTCATTTTTGCCAAATATATTCTTTTATTTTTAACCAAACTTTTAAATTTCAAAGAAAGTTCTCGATCGCTTGTCTAATCTGCAGGTTGAAAATTTTGTTATCGTTATCTAATCCGCATGAGATGAGTTTACAAAAAAAAAAAATATATATATATATATAGATATGGACTATTTGGTTATTCTGTCAATTATAAACATAGTTCTACTCATTTATCTAATCCGCATGAGATGAGTTTACAAAATATATATATATATATATATATATATATATAGATATGGACTATTTGGTTATTCTGTCAATTATAAACATAGTTCTACTCATTTTATTAACTCACTCAATAATAAATATGTTAAACAAAAAGTAATATTTGGATGGATGACATATACTAGGAAACAAACTTTCTGTAAACTTTTTAATATATGTTAAAAAAAGCCTACAGTGATTTTTGATTGGTATCAACAAATATCGCTGAGATTTTCAATAATATTTAATTTTTGTAAGATGAAAGAAGAAATCTACACTAGTAAATTTTTTTTTATATAGCCACGAACTTGCCACGAAATTTTGTGGCTAATTTCCTAAAAGCCACGAAATAGTCATGAAAAATAAAAAAAAATAATCGTGGCGCTTTTGTGGCTTTTTCGTGGCTACATAGCCACAGAATAGTCACAAAAACGAACATGGCTATTTTTGCCACTGAATAGCCACGAAATATACGTGTAAAATTTGTGGTTTTTGAGATACTTTTGATTTTTATTTGTGTGATTTTTTTTTTGGTTTGTTTTGGTTTATAAATAATATGTTAAAATATTGTATTTTCTTTAGTATCTTTAAATGTTAACTGTTGTATTTTCTTTAGTATGTTTTAATGTGTAAGGTGGTATTTTCTTATGATTAGTTTAAAAAAATTTATGGTATTTTTCTTTTAATTTTTGTTTCCCTCGAGTTAATTGGGTTGCCTCCAGTTAATTGGGTTGCCTCCAATTATTTGGTTTGCCTCCAATTAATTGGTTTTTCCCTCTCCACAACCTAAACCCGAATATACTAAACTCTCACACTCAATTAATATTTAATATATCATATTATTTATGAACCCTCACACAATACTTACCATTTTTCGGCTTTAACACTTTACAATTTCCATCTCTTGAACGACCCATCACAAAAATGCCGTACGAGCCCATATCGGAGGATATCTCTGGCCGAGACTCCAACCGCCGGCGGTCGAGACCATCCGATTCGAGTCCCCTAGGTAGGTGCGGGTTTGATTTTTGCGTAGCGGGTGAGGGGTCTTTGATTTCTGGTTAGAGGCGGGTTTGATTTCTAAGTAGGGGCGGGTTCGATTTCTGGGTTTTGAGTGCGAGGTTCTTGATTTCTGGGGTTTAAAGGTCTGATTTTAGGATAGCGCGTGCGAGTTGGGGGTAGGATTTGATTTTAGGGTTTCGTTTGCGAGTTGATTTTAGGGTTCTTTGTCTTTGATTTTGGGGTTGCGGTTGCTAGTCGGTGTGAGGGTTCTTAGGATTTGATATAAACCAGCTAACGTTTATTCTTAGGGGTTGTCTTTGTCTTTAATTTTACAGTTTGCTTTTAGGGATTCTTTGTCTTGTTGATTGTATTGGCTGGTGATGATTTGTTGCTGAATATTGTTGAAGATTTATTGTTATAGAAATGTTTTTCTTACGTTTGTATTGGCTTACCATGTGTCCAGGTGTCCAACACCGAGTTATAGAAATGTAGATTTATTGGCTTACGTTTGTATTGTTGAAGATTTATTGTTGTAGAAATGTATTGGATTACGTTTGTTGTAGAAATGTAGCATTGAGTTATATTTTTCTATCATTTTACCAGGTGTCCAACACCGAAGCCCACCAGGATCTGTTGGTTCTATGAGCGCGGCGTCTTCAGCTGCAAACAACTACAGCAACATATCCCTCAATTCATTAATGCATGCTCCATCTAGAGAAGCTCAGCCACACCTCCACCCGAGGAAACTCAATGGAGCTTTATGGTAAGTGTATGCTACACTATTTATATCTTACTTTATGTGTACATTATAA
Organism: Boechera stricta; assembly: GCA_018361395.1. NCBI lineage: Eukaryota > Viridiplantae > Streptophyta > Magnoliopsida > Brassicales > Brassicaceae > Boechera > Boechera stricta. The sequence goes on from CM031541.1 coordinate 8,509,984, forward strand.
CTCAATGCTCTTTTTCTGATTTCAGGTTTTGGGTTGACCCCTCTGTATGCAAATTCATTCGCACAACTTGAAAAAAAACTATTTCATGGGACCATGGAGGAGCTGGAAATTTTGTTCCAGGTGATAGGAGAGAAACATGGTGGAAAACATTTGTCGTAAGCGTTTCTTTTCTCCCTGTTTTACATTACTAATTATACACTTTTAAGTACTAATTTGTTTTTATTTATTTATTGTAGCAACAATACTACTGGGAGTCTCGGTTTGATGATATTGTCTATTTCCATTGGAAAAAGGAGACAATGACTTCAATTTGTAAGCGCATCAGCAAAAAGAAGAGGACCAATCAAAAACCGAAGTTCATTGGGGAGGATGATTGGAACACTATGGTGGAGTATTGGGATACAAAACCTGCAAGGAAGAAAAGCAAGGCAGCTGCTGATGCACGCAACTCTAATCATAATGGCTTAGGAGTACACAAGCTTTGCAATGTGCAGGTCCTCGATCATTTTCAAATATTGAGTATCAAATGGTAATTTTGTCTTTTTTTCTATCTTTTTACTTATGTTTCTCTACATTTAATTATTTTGTTTTTATTCATGTTTGCTTCGGTTTTGCATTTAGCTTATAATCAAGCAGCAACAACAACACCATCAACCGAGAATTAAGATCCTTCAACTCCACCATCCACCAATACTCAAAATAACTTAGATAAGTGGTGTGCATCACTTGGGTTATAGGCTTTTTTTTGTTTATGTGCAAAAATTTGATTTTGGTTTCATTTCGTTATGTATGACTTTGTAGCTTCTTATTGTTATAATGTATAGTAATGGATAATGTAATCTGAGTATGCGATTACAGATAACATTTGATTGCTAATACATGTTGCCACGTTTTAGTCACAAAACAAAACATGGGTAACTAAGCCACAAATTAGCCAGCGAAACATTTGTGGCTAGACAACCACGGACAATGAGTGGCTATTTCGTGGCTATTGTAACTACGAATTGATTATGGCTAAATCGTGGCTAATATCACTATTTTAGCCACGGAAAGCCACGATTATTTTTTGTGTCTTTCTGTGGCTATTTATTTGCATAGCCACAAAATTTATGCTTCAGCCACTAATATTTCCGTGGCTATACGTGATTTTTTTAGTAGTGCTATGAACCAAACTTTACTAAGATATTTGACTTCAAAAATAAGTTAGTTATGAATCATATGATGTCAATTTTTGGGAACTATAGATATAGCCATGTTTTATAACTCGGAACTTGCATAAAAATGAGAAGTAGGTATGTAAAAAATATTTCTTTTAATGTCTTTGTCCCCATTATTATTTCATGTAAACAATTATGGCATGTAGAGAATAATAACAAGATGATATGTCAAACTGATTAATGCTTAATCTTTCCGATTTGAGAATGTCCTGTAAATGTTGAAGTAGCCGACAACAAGAATTGAAAATCGGACAATTTAGGATAACGTAGAAAAAATCACGTTCGAAATGGTAAAAGTATTTAAACTTAATTTGAACCAATTCATGTAGGGGAAGAATGAACGTAGACATGCCTTAGTGAATCTTGGTATGATCGCTTTTGAATTATTAAAGAAAAGGAAAAAGAGTGTTAGAAAGAATATATTGGCATTATAATAAAGAATAAATTCTTAGTGAATTTAGTAGTATATAGTTTTGTAACACTTTAATACTGTCCGCGATATGGCTGCCCCATATGGCCCTTAAGACAATAACTAGAAGAGAACACACCCGGGGGAGTTTCATCTAGTAGTATATATATCTCTATTTTCTATTTTCTATTTTCTAAATGCCAATTTATCTCTAATTTCTTGTTAACCAAATAGTATTCGTACATCATCTTATGGTAAAAATTCAAGTATTTTCTTGTTATTAATAAATTTAAAATTTCAAAAAAAAAAAAATCAAGTGTTACGGTATTGCCCTCCGCAAATGTACAATGCCTATGAAATTAGAGGAAAATGATGAACTGTAATTTTATATAAGGAAAAAAAATAAGAGAGTAAATTATTTACGATATTCTCTTTCACACTATGTTATTAAAATTACCAATTTTTTACTCCTCACCGGGAATTAGCTTTCAAAAAGACATAGTAGGACATTACTAGACCGAAATTTTCTTTTTTCTGTTTGTTTTTACTAAATTGAAGCAAACTATCTTTACACCACACTGAAGTTCCAAATTTTTTTACGTATTTTCTATTTATTGGTTAAGAGATTTTATCTCATGCGGTTAGACGTAAATGACGAATATTCACACAAATATACTGAAAAACATTAATTAGAAAAATGATTGCTTGATAACCATCTAAAATTGAGTATGATAATTTTTTATAATGTTAAATTTGTTGCTCCAGAAAAAATGTGATTTGCAAAGTCTAGGAGAAATGAAGGCTATAGTCCATAAATGAATAAAACTAGTAGTGGACGGAAAACATAGGAACAAGCAAAACATAGTACATAAGGTGGTAAAGCATATCAAACTTTTTTTTTATTTTCTTTCTTTTCACTTATGTTTTTATTATATGGATAGATGATGATAAAATATCTGTGTATATATAATTTTAAAATCAATTAATTCTTACTGTTATACAATTTAATCTACCAGTGATTATATAAAATAAATTTAAACGAAATATCTAATTTGTCCTTGCTTTATTAGATTTTAGTTAAGAAATGTCTTAAGTTTAGATTTTGAGTTTATCTTTGAATTACCATATGTTTTATTATGATTGGTAAGTGGTTTTGACATTTTCCCATATATATATTCACTTTGTATAAGTTTATTAAATATATATGGGGATAGTCTACACTTTGTATTCCATTACAAGATAACAAAAACGAAACGGATAATATGAATGATTTCGAAATCCATTGAGGAGCTAGGTATGAACGACCACGAATGAAGGGCAGAATTGGAACAAATGGTTATTGGGGGGCAACAGAAGAGAATAATACCCTTCATCATCCTCTTCTCTTTTACCCACAATAATGCAATTGAGAATCACTTTAAGCCCTCGAGGACGCTCTTGTTATTTTCTTCCAAATTATCCTTCACGACTTTTTTCTCCTTCACATGAACAGTTTCAACTTTTACGTTAATCGGTATCTACTTAACCAAACGTAGATAAACTCTCTTAGAATGATTTTTGTAAACCCATAACAAGATAAAAACATGGTGTCACAAACCCAATATGACTAGATGATCCAAAAATAATTTTTTTTTTGATGAAAATTATATTGCACACCATTTGAATTTATGATCTTGTCCCAAATTCTTGCCACCACTAGTTCGCGATTTAATTTCTTTGGTATTATTTATTTTACTATATCCTCATCTTGCAAAGAAAGTTGATGGAATCAGCATCTATCTAAATTTACATTCTCTTGTTAATGCTTATAAAAAGCCAAGTTCCTCAAACTACCAAGTTCACCACTTCCTTTGGCTTACTAGTCTCTTGTCTTCTCAGGTTCGATCACTCTTCTCTCTAAACTCAACCTCATCCTTCATAAGTTATTACTTTTGAGTAAGTTGGCTAAACCCTACTAGTAAACGTTTCAGGTGGTTTAGAGATATACACATAAGGAGAAAGATGAGTTGGAGTGGAGGAGACTGGCTATGTGGTGCGTGTCAGCACGCAAACTTTAAAAAACGAGAGTCATGCCAAAAATGCGGATACCCCAAGTTTGGTGGGGTAGATGTGTCAACGTACTTGTACAACAGAACTGAAGTGTTGGCTGGTGATTGGTATTGTGGTGCATTGAATTGTGGGAGCCACAATTATGCGAGCCGCACAAGTTGCTACCGATGTGGAATGATCAAAGTCGAGTATACGGAACAGTACTACGGAGCTCAAATGGTTGCTTACGGGAATGATGGCGCAGCTTGTCCTCCCGGCTGGAAAACTGGCGATTGGGTTTGTCCCAGGGTCGGTTGTGGGGTTCACAACTACGCAAGCAGGGCAGAATGCTTCAAATGCAAGACAACAAGAGATTATGGTGCGTCAATATTCTCTTTTTTCTTTTGGAATATTATTCTATATATTTCGAGCTCTTGGATTTATATATATTTTCCTCTTTCTGATCTCTAGGTGGCGTCTAGATGGACGAGAAAAAGGGCTGATGAAGAATCACTTGTTTTAAATGTACCTTACAACAAGTGTTACTAGTTTCTAACATGCATGACGCCTTCTTACGTTGGCTTGAAATTCTTCGAAACTCGTGCAAATTACCGTAAAATTGCACATAATTGCAAACACATGATCATGGTAATGAGGCTAGATAAAAAAATTTCAAAAATAATCGAGACACATGGATTATTGAAGAGAAGTTTTTTTTTTAAAATATACATACCATCTCTTGAAAATGAAATTCACTAGAAGTTTTTTAAAAAATTCAACGTATTTGCAAATATGGAAGTCAAATACTTCTCTTCTGATCTACCATCTTTTTTTTTGTTTTTGCTATGAGTCCTTTAAAATAGAACTAACCTCCAAACAGTCTCCCAAGCCTATACTTTAACAATGTTGTTCGTGGAAAAGTGGTACCTCCGGGCAACTACAGCCAAGCCCCTACAGTCGCGAAAAATAATACAACAATGAGCTGTTCCAAAAACAACAAAAAATTTAACTTGTAATCACCTCGACGTTTTCTTTTTTTCTTTCAGCATACCTATTCAATGATCTCATGTAACCTTTATATAATAACTACAAAAGACAGGTTACAACACCTCTCGAGAAATTGGTGGCACACGTAACGAACGTCTAGAATGAGAAGCCGGCCATAAAGGTTACATACTCAAGTTTCGGAAATAATAGACACAACGTTTAAGAGGTTGGACCGTCTTGTTCGCGACAAGCTCCTTTCTCGGCAACACAAGAAACGATTCTCTTATCTTATGGTCCCTTTGGCTGAAAATGAGCTAATCGACCCAAAACCAAAGTGTTTCCTTTGTTTTTACTTCTTTGGCAAAGATAATTTGTAAGAGCTGGACAAGTTAATTTTGTAATTAATTAAATTCTTCTTCATTTTTAGTGAAATTAACTTTTATATCGAAAATCAAATAACTACAAATGACAAAACCGGTTGTCCGAGAAATTTGTGTGACTTAACAAGAACGTTTGATGTTTATTCCCTTAATAATTTCCTTTTTGTGTAATAATATAGAAGGGACGCTCTCCAACGAATATCATGTCACCATTTTCAGATGTTTTTAAGATAACACGTGTCTTCCCTTTTTTAACATAACATACCTAAAAACCTGAGGCTGGAATTTATATTCCCAACCCCTGCAAGCTGCAATATCTATTTGTCTCTCCCTCTTCCACTTTATAAGTAAAAAGTTTATAAAACAATTTAGAAGAAGATACTGCGGCAATCTGATATATTAAACTCGGGTTCAACTAAATCAACGATCGCCCTTCAACCTCCACTACCTCAAACAAAGTACACCCTCTTCAAAGATCTCGATTGCAGGAGTTATTGTAGATTCATCTTTTCCCACTTCACCACTACACATTTTTGTTGATTTTGTTTACTTTTCTAATTAATCATGCAATATTGACAAAGTTTTTTGATAGAGAAAAAAGCCACTAGCTATCATGGTCGTTTCAATTTATTTGTAGGCCTTGTTAAATATTTTTTTTATCAAAGGTATATTTTATGTGACAAAATAGTTTTTGAAAAACTATATATAGAACCCAATTTATATGCAAATTTAAATTTTCTAGTTTATAACCAATTTATACAATTTTTTATACAAAAATTTACTACAAGAAAACATGGTCTTCCCGGACGGAATTTCGATGAGTTCTGATAGATTTTTTATTTTATTTTTTTTTAATTTCCCGACAGATTTCCAATCCAGCAGGAATCCGTCAAGAATTTATATTAAAACATTTTGTTAAATGAACGTCAAATCAATTTTAAAATTTGTGACGGATATTACAATCCATCGGTAACCCGACAAGAACTTTTTTATATTCCGACTAAACAACAATAAATGACCGCCAAATTTTGAAAATAAAAAATTTGAAATCCCGGCAAAATCTATAACTAACGGATTATCGTCTATCGGAATTTTTTTAATAAATATAACCTCCTTTCTTCCCTCATATTTGATTTTAGAATTGTAAATTTAGGTTTTAGAATTGTAGATTAAGGTTTTGAATTCTTGTTTTAGGTTTTGAAATTATGGATTTAGATTTTGGAATTATAGATTTAGGTTTTGAAATTGGAATTGTAGTTTTAGGTTTTGAAATTGTAGATTTAGATTTTGAAAATATGGATTTAGATTTTGGAATTATAGATTTAGGTTTTGAAATTGGAGATATATGATTTGGCAATGTAGATTTAGGTTTTAAAAAACATTTGTATTCTAAAAATATATTTTTTTTTTAAATTCTTGACGGATTTCTGACGAATTTTAAAAGCTACCATCAAGACCTGTCAAACAATTTGTAGCTTATTATAGACTTTGTTTCTAAGTTTAAGTTTACTCTATAATTATGGATTATTTTATTGTTACCATATATAGCTTTGTACATGTATCAAAATTGTACTCTAAATAGAGTGTTAGCGGCTTCACCTGAATTTTGGTGAGAAAACAGTATTAATTTAGGGCGGACGGATGGGATGGAGCAAGGCAATTTTTGCTAACATAAAGTTATAACCGTTGCAGTAGCTCAGTTAGCATAGATCAAGGATGTCACATTTTTCATTTATTTTAGCAGACAAGGCATTCCACAAGTTCTCTTAAAACCTCACCAACAACCAATGTTTTTGTACCAGTACTCCCGATACAACTTACTTACATACATCCATAAAAAGGAGCCATGAGTAAATGAGTTTACTTAGCAAAGATGCTCCCATCCACCTCCATGATTCAAAACATACATCTAAACCTACCATACATTATGTAACCAAAGAATATATGACAAGCATACAATCAACATATATAGAATCCTAGAAATTCAATCAATACATCATTAGTCATTCATCACTCCTTATCTGTTTTCTGTAGCTGGATAAATCCGTCGGTTTAAACGCCGAATGGACATGTCAGCCACTGGACCCGTTGGTCAACTTTTCCTCATCATATCATCAAATAGATAGCATACATCACGTATCATCCTAACCTATGTTGTCACTGCTTATCATCACTTAACCACAGAAAGCATATCATCACTCAATATATTCCCTGTCTAGACACATACAAAAAGCATACGCTGAATCCACAAATCACACACACTTGGCATCGACTTGGCGGACGCGCTAGGGTTTCTGGTGGCTTGGATTCCTTCCTCCTTGGCCCCTAGCACTTTCCTCACTTCGATTCATCCTTACAGCTTCTTTCTCTCCTCCTTCTCAGCCTCTCCTTCCTTTCCTTCATCTTGGCTTCCTCTTCTTCTTCTCTTTGGATCCAACTTGCTTTCCCTCGACCTGATATTCTTTTTGTTCTGGCATATCCGTCGATGGCTCGAGGAAGGCGAGGCGACGACGGCAATGTGGCAACTCGGGCTGAGAGACTTGCCTCATTCTCTCTCAGGACAACTGTTTCTTCTCTTTATGGTTTAGATTGCTAGAATGGCTAATGAGACAAAGCAAAACCCCAATCTTATTTAACTGTCTTACTTCCCTCATAAGCTTTGGGCGTTTGGTTTCTTTAATATAGTTTTTTTGGCTTGGGCTGTCATAGAGAAAAGAGACTTAACAGAAATATATATTATGCTAATTCTAGTCTACTTATTAAATCCACACTTATTTTCAGAAAAATCCACTTTTTATCCTTTTTTTGTTAACAATTTTCATTAAGATATCGATTACATCATAAATGAGAACACAAAGAGAGGTCTTCGTCCCAAAAGATTAACATTAGTGACATAATCAAAATATCGAAACATAGATTGATAAAATGTCGCGATTATAATCAAAATTATAATCGGGAGTTCACGAAACCTCAAGGGAATTGGAATGAGATGGAGTTCTTCAGCCAAAGCTTCGAAGGTAATCCAATAAATAGCTGTTATCGCCACGTACGCCGAGCGTTTTGTCATCTTCTCTACTCGAGAAGAGTTTTGTGGAAATGATCTCTTCCATACCGAGGAGTAAGTTTGAGAGAGTTTCTCCAAGAAAAACCTCTTATCTAGATAATGGTATGATGGTGGAAATGTTCTCTCTCTTAAAAGGGGACGGAGGCATCCCGACAAGGAGGATAAAATCGAACTACTATCGAATGTGAGAGTCTTCTTACTTAGTTTTAGAGGACATAATTTAATTTTTAAAAATTTAAGATATGGGCCATCTAAATTAAAATCTAAGAACATAAGATAGTGGACTGGGCTAATTAGAATTTGCAATTTGTTGCTGGAGGCCCGTTAGGTGGCCCAAGTGCAATAGAAGATGTTGGGCTTGTAGATGTTTGGAGAGGAATCCTTGGCCATTAGAGTGGAAACTAGGGTTTCCTTTGTATAGATAGGTGATAGGACTTATATTTACATGTTTTTATGCTTTAGAATAAGTTAGTTTTAGTCTTTATAACTAAAATTTAGTGTACTATTAATGTTTTTGTATGTGGTCATATATTTTTAGGTACTTGGAGTTAAACATGAGTTTTTGAGATGTTTTTGGAGCTTACTGAAGCCTAGGAAGACTGGTGACATTGCCTAGATCGTACACATTCAGAGAAGGATTTCATAGAGTCCGAAGAAGTAGAATCGACCCCAATATCGACTTGTGGGGGTCGATATTGAGTCTGAAGAATTTCCAGAGAGAAATCTTGGAGGAAGAATCGACCAGTCAAAGGAAATGGCACAAAATCGACCCTAGAATCGACCTATCAGGGTCGATTCTGACCTCGGAGAAAGCTAAAAAATTTCCTACGTGGCAAGAAATGACTTGAGCAACCTTGTCATCTCGAGTTTTAAGCCTCTAGAAACAAGATAAGGACGAAATGGAGCGTTCTAAGAAACTCTAGTACTATATAAACACTTATAATCTCATTAATAATCATCCATAAATTTTTCTAGACTTTGTAGCCACCACTTTTAAACCTAATAAAGAGTTCTTCTTTTTACTTCTTTTTCTTTTGCTTTTAGAGTAGATCTTTTAGATCACTAGGGTGGTGGTCGATGATGAGATATATTTTTAGGGTTTATTATATGTTTGTTTGTTCTTAATCGATCTAGCTACTATAGTATGCATTTTAATGCTGAGTATTCTCTCATGGGAGATACTTAAGAGTACAACTGAATCTAGTAGGTGTGGTTGTATGTTTAGAAGTGTTTGATTGCACGAGAGTGGGTTAAACCTTCAGATCTGCATATTAGAGAGTCATAGCTAGTGTTGAGTTTATTGTTTGATAGAGTAAATATTGATTTAGCCCTAATCAAGTTAGATTACGATCTTCGGGATGCTTCGCCACGAGAGTGGGTTGTATTCTGGAAATAGATCAATCATTCACTTTGTGTGCCTTTTCCAAAAGTCTAGGAATACTTAGTATTCGATGATGGGATTGTATGAAATGCATATTCATTCGCCACGAGAGTGGATTTGAATATAGAGTCTAGCATACCACGAGAGTGGACTAGCGAGACATAGAAAATCCCTAGAATGACAAACATTAACTTGTTAGGTAGAACATGAACTCTAGATCTAGAATCTCTGAAATCTGACTGTCACCCGATTCTCTGTAAATTTTAGTTTAGATTTTGTTTATTGTTTAATTAGTTTATGTTCTTTAATTTCAATGCTTATCTTAGTTCATTTACTGTTTTCTTAGTTTAGATTTAATTGCTTTATTTATTTTATGTTTTTATTTATTTTACGTATGTTAGATTAGGAATCAACCCCCATAAATTTGTTTTGCTTAGATTAGATTTAGACTTGTACTCTCTGTGTGTTATTCTCAGTCCCTGTGAATCGACCCCATAGTTACTACAACTGCATGACTGTGCACTTGCGGTCTTATGGGTTAAACTCTCGAGAATACCCTATGGGTAGACTTGTGTGAAACCTGAGAACGGTATAATCGAAAGAAAATCCCTGCATCAATAGGAGTGTCGAGCAAGGCTAAGACAGCGGCGAAATTGCACGTTTCAGATCTAGGAGCTCCAGTCTCTGTTCGGCGGTTAAAGGGTTTGGGTCAAGTGGGCAAACTGAGTTCGCTGATGGCTTGAACGGTGACGTCTTCGGGAGTCTTCGTTTGGCGGCTTAATCCATCCGAATTAGCTTTCAGTTTAAGATTAGGGTTGCTTGCCTCGCTTCGGCAGTCGACGCCGGTGAGATTTAGGGAAATAAACAAGGCGGCGTGAACTAGAAGCATCGCGGCGGTTTTTCCTCGGTCTTTGACCGGGAGAGGTTGTGATATAGAGGATGTTAGTTTTTTTCAGTTCTTGACCGGGAGATGTTGACTACAAAGCAAAATGGAGACAAGAGAAGGATGAAGCAGAGAACACTTTGGAGCAGTCCGGGGTGGCGGCGACGTCCGCCGTTACCGCCCAGAGTAGGCAGATGCAAGGTCGACCTCAGACTCGGATGCAAAATCCACTTTTTATCCATTCAAGGTTTTGCTAAACTAGTTTCCCTAAACTATATTTCCTAAAGTTTCGAGAAACTAGTTTCTTGAAGTTTTTTCATATTCTATTCTAAGGGAAAACGAAAAACTATATATTTTGAATTTCCACATTTCTTTTTTTCCTTAACGAGACTTTTTGTTTTCTTTACTTTTCTCTTTTTGATTTTGCAAATATTATTTTTTTTTTGTATGAATGTTAAATTATATTCAGAACAAAAAAAAAAAACGTCTATACAATGAATGCGTCTTTAAGCTGAAAAAATATAAACCAACTCTTTAAATGTAACTAACAATAGCCTCATTGAAACCCAAAGTTAGAAAACCAAATTGGGACAAAACTAACTCCGGGAAAAAGAGTACTAACTGTTCGTTAAGAGTTGAGATAGATAAAGAAACAGAGAAAAGGTCAAGAGACCCCAAGCTGAATTATGCCAATAAGACACGCTGAAGAAGATAATATTGAGCCAAGGTTTGATATCCATGTGGAGAAGCATTCTTTGTATCTAGTGTCCGCCGTTGAGATTGTGAAAATCCGATTACTAACACCTTTTTCGATTAGCTGAAAAAGTTTTCTTGCTGATGAAGGTGCTTTGCCATGCCACCTGCCATTCCTTTCTCCCCAAACATGATAAACCACTGATTGGAATGTATATCGAAGAAGAAAGCATGGAACCAAGGATGATACAGCGGAGAGATTTGAGTTTATCAACTGCCAATTTGTTAAGGAGTTCCCAAACAAATTTTGTGTTAAGTCGGACAATAGGAGTTTTGTGTAGCAGCACTCAAAAAACAAATAATCTCGTGTTTCCTCGCACATACCACATAAAATACAGGTTGCATTATAATTCGCATTCCATTGTTTGATCTTATGACCCGTTGTGAGACGGTTGATAAAAGCAAGTCAAACCCTGACAGTTACATACAAATTTGTGTGAGCTTTGGTTGTACGTATGAGCTGAGTCGTGTGTTTCGTGGAGAAAGCATCACGAAAAGAGTCATTCGTACGACGCAAGCAATGAACGTCTGGTCCGAGGGCAAAAGACGGGTAAAGAGCTTGCAAATTTCTTCTTCGATTTGGTTGAGAACAGTTGAACGATGTTGCAAATATTGTTACTATTACCCAAAATCCAAAAACCAAAAATCATTTAAAAATCTAAAAACATTCACGGCCCTACTCTTTTAAATCTAAGTAGTACGATCTTTCTCGTATGATGCAAGTAAATGCCACAACTAGCAAGCGGGTAAACTTTCCAATGGCTTTACCAATTAATATGTGCCTATAAAAAATAATTGCTAGTCATCTATCATCTAACCCGAGTGGGTTTAATAAGTAAACTGGACTTATAACAAAACCTTCATAACTCGGTTGATCAAACCCGAAGTTGTTAATGAAAATATGGATTTAGCTAAATCCAGTTTATTTATTAAACCCGACCCAAAATAGACATATGTCATAGCGAATAGACGCTTGCTCGGAACAAATTGTTCTCTCCCTAGGTTCTTGTCACGGGCGAATATTTGGGAGTTGATGCTCGCTTGCGACAGACTGCACACTCCATGGGCGAGCGTTCGCTCACCACAAGAGATATGCCTTCTCGAAATTTACTAGGCATTCCGGGGTATAATTGTTTTTTTCTATAAAGATAAGTAGCCACTAAATATGCCATAGATTTTGAACCGTATGTTGGAATGACCGGATATAATGGCCAATATTAAGAAAACTCAATCTCTTAAGTCGCCTCCAAATTTGATATTGACACTGCAACGAGAAGATCTCCATCCGATGTAATCTGATAAATTCTTTTGGCTGATCCTGCGTTGTCCTTCTACTTGTTTACATCCTAAAGAGTACCCTCCATTATCTTCAAGCTTCATACATCATCTTTTATCCAATTTATTTCCAAGACTTAAAATTGACCATAAGGACATAAATATAACCAATGAAACCTAAAATGCATACTGACTGAATTAGACTTTAAAAGAAAAGTCAAAACAAATAGAAGACAACAGATGAAATCAATGAAAACAAAGCGGTGGAGGGTGAAAAGCGGCTAGGAGAAATTGAGAACAGTTGGAGGGTGAAAAAGAATGTGATTTTTCGAAGGTGCACTTTCTCAATATTTATGGTGGTAAGTTGTAACTATGTTCTTTTTTACTAGTTTACTGAGCATAAGTATAATGGTGGATGATGGAATAAACTGAGGAGATGAAAGGAGATAATGTTTGTAAATTAGAAGACCGTTCCATTTTCAAAATGTGTTTGAAATATCATCCATAATATGGGCTGTTATCATCTATAAATTAATTTTTACTAATTAAAAAGAACAATCTTAATTTTCCAATAATCACGAGATTTGAAAACTTTTTTAATGAATAATAAATTGAATAACTAACCATAGATTTTCAATTATAAAAATACTACCAACGACGAGTTGGTCTAATGGTTAAGCTCTTGGTTACCGAAAACATAGGGACCTTGAAGTCACGGGTTCAATTCGCGTTGGGAGGGGTCTTGCTCTTCAAAAGACAGTTATATTACATGGTATGGATCCAGCCCTCGGGGGATGTACGGGCCTACAGACCCTGAACTTCTTGATCATAAAAAATAATTATAAAAATACTAAATTCAACAAGACAGGATATCAAAACATTTTAGTAAATCACTAATCGAATAAAGAGATTGTTATATATATATATATATATATTAAACATTATTTAAACAAGATTTAAAATATAATTAACAGAATTTAAAAAGATTTAAAATATAATTAACAGAATTTAAAAAGATTTAAAATGATTTGGGCGGAAGAACCAGCCACTTAAGCATATAATTTAAACATAAAAATTTTGAAATTTATTCAAGTAATTCAAAATCCAAAATACAAAACAGAAGATTTAAAACGTACAAATTAAAATGGAAGAAAAGTTCTTGACTCAAAAGGATGGGTATGAGAGGATATGAGAGGGTTTGAAAGAAAGGATGAAATGAGAAGGTGAATGAGAATGTAAGTGAGAAGGTGCTTTGGTAGAGAGGCACCTTCTTATATAGAAGTTTATAAGTGCATTATTAAAAAAAATAATAAAAGAAATTTAAAAATTTGTCACGGATCCAATGTAACTCTTCAAATTGGTCTCCTTTAGATTCCTCTTGTCTCCTTTTTTTTGTAGTGGGATTTGATGTTTTTGGTTTTGTAACTTTTGCTGATTTGTCTCGTTTTGAATCAGTGGCCGACAGGTACTGTATTTGATTGAGGATTTTGCGTTGATTTTTCTTCATTTTTGTAATGGATATCGTGTTACGATTAAAACTGTAGTTGATCCAGAAATTTTTAGAGTTAATCTTCTCTGTCTTGACGTCTTCTTGTATCCAATATTTTGGAGTTTTTATGATCATTTGAAGCTCTTCTGTAACAGTTGTTTTCTTCATATTCTCTGATTGTTGTAGTCTTGTAGTAGGAGGTTTGGAAGCTTCTTTTGATTATTTCACGGTTTCTTTTTCTTAAATTTATTTTACACTCCACTGTTGCCAAACAAGTCATCTTCATCTATCTCAGATTCACTTCCTGACGCTTGAGAGTGTTGAGTCGATATTGTTGGTAGGAATCGCATCGAGTTTGCAGCTGCCAGCATGGACAATATTTTTGATTTTTGGGCTAAAAAGAGGGTTATTTCTGGTAATTGAATAAGTGTTTGTGGAGGTGGTTGAGTAAGAGATTTGGAATTTTGGGTTCGAATCCATTCGGAAATATTGGAAGGATATAGATTTGAATCCTTTTTATATTTGTCCCACCATTTGACTTTAAATTTTTGTCTGATGATTGATATTACATCATTTGAATATTCAAAAGTCCAGGAAAAATCCAAGGTAAATAGAATTTGGAATGAAAAAGGGTTAAAGCGGGAAATCTTTTTTCGTCATCAAACGGTATGAAAGTGGTTTTGAAGTCTTGGAAGGATTTGTTTATCTGAAGTTTGAAAATGTTTATGACAGAACCGAAATTGTTGATAGCATCGTATTTTACATGCTTTCTTGCATACATTTAGCTTAGTTTTATATGTTTCTAACGAGCATTTAGGATAGTTCTAGTGCATTTGCATTTGTTTATGTGTTTATAGGTACATGGAGAAAATCATACACTTTTAGAGTGTTTTGAAGTCTTAATAAGCCATAGGGACCTTGAAGCTACTTGTTGGGGCCAAGAACATCATGGAGAGACATCTCAAGAGCCTCACGGAGGAAGCACTGACCTTAGCATCGACCACTCCTGGTCGATGCTAATCTTGGGCAAACCATCGATAGACAACATTGACCCAGGGCGGTCGATACTCTTCCTGGGACCCGAACTTGAAGCTAACGACGAAGACCATCGATGCAAGCATCAACCAGGAGTGGTCGATGCTCGTCCTGAGGATCCACATCGACCAAGAGCATCGACCCAGGGTCGTCGATGCTGACTCACTAGACAGAAAAGAAAACTTCGGTTAATGCGAAATGCAATATATGGAAGCTTTGGATCACAAGTTAATACCTTCCACTATCTTCTAAGGATGCCCTAGACTCCTCCAAGCCTCGTAGACTCTATATAAACTCATGTATTCTCACTAGAAAGGGGGAGACATCTTTTAGACTTTTGTAGTGATAGGAGATTTTTATTACCTCTTCACAAGTTTCACCCGAGAATTTAATCTAGAGAGTTTAACCCACAAAATCGCAAGTGCACAATTAAATGCAATTGTAGTAATACGGGGTTGATCCACAGGGACTGAGAATAACACACAGAGAATACAAGCTTAAATCTAATCTAAGCAAAATAGAAAAATAGGGTTTGGTTCATAATCTAACATGCATAGCATAGTTAAAACCATAAAATAAATAAAGCAGTAAATCTATACTAAGAAAACAGTAAATAAACTAAACTAAACATGAATTAAATAAACATTAAATTATCCTAAACTAATATTTATACATACTTGGGTGATAGTCTAAGTCAGAAAACCAAAATTTAGAATTCATATTTTATCTAAATAATTTATATTTGTCATTCTAGGGATTTTCCATGTCTTGCTAGTCCACTCTCGTGGTATGCTAGACTCTATATCTACATCCACTCTCGTGATAAACTGGATATGCATTTCATACAATCCCATCATCGAATACCAAGTATCCTTAGACTCTCGCCTTAAGAATACAAAGTGAGTGATAGATTTGTTTCTAAAGTACAACCCACTCTCGTGGCGAAATACTCCTAAAATATTCAATATAACTTGGCCAAAGCCAGATCTATAATTAATTTTATCAAACAACAAATTCGACACTAGCTATGACTCTCTAGTATGCAGATCTGAAAGTTTAATCCACGCTCGTGGCATCAACCACTTCTAAATAGACAACCACACCTACTAGATTCAATTGTACTCTTAAGTATCTCTCATGAGAGAATACTCAGCATTATTGTGCATACTAAAATAGCTAGATTGGTTAAGTACAGTAATGAACTCTAAAACATAGATCCCATCATCGACCACCACCCTGGTGGTCTAAAAGATCTACTCTAAAACAGAAAAGAAGAAGTAAAATAAGAACTCTTTATTAGATATGAAATAGTGGCTACAAGGATAAGAGATGTGTATCTAGGGTATGAAAAGTTGTGTATTGTCTAGTGAGATTACAAGTGATTATATAGTATTAGGGTTTCTTAGATCTCTGCATTTCGTCCTTATCTTGTTCTTGGAAGCCTAAAACTCGAAATGACTAGTTGCCCAAATCATATCTTGCCACCTAAGGATTTTTCCATCTTTTTCGGAGGCCAGCATCAACCCTGATTGGTCGATGCTAGGGTCGATATTGAGTTCCTTTCTTTGACGGATTGATTCTTCCTTTTAGGAAATTTTATGGGCATGATATCGACCCCCATAGGTCGATATTGGGGTCGATATTGTCCTCTTCTAACTCTGTGACATCCTTCTCCGAATGTGTACGATCCAAGCAATGTCACCAATCTTCCCGAAGGCTTTAGTAGGCTTCAAAATCATCTCAAGGACTCATGTTTAGCTCCAAGTACCTAAAAATATATAACCACATGCAAAAACACTAATTCTACACTAAATGTTAGTTATAAAAGCTAAAACTAACTTATTCTAAAGCATAAAAGCATGTAAAATACGATGTTATCATGTAGCCACCACTTTCATATCTAATAAGAGTTATTCTTTATTTCTTCTTTCTTGTTTATGTTTATGCTTTTATTTATGCTTTCATTCATTTCATTTCTTAGTTTAGTTTAGTTTATTGTTTATTGTTATATGATCCTATTCCTTATCTCTACCGTCACCCTCAGAGAGATAAGAGAGTAGATTCTCTAGACCACTAGGGTAGTGGTCGAAGATGGGATCGAAGATTTAGGATTCAATATGTCTGATTTTTCTTGACCGATCTAGCTACTCTAATATTCAATCTTAATGTTAAATCATATCCTATGGGAGATGCTTAAGGTTATAATCGAGAGGTTATACGAATAGAAGCTCTTAGCACCATGAGAGTGGGTTAAAACTTCAGATCTGAATATTTGAGAGTATTAGCTATGGTCGAGTTTATTGTTTGATAGAGAAACTCAATGCTAGTCTAGCTAGGGCCCGAGTTAGATTAAGATCTCAGGAACACTTTATCACGAGAGTGGTATCGTATTCTGGAAATAGATTTGTCATTCACTCTTCGTCTTAGACACACTCTAACGTTAGCTAATCACTTGGTTAATCGTTGGAGGGTGTGACAGCCTCCAATCGATGTGTCTCTCACACATATGAGTAATCGATGATAGGATACGATTAACGCGTGAAGGTCACCACAAGAGTGGGTCTGACACAATGTCTAGTTTATCACGAGAGTGGTCACTAGCCTATTTTGAATATCCCTAGATTGATAACATAAACTAAAAAGATAGAACATGAATCCTAAAATCTAGATTCTCTGATAAATCGACTATCACCAAATTCACTGTAAATATTTATTTAAGAATTTAAGTTATTTATTTTATTTTATTTCTTTATGCTATTTTTATTTCTGTCCTTTAATTTATGTTATTTACTTTATAAAATTTATTTATCATATTTATTTTATGTCATTTAATTTATGTTATTTATTTTACGTATTTTAAATTATGCAATTTAATTTACGCTATTTATTTTATGCTATTTAATTATGCTTTATTTAATTTATGTTATTTATAGTTTTATTTATTTTATGTTATCTATCTTTATGCATCTTAGTAGCTTAAGACCATACCCCCTATTTTATTATTCCGCTTTGATTAGATTTTGACTTGTATCCTCTGTGTGTTATTCTCAATCTCTGTGGATCGATTCCGTATGTACTACAATTGCATTGATTGTGCACTTGCGGTCACATCGGGTTAAACTCTCGAGGAAACTCGGGTGAAACCTGGTGAGAAGAGGTGAAACAAAATCCCCCATCAAGTTTTTGGTGCCGTTGCCGGGGATTGACGCAATAGCAATATAGATTTGGTCTGAATCTAAGACTAAGCTTTTTGTTTTATTAACTATTTACTTCTTTGAATTTCAGGTGATAAAAAAAAAACGTTAAGCATCGACCATACGTAGTCGATGCCCTTTCTAGGCTTCGAGCATCGACGGGTACATCGATCATACGCGGTCGATGCTACAAGGATATTTTTACCATAACAACAAATAAAACAAAATAAATCAAAGACTTGCAATCATGGGAGAAGAAAGTTGAAGGAGATGGTTCGGAACAAGTTGCCACAACTTCCATCGGACATAACCATCGATCACATGTCCTCAATGGCTCTCCATGGAGACTGATCAAAAGCAACCATCAACTAGGAGCAGTCGATGCTCGGGCTTTAGAGAAAACCATCGGACAAACCCATCGACCAGGCGCGGTCAATGGCATTCCAGAACGAACCACCGAACAACAACATCGACCAGGCGCGGTCGATGGTCATCCTTAGATGTATTCTCGGCGAATCTTCGTACAACGGTTTACACAACCTCCTTCTCCACCCCAATCGCGTCTTACCATAAGTTCGTCGAGCTCACGACATTAAATAAGCATTCTATCTTTGTATATACGTTTTTCAATGTCAGTTTATTTTCAGTTTTCGTATTTTTCTGTTTTAATTTTCAGGTAATTTTCAACATATAAAAATATATATAAATCAAGAACTTGAAAACATGGGAGCTGATCAAACCCACGAACCCGATAAAAAAATTCAGGTATGGATTTTCTTGCTTTTTACCCCCTTTTTACAGTTTTATCTCACAACGCGGACATTGGGATTTAAGTGTCGGGGAGTCCTGCGATCAATGGAGGTAATTTTTTTCCTTGACATGTTTTGATGGAAGTTTCACCACAAGTTTTCCGTATTTTTTGAGAGATTATTACAATCTTTTCCTCGTTCATAAGTTCAATAACATGTGAAAAACGTTTTTAAGGAGGTAGCGATAGAAATTGTTAATTGTGTTATTTGTGTTTATGTTTGGATGCTTTGTTGGATAGTGTATGATCTTTACTAGGAAATTTGTAAAATCCATGAGTGGATCAACAAACCTCAAAATGATAATTCTTCTGGAGACTTAGACAAATCAGAGTTGACTTATCACCTTAATGAATTTAATTATTCTCGATTTGGGGCTTGAGAGGTATCAAACATGATACCTCTATGAGATCCTGCAAGACTCGTCTAAGTAAGTACGAGTCCCCTCTTCCTTCCCTTCGATTAGATAAAAAAAAAAAAAGAAAAGAAAGAGAAAAGAAAAGAAAGAAAAGGGATATAGAAGCAAACCAAGCATTGGAAGCAACCACTTCCAATGTTCGCGTCTCAAGAAAACTTGTCCTAGAAAACAGCTTAAGAGAAAAGGCGATCGATAAAAAAAATAAAATGATACCCTAGAAAAGTAGGGAGAAATCGATCGACCTTGAAGTGAGAAAAGGAAGAGGAAAAGATTTATAATAAGACGGTCTTGAGCTTACAGAAATCCGAAAGAGTAAGTGTTCTTGTCCTTTGATCGATATTCCCAAGTTGAGAACCATGCTTAGAAAAGAAAAAGGAGTCAACAATGAGGAGTCTAGGATCGAAGGAAGAGCGGTTCGAACTAAGGTGAGTTGCTATGCTTATGGTGAAGTACATAAGTACGGTAAAAATCATTCTACTTCAACAAAGTCGAAAAGCATTAAGCACAACAATGTCATAAGGTACAAGTTCACTCTCCTTATCTTTTTTTTTGTTTTTAAAATTTCTTCACCATACATAGCTTTTGTTTGCTTGAGGATAAGCAAAAAAGTAACTGTGGGAGAGTTGATAGCATCGTATTTTAAATGCTTTCTTGCATACATTTAGCTTAGTTTTATATGTTTCTAACGAGCATTTAGGATAGTTTTAAAAGGATAGTTTTAAAACAAGCGAGATTTGAAGAGCTTTCTGGAAATCTTATATTATTATTAAGATCATAATTCTAGTCTCCTGGTGAAATGATATAATGAATTTTGAAAGTAGAATAAGTAGGAGCTGTGTGATTTTCGTCCAAGAAATTGTGTTTGAAAGTAATAGATCCCGTAATTTCTAGAACTATTTGATAAAATAATACAATTTTATCTGTATTGAATGGTTTGTAAAACTGATTTTTAACAAAAAAACTTTTCAATCTATAAAAACAGATCATTTTCCACAAAGAAGTCTTTTTCAACTGTAATGACATTTTGGTAAAACGTTTTCTCAAAATATTCTGAAGAACGATTTTGTGAAAATTCTTTAAAAACAATTTGTGAATTGTTTAAGGTTTTGAAATTTGTTTCGAAGTCTTGTTTTGTTTTGAAATCATTTTTAAGGAGCCTTCAGGAATTTTTGAAATCTCAAGAGAAGAGGGAATCTTTGAAGAATTACCTTTCTCTTATTTTGAAAAACTATTTTCGAAAGCCTGTTGCAAAGTCCGTATTTGATCCAAATTTTCTTCAAGTGTTTGAAGGGTTGTTTTCTTCTTTTTCTGGTTTCTTTTGGGTAACTGTAATCCAAGGTTCTGTTTTGGGTTTGGAAGTGTTTGGAGTTTGTAGCTTTTTTTGGTTTTGTTCTAAGGAAACCCCTTTGCCTTTTTCAATCATCTTTGGTGGCATCGTACATGTTTTGGAGAAATTCTTGAGTCAAGAAATCTGGAATAAAATTTGTTTTTCCTTTAATATATTCTATATCAAAATCAAAAATACTTAAAAATGCTTGCCATCGGGCAAAAATTTGTTTTGAAGCATGGTTTTTAACATCTTTTTGTAAAACATCTTTGCCGCTTTTACAATCAATACGTAGTAAAAAATTTTGATTTAAAAGATCACTTTGAAATTTTGTATACATAAAACTATTCTTAATATTTCTTTTTTAAATGGTTGAGTAATTTTTTGGGTTTCATTCCAATGAGCAGAAGTAAATTGTATAGTATTTTGACTAGTTGTTTCTTTTTCTTTTAAAAAACCTTCGTACTATATCAGAGGAGTCTGTTTCTATAATTTTTGCTAGATTCGGGTCTGCTATATGCAGACACAGGATTTCTAAGACTTGTTTTTTTAATTTGTTGGACTAGAGCGGTATGCTCTTCAGTCCAACGGGTTGGGTTTTTCTTTAAACGATCATTTAGTGGTCTAGCTATTCAATTAATATTTGGAAAAAAATCTAGGACGTAATTCAAACTTCCTAAGAACCTTTGTAACTGGGTTTTGTCTAAGAGTTTGTCAGAAAATTTATTCGCAAACTCTAATGATCTTTTTATCAGGTTTTATCATTCTTTTGGATATGTAATGACCAAGAAATCTAATTTTGGTTTGGAATAAAAACATTTTTGTTTTTGAAATAACAAGTTCATTTTTTCGTGCAACATAGTAAAATGTTTTTAGATGTTTAAAGTGTTCATCGAGAGAGTTTAAAAAGATTAGTATGTCATCGATATATACTATACAAAATTTTGAGTATTCTGAGAATATGTCATTCATAATTCTTTTAAATTCCGAAGGTGCATTCTTTAAATCAAAGGGCATCACGTTCCATTGGTATCGCCCAAAAGGAACAGTAAATTCTGTTTTATATCGATCATTTTCAGATATTTAGATTTGCCGAAACCATGATTTTATTTCAGATATTTTGAAAATATATGTGCAGAATGAAGTTTTTGAAGTAGTTTTTTTTATTAGGTATTGGATATGTAATCCACTTTAATACCGAATTTAAAGGTTTGTAATTTATTACAAGTCTTGGAATTCCTCTTTCTATTTCAGAATTTTTACTCACATAGAAAGTAGCACAAGACCATGGAGATCTTGATTTTGAAATTAATTTTTTATTTAGAAGTTCTAAAATTTCTTTCTTACAATGACTCTCTAAATTAGAGTTCATCTGAATTGGTCGAGCCTTTGTAGAAATTTCTCTTTCATCAAATTTTTCTTCATAGGGTATATCAACAATGTGTTGTTCTCTATCCGAGAAGGCAGTTGGTAAATCTGAACATAATTGTTGTTCAAATAATTTACATAGTTTTGAAATTTTTTCTTTTGTAATTGGGGTTTCTAAAGTTTCTTTCGTTTTTTCAACAAACAATTCTGTTTGTAAGTATTCGAAATGGAATTTTTGCTAGCAATCAGAGAATTTATAGAATTTTCTTGCATTGAACAAGCTTTTATTAAATTGAGACTCTTCTTTTTTGGAGTTTCTATAAATTCAAAAGATAATTTTTTATCCTAAGCTTTGAAAGTAATTGATTCATCTTTAACTTTGTATGGTGTTATTAAGTTTATAAATGGTGTTCCAAGAATGATATTTTGGTATATAGCATATGTGAGAACAAAAGCAGTTTTAAAAGAAGTTATTTTAAATAGAAATTTTTTCATTTTTGTTTGGAACATCAAAATGTATTTTTATAATTGTCAGAAAAAAACAACTGTGATTTTAATTTTATATTTTCTAGAAGCGATTTCTCTTAGTACAAAGAGAAATTCAGTTGACATCGTGTTTAAAGATTGTATTTGTTCTTCAAGGTCGAGATCATCTTCTATATTCTCTAAACATGCGTTTTCTTGTTCTTCCAAACTAGAATCATCATGTTTTTTAGAAGATAATATCGAATGAAAATACTCAGAGTCTGTTTTTTTGTTTTTGATTTAAATGTTTGAGCTCATTTTTCACTTCTTTGATCTCAATTTGAAGGGATTGTAAAGTAATTTTGGAATTATTTTTTCTTCCTTGGTTGAGGATAGTGGTTAAGTTATATGAAGAGGTTATGGTTGATGGATCTTTATTTACTAGAGGGTTTTCTATTTTTTTACTTTCATTTAAGGTTGAAAGGATTGTTTCAAGAAATTTTTGTCTTAGTTGGGGATCTGAGATTGAATACAAGATTTCCAATTGGAGTTCTTGATCTTTTGTGAGGACTTGGATTTTCTTATTGCCTGAGTCCGAGCTAGATGATGAATCATTAAGTTCATCAACTTGCAAGGCCTCTTCTGGAGAAGACTCGGAATCATAATTTTTGCTAAGATTTCTTCTCCAAGATCGAGCTCTTGGATTTTCTTATTTAGACGACAAAATTTTGAAGTGTGACCTTTTTTGTGGTATTTATAGCATGTTAGGTTTTTTTAAAAAGGTTTGTTTTGGAGCTCTTTTGGTTGAAACCTATTTCGACGTTTGTTCCAAGAGTTTTTTCGTGGCCTATAGTCTTTAAAGTTTTTTGCAAACTTTGGTTTTTTGGAGTAGTATGATGGTTTGCAATCACTTACACAAGACTTTTTATTACTAGGATCTATTTCAAATTGCTTGCAGAAAGAACCTAGTTCTACTTTTGTTCTTCTAATTTTCCATTTAAGATGTTTTTGGAGTTTTAAATCTTGACAAATCTTAAGTCCTTCTTGTTGGACAAGACTACCTAATTCTTCGTAAGTAGAATCATCATAATCAATTATTTGGATACCACTAGACTCTCTAATTTTTGTTCTAACATTTTCTCCTAAAAGTGTTGGAAGTCCTGCAAGAATTGTTTTTTCCAAAAGGGTTGGTTTGAATCTTGTCGGAGTAAGACCCTAGTGATGAAGGTGTTTTTGTACCATTAGAAATCACTTAGTTTTTTACATTTAAGATTTGAAAGAGTTCTGCGTTTTTATCCCTAAGGACTGAAGGATCTCCTATGAAATGAAGAGTTATAGCTAAGACTAAAGTCGTTACGACATTTTGTTGGGGATTATCAAAGTTATCTAGAATTTGCATGTCTTCTTCATCTACTTTTACAGCATCGAGATTTTCTCTTCGTTGCTGATTAGTAAGATAGTTATCCACCATCCATTTAATTGTTTCGAAAACCCAGCTATAAGGAGCTCAGCTACGGTTTCATCTTCATTACCTATTTGTGTTCTATAAGCGTTTGCCGCTATTGACATTTTTTTAAGGAAATTTATGATATTATATTCATATATACCATCAAGATTCCAATCATACACCGAAGAGGAATTGAACCTAGATTGTTCTATTGGTTGAGATCTAGAACAAGACGGTTTATTATTTGGTTTTCATGACTATTCCTCCAATCAAGTCGGTTTATTCTATTGTTTTGAAATTGTTTTGAGATTGTATCAGTATATGATTCGTGACATAAATAATTTATTTGAATTCTTGAGCCTTGCACTTTGGGATTATTAGGGTCTTGGATGGGTTTTTGAATCTTATAAGTTGAAGTGTCAGGGACATCATAGGTTTGATGTTAAGTTTTGACAATATTCTCCGAGATTTGGAAAGGGTTGAACATTGGAGTTTTTAATTTTTTTGTTGGATGGAGTTTCATTTGAAAGGCTTGGTTGTTTTAAAATTATTTTCTCAATCCTATCAAGTTGTTTACTTATCGTGCCAAGATTGGTGTTTAAAAAATTGTTTTGAAGAATGATATTTTTGATTTTTGTTTTATCATCTTCTTGAGGAAGTTTAAAAAGAATTGCTTCCACTAGTGTACCCAATATACCAAGCTTTATTCCTTGTTGAGGGGGATGATTTGAACGAACTAATTTTTTATTAGCAAGTGTTTCCCACTCAAGAGTTTTATTTTGATTGGTTATAGGATTTGCTGTTTCTCAATAAGGAAAATAAATATTATTCTCCTAGGCATAATCTTCAAACCAATTGAAAAATAAAACTTGGACTTTGTATTTTTCAAGATATCTATAATATTCTTTTTGGATGTTTTCTTTGTTGTTTGAGAATTTTTTGAAAAACCAAATTCTTTTTTGCAAGTTATTTTTTGAATAAAACTCTTCCTTTAAGAAATTTTTATCAATTTGAAAATCATTTTCAAGAACGTTTAATTCATTGGCCATATTATCAGTAATAGCTGTTGGGCTAGTAGGTTCAGATTTTGTAACAAATTCTTCTTGAGAAAAATTGGGTCCTGATGTATAAACAGGTTTTGGAATATCAGATTGAAGTTGGAATATCAGAAGTTGAAAAACGTGGTTGATACCTGGGTCTGTGAATTGGAAAATTTCGACCTATTTGTGAGACTCTTCCTAAGTCTATAGTTCCCATAGTTAAAGAGGATCCACAGGCTAAGTCATTTTCAGTATTTTTACTATGATTTCTAGGAAAGAAAATTTCACCTTTCCATCATTAAATTGTTCAATATTTTTTAGACGATTGTTTGGTTCTATTGGTTATATAGGTTTTTAAGGTTTTGGTTGGGTAACTCCTTCAAGAATCCATTCTTCTGGAAGATTTACATCTTTCCATTGAATTGATCTTGGTATGACGGAGTTTGATTTGGAAAGATCAGTTTGGAGTAGAAGGGTTTCACCCTTTTTTCTCGATATTTTTATTATTGAAGAAAGGCACTTGTCATGGCTTTATAGTGTAACCTAAAATCTAAAGCAATAGGAATTGATTCTTCTCACTTACATTCTCATTCACCTTCTCATTTCATCCTTTCTTTCAAACCCTCTCCTATCCTCTCATAACCATCTTCTTGAGTCAAGAACTCTTCTTCCATTTTAATTTGTAAGTTTTAAATTTTTTGTTTTGTATTTTGTATTTTGAATTTTTTGAATAAATTTCAAGTTTTATGTTTAAAAATAGGAAAAATTACGACAAATGCCAAAATAATTTAGTTGACCTTCAGAAATACCAAAATGCAGTGTTGACCTCAAAATATGCCATAAAAGTCCTGTAGCTGAGCCGTTTAATGACCGATTTACCCTTGTTTTTTTCCCAGTTGACATCAGCGTAACTCTCGTTTTTTTGGTTGTCCATTTGCTGATTTAAGGACTTAGTAATAGGCGGGAGTTTCAATTTGATTTTTAAGTTCAATTTTCAATTGTTGAGTTTCTCTGTAAATTTAGGTTAATCTAAGATGGTTTAAGTTGCGTAAATGAAGGACATAACAATATTGTTTTGTGGACGAATTCAGTTTTCCCAATTTTATCCTTCGATTGTGGGCAGACAAAAATCATGATAAGTGAAGGAAGAAAAGGTAATTTGGGGATAAAATTTTAATCTGTGATTTTCTGTCTTTGATTATTTCGGTTCAAGCTAAAACTTTTCTTCGCTTCCTATTGTTCTGCGTCGAAATGGCAGGGCGACAAAGAATCAAGGAAAAAATTGAGTTCACAGATCCCCTTGTGTTGCGCAGAGATTTTGTGTTGATTGTCGGTGTTTATCTTTCTTTTTTGAGATATGGGATCGGAAGAAAATTGGATTCATCGCAAACCCTATGTTCTCGTGTCGTCATTCAATTGAAGTAACTTTCATGTTTCTTTTTTTTATCGCCCTGTTATGAAATATCCTTGTCGTTTTGTGTCCCATTGTCTGTTCTAATTATCCCCGGAAGCATTACAGGCGATAGGTCGTCGGGTAGGGAATGAAACATTGCTCCTCCTAGTTGGTGAGTGGTCCTGTACTGATCAGAGCTCTTGGAAATTTATAACAAGCACATTGTATTACTTTGACGAGCGATATGGGTTTCTGTGAATTGAAGTGTCAAATTGCCAAAGTTTTTGATGTGGATTTAGCATGTACAGATGTTGTAATCACTTTCTGGTATCCTGGGAAACAATTATGTTCACTCAAAGCAAAATGCCTCTAGCTAGTCTCAATTGTTTCCGACAGTGATCTCATCCAATTTCGAAAGAAACATGTATTGTTTGATGACCTCAACATCTATGTCGTTTTCCGCAATAAAGGCAGTAGTTCCCTGTGCAGAAAAGAATCTTCCGGGAAGGGCAAGTGTATATCTGGTTATGACATTTCTAGTCAGTTCGATGATTCATCTATTGATGATGATGTTCTGTTGGCATTTGTTGAAGGTGTTGAAGCGTATCATAGGCAAAACCAATAGGTCTTACATGGTATCAATTCTCGACCCAACGGAGAGGTAGAGCTGAAGCGGAAGGCTGTTGGTGGTGACTGTTTGTTTCAGAAAGTACCTGATTGTACGAAGTCTAGTTTGAATGGTTTTTGTCAAGATGAAAATAGCCATCAAAATGAAGTTGTGTTTGAAGATGATGTGTGCAACCTAGATAAAACCCTAGAAAGTGTGTCTGTTGTGCTGAAAAGAAGTCGGAACCAAGGGGATATTAGTGTTGATGCTATATCTTGTGGCTTTAATGGAGCTAATGTGTCTCCTGAAAATTATGTCCATCGAGGGGATGATCTTGTGCGTTCTCCCGTGGAATTAAGAGGTGGTGTTGCAGAAAGTCTGTCTGATGTTGGTGGTATTTCTGAGGATAATCCCGATTATGGTTTTCATGTGTTGTTAGCTTTAATAGATAGATATTTGGGGGAAATCCCTCCTCACTGTGGGCAATCGAAGGAATGTGTTGGTAATGGAGAGCCATCTAGCCATTCTCCAAGTAAGTTGCCTCTTCTAGAAGCTCAACCTTTAGGTTTTAGTCTTGGCATTGATGAGGATAGGAGAAACTCCCATCCCAACTATTCCCGATGAGCAAGAAACAATGGTCAGAGAATCAATATTTGAGGTAGGAGGTCCATCCGGCGGGTGTCCAAGCAATATCCATTTGCGCCAAGCTGACCCTGGAAGCTTTAGTCCGGCCCTTGATGAGGATAACAACGGAACCAACTCCATGCCAACTTCATCTGCTGTTCCAATGAGTAGCAGTTATGATGAAGATGAGGTTATGAATGTGGCATCTGCTATGCTTTCGGATGATGATGATTTGCTAACTGATGCTCCTCCAGAACTTGATAATATGCCAGTGCCCCCCCCCCAGGAAGAAAGAAATATGGATTTAAAAATGGTTGAGGATGTTATATATGTTGGGAGAATATTTCCAAATAAGGAGGAGTTAAACAAGTTTTTATCGGTGTATGCAATGAAGAAGTTTCTGTTATAATAAAGTCGACCCTGCTGCTTACAACGTAATCGAATGTAGTTGGCGACACTATGCAATTACTCACAAATTCTCTGATAAGTTTGAAATAAGGACCCTTCAATTGACACATAACTGTGATGTTGCGTCGAGGTCGAGATATGGTGAGAAAGCTATGTCGAAGGTTTTGGCAGATCTTAACAATCTAAATTTGCAAATGGGAAGAAAGGCCCCCGTGCATGTGAGTTACCAGATATTGATGCAAGGGTTTTCTTTCGATTATCCCATTCTCAGGTTTCACCCAAGTCTACCCATAGGGTATTCTCGAGAGTTTAACCCATGAAACCGTAAGTGCACAATCATGCAGTTGTAGTAATTATGGAGTCGATCCACAAGAACTGAGAACAACACACAGAGAGTACAAATCTAAATCTAATCTAAGCAAAATAGAGAAATAGGGGTTGGTTCCTAATCTAACATATATAAATAAATTAAAACATTAAATAAAACCTAAACTAATATTTACAGAGAATTGGGTGACAGTCAGATTTCAGGGATTCTAGATCTAGGGTTCATGTTATACCTAACAGGTTTATGTTTGTCATTCTAGGGATTTTCCATGTCTGCTAGTCCACTCTCGTGGTATGCTAGTCTCTATATTCAAACCCACTCTCGTGGTGAATGAACATGCATTTCATACAATCTCATCATCGAATACTTTCATGAGTGATAGACACATCGCAAGGGTTGTCACACCTCCAGGCGATCCAATAGGGCCAGTATTGGTGAAAACATGCCTAAGACACAAAGCAAATGATAGATCTAATTCTACAGACCATCCCACTCTCGTGGTGAAGTTCTCCTGAGATCTTTACTTAACTTGATCACGGCTAGATAAGCATAGAGCTACTCTATGAAATAACAAATTCGACCATAGCTAATACTCCCAACTATGGAGATTTGAGATCTCTACCCACTCTTGTAGCGCAGGGAATCTCTAATAGTACAACCACACCTACTGGATTCAGTTGTACACTTAAGCATCTCCCATAAGATAATACCTAGCATTAAGATGCATAGAAAGGTAGGTAGATCGATTTAGAACAATCAAACATATATTAAACCCTAAAAATAGATCCCATTATCGACCACCACCCTAGTGGTCTAAATGATCTAATCTAAAACAGAAGAAAAGAAGTAAAAGAAAGAAAGAACTCTTTATTAGGGTTTTTAGAAGTGGTAGCTACAAAAATTCTCTATTTTAAGTTGTGTTTTCTAGTGAGATTACAAGTGATTATATAGTCTTAGAGATTCTTTGAATATTCCATTTCTTCCTTTTATCTTGGAAGCTTAAACTCTCAATGCGCCGAATAATGTCTTCAGTGATGCAAGGATTTCTTTCGATTATCCCATTCTTAGGTTTCACCAAGTCACCCATAGGTATTCTCGAGTTTAACCCGATGTGACCGTAAGTGCACGCTAATGCAATTGTACATGGTCGATCCAGTGACCGAATAACAATACCAGAGCTGTCTAAATCTAATCTAAGCATAATAGAGATATGGGTGTTTTCGTAATCTACTAAGCATTAAATTAAATGAATACAAACTAATTAAACATAAAACGAAACCTAAACTAATATTTATAGAAAAATGGGTGATAGTCGATTTTCAGGAAATCTAGATATAGGGTTCATGTTCTACCTAACAAGTTTATGTTTGTCATTCTAGGGATTTTCCATGTCTTGCTAGTCCACTCTCGTGGTATGCTAGTCTCCATATTCAAACTCACACTCGAGGCGAATGAATATGCATTTCATGCAATCCTATCATTGAATACTCTCATGAGTGATAGACACATCACAAGGGTTGTCACACCTCCATGTGATCCAATATGGTCAGTATTGGTGTAAACGTGTCTATGACACAGAGTAAATGATAGATTCATTTCTAGAGTCCTTCCCACTCTCGTGGTGAATTCCTCCTGAGATCTTTACCTAACTTGATCAAGGCTAGAGAAGCATAGAGCTACTCTATAAAAATAACAAACTCAACCATAGCTAATACTCCCAACTATGCAGATTTGAGATCTCTACCCACTCTCGTGACGCAGGGAATCTTTAATAGTACAACCACACCTACTGGATTTAGTTGTACACTTAAGCATCTCCCATAAGAGAATACTTAGCATTTAGATGCAAAAAAGGTAGCTAGATCGATTAAGAACAATCAAACATATATTAAACCCTAAAAATAGATCCCATCATCGACCACCACCTTAGTGGTCTAAAAGATTTACTCTAATACAGAAGAAAAGAAGTAAAAAATAAAGAACTCTTTATTTGGCTTTTTAGAAGTGGTAGCTACAAAAGTTCTCTATTCTAAGTTGTCTATTCCAAGTTGTGTTTTCTGGTGAGATTACAAGTGCTTATATAGTCCTAGGGATTCTTAGAATATTGTATTTCATCCTTATCTTATTTCTGGAAGCTTAAAACTCGAGATGACAAGTTGCCTAAATCATGTCTTGCCACGTAAGAAATTTCCCAGCTTTCTCGGACGTTAGAATCGGCCTTGATTGGTCGATTCTTGGGTCGATGTGAACCTCTTGGGCTTGACTAGTCGATGCATCCTCCGAGAGTTCCCTGAAATCCTCGATCCACAATCCCCTCTGTGCCATTCTGGGTCGATATTGGTGTTTTTCGGTTTCCTGAAATCCTTCTCCGAATGTGCATAATTCAATTGGCGATGTCAACTCTCCCATTAGTTCTAGCAAGCTCCAGGAACACTCTAAAACATCCAAACACACTGAAACATATACACATTGTTAGTTATAAAGCAGAAAACTAACTTATTATAGTACATAAAAACATGCAAATATGAGTCCTATCAACTCCCCCACACTTATTCTTTGCTTGTCCTCAAGCAAACAAAAGCTAACTATGGTGAAGTTATTTTATTGAAAACAGTAAAGATAAAGAGAGTGAACTCACCAGACATTGTTGTGTTACATGTTTTCGTCGCGTGAGATGATTCCTACCGCATCTATGTACTCAACCATAAGCAACGCACCTTAGTTCAAACAACTCCTCCTTTGATCCTTGACTCCTCATTGTCAACCTCTCTTTTTATTCTAAGTGTGAGTTCTCAACTTGGGAGTATTGATCATAAAACATGAACACTTACTCTTTTGGATTTCTGTAAGCTCAAGATCGTCTTGGTACATTTCCTTTCCTCTCCCTTTTCTCACTTCAAGGTCGATTGATTTTTCCCTACTTTTCTAGGATATTATTTTATTTCTTCTATCAATCTCCTTTTCTTTTCTTTTCTTGGACAGGTTTTCATGAGACGCGAACATTAAAGTGGTAGCTTCCAATTCCCGGCTCACTTCTTTCTTACCTATATCCTTTTCTTTTCTTTCTTTTCTTATTGAAGGGAAGGAAGAGGGGAAATATACTCGCATGGACGTGTCTTACAGGGTATCATATCTCATGTATCTGAAGCCCCAAATCGAGAAGTTAAAAGTTCAGTATGGTGAGAAGTCGACTCAGATTTGCCAAAGTCTTTGAAGAACGATCATTTTGGGATTTGTTGATCCACTCATGGGTTTTCCACATTTCCTAGTAAAAACCAAACACTCTCCAACAGAGCATCCAAACGTCAACACAAATAACAAAATTAACAAGTTCAATTGCTACCTCATTAAAAACCTTTTCATACGTTATTGAACTTATGAACGAGGAAAAGAGTGTAACAATCTCTCAAAATGCAAAAATTTTATGGTAAAACTTACATCAAAAGATGTCAAGGAAAAGACTTACCTACATTGATCGCAAGACTGCCCCCCCCCAACACTTATTTCACAACGTCCTCGTTGTGATGTAAGACCGTAAAGGGGAAAAGCAAGAGAAATACTTACCGTAATTATCTTATCGGGTCATGGGTTGGCAGCTCCCACGTGTGTAAATCCTGATTTTGTTTTTTTTTATGGTGAAGAACACCTGAAAAGCAAGAAACAAAAATGAAAATAGAAAAACCAAAAACTAGAGAATAAAAACAAAAATCCTAAAAGAAGAATGTATGTACAAAGGTAAGGCACTTATTTAACGTCGTGAGCTCGACGACCTACTGGAATGGTCAGATGATTCTGGAGATGATGGCCGAGTTGTTGCGTGATAGTTCCTCGAATCAATCACTTCGGAGTCGGTATGGTGAATGGATTTCTCCCCAGCAGGAGTATAGTCATCGTTAATGGTCTCTTCACCAAGAGTTTTCCTCCTTGATTGTGATCGTGGCGTTAAGATAGAGTTCTCGGTATTTCCAGAATGGGGATCGACCATAGTTGGTTGATACCTATGCCTGATGCTACGACCATCCATTGTCATGGGTCGATAGGAAGGTCCAGTGCTCGAGGTAGCAGCAGTATCGGTCCAGTTAGGCTGATGGAAGCGTCTAACAGGCCTGGAATCGACCTGGATAGGCCGATGTATGCCTCCGGAGATTCGTTTCGGACGTGTATCGTCCATGAAAATCCGATGTGAGGTACTGATGGGCTGAGAATCGACGTTGACCGGCCGATGTGCCTATCCGGGACTTCGTTCTGGAAATTTTGAATCATCAAAATAGACAGTGATAGGTCGATTCATATGTCTAATGCAGTCCACATATGGTTTTGCTGATGTGTTCTCCTCCAATCTCATCTCCCACTGATTAGCTTTGTCACCCAAAGATAATGGGAATATGCATAGTGTCAGAGCATTCTCTGAGACTCCGTTGAATTTTAATGTGCCACAAAGCTTGTCAAACTAATCTAGGTGATGAGTAATGATCGTCAGAGCGACCTTTGGTTGGTGTGCAGCCGTTTGACGTGCATCACCACCTTGAGCAGCATTCCTATTAGGGTGAAGAATGCTCTCAAGCTCAGCAGCAGGTACTTCTTTTCATAGCTGCTCCATTCGATCTATTCTCTTCTTCTATCTCTTTTTTTTTTTTGATAATCACCTGAAATTCAAAGAAATAACTAATCAATAAAACAAAAAAAACTTATTCTCAGATCTAGATTAAATCTCTATGGCTATTACTTCATATCTCTATTATGCTTCAGTCTCCGGCAACGGTGCCAAAACCTTGATGCAAGGATTTTCTTTCGATTATCCCATTCTCAGGTTTCACCAAGTCCACCCATAGGGTATTCTCGAGAGTTTAACCCGATGTGACCGCAAGTGCACTGTCAATGCAATTGTAGTATATACGGGGTCGATCCACACGGACTGAGAATAACAAACAGAGAGTACAAGTCTAAATCTAATCTAAGCATAATAGAGATATGAGGGTTTTCCTAATCTACTAGGCATGAAATTAAATGAACACAAACTAATTAAACATTAAACAAAATCTAAACTAATATTTACAGAAAATGGGTGATAGTCGATTTGTTAGGAAATCTAGATCTAGGGTTCATGTTCTACCTAACAAGTTTATGTTTGTCATTCTAGGAATTTTCCAAGTCTTGCTAGTCCACTCTCGTGGTATGCTAGTCTCTATATTCAAACCCACTCTCGTGGCGAATGAATATGCATTTCATGCAATCCCATCATGGAATACTCCAATGAGTGATAGACACATCACAAAGATTGTTACACTTCCATGTGATCCAATAGGGTCTGTATTGTTGAAAACGTGCGTAAGACACAGAGTAAATGATATATCCATTTCTAGAGTCATTCCCACTCTCGTGGTGAATTCCTCCTGAGATCTTTACCTAACTTGATCAAGGCTAGATAAGCATAGAGCTATTCTATCAAATAACAAACTCAACCATAGCTAATACTCCCAACTATGCATATCTGAGATCTCTACCCACTCTCGTGACGCAGGGAATCTCTAATAGTACAACCACACCCACTGGATTCAGTTGTATACTTAAACATCTCCCATAAAAGAATATTTAGCATTAAGATGCATAGAAAGATTAAGAACAATCAAACATATATTAAACCCTAAAAATAGATCCCATCATCGACCACCACCGTAATGGTCTAAAAGATCTACTCTAAAACAGAAGAAAAG
Organism: Boechera stricta; assembly: GCA_018361395.1. Taxonomy (NCBI): domain Eukaryota; kingdom Viridiplantae; phylum Streptophyta; class Magnoliopsida; order Brassicales; family Brassicaceae; genus Boechera; species Boechera stricta. Next base: position 8,544,024 of record CM031541.1, read on the forward strand.
AAGTAAAAAAGAAAGAACTATTTATTAGTGTTTTTAGAAGTGGTAGCTATAAAAGTTATCTATTCCAAGTTGTGTTTTCTAGTGAGATTACAAGTGATTATATAGTCCTAAGGATTCCTAGAATATTCCATTTCGTCCTTATCTTGTTTCTGGAAGCTTAAAACTCGAGATGACAAGTTGCCCGAATTATGTCTTGCCACGTAGGAAATTTCCGAGCTTTCTCGGACGTCAGAATCGACCTTGATTGGTCGATTCTTGGGTCGATGTGAATCTCTTGGACTTAATTGGTCGATGCATCCTCCGAGAGTATTCCCTGGAAATTCTTTGGACTCCATATCGACCCATACAGATCGATTATGGGGTCGATATTGGTGCTTTTCGATTTCCTGAAATCCTTCTCTGAATGTGCATGATTCAATTGGCGGTGTCAACTCTCCCATTGGTTCTAGCAAGCTCCAGAAACACTCTAAACATCCAGTTTTAGCTCTAAGTACCTAGAAACATATAAACACATGCAAACACACTATAACTATACTAATTGTTAGTTATAAAGCTCAAAACTAACTTTTTATAGTGCATAAAGACATGCAAATATGAGTCCTATCAACTTGCCATGTAGGAAATTTCCTAGCTTTCTCGGACGTCATAATCGACCTTGATTGGTTGATTCTTGGATCGATGTGAATCTCTTGGGCTTGTCTGGTCGATGCATCTTCCGAAAGTATTCTTTGGAAATCTTGCCTTCTTCGGACTTTTTGAAATCTTTCTCCGAATGTGCATGATCCAAGTGGCAGTACCAACTCTCCCATAGGTTCTAGCAAGCTCCAGAAACACTCTAAACATCGAGTTTTATCTCCAAGTACCTAGAAACATATAACCACACGCAAAAACACTAATCATATACTAAATGTTAGTTATAAAGGCCAAAACTAACTTATTATAGTGCATAAAAACACGCAAAATACGATGTTATCAACTCCCCCAAACTTATCTTTTGCTTGTCCTCAAGCAAACAAAAGCTAAGTATGGTGAAGTTATTTTATTGAAAACAATAAAGATAAAGAGAGTGAACTCGTACCTTGTGACACTGTTGTGTTAGATATTTTTCGTCCTTGTGGAGGTGAGACGATTCCTACCGTACTCCATGTACTTGAACATAAGCAAAGCAACGCACCTTAGTTCAAATCACTCTTCCTTCGATCCTTGACTCCTCATTGTCAACCTCTCTTTTTATTCTAAGTGTGTGTTCTCAACTTGGGTGTATTGATCATAAAACATGAACACTTACTTTTTTGGATTTTTGTAAGCTCAAGACCGTCTTGGTACATTTCCTTTCGTCTCACTTTTTTCGCTTCAAGGTCGATTGATTTTTTCCTACTTTTCTGGGATATCATTTTTGTTTTTTCTATCAATCGCCTTTTCTTTTCTTTTCTTGACAGGTTTCCATGAGACGCGAACATTAAAAGTGGTAGCTTCCAATGCCCGGTTCACATCTTTCTTACCTATATCCTCTTTTTTTCTTTCTTTTCTTATTGAAGGGAAGGAGGAGGGGAAATATACTCGCATGGACGTGTCTTGCAGGGTCTCACAGAGGAATCACATCTCATATATTTCAAGCCCCAAATCGAGAAGTTAAAAGTTCATTATGGTGAGAAATCGACTCTGATTTGCCAAAGTCTTTGAAAAACCAAAAACTAGAGAATAAAAACAAAAATCCTAAAAGAAGAATGTATGTACAAAGGTAAGGTACTTATTTAACGTCGTGACGACCTCATGGAATGGTCGGATGATTGTGGAGATGATGGCCGAGTTGTTGCGCGATGTTCCTTGAATCAATCACTTCGGAGTCAGTATGGTGAATGGATTTCTCCCCAGAAAGAGTGTAGTCAACGTTAATGGTCTTTTCACCAAGAGATTCCCTCCTTGAGTGTGATCGTGGCGTTAAGATAAAGTTCTCGGTATTTTCAGAATGGGGATCGACCATAATTGGTTGATACCTATGCCTGATGCTACGACCATTCATCATCATGGGACGTTGGGAAGGTCCAGTGCTCGAGGCAGCAGCAGTATCAGTCTAGTTAGGCTGATGGAAGTGTCTAACAGGCCTGGAATTGAACTGGATAGGCCGATGTATGCCTTCGAAGATTCATTTCGGACGTGTCTCGTCCATGAAAAACCGATGTGAGGTACTGATGGGCTGAGAATCGACGTTGACCGGCCGATGTACCTGTCCGGAACTTCGTTTTGGAAATTTTGAATCATCAAAATCGACCGTGATAGGTCGATTCATAGGTCTAATGCAGTCCACAAATGGGTTTACTAATGTGTTCTCTTTCAATTTCAGCTCCCACTGATTAGCTTTGTCACCCAAAGAGAATGGGAATAGGCATAGTGTCAGAGCGTCCTCTTAGACTCAGTTGAATTTTAATGTGCCACAAAGCTTGTCAAACTGATCCAGGTGATCAGTAATGATCGTCAGAGCGACCTTTGGTTGGTGTGCAGCCGCCCGACGTGCATCACCACCTTGAGCAACATCGCTATTTCTTTTCATAGCTGCTCCATTCGATCTATTCTCTTCTTCCATCTCTTTTTTTGTTTTTTTTAAAATATTTTTGATAATCACCTGAAATTTAAAGAAATAAATAATCAATAAAAATAAAACAAAAAACTTAGTCTCAGATCTAGACTAAATCTCTATGGCTATTGCTTTAATCCCCGACAACGGCACCAAAAACTTGATGCAAGGGTTTTCTTTCGATTATCCCATTCTCAGGTTTCACCCAAGTCTACCCATAGGGTATTCTCGAGAGTTTAACCCATAAGATCGCAAGTTCACAGTCATGCAGTTGTAGTAATTATGGGTTCGATCATTAGGGAATGAGAACAACACACAGAGTGTACAAATCTAAATCTAATCTAAGCAAAATAGAGAAATGGGGGTTGGTTCCTAATCTAACATGCATAAATAAACTAAAACATTAAATAAAACCTGAGCTAATATTTACAGAGAATTGGGTGACAGTTAGATTTCAGGAATTCTAAATCTAGGGTTCATGTTCTACCTAACAAGTTTATGTTTGTCATTTTAGGGATTTTTCATGTCTGCTAGTCCACTATCATGGTATGCTAGTCTCTATATTCAAACCCACTCTTATGGTGAATGAACATGCATTTCATATAATCCCATCATCGAATACTTTCATGAATGATAGACACATCGCAAGGGTTGTCACACCTCCAGGCGATCCAATAGGGTCAGTATTGGTGAAAACATGCCTAAGACACAAAGCAAATGATAGATCTAATTCTAGAGTCCATCCCACTCTCGTGGTGAAGTTCTCCTAAGATCTTTACCTAACTTGATCAGGGCTAGATAAGCATAGAGCTACTCTATCAAATAACAAACTCGACCATAGCTAATACTCCCAACTATGCAGATCTGAGATCTCTACCCACTCTCGTGGTGCAGGGAATCTCTAATAGTACAACCAAACCTACTGGATTCAGTTGTACACTTAAGCATCTCCCATAAGAGAATACTTAGCATTAAGATGCATATAAAGGTAGCTAGATCGATTAAGAACAATCAAACATATATTTAACCCTAAAAATAGATCCCATCATCGACCACCACTCTAGTGGTTTAAAAGATCTACTCTAAAACAGAAGAAAAGAAGTAAAAGAAAGAAAGAACTCTTTATTAGGGTTTTTAGAAAGTGGTGGCTACAAAAGTTCTATATGCTAAGTTTTTTTTCTTGTGTGATTACAAATGATTATATAGTCTTAGGGATTCTTAGAATATTCCATTTTGTCCTTATGTTGTTTCTGGAAGCTTAAAACTCGAGATGACAAGTTGTCCGAATCATGTCTTGCCATGTAGGAAATTTCCTAGCTTTCTCGGATGCCATAATCGACCTTGATTGGTCGATTCTTGGGTCGATGTGAATCTCTTGGGCATGACTGATCGATGCATCCTCCGTGAGTATTCTCTCGAAATCCTTCGGAGTCAATATCGGCCCCTACATGTATATTCTGGGATCGATTCTGCCTTCTTCGGACTTTGTAAAATCTTTCTCCGAATGTGCATGATCCAAGTGGCGGTACCAACTCTCCCATAGGTTCTAGCAAGCTCAAAAAACACTCTAAACATCGAGTTTTAGCTCCAAGTACCTAGAAACATATAACCACACGCAAAAACATTAATCCTATACTAAATTTTAGTTATAAAGGCTAAAACTAACTTATTATAGTGCATAAAAACATGCAAAATATGATGTTATTAGATACGCTTTTGGCTGAGCTTAAGGTTACTATATCATATATGAAAGTTTGGCATGCGAAGGAGCTTGCGATGGCTAGAGCTAGGGGAATGAGGAAGATAGCTTTAGATTTTTGTGTACTTATCTCCATCTTTTACAGACAACTAATCCTGGTACATTAACAGATATGGTCATTTCTGAAGAGAAATCTGGCAAGTCCCAGTTTAAGTATCTTGTTTTGTCGCTTGGTGCGTCTATTCCTGGGTATACTTACTTGAGGAAGGTTATAGTTATAGATGATACTCAGATGAAGGGTAAGTATAAAAGGTGCTTAGTGGCTGCTAGTGGCCAAGATGGGAATATGCAAATATTCCCATTGGCATTTGGAGTTGTAGATGGAGAAAATGAAGCTTCTTGGGTTTGGTTCTTCCAAAATCTAGCAAAGGTTGTTCCAGATCTGGAAGATCTTGTCTTTGTTTCAGATAATCACTCGACCATCTATGCTGCTTTGTAGAAAGTCTACCCTACTACTAATCACACCGCGTGCACTGTCCATCTTTGTCGTAACGTGAACCATCGTTTCAAGAATGAAGGCCTAGTTGCTATGTTTTCGAAAGCTACGCGGGCTTATACTGTTGGAGATTTTAGATATTGGTGGGCGGAGATTGAGAAGCGTAGTCCTTCTTGTGCGAAGTACCTTCTTAAAATAGGTCTACCCCGCTGGACTTTGTCCCATTTTCCAGGTCGTCGTTATAATATTATGAGCAGCAATATTCCTGAATCATTAAACTCTGTGATGACCAAAGCAATTGATTATCCACTTGTTTCCATGTTGGAATTCCTCTGCACGAAGCTGATGAGATGGTTAGTATTAGTCGAGAGAAGGCTAAACATATGAAGACTCGGTGCACGAGAGAGATTGAGAAATTGCTGGTTGCTCATCACAATGAAGCTGCTTATTTTGGTGTATTAGCAGCTAGTGAGTGGAGTTATCAAGTTAATGATGGTATGGGCTGTGTTTTCACAGTTGATTTGGCAAACAAAACCTGTGTTTTCGGGTATTTGATGTCCTCAAGGTCCCTTTCCCCCATGCCATAGCTGCTCGTCGTCCTAGGTAGCTTGATACATACTCTCTAATTGGTGAATGTTATAGCGTGGATTAGTGGTATAAACTTTATGAGCAAGTGATACTTCTGCTTCCAAGGGCTACCGATGTTGACGTACCTGATTCGGTTACATTTGTTGATCTTCACCCACCAGCGACCAAAAGGCCTTCTGGGAGGCCTCGAAAACTACGAATTCTTTCCCATGGAGAAATACATCCTATATGTTTTGATGTTTCCATTAATTTTGTTCTCTTTTTACATAATCAGCTAGGGCTCATATTGATTGTGACTCCTCTTTATCTTTCAGTCAGGGAAGAAAAAGATGCCCAAGTGTGGGCGGTGTTCTGGTCATGGGCATAATCGGCAGACATGCAAGTTCCCTATCTAACTAGCAGCATCTACATATGTTGTTTCACTTTTTGGATCCAAGGTTGTGCTCTCGTGCTGTCTGTATTTTGTTTCCTTCGCTTATAACTTTTATCTTAGACGGTAGGTTGACTTATCTTCGTATTTGGTACGTGGCTTTTGGGTTTGCTGTCAGCCTTTTTTTTTGGTGGTCTGAAGAAGTGTAGGTGTGGCCTCTGTGTTTTGTGAACAACTCCACAAACAATATTTTTTGGCAATTGTAAATGATCTATGTAAGGCATATGCCTCTATTTTTTGTAAACCTCTCCATAAGCATTATTTTTTGTAAATGTTGTATGTATGGCATCTGTCTATGTTGCAAACTTCAATCCCGTTCAGTTCCTTGGTCAAAAATTGTAGTGTACCAATTTTGTGGACCTAACTTTTTGTCAATATATATATAATAGTAGACAATCTGTTTTTCGTGGATATATATAATAGTAGACATAATCTGTTTTTCATGGATATATATATAATAGTAGACATAAGCTGTTGTGTGTATAGTAACCATCTCTCGTGGACATATGCTATTATGGACATGAGTTCCTCATGTCCAGACATCCTCGTGGCTATAAGTTCATGGAAAATTACGTCGAGGATATCTACTCCCATGGATATATTGTATCATGGACATGAGTTCTCGTTGCATGGAAATCCCCGTTCCGTTGACATAAATCCCCGTGGACATATTATCTTCTATATATGTTTCCCTGCCCATTATAAGGGATCATATGTCCACGCTTATTTATGTCTAGGTAAGGTTGTGTACATCAAAGGCTCGCATGGACATATTGTATCATGGACATGATTTCTCGTTGTATGGACATCACCATCCCGTGGACATAAGTTGTCTTCTAAATATGTGACCCTGTCCATAACAAGGGATCTTATGTCCACTCTTATTATTGTCTTGGTAAGTTTGTGGACATCAAATTGTCGACCACTGTTGGCAGCATGAATAAATTCGCCTGGACATAGTATATGATGGACATAATCTGCCGTGTGCTTGGACATCAACGAAGGTGGACATATTGTATCATTTACATGAATTTTTTTTGTTTGTCCATCCCCGTTTCATGGATATAAGTTGTCTTCTACTTATGTTATCTTTCCAACTCTTGTGGACATAATCTAACGTATGGTCGTGGACATAATCTAACGAACGAATGGACCCAAACTCTCGTGGACATATGTTTTTACACTATTATGATTCCTTGTTCAGAGTAAGAAATCATTAATGCGTAGGGAAACTTACGTATAGTTTTGCACATCCCCATTTCATGGACATAATCTACCCTACTCCTACTTGGACATCGGTTTGTTGCAAACAACCTTGGAGGTAGTGATTCATTGACCTCTGCAGCAGCCTCCACATTCCCTCGCCTTGCGCATTTGGAGCTGCTAGGGGTACAAGCTTTCCCTGCAGCTGACTGTTTCTCAGCTATTAGCATCCTGCAAGGACACAACTCACCTATTAGCATTTTGTAGGTTTACTCAAGATGTATTGTTGACCCACAAAAACTACATACCCCTTTGTTTTAAACAGGCACTAACTATTTGTTTTCCTCCTCATATAATCTACGTCCACCTGTGGACAAGGTTAATCATTATTCCCTTTCCACATATGCCAAAGTTTCTCATTGTCTACATAAATCTGCGTGGTCCCCAACAATATACTGGCATGTACAACACTCTCTGTCATTTTTGCTCGAGCCTTGCCTCTGCTTATACTGTTATCCTACTATCATAATTCCCAAATCTTTATCACAATCTTCCATAAGTTAGGTTTCATTGAAGTCATACATCCCAACCAGGTTGATGGACGCAGTTTTTTCTCTAGGAACCAATGTGGTTTCTCCATCGTCTGGTATTCCCTCTTCTTGAACCCCCATCTTTGACCTGCGTTTACATTATTTCAACCTCACATTTTGTGTAGGAACAAATTTCTACATAGCAGTTGTAAACTAAGATTTCATTTATAAACCCTAAAACGGAAGCGCTTACCAGGTGAAGATATCTTCATTTTCATCACCGTTTTCTCTCTCTTGTCCTATGTGCTCCCCTTCATCTGGCGGTTTATCCTGAATCGTCACGTCCCAGATTTTGGGAAAATCTGGTGAAGATTCAAGCTCCCCGCCGGTGTTACTGCTCCGTTTCATTTAACGAAGAATCAAATCTCGCCTAAAACTGCCGAATCTCAAGATATAATTAAAGCACCCGATGCTTCTTGCCAAACCCAAATCATTTTATTTTGATATTTTGGCAACAATTCTTTTGCAAATTACTTTATCTCGGTGTTTTCTCGTTGTTCAGTTTCCTAGTAAGGTGTGTCTAATCGTCGTGTATCTTCCTTAATCTCCTTTTAAGTTGGGGGTATAACTGTCATCCTACTTCTTACTAAACAGTTGTTTTTGGCATATCTCGAGGGTTTTTAAGATTGTAGCATTACCCGAAAGTTTTTAAAAACTGTTGGCATTCTTCGTAAAATTCCCTTAAAAATACTATAATAGATCTCCAAGATGAAGGTATATCCTTCTTAGATAGTGTTATTAAAAGGCATCTGGAAACTTTACAACATCTAGAAGATGTTTTAAAACAGATAACAACTTGTTGAAAAGTTTATTAGACATAATTAGCAAATTTCTTTAAACAAACTTGTTTTAAATTCATATAGAGTTCTAAAGTTTAGTCCTCCCGAGTGTTTTGCCAGTCTTGTTGTGTCTAGGAAGTAAGTCTCATAAGTGTAGGGCAGTATATCCTAGAGTTAGGTATGGATTGTAGGGAGTCCTAATCCATAAGTTCGCATTTTATAAGTACTCTAAATAGGTATGAATCAACTTCATCTTCAAGGTCTAGATCTTCAAAAGAGTCTTAAAAAGTTATAAGTAGTCATGAAAATACTATAGATGATTTCCAAGGCTCAATTGACAATTGGGAAATCCCAAGAGTCCATAGAGACCAAATCTATCAAAAATTTCAAGAATAAAATTCTTACAAACAAACTTTTCAATCAGAACTGAACAACGTGATATTCAATTAACAAAACCTTTTGAAACAATACATTTATTTACAGAAAATGCTTTACAAAGACATAGAGAAAAGAATTTCAAATATATACATAGTTTAGTCCAAGTCGGTATTAAACCACTTTCGAAGGAAGGTCTTAACACCTCAATACTAGTTATCTTAAAAGATACTAGATTTAAATTATTTGAAGATTCTTTACTTACCTCTATAGAATCAAGTTTATGTGCTGGTCCAATATCGTTTGATTGTTATCCAAATTTTACAGTTTCTTTAAATGATAAAAATATTTTAAAATCTTTAGTCTTATAAGTTAAAACACATAATTATGAAACGATAGAAGGATCAATTCCTATTGCTTTGGTTTTTAGTTTACACTATAAAGCCATGACAAGTGCCTTTTCTTCAAAAGTAAAAAATCGAGTAAGAAGGGTGAACCCTTCTACTCCAAACTGATCTTTCAAAATCAAACTCCGCCATACCAAGATCAATTCAATGGAAAGATGTAAATCTTCCAGAAGAATGGATTCTTGAAGATGTTACCCAAGCAGAACCTCAAAAATCTATAGAACCAATAGAACCAAACACGCGTCTCAAAAATATTGAACAGTTTAATGATGGAAAGGTGAAACTTTCTTTCCTCAGAAATCATAGTAAAAATTCTGAAGATGACTTATCCTGTGAATCCTCTTCAATTATGGGAACCATAGACTTAGGAAGAGTCTCACAAATATGTCAAAATTTTCCAATTCACGAACCCAGATATCAACCACAATTTTTAAATTCTGATATTCCAAATTCATTCTTAAGAAATGTTGAATTTCAAACATAAATTCCAAAACCTGTTTATACAGCAGGACCCAGTTTTTCTCAGGAAGAATTTGTTACAAAATCTGAACCTAGTAGTCAAACATTTTCAGCTATTACTGATAATATGGCCAATGAATTAAACGTTCTAGAAAAAGATTTTAAAATTGATAAAAATTTCATAAGGGAAGAAGTTTATTCAAAAAAATAACTTACAAAAAAGAATTTGGTTTTTCAAAAACTTTTCAATTAACAAAGAAAACATCCAAAAAGAATATTATAGATGTGTTGAAAAATACAAAGTCCAACTTTTATTTTCCTTACTAAAAAACAGCAAATCCTAAAACTCCTGAGTGGGAAACACTTGCTAATAGAAAATTAATTCGTTTAAATCATCCCCCTCAACAAGGAATAAAGCTTGGTATATTGTATACACTAGTAAAAGCAGTTCTTTTTAAACTTTCTCAAGAAGATGATAAAACAAACATAAAAAAAATATCAATTTTGGGACGATTTTTCAAACACCAATTTTGGCACGATAAGTAAACAACTTGATAGGATTGAAAAAATAATTTTAAAACAACCAAGCCTTTCAAATGAAACTCCATCCAACAAAAAAATAAAAGCTCCAATGTTCAACCCTTTCCAAATCTCGGAGAATAGTGTCAAAACTTACCAAGACACAAATATAGAATTCATTCGTGCCCTCCAAAGCCAATTAAGCAAAATAGAAATAGGAGAAAATAGCAACCATCAAATCTATGATGTCCCTCACACTCCAACTTCTAAGATTCAAAAACCGATCGAATATCCTAATAATCCCGAAGCGCAAGGTTCAAGAATTCAAATAAATACTTTATGTGATACGATCATCAGCATGATCATTTCCACCACCGCGGATCAAGAAGGGCCGAACTAGGGATGAGAGGTTATGGAGCTGGTCGAGTTTATTGAGGAGGTGACCAGTAGCAAGGAGAGGACTTCAAAGGAGCCACTCATCACATCCTTTCCTAACCATATGATACGGATGCCCCACGAGACTAACCTCAGACATAGTAGCGGCCAAGTGAAGCAGTCAGAATCGAAAGTGAGTCACGAAGGCTCACGGACATGTAGCCTTGGGAGTGAAGCTTTGCATGTCCTCACTAACAACTAGTGAGGACCTCCCAAGACTCTAGGTGAGTATCATACTCTTTCCCTACTCCTAGGTTTCCCACCGGGTTTTTACTAGGAAAGGGTTTTAACGAGGCGAGAAAGGCTTAGAGCATCACATTCCAACCTCTTTAATTTATCAACTTGGAAACACTCATGAAAAGATTGATAGATTAGGAATGTGATCCTATCTTCAGGGAAAATCATTACATTTATTTTCCCCTTCTTTTGTGCTGCTTTTGAGACATGTGTTTTATTTGGTTTATTTGTGACTTAAGTGTTTTAATGTCTTAGGCCCAAGTGTCAAAGCTTGTTCTAATTTGGCTTGGGCCCGTTAAGCACTTAAGATGCCCTAGTTTTAGCCTATAAAGGCATAACTCTTTCTCATTAATGAATCAAGCAACCATTTAGTAAAAAGTCTCAACTTTGCCTAATCTTGGAGATTAGGGTTTCTCTTAGGTATTGAGGTTAGTCCTCTACCTTTGAGGTGGCTGTATCAAATGGGTTCTCATTTTCTTTTGTGGTGTGTTCACTCCACTGGTTGTTTGACTCCACCACCGTCTTCCTCCGCTTGCTCACGGTGACCCTTATCCCGTGAACTAGCTCCGCCGTCCGCTCCACCTAACTGTTCTTCCTTTGCGGTCGTGGGTCTCGTGCTTTGTTTGTTCATGTTCCAAGCTCTTTCATCCATCATCTCTACCGTCCATCACACCATTTCAGCCTCCACCACTCATTCCACCATCTGCTAGCTCCAATCGGACCAAATCGCCGAGTTCCTTCTCCATTTCGTTTCTTTGGTTCCTTTGAGCTTGGATCGACTTTTCCTTGTGCTTCTAGGCGTGTATCATATAGTATCAGAGCCCAAGTTCCTAAAGGTTGTATCTTTCTATTTCAAATCTTTCCCCTTGTTAGCTTTGTTTCGGATCTAAGAGGAAAACTTGAAAAAGTTTGAATCTTTGGTTTGATTTTGTGATCTTGCTTAGTTTGGTGTTTAGTTCTGTTTTTGTTTGCATGTAGAGTCTTGATCATTCATTTCAGTTTTTTTGCATCTGTTGAGCCTTGTTTGAGTTTGTTGCTTGTTTTTCGTTTGTTCTATATTGTGATCTACCTGTGTGTTTCTTTTACTGAATTTTGTTCTGCATTTTTTCTCCATTGTTTTCATTGTTCTTAAATTGAATATTGTGACGTTGAAACTCATTGAACACGTGCATCTTTTGATTATTAAATCGAGTGGTTTGTGTTATTAATTTGCTGAACTAGTTTGAGAGATAAATGGAATTTAAAAGTTTCCGGTTTAGTCTTTCAGCCTTAAGTCCGTTTCTTTATGTGTTATTGTGAGGTTCTTGCATGTTCTTTTATGACTGTTGCTACATTCTAAAACATGTTGCTTTCATTATTAGAACTAAACCAAAATCGTTAGTCGGTTTGAAAGATAAAATTGTCGGTGTGAGGTCTTAATTGTTTTTCGGTTTTGGTTTGTGTTTGTTGCGAGGTTTGATAAGATGGCAAAACCTCCTGACATAGCTAAGCTCTTAATCAACATCCAAACCCAGCTCCATCAACTTGGGAATAGACTTCACCAGATAGAACATCCGAGACAACACCGAGTGCTTTCGTCGGTTCAAGTTTCCGTTAGAATCGATTTGTTTAATGATGATGGATCAACATCACCTAGACAAGTGAGGCTGAGACATATTGGGTATGCTAAGGGTAGAGGTGAAGAAGACTATAATCGAATCCATGCCACAATCCTCAAGTTGAGTGCTTCCACTTTCGCCGGAAGAGATGACCCCGAATCTTATCTTATTTGAGATCGAAGAATAGACTGTGTCTTCAAGTATCATGACTATGAGGTGCTTGAGAAGGTCTCTTTTGCTGTTTCGCTACTCACCGAACTTGCTATAACTTGGTGGGATCGAGAAATGACCATAAGGAAGAAAACTAGAGGTGATCCAGTTCTTTCATGGGAGGTAATGAAGTTTATGATGAGGAAGCGCTTTGTTTTTCCTTGTCATCATCGACAGCTACCACATGAGAGTGCTGAAGAGCCTCAACTAAAGAGGAAGGTCACAAGTTACAACTAACACAAAACACCATAGGAAACACAGGACCTCGGTTCACACTACAATGAAGTCTCTAAGTTCGTTGTTAGTGGAAAATGCCTTTTTGGAAAAATCGATGGTTAAGGCCACTTGTAGTGAGTCTCAAGAAGAAGATAAACTTAAAGAAGAGGGCGACAACCTTGAGAAGGAAAAAAACAACCTTGTGTTTGAAGTTTTGTCTATGGAAAACACTTCTATGAGTACCATGGAAACAGAAGTTTTTTCTCGGGAAAATACCTCTATGAGTACCATGGAAACAAATGCGTTAGGAAACGAGTGGTTTAACGGCCTATATGAAGAAGAACCGATCATTGAGGATAGTATGGCTGAACAAGATCTCGACTCCTATCTTAACTCCTATGTGTATGGTCAGCTGTGGATTGAGGAGAAGAAGTTGAGTATCCCTCAAGGAACCGAGAGAGAGTTGTCGGAGGAGATAACTCACAGGTGAACGCTAACGGGTCCATTCGGTAATGAGGGGTTCTCTCGGGTTTTGAATGCGCCTATCTGTGAACCTAGGCTGAGAATTAAGGTTGAGAATTGTCATGCAAGATACTTGGAACTCAAGAAAGACGAATCAAGAATGCATCTTCACCGGTCTCTCCGTCTCTTGATCTATGCCGCTACACCATGGTAAGACGTGTTTGATAATGTGTTCAAAGGCGAACTACTAGCTATACCCTCACCTCTTAAGCATAAAGAGATCATCCCTCATGTGGAGAAGGTTGAGGAAGGAAAGAACAACAACCTTGCTGAAACTTGGTTTAGCAGAGACACACTCTCTATCCACATAGAGTTGAAGTTGTTCGGTTTTGAATATATCAAGGATCCGAGACTTGGGGTATGTTTTGCTGAGTTTATTCTTGGTTCTTACTGCAAGTTATCCATCCAACAAGGGTTTATGAACAAGAAAGGAAGGGTTTACCCACCTCAAGGACCCTTGGAGAAGTTGATGGTGAAAGGTACCCATGGAAGAGGTCCGAAGGCTCCTTTTCGGTGTTGGGGGCAACATGAGTGTGATGAAAGAAGACTTCGATTTGTCTAGGCTGAGCGTTTGGGTTGAGATATGATGTGTTAGGAGCCATGAAACCAAAGAGAAGAAGCCAAAGGAACATCATCACGGCCCTTACCCCACTCTAGCTACCTCCGCAGTGTCATAGATTCACATTACTAAGGACCTTGTCATGGGGCAGTCCGAGATCCCTAATGAGAGGGTAAACCTTGGTGAGATGGGTTGGTTCTCCAATTTGTCTCACTTCATCTCAAGCTCCAAGATCCATGACGCCACAATACTTGGAGCTATCCATGGGAGGAAACCGAGTTTTTGGCTCACATGCATTCCGGGTGAGCTTATGTACAACGAGGCGACACGGCTCGAAGCTGAATCTTTTTGAGGGTGTCAATCATCTCTACTCCAGAGTTGTCTTGAGTTTAATGCCCTTGCATCCAGCAGAGAAGGATGATATAGGAAGGATCCTTAACGCTGATAGCACGAAGAAGCCCTTTGAGAAAGTTTTGGGTCAAGATGGGAAGAGGGCTGAGCCATTTGAGAGGCGGTCTAATCCAAGGAAGGGAACAAATTTTTTCATCTTAGAGGTTGGGTTTGGATGCCTAAGACATCCGAGTGTTGGTATAAGAAGAGGCACAAACTCAGCCCGTGAAAAGATGGATCATTCAAAATGATCTAGAATCTCCACTACCGTGCCTACCGCTGCGAGCTTCAAGTTAAGTCTCATTCTCTTTTTACTTTCTATGAGTCTGAGTTGGTCTCTTGTGGTGTAGATATTATGGCTGTCTGGAGGTTCAAACCTTTCGAAGGGGGAGGGAATGATACGATCATCAACACGATCATTTCCACCACCGCGGATCAAGAAGGGCCGAACCAAAGACGAGAGGTTATAGAGCTGGTCAAGCTTATTGAGGAGGTGACCAGAAGCATGGAGAGGACTTCAAAAGAGCCACTCATCACGTCCTTGCCTAACCATACGATACAAATGCCCAACGAGACTAACTCCGGACCCGGTAGCGGCCAAGTGAAGCGGTCCGAATAGAAAGTGAGTCACAAAGGCTCACGGACATGTAGCCTTAGGAGTGAGGCTTTGCATGTCCTCACTAACCAGTATTGAGGACCTTCCAAGACTCTAGGTGAGTATCGTACTCTTTTCCTACTCCTAGGTTTCCCACCGAGTTTTTACTAGGAAATGGTTTTAACGAGGCGAGAAAGGCTTAGAGCATCACATTGCAACCTCCTTAATTTATCAA
The DNA here is from genome assembly GCA_018361395.1 of Boechera stricta. Lineage (NCBI taxonomy): Eukaryota > Viridiplantae > Streptophyta > Magnoliopsida > Brassicales > Brassicaceae > Boechera > Boechera stricta. Next base: position 8,559,141 of record CM031541.1, read on the forward strand.
CGGAAACACTCATGACAAGATTGATAGATTAGGAATGTGATCCTATCTTTAGGGAAAATCATTACATTTATTTCCCCCTTCTTTGTGTTGCTTTTGAGACATGTGTTTTATTTAGTTTATTTGTGACTTAAGTGTTTTAATGTCTTAGGCCCAAGTATTAAAGCTTGTTCTAATTTGGCTTGGGCGTATTAAGCACTTAAGATGCCCTAGTTTGTAGCCTATAAAGGCATAACTCTTTCTTATTAATAAATCAAGCTACCATTTAGTAAAAAGTCTCAACTTTGTCTAATCTTGGAGATTAGGGTTTCTCTTAGGTATTGAGGTTAGTTCTCTACCTTTGAGGTGCCTGTATGAAAGGGGCTCTTATACCCTTTGTGGTGCCTTCACTCCTCCGGTTGTTTGACTCCACCACCGTCTTCCTCCGCTTGCTCATGGTGACCCTTATCCCGTGAACTAGCTCCGCTGTCCGTTCCACCTAACCGTTCTTCCTTTCCGCTCGTGGGTTTCGTGCTTTGATGGTTTATGTTCCAAGCTCCATCCATCATATCCACCGTCCATCAGACCATTTCAGCCTCCACCACTCATTCCACCATCCGCTAGCTCCAATCGGACCAAATCACGGAGTTCCTCCTCCATTTCGTTCCTTTGAGCTTGGATCGATTTTTCTTTGTGCTTCTAGGCGTGTATCATTATGCCACGAATCAGATACTGATAAAACCTCAAAACAATTTCAAAACAATAGCATAAACCGATTTGATTAGAAGAATAGTCATGAAAACCAAATAATAACTGCACCAGACCTAGGACAGATTCAACCTATAGAACAATCTAGGTTCAATTCCTCTTGAGTCTATGGTTGGAATCTTGAGGGTATATCTGAATATAATATCCTAAATTTCCTTCAAAAAATGACAATGGCTGCAAACGCTTATAGAACACAAATAGGTAATGAAGATAAAACCTTAACTGAGCTCCTTATAGCTGGGTTTTCGGGACAATTAAAAGGATGGTGGGATAACTATCTTACTAATCAGCAACGAAGAGAAATTCTCGATGCTGTAAAAGTAGATGAAGAAATCATGCCAATTCTAGATAACTTTGATAATCCCCAAAAAATGCCGTAGTGACTCTAGACTTAGCTATAACTCTTCATTTCATAGGAGATCTTTCAGTCCTTAGGGATAAAAACGCAGAACTCTTTTCAAATCTTAAATGTAAAAAACTAAGAGATTTCCAATGGTACAAAAACACCTTCCTCACTAGGGTCTTACTCCGACAAGATTCAAACCAACCCTTTTGTAAAGAAACATTTCTTGCAAGACTTCCAACACTTTTTAGGAGAGAAGGTTAGAAAAAAAATTAGAGAGTCTAGTGGTATCCAAATAATTGATTATGATGATTTTACTTACGGAGAATTAGTCAGTCTTGTCCAACAAGAAAGTATTAAGATCTGTCAAGATTTAAAATTCCAAAAACATCTTAAATGGGAACTTAGAAGAACAAAAGTAGAACTACGTTCTTTCTGCAAGCAATTTGAAATAGATCCTAGTAATAAAAATTTGTGTACGTGATTGCTAACCATCATATTACTCCAAAAAACCAAAGTTTGCAAAAAACTTTAAAGACTATAAGCCACGAAAAAACTCTTGGAACAAACCTCGAAACAGGTTTCATCAACCAAAAGAACCCCAAAACAAACCTTTTTACAAAAATCTAACATGTTATAAATGGCACAAGAAAGGTCACACTTCAAAATTATGCCGTCTAAATAAAAAAATCCAAGATCTCGATCTTGGAGAAGAAATCTCAGCAAAAATTTCAAATTTTTTTTTAGAATACCCCTTCTCATCTAGTAATTATGATTTTGAGTCTTCTCCATAAGAGACTTTGCAAGTTGATGAACTTAATGATTCATCATCTAACTCGGACTCAAACAACAAGAAAATCCAAATCCTCACAAAAGATCAAGAATTCCAATTGGATATCTTGAATTCAATCTCAGATCCCCAACTAAGACAAAAATTTCTTGAAACAATCTTTTCAACCTTAAATGAAAGTAAAAAAATAGAAAACCCTCTAGCAAATAAAAATCCATCAACCTCAACCTCTTCATATAACTTAACCACTATCCTCAACCAAGTAAGAAAAAATAAACCCAAAACTACTTTACAATCCCTTGAAATTGAGATCAAAGAAGTGAAAAATGAGCTTAAACATTTAAAAGAAAAACAAAAAACAGACTATGAGCATTTTCATTCGATATTATCTTCTAAAAACATGATGATTCTAGTTCGAAAGAACAAGAAAACGCATGTTTAGAAAATATAAAAGATGATCTCGGTCTTGAAGAACAAATACAGTCCTTAAATATTATGCCAACTGATTTTCTCTTTATACTAAGAGAAATCACTTTTAGAAAATATAAAATTAAAATCACAGTTGTTTTTTCTGATAATTATAAAATAGATACAATTGCCCTTTTTGATACAGGTAACGATCTAAATTGCATAAAAACAGGATTAGTACCAAAATGTTTTCATCACCAAAAAATTGAAAAACTTTCTACAGCAAATAACTCAAAACTTCGTATAAATTCAAAAACAGAAGCTTATATACTAAAAGACAATATTCTTTTTAAAACTGCTTTTGTTCTTACAGATGATATATACCAAAATATTATTCTCGGAACACCATTTATAAACTTAATAACACCATACAAAGTTAAAGATGATTCAGTTACTTTCAAAGCTCAAGATAAAAAATTATCTTTTGAATTTATGGAAACTCCAAAAAAAAGCAGTCTAAATTTAATAAAAGCTTGTCAAATACAAGAAAATTCTATAGATTCTCTGATTGCTAGCAAAAAAACTCCATTTAGAAAACCTACAAAAGGAATTTCTTGTTGAAAAAACAAAAGAAACTTTAGAAACCCCAATTACAAAACTAAGTAAATTATTTGAAGAACAATTATGTTCAGATTTACCAACTGCCTTCTGGAATAGAAAATAACACATTGTTGATCTACCCTATGAAGAATAATTGATGAAAGAAAAATTTCTGCAAAGACTCGACCAATTCAGATGAACTCTGATTTAGAGAGTCATTATAAGAAGTCATGGTCTTGTGCTGCTTTCTATGTGAATAAAATTCTGAAATAGAAAGAGGAACTCCAAGACTTGTAATAAATTACAAACTTTTAAATTTGGCATTAAAGTGGATTAGATATCTAATACCTAATAAAAAGACTTCCTTCAAAAACTTCATTTTGCACATATATTTTCAAAATTCGATTTAAAATCAGGGTTTTGGCAAATCCAAATATCTAATCGATATAAAACAGCATTTACTGTTTCTTTTGGGCAATACCAATGGAACGTGGTGCCCTTTGGTTTAAAAAATGCACCTTTGGAATTTGAAAGAATTATGAATGACATATTCTCAGAATAATCGAAATTTAGTATAATATATATTGATGACATACTAATCTTTTCAAACTCTATGGATGAACACTTTAAACAACTAAAACTTTTTACTATGTCGCACGAAAAAATGGATATGTTATTTCAAAAATAAAAATGTCTTTATTCCAAACAAAAATTAGATTTCTTGGTCATTATATATCGCAAGGAATGATAAAACCGATAGAATGATCATTAGAGTTTGCGAATAAATTTCTTGACAAACTCTTAAACAAAACTCAGTTACAAAGATTCCTAAGAAGTCTGAATTACGTCCTAGATTTTTTTCCAAATATTAATAGAATAGATAGACCACTACATGATCGTTTAAAGAAAAACCCAACCCTTGGACAGAAGAGCATACCACTCTAGTCCAACAAATTAAAAAACAAGTCTTAGAAATCTCGTGACTGCATATAGCAGACCCGAATCTAGCAAAAATTGTAGAAATAGACGCCTCTGATATAGGATACGGAGGTATTCTGAAACAAAATTAAACAACTGGTCGTGAAAATATAATACAATTTACTTCTGCTCATTGGAATGAAACCCAAAAAAATTACTCAACCATTAAAAAGAAATATTTAGTATAGTTTTATGTATACAAAACTTTTAAAGTGATATTTTAAATCAAAAGTTTTTACTACAAATTGATTGTAAAAGCGCCAAAGATGTTTTACAAAAAGATGTTAAAAACCTTGTTTCAAAACAAATTTTTGCCCGATGGCAAGCATTACTAAGTATTTTTTATTTTGATATAAAATATATTAAAGGAGAAACAAATTTTATTTCAGATTACTTGACTCGAGAATTTCTCCAAAACAGGTACGATGCCTCGAAAGATGATTGACAAAGGCAAAAACCTTTCCTTAGAACAAAACCAAGAAAAGCTACAAACTCCAAACACTTCCAAACCCAAAACAGAACCTTTTAAACAATTCACAAATTGTTTTAAAGGAATTTTCACAAAATCCTTCTTCAGAATATTTTGAGAAAACGATTTACCAAAATGTTATTACAGTTGAAAAAGACTTTTTTTTTGTGGAAAATGATCTGTTTTTATCCATTGTAAAGTTTTTTTAGGAAAAATCAGTTTTACAAACCATTCAATACAGATAAAACTGTATTATTTTATCAAACAATTCTGGCAATTACGAGATCTGTTACTCTCAAACACAATTTATTGGACGAAAGTCACACAGCTCATGCTTATTCTATTTCAAAATTCATGATATCATTTCACCAGGAGACTGAGATTATGATCTTAATGATAGTATAAGATTTCTAAAAAGCTCTTCAAATCTCCCTTGTTTCGAAGGCCCTTTCAATTATTGGGATTATTGCCAAGCTTGGTATAATTTCTTCTTGATTCAATCACCCAAACACAAACACACTTGGTTGATCTATTTTTATACCACTTGCTTCCTATCTAAAGTATCCTTTTGGTTCAAGAACAACTTCAGTTCTGTCATAAACATTTTCAAACCTTAGATAAGTATATCCTTCCAAATCTTCAAAACCACTTTTATACCGTCTGATGACGGAAAAAAAAATTCTGCTGTAACCCTTTTTCATTCCAAATTTCATTTACCTTTGGTTTTTTCCTGGACTTTTGAATATTCAAATGATGCAATACCAATCATCAGGCGAAAATTTAAAGTCAAATGGTGTGACAAATATAAAATCCCTTCAAATCTATATCCCTCCAATATTCCCGAATGGATTCGAACCCAAAATTTCAAATCTCTTACTCAACCACCTCCACAAACACTTATTCAATCACCGGAAACAACCCTCTTTTTAGCCTAAAAATCAAATATGTTGTCCAAGAGGAAATCAAGTCAATCTCGATGCGATTCCTACTAACAATATCGACTCAACACTTCTTCTATTTTAATTTATAAGTTTTAAATATTTTGTTTTGTATTTTGTGTTTTGAATTTCTTGAATAAATTTTAAAATTTTTATGTTTAAATTATTTGCTTAAGTGGCTGGTTCTACCACCCAAATCATTTTAAATTTTTTTAAATTAAACATGTATATAAAGACAACAAATTATCCAAATGATTGGTCGAATATGCCCTCTAGATTTTTTCTTTGAATTCGACGTTATAATTTAATTTTTTTTTGGTTCTCTCATATAACATATATTGGGATATTCTGATACCTAAAGGTAAAGCTGGCATAGGATTTTATTGTTCTAACATATAACTTTAGAGAAAACAAAGGATAGTGGTGGTGTCAGCTTGGCGAAGCATGCCTGACATGTGCATCTTATCAATTCTCCTTTATGTTTGTATCCGCACTTGGATCTATATTGTTTATCTTCACGCATGGTTTTAACTTTACTACAATAAAATAAAAAAATATGTATAAATAAATAAATAGACAAAAGTGAAAAAGAGATTTATGTGGAGAATATGGATAAATAGTGAAGACAAGACAGTTATTGTCTTGCCCATGAAACGTATCTAATGGCTAACTCCAGTATCTTTTACAAAGATAATGAGTCCGATTATGAGAGCTCCACCGCCGGACCAGACTCGAGCCGCCGCACGAGCTGGCTGAGTAGCTCTTTCACGGCCAGCCCTAGTTGTAGCTCCATATCTCATCTAAGTAACCATGGCTTCAACAGCTACAACCAATCAAAGCCTCACAAAGCCAACCAGGTCGCATGGGAAGCTATGGCCAGGCTACGTCGCTGCTGCGGCCGTGCAGTAGGGTTAGAACATTTCCGACTTTTAAAGAGGTTGGGAAGTGGTGACATCGGAAGTGTTTACCTTAGCCAAATACGTGGAAGTCCGGACACGGCGTTTTATGCGATGAAAGTTGTTGATAAAGAGGCTGTGGCGGTGAAGAAAAAGCTTGGAAGGGCAGAGATGGAGAAGAAGATTCTAGGGATGCTTGATCATCCATTTTGCCCTACTTTGTACGCAGCTTTTGAGGCTTCTCATTACTCTTTTCTCGTCATGGAGTATTGTCCTGGCGGTGATCTATACGCCGCCCGCCTCCGCCAACCATCTAAACGTTTCACTATCTCCTCCACGAGGTCACCTTTCCTACTACACTCTCTTCTCCTTCTTTAAACCACTCATGATTAATCGATCTCATTGTGATTAAAGATTTCAATTGTGTGTTTGCTTTTGTATATTGTGTGTTGTTTTGAATGTGAACCACAGCTTTTTATATAGTTATACTAAACTTTTAAATTTTATTTTTTGGTTTTAATTTAAATTAAGTAATACTTAACTTATTTACAAGTTGTATATGTTGTTTGTTAAAATATTTCATGAAAGAGAATGAAAAATATATTTTATTTTACAAGATGTGAATTTTTATCAGTTTTTTCCACGTTAGTTTTTGGTCGAACGATTTACATTTAATGTTTGTTTTCTTACTCACATCAATAATTAGACGTAGGTTCTGGATTGAAATCTTCAGATACAAAAATAAACCAATCTTTAATTCTACTAGTACAAAAACTGCTATGTATAAATATGTTTACATAGTTTAGCAAATCTTCTTCTTCTTTTTTTCTTTTTCTTTTTTTTTTTGGTTAAATAGCTTAGCATATCTAATAATTAACTAATTACCAAATGCTTAATAAATTAAGAAAATATGCAGGTTTTACGCAGCAGAAACTCTAGTGGCCTTAGAGTATCTCCACATGATGGGAATTGTGTATAGAGACCTCAAGCCAGAGAACGTGTTGATCAGAGAAGATGGTCATGTAATGCTCTCAGATTTCGATCTCTCCTTCAAATGCGACGTCGTTCCACAGCTCCTCAACGATAACGACCGTGACCGAGGCCATCAAGACGATGACGAAGACGTAAGCATCCGCCGTAAATGCTCCACACCTTCTTGCACCGCGACTCCTTTAAACCCGGTCATCTCCTGCTTCTCTCCTACTTCCAGCAGAAGAAGAAGAAAGAAGAATGTTATCACTACAACAATACATGAGAACGCAGCTGGTACTACCGACACTGTAAAAAGTAATGATGTTTCAAGAACGTTTTCTCGATCACCTTCTTCTTGTTCTCGTGTTTCAAATGGACTTCGAGACATCTCTGGTGGATGTCCGTCAATTTTCGCCGAACCAATCAATGCTCGCTCTAAGTCGTTCGTGGGAACACATGAGTACTTGGCACCCGAAGTAATCTCAGGTATTCTGCTGACTTAAAATTATTTAAGTGAATATCGTTGATTTATATAACTTTACAATCACTAAACCTATTATTAAAAACTAAAAAATACTAACCATTAACCAGAATTAGACACGGAGCCGATATCTTGGATAGAAAGATCAATAATAGTGGTATATCAAATTTTGTATTCTAGTTTGCTCTGAATTTTTTAGATAATTTAATTTTTTTAAGAATATCGGTGGATATTCTATCTCCTCCATTTTAAGTTATTGAAAACAATTAAAATCTAAGTTTCTAATCCAATATCTGAATTATTTAGTGAATAAAATATGTGAATTTGACTCGATTTATTCAAAAAGATTAGCAAAACCGATCTCTAATGGTGATGGCCTTGAGGGAATGAATAGCAACATATTTTTATCCATTTTTCTTGGAATGATTTCCGGTAGTGAAAATACAATGTACAACAACAATTGTTCTGAGTTCAGCCAAACACAAATTCCATTTTGCTAACTAGTTAGTTTTGTTGATTTGTCAGGGCAAGGACATGGGAGTGCAGTAGATTGGTGGACTTACGGGATATTTCTGTACGAGATGATATTTGGTACGACACCGTTTAAAGGCGAGAACAACGAGAGAACGTTAGTAAACATTCTGAAAACACCCTTGACATTCCCAAAGGTTTTAGTGAATAGCCCCAAAGAGTACGATGATATGGTGAGCGCTCAAGATCTTATTATAAAACTACTGGTGAAGAACCCTAAGAAGAGGTTAGGGAGCCTCAAAGGCTCTATTGAGATCAAAAGACATGAGTTCTTCGAAGGTGTAAATTGGGCACTAATCAGGTCAATAAAGCCACCTTGGGTCCCTAAAGAAGAGACTAGTCCCAAGACTAAAGGTGATAATCGCAGCGTTAATTATTATCTGCCACCGAGGTTTATGATGAGTAGGAAGGAAAGAGATGAGCCTTACCATATGTCTAATCATTTTGATTATTTCTAACCTTAGGATAAATATATCAAACGGAGAAAAAGTTCATTTCTTTTTCATTTTCAATGATATGGTTTTATTTACATGCATCCAAGCTGGGGACGTGTAGTTTCATATTACTTTGAGTTCCTTGCGATTATTGTGGGATTGAAAATGTAAATGATTAGGTGAAAAAATAGGTCATTTGTACTCTATCACTATCATGTGATTATTATTTGCTTATTCGTTTTAGTTTTTTAAAACATTTATATAGTTCAATACAGAAAAAGAGAAACTCATTTCTGCCAAAATATTCTGATACAACATTTGAATATATATATATATATATATATATTGACATTTTCCAAAAATACTCTGTATAATAATTGAGACGTAAAAATTGAATACAATATTAAGTTGACTACAATTACATCCGTCATTGACTATTATTGTTAAGTTTCAACAAATCTTCTATATATTATTTTATATCTGTTATTAAAAAAATCACGTGAACATTAATTTCATAAATAGAATATATGTGTAATATTTTCATTGATTTAAATATTTTTCTATATAAAAAATTATTATTATAATTTGACTAAATAGAATGTGGTTGAATTAACAACAATAACGTTTTAAACATTTTACCATAATCAAATTTGAATATAATTAAACATTTAAAATCAATTAAACGATTTAATTACTAAAATGTGTTTAACATCTATATTACATTCTTATTAATTATATACTAAATCCACAATTAACTTAACGGCCTAAACCGTTTCCTAAATAATATATGACAGAACTTTGTTAATCTTTACTTAATAATCAATATTATCTTATGTAATACTTAAATTAGCGCTACGATTTGTTGCGATCTAGCTTCTAAGATGGTTATAAAAATCCCACACAACGCTACTGTTTTATACTATACTGAAAGCGTCCACAATATATACAACGTATCTACGTTATACAAAATGTATTTTAAAATTACTGAATAACATAAAGTTATATATGCATTTTACATATCTGCAGATTTTGAAATGAATTAATGTGATGCGCACTGTTGTTCATAATGTAATTATGGATACAATAATGATTTCACTCACTAGAATCACGACCGGAGATTTTGTATGTGGAGACAATTATGATTCTTCCTGATAACTAATGATGGGAACCTTATTAAATTATATATTTCCCACTCCTTTTCGGGAAGAAAAGCTAAAGTGTATATTCAAAAAGAAAGACTTGTAATGATACATCTGAATTTGATGACTTAAATCAATTTGCCTACGGCCGGAAAAAAAAAAGAAACAAAAAAAAAATCGAAGACACAAATATATATACTTTATTTGTGAGAGTAGGAAAAAAAAAAAAAAGTAAAGTTGTTCTTCTGTATATGCATGCGTAGCTAAGCTTCCTCCGCTATACATTTAGGCATTTAGAAACTATCAAAGTCAAAAGGCTTGCCATGGTTTTTCCTTCCCAAAACCAAAATTGTTTGTATTATGGATTACGAATCTATGATGGCATGCTGTGATAAGGTAGATACAAATGATAATTCAACAACTGTGAAAAAATAAAATTGAATGAGTGTTATAAACGTGGGCTGCGCGAACATTAAATATAGGTGGAACCCACTGTCACTATGCATGCATAGTAATTCATTTTGTTTTCCTATAAAAAGAGGCTTCCGCTTAATGTAAAAATCATTCCAATACAATTCAATACATTACAATCTCTCTGATAAAATCTTTTTCTCTTTTATATTTCGGTAATATAACTATATATAAATACCGTTTTTATAACAATGAGAATATTTTGATAAACTTGAGTTAAATTTTTTTTTTACTAAATGCAAACAAATTGGATACAAAAAAAAATGAATACAAAACGAAGTTAATGCAAGTGTGACACACTTTTATTTTAACAAAATTTAGTGTCCTACAGTAAAATATAAAGGGATAACGATAAATTTCCTCACGAGAACTATGATATATTTAAACTAACGCCTAGGGGTGGATATCTTCGAAAAAATACTTATAATCCTATATTTTCCTGAATATAAAGTTCGAAACATGTTCTCCATAGAAGTTGGTTTAATTTACAAACTAAAATCGATAGAAAATCACATAAATCTGATACAAAACCCAATTAAAACTCCAACCGGCTTAAAACCCGACTCGACCTAAAAATCCTCAAATTATCAAATCAAAAAACCCCAAAATATCAATATTCTGACATCGATTCTCCGAAATCATGAGCAATAACTCTGAAATCGATTCTGAAGAGTTATTGGAGCTTCAAAAAGATGCAAATGAAGCTAGAGAAAGAGATATTTCAGAGGGTGGAAGATGTTTTGTTGGAAGCCAAATCTGAATTCAAATGCAGTATGAAAAAAAAATGATGATTGTTGTAGTTTTTGGTTGTATGAGCATGTTTGGTTTTATTCTTAGTAGCTTGACATTGAAGTCTAGAAAATGTGATCTTCTATCTTTCCTTAACAATTTCTTCATGTTTCAAAGACATGTAATACTTCGGTTCATCTCTAATCTTATCAACAAACAACCTAGCTATCGAAGGACCTTAAACATCTCATACTCTCTATTAGGAGCACAACTGTGCTTATCTACGAAAACCCTAACCCTCCACATCGCATCATTTAGAAGAGTTGAAACATATATTTTCCATTCAGAACTCTCACCACCACAACATTTACACCCAATCTTATCATACGAATATTACTTTAGATTTCGACTGGTTTTAGGCCATAGTCGGTGACACACTCCTTGAGTGCTATTCCATTGTAGATGTCTAGTTTCGATACAATATCCCATCACCACGTCTGATGTGTGGATGCACTCTCTATACAATATCTTCCTCTTCATCGCTCTCACTCTCTGGATACACATCATGATGAATAGATACTTCAATTGTAAACTCTTGTCCTCTTCTTCTACATCAAAATCATGTTGTCATTTCCCATCTCAAAGGACTAAAGAAATTGCCTTCGAATTAAGAACTTAGATTTTGAATTATTAATTGGGGATTTCAGATTTAACTTTAATTTTTAGATTGAAAAACGATATATTTTCCCACGAACAGTAACGAAATCACGACAGATCCCCACAAAAACTCCATTTTTGATCTAATTCCCCATATTTTTGGGTTTAGTCGGTTGAACCGATCCAATTGATTATTGATATGTTAGGATTTCAGCTTATATTAACTAGTCATTTTCATTAGTCTTTTTGTATCTTTCGAGTCGTTTTTGAGTCTTATCAGGTTAAAATGAAGTCTTGGAGCATGGATTTGATGGACTGGAGCTAATTGAGTTTCTGGAGCAAAAAGGGACGAAATCGCAGCTATAGAGCACAATCCAGACGCGGAGCACCCAGTCCGGTTTCGGGAGCACATGCTCGCCAGGGTGCTCCGAAGAATTAATAAGGGTTTCGACTTTTTACCTAATTTTTGGCGTGCTGACGAGGAAAAATAAATAGAGGAGGCCGCCAGTTAAAAGGAGGACGTTCTTAGACCAAGATTTTATTTCTCTCGCTAGTTATTCTCTTATTCTTTTTGCTTTTGGATTGTTTTGAGGGGATTCTTCCTCTTGTTTCTTTTTCTCCAGACTTTGGATTTTTGGTTCATGCTTGTAAGATCCAGAGGATCAACCACTACCTTGTTTGAGAAGAATTCTGAACCTTATTCTATTTCAGTATTATTCATGAATTCCTTTTTATCCATTGTTGTGATTTGTTCTTCCATGGCTGAGTAGTTCCATTAGCTAGATTAGGGTTTTCAATGGTATTTATGAGTTGATAAGTTGAGCACAGATAGGATCCATGTATATGTTGTCTTCGCCAATAGTTAGACTTAATGCTTAGATTAAACTGATCACTTAGTCTATGATCTTAGGTTAAACCTATTCACGAGAGTGTTTTAGGTTGCTAGAAAAGACATTGGTGAGCATTTATTCGTAGGCGACGAGAGTCGGTGCGGTTGCTTGTGAACATATCGAATCAATACATTAATGCTTATCTTCATCCCTAGGTCCAAGCGAGAGTTTAGGTATTTAGGCTGTTAGATAAAGAGTTCGGCGCCACGATAGTGGGTCGTTCTTACTTTTATATTTGAGTTCTAGACTTGTGCTGAATTTAATCCTGAATAGTTGCTCAAGTTTCATCTCTGAATACCGGAGAAATACCCTAGTCTAGTGCCTTTTAATTATTGAATTTACATCGTTTTACTTACTTGCAACTCTGTCACTAAAAYAACCTCATATTTTGTCTTAGCTTTATTTGAAAATCTCACAAAATCATAGTGTAACCTTGGTCTCTGTGGATTCGATTCCTCTTATACTACTGCGATTGTCTGTGCATCAGTAATTTAGTTGGTTAAAACTCCGTATCAAGTTTTTGCTGCCGACCAATGTTACCTTTTGATTTTTGATTTTAGATATATTCTAAGAAACTACTAATTTTCTTTTCTATTTTCTTTTTCCTTATGTTTCAGGTGCATGACCAGTAGAAGAACAAGAAGAAATCGCACCGAGACCTTAGTTAATATCTCGAACGCCGATCTAGCTAGACTAAAATGAGAGAACCGACAGCGAAGACTCACAGCTGACATGGCCGAGCATGAAAACGGAATGGCTGCTGTACATGCTGCTGATGAGATAGAAGATACGGAGAGAAAGACAAGAAGCTCAACCACAGCCCTATCGAGATGGACAATGCATGCATACTACCGGAATCGAGCGCCATCGCTCCTACCATTCAGAGGCAAGACTTTGAAATCAAGCCTCAGTTGATTTCATTAGTGAAGCAACACCTTTTCCACGGGCTTCCAGCTGAGATTCCGATGGACCATATTGAGAACTTTGAAGAAATCTGCAGCACCACGGGCTCTAAAGGAGTGCCTAGCGAGTTTCTCAAGTGCAAGTTGTTTCCTTTTTCACTTGCGGACAAGGATTCACGTTGGTTGAAGTCACTGACATCAGCTTCATTGACAACATGGGCTGAGGTTAGAGCAGCATTTTTGGATCACTTTTACACCAAATCAAAAACTGCCGCTTTAAAGAAATTGAGGCTTTTCTTTATGGTTCCGATGCGAACACCACTACAATCGCTTTGAGGAGTGGAAGAAAGTTACCTGCACGGGAAGGATCAGTTCCAGTCACTGCGGACAGTGAGGATCAAGATGGGGAGGATTTGTTTCCAAAACGACCAAGACAAGAGTTTTACGCCTGCTGGAGACCCAACTCGACTCCACCTACTCGAGCTGAGACCCCAAGACGCCCAACTGGACCTCGTAGGGTCAAGACAGCCTCCACCTACCAAAACCAGCAGTTTCGAGAGAAAAGAAACAACCCTCTTGCTCCTCCTTACAAACCTAAACTTCCATTCCCAGGAAGATTCAAGAAGGACGCAACATGGTTGAAAACAAGGGTAGTGTCGATTGCTGATTCACCAAGACGACAAAGATTGAGCCTAAGTCTCCCCAAGCTTGGCAATCCTGGTATGTTCTCCATAACCTGCCTTGGTGATTTGGCAATTGAGGATGCTCTATGCGACTCAAGTGTGAACGCCATGTCCCGTGAGATGCTAGAAAATCTAGGATAAGACACCTCACTTATCACCCATCGCCCATCACTTTGGAGACATTCAAAAGCCACTTGGTCTTCTGGAAGATTACCCACTTAAAGTTGGGGATTGTCTAGTCCCAACGGACTTCTATATATGGAAATGAAGAAGGCCAACAAGCCCCGCTCCTCCTGGAACTCCCTTCCTCAACACTACGTGCACACATGTACTCTCAAGAACCAAAGGGTAGTTCTTATGAATGTGGACGACAAGGCCTATTACCCACTAAAAGCTTCTCCTAATGAGCTATGTGGCAATGATACTCAAAGATGATGGCTACTATGACAAGAAAGAGAAATCTCTGGAAAAGGATAGATGAGAGTACAATGAACGAGAAGGGGTCAAGCACCCATACATGGTCAGATCATTGCAGAGGAGACCTCAGTTCCTCTCCGTGAACCACCCTAGACCTCATAAGGTGAAGTCTTAGAGACTTTAAACAAGCTCACTTGGGAGGAAGTCCCATGTCTATCTCTGTACATATTTTTGTTTTAGTTTTTAAACGTCAAATAAGTGCTAAGCTGTTTGATTTTGTTCGAGGGTGTGATTTAAAAGTATGAGAAGTGAATCATGAAAGGAGGCAAAACGCATAGGAATGGGCTGACTCGAGCCTCAAACTCGAGCCCTAGGGAGCCAGACACCGCACACGCCCGACTGAGCCACCAGCCAGCACCTATGCTCAAGCACGAGGACCGATCTCCTCCTCCTTCTCTCCAAGTCTTGAGGTACTGTTCCATCCTTTCTTGTATATATTAGCTGCATTTGTTTTCTTGTTTTCTGTTGTTTTACTTTCTTTTCATTAAATTTTTATCACACAAGGGACCGTGTGATTTAAGTTTGGGGGAGAAGTTAAGATATTTGATGTGTTTTTCTTTCTTATTTTGATTTTGTGCATCCTCGAGTCTTCATCTATGGCATAGATTTGAACCTGAATTTGTTTTTCTTTGTCATTCCCCATCTATTTGAACCTGAATTTGACTTATAAATACCTTGTCTATGCATTGAATTTGAACTCATGGATATCATATACATATATCTTTCTTTTCACCTGTTTACACTTCAAGCAAGTAGTGTTCTCATCATTAGTAGCAGTTTTACTCTCCTTCCTTAGCTTAGCCTTCTTCAGACTATGATTACTCTGTTGTGTGTGAGACCTATTTTGAATGAGCTTGGTAGAAAGGTTTGAGCCGACAATAGAATCTCTCTGTAGTTCTGGTTCGCAATTTTCGATCGATAGGATTAGATGGGATCTTGATCAGCATTGGTTTGGTTCTGTGAAAAGAAAAGAATGAAAAAAACTTGGAGAAAGATGAAAGAAAAAAGGATAAGAGTTTTTAGGAGGAGAATGATCTGAATTGTTTAAGTGTCTAGTAAAGGATCAGGGGGTGTGTATGAGAAAGAAAAAAAAAGAAAGGCAAGAGCTGAAAGTAAAAAAAATGCCTAAGCTAGTTAAGAAAAAACCCCAAWCCGCTAGATGTGTATGTGTATAACCCTTCCTAAAACCAAAAAAAAAAAAAAAAAAAAGAAGATGAAACTGATCCAAGAAATGTAAAGGGTAGAGTTAGGGATGACTTCGGCTTGACTTCAAGGTTGAACACTAGTGTAGATCAGTATGGGAGTCTATTCTGTATGCATAGGTTGGTTTCTTACCTTTAGCATTCTACTAAAGCTCATTCCTTCATTGAGATCCTTGTTCTGAAATGATAAACCATACCTGAAGGGACCATCTTCTCTGCCCTCACCCTTAGCCAAATGAGTTCATTGAATGCATTTGATTCATGGTTTCTGCTTAAATGAATGTTAAGGGAATGATAGATTTGAATGCATGTCTAGGTTGAGATTTGATGAACTTGCTGTGAAGAGCATGGCTAATGTTTTGTAGAGTTCATAAACTTTCATTCTAGAATTGGTAACTTAGACATTGAGATCATCTGTTACAATCTGCAAGTTTTGGTTCTGAATCCCCACTCTCAAACCTCTTCTCCATCTTGTTCTTTTGTTTGCTTGAGGGCAAGCAAAGACTAAGTTTGGGGGAGTTGATATGTTTGCATTTTGCATCGTTTTATCTTGCATAATTCATACCTTTAGACATGTTATTTAACCTGTTCTTGTCATTTATTCCTAGTTTTGTATACTTAGGGTGTTTTGCATTAGGTTTGCATACATCTTGCATATTTGGCTTGTTACAGGTACTTTCAGGAGATTTTGGAGAAGTTAGGCATTATGCAGGACACAGGACTCGGTAACATGCTCAAGACAAAGAGCACTTGACTCGGCGGCATGCTCAAGCAAGCTGTCTAGGACACGCTCGAGCTGACATGCTCAAGACGAAGGATCGAGCTAAGGCAAAGATGATGCAGAAGCAGCTCGAGCCCCTACGGTCGAGTGGGATCGAGTCGTATGAGGTGGCGTCTTGGAGATTTTTGGCCAAGCTCGAGCCCCATGCTCGAGCTCCATGATCGAGCTCAACATAAAAGAGGAGTCTTGGAATTTCTGAATCCAGCTCGAGCCCATAGGGTCGAGTAGGAGGGTCGAGCTCAACACATAAAAATGCAATCTTGATTTTATCAACTCGAGCACATCACTCGACAGACAGTCAGTCGGACCCTCTGCGTTTCTATTTTACCCATGACGTTTTAGGGGTTTTAGGACTTAGTATAAATACCTAATGTTGGATTAAGTTTTTTTATGCCTAATTTTTGAGTTTTCCCTTTGTTCTTCATTGTTCTTGATTTCCAGACTTTGTAATCTGATTTCTACTTGTTATTTTCAGTGGATTTCTTCTGTTCTTTCATCTCTCCATCTGTTTCTATCATCTATGCAAGTTTTAATGATTTCTGGGTTTGTGTTCTTCATGAGTTTTGAGTAGTCATTAGGGTTTCTGAGGATGGGTTAGATTAGTGTGGAATCTTAGTCTCCTAGGTGGTTTAAGAGTTGATTGTTTTAATTCCCTTCTAAATCAGTGTTCTTAATGCTAATTTCTCTCTAATCAATTGAGATTAGATCTTAGGTGTTTTTCCTCCCAGAAGGTGTTTGATAAAATGCTTGAATGAATTGATGTTAGAGATTTGCATTCCTATGAGATTAGTCTAGGGTGTTTATTGGCGATATTGAACTGGGTCTTATTGCACTAGGGTAGATTTCAAGATTGGGTGCTGGTCTGGTCTAGCAGGTTGCTTATCACGGGAGTGGACTTAGCTTGTGATGTTTGATGTCTAGGGAATAGCTTGATTGAGTTTTTTGTTAGACCACTGGGTAAGCTAAGAGGAGGCAGAATCGATTACCCCATCCTTAGAACTTCTCTTATTGATTGATTTCTCGTCTGGCCTATCTGTTACGTATTGCCTTGCTTACATTGATCTTGAATTGAGTCGCGGCTTTTTCTATTTATTTTCAGGTCGTTAGACCCCCATACGCTCTTGTTTGGCTTGACTTGAATGGTTTTGATCTCATCCTTTTTGGTTAATATCTTCACCCTTACTGATTGACACCTTACTATACTGCAACGAAATCTTGGTCTAGTAAGAAATTGACTTATATCAGTATGTTCGAATAGGAGACACACTCATCCCAGCAGATTTCGTGGTTCTGGAGTTAGATGAGGAACCAAAAGACCCTCTGATCTTAGGGCGTGCATTTTTATGCACAGCACGCGCAATTATAGATGTCGAAGAAGGGATTGTCGATCTCTGGTTGGGAGACATGCTAGTAAGGTTCGAAATGAACAAGCTTCTCAAGAAGCCAATGATGGATGGACAGACATTCGTTGTTCACGATGGTTCAGAGATAGCTGGGGAAGTAGCTGAAGAATTATTGGCGGATGACCCATTGGAAGTAGCCTTAACTAAGGTTAAAGGTGAGCACGGTTTTCTGAGTGCAGATTCCGAGGGTTTTGCAAAAATGCTAGATTCAAACCACAGGATAGAGAAGATGGTTGCATATATGAGCCTGGAAGAGGATGAAAAGGCGATAGAAAAAAATTTGACGGGAGCACATGCTCCAACATCGGGAGCACATGCTCCGGCYGATTCGATTAGATGTGCTTGGAGCGAGCTGAAAGCTCCAAAACTCGAGCTAAAGACCCTCCCAGCTGGGCTCAGATACGCATTTCTTGGTCCTAACTCTACAAACCCTGTGATAGTGAATGCGGATTTGAATAATGTTGAGGTTACCTTGCTTTTGTGTGAATTGAGAAAGTATAGGAAAGCTTTAGGGTACTCA
The DNA here is from genome assembly GCA_018361395.1 of Boechera stricta. Classification (NCBI taxonomy): domain Eukaryota; kingdom Viridiplantae; phylum Streptophyta; class Magnoliopsida; order Brassicales; family Brassicaceae; genus Boechera; species Boechera stricta. Next base: position 8,577,579 of record CM031541.1, read on the forward strand.
CTTGATGATATCACTGGGATTTCTCCAGACTTATGTATGCATAGGATACATCTAGAAGATGAATCAATGACTTCTGTCGAGCATCAGAGACGGTTAAACCCGAAGATGTCGTCAAGAAAGAGATAATAAAACTTCTAGAGGCTGGTGTGATCTATGCTATTTCTAACAGCAAATGGGTCAACCCTATGCATGTAGTACCTAAGAAAGGAGGGATCACTGTAATAAGGAATGATAGGAATAAATTGATACCAACTAGGACAGTAACCGGACATAGGATGTGCATAGATTATCGGAAATTGAATGCTGCTACTCGTAAGGATCATTTTCCGCTGCCCTTTATTGATCAAATGCTTGAACGCTTGGCTAATCATCCTTACTACTGTTTCTTAGATGGTTATTCAGATTTTTTTCAGATCCCCATCCATCCTGACGACCAAGAAAAGACGACGTTCACATGTCCATACGGCACTTTCGCGTACCGCCATATGCCGTTCGGTTTGTGTAACGCCCCAGCAACTTTCCAACGTTGCATGATGTCCATTTTTACTGATCTTATTGAGGATATTATGGAAGTTTTCATGGACGATTTTTCTGTGTATGGGAGTTCTTTTTCTGTTTGTTTGTCGAATTTGTGCAAGGTTTTGCAAAGGTGTGAGGAGAAGCACCTTGTTCTCAATTGGGAGAAGTGCCACTTCATGGTGCGAGATGGGATAGTGCTGGGACACAAGATATCTGAAAAGGGCATTGAAGTGGACAAGGCAAAGATCGAGGTGATGATGAGCTTGCAACCGCCGAATTCGGTAAAAGGGATCCGCAGTTTTCTGGGACATGCTGGCTTCTACCGCCGTTTCATCAAGGATTTTTCTAGGATTGCTAGGCCTCTCACGAGATTGCTGTGTAAGGAGGTGAAGTTTGAGTTCGATGATGCATGCTTAGAGGCCTTTCACACTATTAAGGGGGCTTTGGTTAGCGCTCCGATTRTTCAGCCACCCAATTGGGACTTGCCTTTTGAAGTCATGACAGATGCGAGTGACTTTGCTGTAGGGGCCGTGTTAGGCCGAGGATGATGAAGAAGCTACATGTTGCTCTATGCTATCGGACTATGGATGAGGCGCAGAAGACTGCACAACCAGAAGGAGCTTTAGCCATTCGCCTTTGAGAAGTTTCGATCATATCTTGTGGGTTCGAAAGTGATTGTCCATACAGACCATGCTGCCTTGAAGTACTTGCTGACAAAGAAGGATGCCAAGCCTAGACTTTTGAGGTGGATCCTATTGTTGCAAGAGTTCGATTTGGAGATTAAGGACAAAAAAGGGGCTGAAAATGGCGTGGCAGATCATTTGTCTAGGATGAATATTGAAGAAGAAACACCTATGGACGATAGTCTGCCCGGTGAAGAAGTTTATGCAATCAGTATGGTAGCAAGCACCGGACGAGCACCACCGAGCACGTGTTCTGAATGTCTTCGCCTGAGGGGACACCAACCCAGTTTTCCCTGGTTTGGAGAGATAGCCAACTTCTTAGCTGCTGAGAAGGAGCCTGAAGACTTCGTGGGAAACAAAAGAAGGAAATTCCTTAGAGACATCAAGAGGTACTTTTGGGATGAACCTTTTTTGTATAAGCATTGCTTAGATGGGATATTCAGGAGATGTGTGGCCGAAGAGGAGATACCAGGGATCCTTCATCATTGCTATAGTTCACCATATGCTGGCCACTTTGCCACTTTCAAGACGGTTTCAAAGGTCCTACAATCGGGTTTTTAGTGGCCTACGATGTTCCGAGATGCTCAGCGATTTATATCTAGATGCGATGCCTGTCAAAGGCAAGGGAACATAAGCAAGCGAAGTGAAATACCTCAGAACTTCATTCTGGAAGTTGAAGTTTTTGATGTGTGGGGTATTGATTTCATGGGACCATTCCCATCCTCTTATGGGAATGAATTCATTTTGGTTGTAGTGGATTACATGTCCAAATGGGTAGAGGCTTTGGCAAGCCCTACGAATGATGCTCGAGTGGTGGTTAAGATGTTTAAATCAGTCATTTTTCCAAGGTTTGGCGTGCCAAGAGTAGTGATTAGCGATGGAGGTTCCCACTTTATCAACAAGATTTTTGAAAACCTCCTAAGGAAGAATGGCGTGAAACACAAGGTATCCACTCCCTACCACCCTCGAACAAACGGTTAGGTTGAAATCTCCAACAGGGAAATCAAGAACATATTGCAGAAGACCGTGAGCATAATGAGGAAGGACTGGTCCAAGAAGCTAGACGACGCGCTTTGGGCATATAGAACCGCATACAAGACTCCTTTGGGAACTACACCGTTTCACTTGGTGTATGGTAAGGCGTGTCACCTCCCAGTCGAGTTAGAGTACAAGGCTGCCTGGGCAGTGAAGATGCTCAACTTCAACCAACACTGAAAGGTGGACCATGTAGCTACACGAGTTAGAGGAAATTAGGCACATGGCCTATGATAACTCGCGGATTTACAAGGAGAGGACCAAGGCATATCATGACAAACGGATCATCCCTAGGAGTTTCTCCCCTAATGATCAAGTATTATTGTTTAACTCTCGCCTTAAGTTGTTTCCAGGAAAACTGAAGTCGAGGTGGTCCGGTCCTTTCACAATCAAGGGGGTTAGGCCGCATGGAGCCGTAGTGTTGCTAAACTCTAGAGGAGAAGAATTTGTGGTGAATGGTCAGAGACTCAAGCCCTACTTAGCTGAGCCATGTATTGGAGAAGGTGGATCTGCCACCTTGAGCGACCCCCCTCAAGCCTAGTGGCTAACCAAGTCAAGCTAAAGACTTAAACCAAGCGCTTGGTGGGAGGCAACGCACCGATATGATTTTGTACATATCTTAGTATTTCTTTTCTTTTATTCTTCTTTCAGGAGTATCAAAAAAAAAAAAAAGTGGGCCCGATCAGATGTCGCGAGCACATGCTTGCCAGGGTGCTCCACACGCGCCAAAGGAGGTCCAACTCACGCGAGCAAAACTGGGCCCACAAGACCACCAAAAGAGTCAACCCTAATTTGATTTCTTTCTCTTTCTCAGCCTCCGCCGCTCATGCTCGCCTCACATACTCTGACCAGAGCCCGCCGTTCCGACAAATCCGCCACTCCGTCACTCAACAATTCCGGCACTCCGTTACTCTATCACCCCGTCGCTCACCACTGACCCTCGATCTCTCTGCCGTTCCGCTGATACCATGCCTCCGAAGCAACAATTCTCCGGTCCCAAGGGGAAGGCGCACGCCTCCTCCTCCGCTAATCGCCTACCCACTTACCCGTGGTCGCGCAAGGAAACGAAGCCTTCTCCCTACCTGACGACAACTTGTCAGCACAATCCTCCACTCAATGGGATCAAAAGGCTTCATTCTACTACAACCAACTGCTCCGGGTGAGGATAGAACCTACACGCCTCATGTGTAGTGAAACACTCAAGGAATTGGGCATCTATGAAGAAGTACAACAAATCCTCTATCACGCCCAATGTTTGAGTTTTGCTTTTGAGGAGGACTATCTCTTTCCGGACATCACACGCCAATGCTTGGCTACAGCCCGCCTCACTTACGCGGATCCGGAGTGTAACATCCGTGTTCCTAAGTCGTCCTCTCGAGTTGTATTTATTTATGTTGTTGTTGTGATGAACCCTCGGGATATTGTATTTTTGACGTTGATTAATAATATGATGGATTAATTGTGAGTTATAATACATGATGTGGTATTTCATGTGTCGATACATGATGTGGTATTTCATGTATCGACGCATATAATGTAGTATTTCATGTGTTGCGGGATTGAGCGCAGTATTCGTTCCGTCTTGGTTCGGGGATTTTTGGGTTTACGTCAATAGATCCTGCTATGGTGGGCGGTAGAATTATGTGATATTTAATTCTATCGACGGAGTCATTAGGATTATGTGGTATTTAATCCTAATGACGGGTCATTAGAGTTATGTGATATTAACTCTAATGATGTGGGTTAGGATTATGGGCGATTTAATCCTAACCGGGTGGTTTACCGATAAGGATTATGGGTGATTTAATCCTAATAGACGGTAAACCAGGGGTGAGATACCGGTGATATTGGTTCTCACGGGGACTTAGCATATTAGATTGATGTGATATTGGATCTAATATGCAGGTCGTTGACACTTTAACTCAATCGAATCCGGGGATAATTGGATTTCGAAGGGTTAGCCGTTGGGTGACCACATAGGATCTTGCGATGTTAGACCCAGGGTGTTATTGAACCAAGTATGGAACGGTACCAAGCTTGATTGGTGGTCCTAGGGGCGGGAAACGAGGTGAAACGATCAAATGAGTGATCGGGGAAATTGTTCATTTAAGGAATTACGTGGTAATTCCGGGGTTTTCAGAGAATGGAAGAAATATTGTCGGACGGAGTGATGTCTCGAATAATTCAGAAGTAATGGATTGATGAAACAAGAGGAGAGATTAATGGATTGTTGAGGATGGCTTGATTAAGAAAAAGAGGTTAGTGGGCTAATTACCACTTAAGGCCCATTATCTTCTCTCTCCATAAACCTTCTATAATCTTCTCCATCTTCATCCTTATCATTTTCTGAGGAAGATATTTTGGAGAAAGAGAGAGAGAGAGAGAGAGAGAGAGAGAGAGAGGGAGAGAGCTAGAGAAGAAGGGAAGAAGGGGAAGAAGAGGAGAGAGAAAAGCTTGAGAAAACAGAGTTTTTGGGTGAACTTGTGAGGCTCGATCGGGGTATCATCCGAGTGCGGATTGAGCTATATTTTGGAGGGTAAGTTCTTCAATCTCTTGCCTAGTTTTCTACCAAATTTCGTGAGATTATGATGAGTGGTTTGGGAGATATGATGTTTCTCCCTAGACTACTCTGTTTTCGGGCTGTAGCGACGGGGTGAGTTTGAGTGAGTGTTTGGACACTCAAATCTTGTTAGTTTTGGATGAAATTTGGTAGATGAGTTCTTGACGGTGTTGTCTTAATGATCACCGAAGGGTTTTGTCAAATGCGACCTATAGTAAGAGTTATTAGCAATCGAAGTTGCCCCTGTTTTTGAGCAAAGGGAATCCGATTTGGGGTATGGGTAATCCGAGTTTAAGGGGTTGTCATGGGGTTTTTGAGCTTATGTTCATTCAATTAAAGTGTTTGTTGGTCTCTTGCTAGGCAAGAGTAAGATTTTGGCAAGTGGGAGCCAAGAGATTCAAGGGAAGCAAGCTTAAAGCTTGGAATCGTCAAAGACGAATCGTCAACCGAGGTGAGTGCGTAACCGTCGGCTTAGCTGTGTGATCTTTGAGTTTTTGTGATTGATATGTGTTTAGGGACTAGTCCATATGGGTGTGACTTATGGCTTAGCCATAATGTGTGATGATTGTGTGTGATTGAGCTCTTTCATTGCATATATATTGACTGTCTCTAAGCATGCTGACGTTAAATTCATGATCATGTGCGTGTGTATACCCGTGGGGACGGGATGACCGCCTCACTAAGCATTATCAATGCTTACGCACCTCTTTTGGTGCAGGTAAGGACAAAAGACTTAGGCGTGGGCGCGTGGAACAGGCCGAGAGAAGGGATGATCTCGGGGTTGAAGGTTTTGGTTTGATTCTTGTGTTCATGTGTTTTGGATGCCTTAATTGTGATGTCTGGCTCAAGCTTGTAGGGATGTTAATACGAAGTTATGCATGAGTTAAGGTTACTTATGATCGTTATGCACTTGACTTTGTTGTGGGATTGTTATGTAGTACTTGAATGAGGTTGTTTTGGGCGCAGGGCAAGGGGATCGATCGATCGAGGGCCGATCGATCGATCCAGTAAGTTGACTAAAGCGTCTAGAGTTTTTAAGGTCCGATCGATCGATCGAGAAGAGCGTCGATCGATCATTAACTGCCGTAAGTTGTTATCGACGGATACTTGAGTTCGATCGGTCAGAGTTCCGATTGATCGATCATACGGGTGGATCGATCGATCGAGTTCAACGTATGGTTGTTTGATCGATTGGGGACCGTAGGATCGACCGATCCAATGGTCGATCGATCGATCTCTGTTTTGGGTTCGCAAAAAAAAAAAAAGTCTTGTAGATTTCGTTGTTTGTTTTGGGGCGGGTCTTTTCACAGAGAAGCCATCGTTCAACGGAGCAACATTTTCTTTCTTTGCTGGAGGAAAGAAGTATAGCATCGGTATGGAGGATTTTTGCATCCTCTATGGATTTCACCACGAGGTGAAGGAGCTCGCATTCCCGAAGAAGTTTGCATAGTCCGGAAGCTTTTGGGAGACCATCGCCTCAATACAGCTGACTCGGCAAGCACTTTCAGTCACCCCGCAGTTCGCGTTTGTGCTCGGATTTTTAGCAACATGTTGTTCAACCGGGACGCCGGGAATAAGGTACACATCGACGAGCTTTTAATGTTGTACTTGGGTTGCAGTTCTTTGTTAGGTAACGGTGAGGAGATGGTGAATGCATACCAAGCCAATCTTGGCATCCGGTTCGCGGAGATCATATGCGCCATCAAGGACAGCTCCACCGGTGGTACCCAGCCTCGGATTGAGCGTATCGGCAGCCTCCTTACCACACTGTTCCGTCAACTCGGCGTCGATCTCTCCTCCGCCACATGTGTCACCAAGCTGGAGAAGATGGATATAAGCCACTTGGTATCCTCCAAGATATTGCGTGACCCGACCAAATACCGGTTTCTCAATGCTAGAGGTGAGGCCCGATACTGTGTACTTCCCAACAAGGCGCTCACCCAGCTTGTCACGGCCGAAGATCTCGCGTTCGAGCCTCCTCTGCAACCCCTCACCGGCACACCAACACACGGGGCACCCGGTTCATCATCGGGAGCACATGCTCGCCAAAATGCTCCACAGCACCACACCGACGATGAGGAGGAGACTGTCCCACGCCTTGCTCTGCCATACCACGATACAGCCACGCAAAGCGAGTTTGATCTTCCGCCTATATCTGATGACCCTAGTCCTGGCGAGTATAGGCGATGGATGATAGCTTCTCAGCGGAAGAACAACAGCCTCATGCAGAGGATCATGCAGACATTGGCCCGAGGATGCTGTCACCGCACCACAGATGCAGCTACTCCACAGCCACACGCGTCCTCCAGCAGTTCGGAAGAGAGCCAACGCCTACAAAGGAAGAAGCGCAGAGCCGGCCAAGACGATCCGGACACCGCTACCTCGCGGTGAATTCTACCCACTATTTATTTTCACCATTGTATTATCCATTGCTATTTTTTTTTTTTATTCGACTAATCCCTTTGATCTTTTTCACACCGCGACGGTGTGATTTAAGTCCGGGGGAGCGGTCTGCTACTAATTTATTTTCTTTGTCTTTGAGTCTTTGTTTAGGTCCGAATCAGGTCTAGTTTTTCATTTTCATTATTTCTTTTATTTTCCTTTGATTGAGTCAGTTTGTTCGAGTCTAGTTGCTGTGTTTTCACTGAGTCAAAACTGTTAGGGAATTATGACCTTGATCTATTGGATTATTTGGACTTGAGATTACTTGTTATGACTCAAAGATTGGTGGAGGTTCTGTTCCGGAAGATCATGGATGGATTAAACACTCCCCAAAGCTCCTTCCCATTGGGAAATAGGTTGAACCAAAGTTATCTCTAAGCTTTATTGAACTTTAATCGGATACTCAATTTCTTTCTCAGGGGTTTGACGTTCATTGGGGAAGACCTATTCGAGCTAAAACAGACCATGCAACTCTCCACAAAGTATGCTATTCTTCTCTCACTCCCTTCCATTGGACCTTAAAAAAAAAAAAAGGGGGAGAATTTCAAAGAAACAAGCCGAAGTGAACCAAGGGATTATGCGTAGACCCGTGTATCTTTTGTGATCCAATGGAAAGCTTATTGTAAGGGAAACAAAAAAGTCGAAGTGAACCAAGGGACGATGCGTAGACCCGTGTGTCCTTTGCGATCTCATGGAGATTTGTCCCACCAAATAAAGAAGAGCATCAGAAAAGTGATGGCTGTAGAAAGGGTGAAGCATCGGCAAATGAAAACCGATGGCTGTAGAAAAATAAGCAAAAAGATGGTGGTTTTGGAAGAGGAAAAGAGGGGAGAGGAAAGTTATATGGGAGAGGGTCTTTGGTTAGAAGAAGTTGGCACCCTTTGGATTTATTCCCCCTGTTAAGACCACTGCACTTTCTATTTCATTAATCTATGTAAAGAGATAGCAATGGGGATTCCGAAATTTCTTTTGGATTGTGAGTAACTAAGGTTTGATGATTCTCATGGTTGAATGGATCGTGTTCTAACACCCAGTGACGAGCCGTATGAAGTCCAGGCATCCCCAATAGCTAAGCGAGTTCCCGTGATTTTCAAACCTCTTCTCTGTTCTTTTTCCTAGTTTGTTTGAGGACAAACAAAGGTCTAAGTCTGGGGGAGTTGATATGTTAGGATTTCAGCTTATATTAACTAGTCCTTTTCATTAGTCTTTTTGTGTCTTTTGAGTCGTTTTTGAGTCTTATCAGGTTAAAATGAAGTCTTGGAGCATGGATTTGATGGACTGGAGCTAATTGAGTTTCTGGAGCAAAGAGGGACGAAATCGCAGCTATAGAGCACAATCCAGACGCAAAGCACCCAGTCCGGTTTTGGGAGCACATGCTCGCCAGGGTGCTCCGAAAAATTAATAAGGTTTTCGACTTTTTACCTAATTTTTGGCGTGCTGGCGAGGAAAAATAAATAGAGGAGGCTGCCAGTTAAAAGGAGGACGTTCTTAGACCTAGATTTTATTTCTCTGGCTAGTTATTCTCTTATTCTTTTTGCTTTTGGATTGTTTTGAGGGGATTCTTCCCCTTGTTTCTTTTTCTCCAGACTTTGGATTTTTGGTTCATGCTTGTAAGATCCAGAGGATCAACCACTACCTTGTTTGAGAAGAATTCTAAACCTTATTCTATTTCAGTATTATTCATGAATTCCTTTTTATCCATTGTTGTGATTTGTTCTTCCATGGCTGAGTAGTTCCATTAGCTAGATTAGGTTTTCAATGGTATTTATGAGTTGATAAGTTGAGCATAGGATCCATGTATATGTTGTCTTCAATAGTTAGACTTAATGCTTGATTAGCGATTAAACTTGATTACATGATCTTAGGTTAAACCTTATTCACGAGTGTTTTTAGGTTGCAAGAAAAGACATTGGTGAGCATTTATTAGTAGGCGAGTCGGTGTGGTTGCTTGTGAACATATCGAATCAATACATTAATCTTATCTTCATCCCTAGGTCCGCGAGAGTTTAGGTATTTAGGCTGTTAGATAAAGAGTTCCGCGATAGTGGAGTCGTTCTTACTTTATATTCGAGTTCTAGACTTGTGCTGAATTTAATCATGAATAGTTGCTCAAGTTTCATCTCTGAATCGGGAGAAATACTAGTCTAGTGCCTTTTAATTATTGAATGTACATCGTTTTCTTACTTGCACTCTGTCCTTAAAACAACCTCATATTTTGTCTTAGCTTTATTTGAAAATCTCACAAAATAATAGTGTAACCATGGTCTCTGTGGATTCGATTCCTCTTATACTACTGCGATTGTCTGTGCACTTGCAGTAATTTAATTGGGTTAAAACTCTGTGTATCAATTATCCGACTAAAACTAACCCAACCCTTAACCGAAACTAAACCTAAACGACTAAAACTAACCCAAACTAGCCGAGTTCTTCTTCTTCTTCTTCAAAATCCCTTGCAAATGGACATGAAATTGTTATCGGAGGTCCGGTCAATGAGTCCAAGATCCGGTGAGTCGTGAGCGAACTCTTTCAAGATAGCTAATCTCTTGAAATCACCAACAAGAACACCTGGCTTCTTCACAAAGCCAGTGGCTTTCATTGTTCCAGGATTAACTTCAATCTCTGTTCCCAAAACTTTATCTCCTCCCAAATCATCCTTGACGAATGGCTCAACCATCACTATTGGATTTGCAGTCACCACCACTTTCCTCTTACATATATCAAACACCTCAAAACTATCCTTCCTCACATCCGCCGTGTAAAACCTAAATTATTAAAACCCAAATTCAAATCTGAGATTCCGAAATCGAAACATAGCGAATGAATCTAGATAGATAGAGATGGTACCGTGGAAGAACGGCCGAGGATTCGATGTTCTTGATTTTGATACCGAAGGAGATGAGATAGGGTTTGGATTCCGAGAGATTAGGAGACGAAGAGATAAGCGATGATGACGATAGGGAGAGATAGAAGGAGGATCAAACCACGAAAGAGACTACCAGCTTCAATGGCGACGAGCATGAAATAAGGGAAGAAGCTTCTTGAGAGAAGCAGAGTCCCATCAAGATCCGCAACGCTCGAATCATACTCTCCACTTTTACACTCACTTATCAGAGGAAAACTTCGGCTCTTCTTTGCTGGAGACATTTTTCTTTTTCGTTTAGGTTTAGTTTCGGTTAAGGGTTGGGTTAGTTTTAGTTAGATAGTCAATTGGATCGGTTAGACTGACTAAACCCAGAAATATGAGAAATTAGATCGAAAATAGGGAATTAGCTCGAAAACTTTCAATTTCGGGGGGATAAAGTTTAGAAGTATATATTTGGGGGGAAATGGCACGAACTCAAAGTTTTGTGGGGACCTGTCGTGATTTCGTTACTGTTCGTGGGGAAATAGATCGTTTTCCCATTTTAGATTCTTGATTTCTAAACGTTTTAGAAATATCGATTTTATTTTTTTATTTTAGGGATTTCTGGATTCGAGATTGGTTATTTACTTGTCATTGGGTTTAGTCGGGGTTTAATTCCCTTTAGTCTCATCGTTAGATTGTTTGGTAAACAGTAAATCGAGCAAAACAGATGTTGTGGGTACTTAGATTTCAAACTATTATTCTAGGGAGAAACATGTTTTGAACTTTGGATTCGGAGGGATATAGAATTAGAAGTAGTGTTTTTGGGAATATCCAACATTAGACATTAGTTTGGTCTCTGCATGGAAAAATGTCTCTTTTACATCTCAATTCAATAGGTATGTTCGGTTCAAAACATGAATATCCTGAGACGTCGTTAACAATCCGTTAACAGACGCTTATATGGATGCCACATCATTGATGAGGTATTTTAACCTTAGGGGGTGTTATTGGTTTGTGTATTTAGATGGAGTTTTAAAGATTTAAATGTTATGAAAATTCTATTGTTATTTATTTAAGATTTTTCAAAACTCTATTAAAGTTTGGTGTTATTAGTTTATGTATTTGTAAAAAGTAATCTAAAATCTTTATAAATCTAGAGGTATTGGATTCATGATTTTATAAAGTCAATAAAAGTCTTGTGTTATTCAAATAACATGAAAGCAATTCATTTTGTCATTGAATTAAAATATTGTGTTATTGGTTTATTGAGTCTTAACATTTTGCTTCACAAAATATAATCATCAAAAGTATTATACCTAGTGAGAGATTCTCAAAGTATTCTCCTAGGATTTTTTTTTTATGGAAGCATTTTACTGCTCTTGTCATTGTCACCAAATCCGAGCCTTCTATGTTCTCCTCTTTCCCAATATGAAGCCATCGTTTAAATGATAATCCTAAGAAGTCATCGCTTAATGATATGCTCAAATTAATACCCTATAATGATACTAAAGCAGTTGCTGCAGTAAAGTTAGGGGTCGAACACAGGAACTCAAGAAAACTCACGCAATAGATGAAAGATGCAGATTGTGCTAAGCAAACAATAAACAATGAGAAAACAAATGATTGAAATAAGATTAGGTCGATTAATATGGATGGAAGCTAGGCTCAGGGTAACTCTCAGGAAATCAATGATAAACAACAATTAATCAATTAAGGTTCAATTCAATTAAGCGCCGTTCTTGAACTCAAACACGAAAGTATAGTTAACCAACTGTCGTTGCGATAACTAACTAAGTCTAAAATCTAGAATTCCAAATCTCTTTGCAAATCATACACAGTAAACCAGCAATCAATTCAAGTTTGATATGTTCACAATTCGATTAAACCAAATCTCTTTGCAGATAATCCAATTGCTCACCCTAGGTTTTATCAGATTACTCAATTGCACTGTCGTGCCTAATCGATTAATCTAGGTTCTATATTCTAAGTGATCAGGTTAGAAATAGCTTTGAGAACAACCTATGGTGAAGAACTATTCAGATTATGAACCCTAACAAATCAATTGTCATAAATCAGAGAAATCCATACGAGAAAACCCTGAACCTAAAATGAGACTACTCAGACATGATTAATGAAAAACAAGACATAACTGAATAGATCATGAAATTTAACAAAAGAATAAAAACAAGGGTTCGGGATCTTCTCTATGATGAACAAAGTCTTGGATCCGTCTCCCTCACAAAAGCTCTCAAATCTCAATGGTAGCTCAAGAATAATAGTTCAAAGTCAGTTTCCCTTAACCTAAAGACTAAGAGTTTGCTTAAATAGGTCTAAAAACACGAGCTAGGCCTCTTTGTAAATAAGGGAAAGTATTGGGCTTCTTTTGGCGAGAATTCTCGTCCTTGGATGTCTATCTCCGCGTCAGTTGCGTCGGTATCGATCGATACCATGATGGTGTCGATCGATACTCAGGCTTGAAAACGAGTATGTCGTTATCGATCGATACCGGGATGGTGTCGATCGATACTCAGGCTTGAAAACGGGTACTTTCTTCGATTTRCTCCAAAAAGGCTCCAAATGTCTCCAAAATCTCCAATTTCGTCCCAAACGTGCTAAAACCTGAAAAGACTCTAAAATAATAGAAAAAGCACTAGAAAGACTCGATAAAACGACTTATTCATGGCTAAAAATGGGTAAAATCCATGATATATCACTTAAACATAAGAAGCCATTGTTTACAATATGAATGCTTAAACCATCGTTTCATTATTCTCTCTCTCACACTCATCAAAGGCAGCAAATCAATTAATAAAAAATTGTTTGGGGACAATAATAAAAGAAACATCATACAGGAACTATTTTCCTAAGCAAAAGAAGATTCAAAGAAGCACTAATGAAAATTCTTTGCTAAAAAGCCCGTGTTCCTTAGAATTGACGTAGTAATTGAAAAATTTTATAGAAGATGAAAAAAATAATTTTGGAGTATTTCCATAAAAGTTTGAGATATTTTCGAGATACTTTAGAAAAAGATGTCGTGATGACTCTATACTTTTGGAAATAATCTATAAAAGTTTGAGATATTTTGAGATACTCTTTTGTAATCTTTGAAAATATTATGCAGTATTTTGGAGATATTCTTTTGTAATCTATTTTTCATAATTTTTAAAGTCATCAAAACTCCATCTAAATATACAAACCAATAACACCCCCTTAATCAAAACACTTAAAGTTCGAGGCAAAACGATTCGAGGCAAAACGATTCATAAAACGACGTAAGTGTCAATTGTCTTCTGCCTTGTCTCATAAAACTACGACGTTTTGACTTAAGTTTAGAGTTTCACAATGTCATCATTAGCTTGTTCAAGTTAAAGTTTGTGTAATAACAAGAACTAAAAGTGATTCAAGTTCAAAGACAAGAGTTACGACATAAACAACACTTCAAAACCATCTTAAAACATTCTTAAAGGAAAAAGAAGGAGAAGACAATTTTCACCGCCAGTAGCAGAGGTAAAAATTTATTTTATGGGGGTCACAATTTTTTTTAATAAAATAAAGAACATTAAATATTTAATATTTTTGTTTGTGTATTTCGCAAAAACTTAAATAATATTAGATGAATTTATTTTCCTTTTTATTTTATTTAAGATAATTTAGACTTAATATTGTAGTGGGAGTCTAACTTTTAAATATTTGGACAATTTCTTGTTTCATGTTCCAATATTAATTTTGTATTGAGGTCAAATTTACTCTAAATTGGGGTCCACTACAACAAAACATTCAAAATGCAATTACAGGTATAGTCGCTTTTTAGTTGCAAAAATGGAATATGCGACTAAATAGCAACTGATATGAGTAGTCAAAAATAAATAGTCGCATTTACCTAGTAGTTGCAAATCAGTACTTACTTATTTGCAACTCTTATGTGACTACAGAAAATAGTAGCTATATTTGTGACTAATAAATGCGTCTACAAAGTAGTTACAAAAAGCGATTAAAATGCAACTATATTACAGTTGCCAAAACCTGCAACTAATATGAGATTACAATTATGGTACGACATATATAGTCGCATACTAGTTGCTTTTAATACAGTTGCATTTTAGTCGCCATATTTCAGTTGCGAAATTGTCGCTTTTAATATAGTCCTATTTCACTCGCAGTATCGCAGTTGCAAAATGGTCGCTTTCATAACAGTTGCATTTTAGTCGGTTTTTCGGTGGGTGAAATTTAGTCGCTTAAATTTAGTCACATTTTAGTCGCTTATGAAGATTTTAGTTTTACAAATATCAGTCCTATTTCAGTTTTATTTATTATTTTTTGATTTTCGGTAAAAAATAAATTTTAAATTTTAAAATTCAGGCAATTTAAAATTAAATCAAATGTAATTAAAATATTAAGTAATTTTAACAAAAACCGTGTTCTTAGAACTTAGACTAATCATGGTCCCGAGATGAATAGTCAAACATCATCGAATATGGAGGAGATCCCGTATGTCCTGCTGATTGAGGCACTTGGCAAGATTGATTTGGTTTGCCGGTCTGGTTCAGATTGAGATGCGGTTGTTGAAACTCTGTAGGTATCGACGATAGGGTATGTTCTTGAGCTGCCACATACCGTGCAAAGCCTGGATCAAAAAAATAATACCTATTCAGTATGAACCACGATAGAAGTATAAATCGATGTATATGGAAATCTAATTGAATAAAGCACGTTTATGGAAACCTGGATCATGTTGGAGATAGCGAAGGAGCATTTGACACGTTGTAGTTGCTTCTTGAGCTTTTTTCTCGACATTTGCGGCTATTTGTTTCGCTTTTGCGGCTTTGGCATCTCGTTGCCCCTTCTTACCCACATTCTCAGCCGCTTGCTCCTCCATCATGCGATGTGCACCTTACAGTTGTTCCTGCAAGGATGCCATCGATGTGTAGCTACTCGATCCACCAACATTCTTTTTCACAAAACGGCTCTGCAAGCTACCAAGTCCATATAGTGTACCTCTCGAGTCGGGGATTGATGACTACAAAATTTATAAAGTATTTATGTAAAATTTATTTAAATTTAAATATTCTAAAATGAGCCAACTTTAATTACCGGTATAAATAAAGAATCTAACTCATCAGTCGAGAGTTCCGGACGTTACGAGTTTGGATAATACAAGTCATAGTCATCACCTCCAATCTGCGTTAGCTTTTCCTGTATGTTCTTCTCATATGTCTCCCAGATTATCTTGGCTTTCAAATCCACATACATACCATCTGCT
The DNA here is from genome assembly GCA_018361395.1 of Boechera stricta. Taxonomy (NCBI): domain Eukaryota; kingdom Viridiplantae; phylum Streptophyta; class Magnoliopsida; order Brassicales; family Brassicaceae; genus Boechera; species Boechera stricta. Next base: position 8,592,923 of record CM031541.1, read on the forward strand.
CTCGTATGAGTCTTGATGAAAACTTCTCCAACGGAAACAGGTCTCCCAAGTGTCTCCTCCTTCAAAAAAACCAAAAAGAAATAAATTAATTGTATATCATAATTCAAATTAGTGAAGTAATCAAATATTTGTTATACTTTGAATCTTACCAACTTTTCTTGTATTTGTTTAAATGGTATTGGTCCCGCAACGTATTTGTGAACACCAAGTCCTCCACGATCAGAATTCCAGCAGTTAGATGCAACGTTACTCCTCGATTGCGCATACTCTGTGGCCCAATATGCACGCATTTTCTGCCACAAAATATCTCTTATCCAACTTGGACGTTCTTCAGCTCATTTACAAATTGGGACAAAATGATCTTTCACGATAGGAGTAATCAGCGGGTCCCAAGTAAATTCATGCACGGAAAAAATCCAGATTTTAGTAACATATATATATATATATATATTACTCCTTCAAAATATATTTATATTCTAATAAGCTCTTACTGCGAAGTCGGTGAACCATCTTTCTCGTTTATTATCGGGAGCTCTCCGCCAACTGTAATAAGGTCCATCAAATTTGTATTTCATTATTTTAGAAACTTCACGCGCTATGCGACCTTTGTCTCGATCAAACCTATTTTGTTAACAATTTATTGAAAACGATTAATAAACTAAGGCAACATTTTATTTTAAAAAAATATTCATATGTTCTCACCAAATTGTCCCTTCGGCACGCGTAGGGTTCAAGACAGGCAAATGCAATTCTCGGCCAGGAGTACTAAGTAGATCATCTAAAGTCATAAGTGGTCCTTGTTGCTCTTGTTCTTCTTGTTATTGTTCCATTGATTCATCAACCTCATCTTTCGAAATATTAGGCTTTGGTTCTTCATGTGGAATTTCAGGCTCGGGTATTAGAATTGAGGCTTCGAGCCTCCTAACATGTGGCCTAAAAGAGACGGAAGCTCGAGAAGCTCGAGAAGTGGACGTTCCTGGGGTTGAGGAAGATGCAGATGGCCACGTCCACGTCCTTGAGAACTTCTCCTTAGGGAAGACATCTGAATATAACAAAAAAAATCGATGTTATATGTATGTGATGAAGAAACCTTTAGGCAAATACACATGTTTAATGTTAAATACTAAAATCAATATAATAAAAAGTTGCAAACACACAAACTCACAAAGAGAGCTTGTGCTAAAATGGAAATGATTGTGTTTCTATCTATAGAAATCTAGTGGCCGATAAGAGAGTTTGTGCTAATATATGCAAACACATACAAATGATTGTTTGTGCGAATAAGAGAGTTTGTGCTAATATATCGTCTGTTAACTGATCAAGAGAAACTTAGTATACAACTTTATTTTATACGCAATGTCTCTCATAAATATGATACATTGCCGAGAGTATGAACAAAAACAAATTATGCGTCAGTAAACAAAGCCATAGACATTTCCGAGAGTATGAACACAACCAAATTAAAGTATCACCAAACCAAGTATCATCAAACCTAGAGCTGCTTCGATTTTTTACGGCAAGAATGGATTAAAAGTGTGTAAAAATCGAGGGGATTTTTACTTTCACCGGTGAGAACGGGTTGAGACGGCGATGGCTGATTGGCGGACGCGGTAATTGATTCCCCTAGAAGAACGGAAGAAGCGCTTGAGCGATCTAACTGGAAAAACATATCGAAGTAAAAATAATAAAATTGAAACACAAATCGAAGGTTTATTGAATCGGTGATACCTAAGTGTTTTTCGAAACCTAATTGAAAGAAGACGAAGATTACTCGGCGCCAGCGTTGAGGGTTTGTGTTTGTGAAAAACCTATGTGAAAGAAGAAGATGATTTCGATTAGAAAGGGTATCGATAAGCAACTATAAAGCGAATATAAATCAGTTGCTTTATATGCGACTAAGAAAGAATCCTTTTTATGCGACTCATATTAATGGTCGCATTAGAAGAAATGTTCAGTCGTTTATATGCGACCAACTTGTCAATCGCGTTTTTTGCAACTATTAAACAGTCGCCTAATTAGTGACTACTATAAAGCAACTGATTTATTGCCACCTTTTAAAGCGACTAGTATGGAGCCAAATTTTCAAGATTTATTTCTGTATATAATGTATTAAGGTTTTAGTTCTCTTTAGGTTTCAAAATATATGAATGATTACGAATTTTGTTTTTTCATTATTATTAGTTCCAAATAATATTCAACCGAAATGGGTAAACATGAAAAATATTAGATTATATTTATTAAATCTAAAATTAAGGGGGACATTGTGAATTTAGTTCATAACATCATTATTTAATATATATGAATTTACTCTAAGTTATTATCTTCAGACAATGTAGAATGGCACAACTTTTAAATCGATGAAATCTTCAGCACTTGTTCCGTTAATTTGCTAATGTTTCGACACAAATTTCTTCGATTATTGTTAATTCAAGAGCATCATTAGTTTCTTGTTGCATCATATCAGCCTCTTTTTCTTTCAGGTTTCCTATTTTGTTTGCCCTCGGGTTAACTTTTACAACATTAAGCCATGCACGTCTTCCATGTCACACAGACGAAGTTGTATTAAATTAATTTGTTAAGAAATAGTTATATATGGAAAAAGCATTTCTGAAGTTGTCAAAGATAAATTTAAGTTATACTTACCAAATATAAAAGGTTTGTATGTATTATATTTACCGGTGGATAGTATGTCAATAATATCGTCATTGCTCTTTCGCGTTCCTTTTCCAATGGTTGGGTCATACCATTCACATTTGAACAAGGTGATCTTCAAAGCAAGTAATCCTGGTAACTAAAGCTGGACGATATCTATTAAAGTTCCATAAAAATCCGCTTCATCAGATGAATCCAAATAATTTGCCCCTTTTACACATATCCCATAGTTACACGTTGTTCGCCGGGAACCATGTAGACGTGTATGAAATAAATATCTCCTTGTAAAATATATAGGCCAAGTGGTTGCCTTGTTATATGGGCCTTCAACTAACTCCTGCACCGAGATAGGAAAAGTCTCGTTTTTATAAAAACACCAGATTTGACCAACAAAAAAACATGTAACAAACACCTTATCGTCTTGTCAACTCTTCTATGTATGTTTATCTTTAGTCGCATAAATTAAAACATACATATTTTCTAATCAATATTGCAAATTCGTCATCTTTTTTACTCCAAACATTATTGTCAGAGAGGTCTGGATAAGTACGGCGTATTTCTTTCTCGAACAAGCTGTAATTTGAATATATATATAGTAGATAAACTTTTTTGTTACATTACAGTCACCTTTCAAAGGAGCGAAAATATTCACAATTTCGTGAAACATATGAATGTGCACATTGGTAGTCTTCCTCTGACAACCATATTTCCTAATGTTTACCACTTGGACGACCAACATGATGGAAAATATCCGATATCCCAAACACTGGATAAATTGGAACTTCACCTTCATCGAATCGAGTCTCTCTTGTCAAGTTAACAGGCAATGGTTAAGAAATTAATCATTAATTTACAAAGCCATAAATAGTAAATACAATAATACATTACTTTTATACTGATGTTAGCCGCAAAGTAGTGTACCGAGAAATATGATATTTCGTCATTCACGTATGCTTTCACAATTGATCCTGCCACATATCTTTTGTTTTTTGCTTTGCTTTTTAAATTTATGAAAAACCTTTCAAATTGATACATTCATCTATATTGCACAGATCCTCCAAGTTGAGCTTCGTGAGAGAGGTGTATTGGTTGGTGCTCTATAACGTCAAAGAACGAGGGTGGAAAAATCTTCTCTACAGTTGTATACTAAATATTTTAGTACACTAATATATACATAAAGTCTGTAAATGAAAAATATTATAATGGTAACCTGATATTGCAAGTTGGATGTTCTGTGGGAGGAGTTCTGCCATAACAAATGAAAGTAGTCTCTCCATGAATACGTGATAGTCGTGACTCTTCATGCCTGAAAATTTCCCTCCTTCTATATCAGCAAATGTTGTAAATTCTGAAACATAACCGTCACAGAACTTGACATTATGTTTGACACATAACAATAGTTGTTCTTCCGCATGTGGAGTCGATATATATATTGGAAAAGGAACTCTGCGTTGTCGTCCATATGTAATTCTCTTCGTGCAAAAAAACTTTGCAGATCTAATCGTCACTTCACATTGTCTTTGGATCTGTCTTTGACGTTCATCACAGTATGCATGATATTGTCAAAAAAAATCTTCTCTATGTGCATGACGTCAAGATTATGGCGCAGGTTCAGATCGCTCCAGTACGGCAACTCGAAAAAATGCTTTCTTTGTCCATATTCTACCTTTTTAGGCTCATGCCCATTCTCCCCGCATGTCAACGTTTTAGGTGGATCCACTTATCTGATTTGCTCGAACATTTGTGAACCAGTCTGGTAGCTAGGTATGTTTACATTCATAGAATGCTTACCCTTCATAAATTTTGTTTTGCTTTTCCTCAAAGGATCGAACCAACAAGTCTTCCTTCCGTTTGAGAGCCAAAACCTTTCGCATCATCCATACATATTGGATATGATAATCTACCATGTGTTATCCAACCGGACAACATTCACAGGGAAATCGCTAATCATCCATAGAAGCACCGCCTTCAGGGTAAAATTTTTATTTCTTGACTCATCGTATGCCTATACTCTTGTACACCAAACTCCTTTAGCTCCTCTATAATAGGTCTTAGGAAGACATTAAGACTGAAACATGGATGACTAGACTCTAAATTTAAAATTGTTAAAAACAAGTACTGTTTTTTTATACAAATACTAGGAGTAAGTTATATGAAGTCAGGATCACAAGCGATAAATAATAGTTTTTAGAAAACTTAGACATTCCTATGTTCCGCTGCAAACATTCCTATGTTGTTGAAAATTATTTCTCTCTGTGCCATCTGAAGGATGACACATTTCTTCATCCACCGTTTCATGCTCATAATGCCAACTCATCACAACTGCGGTTTGTTTGCTTTGATACTATCTCTTCATTCGATCCGCAATAGGTAAGTACCACATTTTATTATATGGTATTTTTGTCCGTCCTTCGCTAGGGTTAAATTGTGGGTCTTGACAAAAACGACATGATTTCTATTTTTCATTTCTCTCCAGAAAATCATACAATTGTTAATACACACATCGATTGTGTAAAACGAAAGACAAAAATTTCTTATCAGTTTTTCTGTCTCGTAGAATGAGGTAGTTGCCTTACTTTTCATCAGGCAAATACTCTGTAAATAATTTCGCCCACAATTCAACGCACTTTTCATACATATTATAATCAGACTTGTTGTTCACGATCCTAGCGGCTAAAGAAAGTTGAGAATGCCCTTCCCTACAACCTTCGTATAGGGGATTAATTGCAGGTTCTAGCATATCGAAACTTTTTTGTGCTTCTTTATTTGGTTGTTCTTCATTTTGATACCCGCTTCCACCATTGTAGTTACACATACCAGGGTTCCCAGGAAATGCATCGTGCACCATTTCAAATAAACCATCTTCAAAATTTGTAGCCCCCTCTTCGATACGACTACCATAACTGACAACGTGATTACCACTATCATGACTGGAACCTAAATCAACGTTAAACTGTTTATACCAAACTTTGTAATTTGGCATAAAACCTCGACTAAGTAAATGGTGCCAAATTTTCCTCGCCTTAATCATTTTATCATTTTTGCAATTGATACAAGGGTAATAAAACATACCACCAATATTATCGGCGATCGGCTGAAAGACAGTAATATTTATAATGTCTAGATGCTACTAACACTACAAAAATAAGTCCTAACAGCGACTATTATGTTCGACTACAATTGTAGTCACAATATTTAACTACGAACATGCGACTAATTAGCTACTTTTTTGTGTCCCAAAAACAAAAGTAGCAGATGAGTCACAAATTTGTTTGCAAAAAGGGCTGTTGCAAATTAGTTGCACTTTTGCGACATTCTAGCGAAAATTATGCCACGTTTTTACTTCGCATTATTATAAGTGGCAAAGTAGTCGCATAATTTTATAGAAGTAACAAAGTAGTAGCAATTTTGCTTTTATTATAAGTGGCAAACAATGCTTTCTATGATTAATAAAATCACTTACGGTTTTCATATAATATGAATTTAAACGAATGTAAGAAAAAAAACTGTTAATGATATGATTTTTTTTGTCGATTAATATGATTTTTTTAATCGGTTGCAATAGCAAATAAGTCGCAAATGGTCTTTTTCGAAAATGTAGTCGCAACTACATCGCTCTATTATCATCATTTCTTAGAGTAGCTAATGAGTAGCAAACTTTTTTTCCGCTGCAGTCGCAAATATGTTGCATAATTTGGTTTTTTAATCTTATACACACAAACGTTGCTATTTTTAATTTTCTTTTAATATGTAGTCTTAAATACGTCGCGAATGAAAGTATTTTTAAGTGAGTCATCACAAAAGTTTTAAAATTTAAATTATTTTCTTCTACGACATAAAGATATTGAACAAATATTGATGTTACACCACTTTGATAACGCGTTGAAATCATAGTGTGGTATGATGTTGAACAAATATTAAGAATTTAATAACCTTTCAGTCTCACATAAGTCGCAGTGTATTATTTTTTTAAAAGAGGGTCGCAAATAAGTCCCACACATATTTTATTACATGGCCTCGCTAAAGAATTTCAAATTAGTCCCACTTACTTTTTTTTTTACGCGGAGTCGCTAAAAAGGGAGAAAATTGTGGCATATTACAGTAAAACCTAAATAAATTTATCTTCCCTGATTTGTTTCGGACATTACTTTTGCTCAATCTCGGCGAACCTCTCTCCGATTTAAAAAGGCATTCCTCTTTTTTTTTGGTTAAAGGGTTAACTTTCATTCATAAGCAGTTACAACCGAATCAATTGTTTTCCTCCAAAAGAGGAGGCAAGGAATTGCACAAAAGAGATTTCACTATACGATTAGCTCTCAGATTACAAGATCTATTCATATGGTAAAACCCAATTTCTTCAAATTCCAATTTCGTGGCTTCGATATCTGAGAGGATCCCATGGAGGTTTCTCGATTTTTCCTTGGCGTTAATTTCTCTGATCAGGTTCAAGGAGTCAGGCATGGCTCGGAGCTTCTTAATACCCAAGATTCTTCGCTTCTCGTAGTCCCTTTAGCATCGCGAGCGATTCCGCCACTAATGGTGAGTTTACAAAGCTGTGTTTTTCGCCTTCTTGTTTAATCATCCACCAATCTTTAATCCAGTCATGTCTAACTTTCTATGCAACAGAGGTAACTTCTCTTCCCTTTCTTGGATTTTTGCATAGTAACCAGATTTTGATGAGTAGAGGACTGAACTGTTTGGTAGCCATCGAAAATAATCATCAGCACCTGGAACTCTAGGTTTGATGCATAGGATTTCAATTGCTAAATATGGGAAGGTTTGTTGATTTTTTTCTTCATCCCATGTTCTTGTGTTGTTATTGAAGAGGTCCTTGACCTTCAGATTGGTTGTCTCCTTTGTAGCAGGGCCATACGGTTGTTTGCAGGAATTAAGAGGGATCCACGGCTCCTCCCACATGCTAACCAAGTATTCTCGTAAACAAGGTGTTCTCATACTTTACTTTGTTATCTGGGTTGTTTGGAATTACACATTGTTTAATTTTTTGTTTAAAAGTATAACAAATTGTTTGACATCAACTTCAGATTTAACATTTCAGTGGTTTTTCAATTCGTAAATAGTCATTTTGTTTGTTATTATTATTAGCTTTATAATAGTTGGAGTTATACATTTTTTTTACAAAGATATTCAGTTTTTTATTAGATTTTATACTGACATGGGTTTGTATTTGTGATAGATGTTTCAATTGTTTCAAACTTCGAAATATCCTTTTTACCATTTACATTTTTTTCCCTTTTCCCTTCTCCCTTATATGGTTGTTAATGAATCAATCACATTTAAACTGGCTTCACCTTTTTTATGGTGTTATTAGCCTTCCTAAACTTATTATTTTTGACGACCTAACTTCCATAAAAAACTTTTCAGCATGTCTTGCGTTGGTAGAAATGTACGAGGATGAGGCCGAGGTGGCCATCTTGGAGCTTCTACTTCAAATTCATCATGTGGTGGGGAGTCTTGTTCTCCGGATTCAGTATCTTTTAGGCCCCCTCAACCACTGTGAGACATGGTGGAGTTCTTCTAACATTCTTCGCGAAGAAATTTGTCCAATCCCACATCCTAGTGAAGACTTCCATGAAGATTTTTAGGACCATGAGCCCCCAGTTGCCGAAGAGGATCGAGGATCAAACGGCTAAACATGAATCAGTTTTGGATGAGGAAAGAGCGGCACATGCGACAACGAAGTATACTTTGAGTAACGTTGTCGGTGAATGTTTCCTTTCAATCCGGCGAACTTTAATTAAATTTCAATGTTTTTTGTTTTCAGATTTATATACAATTTTAGTAATGTAATGTTTACTAACTAATCAAAATTATCATTTTCATAAATTCAAAAAATTAATATCAATATAACTACCATTAATGTTTTAGAAAAAACATTTTTAGCATGTGAAAGTCACCCCGTAGTCGCAAAACGTGACTCAAGTGCGACAGTAACCACTTGATATTAATTTTGTGGCTAATTAGTCTCAACTATTTGCGACTCAAGTGCGACTAACAACAGAACGTCGTCTCAGTTTAGTGGCACAATTTTGCTACTCTTTCGTGATTTTTATCCTACCATAAAAAAATCGTCTCATTTTAGTCGCACTTTTTCTGCCACTGATTTGCAACTCGACCATTTTGTATCTAATCAGTCTCAAATTAGTAGCAAATTAGATAGTCGTAAATAAGTCACAATTAGACGACCATAACGTGTGGTTGTAAGAGAGTCGCAAATGTGGAACGTTTTTGTGACTATAGCTCATTTACGACGCTCGATTTGTGACTTCTCGGTGCAGTCGCAAATTAGTCTCACATTATTAAATTGCCACTAATGAGCGACAATAATGTAAGTAGCATATAAGGTATTTTCTTGTAGTGCAATTTGTAACCATTTTGACACTATTTAGAGACAACTCATTGAGTCCCAAGTTAGGTAACAACCGTTTCATGAAACGTGTGCTAAATTCATTATAACCACCAGGAAAACCATGTATTTTGCGACCACAACAAAAAAAGCAACCGATGAGAGACTATAATTAGAAATTATTATATATATATATTGGGAAGTCGTATTACAAAACTATAATTATAAAACAACGGATTTTAAAAATATGAAATATTTTGTCACACAGTAAGAGTCGAACCTTGGTTTTGGTTTAAAGAGATTTATAGACCCATCAAAACCGACCAGTGTGCCACACACCATTCCCGATTTATATATATGAATTTAACTATGCAAATATTACAACAGTTTCAGTTGCACAAATAAAACTAAATAAGCGACTTATTTTAAAATATGAAAGATTTTGACACCCTTGGGAAGTCGAACCAGGGTTTGTGGTTAAGGAAAATTATAAATCTGTGACACCCGACCATGGGGTCACATGCCTTTCCGTGTTTTAATACAAAAAGTAATTTATATATCACTATAGTGTGCGGGTTGGTAACATATAAATATTCTAATTTTTAAATATTCATATTATATTGCATCATACATCTTATTAAATTGCAATTAAAATTATAATTATAAGAAAACTAATGATATTTAGAAGATTTTATAGTTAACGTAATTGATGGACAACCTCGTTTGTTGTCGAATATAAGTTCAATAAAAATCACATATTTTATTTCATACTACAATTTAAACACACATTTTAACACTCCAAATTCTCACAAATTGCAACATACATTCTTATTTAAAAATTAAGATCTTATGGATTCATATAAGCCTTATTAAAAATATAGTCGTCACTATGTTTACAACTTTTTATTCAATTGCACTACATCTCTTCTTCCGAGTCTGGTGCAATAAGCGTACTCATTTGATCATCGCCTTCATTGTCATTCATCTCATCTTCACCAAATCCATTAACATTTAGATGAATCATTTCAACCTTCCCAATTACTTGTAAATTGTTTAGGTACAACAATTGTCGTTTCTTATATTTATTTTGACAATCTATATTGAAAATTACCTTCACAATTTTCTTTATGTTATAATACTTTGTTCTTCTTCCGAACTGTACGACCGTTACCTATATATAAATAATTTATTTATAATAACCACTATATATATAACAAGATTATTTTATAAATATGTTAGTTTATAACACTATTTGGTTTTTAATTAGGAAGTATCTTACATTTTTCAAAATTAAGACCGCACCCACTCCTAAAGATCGTTCGTGCTCTATATTCTCGAAGACTTTCCGATGAACGATGCATCAATGGTCCCTGTCGGGTCTTTCAGAGTTTCCATGACATTATCTTGACTATTTGGTGAAAACGTTTTTATCATAACCACAATCTACAAGATGCATTTGAGATTAATAACAATTTTAACAGTTATGTTTGTAGGTATGTGATGTAAATCAATTTCTTACTAGACTATCATGTCATTGTAGTACAGAAAGGTATCAATCCAAATGGGTGCGATATTAGCCAGAAATGATGCAATCAAACAGTTTAAGTCAAGCCAAGCAAGCAATATGTTGTGAAACTATCAAACTAAGCATAATGCAATAACGAGACTAAGCTAAAGAGCAGCAAAAAGCGATAAACTCAATCAAGCAAGAGAATCCAGGATGGGGTTATTGACTCGTGTATCCTCTTAATCTACCTAGGTGGTTTAACAAAACTCAAGCAGAGCTAATCCCTAGACATTAAACTCATAAGCAGTCAAGTTCATTCCCATGATAAATAACCTCAAACTAATCTAGTTAGACTAAATCCCTTTAGCGAAATCTAGCTTAGGATTAAGATTCAGTTTAATAAAGCCAATAACACCACAATTCACTTTAGGAATGTAAATCTCGGAATTAGTTACGTCGGGCATTTCATCCTTGGGTGAAATACAAGTTTCAATTGATCGAGAGAAATTAGCATTAAGAACACTAATCAGAAGGAAATCAAAATATCTAAACTTAAACCACCTGGACTAAGATTCCACACCTAATCTCCCAATAAACACAATGAAGAACTGACAAAATAAATCAATAAAAATTGCATAATCAGAAAGATAAAGAAGAGAAAATATAGAATAGAAAGATTTAAGCAAAAATAACAAGTAGATTCAAGGTTATAGAATCCAGGAAGCAAGAACAGATGAAAAAAACATAAAAACGAGTTCTCTTTAATCTGAGATTAATACAGAGTATATATAATCTTATGGATCACAAAAAGACAAAATAGCTATTTTTGGGGTGCACTCGACCAGGGGCTCGAGTGCCTTGGTGTGGCGAAAACTTGAGCTTTTTTTATTTTCGAGGTGCCGACTCCTCTTTGGGTCCAAACTTCAAAGGCTCTTTTATCTTGGCTCGACGTGGTAGCTCGACCAGGGGTGGTCGAGCTAGGCGAGAAAACTTCAATATGGCATTTTTATGGTGGACTCAATCAGGGGGCTCGACTTGCCTGCTAGAGGTGGGCTCAGTTTTTGGTGCGAGAATGCTTCTGACTCGAGCTGCTTTAGCGTCTCAAGTTTCGGTAGTTGTCTCTTTTTCTCCATTTGACTCAAATCCAGAATGCACCTGAAACGCTCAAAATGCAATATGCATGCAAATGCAAAACTCTAAGTATGCAAACTGGAAACAAATGTCAAGAATATGCTATTAGACAAGTAAATGGATGATAAATGCATGCTCAAACCATGTAAAATATAGACATATCAACTCTCCCAAACTTAGTCTTTGCTTGCCCTCAAACAAACAGCAAGAATAAGATGGAGGAGAGGTTTGAAAATGGGATTCGAACCAAAGCATGCTGATATAATAGATGATCTCAATGTCAAGTTCTAGTTCTAGAATGCAAAGTATATGAACTCTACTTAAAAACTTTAGCCATATCTCTTCGGCATAATTTTAATTAAGTCTCTACCTGACATGCATTCAAATCTACCATTCCTTTAACATTCGATTAAGCCATGAATCAAGCTATGCACATTCAATGAACTCGGCTAAGGGTAAGTTAAGAGATAAAGATGGTCCCTTTCACATGGTTTGATCGGTTCAGAGCGATCTCTCAAGAAAAAGGAATGAGCTTCAGTAGAATGCTAAAGGTAGAACCAACCTATGCATACAAGAATAGACTCTCATATACCCAATCATACACAAGTGTTCTTAACTTAAACCAGAAAGTTGTCCTAATTACACTTAACGGCAATTTGCCTTGAACTTTTCTTGGATCAAACTCATTTTTTCTTTTGTTCTTGTTCTAGGAGATTCTTTATACTTAGCGGATTGGGGTCTTTCTTTGGTTTTTCACTACCAGCTTAGGCGTTTTCTATATATATATATATATATATATTATTTTTCAGACTTTAAGCTTTGCCTTTCTTTTCTTATTCTTAACCAAATCCTTCTAACTAACACATTTTTAGATCATTCCTCTAAGAACTCTTAACCTTTTTCTTTCATCTTTCTCCAAGTTTTCTTTCTTTTTTTCACGAACCAAACCACATAATACCCAATGATCAAGATCCCTAGTCTATCGATTCGAAAATTGCGAAACCGAACTACATGATATTCTATCTTTGTCAAATAACCTCTTCTAAGAATCATTCAGAAATAGGCCTCAACTAAAAATAATAAGGCTAGTAAAGCGTTAAATGATGAGAACATTTTGGATTACCAAGTGGTAAACATGTGAAAAAAAATCCAAGTATGTATATGGTATCCATGAGTTAAAATGCAGTGCATAGACATGATAATTATAAGTCAAGTTCAGGTTCAAATAGATAGGGGAATGGTATCAAATCACAGACATGCTTCAGAGACATAATCTAGTTGTGCATTCAAAGTATGGTGCGATCTTCTTCAAGTTCATTTAACAATGCTGACTAGAACGAGGGCATTAAGATTATCATATTAAATCAGCAAGCTTGCAAGGTTATAATCATCATAATCCCTATGCATATGCAATATGAAAACAATCTAGACTCAATCTAAAATGTAAATGCAATACATGAACACTCTGTTTTTTCAAATTTTTCAAAAGTTTTTGGTTTTCTATGCCATAGATGCATGTAGACTCAAATATGCACAAAATAAAAATAAGAACACAGAAAACCACAGGAACAGATCAAACACATCTTAACCCTTCCCGAAACTTAAATTACACGGTCCCTTGTGTAATAAAAATTTAGAAAGAAGGTTTAAGAAATAACAAAAAAGCAAAAAATGATATATACAAGAATGGATAGAACAGGTACCTCAAGGGTTGGAGAAGAAAGAGGAGATTGAATCCTCCATGCTTTCTCTAGTGTAATCAGCGTGGGAGCTTGGCTCGACCACTAACTCTACCACCCTGGTGGAGCTGGCTGGTCGTGCCTGTCACAGAGAGATGGCTGGCTCGATCACCTTGATCGATATGGTTGGTCGAGTCAGACCAATTCTGCTCGTTTTCTCCTTTTCTTCATGATTCAACGCTCATACTCTCCTGAAAACACACCAGCAAGCCAAAACCACAAAATTAGCATACCTAAACGATGGTTTAAAAAGAAAACTAAAGCAATATATACAGGGATAAACATGGGACTTCCTCCCAAGTGAGCTTGTTTAAAGTCTCTAAGCTTGACTTCCTTTTTCTTAGGTCTATGGTGGTTCATGGAGGGGAACTGAGGTGTCCTCTGCAATGATCTGACCATGTATGAATGGCTTGACCCCTTGCTCATTTATTGTCCTCTGCAATGATCTAATCCAGAAGGGAAATCAAACTATCTAAACTTAAACCACCTAGGAGACTAAGATTCCACACCTAATCTATCACATCCTTAAGAACCCTAATGACTACTCAGAACACATGAAGAACAGCAAAATCATAAACCCAGAAATCAATAAAAATTGCATAATCAGAAAGATAAAGAAGAAAAAAGATAGAATAGAAAGATTTAAGCAAAAATAACAAGTAGATTCAAGGTTATAGGATCCAGGAAGCAAGAACAGATGAAAAAAAAAACTTTAAAACGAGTTCTCTTTAATCTGAGATTAATACAGAGTATATATAGTTTTAGGGATCACAAAAAGACAAAATAGCTAATTTCGGGGTGCACTCGACCAGGGGGCTCGAGTGCCTTGGTCCAGCTGGGTCCAAAACTTCAAGACAGCTCTTTTATCTTGGCTCGACGTGGTAGCTCGACCAAGGGTGGTCGGCAGCAGATTCAAGGCGTTTTTATGGTGGACTCGATCGGGCTCGACACTGCCAGCTAAAGTGCAGTTTTGGTGCATGCATTGGCTGACTCGAGCTGCTTGCTAGAGTCAGTCTCCATTCGAGTTTCTGGTCGAGTTGAGCTCTCCTTTTTCTCCATTTGACTTCAAAATCTCCAATATCCCTTGAATGCACCTGAAACAGTTCAAAAATGCAATATGCATGCAATCCTAATGCAAAACACTCTAAGTATGCAAAACTGGAAACAAATGTCAAGAATATGCTATTAGACAAGGCTAAATGGATAATAAATGCATGCTCAAACCATGTAAAATATAGACATATCAGTATGATAGAGTTGAATACCTTTTTAACTTTCTACACTTATGGATGTTACATGGAAGTGCATTAATATTAATAGAGTATAAGTAATTTTTACTATTGCAATTTCGACTATATATAATCCTTAATGAAAATGTTACAAAATTTACTATGTTATATTTTCCTCTAAGGTACAATATTTGATGTCCAACGAACTTCATCAAAATATGTATTGTAAGGAGCAGGCTCTGCAGGAATTTCACGAAAAAAGTCTTGGGTTGTAATTGGTTGTGCACTATTAGTACCTAGAAGGTTTTGATGGTCCCTCTTACAGTGCATGCCAATTTGAATATTGCATGTTGGTCCAGGAATAAAATATTCTTCACCTTGACATTGTTGATCAATAGGTAATTGATCTTGGATTTGTCCGGGAGTAACATACTCTTCTATTTGACTTTCCAGCAGACGTACTTGATGACATATAAGCGCTGGTACAACACTAATAAGAGCCTCGGGAGGACTGGTACCAAACGATTGAAGGTGCGACACAGATGTTGAACCTCGTGATGTCCTCCAATATTTTCAAAGAGAACGTTTCCACTCTTCGTCACTCATATCTAACTTGTTAGACAAATCCGACAACTATTTTATTTCTTTAAAATTTTTGGAGTGCAGAATAAATGTGTCCATTATAAGTGATATATATAAATCCTATTTTGCAACCACAATAGGACTTCAAACAAAGTTGTGAAAGTTAGGTACAACAACCATTTATTTTAAACATGTTATTTGTGTACTTACTTATTGTACGAAATATTTTTATGCAAATCAACTAAACAGTCTAAAAAACGAAATTATCCCACATCGGAAGTTCTAATGTTTCCTAACTCTTATTGATTTCTCTATAAAAAATGACATATATAACATTCACATTATCAAAATCATGTTGGCCTCAGATTTTCAACAAATCTATGAATCTCACGATCGACTTGTATATCTTGGAATCGTTAAAACAAATCATACTTGTTAAATAGATTAAAACCAATATAGACTGAGTTAATACTTTTATTTTATTAATTTAATGTGGACATCTTACATTGGTTGCGGAAAATTAAAGAGTCATTACTAATAATACAACATTCAAATGTAATTAAAACATTGCATACTTATTCTAGCATAATTAAAATTTTAAGATACATATTTAAGTAATAATTTTATTGAACTTAGCACAAGTTATCACTAATAAATTTAGTGATCCATCTCGAACTTTTCAATATGATCCTCGCAACAACAATATTTGTCAGCACGACATTCATAGTCGTATATTGGTTCTTCAAAATCATCTGACAGAGGAGGGTTAGATGGCACTGGTTCAACGTTTACACATAATTGTTGGGCTATTTCATTAACATCCAAGTCTCTAGTGGAACTTCAAGTTCTTGCGCAAACCTACCACCATGAACATTTTCTGAATCAAATACCTGAAGAGAAATTTATTCTAAATCTTGTGTGTTTGTGTAACGCCCCGACCGCCACCGTCTATGGGCCTAGCTCGTGGGCCCCACCATCGGCCAACAGTATGTGCATTACTTCTGGAGGCTTTAAAGACTTGTTTACCGACTGATGTAGACATCGTACCGGTCTCTACACAAACCGAACCCGAGCTACCCATGGAGTTGAAGGTACCAAGCTTACCCCTTACTAGGAGAGTGACCCGAAGTATCTCAAAGGGCTATCAAAAGGCGGTTCAACTCTATCTAAACGGTCACAAGGAACCCGGCGGACACGCGGAGCAAACAGAGCCATTGGAGGTCATTATGAGCGGACAAGCCGAGACGTCGGATGTGAGCTCACGGACATGCAGCCTTGGAGAGAAGGCTTTGTGTTTCCTCACTCTACACTAGTGAGGACACCCCTCAAGACCTTGGGTAAAATATTATACTCTTTCCCTACTTCTAGTTTTACCACATTGGGTTTCTAGAAAAGGGTTTTAATGAGGCAAGAAACGCCTATGGCATCACATCTCATCTTCCTTGTGTGTTTGACTTGAAAATATTCATGATAAGCTTAGACACACAAGAGATGTGATCCTATCCTTAGGGAAAATCTTTACAAATGTTTTCCTTTCTTTTAGTTGCTTTTGAGACTTTGCCTTTGTGTGTTTGGCTTTGGGATTTAATTTGTGGCCTAAGTATCCAAGTTATCCTTAAAAAGGCTTAGACCCAAATTAGACTTAATAAACCTAGTTGTAAGCCTATAAAAGGCAACTCCTTTCTTTCTCATTAATCAAACAATCATTATCTAAAAATATCAAAGGTTCAACCTTTGTGTTCTGTCTATAATCTAAGCAAGACTCTAGATTAGAAAAGCCTAAGAGGAATTGAGGTTGTGTCTTTTCCTTCTAGGATTGGTTTATCAAGTGAGTCATCTCCTCATTTTTGGTACCAACTACCCCTCACCATCGACACCATCTCAAGGCTTCACCGCGGGTTGAATTCCCCTCGCCGTCGAGCTCCGTTCGTTCGTGTCACCTTCTCCATCTAGCAGCTAAGTCCTTAGGTCAAGTTCTCCCAGAGACGAGTACCACCAGTCCGTGTCCATTCAGCTATAGATCACCGAGTCCCACGTTTTTCCGATCTGTAGCCTACTCGAAACCTCGCCGATACTGCGTTTGTTTTCCTATTGCTCCGGTCCGAGTATCAGTGTCCGAGAACCGTGTTCTGATCGAAACTAAGGTCTAAGGCCATACCATTTGGTATCAGAGCCAAAGGTCCACTAAAGGTTGTGTCTTTCCTTCTTAGTTTGTTAGTTTCGATTTCAAAGGGTAAAGCTTGATAAAGTTTGAATCTTTGAGATGTTTGGGTGTTTGTCTTCGTTGCTCATGTTTGTGTTGCTTAGATCAGGTTGTATGCATGCTAAATCGTCCTTGTTTTGTGCTGTGATTGTTCTTATTGTTAGATTCAGTTTCACCACTATTGTTGAGCTCTTGAAGGTGATGAAATGCTTTATTGCCTTTTTGGGATAGTATTAGGAAACTTTATTTGGTACTATTGCCTTTTGGTCACCTTTTTCTTTTGTGTTGGCGCGATTTGGTGCATGTGGTCCTACTCTTAGGATAAATTTAAATATCGTATTTGTGGACGTTAATAAGCGTGTGTTTTATAGTATAAACCATGTAATCTAAGTGACCCGAGTTGTTGCGAAATTCCGGTTTGATCTTTAATTCATTTCGGTTTTGTTTGTTGGTTTCTCTTGTGAGGTGACGAAGCTATGGCCGAGCCAACGGACATCGCAGCAATGTTTATGGCTCTACAAATTTAGCTCCAACAAATGAATGATCGTCTTCGTCAACTAGAGCAGCCACCTCGGCAAGTGCCCCCACCATTTCGCGAACCAGTAATCGGAGAACTTTCCGATGAATCGGATTTTTAGTCTTTACCTAGAAGAGAAAGGCCGGAACCTAGAAGAAATGCAAGAGGTAGATATGAGCAAGATCATCAAGAAGTTCATCATAGGCTAACACCATCTACTTTTACGGGAAAAGTTAATCCGGAGGCGTATCTTGATTGGGAAAGACGCATGGATCATATTTTTGAGTGTTACCACTATGACAAACCAAGAAAGGCCTTTTATGCCGCAGCCCAATTCACGGATCATGCCATCACATGGTGGGATCGAGAAGCGGCTAAAAGAAGAAGAAATGGGAACGGTCCAGTCCCCTCTTGGGAAATTATGAAATTCATGATGAAAGGAAGATATGTGCCTCTATTATATTACCGAGGAGACTCTCATGGCTCAATTTCTAGATGGGTTACAAGACCGCATAGTACGAAAAGTGGAAAGGTTGACATATCAAGACTTCAACGAGCTCTTACACTTAGCCATTCAAATTGAGCAACAAGTGAAGAGAAAGGTTGCAAGTTACTCACGGATCAAGGCTGGTCCCAACACGCCATGGAACTCCCAAGCATCCGGTTCTAACACGAATGCTTCTAAGCCTTTGGACAAAGGCAAGGCGTTGGCGTATGACCCTAAGGTCAACTCCAAGCCGCGTGATTCGCCTAAGGAAGCTAGAGCGGATCCCTGAGGAACTCCGCGTGATTGTCCTTATGCAAGGGTCATGGTTCTTACCCCTTCCGGTGAATATGAGTCTCAAGACGAAGAAGATCCTCAAGATAAGGATGAGAGCACCAAAGAAGAGGTTAAATACCCCGACGTGGGAGAATTGCTAGACCATGATAGTTCTTAGTGCCATACAAGAACCGGAAGAAGTAGCTCAACGCAAGAATATCTTTCATACACGGTATACGGTAAAAGTGAAGGTTTGCTCTTTTATTATTGATGGTGGATCTTGCACTAATGTGGCTAGTTCATACATGGTAGAAAAGTTGCATCTAGAAACCACTAAGCATCCTAAGCCCTATAAACTTAGATGGCTAAATGATAAGACGAAACTAAGGATTAATGATCAAGTTAGAATTTCATTTAGTGTGGACAAGTATTGTGATGATGTTTTGTGTGATGTGGTTCCAATGCAAGCCACTCATCTTTTGCTAGGTAGACCTTGATAATTTGATAAGGAAGTCACTCATCATGGTAGAACCAACTATTATACCTTCTTACATGATAAGAAATGAATTAGTCTAGCCCCATTGCTTCCATCTCAAGTGCATGAAATGTAACAACAATTGGCTAAGGAAAGAGCATTGCTAAGACTAACTTCTTAATAGCTCCTAGTGATATAAGAAGTTCCTTGCATGATGATACTTGTAATGTTTTGCTAATGGTCTTCAAAGAGTTATTAAGTGTAGGTGAGGTCACGGTGGAGTTACCCAAGGAGGTGCAAAAATTCCTAGACCGATTCCGAGATGTCTTTCCGGAAGAACTACCAATGGGATTACCACCACTAAGGGGCATAGAACACCAAATTGACTTCGTTCCCGGCACTCAACTACCAAACCGACCACCCTACCGAGTCAATCCAAACGAGGTAAGGAGCTAGAAAATCAAGTGACATACTTGCTGGATAAGGGATATGTGAGAAAGAGAGCTTAAGCCCGCGTCGTACCGTTCTTGTTGGTACCAAAGAAGGACGGATCGTACCGTATGTGTGTCGATTATAGGGCCATCAACAACATTACAATAAAATACCGGCACCCAATACCACGGTTAGATGACATGTTAGACGAGCTAAGTGGTGCCACTATCTTCTGAATGATCGATCTCAAAAACGGATACCATCAAGCAAGGATGCGAGAGGGTGATGAATGGAAAACCGTGTTCAAGATGAAGCATGGTCTTTATGAATGGCTTGTGATGCCCTTCAGCCACACCAATGCCCCAACTACTTTCATGCGCTTGACGAATCATATCCTTCGCCAATTCATTAGTAAATTTGTCGTAGTTTACTTTGATGATATTTTGATATATAGTACTTGCTTGATTGATCATGTGTCTCATCTTGAAATGGAGCTAGAAACTCTTAGGAAAGAGGTCTTTATGCTAACCTTTAAGAAATGTGTTTTTTGCACTAGTGAGCTTGTTTTCCTTGGTTTTGTGGTTAGCTCTCAAGGTCTTCATGTAGATTTAAAGAAGATCCAAGCTATTCAAGAGTGGCCTAGACCCACCACCATAAGTCAAGTAAAAAGTTTCCATGGGTTAGCAAGCTTCTACCGACAGTTTGTCAAGGATTCTAGCACTATGGCCACGCCTCTCACTTCGATCATCAAGAAAAGTGTGGGTTTTGAGTGGGGAGAAGCTCAAGAGAGGTCATTTCTGGACCTTAAATATCACCTCACCAACGCCCCCATATTGACATTACTGGACTTCAACAAGACTTTCGAAGTAGAGTGTGACGCATCTGGTGTTGGAATTGGAGCGGCTTTGACACAAAGGGGGAGACCGGTTGCGTTTTTTAGTGAAAAGTTGAGTGCGGCTGTCTTGAACTATCCCACCTATGACAAGGAGCTCTATGCCTTGGTTAGAGCAATGCAAACATGGCAGCATTACCTCCTCTCGAAAGAATGTGTCATCCATACCGATCATGAGACCTTGATACACTTAAGGGGACAAACGACTTTGAAGAAGCGTCATGCGAAATGGTTGGAGTTCATTGAGACCTTTTCCTATGTGATCAAGTATAAGAAGGGCAAGGAGAATATTGTCACCAATGCTTTGTCTAGGTGATATACACTCATCACGGCCATGGACTCAAGAATGTTAGGATTTGAGTATCTCAAGGGGTTGTATGAAGAAGACCCAGATTTGAACTCATCACGGCCATGGACTCAAGAATGTTAGGATTTGAGTATCTCAAGGGGTTGTATGAAGAAGACCCAGATTTGAAAGAGAGTTTTATGGGGCATGGAACCAGGGCATTTGCTAAATTCTATTTGCATGATGGGTTTTTATTCAAGGAGAAGAGGCTTTGAGGACTGCAGGCCATTGACGCGATTGTGGAGGACGATTGGTCAAGGAGATGGAAGTAGCTCGAGAGACAACAAGATAAGTCTCATCAGGAACCCAGCTATTCGAGTGGTGGCTAAATTCCTGGGACACACGTTTTTCGCTAAGGAGGAGACAGGCTCCTTGCGATACGATGAGCTTCTCATGCTCCATTACATGCTCCCTGAGGCTGCCAGAGATATATATGGAGGGCATCTTACCCAGACATTCTGCCACACCAACCTTGGTGCAGTATTTGCATCTACCCTRGCTCAGAAGAAGTTTCGGGGTCTCAACACGAAGGACAACAGACAGAAGACAGAGACTGTAGGGAGTCTCTTGACTCCAATCTTCCGACATTTCGGGATTGATTGCACATCGATTGAGCGCACCAGCAGATTAGACCTGATGGATGAGACTTACCTGAAGAACAGTCTCATCTTGTATCCACAAAACCGATACAGGTTCACACATCTGGATGGGACCATCCGCTACTGCCAGCTGCCTTGTCCTGCACTGACATCTCTGACTTCTGTGGAGAACCTCCGATTCTCGCCTGACGATGACCATTTGTCTTCCATGCCATCTATGGTAGGTACATCCCGTCAGAGAGGGAGAACTTCGAGAGGGTATACTGCTAGGCACCATCAAGAGGACGCAGAAGTACCACCATCATCAGCTACAGAGCCTGACACGAGGGAGTATGTCATACCTCCATACACTGGTGAGTTTGATTTGGATCCCCGCCCTACAGCTGTACCTGCGGATGAGAACACGAGATGGATCATGGATGGTATAGAGAAGAACCATTCCATGATGAGGAGACTATGGGATGCACTAGCCAGGCTACAATGCCCACCACCACCATCATGCTTTCGCGGTTCACGCTCTCCTACGCGCTGGGGGCCTCCCACTGCAAACTTTGCTGGACCTTCTGTAGCAGCTGCCACCGATCCCGATGTTGCTGGACACGGGACAGCAGGAGATTCTGAGGAGACGCATGACAACCCCACCTTGCGTCTACACAGGAGGCGTAGAGGCGCAAGAGAGAGCAGGAGTGGTTCTTCTAAGAGTTTATCTCCTGAGGAGTATCAGAGCGAGCATCACTCACCATAGGGTTATTTTTATCCACCTCTCGTTTTGCTTTTTCCCTTTTAAACTACTTATGTATTATTTGGTTTTCTTGTATCTTCCTACGTATTTATATTCACACCGTCACGGTATGAAGTAAGTCTGGGGGAAGATATTACCTGTTGAGACTAATAGTTTGTTTGTTTTGTTTTCGTTTTGTTTTGACATTTTGTGACATTTTGAATCATTTAGTTTTCTTAGTTTGCTGAAATTTTAATTCGAAAACAGAGCATCCAAAACAGAGGAGAATTACAGATAAAAATTTCGATCCTTAATAAGTCTGGTATTCCTTCTTTCACTTCTTCATATTTATTTTCACACCGGGACGGTGTGAAGTAAGTCTGGGGGAGTTAGGGTAATTCGTATGACTAATGTCATTTCTCTGTTTTGTTTTCTATGTTTCTCGAATCGTTTTTATGTTTTTATTATGTCAGTTTTGTGAAAACATTGCTGCACTCTTTTTCCCTGAAAAGGTTTTTAATGAGGCAGCAATTGAACTTGTTTTTGATAAATGTGCTAAACCTTTGAATGACCATTGGAATTGTATGAGATTACGACAGGAAAATTGGAAAACCCATCAGTGGATCAACAAACCTGAAAAGAACCATTCCTTCGGAAATTCAGATGATTCAAAGCTGACTCTTCAACTTTATGAACATAATCTTCTCGAATTGGGGCTTGAGATGCATCGAACATGACACCTCCATAAAGAATCTGCAAGACATGTCTGTGTGGTACAACTCCCYTCGTTCTTCCCTTTAAAAAAAAAACAAAAAAAAAACAAGAGATACGATTTAATTATGAAATAAGCGAACCGGACATTGATGGTTACACCCTTCAATTCTCGCGTCTCGTGGAAATTTGTATATCTTATAAAAGAAAAGAGAATAAGAATAAGACAATCGATAGAAAAAAATAAAATGATACCCTAGAAAAGTAGGGAAAAATCGATTGTCTTGAAGTAAGAAAAGAAAGGGGAAATGAATTGTACAAAGACTGTCTTGAGTTCACAGAAATCAGAAGGAGTAAGTGTTTACGTTCTTTGATCGATAATCCTAAATTGAGACATCGCGCTTAACTGAATGAAGAAGAGTCAGTAATGAAGAGTTTGAACTTGATGTTGGATGTGGCTTCAAGATAAGGTATGTTGCTATACTTATGGTGAAGTACACGTAGTACAGTTTGAATCAATTCATTTCCTTGAGGTTGAGAAATGGTTAGCACAATACGTGTTTTCTATATTGGATCGATCGATCCCTATAAGGATCGATCGATCCTTCATCCCACCTACTTTAGATATTTGTTTTTAGATCGCTTTTTGAGTGTATTTAATCTAATTTTAAGCCATTGTTTTCGGGACACACTTTGTAACCCATTTTCCTTGTTTCCTACACCTAAATACTTGTAATTCTCTATCTAGTGCATGATCTTGAAAGTTTACACCAAGAACACATCCTTGTTCATCATCTATAGAGAAGATTTCTTAACTCTTAAGTTATCTTGTTTAATGATTATGAATCTATATTTGTATCTTCTTGTTTGTTCTGTATCTATGGTTGAGTAATTCTCTAGTTGGGTTTTAAGGTAATCAAAAGAATTGATGGATGTTTGAGCTAGATATAGATAGGGTTTTATCCTTGTTATCTTCACCTTTGGTTGTGTTTAATGCTTAGACTAAACTGATCATTTAGTCTATGAACTGAGGTTTAATCTATTCTCCAAAAGCTTATAGGTTGCTTGATAGGACTAAGGTGAGCAATTTTTCCTTAGCCACGAAGTTGATGCTAAGGCAAACTTAAATCAAACTTGTTAGTAAAGCATGCAGACTTCTAAGTTTCAAATGAAAGTTTAGAACCTTAACTTGAAAAGTGATTGATGCCACGAAAGTGGATTGATTATACATTTATGTTTGAGTTCTAGATTAATTCTATTTGTTCCCTGAATAATTATCTAGTTCGAACACATCTTATTCCGGCGATAATCCTTAATGCCCAGCGTTTTTAGTTTATAAGTTATAACTGTTTTAAATCACATGCTTGTTTACATTCAAACCACATCACAATATATTTCTTTAGCTTGATTTCATTCGTATAGAATCGTAGTGTAACCATTGGTCTCTGTGGATTCGATCCTAAGTATTACACGTCTTGGGGTATTTGTATGACTTCGAGTGCATCCACACTCTACCAAACTATCAAATTGGCGCCGTTGCCGGGGACACAATTGCGTTACCTTCGAATCAAAGACTGAATTCTAGTCTAAGGGTTATTTTTACTTTACTAAGTACTTGCTTGCTTGTTTCAGGTGTATGCCTAGAAGAAGTAAAGGCACTGGAAATCTCTTGCAATTGACTAACGAAGAACTAGCAAGAACAGAGCGTGTGAATAACATAGCAAGAAAAGCAAAGTCAAGACTAGCCAACATGGGTGACAATCTTGACGGTATAGCTGATGCACACCGCTACGATTACTCAGGGGAGTTGCGACACCAGCTGCAGTTGTTGCGATAACAACGCAGAGAAGAGCAGTTGGGGACGTCGACACCCACCTACACCCAACCGAGCTGCGATATGTCCGGAGGCAAGGCAGGATTATGAGATCAGTCTCAACTAATAGCATTGGTGAAACAACATCAATTCCATGGGTTACCTGCTGAAAACCCAATGGATCATATCGAAAATTTCGAGGAGATTTGCAACACAACAAAATCAAATGGGGTACCTACTGATTACCTTAAGTGCAGGCTTTTCCCTTTCTCCCTAGCAGATAAGGCAATGAGATGGCTCAAGTCATTACCTGCAGGCTCATTGAGAACAGTGAATGTAGAGCTGCCTTCCAGACCACACCGAGTCTAAGACTGCTTCCTTGAGGAACAAGATCACCACATTTGGACAGCATCCAGGGGAGTCATTTTGTGAAGCTTGGGAACGGTTCAGAGAGTACCAAAGAGAATGTCCTCATCATGGATTTTCAGAGGAGCAAATCCTCAACATCTTCTATGATGGAGTGAACTGGGAGTCTGAGAATGCTCTTGCTAGCGATGGAGATTTCATGACAAAAACCAAAGCTGGAGCATCTGGCTGATCGAGAACTTGGCTGCAAGTTCTAACACGAGAAGTATAGAGTATGATCGTTCTAACAAAGCTAATAGTGTGGACTCTCTAAAGATTGACGAACTAAATGCGAAGGTTAGCCTGTTGATGAAGGCTAATCAAAGAGGAGTCCAGCTGTGTGAAGATGAGTGCGAGCGATCCTGTCGAGGATCACCGAGGAAAGAAGCGGAAGAACTTCGGCAAGTAAACTACGTTAGTGGGGAAGGGTTTGTACAAAACAGAGGCTTCAACCAAGGTTTCAACCAGAACTATAGAAGCCAGCCTAACCTATCTTACAGGAGCACAAACGTCGAAAATCCTCAGGATCAGGTTTATCCACAGCAAGGAGCAGCTCAAGGACAACAGTTTCAAAAGAAACCGTTCGTGCAAAACACGGGTGTTGGTCCTTCTCAGGGGTTTGCAGGGTATCAAGGAGTGCAAAATCAGGGTTTCCAGAAAAGTTATCCTCAGAATTACCAAGGCGTGCAAAGACCGTTCGTGCAAAACCAAGGACAGAACCAGTTTCAAGGTGGTTTTCAACCGAACAAACCATTCAACAATTACCAAGCGCCTGCAAGTTCATCAAATAATTCTGAAGGTGAACTGAAAGCTCTCATGCAACAACTCCTCCTTCAACAACAAAAATCTTCAACTGAGATCAATGTCAAAGTGGACAACATGTACAATGATCTCAACAATAAATTTGAGGCTGTCTCCACTCACATGAAAATACTCGACAACCAAGTTGCTCAAACCGCTGAGGCAGTTCAAAGACAGCAAGGAGTTCTTCCGGCTAAAGGGGAGCAGAATCCTAAGAAGGAGTTTGTTAATGTTATTACATTAAGGAGTGGTAAGGAGTCCAGATCTGTTACAGCTGATAAAACGTGAGGTGGTCATTGACTCGAGAAGATAAGGAGGATCAGAAAATGAGAAGGTTGATAATCACGCCGATGATCTATTGCACCACCTACTGCGTGTATATACTCCAAGGATACCATACCCTACCCCTCCTAAGAAATCTCGAAAAGGTTTAGAAGAGGCCAAGTGTAAGGAGATGCTGGATGATCTTCAAGTRAAACTTCCTCTTGTTGATGCAATTCAGATGATGCCTTCTCTCAAGAAATACATGAAGGGCTTGGTAACAAGTAAGGTATCAAGTGAAGAGGATTTCGTGAAGATTACGAAAGAATGTAGTGCCGTTCTACAGAACAAGACACTCAAGAAGCTTGGAGATCCTGGCCGCTTTGTTTTATCTGTGCAAGTTGGAGCTATGAACTTTCCATGCTCCTTATGTGATCTGGGTTCTAGTGTCAACTTGATGCCATACTCTGTGGCTAAACGATTGGGACTAACAAACTTCAAACCGACAAAAATCTCTTTGGTATTTGCTGATCGTTCTGTGAAGTTACCAGTTGGAATTCTAGAAGATCTTCAAGTGAAGATTGGCAATGTGGTAGTTCCTGCAGATTTTGTGGTTCTTGAACTAGAAGAAGAGCCAAAGGATCCTCTCATTTTGGGTAGGCCTTTCTTATGCACTGCAGGAGCTATGATAGATGTTCGTCATGGACGAATTGATCTCTATCTTGGAGACATTGTCATGAAATTTGAGAGGGATAAGCTGCTGAAGAAACCAATGTTTGATGGGCAAACACTCTCGGTTGATGATTCGCTGAAAATCTATGATGAAATTGCTGAAGAGATTCTCATGGATGATCCTTTAGAGATTGCTTTAATAAAGACTCAGTGAGTATAGCTTTCTTAGTGAAGCCTTATGGATATGCTAAGATGCTGGATTCAAACAAACGATTTCGAATATGGTGGCCTACTTGAGTCTTGATGGGAATGGCAATCTCCATCAACAACACCTCCAATCTAACCCATGGAGCGAGCTGAAAGCTCCGTGGTAGAGTTGAAAACACTCCCATGAGGTATGCATTTCTTGGTCCCAATCTCATCCTGATCATAAATGCTGCACTTAATAATGCTGAAATTGCTTTGCTTATGTGAACTAAGAAAATATCGTAAAAGCTTTAGGATATTCTCTTGATGATATTCAGGAATCTCTCATCTTTGCATGCCAGGATACATCAGAAGATGAATCTATGACTTATAGAACATCGGAGGAGGTTAAACCGAATCTAGAGATGTTGTAAAGAAAGAGATAATGAAACTTCTAGATGTTGGGATCATATATCTGATATCGATAGTGCTTGGGTAAAAGGGTGGTGTRACAGTTGTGCAAAATGATAGAAATGAGTTGATTCCGACTAGAACTGTTACAGGACATAGAATGTGCATAGACTACAGGAAGTTAAATGCTGCCACTCGCAAAGATCATTTTCCATTACCATTTATTGATCAAATGCTTGAGAGGCTTGCTAACCACCCATACTACTGTTTTCTAGATGGATATTCTGGTTTCTTTCAGATTCCCATTCACCCCGACGATCAGGAGAAGACTACATTCACTTGTCCTTATGGCACATTTGCATACCGCAGAATGCCATTTGGTTTGTGTAATGCTCCAGCAACCTTTCAACGTTGCATGATGTCGATTTTTACTGACTTGATTGAGGATGTAATGGAAGTCTTCATGGATGATTTTTCTGTCTATGGCACATCTTTTTCTGCTTGTCTTTCTAACTTGTGCAGGGTACTTAAGCGCTGTGAAGAAAAACATCTTGTTTTGAACTGGGAGAAGTGTCACTTCATGGTCAGAGATGACATTGTTTTGGGACACAAGATTTCAGAGCAGGGTATTGAAGTGGACAAGGCCAAGATTGAAGTGATAACAAGTTTGCAGCCACCTAATACAGTCAAGGGGATTAGAAGTTTTCTGGGTCATGCAGGTTTCTACAGAAGGTTCATTCAAGGTTTCTCCAAGATCGCCAGACCTTTGACTCAGTTGTTGTGTAAAGAAATGAAGTTCGAATTTGACAGTGCTTGTCTTGAAGCTTTCCATACCATCAAAGGAGCACTAGTTAGCCCACCGATTGTGCAACCACCGGACTGGGAGCTACCTTTTGAAGTTATGACTGATGCTAGTGACTACGCAGTGGGAGCTGTTTTAGGTCAGAAAAAAGATAAGAAACTTCATGTCATCTACTACGCCAGCAGAACTCTAGATGACGCGCAGCGCATGTACGCAACTACTGAGAAGGAACTTCTTGCAATTGTTTTTGCTTTCGAGAAGTTCAAGTCATATCTTGTTGGGTCTAAAGTGATTGTGCACACGGACCATGCTGCGTTGAGGTATCTTCTCACCAAGAAGGATGCCAAACCAAGACTGCTAAGATGGATACTCTTGCTACAAGAGTATGATCTAGAGATTAGAGACAAAAGAGGGATTGAGAACGGGGTTGCAGACCATTTGTCTAGACTGCAAATTGATGAAGAGGTTCCTTTGGACAACAGTGTGCCTGAAGAGACCGTGTATGCAATAAGCATTGGTACTGCATGTGAAAACAACACCATTCCTCAAACTACCAAACCTCATGAGATGCCTTGGTTCGGTGAAATCGCAAATTTCCTAGCTGCAGAGAAAGAACCTGACAACTTTGTTGGGTATAGAAAGAAGAAATTCCTGAGAGACATCAGACACTACATATGGGATGACCCATACTTGTACAAGCAATGCTCAGACGGAATTTTTAGACGGTGCGTCACTGAGGAAGAAATTCCAGGTATTCTTTTTCACTGTCATAGTTCCAATTATGCAGGACATTTTGCTACCTTTAAGACAGTGTCCAAGATTCTACAAGCAGGTTTCTGGTGGCCAACTATGTTTAAAGACGCTAATGCTTTTGTTTCAAAGTGTAATGCATGCCAAAGACAGGGAAATATTAGCAAGCGAAATGAGATGCCGCAGAATGTCATCCTAGAAGTTGAAGTGTTCGATGTATGGGGTATAGACTTCATGGAACCTTTCCCTTCATCATATGGGAACCAGTACATCCTTGTGGCAGTGGACTATGTTTCTAACTGGGTTGAGGCAATGGCTTCCCCAACAAATGATGCTAAGGTTGTTCTTAAAATGTTTAAATCGTGATCTTCCCAAGGTTTGGTGTCAGAAATTGTGATCAGCGATGGTGGATCTCATTTCATCAACAAGGTCTTTGAGGGTTTGTTGAGAAAGCATGGAGTCAAGCAAGGTCGCCACTCCTTATCACCCTCAGCAGTGGACAGTAGAAATCTCGCAGAGAAATAAAGAGCATTCTACAAAAGGCGGTAAGAAATACAACAAGGAAAGATTGGGCGATGAAACTTGATGATGCTCTGTGGGCATATAGGACGGCATACAAAATGCCATTAGGAACAACTCCATTTCATCTTGTCATGGCAAGGCTCACTTCCCAGTTGAGCTAGAATACAAAGCAGCATAGGCTGTCAAGATGTTGAATTTCGACATCAGCCTATGATAGGCGGTTGATGCAACTGAATGAGTTGGGCGAGATTAGTCATATGGCATATGAAAATTGAGGATTTACAAGGAGAGAACCAAAGCTATCATGACAAGAGATCCTCGATAGAGAATTTGCTCCTAATGATCAGTATTACTTTTCGACTCTACTTTGAAACTCTTTCGGGGAAAGGCTGAGATCGCGTTGTGCAGTCCATTCACCGTCAAGTCGGTAAGACCATATGGAGCTGTAGAGTTGTTGGACCATGAAGGAGGAGAATTTGTGGTTAATGGGCAACGCCTCAAACCATATGGAGCTGAGACGGAAATCACTGAAGGAGACACCATATCTCTCGGTGATCCTTCTGCCGCCTAAAAGGCATTCACGTTAAGTTATTGACGTTAAATAAGCGCTTGGTGGGAGGCAACCCACTGGTAAGTATACATATTAAGTTKTATTTTTCTTAGTTTCCTAATATTTTACGTCATTCAGAACGAGAAAAGACGGATCAAAACAGAGGAACAATGAACGATCGATCCTTAAACGATCGATCGTTCTTGTAGGTACGTTTTTGGACAGAGACTACTGTGAAACTCATAGGAACGATCGTTCCTTCTCTTGAGATCGATCGTTTCTGGGTATGCAATTTTGGACAGAAGTTTATCGAAATTCTGGATCGATCGTTCYTCTAGAGAACGATCGTTCCTGGGGGTGCAATTTTGGACAGAAAGTTTGGCGAAATCTGGGAACGATCGTTCCTCTTAGGATCGATCGTTCCTCCAACAGGTAAGTCGATTTTCTCATGTACTTAAAACAAACCAACTCGACCAACATCAAAACAATATCGATCGATCTTACCCTCGTTCTTCATCTTCCCAACTCGAAAAACCTCRAAATTTTTACTCAAACCATAACTTTCTCATTTCTTAACCGATTTGAGTGATTTTTGGGTCCATTCCACTCGTATTTTCACCCTCTATCTCATTGTTGCATCCATTCTTTCGATCTACAAAGGTATGAGACTCTATTTCAAATTTTCCAAATTGGTGTTCTTGAGTAAAAATCRAAAATTATGGTTGATTGTGATTGTGTTTTGATTGTTTGTCAATTCCATATGCTTCTTGGGTTAATTTCGAACCTGTCCATGCCTATTTTGTCGATTAATTTGTTGAGTTTAAGATTTCATGAATTAAGAACGAACCCTTCGAATTTGAACGTGGAGAACGATCGTTYCGGGTAACTAGAACGATCGTTCTGTTGTTGTGAACGATCGTTCCTGTTGTTGTGAGCGATCGTTCCTCTAGTTTTGACCGATCGTTCCTGTTCTGATGTTGTCTCGTTCATGACAAATTTGTGCTGATTAAATATATTTTTATACAATTTGTTTGCTCTGTAATGGTTTTTATTTAACTTTCTCTCATTTTGYAGGATATGGCTAAAACAGGTGATAATCCAAAGAGGAAACAACCTACACGTAACYCGGGTTTGAGAAAAGATAAAGGACCAGCTGGTCCTTCTGAGCCACAGGCAGCGGGGGTAAATGATGGTTGGCCGTGGCCTAGACCTGAGAAAATACCAATAGAAGACGTCCCTAAGGTTCCCCATATGACAGCAGCGCAGCTGCAGAAGACCCCGAGCTACAAACGACGTAAGCAGGGTGACGGATGGGCTGAGTTTAACAGCATCTGCTACAATGGTCTCCTGCGGGTTACCATGACCCCAACGAGGTTTATCTGTGCCTCTACACTGCAGAAGATGGGGATCAGTGATGACGTTGCTTCTATGCTGAAGAAGCTGCACATGGATCGATTTGCAGGGACGACATACCCACTATACCCRGAGTTAGTTCGTCAGTTTCTAGCATCCGTTGAGGTGTATTACAGGGATTCTAATAAACCTGTCGCGAGCGAGGGATGGCTGACGTTTCTGTACAGAGGTGTTCCCTACGAGCTGTGACGCATCTGGTGTTGGAATTGGAGCGGCTTTGACACAAAGGGGGAGACCGGTTGCGTTTTTTAGTGAAAAGTTGAGTGCGGCTGTCTTGAACTATCCCACCTATGACAAGGAGCTCTATGCCTTGGTTAGAGCAATGCAAACATGGCAGCATTATCTCCTCTCGAAAGAATGTGTCATCCATACCGATCATGAGACCTTGATACACTTAAGGGGACAAACGACTTTGAAGAAGCGTCATGCGAAATGGTTGGAGTTCATTGAGACCTTTTCCTATGTGATCAAGTATAAGAAGGGCAAGGAGAATATTGTCACCAATGCTTTGTCTAGGTGATATACACTCATCACGACCATGGACTCAAGAATGTTAGGATTTGAGTATCTCAGGGGTTGTATGAAGAAGACCGATTTGAACTCATCACCATGGACTCAAGAATGTTAGGATTTGAGTATCTCAGGGTTGTATGAAGAAGACCCAGATTTGAAGAGAGTTTTATGGGGCATGGAACCAGGGCATTTGCTAAATTATTTGCATGATGGGTTTTTATTCAGGAGAAGAGGCTTTGAGGCTGCGAGGCCATTGGCGATTGTGGAGGGCGATTGGTCGAGGAGATGGAAGTAGCTCGAGAGCAACAAGATAAGTCATCAGGAACCCAGCTATTCAGTGGTGGCTAAATTCACTGGGACACGTTTTTTTAAGGAGGAGGCAGGCTCCTTGCGATCGATGAAGCTTCTCATGCTCCATTACACTCCCGAGAGAGAGATATATGGAGGCATCTTACCGGACATTCTGCCACACCAACCTTAGTGCGTATTTGCATCACCCTAGCTCGAGAAAGTTTGAGGGTCTCAACCACGAAGGACCAGCAGAGGCAGAAGAGCGTAGGGAGTCTCTTGACTCTCTTCCGACATTTGGGATTGATTGCACATCGATTGAAGCGCACCAGTTGACCTGATGGATGAGACTTACTGAAACGTCTCATCTTCCGATCCACAAACCGATACAGTTCACACGTCTGGATGGGACCATCATTCTTGCGACTGCCTTGTCTGTAGCTTCGAGAGAGGTATACTGCTAGGCACCATCAAGAGGACGCAGAAGTACCACCATCATCAAAATTCTGAGCGACACGAGGTATGTCATACCTCCATACACTGGTGAGTTTGATTTGGATCCCCGCCCTACAGCTGTACCTGCGGATGAGAACACGAGATGGATCATGGATGGTATAGAGAAGAACCATTCCATGATGAGGAGAMTATGGGATGCACTAGCCAGCTATGCCCACCACCACCATCATGCTTTCGCGGTTCTCTGCAGCGGGGCCTCCACTGCGACTTTGCTGGACATACATGGCGCCACCGATCCGATGTTGCTGGACACGGGACAGCAGGAATTCTGAGGAGAGCGCGCTTGACCCCACCTTGCGTCAGGAGGCGTAGGCGAGAGCAGGGAGTGGTTCTTAAGTTTATCTCCTGAGGAGTATCAGAGCGAGCATCACTCACCATAGGGTTATTTTTATCCACCTCTCGTTTTGCTTTTTCCCTTTTAAACTACTTATGTATTATTTGGTTTTCTTGTATCTTCCTACGTATTTATATTCACACCGTCACGGTATGAAGTAAGTCTGGGGGAAGATATTACTTGTTGAGACTAATAGTTTGTTTGTTTTGTTTTCGTTTTGTTTTGACATTTTGTGACATTTTGAATCATTTAGTTTTCTTAGTTTGCTGAAATTTTAATTCGAAAACAGAGCATCCAAAACAGAGGAGAATTACAGATAAAAATTTCGATCCTTAATAAGTGCAGTATTCCTTCTTTCACTTCTTCATATTTATTTTCACAGGGCGGTGTGAAAGAAATCTGGGGAGTTAGGGTAATTCGTATGACTAATGTCATTTCTCTGTTTTGTTTTCTATGTTTCTCGAATCGTTTTTATGTTTTTATTATGTCAGTTTTGTGAAAACATTGCTGCACTCTTTTTCCCTGAAAAGGTTTTTAATGAGGCAGCAATTGAACTTGTTTTTGATAAATGTGCTAAACCTTTGAATGACCATTGGAATTGTATGAGATTACGACAGGAAAATTGGAAAACCCATCGTGGATCAACAAACTGAAAAACCATTCCTTGGGAAATTCGAGATGATTAAAGGCGACTCTTCAACTTTATGAACATAATCTTCTCGAATGGGAGAGATGCATCGAACATGACACCTCCATAAAGAATCTGCAAGACATGTCTGTGTGGTACAACTCCCTTCGTT
Organism: Boechera stricta; assembly: GCA_018361395.1. NCBI lineage: Eukaryota > Viridiplantae > Streptophyta > Magnoliopsida > Brassicales > Brassicaceae > Boechera > Boechera stricta. The sequence continues at coordinate 8,626,820 of CM031541.1, forward strand.
CTTCCCTTTAAAAAAAAAACAAAAAAAAAACAAGAGATACGATTTAATTATGAAATAAGCGAACCGGACATTGATGGTTACACCTTGATTCGCGTCTCGTGGAAATTTGTATATCTTATAAAAGAAAAGAGAATAAGAATAAAATGATCGATAGAAAAAAATAAAATGATACCACTAGAAAAGTAGGAAAAATCGATTGTCTTGAAGTAAGAAAAAAGAAATGATGTCTGCTACTGCTTGAGTTCGAAAGAGAAGAAAGTGTTTACGTTCTTTGATCGATAATCTAAATTGAGACATCGCTTAACTGAATGAAGAAGAGTCAGTAATGAAGAGTTTGAACTTGATGTTGGATGTGGCTTCAGATAAGGTATGTTCTTTACTGGTGAAGTACCGTAGTGCATTGAATCGATTCATTTCCTTGAGGTTGAGAAATGGTTAGCCTGAATCGTGTTTTACATATTGGATCGATCGATCACATAAGGATCGATCGATCCTTCATCCACACTTTAGATATTTGTTTTTAGATCGCTTTTTGAGTGTATTTAATCTAATTTTAAGCCATTGTTTTCGGGACACACTTTGTAACCCATTTTCCTTGTTTCTACACCTAAATACTTGTAATTCTCTCTAGTGCATGATCTTGAAAGTTTACACCAGAACATCCTTGTTCATCATCATAGAAGATTTCTTAACTCTTAAGTTATCTTGTTTAATGATTATGAATCATATTTGTATCTTCTTGTTTGTTACGTATCATGGTTGAGTAATTCTACAGTTGGGTTTTAAGGTAATCGAAAGAATTGATGGATGTTTGAGCTAGATATAGATAGGGTTTTTCCTTGTTATCTTCACCTTTGGTTGTGTTTAATGCTTAGTAAACTGATCATTTAGTCATGAGCGAGTTTAATCTATTAAGCGGTTGATAGGACTAAGGTGAGCAATTTGTCCTTATGGCGAAGTTGATCTAAAGAGCAAACTTTGTGAACAAATCAACTTGTTAGTAAAGCTGCAGACTTAAGTTTCAAATGAAAGTTTAGAACCATAACTTACTGAAACAAAGTGATTGATGCCACGAAAGTGGATTGATTATACATTTATGTTTGAGTTAGATTAATTCATTTGTTCCCGAATAATTATCTGTTGAACACATCTTATTCGGCGATAATCGTAATGCGCGTTTTTAGTTTATAAGTTATAACCGTTTTAAATCACGTCTTTGTTTACGTTCAAACGTCCGATATATTTCTTTGCTTGATTTCATTCGTATAGAATCGTGAGTGTGAATTACGTGGATTCGATCACAAATATTCTGACGTCTTGGGGTATTTGTATAGATCCGAGTGCATCCACACTCTACCAAACTATCAACGTCTTGGAATATGCATTTTCTGGATAGTGAATTTCAATTTTTTCTTAGTTGAGGTATGAATCAAACATACATATTGAATTGGTATGTATATAAAAAAAACTGATTTTCTTCTATGTGGTGCTTTATCATAGTTCTCGTGGAAAAATAGGTCGATTTCTCAAATATAAACTCTATGAAAAATACATGAATTACTAGTTGTTAACTAAAATTTTTTTACCAGAACTTAGAGGAAGTTGAGAGCCGATTAGTAGCTGGTTTTGAAGAGACTAAAAAATGTTTTATGAAATCTCAATAACGAAATATGTAAAGACCACTGGAGAACTAATGTCTTTAATCAGAGACTTCATGAATCCAAGTGTTTGAAAAGCTTTTTAACCCTCAAGAATTAAATTAGATTATTAATTAATAGAAGTACATGTATGCACGTGACTGAACCCATAATAAACTAATAAATAATTTTATGGATTATTTTGTGAATGTCTTCAAAGAGTCTTATATTTTTGTTATGGTTAATTTTGTTCACCTTCTTCTAGACATAGTAAGCAAGGAAGTTTAAGAGAAGTTTTAACAAACATGAGAGATAAAGATAGGATTTTAGAACGAAAAAAGTTATTACGAATTGAGTGCACTGATCTAGTAGATTCCAAAATCAACTTCTAGCAAGACATTGGGCTATATATATATATATATTTGAGAAAATTGTCTCAAATGCCACATCACAATCACTGTAGTTTAGAAAATGCCACATTTTTTCAAACCTTCTCTGAAATGCCAAAACTCGTCACTGTGGATGCATACGAAATGTCTATCGTGCCCCTCATTCCTTTTTTTAATTCTTTGTTAAGTGATTATAATTTTAATTTCTGCGGAGAAATATATTTTTCATTAATTTGGCCTCAACCTTGGATTCGATGTGATCCCGCCAAACAAACTCTTACTCTCTCCCCTCCACCGTCGATTTCTTCTTCGTTCTCTTCCATTTCCTCCCTCCGTTGATCTGTGATGTGTCCCCGAAAAATTTCCAAATTAGAAGCTTCGTGAATAATTGTCTTTTATGAAGGGACATCCAGATTTATGATGCTTTGTGCTGCTTTACGAGATCGAATACAGCCTTGGCTTCGCGACTTTGTTAGGCTCCAATCTCTCGCCGTCTTCCTTATTTACGCTCAGGTTTTTCCATTTTCTCCCTCTCTCTCTCTTCCTTGTTGATTCAAATCTGTTCGGGTCTAGGGTTCATCGATTTGAATTTGTATCTTAGCTTATTATCCTGAATTATTATATATTTCCGGTTGTTTCAGATTGGGTGCGCGATAATCGGATCATTATGAGCATTATACAATGGAGTTTTGTTGATAAATTTGGCGATTGCGTTGTTTGCGCTTCTTGCAATCGAGAGCAATAGCCAAAGTCTCGGCCGGACCTATGCGGTTCTTCTTTTCTGTGCTCTGCTTCTTGATATCTCATGGTTCATACTTTTCACCCAAGAGATTTGGTATCGCTCTGAAATCTTAAAACCTTGTTTCTGAATCTGCACTAAGCTTGGTTTTTGAGAATTTTACTCTCTTGTTTAATTTCCAACACATTGTGTTTTTGCTGGATATCAAATTCACCCAAGGCAACACAGGTTTTTTCTAATTTCTACTCTCTTTGCCTTCCGCTTGTTTGCAGTTTATATGTTTTCAATTCAGGTTTTTGTGATTTTATCACTAAGACTGTATTTCGACATTCCTGACTACTCTACCAAGCATCTAAAAAGAAATTCTTAATTCAATACTGAGTCTCGGATAAACTAGCTAGATGGAAACTACGATGATCCTTCTCTGCCTTTTAGCTCTTTAGTTTTCTATGGTAGATGCAAAGAACAAGATCCCCTAGCAATGATATTTTACGACTTTAGGATCTACATAAGACAACACATAGTGATAATAATGGGAAGTTTCATCGAACAACATTGAAGAAGTTACTCACCCAATGCAAATTTTTTCATCCCTGTGTCCTTTCTAGGTGAATCATTATTCAGCTGGGAACAATAGAGGAAGTATCTTTCTGATGCCAGAGTTATCAGTCATAGAACCAGCCGAGCACCAAATATATGTCCACATCAATGGACATGGAACTGCAGGGGAAATTATGTTCACAAATTAGGTTGTATGTCCACTAAATAGGTTGGTGAATGACATATTGTCCACTGCTTAGAAGATATGTCCACCGTGAGAATTATGTCCACGACATCTTTGTCCATGACCTCTTGCTGAGCGTCTTTTTTGTCCATGACCTCTTGCTGAGCGTCTTTTTTTGTCCACGGCTGTTTTGTCCACGACGGCTTTATCAACGGATTAATTGTAAAACAACATGATGTATAACCCTTTTGTTTTATAATGTGATGGATTAATTGTAAAACAATGTGATGTATGGCAAGTGTATATACCACTTTTGTTTTTAAATAGTATGTGCAAAAAGAAAAGTGTATATACCATTTTTCTTTTGAAATTAGTTCTTGGCTCACATTATAGCCACTGATTCATGTTTTTCCTCAGTTGTTGAAGTTCAATTATATTTGTTTGTCTCCTGAAAATTTGGTTCTCGAAAAGGTTTTAGAAATCAGTTGTTAATTTTTTTGTTGTCAAAGAGCACAACCAACTTCGAAGAGGGGACGTTTGAAGAGTAACATCACTTTCTCAAGGATGTAATTTCTATCTTACCTGTAAAAGAACTCAACTGGGAATTAGAAGACCATTACCGAGTGCTTTTGTAGACAGAGATCTATATTTTGTTCTAAGTTCAGGTGATCATTTCCATGATATATATCTATAAACTATGTCCATATCATATGTCCCTAAATTAAGTCCATACGTTATGTCCATAAATTATATCCACCAATTATTATGTCTAACTATTTTACCTTTACATTTGTCCACTGCTTATTATGTCCATCGCTTAACATGTCCACCACCTATTATAGCGCCCGTTAATTCTGTCTTCAACAACATTTTGTCCACAGTCATTTATCATCCAGCCGTGGATAGATGTAACTTTTGTCCTTCCTTTTTTTTGTCTTGCCGATTTCTTCTAACACGTTTATGGTACCTTATCTTTATGTTTTGTTCCAAGTTCCGGGAAACATGTCCATGCATATGTTTATGTGTTCTTAGGTACTTAGAGCAAAACCGGTGTTTCTAAAGTGTTTATGAGCCTTAAGAAACCATGAGGACGTTGGAACTACTTGCCATGGGTCGCAGACGATCATAAAAGGTTTTTTCGGAGCTACCGAGCCAAGCATCGACCTAGTGCATCACCAGTCCAGGTCGATGCAAATGCAGAAAACACTGTTTTTACTGTAGCACCGACCCCAATATCGGCTTGTGGAGGTAGATATGAAGTCCGAAGGATTCACAGGGAGAAGTCTCGGACCTAGAATCGACCTATCAAGGCAGATGCTGTTTCCTGACCCCAGAATCGACCTATCAAGGTCGATTCTGGCCTCCGAGAAAAGTGGAAATTTAGTTATTTTCGGATTTTTGGTTTCTAGAAACTTAGGAAAACGACCTGGTTTGTTCCAGTAACCTTAAGACTATATAAATACTTGTAAAACAGCCCGAGAGGCAGCCACCACCCCCTTAGAATCAATTCCATCAATAAACACACACAAAACTCTTTGTTCTTGAGATTTCTTTAGTTCTTCTTTTAATCATTGCTTTACTTTATTTACTGCTTAGTTTATTGTTTATCATATCTTCCTACTCATATCCTGCTGTCACCCACAGAGGTATGAGTGAGTAGATCCTTTTGATCTCTGGGATGGAGATCGATGATGGGATCTATGTTATAAGGTTTAGTAATGTTTAATTGTTCTTAATCGATCTAGCTACTCAAATATGCACTTTAATGTTAAGTATTCTCTTATGGGAGATGCTTAAGTGTGGTTGTACGTTTAGAAGTGTTTGATGCCACGAGAGTGGATTAAACCTTCAGATCTGTATACTAGAGAATCATAGCTAGTGTCGAATTTGTTGTTTGATAGAGTTAATTATAGATCTAGCTTTGGCCAAGTTAGATTAAAGATCTTAGGAATATTTCACCACGAGAGTGGGTTATACTCTAGAAAGAGATCTATCATTAACATTGCATTCTTGAGGCGAGAGTCTAAGGATGCTTAGTTATTCGATGATGAGATTGTATGAAATGCATATTCAGTTTACCACGAGAGTGGATCTGAATAAAGAGTCTAGCGTACCACGAGAGTGGACTAGTAAGACATGGAAAATCCCTAAAATGACAAATACAAACTTGTTAGGTAGAACATGAACCCTAGATCTAGATTTTCTGGAATCGTTCTCATTCAACCTTGATATCGTTTGTCTTATTATTGCTTACACTTATTTAAGTATCGTTCATCGCACGTTATTTATTGCTTACTTATTTAATTATTGCTTATTTATTTTATGCATTTAATTTAGATATTTAATTTATGCTTATTTACTTTAATTTCGTTAGTCATTTATTTTAATAGTTTAATTTATTTATCTGCTTTATTTTTTTTATGTTATTTATCTCTTTTATTTATTTTCGGCATTTTAGATAGTAGAACCAAAAACCCCTACCTTTATATTTTGCCTATATAAGATTTATTCCTGCATTCTCTGTGTAGTTATTCTCAGTTCCTGTGGATCGATCCCGTTTGTACTACAATTGTATTTAACCGTGCATTTGCGGTAAGATCGGGTTAAACTTTCGAGATTAATTTTTCGGGTGAAACCTGAGAAGAGATAATAAAAACCTCCTATCAAGTTTTTGGCACCGTTGCTGGAGACTACAACAATAGCCATAGAGATTTGGTCTAGATGTGAGACTATATTTCTTTTGTTTTATTTTATTTTATTGCTTTAATTTGTTTCTGTTTTTGATATTTCAGATTTTTTTTAATCTTGAAAAAAAAAATGCTAAGGACAGACCAGTTACTAGACTGGATGAACGAGAGATGGATGTGTAACCCGAAAGCTACAACCACAGTAGGCATGGTCGACGAGCCAACAAGCTGCTTTCATGGGAATCCAACCACCACCGATGGAGGTTGATTACGAAATCGACGTCAACTTGATTAGAAGGATCCAAGACGACAAGTTTCATGGTCTATCAACGGATAACACTATGGATCATCTGAATCAATTCGACAAGTTGTGCGACTTGGTGAAAATAAATGGTCTCTCTGAAGATGCACTAAAGCTTCGTTTATTCCCATTTTCACTTGGGGGTAAAGCACAACAGTGGGAGGAGTACCTATCGAAGACTGTTATAACGTGGAGTCAATGCCGTAAAATATTACTAAGAAAGTTCTTCCCGAACTTTATGACAGCTCGTTGGAGAAACGAGATACCAAACTTTACACAACGAAACGCTAAGAGCTTTGGAGAAGCGTGGGAGAGACTTGTAGGCTACACCATACAATGTCCCCACCATGGATTCAGCGACGAGTCATTACTTAGCATTCTCTACCGAGGAGTGACACCTAAGTACCGTATGCTACTAGACGTAGCTAGCCACATAACTTTCTTAGGGCAAGATGCAATTGATGGAATGACCTTAGTCGAGCACTTAGCTCAAAGTGCTGCAAGCTTTAGAGAACACTCCGATCAAGTGAATAGACACATTGATATCCATGAGGACAAGGAAAAACTGACCATGGAGGCATTACGCGAAAAATTGGACAGATTTCTGAAATCAAATGCTCTTCAAGGATAAATATGTCAAAGTATGCTATGTCACGGAGTACCAACCTCACAAGAGTCATCAGAAAGGTCTAATCACGGAGGAAAATTGTTATGAACCAATCCTCAAGAATAATCAACAACAATTCCAAGGAGGATCAAATGGACAACAACACAAATAAGCGAAGTACAAGGATTTGTTGCAACAAATCTTGGAAGGTCAAGCAAAACTTAGTGCTGAGATTGGTGAAAATTTCAAAAACATTCACCAGAAGTGCGACGAGCTGTACAACAAATTCTATGGGCTAGCCTGTCGAATTAACATTTTAAAGACTCAAAGGGCTCAAATTGCAACCTCATCTCAAAGAACTCGATGTATGATTCCCGGTGAACCTGAGATGAACCCTAAGGAGCTTGTCAATGGCATACCAGTAAGGAGCAGCGAGAAGTTGGAGGAGAATGCATCGATGAAATCTTCAATAGAGCCCAGTGGACCTGTGCATCAACCAAATCAGGTCGATGCCATGTCCATCGAACTAATGCATCGACCAAACTCGGTTGATGCTCTGGCCATCGGGCATCTCCATCGACCCATCGGGACCGATGCACTTCCAGCAAGAAAAACCGGACAACAACATCGACCAAATCATGTCGATGCTCATACTATCGGTGCCCTGCATCGACCAAATCTGGTCGATGCACTGCAGAAACCTGCCGATACCGCTCCTTCGATTTTAAAACGCCCACATAACAACATCCTTGGAGGCATGGGACACAATCATGACACTAGAGGGAATTGTAGTATCATCACTAACGACCCCAACATGGATAACCACATGGAATGTCTCCCGTTAATTATAGAAGAAAGTAACCCCTCGAGACCAAAGTTCTTTGGTGGGAATGTGCAGCACAATCAACGGAGGATACTCGAGACCAAAGCTTTTATGCTTTAAAATAAGTTAGTTTTAGCCTTTATAACTAATATTTAGTGTAGTATTGGTGTTTTTGCATGTGGTTATATGTTTTTAGGTACTTGAAGCTAAACATTAGTTTTTGAGATGTTATTGGAGCTTACTGGAGCCTAGGGGAAGATTGGTGGCATTGCTTGGACAGCAAGAAACCAATTGATTTTCAACAATCGAATATTCTCCGATGAAGAGTGTATTTCCAAAGCTGTGAAAGAGGCATCAGAGTGGGAACGAGTTAAACTCTCTGAGCATGCGATCCAACAACCATATCCACGTTATCAACACAAAAAAAAAGAAAAGCAGGTACGATTTACCTCATGCGGATGTAGCCTGGAAGGAGAGTACCGTCGAAGCAGGTTTAGGATGGATCATAAAAGGTACAGAAAATGATTTACTCTGTAGCGGATCAGCAAAGATGAATTTTGTGAACAATCCTCTGTTGGCTGAAGCTTTAGCGATACGTGCCGGACTACAAGAGGCAATTCGAAATCACTGTCTAACGATTCAAGTTCTATCAGGTTTTCAAACTCTGCTCAACGCAATCAAGGCAAAAGAAGAAATCAAAAGCATCTATGGAGTAATTGCTGATATTTTGAGTCTATCCACGAAGTTTATTGGGATCGATTTCATCCACATACCTCGATCTGAAAATACAGAAGCTGATTCTCTAGCAAAAGAAGCTCTCTGTCTCCCATATATCGCTTATCCTGTTGTTGCTTTACCTTTGTTAAGCGATGTAAGAGAAACCTGAGTTTATTTAATATAAAACTCTGCCGTTCGAAAAAAAAGATGGAATTTTTTTTTTCATTTCTTAGTTACATGCAAGTATTGTGATTGCCTCATCTAATATTGTTTAGACCTTTTTTTATTCATATGGCTCAGACTTTTGGGTTCTCCTAGTGGTTCACTATTTTAGTTAAATTTATTATGTGTTGTTTTAAGGGAATTTATACCCATTAAGTCAAAATAAATTTAGAATTTTATTTTCTATATATATATATATATATAAGCTTACACGTTTATAATAGAACTAATAAAAGTGCTTTATCCAATTTTTATATGTGTATTTTGTATCAGAATTATTATTTGAAACATAAAATAATTGTACTGAAATAATAATGACCACTTTCTAGTAATTATTAATGATGTAAATATATAAAACGATAAGTAAATGTTACTGAAAATTTTAACATCCCAAATCTAAACATTATGATTGAAAAATTAACTAAAATTATAGAAAGAAATAATCATTAAAAGAAAAGCGTAAAACATTTATGATATTCACATATCAATTCGTATATGTAAATTTTTTTGTTCTAAAGAATATATATATATATATATATATATATATATATATGTATATATGGTAACGATGGCAAGTTTTATAAACTTGATAGATTTGTAGTTCAAATTGAAGTTTGTAAATTTAAACTATATTAAATAAAAGATGGGCACTCAAACCAGCCACTAAACATAAAATATAAAGTTGAAATTTGAAATTTATTTAGTAAATATATAAAACTTAAATTTGAAATTTGTTTAAAAAATTCAAAATATAAAACATACAAATTGAAACCAGATCAGACATGTTGACTCGAGAGGGTTTTAAAGAGGTAAGTTCATGTAGTGAGAGGGGGTGAAACATGGAGAATGTGACGGTGTGTTTTGAAGCATACACGGTACTCTTTTATATAAAAGTTTACAAGGGTGTATGAGATATTCAAAATATACAATTTAAAAGAAAAATAAAATTAAAAGTTTGGTGCACTCATTAAAGGAGTCCTTATTTTTCTTCTTTTGTAAATTCCTTTGTTTTTTTTGTTTTGTGGTGGACATAAAAATGATGATGTTTTGTACCTTGGCGGATTTGTCCCATTAAAATTGTCACAAGTGTCGTATACCGACAAATACCATAGTTGATTGCGGATTTTGCGGAATTGATATTTTCTTTTTCTTTTTCTTTTGTAGTGGCTATCATCTTGTAGTCCGTTAGTTGTTGTATGCGTTTGTTCATTTTGTGGGTCTATATTTTCTTATGGTTGGATTTTTTTTTTGGAGAGAATCATATTCCATTGTTACCGAATATATCTTCATATATCTCAGGCGTGTTAGACGCACTTCCTCATATGTGAGAGTACTGAGTGGATATCGTTGGTAAGAAGCGCATAACTTGATTTCTTCTTCTGATTTTGCAGCTCCCAGCTTGGACAATATCTTCGATTTTTGAGCTAAGAAAAGAGTTGTTTCTGGTGACTGGATAAGTGTTTGTAAAAGTTTTGGTTAAGAGATTTTGTATTTTGGGTTTTTATCCATTCAGGAATGTTGGAAGAATAAAAATTTGTAGGGATTCTATATTTGTTCCACCATTTGAATTTTAATTTTTGCTTCATGATTGGTATGACTTCAATTGAAAATTCGAAAGTCCATGAAAAAAACCCAAAGTAATTGAAATTTGGAGTAGAAATGGGATAAAGCGGGAAATGTTTTTTCGCAATCAGATGGTATGAAAGTGTTTTGGAAAATTTGGAAAGAATTGTTTACTTGAGGTTTGAAAATATATATGAGAGAACCAAAATTGTTCCACCATTGATTGAACCAAAAGGGTGATTTGGATAGGTTGCAAGTGGTATCGAAAAAGATTAACCAAGTGCGTTTTTGTTTGGGGGATTGAATTAAGAAAAATTGTACCAGCCTTGGCAATAATCCCAATAATTGAATGGGATTTCGTAGCAAGAGTGGTTTGAAGAGCTTTCAAGAAATCTTAAATTATGATTAAGATCATATTTCTAGTTTTCTAGTGAAATGATCTCATGAAATTTGAATGTAGAATAAGCAGGATCCGTGTGTTTTTCATAAAGGAAATAGTATTTGAAAGTACTAGATCCCGTAATTTCTAAAATTGTTTGATAGAATAATACAATTTTATCTGTATTGAATGGTTTAAAAAAAATGATTTTTTCCGAAAAACTCATCGATAGTTAAAAACGGATCATTTTCAAAGAAAAAGTCTTTTTCTATTGTAATGACATTTTGGTAAATCTGTTTTTAAAATATTCCGAAGAAGAGTTTTGTGGAAATTTCTTCAATTCCAAACAATTTGTGAATTGCTTAAAGGTTTTTTTCAACGACAATCAATAATTAAAGTTAAACATTAATTTGGGCAAACAATTGGCATTGGCTGAAGCTCTCAAAGCAAAAGATAAACGGGCCACAGAGGCCTAAGTACAAGACAAACGAGAATCTAGCCCCAGGCCCAAGATATGTCTATATTTTACATGCATTTATCATCCATTTAGCCTTGTCTCATAGCATATTCTTACCATTCCATGTCTCTTGTTTCAGCATTTTAGGATTGTTATTGCATTTTGGATATGTACATTGAGGAATATTGAAGATGTTGAGGTCAAATGGAGAGAGAGGAAGGAAGGAGGGAGCAGCTTCGACCATGCTCGACAAGAGACTGGAGCATTGAGCCAGGGGACCTTGGGCCCCAGGACCGAAACTTCGAGTATAGAGTCAGTGAAACCAAAGAGGACTTGGAGGCCAGAGCTCAGCAGGTCGAGTCAATCTGATGCACAAAACTTGAGACCAACTCAAGTTCACTACTCGAGTCCATACTCGAGTTACCACAAAAATGCAATCTTGGGACGGACTCGAGAACAGGCCTGAGTCCAGCTCAGTTGGAGCCAAAATGCAATCTTGAGGCACTGACGACCACTCAGTCCACGCCTGAACCCACCATAAAAGTCGCCATCTTGATTTCGCGGGACTGACCAACGGACTCGACCACCAGTTCAAAACTTAGCTATTTTGTATTTAGGAGCTAGGGTTTTTCTTGTCTATAAATACCTTGTATTGCCCTCTGGGTAAAGGGAGTCTGGGTTTTCTACTTGCTCCAAAACTTGTTCTTGCTTTGTAATTTTCTTTTAATCCTTGTATTTGGATTGATTCTCGATGTCTCTACATTTTCATCTTAATCTTTCCATTTATGCAAGTTTTAATGATTTAGGACAGTTTGCGATGTTCTTCTATGGGCTGGAGTCTTTAGGGTTCTTGGGATGGGAAAATTAAGTGTGGAATCTTAGTACTCTAGGTGGTTTAAGTTTAGATTACTTGATTTCATGGATTAGTGTTATTAATGCTAGTTCTCTCTGATCGATTGGAATTAGAACTTAGGCATTTCCACGCCAGAGTGTTTGATGAAATGACTAATTCGAGAGATTTACATTCTAACCTAAGAGATTAGTTGTCTAGGGTGTTTATTGGCTTTAATAATCTTAATGCCTGCTAGTAGATTTATTAAAGAGATTTGGTTTTGGATGAGGTTATACGTATTCATGAAGTGGATTTAGCTACTTTGAGTTTATTGTCAGGGATTATCTGTTTGAGTATGTTAAACAACTAGGTAGATTAAGAGGATACACAAATCAAAACATCCTTAGACTTCTGTTTGAATTGATTGAATTCTGTTTACATTGTATAGTTTCTGTAATAGCTTCTTTAATACTGTTCTTTTAATTGTTCTGTTGTTAATCTCATGATCTACTGCTTGGCTTGACTTAATTTGGTTTGATTGCATCCATTCTGTTAATAGCTCACCCATTTGGATTGACACCTTTCGTCTTCTGATGAGCAGCATTAGGGAATTGACCCATATTAGTTTGACTTATATCAATTGGCGTATATCAATGTATTCATGCCCCATGAGATGTTAAAGGTCTAGGGATACATCAATCACCCATCACTTTTGGGGCTCGTTCACGAAAGCCACTTGGTTTCTTGAATTACCCACTTAAAGTTGGGAATTGTATAGTCCCAACGGACTTCGTTATTATGGAAATGAAGAAGAGCCAACAAGCTTCACTCGGAAGTCCTTCCTAAGACACTAAGATATGAGCATGGACTTCAAAACAAAGGATAGTTTTTATGAATGTGAATGACAAGATCTACTTACTTGATGAAAGCTTTTTCACAAGTTATGTAGATTCTTATCAAAGATGATGGCTACCGTGATGAGAAAGTAAAGTACATTGGTATGACTGAGAGAAGGTCGATGAAGCTCCACCCCAGGTTTATGAAGAGAAAGAAGTCTGGAGCGAAAGGATGGAGTGAGAGCACAATGTGAGCAATGAGGAAATAGCCATTTATACTTGGTGGATCATTGCGAGAGGGGCCTTAGTTCCATGAACCACCCTGACCTGTAGGGAGGTGAAGTCAAGCTTAGAGACTTTAAACAAGCTCACTGGGAGGAAGTCTCATGTCTATCCTTGTACATAATGCTTTAAGTTTTGGTTTTTTGACTTGTTTGCGTGTTTTGGTCAATCAGGGAAGTGGTTTGAGCAAAGAAAAGGATTGGAGGAACCAAAACCTTGACTCGAAGTAACGACTCGATCACGATCAAAGTCAGTAATGCTTACACCCTTGAGGGGAGGCATGGAGGAATCAATAACCTCACTCTTCTCCAATCCTTGAGGTACCAACTCCATCTATCTTTGTACATATCATCTGCATTTTTCTTCATTTTTGTTGTTTCTTAAACCATCCTTCAGATTTTTATTACACAAGGGAATGTGTAATCTAAGTTTGGGAGAGGCCTTAAGATGTGTTTGACATGTTTACTGTGTTCTTATTTTTAAATTTTGTGCATACTTGAGTCTGCATACATCTAAGGCATAGAAAAACCATACAAATTTGAAAAAATTAAAAAAAAAAAAAAAAGAGTGTTCATGTAGTTGCATTTGCATTTTAGGATTGAGGCTAGATTCTTTTCATAGATGGATTTTGCATATGCATAGGGGATTAGGATGATTATAACCTTGTAAGCGTGCTGATTCAATAAGTTAATCTCAATGCGCTCGTTTCTAGTTGTCTAATGCATTGTGATTGTGAATGAACTTGAAGTAAGACTGCACCATACTTTGAATGCACAACTAGATAGTCTTGTTTGAAGCATGCTGTGATTTGACATCATTCCCTGTCTAATTGAACCTAAATTTGACTTGCAATTATCTCGCTTATGCATTGCATTTGAACTCATTGATACCACATACATACTTGGATTTTCTTTCACCTGTTTACCACTCTTCCTAATCTAAGTAGCTGTTCTCATCCTTAGAACAGTTTCCTTACCCTTAACCTAGCCTTCTTTCAAGCCATGTTTACTTTATTGAGCGTGTAAGGCCTATTTTTGAATGAGCTTGGCAGAAAGTGTTAGGTTTGAGCCGACAAGGATAAAATCTCATGTAGTTCTGGTTTGCAATTTTCAAATCAGATAGGACTAGGTGGGAACTTGATTATTGGGTATAGAGTTTGGTTCTGCAAAGAGAAAAATTTAGAGAAAGATAAAAGAAAAAGAAAAAGGGTTAAAAGTTTTTAAGAGAGGAAAAGCTGAAAGTAAATTGATTTAGTAAAGGATTTGGGGCTGTGCTAAGAAGAGAAAAAGGGAAAGAAAGGCAAAAAGCCTAATGTCTTAAGAAAAAAAGCCTAAGCTGAAAGTGAAAGACCCCTAATCCGCTAGAAGTCTTGAGAGCCTCTCCTTAGAACAAGAACAAGAAGAAGAAAATGAGTTTGATCCAAGAAAAAGTTCAAGGCAGAAAAATGATTGCCAAGAGTTAAGGGTAGAAATAGGATATTTTTCTGAGTTTAGAACTAGGAGGGTTAAGATCACTTGTGTATCATTGGGTATATGAGAATCGATCCTTGTATGCATAGGTTGGTATGCATTCTGCTAAAGCTCATTCCTTTTCTTGAGTGATCCCTGTTTTGGAATGATTAAACCATATGAAAGGGACCATCTTTGTCTCTTAACCCTACCCTTAGCCAAATGAGTTCACTGAATGTGTATAGCTTGATTCATGGTTTCTGCTTAATTGAATGTTAAAGGGATTGCTAGATTTGAATGCTTGTCTAGATTGAGACTAATCGAAATTGTGTCGTGAAGAGTATGGCTAAACTTTTTAAGTAGAGTTCATACATCTTGCATTCTAGAACTGGCAACTTGGACATTGATATCATCTATTATATCAGCATGTTTTGGTTCTGAATCCCCACCTTCAAACCTCTCCTCCATCTTATACTTATCTGTTTGCTTGAGGGCAATCAAAGACTAAGTTTGGGGGAGTTGATATGTTTATATTTTACATGCTTTGAGCATGCATTTATCATCCATTTAGCCTTGTCTCATAGCATATTCTTACCATTCCATGTCACTTGTTTCCAGTTTTGCATACTTAGAGTGTTTTGCATTAGGATTGCATGCATATTGTATTTTGGAGCTGTATCAGGTACATTCAAGGAATATTGAAGATGTTGAGGTCAAATGGAGAGAAGGAAGGAAGGGAGAGCTTAACTCGACCATGCACTCGACCAAGAGACTGGAGCACAAAGCAGGGACCTTGGAACCGGACTCGAACAAGAACTCTAGTATAGAGTCGAGTGGAACCAAAGAAGAGGACTTGGAGACTGACTCTAGCTAGCAGGTCGAGTCGGTACCTCGAGTCTGCACCAAAGGGTTTTTTCCTAATCTATAAATACCTTGTATTGCCCTCTAGGTAAAGGGAGAGTCTGTTGGGTTTTTCTCTGCCTCCAAAACTTGTTCTTGCTTTGTAATCAGATTTCTTTTAATCTGCTTAGTATTTGTGATTGATTCTCAGTAGTCTCTCTATTTTCATCTTAATCTTTCCATTTATGCAAGTTTTAATGATTTCTGGGTTTGTGTTCTTGATGTTCTTCATGGGCTCTGAGTAGTCTTTAGGGTTCTTAAGGATGAGATAGATTAAGTGTGGAATCTTAGTCTCCTAGGTGGTTTAAGTTTAGATTACTTGATTTCCCTTCTGGATTAGTGTTATTAATGCTAGTTCCTCTCTGATCAATTGGAATTAGAACTTAGGCATTTCCACGCCCACCAAGTATTTGATGAAATGCCTGAACCAACTAATTCCAGAAATTTACATTCCTAGCCTAAGAGATTAGTTGTCTAGGGTGTTTATTGGCTTTAATAAACTGAATCTTAATGCCTGCTAGGCTAGATTTCGCTAAAGAGATTTAGGTCTAGAACTGGTTTAGCTTGAGGTTATCTGTCATGAGAGTGGATTTAACTGATGTTGAGTTTATTGTCTAGGGATTAGCTCTGTTTGAGTATGTTAAACACCTAAGTAGATTAAGAGGATACACAAATCAATAACCCCATCCTTAGGAGCTTCTGTTTAGTTAATTGAATTCTGTTTAAATTGCTTATGTAGTTTCTGTTAGTAACTGCTAGTTTTGTTATCTTCTGTATTTAGTTTCCGTAATGCTTTTAATTATTGTTCTGTTAGATTGTTAATCTCATGATCTACTGCTTGGCTTGACTTAATTTGGTTTGATTGCATCCTTTCTGGTTAATAGCTCACCCATTTGGATTGACACCTTTCTGTGCTACAATGATAGTGCATTAGGGAATTGACCCATATTAGTTTGACTTATATCAAATTGACGTATATGAGCCCACTATTCGAAGAGTTGACCCTAGGAGCTACACTTCTGTCGACGGTGGCTGAACTCCCTCAGCTCGCCGTCCGAGTTGCGGCGGCGTGACTTGGACGTCTTCAGGATGGCTCTTGGCGAGATGATTCCTTGATTAGAGACAGAGACTTGCAGGATCTATTCAAGACATAAACTTCACCGTTGAGCTGGTACACTTAGCCGTGAATAATGTGGTGACCATTGATGAAGAGAGGTTAGGGCAACGCTAGCCCAGTGGATTTTTGTGGCCATAGCCCGAGAAGATTAGGAGGGTCACATGCTTCCTAAGCATGGAGGGTACTTCATCGGCGACAGTGGCCGTGAGAAGAAAAATAGGAAACTCGATGTTAACCTTCAGATCGCATGAACCGTGGAAGAACTTGATCGAATCAGAGAGATTTCTACTTTGGATTTGATATGAGAGAGGGATAGTCGTGGGATGGTGAGATGGGTTCTGGAGAAGGCCGGTCTCGGTATGCATAAAGACGACGAGGCGGGATCTTCTACAGCTCAGCCGTGGTAAGTTGTAGCAGAGGGTTCTTCCTCTGGAGTTGTTGCAGTAGCCTGGACCGGAGGCCACTTCCGGGGAGATAGTCTGACGAGGTAGCTGAAAACGAGAAGCTGCCAGGAACACGAGCAGGAGGAAGAGAACGGATGTGAAACGCCTGGGACGGCACCGGCGGTGGCCACCACCGCACAATTTTTGAAAAATGTGCCCAAGAGAAAAATTCTTACTTGTGTTGTTTTAAAGGTTTTCAAATTATTTTTGAACCCTAGTTTTGTTTTGAAATCATTTTAAGGAGGCTTCAAAGAATTTTGAAAATTTTCAAGATAAGAGGATATTTTTGAATAATTACCTTTCTCTTATTTTGAAAAACTATTTTCAAAAGCTCGTTGTATGTTTGGAAAAATTCTCGAGTCCAAAAATCTCGATCAAAATTTGTTTTTCCTTTAATATACTCTATATCAAAGTCAAAAATACTTAGTAAAGTTTGCAATCGAGCAAAAATTTGTTTTGAATCAAGATTTTTAACATCTTTTTTGTAAAACATCTTTGTCACTTTTACAATCAATTCTTAAGAGAAACTTTTGATTTAAATGATCACTTTGGAATTTTTGTATACATAAAACTATACTTAAAATTTCTTTCTTTATACTTAAGTAGTTTTTTTGGATATCATTTCAATGAGCAGAAGTAAATTGTATTATACTATCACAATCATTTGTTTTTTTGGTTTTGGAATACCCCCATATCTGATGCAAGAATTTTCTTTCGATTATCCTTTTCTCATGTTTCACCCAAGTCCACCCATAGGGTATTCTCGAGAGTTTAACCCGATGTGACCGCAAGTGCATAGTCAATGCAATTGTAGTACATACGGGGTCGATCCACAGGGACTAAGAATAACACACAGAGAGTACAAGTCTAAATCTAATCTAAGCATAATAGAGATATGGGGGTTTTCCTAATCTACTAACCATGAAATTAAATGAACACAAACTAATTAAACATTAAACAAAATCTAAACTAATATTTACAGAAAATGGATGATAGTCGATTTGTCAGGAAATCTAGATCTAGGGTTCATGTTCTACCTAACAAGTTTATGTTTGTCATTCTAGAGATTTTCCATGTCTTGCTAGTCCACTCTCGTGGTATGCTAGTCTCTATATTTAAACCCACTCTCGTGGCGAATGAATATGCATTTCATGCAATCCCATCATCGAATACTCTCATGAGTGATAGACACATCACAAGGGTTGTCACACCTCCATGTGATCCAATAGGGTCAGTATTGGTGAAAACGTGCCTAAGACACATAGTAAATGATATATCCATTTCTAGAGTCCTTCTCACTCTCGTGGTGAATTCCTCCTGAGATATTTACCTAACTTGATCAAGGCTAGATAAGCATAGAGCTACTCTATCAAATAACAAACTCAACCATAGCTAATACTCCTAACTATGCAGATCTGAGATCTCTACCCACTCTCGTGACCCAGGGAATCTCTAATAGTACAATCACACATACTGGATCCAGTTGTACACTTAAGCATCTCCCATAAGAGCACACTTAGCATTAAGATGCATAGAAAGGTAACTAGATCGATTAAGAATAATCAAACATATATTAAACCCTAAAAATAGATCCCATTATCGACTATCACCCTAGTGGTCTAAAAGATCTACTCTAAAACATAAGAAAAGAAGTAAAAAAGAAAGACCTCTTTATTAGGGTTTTTAGAAGTGGTAGCTACAAAAGTTCTCTATTCTAAGTTGTCTATTCCAAGTTGTGTTTTCTAGTGAGGTTAAAAATGATTATATAGTCCTAGGGATTCTTAGAATATTTCATTTCGTCCTTATCTTGTTTCTGGAAGCTTAAAACTCGAGATGACAAGTAGCCCGAATCATGTCTGCCACGTAGAAAATTTCCCAGCTTTCTTGGACGTCAGAATCGACCTTGATTGGTCGATTCTTGGGTCAATGTGAATCTCTTGGGCTTAACTAGTCGATGCATCTTCCAAGGGTATTCCCTGGAAATCCTTCGGACTCCATATCGACCCATACAGGTCGATTATGGGGTCGATATTGGTTCTTTTCGGTTTCCTAAAATCCTTCTTCGAATGTGCATGATTCAATTGGCGGTGTCAACTCTCCCATTGGTTCTAGCAAGCTCCAGAAACACTCTAAACATCCATTTTTATATCCAACTACCTAGAAACATATAGACACATGCAAACACACTAGAACTACACTAATTGTTAGTTATAAAGCTCAAAACTAACTTATTATAGTGCATAAAAACATGCAAATATGAGTCATATCAACTCCCCCCACACTTATCCTTTGCTTGTTCTCAAGCAAACAAAACCTAAGTATGGTGAAGTTATTTTATTGAAAACAGTAAAGATAAAGAGAGTGAACTCGTACCTTGTGACATTGTTGTGTTAGATGTTTTTCGTCCTTGTGGAGGTGACATGATTCCTACCGTACTCCATGTACTTCATCATAAGCATAGCAACGCACCTTAGTTCAAACCACTCCTCCTTTGATCCTTGACTCCTCATTGTCAACCTCTCTTTTTATTCTAAGTGTGAGTTCTCAACTTGGGAGTACTGATCAAGGTCGATTTTTTCCTACTTTTCTAGGGTATCATTTTATTTTTTCATAGAGGTATCACATCTCACGTATCTCAAGCCCCAAATCGAGAAGTTAAAAATTCATTATGGTGAAAAGTCGACTCCGATTTGCCAAAGTCTTTGAAAGAAAGATCCTTTTGGGGTTTTTGATCTACTCATGAGTTTTCCACATTTCCTAGTAAAAATCAAACACTCTCCAACAAAGCATCCAAACTTCAACACATATAACACAATTAACAAGTTCTATTGCTACCTCATTAAAACCTTTCATACGTTATTAAACTTAGGAACGAGGAAAAGAGTGTAACAATCTCTCAAACTGCGAAAAACTTATGGTAAAACTTACATCAAAATATGTCAAGGAAAATAATTACCTTCATTGATCACAAGACCCCCCACACTTATTTCACAACATCCTCGTTGTGATGTAAGACCGTAAAGGAGAAAAGCAAGAGAAATACTTACCATAATTCTCTTATCAGGTCGTGGGTTGGCAACTCCCACGTGTGGAAGTCCTGATTTTGTTTTTTTATGGTGAAGAACACCTGAAAAGCAAGAAACAAAAACGAAAATAGAAAAACCAAAAACTAGAGAATAAAAACAAAAATCCTAAAAGAAGAATGTATGTACAAAGGTAAGGTGCTTATTTAACATCGTGAGCTCGACGAACTCACGATGATTGTGGAGATGATGGCCGAGTTATTGCGCGATAGTTCCTCGAATCTGATACAAGCGTCGGACGGGTGTTGTCTCCGAATGGACCGTGCGGCGCGATTCGATGGGCAACGATGGAAACGTGAGGGTTGGCGTGGGCCAATGGATTGATAAGCGACCACACGAGTTGTGGAGAGTCTCGTGATACAGCTTGGACGTTCTACTCTTGCTGGAATTCGCACAAACAAGAAGAAAGAACAAGAGAGCTTAAGCGGCGACGGCTTTAGCGAAATAGGGTTTTCGTTTATTCAAAATCTACCCGCTTAGGGCTGCGAGTTTCTCCTTATATATGGCTCGACTTTAGGCTAAAAAAATATCTCAAAAAGCAACCTTAAACGTGGCCTAACACGTGGCCAAGAAGTTTCCCAAAACGAAAAGGAAAAAGTTCGAAAAAGGAAAGTTCATTAAAAATGACAAGGCAAAAACGCCTAATCATAAGTGATGTGTCTTGGTGACTTGTGCGACGTCTTCATGGGCCTAAATGGACTTCAAATACTCCCTTAGAATGCTGGAATCGAACTAGAAGGCATGGTATGGGCTTCTAGACAACTCGGCCCTCAAAGGATGTCTTTGAGGCCATTTCGCACCACTAGGTTGTTGCCTCGTTAAAACCTTCCTTAGTAAAACCACGTGGGAAACCTAAGGGTAGGAAAGAGTACAATTCCTAGTGATGTCTTTATGCCTCGATCATGCTAGCGAGAGGACAAAGAGTGAAGTCTCCTTCTTTGTCCGCATGAGAGACTCGGTTGTGTAGTATGAAGCATTCGAGGAATCTCGTGGCTTGTCTCGGCTCCAACATCACTCGTCGATGCTTCTCGATCATTGGTGGTGAACGAAATGCCCTTGGAGTCGGCATTGTCCTTATGTCATGGGCTCGGTCGCGTCGAATGGTCCTTGTCGAGAAAAAGGTCCACGGCCTTGGTGAATCCCTTGAGGCTCTTGGTTCTTGATCGGGTCATTGGTGCTCCTCTAAGTGGTGGGATCTCCACTGATTGAGCTGGTTCCATTTGGATGTCCGCATCATTCTCCCCTTCTTGAGAAAGTTCTTCCGTCATGTCCGAATCACCTACATGAGGAAAGTTAGAAGCGTTGAACGTTGTGGAAACTTGGAACTCACCTGGTAACTCGMGGCGGTAAGCATTGTCGTTGATCTTCTCAATGATCTTGAACGGGCCATCCCCTCTCGGTGCTAGTTTGGAGCTACGCTTATTTGGGAACCGTTCAGGCCGCAAGTGTAGCCAAACCCATTCTCCGGGAAACTGCTTTCTTGCGTCCTTTGTCTCGTTGGTGTTTGATTTGCTCGTTCCTCTTGTTGAGGTTCTCTTTAACCTTCTCGTGGATCTTCTTGACTTGCTCGGCTTTGGCGATTCCATCGAGACTAACTTGATCCGCCTTTGGTAATGGTAACGGAGTAAACTCCAATGGGGTCCTAGGGTTAAAACCATACACAACCTCGAAAGGGGAAAACTTAGAAGAGTGAGTAGCATGATTATAAGCAAATTCAACTAAAGGCAAACACTCAATTCTTTAAGTTTTTACCGATGCTAGCTCTAAGTAAGCTAGATAAGGTCCGGTTTACCACTTCCGTTTGACCATCGGTTTGGGGATGACACGTCGTGGAGAAGAGAAGCTTGGTGCCTAGCTTTTTCCACAAAGTTCTCCAGAAGTGGCTCAGGAATTTCGTGTCTCGGTCCGACACGATGGTTCTCGGCAGCCCATGTAAACGCACCMCCTCTTTAAAGAACAAACTTGCGGTTTGTGAGGCATCGTTGGTCTTGTTACGGAATGAAATGGGCCATTTTGGAGAACCGGTCCACAACGAAGATGGAATCCTTGTGTTGTATGTTCGGCAAACCTAGCACAAAATCCATAGAAATATCCTCCCAAGGAGCGTTAGGTATAGGTAAAGGCATATAAAGACCATGAGGGTGTAAGCGAGACTTAGCCTTGAGGCAAACAATGCATTTAGCTGGCTCAACGTCTCTCTTGATATGTGGCCAGTAAAAATGCTCCTTGAGTGTGAGGAGAGTCTTGTCTACACCAAAATGTCCCATGAGTCCTCCACCGTGAGCCTCTCGGACCAAAAGTCCTCTCATCGATCCTTGTGGAATGCAAAGCCGCTTATCCCGGAATAGGAACCCGTTTTGTAGGTAATAGGACCCGGTTCCTCCCTTTAGACACTGAACATAAGTCTCTCCAAGGTCTGGATCCTCAGCATACTGATCCTTAATGTGCTCAAAACCGAACACTTTAGCTTCCATTGTCGTTATAAGCGCATGACGTCTCGATAAGGCATCTGCGACCACATTTTCTTTGCCTTCTTGTATTTGATGACGTATGGRAGCGTCTCCACGAACTCTAACCATCTTGCATGTCTCTTTTCAACGTGGTCTGGCCTCTGAGGTGCTTGAGAGTTTCATGATCGGTGTGTATAACAAATTCCTTCGCGAAAATAATGTTGCCACGTTTCTAGTCGGACCAACGTACAATTCTTTGTCGTAAGTGGGATAGTTTAGGGTAGGGCCACTGAGTTTCTCACTAAAATAGGCTACTGGTCTCCCTCCTTGAGTCAAGACAGCTCCAATCCCTAAACCTGAAGCATCACACTCAATCTCAAACATTTGGTCAAAGTTAGGCAAAACTAAAACCGGGGCATGAGTCAATCGGTCCTTAAGGGTCTTGAAGGCGGTTTCTTGTGCTTCTCCCCACTGAAATGGCACGTCCTTCTTGATGACAGCAGTTAATGGAGCAGCTATGGTGCTAAAATCTCGCACGAATCGCCGGTAGAAGCTCGCGAGTCCGTGAAAGCCGGACGTGTCCGATGCTCGTTGGTCGGCCATTCTTCGATTGCCTTGATCTTTTCCTGGTCCACTTGTAGTCCTTGTGAGCTCACTACAAAGCCTAAGAACACCTTATCAGTACAAAGATGCGCCGTTGGTTGGCATATAGGCCTTCCTTTCGAAGCGTTTGCAACACTAGTTCTAAGTGCTTTACGTGTTCTACCAAGCTCCTACTATAAATGAGAATATCATCAAAATATACAACGACAAATTTACTGATATAGGAGCATAAACCTGGTTCATAAGTCGCATGAAGGTGCTTGGTGCATTGGTTAGGCCGAAGGGCATAACCCAAAGGCCTTGTTTCGTCTTGAAGGCGGTTTTCCACTCGTCGCCTTCTCTCATTCTAACTTGATGATATCCACTCTTCAAATCAACCTTGGAAAAGATAGTTGACCCGCTCAACTCATCCAGCATATCATCGAGTCTCGGAATCGGATGTCGATATTTTATCGTAATGTTGTTGATGGCTCTACAATCGACACACATCCTCCATGTGCCATCTTTCTTGGGCACTAATAGCACTGGTACAGCACAGGGACTAAGGCTTTCTCTCACGTAGCCCTTAGCCATCAGCTCTTGCACTTGCCGTTCGAGCTCTTGTGCTTCCGTGGGGCTCACGCGATATGCGGGCCGGTTAGGTAGGGCCGCTCCGGGCACTAGGTCAATTTGGTGCTCAACTCCTCTTAGTGGTGGCAGCCCTGGTGGTATCTCATCTGGAAAAATATCCTTGAACTGATCAAGAACTCCTTGAATCTCCGATGGTAGTACGGTAGCTTCTTTGGCGGCGGATAAGGCCTCTTTGTAAACCAAGAGTAACACATCCTGTTTCGTGTGCAACGCCTTGTTAACGTGTCCTGCCTTAGCAAACAAACTACTCTGGACCTTCTTAGTATCCTTGGCCATCTTGGTTTGCATGGCGTGAATCTCGGTAGGCTCGAGTGGAGCTAGAGTCACCTTGCGCTTGTTATGCGTGAACGAGTAGAAGTTGGTCCGGCCATGGTGTATGGCCTCTTTGTCAAACTGCCAAGGACGTCCCAAAAGAATGTGTCCAGCTTGCATAGGGACCACGTCGCATGTCACTTGGTCTTGATACCTCCCAATACTGAAAGAAACCTTCACTTGCTCGTTAATCTTCAATTCGGACTTATCGTTGAGCCATCTCAACTTATACGGCTGAGGGTGTCGTTCCTTCTTGAGCCCCAACTTTTCAATCATATAAGAACTTGCAGCATTGGTACACGAACCTCCATCAATGATTAAACTGCACGTTTTGCCCTCTACTAAACACTTGGTGTGAAAGATATTTTCCCGTTGGGCAGTTTCGTCGGGTGCGATAGCCGTGTTTAGTATCCTCCTCATCATGAGGATTTCTCCCTTCTCTGGATACTCAACTTCTTCTTCAGACCCATCATCATCTTCCTCGGTCTCATCTTGAGTTTCATAGCCTCCGTCCTTAGTAAGTATCATAACCTTGGCGTTTGGACACTCTCGGGCCATATGCCCTCTACCTTGACACTTGAAGCATATGATGTCTCGGGTGCGTGTAGGATTCTGATTAGACCTACTAGTCTCAGCTCTAGGACCCTTAGAAACCTCAGGAGTCTTCCCTTTAAACCTCGAATCAACCTCAACTGATTTGGCTCGGTCCGACGGTGATTGAAACCGATTGTTGTTCCGTGCTGTCCACGGTTGTGAGTTCTTCGGTTTCGTAGAAGCCTTACGCTTTCCTTGCTGCTCTATCTGGACTGCCAGGTGTAGTAACTCATCCATTTGATGGTAAGGATGCAGCTCTACCTTCTGTGATATTCGATCTTGTAACCCATCAACGAATTGAGCCATTAGGGACTCCTCCGAGTCATCTAGCTCGAGACGGTTCTTGAGTGTCTCAAACTCATCGTAGTACTACTACTGACTTACTGCCTTGAGTCAACCTTCTGAATCTCCTCTGAATCTCTCTGTGAAAGTGTGGAGGAACATATCTTCTTTTGAAGGAAAACTTCATTTCGGCCCATGTACTGATTTGGTCGTACCGGTTCCGTCTCCTCTCGGAAACTTCTCTATCCCACCAAGATAATGCGTGATCGGTGAGTTGGGCTGCTGCTACTGCCACCTTCTTCGGCTCACTATACTCATAGCATTCAAAAATTCGGTCCATACGCTTCTCCCAATCCAAGTAAGCATCAGGGTCTACTCGGCCAGCAAACGTGGGTAGCGTGAGTTTGGGATCGATGTGTTCTTGTCGGAATCCTCGGTCTCGTTGATCTCTTCGTCTCATGTCTGGTGGCTCTCCCTCGTCATCTGAATCCCAATTTTGATGTCTCGGTGGTGGATTGTTTCTTGGTGGTGGATTGTTTCTCGGTGGGGGGTCTTGTCTCAACGGTGCTCTTCTCGGAGGCTGCTCGATATGTCCGAGCCGTTCTTCAACTGCACCAAATCTCTGAGCCATATCAGCTCTCATCTCGGCAATGGCTTGTACCAAGGCGTCTTGTCCATTACCAGCCATAATCCTTGCACGAAAATCACAATACAATAGGTCTTAGTGCTTAGACTAGCTCAAACAGACTAACCGTAGCGTAAAATCAAAAACAAATATATTATATTTTTTAATTTTACGAAACCAATTTTAATTTGTTCTATAACAAGTCTAGGTTCAAAATCAAGAGACAGAATATTTTTATCACGTTTCAGAATTTATGAAAACTAAAACAAGCAAAACAGGCAATTACGGTAATTTTTTTTTTTTTTTAGTTTAAGATATAAGAATGCAACTAGGGTGACCAACGAGTACTGCAACTAAAACAAGAGTAAAGAAAGACACAACCTGGTGGTCGTGAGAGTCTTGAGCTCCAATCTTAGTGTCCTTGAACTCAACCCTAAACACAAGAGAACAAATCAACAAGTATCGATTCTCTTTTTTTTTTTTTGWTTTTTATATCTAACAAATAATAAAAGGTATGAATGTAGGAATCAAAGAGAACAAGGATAGATACAACCTAGTGGTTGTGGATGGATCTTCAGCTCTGATACCAAAATGATACAAGCGTCGGACGGTGTTGTCTCGAATGGACCGTGCGGCGCGATTCGATGAACGATGGAAGCGTGAGGTTTGGCGTGGGCCAATGGATTGATAAGCGACCACGAGTTGTGGAGAGTCTCGTGATACAGCTTGGACGTTCTACTCTTGCTGGAATTCGCACAAACAAGAAGAAAGAACAGAGCTAAGCGGCGGCTTAAGCAAATAGGGTTTTCGTTTATTCAAAGTCTACCCTCTTAGGGGCGAGTTTCTCCTTATATGGCTCGACTTTAGGCTAAAAAATGTCTCAAAAGCAACCTTAAACGTGGCCTAACACGTGGCCAAGAAGTTTCCCAAAGCGAAAAGGAAAAAGTTCGAAAAAGTTCATTAAAAATGACAAGGCAAAAACGCCTAATCATAAGTGATGTGTCTTGGTGACTTGTGCGACGTCTTCATGGGCCTAAATGGACTTCAAATACTCCCTTAGAATGCTGGAATCGAACTAGAAGGCATGGTATGGGCTTCTAGACAACTCGGCCCTCAAAGGATGTCTTTGAGGCCATTTCGCACCACTAGGTTGTTGCCTCGTTAAAACCTTCCTTAGTAAAACCACGTGGGAAACCTAAGGGTAGGAAAGAGTACAATTCCTAGTGATGTCTTTATGCCTCGATCATGCTAGCGAGAGGACAAAGAGTGAAGTCTCCTTCTTTGTCCGCATGAGAGGCCACTCGGTTGTGTGCGAGTATGAAGCATTCTGAGGAATCTCGTGGCTTGTCTCGGCTCCAACATCACTCGTCGATGCTTCTCGATCATTGGTGGTGARGAAATGCCCTTGGTATTGTCGCCGTTATGTCGCATGGGCTCGGTCCGCGTCCGAATGGTCCTTGTCGAGAAAAAGGTCCACGGCCTTGGTGAATCCCTTGAGGCTCTTGGTTCTTGATCGGGTCATTGGTGCTCCTCTAAGTGGTGGGATCTCCACTGATTGAGCTGGTTCCATTTGGATGTCCGCATCAGAATCAATCACTTCAGAGTCAGTATGGTGAATGGATTTCTCCCCAGCAGGAGTGTAGTCATCGTTAATGATCTCTACACCAAGAGATTCCCTCCTTGAGTGTGATCGTGGCATTAAGATACAGTTCTCGGTATTTCCAGAATGGGGATCGACCATAATTGGTTGATACCTATGACCATCCATCATCATGGGTCGATGGGAAGGTCCAGTGCTCGAGGCAGCAGCAGCATTGGTCCAGTTAGGCTGATGGAAATTTCTAACAGGCCTGGAATCGACTTGGATAGGCCGATGTATGATTCCAGAGATTCGTTCTGGACGTGTATCGTCCATGAAAAACCGATGTGAGGTACTGATGGGCTGAGAATCGATGTTCACCCTCCGATGTGCCTGTCCGGGACTTTGTTACGAAAATTTTGAATCATCAAAATCGACCGTGATAGGTCGATTCATAGGTCTAATGCAGTCCACAGATGAGTTTGCTGATGTGTTCTCCTCCAATCTCATCTCCCACTGATTAGCTTTATCACCCAAAGAGAATGGGAATAGGCATAGTGTCAGATCGTCCTCTGAGACTCCATTGAATTTTAATGTGCCACAAAGCTTGTCAAACTGATCCAGCTGATTAGTAATAATCATCAGAGCGACCTTAGGTTGGTGTGCAGCCTCCCGACGTGCATCACCACCTTGAGCAGCATTCCTATTAGGGTGAAGAATGCTCTCAAGCTCAGCAGCAGGTACTTCTTTTCATAGTTGCTCCTTTCGATTTATTCTCTCCTTCTATCTTTTTATTTTTTTTAAATTTTTGGTGATCACCTGAAATTCAAAAAAATAAATAATCAATAAAACAAAAAAAAACCTAGTCTCAGATCTAGACTAAATCTCTATGGCTATTGCTTCGGTCCCTGGCAACGGTGCCAAAAACTTGATGCAAGGATTTTCTTTAGATTATCCCATTCTCACGTTTCACCCAAGTCCACCCATAGGGTATTCTTGAGAGTTTAACTTGATGTGACCACAATGCACAGTCAATGCAATTGTAGTACATACGGGGTTGATCCACATGGACTGAGAATAACACACAGAGAGTACAAGTCTAAATCTAATCTAAGCATAATAGAAATATGGGGGTTTTCCTAATCTACTAACCATGAAATTAAATGAACACAAACTAATTAAACATTAAACGAAATCTAAACTAATATTTACAGAAAATGGGTGATAGTCGATTTGTCAGAAAATCTAGATCTAGGGTTCATGTTCTACCTAACAAGTTTATATTTGTCATTCTAGGGATTTTCCATGTCTTGCTAGTCCACTCTCGTGGTATGCTACATTCAAACCCACTCTCGTGGAGAATGAATATGCTTTTCATGCAATTCCATCATCGAATACTCTCATGAGTGATAGACACATCACAAGGGTTATCACACCTCCATGTGATCCAGGGTCAGTATTGGTGAAAACGTGCCTAAGACACAGAGTAAATGATAGATCCATTTCTAGAGTCCTTCCCACTCTCGTGGTGAATTCCTCCTGAGATATTTATCTAACTTGATCATGGCTAGACAAGCATAGAGCTACTCTATCAAATAACAAACTCAACCATAGCTAATACTCCCAACTATGCAGATCTGAGATCTCTACCCACTCTCGTGTCGCAGGGAATCTCTAATAGTACAACTACACCTACTGGATTTAGTTGTACACTTAAGTATCTCCCATAAGAGAATACTTAGCATTAAGATGCTAGAAAGGTAGCTAGATCGATTAAGAACAATCAAACATATATTAAATCCTAAAAATAGATCCCATCATCGACCACCACCCTAGTGGTCTAAAAGATTTGGGATAACAACTTATAATTATTCGGAAAAACAACTGTGACTTTTATTTAATATTTCCTGGAAGTGATTTCTCTTTGTACAAAGAGAAAATCATTTGGCATAATTTTGAGGGATTGTATTTGTTCCTCAAGATTGAGATCATCTTCTATATTTTCTAGACAAGTGTTTTCTTGTTAAACGAACTAGAGTCATCATATGTTTTGATATGTCTGCATTTTATATGGTTTTAGCATGCATTATTCATCCATTTAGCCTTGTTTAATAGCTTGTTCTTAGCATTTATCTCTAGTTTTGCATACTTAGAGTGTTTTGCATTAGGATTGCATGCATTTTGCATTTTGGACTTGTTTCAGGTGCATTCAAGGGATATTTGGAGATGTTGAAGTCAAATGGAGAAAAAGGAGAGCTTAACTCGACCAGAAACTCAAAAGGAGGCTGACTCTAACAAGCAGCTCGAGCGAGCAGGTCGAGCCAGTGCATTCTGCACCAAAAACTGCACTTTTAGCCCAGCTCTACCAGGCAGGTCGAGTGGAGCACAAATCAGACATTTTGGAGTTTGACTCGACCAAGGGGCTCGAGTATGAGGTCGAGCTGATCAAGAAAAATGCAATCTTGGAGTGCAGAAGTCTAGCTCGACCACACTTGGTCGAGTCCATGATCGAGCTGGAGCATAAAGTTGGAGTCTTGAAGATTTCGGACGCAACTCGATCACTCTTGATCGAGCTGTCTGATCGAGCCAGAGGAATAAAAATGCAGTCTTGAATTTGGCCCAGCTCGAGTACACAGCTCGACCACCTATGGTCGAGCCCTTTTTCCTGCTCGTTTTTATCACTTAGTATAAATACTCTCTAAGATGTTTAAGAGAGATAACTCGTTTTTTTTGGCCTAGAATCTCGATTTTTCTTAAGTGTTCTTCATCTGTTCTTGCTTCCTGGATCCTGTATCTTTGATTCTACTGAGTATTTGAGTTTAAATCTTTCTATTCTATCTCTTCTCTTCCTTATCTCTCTACTGATGCAAGTTATTTTGATTTCTGGTTTTGTGATTATGTTGTTCTTCATGTGTTCTGAGTAGTCATTAGGGTTCTTAAGGATGGGATAGATTAGGTGTGGAATCTTAGTCTCCTAGAGCTTAGGTATTTCCATGCCCGGAAGGTGTTTGATGAAATGCCTGACTGAACTAATTTYAGAGATTTACATACCTAGCCTAAGGGATTAGTTGTCTAGGGTGTTTATTGACAATATTGAATTGAATCCTAATGCCTGCTAGGGTAGATTTCGCTAAGGGATTGGGTCTGGAACTAGTCTAGCTTGAGGTTACTTATCACGGGAGTGAACTTAACTGGTTGTGATGTTTGATGTCTAGGGAATAGCTTGAATGAGTTTTGTTAGACCACCTGGGTAGATTAAGAGGACACACTGAGTCGATTACCCCATCCTTAGGAACTTCTCTTGCATTGATTGAATTCTCTGATATTACTCTGTCTCTTTTAGCTTCTGTTAGTCCTTGCTAGTGCCTGTTTTAGTTTCTATTTCTAGTTTCTGTCTAGGTTGCTAGTCCTATACACCGTTTGCTTGGCTTGACTTGAACGACTTGATTGCATCCTTTCTGGTTAATAACGCACCCATTTGGATTGACACCTTTCTGTATTACAATGACATGAATATGCATTAAGGCATTTGACAGATAGCAAACCGTAAAAATCTGCTATTTCAATTTGGCGCCGTTGCCATTTGGGTGTTGTTTGTTACAATTAGGATTTCAAATCGTTTTAGATCAAGTTCTTATTTAGTCTACTCTGATTACTGACTTAGTCTTCCCTTTCTGCTTCTTTGCATTTCAGGTACATTCTTGACTCGACCTGCCTAGCTCGACCACGCCTGCTCGAGTCAGCCCATCGAGTCCTCCTCCACCCCCATGCAAACGAGATCAAAAAGAAATCAAAACCTCATCCGCTACCTCGACAATATTAACAAGCTACCCAGCCAGTTGCGAGAGCAGCGCGAACACATCGAAGTAGATCAACAGGATCCAATAGAAATGGCTGATGATAATCCACCAACACAGCCTGAACATGTGCCTTATCCGAGAAGGCAGCGTCTGATCGGTGCGGGAGATGCTCCCAACACTCACACCAACAGACAAGGGATTGTCCCTCCTACAGTCCAGAACAATAACTTCGAGATCAAGAGTGGCTTGATCGCTATGGTGCAAAGCAACAAGTTCCATGGACTGCCTATGGAAGACCCTCTTGATCATTTGGATGAGTTTGATAGGCTCTGCAGCCTTACCAAGATCAATGGAGTCAGTGAAGATGGTTTCAAGTTGAGACTCTTTCCATTCTCCCTTGGTGACAAAGCCCATCTCTGGGAGAAGAATCTACCCCATGGCTCTATCACTTCATGGGATGACTGCAAGAACGCTTTCCTTGCCAAGTTCTTCTCCAATGCTCGAACAGCTCGTCTCCGGAATGAGATATCAGGATTTGCCCAGAAGAATGGTGAAACTTTCTGTGAAGCTTGGGAAAGATACAAGAGCTACCAATCTTAGTGTCCTCATCATGGATTCAGCAATGAGTCCATTCTTAGCACTCTTTACAGAGGAGTTCTCCCAAAGCTAAGGATGCTACTAGATACAGCCAGCAATGGAAACTTCCTAAACAAAGATGTTGATGAAGGCTGGGAGCTAGTGGAGAACCTTGCTCAATCTGATGGGAACTACAATGAGGATTATGATAGGAGCGTAAGGCGGACTGCGGATTCCAGTGAGAAGTATAAGCAAGAAATCAAAGATCTTAATGAGAAGTTGGATAAGCTCCTCCTAGTCCCGCAAAAGCAAGTTCACTTTGTTAGTGACGAAGGGCAACTTCAAGTTCAAGATGGGGAGAGCTATCCGCTAGAAGAGATAAGTTATATTCAGAACCAGGGAGGCTACAACAAAGGTTTCATCAACTATAACAGCAACCCAAACCAGCAGGATCACCTCTACCTGCCTCAGCAACAACCGAACCAGTCCAAGCCTTTTGCCGCTTACAACCACCATCACAGTTTTGTCCCTAAGCTGCACCACCAGACCAGCTATCCACAGCAGGGAGTCATGGGTCCACCACCTGGTTTCACATCTCACCAAGCTCAGCCTTCTACAGCTCCAGATCATCAGATGACAAACATGCTGCAACAACTTCTTCAGGGTCAAGCCGCTGGTGCAATAGAATCAGCTAAGAAATTTGGTGAACTCAAAACCCAGCTGGACTACAATTACAATGCTCTCAACAGCAAGATTGAGACATTGAACTCCAGGATTAAGTACTTGGAGGGCAAAACTGCATCTACTTCCTCCACAACACTTATTGGACAACTTCCAGGAAATGCAATTCAGAACCCCAAGGAGTATTGCAATGCCATCTTTTCAATGGAATCCAGTCCTAGTGCTGATCATGAAGCGGATGTTAGAGAAATTGAGGATTTGCTTTATAGTTCAGATGCTAACACCACTACAATCGCTTTGAGGAGTGAAAGCAAGTTACCTGCAAGGAAAGGATCAGTTCCAGTCACTGTGGACAGTGAGGTTGAAGATGGGGAGGATTTGAGCTTCAAAGAACACGAAAAAAACTCGTCTGGAGGCTGACTCTAGCGCCCAGCTCGACCACCCTGGTCGAGCTAGCCCTCCACCTGCTGCAAAACCTGCTGTTTCAGAGAAAAAGAAAGTACCCTTTGCCCCTCCTCCTTACAAACCTAAACTGCCTTTCCTAGGAAGATTCAAGAAGGATAAGGACGTAACCATGGTTGCAAACAAGGGTAGTGTCGATTGCACTGAATCCCCATTTTCAAACCTCTTCTCCATTCTTATTCTTCTGTTTGCTTGAGGGCAAGCAAAGACTAAGTTTGGGGGAGTTGATATGTCTGCATTTTATATGGTTTTAGCATGCATTATTCATCCATTTAGCCTTGTTTAATAGCTTATTCTTAGCATTTATCTCTAGTTTTGCATACTTAGAGTGTTTTGCATTAGGATTGCATGCATTTTGCATTTTGGACTTGTTTCAGGTGCATTCAAGGGATATTTGGAGATGTTGAAGTCAAATGGAGAAAAAGGAGAGCTTAACTCGACCAGAAACTTGAAAGGAGGCTGACTCTAACAAGCAGCTCGAGCGAGCAGGTCGAGCCAGTGCATTCTGCACCAAAAACTGCACTTTTAGCCCAGCTCTACCAGGCAGGTCGAGTGGAGCACAAATCAGACATTTTGGAGTCTGACTCGACCAAGGGGCTCGAGTATGAGGTCGAGCTGATCAAGAAAAATGCAATCTTGGAGTGCAGAAGTCTAGCTCGACCACACTTGGTCGAGTCCATGATCGAGTTGGAGCATAAAGTTGGAGTCTTGAAGATTTCGGACGCAACTCGATCACTCTTGATCGAGCTGTCTGATCGAGACAGAGGAATAAAAATGGAGTCTTGAATTTGGCCCAGCTCGAGTACACAGCTCGACCACCTATGGTCGAGCCCTCCTTCCTGCTCGTTTTTATCACTTAGTATAAATACTCTCTAAGATGTTTAAGAGAGATAACTCGTTTTTTTTTGCCTAGAATCTCGATTTTTCTTAAGTGTTCTTCATCTGTTCTTGCTTCCTGGATCCTGTATCTTTGATTCTACTGAGTATTTGAGTTTAAATCTTTCTATTCTATCTCTTCTCTTCCTTATCTCTCTACTGATGCAAGTTATTTTGATTTYTGGTTTTGTGATTATGTTGTTCTTCATGTGTTCTGAGTAGTCATTAGGGTTCTTAAGGATGGGATAGATTAGGTGTGGAATCTTAGTCTCCTAGGTGGTTTAAGTGTTTATTGTTTGATTTCCCTTCTGTTTTAGTGTTCTTAAGGCTAATTTCTCTCTGATCAATTGGAATTAGAGCTTAGGTATTTYCATGCCCGGAAGGTGTTTGATGAAATGCCTGACTGAACTAATTTCAGAGATTTACATACCTAGCCTAAGGGATTAGTTGTCTAGGGTGTTTATTGACAATATTGAAYTGAATCCTAATGCCTGCTAGGGTAGATTTCGCTAAGGGATTGGGTCTGGAACTAGTCAGGAGGTTACTTATCACGGGAGTGAACTTAACTGGTTGTGATGTTTGATGTCTAGGGAATAGCTTGAATGAGTTTTGTTAGACCACCTGGGTAGATTAAGAGGACACACYRAGTCRATTACCCCATCCTTAGGAACTTCTCTTGCATTGATTGAATTCTCTGATATTACTCTGTCTCTTTTGCTTACTTAGTCCTTAGTGCTGTTTTAGTTTCTTTTCTAGTTTACAGGTTGCTAGTCACACACCGTTGCTTGGCTTGACTTGAGCGACTTGATTGCATCCTTTCGGTTAATAGCACATTTGGATTGACACCTTTCTGTATTACAATGACATGAATATGCATTAAGGCATTTGACAGATAGCAAACCGTAAAAATCTGCTATTTCATGTTTTAGAAGATAAAATTGAGTGGAAATTCTTAGAATCTGTTTTTGTTTTACTTTAATAAGTGAGAGACCATTTTTTACTTCTTTGATCTCAATTTGAAGAGATTGTATAGTAGTTCTCGAATTAGTTTTCCTTCTTTGGTTGAGGATAGTGGTTAGGTCATATGAGGAATTTGAAGGTTGAGAGGATTGTTTTAAGAAGTTTTTGTTTTAATCGGGGGTCCGTGATTGAGTTCAAGATTTTCAATTGGAATTCTTGATTTTTTGTAAGGACAAAGTTTTTTTTTTACTATCTGAATCTGAGCTAGATAATGAATCCTTAAGTTCATCAACTTGCAACGCCTCCTCTAGGGATGAGTTAGAATCATA
Source organism: Boechera stricta (assembly GCA_018361395.1). NCBI lineage: Eukaryota > Viridiplantae > Streptophyta > Magnoliopsida > Brassicales > Brassicaceae > Boechera > Boechera stricta. The sequence continues at coordinate 8,661,765 of CM031541.1, forward strand.
ATTAGTACATGAACAAGAGTATTCTAGGAAAATATTTGAGCTTTAAAATTTCTTGTCCAAGATCGAGCTTTTGGATTTTCTTGTAAAAACGTTTCCAAAAACTTTCCGCAGCTAATAATTCAAAACTTCGCAAAACTTTAAAAATAGAGGCCTCAATGTTAAAAGACAATATTCTTTTTAAAGCCGCTTTTATTCTCACATATGATATACTAAGCCGCTTTTATTCTCACATATGATATATACTAAAATATTATTCTCAAAGTTATGGATGATTCAATTTCATTCAAAATTCAAAATAAAAAAAATATCCTTTGAATTTATGGAGATTACAAAAAAGAAGAGTCTAAATTTAATAAAAAGCTTGCTCAATACATGATAATTTTCTAAACTCTTTGACCAATAGCAAGAAATTTCATTTAGAAAATCTACAAACATAATCTCTAGTTGAGAAAATAAAAAAGCATTAGACACCTTAATTATAGAAGAAAAAATATCAAAACTAAGTAAAATATTTGAGGACCAATTATGTTCAGACTTACCAACTGTGTGAGATATAAAACAACATTTTGTTGATCTACCCTATAAAGAGAAATATGATGAAAGAGAAATTCATACAAAGGCTTGTCTAATTCAGACGAAATCTGATTTAGATAGTCATTGTAAAAAAGAAATTTTAGAACTTCTAAACAAGAGATTAATTTCAAAATCAAGATCTCCATGGTCTTGTGCAACTTTTTATGTGAATAAAAACTCTGAAATAGAAAGAGGGGCTCCAAGACTTGTAATAAATTACAAACCATTGAATTCTCCATTAAAATAAATTAGATATCCAATACCAAATAAAACATATCTCCTTCAAAAACTACATTCTGCACACGTATTTTCAAAATTCGATTTAAAATCAAGATTTGGGCAAATCCAAATATCTGAAAATGATCGATATAAAACAACATTCACTATTCTTTTTGGACAATACCAATGGAACGTAATGCCCTTTGGTTTGAAAAATGTGCCTTCGGAATTTCAAAGAATTATGAATGACAAACTTTCAGAATATTCAAAATTTTTGTATAGTATATATTGATGACATACTTATCTTCTCAAACTCTCTCGATAAACATTTCGAACACTTAAAAACATTTTACCATGTCGTATGTAAAAATAGACTTGTTATTTCAAAAACAAAGATGTCTCTATACCAAACCAAAATTAGATTTCCTGGTTATTACATATTCAAAGGCATGATAAAACCAAAAGAATGATCATTAGAATTTGCAAACAATTTCCTGACAAACTTTTGGACAAAACTCAATTACAAAAGTTCCTTGGAAGTCTTAATTACGTCTTAGATTTTTTCCAAATATCGATATAATAGCTAGACCACTACATGACCGTTTGAAAGGACCCTACCCCGAAGAAAACGACAGAAATACGGAATTTTTAAAAACTTTTTGAGATTTTCGAAACATGGATCGATCGATCATCCCAAGATCATATTATTAATCATCGACGAAAATACAATATCCCGAGGGTTCATCACAATAACAACATAAATAAATACAACTCGAGAGGACGACTTAGGAACACGGATGTTACATCGTTTAAAGAAAATCCCTGAACTTCGGCGAATGACTCGGTGGAATCTCCGGTAACACTGATCATGTATGACATTTCTTCAACTTAGACACATGGAACACATCATGAAATGCTTAAAGACAAACTGACTCAGCCTATAAGCAACGAGGTCGAACTCGTTCCACCACTTTCGGGCAGTCCCAATACCTCGGGCGGCTTGCCCTCAGGAGAATGACTTTGTTTGAACCGGCTTCGCCATCTTGAGTTAAACCATATCTCCTACGGCGAATTCTAACTCTCTCCTGCGGTTATCAGCATAACTCTTCTGACGATCCTGAGCTTCCTTCATATTCAATTTCAAGACTCGGATCTTTTCCGTAGTCTCCTGCACCAAACTCTCGCCAAACATGCTTCGCTCCCCCAATTGGTCGCATAATGGCGTCACTGCAGAACCTGCCGTGCCTCATATGGTGCCATCCCAATACTACTTTGTTATATAAGTGAACTCTACCAAGCTCAAGTAGTCGGCAATGGCCACCAATCAGCACCACATCCTCGATAAATCCTGAGAATCGAATGGTCCTCTCATCGATCCGTCGAGGATGATATGCTGTACTTAGGTGTACCTTAGTACCCATCTCCTTCTGGAACTCTCGCCAGAAAACCGATGTGAACTTACTATCACGGTTCGATACTATACTCGCGGGTATACCATGTAACCTCACAATCTCATTGATATACCTTCTCGCCAAAACTCGAGCTCCATCTGTCTTCCTTATGGCGAGAAAATGAGCAGACTTAGTCAAGCGATCGATTATAACCCAAATCGCATCCTTGCCCACAGATTCGATAACTTAACCACAAAGTCCATAGTCACCATATCCCACTTCCACTCAGGAATGGGTAAACTCTGTAATAATCCACTGGGAACCTGATGCTCGGCCTTCACCAGCTGACAAGTCTCACAGCTAGCCACCCATTTGGCTACATCTCTCTTCATCCCGACCCAATGATAGTACCGCTTCAAATCTCGGTACATCTTAGTCGCCCCGGGATGAATAGAGAACCAACTCTGGTGTGCCTCCCAAAGGATATCTCTCCTCAACTCCTCATCATTAGGTACACATACTCGACCATGAACCAAGATGGTTCCATTATTCAAAATCTCGTACTCGGATTTCTCGTCCTTAGAAGCTTTAATCAAAGCCTCATCCTTTTCTTGTGCCGCCCGCACTCTACCAATGGCTCCTTCGTCGAATCTGACGCATAGCTGCAAGGCTCCTCAACATCCCTCAGATCTTGCGACTACTCGCTTCTGCTAAATCGGCAGAGATTAGCTTTCCCCGGGTGATAAGCTATCTCGAGATCATAGTCTGCCATAAGCTCCATCCATCTCCTCTGTCTCAAGTTCAACTCAGGTTGAGTAAACAAATATTTGAGACTCTTGTGATCCGTAAACACCTGCACCTTACCACCATACAGATATGATCTCCATACCTTCAACGCAAACACCACCGCAGCCATCTCTAAATCATGAGTTGGATAATTAGCTTCATGCTTCCTCAACTGTCTCGAAGCATAAGCGATAACCTTCCCATGCTGCATCAAAACACAACCCAATCCTAACCTCGAGGCATCCGTGTAAACCACATATGGCTCCTTAGGATCCAGTAAAGTTAATACTTGTGCGGTAGTCAACATCTCCTTAAGTCTCAAGAAGCTCTCCTCACACTTCTGCGACCAAACAAAGGGAACATATTTCTCCGTCAACTTCGTCATAGGCTGAGCGATGCTCGCAAAACCTTTGACGAATCTTCTGTAATACCCAGCTAGACCGAGAAAACTTCTTATCTCCGTAGCATTCTCGGGTCTCGGCCATTCCCTAATGGCCTTAATCTTCTCGGGGTAAACGGAAACTCCACTCTCCGAAACCACAACAGCCAAAAATCCGATCTCTCTCTGCTAGAAGCTACACTTACTCAATTTAGCAAAAAGCTTCTGCTCCCTCAACTTCTCCAATACTCTTCTAAGGTGATCACCATGCTCATCAGAGCTCTTCGAATACACCAAGATATCATCTATGAAGATGATCACAAACTCATCCAAATACTCCTGAAACACGTCGTTCATCAACCTCATGAATGCTGCTGGCGCATTCGTTAACCCAAAAGGCATCACCACAAACTCATAATGCCCATATCTCGTCCTGAAGGCCGTTTTCTGAATGTCCGACTCCTTGATAGGAATCTGATGGTATCCAGAGGCCAAATCAATCTTCGAGAACCAAGTAGCACCTCTCAACTGATCCAATAACTCATCAATTCTCGGAAGAGGATACTTGTTCTTTATTGTCACCCGGTTCAAACTCCGATAATCGATGCATAACCGGAAACTCCCGTCCTTCTTCTTCACAAACAAGACGGGTGCTCCCCATGGTGAACTACTCGGTCTTATGAAACCCTTATCCAATAGCTCCTCCAACTGCTTCTTAAGCTCCGCCATCTCCGCTGGTGCCATACGGTATGGAGCTTTAGAAATAGGAGCCGTCTCTGGTTCCAACTCAATCGTAAAGGGATCCGATCTTGGTGGTGGTAATCCCTTTAAGGGTTGGAACACGTCTTCAAATTCTCTCACCACGGGAATATTTTGAAGCATCAAATCTCCAACTTCCTCGGGTATCGAAATAGTCGCGAGATATGTTTCACATCCCTTCTCTAACATCTTCTCGGCTTGAATGGCCGAAATCACCAAACTTCCCGCCATAGGTCTTACACCCTGGTACACCACTTTCCCATGATCACTCTCGAACACCACTCTACCTCGATGACAATCTAGGTGAGCTTTATACTTCCCAAGCCAATCCATCCCCAAAATCACATCATAAATTTCCACTGGCCACATAATCAAATCAGCTGGCTTCACTTCTCCAGCGATATGGACCTCGACATCTTTTACTAGACTATGAGTCTCAAAAGTCTGGCCCCCAGCCACTTTCACCCTCCTCAAACAATCACTAGGCTCTTCTCGGAGCCTCCCCTCTCTCACTAATTACGGAGTAACGAAGCAATGAGATGCTCCGGAATCAAACATCACGTGAGATGTAACCCCTCCCACGTTCAGGGTCCCTACACATAGCCTATGCATTGAGACCACAAAACAATAGCAACCACAACACACACAAAGACCAAACTCATAATCATAGCAAAACAATTAAATAGAAAAGAATTCTAACCTGTGATCGGCTTTGTATTGCTCCCTTCTCCAGACTCAACGCTCAGAGAGTACACCCGAGGAGTCACCGCCGTCCTCTTAGCTGGTGGAGCTCCAGAACTCCCTCCACCTGGTTGTAGTTTGGGACATGAAGTCTTGATATGTCCCACCTCTTTACAATGGCAGCAAGTCCTAGTATCCTTATTGGGGCAGTTAGCCACCCTATGGCCCTTGCCCCCACACTTGAAGCATCCGGATTGAGTGCTAGAAGCACTCTGAGAAGAGCCTTCCCACTTCCTCTTTTGTCCTCCCATGAACTTGCCACCTTTTCCTGAATCAGAAGTAAAAGACTTCTTCCCTTGAGCTTGAGGCTTAACCGCTTTAGCCTCCTCTATCATACCCTCTTCGATCATGGCCGCTCTCTCCACTAACTCGGCCACCGTTGCATATGATCTCACAATACATCTATTCCTCAATTCCAAATGCATCCCCCTTAGAAACCTTCTTACTTGAGCCGGTTCATCCTCAAGACCCCTTCCCGCAAACCTTCGAAGTCGGTTGAACTCCACTTCATATTCTCTCACCGACTTCGTCCCTTGAGACAATTCTAGGAACTCCGTCTCTAATCGATCCATGGCTTCTTACGGGAAATAGTTGAGGTTGAACTCTTCACAAAACCCCTCCCAAGTATCCACACCATTGGTTCTCCTGGCCAACACACTCCTCCACCACATATGTGCATCCCCCTCTAGATAATGCACCGCCATGTCCATCCTGTATTCCTCCGGACATCTCACCGAGAGGAAATTTCTCTCTAGTCTAGACCTCCACTCATCCGCCTCCACTGGCTTAGCACCTCCCAAAAAGAACTTGGTGCCAAGTCGTTGCATATGGTCTAGCACCGTGAGATAAGGGGGAATCACATGACCCACATTGACTCCCCTATCCTCAGGATTCGCCACTCTTTGTGGCTCAAGGATCTCAGGTGGCGCTGCGGGAGCTAGAGCCGGAACCGCTCCTGGTAGCCTCTCTAGAATCTGAGCCAACAACCCCATCATTTGCCCCATTTGATTCGGACCCTCTTGTTGCTGCCCTTGAACCTGCGGCTCACTCCTTGCCGCTTGAGCCGCATCACCTGCAGCTTCCCCATTTCCCGACTCAGCAACATCCTCGACCATCACGTGGTCTTCACCCCGAGGGTCCACTTGTTCCCTAGGCTCAGCCGGCTCCCGCGCCACTCCTCTTCTACTTCTACCACTTCTTACACTTCTCACCATACCTCCAAAATCAACAAAGGATTCAATAACCCAAAACTCAATAACACAAACACAAGAGAAGTCTTACCGTGGAACCTTTTTCCTTGGCCGAAGAGGATAATCTCTAGCCCCAACCCACAATTACATAATCACAATCAACCATCACAAGCAAGCAAGCAATCCCAACACAACATCCTAGAACCGCTAAGCTCTGATACCAAATTGAAAGAACCCTACCCCGAAGAAAACGACAGAAATACGGAATTTTTAAAAACTTTTTGAGATTTTCGAAACATGGATCGATCGATCATCCTAAGATCGATCGATCTTTTCTGCACCTGATCGATCGATTAATATAATTGATCAGTCGATCGGAATCCCCGACCGAACGTATACATGAACCCTGGTCGGTCAAACAACCTTGCGGCGAAATTCAGAATTTCGGATCGATCGATCGCTGCCCCATGATCGATCGATCCACACCTAAATGGTCGATCACATCGACTCCTCGTCGATCAACGACCCATACGGCGGAAATATGGTCTTAAGGATCGATCGATCCTATCTGGATTGGTCGATCCCCTCTTACCTTGCAACCCGAGAACAACACAACAATCCCAAAACAATGCCAAAAGCACATCAAACATAAACAACCTTAACTCATGCATGTTCCCTTATCGTAACATCACTAACAAGCGTTCTTACGAACCAACCATTACAATTAAGGCATCCAAAACACATGAATTCAAGAATCAAAACCAAAAACCTTCAACCCCGAGATTATCCCTTCTCCTCGGCCTTAATTCCAAGCGCTCCACAACTAAGACTTTTCTGTGTCTTTACCTGCACCAAAAGAGGTGCGTAAGCATTGGTAATGCTTAGTGAGGCGGTCCTCCCGTCTCACGGCCATACACGCTGATATAGGTCAATTTCTTACTAGACCAAGTTTTTGTTGTAGTAGTATGGTGTCAATCCATAAGGGTGAAGATATTAACCAAAAAGGATGCGATCAAGCAATTCAAGTCAAGCCAAGCAAATAGCGTATTGGGGTCTAGCAACCTAGACAAAAACTGAGAATGGACACTAAAACAGGTACCGCATGACTAACAAGAACTAGAAACCAAGCACAACAGAAATAGCATATGGGGTAAGAGCGTATAGGACTAGCAGCTAATTCAACAATACAAGAGAAATTCCTAAGGATGGGGGTAATCGACTCAGTGTGTCCTCTTAGCCTATTCAAGTGGTTTAGCAAAACTCAATCAAGCTATTCCCTAGACATCAAACATCAAAACCAGTTAAGTCCACTCCCGTGGGTCGAGTGTGGGCTCCATCTGGTGAGACTCGAGCTGACATAATCGGAATCTAGCGTGTGTGGGTCGACCAAACACTCTTCTGACTCGTTCGTGACGTCGTATTGACCGTGACACCTCCGACTCGAGCATGTGAGCTCTGTATTGACCATGACACCTCGGACTCGAGCATGAGGACTCTGTATTGACCATGACACCTCCTGCACTCGACCATGTGAGCTCTGTATTGACCATGACACCTCTGACTTGGGTCCACATGTCAGAATTTTTAAATTTTGAAAATTCCCTCATGCTTTCCTGAAATCACACAATCAAGACAAAATAGTTTAGCACACTTATTTGACGTTTTAAAAACTAAAGCAAAGAAATATATACAGAGATAGACATGGGACTTCCTCCCAAGTGAGCTTGTTTAARGTCTCTAAGCTTGACTTCTCAGGCGGTGGAAGGCTCATCCAGAGGAATCGAAGTTCCTTCTGGAATGATGGTATCAGCTAGATAGGGTTTGAGCCTCTGTCCATTCACTGTGAATTCGTTTCCTCCCTTTCCAAATAAGGTGATCGCTCCGTAGGGTGAAACTTCCTTGACAGAAAACGGTCCGGACCATCTGGACTTGAGCTTTCCCGGAAACAGCTTGAGTCGAGAATTGAAAAGGAGGACTTGATCACCAACCTTGAACTCCTTGTGCAAGATTCTCTTGTCATGGAAGGCTTTGGTTCTTTCTTTGTAGATCTTAGAACTCTCATACGCATCCAGCCTGATCTCTTCTAGCTCATGCAGGTCCAATACTCTCTTTTCCTGGGCAGACTTGATATCCAAATTCAGAAGTTTTGTTGCCCATAACGCCTTATACTCAACTTCAACAGGTAGGTGACAAGCCTTGCCGTAAAGGAGCTGGAATGGCGTTCGCCCTATAGGAGTCTTGAATGCCGTCCACGCCCGAGGTTTCATCCAGCTTAGACCAATCTCTTCTTGAAACACTACTCTAGCCAGATGGCTTTGATGCTTGTTGACACCTCTACTGACCACTCTGGGGTGATATGGTGTTGCCACCTTGTGCTTTACCCCATGCTTCTTCGAAGATTCTCAAAGAGCTTGTTGAAGTGAGACCCCCATCGATAACAACTTGGCACACCAAATCTGGGAAAAATGATGCTCTTGAACATCTTCTGAACTACCYTTGCATCATTGCTAGGGCAAGCTATGGCTTCAACCCACTTCGAGACATAATCAACAGCTACCAAGATGTAGCTGTTCCCAGAAGATGGTGGGTTGAAAGGACCCATAAAATCAATCCCCCAAACGTCAAACACCTCCACTTCCAAAATTGGGTTCTGTGGCATCTCATTCCTTCTCGATGTTTCCCATTCTCTGGCAAGGATCACACTTGGTGATGAAGGTTTGAGCATCTCTGAACATTGTAGGCCACCATAGACCCGCTTGCAGTACCTTCTGAACAGTCTTGAACGTAGCAAAGTGTCCTCCATAAGCAGACCCATGACAGTGCTCAAGCACACCCTGAACCTCGTCTTGTGCTATGCACCTCCGAAGCACCATCTGTACTCTCTTTAAGAAAGGTTCTGTCCCAGTAGTAGTGCTTGACATCTCAGAAACTTCTTTTTCTGTAGCATCAAGATCATCGTAACTCACCACATGCAAGGAAATTGGCTAGATCGAATACAAGGTATGTCCTTACTCTATCACGTAAACAGCATCTAGAGTCTCTCGTCAGCATGGTGTCATCAACAGTGATGGGTCATCTATCCTCATCCTTGACAAGTGATCAGCCACACCATTCTCTATTCCCTTCTTATCAACAATTTCCATGTCAAACTCTTGAAGAAGGAGTATCCACCTGAGCAATCTTGGCTTAGTATCCTTCTTAGCATAGATATGCCTTAGTGCTGCATGATCCGTATAGACTATCACCTTAGACCCAACTAGATAGTTTCTGAATTTCTCGAAAGCAAAGATTACAGCCAGCAACTCCTTCTCTGTTGCAGCATATCTCCCTGAGCATCATCAAGCGCCCCGCTTGCATAGTAGATCACATGCAACTGCCTCAATCCTTGGCCCAAGACGGCTCCTACAGATCCGATGCATCACACATGATCTCAAATGGATAGTCCCAGTTTGGTGCTTGGACTATTGGAGCAGTAACTAAGGCTTTCTTAATGAGCTGGAAAGCCTTCAAACATTCTGTATCAAACAGGAACTCTTGCTCCTTGCACAACAGCCTTGTCAGTGGTCTGGCTATCCTTGAGAAGTCCTTGATGAATCTTCTGTAAAACCCAGCGTGTCCCAAGAAGCTTCTGATATCCCTGACATTCTTGGGTGGTTGCAGCTGCATCATCACGTCCACCTTGGCCTTGTCTACCTCTATACCTTTCTCAGAAATTTTGTGCCCCAAGACGATCCCTTCCTTGACCATAAAGTGGCACTTTTCCCAGTTCAGAACCAGATTCGTCTCTTCACACCTAGTGAGTACCCTGCAAAGGTTCAAAAGACAAGAGGAGAAAGAAGAGCCATACACGGAAAAGTCATCCATGAATACCTCAACAGTCTCCTCTATTAAATCCGAGAATATAGAAGTCATGCATCTCTGAAAAGTAGCAGGTGCATTACAAAGACCGAAAGGCATTCTCCTATATGCAAATGTTCCATATGGACAAGTGAATGTAGTTTTCTCTTGATCATTAGGATGAATAGGAATTTGAAAGAAACCACTATATCCATCTAAGAAACAGAATGGATGATTAGCAAGTCTCTAAGATCTCGATCAATGAATGGCAATGGAAAATGATCTTTCCTAGATGCAGATTTAACTTCCCGTAATCAATACACATTCTATGGCCAGTGATAGTTCTAGTGGGTATCAATTCATCCTTATCATTTCTAACCACAGTAATGCCCCCTTTTTCATACAATGCACAGTGAAATCCAAGTACTATCGATATGGGGTATATGATTCCAGCCCTAACTTAAGAATTTCCTTTTTAACAACTTCTTTTAAATTAGGATTCAATCTCCTCTGGGGTTTGATATGCTCAAATTAATACCCTAAAAGTACTAAAGCAGTTGCTGCAGTATATCAGGGGTCGAACACAAGAACTCAAGAAAATTCACACAATAAATAACTTAGTGAGGATTAAGCTAAGCAAATCACAGTTAAACAGTAAAATAGGTGATCGAAATATGATTGTTTTAATTCAATTCAGGGAAGGATTAGGCTCAGGGTAACTCTCAGGAAATCAATGATAAACAACAATTAATCAATTAAGGTTCAATTCAATTAAGCGCCGTTCTTGAACTCAAACACGAAAGTATAGTTGACCAACTGTCGTTGCGAAAACTAACTAAGTCTAAAGTCTAGAATTCCAAATCTCTTTGCAAATCCTACACAGTAAACCAGCAATCAATTCAAGTTTGATATGTTCACAATTCGATTAAACCAAATCTCTTTAGATAATCCAATTGCTCAGGTTTTATCAGATTACTGATTCGCTGCCTAATCGATTAATCTAGGTTCTATATTCTAAGTGATCAGGTTAGAAATAGCTTTGAGAACAACCTATGGTGAAGAACTATTCAGATTTTGAACCCTAACAAATCAATCATCATAAATCAGAGAAATCCATATGAGAAAACCCTAAACCTAAAATGAGACTACTCAGACATGATAGATGAAACAAATAACATAACTGAATAAATCATGAAATTAAATATAACAAAAGAATAAAAACAAGGGTTCGGGATCTTCTCTATGATGAACAGAGTCTTGGATCCGTCTCCCTCACAAAAGCTCTCAAAAGTMAAGTCTGGCTCAAGAATAATSGTGAAAAGTAAAGTCYCCAACCTAAAGACTAAGAGTTTGCTTAAATAGGTCTAAAAACACGAGCTGGGCTTCTTTGTAAATAAGGGAAAGTATTGGGCTTCTTTTGGTGAGAATTCTCGTCCTTGGACATCTATCTCCGCGTCAGTTACGTCGGTATCGATCGATACCGGGATGGTGTCGATCGATACTCAGGCTTGAAAACGAGTATGTCGGTATCGATCGATACCGGGATGGTGTCGATCGATACTCAGGCTTGAAAACGGGTACTTTCTTCGGTTTGCTCCAAAAAGGCTCCAAATGTCTCCAAAATCTCCAATTTCGTCCCAAACGTGCTAAAACCTGAAAAGACTCTAAAATGATAGAAAAAGCACTAGAAAGACTCGATAAAACGACTTATATCATGGCTAAAAACGGGTAAAATCCATGATATATCAGGGTTCAATACTAGCATATGATTCATTTTCTAGATGGATTCTATGAGTGCACAAGCTAGGTGAAATTCCTTTTATATCATCAAGAGAGTATCCTATTGCCTTCCTATACTTCCTCAACTCAATCAACAGCAAATGCAACTCATCATCAGTAAGCATGTCATTTACTATGATTGGGTAAGTAGAATTTGGTCCAAGAAAGGCGTACCTTAGCCCAGAAGGAAGAGGTTTGAGATCTACCTTAGGTACCGGAGTTCGACCATTAATGCACTGCGAGAGGCTGGCTCGATGTTAGACTCGATCTGCAGGGTCGAGTTTGACGTCTTGGGTATCTTAGCTCGAGCTGCAGGGTCGAGCTCAGTATCCTGGACAGCTAGAATTTCTGTGTTGACCCCTATCAGTACCTCAAACCCTTCTGATTCTTCCAGAACCTTGTGTGAGTCCAAAATCATTTCATACCCCAAAGTCTCAGCATGTAGATACCCATCCTCACTACTCTTGGTTAGGGCAGTCTGAAGGTGATCATCTTGATTAAGCTCCTCCAGAAGCTCATCAGCAAGCTTGTCCATGACCTCAACATAGAAGACTTGTCCTTCTATTTCCGGCTTTCTCATAGTCTCCTTGACATCAAATGTCATCTTGAGATCATTCCCAAGATTGAGATCGATCTTCCCTTTTCGGACATCAATGACTGCACCGGCTGTAGCTAGGAAAGGTCTGCCCAGAATCAGAGGATCTCTTGGTTCTTCATCCATTTCAAGAACTATAAAATCTGTAGGTATCTCCACATACCAACCATCGAGGGAGATCTGCTAGCATACCATGAGGAGTCCTAATTGATCTGAGCACCGAGAGATGTTGCGGGACTTATAGTTGCTGAATCTAGCTGCTACCGAGAGTGGCAGACTGATAGATGCAAGATCACAGAGATTTCTTGAAAACTAGTGGACTGAGAGCACGGTAAGTGAAAGAACCTTCGCTTTAACTTCTCTTTGGCTACTCTTCTGAATGATGGCTTTCCTCGATAGGAACACCACACCCTGAATCTTCTTGTCTTTCTCAGCTCTTGCATCCTTGAGAAACTTCGATAGGCAGGTACCATGGAGAAGGCATCAATGAGAGGCAACCTGATCTCAGCTTCCTTGATATGCTTATCGAAGATTTGTTTATGTTTCTCCATTAAGTCCTTCTTAAACCTCTTTGGGAAAGGCAATTTGGGCTTGTAAGGAGGAGGGACATATGGTGCCTTCTTTTCTTCTGAAATCACAGATTTAGGTGCAGGAGGTAGACTGTCTTGACCATTCAGGTCGAGTTGGGGTGCTCCAGCAGGCGTGGAACTCTTGTCTTGGTTGTTTTTGGGAACCAAATCCTCCCCGTCTTGATCTTCACTGTCCTCAGTGATTGTAGGAGGTCCTTCCCGCGCAGGTAATTCTTTTCCATTCCGCAGAGTTATGGCATTGATGTGAGCATAGTCTTTGGGGTTTTGGACTGCTTTACCAGGGAGTTGGGAAGGGTGAGAGGGTGAAGCTGTCTTGCCCTCAATGGAACGAATCTTGGACTGCAGAGACTCAATCTTGCTGTTAAGATCATTGTAGGTGTAGTCCATCTGTGTTTTCATTTCACCAAACTTCTTGGCTGTTTCGAGKGCACCAGCAGCTTGACTGCGGCCAAAGTGTTTGTCTGTTGATCTGGAGCAGTAGAAGACGGAGCGTGGTGAGACTGAAATCCTGGTGGGGGAAATGGGCCGCCCTGTTGTTGGTGATGACTCTGGAAGGGCGGTTTAGGGGCAAAGTGCTGTTGCTGATTGTAGGGAACAAAAGGCTTGGATGGGGGTAGTTGCTGAGGTGGGTAGACTTGATCCTGAGGGTTGCTTAGCGTTGGTACTCTGTAAACAGTCGGGTTGTTCTTGTAGTTGATAAAACCTTTGTTGTACTGACCACGATTACGCACATAGTTGACCTCCTACATATCATCATCCTCCCCATCTTGAACTTGGAAGACTGTATCCTCGAAGCAAAGGTGAACCTTTTCTGTAGTAGTTGATCTAACTTAGCGGTCAGGCCTTGATGGCCTAGTCGATCATCTGTTCCAATACTTGGCCGGACACTCTATCATACTCAGCGTGTAGTTACCATCAGATTGGGCTAGGTTCTCCAGTGCCCAGCCAGCATCAACGTCTTGGTTGAGGAAATTACGTGCTGGCTGTATGTGAAGCATGCGGACCCGGGAGACTCTTACGTAGAGGTCTTGGAGTGACTCATTGCTGAAACCATGGTGAGGGCATTGGTAGTGTAGCCAGCGTTCCCAGCATTCATAGAAACTTTCACCATCCTTACGAGTGAATCCAGAAATTTCATTCCTCAGCGAGCTGTCCTGGCATTGGAGAAGAACTTGGCGAGAAGGCTTTCTTGCATCGTCCATGAAGTGATGGATCCATGGGGTAGAGTCTTTTCCGGTGATGGGCTCGTCACCTAGAGAGAAGGAAAGAGCCTTGCTTGAAACCATCTTCAGACCCCATTGATCTTGGTAAAATGCGAGCTATCGCTCATCGGATGATCGAGGGTCCTCCAGGTAGTCCATGAAACTTGTTGTTACGCACCATGGCGATCAGCTGCTCTTGATCTCGAAATTGTTGTTGGACCGTAGGAGGGACAATGCCTTGTCTGTTGGTAGTGTTAGGGGCATCTCGGCTCATCAAGCGAGGCCTCTACAGGAGGGTCTTGAACTGGGGTTGGTCTTCCATACCAGTGGATTTTGATGTTCGTCTTGGATGTTTTCTCATTTGCATGGCTGTGGTAACATGAATGTCGATGGGGCGGAGGAGGTTCGACTTCCTCTTGATCGGTTTGCATGCGGTGGATGTGTACCTGAAAATGGAAAGAGTCAGTTTGTAAAAAAAACTTGATAGAATATTTTGAAATCTAATTGTAACAAACAACACCCTGCTGGCGCGAAATTGATATAGGTCAATTTCTTACTAGACCAAGTTTTCGTTGTAGTAGTAAGGTGTCATCCATAAGGGTGAAGATATTAACAAAGGATGCGTCAGCAATTGAAGTCAAGCCAGCAAATAGCGTATTGGTAGCAACCTAGACAAACTGAGAATGGACACTAAAGCGGTACCGCTAGGACTAAGAACTAGCGAGCCAAGCAATATGAGAAATAGTATATGGGGGTAAAAAGCGTATAGGACTAGCGCTAATTCTCAGAGAAATTCCTACGGATGGGGAGTAATCGACTCGGTGTCCTCTTGCTTTATTCAAGTGGTTTAACAAAACTCAATCAAGCTATTCCCAGACATCAAACATCAAAACCAGTTAAGTCCACTCCGTGGTAAGTAACCTCAAACTAGACCAGTTCAGACCCAATCCTTGCGAAATCTACCACAGCGGCAATACGAATCAGTTCATATTGTCGATAAACACCAACACTAATCCCTTAGGCTAGGTATGCAAATCTCTAACATCAGTTCATTCAAGCATTTTATCAAACACTTTAGGCGGAGCACCTAAGTTCTAATTCAATTGATCGAGAAACTAGCATTAAGAACACGATTTAGAAGGGAAATCAAGCGATCACTTAAACCACGAAAGACCAAGATTACACACTAATCTCCATCCTCAAGAACCTGTGACTACTCAAAACTCATGAAGAACATCAAGAACAAAACCAGAAATCATAAAAACTTGCATAGATGATAGAAATAGATAGAGATAATGATAGAAGGAAAGACAAACTCGAAAATAACAAGTAGAAATCAAGTTAAAGGCTAAGACGAGAGAAGAACACAAGGAAAAACTTCGAAATATTAGAGATAAAAGCGTAGTCTTAGTCTTAACTAACATTAGGTATTTATACTAAGTCTTAAAAAGCCCTCTAAGCATCATCAAAATAGTAAAAATGTGCGGGATAAGGTCCAGCTGGTAAGTGAGTAGTCTGTTCAACAGAGGCGAAATCAAGACTGGCATTTTTGAGATGAGCTTGAGTCACCCACTGACGAGGGGCTCGAGCGGGTTCTGAAACTTCAAGACGCCACCTTGTCTGTTGATCATACAGCTCGAGCATGGGTACGATGAGCTTACATCTCCTGCTCGACTCGATCACGCTGAAGCAGACGGACTCGATCAGCATGTCCCCAGCGCTTCTGCTCAGATGGATCAGCATGTCCCTGACAGCTTCGCTCTGCACGGACTCTCAGCATGTCCTGCATGCTCGCTTCTGCATCTCGATCAGATGTCCTGCATAGCTTCTCGCTTGCACGGACTCGATCAGCATGTCCTGCATAGCCGCTCAGACGGACTCGATCTGCATAGCCGCTCTGCACGGACTCGATCACAACTGCTCTGTATGGACTCGATCACAACTGCTCTGTATGGACTCGATCACAACTGCTCTGTATGGACTCGAGCAGCATGTCCCATGCTTCTGGTCTAACTTCTCCAAAATCACCCGAAAGTACCGAATAAGCCAAATATGCAGGATGTATGCGACCTAATGCAAAACACTCTAAGTATGCAAAACTCGGAATAAATAACAAGAACGGGGTGAATAACACGTCAAAACGTATGATTTATGCAAGCTAAAACGATGCAAAATGCAAACATATCACACGCATATGATCAAGATTTAACGCAATTAAATGCACTTAATGAACAACCAAAGCACATACCGTAATAGAGCTCCATTACACACACAACACATAACATGGAAAAGCCATGAATCACACCCAATGGTCTAGTTCCTAAGCACATATCAATCACGAAAAATCATTGATCACACAGTTCGAACATGTCCAAGAATCACCTGCTCAACAGTTTTCTTTGACGGTTTTCCAAGCCTTAAGTTACTTCTCCTTGGTTCTTACTCAACTCAACACCAAAGTATCACCAAATACCTAACAAAAGATCACCAAAACACTTCTCAAATGGTGATGACAAGTAATCAAACTCGGATTACTTAAACCCCCAAATCGGATTCCCTTTGCTCAAAAACAGGGGCAACTTCGATTGCTCATAACTCTTACTATAGGTCGAATTTGACAAAACCCTTCGGTGATCATCAAGACAACACCCTCAAGAACTAATCTACTAAATTTCATCCAAAACTAACAAGGTTTGAGTGTCCAAACACTCACTCAAACTCAACTCGGCGCTACAGCCCGAAAACAGAGTAGTCTAGTGAGAAAACTCATATCTCCCAAACCACTCAATATAATCCCACGAGATTTGGTAGACAACTAGGCAAGAAATTGAAGAACTTACTCTCCAAAATTCAGCTCAATCCGCGCCCGGATATACCCCGATCGGACCTCACAAGTCTTCCCAAAACTCTGTTTTCTTCAAGTTTCTCTCTTCTCCTCCTTCCCTCTTCCTTGCTCTCCTCTCTCCTCTTCTCCTCTCTCTCCCTATCTCAAGATATTTCTCTTCCCCCAAATGAAACAAGAGAAGCTTCAAGAAGATTATAGAGAAGAGAGGAGAGAATACATACATATACATGTATGTAATTGTTGGTTTAATTAAAATTAAACCAAACCAACACAAACCGAAGTTACTAAACTGCAATCAATTAATCTCGATGAAATTCTCCCGCTCGGTTTGGTAATTCCGCCCCAATTCCCAAAATATTTGAGACATCTTCCCGTCCCAAATTATTTCCTTTCATTCCCGTCCAAACCATGGAATTACCACGTAATTCCGCTAAACCGAACCGCCCGGGATTCCCCCAACAACGATCACTAATCGCTTTTACCTCATTTCCGCCCCTGGCCACCAATCAAGCTCGGTATTGCTCCATACTTGGTTCAATAACATCCCCAGGTCTATCATCACAAGATCCTACGTGGTCACCAACGCAACCCGCCGAAATCCAATTATCCCCGAACGAAGTCGTCAAAACGACATTGTAATCCAATAACACCGATCCTACTATACTAAGTCCCCGTGAGATCCAATATCATAGACCACCCCGGTCATCGATCTATTAGGATCAAATACCACATGATCCTAATCGAAACCCCGGTTAGGATTAAAGACCACATAATCCTAACAACATCATTAGCTACGATCACATAACTCTAATGACCCATCATCAGCTAAATATCGCATAACCCCAATGACTCAATAGATTAAATACCACATAATCCTAATGATCCCGTCGATAGAATTAAATATCACATAATTCTACCGACCCCAACCACATAGTAGGATCTATTGATGTAAACCCAAAAATCCCCGAACCAAGACGGAACAAATACTTCGCTCAATCCCGCAACACATGAAATACCACATCATATGTCGCCCCGTCGATACATGAAATACCACATCATGTACTCGACATCCCAATACATGAAATACCACATCATGTATTATAACTCACAATTAATCCATAAACATCCATCATATTATTAATCATCGACGAAAATACAATATCCCGAGGGTTCATCACAATAACAACATAAATAAATACAACTCGAGAGGACGACTTAGGAACACGGATGTTACACCGTTTAAAGAAAATCCCAACTCCTTGGACAGATGAGCATACCGCTCTAGTTCAGAAGATTAAAAATTATACCGTGCATATAGTGGACCCAAATTTAAGGAAAATTGTAGAAACATACGCCTCAGATATAGGGTATTGAGGTATTCTAAATCAAAAAGAAAAAAATGATCGTGAGAGTATAATACAATTTATTGCTGCTCATTGGAATGATAACCAAAAAAACTACTAAACTATAAAGAAAGAAATTTAAGGATAGTTTATGGATACAAAAATTCCAAAGTTATATTTTAAATCAAAAGTTTCTCGTAATAATTGATTTTAAAAGTGCCAAAGATGTTTCTCAAAAAGATGGTAATTTTTTTGTTTCAAAACAAATTTTTGACTTTGATAAAGAGTATATTAAAAGAGAAAAAAATTTTATTCCAGAGTTTTTTTACTCGAAAATTTCTTCAAAATAGGTACGATGCAACCAAAGATGATTGCAAAGGCTTAGGCCTTTCCCTTGAAAAAAACCAAGAAAAACTCCAAACTTCAATCACCTCCAAACCCAAAACAGAACTTTTAATTACAATTACCAAAAAGAAACCTGAAGAAAAGGAAAAAAACCCTTCAAACACCCGAAAAATATTGGACCAGATTCGAAACTTACAACAAGTTTTTGAAAATAGTTTTTCAGAACAAGAGAAATGTAATTTTACAAAAATATCCTCTTATCTTGAAATTTAAAAAAAAACTCTAAAGCTTCCTTAAAATGATTTCAAAACAGAACTAGGCTTCAAAAATAATTTCAAAACCTTTAAACAATACACAAATTGTTCGGTTTGGTATTGAATTGAAAGAATTTCTAGCCCTAGGTTATTCAATTTTTCGGTAAATAGAAATCTAGCCAAATTAAATCGATTAAATGTTCGGGTTAGGTCGGTTTGGTATTCGGGTTAATCGGGTCAGTTTATCAATTTTAAATTAGATCTGAATTGAACCGAAAATATTTTTAATTGGGGGTTTTAATCCGAATTGAACCAAATTAACCAGAATTGAAAATAATTAACCAGAAAAACCAAAACAAGAACTGGATCTGTCTAGAGGAAGAAGACGAAGATGTGCATGCCCTCCACTGACTCTCACTGTGCTCCACATGCCCTCCACCGACTCTCACCGTCTTAGGCAGGATTTCACCAATACTGACCATATTGGATCACATGGAGGTGTGACAACCCTTGTGAAGTGTTTATCACTCATGAGAGTATCCGATGATGGGATTGTATGAAATGCATATTCTTTCGCCACGAGAGTGGGTTTGAATGTAGAGTCTAGCATACCACGAGAGTGGACTAGCAAAGCATAGAAAATCCCTAGAATAATGAACATAAACTTATTAGGTAAAACATAAACTCTAGATCTAGATTTCCTGACAAATCGAGTATCACCCACATTCTGTAAATATTAATTTAGGTTTATTTAATTCATGCTCTTTTATTTTAAATGCTTAGTCTAGTTTATTTATTGCTTATTTAGTTTAGATCTACTGTTTTCTATTTTGTGCTTTACGCGTTTTATGCTTTATTTATTTTATCCGTGTTAGATTAAGAAACCCCTCTTGTTTTATTATCATGTCTAGATTAGATCTGCATTTTCATTCTCTATGTAGTTATTCTATTTCCCTGTAGATCGACCCTGTATTACTACAATGCCATTTAACTGTGCACTTGCGGTTTTGTGGGTTAAACTCTCGAGATTAACTTCTTGGGTGAAACCTGTGAAGAGGTATAAAAACCCTCTGCATCATCTTCAAATCTCTCTTGCTACGAAATTCTATTCAATTACTGGGATTATTGCCAAGCCTGGTACAATTTCTTCTTAATTTAATTCCCCAAACAAAAACACACTTGGTTAATATTTTTCGATACTACTTGCAACATATCCAAATCACCATTTTGGTTCAATCAATGGTGGAACAATTTCGGTTCTGTCATAAATATTTTCAAACCTCAAGTAAACAAATCCTTCCAAATTTTCAAAAACACTTTCATAACATATGATGACGAAAAAGATTTTCCGCTTTAACCCTTTTCCACTCCAAATTTCATTGACCTTGGGTTTTTTCATGGACATTCGAATTTTTAAATGATGTAATACCAATCATCTGGCGAAAATTTAAAGTCAAATGGTAGGAAAAATATAGAATCCCTGCAAATCTTTATCCTTCGAACATTACTGAATG
This sequence comes from Boechera stricta, assembly GCA_018361395.1. NCBI lineage: Eukaryota > Viridiplantae > Streptophyta > Magnoliopsida > Brassicales > Brassicaceae > Boechera > Boechera stricta. The sequence goes on from CM031541.1 coordinate 8,682,107, forward strand.
GATAAAAACTCAAAATATAAAATCTCTTAACCAAAACACTTTACAAATACTTACTCAATCACCATAAACAACCCTTTTCTTGGCTCAAAATTCAAAGATGTTATCCATGCTAGTTGCTGCAAAATCAGAAGAAGAAATCAAGTCAATATCAATGCGCTTCTTACCAACGATATACACTCAGCACTCTCTCAAGCATCAGAAAGTTAGTCTGACATGCGTGAGATAAATGAAGATATATTCGGTAATGGTGGAATATAATTCTCTCAAAAAAAAAAATCTGACAACAATAAAATAGATACCCACAAAATGGAAAAATCCCTACAACAACTATCGATTATTACACTTTCTCTCTCAGGTTTCACCCGAGCGCTACTAGAGAGTAGTCTCGAGAGTTTAACCCGATGTGACTGTAAGTTCATGGTTTAGATGAAATTGTAGTACAAACGGGATCGATCCACAAAGAATGAAAATAACACACAAAAAATGCAAATGCAAATCTAATCTAGGCGTAATAATAAAACAGGGGTTGGTTCCTAAGACTACTAAAATGCAATAAAGTAAATAAAGCTGTAAATAAACATAAAGTAAATAAAGCGATAAATAACTAAGACTACTAAAGCAAATAAAAGACTAACAACTAATCGAATAAATAAATATATACAAAGCATTGGTGATGATCGAATTCAGGAAATCGATATCTAAGATTCATGTTCTACCTATAAGTAAGTGTTTGTCAATCTAGGGATTTCGACACTAGACTAATACACTCTCGTAGCATGCTAGTTAGTATGTCACGCCCACTCTCGTGGCGACTTTCATTCATTACACACAATCCCATCATCGATTACTAAGTATCCCAGACACATGTTTGGCTAAATACAAATTTTCTGATAGACTTATTTCCAGAGTATAACCTAGTCTCGTGACGATGTACTCCTAAGACCTTAACCTAACGTGGCCAGAGCTAGATTAGCAGTACACTCATTAATCAAGCAACAAACATATCGACCATAGCTAATACTCCCATATATGCAGATTTGAAGCTTCAACCCATTCTCGTGGTGCTAAGAACTTCTAATCACTCAAACACACCTACTTGATTTGGTTGTGCACTTAAGCATCTCCCATAAGAGATAACTTAGCATTAAGATTGCATATAGGATAGCTAGATGGGTTAAGAGAAATTAACATAAACTGAATCATAAACATAGATCCCATCATCAGCCATCACCCTAATGGTCTAAATGTGGAATTTTGGAGTGTTTAGTATGTGAGATTATTATGTAGAACAAGAAGGATGGCGATTAGAAACTATGCCAAGAAAAAGCTCTTATTCTTTTATCTCCTTCCTCTTTACACATACATATACATATATTACATCTACTAGCTCAAAAATAACAAGGTTAGAGCCAGTTATCCAACAAATAAAGAGATTAGCCTAAACAACTCATTATTAACTATAAACTTCTTTTTAGGTGTGCTTTTGCACTATTTGCCACTGTTTGCTTGGCACCACTAGCTGCTTTAGTCAGCTTTAGTAGTTTGGTTACTCCAACTTGGTTTCCTTCTAGTTTCTTCCCTACTGAATGTTTATCAGGCTCCCGAATGCTGAGCTTCACTTCGTCTCTACTCAGGTTGCTCGGTCCATCACTCCCATCGCCACACTTATCCTTCTTAGTCTTATTTCCACATTGTTCAACAATCCCCCTCAAGATGAGTTGATGGAGATCCAGCAGACCTATGTTGGTATGAATGTGGTCACATACATCGAATGTTGTTGCTTTAGTGAATATATCAGCAACTTCTTCTTTGCTCTTCATGAAAGATGGTCTAATGATTCCTTCTTGGATTTTCTCTCGGACAAAGTGACAATTGATAGAAGGTTTTATTACCTTTTCACAGGTTTCACTCGAGAAGTAAATCTCGAGAGTTTAACCCAAAAAACCGCAAGTGCACAGTTAAATGCAATTATAGTAATACGGGATCGATCTACAGGGAAATAGAATAACTACATAGAGAATGCAAATGCAGATCTAATATAGGTGGAAATAAAATAGAGTGGGGTTGATCCTAATCTAAAATGATTATGAAAATAATAAAACAGGAAATAAAGTAAATAAACTCTAAACTAAGAAAGCAATTACATCTAAACTAAGCATAAACATAATTGCATAAAGTAAATAACAATAATAAACTAACTATATACAAACTATGGGTGATAGTCTAAATCAGGAAACCTAAGCCTAGAATTCATGTTTTATATAAATAATTTATATTTGTCATTCTAGGGATTTTCTAGATCATGCTAGTTGATTGGAGGTTTTATTGCCTCTACTCAGATTTCACCCGAGAAATTAATCTCGAGAGTTTAACCCGATTTTACCGCAAGTGCACGGTTAAATGCAATTGTAGTAATACGGGGTCAATCCAAAGGGAAATAGAATAACTACATAGAGAATACAAATGCAGATATAATCTAGGTGGAAATAAAATAAAGTGGGTGTTGTATTCTAATCTAAAATGATTGCGAAAATAATAAATAAGGAAATAAAGTAAATAAACTTTAAACTAAGAAAACAATTAAATCTAAACTAAGCATAATTAAATTGCATAAAGAAAAGAATAATAATTAACTAACTATATACAACTATGGGTGATAGTCTAAATCAGAAAACCTATGTCTAGAATCCAAATTTTCTCTAAATGATTTGTATTTGTCATTCTAAGGATCCTCCTTAATTTGCTTATCCAGTCTCGTGGTATGCTAGACTCTATATCCAGATCCACTCTCGTGGTAAACTGGATATGCATTTCACATAATCCCATCATCGAATACTAAGTATACTTAGACTCTCGCCTCAAGAATACAAAGTGAGAGATAGATTTGTTTCTAAAGTATAGCCCACTCTCGCGGCAAAATACTCCTAAAATATTTAATTTAACTTGGCCAAATCCAGATCTATAATTAATTCTATCAAACAACAAATTCGACACTAGCTATGACTCTCTAGTATGCAGATTTGAAGGTTTAATCCACTCTCGTGGCATCAAACACTTCTAAATAGACAACTACACCTACTGGATTCAGTTGTACTCTTGAGTATCTCCCATGAGAGAATACTCAGCATTATTGTGCATACTAAAGTAGCTAGATCGGTTAAATACAATATGGAACTCTAAAACATAGATCCCCTCATTGACCACAACCCCATGTGGTCTAAAAGATTTAGACTCTTGTCTCTATTGGGTTACAGAGACGAGGATTGACTTATAAAATAATAAACAAAACTAAAAAGAAAACTAATCTAAAGCAGTAATCAAAGCATAAACAAAATAATAAGAACAAGTATTGACCTAAAGAAGAACTTTATTATATCTGAAAATGTGATGGCTACAAGATCTGTTTTTGTGTGTGTCTTCTCTCTCTCCTCTCTAGTGGATTAAAAGATTTGTTTATATAGTATTAGGGTTCTCTAGGAGTCTTCATTTCGTCCTTATCTTGTTTCTAGAGGCTTAAAACTCGATGTACTTCATGTGGCAGTGGAATGGTCTCTAACGTACTCCATGTACTTCACTATTAGCATAGCAACACACCTTAATTCAAACCACTCCTCCTTCGAACTTTGACTCCTCATCATCAACCTCTCTTTTCATTCTAAGTGTGAGATCTCAACTTGGGAGTATTGATCATGAAACACGGACACTTACTCTTTTGGATTTCTGTAAGCTTAAGACCGTTTTGGTACGAATCCTTTCCTCTCCCTTTTCTCACTTCAAGGTCGAATTGATTTCTCCCTATTTTTCTAAGGTATCATTTTTTCTCTATTAATCGCCTTTGTTTTTCTATTTATGGACAGGTTTCTATGAGACGCGAACAATAAAAATGGTAGCTTCCAATGCCCGGTTCACTTCTTTCTTACCTATATCCTTTTCTTTTCTTTTTAATGAAGGGAAAGAAGAGGGGAGATGTACTCACATAGACGTGTCTTTTAGGGTCTCATAGAGGTATCATGTCTCATGCATCTCAACCCCCAGATCGAGAGTTTTAAGGTTCATTACGGTGAGAAGTCAATTCTGATTTGCCAAAGTCTTCGAAGGAATGATCCTTTTGGGGTTTGTTGATCCACTCATGGGTTTTTCATGTTTCCTAGTAAAGATCGAACACTATCTACACAGCATCCAAACATAAACACCCATGAGGTAGCAATTAACAAGTTCAATTGCTACCTCATTAAAAACCATTTCACATGTTATTGAACCTATGAACGAGGAAAAGAGTGTAACAATCTCTCAAAATGCGAAACACTTTTGGTAAAACTTGCATCAAAAGATGTCAAGGAAAAGAATTACCTCCATTGATCGCAAGACTCCCCCCACACTTATTTCACAACGTCCTCATTGTGATGTAAGACCGTAAAGGGAGAAAAAGCAAGAGAAAAAACTTACAGTGATTCTCTTATCGGGTTGTGGGTTTGCAGCTCCCACAACCCGATATATATATATATATATGGTGAAGAATACCATATATATATATATATATATATATGGTGAAGAACACCGGAAAAGCAAAAAACAAAAAAAAAAGAATAGAAAAACCAAAAACTAGAAAATAATAAAATGAAAATCCTAAAAGAAAATTGTATGTTCAAAGGTAAAGTGCTCATTTAACGTCATGACCTTGATGACCTCATGGAATGGTCAGAAGATCCTAGAGATAATGGCTGAACTGTTGCGCGACGATTCCTTGAATTGTTCTTGTCGGAGTTGGTATGGGGAATTGATCTCTCCCCAGCAGGAGTATATGTATCATTAGTGATTTCTTCACCAAGAGATTCTCTTCTTGAGTGTGATCGTGAAGTGCCTTCTGTTGGTGTTGCTTCGCAGAACACATCTCTATTCATATATCTGAGAGAGATTCTCTATTTTGGCCAATCGATTACCGCGCCAACTGTTGTTAGGAACGGTCTACCAAGGATGAGTTGAGTGTGATCATCTCCTCTTATGTTCACTACATGGAAGTCTGTAGGAATGCGACAGTTCACAATCCAGATGATCACATTCTCAGCCACCCCGTACGAATGCATCGCATCAGCATTAACAATCCCGATCCGTATATTTGACCTTGTAAGCTCGTGGATTCCCAGCATCTTAGCTCGTTCCATGGACATGACGTTTATGCTGGTTCCTGGATCATATAAAGCATCATTGAAAATACGGCCAAGTATAGAGCATGTTACCTTATATTGCTCTTTTGAAGACTGTTGTGATTGGTCCCTTGAGTCGTGTGTCCATGTAGAGGTCTTTGATTTCTTTGATAGTCTCCTTAGTATCAGTGAAGTATAGATCGAGGTTGTATTTGAAAAGAGATTCGTCAAATGTGTAATGACACAGTAGTGATCGAACAATTCGTCTGAACATGCGGAGTTTTTCCGCGTTGATCTTCTCGAAGAACCATGCTACATCAATGCTCCTTGTAGGTGGTAAAGGATGACTAGGATGAGGGTTCGTTGAGGATCGAGCCCCTCTGAATAGCTTCTCAGCATCATATATCGTCTCATCTATTCCCACAAAATACTCTTGTAGAGAGTACCTTTTCTAAGCATCTTTAAAAGAGAATGGCTCAGGGATTCCCTTGACTAGCTCTTCGAAGCATTTCTTGTTGATCGGATCGATGAATTTTGTCCTTCGTTGTTTCGTAATCGAGTTACAGCTCCTTATAATCTCATAGTCGGGTCCGTCGCTTTCTTGTAAATTATTGTACCGTCGATATGTTGTTAAGGTAACGTTCTCGGTGTCTTTAGAATGAGGATCGATCATGATTGGCCGATATTTATGCCTGATGCAATGACCATCCATCGTTGAGGGTCGATGGGGAGGTCCAGTACTCAAGGCAGCAGCATTATCGGTCACGTTAGATCGATGGGGGCGTCCGGCATGTCTAGAATCGACCAGGATAGGTCGATATGGCCTTCCAAAGCTTCGTTCTGGAAATGCATCGACCCTGATAGGTCGATGTAGTGGACCGATGGGCTCAGAATTGACCCTGACTAGTCGATATGTATGTCCGGGATTTTCCTTTGGAAATTTTGGATCCACAATATCGACCCTGATTAGCCGATTTATAGGTCCGATTTCTCTGTTTTTGCTTTTTTCGGATGACTCTTCTCCCATCCTGATGATGCTCTTCAGTTTGATGATGTTCACATACTCCTTAGGGTTCATCTCAGGTTTCCCAGGGAGCATACCGTGCGGTCGTTGTGAGGACGAACCAAGTTGGGCGGTTTATGTTTCTAAAACATTGATGCTCGAAGCGAGTCCGTCGAACTTGCTGTTGAGTTCGTTGCATCTTTTATGTATATTCTTGAAGCCTTCAAAGATCTCCACTGAAGCTTTTGTTTGCCCCTCGAGAATGCTTCGAAGCATTCCTTCATACTTCTCCTCTTTTGGTTGTAGATTTGTTCATCCTTGTCCTTGGTACGGTTGTGGTGCATAAGATGGTTTGTTGAATTGAGTGCTTGGTCTGAAACCTCCTTGTTGGAATGAAGGGGCTGGTGCCCTCATGGGTGGGTACGTCTGATCTTGTGGATTCTCCATATTGTTGCTCTGGTATGAGAGATAAGGGTGGTTCCAGTAGTTAGGGTTGAAACCACCTTCTCGAAAGTTGCCGACAAAGTTCACCTCACTCTCGTTCTCTTCTCTTGACTCCTCGTCAGCTTGTGCCCTTGCAGCGTCCAACTCATCTACAAAGTGAACATGTCTCCTTGTCACTTGTAGAACCTTGTCCAACTTTTCGTTTAGTGCTCATATCAATCTTCATCTTTTCACCTCAATCGTCAGCCATGCTAGGATCTCTACGATCATAGTCTCCTCCACAGTTAGTGTCACTTTGTGCCATATTCTCCACCAAAGTCATTCCATGCTCTGCATCTTGCCCTAAAAAACTACCGTTGCATGCGGTATTAAGTAGCTTGCGATACTTGGGCTAGAGTCCTCTGTAAAAAGTGCTCAGCAGCGACTCTTCACTAAATCCATGATGTGGGCATTGAGATAGATACCCTTTGAAGCGTTCTCATGTTTCTCCAAAACTTTCTGTTCTTTTTTGCACATAGCTCGATATCTCATTACGAAGTCGAGCAGTCTGAAAACTTGAGAAGTATTTCGCAAGGAACATCTTCTTGCATTGCCCCATGTTAGGATCGACCCAGGTGGTAGACCCTTCTCCCATTGTTGTGCTTTGTCTCCCAACGAGAATGGAAATAGACGTAACTTCAGAGCGTCCTCTGAAACTCCATTAATCTTAATGGTACCACACAGCATATCGAATTGATCCAGATGATCAATTGGATTCTCCATAGGCAACCCATGAAATTTGTTGCCTTGCACCATAATAATCAAGCCTGACTTGATTTCAAAGTTGTTGTTTGCCACTGGTGGGGTGAGAATCCCAAATCTTTGAGCCACATAAGTAGGCTCATCGATGGTACCAATAGTTAGGACGACTCTTGGTTGGCGTGCAGCCGCTCGACGTGCACCACCTTCAGCTTGAGCAGCATTTTCAACTAGTGCAATGCCCTAAGTGTCTTCAGCAAGTAGATCAATACGTTGCTGCTTCATTTCTTGTCTCCTTCTCTTTTCCTTCCTAGATTGTCTTTCGATTTCTCCGATGTCGCGAATTTGGTCAGTTGGTGGAGTCTTCCCGTAACTTCTCAAATGCATGCACCTGAAATTCGAAAATAAAACAAGTTAGTAAAACATAAGCACCTAGTCTCAGATCTACATCTAAACCTAATGGCTAGTGCTTATTTCTCCGGCAACGGCGCCAAAAACTTGATGGGAAGTTTTATTGCTTCTTCTCAGATTTCACCCGAGAAATTAATCTCGAGAGTTTAACCGGATTTTACCGCAAGTACACGGTTAAATGCAATTGTAGTAATACGGGGTCGATCCACAGGGAAATAGAATAACTACATAGAGAATGCAAATGCAGATCTAATCTAGGTGGAAATAAAATAAGTTGGGGGTTAAGTTATAATCTAAAATGATTGCGAAAATAATAAAGCAAGAAATAAAGTAAATAAACTTTAAACTAAAAAAGCAATTAAATCTAAACTAAGCATAATTAAATTGCATAAAGAAAAGAATAATCATTAACTAAATGGGTGATAGTCTAAATCAGGAAACCTAAGTCTAGAATCCAAATTTTCTCTAAATGATTTTTATTTGTTATTCTAGGGATCCTCCTTAATTTGCTAGTCCACTCTCATGGTATGCCAGACACTATCCAGATCCACTCTCGTGGTAAACTGTATATGCATTTCACATAATCCCATCATCGAATACTAAGTATCCTTAGACTCTCGCCTCAAGAATAGAAAGTGAGAGATAAATTTGTTTATAAAGTATAGCTCACTCTCGTGGCGAAATACTCCTAAAATATTCAATCTAACTTGGTCAAAGCTAGATCTATAATTAATTCTATCAAGCAACAAATTCGACACTAGCTATGACTCTCTAGTGTGCAGATCTAAAGGTTTAACCCACTCTCGTGGCATCAAACACTTCTAAATAGACAATCACACCTACTGGATTCAGTTGTAGTCTTAAGTATCTCCCATGAGAGAATACTCAACATTAAAGTGCACACTAGAGTAGCTAGATCGGTTAAGTACAGTAATGAACTCTAAAACATAGATCCCATCATCGACCACCACCCTGGTGGTCTAAAAGATCTAATATAAACAGAAAAGAATAAGAATTCTTTATTAGATATAAAATAGTGGCTACAAGGATAAGAGATGTGTATCTAGGGTATGAAAAGTTGTGTATTGTCTAGTGAGATTACAAGTGATTATATAGTATAAGGGTTTCTTAGATCTCTCCATTTCGTCCTTATCTTGTTCTTAAAAGCCTAAAACTCGAAATGACAAGTTGCCCGAATCATATCATGCCACGTAAGGATTTTTCCATCTTTTTCGGAGGCCAGCATCGACCCTGATTGGTCGATGCTAGGGTCGATATTGACTTCCTTTCTCTGACGGATTGATTCTTCCTTTCAGAGAATTCTATGGGCATGATATCGAGCCCCACAGGTCGATATTGGGGTCGATATTGTCCTCTTCTGACTCTGTGAAATCCTTCTCTGAATGTGTACGATCCAAGCAATGTCACCAATCTTCCCAAATGCTTTAGTAGGCTCCAAAAACATCTCAAGAACTCATGTTTAGCTCCAAGTACCTAAAAACATATAACCACATGCAAAAACACTAATTCTACACTAAATGTTAGTTATAAAGGCCAAAACTAACTTATTCTAAAGCATAAAAGCATGTAAAATACGATGTTATCAACTCCCCCACACTTATCCTTTGCTTGTCCTCAAGAAAACAAAAGTCAAGCATGGTGAAGTTATTTTATTGAAAACAAATAAAGATAAAGGGAATGAACTTCTATCTTGTGACATTGTTGTGTTAAATGTTTTTCATCTTTGTGGAAATAGAATGGTCTCTAACGTACTCCATGTACTTCACCATAAGCATAGCAACGCACCTTAGTTCATACCACTCCTCCTTCGAACTTTGACTCCTCATCATCAACCTCTCTTTTCATTCTAAGTATGAGCTCTCAACTTGGGAGTATTTATCATAAAACACGAACACTTACTCTTTTGGATTTCTGTAAGCTCAAGACCGTCTTGGTACAAATCATTTCCTCTCTCTTTTCTCACTTCAAGGTCGAATTGAATTTTCCCTATTTTTCTAGGGTATCATTTTATTTTTTCTATCAATCGCCTTTTCTTTTCTATTTTTGGACAGGTTTCCATGAGATGGAACATTAAAAGTGGTCGCTTCCAATGCCCGGTTCACTTTTTTCTTACCTATATCCTTTTCTTTTCTTTTCTTTATACTAAAGGGAAGAAACAAGGGAGATGTACTCACATAGACGTGTCTTTCAGGGTCTCATAGAGGTATCATGTCTCCTCATCTCAAGCCCCAAATAGAGAGTTTTAAGGTTCATTACAGTGAGAAGTCAATTCTGATTTGCCAAAGTCTTCGAATGAATGATCCTTTTGGGGTTTGTTGATCCACTCATTGGTTTTCCACGTTTCCTAGTAAAGATCAAACACTATCCACCCAACATCCAAACATAAACACAAATAACACAATTAACAAGTTCAAATGCTACCTCATTAAAATCTTTTTCACATGTTATTGAACTTATGAACAAGGAAAAGAGTGTAACAATCTTTCAAAATGCGAAAAACTTATGGTAAAACTTATATCAAAAGATGTCAAGGAAAAAAATTACCTCCATTAATCGCAAGACTACCCCCCCCCCCACACACTTATTTCACAACGTCCTCGTTGTGACGTAAGACCGTAAAGGGGGAAAAAGCAAGAGAAAAAACTTACAGTGATTCTCTTATCGGGTTGTGGGTTTGCAGCTCCCACATGTGCAAGTCCTGATTTTGTTTTTTTATGGTGAAGAACACCTGAAAAGCAAGAAACAAAAACAAAAAAAAAAAAGAAAAACCAAAAACGAGAGAAAAAAAATCCTAAAAGAAAATTGTACGTACAAAGGTAAGCTGCTTGTTTAACGTTGTGAGCTCGACGACTTGATAGAGTTGTCAGATGAATGTGGAGACGATGGCCAAGTGGTTGCGCGATGGTTACTCGAATCGATCACTACGGAGTCGGTATGGTGAATGGATTTCTCCACAGCAGGAGTGTAGTCATCGTTAATGGCTTGTTCACCAAGAGATTCCTTCCTTGAGTATGATCGTGGTGCCAAGGTAACATTCTCTTTATCTCTAGAACGGGGATCAACCATGATTGGTCGATACATATGCCTGATGCTACGACCATCCATCGTTGAGGGGCGATGGGGAGGTCTAGTGCTCAAGGCAGTAATAATATCGGTCCAGTTAGACCGATGGAGACATCCGACACGTCTGAAATCGACCTGGATAGGTCGATGTGGTGAACCGATGGGCATGGCATCGACCCTGATTGGTCGATGCTCTTGTCCGGGACTTCATTCTTAAAATTTAAAATCCACAATATCGAGCATGATAGGTCGATTCATAGGTCCGCTACTATCCACCGATGAGTTTGTTGATGTGTTCTCCTCTAATTTCATCTCCTACTGATTAACTTTGACACCCAAAGAGAATGGAAACATGCATAGTGTCACACCGTCCTCTGAGTCTCTGTTGATTTTAATGTGCCACAAATCTTGTTAAATTGATCCAGGTGATCAGTAATGATGTGCAGCCGCCCGACGTGCATCACCACCTTGAGCAGCATCCCTATTAGGGTGAAAGATGCTCTCAAGCTCACCAGCAGGTACTTCTTTTCATAGCCGCTCCATTCGATCTATTCTCTTCTTCTCTCTTTTTTTTTAAAATATTTTTGGTGATCACCTGAAATTCAAAGAAATAAATAATCAATAAAAACAAAAAAAAACTTAGTCTCAGATCTAGATTAAATGTCTATGGCTATTGCGTCAATCCCCAGCAACGGTGCCAAAAACTTGATAGGAGGTTTGTATTACCTCTTCTCAGGTTTCACCCGAAAAGTTAATCTCGAGAGTTTAACCCACAAAACCGCACAGTTAAATACAATTGTAGTAATACGGGGTCGATCCACAGGGACTGAGAATTACACACAGAGAATACAAAACTAAATCTAATCTAAGCAAAATAGATAAATGGGGGTTGGTTCCTAATCTAACATGCATAGCATAGGTAAAAGCATAAAATAAATAAAGCAATAAATCTATACTAAAAAAACAGTAAATAAACTAAACTAAACATGAATTAAATAAACATTAAATAATCCTAAACTAATATTTACACATAATTGGGTGATAGTCTAAATCAGAAAACCTAAGTTTAGAATTCATATTTTATCTAAATAATTTATATTTGTCATTCTAGGGATTTTCCATGTCTTGCTAGTCCACCCTCGTGGTATGCTAGACTCTATATCCAGATCCACTCTCGTGATAAACTGGATATGCATTTCATACAATCTCATCATCGAATACCAAGTATCCTTAGACTCTCGCCTCAAGAATACAAAGTGAGTGATATATTTGTTTCTAAAGCACAACCCACTCTCGTGGAGAAATACTCCTAAAATATTCAATCTAACTTGGCCAAAGCCATATTTATAATTAATTCTATCAAACAAAAAATTCGACACTAGCTAGGACTCTATAGTGTGCAAATCTGAAGGTTGAACCCACTCTCGTGACATCAAACACTTCTAAATAGACAACCACACCTACTGGAATTAGTTGTACTCTTAAGTATCTCCCATGAGAGAATACTCAGCATTAAAGTGCACACTAGAGTAGCTAAATCGGTTAAGTACCGTAATGAACTCTAAAACATAGATCCCATCATTTGCCACCACCCTGGTGGTCTAAAAGATCTACTCTAAAACAGAAAAGAATAAGAACTCTTTATTTAGATATGAAATAGTGGCATGATACCCCCACAGATCGATATTGGGGTCAATATTGTCCTCTTCTGACTCTGTGAAATCCTTCTTCGAATTTGTACGATCCAAACAATGTCACCAATCTTCCCGAAGGCTTTAGTAGGCTCTAAAAACATCTCAAGAACTCATGTTTAGCTCCAAGTACCTAAAAACATATAACCTCATTCAAAAACACTAATTCTACACTAAATGTTAGTTAGAAAGGCTAAATCTAACTTATTCTAAAGCATAAAAGCATGTAAAATACGATGTTATCATCCATCGACCATGATGGGCCGATGTGATGGATCGATGGGCTGAGAATCGACCCTGACCGGTCGATGTGCCTGTCCGGGATTTCCCTCTGGAAATTTTGGATCCACAATATCGACCTTGATTGGCCGATGTTGACACACCCCATCCCGAGTACAAAAACAGAAAACACGGAAAATCATAAAACCCGAGAGTTTTTAAAACTTTTCTTGAAACGGTTGAAACCATTCGAGTAAAACCCTTTTTCTTGCGATCCAAGTCAAATACTAACATCTCAATTAAAATAAAACAATTAGGTTTAAAACATGGATCGATCGATCTGACCCGAGATCGATCGATCTAAAATACTAAAACAAAGCACTTTAAAACAGAGAAACACGGATCGATCGATCACCTTTACGATCGATCGATCTGACCCTCTGACCGATCGATCTAAACCGCTCAGCTCAATCGTCAACCCATACAGCAAATTTTTGTCTTAATGATCGATCGATCGCCCCATCTGATCGATCGATCGGGTCCCTTAGAAAATTCTAGACGCCTTAACGACTATGATCGATCGATCGACCCCTTGATCGATCGATCCCCCTTCCCTGCGACCAAAACATCAACAACGAACAACAAGCCAACAACTTTCATAACCCATCAAAACAACAATTCATTCACACCTCTTAACATTATAAAACACAACTTAGGAGTCCCAAAACAACAATCACCAAGGCATGAGAACAACCATCCAATACCCAAAAAGAAACTCGACAAGGAACTCCTAATCATCCTCTTCTCCTCGGCCTTGGTTCCACGAGCTCCACAACCTATGACTTCTCTTTACCTGCACCAAAAAGAAGCATTGATAATGTTTAGTGAGGCGGTCATCCCGTCCCACGGCCATATCACATACGATTCATAAATTCACGCAATTGAAATGTAACCTAAGGAAATAAACCACACATACCGTGAAAGAGCTCAATCACACACACATCACACAATATGGGCAACCACAAGTCACACCCATATTGTTTAATCCCTAAGCACACATCAATCATGAAAATTCAAGAATCACATAGTTAGACCGACGGTTATGCACTCACCTCGGTTACGGTTGCAAAGGATAATACTCTTGAGCTTAAATTCCTCAACCTTGCTTCTCTTTGGTTCTTACTCAACCAACACCAACGTATCACCAATTCCCTAACAAAAACATCACCAATTACACTCTCAAGACAATTCACAAGTTCACATTTGAATTGCTTAATCCATCATTCTCGGATTTCGACTCTCAAGAACAGAGTTTACTAGGTCAACCATAACTCTTGTGCTAGATCATAGTTTAGAAATTCCTCTGGTGAGCTTCAATTTCATACCCTCAAAAAGCTATCTACCAAGTTTCAGCCCAAAAGAGCATGATTTGAGTGTCCAAACCATCACTCAAAGTCAGCCCGTCGCTACAGCTCAAAAACAGAGCAATCTTGGGAGAAAATTCATATCTCCTAAACTATTCAACCTATCTCGACGAAATTTGGTAGACACTTAGTTAAGAGGTTGAAGAACTTACCCACAAAAGTTCAGCTTAATCCGAGCCCCCTTGATACCACGATCGAAGCTCACAACTCAACTCAAAAACTCTGTTTTTTCCAAGCTCTTTCTCTTTCTCTTCTCCTCCTCCTTTTTCTCATTCTTTCTCTCCTTCTCTTGCTTCTCCTCTCTCTTTCTCTAGCTCTCTCTAGAACTCTCTCTCAAATGCTCAAGGATGAGTATATATAGAGGGAGAAGAAGACTCTAGAATTGTGGAGAAGAAGATGATACATATGCATATATGTATCTTGGTTTAATTAAATTAAACCAAACCACAATTAATTCACTAAACCGGTTTTTAATTAACCAATTCCCTTAATCCCATCAATTAATTCTCTTGGTTTAGTGATTCCGTTAAACCTCCCGAAATATTTGAGACACCTCCCCATCTCAAAATATTTCTTTTGCTCCCGATAAATCCCGGAATTACCGCTTAATCCCGATTAAACCGAACCACCCGGGATTACTTCTCGGCGATCATCCTTTGATCGATTCAACCCAAACACCGCCCATTTGGCCGTTAACCGAGCTCGATATTTTCCATATCACATTTCATCCCACATTTCCATCAAAACACTGTTCATTCCGCAAAACACTATTCCGAACCAATTCAACCCGAATTGGTTCCGAAACGATTAATCTTCCGATTAATCAAACAAATAGCAACCCCGTAAATTATAAATCGAGCTCCCCATTATTTCTGTCCTCTCAAGAATGCAACACGGTACAAGACTTTTACGACATCCAATAGCAGCTTGTACCGCAAGAAATGTAATAACTTTTATTACAAGGAAACGACTTGGGATACGGATGTTATAGATGTTCTGGTCCGATTTATCTGTTTTTGCTTTTTTCGGATGACTCTTCTCCCGTCCTGATGATACTCTTCAGTGTGATGATGTTCACATACTCCTTAGGGTTCATCTCAAGTTTCCCAAGGAGCATACCGTGCGGTCTTTTTGAGGACGAAGCAAGTTGGGCGGTTTGTGTTTCTAACACATTGATGCGGGAAGCGAGTCCGTCGAACCTGCTGTTGAGTTCGTTGCATCTTCTGTGTATAGTCTTGAAGCCTTCAGAGATCTCTACTGAAACTTTTGTAAGCCCCTCGAGAATGCTTCGAAGCATTCCTTCATACTTCTCCTCTTTTGTTTGTAGATTTGTTCCTCCTTGTCCTTGGTACGGTTGTGGTGCGTAAGATGGTTTGTTGAATTGAGTGTTTGGTCTGAAACCTCCTTGTTGGAATGAAGGGGTTGGTGCCTTCATGGATGGGTACGTCTGATCTTGTGGATTCTCCGCATTGTTGCTCTGGTATGAGAGTTTAGGGTGGTTTCGGTAGTTAGGGTTGAAACCACCTTGTAGAAAGTTACCGACAAAGTTCACCTCACACTCGTTCTCTTCTCTTGCCTCCTCGTCAGCTTGTGCCCTTGCAGCATCCAACTCATCAACAAAGTGAACATGTCTCCTTGTCACTTGTAGTACATTGTCCAACTTGTGATTTAATGCTATCATGTCAATTCTCATCTTGTCACCTCCATCATCAGTTATACTACGATCTCGACGATCATAGTCTCCTCCACAGTTAGTGTCACTTTGTGCCATATTCTCCACCAAAGTCATTCCATGCTCAACATCTTGCCCTAAGAAGTTACCGTTACATGCGTTATCAAGTAGCTCGCGATATTTGGGCAAGAGTCCTCTGTAAAAAGTGCCCAGCAGCGGCTCTTCACTAAATCCATGGTGTGGGCATTGAGATAGATACCCTTTGAAGCACTCCCATGTCTCTCCAAAACTTTCTGATCCTTTTTGCACATAGCTCGATATCTCATTACGAAGTCGAGCAGTCCGAGAACTTGAGAAGTATTTCGCAAGGAACATCTTCTTGCATTACCCCCATGTTATGATCAACCCAGGTGGTAGACCCTTCTCCCATTGCTGTGTTTTGTCTCCCAACGAGAATGGGAATAGACGTAACTTCAGAGCGTCCTTTGAAACTCCGCTAATCTTCACTGTACCACACAGCCTATCGAATTGATCCAGATGATCAATTGGACCATAGGCAACCCATGAAATTTGTTGCCTTGCACCATAGTATCAAGCCTGACTTGATTTCAAAGTTATTGTTTGCCACTGGTGGGGCAAGAATCCTAGATCTTTGAGCCACAGAAGTAGGCTCATCGATGGTACCAATAGTCGGGGTGAGTCTTGGTTGGCGTGCAGCCGTTCGACGTGCACTACCATCATCTTGAGCAGCATTTTCATCTCGTGCAATGCCTTCAATGTCTTCAGCAGGTAAATCAATTCGTTGCTGCTCCATTTCTTGTATCCTTCTCTTTTCCTTCCTAGCTTGCCTTTCGATTTCTCTGATGTCGCGAATTTGGTCAATGGGTGGGGTCTTCCCGTAACTTCTCAAATGCATGCACCTGAAATTCGAAAATAAAACAAGTTAGTAAAACATAAACACCTAGTCTCATATCTACATCTAATCTCTATGGCTGTTGCTTAGTTTCTCGGCAACAGTGCCAAAAACTTGATAGGAGGTTTTATTACCTCTTCACAGGTTTCACCCGAGAAGTAAATCTCTAGAGTTTAACCCACAAAACCGCAAGTGCACAATTAAATGCAATTGTTATAATACGGGGTCGATCCACAGGAAAATAGAATAACTACATAGAGAATGCAAATGCAGATCTAATCTAGGTAGAATTAAAATAGAGTGGGGTTGATTCCTATTCTAAAATGATTATGAAAATAATAATACAAGAAATAAAGTAAATAAACTCTAAACTAAGAAAACAATTAAATCTAAACTAAGCATAAACATAATTGCATAAAGTAAATAACAATAATAAACTAACTATATACAAACTATGGGTGATAGTCTAAATCAGGAAACCGAAGTATAGAATTCATGTTTTAAATAAATAATTTATATTTGTCATTGTAGGGATTTTCTAGATTTTGCTAGTCCACTCTCGTGATAAACTAGACTCTATATCCAGATCCACTCTCGTGACAAACTGGATATGCATTTCATATGATCCCATCATCAAATGCTAAGTATCCTTAGACTCTCGCCTCAAGAATAGAAAGTGAAAGATAGATTTATTTCTAAAGTACAACCCACTCTCATGGTGAAATACTCCTAAGATATTCAAACTAACTTGGCCAAAGCCAGATCTATAATTAATTCTATCAAACAACAAATTCGACACTAGCTATGACTCTCTCGTATGCAGATCTGAAGGTTTATTCGACTCTCGTGGCATCAAACACTTCTAAATAGACAACCACACCTACTGGATTCAGTTGTACTCTTAAGTATCTCCCATGAGAGAATACTCAGCATTAAATTGCATACTAAAGTAGCTAGACCGGTTAAGTACAGTAATGAATCCTAAAATATAGATCTCATCATTGACCACCACCCTATGTGGTCTAAAGGATCTAGACTCTTGTCTCTTAAGGGTTACAGAGACAAGATCTGATTCCATGGCTCCCCCTCACCGTGATCTTGGTACCCCTCTTCTATTGGTGTCTTTGCTGGTCTAGATGCCAACTTGCCCGTTTCACTTAGAAGGTCCAGGACATACTTCCTTTGAGAGATAAACAAGCCATTCGTGAACCGTGTCATTTCTATACCCAGGAAATACTTCAATTCTCCTAGATCTTTGATATCAAAGGCAATCTTCAACATTTTCTTAGTGTATTGCACCCCTTCGGCATCATTTCCTGTGACAACAAGGTCATCCACATAGATTAGAACTACAACAATACCTTCTTCTCCTTGTCTTGTGAACAGAGTATGATCCGCCTATAATCTTTTAAACTTAGACTTGAGTAGACATGAGCTTAAGTTTTGGTACCATGCCTGTGGTGATTATTTAAGTCCATATATTGCTTTTTTCAGTTTGCATATTAGGCTCGTATCACCACAACCTTGAAGGGGTTTCATGTACATCTCTTCTTTTAACTCCCCTTGAAGGAATGCGTTCTTCACATCCATTTGCCATAACTCCCATTCTAAGTTCACGGCTATTGAGAGAAGGATCCTCATGGAGTGAAGCTTTGCTACCGAAGCAAATCTCTGTATAATCTTCCCCATACACTTGAGTATACCCCTTGGCTATTAGTATTGCTTTGTGGCGCTCAATCTCTCCAGAACTAGTATACTTGATGGTGTATACCCAACGACATCCCACCGGTTTGTTTCCTTTTGGTAACTCCACAATTTCCCAAGTGTTGTTTATGTCCATAGATTTGAGCTCTCGTCCATAGCTTGAACCCATTTTTTTCTCTCACATGCTTCCTCATAGGAATTAGGCACTTGTTCTTCACTGATCTTGCTGACAAAACATTGGTGTTCAATGGGTAAGTTGGCCAACGAGCAAAAAGCTTCTATCGGATAAGCTGGTCCCTTTTGCTCAGCATGTGGTGTCATGTCTCCCCCTCGTGAAAGATGTGTTGTCGCCTATCTGAGAGCATTCAAGGCTCGTTGTACGCCCAAGGCACTCATGTATCACGGAAGATTCATCACCCAAGCCCGAGATAGGTTGATCGTGTTGGACCGCGGCCATCCGGTTGTAGTAAACTCGATTAGTTTTCCAGTTTTCTCGTGGAAATTTTGTCCTAATGCTCTTCTTGAGTACTGGTGGGAGTTGTGGTGGTGGTGGGCTAAAAACTTGAGTATCACCCATCTCTTCCTGATCAAATGTTGTTTCCGGTTCAGATCTTTCTCCTTCACTTCCTTGCTTCTCCGTTTGGTCCATAGTTCCATGACCAATGTCTCTTTCTCCCCTTGAACCTGTATCATGGTCATGCGGAAATGATGTTTCTCCTCTTTCACTTACCACTCTTCATATGGATTCCAAGGTAGGTAAATGATCAAATCCCGAAAATCCAACATTTTCAAGATCGTCTCGACTTTTGTCATTGAGGTATCCTTCTTTTTCTTCAACCTTGACATCTCGAGATACAAACACTCTTCTTGTCTCAGGATGATAACATTTGTACTCCTTTTGCGTAGTTGAGTACCCCACAATTACACATTTTAAGCTTTTTGTTTCGAGTTTAGTCCTTTGTCCTTCCGGTAAGAAGACATAGGATTTGCACCCAAAGACCTTAAGATATTCAATGCTTGGGTTCTTTTCATTGAGAATCTCATATGGTGTCTTTCCTTTGAGGTTCTCGGTTGGTAATATATTGATCAAGTAGTTTGCGATCATTAGGCATCTCCCAAATGTTGTTTTGGTGCACCTCTTCCAAACATAATCGTTCTCGCAACTTCCATAAGATGACTAATCTTTGTCTCCACAACTCCATTTTGTTGAGGTGTATAAGCACATGAGGTTTGATGAGTTATTCCAAGTTCTCCCAACAATTTCTCTAGTCTACCACTTGTATATTCCCACCATTATCACTTATTAGAATTCTGATTTTTGCTCCATATTACATAGAGACATAGTTGTTGAACTTAAAAAACGCCTCAAATACTTGATCTTTTGAGCTTAGCAAGGTGACCTATGTATATTTGGACTTCTCGTTAATAAAGGAAACAAAATATTTGTATTGATCTCGCGAGCTACATTGTGCGGTCCATACGTCCGAGTTAACAAGTTCAAAAACCTCATCATATATGCTAAATGAGTTGGGAAAAGCTTGTCTACAATGCTTCCCCAGGATACATACTTCACAATCTACTACTTCTTGAATATGGTTGAACAAGACCAAATGGAGCACCTTTGAGCTGGGATGTCCAAGGCACTCATCCCAAGGTGGGCTGGTTTCAACCACATTCAGACAAAAAACTTCCGCTTTTACTGCCTTTAAACCATGAGAACTCGCTTGATTCCCAAAAAAATCTGCTTTACCACCTTCTCCCGTATTTATAAGATACAGTCCATCCTATACCTTTCCTTTTCCAATCTACTTGCATTGATTTATTGTCCTAAAACTTAACAAAGTCAGCTCCAAACAAAGCAGTACAATTCCAGTTTTTTGTAGCTTTTTGAACGGATAAAAGGTTAGAACTGAAACTCGGCAAATATAAGGCTTTGGTTCCCTTTTTAAACAGCTCTAGATCACCAATTCCTTTTATTTGGACTTCTTTCCTATTTGCAATTTTAACTTTACCACCATGGTCTAATGTTCTTTAACATTTCCTCATCTTTAACCATATGATAGGAAGCTCCCGAGTCAACTATCATTTTCCTATTGCATTTAGAGGCTAGAAAGCTATTACCGGATTCGGTGAACTTTGCCAAGCTCTTGAGAAGAGCCTCAAAGTCTGATTTCTTTACCATCTCTTCATCTCCTATAGCCATTCCAGCAAAGTTCCGGCTCCCTTCTCCTCTCAGCCTCATAGGTTTCAGATGTGGGTGAAGTAGCCAACATTTCTCCTTTATATGACCCTTCTTCTTACAATGCTCACATTCGAGGTTATTTTTGTCTCCATAACCCCCAAACGGTGATGTCTTTCTTCCCACAGTACTGGCGTGAGCTGCTTCACTCGGTGGATTAAACAGCCCTGTTGAGCCTTCTTCTCTTTGAATCAGTATATATACTTCATTGAGAGGTGGGAGTTTCTCAAACCTTAGGATATGCCGAATCAAGCTTTTGAATGAATCATTAAGAGAGAGGAGAAGACTATAACATCCGTGTTCCTAGTCGCTTTTCGTGTTGAAATTTATTCAATTTTTGTTGTAAAAAGTCAACCTCCGGTTGTTGTATTTAGATGGAAAAATTCCATAATAAGAGAATATTATCGAATAAAGCTGCTAATGATTCGTGTATCGGTTGTGATAAATACATGAAATCGGATTTCATGTATTAGAGACGGTCATTAATGACACATGATGTAGAGTTCTTGTGTGGTGGTGATGACGGGTTGATTTGGTTCGGAATAGTGATTTTATAGAAGGAATAGTGTTTTATAGAATGAATAGTGTTTTGACACGAGTTAAAGAAATATTTTGAGACGGGGAGGTGCCTCAATATTTTGGAAATGGGACGGAATTACTAAACCGAGCGGGAGAACTTAATTAGAAATCGATTGATTGCGGTTTAGTAATTTCAGTTCGGTTCGGTTTGGTTTAATTGGATTAAACCAACAATTGTATACATATGCATATATGTATTGTCTCCTTCTCTTTACTACCACATTCTACACTCTTCTTCTCATTTTTCTCATTGTTGGAGAGAAATATCTAGAGCTAGAGAGAAAGAAGAAGAGAGAAAAGGAGAGAAAGAAAGAGAAGAAGAAGAGAAGGAAGAAGAAGGAGAAGGAGAAGGAGAAGGAGAGAGAGAGAACTTCAAAAACAGAGTTTTTGGTGGTGATTGTGAGGTCCGATCGACCTAGCTATATAGCACAGATTGAGCTAAGCTTTTGTGGGTAAGTTTTTCAATCTCTTGTATAATTATCTACCAAAGTTTGTGGGATTATGTTGAGTGGTTTGAGAGATATGATTTTTCTCCCAAAACCGCTCAAACAGTGCTACCCGCGACGGGTTGAGTTTAAGTGACGGTTTGGGCACACAAATCTTGTTTGTTTGGGCTGAAATTTGGTAGATAGGTTGTTGCGAGGTTGATCTTGAATTCTACTGAAGAAATTAGCTAAATTCGACCTAGGACAAGAGATATATCCAAGTTAGTAAAGCCCTGTTTTTGAAGAAAGGGATCCGAGTTTAAGGCTAGTTAATTCAAGTGTTGAGCTTGTGAATCATCTTGAGAGTCTATTTGGTGATGTTTTTTCAGGAGATTAGTGATATCTTGGGGGTTGAGTGGTGTTACAAGAGAGAGATCAAGCCTAAGGTTTGAAGCTATCGAGAAGTGAAGGAGTATTCTTCTTTTCAACCGTCAAGCAAAAGTGAGTGTGTGACCGTGGTTTGCACCACATAATCATTGAATTACCGTGTTTGTTTTGTGTGTTAGGACTTGACCACATGAGTGTGATTATGGCTTGTCCAAGTTGTTAGTGTTGTGTGTTTGATGGAGCTCTATCATTCTTGCTTGATTGTTTTGTGTGTGATGCATATTATTTCGGTAAGTCATTGGTTTACATGTGTGTTTAACCGTGGGACGGGATGACCGCCTCACTAAGCATTATCAATGTTTACGCACCTCTTTTAGCGCAGGTAAAGAGAAGTCATAAAGTTGGAAGATCGTGGAACCATGGCCGAAGGAAGGAGGATGATCTAGGCGTAAATCTGATTTTGTATTTTTTTTTGTGTTTGTATGCTTCTTTTGCCTTTGGTTGCTAATGTTTTGGACTTGCTAATACGCTCGTTAGTGATGTTATAAGGTTGTTTTTTTGAATGGCTAAAGTGGCATGTATACTTGGTTCTTGAGTAGTTTTTAATGTCATTGTCTAGATAGATTAAGGGAATTAAATCAAAAAAAATTTTGAAATCCCGGGCTTTTATTGTTTTTTTCCGTGCATTTTTATTTTCGTATTCGGGATGGGGTCTTTCAATTTGGTATCAGAGCGGTAGCGGTTCTAGGACTTGTTGGAGTCATGCTTGCTTGCTTGTGATTGTTTGACCTGATTCCATGATTGAGTGATGTTATTCATGATTGCATGTGTGATTGTTGATTTGTGATTATGTGATTGTGGGTTGGGGTTAGAGAGATCCTCTTCGGCCAAGTAAAGGTTCCACGGTAAAGACTTCTCTCTTGTTTTGTGTTGTTTAAGTTTGTGAGAATTGAGCACCTTTGTTG
Source organism: Boechera stricta (assembly GCA_018361395.1). Classification (NCBI taxonomy): domain Eukaryota; kingdom Viridiplantae; phylum Streptophyta; class Magnoliopsida; order Brassicales; family Brassicaceae; genus Boechera; species Boechera stricta. The sequence goes on from CM031541.1 coordinate 8,705,149, forward strand.
TTTTGTAGCATGGTGAGGGTACCGGAAGTGGAGTAGGGTAGAGGTAGAGGTAGAGGGTAGGAAGAGGAAGGGTGGCGGGTGCCGGTTGAGTGGGAGAGAGTGTGAACCCCATGGGAGAGAATGTTGTTGGGGAGGAGGATAGTGGAGCTGCGGGTAATGCGGCTCAGGCGGTTAGTAATGAACCGTGGGTTGAGGCTCAACAACAAGCTGAGGTGAATCAAATGGGTCAGATGATGGGGTTACTAGCTCAGATTTTGGAAAGGTTACTAGGGTGACTGCAGCTCCGTCGTACCACCCCGGATAATGAGCCACCGAGAGTGGCAAACCCCGATGTTAGGGAGGATGTTGCAGTGGTAGGGCCAATGATTCCACCGTATCTTACTATATTGGATCACATGCAATGGCTTGGCACCAAGTTCTTCTCGGGAGGTGCAAAGCCGGTGGAGGCGGAGGAATGGAAGTCCAGGCTAGAAAAGAACTTTTTCTCATTGAGATATCCCAAGGAGTACAAGAGGGACTTGGCGGTGCATTATCTAGAGGGAGATGCACACATGTGGTGGAGAAGTGTTTTGGCTCGGAGGGGAAATGGTGTGGATACTTGGGAAGGTTTTTGTGAGGAATTCAATCTCAAGTATTTCCCGCAAGAGGTGATGGATAGATTCGAACGAGAGTTCTTAGATTTGACTCAAGGAACCAAGTCGGTGCGGGAGTATGAGACAGAGTTTAATCGACTCCGGAGATTTGCGGGGAAAGGGCTAGAAGATGAACAAGCTCAAGTGAGAAGGTTTTTGAGGGGTATGCGCCTGGAGTTGAGGAATAGATGCCTCATAAGATCATATGCATCTGTGGCTGAATTGGTTGAGAGGGCGGCCTTGATTGAAGAAGGCTTAAAGGAGGAGGAGCTTAAGGTGGCTAGTTCAGAGACTCAAGCCAAGAAGTCTCTTAGTTCTGGTTCGGGGAAGATTGGCGAGTTTGGGAAGGAATAGAAAAGGAAGTGGGAAAACACTTCTAGGAGTGTTTCTGGGGTGCAATCCGGATGTTATGGATGTGGTAGCAAAGATCATCGGATTGCTAACTACCCGAAGGGCGACACCAAGTTGTGTTTCTACTGTAAGGAGGTGGGGCACATTAAGACCTCGTGTCCTAAGTTGCAGCAAGGTGGAGGAGGGTCAGAAGCACCACCACCTAAGCCGGCTGCGGTGACTCCCAGAGCTTACTCTTTAAGTATCGAGTCGGGGAAGGCGAGCAACTCCAAACCTACCACAGGTTAAGATTCTTATTTGGTTGAATTATATTCATGTGTTTATAATTATATTGAGTGTTTTAAGTGAATTAAGTCTTTGGATGTGCATGGGGTTGGATGGGTTAATGAATTTATATGAATAAACTTGAATGGTGTAATTGATAAGGAGTTTGAGAGGTAAGGAATATGTTTAGTGCTTGAGTGTTTTCTTCAGGCGTATTCAGACTTGGGTTAAGTGGTAATTTGGAGACATGTTGAGATTAAGATCGACCGATCTCGAGAGGAGATCGACCGATCGAGTGTATCAGGCTGTCCATGATCTGTTGGGATGAGAGAAAGATCGATCGATCAAGGGACTGGATCGATCGATCCGAGCTTTGAAAGTTGATTTTTGAGTGGTAAACGGATGGATGACGAAGTGATTGCTGATTGAGTAATTTAGAAGACGGTTATGGTTGCTAGATCGTAAGATATAGGTTGATTATCGAGAGGGTTGTCTTATGAAGTGAGGACATGTCCTGGTTAAGTGGTGTTACGATCTAAGGGTACATTAGATCGTAGAACATGATGGCTTTGACATATGGCATGAGGGCATATCATGACCAAATGCTGTTACGATCTAAGGGTATATTAAATCAATATGGTGGGCGTTATTGTTAGATAGAGTATCTAGCGATGTGAATGATTCATGATGAAGATTTCATGTATCGGTAATGGTTGATATATGATGTGGACTTCATGTATCGATGGCGATCAAACACATGATGAGGTAATTCATGTGTTGTCGTGATTGTGGGCGATGCGTTGTTTCACTACTTGGTTCAATAGGTTTTTGGATTTAATGTCGTTAGATCCTAATACGTGGTGGGGTCATTAGGGTTATGTGGTATTTAATCCTAATGACGTTGGTTAGGATTATGCGGATTTAATCCTAACGGGTGGGTATACCATTTAGGACTATGTGGATTTAGTTCTAATAGATTGGTAAACCGAGTGAGATCTGGGAATAAGATCTTGCTGGGCTTAGCCTATCCGGAATGGTGATATTGGATTCCGATAGGCTTAGTCGTTTGGGGGACTTGACTCATTCGAACCGGTGATATTGGATTCCGATAGGTTTAGTCATCCTGGGGTAGACTTAGCTCATTCGGACTGGTGATACTGAATTCCGATGAGCTTAGTCGTTTTGAGGGGCTTAGCTTATTTGGACCGGCGATATTGGATTCCGATAAGATTGGTTCCAGTGGACCTAACTCGTTCGGACCAGTGATATTGGATTCCGACGGATTGGTCATTTTGTAGCCACGTTGGATCTTGCGGTATTGGATCTGGAGATTGCTGGTGAACCAAGTATGAACAATGCGTAATGTAATAAGAGAAGCGAAGTCTCAAGCGATGTAGTTGCGTGGTAGTATGGGCGTGACTGCAGTCACTGTTGAGCTTATGTGGTTATAATTAGGGATGGGTCATAGCGGAAATTCTGGTATATTGGTGATGGGTTGTGGTTGTTTGGTTGTGACAGGTTTTGAGTTATGGGAATAATACCACTACCGTTAGGTTGTAGCTGTGGGCTATAACTTTTGAGGGGAATATCACTTGGTGATAGGTTTGAGTTGACGATTCGGACTTTGAGGTTACTGGGGATATATATGATGGTTTGAGGATGACATTGGATCGATAGTTTGAACTCGGTAGGGTTCGTGTATAATGTGAGAGCTAATACCACATGAGGTTTTATAAGGTAGACCGAGCATGACGTTATTATGCTAAGCTCAAGTGGAGGAGCGAAGCATATTCGCGACAGTTTTGTGCAGGGGTCCCCCGAGATTAAAGTCTTGGGAATTAAATTGGGGTTGACGAGGGAACATGGGAACCGGGATGATGATGGAAATACAATTCTCCCAAGTGAGTCGTAAGGCGGGTTAAGTCTTAAGATTCAAGGACGAATCTAATTAGTGGGGGAGAATTGTAACATCCGTGTTCCTAGTCGCTTTTCGTGTTGAAATTTATTCGATTTTTGTTGTAAAAAGTCAACCTCCGGTTGTTGTATTTAGATGGAAAAATTCCATAATAAGAGAATATTATCGAATAAAGCTGCTAATGATTCGATACATGAGGTGAATTAGGTATCGGTTGTGATAAATACATGGTCAGTTTCATGTATTAGAAACGTCATTAATGACACATGATGTAGAGTTCTTGTGTGGTGGTGATGACGGGTTGATTTGGTTCGGAATAGTGATTTTATAGAAGGAATAGTGTTTTATAGAATGAATAGTGTTTTGACAAGAGTTAAAGAAATATTTTGAGACGGGGAGGTGTCTCAATATTTTGGAAATGGGATGGAATTACTAAACCGAGCGGGAGAACTTAATTAGAAATCGATTGATTGCGGTTTAGTAATTTCGGTTCGGTTCGGTTTGGTTTAATTGGATTAAACCAACAATTGTATACATATACATATATGTATTGTCTCCTTCTCTCTTCTACCACATTCTACCCTCTTCTTCTCATTTTTCTCATTGTTGGAGAGAAATATCTAGAGCTAGAGAGAAAGAAGAAGAGAAAAGAGGAGAGAGAAAGAAAGAAGAGAGAAGAAGGAAGAAGAAGGAGAAGGAGAAGGAGAGAAAGAGAACTTCAAAAACAGATTTTATGGTGGTGATTGTGAGGTCCGATCGTCCTAGCTATAGAGCACAGATTGAGCTAAGATTTTGTGGGTAAGTTCTTCAATCTCGTATAATTATCTACCAAATTTTGTGGGATTATGTTGAGTGGTTTGAGAGATATGATGTTTCTCCCAAAACCATCAAGACTGCTACCCGCGATGGGTTGACTTTGAGTGAGGGTTTGGGCACTCAAATCTTGTTTGCTGAAATTTGGTAGATAGGTTTTGCGAGGTTGATCTTGAATTCCACTGAAGAAATTAGCTAAATTCAACCTAGACAAGAGATATATCCAAGTTAGTAAAGCCTGTTTTTTGAAGAAAGGGATCCGAGTTTAAAATTAATAAGTGTTGAGCTGTGAATCATCTTGAGATCTATTTGTGATGTTTTGTCAGGATATTAGTGATATCTTGGGGTTTGAGTGGTGTTACAAGAGACCAAGCCTAAGGTTTGAAGCTATCGAGAAGTGAAGGTATTCTTCTTTTCACTGCAACAAAGGTGAGTGTGTGACCGTGGTTTGCACCACATAATCATTGAAAAACTGTGTTTGTTTTGTGTGTTAGGACTTGACCACATGAGTGTGATTATGGCTTGTCCAAGTTGTTAGTGTTGTGTGTTTGATGGAGCTCTATCATTCTTGCTTGATTGTTTTGTGTGTGATGCATATTGATTTCGGTAAGTCATTGGTTTACATGTGTGTTTAACCGTGGGACGGGATGACCGCCTCACTAAGCATTATCAATGCTTATGCACCTCTTTTGGTGCAGGTAAAGAGAAGTCATAAAGTTGGAAGCTCGTGGAACCATGGCCGAAGGAAGGAGGATGATCTAGGCGTAAATCGGATTTTGTATTTTTTTTTTGTGTTTGTATGCTTCTTTGCCCTTTGGTTGCTAATGTTTTGGACTTGCTAATCCGCTCGTTAGTGATGTTATAAGGTTGTTTTTTTGAATGGCTAAAGTGGCATGTATACTTGGTTCTTGAGTAGTTTTTAATGTCATTGTCTAGATAGATTAAGGGAATTGAATCAAAATGTTTTTTGAAATCCTGGGCTTTTATTGTTTTTTTCCGTGCATTTTCATTTTCGTATTCGGGATGGGGTCTTTCAAAGACCAAAGACCTAGTCTTGCTCTCGTCGTGCAATCAACTCCTTGGGATCTTGACTTCAAAAATTCTTGAAATGTTGGACAAATTTCCATACACTCTAGCTAGCGTATCCCATAGCTCTTTGGCATTTTCAGCATATGAGTATGCAGCCAAGATAACTGGTTCCAATGAACCTTGGTGGAGGGTGAGCACATACTGGTCTTCTTGCTCCCACTTCTCCTTCTTGTCATCCGCCGGAGAATCAGAAGTATTTTCTATCTCCACAGACTTCCCTTTATCATTAACCTCCACTTGGGGTTCAATGTGTGGCCATAGTCCCCTACTCCTTAGGGCTGTCTTCGTCGTCCTTGCCCATAGGAGGTAGTTCGTCCCCTTGGAATAACCACTTTTAGATTATCCATAACTGAAAGAAAACAGAACAGAACAGAGCAAAGCTTTAAACGCAACGAACACAATAGAATGTCTTCCGAGAACTTCTAAGCCTGCTCTGATACCATGAGGAATTTCAGAGTGTTTAGTATGTGAGATTATTAAGTAGAACAAGAGAGATGGCGATTAGAGAGTATGTGAAGAAAAAGCTTTTATTCTCTTATCTCCTTCCTCTTTACACTTACATGTATATATATTACATCTATCAGCTCAAAAATAACAAGGTTAGAGCCTCTTATCCAGCAAATAAAGAGATTAGCCTAAACAACTCATTATTAACTATAAACTGCTTTTTAGGTGTGCTTTTGCACTGTTTGCCACTGTTTGCTTGGCACCACTTGCTGCTTAAGTCAGCTTTAGTAGTTTGGTTACTCCAACTTGGTTTCCTTCTAGTTTCTTCCCAACTGAGTGTTTATTAGGCTCCCAAACACTGGGCTTCACTTCGTCTCTACCCAGGTTGCTCGGTCCATCACTCCCATCGCCACATTAATCCTTCTTAGTCTTATTTCCACATTGTTCTAACACTAAATGACCTACTCTCTCATCCCTCTGTAGGTACCAGATGAGATGGAGTTTAGGAAGATAATCAAAGCAGTAACAAAACAATAAAGAAAGCAATGCTCAAGAACAATAATCAAAACATAAACATAAACTTAAGTAATAAATAGACCTAAAACAATGGTGTCTCTTTCGATAGATGAATGAAAGTGATTGTTTGTGGAGGCACACCATTTATGATGTGTTTTACAAGTAGTTATATAGTCTTAGGGGTTTTGGAACAAACCAGCTTGAGGTGATTAGTTTCCCAAAGCTAAATCCTAAAAATAGGGAGTTTCCTTTGTTCTGAATCGTCAAATCATTAAGTCTCCTTTTTCTTCGGAATGAGCATCGGGGTTGTTTGGTCGATGTGCTGGGTCGATGTTGAAACAGCCCAACCCGAATTTCCAATTTTAGATCATCCTCTCCTCATAGCCATGATTCTGTTATTTTCACACTTTTTCTTTACCAGCATAAAAAATGAGATGCATAAGTATTTATTAAATACTTAGTGAGACTATCCTCTCATCTACATGCTACCCACACACATGAATATAAATGTAACAAAATTGAAAAATGAATACCGACTCCACCAATCAACCATATCATGATATACTCGATCAAGAATCCCACTTGGCTCATCACACAAACTTATCGGTCTACAAACATAAAACAAAATGTTATCAATCATATTCACACAGCTAAACCTATGATCCTGCACTCACCTTGGCTACTTTGCTAAACATGAGCTTATCTTCTCTGTAAACTTTTGTAACATCCGTATCCCAAGTCGTTCCTTGTAATAAAAGTTATTACATTTCTTGCGGTACAAGCTAGTATTTGGATGTCGTAAAAGTCTTGTACCCTCAGTGTCCAAATGAGAGAATAATGAGCTTCTATTTATAATCAACAGTGGTCGATATTGGCTCGATTAATCTGAAGATTATCTTCGAACCAATTCGGATGAATTGGTTCGAATAGTATTTTTTATGAATGAATAAGATTTTAAATGATATGGATAATATAACTCGATTAACGGCCAAATGGATTCGTGTTTAGTTGAATCGATCAAAGGATTGATCGATGATAAGTAATCCCGACAGTCTGGTTTTAATGAATTGCGGTAATTCCTGGTTACTTGAGTGAAAGAAATATTTTGGGGCGGAGAAATTTCTAAATATTAAGGAGTCTAGTGGAATCACTAAACCCAGGAAAGAATTGACGGATTACGGGAATTGGTTTGATTAAAACCGTTTAGTGAATTAATTGTGTGGCTCGGGTTTAATTTAATTAAACCAAAGATATGTATATCTATATATACACCTCCTCCTTCTCAAAGCTTCTACATACTTCTTCTTCCTCATCACTTTGAGAGATATTTTTGGGGCAAAGGAAGAGAGAAAGAGAGAGTGAGGAAAGGAGAAGAAAACTTGGAGAAAGAAGAAGGAGAAGGAGAAGAGAGAAGAACTTGGGAAAACAGAGTTTAGGAATTGAGAGGCTCGTTTCACCGGGTAAACGAGCACGGATTAAGCTGAACTTTTGTAGATAAGTTCTTCAATCTCTTGCCTAGTAATCTACCAAATTTCATAGGATTATGTTGAGTGGTTCGGGAGTTATGAATTTTCTTCCAAAGCCGCTCAAAGTAGAGCAACACGCGCAACTGAGTTCTGGAGAGTGAGTGGGCACTCAAATCTATTAGTTTTGGCTGAAATTTGGTAGATAGGTTGTTGAAAGGCTTATCTTGAATTCCACAGAAGGCATGAGATATGATCTAGGGAAAAGATATGGTTGATTAACAAGGCTCTGTTTTTGAAAAGATGGAACTTGTTTTTTAGCAATCCGAGTTTGATACTTGTCAAGCCACCCTTTGAGAAGCATTTTGGTGACTTCGATTTGGTGATACCTAGGTGGTTGGTAGAGTTAAAAGAGAATCAAGCTTAAGGCTTGAAGTTATCAAAGGAGAAGTGTATTCTTCATTCACAGGCAAAGTGAGCGCCGATCTATTCACATGATCATAGAATTATCGTGATTGTTTTGTGTTAGACACCATATGGGTGTGATCTTGTCCAAGTTGTGTGTATTGTGTGTTGATGGAGCTCTATCATTCCTTGTTTGATTGTTGCTATTGCTTTCAATCGGAAAGTCACATCATAAGGTATAACGTGGGACGGAGAGTCTAGAGTTTTAAGTCGTGGAACCAAGCAAGGGCTTAAGATGATCAGGCGGTTTAACGTGTTCTGTAACTTGTGTTTTGATTGTTCATACATGTGAATGCAATGTTTTGGACCCTTAGATGTTTTCGCTCGTCATAGGATGCTTATGCATGGGTTAAGTTATGTGTTTGTCGAGTTTAACTGTGGTTATGGCTCGCTTGCTTGTGTTCTTCGATAGGGAGGATCGATCGATCTGCAGGATCGATCGATCATGGGTCTCGCTCGGTCGAGATTTGGGAAAGTAGCATCAATCGCAGATCGACGATCAGGGGTCGATTTAAATTTTCCGTAAATTCGGGATGATTTGAGAAAGTGGATCGATCGATCCTGGGTGGGAGATCGACGACAGAAAACTTCTGGTCTTTTTAAAGGGGCTGAGAACGACCGATCCGGAGTAGGATCGATCGATCGGGCTAGATCGAAGTTTTCTCCGTGTTCTTCGACGAGATTTTTGGAACTTTTGGGATGGGATCGATCGATCCTGGGAGTGATCGATCGATCCATGTTCTGAAACCTAATCGTTCTATTTTAAGATAGATGTTTAGTACTCGACTGGATACCAAGAAAAAGGGTTTTACTCGAATGGTTTCAACGCTTTAAGAAAAGAAAAAAAAAAAAAAAAAAAMCCCGGGTTTTATGATTTTCACGCGTTTTCCGTTTTTATACTCGGGATGGAGCGTGTCAATTTTGGTATCAGAGCAGTAGTGGTTCTAGGATGTTGTGAGTGTTGCGCCGTGTGTTTGATGATTGTTTGATGTGTGATTGTTCGATATGGTTACGCGAATGTTTGGGGTTTAGAGATCATCCTCTTCGGCCAAAAAAGGTTCCACGGTAAGACTTCTCTTGTGTTTTGTGTTGTTTAAATTGTGAGTATTAATCACCTTGTGGATTATCGAGCTTAGTGAGAAGTGCTAGAAGAGGCAGAGGCAGAGGTAGGGGACGGGTGGCTAGGGAGTGAGAGGTAGATGTGAACCCCATTCATTAGGATGTTGCTGAGGGTGTTGGAGCTGYGGGTGAAGCGGTTCRAGGAGGTGGTGTARAACCACATGGATGAAGCTCAGCAACAACCCAGGGTTAATCAAATGGTTCAGATGATGGGGTTATGGGCTCAGATATTAGAGAGATTACCAGGGGCGGTACCGGCCCCAGCTCCCGTAGCGCCACCTGAGATTGCTGAGCCGCCGAGAGCGGTGAACCCCGAGGCTGGGGGAGATGTTRTGGGTCCTGTGATCCCATCGTACCTTGCGGTGAAGGATCATATGTAGAGGGTTGACGCCATTCTCTGTTTGGGAGGCGCAAGGCATGTTTGAGTTGATAAGTGGGAGTCGAGGTCGAAAAGAAACTTCCATTCTGTAAGATGTCCGGAGAAGTATAAAATTGACTTTGCGGTGCATTACCTAGAGAGGGATGCACATATGTGGTGGAGGAGTGTGTTGGCTAGGAAAGCCAAGGGTGTGCACACCTGGGAAAAATTTTCAGAGGACCTCGAGTACTCTCCTTATGAGGCGTTGGGTTAACTCAAGAGAGTTTTTGGGTTTGGCTCGTGGAACTAAGTCGGTGTGAGAGTATGAGACGGACTTTAACAGACGTGGGAGAGATGCAAAAAGGGGTCTCGAGAATGAGTAGGCCCAAGTTAAAAGGTTTATGTGCGGCATACGCCTGGTGTTACAATCAAATACATGGTTTAATTGAGCATAGTGGGCTCAGATGGTGTATTTAATGGATAATTTTAGAGGTAAGAAGCATGTTTGATGCCTTCCTTCAGATGTCTGAGACATGGGTTAAGTGGTACTTGGGAAGCATCGTTGATGAGAAAGTTGGTTATTAATAAGGTTACTTTATGGAGTGAAGACGTCATGGTTAAGTAGTGTTACGATCTAAGGGTATATTAGATCGTAAACACCTAATGTGGTGGGCGTTATTGTTAGATAGAGTATCTAGCGATGGTGGTTGATACATGACGTGGACTTCATGTATCGGTGGCGATCGACATATGATAAAGTACTTCTGGGGTCAGACGGATACATGATGCAGATTTCATGTATTCAGATCGGTCGACACGATGAGGTAATTCATGCGCGTGTGAATGTGCGATGCATTGTTTCATAACTTGGTTTAGAGGATTTAGATTGGTGTCGTTAGATCCTAATACGTGGTGGGGTGATTAGGGTTATGTGCTATTTAACCCTAATGATGTTGGTTAGGATTATAGGGTATTTAATCCTAACGGGATTATGTGTTATTAATCCTAACGGATCGGTAAACCAGGTGAGATCTAGGCATAAGATCTGCTGGCTTCGCCTATTCGACCAGTGATATCGATCCGATTAGCTGCTTGAGGACTTGACTCAGTCGACCGGTGATATTGAATTCGACGGGTTGGTCATTCTATACCACGTTGGATCTTGCGGTCTTGTTTCGGGGTGCTGGCGAACCAAGTATGAAACAGGTGATGTAATGAGAAAAGTGAGATCTCATACGGTTAAGTTATTGAGTAATTTGGGGTTAGGAATTACTCGAGTTACGGTGAACTCTGTTTTTAGAACAGAGGAGAATCGATCGATCCACAGGGTAGGGCGATCGATCCACCATGTCGGTTATGTGATCAGAGGCGTTGAGAGGTATCGACCGATCTCGAGAGGAGATCGATCGAGCGGGTATATCGGGGAGTTTAGGATCGATGTGGGTGAGAAAAGTCGATCAAATCGGGGGAGATCGATCGATCCATGGAAAGATCGATTGATCCGGAACGGTGTGGTGTTACGGGTTGTTTTTCGGTAGTCGAGATCGATCGATCAAGGGCGGATCACCAGCCGCATCTCCGAAAGTGGAGTTGCGCGGGCGTCGAGGTAATCGCCATGGAACCTCGGTTAGATGGGTTGAATTGCTAGATCTTCATCTGTCGAGTATGGTGGAGAGCCATGAGAGTGAGGGGTATGATATTGAGTATCGATGCGATCTCGGGGATAATAATGAGTCGGTGAATCTCATTCTCGTGGTTGACACTGGCGGGATGTTAAACGGGTAGTGCCGATGATTGTCGCATGTACGTGGTCATGTCATGTCGAGGGATGCCGGGAGCCGTGTTTGCTCCATCTTGGTTCGGGATTTTGGGTTATGTCGTCGATCTTACTACGTGTGGGTCGATAGGATGTATGATAATCGATCCTGATCAGTCATGGGTTTTGGCCAATACTTCCTGAGGGGTCATTAGAGTTATATGACATGTGACTCTAATGATGCGCCGGGATTATCCATAATCCTAACAGGTGAGATCTTATGATCTCAAGGGTTTTATGAGGTAGTAGCACTGATCGAAGCCCGAGGGTGAGGTCCCACGATATTGGATCTCAGGGGCTTTACTAGGATTATGCGGTATCCTAGATCGGGCCACAGATCTCATGATCTCGTGGATGGGTTTACTGAAATACGCTATCCTGATCTGGAGAGTCGAGGTGGGGTCCTATGATATGGACCTCACGGGTGTAACATCCGTGTTCCTAGTCGCCCTCTCGAGTTGTATCTATTTATATTGTTATTGCGATGAACCTCTGGATATTGTATTTTCGACGCTGATTAAAAAATGAATTTGATTAATCAGAGTATCGCCATTGCGTGTTGTGCGGTTTTTGGCAGTGGTCTCAATGCATAAAGCTAGTAGGGAACGTGGGAGGGGTTACATCTCATATTGATTCCATCTCATTGCTTCAAGTATCTCGAATTAGTAAGAGAGGAGAGAAGAGCCAGTGATTGTTTGAGAAGGGTGAAAGTGGCTGGGGCCAAACTTTTGAGACTCGTAGTCAAGAAGATGAAGTTCATATTGGAGAGAAGCCAGCTGATTTGAGGTGGCCAAGTGGAGTTATATGATGTGATTTTGGGAATGGATTGGCTTGAAGTATAAAGCTCACTTAGATTGTCATCGAGGTAGAGGGTGTTCGAGAGTGATCATGGCGTGGTATCAAGGTGTAAAGCACCTATGTCGGAAGTTTGGATTTCGCTATTCAGCCGAGAAGATGATGAGAGTGGATGTACATATCTCATGACTATCTCAATAGAGGTGAGATTCAATGTTTCTCGGAATATTCCCCGTGGTGAGGGAATTTGAGGATGTATTTCAACGATTGAAGGATTACCACCACCAGATCGATCCCTCTCATGATTGATTTGAACCAGGACAGCTCCTATTTCTAAAGCTCCATACCGGATGGCGCCTCGGCTGAGATGGCGGAGTTTAAGAAGCAGTCGAGGAGCTATTGGATAAGGGTTTCAAGGCCGAGCATTCACCATGGGGAGCACCTCGTCTATTTGCATTAAGCAGACGGAGCTACTATCAGGTATTTATCGGGTTTGAACTGGTGACGATAAAGAACAAGTACCTCTCCCGAAATGGTGCTGTTAGATCAGTCGAGAGGTGCTACTTGGTTCTCAAGATTGATTTGGCTTCGTACTCTCTGCACCATTGCATTCGTCATATCTGTGACTTCAGAGCGTATGGGCATTTAAGTGATGTTTTCGACGCCAGCATTCATGAGGTTGATGAATGATGTTTTAGTTTGACGAGTTTGTGATAATTTTATTGATGACATCTTGGTGTATTCAAGAGTCTCGACGAGCATGGTGATCACCGAGAAGGGTATCGAGAAGCAGAGCGAGTGCTAAGTCGAGTAAGTGTAGCCGCAGAGAGATCGATTTTCACGTGGTTTCGAGAGAGTGGAGCCGCTGACCCTCGAGAGATTGGCCACAGAGAATGGGCCAAGGCTTGGGAATGTTGAGATAAGAAGTTTTCGCCTAGCTGGTTATAGAGATCGTCAAAGGCTTTCATGTAACAGCCCTGACGGTTGACCGAAAGATGTTCCTTTTGTTTGGTCTCGTAGCGTGAGGAGAGCTTCTGAGACTTAAGGAGATGTTGATCTACGCTGTTGGCTTTACCGAACTGAGGAGCCATATGTGATATATACTGATGCACGGTAGGCCTGGGTTCACAGTTGATGCAACATGGGAAGGTCATTGCTTATGCTTCGAGGCAGTTTGAGGAAGCATGAAGCTAATTACCCTACTCATGACTTAGAGTTGCGTAAGCTACTGCCCAAGATATGGGAGATCATATCTGTATGGTGGTAAGTGCAAGTGTTTACGATCACAAGGGTCTTCAAATATGTGTTCACTCACTGAGTAACTTGAGACAGAGGAGATGGATGGAGCTTATGGCTGACTATGATCTCAGAGAGCTATCACCCAGTGGAAAGCTAATCCTCGCTGCTGATGCCTTTAGAAACTGCAGCGTAAAGTAAGCAGAAGCACGCCGAGGAGTTCGTTGAGTATGATTAGTATCTTTGCAGCCTATGTGTCACTTCCATGAGTTGTGAGCCTGTCAAAGTTGCCAACCAGCGGATATTTTGAGAGCGCTGGTAAGAGAAAGATGAGGCTTTGATTAAAGCTTCTGGGATGAGAAAAGTATGAGATTCAATAATGGAACCATCTGTTCATGGTCGAGTATGTGCCTAATGACGAGGAAATGGTGAGAGATATTCTTCGAGGCACACTGTAGTCGATTCTCCATTCATCCCGCGACCAAGATGTACCGAGATTTGAAGCGGTATTATCATGGGTTGGGATGAAGAGAGATTTAGCCAAGTGGGTGGCTAGTGTGAGACTTGTCAGCCTGGTGAAGGCCGAGCATCAGTTCCCAGCGGCTCTGTCAGAGTCTAGTATTGTTGATCGATTGACTAAGTCGCTCACTTTTAGCTATAAAGAAGCATAGATGGGGCTCTTTGTAGGTACATCAATGAGATTGGAAGTTATCTAGTATTGTATCGGACCGTGACAAGAAGTTCACATCTGTTTTCTCGGCGAGAGTTCCATGAGATGGGTACTAAGGTACACATGAGTACGAAATATCATCCTCGTGAGGGATTCGAATGTAGAGGACTATTCACTTAGGATTTATCGAGGATGTGGGATTGGGGTGGTCATTAAGACTACCCGAGCTTGGTGAGTTTTCATATAATAAAGTATCGACAGTATCGGGATGGCACCATATGAGGCTTTGTATGGCAGCCTGCAGGACGCCATTATGGACTCAAGTAGGGGAGCGGCATGTTTGGCAGAGTTTGCAGAGACTACGGAAAGATCCGAAGTCTTGAAGTTGAATATGAAAGAAGCTCAAGACCATGTAAAGAGCGGATAACCGCAGGAGAGAGTTGGAGCCGTGATATGGTTTATCTTTAAGACGATGTTCAAGGGTTCTAACAGTCATTCTCCGAGGCGCGTGAGCCCGAGGTATTTGGGACCGCTCCGAGTGGTGGAACGAAGCTGGACCTGCTGCTACAGCGCTATTGCCGCTATGTAGGCATCGATGATGTTTTTCATGTGGCTAAGTTGAAGAAATGCTTCGCGACAGATGATCAGTGTTGCAGAGATCTCCACCGAGTTGTGGCCGAGCCTGAGGTCGAGGCGAGAACCGTGGAGGATTCTAGATCGAGAATCGTGGGAGAGAGCTCCCGAGGTGAGGATCCTTTGGGATCAGGATGGGTCAGGAGAGATTGGGAACCGGAAAGAAGGATAAGGGCAAAATTCTCCAAGGGTTCAGGAACAAGACTTGAGATTCGGGACTAATCTAATTTGGAGAATCAGAACATCCGTGTTCCTAAGTCGCCCTCTCGAGTGTATCTATTTATATTGTTGCATGATGAACCCTGGATATTGTATTTTCGACGCTGATTAATAAAATGATGAATGTTTATTGATTAATTGTGAGTTATAATACATGATGAGGTATTTCATGATCAAGTGTCGAGTACATGATGTGGCATTTCATGTATCGACGGGCTTATATGATGGTATTTCATGTGTCGGATCGAGCGGTATTCGTTCGCCTGGTTCGGGATTTTTGGGTTTACGCAATGATCCTACTATGTGGTCAGGTCGGTAGAATTATGTGTTATTTAATTTATCGACTTTGCGGGTCATTAGGATTATTTGGTATTTAATCTTAATGACGGGTCATGAGTTATGTGATATTTAACTCTAATGATGTGCTGGTTAGATTACGGCATTTAATCTAACCGGTGGTTTACCGATGGATTATGGGTGATTTAATCCTAATAGACGGTAAACCAGAGGTGAGATACCGGTGATAGGTTCTCACGGGGACTTAGTATTAGGTAAGTGTTTGATTCTAATATGCTAGGTCGCCGATTTACTTAACTCGCTCGACGGGATAATCTGGATTTGACGGGTTACTGTTCTGGGTGACCACGTAGGATCTTGTGATGTTAGACCCGGGAGTGTTATTGAACTAAGTATGAAACGTTACCAAGCTTGATTGGTGGCCCTAAGGGCGGGAATGAGGTGAAACGATCAAAGGAGTGATCGTTGTGGAGAACTCGAACCGTTTAATGGAATTAAGCTGCAATTCCGGGGATCATGGAGAGTAAAGGGAATATTTTGAGACGGGAGGTGTCTCAAATATTTCGAAATTATTTGGAGTTACTAAACCTGAGAGGTTAATTAAGAATTAATGGTCATGTTTAGTAATTTTCGGTCGGTTCGTTAATCTAATTATACCACAATTACATATACAATACATGTTCTTTCTCTTCTCTCCTTCTATATTGTTCTTAAAGCTTTTTCTCTCTTCATTTTGGGCAAGAAAATCTAGACTTGAGAGAGAAAGAAGAGAGAAAAAGGAGAGAAAGAAAGAGAGGAAGCAAGGAGGAGGGAAGTGAGAAGAGAAAGGAAAAAGAGGAAAGAGAAAGCTTTGAGAGTTTGTGAACTTGTAAGCTGTGATCGGCATCAAAAGGGCGTGGATTGAGCTGAAATTTTGTGGGTAAGTTCTCCAATCTCTTGCCTAGTTGTCTACCAAATTTCGTGGGATTATGTTAAGTGGTTTGGGAGATATGATTAGCGACGGGGCGAGTTTGATGGAGTGTTTGGGCACTCAATTCTTGTTTGTTTGGGATGAAATTTGGTAGAGAGGTTTTTGAGACTTCGATCTTCAAGTTCACGGAAGGAATTTATAAAATTTGATCTAGGGCTAGAGATATGGTTGGTTAAGTAAAGCCCTGTTTTTGGGGAAAGGAATCCGGAATTTGTTGAGTTAGGCTCATGAGTTGGGAGCTTGTAATCAGTCTTTTGAGAGTGTGTTGATGATCTCTTGGAAGGAGGTTTGTGAGATCTTGGTGTTGTGTTGTGTGCCCAAGAAGGAGTAAGCTTAAGGCTTGGAAACCGTCAAAAGAGTGTTCTTCGTTTCAACCGTAATCAAGGTGAGTGCGTGACCGTAACGAACATATAATCATTAGTCTTTTCGTGATTGATTTGCGATGTAGGGCTTGTCCATATGGGTGTGATTTATGGCTAGTCCAAGTTATGTGATGTGTGTGTGACGATAGAGCTCTATCATAAAATACTTGATTGTTGCTGCATGTTGCAGGTAAGTCTTGTGATTGTATGTACTTGTCGCTGTGGGGACGGGAGGACCGCCTCACTAAGCATTATCAATGCTTACGCGCCTCTTTTGGTGCAGGTAAAGAGAAGTCATAAGTCTTGGAGCTCGTGGAACCGAAGGCCGGAGAAGAGGGATGATCTAGTTGTTGAAGGTTTTTGGTTTTTGATTCTTATGTTCATATGTTTTTGTGCTTGAGATTGGGATGTTGTTTTGAACTTGGTATGATGCGTAGTGGTATGCCTAAGATGGTTTTGAATGTTTAAGTAATGTCTACAAATATTGTGGCTTGCCTTGTGTTGTTATTATGCGGACAGGAAGGGATCGACCGATCCTGGCAAGATCGATCGATCCCAGTAATCTTTTGGCCAGAAAGTTTTCGGGGTAAAGGGGCTTAGGATCGATCGATCAAGTCGGATCGATCGATCCTGTAGGTCATTTTCGAAGCCGAAAAATCCCGGTCAGTTTTTAAGGGTTAGGATCGACCGATCCCCCGGGTGAGATCGATCGATCCTAGCGGGGTATTTTTGGTCAGATCGATCGGGTTAATTTCGGGTGGAGTTTGAGATCGATGATTAAGAGGATCGATCGATCCTAAAAAAAAAAAAAAGGGTRGGTCCTTTCAATTTGTGGTATCAGAGCGAGMCGGTTCTAGGATGTGTTGGGAGTCTTGCTTGTGATTGCTATTGCTTATTGTCGTTATATGATTGGGGTTAAAGATCATCCTCTTCGGCCAAGGAAAGGTTCCACGGTAAGACTTCTCTTGTGTTTGTATCATGGAGTTTTGGGGTTATTGAATCCTGTTTTGTTTTGTAGTATGGAGAAGTACTGTGGCTGAAGTGTAAGAGGAGTGGCGCGGGAGGCTGAGCCTAGGAACAAGCTGACCTGTGGGTGAAGACCAAGTGGTGGTCGAGGATGTCCGAAGTGGAAACGAGGGAGCTGCAGCGATGCCTCGATGCAGAGTGAGCCGTTAGTACAAGGGCAACATCAAGAGGGTCCGAATCAAACGGGGCAGATGTTGGGGTTGTTGGCTCAGATTCTGAGAGGTTACCCGGAGTGCTTCCATCTCCAGCCCGTAGCTGGCCACACCTGCGGTTGTTGAGCCACCGAGAGTGGTTAATCCCGAGGTTGGGGAGATGTTGTAGTCTCCTGTAATTCCGCCATATCTTACGTTGGGACCATACGCAACGGCTCGGCACCAAGTTTTTCCCGGAGGTGCTAGAGGCATGAGGAAGTCAAGGTTAGAGAGAAACTTCCTCTCGCAGATGTCCCGAGGAGTACAAGATGGACTCAGTGCATTATCTGAGGGGATGCATATGTGGTGGAGGAGTGTGTCGTTAGAGAACTAATGGAGCAGATACTGGGAGGGATTTGTGAGGAGTTGAACCTCAAATATTTCCCGCAAGAAGCCATGGACCGATCGAGACTGAATTCCTAGAATTATCGCAAGGAACCAAGTCGGGTGAGAGAATATGAGGTGGAGTTCAACCGACTTCGGTTATGGAAGGGGTCTCTGAGGATGAACCGCCCAAGTAAGGTTTCTAAGGGAATGCGTGAGTTGAGTGAATAGTATCAGAGATCATATGCACGGTGGCCGAGTTAAGGGAGAGAGGCCATGATCGAGTGAAGGTATGATGAGGAGCAAAGTGCTTAAGCCTCAAGTTCAAGGAAGAAGTCTTTACTTCCGATTCAGGAAAAGGTGGCAAGTTCATGGGAGGACAAAAGAGGAAGTGGGAAGGCTTTTCTCAGAGTGCTTCGAAGACTCAATCTGATGCTACAATGTGGGGGCAAGGGTCATGAGTGGCTAACTGCCCTAATAAGGACACCAGATTTGCTACCATTAAGGAGATGGGACATATCAAGACTTCATGTCCTAAGTTAGCAAAGGCGGAGAAAATTCTGGAGCTCCACCCGCCAAGAGACAAGGTGACTCCGAGCGCATCTCGAGTGTCGAGGGAGAAGGGGAGCAACACCAAGCCGATCACTGGTTAGAATTCTTTTCTATTTAATTATTGTGTTATGATTACGAAAGGTCGCTATCACAGTGTCGGGTTGTTTTGTGTGGTCTCAATGCATGCTATGTGTAGGACCTTGAACGTGGGAGGGGTTACATCTCACGTGTTATTTGATTCCGAGCATCTCATCGCTTTCGTTACTCCAGAATTAAGAGAGGGAGGCTCCGTGAAGAGCCTAAGTGATTGCTGAGAAGGTGAAAGTGGTGGGGCCAAACTTTGAGACTCGTAGCTTCAGAAAAGATGTTGAAGTTCATATTGCTGGAGAGGTGGGCTGATTTGATTGTGTGGCCAGTGGAGTTATATGATGTGATTTTGGGAATGGATTGGCTGGGAAGTATAAAGCTCACTTAGATTGTCATCGAGGCAGTAGTGGTGTTCGAGAGTGATCATGGGCGAGTGGTGTATCAAGGTGTAAGACCTATGTCGGAAGTTATGATTTCTCCATTCGCCGAGAAGATGTAATGGAGATGAAGCATATCTCGCGACTATCTCAATACCCGAGGAGGTCGGAGATTCAATGCTTGTAATATTCCCGTGGTGAGGGAATTGAATGTATTTCAACCATCAAGGGATTACCGCCACCGAGATCGGATCCTTCACGATTGATCTCTACATCGATCGACGATCGTGCTAGGATCGAGCTCCGTGGGGTGTTCTTCGACGAGATTTTCTCTGGAACTTTTCAGATAGGGATCGACGATCTCGAGTTGATCGATCGATCCATGTTCTGAAACCTAATCGCTCTATTTTAAGATAGATTTTTACTCGACTGATACCAAGAAAAAGGGTTTTACTCAACTGCTTTAAAAAGGTTTTTTATAAAAAAAAAAAATCCCTGGTTTTATGATTTTCCATTTTTATACCTGGATCGACTGTGTCAACTTTTCTTTCCGGATTGCACTGTCAAACCAACTGTGAACCGAGCATAACTCAATGGTCTGAAAACATAAATCAGCTTCCCTTAAACTTAGAGCTATATCTTAGAGTGAGAACTTCTACAAAAATCAAGTTTGAACTACAATAACCTTGAATCCAAAAACACATTTTCCTTAAACCGGTGCAAATCGGAAATTGTGACAAAAACTAATAGTCTCAAAGATACCAACGCAGATTGAGATCTAACCGTCTATTTCCTATCTCCACCATTGAAACTCGATTCCTTGATGTTCTAAAGTTATCCACAAAGTTTCAGATCGATCCGATAAAGGATAGACCTCCGATCACCATTTGGACGTCCGCTAGTCCAGATTTGGGACAGATTCTAACGACCTCACGAGAACATGAATAACTCTTAGAATACTGTAACATCCGTATCCCGACTTAGTTCTTGCCAAATAAGTTATTTTATTGTTCTATAGTGAACAATACCGAGCCTCATTAATCGCTTACGAAGTTATGGGTCAAACGAAGTAATTATTTTGGAATCGGTTTCGATTGTTGAAATGAAGAAGCATAGAACGCTTTCAATGCATTTCGACTAAGGAGGTCTGAAAAGGAGTGTGGGAACGCTTTTGATCGCATATCGGACAGGAGGTCCAAACAAAAATACTAAACCGGGGGGAGTTTTAATTAAATTTGATACTTAACCAAATTAAACCGAGATGGGTTACGATAATACCGAATCGAACGATGGGCGGTGATTGAGTTAAATCGACCAATGATCGATTGTGGTTAAATAATCCCGGCGGTTCGTTTGCTTTAATTAATCAGTAATTCGGGAATTAGGGAACGGAGAAATATTTCGACAGATAAATGTCTCAAATATTTTGAGAGTTTGACGGAATTACTAAACCGAACGAGATAATCAATAGTGTTAATAAATTCCTGGAATGGTTTAATTTTAATTGGTTAAACCGACAAATACATATATACATATATATATAGAGATATCTTCCTCTCCCTTCTTTCTACATCCTTCTACACTCTTCTTCTCATTTTTGCTAAGAGGAGAAATATCTAGAGAGAGAGAGGGAAGAAGAGAGAAAAAGAGTGGAGAATAGAGAAGAAAAGAAGAAGGAGAGGAAGGAGGAGAAGAAGAAGAAGAAAACTGGGTGAAAACAGAGTTTTGGGTTGTGAGGTCCAATCGCATCAAACATCACTGATTGAGCTGAAATTTGTGGGGAATTTGTAGTTATTTGGTGATGTGTTTGCTAGGAATTGGTGCTACGTTGGTGTCAGCTGAGTGGAAGTCAAAAACAAGCTTGTGAAAAGATCGTTGTTTCTAATCATCAAACCGAGGGAAGGGTGCTACCTTGGTGTTCGTCGTAGAAGTCAAAGAGAAACAAGCTTCGTGAAAAGATCGTTTCTAATCATCAAACCGAGGTGAGTGACTGGCTCACTCACGGATCTTTGCTTGATTTGTGTGTTAGGCTTGACCATGATTTATGGCTTGTTTGTAAGCTGTGTGGTGTTCGATGGAGCCTCTATCATTCCTCTTGATTGTCGTGTTTTTTTTAATTCTGCAAGTTCATCATGTGTAACGTGGGGGACGGGATGACCGCCTCACTAAGCATTATCAATTTCCTTTGGTGTAAAAGAAGTCACAGGTCTTGGAGCGCGGAACCGGGGAGGATATGATTCCAGCGTTTAAAACAGGGTTTTTATCTTTTGTGTTGGATGCTTCATAGTCTTGTGTGGTAATGTTTTTGACTTGTTGGTATGCTCGCTGTAATGTTTCGCGGGTTGTTTGCAAGGGTTTAAGCTCAGGTACGATGCTTCTGGAAGTAATTTATTTTACTTGGGGTTTAAGTAATTAAGAATGTTCTTAGATAATTTCCATTTAAATTAAAAATTTTCAAAATCCCCCGCATCAAGCTGTTTTGTTTCTCATCTCACAGGTGAGGTGTTTCAATTTGGTACGAGCAATGTTCTGTAGACTCGTGGAGTCATGCTTGCTTGTGTGATTGCTCGATTGATTCCATGAATGAGTGATGTTATTCATGATCATGATGTGTGATTGGATTTGGGATTATGTGATTGCTGCGGGTAATGCGGCTCAGAGGTTAGTAATGAACTGCGGGTCGAGGCTCAACAACAAGTCGAGTGAATCAAATGGGTCAGATGATGGGGTTACGGCTCAGATTTTGGAAAGGTTACAGGACGGTACCGACTCCAGCTCCCATCGCATCACCTCGCTGATAATGAGCCACCGAGAGTGGCGAACCCCCGATGTTAGGAGGATGTTGCAGGGCCAATGATTCCGCCGTATCTTACTATATTGGATCACATGCAACGGCTTGGCACCAAGTTCTTCTCGAGGCGCAGAGCCGTGGAGGGGGAATGGAAGTCCAGGCTGTAAAGGAACTTTTTCTCATTGAGATTTTAGGAGTACAAGAGGGACTGTGCATTATCTAGAGGAGATGACACATGTGGTGAGAATGTTTTGCCTCGAGGAAGCGTGGATACTGGGAAGTATGAATTCAATCTCAAGTATTTCCCAAGAGGTGATGGATAGATTCGAACGAGAGCCCTCAAGAACGCGGGAGCATATTCGACCGGTGATATTGGATTCCGACGGTTGGTCATTTGTAGCCACGTTAGATCTTGCGGTACGATCCGAGATTGCAAGTGAACCGCACAATGCGTAATGTAATAAGAGGAAGTCTCATGCGATGTAGTCACGAGTATGGGTGTGACGTAGTCACGCTAGGTTGTAGAGCAAGTACGTTATGACTAGGGCGAGTACAATGTACGTATATTTGATGGTGAGTTAGCTATGTGTTGTGACCGGGTTGGTGTTATAGATGTGGTACCACACGCCGCTGATGTAGTTGTTGTGCTTAGTTGTTATAAGAGTAGCTAGTGCACTTGTGGATGAATCTAAGCGGGCAATCCTGGGAGTTAAGGTCTTGTGGAATTATGTATGAGATTGACCAAAAAGGAACCTGAGGTGAGGATGGGAGTGCAATTTGTCTGGGTGGTGCGACTAAGTCTTGAGATTCGAGGACGAATCTAATTAGTGGGGAAAAATTGTAACATCCGTATCCCGACTTAGTTCTTGCCAAACAAGTTATTGTATTGTTCCGGAGAGAAGTAGGAACAATACCGAGCTCGATTAATTAGCTTACGAGTTATGGTTTGGTTGAATTAAACGAAAAAGTAATTATTTTGGAATCGGTTTTGGATTGTTGGTGTTGAAATGAAGAAGCAGAGGAACGTTTCAGAACGCATTTTTGACTAAGGAGGTCTTAAACGGAAGTGTGAAAAGGAGCAGGGGAACGTTTTGGAATGCATATCGGACGAGGAGGTCCGAAACAAAAATATTAAACCGAAGGAGGGAGTCTAATTAAATTTTGGTTAGCTTAACCAAATTAAACCGAGATGGGTTACGGGATAATACCGAGCTCGAATGATGGCCCCAGGGGCGGTGATTGAGTTAAATCGACCAATAGATCGATTATGGTTAAATAATCCCGAGCGGTTCAGTTTAGCAAATTAATCAGTAATTCTGGGGAATTAGCGGGAACGGAGAAATATTTCGGGACAGAGAAATGTCTCAAATATTTCGGAGAGTTTGACGGAATTACTAAACCGAACGAGATAATCAATAGTTGCGGGTTAATAAATTCCGGAATGGTTTGGTTTAATTTGATTAAACCAACAAATACATATATACATACATATATATATATATATGTATCCTCCTCTCCCTTCTTCTACATCCTTCTACACTCTTCTTCTCATTTTTGCTAAGGGGAGAAATATCTAGAGAGAGAGAGAGGGAAGAAGAGAGAAGACGTGTCGAGAATAGAGAAGAAAGAAGAAGGAGAGGAAGGAGGAGAAGAAGAAGAAGAAAACTTGGTGAAAACCAGAGTTTTTGGGTTGGGTTGTGAGGTCCGATCGGGCGATCAAACGATCACGGATTGAGCTGAAATTTTGTGGGGAATTTGTAGTTATTTGGTGATGTGTTTGCTAGGGAATTGGTGCTACCTTGGTGTTTGGTTGAGTAGAAGTCAAAGAGAAACAAGCTTGAAGTGTGAAAAGATCGTTGTTTCTAATCATCAAACCGAGGGAATTGGTGCTACCTTGGTGTTTGGTTGAGTAGAAGTCAAAGAGAAACAAACTTGAAGTGTGAAAAGATCGTTGTTTCTAATCATCAAACCGAGGTGAGTGCGTGACCGTGGTTTGTACCACGTGATCTTTGAATTACCGTGCTTGATTTGTGTGTTAGGGCTTGACCATATGGGCGTAATTTATGGCTTGTTTAAGTTGCTTGTGTTGTGTGTTTGATGGAGCTCTATCATTCCTTGGTTGATTGCTTGATGTGTTATTTTAATTCGGTAAGTCTTTGATCATGTGTGTGTGTAACCGTGGGGACGGGATGACAGCCTCACTAAGCATTATCAATGCTTATGCGCCTCTTTTGGTGTAGGTAAAATGAAGTCATAGGTCTTGGAGCGCATGGAACCGAAGGCCGAAGGAGGAGGATGATCTAGGCGGTTTAAACAGGAATTTTCGTATCTTTTTGTGTTGGATGCTTAATATGTCTTGTGTTGGTAATGTTTTGGACTTGTTGGTATGCTCGTTTGTAATGTTTTGTGGTTGTTTATGAAGGGTTTAAGTTGTGTACGCATGCTTAGTTTCGATGGAAGTAATTTATTTTACTTGGGGTTTAAGTAATTAGTAATGCTTTGCTTAGATAATTTAAGTCGATTTAAATTAAAATTTTTAAAATCCCGGGTTTTATCGTTTCTGCACGTTTTTATTTGTCATCTCACAGGGTGAGGTGTTTCAAATACATAAGAAACTGTAGATCTGTAAATTGGAGAATCTACATACAGGTCTTAGCTACAACTCCACAAAGTTTCGTTACATTCGAGAAAATTTGTTAGGTCGAATATCTTTTCTCCCATGACATGTCGAGTGTGTCTCTTACTCCTTCATATGGAAGCTTGTTTTTCTCTCAACCAAAGCTTCTCTCCTGCTTTCAAAGCCCAAAAAACTCGACCAAACTGAGAGGAATGGAGGCTAGGGTCGATTTTTCTCAGCTTATATAAGATAGGGTTTGGTTCGGTTGAATTCTACTTAAAATAAAGTGATTCCTAATTGATTTAGGATTCAACCAACGAAACCACTAAACCAGCCCATAATTAAATCATAATGTCCTCCAATGATTTTTCGTGGCTCGGTTTACTCTCTAAAATCGTCAGACTAGCTATTTCATAACTTAATTCTCACTTTTAATTTACGCGATTTGATTCAAAAATCAATTTTGAAACACGGGTGTTACAGATGTGCTCCTCTGACAGTGCATGGACCACACCTGGTCGATGTCATAGGTCGATGAGCGCTTCGGAGACTGCATTGATCATGGTCGGTCGATGCTACTGGCCGATGTGAGTTTCTGCGAGTGCATCGACCCTGTTTGGTCAATGCTGGAAGTCGATGCCGTTTTGTGCAACTCTAAGGAAACCTTCCGTGATCCGAGTAAGTAACTCCAACATCCTCATAAGCATTTAGTGCTCTTAAACACTCCAAAAATTAATGTTTTGCTTCAAGTACCGAAAATTACATAAGTATATGCAAATGCACTAAAGTAGTCTTAAATAATGGTTAGAATGCATAATACTAATCTATATGAATGCATAAACGTGTGTAAATATGAGTGCTATTAATAGACAAAATATAAAAAAAAATATCAATTCCGTAAAATCCGCAATCAACTACAGTATTTGTCGGTATACGACACTTGTGACAATTTCAACGGGACAAATCTGCAAAATTACAAAACATCATCATTTTAGTCTCCACCACAAAAAGCAAAAAAAGAAAAGGAATCTACAAAAGAAGAAATATAATAGCTCCTTTAATGAGTGCACCAAACTTTTAAATTTTATTTTATTTTAAAGTGTATATTTTAAATATCTCATACACCCTTATAAACTCTTATTATAAAAGAGTAACGTATATGCTTCAAAACACACATTCTCATTCTCTATCTTTCACCTTCTCTCACTACATCCACTAATCTCTTTAAAACCCTCTCGAGTCAACACCTCTAATCTGGTTTTAATTTGTAAGTTTTATATTTTGAATTTTATAAATAAATTTCAAAATTTAATTTTATACATAAACTAAAGAATAATTAAATAAACATAAACTAGATACAAGTGATAGTCAATTTCAGGGAAACTATATATTCAGGATTAATGTTTCTACGTAACAAATTTGTGTTTGTCATTCTAGGCATTTTGATACTAAACTAGTCCACTCTCGTGGTATGCTAGCCACTATGTCAAACCCACTCTCGTGACGACTTTCACGTATTTCATACAATCCCATCATCGAATACTAAGCATTCCTAAACTTTCATTTGGACTGTCACGTAACCAAACGACCTTGTGTTTTTGGTAATACTAAGTGAATGATATATCTACTTCTGAAACACAACCCACTCTCATGATGATGCATCTCTAAGGTCTTAACCTAACTTGGCATGAGCTAGATCAGTGAGTTACTCTATCAAACAACAAACTTGATACTAGCTAATACTCCCAAATATGCAGATCTAAAGTCTTAACCAACTCTCGTGGTGCTAAGCGCTTCCAACCACTCAACCACACCTACTGGATTCGGTTGTGCTCTTAAGCATCTCCCATAAGAGATAACTTAGCATTATGATTGCATATAAGGGTAACTAGATCGATTAAGAACAATCAAAACATATACTAAATCCAGAATATATATCCCATCATCGACCACCACCCTCGTGGTCTAAAGGATCTACTCTCTTATCTCTCTGTGGGTTACAACAGAGATAGAGTCTAAGGACATATTAAACAATAAACTAAAATAAAGAACTAAAACAGTAATCATAGCATAAACATAAACATAAGATAGAAGTAAACCTAGAAAGAAGAACTCTTTGAATAGATACAAGTGTGGCTTCTCTAAACTTGCATAAAACTTATTTATGATTGTGTTTACATGTGTTTATATAGTATTAGGGCCTTTAGAACAAAACAAATCGTGCCTATAATATTTCTAGAAGATAAAATCCGAAAATATCAAGTTGCCTTTATCTTGGATCACCAAATCTGCAATTTTCCAGTTTTCTCTAAGGTGAGCATCGACCACGCCTAGTCGATGCCATTGCTCGATGTGGATCTCGGAGACTGCATAGACCATGCTTGGTCGATGGCTTGTTCGGCGATTGATTGCATCGACCCAATGTGGTCGTTGGTCCTTTTGTGAATCTTCTAAGGAAGCTTTCCGTGATATCCTCGACCTGAAAAAGTCTCTCCCAAGTCCTCAAGGCTACTTAGTGCTCTTAAACACTCTAAACACAATGGTTTTGCTCCAAGTACCTATAAACACTTAAATACATGCAAATGTACTAAAACTATCCTAAATGTTAACTATAAGATACTAAATTAACCTATATAAATGCATAAAACTATGTAAATATCGATGCTATCAAGTACCGTGTATGCTTCAAAACACACCTTCTCATTTTCCATCTTTCACCCCTCTCACTACATCTACTTATCTCTCTAAAACCCTCTCCGAGTCAACATCCCTCATCTGGTTTCAATTTGTAAGTTTTATATTTTGAATTTTATAAATAAATTTTAAATTTCAATTTTATATATTTACTAAATAAATTTCAAATTTCAACTTTTGACCACCCATCTTTTATTTAATATAGTTTAAATTCAATTTAAGAGACGTTGATTTTCGCACACAAATTCCAAAACATGTTTATACAGCAGGAACTAATTTTTCAAAAAATGAGTTTATAACAAAATCTGAACTAACTAGCCCTACATTTTCGACTATTACAGATAATATGGTTAATGAATTAAATGTTCTTGAAAAGAATTTTGAAATTAATAAAGACGAAAATTATATATATATATATATATATTCTGGTTAATTATTCTCGGATTGAATACATGTCTTAATCTCATTAATTGTCTTAATCTTATTAATTACAATATTGTATCGAATTCTCACGAGAGATTTTAAGTATTATATATAGTAAGATGAATTACCATTTTTTTGTTAAACTTGTAAGTAATATTTGCCGCAATAAGTGTTTATGCGTTCTCGATTTTCTTGCGTGCATCCCACGTGGTACAATAATCACAAATCTAATCACAAGTTCGGTTATTGGAAATACATTTTTATATGTTAACTAGTTTTAAATCAATCTTTAATTTAATATAGCTTATTTAAATTTTAGATATGAAAAAAAAAAAACTTTGGAAATTCGTTAATAAGGACAAACTTTCAGTTTCTTTGAAAAACACATCACTTTAATTTACTTTTATAAAATCATGTGTCTAATAACTTTGGACTTCCAAATATTTTAAATTACTTATTTACAAATATACATACTAATAACATCAAACTTTAGCAAAATTGAGAAAGTTTTAGTTGAGAGTCAACCAAATATTTAAATCTTTATAACTCCATGTAAATTACATGCATGAACCAATAACTTCTGTCACGTAAATCATTATTTCATGATATTGTCATATATATGTTGTCAGGTATGAGCTGTCTAGGAATCGTTATAATTGCATGTGTGGAATAACCCGGCCCATTACCATATAGGTCTCATTTTATTATTTACATCATTAGCCCATTAGAATATTGTCTGATTTGCAAGAGCTGCTTATAAGCTCTCTTCATTCTCCTTTGTTATTCACCTTTGAATCATTTAAGCAATAAAAAATTATGTTTTTTTTTTTTTTGGTCAACTAAAAAAATTATGTTTATGAGTCTCTTTCTCTTATTGTGCGGTTTACCCTTTGAGGGATAGGCTCGTGAATATCATCTTTGTCGCGTCGTTCAGGCCCGGTTCTAGGGGGTGGCGAGAGGGATCTAAGTTTAGGGCACAAGCCTATTTCTTAAGCAAAAATACCCTGATTTTTTTCTTTATACTAGAAGGACCTCAATTTTTTATTTGCTCAGGATTCTGAAAAAAAGTTAAGATTGACCTGAGTCCTAGGCATGGGCATTTGGGTCCCTGTTTAGTTTTGGGTCGGTTCCATTCGGGTTTCGGGTATAAGAATTTAGGAACCGTTCGGGTATTTGTAAAAGCCGATTCGGGTTCGGTTCGGTTTTTTCGGATTTTGGTCGGATAGCTACTTGAAACTAGGATCCGGTAAATATCCAAACTTTTCAGATTCGGGTCGAGTTCGGTTTTTTACCTATATGTATCTAAATCTACCCAAAATATCCGAAAATACCCAAAAAAACTAAAACATTGATTACTTTTTATCCAAATCTACCTGAAATGCTCGAAAATAACCAAAAAAAACTAAATCATTGCTTACTTTTTCCCCTAATCTACCGAAAGTACCCAGATTATCTGATATATCTAAATATTTTTAGATATATACTTTAGTTTCAGATATTTTAAGATGCCCACGAATATCAGGTTCGGTTTGGATATTTGGGTAGTTGGAAACATTACTGTTCGGGTATTTCTACAGTGGCGGTTCGGTTTCGGTTCGGGTGGGTTTGGTTCGGATATTCGGTTCTGGTTTTTTTGCCCATCCTTAGACCTGACGTCGTTTCCCTTTCGAAGTGATTCTCAAACCGGTTACATTATCTCCAAGTATTCCGCAGCCTTGAATCTAGCATATCTTATTGATGTCAAGTCTTAGGCATCCTAAACTTACATCATGTAGTATTCAGAGCCAAAGGTTCTACAAGCCCATGTTGTCTCTATTTATTTATTTATTTATTTTTCTTTTTTGGCTTATTTTGTTGTTCTCTTGTTTATGTTGTTATCATCATAAATAAAAAAACCCAAGTAAGTTTAAGTTGTTTTCGTTATTGATTTGATTTGTTTTAGTTATGTTTAATTAAAAATTTGATAACATCGTATTTTTACTTATTTTTGCTATGTTTTCTAATGTTTTTATGGCGTGTTTTCAATGCTTTTAAGGTATTTTCATAGATTTTGCGATATCAAAGAGTTTTTACAAGTTTTAAGAAAAAAAGAACATAAAACAAGCTAAATGAGTTTCAGGACAGTTTCGTACCATTAGATGTTTGGCACCCATTGAAAGTTTTCCCGTACACTAAATCTAACTTGATAACCATGGCCAACACTCTTAAGTTCTTGCGAATGCCAATGGAGAATCCCTTGATTTTTACCGCACATGTAGAACCGTTATAATAAATGAAGCCTATGAGGATACTTTCAAGTTGAGCCTCTTCCCATTCTTTACCGGATACAAGGCGTATAATGAAGCCCAAGTAAAATATGCCACTACAGAGAAGAAACTTTTAGCCATTGTCTTCGTCTCTGAAAAATTATAATCGTACTTGGTGGGCTAAAGGTAATAGTCCACACAAGCCATGCTGAGGCACATTCGAAGAACCTTTCTTCTCCAAGAATTCAGCCTCGAGATTAAGGACACGAAATGTATAAAATGGTGTTACCATATCTCACGGATGAGGATTTAGGAGGTGATATGAATGAATGATTCACCATCCGAAAAGTAGCTCATTAGTACAGAAACATAATAAATTACTTAGCTTGCAACAAATAACTGCCAAAATGGAGGGATATCAAAGAAAGAAAAAACTCTTCAAGGATGTATGCCATTACTTTTGGGATGAACCATTTCTCGACAAAGATTTGCAAATATTGATTTTATAGAAAATGCATACCAGAGGAGGAAGTGCCTATAATTTTATATTGTTTTCATGGATCAAGTAATAAAGGTTACTTTGTTACTTTGTCTCATTCAGATTGTTCCAAAGGTTCTTAAAGTGTGATTTTGGTGGCCCATTCGACTAATCGACGCTCATGGATTCGTTTTAAAAGTATGATGCATGCCTCAAACCCCCTCTGATGTATGCGGCATTGATTTCATAAAATGTTTCTCCCTATCTTATGATTAGTAAAATAGGTGTTTGTGGATCCGTCCATCCTAAAATAAGATCCGGACCATGTAATTTAACTCTCTATTAAAGTGCAAACCTCTCTCAATATGGCATTTTGGTATGCAAATTGTAACTTAAAATCGAACCTTAAAATATTTTAGGTGAATGTTAGGATTTTACAAAGACTTCTAATGGCATATATATATATATATATCCTCTATATATTATTTACGGAGTAAACTTATAAATAAACCCTACAAAATATTAATAATTACATCATATTGTCATTACGTTTAAAAACAAATTAATCTCCATTATGGGTATTTTAGTCAATTAATTATTATTTGATCATTTAAATAAATATTAAATTAATTATTTATAATTTTTGTTTTAAATAATTTATTTATTTTAAGTTTTTTGAAAAAAGTTAAAAATAGATTTTGTGAAGATTTTGTTGATTTAATTAAAAACACTAATTAAATTAAATTAAATATTGATTTAATTTTCTAAAAATAAGAGATTTGATATAGATTACGATTAATTGGAAGATGTTAAGTAAGAATTTCAACCGATTTAATTCTGTTTTAGATGCTAACAAAGATTCATTATTATAAAAATTGATATTATAATTTTCATAAAGTTTTGAAAGAATTACAATTTTCTAATATTCTGATTTTATAATTTTTGGATAATTTTCTATAATTGCAATTTGTCTGTGCTATAGCACGGGATATATCCTAGTATATTTATATATATATATATATATATAATGTAAATAGAATCACATTAAAGATTTTCTTTAAAAAATCTCTTTCAATATAGAAGATGATAGGAGCAATTATCAATTTGAAAAAGTAAATACTTTATCAATTTTACTAGGACATGTAGCATAATAGTTTTTGGTATTGTCGTCATTATGTCACCACATGGATCAAAACATGCATATTGCATGTTGTTAACAAATTGTTTTTTTTTTTGTTTTTTCATATTTGTATTCTAACTTAAAAAGTTATCCAATTTAATCTTAATAAAATAATAAGCACATTAAAAATTGAAATGACGCAATTTAATTTTTATTAGTATAATCTTTAGATAAATTTAGTATCATTTTTTTTTGGGTAATTTGGATGCAGAACATAAATCAACTCTACATTTTTATATGTAATATATCCAATTTTATTATGCAAGTAAATTGCATTCAAAGCATCCGAACGCATATATGTTTAATTAGCCAAATAAACAATATCTACATCGTTTTCATTCATATTCTTCCACCAAACACTTAACTTAACTAAGTGGTTCTTTTTATATTCTTGTATGATGTATGAAAGGTAGATAAAAATGAAACTTTTAAACATTATTTCACCTTCAACCAGAATCCATTTAAATGTAATGAAGGATTTAAATAAAAGAAAACAAGACAGTATTTTATTTTAAATAACTCAAAATTTCAGTATTCTTTATATCAATAGATTTCTTTTCTTAAATGATGATGTTCATCATTTAATTCAAAATATTGGAGAAATATGTTGTAAAATTTGTAATGAAGGTTTTTATTTACATAAAAAAATTTGTAATTCATACATTATTTATCTTAATATCATGCTGGTACACTTATTTTACGTACTTACAGACCCACACAGAGGCATATATATATTGTCCTCTGAATCGCAAAATGAAGCGGTACGAGACATTGATATGAGAAGTTGGAAATAGATTTAGTTTGAGTAAATAACGTGAAGGGAGTTGGGAAACGGAGGGAGGCAGATGGCCCGGCATGTCTTGGGAGCATTACGACAAGATTAAGGAAAGACGAGATCAACATGTAAGGCTGAAAAAGAACAGAGCCCCCACCAAATTTCATCTTCAATCCCTAAATCCAGACATCTTTTGTTCCCATGTGCTTCTTACTTAAAGTTCTTTGTCCCAACTCACATCTATCTCTCTCTCTCTCCCAAAATCCAATCTCTTGGGAGAAAAAAAAAATGAAAAACATTGACGCAACGTCTCTGCCTCTTTATATGTCTGATTGTGCAATAACTAATTTACTTCTTTTTTCTTCTTGTTTTCCTTTTAGTTTTCAATGTTTGTTCTAGGACCACATCATTCACTATGATTTAACTTGTCGGATTGTGTTTATTTGGAATATTCAATTATAATGTAATTGAGTTTTAACCCTAAATACGCTACAAGCTAGTACATGGGAAATTAAATATAGTATACACGGAAAAAAACTACTTCACACACTAGATGTATTCAGGTTGAGATAATCTATTGTAAAAAGGGACTGGTTTTGAATGGGTTCTTATTGTAGATATGAAACGTGAGAACTAATTATTAAAATAAATAAGCAAGTGAAATGAACTACTAAGACAAGTTAACAAGAAGCTAATTAAACAAATGAAAGCAAGAAAAATAAGTAATGGATAAATTCAAGGGATAAAGCATTGGATCAAATGTAAGTACTATGAAGAAAAAAATAATGATCAAACAATGATGCATGTACAATGATTAAGAACCA
This sequence comes from Boechera stricta, assembly GCA_018361395.1. Classification (NCBI taxonomy): domain Eukaryota; kingdom Viridiplantae; phylum Streptophyta; class Magnoliopsida; order Brassicales; family Brassicaceae; genus Boechera; species Boechera stricta. The sequence continues at coordinate 8,738,164 of CM031541.1, forward strand.
TCATAGAACATTAGTATTAACCTACTCCTAGAGTTAAATAACTTTGGTAAACATTTAAAAGTGCGAGACTCCCATTTGACAACTAAATGAGTATAAAGTATTAGTATCAAGTTCCAGATGTTCACAATTTGCCCTAATTAACCCACTCGTGTGGTGCTAAAAACGAAATAGTTATAGAAGATTCATTCGAGAGTTTCATCAAACATGTTACATGCATAAAAAGAGACCCTACTATCAAGATTATATGAATTATTCCTAATCTAGCATTGAGCTCATCTTATATGATCGGATCCATCAAAGTTTTATCATATATAGATATCAAATATAATAATCAAATCATTCTAATTAAACTTGCTTAAGATCCAATTTAAAGAAATCTCACTAATAATGTAAAATGATATGAAAAACAAAAAGAAAGGAAAATAGATATATAAAGAATAGAAGGAATGAGATCAAAGTTTCTTTAAATATTACAAAAAGTCCAAACTTCAATCCAAGATAAGCATCCAAAATAAATGAGGCAAAACAAAAAAAAAAACCTAAACTAAAACTTTTTTCTCCAAGTGGTTCGACATGGTCTATATATATGATACACGCCTAGGTCCACAAGATAGAACTGACCCAAACTCAAGGGGACTCAATGGACGAAATGGAGCTTATTCACGGCGGATTTGGGGCCGGCAGAACAAGCGGAGGAAGGGGGCGATTGTGGGGGCTGAGATGGACGAATGAGATGATGGGGTTGGTGACTAAGAGATTAAGAACCAGAGAGACACTTGATCGGTGGAGGAGCTGAACTGATACACGCCTAAGTCCACCAAAGAAGACCTTTCCACGCTCCCGAAGAGAGAAGGGATTCCGGCGGAGAGAGACACAAGGCGATGGAGCTCAAAATGGGACTAAGGAGGTGGAAATGGTTCGATGGCGAGCTGTGGTGGTCGAGGGGACGATAGTAGACGATGGAGAGGTGAATGAAGAGCTTGAGAATCCGGAACACGAGCAAGGACAACAAGAAAACCGGCAGCAAGAGGATCTTTCGACGGTGTCTAGTGGCGGACGGCGGAGGCGAGAGGAAGCAACCGGTAGAGGTGGAAGAAGGTGAGATGGAGGCACCACAAGAGCTATGAATTGCTCTTGATACAGACACACTCAAGTTCTGAGGACAAACCTCAAAGAACAAGAGCCACAAATCCTAGCCTAGAGAGAGTTTCTAGGTTAAGAGAACGAAGACAACTTTTAGATTAATGATTGCTTAAATTAATGAAAGTGGTAGCTTGCCTTTTATAGGCTAACAATTAGGGTTACTAAATGAAAATTAGGACCTAATCCAATATTGGAAAAGGCTTGATACTTAGGCCCATTACATAAATTAACCCAAAATAAACCAAAGAAAGAAAAGGCAAATCTTAAGCTAAGTAAAGAAAAAGAAAACATTTGTAGAGTTTTTCCTTGAAGATAGGATCATATCTCTTATATGCTTAAACTTGTCTTAGATGTTTCCAAGTTAAACACACAAGGGAGAAGAGATATGATGCTTTAGACTTTTCGGACCTCGTTAAAACCTTTCCCTATAAAAACCCAAAAACGGGAAAACTAGTGGTAGGAAAATAGTGTCTTACTTCACCTAAAGTCTTTGAGGATGTCCTCACTAATGATGAGTCCAAGGACCCTTGGTCCTAGTTTGGTGGAGATTTCTCGGTCCGTGTATAACGATCTTGGCTTGCTCTTGAATCGCGGAACTTGGTGCGATCTTGTTGAGTAGCTCTCCTTGACCTCCCTCTATACTCTCTTGACTCTTCTCAGCAGTCCCAAATGGTGCAAGTGCCCCCATTCCAAGATTTGGTCCATCTTGCTCCAATGTAGTGATGGAATCCGATGTGAGGATCACATCATCCCCTCCCCCTTCAAAAGGTTTAGATCTCCAAACAACCATGGTACCTACACCACAATAGACCAACTCAGGCTCATAGAAGGAAAAAAAGGAATGAGACTTACCTTGAAGCTTGTAGTGGTTGGATGGGTGTAGCAAGCTTTTCTCGGTTTTTGCGGTTGTTCCACCTAAGTCTTGTCGTGGTATGAGTCTCCTCCATGAGGTTTGACCAGACCTAGATGGAATCCAAAACCACTCCCCAAGCTGAAAGTAAACCCCCTCTTTGCTCTGAATGGTTTGCCTATCAATGTGCTTGACCTTGTCCCAAAGTTTCTCAAAAAGCCTTCTCACGACTTCGTCTTTAGTGACCCCTTTTGATTCACCTTTTTCAATGTGGGGCTGAAGTGCCAAGCTCAAGGTAGAGTGATGAGTGAAGGCAAAGTCATCCTTAGATGTCAACAACTTAGGACCCGATAGTATAGATTCGGACAAAGACGCCTTCCCGACCCTTTTCTCCTTAACCGTTTCAATGATGACCCTAGGTGAAGAAGTTTGGGTTTTTGGGCTTGCCATAAGTTGAACCCTCTTGAATATCTCTCCTAACACAGCATAATTCAACTATTCAATCTAAACTCTAGGCATACACAAAGTGACCCATATTAGCATTGCCCCATGGCTTCGCGAAAGCGAAAATTGGTGAAAGATTGCCGCGGGAAGTCACTTGTGACTCGGACAGCGTGGGTATGAGGCATTTAGCATAGTAGATGGTGAATATGCTCTCCATTTTAGGTCCATAAGAATGCTCGTTCAAAACTACCCAAGCCTTCTTGGCACCATGAGACTTCACTTGACCAATACCGCTAACCTTCTTGACCGCTACCTCTCCCACGGTGTCTTGTGGGGTGCAAGTCCTCTTATTGTTGTTCAAGGACCATTCGTGGCTGTAAGGTTTACTCCCAAAATCAGCAAATTCCATGGGACTATCCACAAAACTCGACCTTTTGGAGCTCCTACTCTCGAACCATGTAGTTCCTGTGGATATAGTGATTGTGGAGTTTGTCGGAATAGGCTCAATCATGGCGTCTCCTTCCACACCATTGGCCCCTAAAAGGAGGTTCTTATTGTCTTCGTTGGTTGGTACAACAAGGATGGGTTGGTGCTCGGTCACGTTCTCGGGCCGGCGTACGTCCCGTGGTAATTCCTTGAGCGACTCCTTCATTTGCAACCCTATACTCACAACATCTTTGAAACTTGTCAATAGATTAGGACAAGGATAATCATGCATGGTTTTCTTAACCTCACTAGGCACTATAAGGAGATTAGACTTAATAACTAATCTTATCCTTAGAGAGCTTAAATTGCATCTCATGCATTTGTGAAGGCGTTAATGGAGCGAAACTAATTTTCTTATCATTATGCATGAATGTGTAATGATTAGATCTACCATGATGAATGGAATCTTTATCATATTGCAATGGCTTTCCTAACAAGAGATGAGTGGCTTACATAGGGACTATCTCACACAACACATCATCACTACACTTACCCACACTAAAAGGAATCCTAACTTGTTCATTGATTCTCAATTCCGTTTTTTCATTAAGCCACTTAAGTCTATAAGGCCTACGATGCTTCATGGTCTCTAGGCTAAGTTTATATACCATGTATGAACTAGCCACATTAGTGCAAGAACCCCCATCAATAATCAAACCACAAACTTTACCCTTTACCGTGCAACGGGTGTGGAAGATGTTTTCTCGTTGTTCTGTTTCGTCTGGTATTGGCTCGACACTAAGGACTTAGCGAATGACAAGGAGCTCTCCCTCTTCTGGATATTTAACCTCAACTTCTGGACTTTCATCCCCCTCTTGAGTCTAGGCTTCATCTTGTGACTCATATTAGTGATGACCATGGCTCTTGGGTTTGGGCACTCGCTAGCATAATTACCTCGGCTTCTACACTTGAAGCAAGTGATGTCTCGAGTTCTTGGACCGGAGGAAGCTCCCCTTGGATCAGTCCTAACGTCCTTAGGATACTCATGTGGCTTGGTGGAAGTTTTAGACTCAATGGCCGGACCCTTGCCCTTATCGACGAACTTAGAAGCATTAGTGTTGGACTCGAAAGCTTAAGTGTTCCATGGAGTGTTGGTGGCTGACTTAGACCGATTATAAGACTTGACCTTCCTCTGGACTTGACTCTCAATTTGAATAGCTAAGTGAAATAACTCATCGAAGTTGTGGTAGGTTAATCTCTCAACTTTACGAGCTATGCGATCTTTTAAGCCATCTAAGAATTGAGCCATGACTGTTTTTTCGGCGTCTTCGATTTCAAGGCGGTTCTTGAGATGCTCAAACTCCTCAAAGTATTCTTCAACACTCTTAGTTCCTTGACAAAGATTTCTAAACTTTCTTTGAAGCTCACGGTGGTAGAGAGGAGGGACATATCTCTTCTTCATCATAAATTTCATTACATCCCAAGTAGGAACCGACTTTCTCTATTGCGTCTTCTCTCGGACATATCTTGATCCCACCAAGTCAATGCATGATCCGTGAGTTGAGCAGCAGCATATGAGACCTTTCGTGGCTCATCATAGTCATAACACTCAAAGATATGATCAATCCTTTGCTCCCAATCAAGATAAGCTTCGGGATCAACCTATCCCGCAAAAGTAGGGGCATTAAGCTTAAGGTCGGGGACATAAGCTCGGTGTTGGTGTTGATCATTTCTATCCCTAGCAACTCCTCTTTGCCACTGCCTCTCGCTTCTATATGGTGGTGGCTCAAAATCTCCTTCAGAGAGATCATCAATCACGGGATCTTGAATCGGAATTTGTGCACGTTGTTGACACGGTTGTTCTACTCGATTCACTGGATCACCAAGCTGTTGGAGTTGGGTCTGGATTCTCGTGAGGATGCCCACAATGTCAGGAGGCTCAGCCATGCCTCAAGTACCTCGCAAAAGCAAACACAACTCGAAGACTTAGTATGAATTCAAACGGAAACGACTTGTAACCAAAAACCGGAAATACAACAATTGAATTGGCTAAACCGGTTCTAACCTTGAGTCAACAATTTAGCACATGTTAAATGAGTAAAACAAGCTCACTAAAATTCAAATTTGGAATGCTGATAGCATTGTATTTTACATGCTTTCTTGCATACATTTAGCTCAGTTTTATATGTTTCTAACTTGCATTTATGATAGTTTTAGTGCATTTGCATTTGTTTATGTGTTTATAGGTACTTGGAGGAAATCGTGCACTTTCTTATCATTTTGGGACCTTAAGAAGCTATAAGGACCTTGGAGCTATTTGCTGGGGCCAAGAACATCATGAAAAACATCTCAAGAGCCTCACAAAGGAAGCAGCGGCCCTAGCATCGACCAGGGGTGGTCGATGCCCTTCTCTGGGAATGCCATCGACAGACATCATCGACCAGGGCAAGTCGATCCTCTCTCTCGGACCTGAACTGGAAGCCAAGATGAAGACCATCGACGCAAGCCAAGAAGAAGCCCATCGACCACGAGTATCGACCAGGGCCTGTCGATGCTGAATCACTGTGCAGAAAAGGAAACTTCGGTTAATGCGAACTTGCAAGATATGAACGATTAGGATCTCAAGTTACGACATTCCAGAGCCTTTTAAGGACGCCCTAGACTCCCCCAAGGCACCTAAACTCTATATAAACTCATGTATTCTCATTAGACACAAGTTTAGACTCTCTAGCCATATTTTGTATCATTTTCAATAAAACGTTCTTCTTTTAGGTTTACTCCTTATGCTTTAATTTATGTTTATGTTTATGTTTTGATTTATATTTATGTTCTTTAGTTTCTTATTTACTGTTTTATGAACCTAATCCTTGTCTTTGCCGTCACCCTCGGAAAGACAAGAGAGTAGATCCTTAGACCCAGGTGGTGGTCCATGATGGTGAAGATTTAGATTCATATCGATTGGCTGACCGATCTAACTACTCTAATATGCACTCTTAATGCTAAGTCATGTCCTATGGGATGTGCTTAAGGTTATAACCAAATCAGTAGATGAGGTTATACGAATAGAAGCCCTTAACACCACAAGAGTGAGTTAAAACTTCAGACTTGCATATTAGGGAGTATTAGTTAGCATCAAGTTTGTTGTTTGATGGAGCACCTTAATGCTTAACTAGCTGTGGCCAAAGTTAGATAATGATCTCATGAATACATCATCAGGAGAGTGGGATTGTATTCTAGAAATAGATCTGTCATTCACACTTTGTCTTAGACACACTTCTAACGCAAACTAAACACTTGGTTAATCGGTTGGATGTGTGACAACGCCATCTGATGTGTCTATTACTCATAAGAGTAATCGATGATGGGATTGTGCGCAATGCGTGAAAGTCGCCAAGAGAGTGGGTCGGATACAGTGACTAGCATACCACGAGAGTGGACTGATATATAACAGAAAATTCCTTGATTGACAACACAAACTTAAAAGATTAAGCTTGAATCCTAAAATCTGAAATCCCTGATAAATTAACTGTAAATAATTAATTTAGTATTTTATTTATGTTATTTTATTTATGTTTATTTATTTATGTTATTTATATTTCTGCAATTTAATTTCTGCAATTTACTTTTCTGTAATTTATATTTCCGCAATTTAATTTATGCAATTTACTTTTCAGCAATTTACATTTCCGCAATTTACATTTCCGCAATTTATATTTATGCACTTTAATTTCTGCAATTTAATTTCTGCAATTTACATTTCTGCAATTTTCTTTTCCGCACTTTATTTTATGCAATTTACTTTATGTACTTTATTTTCAGTAATTTAATTTATGCAATTTAATTTCAGTATTTTATTTTTATGCAATTTAATTTATGTATTATTTTAAGTATTTTATTTATGCAATTTTAATTTATGTTATTTAAATTATGTTATTTATTTTACTGTCTTATATAGCTTAGGACACAACCTCCTATTTTATTATTCCGCCTAGATTAGATTTGCATTTGCATCATCTGTGTAGTTATTCTATTCTCTCCGTGTATCGATCCCGTATTACTACAATTTCATGACTATGCACTTGCGGTCTTTTGGGCTAAACTCTCGAGACTACTCTTTAGTAGCGCTCAGATGAAACCTGAGAGAGAAAGCGTAGCAAACCTTACACCGCTGTCAAGTTTTTGGGGTCGTTGCCAGGAAGAATATGCAATAGCCATAGAGTTTTGATGTGAATCTAAGACTAGGGTTTTTATTTTATTAACTATTTATTTATTTGAGTTTCAGTTAATCACCTAAAAAAAATATTTTTTAAAAAAAAATAAAAAATAAAAATTAAATAATAAAAATAATATTAATAACTAAATAATTTTAAAAAAAATTATATATATATATATATATATATAGTTTATATCTCGTTTCCTAGTTTCTTTTTTAAAATTTCAGGTGTATGAATTTGAGGAGTCAAAGCAAGAACAAAGTTGACCAATCAAATTTGTGACATTCGCGAAATCGAGAAACAAGTTAGGAAGGAGAAGAAGAGAAGTTAGAATGGAGCAGCTACGAAATGATTTAATTGTTGCTGAGATTGAGGACATTGCACGTGATGGTGGTGTCACTCATGCTGAGGGTGTTGCACGTCGGGCGGCTGCACATCAACCAAAGGTCGCTCCGGCGATCGGTACTGATCACCTGGATCAGTTTGACAGGAATTTTGGCACAATAAAAATCAACGGAGTCTCAGAGAATGCTCTGAAGTTACGCCTATTCCCGTTCTTATTTCGGTGACAAAGCTAATAAGTGGAAGAAGAGATTGGAGGAGAACACGTCAACGAGTACATTGGAGAGCCACGTCGGATGGGTGCATCAGCCTAATCAAGTCGCATCTTCGGCTCAAAGACAACATCGAAGCAGAACCTAAAAATATGTTAACGTCATCACAATAAGGAGTAACACGACGGAGGAAGAAGTTCCAGAGCCAAATGAGAAGCGTGACCAACACCCAACACCATCGACCGTGTGTGGTCGATGGTGCATCCACCGGACAAGGTCGATGCTAATATGGTATGGAGGCCCGTCGGACAGCCACATCGACTCCGCTCCGTCGATGCCAACTCGATGAACAAACCACCAGACAACACCATCGAACAGGGGCGGTCGATGGTAATACCCGAACATCCGCGAGACATATGCATTAACCAAACCAGGTCGATGCACTTCCTGAGATTTCCGATACCCATTTTTCAATGCTGAAATGACATCAGGACAATGCGAGGAGACACATAACACGAAGCTGTGTGGGAAGGAAAATTACACTCCTGCTCACTCACTCATCGATAATCGATTTGAAGTCTCATCTCCCGATCTTTCGTTCTCCATCTCCACCACAACCTCCACCAGCCCATTCTGTAAGATCGTCGAGCTCACAACGTTAAAAAACACAATTCTATCTTTTTAATACTGATTTTTCAATTTTCAGTTTTTCAATTTTTCGCTATTCTCGTTTTTCCTTTGTTTTTTTTCTTTCTTTTTCTGTTTTAATTTTTAGGATATTTACTTCATACAAAAAAAGTTTATATTTTAAATTTGCATAATTTTTTCTTTTTTGGTTTAAATATTAAAAAAAAACATTTTTTTAATCTTAAATTAGTATAATTTATAAACGCTTTTATATTTTTAAATAAATATATTTATATTAAAATTTTTGTTTTTAATATAGAAAAATGATTTTATTTTATGTTGTTTTTTCCTTTCCTTTCCTGTTTTTCTGTTTTCTGTTTTAATTTTAAGGTTATTTTCAACATAAAAAAATAAAAATATAAACCAAGGACTTGAGACCGTGGGAGCTACCAAACCACACACCCAATAAGAGAATTACGGTAAAATTCTCTTATTCCTACCCCCTATACAGTTTTTATTACAATGGGGACGTTGTAATTTAAGAGTGGGGGAGTCTTGCGACTTATGGAGGTAATTATTTTTCCTTGACATCTTTTGATGGAAGTTTTACCATAAATTTTTCGTATTTTGAGATATTGTTACACTCTTTTCCTCGTTCATAAGTTCAATAACATGTGAAAATGTTTTTAATGAGGTAGCAATAGAATTTATTAACAGTGTTATTTGTGCTAATGTTTGGATGCTTTGCTAGATAATGTTTGATCTTTACTAGGAAATTTGGGAAATCCATGAGTGGATCGACAAACCCTAAAAAGGATCATTCTTCCAGAGACTTAGTCGATTCGGAGTTGACTTCTCACCTTAATGAACTTTAATTTTTCTTGATTTGGGGCTTGAGATACATTGGATGTGATACCTCTATGAGACACTGCAAGATACGTCTAAGTAAGTGTAATTCCCCTCTTCCTTCCCTTCAATATTTAGAAAAAAGGATATAGGTATTAAGGAAGTGAACCGGGTGTTGGAAGCTACCACTTTTAACTTTTGCGTCTCATGGAAACCTGTCCTAAGGGGAAGAAACAAAAAGAATATAGGTACTAAGGAAGTCAGCCGGGTGTTGGAAGCTACCACTTTTAACATTCGCGTCTCATGGAAACCTGTCCTAAGGGAAGTAATGAGCTGAAAAGAAAAAGACAATCGATTAAAAAAATAAAATGATACCCTAGAAAAGTAGGGAAAAATCGATTGACCTTGGAGTGAGAAAAGGAAGAGGAAAGGAATTGCACTAAGAAGGTCTTGACCTTACAGAAATCCGAAAGAGTAAGTGTTCATATCCTTTAATTGATATTCCCGAGTTGAGAACCCATGTTTAGAATAAAATGAGAAGTCAACAATGACGAGTCTAGGATCAAAGGGGGAGCGGTTCAAACTAAGGTGAGTTGCTATCCTTATGGCGAAATACATACATACGTTAAAGATCATTCCAATTCCACAAATTCGAAAAGCATCAAGCACAACAATGTCACAAGGTACAAGTTCACTCTCCTTATCTTTACTGTTTTTAACATTTCTTTACCATGCTTAGCTTTTGTTTGCTTGAAGATAAGCAAAAAGGTAAGTGTGGGGGAGTTGATAGCATCGTATTTTACATGATGTCTTGCATACATTTAGATTAGTTTTATATGTTTCTAACTTGCATTTAGGATAGTTTTAGTGCATTTGCATTTGTTTATGTTATTTCATTTATGTTTATTTATTTATGCTATTTATATTTTTGCAATTTACTTTTCAGCAATTTATATTTCCGCAATTTAATTTATGCAATTTACTTTTCAGTAATTTATATTTCCGCAATTTATATTTATGCACTTTAATTCCGCAATTTATATTTCTGCAATTTACTTTTCAGCACTTTAATTTATGCAATTTAATTTATGCACTTTATTTTCAGTAATTTAATTTATGTAATTTAATTTCAGTATTTTATTTTTATGCAATTTAATTTATGTTATTTATTTTAATATTTTATTTATGCAATTTTAATTTATGTTATTTAAATTATGTTATTTATTTTACCGCCTCATATAGTTTATGACACAACCCCCTATTTCATTATTCCGCCTAGATTATATTTGCATTTGCATCCTCTGTGTAGTTATTCTATTCTCTCTGTGGATCGACCCCGTATTACTACAATTGCATGACTGTGCACTTGCGGTCTTATGAGTTCAACTCTCGAGACTACTCTTTAGTAGCGCTCGTGTGAAACCTGAGAGAGAAGGCGTAACAAAGCTTACGCCGCTGTCAAACGCCAATGAGGTGTCACAAAGATAGATAAGGACCACTCAAAAGGCAAAGTAAAACCAAGTGTACCACAAAAGTCTTTCTACGTTTACCAAATACACCCTCTTCTTCAACTTAAGACTAAACAAAATGGTGCAAGCTCTTAGACACAGCAGTGGCGGCGGTGATAAGACCCAAATTTCAATCCTGGCATGCATCCTACTCAAAGACACCACAACTAACAACCTAGGTTCAAAAGTTCTCAAACCCGGATACTAAAGTCATGAACTTTAAGCGATTCTCTATTAAAGCAAAGACTATCATGCAAGATACAAAGTAGAACAGCAAGCAACAAGACCCTAAACACCCTAAGCAAACCAGGAAACACAAGACAAGAGCAACAAAACACCCTAAACAATAACCAAACTCCAGACTAAATCAAAAGATGCAAACTTTATGAAACTTTCTCATAGACCCATTCAAGATTAAGCTAGAGGAGGGAGTTTGAGTTGAAAAGATGCAACCTTTGGACTGTTTAGGCTCTGATACCAGATGATACATGCCTAAGTTCACCAAAGAAGACCTTTCCACGCTCCTAGAGAGATAAGGGATTCCGGCAGAGAGAGACCCAAGGCGATGGAGCTCAAAACAAGACTAAGGAGGTGGAAATGGTTCGACGGCAAGTTGTGGTGGTCGAGGGGACGAGAGTAGATGATGGAGGGGTTAATGAAGAGCTTGAGAATCCGGAACACGAGCAAGGACAACAAGAGAACCGGCGGCAAGAGGATCTTCCGAAGGACAGCGGAGGCGAAAGGAAGCAACCGGTGAAGGTGGAAGAATGTGAGATGGAGGCACCACAAGAGCTATGGATTGCTCTTGATACAGCCACACTCAAGTTCTGAAGACAAACCTCAAATAACAAGAGGCACAAACCCTAGCCTAGAGAGAGTTTCTAGATTAAGAGATAGGAGATAACTTTTAGATTAATGATTGCTTACATTAATGAAAGGGGTAGTTTGCCTTTTATAGGCTTACAATTAGGGTTACTAAATGAAAATAAGGAACTAAGCCAATACTGCACAAGGCTAGATACTTAGGCCCATTATATAAATTAACCCAAAATAAACCAAAGAAAGAAAAGACAAGTTTTAAGCTAAGTAAAGAAAAGGAAAACATTTGTAGAGTTTTGCCTTGAAGATAGGATCATATCTCTTATGTGCACCACCTTGTCTTAGATGTTTCCAAGTTAAACACACAAGGGAGAAGAGATATGATGCTTTAGACTTTTCGGACCTCGTTAAAATCCTTCCCTATAAAAACCCAAAAGCGGGAAAACTAGGGGTAGGGAAAGAGTATCTTACTTCACCTAAAGTCTTGGAGGGTGTCCTTACTATTGATGAGTGAGGACACATGAAGCTTCGCTCCCAAAGTTAAGTATCGAAGGACCCTTGGTCCTAGTTTGGTGGAGATTTCCCGTTCCGTGTATAACGGTCTTGGCTTGCTCTTAAATCTCAGAACTTGGCGCTATCTTGTTGAGTAGCTCTCCTTGACCTCCCTCCATGCTCTCTTCACTCTTCTCAGCAGTCCCAAACGGTGCAAATGCCCCCATTCCAAGATTTGGTCCATCTTGATCCAAAGTAGTGATGGAATCCGATGTGAGGATCACATCATGAACGGTGGACCAAGCGGACGGACAAAGAAGACTCCGGCGGAGAAGGAGCTAGACTGGTGGAGGCGATAGTGGGATTATGGTGGTGAAGCAACTGGTGGATAGTGAAATCACCACAAAGCGGGTGGATCTCCTTTTAATAAAGCCACTCCCAAAGATAGAGGACTGAAAGGACCTACCCCTTTTTTTTTTTGAAGGATCGATCGATCCTCCTTAGGATCGGTCGATCTCAAACTCCACCCGAAATTAATCCAATCGATCTGACCAAAAATACCCCGCTAGGATCGATCGATCTCACCCGGGGGATCGGTCGATCCTAACCCTTAAAAACTGACCGGGATTTTTCGGCTTCGAAAATGACCTACAGGATCGATCGATCCGACTTGGATCGGTTGATCCCTAAGCCACCCCAAAAGGATCGATCCGATCTTGCCCGAGGATCGGTCGATCCCTGGCAATAATAACAACACAAGGCAAGCCACAATATTTGTAGACATTACTTAAACATTCAAAAATCATAGGCATACCACTACGCATCATACCAAGTTCAAAACAACATCGATCTCGCATGAACAAACATATGAACATAAGAATCAAAAACCAAAAACCTTCAACAACTAGATCATCCCTCTTCTCCGGCCTTCGGTTCCACGAGCTCCAAGACTTATGACTTCTCTTTACCTGCACCAAAAGAGGCGCGTAAGCATTGATAATGCTTAGTGAGGCGGTCCTCCCGTCCCCACAGCGAYAAGTACATACAATCACAAGACTTACCGCAATCAACATGCAATGCAACAATCAAGTATTTTATGATAGAGCTCTATCGTCACACACACATCACATAACTTGGACTAGCCATAAATCACACCCATATGGACAAGCCCTACATCACACATCAATCACGAAAAGACTAATGATTATATGTTCGCTACGGTCACGCACTCACCTTGATTACGGTTGAAACGAAGAACACTCTTTTGACGGTTTCCAAGCCTTAAGCTTACTCCTTCTTGGGCACACAACACAACACCAAGATCTCACAAACCTCCTGCCAAGAGATCATCAACACACTCTCAAAAGACTGATTACAAGCTCCCAACTCAAGAGCCTAACTCAACAAATTCCGGATTCCTTTCCCCAAAAACAGGGCTTTACTTAACCAACCATATCTCTTGCCCTAGATCATATTTTATAAATTCCTTAGGTGAACTTGAAGATCGAAGTCTCAACAACCTATCTACCAAATTTCAGCCCAAACAAACAAGAATTGTGTGCCCAAACACTCCATCAAACTCGCCCCGTCGCTACAGCCCGAAAACAGGGTAGTCTAGGGAGAAAAATCATATCTCCCAAACCACTTAACATAATCCCACGAAATTTGGTAGACAACTAGGCAAGAGACTGGAGAACTTACCCACAAAATTTCAGCTCAATCCACTCCCTTTTGGTACCCCGATCACAGCTCACAAGTTCACCCAAAAACTCTGTTTTCTCAAGCTTTCTCCTTTCCTCTTCTTCCTTTCTCTTCTCCTTCCTCTCCTCCTTCTTCCTCTCTTTCTTTCTCTCCTTTTCTCTCTTCTTTTCTCTCTCTAAGTCTAGATTTTTCTTGCCCAAAAATGAAGAGAAAAGAAGCTTCAAGAACAATATAGAAGGAGAGAAGAGAGAATATATATACATAATTGTGGTTTAATTAGATTAACCCAAACCGACCCGAAAATTACTAAACCGCAACCATTAATTCTTCTAATTAACCTCTCCCGCTCGGTTTAGTAACTCCAAATAATTTCYCGAAATATTTGAGACACCTCCCCGTCTCAAAATATTCCCTTTACTCTCGCCAATCCCCCGGAATTACCGCTTAATTCCGCTAAACCGAACCGCTCGGGATTCCTCCACAACGATCACTCCTTTGATCGTTTCACCTCATTTCCCGCCCTTAGGGCCACCAATAGAAAGCCCTACCTATCCAAGCAACCCATAAATCCAATTATCCCCGGATTCGAACGAGTTAAGTCAAAGACTCAAAGATATTAATCCAATAACACCAGACCCTAATATACTAAGTCCCCCGTGAGAACCTATATCACCGGTATTCACCTCTGGTTTACCGCCTATTAGATTAAATCACCCATAATCCTTATCGGTAAACCACCCGGTTAGGATTAAATCGCCCATAATTAACCCACATCATTGAGTTAAATATAACATAATCCTATGACCCGTCATTGGATTAAATACCACATAATCCTAATGACCCCGTCAATAGAATTAAATAACACATAATTCTACCGACCCCAACCACATAGTAGGATCTATTGACGAAACCCAAAAATCCCCGAACCAAGACGAACGAATACTCCAATCCCGCAACACATGAAATACCACATCATATATGTCGCCTGGCCGATACATGAAATGCCACATCATGTACTCGACACCCCAATACATGAAATACCTCATCATGTATTATAACTCACAATTAATCAATAAACACTCATCATTTTATTAATCAACGTCGAAAATACAATATCCCGAGGGTTCATCGCAACAACAATATAAATAGATACAACTCGAGAGGACGACTTAGGAACACGGATGTTACAAGGACCAACCTTTATACCTAAGAGAATTCTCAAGACTACCAACAAAGTTGTAAACTTTTGATTTGAAGATTGCTTACCATTAATGAGAAATGAGTTGTCTTTTTATAGGCTTATAAGTAGACTTTTAGAAAAATACCTCAAATAGGTCCAAGCTAATATTAGACAAACTTGGATATTGGGCCTTTAACAAAAGAGAACCAAATTCTAAAACAAGCCACAAACACAAGACACTAAAAGTCTCAAAAGCAACACAAAAGAAAGGGAAAATAAATGTAGAGATTTTTCCTAAAGATAGGATCTCAATCCTAGGCTATCTAACTTATCATAAGTGTTTCCAAGTAGATATACTAAGGAGGTTGGAATGAGATGCTCTAAGCCTTTCTTGCCTTTTAAAACCCTTTCCTAGTAAAACCCGGTGGGAAACCTAGGAATAGGGAAAAAGTATAATACTCACCTAGAGTCTTGGAAGGTCCTCACTAGTGGTTAGTGAGGACATGTAAAGCCTCAATCTTAAGGCTACATGTCCGTGAGTCTTCGTGACTTACTCTTGGGTCCGATCTTGAGTCTAGGCTGATACCGATTCCAAAAATAACTCCATTTTGCTCTCGGGTCTCGAGATTTGTCTCGGATGTATGGAGTTGAACTCTCAGGCCTCTCTTTATGCTCAGTGATATACCCTCAGTAAGCCCAAGTGGCACGAGCATCTTGACTCCATAGCTCAGTTCGCCTCGACCCGGTCCTTCCCGATCCGGGTTAGTGGTAAGGTCCGATATGTGGATCACATCATCCCCTCCCCTTTCAAAAGGTTTGGACCTCCAAACAACCATAGTACCTGCACCACAAGAGACCAACTCAGACTTATAGAAGGTAGAAAGAGAATGAGACTTACCTTGAAGCTCGTAGTGGTAGGCGCGTAGTGGAGATTCTTGATCATTTTGAATGATCTGTCTTTTCGTGGGTTAAATTTGTGCCTTTTCTTATACCGTCGGATGTCTTAGGCATCCAAACCCAACCTCTAAGATGAGAAAAAGTTGTTTCCTTCCTCGGATTAGATTGCCTCTCAAATGGCTCGGCCCTCTTCTCATGTTGACCCAAAAGTTTCTCAAAAAACTTCTTCATGCTCTCGGTGTTAAGGATCCTTCCTATATCATCCCTCTCAGCTGGATGCAAGGGCATTACACTCAAGCCAACTCAAGGGTGGAGATGATTGACACCCTCAAATAGATTCAGCTTTAGACTCGACCTTGTTGCCTCGTTGTACATAAGCTCACCTGGAATGCATGTGAGCCGAAATCTCGGTTTTCTCCCATGGATAACTCCAAGTATTGTGGCATCATGGATCGTGGAGCTTGAGATGAAGTGAGATAACTTGGAGAACTAACCCATCTTAGCAAGGTTCAACCTTTCATTGAGGATCTCGAACTGCCCCATGATAAGGTCCTTAATAATGTGAATATGTGGCACCGCGGAGGTAGCTAGAGTAGGGTAAGGGCCGTGATAATGTTCTTTTGAGTTCTTCTCTCTTCTTTGCCTAGACAAATAGTAATCCTCTTTCATCACACTCATGTTGCCCCCAACACCGAAAGGAGCCTTCGAACCTCTTCCATGGGTACCTTTCACCATTAACTTCTCCAAGGGTTCTTAAGGTGGGTAAACCCTTCCTTTTTTGTTCATAAACCTTTGTTAGATGGACAACTTGCAGTAAGAACCAAGACTAAACTCAGCAAAACACACCCCAAGTCTCGGATCCTTAGAATATTCAAAATCGAACAACTTCAACTCTATGTGGATGGAGAGTGTGTCTCTCCTAAACCAAGTTTCAGCAAGGCTGTTGTTCTTTCCTTCCTCAACCTTATCCACATGAGGGAGGATCTCTTTATGCTTAAGAGGTGAGGATATAGCTAGTGGTCCGCCTTTGGACATATTCTCAAACACGTCTTGCCATGGTGTAGCGACATAGATCAAGAGACGATGAGACCAGTGAAGTTGCATTCTTGATTCGTCTTTCTTGAGTTCCAAGCATCTTGCATGATAATTCTCAACCTCATTTCTTAGCCTACGTTCATGGATAGGCACTTTCAAGACCCGTGAGATTCCCTCATTACCGAATGAACCCGTTAGCATTCTCCCGTGAGTTAGCTCCTCTAGCAACTCTCTCTCGGTTCCTTGAGGGGTACTCAACTTCTTCTCCTCAATCTACAGCTGACCATACACATAGGATTTAAGATATGAGTCGAGATCTTGTTCAGCTATAGTTCCCTCAATGATCGGTTCTTCTTCATATAGGCCCTTAAAACACTCGTTTCATAGCGCCTTTGTTCCCATGGTACTCGTAGAAGTGTTTTCCCGAGATAAAACTTCAAACACAAGGTTATTATTTTCCTTCTCAAGGCCTTTTCCCTCTCCTTGAAGTTTATCTCCTTCTTGAGACTCAATACAAGTGACCTTAACCATTGATTTTACCGAAAAGGTCTTTCTACTAACTATGAACTTAGAGACTTCATTGTAGTGTGAACCGAGGTCTTGTGTTCCCCATGGTGTGTTGTGTTGGCTATAGCTTGTGACCCTTATTTTTACTTGAGGCTCTTCAATACTCACATATTGTATCTCTCGACGATGACGCGGAGGAACAAAGCCCTTCCTCATCATAAACTTCATAACCTCCCAAGAAGGAACCAGGTCACCTCTATTCCTTCTCCTCATGGCTATTTCGTGATCCCACCAAATGATAGCATGGTTGGTGAGTAGGGAGACAACATAAGAGATCTTCTCTGGCTCTTCATAGTCACAACACGTGAAGATACGGTCTATTCTTTGTTCCCAAGCAAGAAAAGATTTGGGATCTCCGTTTCCCGTGAATATATGGATATTAGGCTCGTGGCTTGAAGCTTGGGTTCTAAGGTGATCTCGACCGTCTCTACTCTCAGCATATCCTCTATGTCTCAACCTCAGTTGTATAGGAGAGGATAACCCATCATCATCAAACACATCGGCTTTAACGGAAACTTGACCCGGTGTTAGCACATGGTGTTGTCTCGGCCTTTCTACCCGGTGAAGCTTTTCCTCAAGTTGTTGGAGGAGTTTGGATGTTGTTTAGAAGCCCAACTATGTCAGGAGGCTTCGCCATCTCAGCAAACCTCGCAACAAAACAACAACAAAAACCGAAAATAGCTTAGACTCTCAAACCGGCAAATTAAGGAGCAAACCGAAATTAATTTTGGTTCAGCTTTTTAAAGTTAACAAGGCACATTTTAAATGAGTTCTCAACACCTTAAAATTCAAATTTGAGAGCTCAAAATATCTATTAGGGACCACAAGGCAAGCTGGTCAAAAAGCAACAAGAAAGGTAAAGCAAAAAAACACTAAAGCAAATGTACAACCTAAAACTTTCAAAAATGAGCAAAAACAACCTTGCTATCCTAAGACCAATTTCGACCAGAGCTCATTACTGACATTAATGGTGATTAAAGATGTAAAGCAAAGCAGCAAACTCACTAAAGAACTCGGAGCTAACACCCTAAACAACAAGAAGACAGAAAAAAACTTTAACGGATCCAAAAAGATGAACTTTTCAGGGTTCTTTTTCTTAGACCCAAACAAGACCTCAACTTTAACAACCTAAGATACAACACTAACCAGAAACACTCAACAACTAACACTCTAAGCAGCAAACAAACCAGAACTAAACACCAAACTAAGCAAGAACACCAAAATCGAACCAAGATTCAAATATTTTCAAGTTTTCCTCTTAGATTCGAAACAAAAATACCAAGGGGAGAGATTTGAGATGGAAATATACAACCTTTAGGAACTTGGGCTCTGATACCAGATGATACACGCCTAGGTCCACTAGATAGAACTGACCCAAGCTTAAGGGGACTCAAAGGACGAAATGGAGCTTATTCACGGCGGATTTGGGGTCGGTGGAACAAGCGGAGGAAGGGGGCAGTTGTGGCGGCTGAGATGGACGAATGAGCTGATGGGGTTGGTGACTAAGAGCTTAAGAACCAGAGAGACACTTGATCGGTGGAGGAGCTGAACGGTGGAACAAGCGAACCGACAAAGAAGATCTACTCCGGCGGAGAAGGATCTAGACCGGTTGAGGCGATGGTGGGATGATGGTGGTGAAACAACTGGTGGATAGTGAAGGCACCACAAAGGGGATGAATCTTCCTTTGATACAGCCACTCCCAAAGGTAGAGGACCAACCTCAATACCTAAGAGAAACCCTAGTCTCAAGACTAGCAATAAAGTTGTAAACTTTTGATTTGAAGATTGCTTACAATTAATGAGAAATGAGTTGCCTTTTTATAGGCTTACAAATAGGGTTTTAGAAAAAGATCTCAAATAAGCCCAAGCCAATATTAGAAAAACTTAGATATTAGGCCTTTAACAAAAGAGAACCAAATTCTAAAACAAACCACAAACACAAGGCACTAAAAGTCTCAAAAGCAACACAAAAGAAATGGAAAGTAAATGTAGAGATTTTCCCTAAAGATAGGATCTCATTCCTAGGCTATCTAAGTTTGTCATAAGTGTTTCCAAGTAGATAGACTAAGGAGGTTGGAATGAGATTCTCTAAGTTTTTTTCGTCTTGCTAAAACCCTTTCCTAGTAAAATCTGGTGGGAAACGTAGGATTAGGGAAATAGTATGATACTCACCTAGAGTCTTGGAAGGTCCCCACTAATCGTTAGTGAGGACATGTAAAGCCTCACTCCTAAGGCTACACGTCTGTGAGTCTTCGTGACTCACTCTCGGGTCCGATCTTGAGTCTCGGCCGATACCGGTTCCGAAAGTAGCTCCATTTTGCTCTCGGGTCTCGGGACTTATCTCGGATGTATGGAGCTTAACTCTTAGGCCTCTATCCATGCTCCATGGTATACCCTCGATAAGCTCAAGTGTCATAAACATCTTGACTCCATAGCTCGGTCCGTCTCGACCCGGTCCTTTCCGATCCGGGTTAGTGGTAAGGTCTGATATGAGGATCACATCAATATAGTTTTAAGAGCTATCCAAGTAGACCTAGGACAAACCGGGTCAAATCCAGTTTAAAATGGATAGAGAGGCTCGAATGTTTGTGTTATACGTTTTTGGTTCGGCTCTACCGCAATATGGTGTTGGCGTAACCATGGAAATGCTTATGTTTAAACACTTTCATACGAGGTTGTCATTTTGTGAATGATGTTACGTGATTTGTAACTTCAGGTTTTAAATTTTTTCAATAACCACACCATGCAAGTGCACAGACAATCTACTGTAGTATTTGAGGTATCAATCTCACAGAAAATTGTCTAATTGCTATGAAGTCGGAAGGAAAATTAATTAAGTTAAAATAAACTATATAGGTTTTGGATTTCTTGATTGCGAGTTGTATAAATGCGAAGAGATAAGAATCAATTTTAAGGATCAAAGATAAGGTTTTCAGTGAAATCGCAGGAGGATATGCAATAACAAATTTTACCAATAGGATTACATAGATCTCAAACTCCGAAACACAGATGTAGAATTCTTTCGTTTTTGAGAGAAGAATCCCGATGCTTACTTCCTAATAGACTCAACTTTAACAGGTTATTAAAAGAGGGAAACATGCTGTACATGGATTAAGTTCAAATAGAGTTTACTTAGCTCCTTAACTCAGCGTTTACATGTTAAGACGCGAAGCCCACCAAATACTAGTTCAGGAAATCTACCATCACCTTTGGTAGATAGAATAATATTAAGGACAAATTGCTAAATGTGCCATAAAGCGATCATTCCTGAATAATAAGCAAAGATGGATATCTTTTATAAGGAATTCCAAAGTGAACGAAAAATCAATATCGAAACACAAAATCCATTAAAACCCTTAAATCTAATGGTGGGTCTTCTCGCCCATGGTTCAAAAATCATCTTTGCAATAGATTACAAAACGAGATCTTCTAGCGAGAAGATCTTAAAAATGCAAGAATATATTTATTAATGTCAAGAGAAATATAGAGATGATTAGAGAGGTATGGAGAGAGGTGTGTCTTCAGCTCTAGGCGAGGCTCTCCTTATATAGCGATATTAGGTCGGTCTAAAACAAGATAGGGATGAATCGTCATCAAATCGGGAATATCTCAAAAGTTGTAACGAGGGGTAGTTCCACTACAAGAATACAAGCGGCTTACCAACGGAAAGATCCATCGGTAAGCATTGGTAACACATTTTTCCGATGACTTACCGACGACAACTGTCCGTCGGTTCTAGAGCGTCGGATATTAATATCCGTGGAGAATTCGATGGGAACTCGCGACAGATTGTCGATGGACAGAAACTCTACGGATAACCGACGACTATGCCGTTAGGAACAAAACCGACGGTTTGCCGACGGTACCATGGCCATGACGGAATCCCGCTGACTGCAGCCGTCGGTAATGGTGGATTCCGGAAGTTTAATAATCGGACAGATTCCTGACTTGTTCATACCGGACGGTTTACCGAGTCATATTCGATTTGTTTTTTTAATTTTTTTGTATAAATGAACAATTTAAAATAAGATATAAACTATTAAATAAAATTAGAAAGTGCAAATAATTTATAACCACAATATTTTTTAATTAATAATTAATTTTTAAAACTAAAACATAAATTATAAAACATAAAATATAAAAGTTTAAACATAAAATATTAAACATAAAACATAAAACATTAAATATAACTACGAATTCTTCTCCATAGTCTCTTCGTCCCGCAACCTCTTTCTCAGTTCCGCAAAATCCTTATGGAGCTTCTCTTGTTTCTCCCGTATCTCTTTCATCTGTGCTTCAACACGTTAATAGATCTCATCGCATTCGGCTAACAGCTCGTCAAGAATATCAATGACTTCCTGAGCCAGGATCCGGCCTGGATCCAGGGTCGGAGCCAGGGTTGGCGTAGGGGCGGGGCGCTGGACTCGGGAACATCGCTTAAAGCAATACTTTCTGAAGCCATCTACAATTTAAAGAAAATTTTTAATACATATGATTTGTACTTATTAAAAAAATTAAATAAATAAAATACAAAAGTAACATTTGAAGCATAAGTAGTTCCACAACCCGGTGGAAGATCTCTAACCGCAAATACTTTTTGTCTCTTATACGTAAACTTAGGTTTGTCCATAGCAGCTATATTAACAAAAAAGTATATAAACTAAGATTCTAAACTTAATTAATTTGAAAAACTTACATTTTGAGAGAGATGATAGTTGGAAATAATTTTTTTTTTTTTAGTTTGGGTAAAAAAACTAAGATCTCTGGTGGATATCGATCGTACACCATAGGATTCAATCGATCCGCTATGTAGATTTGTCATGCATCATCGGGTTTGATCAATCCTTGTATAGGATCGATCGTGCATGATACGATTCGATCGATCCTTGTGTACTTCCATCTATTCCTTGATCATGTGCATAATCGCCACCAGACAGACATGTCTTTCGTAGAATATTCATATTTTGTTTTTGCATGTCTGATCTTCTTCAAATGACTTGTAAATGAAAACTAATACCTTTTACTTTGTTGAGCTCCAGGAAAAGAAATATCTTTCGATGGGAACTCCATAATCTTCTTACATTCTTCTGATGCCTCTGATTTCTCCATATTCTGAAAATGGTTCATTCTATGTTTTTTTGCATTCTTCTTGCTTGAATAATCTGAAATGACTTTAAAACTGCAAATAGTAAAAATATGTTCCTAGGCCACTAGAAATACATAGAATACTTAAAAAAACTTTATGAAAATGCTTGTGAAAGCGGATAAAAATAGAGTGTTATCAGTAAACTTGGCCGAGGGAGATATGGGCTACTTTTTACAGTTTATTACATCAAGCGGATGTAAGCACAAATCTAGAAGGGATTACTTTTTCTCCACCGCAAATGTTTACTAATGCAGTCATGTGAGTGCTCCCTTAGTAGGTTGTATTTGATTGCCCGACATTTCTTCCTTTCAACTGCAAAAACTTCCTCACCCGACCAAAACATGATCTAAATTCTTTGAATCAATTTTCATTGTTTTCACCAAAGGACTCTATGAAAACAAAAGATTCAAAAACAAAGTAAAACACCATTAAAGATTCTAAGGGTCGATACAAATGCAAAAGAAAACAACAGAAAATGACATATAAAATACTCTAAAAAGTATGCACATCATCTCTTCCAAACATAAACCTTAGCATCTCCTCAAGCATAAAAATTAAACATTAGGCCAAGACTAGAAGCCTCACAGTTGGAACTCATATATAAATAAAAGACCAATCAAACTTTTAAAGGAAAATGCCAATATATACCAATCAAACTTTTAAAGGGTTAAACTCTCGAGAAAACTCGGGTTAAACCTGGGGAGAGGTAGAAATACCTCTCTATCACCTACAAAATGCGCAAAAACAAGTAGCAAACGTGGCCTACGACTTGGCCTAAGAGTTCCCAAAAACAGAAATGGAAAAGTTCGAAAAAGGAAACTCAAAATACAACAAGACAAATCGCCTAACTCATAAGTAACATGTTTTGGGTGCTTTTGCGACGTTCTCATGGGCCTTAGTGGACCTCAGTAAACTCCCTTAGAATGCTAGAATCCAATCTTTGTGTTGTATGTTCGGCAAACTTAGCAAAAAATCCATAGAAATATCCTCGCAAGGGGCGTTAGATATGGGTAAAGGTATATAAAGACCGTGAAGATGTAACCTGGATTTTGCCTTAAGGCAAACGATGCACTTAGCGCAATGGCACTCAACGTCTCTATTGATGGGCCACTAGAAGTGCTCCTTGAGGGTGACAAGGGTCTTATCTATTCCAAAATATCCCATTATTCCTCCTCCATGAGCTTCTTGGACCAAAAGTTCCCACATCGAACCTTGTGGAATACAAAGTCGCTTGTCCTGAAAAAGAAACCTGTTTTGTAGGTGGTAGAACTCGGTTCCTCCCTTTAGACACTGGCATAGGTCTCCCGAAGGTCTGGACCCTCAGCATACTGATCCTTGATGTGTTCAAAACTGAACACCTTAGCCTCCATTGCCGATATAAGCGCATGACGTCTCGATAAGGCATCCGCGACCACATTTTCTTTGCCTTTCTTGTATTTGATGACACATGGAAAGGTTTCCACGAACTCCAGCCATCTTTCATGCCTCAGAGGTGCTTGAGGGTCTCGTGATCGGTGTGAATCACAAACTCTTTTGCTAGAAGGTAGTGTTGCAATGTTTCTAGCGATCGGACTAACTTGTACAAGTCCTTGTCATACGTGGGATAGTTAAGTGTCGGGCCACTGAGTTTCTCACTCAAGTAAGCTAATGGTCTCCCTCCTTGAGTCAAGACATCTCCAATCCCTAAACCTGAAGCATCACAATCAATCAATCTTTGAGATTCTTGAAGACAACTTCTTGTGCGTCTCCCCCACTGACATGACACGTCCTTCTTGATTACAGCCGTTAATGGAGCAGCTATGGTGCTAAACTCCCGCATGAACCGACGGTAGAAGCTAGCGAGACCGTGAAAGCTCCGAACATGTCCGATGCTCGTTTGGGTTGGCCATTCTTCAATTCGTTTGATCTTCTCCTGGTCCACTTGTACTACTTGAGAGCTCACTATAAAGCCTAAGAAGACAAACTTGTCAGTACAAAATATGAACTTCGCTAGGTTGGCATAAAAGCCTTCATTTTGAAGCGTTTGTAACACTAATTCCAAGTGTTTAACATGTTCAGCCAAGCTTCTACTGTATATGAGTATATCATGAAAGTAAACTATTACAAATTTATTTATAAAGGAACATAGAACCTGGTTCATCAAACGTATGAAGGTACTTGGGTCGTTGGTGAGGCCGAAGGGCATAAGGAGCCTTTCGTAGAGTTAGGGGTCGAACACAAGAACTCAAGAAAACTCACGCAATAGATGAAAGATGCAGGTGTCTTCAGACAATAATTGGCAGGATGATCGAATTAAACTTAGGTTGATTCATATAGAAGGAAACTAGGCTCAGGGAAACTCTCAGGAAATCAATGATAAATAACAATTAATCAATTAAGGTTCAATTCAATTAAGCGCTTCTTGAACTCAACGTATAGTTAACAACTTTCGTTGAAACTAACTAAGTTTAAAAAATTCCAAATCTCTTTGCAAATCCTACACAGTAAACCAGATCAATTCAAGTTTGATATGTTCACAATTCGATTAAACCAAATCTCTTTGCAGATAATCCAATTGCTCACCTAGGTTTTATCGATTACTTTCGGTGCATGCGTACTGTCGATTAATCTAGGTTCTATATTCTAAGTGATCGGGTTAGAAATAGCTTTGAGAAACACATGGTGAAGAACTATTCAGATTTTGAACCCAAGATCAATTATCATAAATCGAGAGAAATCCATATGAGGAATCCCTAAACTAAAAGGAGACTACTCGGACATGATAGATGAAACAAATAACATCACTGAATAAATCATGAAATTAAACAAAGAATAAAAACAAGGGTTCGGGATCTTACATGATGAGCAGTCTTGGATCCGTCTCCTCATAAAGTTCTCAAATCTCAATGGTGGCTCAAGAATAATAGTGAAAAGTCAAGTCCCCTTAACTAAGAGTTTGCTTAAATAGGTCTAAAAACACGATGGGCCTCTTTGTAAATAAGGGAAAGTATTGGGCTTCTTTTGGTGAGATCCTTGGATATCTCTCGCGTCGATTGCGTCGGTATCGATCGATCTGCGATGGTGTCAATATCTCAGGCTTGAAAGTATGGTATCGATCGATCTGGGATGGTGTCGATCGATACTCAGGCTTGCGAGTACTTTCTTGGTTTGCTCCAAAAGGCTCAAATGTCTCCAAAATCTCCAATTTCGTCCCAAACGTGCTAAAACCTGAAAATCTAAAATGATAGAAAAAGCACTAGACTCGATAAAAGCGGGTAAAATCCATGATATATCAACTCTCCCAGACTTAGCCTTTTGCTTGCCTCGAAAAACAGAAAACTAAGTGAGAGAAAGAGGTTTGAAAAACCTTAGAGATCTGATCTACCAAAATCGCTATAAATGATCCCTTTTCCCGCGCCCTTGCTGATCGAGCAGATCTAACCTCCATGTACTTCTCCATGAATTCCCCCAGCTTCCTTTCTGACCTAAGTGTTCATCAGCTTATCATCGCCCGATTTCATCGCTAAAATCAATGTCCACGAACTTTCTAGATTCTTTGGTCATACAATAACATAGCTAAGAACAATTCATTCAACTTTTCTTGGTATTTAACTCCCAGTTATTTCACAGTTCTTATTGATTTTTTTTTTTTTTTTCTTAGCGCATATACAAATCAAGGTTCGAGGCAGTATTGATAGTGTTAGCTACCGAATTCGGTTCTTACCCTCTGTATCCAGTTCTTATTGATTCTCTTTTTTTTAACTGCATATACAAATCAAGGTTCGAGGCAGCGTATTGATAGTGTTAGCTACCGAATTCCGGTTCACCCTCGATGTATTCAGTACTTATCACGGGAGATCCCATTTCTTTCATACTGATAGTTCCTTAGCTAGGTAATGAATGATGAATCAAGCTCTTTGGACATTTACCTTATTGATGAAGTGCAAATTTGGCTAAAACTTGTGATGAAAACTTGTTGGAGACAATCCATGAATTCTGGCTGGTTTACCTCTGGATTTTCATTAGTCGAACTGGATATTGACCTGTAACAATAGACACTCAAAAGCAAAACCAGCACATCAAAACACGATCAGGAATCTCTAAGTTGTTTTGACACGAAAATCATTTTTTTTTTTTTTTTTAAAATGAATGATAACTACCTCCTCGGACTTAAACAACTTGTCCCCAGTGTTTATCAAGCCAGAGAAGGTGAAAGAAATCAAAGGACAAAGCGAAATAGGTCGAAACGAGAGGTGTTACCATAGGCGGTGGTGTCGATACCAAGGTGGTGTCGATCGTCTGAGCTAACGACCATCCTTCTTCCGGCTGATTCGAACCAAAAACACAAAAGCAAAAGCTTCGTATTTATAGACTTACGTGGGTTGCCTCCTAAGCGCTTGTTTAATGTCACGAGCTTGACTTTGACTAAGATATCGATCGGGACAAGGTGGAGGACTCACTCCGAGATAAGCTCCCACGGACATCTGCGGCTTCAAAGTTTTGCTCGTCATATCCTCTTCTTTCTCTTTCATCTCGTAGGAATGAGAACTCAACCTTAGAGAAAGGTTTGAGGTGCCCTTGCACTTCAGCCTTATATTCGATCGAATCTCCATCACATAGAGGGATCAAAGTTAAAGTATAGTTGATCTTCTTGCTCGTCGCCTCTTTGTTGCCTTGGTCTTCTTTTCTTGGGGTGTTGAGGGGGTCATTTGAAACATCTGCGACTTTTGGTTCATCATAAGACCCATCGAGCAGATCGATCATCAGTCTCACCGGCAATGGTGATGCAGAGACATGTCGGGTGCTCCTCGGAGAGGAATGACATCGTAGAAGGCGTCTCGTCGTCTGAGAGAGAGATTCTCTTCTTATGCGTGTCCATGATCGGCAAGTAACCGTAAATGGTCTTCCCAAAATCAAGGGCACACGGATCCTTGGCTCATCTCCACACTGAAAATCAGTAGGAATCGGTCTCTATTTTAGCAGGTAAATCGAATTGTAGCGTAAAGGGGTGAAAAGAATCGCGTATGTGAGAGCGTGTTAGGAGATCTCATATCGGCCTTGAATCTTTCTGATCGCCTACATGGCGTTGACACTAGACCACAGTCGCGAGGCTCGAAGTTTACTCAGAGATGGAGCATGGGCGAAAATTTCCAGGTCTTCCTCTTTCAAGCTTCTCGGCGGTGGTGGTGTATCAACAGCGGGAGGTCCTGCAACCTTTTTTTTTGAAACTTTTTACACGACCTCCGCTCCTCTCTTGTCGCTTGGGAATAATAGGATAGGGTAACTTGACAGGGCCCTTTCTTTGACAGGTTCAACATCCTCATGAGCCTTGTCGGTATCGATCGATACCAGGATTTTAGCATCCCACTCGTATCTCCAAGATCGGCGGGATTTTCAGCTATTAGTCTCTTGCTCTGAATTTACCACTTTACCACTTCTCAGACTTATGGCATTGATGTGGGCTCTTGGATCTTCAGTCTTTCTGGTAGAAACCCTTGTCTTACCATGCGGCTGGAGTGCAGCATTTGAGTCTCAAGCTTTCTTTTGAGCAGTTCAATGCCTCGAGCTTTGGTTTGTATACGTTCCTCAACCATCTGTCATTTTCTCAGTTATTGATTCAGCTGCGAAGGGTATCGGCCGATACGGATGAGTGTCGTCGATCTTTGGAGTTTTGTATCGTCTCTGAGGTTGGTGTCGTCGATACCGAGGGGTATCGGTCGATACTAGTATTACTGAATCTGAACACAGTCATCTCAGGCTCAAAATCCTCTTCTCTAGCGCTCGGGTGATTGCATTGACATGTCCATGCTTGGTTGAACTATCTTTCCCTTGACGGTGCGATGTCAGTATTTGATTTTCCGGCATCTTCGATGGATTTGAGGCGTTGATTCTCCCATTCAGATCAGTGTATAAATTATCCAGCTTTCTATTGAAATCCACAGTCATCTTTTCTTGTCCCTGAATTTGTTCAAGGATCTCAGTCTTACTCTGTAGACCGGAGAATGCGGTTGGTAAGGTGATGCCGTATTGGCGAGTAAAATCACCGCTTTGAAGTGGTTTTGGGCGGGTATTGCACGAAAACCAGATTGGTTACCTCAGGACTTGTAACCACTGATTGTTGTTGAAGCTTTGGTTGTTGTTGTAACCAAATCGCTGACCACGAAAGGAGAACCACCAATGTAGTTAACATCCTGCCTCATCTTCAATGTTCCCTACTTCCTCACAAAATGTACACCCTTGCCGTCTTTCCCACTGAGGTTGTACGTGTCCAACTTCACTGAACCTCGCGATCTGGCGAATCGGCCAACAGCGAGCCGTTTTCGCTCGAAATCAGCATTCTTGGTGCTTGTGCTAGGCGCCAGTTCTCAATCGACTTCACGGCATCGGTTGGAATCTAGTGTTGAAGTTCC
Organism: Boechera stricta; assembly: GCA_018361395.1. Classification (NCBI taxonomy): domain Eukaryota; kingdom Viridiplantae; phylum Streptophyta; class Magnoliopsida; order Brassicales; family Brassicaceae; genus Boechera; species Boechera stricta. The sequence goes on from CM031541.1 coordinate 8,767,002, forward strand.
CATTGCTTGCAGAATCGTGCCATCTGATACCGCCAATCATCCCTGCGTAAAAGATCGAGCAGCGAACTTTGAAACACGTGATGCGGACAGGTCTCTGGTAGGATCGAGATCGCAAGCAGCCTTGAGTGCTTACATTGGACCTTGAGAAAATTGAGAGAGCTTGTTCTGAGCTCCTCGAGCACTTGCGTATAGAAATTGTTCGGAATGCGTTCTTGGTCTCGTTCCAGTAGCGAGAGATCAGGGAGGTAGCTGCTTCACCGGTGCACCTCCCGAGTATGGAAGAGCTTACAAAGAGGTATTCATGCGGTACTCCATTGTACTTCATACTGGTGACTAAGTCCTCACATTTCTCGATGTGATCCATAGGGTGCTCATGAGAGAGGCCGGTGAAGGTGCTGTCAAGCGAAGTAAGCGGTTTCGGCTCAAAGTCATTCCTCGGAAAGTCGAATACGGATCGTACGATTTGCATAGAATTGATCCGGTCGGTTGTACTGCAGCGTCAGTTCAGCACAACTTGGGTTGTTGTGGAGGAGGTAGTTGTCCCTTCTCATCATGCACTTGTTGTGGAAGATCCATCTCAGCTTAGTTCTTTTCCTTGTATGCGATTTCGTTCAGCTCTGCTAGCTCTGTGAGGAGAGATTGATCGTGGTGTGTCCTTCTTAACTCTCGGTAACTGACGTGCATACACAAAATCAAAAGCGAGAAAATAAGTAACAAAATTCAAAACAGAGCGTTCGGTGTCGATCGATACGATGGGTATCGTCGATCTGGCGAACAATTTAACAAAATCGGCAACTAAAATTCTAAGGTGAATTTTTAGAGTCCCGACAGCGTGAATGCCGTTTCAGTGTACCTATAATGATACTAAAAGTTGCTGCGTAAAGTTAGGAATTGAACAGAACTTCGAAAACTCACTTATGATAGATGAAAGATGCGATTGTCTTAGAAAGCAATAATTGTGAGAAAAGCAGATGATCGAATTAAACTTAGGTTGATTAGTATAGAAGAAGCTAGGCTCGGAAACTCTCGGAAATCAATGATAAATAACAATTAATCAATTAAGGTTGATTCATTAGCGCTTGAACTTCAGAAATATAGTTAACTTGACTTTCGTTGCGAAAACTAACTAAGTTTAAAAGTCAAAATTCCAAATCTCTTTGCAAATCCTACACAGTAAACCAGCAATCAATTCAAGTTTGATATGTTCACAATTCGATTAAACCAAATCTCTTTGCAGATAATCATTGCTACTTTAGGTTTTATCAGTTACTGAATTGCAGCATGGTGTACTGTCGATTAATCTAGGTTACTATATTAAGTGATCAGGTTAGAAATAGCTTTGAGAACAACCTATGGTGAAGAACTATTCAGATTTTGAACCCTAACGATCGATTATCATAAATCGAGAGAAATCCATATGAGGAATCCAAACTAAAGGTACTCGGACATGATAGATGAAACAAATAACATCAGAATAAATCATGAAATTAAACAAAAGAATAAAAACGAGGGTTCGGGATCTTCTACATGATGAGCGAGTCTTGGATCGTCTCCTCACAAGTTCTCAAATCTCAATGGTGGCTCGAGAATAATAGTGAAAAGTCAGTCCCAACTTAAAGACTAAGAGTTTGCTTAAATGAGTCAAAAACAATTTGGGCCTCTTTGTAAATAAGGGAAAGTATTGGGCTTCTTTTGGAATTCTAGTCCTTGGATATCTATCTCGCGTCGTTGCGTCGGTATCGATCGATGCGATGGTGTCGATCGATACTCAGGCTTGAAAACGGTATGGGTATCGATCGATCTTTGGGATGATATCGATACTCGGGCTTAAGCGGGTACTTTCTTGGTTTGCTCCAAAAGGCTCAAATGTCTCAAAATCTCCAATTTTCGTCAAGCGTCTTAAAACAAAAGACTCTAAAATGATAGAAAAAGCACTAGAAAGACTTCGATAAAAGCGACTTATATCATGGCTAAAAGCGGGTAAAATCTATGATATCACCTTGCTTTGTGTTGAGCAGCGTCTTCCACTAGCGCTTCTCATTCGATGATACCCACGAGGTCAACTTTGGAGAGAAGATAGTCGATCCACTAAATCTCGGATCATGTAATATTTGATCGTAATATTGTTGATAGCTCTAAAATCGACACACATCCTCCATGTGCCATCTTTCTTGGGCACTAATAGCACTGGTACAACACAGGGACTAAGGCTTTCTCGCACGTAGCCCTTAGCCATCACCTCTTGCACTTGCCGTTCGAATTTTTATGCTTCCATCGAACTCACTCGGTATACGTGTCGATTAGGTAGGGCAGCTCTGGGCACTAGGTCAGTCTGATGCTCGACTCCTCTTAGTGGTGGCAGCCCTGGTTGTATCTCATCTAGAAAGATGTCCTTAAATCGATCTAGAACACCTCAGATGCTTCTCTCTCAGCCATTAAGGCTTCTCTGTAGATTAATGGTAACACTTCTTGTTTCGTGTGCAAGGCTTTGTTGATGTGGTTTGCCTTGGCGAATGATAACATCGTATTTTACATGCTTTCTTGCATACATTTAGATTAGTTTTATATGTTTCTAAACAAGCATTTAGGATAGTTCTAGTGCATTTGCGTTTGTTTATGTGTTTATAGGTACTTGGAGGAAATCATACACTTTCAGAGCGTTTTGGAGTCTTAAGAAGCCATAGGGACTTTGGACCTACTTGTTGGGGCCAAGAACATCATAGAGAGACATCTCAAGAGCCTCAAGAAGGAAGCACCGACCCCTAACATCGACCCGCAGTGGTCAATGCCCATCCTGGGCAAGTTATCGACAGACAGCATCGACCCAGGCTGGTCGATGCTCTTCCTCGGACTCGAATTTGAAGTTGACGACGAAGACCATCGACACAAGCATTGACCATGCGTGGTCGATGCTCATCCTGAGGATCCACATCGACCATGAGCATCGACCACTGGACATAAAAGAAAACTTCAGTTAATGCTGACTCACTCGACAGAAAAGAAAACTTCGGTTAATGTGAAATGTAAGATATGGAAGCATTGGATCTCGAGTTAATACCTTCCAGAAGCTTCTAAGGACGCACTAAGACTCCCCAAGCCTCCTAGACTCTATATAAACTCATGTATTCTCACTAGACACAAGCTTAGACTCTCGTAGCTACCTTTTGTTTTCATCTTCAATAAAGAGTTCTTCTTTAGGTTTCTTTCTTCCTTATGCTTTTGTTTATGTTAATGCTTTGATTTACTTTACTGCTCTTAGTCTTTAGTTTATTGTTTGCTGTTTTATGATCCTATTCCTTGTCTCTACCGTCACCCTCGGAGAGACAAGAGAGTAGATCCTTTAGACCAATAGGGTGGTGATAGATGATGGGATCGAAGATTGAGGATTCAGTATGTGCAATTGTTCTTAACCGATCTAGCTACTCTAATATGCATTCTTAATGCTAAGCTATGTCCTATGGGATTGCTTAAGGTTATAATCGAGAGGTTATACGAATAGAAGCTCTTAGCACCACGAGAGTGTGTTAAAACTTCAGACTTGCATATTAGAGAGTATTAGCTATGGTTGAGATTGTTGTTTGATGGAACATCTCAATGCTTTCCTAGTTGTGGCTACACTAGGTATTGATCTCAGGAACACTTTATCACGAGAGTGGTATCGTGTCAAAAAAATAGATCTGTCATTCACTCTTTGTCTTAGACAAACTCTAACTCAAGCTAATCACTTGGTTAATCGCTGGATGGTGTGACAGCCTCGAATCGATATGTCTCTCACATATAAGAGTAATCGATGATGGGATTACGTTTAATGCGTGAAGATCGCCAGAAAAGTGGGTCTGACATAGTGTCTAGTTTATCACGAGAGTGGTCACTAGCCTACTTCGAATATCCCTAGATTGACAACACAAACTTAATTGGTAAAGACATGAATCCTATAATTCAAAATCCCTGTAAATCGACTACCACCCAATTCTCTGTAAATATATATATTTAAGTATTTTATTTATGTTTATTTATTTATGTCATTTATATTTCTGCAATTTAGTTTCTGCACTTTAATTTACACAATTTAATTTATGCAATTTAATTTCCGTAATTTAATTTATGCAATTTAATTCCCGTACTTTAATTTATGCAATTTAATTTCCGCAATTTAATTAATGCATTTTTATTTTATGCATTTTATTTTTAGTTATTTATTTTATGCAATTTAATTTAAGTAATTTATTTTGTGCAATTTAATTTAAGTAATTTATTTTATGCTATTTAATATTTTTTTTTTGTCAACAGCTTTATAATAAAATTAAAAAAGTTTGGTGAGCCAACCCAGAGGAACCGAGTTTAGAAAGTATTCAACACGCGAGAGAGATCTCGCACTTCTAGCCAGATTATCCGCCTTGACGTTTAGCAGGTGTGGAATGTGAGAGATTAAGAAGTTGGAGAAATGATCCCGTAGCATCTTCAAATCTTCTAAATACGTCTCGAAGGCGGGCCAGTCCATCGGAGAATTCACCATCTTTGTTTACTCTGAGCAGTCCGTCATGAATCGAACGTCTCTTTTCTGATGGATGAGCAAACACTGCATTATCCACATTAATGGTTCTAGTTCCGCATGTAGAGGTGTCAAACTTCTTCTAATGCTGCAGGAGCCTAAAAGAATATTGTGGTCTCTAGTTTGCTGGTAAAACCACCCTAATCGTATAAAAAAATCTGAGTCCTTCCATGAACCGACAATGTAACATTTGGAATCTACCGTCGTCAAGTCAATTGTCCCAGAGCTTATCTAGTTGTTTCTTCATCCTCATGGGCTTCATGGGCCTTGGTCCATAAATTTGACTCATTCTCTGGCAATTGTAATGTATCCCTTGGATCTGTATCCTTATTGTTGTAAATCTTATTGTTACGAGCTTTCCAAATATACCAAATAATCCATGAAAAGCTATCATCCATATTAGCTTCAAGAGTATGCCAAAAAAGATAATCCAGATTCGCAAAAATGGAATGACTTGGGAAAATGTCTGGCGCTGTTGGAACTTTAGATAAAACCCAGGTTTGTAGAGCTAGTGGGCATTCAAATATAGCATGGTTAATTGTTTCCACATCCGCACCGCATCTCACACAACTACTGTCACAATTAATGCCCCGTGATTTAATATTATTGATAACCGGTGCACATCCCGATAAATATTACCAAATAAAATGTTATATATTTTGCGGGCATTTTAGTTTCTAACTAAAAGCCTACAGCGGTCGGACATTTGGTCCAGAGATCGGTACCGCGATATCCGACGTAGTTGGATCTTGTAAGAGTGCATATCCTGATTTGACCGTGTATTTACCAGATTTTGTAAAGTGTCAACCTAGTTTATCTTATTTATAAATGCCACTTACTGGGATAACTTGAATAATTTCTGCATCACAAGGGTCTATGATTGCCTTGATTAACTACATATTCCATTTTTGGGTTGTGGGCCAACCAAATGGTTTACTTTATGTGACGGTAATAATTTATTCTCTTACATACTGCTCCTCTCAGGCATTGAGCAGGGATCCAAGGATCCTTCCACACAAATATGGAATGTCCTGATCCTACTCTATGGATTAGCCCTTTTTTATCCAGAGACCGAGCAGGGATAATACTACGCCATCCGTAGGATGGTGAATAATTTTTTGTTTTGTTTTAGAGTGTTACCTTCACGATAATATCACCCTCGTAAAAGCCTAGCCAGTAACGAATCATTTTCTTCTACAAGGCGCCACAATTGTTTAGCCAGTAGAGCTATATTAAAATCTTCTGTAGCCTTGAATCCTAAGCCACCATTGTGTTTTGTGGCACATAATTTTTTCCATGCCATCCAATGCATTCCGTGTTTTGTGTCGTTGCCACTCCACCAGAACTTGGCAATATATAATACTTGTTAGTTTTCCCAATAATGATTTGGGTAGACGAAAACAAGACATTACATAAGTTGGGAGGGCTGAGGCCACATACTTGATCAAAATCTCTTTACCGCTTTTAGACAGAAATTTTTAAGTCCAACTATTAACTCTCTCCTGTAATTGGTCTCTCACAAATTGGAAAATTTGGGTTTTACTACCACTCAAATTTTCCGGTATACCTAGGTAAGAACCCATTCCTCCGAGTTGGGAGATTCCTAAAATTCTTTTAACTCTTTCCGAACATTATCTTCCACCTTGTGTCCAAATTGTATAGAAGATTTTGAGAAGTTCATTTGTTGCCCCGAGACTTTTTCATAATTTTGTAGAATTTCTAAAATCTTCATACATTCCTCCTTGGTGGCCTTACAAAAAAAAAGCTATCATCCGCAAAGAGCAGGTGAGATATTGGTGAGCTTGCCCTTGAAACTTTTAAACCAGTAATGGATTTCTCTCTTTCGGCCTTTTGAACATTAGATATTAACTCTTCAGTGCATATGATAAATAAATAAGGGGATAAGGGATCTCCTTGGCGTAGGCTTCTATGTGGGATACTTTTCCCCTAAGGGCAGCCATTGATTACAACCTTATATTCCACGGATCGAATACACCACATCATCCATGAGATTCATTTTTCGACAAACCCCATTTTCCTTAGAATTTGTTCGATAAATGGCCATTTCAACTGGTCATATGCCTTGCTCATATCCGTTTTCATTGCCATAAATTTACTTTTACATGATTTATTTGTTTGTAACCCATGAAACATTTTCTGTGCAATTAGGATATTATCTGTAATCAGGCGTCTAGAGACGAAGGCTGATTGAGTTTCAACTATCATCGAGGGTAAAACTCGTTTCGACCGATTACACAGTACCTTGATATAGGTCAATTTCTTACTGAACTATCATGTCATTGTAGTACAGAAAGGTATCAATCCAAATGGGTGCGATATTAACCAAGAAGGATGCAATCAAACAGTTTAAGTCAAACCAATCAAACAGTAAGATGTGAATCTATCAACCTAAACAGAAACTAAAAACAGAGTCTAGCAGCAACTAACAGAACGAAAAGAGAGCGATAGCTACTAACAGAAACTAGCAAAGGCAATGAAACAGAGATCAATCAAGCAAGAGAAGCTCCTAAGGATGGGGTAATTGACTTGGTGTATCCTCTTAATCTCCCTAGATGGTTTAACAAACTCAATCAAGTTATTCCCTAGACATTAAACTCATAAACAGTCAAGTTCATTCCCATGATAAATAACCTCAGGCTAATCTAGTTCCAGACCTAATCCCTTAGCGAAATCTAGCTTAGCAAGCATTAAGAATCAGTTTAATAAAGTCAATAAACACTCTAGACAACTAATCCCTTAGGCTAGGAATGTAAATCTCTAGAATTAGTTCTGTCAGGCATTTCATCAAACACCTTCTGGGTGTGGAAATACCTAAGTTCTAATTCCAATTGATCAGAGAGAAATTAGCATTAAGAACACTAATCCAGAAGGGAAATCAAACAATAAACACTTAAACCACCTAGGAGACTAAGATTCAACACCTAATCTATCCCATCCTTAAGAACCCTAATGACTACTCAGAGACCATTAAGAACAACATAATCACAAACCCATAAATCATAATAACTTGCATAAGTAGAAAGATTAAAAAGAGAATAGATAGATTAGGAAGAGAATAGATAGATTATAAAGATTCAAACAAAAATAACAAGTAGATTCAAAGTTACTGGATCCAGGAAACAAGAACAGATGAACAAAGCTTAAGAAAATCGAGCTTTTTTTAGTGTTAAGCGATTATAGGGTATTTATACTAAGAGATAGAAACCCTAAATCACAAAAAGACAAAATAGGCTAATTTTTGGGGGCACTCGACCATGGGTGATCGAGTTCTATGGTCGAGCTGGTTAAAATTCAAGATTGCGTTTTTATTCTTCAGCTCGAGATAGTAGCTCGACCATGTGTGGTCGAGCTGGCTCCAAAAACTTCAAGACTCCACCTTTATGCTCAGCTCGATCATTGAACTCGACCAGGGGTGGTCGAGCTAGACTTCATGACTTCAAGATTGCATTTTTCTGATCAGCTCGACCTCCTACATCGAGTCCTTTGGTCGAGTCATCTTCCAAAATGTCTGATTTGTGCTCCACTCGACCTGCCTGCTAGAGCTGGGCTAAAAGTGCAGTTTTTGGTGCAGAATGCACTGGCTCGACCTGCTGGCTCGAGCTGGGTGCTAGAGTCAGCCTCCTTTCGAGTTTCTGGTCGAGTTAAGCTCTCCTTTTTCTCCATTTGACTTCAACATCTCCAATATCCCTTGAATGCACCTGAAACAAGTCCAAAGTGCAAAATGCATGCAATCCTAATGCAAAACACTCTAAGTATGCAAAACTAGAGATAAATGCTAAGAACAAGCTATTAAACAAGGCTAAATGAATGAATAATGCATGCTAAAACCATATAAAATGCAGACATATAAACTCCTCCAAACTTAGTCTTTGCTTGCCCTCAAGCAAACAGAAGAACAAGAATGGAGAAGAGGTTTGAAAATGGGGATTCAGAACCAAAGCTTGCAGATATAACAGATGATCTCAATGTCCAAGTTGCTAGTTCTAGAATGCAAAGTATATGAACTCTACTTAAAAAGTTTAGCCATACTCTTTACAGCATAATTTCAATCAAGTCTCAACCTAGACATGCATTCAAATCTATCATTCCCTTTAACATTCAATTAAGCAGAAACCATGAATCAAGCTATGCACACTCAATGAACTCATTTGGCTAAGGGTAAGGTTAAGAGACAAAGATGGTCCCTTTCACATGGTTTGATCAGTTCAGAACAGGGATCTCTCAAGAAAAAAGAATGAGCTTCAGTAGAACGCTAAAGGTAAGAACCAACCTATGCATACAAGAATAGACTCTCATCTACCCAACCATACACAAGTGTTCTTAACTCCCAGTTCTAAACCAAGAAAGTTGTCTTAATTCTACCCTTAACACTTAGGCAATTTGCCTTGAACTTTTCTTGGATCAGACTCATTTTTTTTTCTTTTTGTTCTTGTTCTAGGAGAGGTTCTTTATACTTCTAGCGGATTGGAGGCTTTCTTTTGGTTTTTCACTACCAGCTTAGGCGTTTTCTATAAAAAAAATTTCAGACTTTAAGCTTTGCCTTTCTTTTCTTATTCTTAGCACACCCCCAAATCTTTTACTAGATTATCACATTTTCAGATCATTCCTCTCCTAAGAACTCTTAACCTTTTTCTTTCATCTTTCTCCAAGTTTTCTTTCTTTCTTTTCACAGAACCAAACCCTATACCCAATGATCAAGATCCCACCTAGTCCTATCTGATTCGAAAATTGCAAACCAGAACTACATGAGATTATCATGTCGGCTCAAACCTAACACTTTCTACCAAGCTCATTCAGAAATAGGCCTCACACACTCAATAAAGTAATAACATGGCTTGAAAGAGGGCTAGGCTAAGGGCATGGTAAAACTGTTCTAATGATGAGAACAGCTACTTGGATTAGCAAGAGTGGTAAACAGGTGAAAGAAAATCCAAGTATGTATATGGTATCCATGAGTTCAAATGCAGTACATAGACATGATAATTATAAGTCAAGTTCACGTTCAAATAGATAGGGAATGGTATCAAATCACAGCATGCTTCAATTGAGACATAATCTAGTTGTGCATTCAAAGTATGGTGCAGTCTTACTTCAAGTTCATTAACAATGCATTAGACAACTAGAAACGAGGGCATTGAGATTATCATATTAAATCAGCAAGCTTGCAAGGTTATAATCATCATAATCCCCTATGCATATGCAACAGCCCTATATGAAAACAATCTAGACTCAACCCTAAAATGTAAATGCAACTACATGAACACTCTGTTTTTTTTCAAATTTTTCAAATTTTTCAAAATTTTTTTTTTTGGTTTTTCTATGCCATAGATGCATGTAGACTCAAATATGCACAAAATAAAAATAAGAACACAGAAAACAACACAGAGAACAGATCAAACACATCTTAACCCTTCCCCCCAAACTTAAATTACACAGTCCCTTGTGTAATAAAAATTTAGAAAGAAGGTTTAAGAAGCAACAAAAAGCAAGGAAGAAATGCAAATGATATATACAAGAATGGATAGAACAGGTACCTCAAGGGTTGGAGAAGAAGGAGGAGATTGAATCCTCCATGCTTTCTCTGGTGTATGCAGCGTGGGAGCTTGGCTCGACGTGGTGATCGAGCTGCATGGTCGCGCCAAGCATGGAGAGATGGCTGGCTCGAGCATCTGACTCGAGCAAGATGGTCGAGCTGGCCTCCTCTAGCTCCAAAATTTGAATTTGAATCTTCCCCCGTCTGACTCGATTACTTGACTCGACCAGGGGGCTCGAGCTAGTTGGTCGAGTCAGACCAATTTTGTTCGTTTCCTCCTTTTCTTCATGATTCAACTCTCATACTCTCCTGAAATCACACAAACAAGCCAAAAGCAAGAATTTAGCACACCTAATCGACAGTTTAAAAAGAAAACTAGAGCAATATATACAAGGATAGACATGGGACTTCCTCCCAAGTGAACTTGTTTATAGTCACTAAGCTTGACTTCCTGCTTGCTTCTAATGAGATGAGTCCATGTATCACCCGGATCATACTCATCGTAGAACCATCCCCTAAACTCTCTCATCCTTATCTCCTCAAAGGATATCTTCCTCGGTTCATAAATGCTCACTTCATAGGTGAAGGTTATACCAAGGTGCTTGTCAACTATGCATTCTACAACCATAACACCTTCACAAGGATCTTCATATGTTGTTCCAACCACACCTACTACTTCCCCATTGCTCTTGGTTGAACTAATCATGATTGCCACTGGTTTGACTTGTTCTTCGTATCTTATCACACAATTCTCATCAACAATGCATCCAAGAAGAAATTTAAACTCTTTTATACACTCTTCAGCTTCTAGGAGGAGTTCATCCTTGGCTTGAGCATTCTTCTCTATTACTGCTTCCTTCAGGAACTTAAGACGTGGAGGTATAAGCTTGAACTCATCTATCAGAGGCATATGGACCTCAATTTCCATCAGTTGTTTTACAGAGATTTCCTTATACCTCTCCATGGACTCCTTCTTGATTCTTCCTGGGAATGGAAGTGGTGGCTTGTATGGAGGAGGAACATAGAGCGTTTCATTCTTCCTGGAAATAAATGGTTTTTCAGCAGAAGTTGGCTTGACTCTATCACCAGGTCGAGTTAGCGCATCGAGTCTATCTTCATGTGTTGATTTTTCACAAAAAAACTCCCCAACCTGAACTTCACTGATCTCAGTGATTGTGGGTTGCTCTTTTCGTGTAGTGATCTCGCTGAGACTCCCCAAGATGATATCATTGTAGGTTGATTGGCCGTGTAGAAGTTGCTGGAGCATAGTCTTGATATCGAGATCAGGAGCATTGATTACTGGCTGCTGCTGATAACCGCCATGAAATTGCTGTTGATGAGCAAACCCGTGATTCTGATTGTAGGGAATAAAAGGCGTGCTCTGGACATATTGTTGCTGCAGGTTTCCTCGTTGATATTGTTGTTGAGGAATAAACCTTTGATTCTGATTGTAGGGAGGAAAAGGCTTGGTCTGGAGTTGTTGCTTCTGTTGAGTAAGAATTAACTCATCGAGCTTCTCATGCATAGCCTGTATTTCTTTGCTCATCATTTCATCAGAATCAGTGCTTTTGTGCAGCATGGGGTTATTCATGTTGTCCATGTGCACAAGGTGGTAGTGGGGGCTCCATAGGTGCATAGGGATGAAACAGAGGTATGACTCGAGCTATAGACCGAGTTAATTGATCGAGTTGTACCCTAAAACACAGGAAATCCAGAAAGTGAATAACCAAAGTAGAAATTAAACGAACTTGATCTTAAGAGGTCTGAAATCTTAAATGTAACAAACAAACACCCAATTGGCAACGGCGCCAAATTGATATAGGTCAATTTTTTACTGAACTATCATGTCATTATAGTACAGAAAGGTATCAATCCAAATGGGTGCGATATTAACCAAGAAGGATGCAATCAAACAGTTTAAGTCAAACCAATCAAACAGTAAGATGTGAATCTATCAACCTAAACAGAAACTAAAAACAGAGTCTAGCAGCAACTAACAGAACGAAAAGAGAGCGATAGCTACTAACAGAAACTAGCAAAGGCAATGAAACAGAGATCAATCAAGCAAGAGAAGCTCCTAAGGATGGGGTAATTGACTTGGTGTATCCTCTTAATCTCCCTAGATGGTTTAACAAACTCAATCAAGTTATTCCCTAGACATTAAACTCATAAACAGTCAAGTTCATTCCCATGATAAATAACCTCAGGCTAATCTAGTTCCAGACCTAATCCCTTAGCGAAATCTAGCTTAGCAAGCATTAAGAATCAGTTTAATAAAGTCAATAAACACCCTAGATAACTAATCCCTTAGGCTAGGAATGTAAATCTCTGGAATTAGTTCTGTCAGGCATTTCATCAAACACCTTCTGGGTGTGGAAATACCTAAGTTCTAATTCCAATTGATCAGAGAGAAATTAGCATTAAGAACACTAATCCAGAAGGGAAATCAAACAATAAACACTTAAACCACCTAGGAGACTAAGATTCAACACCTAATCTATCCCATCCTTAAGAACCCTAATGACTACTCAGAGACCATTAAGAACAACATAATCACAAACCCATAAATCATAATAACTTGCATAAGTAGAAAGATTAAAAAGAGAATAGATAGATTAGGAAGAGAATAGATAGATTATAAAGATTCAAACAAAAATAACAAGTAGATTCAAAGTTACTGGATCCAGGAAACAAGAACAGATGAACAAAGCTTAAGAAAATCGAGCTTTTTTTAGTGTTAAGCGATTATAGGGTATTTATACTAAGAGATAGAAACCCTAAATCACAAAAAGACAAAATAGGCTAATTTTTGGGGGCACTCGACCATGGGTGATCGAGTTCTATGGTCGAGCTGGTTAAAATTCAAGATTGCGTTTTTATTCTTCAGCTCGAGATAGTAGCTCGACCATGTGTGGTCGAGCTGGCTCCAAAAACTTCAAGACTCCACCTTTATGCTCAGCTCGATCATTGAACTCGACCAGGGGTGGTCGAGCTAGACTTCATGACTTCAAGATTGCATTTTTCTGATCAGCTCGACCTCCTACATCGAGTCCTTTGGTCGAGTCATCTTCCAAAATGTCTGATTTGTGCTCCACTCGACCTGCCTGCTAGAGCTGGGCTAAAAGTGCAGTTTTTGGTGCAGAATGCACTGGCTCGACCTGCTGGCTCGAGCTGGGTGCTAGAGTCAGCCTCCTTTCGAGTTTCTGGTCGAGTTAAGCTCTCCTTTTTCTCCATTTGACTTCAACATCTCCAATATCCCTTGAATGCACCTGAAACAAGTCCAAAGTGCAAAATGCATGCAATCCTAATGCAAAACACTCTAAGTATGCAAAACTAGAGATAAATGCTAAGAACAAGCTATTAAACAAGGCTAAATGAATGAATAATGCATGCTAAAACCATATAAAATGCAGACATATCATACCTTGGATATAATTTTATAACCCACATTAGATAGACTTATTGGTCTAAATTCTGACATATTCTTAGGTCTCGTCGTCTTTGAAATGAGACAGATGTTAGTCTTATTTAACCGTTTGTCGAAAGATCCATCCTGTAGAAATTGGTTAACCAAATCCAAAAGATCTTGAAAGTAACTAACAGTAACTTCCTCTATTTGTTCATCCAGTAAGGTATCACTCCCTTCAAATAAAGCAAGATCCTCACCAGCTAACTCAGTGTCCATCAACTCTTTTGTCTCTAGCTCTTTGTTGTTTTCCGTTTCAAGGAAGGCCTCCCTCACATTTAAAACTTCCCCAACACCTGATTATTATCCTTCTGATTTTCTCCTAAACTATGTTTAGACATCCTCTCACCAACCTTTGGTAAGAAACCTGACGGTGCTCCATGTGTAGTGGACCGAGATTCTTTTCCCTGATAATCCCCATGGCTTCTTCGTGCGTCCTCCATAAAACTTGTACCATGGGAGCGATAACCTTTAGAGAAACCCGATTTTTGGTTCCTCTCATTCTCCTCCATTGGTGCCTTCCCATAGCGTTTGTAATCCTGGACTTCCCATGCGCCATTGTCATAGGCTTTACCATTGCTATGCCACTGTTTCCCATGAAAACCATCCTTGATATCCTTTTCCACGTCCGTCCTTTTCTACAGAATTTTTCAACAGAATTGTGGGAGTCAAAAAATTTCATGGTTGCGCCTTTGTGACTTGTCCATGAATCCCCTTGTCTTCCCTCTATCCCATGAACCCCATTCCTCTTTAGTTCGCAATTATCATCATCGTGACACATACAGAAACATCGCCGACAATACCCAAACAAACGTTCATACCCAGTTCCAGGGTTGTTTCGGCCTCCTCCTCAAATTCTACCGCCATGCTGAAACAAAGTGGTTGATATCCATCAACACGAAATCTCACTCTTCTAGTAGTAATTGATATGTCTATATTTTACATGCTTTGAGCATGCATTTATCATCCATTTAGCCTTGTCTCATAGCATATTCTTACCATTCCATGTCACTTGTTTCCAGTTTTGCATACTTAGAGTGTTTTGCATTAGGATTGCATGCATATTGCATTTTGGAGCGTATCGGTGCATTCAGGAATATTGAAGATGTTGAGGTCAAATGGAGAAGGAAGGAAGGGAGAGCTTAACTCGACCATGCGCTCGACCAAGAGAGCTAACAGAGAGACCTTGGAACCGGACTCGAACAAGAACTTCAGTATAGAGTCGAGTGGAAACAAGAAGGACTTTGAGACTGACTCTAACCAACTCAGTCAGTACCTCTATGCACCAAAGACTGCACCTTGAAGCCAACTCGAGCCACCCACTCGAGTCACCACCTCGAGTCCACCACAAAACTACAATCTTGAGACGGACTCGAGCCAACCACTCGAGTCACTACCTCGAGTCCGACACAAAGTTGCCATCTTCAAGATTTTTGCCGGACTCCACCAAAGGACTCGACCACCAGCTCGAGTGCACCTCCGAACTTAGCTATTTTATCTGTTTGTGAGCTAGGGTTTTGTCCTAATCTATAAATACCTTGTATTGCCCTCTGGGTAAAGAGAGTCTCTTTGGAGTTTTTCTGCTTCCAAAACTTGTTCTTGCTTTGTAATCAGATTTCTTTTAATCTGTTTAGTATTTGTGTTTGATTCTCATTAGTCTCTCTATTTTCATCTTAATCTTTTCAGTTATGCAAGTTTTAATGATTTATGGGTTTGTGTTCTTGATGTTCTTCATGAGTTCTGAGTAGTCTTTAGGGTTCTTAAGGATGGGATATATTAAGTGTGGAATCTTAGTCTCCTAGGTGGTTTAAGTTTATATTACTTGATTTCCCTTCTGGATTAGTGTTATTAATGCTAGTTCCTCTCGATGATTGAATTAGAACTTAGGCATTTCCACACCAAGTGTTTGATGAAATGCTAATTCAGAGATTTACATTCCTAGCCTAAGAGATTAGTTGTCTAGGGTGTTTATTGGCTTTAATAGACTAAATCTTAATGCTTGGTAGGCAAGATTTCGCTAAAGAGATTTAGGTCTAGAATTGGTTTAGCTTGACTTTATCTGTCATAAGAGTGGATTTAACTGCTGTTGAGTTTATTTTCTAGGGATTAGCTCTGTTTGAGTATGTTAAACACCTAGGTAGATTAAGAGGATACACAAATCAATAACCCCATCCTTAGGAGCTTCTGTTTAGTTGATTGAATTCTGTTTACATTGCTACGTAACTTACATTGTAAGCTACGTGTTTATCTTACATTTGTTAGTTTTAATACTTTTAATTATTGTTCTGTTAGATTATTAATCTCATGATCTACTGTGCAGCAGCGAGTTAATTTGGTTTGATTGCATCATTTCTGGTTATAGCTCACCCATTTGGATTGACACCTGTGCTACAATGACAAGGCATTGTGGAATTGACCCATATCAGTTTGACTTATATCAAATTGACATATAACAATTTGGCCCCGTTGCCATTTGGGTGTTGTTTGTTACAATTAGGATTTCAAATCATTTCAGAACAAGTTCTTTTACGTCTACTTTGTTACTCACTTGTGTTTCCTTCATTGTCTTTGCATCTCAAGTACTTCTACACGTCATCAGACAGACTTTATCAACTGACTCGACCAACCAACTCGAGTCAGTCAATCGAGTCTACCTTCACCTGTATGCAAACGAGATCAAAGGAAACAGAACCTCCGCGCTACTCAATATTAATCAGTTACCAAGATAAATGGAGCAGGGAGAACACATCGAGTAGATCAACATGATTAAGTGGAAATGGAAGAAACCCCAGGACGCACTAACAAGGACCTCCTCCGAGGAGGCGATTTCATTGATCGAGCAGGAGATGCCCTAATACTCACACCCATAGCAAGGGATTGCACTCCTACAATCCAAAACAACAACTTTGAGATTAAGAGTGGTTTGATAGCTATGGTGCAAAGCAACAAATTACACGGGGTCTCCGAGGATCCTCTCTTGATCACTTAGACGAAGTTTGATAGCTCTGCAGCCTCACAGATCAATGGAGCTGAAGATGGCTTTAAACTCTCGACTTTTCCCTCTCTTGTGACAAAGCCCATCTGTGGGAAAAGAATTTACCTCATGGATTAATTACATCCTGATGACTGCAAAAGGCTTTCCTCGCCAAGTTCTTCAAACTCAAGGACAGCAAGACTCAGAACGAGATCTCTGGATTGCACTAAGAATGGTGAAACTTTCTGTGACTTGGGAAAGATACAAGAGCTACCAATCTCAGTGTCCTCATCATGGATTCAGCAATGAGTCCATTCTTAGCACTCTTTGCAGAGGAGTTCTCCCAAAGATAAGGATGCTACTAGATACAGCCAGCAATGAAAACTTCCTAAACCAAGATGTTGATGAAGGCTGGGAGCTAGTGGAGAACCTTGCTCAATCTGATGGGAACTACAATGAGGATTATGATAGGAGCGTAAGGAGGAATGCGGATTCCGGTGAGAGGTATAAGCAAGAAATCAAGGATCTTAATGAGAAGTTGGATAAGCTCCTCCTAGTCCAGCAAACGCAAGTTCACTTTGTTAGTGAAGAAGGGCAACTTCAAGTTCAAGATGGGGAGAGCTATCAGCTAGAAGAGATAAGCTATATCCAGAACCAGGGAGGCTACAACAAGGGTTTCATCAACAATAAAAGCAACCCAAACCAACAGGATCACCTCTACCCACCTCAGCAGCAACAGCTACAAAACAAGCCTTTTATTGCTTACAACCAAAATCAAGGTTTTGTTCCTAAGCAGCAATACCAAAGAGGTTATCAACAGCAAGGAGTCATGGGTCCACCTCCGGGTTTTGCACAACAAGTTCCACCGTCTACAGCCCTAGATCAAGAACTCAAGGCAATGATGCAACAGCTACTCCAAGGTCAAGCAGCAGGTGCTATGGAAGCAGCAAAGAAGTTTGCTGAAGTGAAAACTCAGATGGACTACACCTACATTGATCTCAACAGCAAGATTGAGACACTGAACTCTAAAATTAAGTACATGGAGAACACGACTGCCTCCACCTCTTCCACAAAGCCTATTGGACAACTTCCCGGAAAAGCAATTCAGAACCCAAAGGAGTATTGCAATGTCATCTTTTCAATGGAATCAAGTCCCATTGCTGATCATGAAGCTGAAATTAGAGAAATTGCGTCTTTGCTTTATGGTTTAGATGCTAACACCAATGTAATCACTTCGAGGAGTGGAAGAGCGCTCCCAGTAAAAGCAGGAACTACTCTAATCACTGTGGACATTGAAGACCAAAATGGGGAGGATTTGTGCCAAGAAAAAGTTCAAATTGATCAGCAGAGTATGGACTCGAACAGAGCACTCGATCAACCTGTTCGAGCTCCATCTCGAGTTCAGCCACCACCTGCTGCAAAATCAGTTTCTTCCAAGGAAAAGAAATCACCCTTTGCTCTACCTCCATACAAGCCCAAACTTCCATTCCCAGGAAGATTCAAGAAAGATAAGGACGTAACCATGGTTGAATACAGGGGTAGTGTCGATTGCATTGATTTACCAAGCACGACAAGGATTAAGCCTAAGTCTCTCCCCAAGCTTGGGAATCCCGGTATGTTCTCCATAACCTGCTTTCTTGGTGATTTGGAAATTGAGGATGCTCTATGCGACTACGGTTCAAGTCTAAATGTCATGTCCCGTGAGATATTAAAGAGTCTAGGGATAAGAAGCATCACTCATCACCCATCACCCATCACTTTTGGAGACGCTCATTCACGAAAGCCACTTGGTCTTCTTGAAGATTACCCACTTAAAGTTGGGGATTGTATAGTCTCAACGGACTTCGTTATTATGGAAATGAAGAAGGCCATCAAGCTCCCACTCCTCCTTGGAACTCCCTTCCTCAACACTACTGGTGCAAACATGGACTTCAGGAACCAAAGGGTAGTTCTTATGAATGTGAATGACAAGGTCTACTACCCAATGAAAGCTTCTTCTAAAAAGTTATGTGGAACAATTACTATCAAAGATGATGGCTACCGTGATGAGGAAGTAAAGTACATTGGTACAATTGAGAAGGTCGATGAAGCTCCACCCCCTAAGGTTTATGAAGAGAAAGAGAAGTCTCTGGAACGAAAGGATGGAGCTGAGAGCACAATGAATGAGCAAGGGGTCAAGCTATTCATACTTGGTCGGATCATTACAGAGGAGACCTCAGTTCCCCTCCATGAACCACCCTAGACCTCATAAGGAGGTGAAGTCAAGCTTAGAGACTTTAAACAAGCTCACTTGGGAGGAAGTCCCATGTCTATCCTTGTACATAATGCTTTAAGTTTTTGGTTTTTTGACTTGTTTGCTAGTGTTTCAGGTGGTCAATCAATAGAGAAGAGGTTTGAGCAAAGAAAAGAAGGATTGGAGGAACCAAAACCTTGACTCGAGTAACAGACTCGATCCCACGTCGAGTCAGTGGCCGAGTCAGCGCACCAACTTACTTACACCAGGGAGATCATGGAGGAATCAATAACCTCACTCTTCTCCAACCCTTGAGGTACCAACTCCATCTATCTTTGTACATATCATTTGCATTTTTCTTCATTTTTGTTTTTTCTTAAACCATCCTTCAAATTTTTATTACACAAGGGACTGTGTAATCTAAGTTTGGGGGAGGGCTTAAGATGTGTTTGACATGTTTACTGTGTTCTTATTTTTAAATTTTGTGCATACTTGAGTCTGCATACATCTAAGGCATAGAAAAACCATACAAATTTGAAAAAATTTCGAAAAAAAAGAGTGTTCATGTAGTTGCATTTGCATTTTAGGATTGAGTCTAGATTCTTTTCATAGATGGCTTTTGCATATGCATAGGGGATTAGGATGATTATAACCTTGTAAGCGTGCTGATTCAATAAGATAATCTCAATGCCCTCGTTTCTAGTTGTCTAATGCATTGTGAATGAACTTGAAGTAAGACTGCACTATACTTTGAATGCACAACTAGATAGTCTAGTTTGAAGCATGCTGTGATTTGACATCATTCCCTGTCTAATTGAACCTGAATTTGACTTGCAATTATCTCGCTTATGCATTACATTTGAACTCATGGATACCACATACATACTTCGATTTTGTTACACCTGTTTACCACTCTTGCTAATCCAAGTAGCTGTTCTCATCCTTAGAAAATTTTCCCTAACCTTAACCTAGCCTTCTTTCAAGCCATGTTTACTTTATTGAGCGTGTAAGGCCTATTTTTGAATGAGCTTGGCAGAAAGTGTTAGGTTTGAGCCGACAAAGATAGAATCTCATGTAGTTCTGGTTTGCAATTTTCGAATCAGATAGGACTAGGTGGGAACTTGATTATTGGGTATAGGGTTTGGTTCTACAAAAAGAAAAATTTAGAGAAAGATAAAAGAAAGAAAAAGGGTTAAAAGTTTTTAGGAGAGGAAAAGCTGAAAGTAAATTGATCTAGTAAAGGATTTGGGGCTGTGCTAAGAAGAGAAAAAGGGAAAGAAAGGCAAAAAGCCTAATGTCTTAAGAAAGAAATCATAAGCTGAAAGTGAAAGACCCCTAATCCGCTAGAAGTCTTAAGAGCCTCTCCTTAGAACAAGAACAAGAAGAAGAAAACGAGTTTGATCCAAGAAAAAGTTTAAGGCAGAAAAATGATTGCCAAGAGTTAAGGGTAGAAAAAGGACATTTTTCTGAGTTTAGAACTAGGAGGATTAAGATCACTTGTGTATCATTGGGTAGATGATAATTGATCCTTGTATGCATAGGTTGGGTCTTACCTTTAGCATTCTGCTAAAACTCATTCCTTTTCTTGAGTGATCCTTGTTTTGGAATGATTAAACCATATGAAAGGGATCATCTTTGTCTCTTAACCTTACCCTTAGCCAAATGAGTTCATTGAATGTGCATAGCTTGATTCATGGTTTCTGCTTAATTGAATGTTAAAGGGATTGGTAGATTTGAATGCTTGTCTAGATTGAGACTAATCGAAATTGTGTCGTGAAGAGTATGACTAAAGTTTTTAAGTAGAGTTCATACATCTTGCATTCTAGAACTGGCAACTTGGACATTGATATTATCTATTATATCAGCATGTTTTGGTTCTGAATCCCCACCTTCAAACCTCTCCTCCATCTTATACTTATTTGTTTGCTTGAGGGCAAGCAAAGACTAAGTTTGGGGGAGTTGATATGTCTATATTTTACATGCTTTGAGCATGCATTTATCATCCATTTAGCCTTGTCTCATAGCATATTCTTACCATTCCATGTCACTTGTTTCCAGTTTTGCATACTTAGAGTGTTTTGCATTAGGATTGCATGCATATTGCATTTTGGAGCTATATCAGGTACATTCAAGGAATATTGAAGATGTTGAGGTCAACTAGAGAGAAGGAAGGAAGGGAGAGCTTAACTCGATCATGCACTCGACCAAGAGACTAGAGCACAAAACAGAGACCTTGGAACCGGACTCGAACAAGAACTCGAGTATAGAGTCGAGTGGAACCAAAGAAGAGGACTTTGAGACTGACTCTAGCCAACCACTCGACTGATTACATCGAGTCTGCACCTTGAAGCCAACTCGAGCCACTCACTCGAGTCCACCACAAAAATGCAATCTTGAGACAGATTCGAGCCAACCACTCGAGTCACTACCTCGAGTCCGACACAAAGTTGCCATCTAGAAGATTTTTGCCGGACTCGACCAAAATACTCGACCACTAGCTCGAGTGCACCTCCGAACATAGCTATTTTGTCTGTTTGTGAGCTAGGGTTTTGTCCTAATCTATAAATACCTTGTATTGCCCTCTGGGTAAAGAGAGAGTCTGCTGGGTTTTTCTCTGCTTCCAAAACTTGTTCTTGCTTTGTAATCAGATTTCTTTTAATCTGTTTAGTATTTGTGTTTGATTCTCATTACTCTCTCTATTTTCATCTTAATCTTTCCATTTATGCAAGTTTTAATGATTTATGGGTTTGTGTTCTTGATGTTCTTCATGAGTTCTCAGTAGTCTTTAGGGTTCTTAAGGATGGGATATATTGAGTGAGGAATCTTAGTCTCCTAGGTGGTTTTAAGTTTAGATTACTTGATTTTCCTTCTGGATTAGTGTTATTAATGCTAGTTCCTCTCTGATCAATTGGAATTAGAACTTAGGTATTTCCACGCCCACGAAGTGTTTGATGAAATGTCTGAACCAACTAATTCCAGAGATTTACATTCCTAGCCTAAGAGATTGGTTGTCTAGGGTGTTTATTGGCTTAAATAGACTGAATCTTAATGCCTACTAGGCTAGATTTCGCTAAAGAGATTTAGGTCTGGAACTGGTTTAGCTTGAGGTTATCTGTCATGAGAGTGGATTTAACTGCTGTTGAGTTTATTGTCTAGGGATTAGCTCTGTTTGAGTATGTTAAACACTTAGGTAGATTAAGAGGATACACAAATCAATAACCCCATCCTCAGGAGCTTCTGTTTAGTTGATTGAATTCTGTTTACATTGCTTCTGTAGCTTCTGTTAGTAACTGCTAGTTCTGTTATCTTCTGTTATTAGTTTCTGTAATGCTTTTAATTATTGTTCTGTTAGATTGTTAATCTCATGATCTACTACTTGGCTTGACTTAATTTGGTTTGATTGCATCCTTTCTGGTTAATAGATCACCCATTTGGATTGACACTTTTCTGTGCTACAATGACAGTGCATTAGGGAATTGATCCATATCAGTTTGACTTATATCCCTTTGAAAGTCTGTTCCATCCAGAATTGAATTGGCACGTCCATAACACAGACCCAAAAAATTATCGCTGACGGGTACTTCCTATTCACCACAGGTTCCCATCATACAAGAGACACCATCCAATAGTCAAAGTAGAAATGTTCCATCTTCAACACCTCAGTTATGTCCTCTTCATTTTCAAAATCAAACTGGAACCTTCCCAAACCCAAATTTGATCCAACAACCTTCTCTTCCACCCCCCAAATGTGTGGTATCATATACAAGAGATTTGTAACAACTTGCTTATTTGGATTCATGCATCGTTCGATAAGGGTCTTTGCATAGCCCTTAATCAGTTCATAGTTGTCAAATTTCGGGATCTTGACTTTGAGGATCCTTGGACCATTCACCACAACCTTTACGTTGTTTTTTGCCAACATACCACTTTGAGACATTTTTCCTATAAAAATTGATATAACTAACCACTAGACCAAGAAACTATACTGTACGTTCCAAGAAACATATACCAATATACAACTCACATGTGATATAACTAACCACTAGACCAATACTCGATATAGTGAGAAGGACTCCCTTAATAATCGACGCCTATATGCAACCAAGGGTTTGTAAACAAAACCAACAAATTTGCTCATGAGCATAACCTGTGATGATACTAAAAACGTAATCCAATAATTCTTTCCCAACATCATCATGACAAGCCATTTCCACTGTGTATGAATCAAACAATTAATCACTTTCCAGAAAAAGCAACATGAGAAAACAGAAGGTGCTAAATTTTGATACCACCTTATTTGTGCCAAAATAGCCAAAACAACCAACCTTAAACTTAATGTAATCCCCATCGCAAGACCAAGAAACAGATCACATACCTTTTTAGTAAAGAGAAAAAGTGAAAAGCCACGTAAGATCCGTCGTTGGTACCCGATACCAGCAGATCGTATAAGTGCCTTTAGCCGAGAGACACTAAAATTTTGTAAGACGAGTTAACTGTGATAGAGGAGGTGACCGACCTCTTAACTTTTTATAACTTTGATACGCGTGGAGAATCCCTTTCTCTACGGGTGAATTGATTATGCAATTACTCCCATCAGATCTACTTATATTGATGTCATGAATTGAAAACCAATCCAATTTCCAAATGAATCCCCTATCCTTACTTAATATCTTCAAAATCCTATGATACATTTGTTTAAGATGGATCCTCATTAATCCATCCAAACCATTCTGAATGACTATCTGTGTCACTAGGATCACATGGAGAATCCCTTGTTACCAAAAGAGAATGATATAGCAATTACTTTCCGAAGATCTAATTTTATCGATATCGTATCTTGATTGAGGAAATGGTCTCCATATTGTTCCCAGTTCTGTGATTGGCCTCTTGAGGATCCAGCAAAAGCTTTCCTTGCTAGAGATCTCCATTAAACTTCCCAAATTTTGCTCATAATTGAACAATATCCCCATCCAGATCCGAGCTGTTATTAGCCAAATTGTGATCCTTTTACCGCATCCATCCGATCAGATTTGTAATCTTTCCTTCCTCCAAAGATTTGGTGAAGCACTTGTGAAGCTATCAATCGAACCCTGAGACCCATATCTTCAAGGATCTCTCCGCCTGAACCCATATCTTCCACTCAGAACTGATAAACGTAGACCATTTTTCCGTAATAGACCAATGAAACCGAGATAACCGAGGTAACTGAGAAAGTGGAACCGAGATAACTGTGAAAGAGAAACCGGCGGAGGTGGAGATCTCACGAGAGGCGAGATTTCCAGTCTCATGGCAACTTCTCTAGACCAAGAAAGCTTTTCGTCGCCCTAATTGGGTGCCTCACGAGAGAGAAAGTCAATTTATGTTATTTAATTTATGTATTTTATTTTAAGTCTTTTATTTTATTTAGTTTAGGACTCGACAACCTCCCTATTTTATAATCTCGTCTAGATTAGATTTGTATTTGCATTCTCTATGTGTTATTATATTCTCTCTGTGGATCGACCCCGTACGTACTACAATTGCATGACTGTGAACTTGCAGTCCTACGGGTTAAACTCTCGAGACTACTCTCTAGTAGCACTCGAGTGAAACCTGAACGGAGGTGAACGACAAAACATTGGATAATCATAATCAATCTCCCCTCCACGTGATCAACGAAGAAGATACTCTAAACCTTCTTAGTGTCCTTGGCCATCTGAATTTGCATCGCTTAGATTTGTGATGGCTCGAGTGGAGCAAGGGTCACCTTACGCTTGTTATGCGTGAAGAAGTATAGGTTCGTCCGACTGTGATGTATGGCCTCTTTTTCGAACTGCCAAGGACATCCTAAAAGAATGTGTCCAGCTTGCATTGGGACCACGTCACACGTTACTTGGTCTTGGTATTTCCCAATACTGAAAGAAATCACTTGCTCGTAGACCTTAAACTCGGATTTATCGTTGAGCCATCTTAGTTTGTACGGCTGAGGGTGCTTGCCTTTCTTGAGCCCTAGCTTGTCAATCATGTAGGAACTATCGGCGTTGGTACAAAAACCTCTATCGATGATCAAACTGCACGTGTTGCCCTCCACCAAATACATAGTGTGAAAAATGTTCTCGTGTTGGGCCGTTTAATCGAGTGTGATGGCCGTGTTCAGTATCCGCCTCATCATGAGGATTTCTACCTTCTCTGGATACTCAAATTCATCTTCAGAACCCTCACAATCCTCCTCAGACTCATCTTGAGTTTCATAACCCCCATCTTTAGTGAGAATAATGATCTTGGCGTTGGGACAATCTCGGGCCATATGTCCTCTATTCTGATTAGACCTACTAGTCTTAGCTCTTGGACCCTTAGAAGCCTCTGGAACCTTCCCCTTAAGTCTTGAATCAACCTCAACTGATTTGGCCTGGTCTTGTTGTTGAAACCGATTCTTGTTGTTGCGTGCAGTGCACGGTTGTGAGTTCTTCGGTTTTCAAGAAGCTTTACGCTTCCCTTGCTGCTCAATCTGAATTGCCAAGTAAAGCAATTGGTCCATTTAATGGTAAGGATGCAGCTCTACCTTATGAGATATACAGTCTTGCAAGCCGCCCACAAACTGAACCATTAACGACTCCTCCGAATCATCGAGCTCTAGACGGTTCTTTAGTGTCTCTAACTCGTCATAGTACTCCTCAACGGACTTGTTCCCTTGTATGAAACGTCTGAACCTTCTCTATATTTCTCGATGATAGTGGTGTGGAACATATCTCTGTTTGAAGTAGAACTTCATATCGGCCCACATCTCGACTTGGCCGTACCGATTACGTCTTCTCTCGGCAACTTCTCTGTCCCACCAAGACAAAGCATGTTTGTTGAGTTGTGCTGCTGCTACGACTACTTTTTTTGGCTCACTATACTCATAGCACTCAAATATCCGGTCCATTCTCTTTTCCCAATCCATGTAAGCATCCAGATCTAGTTGGCCAGCAAACGTGGGCAATGTGAGTTTAGGATCGATGTGATCTTGTCTAAACCTCGTTCACATTGGTCTCTTCTTCGTAAATTAGGTGGCTCTCTCTCATCATCTGATATATCATAGATTTTACCCGTTTTTAGCCATGATATAAGTCGTTTTATCGAGTCTTTCTAGTCTTTTTATCATTTGAGTGCTTTTGGTTTTGCTGCGTTTGGGACGAAATTGATTTTGGAGACATTTGGAGCCTTTTTGGAGCGGCAGAAAAAAGTCCCGTTTGAGCGGTATCGTCGACACCATCCCGATGTCGATCGTCGAATTTTGAAGCATGGTATCGATCGACACCATCGGTATCGTCGATCTGCAACTGGAGGAGATGGATATCCAGGGCAGAATTCTCGAAGCCAGCTACTCCCTTATTTACAAAGAAGTCAGCTGTGTTTTTAGACTATTTAAAGCTCTTAGTCTTTTAGGTTAGAGGGACTTTTACTTTTCCTTATTATTCTTGAGGCACCATTGAGTTTTGAGAACTTTTTGTGAGGGAGGCGGATCAGAGACTTTGTTATCATAGAAGATCCGAACCCTTGTTTTATTCTTTTGTTTAATTTCATGATACAGTTATGTTATTTGTTTCAAATCGATGTAATAGTCTCATTTTAGGTTTAGGGTTTTCTCGTATGGATTTCTACGATTTATGATAATGATGCATTGGGGTTCAAAATCTGAATAGTTCTTCACATAGGTTGTTCTGCTATTTCTTGATCACTTAGAATATAGAACCTTTAGATCGATTAGGCACGACAGTGCAATTGAATGTCGATAAAACTAGGGTGACATTGGATTATCTGCTTGAGATTTGGTTTAATCGGTGTGAACATATCAACTTGAATTGATTGCTGGTTTGCGTGTGGGATTTGCAAAGAGATTTGGAGTTTTAGACTTTAGACTTAGTTAGTTTCGCGGCACAGTTGGTTAAGCCACTCTTCGTGTTTGAGTTCGAAACGGACTTGGTGAATTGGCCTTAATTGATTAATTGTTGTTTATCATTGATTTCTGAGAGTTACCGAGCTTTAGCTTCCATCCATATTAATCGACTTCTTATTCAATCATTTGTTTTCTCATTGTTCATTGTTTGCTTAGCACAATCTGCATCTTCATCATCATTGAGTTTTTGAGTTCACGTGTTGACCCTTTACTGCTTGCTAGCTTTAGTATCTTTATAGGGTATTAATTTGAGCGTATCAAATTTGCGGAATTCTTCTAAAAATTTACCTTTAAATTTTGGTTATCGATTTTGTCTAAGTTAAGTTCGTATCGTCGATACTCCATTGGTATCGATCGACACGAGCGTCATTTTTAAATTTTGGTTACTTATTTTCTTGTCTTTTGATTTTCGGTGTATCGTGATACTGCAGGAGAACGAAGACACGTCAATCGATCTCCCGCGAGTAGCGAGCTTGAGCATACGAATCGTAAAAGGAAAAATTACGTTGAGATGGATCTTCCACAAGGTTTGGATGCATGATGAGGAAGGTGAACAAATACCTCTCCCTTGGACAACTTTGCTTTGAGAGCAGACGCAGCGATTACAACCGACGGATCGATTCTATGCCAATCGTGCGGCGATCCGTATTCAACTTTCGAGAGAATGACTTTGAGCTGAAGCCTGCTGCTTACTCTTGTTGGACAGCACCCTTCACCGGCCTCCCTCGTGAGGCACCCTATGGATCCATTCGAGTCGAGGACTTAGTCACGGTATGAAGTCTGATGTACCAGCAGGAATACCTCTTCAGCTCTTTCCACTCTCTTGGTGGAGAGGCGCTTGCTTGGCTGGCGACTACCTCCCGGATCTCTCCTTCTTGGAGCAGAGACCCGAAGCATTCTGAACAATTTCTATGACGATGCGAGATCGAGAGGACCTCAGGAACAAGATCTCTCAATTTTCTCAGGTCAACGAAGCACTCAGGCTGCTTGGGTGAGATTCGAATCTACAGAGAGAGCTGTCGCGTCACGGTTTCAGGTCAGTTCAGCGGGATCTTTTGAGGAGTTGATTGGCGGTATCGGATGGCACTAGATGCAAGCTTGAGGAACTTGACACCTAGGGTTCAGCGATCTTTGTGGTGATTGAGCAGGCGTCTGCATGCAAAGAATGCATTTTGAGCGGAAAAGGCTGTAGTGTTGCTGGCAGTTGCTGAGTTCAGGCGAGCTGGACACGATGCACCTCTTAGTGAGGAAAACGAAGCCTGCATTTTTTTGAGGAAGTAGAAACGTTGAAGATGAGGCGAGAGGATGTTAACTACATTGGTGGATGCGGTTTCGAGGGGTCGGATTGCAACAGCAACCCAGCAAGGTGGTTGATGCAGGTAACCAATCTTGTTTTGGTGCCACACGTCGCCCAAACCACTTGAGTGATTTTACTCGCTTGATCGGTAATTCATCTTACCACGCTTCCAGATTCTCGAGGAGTAGGCAGAGATCCTTTTGGAGCAGATTGCGGGAGACAAAAGGATGACTGGAGAGTTTAATGGGAAGCTGATACAGATATGTTTGAATGGCAAGATTGAGGCGTTGAATCATCGCAGAAAAGAAATAGAAACTTCAGATTGCTGGACTGCGGCTGCGTGAAAACGAGGGTTTCTACCGAGGGGAAAGGCGAAGATCAAGAGCCCATCAATGCCATAGTGCGAGAAGTGGTAAAGTGGTAGAATCGGGGAGTTGGGCGAGCTCGATAGCTGAAAATCCGTCGATCTTCTGGAGATGGCGAGTGGGATGATGAAAATCGGGGTATCGACGACTCGGGTATCGTCGATACCGAGGCGACACTGAGGAAAAGAACTTTATCGAGGAAAGGGTTTACAAGCGAGCTTGCCCCTATCGCACTCTAGCGACCAAGGAATGGGAAAATCTTAGATGCGAGGTTATGTTAACAAAGCTGGTAGTTGAGCTTCCTTTTTTGATCTTATCAAGACTTCTCCCGCATTCGGAGATGCGTGAGGCGGATGATGTATCCAGCAGCTTCAGTCTCGGTGAAGAGGGTTGCTATGCTTTCAGCCGAGATGCGGTCTTGATTCTCGCCACACGATCCCAAAACTTCCGGATCCGGGTTTGTGTTGGATTTACTTGTTTTCCGAGGCGTTTTGCGCGCTCTCTTTGTGATATTGGATCAAGTGTGAATCTTATGCGTTAGTTGCTAAGAATGGGAATGAGTGATTACCACCTACAGTTTCATTGGTCCTTGCTGATCGTTCGATGCGTCACCGAGAGGGTTTCTCGAAGATGTGCTGTCGAGATTGGAAATTGCTTGATTCAGTGATTTCGTCGTGTTGGAGTGCGATCTAAGGATCCTCTTATCCTAGGCAGACCATTCCCTTCTACTGCTGGTGCTCGATAGGCTGCAGAATGGGCAGTGCTACGAGCGTTGGTGATTTGGTAATGTCCTTCAGCATGGAAAATCATGCAAAGCGACCCGACCATCGACGGGAGCAACCCGTGTCGCATTACGTGCATTGCAGAGGAGGTATTTCTGGGGAAACATCTGGGATCCACTAGAGCGGTTCATACTGAAGGGTCGAGTTGGGTTTTGATGATGATGCTGCTGGTTATGTTAGAATCCTCGGCCGGTCTGAGCCGTATCGATCGATACAGAGGAGGTATCGTCGACACCATGTGTGCAGTGGAAAGTTTAGGCGAAATTCTAAACAAGTCAGTATTTAGGGGATTGGGTGAGGAAAAGGCACCAAGATTGAGCTCAAACCACTTCCAGGCCGGTAGGAATGCGTTTCATTGGCATTCGGCATATCTGTTATTGTCAATTGCTTCTTTGAACAATCGGAGGTCACTTTGCTTGGCGCAAGCTGCGCAAGTCGCAAAGCTCTCGGCTATTCTCTTGATGATATTGCAGATATCTCTCGACCTATGCATGCACGAGGATCTACCTGGAAGATGAGTCGAAGTCATCGATTGAATGTCGAGAGGCAGGTTGAACCGAACCTGAAGGAGTTGTCGAGGAAAGAAGTGATGAAACTGCTTAGAAGCTGGGATCATTTTGCAATCTCGAGATAGTTCTTAGGGTCAGTCCGATTCATGTTGTGCCTAAGAAAGGCGGTATCACGGTGGTGAAAAATGAAAAGAGCGAGTTGATCCGGCACGGACTTATCGGCTGATCATAGGATGTGCATTGATTACGAAGTTGAATCTTTGCTACGAAAGGATCATTTTCCTTTGCCTTTTTATTGACTAGATGTTGGGCGCTTGGCTAATCACCCATACTACTGTTTTCTTGATGGGTATTCAGGCTTTTCCAGATCCCCGTTCACAGGAAGATCAAGGGAAGACAACTTTTACATGTCACATGGCACTTTTCGCATACCCTTGAATGTAGTTCGGACTATAGCATCTGCCACTTTCGAGATGCATGATTTCGATCTTCACGATATGATCGAGGTTTATGGAGGTATTCATGGATGATTTCTTTGTTTATGGGTCTTCATTTAAGGATTGTCTGGATAACTTATGCAAGGTCCTTCAGCGATGTGAAGACATCTGGTTCTTAAGCTGGGAAAGTGTCACTTCATGGTGCAAGCTGGGATTGTTTGGGACATAAGGTTTCGAGAGAGAGAGGATTGAAGTTGATCGAAGCGAGTTCGGGTGATCTCGAGTTTGCAACCCACGGTCAGTTCGAGATCCGAAGTTTCTGGGTCGTCTTGGTTTCTACGAGGAGATTTATGAAGGATTTCTCAAAATTGCTGGACCTGCCCTTACTGCACTTGTTGTGTAAAGAGGTGCAATTTGACTTCACCCTTTGTCATGCTGCTTTCAAGGCCATGGCAGTGGCCTTTGTTACCTCAGGTTGGAACTTACCTTTTGAGGTCGTATGCGTGCCAAGTGATTTTGCAGGTGCGTGCGGGTCGAGGAAAGAAAAGAAGCTCATGTCATTTACTATGCCAGCCGAACATTGATGATGCCCAACGCAACTACAGATTACCGAGAAAGAGCTCCAGCTTGTGTTCGCTTGAGAAATTTAGATCTTATTTGGTCGAAGCAAAGTAGTCGCTCACACCGATCATGCCGCTCTTAGACCTGTTTAAGAACAAAGATCTCAAGCCTCGCCTCTGCGCTGGGTACTTTTGCTTCGGCTTCGATCGAGGTTAAGGACAAGAAAGGGATAGAGAATGGAGTTGCAGATCACTTGTCGCGAATGAAGATAGATGGGGACGTGCCTATTGATGATTACCTACCAGAGGAGCGCATCTACTTCATTTCTACAGAGGMGCGGGCTGATTTTGGGAAAATTTCGACTCTGACGATCGAAAGATCAGCATCGATCGATACCACCTGGTATCGATCGACACCCTTCGACGGATCACACCATTTTGCTGAGATGGCATCAGTTCTTATGCCGCCTATTCAGCTGCTGTGACAACCGCTTTCCAGGCCTATGTGACATCGCCAACTTTTAGCGACGGAAACGAGCCGCATCACACAACACCTTATGAGAGGAAAAAGTTTCTGCGAGAGGTACGGCGCTTTCCGATGAACCTTATCTGCAAGCATTGCTCGATGGTCTTTACAGAAGATGTTTGGCTGAGTCAGAGGTTCCGGATGTTCTCTTCCACTGCCATGGTTCTGAATATGCTGGACACTTCGCAACTTTCAAGACAGTTTCTAAGGTTCTGCAAGCCGGTTTTGGTACTATGTTCGAGATGCTAATGCTTTTGTTTCAGTGTGATACTTGTCAGCGAGAGGGAAGATCAGAAGTTTACATGAGATGCCACAAAACTTCATCCTTGAGGTGAAGTTTTGATTGCTGGGGCATTGACTTCATGGGTCCTTTTCCATCGCCGCACAAGAACATACATTTGTCGCTGTTGATTATGTCTCCAAGTGGGTGGAAGCAATTGCTAGTCCAACCAATGATCATACGGTGGTTCTTAAGCTGTTTAAGACCATCATCTTCCCGTTTGGGATCCCGCGAATCCATCGTGATGGCGGCACTTCATCAACAAGGTTTCGAGCGAAGAAGGGGTTAATCATCGTGTCGCTACACGCATCATCCTCGACAAGTGGACAAGTTGAGGTTTCCAACAGGCGATCAAGGAGATTCTTGAAAAGACTGTGGGTACTTCGGAAGGACTGGTCTACTAAGCTGAATGACGACTATGGGCATACAGAATCGCTTTTAAAACACCGCTGGGACTACGCCATTTCACTTGCTGTATGGGAAAGCATGTCATCTCCCCGTTGAACTTGAGCATAAAGGAATCGCTATTACTCACTCAATTTGACATCAAACCTGCTTGATACAATTCAACCAAACGAATTGCGGTTCTTCTCTTTATAACTCCTCGCTTGCACTTGTTTCCTGGTAAACTTCGCCTCGTTGGTCAGGTCCTTTCACTATCAAGGAGGTACGACCACATGGTGCTATTGTTGATTAATTCGTCAGAGACGAATTTATCGAATGGGCAAAGGGTTAAACACTATCGGCGAAAGCCGAGATTCCAGCAGACAAATCATGCCTCGCTAATCCACCTGCCTAACCGTCATTAAAGTCGCTCGTGACATTAAACAAGCGCTTAGTGGGAGGCAACCCACGGTAGTCGCATATTACTAATTTTGTTTTGCTTGTTTTCGGTCGTGAATCGAATTTTCTATCAGATCGATCGATACACATGGGTATCGACGATACCAGCCGGTAAGTGTGTTTATATAAACCCCTAGGGCTGAAATCGCACAACACACTTTGCCGCACGTCGCACACAAACACAAAATCGCTTCTTTTTCATTTTCTCACGGTTTGAGTGATTTTTCCTTATTCCACTCGATTTTTCGCCTGCATTAACAATATCTATCCTGCTCAATCGACATACACAAGATGCCTCCCAGAAAGAAGTCACGAATGATTAAGGACGAAGTTCTTCCAACCAATTCAGACTAATGGACGCCGCTGAGATCTTCGACGATATGACGGCGTAGGGGAAAGCGTACATACTAAGTGACGCAAGTTATCGTGGCGATGATGAGTCTATCGAGAGATTCCGCCACAAGAGACCGGGTTGAAGACAGAGGCGCCAACTTTATCCGCTCACCTCGTGGCGCCACCTTCACCGGCCCCGCGCCATCTTCGCCTCAACCACCTCGTGCACCATCTTCCTATTCCAGACCTTCCACCACCATATCTAGGCCACCTCTCGCTCCAAAAGAGACGAGAGAGCCAAGATTCGCCCGCAGACGCTCGAGGAGAGTACAAGGCAATTACTAAGAGCCGCCGCACGCTAGTCCCATTTCGACACTGGGACGACACGACTCCATCTTCCAACGCATGGTACGGACGTTGAGATCAAGTCAAGATTTGCAGATCCACTTACCATGAGGCATCTGGTTTGATGGGAGTTACGCAGACTCGGAGAAGATTGGTCTGGGTACTATGCCTACGAGGTGGTATCCGCTTTACCTGCATCTCGGTCGCCAGCTCTTGCCTCCGTGACGTGTCTACTACACCGAGAGGCCCCTGTTATGCCAGGGGAGTGCTTACTTTCATGATTCGCGGAATGAGATACCGTCTTCCTTTCCGTGATCTCTCGCAAGCATCTACGGTTCTCGTAGAGATTACTCGCGAGCCGCCCACTGCCTCGGACGCCCAAAACTTCTGCAGCATTTCGACCGGGCAATATCACAAGCAAGACATTTACGCAGATGGATATCCGCCACCGCCTCGATGCCTAGCTCGATTCCGAGCAACACGATCAAGATGGAGCCCCAAGATGCGGGTTCCGAGCCGATTGTGATGCTCTAATTAGACATTATTGATGATGAGGAGTATGATTGGCCTGAGCTGGATCTTACAGTTAACTTGGGTGCAGTATTCGCACATCACTGAGTCACCGGGTGAAACCTTTCACCTCGCTGGCAAGAATGGCAAGACTTCGGCCGCCAAGTCGAGTCTGTGGGTAACCTTCTACTCCCATTTTTCTTCATTTTGGGATTGATGTTTCGAGCTGTTCGATTGTCTCTACCGAGCTGTGATGGATGAGTCGCATTAGAGCATCTGCTGGCTTAAGCCAGACGACGGTATTCAGCACCTCTCGGGGATTTCCTTGTCCAGCGCCCAACACGATCCGACGGACATAGATTCGATGCATCCAAGCTGCTCACTCCTCGCCGACGGACATGACTCGAGCACCAGCCACTGACGCCGTGGTGTACCTCCGAGACCGTCCTCCTGTTGCGATTTAAGACGCCGACTCATCACTCCTACTCGCACTCGCTGCTACTTTTCCTCCTCGCCTAACATGGACCTGGACCCGCTTCGCAGTATGTTGCTCGTAGTCTTCAGGCAACTGAGCACTATTTCGATGCAGCCGCATGACTCGCCGACCCTCGCCGCCTGCACCAACCTGGCCGACCATCACGCACAACCAGTGCGCTGCTGCCTATGACTCGATTCCGACGCCACAGAGGATTAGCCTATCTCTCCGATTCACTTGTTTTTTCTTTTTCCTTTTTCCTTTGGTTTTGCTATGAACCGATGCCGCTTCTTTTGTTTCACCTAAGTGGTTTAATGGTTATGATCTTTTGTTGTCTCTAACTCGTGTTTGAACTGGTATCTCAGTTTCTAACTTGGATCATCTAACACGGTCGCTCATTGCCAGTAGAGGTTTTTCATCTCATCGCTCGGTATCGACGATACCAACCTGTGTCGATCGATACCACCCATCTGTGGTAACACCTCTCGCTCTTCATCTTACCATTTTTCTCCATTTATTTTCTTTTTCACCTTCTAAGCTTGATATACATCAGATTAGTGTTGCTTAAGTCCGGGGAGGTAGCATCGATCAGGTGTTCATTTTGAAAAAAAAAAAAAAATGATTTTCATGTCAAAAACAACTTAGAGATTCCTGACTGTGCTCGGTTTTGATGTGCTGGTTTTGTTTGAGTGTCTATTGTTACAGGTCAATATCCAGCCTTCGACTAATGAAAAATCCAGAGGTAAACCAGCCATTTAATTCATGGATTGTCTCCAACAAGTTTTCATCACAAGTTTTAGCCTATTTTGCACTTCATCAATAAGGTAAATGTCCAAAGAGCTTGATTCATCATTCACTAAGCTAAGGAACTATTGCGTATGAAAGAAATGGCAGATCTCCCCGTGATAAGTCGATACATCGGGTGCTAACTGAATTCATTAACACTATCAATACTCGCCTCGAACCTTGATTTCAGATATGCAGTTAAAAAAAAAATCAATAAGAACTGGATACATTGAGAGGTAACCGAATTCTATAGCTAACACTATCAATACTCACGCTCTCGAACCTTG
Source organism: Boechera stricta (assembly GCA_018361395.1). Lineage (NCBI taxonomy): Eukaryota > Viridiplantae > Streptophyta > Magnoliopsida > Brassicales > Brassicaceae > Boechera > Boechera stricta. Next base: position 8,802,034 of record CM031541.1, read on the forward strand.
ATTTGTATACCAATAAGAAATCAATAAGAACTGTCATAAATAAGTCTGAGTTAACCATGAAAAAGTCAATGAATTGTTCCTTAGCTATGGTGGTATCAGAACCAAAGAATCTAGAAGTTCTGGACATTGATTTTAGCGATGAAACTGCGATGATAAGCTTGATGAACACTTAAGGGTCATGAGTGAAGTCATGAAGCTGGGAATTCGATGAGATACATGTTAGATCTGGAATCTGATCAGCAACAGTGGGCGCAGGGAAGAGGGATCATTACAGCGATTTCGGTACACGATCAGATCTCTAAGGTTTTTCAAACCTCTTTCTCTCACTTAGTTTTCTTTTTCTGTGGGCAAGCAAAGGCTAAGTCTGGGGAGTTGATATATCATAGATTTTACCCGTTTTTAGCCATGATATAAGTCGTTTTATCGAGTCTTTCTAGTGCTTTTTCTATCATTTTAGAGTCTTTTCAGGTTTTAGCACGTTTGGGACGAAATTGGAGATTTTGGAGAMATTTGGAGCCTTTTTGGAGCAAACCGAAAGTCCCGTTTTGAAGCTGAGTATCGATCGACACCATCCGATCGATCGATACGAGTTTTGAAGCATGAGTATCGATCGACACCATACCGGTATCGATCGATACCGACGCAACTGATGCGGAGATGGATATCCAAGGACGAGAATTCTCTCCAAAAGAAGCCCACTACTTTCCCTTATTTACAAAGAAGTCCAGCTCGTGTTTTTAGACCTATTTAAGCAAACTCTTAGTCTTTAGGTTAAGGGGACTTTTACTTTTCACTATTATTCTTGAGCCACCATTGAGTTTTGAGAACTTTTGTGAGGGAGACGGATCCGAGACTTTGTTCATCATAGAGAAGATCCCGAACCCTTGTTTTATTCTTTTGTTTAATTTCATGATCTATTCAGTTATGTTATTTGTTTCATCAATCATGTCTGAGTAGTCTCATTTTAGGTTTAGGGTTTTCTCATATGGATTTCTCTGATTTATGATAATTGATCTGTTAGGGTTCAAAATCTGAATAGTTCTTCACCATAGGTTGTTCTCAAAGCTATTTCTAACCTGATCACTTAGAATATAGAACCTAGATTAATCGATTAGGCGCGACGATTGAGTACTGATAAAACCTAGGGTGAGCAATTGGATTATCTAAAGAGATTTGGTTTAATCGAATGAACATATCAAGAATTGATTGCTGGTTTAGTGTAGGATTTGCAAAGAGATTTGGAGTTTTAGACTTTAGACTTAGTTAGTTTTCGCACAGCCAGTTGGTTAACTATACTTTCGTGTTTGAGTTCAGAGCGTGCAATTGAATTGAACCTTAATTGATTAATTGTTGTTTATCATTGATTTCTGAGAGTTACCAGCTAGCTTCCATCCATATTAATCGACCTAATCTTATTTCAATCATTTGTTTTCTCATTGTTCATTGTTTGCTTAGCACAATCTGCATCTTTCATCTATTGCGTGAGTTTTCTTGAGTTCCTGTGTTCGACCCCTAACGTTACTGCAGCAACTGCTTTAGTATCATTATAGGGTATTAATTTGAGCATATCATCATCCTAATCCAAGTTTTGATTTCTTGGAGGTGGATTGTTTATCAGCGGTGCTCTTCTCGGAGGTTGCTCGATATTTCCGAGGCTTTCTTCAACCGCTCTAAATCGCCGAGCGATGTCAGCTCTCATCTCAGCAATGGCTTGTGCCAAAACGTCTTGTCCTTTACCAGCCATAGATCTCACAAAAAGAATACACAAACTAACAGTTTAGTGTATGGACAAGTTTTAAACAAATAGGAACAAAATCCTAACACAATTTTGATTATTTATATTTTTTTCTCAGTTACGAAAACTATCAATGAACAACATGTATAGATTATATAATGAATCTAGGTGCTGAATCAAACAATGAATAATTTTTATTTGGTTTTGTAGATTTATAAAAACGAGAACAAAACAAACAGGCAAAGCGATAACGTTTATTTTTTTTGAGTTTATGATTAAGCAAGCAAGCAATGGCAATCACGAGTAGTAAAACTAAAACAAGAGCAAAGAGAAATACAACCTAGTGGCTGTGAAGACTCGTCAGCTCCAATCTTAGTGTTCTCGATCCGACCTTGAACAACAAACAAAGAAAACGACTTAAGTAACGATACTTTTTTTTTTTGATTTTTCGGATCTAAGGAAGCAAATAACACAAAGTATGAATACTAGAAATTGAAAACAATTAAGGATAGATACAACCTGGTGGTTGTAGATTGATCTTCAGCTCTGATACCAAAATGATACATGCCTCGGACGGGTAGTTGTCTCCAATGGACAGTGCGGCGCGATTAGTTGGGCAACGATGGACGCGTGATGTTGCTAGGGCCGAGGGAATGCTAAGCGACCACACGAGGGATGGATGAACTTGTGATACAGCTTGGACATTCTACTCTTGCTGGGATTCGCATAAAGTAGAAGAAAGAACAAAAGAGCTTAAGCGGCTATGGCTTTAGCGAAATAGGGTTTCAATTATTATTCAAGTCTACCCTCTCTAGGGCTGCAAGTAATCCTTTATAAAGGCTCGAATTAGGGCTAAAAAATGGCCTAAGAGTTCCCAAAACAGAAAAGGAAAAGTTCGAAAAAGGAAACTCAAAATACAAAAAGGTAAATCGCCTAAATTATAATTGACGTGTTTTGGGGGCTTTTGCGACGTTCTCATGGGCCTTATTGGACTTCAGTAGACTCCCTTAGAATGCTAGAATCGAAATAGAAGCATTGTGTGGGCTTCTAGTCAATTTGGCCCTCAAAGGATGTCTTCGAGGCCCATTTGCACCATTAGGTTGTTGCCTTGTTAAAATATTCCTTGGAAAACCACACAGGATAAAACCAATGGTAAGAAAAAAGAGTACAATCCCTAGTGATGTCTTTATGCCCCGATCATGCTAACGAGAGGACAAAGAGTGAAGTCACCTTTTTTATCCACATGACAGGCCACTCGGTTGTGTGCGAGCATGAAGCATTCTGAGGAGTCACATGGCATCTTTCGGCTCCAAGATCACTCGTGGATGCTCCTTGAGCATTGGTGGTGAATGGAAATCCCATTAGCTTGGCATTTTCGTCGGATGTATCCGCATGGCCTGTATCGAGAAAGAGGCTCAAGGCCTTGGTGAGTCCTTTGAAGCTCTTCGATCTTGCTCGAGTCATCGGTGCTCCTCGTAGTAGTGGGATCTCCACCAGCTAGACCGGCTCCTTCTGGATGTCCACATCACAATGGATAGGAGGAACTGCATGCTTTTATCATCAAGATGGAATATGATCAACAAACCATCCTTTTAATCTAGAACACTAAGGAATCAATATTTTTATAAGTTTTTATTATTCTCTTTGTTTTTGCTCCTCTACATTTGTTCATTTTAATTTTATTTTATTCTCTTTTTATAAGTTTGCCTTTCGTTCTTGAAGCAAACTTTAGTAAAAAAGAGGACTTGTTATTCCAAATTTCAAGAAATTTTCTATATAAAAGTATACAGAAAAAGTCTGACTCATCAAACAACAACGAAATTATTATTCGGGTTTGCAAAGAGAGGTAAAACAATATAAAGAAAACCGAATTGTTTTATTTAAAAGTCCATGAGAATAGGTTTCAAAACCCCTTAATTAATTAAATGATTAAGCTCATTTTCAAGTTTCAAAAATAGAGATGGTATTACATAAACTAAGTAGGGATTTTATAAAATTTTAAAGTTGTTCAAACTATTAAAAAAAAAACAGAAGTTGTTCAAACTAAAGAGATTCTTTACGAGGAAAAAAATCAATTTTTGTTTTTGAATAAATGTTGAACTATATTCACTCAAAGAAAAAAGATCGTTTTACATCAAAAAAGATGTTTGCAAAGTTATTTAAAAAGAAGATAATAGGCTAAATCAGAAACTAGAATAGCTTCTTAGAGCCCTTGCGTTGTGAACCAGAGAGCCTTGTCGTACTTTCCGTTACCTTCAGCTTGGATAGAAGCTATGAATGCTCGAACTTGCTTATCGATTAATCTGATCATAATCTCCATGGTTGTCGGAGCTTTACCATGTCTATTATATGCTACTCGACTCTATCCTAAATAGTAAATAAAACATGATAAATAAATGCTTGTTTGTGTCTTTAATTTCTTTGAATAATGTTTTTTATGCAAATAAATATTTACAAAGACACACAATTTTATAGTAAGACAAAGAAATACACATATACACTTGATGCATACAGGAATCGCAGGAATCCAGCATCCACCTATTTTTAGGAGGATTCAAGGTTAAGATCCTTGCTTTGGTGAGGAAAAATTAGTATCACGGCCTATAATCTGAAAACTCAATGTATCATCTAGAAACCTTTCAGGAAGTGCGCAGAAGATTGAGGATGAATAGATTTTTTAATGATACTGTGAAGTGCATGTTGTTCTAATTTTCCTCAAAGTGACAAGGCGCACAGGTGGATGTAGTCATTATCACTAAGTTCTATCACGACATGAGAAGAATGTAAAGTGGCCTTCTTGGCTAACTCCACATCAACGAGGACCGACTCTTCAAAAAAAGATTTTGGAGTTTTTTCAATGAGGTACTAAATCGTCCTATGAAATATGAGAACGGTTCACAGAGTGTAAGAGAGCGTGCCATCACCATGGTTTTACAGAAAAAATTTCGTTGCCGAATCGAGGTGTTGAGAGAAAGTTAATGATGTTGCGAGATACAAGTAGTATTTGTCTGTTGTTATGGAGTTAAATATCCTAAAACACAATGCATTACTCATAAGAACTCAAACAAAGATATTTACAATTATTGGTCCTCCCAGGGGAGATTGCTGGACATTATTGGTACAAGGGGAACGATTGATATGGGTATTCCTTTGGACGCTACGATGGGGACAGCCATGTCATTGTATAGGAAAAGACGACATAGAACGCACGTGCTGTTGGACGTTGAAGCAGAACTATTGCACTTGCGTAACAGAAGGATTTGTGAGGAGCAGGATGTCCATCTCTGGAAATACTCTCAGGATAATTACAAACCGATTTTCTCAACCAAAGGGACATGGGAGGAGCTCCGTATCAAATATCAACGAGTAAACTGGTTTCAAACAACTTGGTTTTCTTATGCTACGCCTAAATTCTCGTTCATCACTTGGCTGGCTATGCTTAATCGATTATCGACGGGTGATAGAATGGGAAATTGGAACTCCGGGCAACTCACAGGCTGTGTTTTCTGCGATGAGGGTGTGGAAACTCGCAACCATCTCTTTTTCTCTTGTAGGTACTCCTCAGCGGTTTGTGTACATTAGCACAGGGATTGCTTCGAACCTCGTATACTTCAGATTGGACCCAGATTCTTCAACTCTTCCACTTAACTCGACCAACGACAGACGGATTCCTATTACGTTATGCCTTTCAGACCTCTCTTTACCACATTTGGCGGGAACGGAATGCTCGAAGACATAGAGAGAGACACAAATCTGCGGCGCTTTTGTCCAAGTTTATTGATAAGGATGTTCGTAATCGCTTAAGCTCCGTGACGGAGATGGGTGAGCGAAAATACATGGATGGTCTTCAGACTTGGTTCTCTACTCGGTGATAAGAATAAAGGACCTCTCAATCTTCTTCTTCAATTCTTTTCTCATCTATTATGGCTCTTAATGCTCTTAATGAACAATTTGTACTCTTTTTCCTTTTGACAGTTTTGTCCTACTCGGTTTTCTGTCTTTGGGTTTTAACGAAGCCACTGTTTATTAACAAAAACGAGTCATTTTTAGTTTTTCGTTTCTAATTCTTTTTTCGGAAAAGGTTGCATATATTGTAAGAACGATTTTTTTTTTGGTTTGAATATAATTTAACATTCATTCAAAAAAAAAAAAAAAAAAAAAGATATTTACTATTAAGAGATGGGTACCTTTGGCTAGTAGTGATCGTAATTTGGTTGAGACAAAATGGTGGGATGAAACAACCGGCTTTATGGATTATGAATTTCATATTTTGAGTGTTGATATTTCAGATAGATGTGTGTTTGGGATGAAACAACATCTTGGTTCTCCTTCATGGGTCATAAACCAGTGAATGAGGGTTCTTGGTAGAGTTATCCCATAGAGTAACTTTGTGTAGATCAAGTAATCAAAATTGACGTAACGTTACGCTAGGAAAGGTTATTAGTTATTAAAATCAATCTAAAATGGTTTTCGGAAAAAAAGTATGATAAGAAAACCCCAAATTATGCATGAACAAGTAATACCATTCGAATTAGGTTTTTCTACCAAAGAGTTTGCATCAGTTATACAAGTAACTACCCCGTTTAGGGTCTAATTAGCCCCTGTACACTTAAGCTTGTTATATTTATGTTGACCCGTTCAGACCCGTTTACAATATATATATTTTCTCCTTAACAACTTGTAATTCTGTATAAGATTGTTGATGTAGTATGTATATTCCCACCAATTTCTATGCTTCATAACAAATCAACATAATCCAAAAGAACTGAGAGATTGAAACTTCCAGTGAAAACTTTGAGGGAGACACTATACATAATTTCTAGCGGAGAAGAGAAACGAAATCCCAGATGAGAGATTGATTCAAGGGGAAGGGAAAAGAGTTTTTGTGGTGGTGCACTAAAATTTTCGACAAGGTTCGGAGACAGAGACAATAAAGCTCATAGACAAGCAGTGAGGCTCAAAGATATAGGCGACGAGGCTCGGAAGGAGAGACGACGAAACTCGGAGAATTTAGTTTTGGGCCAATTTTTTCTTAATGAAACATACATTATTAATCTCGATAAATAAATATATTTTATCAGTCCCAAATGATATTTTTGGGTTAATTAATAACTCTATAAATTAATAAAATATCATAATCGCAGCATTACTGTACATAACTGAGTTCATACATATATTTTGTATTATGTATATACTTATCAGCACTGTCTATTTTCTATTTAATTTTCAAGGGACAGATTTTCCCCAACATTAATTTTCTTCTGTTTATATTAATTCTTTAGTTTCTTTAAGACATGACAACGAGGGGGTATAGTGTCTGTCCCCATTTTCACGACAAAATGAAAGAAAACACCTTTTAGATAAATGTGCATTTGATTGTGAATTATACGTGGAAAATTATGTGCATATGAGTGTTCTTATTTTTCTATCACATCAGTGTTTGTTATCTTTACACTATAATATATATATATATATATATATATCGGTTGACAAGAATATTTATGTAATTAATTATGCAGATATGCATATATCATACTTGTATAGACCATCTTATGCAAATACTAGTAAAAATATATAATTCTTCTTTTGTATTGGCGGGATCAGAGATCTAATTTTAAAAAAAAAAGTTAGAAATATTCCATTATGGAGAAGCCAAAACCCACATGGGTAGTTGAAATCTTTAAGAACGACATAATATTTATCTGTTTATTCTTCCAGTATCACTTTATCGTCGACTGCTAATATAATTTTATTAATCTCGTATTTGTCCTGCAATTATGCTTTAAAATCTTGGTTTACAAAACCGTCTATATTAGTAAATATCTCCTATTCTCCTATATTAGTAAATATCGTTTCATACCTCACTTTCTGATTTTATGGTAGTTTCTCTTAGTAAGTAATTTCAATAACGTTACAATAGAACGAAAAACGCAATATGTAAAATTTAAGTTGTTTGGAAGCTTCATCGGAAATCTGCTTCTTCCTTTAAAATTAGACTCGAATAGGCATGGGCGTTCGGTTACCCATTCGGGTTCGGTTCAGATTTTTCGGGTTTCGGGTTTTCGGTTTTTGAGTTAAAGTCCCATTCGGGTATTTTCATACTTCGGTTCGGGTTCGGGTTAATTTTTTCGGGTTCGGGTGGGTTCGAGTATTTAAATGAAGAACCGATAAATATCCGAATTTTTTCAGTTTCATTCCAGTTCTAGTACTTTATATCCAAAAAGTATTAAAAATTAAAAACTCAAAACATCCACAAAAAAAAAAATCTGAAACTCTAGTTCTAAAAGTACTAAAACCCAAAGCAAACAAACCACACTTGTTCACGATCCTTCTCCATTTGTCCTTCTTTGATCTCATCTACAAAATCTTTAACGTGCCTGATCATTCAAAGTAAGTGATCAATACTTTGTAAGGCAATCCAGTATAGAAAATACAAGAAAAGATAAGGTAAGACATTCTGAGAAAATGACTAGCGGGTATACAAGAGTATGGATTATCAAAGTAAGAAGTAAGAACCTTTTAATTCTGGTTGATCTGAGGTTCAAACTCTGAAAAAGAGTTAACAAAAAAAAAATGTTAAAACGTTAAATTAAGCATAATTAAATTGGGTATAAGACTTACCTTTCTCAAGATTATCTAGTAATTCAACCTCGCAAGTAGTTGTGAAGTTGTGACCACTTTTTATCACTTAACTGAATATCACTCTTCAGCCACTGTTGTGTGCACATCAACACCTCCACCATATAATGGTTTAAACAACTCCTATGTGGCTCTAAGATACACAAGTGCTAAAAGCACTTTCGGCTGAGCTCACTTGCATTGCAAGTACATCCTTTACGATTTCTGATAAAATAGGAAACCTTTGAACATTGAGCTTCCACCAAGATCACTCAGTTTTATTTTCCACTTTTCTTTTAGATATAAATCCAACTCATTATTTGCTTCAGCAATTCCTGTTTCATCAACCATCTCCTTATAGAATCCATTCTTTCAAACTGCATATAACTTTCCTCTAAATCAGTTGGAACATGAATATGATCTTGGCCACTAGAAGATGCTGACTTATTCGACTGAGATGATTGTGTAGAAGATACTTTTTTATAACGGTCGCTATACTCCTTGAACATAGAGTTCATAACATCATAAACAAAAGCACACATCTCAATAGCATCATCTTATAAACTCCATTTTTTTCCTAGGATCAAAGACACTAGCAATAATCAAAAGTTTATTGATGTGTTTCATGCCATCCCAATATTTTTCAAACTTAACTCTCATATCATCAGCCTTTGTCCTCAGCTCTTTATCTAAACTCTTGCTCATTGTCATCAGATTCTTCTCTATATCTATCTCACCATAACATTTGTAAGAGCAAATAGAGCGAACACAATCATAGTAGCACTATGAAGAGTGCAAGAAACTTTACTAACCTCTCTACTGCCCTCCAATCAGATGAGAAGCCACTTGTCTAACAACCTAAACATGATACACACACAAATAAAAAACCTAATTTCAAAATCCCTTCTCCTTCTTCGCCAAAATCCACAGACATATCAATTAAAAAAAAACTTAAATTCTTGAAAACTAAAACACAAACAAAGACAATAACGGAAGAACGATGTTGCAATCAATTACAATAAGAAGAAGTGAAAAAGATTTTGATATACGGGATCGAGTTCTTGATGTGAAGCCAGATTGAAAGAAAAAACAGTATAAGAAATATAAGAAAGGGAAAATTGGAAAGGGCGGGAGGCTGAACCGGTATACAAGGTTAGTGGGTTACAAAAGGAAAACATATTATTACTATATTAGTTATTAGTTTAGTTCGTATAATTAGTACTAGTTTGGGTATCGGGTATAATTTACTAGTTCGGGTATCGGGTATATCCGAACCCGACGAACAAGTCTTATTAATAACGGGTTCGAGTTTGGTTAGGGAGTTTCGGATCGGGTTCGGTTTGGATTTTCGGGTTCGGATATTTTGCCCAGGCCTAGACTCGAAACTGGAAACTCTCAAAAAAAAATTGGAAATTCGTTTTTATTACGCTTTCAAAAAAAAATCTTAAAATCACATTTCTATTGTGCTTCCCGAAAATCAAATTGGAATTTCGGTAAAGCTTGCGCTTTTTTAAAACGCTTTTTTTATATAATGAAAACTATATATTGAAAGTGATTTAGCATTCTTTCATACAAATCTTTGTTTTATCTATATATATACTTCCTTAAAAAAAAAAATCATATGTGAGATATTGAAAGATTAGAGTTTGAGGATTCTTATCGAGACATCACCAAGTTTGTTGCGATTTTGTTTGATTGAGTTGAAGAAAATAAAAATACAAATAGTGATCTAAATTTTTTATTTTTGTGTTGATTGGTTCTCCTGATCCACAAACGCTACGTTTTTGGACGGTTGCGGTTATTAGCAATATGGAACAGAAACCGTTCTATACCGTTTTATATCGCTAGATTTTAAATGCTCTTTTCCGTAAGTGTTTGCAGTAGCTGGCAGTAGCGTGTGATTATAAAAAATAAAAAAACAAACGCTTACTTATAAAAAAATAGAAAATATATTATCTATTCCGATATAATCACGTTCTCAGTATCGAGTTCTATAAAAAACTATGGCTTCCACCCAAATTGATGAAAACCAAGAAACAAACGTAAGTATCGTATATTTTAAATTTTTTTCATTCATTAGCTCATGTGTACGTAATTCTCTGAAAATTGTTATGGCATCGTCTTTTTGATAATATTTTATTTGGTTGGAGCTAGATGATGTAGCTCTTTTCTTACGAGATTTTGCCTGCACAAAATAAATATCAGATTATTCATTGTTAGTTATCATATGCTTTCTCTATTTTATTTTTATGCTTTTTTGAGTGATTATATGTTTTTAACTTATTTTCGAATAGAAACTCAACTGGTCAGACAAGATGACCCGTTTTGTTGTTAAAATTGATAAACTCAAGTGGTCAAATATATTTTATATTTTATCATATTAATATAGTTTTTTTTTTGTTTTTATACTTTTTATAATTATATATAATATTTATTTTAATCATTTTCGATTTAACAGCAGTCGCACCGACTGGTTAACTAGTCATACAAATCTCACAAACACACCCGCTTTCAAATATAACCACATAATACTTTGTCATCTGTTATAAATTTTCTTTATACTTCTTATCATCGTAACTCCAACCTAACGGTCAATCTAAAGTTTTAGCAATAATTTTCTCAATTTCTCTTCTTTAAATTCTCATATATTTGGGCATATAGTTTATGTCAGATGCTTGGAAATAATCTTTCACTGCTTGGATGAGACCTAAGATTACAAAATAAAAAAATGTTACAAAACATAAGAATTTACTAAAAATAATTTTTTTGGTGATTCGATATAATATTAAAATTATCGTCATCTCTAAATAAATTAAATCACATTTGAGATTCTTGATAAATGAAAATTAATTTTCTGTGTATTTTTCCTTGAACAAAAACTCAAGAAATTAAATATGTTTATATTCTTATGTCTTGATCGATGGTAGCCACTAATATTCCTTTAACCATTACCTTTAATAAGCATTCATTAACTAATACAATATTTTAAAAGTCTATATGTGTGCATTTCGAATAATTTAAACGCAAACAAAATTTTGGTTGAATACATTTTCACTGTTTGTTTCAAGAAAAGTTTCAACTTTTATAGTTGGTCACAAGTTTAAATTGATAATCTCTTTACTATAACCATTAAGGTGAGAAAATTGTCATCATACTTCTTATTCCGCGTTGATCCTTAAAACGCAACAAATTTTTATTATTTTTATATGTTTTAATTGATTCAAGCATAAAATTTAAGTCTTGTCTTCGTGAATCCATCAAGAAGTAAAAAAATGTTATATTTTTTACTAAGAATACATGACTATTACTTATAGTGAACTTTCACAACCTACTTGATTCAATATATCAACAAATATATCCTCTATATATTAATTGAAAATCATTTTAACAAAATAAATTTATGTTTACGTAGAATATTATATCAGTGTCATGCTTACATATCGTCGCCAGAGTGATTCTCAAGAAATATATTTTAAAGGACTTTAATTACTAGACTAATTACATAATATGTCATTAGATCAATCATATATAATCTGTCTTTATTTTAAAGATTATAATCTTACCTAAATTAGCTTTATTTATTTATGGAAAATCGAGTAAGTAAATTTTTTTTTTTGAACTAGAATCGAAAAATTATATATTCCATAAAATTATAGCTGATTTTATTGTTTCCTAAATTTTATTAAATCGAGTAAGTAAATATTCTATAAAATTATAACTGATTTTATTGTTTCCTAAATTTGGTTTTTAAATTTTATTCAAAAATATATTGTTTTAACTAAATAATTAATTAGTAACATAAATATGTAAAAACTTTAATTTTAAATTTCAATTATTTATACAAAAATATACTATTAAAATATTTAGAAATATTTATTTAATTTATTAATTTTATAAAAAAAATATTATAAACATCTTATCCCGCGCGGAAATCATCTAATTCATTATTATTCCAAAAGCTGTGTTGAATTTTTACAATTTATCTTGAGCGACGCTTATTCATTTGTTTAAAACTTAGATTAAAACAGTTTGCGTTAATGAACACCAATGTAGAATCCAAAAGCTAATTTTCCTTCTCTTAAAACTTCTTCCAACCTTCACAATATCATCATCGTAATTGCATAAAGAAAAATCTTTTATACAAACTCTGCTAAATAATCTTCAATTCTGAATTTTAATATTTAAATATCATTGTCATGTATATCTCAACATGAATATCATAACTGAGTTCGTCCTAGACGATTTTTCTTTCCGTACAAGACTCTGAAGACAGATCTAAGTCTGCCGATTTTGGGCGGCGTCGGTCACCGACGGCATCGCCCTTAGCTTTTCTTCTTCAAGTGCATTGTCCTCTCCGCGCTTCTTCTCGCTCCACCGGTTTTTCATCCGTTCAAGAGATCGATTGTCTCCCCGGCGTTAGTGTCCGCTGATTACGGACCATCTCCAACACGCCGGAGGAAGAACGCTGCCTCCACAACTCCCACAGTGAGAACGACGGAAGCTCTGTGCCATTATCAATCTCCAGTTACGTCTCTCCACCTCCACCATCTCTCTCGCGGAGTTCTCCTCTAGAGAAGAAGATATTCTTGGCCTGCATGGCCTCTGGTGAAAAAGGTATATCCTCGATATGTCGTTTCAATCTTGTCTCTTCTTGGATTTGCTTTTACACTTAAATCTTCCCGATGCTTTTAACCAGACTATCATCTCTCTCACGACTCGATTTCGAAGAAGAACTCCTCCCGAATCGGTTAAGATCTTCACCGCTCCTAGCCTATGTAGACCAGACTCGGAGAACTACACCGGCTTTCAACACAGAAGAACAACGCTGCCTTTGTCGGCCAACCTCTCTGTTTCTTACAGGGCCGAAAACTTTTCTCCGGCCACTGAGACTTCTCCGAACGTCTCGGGCCTCGGCCACGAAAAATTCCCGGGTGATGGGACGCTCCGGCGCCACCGTCGAGCCCTCCGCCTCTCTCTGCCGGACACTACTGCCATCAGAAGGCAACGTGAATCCGATTTTTCTTTGAGAACGCTCCCGGGTCTAGATCTCGCTAAAAGCTACAACCCTTCAAGGCAGAGCCTCACCGCAAATCCCCCAGAACGAGCTTCCGTCACGCCGCCGCCGATCCCTCGCTGTTGCTGCCGAGGATGTGTGGGCGCCGTCGACTCAACTCAGCTTCTAGGACGAACTTCTATTGTTTTGGGCCTTGGACCGTTGGTCTATTTTCGAGTTGTATTTGGGTGAGCCTCTATGGCACAATCTATGAAAACCCATGTAGTTGCTTATTTTCAGGGCCTTTGAGTCCGTTTATGACCTGTAGCCCATTGGGCACTTAATTTCCTTTTAATATAAGTATGTGGTTGACCAAAAATATATATATCATTCTCATGTAATTTCTGATATCTCGTTTTCAGCATTTTTTTTTTCTTATTTCCACTTTGTTTTTCTAGATGGGTTTTTCTTTTGTCACAAATGAGGATGATTGTAGAGTGATTAATAATAATGAGGTTAATCGTAAAATTCTCCATCTGCCACCATCTGTTGGTCCCTACCCCCACAAATAAACTATAGTTAAGGCAGGACATAATTACTTGTTACTCGGTTTGTAGTCACTACTTGACCCGTACCAACCTGAAAAAGCAAGTATTTATTATGGTCAAGTCGGGTAACAAGTTAACAAATTTTATTACTTGTAAATATATGTCAAGTATCAAGTATCATAATTTTTTTTGTAGTACTTGTGGTGTTACCTATTGCTTGTTACCCGTTAAAAAAATAACTTAATATCCGATAAAATTTTACTTTCTATCCATTAAAATATCCATTTAATTACTTATATCCGTTAAAATTTATTTGTATGAGATTAAATTTTTGTTTCAAATAATTTAGGTTCAAGTAACAGGTGATATATTTTGAAAAATAATAAACCGGATCAAATAACTTGCAAGTATTCAATTTTTTTGCAAATACATGATATAAAATATACTTGTTTTGGATGGATCAAATACAAGTACAAAATTTAATTACTTCAACGGGCCAAGCCGGGTAGCAAGTAACTGCAAATTAGCAAGTACTTGTCCCGTGCCCAACCCTAACTATGGCCCCATTCTTGCTTCCGGATTATGGTCCTCATCTTCATCTGGCGGCAGGTTTGCTACTTTGAAAAGCTTGAAAGATTTTTCGAGTGCCTCTGTAAATCACTACTAGATTTTTGCCTATGTTTTGTCTTCACTCGGTCTGTTTTGAAAATCACTTTATAATAGGTCATTCATCTTTAACCAACTTCATATTAAACATTTTTAACTCTCAAGTTTTCTTAAGATGAACTATGAAAAGTATGTATTTTTGATATATGTAGTCAAATCAATTCTCTTAAGTTCTCCTCGTACACAAACATATTTTAGAAATCAATGTATTACATTAATTGCCTTGAATAATTGTACTTATTATTTTTTAATTACAAATGAGAGATTATCTGATTTTGGCAATTAACATAGTTTATTAGTGTCACGGGAGAGGATTAGTCATATCTAATTTTTTATGTTTTATGAGCGGGTTTTTTTCATCACTAATAATTTTTTATTTGATGTTTTGCATATCTTGCAATATATTTGATTTACTATTATAACTATATGGTAAACCACATTATTTATGGAACCATCCATTTAGGTAGGCATGGGCGTTCGGTTACCCATTCGGGTTCGGTTCGAATTTTTCGGGTTTCGTGTTTTTCGGTTTTTGAGTTAAAGTCCCATTCGGGTATTTTTCATACTTCGGTTCGGTTAATTTTTCGGTTCGGGTGGGTTCGAGTATTTAAATGAAGAACCGATAAATATCCGAATTTTTCAGTTTCATTCCAGTTCTAGTACTTTATATCCAAAAAGTATTAAAAATTCAAAACATCCACAAAAAAAAAATCTGAAACTCTAGTTCTAAAAGTACTAAAACCCAAAGCAAACAAACCACACTTGTTCACGATCCTTCTCCATTTGTCCTTCTTTGATCTCATCTACAAAATCTTTAACGTGCCTGATCATTCAAAGTAAGTGATCAATACTTTGTAAGGCAATCCAGATAGAAAATACAAGAAAAGATAAGGTAAGACATTCGAGAAAATGACTAGTATACAAGAGTATGGATTATCAAAGTAAGAAGTAAGAACCTTTTAATTCTGGTTGATCGAGGTTCAAACTCTGAAAAGAGTTAAAAAAAAAATGTTAAACGTTAAATTAAGCATAATTAAATTAATGGAGTATAAGATAAGAACTTACCTTCTCAAGATTATCTAGTAATTCAACCTCAGAGTTGTGAATTGTGCTTTATCACTTAACTGAATATCACTCTTCAGCCACTGTCAGGTGCACATCAACACCTCCACCATATAATGGTTTAAACAACTCCTATGTGGCTCTAAGATACGCCTGCAAAGCACTTTCATGATCAGAGCTCACTTGCATTGCAAGTACATCCTTTGTGATTTCTGATAAAATAGGAAACCTTTGAACATTGAGCTTCCACCAAGACAAGACATCCCACTCGGTACCAATCATAGTTTTTGGATTTTCCACTTTTTCTTTTAGATATAAACCAACTCATTATTTGCTTCAGCAATTCCTGTTTCATCAACCATCTCCTTATATTCAGAATCCATTCTTTCAAACTGCATATAACTTTCCTCTAAATCAGTTGGAACATGAATATGATCTTGGCCACTAGAAGATGCTGACTTATTCGATGAGATGATCAGAAGATACTTTTTTATAACGGCTATATCCTGAACATAGAGTTCATAACATCATAAACAAAAGCACACATCTCAATAAAGAATCAAAAGTTTTGAAGCACATCTTAGCAAACTCCATTTTTTCCTAGATCAAAGACACAGCAATAATCAAAAGTTTATTGATGTGTTTCATGCCATCCCAATATTTTTCAAACTTAACTCTCATATCATCAGCCTTTGTCCTCAGCTCTTTATCTAAACTCTTGCTCATTGTCATCAGATTCTTCTCTTATCTCACCATAACATTTGTAAGAGCAAATAAAGTAGACGCAGACACAATCATAGTAGCACTATAGAAGAGTGCAAGAAACTTTACTAACCTCTCTAGCCCTCCAATCAGTTGAAGTAGGCCCAATCCTTTTTACCATTGTCTACTTCCATAAAGTAGTCATTGACAACTTATCTTCAGCCTCCATTTTGTCAAATGCCATCTTATACTTAATGGCTCTTGTTAACATTAAGTATGTGGAATTCCACCTTGTCTTGATATCYAAAGGCAAACTTCCTCTAGTCATCTTCCCTGACACAACCTTTGTCTCAAATGAGTTACATCTTGAAGAAGAAGACTCACATAATGCTGCTTGAATTGCTGTCACATTTTCACCCAATTCATGCAAACCTTCATGGACAATCAAGTTGATGATGTGAGCAGCACACCTCATGTGCATATAATCTCCATCTAAGACCAATGAATCATTCTTCAAAAGAGAAAATTGCCTTTGAAACTTCTTTATTGCTAAAGTATTGGCTGTCAGCATTGTCGACTGTGATAGTAAATATCTTTTCTGCTCCACTCAGCCAAGCAAAGAAGAATTGATGAAATGGTGGAACCTTTATGATCTGTGATGTACCTAAACCCTATGATTAGCTTCCTTAACTGCCAACTATCATCAACAAAATGTGCTGTGATTACCATATAACTAGCTCCTGTAGCTTGAGCAACCCATATGTCTGTTGTAAGAGACACTCTTTGTTGTCTAGAAGAAATCCAATTCTTCAGAGATGTTTTCTTCGCCACAAACATTTCAACTATATCTCTAGCAGCTGTTCTCCTTGAATGAGGCTTATACATATTAACTTTTTTGCAGAAGTGTCTCCAAGCCATACTTTCAATGTGGTATTCTCCCATCACAAGCATTTCATTGGAAGCTTGTCTGAAAAGATCCACAGAAATTTTTGCATCTTTCACTTTTCCCTCATTATCAATAACAGCTTGATTCTTTTGTTGCCATGCAATGTGGTGCTTGCATACTGCAATATGTTTCCCCAAGTTTGAAGTCCCAGATGTTGATGCACAACAAAAAATCTTTTGACAATAATGACATTTGCATTTGTCATTATTCTCCTTTGTTCTCGTGAAATGTTGCCATACATCTGACCTTGGAGTCAATGTCTTCTTTTGCTTAGGCTGCTTAGCCTTAAACTTTTCACAATTATCTCCACTACCACTTGGAATATCTTTCCTCTTACCTCTACTATCAGGAGTCGTAATCTCATCTTCTCCTTGTGTGTTACCTTCTTGTGATTTTCCTTCTTTGTCTGGAATATTTTGAAATGATGAAGAATCCATCTGAAAACAAAAAAATACAAAGCAAACAAGTAAGTATATGACATTACTTAAACACCTCAAACCCAAGCAGAAGTGTTAATGTATCAGGTAAAAAACAAAAAACAAACGTTACTGTCTCAGGTGTGTGTATCAGTGTATTGTCTTCTTCCAAAAATCTCTCATATACTTTAACAAAAAAAAAAGAAAAAAATCTCATAAACCTCTTATCCTCTCTTTCTCCGTAAAGTTTAAATCTTCCAATATCTCCATCACATTTCTTTTCTTATTTTAATCTAAACATTTTTTTTTTATGAAAATATAATAAGCATGAGATAAGAGTCATGTACAGATGAAAGAGACAAGGAAACAAGTGGGATGAAAARTGAAAACAGAGCAAAAGGGACTACGAACAAAGCAATAAAAAAGAAAATAAGAAACAATGATATCAAAACAATAAAGAAACAGAAGCACAAAGTTTCATAAGTCCTTAGAAGATGAGATGAGTTAGCGTGAAGAAGAGATGAGAAGCCACTTGTCTAACAACCTAAACATGATACACACACAAATAAAAAACCTAATTTCAAAATCCCTTCTCCTTCTTCGCCAAAATCCACAGACATATCAATTAAAAAAAAACCTAAATTCTTGAAAACTAAAACACAAACAAAGACAATAACGGGAAGAAGACGATGTTGCAATCAATTACAATAAGAAGAAGTGAAAAAGATTTTGATATACCTGGGATCGAGTTCTTGATGCCGCTGAAGCCAGATTGAAAGAAAAAAGTACAGTATAAACGAAGAAATATAAGAAAGGGGAAAATTGGAAAGGGGAAGCAGGAGGCTGAACCGGTATACAAGGGTTAGTGGGTTACAAAAGGAAAACATATTATTACTATATTAGACTTATTAGTATTAGTTCGGGTAGTTCGGGTATAATTAGTACTAGTTTGGGTATCGGGTATAATTAGTACTAGTTCGGGTATCGGGTATATCAGAACCCGAACCCGAACCCAAAGTCTTTTATGACAAGATCCGTTCGGGTATTTTTTAATAACGGGTTCGGGTTTGGTTAGAGAGTTTCGGATCGGGTTCGGTTCGGATTTTCGGGTTCGGATATTTTGCCCAGGCCTACATTTAGGTTATATATAATCTGAATTATAAACTATATTTTAAATTAAATAGTATTCTTACTCATTTGTAAGAATTTATTTTCTATTATTTATGCGTTATAAGATTTTGTTTAGAAAGAGGTTTACTAAAATCTTTAATTCCTCAATTAGAACATATTAGAGATGGAGAGAACGTAATGCATGTCGGTTAACATAACTAAATTGGCTAAGAAAAATCACATACGTATTAAGATGTAAGCTTACTATATATATAAACTTTTTTTTTTGTCAACCCAAACTTTCATTAAGAAACTTAAGAGAAAACTAGTACAGATAAATGTCTTGAACAGCAAGAAAACTTGAAATAGATTGCTTAGCTAATAAATCCGCAGAGAGATTAGTCGAACGAGGGATAAAAGCGAACGAGATTGACTCGATCCGATTATAAAAGTGGTGAATATCTCTGAGGATACCGTAAAGACCACAATGATTCGAAGCTTGTAAGGCTTCAATGCACTCCTTATAATCCGAAAGGAACCGAATGCTTGACAGATTCTTCTCAGCCGCCATGATCACAACTTCAAGATTGCCAGAATTTCAGCATGAAGCGCTGATGGGGTGTTCTCCCTTATCGAATTATGCAGAATACTTGTGCAGAATACTTTCCAGACCTGCAACTTTTGAATCAGCTTTCCAGGCAGCATCAGTGTGGATAATGTACTTAAAGTCAGCGTCGGTTCTTGTATCTTTCCTCCTCGAAAGAGTTTGAAAGTTTGCTTGTTCCGCTTGATAGGTGGCTTGAGCAGAATCCCATTCTCTAGCCTCTATCAGCGCCTTTATGACTAAATCATCCGGTGATATGTCTTCTTCCTGAAAGTTCCATTTATTTCTTACTTTCCATAAGTTCCAAGTGAGGTGGTGCATAATCCATAAGGGGCCGAGGTATCATCTTTTGGTGAATGGTGAAAGCATCTTCAAGTGGATGTGCAACAAAGGTGTCAACACTTAACATAGGGGTTTTCCTACCCACCTTCACCCAGACCTGTTTAGCAAACGCACAATCAAATAGAATATGATATCCTGATTTCGTTCCATTGCATCGTTTACACAAAAAGTCACTGATGTGGACATCGTACCGGTCTCTAAACAAACCGAACCCAAGCTACCCAAGGAGTTGAAGGTACCAAGCTTACCCCTACTAGGAGAGTGATCTAAAGCATCTTAAGGGGTTATCAAAAGGCGGTTCAACTCTATCTACACGGTTTCAAGGATCACGGCGGACACGCAGAGCAAACGGAGTCATAGGAGGTCATTATGAGCGGACAAGCCGAGTCGTCGGATGTGAGCTCGCGGACATGCAGCCTTGGAGAGAAGGCTTTGTGTGTTCTCACTCTACACTAGTGCGGACACCCCTCAAGACCTTGGGTAAAGTATTGTACTATTTCCCTACTTCTAGTTTTACCACATCGAGTTTCTTGATAAGGGTTTTAATGAGGCAAGAAACGCGTAAGGCATCACAACTCATTTTCCTTGTGTGTTTGACTTGGAAATACCCATGACAAGCTTAGATACACAAGAGATGTGATCCTATCCTTAGGGAAAATCTCTACATATGTTTTCCCTTTCTTTAGTTGCTTTTGAGACTTGCCTTTTGTTGTGTTTAGCTTTTTGGAGTTAATTTGTGGCCTAAGTATCCAACTTGTCCTTAAAAGGGCTTAGGCCCAAATTAGACTTACTAAACCTAGTTGTAAGCCTATAAAAGACAATTTCTTTCTTTCTCATTAATTAAGCAATCATTATCTAAAAACTTTCAAAGTTCAAACTTTGTGTTCTCTCTCTAATCTATGCAAGACTCTAGATTAGGAACCCTAAGAGGAATTGAGGTTGGGTCTCTTCCTTCTAGGTTGGTTTATCAAGTGATTCATCTCCTCACTTGTGTCACCATCTCACCTCCACCGTCACTTTCATCGCCGTGCCCCACTCGTCTTGTTGTTCATCTCCACCCCGTGGCTTCGATCTTCAGTTGAGTTCTCCCTGAGGCAAGTCACGTCCGTCCGAGTATGTCTCAGCTTCTGATATATCATGGTTTTTACCCGTTTTTAGCCATGATATAAGTTGTTTTATCGAGTCTTTCTAGTGTTTTTGTATCGTTCTGGAGTCTTTTCAGGTCTTAGCACGTTTGGGACGAAATTGGAGATTTTGGAACCATTTGGAGCCTTTTGGAGCAAACCGAAGAAAGTACCCGTTTTCAAGCCTGAGTATCGATCGACACCATCCCGGTATCGATCGATACCGACGTAACTGACGCAGAGATATATGTCCAAGGACGAGAATTCTCACCAAAAGAAGCCCAATACTTCCCCTTATTTACAAAGAAGCCCAGCTCATGTTTTTAGACCTATTTAAGCAAACTATTAGTCTTTAGGTGAGGGAGACTTTACTTTGAACTATTATTCTTGAGCCACCATTGAGATTTGAGAGCTTTTGTGAGGGAGACGGATCCAAGACTCTGTTCATCATAGAGAAGATCCCGAACCCTTGTTTTTATTCTTTTGTTTAATTTCATGATTTATTCAGTTATGTTATTTGTTTCATCTATCATGTCTGAGTAGTCTCATTTTAGGTTCAGGGATTTCTCATATGGATTTCTCTGATTTATGATAATTGATTTGTTAGGGTTCAAAATCTGAATAGTTCTTCACCATAGGTTGTTCTCAAAGCTATTTCTAACCTGATCACTTAGAATATAGAACCTAGATTAATCGATTAGGCTGCAATGAGTAACTGATAAAACCTAGTGAGCAATTGGATTATCTGCAAAGAGATTTGGTTTAATCGAATGAACATATCAAACTTGAATTGATTGCTGGTTTACTGTGTAGGATTTGCAAAGAGATTTGGAATTTTAGACTTTAGTTTTAGTTTTCGCAACGCTGTTGGTTAACTATACTTTCGTGTTCGAGTTCAAGAACGGCATCAATTGAACCAATTGATTAATTGTTATTTATCATTGATTTCCTGAGAGTTACCCTGAGCCTAATCCTTCCCTTGATTAAATCAACCCAATCGTATTTCGTTCTTCTAATTTATTGTCTAACCGTGATTTGCTTAGCTTAAACCTCACTAAATTATTTATGTGAATTTTCTTCGAAGTTCTGTTGTCGACCCCGATATCGCAACAACTGCTTTAGTACTTTTAGGGTATTAATTTGAGCTTATCAGCTTCCGTTCGTCCCGACCATCTCACTCGTCCGTCCGTGTTCATCCGAGAAAGTACCGGAACCGCTTCGCTGACCCGTGTTGTCCTTCGACCATCTTGTCCGATCTCTTTGTTGGTCTCGAGTCCGGTTTCTAGGGCTATACCATTTGGTATCAGAGCCAAAAGGTTCTCCCAAAGGTTTTGTCTTTCCTTGTTAGTTGTTAGTTTCGATTTCAAAGAGTCAAGTTTAAATCTTTGAGTTGTTTGGGTGTTTGTCTTCGTTGTTCGTGTGCGTTGCTTAGATCGGGTTGTATGCATGTTAAATCGTCCTTGATGTGTACTATGATTATTCTTATTGTTAGATTCATTTTCGCCACCATTGTTGAGCTCTTGAAGGTGATGAAATGCTTTATTGCCTTTTTGGGATAGTATTAGGAAACTTTATCTGGTACTATTGCTTTTTGGTCACCTTTTGCTTTTGTGTTGGCGCGATTTGGTGCATGTGGTCCTGCTCTTAGGATAAATTTAAATTTTGTATTTGTGAACGTTAGAAGCATGGTCTTATAGTTCAAATCATGTAATCTAAGAGACTCGAGTTGTTTACGAAATTTCTGGGTTGTTCGTTAATCCATTTCGGTTTTTGCTTGTTTGTTTTCTTGCGAGGTGACGAAGTTATGGCCGAGCCACGGACATTACAGCGATGTTCATGGCCCTACAAACTCAGCTCCAACAAATGAACGACTGCCTTCGTCTAGTAGAGCAGCCGCCTAGACAAGTGCCTCCACCGTTTCGCGAACCGGTAATCGGAGAGCTTTCTGATGAATCGGATTTTCAGCCTCTACTTAGAAGAGCAAGACCGGAACCTAGAAGAGATGCAAGAGGTAGATATGAGCAAGATCATCAAGAACCACCTACTTTCGCGAGAAAAGTTAACCCGAAGGCGTATCTGGATTAGGAGAGACGCATGGATCATATCTTTGAGTGTTACCACTATGACGAGCCAAGAAAGGTTTCTTAAGCCGCGGCTCAATTCACGGATCACGCCCTCACATAGTGGGACCGAGAAGCGGCTAAGGGGAAAAGAAATGGGGATGGTCTGGTTCCATCTTGGGTGATTATAAAATTTATGATGAAAGGAAGATATGTGCCTCCATTATATCACCGAGAGCTCCAAAAGAAGTTTCGAAAACTTACTCAAGGGAGTAAGAGTATAGAAGAGTACTATGAGGAATTTGAGCATCTAAGGAACCGTCTCAATCTTGAGGATACCGACGAGACTCTCATGGCTCAATTTCTAGATGGGTTACAAGACCGCATAGTACGAAAAGTGGAAAGGTTGACATATCAAGATTTCAATGAGCTCTTGCACTTAGCCATTCAAATTGAGCAACAAGTGAAGAGAAAGGTTGCAAGTTACTCACGGACCAAGGCTGGTCCCAACACGCTATGGAACGCTCAAGCATCCGGTTCTAACACGAATGCTTCTAAGCCTTTGAACAAAGGCAAGGCACCGGCGTATGACCCTAAGACCAACACCAAGCCGCGTGATTCGCCTAAGGAATCTAGAGCAGATCCCTGAGGAACTCCAAATAGTCCAAGAACACAAGATCTAGAGTATTTCAAGTGTAGAGGACATGGTCACAATGCGAGAGAGTGTCCTAATGCAAGGGTCATGGTTCTTACCCCTTCCGATGAATATGAGTCTCAAGACGAAGAAGATCCTCAAGACAAGGATGAGAGAACCAAAGAAGAGGTTGAATATCCCGATGTGGGAGAGTTGCTAGTCACCATGAGAGTTCTTAGTTCCGTGCAAGAACATGAAGAAGTAGCTCAACGTGAGAATATCTTTCATACCCGGTGTACGGTAAAAGGGAAGATTTGCTCTCTTATTATTGATGGTGGTTCATGCACTAACGTGGCTAGTTCATATATGGTAGAAAAGTTGCATCTAGAAACCACTAAGCATCCTAAGCCCTATAAACTTAGATGGCTAAATGATAAGACGGAACTAAGGATTAATGATCAAGTTAGGATTTCATTTAGTGTGGGCAAGTATTGTGATGATGTCTTATGTGATGTGGTTCCAATGCAAGCCAACTATTAGACCTTGGCAATTTGATAGAGAAGTCACTCATCATGGTAGAACCAACTATTATACCTTCTTGCATGATAAGAAACAAATTAGTCTAGCCCCATTGCTTCTATCTCAAGTGCATGAAATGCAACAAAAATTGGCTAAGGAAAAGAGCATTGCTAATAATAACTTCTTAATAGCTCCTAGTGACATAAGAAGGTCCTTGCATGATGATACTTGTAATGTTTTGCTAATGGTCTTCAAAGAGATATTAAGTGTAGGTGAGGTCACTGTGGAGTTACCCAAAGAGGTGCAACAAGTCCTAGACCGATTCCGAGATGTCGTTCCGGAAGACCAAATTAGGGGCACTGAACACCAAATTAACTTCGTTCCCGTTGCTCAACTACCAAACCGACCAGCCTACCGAGTCAATCCAAACGAGGCTAAAGAGCTAGAAAAGCAAGTGAGAGACTTGATGGATAAGGGCTACGTGAAAGAGAGCTTAAGCCCATGTGTCGTACCGGTCTTGTTGGTACGACGGATCTTACTGTATGTGCATCGATTGTAGGGCTATCAACAATATTACAATCAAATACCGGCACCCAATACCACGGTTACATGACATGTTAGACAAGCTAAGTGGTGCCACTATCTTCTCAAAGATCGATCTCAAAAACGGATACCATCAAGTAAGGATGCGAGAGGGTGATGAATGGAAAACTGCATTCAAGACAAAGCATGGTCTTTATGAATGGCTTGTGATGCCCTTCGGCCTCATCAATGCCCCAAGTACCTTCAAGCGCTTAATGAATCATATCCTTCGCCAATTCATTAGTAAATTCGTCGTAGTTTACTTTGATGATATCTTGATATATAGTACTTGCTTGATAGATCATGTGTCTCATCTTGAAATGGTGTTAGGAACTCTTAGGAAAGAAGGTCTTTATGCTAACCATAAGAAATGTGTCTTTTGCACTAGTGAACTTGTTTTCCTTGGTTTTGTGGTTAACTCTCAAGGTCTTCATGTAGATTTAGAGAAGATCCAAGCTATCCAATAGTGGCCTAGACCCACCACCATAAGTCAAGTAAGAAGTTTCCATGGGTTATCAAGTTTCTACCGATGGTTTGTCAAGGATTTTAGCACTATGGCCACACCTCTCACATCAATCATCAAGAAAAGTGTGGTTTATGAGTGGGGAGATGCTCAAGAGAGGTCATTTCTGCACCTTAAATATCACCTCACCCACGCCCCCATATTGACATTACCACACTTCAACAAGACTTTTGAAGTAGAGTGTGATGCATCCGGTGTTGGAATTGGAGCGGTTTTGACACAAGGAGGGAGACCGTTTGCGTTCTTTAGTGAAAAGTTGAGTGGGGCTGCCTTGAACTATCCCACATATGACAAGGAGTTCTATGCCTTGGTTAGAGCAATGCAAACATGCAGGCATTACCTCCTCTCAAAAGAATGCGTCATCCATACCGATCATGAGACCTTGAATCACTTAAGGGGACAAACGACCTTGAAGAAGCGTCATGCGAAATGGTTGAAGTTCATTGAGACCTTTCCCTATGTGATCAAGTTTAAGAAGGGCAAGGAGAATATTGTCGCCGATGCTTTGCCTAGGAGACATACACTCATCACGGCCATGGACTCAAGAATGCTACGATTTGAGTATCTAAAGGGTTGTATGAAGATGACCCGGATTTGAAAGAGAGCTTTGTGGGGCATGGTACCGGGTCATTTGCTAAGTTTTATTTGCGTGATGGGTTCTTATTCAAGGAGAAGAGGATTTGTATCCCAAGATTCTCAAAGAGAGATTTGTTGATCAAAGAAGCACACAGAGGTGGTCTCATGGGACATTTTGGGGTTGACAAGACATTGAGCACCTTGAAAGAGCACTTCTATTGGCCAAGGATGAAGAAGATGGTCATGGAGTATTGTGGTAGATGTCTTGTTTGTAGGAAAGCCAAGTCAAGGATGCAACCCCACAGGATCTACATGCTTTTACCCGTTCCTACTCGGCCATGGGTGGACATTTCTATGGATTTTGTTTTGGGCTTACCGAAGATTCAACATAAGGACTCCATCTTCGTTGTGGTGGATAGGTTTTCTAAGATGGCTCATTTCATCCCTTGTTCAAAGACCAACTACTCGACCCAAACAGCCTCTTTGTTCTTTAAGAAAGTGGTTCGTTTACATGGAGTTCTAAAGACAATCGTGTAGGACCGCGACACAAAGTTTTTGAGCCACTTTTGGAAGACTTTGTGGAAGAAATTAGGGACCCAACTACTCTACTCTACTACTTGTCTTCCACAAATGGACAGGCAAACCGAGGTCGTGAATCGAACCTTAGGCACCTTGTTGAGAGCAACCATTGGCCGAAACTTGAAGACTTACGTTGAGTATATTCCGTGGGTCGAGTTTGCTTACAATTCGGCGAAACACTCCACCACCAACAAATCTACCTTTGAAGTGGTCTATGGAGAGAATCCCAGCACTCCACTAACCTTTACCCCAATACCACCCACCGAAGTAATGGATATTGATGGAGAAACCAAAGCCGAGACTATGAAACGGCTTTATGAGGAAGTGCAGGACAACATACAGAAGCGGAATGAGAAGCTTGTGAAACGGTCCAACAAGAAGAGAATACAAGTCCAATTTGAACCGGGAGATTGGGTGTGGCTCCATATGAGACCCGAACGTTTTCCAAGTAAGACAAGATAAGCGCGCGCGGAGATGGGCCTTTCAAAATGATCGAGCGGATCAACAACAACGCCTACTGTCTTGAACTCCCGGGTGAGTATAATGTATTTTTTTCCTTCAATGTGGCTGACTTGACTCCTTTTGATATAGGAGATGGTGACTTTTTGGGGACAAAAGCTCTTGAATAAGGAGGGAATGATGTGGACATCGTACCGGTCTCTACACAAACCGAACCCGAGCTACCCAAGGAGTTGAAGGTACCAAGCTTACCCCCTACTAGGAGAGTGACCTGAAGCATCTCAAGGGGCTATCAAAAGGCAGTTCAACTCTATCTATTCGGTCTCAAGGATCACGGCGGACACGCGGAGCAAACGGAGTCATTGGAGGTCATTATGAGCGGACAAGCTGAGTCGTCGGATGTGAGCTCGTGGACATAAAACCTTGGAGAGAAGGTTTTGTGTGTCCTCACTCTACACTAGTGATGACACCCCTCAAGACCTTGGGTAAAGTATTGTACTCTTTCCCTACTTCTAGTTTTACACCCCTAAGAGGAATTGAGGCTGGGTCTCTTCCTTCTAGGTTGGTTTATCAAGTGAGTCATCTCCTCACTTGTGGCACCATCTCATCTCCACCGTCACTTTCATCGCCATGCTCCACCGTGGGTCGAGTTCTCCCCACCGTCTAGCCCCACTCATCTTGTTGTTCCTCTCTTCCCCGCGGCTTCAATCTTCGGTTGAGTTCTCCTAGAGGCAAGTCTCGTCCGTCCGAGTCCGTCTCAGCTTCTGCTCATCTCGACCATCCTACTTATCCGTCCATGTTCGTCCAAGAAAGTACCGGAACCGCTTCGCTGACCCGTGTTGTCCTTCGACCATCTTGTTCGATCTCCGTGATGGTCTCGAGTCTGGTTTCTAGGGTTATACCATTTGGTATCATAGGCGAAAGGTTCTCCCAAACAAGTAGATCCAAGGTCCCCATAGCTTCTTAAGGCTCCAAAATACTCCAAAAGTGTAGGTTTTAGTCCAAGTACCTATAAACACATAAACACACACAAATACACTAAAAATATCCTAAATGCATAGTTAGAACATATAAAACTACACTAATGTTTATGTGATCCTCAACAAGGTCATCTCCACTATCGCGGGTCAAGGTGGATCGGCCATGAATTGTCAAGTTGGTCGTTCTATCAAGAGGTGACCAGAAGCATAGAGAGGACCTCAAAGGAGCTAGTTATCATGCCATTGCCCAGCCACAAGACACGAGTTCCCCATAAGACAACACATGGACCCAAGAAGCGGTCCGGCCAAAGCCAGCCTTAAGACTCTGCGCACATGTAGCCTTAGGAGTGAGGTTTTGCATGTCCTCACTAATCACTAGTGAGGACCTCCCAAGATGCTAGGTGGGTATCGTACTCTTTCCCTACTTCTAGGTTTCCCACTGGGTTTTATTAGGAAATGGTTTTAACGAGGCGAGAAAGACTTAGAGCATCACATTCCTTAATTTATCAACTTGGAAACACTCATGACAAGATTGATAGATTAGAAATGTGATCATATCTTTAAGAAAAAATCATTACATTTATTTTTCCCTTCTTTTGTGTTGCTTTTGAGACATGTGCTTTATGTGGGTTATTTGTGACTTAAGTGTTTTAATCTCTTAGGCCCAAGTATCAAATCTTGTTTTAATTTGGTTTGGGCCCATTAAGCACTTAAGATGCCCTATTTTGTGCCCTATAAAAGGCATAACTCTCTCTCATTAATAAATCAATCAATCATTTACAAAAATCTTAAAGTTGTCAACTTTTCTTTCTAACCTTCTAAGTTAGAAAACCCTAAGAGCTTTGAGGTTTGTCCTTAGCTTGAAGGTGGCTGTATCAAAGAATTATCACCTCCCTTGTGATGCCAAACACTTCCACCGGTTGTTTCACTGCACCGCCCACAACCGTCACTTCATCTGGTTGAACCCTATCCCGGATTTAGCTCCGCCTTCACTCCACCCGTTCGCTGCTGTCCTTTCTCGTGTGTTGTCACTCAAAGCTCCTCATCATCTCTTCATCAGGTCCCTCTCATCCTCCTTCAGCCCACCGTTCATCACCCCCACCTCACCATCGTTCATCATTTCCGCCATCTTCTCGGTTTTCGGTTCGCTTGCTTGAGTTTGTCTTTGAGCTGGGATTTGGTTCTTCCCTTGAAGATCTAAGCGTGTATCAAATGTACTTCATGTACTTTACCATAAGCATATCAACTCACCTTAATTCAAACCGCTCTTCTTTTGAACCTAGACTCCTCATTGTTGACTCCTCTTTTTAATTCTAAGTGTGAGGTCTCGACTTGGGAACATTGATCAAAGTATATGAACACTTACTCTTTCGGATTTCTGTAAGCTTAAGACCGTCTTATTACAATTCCTTTCCTTTTTCTTTTCTCGCTTCAAGGTCGATCAATTTTTCTTTACTTTTCTAAGGTATCATTTTATTTTATTTTATCGATCGCCTTTTCTTTTCAGCCTTTTCCTTTCCTTAGGACAGGTTTCCATGAGAAGCGAATGTTAAAAGTTGTAGCTTCCAACACCCGGTTCACTTTTCTGCTACCTATATCCTCATCTTATCTTTTCTTTTCTTTCTTTTCTTTATTTATTGAAAAGAAGGAAGAGGAGAATTGCGCTTACTTAGACGTGTCTTGCAGTGTCTCATAGAGGTATCATATCCAATGTATCTCAAGCCCAAACCGAGAAGATTAAAGTTCATTAAAGTGAGAAGTCAACTCCGATTTGTCCAAGTCTCCGGAAGAATGGTCCTTTTGGGCTTTGTCGATCCACTAATGGTTTTTCCATGGTTCCAACTAAAGATTGCACACACTATCCAAAAACCATCCAAACATCAGCAAAATTAACACAATTAACAAGTTCTATCGCTACTTCATTAAAAACTTTTTTCATATGTTATTGAACCTATGACCAAGGAAAAGAATGTAACAATCTCTCAAAATGCAATAAACTTACAGTAAATCTTCCATATAAAAGATGTTAAGGAAAAAGAAATACCTCAGCTGATCGCAAATTCCCCCAACTTAAATCACAAAGTCCGCATTGTGAGATAAAACCGTAAAAGGGATAAAAAACAAGAGAATTCATACCATAATTCTCTTATCGGGTTCATTGGTTGGCAGCTCCCACGTTTTCAAGTCCTTATTTTGTTTTATTTTTAATGGTGACTGGCACCTGAAAATTAAAACACAAAAACGAAAAATAGAAAAACCAAAAATACCGAAAAAACGAAAAACTGAAAAATTAAAAAATGTATTTACAAATATAGAATGCTTATTTAACGTCGTGAGCTCGACGGGCTTACGAAATAGGTGTCCGGTGGAATCGCTCCCCAGTAGGGGTGTTGTCATTGTTGATAGCGTCTTTACCAAAGGTCTTCTTTCCGGACGGGATTGTGAAGTATCATCGGCTGGTGTTGTGATAGGAGCGGAGGGAAGATCGATTATGATTATGCAAATATGTTTTGTTGTTCACCTCCAATCAGTTTTCACCCGAGTGCTACTAAAAAGTAGTCCCGAGATTTTAACCCGTAAGACCGCAAGGGCACAGTCATGCAATTGTAGTACGTACGGGGTCGATCCACAGAGAGAATAGAATAACACATAGAGAATGCAAATGCAAATCTAATCTAGGCGGGATAATAAAGTAGGGTGCTATCGAGTCCTAAACTAAATGATGCAAAATAAATGAAAACTAAATAAGATAAAACAATTAAATAAACTAAAACATAAAATAAATAACTTGTTGATGGGTTGGTGAGGAGTCCCTAATGGCTTAATTTGTTGATGGGTTGCAAGATCGGATATCTCAGAAGGTAGAGCTGCATCCTTACCACCAGATGGACGAGTTGCTTCACTTGGCAATTCAGATAGAATAGCAAGGGAAGCGTAAGGCTTCAACAAAATCGAAGAATTCACAACCGTGGACCGCACAGAGCAACATTCGTTTCCAATAACAAGACCGAGCCAAACCACTAGAGGTTGATTCAAGGGTTAAGGGAAAGGGTCCTGAGGTTTCTAAGAGTCCAAGAGCTGATAATAGTAGGTCCAATCAGAATCCTACACGCAACCGTGACATCATATGCTTCAAGTGTCAAGGTAGAGGACACATGGCCCGAGGGTGTCCCAACGCCAAGGTTATGATTCTCACTAAGGATGGAGGCTATGAAACACAAGAAAAATCCGAAGAAGATGCTGATGGTTCTGAAGATATTGAGTATCCTGAGAAGGGAGATGTCCTCATGATGAGAAGGGTACTGAACACGGTCATCGCTCCCGATGAAACTGCCCAAAGAGATAACATATTTCATACCAAGTGTCTTGTGGAGGGCAAAACGTGCAGCTTGATCATCGATGAAGGCTCATTTACTAACGCCGCCAGCTCTTACATGATTGACAAGCTAGGATTCAAGAGAGATAAGGACCCTCAGCCGTATAAGCTCAGTTGGGTCAACGACAAATCCGAGCTAAAGGTTCATGAGCAAATGAAGATATCATTTAATCTAGGGAGATATCAAGACCAAGTAACGTGCGACGTGGTTCCCATGCAAGCGGGACACATTCTGTTAGGTTGCCCATGGCAGTTCGACAAAGAAGCCATACACCACGAACGGACCAACTTATACTCGTTCACGCATAACAAACGCAAGGTGACGCTAGCTCCACTAGAACCGTCACAAGTTCACGACATGCAAACAAAAATGGCTAAAGATGCTAAAAAGGTCCAGAGTAGCTTGTTTTCTAAGGCAAGCCATATCAAAGAGGCGCTACACTCGAGACAAGACGTATTGCTATTGGTTTATAAAGAGATCCTATCCACCGAGAGAGAGACCGTATTGCCTATTAAGGTCTGAGGTGTTCTAGATCTGTTCAAGAATATCTTCCCAGATGAGATTCCACCAGGATTGCCACCAATAAAGGGAGTCAAGCATCAGATAGACTTAGTAACCAAAGCTGCCCTACCTAGACGACCTACGTACCGATTGAATCCGACGGAAGCACAAGAGCTCGAACGACAAGTACAAGAGCTGAAGGCTAAGGGCTACGTGAGAGAAACCCTTAGTCCTTGTGTTGTACTAGTGCTACTAGTGCCCAAGAAGGATGGCACATGGCGGATGTGTGTCGATTGTCGACCTATGGACAACATTACGATAAAATATCGACATCCAATTCCGAGGCTCGATGATATGCTGGATGAGTTGAGTGGGTCAATGATACATGCCTAGGTCTTCAAGGAGAGAACCTCTCTCAAACTCAAATTCACCCGGGAACAAGATCGGACCGATGGAAGCTAGCTCTTCTCGGCGTTTTGAGGTCAATCCGGGAACAATGGGAGATGGGGATGGAACGTGGTGAGTTTGGAGGATGGAGGATGATGGAGAAGAAGTTGCGACCATGAGCTAAGAACACAAGGATGACTAAAACAAACGGTGGAGCTAGCTAACGGCGATGAAGTTCAAACCGTGAGAAAACGGCGGTGGTGGTGAGATATGAAGCAATCTGTGGGATGATAGGCACCACAAGGGTTGTGAGAGACCCTTGATACAGCCTCCTACAAGCTGAGGACACACCTCTAAGCTTCTAGAGTTTTCTAAACCTAGACTAGGTTTAAAGAGACAAAGATACAACTTTGAGATTTTTATGTAATGATTGCTTGAACATTAATGAGAAATGAGTTTTGCCTTTATAGGCTACAAATTAGGGCACTTATGTGCTAATGGATCCAAGACAAATTGGGCCTAAAAATACATCATAAGAAAAGTTTATGTGCTTATGTGCAGAACAACAAGTTTCATGGCCTACCTATGGAAGACCCTCTTGATCATCTGGATGAGTCTCGATAGCTCGCAGCCCTTTTACCAAGATCAATGGGTCAGTGAAGATGGTTTCAAACTAAGGCGTTCTTCCTCTCTCTTATGACAGAGCCCATCACTGAAAAGACTCTCCCCATGGATCCATCATCATGGATGATCGCAAGAAAGCCTTGCTTGCCAAGTTCTTTTCTCCACAGACACGCTTGAGGAATGAAATTTCTGGATTCTCTCGCAAAGATGGTGAAAGTTTCTGTGAATGCTAGATCGCTTTAAGGGCTACACTACTCAATGCCCTCACCACAGCTCAGCAATGAGTCACCTCCAAGCACTCTCTACAGGCGTCCCGAAGGTCCCCATGCTTCTAGATACCGCCAGCAATGGTAATCCTCAACCAAGACGTTGATGCTGGTGGGCACTTGTGGAGAACCTAGCACAATCTGATGGTAACTACACCGCTGAGTATGATAGAAAGTGTCGCCAAGTGTTGCCAGATGATCGCATTTAGCCATCAAAGCTTGATCGTTGTGATCAATCTGCCAGTTAAGAAACAGTTCACTTTGCTACCGAGGATACAGTTTTCAGGTTCAAGACGGGGAGGATGATGGTCTAGGAGGTCAGCTATGTGCAGAATTAGGGTCAGTACAACAAAGGTTTCATCAACCAAGAACAACCCGAACTGCCCATGTGAGAGTACCAACGTTGTTAACCCTCAGATCAAGTCTACCCACACTCAGCAACAACCTCAGCCTGCCTTTGTTCCCTACAATCAGCAGCAGAACTTGCCCCTAACCGCATTATCCGAGTCATCCTCCGAACATTTCAGCCACCTGAGCCAGCCTCACTCAACTTTCACCGGTCAAGCATAATTGAGGGCCAAGAAGTTTGGTGAAATTAAAACTCCAGATGGATTACACTTATAATGATCTTAAAGCAAGATCGAGTCTCTCAACAAAATTGCCCATAGTGGGCAAGACAGCTTCTTCCTCTCACTCTTCCCAACTCCCGTGAAAAGCAAAGCATAAAACCCCTAAGGACTACATGCTCACATCAATGCCATCACATGGAATGGAAAGGAGTTACCCGAAGGGAAGGACCTCCTACAATCATCGAGACAGTGAAGATCACTATGGGAGGATTTGGCTTCAAAAACGACTCAAGACAAGAGTCTTACTCCTGCCAGCCCACCGACCAGATACTCGAGCCAAGAGCCTCTCAGACGCCTAGCTCGAGCCTGCCCCGAAAGCGTAAGGGTCAAGACAGCTACCTCCTACACCCAAACTGTGATTTCAGAGGAAAAGAAGGCACCTATATCCCTCCTCCCTACAAGCCCAAATTGCCTTTCCCAAAGAGGTTTAAGAAGGATTTAATGGAGAAACATAAGCAAATTTGATAAGCATATCAAGGAAGCCGAGATCAAAGTTGCTCTTCATTGATGCCTTCTCCATGGTACCGCTATCAGTTTTTAATGATTTAATAGCTGAGAAAGACAAGACGTTCAGGGTATGGTTGTCCATCGAGGAGTGCAGGCCATCATCAGGTAAGAGAGTTGTCAAAGAGAAGCTAGCACCTGTGTTCCTTCACTCTACCATGCTCTCAGGTCCATTCGCTTTCAAGAAGTCTCTCTGTGATCTTGGAGCATCTATCGCCTTATGCCACTCGGCGAAGCTAGGTTCAAGAACTATAAGTCTTGCAACATCTCTCCTGGTGCTTCGTGCACAGCATCTATTAGACTCCTCATGGTATGCTACAAGATCTTCCTCCTCTGATGGTTGGTTCTGGAGATACCTACGTGACTTTATAGCTTCTGATGATGAAGAACCAAGAGATCCTCCGATTCTGGGAAGACCTTTCCTTGCTAAGCTGGTGCATATAGATGTCTAAAAAGGAAATATCGATCTCAACCTCGGAGGACTTCAAGATGACATTTGATGTCAAGGACACTATGAGGAAGCCAGAAAAGAAGGACAAGTCTTCTATGTCGAGGTAATGATAAGCCCGATGAGCTGAGAGCTTAATCAAGAGGATCACCTCGATCTCGGCCTTAACCAAGAGTAGTAAAAGATGGGTATCTATATGAAGAGACTTTGGGTTATGAGATAATTTTAGACTCACACAAGGTTCTGGAAGAGTCGACGGGTTTGAGGAGCTGATAGGGGTCAACACAGAAATTCATCTGTCGAGGACACCAAGCTCGACCATACTCGAGCTACCTGTCAGGATGCCGAACTCGAGTGTCAGCTCGATCATACAAATCGAGTCGGACGGCCCTCTGCAGCTCGATACTGGTCGCCAGCCTCTGGAGCAGCCCATCTGCAGCGACGACTGGTCAGAACTCAGACCTATGGTAGATCTCAAACCTCTTCCTTCGGGCTAAGACTTTCTTGGACCAAATTCTACTTACCCAATCATAGTAAATGACATGCTTAGTGATGATGAGTTGCATTTGCTGTTGATGAGTTGAGAAAATTTAGAAAGGCTATAGGATATTCTCTGGATGACATTAAGGAATTTCACCTAGCTTGTGCACTCACAGAATTCACTTGGAAAAGCGAATCATATGCTAGCATTGAACCCGAGAAGATTGAACCCAAACTTAAAAAGTTGTTAAAAGGAAATTCTTAAGTTCTTGGGGCTGGAATCATATATCCTATATCGAGATAGTACTTGGATTTCTCCTGTGCATTGTGTACCTAAGAAGGGGTATGACTGTGATTAAAAATGATAAGGATGAATTGATACCTACTAGGGTAACAGGGCATAGGATGTGTATTGAATAGGAAATTGAATGCTGCTTCTAGGAAAAATCATTTTCCTTTGCCATTCATTGACCAAATGCTAGAGAGGTTAGCTAACCATCCTTACTACTGTTTTCTAGATGGGTACAGTGGGTTCTTTCAGATTCCAATTCACCCTAATGATCAGGAAAAGACCACTTTTACTTGCCCTTATGGAACATTTGCATATAGGAGAATGCCTTTTGGTCTTTGTAATGCTCTGACATTTCAGAGATGCATGACTATATTCTCGGATTTAATAGAGGAGGTAAGTATTCATGGATGACTTTTCCGTGTATGGCTCCTCTTTCTCCTCCTTTTTGAACCTTTGCAGGTACTTTCGGTGTGAAGAGACAAATCTGGTGCTCAATTGGGAGAAATGCCACTTCATGGTTAGAGAAGGGATTGTCTTGGGTCACAGAATTTCTGAAAAGGGCATAGAGGTAGACAAGGCCAAAGTTGATGTGATGATGCAGCTGCAGCCACCAAAAAACGTCAAGGACATCAGGAGTTTCCTTGGGCATGCTGGGTTTTATAGAAGGTTCATCAAGGACTTCTCAAGGATAGCCAGACCACTAACAAGGCTGTTGTGCAAGGAGCAAGAGTTTCTGTTTGATACAGAATGTTTGAAGGCTTTCCAGCTCATTAAGGAAGCCTTAGTCACTGCTCCAATAGTCCAAGCACCAAACTGGGACTATCCATTTGAGATCATGTGTGATGCATCGGACTATGCTGTAGGAGCTGTACTGGGCCAAAGGATTGAGAAGAAGCTACATGTGATCTACTATGCAAGCAGGACGCTTGATGATGCTCAAGGGAGATATGCTACAACAGAGAAGGAGTTGTTGGCTGTAGTCTTTGCTTTTGAGAAATTCAGAAGCTATTTGGTTGGGTCTAAGGTGGTAGTCTATACTGATCATGCAGCACTAAGACATATCTATGCTAAGAAGGATACTAAGCCAAGACTGCTCAGATGGATACTCCTTCTTCAAGAGTTTGACATGGAGATTGTTGATAAGAAGGGTATAGAGAATGGTGTGGCTGATCACTTGTCAAGGATGAGGATAGATGATGCTGCACCTGTTGATGACACCATGCCTGATGAGAGACTCCTAGATGCTGTTTCTGTGATAGGAGTGAAGGACATACCTTGGTATTCTGATCTGGCCAATTTCCTAGCATGTGGTGAGTTACCTGATGATCTTGATGCCTACAGAAAAAAGAAGTTTTTGAGGGATGTCAACCACTACTACTGGGACGAGCCTTTCCTGTACAAGAGGGGTACAGATGGTCTGTTCAGGAGGTGTATAGCACAAGACGAAGTTCAGGGTGTGCTGGAGCACTGTCATGGTTCTTCCTATGCAGGACACTTTGCTACGTTCAAGACTGTTCAAAAGGTGCTCAGAGATGCTCAAGCCTTCATCACTAAGTGTGATCCTTGCCAGAGAATGGGCAACATCAGCAGAAGGAATGAGATGCCACAAAATCCGATTTTGGAAGTGGAGGTGTTTGATGTTTGGGGGATTGATTTCATGGGTCCTTTCAACCCACCCTCCTCTGGGAACAGCTACATCTTAGTGGCCGTTGATTATGTCTCGAAGTGGGTTGAAGCTATAGCTTGTCCTCGCAATGATGCAAAGGTAGTTCTGAAGATGTTCAAGAGCATTATTTTCCCCAGATTTGGTGTACCAAGAGTTGTTATCAGTGATGGGGGATCTCATTTCATCAACAAGCTCTTTGAAAATCTTCTGAAAAAGCATGGGGTCAAGCACAAGGTGGCTACACCATATCACCCCCAGACCAGTGGTCAAGTGGAGGTGTCTAACAAGCAGATCAAAGCCATCTTGGCTAGAGTAGTGGGCGTTTCAAAGAGAGATTGGTCTGCTAAGCTGGATGAGACCCTCTGGGCGTACAGGACTGCATTCAAGACTCCTATAGGAAGAACACCATTCCAGCTCCTCTATGGCAAGGCTTGTCACCTACCTGTTGAGGTTGAGTACAAAGCGTTATGGGCAACAAAGCTTCTGAACTTGGATATCAAGCCTGCCCAGGAAAAGAGAGTATTGGACCTGCATGAGCTGGAGGAGATCAGGCTGGATGCTTATGAGAGTTCTAAGGTCTATAAAGAGAGGACCAAGGCCTTCCATGACAAGAGGATCTTGCACAAAGAGTTCAAGACTGGTGATCAAGTCCTCCTTTTCAATTCTAGACTCAAGCTGTTTCCAGGAAAGCTCAAGTCGAGATGGTCCGGACCGTTCTCCGTCAAAGAAGTTTTACCCTACGGAGCAGTCACCTTATTTGGAAAGGGCGGAAACGAATTCACTGTGAACGGGCAGAGACTCAAGCCCTATCTAGCTGACACCATCATTCCAGAAGGAACTTCGATTCCTCTGGATGAGCCTTCCACTGCCTGATCAAAACAGGAAGTCAAGCTTAGTATTTATAACAAGCTCACTTGGGAGGAAGTCCCATGTCTATCTCTGTACATATTTCTTTGTTCTAGTTTTTAAAACGTCAAATAAATGTGCTAAGCTGTTTGATTTTTAATCGATTGTGTGATTTCAGGAAAGTATGAGAGGTGAATCATGAAAAGGGGGGCAAAAACGCACAGGAATGGCTTGACTCGAGCCGTGTGATCGAGCTCTATAATCGAGCTCTGCGATCGAGCCAACCAACCGAGCCTTAGGAGGGAAATTCAAATTTCAAAATTCTGACAAGTGGAGCTCGACCACCTGGAGTTCGCATGCTCAAGACAGAAGGTGTCGGCGTCAGCTCGACCCCACTTCGCATGCTCAGCAGAAGGTGTCGAGAAGGACGTCAGCTCGACCCACCTGGTCGAGTGCTCAGCTCGAGTCAACCTCCTTTGGCGCCCAAGTTCGAATTTTGAATTCGTAAACCGACATATGACGCTCTACCTTGTCCTCTTTGTCCCCTCCCACTTGGCTATATAAGCTCAACTCGATCAAGACCTTCCTCACACCACCAAGACCCTCACTTTTCTCTCTTTCATTTTCCAGCACTCTATTAGTTCTTGCTGTTTTTGAGTGTTCATACTCTGTTCTTCGTTTATTGTTGCTGTCTTGAGGTTAKTCTCACACTCTTGAATCTTTCTTCTTTGCTTGAGTGATTCTCAGACATGAATTCACGCCAAGCTCGTCGCAGATCAGCTGAAGCACTCGCCCGAAACTYCCAGATGTGGAGAGAAACCGTCCACGCGAAGAATCCATGGAGGTTGCAGCTGACTCGAGCACTCATGCTCGAGCGAGAGGATCGAGTCGAAGGGCGGCAGTCGAGCTCGAGCACCTGCAGTCGAGCCGGCGAGTCGAGTCGGAGGTGATGCTGCGGACAGCTCTCCCGGTAGCGTGAAGGAAAGAAACCAATAGAGCCAAGCATGTATCATGACGGTGGCGCAACAGAAGAAGATGAACATAAGGCGACAAGAAAGCCTCAAAGGAAGAGCAAACCTCTACAGCAAGGTTCCTGGAGGCCCTTCTTGCTCGAGGTTTTGAAGGACAAGGTACCCGCTAGAAAGCGATGAAGAAACTTCGGCATTGCTAGAGATGTGGAGTTCTCTATGAGAGAGGCTTATGTGAGTTCATGAAGATCCAGCTGGAAGCCTACAAGAGACATGCCATTTCCTCTCATCTCGCTATTCACTTCTATGATGAGGAGCCTGACCATGAATCGAAGGCGGTCTGGCCATAACCTTCATGTAG
The DNA here is from genome assembly GCA_018361395.1 of Boechera stricta. Lineage (NCBI taxonomy): Eukaryota > Viridiplantae > Streptophyta > Magnoliopsida > Brassicales > Brassicaceae > Boechera > Boechera stricta. Next base: position 8,841,161 of record CM031541.1, read on the forward strand.
AGTCGAGCCTATGCTCTCACCATCAAGGAGATCGGTACCTATACGGTTTTTCGGAGAGATGAATCCATCAAGATATTGACCACGAGGCTTCAGAACTATGGTCAATTGGAGCAACAAACCTTTCTCCTCTTCCAGAAGCAAGTTCTAACATCGAAGCCTGTTCGAGATATCTCCACAAGACCTTAGCAAGCTTATGTTTGCAAGAGCGGCGGACAGTGAATGAAGGAGAATGAAGATGATGGACTTGTGTGTATTACCACTTTTATCTGAAAGCGGGCTGAAGATGAAGGGTGATAGAGGCGAATGCAAACCTCACGTTGCTGGAACAATTCCTGTACTACAGGGAATGGGCAATGAGGATGCATAGGATGGAATCTGGGGGTGAGCTCTGCATTGGGGGTATAGTTACTCCCATTCTTGTTGCCTGTAATGTGGAGTTGATCTCAGAGCCTTATCCACCAAAGTGGATAGATGTAGATTTCTTGAGAAGGTGCAGATTCCTAGACCATACACCACCTCTAGATGAGCACATATACAAGTTCATGCATCCAACCGTTGGGGAAGCCAAGCTGCGTCTTCCCTGCACGGATTTGACTAAGGTACGAACGGGCCAGAACATAGATTTCGATCCTCCTCTTGATAGACTCTACCATACAGATGAAGAGATCATGCAGCAAGACATAAGATCCGACGATCATGTTGCTGTTGAGGAGGAGGATGATGAAACAAAGTAAGGTTTTCTACAGCCTTAAGCCCTCACATAGCCCAGCCATAAAAGAAGCACACAAGAGGATTGGTCTCCTACAGAAGTGGAACAAGTTCCAGGGAAAGACTATTGCTGCACTTAAGGGTACTGTGAAGGATCTGAAGGATCAGATAAAGGAAGTCAAGAACCAGCTCAGGGACTTTACACAAACGCTCACTGGCCCTACATCCAAGAAAACCGTCTTGCCAAGGCGAATTCTAGGAAGCGTGTTCGCTGAGGAATCAAGGCCTCCTGCACCTGCCACGGAACCACCAAGAGCCTCTTCTTACGAACCAAGACAGTTTCAACACTACGTAAGGCGACCGAAGAGACGTTCAACAAGCGAAGCGTCTGGCTCGAGCAGTCAGCTCGATCACGGAGGTCGAGCCAGCGACGTGCACTGGTCTGACTCGAGCCATCAGCTCGAGCACACCCAGACCGAGCCGGCCTATACGCGTGAGAGCATGGAGGACTCGATCTCCTCCTTCTTCACCAAGCCTTGAGGTACCTGTTCCGTCCATTCTTGTATATATTAGTTGCATCATTTTCATGCTTTCTGTTATTTCTTAATCTTTCTTTCCAAATTTTTATTACACAAGGGACTGTGTAATTTAAGTTTGGGGGGAAGGGTTAAGATTTGTTTTGATATGTTTTCTCTGTTCTTATTTTGATTTTGTGCATTCTTGAGTCTGCATGCATCTATGGCATAGAAAAACCAAAAAAATTTTGAAAAATTTCGTAAAACTTGAAAAAACAGAGTGTTCATGTTGCATYTACATTTTAGATTGAGTCTAGATTGTCTTCATATAGGCTGTTGCATATGCATAGGGATTATGATGATTATGACCTTGCAAGCTTGCTGATTTAATAGTCTCTGCCCTCGCTTCTAGTCGTCAATACATTGTTAATGAAATCAAGGCGCACATACTCTGAATGCATAACTAGATTAGTTCTCAATTGAAGCAGGCTGTGATTTGATATCATTCCCTATCTATCTGAACCTGAATTTTGACTAATAATTATCATGTCTATGCACTGCATTTGAACTCATGGATACCATATACATACTTGGATTTTCTTTCATCTTTATACCACTTTGCTGATCCAAGTACTGTCCTCATCATTAGAACAGTTTTACCATGCCTTTAGCCTAGCCTTCTTTCAAGCCTTGATATTATTTTGAGTGTGTGAGGCCTATTTCTGAATGAGCTTGGTAGAAAGTGTTAGGTTTGAGCCGACAAGGATAGATTCTCATGTAGTTCGTTTGCAATTTTCGAATCGAAGACTAGTGGGATCTTGATCATTATTGGGGTTGTTCTGTGGATAGAAAAGAAAAAGGATAAAAGTTCTTAGAGGGAATGATCTGAATGTCTAAGTAAAGGATTGGGTGCGAGTATAAGAAAAGAAAGGGCAAAAAGCTTAAAATCAAAAATATGAAAATGTCCAAGCTGGTCATGAAAAAAACCATGAGAAAACCCCAATGAAGTATTTGATAACCTCCTAGAACAAAAACATGAAGAAAAGATGAAACTGGTCCAAGAAATCAGGGAAAAGCCAATCAAGGGTAGAATTAGATGACTTTCTCGGTATGACTAAGGATAAGAACACTGTAGACTGGTGAGATGAGTCTATTCTGTATGCATAGTTGGTTCTTACCTTTAGCATTCTACTAAAGCTCATTCCTTTTCATTGAGAGATCCTTGTTCTGAAATGACAAAACCATACTGAAGGGACCATCTTTGTCTCTTGACCTTACCCTGAGCCAAATGAGTTCATTGTGTATGCATAGCTTGATTCATGGTTTCTGTTTAAATGAATGTTAAGGGGAATGATAGATTTGAATGCATGTCTAGGTTGAGATTTGATTGAACTTGTGCTGCGAAGAGTATGGCTAACGCTTTTAAGTAAAGTTCATATACTTTGCATTCTAGAACTAGCAACTTGGACATTGAGACAATCTATTATATCAGCATGCTTTGGTTCTGAGTCCCCACTTTCAACCCTCTTCTCCATTCTTATTCTTTTGTTCGCTTGAGGGCAAGCAAGGACTAAGTTTGGGGGAGTTGATATGCTTGCATTTTGCATGGTTTTAGCTTGCATAATTCATACATCTAGACGTGTTATTCACCCTGTTCTTGTCATTTATTCCTAGTTTTGCATACTTAGAGTGTTTTGCATGAGGTTTGCATACATCCTGCATATTTGGCTTGTTACAGGGTACGAAAGTGATTTTGGAGAAGTTAGTTCGCTCTAGACATCGACTCGACCTGGATGCTCTAGAGACGTGATCGAGCGTGCTCACTGAGCACCCATGCTCGAGCAGATGATCGATGAGGTCAAAGACAGCCTTAAGATTGCCGAGCTCAGCCTCTATGATCGAGCCGAGGTCAAAGACAGTCTTGAAGATGCCGAGCTCGAGCACCCATGCTCGAGCTCCATGATCGAGCCCATCATAAAAGAGGAGTCTTGGAATTTTTCTGTCCAGCTCGAGCCCATACAATCGAAGTCAGTCGCCTCGAGCTCAACACATAAAACACCACTCACGAATGGTCGAGCGACCTTATCCCGCACGCTTTTATTTTGTCCATGACGTTTAGGGTTTTTAAGATTTAGTATAAATACCTAATGGGGGATTAAGACTAGGAGAGTTGATTTTAGCCTAACTTTCTAGTTCTCTTTGTTCTTCATCCGTTTCGCTTCCTCGATGTCGTATCTTTGATTCTACGAGTATTTGTGTTTGAACCTTTCTATTCTACCTCTTCTCCCTTATCTCCTTACTTATGCAAGTTATTTTGATTTTGGGTTTGTGATTATGTTGTTCTTCATGTGTTTTGAGTAGTCATTAGGGTTCTTGAGGATGTGATATGTTTGCATTTTGCATCGTTTTAACTCACATAATTCATACATCTAGGCTTGTTATTTAACCTGTTCTTGTCATTTATTTCTAGTTTCGCATACTTAGAGTGTTTTGCATTAGATTGCATACATCTTGCATATTTGGTCCGTTACAGGTACTTTCAGGCGATTCCGAGAAGTTAGACTCAAGACCATCTAGACATGCGACTCGAGCTCATAAGACGAGGGAGAGCTGGCAGGAGATGAGTAAGCAAGCTCGAGCCGCAGCCTGAGCGATCGAAATGCAGACAAAAAGAGGAGTCTTGGAGAATTCAGACGAGCTCGAGCCCTGAAGCTCGAGCCCCTCTGAGCAAGAGGTCGAGTGCAAAAAAGAGAGTCGAGAATCTTGATCGAGCTCGAGCCCCTGAGATCGAGCCCTAGGATCGAGCCATAGGAGAAAAATTTCAAAATTTGAATTTCTGATGGACCTAACTCGATTCTACCAGGTCGAGTCCGAGGCTCGAGTCAAATGTGTGGCCAAGTCAAGCGTGTCAGACAATACTCGACCTACCAGTCGAGTCAGACCTTGAGTCCAGCATAGCGTTGGGTGAAGTCAGCCTCGAGCCAGTAGTCGAGTGGTCGGTCGAGTCAACACCTTTGAGCGCCCAAATTCAAAACTGAATCCCGACACACACGCTCCTCCTTGTCCTTTGGTCCCTCCCACTGCCTCATAGAACACAACTCGCAGAAGACACCTCACACCACAACCACTCTCTCATCTCTCTTCCCTTTCGAACTCGATCTGATATGATTCTTTGCTTTTGAGTATTCATCCTTTGTTCTTCATATCGTTGTCTTCTTGAAGCTATTCTCACATTCTTGAACTTTTCTTCTTTCTGACGATCCTCATGTAGCTCCGTCGAGCTCGCCGGTCGCAGCCCGCAGCCTGAAGTGGAGAGAGATCCTCCAACAGAAGAAGAACCCATGGAAGTTGACGAAGTGCCGGACTCGAGTACGTATGCTCGAGCCATGGAGTCGAGTCGGAAGGGGAGGAAGCTCGAAGCCCCAAGCTCGAAAGAAGCTGAGTCAAGACATTGACGCTGAGGAAAAACCCCATGCCAAACGAGAAGGAAAGAAATGGAGCCCCACCTTCCTCTCGAGAGACGATGAACCAAGGCGATAAAGAAGCATCAAAGGAAGAATGCACTTCGCAGCAAAATATCTGAGGTCCTCCTCGCTGTGGTTTCAAGGAACACGTTACCCGCACAGAGAGACAATGAAACAACTCGGCATTGCTAGAGATGTGGAGTACCTGTATGAGATGGGGGGTTTAAGTAGATTCATGAGTATCCAGATGGAAGGTTATAAGGTGGAGACTGCCATTTCTCTCCTCTAGCTGTTCATTTCTACGATGAGAGCCGACTATGAACCGACGGCGGTCCTGGCTTCATAACCTTCACATGCATAAGTCGATCCTATGCCCTCTCCATCAAAGAGATGAGTACTCTATGGTTTTTCTATGAACCCTCGAGGAACTTCAACAACTATGGTTCACCATGGGGACACTAAACCTTTCTCTTCTTCCAGAGTAAAGTTCCAGATCGTGAGCCCTGCTCGAGGTACCTCCATTAAGACCATAGCAAACACCATGTTTGCAAGAAAGGTGACGCTAAATGAAGGAGAAATGAAGATGTGGACCTGTTACTACCGCTTCAAGATACAAGAGATGGGTCGAAAATGAGGTGATAGAGCGGATGCTCACTTTTGTTCTGCTGGAACAACTACTTTCCTACAAGGAGTGGGCAATGCGGATGCACAAGATGGAATCTGGGGTGACCTTTGCATTGGGGTGTCATTACTCAATTGTTGTTGCAATGTGGAGCTTCTTTCTGAGCCCTGTCCACCCAAATGGATGGAAGCCTTGAGAAGGTGCAGCTTCCTAGACCACACAACACCTCCAGATAAGCATTTATACAAGTTCCTGCATCAGACCGTTGAGAGACAAGGCGCTTCCCTGCCAGATTTAACTAGGGTGCGAACGGGTGAGAATATCGATTTCGACCCTCCTCTTGATAGACTTTACAATCCAGATGAGGAGTTCATGGATCAAGACATCAGTCCAGACGACCATATTGCTGTTGAGGAGGAGGATGATGCAACGGAGAGATATGCCTTTGAGGAGTACAGCCTTAAAACCTCACATAGCCCATTTATAAAGGAAGACACAAAAGGATCGTCTCTACAGAAGTGGAACAAGTTCCGGCAAGACCATTGCTGCACTTAAGGGCACCGTGAAGGATCTTAAGGACCAAATGAAGGACGTTAAAGACCAGCTCAAGGACTTCAAACAAAATTCATTGCTCCCCACTAAGAAACCTTGCCCAAGAGAGTTCTCGGGAAGCGCCGGGAACAACCAAGGCCTCCTACACCTGCAATGGAACCCTCAAGAGAACCAAGGCAGTTTCAGCATTACGAAAGGAAGAAGAAGAAACACACTGCCTGTTCGAGTGTCAAACACTCTTTACGCTTGGCTTGACTTGAATGAATTGATCTCATCCTTTTGGTTAATATCTTCACCCTTATGGATTGACACCTTACTATACTACAACGAAACTTTGGTCTAGTAAGGAATTGACCTATATCAGGATGGGATAGATTAGGTGTGAAATCTTAGTCTCTTAGGTGGTTCAAGTGTTTATTGTTTGATTTCTTTCTAAATCAGTGTTCTTAATGCTAATTTCTCTCTGATCAATGAGATTAGAACTTAGGTGTTTTTCCACCCAAAAGGTGTTTGATAAAATGCTGAACTGATGTTAGAGATTTGCATACCTAGCCTAAGGGATTAGTTGTCAGGTGTTTATGACAATATTGAACTGAATCTTAATGCCTGCTAGTAGATTTCCAAGGGATTGGGTCTGGAACTGGTCAGCTTGAGGTTACTTATCACGGGAGTGGACTTAACTGGTTGTGGATGTCTAGGGAATAGCTTTTGAGTTTTGTTAGACCATGTAGGCTAAGAGGACACACTGAATCGATTATCCCATCCTTAGGAACTTCTCTTGCATTGATTGAATTTTCTGTTAGTCCTATACGCCGTTCTGATATTTCTCATTTTCTGTTAGTTCCTGCTAGTCCTAGACAGTATCTCTTTTAACTCTTATTTCCAGTTTGCTCTAGGTCACTAGTCCATTCACTTTGTCAGCTTGACTAATGACTTGATCTCATCCTTTTTGGTTAATATCTTCACCCTTATGGATTGACACCTTACTATACTATAACGAAACTTTGGTCTAGTAAGAAATTGACCTATACCAAGAGACGGTCCATTCAAAGTGATCGAGAAGATCAATGACAACGCTTACCGTCTCGAAATTTCGGGTGAGTATAATGTCTCTTCTTTCTTCAGTGTTGCTGACTTGACTCCTTTTGATGTAGGTGATGAAGGAAATTTGGGGACCAAATCTCTTGAAGAGGGAGGGAATGATGTGGACATTGTACCGGTCATCACGCGGGACGAGGACAAGGACCACGGGACAACACAAGAGCTCACGGTGCCAAGCTTACCACCTCGGAGAGTGACTAGAAGTGTCTCCAAAGATTACCAAAAGGAGGTCTAAGCCTACCTACAAAGCCTTCAAGGAGCACGGAGGACAACACGGTAGACAAGAGAGGTCATCGGTGCCGTCGGGACACATTGTGAGCAGACAAGCCGAGCAAGCGGACACTAACTCACAGACACTCAAGTTTGGGAGCAAATCCTTGTGTGTCCTCACTATCTCTAAGTGAGGAAACCCCTCAAGACCTTAGGTAAAGTATTGTACTCTTTCCCTACTTTTAATTTTACCACATCGGGTTTCTAGAAAAGGGTTTTAATGAGGCAAGAAACGCCTAGGGCATCACATCTTATCTCCCTTGTGTGTTGACTTAGAAACCTCTATGACATGAGCAATACATAAGAGATGTCATTCTATCCCCCAGGAAAGATCCTTACATATGTATTTCTTTTCTTATGTTGTTTATGAGACTCTTAGTGCATTTTTGTGTTAAGGTTGGTTTAGAGTTTTATTAGGCCCAATATTCAAGCTTGTTTAATTATTGACTTGAGCCCATTTAAACTTAACTCTAAACCCTACTTGTAGCCTATAAAAGGCAATTCTTTCTCATTTCTCAAATTAAGCAATTATTTACAACAAATCTAAAGTTTACAACTTTATGTCTCTTCTAATCTATTAAGGTTGCTCTAGATTAGGGTTCTTCCTAAGAGTAATTGAGTGTGTCTCTTACTCAAAGGATCTTGGCAGTATCAAAGGACTCACACATCCTTTGTGGTTCATCCAACACCCCACATCTCGTCGTTCTCACCATCTCTTAGATACACACAATTGAAGTCTTCGCCGCCGTGGAGCTTCGCCGATCTTAGCTTGAACCTGGTCGAAGTCTTCCCAGCTCAAGCCTCCTTATTCGTGTCCTAGCTTGACCCCGTTCGTGATTGACTTCTGAGATCCTTAGTTATCGCCGAACCAAGCCATTGCCGAGATAGCTAGTCCGCCGAACCGTGCACCAAACCGGAGTTTGCTTGACCCGATCTTAGTTTGTTTCGAAGGTGGAGATTGTGAGAACACACCAAGACATTTGCACAAACACTTCCCACTCCAATTGTCTAAGAATTGACAAGTGATGGGTTTTCTCCAATTTCTTCAAACAAAACTAAGGCATTGTCTCCTTCCGAGTACAAGAAAGATTGAGGAACATGGTACCTGATAAAAGTAAAAAGAGAGTTCAAGTTTGATACAAACACGGTACGGGAAAACAATGTTTTCCCCCCAAACTAGATCTTGTTATTTTGAGATTAACTGTAGTCATGTACCCAAAATATCTTTTGTCTTCTGGCTTGCAACGCTTGATAGATTGCATGTGATGGAGAACTTGTAAAATTGGGGTATGGTGGAATCGCCTATGTGTTGTCTGTGTTGTCAGGAAATGGAAAGCAGTTGTACTGTGAGTTTTCTGAACAGATTTGGCACATAGTCATGAAAAAATTAGGAGCACCACCGTGCATCTTTCACAATTGGGAGGCACTTCTCAGCTGGCTTCTATCAGGTTCACCTCATGTTTCTACTCTCCTCAAGAGAATGGCAACACAAGCAACGATCTATCTTCTCTGGAAAGAAAGGAACTTAAGAGTTCACAACAAGACATCGCTCCCGGTAGCCACAGTTTTCAAACTGATAGATCGCGCAGTCAGAGACTCAATCTTGGCTAGGAGAAACAGGAAGGCTTTCTCCGGACTAGTTCAACACCGGTTCCGGTGGGAGTAATTCACTAAGAGAGAATTCATAATTTCAGCATCTTATTTCCTTTGGCTTTTTTAATCTTTTTTTGGCCTAAGCAAATCCTTCGAAAGATTACTAAAGGTAACATTCACTACAAGAAAACAGTCCGTATACCGACGGAGTAATCCGTCGGTAAACTGTCAGAAACAGTTATTTCCGACGGTATACCGACGCACGAGAAGTCGTCGGTTTGAAGTCGTCGGAAAATCACCATCCGTCGGAAAGTCGAAGGAAATTCCTACGGATTTCCGATGAAATAGTTCCGACGGATGTCCGATGACAAATGCCGCCAAGTAATATTCACGGCCTTCCGATCAACAACGGTCAAATATCACCGTTCGGCCGGATTTATATATTCCCGAAAACCGGTTATATTTATTACCACGGAAAACCGAGTTATATTTATTCCACGGAAAACCGACGGACGAATACCGACGTATAAAGCATACCGATATTAATAAAAAAAAACCAAATAAAATTTAATAATTGTTAATTATTATAATTCCAATAATTTTTAAAAATTAAAAATTCATAAATATAAAAATTATAATAATTTAAATTAAACATTAAATAAAAGTAATACATTGTTCGAAAACGTAATTATAAAAACATAAATGTACTAATCCAGCTCTGGAGGACGGAAATCGGGAAAATGCTGACTCATAAACGTGTTAAAGTAGTCCTGAGAGGCAGTCAACTTGGCAATTCTTGCATTCTTCTCCTCCAATTCAGCCCTCAACCTCTCAAGCTCTTGTGTGACCGCCGGATCCTTTTGTGTAAATGACGACGATGTGTTTCTCTGAAGGCGCCCTAATCCAAAAACACGCCCTCGGCTTCCTAAAAAAAAAAAATAAAAATACTGAAAAATTTAAAAAATAGTAGAAGTTAAATATATTTATTTACCTCCAGGACTAGTTGGTTCATGACTTCCCGCGGCAACGAATTAGAACCCGAAGCAGATCCTCCTTCTTGAGATTGCTGAGTAAGCATCGCCTGCTTCTTCTGCTCGACGTTGGCCATGATTTTGCACGCCAACTTGTCTTGTACCTGGCCGGTTTTTTTATTGGTGTGCGTGTCGACCAAAAGATCATACAAATCTGGTCGCACACCACCAGACTTGCTAGCCTGGTTAAACAAAAAAAGTGTTACTAAATTCAAAAATTTAAGGAAATTAATAATTAATAAAAGATTGTATACATACCAGCTCGTCAGCACGACTCTCGAACGTCATTGCTCCCGCATTATGTGTAGCGATTCCGAGCCCATCCCGGTCGCTCAAACGGTTCCCCCTGTTTCGTTCGGAGATCGCGTTGGCCGCTTCCGTATTCCAGTAACGAATGTACGCCTCCCAAACATCTGGGTCGAGATCCTTGTGCTTCGGTTTACCCGCCTTCCATCTCTGCTTCCAACTGTAGACGTGTTCGCTGAATTGCTGACTAGCTTGCTTATCGAACGCCTTACGAACATCGTTTGTATGATCAGGATGCCAATTGAAATCTTGCTAAAAAAGATCAAAAAAAAAATGAATTGGTTACATCAACATTAAACGTTAAAAAAAAACCATAATGAAGTAATAAGAGTTCATACCGCGAAAGTACGAGTACATAGCTCTCGCCGCTTCTTGGCATCTCTCCATAGGTGGGATACATCTGAGGGAGTGGCGGGAGCAGACTCGAATTGATTTGGTTATCCGCTTACGCGAAACCGCAATAAAAATAAAAAACACAATGAAATAATATCTGAAAATAGTAAAGAATATTAAAATTGCATACCAAGTGGTTCCAGGAAGTAGCTGTGGATGAAGCACAGGTAAACGCTCTCGGCCCGGTAGAGCAAGAATCTCCTCAATTGTGATTCTGCGGGCTTCGAATTCTCGAAGTGGAACAAAAGATGGAGGGCGGAACTACTCCTCGGTTCAAGGACCACTGAGCCCCTGAGAGGAATGGAGGAAATCGTAATTCCTATAACAAGTAAATGATTAGTAAGAAATATCGTAATTGAAATCTTACAACAAAAATATTGTTCACAAATTATACGTAAATTGAAATCCTAAAATCATAGATAACCTAAAGTAAAAAAAAAACAAAAAAAAAATTAAAAATGATATAAACTAAATCACTAATCTTTATTTCTAACTTCTAAATCATTAAACATAAATTATAAATTATAAATCTAAATCCTAAATTCAGAAGAAAATTTTTTAAGATTTGAAAAAACTCTAAATAAATAATTCAAAATTTGTTAATCATTAAACGTATATTTAATAATTAATAAATCTAAATCCTAAATTCATAATACGAATTTCTAAAATATATAAACCTAAATCACTAATTATGAAATTTTAGTTATTCAAAAGTACTAAGTTATTCACAAAATTTTAACAATTTTATCGTCATTTTATAATACCTATTTCAAACCTTAATCACAAAAGCATAATTGCTAAAACCTAATTCCAAAATCGAAATTCAAAAATCATAATTTATAATTCTTATTTATAACATAAATCACGCAAGCATAAAATGGAAAACGTAATTTCTAAATCCTAATTTTTACTAAATTATTCACAAATTCACATATGTTTACGAAAATAGTAAAATATTTTTTGTTTTGGCAAATTCATAATAACTAAATTATGAAAAATATAGTTTATCCTACATTTAATTTCTAAAATAAATATCAAAATCCTAAATTCAAGATTATAATTTCTAAATCCTAATTTGAAAATCATATTTTCTAAATCAGAAAATCCGTTTTCCTAACCTAAATCACAAAATCCTAAAACATATATTATAATTTCTAAATCCTAATTTCAAAATCAAATTTCTAACCTAAATCGCAAATGCCCTCACCGAAATCACAAAATCCTAATTTCAAAATGCATATTCCTCACCAAAATCAAAATTCTAAATAACAAAATCCCTATTTCAAAATCCAAAAAAACTTACATTGTTTAAAAGAGAGGAGGTGGAAGGAGGTTCACCGAGAAGGCGGACGTTATATGAGAGAAGCGAGGTAAAGCCGGAAGAGACTCGGATGTGATATGAAAACGAGGGCGGAGGTGAGAGATCCCTATCTCGAAGATTTCGATGCTAACGGAGGAAGAGATCGAAGGACCGTGGAAGAGATCGGGAAGAAGAGATCGCCGGCTCATGGATCGATTGAGAAGAAGAAGAAATGGAGAAGAAGAGAGAAGGTCTATTCGACCGACGGCTAATCATCGCCGGTTTTCCGTAGTTAATAATTTTTATTCCCGTGTCAATTTTTTGCTAATTTCGTCTGTTTACCATCGGTTTTAACCGATGGTAAACCGACGGAATTTTGAATTTTGCATGAATTACTTTTAATAACATATAAAATCATATTTTTATAATCTATTTTAGTACAAATCATATATACCAAATGGATTAGAATTCAGATTTCATAAGTATGAGTTTATATGATTTATTCTCATTTATTCCGAGTTTAGGTTTTATTACCCTAAACACATAAGAAATGAAATACCATGTAAATGCAAATAAATTCTTCTAAACTCATGCTCATGAAATCTTAATTAATTTAGTAATTAAATATGATTTGTATTAATTAGATTTTAAAATAGATTTACTATATATTTTATAACTGTAATCCATCGGATTATCGATGGAATTCGACGGTGTGAACTGTCGGTTTTCCATCGTAATACCGATGGATTACCGACGGATTTTATATTTAAATGTATATTAAATCCTATTTTTAAAATTTAAGTTAATACAAATCATATATAAGAAATGAATTAGAGTTAAGATTTTCATAAGTATTAGTTTATATGATTTATTCTCATTTATTCCGAGTTTAGGTTTTATTACCCTAAACTAAACCCTAAACTAAACCCTAAACACATAAGAAATGAAATACCATGTAAATGCAWATAAATTCTTCTAAACTCATGCTCATGAAATCTTAATTCTAATTTAGTAATTAAATATGATTTGTATTAAATTAGATTTTAAAAATAGGATTTACTATATATTTAAATAGACAATGTTGTAATCCATCTATGTCGATGGAAAACCGACGGGTGTGAACTGTCCGTCGGTTTTCCATCGGTAATACCGATGGATTACCGACGGATTTTATATTTAAATATATATTAAATCCTATTTTTAAAATTTAAGTTAATACAAATCATATATAAGAAATGAATTAGAGTTAAGATTTCATAAGTATTAGTTTATATGATTTATTCTCAAAAGGAAAATAAAATATGATATCAATTAAATAAGATTCTATGTAATGATGATTTTATAAATATGATTTCAATAAATATTTAATTATATATGAGTTTAAATAATTAAGATTCAATAAATAAGTTTTCATATGTATTATAATTTATTTTAAATGTACGAATTTATGTTTATATATAAATATGATTTCATATGTATATATACAAAAAAAATCAATTTTACCGTTGGTGAGGCATTGTAATTACTGATGGAAAACCGACGGAATTTAGTTGTCCGTAGGTTTTCCGTCGGTAATTTCAAAATATGACCGTTTAATATTTAGCCGTTTAAAAATTAACCGCTTGCGGTAGCCGCGGCGGGTCGTAGCCGCTGCCGGTTTTCCGTGGGTATTCCGTCGGGTATATCGTTTATTTAACCCACAATTCTTCACATGAATATTTCACTCTCTCAAACAATTTCTCTCTACCTATATTCTTCTCATATTATCTATATATTGTCTATTACAAATATGTCAACCCCAAGTCAGTATAATTATTTTCGATCCTGGATGGACAGACCAATGCGCGATCCCGAGACAGCGCAACTTACGGAGGAGTTTGTCGAAGGTGTACAGTTCATGAATTTGCAACAAATCAGGAACTTGCTTTGCAAAGGTAAAATTATTTTTTGTCTTAAATGTAAGAATCGTAGATTTCTGAATAGAAAGTTCCCATTTACATAGAGATTTATGCCAAGTTACAAGATTTGGTATTCGCATGGAGAAAATGATTCTATGGTAGATTTTGGTAGTACAGTGTAACTCTTACATCGGATGACTGAGGAATCTACACCAAGTGGGGTAATCTTATGGTCGATGGTTCATGATGCATATCATGTAAATGTTCGGACTTTGTTGATTATGAGATAGATCAGAGGAGCCTAATTTTAAGCACAAAGATTCTTCGATATGTTAGATGCGCAAAGCAGTGCATAGAGGTTGTCCGAGGGAATATCACCGTTATCTGCTGCACTGATGACAATCAAGAGATTACAATTGTTTGAGACTGTGTGATGCAATTGCTGATTATATGAAAAGACATTTGCCCGCCGGATAATAATTATCCATCAACATACTATGAGATTCGAAGTTGGTACTGGGCTTCGTTGCCAGACGTGATTGTGCAGCAACAATTGTATGATATAGAGAGATCTTGATTAGTTATTTTTGCGGTTTTGTCGCAATCCTCATGAAGATACAGGCGGAAGAGTCGAGTTCCATACAAACGGATGTGGTATTTGAGGGAGTGATGAAAGATTATATCTGAGTGGCGTGACAATGAGATGGCATTCGATCATCCACGGGATGGAGATATATCACATCCGTCCGACGGTGAAGCATGGCTTATCAGAATGTTTATCCGGATTTTGCATGAGAGCAGGAATGTGTATCTTGGTTTAACCGATGGTTTTAATCCTTTCGTAAGCATGGAAGACAATATTCATCATGGCCAAGTAATCGTGACACCATACAATTTGCCACCATCTTTACGCATGAAGAGAGAGTTTCTTTTCCTCTCAATACTGGTTCCTGGACCTGAGCATCCAAAGAGATCACTTGATGTTTTCTTACAGCCATTGATTTATGAGTTGAAGATGTTATGGGAAAATGGGGTTCGCATTCGACGCTTATCATAGGATAATTTTGTGATGCGGGCTGTGCTTATGTGGACCATAAGTGATTTTCCAGCATATGGTATGTTATCGGGATGGACGACACATGGGAGATTATCGTGTCCATATTGTCAAGACAATACAGATGCGTTCCAACTAAGAAATGGGCGTAAAACATCTTGGTTTGATTGTCATAGACGTTTTTTGAGAGACGATCATCCCTATCGCCGAAGCACAACATTGTTTACCAAAAACAAAAAGGTCTTCGATGGTCCACCTCCTGAGTTAGATGGTTATAGCATTTTAACACAATTACGAGATTTTGGGGCGGAGGAAACTGTTCGTTGTGGCGGAAACGGACATAATCCGGTAGATGGAGTTGGCGTATACCATAATTGGCACAAAAAGAGTATCTTTTGGGATCTGCCATACTGGAAGGACCATCTATTGAGGCATAATCTAGATGTCATGCACATTGAGAAGAATTTTTTTGAAAACTTGATTAACACTGTTCTCAATGTTCAAGGGAAAACGAAAGATAATCTGAAGTCTAGATTGGATTTGCCAGATATATGTTCTCGAAAAGCTCTTCATGTTGTGGGGAATAACAACAAAGGTCCTATACCCCAATTCCGTTTACCTCCGAGTGCAAAACAGGAGTTTTTYGAATGGATTGGCAACAATGTTAGATTTCCGGATGGTTACGTGTCGAACCTACGAAACTGCATTGATTATGGTGAGAGAAGTTTTCTGGTTTAAAAGTCACGATTGTCATGTGATAATGCGTTTCTTCCGCTTGCATTTGCTTATCTTCTTCCACAAAACGCCCACAAGTCAATTGCAGGTAATTTTTATGCATATATATTATGTTAAGACTACATCAATGTTTTAATTGGTTTATGTTTTTCTCGTATAGCTGTTTTTTCCGGGATTTATGTTATCTCGACGGCTGACGATTCGCATTTGAGACGCAGATACCAATTATCCTATGTAATTTGGAAAAGATTTTTCCCCCGTCATTTTTTGATGTTATGGAGCATCTTCCCATTCATCTTCCTCGCGAAGCAGCATTAGGTGGCCCTGTTCAATATCGGTGGATGTACCCGTTCGAGAGGTATATGTTTCATCAAGAAAAGGTTAAAAATTTGAGTAAAGTTGAGGGGTCTATTGTCGCTCAATCCATTAATGAAGAGGCGGCACATTTCTCGGAATATTATTTTCCGAAACAAGTGCAAACAAAGAGTCGTAGACCCGCCCGGCACGATGACGGAGGTGAAAAAGCAAGTTATCCAATCTATGTTCCTAGTCTCTTCCGTGTAAGGCGCATTTCAATTTTTATTATCAAATTTAAACATTCAATAATATTTTTTTTATCACAGCTTAAATCTATTTACATAGGTTGGACGATTAAGTGGAAAAAACAAAACACGGAGATTAACGAAGGAGGAGCAAAATCATTTGCATATGTATATTCTCACAAATTGTGATGATCTTCTTGAGTATGAAAGGTATTTCATTTTTAAAAAAATTAAAATATTTTTAATAATATTCATATTTTAAAAAATGTATTCATGTTTTTATTTACAGGATTTATATGGCTCAAATACGCTTTCATTACTCAACTTACACCTGAGGAATCACTTAATGCTAAAGAGAGAGTTCGCCGATGGCTCGCATTTTATGTAAGTTTATTTCATTCTATTACGTTTTTAAATACAACAAATATCATTTTTTATTTAAGATTATACTTTTTAAAAATTATTGTAGAGACAGGTGAAAGCAGGTCAGTCTTTCCAACTTGGTTAGAAGAGTTGATCAACGGCTATTGGTTGCTGCCCACGCCTATCCTATGATGCTACACGTGGATATGCTTTCAAGATTTTACGCGAAGGAAGGATCCCCAACAAGTGATTATGGTATTTCTTCGAATCAGGTGACATTGTCTACTATGGTATTCTAAGGGAGATTCTCGAAGTCCATTACCCTGGTTTTCTCGACTTGCGATGCGTTGTTTTTTCTGCGATTGGTATGATCCTTTCCTAGGATCGTGTTCGCCAAGATGAATTTGGGGTTATATCCATACATTCGAAAACGGCTGCAAAAGTACGATCCTTTCATCCTGCATCACAAGCAAACCAAGTTTGTTACATTCCATATCCTCGTGTCACACAAGCATGATCCTTGGATCACTGTTTCATTGATTACACCAAGAGGTAGGTGGATGGTATTGCAGATAATGAGGCGATGCAACAATGCCACCGCAGGTTTTCTAGGTCCGATCAAACCACAACAAGTTGATCTTGTTGTCGATTTTACCGAGGAATGTGATAACGAGATTTTTGATTATTCCGAGGAGGAACTTGGAGAATTTGATTCACAATCCGATTCATCACCATCGAGTATTCAGATAGTACTGGATGATAATTAGTTCATATGTATTTAATTTCACTCTTGTAATATTTTTATTTTTATTTTTTTACATATATTTTTATTTGTTATATGTAATATTTTTTCCATTATATATTTTTAGAATTTAAGTTACAAATTTAAATTTAATTTAAATTTTCATTTTATATAAAATACTATATGTTTGTTTATTTTAAAAATTTATCAATTTCCGACGGACCTACTGAATTGTATTCTCGAAATGTAGTAAATTGTATCGAAATCTGTCACCTCCGCCGATTAGCCATCGAATTCTTTCCTTGAACCGACGGACGAAAACCGTCGGTTTTCCGTCGTTTACTCATCTTCCGTCGGAATTGCGTCGGAAATTTCCGACGGCTTTCCTTCCACGTAGATGTGGAAGCTTCGTCATCGAAATCCCGTCGGAAACGTCCGACGGATTCTTCGCCGTCGGAAAAGCCGTCGGAAATCGTGATGTTTTCTTGTAGTGATTCCTATTTAACTAATAGATTTACAAATTATTAAAAAGATAATAATAATAAAAAAAGATAATCACTTCGGTCGTTACTATTTTCTCAGCAAACTATTGTCTCATGGTAATAGATTCTCATTTTCCTTTCAAGAGGACAATGTCTATGTTTCTCTGGTCTCCACGACCATTTCGGAGTTGAAGGCTCGTTATCAGGTTCATTCGGTTTCTTAACCATCACTGAAATTTGAGGGTAAATCTGAAAAAAAAAAAATAATAATCTATTTTAATTTATTAAAAGTTATAGCTTAAACATAGTAATGATCATTAATAAGAAATAATGAAACTCACGAAGACAAATGCATAAAAATTATAACTTACTTAATAAATTTTCACCATGTTAGTACTAACTCTTTTTTTTTCAATCCCTAAACTAGTTTAAATGTGAATAAATATTTTATTTAACAAATTCATTAAAAGGAGTATTGTAATCATATGTAGTTGTGATGTATGTATGGAGCACATATGGTTCTATCAAATTTGGTGCCTCCATGAAACTACAAACCAAAAAAAAAAAAAAACATTCAGTTATTGTTATAGTTTATGATAATTTATTTATGTGTTTACTTAATTAAATAAATAGTAGTTTTGGAAAGTTCGTCCTATTTGGAAGAATCTTGCAACGGCAAAAGCAACATCTTCGGTTGTTCTACTAGGATCTTTGCCTCTCCAATTCTTATACCTACACAATTATAAAGTTAAAATATATTTATTTGTAATAATAAGTAAAAATTAACATCTCTTGAGACGTATTTGGGTCAATGAAATTTGATTCTGATTGCATAATATGTATATTTTTATTATATTCTAGAACACGTAAAAGGAAATTTCTTTTGTTTCTTTTATAAAAATAAATAAATAATAATTTAGTTACAATAATGATAAAAACTAACCAGTCGGTCAAATTTTCATTCCTCAATTTGGGAGTGTTGGGATTGTTTGCTTCAACTGAATCAATTTGTTTTAATAATTAGTTTGGGATTTATTGCATGTGTTCAACTGTAAAATCAAACGATTTACAAATAATTAGTTTTAATAAATTTACGAGTTAGTTTAATGAAATTCATACTTTAGCTAATTTAATTACCATCGTTTAATGAAATTCATACTTTAGCTAAATCAAGTTACGACGTGTTTCATGGCGATAAGTTTTAAAATACGTTTGAAGAACGAGTGGTTTATCATCTAGTAAAGAAAGTCAAACAAATTCATTTGAGGATAAACAACTTTCATGACTCAATCGAATAAATATTTCTTCACCGAAGACAAAATGAAAGATAAAATTTTCTGCTCTTACTATCTAAAACAAAAGGAGGAAGATATGTTTTCAATAAATGAGATCATGTGATGTGACGATCCTACAGATTAATTCTCTAAAGCTCTATATAATGCATTTTCGGAAAAATGACATATATGATTGGAATGTGTCGATTAGAACATCTAAGAAGATGATGCATCTAGGGAGAGAGTGATATGAGGCTGCACCTTTTTCTCTTGTTATGGTTTTGTCACACTAGGTTTTTCTGATAAGATTTTTAATAAAGCACTACTTAACGCACAAGTGATAGACATTCAAAGAGAAGTGTTATGAAACAATCTATGAATGTCTATCAACTAACATATATCACAACTAACATATCTTCATGGAGAAAAAGGTGCATATTATATATATATGTATACACTACAACAAAACACGCCTATAACCGACAGATTTTCTGACAGATTTTTCGACGGACTGAAATCCATTGGTAAGTGTCCAACTGATTTCTGAGGATTTGTGATGGACTTTTTTTTTTTTTGAAAATCATTGACGGATATGCAAAATTCGTCGGTAATGTCAAAAAGAAAATTCGTCGATTTTTTTTCTATACATTGCTGATGGATTTCTGAGGGACTTTACAATCCGTTGGGATTTTTTTTATAAGAAAAAAAATTCGTCAAAACACAAAATATGACCGCCAAATTACGAAAAATAAAAAATTTGAAATCCCGCCAAAAAGCATATCCGACAGATTTTCGGAATATTTTTAATAAATATAACCTCACTTCTTCCTCTCATTTTTTTTTATTTTCTTGGACTTTTAGGTTTAGATTTAGTTTGTAGGTTTAAGAATTGTAGATTTAGATTTTGGAATTGTAGATTAAGGTTTTGGAATTGTAGATTAAAGTTTTTGAATTGTAGATTTAGGTTTTGGAATTGTAGATTAAAATTTTGGAATTGTAGATTTAGGTTTTGGAAATGTGGATTAAGGTTTTGGAATTGTAGATTAAGGTTTTGGAATTGTAGTTTTATGTTTTGAAATTATATATTTAGATTTTGGAATTAGAGATTTAGGCGCTTTTATTGGTTTATTGATTTATAAATCCATATGGAATTTGGAAATTCTTATTGGTTTTGAAATCAAGACATATGGATTTTAAAATAGCATGATTTACCCACATATTTGAATCCTTCTATTTTTCACTTTCAAATTCATTCAAATCCATTTAAAATCTAATGTAGATTTTGAAATCCAATATTAAATCATTAAACGAATAACACATGATTTTAACTATTATTTAGAAATCAATGAATGAATAACACGTAATTTCAACAAGAATTTTAAAATTAATAAACTAATAACACATCATTTTGCTTTGGATTTCTGATTAAGTTAAAATTTATGAACCAATAAACCCCCTTAGGTTTTAGAAATATAGATGTTGTATTCTAAAAAAAATTCCTTAAAATATTTAAAATATAGATCTGGGTTTAGGTTTTTTTAAAACATTTTTATAATAAATTTTAAACTTTTTTAAATTTCCCGACGGATTTATCCGTCGAAATTTTTTGTTTAAATAAAAAAAATTAATATATTCCGTCTGAAATTTCTGACCGATTTTATTTCGTCGGAAATTTTCAACGGATTTCCGGAAATTTTTCATTACCGACGCTCAAGAACATATAATATTTTTTTTCCGTCGAAATTCTACCAGAAATGGCCATTTTCGACAAATTATCGACGGTTTTGTCATTAGAGGTGTGTTCACTTATAGTAATATATATATATATATATATACACTTCATGTATTTATATTCTACTACATAATATTTAAAGCTATTCAAGATTACTGTTAGATATTATTACGATCATTCACATTTTTAATACTTTTTTTTAATCAAAAATACTCTTTCTTATTCTTCCGATTAACAAAAATGCTCTAGTTAACGATTTTTTACCGGTAAACCAATGCTCAAAAATGCTCTCTCTCTCTCTCTCGTCATAAATGATTTTATAAAATAAAATTAATTACTATATTGTGATTTATCAACTACGGTGACCTCAAATTCATCAACATTTATTATTTCTCATCTAATATTTGGCAGGAAATTGCACTTATTTTATGTTTTTACATTTAACAACTATTGTAAATAATATTTTACTGTTAATTAATATAAAAATTTTAGTTACTGTAAAATAATAATATTTTTACTTTTTCTGTCAATCATCCCAACATAACTCTAGAATTAAGCATGTCTGAGCTAGAATTATTGAAAGATAAACTGTAAAGTCATAGATTGTATCTTGTTATGAGAAAAAAGTACAAAAAAAATAACAAGTGGTAATTTTTATGGTCAGTAAGCAAATCTTTCGAGTATTTCAGAGAGTAATGCACTGGCTGTCAAAAGAGAGCATGGAAACCCACATACAATTGTTGTCGGGGCGTAATAACATCCAAAGAGATATCTCTTAAAACACAATAGAAATTTTTTTTTTTAACTTAAAATTTCTCTAGACTACCTTGAAACCATTAAAAAATTGCATATAATATATCAATAATACCACATTTAAAGATATTTAATTAAATCACGTCTTTTAAGACTTTTAATTTTAAGAGATATTGACAAATATTATAATATCGGACTGTAGAAAAATAAACTGAAAGGAAATTTTCTAAAACCTTACTTTCTTTACAATTATTGTGTAATTTATCACCCATATATTTTTCTTGCGTTTATCACTTTGATTGACAAAAAAACGTAACTACCATTGAATTTCTTTAACGAAATTTAAGAATTATATATACATACACGATAGGGGTAGGCGGATCTGGATATCCGGATCCAACATTTTACTATCTACATCTGGATCCGTTTGGCTCGGATATACGGACTTCGGATATCCGCCCAAATACCACGATATCCGGATCCGGATACTTGAAAAAATAATTAAAATTAAATACAATATAGAAATATTTAAAATAATAATAAAAACAATTATATATATAATTAAATTATATTATAATAATATTTAAAATTTATTTCATTTATTAATATAATAAAATTTTAAATATAAATTAAAAGATTCGGATCCTAAAACCAAGATATTCGGATTCGAATCTGTTTTGCCAGGATCCGTTATTTATTATCCGGATCCATATCCGTTTCGTCCGGATATCCGAATTTTTAGGTCCGGATTTGAATATTCGTGGATTATATCCCGGATAAATAATATTAGGGGTGGACAATTTTGTCTCAACATGAGTTTACTCTTTTCTTAAGCGTAGTGATGAAGGAGACCTTATCAAAGTTGTGGAACTGTGGTATGGGAGAAGACAATTTGATTGCAGATGGGGATTGGAATTTGAAGATATAGGAGAAAGATAATCGGATAAACGCATAATATATCTATGTAGACGTATATATACTTTTTAAACGGTGATATTAAAATTGTCATGGTTAGTATTTGATTTGATATTCACGTACACCATATGTTTAATACATGGTGTGCATATATATTTTAAACTAGAGTTTAGTGTACGTACATATTCAGGGTTTTAATTTAGGACATGTTTACATTTATGTATGTCTTTATATATCGTGTAATATTAGTACCCGTTCGGAGTTTGGATTAGGATTTTCGGGTTTTTGGTATCAGCCTTGTAAATTCCATTGGGGTATTTTTAAATTTTGGGTCAGGTTCGGTTCATTTTTTTTCGAGTTCGGTTCAGATCGGATTTTATCTTTCAGGTTCGGTTCGGATCCGAAAAATACCAGGAAAAAAACTACTTAAAAGTATTCAAAAATTTTTACCAAAAAAAAAAATACTCAAAAGTATTTGAATTACCCGAAAATCTTGGTAAAAAACATATCAAACTAACCAAAAGTATATGAAAGTACTTGAAACTCGAAAGTATTTAAATTACCCCAAAAATCTGCTAAAAACTATTCAAACTCACCGAAAATACTCGAAAGCTTATGAATTACCCAAAATTTTGGATTTTTCGGATAGTAATTCGGGTTTTGGTTCCGATCGGGTATTACCTGATACCCGAAGTACCTAGTCTCGTCAAAGAACCATTCGAATATTTTTCTAAAACGGATTCGGATTCGGATCGAATTTTTTGGTCGGGTTTTATTTTTTTGCTCAACTCCTTATTCTGTTCATACCTACCATGTTTCACATTTCTTCATATTTTTTGAATTCCCAACTTTTCATTTTTAGCTTAATCTTTCGTTAAAACATTTTCGTTGAGTAATTTTTACAAATAAGAAAATCCAGCACTAGTATTAATATATTTTTTGTAGCACCGCAATTACCAACATAGCTTACTTCATTCCTAATTTCCTACATATTTTGTTGATATCTTCGCCAGTAATACTATAATAGTATATATCATATCAATAAAAAAGTTAAAAAAAAAATGTTTATATATATTAACTCTATAGTATCCTACTTTCTAATATAGAAGCATATAACTTAGTGCATAGTTCTAAAATAATTTCACAAGAGATTTATTATAACATTGTTTCATCGGTTTGGATCCGTTTAGATTTTTAATAAATCATTGAAAAAAATTTACTTTGCGAAATTATAAACTCTGGATATATATACACATCCTGGACGTACACATTTAATTTCAGCAGTTGCACCAACAACTGAGTAAAGGACAAAAACTATAAAAAATTTGCCATCTGCTATTTAAATCATTACAATATTACTAGGAAATGATGTGGAATTCGACAAGAATGAAAACATACAATTAAACTCACTAGAGACAACTTTTATATAAAAAATAAAATAGACTTGTATCACAATCATATGAAAGATGAAACAAAATTGCATTATTATCTTTTTAAATAATAATTATAAAAAAAAACCTCAATTCGTTGACCCTTCACTGTCCTCCAATGGCGGCCCCTACGCCGTTGGCTTTGCCTCTCTCTTTCTTCATCTCTCTCTAGAAAAGCTCAAATAGCCGAGCAAGCAAAACAGTCCAAAAAGAAACAAGATAAGAAGAAACCAAACTCGCAAAGAAACAAAAAGGAAAAAAATCCAATTAAAGAGAAAAAAAAAAAGGAATTGGAAAGTTGGAAAAAAGAAAGAAAAATTAAATTCTCCTTTTTTAACACCTCATTCCCTCTTTCTCCGGCACTCTGTATAACGAAAAACGAGACCAAAGAAGAAAACTTTAGCTCTCCTTTTTGTGTGTTTCTCTCTTTCTTTTTGTGTGTTTTCCGACAATGGAGGAAGAAAGTAGTAGCAGCTGGTTAATTCTTGTTTTGTCTATAATGTTCAGTCTTGTAATAGTGAAGGGCATGTCTCTGTTATGGTGGAGACCAAGAAAGATCGAACAACATTTCTCGAAACAGGGAATTCGTGGACCTCCTTATCACTTCTTCATCGGAAATGTTAAAGAACTTGTTGGAATGATGCTTAAGGCTTCTTCTCATCCTATGCCTTTCTCTCACAATATTCTTCCCAGAGTTCTCTCTTTTTACCATCACTGGAGAAAAATCTATGGTTAGTTCTTTTGTTTTTGCCTCTGTTCCTCAATTTGTTCTGTTTTTTTTTTCTTTCTTTTTCAGAATCAGACACTTCTTATAGTTACTCTGTTTCTAATGTGTCATATTTTGGTTAAACTTTATGGAAACTCTTTGGTTAAAAGTTGAAGCATAAGACCTTTATATATATATATATATATATATATATATATATATATATATATATATATATATAAAGAACACAAACTCTTTTGTCTCTTTTTTTTTCTACTTCTTCAAGATTTTGTTTTAGACGTGCCTCTTAATTATGTGTTTTGGGTTTGTTAGTGAAAACTGTTTTTTTTTTTAATGGAGTTGGAACCTTTGTGATTTGGTCCGATTCTCTGTGAAATGCAACAGAGTGTGTTTTCATGTCAAGCAAAGCAAAATATTTTTGTTTTATTACACAAATTAAATATAAAAAAAAAAAGGTCTGTGTTTGTTTTGTCATGATCAAATTATGATGTCAGTACTTTGATGTGAAAAAGGAGGCTCTGTTCTTCCTCACGGGCTTAGTCATCATTTTCCTCTCTGTTAACTCTTGTCTTCTTTCTTAGTCTAATTTCAGATATATATATATATATATATATATAATTGAAAATTTTGGTTGCTGTGCAGTAAATTAAATAGCACCAATGTGGTAAATTATGAGAGAGCACTTAGTGCATTAATAGCAACAGCAGTGACCATACCCTCTTTTTTATCAAAGTTCCAAGTTGAGGATCTGTTCATGTTTTACAGCTTCTTTTGTCATCTAATTAAATTAAAACCAATATTTTTAATTTCAGGTGCCACATTTCTGGTATGGTTCGGTCCAACTTTCCGGTTAACGGTAGCTGATCCAAATCTGATCCGAGAGATCTTCTCAAAATCTGAGTTGTATGAGAAGAACGAAGCTCACCCTTTGGTTAAACAACTCGAAGGCGATGGACTTCTTAGTCTCAAAGGTGAAAAATGGGCTCATCATCGCAAAATCATTAGCCCTACTTTTCATATGGAGAATCTTAAGTTGCTTGTACCAGTGGTGTTGAAGAGTGTGACTGATTTGCTTGATAAATGGTCGGAGAAGTTATCGGAAGACGGTGAAATTGAGGTTGATGTCTATGAGTGGTTTCAGATTTTGACTGAAGATGTTATTAGTAGAACAGCTTTTGGAAGTAGCTATGAAGATGGCCGAGCAATTTTTCGACTTCAAGCTCAACAAATGCTTCTATGTGCTGAAGCTTTTCAAAAAGTCTTCATTCCAGGCTATAGGTAACAAATTCTAAATCTTTTTTCCATCTTTTTCGATTTTTTATTTTATTTTATTATCCGGGTTTTTACCACCCGACTAATCTTTCGGCTAGACTGAATAGCCGAAAACTTGAGGTAAACAGCTGTCGGCTCATGTCCAAATGAATCTTTTTGTTTTTAGATTTTTTGATTTTCTTGTACCGGTCTTGTTAATTTATCAGTTTCGATTTTCTTGATAGATTTTTTCCGACAAGAGGGAATCTGAAGTCTTGGAAGTTAGACAAGGAGATTAGGAAGTCGTTGATGAAGCTGATAGAGCGGCGGAGGGAGAACGCTGTTGACGAAGACGACGGCGAAGAAGAATGTAAGGAGCCGACGGCTAAGGATTTGTTGGGATTAATGATTCAAGCAAAGAATGTGACGGTTCAAGACATTGTGGAGGAGTGTAAAAGCTTCTTCTTTGCCGGGAAACAGACAACTTCTAATCTGCTGACGTGGACGACCGTCTTGCTATCCATGCACCCGGAGTGGCAGGCCAAAGCACGTGATGAGGTCCTCAGGGTATGCGGCTCACGTGATGTCCCTACCAAGGACCATGTCGTTAAGCTTAAAACGGTGCGCTTTCTCTTTCTGTCTTTGCTTTTGTTATCTTTCAATTTCGAAAATAAGAAATAATTAATTTACAGATATAAAGGCTTTTAATATCGTTAATCATGGCCTTTTTGTCCCTAATCTATAAATTTTTATAAAGCTAAATTCTTACATATATCAAGGCAAGATTCAAGTGCAAAAGGGTCATTGTACGAAGAAGATTATGTTTAGATGTTTTTCTGAATTTACCTATTTAAAATTTTGCAGTTGAGTATGATCTTGAACGAGTCCCTAAGGTTGTATCCACCAATAGTTGCTACGATTCGGCGTGCTAAATCGGATGTGAAGCTAGGTGGGTACAAAATCCCTTGTGGCACGGAGCTTTTAATCCCAATCATAGCGGTCCATCATGACCAAGCCATATGGGGCAACGATGTTAACGAATTCAATCCAGCTCGGTTTGCAGATGGAGTGCCGCGTGCTGCCAAACACCCCGTTGGATTTATACCGTTTGGCCTCGGAGTCCGTACATGCATTGGTCAGAATCTTGCTATACTTCAGGCCAAATTGACACTCGTTTTAATGATCCAACGCTTCACCTTTCACTTGGCTCCTACTTACCAGCATGCACCTACCGTCCTCATGTTGCTTTATCCTCAGCACGGTGCACCAATCACTTTCCGGAGATTGAACAATCATGAGGATCGCTAAAAGATCATCAACGTACGGTCTAAAATTTGGAAGAAAAATGTCTCGAGCTTTCATAACTGACATGCTCTTTTTGTTGTCATTTTTTAACCTTCATAAATATATAGTTTTAACTTTCAAACCATTGCTTTTGTTTTTTGTTTTTTTTTTCATTCCATTTTGCCCCAAAAATTATTTTTATCAACTTCATTTGGTTTTCAGTTATCCAGCTAAGCCTCGAGTAGTGATATTTGATTTTTTTTTTTTTTTTTTTTTTTATCTAGGAGTAGGAACAAGATTTACATCAAAAAGAGCACTAACAAGTATGTTAAAATGTTGCTTCAATTTAGTATTTTGTATGTATTGTAACATATAAGGGTGTAATTTCTACATATTTTTTTGTATCATGTTGTGTCTCTACCTCATGGATTCATTCGAATTAATTCTCCCAGAAACTTAACTTTCGTTATGCTTGCTAAAACTTAACTAAGTGATGAAAACACATTAACAATTAAATATTATCTCTTAAAATCATTAATAATACTATCATTGAATGAAAGAATGATTGAATGAACGCCTGTTATATATTTAAAAAAAATGCATCCAAATGTATCATACTATCATTCATGTATATAGACTGGGACTCACACATATTGTGCATGTTTTGAACATTCGATGCTAACAGAAATGAGTTTCAAGCGAAAACTATTGAGGAGCTCAAGATTATGTTTAATACAACCGTGCTCATGTTCTAGCATCGGTATGCAAGTATATAACCGTGCTCATGTTCTAGCATAATTATTAAGTTTTGTTATCCCGATCGGAAAAAAAAGTCTTTCATTTTATTTCCAAGAATATAGATTTTGAGTGATATGCATTTTTTATACAGATAATACGTTAATTATTACTACTTTCAGTTTATAAGTTTACAGAAAATACAGTGATGTTTAAAGTATATGGAAAAACATGTAACATTTCCGGTTGTGAGTTATTAATTCAGGTCTTCTGATTCGAAAACATTGTAAATGAGCAAAAGATGACATATTCTATTATTGTTAAGTATCACAATCTCATTCAACGGACAATATCACTTTTTCATTTTTCTGCATTTGGTTGGTGAAATGTGTTAGAAGACAAGGCTTGGTAATAATTCGTAATGGGAATGGATTTTGTTTTACTTACGTCCGGGGGTCGGGCCCATCGGCCATATTTATCCCACACAATGCGAGAAGCGTAATTAATGGGCTTTCGTGGGTTTCAATTTTAAATGTAATTTAGAGTGTTTTATAGCAAGGGCTTTATGGGTCTCATCGTGAATGATTTTTATGTATTTATTGTATTTTTGACAATATTTCTATTACCTAAATTATATCCGACTATAGCGCAGATTGATTTTTTTTTATATTTAAGTTTTATTCTAAAGTTTTGGTTATAGAATTGTAATAATTTTAATATTTAAATAATAATTTTGAGTCAGGTTATTATTTGTCATCCAACAAATTAAATGTTATTTCTATAATTGTACTCTCCCAATATTAGTAAAAAGATATTAACTTCAACTATTTGATTTTATTTAAAGAAATGTATTAGTATTAAATATATATCATTTTCATACTAACTTCATGGTGTGTTATTATTAAATAATAAAAAATTACGAGTGTAGAAATTTATTTCTCGTAAATGTTTGATTTTATTTAAAAATATTCATTTTAATCTTTCAAAAAAAAAAGATTTAACATGAATGTTTTGAATTTAAAATTTTTATCTTTTATGTTTGTAAAAAAAATGATTTTGTTAATTTATTATTGTAAATTGAGTCTATTTTTAGTAAGGTTTAATTACATAATTGTGTTTGGTTATATGGGTAGTAGAGAAAGATTTATTAGATTATTTTGGTTATAAAAATAAAGAATAAAATACTAACATATTTTTATCCTTAATAATTTTATCTTGTTTTCTTTTAAGATCAATAATATTGTATGTAATTGTTTACAATTTATATGTTTGTTTATAATGTATAATTCCCAATTAATAGTATATATATATATATATATATATATTATATGATTTTTTAAATTTATTTTAAGTTGTAATATTGTAGTGGAAATTTGACAAATTTGTTTATAATTTTATTTATTTATTTATTTTGGAATCTATAAATTAGTTATTATTAATTTATATATTTATCACTTTTTAAAATAAATTTTTGTTTCACTAATTGATTTATTTAAGAAACATTGTATAAAATTGAAAATAAATTTTGTGAAGATTTTATTTTCAAATAAGTATTCTTAATAGTAAAAAATTAATTAAGTGTAATTTGAATAAAATTGAAAGATTTTGTGAATATTCTATTTTAAATATGTATTTTTAATAGTAAATATAGATTAAGTGTTTAAACATTTTTACCCTTAATGATTTTTTTTTTTGGTTAGTTCTTAAGACTAGTGGTATTGTATATAATGTTTTAGAATTTAAATGTTATTTTCAAATGGGTGCTGCTCAAATATTAGTAAAGGTATGACATTTGAAATAATTTAAAATAAATTTAAATTTGTTTTCGGCCCCTAAATCTTCTGAAACCTAGAAACCCTGATTTAAAACATGTGTTTCTTCTGAAGTTGGAAAGAAAAGGCAGATCGAGTTGAACTAAAAACATGGCAACTATTGGTGTGTCTCGTCAACTGAGAATATTGAAACGAAAGAAACTTGTCTATTTCTGGATAGTTTTAGATGAGTCAGATCGATCGATCGTGAAGGGGGATCGATCGATCCGTTTGTGACGTAAAATTTTCCGGATCCTTTTTGGACTTGAAGATCGATCGATCAAGTGGAGGATCGATCGATCCTATTCAAAAAAAAAAGTTTTTTACTTGGGGGTGTTTCAATTTGTGGTATCAGAGCGAGACGGTTCTAGGATGTGTAGGGAGTCTTGTTTGTGATTGTTGATTGTGATGATGTGGTTGATTGATTGTTACGGGTGCTTGCGTTATTGAATGTGGGTTGGGGTTAGAGATCATCCTCTTCGGCCAAGGAAAGGTTCCACGGTAAGACTTCTCTTGTGTTTGTGTTATGGAGTTTTGGGTTATTGAATCCTTTGTTGTTTTTGTAGTATGGTGAGAAGTACTAGAAGTGGTAGAAGTAGAAGAGGAGTGGCGCGGGAGCCGGCTGAGCCTAGGGAACAAGCGGACCCTAGGGGTGAAGACCAAGTGGTGGTCGAGGATGTTGCCGAGTCGGGAAATGGGGGCGATGCGGCTCAAGCGGCAGTGAGTGAGCCGCAAGTTCAAGGGCAACATCAAGAGGGTCCGAATCAAATGGGGCAGATGTTGGGGTTGTTAGCTCAGATTTTAGAGAGGTTACCCGGAGCGGTTCCAGCTCCAACTCCCGTAGCGCCACCTGAGATTGTTGAGCCACCGAGAGTGGTTAATCCCGAGGTTAGGGGAGAAGTTGTAGGCCCGGTGATTCCGCCATATCTTACAGTGTTGGACCATATGCAACGGCTTGGCACCAAGTTCTTTCCGGGAAGTGCTAGACCGTTGGAGGCGGATGAGTGGAAGTCGAGGTTAGAGAGAAACTTCCTCTCGGTGAGATGTCCGGAGGAATACAAGATGGACTTGGCGGTGCATTATCTAGAGGGGATGCACATATGTGGTGGAAGAGTGTATTGGCTAGGAGAACCAATGGAGCGGATACTTGGGAGGGGTTTTGTGAGGAATTCAACCTCAAATACTTTCCGCAAGAAGCCATGGATCGATTGGAGACGGAGTTCCTAGAATTATCGCAAGGAACCAAGTCGGTGAGAGAATATGAAGTAGAGTTCAACCAACTTCGAAGGTTTGCGGGAAGGGGTCTTGAGGATGAACGGGCCCAAGTAAGAAGGTTTCTAAGGGGAATACGTTTGGAGTTGAGGAATAGGTGCATTGTGAGATCATATGCATGTGGCCGAGAGAGAGAGAGCGGCCATGATTGAGGAGGGGATGATAGGAAAGCGTTTAAGCCTCAAGTTGGAAGAAGTCTCTTGTGTCCGATTCAGGAAAAGGTGGCAAGTTCATGGGAGGACGAGAGAAGGTAGGCTCAGTGCTTTCAACTGATGTGCTCTGGGCAAAGGTCATGGAAGGTAAGGCCTGCCAATAAGGACACCGGACTTGCTACCATTGTGAGTGGGACATATCAAGACTTCATGTCCCAAGTTAAAGGAGGCGGAGAGAGTTCGAGCTCCACCCGCTAAGAGACGGCGGACTCTCGAGTGTACTCTTAGCATCGAGTCGGGAGAAGGGAGCAACACCAAGCCGATCACTGGTTAGAATTCTTCTCCATTTGATTATTTTGTGGTGATTATGAGTTTGGCCATGGTGTGTTGTGGTTGCTTTTGTTGTGTGGTCTCAATGCATAGGATATGTGTAGGGACCTTGAACATGGGAGGGGTTACATCTCAGTGTTGTTATCTCAGCTTCTACTCCGGAATTAGTAAGAGAGGGGAGGCTCCGAGAAGAGCCTAGTGATGGTTTGAGAAGGGTGAAAGTGGCTGGGGGCCAAACTTTCGAGACTCGTAGTCTAGTAAAAGATGTTGAAGTTCATATTGAGTGAAGAAGCGCTGATTTAATTGGTGCAGAGTTATATGATGTGATTTTGGGAATGGATTGGCTTGGGAAGTATAACGCCCACCTAGATTGTCATCGAGGTCGAGTGGTGTTCGAGAGTGATCATGGGCGAGTGGTGTATCAAGGTGTAAGACCTATGTCGGGAAGTTTGGTGATTTTGGCTATTCAAGCCGAGAAGATGAAAGAGAAGGGATGTGAAGCATATCTCGCGACTATCTCGATACCCGAGGAGGTTGGAGATTCAACGCTTCAAAATATTCCCGTGGTGAGGGAATTTGAGGATGTATTTCAACCGCTGAAGGGATTACCGCCACCGAGATCGGATCCCTTCACGATCGACTTGAATCGAACTGGTTCTATTTCTAAAGCTCTATACCGGATACCGCGAAAGGGTGAGAAGCAAGCTGAGAGCTATCGATGCGGCTTCATAAGTGCCGAGTAGTACCATGGGGAGCACCCGCCTTGCTTTCGGAAGAAGAAAGACGAAGTTTTCGAAGTATCGATTATCGGGGTTTGAATCGGTGACATCAAGAACAAGCAATCCTCCGAGAATTGATGAGTTATCGGATCAGCGAGAGGTGCTACTTGGTTCTCAAAGATTGATGGCCTTCGGATACCATCGATTCCCATTCAGAGCCGGATATTCGTGAAGACGCCTTCAGACGAGGCATGGGCATTATGAGTTCGTAGTAATGCCTTTTGTCGACGAATGCACCAGCATGCTCATGAGGTTGATGAATGACGATTCCGAGTATTTGGGATGAGTTTGTAATCATATTTATCGATGACATATTGGTGTATTCAAAGACCTCCGACGAGCATGGTGATCACCCGAGAAAGGTTGCGAGAGAGCAGTTTGCTAAGTTGACTAAGTGTAGCTTCCGCAGAGAGATCGATTTTTGGGTCACGTGGCTCGGGAGGAGTTTCCTCGCGACCCCGAGAAGATTGGGCGCATCAGAATGGCCGAGACCCGAGAATGCTATGAGATAAGAAGTTTTCTCGGTCCGGCTGGGTATTACAGAGACTCAGGTTTTGCGAGCACGCCGCCTCATGACGGTTGACGGGAAAGATGTTCCCTTTGTYTGGTCTCAGAAGTGTGAGGAGRGCTTCTTGAGACTTAAGGAGATGTTGACTACCGCACCAGTGTTGGCTTTACCGAATCCTGAGGAGCCATATGTGGTATATRCGGATGCATCACGGTTAGGGTTGGGTTGCGTTTTGATGCAGCATGGGAAGGTCATTGCTTATGCTTCGAGGCAGTTGAGGAAGCATGAAACTAATTACCCTACTCATGATCTAGAGTTGGCTGCGGTGGTGTTTGCTCTGAAGATATGAAGATCATATCTGTACGGTGGTAAGGTGCAGGTGTTCACGGATCATAAGAGTCTCAAATATGTATTCACTCAGCCTGAGTTGAACTTGAGACAGAGGAGATGGATGGAACTGATGGCGGATTATGACCTCGAGATAGCTTATCACCCGGGAAAAGCTAATCTCGTTGCTGATGCCTTGAGCAGGAAGCGGGTAGCTGCAAGTACAGAGAAGGATGCCGAGGAGTTGTTGAGTATGATTAGTACCTTGCAGCTATGTGTCGTTTCTGATGAGTTAGAGACGTTGGGGTTAGAGGCGGCTAACCAAGCCGATATCTTGAGTAGAGTACGGGCGGCTCAAGAGAAGGATGAGGCTTTGATTAAGGCTTCTAAGGATGAGAAATCCGAGTATGAGGTTTCGAATAATGGAACCATCTTGGTTCATGGTCGAGTATGTGTGCCTAATGATGAAGAGTTGAGGAGAGATATTCTTCGAGAGGCACACCAGAGTCGATTCTCCATTCATCCCGGGGCGACTAAGATGTACCGAGATTTGAAGCGGTATTATCATTGGGTTGGGATGAAGAGAGATGTAGCCAAATGGGTGGCTAGCTGTGAGACTTGTCAGCTAGTGAAGGCCGAGCATCAGGTTCCCAGCGGTTTGTTACAGAGTTTAACCATTCCTGAGTGGAAGTGGGATATGGTGACGATGGATTTTGTAGTGGGATTACCAAATTCGCGGGGCAGAGATGCGATTTGGGTTATTGTTGATCGATTGACTAAGTCTGCTCACTTCCTCGCCATAAGGAAGACAGATGGAGCTCGGGTTTTGGCGAGAAGGTATATCAATGAGATTGTGAGGTTACATGGTGTACCTGCAAGTATTGTATCGGACCGTGACAGTAAGTTCACATCGGTTTTCTGGCGAGAGTTCCAGAAAGAGATGGGTACTAAGGTACACATGAGTACAGCGTATCATCCTCAGACGGATGGGCAGTCAGAGAGGACCATTCAGACTCTTGAGGACTTATTGAGGATGTGTGTGCTGGATTGGGGTGGTCATTGGGCCGACTACCTGAGCTTGGTAGAGTTTACATATAATAACAGTTATCAGACGAGTATTGGGATGGCACCATATGAGGCTTTGTATGGTAGGCCTTGCAGGACGCCATTATGCTGGACTCAAGTGGGGGAGCGAAGCATGTTTGGCGAGAGTTTGGTGCAGGAGACTACGGAAAAGATCCGAGTCTTGAAGTTGAATATGAAGGAGGCTCAGGATCGTCAAAAGAGTTATGCGGATAACCGCAGGAGAGAGTTGGAATTCGCCGTAGGAGATATGGTTTATCTTAAGATGGCGATGTTCAAGGGTTCTAACAGGTCATTCTCTGAGGGCAAGTTGAGTCCGAGATATTTAGGACCGTTCCGAGTGGTGGAACGAGTTGGACCTGTTGCTTATAGGCTGGAGTTGCCAGCGTCTATGCAGGCATTTCATGATGTTTTTCATGTGGCTAAGTTGAAGAAATGCTTGCATAGGGATGATCAGGTGTTACGGGAGATTCCACCTGAGTTATCGCCGAGTTTGAGGGTCGAGGCGAGACCCGTGAGGATTCTAGATCGTAGAATCAGGTTTGACGGGAGGAGGAGAGCTCCCGAGGTAAGGATCCTTTGGGATTGTGATGGGGTTGAGGAGGAGACTTGGGAACCGGAAAGAAGGATAAGGGCAAAATTCTCCAAGTGGTTCAGGGAACAAGCCAAGGCTTGAGATTCGAGGACGAATCTAATTAGTGGGGGAGAATTGTAACATCCGTGTTCCTAAGTCGTCCTCTTAGTTGTATCTATTTATATTGTTGTTGCGTTGAACCCTCGGGATATTGTATTTTCGAAGTTGATTAATAAAATGATGGATGTTCATGGATTAATTGTGAGCTATAATACATGATGTGGTATTTCATGTATTGGGGTGTCGAGTACATGATGTGGTATTTCATGTATCGACGGGGCAACATATGATGTGGTATTCATGTGTTGCGGGATTGAGCGAAGTATTCGTTCCGTCTTGGTTCGGGGATTTTTGGGTTTACGTCAATAGATCCTACTATGTGGTTGGGGTCGGTAGAATTATGTGTTATTTAATTCTATCGTCGGGGGGTCATTAGGATTATGTGGTATTTAATCCTAATGACGGGTCATTAGAGTTATGTGATATTTAACTCTAATGATGTGGGTTAGGATTATGGGTGATTTAATCCTAACCGGGTGGTTTACGGATAAGGATTATGGGTGATTTAATCCTAATAGACGGTAAACCAGAGGTGAGATACCGGTGATATAGGTTCTCACGGGGACTTAGTATATTAGGGTCCGGTGTTATTGAATTCTAATATCTAGGTCGTTGACGACTTAACTCGTTCGAATCCGGGGATAATTGGATTTCGACGGGTTAGCCGTTGGGTGACCACGTAGGATCTCGTGATGTTAAACCCGGGAGTGTTATTGAACCGAGTATGGAATGGTACCGAGCTTGATTGGTGGCCCTAAGGGCGGGAAATGAGGTGAAACGATCAAAGGCGTGATCGTTGTGGAGGAATCCCGAGAGGTTCGGTTTATGTGAGATTAAGCGGTAATTCCGGGGTTTTAGCGGAGTGAATGAAATAATTTGGGGTAAGGAGATGCCTCAATTATTTCAGGAAGATTGACGGAATTACTAAACCGAGCGGGAGAGATTAATTGGAAGAATTAATTGATTGCGCTTTAGTGAATTTGGTTGGTTTGGTTTAATTGGATTAAACCAACACATATACATACATGTGTATGTATTCTCTCTCTTCTCTTCTCTATAACCTTCTTGAAGCTTCTCTTCCTCTCATTTTTGGGCAAAAATATCTTGAGCTAGAGAGAGAGGAAAGGAGAAAAGGAGAGAAGAAAGAGAGGAAGAAGGAGAAGACAAAGGAAGAAGAGGAAGAGAGAAAGAGGTGAGAAAAACAGAGTTTTGGGGCTGTGTTGAGAGCTTCGGTCGGGGTATCAAAAAGGCACGGATTGAACTGAAATTTTGTGGGTAAGTTCTTCAATCTCTTGCCTAGTTATCTACCAAATTTAGTGGGATTATGTTGAGTGGTTTAGGAGATATGAGTTTTGCTCCCTAGACTACCCTGTTTCCAGGCTGTAGCGACGGGGTGGGTTGGAGTGAGTGTTTGGACACACATATCTTGTTCATTTGAGCTGAAATTTGGTAGATAGGTTTTTAAGAGTATGATGTTGATGATCACCAGAGGCATTTCGGAAATATTGCCTAAGGAATAAGTTATGAGCATCTAAAGTTGACCCTGTTTTTGGGAAGAAGAATCCGAAATTGGGGGTTTGGGGTAATTCGAATTTGAGAGCTTGTTATCACCCTTTGAGAAATGTTTCGGTGACCTTTTGTTAGGTGTATTGGTGACACATTGGTGTTGAGTTGGGTAAGAGCCAAGAAGAAGTAAGCTTAAGGCTTGGAAACCGTCAAAGTACTCTTGTTCAAACCGCTAAGCAAAGGTGAGTACGTGACCGTGGTTTGTACCACGTGATCTTCGAATTACCGTGTTTGATTTGTGAATTATGGCTTGTCCAAGTTGTTGTGTTGTTGTGTGTGATGGAGCTCTATCATTCCTTGTTTATTGCTTGTTGTGTTGCTTTAATTTGGTAAGTCTTTGATCACGTGTGTGTAACTGTGAGACGGGAGGACCGCCTCACTAAGCATTATCAATGCTTATGCGCCTCTTTTGGTGCAAGTAAAGAGAAGTCATAAGTCTTGGAGCTCGTGGAACCGAAGGCCGGAGAAGAGGGATGATCTAGATGTTTGACGGGTTTCGTTTCTTTTGAGTATATTATGTTCATATGTTTTTGTGCTTGAGTTTGGTTGTTGGAACTTGCTTTTGTACTAAGGTGGTTGGTGTAAGAATATTTGGAAGTTAAGAAGCAATGTTAGGGCTTCTTGTTGGTTGTTGTGGCTTGCCTTGTGTTGTTTTGGTTGCAGTACAGGTGAAGGGATCGATCGATCCTGGGCAAAATCGATCGATCCCGAGCAGTCTTTTTGGCCAGAAAGTTTTCGGAGTAAAGCAGGGCTTAGGGATCGACCGATCCTATACGTTGTTTTCGAAGCAGAAGATTTCTGGTCAGTTTTTAAGGGTTAGGATCGATCGATCCTAGGGGTGAGATCGATCGATCCTAGCGAGGTAATCTGGGTCCGATCGATCGGGCTATTTCTGGATAGTTTTAGATGAGTCAGATCGATCGATCGTGAAGAGGGATCGATCGATCCGTTTGTGACGTAAAATTTTCCGGATCCTTTTTGGACTTGAAGATCGATCGATCAAGTGGAGGATCCTTTTTTACTTCGGGGTGGGTGTTTCACTATCCGTGTCGGGCTAACAACACCATCGATCGGCGACGACATTTACTCGTATCGTCTTGTCCAAAAATGGATTTTCGCTGTCTACAATTTTTTTCTCGATCAAAACTAATTTTCCCTCAGCCAAAACTAGTTTTTGATCTTACTTGTTGAAATCTCAACCTAAGTAACGTTCATTACTGATAGCTTCACCCCGGACCGAATTTTCCCATCTGTCGCAAAATCACTTCCCTTTGTTATAGTTTTCGACTTGACCTTGATTTATGCTCCTCTTAACTATGCCTCTCTGATCATTTCTAATGACTTAGCCTACGTACCTTGCTTATAGCTTTCTTACAATTTTTTTTGAAACTTACTCGAGAGTCTTGATCCCAAAGCTTTGGTTTGCTTCTTATGATCCTAGTAATTATCCCAACGAATGGCCAAATTGTTCTTGACTTCCCTTCGCTTGATGTTATACTTTGGTCGGCCGTTCGTATTTTACGTCCTTCCAGGTCTTTGGTCAAAGTCAGGGGCATAACAATGTCGGTCTCAATTATATTATCTACGCCGAGAGGTAACTGAATCGATGTGAACCGGAATTTTTTTGGTTCATGTACAGATCCTAAACCCTCCTAACCGAATTAATCAGAACAAAAAAAATCGACCCTAACCAAACCGATTACCAGAATGCCCAAGCCTAATTTCAACTTAGGAACACTGTTGGTATATTGGTGGATTAGGCTCAACCATACCTTTTTTTTCTTTTTAATATGAATGTTAAAATATATTCAAACAAAAAAACATTGTTTTTACAATGAATGTAACCTAAAGCTAAAACAAGGATAGAACCCAACTTCGTTTTGTAAATAAATAGGAGCCTCAATAAAACTCAATGATGGAAAACGCGATTGGGACAAAACCATCAATTGGAAAAATGAGTATTACCTATTCATTTGGAGATGGGTGATAGCACCATTTTTTACCTATTTTTATGTATTCATTTGGTGTAGTTTTATATGTTATAACTAATATTTAGGATAGTTTTAGTGCATTTGCATGTGTTTGTGTGTTTCTAGGTACTTGAAGGAAATCATACACTTTTAAAGTGTATTGGAGTCCTAAGAAGCCACACGGACTTTGGAGCTAGTTGTTTGGGCCAAAAACATCATGAAGAGACATCTCAAGAGCCTCTCGAAGGAAGCAACGGCCCTAGCATCAAATCAGGGCCATCGACGCTTCTCCTGAGCAGGACCGTCGACCCAATCCATCGAACCAGGGCCATCGACACTCTCCACGGACCAGACTTGAAGCTGACGACGAAAACCGTCAACACAACACATGAAGATTCACGTCGACTAAGGACATCAAGCGTGGCCCATCGATGCTGGCCCCAGCGGAAGAAACTCGAGATTCAACATTTTGACATGTCTGCACTATTTGAAGGCTTACGGTCGAACCAGAAGGAATTAAGCTACAAACCTACTTGCTATGGAATCTTGACTCAAAATAGAATCTCTGAGAGTTAGAATCAGGTCAAGAGCTGCTCAGAATCAGAAGAAATATTTTTACAAGCCAGGTGACTCTGCAGTTACCCGATTTGGACCTACGTGCACTGTTTAAAACATTACGATCGAACCAGATAAAATTAGGATGCAAACCGACCTGGTATGGAATCTTGACTCATCAGAGAAGCTACATTGGAATCGTACCAAAACGAGATCAGATGCGAAAGTTATTCAACTTCTAAACCCGAAGATCCTACACTTGGCTTATTTGGCACCCTGCGAGTTTAATTCGCAAAGGATCTTTCCCCAACCTCCTTGGGCACGACCTAGCCTCCTCCTAAAGCCCTAAACTCTATATAAACACATGTAATGCTCATTAGAAAGGGTTCCCACTTTTTGGTGCCCACCACTTATAGAGAAAAGTCTCAAAACCCTTTGTTGTTATGTTTTGTTTATGATAATGCTTTAGTTCTTCTTCTTCTTCTTCTTATTGCTTTACTTTATTTAATGCTTTCGTTTATTGTTTATCATGTCTTCCTACTCATATCTTGCCGTCACCCTCGGAGGTATGAGTGAGTAGATCCTTTTTATCTCTGGGGTAGAGATCGATGATGGGATCTATGTTATAGGATTTCATATGTTTGCTATTCTTAATCGACCTAGCTACTCTAATATTCATTTTGAATGCTAAGCTATGTCCTACGGGATGTTATTAAGGTTATAACCGAGCCAGTATGCAAGGTTATACAAATAAAAGCCCTTAGCACCACGAGAATGAGTTAAAACTTCAGATTTAAATATTAGAGAGTATTAGGTATGGTCGAGTTTGTTGTTTGATAGAATTAATCATTGATCTAACTCTTGCTAAGTTAGGTTAAAACCTTAGGAACACTTTACCACGAGAGTGGATTGTGTTTCATAAACAGATTTATCAATCACTTCGTATTACTGAAAACAAAAAGTTTATGAATACTTAGTAATCGATGATGGGATTGTGCGCAATGCGTGAAAGTCGCCACGAGAGTGGGTCAGACACAGTGACTAGCATACCACGAGAGTGGACTAGTCTATAATCGATATCCCTAGATTGACAAACACAAACTTAATTGGTAAAAACATAAATCCTAAATATAGACTCCTTGAAATCATTCTCATACACCCTAGAGATCATTTGTTAAATTATTTATTTAAGTTATTTAAATTAAGTTATTTTATATTTATGTTATTTAATTTATGCCATTTATTTTTATTATTTATTTTATGTAATTTAATTTATGCACTTTTATTTTATGCAATTTAATTTAAGTACTTTAATTTATGTAATTTAATTTAAGTACTTTAATTTATGCAATTTAATTTACGCACTTTATTTTCCGCTATTTAATTTACGTAATTTATTTTCTGTTATTTAAATTACGTAATTTATTTTCTGTTATTTAAATTACGTAATTTATAGTACGCAATTCACTTTAAGCAATTTACTTTATGCAATTTACTTTCTGTTATTTACTTTATGCAATTCATTTTGAGTAATTTAATTATTGCTTATTTATTTTATGCATTTAAGATAATAGAATTAAACCCAAAATCTTTATAATTCACCTAGATTAGATTCATACCTACAATCTCTGTGTAGTTATTCTCAGTCTTTGTGGATCGATCCCGATTATACTACAATTGCATTTAACCGTGCACTTGCGGTCACATCGGGTTAAACTCTCAAGACTACCCTATAAGTAGCGCTCGGGTGAAACCTGGTGAGAAGAGGTGAAACGAATCCTCCCCATCAAGTTTTCGGCGCCGTTGCCGGGGACTGTAGCAATAGCCATAGGGATTTGGTATGAATCTGAGATTAGGTTTATTTTTTATTCTCTTATTTTGATTTAATTTTGTTTTTGATTTTCAGATAAAAAAAATAATAATAATGAACCAGTTGCTGGACTGGATGGACGAGAGATGGATGCAAAAGCCAAAAGCTACTCGAACAATAGGCATGGTCGACGAACCAACAAGCCAAAACCACCGTTTTGGCATACAACCACCACCTCTTGGAGTGGACGAGTTCGAAATCAAGGTCGACTTGATTAACATGGTCCAAAAAGGAAAGTTCCAAGGTCTATCAACGGAGAACCCTATAGAGCATCTGCATCACTTTGACGAGTTGTGCGATATGGTAAAAATAAACGGTCTCTCTGAAGATGCACTGAAGCTCCGTTTATTTCCATTTTCACTTGGGGGTGAAGCACATCAGTGGGAGATGAACATTCTATCGGAGACCGTTACAACATGGAGTCAATGCCGAAAAGCGTTCCTAAAAAAGTTATACTCGAGCGCTAGGACAGCTTATTGGAGAAACAAGATATCAAACTTCACACAACAAAGCACCGAGAGCTTTGGAGAGGCGTGGGAGAGACTCGGAGGCTACACCACACAATGTCCTCATCATGGATTCAGCTATGAGTCAGTACTTTGCATTTTATACCGAAGAGTGACACCTGAGTACCGTATGCTACTAGACGCAATTAACCTCGAAAATTACTTGGGGAAAGATGCAAATCATGGGATGACTCTAGTGGAGAACTTTGCTCAAAGTAGCACAAGCTTTGGAGAAGACTACGATCAAATGAATAGACGTGTTGACATCCAAGAGGACGAGGAGCGGCTAACCGTCGAAGCATTGTACGAAAAAGTGGACATAATTCTGGATTCAACGCAAAAGTTTGTCAACTACGACAATTTTTTTCAAGACGATCGAATGCTTTCCAAGGATGGATATGCCGAGGTATGCCACGTCACGGAGTACCAACCTCGCCTTCCTACGGATCCTACTCACTAAAATCATCAGAGGAGTCTTATCCGGAGGAAAACAGTCCGCAAGGTCTTTAACGGAGCCAATCGAGTCAAGCCATCGACCACAGCAGGTTGATGCTCTTTCCACCGAACGTTCCCATCGAGCACAGTCGGTTGATGTGCTTCCATAAGCAAATCCCGAACCTATGCACCATATTTTACTTATTTTTCTATATTCATTTAGTGTAGTTTTATATGTTATAACTAATATTTAGGATAGTTTTAGTGCATTTGCATGTGTTTGTGTGTTCCTAGGTACTAGGAGGAAATCATACACTTTTAGAGTGTTTTGGAGTCCTAAGAAGCCACACGAACTTTGGAGCTAGTTGTTCGGGCTAAGAACATCACGAAGAGACATCTCAAGAGCCTCACTAAGGAAGCAGCAGCCCTAGAATCAAACCAGGGCCATCGACGCTCCTCCTGAGCAGGACCGTCGACCCTCTCCGTCGAACCAGGGCCATCGACGCTCTCCACAGACCGGACTTGAAGCTGACGACAAAGACCACCGACGCAAGCATCGACCGTGCATGGTCGACGCCACACCTGAAGATTCACGTCGACTAAGGACGTCGAGCGTGGCCCATTGATGTTGGCCCCGACGGAAGAAACTCGAGATTCCATGTTTTGACATGTATGCACTGTTTGAAGGCTTATGGTCGAACCAGAAGGAATTAAGCTAGAAAACTACTTGCTATGGAATCATGACTCAAAATAGAATCGCTTAGAGTCAGAATCAGGTCAAGAGATGCTCAGAATCAGAAGATATGATTTTTACAAATCAGGTGACTCTGAACTTACCCGATTTAGACCTACGTGCACTGTTTGGAACATTAAGACCGAACCAGAAGGAATTAGGATGTAAACTGACTTGGTATGAATCCTGACTCCTCATAGAAGCTACACGAATTGAAATCATACCAAACCGAGATTAGATACGAAAGTTATTCAACTTCTAAACCGGAAGATCCTACACTTGCCTTATTTGGCACCCTGCGAGTTTAATTCGCAAAGGATCTTTCCCCAACCTCCTTGGGCACGACCTCTCCTCCTTCCAAAGCCATAAACTCTATATAAAGACATTTAATGCTCATTAGAAAGGGTTCCCACTTTTTAGTGGCCACCACTTAGAGAGAAAAGTCTCAAAACCCTTTGTTCTTATGTTTTGTTTATGATAATGCTTTAGTTCTTCTAGTTCTTCTTCTTCTTCTTATTGCTTTACTTTATTTACTATTTTGTTTATTGTTTATCATATCTTCCTACTCATATCCTGCCGTCACCCTCGGAGGTATGAGTGAGTAGATCCTTTAGATCTCTTGGGTAGATATCGATGATGAGATCTATGTTATAGGATTTCATATGTTTGCTGTTCTTAATCGACCTAGCTACTCTAATATTCATTCTTAATGCTAAGCTATGTCCTACGGAATGTGCTTAAAGTTATAATTGAGCTAGTAGGCAAGGTTATACGAATAGAATCACTTAGCACCACGAGAGTGGGTTAAAACTTCAGACTTGAATATTAGAGAGTATTAGCTATGGTCGAGTTTGTTGTTTGATAGAATTAATCATTGATCTAACTCTTGCTAAGTTAGGTTAAAACCTTAGGAACACTTTACCACGGGAGTGGATTGTGTTTCATAAACAGATCTATCAATCATTTCGTATTACTGAAAACACAAAGTTTATGAATACTTAGTAATCGATGATGAGATTGTGTGCAATGCGTGAAAGTCGCCACGAGAGTGGGTCGGACACAGTGACTAGCATACCACGAGAGTGGACTAGTCTATAATCGATATCCCTAGATTGACAAACACAAACTTAATTGGTAAAAACATAAATCCTAAATATAGACTCCTTGAAATCATTCTCATACACCCTAGTGATCAATTGTTAAATTAGTTATTTAAGTTATTTAAATTATGTTATTTTATATTTATGTTATTTAATTTATGCCATTTATTTTCTGTTATTTATTTTATGCAACTTAATTTATGCACTTTTATTTTATGTAATTTAATTTAAGTACTTTAATTTATGCAATTTAATTTATGAACTTTATTTTACGCTATTTAATTTACGCAATTTATTTTCTGTTATTTAAATTACACAATTTACTTTACGCAATTTACTTTATGCAATTTACTTTCTGTTATTTACTTTATGCAATTCATTTTCAGTAATTTAATTATTTCTTATTTATTTTATGCATTTTAGATAATAGAATTAAAACCCAAAATCTTTATAATTCACCTAGATTAGATTCATACCTGCAATCTCTGTGTAATTATTCTCAGTCTTTGTGGATCGATCCCGATTATACTACAATTGTATTTAACCGTGCACTTGCGGTCACATCGGGTTAAACTCTCGAGACTACCCTATCAGTAGCGCTCGGGTGTAACCTGGTGACAAGAGATGAAACGAATCCTCCCCATCAATGGGATAGAAA
Organism: Boechera stricta; assembly: GCA_018361395.1. NCBI lineage: Eukaryota > Viridiplantae > Streptophyta > Magnoliopsida > Brassicales > Brassicaceae > Boechera > Boechera stricta. The sequence goes on from CM031541.1 coordinate 8,885,282, forward strand.
GAAGAAGAACGTGGCTGAAATACATTCGAAAGACAATCGAAAGTGTAAGTAGATCACAGTGAGCCTCTCGATGACAACCACTTAGTGAAGCAACCTCAGAACCGAGGATCAAGTGTGTTGTTGATGGTGCTTAGATGATTCCTCACATCTTTGTCAATAAGTCTGAAAAATCGCCGTGCTGGCAATGGAGGTTTGCCATGTCTCCTTGCATTGCGTTCCCACAAAATATGATATAACGAAGATTGGAAGGCATAACGAAAAAAAATCTTGTGATAAGACAACGTCGGAGATGTGAAAGCTAATTTATATGTGCTCCAAGCCGTGGAGAACAAAGTTCCCATAAGTCCACGCGACAACGCTTCCTAAATGATTGAAGTGTAAGCACATTGGAAGAACATTTGATTGTGTGTTTCCTCGTGCGTGCGACATAAAAGACATATAGAGTTATAACCCCAATTCCATGTCTTGATTTTACCACCCGTTGTTAGGCGGTTGATAAAAGAAAGCCAAACCTGAAAATAAAATTTCAGAATAGAGTATGTGAACCAGACATTAACGTACCAGCTCGTACACGGCTTGGGTGTTCAGAGCAGATTTGTTGTACGCTTTATCGAGAAACACTCTCGATATACATCAGCCATGTATTGCCAAAGATGAATATTTAGCCCCTGAATATCAGTTCCTGTTAGGAGCTTATCAATCTTATTCTCGATTTGGTTCCATGCCTCAATATGGTGGTGTCTTCGTCGCTGAGACAACGGTATATCAGATATCATCATGTTGCTACCAATACTGAAATCAATGGAGCTCCTCGGACCTATGTGATATATCATCGTTCTCAAAGAAGACCAGTTATCATACCGAAATGAGGTTGATTCACCATTCACAACTTTCACCTTATAAAACCGCTTAGCCATATCACGAACTTCAGGAGTTTATGCCACATCCAAGAGCCCTTTGTTGTAGATGGTTTAATCATCCAAACACTTTTGTCTTTAATAAGATTTGTCCACATCCAACGAACCCATAAAGACAGTTGATGCGATAATATTCGCCATAAAAGCTTCAAACAACAGACTTGATTTATTTCAGTGAAAGGCTTAATCCTAAGAACACATCCACTCATGATAGATTTAACTTACGTAAATTCAGATCAGGACTAGACCACCAAAGAAAAGCCGAGCAAAGCTTATTTATCTCATCTGTACAATCCTTCGGTAAGCGAAACAAAACCATCCAAAAATTCACCAGGCTCATGTTACGGACTTGAGAAGGAGACGGCGGCCAACTATGATAGAAAACAGGTTGTCCAAGAGCGAAACTTTGATCTAATCATCTCTATAAGAATAGAGTAATCATTCTTTGTCATTCGTTTTGTCATAAGAGGAAGGCCAAGGTACCTTACTGGAAGATCTCCATAAGCAAAAGGAAATCGTGTTGATATTGCCTCTTTTGAATTCATCAACTTTTCACCTAGATAAATTGTAGATTTTTCCATGCTTATTTTCCGACCCGATTTTGTTGCAAAACTGTTAAAGATCAATATAATGCCTTCAATGGAGCGATCACTGCCATCAATAAAAATCATAAGATCATCAACAAAACATAGATGTGTGAGCTGTATATTTTTACAACAAGTATGGTAACCCAAAATCTGATCAGTTGCTCCCTTATCCATTAAATGTGAAAACACATTCATACATATAACGAACAAGTAAGGAGACAACGAGCAGCCTTGTCTAAGGCCTCGCTTACTGCCAAAATAACCCACGAGCTTTCCATTGACCTAAACATAAAAAGAAGCCGTGGTTATACAAAGACGAATCCAATGTATTAAAATCAAAGGGAAGTTTTGAGCTTCAAAGGTGTTCAGCAAAAAATTCCATCGGACTGAGTCAAAAGCCTTCGCAATGTCAATCTTCAGTGCACAACGTGGAGTAGTAAAGTCCATGTCATAATCTTTCACAAGTTCAGAAGCTAGAATGACATTTTTCATTAGAAGTTTTTCACTAACAAAAGCCGATTGATTTAAAGAGATGATGCGAGGTAGCAATCTCTTTAAACGATTTGCTAATATCTTTGAAACCACTTTGTAAAGAACATTGCAACAGGAGATTGGCCTATAATCCTTCATGTTCAAAGCATCTTCCTTCTTAGGAATTAGAGCAAGAATTGTATAATTAATTTCCTTAGGAAGAAACCCTTTCTGAAAGAACGATTGAACAGAAGCAACAAAATCATTTCCAATTAAATCTCAGGGTGATTAAAAAAATTCTAAGGTATAACCATCTGGTTCTGGAGACTTGTTATTCGGCATTTTGAAGAGAGTATTCTGAAATTCCTCACGAGTTACATCTGAAACTAGCCTGGCAAAATCATCCTCTCTGCATCAAAAATTCAGAAGAAGGCTCAGATCATGTGTTTCCATACCCACAAAATCAGAAGGTTGGTGATTAAGGAAGAAAGAATCGAAAAGTTTCCCTTTGGATATCAGTTTTATCCCGTAATAGATTACCATCCATATCACGAATCTCTTTAATACTTGATAGAGCTCATATTTACATGTTTTTACATATTAATATAGACTAATATCATGCATTAGAACTATCATTTAGGACTGCTTTAGTGCATTTGCATGTGTTTGTGTGTTTATAGGTACTTGGAGCAAAATCGGTGTTTCTAGAGTGTTTAAGAGCCTTAAGAAGCCATGAGGACGTTGGAGTTGCTTGCCATGGGTCGTGGACAATCACATAAGGTTTCTTTGGAGCTATAAAGCCAAACATCGACCCAGTGCATCGACCAGTCCAGGTCGATGCAAATGTAAAAAAACTGTTTTTACTGTAGCACCGACCCAAGCTGCCAGATGCTGCAGCATCAACCCAAAGCATCGACCCAAGATGCCTGATGCTGTTCCAGAGAGAATCCGATCGACCCAGGTTGCTCGATGCTGTCTCTCCGAGCTGAGATAGGAAAGTTGATGATTTGGCGGTTAATGAGTGGACAACTTGTTATTTTCGTCCTGAGACTTCTAGAAGCTTCTTGGGCACGACCTAGACTCCCCCTAATGCCCTAATTCTATATAAACACATGTAATGTTCATTAGAGAGCAAGCCCCCTTTTTGGCCACCTTTGAGAGCCACCACTTAGAGAGAAAAGTCTCAAAATTCTTTGTTCTTATGTTTTGTTTATGATATTGATTTAATTCTCCTTCTTCTTATTTATTTACTGTTTTTGTTTATTGTTTATCATGTCTTCCTACTCATATCCTGCCGTCACCCTCGGAGGTATGAGTGAGTAGATCATTTTGATTTTTGCGGTGGAGATCGATGATAGGATCTATGTTATAGGATTTCATATGTTTGATTGTTCTTAATCGATCTAGCTACTCTAGTATTCAATCTTAATGCTAAGTCATATCCTATGGGAGATGCTTAAGGTTATAATCGAGAGGTTATACGAATAGAAGCTCTTAGCACCACGAGCGTGGGTTAAAACTTCAGATTTGAATATTAGAGAGTATTAGCTATGGTCAATTTTGTTGTTTGGTAGAATTAATCATTGATCTAACTCTAGCTAAGTTAGATTAAGAACTTAGAAACACTTGACCACGAGAGTGGGTCGTATTTCGGAAATACTGAAAACACAAGGCCGTTTGATTTATAGTCCAACAAGAGTTTATGAATACTTAGTAATCGATGATGGGATGCGTTCAATGCGTGAAGGTCGCCACGAGAGTGCGTCAGACATAGTATCTAGTTTATCACGAGAGTGGTCACTAGCGTACTTCGAATATTCCTAGACTGACAACATAAACTAATTGGTAAAAACATAAATCTTAAATATAGACTCCCTGAAATCGTTCTCATACACCCTAGAGATCAATTGTTAATTTATTGTTTAAGTTATTTATTTAAGTTATATTATATTTATGCTATTTAATTTATGTTATTTATTTTACGTTATTTATTTTATGTTATTTAATTTATGCGCTTTATTTTTTGCACTTTAATTTATGCTATTTATTTTATGCACTTTAATTTACGTAATTTACTTAACGAAATTTTTTTATGCAATTTTCTTTATGTTATTTACTTTATGCAATTTATTTTCAATAATTTTAGCATTGCTTATTTAATTTATTTAATTACCGTTTATTTATTTTACGTATTTTAATTATTTATTTAGTTTATGCATTTCAATTATTTAGAACTTAGAAACAAACTCCCAACTTTTATAATTTGCCTAGATTAGATTCATTCATGCATTCTCTGTGTAGTTATTCTCAGTCTCTGTGGATCGATCCCGTTTGTACTACAATTGCATTGACTGTGCACTTGCGGTCACATCGGGTTAAACTCTCGAGGAAACTCGGGTGAAGCCTGGTGAGAAGAGGTGAAACAAATCCTCTCATCAATACTATTAAAGGATCTCCTTTGCTGTATCGAATGATGGAAAAAAGAATTATTCCTATCACCAGCCTTCAACCAATGAACTTTGATTTTTGTTTGAGATATCCTTCTTCCATGTCTACTAAATGCCGCCAGGTCGAATGAGAGACAACCTCAAGCCCCATGATCAACTCTATTATCTCAGTAGGAGTTAATATAATTACTGCTTGTTTAGAGCAAAGATCCTCACAAGCCTCCTTAGTCCGCTTAGAAAGATCTCCAAGTTTCTCTTTGTCCAGTTTTCTCATCGGTTCCTTAAGAGACTTAAATTTCTTCGAAAATCTTAACATGGCAGATGTATAAACAAATAGAGGCCTCGTGGTTTGCGAGAAAGTTGCCACTTCTTCATGAAACCGTGGGAGAGTGGTGAGAATATTGAAGGACTTAAATGGACGACGGATTGGGGCCGTTATTTCAGTAATCATAAGTCTTCCTCTCAAGTGATCAGAACAGCCTCCTGGCTCAAAAACTGAATAAGAGTTAGCATAAACCGCTGACCATGCATCATTGATCTAAAACCGGTCAAGATTTTGACATACTAGTCATTCCCTGCGTTTATTACACCAAGTAAACTGAGGCCCTTGAAATCCTAAATCCGTTAAAGAGCTAAAACAGATTAGATCTTGAATCTCCCTCATACCCGAAAGAACTCCACTATGAAAAATTAAATGATCCTCAACTTCCAATGTTTCATTAAAATCTCCACAAACAAACCAAGGTCCGTTCTTGAACATGGGAGATGTGTGATAATTTCTCAAATCCTCCCATAAAATTCGTCCATCCTCCATGAAGTTTGAAGCATAAGCAAAAGAACAAAAACACTCCTTATCGTTTCCATCAAGTAAAACTGAACATGTAATTATCTGATCACTCCTAAAGACCGGAGTGACTCTCACCTTATTACTCCATACCACCCATAAACGCCATAACCGATGGTGCTCAAAATTAGTAATAGAATACTAGTCTTGACAGATAAAAGATAAAATAGACAAAGCACGAGATTCCTTCACCCGTGTTTCTAAAATACAACCAAACTTCAGCAAACTCTAAGAAAGCCAGCTTCAAATTATTTTTTGCTTCCACTTTTGATGTGATCCTCACATCGGAGTCCATCACCACTTTGGAGCAAAAAGGACCAAGTCTTGGAATGGGGCAACTAGTACCATTTGGGGTTGCTAAGAAGAGATAATGGAGCATGGAGGGAGGTCAAGGAGAGTTACTCAACACGATTGCGCCAAGACCGCTATACATGGACCGAAACCTCTCCACCACACTAGGACCGAGGGTCCTTGGACACTTAGCTTTGGGAGCAAAGCTTCTTGTGTCCTCACTCATCATTAATGAGGACACCCTTCAAGACGTTAGATGAAATATTGTACTCTTTTCCTACTTCTAGTTTTACCACATCGGGTTTCTAGAGAAGGGTTTTAATGAGGCAAGAAAAGTCTAAGGCATTTGCCTCTTGGTTCCATTGGATGCTTTGCTTGGAAAGACTCTTATGACAAGTACAAGCATCCAAGAGAGGTAATCCTATCTAAGAGAAACCATTACAAATGTTTCTCTCTCCCTCCTTAGTCTATCTTTTGCTTAATTAAGACTTTTAGCCTTTGGGTTATTTTTTAGGGCCTTTTCTTATGTTGTAAATTAGGCCCAATTTGTCTTGGGTCAATTAGCACATGAGTGCCTAAATTGTAGCCTATAAAGGCAAGACTCATTTCTTCATTAATAACTAAGCAATATTTTAGTAAAAAGTCTTAACTTGTCTAATCTTGGAGATTAGGGTTTCTCTTAGGTATTGAGGTTAGTTCTCTACCTTTGAGGTGGCTATATCAAAGGGAGATCCATCCCCTTTGTGGTGCCTTCATCATCCACCGTTGCTTCATCTTCTATCCTTGTCGCCTGCTTGTTCACGGTGAACCTTATCCCATGAAGAAGCTCCGCCGGTCCGCTCCTCCATCAGTCCGTGGGTTCTCTAGCTGGTTGGCTCGTGTTCTCTAGCACTTCATCCATCATCTCCATCGTCCTTCAACCCATCTCCACCTCTACCAATCGCTCCCACCATCTGCTAGCTTCATAATCACCTCCGCCGCCACTAATTCGCTCAGTGAGCTTCTTAGCTCTTCCTTGAGCTTGGATTGTTTCTTTCCTTGAAGATATTAGGAGTGTATCATCTGGTATCAGAGCCAAAGTTCCTCAAAGGTTGCATCTTTCCATCTCTTTTCCTTGCTTTAGCTTGTTTATGTTTGAATCTAAGAGTAGATTTGCAAAAGTTTGCATCTTTGGTTCAATCTTGTGGTTCTTTGTTGCTAGGGTGTTTAGATCTTGTTTGTGTGAGTTGTTTGCCTTGTTTAGAGTGTTAGGAAGCTTGATTCTTTCTGAGGTTTGGTTGGAAGCCATGAAAGTTCATAGCTTTGGATCAAAAATCTCAAAAAGTTCTCAGCTTTGTTCCCGTTTGTGTGTTCTTTGTGTTTTCGTTCGTTCTCTCTTGTTTGCTTTGGTCTAGATCGAGTTTAGTGGAGTCTCTTGGTTGTTTAGGGAGTTTGTGGCCTTGTGTCATGAAGCTTTTAAGCTGGTCGTGCATGATTAACCCTTGGATAAACTCGAATTCGCTTAAAGTTTCTCCTTTTTATGTCTGTTTTGAATTCTAGGGTGTTAAGTGTGTTTGATCGGGTTGTCTTTCTAATTTGCATGCTAGGAGTGTTTCTAAATCTTGTTTTACCTTGTGTAGCAGCCATAGATGTCAGCTTGAGTTCGAAATAGATGCTAGGTTGAGGACAAGGTTGTTTTTGCTAAGAGTAGAAATCTTTTTGTGGTACATTTCCTTTATTCGTTTTGCTTTTGCTTTTTGTTTGCTTTCAGACCAGTGATAGGACTCATATTTACATGCTTTTATGCTTTATAATAAGTTAGTTTTAGCTTTTATAACTAACATTTAGTATAGTTAGTGTGTTTGCATGTGTTTATATGTTTCTAGGTACTTGGAGCTAAAAGTTGATGTTTAGAATGTTTCTAAAGCCTGCTACAGCCTATAGGAGAGTTGGTGTCGCCACTTGGATCATGCACATTCGGATAAGGATTTCACAGAGTCCAAAGAAGGCAGAATCGACCCCAGAATCGACCTGTGGGGGTCAATATTGAGTCTAAAGTATTTCTAGAGAGAAATCTTAAAGGATGGATCGACCAGTCAAAGGAGTAGGTACATAATCGACCCTAGAATCGACCTATAATGGTCGATTCTGACCTCCGAGAAAACTGGAAAATTTCCTACGTGGTAAGAAATTACTTGAGCAACCTTGTCATCTCGAGTTTTAAGCCTCCGGAAACAAGATAAAGACGAAATGGAGAGTTCTAAGAAACCCAAGTACTATATAAACACTTGTAATCTCATTAAAAATCGTCCATGAATTATTCTATCCTTGTAACCACCATTTCATAATAAAGAGTTCTTCATTTGACTTATTCTCCTCTGTTTTAGAGTAAATCTTTTAGACCACAAGGGTGGTGGTCGATGATGGGATCTATTGTTAGAGTTTATTATATGTTTGTTTGTTCTTAATCGATCTAGCTACTCTAGTATGCACTTTAATGCTGAGTATTCTCTTATGGGAGATACTTAAGAGTATAACTGAATCCAGTAGGTGTGGTTGTATGTTTAGAAATGTTTGATTCCACGAGAGTTAGTCAAACTTTCAGATCTGTATACTAGAGAGTCATAGCTAGTGTTGAGTTTGTTGTTTGATAGAGTAAATATTGATCTAGCCCTGATCAAGTTAGAGTAAGATCTTAGCCATGCTTCGCCACGAGAGTGGGTTGTATTCTGGATATAGATCTATCATTCACTTTGTGTGCCTTTTCCAAAAGTCTAGGAATACTTAGTATTCGATGATGAGATTGTATAAAATGCATATTCATTCGCCATGAGAGTGAGTTTGAATATAGAGTCTAGCATACCACGAGAGTGGACTAGCGAGACATGGAAAATCCCTAGAATGATAAACATAAACTTGTTAGGTAAAACATGAACCCTAGATCTAGAATCCCTGAAATCTGACTGTCACCCGATTCCCTGTAAATATTAGTCTAGATTTCGTTTAATGTTTAATTATTTTATATTCTTTAATTTCAATGCTTAGCTTAGTTCATTTACTGTTTCTTAGTTTAGATTTAATGTTTTCTTATTTATTGTTTCACTTAATTTCATGCTTAGTAGATAAGGAAAACCCCCATAATTCTGTTTTGCTTAGATTAGATTTAGATCTGTAGTCTCTGTGTGTTATTCTCAGTCCCTGTGGATCGATCTCGTATGTACTACAACTGCATGACTGTGCACTTGCGGTCTTATTGGTTAAACTCTCAAGAATATCCTATGGATAGACTTGAGTGAAATCTGAGAACGGGATAATCGAAAGAAAATCCCATCAATTAGCAGGATTAAAATCGAGACTAAGTTTTTGTTTTTTATTCGCAAAAATAAAATAAAAAAATAAAAATAGGGTAGAAGAGAATAGATCGAATGGAGCAGCATGAAAAGTACCTTGAGCTTGAGCATCCTTCACCAATAGGGATGCTGCTGAAGTGGTGATGCACGTTGGCGGCTGCGCACTAACCAAAGGTCGCTCGGCGATCATTCTGCGATCACGGATCAGTTTGACAAGCTTTGTGGCACATTAAAATCAACGGAGTCTCAGAGGACGGTCTGACACTATGCCTATTTCCATTCTCTTTGGGTGACAAAGCTAATCAGTGGGAGATGAAATTGGAGGAGAACACATCAACAAACTCATCGGTGGAAAACATCGGACCTATGAATCAACCTATCCCGGTCGATATTGTGGATTCCAAATTTCCAGAACGAAGTCCCGGACGAAAGCATCAACCAATCAGGGTCGATGCCATGTTCATCGGTCCACCACATCGACCTATCAAGGTTGATGCACTTCCAGAACGAAGTCCCAGAAGGATACATCGACCTAACTAGACCGATACTGCTGCTGCCTCGAACAATGGACCTCCCCATCGACCCTCAACGATGGATAGTCGTAGCATCAGGCGTATGTATTGACCAATCATGGGCTATCCCCGCTCTGGAGATAACGAGAATGCTACCCTGGCGCCACGATCATACTCAAGGAAGGAATCTCTTGGTGAAGAAGCCATTAACGATGACTACACTCATGTTGGGGAGAAATCCATTCACCATACCTACTCCAAAGTGATCGATTCGAGGAACCATTACCCAATCACTCGGACATCATCTCCTCAATCCATCTGACCATTCCATTGGTAGTCGAGCTCATGATGTTAAAAAAAGCACCTTACCTTTGTACATACAATTTTCTTTTAGGATTTTCGTTTTTCTTATTCTCTAGTTTTTGGTTTTTCTATTTTTCGTTTTTGTTTCTTGCTTTTCATATGTTCTTCACCATAAAAAAAAAATCAGGACTTGCACACGTGGGAGCTGCCAATTCACAACCGATAAGAGAATCACTGTAAGTTTTTCTCTTGCTTTTTCCCTTTCCATCTTACATCACAACGACGACATTATGAAATAAGTGGGGGAGGAGGGAGTCTTGCGATCAATGGATGTAATTCCTTTCCTTGACATCTTTAGATGTAAGTTTTACGACAAGTTTTTCGCATTTTGAGAGATTGTTACACTCTTTTCCTCATTCATAACATATGAAAAGGTTTTTAATGAGGTAGCAATAGAATATTGTGCTTTGCTTGGATACTTTTTGGACTGTGCGTGTGATCAATAATAGGATCCGAGGAAACCCCATGAGTGGATCAACAAACCTCAAAAGAATCAATCTCCGGAGGCTTATACAAATCGGAATTGACTTCTCACCTTAATAAAGCTTAAATTTCTCGATTTGGGGCTTGAGATACATCGGACGTGACACCTCTATGAGACCCTGCAAGATATGTCTATATGAGTGTATTTCCCCTTTTCCTTCCCTTCATTTTTTAAAAAAGGATATAGATAAGAAAGAAGTGAACCGGGTGTTGGAAGCTACCACTTTTAGCATTCGCGTCTCATAGAAACATGTCCTAGAAAAAGAAAAGAATAGGCGATTGATAGAAAAAATAAAATGATATCCTAGAAAAGTAGGGAAAAATCAATCGACCTTGAAGTTAGAAAAAGGAGAGGAAAGGAAATGTACCAAGACGGTATTGAGCTTACAGAAATCTGAAAAAGTAAGTGCTTATGTCCTTTGATCGATATTCCTAAATTGAGAACTCACGATTAGAATAAAAAGGGAGTCAACAACGAGGAGTCTAAGTTCAAAAGATAGCGGTTCAGATTGAGGTGTGTTGCTATGCTTATGGCAAAGTACATGAAGGACGTTAGAGATCGCTCCACTTCCACTAAAGACGAAAAACACTAGCACAACAATGTCACAAGATACAAGTTCACTCTCTTTATCTTTACTGCTTTCAATAAAATAACTTCACCATGTCTAACTTTTGTTTGCTTGAGGACAAGCAAAGGATAAGTGTAGGGGAGTTGATAGGACTCATATTTACATGCTTTTATGATTTAGAGTAAGTTAGTTTTAGCCTTTATAACTAACATTTAATATAGTTTTAGTGTGTTTGTATGTGTTTATATGTTTCTAGGTACTTGGAATCAAACTATCAGGGTCGATTCTGACTTCCGAGAAAACTGGAAAATTTCCTACAGGGCAAGAAATGATTTGAGCAACCTTGTCATCTCGAGTTTTAAGCCTCCAGAAACAAGATAAGGACGAAATAGAGAGTTCTAAGAAACCCTAGTACTATATAAACACTTGTAATCTCATTAATAATCATCCATGAATTATTCTATCTTTGTAGCCACCATTTCATTATAAATAGTTCTAGACCACGAGGGTGGTGGTCGATGATGGGATCTATTTTTAGGGTTTATTATATTTTTGTTTGTTCTTAAACGATCTAGCTACTCTACTATGCACTTTAATGTTGAGTATTCCCTCATGGGAGATACTTAAGAGTACAACTGAATCCAGTAGGTGTGGTTGTATGTTTAGAAGTGTTTGATTCCACGAGTGTGGGTTAAACCTTCAGATCTGCATACTAGAGAGTCATAGCTAGTGTTGAGTTTGTTGTTTGATAGAGTAAATATTGATCTAGCCATGATCAAGTTAGATTAAGATCTTACGGATTCTCGCCACGAGAGTGGGCTGTATTATGGAAATAGATCTATCATTCACTTTGTGTGCCTTTTCCAAAAGTATAGGAATACTTAGTATTCGATGATGGGATTGTATGAAATGCATATTCATTCGCCACGAGAGTGGGTTTGAATATAGAGTCTAGCATACCACGAGAGTGGACTAGCGAGACATGGAAAATCCCTAGAATGATAAACATAAACTTGTTTTCTTAGTTTAGATTTAATGTTTTCTTATTTATTGTTTCACTTAATTTCATGCTTAGTAGATTAGGAAAACCCTCATAATTCTGTTTTGCTTAGTCTCTGTGTGTTATTCTCATTCCCTGTGGATCGACCCCGTATGTACATTAAGGTGAGAAGTTGGTTCATTAAGGTGAGAAGTCAACTCCGATTTGTATAAGCCTCTGAAGATTGATTCTTTCGAGGTTTGTTGATCCACTCATGGGGTTTCCTCGGTTCTTATTATTGATCACACGCACAGTCCAAAAAATATCCAAGCAAAGCACAATTAACACAAAGTATAATATTCTATTGCTACCTCATTAAAAACCTTTTGATATGTTATTGAACTTATGAACGAGGAAAAGAGTGTAACAATCTCTCAAAATGCGAAAAACTTATGGTAAAACTTACATCTAAAGATGTCAAGGAAAAAGTTACCTCCATTGATCGCAAGACTCCCCCCCCCACACTTATTTCACAACGTTCTCGTTGGCAGCTCCCACGCGTGCTGATGTAGGGATTTTCTTTCGATTATCCCGTTCTCAGGTTTCACCCAAGTCTACCCATAGGGTATTCTCGAGAGTTTAACCATAAGACCGCAAGTGCACATTCATGCAGTTGTAGTAATTATGGGGTCGATTCACAGGGACTGAGAATAACACACAGAGAGTACAAGTCTAAATTTAATCTAAGGAAAACAGAGAAATGAGAATTGGTTCCTAAATAATTTGTGTTTATGTTTTATCTAAATAATTTGTGTTTGTCATTCTAGGGATTTTCCATGTCTCGCTAGTCCACTCTCGTGGTATGCTAGTCTCTATATCCAAACCCACTCTCGTGGTAAATGAACATGCATTTCATACAATCCCATCATCGAATACTTTCATGAGTGATAGACACATCGTAAGGGTTGTCACACCTCCAAGCGATCCAATAGGTCCGTATTGGTAAAAACGTGCCTAAGACAAAAAGTAAATGATAAATCTATTTGTAGAGTCCTTCCCACTCTCGTGGTGAATTCCTCCTGAGATCTTTACCTAACTTGATCAGGGCTAGATAAGCATAGAGCTACTCTATCAAATAACAAATTCGACCATAGCTAATACTCTCAACTATGCAGATCTGAGATCTCTACCCACTCTCGTGGCACAGAAAATCTTTAATAGTACAACCACACCTACTGAATTCAGTTGTACACTTAAAGATCTCCCATAAGAGAATACTTAGCATTAAAATGCATAGAAAAGTAGCTAGATCGATTAAGAACAATTAAACATATATTAAACCCTAAAAATAGATCCCATGATCGACCACCACCCTGGTGGTCTAAAAGATCTACTCTAAAACAGAAGAAAAAAGTAAAAAGAAGAACTCTTTATTAGGTTTAAAAGTGGTGGCTACAAAGTCTAGAATAATTCATTTCTCATTATTAATAAGATTACAAGTGTTTATATAGTACTAGGGTTTCTTAGAACTCTCTATTCCATCTTTATCTTGTTTCTGGAGGTTTAAAACTCGAGATGACAAGGTTGCTCAAGTCATTTCTTGCCACGTAGAAAATTTTCCAGCTTTCTCGAAGGTCAGAATCGACCTCGATAGGTCGATTCTAGGGTCGATTATGTGCCTGCTCCTTTAATTGGTCGATGCATCCTTCAAGATTTCTCTCTGGAAATTCTTCAGACTCAGTATCGACCCCCACAGGTCGATTCTTGGGTCGATTCTACCTTCTTCGGACTTTGTGAAATCCTTTTTCGAATGTGCATGATCCAAGTGGCGGTGCCAACTCTCCTATAGGTTCTACCAGGCTCCAGAAACATTCTAAACATCGACTTTTTGCTCCAAGTACCTCGAAACATATAAACACATGCAAACACACTAAAACCATACTAAATGTTAGTTATAAAGGGTAAAACTAACTTATTCTAGAGCATAATAAAAGCCTGTTAATATGAGTCTTATCATGTGCAAGTCCTGATTTTAAATTTTTTTTTTTATGGTGAAGAACATCTGAAAAGCGAGAAACAAAAACGAAAAATACTAAAAACCAAAACCTAGAGAATAAGAAAAACGAAAATCTTAAAAAAAAATTATATGTACAAAGGTAAGTTGTTTTTTTTAACGTCGTGAGCTCGACGACCTCATGAAATGGTTAGATGAATTGAGGAGATGATGTCCGAGTGGTTGCGCGATGGTTCCTCGAATCGATCACTTCGGAGTCGGTATGGTGAATGGATTTCTCTTCAGCAGGAGTGTAGTCATCGTTAATGGCTTCTTCACCAAGAGATTCCTTCCTCGAGTGTGATCGTGGCCTCAAGGTAGCGTTCTTGGTATTTCCAGAATGTGGATCGATCATGATTGGTCGATACTTATGTCTGATGCTATGACCATCCATCGTCGAGGGTCGATGGGGAGATCCAGTGCTCGAGGCAGCAGTAGTATCGGTCCAGTTAGATCGATGGAGACGTCCGACAGGTCTGGAATCAACCTGGATAGGTCGATGTATCCTTCCAAGACTTCGTTCTAGACGTGCATCGACCTTGACAGGTCGATGTGGTGGACCGATGGGCAGGGAATCGAACCTGATTGGTCGATTTTCTTGTCCGAGACTTCGTTCTAGAAATTTTGGATCACCAATATCGACCGTGATAGGTCGATCCATTGGTCTGATGCTGTCCACCGACGGGTTTGTTTATGTGTTCACCTCCAATCTCATCTCCCACTGATTAGCTTTGTCACCCAAAGAGAATTGGAATAGACGTAGTGTCAGAGCGTCCTCTAAGACTCCGTTGATTTTTAATATGCCACAAAGCTTGTCAAACTGATCCAGGTGATCAGTAACAATCGTTAAAGCGACCTTTGGCTAGTGTGCAGCTGCCCGACATGCATCACCACCTTGAGCGGCATCCTTATTAGGGTGAAGGATGCTCTCAAGCTCAGCAGCAGGTACTTCTTTTCATAGCTGCTCCATTCGATCTATTCTCTCTCTCCCTCATTTTTTTAAAAATGTTTTTGGTGATCACCAGAAATTCAAATAAGTAAACAATTAATAAAAATAAAACAAAAGCTTAGTCTTAGATTCAGACCAAATCTCTATTGCTATTGTTTAGTCCCCGGAAACGGCGCCAAAAACTTGATAGGAGGTTTTTATTGCCTCTTCACAGGTTTCACCCGAGAAGTGAATCTCGAGAGTTTAACACAGAGAATACAAGACTAAATCTAATCTAAGCGTAATCATAGAAGTTGGGGGTATGGTTCCTAAGCTAACGTGCATAAAATAAATAAAAACATAAAATAAATAAAGCAATAAATTAAATAACTAAGAATAAATTAAATAACTTAATTATATAAACTAAACTAAACATAAATTAAATAGCATAAATTAAATACATTAAATTGATTGCATAAATTAAATACATTAAATTGATTGCATAAATTAAATACATTAAATTGATTACATAAATTAAATACATTAAATTGATTGCATAAATAAATATTTACAGAATATGGGTGATAGTCGATTTGTTAGAAAATCTAAATCTAGGGTTCATGTTCTACGTAACAAATTTATGTTTGTCATTCTAGGGATTTCCATGTCTCGCTAGTCCACTCTCGTGGTATGCTAGTCTCTACGTCCAAACCCACTCTCGTGGCGAATGAACATGCATTTCATACAATCTCATCATCGAATACTAAGTATTGCTAGACTTTTGGAAAAGGCACACAAAGTGAATGATAGATCTATTTCCAAAATATAGCCTACTCTTGTGGCGAAGCATCCCTAAGATCTTAATCTAACTTGATCAGGGCTAGATCAATATTTACTCTATCAAACAAAAAACTCAACCATAGCTAATACTCCCAACTATGCAGATCTAAGATCTCTACCCAGTCTCGTGGCACAGAGAATCTCTAATAGTACAACCACACCTACTGGATTCGGTTATCCACTTAAGCATCTCCCATAAGAGAATACTTAGCATTAAGATGCATAGAAAGGTAGCTACATCGATTAAGAACAAACAAACATATAATAAACCCTAAAAATAGATCCCATCATCGATCACCACCCTAGTGTTCTAAAAGATCTACTCTAAAAGCAAAAGAAGAAGAAGTAAAAAGAAGAACTCTTTATTATGTTTAAAAGTGGTGGCTACAAAGTCTAAAATAATTCATTCATGATTATTAATGAGATTACAAGTGTTTATATAATACTAGGGTTTCTTAGAACTCTCCATTTCTTCTTTATCTTGTTTCTGGAGGCTTAAAACTAGATATGAAAAGGTTGCTCAAGTCATTTCTTGGCACGTAGAAAATTTTCCAGTTTTCTCGGAGGTCAGAATCGACCCTGATAGGTCGATTCGAGGGTCGATTAAGTGCCCCTTCCTTTGACTGGTTGATTCTTCCTCCAAAGTTTCTCTCTGGAAATTCTTCAGACTCAATATCGACCTGTGAGGTCGATATTGGGGTCGATTCTGCCTCTTCGGACTCTGTGAAATCTTTCTCCGGATGTGCACGATCTAGGCAATGTCACCAGTCTTCCTGTAGGGTTTAGTAAGTTCCAAAAACATCTCAAAAACTCATGCTTAGCTTCAAGTACCTAAAAATACATATCCACATGCAAAAACACTAATACTACAGTAAATGTTAGTTATAAAAGCTAAAACTCACATATTCAAATGCATAAAAACATGTAAAATATGATGATATCAGAGGGTGTTCAACATTTCTATCTCAGATCTTTCTTAACCATGAGGCCACAATATCAACTTCAGAAGATGGGTCAAGAAAAGACCTCTAATACGGAGAGCACTAAGAAGCTCCTAGAGAGAATTTGGGACCACAGTGAGAGAAAGACCGATCATGTTGGTTGGAAACTTAATCAGGGGAAGTGGAGAGCTCCTTCTTATCTTAAGAGTGGGATTTGGATGCCTAATACATCTGAATGTTGGTATAAGAAGAGGCACAAACTCAACCCGCCAAAAGACGGATCAATCAAAAAGATCGAGAACCTCCACTATCGCGTCTACCACTACGAGCTTCAAGGTAAGTCTCATTCTCTTTCTACCTTCGATGAGTCTGAGATGGTCTCTTTTGGTGTAGGTACTATGGTTGTTTGGAGGTCCAAACCTTTTGAAGGGGCAGGGATGATGTGATCCTCACATCGGAGTCCATCACCACTTTGGAGCAAGAAGGACCAAGTCTTGGAATGGGGCCACTAGTACCACTTGGGGTTGCTAAGAAGAGAAATTGGAGCATGGAGGGAGGTCAAGGAGAGTTACTTAACACGATTGCGCCAAGACCCAAGATTCGAGACCAAGTCAAAACTACTATACATGGACCGAAACCTCTCCACCATACTAGGACCGAAGGTCCTTGAACACTTAGCTTTGGGAGCAAAACTTCTTGTGTCCTCACTCATCATTAGTGAGGACACCCTTCAAGACCTTAGATGAAGTATTGTACTCTTTTCCTACTTCTAGTTTTACCACATCGGGTTTCTAGAAAAGGGTTTTAATGAGACAAGAAAAGTGTAAGGCATTGCCTCTTGGTTCCATTGGATGCTTTGCTTGGAAACACTTTTATGACAAGTACAAGCATCCAAGAGAGGTAATCCTATCTAAGAGAAACCATTACAAATGTTTCTCTCTCCCTCCTTAGTCTATTTTTTGCTTAATTAAGACTTTTAGCCTTTGAGTTATTTTTTAGGGCCTATTCTTATGTTGTAAATTAGGCCCAATTTTTCTTGGTTCCATTAGCACATGAGTGCCCTAAATTGTAGCCTATAAAAAGGCAAGACTCATTTATTCATTAATAACTAAGCAACATTATAGTAAAAAGTCTCGACTTGTCTAATCTTGGAGATTAGGGTTTCTCTTAGGTATTGAGGTTTATCCTCTACCTTTGGGGTGCTTGTATAAAAGGGAGATCCATCCCCTTTGTGGTGCTTTCATCATCCACCGTTGCTTCATCTTCTATCCTTATCGCCCGCTTGTCCACGGTGAACCCTATCCCGTGAAGAAGCTTCGCCGGTCCGCTCCTCCATCAGTCTATGGGTTCTCTAGCTGGTTGGCTCGTGTTCTCTAACTCTTCATCTATCATCTCCACCGTCCTTCAACCCATCTACACCTCGAACAATCGCTCCCAACATCCGCTAGTTTCATAATCACCTCCGCTGCCACTAATTCGCTCCGTGAGCTTCTTAGCTCTTCCTTGAGCTTGGATTGGTTCATTCCTTGAAGATCTTAGAAGTGTATCACCTTTTTATTTAGACCTCTTACGTTCCAGAAAAAATCCACCATTATTGTTTCTTTCAAGAATTTTTCTTACCCACCACACTAGAAGCTCCAGTGTGTTGAGCCCCTTTATAACCCAGAATACTAAACTGTTGTCGAGTTGCATATCGAGTTGTAGGGCGAATACCTGCATCAGCATCAATAGGCGGTTGCTTTTTAACTCCAACTACTTCTTCAGCAATTTCGTCATCAACATTAGCAGTATTAACCTCATTGTGTGACGTTTCCGAGTATAGAACTTCATAATGAGTGGATAAACTCTTATCTCTTTAGTATTATCCTGAATAGAAGATATCTTTCCAACCTTAAAGGGAGATATCCAGTCCAAATCCTCTTGATTAGGGATCTATTCCGAACGAAGAGTGACTGGCGAGACTGGTTTTGGGTTTGGAAAAATGGAGCTAGCATCTAGAACTTCCCCATGATGAATCAGCTGAACTGGTGACCATTTACGATGATCGATGATTGGTGAACTGTTGGCATTATCTTTTGTTGTGGACATCGTACCGGTCTCTACACAAACTGAACCCGAGCTACCCAAGGAGTTAAAGGTTCCAAGCTTACCGCCTACTAGGAGAGTGACACGAAGCATCTCAAAGGGCTATCCAAAGGTGGTGCAACTCTACTTACACGGTGAAGAAACGAAGCTAACGGAGCCCACGGAGGTCATCTTAAGCGGACAAACCGAGTCATCGGATGGAGCTCCCGGACATGCAAGCTTTGTGTGTCTTCACTCTACACTAAGTGAGGACACCCCCAAGCCTTTAGGTTAGTAGCATACTCTTTCCTTACTCCTAAGTTTTCCCACCGGGTTTTTATTAATAAAGGGTTTTAACAAGTTGTGAAGACTAGAGCATCACAATCTGATCTCCATAGGCTAACCTCTTGGAAATAGTCATGACAAGCTTGGTTAGTCTAGGATTGTGATCCTATCTGTCAAGGAAAACCTCTACATATGTTTTCCTTCTTCTTTTATCGCTTGTGAGACTTGTCTTTTGCTCTTGGTTTATTTATTGGGTAATTTGATGTTAATGATAGACCTAAGTATCAAGCCTTGTCCTAATTGGCTTAGGCCCTATCTTTCATTTAAGTTGCCCTATTTTGTAAGCCTATATAAGGCAAGACTCTTTCTTTAATCATTAAGCAATCATTATCTAAAAATATCAAGGTTCAAACTTTGAGTTTTCTCTTTAATATAAGCTAGTGTCTAGATTAGAAAACCCAAAGAGGAATTGAGGCTGGGTCTCTTCCTTCTAGGCTGGTTTATCAAGTGAGTCATCTCCTCACTTGTGGTACCGTCCCACCTCCGCCGCCGTTATCACTCTTGGCTTCACCGTGGGTCGAGTTCTCCCCACTGTTTAGCTCCGCCACCGCCAGCTTGCTCCATGGTCGAGTTCTCCCACGGTCAAGCCCCATCGCCCCGTGTTTGGTTCCATCCCAGTTCATCCCATCTCGCCCATCCATCGGTTCTTGTTCACGCTTGAACTCTCCGCCGGACACAGCTCACCATCGTCCCATTGTACCGATTTGAGTCTCTTGCTTGGTTCCTTGTGTTCATTATGGAATAGGAGGTTCAAGGTCTATACCATCTTCATTAGTGAACCAGCAGCCCGTGGTGATCTCTGGTTCTTCTCTATTCTAGTGATACTAGAAGCAACTTCTTTTTCTATATGATGCACTACAGAAGAAGTTGTGTCCAGACCGTTCTTAGCTTTATCAAGTGGAGTTAGGTGCAACACTATAGTTGGAGTCACGTCAGAGCAAGAAGCAACATTCCATGGCTGGATATTCAAGGGAGTAACCAACCTCTTACATGAATTTAAAGTGTGCCCCCAACCAGAGCAATTAGTACATTTTAGAAGCAACCAAGGGTATTCAAATGCAACCTCCACATCCACTCCTGATTTGGATAAAAATCTGAAAGTTTTTGGTAAAGTTTTTGTAAGATCGACATCCATAAATATTTTTGCCACATCAAACACCTTACAAAGCTCCATCTCAAGATGGAGCTTCCTAAGATTCCCCACCTTACTCGTTAGAAAGCTAATTCCCTTCCAGAAGAACATCGACTGAGGAATGTTCTTGATGTTAATCCAAAGAGGCATTGATTTCAATTCTGGCAATGATTCCTCACTTACAGGTCCATACTTAGTTACCATAATAGGTTTATCAGCTATATTCCATATTCCACGCCGTAAAATCTGCTCCCGAATTGATTTATCCCAAATTCTGAATTTGATGGTTGTATCATTGACGATAAAAGCATCAATACGAGCAGACTTGTCACCATAAGTCCAAATTTTGTTTATTGTGAGAAGAAAATTTTCCCCTTAAGCAGAATTGTCTTCAAGAATTCTCCCAACCTCTTGTCCATCGATTACATCAGTTTCAATGATATGCCTCAAAAGCGAATTTTCCCCTTGAGCTACTGTTAGATACGATCGTGGTCCCTGAACCAACGAAGATTGCCTTATAGTCTCTGAATCTTTTTGAGTTTGTGACACCAGTGATGGTATATACGCCAGATACTTTAAAGAATTGTTCACTCCAACCAAATCATCCACTAAAGCAGTGTTTTTCTATCCCAAATTCGAATCATTCGTTTCCAGATCGGAATCTGAAATTTGTAGAGACATCACCATAATTGAAACTTGTTGAGACACGAGGTTTGAAACCTTGTTTGACATAATTGGAACAGATTGAAGTTCCTTCTTCTCCAAAACTAAAACCGCTGTAGACATAATTGTTGTCGGGATATCACTTCAATCGACACCATCAAACCAGAGACGTTTGTCGTTCCTAAAACATAGTTATCCACTTCACCAGATGTTGCCTCACCGAGGAGCCTATCCGATGACTGAAAAAAAACCTTCGCCGCCGGTGACGACCGTCGAGAGACCATCATAGCACTGGAAACCAGCGAGGGAGAAACCCTAGCTTAATCACTTTCAGAATTGCCCCTCCACCTTTTTCGGAACTAACATTTCTTAAATATTATTCTTTATTTAGAAGTTATCTTAATATTTTTATGTTCCTTTTTAATAACAATATATTTATTTTTCCATTCACATAATTACTTTTGTAAAAGAAAACTTTATATTTTATTATCTAATATCGTGCTCTATATAATGGTTATTATAGATCTTATTTAGCTCTAAATACATTAAATAACATAACAATAAAAGCAAGAATTAATCACAATAAAGAGTGGATGTGATCATGGAAGATGATGAAACTTAATCGTGGGATTTGATTAAAATATTTGGTTGCAGGGAGATGAATGTAGACATTAGTTTGTTGATCAACTTCTGGACATCTAAGATCAACAAAAATGAATATATGTTCAGGATTTCCAAGAAATAAATCACATTTGGTGATCTCGTGTATTAACTCATCTTTGATGCTTCTATGTGGCTTAGAGACACTTTATCACAACACTTCCATATTATATAATGACCATGGATGACCTTGGATATTATGACCCATCATAACATCACAAGAGGTCAAACCATACATCCTAATATGCCGGCAAGTTAAAGATCAAACCCCTATATATTCTGACATCTCTAGATATGTATCTTCTTTCCATTTAAATTTGGGGATCCCAAAAGATTTCACCTATTTGCCAAAGAGTTCATCATAACCATGTTATTGTTAATGGGATAAGGTCAAACTATCAAAACCGAGAAAGATGATACGTAAAGAGCACTTATCAGGAATAAATCATATGTTCGTTTACCAGTGAACGGATCTCTCACTCTATGATAAATGCAAATCATTATTTTTTTTGGTCAACAAGCTAAATTTTATTAATTAGCTTAGGGAAGTCTTTCATTACAATTAAAGGACGAGAGTGCAGCTCTAGCTAACCTATCTACTTATGTATATTCTCAGTTCTAGGGATAGACATGAAATCTATTTTCTCAAAATCAGAAGCCAGGTTCGAAATATCTTCAAGAATTCCATAGATCTTCATGGCTTTGGTTTTTTGATTAATGGTGTTGATAAGCTGGAGTGAATCCAAGCTGACGCAGATCTTCAAAACTCCCTTTTGATTTCTCTCAATCCTTCCAACTTAGTGAGCGCCTCAGCCATTAGACTCGAGTTAACAAATTTAAAATTTAATGCGCCTTGTTTGATCGACATTCCTCTTGGATCCGATAGATCCCATCCACCACCGACTTCAAGGTGGTCATGTTTTCAAGCTGCATCAGTTTTTAAAATATGGCAATTCGGAGCTAAAATCAGCATTACGACAGTAGAAGGGAGCCTATGTTGTTGCGACGAGATCGATTAGGCTCCTCCCTAAGCAGCCGTTTTAGTAACCGCTTTTGCGATGCATTCGAGTTTCGTAAGCCGATGCTTTTGGAAGATTAACAGGTTTCTCGCCTTCCAGTTTTCCCAGGAAATCCAGGGAAATAGTGGCCCAAAGGAGGTTCATATGGGTGGTAGTGCTGTTAGCTTGGATCCTAGGAGTAGATGTTTTCAAAAGGTTCTGTAGCTGAGAAACTTTGGATCTGTTTGAACGAGGCACACTGCCAAATATTTTCTGCATACAGACAAGTATAGAATATATGGGTTGTTGTTTCTGTCTCTCCGCATCTGGGACAGTTCGCTGACGGAGTGATTTTATGGATAAGGAGGTTTTCTCCTGGTGGAAGGGTTGGTTGTATGATTTTCCAAAGAAAGACCTTGATTTTAGGTGAGTATTCATGTGCCCAGAGGTCTTTTATCCAGTTCAGGAATTTGTTTAGAACCGTCTGAGATGTCCCTTCTAATCTTTGCAATGCTTTGATGTAGTTACCCGATTTTGAGGTGTAGTCATCTGATTGGTTTAGTAGCCATTCATAGGTATCCGTCACTCATGAGGTGTTGGGTTTAAGGTAGTGTATGGTTTGCTGGTAAGAAGGAAGTAAGCTTTCAATTATTTCTGCATCTTATTCTCTAGTACCTGGGAGGAATAGGTCAACAAGGCAAAGGTTGAAAGCAGCTTCAGGTGGTGGTCCATACGGTGTTATGTTTGTTGTTGTTGGGATCCATGGGTCCGTCCAAAGTTTAATAGATGTACCGTTGACAATAGCTTTGATTAGGTGGGGAGCTATAAGGTCTCTTCCTTTTAGTATACTTTGCCATCCATGTGAGCTTTGGTTGGCTGGTTTGACCTCCAGGAAGTGGGCATAATTGCAGTACTTACCCATAAGGATTCGTCTTAGTAAGCAGTGGGAATTATTAAGATTCTCTAGCTCAGCTTGCCAAGAAATGCTTCATTAAGATCTTGGATTTCCCTAAAACCCAAGCCACCTAATTTCTTTGGTTTTGCTAATTTGCTCCATGATACCCAACACATCTTCAGCTTTTCTGGATTTGAATCCCACCAAAAACTTGTAAGTGCTAATTGAATTCTTTTACAAATAAAGACATGGATGCTAAAACAAGACAAGGTGTAGGTGGGAAAGGACGTTAAGACTCTTTTAAGCATTGTAATTTTTTTGGCACCGGACAAGAATTTTAAGACCACGTAATTGACTTCTGCTTTATTCTGTCCACCAGGTTTGCAAATATGTTTGTCTTCTTCTTACCAAATTGTTCCGGCAGTCCTAAGTACTTACCACTACATCCTACTACTTCAAAAGCTAAGATGCTCTTTACTTTTTCTTGTAGGGTTGTTGGAGTGTAAGCTGAGAATATAATGGATGACTTTGCAGTATTGATTTTCTGGCCAGAGACCCTTTCATAGGAGACTAGGATGTGGGGCTAGTCTTGGAGACTATAATTCTGGAAAGAAAACCGTTTTCTTGTGCATTTCGGCAAAGGCCATAGAGTATCTCGCTACACATTATGAAAAGGTAAGAATACATGGGGTCTCCTTGTCTTAGACAACAAGTTGGAGAGATTTGTCTTTGGATTAAGCCATTGATTAGGAAGGAATATAAGACCGTTGAGACACATTACTGGATCCAATTGATTTATTTCGGATGGAAGCCTAATCTCTCAAAAACGACTAATAATAAGTTCCACTCAATTTTGCCATAAGTTTTGCTCATGTCGTTTTCACCTCCATTGAGCAATGTTTTTTTGCCTTTGATCGCTTTAGAAAGTGTAGGGTTTCGTGAGTGATCATAATGTTGTCAAAGATTGCTCTTCAAAGAACGACGGCCGACTAGTTATCCAAAATTAAGGAAAATTAGGGACCCTAAGATAGGGTGAAGACGTTTCGTAAGTAACTATGCAATTACCTTATAAAGAACATTGCATAGGGTGATAAGTCGGTAGTCCGAGATGTTTTTGGGACTATGTGATGTGGACATCATACCGGTCAACACGCAGGACGAGGACGTGGACCACGGGAAAACACAAGAGATCACGGCACCAAGCCTACTCCCTCGGAGAGTGACTAGAAGTGTCTCCAAGGGCTATCAAAAGGAAGTCCAAGCCTACATACATAGCATCAAGGACACATTGGACAAGAGAGAGCAACAGAGCCAACAAGACACATTGTGAGCGGACAAGCCGAGTCATCGGACATGAGTTCCCAGACATACAACCTTCGAGAAAAGGCTTTTTGTGTTCTCACTCTACACTAAGTGAGGACACCCCCATGCCTCTAGGTTAGTAGCATACTCTTTCCTTACTCTTATGTTTTCCCACCGGGTTTTTACTAGGAAAGGGTTTAAACGAGGTGTGAAGACTAGAGCATCACAATCCAATCTCCATAGGCTAACCTTTTGGAAATAGTCATGACAAGCTTGGTTAGTCTAGGATTGTGATTCTATCTTTAAGGGAAAATCTCTATATATGTTTTCCCTTTCTTTTTGTTGCTTTGAGACTTTGCTTTTTGTTGTGTTTGGCTTTTGGGTTTTAATTTGTGGCCAAAGTATCCAAGTTGTCCTTAAAAGGGCTTAGGCCCAAATTAGACTTACTAAACCTAGTTGTAAGCCTATAGAAGGCAACTCTCTTCTTTCTCATCAATTAAGCAATCATTTATATTAAAACCTAAAGTTTACAACTTTATGTCTCTTCTAATCTATTCAGGTTGCTCTAATTAGGGTTCTTCCTAAGAGTAATTGAGTGTGTCTCTTTCTCAAGGGATCTTGGCTGTATCAAAGGTCTCTCCATAACCTTTGTGGCTCGAGTATCATTCCACATCTTGTTCGTCGGATCACACACCACCCATTTCATCACTTCACTATGGATTTAAGATCTTCTCCTTAGTCTAGTTCCATCCATCGTTCCAGCTGGTCTCTTGGTCGAATTCTTCCCAAGACAAGCTCTCCTACTCGTGTTCCATCACATTTGGTCTCGCCATCTTGTCAATACACCAATCGTCGTTTCCACTCAAGCCACCGCCGAAGTCCACTCGTCCGCCGAAACCTCTGCTGAACCAAAGCTCCCTTTTGAGCCGAGACTTACATGATCTTGAGACTAGAGAGTGTGAGAATGCACTATTTGGTACCAGAGTTAAGATTCCTACCAAAAGTTGTATCTTTCTAACTCAATCACTTCTAGCTTGCTTGATCCATTAGCCTTAAGAAGAAAACTTGAGAAAGTTTGAATCTTTTGGTTTTTTGTGTGTTGTTAGCGCCGTTTGCTAGAAGTTTGAGTTGTTCCTTTGAGTTTGTCTTGCTGTTTAGGTTGTCTAGTGTGGAATCTAGGGCTGAGTTTCTGTAGATTGTGTGAGCCGCCATTGTTAGTGAAGCTTAAGGTGGAAGAGGGTCATTTGCTAGAAATATAAAGTTTAAGGTTGTACAACCTACTTTTTGCTTTTATTTTTGAACACCTCATGCTTATGGTCCTAGCCTGATATTGTTTTTCATTCAAGGGTCATCATTACAAGCATTTACCACGTGCCTATTACCATTTAAAACTCAACCGAACTTATAACTCATTTGCATCATTTAAATTCACGGTTTAGCTCATAAGGATTTTCAGTTGTAAAATCTCGATTTAATCCCGATTCGTTCCTTGTTTTTGGTTGATTGCAAGGTGACTAAGGAACCATGGCTGAGCCACCTGATCTCACCACCATCTTGACCAACATTCAAATCTGACTTGAACAGCTAGTGAGAGTCGACCGTGTAGAACCCCCGTGAAGACAAGCTCCACCTCTGGTTCATGATCCCGTCATTGACGATATTTCCGAAGAAGAGTATTTCCACCCTCCACCGCCTAGGAGAGTGAGACCTAGAGATAAGAGAGATTATGGGGATAGAGATGATCAAGATAACCCAAGAGTTTACTTCCCAAGTCTCAAGCTCACGGCTCCCACTTTTGCGGGAGAAGTTGACCCGGAAGCATACTTGGATTTTGAAAGAAGGATGGATCATGTCTCTGAGTTCTATAACTATGATGAGCCAAGAAAAGTGTCCTATACACCAACCCAACTCACTGATCATGCCCTCACATGGTGGGATAGAGACGCGGCCAAGAGAAGAAGAAGTGGAGAAGGACTGGTTCCATCATGGGAAATCATGAAGTTCATGATGAAAGGGAGATATGTGCCTCCACAAAATCACCGAGAGCTACAAAAGAAGTTTCGTAAGCTTACTTAAGGGAGTAAAAGTGTGGAAGAGTATTATGAGGAGTTTGAGCATCTAAGAAACTGACTTAACTTGGAAGATACCAAGGAAACACTAATGGTTCAATTTCTTGACGGACTCCAAGACCGCATTGCTAACAAAGTGGAGATGCTAAACTACAATGATCACAATGAGTTACTACACTTGGCTAGACAAGTAGAGGGCCACATTAAGAAGAAGAACCGAACCAAGGCTGCTACCAATCCTACTTGGAAGACACAAGCTTCGGATTCTCATTCCACCGCTGCCAAGAGAACCGATAAGGGCAAAACGCCGGCTATTGAATCACGGTTTCCTTCCAAGACTCGTGAACCTTCCAAAGAGCCTAGAAGTGATCCAAAGGGAGCCCCTACCAGCCCTATTACCCGTGACATTGTATGCTACAAGTGTAGAGGACGAGGACACTATGCTAGAGAATATCCAAACCCGAGAGTTATGATCATTACTCCATCGGGTGAATATGAGTCCCAAGATGAAGAAGAGCCTTGAGAAAAAGATGAGAGTAGCGAGGAAGAAGTCGAGTATCCCAACGTTTGAGAGTTACTTGTCACCATGAGGGTTCTTAGCACCGTTCAAGAACAGAAAGAAGTAGCTCAACGCGAAAACATCTTTCATACACGGTGTACTGTAAAAGGGAAGGTTTGCTCTCTTATTATTGATGGTGGTTCATGCACTAATGTGGCTAGTTCATACATGGTAGAAAAGTTAAAATTAGAACCCACTAAGCGTCCTAAACCTTATAAACTTAGGTGGCTAAACGATAAGACAGAATTGGGAATTACTGATCAAGTTAGGATCTCTTTTAGCATTGGTAAGTATTGTGATGATGTTTTTTGCAATGTGGTTCCAATGTAAGCCACCCATCTTTTGCTAGGTAGACCTTGGAAATTTGATAAGGAAGTTACTCACCATGGTAGAACAAATCACTATACTTTCATGCATGCTAAGAAACAAATTAGTCTAGCTCCTTTACTCCCATCTCAAGTGCATGAAATGTATTTAAAATTGGCTAAGGGAAAGAGTAATGCTAAGTCTAACTTTCTTATCGCTCCAAGTGACATTAGGAGATCGTTGCATGATGATACTTGAAGTGTTTTGCTAATGGTCTTCAAAGAATTGTTGAGCGTAGGTGAAACCACGGTGGAGCTAGCCCGAGAGATTCAATAAGTGTTGGACCGTTTTAGATGTCTTTCCGGAAGAGCTACCCATGGGATTACCACCACTAAGGGGCATTGAGCATCAAATCGATTTTGTATCCGGGGCTCAACTTCCAAACCGTCCAGCTTATAGAGTGAATCCTAACAAGGCTAAAGAGCTCGAGAAGCAAGTGAGAGACTTGATGGACAAAGGATACGTGAGAGAGAACCTTAGCTTATGCGCCGTTACGGTTTTGTTGGTTCCAAAGAAGGACGGGTCTTATCGCATGTGTGTTGATTGTAGGGCTATCAACAATATCACAATCAAATATCGACACCCCATACCTCGACTAGATGACATGTTGGATGAGGTAAGTGGAGCTACAATCTTTTCAAAGATACATCTCAAAAGCAGATACCATCAAGTAAGGATGAGAGAGGGTGATGAATGGAAGACCGCATTCAAGACAAAGCATGGTCTTTACAAGTGGCTTGTGATGCCCTTCAGCCTCACCTACGCCCCAAGTACCTTCATGCGCTTGATGAATCATATCATTCGCCAATTCATTAGTAAATTCGTCGTAGTATATTTTGATGATATCTTGAAATATAGTATTTTCTTGGTTGAATATGTGAATCATCTTGAATTGGTGCTAGAAACTCTAAGGAATGAAGGTCTATATGCTAACCTTAAGAAGTGTGTCTTTTGCACTAGTGAACTTGTTTTCTTTGGTTTTGTGGTAAGCTTTCAAGGTCTTCGTGTAGATTTGGAAAAGATTGAAGCCATACAAGGTTGGCCTAGACCTACCAACGTGAGCCAAGTGAGAAGCTATCATGGTCTAGCTAGCTTTTACCGCCGTTTCGTCAAGGATTTTAGTACCCTAGCCGCGCCTCTTACTTCCATCATCAAGAAGAGTGTTGGGTTTGAATGGGGAGAAGCTCAAGAGAGGTCATTTCTGGATCTCAAGTACCATCTCACTCACACCCCAATCCTCATCTTACCCAACTTCAACAAGACCTTTGAAGTGGAATGTGACGCCCTGTATAGGATGCGTGTTTGCACGCGAGAAAACCTGTTGCTTTCTTTAGTGAGAGGTTGAGTGGAGCTACTTTGAATTATCCCACTTATGACAAGGAGCTCTATGCCTTGGTGAGAGCTATGCACACATGGCAGCATTATCTTCTCTCCAAAGAATGTGTTATCCATACCGATCATGAGACCTTGAAGCATTTAAGGGGACAAACGACTTTGAAGAAGTGACACGCCAAGTGGTTGGAGTTCATAGAGACTTTTCCTTAAGTGATCAAGTATAAGAAGGGCAATGAGAATATAGTTGCTGATGCCTTATCTAGGAGACACACCCTCATTACAACCATGGAATCTAAGATGCTTGGGTTTGAGATTCTCAAAGGATTATACGAAAAAGACCCTGATTTGAAAGAGAGTTTTGTGGGACATGGGGCTGGATCTTACACCAAGTTCTACTTGCATGATGGGTTCTTGTTCAAAGAGAGAAGACTATGAATCCCACGGAGTTCCATGAGAGAGTTGTTAGTGAAAGAAGCTCATGGAAGAGCTTTGATGGGACACTTTGGGATTGAGAAAACTTTGAGCACTTTGAAGAACACTTCTATTGGCCAAGGATGAAGAAGATGGTCATGGACTATTGTGGAAGATGTCTTGAGTGCAAGAGAGCTATGTCAAGAGTGCAACCTCACGGTCTTTACAAACCTCTACCCGTTCCTACAAAGCCTTGGGTGGACATTTCTATGGATTTCATGTTGGTGTTACCAAAAATTCAGCGTAGGGATTCAATCTTTGTGGTGGTGGATCGGTTTATATAAGATGGCTCATTTTATCCCTTGTTCCAAGACCAACGACACTAACCAAATGGCTGCCTTGTTCTTCAAAGAGATTGTGCGTTTACATGACATTCCACGGACCATCGTCTCGAACCGGGATACAAACTTTTTGAGCCACTTTTGGTAGACTTTGTGGAAGAAGTTGGGGACTCAACTACTCTACTCTACTACTTACCATCCACAAACCCATGGGCAAACGGAGGTTGTGAACTGCACACTTGGTGCATTGTTGTGAGGTACCATAGGGCGGAATGTGAAGAATTGGCTAGAATGCATTCTTTGGGTTGAATTTGCATACACCTCTGCTAGGCATTCCACTACCAAGTTGTCGCCATTTCAAGTGTTATATGGGCACAATCTTAGCACTCCTTTGACCTTCACAAGCTGAAAGATTGGATCTAGAAGGGACTACTAAAGCCGAGATAATGAAGAAGCTTTATGAGAAAGTCCGGGACAACATTGAAGGCTAAACTCAGTTGAGGCGGACCAAGCACGAAGAAGTAAGTCATCTTTCAACCAAGAGATTGGGTGTGGCTACACCTTAGACCCGAGCGCTTTCCAAACAAGAGGAAGCACAAGTTGGATGTATGCGGAGACGGTCCATTCAAAGTGATCGAGAAGATCAATGACAACGCTTACGTCTCGAACTTCCGGGTGAGTATAATGTCTTTTCGTCCTTCAATGTTGCTGACTTGACTCCTTTTGATGTAGGTGATGAAGGAAATTTGGGGACCAAAGCTCTTGAAGAGGGAGTGTTTTAACGAGGTGTGAAGACTAGAGCATCACAATCCAATTTCCATAGGCTAACCTTTTAGAAATAGTCATGACAACCTTGGTTAGTCTAGGACTGTGATTCTATCTCTAAGAGAAAATCTCTACATATGTTTTCCCTTTCTTTTTGTTGCTTTGAGACTTTGCCTTTTGTTGTGTTTTGCTTTTGGGTTTTAATTTGTGGCCTAAGTATCCAAGTTGTCCTTAAAAAGGCTTTGGTTCAAATTAGACTTACTAAACCTAGTTGTAAGCCTATAAAAGGCAACTCCCTTCTTTCTCATCAATTAAGCAATCATTTATATTAAAACCTAAAGTTTACAACTTTATGTCTTTTCTAATCTATTGAGGTTGTTGTAGATTAGGGTTCTTCCTAAGAGTAATTGAGTGTGTCTGTAACATCCGTGTTCCGTCGTTCTCTTGTATCATGTTTATTCGACTCTTGACGGTCATCGTAACCCTCGGGATTGTTGTATTTAGACGGAGTTTGTTAATAAAAAGGTTATTAATAAAATAAGATGTTTATAATTGATACATGATGTGGATTTCGTGTATTGGGTGTTATATAATACATGATGAGGATTTCATGTGTTATAGGTGATTAGACACATGATGGAGATTTCATGTGAAGGTGATGTCGGGTGAGTTGTCGCTACGTTACTTGGTTCGTGGAGTAGGGTTTAAAATCGTTAGATCTTAATGAGACACGCTTAGATTATGTGATTTGATCTTACTTGAGGGGTTTGTCGATTAGGCTATGTGGATTTAGTCTATATCGATAAACCGAGGGAGAACTATGTAGATTTAGTTCTCGAGTTCAGTAATCCGGTATAGGACTCGATAGTCCAAATGACCACGTGGGATCACGGTATTGACTCAAGATTGTTATTGAACCAAGCACGGGAAGATATCGTCGAATGATGGCCCTGAGGGCGGTGATGAGATAAATCGAGTAATAGATCGATCATGCAAGTTAATCCCGAGCGGTTCTTTAAACGAATTGCGGTAATTCGGGGTTTTAGCGAGTGAAAGATATATTTTGGGAGATGTCTCAAATATTTTGATTACTAAACCGAAAGAGATAATTAATCGCGTGTTTAGTGAAATCGGTGGGTTTAATTGGATTAATGACAATTGTATACATATATATATATATATATTTCTCCTCTTTCTCCAACTTTCTACACTCTTCTTCTTGTTTCATTTGGGAGAGAAATATCTGAGAGAAGAGAGAAAAGGAGAGAAAAAGGGAAAAGAAGAAGGAGAAGAAAAAGAGAAGAAGAGAAAAGAAATGAAGCTGGGAGCTGTGTCAGAGTCCGATCGGGATATCAAAGAGCTTGGTTTGAGCTGAGATTTTGTGGGAGGTTTGTGAGATCTTGGTGTTTTGTTGTGTGTCCAAAGGAGTAAGCTTAAGGCTTGGAAACCGTCAAAGAGTGTTCTTCAAGCTTCAACCGTAATCGAGGTGAGTGCGTGACCGTGGTTAACTATATAATCATTGATTTTCGTGATTGTTGTGTGCTAGGAACTAGACCATTGGGTGTGAATCATGGTTTATCCATGTTGTTTGTGGTGTAAGGGAGCTCTATTACATGTGTTTTGTTCTTTAAGTACATTTCGGTCACGTTAAATCTTTGATTATATGTGTTCATGGCCGTGAGAACAGCCTCACTAAGCATTATCAATGCTTATGCGCCTCTTTTGGTGCAGGTAAAGAAAATACTTAGGGGATTGGAACCAAGGCCAAGTGAAGGAAAAGGATGATATCGGGTTCAAACGTGGCTCAGTATCACGTGTTTGGGTTGTTTATACGCATTCCAAAGTTAATGTTTAACTTGTTGTCATTTTAAGATGATTTTTGAATGGTTTAAGTTTGGTACTTAACACATTTTTGCGCATGGTTGTTGCCTTGTGTTGTTATGATGAATGTTGGCATGTTTAGGATGGTTTGATTGCTAAGTAATGTTGTTGTTGGATGTTATTACGTTGCAGTGAAGTTGTTTTGGGGCGCAGGCAAGGATCGATCGATCGGGCGGCGATCGATCCAGTTTGCATGGTTTTATCACCGAATATGTGAGAGAAATCCATCTATCTTTGCGGGAGTCTTTGTGATCGACGGAAGGCTCGATCGATCGGTCAGTATGATCGATCGATCCGACATATGGCGGATCGATCAACCATGCTCCTGCTTTTGTTCTCGCTTTACTTATGAGATCGATCGATCCAATGTAAGATCGATCGATCCTGTTTAATAATCCAAAGTGTTTGTTTTGTAATGGTTGTGGTGTAGAGCTTGGTAGCAAGTGTTGTCAAGTATTACGTATTAAGTCGTCGGAAAAAAAATTTAAAATTTCCGCATTTTTAGTATTTCTACATTTTCGCCTTTCGCTGGTGGGTCTTTTCAATTTGGTATCAGAGCRGAAGCGGTTCTAGGATGTTGTTTGGTGTATTGCTTGTTATATGCTGCTTGATGTTGTTGGTTGTTTGATATGGGTGTTTGAGTGTGTGATAGAGTAGTATGGGGTTAGAGATCATCCTCTTCGGCCTTTTCCAAAGTCTTCTCTTTGTTGTATGATGTTAAGTTGTGAGTATGGAACTCTCTGTTGCTTGTGTGGATAATGAGAAAATTATTGAGGTAGAGGTGGAAGGGTGGCAAGGAGTAAATCAGCTGAGAGTGTGGAGGATGTGAACCCCATCGGTGAATACTAAACCGGGATAGATGAAGTTGCTGGCGGTGAGAATAATAGAGTTGTGGCTGATGCGGCTCAAACAAATGGTGTTGAACCGCGAGTTGAGGCTCAGCAACAAGCGCGTCATAACCAAATGGGGTAGATGTTGAGCTTATTGGCGCAGGTCTTGGAGCGGTTACCAAGGACAGTACCAGCTCCAGCTCCTGATGTGCCTCCCGAAATTGAAGTTAAACCACTGAGGGTGGCGAATCAAGAGGTTAGGGGAGATCTTATAGAACTGACGAATTCCGTCGTATCTCACCGTGTTGGGTCATATCCAAAGGCTTGGCACTAAGTTCTTTCCGGGAGGTGCTAAGCCGGTGGAGGCGAGGGAATGAAGGTCGAAAATGGAAGGAAACTTCCTCTCGGTGAGATGCCCTGATGAGTATAAGATTGATCAGGCAGTGCATTACTTGGAAGGTGATGCACATATGTGGTGAAGAAGCGTGTTGGCGAGGAGAGCCAACGGTGCTGACATTTGGGAGGGATTTTGTGAGGAGTTTAATTTGAAGTATTTCCCGCAAGAGGCCAAGGATAGATTGGAGATGGAGTTCTTAGATTTGTCTCAGGGAACGAAGTCGGTATGAAAATATAAAGTGGAGTTTAACTGACTTTGAAGATTTGCGGGAAGGGGGTCTCGAGGGCGAGCAGGTCTAGGTGAGAAAGGTTGGTTAAGTTTTTAGTTGCTTAGGGAAGTCAAGAATCATGCAAGTTTCGTTGAACTCTGTTTTCAGAACAGAGGAGGATCGATCGATCCACAGGGGGTAGACCGATCGATCCATTATGTCGGCTATGTGTTCATAGATATTTTGAGGAAAGGATCGACCGAGTCTAAGAGGATCAATCGATCGGGTGTGTCGGACAGTTCAAGATCGATTGAGATAAGTAAGATCGACCTTGTTGCGAAGGACCGATCGATCCTTGGAAATGATCGATTGATCCGGGCAGATGCTCTGTTTGGGTTTGTTTTCGGTAGTTGGGATCGATCGATCAGGGGATAGGATCGATCGATCCGATCTTTGAAAGTGATTTTCGAGGAGTAGATGGATGAACGACGAGGTAATTGCTGATTGAGCCATTTGGGGAATGTTTATGGTTGCTAGATCGTATGATCTAGGTCGATTATTGAGAGGGTTGTCTTATGAAGTGAGGACATGTCCTGGTAAAATAATGTTACGATCTAAGGGTACATTAGGTCGTAGAACATGATGGGTTTGGCATATGGCATGAGGGCATATCATGACCAAATGCTGTTACGATCTAAGGGTATATTAGATCGTGAAAACCTAATGTGGTGGGCGTTATTGCTAAATAGAGTAGCTGGCGATGTGAATGATACATGATGAGGATTTCATGTATCGGTGGCGATCAGACACATGATGAGGTACTTCATGTGTTGCTAGGGGTTATACAGATACATGATGTGGTATTTCATGTATTCGTAGTGGTTAGACACTGGGTTGCAGTGTAAGCACGGTTATGATTAGAGTTGAGTCATAGCGGAAGTACTGGTATTTTTGGTAATTTTGGTGATGAGTTATGGCTGTTATGCTGCGACCAGACTTTGGGTCATAGTTATGATGCTATGACGGTCGTTGGATGGTGGCTAATGTGTTGTGACCGATTTGTTATATTCGACGGGAATTATTAAAAATATGGGTATTTATCGAAATTGTTGCGAGGGATTAATACATGATACGGTATTTCATGTATTAGGGATGTCGAGTACATGATGGGCTATTTCGTGTATCGACGGGTTTGACACATGATGGGGGGTATTTCATGTGTTGGGGAGTTGGGAGTAGTGTTTGTTCCATCTTGGTTCGGGAATTTTTGGGTTTATGTCATCAGATCTTACTACGTGGTTGGGGTCGATAGGATTGTGTGATATTTAATCCTATTGACGGGTCATTGGGGTTATGTGATATAACTTATGAGTCATTAAGTTATATATGATATTTGACTCTAATGATGCTGGTTAGATTATCGATAATCCTAGGTGGGTTTTTACCGACAGATACGCGGTATCCTAGATCGGTAGCCCTGGGTGAGATCTTATGATCTCAGTGGGTTTTTACTGATTAGGATATGCGGTATCCTAGATCGGTAGCCCGAGGTGAGATCTTATGATCTCAGAGGGTTTTTACTGATTAGGATTATGTGATATCCTAGATCAGTAGCCCGGGGTGGGGTCCTACGATATTGGATCTCACGGGGACTTAGTATATTAGGGTCCTGTGGTATTGGATTCTAATATGCTAGGTTGTTTGATGGACTTAACTCGTTCGAATTTGAGGATATTGGATTTCGACTCGTTCGAATCCGGGGATATTGGATTTTGACTAGTACGAATCCGGGGATGTTGGATTTTGACTAGTTCGAATGCGGGGATATTGGATTTCGACGAGTTAGCCGTTGGGTGACCACGTAGGATCTTGTGATGACAGATTCGGGGATGTTATTGAACCAAGTATGGAACAATACCGAGCTTGATTTACTAGGGGTGGTGATATAGTTGTGGTACTGAAGTTGGAGGGTAGTGCTACAATTGTTCAGAGTAGAAGTGCACTGTAGACGATTCAGCGACGATCCAACTCCTTGAGTTTGCTGAGAACTTGGTGAGTATGATTAGTGTCTTGCAGTGTATTGCCTCTCGATGAGTTTACCGTGAGGGTTAGAAGCCTGCCAGGCTGATATTTTGAGTAAGTGCGGCTACACAAAAGAAAGATAGCTTACAAGGCTTCTAAGGATAAGCCGAGTACCAAGTTTCGAATAATGGGACCATTTTAGCTAATGGTCGAAGTTTGTGTGCCTAATGACGGAGTTGAGGAGAGATATTCTTCGAGAGGCACACTAGAGTCGGTTTCTATTCGTCCCGGTGACACAAGATGTACGAGACTTGAAGCGTATTATTATGGGTCTTAAGAGAGGCGCAGCCTAATCGGACGGCTTGTGCGAGACTTGTCAGCAGAAAAGCCGAGCATCAGTTCTGAGGTGCTACAGAGTTTACCTATTCTTCGAGTAGAAATGGATGCGCTACGATGGGTTTCATGGTTGGATTACCGAGTTCTCGAGGTAAGGATGCTATTGGGTTATAGCCTGATCACTTAACCAAGTCAGCTCATTCCGACATGTGGAAGTCAAATGGGGCTTGAGTTTTGACGTGGAGGTACATTAATGAGATAGTGAGGCTACATGGTGTACTTGTGAGTATTGTATCGGATCGTGATAGCAAGTTCACATCGATATTCTGGAGAGTTTTAGAAGGAGATGGGTACTAAGGTTCACATGAAGACAACGATCATCCTCATATGACGGCAATCGAGAGAACCATTCAGATTCTCGAGGATCTATTGAGGATRTGTGTGTTAGATTGGGGTGGCCATTGGGCCGACTAACTGAGCTTGGTAGAGTTCATGTAGGATGTGATAACATATGAGGTTTGATGTGGTAGTCCAGGCATGATGCCATTATGCTGAACTCAAGTGGGGGAGCGAAGCATATTGGCGAGAGTGTGGTGCAGGAGACTCCGGAGGAGATTGGAGTCTTGAAGGTTAAAAAGGAGAAAGGAAACTCCTGAGATTAAGGTCATGTGGGATAATGTTGGGATTGACGAGAGAACTAGGGAACTTGAGGAAGGATGGAAGWGCAATTTTCCCAGTTGGGTTGTAAGGCGGTTAAGCCTTCAGATTCGGTGACCAATCTAATTAGTGGGGAGAATTGTAACATCCGTGTTCATCTCTTGTATCATGTTTATTCGACTCTTGACGGTCATCGTAACCCTCGAGATTGTTGTATTTAGATGGAGTTTGTTAATAAAAAGGTTATTAATAAAATAAGCTGTTTATAATTGATACATGATGTGGATTTCGTGTATTGGGTGTTATATAATACGTGATGAGGATTTCACGTGTTATAGGTGATTCGACACATGATGGAGATTTCATGTGTGAAGGTGATGTCGGGTGAGTTGTTGCTACGTTACTTGGTTCTGGGTAGGGTTTAAAATCGTTAGATCTATGAGACACGTTTAGGATTATGTGGATTTAATCTTAAACGGATAGGGATTATATGGATTTAGCCTTTATCGAAGGATTACGTGGATTTAATCCTCGGGTGTTCGGGATTATGTTTATTTGATCTTGACGAGGGGGTTTGTCGATTAGGCTATGTGGATTTAGTCCTAATATATCGATAAACCGAGGGAGAACTATGTAGATTTAGTTCTCGAGTGGACTTCGCCTAGTAATCCGGGTATAGGACTCGATGGGCTTAGTCGTCAAATGACCACGTGGGATCTACGGTATTGACTCCAAGATTGTTATTGAACCAAGTACGGGAAGATATTGGGCTCGAATGATGGCCCTAGGGGCGGTGATTGAGATAAATCGAGTAATAGATCGATTGCGATTAAGTAATCCCGAGCGGTTCTGTTTAAACGGAATTAAGCGGTAATTCCGGGGGTTTTAGCAGAGTGAAAGATATATTTTGGGACGGGAGAATATCGGGAAAAAGTTGACGGGATTACTAAACCGAACGAGATAATTAATCGTTGCGGTTTAGTGAAATCGGGTCGGGTTGGTTTAATTGGATTAAACCAACAATTGTATACATATATATATATATATGTATTCTCTTCTCCTCTTTTCTCCAACTTTCTACACTCTTCTTCTTGTTTCATTTGGGAGAGAAATATCTAGAGAGAGAGAGAAGAAGAGAGAAAAAGGGAGAGACAAAGAAGGAGAAGAAGAAGGAGAAGAAAAAGGAAGAAGAAGAAGAGAGAAAAGAGCTTGAA
Organism: Boechera stricta; assembly: GCA_018361395.1. NCBI lineage: Eukaryota > Viridiplantae > Streptophyta > Magnoliopsida > Brassicales > Brassicaceae > Boechera > Boechera stricta. Next base: position 8,923,286 of record CM031541.1, read on the forward strand.
AACAGAGTTTTGGAGCTGTGTTGAGAGGCCCGATCGGGATATCAAGAGAGCTCGKTTTGAGCTGAGATTTTGTGGGAGGTTTGTGAGATCTTGGTGTTTGTGTTGTGTGTCCAAAGGAGTAAGCTTAAGGCTTGGAAACCGTCAAAAGAGTGTTCTTCGTTTCAACCGTAATCGAGGTGAGTGCGTGACCGTGGTTAGAACTATATAATCATTGATTTTTGTGATTGTTATGTGCTTAGGAACTAGACCATTGGGTGTGAATCATGGTTTATCCATGTTGTTTGTTGTGTGTAAGGGAGCTCTGTTACGGTATGTGTTTTGAATGTTCTTTAAATACATTTCGGTTGCGCTAAATCTTTGATTATATGTGTTCATGGCCGTGAGACGGGAGAACCGCCTCACTAAGCATTATTAATGCTTATGCGCCTCTTTTGGTGCAGGTAAAGAAAATACTTAGGGGATGGAGCGCGTGGAACCAAGGCCGAAGTGAAGGAAAAGGATGATCTATGCGGGTTCAAACGGGCTCTTGTATCTCATGTTTGGGTTGTTTATATGCATTCCAAAGTTAATGTTTAGAACTTGTTAGTGTCATTTTAAGATGATTTTTGAATGGTTTAAGTTTGGTACTTAACACATTTTTGCGTATGGTTGTTGCCTTGTGTTGTTATGATGAATGTTGGCATGTTTAGGATGGTTTGATTGCTTAAGTAATGTTGGTTTGTTGTTGGATGTTATTATGTTGCTTGAGTGAAGTTGTTTTGGGGCGCAGGGCAAGGGGATCGATCGATCTTACATTGGATCGATCGATCTCCACTAGTAAAACAGAACAAAACAAAACAGAGCATGGTTGATCGATCGATCCATATGTCGGATCGATCGATCATACCCACGACCGATCGATCTGAGCCCTTCCCAGTCGATCCTAAAGACTCCCGCAAAACTAGATCGATCGTTCCCTCACACCTAGATCGGTCGTAAAACCATACGGCAAACTGGATCGATCAAGGGCTGACGGTCGATCAGTTTGCCGAGTTTGACCGATCTATGAACATCTATCGATCTAGGATCTGAAACTCATCGACATGGCTATGATGGATCGATCCGACTATGGATCGTCGATCAACATGCTGTTTTTTTTGTTCTGTTTTGAATCGATCGATCAATGTAAATCGATCGATCCTTGTTTAATAATCCAAAGTGTTTGTTTTGTAATTGGTTGTGGTGTAGTAGCTTGGGTAGCAAGTTAGTGTCGAAATTTTACTGTATTAAGTCGTCTTGGAAAAAAAAAAAAATTTAAAATTTCCGCATTTTTAGTATTTTACGGATTTTCGTCCTTTCGTTTTCGGGGTGGGTCTTTTCAGTGTCTCTGGCTCAAGGGATCTTGGCTATATCAAACGTTTCTCCATAACCTTTGTGGGTCGCGTATCATTGCACATCTTGTTCGTCGGATCACACACCACCCATTTCATCACTTCACTAGGGATTGAAGATCTTCTCCTTAATCTAGTTCCATCCATCGTTCGAGCTGGTATCTTGGTCGAAGCCTTCCCAAGACAAGCTCTCCTACTCGTGTTCCATCACATTTAGTCTCGGCATCTTGTCAATACATTGATCATCATTTCCACTCAAGCCACCGCCGAAGTCCACTCGTCCGTCGAAACCTCCGCTGAACCAAAGCTCCCCTTTATGTCGAGACTTACACGATCTTGAGACTAGAGAGTGTGATAATGCACCACTATGGTTTTTCGGGATCAGTTTGATGAGGGTGTGATTGAGGTTTCTAGGCATTTCACCTGAAGAGGAGATGTGCTGCACTTTGCTGATTGTTGATACTCTGGTAACATCCCAGAAAACATGATAGAAGGTGGTCGAGAAACTGTCGGGCCCTGGTGCCTTAGCACCGTGAATGTCGAAAATGACCTTTTTAACTTCTTCTATTATTGGAATCTTAATGAGTTGGTCATTCATTTCTGGGGAGATTTTCCTTTCTAGAGTTTTGTCGGTATTCTCCCTTATGTTAGTATCCAGAGTCTGAGCAAAAGTGAAAAAGGAAGTTTTGTAGTATGTGATTGTAATTGTGATTTCACTATCTTTATAGACATGTTACCCCGCCTCATTTGCAATGACCGAGAATTTGTTTATTGTTCTTCTCCCTTTTGTAGCAGTATGGAAATATCCCGTATTTTTATCTCCTAGTGTTAACCATAATTGCTTGCTTCTTTGCATCCAATAAGCCTCTTTTGCCTTATATAATGCTTGAAGTTTAACTTTGATTTTCAGGATATATTGCTCATCTGCTATTGGGGATGACATGGCTTCATCTAGGTTAGCTTTTGACTCCTCAATGGCCTTGCTACTGTTAATATGCTTCTCTTTGTTCCATTGGGATATGGCCCAGAGTCATGCCTCTAATTTTGATCCCACATCCGCTCCCGTGTTGCTATTCCAGCAGTTCAAGATAAATTTTGAATTTCAAGATTTGATTCCAGACTTCTATCAAATCTGAAAATTATGTTTCCTCTTTTCCTTGTCTGATCAAAATAGGAGAGAATCGGTTTGTGATCAAAACTTTCAAAGCGAAGATATTCGCAATGACTTAGTAGGGTAGGTAGCTGCCAACTCGCTGGTTGATACTAATCTGTCCAGATGGCACAATATTAAGTGAGCATGGATCCTGCCTCTATGTGATAGTGAATTGCTAGAGTATCTTAAGTTATGCAAATCATTGCGGAGATAAGTGATAACATCGTATTTTGCATGTTTTTATGCACTATAATAAGTTAGTTTTGTGCTTTATAACTAACAAGTAGTCTAGTTCTAGTGTGTTTGCATGTGTTTATACGTTTCTAGGTACTTGGAGCTAAAACTTGATGTTTATAGTGTTTCTGGAGCTTGCTAGAACCTATGGGAGAGTTGGGACCACCACTTGGATCATGCACATTCGGAGAAGGATTTCAGGAAACCGAAGAGCACTAGAATCAACCCCAGAATCGACCTGTAGGGGTCGATATTGATTCCGAAGAATTTTCTAAGAAAACTCGCGAAGCTTGCATCGACCAGTCATAGAAGGGGAGCCAGAATCGACCAATCAAGGTCGATTCTAACGTCCGAGAAAGCTGGGAAATTTCCTACATGGCAAGACATGATTCAGGCAACTTATCATTTCGCGTTTTATGCTTCCAAAAACAAGATAAGGATAAAATGGAATATTCTAAGAATCTCTAGGACTATATAATCACTTGTAATCTCAATAGAAAAGACAACTTTGAATACAGAACTTTTGTAGCCACCACTTCTAAAAACCCTAATAAAGAGTTCTTTATTTTTTACTTCTTTTCTTTTGTTTTAGAGTAGATCTTTTAGACCACTAGGGGGTTGGTCGATGATGGGATCTATTTTTAGGGTTTAATATATGTTTGATTGTTCTTAATCGATCTAGCTACCTTTCTATGCATCTTAATGCTAAGTATTCTCTTATGGGAGTGATATGTTTGCATTTTGCATCGTTTTAGCTTGCATAAATCATACGTTTTGACGTGTTATTCACCCCGTTCTTGTTATTTATTCCGAGTTTTGCATACTTAGAGTGTTTTGCATTAGGTCCGCATACATCCTGCATATTTGGCTTGTTACAGGTACTTTCGGGTGATTTTGGAGAAGTTAGACCAGAAGCTGCGGGACATGCTATTGGAGTCCATCTGAGCAGTTGTGATCGAGTCCGTGCAGGCGAGAGAGCTGTGCTGGACATGCTGATCGAGTCCATGCAGGGATACCCATGCGGCGTGATCGAGTGCAGTAGGAGATGGGCGACTCGGCTCGTACCATGCTCGATGTATGATCAAGAGACAGGTGGCGTCTTGAAGTTTCAAAACCCAGCTCGAGCCTGCAAGTGGTGGACTACTCAAGCTCATCTCAGAAAAATGCAGTCTTGATTTAGTCTTTGAGCCACTCGACCAAGACTTAGCCGAGCTGGATCTTATCTGCACATTTTCTTATTTTGCGACATTTTAGGGCTTTTAAGACTTAGTATAAATACCTAATGTTGGTTAAGACTAAGGGGACTACGTTTATCTCTAATATTTCGAGTTTTCCTTGTGTTCTTCTCTACGTTCTTAGTTTCCAGAACTTGTAATTTGATTTCTACTTGTTATTTTGAGTTTGTTCATTACGTTACATCATTCTCTATCTATTTTTATCATCATGCAGTTTTCATGATTTCGGGTTTGTGTTCTTGATGTTCTTCATCGGTTTGAGTAGTCATTAGGGTTCTTGAGGATGGGAAAGATTAGGTATAGAATCTTGGTCTTTCAGGTGGTTTAAGTGTAGATCGTTTGATTTCCCTTCTAAATCGTGTTCTTAATGCTAGTTTCTTTCGATCAATTGGAATTAGAACTTAGGTGTTTTTCCACGAGAAGGTGTTTGATAAAATGCTTGAATGAACTGATGTTAGAGATTTGCATACCATTTAAGGGATTAGTTGTTAGGTGTTTATCAATCAATTCAACTGATTCGATTGCCTGCTAGGGTAGATTTCGCCAAGGGATTGACTCGGAACTAGTCTAGTTTGAGGTTACTTACCACGGGAGTGGATTTAACTGGTTTTGATGTTTGATGTCTAGGGAATAGCTTGATTGAGTTTTGTTAAACCACTCAATAGGCTAAGAGGACACACCGAGTCGACACCCCCATCCTTAGAACTTCTCTCATTGAATTTGCCTAGTCCATACGCCGCTCTTTACCCCATATGCTATTTCTGTTATTGCTTGGTTTCGCTAGTTCTTGTTAGTCCTATACGGTATCTGTTTTAGTGTCCATTCTCAGTTTTTGTCTAGGCTGACCCAATACGCATTTGCTTGCTTGACTTGAATTGCTTGACGCATCCTTTGGTTAATATCTTCACCCTATGGATTGACACCTTACTACTACTTACTAAAAACTTGGTCTAGTAAGRAATTGACTTATATCAATTTGGCGCCGTTGCCATTTGGGTGTTGTTTGTTACAATTAGGATTTCAAAATATTCTAGATCAAGTTCTTTTACAGTTCTTCGCTTACTAACTTGACTGTCTTTGCATTTTCAGGTACACATCCACCTGCATGCAAACCAGATCAAGAGGAAGTCAGAACCTCCTCCGCCCCATCGACAATATTGACAGGTTACCACAACAGTAGCAATGAGAAAACATCCAAGACGAACATCAGAATCCACTCGGTATGGAAGACCAACCACAGTTCAAGACCCTCCCGTGAGGAGGCCCTCGCTTGATGGAGCCGAGATGCCCCTAACACTCATACCAACAGACAAGGCATTGTCCCTCCTACGGTCCAGAACAACAATTTCGAGATCAAGAGCAGCTCTGATCGCATGGCATGCGTAACAACAAGTTTCATGGACTACCTATGGAGGACCCTCTGATCATCTGGATGAGTTCGATAGGCTCGTAGCCTTACCAAGATCAATGGGGTCAGTGAAGATGGTTTCAAGCTAAGGCTCTTTCCTTCTCTAGGTGACAGAGCCCATCACGGGAAAAGACTCTACCCATGGATCCATCACCGGGGACGATCAGGAAAGCCTTCCGGCCAAATTCTTCTCCAACGCCAGAGCACGCTTGAGGAATGAAATTTCTGGATTCACCTCAGAAGGACGGTGAAAGTTTCAGTGAATGCTGGGATCGCTTAAGGGCTACACTACTCAATGTCCTCACCACGGTTTCAGTAAAGAGTCCCTCCAAGACTCTCACAGAGGCGTCTCCTCGAAGGTCCGCATGCTTCTCGATACCGCCAGATCGGTAACTTCCTCAACCAAGATGTTGATGCTGGATGGGCACTTGTGGAGAATCTAGCCCAATCTGATGGTAACACACTGCTGAGTATGATAGGAGCCGCCAAGTGGTCTAGATGATCAAACTCGGGCCATCAAGGCCTTGACGCTAAGTTAGATCAACTACTACAGCCAGAAGAAACAAGTCCACTTAAGATGGGGAGGATGATAGTCTGAGGAGGTCAGCTATGTGCAGAATCGGGTCGTACAACAAAGGTTTTATCAATTACAAGAACAACCCGAATCTGTCCTACGGGGAGTACTGATGTTGCTAACCCTCAAGATCAAGTCTACCCACTTCAGCAACAACCTCAGTCAGCCTTTCATTCCTACAATCCGCAGCAGAACTTTGCCCAAACCGCCTTTTAGAGTCATCACCAACACCGAGGGAACCCCATGTCCACCACCGTTTTCCGTCTCTGCCTCAGTCTTATCGCTCGGATCAGAGGACAAGCCTTCAGCGCTCCTACGAGTCGACCAGCTGGTGCACTTGACACGCCAGAAGTTTGGTGAACTTAAAACCCAGATGGAATACAATGATCTTAACGGCAAGTTTGAGTCTCGCAGTCCAAGATTACCGTTCCATCGAGGCGAACAGCTTCATCCTCACAACACTTGTCCCAGGTAAGTGGTCGGAACCTGGAGGCTACATTAATCCATCACTTTGCGGAGTAAGGAAAATTCACGAGAGGAAGGATCTCTGCGATCACCGGACGGTGAGGATCAGGCAGGGAGGATTTGGTTCCCAAGCGACCAGGAGAGTCCACGCCTGCTTTGGAGCACTGACTTCGACACGAATGAGTCGAGGCAGGTCCACTCACCTTTAAATCTGTGATTTCAGAGAGGAAAAAGGCACCATATATCCCTCCTCCTTACAAGCCCAAATTGCCTTTCCCAAAGAGGTTTAAGAAGGACTTAATGGAGAAACATAAACAAATCTTTGATAAGCATATCAAGGAAGCTGATTTGCCTCTCATTGATGCCTTCTCCATGGTATGCCTATCAGGTTTTGAAGGATGCAGTAGTTGAGAAAGACAAGAAGGTTCAGGGTATGGTTGTCTATCAGAGGAGTGCGCGCCATCATTCGAGAAGAGAGTCGTCAAAGAGCGACCGGGTTCTTTCACTTTACCGTGCTCTCTAGGTCCACTAGTTTTCAAGAAATCTCTCTGTGATCTTGGAGCATCTATCAGTCTTATGCCACTCTCGGTTGCAAGGAAGCTAGGATTCAGCAACTATAAGTCCTGCAACATCTCTCTGGTGCAATGAGATCAATAGGACTCCTCATGGTATCTTGCAGATCTCCCTCGATGGTTGATGCGTGGAGATACTACAGATTTTATAGTTCTTGAAATGGATGAAGAACCAAGAGATCCTCTGATTCTGGGSAGACCTTTCCTAGCTACAGCCGGTGCAGTCATTGATGTCCGAAAAGGGAAGATCGATCTCAATCTTGGGAATGATCTCAAGATGACATTTGATGTCAAGGAGACCATGAGAAAGCCGGAAATAGAAGGGCAGTCTTCTATGTTGAGGTAATGGACAAGCTTGCTGATGAGCTTCTGGAGGAATCAAGATGATCACCTTGACGGCCTTAACCAAGAGTGGTAAGGATGGGTATTTGCATGAAGAGACCTTGGGGTATGAGATGATTTTAGACTCACAGATTCTGGAAGAGTCGACGGGTTTGAGGAGCGATAGGCACACAGAAATTCATGCTGTCGAGGACACCAAGCTCGACCAGCGGACTAGCCCTATCAGTACGCCAGCTCGAGTATCCAGCTCGACCAGAGACCCAAGGCAGCCCTCTCGGCAGCGGTCAGAACTGCAGCACCTAAGGTAGACCTCAAACCTCTTCCTGGAATGCGCTTTCCTTGGACCAAACTCTACTTACCCAATCATAGTAAATGACATGCTGAATGATGATGAGTTGAATTTGYTGTTGATTGAGTTRAGGAAGTATAGGAAGGCAATAGGATACTCTCTTGATGATATAAAGGGAATTTCYCCTAGCTTGTGCACTCATAGAATCCATSTGGAAAATGAATCATATGCTAGTATTGAACCCGAGGAGATTGAATCCTAATTTAAAAGAAGTTGTTAAAAGGAAATTCTTAAGTTGCTAGGGCTGGAATCATATACCCATATCGATAGTACTTATTTCACATGTGCATTGTGTACCTAAGAAGGGAGGCATTACTGTGGTTAGGAATGATAAGGATGAATTGATACTAGAACTATCACTGGCCATAGAATGTGTATCGATTACAAGGAAGTTAAATGCTGCATCTRGGAAAGATCATTTTCCATTSCCATTCATTGATCAGATGCTAGAGACTTGCTAATCATCCATATTACTGTTTCTTAGATGGATATAGTGGTTTCTTTCAAATTCTATTCATCCTGATGATCGAAAACTACATTCACTTGTCCATATGGAACATTTGCATATAGGAGAATGCCTTTCGGTCTTTGTAATGCACCTGCTACTTTTCAGAGATGCATGACTTCTATATTCTCGGATTTAATAGAGGAGACTGTTGAGGTATTCATGGATGACTTTTCCGTGTATGGCTCTTCTTTCTCCTCCTGTCTTTTGAACCTTTGCAGGGTACTCACTAGGTGTGAAGAGACGAATCTGGTTCTGAACTGGGAAAAGTGCCACTTTATGGTCAAGGAAGGGATCGTCTTGGGGCACAAAATTTCTGAGAAAGGTATAGAGGTAGACAAGGCCAAGGTGGACGTGATGATGCAGCTGCAACCACCCAAGAATGTCAGGGATATCAGAAGCTTCTTGGGGCATGCTGGGTTTTACAGAAGGTTCATCAAGGACTTCTCAAGGATAGCCAGACCACTGACAAGGCTGTTATGCAAGGAGCAAGAGTTTCTGCTTGATATAGACTGTTTGAAGGCTTTCCAGCTCATCAAGGAAGCCTTAGTCCTCAGATAGTCAAGCACCAAACTGGGACCATCCATTTGAGATCATGTGTGATGCATCTGACTATCTGTAGTACTGGGCCAAAGGATTGAGAAAAAGCTACACGTGATCTACTATGCAAGCAAGACGCTTGATGATGCTCAAGGAAGATACGCTACGACAGAGAAGGAGTTGTTGGCTGTGGTTTTCGCTTTTGAGAAATTTAGAAGCTATCTGGTTGGGTCTAAGGTGATAGTCTATACTGATCATGCAGCACTAAGACATATCTATGCTAAGAAGGATACTAAGCCAAGACTGCTCAGATGGATACTCCTTCTTCAAGAGTTTGACATGGAAATTGTTGATAAGAAGGGAATAGAGAATGGTGTGGCTGATCACTTGTCAAGGATGAGGATAGATGACCCAGCACCTGTTGATGACACCATGCCTGACGAGAGACTCCTAGATGCTGTTTCTGTGATAGGAGTGAAGGACATACCTTGGTATTCTGATCTAGCTAATTTCCTTGCATGTGGTGAGTTACCTGATGATCTTGACGCCTACAGAAAAAAGAAGTTTCTGAGAGATGTCAAGCACTACTACTGGGACGAACCTTTCTATCTGAAATGAGATGAGTATTCGGGAGGTGCATAGCCACGAGGAGTTCAGGGTGTGCTTGAGCACTGTCATGGGTCTGCTTATGGAGGACACTTTGCTACGTTCAAGACTGTTCAGAAGGTACTGCAAGCGGGTCTATGGTGGCCTACAATGTTCAGAGATGCTCAAACCTTCATCACCAAGTGTGATCCTTGCCAGAGAATGGGAAACATCAGCAGAAGGAATGAGATGCCACAGAACCCAATTTTGGAAGTGGAGGTGTTTGACGTTTGGGGGATTGATTTTATGGGTCCTTTCAACCCACCATCTTCTGGGAACAGCTACATCTTGGTAGCTGTTGATTATGTCTCGAGTGGGTTGAAGCCATAGCTTGCCAATGATGCAAAGGTAGTTAGAAGATGTTCAAGCATCATTTTTCCCAGATTTGGTGTGCCAAGAGTTGTTATCAGTGATGGGGGGTCTCACTTCATCAACAAGCTCTTTGAGAATCTTCTGAAGAAGCATGGGGTAAAGCACAAGGTGGCTACACCATATCACCCCCAGACCAGTGGTCAAGTAGAGGTGTCCAACAAGCAGATCAAAGCCATCCTAGAGTAGTGGGCGTTTCAAGAAGAGATTGATCTGCTGCTGGATGAAACCCTCTGGGCGTACAGGACAGCATTCAAGACTCCTATAGGGCGAACGCCATTCCAGCTCCTTTACGGCAAGGCTTGTCACCTACTTTGAAGTTGAGTATAAGGCGTTATGGGCGCGAAACTTCAATTTGGATATCAAGTGCCCGAGGAAAAGAGTATTGGACCTGCATGAGCTAGAAGAGATCAGGCTGGATGCTATGAGTTCTAAGATCTACAAAGAAAGAACCAAAGCCTTCCATGACAAGAGAATCTTGCTGAGGAGTTCAAGGCTGGTGATCAAGTCCTCTTTTCAATTCTCGACTCAAGCTGTTTCGGAAAGCTCAAGTCAGATGGTCGGACCGTTTTCTGTCAGGAAGTTTCACCTACGGAGCGATCACCTTATTTGGAAAGGGAGGAAAGCAATTCACAGTGAATGGACAGGAGGCTCAAACCTATCTAGCTGATACCATCATTCGGAAGGAACTTCGATTCCTCTGGATGAGCCTTCCACGCTGAACAACAGGAAGTCAAGCTTAGAGACTTTAAACAAGCTCACTTGGGAGGAAGTCCCATCTATCTCTGTACATATTTCTTTGCTTTAGTTTTTAAAGCGTCGAAATAAGTGTCTTTAAGCTATTTTGATTTTGTCTTGATTGTGTGATTTCAGGAAAGCATGAGAGGTGGATCATAAACCTTAGGAGGAATTTTCAAAATTCAAAATTTTGACATGTGGAAAGGAGGTGTCATGGTGTCTGAGCTCACATGGTCGAGTGCGGGAAGTGTCGGGGGAGTGCGTGTCTTGGCCGAGTCAGAACTCACATGCTCAGTGTCGAGGCGTCACGGAAGAGTGTTTGGTCGACCTTTCACACGTTTCCCCACCCGACCACACGTCTTGAGCTCGACCCACACACGCTCCTCCTTGTCCTTTGCCCCTCCCACTTGTCTCAAGCCAAACTTCGATTCAAAGGTGTCGGAGAAGTGACTCGATCCTCCTTGCACGTTTTCAAGCTCGAGCCCACAGCTAGAATCAGGATGTCAGCTCGAGTCTCACCGGAGGAGCCCACGCTTTCAACACTCCCCCACTCGGTATAAATACGAACTCGACTCCATACTTTACTCACACCTCAAACACTCTCACTTCTCTCTTTCATTCCCGAATTCTCTCTAAATTTTTTCTGCTTTCTTAATAATCCTCACGATTTTGAGTTCTCTTTCCTTGTCCTTGATCGGAGTCTCGGTATGGACCGTCACTGCCGTCGTAGGTCAGCTGAAGAAGAACTCGCCGACTTCGGATGTGGAGAGAGCATTCCCCAGAAGAACAAGAACAAGCCGTAGAACAAGAGCAGTTGCAGTACCCATAGATGCAAGTCACGCGGACTCGACCCATATGCTCGAGCAGGGATCAGCCGAAGGGTCGGAGGTCAGCACCCATACTCTGAAGAGCAGACACCACTGTAAGCGTGAGGGAAAAGGACAAATGGAGCAGGTATGCATCAGGTGGTGAAGAAGCAGAGGAAGAGAGCCTCGAGTTGATAAAGGAAGCCTCGACGGATGAGCACAGCTGATGGAGGTCGGGACAGCTACTACGGTATCGGACAAGAAGCTCACTCAGGTCAAAGTGAAGGAAAAGCACCAATCAAGCAGTATGTATCAAGGTGGTGAAGAAGCGAGGGAGGAAAAGCGAGCTAAGTTGATAAAGGCCCGAAAGAAGAGCTTGAAACCCTCTGCGACTGAGGTATCTTTTTGAGGCGGGAGGTATAAGACAATTCATGAACAAACGGAGCTTCTGAGGAAGAGGCGTGCCACTTCCTCTCGTCCCTCGAGGGTTCATTTCTACGATGAGGCCGATGTTGAACGATGGCGGTCTGGTTTCATCACCTTCGAAGGGCGATCTATGCTTACCATCATGAATCTGCAGACTATATGGTTTTTGGAGGTGAGGCTGATTCAAGATTTTGATCATGAGGAGCTCAGCAATTATAGTCGACCATAGGAGACGCACCAAACCTTTCTCCTCCTCTAGAAGCAAGAGCTCAAGCATCAAAGCCTGTCTGAGGTACCTACACAAGACAATAGCAAGCTCATGTTTGCAAGGAAGGTGACGGGACGGTGAATGAAGGTGAGGATCTTTGGACATACTGCGCACGGGAGCACAAGATGGAAGATGCGGCGGATGCTAACCTCGCCCTTGTTCGATGGAGCAATTCCTAAACTACAATGGGCGATAAAGATGGGCGAAGATGAAGATGGATGGCGCGGTGACCTACTGTATTGGGTATCATCCCCTGATACTTGTTGCTGTGATGTAGAGCTACGATCGGTACCTATCCACCCAAATGGATGAATATCGACTTCTTAGCGGAGGTGCGGTTCTGGACCACTGCCTCAGGCAGTACATCTATCAGTTCATGCATCCGACAGTTGGGAAGCCAAGCTGCTGCCTTGCCCGATCTCGCCAGTACGCCAGGGGAAACATTGATTTCCATCCTCCTCGATAGACTCTACAATCAAGAGAGGAGATCAGGGAACAAGGAATGGGGTCAGGCGATCAAGATCTGTTGGAGGAGGTTGATCCAACAGAAAGGTACTCGTTTGAGGAGTACAAGCTCAAACCACATAGTCAGCACGAAGGAGGCACGGCGGATTAATCTCCTTGAAGGTGGAACAAGTTTCAAGGGAAGACCGTCGCCGCACTCAAGGGTACCGTGAAGGACTGAAAGACCAAGTGCGGGCGTGAAGGACCAGCTCAAGGACTTCACGCTAAAGTTCAAATCCCCACACCGAAAACCATCGTACGGAGAATTCGACGGGGGCGGTCGTTCGCGAGGAACAAGACATCATGCACCGAGATGGAACCACCACGAGCCTCCTCCTTGAACCAAGGCAGCCAAGGCAGTTTCAACGCGAGGAAGAGGCGCAAGCAGGAGCATCGCTCCGCACGCTCGGCAGGGCTCAGGCAGGCACCGGCTCACCAGCAGCTCGACCCTCAGTCGACATACTCACCATAATCACCAAGGTACCCGTCTGACCCTTTCGTATATATTAGATGCATCGTTTTTATTGTTTTCTGTTACCTTTTAGCCTTTCTTTCCAAATTTTTGTGTAATTTAAGTTTGGGGAAGGGTTAAATATATTGATGTGTTTTCTGTTCTTATTTTGATTTTGTGCATTCTTGAGTCTGCATGCATATATGGCATAGAAAAAAAAAAAAAAAATTTTAAAATGATTTCACAAGCAGTGTTCATTTAGTTGCATTTACATTTTAGGATCGAGTCTAGATTGTTTCATATGCTGTTGCATATGCATAGGGGATGATGATGATTTAAAACCTTGTAAACTTGCTGATTCACTGCATGACTTCAATACCCTCGTTTCTAGTTGTTGATGCCTTGATGTTGAGCTTGAAGTAAGACCGAACCATGTTAGAATGCACTAGATCGAGTCTTAGCTGAAGCATGCTGCGATTTTCTGTCATTCCCATCTATTTAAACCTGAATTTGACTTATAATTATCATGTCTAGGCATAGAATTTGAACTCATGGATACTGTATACATACTTGGATTCCCTTTCATCTGTTTATACCACTCTTTGCCAATCCAAGTAGCTGATTCTCATTGTTAGATCAGTTTTACCATGCCTTACTAGCCTCCTTTCAGAGCTATTACTTTAGTGAGTGTGTGAGGCTATTCAGAATGAGCTTGGTAGAAAGTGTTAGGTTTGAGCCGACAAGGATAGAATCTCATGTAAGTTCTGGTTTGCAATTTTCAAATCAGATAGGATTAGGTGGGATCTTGATCGTTGGGTATTGAGGTTAGTTCTGTGGATAGAAAAGAATGAGAAAAACTYGGAAAAGAAAAGGGTAAGAGTTCTTAGGAGGAAATGATCTGAATGTTTGAGTATCTAGCAAAGGATTGGGGATGTGCATAGCAAAAGAAAAAAAGAAAGCTGACTGAAAAAAAAAACAAAGCCTAAGCTAAGTTAAGAAAAGAACCCATAGATGTATATGTGTATAACCCCTCAGAACCAAAACAAAAAGAAAGATGAAACTGATCCAGGATATCAAAGAAAAAAAAAAGCCTAAGGGTGAAGGGTAGAATTAGGATGATGCGGGTTTTAGGCTAGGGATAAGACAGCTTGTGTAGGACTGGGTAGATGGGAGTCTATTCTTGTATGCATAGGTTGGTTCTTACCTTTAGCATTCTACTAAAGCTCATTCCGTTTCATTGAGAGACCCTTGTTCTGAAACGTCAATACCATACTGAAGGGACCATTTTTGTCTCTTGACCATTAGCCAAATGAGTTCATTGAATATGCTTAGCTTGATTCATGGTTTCTGTTCTAATGAATGTTAAGGGAATGATAGAAATGAATGCATGACTAGGTTGAGGTTTGATTGAACTTGTGCTGCGAAAGAATATGGCTAACGTTTTTAAGTAGACTCATAAACTTTGCATTAGAATTAGTAACTTGGACATTGAGGTCATCCGTCATTATCTGCAAGTTTTGGTTAGTCCCCACTTTCACCCTCTTTCTCATTCCTTTGTTTGCTTGAGGCAAGCAAAGACTAAGTTGGGGAGTTGATATGTTTGCATTTTGCATCGTTTTAGCTTGCATAAATCATCGTTTTGGCGTGTTATTCACCCGTTCTTGTTATTTATTCGAGTTTTGCATACTTAGAGTGTTTTGCATTAGGTCCGCATACATCCTGCATATTTGGCTTGTTACGGTACTTTCGGGTGATTTTGGAGAGTTAGACCGAGCTGTGGGACATCTGCTCGAGTCCATCTGAGCAGTTGTGATCGAGTCGTGCAGAGCAGAAGCTGTCTGGGACATGCTGATCGAGTCCATCAGGATACCCATGCGGGCGTGATCAGTCAGGCAGGAGATGGAGCGAGCTCGGCTCGTACCCATGCTCAGCTGATCAACGAGACAAAGGTGGCGTCTTGAAGTTTCAAAACCAGCTCGAGCCCCGATCGAGTGGACTACTCAACTCATCTCGAGAAAAATGCAGTCTTGATTTCGTATTTGAGCACACTTTCGACCAAGACTTAGAGCTGGACCTTATCACGCACATTTTACTATTTCATGGCGTTTTAGGGCTTTTAAGACTTAGTATAAATACCTAATGTTGGGTTAAGACTAAGGGACTACGTTTATCTCTAATATTTAGTTTTTCCTTGTGTTCTTCTCGTTCTTAGTTTCAGAACTTGTAATTTGATTTCTACTTGTTATTTTGAGTTTGTTCATACATTTCATCATTATCTCTATCTATTTTTATCATCATGCAAGTTTTCATGATTTCGGTTTGTGTTCTTGATGTTCTTCATGGTTTTGAGTAGTCATTAGGGTTCTTGAGGATGGGATAGATTAGGTATAGAATCTTGGTCTTTAGGTGGTTTAAGTGTAGATCGTTTGATTTCCCTTCTAAATCGGTGTTCTTAATGCTAGTTTCTTTCGATCGATTGGAATTAGAACTTAGGTGTTTTTCCACCCGAGAAGGTGTTTGATAAAATGCTTGAATGAACTGATGTTAGAGATTTGCATACCTAGCCTAAGGGATTAGTTGTCTAGGGTGTTTATCTGACAATATTGAACTGATTCGTATTGCTGCTAGGGTAGATTTGCAGAGTTGGGTGCGGAACTAGTCTGTTTGAGGTTACTTACCACGAGTGGACTTAACTGGTTTTGATGTTTGATGTCTAGGGAATAGCTTGATTGAGTTTTGTTAAACCACTTGAATAGGCTANNCCCCATAAGCTGAACCATGGTAGTGCTCCAAAACCCCTCACATTTCTCCCTCAGATGCATCTTCTGTAGCCATTTGAACTCTGCAAGTAAGGTTCATCCAGCAAGTAGTGGTTCACATCCCTCAAAACTTCTTTTCTGTAAGCATCAAGTCCTTTAGAATTTCGCTACAAGGTATTGGCAAAATCTGCATACCAGGTCTCTTTTCCTCTATTATCATGACAACATCCATGAATTGTTCATCAGGCATGGAATCATCAATTAGTGCTGCATCATCAATCCTCATCCTTGACAAGTGATCAGCTACACCATTCTCTATACCCTTCTTGTCGACAATCTCCATGTGAAACTCCTGAAGCAAAGGGATCCATCTGAGCAGTCTTGGCTTAGTCTCCTTCTTAGCATAGATATGCCTAAGTGCTGCATGATCTGTAGACAATACCTTGGAACCCACTAGGATAGCTTGAACTTCTCAAAAGCAAAGACAAGCCAGCAATCCTTCTCTGTTGCATATCTCCCTTGAGCATCATCAAGTGTTCTACTTGCATAATAATCACATGCAGTCAATCTTTGTCCCAAACAGCTCCCACAACATAATCCGAGCATACACATGATTTCGAACGGATAATCCCAGTTTGGTGCTTGGACTATTGGAGCTGAGACCAAAGCCTCCTTAATCAGCTGGAAAGCCTTAAAACACTCAGAATCAAAGATGAACTCTTGTTCCTTGCACAGTAGCCTAGTAAGTGGTTTGGCTATTTTTGAGAAGTCTTTGATAAACCGCCTATAGAACCCAGCATGACCCAAGAAACTTCTGATATCTTTGACGTTCTTTGGTGGTTGCAGTTGCATCATCACATCAACCTTGRCTTTATCTACCTCTATCCCATTCTCAGAAATTCTGTGCCCCAAGACAATCCCTTCTCTAACCATGAAGTGGCATTTCTCCCAGTTCAGAACCAGATTTGTCTCCTCACACCTAGTAAGCACCCTGCAAAGGTTCAAAAGACAGGAGGAGAAAGAGGAGCCATACACGGAAAAATCATCCATGAATACCTCCACAGTCTCCTCTATTAAATCCGAGAATATAGAAGTCATGCATCTCTGAAAAGTAGCAGGTGCATTGCAAAGACCAAAAGGCATTCTCCTATAGGCAAAAGTTCCATATGGACAAGTGAAAGTWGTTTTTTCCTRATCATTAGGATGAATAKGAATTTGAAARAAACCACTATACCCATCTAAGAAACAATAATAAGGATGATTTGCAAGCCTTTCTAACATCTGATCAATGAATGGTAATGGGAAATGATCCTTTCTAGATGCAGTATTCAATTTCCTGTAATCAATACACATTCTATGGCCAGTGATAGTTCTAGTGGGTATCAGTTCATCCTTATCATTCCTAACAACGATTATACCTCCTTTCTTTGGAACACAATGCACAGGAAAAACCAAGTACTATCAGATATAGGGTATATGATTCCAGCTTCTAGCAACTTAGAATTTCCTTTTTAACTACTTCCTTCAAATTAGGATTCAGTCTCCTTTGAGGTTCAATGCTAGCATATGATTCATTTTCCAGGTGAATTCTATGAGTACATAAACTAGGTGAAATTCCCTTAATATCATCCAGAGAATATCCTATTGCTTTCCTCAACTTCCTCACTTCAATCAATAGCAAATGCAACTCATCATCACTCAGCATATTATTTACTATGATTGGGTATGTAGAATTAGGCCCAAGAAAGGCGTACCTTAGCCCAGCAGGAAGTAGTTTGAGGTCTACCTTAGGTGCTCGGAGTTCAGACCAGTCACCTGATGCAAAGGAGTTTGACTCGAGCACTGGCTCGAATGACTTGGCCGAGTCAAGCGTTTGGTCTGGCTTGGCTCGAGCAGTTGACTCGAGCTGATCGGTCGCGGCAAGTGTTGAGCGAGCACTGGCTCGACCTGATGACTCGAGCTGGTTGCTCGAGCTAATGTGTTCTGCAGCAAAAACCCTTGTGTCGACCCCAATCAGATCTTCAGAACCCTCTGACCCTTCCAAAACCTTATGCGAGTCCAAAATCATCACATACCCCAAAGTTTCGTCGTGTAAGTACCCATCTTTCCCATTCTTTGTCAAAGCGGTCTGAAGGTGATCTTCCTCATTAAGTTCCTCCAGAAGTTCATTAGCAAGTTGATCCATTTCCTCAACATAAAAGATCTGTTCTTCTATCTCTGGCTTTCTCATTGTGGCTTTTATGTCGAATGTCATCCTGAAGTCAGTCCCAAGATTGAGATCGATCTTTCCTTTTCGAACATCAATAATCGCTCCAGCTGTAGCTAAGAAAGGCCTTCCTAGAATCAGAGGGTCTCTCGGTTCTTCATCCATCTCCAGAACTATGAAATCCGTAGGTACCTCAACATTTCCAACCATTAGAGGTAAATCTTCTAACATGCCATGAGGAGTTCTAACTGACCTGTCTGCAAGCACCAAAGATATGTTGCAAGGCTTGTAGTTGCTGAATCCTAACTTCTTAGCAACGGAGAGCGGCATAAGACTGATAGATGCTCCAAGATCACAAAAGGATTTTTTGAAAACTATTGGGCCTAGAGAGTATGGTAGAATGAATGAACCAGGGTCACTTAGCTTCTCCTTGATAACCTTCTTTTGAATAATGACACTGCACTCTTCTGACAGAACCACTATACCCTGAACTGCCTTGGCTTTCTCTTTCACTGCATCCTTCAGGAATTTCTGATATACAGGTAGCATTGAAAAAGCATCAATGAGTGGTAGCCTAATCTCTGCTTCCCTGATATGTTTATCAAAAATTGCTTTGTATTTCTCCATTAGTTCCTTTTTGAACCTTCCTGGAAAAGGTAGTTTGGGTTTGTAAGGCGGGGGAACAAAGGGTGCCTTCTTTTCCTCAGGAACAATAGGTTTTGCAGCAGGAGAGGGGTTATCTCGAGGTGTTGATTCGAGTTGGGTGGTCGAGTCATCCTCTAGACTAGTTTTTTGGTCTTCTTTGCAGCTCAAATCCTCCCCCTCTTCAACCTCACTGTCCTCAGTGACTTTAACTGATCCTTCCCTCTCTGGTAAATCTTTTCCACTCCTTAGAGTGATGGCGTTGATGTGAGCAAAATCTTTGGGATTCTGTACTGCCTTTCCTGGGAGCTGGCCAATAGGTTTGGTGGATGAACTTGATGCAGAGTTGTTCTCCAAGTACTTGATTTTGGAGTTCAATGTCTCAAACTTGCTGTTAAGATCATTGTAGGAATAGTCCATCTGAGTTTTGACTTCACCAATTCTCTTAGCTACGTCGATGCACCGGCCTGTACTGAATCTTGCATGGTAGTCAGGTGGGGAGAGTGTCGAAGGTGGAGCTTGGGGATGTTGAAAACCCGGTGGTGGACCCATAACTCCCTGCAGCTGATGGTTGTTCTGGTAGTTTGGCTTGGGAATAAAACCTTGATGCTGGTTGTAAGCGGTGAAAGGCTTGGGTGGAGGCGGTGGTTGTTCCGGTGGGTAGACCTGATCTTGCGGGTTGGCAACGTTGGTGCTCCTGTAAGACAGATTCGGGTTGTTCTTGTAGTTGAAACCGTTGTTGTAGCCACCCTGATTCTGAATGTAGCTAACCTCTTCCATACTAGCATCCTCCCCATCTTAAATCTGAAAGACGGTATCCTCACTAGCAAAGTGAACGTGCTTCTTCTGGCTAAGGAGTTGATCCAATTTCGCATTCAAAGCTTGGATTTCCTTCCTTGTATGTTCAGCAGAATCAACACTTCCCCTCATGCTTCTGTCATAGTCGGCTGAGTAGTTCCCATCTGATTGAGCAAGGTTTTCCACTAATTCCCAACTTTCATCGACATCCTTGTTGAGGAAATTGCCATTACTTGCTGTATCAAGAACCATCCTAATCTTAGGCTGAACTCCTCTGTAAAGGGTGCTGAGGAGAGACTCATTGCTGAACCCATGGTGAGGACATCGAGTAAGATAACCTTTGAACGCTCCTAAGCTTTGCAGAATGTTTCCCCACCTTTCTGGGCAAAGCCGGATATCTCATTGCGGAGTCGAGCAGTGCGAGCATTGGAGAAAAATTTGGCAAGGAAAGCTCGCTTGCAGTCATCCCATGAAGTGATAGAACCATGGGGTAGATTTTTTCTCCCACGTATGTGCTTTTGTCCCCAAGAAGGGAAAAGTCTTAGTCAAGCCATCTTCACTGACTCCATTGATCTTAGTGAGGCTGCAGAGCCTATCAAACTCATCCAGTGATCAAGCGGATCCTCCATAGGGGCCATGGAACTCTGTGTCTGCACTACCAGCGATCAGTCCACTCTTTATCTCGAAATTGTTATTCGGGATGTTGGGGCACAATCTGCCGCTGGGTATGAGTATTGGGAGCATCGCCTCCGATTAACCGAGGCCGCCTAAGAGGTCCTTCCACATGTTGTCCTTGTGGGTTGGTGCCCATGCCCACGTGATCTCCGATGATCGATTGTCTACTGGTGTTTCTGCGCATCAACCCTTGGTAACTGGTTGATGTCTGTGTAGTGTAGGAGGTTCTGGTTCCCTTTTGATCTCGCTGCATGCGGTGTAAGTGGGGCGGCGGCGCAGGGCGTAGCGCCTTTGCTGCCTGGTCGGCCTCAGCGGGTGGTCGAAGTGCCAAGGTCACGCCTTGATGTTTGGCCCGGTCAGGTTCACTGAGTGGGTGGTGAGCCGAATGCCAAGGTCACGTTTTGATGTTCGCCGTCGTTCACTCAGGGTGGTCGAAGTCAAAGACGCGCCAAAGTATCTGAAATGCAAAGACAAAGAAGGAAACAGAATGTGAGTAACAGAGTAGACTTAAAGAACTTGATCTAAAACGATTTGAAATCCTAAATGTAACAAGCAACACCCAAACGGCAACGCGCCTAGTTTGAATAGCAGATTTTTACGCTATGCTATCTGTCAAATGCCTTAACGCACTATCATGTCAGTAATATGAAAGGTATCAATAAATGATGTGTTATTAACTGACAGGATGCAATCAAAACGCCTAAGTCAAGCCAAACAAGTTGTAAATGGTGAAACTACCAACCTAGCAAAGAGAATCAAGAACATGAACTAAAATCAAACAAAAACAGGGGAGAAACAGAGCAAAGTAGATAAATAAGAGAGCAAAAACAGAGTGAAAACAGAGATAAATCGAGAACAAACAGGTCTTAAGGATGGGGTTGGTCAGTCTAACAACCTAATCAACTGTGGGCTTAACAAAACTATCTAGCTAATCCCAAGACAATAGATTCAACATAGTTTAAATCAACTCGTGGTAGATAACCCCAAGCTAAATTAGTTTCTCACTAAATCTCTCTAATGAAATTAGCTTAGCAGGCACTAAGATCCAACCTATTTTAGCCAATAAACACCCTTAGACATCTAATTCTTAGAATGCAAATCTCTGGAATTAGCTGGTTCAGCATTTCATCAAACACCTTCGGAAAACCTATGATCTAATCTCAATGATCGTAGAAAAATTAGCAGTAAGAGATCACTAATCCAGAAGGGATTTGCCTAATCTAACCCTAAACCACCTAGAAGATTAAGATTCCGAGCCTATACCTAACCCATCCTTAAGAACCCTAGTTAACTACTCATGCATCATGATGATCATCAAAAGCAAAAACTCGAAATGAAAATAACTTGCATAATAAGAAAGATAAGGAGGAAAATAGAAGGGATGAAAGATTCAAAAACAAATCGGGTAGATTGAGAGATATATGATCCAAGAAGTAAAGAAATGCATGAACAGATGAAAAAAAGCTTAAAAAAGAATGATCTCGCCTCTAATTACATACGAGTATTTATAGTCTTAGTTAAAACCCTAAATTTCAAAAAAGACAAAATATAAATTATTAGACGGACTGGCAGGCTCACTTGAGTGGGGGTGGTCGAGCCCATCAGAAATCTTCAAGATTTCATTTTTATCTTCGAGCACTACCGAGTGGCCTGTCAGCTCGAAATCAAGACTTCATTTTGTGTGGACTCGCAGGCTCGAGGGATTGTCGAGCCGATTCCAAGACACACCTGGCTTCGGCTCGGTCAGTGGGCTCGGGTGGAATCAGCCGACTCCAAGACGGCACCTTTGGCTTTGTTGCTCATGTGGTCGAGTCATCCTCATTCGCCTCAACAGCTTCAATACTCCTTAAGTGCACCGAAATGACTCAAAATTGAAATGTATGCAAACCTAATGCAAAATGCCCTAAGTATGCAAAACTAGACATAAACGCTAGGAACATGCTAATAATGAGGTAAAGGGTGATAAATGCATGCTAAAACTATGTAAAATATAGACATATCACTTGTCAGCTGGTGAAGGCCGAGCATCAGGTTCCCAGCGGTTTGTTATAGAGTTTACCCATTCCTGAGTGGAAGTGGGATATGGTGACTATGGACTTTGTGGTTTGTCAATTCTCAAGGATGCTATTTGTTATGTATCGACGATCAAGTCACTTCCTAGCCATAAGGAAGACAGATGGAGCTCGAAGCGAGAAGGTACTAGTGAGATAGTGAGACCATGGTGTACCTGAGTATCAGACAGACCGTGATAGTAAGTTCACATCGACCGCGTGAGTTCCGAAGGAGATGGGTACTAAGGTACACATGAGCACCGCCACCATCCTCGCACAGACGTGGGCACCGAGAGAACCATCCGACTCTCGAGGATTTACTGAGGATGTGTGTTTTAGATTGGGGTGGTTACGGGAGATTACCGAGCAGAGTTTACTTATAATAACAGCTACCAAAGTGAGTGTTTCGATACCCATATGAGGCCTGTATGGCAGGCCTTAGACGCCATTATGCTGGACTCAAGTGGGGAGCGGGCATGTTTGGCGAGAGTTTGTGGAGGAGACTACGGAGAAGATCCGAGTCTTAAAGTTGAACATGAAGGAAGCTCAGATGCATAAAAGAGCTATACGGATAACCGCAGAAAGAGAGCCTGAGAGATATGGTTTATCTCAAGATGGCGATGTTTAAGGTATCTAAGGTCTTCTTCCGAGAGAAGCTGAGTCCGAGGTATTCGGGACCGAAAGTGGTGGAAAGAGACCTGGCTTATAGGTTGGAGCGCCGCCTAGGCATTTCATGATGTTTTTCATGTGGCTAAGTTGAAGAAATGCTTGCATAGGGATGATCAGGTGTTACAGGAGATTCCACCTGAGTTATCACCGAGTTTGAGGATTGAGGCAAGACCTGTGAGGATTCTGGATCGTAGAATCAGGGTTGACGGGAGGAAGAGAACTCCCGAGATTAAGGTCTTGTGGGATTGTGACGGGATTGAAGAGGAGACTTGGGAACCAGAGAGAAGAATAAGGGCAAAATTCTCCAAGTGGTTCAGGGAACAAGCCGAGGCTTGAGATTCGAGGACGAATCTAATTAGTGGGGGAGAATTGTAACATCCGTGTTCCTTAGTCATCCTCTCGAGTTGTATTGTATTTGATGTTTGTAGTAATGGACCCTCGGGAATTGTTGTACTTGACGAGAAATTATTAATATGTGGATGTTTATCGAATTTGTCGAGAATGATTAATAAATGATGTGGTATTTCATGTATTAGGGATGCTGAGTACATGATGTGGTATTTCATGTATCGACGGGTTTGACACATGATGTGGTATTCCATGTGTTGCGGAGTTGGGAGCGGTGTTTTGTTCCGTCTTGGTTCGGGATTTTTGGGTTTATGTCACTAGATCCTAATACGTGGTTTGAAGTATCTATGTAACTTTTCGTTGGGGTGTGTTTGAAGTTCTACATGCTGGATTTCAGCTGGATTTCAAGGATCATGTACTATATGCTGATGTTCCAGCTGAAGTGCCATCATTTTTTTGAAATCTGGTTCCTTATTGGCCCCAGCCAACAAGGTTCTACCTGAATGAGTTTCAAGAGCTCACATGCCTTAACTATGATTATTTGGAACATGCTGACAACCCAAATGTTCAAGATAATGCAGAGGTTTCTGCATTTTGGGATAAACTTCTAACAGAGCATAATAAAGGTCCATGCATTGATCAGCTTATCAGAGCATGTGGAGTTTGTGGGTCGTGCACCCGAGACGAAAGAATCAGGCTAGGATAACAATGTATTTATGCTCCATTTATTAAAGCTAGTGATAGGCACACATCAACAAAAGAGAAATTGACCAAATTTGTCATGAACTTGCTTAGGTTTGAGGCCTACCCGTGGGGTAGAATGACTTTTGGTTATCTAATAATATTTATGAAGAATGTTGTGTTAACCAATAGGTGATACGTTCTGGAAGGCTGGGTACATGTTCTTGATAGAATCATATTTTACATGTTTTTATGCATTAAAATAAGTTAGTTTTAGCTTTTATAACTAACATTTAGTGTAGAATTAATGTTTTTGCATGTGATTATATGTTTTTAGGTACTTGGAGCTAAATATGAGTAGTAGAGATGTTTTTGGAGCTTACTGAAACCTACAGGAATACTGGTGACATCGCCAAGATCATGCATATTCGGAGAAGGACTTCACAGAATCCGAAGAGGCAGAATCGACCCCAATATTGACATTTAGGGGTCGATATTGAGGCCGAAGAATTTCCAAAGGGAATTCATGAAGGATGCATCGACCAGTCAAAGCCAGGGAGCCAGAATCGATCCTAGCATCGACCAATCAAGGTCGATGTTGACTTTCGAGAAAGCTAGAAAATTTTCTATGTGGCAAGATATGACTTGACCAACCTTGTCATTTTGAGTTTTAAGCCTCCAGAAACAAGATAAAGACGAAATAAAGACTCTTAGAGAACCTTAATACTATATAAACACTTGTAATCTCACTAGAGAAGGAAAATAACACACATACACAAAAACAGATCTTGTAGCTGTCACAATTCAGATATAATAAAAGTTCTTCTTCTTTAGGTCAATTCTTATTCTTATTCTTTTGTTTATACTTTGATTACTGCTTAGACTAGTTTACTTTTTAGTCTTGTTTATTATTTCATAAGTCAGATCTTGTCTCCGTAACCCACAAGAGAAAAGAGTCTAGATCCTTTAGACCACTTGGGGTGGTGGTCAATGATGAGATCTATGTTTAGAGTTCATTACTGTACTTAACTGATCTAGCTACTTTAGTATGCACAATAATGCTTAGTATTCTCTCATGGGAGATACTCAAGAGTACAACTGAATCCAGTAGGTGTAGTTGTCTATTTAGAAGTGTTTAATGGCACGAGAGTGAATTAAACCTTCAGATTTGCATACTAGAGAGTCATAGCTAGTGTCGAATTTGTTGTTTGATATAATTAATTATAGACCTGGATTTGGTCAAGCTAGATTGAATATTTTAGGAGTATTTCGCCATGAGAATGGGTTGCACTTTAGAAACAAATATATCTTTCTACTTTGTGTTCTTGAGGCGAGAGTCTAAGGACACTTAATATTCGATGATGGGATTATGTGAAATGCATATCAAGTTTACCACGAGAGTGGATCTGGATATAGAGTCTAGCATACCACGAGAGTGGACTAGCAAATTATGGAGGATCCCTAGAATGACAAATACCAATCATTTAGATAAAACATGAATTCTAGATTTATGTTTCCTGATTTAGACTATCACTCATAGTTTGTATATAATTAGTTTATTATTACTTTCTGCGATTTATTTATGCTTAGTTTAGATTTAATTGCTTTCTTAGTTTAGAGTTTATTTACTTTGTTTCCTGCTTTTTTTATTTTCACAATCATTTTAGATTAGAACTCAACCCCACTTTATTTAATTTCCACCTAGATTAGATCTGCATTTGCATTCTCTATGTAATTATTCTATTTCCCTGTGGATCGACCTCGTATTACTACAATTGCATTTAACTGTGACTTGTGGTTATATGGGTTAAACTCTCGAGACTTATATCTCGGGTGAAACTTGTGAATAGGCATAAAAACCTCTGTATCATGTTTTTGGTGCCGTTGCCGGGGAAATAAGCAATATCCATAGAGTTTAGATGTAGATCTGAGACTAGGTGTTTATGTTTTACTAACTTGTTTTATTTTCGGATTTCAGGTGCATGCATTTGAGAAGTTACGGGAAGACTCCACCAACTGACCAAATTCGCAACATCAGAGAAATCGAAAGACAAGATTGGAAAGAAAAGAGAAGGAGACAAGAAATGGAGCAGCAACGAATTAATCTACCTGCTGAAGACATTGAGGGCATTGCACGAGTTGAAAATGTCGCTCAAGCTGAAGGTGATGCACGTCAAGCGGCTACACGCCAACCAAGAGTCGCCCCGACTATTGGTACCATCGATGATCCTATTTCTATGGCTCAAAGATCTGGGATTCTCGCCCCACCAGTGGAAAACAACAACTTTGAAATCAAGTCAAACTTGATTACTATTGTGCAAGGCAACAAATTTCATGGCATGCCTATGGAGAATCTAATTGATCATCTGGATCAGTTCGATAGGCTGTGTGGTACCATGAAGATTAACGGAGTTTTAGAGGACGCTCTGAAGTTACGTATATTCTCATTCTCGTTGGGAGACAGAGCACAGCAATGGGAGAATGGTCTACCACCTGGGTTAATCCTAACATGGGGGCAATGCAAGAAAGTATTCCTTGCGAAGTACTTCACAAGTTCTCGGACTGCTCGACTTCGTAATGAGATATCGAGCTATGTGCAAAAAGGATCAGAAAGTTTTGGAAAAACATGGGAACGCTTCAAAGGGTATCTATCTCAATGCCCACACCATGGATTTAGTAAATAGTCGTTGCTGAGCACTTTTTACAGAGGACTCTTGCCCAAGTATCGCGAGCTACTTGATACCGCATGCAACGGTATTTTCTTAGGGCAAGATACTGAGCATGAAATGACTTTGGTGGAGAATATGGCACAAGGTGACACTAAATGTGGAGGAGACTATGATTGTAGAGATCGTAGCATGGCTGACGATGGAGATAACAAGATGAAGATTGACATGAGAGCACTAAATGAAAAGTTGGACAAGGTTCTACAAGTGACAAGGAAACATGTTCACTTTGTAGATTGATATAAGTCAATTTCTTACTAGACCAAAGTTTCGTTGTAATATAGTAAGGTGTCAATCCATAAGGGTGAAGATATTAACCAAAAAGGATGCGATCAAGCAATTCAAGTCAAGCTGCAAAAATAGCGTCAAGCAACCTAGAAAAACTGAGAATGGACACTAAACAAAATCAGATAGGACTGACAAGAATTAGCAGAAACCAAGCAATAACAGAAATATAATGGGGTAAAGAGAGCGATTGACTAGCAAAGAAATTCAACAATGCAAGAGAAGTTCTAAGGATGGGGGTAATCGACTCTGTGTCCTCTTAGCCTATTCAAGTGGTTTAACAAAACTCAATCAAGCTATTCCCTAGACATCAAACATCAAAACTAGTTAAGTACACCCCGTGGTAAGTAACCTCAAACTGACCAGTTCCTGCACTCAATCTCCTTAAATCTACCTATAGCAATGACTCAGTTCAATATTGTCATAAACACCCTAGACAACTAATCCCTTAGGCTAGGTATGCAAATTCTAACAGTTCATTCAAGCATTTTATCAAACACCTTCTGTGGAAAAACACCTAAGTTCTAATTCCAATTGATCAGAAAGAAACTAGCATTAAGAACACTGATTTAGAAGGGAAATCAAACGATCTACACTTAAACCACCTGAAAGACCAAGATTCTACACCTAATCTATCCCATCCTCAAGAACCCTAATGACTACTCAAAACTCATGAAGAACATCAAGAACACAAACCCGAAATAATAAAAACTTGCATAGATGATAGAAAATAGAGATAATGATAGTAACGTAAGGAACAAACTCAAAATAACAAGTAGAAATCAAATTACAAGTTCTGGAAACTAAGAACGAGAAGAACACACAAAAAACTCGAAATATTAGAGATAAAAACGTAGTGTCCTCAGTCTTWACCCAACATTAGGTATTTATACTAAGTCTTAAAAACCCTAAAACGTCATGCGCAAAATAGTAAAAATGTGCAGGATAAGGTCCAGCTCGGCTAAGTCTTGGTCGAGTGCTGTGCTCAAATGCATAAATCAAGACTGCATTTTTCTGAGATGAGCTTGAGTAGTCCACTCGATCAGGGCTCGAGCTGGGTTCTGAAACTTCAAGACACCACCTTTGTCTTGCATGATCATACGGCTCGAGCATGGGTACTGAGCTGACTTCTGCTCCATCTCCGCCGACTCGATCACGCCATGACTGATCACGCCTGCACGACTCGATCAGCATGTCCGACAGCCGCTCAGCACGGACTCGATCAGCATGTCCTGACAGCTGCTGCACGGACTCGATCAGCATGTCCTGACACTCGCTTCCTCGCACGGACTCGATCACAACTGCTCAGATGGACTCGCAGCATGTCCCATGCAGCTTCTGGTCTAACTTCTCCAAAATCACCCGAAAGTACCTAACAAGCCAAATATGCAGGATGTACGCGGACCTAATGCAAAACACTCTAAGTATGCAAAACTCAGAATAAATAACAAGAACGGGGTGAATAACACGTCAAAACGTATGATTTATGCAAGCTAAAACGATGCAAAATGCAAACATATCAACTCCCCAACTTAGTCTTTGCTTGCCTCACAAACAAAGGAATGAGAATGGAGAAGAGGGTTGAAAGCGGGGACTCAGAACCAAAACTTGCAGATAATAACGATGACCTCAATGTCCAAGTTACTAATTCTAGAATGCAAAGTTTATGAGCACTACTTAAAAAACGTTAGCCATACTCTTCGCAGCACAAGTTCAATCAAACCTCAACCTAGTCATGCATTCATTTCTATCATTCCCCTTATCATTCATTAGAAAAACCATGAATCAAGCTAAGCATATTCAATGAACTCATTTGGCTGGGTAAGGTCAAGAGACAAAATGGTCCCTTCAAGACGGTATTGACGCCGTAACAAGGGTCTCTCAATGAAACGGAATGAGCTTTAGTAGAATGCTAAAGGTAAGAACCAACCTATGCATACAAGAATAGACTCCCATCTACCCAGTCCTACACAAGCTGTCTTATCCCTTAGTCTAAAACCCAGACAGTCATCCTAATTCTACCCTTCACCCTTAGGCTTTTTCTTTTGATATCCTGGATCAGTTTCATCTTTTTTTTTTTTGGTTCTAGGAGGGGTTATACACATATACATCTAGCGGATTGGGGTTCTTTTCTTAACTTAGCTTAGGCGTTTTTATGTTTTTTTTTCAGACTTTTGAGCTTTTTGCCTTTTCTTTTCTTTTGCTATGCGTCCCAAATCCTTTACTTAGATTTCGAACATTCGGATCATTCCCCTCCTAAGAACTCTTACCCTTTTCTTTTCTTTTTCCAAGTTTTCTCATTCTTTTCTATTCAGAGAACCCATATCCAATCAAAATCACACCTAGTCTATCGATTCGAAAATTGTAAACCGAAGCTACAAGATTACATCCTTGTCGGCTCAAACCTAACACTTTCTAAGCTCATTCAGAAGCAGACCTCACACACTCACTAAAAAGTAATAGCATGGCTTGAAGAAGAGAATAGGAGTAAGGGCGTGGTAAGCGATCTGAGAATCGTGCTTGGATTAGCAAGTGGTATGAGCAGGATGAAAGAGAATCAGTATGTATATGGTATCCACGAGTTCAAATTCTATGCTAGACATGATAATTATAAGTCAAATTCAGGTTCAAATAGATGGGGAATGACAGAAAGTCACAGCATGCTTCAGCTAAGACTTCGATCTGTTGTGCGTTGAGCATTGTTAGGTCTTATTTCAGCTCATCGATGCATTGAACAATAAAGCGAGGCATTGAAGTCATGCGATTGAATCAACAAGTTTAAAGGTTTTAAATCATCATCATCCCTATGCATATGCAACAGCCATATGAAACAATCTAGACTGATCCTAATATGCGAATCTGTCTTACTGAACACTGTTTTAAAGATTTTTAAAATTTTTTTTTTTTTGATTTTTTGGTTTTTACATGCCATAGATGAAGACTCAAGGATGCACAAAATCAAAATAAGAACAGAAAAAACACATCATACAGACACTAACCCTTCCCCAAACTTAAATTACCACGTCACTTGTGTAATAAAAATTTGGAAAGAAAGATTAAGAGGTAACGAGAAACATAAGAATGATGCATCCTAATATATCTGAGAAGAAGGGTCGATCGGGTACCTTGGTGATTATGGTGAGTATGTCTCGACCTGGTAGTGTCGAGCTGGGTGCGTGAGCCGATCTCAGAAGTGTCATCTCGGCGTCCTTGCTCGGCAGTGCGTGAGCAGTCTTTCCTCTGCTTGGCGTCTCTTCCTCGCGTGTTGAAACTGCCTTGGCTGCCTTGGCTCGAAGGAGGAGGCTCGTGGTGGTTCCATCTCGGGTGCATGATGTCTTGGTTCCTCAGAAGCGACCGCTCCCGTCAGAATTCTCCAGTGCGATGGTTTTCTTGGAGTGGGGGATTTGAACTTTAAGCGTGAAGTCCTTGAGCTGGTCCTTCACGTCCTTCACGGTCCTTCAGGTCCATCACGGTACCACTTGAGTCGGCGGCAGTCTTCCCTTGAA
This sequence comes from Boechera stricta, assembly GCA_018361395.1. Taxonomy (NCBI): domain Eukaryota; kingdom Viridiplantae; phylum Streptophyta; class Magnoliopsida; order Brassicales; family Brassicaceae; genus Boechera; species Boechera stricta. Next base: position 8,953,586 of record CM031541.1, read on the forward strand.
ATTTGTTCCACCTTTGAAGGAGATTAATCTTGTGTGCCTCGCCGGCTGGGTATGTGTGGGTTTGAGCTTGCTCACTGAGTACATGCATTGGATTAACCTCCTCGAGAACACATCGTGATCGTCGACCCCATTCCTTGTTCCATGATCTCCTCGTCTTGATTGTAGAGTTTATCGAGAGGAGGATGGAAATCAATGTTCGACCTGGCGTACCTTTGTGAGATCGGTGCAAGGCGGGCGCACTTGGCTTCCCAGGCTGTCGGATGCATGGCGATAGATGTACTCGTCTGGAGGCGTTGTATTGTCCAGGAACCTGCACTCCTCAAAGTCGATATCTATCCATTTGGGTGGATAGAGTGCTGTCGTAGCTACACATCATGGCGCAATGTCGGTGATGATACCCCAATCTGAGGTCACTGCGCATCCATCTTCATCTTGCCCATCTTTATCGCCCGTCCTTGTAGTTTAGGAATTGCTCCATCGAACAAGGCGAGGTTAGCATCTCTCTCACATTTCCGCCCATTTCTTGTGCTCCCCGAAGAAGTGGCGGTAGGCAAGTCGGCGTCCTTAGTTACTTCATTCACCGTCGGTCACCTTCCTTACATGGCTTGTAGAGCTTCTTTGTGTGTAGGTACCTCGGGACGGCTTGGATGCTTGAGCTCTTGCTTAGAGGAGGAGAAAGGTTTAGTCTTTATGCTCACATGAATGACCATTGTTGGAGCTCTTGATCAAAATCTTGAATCGGTTGTCACTCAGAGAAAAACCATATAGGTTCAGATTTGCGTGATGGTAGAGCATAGCATTGTTGTCTACTACGCGAGTGATGGCGGGACCGTCATCGGGTTGCATCAGGCTCTTCATCGTGAAATGAACCACGAGGGGCGAGAGGAGCGTCTCTTCCTTAGGCTTCGGCGTTTGTTCATGAATTGTCTTCCACTCCTCCGATACTCCATATCTCTAGCAATCCCGAGTGCTTGCTTGTTTCTTTGTCGGGTATCTCGTTCCGCTACGTTCGAGGAGACAGGTACTTGGTTGCGAGAGGGTTTGGTGTTCTTGCTTTCGGGGTTGCCTTATCAGCTTAGGCTCGTCTTCCTCTGTTTCACCATCTTGATGCATACTCGGCGATTGGTGCTTTTCCTTCACTTTTGGCTTTGAGTGAGCTTAGCACGTCTTAGTAGTAGGCATCCGACCCTCCTCGGCGTGGGTGCTCATCCGCAGAGCTTCCTTATCAGGCGAGGCTCGTCTTCCTACGTTTCTTCGCGTAGATGCGGGGTAGCCTGATTGTGTCCCTCACTGGCGTGACCGGGTGACTTCGCCTCGTTCACCGGCTCGAGTGTGGGTGCTGTAACAGGCCCGGCTTGATCCTTGGGCTTGGGCATGCGTGGTCGAGTCGGTGTGAATTCATACTCCATAGATGCTGCCTTGCTCTTGTTCTGAGCTTGTTCTTGCTCTTCGACGGAGTATGGCTCTTCCTCCACCTCTGGAAGTTTCGGGCGAGTGCTTTAGCTGACATGCGACGGGCTTGGCGAGGGTCCATACCTGAGACTTGATCAAAGATAAGGAAGAAAAACTCAAGATGGTGAGGATAAGMCTCAAGAGCAGCAAAAACAATGTGAGAGATTTCTGGAAATGAAAGAGAGAAGATTGAGAGTGTTTGTGGTGTGAGTAAAGTATGGAGTGGAGTTCGGTATTTATAGCCGAGTCGAGATCGTTAAGGTGGAGTGTGGGATCGAGCTAGAAGGCGTGTTGAAGGAGTGTGGGCTCAGTCGTCCCTCACGACACTTTTGACCAGTGGGCTTCTTTGGCGCTTTCAGATCGAGTTTGGCTTGTATAGACAAGTGGGAGGGACAAAGGACGAAGGAGGGCGTGTGTGGGTCAGTGTGGGCTCCATCTCGTGAGACTCGAGGCTGACATGCGGATTCTAGTGTGTGGGTCGACCAACACTCTTATGACTGGATTCGTGACGTCGTATTGACAAGTGACACCTCACTGAGCATGTGAGCTCGTATTGACCATGACACCTCCGACTTGGGTCCACATGTCGAATTTTAAATTTTGAAAGATTCCCTCATGCTTTCAAATCACCTGTCAAGACAAAATAGCTTAGCGAAAAAAAACTAAGGCAAAGAAATATGCGAGAGATAGACATGGGACTTCCCAGTGAGCTTGTTTAAAGTCTCTAAGCTTGACTTCTGTTTTGTTCGGGCAGTGGAAGGCTCATCGAGGAGGAATCGAAGTTCATACGGAATGATGGTATCAGCTAGATAGGGTTTGAGCCTCTGTCCATTCACTTTGGTTTTCCTCCTTTCGAATAAGGTGATTGCTCAGTAGGGTGAAACTTCCTGACGAGCGTCCGGACCATCTGGACTTGAGCTTTCCGGAAACAGCTTGAGTCGAGGTGAAAATGAGGACTTGATCACCAGCCTTGAACTCCTTGTGCAGATTCTCTTGTCGGAAGGCTTTGGTTAACTTCTTTGTAGATCTTAGAACTTCTGTAAGCATCGGCATGATCTCTTCTGCTCATGCGGGTCATACTCTCTTTTCTGGGCAGACTTGATGTCCAAATTCAGAAGTTTGTTGCCCATGCGCCTTATACTCAACTTGACGGTAGGTGACAAGCCTTGCCGTAAAGGAATGGAATGGCCCTATAGGAGTCTTGAATGCTGTCATGTATGCCCGGAGGGTTTATCCAGCTTAGTCTCTTTGAAGCGCCCTTCTGCCAGGATGGCTTTGATGCGCTTGTTGGACACCTCTTGACCAGCAGTCTGGGGGTGATATGGTGTAGCCACCTTGTCTTTACCCATCTTCTTGAGAAGATTCTCGAAGCTTGTTGATGAAGTGAGACCCCATCGATAACGACTCTTGGCACATCTGGGAAAAATGATGCTCTTGAACATCTTGAGAACTACCCTTGCATCATTGCTAGGGCGAAATGCTTGACCCAGAGACATAATCGGCAGTACGATGTGGCTGTTCCCGAAAAATGTGGGTTGAAAGGACCATCAAAATCAATCCCCCAATCGAAACACCTCCTTCCAAAATTGGGTTACGTGGCATCTCATTCCTTCTGGCGATGTTTCCCATTCTCTGGCAGGATCACGGCAGTGATGAAGGCTTGAGCATCTCGAGCATTGTAGGCCACCATAGACCCGGCAGTACGAACAGTTTTGAGCGTAGTGTCCTGTAAGCAGACCCATGGCGGTGCTCAAGCACACCCAAATCGTCTTGTCTTATGCTCCTGAGCAGAACCATCTTTACCTCTCTTGTATAGGAAAGGTTCGTCCGTAGTAGTGCTTGACATCTCTCAAACTTCTTTTTACGTAGGCGTCAAGATCATCGGGTAACTCACACATGCAGGAAATTAGCTAGATCGGAATACAGGTATGTCCTTACTCTATCCACAGAAAGCATCTGGATCAAGTCTATCGGCATGGTGTCATCGCAGGTCTTTGGGTCATCTATCCTCATCCTTGACAGTGATCAGCCACAATTCTACATTCCGCTACTTATCGACAATTTCCATGTCAAACTCTTGAAGGAGTATCCATCGGCGATCTTGGCTTAGTATCCTTCTTAGCATAGATATGTCTTAGTCTTTGCATGATCGTTGATAGTATCTTAGACCCCGACGAGATAGCTTAAATTTCTCAGCGAAGCTAACCCAGCGACTCCTTCTACGGTTGGCATATCTCCAGGCATCATCAGCGTCTGCGCATAGTAGATCACGTAAACTAGCCCGATCCTTTGGCCCGATGCAGCTCCTCGACATAGTCAGATGCGTCGTCACGTGATCTCAAAGCGGGTGATCCAGGTTTGGTGCTTGGTATCGGAGCGATAAGAAACTTCCTTAATGAGCTGGAAAGCCTTGAGCAACATTCGGTATCAAACAGGAACTCTTGCTCCTTGCCACAGCCTTGTCGGTGGTCTGGCTATCTTTGAGAAGTCCTTGATGAATCTTACGTAAACCAGCGTGCCCAGAAACTCTAATGTCCTGGCGTTTTTGGTGGCTGCAGCTGCATCATCATCAACCTTGGCTTTGTCTACCTATGCCATACTCGAAAATTTTGTGCCCAAAGGCGATCCCTTCCTTGACCATAAAGTGGCACTTTTCGGTTGAGAACCAGATTCGTCTCTTGCTTTAGTGAGTACCTGAGGTTGACAGGAGGAGAAAAGAAAGAGCCATACAGGAAAAGTCATCCATGAATACCTCAGCAGTCTCCTCTTTCCGAGAATATAGAAGTCATGCATAGAAAAGTAACGAGGTGCATTCACAAAGACGAAAGCGTTACTCACATATGCAAATGTTCCATATGGACAAGTGAATGTAGTTTTTCTCTTGATCATTAGGATGAATAGAATTTGAAAGAAACCACTTATATCCATCTAAGAAAGCATAATATGGATGATTAGCAAGTCTCTACAGCATCGATCAATGAATGGCAATGAAAATGATCTTTTAGATCGGCGTTTAACTCACAATGTTACACATTATGGCCGTGATAGTTCGAGTGGGTATCGGTCGTCATCATTTCTAACCATAATGCCTCCTTAGGTACCTGATACTGAGTGAAATCCAAGTACTATCGGATATGGGGTATATGATTCCAGCCCACAGCAATTTAAAATTTCCTTTTTAACTTAACTTTTAAATTAGGATTCAATCTCCTGGGGGTTCAATACTTAGCATATGATTCATTTTCAGGATGGATTCTATGAGTGCACAAGCTAGGTGAAATTCCCTTTATATCATGAAGTATCTGTTGCCTTCTATACTTCCTCGACTCAATCGACAATTATTTAAATCATCATTCATGTCATTCTTGATTGGGTAGTAGAGTTTGGTCGAGGAAGCGTACCTTAGCCCGGAAGGAGAGGTTTGAGATCTACCTTAAGTGCCGGAGTTCGACGGTTAATGCGCTGCGAGAGGAGGCTGGCTCGATGTTAGACTCGTCTGCGGGGTCGAGTTTGGCGTCTTGGGTATCTTAGCTCGGCTGCAGGTCGAGGCTCGGTATCTGGACAGTGGTGTGTTGACCCCCATCGGCACCTCAGCCATACGATTCTTCCGAGGACCTTGTGTGAGTCCAAAATCATTTCATACCCCAAAGTCTCGCATGTAGATACCCATCCTCACTACTCTTGGTTAAAGGCGATCGAAGGTGATCATCTTGATTAAGCTCCTCGAGAAGCTCATCAGCGAGCTTGTTCATGACCTCGACATAGAAGACTTGTCATTACATTTCGACTTTCTCATGTCTCCTTGACATCAAATGTCGTCTTGAAGTCACTCAGGGTTGAGATCGATTTTTCGCTTTTAATCGATGATTGCTGGTAGCGGAAAGGTCTTCCAGGAATCGAGGATCTCTTGGTTCCTCATCCATCTCAAGCATGATGCAGTAGGTATCTCCAGCTGCCAGGCCATCAGGGATCTGTTAGCATACCATGAGGAGTTACAGTAGATCTGTCTAAGCACCGGAGAGATGTTGCGGGGCTTATAGTTGTTGAACCACAGCTTCCTTGCAGCGAGTGGCGTAAGGCGATAGATGCTCAAGATCACATAGAGACTTCTTGAAACTAATGGACCAGAGAGCATGGTAGAGTGAAAGAACTTTGGTCACTAACTTTTCTTTGACGACTCTCTTGAATGATGGCTGCACTCCTCGATAGGATAACCATACCCTGAACCTTTTGTCTTTCTCTTTCTGCATCCTTGAAAACTTCGATGGCGGTACCATGGAGAAGGCATCAATGAGAGCGACTGATCTCGGCTTCCTTGATATCTTATCAAAGATTTGTTTATGTTTCTCCATTAAGTCATACTTAAACCTCTTTGGGAAAGCAATTTGGGCTTGTAAGGAAGAGGACATATGGTGCCTTCTTTTCCTCTGAAATCATAGATTTGGAGGGAGGTAGCTTGACCATTCGAGGTCGGAGTTGGGGTGCTCAGGGGCGTGGAACTCTTGTCTTTGTCGTTTTGGGGACCAAATCCTCCCGTCTTGAACCTCCTTGTCGTGATTGCGAGAGATCCTTCTCTCGGGTAACTCCTTCCCACTCCGCGAGTGATGGAATTGATGTGGCGTAGTCCTTAGGGTTACGGACCACTTTACAGGGAGTTGGGAAGTGTTAGAGGATGAAGGCTGTCTTGCCCTCAATGGAGCGAATCTTGGACTGGAGAGACTGATCTTGCTGTTAAGATCATTGTAGGTGTAGTCCATTTGGGTTTTAAGTTCACGAAACTTCTTGGGCTGTCGAGTCGAAGTGACCACTGTAGGAGTTCTTTGCAGAGGCATTTGTCATTGATCTGGAAGCGATAGAAGGCGGCGTGGTGAGACCGGAGAAACCGGGTGGTGGACATGGGGTTCCGGTGTTGGTGATGACTACGAAAAGGCGGTTTAGGGGCAAGTTACGCTGCGGATTGTAGGGAATGAAGGCTTGGGCGGGATTGAGGTGGGTAGACTTGATCTTGAGGGTTAGCAACATTGAGTACTTACGGGGCAGTCGGGTTGTTCTTGTAATTGATAAAACCTTTGTACTGACCACGATTACGCACATGGCTTCCTACAGATCATCATCCTCCCATCTTGAACTTGGAACATTTGTATCCTCGAGCAAAGTGAACTTTGTTTCTTCGTAGCGATTGATCCTTAGCGGTCGAGGCCTTGATGGCCTGATGCGATCATCTGTTCGTACTTGGCGGACACTCTATCATACTCAGCGGTGTAGTTACCATCAGATTGGGCTGGTTCTCCAGTGCCAGCCAGCATCAGCGTCTTGGTTGAGGAAGTTACCACGCTGGCCGTGTCTAGAAGCATGCGGACCGGGAGAACTCCTCGTAGAGAGTCTGGGAGTGACTCGTTGCTGAAACAGTGGTGAGGGCATTGAGTAGTGTAGCCCTTGAAGCGTTCCCGCATTCACGAAACTTTCACCATCTTTACGAGTGAATCCAGAAATTTCATTCCTCAGCGTCTGTCTGGCATTGGAGAAGAACTTGCGATCGTCCCATGAGTGATGGATCCATGGGGTAGAGTCTTTTCCCGTGATGGGCTCAATGTCGAAGGAAGAGCCGTAGCTTGAAACCATCTTCACTTGACCCCGTTGATCTTGGTAAGGCTGCGAGAGCTATCAAACTCATCAGAGATGATCAGTGGGTCCTCCATGGGCAGTCCATGAAACTTGTTGTTACGCATGGCGTCAGTACTCTTGATCTCAAAATTGTTGTTTTGGACCGTGGGAGGACAATGCAATACATTGATATATCATGGATTTTACCCATTTTAGCCATGATATAAGTGTTTATCGAGTCTTTCTAGTGCTTTTCTATCATTTAGAGTTTTTCAGGTTTTATGCGTTTGGGACAAAATTGGAGATTTGGAGACATTTGGAGCCTTTTTGGAGGCAGAAGAGAAAGTACTGTTTCGAGCTGAGTATCGATCGACACCATCGGTATCGTCGATCCGACTCTCGTTTTCAAGCCTGAGTGTCGATCGACACCATCTCGGTATCGTCGATCTGCATCTTGACGGAGATAGATGTCAAGGGCGAGAATTCTCGAAAAACCCGATACTTTCCCTTATTTACAAGAAGCCCGACTCGTGTTTTTAGACTATTTAAGCAAACTCTTAGTCTTTAGTTAGGAGACTTTACTTTGAACTATTATTCTTGAGCCACCATTGAGATTTGAGGCTTTTGTGAGGGAGACGGATCAAGACTCATCATAGAAGATCGAACCCTTGTTTTATTCTTTTGTTTAATTTCATGATCATTCGTTATGTCTTGTGTTTCATCATCATGTAAGGTAGTTTCATTTTAAGGTTCAGGATTTTCTCATATGGATTTCTACGATTTATGATAATTGATTTGTTAGGGTTCAAAATCTGAATAGTGGTTGTTCTCAAAGCTATTTCTAACCCGATCACTTAATATGTAACCAGATTAATCGACAGTACCCATAAAGGCACCGAGTAATCTGATAAAAACCTGGGTGAGCAATTGATTATCTGCAAAGAGATTTGGTTTAATCGAATTGTGAACATATCAAACTTGAATTGATTGCTGGTTTATCGGTAGGATTTGCAGAATTTGGAATTTTAATTTTAGACTTAGCTTAGTTTTAACGACATGGTTAACTATACTTTGTTTCGAGTTCAAGAACTACGCTTAATGAATCGAACCAATTGATTAATTTTTGTTTATCATTGATTTCCTGAGAATTTCCCTGAGCCTAGTTTCCTTCTATACAAATTCAACCTAAGTTTAATTCGATCATTTGTTTTCTCATCAATCATTTGTTTGCTATATTGACAATCTGCATCTTTCATCTATCGTGAGTTTTCAGTTCTGTGTTCGACCTCTAACTTTACTGCAGAATCGCTTTAGTATCATCATAGGGTACACTTTATATCAAATTTGCCGCGTGACTCTAAAAATTCACCTTTAGATTTTCAGCCGAAGCAGAGATCTCATATCGCTTTCAATCTCTGCACGCCTCGACAGCTGGATGACCAGACCCGAGTCAACGGACTCGAAGTTGACTCTCAGAGATGGAGCATGGAACTGAGAATTTCCTGGGTCTTCCCTCTTGTCAACGTCTCAGCGGTGGTGTATCAGAACGGGAAGTCCTACAACCATTTTTTGACAAAAACTTGCTTCTAGCAGCCTCCCACTCCTCTCTTGTCAGCTTGGGAAGAACAGGTAAGGTAGCTTTGGTTTGTATACCTGTTCCTCAACCATCTCTGTCCTTTTCTCGCTTATTGATTCAGCTCGCGAAGGGTATCGACCGATACGATGAGTGTCGATCGATACCGGAGTTTTGTATCGCTCCGCAGGTTGGTGTCGATCGACACAGGTAGGGGTCGATACGCTGCGGAATGTCGAATTTTATCTTCATCTTCAGCAACCTTCGATCTACAAGAAAGGAAGTATCGACGATACAGTGTATCGGTCGATTAGTATTATCGATACGGACATAGTCATCTCGCTCAAAATCCTCTTCTCTAGTGCTTGAGGTGATCTGATTGACATGTCCATGCTGTGATTGAACTATCTTTCCTCGCTGCTGATGTCTGATATTTGATTTTCCAGATTTTCTCGATGGATTTCGGCGCCGATTCTCCCATTCAGATCAGTGTATAAATTATCCATTTCTATGAAATCCACAGTCATCTGTTGTCCCCGCAGAATTTGTTCCAAGAGGATCTCCTCTTACTCTCCCTCGAGAATGCGGTTGGTAAGCTGAATTACCGTATTGCGAGTAAAATCACCGCCTTGAAGTGGTTTTTGGGTGAATTGAGTGGCACCAAAACCAGATTGGTTACCCAGACTTGTAACCACCTTGTTGATTGTTGTTGAAGCTTTGGTTGTTGTTGTAACCAAATCGCTGACCCTGAAAACCAGAACCACCAATGTAGTTAACATCCTCTGCCTCATCTTCAWTGTTCCCTACTTCCTCAGCAAAATGTACAGCCTTCGTTTTCCCACTAAGAGGTTGTGCATCGTGTCCAGTCCTCGACCGCGAACTGCCGTCAACAACACTAGCGAGTCGTTGCCGAAATCAGCATTCTTGGTGCTATTGCTAGACGCCAAGTTCTCAATCAGCTTGCCGCCGTTGGAACTAGTGTTGAAGTTCCCGTTGCTTGCGCAGAATCTAGTGCCATCGATACACGCCAATCAATCCCTCCGTAAAAGATCCCGAGCAGCTAACTTGACAAACCGATGCGGACATCTCTATAGATCTGAATCTGCACTCCAAGCAGCCTTGAGTGCTTCGCTGACCTTGAGAAAATTGAGAGATCTTGTTCCTGAGCTCCTCCGATCTCGCATCGTCATAGAAATTGTTCCAGTTCTGGTCTGCTCCAATGGAGAGATCCGGGGAGGTATTTCAGCCAAGAAGCGCCTCTCCACCAAGTGAGTATGGAAAGAGCTTACAAAAGAGATATTCATGTGGTACTCCATTGTACTTCATACTGGTGACCAAATCTTCGAATTTCGATGTGATCCATAGGGTGCTCATGAGAGAGACCGTGAAGGGTGCTGTCCAACAAGAGGAAGTAAGTGCTTCAGCCAAAGTCATTCCTCGGAAAGTCGGAATACGAATTTGCATATAATTGATCCGGTCGGTTGTAATCGCCAAGTGTCCGCTCAGCTCGGCGTGAGGTCGAGGTTGACGCCCACCTTCTTCATCATGCACCAAACCATGTGGAAGATCCATCTCAATGTAGTCCCTTTGTCCGATGCGCTCAAGCTCGCTAGCTCGTGAGGGAGAGATTGATCAGTGGTGTGTCCTTCTTTCTCCTGGTAGCACGCTGATGCATACACCTGAAAATCAAAAGACGAGAAAATAAGTAACCAAAATTAAAAAACAGACGTTCAGTGTCGATCGATACCAATAGAGTCCCCGACAACGTGAAAATCTAAAGGTGAATTTTAGAGTCCCCGACAACGGCGCCAAATTTGATATGCTCAAATTAATACCCTATGATGATACAAAGCAGTTCGGCAAAGTTGGGGTCGAACACAAGAACTCAAGAAAACTCACTAATAGATGAAAGATGCAATGTGCTAAGCAAACAAATGATGATGAGAAAACAAATGATCGAATTAAACTTAGGTTGAATTTGTATAGAAGGAAACTAGGCTCAGGGAAATTCTCAGGAAATCAATGATAAACAAAAATTAATCAATTAAGGTTCAATTCAAAGCGCTTCGAACTCAAACACGAAAGTATAGTTAACCAACCTGCTGTAAAAACTAACTAAGTCTAAAGTCTAAAATTCCAAATCTCTTTGCAAATCCTACACAGTAAACCAGCAATCAATTCAAGTTTGATATGTTCACACCGATTAAACCAAATCTCTTTGCATAATCCAATCGCCACCCTAGGTTTTATCGACATTCAATGCACCGTCGTGCCTAATCGACAACCTAGGTTCTATATTCTAAGTGATCAGGTTAGAAATAGCTTTGAGAACAACCTATGGTGAAGAACTATTCAGATTTTGAACCCTAACAAATCAATTATCATAAATCAGAGAAATCCATATGAGAAAACCCTGAACCTAAAATGAAACTACTCAGACATGATAGATGAAACACAAGACATAACTGAATAGATCATGAAATTAAACAAAAGAATAAAAACAAGGGTTCKRGATCTTCTCTATGATGAACAGAGTCTTGGATCCGTCTCCCTCACAAAAGCTCTCAAATCTCAATGGTGGCTCAAGAATAATAGTTCAAAGTAAAGTCTCCGTAACCTAAAGACTAAGAGTTTGCTTAAATAGGTCTAAAAACACGAGCTGGGCTTCTTTGTAAATAAGGGAAAGTATTGGGCTTCTTTTGGTGAGAATTCTCGTCCTTGGACATCTATCTCCGCCGTTGCATCGATCGATACCGAGATGGTGTCGATCGATACTCAGGCTTGAAAAGATATCGGTATCGACGACACGGGATGGTGTCGATCGATACTCAGGCTTCGAAAACGGTACTTTCTCTCAGTTTGCTCCAAAAGGCTCCAAATGTCTCCAAAATCTCCAATTTCGTCCCCAAACGCTAAAACCTGAAAAGACTCTAAAATGATAGAAAAAGCACTAGAAAGACTCGATAAAATGACTTATATCATGGCTAAAAATGGGTAAAATCCATGATATATCATCTGTTGGTATGTGTGTTTGGGGCATCCCCTGCTCCTATCAAACGGGGTCTCCTCACAGGAGGGTCTTGAACATGTGGTTGGTCTTCCATACCGATTGGATTCTGATGTTCGTCTTGGATGTTTTCCTGCGCCGCAATCGCTGTGGTAGTCGGTCAATATTTTCTAGCGGAGGAGGTTCTGACTTCCTCTTGATCTGGTTTGCATGCAGGTGGATGTGTACCTGAAAATGCAAAGATAGTCAAGTTAGTAAACGAAGAACTGTAAAAGAACTTGAGCTAGAATATTTTGAAATCCTAATTGTAACAAACAACACCCAAATGGCAACGGCGCCAAATTGATATAAGTCAATTTCTTACTAGACCAAAGTTTCGTTGTAGTATAGTAGGTGTCAATCCATGTGAAGATATTAACCAAAAAGGATGCGATCAGCAATTCAAGTCAAGCCAAGCAAAGCATCTAGCAACCTAGACAAAAACTGAGAATGGACACTAAAACAGTACCGCATAGACTGACAAGAATTAAGAAACCAAGCAATAACAGAAATATCATATGGGGGTAAAGAGCAGCGTATAGGACTAGCAGSAAATTCAACAATGCAAGAGAAGTTCCTAAGGATGGGGGTAATCGACTCAGTGTGTCTTCTTAGCCTATTCAAGTGGTTTAACAAAACTCAATCAAGCTATTCCCTAGACATCAAACATCAAAACCAGTTAAGTCCACTCCCGTGGTAAGTAACCTCAAACTAGACCAGTTCCAGACCCAATCCTCAGCGAAATCTACCCTAGCAATACACACTGCTCAATATTGTCGATAAACACCCTAGACAACTAATCCCTTAGGCTAGGTATGCAAATTTCTAACATCAGCTCATTCAAGCATTTTATCAAACACCTTCTGGGTGGAAAACACCAAGTTCTAATTCCAATGATCGAAAGAAACTAGCATTAAGAACACCGATTTAGAAGGGAAATCAAACGATCTACACTTAAACCACACCGAAAGACCAAGATTCTACACCTAATCTATCCCATCCTCAAGAACCCTAATGACTACTCAAAACTCATGAAGAACATCAAGAACACTAACTGAAATCATAAAAACTTGCATGATGATGATAAAATAGGTAGAGATAATGATAACGTATGAACAAACTCAAAATAACAAGTAGAAATCAAATTACTCGAAACTAAGAACGAGAAGAACACAAGGAAAAACTCGAAATATTAGAGATAAAAACGTAGTGTCCTCAGTCTTTTACCCAACATTAGGTATTTATACTAAGTCTTAAAAACCCTAAAACGTCATGCGCAAAATAGTAAAAATGTGCAGGATAAGGTTCAGCTCGGCTAAGTCTTGGTCGAGTGYTGTGCTCAAACAGACGAAATCAAGACTGCATTTTTCTGAGATGAGCTTGAGTAGTCCACTCGATTGCAGGGGCTCGAGCTGGGTTCTGAAACTTCAAGACACCACCTTTTGTCTCTGCTTGATCATACGGCTCGAGCATGGGTACTCGAGCTGACCTTCTGCTCCATCTCCTGCTCAGACTCGATCACGTMTGCACGGACTCGATCACGTCTGCACGGACTCGATCACGTCTGCACGGACTYGATCAGCATGTCCTAGACAGCTTCTGCTCTGCACGGACTCGATCAGCATGTCCTAGACAGCTTCTGCTCTGCACGGACTCGATCAGCATGTCCTAGACAGCTTCTGCTCTGCACGGACTCGATCACAACTGCTCTGTATGGACTAGCATGTCCTGACAGCTTCTGGTCTAACTTCTCCAAAATCACCCGAAAGTACCGTAAGCCAAATATGCAGGATGTATGCGGACCTAATGCAAAACACTCTAAGTATGCAAAACTCGGAATAAATAACAAGAACGGGGTGAATAACACGTCAAAACGTATGATTTATGCAAGCTAAAACGATGCAAAATGCAAACATATCATAGATGAGTTGGATGCTGCAAGGTTACAAGCTGATGAGGAAGCAAGAGAAGAGAACAAGTGTGAGGTGAACTTTATCGGTAATTTTCGACAAGGTGGTTTCAACCCTAACTACCGGAACCACCCTAATCTCTCATACCGAAGCAACAATGTGGAGAATCCACAAGATCAGTCGTACCCACCCATGAGGGCACCAACCCTTTCATTCCAACATGGAGGTTTCAGACTAAACACTCAATTTAACAAACCATTTTACGCACCAGAACCGTACCAAGGACCAGGAGGAACAAATCTATAACCAAAAGAGGAGAAATATGAAGGAATGCTTTGAAGCATTCTCGAGGGGCAAACAAAATCTTCAGTGGAGATCTCTGAAGGCTTCAAGAATGTACACAGAAGATGCAACGAACTCAACAGCAAGTTCGACGGACTCGCATCCCGCATCAATGTGTTAGAAACACAAACCACCCAACTTGCTTCGTCCTCACAGAGACCGCACGGTATGCTCCTTGGGAAACCTTAGATGAACCCTGAGGAGTATGTGAATATCATCACACTGAAGAGCATCATTAGGACGGGAGAAGAGTCACCCCAAACAGGCAAAATCAGAGAAATCGGACCTGTAAATCGACCAATCAAGGTTGATATTGTGGATCCAAAATTTCCAGAGGGAAATTCTGGACATGCACATCGACCTGTCAAGGTCGATTCTGAGCACATCGACCAACGCCATCGGCCTATCAGGGTCGATGCATTTTCAGAACAAAGTTTCGGAAGGCCACATCAACCCATCCTGGTCGATTCTAGACCTGTCGGACTCCCCCATCGATCTAACCTGACCGATAATGTTGCTGCCTCGAGCATTGGACCTCTTCATCAACCCTCAATGATGGATTGTCGTAGCATCAGGCGTAAATATCGGCCTATCATGATCGACCCTCGTTCTGAAGACACCGAGAATGCTACCTTGACAACATACCGACGGTACAATCATGAACAAGAAAGCAACGGACCCGACTATGAGATTATAAGGAGCTGTAACTCGATCACGAAACAACGAAGGACAAAATTCATTGATCCGATCAACAAGAAACGCTTCGAAGAGCTAGTCAGAAGCATCCCTGAGCCATTCTCTTTTAAATACGCTTGGAATAGGTACTCTCTACAAGAGTATTTTGTGGGAACGGATGAGACGATCTATGATGCTGAGAAGCTATTCAGAGGGGCTCGATCCTCAATGAACCCTCATCCTAGTCATCCTTTACCACCTACTAGGAGCATTGATGTAGCATGGTTCTTCAGGAAGATCAACGCGGAAAAGCTCCGCATGTTCAGACGACTTGTTCGATCATTGCCAAGGGATTACACATTCGAGGATGCTCTTTTCAAAAACAACCTCGATCTATACTTTACTGATACTAAAGAGACAATGGGGGAATTAAAGATCTCTACATGGACACACGATTCAAGGGACCAATCACAACGGTTTTCAAAAGAGCTGACTCAGGGCAATACAAGGTAGCATGCTCTATACTTGGTCGTACTTTCAATGACGCTATATGTGATTCAGGAGCCAGCATAAACGTCATGTCCATGGAACGAGCTAAGATGTTGGGAATCCATGAGCTTACAAGGTCCAATGTCCGGATCGGGCTTGCTAATGCTGATGCAATGCACTCATACGGAGTGGCTGAGAATGTGATCATCTGGATTGCGAACTGTCGCATTCCTACTGACTTCCATGTAGTGGACATAAGAGGAGATGATCACACTCAACTCATCCTTGGTAGACCGTTCCTAGCAACAGTTGGCGCGGTCATCGATTGGCCAAAACAGAGAATCTCATTCACATATGTGAATAAAGATATGTTCTACGAAGCAACGCCAACAGAAGGCACTTCACGATCACACTCAAGAAGAGAATCTCTTGGTGAAGAAATCACTAATGATACATACACTCCTGCTGGGGAGAGATCAATTCACCATACCAACTCCGATGAGAACGATTCTAGGAATCGTCGCACAACAGTTCAACCATTATCTCCACGGTCTTCTGACCATTCCATGAGGTCGTCAAGCTCATGACGTTAAATGAGCACTTACCTTTGTACATACAATTTTTTTTTAGGATTTTCATTTTCTAGTTTTTAGTTTTTCTATTTTCTCGTTTTTGTTTCTTGTTTTTTAGGTGTTCTTCACCTTTTTAAAAAAAAATCAGGACTTGCACACGTGGGAGCTGCCAACCCACATTTCGATAAGAGAATCACTGTAAGTTTTTCTCATGCTTTTTCCCTTTCCATCTTACATCACAACGAGGACGTTGTAAAATAAGTGTTGGGGGGGGGAGTCTTGCGATCAATGGAGGTAATTCTTTTCCTTGACATCTTTTGATGTAAGTTTTACCATAAGTTTTTTGCATTTTGAGAGATTGTTACCCTCTTTTCCTCGTTCGTAGGTTCAATAACATGTGAAAATATTTTTAATGAGGTAGCATTTGAACTTGTTAATTGTGTTATTTGTGTTTATGTTTGGATGTTGTGTGGATAATGTTTGATCTTTACTAGAAAATGTGAAAAATCCATGAGTGGATCAACAAACCCCAAAAAGATCATTCCTTCGAAGACTTTGTCAAATCAGAATTAACTTCTCACCGTAATGAATCTTAAAACTCTCGATTTTAGGCTTGAGATGCATGAGACATGATACCTCTATGAGACCCTGCAAGACACGTCTATGTGAGTACATCTCCCCTCTTCCTTCCCTTCAGTAAAAATAAAAGAAAAGGATATAGGTAAGAAAGAAGTGAACCGGTGGTGCAAAGGTTTTTTATGCCTCTTCACAGGTTTCACCCGAGATGTAAGTCTCGAGAATTTAACCCATACAACCGCAAGTGGACGGTTAAATGCAATTGTAGTAATACGGGGTCGATCCACAGGGAAATGGAATAACACATAACGAATACAGATGCAGATATAATCTAGACATGATAATAAAACAAGAGGGGTTTCCTAATCTAATATGCATGAAATAAATAAAGCATAAAACGAATAAAACAATGAATAAACTAGACTAAGCATAAAAATGAAGAGCATGAATTAAATGAACCTAAATTAATATTTACAGAATATGAGTGATAATCGATTTATCAGGAAATATAGATTTAAAGTTTATGTTTTACCTAATAAGTTTATTTTCGTTGTTCTAGGGATTTTCTATGTCTTGCTAGTCCAATCTCGTGGTATGCAAGACTCTATATTCAAACCCACTCTCGTGGCGAATGAATATGCATTTCATACAATCCCATCATCGAATACTCTCATGAGTGATAGACATATCACAAGGGTTGTCACACCTCCATGTGATCCAATATGGTCAGTATTGGTGAAATCATGCCTAAGACACAGAGTAAATGATAGATCTATTTCTAGAATCCTTCCCACTCTCATGGCGAATTCTTCCTGAGATCTTAACCTAACTAGGCCTTCGTTAGACTAAGCATAGAGCTACTCTATTAAACAACAAACTCAAGACTAGCTATTATTCCCTAGTGTACAGATCTGAAGCCTTAACCTACTCTCGTGGTGCTAAGAACTTCTAAATATACAACTACACCTACTGGATTCAGTTGTACACTTAAACATCTCCCTTAAGAGAATGTTCAGCATTAAGATGTATACTAAGGTAACTAGACTGATTAAGAACAATCAAACATTTAACAAACCCTAAAAGTAGATCCCATCATCGACCACCACCCTGAGTTACAAAGACAAGATCTGATTTACAAAATAATAAACAAGGCTGGAAAGTAAACTAATCTAAAACAATAATCAAAGTAACAACATAAACTTAAAGGAGAAGTAACCTGAGAAAGAACTTTATTTGATATGGAGTTTAGGGATACAAAGTGTGTACAGAAGGTCTCTCTCTTTTCTAAAGTGTTTTCATGAGTATTTTTATAGATCTAGAGTTCTTAGGTGTCAAAAAATCGAGTTTATCTCGTTCTTAAAATTCTCAAAACCAAATATAGGTGATCAGCCCACTCTTGGATTGCCACATAAGAAAAATCCCAGATTTCTCAGACGTCAGAATCGACCCTGATTGGTCAATTCTATGGTTGATTCTGGTCTCCTTTCTCCAACTTGTCGATGCAAGCTTGGTGAGTTTTCTCAGGAAATTCCTCGGACACATTATCGACCCCCACAGGTCGATTCTGGGGTCGATATTGGTGCTTTTTGGTTTTCTGAAATCCTTTTCCGAATGTGCATGATCCAAGTGGTGAAGCCAACTTTCCCATAGGTCCTAGGAGGCTCCAGAAACACTCCAGATATCAAGTTTTAGCTCCAAGTACCTAGAATCATATAAACACATGCAAACACACTAGAACTACACTAAATGTTAATTGTAAGGCTCAAAACTAACTTATTATGATGCATATAAACATGTAAAATATGGTGTTATCAACTAGGCATTGGAAGCTACCACTTTTATTGTTTGCGTCTCATGGAAACCTGTCCAAAAATAGAAAAGAAAAGGCGATTGATAGAAAAAAATAAAATGATACCCTAGAAAAGTAGGGAGAAATCAATTCAACCTTGAAGTGAGAAAAGGGAGAGGAAAGGATTTGTACCAAGATGGTCTTGAGCTTACAGAAATCCGAAAGAGTAAGTGTTCGTGTTTCATGATCAATACTCCCAAGTTAAGAGCTCTCACTTAGAATGAAAAGAGAGGTTGATAATGAGGAGTCAAAGTTCAAAGGAGGAGTGGTTTGAATTAAGGTGCATTGCTATGCTTATGCTGAAGTACATGGAGTACGTTAGAGACAATTCCACTTCCACAAAGACGAAAAGCATTTAACACAACAATGTCACAAGGTACAAGTTCACTATCTTTATCTTTACTTGTATTCAATAAAATAACTTCATCATGCTTGACTTTTGTTTGCTTGAGGACAAGCAAAGGATATGTGTAGGGGAGTTGATAACATCATATTTTACATGTTTTTATGCATTAGAATAAGTTAGTTTTGGCTTTTATAACTAACATTTAGTGTAGAATTAGTGTTTTTGCATGTGGTTATATGTTTTTAGGTACTTGGAGCTAAATATGAGTAGTAGAGATGTTTTTGGAGCTTACTAAAGCCTACATAAAGACTAGTGACATCGCCTAGATCGTGCACATTCGGAGAAGGATTTCACAGAATCCGAAGAGGCAGAATCGACTCCAATATTGACCTGTAGGGGTCGATACTGAGGCCGAAGAATTTTCGGAGGGAATTCTTGAAGGATGCATAGACCAGTCAAAGCCAGGGAGCCATAATTGACCCTATCATCGACCCATCAAGGTCGATACTGACCTCCGAGAAAGCTGAAAAATTTCCTATGTGGCAAAATATGACTTGAGCAACCTTGTCATTTCAAGTTTTAAGCCTCTAGAAACAAGATAAGGACGAAATGAAGACTCCTAGAGAACCTTAATACTATATAAACACTTGTAATCTTACTAGAGAAGGGAGAGAACACACATACACAAAAACAGATCTTGTAGCCGTCACAATTCATATCTAATAAAGTTCTTCTTCTTTAGGTCAATTCTTATTCTTATTCTTTTGTTTATACTTTGATTACTGCTTAGACTAGTTTACTTTTTAGTCTTGTTTATTATTTCATAAGTCAGATCTTGTCTCCGTAACCCACAAGAGACAAGAGTCTAGATCCTTTAGACCATTTGGGGTGGTGGTCAATGATGGGATCTATGTTTTAGAGTTCATTACTGTACTTAACCGATCTAGATACTTTAGTATGCACAATAATGCTGAGTATTCTCTCATGGGAGATACTCAAGAGTACAACTGAATCCAGTAGGTGTAGTTGTTTATTTAGAAGTGTTTAGTGCCATGAAAGTGGATTAAACCTTCAGATTTGCATACTAGAGAGTCATAGCTAGTGTCGAATTTGTTGTTTGATAGAATTAATTATAGATCTGGCTTTGGCTAAGTTAGATTGAATATTTTAGAAGTATTTCACCACGAGAGTGGGTTGTACTTTAGAAACAAATCTATCTTTCACTTTGTGTTCTTGAGGCGAGAGTCTAATGACACTTAGTATTCGATGATGAGATTATGTGAAATGCATATCCAGTTTACCACGAGAGTGGATCTGTATATAGAGTCTAGCATACCACGAGAGTGGACTAACAAAGTATAGAGGATCCCTAGAATGATAAATACCAATCATTTAGATAAAACATGAATTCTAAACTTAGGTTTTCTGATTTAGACTATCATGCATAATTTGTATATAGTTGTTTTATTATTACTTTATGCAATTTATTTATGCTTAGTTTATATTTAATTGCTTTCTTAGTTTATAGTTTATTTACTTTATTTCCTGCTTTTTTTATTTTCACAATCATTTTAGATTAGAACTCAACCCCACTTTATTTAATTTCCACCTAAATTAGATCTGCATTTTCATTCTCTATGTAGTTATTCTATTTCCTTGTGGATCGACCCCGTATTATTACAATTGCATTTGACTGTGCACTTGCGGTTGTATGGGTTAAACTCTCGAGAGTTACATCTCAGGTGAAACATGTGAAAAGGCATTAAAACCTCTGTATCAGTTCTTCAAGTTTTGATATATATGGCCTTACCTAATTTTGGTCTTAAGTACGGAGACCCAATCGAACCTCTAGTTGTTCCTAGCATCCTATCTTTCAAAGGATCTAGGCTTAGAAAATTTGTCGAAGGCCATGTAGAGGCAGGTTAGTTATTTGTTGATATAAAATGTTGTATTAAAGTCTGTTATGATAAAAAAAATGAGAGAGGAAGACCTGGATTTTGAGTTCCTTAAAGGGCTATACGAAGAAGACCCAGATTTGAAGGACAACTTTGTTGGTCATGGGGCTGGATCTTACTCTAAGTTCTACCTACATGATGGATTTTTGTTCAAGGAGAATAAGTTATGCATGCCTTAGAGTTCTATGAGAGAGTTGTTGGTAAGAGAAGCTCATGGTGGAGGATTAATGGGACACTTTGGGATGGATAAGACTTTGAATACCTTGAAGGAACACTTCTATTGGCCGAGAATGAAGAAAATGGTCATGGATTATTATGATAGGTGTTTGATTTGCAAGAAAGAAATGTCCAAGACTCATCCTCACGGGTTGTACACGCCGCTCTCCATTCCAACAATGCCTTGGGTGGATATTTCGATGGACTTCGTTTTGTGGCTGCCTAAAGTGCATCACAAGGACTCCATCTTTGTTGTGGTTGATAGGTTCTCAAAGATGGCTCATTTCATCCCTTTTGCCAAGACTAATGACGCCTCCCAAACCGCTTCTCTATTCTTCAAAGAGGTTGTTCGCCTTCACAGGATTCCGAGAACTATAGTTTCGGATCAGGATACCAAATTCCTTAGTCATTTTTGGAGAACATTATGGAAGAAGTTAGGGACTAAGTTGCTTTTCTCAACTACTTGTCACCCCCAAACGGATGGGCAAACCGAGGTGGTGAACCGGACCTTAGGAACACTTCTTAGGGCCGCTATAGGACGTAATTTGCGGAATTGGGTGGAGTGTATCCTATGGTGAAGTTTGCGTATAATTCAGACTGACATTCGGTGATAAGAATGTCTCCTTTTTAGGTGGTTTATGGTCGTACACCGACACTCCCTTGAGCCTAGCCCCATTACCCCCGGCAGACATGATGGATATAGAGGGTACTTCTAAGACGGAATCAATGAAGAAGATTTTTGAGAAGGTTCATGGTAATATTGAAAAGAAGAATGAACAAGTCATGGATAGGGTCAACAAGAGGAGGAAGCAAGTGATCTTTCAGCCAGGAGATTGGGTGTGGATGCATATGAGACCCAAGCATTTCCCAAGTTAGAGGAAACATAAACTAGACCGCGAGGAGGTGAACCGCTCAAAGTTCTAGAGAAGATCAACAATAATGCATATCGTCTTGAACTTCCGGGTGAGTTTAATATCTCTACCACCTTCAATCTTTCTGACTTGTCTCCCTTTGATGTTGGGAATGATGCTATTTTGGGGACAAAAGATCTTGAAGAGGGAGGGAATGATGTGGACATCGGTCCCGAACAAGAGACCGCGGACCGGACAGGTGCGAGTCACGGAATGAAGACCACGGTTCCTTTCATTCCAACTGAAATGATGACCCGGAGCAAGACTAAGGCCATCAAGAACCAGCTACAAACCTACATCCATGGACTTATGAGCACATAGACCGAGCAGAGCAAGAAGACCCTAATCAAAGCGGTTTAGTTTTCCAACCGGACCTGAGGAGCCTAGATTTGATTGACGGTGCACGGACACTCAGCTTTGGGAGCAAAGCCTTATGTGTCCTCATTATCCATGTGTGAGGACATCCCTCAAGACCTTAGGTAAAATATTATACTCTTTCTCTACTTCTAGTTTTACCACATCGGGTTTCTAGAAAAGGGTTTTAACGAGGCAAGAAACGCCTAAGGTATCACATCTCATCTCCCTTATGTGTTTGACTTGGAAACCTTTGATGACAAGGTTAAGCATATAAGAGATGTGATCTTATCTCAAAGAAGTCATTACAAAAAAGCTTCCTTCTTTTATTTAGCTTATTTACCTTTATTTTATGAGACTTGTGTGTGAGATGCTTTTAAGGCTTTATCTTAGTTTTGGGTTTATTTGTTCATGGGCCTAAGTATCATGCTTGTTTTCTAATGGCTTAGGCCCCATTTAACCCTATGTATTCACATTTGTAGCCTATAAAAAGGCAAACTCTCTTCATTAATCATTAAGCATCATTTCACCAAAATTGTATCTCTTTCTCTCTAACCCTAGTGAGCTTCTAGGCTAGAGTGGCTCTTGTTCTTGGAGGTTTGTGATATGCTCAAATTAATACCCTAAAAGTACTAAAGCAGTTGCTGCAGTATATCAGGGGTCGAACACAAGAACTCAAGAAAATTCACACAATAAATAACTTAGTGAGGATTAAGCTAAGCAAATCACAGTTAAACAGTAAAATATGGTGATCGAAATATGATTGTTTTAATTCAATTCAGGGAAGGATTAGGCTCAGGGTAACTCTCAGGAAATCAATGATAAACAACAATTAATAAATCAAGGTTCAATTCAATTAAGTGCCGTTCTTGAACTCAAACACGAAAGTATAGTTAACCAACTGTCGTTGCGAAAACTAACTAAGTCTAAAGTCTAAAATTCCAAATCTCTTTGCAAATCCTACACAGTAAACCAGCAATCAATTCAAGTTTGATATGTTCACAATTCGATTAAACCAAATCTCTTTGCAGATAATCCAATCACCTAGGTTTTATCGATTACTCAATTGCATCGTCGGCCTAATCGAATCTAGGTTCTATATTCTAAGTGATCGGTTAGAAATAGCTTTGAGAACAACTATGGTGAAGAACTATTCAGATTTTGAACCCTAACAAATCAATTATCATAAATCGAGAAATCCATAGAGAAAACCCTGAACTAAAATGAGACTACTCGATACATGATTGATGAAAAACAAGACATAACTGAATAGATCATGAAATTAAACAAAAGAATAAAAACAAGGGTTCGGGATCTTCTATCATGAACAAAGTCTTGGATCCGTCTCCCTCACAAAAGCTCTCAAAAGTCAAGTCTCCAGAATAATAGTTCAAAAGTAAGTCTCTTTAACCTAAAGATTAAGAGTTTGCTTAAATAGGTCTAAAAACACGAGCTGGGCTTCTTTGTAAATAAGGGAAAGTATTGCTTTTGGCGAGAATTTCGCCCTGGATATCTCTCCGCGTCATTGCGGTATCGATCGATACCGATGGTGTCGATCGATACTCATGCTTCAAAACGCGTATCGATCGATACCAGGATGGTGTCGATCGATACTGTGCTTCAAAACGGGTACTTTCTACGGTTTACTAAAAGGCTCCAAATGTCTCCAAAATCTTCATTTCCCCAAATGCTAAAACCTGAAAAGACTCTAAAATGATAGAAAAAGCACTAGAAAGACTCGATAAAACGACTTATATCATGGCTAAAAACGGGTAAAATCCATGATATATCAGTTTGTCCTCAGAACTTGAGTGTGGTTGTATCAAGAGCAACCCATAGCTCTTGTGGTGCCCCCATCTTCACTCGTCCATCACCCCACCATTTCGGCCCGCCGAAGCTAGTTGCGCCGAGAGCCAAGCCCCTCCAAGTGATTGTTGCGGCTGTGACTCCTTGTGGTTCGTGAAGCTCATCTCTTGTAGGACTAGGAGTGTATCAGGAAGTTACATAACTATGTTAAGTCTGCGTTGATACCAGTAGTTAAGTCTGCTTTGATTCAATAGTTAAGTATGTCTTGAATTCACTAGTTAAGTTTGATTTGATTTTAGTAGTTTACTCTGGTTTGAATGCAATAGTTAAGTCTAGTGATAGCACCATATTTTACCTATTTTTATGTATTCATTTAGTGTAGTTTTATATGTTATAGCTAATATTTAGGATAGTTTTAGTGCATTTACATGTGTTTGTGTGTTTCTAGGTACTAGGAGGAAATCATACGCTTTTAGAGTGTTTTGGAGTCCTAAGAAGCCACGCGGACTTTGGAGCTAGTTGTTCGGACCAAGAACATCACGAAGAGATATCTCAAGAGGCTGCCAAAGGAAGCAGCGGCCCTAGCATCGAACCAGGGCCATCGATGCTCCTCCCGGTGGACCGTCAACCATTCGTCGTGAACAGGCTATTGACGCTTCCACGGACCGGACTTGAAGTGACGATTACCCTACATCGCAAGCATCGAACGTGCGTGTTTGATGCTACACCTGAAGATTCACATCGACCAAGGACGTCGAGCGTGGCCCATCGATGCTGGTCCTGATGGAAGAAACTCGAGATTCGACGTTTTGACCTGTCTGCACTGTTTGGAGGCTTACGGTCGAACGAGAAGGAATTAGGCTACAAAACAACTTTATATGGAATCTTGATTCAAAATGGAAGCTCTGAGAGTTAGAATCAGGTCAAGATATGCTCAGAATAAGAAGATATGATTTTTAAAAGTCAGGTAACTCTGAACTTACCCGATTTGGACCTACCTGCATGGTTTCGAGCATTGCGATCAAACCAGAAGGAATTTGGCTACAAAACGACTTGATATGGAATTTTGATTCAAAATGGAAGCTCCACGAAATGGAATCATACCAAAACGAGATCATATGCGAAAGTTATTCAAGTTCTAATCTAGAAGATCCTACACTTACCTTATTTGGTGTCCTGCGAGTTTAATTCGCAAAAGATTTTCCCCCAACCTCCTTGGACATGACCTAGGCTCCTCCAAATCTCCTAAATACTATATAAACACATGTAATTCTCATTAGAAAGGGTTCCCACTTTTTGGTAGCCACCACTTAGAGAGAAAAATCTTAAAACCTTTTGTTCTTATATTTTGTTTATGATAATGCTTTAGTTCTTCTAGTTCTTCTTCTTCTTCTTCTTATTGCTTTACTTTATTTACTGCTTTTGTTTATTGTTTATCATGTCTTCCTACTCATATCCTGCCATCACCCTCGGAGGTATGAGTGAGTAGATCCTTTAGATCTCTGGAGTAGAGATCGATGATGGGATCTATGTTATAGGATTTTATATGTTTGCTGTTCTTAATCGGTCTAGCTACTCTAATATTCATTCTTAATGCTAAGCTATGTCCTACTGATGCGCATGCGTGAAAGCCCAGAGTGGGTCGGATCTGACTAGCATCAGAGTGGACTAGTCATAACATTCCTTTAGATTGACAAACATAAATTAAATTGGTAAAAACATAAATCCTAAATATAGACTCCTTGAAATCGTTCTCGTTCACCCTAGGGATCAATTGTTAAATTATTTATTTAAGTTATTTAAATTAAGTTATTTTATATTTTGTTATTTAATTTATGCCATTTATTTTCTGTTATTTATTTTCTGCACTATAATTTCTGCAATTTACATTTTCGCACTTTATATTTCTGCAATTTATTTTCTGCAATTTAATTTGCGCACTTTAATTTATGCACTTTTATTTTATGCACTTTATTTTCAGCTATTTCTTTTATGCAATTTAATTCAGTAATTTATTTATGCAATTTACTTTATGTTATTTAAATTACGCAATTTACTTTATGCAATTTAATTTAGTTATTTAATTATTGTTTAATTATTTTACGCATTTTAGATAGTAGAATTAAAACCCCGAAATAATTATAATTCACCTAGATTAGATTTATTCCTGCAATCTCTGTGTGTTATTCTCAGTCTCTGTGGATCGATCCCGATTATACTACAATTGCATTTAACCATACACTTGCGGTCACATCGAGTTAAACTCTCGAAGAAACTCGGGTGAAACCTGGTGATAGAGGAGAGCGTAATAACTCCTTTTGCATCAAGTTTTTGGCGCCGTTGCCTAGGACTGACGCAATAGACATAGGGATTTGGTATGAATCTGAGACTAGGTTTCTTTTTATTATCCTATTTAGTTTAATTTTTTTTTTCATTTTTCAGGTTAATAAATTCGAAAAGCTAAAAATGAACCAGTTGCTGGACTGGGGAGAAGAGAACATGGTGCGTAGGCAAAGGGTAGTAAACTACGAAAAAAACTTTCAGACAATCGAATGCTTTTCAAGGATGGATATGCCAAAGTAGTCTATGTCACGGAGTACCAACCTCACCATCCTACGAAGCCTACTCACAAAAGTCATCAGTAGAGCCTTGTCGCTTCAGCAACTTTTCCTACGGAGACCATCGAACAGATGCATCCACCACACGCGGTCGATGCTCTATCCATCAAGCAACCCCATTGAGCACAAGCCATCGATGTGATTCCTGGTGGACCCATTGAGCATACACATTGAGCAGGAGGGGACGATGCCAAGCTGACGACGGAAGACATCGACACAAGAATCGACCAGGCATGGTCGATGCAGTTCCTAGAGCCTTCACATCGACCACACGCGGTCGATGCTCAATCTGTCGGACATCCCCATCGAGCATACACCTCCGATGCACTCTTAGGACATACCATCGATCGAGACCATCGACCACACGTGGTCGATGGCCTCCCAGGGACTTCAATCGAACCTCATCATCGACCTGACCGGGTCGATGCACTGCTGAAATCTGTCGAGACCGCTTCTTCGATTCTAAGATGCCCACATGACGACTTCCCTGGGTGCATGGGACACAATGGTGACACTAAAAGGAGTTGTAACATCATCACCAACACGGACAATCATGTGGTAACCCCTCTCCGAAGAAGAAGAAAATTCCTCGAAGCCTAAATTCTTTCGAGGGTATGCTCAACACAATCAAAAGAAGACAAGCTCATTCACCGACCCAATCAAAAAGGAAAAACTTCAGACACTGGTTAGATGCATCCCGGTGACAACATCGTTTATAACCAAAGACCCGGTTATAACACTTTTTAAAAAAGAAGATCCTAGACAATACAAAGTCCTGTGTTTTATCCAAGGTTTTAAGTTCGATGACACTCTTTGTGACTCCGGAGCAAGCATCAATATCATGTCCATGGAGAGAGCTAAGCTGATGGGAATCAAGAATCTTCAACCATCGAAGATTCAAATTGAACTCGCCAACGCCGATGTAATGAGTTCAAATGGAGTAGCTAAGGATGTCATGGTTTGGATCGAGAATTGCAGTGTCCCTATAGTCTTCCACATACTTGACATGAAGGCGTATGATGGTACTCAAATCATCCTTGGAGGCCCATTCCTTGCAACGGTTGGAGCGGTGATCAATTGGCGTAAACGACGAGTGTTCACATTTGTGAACAAAGACATGTTCTATGATGTGCTCCTGACTGATATACCTCCACCGCAACCTCCACTAGCTCATTCTGTAAGACGTCGAGTACACGACATTAAAAAAATTCTATCTTTGAATATATAATTTTCAATTTTTCAATTTTTATTTTCAGTTTTTCAAATTTCTCACTACTTTCGTTTTTCCTTTGTTTTTCAGTTTTTTTCCTTTTCTGTTTTAATTATCAAGATATTTACACCCCAAAAAAAATCGTTTTTAATCTTAAATTTTTCGTATTTTTTCTTTTTTTTTAGTTTTAATATTAAGTTTTAAACGTATTTTATTTTAAAAAGAATAATAATAAAAATATATACATAGTTATTTCGTATTTCTTTTTTGTTTTTATGTTTTAATTTTCAGGTTATTTTCAAGAAAATATATATATATATATATATATATATATATATATATATATATCAAGGACTTGAAAACGTGGGAGCTGATCAAACCCACGAACCGATAAGAGAATTCAGGTATAAATTTTCTTGCTTTTTACCCCTTTTACGGTTTTATGTCACAACGCAAACGTTGTGATTTAAGTGTGGGGGGGAAGTCTTGCTATCTATGGAGGTAATTCTTTTTCCTTGACATCTTTTGATGGAAGTTCTACCAGAAGTTTTTCGCATTTTGAGAGATTGTTACACTCTTTTCCTCGTTCATAGGTTCAAAACATGTGAAAAGGTTTTTAATGAGGTAGCAATAGAACTTGTCAAATTGTGTTATTTTTGCTAATGTTTGGATGTTTTGTTGGATAGTGTGTGATTTTTACTAGAAAATTTGGAAAATCCACGAGTGGATCAATAAACCCCAAAAGGATCATTCTTCGACAGACTTAGACGATTCGGAGTTGACTTCTCACTGTAATGAACTTTAATTTTCTTGACTTGGGGCTTGAGATACATTGGATGTGATACCTCTATGAGACACTGCAAGACATGTCTAAGTAAGTGTGATTCCCCTCTTCCTTCCCTTCGATTAGATAAGAAAAGAAAAGAAAAGAAAAGAAAAGAAAGAGAAGAAAAAGGGAAGAAAAAAACAAGGATACAGAAGCGAACCGGGCGTTGGAAGCAACCACTTTCAATGTTCGCGTCTCAAGAAAACTTGTCCTAGAAAAGAGCTTAAGAGAAAAGGCGATCGATAAAAATAAAATAAAATGATACCCTAGAAAAGTAAGGAAAAATCGATTGACCTTGAAGTGAGAAAAGGAAGGGGAAAGGAATTGCAATAAGACGGTTTTGAGCTTACAGAAATCCGAAAGAGTAAGTGTTCATATCCTCTGATCGATATTCCCAAGTTGAGAACCCATGCTTAGAATAAAAATAGGAGTCAACAATGAGGAATCTGGGATCAAAGGAGGAGCGGTTCAAACTAAAGTGAGTTGCTATGCTTATGGCGAAGTACATAAGTACGGTAGAGATCATTCCACTTCCGCAAGGTCGAAAAGCATTAAGCACAACAATGTCACAAGGTACAAGTTCACTCTCCTTTATTGTTTTTAGCATTTCTTCACCATGCTTAACTTTTGTTAGCTTGAGGACAAGCAAAAAGGTAAGTGTAGGGGAGTTGATAGCACCATATTTTACCTATTTTTATGTATTCATTTAGTGTAGTTTTATATGTTATAACTAATATTTAGGATAGTTTTAGTGCATTTGCATGTGTTTGTGTATTTCTAGGTACTTGGAGGAAATCATACACTTTTAGAATGTTCTGGAGTCCTAAGAAGCCACACGGACTATGGAGCTAGTTTTTCTGGCCAAACACATCACCAAGAGACATCTAAAGACCCTCACTCATCACCAGGGCCATCGACGCCTCTACGGACCGTTGAAGCGACGCATTTAAGACCGCCGACGAAGCACGACCATGCGTGGTAGATGCCACACCTGAAGATTCACGTCAACCAAGGACGTCGAGCGTGGCCCACCGATGCTGGCCCGACAGAAGAAACTCGAGATTTGACGTTTTGACCTATCTGCACTGTTTGGAGGCTTACGGTCGAACGAGAAGGAATTAGGCTACGAAACAACTTGATATGGAATCTTAATTCCAAATGGAAGCTCTGAAAGTTGGAATCAGGTTAAGAGCTGCTCAGAATAAGAAGATATGATTTTTACAAGTCAAGTGACTCTGAACTTACCTGATTTGGACCTACGTGCATGGTTTCGAACATTACGATCGAACCAAAAGAAATTTGGCTACAAACCGACTTGATATGGAATCTTGATTAAAAATGGAAGCTCCAAGAATTGGAATCATACCAAACCGAGCTCATATGCGAAAGTTATTCAAGCTCTAATCCAAAAGATCCTACATTTGCCTTATTTGGCGTCTTGCTAGTTTAATTCGCAAAAGATCTTTCCCCAACCTCCTTGGGCACGACCTAGCCTCCTCCAAGTCTCCTAAATACTATATAAACACATGTAATTCTCATTAGAAAGAGTTCCCACTTTTTGGTAGCCACCACTTAGAGAAAAAAGTCTCAAAACCCTTTTTTCTTATGTTTTCTTTATGATAATGCTTTAATTCTTCTAGTTCTACTTCTTCTTCTTATTGCTTTACTTTATTTACTGTTTTTTTTATTGTTTATCATGTCTTCCTACTCATATCCTGCCGTCACCTTCGGAGGTATGAGTGAGTAGATGCTTTAGATCTCTGAGGTAGAGATCGATGATGGAATATATGTTATAAGATTTCATATGTCTGCTGTTCTTAATCGGTCTAGCTACTCTAATATTCATTTTTAATGCTAAGCTATGTCTTACGAGATGTGCTTAAAGTTATAACCGAGCCAGTAGGCAAGGTTATACGAATAGAAGCCCTTAGCATCACGAGAGTGGGTTAAAACTTCGAATATTGAGTATTATATTTAGTTGTTGTTGATGAATTAATCATTGATCTAACTCTTGCTAAGTTAAAAACCTTAGGAACACGCCACGAGAGTGGATTGTGTGAAAGATCTATCAATCACTTCGCATTTTCAACAAAGTTTATGAATACTTAGTAATCGATGATGAGGCGCAATGCGTGAAAGTCGCCACGAGAGGTGGTCACAGGACTAGATACCACGAGAGTGGACTAGTCTATAACAGAAAATCCCTAGATTGACAAACACAAACTAAATTGGTAAAAACATAAATCCTAAATATAGACTCCTTGAAATCGTTTTCATTCACCTTAGGGATCAATTGTTAAATTATTTATATAAGTTATTGAAATTAAGTTATTTTATATTTATGTTATTTAATTTATGCTATTTATTTTCTGTTATTTATTTTCTGCACTTTAATTTCTGCAATTTACATTTCCGCACTTTATATTTTTGTAATTTATTTTCTGCAACTTAATTTCCGCACTTTAATTTATGCACTTTTATTCTATGCACTTTATTTTCAGCTATTTATTTTATACAATTTAATTCAGTAATTTATTTATGCAATTTACTTTATGTTATTTAAATTACGCAATTTACTTTATGCAATTTAATTTAGTTATTTAATTATTGTTTAATTATTTTACGCACTTTAGATAGTAGAATTAAAACCCCAAAATAATTATAATTCACCTAGATTATATTCATTCCTGCAATCTCTGTGTGTTACTTTCAGTCTCTGTGGATCGATCCCGATTATATTACAATTGCATTTAACCGTGCACTTGCGATCACATCGGATTAAACTCTCGAGGAAACTCGGGTGAAACCTGGTGATAGAGGAGAGCGTAATCACTCCTTTTGCATCATCTAGCTTGATTTCAATAGTTAAGTCTTCTTTGGTTTGAATAGTTAAGTCTGCTTTGACAAAATATTGTTAAGTCTGCTTTGATTTCAGTGGAAAAATGGTTGATTCTTCCACAAACTTATTTGCTTTGGCTTATTTATACACATAACTCTGTCTCTTGCCTATAACTACATAAACTAACCTTAAATTAGAATTTCGTACACGAAAAATTCAAATCTGGTCAAAACTATTCCGTTAACTATTGCTACTATTGCTACAAATTAGGATGTCATGTTTGCAGTCTAAACGACTCTGTTTTAACTACAAAATTAAACAAAATGACATTGTTTTGTAAATTAGCCTAAGAAAATTGAGTCCCCCAATCCTTAGTTTTGTCGTCTTCTTTCTTTTGTCTTTTGGCTGATGCATTGGCTGATGTAGGAGCAACAAATTCATCATCATCTTCAACAACAAATCCATTGGCTAATGTAGGAGCTGAATCTTCAGCAAGTGTTCTAAGTGAAACTGAATCAGCCAAGCAACGGTTCTTCGATCTAATCACCAATGAGTAGCTTTGTCAATATTGACCTGCATCCGCGGATCCCGTGGGTTTTGACCCGCTGCGGGGCGGGTTCGGACCTCCTAAAATAAAATCATTTTTTATGGTATTATGAATCAGAAATTGTAATCAAGATAAATTTTTATTTGTTTTTAGGCCCCGTACATTTAATACTAAAATCCAAAAGGCCCAAAACAAAGCCCATAATTAAAAAAAAAACAAAAACAAAACCGGGAGAAGCTCATCTTTCACCAACCCTAACCCCAAAAAAAACCAAATCTGAAATCTCCATCGATTCCGATTTCCGATCCCAAATCTCCAATCTCACACTCTCAGTCTCCAATCTCACTCTCTCACGCTCCAAGCGATTTGGGTGGGTGTTTCCAATTCCAATTTGTTACGCCTTTGGCTCTAAAAAGGTAGATCTTTTGTCTCTCTATACTGATTTCTCTGTATCTGGGTTGAAATGGAGTCTCTGTAGGATTGAAGCTCTATCTTTTCCAGTATTCGTTGATTAAGTAATAATTGTTGTAATACATTTTTCGTTTTTTCTATACGAGAAGATTATTGATCATCATTTGCATTTGTTTCTAGACTTCATTTTAATTAGCCGAGAGTATGTTGCTTGCATCCTAATTGAACATGAGAACAAAACATTGGTGATTTCGTTGAGAAATCTTCTTAAAAGTCGTATTGGTCGAAGCTCCTTAGGGGTATTGATCCTGATAAGAATCTTGATTCGTTGTAAGTTTTCGTGTTAGGAACCTGAAATGGGAATGCTTAATTAATTACATTAAGCTTGTTGTGTGATTCAGCTGCTCTGCTGATGAATATTTATTTGGAATTTATATATAATATAGAGCATCTCCTAATATTTTACTAATTATCCTCTAACTTTAGAAGAGGAGAACATCGTCATTATATTACTATCCGTGTTTAAATTTGCATAATATGTTCCAAATACTTTAGTAGCTTGTTGTGTGTTTCAGAATGAGTTTTAAACATATTTTCAAACGACTTGTGTGATAGAATGTGGTCGAGTAGTTATAATAAACTAAAATATTTGGACTGGCCATTGATATATTTGGATCGATGTTATACGGTATATCATGATTAATGTTTTTGGATTGCTATTAAGACCATGATTAATATGTATAACTCATAAGTCATAAGATGCTTTAATTGTTATTGAATCTTATTTCTATATGTATAAATACGTATACCAACTACGTAAGTATTTGTGTTTCCATAATTCCATGGTGGCTGATGACTGATGTTGATGGATTCAACCACCAACTGAATCCATTGGTGGCTGATGACTGATGACTGATGATGGTTTACTTTGTAATTTTCAGGTTATAAGTCATAAGTCATAGGAATGTGGTTCTTTGTGCAGCTGCAAGACTGCAAGTACAAGTAGAAGTCCCTACAAGTAGTCCCAAAAACAGAATCAGACCATGATTTAACTTAGAGGTGTAAATGTGTAATGTATTTGGATTTGATGGTTTAATTTTCATGTTTGCAAGACTTGTACAAATTTTCATGTTTGTAAGCTTTGTGTGTTTAATGAGTTTGTAAGGTTTTAAAACACATGACTGAGTTTTTTCAATGTGCTTATGCTCAGATTGTTTCGCGGATAACCCGCGGGTTTATGCAGGGTGGATGCGGGTTTACTAAATAAAATCCGACTTTATGCGGGGTGGGTTCGTCTTAGCCAAATATTTTCAAAGTCCGTGGGTTGGCGGGTCGCGGGTCGGTCCGCTTTACAGGACTACCAATGAGAGACCCAATGGAGACGGTCGTCGTGCCCAGCTTGTGCCGTTGTGTGAACCGTCTTCACGGAGAGGTAAAACCCGTGCCTTTTCAGTCTTGATTTGAGACTGTTTTTGTTTGATCGTTGAACCTAACCACCGTGGACTTTAACCGCCGCAGTTCTATGTTGCCGAGCCGTCCATCTTGCCGTGTAACAACGCCGGCCGAGATACCATGTTGTTGTTTAGAAGGTGTAAAATAAATCTGAAACGTCCAAAAGCCCAGTGAGCTATATAAAAGCCCATACTCGATTTATCCCTTTTTTTTTTCTTTTAAACATCACTCGATTTATCTAAAGTCAAAACCAAAACCTGATCTAAAAACTCTTTTTTAATTTCAGTTTGGTCTTGTATCTTCTTCACCGGAATTAGAAAAAAAAAAACATCACCAAAAAGAGATCTTTGAAAGCAAAATTCTGATCGATAGCTTCATCCATGGAATCTTCTTCGTTCCTCGACAATCTCTTCTTCCTCCTACGTCCGCTTCTGGCAATCTTATTCGTCGTCTGCTTCATATCTCTCTGTACTCTCTCTCTTTCTCTGTCTCTCAGAGTTTTGATCTTTTTCAGAAGATGATGTTACTCGTTTTGATCATCTGGGTATTTCATAATTGTTGTTTTTGGTGGTTTCACAGGGTGGTTTCTGGCATGGAAGCTTGTATTAAGCCACGTTCCTCTGGTACAAGAGATCTTTGGATTGAGGGAGAAAACCTTTATACCGAAACCCGAATCTCGCGGTCGAATCTCCAAATTCTACAAAAGCATCAGTTCTCAGAATCCTGTTCCCTATTGGTAATTAGCCTTTACTCTTTCAATCCTGTAGTTATGTGAATTCCTCTTATTTACGTGCTCATTTTCTCAGATATTTCGAGAATTCAATGCCCACAGTCCCAGGAAGATTCATGTTAAAGCTTTAGACACAGAGTTCTATTATGTTGTTGTTGACTCTTTTGTGGTTGGATGTGTGCATTGTAGTGTGCATTTTGTATCTGTGAAACTGTGAAGTATTACAAGCCCAAATCTTACATCAGTGTTTCCTTGTCTTCACACTGATCCTAATGTGAGAGAGATACTTTGATTCATGAATCAGGTGACAGATCACATACTACAAGAGAAAACTCGAAGCTCTGAATCAAATCGATGACCAACCAAATTATATAAATCGTAAAACATGAATCATAATCTCAGCAGCCAAAGAACTTTACCATTCAGACATTAGCTGCGTTTTTGTTTTCCCTTTGATAGGAAAAAAAATGGACTTAAAACACCACACTTAATATATTTTACCCAACATCGACTCCTCAAGCAGAAGGTGTTATCTCCTCAGCAGATGAAGGAGTCTTCTTGCTGACAGGTCCTAAAGAGACTTTAACCTTTGCTGGTCTCAGAACACGATCTCCTAGAAGAAATCCCCGGTTAAGCTCCTCGGTTATTATCCCAGCCTTAACTGCCTCAGACTCTTCTCGCGAAATAGCCTCGTGCAACTACAAAAAAAAAAAATTGCTAAGTTACTCAAAACCCCAAAACAACATACATTACTCCTCGTATCATCACTCACTAGCCTCAGATTCTTCTCGCGAAATAGCCTCATGCAACTACAACACTAAAGGGTATTGGAAAGTCACTCGACTCCAAAACAACAAACATTATTCATCTAAAAACACACTAGCGCTTTATCACTCACATGGAAACAAAGATCATATAATTTTGTTGTTAAAATAAAGCCTTCAACTACAGTTATCACAACAAAATCACTAATTCCGTTAGGTTTCAAAGGCGTAACACTAGTCCTCTTATCATCACTCACTAGCACAGAAGAGTCATGTAACCAAGTTATCTTAATCTAAAGCCTTCCACAACATTTGGCAAACACAATCACTAACTCTGTTACCAAGTTCAAGTAGGTTCTATGAATACTTCCTGCACTATATAAGAGCGTTCTTAGTGATGAAACAAAGAACTGCAACATTCTTACCAAAGGATCAAAGGGCTTCCCAACAGTTGCAATAGCTGCAACACGAAGATGTCTCAAAACCTCAACGAACTGCCTATAAATCCCCTGATAACTCGAATTGATCTTCTTCTCCTTATCAGTATCAGGTTTAACCTGTAGCTTAGCTCTCTCAAAACTATCAATAATTGGTAAAAGACTCTTCAAAATCTGAACTTTTGCATTAGACTCTGTACTAAGCCTATCCTTATCAAGCTTCTTCCTTGTATTATCAAAATCAGCTTGCAATCGGATTTTCGTCTCTTTCTCCGAAGCTATCTTCATTGATAATGATAAAACCTTCTGATCTATTTTGTTCTTCTCCTTCTCGATTTTGCAAAACATGGTTTCGATTTCTGAGATTGTGATTTCATCTCTATTAAAGAGAGCTTGTTTATAACCTCTAATTAGGGTTTTTACATCTGTTGGGTGCTGCTTTGAATTCGCTTCTTCTTCACTATTAGTCTAAAGATTTAACAGATTCCAAATTAGAAGAAGCCTCTCATGAATTTCAAAATCAAAGAAGATCTAAAATGGTGGAGATGAACTTACAGGAGAAGATTGGTGAGCTGAGAAAATTGGGAATCCTCGGTTGGGTTTTGAAATCAATGGAGATGGTGAAGGTCTGCCATGGAAACGGAGGTTTCGTAAGGATAGGGTTGTTGACGAAGATGGAGAGGAGAAGGAGAAGGAAAAGGAAGGAGCAATGGAAGGATCGATTACGAAAGAAATCGCCATTGTTGGATTGGGATTTTGCTACTAATTTGGAGATATTGATTGAGAGATATGTACTGAGTGAGTCCCAAGTCCTAATCATATAAATTCATAACTACAAAAACTGCCCTTTGTTCGAAAAAAAAAAAAGATTTCTCCAACCAAAAAAACTCTCAAAATCGTATTATTTTGCAATTTTACTTTTTATTTCCAAATAATGAAGGTTAAACCCGTGAAGTAAAAAATAATACGTAATATAACACATTTTCGTTACCGTCAAGTTTGTAAAATTGTGATAAATAATATATCAAATCGAATCTCTTACGATGAAGAGTTCAAATCTACCTTTAAAATTTTAAAGATACGAACTCAAAACGCTAAGATACGCATAAATAAACGTTATATCGTATTGCTTCTGCAGGATTAACCTACATTTTTTGAGATTGATTATAAAGTTGGAAAAATTGAAAGTTATAGAGTTTTCTTTTGCTGTAAACCCAAAAAACAAAAAAAAAAAAACCCCCAATTTCTTTTTTTTTTTAGTTTATTTTGTTTTTGAGGTTTTTTTTCCGAAAAGACCTCCATGTTTAGCATAAATCTAACCTCATTGTAGGTTGCGAAGAGTTTATGAAACTGGTTTGGTGAGTGTGGTTGAGCTTCGAGCTTGTGGATTGGTTTAGAAAGAAGCTTAGTAAAAGCTGAGTAGATGATGGAGGGCATGAACAGAACTCAGCTTAATCTAGAAGTTCAAAGAACCCTAGAGACTTGCTTCACGAAAAGGATGAACTGAATCAAATCGATTTCAAGGAAAAGTAAAAGTTCTCTTTATTTCTTAATTCTCAAAAGCTGCATTTACAAAGCATAGGAAAAAGCCTTTAAATGGAGTTTCAATCCAAGTCACAACCGACCTTGGAGGAATATTTCTTATTCTACAAAGGAAAAGTAGAGACTATCTTGTGTCTAAAATAAGGAAATTATAGATAAGTGAATAAAGCCAAAATAAAAGGAAATACGCTAAAAGACGTTAAAGTCGTTAGTGTTACGGAGGTAAGGATGCCGCTGCATCAGAACTCCCTGGGTGAGAAGGATTCGCTCTCGAATCTGGAACCATATCAGTAGGGAGATAGCGTGATAATTCTTTGACATTGAAGACATTAGATGTAGTGATATCCGGAGGAAGATGGAGGTGATACGCATTGTCGTTAACACGCTCAAGGACTTCTAGAGGACCAATCTTCTTTGCTTTAAGTTTGTTGTAGGCATGAGAAGGCATTCGATCACGAGTAAGTACGGCCCAAACAAGTTCACCTACTTTGAAGATATGACGACGTCGATGTGTATCTGCAGCGGCTTTATATTTTGTCATTGACGCTTCCAAATTTGTCTTAGTCTGCGCATGTGTTTCCGAAATGTTGTCCAGAAATGTCTCACCACCACCATGTAAACGCACACGATCCGGAAGAGAAGACAGATCAGGTAGTCCGCGAGGAAAAATCCCATAAATTACCAGAAATGGGCTAAACCCGGAGCTCTGATTAACAACATGATTGTGTGCGAATTCAGATTGGGGAAGCTTAGAATCCCATGTCTTACTAGAAGAGCCAACCAAACAGCAGCAAGAGATTTCCCAAAGAATGATTAGTGATCTCGATTTGTCCATCAATTTGAGGGTAATAAGCGGAGCTCATATCAAGGCTCTTGTCAAGAAGTTTCCACAAAGATCGCCAAAAATGTCCAAAGAAACAAGAATCACGATCTGAAACGATGGACAACGGTAAACCATGTAAGCAATATATCTCTCAGAAAAATAAGGTTATAACTTGTACGGCGTTCGTAGAACGCTTGCAGGGAATAAAATGAACCATATTGGACAGAAAGATGAGAGATGCACGGAGTGTGGAGCCAATTATGGAGGAGATTATAAGTACAATAAGTTCAAAAGATTTGCTATTTGGGAAATGATCAAACTTTCTCGTCTACCAAAAACCTTTACAACTTTGATTACTATCTATGTCGCCTTCTTTACACCGGCGTCATCTGTGTTGAAATTACGAAGCAGATTTACAAGGTATGCTTCATTGTGTTATCTATTTTGGTTTGGAAAATTGTTATTAGATTTGTGGGTTCTAATCTGATTCTCATGATTGGCAATGCTACGGTTCAAAATGTGATGAAATTGTAAATGTTTCATTGTTGATGATATGTCTATTATAATTTTTGGAATACTTTAGTGTATCAATAATCTGCAAATTGAGCATTGTTGATTACTGATACAAGATTTTATGTTCAAGAAAAACATATATTTTAGTGTTCTTTAGGACTACCCATGATGTCTTTCAACAAAGCTTTTACGTCTTGATTGATATCTAATTTATTAGAAGTTGAAGTGAATGAAATTCTTAATTTTTTGTTATGTAGGTTTTAAATTCTTGTCAACGTGTTTCTTATACTGTTTACTGTTTTGAATAAGTTATTTTTTTGTTTAGTGTGAATTTATGTTAGTTTAACATGAGAAGTTTTGTGAAGAGCTCTTAGGCAAAATGGTGCTTCTGATGAAGCCAATATTCTATCAAAGGATGTCATTGCCGTCTTTAGTCGGTGCAGCGAGGATGAAAAATGAGACCCATAGTCATTGCGTATGACGTGTTAAATTAAATCATTAAAATCCACTTGTCATAGCGAGTCAACCAATTAAATTTTACAAATAAACTTAACCCGCAAGAGGATGAGTTAAACAGTGAAAATTAACCCATTATATTTTGGAAAATAGAGTTACACAAACCTTCAAAAACGAATAATGTTAATTCGCACCAAAATCGGATCCACCTACCAAAATTCCCAAATTTATGGATTGAACCAGATAAAAATAAAATTATCCCATCTGCTTCCTTCATCTTCCCTCCTCTTCATCTTCTTCGTTCATCCTGTGAAACAGACGAACCCGAACGAACACGACCAACTTCAACGCCATTTTACCTATCAATTTTGTACTGCATTGCTTCTTCTTCTCCTCTCTTAAATTCGCTTTCTTCCTTCATTTTTGTTCTTATTTTCGCGAGTTAGGGTTTATGAGATAAAAACCAAAACTTACTTGATTTTAACTTCGATTCGTCATTCACGAGTCAGGGTCGTAATACGTGAATTTTTTAAAATTACTTGAATTACTTGAGTTAGGATCGAAATACTTGGTTTCAACTTCGAATTACTTGATTTTATGAAATTATCACTTTAGTCCTTAAATTAAAAATAGATTTACCCAAAAAAAAGTTTATGCCAAACATAAGAAATTTAGATTTATTTAAGAAGACATCGCAAAAATTAAAAAAATTATTGTTTTTATAAACCAAAAAAGCTTCCCAACTTCTTCTCTCGAACTCTAATGAGCCGAGTCATCTCAAAAACCATCTAAAAACTTTGCTAAAAGAAAACAAATTAATTGCTGGTATGACTTTGTAGGTCAAAAGTTTTTCTCATATAACACACCTCTCTAAAACAATTTTTTTTACCTTTATTTATAATCTAAAAAATACGCAGAAAAAAAAATCTTTAACTTATTTATAATCCAACCAGGAAACCCATCAAATCCATCCATCAAAATCAGATCCTACCAAAAGCCCCAATTTTGTAGATTGGGCCAGGTAAAATTGAAATTGGTCAAAGTAAAAATTGGCACATCTGCTTCCTTCCATCTTTCCTCCTCGTCGTCTTCTTCGTTCACCCTGGAAAACCGATGAACCCAAACAAACGCGACTAACCTCGACGCCGTTTTACCTATCAATTGCGCACCGTATTGCTTCTTCTTCTTCTCCCTTAAATTCACTTTTTTCTTCATTTTCGTTCTTGTTATCGCAAATTAGGGCTTGTGAGATAAAAACGTAAAATTAATTGATTTCAATTTCGATTCTTCATCTCGCGAGTTAGGATCGTTTAGATTATTTGACTATGTGGCTTAGAACTCATTGATTTTACAATGGAAGTTTTGTTAAAGATGAATTTCATATAGACATTTGTCTACTGTTACATTTGATTCAATATTTTGATCGTTCTGCAGATTGTCTTGACAAATAGCCATGAGTAACATTTGCAAAAATCTGACATGTAGGACATATATATGTATTTGTTATATATTCGATTACGTCCAACTTATAGTCGTTGATGAGAGAACAACACATAATCATAACATTTATATTCAAACTTTGTTAATGTTAGTTACTTAATTGTGTTATCTCAAATAATTATTCTATCTCAAATTGTGTATCTCTTGGATTCGATACTCTTCGTTGACATATCGTTTTGAATATTCGATCCTTGGTTTAGAGTTTTATCGATTGAACAAATTAATGTTTTACCGCGCAATCGCAATGATTTTTTTCATGATATTTGATTATAAACTATTTTTTTGATCATTTTATCAATCTGGTTCCTATGTTTTCGTATTGTTCAAAAGATTGTTGGTTGGGTCTATGTGAGTGAACTAGATTTTTTTTCATGATTTATATGATTTTAATAGCACAATGATTACAATAATTGATGATAACAAATTTACAAGGATCATATGCTAACTTGTATATATTTTTTTAAACATTTACAAAATCTGACCTCAAGACTTAAGTGGATCTAAAGATAATTTAAGGATTGAAAACTAAAACTTCTAGGAATATGAGCACTGTGTGGTAAATGTTGTAACATTTAAAGTCTTGCCTTTGATTTCAGATTTTCTTAGGTTCAACGTGTCGTCGCTAAACAGCTATAAGAAAATCCAAAAATTCAATGAAGATTTGATAATGGAGAAAGCTGAGAGATGCAAGGAGTATAGAACCAACTGTGGAGGAAATACGCTGATTATAAGTAAAACAAGTTTGAAAGATTTGCAATTTGGCAAATGATCAAACTTTATTGTCGACCAAAAACCTTTACAACTTTGATTACTATCTATGTCGCCCCTTTTTACACTGGCGTAATCGGTGTTGCAATTACGGAGCAGATTTACAAGATATGCTTCATTGTGTTATCTATTTTGGTTTGGAATTGTTATTAGATTTGTGGGTTCCACTCTTATTCTCGTGATTGGCAATTTTACAGTTCAAAATTTGATAAAATTGTCAATTCTTAATTGTTGATGATATGTATATTATAAGTTTTTGGAATACTTTAGTGTATCAATAATCTGTAAATCGAGGATTGTTGATTACTAACACAACATTTTGTGTTCAAGAAAAACATATATTTTAGTGTTCTTTAGGACTACCATGATGTATTTCAACAAAGCTTTTACGTCTTGATTGATATCTAATTTATCAAAAGTTGAAGTGAATGAAATTATTAATCTTTTGTTATGTAGATTTTAAATTCTTGCCAACATGTTTCTTATAATGTTTTATGTTTCAAACAAGTTATTCTTTTTGTTTAGTGCAAATTTATGTTAGTTAAACATAAGAAGTTTTGGGAAGAGCTCTTAGGCAAAATGGTGTCTCGGATGAAGCCAATATTCTATCAGAGGATGCCATTGCCGTCTTTAGTCGGTGCAGCGAGGAAAAAAAATGAGACCCATGGTCATGGCGCATGACGTGTTAAAATAATTCATTAGAATCCACTTGTTATAGCGAGTCAACCAATTAAAATGTACAAATAAACTTAACCCGCAGGAGGTTGTATTAAACTATGCGAATTAACACATTGTATTTTGGAAAATAGAATTACACAAACATTCAAAAATGAATTATGTTAATTCGCACAGAATCGGACCCACCTACCAAAATCCCCAATTTATGGATTGAGCTAGGTAAAATTGAAATTGGCCCATATGCTTCCTTCATCTTCCCTCCTCTTCGTTTTCTTCGTTCATCCTATGAAACTGACGAAACCGAACGAACACGACCAACCTCGACGTCGTTTCACCTATAAATTTCGTACCGTATTACTTCTTCTTCTCCTTCCTTAAATTTGCTTTCTTCCTTCATTTTCGTTTTTATTTTCACGAGTTAGGGTTTGTGAGATAAAAACCAAAAATTATTTGATTTCAACTTCAATTCTTCATCCCGCAAGTGAGGATCTTAATACTTGATTTTAAAGAAATTACTTGAGTTAGGGTCGTAATACTTGGTTTCAACTTCAAATTACTTAATTTTACGAAAATTATCACTTTAATGGCGGCATAGAATCTGATATGTAGGACATATATATGTATTAGTTATATATCATGATTTATATGATTTTAATAGCACAATGATTACAATAATCATGTGTTGTGATAATAACACAATGATTACAAATTTACAAGAATCATATGCTAACTTGTAAATTTTCTTTAAAAAATTACAAAATCTGACCTCTAAACTTAAGTGGATCTAAAGATAAGTTAGAGATTGAAACTAAAACTTTTAGGAATATGAGCAATGTGTGGTAAATGTTATAACATTTAAAGTCTTGCCTTTGATTTCAGATTTTCTTTGGTTCAACGTGCCGCAACGAAATGGCTATAAGAAAAATCCAAAAATTCGACGAAGATTTGAGAAAGGAGAAAGCTGAGAGATGCAAGGAGTGTGGAGCCAACTGTGGAGAAAATACGCTGATTATAAGTACAACAAGTTCAAAAGATTTGCTATTTGGGAAATGATCAAACTTTATCGTCGACCAAAAACCTTTACAACTTTGATTATTGTCTATGTCATCGCCTTTTACACCGGCGTCACCAGTGTTGCAATTACGGAGCAGATTTACAAGGTATGCTTCAATGAGTTATCTATTTTGGTTTGGAATTGTTATAAGATTTGTGGGATCTAATCTGATTCTCATGATTGGCAATGCTACGGTTCAAAATGTGATGAAATTGTAAATACTTCATTGTTGATGGTATGTATATTTTATTTTTTTTTGAATACTTTAGTGTATCAATAATCTGCAAATTGAGGATTGTTGATTGATGATACAATTTTGTGTTCACGATAAACATATATTTTAGTGTTCTTTAGGATTACCCATGAAAACTTTTACATCTTGATTGATATCTAATGTATAGAAGTTGAAGTGAATGAAATTATTAATCTTTTGTTATGTAGGTTTTAAATTCATGTCAACATGTTTCTTATACAGTTTAATGTTTAAAAATAAGTTATTCTTTTTGTTTAGTGCGAATTTATGTTAGTTAATCATGAGAAGTTTTGAGAAAAGTTTTTAGGCAAAATGGTGCTTCTGATGAAGCCAATATTCTATCAGAAGTTGCCATGGCCGTCTTTAGTCGGTGCAGCGAGGATGAAAAACAAGACCCATGGTCATGGCGCATGACTTGTTAAATGAATTCATTAGAATCCACTTGTCATAGCGAGTAAACCAGTTAAAATCTACAAATAAACTTAACCCGCCGGAGGATGAATTAAACTATGCGAATTAACCCATTGTATTT
Organism: Boechera stricta; assembly: GCA_018361395.1. NCBI lineage: Eukaryota > Viridiplantae > Streptophyta > Magnoliopsida > Brassicales > Brassicaceae > Boechera > Boechera stricta. The sequence continues at coordinate 8,997,215 of CM031541.1, forward strand.
TGGAAAATAGAATTACACAAACCTTCAAAAACGAATTATGTTAATTCGCATCAAAATCGGATCCACCTACCAAGATCCCCAATTTATGGATTGGGCCAGGTAAAATTAAAATTGGCCCATATGCTTCCTTCATCTTCCCTCCTGTTCGTCTTCTTCGTTCATCCTGTGAAACCGACGAACCCGAGTGAACGCGATCAACCTCGACGCCGTTTCACCTATCAATTTCGCATTGTAGTGCTTCTTCTTCTCCTCCTTTGAATTCGCTTTCTTCCTTCATTTTCGTTCTTAGTTACGCGAGTTAGGGGTCATGAGATAAAAACCGAAAATTATTTGATTTCAACTTCAATTCTTTATACCGCGAGTCAAAGTCGTAATACCTGATTTTAAGGAAATTACTTGAGTTACTTGAGTTAGGGTCGTAATACCTGCTTTGAACTTTGAATTACTTGATTTTACGAAAATATCACTTTAGTCCTCAAATTAAAAACCGATTTAATTAAAAAACAAGTTTATGGCAAAACAAGAAATTTAGATTTATTTAAGAGAATGTTGCAATATTTTTTAAAAATTATCATTTTGATAAACCAGAAAAAGTGGCCCAACTTCTTCTCTCGAACCCTAACGAGCCGAGTCATCTCAAAAACCATCTAAAAACTTTGTTAGAAGAAAATGGATCAATTGCTGGTATGACTTTGCAGGTCAAAATATTTTCTTATATAACCTACCTCTCTAAAACAATTTCTTTTACCTTTATTTATAATCCAAAAATAGTCAAAAAGACAAAATCTTTAACTTATTTATAACCCAACCGGGGAACCCATTGGATCCATCCACCCAAATTGGATCCTAACCGGATCTACCTACCAAAATCCCCAAATTTGTAGATTGGGTCAGGTAAAATTAAAATTGGCCTAAATAAAAATTGGCACATATGCTTCCTTCTATATTTTCTCCTCTTCGTCTTCTTCGTTCACCCTGTGAAACCGACGAACCCAAACGAATGCGACCAACCTCTACGCCGATTCACCTACCAATTTCGCACTGTATTGCTTCTTCTTCTCCTCCCTTAAATTCGTTTTCTTCCTTCATTTTCGTTCTTATTATCGCGAGTTAGGGTTTGTGAGATAAAAAAAAATTAATTGATTTCAACTTCGATTCTTCATCTTTCGAGTTAGGGTCGTTTAGATTATTTGACTATGTAGCTTAGAAGTCATCGCTTTTACAATGAAAGTTTTGTTAAAAATGAATTTCGTATGGACATTTGTCTACTGTTACAATTGATTCAATATTTTGATTGTTCTGCAGATTATCTTGACAAATAGCCATGACTAACATTTGCAAGAATCTGACATATAAGACATATATATGTATTTGTTATATATTCGATTACGTCCAATTTACAGTCGTTGATGTAGAGAACAACACATTTTCATAACATTTATATTTCAAACTGAAACACCCACCCCGATGAAAAAAAGACTTTTTTTTTAATTTTTTTTTTTTTTGAATAGGATCGATCGATCCTCCACTTGATCGATCGATCTTCAAGTCCAAAAAGGATCCGGAAAATTTTACGTCACAAACGGATCGATCGATCCCCCTTCACGATCGATCGATCTGACTCATCTAAAACTATCCAGAAATAGCCCGAAAACAGGGTAGTCTAGGGAGAAAACTCATATCTCCCAAACCACTTAACATAATCCCACGAAATTTGGTAGACAACTAGGCAAGAGATTGGAGAACTTACCCACAAAATCTTAGCTCAAACCGAGCTCTCTTGATATCCCGATCGGACCTCACAAGTTCGCCCAAAAAACTCTGTTTTCTCAAGCTTTTCTATCTCTCTTCTTTCTCCTTCTTCCCTCTCCTCTCTCTCTCTCTCTTCTTCTCTCTCTACTTCAGCCAAAATATCTTGCCCAATTCAAAAGAAGAAGAGTGAAGAAGCTTTTAGAAGGGAGAGGGGGATGTATATACATGTATATATATATATAATCATTGGTTTAATCACAATTAAACCAAACCGACCCGATTTCACTAAACCGTAACGATTAATTCTTCCAAGTAACCTCTCCCGCTCGGTTTAGCAGCTCCAAATAATTTCCCGAATTATTTGAGACACCTCTCCATCTCAAAATATTCCTTTCACTCCCGACAAAACCCCGGAATTACCTCTTAATTCCGCTAAACCGAACCTCTCGGGATTCTTCCACAACGATCCTTTGATCGTTTCATCACATTTCCCGCCCTTAAAATCAAGCGGTATTGTTCCATACTTAGTTCAATAACATCCCGGTCTATCATCACAAGATCCTACGTGTCACAACACAACCCGTCGAAATCCAATTATCCCCTGATTCAACGAAGTTGTCAACGACTAGCATATTAGAATCCAATAATGCCGGACCTAATATACTAAGTCCCCGTGAGAACCTATATCCGGATCTCACCCATGGTTTACCTCATCGGATTAAATCACCCAATCTATCTAAACCACCCGTTAGATTAAATCACCCATAATCCTAACCCACATCATTAAGTTAAATCTCACATAACTCTAATGACCCGTCATTAGGATTAAATACCACATAATCCTAATGACCCCGTCGATAGAATTAAATCTCACATAATTCTATCGACCCCAACCACAAAGTAGGATCCATGGACGTAAACCCAAAAAAAATCTCCGAACCAAGACGGAACGAATACTTCGCTCAATCCCGCAACACATGAAATACCACATCATGTTCGCCTGCCGATACATGAAATACCACATCATGTACTCGATAATACATGAAATATCACATCATGTATTATAACTCACGATTAATCCATAAACATTCATCATTTATTAATCAACGCCGACAATACAATATCCCGAGGGTTCATCGCAACAACAATATAAATAGATACAACTCAAGAGGACGACTTAGGAACACGGATGTTACAATTCTCCCCCACTAATTAGATTCGTCCTCGAATCTCAAGTTTCGGCTTGTTCCTTGAACCACTTGGAGAATTTTGCCCTTATCCTTCTCTCCGGTTCCCAAGTCTCCTCCTCAACCCCATCACAATCCCAAAGGATCCTCACCTCGGGAGCTCTCCTCCTCCCGTCAACCCTGATTATACGATCTAGAATCACTGTCCGCCGACCTCAAACCGGCGACAACTCAGGTGGGATCTCCGTACCCGATCATCCCTATGCAAGCATTTCTTCAACTTAGCCACATGGAAAACATCATGAAATGCCTGCATAGACGCTGGCAACTCCAGCCTATAAGCAACAGGTCCAACTCGTTCCACCATTCGGAACGGTCCTAAATATCTCGGACTCAACTTGCCCTCAGAGAATGACCTGTTAGAACCCTTGAACATCGCTATCTTAAGATAAACCATATCTTCTACGGCGAATTCCAACTCTCTTCTCATGTTATCCGATAACTTTTCTTTGATCCTCGAGCCTCCTTCATATTCAACTTCAAGACTCGGATCTTTTCCGTAGTCTCCTGCACCAAACTCTTGCCAAACATGCTTCGCTCCCCCACTTGAGTCCAGCATAATGGCGTCCTGCAAGGTCTACCATACAAAGCCTCATATGGTGCCATCCCAATACTCGTCTGATAACTGTTATTATATGTAAACTTTACCAAGCTCAAGTAGTCGGCCCAATGACCACCCCAATCCAGCACACACATCCTCAATAAGTCCTCAAGAGTCTGAATGGTCCTCTCTGACTGCCCATCCGTCTGAGGATGATACACTGTACTCATGTGTACCTTAGTACCCATCTCTTTCTGGAACTCTCGCCAGAAAACCGATGTGAACTTACTGTCACGGTCCGATACAATACTCGTAGGTACACCATGTAACCTCACAATCTCATTGATATACCTTCTCGCCAAAACCCGAGCTCCATTCCTTCCTTAAGTGAGCAGACTTAGTCAATCGATCAACAATAACCCAAATCGCATCTCTGCCCCGAGAATTTGGTAATCCCACTACAAAATCCATCGTCACCATATCCCACTTCCACTCAAGAATGGGTAAACTCTGTAACAAACCGCTGGGAACCTGATGCTCGGCTTTCACCAGCTGACAAGTCTCACAGCTAGCCACCCATTTGGCTACATCTCTCTTCATCCCAACCCAATGATAATACCGCTTCAAATCTCGGTACATCTTGCGCCGGATGAATGGAGACTACTTGTGCCTCTCGAAGAATATCTCTCCTCAACTCTTCATCATTAGGCACACATACTCGACCATGAACCAAGATGGTTCCATTATTCGAAACCTCATACTCGGATTTCTCATCCTTAGAAGCCTTAATCAAAGCCTCATCCTTCTCTTGAGCCGCCCGTACTCTACTCAAGATATCGGCTTGGTTAGCCACCTCTAACCCCAACAGCTCTAACTCATCAGAAACGACACATAGCTGCAAGGKACTAATCATACTCAACAACTCCTCGACATCCTTCTCTGTACTTGCTACCCGCTTCCTGCTCAAGGCATCAGCAACGAGATTAGCTTTTCCCGGGTGATAAGCTATCTCGAGATCATAGTCTGCCATAAGCTCCATCCATCTCCTCTGTCTCAAGTTCAACTCAGGCTGAGTAAAATTGTACTTGAGACTCTTATGATCAGTGAACACCTGCACCTTACCACCATACAGATATGATCTCCAAATCTTTAGAGCAAACACCACCGCAGCCATCTCAAGATCATGAGTAGGGTAATTAGCTTCATGCTTCCTCAACTGCCTCGAAGCATAAACAATAACCTTCCCATGCTGCATCAAAACACAACCCAAACCCAACCTCGAGGCATCCGTATAAACCACATATGGCTCCTTAGGATCTGGTAAGGCCAGTACGGGTGCGGTAGTCAACATCTTCTTAAGTCTCAAAAAGCTCCCCTCACACTTCTGAGACCACACAAAAGGAACATCTTTCCCGGTTAACTTCGTCATAGGCTGTGCAATACTCGCAAAACCTTTGACGAATCTCCTGTAATAACCAGCTAGACCGAGAAAACTTCTTATCTCCGTAGCATTCTCGGGTCTCGGCCATTCCCTTATGGCCTTAATCTTCTCAGGGTCAACGGAAACTCCACTCTCCGAAACCACGTGACCCAAAAATCCAATCTCTCTGCCAGAAGSTACACTTACTCAACTTAGCAAAAGCTGCTCAACTTCTCCAATATCTTTCTCGTGATCACCATGCTGCCGGAGCTCGAATCACACCAAGATGTCATCAATAAAAATGATCACAAACTCATCCAAATACTCCCGAAACACATCATTCATCAACCTCATGAATGCTGTTGGCGCATTCGTCAACCCAAAAGGCATCACTACAAACTCATAATGTCCATACCTCGTCCTGAAGGCCGTCTTCTGAATGTCTGACTCCTTAATAGGAATCTGATGGTACCCAGAAGCCAAATCAATCTTCGAGAACCAAGTAGCACCTCTCAACTGATCCAACAACTCATTAATTCTCGGGAGAGGGTACTTGTTCTTTATCGTCACCCGATTCAAACCCCGATAATCGATACACAAGCGAAAGCTTCCGTCCTTTTTCTTAACAAACAAGACGGGTGCTCCCCATGGTGAGCTACTCGGCCTTATGAAGCCCTTATCCAATAGCTCCTCCAACTGCTTCTTAAGCTCCGCCATCTCCGCCGGCGCCATCCGGTATGGAGCTTTAGAAATAGGAGCTGTCCCTGGTTCCAAATCAATCGTGAAGGGATCCGATCTCGGTGGCGGTAATCCCTTCAATGGTTGAAATACATCCTCAAATTCCCTCACCACGGGAATATTCTGAAGCATTGAATCTCCGACCTCCTCGGGTATTGAGATAGTCGCGAGATATGCTTCACATCCTTCTATCATCTTCGGCTAGCCGAAATCACCAAACTTCCCGACATAGGTCTTACACCTTGATACACCACTCGCCCATGATCACTCTCGAACACCACTCGACCTCGATGACAAGCTAGGTGGGCCTTATACTTCCCAAGCCAATCCATTCCCAAAATCACATCATATAACTCCACTGGCCACACAATTAAATCAGCTGGCTTCACTTCTCCAGCAATATGAACTTCAACATCTTTTACTAGACTACGAGTCTCGAAAGTTTGGCCCCCAGCCACTTTCACCCTTCTCAAACCATCACTAGGCTCTTCTCGGAGCCTCCCCTCTCTTACTAATTCCGGAGTAACGAAGCAATGAGATGCTCCGGAATCAAACAACACGTGAGATGTAACCCCTCCCACGTTCAAGGTCCCTACACATATCCTATGCATTGAGACCACACAACAAAAGCAACCACAACACACAATGGCCAAACTCATAATCACCACAAAATAATCAAATGGAGAAGAATTCTAACCAGTGATCGGCTTGGTGTTGCTCCCTTCTCCCGACTCGATGCTCAGAGAGTTGTGGGAGCTGCCAACCCACAACTCGATAAGAGAATCACTGTAAGTGTTTCTCTTGCTTTTTCCCTTTCCGTCTTATATCACAACGAGGACGTTGTGAAATAAGTGTGAGGGGGGGGGGAGTTTTATGATCAACTGAGGTTTTTTTTTTCCCTGACATCTTTTTGATAAGATAATTATTGAAAGTTTTTCGCATTTGAGAGATTGTTATATTCTTTTCCTCGTTCATAGGTTCAATAACATGTGAAAAAGTTTTTAATGAGGTAGCATTTGAACTTGTTAATTGTGTTATTTGTGTTTGTGTTTGGATGTTGTGTGGATAGTGTTTGATCTTTACTAGTAAACGTGAAAAACCCATGAGTGGATCAACAAACCCCAAAAGGATCTTTCTTTCGAAGAGTTTGGCAAATCAGAGTTGACTTCTCACTATAATGGACCTTAAAATTCTCGATTTGGGGCTTGTGATGCATGAGACATGATACCTCTATGAGACACTGCAAGGCACGTCTATGTGAGTACATTTCCCCTCATCCTTCCCTTCAGTAGAAAAAAAAGGATATAGGTAAGAAAGAAGTGAACCGGGTGTTGGAAGCTACCACTTTTAGCATTTGCCTCTCATGGAAACCTGCCAAGTAGCGAAAAGAAAAGACGATTGATAAGAAAAAAAAAATGATACCCTAGAAAAGTAGGAAAAAATCAATTCGACCTTGAAGTGAGAAAAGGGAAAGGAAAAGATTTGTAGCAAGACGGTCTTGAGCTTACAGAAATTCGAAAGAGTAAGTGTTCATGTTTTATGATCAATACTCCCAAGTTGAGAGCTCATACTTAGAATAAAAAGAGGAGTCGATAATGAAGAGTCAAGGTTAGAAGGAGGAGTGGTCTGAACTAAGGTGCGTTGCTATGCTTATGCTGAAGTACATGGAGTACGTTAGAGATCATTCTACATCCACAAAGACAAAAAACACTTAACACAACAATGTCACAAGATACAAGTTCACTCTCTTTATCTTTATTTGCTTTAAATAAAATAATTTCACCATGTTTGACTTTTGTTTGCGTGAGGACAAGCAAATGATAAGTGTGGGGGAGTTGATAGCATCATATTTTACATGCTTTTATGCTTTAGAATAAGTTAGTTTTAGCCTTTATAACTAACATTTAGTGTAGTATTAGTGTTTTCGCATGTGGTTATATGTTTTTGGTACTTGGAGCTAAATATGAGTAGTAGAGATGTTTTTGGAGCTTACTGAAGCCTACAGGAAGCCTGGTGACATCGCCTAGATTGTGCACATTCTGAGAAGGATTTCACAGAATCTGAAGGAGGCAGAATCGACCCTAATATCGACCTGTACGGGTCGATATTGAGCCCAAAGATTTTCTAGAGAGAATTCCCGAAGGATGCATCGACCAGTCAAGCCTGAGAAGCAGAGCATCGACCCCCACATCGACCTATCAAGGTCGATTTGAATTCTTGGGAGATCTCCCAGACGAGACATCGACATGTCAAGCCCGATGCCAGAAGAAGCAGGAGGAGAATCGACCCCTACATCGACCTATCAAGGTCGATGGTAGGCCAAAAAATAAGGGATTTCGATGACATGACGAGTTATGATTTGGGCAGCTTGTCATCTCGAATTTTAAGCCTCCAGAAACATGATAAGGACGAATTGGAGAGTTTTAAGAAACCCTAGTATTATATAAACACTTGTAATCTCATTAATAATCATCAAGGAATTAATCTAGATTTTGTAGCCACCATTTCATAATAAAGAGTTTTTCTTTTTCCTTGTTCTTCTTTTGCTTTTAAAGTAGATCTTTTAGACCACTAGGGTGGTAGTCAATGACGGGATCTATGTATTAGAATTCATTGTTGTACTTAACCGATCTAGTTACTTTAGTATGCACTTTAATGCTGAGTATTCTTTCATGGGAGATACTTAAGAACACAACTGAATCCAATAGGTGTGGTTGTCTATTTAGAAGTGTTTGATGCCACGAGAGTAGATTAAACCTTTAGATCTGCATACTAGAGAGTCATAGCTAGTGTCGAATTTGTTGTTTGATAGAATTAATTATAGATCTGGCTTTGGCCAAGTTAGATTGAATATTTTAGGAGTATTTTGCCACGAGAGTAGGTTGTACTTTAGAAACAAATTTATCACTCACTTTGTATTCTTGAGGCGAGAAACTAAGGATACTTGGTATTCGATGATAGGATTGTATGAAATGCATATCCAGTTTATCACGAGAGTGGATCTGGATATAGAGCCTAGCATACCACGAGAGTGGACTAGCAAAACCTCCCATCACTTTGCTTACATTCACACTTGGTGTCAAACAGATGATCTGCTATTGTAACAAGGTAACCAGTCTTTTCTGTAATATGGTAATTGCTACTTTTGGTTTGTGTTCACTGAAAGTAAGCGTCGTCTTCTGCAAACACAGACGGGAGTTCATGAAGAACATGAATCCGCAAGCTCAAAGGTAGCTCGATCCAATGAAGAAGAATGGATCGAGGACACAATGAGGCATCAATGGAAACTTCTCGAAGCTTCCATCGCAAACACAGAGAGAGAGGGGATTAAAGAAGAAACTAACTTTTCAATTTGATTAATCGTGTTCATCAGCGAGATGTCAAATTCTTCTTTCGCAAACACCAAACTTGCCACGCGTCTTAAGATGATTGGCTCTGTTCTAACGATTCTTCAACCTTCCTCTATTTCTCTGCTTTGATGCTCACACATCTCACACGCTTTGATCCTACTACACTGGATCCTGCATCAAATCCTCCCTTCCCAAAGAACCTTGACCACAAGGTTTGAATGTTGAATGTTGAATGTTGTAATTTTCTCTGGTGGTCTTGGGAGAGACCAAAGAAGAACAACAATCCCATTTCAAAGTTCAGCACACATCTATCACCATTGTTCTGCCTCCAATCTTGTTCATCTCTTTTTTGAACTTAAACTTCCATTTCTTAGAGAACAAACTCAACAGTTCCTTTTCATGTTGTTGCATGATCCCATCTGCTTCTTTTCCTATAACCAGCATCAATTCCATCTGAAAATTCAGCTCAGATTTATCCCCGTCACTTTGTCTTTAGTCTTGTTTCTCTCTTTTTAAATCCATGATCTTGAATTTAAACTTCCAGCTTTTAAGAAACAAACTCCATCTCTTCTTTACAGGCTGTTGCATCTCATGTTTTCTTCCAACTGATATTAATGTTGAGAAAGATGGCTGCATTTCTTGCTGAACCAACAGTGTCATCAATGCCCCACACCTTCTCTGAAGCTTTGTTTCTTCTTCACACTTCAATTCATCGTGTGTGTCAAGATTTACCATGTTTTTGAACTTGAACTTCCAAGACTTAGGAAACATGCTCGTTATCTCCTCTTCATGTAACATTTGTTTCCTTACAATCATTTCATCGAACAGGTGGTGAGCATATTCTTTCCCTTTGATAACCTGAAAATGCTTTCTTCTATATGTTCCCAATGATCTTGCTGTTGTGTCTAGAACAGATTCAAACAACCTATTCCATGGCAAACTAGAGTGGAATTGCTCATAAACATCCATTGAGTGAAGGCTTGGTTCCAATTGCGAAAACGATACCTGAAATTTTGAAGCATCTGACAACACCAATGACTCCATCAGTTTTGAATCCTCATCTTGAATCGAATTGATTTTCTCAATCACTTCTTCCTCTTGAATCGATTTTTGTTCTTCAACTCCTAAACTGATTTTGATCAATTCTTTGTCATCCGCTTCCCTTACAGCCGCTTGAAGAGATTCTTCTTCAATTTCTTGACTGCTCGTGATCGATTCTTCTACTTCAGTTCTGTAATCAACCTCGTAGCCATCAAACTCACAATTTTCATCAACGTACCGAACTGATACACCACACAAGCCTTAAACGCTTCCCAATCAATCTTCTTTGTAACTCCTCCCATCCACTAAACAAACCAATCTTGATCTCCGATATCAAGATATTTACACGCAAACCAAACCTTACGTTCCTCACCACACCAACCTGAAAACTTCATCCTACATTCCTCTGTGTACCGGAAAAAAGCTTCCATTGTCGCCAACCACTTAAGCGGTTTAGTTCCGGTGAACCTGTAAAGGATTGGATTCTCCATTGTTGCTCAGATCCAAGGAAAGAATGCTCTGATACCACTGTTACAGAAGCGTCGTCTTCTGTAAACACGGACGGGAGTTCATATAGAGTACGAATCCGCAAGTTCAAAGGCAGCTCGATCCAATGAAGAAGAATGGATCGAGGACGCAATGAGGCATCAATGGAAACTTCTCGAAGCTTTCATCGCAAACAGAGAGAGAGGATTAAAGTAGAAACTAACCTTTTCAATTTGATTAATATACAAAGCCAAAGCACAATAAGCCAACCCGAGAAGACCCATGGGCCTTGTTTAGCCCATTCGATGTCCAAGATCTTCTGTCTCATCCAAACGACCACTGGGAATACATTCTTAGCTCAGCTAGAGTTCGCCTCGAAGTGGAATCAGGCCAATATCAGTTCAGATGGTGGAGATATCAAGTTTACAAGTCAGGAGAATCTAAACTCACCCGATTTGGACTACGTGCACTGTTCGGAACATTACGATCGAACCAGAAGGAATTAGGCTGCAAACCAATCTGGTATGAAATCTTGATCCATAAGAGAAGCTCCACGAATTGGATTCATACCAAACCGAGATTAGAAGAGGAAGTTATTGAAGTTCTAAATCGGAGGATCCCAGACTTGTCTTATTTGGACATATGTACATTCATTGGAGCATTCCCGCCAAACCAGAAGGAATTAAGCTATGAATCGACTTGGTATGGAATCTTGACTCATCAGAGAGCTAAGGAGAATTCAATTTGTGCCAATAACCGTTTTGGTTTGGAAGATATTCAATTTCTAAACGGGAGCACTCTACACCTGCCTTATATGGAGTCTTGCGATTTTGTGAGTTTTCAGTCACATGTATGGCGACCTGGAGAAATTCTAAACCAACGAGAGACTCTCCCATATGCCTCTACCTTAGCCAAAATGCAGAGTATCACCTGGATCATCTCAAGACTCATGTTACCTTATGCAAGACCCGAGTTGCCTTACTCGGAACCATGTGAAGCTAGTTCAGAAGGAATCTTTCCCCAACTGTCTAGGCACGATTTTAAGGCTAATTCAATGCACCTGGACGTCCCTAGGCACCACTACTTTGCACCCAAGCTATCAAGACTCAAGACACCTCACCACTTGCTTTATTTGGACGATTCACACCACCAAAGCACCAACGGCTCTTTACATTTAATCTTTCGATTTCTTTTCTTGTTTTAGACTTTATAATCGTTGTATAATGAGCCTATAAAAGCTCAGCTCTTTCTCATTTGTATTCACCCTACTTTTTTTACGAAAATCAATAAACTTAAGTTTTATTCTTCAAAAGCGAGTGTCTTTTGAATCAATCTTGTTCATTAGAGTATAGTGTGGATTTCTTTACTCTCTTGTTCGTGTGAGATAATAACTTGTGAGATTCAAGTTGTTCTTTCATGTGTTGATTCGTGGATTCGAACAACAAACCCCTTCACCATCCATCTCTATCAACATCCACTTCCGCAACAAGCTTGTCAACTCTTGAGATCGTGCGATCATTAAGTTTGGTGTGATTCCAATCTTATATCATTAACTATCGTAACAAACTATTCAAACTAGCGAAGAGAAGCTTGACACGTGTTCATCAGCGAGATGTCAAATTCTTCTTCCCCGGAAGTATTAATGATTTAAAAAGAGAAGTTTAAGGGTATCTATCAATTCTTTTGAATATCTTTCTTTACCATTATTAGTACATTGTGATTTGTATTTGCCTCTTTTCTAGTGTCATGTATATTATTAGTATTAGTTTGTGTCCTATAGTAAAGATTCCACCTTGATGTTGGGAAGCCATGATGTCATCTCAAAACATGTCTTTTTTTCTCTTCTTAAATTCTTGTAATGAAACTAAACTTTAGTCCCTTCTTCTCTGTTGTTGTAGTTAGGTTCGTCTTTGTCCCTACTTTATTTTTTGTTGGAATGATGTTTTAGTTATAAATTTTGAAAGATGGAATGATGTATTTTTGTTTTAATGACTAGAAATGATTTCAAATGTATCTCCTCTGTTTCTAAATATTTGATTTTCTAGTTTTTTTTTTGTTCCACAAAATTTGATTTTCTAGATTTTTCTATATTTTTATTATTGAATTGTACATTTCAAAAAACATTAACTGAAAATAATTAAATTTATATAAATATTATTAGTTCATAGTTATTGGAAATTGTTATTATTAAAGAATAAATGTAGGTATAACTAAACAATTATTATTTTTTAATATGTGTAAAACTCTAAAAAAATCATTTATTTATAAAGAGTATTGTTTATTTTGTATATACAGGTATTCGAGTGCATATAAAAAGGAAATAAATTCACCACTTAGTGTCTAATGAGGAAGATACTACACAATCAGCAGTCACCTCAAATGAAGTCCAAAGAAATCAAGGAGAAACCATTGAACCAACTTCTACCCGACTGCACGTACAAGCCCAAATCAAAAGCTCCAAGCCCAATTCTGAAGAATTTAAACCATGAGCCATTACGGTATTAGTTCTTGACCCATAGAGAGGCCATACTAGCCAAGACACTAGGAAGACCGGCCTATGCTAGCCCAGAATATAAAATATAAGTACATGACCATAAAGCATGTCAATGACGTGCGTCAGCCACTATACTAAGAGAGACTCTAGCTTACACAGAAGCTCCCAGAAGAGTCAAGACACGGTAAATGATTTGAAGTATCTCAAGATACAAAAGTAATTTATCTTTTCATTTATGCCACCTTTTATACCTAGTCCTTCATTTCTAATTGCGGCTTAATACTTACCATAAGCATACCATACATAATTCCCTTGCTCTTAAAACCTTCCTTTGTCGTTTGTAACTCATTTGGTTCTTCATCTTTTTCCTTCAATCTCTAGTTTTGTGACTGTTGTAAGAGCTCTATCTAGGCTCATCTTCTAGGTTTTTGAGCGGTTTTTCCTTAAACTAGAACCCTTTGTATCAGTCTCAGCCCCTACTTTTCATGGTTTGACTCTTAACCAGGAGAAGCCTTCGATTATCTCAACACTTTCATCCTTTTGCAACAAGCTTGAAATCATGAATCTGTGATCAATAAGCTCAGGTCATTCCGAGCTTATATAAGAACCTTTCCACCAAATATCATGAGTCTTACACTACTATTAGCTAAGACTCAGCCCCCTCCCCCCTCCCCACATCTTCCTCCGGAAATCGGCTTATCATCTAGATGCGTAAACCTTTTTTTATTAGAGCATCAAAAAAAATTCGGGAGGACAAACTTTTTTGTCCTCCTCAAAAACCTTATTGACCGTAATAATTTTGAAAGATTGAGACCCAAAGATCGCGACCCGAGAAAGAAACCCACGAAGGGCACTTTTTCGGACCATGGCACAAGTTCGTTTTTATAGCGGAGGAGTGTATCACTTTGTGCTCACCAACTATTTCCAAGCAAACTAGATTCATGCTGAAGAAAAAATTCAATCTTCTCGGAGGATACGAACTCTAACATGAACATATTGAGCCTCCAGACCTAGGACCATCGATCTTCCTCTTACATTTTGAAAAGTTTGTGATGAGGACATCCAAACGGAGCAGGATAACAACGAACTTGAGATCACCGACGTACCAACTGTTGGAGCTGGACCAATCACTCGTTCAAGAGCAAAGGAGCTTCGTGGAGAATACAACAAAGCTGTGGAGAGTCTCATAAACCAAATGGAGCATGAACCAACTCACATAATGACCAGCTTAGCTACAGCTCAAGAAATGCCTTATATTGGAGCTAATAAGGTTATTTTTCTGTTTATGTTCACATCAAGCTCTCAACAAGTTCAAGATGATATTGCTAAGTGCTAAGTGGGCCAATGGGTGTTGTACTCTTTTTCCTTCACTTTGGTTTTGTCCCACTGGGTTTTCCAAATAAAGTTTTAATGAGGCACGACCTAAAGGTAAAAAATCCACTATAAGTTACTTTAGCAATATCAGCAGCACCTCATATCTGACAACAAGGTCAGAAATGTGTTCAGAAATGCCTTCCTGAAAAATTGTTGAAGAATATTGGAAACAGCATGGAGTTTTGGAACGCGTCTAGGACCTAGACGTCTGAAACAGAGTGACGAAATTCAAGGGAGGAGAAGAGTCATTTTCTATTTCGTTTTTAATAAGTCAAGAGTCAAGTTTCTATTTTCTAGAGTCATTAATACATGTTTAGGAGTCTAAGAGTCATTTTATGATTTCTAAGTGTCTTTTAGTCTTTCTTTGTATGGCTATAAAATAAAGCCTTAGAGTCTAGTAAAAATCAGTCAATCAAGGAAATAAGAAGTTAAAAAAAAAACTCAGTTTGAGTGTTTTCTGAAAAATAATTTGTCTGGGACAAATTACCTTCAGATTACTCTTGTGAGATGCAAGTTTAATCGCCCTTCATTCTGTTTTTATCCGAGATAATCTCAGTTTGGAGTTCTGCTTATCAAATGCTTTCCATCACCTTTGTGGTGTAGCTCGATCCATCCTCTATCTATCATCACCTTCCATCTGATTTCGTTTGTGAGTGTTCTCCGAACAGCAACGAATCAATCCATCGTTCCATCTACCGCTACATGTATCATCTAAATCTGTTCAAATTGTGAGTGTTCTCCGAACAACAATTTCTACAGGCGCAAAGCACTTCCGTTCCTACATCAGTTTGATAACGTAAAAGAGATTACATACTAGAATTTAGCTAAAGCGGCACTAGTTTTTTGGTTTTAACCCAAGGAAAAGTTTCATTTTTATTATATTTTCACGAGGAAAGTTAGAAGGGTGATGAAAAGATTATTACATTTATGAATCTCTCGATATCACATTAGTTATATCAGAGCCATAAGGAAACCATATACGTAAGTAACATAACCCATTGTTTCTAGGCTTGAGCCTTGAGGTCATAGGTTTCGTTAGTCATGATCATTTTCTTGGTCTAGGTACACAACTTCTTGAACATCTAGGGCTTTGCATCACTGCCTCCAAAATGAATCTTGATTTCGTTGAAGACCTTTTGTTCCCAAACCCCTTTTCCTATTTCCTCCCCTAGAAAGAAAGCAACAATAAGCTAATCAGTTTTGAATTAAACAAAAAAACCTAGTACAAAACCCGATAGGAAGAAAAAATAAAATGATTTTTTTTTTTCCATTTATGCATCTATAAATAGGTAGAATATGTGTAACAAACGTATGATTTGTTAGATGAGAGTTAGGAGATCTATTGAACAAATCTCCATTGTTAGGGCTAATTGATATTTTGTAATCGTGAAGGATAAGGAATAAAGGAGAGTTTCATACCTCAAACCTTATCAGATTGCTTGGGAAGAAAGGAAATATACTTACTTGGACTTGGAAATTCATATTGTACTCGGGCCAATGATGTGTTTGATAATCCAGAGAAGAAGATAAAAATCAAAGTTAGTACGCAAACCACAACTTTGTACATGTTTTGGTTGATTTAAAGGTATGAATTTAGAATGTAAGTTCCTGCATATATATATAGATAAATGAACTCACGTTACGTGTTCATCATTTTTCTTTTTTGGTCAAACACGTGATTTTAATATATATATTTTTTGTCAACAATTTATATTATATTTAAAGAGGTTCGGGAAATATTCAATATTTTTTACATAAGAAACACATATTTCAATATTCAATATTTTTTTTTAGAAATGAAATCAGGCCACACGGATTGGTGCGAGGATTTTTTCTCTTCAACAAGTTTTAGTTTTCATAGATATGTAATAAAAAGGCGTATTTGACTCTTGAAAATGTATAAAGTCTTTTCTGAATTGATCCAACTTAATTTTGGTTATTATATATATTGTGGAGAACAAAGTACATGTCACATGTGTCTATGTTTAAGTGAGCGTGTAATTTAGAAGCAAAAGCTTGTTATTGAATAAAATACAAAAACAATTGGAAAACTCGGTTTGAAGTAGGAATGGACCAAATATCTTAAGATCCCACTTGAATATATATATATATATATATATATATATATATATATATATATATATGATCCCATGTCAACTAAAACTAATTTTGTTTGTAATGACTTACATGTGAACCCAAATTGTAATAAATTATAAGAATTAAATAAATACATGTGAACCCAAAGAAAATTTGATCTTTACATAATAAGATATCCCAAAGGACTATAGAATAGACACACGCTTATAACCAATGTTTTGAAAACCGGACTAGACCGGCTGGCCTACCGGGAATCGTCCATATATCCAAATTAAGGTTTGAGTCGAAAATTGTATTTGAGTTAAATAATTTAAATCAGCCGAAAACCGCCAAACGTAGTGATTCAGTTTAATATAAAAGCCTGGTTCACGATAAATAAATCAAATTCACTATCCTTTTGCTTTATAAACTAATTATATTGTCCAATTCTAAACGAGAAACCATTTTTTTATTTGAATATGGATTGAAAAAGATTTCTATCTACTTTTGACATTGTGTTTTTGCTTATGATAATCATTATCTGATCAACAAATTTGGCATATTGGACGATTTTTTATATGTCGTGTTCTGAAGACTAAGTTTTATTTAATATATTTACCGTTCATTTTGTAGGACTAGATGTTCGGGTTCTCGTTCAGGTTCGGTTCGGATTTTCGGATTTAGATCTCTAAACCCTATTCAAGTACTTTATATATTTGGATTGGATTTGGTTCCGATTATTTTGGGTTCAGGTTCGGATTTAGTATATTTTTTAGTATAAGTTTTTGGATTTTTCGGATTTAGTTCTCTAAACCCATTCAAGTATGTTTTCAATATCAAATCCAAATCGGAATCAAGTTTTTCGGTTTGGATTTGAATTCGGTTTCGGGTTCAGATTTTTTGCCTACCCCTATTTTGTTGTGTTTGTACTTTTTTTTCCAATTTTATGTTGTCCATTCTTTTTATTCTAAAATATACCCTTTATTCAAATAAATCAGAGATCTCAATCGAGAAAAAGAAACAATATTCTGAAATTGATCGTAACAGGAGAGAAGTTCGAGGTAGAAAGGTTCAACTCGAAGCTCAAAATGGTTGATCAACCTAAAGTATTTGTTCTTCCTACTATCTAACAGTGTCCTTGCTTTAAAAATTTCGAAGGGTTATGGAATTGATGGTTCCACAGTACTAAGAAATCATAAAAACAAACCATAGAACATAAGTTGTCTAAATCAAGACAAAGACGAAGGGACAAAACATAAACAAACCGACTTAAACTTTAAAACAAAGCGGCGATATCATCTATAGAGAGACCAAACAACAGAGACTAATGACCAGTGTTACTTAACATATAGAAGAAATCTTGGCCGCTCTCACCTTATTACTCACACTGAACCAGAGACCGAACCAGAGAGACACAGACACAGATACTGAACCAGAGAGACACAGACACAGATACTGAACCAGAAAGACACAGACACAGAATGTTTTAAAGCACACTAAGTAAAAGAAATACAGCATCACTCTTCCTCGGACTCAGACTCAGCGTTCTGGAGCCACTCAATGAACGGAGTAACATTCTTCAACACCGGGGAGCTTTTGATGCCTTTATTGTACCAATCAACAATCACATCCTCTTCCAAAAGGTCTTCATCGTAAAGCCCTTTGATAACAAGAGCAACTTCTTTGGCAGCCTCTGCACTAGCCTTCTTGCAAAAGGATTCTATTGCGTTAAGCAAAACCATCTGCTGAGGAGCACCTGCATCTTCTTGAATCATCATCAAGGCCACAATATATTTCTTCTTCTTGATCACTTCTTTAGCAAATCCCTTGCCTGCACCTCCAAAGAGGGCAGAGAATAGGGCGTCCATTTTCTCCTGGGGGGTTGCGAAGTTTGAAGCTAGGGCTGTTTTGAGTTGTGTAGGAGATGAACCACTGCTCAGAAGCTCGTTTATCTCACTCACAAGCTTTTCATGAGCATTATCAGGGATCTTGCTATTCCCATTCTCATGCAGCACTTCAGGTGCCTTCTTCACCTCAACTGCTGGCTTTTTTTCTTCAATTGTAGACAGCATCACCATATCAGCTGTTACAGCGCTGAGCTGTTCTTTCATTCGTTTCTCAGCAGCCTCCCTAGAAGTATCTGTTTGCCACTGAACATCGTCGTCATCTTCTTCACTGTCTGCTTGCTCATTTTCATCGGACTGGCTTCTAGGTGGGGAATGATCTTTCTTCTTCGAAACTTTGTCTTTCGAAGTACCCATGGTCGCTGCTTTCTTCTTACTCGCGAGTTTCCTCATCTCCTCATCAGCTGCTTCACCTTCTTTGAGCCTTTCTTTCTCAGCTCTCCTCATCGACTTCTTGTCCTTGGACGACTTCTTTTGCTCTGGAGGATTCTTCAGAATAAATGACGTGAGCTTGTCCCTCATATCAACATCCGAGATAAACCCGCAAGCCGCACATTTCAGCTGGAGCATCTGCGTCTTTGTAATGAGTATTTCAGTTTCAGGATTCCCACATCCGTAACACTGAACATACTTTTTAATAAAATTCTCCAAAAGTCCCGCAAGCTTGGAAGTGTCATGAGCCCCATTCACCAGCGAGGTTCCAGTCTTCTCATCAAATTTGGACTGCGCACCGAGCTCACAACCAAAGTACTTGGTGGTGTAAGCAGCAGGTCTCCCCAAGGCCTTAGCGATCTCAACCATATTGACCACATTAGTCTTGATGCCGTTACCTCTGCCTTCAATCTTGGTCATCATCCTCGGCATCTTATACCTATAAAAGGCATCATCCCGGTTGGAAGCACCAATGTTTTGCAAAGCCATCTTGATTTGATTAACAAGCAAACACGTAAAATAGACAGAGGAATGTCAGAAGAGACAGTGATGATAATCACTCGGTTGCATAAACTGAAAACCAGAACAGCTTGTGTTGTTATTGTTGTTGACGGCCTCAAAAGATCCAAGACGCAAACCACCAACTTTATGAGTGAACTTTTTCCTAGATATAGGACAGTACTCCCCTAAAAGCCGTATAGATGATTGAAAGAGAGAAGCCTGTTCAGACATAAAAGATTCTTCACACTCCACTTTTCACAAACTGATGATCCCAGCAGCTTAAAACTGCCCAACTTCCTGCAAAATCATAAACACAAAGATTAAGCCACATATATACAAAAACCAATTAAAGAGACCAAATTCAAAGTTATTGTTTCATATTCTGCTTAAGCAAAACAAAGACTTGACCTTTTCAATTCAATTAATACTTAGATTCACCAATTCAAAAGAACCAACATGAATAATCCTAAATCCTGAAAAAAAAAAATCAAAAACCCATAACAGAAAACAAAGAAAAGTTTCAAGATTTACAATATGAAAACCTAATCTACAATCAAAGAATCAGATTTATCATTTACCTAAACAAAAAAACCATCTCTTTCTGATTCAAAACAATCATGAAGGCAATCCATAAAAATCTATAAAGAATCTAAATAACAAATCAGATCAGAGGAACAGATACACGGAATCAATATTTACCAATCGGAATTGAAAAAAGCGAGAATCTTGTAGAGGCTGAGAGAGATAGAGGCTTGAAGAAGAAACGTTGGTTGCGGCGATGAGATGAATAATATGAGAGAACCAGCGAAGCAAAGAGAAGTTTTTGTGGGTATTTATATAAAGGTAAGGGAGGCTGAGAGAAGTAGAAATGGAGACGCGTGATTGTGGTTCATCCTTTTAGGGCAAACTCATCGTTTCGTGTCCAATTATTTTATTTTTCTTTATTTTATCTCACATAGTACTAAAGATAAATCAGACAACATAGGAAAGAAGAATCTAGAAAGACGATCGAGGCATTGGGCAAAATACCCAATATCTGATATCCAAACCAGAACTAACCCAAAAATATCCGAACCAAACTGAACTGTAAATTTATTTTATAAATATCTTATTAGTATAATTTTTTCTAAATCCAAAAACCCAAAATATTTTAACTAAATTCAAAAAAAAAATCAAAAATACCAGAATGCTTCTAAATTTCTAGTACTGAAATATCTAAAACCCAAAATATCTGAACCAAACTCGAACGAATCCGATCCCCGAACCAAATTACTCCTAATTAGCCTTTATTTTTGTATATTAGAGAAAATTACCCGAATTTTTTTCCGAGTATTTTCTAGATAGCCGAACCCAAAAAATACCAAACTAAACCAACCAAATATTATAAATATCCGATCGGTACTTTTTTACCTATATCCGATACCCGAATTACCTGACCCGGATACCCAAATGCCTATCCCTAATTTCAAACGATTAAATTTTTATTATGTTGACAGATTTTGAAAAAAAAAAATTGGACCAAGATTATAATAGTGAAACATCAATATGAAAATTTAAGTTGTTCATTTTAAATTTATACTCATTTTTAAAAAATATATCAATTACAGTTTTATTCACTATAATCATTAAACACCTGGTTACCAATTACATTGCTTTGGATTATCCTGACAACATTTACAACGCCAAAAACACATTAAAAATTAGAGTTGTAAGTGGTAAAAAAATCCAACATAATAGTCATGAACTTTCTCTCAACTAATAACTACAATTTCATCTACTATTTGGATGATAGTTAAATGGTAATTCAACCATAGTAAAAAAATATATATATGTTCATATATGTTATAGTGACCTCTTATTCGCATTTTAAAACTACTGATACGATATATTTTTTCTTCAAAACAATTTTGATTAAAATGATCTATATAACGAAAATATACCAAGCCCATTATAGTTGCATCCCTAAGAAATAAATAAATAAACTAATGTTTGTAGTAAGTTATTTGTAAAACAATTTTCAAGAAAATTATTTTAATTAAAAAGCTCACCTTCTCATCCAAAAGCAGAAAATTTAAACTTATAAATTTATTGCCACATTTTAGATTTATAACTTCCCATATACGTATAAACTTTCATAAAATATTTTGCCGACTAAGTTGCATCTTTTATTCTATTTTGGTGAGAGACTGTTTTAATATATCTTTAAAAAAAAATTTATAAGTTACCGTATTTTCCAAATAAAATAGTAAAATAGTGGGTTCTATACATTTTTATAATATCAAAAGGTATTGTTTGTAAGGTTCTATCTTTCGATATATTTTTAAAATATTAAAATTTGTGTTGTTAGGATTTAAAAATAAGGTAAATGATATATGAATGACTTACTTTTTTTTATCCAGTCTCATAGATAAATTTGTTCACTCTTTTTCCAATAAATATTGTCTACCCTAAATGGTATCAAATTTAATTTTTAACAAAACAGCTACAAGCATTTGAATTCTCTCAACCTTACCTGGTTTCCAGACATCCACAAGCAGGTCTGGCCTTAGCCCAACAAGCAAGAGCTTTATGCATTAACATATAGTCTTATTATGTGAAATGCCATTCCGAAAATACAAATTATGTGAAATGCCACTTCTTTAATGTCTTTTGTAGAATGCTATTTTAATGTCATTTTAATATCGCATTAACATATAGCCGTTATTATGTGAAATGCTATTCCGGAAACACAAATTATGTGAAATGCCACTTCTTTAATTTCTTTTGTAGAATGCCATTTTAATATCGTTATGTTTATTTCTTTTTGTTTTTGGTTTTGGGTTTGCTTGTGATTTTGATTCCAAACTTTGTCAAAGTTTTCTTTTCATAATTTTTTATTCATCGAAAATAAAATTTTCACATTCGTCTGGATGTCGATCTGACATTTTACATTCTTCTGACTTTGGAATTGTGTTGTTTGATTCATTATGTTGGGTTCTGATCATTTGTTTGTTTAATTCTTTGGGTTCGTGATGTTGGTGAACAAATAACAGAGCGGTGGACAAATAACGGATCAGCAGACAAATAACGGAGTGGTGGACAAATAACGAAGTGGTGGACAAATAATGGAGTGGTGGATAAATAATTGTGTGTATGTCCACAATATTGAATTCTTGTCCATTTCAAAATTTGTATCCGCAGGCCGAAGGCTTATGAGATTAGGTCTCCGTAGGTTGAAGGTTTTTTGAGATTATGTGTATTGAGACATCAACTTTAGTATTCTACAAATACTCGTATACATTAAAATGATGGACAAATTATTTGTTTTTCATCCACTAAGTTTGTTATTTATCCAAACAATTTGTATGTGTCCATAATTCTAGTCCATATTTCTTGTCCACGATATATATATATATATATATATATATATATATATATATATATTACATTTTTCTGACTCTGGAATTTTGTTGTTTGATTTATGATGTTGGGTTCTGTATCATTTGTTTGTTTAATTATTTGGGTTGGTGATGTTAATGAACAAATAATAGAGTGGTGGATAAATAACGAAGTGGTGGACAAGTAAGGAGTGTTGTACAAATAACGAAGTGGTGAACAAATAACGGAGTGGTATACAGAAAACTCGTATACATTAAAATGATGGATAAATTATTCGTTTTTCGTCCATGAAGTTTATTTTTTGTCCAAACAAATTGTATTTGTTCATATTTTTAGTCCACGATAGTGTATATATATATATAAATATATATATAGTGAGAAAGAGATGTTTGTGAGAGCTGTAACGAGAAGAAGATGAATGAAAAAGCAAAAAAAACAAAAGAGAAGAAAAACAGAAAAAATATATTTGTTACTTCATCTAGCTCTCTCCTCAATAAGTGCAACTCACATCACACATTTTCCCTCTGTGCCATCGACGAAACCAGCAAGCAAAAGCAGGGGCATTTTTGCCAATTACTCATGTTGCCCTGTATATGAAAGTAGCATTTTGCAAAAGGTTTTGGCGAAATGACATTTCGCGATGGTCACTAATAATGGCATTTCGCAAAACATTCCGTAACATATATATAAATAAATTTTAGGGCATCAACTTTTTGTAAAATATCTTCTTGTGATCAACTCCAATCTATATTATTTTAGAGAAATAATATGTTCAACTCTTTTCTATATCATTTTGAGGAGAAACCATTTTCAAAGTGATCTTATTTTGTTCTTCTTGTTACGCTAGATGTGAGACGAATATAACAAAGTAAAAATTATGGTAAATAATGGAACTTAGTAGGAATACAGAAGAAACACTATTTTTCTCAAATAAAATTATGATAAATTGCAAAATTTATTAAGAATTTACAGTAAAACATCATATAATATTTATTTTTGTTGTGAGCTATCTTTTTTTAGTGACGATTCATTTGTTTTTTTGTTCCATTAATTGATTCAGATAAGGCAAATTTTGAAGTAGAAAAAGATATTAGTTTGTAATTCATAAGATTACAAGTTTGTTTAACCTGAAATATACTTTTGTTTTAACAAAAAAATCATTTTATGAAGAATAATTGAGAACAACATTATCAGATTAACACATCAGATTATCATGAGAGCTTTTCTGGAACCGTCAGCTTGCAAGCTAAATTGTAATCTGGAGAATATACTCGTCAATTTTGCCTAGGGTTCAAAATCCGTTGACAACATGGAAATTTTAAGGCAAATTGTCGAGAAACTTTCATGCATTGTCTAGTTAGATAAAGAGATTGTCGATAAGCCCCACTCGCTTGCCGTCAATCGCTCGTCCCGGATCAGCCAGCCCATTTTGAAGTTCGTGAGGCTATCAACCGTCAGTTCTGCCCATGAGTAAACCATCAAGTCTTCTTGACCCACCAAGGAGCCCCAACCCATAAAGATCTACCTTGGAGCAGACCCGACCCGAATCCACCCGTTGGATCCTACTTGCGGATCACTTTGGTGCCAAGAAAGGAAAGTTTCCATTTCTTCCACTTGTGTGCATTCTAGAGTTATGTATGGAAACCATCAGAGCTTTTACATCATCTAGAGTGTTCACCACACGCCTTAGGATGCACCTCACCTCACTTGTTCAGGTGGATCAAATCTGAGTTTAACTTACCATATATGGACCCGAGTGACATCAATTCACCACAATTCCTTTTTTTCATTGTTGCTGCGTTTTGGATGTTCTCTCAATGCCCCTAGATGTCCTAAGACATCAAAACTTTGCACCCAAACTTTCAAGACTCAAGCTAACGGCTATTTCCATATTTGGCCTAATTTTGTCATCAAAGCTCGAACGACCATATTCTTTAACTTTTGTGATTCTTTTTTTCTTTTAGGCTTTAGAATCATTGTATAGTGATTCTTTAAGATGACAGTTCTTGTTTCATTGTAAAACACCCTTGGTCATTGAAAGTAATAGAAAGTTTTCTTACTTTTGTTTCGTCTTTAGATTTCAAGTGTGCGAGTCACTTATAATCTATTGAGCTGCAGATAAGGGTTGTTTGAGTGATTCAAACTCTTTTATTTTGTCCACTGATTGAGCGAGTGAATCCCCCATCCATAATCTCCATCTCTATCATCATCCCATCGCGTCATTGGACTCGTAAGCCTTGAAACCGAGAAGCCTAAACCTTTGTTGGAGTCCGAGGTCTACATCATATTAGTATCAGAGCTAAAAGCTCATATCAATTGATATGAGCACAAGTGATCCCACACACGAGCAAGCTAGTTCACGGACCAAATAGTGAAGGATGGAAGCAATGGAGGCTTGTCTCGGCGAGAAGCTTGAGCGGAGACTAACCGGTGGATGGAATGTGGAGGCGTGACAAACTGAGGACGAATAGATGAAGCTTTGGTCGTCAAGAGATCACGCGGAGGAGCCAAGGAACCGGTGGAAGCTTCGCCGGTGAGAAACTCGAACCGGAGCTAGGCTAAGGCTAAAATGATAAGTAACCCGGGGAGGTGAGTGGTACCACATGGATGGTGGGGAGATACTTAATACAACCAGACCTAAGGATAGAGGAACTCACCTCAATATCCCAAGGAAACCCTAATCTAGAGGATACCTCAATAGACAAAGAGAAAGTTAATAACTTTGATGTAAATGATTGCTTAATTAATGAGAAAGAGTTGCCTTTTATAAGCTACAACTAGGTTTATTAGGTCTAATTTGGGTCTAAGCCCTTTTAGGAACAAGTTGGATACTTAGGCCACAAATTATCTCCAAAAGCCAAAAACAACAAAAGGCAAAGTCTCAAAAGCAACTAAAAGAAAAGGGAAAACATGTGTAGAGATTTTTCCTAAGGATATGATCACATCTCTTGTGTATCTAAGCTTGTCATGGATATTTCCAAGCCAAATACACAAGGAAGATGAGATGTGATGCCTTAGGCATTTCTTGCCTCATTAAAACCCTTTTCTAGAAACCTGATGTGGTAAAACTAGAAGTAGGGAAATAATACAATACTTTACCCAAGGTTTTGAGGGGTGTCCTCACTAGTGTAGTGTGAGGACACACAAAATATTCTCTCCAAAGTTGCATGCCCGTGAGCCATCATCCGCTTGACCGCTCACAATGTCTTGTCCATTCACAATAACTCTCGTCGGGCCCGCTCACAATAGCTCTCGTCGGGTCCGCTTGTTCTCCAAGCTCCTAGAGTCCGTGTAAATAGCTTTGGAGCTGGTCTTGGTAAGCTCTTGTCTTGGCTCTGTTACTCTTCTTGAAGGTAGACTCGGCACTCTCGATCTACTAGCTTGTCCGTGATCCGTGGTCTGAGAAGTTACCGGTTCGATGTCCTCATCATTCCCTCCCTCTTCAAGAGCTTTTGTCCTCAAAATTTCATCGTCCCCTACATCATAAGGAGCAAGATCAGAAACATTAAAGGTGGAAGAGACATTAAACTCATCTGGAAGTTCGAGACAGTAGGCGTTGTCGTTGATCCTCTCGATTACTTTGAAGGGCCCATCGCAGCGCGCGTCGAGCTTGTGTTTTCGCTTAGAGGGAAAACGCTCGGGTCTAAAGTGGAGCCACATCCAATCTTTGGGTTGGAATATTCCTTGCTTCCTCTTCTTGTTGGCTTGCTCCACAACTCGTTCATTATTCTTCTCAATGTTATCCCGAAGCTTCTCAAAATGTCTCTTCATCGTTTCAGCCTTAGAGATCCTTTCGACATCCATTATCTCGGACGGTGGTAAGGGGGTTAGGTCTAAAGGAGTCTTGGGGTTTTGAACATAGGTAACCTCAAAAGGAGACATCTTGGTGGTTGAATGTCTAGCTGAATTATAATCGAACTCAACCAAGGGAATACACTCTAGCCAAGTCTTCAAATTCCGCTCTATGGTGGCTCTAAGCAATGTACCTAAGGTTCGGTTCACCACTTCAGTTTGACCATCCGTTTGTGGGTGACAAGTGGTGGAGAATAACAGCTTAATCCCCAACTTCTTCCATAAGGTTTTCTAAAAGTGGCTAAGGAATTCAGTATCACGATCCGACACAATGGTCCTTGGAAAACCTATCAACCACCACAAAAATTGAGTCCTTATGCTGAATCTTGGGCAGCCTCAAAACAAAATCCATAGATATGTCGACCCACGGCGTTGTAGGAATGAGTAAGGGAAGATATAGGCCATGAGGTTGTACTCTTGACTTAGCTCTCTTGCACACAAGACATCTTGCACAATAGGACACCACCATACTCTTCATCCTAGGCCAATAAAAATGTTCCTTTAGTACACTCAAAGTCTTCTCAATACCGAAATGACCCATTAATCCTCCTCTGTGAGCCTCTTTCACCAATAGCTCTCTCATAGACCCTTGGGGAATGCACAACCTTCTTTCCTTGAATAAGAACCCCTCATGGATGTAGAACTTACTATAAGGACCAATACCATGTTCAGAAAAGCAACCCTTGAGTTCTGGATCATCCTCATAAAGCTCTTAAAAACACTCAAAACCGAACATTCTTGATTCCATCATTGTAATGAGAGTGTGTCTTCTAGACAAGGCATCATCGACTATGTTCTCCTTTCTTTTCTTGTACTTGATGACATATGGGAATGTCTCAATGAACTCTAGCCACTTGGCATGCCTCTTCTTTAATGTCGTTTGCCCTCTCAAATGCTTCAAAGTCTCATGATCGGTGTGGATGACACATTCCTTAGTGAGAAGGTAATGTTGCCATGTTTGCATCGCTCTCACTAAGGCATAGAGTTCTTTATCATAGGTTGGGTAGTTCAATGTAGCTCCACTCAACTTCTCACTAAAGAAAACAACTGGTTTTCTTCCTTGTATCAAAACCGCTCCTAGGCCCACACCGGATGCGTCACACTCAACCTCGAAAGTCTTGTTGAAGTCCGGCAAGGTTAATATTGGGGCGTGAGTTAGATGATACTTGAGATCCAAAAATAAGTTCTCTTGAGCTTCTCCCCACTCAAAACCAACACTCTTCTTAATGATCGACGTGAGAGGCGCGACAAGAGTGCTAAAATCTCTAACGAATCGGCGGTAGAAACTAGCTAGCCCATGAAAACTCCTTACTTGGCTCACGTTGGTGGGTCATGGCCAGCTTTGGATGAATTTAATCTTTTCTAAATCTACACGAAGACCTTGAGAGCTAACCACAAAACCAAAGAAAACAAGCTCACTAGTGCAAAAGACACATTTTTAAGGTTAACATAAAGACCTTCATTCCTAAGAGTTTCTAACACCAATCCAAGATGAACCACATGATCACTCAAGCAAATACTATATATCAAGATATCATAAAAATAAATAACGACGAATTTACAAATGAATTGGCGAAGGATATGATTCATCAAGCGCATGAATGTACTTGGGGCATTGGTGAGGCCAAAGGGCATCACAAGTCATTCATAAAGACCATGCTTCGTCTTGAACGCGGGTTTCCATTCATCACCCTCTCTCATCCTTACTTGGTAGTACCCACTTTTGAGATCAATTTTCGAGAAGATGGTGGCACCACTTAACTCATCTAGCATGTCAACTAGCCGCGGAATGGGATGACAATATTTGATTGTAATGTTGTTGATGGCCCTACAATCGACACACATTCGGTAAGATCCATCTTTCTTGGGAACCAACAAGACCGGAACGACACACGGACTTAAGCTTTTTCTCACGTAGCCTTTATCCATTAAGTCTTTTACTTGCTTCTCAAACTCTTTAGCTTCATTTGGGTTGACCCTATATGCTGGACGGTTTGGTAGTTGATTTGATGTTCAATGCCCCTTAAAGGTGGTAGACCAAGTGGTAGTTCTTCCGGGAAGACGTCTCGAAAGCGATCTAGAAGTTGTTGTATCTCCGTGGGAAGCTAGGGCGTGCCTTAACTCAATAGGACTTGACAAGAATCATCATGCATTACTATCCTAATGTCACTAGGAGCTAAAAGAAAATTTATCTTAGAACTAATCTTGTCTTTAGCCATTTTGATTTGCATGTCATGTACTTATGATGGTAATAAAGGGGCTAAACTAATTCTTTTCTTATCATGCAAGAAGGTATAATGATTAGTTATACCATGATGGGTGACTTCTCTATCAAATTGCCAAGGGCTACCTAGCAAAAGATGACTCGCTTGCATTGGGACAACATCACACAAAACATCATCACAATACTTCCCTACACTAAATGATAACCTAACTTGATCACTAATATTTAGTTTCGTTTTATCGTTTAACCACTTAAGGCTATATGGCTTAGGATGCTTAGTAGTCTCTAATTGAAACTTATCTACCATGTAAGAAATAGCCACATTAGTGCAAGATCCACCATCAATAATGAGAGAGCAAACCTTTCCTTTTACCATACAACGCGTGTGAAAGATGTTTTCGCGTTGAGCCATCTCTTCCGGTTCATGGGCTGCACTTAGGGCTCTCATGGTGACTAGAAGCTGTCCTACATCTGGTTATTCCACTTCTTCCTCGGTGCTTTCACTCTTATCTTGTGGTTTTTCTTCATCTTGAGACTCATATTCACCGGAAGGAGTAATGATCATAACCCTCAGATTTGGGCAATCTCGAGCATAGTGTCCTCGTCCCCTACACTTGAGGCACATGATGTCACATGTCCTTGGGGCTGTAGTCTCTCTTCTAGGATCAGTTCTTGTCTCTTTAGGAGATTCGCTAGGCTTAGACTTATACTTGGGATCATACGCCGGTGATTTCCCTTTATCGGCGAACTTAGAAACATTCGGTTAGAAGCCGGATGCTTGCGCCTTCCAAGAGGAGTTATGAGCTGTCTCGGACTTGTTATATGCTGTGTTCTTCTTCTTTACTTGACTCTCGATCTGAATGGCCAAGTGGAGCAGCTCGTTGAAATCATTGTAAGTTAACATCTCCACTTTGTTAGCTATTCGGTCTTGAAGCCCATCTAGAAATTGAGCCATGAGTGTCTCCTCGGATTCTTCAAGTTGGAGATGGTTCTTAAGATGCTCAAACTCTTCATAATACTCCTCCACACTCTTACTTCCTTGAGTAAGCTTCCGAAATTTCTTTTGTACCTTTTGGTGATACAATGAAGGTACATATCTTCTCTTCATCATGAATTTCATTAATTCTCATGATGGAACCGAACCTTCTCCATTTCTTCTTCGCATAGCAGCATCTCTATCCCACCAAGTCAAGGCGTGATCAGTGAGTTGCGCCCAAGCATAAGAAACCTTCCTAGGCTCTTCATAGTCATAGCACTCGAAGATGTGATCCATGTGTCTCTCCCAATCAACATAAGCCTCCGGGTCAACTTTTCCCGCAAAGGTAGGACCACTTAGTTTGAGGCTTGAGGCATGGATCCTTTGAGGATCTTGTTTTTCTCTACCTCCGACATCTCCTAGGCGGTGGTGGCTGAAAATATTACTCTTCGGAGAGCTCATCGACGACGGGATCTTGTGCCGGTGGTGGCTGTCTCCGTGGTGGCTCAACTCAATCTACCCTCTCCAATTGCTCAAGTCGGGTCTGAATATTGGTGAGAATGGTAGTGAGGTCAGGTGGCTCAGCCATGATTCCTTAGTACCTTGCACACACTCAACAACGAACAAAGTCGAGCTTAGAAAACATGAAATCGAAACCGGAAATTTTAATCTACTAATGTTATGGGCCGATTTGGTTTTTAAACTCTAATTTAGCACATGTTTAATTGAGTCACAAGTGTCTAGGTTCATTCAAATTCAAATAACCATAGGTGGCACAAAAAGTAGCAAGGACCACTTCAAAAAGGTAAAGCAAAAGCAAAAAGGAGATTGGTACAACCTTAAACTTTCTAAATCAAGCAAAAACACCCTCTTCCACCTAAGGTCATCAATGGCGGCGCACACAAGCTACAACAGGCTCCCTAGGTTCTTTTTCAGCAATCTAACGAGCAAAACAAAGCAACTAAACTAGATCTAACACCCTAAGCAACACCAACACACAAATCAGAACCAAGAAGCAAACTTTTTCAAGCTCTCTTCAAAATCCGACACAAGGACAAGCTTAGGAAAGAAATGGGATGGAAAGATTCAACATTTAGTAGGAACTTTGGCTCTGATACCAAAGATGATATGAGCACAAGTGATCCCACACACGAGCAAGCTAGTTCACGGACCAAAGAGTGAAGGATGGAAGCGATAGAGGCTTGTCTCGGCGAGAAGCTCGAGCGGAGACTAACCGGTGGATGGAAAGTGAAGGCATGACGAACTGAGGACGAATAGACGAAGCTTTGGTGGTCAAGAGATCACGCGGAGGAGCCAAGGAACCGGTGGAAGCTTCGTCGTCGGTGAGAAACTCGAACCGGAGCTAGGCTAAGGCGGAAATGATAAATAACCCGGGGAGGCAAGTGGTACCATTAGGATGGTGGGGAGATCCTTGATACAACCAGACCTAAGGATAGAGGAACTCACCTCAATATCCCAAGAAAACCCTAATCTAGAGGATACCTCAATAGACTAAGAGAAAGTTAATAACTTTGATGTAAATGATTGCTTAATTAATGGGAAAGAGAGGAGTTGCCTTGTATAGGCTACAACTAGGTTTATTAGGTCTAATTTGGGCCTAAGCCCTTTTAGGGACAAGTTGGATACTTAGGCCACAAATTATCTTCAAACAAACACAACAAAAGGCAAAGTCTCAAAAGCAACTAAAGGAAAAGAGAAAACATATGTAGAGATTTTCCCTAAGGATAGGATCACATCTCTTGTGTATCTAAGCTTTTCATGGATATTTTCAAGCCAAATACACAAGGAAGATGAGATGTGATGCCTTAGGCGTTTCTTGCCTGATTAAAACCCTTTTCTAGAAATCCAATGTGGTAAAACTAGAAGTAGGGAAAGAGTACAATACTTTACCCAAGGTCTTGAGGGGTGTCCTCACTAGTGTAGTGTGAGGACACACAAAACCTTCTCTCCAAAGTTGCATTTCCGTGAGAAATCATCCGCTTGACTGCTCATAATGTCTTGTCCTCTCACGATAGCTCCCATCGGGTTTGCTTGTTCTCCAAGCTCCTTGAGTCTGTGTAGATAGCTTTCGAGCTGGCCTTGATAAGCTCTTGCCTTGCCTCTGGTTACTCTTCCTGAAGGTAGACTCGGCACTCTCGGTCTACTAGCTTGTCTGTGATCTGTGGTCCGAGAAGTTACCTGTTCGATGTCCTCATCTTCTATCCAAGTAAATTTGTTCCCTTTATCTTGTTATTCTCTGTTCTTGTTGTTTCTGTTCATATGAAATCAAAAACCAAACACAAATCATTATTTGTTTCTCTTTACTTTTATTGCTCTACACTCTTAAAAGAAAAACAAAACAAAATGAAACTCTTAGTCTAAGTTTTGCTATTTTCCATTCCATACAAAAAAGAAAAAAACAAGATAAATTTTTCTTTTAGTTGTTATTTTTGGATTTTTATATCTTTTGTTGTGATTTTTTATAAAAATTTTAACCAAATAAAAATCTTGTTTCTATGCTTAATATTTACGAGTCTATTAATTAATAAAATTAATTAAATAATCGTGATTTGTTTTGTTAATTTTGAAATTTTAAAGATAAATAAATAAAAAGTTTCCATATTTTTTGTTTTGTCAATTATTCATTCTTTTCTTTTTCTATTTGATACAACTTTGATTATTTTATCCAGGTTCCAATTTTGAAGAACGAGATGGTAGAGAGTTAGAACTGGAGCCACCAGACCGTTATCCCATGAGCCAACGTTACACCGAACAGTGGACCAATAAGTCTCAATTTCTATAAGGAATTGATGAAGAATACGAGGATGAGTACATCTACAACAATCCTCCAAGGCGTGAAGAGAAGCCTTATCCCCACGAGGTTGTACCGAACTGAGTGAAATCCCACACCAAACCAGCCGGATCATGGATTCATTCCAACCAAAGACATGGTTACAAATCCAAATCCCACACTTTTTCAGCTTCTAGCGAGAACCCAGAAGATTATCTACGGACAAACATGAAGCAATGGCCGCGCTCCAAGAAGATCCCCAAAGAAGAGAAGCTATCATTTGATATTAGTGGACTTATGGAGGAGCTTAGAAATGGTGGGTACACGAGGATGCAAAGACATCGTGCAATTGCGTCCTTAATTGGGGAGATCTTAAGGCATATATGTACATAGAGTTTGTAAAGAAATATAATATCCGTGTTCCTTAGTCACCCTTCGAGTTGTATTGTAATTGATGTTATTGTAATGGACCCTCGGGATTGTTGTATTGATGAGAAATTATTAATATACGGGTGCTTATCGAAATTGTCGAGGATGATTAATACATGATGTGGTATTTCATGTATTAGGGATGTCGAGTACATGATGTGGTATTTCATGTATCGACGGGTTTGACACATGATGTGGTATTTCATATGTTGCGGAGTTGAGTGGTGTTGTTATTCCTGCGTTGGGATTTTTGGGTTTACGTCACTAGATTCTAATACGTGGTTGGGGTCGATAGGGTTATGCAATATTTAATCTTGACGGTCATTGGGGTTATGTGATTTTAACCCCAATGATGGGTCATTGATGGTACTTATTTAAGATGCTGTTAGATATGTGGTATTTAATCCTAACCAGGGGGGTTTACCGATTAGGATCATGTGGTATTTGATCCTAATAGATCGGTAGACCGGGGTGGGGTCCTGTGGTATTGGATATCATGGGGACTTAGTATATTAGGGTCCTGCGCTATTGGATTCTAATGTACTAGGTCGTTTGACGGACTTAACTCGTTCGAATCCGGGGATAATTGGATTCGACGGGTTAGCCGTTGGGTGACCACGTAAGATCCTGTGATGTTAGACCCGGAAGAGTTATTGAACCGAGTATGGAATAATACCGAGCTCGAGTGATGGCCCTAGGGGAAGTAGGCGGGTTGATTCGATCAAAAGATTGATCGTTGAGATGTAATCCCGAGTGGTTCGGTTTGAGCGGAATTAAGCAAAAATTCCGGGGTTTTGACGAACGTGAGAAAAATATTTTGGGACGGGGAGATGTCTCAAATATTTTAGGAGATTATTTGGAGTTATTAAACCGAGCGGGTGAAGTCAATTGAAAGAATTAATCGTTGCGGTTTAGTAATTTTCGGGTCGGTTTGGTTTAATTAGATTAAACCAACAATTACATATACATGTATGTGTATGTATTCTCTCTTCTCTTCTCTATATTCTTCTTGAAGCTTATATTGTCTCATTTGGGGAGCAAAATATCTGAATTTAGAGAGAGAGAGAGAGCTACAGAAGAAGAGGGAAGAAGGAGAAGAAGAGAAGAGAGAAGAGCTTGAGAAAAACAGAGTTTTTGGGGTGACTTGTGAGCTTCGATCGGGGTATCAAAAGGGCACGGATTGAACTGAAATTTTGTGGGTAAGTTCTTCAATCTCTTGCCTAGTTATCTAAAAAATTTCATGGGATAATTTTGAGTGGTTTGAGAGGTATGATTTTTCTCCCAAAACCGCTTAAAACAGGGCAAACTCGACGGCATGAGTTTGAGAGAGTGATTGAACACTCAAATCTTCATGTTTTGGACTCAAATTTGGTAGATAGGTTGATGAGAGTGTGATATTAAGTATCACCGAAGGAATTTGCCAAATTTGGTCTAGGACAAGAGATATGCTGAGTTTGTTAAAGAAGTAGATTGAGTTTTGGAGCTTGTGATCAATTGATTGAAGTGTTTGATGAACTCTTATCAGGGAGTAGTTGATACCTTGGTGATTGGGTGAGTAAGAACCAAGGAGAATCAAGCTTGAGGTTCTTGAATCAAGAGAGTTCTTCATTGTCAATCACTAAGCAAAGGTGAGTGCGTAACCGTCGGTTTAGCTGTGTGATCTTTGAGTTTTCGTGATTGATATTTGTTTAGGGACTAGTTCATATGGGTGTGACTTATGGCTTAGCCATGATCTGTGATGATAGTGTGTGATTGAGCCCTTTCACGGTATGTATTGGCTTGTTCTTTAAGTATATGTTGATTGCGTTAAATTCATTGATCATATGTGTGTATAGCCGTGGGGACGGGATGACCGCCTCACTAAGCATTATCAATGCTTACGCGCCTCTTTGGTGCAGGTAAGGAAAAGTCATAGGATGCGGAGCTCATGGAACCAAGGCCGGAGCGAAGGGATGATCTAGTAGTAATTCGTTTTTTTTTTCTTTTTGAATCTTTTGATGTTATGTTTTGATGCGTTGGTGATGTTTTGGACTCGTAAATATGCTTGTTAGCGATGTTCGATAACGGAATATGCATAAGTTAAGGGTGGTTATGTTTGGCTTAAAAATTGGTTGTTATGGCTTCTTGTTGTTGTTTTGGGTACAGAACAGGGAGATCGATCGATCAAGGGCCGATCGATCGATCCATTTCGCCGTAAGATTTTAAGATCGATCGATCAAGGGCCGATCGATCGATCCATTTCGCTGTAAGAATTTAGGATCGACTCGGGGAGAGAAGATCGATCGGTCAGTGTTCCGATCAATCGATCGCATGGGTGGATCGATCGATCGAGTTCAGCGTATTTTTGTTGGATCGACTGGGAGATGTAGGATCGATCGTGTCAAATCCAGATCGAGCGATCCAACATATGGATCGATCGATCCTAGTCCTAATGCTAGGTTTTAGTTTATGAGTTGTTGCGTTAATGAGTTGTTACTTGTCATTCAAGTAGAGTTTTACTAATTAGAGTTTGGCAAGTTTATTAATGACAAAACGAAAATTTTTAAAAATCCCGAATTTTATCGTTTCCGTTATGTCCTCGGRATGGGGCATCACAAATTTTTGGTATYAGAGCCRTAGCGGTTCTAGGATGTTGTGTGTTACTTGCTCTGTGATTGCAGAATGATGTTAATTGTTGATGTGGGTGTTTGATGGTGTTGTTGATTGTGGGTTGGGTTAGAGATCATCCTCTTCGGCCAAGTAAAAGGTTCYACGGTAAGACTTCTCTCATGTTATGTGTTGTTAAAGTTTTGGGTTATTGAATGCCTTATTGTTTTGTAGTATGGTGAGAAGTACAAGAAGTGGTAGAAGTAGAAGAGGAGTGGCGCGGGAGCCGGCTGAGCCTAGAGAACAAGTGGACCCCCGGGGTGAAGACCAAGTGATGGTCGAGGATGTTGCTGAGTCGGGAAATGGGGGAACTGCAGGCGATGCGGGTCAAGCGGCAGAGAGAGAGCCTCAAGTACAGGGGCAACAATAAGAGGGTCCGAATCAAATGGGGCAGATGTTGGGTTTGTTGGCTCAGATTCTCGATAGACTACCAGGRCCGGTAGCCGCTTTAGCTCCCRAAGCGCCACCCGAAGTGAATGAGCCACCGAGATTGGTTAACCCCGAGGCTAGGGGAGACGTTGTAGGTCCTATAATTCYACCATATCTTACGGTGCTAGATCATATGCAACGACTTGGCACCAAATTCTTCTCGGGAGGTGCTAAACCGGTGGAGGCGGATGAGTGGAAGTCAAGGTTAGAGAGAAACTTCCTCTCGGTGAGGTGTCCGGAGGAATATAAGATTGATCTAGTGGTGCATTACCTGGAAGGAGATGCACATATGTGGTGGAGAAGTGTGTTGGCTAGGAGAACCAATGGTGTGGATACTTGGACGGGTTTCTATGAAGAGTTTAACCTCAAATATTTCCCACAAGAAGCCATGGACCGATTGCAGACGGAGTTTCTAGATTTATCTCAGGGGACGAGGTCGGTGGAATAGCTGATTTTTACGGGTTGCTATCTGTCAAATGCCTTAATGCATATTCATGTCATTGTAATGCGAGAAGGTGTCATCGAATGGAGTGCGTTATTAACCAGAAAGGATGCAATCAAGTCGTTCAAGTCAAGCCAAGCAAACGGTGTATAGGACTAGCAACCTAGACAGAAACTAGAATTAGAAACTAAAACAGGCCTTGTAAGGGTACAATAAAAGAGACAGCGTAATATCAAAATTCAATGCGAGAAGCTCCTAAGGATGGGGTAATTGACTTGGTGTATCCTCTTAATCTACCTAGATAGTTTAACAGACTCAATCAAGCTATTCCCTAGACATTAAACATCACAACCAGTTAAGTTCACTCCCTAAATCACAAAAAGGCGAAATAAACTAAATTTGGGGTGCACTCGACCAGGGAGGTCGAGTGCCTTGGTCGAGCTAGGTGAAATCTTCAAGATTGCTCTTTTATTTTCAGCTCGAGATAGTAGCTCGACCATGTGTGGTCGAGCTGGCTCCAAAAACTTCAAGACTCCACCTTTATACTTGGCTCGATCAGTGGACTCGACCATGGGTGGTCGAGCCAGACTTCAGAACTCATTTGGTTAAGGGTAAGGTTAAGAGACAAATATGGTCCCTTCCATATGGTTTGATCAATTTAGAACAGGGATCTCTCAGAAAAGGAATGAGCTTTAGAATGCTAAAGGTAATAACAACCTATACAGAATAGACTCTCATCTACACCTGTACATAAGTGTTCCAAACCCTTAGTTCTAAACCAAGAAAGTCCTCCCAATTCTACCTTAACCCCTAAGGCGTTTTTTTTTTTCTTGGATCGATTCATTTCTTTTCTTTTGTTGTTCAGGAGAGCACATACTAGCATTGGGGTTTCTTATGCCTTTTTCATTATGAGCTTAGGCAATTTTCTTTGTATATATATATTTTTCAGATTTTAAGCTTTGCCTTTCTTTTCTTATTCTTAGCACACCCCCAAATCCTTTACTAGACTAACACATTTTCAGATTATTCCCCTCCAAGAACTCTTAACCTTTTCTTTCATCTTTCTCAAGTTTTCTTTCTTTCTTTTCACAAACCAAACCACATACCCAATGATCAAGATCCCACCTAGTCTATCGATTCGAAAATTGCAAACCGAACTACGGAGATTACATCCTTGTCGGCTCGAGACCTAAACTTTCTACCAAGCTCATTCAGAAATAGGCCTCACACAATCAATAAAGTAATAACATGGCTTGAAAGAAGGCTAGGCTAAGGGCATGGTAAAACTGTTCTAATGATGAGAACAACTACTTGGATTAGCAAGAGTGGTAAACAGGTGAAAGAAAATCCAAGTATGTATATGGTATCCATGAGTTCAAATGCAGTGCATAGACATGATAATTATAAGTCAAGTTCAGGTTCAAATAGATAGGGAATGGTGTATCAAATCACAACAAGCTTCAATTGAGATATAATCTAGTTGTGCATTCAAAGTATTGTGCAGTCTTACTTCAAGTTCATTAACAATGCATTAGACAACTAGAAACGAGGGCATTGAGATGATCATATTAAATCAGCAAGCTTGCAAGGTTATAATCATCATAATCCACTATGCATATGCAACAGCCCTATATGAAAACAATCTAGACTCAATCCTAAAATGTAAATGCAACTACATGAACACTCTTTTTTTTTTTTTTTCAAATTTTTCAAATTTTTCAAAAATTTTTTGGTTTTTCTATGCCTTAAATGCATAAAAAGAACATAATAAACATGTAAAACACATCTTAACCCTTCCTCCCAAACTTAAATTACAAAGTCCTGTAATAAAAATTTAGAAAGAAGGTTTAAGAAACAAAAAAAGAAAGAAATGCAAATGATATATACAAGAATGGATGAAACAGGTACTCATGGTTGGAGAAGAAGGAGGAGATTGAATCCTCCATGCTTTCTCCGGTGTATGCAGCGTGGGAGCTTGGCTCGACGTGGTGATCGAGTTGCATGGTCGCGCATGGAGATCGGCATCTTGATCGAGCTGGGTGGTCAGCCGCACCAATTCTGCTCATTTCCTCCTTTTCTTCATGATTCAATGCTTATATTCTCCTGAAATAAACAAGCCAAAAAAAAGAACTTATACACTTATTCGACGGTTTAAAAAGAAAACTAAAGCAATATATACAAGGATAGAAATGGGACATCCTCCCAAGTGAGCTTGTTTAAAGTCTCTAAGCTTGACTTCCTTTTTATTGGGTCTAGGGTGGTTCATGGTGGGGAGCTGAGGTCTTTTCTGCAATGATCTGACCAAGTATGAATTGCTTGACCCCTTGCTCATTCATTGTACTCTAAGCATTATCCTTTCGTTCCAGAGACTTCTCTTTCTCGTCATAGACCTTTGAGGGTGGAGCTTCATTGACCTTCTCAATTGTACCAATGTACATTGCTCTCTCATCATGGTAGCCATCATCTTTGATAGTGATTGTGCCAGATACCTTGTTGGAAGAAGCTGTTATTGGGTAGGAGACCTTGTCATTCACATTCATAAGAACTACCCTTTGGTTCTTGAAGTCCATGTTTGCACCAGTAGTGTTGAGGAAAGGGGTTCCAAGGAGGAGTGGGAGCTTGTTGGCCTTCTTCATTTCCATAATAACGAAGTCTGTTGGGACTAGACAATCCCCAACTTTAAGTGGGTAATCTTCCAGAAGACCAAGTGGCTTTCGTGAATGAGCGTCTCCAAAAGTGATGGCCGATGGGTGATAAGTGAGGTGTCTTATCCCTAGATTTTCTAAAATCTCACGGGACATGACATTCACACTTGAACCGGAGTCGCATAGAGCATCCTCAGTTGCCAAATCACCAAGAAGGCAGGTTATGGAGAACATACCAGGATTGCCAAGCTTGGGGAGAGACTTAGGCTCAATCTTTGTCGTGCTTGGTGAATCAATGCAATCGACACTACCCTTGTTTGCAACCATGGTTACGTCCTTATCCTTCTTGAATCTTCCTGGGAAAGGCAGTTTAGGTTTGTAAGGAGGAGGGACAAAGGGTACTTTCTTTTTCTCTGAAACAGCAGGTTTTRCAGCAGGTGGAGGGCTAGCTCGACCAGRGTGGTCGAGCTGGGTGCTAGAGTCAGCCTCCAGACGAGTTTTTTCATGTTCTTTGCAGCTCAAATCCTCCCCATCTTCAACCTCACTATCCACAGTGACTGGAACTGATCGTTTCCTTGCAGGTAACTTGCTTTCACTCCTCAAAGCGATTGTAGTGGTGTTAGCATCTGAACCATAAAGCAAAGCCTCAATTTCTCTAACATCCGCTTCATGATCAGCAATAGGACTGGATTCCATTGAAAAGAATGCATTGCAATACTCCTTGGGGTTCTGAATTGCTTTTCCTGGAAGTTGTCCAATAGGTGTTGTGGAGGAAGCAGATGCAGTTTTGCCCTCCAAGTACTTAATCCTGGAGTTCAATGTCTCAATCTTGCTGTTGAGATCATTGTAGTTGAAGTCCAGCTGGGTTTTGAGTTCACCAAATTTCTTAGCTGATTCTATTGCACCAGCTGCTTAACCCTGAAGAAGTTGTTGCAGCATGTTTGTCATCTGATGATCTGGAGCTGTAGAAGGCTGAGCTTGGTGAGATGTGAAACCAGGTGGTGGACCCATGACTCCTTGTTGCGGATAGCTGCTCTGGTACTGTGACTTAGGAATAAAACCCTGATTCTGGTTGTAAACAGCGAAGGGCTTGGACAGAGGCGGTTGTTGCTGAGGCGGGTAGACTTGATCTTGAGGGTTAGCAACATTGGTGCTTCTGTAAGAGAGATTCGGGTTGTTCTTGTAGTTGATGGTGTAGCCACCCTGATTCTGAACATAGCTGACCTCTTCGATACCATCATCCTCCCCATCGTGAACCTGAAAAACCGTATCCTCACTAGCAAAGTGAACCTGTTTCTTTGCTGTAGGAGTTGATCCAACTTGGCATTCAAAGCCTTGATTTCCTTCCTAGTTCTCTCCTCTGAATCAACACTGCCCCTTACACTTCTATCATACTCCGCAGTGTAGTTTCCATATGATTGGGCAAGGTTCTCCACAAGCTCCCATCCTTCATCAACATCTTTGTTGAGGAAGTTACCATTGCTGGCTGTATCAAGAAGCATACGAACCGTTGGGAGAACTCCTCTGTAAAGTGTGCTAAGGAGGGACTCATTGCGGAACCATGGTGAGGACATTGAGTGGTGTAACCTTTGAATCGTTCCCAGCATTCGCAGAATGTCTCCCCGTTTTTCTGAGAGAAACCCGATATCTCATTCCGGAGGCGAGCAGTTCTAGCATTTGAGAAGAACTTGGCAAGGAAAGCTTTCTTGCAGTCATCCCATGAAGTGATAGAGCCATGGGGTAGATTCTTCTCCCAAAGATGGGCTTTGTCACCAAGAGAGAATGGAAAGAGTCGCAGCTTGAAACCTTCTTCACTGACTCCAATGATCTTGGTAAGGCTGCAGAGCCTATCAAACTCATCTAAGTGGTCAAGAGGGTCTTCCATAGGCAGTCCATGGAATTTTGTTGCTCTGCACCATAGTTATCAAGCCACTCTTGATCTCAAAGTTGTTGTTCTGAACTGTAGGAGGTACAATCCCTTGCCTGTTAGTGTGAGTGTTGGGAGCATCTCCCGCACCAATCAGACGCTGCCTCCGCGGATGAGGCAAATGTTCAGGCTGTGGTTGTGGATTATCATCAGCCATATCTAGTGAATCCTGTTGATCTACTCTGAGATGTTCTCTCTACTCTCTCAGCTGTTGTGGTAGCTTGTGAATGTTGTCGATGTAGCAGATGAGGTTCTGATTGCCTTTAGATCTCGTTTACATGCAGGGGGAGCTAACTCGATGGGCGGACTCGAGCAGGCGTGGTCGAGCTAGTGAAATCGAGTCAAGTCGTACCTGAAATACAAAGAGACAGAAAGAAAAAACGAAGTCAGTAACAAAGTAGACAGAATAAGAACTTGATCTAAAACGAATTGAAATCCTAATTGTAACAAACAACACCCAAATGGCAACGGCGCCAATTTGATATAGCAAATTTTTTTGCAACTTGCTGTCTGTCAAATGCCTTAATGCATATTCATGTCATTGTAATACAGAAAGGTGTCAATCCAAATGGGTGCGTTATTAACCAGAAAGGATGCAATCAAGTCRTTCAAGTCAAGCCAAGCAAACGGTGTATAGGACTAGCAACCTAGACAGAAACTAGAAATAGAAACTAAAACAGGCACTAGTAAGGACTAACAGAAGCTAAAAGAGAYAGAGTAATATCAGAGAATTCAATCAATGCAAGAGAAGCTCCTAAGGATGGGGTAATTGACTTGGTGTATCCTCTTAATCTACCTAGATGGTTTAACAGACTCAATCAAGCTATTCCCTAGACATTAAACATCACAACCAGTTAAGTTCACTCCCTAAATCACAAAAAGGCGAAATAAACTAAATTTGGGGTGCACTCGACCAGGGAGGTCGAGTGCCTTGGTCGAGCTAGGTGAAATCTTCAAGATTGCTCTTTTATCTTCAGCTCGAGATAGTAGCTCGACCATGTGTGGTCAAGCTAGCTCCAAAAACTTCAAGACTCCACCTTTATACTTGGCTCAATCAGTGGACTCGACCATGGGTGGTCGAGCCAGACTTCAGGACTCCAAGATTGCATTTTTCTTGATCAGCTCGACCTCATACTCGAGCCCCTTGGTSGAGTCATCTTCCAAAATGTCTGATTTGTGCTCCACTCGACCTGCCTGCTAGAGCTGGGCTAAAAGTGCAGTTTTTGGTGCAGAATGCACTAGCTCGACCTGCTGGCTCGAGCTGGGTGCTAGAGTCAGACTCAAAGTGCAGTTTTTGGTGCAGAATGCACGCCGACTGCTGGCTCGCTGTTGTGAGTCAGCCTCCTTTCGAAGTTTCGGTCGAGTTAAGCTCTCTTTTTCTACATTTGACTTCAACATCTCCAATATCCCTTGAATGCACCTGAAACAAGTCCAAAATGCAAAATRCATGCAATCCTAATGCAAAACACTCTAAGTATGCAAAACTAGAGATAAACGCTAAGAACAAGCTATTAAACAAGGCTAAATGAATGAATAATGCATGCTAAAACCATATAAAATGCAGACATATCAACTCCCCCAAACTTAGTCTTTGCTTGCCCTCAAGCAAACAGAAGAATAAGAATGGAGAAGAGGTTTGAAAATGGGGATTCAGAACCAAAACTTGCAGATATAACAGATGATCTCAATGTCCAAGTTGCTAATTCTAGAATGCAAAGTTTATGAGCTCTACTTAAAACTTTAGCCATACTCTTCGCAGCACAATTCAATCAAGTTTCAACCTAGACATGCATTCAAATCTATCATTCCCTTTAACATTCAATTAAGCAGAAACCGTGAATCAAGCTATGCACATTCAATGAACTCATTTGGTTAAGGGTAAGGTTAAGAGACAAAGATGGTCCCTTCCATATGGTTTGATCAATTTAGAACAGGGATCTCTCAGAAAAGGAATGAGCTTTAGCAGAATGCTAAAGGTAAGAACCAACCTATGCATACAAGAATAGACTCTCATCTACCCAACCTGTACATAAGTGTTCCAAACCCTTAGTTCTAAACCCAGAAAGTCCTCCTAATTCTACCCTTAACCCCTAAGGCGTTTTTGCCTTGTTTTTCTTGGATCATATTCATTTCTTTTCTTTTTTCTTAGGAGGCTACATACACTTCTAGCGGATTGGGGTTTCTTATGCCTTTTCATTACCAGCTTAGGCAATTTTCTTTGTATATATATATTTTCAGACTTTAAGCTTTTCTTTCTTATTCTTTTGAATCCTTTCTAGACTAACACATTTTCAGATTATTCCCTCAAGAACTCTTAACCTTTTTCTTTCATCTTTCTCCAAGTTTTCTTTCTTTCTTTTCAYATAACCAAACCCTATACCCAATGATCAAGATCCCACCTAGTCCTATCTGAWTCRAAAATTGCAAACCAGAACTACAGGAGATTCTATCCTTGTCGGCTCAGACCTAACACTCTCTACCAAGCTCATTCAGAAATAAGCCTCACACACTCAATAAAGTAATAACGTGGCTTGAAAGAAGGCTAGGCTAAGGGCATGGTAAAACTGTTCTAATGATGAGAACAACTACTTGGATTAGCAAGAGTGGTAAACAGGTGAAAGAAAATCCAAGTATGTATATGGTATCCATGAGTTCAAATGCAGTGCATAGACATGATAATTATAAGTCAAGTTCAGGTTCAAATAGATAGGGAATGGTGTATCAAATCACARCAWGCTTCAATTGAGATATAATCTAGTTGTGCATTCAAAGTATTGTGCAGTCTTACTTCAAGTTCATTAACAATGCATTAGACAACTAGAAACGAGGGCATTGAGATGATCATATTAAATCAGCAAGCTTGCAAGGTTATAATCATCATAATCCCCTATGCATATGCAACAGCCCTATATGAAAACAATCTAGACTCAATCCTAAAATGTAAATGCAACTACATGAACACTCTATTTTGTTTTTTTTTCAAATTTTTCAAATTTTTCAAAWTTTTTTTGGTTTTTCTATGCCTTAAATGCATGCAGACTYAAATATGCACAAAAATGGAAAATAAGAACACAATAAACATRTCAAACACATCTTAACCCTTCCCCCCAAACTTAAATTACAMAGTCCCTTGTGTAATAAAAATTTAGAAAGAAGGCTTAAGAAACAACAAAAAGCAAGAAAGAAATGCAAATGATATATACAAGAATGGATAGAACAGGTACCTCAAGGGTTGAAGAAGAAGGAGGAGATTGAATCCTCCATGCTTTCTCTGGTGTATGTAGCGTGGGAGTTTGGCTCGACGTGGTGATCGAGCTGCATGGTCGCGCCAAGCATGGAGAGATGGCTRGCTCGAGCATCTTGATCGAGCTGGGTGGTCGAGCCAGACCAATTCTGCTCATTTCCTCCTTTTCTTCATGATTCAAKGCTTATATTCTCCTGAAATCAYACAAACAAGCCAAAAACAAGAACTTAGCACA
The DNA here is from genome assembly GCA_018361395.1 of Boechera stricta. Lineage (NCBI taxonomy): Eukaryota > Viridiplantae > Streptophyta > Magnoliopsida > Brassicales > Brassicaceae > Boechera > Boechera stricta. Next base: position 9,041,789 of record CM031541.1, read on the forward strand.
CTTATTCGACGGTTTAAAAAGAAAACTAAAGCAATATATACAAGGATAGACATGGGACWTCCTCCCAAGTGAGCTTGTTTAAAGTCTCTAAGCTTGACTTCCTTTTTATTGGGTCTAGGGTGGTTYATGGTGGGGAGCTGAGGTCTTTTCTGCAATGATCTGACCAAGTATGAATTGCTTGACCCCTTGCTCATTGATTGTACTCTCAGCATTATCCTTTCATTCCAGAGACTTCTCTTTCTCGTCATAGACCTTTGAGGGTGGAGCTTCATTGACCTTCTCAATTGTACCAATGTACATTGCTCTCTCATCATGGTAGCCATCATCTTTGATAGTGATTGTGCCAGATACCTTGTTGGAAGAAGCTGTTATTGGGTAGGAGACCTTGTCATTCACATTCATAAGAACTACCCTTTGGTTCTTGAAGCCAATGTTTGCACCAGTAGTGTTGAGGAAAGGGGTTCCAAGGAGGAGTGGGAGCTTGTTGGCCTTCTTCATTTCCATAATAACGAAGTCTGTTGGGACTAGACAATCCCCAACTTTAAGTGGGTAATCTTCCAGAAGACCAAGTGGCTTTCGTGAATGAGCGTCTCCAAAAGTGATGGGTGATGGGTGATAAGTGAGGTGTCTTATCACTAGATTTTCTAACATCTCACGGGACATGACATTCACAGAGCAGTCGCAGAGCATCCTCGGTTGCGAATCACCGAGAAGGCAGGTTATGGAGAACATACCAGGATTGCCAAGCTTGGGGAGAGGCTTAGGCTCAATCTTTGTGTGCTTGGTGAATCAATGCAATCGACACTACCCTTGTTTGCAACCATGGTTCGTCCTTATCCTTGAATCTTCTGGGAAAGGCAGTTTAGGTTTGTAAGGAGGAGGAGACAAAGGGTACTTTCTTTTTCTCACAGCGGCGGTTTTGCGGTGGAGGGCTAGCTCGACCGGGGTGAGTCGAGCTGGGTGCTAAAGTCAGCCTCAGGCGAGTTTTTCGTGTTCTTTGCAGCTCAAATCCTCCCGTCTTCACCTCACTATCCTGATCTGGAACTGATCCGTTCCTTGCGGTAACTTGCTTTCCTCCTCAGCGATTGTAGTGGTGTTAGCATCTGAACCATAAAGCAAAGCCTCAATTTCTCTAACATCCTTCATGATCAGCAATGGACTGGATTCCATTGAAAAGAATGCATTCGATACTCCTTGGGGTTCTGAATTGCTTTTCGGAAGTTGTCAATAGGTGTTGTGGAGGAAGTAGATGCAGTTTGCCTCAAGTACTTAATCCGGAGTTCAATGTCTCAATCTTGCTTAGAGCATTGTAGTTAAAGTCCAGCTGGGTTTTGAGTTCACCAATTTCTTAGCTGATTACATTGCACAGTAACACACGAAGAAGTTGTTGCAGCATTTTTGTCATCTGATGATCTGGAGCTGTAGAAGGCTGAGCTTGGTGAGATGTGAAACCAGGTGGTGGACCCATGACTCCTTGTTGCGGATAGCTGCTCTGGTACTGCGGCTTAGGAATAAAACCCTGATTCTGGTTGTAAACAGCGAAGGGCTTGGGTGAGCGGTTGTTCTTTGAGGCAGGTAGACTTGATCTTGAGGTTAGCAACATTGGTGCTGTAAGAAGAGATTCGGGTTGTTCTTGTAGTTGATGGTGTAGCCACCCGATTCTGAACATAGCTGACCTTTTCGATACCATCATCCTCCCTATCGTGAACTGAAAAACCGTATCCTACAGAAAGTGAACTGTTTCTTTGTAGGAGTTGATCGACTTGGCATTCAAAGCCTTGATTTCCTTCCTAGTTCTCTCCTCTGAATCAACACTGCCCCTTACACTTCTATCATACTCCGCAGTGTAGTTTCCATCTGATTGGGCAAGGTTCTCCACAAGCTCCCATCCTTCATCAACATCTTTGTTGAGGAAGTTACCATTGCTGGCTGTATCAAGAAGCATACGGACCGTTAGGAGAACTCCTCTGTAAAGTGTGCTAAGAAGGGACTCATTGCGGAAACCATGGTGAGGACATTGAGTGGTGTAACCTTTGAATCGTTCCCAGCATTCGCAGAATATCTCCCGTTTTTAGAGAGATATCTCATTCCGGAGGCGTTAACATTTGAGAAGAACTTGGCAAGGAAAGCTATCTTGCAGTCATCCCATGAAGTGATAGAGCCATGGGGTAGATTCTTCTCCCAAAGATGGGCTTTGTCACCAAGAGAGAATGGAAAGAGTCGCAGCTTGAAACCATCTTCACTGACTCCATTGATCTTGGTAAGGCTGCAGAGCCTATCAAACTCATCTAAGTGGTCAAGAGGGTCTTCCATAGGCAGTCCATGGAATTTGTTGCTCTGCACCATAGTTATCAAGCCACTTTTGATCTCAAAGTTGTTGTTCTGAACTGTAGGAGGTACAATCCCTTGCCTGTTGGTGTGAGTGTTGGGAGCATCTCCCGCACCAATCAGACGCTGCCTCCGCGGATGAGGCAAATGTTCACGCTATGGTTGTGGATTATCATCAGCCATATCTAGTGAATCCTGTTGATCTACTCTGAGATGTTTTCTCTGCTCTCTCAGCTGTTGTGGTAGCTTGTGAATGTTGTCGATGTAGCAKATGAGGTTCTGATTGCCTTTAGATCTAGTTTGCATGCAGGGGGAGCTAACTCGATGGGCGGACTCGAGCAGGCGTGGTCGAGCTAAGCAAGCTTGATCTGGCGTGGTCGAGCTAGTGAAATCGAGTCAAGTCGTACCTGAAATACAAAGAGACAGAAAGAAAAAAATGCAGTCAGTAACAAAGTTGACAGAATAAGAACTTGATCTAAAACGATTTGAAATCCTAATTGTAACAAACAACACCCAAATGGCAACGGCGCCAATTTGATATAGCAAATTTTTTTGCAACTTKCTGTCTGTCAAATGCCTTAATGCATATTCATGTCATTGTCTAGAAAGGTGTCAAAAAATGGAGTGCGTTATTAACCAGAAAGGATGCTCAAGTCGTTCAAGTCAAGCCAGCAAGCGGTGTATAGATAGCGACCTAGCAGCTAGAAATAGAAACTAAAACAGGCACTAGTAAGGAAGAAGCTAAAAGAGAGAGTAATATCGAGAGAATTGATCAATGCGAGAAGCTCTAAGGATGGGGTAATTGACTTGGTGTATCCTCTTGAAATCTACTAGATGGTTTAACAGGACTCAATCAGAGCTATTCCCTAGACATTAAACATCACAACCAGTTAAGTTCACTCTGATAGTAACACTCAAAACTGACTAGTTCCGGACCCAATCCATTAGCGAAATTTAGCGATTGGATTCAGTTCATATTGTCGATAAACACCCTGACAACTAATCCCTTAGAATTTGGTATGTAAATCTCTGAAATTAGTTCAGTCAGACATTTTATCAAACACCTTCCGGGCATGGAAATACCTAAGCTCTAATTTCAATTGATCAGAGAGAAATTAACATTAAGAACACTAAAACAGAAGGGAAATCAAACAATAAACACTTAAACCACCTAAGAGACTAAGATTCCACACATAATCATCCCATCTTAAGAACCAATACTCGAAACACATGAAAAACAACATAATCACATAACCAGAAATCAAAATAACTTGCATCAGTAGAGAGATAAGGAAGAGAAAAGATAGAATAGAAAGATTCAAACAAAAATAACAAGTAGATTCAAAGTTATAGGATCCAGGAAGCAAGAACAGATGAACAAAGCTTAAAAACGAGTTTTTCTAGTGTTAAGCGATTATAGGGTATTTATACTAAGAGATAGAAATCCTAAATCACAAAAAGGCGAAATAAACTAAATTTGTGGTACTGACCGGTGGTCGGTGCCTTCTAGCTAGGTGAAATATTCAAGATTGCTCTTTCTTCAGCCGAGATAGTAGCTGACCATGTGTGGTCGAGTGGCTCAAAAACTTCAAGACTCCACCTTTATACTTGGCTCGATCAGTGGACTCGACCATGGGTGTCGAGCCGACTTCGACTCCAGATTGCATTTTCTTGATCAGCTTGACCATATTCGAGCCCCTGGTCATCTAAATATTTGTGCTCCACTCGACGCTCTGAGCTAAAAGTGTAGTTTTGGTGCAGAATGCACTCGGCTCACCTGCTTGCTCGAGGGTGCTAAGTCGACTCAAAGTGCAGTTTTTGCAGAAATGCTCGTGACACCTTGGCTCGGCGCTTGTTAAGTCAGCCTCTTCGAGTTTGGTCGAGTTAAGCTCTCATTTTTCTCCATTTGACTTCAACATCTCCAATATCCCTTGAATGCACCTGAAACAAGTCCAAAATGCAAAATACATGCAATCCTAATGCAAAACACTCTAAGTATGCAAAACTAGAGATAAACGCTAAGAACAAGCTATTAAACAAGGCTAAATGAATGAATAATGCATGCTAAAACCATATAAAATGCAGACATATCAGTCGGTACGAGAGTATGAAGTGGAATTTAACCGACTTCGAAGGTTTGTGGGAAGGGGTCTTGAGGATGAACAGGCCAAAGTAAGAAGGTTTCTGCGGGGAATGCATTTGGAATTGAGGAATAGGTGCATTGTGAGATCATATGCGTCAGTGGCCGAGTTAGTGGAGAGGGCGGCCATGATTGAAGAAGGATTAATGGAGGAGACTAAAGCAGCTAAGTCTCAAACTCAAGGGAAGAAGTCTTTTACTTCTGATTCAGGGAGAGGTGGCAAGTTCATGGGAGGACAGTGGAAGTGGGAGGCTCTTCCCAGTGCCTTCAATCAGTGTGGAGGCAAAGGCCATAAGGCGGCTAACTGCCCTAACAAGGATACCAGGACCTGCTACCACTGTAAGGAGGTGGGACATATCAAGACTTCATGTCCCAAGTTAAAGCAAGGCCGAGGGAGTTCTAGAGCTCCAACCACTAAGAGGACGGCAGTGACTCCTCCAGCGTACTCTCTGAGCATTGAGTCAGGAGAAGGGAGTAACTCCAAGCCGATCACTGGTTAGAATTCCTCTCTTATTAATTATTTTGTTGTGATTATGAGTTTTGTCATTGTGTGTGTGTTGTGGTCGCTTTTATTATGTGGTCTCATTGCATAGATTATGTGTAGGGACCCTGAATGTGGGAGGGGTTACATATCACGTGTTGTTTGATTCCGGAGCATCACATTGCTTCGTTACTCCGGAATTAATGAGAGAGGGAAGGCTCCGAGAAGAGCCTAGTGATTGGCTGAGAAGAGTGAAAGTGGCTGGGGGTCGGAATTTTGAGACTCATAGTCTAGTAAAAGATGTCGAGGTCCATATTGCTGGAGAAGTAAAGCCAGCAGATTTGATTGTGTTGCCAGTGGAGATATATGATGTGATATTGGGAATGGATTGGCTTGGGAAGTATAAAGCTCACCTAGATTGCCATCGAGGTCGAGTGGTGTTCGAAGATGATCATGGGAAAGTGGTGTATCAGGGGGTGAGACCTACGCCGGGAGGCTTGGTGATTTCGGCTATTCAAGCCGAGAAGATGAAAGAGAAAGGATGTGAAGCATATCTCGCGACTATCTCGATACCCGAGGAGGTTGGAGATTCAGTGCTTCAAAATATTCCCGTGGTGAGAGAATTTGAAGACGTGTTTCAACCGTTGAAGGGATTACCACCGCCGAGATCGGATCCCTTCACGATTGATTTGGAATCGGGGACGGCTCCTATTTCTAAGGCTCCATATCGTATGGCACCGGCGGAGATAGCGGAGCTTAAGAAACAGTTAGAAGAGCTATCGGATAACGGTTTCATAAGACCGAGTAGCTCACCATGGGGAGCACCCGTCTTGTTTGTGAAGAAGAAGGACAGGAGTTTTCGATTGTGTATCGATTACCGAGGTTTGAATCGAGTGACGATAAGGAACAAGTACCCTCTTCCAAAAATTGATGAGTTATTGGATCAGTTGAGAGGTGCTACTTGGTTCTCGAAGATTGATTTGGCTTCTGGATACCATCAGATTCCTATTAAGGAGTCAGACATTGAGAAGACGGCCTTCAGGACGAGATATGGGCATTATGAGTTTGTAGTGATGCCTTTTGGGTTGACGAATGCACCAGCGGCATTCATGAGATTGATGAATGATGTGTTTCGCGAATGCACCATTCATCATGAGTTTGTGATCATCTTTATTGATGACATATTGGTGTATTCGAGGAGTTCTGACGAGCATGGTGATCATCTGAGAAGGGTATTGGAGAAGTTAAAGGAACAAAAGTTATTTGCCAAGCTAAGTAAATGTAGCTTCTGGCAAAGAGAGATTGGATTTTTGGGTCATGTGGTTTCTGAGAGTGGAGTTTCCGTTGACCCAGAGAAGATTAAGGCCATCAGAGAATGGCCGAGGCCTGAGAATGCTACATAGATAAGAAGCTTTCTCGGTTTAGCTGGTTATTACAGAAGATTTGTCAAGGGTTTTGTGAGTATTGCTCAACCTATGACTAAGTTGACGAGGAAAGATGTTCCTTTTGTTTGGTATTAGAAGTGTGAGGAGAGCTTCCTCAGACTTAAGGACGCCAAAACTTGATACGCGGAGTGGAGATCGATAGTGATTATGCAAATATGTTTTGTCGTTCACCCCCGTTCAGGTTTTACCCGAGTGCTACTAGAAAGTAGTCTCGAGAGTTTAACCCGTAAGACCACAAGTGCACAGTCATGCAATTGTAGTATGTACGGGGTCGATCCACATAGAGAATATAATGCAAATGTAAATCTATCTAGGCGGGATAATAAAACAGAGGGGTTGTCGAGTCCTAAACTATATGGTGCGATAGATAAATAAAATAATAAAAATAAAATACATAAATTAAATAACATAATTTAAATAGCATAAATTAAATGGCATAAAATAAATTACTTAAATTAGATTGCATAAAATAAATACCTGAAAATAAAGTGCATAAAATAAAAGTACATAAATTAAATTGCGGAAATTAAATTGCATAAATTAAAGTGCGGAAAGTAAATTGCATAAATTAAATTGCAGAAAAACAATTGCATAAATTAAATTGCAGAAATGTAAATTGCATAAATTAAATTGTAGAAATATAAATTGCATAAATAAATAAACATATATAAAATAACATAAATAAAATACTTAAATATATATATTTATAGAGAATTGGGTGGTAGTCGATTTACAGGGATTTTAGATTATAGGATTCATGTCTTTACCAATTAAGTTTATGTTGTCAATATAAGGATATTCGAAGTAGGCTATTGACCACTCTCGTGATAAAATAGACACTATGTCAGACCCACTTTTGTGGCGACCTTCATGCATTAAACGCAATCCCATCATCGATTACTCTTATATGTGAGAGACACATCGATTGGAGGCTGTCACACCATCCAACGATCGAACACCACCCTAGTGGTCTACAAGATCTACTCTCTTGTCTCTCCGAGGGTGACAGTAGAGACAAGGAATATGATCATAAAACAGTAAACAATAAACTAAAGACTAAGAACAGTAAAGTAAATCAAAGCATAAACATACACAAAAGCATAACGAAGAGAGAAACCTAAAGAAAAACTCTTTATTGAAGATGAAAACAAAACGTGGCTAAGAGAGTCTAAGCTTCTTTCTAGTGAGAATACGTGAGTTTATATAGAGTCTAGGAGGCTTGTGGGAGTCTTAGGGCATCCTTAGAAGCTTATAGAAGGTATTAACGTGAGATCCAAAGCTTCCATATCTTGTATTTCACATTAACCGAAATTTCTTTTTCTACCCAGTGAGTCAGCATCGACAGCCCTGAGTCGATGCTCATGGTCGATGTGGATCCTCAGGATGAGCATCGACCACTCCTGGTTGATGCTTGCATTGAAGGTCTTCATCGTCAGCTTCAAGTTCGGGTCCGAGGAAGAGCATCGACCGCCCTGGGGTCGATGTTGTTTATCGATGGCTTGCCCAGGATGAGCATCGACCACTCCTGGTCGATGCCAAGGTTGGTGCTTCCTTCTTGACGCTCTTGAGATGTCTCTTCATGATGTTCTTGGCCCCATCAAGTAGTTCTAAAGTCCCTATGGCTTCTTAAGACTCCAAAACACTCTAAAAGTGTATGATTTCCTCCAAGTACCTATAAACACATAAACAAACACAAATGCACTAGAATTATGCTAAATGCTTGTTAGAAACATATAAAACTAAGCTAAATGTATGCAAGAAAGCATGTAAAATATGATGCTATCACTTAGCTGTATGATCTTTGGTTTTTCGTGATTAATGTGTGTTGAAGGACTTGACCATATGGATGTGATTTATGGCTGGTCCGGGTGGTGTGATGTTGTGTTTGTTTTGGAGCTCTATCATGATATAGGTTGATTGTTCAGTAAGTTGCATATTAATTTCGATAAATCATTGACCATATGTGTGAATAGCTGTGAGATAGAAGGATCGTCTCACTAAGCATTATCAATGCTTACGTGCCTATTTTTGATGCAGGTAAAGAGAAGTCTAGAAGTTTTGGAGCTCGTGGAACCAAGGCTGAAGGGAGAGGATAATCTAGGCGGTTTAAGGGATTCCTGCATCTTTAAATTCGTATGTTTGCGATGTTTTTGTTGTTAATATTATGGACTTGTTTGCTCAGTAGACTTTTTTGTTCAGTAGACTTGTTTGCTCAGTAGACTTGTTTGCTCAGCAAACTTGTTTGTTCAGTAGACTTATTTGCTCAGTAGATTTGTTTATTCAAGACTTATGCATGTTTAGTTTCAGGTTGAAGGAAATCACATGAGTCTTGCTGATTTTCGTTTTCAGGAAAGGGTGGATCGATAGATCCGTGTTTCTTACTGAGCTCGTTTGGTTTATGAGCCGTTGTGTTGTGTTTAAGCGTAGATTAAATGCCATTGTTAGATGGTTTAAAGGAACTAAGTTAAAAAAATTTAAAATCCGATATTTTAGTATTCCCGCCGCGCATAGATTTTCTGTAGCTTATGTAAATCGGTATAGTGTGTCGCATTTATTGGCATCAGAGCAACGTCGATTCTAGGATTTCTTTGGAGTCTTGCTTGCTCTATGGTTGAGTGATATTGTCGCTTGTTGTTATTGAAATTGTTGGGTTGGGTTAGAATCATCCTCTTCAGCCAAGTAAAAGGTTCCACGGTAAGACTTCTTTTGTGTTCTCTGTTTTATTAAGTTTGGAAAGCCTTATTGACTAGCTGAAGTGCAGATGGTAAGAGGCACAAGAAAAGGGAGAGGAAGGGTGGCAAAGAGCGAGTCAGCTGAGCGTGTGGTGATCAAGTCAGGGTTGAGAATGTTGCTGGTGGTGAGAACGTCATAGTTGCGGGTGGTGCAGCTCAAGCTGTTGGCGTTGAACCACAAGTTGGGGCTCAACAACAGGCGGTTCAGAACCAAATGGAGGAGATGTTGGGTTTATTAGCTCAGCTTTTGGAGAGGTTACCAAGGGCGGTACCAGCTCCAGCTCCTAAAGTGCCACCCTGAGGTGATGAGCCACTAAGAGTGGTGAATCATGATGTTAGGGAAGATGTTGCGTGTGCAGAATTTATGATTTCATCTTATCTTACAGTGATGGATCATATGTAGAGGGTTGGCACCAAATTCTTTTCTAGAGGTGCAAAGCCTGTTGAAGCTGATGAGTGGAGATCCAGGTTGGAGAGAAACTTTCACTCTATATGGTGCCCTAAGGAATACAATATAAATCTTGCTATGCATTACCTGGATGGAGATGCACACACATGGTGGAAAAGTATGTTGGCTAGAAGAGCCAATGGTGTGGACACCTGGGGAAGATTCTATGAGGAATTTAACCTCAAGTATTTTCCTCAGGACGTGTTGGACAAACTTGAGGGAGAGTTCCTCGATTTGTCTCAGGGAAACAAAACCATTCGAGAGTATGAGACTGAGTTTAACAGGCTCAGAAAATATGCAGGAAGGGGTCTTGAAGATGAATAGACCCAAGTGAGAAGGTTCTTACACGGTATGCACATTGAATTGGAGAATATATGCATTGTGAGGAATTATGCATCAGTGTCTGAGTTGGTTGAGAAGGCAATTATGATTGAGGAAGGTTTAAATGACGAAACTAAGACGGTTAGCTTAGAGACTCAAGCCAAAAAATCTTTTAATTCTGGTTCTGGAAAAGGTGGCAAGTTCGTAAAGGGGCAAAAGAAGAAGTGGGAGAGCATTTCTAAAAGTGTTACTAGTGCGCAATCTGGATGTTTTAAATGTGGAAGCAAAGATCATCGGGTTGCTAACTGCCATAAAGAGGATATGAGGACTTGCTACTATTGTAAAGAAGTGAGACACATCAAGACTTCGTGTCCTAAGCTGCAATAGGGTGGAGGAAGGTCATAAGCATCACCACCTAAGCGAACTGCAGTGACTCCTCGAGCCTACTGATAGAGCTCATATTTACATGTTTTTACATATTAATATAGACTAATATCATGCATTAGAACTATCATTTAGGACTACTTTAGTGCATTTTCATGTGTTTGTGTGTTTATAGGTACTTGGAGCAAAACTCATGCTTTTGGAGTGTTTTGGAGCCTTAAGAAGTCATGAGGACTTTGGAGTCACTTGTTCGGGCCAAGAACATCACCGGTAGCTTTCCGAGAAGCTTCACAAAACAGCATCGACCAAGGCATTGACCAGGGCATTGACCGTGACGGGTCGATGCTAGCCCCGACGGAAGAAACTCGAAATTCGACGTTTTGACTTGTCTGCACTGTTAGGAGGCTTACGATCGAATGGGAAGGAATTAAGCTACAAACTGACTTGCTATGGAATCTTGATTCAAAATGGAAGCTCTAAGAGTTGGAATCAGGTAAAGAGCTACTCAAAATAAGATGATATAATTTTTACAAGTCAGGTGACTCTGAACTTACCATATTTGGACCTACGTGCAGGGTTTGGAACCAGAAGGAATTAGGCTGTAAACCGACCTGGTATGGAATCTTGACTCATCAGAGAAACTCCAGGAATTGGAATCATACCAAACCGAGATCAGATGCGAAAGTTATTCAACTTCTAAACCAGAAGATATTACACTTGCTAATTTGGCACCCTGCGAGTTTAATTCACAAGGGATCTTTCCCAACCTCCTTGGGCACGACCTAGCCTCCTCCTAAAACCCTAAACTCTCTATAAACACATGTAATGCTCATTAGAAAAGGTTCCTGAAACACCCTATCCGGAGTATGGAGAAAATAAAGCGCGCGGGAACGATAAAAAAATCAGAATTTTAAAAACAAATTAATTTGTTTAAACCGGTTTTAATCCTACTTAACTACTTCAATATAATCATTAAATATTATTAATTAATTCTTACTTAACACTCAAGCAGGCTACACAACAAATAAAACACACAAACAAAAGCTCAAGATTTTAAAACTAGGATCGATCGGTCCCACCCTTGGATCGATCGATCTCGACTATCAAAAACAAGACAGGACAAATCGGAAGGAGATGGGTCGATCGATGTCACCAAGGATCGATCTATCTTGACCCAAAGATCGTTTTCAAAATTTACGGACCAAAAATGACCCCTAAGTACCGATCGATCTGCCCCCGGATCGATCAATCTTGACCCCTCTAAAAATCTCGGCAACCCCTAGATCGATCGATCCACCTCCCTGTCCTGCAACCCGATACCAAAACAACGAGTAATAACTTCAATACGAAAAAACCCAACAAGTGCAACAACTTTTACCATTCAAAAACAACCTTAAACATCACTTATAAGCATGCTATCAAGTTACAAAATATAAACAACAAAACATAGCATGCATACGAACCCAGATGTGAAAACCCCTTTTAACCCGCCTAGATCATCCTTCTCCCTTCGGCCTTGGTTCCACGAGCTCCAACCCTTAAGACTTCTCCTTACCTGCACCAAAAGAGGCGCGTAAGAATTGATAATGCTTAGTGAGGCAGTCATCCCGTCTCACAGCTATACGCACATATGATCAAAGACTTACCGTAATTAATATGCAACACACAACACAATCAAACAATATTGTGATAGAACTCCATCACACACAACAACACACACAACTTGGGCCAACCATAAATCTCACCCATATGGTCAAGCCCGACATCACACATCAATCACGGAAATCTATTGATCATATAGATAAACCTTGGTTTGACGGCTGAAACGAAGAACCAAAACACAGTCGTTCCTTTGATTTTGAACTTCAAAGCTTGATTCCTTTAGCACACACACAACCACCAAGATATCCACTAGAAGCCTGCCCATCATCGCATAACACACTCTGAAATGATTGATCACAAGCCCTAAACTTGAATTGTCTAAACCATAATTTCGGATTCCTCTTTCCCAAAAACAGAGTTTTACTAATCTGGCTATAACTCTTAATATAGCCAATATTTTAGAAATTACTTTAGATAATCTCAAGATAAGACCCTCAAGAATCTACTACCAAATTTCATCTTATTCCATTAAGATTTGAGTGCCCAAACACTCTCTCCAATCGAACCCGTCGCGGATTGCTCTGTTTTGAGCGGGTTTGAGAGAAACTTCATATCTGCTTTGGTAGATAGATATACAAGAGATTGAAGAACTTACACAAAACGTTTGAGCTCAAACCGGATTAGTTTGCTACCCCAATCGTCCCCTTGAATCAGCTCCCAAAACTCTGTTTTTTAAGGCTTCTTCCTCCTCCTCTTCTCCTTCTCTCTCCAAGCTCTCAAGGTCTTTCCTTTCTCTCACTCTCTCTCTTCTTTCAAGAAAAAAAAATCTCAAAAATGAGATAAAGATGAAGAAGAAGAAGTTTATAGAAGAGTGTAGAAGGAGAAGAGATATTTTTGGTTGCTGGTTTAATCAAATTAAACCAAACCGAACCAAAATTACTAAACCGCAATCAATTGATTCAATTAATTTTCTCCCACTTGGTTTAGTATTTCCGTCAAACTTCCCATAATATTTGAGACATTCGTTCGTCTCAAATTATTTAATTCCATTCCCGGTAATATTCTGAAATTACCGATTAATTCCGTTTAAACCATTCCACACGGAATTAATTCTAAATAATTAATCTTTCGATTAATTCGACCAATTCACAACCCGTAGGCTATTAATCGAGCTCAATATTGTTCCTACTTCTCTCAGGAACAAATACAACACGGTACAAAACTTATACAACAAGTAACAATAACTTGTTCGGCAAGAAACACTAGTAACTTATACAACAAAGAACAATTTGGGGATGTTACAATTCTCCCCCACTTAAATAGATTCGTCCCCGAATCTGATGTGGACATCCAGAAGGAGCCGGCCCTATCAGTAGAGACCCCACCACTTCGAGGAGCGTCCATGACACGATCAAGAACCAAGAGTCTCAAAGGGCTTGCCAAGGCCGTGGGCCTTTTCCTCGACACGGGCCATACGGACGCGGACAAGGACCAAGCGGATCCGGACGAGACAAGTGCCGAACCAATGGCATTTCCGTTCACCACCCATGCTCGAGGAGCATCCACAAGTGATTTTGGAGCCGAGACAAGCCACGAGACTCCTCAGAATGCTTCATGGTCGCACACAACCGAGTGGCCTCTAATGCGGACAAAGAAGGAAACTTCACTCTTTGTCCTCTCGCTAGCATGATCGAGGCATAAAGACATCACTAGGGATTGTACTCTTTCCTACCCTTAGATTTCCCACATGGTTTTACTAAGGAAGGTTTTAATGAGGCAACAACCTAGTGGTGCAAAGTGGCCTCAAGGCATTCTTGAGGGCCGAATTGTCTAGAAGCCCATACTATGCTTCTACTCAATTCAAGCATTCTAAGGGAATCCATTGAAGTCCATTTCGGCCCAAGGAGAAGTCACAAAAGCCACTAGACTCGTCACTTATGCCACTTAGGCGATTTACCTTATTTGTTTTAAGTCAAACTTTCCTTTTTCGAACTTTTCCTTTTCGTTTTGGCAAATCTTTTGGCCATGTGTTTAGGCCACGTTTAGGGTTGCTTTTTGAGACATTTTGTAGCCTAAAGTCGAGCCCTATATAAGGAGAAACTCGCAGCGCTAAGAGGGTAGACTTGAATAAACGAAAACCCTATTTTTGCTTAAGTCCCGCTAGCTCCTTTTTGTTCTTTCTTCTTGTTTCAGGTGAATTGCAGCAAGAAGAGGACGCCCAAAGCTGTATCACGACCCATGACTCGTGTGGTCGCTATCACCCATTGGCCCACGCCAAATTCACGCCATCGCTGTTCATCGAAGTCAGGCCGCACGGTCCACGGAGACAACACCTGCCCGCCAGACGTAATCTTAAGACTTAAACTGCCTTACGATCCACTTGGAGAATTGTACTTCCATCCTCGCCTCATGTTTCCAAATTTCCTTATCAACCCCAATACAATCCCACAAGACCTTAATCTCAGGATTTTCCTGCACAAAATTCTTGCGAATTATGCTTCACTACCCCACTTGAGTTCAACATAAATGTATCCTGCACGGCCTACCATATAGAACCTCATATGGTATCATCCTAACGCCAGGTTGATAGCTGACATCATACATGAACTCTACCAAGTTCAAACAATCGACCCAATGACCTCCCCAATCCAGCACATACATCCTCCGCAAAACTGTCTCCAAGTGCACCTGCTACCCTGAACAACAATTGTAGCGCAACAACTACAACCTAACGGCAGTCGTGGTACCACAACAACACCAAACTGGTCACAATCCAACAACGGTAGTAGCATCACATCTATAATCCAAAACCGGTCGCAGCACAACGGCCATATCTCATCGCCAAATGTAACAGTACTCCCTCTATGACTCAACTCTCATCATAACCATACTTACGTTACAACTCAATACCGACTGCAGTAACACCCATACTACAGCTCAACTACACCGTATGAGACTTTCGCTTTTCTCATTACATCACACATTGTTCCTACATGGTTCATCAACAACCTCAGGAGCCAATACCACAAGATCCCACGTGGTCATAAAACGACTAACCCATCGAAATCCAATACCATAAGACTCGAAATGAGTTAAGTCCATCAAAACGACTAAGCTCATCGGAATCCAATACCATAGGATCCGAACAAGCTAAGTCCAACAAGATGACTAAGTCCATCGGAATCCAATACCACAAGATCTGAATGAACTAAGTTTTGCGAGATCCAATACCACAAGATCTCACTCGGTTTACCCTTGGTCAACCTCAGAATCTAATACCACAAGATTCATTTGGTTACCAATATATTAGGATTAAATACTACATAATCCTAATCGGTAAACCAACCTCGTTAGGATTAAATATCACATAATCCTAACCAACCTCATTAGGATTAAATACAAAAAAATCCCAATGAGCCCAACCACGTATGAGGATCTAGTGACACAAGATCCATAAATCCACCAAACCAAGTAACGGAACAACGCATTGCACACAACCAGGACAACACATGAACTACCTCATCATGTGTCCATCCACTACGAATATATAAAATACCACATCATGTATTCGTACAGTCTCAACAACACATGAAATACCTCATCATGTGTGATTATCACCGATACATGAAGTACCACATCATGTATCAAACCACCACCGAAACATGAAATCCACATCATATATCAAATCGTCCCCATAAATAAAATCCGCATCATGTATTAAATTACCATTGATACATGAAGTCCACATCATGTATCATTTAAATCACTGGATACTCGATCTAACAACAACGCCCATCACATAAAATTCTGTCAGCAACATAATGAGAACCATCAACTCATCCCATTATGTATTACGATCTAATATACCCTTAGATTGTAACATCACTTGGTCATGATGTGCCCTCATGCCATATAACAGACCCATCATATTCTATTATCTAATATACCCTTAGATTGTATCAATACTTAACCATAACATGACCTCACTCCATGTGACAATCTCATCAATAATCAACCTTGATTAAATGATATAGCAACCAAAACTAATCCCCAAAGGATTCCACCGGGAATTACCTCGTCACCAACCGTATACTACTCAAAAAATCAATTTTCAGAGATCGGATCGATTAATCCATTACCCTGATCGATCAATCTCAACTACTAAAAACA
The DNA here is from genome assembly GCA_018361395.1 of Boechera stricta. Taxonomy (NCBI): domain Eukaryota; kingdom Viridiplantae; phylum Streptophyta; class Magnoliopsida; order Brassicales; family Brassicaceae; genus Boechera; species Boechera stricta. The sequence goes on from CM031541.1 coordinate 9,057,840, forward strand.
AACCGAAATAGAGCATCTTGCCGGAACGATCGATCTTGCCAATGATCGATCGATCCTACCTGATTTGATTGATCTTTCTTATCCCATCCAATCATGAACTGTCTGATACACCCGATCGATCGATCTCCTCTTGGAATCGGTCGATCCTCTTCTCAAAATATCTCTGATCACATAATCGATTTAATTGATCGATCGATCGTTCCTCTTCTGTTTTGAAAATAGAATTCACCAAAACTCGTGTGATTCTTTATCCCATACAACTAAAAAATTTAACCAACAATTCTCTTCAGACGATGCCTCTCAATACCGCTTAACTCATACCTCAAGCCATCCGAAGGAAGCACTTAAGCATTAAACATGTTTCTTACCTCCAAAATTTCCCAAGTATCTACACCATTGGCTCTCCTAGCCAACACAGTTCTCCACCACATATGTGCATCTTCTTCTAGGTAATGCACCGTAAGATCAATCTTATACTCCTCCGGACATCTTACAAAGTGGAAGTTTCTTTCCAACCCCGACTTCCACTCATCTGCTTCAACCGGCTTTGTACCTCCCAAAAAGAACTTGGTGCCAAGCCTCTGCATATGATCCATCACTGTAAAGTACGATGGAATCATAGGTTCTGCAACCTCTTCTCTAACCTCGGGATTTGCCACTCTCGGTGGCTCATCAACTCTGGGTGGCACTTCAAGAGCTGGAGCTGGTACCGCTCCTGGTAACCTCTCAAAAATCTGAGCAAATAAACACAACATCGGCCCCATTTGGTTTGGACCCGCCTGTTGCTGAGCCTCAACTTGCGGTTCAACATCAACCGCTTGAGTCGCATTACCCGTAGCTCCCACATCCCCCTCGTCAGCAACATTCCAACTCCGGCTTGATCTTCACCAATAGGGTTCACATCCTCTATCTGCTCAGGGGAATCGCTCCCTGCCACCCTTCCTCTTCCTCTACCTCTTCTTGTGCTTCTTACCATCTACACAATCAACAAGACATTCAATTTCTCAAAACTTTAACAAAACGAAAACACGGAAGAAGTCTTACCGTGGAACCTTTTATTCGGCCGAAGAGGATGATTCTAACCCAACCCAACAATCAAATAACAACAATCTTCAATATCAAGCAACACGAACATAGCATCCTAGAACCGCTTCTGCTCAGATACCACTACATGAAACACCCTATCCGGAGTACGGAGAAAATAAAGCGCGCGGGAACGATAAAAAAATCGGAATTTTAAAAAAAAAATTTGTTTAAACCGGTTTTAATCTTACTTAACTAGTTCAATATAATCATTAAATATTATTAATTAATCTTTACTTAACATTCAAGCAAGCTACACAACAAATAAAAAACACAAACAAAAGCTCAAGATTTTAAAACTAGGATCGATCGGTCCCACCCTTGGTTCCACCAGCCCAGATGTGAAAACCCCTATTAACCCGCCTAGATCATCCTTCTCCCTTCGGCCTTGGTTCCATGAGCTCCAACCCTTAAGACTTCTCCTTACCTGCACCAAAAGAGGCGCGTAAGAATTGATAATGCTTAGTGAGGCGGTCATCCCGTCCCACAGCTATACACACATATGATCAAAGACTTACCGTAATAAATATTCAACACACAAAATAATCAAACAATATAGTGATATAGCTCCATCACACACAACAACAAACACAACTTGGTCTAACCATAAACCACACCCATATGGTAAAGCCCTACATCACACATCAATCACGGAAATCTATTGATCATATAGATAAGCCACGTTCACGCACTCACCTCGGTTTGACGGTTGAAACGAAGAAACGAAACACAATCGTTCCTTTGATTTTGAACCTCAAAGCTTGATTCCTTTGGCACACACACACCACCAAGATATCCACTAGAAGCCTGCCCATCATCATATAACATACTCTCAAAAGATTGATCACAAGCCCTAAATTTGAATTGCTTAAACCATAATTTCAGATTCCTCCTTCCCTAAAACAGAGCTTTACTAATCCGGCTATAACTCTTAATATAGCAAATATTTGAGGAATTAATTTGGATAATCTCAAGATAAGACCCTCAAGAATCTACCTACCAAATATCAGCTCATTCCATTAAGATTTGAGTGCCCAAACACTCTCTCCAATCGAATCCGTTGCGGATTGCTCTGCTTTGAGAGGGTTTGAGAGAAAATTCATATCTCTCAAACTACTCAAAGAAACGCGACGAAATTTGGTAGATAGATAGATAAGAGATTTAAGAACGTACACAAAACTTTTCAACTTAAACCGGATTAGTTTGGTTCCCCGATGGTCCCCTTGAATCAGCTCCCAAAACTCTGTTTTTATGGCTTCTTCCTCCTCCTCTTCTCATTCTTTCTCCAAGCTCTCAAGGTCTCTCCTTTCTCTCATTCTCTCTCTCTCTTCTTTCAAGCACAAATATCTCAAAAATGAGACAAAGATGAAGAGGAAGAAGTTTATAGAAGAGTGTATATTTTTGGTTGTTGGTTTAATCAAATTAAACCAAACCGAACCAAAATTACTAAATCGCAATCAATTGACTCAATTAATTTTCTCCCACTCGGTTTAGTATTTCCGTCAAACTTTCCAAAATATTTGAGACATTCTTTCATCTCAAATTATTTCATTCCATTCCCGGCAATATTTCAAAATTACCGATTAATTCTGTTTAAACCATTCCACACAGAATTAATTCCGAATAATTAATCCTTCAATTAACTCGACCAATGCACAATCCGTATGCTATTAATCGAGCTTGATATTGTTCTTACTTCTCTCATGAATAAATACAACATGGCACAATACTTATACAACAATTAACAATAACTTGTTCGGCAAGAAACACTAATAACTTATACAACAAGGAACAGCTTGGGATACAGATGTTACAGTTCCCTCCTTCTTGGCCACCTTTGAGAGCCACCACTTAGAGAGAAAGTCTCAAAACTCTTTGTTCATAAGTTTTATTTATGAAATTGCTTTAGTTCTTCGTCTTCTTCTTATTGCTTTACTTTATTTACTGCTTTTGTTTATTGTTTATAATGTCTTCCTACTCATATCCTTTCGTCACCCTCGGAGGTATGAGTGAGTAGATCCTTTAGATCTCTGGGGTGGAGATCGATGATGGGATCTATGTTATAGGATTTCATATGTTCTTTTGTTCTTAATCGATCTAACTACTCTAATATTCAATCTTAATGCTAAGTCATATCCTATGATGATGCTATAATCGAGAGGTTATACGAATAGAAGCTCTTAGCACCACGAGAGTGGGTTAAAACTTTAAATCTGAATATTAGAGAGTATTAGCTATGGTCGAGTTTGTTGTTTTATAGAATTAATCATTGATCTAACTCTAGCTAAGTTAGATTAAGATCTTAGAAACACTTCACCACGAGAGTGGGTCGTATTTCAGAAATAGATCTATCAATCACTTCGTGTTTCCGAAAGCACAAGGCCGTTCAGAAATGACATTTCAAACAGAAGTTTAGGAAGACTTAGTATTCGATGATGGGATTGTGCACAATGCATGAAAGTCACCACGAGAGTGGGTCCGACATAGTGGCTAGCTTACCATGAGAGTTGGCTAGTCTATAATCGATATTCCTAGAATGAGAAATACAAACTTATTAGGTAGAACATAAATCCTAAATATAGACTTCTTGAAATCGTTCCCATTCACTCTAGGGATCAATTGTTAATTTATTATTTAAGCTATTTAAATTAAGTTATTTTATATTTATGTTATTTAATTTATGCCATTTATTTTCTGTTATTTATTTTATGTTATTTAATTTATGCACTTTAATTTATGCTATTTATTTTATGCACTTTAATTTACGCTATTTACTTTACGCACTTTACTTTATGTAATTTACTTTCAGTGATTTACTTTACGTAATTTATTTTCAGTAATTTTATTATTGCTTATTTAATTATTAATTTATTTATTTAATTACCGTTTATTTATTTATTTAGTTTATGCATTTCAATTATTTAGAACTTAGAAACAAACACCCAACTTTTATAATTTGCCTAGATTAGATTCGTTCCTGCAATCTCTGTGTAGTTATTCTCAGTCTCTGTGGATCGATCCCGATTATACTACAATTGCATTTAACCGTTAAATTGCGGTCACATCGGATTAAACTCTCGAGGAAACTCGGGTGAAACCTGGTGAGAAGAGGTGAAACAAATCCTCCCTACCAAGTTTTTGGCGCCGTTGTCGGGGACTGTAGCAATAGCCATAGAGATATGGTCTGAATCTGAGACTAGGTTTCTTTTACTTTCTTATTTTATTTAATTTTTGTTCTTGGGTTTTCAGGTTTTTAGGACTTGAGAAATGCTGGGAATAGACCAATGCTGGGAATAGACCGGTTGCTGGACCGGGAGAATGATAACGTGGTGCGTAGGCAAAGGTTGGTACGAACAATAGGCATGGCCGACGAGCCAACAAGACAAAATCTACGCACGGGAATCTGGCCACCACCGGTAGTCGGAGTTGAATTTGAAATCAAGATTAGCTTGATTAATAGGGTCCAGGGTTATAAGTTTCACGGATTATCAATAGAGAACCCTATTGATCATCTGTATCAATTTAACAAGTTGTGTGAGATGGTGAAGATAGACGGTCTCTCTGAAGATGCACTTTATTCTCATTTTCACTTGGGGGTAAAGCATAAGAGTGGGAGAAGTACATTCCATCTGAGACCGTTAAAACGTGGAGTGAATGCTGGAAAGCGTTCCTAACAAAGTTCTTCTCGAACTCTAGGACAACTCGTTGGAGAAACGAGATGTCAAACTTCACACAACAAAACACTGAGAGCTTCGGAGAAGCGTGGGAAAGGATTGAAAGATACACCCAGGAATGTCCTCATCATGGATTCAGCGACTAGTCTTTGCTGAGCATATTCTACAGAGGAGTTACTCCTAAATATCGTACGTTACCCGATATAGGCAGCCACATAACTTTCTTGGGGCAAGACGCGCAACACGGAATGACGCTGGTAAAGAACTTAGCCGAGAGTGACGCGAGCTATGGGGAGGACTATGAACAATGAACAGACACGTCAACATCCATGAAGACGAGGAGAAGCTGACCATAAAAGCGCTACATGAAAAGTTAGACAAGGTTCTGAAATCGACGCAACATTTCGTCTTGTCAAAACGTTGTGGAGAACAACACCATCGACCAGGAGGGGTCGATGGCCTTTCTGGAAGCATCATCGAGTAGAAGCATCAATCGTACGCCTTCGATGCAACACCGAAAACTAACATCGATCAAGAACATCGATTTTACATGGTCGATACCTTTCACATCGACCATGCGTGGGATGAGAACAACGAGGAAGCAAGTTTCTTCACGACTAAGACGGAAAAAATTGAGGGGATGATGCAGAATGTCATGGAAGGACAAACACGCATGGTCGTAGGGATTAGTAGAGAGTTCAAGGAGGTTACTCAACGGTGTCACGAGTTAGATGAGAAGTTCGAAGACTTGGTTTGTAAGATCTGAAAGCTAGAAACCCAAATAATGCAGGAAGCACCGATGATCAATGTTATAACCTTGAAGAGTGGAAAGGAGCTTAGACCGATCCCACCTAGGCAACCAATCAACAAAAAGAGGGAAGAGACTATCATCGAGAAACAAAATCCGATCATCGAGAAGGAGGATCCAATCCCCGAGAAAGTTGACCCTATTGAAATCGAGGAAGAGCCTGAGATTGAAGAAGATATTAAGGAGAAGCCGGACAAGGATATGGAGTTTGACATTCGTACAACCAACACTAGTACAAGAGAACCTAATACTCGTGTAAGGAGCCAAGTGATATCCGATCTAACTAAGTATCAACCTAAAATTCTTTTTCCGGGAAAAATTAAAGGAATAATAGCGGAGAGAATGAGGAACATGTTTGAAGAACAAATGAAAGGCGTAATCATCACTATGTCGATACCTAGAAGCGTTGACGATGATTCCCAACGCTAGCAAGTTCCTCAAGGACCTCGTGACTAAGAAGAAGAAGGAGCTCACCGAGCTGGCATTCCTAACGCACGAGTGCAGTGCCGTCATTCTCGACAAAAAGATTCCAAGGAAGTTAGACGATCCAGGTAGTTTCACTCCCTCTTGCACTCTAGGTCAAATAAAATTCGGGAGGTCTTTGTGCGATCTTGGAGCTAGTGTGAACCTCATGCCTCTATCCATTTCACAAAAGTTGGGATTTACTCAATTCAAGGAGTGTAGGATATCGCTAGTTCTTGGCGATCACTCGATAAAAACACAGGTGGGATTACTTGAAGACATTTCGGTGATGATTGGTGAGTACCAAATACCAACCGACTTTGTGGTACTCAAGATGGATCACGAGCCCAAAGACCCACTCATCCTAGGAAGAGCGTTCCTAGCAACTGCGGGAACCTTCACCTAAACGATGAAGTTATGCAGTTTAGTATTGATGAGGTGATGAAGAAACCCAAAGATCGAGATCGTATCTTGATAGGGAGGAATTGTTGTTTCCTCTCTCTCAGGTTTCACCCGAGCGCGACCTATAGGGTAGTCTCGAGAGTTAAATGCAATTGTAGTATAATCGGAATCGATCCTCAGGGACAGAGAATAACTTCACAGAGAATTCAGGAATAAATATAATCTAAGCAAAATATAAAAGTTTGGGGGTTTTAATTTTAAGTCCTAATATGCGTAAAATAAATTGCATAAATTAAATAACATAAAATAAATTGCGTAAATTAAATTACATAATTTAAATAACAGAAAATAAATTGCGTAAATTAAATAGCAGAAAATAAATACATAAATTAAATTGCAGAAAGTAAATTGCATAAAATAAAAGTACTTAAATTAAATTGCATAAATTAAGTTGCGTAAGATAAAGTGCGTAAATTAAATTACAGAAAAGAAATTGCATAAATTAAATAGCAGAAATTAAATTACATAAAATAACTTAAACTCCAACAAGTAGTTTCAAGGTTCCTATGACTTTTTAGGACTCAAAAACACTCCAAATTCATAGATTTTACTCCAAGTACCTATAAACACATAAACACATACAAATGCACTAAAGCTATCGTAAATGAATGTTAGAATGCATAAAACTATACTAAATGAATGCATGAAAACATGTAAATATGAGCTCTATCATATCTTTTACATAGACGATCTTGACTTACTTGCTGATGAAATATTAAATGAGGTTGAACTAAAAGACGAGGAGCTAAGTGAAGAATTTCAAACGCTACAAAATGGAGAAATAATGATACGTGAGATGCTTAGAGTTTAACCGAAAACGCAAGAGGAAGCGAAGACTTAGGATAAAGACACGAGAACTCAAAGCAGATTGGGCTAAGGTACGCATTTCTCGGCCTAAATTCAACATATCCTGTCATAATAAGCGATAAACTAAATGATGATGAAACCTCAATGTTACTTAATAAATTAAAAAAGTATAGAAAAGCCATAGGATATTCTTTAGATGATATCAAAGGAATATCCCCATCCTTATGCATGCATAGAATACATTTAGAAGATGAATCTAAGAATTCCATTGAACCTCAAAGACGTTTAAATCCAAATTTGTGTGATGTAGTAAGAAAAGAAATTATTAAACTTCTAGATGCATGAATTATTTATCCTATATCCGATAGTACTTGGGTATCACCTGTTCATGTAATTCCTAAAAAGGATGGCATCACTGTGATAAAGAACGAAAATGATGAATTAATTCCCACTCGGACTATCACGGGACATAGAATGTGTATTGATTTTAGGAAATTAAATGCTACCACTAGAAAAGATCATTTTCCTCTTCCATTTATTGAACAAATGTTAGAACGATTAGCTAATCATTCTCACTATTGTTTTTAGATGGGTATTCGGGATTCTTTCAAATCCCGATACACCCGCAAGATCAAGAAAAAATGACATTTACATGTCCTTACGATACCTTTGCTTATCGAAGAATGCCGTTTGGACTATGTAATGCACCTGCAACCTTTCCAAGGTATATGATGTCGATATTTTCAGATTTAATTGAATAAGTAGTTGAGGTGTTTATGGATGATTTCTCTGTGTATGGTTCTTCGTTTGGTGGTTGTTTGTCTAATTTGTGCTAGGTACTGAAACGTTGCAAAGAGACGAACCTCGTACTTAATTGGGAGAAGTGTCATTTCATGGTGAAAGAAGGAATCGTTCTTGGACACAAAATTTGAGAAAGAGGGATTGAAGTCGACAAAGCTAAAATCGATGTCATGATAAGCCTATGACCTCTACAAACGGTGAAGGACATACGGAGTTCCTTGGTCAAGCTGGGTTTTATCGGAGGTTCATCAAAGATTTTTCTAAGATTGCTCGGCAACTCACTAGCCTATTATGCAAGGATGTCGAGTTTAATTTTGATGACGCATGTTTCGAAGCATTCCAATCAATCAAGAAGGAGCTAGTGAGTGCATCGATAGGACAACCGCCGAATTAGGAGTTACCGTTCAAGATTATGTGTGACGCTAGTGACTATGCTGTGGGATCTGTGCTTGGACAACGCAAGGATAAGAGGCTGAATGTGATATATTACGCGAGTAGAACGCTAAACGAGGCACAAATGAATTATGCTACCACAGAGAATGAGTTTCTAGCGATCGTATTTGCTTTTGAGAAATTCAGACAATACTTAGTCAGTTCTAAAGTCATCGTTCACACAGATCATGATATGCTCCGGTATTTACTCGCTAAGAAGGATACAAAACCATGGCTACTCTACTGGATACTACTCCTTCAAGAGTTCGATTTGGAGATAAAAGATAAGAGAGGAATAGCGAACGAAGTAGCTGATCACCTTTCTCGAATGAGAATCACTGACGAGATTCCTATCGACGATTTACTATCGGAGGAGCAACTCTATGCTATTAGAGTGCTTGTCGGCGAGCAAAACCTCAACAAGGAGCTGAAAAGCATCAATGCCATCAAGGACAAATCACCATGGTACGCTGACATCGTCAACTATCTTGCTCATGGAGAGAAACCACCTGATCTCGTCGGATATCACAAGAAAAAGTTTTTCAAAGAAATAAACCGGTAATATTGGGATGATCCCAACCTCTACATGTTGTGTAAGGATAAAATATATAGAAGATGTGTTTCGGAGCATGAGGTTCATGGGATTTTGACTGGAAGCCATGGATCAACATACGGAGGACATTTTGCTACATTCAAAATGGTGGCTAAAGTTTTACAAGCTGGATTTTGGTGGCCGACATTGTTTAGAGACGCTCACCGATTCATCCTAGCTTGTGATACATGTTAAAGAAGAGGAAACATAAGTCGAAGGAACGAGATGCCTCAAAACCCGATAATGGAGGTAGAAATCTTCTGATCAAACTTGTCATCTCGAGTTTTAAGCCCGCAGTAACAAGATAAGGAGGAAATGGAGAGTTCTAAGAAGCCCTAGTACTATATAAACACTTGTAATCTCATTAATAATCATCCATGAATTATTCTAGACTTTGTAGCCAACACTTTTAAACCTAAGAAAGAGTTCTTCTTTTTACTTCTTCTTCTTCTTTTGCTTTTAGAGTAGATCTTTTAGACCACTAGGATCGTGGTCGATGATGGGATCTATTTTTAGGGTTTATTATATGTTTGTTTGTTCTTAATAGATCTAGCTACTCTAGTATGCACTTTAATGCTGAGTATTCTCTCATGGGATATACTTAAGAGTACAACTGAATCTAGTAGGTGTGGTTGTATGTTTAGAAGTGTTTGATGCCACGAGAGTGGGTTAAATCTTCAGATCAGCATACTAGAGAGTCATAGCTAGTGTTGAGTTTGTTGTTTGATAGAGTAAATATTGATCTAGCCCTGATCAAGTTGAATTAAGATCTTAGGGATGATTCGCCACGAGAGTGGGCTGTATTCTAGAAATATATCTATCATTCACTTTGTGTGCCTTTTCCAAAAGTCTAGGAATACTTAGTATTCGATGATGGGATTATATGAAATGCATATTCATTCGCCACGAGAGTGGATTTGAATATAAAGTCTAGCATACCACAAAAGTGGACTAGCGAGAGATGAAAAATCTCTAGAATGACAAACATAAACTTTTTAGGTAGAACATGAACGCTAGATCTAGAATCCCTGAAATCTAACTGTCACCCAATTCCTTGTAAATATTAGTTTAGGTTTTTACTTTATTTTATGCATTTGATTTTAATGATTAGTTTAGTTTATTTATTATTGCTTAGTTTAGATTTAATTGCTTTATTTATTTTATGTTTTTATTTATTTTATGCATGTTAGATTAGGAATCAACCCCCATAACTCTTTTGAGATTTCACTTGTACTGTGTTATTCTCAGTCCTTGTGGATCGATCCCATAATTACTACAACTGCATGACTGTGCACTTGCGGTCTTATGGGTTAAACTCTCGAGAATACTCTATGGATAGACTTAGGTGAAACCTGAGAACGGGATAATCGAAAAAAAATCATTGCATCAAGTTTTTGGCGCCGTTGTTGGAGATTGAAGCAATAGCCATAGAGATTTAGTTTAGATCTGAGACTACGTTTTTTTTTGTTTTTTTATTGATTATTTATTTCTTTGAATTTCAGGTGATCACCAAAAATATATAAATAAAAAAAAAAAGAGGGAAGAAGAGAATGAACACATGTAATGCTCATTAGAAAGGGTTCCCTCCTTTTTGGCCACCTTTGAGAGCCACCACTTAGATAGAAAAGTCTCAAATTTATTTCTGTTATTTATTTTATGTTATTTAATTTACGTACTTTAATTTATGCTATTTATTTTATGCACTTTAATTTACGCTATTTAGTTTACCAAATTTGCTTTATACAGTTTACTTTCTGTTATTTACTTTACGTAATTTATTTTCAGTAATTTTATTATTGCTTATTTAATTATTATTTAATTTATTTAATTACCGTTTTTTATTTTATGCATTTTAATTATTTATTTAGTTTATGCATTTCAATTATTTAAAACTAAGAAACAAACCCCCAACTTTTATAATTTGCCTAGATTAGATTCATTCCTGCAATCTCTGTGTAGTTATTCTCAGTCTCTGTGGATCGATCCCGATTATACTACAATTGCATTTAACCGAGCACTTGCGGTCACACCGGGTTAAACTCTCGAGGAAACTCGGGTGAAACCTGGTGAGAAGAGGTGAAACAAATCCTCCCTACCACCTACTGGTTAGATTCTTAACTTATTGAATTTATTTTTGATATGTTTAAGAGTTTTTCCTATGTGTTGAATGTCGAGGTCTTAACATATAGATTATGCATAGGGTCCTTAAATATGGGAGAAGTTAAATCTCACGTGATGTTTGATTTCGGAACATCGCATTGTTTCTTTACTCCAGAATTAGTTAGGGAATGTGGGTTTCAGGAGGAGCCTGGTGAGCACTTGAGAGTGGTTAAGGTGGTGGGTGGTCAAGTATTCAGGACCCTCTGTTTGATTAAGAACGTAGGTATCCATATTGCTGAAGAAGTTAAACCAGCTGACTTGATCATATGGCTAGTAAGGCTTTATGGCATTATTTTGGGCATGGATTGACTTGGGAAGTATAAAGCTCATTTGGATTGTCATAGAGGACAGGTGGTGTTTGAGACTGACTAGGGGAAGGTGGTTTATCAAGGTGTGAGACTTACTTCAGGGTGTTTGGTGATTTCAGCTATCCGGATAAAGATGATTGAGAATGGGTGTGAAGCATATCTTGCAACCATTACAACACCTGAAGAGGTTGGGGAGTTGGCACTTCAAAATATTCCAGTTGTAAGGGAATTTGAGGATGTGTTTCAACCTCTGAAAGGGTAGCCACCATCAAGGTCGGATCCTTTCGCGATTGAGTTGGAACCGGGAACAACTCCCATATCTAAAGCACCATACCGTATGGCACCAGCAGAGATGGCGGAGCTTAAGAAGCAATTGGAGGAGCTTTTAAACAAGGGATTTATAAGGCCAAGTAGGTCACTGTGGGGAGCACCAGTTTTGTTCGTGAAAAAGAAAGATGGAAGTTTTTGGTTATGCATAGACTACAGAGGCCTAAACCGAGTGATAATAAAGAACAAGTACCCTCTTCCAAGAATTAATGAGTTGTTGGATCAATTAAGAGTTGCTACTTGGTTCTCCAAGATTGATTTAGCTTCTGGATATCATCAGATTCCCATTAAGGAGTCGGACATTCAAAAGACAGCTTTCAGAACAAGATAAGGGCATTATGAGTGTGTGGTAATGCCATTTGGGTTAACGAATGCACCAGCAGCATTCATGAGGTTGATGAATACCGTGTTTCAGGAATATTTGGATGAGTTCGTGATCATCTTTATCGATGATATCCTGGTGTATTCAAAAAATTATGAAGGGCATGAGAATCACTTGAGGAAGGTGGTTGAGAAACTAAGGGCGCATAAATTGTTTGCCAAATTGAGCAAGTGTAGTTTTTGGCAAAGAAAGATTGGATTTTTAGGTCATATAGTTTCTAAAAGTGGAGTTTTAATTGACCTTGAAAAAGTTAAGGCTATTAAAGAATGCCCTAGACCTGGGAATGCAACCGAGATAAGAGGCTTTCTTGGGTTGGCTGGATACTACGAGGTTTATGCTGCCATGAGTATTGCAGGAAGGACGCCTTTGTATGACTCGCAATGTGAGGAGAGTTTCGAGACTTCGTGGAGTCAGTGACTACTGTAGTACGGCCTTACATATCTAGCCCGTATGTGATTTATACGGATGCTTCAAGGTTAGGATTAGGTTGTGTACTAATGCATCATGGAAAGTTTATTGCTTATGCTTCAAGGCAGTTGAGGAAGCATAAAGGTAATTATCTTACTCATGATTTAGAGATGGCTGCAGTGGTGTTCGCTCTTAAGATATGGAGATCATATATGTATGGTGGTAAAGTTCAGGTGTTTATAGATCATAAGAGTCTCAAATATGTATTCACTCAACCTGAGTTGAATTTGAGACAAAGGAGATGGATGGAGCTTATGGCCGATTATGATCTGGAGATAGCTTACCATCCAGAAAAAGCTAATATATGTTCTGACGCTTTAAGCAGGAAGCATGTAGCTTCGAGTACAGAGAGAGATGCTAAGAACTTGGTAAGTATGATCAGTGCATTGCAGTTATGTGTTGTTACCAATGAATCAGAACCATTAAGCCAACCAAGCTGATATTCGACTGAGTACGGGCGCCTGAAAGATGTAATTAAGACTTCTAAGGAAAAGAAGTCTGAATACCAAGTTTATAATAATGGAATCATTCTGGTAAATGACCGAGTTTGGGTACCTAATGATGAGGAGTTGAGGAGATAAATTTTTTGTGAGGCACATCAAAGTCGAATTTCAATTCATTCAGGAGCAACCAAGATGTACCGGGATTTGAAGCAGAATTATCATTGGGTTGAGATGAAGAAGGATGTAGCCAAGTGGGTGGCTACTTGTGAGACTTGCCAATTGGTGAAAGTCGAGCATCAAGTTCCAAGTGGGTTGTTGCAGAGTTTACCAATTTCTGAATGGAAATGGGATAAGATTACGATGGATTTTGTGGTTGGTTGACCAAATTCACGGAACAAGGATGCTATTTGGGTGATCGTTGATCGATTAACTAAGTCAGCTCATTTCCTAGCCATAAGGAAGACAGATGGAGCTAAAGTGTTTGCAAGGAGGTATATTAATGAGATTGTGAGGTTGCATTGTGTACAAGTGAGTATTGTATCTGATCGTGACAGTAAGTTCACTTTAGTATTTTGGCGAGCATTTCAAGAGGAGATGGGTACTAAAGTACACATGAGCACTACTTATCATCCTCAGACCCACGGGCAATCTGAGAGAACAAATCAGACTCTCGAGGATTTGCTGAGGATGTTGATAGCATCATATTTTACCCATTTTCTCGCATGCATTTAGCTTAGTTTTATATGTTCTAACAAGCAAATTAGGATAGTTTTAGTGCATTTGCATTTTTTTATGTGTTTATAGCTACTTGGAGTGAAATCAACATTTTTAGAGTGATTTGGAGCCTCATGAAGCCATAGGGACTGTGGAGTTACTTGCTCGGGCTAAGAACATGATGGAGAGACATCTCAAGAGCCTCACAAAGGAAGCAGCGGCCCTAGCATTGACCAGAAGTGGTCGATGCTCGCTCTGAGCAGGCCATCAACAGACAGCCTCGACCCAGGGCGGTCGATGCACCTCCACGAGCCCGAACTTGAAGCTGACAACGAAGACCATCGACGCAAGCATCGACCATGAGTGGTCGATGCCTTTCCTGAAAATTCACTTCGACCTAGCCCATCGACCCAGGATGGTCGATGCTGACTCGCCGGGCAGAAATGAAAACTTCTGTTTTTTACGAAATGCAAAATATGTAATCTTTGGGATTGCGAGTTCATACATTCCAGAATCTTCTAAGGACGCCCTAAACTCCTCCAAGCCTCATAAATTCTAGAAACAATCTTAGACTCTCTAGCCACCTTTTGTCTCATCTTCAATAAAGAGTTATTCTTTTTATGTGTCCTTCTTTCTTATGCTTTTGTTTATGTTTATGCTTTGATTTACTTTTAGTTCTTAGCTTAGTTCTTCGTTTTTTTATACCTATGCCCTATCTCTTCTTTAATGTCGCAGAGAGATAAGGGAGTAGATCCTTTAGACCATGAGGGTGGTGGTCGATGATGGGATCTACTTCATAGGATTTTCATTATGTTCGTTAGTTCTTGACCGATCTAGCTACTCTAATATTCAATCTTAATGCTAAGTAATATCATATGGGTGATGCTTAAGGTTATAATCGAGATGTTATACGAATATAAGATCTTAGCACCATGAGAGTGGGTTAAAACTTCAGATCTGAATATTAAAGAGTATTAGCTAGTATTGAGTTTGTTGTTTGATAGAGTATCTTAAAGCTAATCTAATTGTGGCGAAAGTTAGATTATGATCTCAGGAATACATCACCATGATAGTGGGATTGTATTCTAGAAATAGGACTTTTTCACTCTAACGCAATCTAAACACTTGGTTAATCGGTTGGTAGTGTGATAACGCCAATCGATGATGGGATGCGTTTAACGCTTGAAGGTCGCCACGAGAGTGGGTCTAACACAGTGACTAGTTCCACGAGAGTGGCCTAGCCTAACTTCGAATATCCCTAGATTGATAACATAAACTAAAAAGGTAGAACATGAATCCTACAATCTAGAATCCCTGATAAATCGACTATCACCCAATTATCTATAAATATTTATGTAAGTATTTTATTTATGTCATTTTATTTATGTTTATTTATTTATGTTATTTATATTTCTGCAATTTAATTTATGCACTTTATTTTATGTACTTTAATTTATGTTATTTATTTTATGCAATTTAATTATGTTATTTAATTTAAGTAATTTATTTTATGCAATTTAATTTATGCTATTTAATTTACGTTATTTAATTTATGCAATTTAATTTAAGTTATTCATTTTATTTTATTTCATGTTTTATTTATTTTATTACATATAGTTTAGGACACAACCCCCTCTAATTTTATTCCGCCTGGATTAGATTTGCATTTGCATTCTCAGTGTGTTATTCTATTCTTTCTATGGATCGATCTCGTATGTACTACAATTGCATGATTGTGCACTTGCGGTCTTATGGGTTAAACTCTCGAGACTACTCTTTAGTAGCGCTCGGGTGAAACCTGCGAAGGAAATAACAGAAGGTGAAAACTTCACCAAATTTCCCGATGACCAGATGTGTTTGTTGGATTAGGGTGGCCATTGGGTGGACTACTTGATCTTGGTGGAGTTCACTTATAATAATAGCTATCAAGCTAGCATTGGAATGGCGCCATATGAAGCTCTTTATGTTAGGCCATGCAGGACGCCATTATGCTGGACTCAAGTGGGGAAGCGAAGCATGTTTGGCGAGAGTTTTGTGTAGGAGACTACGGAGAAAATCTGAGTCTTAAAGCTGAATATGAAAGAAGTTCAGGATGGGTAAAAGAGCTATGCGGATAACCGCATAAAAGAGTTGGAATTTTCCGTTGGAGATATGGTGTATCTCAAGATGGTAATGCTTAAAGGTCCTAGCAGATCTATTTCTGAGAGTAAACTGAATCCGAGATATTTGGAACCGTTCCGAGTGTTGGAACGAGTTGGACCTGTTGCTTATAGGTTGGAATTGCTTGTTGTTATGCGAGCAGTTCACAATGTTTTCCATGTTTCTATGTTGAAGAAGTGCTTGCATAAGGATGATCAGGTGCTAGCGGAGATTCCATCTGATTTGCTACCGAGTATGACGGTTGCAGCAAGACCTGTCAAGATTCTGGAGCGCAGAATAAAAGCTGATAAGGGGAAGAAAACTCCTGAGATTAAGGTCTTGTGGGATTGTAATGGGATTGATGAGGAGACTTGGGAATCGGAGGCGAGGATGAAAGCAAAATTCTCCAAGTGGTTTGAGAAGCAAAAAGCAGAATCTTAAGATTCGGGGACGAATCTATTTTAGTGGGGGGGGAAAATTGTAACATTCGTGTCCCAAATTGTTTCTTGCGATATAAGTTGTTGTTGTTTCTTGCGGTACAAGTTATTGTTTCTAGTGGTAAAAGTTGTTGTATGGATTTTTATTTGTACCTGCAAGTTGTTTGAAATGTTGTATTTTGATGGAAATTCAATAATAAGTTGTATATTATTGAATTAACTTGGTGTGGTTACTAGATCGAGTATCTAGAGTTGTAATTGAATACATGATGTGGAATTTCATGTTTGGTGGCAGTTGAATACATGATATGGTATTTCATGTATTGATGGGGTTTGACACATAATGACGTAGTTCATTTGTTTTTGTGGTTGTTGATATGTTTGCATTTTGCATCGTTTTAGCTTGCATAAATCATACGTTTTGACGTGTTATTCACCCCATTCTTGTTATTTAGAGTTTTGCATACTTAGAGTGTTTTTGCGTTAGGTCACGCATACATCCTGCATATTTGGCTTCGGTACTTTCGGGTGATTTTGGAGAAGAGACCAGAAGCTGTCAGGACATGCTATTAGGAGTCCATGAGCAGTTGTGATCGAGTCAGGTGCAGAAGCGAGGCTATGCAGGACATGCTGATCGAGTCATGCGAGGATACCCATGCGAGGCGTGATCAGTCGGTAGGAGATGGAGCGAAGCTCGCTCGGTACCCATGCTCGAGAAGCTGTATGATCAAGCGAGACAAAAGGTGGCGTCTTGAAGTTTCAAAGCTCGAGCCCTGATCAGTGGACTACTGCTCATCTCAGAAAAATGCGTCTTGATTTCGTTTGAGCACAGCACTCGAACTTAGCGACTGGACCTTATCACATGCATTTTACTATTTTGCGCATGACGTTTTAGGGCTTTTAAGACTTAGTATAAATACCTAATGTTGGGTTAAGACTAAGGGGACTACGTTTATCTTAATATTTGAGTTTTTCCTTGTGTTCTTCTCTGTTCTTAGTTTCCAGAACTTGTACTTGTTATTTTGAGTTTGTTCATACATTTACATCATTATCTACATCTATTTTATCATCATGCAAGTTTTCATGATTTCGGGTTTGTGTTCTTGATGTTCTTCATCAGTTTTTGAGTAGTCGTTAGGGTTGCTTGAGGATGGGATAAGATTAGGTATAGAATCTTGGTCTTTCAGGTGGTTTAAGTGTAGATGTTTGATTTCCCTTAAATCAGTGTTCTTAATGCTAGTTTCTTTTCGATGGAATTAGAACTTGGTGTTTTTCCACCCGAGGTGTTTGATAAAATGCTTGAATGAACTGATGTTAGAGATTTGCATACCTAGCTAAGGGATTGTTGTCTAGGGTGTTTATCGACAATATTGAACGATTGCACTGCTAGGGTAGATTTCGCTGAGTTGAGTGCGGAACTAGTCTAGTTTGAGGTTACCACTGAGTGGACTTAACTGGTTTCATGTTTGATGTCTAGGAATAGCTTGATTGAGTTTTGTTAAACCACTTGAATAGGCTAAGAGGACACACCGAGTCGATTCATCCTTAGAACTTTCTTGCACGTTGAATTTGCTGCTAGTCCTATACGCCGCTTCTTTACCCCCATATGCTATTTCGTTATTGCTGGTTTCGTAGTTCTTGTTAGTCCTATACGGTATCTGTTTTAGTGTCCATTCTCAGTTTTTGTCTAGGTCTGTAACCCCAATACGCTATTTGTTGCTTGACTTGAATTGCTGACGCATCCTTTTGGTTAATATCTTCACCCTTATGGATGACACCTTACTACTACGAAAACTTGGTCTAGTAAGGAATCGACTTATATCAATTCGCCGCGCCATTTGGGTGTTGTTTGTTACAATTAGATTTCAAAATATTCTAGATCAAGTTCTTTTACAGCTTCGCTTAACTTGACTTTTGCATTTTCAGGTACACATCCACCTGCATGCAAACCAGATCAAGAGGAAGTCAACCTCCTCCGCCCCATCGACAATATTGACAGTTACTACCAGCAAGCGCAGCGAGAAAACATCCAAGACGAACATCGAATCCACTCGGTATGGAAGACCAACCACAGTTCAAGACCCTCCGTGAGGAGGCCCCGCTTGATGAGCCGAGATGCCCCTAACACTCATACCAAGACAAGGCATTGTCCCTCCTACGGTCCGAACAACAATTTCGAGATCAAGAGCAGCTTGATCGCCATGGTGCGTAACAACAAGTTTCATGGACTACCATGGAGGACCCTCTTGATCATCTCGATGAGTTCGATAGGCTCGCAGCCTTACCAAGATCAATGGGGTCAGTGAAGATGGTTTCAAGCTAAGGCTCTTTCCCTTCTCTCTAGTGACAGAGCCCATCACTGAAAAGACTCTACCCCATGGATCCATCACCTCATGGGACGATCAGAAGAAAGCCTTCCTGCCAAATTTTCTCCAACGCCAGACAGACGCTGAGGAATGAAATTTCTGGATTCACTAAGGACGGTGAAAGTTTCAGTGAATGCTGGGATCGCTCAAGGGCTACACTACTCAATGTCCTCACCACGGTTTCAGTAAGGAGTCCCTCCACATCTCTGCAGGCGTTCTCCGAAGGTCCGATGCTTCTCGATACCGCCAAGATGGTAACTTCCTCAACCAAGATGTTGATGCTGGATGGGCACTTGTGGAGAATCTAGCCCAATCTGATGGTAACTACACTGCTGAGTATGATAGAGTGTCCGCCAAGTATTGGTCCAGATGATCAAACTCGGCCATCAAGGCCTCGATCGCTAAGTTAGATCAACTACAGCAGAAGAAACAAGTCCACTTTGCTTGAGGATACAGTCTTCCAGTTCAAGATGGGAGGATGATAGTCTGTAGAGGAGGCATGTGCAGAATCGTATCAGACAACAAAGGTTTTATCAATTACAAGAACAACCCGAATCGTCTCCAGAGTACCAATGTTGCTAACCCTCAAGATCAAGTCTACCCACCTCAGCAACAACCTCAGTCCAAGCCTTTCATTCCCTACAATCCGCAGCAGAACTTTGCCCCTAAACCGCCTTTTCGAGTCATCACCAACACCGGGAACCCCATGTCCACCACCCGGCTCGCCTCACCACGCCGTCTCTATCGCCCGATCAACAGACAAACGCCTGCTGCAGAACTCCTACGGTCAAGCAGGTGCACTTGACACAGCCAAGAAGTTTGGTGAACTTAAAACCCAGATGGACTACACCTACAATGATCTTAACAGCAAGTTTGAGTCTCTGCAGTCCAAGATTCGTTCCATCGAGGGCAAGACAGCTTCATCCTCTAACACTTCCCAACTCCCATGTAAAGTGGTCCGAACCCTAAGGACTACGCCACATTAATGCCATCACTCATGGAGTGGGAAGGAGTTACCGAGAGGAAGGATCTCCTGCAATCACTGGAGTGAGGATCAAGACGGGAGGATTTGTTCCCAAAACGACCAAGACAAGAGTCCCACGCCTGCTGGAGCACCCCAACTCGACCTGAATGGTCAAGACAGTCTACCTCCTGCACCTAAATCTGTGATTTCAGAGGAAAAGAAGGCACCATATGTCCCTCCTCCTTACAAGCCCAAATTGCCTTTCCCAAAGAGGTTTAAGAAGGACTTAATGGAGAAACATAAACAAATCTTGATAAGCATATCAAGGAAGCGAGATCAGGTCGCTTCTCATTGATGCCTTCTCCATGGTACCTGCCTATGAAGTTTTGAAGGATGCAGTAGTTGAGAAAGACAAGAAGGTTCAGTGGTTGTCCTATCGAGGAGAGCGCCATCATTCGAAGAGTCGTCAAAGAGAAGTTAGCGACCCGGTTCTTTCACTTTACCGTGCTCTCTAGTCCACTAGTTTTCAAGAAATCTCTCTGTGATCTTGGAGCATCTATCGTCTTATGCCACTCGGTTGCAAGGAAGCTAGATTCAGCAACTATAAGTCCTGCAACATCTCCTGCTCAGCAATCAATTAGACTCCTCATGGTATGCTAGCAGATCTCCTCTGATGGTTGGTACAGTGGAGATACCTACAGATTTTATAGTTCTTGAAATGGATGAAGAACCAAGAGATCCTCTCGATTCGCAGACCTTTCCTAGCTACAGCCGATCATTGATGTCCGAAAAGGAAGATCGATCTCAATCTTGGGAATGATCTCAAGATGACATTTGATGTCAAGGAGACCATGAGAAAGCCGGAAATAGAAGGACAGTCTTCTATGTTGAGGTAATGGACAAGCTTGCGATGAGCTGAGGAGCTTAATCAAGATGATCACCTTCGACGGCCTTAACCAAGAGTGGTAAGGATGGGTATTTGCATGAAGAGACCTTGGGGTATGAGATGATTTTAGACTCACACAAGATTCTGGAAGAGTCGACGGTTTGAGGAGCTGATAGGGCCAACACAGAAATTCATGCGCCGAGGACACCTCGACCATGACTCGAGCTACCCTATCCCAGACGCTGACTCGAGTATCCAGCTCAAGCACAAGACAGATGCTGACGACGGTCGAATCGCGAAGCACCTAAGGTGACTCAAACCTCTTCCTTCGGCTAAGGTACGCTTTCCTTGGACCAAACTCTACTTACCCAATCATAGTAAATGACATGCTGAATGATGATGAGTTGAATTTGTTGATTGAGTTGAGGAAGTATAGAAGGCAATAGGATACTCTCTTGATGATATAAAGGAATTTCACCTAGCTTGTGCACTCATAGAATCCATCGAAAATGAATCATATGCTAGTATTGAACCCCAGAGGAGATTGAATCCTAATTTAAAAGAAGTTGTTAAAAAGGAAATTCTTAAGTTGCTATGGAATCATATACCCCATATCCGATAGTACTTGATTTCACCTGCATTGTGTACCTAAGAAGGGAGGCATTACTGTGGTTAGAATGATAAGGATGAATTGATACCCACTAGAACTATCACTGGCCATAGAATGTGTATCGATTACAGGAAGTTAAATGCGCATCTAGAAAGATCATTTTCCATTGCCATTCATTGATCGATGCTGACTTGCTAATCATCCATATTACTGTTTCTTAGATGGATATAGTGGTTTCTTTCAAATTCTATTCATCCTAATGATCAAGAGAAAACTACATTCACTTGTCCATATGGAACATTTGCATAGGAGAATGCCTTTCGGTCTTTGTAATGCACCGCTACTTTCGAGATGCATGACTTCTATATTCTCGGATTTAATGTAGGAGACGTTGAGGTATTCATGGATGACTTTTCCGTGTATGGCTCTTCTTTCTCCTCCTCCTGTCAACCTTTGCAGGGTACTCACTAGGTGTGAAGAGACGAATCTGGTTCGAACTGGGAAAAGTGCCACTTTATGGTCAAGGAAGGGATCGCCTTGGGGCACAAAATTTCGAGAAAGGTATAGAGGTAGACAAGGCCAAGGTGGATGATGCAGCTGCAACCACCCAAGAATGTCAGGATATAAGCTTCTGGGGCATGCTGGGTTTTTGTAAGGTTCATCAAGGACTTCTCAAGGATACAGACCACTAACGAGGCTATGCAAGGAGCAAGAGTTTCTGCTTGATATAGATGTTTGAAGGCCAGCTCATCAAGGAAGCCTTGGTCACGCTCCGATAGTCCAAGCACCAAACTGGGACCATCCATTTGAGATCATGTGTGATGCATCGACTATGCTGTGGCTGTACGGGCCAAAGGATTGAGAAAAGCTACACGTGATCTACTATGCAAGCAAGACGCTGATGATGCTCAAGGAAGATACGCTACGAGAAGGAGTTGCTGTGGTTTTCGCTTTTGAGAAATTTAGAAGCTATCTGGTTGGGTCTAAGGTGATACTATACTGATCATGCAAAGACTAAGACATATCTATGCTAAGAAGGATACTAAGCCAAGATCGCTCAGATGGATACCTTCTTCAAGAGTTTGAAATGATGGAATAGAGAAGTGGCTGATCACTTGTCAAGGATGAGGATAGATGACCCAGCACCTGTTGATGACACCATGCCCTGAGACTCCTAGATGCTGTTTCGTGATAGAGAAGGACATACCTGGTATTCTGATCTAGCTAATTTCCTTGCATGTGGTGAGTTACCGATGATCTTGACGCCTACGAAAAAGAAGTTTCTGAGAGATGTCAAGCACTACTACTGGGACGAACCTTTCCTATACAAGAGAGGCAGATGGTCTGCTCGAGGTGCATAGACAAGACGAGGTTCAGGTGTGCTTGAGCATGTCATGGGTCTGCTTATGGAGGACACTTTGCTACGCTCAAGACTGTTCGTAAGGTACCGGTGGTCTATGGTGGCCTACAATGTTCAGAGATGCTCAAACCTTCATCACCAAGTGTGATCCTTGCCGAGAATGGGAAACATCAGCGTAGGAATGAGATGCCACGTAACCCAATTTTGGAAGTGGAGGTGTTTGACGTTTGGGGATTGATTTTATGGGTCCTTTCAACCCACCATTTCTGGGAACAGCTACATCTTGGTAGTTGATTATGTCTCAAGTGGGTGAAGCCATAGCTTGCCCTAGCAATGATGCAAAGGTAGTTCTCAAGATGTTCAAGAGCATCATTTTTCCCAGATTTGTGTGCCAAGAGTTGTTATCAGTGATGGGGGTCTCACTTCATCAACAAGCTCTTTGAGAATCTTCTAAGAAGCATGGGGTAAAGCACAAGGTGGCTACACCATATCACCCCTGCACAGGGTCAAGTAGAGGTGTCCAACAAGCATCAAAGCCATCCTGTGAGTAGTGGGCGCTTCAAGAAGAGATTGGTCTGCTAAGCTGGATGAAACCCTCTGGGCGTACAGGACAGCATTCAAGACTCCTATAGGGYRAACGCCATTCCAGCTCCTTTACGGCAAGGCTTGTCAACTACCTGTTGAAGTTGAGTATAAGGCGCATGGGCAACGAAACTTCTGAATTTGGATATCAAGTCTGCCCAGGAAAAGAGAGTATTGGACCTGCATGAGCTAGAAGAGATCAGGCTGGATGCTTATGAGAGTTCTAAGATCTACAAAGAAAGAACCAAAGCCTTCCATGACAAGAGAATCTTGCACAAGGAGTTCAAGGCTGGTGATCAAGTCCTCCTTTTCAATTCTCGACTCAAGCTGTTTCCGGGAAAGCTCAAGTCCAGATGGTCCGGACCGTTTTCTGTCAAGGAAGTTTCACCCTACGGAGCGATCACCTTATTTGGAAAGGGAGGAAACGAATTCACAGTGAATGGACAGAGGCTCAAACCCTATCTAGCTGATACCATCATTCCAGAAGGAACTTCGATTCCTCTGGATGAGCCTTCCATCGCCTGAACAAAACAGGAAGTCAAGCTTAGAGACTTTAAACAAGCTCACTTGGGAGGAAGTCCCATGTCTATCTCTGTACATATTTCTTTGCTTTAGTTTTTAAAACGTCAAATAAGTGTGCTAAGCTATTTTGATTTTGTCTTGATTGTGTGATTTCAGGAAAGCATGAGAGGTGGATCATAAACCTTAGGAGGGAATTTTCAAAATTCAAAATTTTGACATGTGGACCCGAGTCAGAGGTGTCATGGTCAATACAGAGCTCACATGGTCGAGTGCAGGAAGTGTCAGGGACAGTGCAGTGTCAACTTGGCCGAGTCAGAACTCACATGCTCAAGTGCCGAGGCGTCACGGAAGAGTGTTTGGTCGACCCACACCTTTCAACACGTTTTCCCCACGCCCCACACTCGACCACACACGTCTTCAAGCTCGACCCACACACGCTCCTCCTTGTCCTTTGCCCCCTCCCACTTGTCTATACAAGCCAAACTCGATTCAAAAGGTGTCAGAGAAGTGACGACTCGATCCCACACTCCTTCAACACGTTTTCAAGCTCGAGCCCACACGCTAGAATCCAAGGATGTCAGCTCGAGTCTCACCAGAGGGAGCCCACACGCTTTCAACACGCTCCCCCACTCGGCTATAAATACCGAACTCGACTCCATACTTTACTCACACCTCAAACACTCTCACTTCTCTCTCTTTCATTCCCAGAATTCTCTCTAAATTTTTCTTGCTGCTCTTAAGGCTAATCCTCACGATTTTGAGTTCTCTTTCCTTGTCCTTGATCGAGTCTCAGGTATGGACCGTCGCCAAGCCCGTCGTAGGTCAGCTGAAGAACTCGCCCGCAACTTCCAGATGTGGAGAGAGAGCATTCCCCCAACCGAAGAACAAGAACAAGCCGTAGAACAAGAGCAAGTTGCAGTACCCATGGAGTACGAAGTCACGCCGGACTCGACCCAATATGCTCGAGCCCGAGGATCAAGCCAGAAGGGTCGGAAGTCTCGCTTGAGCACCCATACTCGAGCTGAAGAGACGAGACAAACCACCTGTGTCCAACGTGAGGGAAAAGGACAAATGGAGCAGAGTATGCATCAAGGTGGTGAAGAAACAGAGGAAGACGAGCCTCAGTTGATAAGGAAGCCTCGACGGATGAGCACCCACGCTCGAGCTGGAGGGTCGGGACAAGCTACTACGGTATCAGACAAGAAGCTCACTCAGGTCAAAAGTGAAGGAAAAGCACCAATCAAGCCGAGTATGTATCAAGGTGGTGAAGAAACAGAGGAAAACGAGCCTAAGTTGATAAGGCAACCCCGAAAGAAGAACACCAAACCCTCTGCAACCAAGTACCTAGAGGCCCTCCTTGAACGTAGTTTTGAAGGAACGAGGTACCCGCACAAAGAAACAATGCAAGCACTCGGGATTGCTAGAGATATGGAGTATCTTTTTGAGGCGGGAGGTATAAGACAATTCATGAACAAACCGCTGGAAGCCTACAAGGAAGAGACGTGCCACTTCCTCTCGTCCCTCAGGGTTCATTTCTACGATGAGGAGCCTGATGTTGAACCCGATGACGGTCCTGGTTTCATCACCTTCGCGTGCAGAGGACGATGCTATGCCCTTACCATCGCGCAAATCTGCAACCTATATGGTTTTTCTGGAGGTGACGAACTGATTCAAGATTTTGATCATGAGGAGCTCCAACAATTATGGTCGACCATAGGAGACAGCACCAAACCTTTCTCCTCCTCTAGAAGCAAGAGCTCAAGCATCCGAAGCCCTGTCCTGAGGTACCTACACAAGACAATAGCAAGCTCTATGTTTGCAAGGAAGGTGACCGGGACGGTGAATGAAGGTGAACTAARGATGCTGGACTTATGCCTACCGCCACTTTGGGAGCACAAGAGATGGGCAAGATGCGGGCGATAGAGCATGCTAACCTCGCCTTGCTGATGGAGCAATTCCTAAACTACAAGGACTGGGCGATAAAGATGGGCAAGATGAAGATGGATGGCGCAGGTGACCTCTGTATTGGGGGTATCATCACCCCAATACTTGTTGCCAGGATGAGCTACGATCGCACTCTATCCACCCAAATGGATAGATATCGACTTTTGAGGTGCAGGTTCCTGGACCATACAACGCCTGCAAGTACATCTATCGTTCATGCATCCGACTGGGAAGCCAGCGCGCCTGCCTTGCTCCTCACTAACGCCAGGCCGAAACATTGATTTCCATCCTCCTCTCGATAGACTCTACAATCAAGACGAGGAGATCAGGGAACAAGGAATGGGGTCAGACGATCAAGATGCTGTTCTGGAGGAGGTTGATCCAACAGAAAGGTACTCGTTTGAGGAGTACAAGCTCAAACCCACACATAGTCCACAAGGAGGCACAAGATTAATCTCCTTCAAAGGTGGAACAAGTTTCAAGGGAAGACCGTCGCCGCACTCAAGGGTACCGTGAAGGACCTGAAAGACCAAGTGCAGGACGTGAAGGACCAGCTCAAGGACTTCACGCTAAAGTTCAAATCCCCCACACCCAAGAAAACCATCGTACCTGGGAGAATTCGACGGGAGCGGGTCGCTGAGGAACCAAGACATCATGCACCCGAGATGGAACCACCACGAGCCTCCTCCTTCGAACCAAGGCAGCCAAGGCAGTTTCAACACGCGAGGAAGAGACGCCAAGCAGGAGGAGCATCTGGCTCACGCACCCGGCTCGAGCAAGGACGTCGAGACAGACACTTCGGAGCATCTGGCTCACGCACCCAGCTCGACCACTACCAGGTCGAGTCGACATACTCACCATAATCACCAAGGTACCCGTACTGACCCTTTCTGTATATATTAGATGCATCGTTTTTATTGTTTTCTGTTACCTTTTAGCCTTTCTTTCCAAATTTTTATTACACAAGGGACTGTGTAATTTAAGTTTGGGGGAAGGGTTAAGGTCTGTATTGATGTGTTTTCTCTGTTCTTATTTTGATTTTGTGCATTCTTGAGTCTGCATGCATATATGGCATAGAAAAACAAAAAAAAATAAAAAAAAATAAAATGATTTCACAAAAACAGAGTGTTCATTTAGTTGCATTTACATTTTAGGATCGAGTCTAGATTGTTTCATACAGGGCTGTTGCATATGCATAGGGGATGATGATGATTTAAAACCTTGTAAACTTGCTGATTCAACTGCATGACTTCAATACCCTCGTTTCTAGTTGTTCAATGCCTTGATGTTGAGCTTGAAGTAAGACCGAACCATGTTCTGAATGCACAACTAGATCGAGTCTTAGCTGAAGCATGCTGCGATTTTCTGTCATTCCCCATCTATTTAAACCTGAATTTGACTTATAATTATCATGTCTAGGCATAGAATTTGAACTCATGGATACTGTATACATAYTTGGATTCCCTTTCATCTGTTTATACCACTCTTTGCCAATCCAAGTAGCTGATTCTCATTGTTAGATCAGTTTTACCATGCCCTTACCCTAGCCTCCTTTCAAGCCACGCTATTACTTTAGTGAGTGTGAGGCCTATTTCGAATGAGCTTGGTAGAAAGTGTTAGGTTTGAGCCGACAAGATAATCTCATGTAAGTTCTGGTTTGCAATTTTCAAATCGATAGATTAGGTGGGATCTTGATCGTTGGGTATGAGGTTAGTTCGGATAGAAAAGAATGAGAAAAACTTGGAAAAGAAAAGAAAAGGGTAAGAGTTCTTGAGGAAATGATCTGAATGTTTGAGTATCTAGAAAGGATTGGGGATGTGCATAGCAAAAGAAAAAGAAGAAAAAGGCAAAGCTCAAAGTCTGAAAAAACAAAAACGCCTAAGAAGTTAAGAAAAGAACTCCGCATTAGATGTATATGTATAACCCCTCCAGAACCAAAAACAAAAAGAAAAGATGAAACTGATCCAGGATATCAAGAAAAAAAAAAAAGCCTATGAAGGGTAGAATTAGGGATGAATGCGCTTTAGTAAGGGATAAGACCGCTTGTGTAGGACTGGGTAGATGGGAGTCTATTCTTGTATGCATAGGTTGGTTCTTACCTTTAACATTCTACTAAAGCTCATTCCGTTTCATTGAGAGACCCTTGTTCTGAAACGTCAATACCATACTGAAGGACCATTTTGTCTCTTGACACCATGCCAAATGAGTTCATTGAATATGCTTGCTTGATTCATGGTTTCTTTCTAATGAATGTTAAGGAATGATAGAAATGAATGCATGACTAGGTTGAGGTTTGATTGAACTTGTGCTGCAAAGAATATGGCTAACGTTTTAAGTAGACCTCATTAAGAATTAGTAACTTGGACATTGAGGTCATCCGCGTTATCTGCAAGTTTTGGTTGAGTCCCCACTTTCAACCCTCTTTCCATTCTCATTCCTTTGTTTGCGAGGGCAAGCAAAGACTAAGTTTGGGGAGTTGATATGTTTGCATTTTGCATCGTTTTAGCTTGCATAAATCATACGTTTTGACGTGTTATTCACCCCATTCTTGTTATTTATTCCGAGTTTTGCATACTTAGAGTGTTTTGCATTAGGTCGCATACATCCTGCATATTTGGCTTGTTACAGGTACTTTCGGGTGATTTTGGAGAAGTTAGACCAGAAGCTGTTTGGGACATGCTGCTCGAGTCCATACAGAGCAGTTGTGATCGAGTCGTCGAGCAGAAGCTATCCGCTGATCGAGTCCATGCAGGATACCCATGCGAGGCGTGATCGAGTCAGCGAGATGGAGCGAAGCTCAGCTCAGTACCCATGCTCGAGCTGTATGATCAGAGACAAAGGTGGCGTCTTGAAGTTTTAAAACCCAGCTCGAGCCTATGATCAGTGGACTACTCATCTCAGAAAAATGCAGTCTTGATTTATGCTTTGAGCACGACACTCGACCGACTTATCATGGACCTTATCACCACATTTTTACTATACGCATGCGTTTAGGGCTTTTTAAGACTTAGTATAAATACCTAATGTTGGGTTAAGACTAAGGGGACTACGTTTATCTCTAATATTTGAGTTTTTCCTTGTGTTCTTCTCGTTCTTAGTTTTCAGAACTTGTAATATGATTTCTACTTGTTATTTTGAGTTTGTTCATTCGTTACATCATTATTCTATCTATTTTTATCATCTATGCAAGTTTTCATGATTTCTGGGTTTGTGTTCTTGATGTTCTTCATCAGTTTTGAGTAGTCATTAGGGTTCTTGAGGATGGGATAGATTAGGTATAGAATCTTGGTCTTTTAGGTGGTTTAAGTGTAGATCGTTTGATTTCCCTTAAATCAGTGTTCTTAATGCTAGTTTCTTTTCGATCATTGGAATTAGAACTTAGGTGTTTTCCACCGAGAAGGTGTTTGATAAAATGCTTGAATGAACTGATGTTGAGATTTGCATACCTAGCTAAGGGATTAGTTGTCTAGGGTGTTTCTCACTGATATTGAACTGATTCGTATTGCTAGGGTAGATTTCGCCGAGGGATTGGGTGCGGAACTAGTCTAGTTTGAGGTTACTTACCACGGGAGTGGATTTAACTGTTTTGATGTTTGATGTCTAGGGAATAGCTTGATTGAGTTTTGTTAAACCACTTGAATAGGCTAAGAGGACACTGGGTCGATTACCCCATCCTTAGGAACTTCTCTTGCCTTTGTTGAATTTGCTGCTAGTCCTATCTGTGCTCTTTTATATGTTATTTATTGCTTGGTTTTACTAGTTCTTGTTAGTCTATTGGTATCTGTTTTAGTGTCCATTCTCAGTTTTTGTCTAGGTTGCTTGACCCCGCTTATTTGCTTGCGACTTGAATTGCTTGATCGCATCCTTTTTGGTTAATATCTTCACCTTTATGGATTGACACCTTACTACTACGACGAAAACTTGGTCTAGTAAGGAATTGACTTATATCAGGGAGATGCTTAGGTGTACAACTGAATCCGATAGGTGTGGTTGTACTATTAAAGATTTCATGCGCCTCGAGAGTGGGTAGAGATCTGAGATCTGCATAGTTGGGAGTATTAGCAATGGGGTTTGTTATTTGATAGAGTAACTCTATGCTTATCTAGCCCTGATCAAGTTATGATATGCCCTTGATCTCGTTTAGAAGATTGTTGATGATGGATGAGCGATTAATGGTGATGGAAGATGGATCGATTGGTGCCACAAAGGGGTGCGGAATATCCCTTTGATAAACCGGTTTTGATTCTGCAGATATGACACACTAAAGAGATCAATTTGCTGGATATTACTCACCAACAAAGACACAAGTTTAAGAAGTTATTTTGATAGATAAAACTTGAGGGCCTACAATGCTAAAAACATTCAGAATATAAAGAAGGAGGAAGGAGAGAGTTTAGAGACAAAGCCTTAACACTGTTTTAGAAAATAACACAAAATAAATGAAGCCCTTGCATGAAGACTTAGAATTCGAAATTTGAAGGCTTCATGGACTGGTTTTCCCTCCTCATTGGTCAAAATGCACTTTATAAGGTAAGCTGAATGTCGGTCCATAATTAGATAGTACGCTAAAGGATTTAAATAAACGGATATACAAGTATCTATCTTATGCCTCATTAAAAACCTTGGTGAGAAAAACCCAGTTGGGACAAAAACTCAACCTAGGGAAAAAGAGTACTAAGATAGATACTTTTCCCATTCATTTAAATCAATTAGCTTGGACCAACATCAAAGTACCTTTGTGAGGATGTTCTTGAATCTTTATTTGATTTATTAGGCTCTCAACAGTCTGATTGAGTAATTTTGGTCTTTGATCTCGTCATTGGACCTGTGGGTATCACCATTGCATCCTCAGCTACGAGCTTGCCTTCCTCTCCATGATCCATGCTCTCCTCAGCTACTAGCTCATCCTTATCCATGCTCGCATCATCCTCCCCCACTTGAAAAAGATTTGTCCCCAAATCTGTTTGATCTACCATAAAAGGAACTAAGTCAGAAACATTAAAACTAGAACTCACATTATACTTACCTTGAAGATCAAGCTGGTAGGCATTGTTGTTGATCTTCTTGATGATTTTAAACGGTCCATCAATCCTGGGCATAAGCTTAGATTTCCTCTTAGCTAGAAACCGTTCCTTCTTCAAATGAACCCAAACTAAATCTCCGACTACAAAGATCATTTCCTTTCAGCCCTTGTTTGCCTTTGTAGCGTACTGCTTTGTTTTCTCCTCTATGTTCTTCCTTGCTTGTTCATGGATCTGTTTCACAATCTCAGCTTTCTTTTCACCATCAAAGTTAGTTCTTTCACTTAAAGGTAAAGGTATTAGATCCAAAGGTGACATAGGACTAAAACCATACACAATCTGAAAAGGAGAATACTTAGAAGCAGAATGCACAGAATGATTGTATGCAAATTCAACATGCGGCAAACATGCCTCCCAAGTTTTCAAGTTCTTTTTAATCAATGCTCTCAACAGTGTAGACAAAGTTCTATTTACTACTTCAGTTTGCCCATCAGTTTGTGGGTGACAAGTAGTAGAAAAGACAAGTTTAGTACCAAGTTTATCCCACAATGTTTTCCAAAAGTAACTCAAAAACTTTGTATCTCTATCTGAAACAATTGTCCTAGGCATTCCATGCAACCTCACAATTTCTCTAAAGAACAATTCAGCTACATGAGATGCATCATCAGTTTTATTCAAGGTATGAAATGTGCCATTTTCGAAAACCTATCAACAACCACAAAGATTGAATCTTTTCTAGTTTTAGTTCTAGTCAATCCTAACACAAAATCCATTGAAATATCAGTCCAAGGATGAGTAGGAATAGGGAGTGGAGTATACAAACCGAATGACTGAACCTTCGACTTAGCCTGTTTACAAATAATGCACCGATTGCATATCTTCTCGATGTCTCTCTTCATATGCGGCCAATGGAAGTGATCTTGCATCACTTTAAGAGTTTTGGCTATACCAAAGTGTCCCATCAAACCTCCTCCATGTGCTTCCCTGACTAACAAATCTCTCATAGAACAATTAGGCACACATAAACGGTGAGCATAAAACAGAAAACCATCTTGACGAAAATACTGCCCATAACCGAACTTTTCACACGATTTATAGATTTTTTGAAAGTCAGCATCAGATTCATATAAATCTTTCAAGTGTTCAAATCCCAAAAGCTTGGCATCAAGAGTAAAGAGTAAGGCATACCTCCGAGATAGTGCATCAGCCACTCTATTTTCTTTAACTTGTTTATACTTAATGACATATGGAAATGTCTCAATGAACTCTACCCACCTTACCTGTCTCTTGTTGAGCTTTTGCTGGCTTTTCAAGTATTTAAGAGACTCATGATCAGTGTGAATAACGAACTCCTTGGTCCATAAATAATGCTGCCACGTTTGTAAAGCTCGGACCAAGGCATACAGCTCCTTACCATACGTTGGGTAGTTTAGCGTGGCTCCTCCAAGCTTTTCACTAAAGTATGCAATAGGCCTCTTTTCCTGCATTAAAACAGCTCCAATTCCAACACTAGAAGCGTCACATTCGATTTCAAAATTTTTTAGAAAATTAGGCAAAATCAAAAGAGGGACATTAGAAAGCTTCTCTTGTTCCTGATGTTCTCCCCATTTGAATCCCACGTCTTTCTTGATAACTTCAGTAAGTGGTGCTGCTAAAGTGCTAAAGTTCTTGACAAATCTTCTATAGAATCCAGCAAGTCCATGAAAGCTTCGAACTTCTCCTACAGATTTCGGACTTGGCCATTCTCTGATTGCTTTCACCTTTTCTTCATCAAATTTAACTCCATCTGCACTTACAACAAAACCTAGAAACACCACATTATCTGTGTAGAAAGTGCATTTATTCATGTTAGCAAAAAGCTTTTCTTCCCTAAGCACATTCAGAACCGATTTCAAGTGACTAGCATGTTCTTCTAGATTTTTGTTGTATATCAGAATATCATCAAAATAGACCACAACAAATATGCCAATGAACGCCCTGAGAACATGATTCATCAATCTCATAAATGTACTAGGTGCGTTAATCAGCCCAAATGGCATCACTAGCCATTCATATAATCCATGCTTCGTTTTAAAGGTTGTTTTCCACTCATCACCCTCTTTCATTCTAATCTGATGATAACCACTTTTAAGATCAATTTTAGAAAATACACTAGAACCATGCAATTCATCAAGCATATCATCAAGTCTAGGTATAGGGTGTCGATACTTCACCGTAATTTGGTTGATTGCTCTACAATCAACACACATGAGCCAAGTACCATCCTTCTTTGGTACCAGCAAGACGGGAACAACACAAGGGCTCATACTCTCACGGATATGACCCTTTTCCATCAGCTCATCGATTTGTCTCTGTAATTCTTTGGTCTCCACGGGATTGGTACGGTAGGTAGGACGGTTTGGAAGAGAAGCGCTGGGAACAAAGTCTATTTGATGTTCTATCCCACGGATTGGTGGTAGTCCCTTAGAGCCTTCCTCGGAAAATACATCTCCATAATACTGTAAAAGAGACTTTATCTCACTCGGTAATACCGGTGTGTGGTTAGTTAAGCTCGTGAGAACTTCTTTGAACACAAATAAAAGTATTGGCTGCTTAGAACATTTAGCTTGTTTAATAGCTCCACGACCGACATAAAAATTAGATGACTTACTCACGAGTTCCTTTTGACTCTTAAGGTGAATCTGATCTTGTCTTACCTCTGGAGGAGTCATAGGTACTAAAACCGTTTTTCTGCCCTTGAATTCAAAAGAGTGTCAGTTTGAGAACCCATCATGTGTGACCTTTCGATCTGATTGCCATGGCCTCCCTAGTAGAATATGACCTGCTTCCATTGGTAAGACATCACATAAAACATTATCTTCATACTTACCGATTGAAAGTGGCACGACAACTTGTGTTTTGACCCTCATTTCACCACTGTCATTAAGCCATTGGAGGTCATACGGGTTTAGCATGGCCTACGAGCCAACAAACCATGGTCAACACACGAGAATCTGGCCACCATCGGTAGTCGGAGTTGAATTCAAAATCAAGATCAGCTTGATTAACATGATCTAGGGTTATAAGTTTCACAGATTACCAATTGAGAACCCTATTGATAATCTGTATCAATTCGACAAGTTGTGTGAGATGGTGAAAGATGGTCTCTCTAAAGATGTACTAAAACTTCGTTTATTCCCATTTTCACTTGGGGGTAAAGCACAACAGTGAGAGAAGTACATTCCATCTTAGACCGTTACAATGTGGAGCAAATGCCGAAAAGCGTTCCTAACAAAGTTCTTCTCGAATTCTAGGACAACTCGTTGGAGAAACGAGATATCAAACTTCACACAACAAAACACTGAGAGCTTCGGAGAAGCGTGGGAAAGGATTGAAAGATACACCAAGCAATGTCCTCATCATGGATTCAGTGACGAGTCTTTACTGAGCATATTCTATAGAGGAGTTACTCCTAAATATCATACGTTACTCGATATAGGCAGCCACGAAACTTTCTTGGGGCAAGACGCATAACACAGAATGAAGTTGGTAAAGAACTTAGCCGAGAGCGACGCGAGCTATGGAGAGGACTATGATCGAATGAACAGACACGTCGACATCCATGAAGACGAGGAGAAGGTGACCATAAAAGCGCTACACGAAAAGTTAGACAAAATTATGAAGTCAACGCAACATTTCATCCCGTCAAAACGTCACGAAGAACAACACCATCGACCATAGGAGGTCGATGGTCTTCCCAGCAGCACCATCGAGCGTACACCATCGATGTAAAGTCAGGACAAGACATCGATCAAGCACATCGACCGTACGCGGTCGATGCTATATGTGGGAAAAACAAAGAAGCCAAATTCATGATGACAAAGACGGACAGATTTGAAGGGATGACTCGGAATATCTTAGAGGAGCAGACAATCATGGTTACAACTTCTAGAGAAGAGTTCAAAGAGGTCAATCAACGGTGTAACGAGCTAGATGAGAAGTTTGAAGACTTAGTTTCAAAAATCTAGATTCTAGAAACCAGAAAGATAAAGGAGGCACCGGCGATCAATGCAATAACCTGAAAGACTGGAAAGGAGCTCAGAACGATCCCACCTAAGCAACCGATCAAAAAGATGAGCAAAGAGACTATCATCGAGAAAGAAGATCCAATCATAGAGAAGGGAGATCCAATCATCGAGAAAAAGATCCTATTGTAATCGAGGAAGAACTCGAGATTGAAGAAGTCGTTAAGGAGAAACCGGATAAAGATAGAGAGCCTGCCACTCATGTAAGAAGCCTGGTGGCACTCGACATGCACAATTGTCAAACAAAAATTCTTTTTCCCGGGAGGATCAAATGGAGAATAGCGGAGAGAATTAGGAATGCATTTGAACAACAAATAAAAGATGTAATCATCCTTATGCCGATACTAGAAGCTTTGACGATGATTCCCAACGCTAGCAAATTCCTCAAGGATCTCGTGACTAAGAAAAAGAAAGAGCTCACTAAGGTAGCATTCCTAACGCACGAGTGCAGTGCAGTTATTCTCGATAAGAAAATTTGAAAGAAATTAGACGACCTGGGTAGCTTCACTCTCTCTGGCAATCTAGATCCGATGATATTTGGGAGATCTTTGTGTGACCTTGGAGCTAGTGTGAACCTTATGCCTCTATCCATTGCACAAAAGTTGGGATTTACAAAATTCAAGGAACGTAGGTTGTCATTCGTTCTCGGCGATCGCTTGATAAAAACGCCGGTGGGATTACTCGAAGAAATTCGGTGATGATTGGTGACTACCAAATTCCAACCGACTTTGTGGTACTCAAGATCCTAAAGATCTACTCATCCTAGGGAGACCATTCATAGCAACCGCGGGAGCCATCATCAATGTCAAAAACGGAAAAATCGATCTTCATCTAAACAACGAAGTTATGTAGTTTAGTCTTGACGAAGTGATGAAAAAACCCGAAGAACGAAACCGCATCTTCTACATAGATGATCTCGACTTGTAGGCTGATGGTGTGTTTGACGAAGTTGAGCTCGAAAACGAGGAGCTAAGTGAAGAATTCCAAACACTACAAAATGGATACGTGGTGGACGTGATACCTCGTGAGATGGCTTATGCAAGTCTAACCGAAGGTGAAGAAGAAGAAGAAGTCATGGCGGAAGCAAGCAATGGTAAGACTTGCGATGAAGAGGATTGGAGCAAACTCAAAGCACGGAAAGTGGAGCTGAAACCACTTCCGAAAAGGCTAAGGTACGCATATCTCAGTCCTAATTCAACATATCATGTCATAGTAGGTGATGAGCTTAATGATGATGAAATTTCTTTTTTACTTAATGAATTGAGAAAATATAGAAAAGCAATAGGATATTCTCTAGATGATATCAAGGGCATATCCCCATTCTTATGTATGCATAAAATACATTTAGAAGATGAATCTAAGAATTCAATTGAACCTCAAAGGCATTAGATCCAAATTTGCGTGATGTCGTAAGAAGAGAAATTCTTAAACTTCTAGATGCAGGTATTATTTATCCTATATCAGATAGTACTTGGGTCTCATCTGTTCATGTTGTACCTAAAAAGGGTGGTATCTCTGTGGTAAAAAATGAAAATGACGAATTAATTCCTACTAGAACTATCACGGGACATAGGATGTGTATTGATTTTAGAAAATTAAATGCTGCCACTAGAAAATATCATTTTCCTCTTCTGTTTATTGATCAGATGTTAGAACGATTAGCAAATCACTCTCACTATTGCTTTTTAGATGGGTACTCGGGATTTTTTCAAATCCCGATACATCCTTAAGATCAACAAAAAACGATATTTACATTTTCTTATGGTACCTTTGCGTATCGCAAAATGCCATTTGGACTATGTAATGCACTTGCAACTTTTCAACGGTGTATGATGTCAATATTTTCAGATTGAATTGAATCAGTAGTTGAGGTGTTTATGGATGATTTCTCTGTGTATGGTTCTTCGTTTGATGGTTGCTTGTCTAATTTATGCAAGGTACTTGAACATTGCGAAGAGACAAACCTCGTGCTTAATTGGGAGAAGTGTCATTTCATGGTGAAAGAGGGAATCGTTTTTGGACATAAGATCTTTGGGAGAGGAATTGAAGTTGACAAAGCCAAAATCAATGTGATGATGAGTTTAGGACCTCCGAAAATGTTGAAGGATATATGGAGTTTCCTTGGACATGCCGGGTTTTATCGAAGATTCATTAAAGATTTCTCTGAGATAGCATGCCCACTCACAAGGCAAGGAGGTTGATTTTGATTTTGATGATGCATGTCACGAAGCGTTTCAGTCCATCAAGAAGGAGCTAGTAGGCGCACCGATAGTACAACCACTGGATTGGGAGCTGCTGTTTGAGATCATGTGTGATGCTAGCGACTATGCGGTTGGAGCTGTGCTTGGAAAACGGAAGGATAAGAACTTTTAGCGATTGTCTTTGATTTTGAGAAGTTTCGTCGGTACTTTGTCGGTTTTAAAGTCATCGTGCATACGAATCATGCGGCACTAAGGTATTTACTTGCAAAGAAAGATGTGAAACCAAATTTACTCTGCTGGATACTACTCTATGGCTATTGCTTATTTTTCCGGCAACGGCGCCAAAAACTTGATGCAGAGGTTTTTATGCATCTTCACAGGTTTCACCCGAGAAGTAAATCTCGAGAGTTAACCAACAAAACCGCAAATGCACAGTTAAATGCAATTGTATTAATACGGGGTCGATCCACAGGGAAATAGAATAACTACATAGAGAATGTAAATGCAGATCTAATCTAGACATGATAAACAGAAGTAAGGGGGTTTCCTAATCTACTAAGCATCAAATTAAATAAAGTAATAAATAGAAAACAATAAATCTAAACTAAGAAAACAATAAATAGACTAAACTAAGCACTAAAGAACATGAATTAAATATTAAATAATCCTAAACTAATATTTACACATAATTGGGTGATAGTCTAAATCAGGAAACCTAAGTCTAGAATTCTTATTTTATCTAAATAATTTATATTTGTCATTCTAGGGATTTTCCATGTCTTACTAGTCCACTCTCGTGGTATGTTAGACTCTATATCTAGATCCACTCTCGTGATAAACTGGATATGCATTTCATACAATCCCATCATTGAATACCAAGTATCCTTAGACTCTCGCCTCAAGAATACAAAGTGAGTGATAGATTTGTTTCTAATGTACAACCCACTCTCATGGCGAAATACTCCTAAAATATTCAATCTAACTTGGTCAAAGCCACATCTATAATTAATTCTATCAAACAACAAATTCGACACTAGCTATGACTCTCTAGTATGCGGATCTGAAGGTTTAATCCACTCTCGTGGCATCAAACACTTCTAAATAGATAACCACACGTACTGGATTCAATTGTACTCTTGAGTATCTCCCATGAGAGAATACTCAGCATTAAAGTGCATACTAAAGTAGCTACATCGGTTAAGTACATTAATGAACTCTAAAAAATAGATCCCGTCATTGCCCACCAACCTATGTGGTCTAAAGGATCTAGACTCTTGTCTCTTAAGGGTTACAGAGACAAGATCTGATTTATAAAATAATAAACAAGACTGAAAAGTAAACTAATCTAAAACAATGATCAAAGTAAAAGCATAAACATAAATTAGAGAAGAAGTAAAACCTAGAAACTTTATTAGAACTCAAAATGTATGGAATTGTCTGTGTGTCTCTATGTGTGTTTATGAATGAGATTACATGTATATTTATAGTCCTAGGGTTGTTAGATCTAAAAAACTCGAGTTTATCCTATCCCTAAAAGTCTCAAAACCGAAAATAGAAGATTAGCCCACTCTTGGATCGCCATGTAAGAAATCTTCCACTTTTTCGGAAGGCAGAATCGACCCTGATAGGTCAATTCTTGGGTCAATTATGTGCCCCTTCCCTTGACTGGTCGATTCTACCTCCAGGATTTCTCTCTGGAAATTCTTCAGACTCAATATCGACCCCGACAGGTCGATTCTGGGGTCGATATTGGTCTTATTCGTTCCCTGAAATCCTTCTCTGAATGTGCATGATCCAGGTGGCGATGCCAACTCTCCCATAATTCCTAGCAAGCTCCAGAAACACTCTAAACATCGAGTTTTAGCTCCAAGTACCAAAAAACATATAAACACATGCAAACACACTAAAATTATACTAAATGTTAGTTATAAAGCCTAAAACTAACTTATGAGTCCTATCAACACTTCATTAACAAAACTTTTGACAAACTCCTAAGGAAGCACGGCGTTAGACACAAGGTGGCAACATCATATCATCCTCAAACAAGCGGAAAAGTGGAGGTTTCAAACCAGGAAATCAAGGCAATCTTGGAGAAGATGGTGAATATTTCACGAAAAGACTGGTCGCTTAAGCTAGACGATGCTTTACGGGTTTATCGAACAGCTTTCAAGACTCCCATTGTTACAACTCCTTTCAACCTTCTCTATGGAAAGTCTTCTCATTTATCGGTTGAGCTAGAATACAAAGCTATGTGGGCTGTCAAGATGTTGAACTACGACATAAAAACCGCTGCAAAGATGCGCCTAATGCAACTAAACGAGCTAGATGAGATTTGCCGAGATGCTTATGAGAATGCCAGGATATACAAGGAGAAGACTAAGGCATTCCACGACAAGAGAATACTTTGAAGAGAGTTCTGGGAAAACGATCAAGTTCTACTATTCAACTCTTGTTTGAGGCTCTTTCCGGGAAAACTCCGATCTCGTTGGTCTGGACCTTCAAGATAAAGTCTGTAACGCCTTACGGTGTATAGAGCTATGGGGCAACAGTGGAGAGAGCTTCAAGGTGAACGGACAGCGATTAAAGCCGTATATTAGTTCTGAAATCATTGGCGGACGGGAGATCTTAGAGTTAGCCGACGTTCCGGAAGAGTCTCAGGATCACTGAAATGGTAACATCGTCGAGCTGACGATGTTAAATAAGCATTCTATTTTTGTATATACGTTTTTCAATTTCAGTTTATTTTTTTCAGTTTTTTGTATTTTTCAGTTTTTCTATTTTATGTTTTAATTTTCAGTTTATTTTCAACATTAAAAAAATGTATAAATCAAGGATTTGAAAAACGTGGGAGCTGATCAAACCCACAAACCCGATAAGAAAATCCAGGTATGAATTTTCTTGCTTCTTTACCCCCTTTACAATTTTATCTCATAACGCGGACGTTGTGATTTAAGTGTGGGGGGAGTGTTTTGACCTATGGAGGTAATTCTTGTTCCTTGACATCTTTTGATGGAAGTTTTACCATAAGTTTTTTGCATTTTGAGAGATTGTTATACTTTTTTTCTTGTTCATAGGTTCAATAACATGTGAAAAAAGTTTTTAATGAGGTAGCAATAGAACTTGTTAATTGTGTTATTTGTGTTAATGTTTGGATGCTTTGTTGGATAATGCACGATCTTTACTAGGAAATTTGGAAAATCCATGTGTGGATCAACAAACCCAAAAAGGATCATTCTTCCAGAGACTTAGACGAATCGGAGTTGACTTCTCACCTTAATGAAGTTAATTATTCTCGATACGGGGCTTGAGATACATCGGACATGATAGTTCTATGAGACCCTTCAAAGCTCATCTAAGTAAATATGATTTCCCTCTTCCTTCCCCTTCGTTTAAATAAGAAAAGAAAAGAAATGAAAGAGAAGGAAAAAAAAGGAAAAGGATATAAAAGCGAACCGGGCATTGGAAGCAACCACTTTCCATGTTCGCGTCTCAAGAAAACTTGTCTTAGAAAAATAAAAGAGTTTAAGAGAAAAGGCGATCGATAGAAAAAATAAAATGATAACCTAGAAAAGTAGGGAGAAATCGATCGACCTTGAAGTGAGAAAAGGGAGAGGAAAGGAATTATACTAAGACATTCTTGAGTTTACAGAAATCCGAAAGAGTAAGTGTTCGTATCCTTTGATCGATATTCCCAAGTTGAGAACCCATGCTTAGAATAAAAAGAGGATTCAACAATGAGGAGTTTATGGTCGAGGGAGGATTGTTTTGAATTAAGGTGCGTTGTTATGCTTATGGTAAAGTACATGAGTACATTAGAGATCATTCAAATTACACAAAGACAAAAACCACTAAACACAACAATGACACAAGGTACAAAACACTCTTCTTATCTTTATCGTTTTTCAAAAAAATAACTTCACTACACTTAGATTTTGTTTACTTGAGGACAAGCGAAGGATAAGTGTGGGAGAGTTTATAGAGCTCATATTTACATGTTTTTACATTTTCATATAGACTAATATTATGCATTCTTGTTAGCATTTAGGATTATTTAAGTGCATTTGCATATGTTTATGTGTTTATAAGTACTTGGAGCAAGCCCGGTGTTTTTTGAGTGTTTTGGGAGCTTAAGAAGCCACACGGACTTTGGAGCTAGTTGTTCGTGCCAAGAACATCACGAAAAGCTTCCCGAGAAGCTTCACAAAGGAGGCATCGACCATAGCATCGACCGTGAGGGGTCGATGCTGAGCCGTGACGAAGACCATTAACCAGGCATGGTCGAGGTGCTTCCCCAAGATGAGCATCGACCATGTGCATCAACCATACGTGGTCGATGCTGGCCCTGACGGAAGAAACTCGAAATTCGACGTTTTGACCTGTCTGCACTGTTTGGAGCCTTACGGTAGAATGTGAAGGAATTAAGGTACAAACCAACTTGCTGTGGAATCTTGATTCAATATGGAAGGTCTGAGAGATGGAATCAAGTCAAGAGATACTCAAAAACAGAAGATATGACTTGTACAAGTCAGGTAACTCTGAACTCACCCGATTTGGGCCTAAACGCACGGTTTGGAACATTAAGATCGAACCAAAATGAATTAGGCTTCAAACTCACCAGGTATGGAATCTTGATTCAAAATGGAAGCTCCAAAAATTGGAATCATACCAATCCAAGATTAGACCAGAAAGTTATTAAACTTCTAAAATGGAAGATCCTACACTTGCCTTATTTGACATCCTGCGAGTTTAATTCACAAGGGATCTTACCCCAACCTTCTTGGGCACGATCTAGCCTCCTCCTAAAGCCGTAATACTATATAAACACATGTAATGCTCATTAGTAAGGGTTATTCCTTTTTGCACAACTTTTGTAGCCACCACTTAGAGAGAAAAGTCTCAAAAATACTCTTTGTTCTTAATTTTTATTATGCAAGTTCATTAGTTCTTCTTCTTCTTTTTTCTTTACTCTATTTTACTGCTTTTATTTATTGTTTATTATGTCTTCTATCTTAGATACTGCCATCACCCTCAGAGTTATGAGCGAGTAGATCCTTTAGATCTCTAGGGTGGAGATCGATGATGGGATATACTGATTAGAGATTGATGTTTTGTGTTTTTAACTGATTAACTACCTTGTATGTGTTCCTAAGGCTAGATTTACTCTCTTGGGAGTTATCTAAGAGCTTGGTCTAATCCAAAAGGCGTGACCAAGCGTTTTGGGAATTTTCTACACCATGAGAGTGGGTAGAGGTTTCGGATCTACATACTCGGAATAATAATTAATCGATAAATCTATTTTTAACTTGTGAGCTTATCTAAATTAGCTTTGATCAAGTTCGTTTCGCATCTTAGGATCTTGATGCCATGAGAGTGGATTAAGATCTCGGAACTAAACACGTTGGAAGATTGACTACTTTGTAGAAGTGCAATTGCTAGTCAATCCGGACGAGATCGTTCTCAATGCTTGTAGAGCACCACGAGATTGGAGTTTTTACAGAGAAATTAGCATACCATGAGAGTGGACTTATTTATATACGAAATCTCTAGATCGATAGATACTAACGAAGGGTTAAAGAACATCAATTTTCATATTAGAAGATTTCCGGATTCGTTCCCATTCACCTTTGGGATCGTTTTCTTTATTATTGTTTAATCTTTATTTAATTTAAGTTATTTTATTTTATGCAATTTAATTTCTGCTATTTAATTTATGCAATTTACTTTATGTAATTTATTTTATGCAATTTAATTTACGCACTTTATTTTACGGAATTTAATTTATGCAATTTAATTTCCGTTATTTAGTTTATGCAATTTACTTTGCGCAATTTATTTTACGCAACTTATTTTGTGCAATTTAATTAACACACTTTATTTTATGCAATTTGATTTATGCACTTTAATTTACGCCATTTAATTGATGTTATTTAAATAATGCAATTTATTTTATGCAATTTATTTAACGTAATTTCATTTCTGTTATTTAATTTATGCTTGATTTTATTATATTTTATTTAAATCGTCTCTATATATTCAATTATTATTATTTATTTTACGCATCATAGGACTTAGAAACAAACCCCCAAAACATTTATATTTTGCCTATATTAGATTTATTACTGAATTCTTTGTGAAGTTATTCTCAGTCTCTGTGGATCGATCCCGTACGTACTACAACTGCATTACTGTGCAGTTGCGGTATAATCGGGTTAAACTCACGAGACTACTTTCTAGTAGCGCTCGGGTGAAACCTGTGAAATAGGTGTAACAAACCTTCTGTGATCAACTCTGTATTCCATATTCTCGACTGAATTTCGTTCTTGTTTGGTGGTTGTTCTGTATCCTTTGAGAAAATGCCCCTAACCTATTGTATGTAAAAACTCTGCTAGAGTGAGCTTTTGAACCAACTTTGGAGAGAGTCAACTGATGTTCTCTAGGGGTTTCTGAAATGCCCTATCCCGAGTACGAAAACAAAAACGCGTGGAAGACGATAAAAACTCAGGGTTTTTAAATTTTTTTTTCTTTCGATTACCTTAAATTATCTAATCGATTCTAAATCAACTTGATTAATCTAATATAAAACAATACTCAACAAATTCAACATTTTAAAGAGAGGATCGATTGATCCTACCTTGTCATGCAGCTTAAAAGACTCCAAAAATCATACGATAATTCCCATACGAAAACAAACATACATAAGCCAACTTAATCTTTCAAAGCAAGCTTATAACATCCCTAATAAGCATTCCAACAAATCCAAAACATTAACAACCAAGGCAATGGAAGCATACAAAACAAAAGATACCAAAAAAAGAACCCGAGAAGCACATTTAATCATCCTCTCCCTTCGGCCTTAGTTCCACGAGCTCCGCCCTAAGACTTCTCTTTACCTGCACCAAAATAGGTGCGTAAGCATTGATAATGCTTAGTGAGGCGGTCATCCCGTCCCACGGCTATACATACATGTGATCAATGACTTACCGAAATCAATATGCATCACACACAAACAATCAAGCAAGAATGATAGAGCTCCATCACACACAAAACAAAACAACTTGGACAAGACATAATCACACCCATATGGTCAAGTCCTAACACATATCAATCACAATAAATCAATGATCACACAGCTCAACCACGGTCACGCACTCACCTTTGCTTAACGATTGAGACGAAGAACACTCTCTTACTTACTGATAGCTTTAAGCTCCAAGCTAGATCCCTTTCTTGGCACACAACACAATCACCAAGATATCAACTAATCTCCTGAAAAAAAAATCACCAATTACACTCTCAAAGATGATTCACAAGCTCAAAAATTGAATTACCAAAACTCCAATTCTCGGATTCCTTCTCCAAACACAGAGTCTTCTTTAACCGATCATAACTTTTATCTTAGACAATATTTGGGCAATTACTTCAGTGAACTTCAAGACAAGGTTCTCAAAAATCTACCCACCAAATTTCAGCCCAAACCATTAAGATTCGAGGGTCCAAACATTCACTCAAACTTCACCCGTCGCTAATTACCTGAAACATGGGAGAAAATTCATAACTCCTAAACTACTCAAAGAAACTCCACAAAATTTGGTAGGTATTTAGTCAAGAGGTTGAAGAACTTACTCACAAAGTTTCAGCTCCATACGATCTCGTTTAATACCCCGATCGGACCTCTCAATATACAACAAAAACTCTGTTTTTCTCTAGCTTCGTTCTTCTCTTCTCCTTCTTCTTCTCCCTTCTTCTTCTCTAGCTTTCTCTCCCTTTTCTCTCTTCTTCTCCCTCTCTAACTCAAGATATTTTTGCCCAAAAATGAGAGGAAGAGAAGTGTGTAGAAGCTTATAGAGATTTGCGGGAGAGATATATACATATATGTATACATTTGTTGGTTTAATCAAAATTAAACCAAACCAACCCAAACCGAAGTTACTAAACCGCAATCAATTAATCTCGATTAAATTCTTCCGCTCGGTTTAGTA
Organism: Boechera stricta; assembly: GCA_018361395.1. Classification (NCBI taxonomy): domain Eukaryota; kingdom Viridiplantae; phylum Streptophyta; class Magnoliopsida; order Brassicales; family Brassicaceae; genus Boechera; species Boechera stricta. Next base: position 9,102,838 of record CM031541.1, read on the forward strand.
ATTCCGTCCCAATTCCCGAAATATTTGAGACACCTCCCTGTCTCAAAATATTCCTTTCACTCCCGACAATTCCCCGGAATTATCGCTGAATTCCGTTAAACCGAACCACTCGGGATTACTTCTCAACATCGATCTTTTGATCAATTCAACCCGTTAACCGCACCTAGGGCTATTAATCGAGCTCGGTATTGTTCCCTACTTGGTTCAATAACACCCCCGGATCTAACATCACAAGATCCTACGTGGTCACCCAACGACTAACCCGTCGAAATCCAATACCACAGGACTCGAACGAGTTAAGTCTGTCAAACGACCTAGCATATTAGAATCCAATACCACATGACCCTAATATACTAAGTCCCCGTGAGATCCAATACCACAGGCTCTCACTCGCTTTACCAATTTATTAGGATTAAATACCACATAATCCTAATCGGTAAACTGCCCCGTTAGGACTAAATACCACATAGCCCTAACCAACATCATTAGAGTTAAATACCACATAACTCTAATGACTCATCATTAGAGTTAAATACCACATAACCCCAATGACCCGTCAATAGGATTAAATATCACATAATCCTATTGACCCCAACCACGTATTCAGATCTAATGACGTAGACCCATAAATCACCAAACCAAGACCGAACGATACTCCGCTCTCAACTCCGCAACACATGAAATACCACATCATGTACTCGACATCACTAATACATGAAATACCACATCATGTATTAAATATTCCCGAACCATTTCAATGAACATCCGTCATATCATTAATTCCCGTCAAAATACAACATCCCGAGGGTCCATTATAACAAAAGTCAACAAAATTTATAATATAAGAGGATACCAAGGAACACGGATGTTACAGTTTCTTTATCGTGTAGTGTGATTGTTGTGAGGATTGGATAGTGTTTTTCATCATGGGACAGCTAAAAGCAGTGGGTGCAGAAAGTTTTCAGCTTTTCATACGCAAGGTCAATTGTCAGTTCAACTCCTCTAATATTCACAATATTCACAAGCATCTTTTCTTTCCAGTAATGAAGAGGTAGACCTTTCACTTTGATCCATAAGGGTAACTCTGATGGGAAGGTTTATGATATAAGACTCGGTGGTGGAGCCTTTGGATCGGACTTAAGGATGGACAAGAGTTAGCTCGAAGCTCCTCCTCTTGGACAACTCGCGGCCGACGGTGGTGGTGACTAGATGGTTAGCTCGAAGTTCCTCCCGTGAAGTCTTGAGAATGGTGTGATGGTGGACTGATGAGCGAACCACAGAGAGTATGAAGGGCTCTTTGATACAGCAAGAACAATCGTGGCTTTGTGAATCACACACAAAGACAAGATCAAGACTAAGTTTTTGTGAAAACTTAAGAAAAAGTTTGGTTTCTTTATTAATCAAGCGTCAACGAAATGATACACGGCTAAGGGACTTTATAATAGTCCATGCGACTACAATCCTAGGGTGGTGACTCAAAACAACAAGACTTCTAGAAATAAAAGACTCAAATGACTCACACTTTCAATGAGAACAACAAGTAGTCCTCTTGTAAGGAAAAAGTCTAAAAAAGACATAAAAATAAAAGAAACAAAACGACTCTCTAGGACTTGAACTAGACTCGTGGGACGCTCTTTAGAACAACTAGGCCGAAGCCATTTCACCTGAAAGGAGACAAAAATAACTAAACACAAGCCTTACCTTAGTTGGCTGGGAGTCTTGGCTCGGGTCCGAGTCCACGTCCGTGAAACCTTCGGTAGCTTCGAGAAGGGCTTGTGTGGCTTCATTGAATTCTACCTTTAGTGTCTTAGCTCTAGCTCTGGAATCTTGATTTACCCATGGTCTGCCTCATGATTTTGCCCGATGTCTTCTCTCGGTCCGCTGTCTGCGCGGTTCGGTCCGTGATCGATGTCGGGTCCAAAACTGAGTCTTCTTGATTTTGATCGTGTCATGGGGCCTTCTCTTGTCTTGGGACGTGTCATGGCCTCTTCCGTGGACTCCTTATCCAGGTCTTCACTAGGCGGTTCGACTGTAGTGTCGATGTGATACACGCTTAGATCCTTAAGGATACAAGTCCCATACACACTTAGAAGGAGACTATGACCCACGACGGACATTCTAGGCGGAATGGTGGACTCGTGAGTGATTCCAGTGGGACAATGGAGCGATGGTGATGTGTAGGATGTGATGAGTGGAGGAGATGAAGAGAACACCTTGAAGACCTCGAGACAAGGGTGGAAACAGATCGGCGGTGAGATGAAGCTTCCGGCGGAGGAGAGGACCAAACCGGCGGTGGCGGAGTGAAGAGATGAAAGCGATGGTGGTGAAGCAATCTATGGGGTGAAAGGCACCGCAAGGGAGGTGGAAATCCCTTGATACAGCCACCCTCAAGTCAGAGGACCTACCTCAATGACAAGAGATAACTCTAGCCTAGAGGGATTTCTAGGTTAAAAACAAAGAGACAACTTTGAGATTAATGATTGCTTGCTTTATTAATGAAAGGGAGTTGCCTTTTATAGGCTTACAACTAGGGTTTTAGAAAGAGGCCTCAAAAGGGCCTAAGCCAATATTAGACAATCTTGGATCTTGGGCCTTTTACAAAAGAGAACCAAATTCTAAAAACAAGCCATAAAACACAAAGGCACTAAAGTCTCAAAGCAATACAAAAGAATGGGAAAATAAATGTAAGGATTTTCCCTAAAGATAGGATCACATTCCTAATCCACTTAACTTGTCATGAATGTTTCCCAGTGGATGAATTAAGGAGGTTGGAATGTGATGCTCTAAGCTTATCTCGCCTCGTTAAAACCATTTCCTAGTAAAACCTGGTGGGAAACCTAGGAGTAGGGAAAGAGTACGATACTCACCTAGAGTCTTGGAAGGTCCTCACTAGTGGTTATTGAGGACATGCAAAGCCTCACTCCTAAGGCTACATGTCCGTGAGCCTTTGTGACTCACTTTTGTCTAGGATAGCTTCACTTGGCTGCTATCGGGTCCGAATGTTATCTCGCGGTGCAATCGGCTCTTGGGGCTGGACTTGGATGTGTGGAACTGCTCTTCAATTCTCCCTCCATGCGTCTCAACATCCGTTCAGTAAGATTGAATGGTACCTTCAGATCCGCTTCATGGCTCGGCTCCTTCGGATCCACGGCAATGAAATGGGCGGGTAGATGATCACATCAGTCCCTTCCGCCTTCGAGAGGTTTTGACCTCAAAACAGGAACATTTGCTACACCACAAGGAGCTATATCAGTCACAAGGAAGGCAGGAAAGGAATTATACATACCTCAGAGCTTGACGGGGTTGGCGCGGTAGTGAAATTTCTTGATCCTTTTGAATTCGTTTTTCCGCGGGCGGAGCTTGTGCCTCTTCTTATACCAATACTCAGATGTCTTAGGCATCCAAACCCAACCCCAAGATGAGAAATTGCTCTCCTCTTCTTCTGGTTAGACTGTCTCTCAACTTGCCCAAGCTTCTCCCCACGGTTACCCCAAATCTTCTCAAGAAGCTCCCTTGTGATCTCTTCCTTAGATGTTTCTTTTAGGTCACCCTTCTCAGTTTGTGGCATAGATGTTAGGCCCAAAGGAGAGCTGATGGATGATAATGTCATCTTCACTTGGAAATAGCTTGAGGACTGGATACCACAACACATTGCACGTACACATACTCGAAGCACACATGAGCCAAAATTTCGGTTTCCTCCCATAGGTGGCTCCTAATAGCATGACGGCATTGAAATTGGAGCAAGACATGAATTGGACCAGCTTATAGAACTTATCCATCACAGCAAGGAACAAATCCTCAAGCCTAGTCTTGTGTAGCTCTAAGACGACTCCCATAAAAGTGTTAGACCATGGCATCGCGGATGCGATTAAAGTTGGGCAATGAATGAGGTGATGCTCCCTTAGCTTGAATCTTTAACACGTGGCTCCTACCACAACTTATCTCAAACATAAGACTCAGCTTAGACCAATAGAAGTCTTTCTCCCACTCACTTATAGTCCCCTTATCACCAAAAAGATCCATCGGACCTTTTCCATGGTCATCTTTCTTCATCGGCGTTCTCATGGCCCCTTGAGATGGGGAAGCACTTCTTTCCTTGTTCACGAAACCTTCTGGAGTGGAGAACTTGCAGTAAGGACCATCACCATATTCAGCCAAACACTCTCCAAGATTTGGGTCCATAGAATATTCAAAACCGAAGAACTTAAACTCCATGGAGATTGTGAGGATATCTCTCCTAGACCAAGTTTCAGCCATGATGTTATTCTCTCCTTCCTCAATATTGTTCATACGAGAGAGGATCTCAATGTCTTCAAGATATGGTGGTATATCGGGTGGCTTGTCCTTGAACACATCCTCTGACATGTTACTCCGTGGAGTCGCGGAACAAGCCCAGAGAAGGTAAAAACCATGTAGATACTCTCTTCGCTGGAACTTGTGGAAGTCAAAGCTATCCCTGTAGTACACTTCATTCAGTCTTCCCAACTTAGCCTTACGGTCACACCCCTTCTTCAAACCTAAGGTTGTCTCAACATCGAAGTGATCTGTGAGGCTCTCCATATGGTCCTCTATCTTCAATAACTCTATCTTAGACCCTTGTGAGATGCACAATCTTCTTTCATAACCCAAGAGCCCTTCATAGATGGGAGTCATGCCATACGATCTCATCCCATATTCAACAAAACATCCACTAAGACTCGGACCCGTAAGTGATTCAAACCCGGGCAATATTGATCTCGCAGTGAAGGTTAGCGTGTAACACCTATATAAAGTCTCGGTCATGAGATTGTTCTCTCCCTTCTCTTTAGTGCTCTCATCCCTCTCTGGAATTTTCTTCTCATCTTGAGACTCATTAAGTGTGATCTTAGTCATAGGTTCAAGCGTGAGAACCTTCCCATTACCATTGATCATTGAGGCACTGTTGTAGCTCGGACCAGAACCTTGTGTACTCCATGGTGTGTTGGGCTGGTTGTAGCTAGGGATCTTCCTTTTTACTTGATGTTCATCAACACTCTTACTCTCATGAGTAAGCCTTCTATTCTCAGTTTGCAGGTCACGGAAATGATAAGGAGAGACAAAGCGCTTCTTCATCATACACTTCATAACCTCCCATGAAGGAACCGGAACATCTCTATTCCTTCTCCTCTTGGCTATTTCGCGATCCCACCAAATTATAGCATGGCCAGTGAGTAGAGAAACAGTATAAGAGATCTTATCCGGCTCGGCATAGTCACAAAAATCGAAGACACAGTCCATTTTTCGCTCCCAAACAAGATAAGCTTCGGGGTCATCTCTTCTGGCGAAAGTGGAAACACTCAACTTGAGGAAAAGGGCATGGATTTGATTATAGTCTTCTTCACCTCTACCCTTAGCATACCCACTATGTCTCATCCTCATTTGTCTAGGAGATGTTGACCGTAACCCATCATCATCAAACAAATCGGTTAGCAGAACAGGTGGGAGCACTCGGCGTTGTTTGAATGTTACATGAAAAGGCCATCAAAACAGAAATCTACAAGACTTAGCACCCACTAGCTTAGCACCTCTCGAAAAGAACTTGGTGCCAAGTCGTTGCATATGGTCTAGCACCGTGAGATACGGGGGAATCACATGACCCACATTGTCTCCCCTATCCTCAGGATTCGCCACTCTTGGTGGCTCAAGGATCTCAGGTGGCGCTAGGTAGGAACCGGGGCCAGCAACCCTAACATTTGCCTCATTTGATTCGGACCCTCTTGTTGCTGCCCTTGAACTTGCGGCTCACTCCGCAGCCGCATCACACGCAGCTCCCCATTTCCGACTAGCAACATCCTCTCACCGTCACTTGGTCTCCACCCCAGGGTCCACTTGTTCTCTAGGCTCAGCCGGCTCCCGCGCCACCTCTTCACTTCCTAGCCTTCACCCATACTACAAAAATAACAAGTTCAATAACCCAAAACTTCAATGCAAACCTGAGAGTCTTACCGTGGAACCTTTTCCTTGGCAAGAGGATGATCGTAGCCCGACCCAATTACATAATCCATCACCATCACAAGCAAGCAGCAATCCCAACCAGACATCTAGAACCGCTAAGCTCGTGCAAATTGAAAAAGACCCGCCCAAAACAAAGAGCGAAATCTAAAAGACTTTTTTTTTTGCGAGCCCAAATAGAGCACGTCGATCGATCCATATATTGGATCGATCGATCGACTCATGTCGATCCTACGGTCCCCAATCGATCAAACCATACGCTGAACTCGATCGATTGATCCACCCGTATGATCGATCGATCGAACCGATCGAACTCAAGTATCAAGGTCGATCAGCACGAAATTCAGTATGAATGATCGATCGATCGCCTCTTTCGATCGATCTGACCAAAAACTCTAGATGCTTTGTCACTTACTGGATCGATCGATCGGCCTTGATGATCGATCCCTTACGCCCAAAACAACCTCATTCAAGTACTACATAACAATCCCACAACAAGGTCAAGTGCATAACGATCATAAGTAACCTTAACTCATGCATAACTTCGTATTAACATCCCTACAAGTGTTGCTGAGCCGGGCATCCAATTAAGGCATCCAAAACACATGAACACAAGAATCAAACCAAAAACCTTCAACCCCGAGATCATCCCTTCTCCTCGGCCTTGGTTCCACGCGCTCCACGTCTAAGTCTTTTCTTTGTCCTTACCWGCACCAAAAGAGGTGCGTAAGCATTGATAATGCTTAGTGAGGCGGTCATCCGTCCCACGGTATACGCACATGATCAATGAATTTAACGCAATCAGCGTGCAGAGAACAAGTCAATACATACCGTGAAAGAGCTCAATCACACACAATCATCACACATTATGGATAAGCCATAAGTCACACCGCTAGTCCTAAACACATATCAATCACGAAAACTCAAAGATCACACAGCTAAGCGACGTTGCGCACTCACCTCGGTTGACGATTCGTCTTTGACGATTCCAAGCTTTAAGCTTGCTTCCCTTGAATCTCTTGCCTAGAAAAAGACCAACAAACACTTTAATTGAATGAACATAAGCTCAAAAACCCCATGACAACCCCTTAAACTCGGATTACCCATACCCCAAATCGGATTCCCTTTGCTCAAAAACAGGGGCAACTTCGATTGCTCATACCTCTTACTATAGGTCGAATTTGAGAAAACCCATAGGTGATCATCAAGACAACACCCTCAAGAACTCATCTACCAAATTTCATCCAAAACTAACAAGATTTGAGTGTCCTAACACTCACTCAAACTCACCCCGTCGCTACAGCCCGAAAACAGAGTAGTATAGGGAGAAAAATCATATCTCCCAAACCACTTAACATAATCTCACGAAATTTGGTAGAACGCTAGGAAAGAAATTGAAGAACTTACCCTCCAAAATTTAGCTCAATCCGCACTCGGATGATACCCCGATCGAGCCTCACAAGTTCACCCAAAAACTCTGTTTTCTCAAGCTTTTCTCTCTCCTCTTCTTCCCCTTCTTCCCTCTTCTTCTCTAGCTCTCTCTCCCTCTCTCTCTCTCTCTCTCTCTTTTTCTCCAAAATATCTTCTTCAGAAAATGAAAAGGATGAAGATGGAGAAGATTATAGAAGTGTGTAGAAGTTTATGGAGAGGAGAAGAAGATAATTGGGCCTTAAGTGGTAATTAGCCCACTATCTTCTTTTCTTAATCAAGTCCATCCTCAACAATCCATTAATCTCTCCTCTTGTTTCATCAATCCATTACTTCCTGAATTATTCGAGACATCACTCCGTCCCGACAATATTTCTTCCATTCTCGCCAAAAACCCCGGAATTACCACGTAATTCCACTGAAGTGACTTCGAGGATTTCTCCCAACGATCACTCCTTTGATCGTTTCACCTCGTTCCTAGGACCACCAATCAAGCTCACCGTTCCATACTTGGTTCAATAACACCCGGGTCTAACATGCAAGATCCGTGTCACCAGCGTAACTGTCGAAATCAATTATCCCATTCGATCGAGTTAAGTCGTCAACGACCTAGCATATTAGAATCAATATCACATCAATCTAATATGCTAAGTCCCGTGAGAACCAATATCACCGTTATCTCACCCGGTTTACCGTCTATTAGGATTAAATCACCCATAATCATATCGATAAACCACCGGTTAGATTAAATGCCTAATCTACACCATTAGAGTTAATATCATAACTCTAATGACCGTCATTAGGATTAAATACCACATAATCCTAATGACCCCGTCGATAAATTAAATATCACATAATTCACGACCCAACCACATAGCAGGATATATTCACGTAAACCCAAAATCCCCGAACGAGCGGAGCGAATCTGCGCTCAATCCGACACATGAAATACTACATCATATGTAGCCCGTCGATACATGAAATACCACCTCATGTACTCGACACCCCAATACATGAAATACCACATCATGTATTATAACTCACAATTAATCCATCATATTATTAATCAACATCAAAAATACAATATCCCGAGGGTTCATCACAACATCAACATAAATAAATACAACTCGAGAGGACGACTTAGGAACACGGATGTTACAATTCTCCCCCACTAATTAGATTCATCCTCGAATCTCACGTCTCAACTTGTTCCCTGAACCACTTGGAGAATTTTGTCCTTATCCGTCTCTCGGGTTCCCAGTCTCTCTTGACTCGTCCCAAAGGATCCTCACCTCGGGAGCTCTCCTCCTCCCGTGAACCCTGATTCTACGATCTAGAATCCTCACGGGTCTCGCCTCAACTCTCAAACTCGGCGACAACTCAGGTGGAATCTCCTGTAACACCTGATCATCCCTATGCAAGCATTTTGATATATAATGGATTTTACCCGTTTTTAGCCATGATATAAGTCGTTTTATCGAGTCTTTCTAGTGCTTTTTCTATCATTTTAGAGTCTTTTCAGGTTTCAGCACGTTTGGGACGAAATTGAAGATTTTGGAGACATTTGGAGCCTTTTTGGAGCAAACCGAGAAAGTACCCGTTTGAAGCGAGTCGATCGACACCATCCGGTATCGATCGATACCAATTTTGAAGCATATCGATCGACACCATCCGGTATCGTCGATCACGGCCTACAGCGGAGATAGATATCAGGGCGAAATTCTGCAAAGAAGCCCAATACTTTCCCTTATTTACAAAGAGCCCGGCTCGTGTTTTTAGACTATTTAAGCAAACTCTTGTCTTTTAGGTTAGAGGCTTTTACTTTTTAGACTTGACTTTTGAGAACTTTTGTGAGGGAGACGGATCCAGAGACTTTGTTCATCATAGAAGATCCGAACCCTTGTTTTTATTCTTTTGTTTAATTTCATGATTTATTCAGTTATGTTATTTGTTTCATCATCGTATAGTAGTCTCATTTTAGGTTTAGGGTTTTCTCATATGGATTTCTACGATTTATGATAATTGATTTGTTAGGGTTCAAAATCTGAATAGTTCTTCACCATAGGTTGTTCTGCTATTTCTAACGATCACTTAGAATATAGAACCTAGATTAATCGATTAGGCACGACGTGCAATTGAGTAATCGATAAAACCTAGGGTGAGCAATTGGATTATCTGCAAAGAGATTTGGTTTAATCGAATTGTGAACATATCTTGAATTGATTGCTGGTTTCTGTGTAGGATTTGCAAAGAGATTTGGAATTTTAGACTTTAGAAGTTAGTTTTCGCAGCGACAGTTGGTTAACTATACTTTCGTGTTTGAGTTGAAGCAGGCAATTGAATTGAACCTTAATTGATTAATTGTTGTTTATCATTGATTTCCTGAGAGTTACCCTGAGCTAGCTTCCATCCATATTCGACAATTTTATTTGATCATTTGTTTCTATTGTTTATTGTTTGCTAGCAATGCATCTTTCATTATTGCGTGAGTTTTCTTGAGTTCTTGTTTCGACCCTAACTTTCTGCAGCAACTGCTTTAGTATCATTATAGGGTATTAATTTGAGCATATCAAATTTGGCGCCGTTGCAGGGACTCAAAAATTCACCTTAAATTTTAGTTGTCGATTTTGTCTAAGTTATCGTCGATCGTCGATACTCCATTGGTATCGATCGACACTGACGTCTTTTAAATTTTGGTTACTTATTTTCGTCTTTTGATTTTCAGGTGTATGCATCAGCGTCTACCAGGAGAAAGAAGGACACACCTGATCAATCTCTCTCGAGCTAGCGAGCTTGAGCACAATCACAGAAAAACTACGTTGAGATGGATCTTCCAGGTTTGGTGCATGATGAGGAAGGTGAACAAATACCTCCTCACAACAACCCCAATGTTGCTGAGCAGGACGCTTAGCGATTACAACCGACGGATCAATTCTATGCAATCGTGCGGCGATCCGTATTCCAACTTTCAGGAATGACTTTGAGAAGCACGCTTACTTCACTCTTGTTGGACAGCCCCTTCACGGTCTCTCATGGCACCCATGGATCACATCGAGAATTGAGGACTTGGTCACGGTATGAAGTCAATGGAGTACCACAATACCTCTTTTGTAAGCTCTTTCCATACTCTCTTGGTGGAGAGGCAGCTTCTTGGCTGAAGCACTACCTCCCGGATCTCTCACTTGGAGCGAGACCGAGCATTCGAACAATTTCTATGGCGATGCGAGATCGAGGAGGACTCGGGAACAAGATCTCTCAATTTTCTCAGGTCAACAGAAGCACTCGAGGCTGCTTGGGTGAGATTCAGATCTACGGAGAGCTGTCCGCACACGGTTTCGTCGAGTTCATGCTCGGGATCTTTTACGGAGGGATTGATTGGCGGTATCGGATGGCACTGGATTACGCAAGCAGGGAACTTCAACACTAGGGTTCCAACCGATCTTTGTGAAGCTGATTGAGAACTTGGCGTCTAGCAATAGCACGAATGCTGATTTCGGCGGAAAAGGCTCGCTAGTGTTGCTGACGGTTCGCGATTGCTGAGGTTCAGGCGAAGCTGGACACGATGCACCTCTTAGTGGGAAAGGCGAAGAAGGCTGTACATTTTGCTGAGGAAGTAGAGAACATTGAAGATGAGGCGGAGGATGTTAACTACATTGGTGGTTCGGTTTTCAGGGTCGGGATTTGGTTCTGCAAACAACAGAAGCAGCTCATCCAAGGTGGTTACAAGTCAGGTAACCAATCTGGTTTTGGTGCCACACAATTCGCCCAAAAACCACTTGAGCAATGATTTTACTGCACGGTAATTCATCTTACCACCGCATTCTCAGTCAGAGGTAAGAGAGATCCTTTTGGAGCAGTGCAGGGGACAACAAAGGATGACTGGAGAGTTTAATGGGAAGCTGGATAACTTGTATATCGACCTGAATGGCAAGATTGAGGCGTTGAATGCATGGAAAAGCTAGAAACTCAGATTGCTCGGACCGCTGCTGTGAAAAGACAAGAGGGGTTTCTACCGGGAAGGCGAAGATCGAGCCTCATGCCATAAGTGAGTGGTAAAGTGGTAGAATCGGGAGTTGAGCAGCTCCAATAGCTGAAAATTCCGTCGATCTTGCTGGAGATGGCGAGTGGGATGCTGAAAATCCCAGTATCGATCGATACTACCGATCGTCGATACGAGGCGACCAAAGGCTGAACACAGGAAAGGGTTTACTGGCTTGCCTACATCTATTACTCAAGCTGACCAAAAGGAATGGGAAAATGCTAGATGCAGGTTATGTTAGACAATGGTAGTTGAGCTTCCTTTTGTTGATCTTATCAAGACTTCTCCGCATTCGAGAAGGTGCGTGAAGCGGATGGTATCCAGCAACTTCAGTCTCGGTGAAGGTGTCATGCTGCTTTCAGCCGAGTGCGAGTGCTATTCTCACCAACGATCCTGAAACTTCGGATCCGGGTAGTTTTGTGTTGGATTACTTGTTTTCCGAGGCGTTTTGCGGCTCTCTTTGTGATATTGGATCAAGTGTGAATCTTATGCCGCATTCCGTTGCTAAGAGAATGGGAATGAGTGATTACCAGCCTGTTTCATTGGTCCTTGCTCGTTGATCGTCTCGAGGAGCTTCCGAAGATGTGCTGTCAAGATTGGAAATTGCTTGATTCACGATTTTTCGTGTTGGAATGCGATCAGCCTAAGGATCCTCTTATCCTAGGCGACCATTCCTTGCTACTGCTGGTGCTCGATAGCTGCGAATGGACGATTACTCGTTGGTGATTTGGTAATGTCCTTCAGCATGGAGAAAATCATGAAGCGACCACCATCGGCGAGGCAAACCTTGTGTCGATACATTCGGTGACATTGCGGAGGTATTTCTGGGGAAACATCACGAGGATCCACTAGAGCGAGCACTGGTTCATCTTGAAGGGTCAGGGGGTTTTGATGATGATGCTCTTGGTTATGTTAGAATCCGGTCGAGCAGTGTCGATCGATACCACGGGAGGTATCGATCGACACCATGTGAGTGGAAAGTTTAGGCGAAATTCTAAACAAGTCAGGTGTTTCGGGGATTGGAGTGAGGAAAAGGCACCAAAGATTGAGCTCGAAACCACTTCCAGCCGGTAAGCGTTTTCATTGGCCTAATTAGGCATATCTGTTATTGTCAATTCTTCTTTGAGCAATCGGAGGTCACTCTTCTTGAGCAAGCTGCATGAAGTATCGCAAAGCTCTCGGCTATTCTCTTGATGATATTAGGTATCTCCAGACTGCAGGGATCTACGGAAGATGAGTCAAAGTCATCGATTGAATGTCGAGGCAGTTGAACGAACTGAAAGAAGTTGTCGGGAAAGAAGTGATGAAAGCTGCTAGAAGGGGATCATTTATGCAATCTCGAGATAGTTCTTGGGTCAGTCAGTTCATGTTGTGCCTAAGAAAGGCGGTATCACGTGGTGAAAAATGAAAAGAGCGAGTTGATCGACACGGTATCATGGTCATAGGATGTGTATTGATTCTGAGAAAGTTGAATCTTTCTACGAAAGGATCATTTTCCTTTGCCTTTTATTGACCAGATGTTGGGCGCTTGGCTAATCACCCATACTACTGTTTTCTTGATGGGTATTCAGGCTTTCGATCCCCATTCACCCAGGAAGATCGAGGAAGACAACTTTTACATGTCCTACTTTCGCATACCGCGAATGCCGTTTGGACTATGTAGCGCTCGCCACTTTCAGGAGATGCATGATTTCGATCTTCACTGATATGATCGAGGAGTTTATGGAGGTATTCATGGATGATTTCTCTGTTTATGGGTCTTCATTTAAGGATTGTCGGATAACTTATGCAGAGGTCCTTGCGATGTGAAGAGAAGCATCAGTTCTTAAGGGAAAAGTGTCACTTCATGGTGCAAGCTGGGATTGTTTTGGGACATAAGGTTTCAGAGAAGGGATTGAAGTTGATCGAGCCAGGTTCAGTGATCTCGAGTTTGCCCCACGGTCAGTTTGGAGATCAGAAGTTTCTGGGTCATCTTTGGTTTCTGAGGAGATTTATGAAGGATTTCTCAAAATTGCTCGACCTCTTACTGCCTGTTGTGTAAAGAGGTGCAATTTGACTTCACCCTTGTCATGCTGCTTTCAAGGCCATCAGCGGCTAGTGGCGCTGTTGTTCACCTCCGGTTGGAACTTACCTTTTGAGGTCATGCGATGCAAGTGATTTTGCTGTAGGTCTTGTCTTTGGGTCAGAGGAAAGAAACTGCATGTCATTTATTATGCCAGCCGAACATTGGATGATGCCCACTGATCTACCGAAAGAGCTCTAGCAGTTGTGTTCGCTTTTGAGAAATTTAGATCTTATTTGGTTGGAAGCAAAGTAGTGTTCTGCGATCATGCTGCTCTTAGATACTTTTAAGAACAAAGATCTCAAGCCTCGTCTCTGTTGGGTACTTTTGCTTCAAGGCTTCGACATCGAGGTTAAGGACAAGAAAGGGATAGAGAATGGAGTTGCGATCACTTGTCGCGAATGAAGATAGATGGGGCGCGTGATTACTACCAGGAGGCGCATCACTTCATTTCTGAGGAGCGGGCTGATTTTGGGAAAAATTTGACTTCTGGCGATCGAGCATCGCATCGTCGATACCACGGGTATCGTCGACTGACGGATCACACCATTTTGTCGAGATGGCATCGTTCTTATGCCGCCTATTCAGCTGTGACAACCGTTTCCGGCCTTGGTATCTGACATGCCACTTTTAGCGGCGGAAACTGAGCCGCATCACCACACCTTATGAGAGGAAAAAGTTTGCGAGAGTGCGGCGTTTCTTACGGGATGAACCTTATCTGCAAGCATTGCTCGATGGTCTTCTGAGAAGATGTTTGGTGACGAGAGTTCGGACGTTCTCTTCCCTGCCATGGTTCTGAATATCTGGACGCCGCGTTCAAGACAGTTTCTAAGGTTGCGGCGGTTTGGTGGCCACTATGTTCAGAGATGCTAATGCTTTTGTTGCTCGTGTGATACTTGTCAGCGGAGAGGAAGATCGATGCGACATGAGATGCCACAAACTTCATCCTTGAGGTCGAAGTTTTGATTGCTGGACTTCATGGGTCCTTTTCCATCGTCGCGAAACAGATACATTTTGGTTCTGTTGATTATGTCTCCAAGTGGGTGGAAGCAATTGCTAGTCAACCAATGATCATACGGTGGTTCTTAAGCTGTTTAAGACCATCATCTTCCGAGTTTGGGATCCAAATGTCGTCATCGTGATGGTGGCGTCACTTCAAACAAGGTTTTCGGCGGTTGTTGAAGAAGCGAGGGTTAATCATCGTGTCGCTACACGTATCATCCTCGAGACAGTGGACAAGTTGAGGTTTCCAACAGAGATCAGGAGATTCTTGAAAAGTGGTGAGCGGAAGGCTGGTACTAAGCTGAATGATGCCTATGGGCATCAGAGCTGCTTTTAAAACACGCTGGGGACTACGCCATTTCACTTGCTGTATGGGAAAGCATGTCATCTCCTGTTGAACTTGAGCATAAAGGAATCAGGGCAAGGCTACTCACTACGACATCAAACCTGCTGAGAGAGGAGATTGATTCAGTTGAATGAGCTCGATGAGATCGATATCACGCTATGAGAACTTCGAGTTATACAAAAGCGAGCCAAGGTCTATCATGATAAGAAGATCCTTTCCGCAAATTCGAACAAGCGACCGGTTCTTCTTTATAACTCGTTTGCACTTGTTTCTGGTAAACTTGCTCGTTGGTCGAGTCTTTCCTTTCGGGGAGATACCACATGGCTGATTAGTCGAGAGGAGGCAATTTCTGTGAATGGGCAAGGGTTAAACACTATTGGGCGGCGAGATTCGCAGGACAAATCATGCCTCGGCTAATCCACCCTTGCTAACCGTCATTAAAGTCAGGCTCGTGACATTAAGCAATGCTTAGTGGGAAAGACCACTGTAGGTCTGTACATACTAATTTTGTTTTGTTTGTTTTCTTTTGTGTGTGAATCAAATTTGTCTATCAGTATCGATCGATACCACATGGGTATCGATCGATATCTACCGGTAAGTGTTTATATAAACCCCTAGGGCTGAAATCGCCTGACACACTTTGCTGCTCGCCGACACAAAATCACCTCTTTTTCATTTTCTCACGGTTTTGAGTGATTCTTTCGCTATTCCACTCGATTTTTGCCTGCATTAACAATATCTATCCGTTCATCGATTACACAGGTAACATCTCGATTTTGCAATTTTTCAATCCATGGAATCAATTTTTGGGTTTGAGATTTTGGCTCTTAAACTTGTTTTAGGGTTGAATATTGGATACTCGGGTTGATCTGGCTTGAAACCTTGCCTTGCATGTATTTGTCATGAATTCTGACTTGTGTATCGATCGATTCGGATTGTTCTTGATCGATGGTATCGTCGATACCCCAGTATCGATCACCCATAACAGCGAATTTTGGTGATTTTGACTCTCTTTTATGTTTTTTGTGTTGTTGGTACAGATGCCTCCCAGAAAGAAGTCACGAAATGACGAAGGGGCGAGTTCTCTTCACAATTGGTAATGGGCGTCGTTGAGATCTTCGGCGGATATGGCGTAGAAGTACAGCCATACTAAGTGGCGCAGAGTTATCAGGTGGCGTATGATGAGTCTCTGAGAGATTCCAGCGTCACGAGACCGGGTTAGAGCAGCTGAGGCGCCACTTCATCGGCTCACCTCGTGCGCCACTGCCGGCGGCCTCGCGCGCCATCTTCGTCTCAACCACCGTGCACCATCTTCCTCTTCCGGACCTTCCACCACCACATCTAGGCCACCTTGGCCTAAAAGAGAGAGAGCCAAGATTGCCTCCACGGGCGTTCGGGGAGAGTACAAGGCAATTGCAGAGCCATTTGACACTTGGGGCCTTCGACTCATCTTCTACAATGGCTGGGCGTTGAGATCAAGCCGACCAGATTTGCAGATCCACTTACCATGAGGCATCAGGTTTTGATGGGGAGTTCTGAGACTCAGGAGAAGATTAGTGCAGGTGCTTATGCTGCGAGTGGTATCCGCTTTACGATCTCGTCCGCCAGTTCCGCCTCGATGTGTCTCTTACGGAGCCCTGTTACTCGCGAGTCTTACTTTCGATTAGCGAGTGAGATACCGTCTTCCTTTCCAGGATCTCTGCAGGCATCAGGTTTCCGTAGAGATTCTACTCTGCGAGCTGCCCAGAAGTTCTGGGCGTCGAAAACTTACGGCAGCATTTGGACCGCGATATCACAGGCAACGGCAGGTGGATGTCACCGCATATTGCGATGCCTGCTCGGATTACGAGCCTCTGTGAAGATGGAATGGAGCAACGAATGCAGATATCGGCTGATTGTGATAATACATGGCCATTGGAGACATTATTGATGATGAGGAGTATGAATGGCTGGATGGATAGCAGGTGCGTGTCAGCGCATCACAGTCAGAAGGTGAGCACAGACCGGTGGCAAGCTTGAGTCAGGAGTCGTGGGTAACAACCCACTCCATTTTCTTCATTTTGGGATTGATGTTTGAGCTGTTCGATTGTCTCTACTCGTGTGATGGATGAGTCGCATTTAGAGCATCTGCTGGCAAGCCGGAGACGGCGTTAGGTATTCAGCACCTCTCGGGGGGACTTCCTTGTCAGCTGCCAACAGAGATCGGCGGACATAGATTGAGATGCATCGAAGCTGTTGTTCCTCCTGCTCAGCGGACATGTTTGAGCACCAGACTCGGCGCGCGGTTTGCCCTCGGATCTCACACTGCTGCTGCTGGCGAAACAGCGCCCGACTCTGCTCTACATCTACTGCTGGTACTTTTCTCTGTGCCGACCATGGACTGGACCCATTTCAGCGATGCGTCGTTCACGTCTTGAGCGTCACGGAGCACCATTTCTCGATCTGTGCATGACTCCGCTCTCGCTCGCCTCATGCACCATCTGTTGGACCATCACTGGAGCTGCTTCTTTGCTATGACTCGATTCGGCTAGGATTAGTCATCTCTCGATTCACATGTTTTTTTTTTTCCTTTTTTCCTTTGGTTTTGTTATGAACTGATGTCAGTTTCTCTTTTGTTGTGACCTAAGTGGTTTAATGGTTATGATCTTTTGTTGTCTCTAACTCGTGTTTGAATGGTATCTCAGTTTCTAACTTGGATCATCTAACACGGTCGGCTCATTCAGTTAGAGAAAGAGGTTTTCATCTCGATTTTCGGCTGGTATCGATCGATACCAACCTGGTGTCGTCGATACCACCGTCTGGCACCTCGTTCTTCATCTTACCATTTTCTCCATTTATTTTTCTTTCTAAGCTTGATAAACACGGGGCAGTGTTGTTTAAGTCAGGGGAGTAATTCTTGACATTGTGTTCATTTTTGTTTCTAAAAAATAAAAAATAAAAAAACAAAAATTTTCTTTTAATTGAGTCAAAACACTTAGAGTTTTTGGAGTGCTTGGCTTTGTTGTTCTGATTTTGCTTTTGAGTGACCACTGTTACAGGATTAGTTTCAGTTCGACTAATGAAAAATCCAAGGGATAACCAGCCAMCCAGAATTCATGGATTGTCTCCAACAAGTTTTCWTCACAAGTTTTAACCAAATTCTGCTTCAAATATAAGGTAAATGTCCAAAGAGCTTGATTCATCATTCATTACCTAGCTAAGGAACTATTGCGTATGAAAGAAATGGTAGATCTCCCCCGTGATAAGTACTGGATATGAATCAGGATCAAAAATGCATGAAAGATGAAATGATTTCCGCCGAGTAGAGGGGTAGGAAAATTTCCTATGACCCCATTATTCTACTTGGATAAGGGATGATCACACAAGTGCCTAAAGTGAGGGGTAGGAAAATTTCCTATGACCCCATTATTCACCTAAGATACTTGATACATTGAGAGGGTAAGAACCGGGAATTCGGTAGCTAACACTATCAATACTCGCGTCTCGAACCTTGATTTGTATATGCAGTTATGTTAAAAAAAAAAAAAAAAATCAATAAGAACTGGTTGTGAAATAAGTCTGGGGGAGTTAAATACCAGAAAAGTTGAATGAATTGTTCCAGCTATGGTATTTTATGACCAAAGAATCTAGTTAAAGTGGACATTGATTTTAGCGATGAAGCGATGATAAGCTTGGATGAACACTTACGGGGTCATGAGTGAAATCTGGGAAGCTGGGAATTCCGATGGAGGTACATGGAGGTTAGATGCAGTGAAGCCATTAGGAAAGGGATCCGGATTTCAGGATCTCTAAGGTTTTTCAAACCTCTTTTTCAGGCAAGCAAGGCTAAGTCTGGGGAGTTGATATATCATGGATTTTACCCGTTTTTAGCCATGATATAAGTCGTTTATCGAGTCTTTCAGTGCTTTTTCTATCATTTTAGAGTCTTTTCAGGTTTCAACGTTTGGGACGAAATTGAAGATTTTGGAGACATTTGGAGCCTTTTGGAGTAAGCCGGTAGAAAGTACCCGTTTTGAAGCTGAGTCGATCGACACCATCCTCGATCGATACCAACGTAGTATCGATCGACACCATCCGGTATCGATCGATCTCTGACATCAAATGGAACCAGCTCAATCAGTGGAGATCCCACCACTTAGAGGAGCACCAATGACCCGATCAAGAACCAAGAGCCTCAAGGGATTCACCAAGGCCGTGGACCTTTTCTCGCAAGAGGACCATTCGGGACCGGCCCATGCGGACATAACGAAGGACAATGCCCAAGGGCATTTCCGTTCACCACCATGATCGAGAAGCATCGACGAGTGATGTTGGAGGCAACGAGATTCCTCAGAATGCTTCATACTGCTCCGAGTGGCCTCTCATGCGGACAAAGAAGGAGACTTCACTCTTTGTCCTCTCGCTATGATCGAGGCATAAAGACATCACTAGGAATTGTACTCTTTCCTACCCTTAGGTTTCCCACGTGGTTTTACTAAGGAAGGTTTTAACGAGGCCAACCTGAGTGGTGCGAAATGGCCTCAAAGACATCCTTTGAGGGCGAGTTGTCTAAGCCCATACCATGCCTTCTAGTTCGATTCCAGCATTCTAAGGGAGTATTTGAAGTCCATTTAGGCCCATGAAGACGTCGCGCAGTCACCAGAACCACGTCACTTCATGATTAGGCGTTTTTGCCTTGTCATTTTAATGAACTTTCCTTTTTCGAACTTTTTCCTTTTCGTTTTGGGAAACTTCTTGGCCACGTGTTAGGCCACGTTTAAGGTTGCTTTTTGAGACATTTTTTAGCCTAAAGTCGAGCCATATATAAGGAGAAACTCGCAGCCCTAAGAGGGTAGACTTTGAATAAACTAAAACCCTATTTTTGCTTAAGCCGTCGCCGCTTAGCTCCTTTTTTCTTTCTTCTTGTTTGTGTGCGAAATTCCAGCAAGTAGAACGTCCAAGCTGTATCACGAGAGACTCTCCACAACTCGTGTGGTAAACATCAATCCATTGGCCCACGCAGCCTCACGTTTCCATCGTTGCCCTCGAATCGTGCCGCCGGGTCCATTCGGAGACAACACCGTCCGGCAACTTGTATCAGATACCGGCCTGGCGGCGGAGATAGATATCCAAGGACGAGAATTCTCGCCAAAAGAAGCCCAATACTTTCCCTTATTTACAAAGAGGCCCAGCTCGTGTTTTTAGACCTATTTAAGCAAACTCTTAATCTTTAGGTGAGAGAGACTTTTACTTTTAGACTTGACTTTTGAGAACTTTTGTGAGGGAGACGGATCCGAGACTTTGTTCATCATAGAGAAGATCCCGAACCCTTGTTTTTATTCTTTTGTTTAATTTGATGATTTATTCAGTTATGTTATTTGTTTCATCTATCATGTCTGAGTAGTCTCATTTTAGGTTTAGGGTTTTCTCATATGGATTTCTCTGATTTATGATAATTGATTTGTTAGGGTTCAAAATCTGAATAGTTCTTCACCATAGGTTGTTCTCAAAGCTATTTCTAACCTGATCACTTAGAATATAGAACCTAGATTAATCGATTAGGCACGACAGTGCAATTGAGTAATCTGATAAAACTTGGCTAGGTGGATTATCTGCAAAGAGATTTGGTTAATCGAATTGTGAACATATCAAACTTGAATTGATTGCTGGTTTACTGTGTAGGATTTGCAAAGAGATTTGGAATTTTAGACTTTAAACTTAGTTAGTTTCATGACGGAGTTGGTTAACTATACTTTCGTGTTTGAGTTCGAAGCAGGCTTAATTGAATTGAACCTTAATTGATTAATTGTTGTTTATCATTGATTTCTGAGAGTTCCTGAGCAGCTTCCATCCATATTAATCGACTAATCTTATTTCAATCATTTGTTTTCTCATTGTTTATTGTTTAGCAAAATCTGCATCTTTCATCTATTGGTGAGTTTTCTTGAGTTCTGTGTTCGACCCAACTTTCGCATTGCTTTAGTATCATTATAGGGTATTAATTTGAGCATATCACATTTCTTCAACTTAGACACATGGAACACATCATGAAATGCTTGCATAGCGCTGCGACTCCAGCCCGATAGCAACAGGTCACTTCGTTCCACCACTCGGAGCAGGTCCCAAAGACCTCATGCTCAACTTGCCCCCAAAGAATGACCTGTTTGAACCCTTAAACATCGCCATCTTGAGATAAACCATATCTCCTACGGCAAATTCCAACTCTCTCATGCGGTTATCCGCATAACTCTTCTGACGATCCTGAGCTTCCTTCATATTCAACTTCAAGACTCGGATCCTTTCAGTAGTCTCCTGCACTAAACTCTCTCCAAACATGCTTCGCTCCCCCACTTGAGTCCAGCATAATGGCGTCCTGCAAGGCCTGCCATACAAAGCCTCATATGGTGCCATTCCAATACTAAGCAGTAGCTGTTATTATGTAAACTCCGCCAGCTCGGTAATGGCTCGATAGCCCCCCAATCCAGCACACACATCCTCAATAAATCCTCAAGGGTCTGAATGGTCCTCTCGGACTGACCGTCCGTCTGAGGATGATATGTTGTACTCATGTGTACCTTAGTGATATGCTCAAATTAATACCCTATAATGATACTAAAGCAGTTGCTGCAGTAAAGTTAGTCGGTCGAGAACTTCGAAAATTCACACAAAATAATTTAGTGAGGATTAAGCTGCAAATTACGGTTAAACGAGTAAAATAGGAGGCAAATACGATTGTTGATTTAATCAATTCAGGGAAGGATTAGGCTCGGGGTAACTCTCAGAAATCAATGATAAACAACAATTAATCAATTAAGGTTCAATTCATTAAGCGCCGTTCTTGAACTCGAAACACAAAGTATAATTGACCAATGGTTGCGAAAACTAACTAAGTCTAAAGTCTAAATTCCAAATCTCTTTAAATCCTACACAGTAAACCAGCAATCAATTCAAGTTTGATATGTTCAAATTCGATTAAACCAAATCTCTTTGCGATAATCAATTGCTCACCTAGGTTTTATCGATTACTCGATTGCACATGGTGCTAATCGATTAATCTAGGTTCTATATTCTAAGTGATCAGGTTAGAAATAGCTTTGAGAACAACCTATGGTGAAGAACTATTCAGATTTTGAACCCTAACAAATCAATTATCATAAATCGAGAAATCCATATGAAAACCAAAACCTAAATGAACTACTCGAGACATGATAGATGAAACAAATAACATAACTGAATAGATCATGAAATTAAACAAAAGAATAAAAACAAGGGTTCGGGATCTTCTCTATGATGAACAGTCTTGGATCCGTCTCCCTCACAAAAGCTCTCAAATCAAGTCTCAGAATGGAATGAGTCAAGAATAATGTAAAGTAAGTCCCCACTAACTAAGAGTTTGCTAAATAGGTCTCACGAGCTGGGCTTCTTTGTAAATAAGGGAAAGTATTGGGCTTCTTTTAGAATTCTCGCCTTGGATCTCTCCGTCGTTGCGTCGGTATCGTCGATACGGGATGGTGTCGTCGATACTCATGCTAAAGTCGGTATCGATCGATCTGGGATGGTGTCGATCGATACTCAGGCTTCAAGCGTACTTTCTTGGTTTGCTCCAAAAGGCTCCAAATGTCTCCAAAATCTCCAATTTCGTCCCAAACGTGCTAAAACCTGAAAAGACTCTAAAATGATAGAAAAAGCACTAGAAAGACTCGATAAAAGCGACTTATATCATGGCTAAAACGGTAAAATCCATGATATATCAACTCCCCAGACTTAGCCTTTTGCTTGCCTCAAGCAAAACAGAAAACTAAGTGAGAGAAAGAGGTTTGAAAAACCTTAGAGATCTGATCTGTACGAAATCGCTGTAATGATCCTCTTCCCAAGCGCCCATTTGCTGATCGCTCTAACTCCATGTACTTCTCCGGAATTCCCAGCTTCCACAGACTTCACTCATGACCCGCTAAGTGTTCATCAAGCTTATCATCGCCGTTTCATCGCTAAAATCAATGTCCACGAACTTTCTAGATTCTTGGTCATACAATACCATAGCTAAGAACAATTCATTCAACTTTTTCTTGGTATTTATCTCCCCAGACTTATTTCACAACAGTTCTTATTATTTTTTTTTTTTTAACTGAATCGCATATACAAATCAAGGTTCGAGCAGTATTGATAGTGTCTACGAATTCCGGTTCTTACCCTCTCATGTATCAAGTATCTTAGGTGAATAATGGGGTCATAGGAAATTTTCCTACCCTCACTTTAGGCCTTGTGTGATCATCCTTATCCAAGTAGAATAATGGGGTCATAGGAAATTTTCCTACCCCTACTCGGCGGAAATCATTTCATCTTTCATGCATTTTGTTCCTGATTCTCACATGTATCCATACTTATCACGGGGAGATCACCATAATTTTCAACACATGGGTTCCTTAGCTAGATAATGAATGATGAATCAAGCTCTTTGGACATTTACCTTATAGATGAAGTGCAGAATTTGGCTAAAACTTGTGATGAAAACTTGTTGGAGACATGATGAATGCTTTGGTGGTTTACCTTGGATTTTTCATTAGTCGAGCTGAAACTACCTGTAACAATGGTCACTCAAAGCAAAACCAGCAACAAAACCAAGCACATCAGAATCTAAGTTGTTTTGACTCAAAACATTTTTTTTTTTTTTTTTTGACAAAAGAAAACACAATGTGATAACTACCTCCCCGACTTAAACAACACTGTCCCAGGTGTTTATCAAGCCAGAGGTGAAAGAAATCAAAGGACAAAAGCGAAATAGGTCAAGAAAAGAGGTGTTACCATAGGCGGTGGTGATCGATGCCAAGGTGGTGTCGATCGATACCAACAACGACCATCTTTCTTCCGACGATTCGCAAGACACAACAAAACACAAAAACAAAAACTCGTATTTATAGACTTACCAGTGGGTTGCCTCCCACTAAGCGCTTGTTTAATGTCACGAGCTTGACTTTGGCTAAGATATCATCGGACAAGGTGGAGGACTCACTCGAGAGCTCCACAACAGACATCTCAGCTTCAAAGTTTTGCTCATCATATCCTCTTCTTTCTCTTTCATCTCCGTAGGAATGAGAACTCTAACCTTAGAGAAAGGTTTAGGTGCCCTTGCTTCACCTTATATTCGATCGAATCTCCATCACACTTCGAGGAATCAAAGTGAAATTAGCAGCACCGTTGATCTTCTTGCCTCGCCTTCCTCTTTGTTGCCTTGGTCTTCTCCACACTTTCTTGGGTGTTGGGGGTTCATTTGAAACATCTGCGACTTTTGGTTCATCATAAGACTCATCGACGGATCGATCATCGAGTCTCGCCGAGCAATGGTGATGCGCGAGACATGTTGGGTGCTCCTCCGAGAAGGAATGGCATCGTAGAAGGCGTCTCCGTCGTCTGAAGAAAGAGATTCTCTTATTAGGCGTGTCCATGATCGCAGACAAGCCATAAATGGTCTTCCCAAAATCAAGGGCACCTATCCTTGGCTCATCTCCACAACCTGAAAATCAGTAGGAATCAGACAATCTCTATTTTAACAGGTAAATCAAGAATTGTAGCGTAAGGTGAGCTAGAAGAATCGCGTATGTGAGAGCGTGTTAGGAGATCTCATATCAGCTTTCAATCTCTGCAATCACCTCGACATGACGTTGACACTAGACCTGATCACGAGACTCCTTGAAGTTTACTCTAGAGATGGAGCATGGAACTGAGAATTTCCTGTCTTCCCTCTTTGTCAACTGTCGCGGTGGGTGGTGTATCGCAGGAGGTCCTGTGACCATTTTTTTGACAAAACTTGCTTGCAGCCTCCTCCTCTCTTGTCAGCTTGGGAATAATAGGATAGGGCAACTTCGGCTTGTAGACCCTTTCTTCAACCATCTCTGTCCTTTTCTCAGTTATTGATTCAGCCTGCGAAGGGTATCGACCGATACCAGATGAGTGTCGATCGATACTGGAGTTTGGTATCGTCTCTGCAGGTTGGTGTCGATCGACACTGGTAGGGGTGTCGATCGATACTCGTGGAATCTCAGAATTCTTATCTCCATCTTCAGCAACCTTCGAATCTACAGCAGGTCTTGGGTAGTATCGATCGATACCAGGTGGGTATCGGTCGATACTAGTATTACTGGATACGGACATAGTCATCTCAGGCTCAAAATCCTCTTCTCTAGTGCTCGAGGTGATTGCATTGACATGTCCATGCTGTGGTTGAACTATCTTTCCCTTGACAGCTGCTGATGTCTGAGCTATTTGATTTTCCAGCATCTTCTGATGGATTTCGAGAGCGTCGATTCTCCCATTCAGATCAGTGTATAAATTATCCAGCTTTCTATTGAAATCCACAGTCATCTTTTCTTGTCCCTGCAGAATTTGTTCCAAGAGGATCTCCGTCTTACTCTCTGTAGACCTCGGAGAATGCGGTTGGTAAGCTGAATTACCGTATTGGCGAGTAAAATCACCGCTTTGAAGTGGTTTTTGGGCGAATTGMGTGGCACCAAAACCAGATTGGTTACCTCCAGAMTTGTAACCACCTTGCTGATTGTTGTTGAAGCTTCGGTTGTTGTTGTAACCAAATCGCTGACCACCAGAACCACCAATGTAGTTAACATCCTGCCTCATCTTCAATGTTCCTACTTCCTCAGCAAAATGTACAGCCTTCTTCGTCTTTCCCACTAAGAGGTTGTGCATCGTAATCTTCGCCTCCTCGCAATCTGCGAACCGTCAGCAACACTAGCGAGCCTTTTCGCTCAAATCAGCATTCTTGGTGTTTGCTAGGCGCCAAGTTCTCAATCAGCTTCACAGCATCGGTTGGAACCAGTGTTGAAGTTCCGTTTTGCAGAATCAGTGCCATCGATACCGCCAATCAATCCCTCCCTCAGAAAGGTCCCGCAGTCTGAACTGATCAAACTGCATGGACAGTCTCTCTCGTAGGATCTGAATCTCACCCAAGCCAGAGTGCTTCTGTTGGACCTTGAGAAAATTGAGAGATCTTGTTCCTGAGGTCCTCTCTCGATCTCAGAGGTAGAAATTGTTCAGAATGCTCGTCTCTGCTCCAAGTAGTGAGAGATCCAGGAGGTAGTTCAGCCAGTAAGCTGCTTCTCCACCAAGAGAGTATGGAAAGAGCTTACAGAAGAGTATTCCTGGTACTCCATTGTACTTCATACCGGTGACCAAGTCCTCTAATTTCTCGATGGTCCATAGGGTGCTCATGAGAGGACCGCCAAGGTGCTGTCCAACAGAAATAAGTAAGCAAAGCTTCAGCTCAAAGTCATTCCCGGAATACGGATCGCGCACGACGAGCATAGAATTGATCCGTCGGTTGTAATCGCCAAGCGCCCGCTCAGCAACAGCTTGTTGTGGAGGAGGTATTTGTTCACCTTCCTCATCATGCACCAAACCTGAAGATCCATCTCAACTGTAGTTCTTTTCTTTGTCCGATTCGCGCTCAAGCTCTAGCTCCAGAGGGAGAGATTGATCGCAGGTCTTTCTTTCTCCCTGGTAGACACATGCATACACTGAAAATCAAAAGACGAGAAAATAAGTAACTAAAATTTAAAAAGATAGTGTCGATCGATACCAATGGAGATCGATCGATCGATTTACCTAACTTAGACAAAATCGACAACTCTAATGGTGAATTTTTAGTCCCCGCCAAATTTGATATGCTCAAATTAATACCCTATAATGATTAAAGCAGTTGCTAGCAGTAGGTCGAAACAAGAACTCAAGAAAATTCACACAATAAATAATTTAAGTGAGGATTAAGCTGCAAATTACAGTTAAACAGAAAATAGGAGAACGAAATACGATTGGGTTGATTTAATCAATTCAGGGAAGGATTAGGCTGTGGTAACTCTCGAGAAATCAATGATAAACAACAATTAATCATTAAGGTTCAATTCAATTAAGCGCCTTCTTGAACTCAAACACGAAAGTATAATTGACCAACTGTCGCAAGCGAAACTAACTCAAGTCTAAAGTCTAGAATTCCAAATCTTTGCAAATCCTTAAGAAACCAGCAATCAATTCAAGTTTGATATGCTCACAATTCGATTAAACCAAATCTCTTTCAGATAATCCAATTACCCTAGTTTTATCAGACATTCAATTGCACCGTCGTGCCTAATCGAATCTAGGTTCTATATTCTAAGTGATCAGTTAGAAATAGCTTGAGAACAACCTACATGGTGAAGAACTATTCAGATTTGAACCCTAACAAATCAATTATCATAAATCGAGAAACCATATGAGAAAACCCTGAACCTAAATGAAACTACTCTATTTGATTTAAACAAATAACATAACTGAATAGATCATGAAATTAAACAAAAGAATAAAAACAAGGGTTCGGATCTTCTATGATGAATGAGTCTGGATCCGTCTCCTCACAAAAGCTCTCAAAAGTCAAGTCTCAAGAATGAAAAGTCAAGTCTCAAGAATAATCGTGAAAAGTCAAGTCCCCTAACCTAAAGACTAAGAGTTTGCTTAAATAGTCTCAAAACACGAGCTGGGCTTCTTTTGTAAATAAGGAAAGATTTTCTTTTGGCGAGAATTCGTCCCGATATCTATCTCCGCATAGCGGATCGATCGATACCGGATGGTGTCGATCGATACCATGCTTCAAACGCCGGTATCGATCGACATCGGATGGTGATCGACTCAAAGCTTCAAACGGGTACTTTCTTCGGTTTGCTCCAAATGTCTCCAAATCTCCAATTTCGTCCCAAACGTGCTAAAACCTGAAAAGACTCTAAAATGATAAAAAGCACTAGAAAGACTCGATAAACGACTTATATCATGGCTAAAACGGTAAAATCCATGATATATCACTTAAGTACCATCTCTTCGAACTCTCGCCAGAAAACCAATGTGAACTTACTATCACTGCCTGATACTATACTCCGGTACACCATGTAACCTCACAATCTCATTGATATAACTTCGCCAAAAACTCGAGCTCCATCCGCTCTTCCTTATGGCGAGAAAATGAGCAGACTTAGTCAAGCGATCGACTATAACCCAAATCGCATCTCTGCCCCGAGAGTTCGGTAACCCAACCACAAAGTCCATAGTCACCATATCCCACTTCCACTCAGGAATGGGTAAACTCTGTAATAATCCACTGGGAACCTGATGCTCGGCCTTCACCAGCTGACAAGTCTCACAGCTAGCCATCCATTATTCTCTCATCCCGACCCAATGATAAGCGCTTCAAATCTCGGTACATCTTAGTCGCCCCGRGATGAATAGAGAACCGACTCTGGTGTGCCTCTCGAAGAATATCTCTCCTCAATTCCTCATCATTAGGCACACATACTCGACCATGAACCAAGATGGTTCCATTATTCGAAATCTCGTACTCGGATTTCTCGTCCTTAGAAGCTTTAATCAAAGCCTCATCCTTTCGCCGCGCACTCTACTCAAAATATCGGCTTGGTTAGTCGACTCTAGCCCCAATGGCTCTAACTCGACGAGATAGCGCAAGGTACTAATCATACTCAACAACTCCTCAGCATCCCTCTCGATACTTGCAGCTACTCGCTTCCTGCTTAAGGCATCGGCAACGAGATTAGCTTTTCCCGGGTGATAAGCTATCTCGAGATCATAATCCGCCATAAGCTCTACCCATCTCCGCTGTCTCAAGTTCAACTCAGGCTGAGTAAACACGTACTTGAGACTCTTATGATCCGTAAACACCTGCACTTTACCACCATACAGATATGATCTCCATATCTTCAGAGCAAAGACCACCGCAGCCATCTCTAAATCATGAGTAGGGTAATTAGTTTCATGCTTCCTCAACTGCCTCGAAGCATAAGCAATAACCTTCCCATGCTACATCAAAGCACAACCCAATCCTAGCCTCGATGCATCCGTATATACCACATATGGCTCCTCAGGATCCGGTAAAGTTAATACTGCGTATAACATCTCCTTAAGTCTCAAGCTCTCCTCACACTTCCGAGACCAAACAAAGGGAACATCTTTCCCCGTCAACTTCGTCATAGGCTGAGCGATGCTCGCAAAACCTTTGACGAATCTTCTGTAATACCCAGCTAGACCGAGAAAACTTCTTATCTCCGTAGCATTCTCGGGTCTCGGCCATTCCCTAATGGCCTTAATCTTCTCGGGGTCAACGGAAACTCAACTCTCCGAAACCACATGACCCAAAAATCTGATCTCTCTCTGCCAGAAGCTACACTTACTCAATTTAGCAAAAAGCTTCTATTCCCTTAACTTCTCCAACGCCTTCCTCAAGTGACTACCATGTTCATCAAAACTCTTCGAATACACCAGGATGTCATCGATGAAGATGATAACAAACTCATCCAAATATTCCCGAAACACATCATTCATCAATCTCATGAATGCCGCTGGCGCATTCGTTAACCCATAAGGCATTACTACGAATTCATAATGTCCATATCTCGTCCTGAAGGCCGTCTTCTGAACGTCCGATTCCTTGATAGGAATCTAATGGTATCCCGAGGCCAAATCAATTTTCGAGAACCAAGTAGCACCTCTCAACTGATCCAATAACTCATCAATTCTCAGAAGAAGGTACTTGTTCTTTATCGTCACCCGGTTCAAACCCCGATAATCGATGCATAACCGGAAACTCCCGTCCTTCTTCTTCACAAACAAGACGGGTGCTCCCCATGGTGAACTACTCGGTCTTATGAAACCCTTATCCAATAGCTCCTCCAACTGCTTCTTAAGCTCCGCCATCTCCGCTGGTGCCATACGGTATGGAGCTTTAGAAATAGGAGCCGTCCCTGGTTCCAACTCAATCGTAAAGGGATCCGCTTCGTGGGGTAATCCTTTAAGGCTTGGAACACGCTCTTCAAATTCTCACCACGGAATATTTTGAAGCATCAAATCTCCAACTTCCTCTATCGAGATAGTCGCGAGATACGCTCACATCCCTTCTCTAACATCTTCGGCTCAATGGCCGAAATCACCAAACTTCCCGCCATAGGTCTTACACCCTGGTACACCACTTTCCCATGATCACTCTCGAACACCACTCTACCTCGATGACAATCTAGGTGAGCCTTATACTTCCCAAGCCAATCCATCCCCAAAATCACATCATAAATCTCCACTCCACACAATCAAATCAGGGCTTCACTTCTCCAAATATATGACATCGACATCTTTACTGACTCACGAGTCTCGGAAGTCTGGCCCCCAACCACTTTCACCTTCCTCAAACAGTCACTAGGCTCTTCTCGGAGCCTCCCTTCTCTCACTAATTCCGGAGTAACAAAGCAATGAGAAGCTCCGGAATCAAACAACACGTGAGATGTAACCCCTCCCACGTTCAGGGTCCCTACACATAGCCTATGCATTGAGACCACACAACAATAGCAGCCATAACACACACAATGACCAAACTCATAATCATAGCAAAACAATTAGATAGAAAAGAATTCTAACCAGTGATCGGCTTGGTATTGCTCCCTTCTCCCAACTCAACGCTCAGAGAGTACACCCGAGGAGTCACCGCCGTCCTCTTACCGTGGAGCACCGAACTCCTCCACCTATGTAGTTTGGGGACATGAAGTCTTGATATGTCCCACCTCTTTACAATGGTAGAAGTCCTAATATCCTTATCAGCAGTTACCTATGGCCCTTGCCTCCACACTTATAGCATCCGGATTGGGTGCTAGAAGCACTCTGAGAAGAGCCTTCCCACTTCCTCTTCTGCCCTCCCATGAATTTGCCACCTTTTCCTGAGCCCGAAGCAAAATATTTCTTCCCTTGAGCTTGAGGCTTAAACGCTTAGCCTCGATCATACCATCCTCAATCATGGCCGCTCCACTAACTCGCCACCGATGCATAAGATCTCACAATGCATCTATTCCTCAACTCCAAACGCATCCCTCTTAGAAACCTTCTTACTTGGGACTGCTCATCCTCAAGGCCCCTTCCCGCAAACCTTCAAGTCGGTCAACTCCACTTCATACTCGCATCGACCTCTGCTCCTGAGACAATTCTAAGAACTCCGTCTCTAATCGATCCATGGCTTCTCAGGGAAATACTTGAGGTGAACTGCACAAAACCCTCCCAAGTATCCACACCATTGGTTCTCCTGGCCAACACACTCCTCCACCACATATGCATCCCCCTAGATAATGCACCGCCAAGTCCATCTTGTATTCCTCCGACATCTCACCGAGAGGCTCTAGTCTGACCTCCACCTCCACCGGCTTAAGACCTCCGAAAAGAACTTGGTGCCAAGTCCGATATGGTCTAGCACGTGAGACATGTGGGAATCACATGACCCCATCCTCCCCTGATTCGCCACTCTTGGTGGCTCAAGGATCTCAGGTGGCGCCAGGAGCTATACCGAACCGCTCTGGTATCCTCTCTAGAATCCGAGCCAACAACCCCAACATTTGCCCCATTTGATTGACCCTCTTCGCCCTTGAACCTGCGGCTCCTCCTCGCTGAGCCGCATCACCGCAGCTCCCCCATTTCCCGACTCAAGAACATCCTCGACCATCACTTGGTCTCCACCCCGAGGGTCCACTTGTTTTTTTTTTTTTTTGCGAACCCAAAATAGAGACCGATCGATCGATCCATATTGATCGATCGACACCATCGGATCGATCCTACGGTCCCCAATCGATCAAATTCGATCGAGAACGACTTCTGCGAAATTCAGTATTAATGATCGATTGATCGGACCCTAAAAACTCTGACGCTTTGGTCGACTTACTGGATCGTCGATCGGCCCTTGATCGATCGACCTGCATGAAAACTGACACATTCAAGTCTTGCATAACAATCCCTGACAAGGTCAGTGCATAGATCGTAAGTAACCTTAACTCATGCATAACCCATTATTAACATCCTGGCGTTCTTACGGCGGACATCCAAAACACACATGAACCTGAGAATCAGCCAAAACCTGACCAGAGATCATCCATACTCCTGCGGTTCAGCGGCTCACGTCTAAGTCTTTTCTTTGTCGCACCCAGCAAAGGTGCGTAAGCATTGATAATGCTTAGTGAGGCGGTCATCCGTCCCCACGGCTATACACACATGATCGATATTTACTTGTCAGCGTCTTGAAACAAGTCGATCCATGCAGGTGAAGAGCTCAATCACACACAATCATCACACATTAAGCTAAGCCATAAGTCACACCCATATGGAATAGTCCTAAACACATATCAATCGCGAAAACTCAAAGATCACACAGCTAAGCCGGCAGTTGCGCTCACCTCGGTTGGCGGTTCGTCTTTGGCGATTCCAAGCTTTAAGCTTGCTTCCCTTGAATCTCTTGGCTCCCATTTGCCAAAATCTTACTCTTGCCTATCAAGAGACCAAAAAACACTTTAATTGAATGAACATAAGCTCAAAAACCCCATGACAACCCCTTAAACTCGGATTACCCATACCCCAAATCTGATTCCCTTTGCTCAAACACAGGGGCAACTTCGATTGCTCATAACTCTTACTATAGGTTGAATTTGACAAAACCCTTCGGTGATCCTCAATAAAACACCCTCAAGAACTCATCTACCAAATTTCATCCAAAACTAACAAGATTTGAGTGTCCAAACACACACTCAAACTCACCCCGTCGCTACAGCCCGAAAACAGAGTATTCTAGGGAGAAATATCATATCTCCCAAACCACTCAACATAATCTCACAAAATTTGGTAGAAAACTAGGCAAGAGATTTAAGAACTTACCCTCCAAAATTTAGCTCAATCCGCACTCGGATGATACCCCGATAGAGCCTCACAAATTCACCCAAAAACTCTGTTTTCTCAAGCTTTTCTCTCTCCTCTTCTTCCCCTTCTTCCCTCTTCTTCTCTAGCTCTCTCTCCCTCTCTCTCTCTCTCTCTCTCTCTCTCTCTCTCTCTCTTTTTTCTCCAAAATATCTTCCTCAGAAAATGATAAGGATGAAGATGGAGAAGATTATAGAAGTGTGTAGATGTTTATGGAGAGGAGAAGAAGATAATTGGGCCTTAAGTGGTAATTAGCCCACTAACCTCTTTTCTTAATCAAGCCCATCCTCAACAATCCATTAATCTCTCCTCTTGTTTCATCAATCCATTACTTCCTGAATTATTCGAGACATCACTCCGTCGACAATATTTCTTCCATTCTCGCAAAAACCAGGAATTACCACGTAATTCCAGACTAAACCGCTGGGATTTCTCAAACGATCACTCCTTTGATCGTTTCACCTTGTTTCCCGCCCCTAGGACCACCAATCAAGCTCGGTACCATTCCATACTTGGTTCAATAACACCCCGGGTCTAACATCGCAAGATCCTACGTGGTCATGACGTAACCGTCGAAATCCGTTATCCCGGATTGAGCGAGTTAAGTCGTCAACTACATATTAGAATCCAATATCACATCAATCTAATATGCTGTCCCTGTGAGAACCAATATCACGGTATCTCACCCCTGGTTTACCGTCTATTAGGATTAAATCACCCATAATCCTTATCGGTAAACCACCGGTTAATATTAAATCGTAATCTAACACATCATTAGAGTTAATATCACATAACTCAATGACGTCATAGGATTAAATACCACATAATCCTAATGACCCGTCGATAGAATTAAATATCACATAATTCTACCGACCCCAACCCATAGCAGGATCATTGGCGTAAACCCAAAATCCCGAACCAAGGCGGAGCGAATGCGCCGATCCATGACACATGAAATACTACATCATATGTCGCCCGTCGATACATGAAATACCACATCATGTACTCGACACCCCAATACATGAAATACCACATCATGTATTATAACTCACAATTAATCCATCATATTATCAATCAACGTCAAAAATACAATATCCCGAGGGTTCATCACAACAACAACATAAATAAATACAACTCGAGAGGACGACTTAGGAACACGGATGTTACATTCTACCTGGTGGATCCTTTCTC
Source organism: Boechera stricta (assembly GCA_018361395.1). Lineage (NCBI taxonomy): Eukaryota > Viridiplantae > Streptophyta > Magnoliopsida > Brassicales > Brassicaceae > Boechera > Boechera stricta. The sequence continues at coordinate 9,136,615 of CM031541.1, forward strand.
CCAACTGTTGAATCTGATTCTGGATGTTGATGAGGAGGTCCACAATTTCAGGGGGCTTAGCCATGAGCCCTTGTTCACCTCACAAAACACAAAAAAAACCGAAAAAAATCTTAAGACTCTCAAACCGAAGTCAAAATTGGTTCAGCTTTTATCTACTAATTAGGCATGTTTTAAATGGTCCATAAGGTTCAAAATTTATTCAAATTTGAGCACAAAATATCTAACAATGGACCACAAGTGAGCTGGCACAAAAGCAATTCAAAAAGCAAAAGCAAAAGAAAAGAAAAGCAATTGTACAACAAAAAAGGTTTCTAATTTTTGCAAATTAGCCCTCTTCAACCTAGGATCAATTTCGAAATGATGCAAGCTCCTACTAAGCAACAATGGTGATTAAACATGCAAGACATAACAACAAACTCACTAAACAACTTGGACATAACACCCTAACAAAGACAAAGACAAACTGGATAAAAGGAAACACAAAACGGCACAAAGCTAAGAACTTTTTGAGATTTTTGATCCAAAGCTATGAACTTTCATGGCTTCCAACCAATCCTCAGAAAGATACAAGCTTTCTAACTCCCTAAACAAGACACACAACTCACTCAAACAAGATCTAAACACCCTAGTAACAAAGAACCACAAGATTGAACCAAAGATGCAAACTTTTTCAGATCTATTCTTAGATTCAAACATAAACAACCTAAAGAAAGGAAAGGAAATGGAAAGATGCAATCTTTGAGGAAGTTTAGGTCTGATACCAGATGATACATGCCTAGATCCTTAAGGATACAGGTCCCACAAGTTCAAGAAGGAGACTATGACCCACGGCAGACACTCTAGGCGGAATGGTAGACTAGTGAGTGATTCCGGTGGGACAATGGAGTGATGGTGATGTGTAGGATGTGATGAGTGGATGAGACGAAGAGAACACCTTGAAGACCTCGAGACAAGGGTGGAAACAAATCGGCGGTGAGATGAAGCTTCCGACGGAGGAGAGGACCCACTACAAGAAAACTGTCAAATTGCGATGAAAAGTTGCGATGGCTTAGGGTCGTCGCAAACTTGCGACGACATAGCGATGAACTGGCGATGATATTACGACGGCAAAAAATACTGTCGCAAATTTGCAACGACACACTCCGTCGCAAATTTGCGACGGATTTGCGATAACCCTTGCGACGAATCTGCGATGATCAGGCTTGTCCCTCGCAATTGCATAGCAAATTTGCGACGAGATTGCGATGGTAAGTATTTGTAGCTTATTTGCGACGCATCTGCGATGACCAGGTAAATCCCTCGCAATTCCATATCAAATTTGCGATGATTGCGAGGTTTGTCGAGTTGGAGCACGTTTTAAATGACAAGTACCTAACTATTTGCGAGAAACCTTTCCGTCGCAAATATGTCGCAAATTCGTAGCAATGTTGTAGCATATTCGTCGCAAATATGTTTCCATAGCAATTCCACCGCAGTTTTCCATAGCAATGCCATCGCAAATTTTTCCAATCTCTATGAATAGCCAGACCGGTTTTGTGAGTTTCACAACAATTCAAACACTTATTCAACATTTGAGAGAGAAGAAATACAGAATCGGAGTGTGTGAGTAAAAAAATGGCGTCTGAGCATGAAGTATATGCATTACGAAAGTGGATGTATAATCGAAAAGATCCGGAGACGAGAGAAGTGACAAAGGAGTATCATGTCGGGTTGCGAGCATTCATCCACCAGGCCACTAACAACCCATTTGCGAAGCGTGACGTTAACATATTCTGTCCTTGTAGAACGTGCAAGAACACTCAATATTTGGAAATTGATATTGTGAAGACGCATCTGTATAATAGAGGATTTATGCCGAACTATTATATCTGGTTTTCACATGGAGAGGGTTTTAGTCTTGGTGCAGGAAGTAGTAGTAGGGGTGATGGTGTTGATCAACCAAGTTATAATGCTAATTATAACTACGGCCAAAACATGTTTGAAAATTATGAAGAGTATCAACCAGAAAATAGGTATCATGATATGGTTACAGATGCATTTCATGAATCTATTCTTGCATTTGTTGATGATACTAGGGAAGAACCTAACGTTGAAGCACAACAGTTTTATGATATGTTAGACTCTGCAAATCAACCTATCTATGAGGGGTGTAGAGAGGGGTTATCTAAACTATCACTGGCATCTAGGATGATGACAATTAAAAGTGATAATAACCTAACTGAGAATTGCATGGATGAATGGGCTGAATTATTTAAAGAGTATTTGCCAAAAGATAATATGTCCGCTGAGAGTTACTACGAAATATAGAAATTAGTTGCGGGTCTTGGGTTACCATCAGAAATGATTGACGTGTGCATTCATAATTGTATGATTTTTTGGAAAGACGATGATAAGCTGCAGGAATGTTGATTTTGTGGGAAGCCGAGATATCAACCAACTACTAGAAGGACCCGTGTCCCATACCAACGTATATGGTACTTGCCAATCACTAATGGATTGAAACGGTTATACCAATCAGAAAGGACATCGGCGGCAATGAGATGGCATGCACAACATACAACAGAGGATGGGGAGGTTAGGCATCCGTCAGATGCAAAGGCGTGGAAACACTTTCAGACGGAACATTCTGACTTTGCTAACGAGTGTAGGAATGTCTATCTTGGCTTATGCACTGATGGTTTTAGTCTATTTGGTTTGTCTGGGAGACAATATTCTCTATGGCCTATCATATTGACGCCATACAATCTTCCACCAGAAATGTGCATGCAAAGAGAATTCTTGTTTATGAGTATTCTAGTGCCAGGTCCGAAGCATCCAAAGTGATCTCTTGATGTATTTCTGCAACCTTTGATTCACGAGTTGGAACAGTTGTGATATAATAGGCCTGGGCGTTCGGTTACCCATTCGGGTTCGGTTTGGATTTTTCGGGTTTCGGGTTTTTTGGTTTTTGAGTTAAAGTCCCATTCGGTTATTTTTCATACTTCGGTTCGGGTTCGGGTTAATTTTTTCGGGTTCGGGTGGGTTCGAGTATTTAAATGAAGAACCGATAAATATCCGAATTTTTTCAGTTTCATTCCAGTTCTAGTACTTTATATCCAAAAAGTATTAAAAATTAAAAACTCAAAACATCCACAAAAAAAAAAATCTGAAACTCTAGTTCTAAAAGTACTAAAACCCAAAGCAAACAAACCACACTTGTTCACGATCCTTCTYCATTTGTCCTTCTTTGATCTCATCTACAAAATCTTTAACGTGCCTGATCATTCAAAGTAAGTGATCAATACTTTGTAAGGCAATCCAGTATAGAAAATACAAGAAAAGATAAGGTAAGACATTCTGAGAAAATGACTAGCGGGTATACAAGAGTATGGATTATCAAAGTAAGAAGTAAGAACCTTTTAATTCTGGTTGATTCGACTCTGAAAAGAGTTAACAAAAAAAAATGTTAAAATGTTAAATTAAGCATAATTAAATTAATGGAGTATAAGATAAGAACTTACCTTTCTCAAGATTATCTAGTAATTCAACCTCAGCAAGTAGTTGTGAAGTTGTGACCACTGTTTTATCACTTAACTGAATATCACTCTTCAGCCACTGTTGTGTGCACATCAACACCTCCACCATATAATGGTTTAAACAACTCCTATGTGGCTCTAAGATACGCCCACAAGTGCTAAAAGCACTTTCAGATGCAACTGAGCTCACTTGCATTGCAAGTACATCCTTTGCGATTTCTGATAAAATAGGAAACCTTTGAACATTGAGCTTCCACCAAGACAAGACATCCCACTCGGTACCAATCATAGTTTTTGGATTTTCCACTTTTTCTTTTAGATATAAATCCAACTCATTATTTGCTTCAGCAATTCCTGTTTCATCAACCATCTCCTTATATTCAGAATCCATTCTTTCAAACTGCATATAACTTTCCTCTAAATCAGTTGGAACATGAATATGATCTTGGCCACTAGAAGATGCTGACTTATTCGACTGAGATGATTGTGTAGAAGATACTTTTTTATAACGGTCGCTATACTCCTTGAACATAGAGTTCATAACATCATAAACAAAAGCACACATCTCAATAGCATCAAAAGAATCTTTGCCATAGAGTTTTTCGAAGCACATCTTAGCAAACTCCATTTTTTTCCTAGGATCAAAGACACTAGCAATAATCAAAAGTTTATTGATGTGTTTCATGCCATCCCAATATTTTTCAAACTTAACTCTCATATCATCAGCCTTTGTCCTCAGCTCTTTATCTAAACTCTTGCTCATTGTCATCAGATTCTTCTCTATAGTCGCTATCTCACCATAACATTTGTAAGAGCAAATAGAAGTAGACGCAGACACAATCATAGTAGCACTATAGAAGAGTGCAAGAAACTTTACTAACCTCTCTACTGCCCTCCAATCAGTTGAAGTAGGCGGCCCAATCCTTTTTTTACCATTGTCTACTTCCATAAAGTAGTCATTGTACAACTTATCTTCAGCCTCCATTTTGTCAAATGCCATCTTATACTTAATGGCTCTTGTTAACATTAAGTATGTGGAATTCCACCTTGTCTTGATATCCGAAGGCAAACTTCCTCTAGTCATCTTCCCTGACACAACCTTTGTCTCAAATGAGTTACATCTTGAAGAAGAAGACCTCACATAATGAACTGCGTTGCGAATTGCTGTCACATTTTCACCCAATTCATGCAAACCTTCATGGACAATCAAGTTGATGATGTGAGCAGCACACCTCATGTGCATATAATCTCCATCTAAGACCAATGAATCATTCTTCAAAAGAGAAAATTGCCTTTGAAACTTCTTTATTGCTAAAGTATTGGCTGTTGCATTGTCGACTGTGATAGTAAATATCTTTTCTATGCTCCACTCAGCCAAGCACTGAAGAAGAATTGATGAAATGGTGGAACCTTTATGATCTGTGATGTACCTAAACCCTATGATTAGCTTCCTTAACTGCCAACTATCATCAACAAAATGTGCTGTGATTACCATATAACTAGCTCCTGTAGCTTGAGCAACCCATATGTCTGTTGTAAGAGACACTCTTTGTTGTCTAGAAGAAATCCAATTCTTCATAGATGTTTTCTTTGCCACAAACATTTCAACTATATCTCTAGCAGCTGTTCTCCTTGAATGAGGCTTATACATATTAACTTTTTTGCAGAAGTGTCTCCAAGCCATACTTTCAATAAACGCAAGTGGCAATTCTCCCATCACAAGCATTTCATTGGAAGCTTGTCTGAAAAGATCCTCAGAAATTTTTGCATCTTTCACTTTTCCCTCATTATCAATAACAGCTTGATTCTTTTGTTGCCATGCAATGTGGTGCTTGCATACTGCAAGATGTTTCCCCAAGTTTGAAGTCCCAGATGTTGATGCACAACAAAAAATCTTTTGACAATAATGACATTTGCATTTGTCATTATTCTCCTTTGTTCTCGTGAAATGTTGCCATACATCTGACCTTGGAGTCAATGTCTTCTTTTGCTTAGGCTGCTTAGCCTTAAACTTTTCACAATTATCTCCACTACCACTTGGAATATCTTTCCTCTTACCTCTACTATCAGGAGTCGTAATCTCATCTTCTCCTTGTGTGTTACCTTCTTGTGATTTTCCTTCTTTGTCTGGAATATTTTGAAATGATGAAGAATCCATCTGAAAACAAAAAAATACAAAGCAAACAAGTAAGTATATGACATTACTTAAACACCTCAAACCCAAGCAGAAGTGTTAATGTATCAGGTAAATAGTCAGAGACAAAACAAAAAACAAACGTTACTGTCTCAGGTGTGTGTATCAGTGTATTGTCTTCTTCCAAAAATCTCTCATATACTTTAACAAAAAAAAAAGAAAAAAATCTCATAAACCTCTTATCCTCTCTTTCTCCGTAAAGTTTAAATCTTCCAATATCTCCATCACATTTCTTTTCTTATTTTAATCTAAACATTTTTTTTTGATGAAAATATAATAAGCATGAGATAAGAGTCATGTACAGATGAAAGAGACAAGGAAACAAGTGGGATGAAAAATGAAAACAGAGCAAAAGGGACTACGAACAAAGCAATAAAAAAAGAAAATAAGAAACAATGATATCAAAACAATAAAGAAACAGAAGCACAAAGTTTCAAAAGTCCTTAGAAGATGAGATGAGTTAGCGTGAAGAAGAGATGAGAAGCCACTTGTCTAACAACCTAAACATGATACACACACAAATAAAAAACCTAATTTCAAAATCCCTTCTCCTTCTTCGCCAAAATCCACAGACATATCAATTAAAAAAAAACCTAAATTCTTGAAAACTAAAACACAAACAAAGACAATAACGGGAAGAAGACGATGTTGCAATCAATTACAATAAGAAGAAGTGAAAAAGATTTTGATATACCTGGGATCGAGTTCTTGATGCCGCTGAAGCCAGATTGAAAGAAAAAAGTACAGTATAAACGAAGAAATATAAGAAAGGGGAAAATTGGAAAGGGGAAGCAGGAGGCTGAACCGGTATACAAGGGTTAGTGGGTTACAAAAGGAAAACATATTATTACTATATTAGACTTATTAGTATTAGTTCGGGTAGTTCGGGTATAATTAGTACTAGTTTGGGTATCGGGTATAATTAGTACTAGTTCGGGTATCGGGTATATCCGAACCCGAACCCGAACCCAAAGTCTTTTATGACAAGATCCGTTCGGGTATTTTTTAATAACGGGTTCGGGTTTGGTTAGGGAGTTTCGGATCGGGTTCGGTTCGGATTTTCGGGTTCGGATATTTTGCCCAGGCCTATGATATACAGTTGTACGGACTTTCGATTATTCACAACAACAAAATTTCAAAATGCGGGCAGTGTTATTATGGACCATTAGTGATTTTCCGGCGTACGGAATGTTATCGGGCTGGACCACACATGGAAGGTTATCCTGTCCATATTGTATGGATCGATCAGATGCTTTTCAACTAAAGCATGGAAGGAAACCATGCTGGTTTGATTGTCATCGTCGCTTTCTTCCCTTGCATCATTCTTACTGAAAGAACAAAAAACTATTCAAGAAGAACAAAGTTGTTCGTGTCCCCCCCCAGTGTATATGTCAGGAAAAGATTTGTTAGAGAAGATTGATTATTATGGTGCGCAGGAAACATGTACACGTGGGGGTAATTGGCACACTTCGGCAAACATGCGAGACRGATATGGGAGTTGTCACAATTGGCACAAAAAGAGTATCTTCTGGGAGCTTCCATATTGGAAAGATCACCTATTACGGCACAACCTTGATGTGATGCACATCGAGAAATTTTTTTTTGATAACATCATGAATACGATTTTGAATGTGTAGGGAACGGGCAAGAGTAAAGACAATTTCAAATCAAGGTTGGACTTGGCCGAAATATGCGGAAGAAGCGAGTTGCATATTACAAGGGATGGAAAATTACCTATTCCGATCTTTCACTTATTCGGGAATGCAAAACAAACGTTGTTTGACTAGGTTGCTTCAGAAGTAAAATTTCCTGATGGGTATGTGTCCAAATTCTCAAGATGTATAGAGCAAGGGAAAAAAATTGCTGGTATGAAGAGCCATGATTGTCATGTATTCATGCAGCGCCTATTACCGTTTGTATTACTTGAACTCTTACCGACACCTGTCCACGAAGCAATTGCGTGTAAAATAATAGTGAAGTTTTAATTAGTCTTGTCCCATTAATTAATTATATATGTGTTTAATACTAATGAACCATACATCAATTTTCAGGCATTGGAGCATTTTTCAGAGATCTATGCACACGAACACTTACAGAGGAGGGCATAATGCAATTACACAATAATATCCCAGTGTTATTGTGTAACTTAGAAAAAATATTTYCACCATCGTTTTTTGACGTGATGGAACATCTTCCGATCCACCTACCACATGAAGCAGCTCTTGGAGGTCCCGTGCAATTTCGATGGATGTACCCGTTCGAGCAATTTATGGGACATCTAAAAAGAAAGGCAAAAAATCTTGCAAAAGTGGAAGGATCGATCGTTGCAGGAAGTTTGACCGAGGAAACCACTCACTTCACTTCATACTACTTTAGCCCAACCGTCAGAACAAAAAAAACCCGTCTTAGACGATATGACGATGGAGGGGTTGCACCAACATATAACATTGAGGTCCCAGATATCTTCGTCCAAATAGGRAGACTTGGTGGGAAGTTGAAAGAAATTTGGTGGGAAGACCACAAATATTCTCGTGCGGCTCACAATTATATATTGCGAAATTGTGAGGGAGTACAGCCGTTTGAGAGGTATAGTTTCATTTATTTCATATTTTAATATAAATCTAACAAGAGATATGTTTTTGTTACAAAAAAAATTTCTATAGTGAATTGACAGCTGCAGCCTTCCCGATTTACAAGAAAAAGAGTACGAGAAGTATAAAGAACGTGATTTTGCTGGATGGTTAAAATACTATGTAAGTTTTGAACGACAAATATATATATTAATTTCTTTCAAATTTAAATAACATAATTTCTTAAATATCATATAGGTAATGAATGGATGTGCAAACCAGCCCTTGCCTCTCTGGTTACACGAGATTGTTCAAGAACCAATTGTGACGATCACTACTGGCCCAATGTACTTCACTCGCGGTTACACTTTTCACACGTATGAGYATGGCTCCAAGAGGTCAACCGCAAATTATGGAATTCACGTGCCAGGTGAAAATGACTTCTACGGTATTTTGCACGAAATTTTGGAAGTATCATATCCAGGAATTATCGGGTTGAAATGCGTTTTGTTCAAATGTCATTGGTATGATCCAACGGTCGGTCGAGGCGTTCACACAAACTCGTTAGCGGTAACTGATGTCAATGCCAGTAAAAGTTTTTCCAAATTTGAACCGTTCATCCTAGCATGTCAAGCAGAACATGTGTGTTTCATTCCATATCCTCGGATAAGGGAAAGACGAGAGACGTGGTTATCTGTGATAAAAGTGAATCCGAGAGGTCGAATAGTCGTCGGAGAAGTTGATGATGTGGCTTTGCAACAAGAAAGATCAGCAGAAGTCTCCRTAGCAATCGAATCAACAGAAGATATCTTCCATATTGATCCACAAAACAGAGAAGTAGAAGAGATGATCATGGATGAGACAGGTCAAGATCCGGAATGTGACGAGTTCGAGGAGACAGATGACAGAGAAGAAACTGATGGCGATAGCGAAAACTCCTATGTATCTGAAAATGAATCTGATTAAATGTTTGTATGTTTGTAGATGTTTCATGTGTTATATGTAGATTTCGATGTTTTTTTTTGTTTTTTTTCAATTATTTTGCGAGGGAACTGCTAGGATCCTCGCATTCGCAGCAATGTTACAACGGAATTGCGAGGGATCCGTAGCAGCTCCCTCGCAAAATGACTACATGATCAAGATTATAACATTGCTACGGAATTGCGAGGGATCCGTAGCAGTTCCCTCGCAAAATGACTATATAATTTGCGAGGAAACTGCTACGGATCCCTCGCAATTCCGTCGCAATATCTAATTTTTTTTGGTTTCGCGCTTACCAAAATTTTAATGATTTGGATAGAATACTGCGACGGACTTGCGAGGGAGCCGTAGCAGTTCCCTCGCAAAATGGGAACCGAAAACCCTAATTTTGCGATGGCGTGGCGACGGAGTTGCGAGGGAAGGGTATTTTAATTACCCTCCTTCTTCCCCAGCCGTATCTCGCAAAACTTAAACGGAAAAAAAACCTTCGACATCGCGCTCATCTCCTCCCGCCGTTCTCTCTGGCCATCTCTCTGCCACGGATTGAAGACCCCTCTCCACCGTTCTCTTCTCTACTCCGCCGCTTCTCCTCGGCCGCTTCTCCTCTGGCGTTCACCTCCGCCGCTTCTCCTCCGGCGTTCACCTCCACTGCTTCTCCTCCGGCGAACCTAAACAAGATGTAAGTTTGTGAGTTAGAAATTGGAATTTTGTGATTTAGGTTAGAAATTTAAAATATAAATTAGGATTTTATATATTTGATTTTGGAATTTTAGAAAGATGATTTTGGAACTAGGATTTTAAAATTAGGATTTTCAAATTAGGATTTAGAGATTATAATATATAATTAAGGATTTTGTGATTTGAGGTTAGAAATTAAATTTACAAATTAGGATGTTCGAATTATGATTTTGGAATTAGGATTTAGAAAATATGATTTTGTGAATTAGGTAAGAAATTGGTATTACAAATTTAGGATAAAATACTTTTTGAATAATTTAGTAATTATGAATTAGTAAAACTTTAGTAATTTTGTTATAAATTATTAAAATTAATATACGATTTAGATTCCTAATTTTGTAAAATATTATTTTTTATGATTTTGAATTTTTGATTTAGTTTTTTTTAATTTTGATTTACTGATTTATGTTTGAAATTATTCTTATGAATTTATTAATTTGTGATTAGTTAGTATTAATTTATGTTTTACAATTTTAATTTTTTAATTTTAAATTTAGTATATCATTTAGTATTATGAATTTAGGATTTCAATTTACTAATAATTTATGAACAATATTTTGTATGTAAGATTTCAATTATGATATTTCTTACTATTTTTTATATTATTAAACTTTTGATTGGAATTCTAATTTGTTAAATTAGGTGTTATTGATTAGGATTTAATTTGGAAATTTTAGGATTTTAGATTTTAGGATTTAAAAATGATTTTTTCATGAATTTGAGAAGTATTATAATTACATGAGTTTTAGGTTTAGATTTTAGGATTTGAATATGATTTTTTCATGAATTTAAAAATTTTAGAATTTGCGAATTTGTGAATTTTTAGATTTTGAAATATGTTTTAGGATTTGAAAATGATTAATTAATTACAAGTTTTATTAATAAAAAAGTTTAGATTTGTAATTTTATTTTTATTACTTGTTTTCCATTTTTTGTTTTTGCAGATGTCCAGATTTTCTAACGATTATACTCGCTATCTTTCGCGAGGTGGCGGATCAACGCCGTCTACGCCTAGGGCGAGTTTTACTTCTCAGATGGACGGGACACATATTCCCGACACTCATCATTATTCACCGCCTCCAACCATTTTCCCTCCAGACCCACCGATAGCACAACCGACACCACCTCCATCTACACAGCCCACAATGTCTGACGCTGAGCATGATCGGGTCATAGCGGCGCTTCTTGATCAGCCCGGTGATGACCGTCTACCACACCTTGATCCAGCCGGTGTTTGAAACTATATTCATTTTAATTCTCTTTTTAAAAATATTTCAGATTTAAAGATGACGGATTGTAGCTGCTAAGGTGTGATCGATCCTCGAAAGAGACTTCAAAGAACCTCATGCTAATTGGACACAAACTCCTAGATATGTATGTCACCGGTGGTTTGAGACATTTGCCGTAAGTTTTAAAATTTTATTTATTTCAAATTCTTTATTGTTATATTTTTATCAACATAACTCTTCTTTTTTTTTTGTAGCAAGCTTATCACTGGGATCCTGTGATTACATCGATGGTTCACAAAGAATTTGAGGACAAGTGAAGGCTATGTGTGACCAGGGACGATGGAAGAGCAAGTGGAAAAAAGAGGGCGACAATGCGATGCCTAAGTGGTTGGATCCTGAGGTCTGGAAAGGCCTCGTGGCGTATTGGTTAGACCCGGCGAGTGAGACTAAGAGAGGGAATGCTCTAGAGGCCTGGCTCTCTGATCCTGATGGAGACGGGTATCATAAGCATCGTTCCGGACAGCTTTCGTTTAAAGCCCGAGCACGAAAGATAGTAAGTTTTTTTAAAAATTATTTAATTTTTAAATTAAATATGATATTAATTATTTATATACTTAGGCTGAGGACCGTGGCGATGCGATACCGATTTGTTTCAAGAGACAAAACTGAGACCGGATGGATTGTTTGTCGACGGAAATCGGAGAAGTTTCTACAATGATCACTTCCAGGATGCAGGATCTGACTTAGAATTCTGATGGTGATCAATGAGAGCACTACATCTGTCTCCGGCCATGAAGAACAAAAATTTTTACGAGGTATGTCTTTAAAATTATTGTAAATGTTTTGAATTATGTTTATAATAAATTACAATCAAATTTTCTTTTTCAGGTCGCTCCTCGAAAAAGAGAGAATTTATAGTTGCCTCTGCAATCGAAGATTGACTCTTGCACTTCTTCCTGCCTTCATCTCAATCCCGAGGATTCGAAGCTCTTCAAAGTATCATTCCCAGGCGAATATCATCACAAGTCGAGTCAGCAAATATCTAAGTATGATAAGCTTTTTAGCTACTTGGGCACAAAGGATCTGGTATTGGCAAGGCTTGTTCGGGAAGAGTTAGAGATGACACTGGTAGCGCGCGAACCAGAATCGAACCGACCATCGAATCCTTTTAGTTATTTTTTTTATGTATTAAAAACAAATATTGTAGTTTATTTTCTTTTGAATATTAAGAATTTTAATTTTATTTGGATTTTAATATTTATTTTAATTTAATTAGATTTTAATTTATATTTTATTTTTAATTAAAAACGATTTTATATTTAATTATTTAAACACATCGCAAATCCCTCGCAAATTTGCGACGGACTTGCGAGAACAGGAAAAAATAATTGTCGCAAGGTCGTCGCAAATTAGCGAGGGATTTGCGATGACTGTTGTCTAGCTCGTCGCAATTCCCTCGCGAATATTGCAAATTTTGCTACAATTTTGCGATCAACTTTTGCGACTGAATAATTACACGCTAATCCGTCGCCTAATTGCGACGCATTTGCGAGGTGTTATTTGCGACGGATTAGCTACTGTTTATGTCCGTCGCAAATATTATGATGATATTGCGATGATTTTAGATTTGCGACCAACGATTAGTGACGAAAATGTATGCGTCGCAAATCTGTCGCTATACCTCTTTTGCGACGGATTTGCGATGATTATTGCCATCGCAAATGCTTTGTTTTCTTGTAGTGACCAAACCGGAGGTGGCGGAGTGAATAGATGAAAGCGATGGTGGTGAAGCAATCTATGGGGTGAAAGGCACCCAGGAGGAAACTCGATACACCAACATTCAAGTCGAGGACCTCACCTCAATAACAAGAGATAATTCTAGCCTAAAGAGATTTATAGGTTAAAACAAAGAGACAACTTTTAAATTAATGATTGCTTGCTTTATTAATGAAAGGAGGCCTTTTAAAGCTTACAACTAGGGTTTTAGAAAGAGGCCTAAAAAAGGCCCAAGCCAATATTAGACATTCTTGGATCTTGGGCCTTCTACAAAAGAGAACCAAATTCTAAAAACATGCCACAAAACACAAAGGCACTAAAGTCTCAAAGCAATACAAAAGAATGGAAAAATAAATGGGATTTTCCTAAAGATAGGATCACATTCCTAATCCACCTAACTCGTCAAGAATATTTCCAAGTGGATAAATTAAGGATGTTGGAATGTGATGCTCTAATTTCTCTCACCTCGCAAAACCCTTTCCAAGAAACCCGGGAAACCTAGGAGTAGGAAAGAGTACAAATACTCACCTGAGTCTTGGGAGGTCTTCACTATGGTTAGTGAGGACATGCAAAGCCTCACTCCTAAGGCTACATGTCCGTGAGCCTGTGACTCACTTTGTCTCGGATCGCTTCACTTGGCCGCCACCGGGTCCGAATGTTGTCTCGCTGCATCGGCTCTGGCTCGACTTGATGTGTGAAACTACTTCTTCAAGGTCCCTCCATGCCTCAACATCCTTTCAGTAAGATTGAATGGTACCTTCAGATCCGCCATGGCTCGGCTCCTTCGGATCCACGGCAATGAAATGGTGCGGTTGATGATCACATCACGATGACCGCATCATTCCTCCCTCTGAGAAGGTTTTGCCCTCAAAACTTGTTCCTCTGAAACATAAAGAGAGGGATCAGTAACATTAGGTATGGGAGAYGTTGAACTCACCTGAAGCTCTAGCCAGACGCATTGTCATTAATCCTTTTAACACTCAGAATGGACCATCGCGCGAGGGGCTAGTTTTGAACTTTGCTTGTGCAGAAACCTCTCCTCGCGCATGTGGATCCAAACCCAATCACCGGGCTCAAAGATCATCTGCTTCCCTTGTCCACTGCTCTTTCGTCTTCTCATTCGCCTTCGAGAATTTTGTCTCGCTTGTTCATGCATTTTTCGACCAGTTCACCTCGGTTCCGACCATCGATGTGATTGTTTGGTTTGGTAATCGAAAGTTAAGTCCATAGGGCTAAAGACCTAAAACCGTAGACAACCTCAAAAGGAGAAAGATTAGTAGTAGAGTGCCAGCATGGTGATAAAGTAACTCAATAAACGAAGCAAGCTTACAGTTATTTGCCAAGTGTGGCCCGAAGTAAAGTGGAAAGAGTACGGTTTACCACTTCCGTTTGTCCATCCGTTTGGGGATGACAAGTAGTTGAGAATAGAAGCTTTGTCCCAGCTTCTTCCATAGCATTTTCCAAAAGTCCCTAGAACTTGTAATCACGGTCGAGACTATAGTTCTAGGAATACCATGTAACTTTACCACTTTTTTGAAGAATAGGTCCGCGATCTGAGACGCGTCGTTTGTCTTGTTGCACTATATGAAGTGTGCCATTTTGGAGAATCTATATACCACCACAAAAATCGAATCCTTATGCTTAACTTGTGGCAAACCTAAGACAAAATCCATGGAAATATCTTCCCATGGGGCGTTAGGAACTGGTAAAGGTAAGTACAAGCCGTGAGGATGGGACCTGGATTTTGCCTTATGGCAAAATCATCTAAGACAAGTCTTTCTCCACATTCTTCGAGATGGGGCCAATAGAAATTGTCCGCCACTACAGCAAGCGAACGTCAAATCATAAGGCCTCCCCCGTGAGCTTCCTCGAAAGAAGTCACGCATTGATCCTCGAGGTATGCATAACCTATTGTCCCTGAAAAGAAACCCATCATGAATATAAAAAGAATGAAATTACCCTTACCACGGCTTCATAAGCCTCTGAGAAGTGGGTCCGTCGCGAGTGGGTTTTGGGGTGCTCAAGCCCATGATCTTGGCTTTAAGGTAGTGTGTAGGCCATGAAAATCATCGGCTACGCTTTTCGTGCCTCTTCTTATACTGATGACGCACGGAAGGTCTCTATAAACTCGAGCCACTTCACATGCCTCCTCTTGAGCGATGTTTGGCCTCTTAAGTGCTTAAGGGTCTCATGATCGATGTGGATGATGAATTCCTTGGACAACAAGTAATATTGCCATGTTTGTAAGGCGCGGACTAGGGCATATAACTCCTTGTCATACGTTGGACAAATGAGTGTGGCTCCATTAAGTTTCTCGCTGAGAAATGCCACGGGTTTCTTCTTTTGAGGAAGAACGGCTCCAATTCCTAAACCTGAAGCATCACATTCAATCTCAAAAATTTCATCAAAATTAAGTAAAGCAAGAACTGGTGCTTCTGTGAGCTTCTCCTTTAAGGTGTTAAAGGTTTGCTCTTGTGCAGCTCCCCATTTGAATGGCTGGTTCTTCTTGATCACCGTGGTGAGCAGTTCGGCGAGGGTGCTAAAATCCTTCACGAATCTCCGATAAAAGCTAGCCAGCCCGTGGAAGCTCCGTACGTGGTCGATGGTGGTCGGTGTGGGCCACTCGCTGACGGCCTTGATCTTCTCTTCATCCACCTGTAAACCTTGTTCACTAACAACAAATTCTAAAAAGAAAAGTTTGTTAGTACAAAATACACAATTTTAAGCAAAAGCCTTCCTTCCGAAGTGAATCAAACACAAGTTCTAGGTGTTCTAAGTGGTCATGCAAGCTCTTACTATAGATTAATATGTCATCAAAATAAACAACCACGAATTTACCAATGTTAGAACGAAGAACCTTGTTCATGAGACGATGAATGTACTAAGGCGTGGTGAGGCCGAACGGCATGACTAGCCACTCGATAACCCTGTTTGGTCTTCAAGGCAGTTTTTCACTGCCTCTTCACGCATTCGCATTTCTGGTGATATCCACTTTTGAGATCGACCTTTAAGAAGATGATGGAACCACAAAGTTCATCGAGCATGGTGGTATAGGATGCGGTACTTGATGGTTATATTGCTGATGGTACGGCAGTCTACACATATTCTCCATGTGCCCTCTTTCTTTGGAGAGCAAGACTCGCGACCACAGGGCTAAGACTTTCTCGGATGTAGTCTCGGTCAAGAAGATCTCGACTTGTTTTCCGAGCTCTTTGCTCTCCTCGGGTTCATTCGGTAGGCTGGTTTATTCGTGGGCCGATCCTGGAACCAAATCGATTTAGTGTATACCGCATAGGGGAGGTAGGCCTGGTCGAAGATCTTCAGGAAACACATCTCCGTAGTCTCGAGGTAGATGCTGAATCTCCTCGGGAAGGTTCATTGTATTTGTATCTATTTAGACATTCTTTATAGATCATTAGTAACACGGTGCCCTTAGCACTAAAGGTCTTACAAACTGAACGTAATTCACATATGGCTAGATTTACTTACCTCTCTTTCCTTAGCCTTTTTACCTGAAGTGCATGCACTCTGTGATGGGCTAAGAGGCGCGAGGTAAACTTATGACGCTGTGAGGACCGAATAGCGGTTGGTATGACCATCGTGTTGTGTTTCCCGATCAAATTGCCACGGTCTCCGTAATAGAGGTGTCCTTGACAGTACTACATCACTAGAATCAAGTTAGATATTTACCAATACTAAATGGAACCGTTGCCTACTTGGTGATCTTCATCTTGGCCTTGTCATTGAGCCATCAGAGCTTGTATGGTCGTGGGTGCTTAGCTTTCGAGACCTATCTTTTCAACAAGTAACTTGCTGGTTACGTTAGTACAAGAACCACCATCTATAGTTAAATTACAAACCTTGTTACTAATGGTGCAACGAGTGTGGAAGAGATTCTCTCTTTGCTCGGTCTCCTCGGGTCCGACTTGTACATTAAGAACTCCGACTCATAGCGATTCTCCCATGTCCGGATACTACATCGTCATTTTGGTCATCCGGTTCATCGTTGGCTTCATCTTCTTCTGACTCGTTGTGGTGAGGATCATCACTTTAGCTTGGGCATTCTCTAGCCATATGTCTGCGTCCCTAACACTTGAAACATGTGATTTCACGGGTACGGTTAACGGGATTAGAAGACTTACCTTGTTCTTCAAGGAAACTCTTTTGTGGCTCGACAATTTTGGTTTTGAACCGTGAATCAATCTCCATGGACTTGTCCTTGTCTTGGGCCTTTGATGGGTCATTTCTCCATGTTTAGGTTGTGTTTCTTGGGCAAGAAGTGAGGTTTTTCTTCCTCTTGATTTGCTGCTCAATTTGGACCGCCAAATGTAGAAGCTCGGTGCTGCCGTATTTAGCTGTTCCACTTTGGATTCTTTCATGTAAGTCATGAATTATCATAGCCTCATCGGACTCCTTTAGCTCTAATGAGTTCATGAGCTTCTCAAATTCTTCAAAGTAGTCCTCTATGGAAATGATCAGGAACATACCTCAACCGCATGAGGTATTTCATTTCGGTCCATGTGGTCACGGGTCCGAATCGGAGTCTTTTTCTCTCGGCTACTGTATGGTCCAACCATGATAGGGCATTGCTCGTGAGTTGAGCCGCAGCTAATGCGACCTTCTTGTGTTCTCCGTAGCCATAACACCCGAAGATGTACTCGAGTCTTCTTTCCTAATCTAAGTAGGGCTCCGGATCCATCTTTCCTGCAAAAGATGTAGGTGTTAGTTTTATTTCATGATTGATCTCTCTTGGGTATACCTCTCTCGGCTGGTTCCTCCTAAGAGGATAAACTCCAGTGTTGTTCTAACGTGTCATGTGATTCATCGTCGGACTCCGTGAGGTCTTCTACGTCTCGGTCACCGGTGGTAATTGTTGAGCTCTCGGTGCTCCTCTATCAGGTTCTATAGGTGGTGGAGGGTGTTTCTCTAATCGTCCTAAACGGTTGCCAAATTCTTGGCGTAGTTCGCCGAATTGTTGGCCCATCATTCTCATTTCATTTTGCATAGTTTGGAGCATCGCATGAGGGCGTCTTGTGGGATATTGTCATCCTCAGCCATGCTTATCTGTCAATCAAGAACAGACACAACCAAAAAGAGATGTGTGAGCGTAACTAGTAAGGATCAAATATGCAAAGGATCGACTTATGACGAAAGATGGTGCGACAAATGATCAAACGAAGCTTTTCTAAAAAAAAAAATTTTGACTAAAGATTATGAATGCAATAGGTATATGATCAGGTGGTAAATGAGATGATGCAAAACGAGAGTGAACTGAAATTTAGAGATGCGCTATTAATCAAGGAGCGAAAAGAAAATAAAGAGAGGGTAAAGAGGGTTCTCGTTTTGGTGGTTAGCCGAGTTGGGAAGCTCTCTTCTCAGCTCTTCTTCAGCCTCCCAGTTCTATGAAAGTTTTGACAACCTGAGACTCGACAAAATAAAGACTCAAACAATGCGTGAGAACACAAACGAGACTCGAAGAAAAGATGCAAGATAAGCAAAATATCGAATACAAACTATATCGAATATGAATGCAATATAGTTATTTTGTTTTTGTCTAAAATGATATGAATGCTAATAGGCAATATGGGATATTATGAATATGCAAACACAATATGCCAAAACTTATGAAACTAGTTAAAAACCGGAAATATGCAAATAAGGGAATAAACGAGTAAGGCAAAAGAGAAAGGAAAAGGGAAAGTTTCTCTCGCTCGGGGCCGAGTTGGGATCTTCCTTATCAACTCTTTCTTCAACCTCGAGGTTCTAATAATGGTGGTATTATTCCTGAAACAAGAAAACCAAAACCAAAAGACAGCAAACACACGGGACCAAAACAAGTACTCGATTTGAACAAGACTAGCTTATGGCAGAAGGTTCTTTGTTTGACGGATCTAGCAACCTAGGGCAACTCTTTTTTTTTTGAAAGATAACTAGATGCAAACGAGACTAACAAAGAACTTAACAAGATTTTTTTATTTGGTTTTCTTAATAGGGATGCAACAAAACAGAAAACTAAACACTTATCAAAGCGGAAACAAACAACGAAAATGATAGGGGTAGGAGAAACCGAAAGTTCAGGAACATTGACTCTAATACCAGATGATATAAGACTCGGTGGTGGAGCCTTTGGATCGGAGTTGAGATGGAGAGTGATCAAGCTCCTCCTCTTGGATATCTCGCGGCCGACGGTGGTGGTGACTAGACGGTTAGCTCGAAGCTCCTCCCATGAAGTCTTGAGAATGGTGTGATGGTGGACTGATTAGCAAACCACAAAGAGTATGAAGGGATCTTTGATACAGCAAGAGCAATCGTGGCTTTGTGAATCACACACAAAGACAAGATCAAGACTAAGTTTTTGCGAAAACTTAAGAAAAAGTTCGGTTTCTTTATTGATCAAGGGTCAACGAAATGATACACTGCCAAGGGAATTTATAATAGTCCATGTGGCTACAACCTATTACTAAAACAACAAGACTTGTAGAAATAAAAGACTCAAATGACTCACACTTTCAATGAGAACAACAAGTAGTCCTCTTATAAGGAAAGTGTCTAAAAAAGACATAAAAATAAAAGAAACAAAACGACTCTCTCGGACTCGAACTAGACTCTACGCCTCTAGAACCACTAGTCGAAGCCATTTCACCTGCAAGGGGGAGAAAATAATTAAACACAAGACTTACCTTAGTTGGTGATAGGCCTCATATTTACATGCTTTTTATGCTTTAGAATGTTGTTTTAGCCTTTCTAACTAAAGTTATAGTATAGTTTTTAGTGTGTGCATGTGTTTATATGTTTCTAGGTACTTGGAGATAAAAAGTTGATGTTTAGAATTTTTCTGGAGCCCTGCTAACCTATGGGAGAGTTGGCACCGCCACTTGGATCATACATTCGAAGGATTTCACAAGAGCAAGAATCTACCCGAATTGACCTGTGGGGTCGATATTGAGTCGAAGAATTTCCAGAGAGAAATCTTGGAGAAGAATCGACTGGTCAATGGAAAACAAAATCGACCCTAGAATAGTTAATCGACCTATCAGGTCGATTCTCGACCTCCGAGAAAGCTGGAAAATTTTCAATGTGGCAAGAAATGACTTGAGCAACCTTGTCATCTCGAAGTTTTAAGCCTCCGAAACAAGATAAGGATGAAATGGAGAATTCTAAGAAACCCTACTACTATATAAACACTTGTAATCTCATTAACAATCATCCATGAATTATTCTATCCTTGTAGCCACCATTTCATAATAAAGAGTTCTTCATTTGACGATTCTCTCTGTTTTAGAGTAAATCTTTTAGACCAGGGTGGTGGTCATGATGTGATCTATTTTTAGGGTTATTATATGTTTGTTTGTTCTTAATCGATCTAGCTACTCTAGTATGCACTTTAATGCTTAGTATTCTCTCATGGGAGATACTTAGCGCATAGTTGAATCCAGTGTGCTTGTATGTTTAGAAGTGTTTGATTCCACAGTGGGTTAAACCTTCGACCGCATACTAGAGAGTTATAGCTAGTGTTGAGTTTGTTATTTGACAGAGTAAATATGATCTAACCCGATCAAGTTAGATTAAGATCAGGATGCTTCGCCAGAGAGGGGACTGATTCTGGAAATAGATCTATCATTCACTTTGTGCCTTTTCCAAAAGTCTAGGAATGTTTAGTATTCGGTGATGGGATTGTATAAAATGCATATTCATTCGCCACGAGAGTGGGTTTGAATATAGAGTCTAGCATACCACGAGAGTGGACTAGCGAGACATGAAAAATCCTTAGAATGACAAACATAAACTTATTAGGCAGAAGATGTACCCTAGATCTAGAATCCCTGAAATCTGACTGTCACCCGATTCCCTGTAAATATTAGTTTAGATTTTGTTTAAGTTTTTGGTTTTTCTATTTTTGGTTTTTGTTTCTTGCTTTTCAGATGTTCTTCACCATAAAAAAAAACAAAATCAAGACTTGCACATGTGGGAACTGCCGACCCACAACCGATAAGAGAATCAGTGTAAGTTTTTCTCTTGCTTTTTCTCTTGCTTTTTCTCTTTCCATCTTACATCACAATGAGGACGTTGTGAAATAAGTGTGGGGGGAGTCTTGCTATCAATGGAGGTAATTCCTTTCCTTGACATCTTTAGATGTAAGTTTTACCATAAGTTTTTCGCATTTTGAGAGATTGTTACACTCTTTTTCTCGTTCATAACATATGAAAAGGTTTTTAATGAGGTAGCAATAGAATATTGTGTTTTGTGTTAAATGTGCTTTGCTTGGATACTTTTTGGACTGTGGGTGTGATCAATAATGGGAACCAAGGAAACCCCATGAGTGGATCAACAAACCTTGAAAGAATCAATCTCTGGAGGCTTATACAAATCGGAGTTGACTTCTCACCTTATTGAACCTTAAATCTCTCGATTTGGGTCTTGAGATACATCGAACGTGACACCTCTATGAGACCCTGCAAGATACGTCTATGTGATTGTATTTCTCCTTTTCCTTCCCTTCATTTAAAAAAAAAAGGATATAGGTAAGAAAGAAGTGAACCGGGTGTTGGAAGCTATCACTTTTAGCATTCGCGTCTCATAGAAACCTGTCGTAGAAAAAGAAAAGAAAAGGCGATTGATAGAAAAAATAAAATGATACCCTAGAAAAGTAGGAAAAAATCAATCGACCTCAAGTGAGAAAAGGGAGAGAAAGGAAATGTAAGACAGTCTTGAACTTACAGAAATCCGAAAGAGTAAGTGCTTATGTCCTTTGATCGATATTCCCAAATTGAGACTCACAATTAGAAGAAATGGGGCGTCAACAACAAGGAGTCTAAGTTCAAAGGAGAGCGGTTCAGATTGAGGTGTGTTGTTATGCTTATGACAAAGTACACGAAGTATGTTAGAGATCGCTCCACTTCCACTAAAGACGAAAAGCAATAGCACAACAATGTCACAAGATACAAGTTCACTGTCTTTATCTTTACTGCTTTCAATAAAATAACTTCACCATGTCTGATTTTGCTGAGGACAAGCAAAGGATAAGTGTGGAGTTGATAGACTCATATATACATGCTTTTATGCTTTGAATAAGTTAGTTTTAGCCTTTATAACCGACATTTAGTATAGTTTAGGAAATTTCCATGGTAAGAAATGACTTGAGCAACCTTGTCATCTCGAGTTTTAAGCCTCCAGAAACAAGATAAGGACGAAATGGAGAGTTCTAACAAACCCTAGTACTATATAAACACTTGTAATCTAATTAATAATCATCCATAAATTATTATATCCTTGTAGTCACCATTTCATAATAAAGAGTTCTTCAGTTGACTTATTCTCCCCTGTTTTAGAGTAAATCTTTTAGAGCACTAGGGTGGTGGTCGATGATAGGATCTATTTTTAGGGTTTATTATATGTTTCTTTGTTCTTAATCGATCTACCTACTCTAGTATACACTTTAATGCTGAGTATTCTCTCATGGGAGATACTTAAGAGTACAACTGAGTCCAGTAGGTGTGGTTGTATGTTTAAAAGTGTTTAATTCCATGAGAGTGGGTTAAACATTCAGATCTGCATACTAGAGAGTCATAGCTAGTGTAAAATATTGATGTAGCCTTGATCAAGTTATATTAAGATCTTAGGGATACTTCGCCACGAGAGTGGACTGTATTCTGGAAATATATCTATCATTCACTTTGTGTGCCTTTTCCAAAAGTCTAGGAATACTTAGTATTTGATAATGGGATTATATGAAATGCATATTCATTCGCCATGAGAGTGACTTTGAATATAGAATCTAGCATACCACGAGAGTGGACTAGCGAGACATGGAAAATCCCTAGAATGACAAACATAAACTTGTTAGGTAGAACATGAACCCTAGATCTAGAATCCCTAAAATCTGACTGTCACCCGATTCCCTGTAAATATTAGTCTAGATTTCGTTTAATGTTTAATTAGTATATGTTCTTTAATTACAATGGTTAACTTAGTTCATTTACTGTTTTCTTAGTTTAGATTTAATGTTTTTTTATTTATTGTTTCATTTAATTTCATGCTTAGTAGATTAGGAAAACCCCCATAATTATGTTTTGCTTAGATTAGATTTATATTTGTAGTCTCTGTGTGTTATTCTCAGTCACTATGGATCGACTCCGTATGTACTACAACTGCATGACTGTGCACTTTTGGTCTTATGGGTTAAACTCTCGAGAATACCCTATGGGTATACTTGGGGAAACCTGAGAACGGGATAATCAAAAGAAAATCCCTGCATCAGTTGGCCGAGAGTCTTGGCTCGGGTCCGAGTCCGCGTCCGTGAAACCTTCGGTAGCTTCGAGAAGGGCT
Source organism: Boechera stricta (assembly GCA_018361395.1). Classification (NCBI taxonomy): domain Eukaryota; kingdom Viridiplantae; phylum Streptophyta; class Magnoliopsida; order Brassicales; family Brassicaceae; genus Boechera; species Boechera stricta. The sequence goes on from CM031541.1 coordinate 9,159,944, forward strand.
TGTGTGGCTTCATTGAATTCTACCCTTAATGTCTTTGCTCTAGCTCTTGTTACAGGAACGTTGACCTCAGGAATCTTGATTTACCCATGGTATGCCTCACGATTTGCCCGATGTCTTCTCTCGATCTGCTGTCCGATCCGATGTCTGCGCGGTTTGGTCCGTGATCAATGTCGGGTCCAAAACTGAGTCTTCTTGATTTTGATCGTGTCATGGGGCCTTCTCTTATCTTGGGACGTGTCATGGCCTCTTCCGTGGACTCCTTGTTCAGGTCTTCACTAGGGGGTTTGGTTGTAGTGTCGATGACTGCATCAGTTTCTGAGATAGATGGTTCCCATCTCTTAACGATAACCATATAGTTAGCAAAATGCTAGGGCCTATTTGCTAGTACCTTAAGCATGTCTTCTTTAAAGTCAAAACGGAACTCGAAGCATCCCTTTCCTAAATTTGACCATGTTGCTCTACCTTTTAGGTTCCACCTTTTGGATATAAACGGTATCAAGGACCAGAGTCATTGCACATAGGGGTTTGAGAGTCTTCCTATAAGGGTTAGGCCATTCTCCCTTATAAGTTCCTCATTGTTTAGTTTTTGAGCTAAGATTCTTAGTCTTGATTTGTTAGGAGAGGGGACTTGCAACACCCCATCCCTAAAAAGCAATAAAAACCCGGGATTCTAAAAAAATTTCGTTTAACTGTCTTAAACCCATTAAACATTGCTGATTATTCCTTACTTATTACTCAAGCAACCTAATGGACTTATCCTCTAAGGCTCGAATAGAAAAACAGGATCGATCAGTCCCACCCGTGGATCGATCGGTCTGCCTTAAGGATCGATCAATCTCGAACACTAAGAATTAACCGGTCAGAAATTTACCACTCAGGATTGATCGATCCCCATGGGATCGGTTGATCTCGAAACCTCATAAAATCCGGACCAAAAATGACCGCATAGGATCGTTCGTTCTCGACCCCGTAAAAACAACCGGTCAAAAATGACCCCTTAGGATCGATCGATCTCCCATGGGATCGGTCAATCTTGCCCCCATGAAAATACCTGGCAAGAATGACCCAGGATCGTCGATCGCCTTTGATCGATTGATCTTGAACCCTCTAAAAATCTCGGCAAATAACCCGACCTACTGGATCGATCGGTCAACCACAGGATCGATCGATCCTCCTTATCCTGAAACTTAACGACTTCAACAATACGCTCCTGATGCGGACATCAAACCGGCAACCTCAGCAAATCCATTTGGATCCGATGTTTACCGAGAAAGCTCTACTACCTCACCCGAAAAGACCTATGCATCTTGTATATCCCAAACGGAGTGTGAGTTCTTCTGTCCCTGCCCAATGACAACTTGGAACACATTCTTAGCTCAGCTAGAGATCTCCTCGAAGTGGAATCAGCCCATTATCAGATCCCATGAAGGAGTTATGGCCACACATCCGACGGACCTGAAGCTTCCGGATTTTGACCTGCGAGCACTCGGTGGAGGATTCCGGACGGACCAGGAAGAATTAATCTACGAGGTGACCTGTTCTGGAAACTTGACTCAACAAACAATCTCTGAGAGTTGGAATCAGGCCAAGATCAGCTCTGGATCGAAAGTTATGATTTTTAAAAATCAAGGGATTCTACACGGGCCTGTTTTAGAAGCTAACGAATTCGGGAATCTTCAATCACATGTTTGGCGTCCAGGAGAGTCTCTACCACAACTAGAGGATAATAACAGCACATTAAGATTCATTCACAACCATTGGATCAAGTGGACTCGATCTTGCACACTCATACACCAAGACTTCCCATATCAGACACCACGAGAATTCACACTAGGCCGCATCCGTATATGGAAATACTTTGTGTCACGACTTTTACAAGCTGGAGTTGCACCTTGGAAACCTTCTTGGAGCTTTAGAGGATTCCCTTACAACCCAGGAAGGCGTCCCCAATTCATAACCGAGGATCCAAGGTCACCGACGGTTGATCTAAGAGCCAAGATAAGCCACGAGACTCCTCAGAATGCTTCTTACTCGCACACAACCGAGTGGCCCCTCATGCGGACAAAGAAGGTGACTTCACTCCTTGTCCTCTCGCTAGCATGATCGAGGCATAAAGACATCACTAGGGATTGTACTCTTTCCTACCCTTAGGTTTCCCACGTGGTTTTACTAAGGAAGGTTTTAACGAGGCAACAACCTAGTGGTGCGAAGTGGCCTCAAGGCATTCTTGAGGGCCGAATTGTCTAGAAGCCCATATTATGCTTCTATTCAGTTYAAGAATTCTAAGGGAGTCCATTGAAGTCCATGTCGGCCCAAGAAGAAGTTACAAACGCCACTAGACTCGTCACTTATGCCACTTAGGCGATTTACCTTATTTGTTTTAAGTCAAACTTTCCTTTTTCGAACTTTTCCTTTTCTTTTCGGGAAATCTTTTGGCCATGTGTTTAGGCCACGTTTAGGGTTGCTTTTTGAGACATTTTTTTAGCCTAAATTCGAGTCCTATATAAGGAGAAACTCGCAGCCCTAAGAGGGTAGACATTGAATAAACGAAAACCCTATTTCGCTAAAGCCGTCGCCGCTTAAGCTCTCTTGTTCTTTCTTCTTGTTTGTGCGAATTCCAGCAAGAGTAGAACGTCCAAGCTGTATCACGAGACTCTCCACAACTCGTGTGGTCGCTTATCAATCCATTGGCCCACGCCAACCCTCACGTTTCCATCGTTGCCCATCGAATCGCGCCGCACGGTCCATTCGGAGACAACACCCGTCCGACGCTTGTATCATTTTGGTATCAGAGCTGAAGATCCATCCACAACCACTAGGTTGTATCTATCCTTGTTCTCTTTTGATTCCTACATTCATACCTTTTATTATTTGTTAGATATAAAAATCAAAAAAAAAAAAAGAGAATCGATACTTGTTGATTTGTTGTTTTCGTTTGTGTTTAGGGTTGAGTTCAAGGACACTAAGATTGGAGCTCAAGACTCTCACGACCACCAGGTTGTGTCTTTCTTTACTCTTGTTTTAGTTGCAGTACTCRTTGGTCACCCTAGTTGCATTCTTATATCTTAAACTAAAAAAAAAAAAAATTAATTGCCTGTTTTGCTTGTTTTAGTTTTCATAAATTCTTAAAACGTGATAAAAATATTCTGTCTCTTGATTTTGAACCTAGACTCGTTATAGAACAAATTAAAATTGGTTTCGTAAAATTAAAAAAATATAATATATTTGTTTTTGATTTTACGCTACGGTTAGTCTGTTTGAGCTAGTCTAAGCACTAAGACCTATTGTATTGTGATTTTCGTGCAAGGATTATGGCTGGTAATGGACAAGACGCTTTGGTACAAGCCATTGCCGAGATGAGAGCTGATATGGCTCAGAGATTTGGTGCGGTTGAAAAACGGCTCAGACATATCGAGCAACCTCCGAGAAGAGCACCATCGAGAAACGATCCACCAAGAAATGACCCACCGCCGAGATATCAGAATTTGGGTTCAGAAGATGCGACAAATACATCAGAGGTTGATTGGGGAGAAGAAGAAAGCCATCACTCTTGGGGCAGAAGAGACGACCATGACGTTGAAACATGCGATGAAGAAACTGATTCTGAAATCAGTTATGATGGTGAACAAGAACGTGAAGAAGAAAACAATGAAATCAAATCCTGGTGTGATGAGGGTGAATCACAATTCAGTCAAGAAGGAGAATGCTACGGATATGAACCAGAACTAGAAGAATCTCAATACAGTCTAGATGCTGGAGGCTATGGAGATGAGTCTAGAGGTGACACACAACAACACAACCATGAAGATTACGAAGAGGAGAACCATGAAGATGAATCATGGTATGAAAAGACTAATTTTCATGCCAGCCAAGAAGATGACTACCACGGAGATGAGCAAGATCCTGGAGGATTCAATCACGAGGAGGAATCATACACCGAGCAAATAACATGGTGTCAAGAATCCGAAGATAACCATGACAAAGAACTCTATGGAGAAATCGATTCCCAAATCAGTTTAGTAGAATCCGAGCCATGTGATGCTTCAATGTGTGAAGATGAATGTTACAAACCAGAATACATCTCCTTCTCAGGACATAGTGAAGGACCAGAAGCGTACTTAAGATGGGAAGAAGCCATGGAAGATTGGTTCCAATCCAACCAAGTCCCCGAAGCGGAGAAAACCGCTATTGCTGAAGATACTCTAATCAAAGAAGCGATTGGGTATTGGGATGAACTTGACCTTTACAATGATGGCCTAGACTTTACTTGGGAAGATATGAAAGAACTCATGTATGAGGAGTTCGTGGATGGTGATACAACTAACAGCCAATACTACGCATCAGATCCCGCACCAAGGAGGTTGTTGCTATGGCCGAATCCAAAGAGGATGCCAAAAGCTTGTTGTCCCATATCAAAGAACGTGTTAACACACAATCTAAAGGGGCACATAGTAGAGAGAATTACACCAGAACACCATCAACAACACGTTCCAAGTCCCCAAGATCCACCCCGAACAAACGCACCAATGCATGCACCATTACGGGAGCCACAAGTCTCACAAATGCAAGGTAAGTTCTCTAATTCTTTGGAATCAACTGATGTGATCTGTTATAGGTATCACCTAAGAGGTCATTTTGCTGCTATATGTCTGACTAAACAAGTGGTAGATACAACAACACTAGGCTTGAAACCGAATTCACTAAAGTCAAGTAATTGTCTAGTTCAATCCGATTTAAAATTATCCAATTCTAGTATGATGCACTTGTCTTTGCCAAAGAATGTTGACACAGGTCATGATCATGTCTTGGAGAATAAAGAAACAGAAGTGGACCACAAAAAGAGGGAGCCGGACTCACAAGAACATCCTCAACATGTCACCACAGCATCACCGTACCGAGGTAAGGCCCTAGACTCCCAAAATCGAATGAAAGCTAACTTGCTTTCTCTTGGTGCAGATTGTACAGTTTCGAGGTCGAAACTTCTTGAAGGGGGAGGATATGATGCGGACATCAAACCGGCAACCTCAGCAAATCCATTTGGATCCGATGTTTACCGAGAAAGCTCTACTACCTCACCCGAAAAGACCTATGCATCTTGTATATCCCAAACGGAGTGTGAGTTCTTCTGTCCCTGCCCAACGACAACTTGGAACACATTCTTAGCTCAGCTAGAGATCTCCTCGAAGTGGAATCAGCCCATTATCAGATCCCATGAAGGAGTTATGGCCAACACAATCCGGACGGACCTGAAGCTTCCGGATTTTGACCTGCGAGCACTCGGTGGAGGATTCCGGACGGACCAGGAAGAATTAATCTACGAGGTGACCTGTTCTGGAAACTTGACTCAACAAACAATCTCTGAGAGTTGGAATCAGGCCAATATCAGCTCTGGATCGAAAGTTATGATTTTTAAAAATCAAGGGATTCTACACGGGCCTGTTTTAGAAGCTAACGAATTCGGGAATCTTCAATCACATGTTTGGCGTCCAGGAGAGTCTCTACCACAACTAGAGGATAATAACAGAACATTAAGATTCATTCACAACCATTGGATCAAGTGGACTCGATCTTGCACACTCATACACCAAGACTTCCCATATCAGACACCACGAGAATTCACACTAGGCCGCATCCGTATATGGAAATACTTTGTGTCACGACTTTTACAAGCTGGAGTTGCACCTTGGAAACCTTCTTGGAGCTTTAGAGGATTCCCTTACAACCCAGGAAGGCGTCCCCAATTCATAACCGAGGATCCAAGGTCACCGACGGTTGATCTAAGAGCCAAGATAAGCCACGAGACTCCTCAGAATGCTTCTTACTCGCACACAACCGAGTGGCCCCTCATGCGGACAAAGAAGGTGGGTGACTTCCTCCTACCTCTCGCTAGCATGATCGAGGCATAAAGACATCACTAGGGATTGTACTTTCTTTCCTACCCTTAGGTTTCCCACGTGGTTTTACTAAGGAAGGTTTTAACGAGAACAACTGGTGGTGCGAGTGGCCTCAAAGAGCATTCTTGAGGGCAGGTAATCTAGAAGCCCATATTATGCTTCTATTCAGTTCAAGAATTCTAAGGGAGTCCATTGAAGTCCATGTCGGCCCAAGAAGAAGTTACAAACGCCACTAGACTCGTCACTTATGCCACTTAGGCGATTTACTTTATTTGTTTTAAGTCAAATCTTCCTTTTCGAACTTTTCCTTTCTTTTCGGAAAATCTTTTGGCCATGTGTTTAGGCCACGTTTAGGGTTGCTTTTGAGACATTTTTTAGCCTAAATTCGAGTCTATATAAGGAGAAACTTCGCAGCCCTAAGAGGGTAGACATTGAATAAACGACTATTTCGCTAAAGCCGTCAGCCGCTTAAGCTCTTCTTTCTTCTTGTTTGTGCGAATTCCAGCAAGAGTAGAACGTCCAAGCTGTATCACGAGACTCTCCACAACTCGTGTGGCTTATCAATCCATTGGCCCACGCCAACCCCTCACGCTTCCATCGTTGCCCATCGAATCGCGCCGCACGGTCCATTCGGAGACAACACCCGTCCGGCCAGATCGCCTCCTTTGAAAGCAATTAACACACAACTTAACCATTCAACAACCACAAACATCACTAAGATGCACATCACAAGTGTGTTAACAAGTCCCAAAACATTAGTAATCAAGGGCATGGGAGCATACGAAACAAAGGTTCAAAAGAACCCATTTACATCATCTCTCTTTCCGCCTTGGTTCCACGACTCCAAGCTTAGACTTCTACTACACAAGAGGCGCGAAGTTGATAATGCTTAATGAGGCGGTCCTCCCGTCCCCAGCGATAACACATATAATCAAAGACTTACGACTAATATGCAAATGCAAACAACCACACATTATGATAAAGCTCCATCACAACACAACATCACACAACATGGACAAGCCATAAATCACATTCATATGGTCAAGCCTTACATCACACATTAATCATGAAAAATCTAATAATTATATGGCTACGCTACGGTCACGCATTCACCTCGATTTAGCTTCTTAAACAGATAAATCAACATGCTGAATTCAAACTTGATTCCTCTTGGCACACAAACACACCACAAGGTATCTACTAAAAACCTGCCAAGATAGAGCACCAAAAATGTTTCAAAGATTCAGCACAAGAGCCTTAAGCGACCTAGCACATTAGAATCCAATACCACAGGATCCCAATAAGCTAAGCCCCGTGAGATCCAATACCACAAGATCTCACTCGGTTTACCTTTGGTCAACCTCAGAATCTAATACTACAAGATTCATTCGGTTACCAATATATTAGGATTAAATATCACATAATCCTACTCGGTAAACCAACCCCATTAAGATTAAATACCACATAATACTAACCACCCTCATTAGGATTAAATACCACATAATCCTAATGGGCACCACTTATTAGGGATCTAATGACACAGATCCTAACTCAACAGAACAAGTGACGGAATAACGCATGGCTCACAACCTCAACAACACATGAACTACCTCACCATGTGTTCAATCCCGTCAATGCATGAAATATTGCATCATGTATTTGACATCACGAATACATAAAATACCACATCATGTATTTAATCACCAACAATTTAATTCAATAATATTCATCTTATTATCGAATTTCCGTCAAAATACAATACCAAAATAACTTGCGGTACAATTACAACCCGTACAACAACTTATACCGCAAGAAAACATAACAACTTATATTACAAGGAAATGACTCGGGACACGGATGTTACAATTCTCCCCCACTAATTAAATTCATCCTCGAATCTCAAATCTCAGCTTGTTTCTCAAACCACTTGGAGAATTTCGCTTTTATCCTCCTTTCCGGTTCTAAGGTCTCCTCCTCAATCCCATCACAATCCAACAAGACCTTAATCTCGGGAGTTTTCTTCCTCCCGTCAACTTTGATTCTACGCTCTAGAATCCTCACAGGTCTTGCCTCAACCCTCAAACTCGGCGACAAATCAGGTGGAATCTCTGGTAACACCTGATCATCCCTATGCAAGTATTTCTTCAACATTGAAACATGAAACACATCGTGAAATGCTCGCATAGCCGCAGGAAATTCCAGCCTATAAGCAACAGGTCCAACTCGTTCCAACACTCGGAACGGTCCCAAATACCTCGGACTCAATTTACTCTCAGAAATTGACCTGTTAGAACCCTTAAGCATCGCCATCTTGAGATAAACCATGTCTCCCACGGCGAATTCTAACTCTTTCCTGCGGTTATCCGCATAGCTCTTTTGTCTATCTTGGGCTTCTTTCATATTCAACTTGAGGACTCGGATCTTCTCCGTCGTCTCCTGCACAATACTCTCGCCAAACATGCTTTGCTCCCCCACTTGAGTCCAGCATAATGGCATCCTGCATGGCCTACCATAAAGGGCCTCATATGGTGACATCCCGATACTAGCTTGGTAGCTATTGTTATAAGTGAACTCCACCAAATTTAGGTAGTCCACCCAATGGCTATCCCAATCCAACACACACATCCTCAGCAAATCCTCGAGAGTCTGAATTATCCTCTCAGATTGTCCGTCGGTCTGAGGATGATACGCAGTATTCAGGTGTACCTTAGTACCCATCTCTTTCTGAAAGGCTCGCCAAAACTCCGAAGTGAACTTACTGTCACGATCAGACACGATACTCACTAGTACACCATGTAACCACACAATCTCATTAATGTACCTCCTTGCCAATACTCTAGCTCCATCTGTTTTCCTTATGGCTAGGAAGTGAGCCGACTTAGTTAGACGATCAACTATCACCCAAATAGCATCCTTGTTCCTCGATATTGGTAACCCAACATCGTTACCATATCCCATTTCCATTCAGGAATAGGTAAACTTTGCAACAACCCGCTTGGAACTTGATGCTCCGCCTTCACCAATTGGCAAGTCTCACAACTGGCAACCCACTTAGCTACATCTCTTTTCATCCCAACCCAATGATAATACCGTTTAAAGTCTCGGTACATCTTAGTCGCTCCAGGATGAACCAAAAATCAACTTTGATGTGCCTCTCGAAGAATGTCTCTTCTCAACTCCTCATCCTTAGGCACACAAACTCGGCCATTCACTGGAATGGTCCCATTATCGAGAGACTTGATATTCGGACTTCTCATCTCTAGAAGCCTAATCAATACCTCATCTCTAAAACAATATCCGCTTTACGCTCACACTCAAAATATGTGCGATCATTAACCAAGCTCTATACCAGCTTCGACTCAAGGCATCCGTGACGAGATTAACTTTACCGGGATGGTAAGCTATCTCTAAATCATAATCCGCCATGAGCTCCATCCACCTTCTTTGTCTCAAATTTAACTCGGCTTGAGTGAATACATACTTGAGACTCTTATGGTCTGTAAACACTTGGACCTTACCACCAAATAGATACGATCTTCATATCTTAAGAGCGAAAACCACTGCAGCCATCTCTAGATCATGAGTAGGATAATTGCCTTCATGCTTTCTCAACTCCCTCGAAGCAAGCATCACCTTCCCATCTTTGCATCAATACACATCCCAATCGACCTTGAAGCATCCGTCTAAATCACATATCACGAGGATCGAGGTCGCCAACACTGGTGCAGTAGTCAATAGCTCCTCGAGTTTCAAGAAACTCTCCTCACACTTTTGAGACCACACAAAAGGAACATCCTTCCCTGTCAACTTTGTCATAGGCTGAGCAATACTCGCAAAACCCTTGATAAACCTCCTGTAATACCCAGCTAACCCAAGAAAACTTCTTATCTCCGTTGCATTCTCAAGTCTAAGCCATTCTCTAATAGCCTTAATCTTTTCTGGGTCAACCGAAACTACACTCTCAGAAACCACATGACCCAAAAATCCAATCTCCCTTTGCCAGAAGCTACACTTGTTCTTGATCGTCACCCGATTTAGACCTCTATAATCTATACATAAACGGAAACTCCCGTCTTTCTTCTTCACAAATAAGACTGGTGCTCCCCATGGTGAACTACTAGGTCTTATGAATCATTTATCAAGTAACTCCTCCAACTGCTTCTTAAGTTCTACCATTTTTGCAGGAGCCATCCGATATGGAGCTTTAGATATGGGAGTCGTTCCCGGTTCCAACTCAATCRTGAATGGATCGGATCTGGCCGGTGGTAACCTTTTTAAAGGTTGGAACACATCCTCAAACTCTCTTACCACCGGAATGTCTTGAAACGTCAACTCTCCAACTTCTTCGGGTATCGATATGGTTGCAAGATATGCTTCACATCCCTTCTCAATCATCTTCTCARCTTAAATAGCCGAGATCACCGAACATCCCGAAGTGGGTCTCACACCTTGATAAACCATTTTCCCAAGATCCGTCTCAAACTCCACCCGTCCTCGATGACAATCTAAATGGGCCTTATACTTCCCGAGCCAATCCATGCCCAAAATAATGTCATAGAGTTCCACCAACCACACAATTAAGTYCGCCGGTTTAACTTCTCCGGCAAAATGAATGTCCACTTCCTTCACCAAACTACGGCTTCAAAAACTTGGCCACCTTCACCATTTTCAAATACTCACTAGGATCTGATATATCATGGATTTTACCCGTTTTTAGCCATGATATAAGTCGTTTTATCGAGTCTTTCTAGTGCTTTTTCTATCATTTTAGAGTCTTTTCAGGTTTTAGCACGTTTGGGACGAAATTGGAGATTTTGGAGACATTTGGAGCCTTTTTGGAGTAAACCGTAGAAAGTACCCATTTTGAAGCCTGAGTATCGATCGACACCATCCCGGTATCGATCGATACCGACGCAACTGACGCGGAGATAGATATCCAAGGACGAGAATTCTCGCCAAAAGAAGCCCAATACTTTCCCTTATTTACAAAGAAGCCCAATACTTTCCCTTATTTACAAAGAAGCCCAGCTCGTGTTTTTAGACCTATTTTAAGCAAACTCTTAGTCTTTAGGGAGACTTTACTTGAGACGGGACTTTTCAGAGCTTTTGTGAGGGAGACGGATCCAAGACTTTGTTCATCATAGAGAAGATCCCGAACCCTTGTTTTTATTCTTTTGTTATATTTAATTTCATGATCTATTCAGTTATGTCTTGTTTTTCATCAATCATGTCCAGTACTCATTTTTTGTTCGTGGTTTTCTCATATGGATTTCTCTGATTTATGATGATTGATTTGTTAGGGTTCAAAATCTGAATAGTTCTTCACCATATGTTGTTCTCAAAGCTATTTCTAGTCTGATCACCTAGAACATAGAACCTAGATTAATCGATTAGGCACGACAGTGCAATTGAGTAATCTGATAAAACCTAGGGTGAGCAATTGGATTATCTGCAAAGAGATTTGGTTTAATCGAATTGTGAACATATCAAACTTGAATTGATTGCTGGTTTACTGTGTAGGATTTGCAAAGAGATTTGGAATTTTAGACCTTAGACTTAGTTAGTTTTCGCAACGACAGTTGGTTAACTATACTTTCGTGTTTGAGTTCAAGAACGGCGCTTAATTGAATTGAACCTTAATTGATTAATTGTTATTTATCATTGATTTCCTGAGAGTTACCCTGAGCCTAATCCTTCCCTGAATTGAATTAAAACAATCATATTTCGATCACCATATTTTACTGTTTAACTGTGATTTGCTTAGCTTAATCCTCACTAAGTTATTTATCAGGTGAATTTTCTTCGAGTTCTTGTTCGACCCCGATATACTGCAGCAACGCTTTAGTACTTTTAGGGTATTAATTTGAGCATATCAAATTTGGCGCCGTCGGGGACTCTAAAAATTCACCTTTAGAATTTTATCGTTTCGATTTTGTTGTTGTGTCGATCGATCGATACTCCATTGGTATCGATCGACACGAACGCCTGTTTGTTACTTATTTTCTCGTCTTTTGATTTTCAGGTGTATGCATCAGCGTACCACCAGGAGAAAGAAGGACACACCACTAGGCCTGGGCGTTCGGTTACCCATTCGGGTTCGGTTCGGATTTTTCGGGTTTCGGGTTTTTTGGTTTTTGAGTTAAAGTCCCATTCGGTTATTTTTCATACTTCGGTTCGTTCTAATTTTTTCGGTTCGGTGGGTTCGAGTATTTAAATGAAGAACCGATAAATATCCGAATTTTTTCAGTTTCATTCCAGTTCTAGTACTTTATATCCAAAAAGTATTAAAAATTAAAAACTCAAAACATCCACAAAAAAAAAAATCTGAAACTCTAGTTCTAAAAGTACTAAAACCCAAAGCAAACAAACCACACTTGTTCACGATCCTTCTCCATTTGTCCTTCTTTGATCTCATCTACAAAATCTTTAACGTGCCTGATCATTCAAAGTAAGTGATCAATACTTTGTAAGGCAATCCAGTATAGAAAATACAAGAAAAGATAAGGTAAGACATTCGAGAAAATGACTATGGTATACAAGAGTATGGATTATCAAAGTAAGAAGTAAGAACCTTTTAATGGTTGATCTGAGGTTCAAACTCTGAAAAAGAGTTAACAAAAAAAAAATGTTAAAACGTTAAATTAAGCATAATTAAATTAATGGAGTATAAGATAAGAACTTACCTTTCTCAAGATTATCTAGTAATTCAACCTCAGCAAGTAGTTGTGAAGTTGTGACCACTGTTTTATCACTTAACTGAATATCACTCTTCAGCCACTGTTGTGTGCACATCAACACCTCCACCATATAATGGTTTAAACAACTCCTATGTGGCTCTAAGATACGCCCACAAGTGCTAAAAGCACTTTCAGATGCAACTGAGCTCACTTGCATGCAAGTACATCCTTTACGATTTCTGATAAAATAGGAAACCTTTGAACATTGAGCTTCCACCAAGACAAGACATCCCACTCGGTACCAATCATAGTTTTTGGATTTTCCACTTTTTCTTTTAGATATAAATCCAACTCATTATTTGCTTCAGCAATTCCTGTTTCATCAACCATCTCCTTATATTCAGAATCCATTCTTTCAAACTGCATATAACTTTCCTCTAAATCAGTTGGAACATGAATATGATCTTGGCCACTAGAAGATGCTGACTTATTCGACTGAGATGATTGTGTAGAAGATACTTTTTTATAACGGTCGCTATACTCCTTGAACATAGAGTTCATAACATCATAAACAAAAGCACACATCTCAATAGCATCAAAAGAATCTTTGCCATAGAGTTTTTCGAAGCACATCTTAGAAACTCCATTTTTTTCCTAGGATCAAAGACACTAGCAATAATCAAAATTTTATTGATGTGTTTCATGCCATCCCAATATTTTTCAAACTTAACTCTCATATCATCAGCCTTTGTCCTCAGCTCTTTATCTAAACTCTTGCTYATTGTCATCAGATTCTCTATACGCTATCTCACCATAACATTTGTAAGAGCAAATGTAGACGCAGACACAATCATAGTAGCACTATAGAAGAGTGCAAGAAACTTTACTAACCTCTCTATTGCCCTCCAATCAGTTGAAGTAGGCGGCCCAATCCTTTTTTTACCATTGTCTACTTCCATAAAGTAGTCATTGTACAACTTATCTTCAGCCTCCATTTTGTCAAATGCCATCTTATACTTAATGRCTCTTGTTAACATTAAGTATGTGGAATTCCACCTTGTCTTGATATCCAAAGGCAAACTTCCTCTAGTCATCTTCCCTGACACAACCTTTGTCTCAAATGAGTTACATCTTGAAGAAGAAGACCTCACATAATGAACTGCGTTGCGAATTGCTGTCACATTTTCACCCAATTCATGCAAACCTTCATGGACAATCAAGTTGATGATGTGAGCAGCACACCTCATGTGCATATAATCTCCATCTAAGACCAATGAATCATTCCTCAAAAGAGAAAATTGCCTTTGAAACTTCTTTATTGCTAAAGTATTGGCTGTTGCATTGTCGACTGTGATAGTAAATATCTTTTCTATGCTCCACTCAGCCAAGCACTGAAGAAGAATTGATGAAATGGTGGAACCTTTATGATCTGTGATGTACCTAAACCCTATGATTAGCTTCCTTAACTGCCAACTATCATCAACAAAATGTGCTGTGATTACCATATAACTAGCTCCTGTAGCTTGAGCAACCCATATGTCTGTTGTAAGAGACACTCTTTGTTGTCTAGAAGAAATCCAATTCTTCAGAGATGTTTTCTTTGCCACAAACATTTCAACTATATCTCTAGCAGCTGTTCTCCTTGAATGAGGCTTATACATATTAACTTTTTTGCAGAAGTGTCTCCAAGCCATACTTTCAATAAACGCAAGTGGCAATTCTCCCATCACAAGCATTTCATTGGAAGCTTGTCTGAAAAGATCCTCAGAAATTTTTGCATCTTTCACTTTTCCCTCATTATCAATAACAGCTTGATTCTTTTGTTGCCATGCAATGTGGTGCTTGCATACTGCAAGATGTTTCCCCAAGTTTGAAGTCCCAGATGTTGATGCACAACAAAAAATCTTTTGACAATAATGACATTTGCATTTGTCATTATTCTCCTTTGTTCTCGTGAAATGTTGCCATACATCTGACCTTGGAGTCAATGTTCCTTAGGCTGCTTTTAAACTTTTCACAATTATCTCCACTACCACTTGGAACATCTTTCCTCTTACCTCTACTATCAGGAGTCGTAATCTCATCTTCTCCTTGTGTGTTACCTTCTTGTGATTTTCCTTCTTTGTCTGGAATATTTTGAAATGATGAAGAATCCATCTGAAAACAAAAAAATACAAAGCAAACAAGTAAGTATATGACATTACTTAAACACCTCAAACCCAAGCGTTAATGTATCGTAAATAGTCGAGACAAAACAAAAACAAAATGTCTCGTGTGTGTATCAGTGTATTGTCTTCTTCCAAAAATCTCTCATATACTTTAACAAAAAAAAAAGAAAAAAATCTCATAAACCTCTTATCCTCTCTTTCTCCGTAAAGTTTAAATCTTCCAATATCTCCATCACATTTCTTTTCTTATTTTAATCTAAACATTTTTTTTTGATGAAAATATAATAAGCATGAGATAAGAGTCATGTACAGATGAAAGAGACAAGGAAACAAGTGGGATGAAAAATGAAAACAGAGCAAAAGGGACTACGAACAAAGCAATAAAAAAGAAAATAAGAAACAATGATATCAAAACAATAAAGAAACAGAAGCACAAAGTTTCATAAGTCCTTAGAAGATGAGATGAGTTAGCGTGAAGAAGAGATGAGAAGCCACTTGTCTAACAACCTAAACATGATACACACACAAATAAAAAACCTAATTTCAAAATCCCTTCTCCTTCTTCGCCAAAATCCACAGACATATCAATTAAAAAAAAACCTAAATTCTTGAAAACTAAAACACAAACAAAGACAATAACGGGAAGAAGACGATGTTGCAATCAATTACAATAAGAAGAAGTGAAAAAGATTTTGAYATACCGGGATCGAGTTCTTGATGCCGCTGAAGCCGATTGAAAGAAAAAAGTATAAACGAAGAAATATAAGAAAGGGGAAAATTGGAAAGGGGAAGCAGGAGGCTGAACCGGTATACAAGGGTTAGTGGGTTACAAAAGGAAAACATATTATTACTATATTAGACTTATTAGTATTAGTTCGGGTAGTTCGGGTATAATTAGTACTAGTTTGGGTATCGGGTATAATTAGTACTAGTTCGGGTATCGGGTATATCCGAACCCGAACCCGAACCCAAAGTCTTTTATGACAAGATCCGTTCGGGTATTTTTTAATAACGGGTTCGGGTTTGGTTAGGGAGTTTCGGATCGGGTTCGGTTCGGATTTTCGGGTTCGGATATTTTGCCCAGGCCTATGATATAGTGTACGGACTTTCGATTATTCACAACAACAAAATTTCAAAATGCGGGCAGTGTTATTATGGACCATTAGTGATTTTCCGGCGTACGGAATGTTATCGGGCTGGACCACACATGGAGGTTATCCTGTCCATATTGTATGGATCGATCAGATGCTTTTCAACTAAAGCATGGAAGGAAACCATGGTTTGATTGTCATCGCCGCTTCTTCCCTTGCATCATTCTTACTGAAAGAACAAAAACTATTCAAGAAGAACAAAGTTGTTCGTGTCCCCCCCAGTGTATATGTCAGGAAAAGATTTGTTAGAAGATTGATTATTATGTGCGCAGAAACATGTACACGTGGGGGTCACACTCGCAAACATGCAGATATGGGAGTTGTCACAATTGGCACAAAAAGAGTATCTTCTGGGAGCTTCCATATTGGAAAGATCACCTATTACGGCACAACCTTGATGTGATGCACATCGAGAAATTTTTTTTTGATAACATCATGAATACGATTTTGAATGTGTAGGGAACGGGCAAGAGTAAGACAATTTCAAATCAAGGTTGACTTGGAAATATGCGGAAGAAGCGAGTTGCATATTACAAGGGATGGAAAATTACCTATTCGATCTTTCACTTATTCGAATGCTCAAGATGTATAAGTGGAAAAAAAATTGCTGGTATGTGCCAATGTCATGTATTACCGTTTGTATTACTTGAACTCTTACCACATGTCACTAAGCAATTGCGTGTAAAATAATAGTGAAGTTTTAATTAGTCTTGTCCCATTAATTAATTATATATGTGTTTAATACTAATGAACCATACATCAATTTTCAGGCATTGGAGCATTTTTCAGAGATATATGCACACGAACACTTACAGAGGAGGGCATAATGCAATTACACAATAATATCCCAGTGTTATTGTGTAACTTAGAAAAAATATTTTCACCATCGTTTTTGACGTGATGGAACATCTTCCGATCCACCTACCACATGAAGCAGCTCTTGGAGGTCCTCGATGGATGTACCCGCTCGAGCAATTTATGGGACATCTAAAAGAAAGGCAAAAATCTTGCAAAAGTTGAAGGATCGATCGTTGCAGGAAGTTTGACCGAGGAAACCACTCACTTCACTTCATACTACTTCATACCGTCAGAACAAAAAAAACCCGTCTTAGACGATATGACGATGGAGGGGTTGCACCAACATATAACATTGAGGTCCCAGATATCTTCGTCCAAATAGGAAGACTTGGTGGGAAGTTGAAAGAAATTTGGTGGGAAGACCACAAATATTCTCGTGCGGCTCACAATTATATATTGCGAAATTGTGAGGGAGTACAGCCGTTTGAAAGGTATAGTTTCATTTATTTCATATTTTAATATAAATCTAACAAGAGATATGTTTTTTGTTACAAAAAAAAATTCTATAGTGAATTCGACAGGCAAATGCGAGAASCCTTCCCCGATTTACAAGAAAAAGAGAACGAGAAGTATAAAGAACGTGATTTTGCTGGATGGTTAAAATACTATGTAAGTTTTGAACGACAAATATATATATATTAATTTCTTTCAAATTTAAATAACATAATTTCTTAAATATCATATAGGTAATGAATGGATGTGCAAACCAGCCCTTGCCTCTCTGGTTACACGAGATTGTTCAAGAACCAATTGYGAMGATCACTACTGGCCCAATGTACTTCACTCGCGGTTACACTTTTCACACGTATGAGYATGGCTCCAAGAGGTCAACCGCAAATTATGGAATTCACGTGCCAGGTGAAAATGACTTCTACGGTATTTTGCACTAAATTTTGGAAGTATTATATCCAGGAATTATCGGGTTGAAATGCGTTTTGTTCAAATGTCATTGGTATGATCCAACGGTCGGTCGAGGCGTTCACACAAACTCGTTAGCGGTAACTGATGTCAATGCCAGTAAAAGTTTTTCCAAATTTGAACCGTTCATCCTAGCATGTCAAGCAGAACATGTGTGTTTCATTCCATATCCTCGGATAAGGGAAAGACGAGAGACGTGGTTATCTGTGATAAAAGTGAATCCGAGAGGTCGAATAGTCGTCGGAGAAGTTGATGATGTGGCTTTGCAACAAGAAAGATCAGCAGAAGTCTCCATAGCAATCGAATCAACAGAAGATATCTTCCATATTGATCCACAAAACAGAGAAGTAGAAGAGATGATCATGGATGAGACATGTCAAGATCCGGAATGTGACGAGTTCAAGGAGACAGATGACGGAGAAGAAAGTGATGGCGATAGCGAAAACTCCTATGTATCTGAAAATGAATCTGATTAAATGTTTGTATGTTTGTAGRTGTTTCATGTGTTATATGTAGATTTCGATGTTTTTTTTTTGTTTTTTTTCAATTATTTTGCRAGGGAACTGCTACGGATCCCTCGCAATTCCGTAGCAATGTTACAATCTTGCAACGGAATTGCGAGGGATCCGTAGCAGCTCCCTCGCAAAATGACTACATGATCAAGATTATAACATTGCTACGGAATTGCGAGGGATCCGTAGCAGTTCCCTCGCAAAATGACTATATAATTTACGAGGAAACTGCTACGGATCCCTCGCAATTCCGTCGCAATATCTAATTTTTTTTGGTTTCGCGCTTACCAAAATTTTAATGATTTGGATAGAATACTGCGACGGACTTGCGAGGGAGCCGTAGCAGTTCCCTCGCAAAATGGGAACCGAAAACCCTAATTTTGCGATGGCGTGGCGACGGAGTTGCGAGGGAAGGGTATTTTAATTACCCTCCTTCTTCCCCAGCCGTATCTCGCAAAACTTAAACGGAAAAAAAAAAACCTTCGACATCGTCGTTCTCTCAGGCCATCTCCCTCGCCGCCGTTCTCTCTGGCCATCTCTCTGCCACGGATTGAAGACCCCTCTCCACCGTTCTCTTCTCTACTCCGCCGCTTCCTCCTCTCTGCTCACCTCCGCGCTCACCTCCACTACTTCTCCTCCGGCGAACCTAAACAAGATGTAAGTTTGTGAGTTAGAAATTGGAATTTTGTGATTTAGGTTAGAAATTTAAAATATAAATTAGGATTTTATATATTTGATTTTGGAATTTTAGAAAGATGATTTTGGAACTAGGATTTTAAAATTAGGATTTTCAAATTAGGATTTAGAGATTATAATATAGAATTAAGGATTTTGTGATTTGAGGTTAGAAATTAAATTTACAAATTAGGATGTTCGAATTATGATTTTGGAATTAGGATTAAGAAATAATGATTTTGTGAATTAGGTAAGAAATTGGTATTACAAATTTAGGATAAAATACTTTTTGAATAATTTAGTAATTATGAATTAGTAAAACTTTAGTAATTTTGTTATAAATTATTAAAATTAATATACGATTTAGATTCCTAATTTTGTAAAATATTATTTTTTATGATTTTGAATTTTTGATTTAGTTTTTTTTAATTTTGATTTACTGATTTATGTTTGAAATTATTCTTATGAATTTATTAATTTGTGATTAGTTAGTATTAATTTATGTTTTACAATTTTAATTTTTTAATTTTAAATTTAGTATATCATTTAGTATTATGAATTTAGGATTTCAATTTACTAATAATTTATGAACAATATTTTGTATGTAAGATTTCAATTATGATATTTCTTACTATTTTTTATATTATTAAACTTTTGATTGGAATTCTAATTTGTTAAATTAGGTGTTATTGATTAGGATTTAATTTGGAAATTTTAGGATTTTAGATTTTAGGATTTAAAAATGATTTTTTCATGAATTTGAGAAGTATTATAATTACATGAGTTTTAGGTTTAGATTTTAGGATTTGAATATGATTTTTTCATGAATTTAAAAATTTTAGAATTTGCGAATTTGTGAATTTTTAGATTTTGAAATATGTTTTAGGATTTGAAAATGATTAATTAATTACAAGTTTTATTAATAAAAAAGTTTAGATTTGTAGTTTTATTTTTATTACTTGTTTTCCATTTTTTGTTTTTGCAGATGTCCGATTTTCTAACGATTATACTCGCTATCTTTCGAGGTGGCGGATCAACGCCTACGCCAGGCAGTTTTACTTCTCAGATGGACGGGACACATATTCCCGACACTCATCATCATTCACCGCCTCCAACCATTTTCCCTCYAGACCCACCGATAGCACAACCGACACCACCTCCATCTACACAGCCCAYAATGTCTGACGCTGAGCATGATCGGGTCATAGCGGCGCTTCTTGATCAGCCCGGTGATGACCGTCTACCACACCTTGATCCAGCCGGTGTTTGAAACTATATTCATTTTAATTCTCTTTTTAAAAATATTTCAGATTTAAAGATGACGGATTGTAGCTGCTAAGGTGTGATCGATCCTCGAAAGAGACTTCAAAGAACCTCATGCTAATTGGACACAAACTCCTAGATATGTATGTCACCGGTGGTTTGAGACATTTGCCGTAAGTTTTAAAATTTTATTTATTTCAAATTCTTTATTGTTATATTTTTATCAACATAACTCTTCTTTTTTTTTTGTAGCAAGCTTATCACTRGGATCCTGTGATTACATCGATGGTTCACAAAGAATTTGAGGACAAGTTGAAGGCTCGCATGTGTGACCAGGTGGGACGATGGAAGAGCAAGTGGAAAAAAGAGGGCGACAATGCGATGCCTAAGTGGTTGGATCCTGAGGTCTGGAAAGGCCTCGTGGCGTATTGGTTAGACCCGGCGAGTGAGACTAAGAGAGGGAATGCTCTAGAGGCCTGGCTCTCTGATCCTGATGGAGACGGGTATCATAAGCATCGTTCCGGATAGCTTTCGTTTAAAGGCCGAGCACGAAAGATAGTAAGTTTTTTTAAAAATTATTTAATTTTTAAATTAAATATGATATTAATTATTTATATACTTAGGCTGAGGACCGTGGCGGCGATGCGATACCGGATTTGCTAGCGGTTCTTGAAGAGACAAAACTGAGACCGGATGGATTGTTTGTCGACGGGAAATCGGAGAAGCTCTACAATGACGTCACTTCCAGGATGCAGGATCTGACTTAGAATTCTGATGGTGATCAATCCGAGAGCACTACATCTGTCTCTCCGGCCATGAAGAACAAAATTTTTACTGAGGTATGTCTTTAAAATTATTGTAAATGTTTTGAATTATGTTTATAATAAATTACAATCAAATTTTCTTTTTTCAGGTCGCTCCTCGTAAAAAAGAGAGAATTTATAGTGTCGGTTCCCTGCAATCGAAGATTGACTCTTGCACTTCTTCTGTTTCGTCTTCATCTCAATCCCGACAGGATTCGGAAGCTCTTCAAAGTATCATTCAGTCCCAGGCGAATATCATCACAAGTCAGAGTCAGCAAATATCTAAGTATGATAAGCTTTTTAGCTACTTGGGCACAAAGGATCTGGTATTGGCAAGGCTTGTTCGGGAAGAGTTAGGAGATGACACCGGTTCTGGTAGCGGCGCCGGAACCGTAACCGGAACCGGACCATCAGAATCCTTTTACTTATTTTTTTTTATGTATTAAAAACAAATATTGTAGTTTACTTTCTTTTGAATATTAAGAATTTTAATTTTATTTGGATTTTAATATTTATTTTAATTTAATTAGATTTTAATTTTTATTTTATTTTTAATTAAAAATGATTTTATATTTAATTATTTAAACACATCGCAAATCCCTCGCAAATTTGCGACGGACTTGCGAGAACAGAAAAAAATAATTGTCGCAAGGTCGTCGCAAATTAGCGAAGGATTTGCGATGACTGTTGTCTAGCTCGTCGCAATTCCCTCGCGAATATCGCAAATTTTGCTACAATTTTGCGACAAACTTTTGCGACTGAATAATTACACGCTAATCCGTCGCCTAATTGCGACGCATTTGCGAGGTGTTATTTGCGACGAATTAGCTACTATTTATGTCCGTCGCAAATATTGCGATGATATTGCGATGATTTTAGATTTGCGACCAACGATTAGCGACGAAAATGTATGCGTCGCAAATCCGTCGCTATAGCTCTTTTTCGACGGATTTGCGATGATTATTGCCATCGCAAATGCTTTGTTTTCTTGTAGTGACCAAACCGGAGGTGGCGGAGTGAATAGATGAAAGCGATGGTGGTGAAGCAATCTATGGGGTGAAAGGCACCGCAAGGGAGGTGGAAATCCCTTGATACAGCCACATTCAAGTCAGAGGACCTACCTCAATAACAAGAGATAATTCTAGCCTAAAGAGATTTATAGGTTAGAAACAAAGAGACAACTTTTAAATTAATGATTGCTTGCTTTATTAATGAAAGGGAGTTGCCTTTTATAGGCTTACAACTAGGGTTTTAGAAAGAGGCCTAAAAAAGGCCCAAGCCAATATTAGACATTCTTGGATCTTGGGCCTTCTACAAAAGAGAACCAAATTCTAAAAACATGCCACAAAACACAAAGGCACTAAAGTCTCAAAGCAATACAAAAGAATGGAAAAATAAATGTAAGGATTTTCCCTAAAGATAGGATCACATTCCTAATCCACCTAACTTGTCAAGAATATTTCCAAGTGGATAAATTAAGGATGTTGGAATGTGATGCTCTAAGCTTCTCTCACCTCGTTAAAACCCTTTCCTAGTAAAACCCGGTGGGAAACCTAGGAGTAGGGAAAGAGTACAAATACTCACCTAGAGTCTTGGGAGGTCTTCACTAGTGGTTAGTGAGGACATGCAAAGCCTCACTCCTAAGGCTACATGTCCGTGAGCCTTTGTGACTCACTTTTGTCTCGGATCGCTTCACTTGGCCGCTACCGGGTCCGAATGTTGTCTCGCGGTGCAATCGGCTCTCGGGGCTCGACTTGGATGTGTGAAACTACTCTTCAAGGTCTCCCTCCATGCGTCTCAACATCCTTTCAGTAAGATTGAATGGTACCTTCAGATCCGCTTCATGGCTCGGCTCCTTCGGATCCACGGCAATGAAATGGTGCGGGTTGATGATCACATCACGATGACCGCATCATTCCCTCCCTCTTGAGAAGGTTTTGCCCTCAAAACTTGTTCCTCTGAAACATAAAGAGAGGGATCAGTAACATTAGGTATGGGAGATGAACTCACCTGGAAGCTCTAGCTTGTACGCATTGTCATTAATCCTTTTTAACACTCAGAATGGACCATCGCCGCGAGGGGCTAGTTTTGAACTTTGCTTGTGCAGAAACCTCTCCGTGCGCATGTGGATCCAAACCCAATCACCGGGCTCAAAGATCATCTGCTTTCTTCCCTTGTCCACTCGTTCTTTGGTCTTCTCATTCGCCTTGAGAATTTTGTCTCGGGCTTGTTCATGCATTTTCTTGACCAGTTCACCTCGGTTCCGACCATCGATGTTGACTTGTTTGGTTTGCAGAATCGGAGTTAAGTCCATAGGGGCTAAAGACCTAAAACCGTAGACAACCTCAAAAGGAGAAAGATTAGTAGTAGAGTGCCTAGCATGGTGATAGGCGAACTCAATAAACGGTAAGCAATCAAGCCATGTTTTCATATTTCGGCCAAGTGTGGCCCGAAGTAAAGTGGAAAGAGTACGGTTTACCACTTCCGTTTGTCCATCCGTTTGGGGATGACAAGTAGTTGAGAATAGAAGCTTTGTCCCCAGCTTCTTCCATAGCATTTTCCAAAAGTCCCCTAGCAACTTAGAATCACGGTCAGAGACTATAGTTCTAGGAATACCATGTAACTTTACCACTTTTTTGAAGAATAGGTCCGCGATCTGAGACGCGTCGTTTGTCTTGTTGCACTATATGAAGTGTGCCATTTTGGAGAATCTATATACCACCACAAAAATCGAATCCTTATGCTTAACTTGTGGCAAACCTAAGACAAAATCCATGGAAATATCTTCCCATGGGGCGTTAGGAACGGGTAAAGGTAAGTACAAGCCGTGAGGATGGGACCTGGATTTTGCCTTATGGCAAATAACGCATCTAGCACAAGTCTTCTCCACATTCTTCTTGAGATGGGGCCAATAGAAATTGTCCGCCACTACAGCTAGCGTTTTGTCAACGCCGAAATAGCCCATAAGGCCTCCCCCGTGAGCTTYCTTGAGTAGCAAGTCACGCATTGATCCTTGAGGTATAGACAACCTATTGTCCCTGAAAAGAAACCCATCATGAATATAAAAAGAATGAAATTCACCCTTACCACAGGCTTCATAAGCCTCGGAGAAGTCGGGGTCCGTCGCGTAGTGGGTTTTGGGGTGCTCGAAGCCCATGATCTTGGCTTTTAAGGTAGTGATGAGTGTGTAGCGTCATGAAAAATCATCGGCTACGACGTTTTCTGTGCCCTTCTTATACTTGATGACGTACGGGAAGGTCTCTATAAACTTGAGCCACTTCACATGCCTCCTCTTGAGCGATGTTTGGCCTCTTAAGTGCTTAAGGGTCTCATGATCGATGTGGATGATGAATTCCTTGGACAACAAGTAATATTGCCATGTTTGTAAGGCGCGGACTAGGGCATATAACTCCTTGTCATACGTTGGACAAATGAGTGTGGCTCCATTAAGTTTCTCGCTGARAAATGCCACGGGTTTCTTCTTTTGAGGAAGAACGGCTCCAATTCCTAAACCTGAAGCATCACATTCAATCTCAAAAATTTCATYAAAATTAAGTAAAGCAAGAACTGGTGCTTCTGTGAGCTTCTCCTTTAAGGTGTTAAAGGTTTGCTCTTGTGCAGCTCCCCATTTGAATGGCTGGTTCTTCTTGATCACCGTGGTGAGCAGTTCGGCGAGGGTGCTAAAATCCTTCACGAATCTCCGATAAAAGCTAGCCAGCCCGTGGAAGCTCCGTACGTGGTCGATGGTGGTCGGTGTGGGCCACTCGCTGACGGCCTTGATCTTCTCTTCATCCACCTGTAAACCTTGTTCACTAACAACAAATTCTAAAAAGAAAAGTTTGTTAGTACAAAATACACAATTCTTTAGGTTAGCAAATAAGCCTTCCTTCCGAAGTGAATCAAACACAAGTTCTAGGTGTTCTAAGTGGTCATGCAAGCTCTTACTATAGATTAATATGTCATCAAAATAAACAACCACGAATTTACCAATGTTAGAACGAAGAACCTTGTTCATGAGATGCATGAATGTACTAAGGGCGTTGGTGAGGCCGAACGGCATGACTAGCCACTCGTATAAGCCCTGTTTGGTCTTGAAGGCAGTTTTTCACTCGTCTCCTTCACGCATTCGTACTTGGTGATATCCACTTTTGAGATCGACCTTTAAGAAGATGATGGAACCACAAAGTTCATCGAGCATGTCGTCTAAGAGTGGTATAGGATGCCGGTACTTGATGGTTATATTGCTGATGGTACGGCAGTCTACACATATTCTCCATGTGCCCTCTTTCTTTGGAACGAGCAAGACTCGCACGGCACAAGGGCTAAGACTTTCTCGGATGTAGTCTCGGTCAAGAAGATCTCAGACTTGTTTTCCGAGCTCTTTGCTCTCCTCCGGGTTCATTCGGTAGGCTGGTTTATTCGGTAGGGCCGATCCTGGAACCAAATCGATTTAGTGTCTATACCGCATAGGGGAGGTAGGCCTGGTCGAAGATCTTCAGGAAACACATCTCCGTAGTCTCGGAGTAGATGCTGAATCTCCTCGGGAAGGTTCATTGTATTTGTATCTATACTTAGACATTCTTTATAGATCATTAGTAACACGGTGCCCTTAGCACTAAAGGTCTTACAAACTGAACCGTAATTCACATATAGGCTAGATTTACTTACCTCTCTTTCCTTAGCCATTTTTACCTGAAGTGCATGCACTTGTGATGGGCTAAGAGGCGCGAGGGTAAACTTATGACCGTTGTGAGTGACCGAATAGCGGTTGGTATGACCATCGTGTTGTGTTTCCCGATCAAATTGCCACGGTCTCCGTAATAGGAGGTGTCCGGCTTGCATAGGTACTACATCACTAGTAACTTGGTTAGTATATTTACCAATACTAAATGGAACCGTTGCCTACTTGGTGATCTTCATCTTGGCCTTGTCATTGAGCCATCAGAGCTTGTATGGTCGTGGGTGCTTAGCTCAGACGAGACCTATCTTTTCAACAAGTAACTTGCTGGTTACGTTAGTACAAGAACCACCATCTATAGTTAAATTACAAACCTTGTTACTAATGGTGCAACAAATGTGGAAGAGATTCTCTCTTTGCTCGGTCTCCTCGGGTCCGACTTGTACATTAAGAACTCGTCGACTCATAAGCGATTCTCCCATGTCCGGATACTCTACATCGTCATTTTGGTCATCCGGTTCATCGTTGGCTTCATCTTCTGACTCGTACTCTCTCGTGTTGGTGAGGATCATCACTCTTTGGCTTGGGCATTCTCTAGCCATATGTCTGCGTCCCTAACACTTGAAACATGTGATTTCACGGGTACGGTTAACGGGATTAGAAGACTTACCTTGTTCTTCAAGGAAACTCTTTTGTGGCTCGAAAATTTTGGTTTTGAACCGTGAATCAATCTCCATGGACTTGTCCTTGTCTTGGGCCTTTGATGGGTCATTTCTCCATGTTTRGGTTGTG
This sequence comes from Boechera stricta, assembly GCA_018361395.1. Lineage (NCBI taxonomy): Eukaryota > Viridiplantae > Streptophyta > Magnoliopsida > Brassicales > Brassicaceae > Boechera > Boechera stricta. The sequence continues at coordinate 9,186,333 of CM031541.1, forward strand.
TTTCTTGGGCAAGAAGTGAGGTTTTTCTTCCTCTTGATTTGCTGCTCAATTTGGACCGCCAAATGTAGAAGCTCGGTCAAGCTGCCGTATTTAGTCTGTTCCACTTTTCTTTGGATTCTTTCATGTAAGTCGTCTATGAATTGGGCGGGCCATCATAGCCTCATCGGACTCCTTTAGCTCTAATGAGTTCATGAGCTTCTCAAATTCTTCAAAGTAGTCCTCTATGGAAATGATCAGGAACATACCTCAACCGCATGAGGTATTTCATTTCGGTCCATGTGGTCACGGGTCCGAATCGGAGTCTTTTTCTCTCGGCTACTGTATGGTCCAACCATGATAGGGCATTGCTCGTGAGTTGAGCCGCAGCTAATGCGACCTTCTTGTGTTCTCCGTAGCCATAACACCCGAAGATGTACTCGAGTCTTCTTTCCTAATCTAAGTAGGGCTCCGGATCCATCTTTCCTGCAAAAGATGTAGGTGTTAGTTTTATTTCATGATTGATCTCTCTTGGGTATACCTCTCTCGGCTGGTTCCTCCTAAGAGGATAAACTCRTCAGTGTTGTTGCGCTAACGTGTCATGTGATTCATCGTCGGACTCCGTGAGGTCTTCTACGTCTCGGTCTAATTAAACCGGTGGTAATTGTTGAGCTCTCGGTGCTCCTCTATCAGGTTCTATAGGTGGTGGAGGGTGTTTCTCTAATCGTCCTAAACGGTTGCCAAATTCTTGGCGTAGTTCGCCGAATTGTTGGCCCATCATTCTCATTTCATTTTGCATAGTTTGGAGCATCGCATGAGGGCGTCTTGTGGGATATTGTCATCCTCAGCCATGCTTATCTGTCAATCAAGAACAGACACAACCAAAAAGAGATGTGTGAGCGTAACTAGTAAGGATCAAATATGCAAAGGATCGACTTATGACGAAAGATGGTGCGACAAATGATCAAACGAAGCTTTTCTAAAAAAAAAAATTTTGACTAAAGATTATGAATGCAATAGGTATATGATCAGGTGGTAAATGAGATGATGCAAAACGAGAGTGAACTGAAATTTAGAGATGCGCTATTAATCAAGGAGCGAAAAGAAAATAAAGAGAAAAGAGGTTCTCGCTTTGGTGGTTAGCCGAGTTGGGAAGCTCTCTTCTCAGCTCTTCTTCAGCCTCCCAGTTCTATGAAAGTTTTGACAACCTGAGACTCGACAAAATAAAGACTCAAACAATGCGTGAGAACACAAACGAGACTCGAAGAAAAGATGCAAGATAAGCAAAATATCGAATACAAACTATATCGAATATGAATGCAATATAGTTATTTTGTTTTTGTCTAAAATGATATGAATGCTAATAGGCAATATGGGATATTATGAATATGCAAACACAATATGCCAAAACTTATGAAACTAGTTAAAAACCGGAAATATGCAAATAAGGGAATAAACGAGTAAGGCAAAAGAGAAAGGAAAAGGGAAAGTTTCTCTGCTCGGTTTCGGGGCCGAGTTGGGATCTTCCTTATCAACTCTTTCTTCAACCTCGAGGTTCTAATAATGGTGGTATTATTCCTGAAACAAGAAAACCAAAACCAAAAGACAGCAAACACACGGGACCAAAACAAGTACTCGATTTGAACAAGACTAGCTTATGGCAGAAGGTTCTTTGTTTGACGGATCTAGCAACCTAGGGCAACTCTTTTTTTTTTTGAAAGATAACTAGATGCAAACGAGACTAACAAAGAACTTAACAAGATTTTTTTATTTGGTTTTCTTAATAGGGATGCAACAAAACAGAAAACTAAACACTTATCAAAGCGGAAACAAACAACGAAAATGATAGGGGTAGGAGAAACCGAAAGTTCAGGAACATTGACTCTAATACCAGATGATATAAGACTCGGTGGTGGAGCCTTTGGATCGGAGTTGAGGATGGACAAGAGTTAGCTCGAAGCTCCTCCTCTTGGATATCTCGCGGCCGACGGTGGTGGTGACTAGACGGTTAGCTCGAAGCTCCTCCCATGAAGTCTTGAGAATGGTGTGATGGTGGACTGATTAGCAAACCACAAAGAGTATGAAGGGATCTTTGATACAGCAAGAGCAATCGTGGCTTTGTGAATCACACACAAAGACAAGATCAAGACTAAGTTTTTGCGAAAACTTAAGAAAAAGTTCGGTTTCTTTATTGATCAAGGGTCAACGAAATGATACACGGCCAAGGGAATTTATAATAGTCCATGTGGCTACAACCCTAGGGTTGCGACTCAAAACAACAAGACTTGTAGAAATAAAAGACTCAAATGACTCACACTTTCAATGAGAACAACAAGTAGTCCTCTTATAAGGAAAGTGTCTAAAAAAGACATAAAAATAAAAGAAACAAAACGACTCTCTCGGACTCGAACTAGACTCGTGGGACGCTCTCTAGAACCACTAGGCCGAAGCCATTTCACCTACAAGGGGAGAAAAATAATTAAACACAAGACTTACCTTAGTTGGTGATAGGCCTCATATTTACATGCTTTTATGCTTTAGAATAAGTTAGTTTTAGCCTTTCTAACTAAAGTTTAGTATAGTTTTAGTGTGTTTGCATGTGTTTATATGTTTCTAGGTACTTGGAGATAAAAGTTGATGTTTAGAATTTTTCTGGAGCCTGCTAGAACCTATAGGAGAGTTGGCACCGCCACTTGGATCATGCACATTCGGAGAAGGATTTCACAGAGTTCGAAGAAGGCAGAATCTACCCCAGAATTGACCTGTGGGGGTCGATATTGAGTCTGAAGAATTTCCAGAGAGAAATCTTGGAGGAAGAATCGACCAGTCAATGGAAAGGGCACAAAATCGACCCTAGAATAGTTACGACCTATCAGGGTCGATTCTGACCTCCGAGAAAGCTGGAAAATTTTCAATGTGGCAAGAAATGACTTGAGCAACCTTGTCATCTCGAGTTTTAAGCCTCCAGAAACAAGATAAGGATGAAATGGAGAATTCTAAGAAACCCTACTACTATATAAACACTTGTAATCTCATTAACAATCATCCATGAATTATTCTATCCTTGTAGCCACCATTTCATAATAAAGAGTTCTTCATTTGACGTATTCTCCTCTGTTTTAGAGTAAATCTTTTAGACCACTAGGGTGGTGGTCGATGATGTGATCTATTTTTAGGGTTATTATATGTTTGTTTGTTCTTAATCGATCTAGCTACTCTAGTATGCACTTTAATGCTTAGTATTCTCTCATGGGAGATACTTAAGCGTACAGTTGAATCCAGTAGGTGTGCTTGTATGTTTAGAAGTGTTTGATTCCACGGGTGTGGGTTAAACCTTCAGATCTGCATACTAGAGAGTTATAGCTAGTGTTGAGTTTGTTATTTGATAGAGTAAATATTGATCTAACCCTGATCAAGTTAGATTAAGATCTTAGGGATGCTTCGCCAGGAGAGGGGACTGTATTCTGGAAATAGATCTATCATTCACTTTGTGTGCCTTTTCCAAAAGTCTAGGAATGTTTAGTATTCGGTGATGGGATTGTATAAAATGCATATTCATTCGCCACGAGAGTGGGTTTGAATATAGAGTCTAGCATACCACGAGAGTGGACTAGCGAGACATGAAAAATCCTTAGAATGACAAACATAAACTTATTAGGCAGAAGATGAACCCTAGATCTAGAATCCCTGAAATCTGACTGTCACCCGATTCCCTGTAAATATTAGTTTAGATTTTGTTTAAGTTTTTGGTTTTTCTATTTTTGGTTTTTGTTTCTTGCTTTTCAGATGTTCTTCACCATAAAAAAAACAAAATCAAGACTTGCACATGTGGGAACTGCCGACCCACAACCGATAAGAGAATCAGTGTAAGTTTTTCTCTTGCTTTTTCTCTTGCTTTTTCTCTTTCCATCTTACATCACAATGAGGACGTTGTGAAATAAGTGTGGGGGGAGTCTTGCTATCAATGGAGGTAATTCCTTTCCTTGACATCTTTAGATGTAAGTTTTACCATAAGTTTTTCGCATTTTGAGAGATTGTTACACTCTTTTTCTCGTTCATAACATATGAAAAGGTTTTTAATGAGGTAGCAATAGAATATTGTGTTTTGTGTTAAATGTGCTTTGCTTGGATACTTTTTGGACTGTGGGTGTGATCAATAATGGGAACCAAGGAAACCCCATGAGTGGATCAACAAACCTTGAAAGAATCAATCTCTGGAGGCTTATACAAATCGGAGTTGACTTCTCACCTTATTGAACCTTAAATCTCTCGATTTGGGTCTTGAGATACATCGAACGTGACACCTCTATGAGACCCTGCAAGATACGTCTATGTGATTGTATTTCTCCTTTTCCTTCCCTTCATTTAAAAAAAAAAGGATATAGGTAAGAAAGAAGTGAACCGGGTGTTGGAAGCTATCACTTTTAGCATTCGCGTCTCATAGAAACCTGTCGTAGAAAAAGAAAAGAAAAGGCGATTGATAGAAAAAATAAAATGATACCCTAGAAAAGTAGGAAAAAATCAATCGACCTTGAAGTGAGAAAAGGGAGAGAAAAGGAAATGTACTAAGACAGTCTTGAACTTACAGAAATCCGAAAGAGTAAGTGCTTATGTCCTTTGATCGATATTCCCAAATTGAGACTCACAATTAGAAGAAATGGGGCGTCAACAACAAGGAGTCTAAGTTCAAAGGAGAGCGGTTCAGATTGAGGTGTGTTGTTATGCTTATGGCAAAGTACACGAAGTATGTTAGAGATCGCTCCACTTCCACTAAAGACGAAAAGCAATAGCACAACAATGTCACAAGATACAAGTTCACTGTCTTTATCTTTACTGCTTTCAATAAAATAACTTCACCATGTCTGACTTTTGTTTGCTTGAGGACAAGCAAAGGATAAGTGTGTGGGAGTTGATAAGACTCATATATACATGCTTTTATGCTTTAGAATAAGTTAGTTTTAGCCTTTATAACTAACATTTAGTATAGTTTTAGGAAATTTCCTACGTGGTAAGAAATGACTTGAGCAACCTTGTCATCTCGAGTTTTAAGCCTCCAGAAACAAGATAAGGACGAAATGGAGAGTTCTAACAAACCCTAGTACTATATAAACACTTGTAATCTAATTAATAATCATCCATAAATTATTATATCCTTGTAGTCACCATTTCATAATAAAGAGTTCTTCAGTTGACTTATTCTCCCCTGTTTTAGAGTAAATCTTTTAGACCACTAGGGTGGTGGTCGATGATAGGATCTATTTTTAGGGTTTATTATATGTTTCTTTGTTCTTAATCGATCTACCTACTCTAGTATACACTTTAATGCTGAGTATTCTCTCATGGGAGATACTTAAGAGTACAACTGAGTCCAGTAGGTGTGGTTGTATGTTTAAAAGTGTTTAATTCCACGAGAGTGGGTTAAACATTCAGATCTGCATACTAGAGAGTCATAGCTAGTGTAAAATATTGATGTAGCCCTGATCAAGTTATATTAAGATCTTAGGGATACTTCGCCACGAGAGTGGACTGTATTCTGGAAATATATCTATCATTCACTTTGTGTGCCTTTTCCAAAAGTCTAGGAATACTTAGTATTTGATAATGGGATTATATGAAATGCATATTCATTCGCCATGAGAGTGACTTTGAATATAGAATCTAGCATACCACGAGAGTGGACTAGCGAGACATGGAAAATCCCTAGAATGACAAACATAAACTTGTTAGGTAGAACATGAACCCTAGATCTAGAATCCCTAAAATCTGACTGTCACCCGATTCCTAAATATTAGTCTAGATTTCGTTTAATGTTTAATTAGTATATGTTCTTTAATTACAATGGTTAACTTAGTTCATTTACTGTTTTCTTAGTTTAGATTTAATGTTTTTTTATTTATTGTTTCATTTAATTTCATGCTTAGTAGATTAGGAAAACCCCCATAATTATGTTTTGCTTAGATTAGATTTATATTTGTAGTCTCTGTGTGTTATTCTCAGTCCCTATGGATCGACTCCGTATGTACTACAACTGCATGACTGTGCACTTTTGGTCTTATGGGTTAAACTCTCGAGAATACCCTATGGGTATACTTGGGGAAACCTGAGAACGGGATAATCAAAAGAAAATCCCTGCATCAGTTGGCCGAGAGTCTTGGCTCGGGTCCGAGTCGCGGCCCGTGAAACCTTCAGGGAAGGCTTGTGTGGCTTCATTGAATTCTACCCTTAATGTCTTTGCTCTAGCTCTTGTTACAGGAACGTTGACCTCAGGAATCTTGATTTACCCATGGTATGCCTCACGATCTTGCCCGATGTCTTCTCTCGATCTGCTGTCCGATCCGATGTCTGCGCGGTTTGGTCCGTGATCAATGTCGGGTCCAAAACTGAGTCTTCTTGATTTTGATCGTGTCATGGGGCCTTCTCTTATCTTGGGACGTGTCATGGCCTCTTCCGTGGACTCCTTGTTCAGGTCTTCACTAGGGGGTTTGGTTGTAGTGTCGATGACTGCATCAGTTTCTGAGATAGATGGTTCCCATCTCTTAACGATAACCATATAGTTAGCAAAATGCTAGGGCCTATTTGCTAGTACCTTAAGCATGTCTTCTTTAAAGTCAAAACGGAACTCGAAGCATCCCTTTCCTAAATTTGACCATGTTGCTCTACCTTTTAGGTTCCACCTTTTGGATATAAACGGTATCAAGGACCAGAGTCATTGCACATAGGGGTTTGAGAGTCTTCCTATAAGGGTTAGGCCATTCTCCCTTATAAGTTCCTCATTGTTTAGTTTTTGAGCTAAGATTCTTAGTCTTGATTTGTTAGGAGAGGGGACTTGCAACACCCCATCCCAAGTACGAAAACGAAAATGCGCGAAAAGCAATAAAAACCCGGGATTCTAAAAAAATTTCGTTTAACTGTCTTAAACCCATTAAACATTGCTGATTATTCCTTACTTATTACTCAAGCAACCTAATGGACTTATCCTCTAAGGCTCGAATAGAACAACAGGATCGATCAGTCCCACCCGTGGATCGATCGGTCTGCCTTAAGGATCGATCAATCTCGAACACTAAGAATTAACCGGTCAGAAATTTACCACTCAGGATTGATCGATCCCCATGGGATCGGTTGATCTCGAAACCTCATAAAATCCGGACCCAAAATGACCGCATAGGATCGGTCGTTCTCGACCCCGTAAAAACAACCGGTCAAAAATGACCCCTTAGGATCGATCGATCTCCCATGGGATCGGTCAATCTTGCCCCCATGAAAATACCTGGCCAAGAATGACCCATAAGGATCGATCGATCTGCCTTTTGATCGATTGATCTTGAACCCTCTAAAAATCTCGGCAAATAAACCGACCTACTGGATCGATCGGTCAACCACTGGATCGATCGATCCTCCTTATCCTGAAACTTAACGACTTCAACAATACGATCCCCTTTTGAAAGCAATTAACACACAACAACTTAACCATTCAACAACCACAAAACATCACTAAGATGCACATCAACAAGTGTGTTAACAAGTCCCAAAACATTAGTAATCAAGGGCATAGGAGCATACGAAACAAAGGTTACAAAAGAACCCATTTACATCATCCTCTCTTTCCGCCTTGGTTCCACGAGCTCCAAGCTTAAGACTTCTCTTTACCTGTACAAAAAGAGGCGCGTAAGCATTGATAATGCTTAATGAGGCGGTCCTCCCGTCCCCCAGCGATAACACATATAATCAAAGACTTACCGGGACTAATATGCAAATGCAAAACAACCACACTACATTATGATAAAGCTCCATCACAACACAACATCACACAACATGGACAAGCCATAAATCACATTCATATGGTCAAGCCTTACATCACACATTAATCATGAAAAATCTAATAATTATATGGCTACGCTACGGTCACGCATTCACCTCGATTTAGCTTCTTAAACAGATAAATCAACACGGTGCTTTGAATCTCAAACTTGATTCCTCTTGGCACACAAACACACCACAAGGTATCTACTAAAAACCTGCCAAGATAGAGCACCAAAAATGTTTCAAAGATTCAGCACAAGAGCCTTAAGCGACCTAGCACATTAGAATCCAATACCACAGGATCCCAATAAGCTAAGCCCCGTGAGATCCAATACCACAAGATCTCACTCGGTTTACCTTTGGTCAACCTCAGAATCTAATACTACAAGATTCATTCGGTTACCAATATATTAGGATTAAATATCACATAATCCTACTCGGTAAACCAACCCCATTAAGATTAAATACCACATAATACTAACCACCCTCATTAGGATTAAATACCACATAATCCTAATGGGCCCAACCACTTATTAGGATCTAATGACACAAGATCCCTAACTCAACAGAACCAAGTGACGGAATAACGCATGGCTCACAACCTCAACAACACATGAACTACCTCACCATGTGTTCAATCCCGTCAATGCATGAAATATTGCATCATGTATTTGACATCACGAATACATGAAATACCACATCATGTATTTAATCACCAACAATTTAATTCATTAATATTCATCTTATTATCGAATTTCCGTCAAAATACAATACCAAAATAACTTGCGGTACAATTACAACCCGTACAACAACTTATACCGCAAGAAAACATAACAACTTATATTACAAGGAAATGACTCGGGACACGGATGTTACAATTCTCCCCCACTAATTAAATTCATCCTCGAATCTCAAATCTCAGCTTGTTTCTCAAACCACTTGGAGAATTTCGCTTTTATCCTCCTTTCCGGTTCTAAGGTCTCCTCCTCAATCCCATCACAATCCAACAAGACCTTAATCTCGGGAGTTTTCTTCCTCCCGTCAACTTTGATTCTACGCTCCAGAATCCTCACAGGTCTTGCCTCAACCCTCAAACTCGGCGACAAATCAGGTGGAATCTCTGGTAACACCTGATCATCCCTATGCAAGTATTTCTTCAACATTGAAACATGAAACACATCGTGAAATGCTCGCATAGGCCGCAGGAAATTCCAGCCTATAAGCAACAGGTCCAACTCGTTCCAACACTCGGAACGGTCCCAAATACCTCGGACTCAATTTACTCTCAGAAATTGACCTGTTAGAACCCTTAAGCATCGCCATCTTGAGATAAACCATGTCTCCCACGGCGAATTCTAACTCTTTCCTGCGGTTATCCGCATAGCTCTTTTGTCTATCTTGGGCTTCTTTCATATTCAACTTGAGGACTCGGATCTTCTCCGTCGTCTCCTGCACAATACTCTCGCCAAACATGCTTTGCTCCCCCACTTGAGTCCAGCATAATGGCATCCTGCATGGCCTACCATAAAGGGCCTCATATGGTGACATCCCGATACTAGCTAGCTATCAAGTTATAAGTGAACTCCACCAAATTTAGTACCCACCCAATGGCTATCCCAACCAACACACATCCTCAGCAAATCCTCTCTGAATTATCCTCTCAGATTGTCCGTCGGTCTGAGGATGATACGCAGTATTCAGGTGTACCTTAGTACCCATCTCTTTCTGAAAGGCTCGCCAAAACTCCGAAGTGAACTTACTGTCACGATCAGACACGATACTCACTAGTACACCATGTAACCACACAATCTCATTAATGTACCTCCTTGCCAATACTCTAGCTCCATCTGTTTTCCTTATGGCTAGGAAGTGAGCCGACTTAGTTAGACGATCAACTATCACCCAAATAGCATCCTTGTTCCTCGATATTGGTAACCCAACATCGTTACCATATCCCATTTCCATTCAGGAATAGGTAAACTTTGCAACAACCCGCTTGGAACTTGATGCTCCGCCTTCACCAATTAGCAAGTCTCACAACTGGCAACCCACTTAGCTACATCTCTTTTCATCCCAACCCAATGATAATACCGTTTAAAGTCTCGGTACATCTTAGTCGCTCCAGGATGAACCAAAAATCAACTTTGATGTGCCTCTCGAAGAATGTCTCTTCTCAACTCCTCATCCTTAGGCACACAAACTCGGCCATTCACTGGAATGGTCCCATTATCAGAGACTTGATATTCGGACTTCTCATCTCTAGAAGCCTTAATCAATACCTCATCTCTTTCTTGAGCAGCCCACACTCTACTCAAAATTATCCGCTTGGTTAACAACTTCTAACCCCAGCGACTCTGTCTCATCAGAAACAACACAAGTGTAAGGTGCTGATCATACTCACCAAGCTCTCCGCATCTTTCTCTGTATCCGAAACCACCCGCTTCCGACTCAAGGCATCCGTGACGAGATTAACTTTACCGGGATGGTAAGCTATCTCTAAATCATAATCCGCCATGAGCTCCATCCACCTTCTTTGTCTCAAATTTAACTCGGGTTGAGTGAATACATACTTGAGACTCTTATGGTCTGTAAACACTTGGACCTTACCACCAAATAGATACGATCTTCATATCTTAAGAGCGAAAACCACTGCAGCCATCTCTAGATCATGAGTAGGATAATTGCCTTCATGCTTTCTCAACTCCCTCGAAGCATAAGCAATCACCTTCCCATGCTGCATCAATACACATCCCAATCCCAACCTTGAAGCATCCGTCTAAATCACATATGGCTCCTGAGGATCGGGTAACGCCAACACTGGTGCAGTAGTCAATAGCTCCTTGAGTTTCAAGAAACTCTCCTCACACTTTTGAGACCACACAAAAGGAACATCCTTCCCTGTCAACTTTGTCATAGGCTGAGCAATACTCGCAAAACCCTTGATAAACCTCCTGTAATACCCAGCTAACCCAAGAAAACTTCTTATCTCCGTTGCATTCTCAAGTCTAAGCCATTCTCTAATAGCCTTAATCTTTTCTGGGTCAACCGAAACTACACTCTCAGAAACCACATGACCCAAAAATCCAATCTCCCTTTGCCAGAAGCTACACTTGTTCTTGATCGTCACCCGATTTAGACCTCTATAATCTATACATAAACGGAAACTCCCGTCTTTCTTCTTCACAAATAAGACTGGTGCTCCCCATGGTGAACTACTAGGTCTTATGAATCATTTATCAAGTAACTCCTCCAACTGCTTCTTAAGTTCTACCATTTTTGCAGGAGCCATCCGATATGGAGCTTTAGATATAGGGAGTCGTTCCGTTCCAACTCAATCGTGAATGGATCGGATCCGGCCGGTGGTAACCTTTTTAAAGGTTGGAACATCCTCGAAACTCTCTTACCACCGGAATGTCTTGAAAGCGTCAACTCTCCAACTTCCGGTATCGATATGGTTTGCAATATGCTTCACATCCCTTCTCAATCATCTTGTTAAATAGTAGCCGAGATCTGAGAACATCGAAGTGGGTCTCACCATTGATAAACCATTTTCCCAAGATCCGTCTCAAACTCCACCGTCGGCCGATGACAATCTAAATGGGCCTTATACTTCCCGAGCCAATCCATGCCCAAAATAATGTCATAGAGTTCCACCAACCACACAATTAAGTCGCCGGTTTAACTTCTCCGGCAAAATGAATGTCCACTTCCTTCACCAAACTACGGCTTCAAAAACTTGGCCACCTTCACCATTTTCAAATACTCACTAGGATCTGATATATCATGGATTTTACCCGTTTTTAGCCATGATATAAGTCGTTTTATCGAGTCTTTCTAGTGCTTTTTCTATCATTTTAGAGTCTTTTCAGGTTTAGCGTTTGGGGAAATTGGAGATTTTGGAGACATTTGGAGCCTTTTGGAGAAACGTAGAAAGTACCCATTTTGAAGCCAGTATCGTCGACACCATCCGGTATAACGAAGCATGGTATCGATCGACACCATCCGGTATCGATCGATACGGCGACTAACTGACAGCGGAGATAGATATCAAGGGCGAAATTCTCAGAAAGCCCAATACTTTCCCTTATTTACAAAGAAGCCCAATACTTTCTTATTTGAAGCTCCTCGTGTTTTTAGACATTTAAGCACTTTGGTCTTTGGAGACTTTACTTGAGACGGACTTTTGAGCTTTTGTGAGGAGAGCGGATCCAAGACTTTGTTCATCATAGAGATCCCGAACCCTTGTTTTTATTCTTTTGTTATATTTTTCATGATCATTAGTTGTCTTGTTTTCATCATCGTATGAGTAGTCTCATTTAAGGTTGGGGTTTTCTCATATGGATTTCTACGATTTATGATGATTGATTTGTTAGGGTTCAAAATATGAATAGTTCTTCACCATATTGTTCTCAAAGCTATTTCTAGTCGATCACAGAACATAGAACCTAGATTCGATTAACACGGCATTGATAATGTGATAAAACCTAGGGTGAGCAATTGGATTATCTGCAGAGATTTGGTTTTCGAATTGTGAACATATCAAACTTGAATTGATTGCTGGTTTACTGTGTAGGATTTGAAGAGATTTGGAATTTTAGACTTAGACTTAGTTAGTTTTATTGACGACTTGGTTAACTATACTTTCGTGTTTGAGTTCGAAGCAGCGCTTAATTGAATTGAACCTTAATTGATTAATTGTTATTTATCATTGATTTCAGAGTTACCCTGAGCCTAATCCTTCCAATTGAATTAAAACAATATTTCGATCACCGTATTTTCTTGTTTAAGCTGTGATTTGTAGCTTAATTACTAAGTTATTTATTGTGAATTTTCTTGAGTTCTTGTTTAGACCCACATTACTGCAGCAACTGCTTTAGTACTTTTATAGTATTAATTTGAGCATATCAAATTTGGCGCCGTTAGCATCTAAAATTCACCTTTAGAATTTTAGTTGTCGATTTTGTCTAAGTTCGTCGTCGATTATCGATCGATACTCCATTGGTATCGATACACTAACGCGTCTTTTTAATTTTGGTTACTTATTTTTCTCGTCTTTTGATTTTCGGTGTATGCATCAGCGTACCAGGAGAGAAAGAAGGACACACCACGATCAATCTCTCGGTAGAGAGCTTGAGCATAAATCGTGAAAAAGAACTACGATTGAGATGGATCTTCCACAAGGTTTGGTGCATGATGAGGAAGGTGAACAAATACCTCCTCCACAACCCCAATGTTCTGAACGGACACTTGGCGATTACAAGACCGGATCAATTATCTGAAATGCGTGCGGCGATCCGTATTCCGCTTTCGAGGAATGACTTTGAGCTGAAACCTGCTTACTTCGCTCTTGTTGGACAGCACCCCTTCACGGTCTCTCTCATGAGCACCCTATGGATCACATCGAGAGTTCGAGGACTTGGTCACCGGTATGAAGTACAATGGAGTACCACAGGAATACCTCTTTGTAAGCTCTTTCCTACTCTCTGTGGAGAGGCGACTTCTTGGCTGAAGCTCTACCTCCCGGATCTCTCACTTGAGCAGAGACCAGCATTCTGAACAATTTCTGACGATGCGAGATCGAGAGGGCTCCAAGATCTCTCCAATCAACGAGAAACCTTCAATGCTTGGGTGAGATTCAGATCTTGGAGACATCGCACCAGGTTTTAGTCAGTTCAGCTGCTCGGGATCTTTACGGAGGGATTGATTGGCGGTATCGAGATGGCTTGGATTGCAAGCAGGAACTTCAACACTAGGGTTCAACCGATGCTTGAAGCTGATTGAGAACTTGGCGTCTAGATAGCACGAATGCTGATTTTGAGCGGAAAAGGCTGCAGTGTTGCTGACGGTTCGCAGGCTGAGGTTCAGGCGGCTGGACACGATGCACAACCTCTAGTGGGAAAGGCGAAGGCTGTACATTTTGCTGAGTAGAGAACATTGAAGATGAGGCGAGAGATGTTATTGGTGGTTCGGTTTTCAGGGAGCGATTTCAACAACCGAAGCTTCAACAACAATCAGCAAGGTGGTTACAAGTCTGGAGGTAACCAATCTGGTTTTGGTGCCACACATTAAGCCCAAACCACTTGAGCGATGACTTTACTCGCGATACGGTAATTCGTCTTACAGCCGCATTCTCGAGTCTGAGAGGTAAGACAGAGATCCTTTTGGAGCAGTTCTGCAGGGACAACAAAGGATGACTGGAGAGTTTAATGGGAAGCTGGATAACTTGTATATCGACTGAATGGCAAGATTGAGGCGTTGAATGCATCGCGAAGAAGCTCGAAACTCAGATTGCTCGGACCGAGCTCTGTGAAAAGACAGAGGGTTTCTACCAGGAAAGACTGAAGATCAGAGCCCACATCAATGCCATAAGTCTGAGAGTGGTAAAGTGGTAGAATCAGGAGTTGAGCAAGCTCCGATAGCTGAAAATCGATCTTGCTGGAAGCGAAGTGGGATGCTGAAAATCGGGTATCGATCGACACTCACCCGATGTCGATCGTCGCACCCAAGGAAAACGCTGAACCTGTCGAGGAAAGGGTTTCAGCGAGTTGCCATCATCCATCACTCCCAAGCTGACCAAAAGGAATGGGAAAATGCTGATGCAGGTTATGTTAGGCAAGCTGGTAGTTGAGCTTCCTTTTGTTGATCTATCAAGACTTCTCCCGCATTCGAAGGCGTGAAGCGGATGGTATCCAGCAACTTCAGTCTCGGTGAAGGTGTCGCTATGCTTTCAGCCGAGTGCAGTCTATTCTCACCAACACGATCCCAAGAAACTTCCGGATCCGAGGTTTTGTGTTGGATTGCTGTTTTCCAGAGCGTTTTGCGCTCTCTTTGTGATATTGGATCAAGTGTGAATCTTATGCTTCGCGTTGTTCTAAGATGGGAATGAGTGATTACCAGCTACGCAGTTTCATTGGTCGCTGCCGTCACCGGAGAACTTCGAAGATGTGCTGTCGAAGATTGAAATTGCTTGATTCAACTGATTTCGTCGTGTTGGAATACGATGCTGAGCCTAAGGATCCTCTTATCCTAGGCAGACCATTCCTTGCTTGCTGGTGCTCGATAGGCTGCAGAATGGACAGATTACTCACGAGCGTTGGTGATTTTGTAATGTCTTCAGCATGGAGAAAATCATGAAAGCGACCCCATCGACGGCAAACCTTATTGTCGATACATTGACATTGCGGAGGAGTATTTCCTGGAGAAACATCCTGAGGATCCACTAGAGAGCACTGGTTCATCTTGAAGGGTCGAGTTGGGTTTTGATGATGATGCTGCTGGTTATGTTAGAATCCTCGGCAGTGCGAGCAGTGTCGATCGATACCACGCAGGAGGTATCGATCGACACCATGTGCAGTGGAAAGTTTAGGCAAATTCTAAACAAGTCAGTGTTTCTGGGGATTGGAGTGAGGAAAAGGCACCAAGATTGAGCTCAAACCACTTCCAGCCGAGCTAAGGTGCGTTTTCATTGGCCTAATTCAACATATCTGTTATTGTCAATTTTTTTTGAACAATGCGGAGGTCACTTTACTACTGCTAAGTATCGCAAAGCTCTCGGCTATTCTCTTGATGATATTGCGGTATCTCTCCCGACATATGCACAGGATCTACCTGGAAGATGAGTCAAAGTCATCGATTGAATGTCGAGAGGCGGTTGAACCCGAACTGAAAGAAGTTGTCGAGGAAAGAAGTGATGAAACTGCTAGAAGCTGGGATCATTTATGCAATCTCAGATAGTTCTTGGGTCAGTCCAGTTCATGTTGTGCCTAAGAAAGGCGGTATCACAGTGGTGAAGAATGAAAAGAGCGAGTTGATCCAGACACGGACTATCACGGTCATAGGATGTGTATTGATTCTGAAAGTTGAATCTTTGCTACGAAAGGATCATTTTCCTTTGCCTTTTATTGACCAGATGTTGGGCGCTTGGCTAATCACTCATACTACTGTTTTCTTGATGGGTATTCAGGTTTTTCCAGATCCCCATTCAGAGGATCAAGGAAGACAACTTTTACATGTCCTTATGGCACTTTGCGTACCCAGCGAATGCCGTTTGGACTATGTAGCGCTCTGCCACTTTCCGAGATGCATGATTTCGATCTTCACTGATATGATCGAGGAGTTTATGGAGGTATTCATGGATGATTTCTCTGTTTATGGGTCTTCATTTAAGGATTGTCGGATAACTTATGCAGAGGTCCTTCAGATGTGAAGAGAAGCATCAGTTCTTAAGCGGGAAAAGTGTCACTTCATGGTGCAAGCTGGGATTGTTTTGGGACATAAGGTTTCAGAGAAAGGGATTGAAGTTGATCAGCCAAGGTTCGGGTGATCTCGAGTTTGCAACCCCCGGTCAGTTTGAGAGATCCGAAGTTTCCTGGGTCATCTGGTTTTCTAGGGGATTTATGAAGGATTTCTCAAAATTGCGACCTCTTACTGCCTGTTGTGTAAAGGTGCAATTTGACTTCACCCTGCTTGTCATGCTGCTTTCAAGGCCATCAGCGGCAGTGGCCTGTTGTTCACCTCGGTTGGAATCTGCCTTTTGAGCTCGTGCGATGCGGCAATTTTCTGTAGGTGCTTGTCTGGGTCAGAGGAAAGAAAAGAAGCCGCATGTCATTTATTATGCCACGAACGTTGACGCCAACGCAACTACAAAGACAAACCGAGAAAGAGCCTAAGAAGCCAGTTCGCTGAAATTTAGTATCTTATTCGTTGAAGCAAAGTAGTCGCTCACACTGATCATGCTCTCTAGATACACTGCTTAAGAACAAAGATGCCCTAAGCCTCTGCCTCTCGGCTGCCGGGTACTTGCTTCGCCGACATCGGTTAAGAGCAAGAAAGGGATGTAGAATGGAGTCAGCAGATCACTGTCAGCGAATGAAGATACGGGGACGGCTATTGATGATTACCTACCGAGGAGCGCATCTACTTCATTTCTACAGAGGAGTCGGGCTGATTTTGGGAAAAAGTTCGACTTCTCGACGATTCGAAAGATCGATCGACTCACCTATCGATCGACACCCTTCGACGGATCACACCATTTTGTCGACGATATCAGTTCTATGCGCCTATTCAGCTGCGCTGTGACAACCGCTTCGTGCCTTGGTATGCGACATTGCCAACTTTTTAGCGACGGAAACTGAACCGCATCACACAACACCTTATGAGAGGAAAACGCTTTCTGCGGAGGTACTCGCTTTTCCGATGAACCTATCGTACAAGCATTCGCTCGATGGTCTTTACGTAAGATGTTTGGCTTAGTCGAGGTTCCGACGCTCTTCCACCGCCATGGTTCTCAATATGCTGACACTTCGCTACGCTCAAGACAGCTTTCTAAGGTTCTTCAAGCCTAAGTTCTCACCAACTATGTTCTGAGATGCTAATGCTTTTGTTCCAGATACTTGTCAGCGGAGAGGGAAGATCAAGAAGTTTACATGAGATGCCACAAAACTTCATCCTTGAGGTTAAAGTTTGCATCGGGTATTGACTTCATGGGTCCTTTTCCATCCTCGCACAAGAACAGTACATCTGTGGATTATGTGCTCCAAGTGGGTGGAAGCAATTGCTAGTCCAACCAATGATCATACGGTGGTTCTTAAGCTGTTTAAGACCATCATCTTTCCACCGATTTGAGTCCCTGAATCGCATCGTGATGGCGTAAATCACTTCATCAACAAGGTCTTCGAGCGATGTTGAAGAAGCTACGGGTTAATCATCGTGTCACTACTCCATATCATCCTCTCAGGGACAGGTCGAGGTTTCCAACAGGCAGATCAAGGAGATTCTTGAAAAGACTGCGGGTACTTCGGGAAGGACCGGTCTACTAAGCCGAATGACGCATTATGGGCATACATAACTGCTTTTAAACACCGCCGGGACTACGCCATTTCACTTGCATGGGAAAGCATGTCATCTCCCGTTGAACTTGAGCATAAAGGAATCTGGGCGACAAGGCTACTCAACTACGACATCAAACCTGGCCGGAGGAGATTGATTCATTGAATGATCGATGAGATCAGATATCACGCCTAGAACTCGAAGTTATACAAAGAACGAGCCAAGGTCTATCATGATAAGAAGATCCTTTCACGACAATTCGAACCAAACGAAGGTTCTTCTTTATAACTCCTTGCACTTGTTTCCTGGTAAACTTCGCTCGTTGGTCGTCCTTTCACTATCCGAGGATGCACCCACATGGTGCTATCGTGCGATTAATTCAGAGACGAATTTACCTGTGAATGGGCAAAGGGTTAAACACTATTGGGCGAAAGCCGAGATTCCAGCAGGACAAATCGTACCTCTGGCTAATCCACCCGTTGCCTAACCGTCATTAAAGTCAGGCTCGTGACATTAACAAGCCGGGAGGCAACCCACTGGTGATTCTGCATACTAGTTTTGGTTTCTTCGCTAATTTTCGTTTTAGTTTTCTTAGTAACAGATTCGAGATTCGAGTGTCGTACGATCGATAACACGCCGATCATTCACGCAAAAGAGGTTTTTCTTCACGCTCCTGTATCGATCGATACCACCATGGTGTCGATCGATACCACTCGCCTGTGGTAACACCTCTAGTTTTTCATCTTACCATTTTTCTCCATTTATTTTTCTTTCACCTTCTCTAAGCTTGATATACACGGGGACGTTGTTGTTAAGTCCTGGGGAGGTAGCATCGATATCAGTGTGTTCATTTTGAAAAAAAAAAAAATGATTTTCGTGTCAAAACAACTTAGAGGTTCCCTGACGTGCTCGGTTTTGATGTGCTGGTTTTGCTTTTGAGTGTCATTGTTACGGTCAATATCCGCCTCGACTAATGAAAATCCGGTAATTCATGGATTGTCCAACAAGTTTTCATCACAAGTTTTAGCCAAATTTTGCACTTCATCATAAGGTAAATGTCCAAAGAGCTTGATTCATCATTCATTACCTAGCTAAGGAACTTGCAGTATGAAAGAAATGGTGATCTCCCCGTGATAAGTACCGGATATATCGAGAGGGTAACATTGTATAACACTATCAATACTCGCGCCTCGAACCTTGATTTGTATATGCAGTTAAAAAAAATCAATAAGAACGGATACATTGAGAGTGGTAAGAACCGAATTCGGTAGCTAACACTATCAATATCGCTCTCGAACCTTGATTTGTGTATGCAGCAAAAAAAAAAAATCAAGAAGAACGGTTGTGAAATAAGTCTGGGAGTTAAATACCAAGAAAAAGTCAATGAATTGTTCCTTAGCTATGGTATCATGACCAAAGAATCTAGAAAGTTCGTGGACATTGATTTTAGCGATGAAACTGGCGATGATAAGCTGGATGAACACTTAGGGTCATGAGTGAAGTCTGCGGAAGCGGGAATTGATGGAGTAATACGGAGTTAGATCCAAGCTGATCGCAACAGTGGCGCTTAGGGATCATTTACCGATTTCGTACTGCATCAGATTCTAAGGTTTTTCAAACCTCTTTCTCTCACTTAGTTTTCTGCTTTGCAGGGCAAGCAAAAGGCTAAGTCTGGGGAGTTGATATATCATGGATTTTACCCCTTAGCCATGATATAAGCTTTATCGAGTCTTTCTAGTGCTTTTTCTATCATTTTAGAGTCTTTTGTTTTAGCACGGACGAAATTGAGATTTTGGAGACATTTGAGCCTTTTGGAGTAAACCGTAGAAAGTACCCGCTTTGAAGCCTGAGTATCGACGACACCATCCCTATCGACGATA
The DNA here is from genome assembly GCA_018361395.1 of Boechera stricta. Taxonomy (NCBI): domain Eukaryota; kingdom Viridiplantae; phylum Streptophyta; class Magnoliopsida; order Brassicales; family Brassicaceae; genus Boechera; species Boechera stricta. The sequence continues at coordinate 9,205,820 of CM031541.1, forward strand.
CCATTTGTCAAGCATGAGTATCGACACCATCCCGAGATCGACGATGACGCAACGACGCGAGATAGATATCATCCGGACGAGAATTCTCGCCAAAAGAAGCCACTTTCCCTTATTTACAAAGAAGCCCATGTTTTTAACCTATTTTAAGCAAACTTAGCTTGGAGACTTTACTTGAGACGGGACTTTTCAGAGCTTTTGTGAGACGGATCCAAGACTTTGTTCATCATGTAGAAGATCCCTAACCCTTGTTTTATTCTTTTGTTATATTTAATTTCATGATCTATTCAGTTATGTCTTTTTCATCAATCATGTCTCGAGTAGTCTCATTTTAGTTCGGTTTTCTCATATGGATTTCTCGATTTATGATGATTGATTTGTTGTGGTTCAAAATCTGAATAGTTCTTCACCATGTTGTTCTCAAAGCTATTTCTAGTCGATCACCTAACATAGAACCGATAATCGATTAGACACGCTGCAGAAAGTAATCGATAAAACCAGTGAGCAATCGATTATCTCAAAGAGATTTGGTTTAATCGAATTGAACATATCAAACTTGAATTGATTGCTTTTACTGTGTAGGATTTGCAAAGAGATTTGGAATTTTAGACCTTAGACTTAGTTAGTTTTCAACGACGCTGGTTAACTATACTTCGAGAAGAAAGCGCTTAATTGAAAACCTTAATTGATTAATTGTTATTTATCATTGATTTCTGAGAGTTACCCTGAGCCTAATCCTTCCCTGAATTGAATTAAAACAATCATATTTCGATCACCATATTTTACTGCTTAACGTGATTTGCTTAAATCCTCACTAAGTTATTTATCGTGAATTTTCTTGAGTTCTGTTCGACCGATATACTCGTGCTGCGCTTTAGTACTATTAATTTGAGCATATCAGGATCCTCTTGGAACCCTCTTTCTTTAACTAATTCCGAAGTAATAAAATAATGAGATACTCCAGAATCAAACAACACGTGAGACTTAACCCCTTCGACATTCAAGGTCCCTATACATAATCTATTAAACCACCACAACAACAAAGACAAACATCACACAACAAAACAATGCACAAGGATGATAATTCTAACCAGTGATCGGCTTGGAGTTGCTTCCTTCTCCAGACTCAATGCTCGGAGAGTGCTCGGGAGTCACGCCGCCGGTGGAGCTCCGACTTCTGCCACCTGCAGCTTAGGACACGAATTTTTGATGTGTCCCACCTCCTTGCAATGGTAGCAAGTCCTTATATCTTTGTTATGGCAATTAGCAACCCGTGATCCATGCCTCCACACTTAAAACATCTGGATTGCATGCTTGTAGCACTCTTAGAAGTGCCCTCACACTTCCTCTTTTGCCCTTTCCCGAACTTGTTACCTTTTCCCGAACCCGAACTAAAGGATTTCTTAGCTTGAGCCTCCGAGCTAGCTACCTTGGCTTCCTCCCTTAAGTCATCTTCAATCATGGCCGCTCTCTCAACTAACTCGGCCATCGATGCATAAGTTCTCACAATGCATCTATTCTTCAACTCCAAGCGCATACCACGTAGAAACCTTCTCACTTGGGCTTGCTCGTCCTCAAGGCCCCTTCCCACAAATCTTCGGAGTCGGTTGAACTCCGTCTCATATTCTCGAATTGACTTAGTTCCTTGAGACAAGTCTAGGAACTCTCCTTCAAGTCTATCTATAGCCTCCTGTGGGAAATACTTGAGGTTAAACTCTTCACAAAATCCTTCCCAAGTATCTACCCCATTGGCTTTTCTAGCCAACACACTTCTCTACCACATGTGTGCATCTCCCTCTAGATAGTGCACTGTGAGATCAATCTTATACTCCTCCAGACATCTCACCAAAAGGAAGTTTCTTTCCAATCTCGACCTCCATTCATCAGCTTCCACCGGCTTTGCACCCCCATAAAAGATCTTAGTGTCAAGCCTTTGTATATGATCCATCACGGTAAGGTACGATCGAATCATAGGTCCTGCAACCTCTTCCCTAACCTCGGGATTCGCCACTATCGGTGGCTCATCTACTCTGGTTGGCACTACAAGAGTTGGAGCTGGTACCTTCCTTGGTAACCTCTCTAAAACCTGAGTCAATAAGCCCAACATCTGCCCCATCTGGTTCGGACCCGCCTGCTGCTGGGGCTCGACTTGCGGTTCTACCCAACCGCTTGAGCTACATCACCCACAGCTCAAACATTTTCACCACCAGCAATATTATCAATCTCGGCTTAATCCTCATCAACGGGGTTCACACCCTCCACATTCTCAGTTGACTCGCTCCTAGCCACCCTTCCTCTACCTCTACCACTTCTTGTGCTTCTCGCCATCTACACAAACAACAGATTATTTAACTCCCAAAAAATTAACAAAACAGGAACACGAAAGAAGTCTTACCGTGGAACCTTTTACTGGGCGGAAGAAGATAATTCTAACCCAACCCCATAATTAAATCACAACAAGCATCAACAATATTTAATCACAGAGCAAGCAAAACACCACACAAATCTTATAACCGCTTATGCTCTGATACCAAAAATGCAACACCCCATCCCGAGTACGAAAACGAAAATGCTCGGAAAACGATAAAAACTCGGGATTTTAAAATTTTTTCGTTTAATTATCTTAAAACCATTAAACATTGTTGATTATTTCTTACTTAGTACTTAAGCAACCAATGGACTTATCCTCTAAGGCTCAAATAAAACAACAGGATCGATCGGTCCCAGCCATGGATCGATCGGTCTGTCTTAAGGATCGATCGATCTCCCTTGAGGATCGATCGATCTCCCTTGAGGATCGATCGATCTCGAACCCTAAGAATTAACCGGTCAAAAATTGACCACTCAGGATCGATCGATCCCCCATGGAATCCGTTGATCTTGACCCCTCATAAAATTCGGACCAAAAATGACCCCTCATAAAATTTGGACCAAAAATGACCCCTTAAAATCTATCGATCCCCCATGGGATCGGTCGATCTCGACTCCTTAAAAAAAACCGGTCAAAAATGACCCCTTAGGACTGATCGATCTCCCATGGGATCGGTCGATCTCGAACCTCTAAAAACAACCGACCAAAATTGGCCCTTCCGGATCGATCGATTCCCCATGGGATCGGTCGATCTTGCACCATATAAAAATTCTTGGTCAAGAATGACCCATAAGGATCGATCGATCTTGACCCCTCTAAAAATTTCGGCAACTAAACCGACCTACTGGATCGATCGATCCTCCTTGTCCTGCAACTTAACGACTTCAACAATACGCTCCCCTTTTGAAAGCAATTAACACACAACAACTTAACCATTCAACAACCACAAAACATCACTAAGATGCACATCAACAAGTGTGTTAACAAGTCCCAAAACATCAGTAATCAAGGGCATAGGAGCATACAAAACAAAGGCTACAAAAGAACCCATTTACATCATCCTCTCCTTCCTCCTTGGTTCCACGAGCTCCAAGCTTAAGACTTCTCTTTACCTGCACCAAAAGAGGCGCGTAAGCATTGATAATGCTTAGTGAGGCAGTCCTCCCGTCCCCCAGCGATAACACATATAATCAAAGACTTACCGGGACTAATATCCAAATGCAAAACAACCACACTACATTATGATAGAGTTCCATCACAACACAACAAAACACAACATGGACAAGCTATAAATCACATTCATATGGTCAAGCCCTACATCACACATTAATCACAAAAAATCTAATGATTATATGGCCACGCTATGGTCACGCACTTACCTCAATATAGCTTCTTAAACGGAGAAATCAACACGGTGCTTTGAATCTCAAACTTGATTCCTCTTGGCACACAAACACACCACAAGGTATCTACTAGAAGCCTGCCAAGATAGATCACCAAAAATGTTTCAAGAGATTCACCACAAGAGCCTTAAGCTCACTACTCAAACTGAAATTTCGGATTTCCCTTCACAAAAACAGAGTTTACTCATCCGGTCATATCTCTTAATATAGCCATGAAAATTTCAATCCCTCCGATATATTTTAATTTAAGACTATCAAGAGGGTGTCTACCAAATTTCATCTCAATCCATTAAGATTTGAGTGCCCAAACACTCTTCCAAAACAGACCCGTCGCGGATGGCCCTAAACAGAGCGGTTTTGGGAGAAAAATCATAACTTCCAAACTACTCAACCAAATGAGAAATCCTTTGGTAGATAGCTAGATAAGAGACTGAAGAACTTACACAAGAATTATCAGCTCAATCCAAGTCCGTTTGATCTACCGATCGGCCCTCTGAATACAGCCCCAAAACTCTGTTTTTGCAAGCCCTTTCACCTCCTTCTTCTCCTTTCAATCTCAAGCTTTCTCCTCTTTCTTTCACTCTCTCTCTCTCTTCCCTCTCTCTAGCTCAGCACAAATATCTCAAAATGAGATAAGAGGAGGAAGAGAAGTTTTTAGAAGGTTGGAGTAGAGAGATATTTTGTGTTTAGTTTAATTTTTGATTAAACCAAATCCAAATCACTAAACCGAATTTAATTAAACCAATTACCGTGATTTTAATTAAATTCTTCTTCTCGGTTTAGTAATTCCGTCAAATTCCCGCAATACTTGAGACATTCCTCCGTCCCATTTTATTTCCTCGTTCCCATTAATATCCCACAATCACCAATTAATTTCTCTTGAACCAATTAACCCGAAATTGGTCCCGAAATGATCAATTCTTCGATTAATCCTTAACACAACCCGTAAGGCTATTAACCGAGCTCTACATTATCCCATACATGGTTCAATAACACCGTTAGGATCCAATACCGCAAGATCCTCACGTGGTCATAAAACGACTAACCCACCGAATCCAATACCACAGGAAACGAGTGAGTTAAGTCCGTCAAACGACCTAGCACATTAGAATCCAATACCACAGGATCCTAATAAGCTAAGCCCCGTGAGATCCAATACCAGAAGATCTCACTCGGTTTATCTTTGGTCAACCTCAGAATCTAATACTACAAGATTCATTCGGTTACCAATATATTAAGATTAAATACCACATAATCCTAATTGGTAAACCAACCCCGTTAGGATTAAATATCACATAATCCTAACCACCCTCATAGGATTAAATACCACATAATCCTAATGAGCTCAACCACGTATTAGAATCTAATGACACAAGATCCCTAACTCAACAGAACCAAGTGACGGAATAACGCATGGCTCACAACCTCAACAACACATGAACTACTTCATCATGTGTTCAATCCAGTCAGTGCATGAAATACCGCATCATGTATTTGACATCACCAATACATGAAATACCACATCATGTATTTAATCACCAACAGTTTAATTCAATAATATTCATCTTATTATCGAATTTCCGTCAAAATACAATATCACAATAACTTGCGGTACAATTACAACCCGTACAACAACTTATACCGCAAGAAAACATAACAACTTATATCACAAGGAAATGACTCGGGACACGGATGTTACAGGGCTGCCATTTGTTTGCTTTTTTCAGATGTCGAGAAACGGTGCACTATCTGGGGAGGATGTGGTAGGATGAGATGGAGAGTTGCAGCTTTGAATTAGGAGACTTGTGTTCCTGCTGTTGACTAGATCTGAGACGCGAGTAGGCAAAAATAATTTGTACCTGGTTCTTCTTTTCTTTACTCAGTTGAGTAAGAATGAGATGTTTTGAAGCTGTGGAAAGTGAAGTGAAGTGCCCTGAGAGGTGGTAAGTTTCCTAGCCACCAGAAGAAAGGAGTTTTTTTTCCTTATACGTAAAGTTCTTCCTCTCTTGATTCTTAAGGAAGATATTCAAGAGAGAGATAGTTTGAAATGAGATTTGCATAATATAGAAGGTGAGTGCGCTGAGGTTCATCCTGACCATGTAGGTCGGCGATGCCATGGAGGAGAAGAGGTCAGTCAGTCCGGCGAGGTATCTTGGCTTACATTTCCTCGCCGGTGGTTTTTACTCTTGAGTTTGTCCAGCGGGTATTTCCTTAAGGGGAAAGGAGAGAAAAATTTTAAACTTTGTGTAAAACCAAACGAGGTAGTTGAGCTTAAACTTTTGTAAAACCCGGAAAGGCCAAAACCATCTTGAGACTCGTGCCTAAAAGGATTTTTAAAGCAAAGTTATGAAACCTAACCTTATAAGAAGAGATTTTTTTTTATAAGTACAAATCATATGTTCGTTTTCCAATGAACGAATCTCTCACTCTATGTTTTCTGGCTATTTCCAAACAATTGAAGCTCTCCACCAAAAAAAAAAAAATAACAATTCTCTCTATTTAAAGAACGTAAACTCCCAGTCGAACATTTAATGATATTTCTATTTTTTTATATATATTTAACAACATCAGACAAAATATCCTCAGAAATTAATAACATATATATTAACAACAACTTTTAAATTCAACAAATTTTAAATTCAACAAATATTAATTCCGCAAAAACATTCAATTTTTTCCAGGTACATATTAATAGCTTTAATGTAAAAGAAGAAGTATTAATACTAATAGCTTTATGAAAAAAAAAAGAAAAAAAAGAAACTTTACTTAGTTGACCAAAAAAAAAAAAAAACTTCACTTATAATTTTTTTTTTTTGTTCGAGCCAAAAAGGAAAAGAAAAATTGTTTTAACGTATTCGTCCCTCGTGATAGATTTGATTCGTTCTCCTTCTCTTCATAAACGACTTGACGATCCCACACCTCCACACACACACACATATTGACTCACACACACTCCTCTCTCTTCTCTCTCTCCATGTCGTTTCTCTTGGTCTCTCCCACCAGAAAACCAAAATGAGTTCTTGCCGGAAAACCACTTCTAGTTTTCATCAAACCCACTTGTTGTAATAAACAGACAAAACTAGAAAGAAGCAAAAAAGATTCGTTTTTTTTTCTTTCTTTCTGTTCTTCTCCAGAAACAAAAATCCCCAAAAATGGCATCCACTTCTTCATGGGTTTTGAATTCTCTACTCTCGATTTTGCTATTGAGTCAGCTAGTCAACTCAGAGTCAATCTCAGAGAAACAAGCACTCCTCACCTTCCTAAAACAAATACCTCACGAGAACCGTCTTCAATGGAACGAGTCAGACTCAGCCTGTAACTGGGTCGGAGTCGAATGCAACGCAAACCAATCCTCTATCCACTCTCTCCGGTTACCAGGAACCGGTTTAGTCGGTCAGATCCCATCAGGATCGTTAGGTCGACTCACTCAGCTCCGAGTTCTCAGTCTTCGTTCTAATCGTCTCTCTGGTCAGATCCCTTCAGATTTCTCAAATCTCACTCATCTCCGAAGCTTATATCTTCAGCATAACGAATTCTCCGGCGAGTTTCCGGCGAGTATTACTCAGTTAAACAACTTGATTCGTGTTGATATCTCATCTAACAACTTCACTGGTTCGATTCCTTTCTCAGTCAATAATCTCACTCACTTGACTGGTTTGTTTCTCGGAAACAATGGTTTCTCAGGCAATCTTCCGAGTATTAGTCTCGATTTAGTCGATTTCAATGTCTCTAACAACAATCTTAACGGTTCGATTCCGTCTTCGTTGTCAAGATTCTCAGTTGAATCGTTTACTGGAAATGTGGATCTCTGTGGTCGTCCATTAAAGCCTTGTAAATCTTTCTTCGTGTCTCCGTCTCCATCTCCGATGTCCATTAATCCTTCTAAACGGTTATCCGGCGAGAAATCGAAGCTTTCCACGGCTGCCATTGTCGCCATATCCGTCGCTAGCGCACTCGTGGCGCTTCTTTTGCTAGCTCTGCTCTTGTTCTTGTGTATAAGAAAAAGAAGAGGAAGTAAAGACACGAGGACGAAGCAGCGGAAACCGGCGGGAGTAGCCACAATGAATGTGGATCTTCCGCCGGGAGCTTCGTCCTCGAAAGAGGAAGTTACGGGTACGTCGTCCGGAATGGGAGGTGAAACAGAGAGGAATAAGCTTGTTTTCACTGAAGGAGGAGTGTATAGTTTCGATTTGGAAGATTTGCTTAGAGCTTCAGCTGAGGTTTTAGGTAAAGGAAGTGTAGGAACGTCGTATAAGGCAGTGTTAGAAGAAGGTACTACGGTGGTTGTTAAGAGGCTTAAAGATGTCATGGCGTCCAAGAAAGAGTTCGAAACACAAATGGAGGTTGTTGGTAAAATCAAACATCCCAATGTGATGCCATTGAGAGCTTATTATTACTCTAAAGATGAGAAACTTCTCGTTTTCGATTTCATGCATACCGGAAGCTTATCTGCTCTTCTTCACGGTTTCTTTCTATTCTCTTGCATCAAATTTTTAGTTTAAATTCAATACTAGTTAGTTAACATGAGCTAGATACATTGTTAATGCAAATACTAGTTAACATGAGGGTAGATACATTGTGTAGAATCTTGGTTAGGTTTTGAGTTCTTATGGTTATGGACAAGAATTGGATGTATAGTGTTTGTTTAGTGAAGAATTGGTTAAAATGAAATGAGATCTCCTTAGTGAGATTAAGGAGTGATGGTTTGATAAAAATATTTTTCTAATGGATACTTATGTGATTATGCTTTGCTGTCAAGAAAAACATTCTTATTACACTGCTTCACATTCTTTCGATATTTTTTTTGTATTTTATTTGTTGAATTGTGGTAGTAGATATAGCTGTAGTTGTTAAGCAATTATTAAAATAGAAAAGGTGTTGCCGACATTATATGTGTCTGTCTGGTAATTGTCATAATAATAATTTCATAATTTTGCTTCTCTCTCACTCTTTAAAGATGGAATAAAGAAAAAGAAAAAAGACTCTTCCACATGGGCTTTTTTTTCATCATTGTCTCTCTTAAACCCTTTTCCTTGAAGTAAACTTTTGTCTAACTGAGTGAACTGATGTGTTTTGAAGAACTTTAGGATATGAATATTTTCATCTACTGAAACTGTATTTACAATTTTAAGCTATAACCCAAGTTATGATGAGTAGTATAATGTTAAGCTGCAATTTCTGGCTAATACTATGAAAATTTTAGTCTTCTGAAACTGTGTTTACAAATTGAACTTAATCTGCAATATCTATTTGGCTTATAGCTCTGTGTTTGTTTTAGGGAGCCGTGGATCAGGGCGAACTCCGTTAGATTGGGATAACCGCATGAGAATAGCGATAACTGCAGCGAGAGGTTTGGCACATCTTCACGTTTCGGCCAAATTGGTACATGGAAACATCAAAGCCTCAAACATCTTACTACATCCAAACCAAGACAGTTGCGTCTCTGACTATGGACTGAATCAACTGTTCAGTAACTCGAGTCCAGCAAACCGTTTGGCGGGTTATCATGCTCCTGAAGTTCTCGAGACACAGAAAGTAACTTTCAAATCGGATGTGTACAGTTTCGGGGTGTTAATACTTGAACTGTTGACAGGTAAATCGCCAAACCAAGCATCACTTGGTGAAGAAGGCATTGATCTACCTCGGTGGGTACTTTCCGTGGTACGTGAAGAATGGACTGCTGAAGTATTTGATGTCGAGCTAATGAGATACCACAACATAGAGGAAGAGATGGTTCAGCTTCTTCAAATCGCAATGGCATGTGTATCAACGGTTCCTGATCAACGACCAGTGATGCAAGAAGTGCTGAGAATGATTGAAGATGTGAACAGAAGTGAGACAACCGATGACGGGTTAAGACAATCGTCTGATGACCCGTCAAAAGGATCAGAGGGTCAGACTCCTCCTGGGGAATCAAGGACACCACCACGGTCAGTCACGCCTTAGCAATTGAATGAAAGTGAAAAAAAAAAAAAAAACAGCTTTAATTTTTCTTGTTTTTGTTCACTTTTTATTTTTCTCCTCAAAAGGAGATAAAGAAAGGGATGAGATAGTGTGTGAGGTCTTTGTTGGGTGTGTGAAGGTAAAGCAAAAAGACTGGACCATCTCTGCATTTGGACCAACTTCTACAAGATGGCATCTCCCATCTATTTTTTTTTCAGTCTTTCGAGATATTCTAGTGGTTATTATTTTTCTTTTCTTTAAATATTGTGTTTACATTACAGATTTAAATCAAAGTTCAGTCTAAACCACATTTGCAGTTATATGATTTGACTTAAAACACTTCAATTAAAGATTTTTTAAAAGCTCACTTCTTAATTTAGTTTGGGAAAGTTTTAATATGTACTAGTGTCGCTGAAATGTCAATCCTAGTTGTGAACAAGAAGGCAAAAAACAATCAACAATGAAACCATAAAGCTACTAATCAACCATATGAGCCATAACCTTGTTATAACTTAAAATAATATCACATGATATGCACGCATCCAACTATATAGTATTAATACATATACGACATAACCATATATATAAGGATGTATCTTCAGAATTCAACTTATTATAGAACCTACAAGACTGTTTTAAGGAAGGGAAAGCATTGTTAGAATTTGGAGATGAAATCAAGGATAATTTGGAGAATCTCTTGAGGCTTCTCTTGGTTAATGAAGTGAGCCACTCCCTCCATGACCACAGGCTCTTCTAGCAAAGGCACGTCTTCTTTAAACTTGGGACCGTTTATGTATTCCTTCACACCAGGCATATAGTAGACCAGATCAAGCTCCCCTATCACAAACTTTGTAGGCACCTGGATTTTGCATCCCACCCATGGACCCAACAGCTCATTGTTCCTGCCATTAGAGAACCCATTAATGCTTTTTTCCTTACAATAGGGACAACATTTTCATGTTTTAATCTTGTCCAAACTTACCGGTTAAAATTACGGTAGTAATTGACTCCACCAGAGAAGCCTTTCTCTTCAAACTTGCTGACGAAGTAAGCAACATCTTCCTCCGATAGCCAAGTCGGTAGAGGAATAGATTCGTCTTTCGATCCCCAAAAACTTTTGTCTTTCGGTATGATAAGCGGTCCAGGAGTTCTATTAGTGAGAAACCTCTTCATCACTCTCTCTGTTCCAACCTCTGCAAACTCAGCTTCCACGTCTCCAACTTCCTACACTCCATCATCTAACCTAATATAACTAACGTTTCCTTCAAGTAATTAGCTACAAGTGTATAAATAACAAACCTGAAACCTGCAGATGTAGTACTCATCGCCGTAGAAAGTACGCAAGCGATCAACGGGCTTCACCGAGGGATCGGTTGGCCGGAAAGAGAACGGAACACTAAGGTTGACCAAAGCTTTGACTTTATCAGGTCGGAAGAGACAAAGGTACCAAGCGATGAGAGCTCCCCAGTCATGTCCAACCACAAACACCTTCTCTTCCTCAGAAGCTGTTAAGGCGGATATGACGGCGACTAAGTCACCTAAGATGTGGAAGCATGTGTAGGAAGAGATCTCAGCCGGAGCATCGGAATCACCGTAACCACGTAGGTCAGGAGCCACGGCACGGTAGCCTAGAGCGGCGAGTCCGGAGATCTGGTGGCGCCAGGAGTACCAGAGCTCAGGGAAGCCATGGAGTAGGAGGACTATGGGACCATCGGAATGGCCTTGGATTGCTACGTGGATGTCTATGCCGTTCCCTCTTACCTTTCGGTGCTCCATTATTTCTTACTTTGTGTGGTTAACAGTGACTAATCTTTATACTAGATGGTTTTATCTTGTGTATATATATAATCAACACGTGTTAATATAATTTTTTGCTCAATTCTCTCTAGAAGGTTACTAGATTATTATTATTAGTCTCTCTTTCTTTTGCTTGTTTATGTCGTCATCGTCACAATGTTCTACTTAGCGTCAATCTACCAAACTCCGTACGAGTGCAATGAATCGAAATAAGAATGATTTGACAAGGCATTTTAAAAAGATGCGTTTGATGGGGTAATTCAACATTTTTTAAGGGTTTATTAAAAAAACAATATAACACGTCAATTTTTATAATTTTACATTTTTATCTCAAAAAAAATACAAATTAATGCCACAAAATCAAAAATAATACGCAATATTACTTTTATACATATCTTCTAAACGTTTTCACTAGCCCTGGGCGTTCGGTTTGTTCGGTTTATTCGGTTCGGTTTGTTCGGTTTTTCGGTTTGTTCGGCTGGGGAAAAATATGCCGAATTGAACCGAATTAAGATTCGGTTCGGTTCGGTTCGGTTATCGGTTTGTTCGGTTAACCCGAAATAAACCGAATTAGATAGGTATTTCAAAAATCTGAATTACAAACGAACCGAAATAACCGAATTAACCGAAATAATCGAATTACAACAACAAAACCGATATAACCGAAATAAACTAAAACCGATATAACCGATATAACCGAAATACACTAAAACCAAAATAACCGAAATAACCGAAATACACACCAACAGACCAAGCAAAGCAAAATGTCATCGTTTCATACTAGACAAATACATACATATATCAAAGTCATTGGTGTAACGATGACATTTTGACAGTGAAACAGCTTGTAATCAGGGACAAGCTTCCGAGTTCTGACAGTGACCACACCTAAAACAAAGCAAAACACTTCAAGTTACTCAAATTGTTATTTTAAACAAGTTTTGTATTCTAAGATGAGAACACTTAAGCAGGTAAACCACATACCTATATATAGTCACTCCATCCATGAGTGAAATCCAAAAGAAGCACTACTTGAACAAGAAGAAAAAAAAATCCAGCACTTGAACAAGAAGAAAAAAACCAATAAGGTAAAGGTTAGTAGTTAGATGTTAATTGTTTATTCATTTTAGTATAAACTATAAAGTAATGAAACAAACCTGTGAAGTAGAGAATGGTTGGATAATCATTTAGTACTTGTTGTATTTCTTGCATCTACAAAAGAAAATAAAATATGTTAGTTGTTTAAAACTTTAAAAACTTGAAATAGAAGAACTTATTCTCAATTTACACTACTTACCAAGTGAGTCAAAGAACTCAACTTCTTCAGGCATGTGCACTAAGTTACCAACTTCAGATTCAACTTTATAATCACACCTCAACCACTGTTGAGTGCACAACAATACTTCCACCATATAAGGAGTTAAGCTACTCCTATATGGATCTAAAACTCGGCCACTTGTACTAAAAGCAGATTCTGAAGCCACACTAGATATTTGAATGGCAAGGATATCTCGTGCCAGCTCCGACAAGATAGGAAACTTCAAACAATTTAATTTCCACCATGACAAAACATCGTATTCTAACCCTAAGGCATTTTCCAATTTAACCTCAGCTTTTTCTGTGAAGTATATATCCAACTCAGTAAACCCATCATCATTTCTGTTTAAATTGGCTATCTTGTTGTACATAATATCAGCTGCCTCAACCATTTCATCATCATCAGATTCATCAAACGTAGATGTAGTATACATCGCTGAAGCTCCAGCTGATGCTTGACACTCATCCGGCTTTTTAAGCCTCTCACTATATTGTGCATACAACCTTCTCAGCACACCTAAARCATTCGCATGTAATTTCCTACTCTCTATGTTGTCCTTACCATACAATTGTTCAAAGCAAAGACATGCAAATTGCATCTTGTTTCGGGGATCAAATACGCTACCTATAATAATAAGTGGATTCATATTCATCATCCCATCCCAATACTTTTCAAACTTATCCCTCATCACATGAGCTTCCTTTCTAATCTCCTCACTACTACTTCTACCCTTTGCTATTAAATTCCTCTCTATGTTAACAATCTCATTGTAACAAAGGGTTGCAGTTACTGATTTTGATGCAGAAAATGTTACTGTGGACTTGTAAAAGATCTTAAGAAATTTTACTAACCTTTGCACATCATCCCAATCAGATTCTGTAGGTCGTCCAACCTGTTTGACCTTGTTCTCTTCTTCTTCCAAGAAATAATCACAATACAGCTTATCCTCAGCCTCCATCTTTTCAAAAGCACATCTCAACTTCACAGCTGCACTCAACATAAGGTATGTGCTGTTCCATCTTGTAATGACATCTAAAGGCAAGCTGCCTCTAGCCATCTTCCCTGATTCACACTTCAGCTCAAATGACCTCAGCCTACTGGAGCTAGACCTCACATATTTGATAGCATTCCTAATTGCAACAACACTATGCTTACTCTTTTTTAGTCCATCTCCGACAATCAGATTCAAAATATGGGCACAACACCGCATATGAAGCAATTCACCACCTAGCACTAAGGTATCACACTTCCTAATTGTGTCAGATAATCCTTAAATACCTTGAGAGCCCTATCATTACTCCTTGCATTATCCACAGTCACCGTAAATACCTTTCTAATGCCCCATTCTTCTAAACAATCTTTTAACTGACCAGCAATTGTTTCACCTCTATGATCTGTGATCACCTTGAAGCCTAGAATCCTCTTCTGCAATTTCCAGTTATAATCAATCCAATGACTAGTCACCACCATATAATTGTAGGAAGTTGTTGGAGAAGTCCAAATATCTGTTGTCAAGCTCACTCTCCTCTGTTCAGATGTAAACAAATTTTTTAAAGCTTCTTTCTCTTCAAGATACATTGCAACAATGTCTCTACCACATGTCCTCCTTGAAAATGTCTGGTATGTTGGCAAGACATTGAGACAAAAACGTCTCCACCCCTCTGATTCTACAAATGAGAATGCTAACTCATTCACAACAACCATTTCATTCACTGATTTCCTAAAAATCTGAGGGTCATATTTCATCATCTTCATATTCCCATCATTATCACTACCCAGACTCTTCTGTTTTTCTTTCTGTTCAAAAGCTAAAAATGCTTTGCATCTGGCTATGTGGCTCTTCATTGCACTAGTTCCGTTTGCCTTAGTGTCACATCCTATCGGAGAATTGCAATACTTACATAGCTCTTGGTCATCAGCTCTTACAGTGAAACACTTCCGCAGCTCTTGAATATATCTTCTTCTTTTGGAGGCGACTGAAGTGGTCTCCGAGTCCTCTTGCTTCTACCTGTGGTAGTTGGTTCTGTAAATTCTGGAGTTTCAACCTCTGCTGAGTCATCATCCATTGAAGATATCTACATATCACAACAGAACAATCAACCTATGTTCAATCAAGATGGAGTCTAACCATTGTTAAACATACAGCAGAAGAGACATGATTTACAGTATCTATACTTTACTACATGATAGGATTAATAAGAGACTTAAAAGCAAGACCGATTATTAACAAGAAGACAAGCAATAACACAGCTTAAATTAAACCTGAAATCGAGAACATAGAGAAAGCGACACCATTATTAACAAGAATACAAGCAAGGGATATAGAGATGCAATAAGCTTGGGGTGATATAGACAATGATCTGTGATTACCATAAAGTTCAAAACAAAACAAAACAAAACAAAATAAAGCAATACGAGAAACACAACAAGAAATTCGAGAAAACATCACATGCTATATTAGTTAAGTTTAACAAGATTCTATTCATCTGTGGACCTRCACAAGATTTTGCTATCAATCACAATAATTCATCGTTGTTAATCCCATTAATTCGACATATACACATATGTACAAACAGATTATTACTTTAAAAATCAGATCCAAGCTACTGTGTTTATTACTTTATTCTTTGGACAAATTATTGAAATGAACAATCAAAGAAGGTTGTTTAAAATTTTAAATCGTTAAGGACAAATCGGAAAAATAAAACAAAATCCAGAGCAGCGAACTCATTTTTTCCAATACAGAGAAACTTGGAGCTAAGAGAACAATCATATAAACACAGACAAGAGTTATAAACTGAGCTTTATCGTTCTCAAAAGAAGAAGAACAACAACGAAGAAGGCGAAAACCAAATCAACAGAAGGAATAAAACGCAGGAAGAAGAAGAAAGAAGAGGAGCCGTTACCTAAAAGTCTAAAATCAAGAGGATTTGCCGATTTGCCGATTTGCCGATTTGAAAGGGGATCGAGAGAATTTAGGGTTTGATTTTTGAAACTCTGAATCGTGAATGAAATAAATTTTGTAATATTTGATATTTCTCTTCAATTTACTATCGGGCTTTTTGTTAGTCTTTCTCTTTCACGATTCATGAGATTAAAAATATGAAAATAAGGCTTTGGCCCATAGTTCATAATTTGGCCCATAGTTCATAATTGAAAACAACTTTTATTTATCCCACATCGGTCACATTGACTCATTTTATCTTTGTTTATATATGGCATGAAATGAAACTCCTCACGTCGAGCACAGCTAACCAAGGCCTGATAATGGTTTATACATTAGTATTCGATGTTCGGGTAACCGATAACCGAATCGAACAAACTGAATATCGAATTAATTTAAATATAATTCCGATCGGTTTATTTTTTAATTTTACTCGGTTCGGTTAACCAAAAAAATCGGTTTGTTCGGTTCGGTTTATTCGGTTATCCACCGAATGCCCAGGGCTAGTTTTCACGGACATATATATTAGATTTTTAAAATTTTAAAGATAGATTTGGATCCTTCGTCGTAAAGATTTCGATTTGATATATTATATTATTTATCAAAATTTTACAAATTTGACGGTAACAAAGACGGGTTATATTTCGTATTATTTTTGACTTCGCGGGTTTACCCTGCATTTTTTGGAGAAAAAGGGTAAAGTTGCAAAAAATGATGATTTTGAAATTTTTTTTTTTGCAGAAAATCTATTTTTTTTAATCTGACGAATTTTGATGGAAAATGTTCTAAATCGAGCAAAAGATTTCTTTTTTTTGAAATGAAAACGAGTAAAAACTGGTATGCGATTATTCTGCAAATATTTAGTTAAAAAAAGAGATATAAATGAGACGTATTAAAATTTAAGAAAATATAACAGCTACTATTTTTGTTTAAATTGGATCTTTATTTGACAAATCATTTAATCAAATAAATTTAGTGATTTATTTATTTCTGTTTTTGTAGTAAGGAAATAATCTTTATCTGAATGCATTACTTGAATAAAAAGGTGATGAATCTTATAAAAAGAGAACTGATTTTTAGGTTACGTACACTTAGGCCTGGGCATTCTGATATTCGGTTCGGGTTTTTTGGGTTTTGGGTTTTTAGGTTTTTGAGTTGAGGTCCCATTCGGATATTTTATCATTTTGGATCAGGTTCGGTTCAGGAACCACTTCGGTTCAGGTTGGGTTTTGTATTTTTGCGAAAAACCGAGAATTATTCGGTACCATTTGGTTTCGATTTGGTTTCGGTACTTAGTACCCAAAAATAACCATTTGTAACCAAATAACCGAAAATAAGTCATGTTCATTACGTACAACTAAACATGTTCTAAACTTCATTCCAAACTTAACACAATGGTTAACACAATTCTAAACTCAAAAAAAATTGTAAGAGACTCTTACAATGGACTCAAAACAAACTGAAAATGAAGTCTAAAGAAACTGAAAATAGAGAGTATGGGCAGAGACATAGAGTTGTAAGATGATTCCCTATATTGCTTTGTCCCTGAAAAAAAAGTACAATACATTCCCAATCAAAGTAAAATCATCGAGCTTGATGTGTAAACAAAGTAGATTTACGTTACCTTTAAGCCGAGAAGAAAGAAACCAAATATGATGTTTGTTGTATCACTATTGGTTTTGGTTTCCAATCTCAAATTATGAAGAAAAACATAAAGTTAAAGTATAAACCACTCTTTGATCAGTGGCGGATCCAGAAATTTTTTAAAAGGGTTCAGATCACTACTAAATATAAAAATATTAAAATGTAATAAAACTTTAAAATGTTTTACAAAACCATCCTACGATCTTTCATGTCCTGAAAGTTTTTTACCACAATCTCATTTATAATAGTTTTAAATACATATTTTTCAACGAAACAAACTAAACAATCATTCAGAAATTGATCTCCAATCCGATTACGGCGATCTGTTTTCACGATTTTTACTGCTGAAAAACATCTCTCAACGGTTGCAATAGCAACTATCAAAATCAAAATCAACTTCAAAAGCCTATAAACCAAAGGATGTGATATATGTTTTTGTGTTTCTACCAGCATACGAGCAAGTTCTCCAAGACTCTTTAGATGAGTAAATCTTTCATCCATACGAACATTATCAATGTAGATATGCAATTGTTGCTCAAGAGATATATATTTTCCATGACTAAAGTCATCTGCATAGAACTTAGATAACCTCATCAACTTCGAGTGGTTAAACTGAGAAAATGTATTAATAGGAGATAAAGAAGCAGCACAAATAAGTAGTTAAGTGTTCACCTCATCGAAACGATCATCAAACTCCTAAAGCTACAAATCCAATACAGCATATAAGCAATTGACCTTATATTGATGCATATTTGTAACTCCTGATTTTTTTCTTGGCTTCCTTGAGTCAACAAAATCTTCTTCCATGTCAAGCTTGTCAATATCATGTTTCTCACAAAAAGAATAGACTTTTAATATGAGAGAATCCCATCCATCATCCCTAAACTTTTGTAATTGTCTCTTAGTTGATTTTACCAATGACATAGCATTCAAAATATCTTGATCTCTTCTTTGCAAAGCCATGGACAAGTTGTCTGCAACTCCTAAAAGATGTATCATCACTTGCAAGTAAAATGCAAAATCAAAGCTGTGAATGTACCTGAGGAGACCATGTGATTGACGTCTTTTCGAGTCATCCACGCCTTCGGCTTTTATATACTCAAGTACAATAACAATGGAAGAAAATAATTCAACCAAACGCAAGAGAGTTTTGTAATGAGAACCCCAACGAGTATTTCCTGGTCTTTGAAGACTAACTTCTTGATTTAATCCTGTCCGAGTGCTGATATCACCATCACTAATTCCTTTCTGAATCATTTTCCTATGACTCTCGATAATCATATATTTTCTCTTGCACGATCCTCCCACCAAATTTAACAATAGAGAAATCATATCAAAAAAATCTCCAACAACAAAATGTTTTTTTGCCACTGCCACAATAACTAGTTGAAGTTGATGAGCAAAACAGCGGAGATAATATGCTGATGCATTTTCTTTTAAAATTAGTGATCTTAATCCATTAAACTCACCTTTCATATTGCTTGCTCCATCGTAACCTTGGCCTCTTATTTTTTGATGCTCAGTCCACATTTAGCTAACAACGAATCAATGGCTTGTTTCAAAGTTGCTGAAGACGTCTCACTTACATGAGTAATACTTATGAATCTCTCTTTGACTATCCCATTTTTATCAACAAACCGAAACACTACATCCATTTGTTCCTTGTCAGAAACATCAGCAGATTCATCCACCAACAAACCAAAAACATCGTGATCAATTTCTTCAATGATAGACTTGATTACCTCTTCTGCAAAACAATGCACAATATCTCTCTGAATCGTTGTAGATTTCATCTGATTATCTCCCAGAGCATTTTCTAAAACAACTTTGCTCACAACCTCGTTTTGTTCAGCAGTGTATTTGAGGAGTTCCACAAAATTTCTCCTATTAAGAGATCCTTCTGTCTCATCATGGCCACAAAAAGGTAACCCTTGATGCAATAAGTATCTTGAAACATCAATTGAAGCGTTCAACCAAATTCGATACTCATTCTTCATAATATCATCTTGTTTATGGAAAACATGCTTGATCGACTAGTCTTGTTGTAACATCCGTGTTCCTAAGTCGTCCTCTCGAGTTGTATCTATTTATATTGTTATTGCGATGAACCCTCGGGATATTGTATTTTCGAAGTTGATTAATAAATGATGGATGTTTATGGATTAATTGTGAGTTATAATACATGATGTGGTATTTCATGTATTGGGGTGTCGAGTACATGATGTGGTATTTCATGTATCGACGGGGCGACATATGATGTGGTATTCATGTGTTGCGGGATTGAGCGAAGTATTCGTTCCGTCTTGGTTCGGGGATTTTTGGGTCTACGTCAATAGATCCTACTATGTGGTTGGGGTCGGTAGAATTATGTGTTATTTAATTCTATCGACGGGGTCATTAGGATTATGTGGTATTTAATCCTAATGACGGGTCATTAGAGTTATGTGATATTTAACTCTAATGATGTGGGTTAGGATTATGGGTGATTTAATCCTAACCGGGTGGTTTACCGATAAGGATTATGGGTGATTTAATCCTAATAGACGGTAAACCAGGGGTGAGATACCGATGATATTGGATCTCACAGGGACTTAGTATATTAGGGTCCGGTGTTATCGGATTCTAATATTCTAGGTCGTTGACGACTTAACTCGTTCGAATCCGGGGATAATTGGATTTCGACGGGTTAGCCGTTGGGTGACCACGTAGGATCTTTTGATGTTAGACCCGGGAGTGTTATTGAACTAAGTATGGAACGGTACCAAGCTTGATTGGTGGCCCTAAGGGCTGGAAATGAGGTGAAACGATCAAAGGAGTGATCGTTGTGGAGGAATCCCGAGCGGTTCGGTTTAGCGGAATTAAGCGGTAATTTCGGGGGATTGGCGAGAGTAAAGGGAATATTTTGAGACGGGGAGGTGTCTCAAATATTTCGAGAAATTATTTGGAGTTACTAAACCGAGCGGGAGAGGTTAATTAGAAGAATTAATGGTTGCGGTTTAGTAATTTTCGGGTCGGTTTGGGTTAATCTAATTAAACCAYAATTACATATACATACATGTATATGTATTCTCTCTTCTCTCTTTCTATATTGTTCTTGAAGCTTCTTTTCTCTTCATTTTTGGGCAAGAAAAATCTAGACTTAGAAAGAGAAAAGAAGAGAGAAAAGGAGAGAAAGAAAGAGAGGAAGAAGGAGGAGAGGAAGGAGAAGAGAAAGGAAGAAGAGGAAAGGAGAAAGCTTGCGAAAACAGAGTTTTTGGGTGAATTTGTGAGCTGTGATCGGGGTACCAAAAGGGCGTGGATTGAGCTGAAATTTCGTGGGTAAGTTCTCCAATCTCTTGCCTAGTTGTCTACCAAATTTCGTGGGATTATGTTAAGTGGTTTGGGAGATATGATTTTTCTCCCTAGACTACCCTGTTTTCGGGCTGTAGCGACGGGGCGAGTTTGATGGAGTGTTTGGGCACTCAATTCTTGTTTTTTTGGGCTGAAATTTGGTAGATAGGTTGTTGAGACTTCGATCTTCAAGTTCACCGAAGGAATTTATAAAATATGATCTAGGGCAAGATATATGGTTGGTTAAGTAAAGCCCTGTTTTTGGGGAAAGGAATCCGGAATTTGTTGAGTTAGGCTCTTGAGTTGGGAGCTTGTAATCAGTCTTTTGAGAGTGTGTTGATGATCTCTTGGCAGGAGGTTTGTGAGATCTTGGTGTTGTATTGTGTGTCCAAGAAGGAGTAAGCTTAAGGCTTGGAAACCGTCAAAAGAGTGTTCTTCGTTTCAACCGTAATCAAGGTGAGTGCGTGACCGTAGCGAACATATAATCATTAGTCTTTTCGTGATTGATGTGTGATGTAGGGCTTGTCCATATGGGTGTGATTTATGGCTAGTCCAAGTTATGTGATGTGTGTGTGACGATAGAGCTCTATCATAAAATACTTGATTGTTGCATTGCAAGTTGATTGCGGTAAGTCTTGTGATTGTATGTACTTGTCGCTGTGGGGATAGGAGGACCGCCTCACTAAGCATTATCAATGCTTACGCGCCTTTTTTGGTGCAGGTAAAGAAAAGTCATAAGTCTTGGAGCTCGTGGAACCGAAGGCCGGAGAAGAGGGATCATCTAGTTGTTGAAGGTTTTTGGTTTTTGATTCTTATGTTCATATGTTTTTGTGCTTGAGATTGGGATGTTTTTTTGAACTTGGTATGATGTGTAGTGGTATGCCTAAGATGGTTTTGAATGTTTAAGTAATGTCTACAAATATTGTGGCTTGCCTTGTGTTGTTATTATTGGGTTGCAGGACAGGGGAAGGGATCGACCGATCCTGGGCAAGATCGATCGATCCCGAGTAATCTTTTTGGCTAGAAAGTCTTCGGGGGTAAAGTGGGGCTTAGGGATCGACCGATCCAAGTCGGATCGATCGATCCTGTAGGTCATTTTCGAAGCCGAAAAATCCTGGTCAGTTTTTAAGGGTTAGGATCGACCGATCCCCCGGGTGAGATCGATCGATCCTAGCAGGGTAATTTTGGTCAGATCGTTTGGGTTATTTTTTGGTGGAGGTCAAGATCGACCGATCCTAAGGAGGATCGATCGATCGGCACTACTCTGTTTTGTAGTGTTCTGTTTGTTAGTCGAAATCGACCGATCCAAAGGAGGGATCGATCGATCCGCTTTTGCTGTTAAATATTCTGGATAGTTTCAAGGGGGTCAGATCGATCGATCGAGGAGAACGAATCGTGTGTAGGAGATCGATCAAGGAGGATCGACCGATCCTTCAAAAGGGGGTAGGTCTTTTTCAATGAGTGTATCGCCTCTAGGATGTGTAGGGCTTGTGATTGCTATTGCTTATTGTCGTTATATGATTGGGGTTAAAGATCATCCTCTTCGGCCAAGGAAAAGGTTCCACGGTAAGACTTCTCGTGTGTTGTGTTATTAAACTTTGAGTTATTGAATCCTTTGTTGTTTTGTATTATGGTGAGAAGTACTAGAAGTGGTAGAAGTAGAAGAGGAGTGGCGCGGGAGCAGGCTGAGCCTAGGGAACAAGCGGACCCCCGGGGTGAAGACCAAGTGGTGGTCGAGGATGTTGCGGAATCGGGAAATGGGGGAGCTGCAGGTGATGCGGCTCAAGCGGCAGTGAGTGAGCCGCAAGTACAAGGGCAACATCAAGAGGGTCCAAATCAAATGGGGCAGATGTTGGGGTTGTTGGCTCAGATACTAGAGAGGTTACCCAGCGGTTCCAKCTCCAGCTCCCGTAGCGCCACCTGAGATTGTTGAGCCACCGAGAGTGGTTAATCCCGAGGTTAGGGGAGAAGTTGTAGGACCGGTGATTCCGCCATATCTTACAGTGTTGGACMATATGCAACGGCTTGGCACCAAGTTCTTTCCGGGAGGTGCTAGACCGTTGGAGGCGGATGAGTGGAAGTCGAGGTTAGAGAGAAACTTCCTCTCGGTGAGATGTCCGGAGGAATACAAGATGGACTTGGCGGTGCATTATCTAGAGGGGGATGCTCACATGTGGTGGAGGAGTGTGTTGGCTAGGAGAACTAATGGAACGGATACTTGGGAGGGGTTTTGTGAGGAGTTCAACCTCAAATACTTTCCGCAAGAAGCCATGGATCGACTAGAGACGGAGTTCCTAGAATTATCACAAGGAACGAAGTCGGTGAGAGAATATGAAGTGGAGTTTAACCGACTTCGGAGGTTTGCAGGAAGGGGTCTTGAGGATGAACCGGCCCAAGTAAGAAGGTTTCTAAGGGGAATGCGTTTGGAGTTGAGGAATAGGTGCATTGTGAGATCATATGCATCGGTGGCCGAGTTAGTGGAGAGAGCGGCCATGATTGAGGAGGGTATGATAGAGGAGGCTAAAGCATTTAAGCCTCAAGTTCAAGGGAAGAAGTCTCTTGCGTCCGATTCAGGAAAAGCTGCCAAGTTCATGGGAGGACGGAAGAGGAGGTGAGAAGGCTCTTCTTAGAGTGTTTCGAGCACTCAATCTGGATGCTACAAGTGTGGGGGCAAAAGTCATAAAGTGGCTAACTGCCCTAATAAGGACACCAGGACTTGCTACCATTGTAAGGAGGTGGGGCATATCAAGGCTTCATGTCCCAAGTTAAAGCAAGGCGGAGAGTGTTCCGGAGCTCCACCCGCTAAGAGGACGGCGGTGACTCCTCGAGTGTACTCTTTGAGTGTTGAGTCGGGAGAAGGGAGCAACACCAAGCCGATCACTGGTTAGAAATCTCTCTATTTAATTATTGAGTTATGATTATGAGTTTTGCCATTGTGTGTTGTGGTTGCTTTTGTTGTGTGGTCTCAATGCATAGGCTATGTGTAGGGACCTTGAACGTGGGAGGGGTTACATCTCACGTGTTGTTTGATTCCGGAGCATCTCATTGCTTCGTTACTCCGAATTAGTAAGAGAAGGGAGGCTCCGAGAAGAGCCTAGTGATTGTCTGAGAAGGGTGAGGGTAGCTGGGGGTCAGACCTTTGATACGCATAGCCTGGTRCGAGATGTTGAGGTCCATATTGCTGGGGAAGTGAAGCCAGCTGATATGATTGTGTGGCCARTGGAGTTATATGATGTGATTTTGGGAATGGATTGGCTTGGGAAGTATAAGGCTCACTTAGATTGTCATCGAGGTCGAGTGGTGTTCGAGARTGATCATGGGAAAGTGGTGTATCAAGGTGTAAGACCTATGTCGGGAAGTTTGGTGATTTCGGCTATTCAAGCCRAGAAAATGATAGAGAAGGGATGTGAAGCATATCTCGCGACTATCTCGATACCCRAGGAGGTCGGAGATTCAATGCTTCAAAATATTCCCGTGGTGAGGGAATTTGAGGATGTATTTCAACCGTTGAAGGGATTACCTCCACCGAGATCGGATCCCTTCACGATTGATTTGGATGGCGCCGGCGGAGATGGCGGAGCTTAAGAAGCAGTTGRARGAGCTATTGGATAAGGGCTTCATAAGGCCGAGTAGTTCACCATGGGGAGCACCCGTATTATTTGTGAAGAAGAAGGACGGAAGTTTTCGATTGTGTATCGATTATCGGGGTTTGAACAGATTTATCAAGAACAAGTACTTTCGAGAATTGATGAGTTGTTGGATCACTGGAGGTGCTACTTGGTTCTCGAAGATTGATTTGGCCTCGATACCATCAGATTCCTATTGGGAGTCGATATTCAGAAGACGGCCTTTAGAACGAGGTATGRGCMTTATGAGTTTGTAGTGATGCCTTTTGGGCTGACGAATGCACCAGCGGCGTTCATGAGGTTGATGAATGACGTATTCCGGGAGTATTTAGATGAGTTTGTAATCATCTTTATTGATGACATTTTGGTGTATTCGAAGAGCTCCGACGAGCATGGAGATCACCCGAGGGGTATCGAGAAGGGAGAGCGTTTGCTAAGCCGAGTAAGCAGCTTCGCGCAGAGAGATCGGATTTTTGGGTCACGTGGTTTCGGAGAGTGGAGTTTCTGTTGACCTTGAGAAGATTAAGACCATCAGAGAATGGCCGAGGCCTGAGAATGCTACGGAGATAAGAAGTTTTCTCGGTCTAACGGGTTATTATAGGAGATTCGACAAAGGTTTTGCGAGTATTGCTCAGCCTATGACGGTTGATGGAGAAGATGTTCCTTTTTCGTCTCGGTGTGAGGAGGCTGAGACTTAAGGAGATGTTGACTACCGCACCAGTGTTGGCTTTACCGAATCCTGAGGAGCCATATGTGATATATACGGATGCATCAYGGTTAGGTTTGGGTTGCGTTTTGATGCAACATGGGAAGGTCATTGCTTATGCTTCGAGGCAGTTGAGGAAGCATGAAGCTAATTACCCTACTCATGACTTAGAGTTGGCTGCGGTAGTGTTTGCCCTAAAGATATGGAGATCATATCTGTATGGTGGTAAGGTGCAAGTGCTTACRGATCACAAGAGTCTCAAATATGTGTTCACTCAGCCTGAGTTGAACTTGAGACAGAGGAGATGGATGGAGCTTATGGCAGACTATGATCTTGAGATAGYTTATCACCCAGGGAAAGCTAATCTCGTTGCTGATGCCTTAAGTAGGAAASGGGTAGCTGCAAGTACAGAGAAGGACGCCGAGGAGTTGTTGAGTATGATTAGTATCTTGCAGCTATGTGTCGTTTCCGATGAGTTAGAGCCGTTGGGGTTAGAAGCGRCTAACCAGGCGGATATTTTGAGTAGAGTGCGGGTGGCACAAGAGAAAAATGAGGCTTTGATTAAAGCTTCTAAGGATGAGAAAAGTGAGTATGAGATTTCGAATAATGGAACCATCTTGGTTCATGGTCGAGTATGTGTGCCTAATGATGAGGAGTTGAGGAGAGATATTCTTCGGGACGCACACTAGAGTCGATTCTCCATTCATCCCGGGGCGACCAAGATGTACCGAGATTTGAAGCGGTATTATCATTGGGTTGGGATGAAGAGAGATTTAGCCAAGTGGCTAGTGAGACTTGTCACCGGTGACCGAGCACGTTCCCAGCAGTTTGTTGCAGAGTTTACCCATTCTGAGTGGAAGTGGGATATGGTGACTATGGACTTTTGGAATGTCGAACTCTCAAGTAGATGCTATTTGGGTTATTGTTAATATGACTAAGTCTGCTCACTTCTTAGCTATAAGGAAGACAGATGGGCTCGGGTTTTGGCGAGAAGGTACATCAATGAGATTGTAAGGTTACATGGTGTACCTGCAGTATTGTATCGGACCCGAGTAAAGTTCACATGTTTTCTGCAGCCTGGTAGAGATGCGAGTACTTAAGGTACACATGAGTACAGATATCATCCTCGCACGGACATCAGAGAGGACTATTCGCACTCTCGGGATTTATGAGGGATGGTGCTGGATTAGCGGTCATCGTTCTACTTGAGCTGGCAGAGTTTACATATAATAGCTTATCGATTATCCAGTATCGGGACGGCACCATAGCTGGCTTTGTATGGTAAAGTCCAGACGCCATTATGCTAGACTCAAGTGGGGGAGCGAAGCATGTTTGGCGAGAGTTTGGTGCAGGAGACCAAGGAGGATCCGAAGTCAATAGGAAGGAAGCTCAGATCAAGAGCATGGATAACCGCTAGAGTAGAGTTGAATTCTAGGAGATATGGTTTATCTTAAGATGGCGTTCAAGGGTTCTTAACAGGTCATTTTCGAGGGCAAGTTGAGTCCGAGATATTAGGACCATTCAGTGGTGGAACGAGTTGGACCTGTTGCTTATAGGCTGGAGGTGCGTACGCAGGCATTCCATGATGTTTTTCATGTGGCTAAGTTTAAGAAATGCTTCAGAAGATGATCAGGTGTTACCGGAAGTTCCACCTGAGTTGTCACGAGTTTGGTCGAGGCGAGACCCGTGAGGATTCTAGATCGAGAATCAGGTTTGACGGAGGAGGAGAGCTCTCGAGGTGAGGATCCTTTGAATGGGGGTTGAGGAGACTCTGGGAACCGAAAGAAGGATAAGTGGCAAAAATTCTCCAAGTGGTTCAGTGGAACAAGCCGAGGCTTGAGATTCGGGACCAATCTAAGTGGGGGAGAATTGTAACATCCGTGTTCCTAAGTCGCCCTCGGTTGTATCTATTTAATTGTGCTGCTATGAACCCGGATATTGTAAAGTTGATTAATAAATGATGGATGTTTATGGATTAATTGTGAGTTATAATACATGATGTGGTATTTCATGTATAAGTGTCGAGTACATGATGTGGTATTTCATGTATCGACGGGGCATATGATGTGGTATTCATGTGTCGCGGATCGTTGCTATTCGCTCCGCCTTGGTTCGGGGATTTTTGGGTCACGCCAAGTATCCTACTATGGTGGTAAGTAGAATGTGTTATTTAATTTGTCGACGTCATTAGGATTATGGTATTTAATCCTAATGACGGGTCATTGAAAGAGTGATATTTAACTCTAATGATGTGCGGTTAGATTACGGGTGATTTAATCCTAACCGGTGGTTTACCGATAAGGATTACGTGATTTAATCCTAATAGACGGTAAACCAGGTGAGATACCATGATATTGGATCTCACAGGGACTTAGTATGGGTCCGTGTTATCGGATTCTTAATATGCTCAGTCGCCGACAACTTAACTCGCTCGAATGGGATAATTGGATTTCGACTGCCGCTGCACCACGAGATCTTTGATGTTAGACCGTGTTATGAACTAAGTATGGAACGGTACCAAGCTTGATTGGCGGCCCAGGGCT
The DNA here is from genome assembly GCA_018361395.1 of Boechera stricta. Classification (NCBI taxonomy): domain Eukaryota; kingdom Viridiplantae; phylum Streptophyta; class Magnoliopsida; order Brassicales; family Brassicaceae; genus Boechera; species Boechera stricta. The sequence goes on from CM031541.1 coordinate 9,233,442, forward strand.
GGAATGAGGTGAAACGATCAAAAGGATCGTATGGAGAATCCGTTGGTTTATGAATTAAGCGGTAATTCCGGGATCAGAGTAAAGGGAATATTTTGAGAGGGGAGGTGTCTCAAATATTTGAAATTATTTGGAGTTACTAAACCGGGAGAGGTTAATTGAAGAATTAATGGTCGGTTTAGTAATTTTCGGTTCGTGGGTTAATCTAATTAAATATAATACATACACATACGTATATGTATCTCTCTCTCTCTCTTTCTATATTGTTCAAGCTTCTTTTCTCGATCGTAAGTCTTGTGATTGTATGTACTTGTCGCTGGGGATGGGAGGACCGCCTCACTAAGCATTATCAATGCTTACGCCTTTTGATGCAGGTAAAGTAGAAGTCGAACTCGTGGAACCGAAGGTCGGAGAAGAGGGATGATCTAGTTGGGAAGGTTTTTGGTTTTGATTCTTATGTTCATATGTTTTTGCTTGAGATTGGGATGTTATTTTGAACTTGGTATGATGCGTAGTGGTATGCCTAAGATGGTTTTGAATGTTTAAGTAATGTCACAAATATTGTGGCTTGCCTTGTGTTGTTATTATTGGGTAGAGGGAAGGGATCGACCGATCCGGCAAGATCGATCGATCCCGAGTAATCTTTTGGCCGAAAGTCTTCGGGTAAAGTGGGGCTTAGGGATCGACTGATCAAGTCGGATCGATCGATCCTGGTCATTTCAGTTCGAAAAATCCTGGTCAGTTTTATAGGATGTAGACCGATCCCCGGTGAGATCGATCGATCCTAGGTAATTTGGTCAGATCGTTTGGGTTATTTTTTGTGGACAAGATCGACGATCCTAGGAGGATCGATCGACGCACTACTGTTTTGTAGTGTTCTGTTTGTTAGTCGAAATCGACCGATCCAAAGGAGGGATCGATCGATCCGTTTTTGCTGTTAAATTTTCTGGATAGTTTGGGGGGGATCGATCGATCGTAAAGGAGAACGATCGATCGTGTGTAGTTGAGATCGATCGGTCGAAGGAGGATCGACTGATCCTTCAGTAAAAAAAAAAAGGAGGGGTAGGTCTTTTCACTTGTTTCATTAGGTTTTCACACTTCATGACTGCATAGTTATGAAAACTATCAATTTTTCCTACATGGTCTCGTACTTTGCTGAATTTATGCCAACTAATGAAATCTTGGGTGCTCCAGATATCATTTTTTCCTGCCTTGCCAGCATCATCTCTGAATAAATAACAACAAAGGCAAAATGTTGCATCCTTCTTCACACTATACTCTAGCCAATTATTGTACATATCAAACCAAGCAGGATTAAACCGCCTCCATACGCCTCCTATCAGAGTTTGTTTAAATGTATGGCCACGAGGTTGACAAGGACCTTTCATCAAATATTTGCGAATTACCTCATTTCTTTGATTTGGATGACATTCTGATATTCTTTTTCGATCAGCTAGATCCCATGGTAGATCATCTAAATCAAAGTTTGATGAAGATAGAACTTTTCTTTTCAAAAATTTATCCATAAGTGTTTCTGAAAAATAAACAAAAAATTACCAAAATAATTGAAATCCATAATATGGTTGTAACAAATTCTAAAACAAAGTTTCAAAATACCAATTTAGAATAATAATATTTAAAATAAATAAAAAACATGTTATATTGTAAATAATTGAAAAATTGAGGAAAGAGAATTACTCACCAAGAAGGAGAATAAGAAAAAGAAGAAAAAAAAGGGAGAAGGTGAATGGTGAAAAAAAAAATTTGTTTTCCTCTTTTTTTTTCCTAATCGACAAGAGCGAGAGATGAAGAAGGAGAAATATTTTTTCCCCTTTTCTCTAATTCTAGAGAGAGAGAGAGATGGAGTAGGAGAATAATTTTTTTTCCTTTTTTTCTAATTCTACGAGATAGAGATATGGAGAAAGAGGATAGTTTCTATTTTTTAGGTCTAATAACTTCCATTTTTATAGGTATAATAATTTTTTTGTTATGAAATATATATTTAATGGGCTGGAATTTTTTCCAAAAAAAAATAGGGGTTCATGGGCTAGATTGTTTTCAAAAAAGATAGGGGTTCAAACCCAATAAATAATACTATAAAAATTTCATACAAAAAAATATTATACTAAAATATTTTTTTTTTAAAAAGAAAGGGGTTCAATTGAACTCTTATTGGTGCACATGAATCCGCCTCTGTTTGTGATTGTGAGGAAAACATACAAATTACATAAAGATTACTTTGCTGAAGCTGGTCTTGCAACTCAATGTCAGCAAGCATCTGTGTGATTGTGAGAAATCTTTTATCATCTAATTGAATCTCACATTTCATCCACTGCTCAGTGTACATCATTACCTCCGTCATGTAATGAGTTAAGCAACTCCTACTTGGTTCTAGGATTCGACCACTAGTGTTAAATGCTGATTCAGAAGCAACAGAAGAAACTTGCATTGCAAGTACATCCCTAGCTATTTGAGATAGCATAGGGTACTTTGCATTGTTACACCACCAAGACAACACATCATATTCTGTTCCAGGTAGATTTGTCTTATAATTTTTCACTCTATCGTTCAAATAGATTTCTAACTCATTCCTTTCATCTTGTAGACCTTTCTCATCAACCATTTCATCAAACACACAATCCATCGTTTCATAGTCAACATAATTATCTACAACAACCTGATCTGGACCACTAAAAGAAGATGCCCCAACACTTTGAGATGATGTCGCACTGGTAGCTTTGGGGTAACGTTTACTATACTCTTTAAAAAGACAATTCAAAATTCTAGAAACCGAGGCATACATCTTTTTAGCTTGAACACTATCTTTCCCATATATTTTTTCATAACAAAGCTGAGGAAAATGCATCTTCTTCTGAGGATCAAACAAACTTGCAACAATCAAAATCTTATTGACTCCAATCATTCCTTCCCAATACTTATCAAACTTTTCTTTCATGACATTGCCTTTGTTCTCAATTCTTTATCCAGACTAGTACTCAATGACCTAAGATTATTCTTTATATTGACAATTTTACTATAACTGTAATACCCGTGTTCCGGAATTGATTTTTGAATAAAATCGCTTAAATTAAAAAATGAGAATTAAGCTACGGAATAGCTATTCTGACGGTTTTAGAGAGTAAACCGAACCACAAAAAATCATTGGACGATATTATGATTTAATTATGGGCTGGTTTAGTAATTTAGTTGTTTAATCCTTAAATCAATTAGGAATCGGTTTATTTTAAGTGAAATTCAACCGAACCAAACCCTACCTTATATAAGCTGAGAAAAATCAACTCTAGCCTCCATTCTTCTCAGTTTAGTCGAGTTTTTGGGGCTGTGAAAGAAGGAGAGAGAGGCGTTGACTAAGGGAGAAGGAGAGAAGTTTTGAGTTGAGAGAGAAAAACATGTTTCCATATGGAGGGGTTAGAGATAGACTAGATATGTCGTGGGAGAAAAGAGTTTCGACCTAGAAGATTGCTTTCAAAGGTAACGAATCTTTTTGGAGTTATAGCTAAAACCTGTATATAGATTCTCCAAGTTACAAATCTTGATTTTCATATGTATTTTAAGAGTTATTCATGTTCTCGTGAGGTCGTTGGAATCTGTCGCGAATCTGGACCAATGGATGTTCAAATGGCGATCGGAGGTTTATCTTTTATCGGATCGATCTGAAACTTTGTGGGTAGCTTCATAACATCCAGGAGTCGAGTTTCAATGGTGGAGATTGGAAATAGACGGTTATATTCGGATCTGTGATTGCATCATTGTGACTGATAGTGTCTGTTAGATTTTCAGATTTTGTTGGCTTAGATAGAATGTGGTTTTGATTGTGTTTTTGGTTGATTCAGAGGCTAATCTTAGAAGGTGTTCCAGATAAGAGAAGCTAATGTTTAGCAAAGTAGCCAAGGTGAGTGCAGGACCATAGGCTTAGCTGTGTAAATATGATTGATAACAGTTTGTTTCATGTTTGTAGACCGATAAGTTTGTGTGATGAGCCAAGTGGGGTTCTAAATCGAGTATATCATGATATGGTTTATTGGTTGAGTCGGTATTCATGTTTCAATTTTATTATTTTTATATTCATGTGTGTGTAGCCTGTAGATGGGAAGATAGGCTCACTAAGTATTTATTAAATACTTATGCATCTCATTCTTGATACACGTAAAGAATAAGTGTGAGCTAGTGGAATCATGGCTTTGAGGAGAGGAAGATCTAGAATTGGAAATTCAGGTTGGGGTGTTTCAAATTGGTATCAGAGCAATTACGGTTCTAGGATGAGCTAGAATTTAAAAGTAATTTGTTTTTATTGTATTTGCAGTTGGTTGGACTGTGTAGGGTCATATGCATGTCTCGGGCCATTAGGATTCTGTACGGACCGAGAGCTTGCTTGGTTTTTGGAACCGTGTGGTTTAGTTGTTTGCTTTTTGGTTAGGGGTAATTTAACCAATTAAGCATGTTAAGTGAGTATGATTTGGTGACTATTATTTAAATGGTTTCATGGGGTCTTAGAATCATCATCTTCGAGCCTTTAAGGAGATTCCATGGTAAGTCTTGAGATTTTTGAAAATTCTCTGAAATTTTGTGATGTATGGTTTATGAAGGCGCTTGGCATGGGGTTGGCTAAGTTCGTGTGAACTTAGTTTTTTTTATTAATGAGGGGGTATTGGATGAAAGAATTTAATAGAATCTGAATGAATTGAATTAGAGATATAAGCTATAGATTTTCAAGGATTTGGAAATACTTTTAATTATTTAATTTTTATTATATGATAATATTTTTTAATATTTTAATAGAATAGAATAGAAAATAATCAATACAATTTAAAAGATATCAATAGAATTTTGAAAAAATTTATTTAATACCTTGTTAATCATCCGAGCCACTCTTTTAAATTATTGTTAATCCATGCAATAAACGTAAATGCTAGTAGGCTCAGGGGATGTATTCTTCAAAATTTATTTAATATCCGAAGAACATAACCACAACAATTCATTTACAGCAAACAAAAAAAACAAGTCATTCTTTGTAGATAATAAAATAATATGGTAAAATTATTGGAAAAAAAATCACAAAAATAATTTATGAGTTGTAGCAATTTTATTAGATGTAAAACTTGCAGACTAAAATCTATATATCAATGAATTTCCAAATCCGTAACATCTCTCCACACATGTCTTCAGCCATAGTTTTCCTCCAAATATTTGCATTTTCTTGGTCTTGCTCTTGTGTCTCGAGAGGATATTCTCTATTAATTTCATTGATGTTCATTGTATTACCTTCGTTTTCCACTTCATCAGGGAAGTCACCTTCATCTGTTCGACATTCTCACCGAAAAAAGTTATGCAACGCTGCACATGCTATAATTAATCCAACTTGTTTTATGTAAGAAAATGAAGGTGGAGATTTAAAAATGGTAAATCGAGATTTAAAAATTCCAAATATTCTTTCGATCACGTTTCTCAAAGAAGCATGGGGAAGATTGAATAACTCATATGGAATTTTCGGATCACGTCCTTGACCAGCAAATTCCTGTAGATGATACTTAACACCACGGAATGGAGCTAAAAAACTGAGTCGATTTGCAAATCCACAATCAACTAGATAAAATTTTCCTGAAAATTTGGATGATATATGTTACTATAAGACACATGATCTGTAGATAAATTTGTAATTGTTTTACCTTTGAGTACTCGGAAAGTGTTTCTTCTTCTAGTTAATGCATCATTTAACACTCTTGAATCGTGAGCCGAACCCTCCCATCCACTAAGAACATAGATGAACTCCATATTAAAGTTACATACAGCTAAAACATTTTGTTATATTATTCCTTTCCGATTACGATAACTTGCCACCTCACGACCAACTACGGTTGCTGGTATATGTGTACCATCTATTACTCCAACATAATTCTGTAATAAATGCAACCAAATAATTAGTCAAATTTTAAACAAAGAACTAATAAATTCAATTTGAACAGGGATGAACAATGCACCTTAAAATATGGATAAAATCGTGTACTTTCTCGTATCTTCACTGGCACATGGATAAAATCGTGTACTTTCTCGTATCTTCACTAGCACTGAGCTATCAGGCTTCACCATTTAACTTGGAGCTATTATAAGCAAAGCTCTTAAAATACTATTAAAGCTTGTGCTCACTGCAAACTTGGACCTTTTAAATGTGTCTTTGATGTAACAATATCTTGCATTTGTCCAACTGTGAGCATTAAGATAGCAAGCATCTCTTCGACAGATATGTATGTTGTGTTTTGTAAACTAGTTTTGTCCCTTATGATCTTTGATAGCTTCAAAAACTCATCTGGAAACATACGATACAACACCCGAAAATATTGGGGATCTTCTTTTAATACCTTTTCTATATATTGTTATCCAAGCCTTGTGACTGGTCGAGGAATCGGACGTTCAATATAATCATCACCCACATAACATCTTCGTGTGTTATGAATCTGAGCTCCTACCGCCATCATTACTGCCATCAGAGATATGTTCGCATCAAAATCATCATCTTCTATTTTCTCAATATCCATTAGTGTGTCTTCTTCCTCTTCATAAACATTTTGATCCATCAAAAATGATTAACTATTAAAAAATGAGTAATAATGACAATATTTAGCCCGTGATTGGTTGGTGTCAATATTTGTAGACTGATAGGACTCATATTTGCATCATAGACAGACTAGTGTAAAGTATCAATAAATTATCACATTGTACAAACATCCAGGAAGCCAAGATGAATCCAGACACCTGAAGTGTGACATATCAGAATTCTGCATTAGCTATTTTATTGGTCTCAAGCAAATTTTAAAGGGTGGAACTGAAGAGAACAAATGAGGGAAAAAAACGAACAGCACATAAATAATTGTTTAGTAATTCAAAGGCAAGAAATGCCAGAGGGAGTAGTGTATTCACCAAAATTACCAATGTCAATGTATTATTTACTTTCTTTTTCCAAATTGCAAATAAGTATCTTTTCAAATGGCTTATTACTATGTGAAGCAAGCTACCTCCTATTTGAAAAAATTTCCTAACCAAAAGAGTTTCGATGTTAATGTTAAATATGTGACTTAGCATGTCCAAGTAACTAAATGGTCAAGGATAGGCAGTAACTGTATCTGGAATTCATACCACACAAGCTAATTAAAATGCAATATAAAAAGAGAGACATGCAGTATTGAGATTCCTAGAACCAAGGAAGTCACCATACTTATGCTACAACAATCATATACGTGAGTCTATAGAAAAAAAAATCACAGTAACTTACAGCGGGGATTCTTTGTAAACAGTATGCTGAAACAAATCCTACAGCGCATAATCCCCCATGTTGTGCCTCAAACGTTATATAAAAGCAATTATAAATATTTAAAAAGATAATATTAGGTATTTAAATTTTGAAATTTAAGAAACTAATGCTTTGAACCTTTGACCATAGATCTAAAATTGTTTTTGAAAAGCTGTTTAAAAAAATTCAAAGTTTTTAAAAAAAAAATCCTATGGATAAGAAGAAGCAGATCTCGTTGGAGAAAAAGAAGATTTTGATGATGATGAGTTGTTGAGAGGGTTACGCTTACTTCTCCTTTATATATGGTGATCATTTCACTTTCCAAAGCAAAAGAAAAAAACGATCATCTCACAAATTTGTTTAAGGAAAAACCACAATCGTAAATTTGTCTGATTCGTATTTTTATATAATTATCCGCACTCGGCATGTTAAAGATAATTTTATGATTGTTACTTTTTCTTCTTTATTATTAACAGGAGATGCTTCATAACAACAAAAAATGAAAAAAAAAATCCATATCGTCCATGAATATACGAAGAGAGTCAAGAGTTAGAGGCTTTATTAGTTGATGCTAAAAAATGGGGGTTGCGTGACACAAACGGTTCCATAAGCAAAACTACGGTAGAGACAAAAATTCTATCAATTCTAAATAAAAAACTTAAATGCAATAAGACTTACACGAATTATGTAAGTCGAATGAAGTCTTTGAAAAAGGACTTTTCAGCGTATGCTGAACTTTTCAGATTTAGCTCTGGTTTTGGATGGGATCCCATCACAAAATAATTTACAGCTACACATGATGTTTGGGCAGCCTATTTGATGGTAACTATATTTTGGTTAAGTCCTCCGAATTTAAATATTTTAAAATTATTATTGATAACTAATAAATGTATGATATTTTATCAGGGGCATCTAAATCATCATTACATGAGGAACAACACATTCAAAGATTTTGAGGATTTACAATTGATTTTTGAAAGTGCTATAGCAAAGGGAAACAACACTGTTGGACTTGGTGGTGATTCAATTGCTGAAAATTTTGAAGAAGAAAATGATCTTCAAGCAAGAGATGATGTGAGCCATATGGAGAATGTCGATGAGCTGAATGAAACCCCTCATAGAGAAAAGTTGCCTACTAGGAAAAGAGCTAAAACCAATCATAAAAGAGATCCATCATATTCAATTAATCATGGTGAGTCTTCAGAGAACGTGCTAACTGAAATGATTGGAGTTAACACTAATATCATAAATCTTATTCAACAAAGGGAAGAAAGGCATCAAAGAGAAGCTGAGTTGAGAGAAATTCAAAAAAAGAAGAATAATGTTTGGGATGCTATCAAAGAGATCCCCGATCTAGAAGATAATATCCGCTATGATGCTGTAACCAAGATTCACACATTGAAAATGAAAGATGTATTTGTGAGCATGTCCGTTGAAGAACGCTTAGGTTGGATTCACCGTAACATTTAGCGTATATTTTTTTCAATGCATCTCAGAAAGCAATAGTTTAGTTTACACTACTAAAAAACTGCATATAGCCACATATATTTTTGTGGCTAAGGATATTTTTCGTGGCTATACGTCTAAATAGCTACGGAAAGCCACAAATTTTTTTTGTGGCTATAGCTTCGTGGCCAAATTGTTTCATTGCTTTTTTACTGTTCATAGCTACGAAATAGTCACACACGTTTCGTAGCTACAATAGCCAGTAACTAGCCTTGAAATATTCCGTGGCTGTATGAATTTAGCCACAAATGTTTACGTGGTTAGTTTGTGACTAATCCAAAAGAAACTAAAAAAAAAAATTTAGTTTTATTAATAAAAACAATGTTTAAAATTTATTATTAAAAACAAAATAAATATTTTATTTAATTTTAAATTTTAAAAAAGAACAAATTAATAATAATTTATTTAATAATTTTACATTAAAAAACAAAAAAACAAAAAAATTGTCGACGATTCTTCTCCGCCGTCGTCTCTCTTCGTTCATCCTCTGGTGACGGGCCCATCTCCGCCATCGTCTTTATTCGTTTATCCTCTGGTGATGTCTTCCCCGAGATTCAAATCGGAACAAATCCAACTTCTCTTCTTCTTCCCCCGAGACCCAAATCGGAACAAATTCGACTTCTCTTCGTCTTCCACTAATCGTTCTCTCTTCTTGATTCTGTTCTCTGACCACTGATAACACCCACTTTTATATGTTTCCATGCATTCATTTGGTTTAGTTTCATGCATAATAGCTAGCTTTTAGGATAGTTTTGGTATGTTTGCATATGTTTATGTGTTTTTAGGTACTTGGAGATAAACATGATTATTTCAGATGTTTCTGGAGCTTACTGATGCCTACAAGAAGACTGGTGACATTGCTTGGATCGTACACATTCGGTATTATCGGTATTAAAGATTTTATTGCATCTTTAATATTTATTTTATGTAATTTAGCTATTAGAAACAAAATCCCAAAACCTTTATTTTCAGCTTAGAATAGATTTATTCTTGTAATTTTTGTGTAGTTATTCTCAGTCCTTGTGGATCGATCCCGTACATATTACGATTGCATCACTGTGCACTTGCGGTATTATCGGATTAAACTCTTGAGATTCTCATCTCGGGTGAAACCTGTGAAGAGGTAATAAAACCTCCTATCAAGTTTTTGGCGCCGTTCGCGGAGACTGCAACAATAGCCATAGCGATTTAGTCTAGATTTGAGACTAGGTTTATTTTATTTTATTCTATTTTATTGCTTTTATTTGTTTTTATTTTGTTTTTGTAATTTCAGGTTTTTAGACTTGCAAAATGCTAAGGACAAATTTGTTGCTAGACTGGATGGACGAACGATAGATGTGTAGGCCAAAGGCTACAAGAATGATAGTGGTTGATGAGCCAACAAGCAACAGCCACTGCACCGGAATTTGCCCACCACCAGTAGAAGATGTTGAGTTCGAAATCAAGTTTGACTTGATCCGTTTGGTTCAAGACAACAAGTTTCACGGTTTATCAACTAAAAATCTTGTGGATCATCTAATCCAATTCGACAAATTCTGTAATACAGTCAAGATGAATGGAGTCTCTGAAGATGCAATGAAACTTCGTCTATTTCCATTTTCACTTGGAAGTGGAGCAAGTCAATGGGAGAAGCATCTTCTGTCAGAAACCATTACAACGTGGAGTCAATGCAGAAAGGTTTTCCTAAAAAAATTCTTTTCGAATTCAAGGACAGCTCGTTGGAGAAACGAGATTTCAAACTTCACGCAACAATGCACTGAAACTTTCGGAGAAGCATGGCAAAGAATGAGAGGATACACTCTGGAATGCCCTCATCATGGATTAATTGATGAGTCTTTATTAAGTATTTTCTACAGAGGAGTCACGCCTAGGCATCGTATGTTACTCAACGTAGCTAGTCACGGAACCTTCTTAGGCCAAGAAGCGCAACATGGGATGACATTGGTGGAGAATTTAACTGAAAGTGACATGAGGTATGAAGATGAATACGATCACACGAGTAGATGCACTGATATCCATGAAGATGAGGAGAAAAGAACCATAGAAGCACTTCACGAGAAGATAGACAAAATTTTGGATCAGCAGGAAAGGCTTCACCGTCAAACAAATGGAGTCGGAGGTTTCCCATACAGAAAAATTGGTCACCTGAATTGGCCAATTAACCTCGATGTAACCCAGGAGAAGCCACTAAACCATGTTATCGACCAATCAATGTCAATATGCTGCAAATCGACCAGACGAATCGGCCAGTCAAGGTCAATGTGCCTTCTGAATATGATGATGGAGCAGGCTGGTCGACGACGGAGACAGATAAGTCTGAAGAGAAGATTCAAAATGCTTTAGATGGGCAGATAAGAATAAGTGCAGAGATCAGTGAAGGATTTAAGAACATTGATCAAAAATGCGAAGATTTAAGAGAAAAATTTGAAGAATTGTTCTTAAAACTCTAATTGTTGGAAACTCGAACAACAACTGAAGCACCTTCAATCATTGCCACAACCTTAAAGAGTGGGAAACAACTCAGACCAATTATATCAAGGAAACCAATCAACAAGGAGAATGTGGAGCCTAACTTGGGAAAAGAAGATCACATCATGATAGAAGATGAACCTGAAACCGTAGAGATAGCGGATGAGAGACAAGATGTAAGCAAAGAACCTCTACCTTGCGGAAGGGACGAGGCAACACCGAATGTATCAAATTATCAGCCCAAGGTTCCTTTTCCAGGAAGAATAAAAAAAAGAATAGCGGACCGAATGAGAAATACCTTTGAAGAACAAATGAAAGGAGTAATCATCACCATACCAATGCTGGATGCTTTGACGATGATTCCTAATGCCAGCAATTTCCTCAAGGATCTCGTAACTAAAAAGAAAAAAGAGCTCACCAAAGTGGCTTTCCTAAGTCACAAGTGTAGTGCCGTTATTCTCAACAAACAAATTCCAGAAAAATTAGATGATCCGGGAAGTTTCACTCTCTCGTGTACTTTAGGTACCGTGACGTTTGGAAAGTCCCTTTGTGATCTTGGAGACAACGTGATTCTCATGCCGTTATCCATTGCTCAGAAGCTAGGATTAACTCAATTCAAGGAATGTCGAATGTCACTTGTCCTCGCTGATCGATTAATCAAGACACCAGTCAGATTACTTGAAGATGTCCCGGTGATGGTTGGGAAATTTCAGATACCAACTGATTTTGTGATGCTGGAGATGGATCAAGAGCCAAAAAATCCACTCATACTAGGAAGGCCATTTTTAGCAACAGCAGGAGCTATCATTGATGTGTAGAATGGAAAAATCGATCTTCATCTAAACGATGAAGTTATGCAATTTAACATTGATGAAGTGATGAAAAAACCCGTAGAGCGAGACCGTCTTTTCTATATCGATGACCTCGACCTGCTGGCGGACAATTTTCTAGCTGAAATAGCTTTCAAAGACGAGAAGCTATGTGAAGAACTTCAAACGCTACAAAATGGAGATATAGCAGAAATGATACCTCGGGACATGTTTTCTGTGTAATTAACCGAACAAGACGAGGATATCATAGAACCAGCAAGCATGGTAAGACTTGTGACAATGATGATTGGAGCGAACTAAAGGCACCTAAAGTGGAGCTGAAACAACTTCCAAAAGGACTAAGGTACGCATTTCTCGGTCCTAATTCAACATATCCTGTCGTAATAAGTGATGAGCTAAATGATGATGAAATATCAGCTTTACTTAGTGAGTTGAGAGAATATAGAAAAGTTATAGGATATTCTCTAGAGGCCATTAAGGGTATATCCGCATCCTTATGCATGCATAGGATACATCTAGAAGATGAGACTAAAAATTCCATTGAACATCAAAGGCGTCTAAATCCTAATTTACGTGATCTCGTAAGAAAAGAAATTCTTAAGCTTTTAGATGTTGGGATTATATATCCTATTTCTGATAGTACATGGGTAACCCCTGTTCATGTAGTTCTGAAAAAAGGTGGGATAACGGTAGTAAAAAATGACAAAGTTGAATTAATCCCCATTAGAACTATAACAGACATAGGATGTGTATTGATTTTAAGAAATTAAATGCAGCAACTAGAAAAGACCATTTTCCTCTTCTTTTTATAGATCAAATGTTAGAACGATTAGCAAATCACTCTCACTAGTGTTTCTTAGATGGATACTCAGGATTTTTCCAAATCCCTATACATCCTCATGATCAAGAAAAAATGACATTCACATGTCCTTATGGTACCTTTGCTTATCGAAGAATGCCATTTGGATTATGCAACGAACCTGCAACATTTCAGAGGTCTATGATGTCGATTTTCTCTAACTTAATCGAATCGGTAGTAGAAGTATTTATGGATGATTTTTCTGTGTATGGTTCTTCGTTTGGTGTTTGTTTGTCTAATTTATGCAAGGTACTCAAGCGTTGTGAAGAGACAAACTTAGTGCTTAATTGGGAAAAGTGCCATTTCACGGTAAAAGAAGATATCGTTCTTGGGCACAAAATTTCAGAAAAAGGAATAGAGGTGGATAAAGCCAAGATCGAAGTGATGATAAGTTTGGGACCTCCAAAAAAGGTGAAGGCTATAAGAAGCTTTCTTGGACATGCTGGATTTTATCGAAGATTTATCAAAGATTTTTCCAAGACAACACGCCCTCTCACCAGATTATTATGTAAAGAGGTGGAATTCAACTTCGATAATGAATGCCTTAAAGCTTTCCAAATGATCAAGAAGGAGCAGGTAAGCGCACCAATAGTATAACCACCAGATTGGGACATGCTGTTTGAAATTATGTGCGATGCTAGCGACTATGCAGTAGGAGCCGTTCTTGGACAGCGAAAAGATAAGAAGCTGAATGTGATTCAGGACGCTAGACGATACGCAAGTGAAGTATGCTACTATGGAGAAAGAACTTCTAGCAATCGTTTTTGCTTTTGAGAAATTCAGACAATATTTAGTCGGCTCGAAAGTGATCGTTCATACAGACCACGCTGCATTAAGGTACCTACTCGCCAAGAAAGACGCTAAACCAAGGTTACTCCGATGGATATTGGTCTTGCAAGAATTCGATTTGGAGATTAAAGACAACAAAGGAATAGAAAATGGAGAAGCAGATCATCTTTCAAGAATGAGAATAGTCGACGAGATACCAATTGATGATTCACTGCCGGAGGAGCAAGTTTTCGCTATTAGGTTGCTTGTCCAAGAACATTATCTTGATAAGGACCTGAAGAGTATTGATGCCATTAAAGACAAGTCACCATGGTACGCAGATATCATCAATTATCTAACCTGTGGAGAGAAACCACCTGATCTCGTTGGTTATCAAAAGAAAAAGTTTTTTAAAGAGGTCAATAGATACTACTGGGATGATCCTCACTTATATACACTGTGCAAAGATAAAATCTATCGAAGATGCGTTCCAGACAACGAAATGTAAGGGATTCTGACAAGGTGCCACAGATCAACTTATGAAGGTCACTTCGCTACATTAAAGATGGTAGCTAAGATTTTACAAGCTGAATTTTGGTGGCCTACTTTGTTCAAAGATGCACATCAATTCATCTTGGCTTGCGATGTGTGTTAGAGGAAAGGAAATATAAGTAGACGGAACGAGATGCCGCAGAATCCGATAATGGAAGTTAAAGTTTTCGATGTATGGGGCATCGACTTTATGGGACCTTTCCCATGTTCTCATAGAAATTACTACATCCTAGTAGTGGTAGATTACGTCTCTAAATGGATGGAAGCTGTAGCAAGTCCAACAAACGATGCTAAAGTGGTAATGAAACTCTTTAAAAGCACAATACTCCCAAGATTTGGAGTTCCACGAGTAGTGATTAGCGATGGAGGATCACACTTTATTATAAGAACATTTGAAAAACTCCTTCGAAGACATGGTGTAAGGCACAAAGTCGCAACTCCTTATCACCCTCAAACAAGCAGACAAGTGAAAGTTTCAAATCGAGAAATAAAAGCAATATTAGAAAAAACGGTGAATATTTCCCGAAAGGATTGGGCTTCGAAGTTATACGACGCCTTGTGGGCTTACAAAACCGCTTTCAAGACACCTATCGGTACAACTTTCTCGCAAATAGTTTGTCACAAATGTGTAGCAAAGATACCTCGCAAATGCGTCGCAATTTAGCGACAGATTTGCGTGAAATTATTTCACTCGCAAAGAGAATGTCGCAAAATTGTAGCAAATTTTGCGATGGACTTGCGACGGACTATATATATTCATCGCAAATCCCTCGCAGATTTGCGATGGACTTGCGACGGAGAATAAAATATTCATCGCAAATCCCTCGCAGACTTGCGATGGACTTGCGACAATTGTTTCTCCTATTGTCGCAATTCCATCGCAAATTTGCGAGGGATTTGCTATGAATTTAATAATTAAATATATAAAATCGTTTTAATTAAAAATAAAATTAAAATTAATATTAATATTAAAATCCAAATAAAATTAAAAATCATAATATTCAAAAAAAATAAACTACAATATTTGTTTTTAATACATTAAAAAAAATAACTAAAAAGATTGTGATGGTCCGGTCCCGGTTCCGGTTTATGAGCATAAATCTGATCCTCATCTCCAAACTCTTCCCGAAGAAGCCGTGCCACATCCGCATCCTTTGTGCCCAAGTAGTTAAAAATCTTATCATACTTAGACATTTGCTGACTCTTGAGTTTCGATAATGTTCGCCTGGGACTGGATGATACTCTGAAGAGCTTCTGAATCCTGTCGGGATTGAGATGAAGACGAAGCTGAAGAAGTACAAGAGCAATCTTCGATTGCAGGGAACCGACATCATAAATTCTCCCTTTTTTACGGGGAGCGACCTGAAAAAAAAAAAGTTTGATTGTAATTTATAATAAACATAATTAAAAACATTTACAACAATTTTAAAGACATACCTGAGTAAAAATTTTGTTCTTCATGGCCGGAGAGACAGATGCAGTGCTCTCGGGATCATCACCATCAGAAGCCTGAGTCAGCTCCTGCATCCTGGAAGTGACGTCATTGTAGAGCTTCTCCAATTTCCCGTCGACAAACGATCTATCCGGTCTCCGTTTCGTCTCCTCAAGAACCGCTAGCAAATCCGGAATCGCATCGCCTCCACGGGTCTCAGCCTAAATATATAAATAATTACTATCATATTTAATTAAAAAATTAAATAACTTTTAAAAAAATTTACTATCTTTCGTGCTCGGGCTTTAAATGAAAGCTGTCCGGAGCGATGCTTATGATATCCATCTCCATCAGGATCAGAGAGCCGGGCCGCTCGAGCATTCCCGCTCTTAGTCACACTCGCCGGATCCGACCAATACGCCATGAGGCCTTTCCAGGCCTCAGGATCTAACCACCTAGGCATCGCATTGTCGCCCTCTTTTTTCCACTTGCTCTTCCATCGTCCCACCTGGTCACACAAGCGAGCCTTCAACTTGCCCTCAAATTCCTTGCGAACCATTGATGTAATCGCAGAACCCCAGGAGTAGACGGCGCTGATCCGCCTCTCGAAAGATAACGAGTATAATCGTTAGAAAATCCGGACATTTGCAAAAAAAAAATTGGAAAACAAGTAATAAAAATAAAATTACAAATCTAAACTTTTTAATTAATAAAATCTTTGTAATTAATTAATCATTTTCAAAACCTAAAAAACTATTTTAAAATTTAAAAATTCTCAAATTCTCAAATTCTAAATTTTATAAATTCATGACAAAATCATATTCAAATCCTAAAATCTAAAAAAATATAAAAAACATTTTTTCATTCTTACAAAATTATATATAGTTTTAATAATATTTACAAAAAAGGTTTTTAACTAACATAAAATTAAATAAATCATAAAACCTAAATGACAAAATTTCTAAATTGAAATCCTAAATCTTTAATCGAAATTTATATAATTATATAATCGAAATCTAAATTGAAATCCTAAATCCTAAATCTTTAATCTTAAATCTTTAATTGAAATCCTAAACCTTATTTAAAATCGTTTATATAATTTTACTTAGTAATAAATTCCGAAAAAATAAATTATAATTTTCGTAATTGACAAAAATTATAAAAAAGGTAATTTTAATTCTAAAAAATTATATAAAAGTTTGTTATATAGTTTTAATAATATTTATAAAAAAGGTTTTAACAACCATAAAATTACCTAAATCATAAAAGCTAAATCACAAAATTTCTAAATTGAAACCCTAAATTCTTAATTCTTAATCCTAATTCCAACATCAAAATTCTAAATCCTAAATCCAATATCTAAATTCAAAATCCTAATTCTAATATCAAAATACTAAATCAACTTCCAAAATCAAGAAACTTACATCTTGGGTGATGAGATCGCCGAGGAACGGTAGAGATGGCCGAGGAACGCCTGAGGAACGACGAGGAGCGACCTGTCCGGTGGATGAAGCAATCGCCGAGAAGGAGGAGAGAATAGATGGAAGGCGTTGCGACTTTGGGTGATGAGGTCGCCGGAGGAAGCAGTCGCCAAGGAACGGGGGAGGAAGCAATCACCGTGGAACGCCGGAGGAAGCTTTCACCGAGCAATCGCTGGAGAGAATCGGGTTTTTTTTTTTTTACGTTTAAGTTTCGCGATACGGCTGGGGAATTGCGTTTAACTCCATCGAATAACTAGGGTTTCGGTTCCCATTTTGCGAGGGAATTGCGAGGATCCCTCGCAAATCCCTCGCAATATTATTTCCAAATAATTAAAAATTTAGTAACCGCGAAACCAAAAAAAATTAGACGTTGCGACGGAATTGCGAGGGATTTGTCGCAGTTCCCTCGCAAAATCAGAAAAAAAAAAACCAAAAACATCGTAAACAAAAAACATTTTTTTTTCAGAAGAAAAAAAAAAAACATCGTAATCTACATATAACACATGAAACACCTACAAACATACAAACATTTAATCATATTCATTTTCAGATACATAAGAGTTTTCACTATCGCCATCAGTTTCTTCTCCGTCATCTGTATCCTCGAACTCGTCACATTCAGGATCTTTACCTGTCTCATCCATGATCATCTCTTCTACTTCTCTGTTTTGTGGATCAATATGTAATATATCTTATGTTGATTCGATTACAACGGAGACTTCTGCTGATCTTTCTTGTTGCAAAGCCACATCATCAACTTCTCCGACTATTCGACCCCTCGGATTCACTTTTATCACAGATAACCACGTCTCTCGTCTTTCCCTTATCCGAGGATATAGAATGAAACACACTTGTTCTGCTTGACATGCTAGGATGAACGGTTCAAATTTGGAAACTTTTTTTCTGGCATTGACATCAGTTACCCCTAAAGAGTTTGTGCGAACGCCTCGACCGACCGTTGGATCATACCAATGACATTTAAACAAAACACATTTCAACCCGATAAATCCTGGATATGATACTTCCATAATTTCGTGCAAAATACCGTAGAAGTCATTTTCACCTGGCACGTGAATTCCATAATTTGTGGTTGACCTCTTCGAGCCATGCTCATACGTGTGAAAAGTGTAACCGCGAGTGAAGTACATTGGACCAGTCGTGATCTTCGCAATTGGTTCTTGAACAATCTCGTGTAACCAGAGAGGCAAGGGCTGGTTTGCACATCCATTCATTACCWATATGATATTTAAGAAATTATGTTATTTTATTTTGAAAAAAKTAATATATATATTTRTAGTTCAAAACTTACATAGTATTTTAACCATCCAGCAAAATCACGTTCTTTGTACTTCTCGTACTCTTGTTCTCTAAAATCGGGGAAGRCTTCTCGCATTTGCCTGTCGAATTCACTAACAAATTTTTTTTTGTAACAAAAACATATCTCTTGTTAGATTTATATTAAAATATGAAATAAATGAAACTATACCTCTCAAACGGCTGTACTCCCTCACAATTTCGCAATATATAATTGTGAGCCGCACGAGAATATTTGTGRTCTTCCCACCAAATTTCTTTCAACTTCCCACCGAGTCTCCCTATTTGGGCGAAGATATCTSGGACCTCTACGTTATATGTTGGTGCAACCCCTCCATCGTCATATCGTCTAAGACGGTTTTTTTTTTGTTCTGACGGTTGGGCTAAAGTAGTATGAAGTGAAGTGAGTGGTTTCCTCGGTCAAACTTCCTGCAACGATCGATCCTTCAACTTTTGCAAGATTTTTTGCCTTTCTTTTTAGATGTCCCATAAATCGCTCGAACGGATACATCCATCGAAATTGCACAGGACCTCCAAGAGCTGCTTCATGTGGTAGGTGGATCGGAAGATGTTCCATCACGTCAAAAAACGATGGTGGAAATATTTTTTCTAAGTTACACAATAACATTGGGATATTATTGTGTAATTGCATTATGCCCTCCTCTGTAAGTGTTCGTGTGCATAGATCTCTGAAAAATGCTGCAATGCCTGAAATTGATGTATGGTTTATTAGTATTAAACACATATATAATTAATTAATGGGACAAGAATAATTAAAACTTTACTACTATTTTACCCGCAATTGCTTCGTGGACAGGTGTCGGTAAGAGCTCAAGTAATGCAAACGGTAATAGTCGCTACATGAATACATGACAATCGTGGCTCTTCATACCAGCAATTTTTTTTCCATTCTCTATACATCTTGAGAATTTAGACACATACCCATCAGGAAATTTTACTTCTGAAGCAACCCAGTCAAACAACGTTTGTTTTGCATTCCCGGACAAGTGAAAGATCGGAATAGATAATTTTCCATCCCTTGTAATATGCAACTCGCTTCTTCCGCATATTTCGGCCAAGTCCAATCTTGATTTGAAATTGTCTTTACTCTTTCCCGTTCCCTGCACATTCAAAATCGTGTGCATCACATCAAGGTTGTGCCGTAATAGGTGATCTTTCCAATATGGAAGCTCCCAGAAGATACTCTTTTTGTGCCAATTGTGACAACTCCCATATCCGTCGGGCATGTTTGCCGAAGTGTGCCAATTGCCCCCACGTGTACATGTTTCCTGCGCACCATAACAATCAATCATCTCTAACAAATCTTTTCCTGACTTATACACTGGGGGGAACATGCACAACTTTGTTCTGCTTGAATAGTTTTTTGTTCTTTCGGTAAGAATGATGCAAGGGAAGAAAGCGACGATGACAATCAAACCAGCATGGTTTCCTTCCATGCTCTAGCTGAAAAGCATCTGATCGATCCATACAATATGGACAAGATAACCTTCCATGTGTGGTCCAACCCGATAACATTCCGTACGCCGGAAAGTCACTAATTGTCCACAATAACACTGCCCGCATTTTGAAATTCTTTTGTTGTGAATAATCGAAAGTCCGTACACTGTTATAAGCATTTAACTCGTGAGAATCAAAGGTTGCAGAAATACATCAAGAGATCGCTTTGGATGCTTGGACGACTAGAATACTCATAAACAAAATTCTCTTTCCATGCACATTTCCGGTGGAAGATTGTATGGCATCAATATGATAGGCCATAGAGAATATTGTCTCCCTGACAAACTAAATGGACTAAAACCATCAATGCATAAGCCAAGATAGACATTTCTACACTCGTTAGCAAAGTCAGAATGTACCGTCGAAAGTGTTTCCATCGGCGGATGCCAACCTCCCCATCCTCTGTTGTATGTTGTGCATGCCATCTCATTGCCGCCGATGTCCTTTCTGATTGGTATAACCGTTTCAATCTATCAGTGATTGACAAGTACCACATACGTTGGTATGGGACACGGGTCCTTCTAGTAGTTAGTTGATATCTCGGCTTCCCACAAAATCGACATTCCTGCAGCTTATCATCGTCTTTCCAAAAAATCATACAATTATCAATGCACGTCAATCATTTCTGATGGTAACCCAAGACCCATGACCAATTTCGTAGTAACTCTCAGAAATATTATCATCTTCTTCTCACTTAGGTTATTATCACTTTTAATTGTCATCATCCTAGATGCCAGTGACAGTTTAGATAACCCCTCTCTACACCCCTCATAGATAGGTTGATTTGCAGAGTCTAACATATCATAAAATTGTTGTGCTTCAACGTTAGGTTCTTCCCTAGTATCATCAACAAATACAGGAATAGATTCATGAAATGCATTTGTAACCATATCATGTTTTGACCATAGTAATAATTAGCATTATAACTTGGTTGATCAACACCATCACCCCTACTACTACTTCCTGCGCCAAGACTAAAACCCTCTCCATGTGAAAACCAGACATAATAGTTYGGCATAAATCCTCTATTATACAGATGCGTCTTCACAATATCAATTTCCACATATTGAGTGTTCTTGCACGTTCTACAAGGACAGAATATGTTACCGTCACGCTTCGTAAATGGGTTGTTAGTGGCCTGGTGGATGAATGTTCGCAACCCGACACGATACTCCTTTGTCACTTCTCTCGTCTCCGGATCTTTTCGATTATACATCCACTTCCGTAATGCATATACTTCATGCTCAGACGCCATTTTTTTCTCACACACTCAGATTCTGTTTTTTTTTTTCCTCTCTCAAATGTTGAATAAGTGTTTGAATTGTTGTGAAACTCACAAAATCCGTCTGGCTATTTATAGAGATTGGAAAAATTTGCGACGGCATTGCTATGGAAAATTGCGATGGAATAGCTACGGAAAAATATTTGCGACTAATCTGGTACAATTTTGCTACGAATTTGCGACATATTTGCGATGGCGTGCGACATATTTGCGACGGAGAGGTTTCTCGCAAATTGTGAGGTACTTATCATTTAATACGTGCTCCACCTACTTTCTATCATGTCAGCAAACCTTGCAAATGCGTCGCAAATTATTATCCATCGCAATTTCATCGCAAATTTGCTATGAATTTGAAATGAATTTGCGAGGGACAGCCGTGTTCATCGCAGATTCGTCGCAAATTATATTTCATCGCAAGTTCATCGCAAATTTGCTATGAAATTGCGAGGGAAGAGACTGATCATCGCATCTTCGTCGCAACTTTTATCGCTAAAGCGTCGCAACTGTGCGACGGAAGATGTCATCGCAAATCTGCGACGGTTTTTTTCTCCGTCGCAATGTCATCGCTAGTTCATCGCGAGTTCATCGCAATTTGCGACGGTTACAAGGCATCGCAAATCCTTTGTTTTCTTGTAGTGTGAGATAAGTGTTTTAATGCTTTAAAAGGAAGAAATCAAGCCCTTCTTCTTCCCAACCCCAAAATCGATTCCTTTGCCTCCATTAGAGCTCTCACCAAGCTCCCAAACCTCTCACCACTCCTACCTTCAATTCCATTGAGATTTTGTGCAAAACTACTTATTTCTCTTCCATTTTCACTCTCATTACATCTCCTTCATGCATGATCTCCATCAAAGGAATGTTCTCAAAAACCCAATTTCTCCATAAATTTCTAAGATTTTGTTTTGATGAGAATAGGTAGAAATTTAGTTAGAGAATCATGGGTCTTGCTAGTTTTTGCTAGGGAACTTAAGATTTAAGTTTAATTTTAGATTAGAATGGGGAATTTTGTGATGCTAGAAACTTAGGGTTCTTGAATTGGGTTTGAATTTGGAAATTAGGGAAATTAGTAATTTTTAATTTATTTGTGAACTTGAGTCTGGTATTATGTTATTGAGCAATTTATATTAGTTTTTCATTAGATAATTATTTGATTTTAGTATTGCTCAATAACATAGGCCACACATTGGTGAATTGGATTGTTGAGTTTGTTAATTTTGTAGGATAATGAGACGAAAAGGTAAAAAACCACCAAGAGAACCTACATCACCACCACCACAACGGATCACTCCAACACGTGCTAAGAACAAAGGGAAAGCAGTGGCTGAAAGTTCCAATGCACCGGTTTAGTCTAAGTCATCGAGTTTTAGGCGAAGATTGACTAAGCTACTCGCCACAGATTTCGTTCAAACTTGATACCTGGACATAACTATTTTGAGCGAGATGGGTATTCTTGAAGATGATGAGATGATGTTTGACAATATGGGATTAAACAACTTCTTCAAGATGGAACATCATGCTTATAAGCAAGAAACCTGCGAGTTCTTGGCCTCAGTCTCACTCCGGATCGCAGACAAGTATGACGACAAGCTTGGATCGATTACCTTCAGTGTTGGTAAAGAGCGATTCGATGTCACGTTCGAAGTAATGATATATTTGGGTTCGCTAAGGGGAGTCTACCAGAGATCTCCATCAGTAAAAATGAGATGGACGAAGTATGGAGAGATATTGGTGATGGAGACTTCAGAGCAGGGCAGTCTAAGGCTTCTTCGATCCGTAATCCTGCGATACGGTATGTGCAGAAGGAATTAACACTCACTTTCTTCGCACGTTCTGAGATAGGGAACATCCACCAAAGTGAGTTGGCTATGATAATTAAGGGGATCAAGCCATTCTACACTCACTGCAAAAACGGACGAGAGATTGCAGGTGTTCGTCAACCGTTGTGTCTTGGCAGAATTTTAGCGCAAATGTTGCTCAACTTCAGCGAGATAGCATGTCGAACCAAGATGAAAACCCATACGATTAATATTGGTGGTATCATCACACCTATCTTGCAGCATTGTCAGATTGATCTCGGGGCTCCTCAAGGAGATGTAAGATTGCTTATCACTTCCTTCATACTAAACACCACGAGGGGAAGATCATGTTATCTCAGGCTGAGCTCACCACCATTCATGTACGCTCAAACGTACAATTCTTGTCGGCAGAAGAGCATGAATTTGAGGCATCCGCCTATCCACCACTCCGCCCATACACGCTCTGATGAGTGAGAGATAGCAGCAGCCATGCCACATCCAGTGGACATATCTATGGTAGTGCTCATTATCACTACAAGCCTTTTGACGAGGCTATCTCTACCAAGCCAGTTCGCGTTGCACACGAGCATCTCCGTCTTGTCCAGAGATGGAACAAATGGCAAGATAAGACCATTCAAAGCTTGTGGCTGGGATGAAATCTATGAGGGCAGAAATCAAGAGCCTTAAGGCGATGATCGTTGGATCGAGTAGTCGAGATGATGTAGAGTCACACACCGAGCCCGATCCTGATGACGACTCGTCTTTGGTTCCTCATCGCGCCTCACATGTGGACTTGCCGAGCTCCTCTATGGTACCTCCTGAAGCACCTCGTCCATCTTCATACGAGGCCAAATCTCGTCGCAAACGTCGCGCGACACGTTCCCCTTCAATGAGTTCAACCAACCTGTCTCTATCTCTTGGTACTTCAGACTCCGTCAATTTTTAGTAAGACTTGTTTCGATCTATCTTTGATTTTTATCATTTTCCTTTTTTTTTAAGTATTGTTTACGATATGTTTTCTTGGATTTATTTCCACCGAGACGGTGAAATATAAGTTGGGGGAGATATCGTAAACCTCTCATTTTTTTATTATTTCTTTCGACGTTATTTTTCTATTTTATTTTGTTATGCATTTAGGACATAAAATTGTTGTACTCTTTTTCTCTTCGCCATGGTTCAATAACGCATGGCAAAGTTTTTAGTGAGGCAACAATTCTAACTTCATCATGATATTGTCTCCGCTAATATTTCTTTTATGCGTTCTGAGAATTAGGAATTTACTGTAACAGAAGATTGGAAAACCCATGTACTGATCAATAAACCCTAAAAGGACCATTCCTTCGGAGACTTAGCCAACTCAGAGTTGATTCCTTATCTTTAATAAATATAAATCTTCTCGGTTTGGAGCCTACGATACATCGAGCTGTAGCACGTCTATGAGACCCTGCGAGACATGTCTATGTAAGTATAATTCCCCTCTTCCTTCCCTTCGTTATATTAAAAAAAAAAAAAAGACAAATAAAGGATTTAGGTAAGAAAGAAGTGAACCGGATGTTAGAAGCTACCACTTTTAACACTCGCGTCTCATGGAAACCTGTCCTATAAACGAAAAGAAAAGGCGATTGATAAAAAAAATGAAACCCTAGAAAAGTAGGCAAAAATCAATTGACCTTGAAGTGAGGAAAAGGAGAGGAAAGAAAAAATAATATGACAGTCTTGAGCTTACAGAAATTTGAAAGAGTAAGTGTTTACGTCTTATGGATCAATGGTTTCAAATCGAGATCTCATGCCTAAAATAATTAAGAGGAGTCAATAATGGGAAGCCTAAGCTCGACGACGGATGTGGCTCTGAATTAAGACACACTGTTATGTTCATGGTGAAGTACATGTAGTATGTTTCGGTTTATTTCTTTCTCGTTAAGCTAAGGGATGTTAGTACGATAAGATAATGTAGGGTAAAAGTTCGAGTTAGATATGGTAATTCTTTTTCACTAGTCTAGCTTTTGTTTGCTTGAGGACAAGCAAAGAGATAAGTCTGGGGGAGTTGATAACACCCATTTTTACATGTTTCTATGCATTCATTTCGTTTAGTTTTCATGCATAATAGCTAGCTTTTAGGATAGTTTTGGTATGTTTGAATATGTTTATGTGTTTTTAGGTACTTGGAGCTAAATATGAATATTTAAGATGTTTTTGGAGCTTACTGAAGCCTACACGCAGACTGGTGACATTGCTTGGATCGTGCACATTCGGAGAAGGATTTCATAGAGTCCGAATAGTGCAGAATCGACCCCAGAATTGACCTGTGGGGGGTTGATATTAAGACTGAGGAATTTCCAGAGAGAATTCTTGGAGGATGCATCAACCAGTCAAAGCCAAGGAGCCAGAATCGATCCCAGAATGAAGGTCGATTCTGATCCAAAAAATAAGGGATTTTCAACACATGGGAACTAAGAACTTGGAATATTCGTTTTGATGCTTTAGTAACCCTAGAAACTCAACTTGGACGCCTCCAGAAACCTAAAAAACTATATAAACATGTTGTAATGCATAGCCACATGGGTGGGAGATTTGAGAGACAAATACACAAAGGAGGATCACACCATAACTCTTGTTCTTACGTTTTGTTTATGAACACACAGTAGTTCTTCTTGTTTTGCAATTCCTCTATTTTTATTTACTGTTTCTATTGCCTATTATGTCTTCAATCTCATACCTTGTTATTGTTAGTAAAGGCATGAGCGAGTAGATCTTTAGATCTCTCGGGTGGATGATGACTAAGGAGGTCTACTAGTCAGGGATTGATGTTCAAAGTTCTTAATCCGATTAGCTACCTTTTATATGATTTCACTGTGATATAGTCAATTTCTTACTGAACTATCATGTCATTGTAGTACAATAAGGTATCAATCCAAATGGGTGCGATATTAGCCAGAAAGGATACAATCAAACAGTTTAAGTCAAGCCAAGCAAGCAATAGGTTATTGATATATCATGGATTTTACCCGTTTTTAGCCATGATATAAGTCGTTTATCGAGTCTTTCTAGTGCTTTTTCTATCATTTTAGAGTCTTTTCAGGTTTTAGCACGTTTGGGACGAAATTGGAGATTTTGGAGACATTTGGAGCCTTTTGGAGCAAGCAGAAGAAAGTACCGTTTTGAAGCTTTAGCATCGATCGACACCATCATGGTATCGATCGATACGATGTAATCAGCGGAAGAGATTTTCAGGAAGCCATAAGAGCCCAATACTTTCCCTATTACAAAGAAGCGGCTTGTTTTAGACTTTAAAAAATCTTAACTTGTCTGGTTAAAAAGGAGGCTTGACTTTGAGCTTTTGTAGAGGGACGGATCCAAGACTTTGTTCATCATAGAAGATCGAACCCTTGTTTTTATTCTTTTGTTATATTTAATTTCATGATCTTTCGTTATGTTGTTTTTTCATCATCATAAGTAGTCTCATTTTAGGTTTAGGGTTTTCTCATATGGATTTCTCGATTTATGATGATTGATTTGTTAGGGTTCAAAATCTGAATAGTTCTTCACCATAGGTTGTTCTCAAAATTTCTAGATCACTTAGAATATAGAACCTAGTCGATTAGGCACGGCGATGCGATTGAGTAATCTGATAAAACCTAGGGTGAGCAATTGGATTATCTGCAAAGAGATTTGGTTTAATCGAATTGTGAACATATCGAAACTTGAATTGATTGCTGGTTTACTGTTAAGGATTTGCAAAGAGATTTGGAATTTTAGACTTTAGACTTAGTTAGTTTTTCATGCGGTTGGTTAACTATACTTTCGTGTTTGAGTTCGACAAACTTAATTGAATTGAACCTTAATTGATTAATTGTTATTTATCATTGATTTCAGAGTTACCCTTAGCCTAATCCTTCCCTGAATTGAATTAAAACAATCATATTTCGATCACCATATTTTCTTGTTTAAGCTGTGATTTGCTTAGCTTAATCCTCACTTAAGTTATTTATTGTGAATTTTCTTGAGTTCTTGTGTTAGACCCACGATATGCTCTATGCAATGCTTTAGTACTTTTAGGGTATTAATTTGAGCATATCAAATTTGGCGCGTTGCGAGGTAAGTCACTTTAGAATTTTAGTTGTCGATTTTGTCTAAGTTAAATCGTCAGTATCGATCGATACTCCATTGGTATCGATCGAGCAACTGTCTGTTTTAAATTTTGATTACTTATCTTCGTTTTCTTTTGATTTTCAGGTGTATGCATCAGCGTACCACGGGAAACGAAAAACACCCTTGCGATCCATCTCTCAGAGTTAGCGAGAGCAGCATGCGAGTCGAGCAAGGAGAAAGAACTACAGTTGAGATGGATCTTCCCACAGGTTTGGTGCATGATGAGGAAGGAAGGTGAACTTACCTCCTCCACAACAACCCAAGCTGTCTGAGCGGACAAGCGATCTGACCGAGCCGGATCAATTCATGCGAATCGTGCGGCATCATTCTCTTTCGGAGAATGACTTTGAGCTGAAACCTGCTTACTTCACTCTTGTTGGACAGCACCCCACGGTCTCTCTGGCACCACATGGATCACGTCGAGAGTCGAGGACTTGGTCACCGGTATGAAGTACATGGAGTACCACGATACCTCTTACGTAAGCTCTTTCCATACTCACTTGGTGGAGAGGCAGCTTGCGGCTGAGCCTAAGGATCTCTCACTGGGCAGGACCAGAGGCATTCTGAACAATTTCTATGGCGATGCGAGATCGGAGGAGCTCGGGAACAAGATCTCTCAATTTTCTCAAGGTCCAGCGAGAAGCACTGAGGCTGCTTGGGTGCGATTCAGATCTACGGAGGACTGTCGCGTCATGGTTTCGTCAGTTAAATTCAGCTGGGATCTTTTCTGAGAGGATTGATTGGCGGTATCGGATAGGCCTGGATTACGCAACAATGGGAACTTGACACTAGGTTCCAACCGATGCTGTGAAGCTGATTGAGAACTTGGCGTTGATAGCACGAAAGATCTGATTTCGGCGAAACAGCTTGCTAGTTTCTTGACGTTCGCTTGATTGAGGTTCAGGCGAAGCTGGACACGATGCACAACCTCTTAGTGGAAAAGGCGAGAAGGCTGTACATTTCTGAGGAAATAGGGAACATTGAAGATGAGGCGAGAATGTTAACTTCATTGGTGTTTTTCGAGGGTCGTGATTTGGTTACAAACAACGAGAAGCTTCCAACAATCAGCAAGGTGGTTACAGTCGGAGGTAACCAATCTGGTTTTGGTGCCCACTGATTGCCCAAAACCACTTGGAATGATGACTTTGCACTCGCCATCTGATGAATTCAGACACGCGTATTCTCAAATTACGAGTAAAGCGGAGATCCTCTTGGAACAAATTCTGAGGGACAAGAAAAGATGGTGTGGATTTGATAGAAAGCTGGATAATTTATACTTGATAGATGGGAGAATCGGCGCTCTCGGAAATCCATCGAAGATCTTTGGAAAATCAAATAAGCTCGGACATCGGCTGTCGAGGAAAGATAGTTCAACCACAGCATGGACATGTCAATCTCACGAACAGAAGAGGATTTTGAGCTTTGAGATGACTATGTATCCGATAATACTAGTATCGACCGATACCCACTGTATCGATACTTCCGAGATGCTGTAGATTCGAAGGTTCTTGAAGATGAAGATAAAATTACGACATTCCACAGCAGTATCGTCGACACCCTACATGTAGTCGATACCAACTGCGAGCGATCTGAAACTCCGTTCGATCGACACTCATCTGTATCGGTCGATACCCTTCGCGAGCTGAATCGATAAGCGAGAAAGGAGAGATGGTTGAGAGCGGGTATACAAACCAAAGCTCGAGGCATTGAATGCATGCTGAAAAAACTCGAGACTCAAATTGCAGGACTCTTTGTGAGAAACAGAGGGTTTCTTCCGAGGGAGATGAAGATCAGAGCTCACGTCGCCATCGAAGTCTAAGAAGTGGAAAAGTGGTAAATTCAGGAGTTAAGCAGACTCCGATAGCTGAAAATCGATCGATCTTGCTGGAGATGGCAGTGGGATGCTGAAAATCAGGGTATCGATCGACACCATCCGGTATCGATCGATCAGAGGCATGCTGAGGAGGATGTTGAACTTGTCGAAGAAAGAGAAGTTACCAATCTATTATTCCCAAGCTGACAGAGAGGAGTGGGAGGCTGCTAGAAGCAAGTTTTGTCAAAAAAATGGTTGCAGGACCTCCCGTTCTGATCACCACCACTGGTTGAGACGTTGACAAGAGGAAGACCGAGGAAATTTTCAGTTCCATCTCCATCTCTGAGTAAACTTGAGTCTCGTTGACTCAGGTCTGATGTCGCGTCGTATCGAGCGTTGCGAGAGAGATTGAAAGCTGATATGAGATCTCTCTCACGCTTCTCACATGCAGCGGATTCTTTCGCTCACTCCTACGATTCTTGATTTACTGTTAAAATAGGAGATTGTCGATTCTCTGATTTTCAGGTTGTGGAGATGAGCCAGGATCCAGGGGTTGATTTTGGAAGACCATTTATGGCTACTGTTAGGCGATCATGGACACGCATAAGAGAATCTCTTTCTCTTGCATTGAGGCGTCTTCTGCGATGCCATTCCTCGGAGGAGCACCCGACATGTCTCGCGCATCACCATTGCCTCGGCGAGACTCGATGATCGATCGCTCGATGAGTCTTATGATGAACCAAAATCGAGATGTTTCAAATGAACCCCCAACACCCAAGAAAGTTGTGGAAGACCAAGGCAGCAAGGAAGGCGAGCGAAGAAGTTCCAGTGTGCTAATTTC
Source organism: Boechera stricta (assembly GCA_018361395.1). NCBI lineage: Eukaryota > Viridiplantae > Streptophyta > Magnoliopsida > Brassicales > Brassicaceae > Boechera > Boechera stricta. The sequence goes on from CM031541.1 coordinate 9,263,355, forward strand.
ACTTTGATTCCTCGAAGTGTGATGGAGATTCGATCGAATATAAGGTGAAGTGCAAGGGAACCTCGAAACCTTTCTCTAAGGTTAGAGTTCTCATTCCTACGGAGATGAAAGAAAAAGAAGAGGATATGATGAGCAAAACTTTGAAGTGGAGATGTAGGTTGTGGAGCTTATCTCAGTGAGTCCTCCACCTTGTCTGACTGATATCTTAGTCAAGAAGTCAGCTCGTGACATTAAACAAGCGCTTAGTGGGAGGCGACCCAGGTAAGTCTATAAATCGAGTTTTGTTTTGTGTTTTGTTGTGTCTTGCAGAATGGTCGGAAGAAGGATGGTCGTTTTTGTTGTATCGATCGACACCACCTTGGTATCGATCGCACCACCTATCGTCGACACCACCTTGGTATCGATCGACACCGCTCTATGGTAACACCTCTTGTTCTTGACTATTTCGTTTGTCCTTTGATTTCTTTCACCTTCTCTGGGCTTGATACACTGTGTTCTTAGAATCTGGGGAGGTAGTCACTGACATTGATTTTTTGTTTTCTTATTTATATGTTTTATTGAGTCAAAACAACTTAGAGTTTTATTGTGCTTGGTTTTGTTGTTCTGGTTTTGCTTTTGGTGACCATTTATTCGAGGATTAGTTTCGATTCTAATGAAAAATCGGGATAAGCCATGAAATCACTCATGTCTCGCAAGGTTCTTCACAAGCTTTAGCCAAATTTTGCACTTCATCTACAGTTAGTGTTCTTAGAGCTTGATTAAATCATTCATATCTGGCTAAGGAACCCATCATGTTTGAAAATGGTATATCTCCTCGTGAAAATTGCTGGATACATTTACGTTAAAACAGGTAAAATCTATAAAAGATGAAATGATTTCCTCACAGTGTAGGGGTAGAAAATTTCCTATGACCCCATTATTCTACTTCTGATAAGGAATGATCACACGAAGGCCCTGAAGTGAGGGGTAGGAAAATTTCCTATGACCCCATTATTCACCAAGACTTTTGACATATGAAAGGTAAGAATCGATTCGTAGCAAACACTATCAATACTGCGCTTTCGGGACCTTGATTTGTGTATACTGTTCAGATAAACCTGCGCTGTTGAAATCTAATGAGAACTGATTATGAAATAAGTCGGGAGGTAAAGAAAGTACCTGAAAGCAATAAATGTTGTCAATAAATGGTTCTTTGGCGATATCAGATGGGCAAGAATCTGGAAAGTTCTTTCGAACACTGATCAGCCGATGAAAACTGGCATGAGAGCTGATAATATTGGTGTGAGATAATAAGTGAAGTCTGGAAGTCGTTCCTAATGAGAAGTACATGGTGGTTAGATTCTGAGCTGATCAAAGCGTAAGGGAAAAAGGGCCATTACAATATTTCCAGATCAGAGATCTCTAAGGTTTTTCAAACCTCTTTCTTCTGTTTTGTGAGGGCAAGCAAAAGGCTAAATGCAGGAGTTGATATATCATGGATTTTACCGTTTTAGCCATGATATAAATCGTTTCTGTATTTCTAGTCTTTTTATCATTTTAGAGTCTTTTCAGGTTTATACACGTTTGGGGATGAAATTGGAGATTTTGGAGTTTGGAGCCTAGAAGAAATTCCGTTTTGAAGCTTTAGCGTCGATCGACACCATCATGGTATCGATCGTACCGATAATCAACACGCAGGAAGAGATTTTGAGGAAGCCATAAGCCCGATACTTTCCTTATTTACAAAGCCCAAAATTGTTTTTAGACTATTTAAACAAACTCTTAGTCTTTAGGTTAAAAAGGAGACTTGACTTTTCGAGAGCTTTTGTGAGGAGACGGATCAGACTTTGTTCATCATGAAGATCCAGAACCACTTGTTTTTATTCTTTGTTATATTTAATTTCATGATACATTAGTTATGTCTTGTTTTTCGATCAGTATACGAGTAGTCTCATTTTGGTTGGGGTTTTCTCATATGGTTTCTCTGCGATTTATGATGATTGATTTGTTAGGGTTAAAATCTGAATAGTTCTTCACCGTAGGTTGTTAAAGCTATTTCTGTTAGATCACACTAGAACATGAACCAGTTCGATTAAGGCACGACCGATTGCAGTTGATAATCACGATTGGATCTGCAAAGAGATTTGGTTTGTCGATTGTGAACATATCGAACTTGAATTGATTGCTTTGTTTTCTTGTGTAGGATTTCAAAGATTTGGAATTAGACTTAGTTAGTTTTTCGCTGACAGGTTGGTTAGTATACTTTCGTGTTTGAGTTCGAAGCAGGCAATTGAATTGAACCTTAATTGATTAATTGTTATTTATCATTGATTTCTGAAATTGACTAATCCTTCCTGAATTGAATTAAAACAATCATATTCCCCGATTATATTTTAACTTTGATTTGCTTAATCCTACTAAGTTATTTATTGTGTAATTTTTGAGTTCTTGTGTTAGGCCCACGATATGGCAACTGCTTTAGTACTTTTAGGGTATTAATTTGAGCATATCAGTTATGAAGCTATCAGTAGAGAAGCGATAATCAAAAGCAAAAACGAGGTAACAGAAACTAGCAAAGATGAAATAGAAATCAATCAAGAAGAAGCTCTAGGATGGTAATTGACTCGTGCTTCCTCTTGTCTACTAGGTGGTTTAACAAAACTCAAGCTATTCCACTGAACATTAAACTCATAAGCATCAAGTTCATTTCCATGATAAATAATCTTAGGCTAATCTAGTTTCGGAACGAAATCCTTTAGCGAAATCTAGCTTAGCAGGCATTAAAATTCAGTTTAATAAAGCGATAAACACCTGACAACTAATCCCTTAGGCTAGGAATGTAAATCTAATTAGTTCAGTCGAACATTTCATCAAAACACGTTTTGGGTGGAAATACCTAGGTTCTAATTCAATTGATGGAAAGCATTAAGAACAAATCTAGAAGGAAATCAAGCAATCTACCTTAAACCACCTAGAACTAAGATTCCACCTAATCTATCCCATCTTTAAGAACCATATTTACTCAGAACACATGGAGAACAGCGAAACCGAGCCGAAATCATAAAAACTTGCATAATTGGAAAGATTAAAGAGAATAGATAGATTAGGAAGATTGAAAAAAATAACAAGTAGATTCAGGATTATAGGATCCAGGAAGCAGAGCAGGATGAAGAAAGCTTAAGCGTGTTCTCTCTGCGAGATTAATCGAGTATATATAGTCTTAGGGATCACAAAGCGACAAAATAATTTAGTGCTCGACCAGGGCTCGAGTGCCTTGGTCGGCTAGGCGAAACTTCAGATTGCACTTTTGATTGATCAGCAGGCTCGATAGGTGGTCGAGCTGGCTTCGAGCTCGATGCATTTTTAGGACTCGATCAGCGGGCTCGACTGGCAGTGGCTGGCCTTCAGACTTCAATATGGCGTTTTTCGGATGAGCTCGACTAGGCTCAGGCTGCCTGCTAAATGGAGTGAGTGCAGTTTTGGTGCAGAATACACTCGCTCGACCTGTGACTCATTTGCTAGAGTCGGTCTCCATCAGTTCTGGTCRAGTTAAGCTCTCCTTTTTCTCCATTTGACTTCAACATCTCCAATATCYCTTGAATGCACCTGAAACAKCTCAAAAATGCAATATGCATGCAATCCTAATGCAAAACACTCTAAGTATGCAAAACTGGAAACAAATGTCAAGAATATGCTATTAGACAAGGCTAAATGGATGATAAATGCATGCTCAAACCATGTAAAATATAGACATATCAACTCCCCCAAACTTAGTCTTTGCTTGCCCTCAAGCAAACAGACAAGAATAAGATGGAGGAGAGGTTTGAAAATGGGGATTCAGAACCAAAGCATGCTGATATAATAGATGATCTCAATGTCCAAGTTGCTAGTTCTAGAATGCAAAGTATATGAACTCTACTTAAAAACTTTAGCCATACTCTTCACGGCACAATTTCAATTAAGTCTCAACCTAGACATGCATTCAAATCTACCATTCCCTTTAACATTCAATTAAGCAGAAACCATGAATCAAGCTATGCACATTCAATGAACTCATTTGGCTAAGGGTAAGGTTAAGAGACAAAGATGGTCCCTTTCACATGGTTTGATCAGTTCGAGCAGGATCTCAAGAAAAAGGAATGAGCTTCAGTGAATGCTAAAGGTAAGAACCAACCTATGCATCATGAATAGACTCTCATCACCCAATCATACACAAGTGTTCTTAACCCCCAGTTCCCCAGAAGTTGTCCTAATTCTACCTTAACACTTAGGCAATTTGCCTTGAACTTTTCTTGGATCGAGTCATTTTTTTCTTTTTTCTTGTTTTGGAGAGGTTCTTTATACTTTTAGCGGTTGGGGTTTTTTTGTTTTGTTCTTTACCAGCTTAGGTGTTTTCTATATATATATATATATATATATATTTTTCAGACTTTAAGCTTTGCCTTTCTTTTTCTTATTCTTAGCACACCCCAAATCCTTTACTAGATTAACACATTTTCGATCATTCATCTCCTGAACTCTTAACTTTTTCTTTCATCTTTCTCCAAGTTTTCTTTCTTTCTTTTCACAGAACCAAACCCTATACCCAATGATCAAGATCCCACCTAGTCTATCTGATTCGAAAATTGCAAACCAGAACTACATGAGATTATCCTGTGGCTCAAACCTAACACTTTACACCAAGCTCATTCAGAAATAGGCCTCGTACACTCAATAAAGAATAACATGGCTTGAAAGAGAGGCTAGGCTAAGGGCATGGTAAAACTGTTCAATGATGAGAACATACTTGGATTAGCGAGAGTGGTAAACAGGTGAAAAAAAATCAAGATATGTATATGTATCCATGAGTTCAAATGCAGTGCATAGACATGATAATTATAAGTAAAGTTGAGGTTTAAATAGATAGGGAATGGTATCAAATCACAGCATGCTTCAATTGAGACATAATCTAGTTGTGCATTCAAAGTATGGTGCAGTCTTACTTTAAGTTCATTAACAATGCATTAAACAACCAGAAACGAGGGCATTGAGATTATCATATTAAATCAGCAAGCTTGCAAGGTTATAATCATCATAATCTCCTATGCATATGCAACAGCCCTATATGAAAACAATCTAGACTCAACCCTAAAATGTAAATGCAACTACATGAACACTCTGTTTTTTTTTCAAATTTTTCAAATTTAGATCTTAAGAGGTCTGAAATCCTAAACGTAACAAACAAACACCCAATTGGCAACGGCGCCAAATTGATATAGTCAATGTCTTAATGAACTATCATGTCATTGTAGTACAATAATGTATCAATCCAAATGGGTGCGATATTAGCCAGAAAGGATGCAATCAAACAGTTTAAGTCAAGTCAAGCAAGCAATAGGTTATGAAACTATCAAACTAAGAGAGCAATAATCAAAAGCAAAAACAGAGACTAAAAACAGAGACTAGCAGAAACTAGCAAGGCAATGAAATAGAAATCAATCAAGCAAGAGAAGCTCCTAAGGATGGGGTAATTGACTCAGTGATTCCTCTTAATCTACCTAGGTGGTTTAACAAAACTCAAGCAAAGCTATTCCCTAGACATTAAACTCATAAGTTGTCAAGTTCATTCCCATGATAAATAACCTCAGGCTAATCTAGTTCCAGACCTAAATCCCTTTAGCAAAATCTAGCTTAGCAGGCATTAAGATTCAGTTTAATAAAGCCAATAAACACCCTAGACAACTAATCCCTTAGGCTAGGAATGTAAATCTCTGGAATTAGTTCAGTCAAGCATTTCATCAAACACCTTTTGGGTGTGGAAATACCTAGGTTCTAATTCCAATTGATCAGAGAGTAATTAGCATTAAGAACACTAATCTAGAAGGGAAATCAAGCAATCTACACTTAAACCACATAGGAGACTAAGATTCCACAGCTAATCTATCCCATCCTTAAGAACCCTAATGACTACTCAGAACACATGGAGAACAGCAAGAACACAAACCCAGAAATCATAAAAACTTGCATAATTGGAAAGATTAAGAAGAGAATAGACAGATTAGGAAGATTCAAACAAAAATAACAAGTAGATTCAAGGTTATAGGATCCAGAAAATAAGAACAGATGAAGAAAGCTTAAAAACGAGTTCTCTCGAATACACTGGCTTGACCTGCTGACTCGAGCTGCTTGCTAGAGTCAGTCTCCATTCGAGTTTATGGTTGAGTTAAGCTCTCCTTTTTCTCCATTTGACTTCAACATCTCCAATATCCCTGAACTGCTCAAATCAAAAAATGCATAATCCAATACAAAACACTCTAAGTATGCAAAACTGGAAACAAATGTCAAGAATATGCTATTAGACAAGGCTAAATGGATGATAAATGCATGCTCAAATCATGTAAAATATAGACATATCACACTGCTAGATCTATTCTTATGGAAATGATTTAAGGGCTTGGTTGAATCCAGTAGGTGTGACTAAGTGTTAGGAAATTCTCTTTACCACGGGAGTGAAAAGAGGTTTCAGATCTATATAATTGGAGTAATAGTTAATCGATAAATCTATTCGTGTTTGTGTGCTTATCTAGATTAGCTCTGATCAAGTTAGTTTAGCATCATAGAATCTAGATATCATGAGAGTGAATCTAGATTTCGGAATTAAAGAAGTTTCGAGCTTAATTACTTTTGTAGGAATGCAACAATTAATTAGGTTAATCAAATAGAGATTGTTTTCAACGCTTGTAAGAGTACCACGAGAGCGGGTTTTTACAAAGATTTTATGATACACGCCTAGAAACACCAAGGAGAACTCGATCCACAACTCAAATGGCCATGAGAGCAAACAGATGGAAAAGGATGCGGGATGGGGTGAAAATGGTGGACGGTGGTGTGATGATGATGGTTAAGCAACCGGTGGATAGTGAAGGCACTACAAAGGGGATGGATCTCCCTTTGATACAGCCACTCCCAAAGGTAGAGGATCAACCTCAATACCTAAGAGTAACCCTAGCCTCCAAGACTAGCAACAAAGTTGTAAACTTTTGCGTGAAAGATTGCTTGTTTGTAAAATGTGAAGGAGTTTGCCTTATAAAGGCTACAATATTATAGCAAATTAAATGCTAAATGGGCTCAAGCCAAATGAGAACAATCTTTGATACTTGGGCCTAAAAACACTAAGTCGCAAAAGCCTCAAAACAAACAATACAAAAGAAAGGGAAAACTTGGGAAGTGATTTTCCCTAAAGATATAATCACATTCTTAGGCTATCAAACTTGTCATGACTGTTTCCAAGTTGATAGACTATGGAGGATGAAATGTGATGCTCTAAGCCTTTCACGCCTCGTTAAAACTCTTTCCTAGTAAAACCCGGTGGGAAACCTAGGAGTAGGGAAATAGTACGTTATTCACCAGGAGTCTTGGGGGTCCTCACCCTTTCTTGGTGGTGAAGACACAATAGGCCATCTCTCCATGGCTGACCAATGCTCAGAAGCTAGAATTGATGCTCTCCAAAATGCCAGACGTGGGTTTGAAGCTTCTCGGACCCTTCAGCTTCTGAAACAGGCTTATGGAGGATCCGTCGTGTTTGAACAACCATAACTTCCACTATAGACAAGATATGGACTTGATTCTAACTCTCAGATCTTCGTTACTGAGTCAAGATTCCAGAAGAGGTCTCGACGTTGCTCGGTTTTTCTTGGTCTAGCCGGAATCCTCCGTTGAATACACATTGGTCCAGTTCCAGTAGTTTATGGCCCGACTGACACACCCCATCCCGAGTATAAAAACAGAAAACGCGGAAAATCATAAAACCCGAGAATTTTTAAAACTTTTCTTAAAACGGTTGAAACCATTCGAGTAAAACCCTTTTTCTTGCGACCCAAGTCAAATACTAACATCTCAATTAAAATAAAACAATTAGGTTTAAAACATGGATCGATCGATCTGACCCGAGATCGATCGATCTCAGATACTAAAACAAAGCACTTTAAAACAGAAAAACACGGATCGATCGATCTCGATCGACGTCGATCTGACTGATCGATCGATCTAAACCGCTCAGCTCGATCGTCAACCCATACGGCGAATTTTCGTCTTAATGATCGATCGACCCCTTGATCAATCGATCCCCCTTCCCTGCGACCAAAACATCAACAACGAACAACAAGCCAACAACTTTCATAACCCATCAAAACAACAATTCATTCACACCTCTTAACATTATAAAACACAACTTCGGAGTCCCAAAACAACAATCACCAAGGCATGAGAACAACCATCCAATACCCAAAAAGAAACTCGACAAGGAACTCCTAATCATCCTCTTCTCCTCGGCCTTTGTTCCACGAGCTCCACAACCTATGACTTCTCTTTACCTGCACCAAAAGAGGCGCGTAAGCATTGATAATGCTTAGTGAGGCGGTCATCCCGTCCCACGGCCATATCACATACGATTCATGAATTCACGCAATTGAAATGTAACCTAAGGAAATAAACCACACGTGAAAGAGCTCAATCACACACACATCGCACAATATGGCCAACCACAAGTCACACCCATATTGTTTAATCCCTAAGCACACATCAATCATGAAAATTCAAGAATCACATAGTTAGACCGACGGTTACGCACTCACCTCGGTTACGGTTGCAAAGGATAATACTCTTGAGCTTAAATTCCTCAACCTTGCTTCTCTTTGGTTCTTACTCAACCAACACCAACGTATCACCAATTCCCTAACAAAAACATCACCAATTACACTCTCAAGACAATTCACAAGTTCACATTTGAATTGCTTAATCCATCATTCTCGGATTTCGACTCTCAAGAACAGAGTTTACTAGGTCCACCATAACTCTTGTTCTAGATCATATTTTAGAAATTCCTCTGGTGAGCTTCAAGTTCATACCCTCAACAAGCTATATACCAAGTTTCAGCCCAAAAGAGCATGATTTGAGTGTCCAAACCATCACTCAAAGTCAGCCCGTCGCTACAGCTCAAAAACAGAGCAATCTTGGGAGACAATTCATATCTCCTAAACTACTCAACCTATCTCGACGAAATTTGGTAGACACTTAGTTAAGAGGTTGAAGAACTTACCCACAAAATTTCAGCTCAATCCGAGCCCCCTTGATACCACGATCGAAGCTCACAACTCAACTCAAAAACTCTGTTTTTTCCAAGCTCTTTCTCTTTGTCTTCTCCTCCTTTTTCTCCTTCTTTCTCTCCTTCTCTTGCTTCTCCTCTCTCTTTCTCTAGCTCTCTCTAGAACTCTCTCTCAAATGCTCAAGGATGAGTATATATAGAGGGAGAAGAAGACTCTAGAATTGTGGAGAAGAAGATGATACATATGCATATATGTATCTTGGTTTAATTAAATTAAACCAAACCACAATTAATTCACTAAACCGGTTTTTAATCAACCAATTCCCTTAATCCCATCAATTAATTCTCTCGGTTTAGTGATTCCGTTAAACCTCCCGAAATATTTGAGACACCTCCCCATCTCAAAATATTTCTTTCGCTCCCGATAAATCCCGGAATTACCGCTTAATCCCGATTAAACCGAACCACCCGGGATTACTTCTCGGCGATCATCCTTTGATCGATTCAACCCAAACACCGCCCATTTGGCCGTTAATCGAGCTCGATATTATCCATATCACATTTCATCCCACATTTCCGTCAAAACACTGTTCATTCCGCAAAACACTATTCCGAACCAATTCAACCCGAATTGGTTCCGAAACGATTAATCTTCCGATTAATCAAACCAATAGAAACCCCGTAAATTGTAAATCGAGCTCCCCATTTTTTCTATCCTCTCAAGAATGCAACACGGTACAAGACTTTTACGACATCCAATAGCAGCTTGTACCGCAAGAAATGTAATAACTTTTATTACAAGGAAACGACTTGGGATACGGATGTTACACCGACCGTCTTGTGTCAGCCATAACTTCTTCTTGTGAGCTTATTTTGGGCTGATTCCACTTTGAGGTGCTCCCTAGGTGAGCTGTTAGTCAAGTCCAGGTGGTTGTTTGTGATGCCTCAGAACCTAGGATTGCATCATTCCCTCCCTCTTCATGAAGTTTTGTCCTCAAAACAGATTTTCCTACACATAAACAAACCAAGTAAGTCCATTGTTGTGCAAGAAGGTTTAAAAGATTACCTCGAGGTTTGGTTTGTAAAGAGCCAAATGATATGAGATTGGAAGGATCTGGAGGTTCCCCTTTCAGCTGGGAAGTGCTTGGAGCACTTCGATCCTCCGTGGTAGTAGGTGGTTGTCTCCACGGTAGACGGTGTTTTGCTCCAATTATGTGTTGGCTCATCATTGGATCCGGTGGCTCTGGAAGGAGTCATTGATTTTCTCATGATCTCTAGAAACAACACCATCCAGCTTTGGTGTTATGACCCATCAGTTTGGATCCGGTTTAAGTAACTCCTCTTCTGTTCTTCACTTGAAACATGCGGTGCACGCGATGACTTGAAATTCGATTTAGGCACTTGGGCTACTTCTCTTGGCTGCTCCTCCACTAGCTTGGTGATTATATAGCTCAATATGGGACCTCTTTGCACGTTCTCCTCCACTTGAATGGCTGGCCGCGATATTTGTGATTTCGTTAAGGTGTTGGCTGCATACGTCTTGGGCTTAAGTTCTGAATGGAAAACGTCTTCATCCTCACTAGTAGCTAGTGTGTTCAATACAAACTCAGAATGTAGTAGCTCTTCAGTACTTGGTGAGCTAATCTTCAGCTCACAAGAAGGCTTTAGACTTGGTTTTGGGGCTATAATCCATAGACTTGGCCGGGAATAAGGATGTACGGTCGGGTGAATCTCGTTCTAAAGATTGTCATCTATGTCTCTCATGAAATCATTACTCAAAAGTTATTTCACCTCTTCCCAAGTAGCAGCCAGCTCATGACACTTTTGTCGAATAGTTCCGTCTATGTCCCAAAGCGTGTAAGCTTCCCTTGAGAGATTCTCTTCGGCGTAAGTCGTTTTCTTCACCTCGAGAATTTTGTAGGCTAAGAACCAATATTCCATGTCTCTCTCCCACCGTAGGTAAGCTCTTGAACCTTGACTATGGCTTGAGAAATGGATGTAATGTGGCATTTTATCCTCATCATTTAAGGTGACGTGCGAACCGATCTCATCATACCATGAATCGCCTTCATGGTCTTCATCTTCTATGTCACCTTCTTGATAGGATTTCAAGAACTGATTTGGTTCTTCTCTCTCTCATGCTTCAGCTCTACCAACATCTCCATTCTCATGGGTAAACACCTCTTTATTCCTCAGCCCTTCACCCTCGGTTGTTTCAGCCTCTTCAAACCAAGAGCCATCCTCTTCTTCTAGGCCACCCTCTTGATCAGTTTCTTGTGAACTAATTAGTAGACCATCCTCATCTTCATACCAACTCAGGTTGTTGGCATTATCTTGGTTAAAATCATGAAGTTCCAGCCCCGGTTCTAATTAATAATCAACGCCATTGTTGTGGTCTTCATTACGTTCATTGAGTTCGTGTAAACTGAATTCAGATTCAGCATTCACATACACCCTTTCTAAGCTCAAAATGAAGTCAATCTCATCACAACACAACCCTCCTTCGTTGTCACTTTCTTCCTTAAGGACATTCTCAGATTGAAGACCATATTCATCATTTCGTTCAACTCTATAACTGGATTCAGATTCAGTTCCGGTGCTCCACGCCTCATAATCGTAGCCATTCCCATTTTCAGATTCTTGCTCCCCCCCAATCGACCTCTGAAGTACTGATCTCACTCATGACCTCTTCTTCATTTTCCATAGCTCGATTAGGATTGGACCTCGCAACACATCACAAACAAAACCGAAAATAGCGTAGACTCTCGAACCGGCAACTAAATGGTCAAACCGTGAATTTAAATTTGAGGAGGCAACTTAAATCAGTTATGCACGTTTTAATTGAGTTAATAACACCCTAAAATTCAAATTTAATTGCCCAAAATATCTAGTGAGGACCACACACCTAGCTGGCTAAAGAGCAACACAAAAGTAAAAACAAAAGGAATAAAGTTAATTGTACAACAAAAGACTTTCTCCTCTTTGCAAAAACACCCTCTTTTACCTAGGACCAAATCAAGAAGCTTACTACTGAAATTAATGGAGGCTGAACACAAGACACAAACCAAAACACGTCCTAGCATGCATACTAAACAAGGAAACCGAAACTAACACCCTAAAACACAAGAAGCACAAAACCGACACAAACTAACAACGAAACAAAACAAAGCTGAAACTTGCAAGAACTAAGGAGCAACGAGACTTAATACAACCTAAACACCAAAAACTAGAAGCTAACTAACACCTTAGACAAGCACACAACGCAGCAAACCCAGATTAAAGAAGAAGAACACCAAACCAGATTCAAAAAGACGACTTTTTCAAGTCCTTCTCTTTAGATTTGAGACCAAAAATGCAAGATGCAAACTAAGACATGCTTCAACGATGATTCACAGCAACAACAAAAGATCTCTAGTACCCTAATGCAGCCACACAACTCAAAGAAAACAGATCTAAACACCCTAGCAACAAATAACTACACGATTGAACCAAAGATGCAAACTTTTTCAAATCTACTCTTAGATTCAAACATAAACAAGCTAAGAAAATGGAAAGATGCAACCTTCAGGAGCTTTTAGCTCTGATACCAGATGATACACGCCTAGAAACACCAAGGAGAACTCAATCCACAACTCAAACGGCCATGAGAGCAAACGGATGGAAAAGGACGCGGGATGGGCGGAAATGGTGGACGGTGGTGTGATGATGATGGTGAAGCAACCAGTGGATAGTGAAGGTACCACAAAGGGGATGGATCTCCCTTTGATATAGCCACTCCCAAAGGTAGAGGACCAACTTCAATACCTAAGAGAAACCCTAGCCTCCAAGAGTAACAACAAAGTTGTAAACTTTTGAGTGAATGATTGCTTGTTTGTAAAATGAGAAGGAGTTTGCCTTATAAAGGCTACAATATTAGGGCAATTTAAATGTTAAATGGGCCCAAGCCAAATAAGAACAATCTTTGATACTTGGGCCTAAAAACACTAAATCACAAAAGCCTCAAAACAAACAATACAAAAGAAAGGGAAAACTTGTGAAGTGATTTTCCCTAAAGATAGAATCACATTCCTAGGCTATCAAACTTGTCATGAATGTTTCCAAGTTGATAGACTATGGAAGATGAAATGTGATGCTCTAAGCCTTTCACGCCTCGTTAAAACTCTTTCCTAGTAAAACTCGGTGGGAAATCTAGGAGTAGAGAAAGAGTACGTTACTCACCAAGAGTCTTGGGGGTCCTCACCCTTGCTTGGTGGTGAAGACACAATAGGTCATCTCTCCATGGCTGAACAATGCTATGAAGCTAGAATTGATGCTCTCCTGGATGCCAGACGTGGGTTTGAAGCTTCTCGGACCCGTCAGCTTCTAAAACAGGCCTATGGAGGATCTGTCGTGTTTGAACAACCATAACTTCCACTCCAGACAAGATATGGACTTGATTCCAACCCTCAGATTTTTGTTGTTGAGTCAAGATTCCAGAACAGGTCTCTGCGTTGCTCGGTTATTCCTGGTTTAGCTGGAATCCTCCGTTGAATGCACATTGGTCCAGTTCTGGCAGTTTCTGGCCCGGCCGTCTTGTGTCAACCATAACTTCTTCTTGGGAGCTTATTTTGGGCTGATTCCACTTCGAGGTGCTCCCTAGGCGAGCTGTTAGTGAAATCCAGGTGGTTGTTGGTGATGCCTCAGAACTTAGAATTGCATCAGTTTAGCTTACCACGAGAGTGGACTAGACAACTTTTTATATCTGTAGATTGATAGATATTTGCAATAGGCCAAAGAATATCATTCTCCAATTAGGAAATTCTCTGATTAATAAAATAGAGACAATGGGAGATTAATAAAACCTGCAGATGTATTAACTCTGGAACTTTCGTTTCCTCTATTTTGACTGCTAAGGACAAACAAGCCACAACCAACAATTGTATTGTCCAAGCTTTTCCACTCTACAGAAGAATCATAAATCTTTCAATCGATAACCAAAGGAACTATTTAATCTTAGGCCAAGGATGATGAGTTAATCTGACTTACAAGCAAGTCATGAACAGATAAGAAATGATCCAAGTTATTGCCTAGACATATACACAATGGTCCAAATTTAATAAGTTCCTCACAAGCCTGTAATAATGAAAGACAAAAAGTTAATATTCAGATCAAAGATAAGGCAAAGTCATGTCTTTTTCAGATCAAATTCATCAGATTATTGACTTGGTAAGAATTGAGTCAACAGAAGAAAAAATTTTGACCTTCCAAATCCAATCAAGGGCTTGATTTCTAACACTCAAATCCAAATCTCTAATTCTCAGTCTCTTGAGGTAATCATCTCTCGGCGAGTGTTATCTCTCTTTCTCAATCATCTCTTCGCTCTCCAGAGGAAACCCCATCTGAAAAATTGATGTCTCGAGAGTAGTAATCGAGGTTGTGTCACTAATTTCAGACTTGGTTTTGAAAGTAGAACTGTAGAACTAAGTGACATGATCAAATAACTACTACACGAGAACTTTTTTTTGTTGTCGGAGAGAGAAAAAAGAATAGAGGGAGAAATTCTCACCATTTACACATGTTTTTTTTTTGTCGAAATTTGTTTAAAACTTAAAACGGCTTGGAAATCCAAACTGGGGGAACCGAATTTACATAGCTAACCTTCTGCGATAATACTCGTGCACTTACCGCTAAGTTATCCGCTTGTACATTAAAACGATGTGGTATATAGGATACTGTGAATGCTGCAAAACCATCCTTAAGCTTCTTGTAGTCGTCTAAATACATCTCGAACGCTGGCCAATCTCTAGGGGCCTGCACCATCTTCACTAGTTCCGAGCAATCTGTATGGAAATTAACCATTGCCCAAAGTAGTGCCTTCAGCTCCGCGTGTAGTGGTAATAAAGCCTTGTATGTGCTTTTGGACCCCATTAGGATGTCTTGTGTGTTGTTTTGCGTGTAAATTCATCCCAAACCTGATAGGAGATCGGAATCCTTCCATTATCCATCAATAAAATAATTAATGCCTGCAAACGACAACTGTTTTGTAGTTCTATCCTGAGAATCGTTACCCTCAGGGGATACGTGAGCCCCATTCCAAACCTCCGCTTCGCTTTCCGCCAATCGTAAAGTATTTCTGGGATCAAAATCCTCACTCCTAAACACCATGTTATTTCTAGCTTTCCAAATGAACCAAATAATCCACGGAAAACTGTTTTCCAAATATTCCGGGGCATGAAAATGAAAGAGGTAGTCCAAATTAGCAAAGAGAGAGGGTGTTGGAAAAATTCCTGGACCGGATGGTATAATAGATAGGGGCCATGTTTGAAGAGCCGGTGGGCACTCGAATAAGGCGTGGTTGACTGTCTCTACATCTGCTCCACATCTAACGCAATGAATATCACCCTTGATACCTCTTGAAATTAAGTTAGACATTACCGGGAGACATCCTGATAATACTTGCCATATAAAGTGCTTTATCTTACGGGGGCAGTTAAGTTTCCAGCAATTAGCTTGTAAGGGGTGAATATTTGGACCATTTTTTATTACCCAATTGTCCTTTGATAGAAATTCTCTCATCACCGCATACTCCGATTTCACCGTATATTTACCAGATTTGGTAAAATGTCAACCTAGTCTATCCTCTTTGTAGAGACTGCTAACTGGCAGACTCAAGATAATAAAGACATCAGAAGGTTACACAATGGCCTTGAGTAAAGACAAATTCCAAGATTGTGTTGATTGGTTAACCAGATGGTTAACTTTGAAGGAGGAAAAGTAATTTATTCCCTTACATGTTGCTGCTCTCGAGCCTTGGGCAGGGATCCATGGATCATTCCATACTGAGATCGAATGTCCTGAACCTACCCGTTTAATGAGCCCTCTTCCTACCAAAGAGCGAGCCGAAATTATGCTTCTCCAACCATACGATGGAGAGTAACTTCTAATATTTTTCATGGGATCTCCGGAAAGGTAATATCTACCCCTGATAACTCTTGCCAACAGAGATTATTTTGCCTCAATTAATCTCCATAATTGTTTAGCTAGTAAAGCTGTATTAAAATCCTCAATCAACCTAAAACCTAGCCCTCCCTCATTTTTTGGGACACACAATTTTTTCCATGCCTTCCAGTGCATCCCTTTTTATGTTCCATTGGAACTCCACCAGAAGCGAGATAGCTTTACAAAAAAAATAAACTGTCATCCGCGAACAACAAATGAGATATTGGTGGACTATCTCTTGATACTTTTAAACCCGTGAGAGATTTCTCTCTCCGCCTTTCGGATATTTGCCACTAGAGCCTCTGTGCATAATATGAATATATATGGTGAGAGAGGATCCCCTTGTCGAAGACCTCACTGGGGGATTATTTTTCCTTTGAGGACAACCATTGATCAAAACTTTGTATTGAACCGACCGAATGCACCACATCAGCCAAGAAATCCATTGTTCAGCAAAACCCATTTTTCCTAAGAATACTTTCAATGAAAAGTCACTCTAACCGATCATATGCCTTGCTCATATCTGTCTTGATTGCCATATACTTGCTCTTACAAGACTTATTTGTTCGGAGCCCATGAAACATTTTTTGCGCAATTAGAATATTATATGTGATCATACGACCCGACACAAATGCCGATTGTGTCTCTAAAATCAGCCCAGGTAAGATCTTTTTCAACCGTTGACATAATACCTTAGAGATAATTTTGTACCCCACGTTACAAAGACTTATTGGACGAAAATGAACCATATGTGTGGGTCTTTCCTGTTTTGGGATGAGACAAATATTTGTCGTATTTAATCTATCATCAAAATGTCCGTCGCGAAGAAAACTATTAACCAGATCCACCAATTCTACTTTAATTATAGACCATGATTTATGGTAGAACAGAGATGTCATACCATCCGGACCAGGTGATTTCCCTGGATTCATCATTAATAAAGCCTGTCGGACTTCTTCTTCTGATGCTTTTGCCGTTAGAGCCAAATTCATGTTACTCGTTACCAAAGCTGGGATCTCGTCTAAAACTTCTTCAATCCCCGAAGGGCTCAATGATTTAAAAATCTCTTGAAAATAATCAACGGTTACCTCTTCAATTTGCTGATCCGTTATGACCCATTCATCTGAGCTAGTATATAATCCCATAATCCTATTTCGTGTTCTACGTTGTTTTACTTGAACATGAAATTTTTTTGTGTTTTTATCTCCTTCCACTAACCATTTATTTCCACTTTTTTGTTGCCAAAATAATTCCTCTTCTCTATTGGCTTCTTTGAGAGCTTTTGTTATTTCCATTAGTTTTGTTTGTATACTATTATCATCCTTTTGTAGCTCTTCTAAAACTCTTTGTAATTTTCTAATTTTTTTCGACCCATTTTCAACATTGTGTTTCCGCCATATGGAAATTTCCCGGAAATAATTTGACAATCTGTCGACAAAATTTTGCCGTGACGAACCTGTTGTGGTACCCCAGCCCATGGCTATTACTTCCATGAGACCATATTTTCCTATCCAGCGTTTATCGAACCATTTACACATGTTAAAAGGTTAGAATTCATCTTTCACAAAATTCAATAATCTTTCTATTAAATTCCTATCAATTAACATTGGCATACAAAACTAAAAATTATTGTATTACAATAGAATTTAATAGAATTAAAAAATTAACAAATTGAATAACACTAGAATTTAAAACATTTTGAAAGAATTTCATAAATACTTAATCCAATAACACAAAAAAATTTAAAAATTATAAAAATGTCTAATTGAATAACACTAAAATTTAACATTCTATTATATTCTCTCATATTCTTTCATCCAATATCCCCCTAAGTTTTTGCTTATGGCTAAATTGTGTCGCGAAAGGGTAAGCGGTTGATGAGAATTCGGAGAACATTGTTGCTACAGAAGGTGCTGCCGCAATAAGTGTTGGCGATACAGTAGAAGGTACTACTATAACCAGTAGCATTAAGTATGTCTGATGGAATGTTGACGAGAATTGTTGATAGATCACGGGGTAAACATTGACGGATTGTTTGCGAGTTGTTTAGATGATGATCTAATTTGATCAGAGAATATGGATTCCAAGAATTCTCAAAGGAATGAGAATTGGATTGTCGAAAACTAATGGCAAGTTTTCATGATGATTAAACTGCAATGGACAAAAAGAATAATCAGTGCGGGAGATCAAACTTGATCAGGTGGATTTTGGTGAGAATTGGACTTAGTCAGAAGTCGTTCGTTTATCAGATAGTATTTGTTGGTCGAGTAGGAAACTTGAGGCGATGTGTGGTTTCGGGGAAGACCAATGTGGGGGACCTTTTGGGTGTGGGATGCTCGTTTGATCTCTGTATTCATCTCGTTTCTTATTTACCTGGGAAGTCCTTCATACATTGCAAATCATCAAGTCGACAGACTAGGTTTGAGAGTTGAGATCAAATATAACAAGAGATTGGGGGATGAGAATTCTCGCCAAAGACTGATTGATGATTAAGAGACTTCTCAGAAGTATTTGGATTTGAAAGGTTGAGTAAGATCGAGTCTAAGAGTGAGACTGCGATGTTACTTGGTGAACGGTTAATAATCGTGTAGTGATCGCGGGTCGTTGTGTGGTATTCAATGATCAATGTGTGGTGAACATGTGGTTATCATGTGGATTTGATAGCCAAGTGGGATGAGCGGTGGTTGTCATGTGGATTTGATAGCCAACGTATGGTGACCGTTTGATTATTGTGTGGTATTCGATAATCCACGGGTAGCGAGCACTAGCGATAGATTGTGTTTATTAATTTTGACTTGAGTTGTCAAGGATGCTAGACATAAATGGAACAAGTGGTGTTTTAAAATTGTTTAGGAGGAGTCTTATTGGGAGTTTTAAGACTTGGATGGGTGATACACTCCTAGATCTTCAAGGGAAGAACCAAATCCTAGCTCCACGACAAACTCAAGCAAGCAGACCCAAAACCGAGAAGATGACAGAAATGATGGGCGATGGTGAGGTGAGTGAGATGAACGGTGGCCTAGATGGGTGAACCTTGAGGTGAGCGAACTAAGGAACCAACAAGAATATGGTGGAAATGAATCTAAGCTTAGAGATGGAGTTCAATCCAAGCTCAACGGTGAAGTGGAGGCGGAAAGAGTGACCGGAGGAGATGGTAGAAGGCGAGATGATGGATGAAGCAACCCAGGAGTGAATGGCACCACCAAGGAGATGAGAGTCCTTGGATAAAGCCTTCTTCAAGCTGAGGACAAACTTCCAAGCTCTTAGGGATTTCTCAATCCTAAAATAGGTTTAGATTTGAGAGAGAGAGTTAACACCTTTAGGTCTTTAGATAATGGTTGCTTATTTCATTAATGAGAAAGGAGTTGCTTTTTATAGGCTTACAAATAGGGTTTTAGAAAGAGTCCTCAAATAGGCCCAAGCCAATATTAGACAAACATGGATCTTGGGCCTTTAACAAAAGAGAACCAAATCCTAAAACAAGCCACAATCACAATGGCACTAAAAAGTCTCAAAAGCAACAAAAAGAAAAGGAAAAATATTTGTAATGATTTTCCCTAAGATAGGATCACATCTCTTGTATATTTCGACTTGTCATACAGATTTCAAAGTCAAATACACAAGAAAGATGAGATGTGATGCTTTAGGTCTTTCGAGCCTCATTAAAACCCTTTCCTAGTAAAACCGAAAAGTGGAAAATCTAAGAGTAGGGAAAGAGTATTTTACTTACCTAAAGTCTTAAAGGGTGTCCTCACTAATGGGAAGTGAGGACACATGAAGCTTTTCACCCAAAGTTAAGTGTCCTTGGACTTGCGGTCTGAATTTGGCTGTCGGTCCGGTCTGGTCCAGTCCGTACGGTCTTGTCTCGGACTTAGGGCTCGAAACTTAGCACGATCATGTTGAATGGCACTCCTTGCTCTCCCTCCGTGCTCCATTCCTTCTTCTCAGCCTCCCCAAATGGCACGAACATCTCCAATCCAAGGTTTGGCTCATCTTGATCCGAGGTAGTGATAGGGTCCGATGTGAGGATCACATCAATGGGATTCTGGGGATAAAAATCCGAGGAAGTGGAGTAGTTCGCGGTTGTTTTATGTGTGAGGGCTATTGGGACAAGTGTGGTTCCTTGAGATAAGTGGTTTCTCTATTGTCCTGAGAAAACAAGAGTGGTTCTCTGATGACCTGGGAGGATCAGTGGATTCTCTGATGGCCCTTGAGGATGAGTACATTCTCCTCGGACCGGGAGGACAGTGGGTTTTCCAATACTCTAGGAGGACAGTGGGTTTTCCAATGCTCTTTGAGGACAGTGGGTTCTCTAGGACTCAAGAAGACAGTGGGTTTTCTATACGCCAAAAGAGGATAGTGGGTTCTTTGTATGCTCTAGGGACAGTGGGTTCCGTGGTGCTCTAGGGATAGTGGGTTTCTACCAACTCAGAGGGACAGTGGGTTCCGAAGTACTCTAAGGACAGTGGGTTCTATATGACTCTAAGGACAGTGGGTTCTGCGAGGTCCTAAGGATGGTTGATCCTGAAAGACCTCAAGAGTCTGAGTATGAGTTGGGAGCATTGAGTATATAGGCGTGAGTCTGGAGCTGAGTATGGTCTGGGTATGGGTTGAGTATGGTCAAAGAGATTTGACTTAACGTTTTCTTAACAAAAGAGGAGGTAGATATGACTGTGGATAGTCAGATATATGGAGACGGGTGGTTTAAGCAGAGTGACTGAACTAAAGATTTGAGGATGAATTTATTTCTAGTGGGGGAGAATTGTAACACCCGTGTTCCGGAATTGATTTTTGAATAAAATCGCGTAAATTAAAAAAAGAGAATTAAACTACTGAATAGCTATTTTGACGGTTTTAAAGAGTAAATCGAGCCACGAAAAATCATTGGATGATATTATGATTTAATTATGGGTTGGTTTAGTGGTTTAGTTGGTTTAATCCTTAAATCAATTAGGAATCGCTTTATTTTAAGAGGAATTCAACCTAACAAAACTCTACCCTATATAAGCTAAGAAAAATCAACCCTAGCCTCCATTTCTCTCAGTTTGGTCGAGTTTTTGGGGTTGTGAAAGAAGGAGAGAGAGGCGTTGAGTAAGGGAGAAGTAGAGAAGCTTTGAGTTGAGAGAGGAAAACAAGTTTCCATATGGAGGGGTTAGAGACATATTAGATATGTCGTGGGAGAAAAGAGTTTCGACCTAGCAGATTGCTTTCAAAGGTAACAAAACTTTCTGGAGTTATAGCTAAGACCTGTATATAGATTTTCCAGGTTACAGATCTTGATTTTTATATGTATTCTAAAAGTTATTCATGTTCTTGTGAGATCGTTGGAATCTATCGCGAATATGGACCAGTGGACGTTCAAATGGCGATCGGAGGTTTATCTTTTATCGGATCGATCTGAAACTTTGTGGGTAGCTTCAAAACATCCAGGAGTCGAGTTTCAACAGTGGAGATTGGAAATAGACGGTTAGATTCTGATCTGGAATTATATGATTGCATCTTTGAGACTGATAGTTTATGTCAGATTTTCAGATTTTGTCGGTTTAGATAGAATGTTGTTTTGATTGTGTTTTTAGTTGATTCAAAGGCTGATCTTAAAGGTGTTCCAGATAAGAGAAGCTAATGTTTAGCAAAGTAGTCAAGGTTAGTGCAGGACAATATGCTTAGCTGTGTGAATATGATTGATAACATTTTGTTTCATGTTTGTAGACCGATAAGTTTATGTGATGAGCCAAGTGGGGTTCTAGATCGAGTATATCATGATATGGTTGATTGGTTGAGTCGGTATTCATGTTTCAATTTTGTTATTTTTATATTCATGTGTGTGTGTAGCCTGTAGATGGAAGGATAACTTCACTAAGTATTTATTAAATACTTATGCATCTCATTCTTAATGTAGGTAAAGAATAAGTGTAAGCTAGTGGAATCATGGATATGAGGAGAAGATAATCTAGACTTGGAAATTCGGGTTGGGGTGTATCAATAGCACTTATAGGATATCACTGAGGTGGAATTGTAAAACATTTTTAGGAACTTTACTGACCTTTCTATGGCTTCCCATTCAGATGATCTAGGCGGCCCTATCCTTTTTGCTCCATTTTCTAATTCCTAAAAGTGATCATTGTATAATTTGTCTCAAGCTTTCATCTTGTCAAATGCAACTCTGAACTTTGAAGCTCTTGTTAGCAATAGATAAGTAGAGTTCCACTGAGTTTTGTGATATGCTCAAATTAATACTCTAAAAGTACTAAAGCAGTTGCTGCAGTATATCAGGGGTCGAACACAAGAACTCAAGAAAATTCACACAATAAATAATTTAGTGAGGATTAAGCAAATCACGGTTAGACGTAAATTAGAAAAGAAATACGATTTGGTTGATTTAATCAAGGGAAGGATTAGGCTCAGGGTAACTCTCAGGAAATCAATGATAAACAACAATTAATCAATTAAGGTTCAATTCTAAGCCGTTTCGAACTCAAACACGAAAGTATAGTTAACCAACTTGAAAACTAACTAAGTCTAAAGTCTAAAATTCCAAATCTCGCAAATCCTACACAGTAAACCAGCAATCAATTCAAGTTTGATATGTTCACAATTCGATTAAACCAAATCTCTTTGCAGATAATCCAATTGCTCACCCTAGGTTTTATCGATTACTCAATTGCATGGCGTCATCGATTAATCTAGGTTCTATATTCTAAGTGATCGGGTTAGAAATAGCTTTGAGAACAACCTATGGTGAAGAACTATTCAGATTTTGAACTCTAACAAATCAATTATCATAAATCGAGAAATCCATATGAGAAATCCTGAACCTAAAATGGATACTCGAGATTTGAAACAAATAACATAACGAATAGATCATGAAATTAAACAAAAGAATAAAAACAAGGGTTCGGGATCTTTCTATGATGAAGAGTCTTGGATCCGCCTCACAAAAGCTCTCAAATCTCAATGGTGGCTCAAGAATAATAGTTCAAAGTAAAGTCTCCTTAACTAAAGATAAGAGTCTAAAAGTCAAAAAGCGGGCTTCTTTTGTAAATAAAGGGGATGATTGGGCTTCTTATGGGCTTCCTTGAAAATCTCTTCTGCGCGTTGATTACGTCGGTATCGATCGATACCATGATGGTGTCGATCGATGCTAAAGCTTCAAAACGGGKACTTTCTTCGGTTTGCTCCAAAAAGGCTCCAAATGCTCCAACTCGTCCCAAACGTGCTAAAACCTGAAAAGACTCTAAAATGATAGAAAAAGCACTAGAAAGACTCGATAAAACGACTTATATCATGGCTAAAAACGGGTAAAATCCATGATATATCATTTTGCAGTCTAAAGGCAAGATTCCCCGACTCATCTTTCCTGTGTCAACCCGAAGTTCAAATGATTTCAACTTAG
Source organism: Boechera stricta (assembly GCA_018361395.1). NCBI lineage: Eukaryota > Viridiplantae > Streptophyta > Magnoliopsida > Brassicales > Brassicaceae > Boechera > Boechera stricta. The sequence goes on from CM031541.1 coordinate 9,286,787, forward strand.
TACTTGAAGATCTGGCATATTGAACTCCATTCCTAATAGCTGCCACATTGTCTGACACTTCTTGTAATCCATCTTTCACAATCAAGTTCAGAATATGAGCACAACACCGCATGTGCATAAAATCCCCATCTAAGACCAATGCATCTTCGCCATTAACTTTGAATTCCCTCTGAAATCTCCTAAGAGCTGAAGTGTTGGTAGTTACATTGTCATTTGTGATGGTGAATATCTTGTCTATACCCCATTCTACCAAAAATTCAATAAGAACAGACGAATTGTTGCTCCTTTATGGTTAGTGATGTGCGTAAACCCAATGATCATCTTCCTTAAATGCCACGAAGAATCAATGAAATGAACTGTTATCACCATGTAACTAGCACTTGTGGTTGGAGCAACCCATATGTCTGTTGTTAATGAAACCCTTTGCTTATTAGAAATGAACCAATCCTTCATTGCAGCTTTCCTCTTCACATACATCTCAACAACATCCCTAGCAGCTGTTCTACGAGAATGAGGCGTGAACAGGTTCATCTTTTTGTAGAAATTTCTCCAAGCAACACTTTCAATAAAAGTTAATGGCAACTCTCCCTATATAAGCATCTCATTACAAGCCTCTCTAAAAACATCTTCTGAAACCTTTGCAGCTTTCAAACCATTACCCTCACCATCTATAATATGTTGTGCTTCACTCTCCCATACCTTATATTGTTTGCAGCAACCAAGATGTTTCTGCAGATTTGAGGTGCCAGATGTTGTTGCACAGCTGAAAAATGTCCCACAGTAATGGCATTTGCATTTGTCTCTGTCCTCCTTGGTTCTCGTAAAATGCTTTCAGACTGTGGACCTTGTTTTAATGAAAAATCTTAGGTGTACAATACACCTAAAATTTGTTTTTAAATGAAAAAAGGAAAAAAAAAAAAAACTCTTTTTTGTCATCTAAATTCTATTAAAAAGTTGATGAAATCATTCACAGTGGGAAAGACGTCCGTTAGCAGTTGACTACCTCTCAAATGCAATGAACCTAGGCTTCAATTATGGCAAGAAGGGAGAAAGACACAGAGACTAAGTATCACAAATCTTTCCGGAAGCAACGTTGTAAGAAAACTACGACTCGTAGACATCTCTAGTAAAAATATTTGAACTTACCAGACCTTGATCAGATTTTGAACGTAGAAACACTTATGGGTTTGGCACAACTAATTAAATAACATTAAAAAACCAAAAAAAAATTTGTGCCGAAATACTTAAAAACGTTTGGGCCGAGTCAAGCCAATCCACTAGCTTAAGTTTGTAGAAAATCTAACCGAATTAACCGATTTATAAAATAAACCTATTTTAACCAAATATCAGACCGAATGTAACAAATTTTAAGCAAAAAAACAAAAATTTTGATAGCAAAATAAATACCCGAAATAACCGATACCCGAACATAACCAATATTAAGCAATATTTTAACAAAATTTTAAGCAATATTGTTTCGGATATTTTTGGTAGAATTTTCTAAAAATTGAAAAATGATTAACCGAATAAATTCGAATCGTTTTACCTGAAAATGCTAAACTCACATGCATATTTAGTAGCCTATATTTCTCGCATTTCATATGTTGTAAGTCGAGAAAATATACATTTTATAAGAAAAAATGTGATCAAACAAAGTTTAAACACAATAAGATATTGAGAAGAAAAAAAAAAAGAAAGAGATTATGTTTGGCTTTAATTAGTAATTGATATGTCAATTTAATAGTTACCAATCACAAAAATAATAACGACTATCAGTATTCTTATTTGCTGTACTGATTTTTATTTTTTATCTTTTCAATCTTTATTTTGTTATTGCTTAATGTTTTTTCTCTAGTAATTTTTTTTTTGTGTTTTGTGTCATCATAAGAGTATTTTAGTCTTCTTAATTCATTAAATCAAGCCCAAAAAATGAAAACTCAATGTTATTACGGAAATTACGGATAGTTTTGAGTTGTTACATGAAGAATCTCTTTTATGTTAGGAAGAAATATTTTCAACATGAAAAAGAATAACATTCGCAACGTAACGGGCACTAATGACATGATAAACGCCGCTTACATCTGTTAAAACTTAAAAATTAGTGATCTTGTAATGTGACATTCAGGTTTAAATCAAAATTTAATTCTTTTTTATCCTTAGATTTTATATAAATTATTAAATAATTTTTTTTCTTTTGTTTAAATGCAATCTGTATTAAACATAAAGTAAGAAAGAGACTACACTTCAACAAATTCAATTTGTTATGTTTTAATCTTCTAAAACGTCGGCTCCACACGTAAGGCTCCTCGTCTCCAACGGCTAGTAAATTGAAATTATTAGATCTCAATTAAAAGTTAAATCTACGGTCAAAATTCGATTCAATAAAAAAAAATGACCGTTAGAGAGGGCTAAGAAGTATCCTTTTAAAAAAAATAAAACAGTACCCTTGTTCAATCACAAATCTTCACCATTCACAATCTGAGAGAAGCAAAGAGGTTTTTGAAATCGGAAGAGTGATTCAGAGAGAGTGGCGTCTGGTTGGGTTGAAGCCGGGACGGGAAGTAGTCGTCTCCGCGATTTCTTTTCATCTCTGTTAACGAGTCTTGGAGGAGCGTTACTTCAGATCACAGAAGAAGAAGAAGAAGAAGAAGAACAACAACAAGAACAAGAACAAGGTTTAGATATGGCGTCTAGAGTCTCTCATCAGCGTGGAATCGCAGGTTTTTGTTTCTGTATCTTTGATTAATAGATTTGTTAATTTGATTTTGGTAATTGTTTTCTTTGAGGTTCTTGTAATTGTGTGGGTTCTCGTGGATTGTTTAATATGTGATTGAAACTATCTCTTAGAAACTTGACATAATTTTAAGATCTGGATCTTGATTGATTGATTGATTTTGTTATATCTTTTAATCTGATTTTGGTAAATATTTCCATTGTTTCTATGATTTTTTTGTGTTAGGCGAAATCAAATCAAAGAATGTTACGGGAAATGGAAGACAAAACAGAAAGGTTCTTGGAGACATTGGGAATCTTGTCACTGGTCGTGATGTTGTAACCGGAAAGGTGATTTCCAAACATCTCTGACTTCTTTCTTTCTTGATCATGTTCTGTTTTCATACAAATTTTGCAACTCATAAAAAATATGTATCTTCTCAGGATGTTGCTAAGAAGGCGTCAAAACCGGAGGTTATTGTCATTAGCCCTGATGAAAACGAGAAAAGCTGCAAACCACATTTTAGCAGAAGAACTCATCTACGAGGAACCAAGACTTTTACCGCAACCTTAAGAGCTCGAAGCAAGGTAAAGAAATTTCAAATCTTTTGATGAGATTTGGCATGTGTGATGATGATGATCTAACTCTTTCTGTTTAATTGTTTAACAGGCTGCGAGGGGACTTAAAGAAGGTGTAAAGGAAGCTGTAATCGACATTGATGCTGTCGATGCTGATAATGAGCTTGCTGCTGTAGAATATGTAGATGAGATCTTCAAGTATTATAGAACTGTAGAAGAGGAAGGAGGAATCAAAGACTATATAGTATCACAGCCTGAAATCAACGAGAAGATGAGATCGATTCTGATCGATTGGCTTGTAGACGTTCACAGGAAGTTTGAGTTGATGCCAGAGACGCTTTACCTCACCATTAACCTCGTTGATCGATTTCTATCTTTGACAATGGTTCCTAGAAGAGAGCTTCAGCTGTTGGGACTAGGCGCTATGCTTATAGCTTGCAAGTACGAAGAGATTTGGGCTCCTGAAGTTAATGATTTCGTCTGTATCTCTGACAATGCCTATAGCAGAAAACAGGTTTTGGCTATGGAGAAATCGATCTTAGGACAAGTCGAATGGTACATCACAGTTCCAACTCCTTATGTGTTCCTTGCGCGCTATGTTAAAGCTTCAGTTCCATGTGACATGGAGATGGAGAAATTGGTATTCTACTTGGCTGAGCTGGGACTCATGCAGTATCCTATAACTGTCTTAAACCGTCCATCGTTGCTCGCTGCATCAGCGGTTTATGTTGCGCGTCAAATCCTTAAAAAGACGCCATTTTGGACTGAGACCTTGAAACATCACACTGGCTACTTGGAAGATGAGATAATGTAAGCTAATCTAATCTAATCCTTGCTTTATGTTATTGATCTATTTCATTTTTGCAGTCATGAATTAACAATGGTTTGGTTTGGTTTTTTCAGGGAGCATGCGAAAATGCTGATGAAGTTAAGGGACTCGGCTTCAGAGAGTACGCTAAGTGCAGTGTTCAAGAAATACTCTGTCTCAGAAAACGTTGAAGTTGCTCTTCTTCCTTCGCTTGACGACTTATCTGTTTCTTGTTCATGAAGAAACAAAACCCTAGTCTTTTGTTGTTGATCATGTAGCTGTGATGATCTATCTTTGTGTTCTTCCCTTTTTTTTATAATTTGGTTTTACTTGGAATCTCTGTGAGATCCGTTAGAGAGAATGATGATCATGGACAAGTTTTTTTTGTTATTGTTTTTTCATTTATCTTAAGTTTCTCTTGGATTCCTCTGATTGCGTTTGAATATTTTTTACTGTTATTATTGTATAGATAGTGTTAATCCTTTTGTCACCACATATATTGATAAAAGATGAGACTTTTCCAAACATTGTTTAAACTTATAGTATTGAGAAGCAGATCTTCTAAGTGTAATCGAAACTAAGTTCAACAAGAACAGCAAAAAAAGGATTTCGATTTATTATGAGAAGCAAATTTTCTATTTGGTTCATGAATGCAAATGGAAGCTTTCGATCTCTAAACTAGTGGCGGATCTAGAAAATTTATTCATTGAGGGCAAAATATAACAAAAAATAAAACATTAAAATATCAAATATAACATAAAATTGTAATATGAAAACTTCAATACATCTTACAAACGCATCTTACGCTCATTTATCATTTAAAACATTTTTATCACTCTAAACCAAAAACCGAGCTTTGGATACCAATCTCACAACAAAAATACCGAGCATCATCCATGGAAGTTTCGGTTATAAATCTAAAGACATGATAGAGCTTCGTTTATGGACAAATCTCAAAACCATAAAATTTCTTATTAGGATCGATTTGTCGGGTTTTTTTGCCCTCTTTTCTTTGATTCTTTCAAAACTGCAATTCTAATATAGAAACCAAGCTTCACCATTGTTTCGGTTTTTGCAGGATTTTGGTTGTTAGAGTTTGCATTATTGATGAAGCACTTGCTATAATCCTAATATTGTGCGGTCAATACAAAGGTCAGAACTTTGTGTGGTTTGAGATCCGATCCAAAACAAGCCATCCGTTATATACCTCAAGGGCGAGTAAGATACGCAACAAAACAAATGAAATAAACACAAGCCACCCGTTACATATAGATTCACCATCACCTCTTCACTGATTCGATATTTTTACACACAACATAAAGAAGTACAATTCAAACAAATGCCTAAACCCTATATAAACTACAAAACAAAAAAGCTGTCACGGATACTAAAATCACAACTTAGTTGAGAGCCATTCTTCAAGGGCTTTGACCCGTCTCTGTTCTGTCGTCTGGACCAGCAAGCGTCACCTGCAACACATCAGTTCCAAACTTACATCAACACCTCTTTCTACAAAACCGTAGTTTCTTACTTCATCTTTGTTGTACTTACATTACAATCACAAGCAAATCTCCGTGCAAGCATGATTGCAGCGTTTCTTTCTCTCTCTGACTCAAAAGCTATCACAAAGGATACCTCTTTTTTCGCCTGCCAATACAATGCCTGAGCTGCGGCGTTTCCACCTCCTCTCACTCCACAAAGCTACTCAATATGATCATAGATTATAATTGTAAGGACTGCGCGTAGCACTAAACAGATGACGTTTTGTAGAGCAAAAGAGTGGATTACCTGCATCGCACTAGAGTAGTACTCTTTTGCAATCACTGTCTTTCCCTTGCAAAGTTTTATCCTCATTTTACCAACGTGAAACAAGTGGATAGATTCTGAAGTATGGTCTTCCCCACTCATTTGGGTCACAACTACCTGTCAATTACAATAAGAGGAACTATAACATACATACAAGCCTGTGCCAGATATTCAACTACTAATTCTGAGCCATCCCTGCGTATGGTATACATATATAATTAGCATGGGAGAAACCTTACATTGAAATCAACATCGTGTTTCCGTACTAAGGCCTCCACATAGCTACCCAATCCAGCAGCTGCACCAAATCAAGACTTTGTTTAGTTTGATAAATCATCTAGTAATGATGAAATCAGTACCATTTTCATTGATTTGTCATAATTAAGTTTTTCCATGATAAGAATAATGCATGGTTAATTCGATAAAGTTTCTTATTTTTCTCTTAGGGTAAGTAGTGGTAACAATGATTTATAAAGAGAATATCTATTAAGTAACACAACCTACACAAACCATTTGATTATCTTGACATAAACAAGAAACTTTCCAGGAAATAACATAACAATGAACCTGGATCAATCTTTCCCACTGTGGATAATGAAAGCGAATGGCCATCGTAGATGATATCCGCATGCAAGACTCGTCCAACGTCAAAAGGCTCGGGAGCATAAACTGATTTTGTGGCACCTGAGATAGGAATATAGTTAGAAAACATTTTTCTTATGTGAGGAGAACAATCTCCAACTTGATTTGGCTCTAATTACACCAGCCATTGGAGATATATTGTTCCTGATTCCAAATTCGTTAGATGTAAGAAACAATCTAATTTGTAATCGACGAGCTCTCATAACAAAACCTTTAAAAACTTGAATTCAATTAGGAAAAGCTCCCCATTTATGAAACCATATATTATATGGATTAAATAATAACACAATTCAATCAGAGAAAGAAAAAAATGGGAAAGGCGAGTGGACCTGATATAAGCTCCTTCTTGCTGCCATCAGAAGATGAGCGGTACCATTGCATCGTACACTTGGAAAGATCAGGAGCATCATTGGAGCAAGGTCTAACTCGCAAACAAGAACCTAGAGCTTCAGTGCCATCTATTTCATATATAAGGGATATATTTTCCTCACTTTTTCTGCACAATGCAAGCTGAATCATAGAAAAATGTAATTTAGTATCAGAACCCATCTATTTGTCAACCGCATACAGTCACAAATGCGCTTATATGGGAGTTATGACAATCAAAAGGACCTCGAATGCAGTAAATATAATATATATACATATGTGTGTGTGTATATATGTGTATCGAATATGGAATCCAAATAACCTTCTTTTGTAGTTGAAGAAAATGTTTTGTTTTCTCTGCAAGCTGATTCCTCAGTGCTCGAAGCTCATATTCCATGTCCATTACCTAAAACAATGCACATGATTTTACCTATCAAAAATAACATAAGATACTACAGAAGCATCAACTTCAACAGACAGATCAAGCCATTTTAACCCCACAAATAAACCACCTGTCGTCAAAAAAATAAAATAAACCACCTTTCATCTACCTACCCTGCTTGGCTGATGCAGCATTTTAATCCGCCTAGCTTCTTGAACTTCCTTCATTAAGTCTTCCATGTCCTGATATGATAAAGTAAAAAATACTATGTTCACATGGGTTATATACTTGACAAGACAAAGAAACAACAAGCTGGGTTACATGTGCAAAAGTGAAATCAGCATAAGCTGGAGATATCTTCAGTGGTACATGAATCAACATTATAAGCATAGGAAATTTACTAGATTATTGTAGAAGCCATCACTAAATACCTGTTTTCCTGAGGCCCGAGACATCTGCTCATGTTCACGCAGGGCTTCTTCCACTCTTTGTACAGCTGCTCTTGCACTTTCAATCTCAGCACGAGCAAAAGCTCTTTCCTCGTCGACAAGTTTCTTAGCATCCTCTGAGGCCTAGTTAAGAAATGTTACCCACTAATTAGCATGGAAATTAGAACACATGTTCATATTTTAAGCCAGACCAACCAGTAACCACTAATTTACAACCAAAAACAGAAGACTACTACAAATGTGAAAACAAAGATAATTTTTCCTTCATTTCCAATGCAAGATAAGAAAACAAAACAAAGAGCACGCTTTACCTGCTTTAAGAAAGATGCCAGCTTCTTCACTTCCGCTTTTTCTATGAACAGCTCTCCTTCTCGCTGAGTCAACTGAACAGCTAGAGCTTCAACCTAACAGAAACCACAAATTCCAAACATGCTTCAGAAATAGAGGAACGAGGAAAAAATGTTGGTGGTGGGTTTGCGAGACAATTTAAGAAAGCAATATTGAAAAGGGAATTAAACACAATTCTCTTTTCAGAAAGGCTGGTGGTTATAGATATGACCACATAAGTACCCAAGCTATATATGATGGCTGAAAGAACTGAGGATCAGATTACAGTAGAGTGATTCTTCTATACAAGGAAATGACTATAAAAGACTAACCATGGCAATGGCTTCCTCTACATCATCCTTGTTTCTACCTGCCACACGTCCTCTTAAAGACTCCAATGCATCTCGAAGTTTCTTTAAAAGAACATGTTTCTCCAAGGAAGTTGCTTCTTTAAGTTTTGCCTGCACTCATTCCCAACCAAATTAGTTTAAAATTTTTCTTTCAATTATCATATTTTGCACTTTAGGAACCTAGATTGGCCTTCTTGATCCCCTATTTCTGTATTTATAACAAAACAGTTTCTTTGCTTATAAAAAGTAAGGTTATCATAGAATTAAAAGCCCGCCTTTTGGATCCTATTTAGGAGACTCCATCAACAAAAAACTAACAAAAATGTGCATATCAACTCATCCCATAGTAACCAAAGATAGAATAGCAAGTAACAAGAAAAGAGACACATTTCATCTATAAGAACCCAACAAAAAGAGAGAATTTTTTTCGTTATAATTTCAAAACCTAACAAAAGAATGCAAGTCTTTCCTAACTTGAAATAAATTGAGAAGTTTCTAAACTCCATTCGTAGTTAAATAGAAAAGAAAAACAAGAGAAAAAGAAGGGGACATATAAGAACCAACAGAGAAACAAAGCCGAATAGAAGATATCAAACATAAGATTAGAATAATATCAGACCTCCTCGGATAGCTTAGCAGCAGCAGCCAAACCCTTCTCAAATTTATTAGCGAGGTCACGAACAGACATACGCTTTTGCTGGTCCATAAGCTGCGCTGTCTCACGCGCAACGACCTCTTTCATCGATAGCACTTTAGGGTCATCTTTCACATCAAATATCTGATCATTAGCCCCAATTCTATAATTAGGAAATCTACTTGAAGCAAATTTCACATCTGCTGATACTGCTGGAGCACCATTTCTCTGTAATGAATCCCGGAAATCGCGTGTAACCCTTGTCATCGTGTCTGTTTATAAACAAAAGCAAAAAATGCTTAGACTTGAAGGAATTTAGACAACAAAGATTAAAAAAAATAAAATAAAGAAATACCAGAAAATGATAAAATGTCTAACCACTATGACTAGTAGTATACTCCAATGGGTCTCACAGATCTGTCCTTGAAAATCCACAAAATCTGAAATGCCAAAAACAATAATATTCAAACAAAGCACTGATTCTTCAACATCAAACAAGGAAATTCATGCCAATGTTGGAGATAACAATGGATTTGACACACATTTAAGCAAGTCCAGAGAGAATTGGAGGAAGTCAAAACCCTAGATTACCAAACAAAGAGCTCCCAACAACTACCCAATACCAATTTAGTAACAAATTTCAAAGACACATTAGAAGAAATTGAGAGTCAAATTAAGGAACTTGAAAATCCAAAATCAGAACACAAAACATTGCAATAATCTGAACAATGCCGGAAATTTAGGTAACGAAGTTCAAGAGAACAAAGCTAAAGACTTCTCACCTGAGTCCGATTGATGGATCAGACAAATGTTTGCGTAGAAATCGAATACGAGAAGGTCGTCGGGAACAGAAGGAAGAAGAAGAAGAAGAAGAAGAAGAAGAAGAAGAAGAAAGAGGAAGATTTGGTCTGAGAAAAAGTGAAGTTTTGATAGAGTCGTAAGCATTAGCTTTACTAAAAAGCAAAGACCGTGAAAAAATTGTGGCCTTGGTGGAAACAATGTTTTTTCTTTATTTTATTTTTTTGTTTGTTTGTTTGATTTAAATTTCTTTAAAAGTTTTCTGGTTTAGGTAATAAATTGTTTCATAATTTTCAACTCCGGTTGATACATGTCTTTGTCATACTTCTTGTTGTCTGAAACTTAAAAATCTCATGGGGGTCACGCCCGTAGGCCTAGATACCGCTCCGTAAAACAAAGTATTTGTGTTAAACAAGTCGGGTAACAAATCGACCGATGTTAGTATTTGCAAATACCAAGACAAGTACAAGGCGAATTTTTTTTGCACTACTTGTCATGTTACCCATACCCGCATATTATCCGTAATTATCCGCAAATACCAGCAAATACAAACCAAGTAACAAGCCAAAAAATTTGGACGGGTACTTGTTTGGACGGATATTTGTTTAGGCGGGTACAAGTAACAAGCCGAAAATTCTATTACCCGCTTGGGGCAGATCAAGTACCTAGTCGGCGCAAAAAAGCGGATACTCACCCCATGCCTGCCTAGTTATGGGTTTTGTTTCATTTTTTTTTCCTCTTTTGTGTGTTTAAGTGCAACGAGATTTTATCATTTAAATATTATCTTTAGTAAAGATTCCTTACCAAATCTTTAACAAGTCAAATAATGACATTAAGTAAGAGTGGTTTGGTGAAACTATACCTTTCTTAAAAAAAACATTCGGTAAACCAATATTTATTTTCATTATAGTTTTGTTGAAAAAGATAATAAACTACTAAAGTTAAAAGGATATTGACAGTAAATAATAAGTATTTCAACAAGAAAACAGGAGATTTGCGATGTAAAGAATCTATCACAATTTCGCAAATTAGTTACGGATTTATGAGGAATTTGCTATGAACTAAATCTGCATAGCAATTCCGTCTTCGAGGAAAGTTTGTCGCAAAAATACTAAGAATTTATGAGATATTATTGAGGTAGACAAGATATCTCGCAATTCTATCGCAAATTTGCAATGGTTTTGCAATGAAATAATCGGAAGCAAATTTAAGACGGATAAACTGTTTCACAATTTCCTTGTAAAGTTCTCACAAATTGGTCGCAAAATTTTTTTTTTCTAAATCTAGAGCAAATGCCTCGCAGATCTATATGATTGATATGATCCAATGATCAATCATGCAGAAAACAACTTCTGGGTTTTCGATGTCAATGGAAGCAAAAAGTATAGCAAGTTTGAACCGTTTATTCTAGCATCACGAACAGAACAAGTGATTATCAGTTATTAAAGTGAATCCAAGAGGCTGCATAGCCGGGTTAGTTGATGATATGGCAATGCAACATTAAAGACTTGGATAAGTCTTTATCCCAGTGGAATCAATACAAGATGTTACTCATATTGATTCATTTACAAGAAAACTTAAAGACATCTCGGATGTTTTTGAGAAAGATGCGGAATCAGAAACATTTGAAGACTCTAATGAGGCTACTAAATACTCATTTGTATCTGAAAATGAATTTGAATAATCTAAATAAGTGAGGTTTTTTTTTTCCTTCCAAAATTGAGTTTCTTGATTTGCAAGGATTCATCACAATTCCCTCGCAAATCTGTTTAGTCATTTGAACCAACGTCATGATGTGCGGAGAATTTGACATATTTGCGAGGGAATTGTAAGGCAGTTTCCTCGCATATGTGTTCTTCACTTTTGAATCCCTAAACCCTAAAACATTTGCGAGGAAATTGTGATGTTTCCTCGCAAATGTTTGATTTTTATTTCTTCAAATATTTTAAAATATTTTGATAGAAAACTTCAAGAAATTCAAATATTTGTGATAACATCGTATTTATCTATTTTTATTATAGTTTTCTAATATTTACAACAAGTGTTTGGCATGATTTTAGTGTTTTTAAGGTTTGTATCATGAGTCGTTACAGGTTTTTGTGCAAAAAGAACAAAAAATGGTGCAAAACAAGCTTAAAGACAGTTTTAGAGAATAAGAAATTTGGCATCCGTCAAAAGAGTTCCCGACCACCAAATATAATGATCTTGAAGTCATTGGAAACGTAGAAAAGTTATATATCACCTCCAAGTAGTTTGGGATCAATCTAGTTACTCAATCGAAAGTTATACTAGATTTAGTGAAGGCATGTCTTGTAGGCTCGCGAAAGAAACAAGCTTAGAAGTGAAAGAAGGATCAAAATTACTTCAGTCCGTGGCAAACCACTTTGACGTTTCCTTTGGCTAAAACGACAATAATTCTCCTTTTTCGACTTGGAAAAGCCCTAAACCGACTTTGGAGATTTCAAGACCTATATATCCTCATTTTCCTTAAGGTTTTCGACACAACCCTCATCAGAGAACATCTCCCTCACCTCTGATCACAAAACACATCTCAAAACATTTTAGCTTTCGTTTTATTGCTTTGATTCAAGGGAGAAGATCTCACTTCTTTGTATCTCGATATAGAAAAAAATTTCTGATCCTTTTTTATTGGGAGAATCGATGAGATCGACTGAAACCAAGATTTAACGGTTGAGATGACTAACCAAGATTATGGAAATTATGAAAATATGATAATATAAAAATAAAGAAGAATATGGAATATGAAAATATGAAAATGGAAGTTTACCTTTAATCGTAAATGTATAATTTACAGTTATATTTTTCTTAGTTTATGAAACTTGAGATTTATTCTAAATCTATATAAGAGACTATAATTTGTAACTTTATTCCATGAGATTCTAATTTAATTCTTCTATAACACTTTGCGTTCTTACTCTTATCAATTTATCATGGTCTCATATCCTGAACACATGTTGCTCCACTAATTTGGACCAAAGGAAGGCTCAATTCCGTCGAGATAGCTAAAAGAGCCAATATAAAAGAGCCAATATAATTCCGTCGAGATATCTCGAGAATGTGTGATGAATTCTGTCAAGATAAATGACTAGAAGAGCCAATATCTCGAGGGTGTGTGAAGAAAAATCTCACATCGGAAATATCAGCCGATTGTGTTAAATAATCAGCCTGAGAGTGATCACTCTTTCATAAAACGGCCTAACTAACCTTCTCTTTTATGTTATGCTACAACTTTAACATGAGACACATCTTCAAAGAATCAAAGCCAACACAACCTAACTAGGGAGCTCTAGAGTTTAGAAAGCTGGAAAAGAACCTAGAATTAACAGACCATCATATTCACATATCTCTAAGACAATAGAGAACCAATAATATGAAGCAATTACGCTCAACCAATGCCAGAAAACAAAGACAGGGCTCATGACCATATTTATATTTATATTTATATTTAGATTTATATACAAAATCAAAATTTTTAATTATAGTTACATTTATTTTAATTATTTTTTTGTATAAATATAAATATAATTGTTTGTTTTTGTATATATATATAACTATAATTATAAATGTCTGTTTTTATATATAAATATAAATATAACTATAATCATTTTTGTTTGTTTTTGTATGTATATATAATTATAATTGTTTGTTTTGTTTTGGAAATTGTTGTGGCTCAATTTATATTGTGTTTGCATAGATGTCTAAAATGTTAAGGTTTCGATTCCGGGTTTTTCATATTTTTGTTAATTAAACTCTAAGAAGCAAAACGACGTCGTTTTGCTTGTATGTAATGCCATATTGTTACACACGTGTCAGCTGAGTCCTGTTACGGTTGACTAACATCCATTATTGACAACTTTGATTTATGCATAAATTAAAGGGTTGAAGTATGTTTGGGGAGGAAAAAATACGGAATTATTATTCATGTAGAAAAATTAGCCCTGGGCTTTCGGTTTGTTCGGTTTTTCGGGTTATTCGGCTGGGGGAAAATATGCCGAATTTAACCGAATTAAAGATTCGGTTGTCGGATTTTTCGGTTAACCCGAATTAAATTGAAATACATTAGTAAACCAAAATAACCGAATTACAAAATAACCAAAATAACCGAATTACAAAAAACAAAACCGATAAAACCGAAATACACTAAGACCGAAATACACTAAAACCGAAATAACCGAAATATACAAAATATAATGTCTAGTTTCGTATAACCGAAATATACAAAATATACGAAACCATCAGAAGCAAAGTAAAATGTCTAGTTTCATACAAAATATACCAAAACATCATAATAAGCCAATAAGGTACCAAAACACCAAAGACCCGAAAGTTCCTACATACAGAAAACATGAAAACAATAAGACAAAGGTTAGTACTTAGATGTTTAAATTTTAACTAAAGTGAAAACTTAAGTGTGATATAAAGTAATGAAACAAACCTGTGAAGTAGAGAATGGTTGGATAATCATTTAGTACTTGTTGTATTCCTTGCATCTACACAAGAAAACACACTATGTTGTTTAAAACTTTAAAACACTTGAAAAAGAAGAATTTATTCTCAATTTACACTACTTCCAAGTGAGTCAAAGAACTCAACTTCTTCAGGCATGTGCACTAAGTTAGCAGCTGCAGATTCAAATTTATAAAAACAAACCACTGTTGAGTGCACAACAACACCTCCACCATATAAGGAGTTAAGCTACTCCTATATGGATCCAAAACTCGGCCACTTGTACTAAAAGCAGATTCTGAAGCCACACTAGACATTTGAATGGCAAGGATATCTCGTGCCAGCTCTGATAAGACAGGAAACTTCAAAGAATTTAACTTCCACCATGACAGAACATCGTAGTCTAACCCTAAGACATTTTCTACTTTAACCTCAGTTTTTTCTGTCAAGTATATATCCAACTCAGTAAACCCATCATCATTTCAACTTGAATGGACCATCTTATTGAATATAATATATGCTGCCTCAACCATATCATCATCATCAGATACATCAAACGTAGATGTAATATGCATCTCTGAATCTCCAGCTGATGCTTGAACCTCATCCAACTTTGTAAGCCTCTCACTATATTGTGCATACAACCTTCTCAACACACTTCAAATATTTGCATGTAGTTTCCTATTCTCTATGGTGTTTTACCATACAATTGTTTAAAGCAAAGACATGCAAATTGCATCTTGTTTCGGAGATCAAATACACTACCTATATTAATTAGTGGATTCATATTCATCACCAACTTTCTCAAACCCTCATGAGCTTCCTTTTTAATTTCCTCACTCTTACTTCCACACTTTGCTATCAAATTTCTCTCTATGTTAACAATCTCATTGTAACAAAGGGTTGCAGTCACTGATTTTGATGTAGAAAATGTTAATGTGGACTTGTAAAAGATCTTAAGAAATTTTACTAACCTTTGCACATCATCTCAATCAGATTCCATAGGTGGTCCAACCCGTTTGACCTTGTTCTCTTCTTCCTCCAAGAAATATTCACAATACAACTTATCCTCAGCCTACATCTTTTCAAAAGCACCTCTCAACTTCACAGCTGCACTCAACATAAGGTATGTGTTGTTCCATCTTGTAATGACATCTAAAGGTAAGCTGCTGATATAGATCAATTTCTTACTGGACTATCATGTAATTGTAGTACAGAAAGGTATCAATTCAAATGGGTGCGATATTAGTCAAGAAAGATGCAATCAAACAGTTTAAGTCAAGCCAAGCAAGTAATAAGATGTGAAACTATCAACTAAGCAAAACAGAGATTGACAATAGCGAAAAGAAAGCGATAGCGGGCGATAGCCCTTATGAAACTAGCAAAGACAATGAAACATAAATCAATCAAACAAGAGAAGCTCCTAAGGATGGGGTAATTGACTTGGTGTATCCTCTTAATCTACCTAGATGGTTTAACAAACTCAATCAAGCTATTTCCTAGACATTAAACTCATAAGCAGTCAAGTTCATTCCCATGATAAATAACCTCAGGCTAATCTAGTTCCAAACCTAATCCCTTAGCGAAATATAGCTTAGCAGACATTAAGAATCAGTTTAATAAAGTCAATAAACACCCTAGACAACTAATCCCTTAGGCTAAGAATGTAAATCTCTCGAATTAGTTACTCGGGCATTTTCAAACACACGGGTGTAGAAATACCTAAGTTCTAATTTCAATTGATCAAAGAGAAATTAGCATTAAGAACACTAATCCAGAAGGGAAATCAAATAATAAACACTTAAACCACCTAAGAGACTAAGATTCCACACCTAATTTATCCATCATAGAACCCAATATTTACTCGAACACGAAGAAACGACATCAAGCCAGAAATCAAAATAACTTGCATAAGTAGAAAGATAAGGAAGAGAATAGATAGATTAGAAAGATTCAAACAAAAATAACAAGTAGATTCAAAGTTACAGGATCCAGGAAACAAGAACAGATGAACAAAGCTTAAGAAAATCGAGATTGTTTAGTGTTAAGCGATTATAGGGTATTTATCTAAGAGATAGAAACCACTAAATCACAAAAGACAAAATAGGCTAATTTTTGGGGCCTTTCGACCATGGGTGGTCGATCATGTCACTGGCTAAAATTCAAGATTGCGTTTTTATTTTCAGCTCGAGATAGTAGCTTCGACCACGTGGTCGAGCCGGTCCAAAAACTTCAAGACTTTATTTTTATGCTTGGGCTCGATCAGACAACGGGTGGTCGAGAAAAACAAGATTGTATTTTTCCGGACTCGATCGATGGGCTCGAGCTGACTTAGTCGAGCTGGCCTTCAAACTTCAAGATGACATTTTTCTGGATGAGCTCGACGCTCGAGCAGATGTCGAGTCAGATACTCTCCTTCTCCATTTGACTCCAAAGTCCCCATTATCCTTTGATTGTACCTGAATCAAGTCCAAAATGCAAAATGCATGCAAACCTAATGCAAAACACTCTAAGTATGCAAAACTAAAGATAAATGCTAAGAATATGCTATTAAAAAAGGGTAAATGGGTGATAAATGCATGCTAAAACCATGTAAAATATAGACATATCAACTCCCCCAAACTTAGTCTTTGCTTGCCCTCAAGCAAACAGAAAATTGAGAATGGAGAAGAGGTTTGGAAATGGGGATTCAGAACCAAATCTTGCAGATATAACAAATGATCTCAATGTCCAAGTTGCTAGTTCTAGAATGCAAAGTATATGAACTCTACTTAAAAAGTTTAGCCATACTCTTCACAACACAATTTCAATCAAGTCTCAACCTAGACATGCATTCAAATCTACCATTCCCTTTAACATTCAATTATGCAGAAACCATGAATCAAGCTATGCACATTCAATGAACTCATTTGGCTAAGGGTAAGGTTTAAGAGACAAAGATGGTCCCCTTCACATGGTTTGATCAATTCAGAACATGGATCTCTTAAGAAAAGAAATGAGCTTCAGTA
Organism: Boechera stricta; assembly: GCA_018361395.1. Taxonomy (NCBI): domain Eukaryota; kingdom Viridiplantae; phylum Streptophyta; class Magnoliopsida; order Brassicales; family Brassicaceae; genus Boechera; species Boechera stricta. The sequence continues at coordinate 9,304,115 of CM031541.1, forward strand.
GAATGCTAAAGGTAAGAACCAACCTATGCATACAAGAATAGACTCTCATCTACCCAACCATACACAAGTGCTCTTAACCCCTAGTTCTAAACCCAGAAAGTCACCCTAATTCTACCCTTAACCCTCAGGAGTTTTGCCTTGAGCTTTTCTTGGATCAGATTCATTTTTTTTTTCTTGTTCTAGGAGAGGTTCTTTATACTTCTAGCGGATTGGGGTTTTTCTTATGGTTTTTCACTACCAGCTTAGGCTTTTTCTATGTTTTTCAGACTTTAAGCTTTTTGCCATTCTTTTCTCTTTCTTATTAGCACACCTTATATCCTTTACTAGATTAACACACTTTCAGATTATTCCTTTCCTAAGAACTCTTAACCTTTTTCTTTCATCTCTCTCTAAGTTTTCTTTCTTTTTTTCACAGAACCAAACCCTATACCCAATGATCAAGATCCCACCTAGTCCTATCTGATTCGAAAATTGCAAACCAGAACTACATGAGATTCTATCCTTGTCGGCTCAAACCTAACACTTTCTACCAAGCTCATTCAGAAATAGGCCTCACTCATAAAGTAATAACATGGCTTGAAAGAGGCTAGGCTAGGCATGGTAAAACTGTTCTAATGATGAGAACAGCTACTTGGATTAGCAAGAGTGGTAAACAGGTGAAAGAAAATCCAAGTATGTATATGGTATCCATGAGTTCAAATGCAGTGCATAGACATGATAATTATAAGTCAAGTTCAGGTTCAAATAGATAGGGAATGGTATCAAATCACAGCATGCTTCAATTGAGACATAATCTAGTTGTGCATTCAAAGTATGGTGTAGTCTTACTTCAAATTCATTCACAATGCATTAGACAACTAGAAACGAGGGCATTGAAATTATCATATTAAATCAGCAAGCTTGCAAGGTTATAATTATCATAATCCCATGCGTATGCTTGACCACATGAAAACAATCTATACTCAATCCTAAAATGTAAATGCAACTACATGAACACTCTGTTTTTGTAATCTCTTTCGAAAATTTTTCAAAATATTTTTTTGGTTTTTCTATGCCTTAGATGCATGCAACTCAAATAGGCACGAAAATAGAAAATAAGAAAACAATAAACATGTCAAACACATCTTAACCCTTCCCCCCAAACTTAAATTACACAGTCCCTTGTGTAATAAAAATTTAGAAAGAAGGTTTAAGAAGCAACAAAAAGCAAGAAAGAAATGCAAATGATATATACAAGAATGGATAGAACAGGTACCTCAAGGATTGGAGAAGAAGGAGGAGATTGAATCCTCCATGTTTTCCTGAGTGTAGGCAGAATGGGAGCTTGACTCGATGTGATGCTCGAGGCTGTCGAGCTAGGCCGCATCCCGCTCACAGGTCTCCTCTTTTACGCCTTGTGTACTTTAGGCTGCTTGGCTCGAATGAAAAACTCTTGGTGGTTCCATGGATGCGAGGCCTTGGCTCTTCCGAAATGAACCACTTCCCATCAATACTCGTTTGGGTAATACCACTTTCTTGGAGGAAGGAGCACTGAACTTTAGCTGGAAATCCTTGAGTTAATCCTCACTTCTTTCATCTGGTCCTTTAGATCCTTCACTATCCCTTTCAAAGCATGTATTGCCACGGAACTTGTTCCATTTTACTAGTACTCATGCGTTGCTTCCTTCCAGGCTGGGCTAGATGAAGGCTGTTGGTGGTACTCCCCAAAACCGAACTTCCTATCATCATCCTTGTCAGCACCAACAGAATCACGGAATTCTCTTCTGGTTGTGGTTGCTTCTACGGGTTATAGAGCTTGTCGTGGGGAAAGTCGATGTTTTCAATCTAACCTTGGTTATATCGTGCAAGGGAGGCGCAAGTGGGCTTCTCCAGCTGTTGGGTGAGTGAATATATACATAAACTCATCAGAAGGCCAGTTGTGATCCAGAAATCTACTCCTCAGAACTCAATATCGATCCATCAGGCGGATGTGGCTCGATGTGAGCTCTACACCACATACAAAAAGAATTGGAGTGATGATGCCTCCAATGCTAAGTCCTCCTGCAGAATTCATCCTGCATCCTCAATGCCCAATCCTTCTGATGAAGCGAGTTGTCCCAAAGAACAAAGGTGAGGCTTGATCATCTCCTTGCATTTCTAGCCTTCTTAACAACGAACCTCTTTTAAACACATCCAGCATTTGCAGTTCTCCTTCATTCACATTCCCTGTAACCGTCCTTGCAAACAATGTGCTGGCAATGGCTTTGTGAAGATATCTAACCACAGGGCTTCTTATTTGGGAGCCCTTGCTTCTTGATGATGAGTAAGGCTTGGTATCGTCACCAATGGTCGTCCACAGTTGTTGCTTCTCCATGTAGTCAATATCTTGTAGCGTTCCTGTGACACTGGGGAATCCATATAAAGTATCTATCTCTCTTATAGTGAGGGAATAAAGGAAACCCCTGCAGGTGAAGGTGATGAAACCCGGACCTCCGTCAGATTCATACTCTGGTTCATCTTCATAGAAGTGGACCTTGAGGGAGGAAAGGAAATGACATGTCTCCTCCTTATAAGCTTCAAGCTGTATCCTCATGAGCGCGCTCAAGCCCCCCATTTCATAGAGATACTCCACATCTCTAGCAATACCAAGTTTTTTACAAGTTTCACGGTGTGGGTACCTTGTTCCTACAAAGCCTCTAGCAAGGAATATGGTCAGGTACTCTTCCAGGGAAGGTTTCTTGGGCTTCTTTTGTGACTTCTTCACCACTTTGGGCTCATCCTCCTCGGTCTCACTGCGAACTTGCTGCGTGCTGGGTTCCATCGGTTTCTTCCCTCGAGCAACATCACGTTTAGCTCTCGAAAATTCTCTGGCCGTCTCTCCGTCGTGCTGGCTCGATCACCTGCTTGGAGAAACAGGTCCTCTTAGCTTCTGAAATTGCTTGGCCATGGCTTCGGCAGATGAGCGATGAGTTTGAGGTGGCTTATGGGACTTCTTTGGCTTAGTGAAAAGGAGCTGATTGATCATCTTGAAGGATCTTGAAGGAAAACTCGAGAACAGGTGAGAAAATCGATTCTGGTGAAAGGAAGAGATTGCTTGAAGTTTTGTTGGTGTGGAGAGCTCATGAGGTCGAGTTCTTCTTATATAGGTAAGGGGAGGAGCTTGATGACAAGGGAGGAGCGTCTAGCTTGCGTTTGAATTTCAAAATTCGAATTTTGAGCGCCCAGATGCTTGACTCGAGGCGATCCCGTGAGTCGAGTGTCGGACTATCTGTCTCGACCCCTGGTCAGGCTGTCTCACAATTCAAAATTCAAATTTTAGTTCCCCCCATCTGACTCGATCTCTTGGCTCGAACAGGGTGGTCGAGCCAGGCTACTTTTGCGTAAATCTTCCTTTTCCTCACGATTCAATGCTCATGTTCTCCTGAAATCACACAAACAAGCCAAAAACAAGAACTTAGCACACTTATTCGAGTTTAAAAAGAAAACTAAAGCGATATATACAGGATAGACATGGGACTTCCTCCCAAGTGAGCTTTTTATCATTAAGCTTGACTTCTGTTTTACTCAGGCAAGGAGAGGTTCATCCAGAGAGGTGAGGTTCCTTCGGAATAATGTTGTCGGCCAAGTTTGATCCTTTGCCCGTTCACTGAATTCGTTTCCGTCTATCCGATCAAGGTGACTCGTATGGTGAAACTTTCTTGATAGTGAATGGTCCTGACCATCTGGACTTAAGCTTTCCCGGAAACAATTTAAGCCTAGAGTTGAAAAGGAGGACCTGATCACCAGCCTTGAACTCTCTAGGCAGAATCCTTTTGTCATGGAAGGCTTTAGTCCTCTCCTTGTACACCTTAGAGCTCTCATAAGCATCCAGCCTGATCTCCTCTAGCTCATGCAGATCCAATGGTCTCTTCTCCTGAGCGGTCTTGATATCCAGGTTCAAGAGTTTTGTTGCCCACAATGCCTTATACTCAATCTCCACGGGCAGATGGCAAGCTTTGCCATAGAGTAGCTGGAATAGTGTTCTCCCAATAGGTGTTTTGAATGTAGTCCGATAAGCCCAGAGAGTCTCATCAAGCTTAGCATACCAGTCTCTCTTTGAAACCCCTACTACTCTGGCCAAAATCGCCTTGATCTGCTTGTTAGACACTTCCACTTGCCCACAGGTCTGAGGATGGTATGGTGTAGCTACCTTGTGCTTAACCCCATGCTTCTTCAATAGGTTCTCRAAGAGCTTGTTGATGAAGTGAGACCCYCATCACTGATCACTACCCTTGGTACTCCGAATCTGGGGAAGATAACACTCTTGAACATCCTCAGAACAACTTTTGCATCATTAGTAGGGCAGGTCATTGCTTCAACCCATTTGGAGACATAATCAACGATGTAAGATGTCATTTCCCATAAGAAGGTGGGTTGGCCCATAAAATCAATGCCCCACATCAACAACCACTTCCAAATGGGTTCACGGGCATCTCGTTTCCTGATGTTACCCATTCTCTGGCAAGGATCACTTGGTGATGAAAGCTTGAGCGTCCTTGAACATTGATGGCCACCACCACCCTGTAGCACCTTGCGATCTTGAATGTAGCAAAGTGACCTCCATACACTGAACCGTGACAATGCTCTGAACTCCCTTTACCTCTTCTTCACTATGCACCTCCTGAATAGACCATCTAAACCTCTCTTGTAGTAGGGCTCGTCCCAGAAGTAATGGTTCACATCTTTCAGAAACTTCTTTTTCTGTAAGCATCAAGACCTCCGGAATTTCGCCTTATAAGGTAATGAAGATCTGCATACGCTGTTTCTTTAGTGTCAAACACACAAATGAGCTTCTTCAGGCATGGAATCATCAATTGGCCTTGCATCCTCTATCCTCATCCTTGACAGGTGATYAGCCACTCCGTTTTCAATGCCCTTCTTGTCAACAATCTCCATATCAAACTCTTGAAGTAGAAGGATCCATCTGAGCAGTCTTGGTTTAGTCTYCTTCTTGGCATAAATATGCCTTAGTGCTGCATGATCTGTGAAGACTATCACCTTGGATCCCACTGTACTGAGAACTTCTCAAAATCAAATCACAACCAGCACTCCTTCTGCATTGTTGCATATCTCCTGAGCTTCATCATGTACTTGCATAATAGATTACATGCAGCTTCTTCTCAATCCTTTGACCCAGAACAGCTCCCACAGCATAATCCGAAGCATCACACATGATTTTGAACGGATAGTCCCAGTTTGGTGMTTGGACTATTGGAGCTGAGACTAAAGCTTCCTTTATCAGCTGGAAAGCTCTCAAGCACTCTGAATCGAAGATGAACTCTTGTTCCTTGCATAATAGCCTAGTGAGTGGTCTGGCTATCTTTGAGAAGTCCTTGATGAACCTACGTAAAACCCAGCGAGACTCATGATATCTCTGACAGTCTTAGGTGGTTGCAGATGCATCATCACATCAACCTTGGCTTTGTCCACCTCTATCCCATTCTCAGAAATTATGTGCCCCAAGACAATCCCTTCTCTTACCATGAAGTGGCATTTCTCCCAGTTGAGAACCAAATTTGTCTCCTCACACCTAGTAAGCACCCTGCAAAGGTTCAACAAGCAGGAGGAGAAAGATGAGCCATATACGGAAAATTCATCCATGAATACTTCCACAGTCTCCTCAATTAAATCCGAGAATATATAAAAGTCATGCATCTTTGAAAAGTAGCAGGTGCATTACAAAGACCAAAAGGAATTCTCCTATAAGCAAATGTTTCATATGGACAGGTGAAAGTAGTTTTTTCTTGATCATTAGGATGAATAGGAATTTGGAAGAAACCACTATACCCATCTAAGAAACAGTAATAAGGGTGATTTGCAAGCCTTTCTAACATCTGATCAATGAATGGTAATTAACCCTGGGCACGGGGCGGGTACTTGCCATTTTTGGCCTACTTGATACTTGTACCCGCCCCGCCGGGTATTTCAAATTTGGCCTTGATACTTGTACCCGCGGAAACAAGTACCCGCAGGAACAAGTACCCGGCCAATTTTTTGGTACTTGCGGGTTACTTGACAAGTACTTGTACTTGGCATTTCAAGTACCTGATCAAGTAATGCCATTACCTGCCTTGTTTAAAAAAAAAATACAAAACCTGAATAATTCACATTGATAATAATGTTCTGAATGTTCTTAAAACTGAATTGTTTGCAATTGAAAGTTTGAAACATAAGTCCAAGACATAATACAAAAGTCCTTAAATCAGAATTATAAACACAACACACATCATGAAAGAAAAATGCATAACCTGCAAAAACATAAACCAAATCAGACTAATCAGTAATACATTCTTCTTCCTCTAAGCGGCAAGCTCCTAATCAACGACACCAAGTTAAAAAACTTACCAAATTACCATTCAATATAACTTGTTCCTCCAAACTCCAAAATCAAGCTTATTTCAAACTAAACCTGAATTGCAGCAGAGGAAATGTTAGTCCGAGAAAATTAAAGACAGAAAACAAAAGACAGAAAATCAAATTTAAATCTAAGACATAATTAGGTATTAAAAACAGAAAACCAAATCAGTTACCATTCATTCTTCTTCCTCCAAAGTCAAGCTTACTCCTTTCACCAAATGTCCATATTCAGTAAAATTTGCAAACTCTATCATGAGAAAACAAGTATTAGTCAGAATCAATAGTGATTGATGAAAAAAACAAGTATTGGTAAAAGAAAACATACCTTCTTCTATAATTTCAAGTTGCTGAAACTGATCTTCTAAAGCAACATCATAATCATGTCGGATCCAATCTTGAGTACAAACTAAAGCTTCAACTGTTCTTGGAGTTAGGGAACTACGTTGAGGATCAACAACACGACCACTTGTGGAGAAAGCGGATTCAGAAGCAACCGATGATACTATATATTAGATAGATCCAGGACCATTGTTCAGCCAAGTAACACTCTAACTCTGTTTGATAAACTGAGTTTTCTTCACTTTCTTCATGCTGCTCAATCAATGAATCTAGGTCATAAGTTTCTGTCTCTCCACCTACTTGACTAGAAGTGGCTATTCCTTCAGCCTCACTTGTTGGTTGACTTGAAGAACTATCAAACTTGTTGCTATAGTAGTCAAATATCCTCTCTGTAACCCTTTCAACTTTCAAAATCAAATGATCAGCTATGCTATTAGGATCATGACCATAACTTTCTCGGATTAACCAGCTCACATACTTCAGCTTATACCTCGGATCAATAACACAAGCAACAAAAATTACCATGTTCATGCTATTCAAATCTCCCCAATACTTATCAAACTTGGCTTTCATCTTTAAAGCCATTGCTTTTTGATTCTGATCAGTCTTGTGTAAACCCATCTTCCTAATCATTTGACCTACTCCAAAAACCTCCTTCAAATAAGAATTTCCAGTAACATACCTTGTTGATGAAACTTTCAAGGTAGCATCATAGAAGAACTTCAAAATCGACAAATAAGACTTAGCATAATCCCAGTCTGCTTCAGTAGGTGCACCTGCTAACTTACCAAGCTCTCCTAAGTACTTATCATCCTCTAACTCAAGCATATCAAAAGCTCTCTTATGTTTCCATGCTGATTCTAACATTAGATATGTAGAATTCCATCTAGTTTCAACATCCAGACATAAACCAACTGTAACACCAAGCTTTAGATGACTAAGACACTCTTTAAATTTGTTTAACCTAGCAGGAGAGGACCTAACATACCTAACAGCACAACGGATTCGACTAATAGCAGCTTTGTTTTCTTCCAATCCATCTTTGACAACCAAATTCAGGATATGAGCACCACATCTCATGTGAAGGAAATCTCCATCAAGCATATTAGTTCCCCAAGACTGAAGTCTTCTTTTTAAGAAACGTAGTCCTACTTCATTTGCACTAGCATTATCCAATGTTACTGTAAAAACTTAGCTAATACCCCAAGAAACCAAACACCTCTCTAGCATTGTCCCGATAACTTCCCCTTTGTGACTTAGAATTTGACAAAAGTTTATTATCTTTTTCTGTAAATTCCATTGGTCATCAATGTAATGTGCAGTTAGGCACATGTAATTGATGTTTTGAACAGATGTCCAAGTATCAGTTGTAAAAGAAACACTTCCTTTGTGTTTCTCAAACAACTTTTTTAATTTTTTCTTTTCTTCAAGAAACAAACTTATGCAATCTCTAGTGATTGTCCTACGGGAAGGGATAGCAAACCTAGGCTGAAGAGTGTATAAGAATTCTTTAAAACCTTCCTTTTCAACAATCCTAAAAGGCAACTCATATTTTATAATCAACCTAACCAGAGCTTTTCTAGCATCATCATTATCAAACTGTAAGTATGATGGAACAGATTCCTTGTTTTTTTTGTTCTGATTCATTAAAGTTGATTGCCTTAATCTTTTACCCGCAACAATATCATCTTCAAGTTCAAGATGAAGTTTTTTACAAGTTTCAGTATGTTTGAGCATAGTGCTAGTGTTGACACCAGTTGATGATTTAATTTTAACTTCTTTTCCACAGTGATTACATTTTGCTTGCACTTTATCCTCACATCTTTTAAAATGATCCCAAGCTCTAGATCTTTGTCTACTAACCTTAGATTCAACTGACTCCAAGGTTGGARCATCAGCCTGTGTTTCTGTTTCCTGAGCAGGTGTTGAAGCACCAACACCTTCTGGATTTGTTTCTGCATTATGTGACTCCATCTACAAGACTATCAAACAAAACAATTTGTTAGGTAACAAATTAATATCAATCACAACACACTGCATAACAACATAACATAAGCTTTAATCATTCTCTCAATCAATTAGAACCATTCTTAATCAATTAGTCAGAACAATTCTCATTTAAGCTTACATTATTAATAATTAAAAATCAAAGCTGAAATCGCATCAGAATTGGTGGAACAAAAGAACCAAATCAAACCAAATGGAAACAGAAGGGTAACTAAACTAATTATTATTATTATAGTCTATAAAAATCTGAATAAACAAAATAGAATTTAAACTATAATCCTATCAAAGTGATTCATGTTATATTCAGTTTCACATGAGTTATTTACGTATTAGAATTTGATAAAAACGATGGATGAATAATTTTAGTAGTTATGCTAATTAATAAGTTAAAATCCATCACGTTAAAAACATATAACATAGTACACCAAGACATGAAGAAGTGCAAGCGAGAGGGCTAGATCAAGGTGGCAAATCGGACTAACCACAACAAATCCACGTTTATCTAATTATATATGGTGAAATAACTTCTGTGATATACTAATAATTTACATATTAGACAAATCAATGAGATACATGTCCTAGTTTGATACGCAATTTGCTGCAATAATCACACGCATAGTCACAACAATTATATAATATATGTGTGAGTTGTGGCAGTTGTGCAATGGTCCAGACAAGACACTAGTTTGTTAACGAAAAAAAATTATATAAAATTCATTTAATTATTTAATAATTAATGTATCTATGAAAACAGATCATACCTTCTTCTGCTCCAGTTATGATTGAAGCTGCAATATGGAGAAAACAGAATGTTAAAAAAAACAGAATGTTAAAAAAACAGATCATTTTTCACACGTGAAAAAAAAAACTCAACGGAAAAACACAGTTGCAAGTAAATATCCAAGATGCTGCAATCATGTATCAGGTTATGAAAAAATCAACACACTTATTCTGGAAAGTTATTAGAGAAATGAAGAAAACATTAATATGACTATGGTTGGCTTACCATAAATTAAGTAGCTAAGTATAAATATACATCCTGACATACAACCTTAAACAAACATACAAAACTTCATCAACGAGCTTAAAATTGACGCAAAGCTTAATAGAGCCAAAAAAAACTGAAACTGGGAAGCATTTCTATGGTATCCTGAGCTATCAAAAGTTCTTCTCTGTATAACACGACCAACCAAAGCTAAATAAGAGACTCATTAAGGGAAAAACTTTAGATTAAAACCCTAATCGAAACACATCGATGAATAAAAAGGAAGTAAGAAATACCCATTTGTTCAAATCGATTTACCTTGACAGAGATCGAATAAGATATAAGGAGAAGAACACATAGAATAAATAAAAAAAGAAGAGTATAAACAAAGCAGAAGAGATCGAAGAAGAAGGAAGAAGATGAGAGAATGAGAGGAGCTGTGAAGTTTCTAGGGTTTGGTCGGCGCCACGCGAGAGAGAGAATGAGAGAGTGAGAGGGGCGAGAATGAGAGTTGTATTAGGCTTTAGGGTTACTTTTTTATTTTTCAAGTTGGGCCTTAGCCAATGGACCTAAATGTTAAATGCTGAAGAGAGGAAACGAGTAAGAGATTAAGGCCTCAAGGGTTTGCAAGTATAGATTTACGGGTACTTGAATGGGTAGTAGATATTGAACGGGTAACGGGTACCAAGGCCAAGTAGTGCAAAAAAAAATAATACTTGGATTTGTCTTGATACTTGCAAGTAATTGACTTATAGGACTTATTACTTGGCTTGAAATTGACGAGTACTTGCTAAAACAAGTACTTGCTAGAACGGGTAGCAAGTAATGGACGGGTATCAAGTACCCGTGCCCAGGCTTAATGGTAATGGGAAATGATCCTTTCTAGATGCAGCATTCAATTTCCTGTAATCAATACACATCCTATGACTAGTGATAGTTCTAGTGGGTATCAGTTCATCCTTATCATTCCTAACAACAATTATACCCCATTTCTTTGGAACACAATGCACAGGAGAAACCCAAGTACTATCAGATATAGGATAGATGATTCCAACTTCTAGCAACTTAAGAATTTCCTTTTTAACCACTTCTTTCAAATTCGGGTTCAATCTCCTCTGAGGTTCAATGCTAGCATATGATTCATTTTCAAGGTGAATTCTATGAGTACATAAGCTAGGTGAAATTCCTTTAATATCATCCAGAGAATACCCAATTGCTTTTCTAAATTTCCTCAATTCAGTCAATAGCAAATGCAACTCATCATCACTAAGCATATCATTTACTATGACTAGGTATGTAGAATTGGGTCCAAGAAAGGCGTACCTTAGCCCAGCAGGAAGAGTTTTGAGGTCTACCGTAGGTGCTCTGAGTTCTGACCAGTCGTCTGATGTAGAGAGGTCTGACTCGACGTGGAGATCGAGCTGTGTGGTCGAGCTCGACGTGTGGAGATGCCTGGCTCGACCACATTGGTCGAGCTGGGTGGTCGTGCCAGCGCGTTCTGCAGCAAAAACCTCTGTTTCGAACCCACTCAACTCTTCAAACACTTCTGACCCTTCCATGGCTTTGTGTGAGTCCAAGATAATCTCATACCCCAAGGTTTCTTCATGTAGATACCCGTCTTTCCCACTCTTGGTTAAGGCAGTCTGAAGGTGGTCTTCCTCATTAAGTTCTTCCAGAAATTCATCAGCAAGTTGATCCATTTCCTCAACATAAAAGATCTGTTCTTCTATTTCTGGCTTTCTCATGGCTTCTTTGATGTCAAATGTCATCTTGAAGTCACTCCCAAGATTAAGATCAATCTTTCCCTTTCGAACATCAATAACCGCTCCAGCTGTGGCTAAGAAAGGTCTTCCCAGAATAAGGGGATCTCTTGGTTCTTCATCCATCTCCAGCACTATGAAGTCTATAGGTATCTCAACTATCCCAACCTTTAGAGGTAGATCTTGTAGCATACCGTGAGGAGTTCTAATTGATCTGTCTGCAAGCACCAAAGAGATGTTGCAAGGCTTGTAGTTTACTGAATCCTAACTTCTTGGCAACTGAGAGCGGCATGAGATTAATAGATGCTCAAGATCACAGAGAGACTTCTTGAAGATCAATGGCCCCAAAGAACATGGTAGAGTGAATGAACCAGGATCACTTAGCTTTTCCTTGATAACCCTCTTCTGGATAATGGCACTGCACTCTTCTAACAAAACCACCATACCCTGAATCTCCTTTGCTTTTGCAGCCATTGCATCCTTCAAAAATTTCTGATATGCGGGTAACATTGAGAAGACATCGATGAGAGGTAACCTAATCTCTGCTTCCCTCATGTGTTTGTCAAAGATTGCTCTATACTTCTCCATTAAGTCCTTTTTGAACCTTCCTGGGAAAGGCAGTTTGGGTTTGTAAGGAGGAGGGACAAAAGGTGCCTTCTTTTTCTCTGAAACCACTGGTTTTGGCACAGGTGGGGGGGCTGGCTCGACCAGTGTGGTCGAGCTGGGTGCTAGAGTCAGTCTCTAGACACGTTTTTTGGTCCGTTTTGCAGCTCAAATCCTCCCCATCTTGAATCTCACTGTCCTTAGTGATTGTAACAGGCCCTTCCCTCTCAGAGAGCTCCTTTCCACTCCTTAAAGGGATGGCATTGATGTGAGCAAAGTCTTTTGGGTTTTGGACTGCTTTTCCTGGGAGATGGGATGTGCTAGAGGTAGATGCAGTCTTGCCCTCCATGTACTTTATCTTGGAGTTCAATGTCTCAAACTTACTGTTAAGATCATTATAAGTGTAATCCAGCTGTGTTTTCATTTCACCGAACTTCTTAGCGGCTTCCATTGCACCAGCTGCTTGACCCTGTAGAATCTGTTGCAGCATGGTCGTCATCTGTTGATCCGGAGCTGTAGAAGGCTGAGCTTGAGGCGGTGGAAAACCGGTGGACCCATGAGTCCTGTGCGGATAGCTGGTCTGGTGCAGTGTTTAGAACAAAACCCCGATTCTGGTTAGCGCAGGCTTTGGAGACGGTTGATCTTGAGGCGGTAAACTTGATCGTGAGGGTTAGCAACATTGGTGCTCCTGTATGAGAGTGGGTTGTTCTTGTAGTTGATGAAATCTTTGTTATAACCACCCTGATTCTGAACAACTGACCTCTTCCAGACCATCATCCTCCCATCTTGAACCAAAACAGATCCTCACCAAGAAAGTGAACCTGTTTCCTTTCTGTAGTGATCCAACTTGGCATTCAAAGCCTTGATTTCCCCTAGTTCTCTCCTCGAATCAACACTGCCCCTTACACTTCTATCATACTCCGCAGTGTAGTTTCCATCTGATTGGGCAAGGTTCTCCACAAGCTCCCATCCTTCATCAACATCTTTGTTGAGGAAGTTACCATTGCTGGCTGTATCAAGAAGCATACGGACCTTTGGGAGAACTCCTCTGTAAAGTGTGCTAAGGAGGGACTCATTGCTGAAACCATGGTGGGTACATTGAGTAGTTCCTAGCATTCACAAAAGCTCTCCCCATCTTTCTGAGAAAATCCAGATATCTCATTCCGGAGGCGAGCTGTTCGAGCATTGGAGAAGAACTTGGCAAGGAAAGCTTTCTTGCAGTCATCCCATGAAGTGATAGAGCCATGGGGTAGATTCTTCTCCGAGAGATGGGCTTTGTCACCAAGGGAGAATGGAAAGAGTCTCAACTTGAAACCATCATCACACTCCATTGATCTTGGTAAGCGGCCTATCAAACTCATCCAAATGATCAAGAGGGTCTTCCATGGCAGTCCATGGAACTTGTTGCTTTAATGATCAACCACTCTTGATCTTGAAGTTATTGTTCTGGACTGTAGGAGGGATAATCCCTTGTCTGTTGGTGTGAGTGTTGGGAGCATCTCCCGCACCGATCAGACGCTGCCTTCTCGGATAAGGCACATGTTCGGTTGGTGGTGGATTATCATCAGCCATTTCTAGTGGATCTGTTGATACTCGAGATGTTCTCTCTCCTCAACTGTTGTGGTAGCTTGTGAATATTGTCGAGGTAGCGGATGAGGTTCTGACTTTTTTATCTCGGCATGTGGAGGAGGACTCGATGGGTGACTCGGCGGTGGTCGTGGCTGGTCGAGTCAAGCTTGTACCTGAAATGCAAAGACAAAGAATAGAAAGATCAATGATGCAGAGTAGACTGAATAAGAACTTGATCTAAAACAATTTAAAATCCTAATTGTAACAAACAACACCCAAATATAATTTTATATAGATCAATTTCTTACTGGACTATCATGTCATTGTAGTACAGAAAGGTATCAATCCAAATGGGTGCGATATTAGCCAAGAAAGATGCAATCAAACAGTTTAAGTCAAGACAAGCAATAAGAAGTGAAATATCCCAAGCAAACAAGACAGACGACTAAGAAAAACGAGCAATGCGAGCGATAGCTACTAACAGAAACTAGCAAAGAAGCGTGAAACCGAAATCAATCAACAGAGAAGCTCCAAGGATGGGGTAATTGACTTGGTGTATCCTCTTAATCTACCTAGATGGTTTAACAAACTCAATAATTATTCCTAGACATTAAACTCATAAGCGTCAAGTTCATTCCCATGATAAATAACCTCAGCTAATCTAGTTCCAGACCTAATCCCTTAGCGAAATCTAGCTTAGCAGGCATTAAGAATCAGTTTAATAAAGTCAATAAACACCCTAGACAACTAATCCCTTAGGCTAGGAATGTAAATCTCTGGAATTAGTTCTGTTAGACATTTCATCAAACACCTTATGGGTGTGAAAATACCTAAGTTCTAATTCCAATTGATCGAGAGAAATTAGCATTAAGAACACTAATCCGAAGGAAATCAAACAATAAACACTTAAACCACCTGGAGACCCAAGATTTATCCCATCCTTAAGAACCCTATACTCGAACACATGAAAACGATAATCACAAACCCAGAAATCAAAATAACTTGCATAAGTAGAAAGATAAGGAAGAGACTAGATAGATTAGAAAGATTCAAACAAAAATAACAAGTAGATTCAAAGTTACAAGATCCAGAAAACAAGAACAGATGAACAAAGCTTAAGAAAATCGAGATTGTTTAGTGTTTAGCGATTATAGGGTATTTATACTAAGAGATAGAAACCCTAAATCACAAAAGACAAAAATATAATTTTTTGAGGCACTCGACCATGGGTGAAGATCTAAAATTCAAGATTGCGTTTTTTTAGCTAGAAGAGAGACCCTGTGGTGAGCCGGTCCAAAAACTTCAAGACTCCATTTTTATGTTGGGCTCGATCAGACAGCTTGACCATGGGTGGTCGAGCTGGGCTTCAAAACTTCAAGATTGTATTTTTCCGGCGGACTTGATCGATGGGCTCGAGCTGATTTGACTTCAAGATGACATTTTTCTGGATGAGCTCGACCTAGGAACTCGAGCATGTGTGGTCGAGTCAGACACTCTCCTTCTCCATTTGACTCCAAAGTCCCCATTATCCTTTGATTGTACCTGAATCAAGTCCAAAATGCAAAATGCATGCAAACCTAATGCAAAACACTCTAAGTATGCAAAACTAGAGATAAATGCTAAGAATATGCTATTAAACAAAGGTAAATGGGTGATAAATGCATGCTAAAACCATGTAAAATATAGACATATCAGCTGCCTCTAGCTATCTTCCCTGATTCTTACCTCAGCTCAAATGACTTCAGCCTATTGAAGCTAGACCTCACATATTTGATAGCATTCCTAATTGCAACAACACTATGCTTACTCTTTTTTAGTCCATCTCCGACAATCATATTCAAAATATGAGCACAACACCGCATATGAAGTAATTCACCACCTAGCACTAAGGTATCACTTCCTAATTGTGTCAGATAATCTTTAAATACATTGAGAGCCCTATCATTACTCCTTTCATTATCCATAGTCATCGTGAATACCTTCCTAATGCCCCATTCTTTTAAACAATCTTTTAATTGACCAGTAATTGTTTCACCTCTGTGATTTTTGATCATCTTAAAGCCTAGAATCCTCCTCTGCAATTTTCAGTTATAATCAATCAAATGACCAGTCACCACCATATAATTGTAGGAGGTTATTGGAGAAGTCTAAATATCTGTTGTCAAGCTCACTCTCCTCTGTTCAGATGTAAACAAAGTTTTTAAAGCTTATTTCTCTTCAAGATACATTGCAACAATGTCTCTACCACATGTTTTCCTTGAAAATGTCTGGTACGTTGGCAAGACATTGAGACAAAAACATCTCTACCAGTCTGATTGTATATATGAGAATGCTAATTCATTCACAACAACCATTTCATTCACTGATTTCCTAAAAACAGGAGACTCTTTTGTTCCCATCATTCCATTTCATTTCATTTCATTTCATATTCCCATCATTATCTCTACCTAGACTCTTCTGTTTCTCCTTCTATTCAAAATCTAAAAATGCTTTGCATCTGGTTATGTGGTTCTTCATCGAACTAGTTCTGTTTACCTTAGTGTCACATCCTATCGAAGAATTACAATAGTTATAGTCGGTAGTCTTTGGGTCATCAGCTCTTACTGTGAAATACTGTCAGACCTCAACTCTTTTAGAATATTTCTTCTTCGGTTTTGGAGGCCGGCCTAAAGTGGTAACCCTCCGAGTCGTCTTGCTTCCACCTGTGGTAGCTGGTTTTGTAAATTCTGGAATTCAACCTCTGCTGAGTCAACATCCATTGGAGACATCTACATATCACAACAGAACAGTCAACCTCTGTTCAATCAAGATGGAGTCTAACCATTGTTAAACATACAACACAATCCGGTTCACAGGTTGGAAAGAGAAAAAGTTACATCAGAAGTAGTTTATGGAAATCGTAGGATTCAAAAAAGGAAACAAGCAGCAAAAACAAAGTTCAGATTATGAGAGTTTAAAATCAATTACAAAAAAGGTATTAATGAAGATTTTGAGACCACTCTAATGGTGAAACAAAACCCTAAGAATTTCAATTAAGCATTCACAAGTAATAGAGAAATTTGAGACCACTCACAGTAATAGAGAAATCATAGTAATAGAGAAATCTAAGAGTTTCATATAAAGCATTCACAAGTAATAGAGAAATCTGAGACCACTCACAATAATAGAAGAAGAAGAATAAGAAGAAATCGATTTGAGAGTTGGTGATTCGAGAGAGTGGGATCGTGTTCTAGGGTTTGAATGTTTAGTTTGGGAATTGGGATCGAATGAAAATGAGGAAGAGATATAATCGAAATTCATTATTAGGGCTTGATTGGTAAGGCTTTTTTAAGAGTTTAATGCTCATTAAAAGCCAATCAAATTTTTTTTTAAGAGCATTAAGTTGAACATATTAGGCTCCTTAATGCTCTACAGCTTAATGCTCTTTAATTGAGTTTTTTTCAAGGCTTATTAAATATTAAAAGACTTATTTGTCCTTAATTATTGAAAACCTAATATAAATTGGGTTATAAATAGGGTTATGTAATCACACAACGAACACACAAGCCCTTTGAAAAAGCTGGATGAAATTTTCGTTGAATCGATACAAGATTTGAACACACAAGCTTTAACACAACAAAAACAACACGTAAGTAGATGCACTCAATCGTAAAACATGATTTATATTTTTATATGGTAACGTAAGTAGACGACGGTAGATTTTTCAATGATGTTCACCTTGTCCATATAAAGTTATGAAAGCATTCATATGACGTAGGTTGAATACATGTATCAACCTTATTTTTAGTTTATTTTTTGAGATTTTATGCTTTTTCTATTTTATAAAATATTGTTTTCTTAAAAAAATCCAAAATAAAGAATCATGTCTATTTTAGTAAATTTGTATCTATATGCTCACTACTCTACCAAATAAGTATTTAATTAAAGCTTACAGTTTTTATAGTATAATGCTTTTGGAGCATAATGTAACATATTGCTAATGCTTTATTAAAAACATTCCCAATCAAGCCCTTAGTCTATAGTATCATGACTTCATGAGACTCAAAATAAGGCTTTGGCTCACATGAAAAAAGATAATTCATAAATGAAAACAAATTTAAGTATTTTATCCCACATCGGTCACTCTACTCATTTTTTGTGTGTTTATATAGGGCACGAAATGAACTGTCTCATGTCTAGCTAAGCAGGTTATTAGTGGTTTAGATTTTAGGTTAGTAATCGATTTTCGGTTAACCGATAACCGAACCGAACTAACCGAATTCCTAAGTAACTTAATTATAATTCCGATCGGTTTATTTTTTAATTTTCCTTGGTTCGGTTATAACATCCGTACCTCGAGTCGTTCTCTTGTGATATAAGTTGTTGTTGTTTCTTGCAGTACAAGTTGTTGTTTTCTTGTTATATAAGTTCATATGGGTTGTAATTATACCTGCAAGACATGGGAGACATTGTATTTTGATGGAAATTCAATAATAAGTTGTATATTATTGAGTTGATTTGGTATGGTTCGATACATGATACAGATTTCATGTATTGGAGGTGGTTTGACACGTGATGGGGATTTCATGTGTTGTCGTGGTTATGAGCAAAGTGTCGTCCCGCTACTTGGTTTGGTGGATTAGGATCTTGTGTCATTAGATCCTAAAAAAGTGGTTTGACAGATTAGGACTATGTGGATTTAGTCATAAGCCGAGTAGGATTATGTGGATTTAATCCTTATCAGAGGATTATGTGCATTTAATCCTCGGTTGGTTAGGATTATGTGGATTTAACGGAATTGGTTTACCAATTAGGATTATGTGGATTTAGTCCTAATATATTGGTAAACCGAGTGAGACCTTGTGGATTAGATCTCGATGGACTTCGTTTGTTCGGATCCGAAGTTATTAGATTCCGACGAACTTAGTCGTTGTATGATCACGTTGGATCTTCGGTATTAGATCGTAAGAGTGATAATGAACCAAGTAGGAACGATGTAGAGCTCGATTAATAGCCCTTCAAGTTGTGATTTGGGAGGATTAATCGTTTCGGGACCAATTTCGGGTTAATTGGTTCATAAGAAATAAATCGGTGATATGGATTATTGACGGGAGTTTAGAGAAATAAAGTGAGACGGAGGAATGTCTCAAATAATTCGGGAAGTTTAGCAGAATTACAAAAACCGAGAAGAAGGGTTAATTGAAATCAATTGATTGCGGTTTAAATTGATTAAACCAACAATATAAATATCTTTTTCTCCATAATCTTCTACAAGGTTCTTCTTTCTTATCCCATTGGAGATATTTTTGTTGAGTTAGAGAGAAGAGAGAGAGAGTGAGAGAGAAGGAGAGACCTTGAGAAAAAGAAGGATAAAGAAGGAGAAGAGGAGAAGAAAAAGCTTGAGAAAACAGAGTTTTTTTTATCTGTTTGGAGGTCCGATCGGGGTAGAAAACTAATCCGGTTTGGGCTGAAAAGTTTTGTGTAAGTTCATCAATCTCTTGTCTATCTATCTACCAAATTTCGTCGCATTTCATTGAGTAGTTTAGGAGTTATGATTTTTCCCTCAAAACTGCTCTCTTTAGGGTAAATTGCGACGGGTTTGATTTGAGTGAATGTTTGGACACTCAAATCTTGTTGGAATGAGCTGAAATTTGGTGGGTAGATTCTTCAGGGTATTATATTGAGATTTTACAAAGGCATTGCTCAACTATTGGGTAGAATAAGAGTTATGACCGGACTAGTAAGGCTTTGTTTTTGAGAAGAAGGAATCCGAATTGGGGTTTTTGGTGATTTAAGTTCAGAGCTTGTGATTCATCAATTGAGAGTGTGTTTGGTGCTCTATTTGACAGGAGATTAGTAGATATTTTGGTGGTGTGTTGTGCCAAGAGAAATCAAGCTTTGTGGTTCAAAAATCAAAGGAACAATTGTGTTTCATTCCTTCGTTCAACCAATTAATCGAGGTGAGTGCGTGATCGCAGCTTAACTGTGATCATTGATTTTTCGTGATTGATGTGTGCTTAGGAACTAGACCATTTGGGTGTAATTCATGGCTTGTCCATGTTGTGTGTTGTGTGTAATGGAGCTCTATTACGGTATGTGTTGGTTGTTCGTAAGTTACATTTCGATTGGGTTAAATCTTTGATCATATGTGTGTATAGCTGTGGGACGGGATGACCACCTCACTAAGCATTATCAATGCTTACGCGCCTCTTTTGGTGCAGATAAGGAGAAGTCTTAAGGTTTGGAGCTCGTGGAACTAAGGTGGGAGGAGAGGATGATGTAAATGGGTTTTTGTGACTCTTGCCTTGCGCTGATGTGTTTTTGTTGTTATTATGGAAACTTGTTGGTATGTTTATTAGGCATATTATAAACTTTTTTTTTGAAGGATTAAGTTGGTATAAATATGTTTGTTTGGTATGGAAGCTTTTCTATGAGTTGTAATTTTCGGGTTGCAGGACAGAAGGGAGGATCGACCGATCCGATGGGGGATCGATCGATCCTGAAGGGCCAAATTTGGCCGGTTGTTTTTAGAAGTTCGAGATCGACCGATCCCATGGGGGGGATCGATCGATCCTGAGGGGTCATTTTTGACCGGTTGTTTTTCAAGGGGACAAGATCGACCGATCCTGAAGAGCCAATTTTGGCCGGTCATTTTTAAGGACTCATGATCGACCGATCCTATGAGGGGTCGAGATCGATCGATCCCATGGGGGATCGATCGATCTCAGTGGTCAATTTCTGGCCGGTCGATTTTGAAGGGTTCGAGACCGATCGATCATCAGGGTAAATCGATCGATCCTTAGAGCAGACCGATCGATCCTGTTGTTAAAATTTTGAACCTTGGAAGTATAAGTTACTAGGTGGCTTGAAGTCTAAGTAAATAATATTTTATCATATGCAATAGTCTTATGGATTTAAAGCGATTCAAGTTAAAAAAATTTTAAATCCCGAATTTTGTCGTTTTTCCACGCGTATTTTTTTTCATACTCGGGATAGGGTGTTGCATCGGTTAACCGAAAAAATCGAGTTCTTTGGTTCGCTTTGTTCGGTTAACCACCGAATGCGCGGGGCTAAGAAAAATGCATCGGACGAATGGTTGAAATTGAAATACGTCATTTTCTCCCTCACGAGAAATGGCAGAAGTATCGAGAAAATCGAGGTTCTCTTAAAAGGCTATTCTCTTTCTCACTTAGTACGATCCGATCAGACTAAAAATGGCAAAATTCGGGCTGGGCTGCGTTGTAGGACTTAGGCCCAATATGCCTATGGAATCTTTTCTTCCTTCTTAGTAGAAATGGGATATAACACGACGCCGTTTGCATTAGCCTTAGTTCTCTTGTCCGCCAAGACGGGAGACTATAGAAAAGCATAGGAAGAGAAGAACCGAGGAAGAAGCAAACAACAAGTGAAAAATCGAAGCAAACAAGCACTGATAAATCTCTGCAAGTCAATAAATTCGTAGATTAGCTATGGAAGGTTCTTTATCTTCGTCTTCGTTAATCTCCAAATCGGACGGTGAATTGGAGGAAATGCTCGATCGGATGCTGACGAGACTCGCTCTTTGCGACGACTCCAAGCTCGAATCCCTAGTCTCTAACCTCCTTCCGCTTACCATATCTTCTCTGTCTTCCCAATCTCCCGCTGTTCGCAACAAGGCAAGTCAGAGATTTACGAGCTCTTCCACTGAATTTAGTGTTTGATGATTTCAAATTGTACGAGCAAGAGTTGTTATATGTTAGATTAATCTTACTTGAATATTATAGAAATTGGGGGTGAGAATCATGAATTTAAGTCTCAGTGCGTATCGATTTCATTTGGCAGGGTCTTGAGATATTGAGTCATGTGAAGTCCTCTATTTACGAGAATTTGCTCTTCTACTAAATTTAATGTTTGATTATTTTGAAGCTTACGAGCAAGAGTTGTTATATGTTAAATTAATCCTATTTGAAAGTTATAGAAATTAGGGTGGGCACTTTATAGAAATTGTGAATTTAAGTCTCAGTGCGTGTTGATTTCATTTGTCAGGTTCTTGAGATATTGAGTCATGTTAACAAGAGAGTGAAGCACCAGCATGAAATTGGTTTGCCTTTATCGGCCTTATGGAAATTGTACACCGACCCTGCTGCTCCTCCTATGGTTAGGAACTTTGCTATCGTCTATGTTGAGATGGCTTTTGAACGAGCTCCTGCAAAGGTTTGGTTCATCTCATTAGTTGTTGGAATTTATGTTTGTTTGTCGATACTGTGGAGATGAGAGGACTGATTACTGTTCCCTTTTAATAGGAAAGGGAGGAAATTGCACCTAATACGCTGGAGAATGTTTCAAAGCTTCCTAAGCAGCATCAAGAGATTATTTTGAGAATTGCTATTAAGGTGGTCTCTCAGCTCCTCCTTTAGTGTGAAATTGTATACATATTTTATGACCACTATTTTACATTGTTATTTGTTTAGTTGTTCAAAATTGTTATGCATTACTTAGATGACAATGACGATATGTTTGCTTTATTTTGTCTTCATGTTGTTGTTTGTGGATTCCTTTTGCATTTTTTTCTCTATTTGATGGGTTTCTCTCGTTTTAGTGGTTAGGGCTGCATATAGTGGTAGTCCTAAATGTTGTTTTATGTGGGGAACAATATTAGGTGATCTCTTGACTATTATAAAACGCATGAGAAGACCATTGGCAGCTTTATTAGTGGTTTCACTTGGATAGATGACAATTTTTAAAAACCTATTTGCACTTCATACAATAATTAGCCTTACAATATCCTCAAATTCTAACTGTTTTTTTTCAGGTCATGGGAGAGTGTCATGCAAGCAAGATCAGTGATGATGTCTCTCTGAAGTATAGATCTCTGATTGCATCTCAGGATAAAGAATTGTTTCTGGATTTTTGCCTTCATATGCTTTTGTATCAACCATCTTCTCAAGGGTATGTAATCCATTTTAAGTGTTGTTTGGCCGTCTTTTGTTATACCTGTTATAATTGCATCTAATAAGAGTTGCTCGACCTTCTAATTCAGTGGAGGATCTTCTCCTGGGCTTTCAGTTTTCCAAGTTAATCGTATAATGGGAAAGGAAGCATTAAAAGGGGACATGCTTACAAGAAGAAAGGTCTGTTATATAACTTCAAATTTATCCCTTTCTATAGCTGCAAAGCTATACATTGGTCACTAAGAACTACCATTTTTTGATATTGATCAATTTATTAAGCAGTTGGGGATCTTGAATGTCATTGGAAGCATGGACCTTCCTGGTGAATCTGTATATCCATTGTACATTGCTGCATCAGTGGATAGGTTAGCTTTGTGTTTTCGCAGCACAATATATTTTATTTCTGTCACATGACATGAATTACTATTTTACTGCCCTTGGTGCACTTTATTTATACTCGTCTTGTCTCTGAGAGTCGGTATGATTTGTTGGTGAAAATTCATTCAAGTCAAGAACCTGTAGCTAAGAGAGGCGAGGAGCTTCTAAAAAAGATAGCTTCTGGAACAAATTTGGATGACCCAAAGTTGATAAACAGACTGTTCTTACTATTCAATGGTACGTGATCCTATTTTTTCAACATTTTGATTAGTTTTCTGAACACTCAAATCATTTATATTCTACGAATAGCTTAACAATGATATTACTTAAGCCTTTTGCTAGCATCTAGTATCAGGTCTATGTCTTCTGCAAGTTTAAATAGTTGAAAATAAGTTTTCTTCTGGTACTTATGGATGACATGACTAGGGATCCCCATTAAGTATGCAGACTATTTCAAATTTTCCATGTCTGATGATAAAACAGATTCGTGTAAAGTTTGGGAGATCTGGAGTGGTGAGGGTGTCTTCTCGTGTTTGGGTATTTTATGCTAAATTGGCAGTCATCAATTTGATATGCATGCAGGCACTACTGCCACTGAAAATGTTGCTCCGGAACATAATGTGGCTCCAGGAAATACAGCCTTGAAAATGAAGCTCATGTCTGGTTTCTGTCGTTCTATCGCAGCTGCAAATAGTTTTCCTGCAACATTGCAGTGCATATTTGGCTGCATGTATGGTATGATTGTTTATATATATGACATACTTTTAAAAAGTGAACTGTATAATGGTAAATCTCTGTGACCATGGTCTGTATGTATGTCAGTTTCATTAGATAATGAATATATATAGTTTATTTATAGATAGTTTATATAGTTAATCGAATTCATACAAATAGGTTGCACTACAATACAGACACTGCAAGCTTCTAAGAAAAAGTAAATGGTATGTGTTTTGTCTATTATAGGAAGAATCATTTGGCTTGTTCCCGACTCTAGTTTCTCTTTTAAGAGGATTCCATTATTAAGGATCAGGGTATTCCTTAGTCGTTTGGTGCAGTTAAAAGAAGAGTTAAACAACCTATGAATTGGATTATTCATTATTTTTTTCATGTTGATATTGAATATTTTCGCTATCTACCTTTTTTTCATGGGACAGGAAGTGGAACAACCTTAAGGCTAAAGCAAATGGGAATGGAGTTCACCGTGTGGGTTTTTAAGCATGTAAAGTCTTTCTTTTCTAAACCTTGCAATTATGTTTGTTAGTGTAATAGAAGAGAGTATGAATGCAAATATCTATTCAATCTTTTCGTGAAAGAAATAGCTCAAATATCTTTTGCTTAACGGTATATGCTTTTATGAAAATTTCATGAAGCACCATACTGACAGTGTCCCTTTCTCTTTTTTCTTTTTTGGGTTTCGGGAGTTGTTTTTTTTTCTCAATTTGCTATACTTACGTCATTGGACTTGTTTAAAATGCAGGGGAAGATAGATCAACTGAAACTTATGGGCCCTGTTATACTGAATGCAATTCTGAAAATGCTTGATGGCTTCACAGGCTCAGAAGCAGGTTGGCTTTTTTGAAAAAAAATCAGTCGCGAGTTTCCTTATATAGGTGTTCAAAAGAGGATTTAAATATATATGTTACATGCTTTCCGTCAGATGCTTTGTCAAGGGAGACCAAAACATTTTGTTTTCAAGCTATTGGTTTGCTTGCACAACGTTTGCCTCAGCTTTTTAGGTAACGAATTCTCTCTACTCCCCTACAATTGCTTTGCGGTCATTTAACAGACATTTTCTTTGTTGTGAACTTAACTTTCAGAGAAAAGACTGAAATGGCTGTTCGCCTTTTTGATGCGCTGAAGTTAGAAACCCAATCTCTTCGTTCAACTATTCAGGAGGCAATCATTTCTCTTGCTGCTGCATACAAGGTGCGCTAATCATTTCCTTTTCTATTTTGGTCCTCGTAATCCAAAAGTTATGCTATGATATCATTTTATCTTTGCATTCTTTTTGAGGCTCACCATGTCAGTATTGGTATTCGTCCTTCAGGACTCTCCTGAGAATATTCTCAGGGATTTGGAGGTGCTTCTGCTAGCAAATTCTCTGGCGGTATGTAGACTTTTCCAATATGATTTATTTCGCTTATTTGCGCCACTGAGAATACTCTTTTGTTCCCCCAGTTTTGTATACTATTTCAATATAATTTTGTTTCCAAACTATCGTGAGTTTATAAAATCTATTATCTTTATGCATATTGACCAGGAACAAAATGAAGCACGCTTTTGTGCTTTGCGATGGGCAACTACTTTGTATAATTCACAACATTGTCCAAGTCTCTATATTTGCATGCTCAGCGCAGCAGATCCGAAGCTCGATATAAGGTACTGGAGTTTATCATATCTAATTGCATATTGTTGTGACTGTGGCATGTTGAATTGCAGCAAATGAATGTTCACTGTTTCCGAAGAAAGCTCTTCAATTCAGTTTTTCTTCTCCCGATAGATTCTCCTTATGGGTACACATATTAAAGTTGAAATTGAAATCAACACACATGAAGAAGCCCTAGCAACCCACCCATGATTGGAGCATAAACTTGCTTGAGCTTTGTCCAGTGGAGGATATACAATCCTATAGTCTGATCTTTTCTTTCTAATTTTATACTACATTTGTAAGTTCAATCAATGGTTAGACATTTAATGGACTACCAAAACCTCTATGATAAGAAAAAATGACTTTAATACTTAAGCAAGTCCTCTTTGGTGGATCCATCATGACATAATCTTCAATGACATATTAAAGTGATGTGTAATTTTCCATTTTTCTGCTTTCAGGGAACTAGCACTCGAAGGACTCTTTCTGAAAGATGAAGGTCGCACGATAGTCTCTAATCATGATCATATATACCCAAAATTTGTTGAGATGCTGGAGTACATTCTCAAGCAACAGCCAAAACTGTTAGATTCTTCAGAAATGAGAGGCCAGGAACTTCTCTTTCCGTCACAAGTATATCTGGTCATGATTAAGTTCTTAGTGAAGTGTTTTGAGTTAGAGATGGGGGAGAGCAATACCCAGGCAGTAAGGACTGAATTTTTGGATTCGGCGCAAAAAATGTGTTTGTTGTTGGAACATTCCTTGGCATTTGAAGGCTCTGCTGAATTGCATGCTTGTGCGTCCAAAGCATTGGTTTCACTTGGCTCTTACCTTCCGGAGGTATGCGTTCTGATTATTTCTTCATCCTTTTAATTTCTTCCGTTTAATCTATTTTAAGTTAAGCCCCCTGTCTTCCTTTTTTTCTTTGCATGAAGATGGTTGAAGTTTACTGTTCCCAAAAAATTGTGTGGCTAAGACGTCTGGTTAGTCATACAGATTTGAGTACTCGTGAATCTGCGTCACGATTACTCGGAATGGCATCCTGTGCTCTTTCTGATGCTGAATCATGTTCCTTGCTTTCTGAATTGATAGCTTCTGTTTCCCAACTGCGGAAGTTAAGGTTTTGTGGACTTCTTTTAGAATTTGTATTACAACAAGGTTTGTGGCTACAGGATTCTTAGAGTTAACCTCTTACTTTCTTAGGTTTGAGGCACAGCATGGGGGATTATGCGCTGTAGGATTTGTTTCAGCACACTGTTTACAAAGAATCCCCGCTGTAAGTTATTGTGATTTTTTTTTATAGACTCACGTATATAATTGTTGTAGCATAAGTATGGTGACATCCTTGGTTCTAGGAATCCCAATACTGCATGTCTCTCTTATTATATTGCATCTTAATTAGCTTGTGTGGTATGAATTCCAGATACAGTTACTGCCGATCCTTGACTATTTAGTTACTTGGACATGCTAAGTCACATATTTAACATTAACATCAAAACTCTTTTGGTTAGGAAGATTTTTCAAATAGGAGGTAGCTTGGTTCACATAGTAATAAGCCATGTGAAAAGATACTTATTTGCAATTGGAAAAAGAAAGTAAATAATACATTGACATTGGTAATTTTGGTGAATACACTACTCCCTGCCATTTCTTGCCTTTGAATTAATAAACAATTACAGAGGTGCTGTTCTTTTTTTTTTCTCATTTGTTCTCTCCAGTTCCACCCTTTAAAATTTGCTAGAGACCAATAAAATAGCTAATGCAGAAGTCTGATATGTCACAGTTCAGGTGTCTGGATTCATCTTGGCTTCCTTCCTTTTTAGTGGATGTCTGTACAATGTGATAATTTATTGATACTCTGCACTAGTCTGTCTACAAATATTGACACCAACCAATCACAGGCTAAATCTTGTTTGTTTATGATAAATCACATTCCAGCTTAACACATCTTTACTTCTGTTTTTGAAATGGCTATTTTATAGTATCATGATTAGGATTTTCCGTGAAGCAGGTTTCTGAAGCAGTTACTCAAAATGCGATTAAATGTTTGGTGGATGTTGTTAATTTAGAGACTGCACCACTGGCTTCGGTTGCTATGGAAGCTCTTGGTCATATTGGAATTTGTGGCGCATTACCTCTTCTTGTTAATGATTCTAGTCCAGGTCAGTTATTCCAAGAGCCTGTCTGTAACATGAATGCGAGTTTCAGTTGATTGACTTGCTCTATCAGGGACTCGAGTGCTGGAAGTTCTGCAAGAAAAATTGAGCAAGCTACTCTCTGGTGATGATATAAAATCAATTCAGAAAATTGCTCTTTCTCTTGGACATATTTGTTCAAATGAAGTGTCATCTTCGCACTTGAAAATAGCGCTTGATCTTTTATTTAGCCTTTCACGGTCAAAGGTGGGTTTGTTAATATTGTTCGCATAGCCACTGCCCTCTGTCCTTTTTATTCGATCCGGAAAAGTTCAAGCATAACTGAGTAAACCTCTAAATTTTGTTCATTTGTTTTTGGCCAGGCTGAAGAAATCTTGTTTGCCGCGGGTGAGGCGCTATCTTTCCTCTGGGGTGGTGTACCAGTTACTACTGATATGATTCTGAAAACTAATTATACTTCTCTTTCGACGGACTCAAATTTTCTGATGAAAGAAGTTAAATCTTTGTCCGATGCCAAAACTGATGCTGAGGAAGATAGCCGTACCATAACCAGAGAAACAATTACTGGAAAACTCTTTGATACTCTTCTGTATAGTAGCAGGAAGGATGAACGATGTGCTGGAACTGTGTGGATGCTGTCTTTGACCATGTACTGTGGCCAGCAGCCATCAATCCAACTAATGCTTCCTAAAATCCAGGTTAGCAAGGGGCAAGGGGAAGCTTCTTTGCAGTTCTAACCCACCCTTGCACCATCACAACTATAAGGAAAATTAAGAGCATTGTCATTCCAGTTTATTTAGATGCATTACCCATTTGGAGCTTGGAACTGTTATCCCAATTACTATTTTATTATGAAAGCCCTGTGACCATCTTGTGCACTATGGGTAGAAGCTTGTACAAACTGCTGTTTAACTAAAATATATATTTCGCAGGAGGCTTTCTCACATTTGTTAGGTGACCAGAATGAACTTACACAGGAGCTGGCATCCCAAGGCATGAGCATCATCTATGAACTTGGTGATGCATCAATGAAGAAAAACTTGGTAGATGCTTTGGTAAATACTCTAACTGGCACAAGCAAAAGAAAACGAGCTATAAAGGTAAAATCTATCCATTTAGGTCCTTCTGGTACTTAAGTTTTTGTATTTGTTCCTCAAGCATTTTTGTTATCCAGCTTGTTGAGGAGTCTGAAGTGTTTCAAGAGGGAACTATCGGTGAGAGTCCCAGTGGAGGGAAGATTAGCACTTACAAGGAGCTTTGTAATCTTGCAAATGAAATGGGACAACCTGATTTAATTTACAAATTTATGGACTTAGCCAATCACCAAGCTTCTCTTAACTCAAAGAGAGGAGCTGCTTTTGGGTTCTCCAAGATAGCCAAACAAGCAGGAGATGCTCTTCAACCACATTTGCGATTGTTGATTCCGAGGTTGATTCGTTACCAATATGATCCTGACAAAAATGTGCAGGTAGGATTACTACGTTTCGGAATATTAACCTGTTATTGGCTGACATTATTCAATCAGAGGCCCTATTCATCCTGAAATGCTCATAATTTCATGGTTCAGTCTGTGCTGTTAAAAGGGGAACAACCCCTTTGATGGGTGTTGCAATGGCTCTATTTGCGGTATTCCTATCTATTATTTTGGAAATTTATAATTCTTCTGTTCTACTGGATGGAATTTCAGTGAATTAGACTGAGAAGAATCTTGAAGTTCTAGCTTTTAGCTCGATACAAAAAAGTAAAGTATGTAGGTCTAACAATTTTAGCCTATTCTCCTTTGGTAGTTCGACCGCGAAATTTTTTTCTGCATTGTATATTTCCGGAATATGAGTGTGTGACTTGTTAGAATTGACCCTATGGATAGTACAGAGAATGGGGTCTGTCATCTTTATCAAGATGGTTTTACTTCGTCGGATATTCATTCGAGTATCTGGAGCACGAAATAGATCAAATAGATCACAAAGTATTCGAACTATGATTCATACTTAATACTCAGACCTCGTATTGATATTGATAATATTGATAATATTTTTTTCATTGTATCCAAGCTATATATTTATCACTGGTCTCGTGGGTAAAAATTGGCTTGTTTAAACTGAACCGAGTGACACCACTTCTAGCCTTTGAAAGCATTTTTTCTTTCCTGTATATAATTAGTAGATTGTTCTAGTTTTACACGAGAAATAAATTAGTTGTTGCACTTCGACAAGCTGCATAAATCACTTTGGTCCTGTATGTGCTACTTTTTTTTTTTTTTTCAAATTTGTTGAATTAAGTCCCTCTGTTTAAATATGAAAATAAATAATGTTTTACCACCAAGAATATAGCTGTATGATATCACTTACTCCTGCCTGGCAGTTCATCTCGTCATAAAAGGTCGCCACTGGGTGCGTTTGTTTGCTTCTTTTAGTAATTGCTACTTTTCATGTAATCTTGGCAGGATGCAATGGCACACATTTGGAAAGCACTGATACAAGACCCTAAGAAAGCTGTTGATGAACATTTGAATCACATCCTCGATGATCTGCTAGTACAATGTGGTTCACGGCTTTGGCGCTCCCGTGAGGCATCCTGCCTTGCCCTTGCTGATATTATTCAAGGTCGGAAATTTGACCAGGTGGGATTATCGTTTTCTAATAGACAATTAAAAACATTTCCTGTTGTTTCAGCTTTGCATACTGCATCGGTAAATTCTAGTGCATGTATGAAGTTAAACTCCATATCTTGAACACTGGTTCCGGTTGTATATGCTGTTAATCCTTTTCGCATATCAATTTACATACCTGCTGTTGGCATCTCTAGAACCAGCTTGTAGTGAAGTATAGGATATATATTCACCCAGCTTCGTGGTTGTTTCTTTCTTGTACGTAAACATTGTTGTTCTATCAGAATTTCTAAGTTGTATTCTTTTTTCACACACTTATGTTATTAAAGGTCAGAGAGCATCTGAAAAAACTATGGATAGCTGCCTTCCGTGCTATGGATGACATTAAAGAGACTGTGAGAAATGCTGGTGATAAGTTATGTCGTGCTGTGACATCCTTAACGATAAGGATCTGTGATGTCACACTTACCGAACTATCAGATGCAAAACAAGCAATGGATATTGTTCTTCCTTTTTTGCTTTCAGAAGGAATAATGAGTAAAGTCAACAGTGTACGTAAGGCTTCAATTGGAGTCGTTATGAAGCTTGCAAAGGTTAGCTCTAACTTTGGTAGATTGATGATCTAAGAGAGTTGTGCTATATGGCCAATTGGTCTCCTGGTAATAGTATATTTCCATATCATGCCTTTTTCTCAGAGATTATTCTTGTGATAGTGGTAGTGGTATATTCTATTTTTAGTTCAGTACAGTTGAGTAATCAGTAAACCCAGATTGCAGAAATTAACCTTGTGTTGTCTGTTTCTATTGCTTTTGGCTGGGAGGACAGATATGAGCCGAATGTTAATTAATCAAACGAGCATCTTACATTTTTTCATGTGGTGTGTTCTTTCAGTTTGACTCCAAACATGAAATGATAAATCAATTTGAATTGTATATGATTGCATTTTCTGTACTTATTATGCATCACGTAACATGTTAAAACTACTTGCTAGTTTTGGTCAGCTGAATGTGCTCCAGGGAAATATTTATGATCCTTTAAGTGATTTTGTGCTATTTATTTCCGTTTGCAGGGTGCAGGAGTTGCCCTCCGTCCACATTTGTCAGAGTTAGTTTGCTGTATGTTGGAAAGTTTGTCTAGTCTTGAAGACCAAGGACTTAACTATGTTGAGGTATCATTTACTGTCAGCAACTGAATCTTAGCCTTTTCCTGACATCGTATTTAAATTATTTTTTTTCATGTTTCAGTTGCATGCTGCCAATATTGGCATAGAAACCGAGAAACTTGAAAATTTACGAATTTCAATCTCGAAAGGCTCTCCAATGTGGGAAACTCTTGATCTGTGTATTAATATAGTGGATATTGAATCACTTGATCAGTTGATCCCTCGTCTCACACAACTTGTTCGGGGTGGTGTTGGCCTCAACACGAGGTCAGTTATTTAAAACCTTCTATTAGTAACGAACTAATGCATCTACAACTTTTACTTGAGACTATCTTTCTTTGGGTTTTGGCCGGTACTATTGTTAACTTTACTACGGAATTTGATAGAGGTAAGAGAACTGGAGAATGTGGTAAAAAGGAATCCCTAATCAAATTGATTGCATACAAAAATTATGTCATATGATAAGCCAATGTGGACCAGTGTCCTGTCTGTGCCATCTAAACACCAAAAAAGATCTAGGGAATTAAATAGGGGATATGATTCTTTTCATGACTTGTAAAGAGTTCCCGAGAGAACTGAATTCCCATAAGGTAGACTAAGTAACTTTAATCATTAAATTAGTTTAATATAAGTGACGCAATTCCACACCTTCTCGTCCGGCTTCATGAATGCAGACTGCCTTAATGGACTCGTCTAACTGCTTTTAGTGTAGTGTAGAATTTGTCTCTTTATTTAGATTTTATGTAATCAATTGTAGATGTTAATATTTTGTGAAATTTTCATTATCCTTAACAGGGTTGGTGTTGCCAGCTTCATCTCATTGCTAGTTCAAAAAGTTGGTACCGAGATAAAGCCATTCACTGGAATGCTGCTAAGACTTTTGTTTCCTGTTGCCAAGGAGGAGAAAAGTTCTGCTGCAAAACGTGCCTTTTCAAGTGCTTGTGGCATTGTATTGAAGTATTCTAGCCCCTCTCAAGCTCAAAGCTTAATCGAAGAAACTGTGGCTCTGCACTCTGGGGATAGAAGCTCCCAGATCGCATGTGCAAGTCTTTTCAAAAGCTTCTCATCTACAGCTTCTGATATTATGAGCAGTCATCAGTCAGCTATTGTTCCAGCTATATTTATTTCCAGGTAAACCATTGTAACTGCATACTGCTGACTCTGATGCATGTGAGATATTTTGCACAATGAACTTGAAACCTGATAATAACTGATATCAGTTTTGAAAAAAAGAGCAACAAATTATAGCTGTAAATTCGTAACTCCCATGTTTAAATACCATCCCCAAGTAAGATCCAAAGAGAATTTTGCAATTTGGGCAACATATTTTCTTTTTTCTCTTGCAAATATTTGGCAGATTTTTCTGTACCCTCTTTAAAACCTTTCCGTAGATGCAGAAACTCATTATAGAATTGAAGTTCTTTCCTTCTATTTGTTAATAGTTGAGAAGCTGACAGTGATTATAAATCTCAGATTTGAGGATGAAAAACAGATTTCGAGTCTCTTTGAGGAAGTGTGGGAAGACATCACAAGTGGTGAAAGGGTCACACTGCAGTTGTTTCTGCAAGAAATTGTGAATCATATTTGCGAGAGCATCACATTATCCTCGTGGGCAAGCAAAAAGAAGGCAACTTTTTTTATCTTTCTTGTAACAGTTTTCTCTCTTCATTGTACTAATTGATATTTCCGCTGTTGTACTCATAGAAGATTTAAATTTGCTTTCAGTCTGGTAAGGCAATTTGCAAACTAACTGAAGTCTTGGGTGAATCATTATCGCCGCACCATAAGAGATTGCTGCAATGTCTTGTCAATGAGATTCCTGGACGTTTATGGGAGGTGGGACAAGTTCTTTCATTCTAATATTTATTTTCCTTTTCCTTTTCCTTTTCCTTGAAGGTTCACAAAACTTTAATTGAGATATTGTAGCGGCAGAAGGATTAAATTCGAGAGAATTATTTTGTTGCTCCACTAAAAACTGCAGCTCTACTTTACTTGTCCCTGTGGATGGATAGAGCAGTTGTGTGTATAGAGGCACTTTTGTTGCACTAGTTTTTCAAATCAATACTTGTGATTGCAGGGAAAGGATGCTCTTTTGGATGCCCTAGGTGCTCTTTCAGTTGCTTGCCACGAGGCAATAACTAAGGAGGACCCAACAACTCCCACTACCATCTTGAGTCTTATCTGTTCTGCATGCAGAAAGAAAGTCAAGAAATATCGCGAGTCAGCCTTTTCTTGTCTGGAGAAGGTAAGTAAAGACTAGTTGCGGCCTTGCGGGTTACTATGCAAAATTTAAGAGATCCCTCATGATATCTGAATCTGTTGATGATGCAGTTCTTACACAGCATTATTCGGGTAGTGAATCTTTGAATATTTTGATTATACTTATCAGGTCATAATAGCTTTTGGCGATCCAGAGTTTTTCAATACCGTTTTCCCGATGTTGTATGAGATGTGTAATACTGCCTCCGTAATAACGAGCAGTCAAGTTCAGGCAGCAAGTGATGCTGTCAAAACAGGTTGTTACACGACCACTGTACAATCCCTTGAGTCCTATACTTCAATTAGTAACACTTTTGCATCATTTGAGTAGTAATTGTTAGTACTTGTGTTTTTGTCTCATCCAGCTGGTTAGTAACTTAGATTAGGAAAATGGGGTATAAATAGTTAGATGCGCGTCTAGCGTTGCCTCCTGAAGATTATTTCTTAACCATAAACTGAGAGTTGATGGATGAAATGAAACATCATTTACCTCATTGAATAGCTTATAAGAGATAGGTGCTATGCCATAAAAAAAATTGTCTCGGTAATCTAAGCAGGCTGTTCACCCTTTGTTTTCAGAATCAGAAAATGGAGAAGACGGACATGTTCCACTTGAAAAAACTATGGAATGCGTCAAGTCTTGCATCCAGGTGGCAACCATAGATGACATTCTCCGCCGGAAAGCAGATTTGATTCATGTTCTTCTAATTTCCTTGTCACCTGGTTTTTTATGGACTGGTACTGGTTTCTTCTCTCATTTTACTTTCCAGTAAACTTTTGATTTCCTTTACCAATCTAATCTTCCGTGGGCAGTAAAAATGTCTGGAATTTCATGTGTGGGAAAGCTTTGTTCAAGGTTTCAGAGTCTATGGAATGACTCCATGGATGAACTTTTACCTAGTGATGCGACAAAATTCGTCCATGAGGTAATTAATCACATCTACAGTTTTTACCTCATGCATGTATAATTTTAACTGCAAATTAAGTATTCTTCTTGCTTTTCAGTTATATCACTCACTGGTTCCTAAACTACTGGAATGCATACACACAGTGAAGATAGCACAGGTATGTTCTTCTCTGGTTTTTATTCAATTCCTATGACAGTCTGCACTGAATGAATACTGAAACAAATTTGGTGATTTTTTTTTTCACGGAATAGATCATTAGGGCATAAATAGCCTTGACAGCTGAGAGTTAATTTCCTTATAGGTTTAAATCGGGGTAGCTTGATGAAAAGTCTCATTAATTATTTCTAGTTTACTTGCATTTAGAGTATCTTCTTCTCAAGTTAGTTTATCATATTTTTTGAGTTTTTCTCTAGAAGGAAAGAACCGTTGTTTTGACAAAGCATACGACTGGGTTCAACTACGCTGGGCTAATTCTTTTGTTTAACAAAAGATTTGAATCAACCCTCGATAAAATCTATGCAATTTTATTAAACAAGATTCCACCTAACAAAGGTTTGCATATCAGAATCGTTTTGACGATCTTCATACTATCATTTGCACGGCCAGAATATGATGATTGAGAAAACCATATGATTGTAGTAATAATCTCACAAGCTATCTATCTTGTCTTTTAACTAATTTCTAATTGAATGTTTTTTGACGTAAAAACCTCAGTTTCATGTGGCTGCTTCCACATGCCTGCTTGAGCTGATCGAACTGTATAGCATGGTTTCGTCGTTTCATCCCGTGGAAGTAGATTTCAAAGCTGAGATTGTCTCTTTGCTTGAACTCGAGAAGAGCGAAGAAGCCAAGTCGTTGTTGAGAAAATCCAGGGATGCGGTTGCAAATCTCCCCTCATTAACTAAGCACATAGAAGATTTTAGTTTTATGCCTACCATTATGTGATATATTATAAATGAGAGTCTCCGACGTTGTTTATTTTTTGTTTCCTTGTACAAGTTCCATTAAAAAACAAGTTCGTCGTTTGATGGAAACATGTTAATGATGTGTGACATGGAGATTTCTTTGTGGTGGTTTTTCTTCTTCTGCGTCATGGAAAGTGAATTGCAATGATTCCTTAATGGTAAAAGTTTTTGCACAGCTTATTTAGCTAATCTATCTGCGTGTTGCATTCGAGTTTGTGAGATGAGCTGAGAAACCCAAACTGCAAAATGATGATTGGCCAAACAATCATATCTCAAAATTACACTCATTATAACCCTTCATTCCTGATATTGAAATCTCTTCTGCTTCAAAGCAGCACGCTTAACTGCAGCCCCAAAATGTTGAGTCAGTAAAATATCATTTTCTGACAGTTCGGTAACAAGTGTGACTGCCTTGTCTATGTATCCTTTGCGACAATAACCAGATATTAGAGCTGTGTAAGCCACCATATCAGGCTCCAGCCCACTGTCTATCATTCGATCAAAAAGTTTAGTGGCATTTTCTAGGTTGCTAATCTTGCACTGACGATCTATCAAAACTGTATAACATACAACGTCTAGTCCAATACCGGCAGCTGTGAGTTCTCTCCAAACCTCTGAAGCTTTCCTTTCTGGCACTTCTTGATCAGAACCTGTCTCATGATGCTCTGGATCCAACTTCAGATAACTATCAAGCAAAACTGTGTACGTTACCACATCAGGTTTTATTCCTCTCTGCTTCATGTCCTCAAAAAGACAATTGGCTATATGTAACTCATTTAGCCTACAGTAGGTGTGAATCATGATTGTATAAGTAAACAGATCAGGGGTGATTCCTCTCTCAACCATTGTGTCAAACAAGAGCTGGGCCTCTCTTGCATTATTTAACCCACACAACGCCCCAATCATTTTGCCACACATGCTCCTCCCAGGTTCAACTCGATAAGCCCACATTGTCTTCAGTACAGCAAGAGCTTTGTCGAGATAACCTTCGATGCAGAGACTAAAGAATAGTTTGATGTACACACTCTTGCGCAGAGAGCATTCCAATCTAACGAATAGTTTATAGGCCTTTTTAGAAAGGCCAGATTCACAGTAACCTCTCACCAAACTGGCATAATTTTCTGGGCATTTTTGCTCTAGACTCATGAAGAAATCTTCAGCTTCTTTTACTTTACGAGCAAAACACAAGCCTTCAATGATCACATTGTGAGTGACAGCATTGGGCTTTAGACCCTCAGCTTTCATTCTATCATAAATTTCAAGTGCCGCTTCCTCATGACCATTCCTGGCCAATCCACTGACAAGCACGTTGTATGTGATTAAATCAGGAGAGGTACCATTTCCTCTCATTTCATCAATCAAATTAAGGGCATCAACAACTTTACCTTGAAGGCAGTAGCCATCTATCAGAGTTGTGTAGTTGATGACATCAGGAACCAATCCTTTATTCATCATTTCTTGGAGCAACTTAATAGCTTTGTCCACTCTGCCAAGCTTGCTCAAAGCATCAAATGCGACATTGTAACAAACTCTGTCAAGGAAAATGTTCATGTCGCTAAATTCTTTGAACTTTTCTAATGCTTCCAAACACATGCCCATCTTACAATAGCACTGAAGGATTGAACTTACAATCACACAATTTATTTTCAGTCCTTTTCCCAACATTTTATCTAAAAACCCTAATGCTTCAGGTAAATTCATGTTCTTGCAGTGTCGATCAATTATCGCTGAGCAAGCATAAACATCAGGACCAAACCCATTTTTCTCCATTTCAAGAATAACACTTTCGGCAGCTTCCATTTTCATCTCATTACAGAAGCCGCGAACCACCATGCTATATGCAGTTCTAATATCATCACCAGCCAGAACTTTTATATCTATCATTTCTTTGATCAAGACAACAGCTTTCTCTGTCTCCCCGTTTGCACAAAGTCCATCAATGAAAGTCTTATAAGCAAACACGCTCGGACTTTCCACAAGCAACATAGCTGCTCCTTCTAAATCGCCTTTCCTACACAATGCCTTAACCACAATTGCATATGTGTACTCATTTGCACACAACCCCAACTGCTTAAGTTGCCGAAAAAGAGCCACTGCCATACCAATTTTGCCAAACTCAATCAAACGATTCATCAAGAAATTGCAAGCCTTAATACTAGCGACACAATCCAAGCGTTTAATCTGAAACAAAACATCGATAGCTTCGTCAAACATCCCGCAACTAATATAAGCTTTAACCAATGCACCGGAGACTTGGATCAAGAGCAAAGACCGTTTATCCTCCTCAACGTCTTCTCCAATAACTGCTATCAAATCCATTACACTGAAACCACGCTCCTCGTTCTGAATAAGTTCAACTAACACAGAATCTAACTTCCTATCCAAACCCCAACGAGTAAGAATTCTAACAAGAATTGCGTAAGCATTAACATTAGGCGAAACACCATGTTCTTTAAGCTGTCCCAAAAACGACAAAGCGAGATTTGGGTCATCTCTGGTACTATTCAGGACTCGCAAAAGACCAATTTGATTAAGCTTGGAGAGATTAGGGTGATACACCTGTTTATCAGAATCTGAGAGATTAGGGTTTAAAGCAGAGACGGCGTAGAAACGCGTAGAGGCTACTGATCTTTGAATCAATCGCAACTGTGAGAGTAATAAGGTTGGAGAAAACAATCGCAACCGCATCAGAAATCGCGATATGATTTACAGAGGGAAACAGACTAATCGAAGACGATGAGAATCTTTAAACCCTAAACCCAACCGGCTGCTTGATTTGTTTTTTTTTTTTTTAAGTAAAATTGTAAACTATTTTTTTAGTGGAAAAAACTTATCAAGTCAACTCACACTATATATTAAAAAAGAATTACTCATTTTTTAAAATACATTAAATTTGTAGTTTTATATACAATGCGATTAAAAATTTTAACTAAAATAATTTAAACCTAAAGAGTACATCCGAATTATCTTTCTTTAATTTAAAAAAAAATACTTAATAGGCAATCAAATTGAAAAAGAAAAGACTGATTTTCGACTATGTCATATTATCCTTATGTAATTGTTTTCCTCAAGAAAATTTCAATTTATTTGTTTTAAGTAAAATAAAACTAAAATATATATATATACAGTATATTAATTTTATTTAGGTTAAATCATTACTACTTGAATTTTACTTGCTCGAGTTTAGTTTATACTACCACATCTAGCTAAGGCAAAACAATGTTTAGAATGTGGAGTTATGGAAAATATAACACTATGTGAATCTTAAGGTATATTACAAGCTTACTTTAAATAAATAGCTATGTATTAATGTTCCTCTCTCTGTTTTATATTAATTATTTTTTTAGAAAAAGTTGTTTTATTTTATTTAATGTTTTCAAATTTTAATGCAAATTTTTTTTATATACTTTTTGTATTATGTAGTTTGCTTGCTTGTTGCTTGAATAAATTTTAATAAGATAATAAATAATGTTTTAAATTAGAAAAAAAAATCTTACTTTATGTGTTAAAACCTTAAACATAACACTAGATTCTGACCCGTGCTTATGCACCTGTTAATATTTTTATATACGAAAAATATTAAATTGATTATTTAAAAGTAAGTTATTTAACATTGAGCCCATTTAGTTAATATTTCGCCATTTTGCACATTTGACCAATTAATTATTGTTTAGTTTTATCTATGTCTTTGTTTTTAAAAACAAACAAACAAACTTGTATGCAATAATTAATTACGGTTATTATGATAACTGATTACGGTTTGCCTCTCATCTTGAGCTTATTGTTCTGCTTTTATTGCTTTTTATTTTGTTTTTCAATTCTTTTTATGTTGGTACTCTGAATCTCCTCTGAAAGAAAATGCATGCCAAAAACTAATCTTTATAATGTTTGATATTCACTTAAATCTATAGATTGATTATGAATCGGCAAAAACCTAATTAAAAAAAGTTAAAATAGTACCAAAAATATAATATAACCTCTTATTTGCTGGTTTTACCATCATGAAAAAGAAATCTTCAACATTTTAACTCAATTATAACATAAACAAAATCTGCAGAGCATTAAAACATAAATAATACCTCTCTGAGTTTTCAATTAAAAAAAAAATTGAGTTTGTAGCCATGCTATAAAGCAAAACATAACGAATGTTAGAAAGATATTACCTTTATGAATAAAAAATCTTCAGCTTTTTTTTCTAGTAAAGATTTTGAAACACCTCTTTGAAAACAACATTTGTGGTTTGCTTTTGTGGTTGACCTTTCTTATATGTTATAAGAATCTTCAATCCTGCTTTTGACTTCACTCTAGATATTGCAACATATAGTTGTCCATAAGAGAAAACTGGTCTAGGCAAATAAAGTCCAACACACTCTAGTGTCTGCCTTTGACTCTTGTTGATGGTCATTGTAAAGGCTACAGACAAAGAAAATTGCCTACGCCGCATTTTGAAAGGCAATCTTGTGTCTGATGGTGTGGTCAACATCCTAGGAATCAGAACTATCTTCCCAACTCTATTACCTGTAATAACTCTAGCTTCAACAGCATGATCAGCCATTTGTGTGATCTGTAGCCTTATCCCATTGCATAAACCTGATTTAGGATCGATATTTTTGAGCAACATGACCGGACAACCAATTTTTATGCGCAAACAATGGTTTGACAAACCTAATACCCGGACACTGTTTAAGAAATCATGAGAATAGACATGATTGTTCATAGAACTTGTGTTAGAAGGGTCTACACTGTCAGAACTCAGGTAGATTCTTTCTTCACCTAAAAAAAAAAACTTATATATTAGATTATATTCAAAGCTGTATAGATATATATTGGCTGCATAGTGATAAAACTATATTATATGCGATAAGATAACTAACCATTCAACATTGCGAGCATATGATCATTTATGGAGTTCACATCATCATTTGTGGGACACATGATTGCTCTTCCTTGAAAGAATCTAGGATCATTCTCCTCCACAAAAGAATTACTGTATATTGCATGTATTATTGACTCGATCGGATCATTACCCTCAGTTATAAGCAACTCTTCTGGGATATCAATTAGAGCAATTCCATCATTAGGTTGTGCAATCTTCCCATCTCCAACATCTAATATCCACTTTGAAAATTCTTCGATATCCAATTTTTCGTGTTCAGTAATGCTGGCAAGAAGTCTCATGTTCTTTGTTAGCTTCAAAACTTTACAATGCTCCCAAAGATAAGAAGAGTTCAGTGCGGCAAACACAATCTCTTCCCTACCAGCACCGTTTATAACAGGTAAAACTTGCCTGAAATCACCTCCGAAAACTATAACTTTACCACCAAAAGACTTGTTCTCTGGACTATTTATAATATCCATCAAACTCCTATCCAAAGACTCAAAACAATGCTTGCTCATCATTGGAGCTTCATCCCAAATAATAAGTTTTGTCTCCTTACCAATTCTCCAAGATCTGATCCACGTGTCATAGAACATGTAGACCACTCATTAGAATTTATAGGAATCCCAAATCTTGAGTGTGCAGTTCTCCCACCTTCTAAAAGCAGAGAAGCAATACCGCTAGATGCGACATTCAAAACAATGTCTCCTTTTGATCTGATAGCAACTGATAATATTTTCCACAGAAAAGTTTTACCAGTTCCTCCAAAACCATAAACAAAAAACACTCCACCTCTGTCATGAAACACAGCATCCATGATCTCATCATAAATCTTCTTTTTCTCTAAAGTCATCATAGTTAACCAATCATCATGCTTCTCTTTCAAATCAGCACGGTTGTACTTGCGTTCATCCAATATCAATTGATTGCACTGTTCAACACCGTCTAAAGATACTTGTGGCATAGATTTAAATCTTGAAAGTGAAGTTCCATTTTTGATTAACAACTTCTCTATCTCTTGAAGAGTAAATTTTTGTCTGTCCTCATCACTCAAAATAAGATCTGCAAATATTTCAAACAATATAAAATTTTAAAACACTACTTATTAATTAACAGGAATCTTTAAAAATATTAAGATTAAAAAGTGAACAGAATGTATGAAACGACATGAACTTTTTTATCTTAAAATCATTATTGGTGTTTTTAAAAATAATAAGAATCACACACGTAAAGAAGATCATAGACAATAATTAGTAAAAACACGTAGTATAACACAATTGGATTATAAACTGAACATTATTAGTAAACACGTAAAACAAATTATAGACATGTAAACATTTTGATATATACGTTGGATTTTAAACATGGATTAACATCGGTCAACACTCAACACTACCCTATCTAAGATGATAAGTTAATTATATGGCTGTTTATCTTAGTCGATAAAAAATGAGATAGGATCTAATCGTTTTGTTATTTACTTAAAACTTCAAATTAACAGAATAGGATGAAACTTCAAATCATAAGTAAATTGAATATAGATATACCTGGTTGTTTCCATTCATCTCTTTTTCTGCGCTCAATATCTTCAGATAGAATCCTCCAACTTTTCTCCCAAACCATCTCAGGTTTGCTCAAACTATCTGACAAATAGTCTTCTAACAAACTTTGGAGAGCACTAGAAGATGGCTTCTTTAATACCATTGATATACTCTTGGTCATCATCTACCAAACCTAACGCAAAAACAGCATCTCTGAATGATTCATGAATAACACCGTTTACAGTTTTCATATCTTATAACATGTAGCTCCTTTTTTGATGTTTAAGAGGATTCTCAAATAATAAGAATCCTCTATTGCACGCGGCACAAAGTTAATTTTTCCAATAGCAAATCCCCTTTCTCATGGAGAAATTTTTTTGTCTTTGCCATTCCAAGTAAACATGTTAGGAATTTCTTCGTATAAGAGGTTTGTTGAATCTGGCTCAATCTTTTTTCGACCTTTTCTTTTCGATCGTGTTGCAACATTTGAAATCTTCTTATTCAGTTCAAACCTAGACAAAAATTATGTTCCATCATTATCTAGCCGATCAATAACACTTTATGTTGTTTCACCTTCCTTGTAAACGATAAGGTTCTTACCTTCTTCATAAAACGTAAGCTTCGATGATGTATAAGAAACTTTAATATTCTCCACATAGCTTCACAAGCCGATACATATCTGTAAAAATGTCAAAATGAATAAGTAATAAGTAAACGAATGTTGGCAAAAATTAAGCTTTATGTTTATAAAGTAAAAGATACATTAAATGAAATAACCTGCAATCAAAGAAGTCTTTCACTTCGTCAAATTCTTTGTTACTCGTATTCGTTCCATCATTTTCTTGAGGCTCAACAGCAATTGTAACACGGTCATGTCCTTTGTATTTAATTGAACCTGACTGGTTGCACCATTCCACGTTTATGTGAGCTCGATAACAAAGAGAAAAAATCTCATTATATGGGATGACGTATCGGTTATCACACTGAAAACCATTCTTCTCGACGTAAAAACCAAAAAGACGTCTTTTATAAACTGGAAATCCATCTGTATCAAGCTTAGTAGTGCTGTTAAAGTTTTTTGGAAAATACTTAGAACATTTTCCATCGACCATACATGGTGAATTTGGATTAGCAGCACCACATGGTCCATGAATCATACATTCTTTAACGACTTCATACAATTCTGGTTTCTTCACTTTATCTGGAATCTCAGCACAAATTATCATATCAATGTCATTTGCAGTAGCAAACTTACAACTAGAGTGCATGAATAACAATATATATGCATGTGGGAGACCTCTTTTCTGAACGCAACTGTGTACATGGCTGAAGAAAAACAAATCATAGGAAACATGAGAGAAATATAATAAATATAACTAATAGATAAATATGTTATATATATTTTATATAATAAAAAGTAGGCAGTAAAATTACCTGATACTGTCTTTCCAAGAATATGCTTCACGGTTAAATCATACATCAAATTATCAAGGTTCATTTTGAAAATTCTGCAGATGATGTATGGTCTATCATCAGACTTCAAATTGCGCTCCTTACAGAATCTAACAATTCCAGGCCACTTAGGATTGCAAGTAAACGTGATGAAAAGATCTTGAAATCCAAAATGTTTGCAAATAGCCATTGCATCTAAGTAATTTTGTGTCATATACCTTGGTCCGCCTGTAAAAGAAGCTGGAATGACAAGTTTTTTACCTTGGTTGTAGAGATCACTGTTTCCAGCAGTAGATGCATTCCGAACTGATTGTAAATTAGAACTCCGAAATTTCACCTGATTCGTTCTAACATACCTCAGCCTGACCGACTCAACCATAATGTAAGCATCAACAATAAACTATTGGAGCAAGCGCTTAGAACGAAGTAAAACATGCTTCTAATTTTTCCTTTCTTGAAGACGGTATGCAAAAAATTGTCTCATACTTATGTCTTCCTGTTTATTTCCACCTTTTGAATTTGTCTTACGTTTCTTTAGACCAGGGTTATAACCATCTTCTCCATATCGAAATAATAGAGGATATTGTAGTGCTAGATAAGAAATATGGAGTTCACTTATTCTTTTTAGCTTCCCAGATGTATTCTGTAGAACGATATCGCGTTTATCCATATTTTCGTTAAAATCTCCTGGTATTAGTGCAGCAACTTCAGATTGCGTATGTAGATTATATGTCTTTCCATCAGCTGTGCGATTGGCAATGATCCTCATGTGAAAACTTTCTTCTTCATTAGTATTAAATCTATCTCTCGCAAATCTAAACGTCTCCACAAATGGATTGATGTCATACAATAGCTCGATGATATCTTCGATGATTTCTTTTTTGAACTTTGGCTGTGTAGAACCTTTCACGGGTTTTTTTCCCTTGCTGGAAACAAATATTGAATAAGTATATTAGTTTAATGAGAAACTCTAGAGAGGATTTTTTAATAGAGCATATAAAAATATGACCTTATGATGTTCATTCTATTCTCAACCTCGTTTTCAGTATCAACAATATAGAGCTGTTGAAACTTTGGATAATCACCGGGTTTTGGTTTTAAACCCCCATCAAATGGTAGTTTTCACCTTGCAAAGCAAACATTTGTGGCCCACGTCCATTTTTAACACTATGATCCACTTTTCCACCAATAGATGTAAATGAGAAAATCATGTTGTATGCTCTGATATTGTCTCTATAGTATATAGCGAAATCATCATCACTTGTAAGCAAAAGCCACAACAGTTTAGGTGAATCCTTGAGTGATTGCAACACAATTTGTCCTTGCAAACAACATCCTGAAAAGTTAGGATTTTTTTATTGTCTCCTCTTGTTAAGGCGTTCCCCATACCAAAAAGAGCACCATATTCACCACAAATATGTATTGGATCACCTTCATCGACGTAAGCTGAACACAACAGTAACAATGAATGTTAGTTTCTGATTATATTCTAATTATATTAA
Source organism: Boechera stricta (assembly GCA_018361395.1). Classification (NCBI taxonomy): domain Eukaryota; kingdom Viridiplantae; phylum Streptophyta; class Magnoliopsida; order Brassicales; family Brassicaceae; genus Boechera; species Boechera stricta. Next base: position 9,348,840 of record CM031541.1, read on the forward strand.
CTTTGAAATATACATATGTAAATGCATGTGAATAAATCATACCATTTTTTTTGGTTGAAACATTCACAGGCAAGGTCTTAGGTAAACCAAAAACGTTTTGCAAACTACTTTCTAACATTGAAAGTATATGAAACCGTTCTTTAGCTTCACATAGAACTTCATCATTGATTGTATCAGCTGCTTCGGCATATTCAATCTGGTCCTCTTCTGAATAACTATCTTCTTGACTACTGCAAAAAAATTCTTGTCCAACGTTCTCTTCACAATCTCCTGTAATATTTTACCCGTATTTAGCTAATTAATTCATAACTTAATCAACTAAATTAAACATGTTCTAACAATGACAAACAAATACAGAACCGATTTACCTTCAGAGGAATCATAGTACTATGAGAAATCAGAATCTTTATCTGTATCTGTAATATCCGTATTGCTACCTGTAAGTAGAATATTACCCACAAATGGTGTATAAGTGAGTTATCTTAACATGTAACATGGCATTCTCGTGATTATAAAAAACTGAAAAAGTTAACATCTCCTAAAGTATCAGATGTAAATACACGGGTCAAGGAAAAAAAAAATTAATTGAAAACTTACATGAAACAGCTGAATCTTTTCTTTGTCTCTTTGCATATGAAATTTTATTAGCAGAGCTTCTAACAGTCACTTGTGTAGCAGTGTTACTTTTTGGAACATGACTGTAACTTTTTCTGGTTGTTACAGTTGATTGCAAAGAACCAAAACCTGGTGACTTTGAAATATCCCTTGAAAGTTTTCTAGATACAGAATTAACAGCAGTATCACATATGTCGTTGCTTCCTTCTACTATTGGTTGCTGAATTTCAGAAGTAACAATTGATGTAGGACGTTCCTTTTTAGTGGGACGATTTTCCTTATTGAAGATTTGACCCCTAGCCTCTTTTCTCTTTTTCATCATGTTCATTGTCAGTTGCAATCTTATATAATCAAACAAAAGGTAGTAACAAAAAGTAACGATTATTGTCTATAAATACGTAATCAAAAGAAAACTAAGATTGCATGGGTTTTTATTTGATGCAAACTATGAGTTCCTTGGTATTGCTCTGTGGCTTAGAAGTAACTTACCGACTCGTTAGAAGAAAATATTTATCAACGATTGATTAGCTCCAAAGATACAACAATCACCTGTTAAAAAGAAGCAACTATAAACGTATATCAAACCTTGTGAGGATTAAACTTCGCCATGTGCTTGACTGCTTTCTCAAATTTGGTGAGGTGAATGATTTATAAGTAAGTACAAACCTCTTTTTATAGTGGGAGAAGAAAATCTCGATAAATAATACTAAATATTTGTAGTTATCTCAATTTACCTTTTCCTAGGGTTACTAAATATTTGTAGTTATCTCAATTTACGTTTTCCTAGGTTATCTTAACTAATGCCATATTATTTTCCCATTACCTTAGAAACTATTTTCCATATTTGACTCCGAATCCCCTATCTAATTTATTCTCCAATCAAATAATGCTTTGAATTCAAATTTGGAAATTACTCAATAGAATTGAAAAGATAATTTTATTTTTTACTTCCATTTATACATATATATGTGGGAAAAGAATATATACATGACTTTTTATTGTAACTTGTAAATTTGTAAGTAAAAAAACTTCCAAAACGGATATAGGTGGATCTAGAGGCCTCAATCCAGAGATCCGAAAATCCAAAAAACCCGAATATGATTGGTTAGTTCTGTTTATGATCTTCGTCAAAAAATATAATGAACGCAAACCAAGTCCGAACCAAACCGAATATGTAAAATACTCGAATGAGATTTCAACTTAAGAACCGAAAAATCTAAATCCTAACTTTTACATAAAAGTTTCCAAAACAAATCGCAATCTACATGAAATCTTTTATTTTTTGAAAATTAAATCAACATTTAATTTAATTTAATTAAATCAACAAAATCTTCATAAAATCTATTTTTCACTACTTATAAATTTTTTTTAAATAAATTAATTAATTAAAACAAAAATTATAATTAATTAATTAATTAATTAAATGATCACATAATAACTAATTACTAAAATATCCTTAATTAATGAGAGATTAAAATTTTTTCTTTGAAGTAATGACAATGTGATGTAAATATTAATATTTTTTAATTTTTATTTATAAATGTACTCCCCAAATAATATATAAGGTTGAACCTTTTATATATGGACATACTAAATTGATATTTTAAAGGTAAGTGATTTTGTTGTAGGAGTAAAAATATAAATTTCATGTTTTATTCATATTACATAATTATTTTAGCAAGTGAAAATAAATTTATGTTTTATTTTACAATATTTTTAATAACATCAGGTAATGCTTCAGGATCTTCGATCTATATGGTTAACAACTAATTAATCATTCTTCTATTAATTTAAAATAATAATACAGTTTAAAATTAAAACCTCATCATATATTCTCAAGTGAACTGTAAATCCATTTTTTTTATATACTTGTATGATATTTAATATTTAAAATTTATATAATATTTAAAACTTGAAATATGCATATTGTTTTGTTTGATATTTTTCGTTCAGTTACTTTGGCTGTATATCTCTACATTAAGTTTATAATTATTTGCATATCTGATGAATTACCTGATGGATTGGATTCTGTGTACTTATTTATTTAATTCTCCAGTAAAAAATTTTGATGGAGGAGATTAGAGCCTTCACTGAACGGGACCAGGACACAACAACACTCTTCCTTTGTTGTTTTTAATTTCTCTCATAATCTTTATCTCGTTTTACTCTGAATCTTTGAAAACAGTGCAGGGAGTTTAAGCCATCATTGTTGCAGTAGATGTCTATCATATAAGAAGCCACCGAAATTACCGTCACCTGACTTATCTTCCACGATTTTCTAAAAGAAGCATGGAAGATACTTTTTCATTCTCTTTTCTTTTTTTTATTTAGTTTACTTAGGCGCTGGCAAAAATAGTGTTCTGCTTTAGTTGCAGTAAGAGTGTTCTGCTTATTCATGTCACGGAACATTGAAAATAGCCGATGGGTCAAATAGAAAAACATGAGAATTTATTTTCATACCTCTTATGAGAAGAATAGAAAGGCTGTTAAACATTAAGCAAAGAATAGAAATACCAAAACGTCTATAATTTATAATAAAAGCTCAAATAGTAGAAAATGTATGATTAAAACCAAAAAAAGAATCCTAAGCAGCATAACTTGAAATTTTAAAAATTGTTCTTATGTTAAAAACATATCCGACAATGGTAACTTGTCAATCTTTCCCTTATTTTTCAACCTTAACTTTTTTCAAAACAATCTTCTTCTTCAACTCAGTTTTCATGAGTTGAGTCTCAACAACATCTTCAATTTTCTTGTAAACTTATTAGCTTCCTCATCATTAGGAGCATTCTCATCATTGTCAGTAATATCTTTGATGTTGACTTTTAATCTGTTCATGCATTGCTTCTTGTTTGATGATGATTGATCAGATACATCAGAAAAATCTTCCTTTCTCTTTGACGATGGTGTAGAGATGATGCTAATATTAGTGTCAGATTTCTCACTACTACTAGTGATCATTAACAACTGAAATATTAATAACACATCAAATTGAGAGAGTATAATATTATTGATTAAAATTAAGAAGCATAATATTTTTAAAAATACCTGTTCACCGGAACATAATGATGATTGTTTCGGAGGAAGTTCAGATTCAGTAGACATGTCTTCATTAACATTATTAGTCGAATAAACTTTAGCAACTTTATAGATGTCATTTCCTCTGTATATGTTGTCTTTCTCTACACATACCACAAATTGATATGTTTTGCCAACAATATTTTTAATCACGTCAGACAATGCTTCAGGATCTTTAATCTATATGAATAGTTTAAAATTAGTCATACTTCCATTACTTTAAAAAAATAAAAAAGTTTAAAATAATACCTCATCATAAGAACCATTTAAGAGTTCAGCACAAGATTGACCAACTATTTGTTGGACAAAAGAATCAAACAACATAAGTTTGCTCTCTCCGGTAGTATCCATTATCAAAAGATGAAGCCAATATCTTTTTAAAAAAAATACAAATCAAAATTCAAAATTAATAATATTAAATAGTATGTTTATTAATTAAAGTATTTCATATTTAAAAATTTATTATTTAAAATTACCATGCAACTATTGAGCTTACGTCTTTAGTGCACGTATCACACCAGAATAAAGGCCTTTGGCCAACCTCACCGATATTCTTTTGGCTTTTGACAACCTTTTTGTTATATTTACGACAACTAAAGTAGATTCATGGCCAATCCATATCAATATCCATAATGGTACAAATGATTCTAACTTTTGCAACCTTGGCAAATCAAAGAATCTCATGTTAGTTTAATATAAATTGCTTAATCATATGTTTAAACATATTTAATAAAATAAATATATAAAATATCTCAACAGCTTCGAGAAGCTCTTTAATAGTCATCTTCGGATATTGAGTAGATGCTTCTTCTTTAAGCATTAAAGAACTGAACTTTGGCTTTGGTTCCGTGATTGTTAATGCAAGTCCATCAGATGGAAGCCTAGATTAATTGGTATAAAATTAGTCATAAAATATTGTTTTGTATATCTTTAAATCCAGGAAAATAAAAAAAAATCGTTGTAAGTTTGATACTCACATTTTCTTGAAGTCATCAACACTAGGTAAGGTGAGGTTTACCAACACTTCAAAAGCATCAAAAGCATTTGAAACACTTCTGATTTCTGAAAATATCAAAATAATTTTATAGATATATCGATGTATTAAAGAATAATAATAGCAATATGTTAAATTAGCTTGTCTTATACATACCTTTATATATACCTAACTTGCCCCACCTTATCAAACATATAACCATCTGATCAACAAATTTTTGTGAAACTTGATGAATTTGGTCAGCAAATTCTTCCCAAAGTGTACAGGATATACGGTTATCACTGTGAAAAAAAAATTATTTTTAATATATTTTTTATGAATGTATATGAAATATTTAATATAAATCTAGATTTGGAATATATTAAAAACTATTAAATCCAAATCGAGATTGTAAAAAAAAAAAGAATATTCCGATTTTATAGCAAATAATTTCTTAATTTCGGAATTTTTTATATTCCAAAAAAAATCTTATTTTAATGACTATGATACCCTTATGAAAAATTAAAATTTGTTCTTTGAAATAATGGCAATGTTATGTAATTATCAACAATTTATAAGGTTTATTTTATAAATGTACTTCCCAAATAATATATAGGGGATATATTGAAACAGAGGGAGTGTGTACTACAAGAGCAAGTTACCACATTTAGGTAAAATTAAGATAACTTTGTTTAATATTTAGTTTATTTAGCATATATTACTTTAATACAAATGTAGGAGTGCATGGAGTCTATACTAGCAACATATACAATGATATGACATGAATTATATTGAGTTTATTGTAATTTGTGTAGCTAATATGGAGTATATGTTACATATGAGATTTAAAGAAAAAAATCGGGGTTCATTTTTGATACAGTCTTGATTTGAGTTAGTTAGGTTTCAATGTAAAATTCAGATTTGATTGTGTTGGTTTGGTTTATGTTTTGATGTACACTTTTAATCGATAAGCTTATTGTAAAGGATGTTATGGAATTTGAGACTCAATAAACAAAACGAGATTCTTAATGTAGATTGTATGATTGCCAAGATTTAGCTGGTAAAATGAGTGCAAGGATCCTGCCTTTGACTCCTAAAAATAACAAAGACCTTTACTCTAATCTAGGATATGGAAATGTTAACATTATGACTTGTGAAGAGATGAAGATGGCCACCAAGCAGTTTATGCCATATCACAATCTTGGTGAGGGGGTTTTGGAGTCATATATAAATGTGTCCTTGATAAGAATGTGAAGATTTTTTACTAGTCCACAAAAGATGGCATCAATAAACTTAATCCAGAAGAGTTTCAAAGAGATATATAGAGCTGTTGGTAATTGGTTTGTCTAAGCTAAGTTCTATATAGCTTTTTTCTTTCCTTTCTTTTTTTTTGGTCCCATGTGTATATCGAATATAGGCTCTTTCATATTTTTGAAAGATTTCACAAACTTAAAAAAGTAAAATTTATCTAGAATGCCACAAGAATTGAAAGAAATAACTAGAATACACCAGTTTCAAGTAATTACTTAAAAACTTTTGATTTGTCCAGTAAACCAGTTATTTTTGAAAGAATAACGAAAATACCATTAAAACAATAAAACGTTTCAAATTTTCTACCATATCAAAATTTATACCTTATGAATAATAAATATGTCGCTTCACAAAAAAAAAAAACATTGGAAACCTAAAAATCTGATTTTCTCTCTTGACGCCGTCTCTCTTCTCGTCGGCGTCCTTCTTGTCGTCGGTGTCTCAATCGTTCTTCTCGTCGCTGGCTCTCGTCGCCTTCTCCGTCGTTCCATTTCAAACCCTGCGAAGTTTCCATCACCGTCGTTTATGTCCCCGTCTCTTCTCGTCGTTTCTATCCCCGTCTCTCCTCGTCGTTTGGGTAAGGGTTCGGTTATAACCCTCATATCGGTAAGTGTTTTGGTTCTAACTTTCATATCGGTAAGGGTTCGCTTCCTTATGTCTTCGTCGTTATCTTGTTTTGCTGCCGGTCGCCTCCGAATTCCCAGTAGCTGCAGATTAGTTATTCTCAAATTTGTTTATCTGGCGAGGCAGATTTGTTTATTAGTTGTCGCAGTTGTGTTTGTTATTGGGAGCAGATTTGTTTGACAGTAGTACATAATTGCTTCTTTAGTATCGTCAGATTTATTCTTTCGGTAGCCGTAGATTTGTTTCTTAATAGCCGCAGATTTGTTTAAGTTGACTCTCAAATTTGTTAATTTTTCCTCTCAGATTTGTTTATGTTGACTCTCAGATTTGTTAATTTTTCCTCTCAGATTTGTTTTTTGTTATCGCAGATTTTTGTTTCATTTCCGCAGATTTGTTTTCTTTGTTTGTCAGTGTTGGATTTGTATTTGATTGCAGGATGGCGTCTTACCCTAATCGACGTTATGAAGAAGGAAAATCTCCTATTCAAAAAATGAGCTTGAACACAGTTCTTATCTGAACACTTTGCGGAAGATGAAAGAGTATATTGGTGAAGATGCTTGGGATCATTTGAAGGATTCATCTGTTGGTGTACATCTGAAGCTTTCGACAGAGAAATACATATGGTCTGCCCAGATCGTTCATTATTTCCTGACGAATCAGCTGGAAATCAATAACGATCATGAATTTTGGTCGATCATCGGTGGTCAACCAATAAGATTTTTACTGCACGAGTATGAGGATATAACGGGTCTAAACTGTGGTCAATTTGACCCTTCGGAGGACTGGGTTGGTGACCATAGTGAGTTTTGGAAGGAATTGAAAATTTCCACAACGAATGGACCACTTTAGATGAACTGAAATTGGTTTTACCCATATGTCAGGATTGGAGTTTTGAGAAGAGGCTGATGTTAGGAAAGTTGTTTATCCTACATGTTGGTATTCTTGGCATTAGTCATACTTCGAAGCTTCTGCTGAGTCATGCTAAAAGAGTGTTGGAACCAGAGAAGTTTGAGAACTATCCGTGGGGGAGAGTTGGTTTCTCAAGTTTAATAAATTCCATTAAAGTTGAAGTTGATAAGTATAAGGGTAACAGTACCAATTACACCTTACACGGATGTGTTCATGTATTGCTAGTATGGATCTTTGAAGTTGTTCTGGGTTTGGGAGAAAGGTATGGCTTCAGAAGGAAAAACACTCGGTTCCTCTACTGAATTGGAAAGGAAGTCGTGAACGATTCAGATACGAAGATTTTCTCTTGGAAGAGCGGAGAGATCATGGACAGGTAAACCGCAAACTTGTTTTCATATGATGTTAGAGTTTTTTGATATATCGCAGACGTGTTTTCATATTCTGACAAGACGGACTTTTTTTATATATTGCAGACTTGTTTTTATTCTCTGACAAACTTGTTTTCAACTGATGACATATTTGTTTGTATGACAGATTTTCATATGGTAAATTGATGAGTTATTATATAGGTGCGTGCGAGGAATATGATTATTGTTCCAATGGAAAATATATACCCTGAAAGGATTGATGATGATGATCAGCAGACCCCGGATCCAAGACTTCAGAAGTTAATTGAAGATATCTTTGTAGATCGTTTGGATCCAAATGGTTGGCCTTGGTACATGGCTTCTCGCGTAAAAGAAAAAAAGAAGAAGAAGAAAAAAAGAAAATAAAATAAGGCGCCTATTCTTCTTGTTGATCTTGCTGAATCTGTTTCCAAGCAGAAAAAGACCAAAAGAAATGAAGACGCAGAGTTTAGTTCTCGTTTTTTATAGTAGTAGATTATTTTCTCGAACTCGCCGATTTGTTTTATAATAGCCGCAAATTTTGCACTTACAGATTTGTTTTCTGCATCTAGCAGATTTGATTATAAGGTCTCGCAGTTTTTTTTTTTGCATCTAGCAGATTTCTGAAGCTTTCCACAGAGAAGTACATATGGTTAGCCCATACTGTTCATTATTTTCTGACGAATTAGGTGCAAATCAATAGCGATCGTGAATTTTGGTCAATCATCGGTGGTCAACCTATAAGATTTTCACTACACGAGTATGAGGCTATAACGAGTCTTAACTGTGGTCAATTTGACCCTTCGGATGATTGGGATGGTGATCATAGTGAGTTTTGGAAAGAATTGAAAATTTCCACAACGAATGGACCTACTTTGGATGAACTGATAATGGTTTCACCCCGATGTAGAGGTTGGAGTTTTGAGAAGAGGATGATGTTAGGAAGGTTGTTTATCCTACATGTTAGTATTCTTGCCATTGTTCATAATTCGAATATGCGGCTCAGTGATGCTAAAAGAGTGTTGGAACCAGAGAAATCTAAAAACTATCCGTGGGGGAGAGTTGGTTTCTCAAGTTTAATAAATTTCATTAAGGTAGAAGTTGATAAGTACAAGGATGACAGTAGCAATTACACCTTACATGAATGCTTTCATGTACTGCTGATATGGATCTTTGAAGTTGTTCCTGGTTTGGGAGAAAGGTATGGCTCAGAAGGGAAAATACTCGAGTTCCTCTACTGAACTGGAAAGGAAGTCGTGTGCGATTCAAATTTGAAGATTTCATAATGGAAGAGCGGAGAGACTATGGAGAGGTATACCGCAGACTTTTTCCATATGATGACAGAGTTTTTTATAATCTCGCAGAGTTTTGATATGATGACAGAGTTTTTTAATATATTGCAGACTTTTTCATATTCTTACAGACTTTTTGGATAAATCGCAGACTTTTTTTTTATCTGACAGATTTGTTTTATGACAAATTTTGTTAACTGTGATTTTCATATGGTAGACTAATGAATTAATATATAGGTGTGTGCCAGATTTATGATAATTGTTCCAATGGAAAATGTGTACCCTGACTGGATTGATTATGATGGTGAGCAGACCCCGGATCCAAGACTTCATAAGTTAATTGAATATACCCTTGGAGATCGTTTGGATCCAAAAGGTTGGCTTTAGTACTTGGCATATGCCCTAAAAGATAAGAAGAAGAAGAAAAAAAGAGAAGAATATGAGGCAGAAAATGAGGCGCCTCTTCTTCTTCTTGGTTTTGTTGAATCAGGGACCAAGAAAAAGAAGACCAAAAGACATGCAGACGCAGAGGTTAGTTCTTGTTTTTGATAGTAGCAGATTACTTTGTGTTACTCGCCTATTTGATTTGTAGTTCTCGCAAATTTGTTATCAGTGGAGGCAGTGTTGTTTAGTTACTAAGCTAAGCGAAATTTTGTTACCTTATATAGGAGTTAGGCATGGTTGCTGAAATTAAAAAGATGGTGGAAGAAGTGGTTAATAATGTGGAGGTCAAACTGACAACAGATTATACAAAATTTTGTGCATCAGTTACTGCAAGACTCGGTTCTTTAGAGAATGAGGTAGAGAAAATTCGGGAGGGGCGAGAACCCAGAAAACCCATTAAAGTTGTTAGTCAAAGAGAAAAAAAGATGATGAAGCCAGTACTGAACTGGTAAGTTCTAGCATATATATTTTGTTTGCTATAGTATGGATAGTAGTTGACCCCAGTTTTGTTTATGTTTCTATGCAATCGTGGTTGAAGAACTCGAAAAAGGTGAAACCCGAGCAAAATGTTGTCAACTTAAAAGAGTCGGATCAGAAGATTTCTGAAAAGAAAAATCTGGAGGACAATCTTGCGGATAGCGATGTTGAAGAAGTAGTTTACGAAGATAAAATGGCTTCAACTTTTGAAGACACAGAAGAAGAAAATGCTTTACAGCCGACTTCTACAGCCGACTATGACCCGATGGCGATTGTCACACCCAACAAATGGGAAAAATTTAAAGATTTCTTGAAACAACTTGAGTATGTATTCTTATCTTTTCTTCGATCATCAACCCTTGTCTTCATTTAGATCATCATTCATCAACATCAGTATGTTCTAATTAAAGGAAACGACCAACTGGAAACGTGGACGACGAGATTAAAATCTGGAAGATTCTTACTCTTCCAAGGAAGAAGTGGCCAACAACTGATTATGGTTAGTTGCTTGATGAGGTTGATAACAAATGTACATTGGTACACATTTATATTTGTAGCCGCATAATTGTTTGCTTATTCACAGGTTTATTTCCAAGTAGCCACAGATTTTCTGAATAATATGACAAATTTATTTCCTTTTATTCCTGGTATCCACGGATTTTTTTGGATAATCACAGATTTATTTGGTTAATATCACAGATTTGTTATATGATGGTTATACAAGAACTACAGGCCTGAGAAATTTGCGTTTGAAAAAGGATATATCGAGGAATTTTATGCCTTGTGGCCTCTAGAGGCGCCGACAAACAAGAGATGGTATTACGATATCGATAACTTGTACACATTGTGTAACGTTAACAATGAACATTGAGTTGCTTTGGATATCAATTTCAGAAAGAACAGGATATACGTCTACGACTCCATCCCCGAAGCTAAAAAAGATGAAGATATTCTTCAAGATGTCGCACCTTTCCGCCGAATGATTCTTGCAATGCTAAATGTCTTCGTTGACGACAATGTACGCAATAAGAGCCACGATTAGTTCGACGTAAGAAGGCTATCAAACGAGGAAAACAAAATTCCAAAAAACGTTTTAGTAGGCGATTGTGGAGTATACTCTTTGAAATACCTAGAGTGTCTTGCCTTAAGAAAGAAATTTGATGGATTTAATGATCGAAGCATTCAGTGGCTTCGGGAGAAACTAGCAGCTTAAATATTTGACGAAGTACCAAAATATGGAGAATATGGAATCATGCGGAAGTCAAAGAAATTGCCTCGTAGTGCAGATATTCAGATCCCTCATTTGAGGGATCTATCTTGTTGAGAAACTCAAATGTATTTTGGTTTTCAAATGCCACAGACTTATTATTCTTACCACAAATTTATTACTCTTACCACAGACTTATTAATTTTGTGTTCACTTGTGTTCAAATGCCATAAACATCTACTTGTTCGAAGCCGCAGATTTTTAAGTCATAATTACAGATTTATTCCCTTGAAGCCGCAATTTTTTATGTAAAAGTACTCACGCGTTTTCTGGTAATAATTACAGATTTATTCCCTCGAATCCGCATATTTATTACTTTGCTGGAATATGGAGAGTCACAATTGCATGAAGAGTCACGACTACAAGGAGATTCACGACTGTAATTCGCCATAAATTCCAGGATTTTGTTATAAAAGGATGCACATAGTTTTATTTCTTCAACACATTTACATTCATACTTCATTTCTTCAACTAATTTTCCTTTGAAAAATGGCTTTTCAACTTCTTCCCGAGCATATTTTTGTAGATATTTGTGCACGCACCGCTTCTTTTTCAATTGAAGCAGTTCGTAATCTCATAAGTGTGTCGAGATATTTTAAACGGCTATGTGATGATCCATATGTTATCTCCCGCCTATCTCTACAAGAAGTGCCTCTTTTTGCCCTATGGCGTTCCTGGATATGCGATTATCAACTGTTTCACAATTTTATGAAACGATATCGGCAGAGTGGAAACCCTGAAGCAATCTATCGCCATGGATATCTCTGTTACTTTTATTATGACCGGAAACCCAAAGGTCTCGATCTTTTGGCCAAAGCTACGGTCAAAGGCAACAGAGAAGCAGTTTATGTTTATGGGATGATTTTGATCTGTCAATCAGGCAACGAAAGAGTCAAGGTCTCGACATCTTGTCTTCTTTAACATACCGTTTGATGTCGTAAACGACTGAGGCCTTGGAGGCTATTCGGAACAAGGTAAGAGAAAAAATGTATTACGGCTGTAATGGCAATATGAATATGAAACCTCTCAAAAGTTCATATGTTCGATCTAATTATGGCTGCGATGGAAAAAGTGGGGTGTTCTTATATAGATATGGCATACATTGGCATGATTATGGGAGGAATAAGGACTTCTACACTGCAGAGGCCTGTCATGTTTGTTTGTAGCATCATCAATTTCACCTTTTATTCAGTGGGGTTTAGCAAAACCAACTTGTATTGTTATCTGTTCTATATGCTTCGTATGTTGAATCTTTTATTGCGGTTTACAAGTGTTTTTCATCAACATCAAGTCGTCTTGTTATTGTTCCTCGGATTTCCTTCAGTTATTAAAATGTCTACGGTAACTAAGATTACTGTATCAAAAAGTTTGCTGTAACTAACATGACTGTATAAAAAAATTTGCGATAATTAACTTGTGTACCAAAAAGTCTGTGGTAACTAACATGACTGCATCAAAAACTATGTGATAACTACCATGTGTGCACCAATAAGTCAGCGGTAACTAACAGGACTGCATCAAAAAATCTGCGATAACTAACATGTCTACATCAACAAATTTGCGGTAACTTGTCGAGATCAAAAACGAGTCATCTTACAAAAATAATACCATTCAGTAACATGTGATTCATTTTGACCAAAGCCAACTCAAAACACAAACACAAAGAAGAAACACCATGATCTTCATTTTGAACTTCTTTATCTCGGTTTTGTATCTTAAAACTTCTTCATTCAGTCTCATGAGATCATCATTCCTAGCATATATACTTTTTGTAAAATTTCTTGAACTTTCTCATACATTCCTTCTTCCACCCATTTAAACAAGTGCCCACTCTAAGATCACGAAAAGTGACAAAAACGTTTGTAAGCGTGTTGACAAATACATGATGATTTAAACTAAATAATCCAAATTTCTTGCCCACTCTAAGATTCTGAATGAATTTACATTACCTCTCTAGACGAAGCACAGCGAAAGTATGGACGACCGGGATTGAGTTTCGAGTTTGATGTGTAGATTACAACATCACATCCACAACCACACTTTTTGGGAAATCCATTTGAATTTTCATATTCAAGCCTATAGTGAGATTTTATTTCTTCCCCCTACATTCCATCAATTTCTCTGTTCCATCAATGACCAACTCAAAATAATCCAAATCGAAAGACACAAATCAACCAAATAAATAAAGAACTTCAATCGAAAACCTAAAAGGCAAAACGAGTGACTCACAGATTTAGAGCTTTCGCGTCCGGCTTCTCCGTACTTACTCTCACTCATGATTTCGATTTCTCCAGTTTTCGAGAAATCAAGTTTTAAAATTCGATTTGCTAGGGTTTGTGTCTGACAAATTGGGGAAGAAGAACAAAACAAATCGTCGAAAATCGTAAAATAATGCACAGTGCGATGAAGAAGAGGAAGACGCGGCGGCTATAATAAAAAAAAAAAATCCGACATCCTAAATTGAACAGTCCAAATTTGTCAATCTCATTTCTAGGAAAACAAATCTGCGGATACTGGAAATAAATCTGTGGGTATAAATCTGCGCCCAAAGGGTGTAAACAATTATGCGGGTAATAAGTCTGCGGCTACTAAAAGTTTAGTCTGGTCAGGATTAACTCTGCCGATACATGGTCAAACAAATCTGCGTCTATGACAAATAAGTGTGCAAAAAAATATAAATATGATGTCGCTTACGATAACTCTACCATCGCTACGATTCAATCTAGTAATTATCTTCTGTGCAAACAGTAAAATAAGTCTGCGCCGGATATGTAATTTTGCGGCCGATTTGTAAATCCGCCATGGCTACCAAACAAATCGGCAGATCCATTTTGCGGCAGATTTGTAAATCTGTCGTTGCTGGGAAACAAATCGGCAGATCCATTTTGTGGCAGATTTAAAATCTGGCGCAAAGTTGTAAATTTGTGGTAGATTTAAATCTGCCGCCAATTGGATATACCCCATGGTACCACAGACTTGTAAATATGCGGTGCGATGCGGCAGATCGCTTTGGCCGTAGATTTACAAGTCTGTGGTTAATTAAGAACAAATTGGCAACGGATTTGTTATAAATAAATCTGCGATATCTGTGCCAACAAATTGGCAACAGATTTGTTGTCCTGGAGTGGCAAGACCGTAAATTTTTGCAGGTTTTTTTGTAATTAAGTCGAACTTTTCCCAGTGGCGCCAAAATTCATTAATGACATTTTTATAAAACTTTTATTCCTAACACTTTGAATAAGAGACATTTTCCGGGTTAAAAAAATATACAGCAATCTAGTAAACCAAAGATATTCTGGTTATAAACACGAAGACTTAGACTATTCTATTAATCCTCCCCAAGATATGCAATGGCATCAAAACTGCTATGAACTTGAGAATATCTGGTTTGATTAAATTTAAAACTATTGACATTCACCTCTTGCAGGTTGAATTCAACAATTTAGGACAATTTAGTCACCCGAATTTGGTCAAGCGGCTATTTATGAAATGATCACAAATTTTTGAGTCTTTGAATAATCTTCCTCAGATACATCCAAGATGTCTTCAAGTACTTGTGATGCTAGAATAAAGGTTCCAACTTGCCATACTTTATGCTTGTATTGACATCGACAACCCCTAAGTTGTTTGCACGTACTCCCAACCGATCGTTACAATTCTCTCACAATATTTTGAAAATTTGCTCAAACATTTTAAAATTTGATCAAAATATTTGCTAGAGAATTTGGAGCACTCTTTCACAAATCCATTCACAAATATTCAATCTTTTTTGGATTCACGTGTATTTTATAAAAAAAATTAAACATTTGCGACGGAGTCTTCGCAATTCTCTCGCAAATGTTTTAGAATTTAAAAGTTAAAAACAAATCTTCGCAGGTTTCATATCGTAGAACATATTTGCGAGGGAGTTGCAATGCTCCATCGCAATTCCCTCGCAAAATAAAAAAAACCAAATTTAAAAAACAACAAAACATTTATTTAAATATTCATATTCACTTTCAGATACAATTAATATTTTTGGTTATTGTAACTTTGTATATAGAGAAAAGAGAAAACTATCTCTAATGCCAAAATAATTTTAGCACTTTAGCAGTCTTTCCAATACTGCCACATTTTTTAAAACCTTTTCTAAAATGCCAAATTTTTATGTATACATATTTCTTTTACAAAATAATATTTACCTTATAGTCTCTGTACAAATAACCATATATACGACGTCTAATACACCATATAGTGCCCCGTAAGTCTAGCATAGCGTTTTTATTTTTTGTGTCAACAAAAATAAAACCATTGTACCTTTTAATTGCATCGTTTATACTTTATACCAATGAACCATTCATACATCATCTTATGTAAGAATTATATTCACTCTCTTTTTTGTCTCTCGTATTCATAAGACTTTAGATATGTGAATCTTCTAATAAAACTCAAATCTTGGAGGCATCAGCTGTGATCCAACGGTTGAGGGCAACGGCAGCCTTCGAACCGTTGGGACGACCGAGATGCTTGCTGATGAAATCTCCAGCAGCTATAAGCTTTCCCAAGTCGACATTGGTTTGGACGCCTAAACCATTCAACATGTAAACCACATCTTCTGTAGCTACATTTCCTGAAGCTCCTTTTGCATATGGGCAGCCGCCTAATCCAGCAATTGATGAGTCTACTATGCTTATTCCCATCTGCTTTTGCACAAACACAAGTCGAACCATAAATGAAGTTATATATAATCAAATATTCTTCTATCAGTGCTTGACTTACTTGGAGAGACACCAATATGTTTGCAAGAGCTTGCCCATAGGTGTCGTGGAAGTGAACAGCCAGCTTATCCGCTGGCACAACTGCCATCACAGCTTCAAGCATTGGAACCACAGAACCTGATTTACAAGAGCACAAGCTGTAAAACGACTTTTCTTATTCAGTTCACTGAACAGAGACGATCAGTGAGAGACTCTCAACTCTCAACCAAATGTGCAGCCCCTAAACCCCAGAAATTCACACCCAAAACAAACTGCCGAAACATTTCTCATAAACCTAGCCCTCACTAACTTCTCTCTAACCAACTAACAACAGCTTTATTCGGCTACATTCAGTCCTAGGCTAGGTAGTAGACTTATAGCTAATAATAGGGCAGCTAAAAGTCTTCAAAGTTTATCACTTCCACATACAGTGCACATGCGTAATTGAATAAACTACACAAGATTTGTAGTAACGAAATTACCAGGAGTGCCGATTCCAATTGTATCACCCAGAGAAATCTCAAAGCAGCCCATGTCATAGAGTTCTTTCACAACATAAGCCACTTTTGAGGGTGGAACTGCTCCCTCTACTGGACACCCGACAACGCAAGATACATACCTTCAACATTGAGAAATAATCATGGACTGTAATTAGAACCAAGTGTTTCTGCTATAAGATATTACAACAGGTTGATTCTAACACAAACAACACTCAATAGGTCAATAATATGAGACATCAAACAAGAACTGAACTAATCGGAGTAAGCTTGATGGTAAATGGAGCTTGGAAAAGAGAAATTGTTCATGGGTCTATAATCCATATTGTTACAAAAGAATGCCATACAGTCCCTATGATAAGATTATCACACGTATGGATTAAAATTTTGCCAAATATGATCCACCGGTCACTCAAATCTGCATTTAAATTAGATAAGGTGACAAACCATCAAACAGTTGAATAGCGAGAAACCATGATAAATAACTGGGTAAAAGATTATAAAAATGTTTTGCACACCAGCACAGAAGTACAAAAAACTTGATTGGGCACGTTTCTTGATAGATACCATCCAGAGGGAACAGATAATGTACACAATCATGACAAATTAGAAGAAACATACCCACGGACTGGAACTGAATGCTCCTTTGCAGCAGTGGCAACAGCACGATATCTCAAGAGACTCTCTTCGATGGTACAGTTAATATTTGACAAGGAGAACGACTCAGAAGCCGATGCGAAGATTGCAACTTCCTTAGCACCTGCAGATACAGCCGCTTCAAAGCCCTAAAAAGAAGCAAGCACTACATGTTGGTGTTCAAAAGTAAGAAACCAAGAATTGTTTGGAGAGCCTTAAGAGATAAATGATACACACTTTTAGATTCGGTGTCAGAACCGGCAATCGAGCCCCATCTATAGTATTTACTGCATCCATTACATCCTTTGCATCTGCAAGCTACAAGGCGAAATAGTATAAATTTCTGTTCAGTCAAATTAGCTTTCACGTAAACATCCTTTACAGAAATTGTTTCTATAATCTAAATGGTACCATACTTCCTCTACTTGGAAAATGGTTTTCGCCATTGTTTTACCTATCAAAAGCAATTTGAATTTCTTGTAGCAAGAACTATTGATGTAGCCAAAAGAAATTCCCAGAAATGGGATGCTTGTTGCTCAGTTGAATTTAGGCACAAGCAAGCAATGGATTTATTTTCGAGTTGCGCAGCTCGTACTCACGAAAATTTTGGTTCCATGATGTGTGATGGGACACTGTTTTGCCAGTTTTTTTTTTTTTCAACACAGGTTCCTAAATACACTCCTGGTGAGATGCAAATCCCAACAAAACAAACTAAAAATTATATTGTTGCTCTTGAAAAACTATGTAGTTGCAGCTAACTCTACGAAGGGTTCCATTTTTATGAGCAATTTATAAAAGTCAGTCTACAGTAAAAACAAAAATCATTACTTCCAAGTGGTCGCTGTATATGCTTAATTACAGGATACACCAAACATATGATCAGATGAAAGTAGAGGAAAGATAAAATTTATAAACACCAGCATTAACAGCGTTACCTGGGGAACCCATTTTGGTGATACAAAACTTGTAGCCTCGACGACGGGCAATCCAGAAGAAACTAATCTCTGAATTAGTTCCACCTTTACAGATGTGGGTACTATATTTTTCTCATTCTGCAGGCCATCCCTTGGACCAACTTCTACAATCTTCACAAACTTTGGTATACCTTGAGAGATCTGAGTTTCAAAACAGAAAAAAAAAAAACAGAATAAGAGAGAGAGAAACTGGTTGTTGTATTGGGAAATTTTCAGCAAAGATGAAAACGATGAATCATTTTAGAGACATGTTCACAAAAAAAAAAATCTCACATAGATGGAGAACAAAAAAGAAAAACAGATATGTGGCTATGTTTTATGTAGAGGTCAAAAACTGCTTTCCTCCATCAAGAAAATTACCTTATTAGTTATATGTGGCATACCATTGTCATTGCTACATGTGCTGTACTTATGCTCCTTAAAAATTTTGGATTCCCTTAACGTTCCAGATACAGTGGAAGTCCTTCCTGAAATTGAAATATTCCGAAGTAGATGTTGTTCTCCTTCAGATAATTTTCGAGTATGCCTTCTCCAAGGGAAGGACTCTTTACCGAAGCTTTTATCATCATCACTGTATATATTTCAAGAGCATAAGAAACGAAAAGTTGGCATATGCGGCTGACACAAACAAAACCAAATTTCAAAAAGAACGAAAGATGCCTTCAACTTGCATAGAGATCTGACTCAAAACGATGAAAAGGATAGCAAAAATTGATAAAGCCAACTCACATGCAACTTTTTGAGGTGCTGCAATCTCTTCCCTCAATCCAACGGTGTCCCATGCCGACATCATCCCTAGGCCGACAAGCACCAGATGAAAACCTCTGAATCCTATCCATTGTACTCATACTTGGCAACTTGTCAAAGCCTAGCGGCTCCTCCAAACTCGACATGGTGGTGCCAAAATGTGAGACTGGAATAGAAGGATGATGCAAATGAGTGTTGTGTGTTAAACTCTTGCACCATAAAGAATGGGCTCGTCTTGCCCCATTCCATTGCATTTTTCAGCAATAGTTTTCAGTTTTCTGGAGAAAATGGTCAGGTCCATTGCTCAAAAAATATGCTCAAATATACCACAAAACATCAAGATTCAAATACAGAATTCTGCAAATTATCCTTCAAATTCCAAAATCGATTCTCTACTTATTAGCCAGAAATCGATGAATTTCACAAAAAAAATACGAGAAATGTTCCCCAATTAGAAGAGAATCAAGCTGCAAAACTCGTTACCCTTCGTGATGCAGCCCTAACATTCTATTAAATTCGACCGAAAAAGGAGAGGACGAGATTTACCGTGAAAATTGGGATTTGTTCCTCCGGAGGACTAGTTCCGATGAAGAATCTCAGGCGTAAGATTTGATTTTCCGGTGACGTAAAGAAGACGCACAATGATGAAGAAGGACGCGTCCCCAAGTTTATCTCCTCTAATTCTCGTTGGGAGGTCCACTTGGAGTTGGGAGATGACTAACATTTAATTTAAGACCTCAATAAATTAATCAATTAAATCATTTTTTTTCTTTCTTTACTGATTGGACAACACTTTTTTAATATGTATTAAATTATTATATGGTGGAAATTTATTTGAAAATTGACCTGATAAATAAGTGGAATTTAAACAAATGTAGTGTGTGATATAGCCAGTGTATTTAAATAAATAACATAAATTTAGTGTATGTTTTAGTAAATAAAAAAATATTTATTTAAAAATAGACAAAAGAAAAAGAAATTTTTTTTACTTACTTACGATATTGCTACTAATGTTCATTTTTGCAAATAGTGGTCCAATATCCTCACCTAATTAAATGACATTTTCAAATAAAATATGACTGAAAAATATTTTAGATATTTAAATATATAGACTTTAACATTTAGATCATTATTTTAAAATATTTTTAATAGATATTAGTTAAATAAATAGTTGATAATAAAGACTGAATTCAAAAAAATATAAAGACAACGTGAATTCCTAATATTTTTTTTATATATATAGTTAAATAAAAATAATTAAAATGTAATTAAATTTATATTTTAACTCAGCTGCATTAGTTGTAAGTTTTTTCAGAATATGTTGTATATATGATCAACAATACTCGCTTTAATATCCAAAATACTGAAATACGAATGCACGCATGTGTGTATTCCAATTCTCTCGAGTCAAAGAAATTTAGAGATGGGCCTAATATAAGCCCAATAAGTATATCTCAAAAGTTTTATGGGCTTAAAAATTGCTAAGTTAGAGCACGAATTTACCCAAACATAAAATATACTAATATAGAATACAGCTCAACGAATAAAAAAATTCAAAATATTTTCTTTGCCTTCATTTTTTTTTATCATTTTCTGATTTTTCTCGCAACTGTTTTTTTTTCAACATAATTTAAATTGTTTTTGAGTAGAAAGAAATATATTTAAATTGATGATAAAAAAGTGAGATATTTTTAACTTTTTTTTCCAAATAATTGACGAATTGAAGCAATGTTTTGTTTGTTTTCAATGTGTATTTAAAAAAATCTAGCATCAGTTTCTACTTGTCTATGTTTCCTATATATATTCGATTAATTAATCTATAAATGATACTTGAAACAATAATTTTCAGGTGAAAAAGAAACAATTAAATTGCAAAAACGTAATAAATGGCAATTTAGTAAATTGGGAGTCTCCTCCGTATCTGTCTCGAAATTAAAAGAGGGCTTACTCTTGTGAGACGCTCGTTTTGGTTCTTCCCTCTCTTTCTTCTTCACTCTTTATTTATTTCCAATGATCTCTCTCCTCTCTACACATCTCCAGAGATTCTTCAAGTTTAGGTTGGTCCTTATCCGAATTGAGCTGGTACGTAAACTCTTTCTCTTTCCCAATTCTCTGAGCTGAATTCGTAAATGTACATGTTCGTGCTGCGTTTGATGCGAGCTTTTTTTATGATGTGTGATGTTTTTCATATCGTTTGTCATTAGATCGTCTGCTCAATTTGGGATATTTCGCGTATTTGATTTGCTACATTTGGGAGATGTTTTATCCTCGTTGACGCCAGAAAAGAATTCAATTCCTTATGAGAATTCAAATACACACAAACTATTTCGCCGCTGTTTGGTAAGAGTTTGTTAGAGGTTTTTTTTTAATTGTAGATATTAGTGAGGTATATAGAAAATAAATAAATTTTACTCTTTCATCTTCACATGTAAGAACACCATGCCCTTTGATCTACCGGGAGCGGCCATTGGAAGTGTAGTATTTGGTGTGGAATCTTGTAGGTTGTCTCTTTTTATGAGGTATATGTGACCGATGATATCTACAATACAAAAATATATATAAGTTTTGTGTATGTGTTTTGTTCGATTTCAAGAGATGTTTACCAAAAAGCTCGGCGTTTCGGTCAACTATTGGTGTCAAAACTTGCACGGTGCATAGCCTGAATTGTTGGCTGTCTATTTGGTGAAAACTTTCATTTGTTTCAACCAAAGATGTCTGGCCAGTGAATAAAATGTCGAATTTGTGAGCTGCGACTTTGAACAGTTTTTTGGCAGGATTGAGCATAAACTTTTTTAACTTGTAGATCGAGTTTGGTTTCAGGGTCTCTTTACATCGGAATAGTCGGTTGGCCGATATAAATCCATGCATTGTTGTTGACTACAAAAAAAATGTTTACATATTAGGTTTATATCATAATATGCATATTTTTATTTAGTAAACTCAATGCATACCTTGGTGTCGATGAAAAGCAGCTTCATTTCCATGAGTATATTACCATTTTTAAAGTTGCGAGCTACCCAGAAATGAATTAGTCTTACCACGACTTCATCATTGCTGAAATTGCCTTCAAGATTGTCAAAAGTTTGGCAAAAGTTTGATTGGGAAGATGTCTTTGTAACATGTGTTGTCATGTTTATGTGAAATATTGGTTTGGGATAGAGTGATGCTTTTATGTAGGAATATGAAAATGTTTGTTATATATATATATAGATATATGGCAATATAGAAGGACAATTATTTGTGTAATTATTGTCTATTATTTAATTTATTTTAGTTTTAAGCTTTCATATTAAATATTTTGGTGGAAATTGGATATTAATTTTATCCATCTTTATGTTGCTCAAGTTGTTTTAGACACCTAAAAAGTCTACGTTAGCGATTTGTAAATGACTTAATAGACGTTACTGTGTGATGTTTCATTTGGCTTTCATTGAAAAAAATCAAATACACGGACCATGACCAATTAAAACTTAAACCTCTCACCTTCTACTATTATCATGATGAGTAATTAAAACTTAAACCTCTCACCTTCCACTATCATCATAAATAGTATATGGGAATGATGCCTGTTTTTTATAGCTTTAAAGAGAGTTGAAACTTTTGAACTCAAGTGGGTCAAAACGCTTTGAATTGGCTGGTTTATGAGTTATGATTTTTTTGTTTGTGTAATTAAGATGAATAGTAAATTATATTTTAAGAATTTTGGGTGATAATGAAATATATAATTTAGTTATAACTAAATCTTTGATTTTCAACATTTTAAAATATAGAAAAATATAGAAAAATGTCTCTCTGAAATCTCATAATTTCTTTTTAAGATGAGTAGTAGATTATATTTTAAGATTTTTGGGTGATAATGAAATATATAATTTAGTTATAACTAAATTTGTGATTTTCAACGTTTTAAAATACAGAAAAATATAGAAAAATGTCTCTCTGAAATCTCATAATTTCTTTCGGTTTTTATATAGTATAACTAAATCTAAATAAAATTTATTATAATGTTTTGGAGTTTAAATTCATGGTGTTTAGAAAGTAAAGACACAAGAATATGCCTTAAAATAAGCCTAATAATGAGACATGAATATATATATGATTAATTATTTTATTAATTTGATTTATGATGAATTTTATTATTTTGATTTGTGATTATTTAGTTGGTGATGTATCATCTTTAAAAGGCTTCACTTTTGCTGATGTAGATGCTCTCTTGAGCCTCTAAACCTTACTTTTATTAGTATAGATTCTCTGGAATGGCCTTGTGGCCTTACATAAAGTGTGACATTGTACACCATTATTAAAATAAACCGAAAATAGAGCATAACCGAAAATAAACCAGGGCAATAGAAATCCCTCTTACAAGTTTTCGGTGACGTAAAGAAGACGCACAATGGTGAAGAAGGACGCGTTAAGTTTATCTCCTCTAATTCTGGTTGGGGAGGGTTCTCTTGGAGTTTAGGATTCGTTCGGATATTTTGTTGGTTTCGGGTTCGATTTGGTTCTTTTTCGAATCGGTTTCGGATCAGTTTCGGATCAGTTCTTCGGTTCCAGGTATTTTGCTTTGGCCTAGAACCTTGAAATCTTGAGTTGCTTTCTGGAATTTCTTCCAATAGGATATTATGAGTCGTCAAAAATGTATTTTTTTCAATGTATCATATAATTATATATATATAAATATTTATAACCTTAAATATAATGTTTTGGCTTAACACTTTTAAAATGTATGTTCAATTAAGCACTTTTAATGATCATTTTTATACAATATTTCCTTTTAAAAGTCACGCAAGGATAAAGATGATGATCCAATGATGTGGAAACCAAAAAGATAATATACAAAATGGCATATAAGAAAACTGATAAGTAGGTGAAATCAAGAAATTTGGACAAGGCAACTGTCATAATGGAGATTATGTTAGTTGCAACAGTTTTTCAGCTAACAATGTGGTTTCACTTCAAAGCATCCACAATGTCATTGTATACTTTTTAAACAGTAACTTTAGTAAACGATTCACCAAAAAGGTATGCATCTAAATAACATAAAAATAATGGTACAAAATTCTCAGGTATCAAGGAAAATAAATTAGACTCAAACCCAATCCCTTTCTTCCTCTATTGAAGAGTGATCTCATATATGACCCCTTCCAAGTTTCCAACGGTACACCGAGTCCCAGAAACTTCATTCATCACCATCCCGTGCTGAGCGCCTTCCCTCAAGATCGCTAAATCCATCCTGAAACAACGTTTTAAATCATATGAAACTAGCGGCCATACGAGGAAAATGCAAAAGTTGTGGCTATAAAACTTACTGTCTAGCCCGTGATACGTATGCTAGTATGAACTTGCAATTTCCGCGTCCCCTGATACGCAGAAGCTGTTCAACACTGTCAAATAGCAACGGCACACTAGATTGCTGAAAGCTTACGTATTGTCAAGGCTATCTTTTTCATTACGGTGTAAATCACAGGATTCCTCGATATGGTTCAACTGTTCTGAACATAAGATAAATCGTTTTGATTTATTTTTTTCTATATTAAACCGATTAACACCATTTTTACTTTGAAAATTCTTCACACTAAAGATCCGGACCAAAACCTGAACTCTATAGATAAAACTAAGATCAACCACTGTCCTACGCGAATAGATAAAAAAATCGTTATCGAACATAAGGATATAGATATCAGCTCCAAGAATAAGATCAAAGCCATCATTGTGTTTCTGTAAAATATCGCCAAGTTGATCACTATTTCCCCATTCTAGCTTTGCAGCTTCTAATTCTGTGGAGAGAAAATTTGAAACAGAACCCATCAACAGTATGAAAGATGAGATTCAATAGCTAATCTGATTTTCTTTCTCACCAGCTGAGGGGTTAGGACCGCTTGAATGTTCATGAAGCTCGATGTTTTTCTCCAGTATCTGAAAAGTTCATTTAAAGACCTGATTATATTCTATCAAGGATGAATTCTCATAGCAAATCTTCAGTGACGCAACCTTGCCTTGAGCACTTCATCATTATGGTCAGTGAAAATAACTTTACGGCAAAATTTGCTACAGAGGACTCCAGTTATACCTGTGTTATAAAGTATTAAAGGTCAGGGACTACATATGAATTAAAACCATTAAAAACAAAACATTATGTTCTCAAAGACGAAAGAAAGAGCACACATATAAGAGTTTATATCTGTGAATGATGGTGAATTCAGGCAAGCAGAGTCTGCATAGACCAAATTTGCCAAAAAAAATATAAAATATATCTAACACGGAGTGATGATGTTTACAATATATAACATTTCTAATTGAAATATGGAGGCCCATGCACAAGTGATGATTAGCCATTAACTACTGGGATAAACAAGAAACATTTGTGTGTGATCCAATCGAAAGGAAAAATTAGAATAGGTATTAAATAGCGCTTACCAACACCAGATCCCAATTCCAAAACTGAACATCCCTGGAGAATATCAGCATTTTCTGAGAGATAACCATTCATAAGCATAGCACCAGGCCAAACGAGCTGCCCTGTCAAATCAAAATCAGCTGTCCCACAAACATCTTAGACATCGTGTTACATAAGAGAACCATATAGCTTAATTATAAATACTACTACGAGGGTTAAGATCGAAAAATCTCTGAACGCTCGTTGCTCATATTTAGTGTTTAAAGAATACACCAGCCTAGAATACAGATAAGTAACTCCGAATTGACTAATAACAAAATGAAGATTTGAAGAGCATTTAACCAACAGCTTCATTAATCAAGTCAATGATGATTGATGAAGAGGTCACAATAGTTCTGATCATAACTCAAACCTCACCACAACCAAATCAAAAAATTAACCAATAAAGTTTTCTCCTTTTTTTTTCATCTAAGAAACAAAGATACAATGCAAGATTGATACAAGATAAAAGATAAAACTCACTTGAAGCTGATTGGAGACAGTAGAGCTGAAGAACATGTGACCCAAACGTAAACTTCGTCAACTGATAACTGCATCCGACAAAGACAAAACAAACATGTCTAAGGAAACCAAAACCTAACACTTGATCAAAGGTGAAAACTAAATAAAACAAACATTTGTATTTTTGTTTCTGTAACAATTACTCATCGTTGATGAAGAAAGACTCCAAGCAGACTATTTCTTCTTCCTCTTCTTCATTTTCTTCTCTCCCTTTCTCACTTTCGCTGCACATCTTTGATTGTAGAAAATAAATCAAGAATACAGTAAAATTTCTCAGATTCCAAAACTCATTTAGGCTTCGAAGTTTGTTCCAACAAATCAAAATCGAAGTTAACTATGCAAAGAGTTGAAGAAAACACATCAGCTAAGGGAGATACTTTAACAGAGAGATTCGGACGGTGCGGCAACAACAATGGCGTCGATGACTACTGCTGCGGCGGTTCCGTGGGAACTGAAATAAGTGATTTAGAGTAAAGAGAGCATAGCAAACCGACCGTTTTTCGGTTTTCTGATTTTAACCAGTTTGACCCCCAAAAAAAAAAAAAAAAAGGATAACGATAGAAAAATGACTCCAAAAACCCTAAAGCGACTTAAACACACAAAATCAAAAAAAACAATTGACAGTAAAAATTAGAAACAAGTCTAACAAAAATTCTAATACAAAAAAAAACACACTAAAACAATACATTAGTATATTATTATATATATATACTAGGATATATTCCGTGCTATACCACGGACAAATTGCAATTATAGAAAAATATCTGAAATTATAAAATCAGCATATTAGAAAATTGTAATTTTTCCAAAACTCTACGAAAATTATAATATCAATTTTTATAATATCGAATCTTTGTAATATCCGTGTAAACATTTTGTAATCAGAAATATAAAACCAATCTTTCATATTCGAGATTAAATTAAAGGGACATTTGCTGAAAATGTCATATTCTGAGAAAAAACATTACCAAAAATGCGACAACGCGTGAGATGTTTTTAAAATGCCACAAAATTACTGTAGCCGTCTGAAGAAAAAGACAATTTTGCCCCGAACGGGAGGTGTCAGCTATCGCCGATTCGTCTGCCGCTCCGATCTTTTTGTCCATCGTTTGATCTTTGTCCACGAAGAATGGTGGACATATCTTGATGGACGTGCGGCGTCGATGGACATTAAATTCTATTAACATGCCGGTGGACATTTAGACGTTGGACATGCAGGCGGATGGAAAACCAAGCATGGACATCATTAGTGCAATGGACACGTCAATATCTTAACGTCCATGCCATATGGCTAAGCATGTCGATGAGAATAACCAGAGAGACATTCTAGTTATAGACATATATTACAACGACGGACATAATAACCCCGATTATAGACATATATACAGCTTATGAAAAACCTTTGTCCATGAACACATCGTAACAACATCAACCAGCTCATGTTTTGTCCACCTCAATTTTGTTTACCACATTTTGTCTACCACATTTTTGTCTATCACTCCCGGTTCTACCTCATTTTTTTGTCTACCACATTTTTCTGTCCACCCCAATTTTTGGTTTACCAAATACTATCCTCCCATTTTTTGCGCGAATACTATACTCCATCTCCGGCGGTGAGCCGTCGCCATTGCCACCTCGGTTGTGTCTTCAGCGTCATCAGGCATAGCGAAGCTTCTTAAGCCTCACCTCCGGCTAACAATTTTAAAGCATGTCTCAGATAATTTCATCTCCAAGAACGACCCCTTACACATAAAATCGCTCAAAATCGATTCAAAGTGTTTGACCCAAATCGATTTTCGAAATAATCGATTTAGCTATATTTACCTTTACAAAATTACTCATTGACCAACATCGTTTTTGAAAGAGGAAAGAGAAAGATAAAAGTGAAGAGAAAGAGAAAGAGAAGAGAAAGGAGGAAAGAGGGTAAAATAGTCTTTTTCTTCTTTTTGTACAGTGTCCGTGTGGCATTATCCGAATGTGGATGAGTTTGTGGCATTTTTAGCAAGTTTGGGTTTTTTTGTGGCATTTTTCTTAATTAATTCTAAATTAAATATATGATTATTGCCTTTTTTTAACCTTTTTTGTCAATTTTATTTACTATTTTAATTTTCAATCATTTTACTTAATTTTGTTTCTGTTTTTATTATCAACCGGATGTTTTATTAATTATAGGTATTAATGAAAATTTGTGGATATAGTTAACTGATCGTTTAAAATAAAGTAGGATATATCCCGTGCTATAGCATGGACAAATTGCAATTATAAAAAAATATCTGAAATTTATAAAATTAGAATATTAGAAAATTGTAATTCTTCCAAAACTTTACGAAAATTATAATATCTGTTTTTATAATATCGAATCTTTATAATATCCGCGTAAACATTTTGTAATCAGAAATATAAAACCAATCTTTCATACTCGACGATAATGAAAATTTTTTGTTGGAAAAATTATATATAAAATCAGGATATTTTTTTTGCTTTAACCGAAGAAAGAAGTAAAAATTTTGGAAGATTGAGACATTTTAAGATATTAATTAAGATTTTTTTGGAAAATATTAACCCAGGATATTCTAAGATTGATTTCGTAGAATATATTTTTTTGTTAAAAGATAGTATATCTATTAGCGATATTAGATAATGCGATATATTGTTCTTTGCAGAAAATTTCCGGATATTTTTTATTTGAATTTTAATTATATATTGTCTGTTTTAATTACCAAATTTTACAATTTAAATAGATTTGAAAATTAAATTACAATGTTACATTGTTATGTTAAATTGTATACCATGTTAAAATAAATCAGATAATAACTAACATTTTAAAATCTACTAAAAATCTATTAATATATTTGAAATTATAAAGAAAAACTAACATTAACATTAACATTTCAAAAACAAATTTGCAATCTACATCAAATCTCTTATTTTTAGAAAATTAAATCAACATTTAATTTAACTTAATTATGTGTTTAATTAAATCAAAAAAATCTTCACAAAATCTATTTTTAACTACTTTTCAAAAAAAAAAATTAATTAATTGAAACAAAAATTATAATCTATAAAGAAGTAAAAAAAATTCGACAATCTACATAAATTTATACTTAAAAGTTTCCAAAAAAAATCGCAATCTACATAAAATCTTTTATTTTTAGAAAATTAAATCAACATTTAATTTAATTTAATTAATGCGTTTAATTAAATCAACAGAATCTTCATAAAATCTATTTTTAACTACTACTCAAAAAAATTAAAAAAATTAATTAATTAAAAACAAAATTAATTAAATAATCAGATAATAACTAATGACACCCTTAATGAGAGATTAAAATTTGTTCTTTGAAGTAATGGCAATGTGATGTAAATATTAATACTTTTTAATGTTTATTTATAAATGTACTCTCCAAATAATATATAAGGGATAATCTGATTAGGACCGGTATATATGTGGGTTTGCAATTTATAATTTTATAACTCGTGTAAAATAAACCAAAATAAAAAAATGGAAAACAAAACTAGATAACCAGTAAAAAACAAAAATAGAAATTAATTATTTGATTTTCTTATTTTTATATTATTTGGTTTCCAATTAAACTTACTCACATATTTCCAAATATTTAGGTTTTTTTAATTCCTATTTGAATAAGATTTACTTTTTTTTTTAATCTATTTTATACAAAAGTTTGACCAATTGATTATCATTTTCTTATTTAAATTAGAACTATTTTTTTACCATGCAAATTAGTTATTTTGATTTTCTTATTTTATATTATTTGGTTTCCAATTAAATTTTCTCACATATTTCCAAATATTTATGTTTTCTTACTCCTATTTAAATATGCTCACCGATGTATGTATTTATCTGTATAAAAACCTACCGATATCTTCTGGTATAAAAACATGCACTGCATAATACACATTAAGGATTTTAGTTATGAAGCTTAGTTTTTCTTATTTTATCTTTTTTTTTTTTACAAAACTTTGACCAATAAATTATCCTTTCTTATTTGAATTAAAGCTATTTTCACCATACAAATTTGATAAGACTTCCTTCACATAATTAATCTCCAAACCTTTTTAAGAAGCGAAAGATGTACAAAACTTTAAAAAGTATTTTCTTGTTTTTAAAATAAATTAATTTTTATTTTATAAAACCAAACCATAATTGATAGTCTATTGGATGTCGTATATGCATAACTGTTTGTCGTGGATATAAGTGTTGTAGGGAGAGATGCATCGAGGAATCGTTGTTCATCGTAATCGTATATGTTGTGAGTATATCAAATATTTTTAATGATAACATAGTAGATGACCCAAGAAAAAAATGGGTAACGTAGTTGATGTATAAAAACATGAAATGAGGAGGTGTTATTGGATCTCGACTTAGATAGATTTTTGATGACTTGAGAAATTATAAAAAGTAATTACTTTAAAAGATTTTAAAAGATTGCAAAAGAGTATCTCCAAAGTACTCCATATATATTTTCAAAGATTACTGAAGAATATCTCCAGCTTTTATAGACTATTGCCCAAAATATAGAGTTATCAAAATATTTTTCTCAAGTATATCAAACGTTTATGGAAATACTCCAAATTTTTTTTTTTCATCTTCTATTTCTACGACCACCTACACTTTCATCTTGCTCCAAAGTTGTTTTCTCCTCCAAAATCTCTCCTTTAATGGTTTTGCACTAACCGGAGAATCTCTGTCAACAAAGTCTCCTCAAGAGATAAAGAGGTAACTTTGTAGTTCTGATTAAAAAAAGTTGTTTGTTTATATTTCATGAAGTCGATCAAAATCGGTTCTGTGAATACTTTCTCAGAATTGGAACTTCATGAACATACGTGTAACATGTAAATTCATGGATTTGGAGACTGTGTATTGGTGCTATGTTATGTTTATGTATGTAAGAGTCTTTATTGTCATATTTGTTAACGTTTATTTGGATTCTCATATTTGTTAACGCTTGGTGCTTTGGTTTTTCGTTTATTTGGATTCTCATATTTGTTAACGTTTAGTGCTTTGGTTAGTCGTTTATTTGGATTCTCATATTTGTTAACGTTTCATTCTCTTAAAATTATCGATTAGTTGAGGTTCTAGTGATTGTCAATATTTGCTTATCACGGTCTACACCTATATGCTTCTTAGCTAATGGAAGATTCCCAAAAAAATAAAGATAAAGGTCCATACAATCCACGGGGACCAGAGGAGACAAAATTGCTAATAGATCTACTTGTCGATGCAATTCATCGAAACTGGCGTGATGCTAACAGTCTCATAAGCAAACTAACTGTGGAGCAAAAAATTCTACCGGTTCTCAATGAAAGACTTGGATGCCAAAAAACTCACAAACACTACCTAAGTAGATTCAAGTATTTGAGAAACACATACCAAAATTATCTGGATCTCCAACGCTTCAATTCTGGATTTGGATGGGATCCTGAGATAAAAAAGTTTACCGCTCCGGATAAAGTGTGGGATGAATATTTAAAGGTATGTATTCGATTATATAAATTTAAGCATCATAACATAATTTTTTAAAACTTATCTTTTGAGTGATACATCTTTTATTGATCTACAGAAACATCCTACCCATAAACATTTGCGGTATGGGTCGAATGAACAATTTGAGGATCTTCAACTCATATTTGAATGTGGTATAGCTACCGGCGGTTCCGAGATTGGAATGGGTGATACTACTGATGTTCGTACCTTTAGAGTTGGGGAGAGTAATCAAGTGAGAGATAACGTAAATCTTCATCAAAACAACGATGATGTTTTTAAATTATCATCTCAATGTGGTACGTCAGTTTTTCTAGGCACAAATCCAAAAAGCTGTGTAGAAAAACTTCATCCGAGGAAGAGGGCTAAAACGGAAAGTACCAGCAATGTAGATAAGCTGAAAAATGATCTGGAGGATCCGATGATCATAGTTAGTAGCAAGATCCTTAGTGTCATACAACAAAGAGAAGAAAGACAGCAAAGAGAAGCTGATAAAAGAGAAGAAAAGCTAAAACGTGAAGTTGAGGAAAAAGAAGCTGAGAAGAAAAAATAAAATATATGGGAAGCAATGAATGAGATCCCAAATTTAGACAATCATACCCAATACAAAGCAATTACCTTGATTCACTCGCTTGGAACGAAAAATGTCTTCATGGACATGAATGTAGAAGAACGATTTGGTTGGATTCAGAGCAATGTTGGCTCTATTTGATTATTTTGATAGTCTTGAATGTTTTTTAGTTTTTAATTTTATTTTTTTTTGGTGTCTGGTAGGATTATTTTTTCTTGGGTTGGTTATGGATAAACTATTCGTTAGAAAATGATTTGATTTTGATTTTGATTTTGATTATTTATTTATATATATATATATATATATATATATATTATCTTGTGTGTTTACTTTAATAATCAAAAGTTATGGAGCACATCATTGAGAGAGAGGGACTTTGTTTACTACGTTTATTACGTTTACTACGATTAATAAACAAAAGTTGTGTGTTTACTATGTTTCATCATTTAAACCAATTTTATTTTCTTTACAGGGACTTTGTTCATATCATGGAGCACATCATTGAGAGAGAGAACGAATTTCATCTTGAAGATGATGAATCTTGAAGATGATGAATCAGAAATGGACATCATGCTATTGATATTGGAAACTACAACCAGAACTTATTTTACAAATAGCAAACGTATTGAGCGTCCTATTCGTCAGCCTGTCACAAGAATTGGTTACAATTACATCCAAAAAGCTCTTAAGGAAGATCCTGAACGCTTTCGACAGGTATATCGTATGTATCCGCCCATCTTTGCGAAGTTATGTGATCTTATCAAACAGAAAACTTCTTTAAGAGATACCCAACAAGTGTGTCTTGAAGAAATGGTGGCTACATTTTTGCTTACTATTGGTCAAAACTCAAGATATAGTTACACGATGGACACGTTTAAACGATCTAAATTTGTTGCAAGTACAAATTTTCACAAGGTTTTAAAGGCGTTAAACACCATCGCACCAAGTTTGATGGGTAAACCTGGAGACGTAGTACTTGCAAAAATAAGAGAAAGCACACGATATTATCCTTATTTCAAGCTACCTTTTATTTAAATTATTTTATTATAGTTTCAATACAATTTAAGTAATTATTATTTTTATAGGATTGTATCGGAGCTATTGACGGCACACACATTCATGCAATGGTACCTGCTTCCGAGGCACCTAGCTATCGTAATCGGAAAGGACAAATATCACAAAATGTTCTTGCTGCTTGTAACTTTGATCTAGAGTTTATATACGTTCTTAGTGGATGGGAAGGTACCGCTCATGATTCAAAAGTACTAAGTGATGCTCTAACATGAAGTACTAGCAAGCTACCTATCCCAGAAGGTATATATATGCATTACATTGAAAAATTGTAACTTTTCTTTTTGTAAATATAATCACTTATATTTTTATTATGTATGAATTTCAGGAAAATTCTATCTAGTTGATTGCGGATTTGCAAATCGTCGCAATTTTTTAGCTCCATTCAGAGGTACAAGGTATCATCTGCAAGAGTTTAGAGGTCAAGGTCGTGATCCTAGTAATCAAAATGAGTTGTTCAACTTGCGTCATGCATCTTTGAGAAATGTGATCGAGAGAATATTTGGTATCTTCGAGTCCCGTTTTCTAATTTTTAAATCTGCACCACCTTTTCCATTTAAGGTACAAGCAGAACTTGTATTAGCTTGTGCTGGATTACATAACTTTCTCCGTAGAGAATGTCGGTCTGATGAGTTTGTTCCTGAAGAAAACAGTGACAATAACGAAGAAAACAATTACGAAGATAATGGAGATGCAGGAACTCTCCAATCTCAACAAAGAGAATATGCTAATAATTGGAGAGATACATTAGCTGCTAATATGTGGGCAGAAGCTACAGCAGCAGGGAGCCGACGATGATTCATGAGAGTTTTTAATTGTTCAGCATTGCTATTAGACTGTTTCCATTAGTGATTCTTTGAATTTTCTTTGGCTTAGAGAAATAGTTCCCATGATGTTTCTTTTATTATTGTCCCAAAACAATTTTTTATTAATTGATTTGCTGTCTTTTAAGTCCCTTAAACGTTGCTTGCTGATGCAGCAAACAAGAGTTAAAGAGATGATAAACTAGTTCTAAACACAAAATACCATGAAATTATGATACCTTATATCCAAGCAGACCACACAAAAACGGATCTATCTCGTTATATTTCACACTTGGACACAATTTTCAACGGAGAAGCTTCACTTCACTGCTAATATTGTTTGCAGCTATGGTGAAGCTTCTTTTCACTGCTAATTATACTCCTAGACTCTAAACAGTAGCAAATGTTGACTAAGCTCATTTCTACACAATTCGGAGATTAGTCGTTATTGAAAGTCAATCGATAATATTTACTATTCGGAGATTAGTCTTCAATTCGAAGATTAATATTTACGACAATATTAGTCGTTATTGTTTCTTCCGTGATATCACTGCTAATATTGTTTGCAGGCTATTGTTTACTAACGTATAAACAATAGTCATGGACTTTCAATTCATAGGTAGAGTAACTTACAAGGAAGAAACGTGGGTTTTGTCGAACTCTTCGGACAAGGCAACGATTCGTTGATAAACTAGAAACCCAGAAAGAAAGAAAGAAAGAAAGAAAGAAAGGTGAGAATATTTTGAGGATACCTCACTAGGTACAATACTTTTTATGATTAGATTTTGTAAAGCAAAATGTGTATAATCAATAAACCAATAACACAATATTTTAATTCTCTGATAAAATGAGTTACTTTCATGTTATTTGAATAACACAAGACTTTTATTGACTTTATAAAATCATGGATCCAATACCTTTAGATTTATAAAGATTTTAGATGACTTTTTACAAATACATAAACTAATAACACCAAACTTTAATAGAGTTTTTAAAAATCTTAATTGAATAACAATAGATTTTTCGTAACATTTAAATCTTTAAAACTCCATCTAAATACACAAACCAATAACATCCCGTTCTGGTTCAAATAGTGTGTGTTTTTTTTCCCCAAACAATATCATAGTACAAGAAGTTTAAGAGAGTCAAAATAACCAATTCGAGGTGAGAAGGATTCAATTTCAAACATCGCTAATTCCAAACTTGTACGGCATGTGTTAAAACGACTTATCCCTAATATCAAAATGAATATAGAGCGCCGACATAAAAATATATTAATGGCTTAAGCCTGGAGACGTATAATAATTAATTAGGGAAACAGAATCAGAATTAATTGAGAGATCTGAGAAAAAAAAAGAATCTTTATTGTTGTAGTAGAAGAAGAGAAAATTTTGAAAAGAAAATTGAAAGAAAATGGGAGCTGCGAAGAATATCTGGGCATTAGCCAACGCCGAAGATGGAGCTAACGGCAACGACGACGCCGAACAAATTCCATATTCTTCGTTCGTCGTCGATACGTCTTTGCCTCTTCCCCTCATGATTCCTCGTATCATGTTCGTTCGTTTCCTCTTTCCAATTCTCACCTTCTATTGGTACCTGTTCCGTTTGATTTGGATTTCTTTAGCTACGGAGATTAATTTTTGTTTTCTCCTTAAAATTGGGATTGAGGAAGAAGTCTGACCTAGAAGTTGGCTTTATTGCTATTTTCTTTCCACTTGGATTGTTTTTTTATGGAGGCTGTGGTTGTTGTAAAGCGCTTTGATGATGACATAGTGAAAGCTTCCTTATCTTCAAAGTGATGAGATTAAAATAACATAAAAAAAAACCAAAACAAAAACAAAAATAATAAGTCATAAGACTGCTTGCTGTGACTCATATTCTTGTTATTGTTTCGTTTTCATGGCGGATTTGCCAGAAGTAAAGATGAAAATGGCATGAGTCTTGTTGTTTCTGTAGGAATAGATATAAAATCTCCTTCTTTTATTCATCTATTTATATATTTTATCTAGTTATCTTGAACCTTTTTTTGGTTCTTATTGCTCATTTCTTAACAGAGAGTTATGTAAAGATATGTTCAAGAATTGGCGAGAGCTTGATGATTCACGTTTTTCTGTCGAGAGAGTATCAGGAGGCATCACAAATCTATGTGAGTTTTCATAATACAGTAGCTATATGAAGGAAATGCTCATTGGTTCAGTGTTGGGTTTCTATTGTTTCATGGAAATATCTGATGGAATGGAACTCGGCCATGGTTTTCTTATCTTCTATAACTTTTATGTCATCTTTCCATGATGGCAGTGCTGAAGGTTTCTGTGAATGAAGACACTGATAGAGAAGTATCTGTAACTGTGCGACTGTATGGGCCTAACACGGAGTATGTTATTAACCGGGAGAGAGAGATACTGGTAATTTCCCTTATTTATATATATGAGAAGTCCCTTCTCCTTGTGTTCCGATCAGTGTTTTTGATGTCTTAGTTTGCGTTACCGAGAATTTCTATGTTATTTGAATTATTTGTCTTCTAGTGATGTCAACTTGAAGCATGAGCCTTACATCGGAACATGTTTTTGCTCGATTTTTCTTATAATATCAAAGGTTTCTCTGCTAGTGTTTCCTGTTATTCTTTTGCATCATTTGTCTTTTTCGTTATTTGCTCCTCCCTTCTTCAATAGGCTATCAAGTATCTCTCAGCTGCCGGATTTGGTGCCAAGTTGCTTGGTGGATTTGGAAATGGCATGGTGCAAT
Source organism: Boechera stricta (assembly GCA_018361395.1). Lineage (NCBI taxonomy): Eukaryota > Viridiplantae > Streptophyta > Magnoliopsida > Brassicales > Brassicaceae > Boechera > Boechera stricta. The sequence continues at coordinate 9,385,454 of CM031541.1, forward strand.
CATTCATCAATGCAAGAACCTTGGAACCATCAGGTAGGCATTCGAAATTCTTGTAGCAGAATGTGTGGAGAATGTCTCTAGAAAAAATAAATTGTTTCTTGTTGTTCAGTGGATAACCTGCAAAATGTCGCGTGGTTAATAAAATCAAGTGATAGTTTGATGCCAAAAACGAAACAAATGGTTAACCTGCAATCCATGGTGCGTTTTATCTGGTTTCTGTAGAATACTTATATAGTTTGAAATTGAACTGAAGGAAGGTTTTTTTTTAGATTTGGCAACGCTTCTCATTAACATGAGTAGAACATGTGAACTTTCCACTCTTATGTTTCATCTGTTTACAGTAATAAAGTGAAAGAGGTGCTCAAATGAATCTCACTTTTCTTTTGTTGTGGGCAGACATGAGACAGCCAAAGGTTGCTGCTCAAATTGCCAAAGAGCTTGGGAAGTTTCATAAAGTGGATATACCAGGTTCCAAGGAACCTCAGTTGTGGGTTGATATCTTGAAGTTCTTTGAAAAAGGTGTTTAAGTTTAATTTTGTTTTGTTACTGTTATAGTTTTTTTTTCCTTTGATGAAGCGTTGGCTATATATTATGCGGTTTTTCATGTCTGCCCTGTACCTTTACTTGCAGCATCTACTCTAAGGTTTGAGGAACCTGACAAGCAGAAGCTCTATGAGACCATTTCGTTTGAAGAACTGCATAAAGAAATTATCGAGCTAAGGGTATTTCCTTTTCCTCAGTAAAGATTTTTGTATGTCTGCCCTGTGTATGTGTTCTTGATGTCTTATGATACTCCATTTCTGGTGTTTGAAAATTCTACTTGTCAAGTTCTTCCTGGGTGCGAATATGGTTTAGCACATACACCAGACAATACAATGAATAGTAAATCTTTTATGTTGGAATTTGTAGTCATCTTTTTTGCACAAAAACAATTTTGATGTACTAAAATGTAGCCATCCTTGAATGATATCAAAGACTTGGTCCTTTGGTTCTTCCCTTGTGTAGTAATTCGTTCAAAAATCTGCTAATGGTTCTTTCTGTATTGTGCAGTAACTTGTACATTTGTGTGTGTGATTGGTTGTGCATGCTAACACTTTATTCCCTGCTTTGGTTTGATAGTATTTGCTTGATTCTGATGATTGATCAGGAATTCACAGGCTTACTTAACTCACCTGTGGTGTTTGCTCATAACGATTTACTATCTGGAAACCTGATGCTGAATGAGGAAGAAGGTGAGAAAATACCTTCTTCTTTGTACTTCTTTCTCGACTGAAAACACAGAAATATAAACACAGAAACAGGTGCTAAAAAAATTGGGTCACTTGGTTACGAGCAAAATTGCATCTTAGTTTAACTATTGATCTTAATGGTGATGGTACTATACAAGATCTCGGAACCAACTTTAAGAGTTGGGTAACTATGATCTTTTAGTTTGGCTTAGTTGTATTCTTCTGTATCCTAAGTAGTGATGATATTTAGTTTCTAACTTGATTCTCTTCATCCATATTTAGAGAAACTATACTTGATTGATTTTGAGTATGGATCATACAACTATAGAGGCTTCGACATCGGAAATCACTTCAATGAATATGCAGGATACGACTGTGATTACAGCCTGTATGTTCAACTTCCTTGACTTCTTCTGTTGTTTCCAAAAATTTCCTCAACAGATTGAAGCATAATTGCTCGTTGTGGTTTCTTTGTAGGTACCCAAGTAAAGAGGAACAATATCATTTCATCAAGCATTACTTACAGCCAGACAAACCAGACGAGGTAAGAAAATATCAGGCGTTTGGAATCAATACAGTTTGTTTTTAATGGAGATAGTAATCTTTAACTGAGATAAGTTTCTTAACTAAATTTATCATATGAGTTAAAATTTTGGTGACAATCTATTCAATAGTAAGTGTCCAGAAACTTTGGTTTCCAGTTCGCTATGACGCTAATACATCCCGGTTAGGGCACGACTGTTTCCTTACATTTACATTTGTGTTTTTCGTTTCTATTTGAAGCTCAGGAAATAAAGATATCCAAAATATGTAAATGAAAACACAAATGTAAACTTTTGCGTTCTTTTGAAACATTGGCACTTGCAAAATATGTGTTACCAATAACAAAGCTAATGAATGCATTGCTTGTGTAAACAGGTCAGTATCGCTGAAGTAGAATCAGTCTTCGTAGAGACAGATGCTTATAAATTAGCATCTCATTTGTACTGGGCAATATGGGCGATCATCCAGGTGCGCTTGCTAGCCATCTAGTATATTGCTTAACGTTAATAACTTGTATTAAGCTAATGTAACTTGTACAAATTTGGTGGAACAGGCAAGGATGTCTCCCATTGAGTTTGAATATTTGGGTTATTTCTTTTTGCGGTACAATGAATACAAGAAGCAGAAGCCACTTACCTTTTCACTTGTTACATCTTACATGTCTACATCTGTGTAGCCTTTGACCAAAATGGTTAAATCTTTATTTTATTTTTGGTCGTGTTGTCATCAATTCTTGTAAAATTTGTTTGTGTTAGTAAAACCTTGTATGGTTTGTATGAATGAACTTAATTTGTTGAAGTAGTCCCGCTTTATATTATAATTTATAACTAATGATTGGTTGGATATATTATATAACTCATGAAGCCCAAATCCATACATCAACTTCTCTTCTTCAGCTTCTTTCTCCTCGTAGTGTAGCATTTCTGATGAATCCGGTTCCGAATTTTTGTTCACCTAAACAACAATTGTTGGAGTCTTTTAATATTAGTTCATGACATCCAACCTCTTGTCTTGTTGGTAAAATATAGAAACAGAAACAAAAATTGACAGTTCCTCGATTTTAACCGAGCAATTTTGTTCATTTGTTTCCATCTTTGCTCTTCCAGTTTAGTCTCTCTCTCTTTCTCTCTTAAAGCTTATATAGAGGTCTATTTCTTTCGACTCTAGTAATCTTAATTTTTCACATGAGAAAATATTTAGCATTCAATCTAGCATTCCTCATTTATTTGATTCATAGCTTGTAAATCCACAATTTTCGAGTCATCCGCTCTTAGTTTGGAGATGATGATACAATGATAATAACTTCTTGTGAGTATATTATCTAGGTGCAGATATAGCATAAAGACTTGCTTAATTTGGACTCATTGACCAGAGAACTCACTCTCAGGGTCCTTTTGGCTCCACCCACAAACTGATGACGTAAAGACTTATTTTTCTGAGTTGTTTTACTTCATTTCAACATCTCAGAAAAGGAAGCATGAACGAAATGGAGGTCTTAACAGGCAAAAGAAAAGCAAGGTAAAGAAACTTTACTTGGCTTGAAACATATTTCTCTCTTTTCTTTGACAATTGTTTTGAAACATATGTTATTGCCGACGGATTGTTTTGGGTATGACAATAGCGAAAATAAAGCTTGGTCCTTCTCCACTGTGCTCATAAACTCAAAATTTTACAGCACAAGAAGAGCCCTAGAATTGAGGGAATGAATGAAACAATGCAAGTAAGGTGAAGGGACGAGAAAGACAGTGGCTTATATAGAAGAAAGTCATGGTGAAATCAAAACTTGGACTGAATGAGTTTTTGTTGGCTTTGGTATAGGTGATATCTGCATGTATGGCACTAGGGTTATATATTTTTCTTTTCTTGTATTCATTTAAAAGAGCCTTAGCAAAAATACAATTAGTAGAGTTAGGAGTAGAGTCCAAATTGTAATTGTTTAATTGATAAGTTAAGCCAAGAAAACTACATATTATTGAATCTCCACTAACTGGTTTTCTAAGTAGTTAACCTGAGAGACCAATTCTTGTGGCTGGATCAACAACTTCTCTGTTTTAAGGGCTTCACCATACGCCGCAATGAGCAGTGCTTCAGCTCGACCATGATCCTTTTTCCTCTTAAGTTGCGAACTAAGCGATGGAAACAACTCCGCTGCAACTCGTCTGCTATCGTCCTGTAACGAAAAATAAAAAACTATCAGCATTTGAGAGATTTGTTTTTAACTCACAAAAGTTTGACAGTGAAAGATCAAACCACCTTTGTGCAACTCCCACTAGCAAGTTGAAAATGCTTCTTCCATAAAGATGCAGAAACTGGAATGACACAAAAGCCAGAAGCAACAAGTGTTCCTATCCATAATCCATATCCAAATCCTCCACTATACCAACCCTAAGACAAAAAATACCAACACAGACATTTCAGTTGTTAACAAATAAACACAAACATAATTGAGGAAAAAAGAACTGTTTGTAACATTAACCTGTTTTCCATCTTTAGGAAAGGGAATAGATTGTTCTATATATACTCTGCTTCCTACATTATTGAGTACAAAAGATGTTTAAATTTCTTCTAAATCTCACCCAAATAACACATTAAAAGAGTAAAACATATTCTTACCAGAAGGAACATCTAAACTTTGAATCAATTGTACAATTGACTTTGCATCCAAACGTTTTCGTACTCTTTTCCCAACTAAAACTGGGATGTGAGGAGTATCAAAAACCTACAACATATTTAACCAAACACAATCAACTCTGGTAATAGCTCAGATTCTGTTCAAAATGATTCACATGAGTTCTTGCATATCATAAACCTAGTACAAACTGAACCAAACAAAAAGGTATAAGACTAACAGGGTTCTTGATATTCTCGTCTCTTCACACAATTACAAACGAACCTTGTAAATATAGATAGTTCTGTAACCCAAAATTAGGAAAATTCCATCTAGAAATCAATTGATAAAACCCTAAAACCCTAACTGACCTGAGCAGAAGAAGAAGAAGAAGAACCCACGTGGTCAAATTTCAAAAGAGCCAACGCACCGGACAAATCAGGGTCAATCCCAATGACGCAGCTTGACTCAGCATTCTCCTGAGTAATATCTTCGTCTAGTGAGGTGAGAGAGAGAGAATCCAACCATTTCTCCTTCATTAACGCCGCGTCATTGGCCTTCGTCGTCGGAAGAGCACTAAACGAGAAACTCCGCCGGCGAGTGAACGGAGCTGTGAAAGACGGCGAGTGAGAGAGGAAAGGTCTGAGCTTTGAGAAGAGACTATGCATCTGTGGCAGCAACGGTTGGCCGTACATTGTCGCCATTACAAGAAGAAGAAGCCTCAAATTAGAGCAAAACTCACTCCCATTTTAATTTTGTATATATAATTTTTTTTTTAAAATCCATTTTAAGTTATCTATTTTTGGGTCAAAAAGTTATCTAATTTTATTTTTATTTTTGTATTGCTTCAATGTCTGTGAGTTTGGTTACTTGTATTAAAAACTAAGAAATTATCATTTTCCTTTGTATAGGCTTGTCTTGTGATTTGCATGTATGATCAATCAGGAGAAAGCATAACTAATTGGATATATACAGTGCTCGTTTACTAATTGCATATATACGTTTTTATAAAACATCCATGACTCATTAACCTCTTAATCTATTGCGCTTTATCTTTCCTCAGATCCCGGCACTCATATATATATATTCCCTTATTTCATTAATAAGCATTGATCGCTTTTATCTTTCCTCAGCCTTAATCCTGCCTACCCCAAATTTCATTTTCCGATTTCCGCTAAGACTATACGCCTGAGCACGCCTAATTCACTTCCCAAGTCAATTAAGAGATATGTGAACATCCCGCACATGTCCATACAACGGACGCCGAATCATTCATTAAACGATTCAATGGACGCCGACCATTACTCATGAGGTCGCAGCCTCCTGCCTCACAGTGACATGCAGCCTTACATAACTAATACGCATTCATCTAATGATGATATTCACCATCCCACTGCTAACGGTCACATGACATCTCCCATATTAAGCGTTTCGCCTATGCACCCATCGCACCACCACGTAACTAAAACGACCTCGTAGAGATAATATATGTTGCTTGATTCTCCCACCATTATCAACATTCAGCTCGATTACACCTATTTAAGATACGCGATCCAATTACGAATCTAAGATATCCCTGCCTTAAAGTGGAGACACAGCCAGAAATTTCATGGAATCAAACATCCTTACAATGGCAAGATCCTCTGACTCTGTAATGTGATTCAGAGGTCCAAAAGATTATACACTTACAAAAGCTAGCTAATCGCGATTCCTTTGACCCAAACAGTAGTAACCAAATCGCATACCACCAGAATGCACCAAGATTAGATGTCCAAAAGGACGCACTGTTGTTACAGAGTCCGCATCACGAATAAACGTGGCACATTAAAGTTCCAAAGATAAGAATCCCCTAAACCAAAGAAGCAACGGTGAAACCGGATTCCCGAATAACAAACATACGCCGAGATTCACTCTAAGGAACGATACAAGAGGTTTGGGACGCCAAATCTCGTTCCGGGATCAATAATAATGAAATCTCTATCAATTATAAAGATGTCCTGAACTCAATGAACGTAAAAGATGTCGACATGATGCAATCGCATACGTAAAGATTTCGGGTCAAGCACACGCAGAGATCTGTAACCCACGCCTATAATCGAGTGCACTCTCAGATCATACCGGCTAAAATGGAAAGAAGCCATAAACGTGGAGTTAAATGCCTAAAGAAAAGAAATGTGTTTGGTCCGATCATGTGACACCATTCGATACTAAACTAATGGCCACAAATGGGTTCTGCGAAAGAAACGAACTCGGTGAAGTCGGATACAAGGCACACTCAGAAGACAAGGATTCTCACGAGACCCTAATCGATTATGAAGAGACTTATTCTCCTCGTGGTGGACGCAACACTTTTCGATTCCTCATAAGTCCGCCATAAGAGAAAATTTAGATGTTAATGATGTCAGAACCGCCATCTCTATGGACCACTGGACAATGAAATCTATATGGGATTACCAGATGGCATCGAGCTTAAAGATAAGCATGCATCTCGAGATCAGCACTACATTAGCCGAACAAATCCTTATATGGACTGAAACAAAGCGACGTGTGGTATAACCTTAAGTGAATATCTCATCGAGAAGGCTACAAAACGATCCGATCACCATGCATCTTTATCAAGAAATACGAAAACAAAGGATTTGTGATCATAGCAAGATACGTGGATGATTTAAACATCCTGAACATCTCGTGAAATCGCCCAAATAAGTAACGCTTAAAGTTGAACTAAATGAAAGACCGAGCAAAACTAAATTTGCTTGGGGCTACAACTGAAAGTACATCAAAGATGGAATCCTCAGCATCAATCAGATACATCAAAAGGTACTCAAGAGATTCAATGTGGACTGCCCACCCATCGACCAGCCCAATGGTCAGTGATTCTGAGGGTGACAAGGATCCATTCGGTCCAAAGAAGGACGATGAAGAAGTTCTCGGTCCCGAAATGCCATACCTCGTGCCAGAGGCATTAATGTACTTGGCTAGTCACACTGATCATATTTGTTTGCGTGAGTCCTAGCTCGCTTTAGCTCATGTCCAACTAAAAGGCACTGAACGATTAAACACATCCTAAGGTACCTACAAGTGACTAAAGACTTAGATTATTTTACACAACCAACACAAGGATGGGCTAGTCAAGCGCTGATGCAGATATCTATCTGATCCGCATCGCGTGCAGTCTCGATCGTTATGTTTTCACGCATGGAGAACAGCCTATCTCATGGAGATCTACGTGCAATCCGCCACCTCATCTAACCATGCGAAATCTTGGCCATTCACGGCTAGTGGAGAGGTGTCTGTCATGTCCATGACTCAGCACATCCGATCGATTGGGTATGAACTAAGATAAGGAGCCAACGGTTATGTTTGAAGACAAAGTGGATCGGACGAAGCATTATTCTGCCCAAATTCTTCTTCACTCATGAATTACGTATGATGGTCAAAGTTCAAGAGTCCAATCAAGTGAGAATTCAGCCGACCTATTCACCAAATCATGCCGACTTCAACACTCCGAAGCTCATTTATCGAGATTGTAGACTTAAGGATCTACAATGATGCTCAAATCGTGGGAGAATGCGGCAGATTCTTTTCCTTAACTATGGTTTTTCCCATCGGGTTTTCCCGTGTTTTAATGAGGCAACATTCCCCGCATTATGAGATCCCTGTTGAGATCGCGCACGTTATTTCGGCCCAAGGGGGAGTTATAAAACATCTGCGACTCATTAACCGCCCCATTATTATGTGGTTTTATCTTTCCTCAGATCCCGGATCATCTATATATATTCCCTTATCTCATTAATAAGCTTTGACGCTTACAATGCCTTGTGTTCTTGTGTTACATAAATTATTAAGTCTCTTACTCTTGTGACAATGTATTTTTTTTTTTTATTTACCTATTATTTGGCTCGATTTATGGCATGAAGTAACATGGAATTTGAATTTTTGGACAAAATTTTTTGTTCATGAATAGTAAACTCCGAAAATTGAGAAAAGATTTTGGGAACTTTTTTTTTTGTCAACTTGCGTAGTGACTTCCCTTAACACTGTAGAAGACAGGGTTCGAATCCCGAACCTGCAACTTAATGTGATGAGTTTTCAGATGACCACCATTGTGCCAACTTAATTTTTTGGGAACTTTGATATTGTTTTTCAATGCTTATATGACCTGTTTGGTTGATGATTCATAATGGTTTGCTTGGTTACTTGGTGTTATTATTCCAATTTCTCTTGTGAATTTGTGAAATTTAACATTCAAGTTTGGTTGAACTTATTTGTTTTGCTTTTCTTGTATGAGACAATAGGAAAATCAAACATACCACATGGTAAAAATACCCCACAAGACATTGAAAAAGAGGAACAAGCATTACAAAAACCAAAGAAAAATGTGTGAAGCCACCGCCTAAACCAACTGCAAAACCAAAACCAAAGACACAAGCGAAAATGAAGGAACCACCATAAAAGCTATCTAAGATTGCTGAAACTAGTGAAAATCAAGCTAAGAAAGCATCAATGTTATAACCGCGATATGTCACAATGAGTCCATGCCATGTGGAGGAGGCGTTGAGAGCAAGTAAAGAACCTGAGGCTCCAAGTAGAGGCGTCGGACCACACCGTTCGGGTTTGAACAAAAAACAACAGCTAGCGATTGAGAGGATTGGCTACTATGTTGGAGAAGGATAAAATTGTTGTTTCAAAGAAAAAAGTTATACTCTTTGAATTACAATGATCTAGCTACTTTATGAATTCTTTGTCGGTTATTTGAACAACTTCTTTCTAAGAATCTAGCGTTGAGAAGATCAAGTTGTTGCGAGGCGGTATTCAAACTTCGTCGTCATCTCCAGAAAGTAGCAGAAGCACAACTTCTTACGTTATTATGATGTTCTTCTGTGCTGATATACGTTCTAAGATCTCTTATTTATAGAGGTCTACCTAACCCTAATTCTCTTAGGGTTAGGATCAACATTTCTCTTGACTCAATCTTCGATTGTATATTTATAGAAAATGTATTTAACAATATTAAAACATATTTCTCAGAATAGGCTATTGAAAAACAAAATCTACTTTGATGACATAAATATTCAAATTAATTGTATTACGTTTTTCCTATACACCACCACATTTCATCTCAGATCGAACTAACTCATTTTCAGGTGACGCAATAGGTTCATGTATATTTTGACTATTTTATCAATAAATAATTAACGATCAATTATACATTGGGTAAAGTAGAAAACACTTCCAAAATTAACATCCTACTCCAAGATAGAGGATGGCCAAAGGTGCTTCCACATTTCAATCTCTTCTTTACAATATAGCTTTCGAATTCCTCCATAGAACCCGTCTTCCTCGTTACATTTTTCTCTATGGTCTCTCCTGTTGATCATTGTTTTTCTCCACCTTGATCCGACTGTGTACTAGTTAAATTTCAATACTATCATCTCTGTTTTCACCATTCATCAACACTTAATTAACCATATAATACATACAACATGTGAATGCAGAAATCCTTTGGACACAACATCAATAAAGATAGGTTTAATTATCTTAAATTCAGATGCAACCGAGCAAAAGAAAATTCCAAAACCTTAATTTTTTCTAATTGATTTCTATGTTTTGTGGTGATGCAATGACAACAAAAGGTGGGAAATATTTTTTTAGGGGAGATAAAGAGACAAATAAATATTGTTGAGCTCCACCACCATTGGTAATGTAGATTCCAACGATGAGGACCTAAGTAGAGCTTTCAACATCAACTTAAGACGCACAATTATCAAAATGTTGAGGTAAATCAAGACATATCCCACACATCTTTTTGTGACCAATCGTAGCAACTAGCAAGATAAGCCATTGCTTGAGTTAAGTCTCTTCAATATTCACCCTAATCAACTAAGTCTATGGAATTTAATTGTCTTGAATGTGACATCCAATTTTAAAATTGTCAAAATTGCCATTTCTAAACCATAGAACACGAAGCTGAGAACTTACCACTAATATGGCATTGACAATGGTGAAGATTCCCATTACAAGATTCCAAGTGGCCAACAACACTATACCACCATCCTACACAACAACATCACCCAAATTTGTTTTAGAATCAGATTATGTCCAAACGACAAGCATTATATATAGATTATAATTTACCATAAGGGAACTCTTTGTTCCTTCTCCACTGGATCTCTATGTGATCTCCAGGTTTTAACTCGTTTAGAGAATCTGACACATAGAGATGATGAGGTGAGGCATCAATGGGAGCTGCTCTTATCCTCTCCCATGTCACATCCTTTTCAACCGCAATTGCTCTTTTACCATGTGGTGGATACCTAAAATCCTCAATAGAGTCTAGTTTATAACTTTTGATGAAAAATAAGCAAAAGATTGTGTTAAATGTGAACATGAGATATTTTATACCTAGCTTTAAAAGTATCAGTGTGAGTGTCATAGCTGAGCTCTGCATCATAGCATGACAACACGAACCCTACATGTCCATTCTGCTCTTACACCAAAAAGGCCTCACTGCTTTAATGAAACCCATAAAGCATAAAATGGTGCAACTATGTTTATGAAATTGATGATTACCTCACGGTTGTAAACTTGAGCTGGGAACCAAAAGCGACCTGTTTCAAGGGAGAGGTAGAAGCTCATGGTAGAATCAAGTGGCAGAGAAGATGCATATCTCCTCTTCATATTCTCATCTCGAAAAATGGAGGAAAGAGATTGAATCAAAGATATAATTATGCCGAAGCCAAGATGTCCAGTTAGATGATGAGGAGAATCAAAATGATATGGAGAAGGGAGATAGTATTGCCACTCTTTGTGAGTAGAAGGTCCAATGATTTTTCCCCATTTGGTCTTCAAGTGTTTCTCCCACAAATGATCACTTACACATCTCTTTCTCAAGGAGCTACATACCTTAGCCATGCTACATAGTCCAGAGGGTGGAAGAAGGTCGAGAATGCAGTCGAGAGGAAGTTCAGGGAGATCAAGGATCGACATTTTGTCGATTGCCGGAGACGCTAAATCGGGTGTGGTCGGGTGTAGGATGTTCACGAAAGGATTCTTGGAGAAGTAAAAGGAGAGCAAGGTTTTGGTTTCACATATCCATGAAGGAAATGATAAAGATTTGACAAAGAAAAAGAAAGAAAGACAAGTGATGAGAAAGTAAATAAGCATTTGGATAGTATTGTTGTTGTTTGTGTTGCCTTTAGATTTTGTTGTTTTCTAAGAGTATAAATGGAAGGAGATAGATAAATAGATAGCCAATTGGAATTAAGGTTATCCTAACCGAGAAAAAAATAAATAATTCTTTCTCTCTCTTGTTTAGGAACTTAATTAAAACCAAGTCGTTTCCAAGGTGGTGACATTGTGATTTCCTAGGACAATGGAAGGAGGGGATAATTAAATATGGACAATACAGCAAACTGTTTATTTAACCTAAAACATCAATAAAGGTTTTTGTTTTTATTATTTATAAAAGCATAAACAACCAACGAGGAAGAAGAAGAGGAGGATGAAGAGGAAGAACTAGGATTCTCTAGTCACCTCCACCTTCTTCAGAAACAATTTTTTTTTCCTTCCTCCTCCCAAAACCTTAATTCTGAAACAACAAAATATGCAAACAATCAATTGTTTCTAAACTCTTTTTTTAAGACAAAAATTATCTATTTTTATCATCACTCACGCAAAATAGTAAAGACTTTCATTAGAATAAGACGAGAGGTTATTGGTTATTTCATAAATTCTAAAGTTATAGCAGAAAATTCTACAGCCTAAATTGTACAGCTAAAATCCTAAATCTACAACAACAATCAATCAGACCTTTCATCTATACCACAAAATCATTATTTAATACTTATCACTTATATGTTAATTCATTGTCCTTTCTCTTTTAAGAGATTCATATGAAGGAGCTTGACCTCCATTGCATTCTTCTTCCTTCGCTAGAAAACATCATATACAACACAAAACAAAATGAGAAAAGGAAAAGCATGTTTTCCTGCGATTATGATTTATTGGTTGGGGTCAAAAGAGATACACAAGCTCATTTACCCGCACTGCATCGGTCTGAATGGATGTAATATCCTAGTTCATCTTCGCAGTCGTTTGGATTCTCAGATGTGAAAACTGTTTTGTTCATCTAGACTTGGCATACATCATTTTGAACGAAAGTGTAAACACTAAAATAATTTGAGAAAACATCATATACAACACAAAACAAAATGAGAAAAGGAAAAGCATGTTTTCCTGCGATTATGACTTATGGGTTGGGGTTAAAAGAGATACACAAGCTCATTTACCTGCACTGCATCGGTCTGAATTGATGTAACATCCTAGTTCATCTTCGTAGTCGTTTGGATTCTCAGATGTGAAAACTGTTTTGTTCATCTCGATTTGGCATACATCATTTTGAACGAAAGTGTAAACACTAAAATAATTTGAGAAAACATCATATACAACACAAAACAAAATGAGAAAAGGAAAAGCATGTTTTCCTGCAATTATGACTTATGGGTTGGGGTCAAAAGAGATACACAAGCTCATTTACCCGCACTGCATCGGTCTGAATGGATGTAACATCCTAGTTCATCTTCGTAGTCGTTTGGATTCTCAGATGTGAAAACTGTTTTGTTCATCTAGACTTGGCATACATCATTTTGAACGAAGGTGTAAACAAGAAAATAATTTGAGAAAACATCTTATACAACACAAAACAAAATAAGAAAAGGAAAATCATGTTTTCCTGCGATTATGACTTATGGGTTGGGGTCAAAAGAGATACACAAGCTCATTTACCCGCACTGCATCGGTTTGAATGGATGTAACATCCTAGTTCATCTTCGTAGTCGTTTGGATTCTCAGATGTTAAAACTGTTTTGTTCATCTGGACTTGGCATACATCATTTTGAACGAAAGTGTAAACACTAAAATAATTTGAGAAAACATCTTATACAACACAAAACAAAATGAGAAAAGGAAAAGCATGTTTTCCTGCGATTATGACTTATGGGTTGGGGTCAAAAGAGATACACAAGCTCATTTATCCGCACTGCATCGGTCTTAATGGATGTAACATCCTAGGTCATCTTCGTAGTCGTTTGGATTCTCAGATGTGAAAATTGTTTTGTTCATCTGGACTTGGCATACATCATTTTGAATGAAAGTGTAAACACTAAAATAATTTGATTACATTTTATATGACAAACGATAGTTATAAAACCTATTAGTGGCATTGTGTTAAAAGAGGTTTCCATTAAAAAAAAATTATGAAAGTAATAACCACGAGCATAATTGTAACGCCCCGACCGCTCCCGTCCGTAGACCCACACCCACTCTGGCCCATGGGTCCCACGCTCATCCAACGGTCGGTTTGTTACTTCTAAAGGCTTTAAAGACTTGTTTACTGACCCTACAAATCACCACGTGATCTTTTCCCATGTTTTGTCCTCATTTACACGATACCAGAAATCATTTCCCGATATATCACCCATCCTTAAATTGCTCCATCTCAAGCACGCTTAACTCTAGAGTTCTCTCGGGATGGTTAACCGAAAAAGATAAGTGCACTTTGGTAACATAGGTAGCCAAATCAATTCTTTTAAGCTCTCTTCATGCATCATTAAATTTTCAGATTCCGGACTGGTACAATAATGTTCTCTACCATTGGCTCAATCTGCTCATTTGAGTCCCGAGCCATTCATGGAATCCAAACTTTAAGACCTCAGATATAGAGAAAGTGGGAGGTGTCGGGGTGAACAATCTATTAATGCTCAGTGATTAGTAAGTATTCACTGACTAATACATAAACATATAATCTTGTTAATAAAATATCTAAATAAAGACAATACAAAGGTCGATAATTCGCATCTTGCATTATGATGAAATTCAACCTCATACACAAACAACACAACAATGTGCATGTCTATTATGCGTATTGTGGTAGAACTCAACCATATATCTCAACATATGTAATCATATGTTATTATTAAATAACAATATAAAGATTATGGAACTATCGTGTTCTAGCTCCTCGTGATTACGGAACTGCTCTCAACGTTAAGTTTTTATGGCGAATAGAAGTTGCAATCTCATGATCAATATGTGTCTATAGACTATAGTGACATAGGCCTCAGAATCCACCAAAGGTTTTGGTCTTGATCTCAAAGCCTTAAACTAAACAGAAGCGGAATAAAGTCTGATGGTCGATGATCTACCTTGGTTGATGATTGAACCGTGGCAAATAGAGCTGAGACTTGGTTTTTCTGGGTGTATTCCACGCACTAGAAAGACAAGGCTCAATCGAATCAAGAGAAGAGGAATTTCTCATACACAATACTCAAGAATCTGACAACACTAAGTGAACTGAAATCACGACAAGGCTTGAAGCAAACTGAAAATTTATGGATTAAAAGATGTGTGTGCAGAATGAAAAAAAACAACTAAGCTTTATATATTGAGCGCGTACAAGAGACCAAACAGTCAAGAAAAACAAGAAACGAAAATTGAATTTGCGAAAAAAAGGAAAACCTAGTCGTTTGTTATTTTAGTGGTTAAGGTACAAAAGAAAACTTTGGAGTTGGCTTGGACGCGTCTCAAGATACCTTAGAGGTCTCATTTTCTACCCAAAATCATAGGTTTTGAAGGTAAGGACCCAAAATGAAAGAAAGGATCTACGTGGACTCCTTTGAGTAAGAATGCTCTTGTGGGAATCTAAATAGGTTTCTTAGCTTTCTTGGAAACTACTGATGCTCCTAGAGGGTTGAGAGTTTGCAGCTTCAATTGGACCTGCTGTATAGGTCTTGTACCGGTTGTCGGGTGAGTTTTGAGCCGCGGGTGAGCTTTGTGAACAATCTCTCAATCCGATCGATCCTGGGGTGATTTGCCTCGATCAAAAGCTTCCTCATAGTTGGTGTTCTAATAAATCGAAGCTAGGACTGGTTACTCGATGAAAAGCAAATTGTTGGCTCCAGTAATATGAAGTCAACCCAGGTGAATTGGCTCGAGTAAAGCAGAGTTCAGTAGAAATCCCACGTCAGGTGACATGATTGTCAACGATCCATTACAAAATAAAATAAGGATTCTAATCTCACTGATGATAACATAACAATTATTCTCAAAACTTACCGCAGCCCCTTCCCAAAGCTTCTCTAGTTTGCTTTCCCACATTTCGAGCCTGACGAGGTTTTCACAATACAACTTAGAAAGCATACATTTCATTGGATATCAGGACCAACACAATGATTTTAGTTTAGAGATTAAGTTTTCATGTTATGCTGATATGCTTTTTGTTGCTTAAGACTCTCTTTTATAAAAATTATTAAATCAAATCCAAACCAAATTATTCTTACATAAATCGTTTGTTTACCGAAACCCATAAACAATTTTACCCACATGCACAACAAACACCAAACATATACATACTTCAAGGTTAGATTAAGGAAATATGGAGTCATCAAAGAGAGATAATTATCAGGGACAAGTTCCACATTACAGGTAAATACCTAATACGTTTTTAGACAACAAAAACAAGCCTAAAATCCAGAGATCGGTACGACAACTCCTTAATCATTTTTGAAGTTTCTCTATTCTTCAACATAACATGGTAAGCGCGAAATTGATGAGGACTTCAAATGACAAGCATGTTTTAAGATATAACTCACGAAATCTCTTTCTTCTGGTTTTCCCGTGTACCCAGCAAACTCGAAAATTTCAAGACTATCCAACAAACATTTAGGAACAAAGCTCGGATCATCATATTTCCAGCTAACATGTTCGAACTCCTCATCAAACGATGGATCACACTGAGATTATTTATAAAAAAAATGAATTAATAAGACTACAATAGGAGTGCTTTTTGATTGTCAACGAAGAAACTTACATCGACGAGAAGCTTGAGGACGCTTAGTTTAGGAGAATCTTCGAGCAACCGAACAAGTAACTTCGACCAATTATCGCGGTATTTATGTAGCTTCAGATGTTCAAGCTGAATGAAGAAAATACCATAATGATACATAGACTGCACACAAAAAACATAACGAACAAAGGATTCAGTATCAAGAAAAGTAATTTCTTTTAGCGTAAGTGATATTAATAAGAAGTACCTCGTCTTCAATGTCGAGTAATACAGATAATGAAAGGTGTTTGACAGATGTGATTGATTCGAAAAGCCTCTCAACGTCTTGCGCAACACTGAGATCTGCTTCTTCGACCTTAGGCATATGCGTAATCAAATAGGAGAAATCTTCTTCATAAAGGCCCGAAATTTTGAAATACTTCAAAGGAGTAACTATTACATACCCATCACATGTGTAGAAATATAAGTATAAGAAGAGAATTAGAGAAAGAAATTATGAGTATAAGAGAGAAGACTAGAGAGAAACTTGTGTATTATGTTTTTCTTGTGTGTTTGTGATAATATTTACAATTGCCCAAAGACTCTATATATAGACTTCTACATATGCTTACACTTATAATCAAATCAACCATACTCACTCTAACAACCCACTTTGTCCACCAACTCCACTAGTACCACCAACTCCACCAACACCACCAACTCCACTAACTCCATCAACACCACCAACTCCACCAACCACACCAACTCCACACTCTCATTTAGTTTTCTCAATACTCCCCCTCAAGGTTGGCTTATGAAGATCTTCGCCAATCTGCCGTGAAGATACTGACACACATTCGATCTAGTGGCTTTAGTAAGTACATCAGCCACTTGATCTTCACTTTTGATGAACATAGGAGTGATGAATCCTTCTTGAATCTTGTCCCGGACAAAGTGGCTATCAATCTCAATATGTTTTGTCTCTCATGAAAAACCGGATTGCATGTGTATGGCCGCTTGGTTATCACAATGAAGAACAATCGGTTTGGTCTCATGAATGAGATCTCTCGAGTAATGTTCTTAGCCATATCAACTCCTTTGTAACATCCTTCATTGCCCTATATTCAGCTTCGGCACTAGACAATGAGACCACTTTTTGCTTTTTACTCCTCCATGTCACAAGATTTCCACCAACAAAGGTACAATAGCCGGTTGTAGACTTCCTATCTCTTTTGTCCCCGGCCCAATCTGCATCACAAAATCCCCTTAACTCGGTACTTTTGTTGCAACCTAACCAAATATCTTTCCCGGGACATCCCTTTAGATATCTCAAGATCCGCTCTACCATGTGCCAATGATGAGTAGATGGAGCCTTCATATGTTGCTTATCCTATTCACAAAGAAAACAAATATCTGGTCTATGGTAGTAGATGAGCTTACCCACAAGACGTTGATATTGTTTCACATCCGGCCAAGGCCCTCACTGTGATCTTGATACCCTTCTTCAATTGGTGTTTTGGCTGGTCTTGACCCTATCTTTCCTGCTTCACTTAGAAGGTCTAGACATACTTTCGTAATAAACATCCCATCTTCGAATCGTGACATTTCGATTCCTAGAAAGTATTTCAAGACCCCAAGTCTTTGATGTCAAATGCTATCTTGAGGAGTTTCTTTGTCTCTTCAATTCCTTCAACATTGTTCCCAGTGATTATGATATCGCCACATAAACTAGATCGCCACAATACCTTTTCCTTCTTCAAATTTGTGAACAAGGTATGATCTCCGACCTTAAGTATCCTTCATTGATGAGACAAGTGCTTAATCTTTGGTACCAAGCCCTTGAGATTGCTTGAGTCCATAAATAGCATTTCTAAGCTTACACACACCGCCATTTTCGCCATGGTACCTTCGAGGTGAGGCCATATACACTTCTTCCTCTAAATCTTGAAGGCATTCTTCACATCCATCTGCCATAAACCCCAAGATAAGTTAATGGCTAATGAGAGAAGAACCCTACAGAGTGTAGTTTGGCAGAGCAAATGTTTCAGTGTAGTCCTCCCCAAATACTGTGTATCCTGGCTACCAACCGTGCTTTGATCTCTATTTCTCCATTACTTTTGTATTTGATCGTGTGACATCTACATCCTACCAACTTCTTCCCTTTGGGTAGTTTGATTATATCCCATGTATTGTTCCTTCTCATTGATTCTATCTCCTCTTCCATTGCTTTTAACTCATACTTCTCTCCACAAGCTTCCTCATATGAAGTAGAATCCTCCCTGTCAACTTGGCTCAAAAATATTTGTGTTCTTCGGGAAGATAGCCATAGAACAATGGGCTTGAATCGGATGTTGACTGTGGTTGGCCATTGAAATATATCTTCGGTTTTTCCATCAAAGGAAATTTTGTCTTTGACTTCGCCTTAGTCTTGGTTCTGAGTCGGAGATATCTCTACCTCATCTTCCCTTATACCTTCATCATTATCCAAGGTACCACTCGACTCCTCATCTTTTTCATGATGATGATGGCGGATGATGATGCGGATGATGATTCCTCAACGAGACTCTCCTCCTCATTCCTTTCTCCTCCCGAGAGTTAGGAACCATCGGAGCACTATTTGTCCCTTCTTCTTCGATGATGATGCTTTTTAGAATTTGTGCTTGATCCAAAACAGACTCATAATACCATCAAGATCCTCCCATCTTTTATCGTGAAGTAGTCTTCCGCTTCATCGAACTTAACATCTTTGACACATAGATTCGATTGAGTCCGATGATAACATTTGTAACCCTTTGAGTGCTGAGTATCTTACAAACATGCACTCGATACTCCTGTTCCAACTTGTTTCTTTGAGACTCAGGAACAAATACATAACACCTACAACCAAAAACACGAATATGATCAATATTAGGTTTGGTTCCGTTTAGTACCTCATATGGAGACTTATTGCCCAAGTTTGGAGTAGGCAGCCGGTTGATCAAATAGCTGATGTCATTACGACATCTCCCCAAAACCTTTAGAACCCCTCTAACATAATACTCCTAGCCACTTCCATCAAATGTCTATTCTTCCTTTCTAATACCCCATTTTGTTGAGGAGTGTAGGCACAACTTGTTTGGTGAATGATTCCATTACTCTCCATCATCCTTTTGAATTGATCGCTCATGTATTCTCCACCATTATCGCTTCTCAAAACTTTAACCCTTGTATTAATCGTTTAACACGTAGTTGCAGAATCGACAACGATTCAAAAACTGGCTCTTGAACTCATGAGTGTCAACCAAGTGTATTTTGATTTCTCATCAATAAAAGACACAAAGTACTTATATTGATCCTTAAAAACACACGGAGCTGACCATACATCCGAGTGGACCAAATCAAAGCACTTATCATAACTAGTCTTTGAATCCGGAAAAGGATTTCTACAATGTTTCCCTAGAACACAAGCCTCACAATCTTTATTTTCTCGGGATTAGATTGGGCAAGATCACATTGAGCACTTTTCGACTTGATGTCCAAGACGTGAGTGCCATAAAGAGCTTGTACCAACCATACTAACCGCATATGACTCCATTACGCGATCATCTTCTTTATTTAGTAGATAAAAACCGTC
The DNA here is from genome assembly GCA_018361395.1 of Boechera stricta. Lineage (NCBI taxonomy): Eukaryota > Viridiplantae > Streptophyta > Magnoliopsida > Brassicales > Brassicaceae > Boechera > Boechera stricta. The sequence continues at coordinate 9,405,271 of CM031541.1, forward strand.
CCTTACTCCTCCTTCTCCGAACACTTTCTTGGTCTTATTGTCCTGAAACTGAACCATATCAGACCCAAATATCACCTTGCAATTCAAGTCTTTGGTTACCTTATGTACGGATAAAAGTTAGAGGTGAAACCAAACATATATTAGTGTTTTTCCTAAACACTTCTAGTTCCCAATACCTTTATTGGAACATCTTTACCATTCCTAACATTCCCAACATATGATTTCATATCTTTCAACATACTTCCATTACTAATCATATGGTGACTTGCCTCAATCCACAATAACCTTATCATTACTTTTAGAGACAAAGACGTTACCTTGCTCAACTAACTGAGATACTCTGATGAGAGCCTCTAAATCAGACTTCCTTACCAACTCATTTTTCCAACTGGTCGTCCCAAAGGCCCTTTGTCCTTGACCACTTCCTCGACCATTTTCTGCGCATCGGTTTAAGTGGTGCAACGTCCAACACTTATCCTTCATGTGGCTGTTAGTCAAAAAAGGCAACTCTCAAAAGGTCAAAGGAGGTGTAAACAAAGAAAAAATGGTGCACGCAATTGATGTTAAAAAGGTGGTGCTAGGTAGGCGCAGCAAAAGGAGGAAATAAGGCATACGCGGACCTCACCAACCCTTTCATCTCATTCTATAAATACTCATGTTCTCAGTCCAGTTTAATGCATCCCAAAATTGAAGAAGAGACAAYGAAGAGAGAGGTGTGAGAGAGAGACAAAATATTTTTGAGAAAAATATTTTGGGTTTTATTATTTTTTTAGGATCGGGTGTTATAAACACGGTTGTAATCTCTCTTAATAAAAATGAGTCTCGCAGCGGCTCCGGAGACGTAGGCATTTTGCCGAACTCCGTTATTAATTTTCGGTGTCGTTTTATTCCGCATTTATTTTTACTTCCGATTAGTCTGGTCCGCGGGAAATACCGGGGTTATTTCCCAACAACTGGTATCAGAGCTCGGATTACTATTCTGACGGTGGTTACTATTCACAACGGGTACTATTCACGGCGGTTAGTCCACGGTGGCATTACTCATGGTGGGTACTGTCACGATGGTTACTATTCATATCGGAAAGTACTATTTATACCGGAAAGTACTATTCACGTGAATAGTGAAAATTTTGTCGGCAGCTTCGGTTTGTCGATAAAGGCATTATAATACGTGGAAGTTCGTGAAAATAGTTATAAACGATCCGTAAAAGACCAGAGGCGTGATGGCTGTAACACGAAAGGTGAAAATCGAGAAGTTCGATGGTGCGACTTCGGTTTCGAAATGCATTGAAGATTGTCTGTACCAGAAAACCTGTATCTACCTCTCTCTTAGGAAGAAACCCGAGGGCATGAAGGATGACGACTGACTCTCCTCGACCGCAAGCTCGGAATAATTCGTTGACGTTGTCCTAAATGTTGCATTTAACATGCAAAAGAAAGACTACTGATCTTAGACTCTCTGAATATACGAGAAACCACCTCCTCAAACAAAGTCCATTTAATGAGGCTGTTTAACTTACGGATGGGAGAAGGAGCTTTGGTGGCAACATCCGAACGAGCTCAACACAATCACAACCCATGAGTTTGGACTGACCAATCAAGATGAAGTTCGAGCGCTGATTTTTTATCATCATTGTCGGACACTGAATGCTATGTATAGACTCAAGAGTTCATCGGAACTACAAAGCTAAAGTTCAATGATCAGACTCTCATTGAATGAGAAATACGACTGAGGGAATCAGAGAGCCAAGCCTCATTTGCAAGTTCAGAGAGAGAACTTCGTGAAGAAGTTCGACAGAGCAGATCGGTGTCAAGAAAGGGAAAATCAAGATCTGGAAGAAAGATTTCACTTGTTACAATCGGCAAGAAGGGTCACTTTAAAAGAGACTGCCGAGCACCAAAGAAAAATGTCACTGTGAATCAGAATGTGACAGAATATAGGGACGCTATGATTCAAAGCCAATACCCAATTGAATCTTGATCTTGGATTCAGGAGCCTCTTTCATGCCACCTCATGCAGAGAAATCATGGAGAACTATGTTAGTGTGATTTTCGGAAGGTTCATCTAGCAGATGATGAAACCTTAAAGATCGTGGGCAAGGAGACATCCGATCAAGTGCCAAACCAAACTACATGGAAGTCGCAGGTGAGACATATTCCTGGCCTTAAAAGGAATTTGATCTCAGAGTAAGAACTTGATAAAGTTATGTACAACCTTCTCAGAACAAAAATGGCGGATTACAAAGGAGCACTGCCATCGCCGTGGTAAGAAGAATGGTACTCTATATGACCTCAAACCAGGAGAACACTATTCAGTGGGAGACGCTGAGAAAAATCAAACCTCGTGGCACCAAAGGCTTGGATATACGAGCGAGAAAGGATGAAGACCCTTATCTCAAAGGGAAAGTTTCGATCTAAAAAAGAAGTAGATGTGCATAGTGAAGATTGCTTTGGAAAACAAAAGAAGGCCGGCTTTTACAAAGACGGCAAGGCACCCCAGGAAGAAAAGTTAGAATTGGTTCATACTGTGGGGACCATCTCCAGTTCCATCCTCGCAGCTCATTGTACTATGTCACCTTCTACGATGATGTACAAGGAAGGTGTGGGTTTATTTTCTGAAGAAGAAATCAGAAGTCTTTGATACCTTCAGAAAATGGAAGACCATGGTGGAAAACGAAACGGGTTTGAAAGTGAAGCGTTTAAGGTCTGACAATGGAGGAGAGTATACGGACAAAAAGATTCAGAGAATTTACCAGTAACGGATCAAGATGGAGAAACAGCTCCCATGACGCCGCAGCAGAATGGCGAGAGCGCATGAACGTAACTCTGAATGAACGCTAAGTATGAGGATACATTACCTAAGATGTTATGGGTCAAGCAATTAACACCGCGGCTTACTTGATCAATCGTGGGCCTCGCCTCTTTGGATGGTGGAATACCCGAGGAGGTGTGGAGGAAAAGAGGTAAACCTTATCACACTGAAAATATTTGATGTATCTCATACGCATACATTGATTCTAAAAAAGTAAATTTGATGCTAAGTCCAACAAATGTGCTTTTGGATATGGTGGTGATGAATTCAGCTCATTGGATGAAAACCGGAAAATCATCGTAAGCAGAGACGTCATATTCAACGAAAATGTGATGTACAAAGAGATCAAGTGCAGAACGTGACGCGAATACCAAGTTGAAAAGAAGGAATTTGTTGAGTTCGAGGAAAATTCTCGAAAGTTGTCGAGAGCAGCTCAAGTAGCTCATGAAGAGCCATCCACACCAACTCAGCGCCTTTCCGCACTCCTTCTAAACCAACACAACGTTATTCGCCTTTGCATTATTTGTTGTTAATGACAACGGAGAACCAGAATGTTATGATGAAGCTATGGAGGTGGAAGATTCAATCAAGTGGAGTCTGCCATGGAAGATGAGATGGACTCACTTATGTCAAACAAGACATGGGAGTTATGCTAATTACCAAGACAAGAAAACTCTACATAACAATGGTTTACAGAATCAAAGAAGAACATGATGGGAATAAACGTTACAAGGCAAGATTGGGTTAAAGGGTTTCAACAAAAAGAAGGTATTGACTACAATGAAATTTTTCTCCGTGAAACTTAAACAATCGCGTGTTAAAAATATGGCGGAGAATTTACATCTCTGAGCAATTAGATGTAAAAACAAAGATTCCTTCATGGTGATTGAGGAAGAAATCTATATAAGGCAACCGTAAGGCTTCATAGAGGAAGGAAAGAAAGACCTGGTATAAATTGAAGAAGAGCTTGATGGGTTAAAACAAGCTCCCAGCTGGTACAAAGTTTGATAACTTACAAGCATATTTCACAAGACGTCAAGCAGATCATTGTTGCTACATTAAAAGGTTCGAGAATAGCTTCATTATTTTGTTATTGTATGTGGACGACATGCAAGAAATTAATAATTTGAAGCAGAAACTCGTAAGGAATTTGAATGAAAGATCTAGCAAAGCAAATTCTTGGAATGAGGATCAACAGAGATACAAAGTCAAGAACTTGATGTTATCACAGAGTGAGACATCAACAAAGTACTCTCGAGATTCAACATGCAAGATGCTAAACCAGTGAGTACACCTTTAGTGTTCATTTCACTCTCCAAAGAAACAAAAGACTGAGGAGGAACGACACACATGACGAATGTTCCACAAAGAATTGAAGTCTCGATGATGCCATGGTTTGTACCAGACCAGACATTGCATCAAGCAGTGGAGTTGTCAAAGTAGATGATCCAAGGAACACCGAAGCTAAATGGATCCTCGATATTTGTGGGTACCACAAAGAAGGCACTATGTTTTAAAGGTGGAGACTCGATATTAACAGCTATGTGGATGCTGACTTAGGGAAATGTTGATACAAAAAAGAGTACTAGGGTATGTTTTCACTCGAGGTACCGCATGAGTCAGTTTCAGCTGCAGTAAGATAGTTGCTCTCTCTACCACTAAGTTCTAATATGTCGCAGCTTACGTAAGCCAGAAAGAAATGGGTGGCTACAAAGTTTCTTGAGGAATTAGGCAAGAAACAGGAAGACAATGTCTTAGACATGACAGCCGTGAGTGCTATCCATCCGCAAAAAATCCGCTTTCCATTCTAGAACGAAGCATAACGCACGCGATATCATTTTATCCGTCACTTAGAAGATGGGATTTTGAAACTGAAAAGATCAGTGGAGCTCAAACCGCGATATGCTAACGAAGACGGTGATGATTGACAAACTGAAGTTGTGTTCAACTTCAGTTGGCCTCTACTAACCAAGGTGAGAAGAACCGCGCATGATCAGGAGTGAAGACCGATTGAAATCAAGTGGGAGATTATTAGTCAAAAAAAAGGCAACTCTCAAAAGGTCAAAGGAGGTGTAAACAAAGAAAAATGGTGCACGCAATTGATGTCAAAAGGGTAGGTGCAAGAAGAAAAGTGAGGAAATAAGGCATACGCGACTCACCAACCCTTTCATCTCATTCTATAAATACTCATGTTCTCAGTCCGTTTAATGCATCCCAAAATTGAAGAAGAGACAACGCAAAGAGTGAGAGAGAAAATATTTTTGAGAAAACTATTTTGGTTTTATTATTTTTGGGATCGTGTTATAAACACGGTTGTAATCTCTTAATAAAACGAAGTCTGCAGCGGCCGAGACGTAGGTATTTTGCCGAATCTGTTAATTTTCGGTGTCATTTTATTCTCGGCATTTATTTTTACTTCCGATTAGTCTGGTCCGCGAAAATACCGGGTTATTTCCTACAAAGGCCTTTCATCTTACAATGGTCACACTCCAAGGCCTTCTTCTCCCATAGAGTGCCTCTTTGACGCTGCATGTGCCATTTCACGATTGAAACAAGCTCGTGAGCCCTCCTCTTTTGAACTTGTTGGCATACTTCATTCAAGGGTATTGTCAAATCTTAGAATGTGCCGATTGAATAAGTCCTTATAGGAATCATTGTGAGTAGCAACCCAACACTGTCTTGTTCACTGCCTCATTCGCCTCCTTAGGTCATTTGTTGGTGGCCTAAGCATTTCAAGCTCTGCCCACAACCCTCTAAAGACCCAAAGATCTTTAAACGCCTCAAGCGCTCTTGTTGTAGGTCGCTTAAGGCCTTCTTCACCTCAAAATGGGAAATGTTGGACATGTCCCCATACACTCCCTTGAGTGTGTCTCATAGTTCTTTAGCCGTATCACAATAGAGTAGGGCGAAGTAGTATGAGGACTCTAAGGAGATTTGGAGAATCGCCAAGACTTGTTGGTCTTCGTCCTTCTTCTTTTCCCTCGATTATGGTCATCATTGCCTTTTCCTTCCACACTATATCTCCTTCTTTGGCCGATCTCCTCCTTTGGCCCGTTCGAGCTTCCACATACCTGCCATCGACCTCAAGGCTGTTTTTGCAGTCCTCGACAACAATAAGTAGTGTTCTCTGAGAACAACCGTAAAATAACTTGTTTTTGCACTCCATGAATCGGTTGAGAGTTCTTGAAGATTCGAGAGTATTTAGTGAGTTTGAGATGAGATATTAAATCTCAAACTAGATCTTCTCACAACTCGTCACTAAAAGTGTTGAGGATATGAATCTATCGAGTGAGCAAGATCTAGAGAGTGATTTAGAATCAAGAAAACCGAAACCGAAAGAAAAAAATTGGTGAGAAGTCAAAGCGAACTTTACCAAGATCTTTAACTCGCTTCCGATACCATGTAGAAATATAAGTATAAGAGAATTAGAGAAAGAAATTATGAGTATAAGAGAGAAGACTAGAGAGAAACTTGTGTATTATGTTTTTCTTGTGTGTTTGTGATAATATTTACAATTCCCAAAGACTCTATATATAGACTTCTACATATGCTTACACTTATAATCAAATCAACCATACTCACTCTAACAACCCACTCTCTCACCTACCCACTCAAGACTCACCAACTCCACCAACACCACCAACTCCACTAACTCCATCAACACCACCAACTCCACCAACTACACCAACTCCACACTCTAATTTAGTTTTCTCAATAACATGAATATGCACCATCTATCGGTAAAGTTAGTCTCAGCAAAGACGGAACAATAACAACTAAGGTTTTCACATTGTCATGAGTATTTCGTCAAATAGTCAAATCTTCAAGAACAGGACAATACGATAGAAGCAGTCGAAGAGAATCTTCGTTTGAGTATGCCACACATTTAAGCTCCAAAGTTTTCAAAGAAGGAAGACAAACAGTTCAAGGAACATCCATAATAATGGTATTATTGCCTGTAAGTTTCAATGTCACGAGTGATGTGCAAGTTAGTAAAGACGGGACGCTATTGGTAGCCGCCTCCATGGGAACGTTAAACGGGACAACATGGGGACGGCCCGAACGCCCCAAGACGCTCGAGGACAGACAACGCATGGGGACGGGAGGGTTGGGTTATGGGGATGTTTCGGCTTCAAATTTGGTGTCCCCTAGTGTTCTAAACAACATTTTTAGATGTTTCGGAGGAAGATAACATAGAAATTTTGGTATTCGCATCCATTTCAGTTCATTGTAGCCCTCTTATCATAAGCACATTTTCATCTCTTTAAGTTTTTCTACTTCTAATCGCTTTTCTCCTCTCTATTTTTTCCATTACCTTTTCTAATTGCCTCTCACTAAAGGTATGGGTATCTTTCCTTATATTTTTTATTGACGTACCCCTGCCGTACCCGTATCTATAAATTTTGAGTTTGCCGTTTTCCATCCCCGTTCCCGTCTCAGTGCAACTTAGTGTGCAAGTATACAAGTTGCTTGGTAATAACACAACATGTTTGCCATAATATAGAGACAAATCAGAATAGTTGATAATCAGCTCACGAACGCAGCAAGAAATCGTAGTACCAACCCAATGCTTAATATCCTCAGGTTGAAATGATTTAACAAAACATTGGAGATGAAAGCTTTCTATAACCTGAGGTTTAAGTAGTGGCAGATTCTTGGTAATAAAATCCCGAAGAGGAAGATCTGATTCGCAATGATTCATCACGAACTTGAGTTTAGGCACCCACATCCAAAGAAACTCCCATCGTTTAGACAAAAGGCTAGTTGATACAACTTCTTTTGTCGGAAGAAAGCATAATATCTTAACTAGTAATTCATCAGATAACCCACTGATTCTGTCCATATCTTTAACAAAAACCCAATCTACTCAGCTTCGATTTTTAACTTTAATTTTTCAGACCCTCGAAAAACAAGTAAACACTGTAGGACTGAAAAGGACTTGTCTGAAGGCGAAACAAACCTAAGCAGAGGAACGAAGCAAAAACAAAACCGTAGAAAAAAGCTGAAAAAAACCTGTAAGCGGAGGTTGGATTTAACGCTCAGGAGATGAATCGAAAGCTACCAGAGACGTTGTCACTGACTCACTGAGCTGTAACACTCTGCTGAAATATATTTGATGTGGATACTCTTTTATGGGCCTTTAGTAGCCCATTATTAGGCCTTTGATAGGTTTTTATTAGCCCAAATTTCTTGCACAGCCCAATCATCAAAATTTTAATGTCACGAACAAGTGTTACGCTATATGTTAGACTATGTTTATGCGGGGATTATACAGCAAATATCTTTTGTAGAAAAAAAATATAAACATCAAAATTTGTCAAATATTTTGGTCAAAATATGCACATATAATTACAATATTACAGTAACAAACAAATTTATATTCATGATAATACTATACATAAATACAATAAATTAAAATATTCTCACTTTCACCAAAAAAAAATAATCTCAAATAATTAGAATATATCAATGTTCTATATATATAAGAATATGACATGATAAAAATAGTCAAATGATTCAAATATTAGATAACCCAATCCACAAGGTTAAAATATATAATTTCTAATTTTGTATTTGAAAAATAAAAAGAAATGACTTGGAAAAAGACAAGTGAAGATGTTAAAAAAAAGATGTAACATACATCTGCCACAGTTTGAAGATGAAAACAATTGTTTATAAGTATTACCAACTTTATGGGATAAAAAAGCCAAACCGAGAAAGTCGAACCGAACTGAATCGAGGATTTAGCAATTCGGTTATGGCTCAGCTATTAGACAATAACCATTCGCAGCTTTAGAAAATGTGTTCGGTTATTTACTCAGTTTGGTTCGGTTCGATTCAGTATAACCAAGTGGATAACCGAAAAACTTAACCTCTCTATTAGCTAAGGTAACTAATGATCCGACACTTACCTCATTCTTACCCGACCAAACTCACCAAACTTAGTAACTTACTACTCATATATATTGTGTATTTGTACTTTAAAAATACAAAAGAAACACCAATTTGAGCATTTATCATATAATTTATCATTTATCAAACAGTTATATAGTTATATTAAAATGTAATAGCTGAATCTAAAACTATGATCCTTTCTCACTCTCAATTTCCATTATAAAAAGGCTGCACTAGTTGTAACAAAGACTCAATTTTCTTGAATATAATTTTACCATTTTATTCAAAAAAATATTAAAATGTCTCGACTACTCTCCATCCATAAAATCACCATATATTTTATATTTAATCAAACAAATAAGATTTTTTATTATTGTTTTTGTTCTTCCGACTCCATGATGGGGTTTCTAGCTCTCACTGCAACCGGTGGAGATTCGTAGCACTTTTTACGACAAGCCGCACATTCTGACATCGGCGATGTGCGTTTACAATGCTCTCGACAAATCTTACTGCATTCTATCTCCGTTTTTGCTTCTCCTTCTATCACAATTACCGCTAATATCATCATTATCAACGCCATGCTAATCATCTTCCCCATATTTTTACTTTAATTGTTTTCTTCTTTATGTTTATGAATGGGTTCTGCTGAAAACGTCTGTATTTATAATTTTGAGACCATGATGTTAAATTAATATTAGTCAAAGTTTTATTTCTTTCCATGTTTGGTCTCAATTTGTAAGGTATTTTGTTTTATTTTATTTTTGTCTTGATATATGTCAAAATTAGTGTTCAATTTTTTTTTTAGATTTTGATATGTTTAAATTCTCCATATGGAACTATTTTTATATTCAAATATTTTTTACCAATTCGAGCATGGAAATGGAAAATTGCGACTTTATTAGTTGGCTGCATTAAAAATAATGGGAAATTGCACTCTATAGCCATAGAACAATTATTAATTAGTAGACAAATCATTTGAGAATCAAAATCAATGTCTTTTTCCTTACGTAAGTGATACGGAACTTCAAGTTACAGATCGATAGATTTCAAAATACAGTGGGGAGCATCATTAGAGTTTTCTATCAAATGGTGAGAAGACAAATTTACATATGTAGAGAGACAAGATGGAAAAAAAAAAAAGAAAAAGAGTTTCTGGATTTTAGAGGACTCTCCAAAGTTTTTTCCAACGGTTAGAGATATACTTCAACAGAAACAAGAGGTAGTGAAATTCTTGAGGTGCAAACACATGTGTCCCTCTCTCTCACATTCAAACCCTTCAACGTAATTTTTCAATCCTACTAAAAATCCTATCTCATAACCCCTTTTTTACAGACACAGTACCCAAATGTCTATTTTGCTAATTTTAAATATTAAGCTGAGTTTTCATCTAATTAAGTATAAAAATTGTCTAAATCACGATTATTCACCCATATATAAGTCAATTGTCCACTACAACGTTTTAGTTTTAGTTTTTTTTTTTTTTTTTTCATTTAAAAAGTTGATAGTTTGGTATTCAATTTTAAGAAAAGTGTTCTGACCAAAAGAAAAACAAAATTTAAGAAAAGCGTTACTTTGCCACATATATAACTTTAGAAACAATATATCAGTTTATTAATAAGATATTGGGGATTTGACTTATAAGTTATGGCAAGTTAAAGGAAGAATGAGAATTGAAGCTTAAGGTCTTCTTCCGGTGAGGGAAGGTTTCATATGGACAAGTTCTTCTTTATTCGCTCCCATGGCAAGAGCTAAACGACCAGCCTCTAAGAATCGTTTGACAGCATCTTCCATGTACCTCTTCCCTTCAATCACTGTCATTCCTTTGCTTATTTCTTTAGGAAATGTTGTGAGCATATTATCACCTTTTAGAACCGCAGCTAGTTGTACAAGCTCTTGCTGAAACTCAGTCAACAAAGCTTTCTCATTCGCCTCTCCCATTCTTATCTTAACCGGTTCTGGTAGCGTCTCGGGGCAATCAGTTCGAGGTTCCTTTCGGATCTGTAAGATGTTCTCAAAAGTCCCAGCCCATTCATCTCTCTTTGTGAGGAAAGGCGCTGATAGATTGAACAGTTTTTTCACAGTCGCGGGGATCGAAGAGTGCTCGTACTCCGACGAAGGAAATGGAGACCCGTTTGGTCCATGTACGACCGTTCCTTTCTCTATCCATGGGGACACTGCTATTGTTGGTACACGAATACCTAACCTGTTGAATTCGAATAGGAATGGTTCCGGTCCAACTATACCGTCCGGGCTAGGAACATTGCGAACCGGTGTGGGCACGTGGTCGAAATATCCACCATGCTCGTCGTAAGTAATAATTAATAGAGTTTCATTCCACTGTGGGCTCGCTCTTAGGGTCTCGTACACTTCCTTTATAAACTTCTGAAATGTGTAATATCATACCAAGTTTTAAGTGAAAAGTTTATATATAATATAATATAAAGTAACTATAAAATAAAAAACAAACCTGTCCTTGGTAGACATCATGGGATGGATGATCATCAGAAGCCGGTTCCAAGATGGTGTCCATGTAACGTTGCTCTATCAAAGTGTAGGCAGGGAGCTTCCCTTTCTTTGCATAATCTTTGAAAGAGAGGTCATAGCTATGGAACTTAAGCACGTATTTGAGTTTCCTTAGGCTTCGATAAAACAATACCGCCGGAATATTCTGGTAGTATATTCCGAAAGAGATATCTTCTTCGTCCAGATTGTCGAAAATTGTTCTTTGAGGATAACCCTTTGCAAGTGAGGCAGGGTTGTTGCTGGTGGCTCCTGCTGACGTCCCTGAGTGCACGAACATTCGGTTTGGTTGTGTCGATGATGGTACCGATGCAAACCATCTGTTAAAAGAAAAGAAAAATCAGATTTATTAGTACTAATGACTTTTATTATGTAACGCACATTTTAGCATGACTGCATGAATCAATAATATCACCACAGAAAAAAAAATATATACAATAATATCATAGAGAAATTTATTAATTTATTTTGATTATTAATTTATCGAGTAATAATTTATAGAAGTTTTAAACGAAGTTTTAAACGAAGTTTTAAACGAAGTTTATTGCCTAATATGTTAATATAGTGTTTTAAGATGAACCAATAAGACGACAGAGGATACGACAATAAGATTCTATGACGTAATAATAAATCCAAAAAGACAGGAAAATATGAAAAATATATCTTACCTATCGAAAACAGCGAACTCGGAGACAAGCGACTTGTAGACAGGAACCTTATCAGGTTCGAAACCATTCATAACACTTGCCGACATGTTACCACTGGGGTCCTCGGAATATGCTTGTTGAACAAACCCGTTCATCGGTGGAGGATCCATGGATGTATCATTTGACCCGAATACTTGCTCCCTTATTGCTTGAAACGAATGACCCGGGTCCGGATCCACGTAATGCGAACCCGACCCGAATTTGATTTTTTTAGAGGAAGGGTCCGATGCTGAGATCTGGTTTGACTCCGACCCGTCCACACCGTTGATCTCTGGGTTTAGTTTCTTCATCCATCCAAGCATGTGATCGAACGATCTATTCTCCATCACAACAACTACAATGGTTTTGATCGGACTTGTTGCATGGACATGGTTGTGTCGGATCGTTACTGTTAATAGGAGAATCAAAGCAAGTGGTGAAATGCATATTTTGATAGACATTTTTTTTTTTGGGGAATGGGAGGTTTTGATGATAGAGATTAAAGATGATAAATGGGTGGCTAACTTTTTGTCTTAGGCTTCTTTTTATTTTATTTTATTTTGATGTTTGGATTTTCAAGGTGTGTATGTTCTAAATCTCTCTCCAAGCATATGGATGTATGTATATATATATATATATATATGAAAGGAAGATTAACACAACTACACAAGTACATGGAAATGAATTTTTAAACATTTTTCATTGCCAGAAGAAACAATTCAAAAGGAACAAAATTTAGAAGAAAATTTCACATTTTTACTAATTAAAGGTAAATAATATTTTAAAACAGATTGTGTAAATTACACATCTATATATAAAAAATCCAGAAAACTTGATTACCAAATACAAAGTAAGCATATAATAATGATAAATTGACAGATGAAAAATTTGTTAATAAATGACAGTGACAAAAAAAGATGTCAAACATATCTTTGGATTTTAAAGATTATAGAAGATTAGCAGAAGTACATGGAAGGGGGGTTTTTTTCCACAAAATTAACTTAAATTGATCAAGAATGATAAAGGTCACAATACAAAGATTCGGATATCCAACACGGTGGATTCATACAACCCAAGTAAACCGAAGAATACATACAAAATTTTTTTACTAAAATATGAGGGACCTCAGGAAGAGGATCTGCATCAGTCGGGTGGAATGTCAGGAAGAGGATCTGCATCAGTTGGATCATAAGAAAATACCAATAACCTGATGTATATTCTTCCTATTTATTATAATACCAAATTAAATTATCTGGTGAAAGAGTGGAGGGAGGTTAGCACTACAAGAAAATATATCATATTCCGATCACGCTATTTGTCGAAAATTCGTCGGAAAAAAAGTTTTCCGACGAATTTTTGACTAAGACATATACGTCGAAAAACGCTGGTCGAAAATCATGATTGGTCAAAAATTCGTCAAAATTTATATGAAGAGATTTAGCCAGAACAGTAGTCTTCGGATTGCATGAAAAGTCATTGTCATTTACAATATTTTTTGTTTTAAACACACTCCCAACATACAATGTCTCCCCTGTCGTACTAATTTCTATATCTGTCTCATCAGTTCTGACATTAATTAAATCATCGAAGACTGGAGCAGCATCATTATCGAATATCTTCGCCTCACCACTTAGCAATGTAGGAGTCATTATACACTTGGTAAGACTCATTCACGGTCACTAAACCGTACTCTTCATCATCTACGTCCTCATTGTTTTCATACACATTTGACACCTCCAAGATGGTCTTTGTTGTGTTTTCACCCCCGACCCACGGTTAGTTTCATCAGTGTGGTCTTCCAGCATGCACATACTATTCACACATTTTTTAATTGTTGGAAAAAATGACACAAACATGTTTACACTTGGATAACCGCTACTAATAACAATGAATGTATCCAAGCTCATTTGATTGTCAATGTACACACGAGAGCATTTACACGTTCTATCATCATCGACATCATTTCCAACATCCAGTAACTAATTTTTGGAATAAACTCTGTAGATTTCAAGCTGAACACCTCACATAACGTACACGGCAGATGTGTGTACGTCATGTTTTGTTTAACATGTACACACCTACCAAACTTTTCTTTCTCAGCTACAAATTCTCATTCTTCTTCTTCGGTACATCTCCACTCACTAACAACCATAAATATATGAATCTCCATTAAACACTTGCATCATAAATTAATGAGAAACACATTAAATATCACTGCAATAACCATATATAACTACAAATACAAAAAGAATTTCAAACTACACATCTTAAAAACACAGATTTTTTTTATTTTTTATTTTTTATTTTTTTTTTACATTTGCGATCAAACAAACATCAAAAAAAATTTTACATGTATTTTTTGCAATATATTGTTTTTCTTCAACCAAGATTCTTGCGTACGTAATTGAAAAAATATATTTATTTTAACCACTTCATCACTTACCCCGATCAATGCTTTCCTCGCCTAAAAACTTTGATAAACAACAAGATCCATATTCTACACCATCTTCTTCATTAAAATGATTTTTTCTAAGTCTCTCACTAAATTTACGTATACCTCACACATACAAAAGATGATGATTGAGTTTGCATTAATTAGAGTTGGTAATGTGCATTAATTAGAGTTGGGAATGGTCTTGTCTAAACATTTTAACCCATTAAACTCTCTCTGGCAAGCTGTAGCGGACGAGATAAGCTAACCAACCGTACACGGTTGAAAGGCATAATTGTCCAAAAAGCATAAGTTGCCAAAATCTGAAAACAAATTGTCACTTTGTTAAAAAGTGGTTTTAAAATATGAGGGTCCGGTATTCTACGAAATTTCCACATAATCGAACAACTACTTGTAAAGTCATCCATTCTTTTTTGGCATGTTGTTAAAGAGATTTATGTATTATTTCATTATTAGATGGAATAAGAATTGGCTTACGATATAAGCTACGACACTCAAGGAGCAGATCATTTAGATTCAGCAAAAGATATACGAAGCAAAGACGAAGATCAAAGATATGGAGATAATTGATTTATACATGCATTTAATAAGCCACAAGTTTCAACCCAAAATATAAAGAAGGGACCAGTTGTTGGATATCAGCGTAGACAGTAACGACCAAGAATTCTGACATCAAACGATCATATAATCCGTAATTTTCACTGTTATTCCAAGAAAACCACAATATTTTTCTACTTTCTTATCAAACATTACGGCAATATCTTCTCTATAGAAAGAAGAAAGGAAGAAAATTATGGGACTTTACAAAAGGATATACAAAGGGAAGGAATGGTCAAGGATGCGAAGGCGGAGGAGCTGTAAGAGCATAAGTAAGACTGTTGGATGAGTTCTCAATAAAGCCAGCCACTCCTGCTGCTGATTGCGTGTTAGATGGCAGGAAGAGGTCATGTTTTTGGTCTTTATATGCACTCCACACCTGTGACAAATATATTTGGGGGGTTTTTAACAAAAACAACACTTGTTGAACAAGACTTTATTCATAGTGTTTCAATATCACAACTTACTTCTGACGCGTCAAGTATCTCACGCACTTTTGAGCAATGTGCCCCTTCGGTTGCAAAACCATGCAATACCTGAGACATATAGTAATTATATCATCAATCACATTTGTAACAAACAAAACAAACAAATCTCTAACAAATTCAGTACTAACCTCAACAGCAAGCACCCGCCCAATTGATGCTTCCGATTCATTCCATTTCATGTGAGAGCTGAGCCCATACCTTCCTCCCGTCCTCCAGTCAAGCAGGCCAAGAAGAACCTCAATAAGACCAACCCTACCAATTTTTACAACCATTTGTATCAGACAATTAGATAGACCATCCTAAAGTGGAACAAATTTCAAGCCTTGTTGAAGCCACAACTTCTAGACGACTATTTTCTACAATTTTATTCGGTAACTAGGTTTTGCCAGATTAACTTCAGCAGTCCTAACAGAGTTAGCACTTAGAGATACATAAGATGTCAGCAACAGTTAGCTTGAGTACCAAAGGCAAAATCATAAAGTAATGGATGACTCACTTTAGACCCTGTGCAACAAGCGCATCTCTTGCCCGATTTCCAGCAACAACAACACGCTTAAGCGTCTCTAGTGCTAAAATGCTCCCACCAAGCCATCCTATTGCTTTCATGAGAAGTGGAACCACCTGGTGTTTAATCAACTCAAGAGTCACTACACATGTCACAGGTAACACCAACAACTAGTTTCAATGTGTGGTAGTAAGAGGAGAGATAGAGTAGAGAACCTGGGCATTTCCAGCACTAGTTGCAGCCATTGCTTCAGCACAAGCGGTACTAGCTGCAAGTTGATGAAGCACACGTAAACAACTAAGGCGCACACGTTCTTGAGGGGTTTGCCCAGGTAGACTTGTGGGATCAGCAGACTCATTCACTCCATCAGAGTCAACTTCTTCAGCCTTCACTTCGCCAGAAGACATTGTTTCCCGCCTCCCCTCATACGCCACAGCAGCGACAAGTTTCGGGACATACCCGAGATATCCTATGTGATCTGCAAGTGCAGGATGCACACGCAACAAAGAAACCAATGCAGCAGAGAGAAGGAGAGGGAGCTCAGGGTCAACAGGATGTTGTTCATAATGTGTTGCCGCCATTGCTGACAAATACTGATCTAGCAGTCCTTCCAAGAATCGTTTTGGATTTCTCAGAGGAAATTTTGGATCTTTTAAGAAAAGCCTGACATAGATTCCACCAACCTAGAGAGAAAAATTTCATCAATAATCATGCTTCCACTCAAAGGAACTCTTTCCCTACTGCTCTGATTCATACATAGGTTTAAATAAATAAAAATAACCTGTGGCTCGTCTCTCATTTCTTGTTGACCAGATGACTGCTCTGGTACATCCCACTCAATAACACAACCCTTCTGTTGTTCACGATAAATAT
Source organism: Boechera stricta (assembly GCA_018361395.1). NCBI lineage: Eukaryota > Viridiplantae > Streptophyta > Magnoliopsida > Brassicales > Brassicaceae > Boechera > Boechera stricta. The sequence goes on from CM031541.1 coordinate 9,422,099, forward strand.
CTGATGCCATGGTCGCAATCTGTGCGGATAAAGATGCTGCCATTGCTGGTGTCCACACAAGTTCTGGAGTCTCTGTGGTCCGCTCAAGCGCATGTACAACAGCCTCCCCAGGTCCATCACGAATTATAGATACAAGACCGTCCGGAAGGAATCTCACAAGTGTGATAGCAACTCTAGGCCCATGCATTGGTTGTGCGACAAGCTTCCCCAACAAAGAAGCTGCTGCAGCTCTTTGCTGCATGGGAATTTCTTCTGCACAAGACCATTTTGTGTCATTGATTCCATTGTATGTAATCAGAAAGCCAACGGGAAAAGAAAATGAGTTGAGAATGATTACTTTGCAAAGGCAATAAAAGTTCCAGTATGTATACTACTCCGCCATGTTTTGCAGCAGCCCAAGCAAGTTCTGGTGTGCTTGCCAAAGCATAAAGAACATGGAGAGCACCCTCGCGAAAAGAAGGTGCAGAATGAAGCATTTGTAAGAGGAGAAGAAGACTAGATCCATCAGATACCATCGTCTCCAAGCAAGGAGCATAAGCAGTTAGACGAGAGAGGACATTCAGGCAGAGTTTTGGAATATCAGTTTTTGATGCAATGGGCACCGAAAAACATTCAAAGAGAGGTAATAATCTCTCCTTAGATGAAAAAACTGAAGCCAGATCTGGATACTTTGTAAGCAAGTTCTGCAAAAAAAAAAGGCAAAGAAAAGGTCAGACATGCTGAATTCTTTGATATCTACACATTCATATGTTTACCTGAAGAGCAGTCAATCCTAACTGGAGGTGATCAATCAGAGAACATTCTTCCTTCTTCATCCCCTCAGATGATGGCTGATGATCGGAATGTCCTTCAATCAATGACGGTTCTGCGACGCTACTTTGAAGTTCTGGAGTATCATTAGATGAACTGCTGTCTTCAATCAAATTTTTGTCCTCAGAAACAGAGGGCAACTCAGTATGCACTAATGATGATATGAAGTCAATTAGAGCATTGCAGAATGCTTCTGGTTCACTGATCTCTGAGTCGGGTTGATCATTATAGACCTTCAAGTAAACATTGCCAATAAAGACCTCTTTTGACAGTGCGTCATATGAAAAAGACTGAGCAGTTTCCAGATCATATGAACCATCAGGGCACTGGCAGGCGCGTTGTTCATCCACAAAATTTAAAAGCTCTGATCGAGTCGCAGAGTTCCAGATAATCTGTGAAACAAAAATTTGATATAATTATAGTCTATGCACCAAAAGCTTAACATGCTTTTAACACTCAATGAAGTGTTCATCAAGAGTTCGTATGTGCATGTAGAGAAGTATCTTAAGAAATAGAAATTCTGCAATATGATGGCATCAAACATATCTTTCTTATGAGAGATACGAAAACACAAGACCAAACATACATGGAAATGTGAATTCTGAAGACGTTTATGCACCATTCATTTCAATATTCTTAAGCTGCTCAGACAAACAAATAAGTAAAAGATAAATGTTTACCTCTGGTGTCTCCAAATTTGTGTTAAGTTTGGATAACAAATCCTTGGCAACTTCATCTTTCAACAAACTAGCAAGTTTTGGAGTCAGTAATGCTCTGAGAACATTAGCCGCAGCAGCATTGTAAGGTGTCAAACTCTCATCTGCACACAGTCCACTAAGCCTTGATAGGGCTTGTGATGCTTGTAAGGCATGCTCATTCTTGGCAATTTGAATGCTAACTCCAACCCCATGAGACTCGACAGAATTAGATTCCTCTGCAGTTGAGTCATACTGTAGTAATAATGGGAGAATATACCTGATCAAACAGACACACAAATCGAAAGAAGCACAGCCATTAGTCATACTTGTCACAAGCAAAGGTCCAAATGAGTGTAACAAAGATACAAAGTTCAGGTGAGAAACTGTGCTGCTGAATATATTGGATCGCCATGCCTTCATAATGATTATATAGACATTATACATGGAATTTTACATGCATGGACAACAGAGCCACCAAGATTCTGTCTTGTGATTGAACAAGAACATATTAACAGCGACAAACAGAACAAGAATATAGCTCACCATAAGGCACCGGCCTTTATCAGACCATGCTGAAGTTCGGGGAAGACAGAAACCTTGGCAATAGACTGAAGAGCAGTATCAACGGCTGCAGGCACAAGTTCTAATTCCGTACAGTGCACAATGTCTTCAATCAGACTGGGTAACTCTAGAAACCCAGCCCTTGCACTCTCAAACTGACTTATTACAGAAAGTGTACGCATTACATTTGTGACAATGATTGCAGCTGGTTCGTGTTGTGAAGTTGTTGGCTGAACCACACACATGCAGCGGGAAAGAAGAGTCGATAGAAGCTGCACACCACCATCTCTCACTAATTCTTCACCATTCAATGACGAGGCAGCACAGCTACATAGCAGATAACAGGAAAGTAAAATAGATAACATTGAAGGAATGGAAATAAATAAAATTAAAATTACACAGATTTAGCAAGAGAAATAAATACGTTAACGAAACAAGCTCAGATGCTGCAACAAGAAGAGGGGATCTATCATTAGATAGAAAGTTGTTGTCATCCTTGTCCACTGTAACTGCATCAAGTAACATCGGATAGCCAGCATATTTGAATGGCCGTAACACGTGTCCATAACGTCGATATAAGATGCACTGCGCTTTCAGTAAAAGCAGCAATCTCCACGGCTGAGGACCTTGCAATCCTTGCATTGTTGTCTATAAGCAGAAGAACGGATGTGTACAGTATGATAAATATAAAATCTAGTGACAGGAAAAAAAAAAAAATATATATATATATATATAAAATCATATTATGGACCTAAAACACTAATCCACAGTGGCATAGTTTCAGAGATAGGATTACACTATAACCTTCTTTAGATACAAATCGACTATGCTCTTAAAGGAACTAAATGAGAACATCATGTCCATACTATGATTAAACTTGTTTGACAAGCAAACACCGAAAAGGAAAAAGTTGACCATTGTTATCTCTACTAATAAGAACACAGCAATATAATGAAGGGGAAAGCAATTACTACATATAGCATTCATCAAATAACTTGAACATGAAATATCTGCTGGTATCCAAGAAGTCTGCACTTTTCAACATATAATGTGACCATCCAATGGTCCAATGGTCTAAAAGAGAGGTACAATAACAGACAAAGATGGTAAACATATAATTGAAGAAAACCTCAAATCCCAGATAATGATCAGAACTTTGTGGACGTACCTGTAGGCATTCATAAGCTTTTTGAACAGCCAGGAACTTTTCTCTTCCTTCTGGATTCTTGTCAGGATGGTACCTCATCGCAAGCTTCCTATACTGGCGCTTTAGTTTCTCTTCATCAAGGTTTTGAATCTGTTTGGATATATTAGATGTTTCCTCATTCAACTGAACTGAAGCAGTCTGATTTAGGTCATCACTTGAAACATCATTCAGGGATATTTCTAGAATTTTGCAAGCTTCCTCTTCAGAAAGATCCATGGGTTTCCTAGTCAACTCTTCACGCCACATCACAAGTAATGACTGTAAAAACTCGACATGTTCAACAATCGGCCAATTTGGAAATCGAATCTCATCACATAAATTTCTGAGATAATAACGGTGACACCACATCTCATCTCTAAGTTCTGGATACGTAACAGGTGGCATGGGAGCATAATCATAGAGAGAATGGCAGTGCTGTGACAATTTCTGAGGATAGTCACCAAGATGCTGCAAAACCTGAGGAAATAGAAACGAGAAACTAAAACCCAATAATTGAAAGTGATAGTTTACAGATAGTCTTCAAGAGAAAATGACCTAAAGCCCACAGTAGCGAATATGTAAATACCTGACATATAAGATTTTCTGCTCGCATTTTATGTGTCCATATAATCTCCGGAGTATCGGAATCCGAAACCATGCCAGCTGCAAACGCAGCTGGTCCACTGCGCTCTAATACATATAATAAGGACTCAGGGAGAAGACCACCCAATACGCTTCGTTTAGCCAGGGGCAGAGAGGAGGAAACAGTAGCTTCTTCCCCACCATGAAAAGCTTGATGCACATGAGTGACCGAGAAGAGTTGTGCGATTGAATAAAGATTGGATCCAGGGTAAGCAAGGGCAAAGTAAAAGGCCCCTGTACTGTACAGGCGGATCATCGCCTTGGAGTTTCTGGTAACAACGTCTTTCAAAAGAGTAGCACCAGCCTCCACAATAACTGGTTCGCCAGAAAGCAGAGCCTTTTCCAAATTTTAGAAAGACATCAGATTAACAGGGTTATAATAAACTGTTTTCAGTTGAGGGGAAAAAAAACACAGCTCAGTCTACAACTCCCAGTTTTCCGATGAAGGAAGATTAAATGAGCAGGATTCAAATACTGACTGATTATTTTGCAACTCCTCTCTCAGATAATACGGAAAACTAAGGCATAGACAGCAGGCGTGCCTAATGCCATTAAATTGTAGGGGAGCTAGGATCCATGGCTCAGCTTAATAACACCTACCAAACACATCATGAATGCAGCTAGAAGAAGAATTAACGGAAAGAAAGAAAGACATTACCTGAGCAATGTGAGGAAGACAACGTGTACTAGACAAGATACGTTTTACTCTTGGTGTTGGAGTTACAATCTCTCCTGCGTCATCCAAATCTGAATGTGCCGACACCATGCTATGTAATATGGACAATGCAGCATCCCCTACCTGCGTAGTGTTTTATCAATTAGAATGAGTATTGCATAAACAAGTAAGAATGAAACAGAGGAAAAAGGCTATGGACATGAAATGCATATGTCTTTTGGGATGTTAAGCATGATAAAATGAAATGTCAATAGCCAGTCAAAGTGTCAAACACATAAAATAAACCATAAAGCTTGACCTGTGTAGGTGTGAGGACTGGAACTCGAACAGCTACTGCCCATCTAAGTTCACGGATATCACGCAATTTCTTCCAGTCTGACATTCCTAAAGCCCGACACTTTGTCGTCCAGTCAATATTCCTTTTGGACCATAAACTTCTGATGACGTCCTTCTCTACAGGACCCACTTCTGCACCACCTTTATCAATGTACATCCATTCCTTAGGTGGTTCCATAAATGCAGTAGCAGCAATTAAATTGGACTGTAATGGAATAGGAGTCCTCTCCGAGTTTTCATGAACAACAGTCAGCAGATCTACAGCTAGGACACAACCACCAACCACAACACAACCTTCGACATTTAACAAGACCTTAACTAGAGCCTGCATGTACAAGGAAAAAGTAAGCAGCCAAGCATGAAAAGAATATCTCCAGAATGATTTTGTATGTGACGACATAATCCATACATCAAAACCTAATGAGAATAAGCGGAGGAACAAGAATAACTAGAATAAAAAGAGTATGAAAGCAATATTTTGAATAGTTAATGATACCTTCAGGAGAAGAAGTAGGCGATGCCTCAAAGCTCTATCATTTGTCCTATCTATCAGTGCTGTAATATGTGCAGTGCCTTCAAAAGGCCCTATTGTGTTGTAGTGTTGCTCATAGACAATCGCCATCGCTCTTGCACAAAGCTCCCTAACAGAGGCTCCTCCCCCTCCCCCAAAACCATCAAGCCTACTCATATCACACCAGTCACCTGATGAACCCAATTCATCTGGAACAGCACCATCAATAGTAAGCCCCATATCAGCATCACATTGGAAACGATGATAGAGTGCCCTGAAAAAAGCAACTGGATCACGGAGAGGGAAATCTTGTGCCTTGCCAGCGTTCCCACTTTCAAGCAATAAGCGTAGGTAATACTGACCCACACAAACTTCTTTTGACAAGCTACGATAACTAACAGAGAATTCAGAATAGTTCCAAGATATACGTGGGACAGTCTCCTGGCCAGTTGTGGCCTCGACATCCACACATTCGGGGGAAATATCTTCTGTGCGCTCTTTCTCGACATCTAGGTTGTGAACTTCAGCCTTCAAAGCTTCCCTTAATTCTTGTCTTGTACGCTCATTCCAGATGAGATCTGCACGATTATGATCAAGGCCAAAGGCTCGCCAAAACTCACGCCAATTTAGAAGTAGCTTTCCGGAACCTACAGGTGTACTTTCTACAATAACTTGGGCAGGTGCTGGAAGCAATGAATTCTGGATGCCATACAAGTTTGGGTCAGAACAAACCACATCAGATGCATTAGTCTCAGGTTGCTCATGCCCATTTGCATTTGTGGTGATTGAAGCAAATGCTGGATAGCCATTTTGTGAAACCCCTGCAGTAGTACTGTCAACACTTGGAAAAGCAGAAGCCTGCGGATTCGAAGCTTCAGAAGAAGAATCTGCAGCAGGCATTTGAAAGTTATCGGGTACACTACAAGCAGTTGCACTCATCTGTTTTGCTGCATCAACAGTCTCAACATTATTACCAGGGGGAAGAGGAAAATCTTGAGCACCCATTCCCTTAGCTATGCGACCTCTTCTCTGCTGAAGTAATCTTTTCTGCCGCCTATTTGTTGACGAACTTTCTTGATCTATATCATCAAGAACACCATCGGGACGTGTATGCAAATATGCAACAAGCCCAGGTGGCAGAACTCGAGACAGTAGATCCATAGCTGGTTGGTAAGAATCTGCCCAGAGTGCCACAAGCTGCCTACTTACCTCGCGCCGCTCACTAGCAGGAAGGGAAAATGCATTCAATAAATGTCTCAACAGGGCACCATCACGCAAAGCAGCATCACGCATTGACTCTGCAGCAATTGCATCTTCTTCAGCTATTGTACGCATTATAACAGCAATGATTTCCCTAACACTTTCTGCAGGATGTGCAAAGAGTGCAAATAAACGACGTCGTAGGGCAGCTATTTGTCGTAACAATTCTACAAAAACAGTGTATTGGGTAGTCTCGCCATGTGGATCACAAACCATAGCCTCAAAGACTTCAACAATCGCCATGGAAAACAGAGGTGAGACTGACATGGGCTTCAATCGATTGACCAGGATAGTAACATAACCCTGTTGAGCAAATAAAACAGACTTGCTATGCATGATAGTGGCATGTTTTTCTCCTCTGGAATCCGGTGCAGTACTTAGATCTGCTGACCAACCACCTATGAGGGACGCAATAAGTCCCGCAGCTTCAGCAGCCACGCCTTCAGAACCGTTCCTAAGTAAACCCATTATCCTGTTAACAGCAGCCGGAAAAGACATTATATGGGATGCTGCACTCCTGGAGGACAATAACCTACGCAAACATGCAACAAAACCAATGACAGTTGCAGCTGCTTTGGGTGAAGGAGGTGGCAAAGGAGGGGCGTCTACAGGGAGATTTGGAGTTGATGGTAGCATTGTAATCAATGCCATCAAAGTCACCTCAGGGACTTCAATATTAGTGGGCACACCTGTATACGGGATACAAGCATTGAACTCCCTTATTCTGCGCCATAATCTAGCCCTACAACCAGGAACAGAACCACCTTCGGCAACTGCATCTTTTGCAGCAGCAGCTAAATGTTTCAGATGTAGGGAGCAAGTTTCCATATCAGCAATAAGATGTTGTGGTCCAAAGATCAAATTAACCCTTCCACAAGGTGGATCAATGCGATGACCAGGCATAGTAAGCCTTGGTAATACTGGTATCGGGCATTGTCTCTGCATCATATGTCACCCATATATTAGTATACCCATCTCAAATAGATTTTGCGTGCAATTAAAGCAAAGTATTAATATATGAAAATGTTTAGGACAAACATATCACGTTCTCTAAATGACGAGTATACGTACTTCTGTTTGCAAAGTATCGAGAATCGCTGCAAGTAGGTTGTCTCGGGATATGCTCGCATAGACCTAGAATATGCGTCAAGAGGTTAGCTAATTATCATGATTAAATGTATAACACAGAAGCAGAAAAAAAACTCACATGAACTGGGCATCCATCACTGAATTCGATGGCAAACATTTGGGGCTCCTCAGCGAACCGGACAAGTGAACTTACTGAAGATAGAGAACGAACGATAACAACCTGCACACATCTAAGCAGTATTCTCAGTATCTGACAGAACAAAACCAAACTGGACAAGTAGAAAGCAAAAGCTACTTCCTACTCATTTCAGTATTACTTTATCATCTCAAACATTGTAACTTATTTGGCTTATGTTTAATTTTAAGGCACGGCCATATCATGGGAAACTTTTTACATTAAAACTTTAATAAAACCAGAAACAAAAACAATAGAACAAAGAATAGTAACACAGCATAAAATAGTAATATACATAGAAATTATGTCTAAAAACGTATTGCCAACTTACTTCATAGTTATCTATTCGTCTCTCAACAAGGGAGGCCTTAGTAAGAATTAGCTGAAGGGCCACAGCATCCCCATGCTCACCAAGTCCTCCTTTGGGGCCAATTGCCAAGCTTAGTCCAGGCATGTTTAGAGTTCCATGAGCAGCAGATCTTAATCTAGTAACAGACCACCACCCATTAGGAGTTTCTTCAGCTCCAACTGCTTCTTTAGCTGCATAGTCAATAACTGGCATCAAAAACAAGATAAAGAAATGACAAAATAAAGTGAACTAGACAAGACACATAAGTAAGAGGAGTTGTAAGTACCCCTTCGTGTCATATACTCCGATGCTGTCAGCAATTGTGAATCATCGACTGACAAGAATACCCCAACCATGGACTTTGCAGTCTTAGCCTGCAAATGATAGTAAACAATCATCAAGCTTACTTCAGAAAGTATCGGCAAGATTGACAATAAGTTAGCAACAACTTCTCAACTAATGTCCAAGCATCTCATTAATACCAAACTTGTGACAATGGAGGAATTTGTTGTCCCGGGTGCAGCTCTAAAAGCTTTTGACTTTCTCCCATACATGGGACACAGAACAAACCCGGCAGAGTCCGTAGATTTTGTTCGGTATGCATCAGAGAGAAGAATGATTGCTGGGGAACCCATGTCTCTGAAATCCAAAATCCAGCGTGAATCACCAGATTTTGAGTCGACGAGCTCCAGACCGACAAAGGTGACCTTCAATTTCTGCGAAAAAATTAAAAAAAATCACTTCATAACAAAATCTAATTGAAACAATTCGTAAAAGCACCTCACTTAATTTCTACTACCAGTCGCAACTTTCAAATGATTCTTGGTTCTTGCAATTACAAAAATTAAAAAAGAAATCAATCCCATAGAAAATAAGAATAAGGCTAGTCATTTGATATATAATTAATTACTGGAGAAAACAACTCCCCCTGCCCAGTTCATGATTACAAAAATTTCGGAGCACAATAAACATAGAAAGATACTAACTGCATCAGCTTAACGCCTAATACCCGACTCTAATACCAGACTCTGGCTAAAACTATCGAAAGATCAGAAACTTCAAATATGTTGAACAGCTAAAAGACCTCAAAACCAAAGTAACCACAGCAACTATACCAATGTGACAACCAGCGCAACGACCACAGTTCAATATCAGAGAAACCATGCATAAAGCCTAAGAGATGGAACCACTGTAAGAAAAGAAAACAACTTACATAAGGAACCCATTCTGCGTTCCGTCTCCTAAGGTGTAGCACCTGAAACTCAGCCACAGGTCTAACTTGATTCCACCTAAGCCGATACAACTCGGTTAAAATACTTGCTCTGCACCTAGATGAGAACTTCATAGCTTTAAACTTCCCTTTCCCATCCGTCCTAACATTGACAGTAAACTCACCACCAACACTCTCGGTATTTTCATCTCTTCCAATCAAAGGTGAAGCTCCATCAAAATTATTTCCAGAATCATAAGAATTAGTAACAGCAAGAGTATTCGGATCAAGCGTCACGATTCCGCCGCTCGAAATACAAAGGATCCTCTTATAGCGACCCCTCCATGAATGTTTAACCACAAGATACCTAGCAAGATACTCCGGCTCTTCCACAGCACCAGTTGTAGACGCGACGGTACCTCTAGCGACGGAGTCCATAGCGCGATCAGATCCGACGGTGGTTACGGAATCGATGAAGTGTAAGGTGTTGTTTTGAGGAGCACTACCAAGAAGAGGTCGTAGAAAATCCCAGAATCCTACCCTGGTATGATCGGAAACGCCAGGATAATGGCGGGGATGAGACTGATTCGCCCCCAGTTCTTTACTTAGTTATCGCAAAAGCCACAGGGGCAAGGAGATCCTTTCAACAATCGGATCCAAATTCGAAAGCTTAAACCCTAATTTCTCATTTGCAAGAACCACAAGAAACCTTGGGAAGAAGATGACTGCAATCGATCTTCTTCAGATGCCAAAATTCGGTGATGATCAGAGAGAAATGAAGCAAATTCTCGATCTGAGATGAGATGAGAAAGAGTCACGAATTTGTGTGATGTTGTTGTTTTTACAGTCTGACGACTTTGTCTGAGAGGGTTAAAGGCCATTTTTGATTCGGTGTCTCTCCGGTGCAATCATCATTTTTTTTTTTCCTTTTACGCGGATTAAACGTGTCTCCTGTCAAAATGATATTGTGTATAGATTTTTGGCTCTTTTAACCAAAAAAATAAATAAATAAATATATTTATATATATATATATCAGAAAACGAGCATCGATTGCGATAAAACTCGTACTCTGATTGATTCTTCGACATTTGCACCATGTCGGAATATAGAATTCAAACGATATCAAAACTAGTACTTTATCCAAAGATGCATTGCATAAACTAAAACAAAGCCTCGATTTCGTGTGGAGGTGATGGATACTATTATAGACTTATAGTTACATAAGATCCAACCAAAACCACTTACCCATACTTTCTTGTCCTAGCAAAACTTTTTTTCTTGTTTTGGAAGTCTTTCCAAATAAATTTATAATAGAAATCTCTAGGTAAATCCTGAAAATTGAAAAAAGAAATGAAAAACAAGTGTTACACATTAAAATAAACAAAAAATATACAAAAATGTATATATACAATGTAATAAAAGTAAAAATATAATTTTATACCTTAGGCAGGTGCATGTATATCAATAAAAAGTTTATTAATATATGTTAGTAATAGTTATTAACTTTTATCTCTTCGCTATTCAGTTTATAGAAGAAAAAATTATTGTATCAGTTGCTATAGCACAACCCTTCATACATGTTAAAGCCAAACTCAGTTTATTCTCTTATAGTGTATGATCAATTGTAAAACACTTCTCAATCTTAAACACACAATCACCCGAATTATGACCGTCATAAGCTGGTAGTTCTAGTCTTTTACCCGATCAATCTAGCTTATGGCCATGTTTAGACAATTGTTGAGTGGGTTCCAACATTTTGAAAAGAAACGCCAAGTTGGGTAACGGCAAGAGCCCTTCTACTTTGTTCCGCCGGAGAACTGTAGTAGAAAAAACATTTTTCTTGTGTTTGATGTCTCTCCAAGTAAACTTGTAATAGAAACCTCTATGTAAATAGTGAAAATTTAAAACAAAGAAGTGTTACACACTAAATAAATAGTAAAAATACAAAAAATTATATATACAATGTTAAATAAAAAATAAAATATAATTTTATACCTTAAGAAGTTCAGCAGGTGCCTATATATCATTAATAAAATATAATTGTATTACCGTGTCATCTTTGTCTCTTTTTGGCTCCATTCTTATCTTCATTTTCTCTGTCAATATAAGTTGAAAAATGTAAACCCAAACACAATCAATGAGAGTAATGTTATCTTGAATCATCTTATTTCTACATTTTCTTTTTGCTTTCATGGTATCAGAGCGTAGGCGATTCTTTTGGGTTGAATGGTGTAGATCTCAACATTTTTATGTCTTCTATTTACAGATATATCTCTCCAAGTCCCATTTTTTACACTCTTTTTATACTTCGCCCAAGAAAACCCCTAGAGCATCAAGAGGCAAAGACCCGTGTAAGACTCAAAGATGGGAGAAAAAGGCTATGGTGAGTTAATCTATGTCTCAGCGAAAGATGAGATGGAGAAGAAATAAGTTTCAAGTTTGGATTTTGGATTAGACATAAATGAAGATGAAAATGGTGAAGATGATTTCCAAAAGGTATTTCTAGAAACAAAACCAAAGATTTGCTAGCACCCAAATCTCAGATTCAACAAACTCATGGTAATGTTCAATACACCATAAATTTGACGGGAGATGTTAAAGTATGCCGATGTATAGACTTATTACTAAGCCCAAATCAATTTACAAGTCCATGTAATATTAGGATTTCTAGATTAGAGCTATATATAAGTGATGTAAAATTGAGATTTGTCTATCCATCTCATTATCAATATATTAAATTGTTGTTTTGAGAGTCTTCTAATACATTTTCCCTTTGTTTAATTTTTTGTTTTAATAATGCTCATAAGGAGCAAATAATGCTCTTCTAGATCTCTATTTTCATGGGTTTGATATTTCTTTCATGGTATCAGAGCTATGAAAGAAAATCCAAACTATGTTACACTCTCTTCTCAAAGCATAACGCAATGCGTAATTCTAAAATGCTCATCTTCAAATTATTTGTTGTGGAAAACGCAGATTGAATCCTTTCTATCAAGGCAGTAACTTTTAGGCTTTGTTAATGGACTTTTACCTCGTCATGCTGCTACAATCATCATTCAAAACAATGAAGGACCAGCTGAAGCTACAAAACCTGACTTTGTCAAAATGGATCCGACTCGATCAACTAGTAAAAGCTTGGCTTTTTGGATCTCTGTCTGATGAAGCTTTGCGTGTTGGCTACGATCTTCATTCAGTTCAAAAGGTATGGCATGCTCTTACTAAGAAATACAATAGAGTATCTACCTCCAGAAAACTATATCTGCAACGAAGCTTGACCTCTGTTCACAAAAATGAAAAATCTATGACTGAGTATCTCAATGAAATGAAAGATATTTGTGATCAGCTAGATTCTATTGGTTTCCCTGTCTCAAACCATGAGAAAATCTATGGTGTTCTAAATGGTTTGGAAAAAGATTATGAGTTTGTTTGCACAGTTATTGGGCACTCTATGGATCTTTATCCCGGTCCTACCTTTGATGATGTTGAGTTCAAGCTGATGTCTTTTGAAAAGAAACTCCAAGCATATCAGGTTACAACTTAAATCACTCCACACCTAGCCTTCAACGCAAGAAGAGGTTTTTCAAACAGAGGTTGTGGAACAAACCATAGAAACTTCAGAGGTAGAGGCAACTACTCAACTCAGGGCAGAGGTTTCCACCAACAGATCTACTCAGAATCCAGCTCAAACCAAAGCACATACTTCTCCTCTAGACCAACCTGTCAAATATGTGGAAAGATAGGTCATATTGCCCTGAAATGTTACAAGAGATTCGATAATACATACCAGAATGATGACTTGCCAAATACCATGATGGCATCAAGAGTGGATTATTAGTCTGAACCAGCAGGTATTGAGTGGTTCCCTGATACAGGAGTTTATGTTCATATCACAAACACCTCTGTAAATCTTTAGTCTTTTCAGTCCTATGAAAGAGAGGAATCAATGATGGTTTGAAATTGATACACCCCTAGAACCACCAAGGAAAGACCAACGCAAGCTTGATAGATTCCATGGAGCAAACGGTGAAGAACTTGGTGATTTGGGCCCGGATGAAGCTAGCTGAAAGTGGAACGAGTGGAGGGGGCTGAGATGGTGTGAAAGACGGAAGAGATGATGGAGGAGGAACCAAAGAACACGAGCTAAGAACTAGAGAGAACCACAGAGTGAAAAGAGATTAACGGTGGAGCTAATCTCGGGATAGGGTTCACCGGGATAAGCAAGCAGTGGATGTGGAGGATGGGTGAAGCAACCGGTGGATTGAGGGCACCAAAAAAGCTATGGAAAGACCTTTGATACAGCCATCTACAAGCTAAGGACAAACCTCCAAGCTTCTAGGGTTTTCTCACTCTAGGACTAGAGATGAGAGACAAAGATACAACTTTGAAATTTTTTTTAGTAAATGATTGCTTAGCATTAATAAGAAATGAGTCTTTGCTTTTATAAGCTACAAATTAGAGCACTTATGTGCTAATGGACCCAAGACAAATTGGGCCTAATTTACAACATAAGAAAAAAGCCTTAAAACACAACCCAAAAGCTAAAAGTCTTAATTAAGCAAAAGAAGATTAAGGAAGGAGAGAGAAACATTTGTAATGACTTCTCTTAGATAAGATTGTCTCTCTTGGATGCTTATACTTGTCACAAGAGTGTTTCCAAGCAAATCACCCAATGGAACCAAGAAACAATGCCTTAGACTTTTCTTACCTCATTAAAAACCCTTTTTAAAAACCCGATGTGGTAAAACTAGAAATAGGGAAAGAGTACAATACTTCATCTAAGGTCTTTGAAGGGTGTCCTCAATAATGATGAGTGAGGACACACGAAGCTTTATTCCCAAAGCTAAGTGTCCTTGGACCCCCGGTCCAAGTTTGGTGGAGCGGTTTCCGTCCGTGTATAGCGGTCTTGACTTGGTCTCGATTCTCCGGACTTGGCACCATCATGTTGAGTAGTGCTCCTTGGCCTCCCTCTAAGCTTCATAGATTCTTCTTAGTAACCCCAAGTGGCACAAGTGTCCCTATTCCAAGACTTGATCCATCTTGCTCCAAAGTGGCGATGGAGTTCGATGTGAGGATCACATCAGAAATGGTAATTTCTTACCTATTACCAGAAATGGTAAACCTTCTTTACAATGTACTTTACCACTTAAAGATGTTTTGGTCTGCCCCAAAATCACTAAATCTTTCTTATCTGTTTCAAAACTCACATCTAATTATCCTTGTGTCTTCAAATTTGATTCTCATATTATGTACGTGAAAGACAAGAGAACCAGACAACTCTTCACACAAAGAAGAAGACATAAGGACTTATATGTGTTGGAGAATTAGAAATTCTAGACTTTCTATTTAAGCAGACAACAGACAGCTGGCATTGATGTTTGGTATAAAAGGCTTAGACATCCTCATAAGTCATAATGATATTCTCCAACTTCGGTCAAGAAATAAGGCAATAGTCATGAATAAAACAACCTCTAATGTTTGTGTAAGGCTTGTCAGTTAGGGAAGAACCGCAGACTTTCATTCTCTTTATCTGAATCATTGTCAAATAAAGAGAAGGTTCATTGCGACTTATGAGGTCCTGCTCCAGTTGTTTCCTCTCAAGGCTTTCGTTATTATGTGATTTTCATTGACAACTTCTCAAGATTCACCTGGTTTTATCCTCTCAAATATAAGTCAGATTTCTTCTCAGTATTTCAACAATTTCATAACCTTGTGGAAAATCAATTTCAACTGAAAATACAATCGTTTCAACGTGATGGTGGGGGTGAATTTGTTAGCAAATACTTTGTTTTTCACCTTGATTCATGTGACATCAAGCAACTGATCTCATGTCCTTATACTCCACAACAAAATAGAATTACAGAGAGGAAACACATACACTTTAACAGAACTAGGTATCACCATGATGTTTTAAAGTAAGGTTCCTCAAAAGATGTGGGTAGAAGCCTTCTTCACGGCCAATTTCCTTGCCAATCTGCTGCCATCCTTAGTTATTTCTGAGCTGAAGAGTCCCTACGCTCTACTTCATGGAAAAGAACCTATCTATACCTTTCTCAGAGTGTTTAGCTGCTCATGTTTTCCATATCTCAGGCCTTATGCTTCAAATAAATTTGATCCAAAATCTCTACATTGTGTTTTTTCTGGGGTATAACAATAAGTATAAAGGCTACAAGTGCTAATATCCTCATACAGGTCGTGTTTATATCAGCTGACACATTATATTTGATGAAACAAGGTTTTCCTACTCAGACATTTATTCCAATTACCAATCTGGTGTCTCACATTTGTTTTTTGCGTGGAAGTCCAGTTTTACAGCACCAACATCAGCTGCAACAACTACAACAAACTCTATGGAACCTTCTGCAGTCTGCTGCTGCATCAATCAATGTTATGGAACTTGAACATAACTCTGATGCAGATGACAATAACAATAGAACAACCTCAAATTCAAGCACAAAATCACCCACTATGTCATTACAATCAGACTCATCATCAAATCCTGAGAATAATAATGGAGATGGACCAGTTCAACCTCTCAACAATCATGGAATGGTAACACGTGGGAAGGCTGATATTATAAAATCAAATACCAGGTATGTTCTTATCTCAGTACAATGAACCGAAGACAGTGAAAACTGCTCTTCAAAATCTCGGATGGAATGCTGCAATATCTGAAGAGGTTGAAGCTTTTCATGAAACAAAGACTTTTAATCTAGTTCCACCATCAGCAGAGATCAATCCACTGGGTTGTAAATGAGTTTTCTGTAATAAATTAAATGATGATGGTTCTTTTGACAGACACAGAGCCAGATTGGTTACAAAAGGATATCTTCAAGAGGAAGGAGTGGACTATGTTGACACATAGAGTCATGTTGTCAAAACTCCAACTGTAAGAGTAGTCTTACATGTTGCCACAATTTCAAACTGGGACATCAAACAACTAGATGTCAAAAATGTGTTTCTCCATTGAGATTTGAAAGAAACAGTCTACATATGTCAACCTCCTGGCTTTGAAGATCCAGCAAGACCTGACTACATATGCAAGCTCAACAAATCAGTTTATGGTCTAAAATAAGCTCCCATGGCCTAGTTCGACAAATTCAGCTATTTTTTTCTCGAGTTTGGTTTCAGTTGTGCTCACGCATACCCCTCATTGTTTGTATGTTTGGAAGGTTTTGACAAGATATACCTCTTACTCTATGTGGATGACATGTTGTTGATAGGAAACAACAAAGCTCTCATCAACATAATTCTGGAAAGATTACATTCTAAATTTAAGATTAAAGACTTGGGGCCACTACACTATTTTCTAGGCATTCAAGCTCATTATCACTTAGATGGTCTGTTTTTAAATCAATAAAAGTATCTACAGGATCTTCTTGAGATAGCAGGAATGAGCTCATGCTCTCCAATAGCAACTCCACTTCCTCTACAATTATCAAGAACTACAACAGATCAAGAGTAGTTTCCGAAGCCAACTTACTACAGAAGCTTAGTAGGTATATGGTAGGGGTGGAATGTTCACCTCTGTTCAGGTTTCATCCGAGTGTTACCCATAAGGTAGTCTCGAGAGTTTAACCCACAGGATCGTAAGTGCACAGTCATGCAATTATAGTACGTATGGGATCGATCCACAGAGAGAATAAAATAACACACAGAATGTAAATACAAATATAATCTAGGCGGGATAATAAAGCAGGGTGGTATCTGATAGCATCGTATTTTACATGTTTTCTTGCATACATTTAGCTTAGTTTTATATGTTTCTAACGAGCATTTAGGATAGTTCTAGTGCATTTGTGTTTGTTTATGTGTTTATAGGTATTTGGAGGAAATCATACACTTTTAGAGTGTTTTAGAGTCTTAGAAAGCCATAGGGAATTTGAAGCTACTTGTTGGGGCCAAGAACATCATGGAGAGACATCTCAAGAGCCTCAAGAAGGAAGCACCGACCTGAGTCAAGTTTTTGGCGCCGTTGTCGAGGAGAATATGCAATAGCCATAGAATTTTGATGTGAATCTGAGACTAGGCGTTTACGTTTTACTAACTTGCTTTTTTTTTTCAAATATCAGGTGAATAAACACGAGAGGAATGGAACCAGAGATGAACGCCGAAGAGGTAGTCAAGGTGATCAGTTTGAAGAATGGCAAAAAAATAGGAGATGACATGTCAACAAGCTCTGAAGAGAATCGCGTCAGACCTATGTGTCGACCAAAATGGTTAGATGCACTAAACATCAGACTCCAGCATCGAGCAGACACGCCCGACACTCGCTCTGTCCAACTACGTCGACCACCCACGACTGATGCTGATAATATCCTGCGCTCTCACCGACCAGCCCAGGTCGATGTTCCAACTGCTGGACGCCAGCATCGACGTGCCACGGCCAATGCTCAAACCATCGGACACCAGCATCGACCGAGATGTCTCTTCATGATGTTCTTGGTCCGAACAAATAACTCCAAAGTTCCTATGACTTCTTAAGGCTCCAAAACACTCTAAAAGTGTATGATTTCCTCCAAGTACCTATAAACACATAAACAAATGCAAATGCACTAAAACTATCCTAAACTCTTTAGCGGTCAACTTTCTCATATAATCGCGCCTAGGAGGGCAGCGCGCTTGGGGATGCAGAGGATCTTTATATAGTAATTCAACATATTGCTTCGCATCCCCCCATAAGTTGACTATGAAGAGAAGAATCAAAAGGATCAAACTACCTACTCATTATTCGGAGGTTTATCATAGAACACCAGGAAATGCTTTTTAGAACATATAAAACTGAGTTAAATGCATGCAAGAAAATAGGTAAAATATGATACTATCAGTAAACTAAAATACCTAACCTTGACAAGGCCTGATGATATTCAGTATGCTGTGAACTTTATTTTTCAGAAAAAGCATGCTCCAGTAGTGACAGACTTTATCTATCTGATAGGACTCATATTTGCATGTTTTGATGCACTATAATAAGTTAGTTTTGAGCTTTATAACTAACAATTAGTGTAGTTCTAGTGTGTTTGCATGTGTTAGTATGTTTCTAGGTACTTGGAGCTAAAACTTGATGTTTAGAGTATTTCTGGAGCCTACTAGAACCTATGGGAGAGTTGACACCACCACTTGGATCATGCATATTCGGAGAAGGATTTTAGGAAACCGAAGAGCACCTGAATTGACCTGTAGGGGTTGATATTTAGTCCAAAGAATTTTCTGAGAAAACTCACGAAGCTTGCGTCACTGTCAAAGTGGAGCAGAGAATAAACACAAACGATAGGTCGATTCGATGTCGGCGAGAATTTTCTTACAAGGGAAGACATGATTCGAGCAACTTGTCATCTTGAGTTTTAAGCTTCTAGAAACAAGATAAGGACGAAATGGAATATTCTAATAATCCCTAGGACTATATAATCACTTGTAATCTCACTAGAAAACACAACTTTGAATAGAAAACTTTTGTAGCCACCACTTCTAAAAACCCTAATAAAGAGTTCTTTCTTTTTTATTTCTTTTCTTCTATTTTAGAGTAGATCTTTTAGACCAATAGGGTGGTGGTTGATAATGGGATCTATTTTTAGGGTTTAATATATGTTTGATTGTTCTTAATCGATCTAACTACCTTTCTATGCATCTTAATGCTAAATATTCTCTTATGGGAGATGCTTAAGTGACAACTGAATCCAGCAGGTGTGGTTGTATTATCAAAGATTCTCTACGCTACGAGAGTGGGTAGAGATCTCATATCTGCATAGTTAGGAGTATTAGCTATGGTCGAGTTTGTTATTTGATAGAGTAGCTCTATGCTTATCTAGACCTGATCAAGTTAGGTAAAGATCTCATGAGAACTTCACCACGAGAGTGGGATAGACTCTAGAATTAGATATATCATTTGCTTTGTGTTTTAGGCATGTTTTCACCAATACTGACCCTATTGGATCGCCTGGAGGTGTGACAACCCTTGCGATGTGTCTATCACTCATGAAAGTATTCGATGATGGGATTGTATGAAATACATGTTCATTCACCACGAGAGTGAGTTTGAATATAGAGACTAGCATACCACGAGAGTGGACTAGGAGATATGGAAAATCCCTAGAATGACAAACATAAACTTGTTAGGTAGAACATGTACCCTAGATCTAGAATCCCTGAAATATGACTATCACCCAATTCTCTATAAATATTAGTTTAGGTTTTATTTAATGTTTTAGTTTATTTATGCATGTTAGATTAGGAACTAACCCCATATCTCTATTTTGCTTAGATTAGATTTAGACTTGTATTCTCTGTGTGTTATTCTCAGTCCCTGTGGATCGACCCCATAATTACTACAACTGCATGACTGTGCACTTGCGATCTTATGGGTTAAACTTTCGAGAATACCCTATGGGTAGAGTTGGGTGAAACCTGAGAACGGGATAATCGAAAGAAAATCTATGCATCAAGTTTTTGGCGTCGTTGCCAGGGATTGACGCATTAGCCATAAAGATTTGGTCTAAATCTGAGACTAAGTTTTTTGATTTATTTTTATTAACTGTTTATTTCTTTAAATTTCAGGTGATCACCAAAAATATTTTAAAAAAGGTACCTGCTGCTGAGCTTGGGAGCATCCTTCACCCTAATAGAGATGCTGCTCAAGGCGGTGATGCACGTCGTGTGGCTGCACACCAACGAGAGGTTGCTCTAACGATTTTTACTGATCACCTGGATCAGTTTGATAAGCTTTGTGGCACATTAAAAATCAACGGAGTCTCAGAAGACACTCTAACACTACGGCTATTCCCGTTCTCTTTGGGTGACAAAGCTAATTAGTGGGAGATGAGATTGGAGGAGATTACATCAACAAACCCATCAGTGGACAGCATCGAACCTATGAATCGACCTATGACGGTCGATATTACGGATTCTAAATTTCGAGCAAGTACGAGAAAGAGCATCCCAATCGAGTCGATGCCCATCGGTCCTACGACGAATCAGGGTCGATGCCCTGCCCATCGGTCCACTACATCGATCTGTCAAGGTCGATGCACTGTCCTGGACAAACATATCGACCAATCAAGGTCGATGCCCTTCTCATTGGTCTACCACATCGACATGTCAAGGTTGATTCACTTCCAGAATAAAGTCCCAGACAGATGCATCGACGTATCCAGGTCAATTCCAGACCAGTCGGGCATCTCCATCGGTCTAACTAGACCGATACTGCTGCTGCCTCGAGCACTATACCTCCCTATCGCCCCTCAACAATGGATGGTCGTAGCATCAGGCATAAGTATCGACCAATCATAATCGATCCCCATCCTGGAGATACCGAGAGTGCTACCTCGACGCCACGATCACAATCTATGAAGGAATCTCTTGGTGAAGAGACCATTAACGAATGACTACACTCCTGCTGGGGAGAAATCTATTCACCATACCGACTCCGAAGTGATCGATTCGAGAAACCATCACGCAACCACTTGGCCATCGCCTCCACATTCATTTGACCACTCTATGAAGTCGTCGAGCTCACGACGTTAAAAAAGCACCTTACCTTTGTACATACAATTTTCTTTTAGGACTTTCGTTTTACTTATTCTCTAGTTTTTGGTTTTTCTATTTTTCGTTTTTTCTTTCTTGATTTTCAGGTGTTCTTCACAATAAAAAAAGAAACAAAATCAGGACTTGCACACATGGGAGCTGCCAACGCACAACCCGATAAGAGAATTACGGTAAGTATTTCTCTTGCTTTTTTCCTTTACGGTCTTACATCACAATGAGGACGTTGTGAAATAAGTATGGGGGGAGTCTTGCGATCAATGGAGGTAGCTTTTTTCCTTGACATCTTTTGATGTAAGTTTTACCATAAGTTTTTCGCATTTTGAGAGATTGTTACACTCTTTTCCTCGTTCATAAGTTCAATAACGTATGAAAAGATTTTTAATGAGGTAGCAATAGAACTTGTTAATTGTGTTATTTGTGTTGACATTTGGATGCTTTGTTGGAGAGTGTTTGAGTTTTACTAGGAAACGTGGAAAACTAGTGAGTGGATCAACAAACCCCAAAAGGATCGTTCTTTCAAAGACTTTGGCAAATCGGAGTCGACTTCTCACCATAATGAATTTTTAACTTCTCGATTTGGGGCTTGAGATACATGAGATGTGATACCTCTATGAGACCCTGCAAGACACGTTCATGCGAGTATATTTCCCCTCTTCCTTCTCTTCAATAAGAAAAGAAAGAAAAGAAAAGGATATAGGTAAGAAAGAAGTGAACTGGGTATTGGAAGCTAGCAGTTTTAATGTTCGCGTCTCATGGAAACCTGTCCAAGAAAAGAAAAGAAAAGGTGATTGATAGAAAAAATAAAATGATACCCTAGAAAAGTAGAGAAAAATCAATCGACCTTGAAGTGAGAAAAGGGAGAGGAAATAAAATGCACCAAGACGGTCTTGAGCTTACAGAAATCCAAAAGAATAAGTGTTCATGTTTTATGATCAATACTCCCAAGTTGAGAACTCACATTTAGAATAAAAAGAGAGGTTGACAATGAGGAGTCAAGGATCGAAACAGGAATGGTTTAAACTAAGGTGCGTTGCTATGCTTATGGTGAAGTACATGGAGTACGGTAGGAATCATCTCACCTCCACAAGGACGAAAAACATCTAACACAACAATATCACAGGATACGAGTTCACTCTCTTTATCTTTACTATTTTCAATAAAATAAATTCACCATACATAGATTTTGTTTGCTTGAGGACAAGCAAATGATAAGTGTGGGGGAGTTGATAGGACTCATATTTGCATGTTTTTATGCACTATAATAAGTTAGTTTTGAGCTTTATAACTAACAATTAGTGTAGTTCTAGTGTATTTGCATGTGTTTATATGTTTCTAGGTACTTGGAGCTAAAACTTGATGTTTAGAGTGTTTCTGGAGCCTGCTAGAACCTATGGAAGAGTTGGCACTACCACTTGGATCATGCACATTCCGAGAAGGATTTCAGGAAATCGAATAGCACCAGAATCGACCTGTAGGGGTCGATATTGAGTCCGAAGAATTTCCTGAGAAAACTCGCGAATCTTGCATCGACCAGTCAGAGAAGAGGAGCCAGAATCGACCAATCAAGGTCGATTCTAACGTCCGAGAAAGCTGGGAAATTTCCTACATGGCAAGACATGATTCGAACAACTTGTCATCTCGAGTTTTAAGCTTCCAGAAACAAGATAAGGACGAAATAGAATATTCTAAGAATCCCTAGGACTATATAATCACTTGTAATCTCACTAGAAAACACAACTTTGAATAGAGAACTTTGTAGCCACCACTTCTAAAAACCCTAATAAAGAGTTCTTTCTTTTTTTACTTCTTTTCTTCTGTTTTAGAGTAGATTTTTTAGACCACTAGGGTGGTGGTCGATGATGGGATCTATTTTTAGGGTTTAATATATGTTTGATTGTTCTTAATCGATCTAGCTACCTTTCTATGCATCTTAATGCTAAGTATTCTCTTATGGGAGATGCTTAAGTGTACAACTGAATCCAGCAGGTGTGGTTGTACTATTAGAGATTCCTTGCGCCACGAGAGTGGGTAGAGATCTCAGATCTGCATAGTTGGGAGTATTAGTTATGGTCGAGTTTGTTATTTGATACAGTAGCTCTATGCTTATTTAGCCCTCATCAAGTTAGGTAAAGATCTCAGGAGAACTTCACCACGAGAGTGGGATGGACTCTAGAATTAGATCTATCATTTGCTTTGTGTCTTAGGCATGTTTTCACCAATACTGACCCTATTGGATCGCCTGGAGGTGTGACAACCCTTGCGATGTGTCTATCACTCATGAAAGTATTCGATGATGGGATTATATAAAATGCATGTTTATTCACCACGAGAGTGGGTTTGAATATAGAGACTAGCATACCACGAGAGTGGACTAGCAGACATGGAAAATTCCTAGAATGACAAACATAAACTTGTTAGGTAGAACATGTACCCTAGATCTAGAATCCCTGAAATATGACTGTCACCCAATTCTCTATAAATATTAGTTTAGGTTTTATTTAATGTTTTAGTTTATTTATGCATGTTAGATAAGGAACCAACCCCATATCTCTATTTTGCTTAGATTAGATTTAGACTTGTACTCTCTGTGTGTTATTCTCAGTCCCTGTGGATCGATCCCATAATTACTACAACTGCATGACTGTGCACTTGCGGTCTTATGGGTTAAACTCTTGAGAATACCCTATGGGTAGACTTGGGTAAAACCTGAGAACGGGATAATCGAAAGAAAATCTCTGCATCACTATCTCAAAATGCTTCTAAGATAATTGAAAGGAACTTTAACAATGGGTCTCAATTTCTCTGCTTCAACTGATTTAACTCTTAGCGGATACAGTGACAGTGACTAGACAGCGTGTCTAGAAACAGAAGATCCATACGTGGTTTCTGCACATTCTTGGGCACAAACATCATCTCATGGTCAGCAAAACGTCATCATACTGTCTCTATATCGTTAACGTAAGCTGAATATAGATCATTGTCATTTGCTGCTCAAGAAATGACATGGATACAGTCTCTCTTGCGTGATCTTGGTCTATCACAACCTGTCACGCCGGAACTATATTGTGACAATCTCTCTACCACTTACCTTTCAGTCAATCCAGCCTTATATTCAAGATCAAAACATTTTCAGGTTGATTATCATTATGTTCGGGAATGTGTCGCTCTTGATGCTCTAACAGTGAAACACATTTCAGCTTCTCTACAACTAGCTGACATCTTCACGAAGTCTCTGCCTTAAGCAACCTTCTTAGATCCTCGATTCAAATTAGGCGTTGATGTTTCCAACCACGCCAAATTTTGAGGGAGTGTGTAAACAATGGACAATTTCATATGGTCTAAGAAAAAATGAAGCCCATGATTGAGATGAAGCCCACTGCAAATGAAGACAAAAACCTATAACAAGAAAGCAAAACAGAAAATATGCAGAGGACAACGATGGTTTCGAACTAGCTAGCTCACATAACAACTTTCAAAGGCTGCTTTTCTAACGTTTGTTTTGCCGTGTCATCTTAATCTCTTTTTGGCTCCATTCTTATCTTCATTTTCTTTGTCTATATAAGCTGAACCATGTAAACCCAAACACAATCAATAAGAGTAATGTTATCTTGAATCATCTTCTTTCTTTACTTTTCTTTTGCTTTCAGGATCATTTGTACTGAAAAAGTTTAAATGAGGTATGTTTTAACTAATGAAAAGTTTATAAGTTCAAACCTATAACGAGATTTAGTAAGACTCAAAAGTTACCTTTCTAAAATATGTTTTCTAATTAACTAATATTTAATATATATATATATATTAGAATTACGACCAATAAAAATATAAATGATGATTGAAATTATAAAGTTATGCCAACGAGGGGTTGGACCAGTGGTAAAAGTCCTTGTTAGGAATTTGAGGCGTCACAGTTTGATTCCCGTTGGGAGATCTCTCCCCAAAGAAAATAAATTTAAAATGGTGTGGATCTCACCCTGGATCCACATGGGTTTGAACTTCGGAATTCAAAAAAAAAAAATTATAAAATTATGTGAATGACAATTCAATTTTACCCGTAAAAAAAATGATTTTCTTTAACGACAATCGAGAAAACATAAATAAATATTTTTTGAAACCCACTTTTTTTGTTTAGGTACGTCATTTTATAGATTATATCGTAATTTAACCCAATTTGACTTTTAATTTTGTTGTTTTTAAAAGTAAGAGTTACCTCCCGTTCTCACCATGTTAAACTTCAAGTTAAGTACAAAAATTAGTTAGACTAAGAAGTTAACACATATTTTCTAATTAATTAATAGTTGATAAATAAATTAGAACTACCACTAACAAGAATACAAATGATGATTAAATTTATAACATATATGCGAATGAAAATGCAAAGTTCTCATTTACCTATAAAATAAATATGAAATGTATCATAATGTTGCAATCTAAATCCAATTGCTTGTAATAAATTGCGTGGAAAACAAATTACTTGTAGTAAATTAACACTCTTTATAAATAAAGATCTTTACACTTAAAACCATAATTTTAAAAAGCAGCTGTAGATTTGTAAATTTAAAAAGACCTTGAGGTTATAAAATCAATGCCAGAGGTGCCTAACGTAGTCATCACTGATGCCAGCTTGTAGGATCCACAGAGAGTTTGAAATAGGTGAATTTGCAGCCAAACACATCTTCGAGCTAGAACGTGATCATGATGGGACTTTTGGGTTAACGTCCAATATATACGTAAGGATCATAGCAAGAGACGTAAGAATATTACATGAGCTAAGAGTAAAAGGCATGGGTGGAGATGAGAGAGTGCATTGTGAGACTAGACACAATTCTGGGAACAACGCTAATCCCAATCTGAAACTTCGATTCACAACTGTAAAATTTAGAGAAGGTGTACCAAAAAAAAAGATTCGTGTTCATTAATTAAATAAGAGAAAATTGACCACAAGTTCTCATGCACGCCCTTGTTTCTATGTCTCTTAAACAAAGTTTGTTTCATGTGTTTCAACACAAATTTTGTAATGTTTACTAACATTACAACAATCACATCGTTTGGAGACGCAAATCGCCTTTCCTACGTTATTCACTCTTTAAAGTCATCCTTGTCATCTGC
Organism: Boechera stricta; assembly: GCA_018361395.1. Classification (NCBI taxonomy): domain Eukaryota; kingdom Viridiplantae; phylum Streptophyta; class Magnoliopsida; order Brassicales; family Brassicaceae; genus Boechera; species Boechera stricta. The sequence goes on from CM031541.1 coordinate 9,448,247, forward strand.
TGGAATTGGTTGGTTTCTCCAGAACACGGCCAGGCCGCTCCCGCCAAGCTGCAGAATGCCATTGAACATGATTACACTTTGGAAATTTTACATGTGAACTTTTGTGAAATGGCTATGAAAACTTACCGCCATACAGACAACACTGACTGCAGAAGGAACAGCAACTAGAGGGTTTGTGAAATGCTTTTGTGCAAGTAAGAACCCGAGCGCTGAACTCTGCGGTTTGCAAGGTACACAGATTTTTAAAAAGAAGCTTTAATAAAGCAAACGGCAATGTATATCTATGGTATAGGAGAAAGTAACTTACTTGCATTCCACATTCTATAGAAATGGTGCGCGAAGTGGACTCGCCGAAAGAAAACTTTGAGATCCAATAGCCAATAGCAAAGGCTGCAGCATGAAGGAGTGCCACCGGGAGTATAAGTTGAGCTCCTTGGGTTTTCAAAACCTCTGAAACTTGTCCGATCTTTTCAGAAGAGAAAAGGTAATAATCAATACCAATTCCAGTCTCAAAATTCAATAAAAATATATTTCTGGCAATATGAACTACTTACAGGGCTGGCACAGAGCAGAGTGGTCAGAATGACTCCGATTAGAGGCGTCACTGTTATGATCTTAGACGTAAATTTAGGAAAGAACTCGTTGGCCAGAACTGTCACACAAAGCAGAAAAAGACATTAGTCCCTAAGGATATATAGGCACAAATTCATTGTTCTGGAAATACTTAGCACCATACTTACCTCCAACTATAGTAGGCACCAACACTACTTGGAAAGTACTAATAGCAAGTCCCTGATATAAAAAATGGATTTTATAAGCTTTCGTTTTAGCAGGCTGCAACTATCTTGTTATAGAGTTCTGTTTCGCTTCTGTCTACTTTAAATAATTCAATAACTTTTACTGAACCATGATAATTCATATTTTGGCTTAATGAAATGTATCTTATTAGCTACAATTACTGCAATTTTGCATGAATTGATTCAAAGTAGTTATAAAGAAAACTCACAGCAGCATCAACAGGAACAAGCTGGCCAGCAAGAAGCTTAGTGAGAAGTGGAGTCATTATAATAGCCCCGATGGTTGAACACCTGATAATTAGAGAACAGATTATGTATAAAATAATTTAACGCCTCCAACCACATTTAAAAACGAAAAAGAAGAACAAATGAAAATAGAAGTATACGTTGTCATGAGTACAGAGAGCGCTACATTCCCCTTGGAAATGTAGGTAGCAACGTTTGATGCCTGTCCTCCAGGGCAGCATGAGACTAGGATAAGACCAGTCGCAAGAGGTGCCGAAAGCTTAAGAGTCTATAATAAAAACAGAATTTTTTTGTATTAGTTGCCTCCTCAACAATAATCATCAACCAAATAGTAGTGTTCACAAATGCACATAGCACAAGTTCAAAGCAATCTTCTCTACAAGAGGAAGCCCTCAAGAAGTGAGTGAGTATGCCAGGAAATGTTTATTCAACCTTTTCAAGAAGAAAGTGATATTTGAACATGCAGCAACACTTGAATCTAAGTAAATCAAGTATTAATCAAATAATAAATCCATAAATCAACATTTAATTTGGTTAAAGCGTATACAGCCTATATAAATAAAAACGAATGGAACCAATTTCTTTAAGAAAAATTGAACGAAAGAGAGGGGTCAAGCAATAAAATCGCATAAGCATCTAATTCAAAAAAGAAAAGCGAACTTAATGTGACAGAAATTAAAGGAAACATACCATTGCGATGAGAAAACCTAGAATTGGCTTGATCATATATTGTGCAAGAAAACCAACACCCACCTGCAGGAGAAGGACTCTAAGCATTAAACAGGTAGTGTATCTAACAGAGCGAAACAATTACACCAGTGTTAATTGGCTCTCACTGTCCATGGATTACGTAAACATCTTCTGAAATCTTCAAACGTAAGAGTTAATCCCATGGAGAGCATAAGAAATCCAAGACCTAGAGTAAAAAGATCTGTTTCCAACCATGTAACCTACAAAACTTAATCTATTAGCCCCAAAATAACACAGATTGCTATAGATAAAACAATAACAAAGAAGCATGAAAAGCATACTAAAGATGGCTTGAAGATGCCAACAAGTGTTCCCAATATAACCTGCCCAACAAAACCACATTGCCCAATTTCAGATATCAAATGCATATAAGTTTCCAACTTCATCAAAGTTCATCAAAGAAAGGTATAAAAATAAGTACCCAAAGTGGAAAAAGGGTCGTCAAAAGTTCAATAATCTTCTCATACTGGCTAAGTTCCTTAGGAGTACTTTCAGGTACATCACCTGACACACCTGTAGCAGCTTTACAAGCAACACTCGTTCTCCTGTAAATGAACAATTTTTAATGATGACCCAGAAAAAATGGGATCATTTCAATTCAATCCACATCTAAATTAAATTCAAATTACATCAATTCCACTAATACCTGAAAGTTGCTTCAAGAGCAGAGACAGGACGTAATGGTTTACTATTCTGAACCCTCAAACTAATTCCAGAGTTACTAACAGAAACCACCTTGGGACAATCTGAAAAAATACCAAATGATTCAGCAAATTGACTCTAGAAATCTGAAACAAGAGAAGTTAAGGATATATACCTAAAAGAGTTAGAGCTCTGGTCGTAGCAGGAACCCAAGAAGTGTTGATTCTGCATTGACTTAATCTGCCATCTGTTGGCAAGGTTCTAGAAACGGAGGCCATGTTTGATCCAAAGGGTTTTAGGATCTTGGTGAATCAGTAAAGATGATATAGAGACATCTCCAAATAAGGAGGAGGTAAAGGGTTTTGTGGAGTGTTGTGGGAGAGGAGAGCCACACATTCTCCTGCCCCTTTCATCACAATCCTATCTGAAAAATATCTCAACACATGTGTTTTTTTTTTTTTTCGTCGTCACTCACTTCCTTGATTATTTATAACAACGGATTTCACTAGGCATGGGATTAAAAACCGAACCGGCTTTTCTGAATTGAACCAAACCGATATTTGAGGGTTGGGTTAACCGGTTGATTAATAAGAGGAACCAATCGGGACTTTGTGAAGTGGATTTGGTTATTGGCTGGTACGGTTCATCAAACCGGCCTGTTAACCGTTCTCAAATTTTTCTAGCAAACAGAAACTAAAATTAAACATAATTTTAAAAAATTATACCAAAATTCTTGTAAAATCGCTATCTGAATCGAATCGAACCGAATTTTAGACACATAATTGAGCCAAATTAACAGATAATCGAATCGAAACTTATATAAATTCGGTAACCTTGTCTTCTAACCAAAATATCCGAAAAACTGATTAACCCCAACCGAAAGGTTTGGTTTGGTCCAAAGTTGTAGGCATAGATTTCAGATGTATTAATTGATCATATATTTTAATTTTTTTTACGTTAACATATTTTGATTGTACTTTTAAACAAAAATATATTTTCTTATACATTTTAATTTATATATGGATAAGATGCATATTTTCACTATGGTTCATGCCACATAATTTCTACATTTAAAAATGGGATTAATGCAACAAAATTCGCACCCTATCTCAAAAAAATTACGTTAACTTAATTTTTACGTTAACTTAATTTTTACGTTAACTTAATTTTTTTTTCGTGTCAGCACCCTACCTCAAAAAAATGTATTGAAGTGTCCTAACCCCAAATTAATCCGCTATATAACCTCTCTATATCGATGATGTGATACTGTGTAACGTCTGTTATAAAACAGACGGAATATAAAACTCATCGTTTAGTGGATGAAAAAAAGACATGATGTTTGCAAAAATTTTAGTTGTCTTTATGACAAAAAGACAATATGATTATTAATTGTGAAAGTGTTGTTGTCTCCCCATCCCCTTCTGCTTTTCCTCAATCTCTGATTAACCGAATCCACAGCACTATCTTCTTCGTCTTCGTCATCATATTGTTCTTCAGTCTCACGGCCCAATAGATTCACCACACCTTCTTCCATTTCATCTCCGAGAACCCTAGAATCGATATTGGAAAACTTCAATGGGCGTTATCGTCATTTCCCAAAAAAAGCCGTGAGACAGTCGTCAACGACGGCGTAAATCTTTTCGGGCGAATGAAGATGCTCTGTTCTCCTTTCTCCGCCGTACTCTCTCTCTCTCCATCCAAGCCCTTACTGTAGCCATAGCTCTCGATCCTTCGCAGCCGGACGAATCAACCATCACAACAACACCTATTCTACAGTTAATCAAATCAATCTTCGTCTCCGGTTTTTTTATCACAACGACAATTGATTTTGCTACTTAGGATGTGTTGAAAGAGATATCAGTGAAGCAGAAGTGGAATCTGGAGGAAAATAGATTTTCGAAATTGGAAGTTAAGAAGCTTCGTATTGGTACTGGTCGGAGATTTGAGATCCAGATCTGATTAGGAAACAGCTGATTCGTTTTCATCTTCCCGGATGAAGTAACAGATTGGAGAAGAAGCAGCGAAGGAAGAGATGTAGAGTTGCATGAGGTAGTTGAGGGAAGTTAATTCGAGCTCTCTTTGATGTATGTGTCAACTTTCATTTCTTGTTTTTCAGTTCGGAAAGGTTGAATTTTTGAGACTAGAAATAGAAAAAATAGAGTTTTTGTTGAAGAAGAAGAAGACCCATTAAATAATTTTAATAAACAATAATTAAAAACAGCATGGAGTTTGTGAAGTACCCAAAAACGCTGTGTTTTGTAATCCATCATCGATATAACGTTCTTTTGATAGAAGGGTTATATAGCGGGTTAATTTGGAGTTATGACATTTTGGTGCATTTTTTTGAGGTGGAGTGCTACGCGCAAAAACTAATAAGTTGGCAGGTTTTGTTGCATTAATCTCTTTAAAAATTGTTTGAAAAAAACATAATTATTGAAGTTGGAAAAGTCTTGCATCAAGATGTAGAACAGTTTACTGAAATTACGGTCTTTGATAGATTATTTCCACCATATGATTTTGCCTCCATTTTTTATGTGAAAAATAGTTATGTTAGTTAGATAAACTCATAAAATCAAAGACAATCAAATGATAAAATATTGATTTATAACATTTTGGAATACTACACGTTAATTTATTCGATTGAACAAATAAAAAGTTTCTGAGTTTTGTTTACGTGAGATAAATAATTTTTGTCAAGAAACAGACATAATGATTAGAATCATCGAGAGAGGTATAATCTAGTTTATGTTTGTTAACACTAAAATCGTCAAGTTAAAAATATAACAAAATCAATCATATCCAACATAGACCAAACCCGAATCCCTTAAAAACATTTTCTTATTAATTTTCTTGTTTAGTATACTATTCATTAATAGTTGTTTATTTAATTTATTTAATATTTGTTTTGCTTTGTTACTTAATCGGCATACTAGATTCTAACCCGTGCTTATGCACGGATTAAAGTTTTTCGATTCAAAAATATTAAATTGATATTTAAAAATTAAGTGATTTTGTTGCTGAAGAAAAATACAAATTTATGTCTTATAAATATTACATATTTATTTTAGATATATTTTGTTAACAGGTATATTCACTAATATCATATTGATCAATATATTTTTTTTTTTATGTCAATGATCAGTATATCATATTTTTGTTTTTATATCCATATTTGGCACATTTAGTTGATATCTAGCTTATTTTGCACATTTGGCCAATTAATTATTGTTTAGCTTTGGTACAACTTTGTTTTTAAAAACAAATAAACGTGTACACAATAATTAATTCTAGATTCATTACAATAACTCATTACTTTATTCTGGAAAAGGTTAATGTTGTGCGTATTATAATATGTTTTTAAAAAATTGAACCATATAAAACCATTTAAAAAATATACAACTTTATCTTTTAGGTTTAAGTTTTATTCTAAAACCATATAAAACTTAAAAAGAAAAAATAATACTTTTATAAGAATTATTATAAGGCCGATATAAATTAATAGTTTTTTTTGGGTCAACAAATTAATGGTTTTATAATAAACATTATAAAACCTTATAAAACCAAATAAACTGTATTTGATCAAAAAGACATCATGATCTTTATTTTGTCAAACTCAAAATAAAAAATCAATGGTTTTATAAAAACATTATAAAACCTTATATATCACAAAAAGAAAGATCAATAATTTTATAAAAAGAAATTTTAAAACCTTATAAATCCTTATAAAATCTTACAAAAAAATTATAAAATTGTATGTTTTGGTCAAAGTAACACCATGGTATTTATTTTATAAGTTGTGTAAATCCTTTTAAAATCCTAAAAGAAAAATTCAATAATTTTATAAGAAACATTATAAAACCTTAGAAACTCGTATAAAACCGGAAACAATTAATGGTTTTATAAGAAACATAATAAAACCTTAAAACCGTATAAAATGTATGTTTTGGTCAAAGAGATATTATGATCTTTATCTTATTTAAAATGAATTTAATATTTTTATATCCATAAAATGAATCTGAAATTCACCTAACAGAAAAATATATTTGACTAAAAGTTGAATCGAAAAAACCCCAAAGTATACCAAACCATTAACCGAAAATTTGGGAAACCAAAATATCCAAACCAAACCGAATCAAAAGTTGAATTGAACATCCAAACCCAAAGGTAAATCTCTGGTTCAGTGTGGTTTTTAAATTATATACTATGTTATTAGATCAATCATATATAAACTGTCTTTATTTTGAATATTATAATCTTACCTAAATTATTTTTGTTTATTTATGGCTGATTTTGTTGTTTCCAAAATTTGTTTTAAAACTTTTATTTGAAAATAAATTGTTTAACTAAACAATTAATTAGTAACATAAATATGTAAAATCATTAATTTTATATTTCAATTATTTATACAATAATATACTATTAAAATGTTATAGAAATTTTTATTTAATTTATTAGTTTTCTAAAATTATTATAAATTGTCTTATCGCTACTATATGGATCGCAGAAATTTTTAAGCATGCATGGAAAAAGAAGATGCATTGGATTGTTTAGCATGAGCAAGAGTTAGACGTAGTTCGATGACTTACATGGTGAGAGTCGTATAAGACCAAAAGAAATTTTAATATTTATATTCACGAAACGATATCGTATTGAAAACATATTTGTTTTTTGGTTAAGAAATGTTTTCTTACAAATTAATATACATTTTTAGTATAATGTTAAGAAATTACAATAAACTAATTATTTCCCTTCAATTTTTATTTATATATCCTTTTTTCTGATAATGGCAATTCTTCTCAAATCTTTTTTTTTCTTCTAAAGTCACATCTTTGTAATAATTTACTTCTACGTCTTTCGTACTCTTTCCCTACTATTGAAACTATTCAGCATCTCTTCGAAACTTCTATTTTTTGAAAATCTATAGATTTTATTTTCTCTAAATCATTGTTTAATTGAAACTCAAAAATTAATGTAGGACTTTCATTGTCTATAGTCAATTTATCTAAGTGTAAATTACATAAACACTAACTAATCATAAAACAATATATACATATATGTCGTGAAATGAAGAAATTATGTTTTGTTGCTTTGAATCTATGATCTATGAGCATAAATCAAGCTTCCCAACAATCACACTTATACAGACTATATATACTTTCAACTTTCTCGAGGAAGCATGTGCATTGTTGACGCAAACTCTTCCTTTTCATTAAAATAGGTCATTTACAAAATCAAATATCAATGTGGTTTTCCAACTTATTATTGTGGAAAACTAAAATCATTACATAATTTATTTTTGTTTTGAGCAATTTACTTTCTTTAAGTCATCATTATAATCTTCGATATAGAAATTAATATATGAGTCTCCACGGAATTTAGTAGCATCACTAATGTAAGCTCTATATCATATATTTTGTATACATATATCCCTTATATATTATTTGGAAAGTACACTTATAAATAAACCTTAGCAAATGTTAATAATTACATCATATTGCCATTACATCTAAGACAAAATTATAATCTCTCATTAAGTGTATTTTAGTCAATTAATTATTATATGATCATTTAATTAAATGTTAAATTAATTATTTATAATTTTTGTTTTAAGTAATTTATTTATTTTTTACTTTTTTGAAAAGAAGTTTAAAATAAATTTTGTGAAGATTAAATTAAACACACTAATTAAATTAAATTAAATGTTGATTTAATTTTCCAAAAATAAGAGATTTTATGTAGATTGCGATTTTTTGGAAGATTTAAATGAAAATTTTTAACCGATTTAATTCTGTTTTTAGGTGTTAACAAAGATTCGATATTATAAAAATTGATATTATAATTTTCATAAAGTTTTGAAAGAATTACAATTTTCTAATATCCTGATTTTATAATTTTTGGATATTTTCTATAATTGCAATTTATCAGTACTATAACACGGGATATATCCTAATTTATGTATATATATATATATATATAGATATAGATCTCTCTAGATTTTATATAATAAGTACATGATGGTTTAAGATAAAACAACAAAGAGAGAAGAAAAAAAAATAGGGAATGAAAAAGTACATACCACAACCTATAATTCCGAGGAAAACTTGACCTAATACCACCACCACCGTCTGCTTCACCGTTTGTATGGTTTAACCACCATTACCTTTCTAAGTTCTAATAGAATAATTAAACAATCAAATAGATTTAGCATTTTTGGTAGTGCTAATTCTAAACTATTCAACAGTACATAAAGATGACTCATCAAATATATCTTGATTAATATTTGAGACAATATAGATCTTCATTTTTCAAAATAATAATTTGAAAAAACAATTCAAAAATGCTCAAAAAACAAAGAATCGATTACATGTATTTCACCTTAGGTTTGGAGAGAGAGCGACGCATTTCCATCACCACGGTTCACTCTGTTTTAAAAGTTGTACACAAACATTATTCAAAATTAGTCAGACATTTAAATAGCTGAAAGATTTTACAGAGATTATGTAAGCAATGACCAATGAACAATGACATTTAAATAATATATAGCTTTTATTTATAGAGAATGGAAGTGTGTTAATCAATCTAGGTTTAGAGTCCAAAAAATCTGAACAATAAATGATATCACTTTTAGGAATACTCACTAAAATTAATTATTTTAGTTATCTCATCACAGTTTTGGTATTAATTATTTCATATTTTTTTTATATATATGATAATTATTAAAGCAAATGGGGAGTGAAAATTATTTAGAAAGCACGAATAATTTTTAGAAATTCAAGTATCATATTTGATTATTATGTAACAAAATAATTAAACCCAAATCATTTATATTGTATTTTGATTTAAATTGTTTTTATAAACAAAGAAATGAATTAAAATATAGATTATTATCAGATCCATATAATGTGGATTCAATATTTACAAAGAAAATCTAAATCCTAGTTACATAGTTAAATTTATGATGATGAAACTATTAACAAAATATTAAAAAACATTTATTGGTAGTTACTATCTTTTTTATTTTATTTTTGTCGGCTTAAAAATTACTCTTATTAACCCGATTAAAATCATTATGGAAGCTAGTTGCTAAAATATCGATTGTTTATATTTTTTATTGGAAGTTACTCTTATTAACCCTATTAAATTATTATGGAAGCTAGTTATGGATATATCATTAACTAATTTTATTTTCATATGCAGGGAAAAGATACTTCAAGATTTTTTATTTTATGTTTTGACAAAATCTTTTTTTACGTTTCCTTTTTTTTACTCTTTGATTATTATGTAACAAAATAATTAAAATCAAATCTCGATTATTATGTAACAAAATAATTAATACCAAATCATTTATATTGTATTTTGATTTAAATCGTTTTTATAAACAAACAAATGAATTAAAATATAGATTATTAGATGATCCATATAATGTGGATTCAATCTTTACAAAAAAAAATCTAAATCCTAATTGCATATTTAATTTTATGATGATGAAACTATTAAAAAAATATTATTTTTTTATTGGAAATTATTCTTATTAACCCGATTAAAATCATTATGGAAGTTAGTTGCTAAAATATAGATTGTTTATATTTTTCTATTGGAAGTTACTCTTATTAACCCGATTGAAATCATTATGGAAGCTAGTTATGGATATATCATTAACTAATTTTATTTTCTTATGCAGGTAAAATAAAATAATTATTATGTAACAAAATAATTAAAACCAAATCTCGATTACTATGTAACAAAATTATTAATGATTAAATTGTCCTTAATGAGAGATTTTAATTTGTTCTTAGATGTAATGGCAATGTGTTGTAATTATTAACATTTTGTAAGGTTTATTTCTAAGTGTACTCTCCAAATAATATATTGGAGATGAATACTTCATCATATCTGATTTAAGTATTTAACATAAAAACACCTAAATGTTAAACTATTTTAATACCAAATTCAATATTTTTAAAATCTACAATTATTCTACTTATGATATTGCAACAAACCTCGTAATCACTTATATATTAAATGAGATATAATTAATTAATAAGGTAATTGACCTTATCGTTTATTGGAGATTAGGTAATTGACCTTATCGAATATATATTTAACTATTAGAATCTAGTTATTGCCATATTAAAAGCGGTAATAATATTATACGGTTGTAAATTTTTCTTCCCATATTAAAACTTGTAGATATCTCGATTTTTAGGATTATTAACAAATTAGTTAGTTACCAAAATCGTTCTCATATTAGTTAATATTGCAATAAAATCGGGATATCATTATAATTACTTTAAGATTTTTTAAAAAACTTCCATTATTTTTTATCAATTACCTTATTTAAAACCACCTTTATTTTAAACCACTTAAATCGGGATATCATTACAATTTTACAAATTTTTTAAAAATTTCCATGATTTTTAAAAATTGCTCTTACTTAAAACAAATAATTAAATAATTCTCTTATTTAAAACGACCCTTATTTTAAACCAGCCATATAATATTTTGCATATTTGTTAATATTCCAATAAAATCGGGATATCTTTTAAATCATATCGATTTTTGAAAAAGCTTCCTTTATTTTAAATTTTTTTTTATCAATCATTAAAACATACCAATAACTAAATAATTCCCTTATTTAAAACCACCCTTATTTTAAACCAATTATATAATATTTTAAAACTTTCAAATGTTTACAACTGTTGACCAAAAAAAAATGTTTCTCATATTTGTTAATATCTCCAATAAAATCGGGATATCTTTTAAATCATATCTCAATTTTTTAAAAATAAGTGAATTATTTTACAATATTGCAATAAATCGGGATATCTTTTAAATCATATCTTGATTTTTTTAATAAGAAAATTATTTGTTAATATTGCAATAAAATCGGGATATCATTATCATTATTCTGTGAATTTTTAAAAAAACTTTTATTAATTTTTTTAACAATTCCCTTATTTAAAACCATATCCCGATTTTATTGTTTTCTTAGTTTCAATATTATTTTTTTAAAAACTTTTATAATTTTTTTTAACAAATCTCTTATTTTAACATAATAAATTACTAAATTACCCATAATGAGAAATTAAAATTTGTTCTTTGAAGTAGTGGCAATGTGATGTAAATATTTACACTTTCTAAGATTTATTTTATAAATGTACTTCTCAAATAATATATAGGGGATGATATTCACTCACACTAATAACCTCTTAATGATAAATTACTCACTATAGGATCGACTAAAAAAATACTATGTGCGACACACGCGTGCACTTGTGAGTAGTTTAGATTATTGAATCAGACACCACAAGCCAATATTATAAGACAAACAAACCTATGATATTAGCCCATGTAATTAGGTCTAAGCAGTAGAGTCATATAATTTTTGTTGTTAAATTTGAATAAAAAATTTGCAAAAAAATATTTGACGTACCTCCATTAAATTCATCTCCCCATTCTTTAGAAAATGTAAGCTAAAACCTATTAGACATCCTAGCCCGGCCTATCCTGAATTTGATGTTTATATGGCTTTGCTCAACCTGGCCATGAAAATTTTGGATTAGGATTAGACGGTTAGAAAAATTGACTTGTAAATTGATTAGGATTAGACGGTTATACACATTTAAATATGCCAATTTTTTCAATTATGTAGGAGGGATTTTCCAATTTTTATGACTGGTGCTTTGTTAGATTATATATAGTAGAATCACCATTGAATGTATAGTTTTGATTAGATATACTAAAAATTTTCCATAAACCGAGAATATAATAAATAAAAATATCCAAATCAAAACCAAACCGAAATCCGAATTAGCATAACCTCTTCATATTTCACATTAATCTTACCTAGTATATCAAAAACCTTCCAACTATCTACCTCATGGTAAACTAGTCAGATTTACGTTAACCAACTTTATTATCTTCTTCTCTCGCTTCCTCGCTCATCTCTTTCTTTGTATTCTCCTTATCTTTTCCTTTCTTCGTTTTTTCAACATAGTTGCAGCCAATTCTGACATCCTCTACCTCTACAAATTGTATGGAATAACACAAATTTAAGCCTGATTCAAAAGTCAAAACCCACTTCCTCAACTTAGACATCTTACGACACCTTTACGGTATTTCCATTCTTACTTTGTAAAGAGAAAAAGACGGTCACATCTTCCACAAGAAATTAACCTTCAATCAAACATTTATTTCCTTGTCCCATTAGGTACTTGAGGAATTGAGTCACAATAACTTCTAACATTAATAAAAATTTTGGGAGCTTTGGTCGGTGAAACAAAAAGTCCATAAAAATTATTTACTTTGAATGTTAATTTTTTTTTTTGTGTGTGTTGGAATGTTAAGTTTATTCAACAAAAAAAATATTTACATAGTTTTATAAGAAGATTGAAACAAAAGGAGCTAAACGAAATATAAGCATAAACAAAATACTTTAAAACAATTTTTTTTTTTGCAAAAAAACTCTCTGACTCGTCAACTTTTAAAACTTTACTATTCACGTTAAAAAAAAACAGATTAATCCGCGAAGTCTAAATAATACGCAATATAACCTTATGCGTATTTTCTCATCGTTTTCACGGTCATATACATTAGATTTTTAAAATTCTAAAGGTAGATTTGGACTAGGGCTGGACAATTGGTTCAATCGGTTCGGTTCAGTTCGGTTTGGTAATCGGTTTGTTCGGTTTGGGTAAAAGAATTCTAAATTAAAACCAAAATTCGGTTAAGCCCAAAATTTTTGGTATATTTCATCAATTTTGGTTCGGTTATCAGTACTTTCGATTTGTTTATAATTTATTTTAGTGGGGTTTTCTAAATACAATTGTAATATGGGCTGAACAAAACACAAGCCCAAACCTAAACTTCTTTTACAAACCCAAAAAAGATTAGGGCTTCGACATAGTGAGCTAAGGTGGCTGCGGCGGCACCACCAAAGCAACAAACATACGGTGACTTGTCGGAAACAACGTAGATGAGACATAATCATGAAGGAGGAAGGATAAAACACTATATAGAATATAGAACAAACTTAAATCTCTGGAAACGAGATTCGTTTGAGGGATGTTGATGACGACAATGATTAGACGAAAGGGTGAGATGTGAGAAAAGATCTGGAGAAGAAAAAACCCGAGTTAGGTGAGGAGAGAAACAAATGTGAAAGAAAAACGCCTGAAGGAGAGAAAGCACTCGAAAGAAGAAGCATAGAAAAGAGGAGGCCGCTATAGGTTTCTACGAAATCTTAGAGTGGGAGAAAAAATTAGGGAAAACGATCTATTTCCCCATGAGAAGTAGGTTTATCACGACAGATCCCCATGAAACTTTGCCCTCGATCCATTCCCCATGATCCAATACTTCTAAATCTTAAACCCCACGAAACGAAACTTCTCACCTATTTTCCCATCAAACGATCTATTTCCCCATGACGCCCTAAACCCGAGCTAAACCCAAACATATGTTAAACCGAACAAATCATTCTTAACCGGATGACAGATTCTTAACAGATTTTGTATCCTTTTGGTTTGATTCATTATCTATAAATGGCGATTATAGCATCACTACGAGACATTAATCTCTTCTCTTCACTCCCTTCAGCGCCTCCAACGCCGGATTTAAACTGGACTTACGCTATCTTCTCGCAGATCTCACGCGATTTCGATTCATCTACCAGAGATGACACAGTAATCCATGGTTGGGGTAATGGTTACTACAAAGAGAAGAAGAAGAAGAACACGAACACAGCGGAGCAAGAACATCGAAAAAGAGTAATTCGTGAGCTTAATTTGTTAGTCTTCGGTGGAATTTGAGTTTCCGATGAATCAAACGATGAAGAAGTTATAGATACTGAATGGTTCTTCTTAGTTTCGATGACTCAAAGCTTCGTTAACGGTGTTGGACTACCCGGTGAATCTTTCTGTGACGGCGATGGAGAAATGAGGGCTTATATGGTTGAGATTCATCCGGGTATAACTAAAATCGTGGTGAGGACAAATGGGTCTTCGTCTTTGGGTTTGTCTTTAGACGAGTTAGAGCTTGACATGTGACATTTTAGGCTACCGGAATCAACTAGGCCTGAGCTTGTTACGGTGGCTTGTGTGGATGGAGCTTTGATTATTACGGTGCCTAAGAATGCAGAAGAAGAAGATTATTATGGGTAGTGGAAAGCTAGTGCTTGTTCAGTGAATCAAGTAATGTTTATGAGTTCTTATCACGAAACATGAGAGAAGACAAATCTCTAATCTTCCTCGTTTCTACGATATTGTGTAACCTTCATTTTTTTTACGCAATTCAGTTCTAAATAAAAGAAAGATTGAATCATACCCTTAAAATCAAAATTGTGGTTTCAATAACTTGTTTAATTTCAACAACAGTGGTCATGGAGGATTAGAGTTCTTAGATTTCAGATTTTTGAAAATTCTGAAGAAGAAGACCCAGGGGTCGGGTTTAATTTGATTGTAATTCGGTTTAGGTTTGGGTTTGAATGGTTATGGTTTAGGTTCGATTGGTTTTCTCTCGGGTTTAGTGTGTCATGGGGAAATAGGTGAGAAGTTTCGATTTGTGGGGTTTAAAATTTAGAAGTATTGGATCGTGGAGAAATAAATCGTGGGCAAAGTTTCATGGGGATCTGTCGTGATAAACCTACTTCTCGCGGGGAAATAGATCGTTTTCCCAAAAAATTAAGTGAAACTAGATAGGAGCGCTATGCTTTTTAGTTTATATAGGGGTGTTCGGTTTAATTCAGTGACAGTGAGATTTCGGTTTTAACCCGAACCGAACTGATTTCCGAACTAATTTTAAATCATAGCCGATCGGTTTATCACTGGAAACCGAGTCAAACCAAATTTTAAAAAATTTCAGTTTGGTCGGTTTGGTTTACTTCGGTTCGGAATTAATGGTCAGACCTAATTTGGATTACTCGTCGTGAGGGCTTCAATTTGATATATTATTTATCAAAATTTTACAAAATTAACGATAATGAATATGAGTTATATTGCGTATTATTTTTTATTTTGGAGGTGAAAGGTAAAATTGCAAAAGTTGGAGAGTTAGAATTCTTTTTTTGTGGACATTTTAATTTTTTTTTCTTAAGAACAATTTTTGCAATATAGACAGAAGTGACGGCGATGGCGGTTCCTTGCCCCCACTCGTCTTCTTTAGATCCCTTCCGATTCTGAGAAGATCTTTCACCACCGTCTCTCTCCGCCTTCTCACCACTTTCCTCTCACCCATCCTCTGCGTTTTTACCATCACCCACTTCGGAAAGCGCTTAGATCCGAAATCCTACACGGTTAGATTCTCATATATGCTTCTCTACTGACCTCCATGAGAATCTCCCCGCCTTCTAGCTAGTGATGAGGACATAGAGACTAACCTATCTGAACCCGAAACAGAAGATATCAATATATCGACCATGAGACAAACTCCAAGAACAAGATCTGGAACTAGAAGCCTACGTGAGGAGTTCAACAAGTCTGTGGCAAGTCTAATCACGTTCATAGAGGATGGAGAAACTCAAGGAATCGACATTAGCCAAAATATGCAAGGAGAAGTCCGAAAATAACTCAAGTCTCCATCAACAATGTTTTTACCTGTTCTACAAGGGGATTCAGAAGCTGCTTTGTTCATCATTTCAAAACAAGACCAAACTGCTTAAAACAGTCCAGAATCAATACAAAAATCGGAAGCTGTTCTGAACGCGTTTCAGACTTATTTGGTTCTAAATGGCCTGCTAAAATTGTTTATAACTAAGGTATGTTTTTTAATTTGAATAAATAACGTGTTCTCTTCTTGTTTTGCAGGATTATGACCGAAAAGTGTGTTTTTAGTGTGTTTAAGTCTTATTGAGTCAGTTTGTAATTCCCAAGTCTGTTTTGTCATTTTCAAGTCTGTTTGTTGTTTTCAAGTCTAGTCTCTATTATAAGAATCTTTAAGATCCTAGAAGGTCCCTTGCTGCTGGACTATTTAATAAAGTCCCTTCTCAGCATGTATTTTTAACCTATGATGAAATACAATGAGATTTTCTTCTTTTGAAGAACCCTAAAACGTTTTCAGCTTTCTTGTGTGCGAATCCTTGAAGCTTGAACGTCCTAGACTTATCAAAGATCTTCCATCATCTGTGTGGCGTCTCTCGATCCAACTGGTTACAATCTATCCATCATTCATCCACTTGAATCTTCAAAGAGTGTTGTACGGCCAGTTGAAGAGTCACCATCAATCTATCACCTTAGCATTCATCACAATCGCTTCTACATCACCATCATCGTTTCTATATCAGCTAGGATTTCTCCTTATTCTACTCTGTAGCGAGACGGAATCATAGATCTAGGTTTTGTACATTATGGAATCTCAGATCCTCTGAATTATGGCATCTTAACCTAGATCGACCGTTTCGACTTACAGAATATCACCTTGTCTTGTATCCTCGGAACAAGATAGAGATCCTACCCTTCCAAGCTGTGCCAGGAAGTGGGTGCTACAATTAGGTTTCGCGCTGGTTGTAGACTAGGAACACACTTCGTCACGACGGAGTAGTGGGTGCTTTGGTTACGCTTTGCGCTGCCAGAGACATTTACATCTCTTCTGTTTCCACCCTTTTGGTTCAGGAATAGTTAAGGTTGTCTTCGGTTTCATTCCAACATCAGAATATGCCTCAACATGCAAAGAAGAAAGAGGACGACCTCCTCAAGAAGCTCAAAGAAACGGAGAAAGTAGACATGGAAAATACTGTAGATATTGAGGATTTTGAAAATATTGACATCCTGGGAGAGCTGCCCTATAGTCTGATAGTTATAATCATCAATCAGGATGTCCTCAAACCTTCATCCCTGCTCACGTCTTTGCCCAAAATTTGGGAACTGGATGGACAGGTCAAATGGAAAGTTGTTGGCAGACACAGGGCCCAATTAAACTTCACCAAAGAATCAGATCTCCAAATGATTCTCCGGAAAGCCCCTCGGTATATCAGCGGCTGGTTTGTTGGCATGGAGAGATAGGTTCCAAATCCTCTTCCACTGTTCTTGAACAGATCCCCTTCTGGGTAAGAATGAAGAATATACCTTTGAATCACATTCCTGAAGTAACAGTCATAGGCATTGGCAAATCCATAGGAGAGGTGGAATCAGTCGAGCTTCATGCAAAGAACTCTGATTCACTTGAGTATGTCAGAGCTCGAATTTGGGATCCCATTTATAAGCCTCTAATATTCAAAAAAAGTTATCAGACTGAAATAAGCTGATGTTGCAATGGTGATCATAGTGGATTTTGACAATGAGAAACTCAACATGATTTGCTACTCCTGCAAACGTATTAACCATGATCAGTATCACTGCCAATACAGAACAATGATTGCCCCTGATTTGCGAACTCCGACATCTACTCAATCAGAAAGAGCTTCCACTTCTGCGAAAGAGTCAGGACAGGTCAGAGCCTCGAGAGGAAGAGGTAGAGGCAGAGGTAGAGGTACCTCATCAAAAGGAGGAGCTTCCTCAAAAGGCAGAGGATCCACATCAAAGACAACATCTCAAAATAAGAAAGATATTCCTATGCAAGCCTATCAGAGCAAATCCTCAAATCCTGATTCCAACACGACAGCAATAGTCTTCAACAAATTAGGAGCAGTCAAGGCTAAAGATAAGGGGAAAGGTATTGTATTTTTTTCTCAAGCATAGAGACTAAAAAACTTTGGCAGGGTTCCATCAGGCAATGATCCGGCGATGGATAAGACTGTTGGATCAAGATTGTTCAAAGTTCCTGCTGAGAAGTGTCTCTAAGGCTCTGAGCTCTGGGATTCAGGTGTCACCTTCCTAAGCTCCTAAGAATGCTGAAAAGCATATGACAACAGTGCTTCCTGCTCCTCCAAAGATAAACACAGGCAGTAACCTCCCTTTGGTGAGCTAAGATACAACCTCATCAGGCAACCTCACCTCCAAAAAAGGATAAAAACTAGTGCAGAACGATATTTATCCAGAAAAAGGCTCGTATTGACACTAAGAAGCCTTCAGTCTTCGACAAGATTGATCAACCTACACCTTTTTCTGAAGGTAACTCCAGTGCTATGCACATAAATATATTCATTCTCAGTTCAGGAGTCAGAATCTCCACACCAGTTACCCTTTCTATCTTTTCAAGGTTAGTGGTTATCCAGAAACCACCAAAATCGATATGAGGATAACGAGCTTGAACTGTCAAGGTTTGGGATAACCTAGTAGTTTGACACTTAAGGGATTTGTGTGGTCAGCATTTCCAAGAAGTTATATTCCTTAGTGAGACCAAACAAAAGAAAGACTACATGGAGCACCAGTACACAAGCCTCAACTTTCATAAGCTAGCTACAATGTAACCAGAAAAGAGTTCAGGAGACTTGGCATTACTTTGGACAAACTCCATTACAGTCAAGATACTAGAAACAGATCCGAGATTGATAGATGTAGAAATAACATGGAAGAATAAGAAGATATTCATCACATGTGTTTATGGTCCCCCAGTTAGGAGAGTTAGAAGATATTTCCTGGAAAGGCTAAACAGAATGGGTGAGAAAAGCAAGGGCCCATGATGTTTACTTGGATATTTCAATGAGATAACTAGTCCAGAAGATAAGAGAGGAGGAGTCCAAAAAAGCTCAGAAAACTATATTCCCTTCAATGATAAGATGAATGCAAATGACCTCCAGGAACTACCTTACTCAAGTAATCCTCTATCTTGGTTTGGCAATAGAGGAGGGGAATTAGTTCACTGTAAACTAGATAGAGTGATTGCCAATCAAGATTTTTTCACCCTCTTTCCCAAAGCTTTATCTTTCTATATGCAAAGAGTGGGCTCGGATCATAGCTCCATTTTACCACATTTTGATGGGGATCAAAGGAAAAAGGGTCACTTCAGGTATGATAAAAAGTAAAAGGAAAGAGAAGGTTTCTCATCGGTTATAGCTAGAAGTTGGATTCCTTTTTGTCCAAACCAGGATAATGATATGGTTGAGAAACTCAGATTATACAGACAAAAAATCTCCAGATGGAAGAGAGTCACTCAGACAAGCAGCCAAGCCAACATTCTCAGGCTAAAAGAGCAGATAGACAATATGTCTCAACAATCACACCTGGATTTGGAAGCCTTTAGAAGTCTCAAGTGTCAACTCTACAAGGAATACCATTAGGAGGAAAGTTACTGGAAAAGTAAAAGCAAATGACAGTGGCTCAAGGTTGGAGACAGAAACATAGGTTTCTTCCACACATCCACCAAATCCAGAAGGAACAAAATTAAGATCTCATCTCTCTTTGATGAGGACACAGGCTTGGAACACTTCCATGAGAAAGAGATGGGGCAAGTGGTAGTCCAACACTTTACAAAGCTTTACACTTCCGAGTTATTGGACTCATCTCCAGTAAGACACTCACCAATGTTCATGGATATTAGACCCAGGGTAACCTAGGAGCACAATGCGGCTTTACTCAGGGACATCACAGAAGGTGAGATCAAAAAAGAAGTTTTTGATATGAGAAATGTCTTGGACCAGATAGGCTTTCTAGAGTAAGGATGGACAAAATATATGGGATCCGAAATGCGACGGATCCGGATAGTATGCAAAAATTGATCCGAATATCCTTTATCCGTGGGCTAATTATAGATTATTAGAATTTATAGGCCCATAATTAAAATTTCTCATTCTCCTTTTCTTTTTCTTTGGGCTTGGCCTGCTAGAATTTCCTTCTTTTCTTTTTATTTTCTTCTTCTTCTCTTCTCTTCCTCTTATCCGCTTTTCTTCTCTTCTTTTTTTTTTGGTAAAATTTCTCTTCTCTTCTTCTTATACGAAGCGAAGAAGAAGATTTCTCTTCTCTTCTGTAAAATTTATCTTCTCTTGTTCTTCAGTTCTTCTTCTCTTTTTCTTTAGTTCTTCTTATACGAAACAAATTTTTTATTTCCTTTGCTGCAGTTTTCGATTCCAAGGTTCGGTTGTTTCGTTTCCTTGTTTCAATCTTTGAAATTTGATCTGGATTATTAAGGTTTTATTTAAAGAAATTAATTGTTGATTACGTTGCTTATGTAAGATTTTTTAGTTCATTTATGTTTGATTTAGTTCTCTCCTAGGGTTTCGTGTTTAAAAAAGTATCCAGGGATTGATAATTATTGGTTCAATGTTGATTTATTTTACGGCTTTTGTGGTAATGAAGTTAGATTATGGTGAAAGAATCAATGAGTATAAGAGGAATCGAATCTCTGAGACCAAGGTTCTACTATATGATTTTGAGATTTTCAAATAAAGCTAAGACAGAATATGAGGTTGTTTTTAGTGACGAGTTGCAAGCAAATAAAACGATGTAAATTCATAATTAAAAGGCACTAGACTAGGTATTTCTCCGGTATTCAGAGATGAAACTGAGCAACTATTCAGGATTAAATTCAGCACAAGTCTAGAACTCGAATATAAAAAGTAAGAACGACTCCACTCGTGCGCTGAACTCTTTATCTAACAGCCTAAATACCTAAACTCGCTTGGACCTAGGGATGAAGATAAGCATTAATGTATGATTCGATATGTTCACAAGCAACCGCATCAACTCGTCGCCTACGAATGAATGCTCACCAATGTCTTTTCTAGCAACCTAAAACACTCTCATGAATAGGTTTAACCTAAGATCATAGACTAAGTGATCGTTTAATCTAAGCATTAAGTCTAACTATTGGCACAACATATAAATGGATCCTATCTGCGCTCAACTTATCAACTCATAAATACCATTGAAAACCCTAATCTAGCTAATGGAACTACTCAGCCATGGAAGAACAAATCACAACAATGGATAAAAAGRAATTCATGAATAATATTGAAATAGAATAGGGTTTAGAATTCTTCTCAAACAAAGTGGTGATTGATCCTCTGGATCTTACAAGCATGAATCAAAAATCCAAGTCTGGAGGAAAAGAAACAAGAGGAAGAAAATCTGAGAAAACAATCTTCCAAACAAAAGAAAAGAGAGAGAGAATTAGAGAGAGAGAGCGATCTCCTTCAGGTCTGAGAACGTCTGCCTTTTTACTGGCGGCCCCCTCTATTTTTGTCCACATCAGCACGCCCAAAATTAGGTAAAAAGTCGAAACCCTTATTAATTCTTCGGAGCACCCTGGCGAGCATGTGCTCCCGAAACCGGAATGGGTGCTCGCATCTGATTGTGCTCTATAGCTGCGATTTCGCCCCTTTTTGCTCCAAGTTAATTAGCTCCAAATTCCATCAAATCCATGCTCCAAGACTTCATTTAACCTGATAAGACTAAAAACGACTCGAAAGACACAAAAGACTCAAAAGACTAGTTAATATAAGCTAAAATCCTAACATATCAACCCCCTGACTTAGACCTTTGTTTGTCCTCAAACAAACTAGGAAAGAACAGAGAAGAGGTTTGAAAATCACGGAACTCGCTTAGCTTGGGGATGCCTGGACTTCATACTCCTCACCGGGTGTTGGAACACGATCCATTCAACCATGGGAATCATCAAACCTTAGTTACTCACAATCCAAAGGAAATTTCGAATCCCATTGCTATCTCTTTACATAGATTAATGAAAGAAAGTGCAGGTCTTACCAGGGGAATAAATCCAAAGGGTGCCAACTTCTTCTAACCAAAGACCTTCTCCCATATAACTTTCTCTCCCTCTTTTCCTCTTCCAAACAACCATTTTTGATTATTTTTCTACAGCCATCGTTTTCATTTGCCGATGCTTCACCCTTTCTAGTCATCACTTTTCTCGATGCTCTTCTTTATTTGGTGGGACAAATCTCCATGAGCAAAGGACACACGGGTCTACGCATCATCCCTTGGTTCACTTGACTTTTAGTTTCCCTTACAACAAGCTTTCCATGAGGTCACAAAAGATACACGGTCTACGATCATCCCTTGGTTCACTTCGCTTGGCTTGAACTTCTCCTCTTTTTTTTTTTTTTTTCAATGGAAGGGAGAGAGAGGAATAGCATACTTTGTGGAGAGTTGCGTGGTCTGTTTTGGCTCGAATAGTCTTCCAATGAACGCCAAACCCTGAGAAAGAAATTGAATATCCGATTAAAGTTCAATAAAGCTTAGAGATAACTTTGGTTCAACCTATTTCCCAATGGAAAGAGTTTGGGGAATGTTTAATCCATCCATGATCTTCCGGAACAGAACCTCCACCAATCTGTGAGTCATAACAAGTAATCTCAAATCCAAATAATCCAATAGATTCAAGGTYATAATTCCCTAACAGTTTTGACTCAATAAAAACAAAGAACTAGACGAACAAACTGACTCAATCAAAGGAAAATAAAAGATAATGAAAATGAAAACTAGACCTGATTTGACCTAACAAAGACAAAGACAAAGAAAATAAATTAGTAGCAGACCGCCCCTGACTTAAATCACACCGCCTCGTGTGAAAAGATCAAAGGAATTAAATAAAAAGAAAATAAGCAATGGATAATACAATGGTGAAAATAAATAGGTAGAATTCACCGCGAGGTAGCGGTGTCCGATCATCTTGGCCGGCTCGCGCTTCTTCTTCCTGAGGCGCTGGCTCTCTCTTCCGAGCTGGAGAGGCGTGGAGCACCTGGCGAGCATGTCGCGACATTTGGTCGGGTGCTCGAGATTTTTTTTTTTTTTTTTTTGAAGAACCAAACTTAGAAATGAAAACATCAGAAACAAAGAAATGTAATAGAAATATGCACACATACCTGTGGGTTGCCTCCCACCAAGCGATTGTTTAAGTCTTTAGCTCGACTTCTAACACGGCGTGAGGGGTCGCTCAAGGTGGCAGATCCACCTTCTCCAATRCATGGCTCAGCTAAGTAGGGCTTGAGTCTCTGACCATTCACCACAAACTCTTCTCCTCTGAGTTTAGCAAAACTACGGCTCCATGCGATCTAACCTCCTTGATTGTGAAAGGACCGACCACCTCGACTTCAATTTCCGAAACAACTTAAGCGAGTTAAACAATAATACCTGATCATTAGGGGAGAAACTCCTGGGATGATCCGCTTGTCATGATATGCCTTGGTCCTTTCCTTGTAAATCCGCTGAGTCACATAGCCATGTGCCACTCTAACTCGTAGCTGCATGGTCCGCCTTTCAAGTGCTGGTTTGAGGTCGGTTGAGCATCTCTCCAGGCAGCCTTGTACTCTAACTCGACTGGGAGGTGACACGCCTTACCATACACCAAGTGAAACGTGTAGTTCCCAAAGGATCTTGATGGGTTCTATATGCCCAAAGCGCGCATCAGCTTCGACCAGTCCTTCCTCGTTATACTCACGGTCTTTGCAATATGTTCTTGATTTCCCTGTTGGAGATTTGACCGACCGCTTGTTTGAGGGTGGTAGGGAGTGGATACCTTGTGTTTCACGCCATTCTTCCTTAGAGGTTTTCAAAATCTTGTTGATGAAGAGAACCTCCATCGCTAATCACACTCGCACGCCAAACCTTGGAAAATGACTGATTTAAACATCTTAACCACCACTCTAGCATCATTCGTAGGGCTTGCCAAAGCCTCTACCCATTTGGACACGTAATCCACCGCAACCAAAATGAATTCATTCCCATAAGAGGATGGGAATGGTCCCATGAAATCAATACACATCAAAAACTTCAACTTCCAATGAAGTTCTGAGGCATTTCACTCGCTTGCTGATGTTCCCTTGCCTCTGATGCATCGCATCTAGATATAAACCGCCGAGCATCTCGAACATCGTAGGCCACCAAAAACCCGATTGTAACCTTTGAAACCGTCTTGAAAGTGGCTGGCCAGCATATGGTGAACTATGGCAATGATGAAGGATCCCGTATCTCCTCTTCGCCACACATCTCCGAATATCCCATCTCGAGCAATGCTTATACAAAAGGTTCATCCCAAAAGTTCTTACGCCTCTGAATTTCCTTCTTTTGTTTCCCACAAAGTCTTCAGCTCTTCTCAGCAGCTAAGAAGTTGGCTATCTCCAAACCAGGGAAAATTGGGTTGGTGTCCCTTTATCGAACGAAGAAACATTCCGAGCACGTGCTCGAGTGGGTGCTCCTCCGGTGCTCTCGCCAAAATCGACAGATAAACCTCTTCACCGGGCGACTATCATCCATAGTGTTTCTTCTTCAATACTCATCCTAGATAAATGATCGCCACGCCATTGTCACCCTTTCTTGTCCTTAATCTCCAAGTCGAACTCTTGCAACAATAGGATCCACCTCAAAAGTCTAGGCTGCATCTTTCAGGAGCAAATACTTCAAGCAGCATGGTCTGTATGAACAATCACTTTTGATCCCACAAGATATGATCTAAACTTCTCAAAAGCGAAAACAATGGCTAGAAGCTCCTTCTCGGTTGTGGCGTATTTACACTACGCCTCATCCATAGTCCGACTAGCATAGTAGACAACATGTAGCTTCTTTCTATCCTCTCCTAACACCTGCCCCTACAAAGTCACCAGATCCGCTCATGACTTCAAAAGGCAAGTCCCAATTGGGTGGCTGAACAATCGGAGCGCTAACCAAAGCCCCCTTAATAGTGTGAAAGGCCTCTAAGCATGCATCATCGAACTCAAACTTCACCTCCTTACACAGCAATCTCATGAGAGGCCTAGCAATCCTAGAAAAATCCTTGATGAAACGGCGGTAGAAGCCAGCATCACCTCGATCTTTGCCTTGTCCACTTCACTGCCCTTTTCAGATATCTTGTGTCCCAGCACTATCCCATCTCGCACCATGAAGTGGCATTTCTCCCAATTGAGAACAAGGTGCTTCTCCTCACACCTTTGCAAAACCCTGCACAAATTCGACAAACAAACAGAAAAAGAACTCCCATACACAGAAAAATCGTCCATGAAAACTTCCATAATATCCTCAATAAGATCAGTAAAAATGGACATCATGCAACGTTGGAAAGTTGCTGGGGCGTTACACAAACCGAACGGCATGCGGCGATACGCGAAAGTGCCATAAGGACATGTGAACGCGCCTTTCGTCGCCGTGGTGGATGGGAATCTGAAAAACCTGAATAACCATCTAAGAAACAGTAATAAGTGATATAGCCAAGCGCTCAAGCATTTGATCAATAGGGCAGCGGAAAATGATCCGCGAGTAGCAGATTCAATTCTGATAATCTATGCACATCCTATGTCCGCATACCCTAGTTGGTATCAATTCATTTCTATCATTCCTTATCACAGTGATCCTCCTTTCTTGTACTACATGTACATGGCGACCCATTTGCTGTCGAAATAAGATAAATCACACCAGCCTCTAGAAGTTTCATTATCTCTTTCTTCGACTATTATCTTTTAGATTCGATTTAACTGCCTCTCGATGCTCGAGAAGTCATTGATTCATCTTCTAGATGTATCCTATGCATGCATAAATCTGGAGAAATCCCAGTGATATCATCAAGTGAATAACCTAAAGCTTTCCTATACTTCCTCAATTCACAAAAGCAAGGT
Source organism: Boechera stricta (assembly GCA_018361395.1). Lineage (NCBI taxonomy): Eukaryota > Viridiplantae > Streptophyta > Magnoliopsida > Brassicales > Brassicaceae > Boechera > Boechera stricta. The sequence continues at coordinate 9,474,113 of CM031541.1, forward strand.
AACCTCAACATTATTCAATCCGCATTCACTATCACGGTATGTAGAGTTAGGACCGAGAAATGCGTACCTGAGCCCAGCAGGGTCTTAAGATCGAGTTTGAGCTTTCACCGCCTCCAAGCACTGATCGAATCGGACCGAGCATGTGCCTCGTGTTGGAGCATGTGCCCTCCAAATTTTTTTCTATCGCCTTTCATCCTCTCTGGCTCTATATGCAACCATCTTCTCTATTCTGTTTGAATCTAGCATTTTGCAAAACTCGACCGCACTCAAAACCGTGCTCACCTTCCTTAGTTAAAGCTACTTCCAAGGGTCATCCGTCAATAATTCTTTACCTACTTCCCAGCTATCTCGAACCATCGTGAACAACAAATGTCCCATCCATCATTGGCTTCTTGAGAAGCTTGTTCATTTCGAACCTTACTAGCATGTCTCCCAACCGAGATCGACAATCCCTTCTTCATCATCGCTGCGTGCATAAGAATGCACGCCCCAAATCAGGGTCTCTTGGCTCCTCATCTAACTCCGAACCACGAAATCTGCTGGGATGAGTGTATCCCTATTCGAACATGCGATCCTCAATTATCCCAACCGGTAACTTGGTCGACCTATCCGAACACCAGATATCTTGGTAGGCTTGAATTTCGTGAAACCCAAGCGCTTTGCCACATAGTATGCATCAGTTCACGCAACCTAAGTCACAAAGAGAGCGGCAAAGTCATTTGTCCGATCTTCACCAAGATCACGAATCTCCCGATCGCCCTCAGCACTTTGTTCTCGAGTATTGCACCTGCATTCCTTTGTTACCATCATCACACTCTTCTTCAACAACCTTTCCAGCCACCAGCTCTTTCATGTACCTCTTTAGGGCTGGTACCATCTGCACCGCATACCAAAGGAAGCTTTACCGCAAGTCTTTCAACATCTCCCTACACTTAGCATCTTCCAAATCCTTCCGAGTTTCTTTGAGGCACTGGATAGGAACTCTGGGCACGTAGACTCTCGGAGGAGCTGGATTTGGCAGACACCTGTGAGCATGTGCTCCCGAGGAGTGGTTGGGTGCTCGCCAAGTTTGGCCTGAGATTCGGCTGACGGAGTCTGAACCTGTATTCCTGAGTGTGAACCATGTTCCAGCATGTCTTCATCGGTGGTGATATCTTTACCTTGGGTGTTGTGCTCCATAACACTCTCATTCCCTTTTCTAGCGACTTTGGGACTAGTTGGAGGTGCCAACGCCTTCCCACTTCTCAACTCCACTGCATTGACATATTCATTCATGGGATTCATCTCTCCTTTCCCAGGAAGAGTTCCACTAGGTCGCTTAATGCTTTAGAGTTAGCAACTTGCGTGTCTACTCTTCACGTGAGCGGTAACGGCTTCATACTTCGCATTGATATCATTATACATGTGATCTACCTTGGCATTGATCTCAGTTGCTGCCTTTTGCGGATTCATCAAGAGCTGCTGCATGAGATTTTTCAGTTCGTCTTGAGAGTTTGGCGCATGGCTGATTCTAGCGCCATGGATTGGGCTTGTTAGCCTCCTCCTGAATCGGTTCTGGTTTAGTAGAGATGAACTGCTTCCCTTGCTGGTTGCTGGAGTAGAACTCTGAAACCCTTGGTTCTGTGGCAACTGATTCATACCTCCTTGCCGGATAGATGGTCTGGGTTTTCCACATTAGTGCTTCGAAGAAAGGTTCGGGGCTCCTGTAATTTGCATTGAAACCACGGTTCTGAACATACCCTTGCCCACTCACGTAGTTAATCTCTTGCATACCAGCATCATCGTCCTCTTCAAAATCTTGGGAGATAGGCACGTTACCACTCTCATCCACAAAATGCACCGATTTGCTTCCCCTAAGTAGTTGATTTACTTTTGCTGTCAGCTCATCAATCTTTTGTGTCTCCATGCTGCTCACTTTCTTGGTTCTATCATACTCAGGAGACTTGTTGCTGGAGCTCGAAGCTAAGTTCTCAATCAGCTCAAAGCGCCTTCTTAGTCTTTGTCATAAAATCGCCATTCTGGTGCATTCACGCATTTCTATAATCCCACTCAACACCATCATAGAAGATACCTAGATCTGCTCATCCTTAAACCCGTGGTGAGGACACTCTCGTTCTTCAGCCTTTCCCAAGCTTCACAAAAGCTTCTCCGAATGCTGTTGGAACGAAGATATCTTGTTCCTCAAAGCGGCCGTTTTCGATTTGGTGTAAAAATGGTCAAAAATGCTGCTCTAACCTCAGCCCATGTCGTCAACGAAGCTGATGGCAGTGACTTCAACCAACGTGAAGCCTTGTCCGCAAGTGAAAAAGGAAACAACTTGCACTTGAGAAACTCTCTAGGCACTCCATTAGAACCCGTGGTGCTGCAAATTTCTTCAAAGTTTTCAATATGGTCCATCGGAATCTCAGGAAGCCCGTGGAAAGGTGTTGCTTCACCAATGAAATCAACGAGGCTTGATTTCAAAGTCTTGCCTCTGAATGGTGAGGCACGATGGCGCTCGTTCCGGAGTAGGCATGTGGATTGTCCGCATCTCCGATWCCGGGCTGCGRTTGCGGAGCTTCTTGTCTCTCTCTCCGCATCTGCTCTATCTCATCACGGAGCATCTGCACTTGAGCAGCCATTCCGTCTTCTTGCTCGGCCAWGTCAGCTACGAGCTTTCTCTGTCGGTTCTCTCRTTCTAGTCTAGCTAGATCCGCGTTTGAGATGTTAACTAAGGTCTCGGTGCAGTTTTTTCTTGTTCTTCTACTGGTCATGCACCTGAAACATAAGGAAAAAAAGGAAGAGAGAAAAGAAAATTAGTAGTTTCTTAGACTATATCTTAAATCAAAAATCAAAGGTAACGCAATTGGTCCCGCAACGCGCCAAAAACTTGATACGAGTTTTAACTAATTAAATTACTGCAAGTGCACAGACAATCGCAGTAGTATAAGAGGAATCGAATCCACAGAGACCAAGGTTACACTATGATTTTATGAGATTTTCAAATAAAGCTAAGACAGAATATGAGGTTGTTTTTAGTGACAGAGTTGCAAGCAAATAAAATGATGTAAATTCAATAATTAAAAGGCACTAGACTAGGGTATTTCTCCGGTATTCAGAGATGAAACTTGAGCAACTATTCAGGATTAAATTCAGCACAAGTCTAGAACTCGAATATAAAAGTAAGAACGACCCACTCTCGTGGCGCTGAACTCTTTATCTAACAGCCTAAATACCTAAACTCTCGCTTGGACCTAGGGATGAAGGTAAGCATTAATGTAATGATTCGATATGTTCACAAGCAACCGCACCAACTCTYGTCGCCTACGAATGAATGCTCACCAATGTCTTTTCTAGCAACCTAAAACACTCTCATGAATAGGTTTAACCTAAGATCATAGACTAAGTGATCAGTTTAATCTAAGCATTAAGTCTAACTATTGGCGAAGACAACATATAAATGGATCCTATCTGTGCTCAACTTATCAACTCATAAATACCATTGAAAACCCTAATCTAGCTAATGGAACTACTCAGCCATGGAAGAACAAATCACAACAATGGATAAAAAGGAATTCATGAATAATATTGAAATAGAATAGGGTTTAGAATTCTTCTCAAACAAAGTGGTGATTGATCCTCTGGATCTTACAAGCATGAATCAAAATCCAAGGTCTGGAGGAAAAGAAAACAAGAGGAAGAAAATCCCTGAGAAAACAATCTTCCCAAACAAAAAGGAAAACGAGAGAGAGAGAATTAGAGAGCGAGAGTGATCTCCTTCAGGTCTGAGAACGTCTGCCTTTTTACTGGCGGCCCCCTCTATTTTTGTCCAYGTCAGCACGCCCAAAATTAGGTAAAAAGTCGAAACCCTTATTAATTCTTCGGAGCACCCTGGCGAGCATGTGCTCCCGAAACCGGATTGGGTGCTCTGCATCTGGATTGTGCTCTATAGCTGCGACTTGATCCCTTTTTGCTCCAGAAGCTCAATTAGCTCCAGTCCATCAAATCCATGCTCCAAGACTTCATTTTAACCTGATAAAACTCAAAAACGACTCGAAAGACACAAAAAGACTCTAAAAAGACTAGTTAATATAAGCTAAAATCCTAACATATCAAGGATCAATTCAAATTTGTACTTAAGCCTGAAAGATAACTTGTTACTTGTTAGTTCCTGTATTGTGTTCAAGTTTTGTGTTCCTGTTTTGAGAATAATCCTAAGTCCTAACTATTAGCATCAGAAGCTTTAGATCTCCTTAACCGTATAAGTTTGATTTTTTTCTGTGCTCAGATGGAAGCTACTGAAGACGCGGTAAATTCCACGGCCAATTATGGTGTTGCAGATGAAAGCTCTACACCAGAAACTCATGAAAAAAATCGAGAGACTGAATCTTCAATAAATTCTGAGGTAACAAATAAAAAGTCCGAGGTCTGATTGCATTTTATGAAGTCTGAGAAAGCTGATAAGGCTAGGTGTATGCATTGTTCAGCTTTGATTACTTGTAAAACTAAGACTGGTTCCACAACTAGTGCAATGAAGTAACATATTAAGACATGCAAACAGTTACGTCCAGTCACTGATGCTGAAGTAGATGATAAAAGATTAAAACAGTCAACGCTTGATCACCGAAATCAGATAGATTGGAGTTCAGGGAGTAAGGTATCGTCTTTCTTGACTTTTAGTCAGCCTACGACTCGTAAGGCGTTAGTAGAAATGATTATCATGGATGAGTTGCCTTTTAGATTTGTTGAATATAAGGGATTTAAACGGTTCATGAGCACTGTTCAACCTCTTTTTGAAATCCCTAGTCGTAAAACAGTGGCTAAAGATTGTTTGGAAATTTATAAAAATGAAATGAATAAACTGAGAAAGTTTTTTAGAAGCTATAAAGGTAATGTTTCTTTGAATATGGATTGCTGGACATCCGTACAAAATATGAATTACATGTGTTTAACAGCTCATTATATCGATGAGAATTGGAAGTTACACAAAAGAATCATCAATTTTTGCCTAGTTGATAATCATGCTTGTGAAACAATTGGTAAAATGGTTGAAAAGTGTTTGGTTTTTTGGGGAATCACTAAAGTGTTCACCATAACAGTAGATAATGAAAGTTCTAATGATCTTGCATTAAAGTACTTGAAAAGAAAGTTGACTTCATGGGGAACAACTATTTTGAATGCAAAATTTCTTCATATGAGATGTGGTGCCCACATTTTGGGTTTGATCGTGAGAGATGGTCTTCCGAAGGTGCATGATTCAGTCCTAAAAATTAGATCTGTTGTTAGGTTTATTAGATCTTCTCCTAGTATATTGAAAAGGTTTAAAGAGTGTTTAGAACTTCAGAAGGTTGAAAGTAAAGTTGGTTTTTGCTTAGATGTTGCAACTAGATGGAATTCAACCTTCTTGATGTCACAATGTGCTTTGGAGTTGAAAAAAAGATTTAATATGCTTGAGTTAGAAGATAATAAGTATGGGCAAAACTTACCAGAATTTGGAGGTACACCAAGTGATGCTGATTGGTGTTATGTTAGTGCATTATCTCATATCTTGCAGTATTTTTATGATGTTACTGTGAATATTTCCTAGTCTAAATATGTGACTGAGAACACATATATGAAAGAGATATTTGGAGTGGGTTGGATGATAATGAAAATGGACATGATGGAGGATGGACACAAGAAAGCAATGGCTCAGAAAATGAAAGTCAAGTTTTATAAGTATTGGAGAAACTTATATAATACAAATCTGATTATTTATATTGCTGCAGTTCTTGATCCCTCGATACAAAATGAGATGGGTAAAGTGGATGATTGAAGGAACTTACCCTAGATATAAAGTTAGTTGTTTGATTCAAAAGATCACAAAAGTTATGGAAAAGTTATATGCATGTTATAGATTAGAGCTAGAGTCACAAGATTCACWRAAATCTCACCCAGAKAAAGGAAATCCAGAGTCATGTTCTAAGAAAAAAGAGAGCAGACATTCATTGATGGATGAAATGTTTGATGATGYTGAGGAAAGTAATGAAACTGATTCTGGAAAATCAGAGCTAGAGTCCTATATGGATGATGTTCGAGAGAACAGGAAGAATCCAACTTTTGGCATACTAAATAGGTGGAGGACAAAAGGTTATAAATATAAGATTTTATCAATGATGGCAAGGGATTTGCTTGCTATACCAGTTTCAACTGTTGCATCAGAATCTGCCTTTAGTACAGGAGGTCGAGTACTGATCGTTTCCGTAGTTCCTTAATACCAAGAACTATTAAAGCTCTTATATGCACTCAAGATTAGTATCGCAATGATGATGGAGATTTAATTGCAGAAGAATTGGTAGATGAGCTTGAAATATTGAATTAGGTATTCATGTTTTGTTTTATATCTTGTGGTTTATGAATCTAAGCTCTATGAGTACTAATGATTTTTATATGTTATAGAAGTGACGAATTTGCAGACTCAGCCAGAATCAAGCTTGAAATGAGTTTGATTAATATGGATAAGATAAGGATAACCTTGTAAAATGTTTTAGAATGATCGAGTTTTATGACCTGAGCTAAGATCAAACTAGAATCCTTATTGTGATGATAATTTTGTTCTTAAATACATGTGAGTTTTTATATTTTGATCTGTTCATAATTGTGTTCAGACTTAAATCTTATATAATGCTTAATTTTATGTTTTGCATTTGACAAGATTGTTGTGCTTATTGGGAATTCTGCAAGTACTGTGATATAAGTGGAGACATTGCTAGAGTTGCTAAGGAGGTCCATGTGGCTTCTTAGCCAAATGCAACTCATATTTTTATCAAGACTTTTCACTTTTAATTTGGGGATTTTTGTAAACTCTGTTTTGAGTTGTGTATTCTTCTCTTTGATTTGTTTTATAATATTGCTTAGTAATAAAACTTGTGTGTTTTCAAGTTAAAATGTGAAAATTATCATTTTAGGCAAAATTCGGATCTAGATCCGGATATCCGCAAATCTGAATTTTTCATCACGAATATCTGGGGATTACTGATCCGGATACGAATATTGTTCAGGCGTATCCGACGGATCATGATCTAGATCCGGATATCTGGATCCGTCCACCCCTACTCTGGTGGATTCTATCAGGATAACTTGGAGGTGATCAAACAGGATATTATTTAGATGGTTCAAATCTTCTGGGAGACTGGAGAACTAGACAGCAAGCTTAATGAGACACGCATTTGTCTCATTCCAAAGATATCAAGACCAAGAACACTAAGTCAGTTCAGGCCAATCAGTTTATGCAACTTTACACATAAGATCATCTCCAAGATTATGACATCCAGAATGAAGTCTGTTCTCAAAGGCAGATTGATTATAGACAACATTATGATAGCTCATGAACTTCTCCATGCTCTGAGAACTAAGTAGGGCATCATAAACTCAGGAGTAGCCATCAAGACTGATATGACCAAGGCGTTTGACAGATTGGAGTGGCAATTTATAGAAGACACAATGAGGAGCCTCGGATTCCAAGATAAATAGATCAATAGAATAATGACATGTATCTCATCAATCTCCTTCAGCGTCCTCATTAATGGTAGCAGCTATGGAAAGATCACCCCATCTAGAGGAGTGAGAGAGGGAGATCCTCTCTTTCCATTTATGTTTATTTTATTAGCATAATTGTTATCCTCATCAATCAAACAGGCAAAAACATCAGGGGCAATCAGAGGTTTAAAGATTGGGAAGGAATGCCCCTTAATCTTACACTTATTGTTTGCAGATGACAGTCTATTCTTCTGTCAAGCCTCTATACAGGAGATAGAGAAGGCCAAACAGATCTTATTAGACTAGAACCTAGTTTTTGGGCAGAAGATAAACTTCACCAAGTCAAGTGTCTTCCTGGGGAATAAGGTAGACAATCAGGTGAAGACACAGATCCATGACACGCTAGGGATTCCATTTACAAGTGTAATCAATCACTATCTAGGCCTTCCTGATGTTTTCATTAGCTAAAAAAAAAACACTTTAGTTCCTAAAACAAAGAGTGGATCAGAAGCTCAATGATTGGAAGTCTAGATTCTTATCCCCTGGTGGAAAAAAGACACTGATAAAGACAGTTGCCCTAGCCCTACCTGTTTACTCAATGCCATGCTTTAAACTGCCCAAAACACTCTACAAGACGATCGAGGCTAATATAGCCAGGTTTTGGTGGAGAAACAATGATACAGGAAAAGGAATCCACTTTAAGAAGTGGAACGACTTATGTGCTCCTCCTACGAATGAGGGTGGGCTAGATTACAGAGCATTAAAAGGTTACTATTAAGCTTTGCTGGGAAAACAAATTTGGAGGCTAGCCACCAACCCTGAATCCTTAGTTGCCAGGTTCTACAGGGGAAAATACTACAAAGGGAAGTCAGTACTGGAAGCCAAACTAGGAAGTAGACCTTCCTACAAATGGACCAGCCTCATGGCTTCTAAACCTTTGATGAAGCTAGGTTTTCTTAAGAGTGTGGGAAATGGAAGCACTCTGCAGATTTCAGAGGATCTTTGGATCCTGGACTCAGTTCTGAGACCTCCCAAGCCAAAGGAAAACACAAGTTTATCAGACATATCCATCTCAGATTTGAAAGAAGATGCATCTAATGAATGGAATATGTATCAATTAAGAGAATTGTTTGAAGAGCAGGAGGTTCAGAGGATATGTTAAGCAAAGCCAAGGGAACTCATTCAATTGACAGTTACTCCTGGATCCACACCAAAAATGGAGCCTTTACAGTAAAATCAGGTTACTGGACCTGGTGGAATATGCTCAGAGATCATCATAACCAAAGTTAGGCTAATCAACCTTTCGTCAACCAGATATACACCTGGCTCTGGGACGTCAAAATAATCCCCAAAATTAAACATTTCATCTGGAAATGTCTATCAAATTATCTTCCAACCGGTGAAAAGATGAAGATGAAAAGGGTATCAGCTTTTGGAGGATGTATGAGGTGTGGTGCAGACTCAGAAGATGCAAATCACCTATTCTTCTCATGTCCCTATGCCAGACTAGTATGGGCTTTAACATCGGATGGATCCTCTCTACATCCATTCCCAGTAACTCTATCTTCACCAACCTAGCATGGTTTCTTCAACAATCTCATGATACATCAGAAGCCTCCACTGCTTGGTCATGGATTCTATGGAGAATTTGGAAATCACATAATGATTGGTGCATTTCAGGTCTAAAACAACCACCAGAATGGGTAGCCACATAGGCTAGGAGAGATGCTGAGGAATGCTACAGATGCAACATTAGGCAACCACTTCATAATCCAGAGCAACCACTTCATATTCATCAGTCACATTTTGCTAAATCAACTGGATGGAAGCCTCCTCCATAAGGTACCTATAAGTGTAACATTGGTGCATCTTGGATTACAGGTTCAGATAAAAGTAATGTTGTTGGATTTTAAGGGCCTCGGATGGTCATCTTAAGTGGTTCAGAGCCAAATGATATCCAAGTTTACGTTCAACACTGGAAGCAGAGAAAACTTCTCTGGTTTGGGCGATCAAATGCTTGGCAAACCTAGGTATCATCAAGTTATTCTAGAGTCTGATTGCTCATCTTTGGTCTCATCATTCCATGATCAGAATCAATGGCCTTCTTTCCGCTCGTTTTACTCTGATACTGCTGCGAAAAGACCACGATTTCAGGAGCTTAAGCTTCCATTTCATTTTCGGAAATCCAACATGTGTGCTGATGCGATTTGTAAAAGGGTGTGTCGCACATCCATTTACTTTGGTTTGATAGATAATGTCGTTCCTAATTGGCTTAGGCCATTATTTTGTAAGGATTTAAACCCTTCTTCTAGTCATTAGTCAAATGGTTTGAGTTTAAAAAAAAAAAAAAAATTTGCAGAAAACCCTTAAAACAAAGAAAGAGATAGAGACAAATGGCTAAGTTATGATCGGCCATAAAACTAAAAAGAGTGGATCTGCTGGCAAATCAATCTCTCAGTGGTAGCAAAGAGCACACCAAACCTGAGGGAAGTAGGCTTAGCCTATACTTCATCATCATATACTGTTATTTATTATAAAAAAACTATTTGTAGAACAAATTGTTCAAAAATGGTTAAAAATAACATTACTACTAGTCCTGGACATGAAAACCGAACCGAACCGATCCGAAATTTTTGGTTCCGGTTTGGTTCGGTTCCAAGCTAAAGAACCGAACGGATTCTTTTTCAAGTATCGATGAATATCGGTTCGGTTCGGGTATTACCCGAGAACTGATCGGGTATCCGAATGTTTTTTTTTTAATACTAACCCGAGCCCAAGTGCTGAAGTGCCCAAGCCCAATTTTTTTTTTTTTAATTTGTCCCTCAGTCCAAGTCTAATTTTTTTCTTCTTCTCCTACGAGTCTACGACCACAGCCTGACACCAAACCAAACTCGCGATTGACCTAGAACTCCTTTGGCGATGCCGCGACATCTTCTTCTCTTCTTCTTTCCAGACAGAAAACAAAGAACTGCCCAACTTTTCTTCTCTTCGATCCATACAGAACCGAAGACAGCTTTTGGTAAGTTTTTTTATTTCTCTTCCATCTATTTTCAATCGATTTCATATCTTTTAATTGATTGTTTCCTTCAATTTTCATGCTCATTTTATTGATTTCTCCATCACTCATGTTATTTAAACGATTTCTGTAACCTTAATTTAGAGATTTTCATCCTCAAACTCTAATTTGGGGATTTTAATTCTCAAATCCTAATTTATGTATTTCGATTGTTTGTTACTTTGTTTCGTTAAACGCTTTTTTGTGTACATCGATTGATTGTTTTCTTAATTGATTGTTGAAATTAAACGTTCTCTACTTGAGTATTTGATGAATTTAAATCAAATTTGATTGCTTTTTGTTTAAAACTAAACAAAAGGTTTTTTTTTTAATTTTCAGTTTGATGGTTCCAGATTGTGAACATCTCTGTGCTCTTGTATCGTTAATTTATTTATGTGAATGAAGTTTCTGGGATTAAGAATCTAAGAGTAAAATGTTTTCGTCTAATAAGCTATAGGCTTTTATATATATATATATATGCTTCTCAGGAAGTGTTGTGATTGTTACTCTTATCAAATATGTTCTGTTTGTTTTCGATGGAATAATTTGGTGAGACTAATGATGCTTTTATGTGTTAGTGTCTCCTTATTATGTATCAGTTTATTATTGAATGTTCTGTCTTTGTTAAGGTTTTGTTTCGTCTGTGTGTTCTGTTTTTAATCAGAGTCTTTAAGATGTTTTGATCTTGCTTTGTGATCTTGTTAAAGAGTGTAATTGACATTCCTTAAACGTTTTTGGTTTTAGATGGCTTCATCATGTCAAGAAAACGATGATTTAAGTGATGAGGAAGTAGAGGCTGACGTTGGTGGGAGCAAAAGGAAAGGAACTGAGGGAACAAGTGGAGCTACTTCGGAAGTTGCTGACCATAAGAAATTGAAGCCTACAAGGTTTGATGTATGGGATAGTTACACAATATTAGTGGATAATAGAGATAAATGCAGGTGTAACTTTTGTGGTAAGGTGATGAGTTGTAACACAGCATCTGGAACTTCAAATTTGAAGAAACACCTGAGAACCTGCAAGCAACACAATGCGTGAGAGCAAAAAAGTCTCAGCAGGGGTTAGGTCGTGATGGTTCAGGTTCAGGAGCAAATCTCGCTGTGGTTAAGGTCTCTGATTCTCTTATCTGAGAGGCTACTAATGAGATGCTGGTTTTAGGTGAGTTACCACTTGTTTGGGTTGAAAGCTTAGCTTGGAGGTATTTTTGCAGCCGAGTACAACTATGCAGACCTCTTTCGCGAAGGACAATATCAAGAGATATAGTTGAAATGTATGTGAGACAGAAAGGAGCTTTGAAAGCGCCGATTCAAGCATTTAAGCATAGAATATCTCTGACTACAGATATCTGGGTTGCTCCAACCACATCTGCAAATTTTATGGTAATTACTACACATTTTATTGATAGAAATTGGAGTTTAAAAAGTTTATACTGGGGTTTAAGCATGTTTTAGATCATAAAGGAGCAACAATCTCATAGGTTCTGCTAGATTGTCTAAATGAATGGGGCATAGATAAGCTTTTCACTATAAATGTTGACAATGCGACTGTAAATACATATACTTTAAAGAACTTTAAGGAGACATTCTTGCTAAAGGGAAGTCAATCACTGGTTTTAGGTGGTGAGTATATGCACATGCGATGTTGTGCTCATATACTTAATTTATGTGTGAAGGATGGTTTGTAGGAGGTGAATCAGCATGTGGCTGCAATTCGCAATGCTATTGTGTATGTGTGATCTTTAGGGCATAGGCTGAATGCCTTTGAGCAACGAGTTAAATCAGGTAAAATGACCAGAGGTAGTTTATCTTTAGATTGCAAGACTAGATGGAACTCTACATTTCTCATGTTGAATAGAGCTATTAAGTATTGGTTAGTTTTTGAGAAACTAGAGGCTGAAGACAAGCTTTATAACGACTATTTCTATGAACTTGAGAATAGGAAGAAAAGGAAAGGACCGCCATTGAAAGCAGATTGGGATAAAGTAGAATGTTTGGCTAGGTTTCTAATAATATTTTACAACTCTACATTAGTTGTCTCGGCATCTAGTAGTATAGGCTCTCATGAATGCTACAATGAGATCGTCTCTATTGAAAGGCATTTGATTGCTCAATGCAACCATTTTGATGAAGAGTATAAAACAAGAGCTAAAGCTATGAAGGAGAAATTTGACAAGTACTGGGATGGGGTGGAGAATATCAATAAGCTACTGATCATTGCAAGTGTATTTGATCCAAGGAAGAAGATGAAATTTGCAGCACTATGTTTTGAATTGCTTTATGGCAAAGGTAGTGCACTGGCAAAAGAGCTCTTTGATCCAGTCTCCACTGTTATGGAACAACTGTTTAATGAATATAATCTTGCTTACAAGCAAAAAACTGTGAGTTCTAATTCATCATCTCAGGGTGGGGCAGGAGCATCTCATTCTCGGTCAAATTCAGTGGACCAAAGTAATTTCGTGTATGATTTTGTCATTGTGGGTAATTATGAAAAAGTTTCTTCAGTTTACGACACTTTGGTTTTTGAAGAAGGATATGATGATACAATGAATGAGCTGGATATATATTTGAGAGAAAGTGTTGAAACTCCAAAGGCCAACTCCTTAGGTGCAGAATGGGATGTCTTGTCATGGTGGAGGGTCAATTCTCCAAAATTTCTGGTTTTATCTGAACTAGCTAGAGATATTTTGGCACTGCAAGTTTTTCTGTAGCATCAGAGTCTTCTTTTAGTACAAGTGGTCGTATTGTAAGCCCACAGAGAAGTTGTCTGAATCATTATATGATTGAGGTTTTGATGTGTACAGAACAATGGATGAAATCTGAGCATCAATTAGGTGACAGAGGAATGGAACACATGGCACAAATGATTGCTGATATTGAAGATCAAGACAAGCTTGATAAAGGTAAATTATTTAATGTTTTTACTATGTCAAATTCTTTTTTTTTAACTCTTGTAAATATGGCTAACTTGGTCTGTGTTTGTAATGTTGTTTAGAGTTTGAGTTTGAGAGTCATAATGGATGAACCAATGAAGTCTAACAATCTGTTTTTGTTGGATCATCATCATGAGGTAAGAATTTTAGTTAATATTAGTTTCATATTTTGTGACTGTGTGTTTGACTGTGTTTTGATTGGATTGATTTTAAGAGAAATCAATGTGTTGTGTTATGGCTTCATGCTTCATTCTTGATTAGTTTCATATTTTGTGACTTTGGCTTGCTGCTTCATCCTTGCATATCGTGTGAAAGAAGAAAAAGAGTTATAGAGAAGATTGAAGAATCTCTATTTCACTTGTGTTATGGCTGTTTGAAACTTGGAATTTGGAACTTGTGTTATGTTATTGTTGCAATTGTTTGAACTTGTTGTTTGAACTTTAGACTTTGGATTTGTATGTTTGAACTTTGAACTTATGGTTGTTTTCGATTATTTTTATTTTTCCAGTTATTTTCGGTTATTTTTATTTTTCCAGTTATTTTCGGTTATTTCCGGTTTTCTGGAAACATTTTTGGTATTTTTGGAACCGAATGGGAGAATTCGGATATTTTGGAACCGAATGGAACCGAACCGAAAATATCCGAAAGGATTTGGTTCTTCCTCGGTTTTTGAGATTGTTACCCGAACGTACCCGAACCAAATGGGATCCGAAACGGAATCAAACCGAATAGTGTTCGGTTCCCATATGGATCCTAAGACTCAGAACCGAATATAACCGAATAGAACCGGAACCGATCCGAATACCCGAATGTCCAGTACTAATTACTACCACTCTATTTATATACTGTGTTATCTTTTACCATTCTTTCTTATATTTTAAAACTATTCCGTTATAATTTATGGTTTTTTTCCAACCGTTAAAATTTTTTTTAAGAAAATATTTTGTCCCAAATATGATCCATAATTTATTCTAACCAATAACCCACTAAACATGTTAGGATTGACTTCGTAGATCCCTTATATACATGAATTGAAAATTCTGATCCTAACACGAAAATGATAGAACCAGAACAGACCAAATTGACTCGCGAGGCTCATCTTGACATTTTGGTTACAAGTCACACCCTAAATACATGTTTGAAATCTTCGAAAAAAACATTGCTATAATTAATTAAAAAACAATAGATGGAAAAATTCGGTGAGAGGAAAGTAGAATGTTGCTAGAATCAATACATTAATCAATACTAGACTAGTATGTATCCCTCTAATCCAACGGTCCATTTATAGCTGTCCCCATTACACATGTCAAGATAATAATACAAACGAGTATGTAATTGTAGGTATTTATTAGTTGTGAGAGTTTGAGAGAGACTATTTTATTTTATTCTTTTTCTAATATATATATATATATATATTTTGGAAGTTAATCTGTTCGCTTCTTCCAGATTTCGTATAGTTCGGTTAAGAGGTTTAGAATCTATACATGAACCAAAAAAAAAATGTTTTGATCGGTTTCAACCATATAATTGAGAATCGACATAGAACCAAATTTTTTTTAATTTTAGTTGGAAACAAATATTTTTTATTATAAATATCCAAAATACCTGAAAAGAAAACTAAATATGAAATCTTTAAATAAAATTTGGTTTATTTTTTGCAAAAAATATTTAACTTTGACAAATATAACCAAAGACATTCGAGTATTTATGGTTTCTTAAGTATTCTGACTTCTGAGTCATAACATAATTAATATCTTCAGATTTATAACGATAATTTTAGATGTTTTGGTTAAGTCAAATATAAATATAACTAATTTTTTGAATATATAACTGTATTTCGGATACCGCATTTTATTTTTACTTCAGTTTAAATATCTGAAGTGTTAATAGAGAAACCATTCTATTTTAGAAGGTCAGTTTTGGTTCTATTCCTCCTATTCGGTTCGGTTTGGTTTTTTGAATTTCTGGAGAAAATAGACTATTATTTTACGTTTATATCCACACACACCTAAATAATAAAACAAATAGTTTTTTCCCGCTAAGTATTAATGAGCCTCTCTCCTTCTCAACTGTTAATTCACTTTAACGGACAGATGAGAGAGACCAGAAAAAAACACAGAGAAGAGAGAGAGAGAGAGAGAAAAAGTTTCGCATTAATGGTGGCTTCACCTACTAGTTGTCTAGTGGTGAGAGATTAATGTGACGAAGAAGACTCAGAAGAAGAGAGAGAGAACAAACCAAACCAAACCAAATCTACACTTACACTACAATCTCCTTCTTCAATTTCTCTCTCTCTCTTGTTGCGCCGCGCCGCCGAGAATGTGGAACTCGGCGGAGAACGCATTCTCGCGTTCGACGTCGTTTAAAGACGAAATCGAAGACGAAGAAGAGCTCCGTTGGGCGGCGTTACAACGTCTTCCAACTTATTCGCGTATCCGCCGCGGTATTTTCAGGGATATGATTGGTGAGCCTAAAGAGATCCAAATTGGTAACCTTGAAGCTAGCGAACAACGTCTTCTCCTCGACCGCCTCGTCAATTCCGTCGAAAATGACCCTGAACAGTTCTTCGCTCGCGTTAGGAAGAGATTCGACGCGTAAATCTTTCAATTTATTGCCAAATCTTTTCTGTTTTATTGTTAATTGTAGATGCAGTTTTTTTTTGAGTGAATTTTTTTTTTTTGGGTGAATTTTGTGCAGAGTGGATTTGAAATTTCCCAAGATTGAAGTTCGATTTCAGAATCTGATGGTTGAATCATTCGTCCATGTTGGAAGCCGAGCATTACCAACAATTCCAAATTTCATCATTAACATGGCAGAAGTACACTTATTAACGATTGACTCATTTTTTTCAATATTCTTCTAGTTGTTGTGAGGAATTTTGGTAATCTTAAAGAAGAGTTTTGTTACAGGGTTTGTTAAGGAACATACGTGTGATTGGTGGAAAAAGGAGTAAATTAACGATTTTAGATGATATTAGTGGGATCATTAGACCTTCGAGGTATATATATATAATACATCTATTTATACTGCATTTTCATTATGTCTTGTTGCTATTTTTGTCTAAATTCTTTTATGTTTTGCTCTTTAGATTGACACTTCTACTAGGTCCTCCAAGTTCAGGAAAGACAACATTACTCTTAGCTTTAGCCGGACGCCTTGGAACTAATCTTCAGGTAAACTCAATTAGAATCATAGCTAGAACCATTAGAAGATGCCTATGTTTTGTATATGCTTCTTGGGTTTGAGTTATTTTTTTTTTTGTATATGTTTTGGCTACTCTGAAGACATCTGGGAAAATAACATACAATGGCTACGATCTCAAAGAGATTATCGCGCCAAGGACGTCCGCGTATGTGAGCCAACAGGATTGGCATGTGGCGGAGATGACAGTGCGGCAGACTCTCGAGTTTGCTGGTCGTTGTCAAGGTGTTGGATTCAAATATGGTAAGTTACTAAGAAGCAGTGTAAGTGCATTATATTTGTCTTAGTTTGACTTGGTGTTTTGACATAAAACAAACTGAAACACAGATATGCTTTTGGAGTTAGCAAGAAGGGAAAAGCTTGCAGGAATAGTACCTGATGAAGATCTTGATATATTTATGAAGGTACTTGTGGTGTTTTAGTCAAAAGCTAGTCCATTTCTTCTCTAGATTTACTTATGCCCTTGATTCATAACGCTTTTTCGAACCCTCCAGTCTTTAGCTCTAGGAGGACAGGAGACAAGCCTCGTCGTGGAGTATGTTATGAAGGTATTCTCCACATCCTTTTTTTAACTTCGAGTCGCAGTTCAAACAGTATCTTTGTCCATATCTTCAAAACAAAGAAAACAGTAAACTCCATTACTGTGTGTTTATAATATCAAGCAAAATTACACATACCTCATAAAGAATTACATGTATCTTTTAGTCGAAGTGATGACTTTTTTTCTTTGGAAAAATTGAAAAAAGAAGAAGAGAGAATATACATAGATGGAGTTTACTGTTTTCTTTGTTTTGAAGATATGGACAAAGATACTGTTTGAACTAGAACCGGATCACTCAATATCCTTCTTCTAATACTGTCAATAAAAGTAGTCAGGAGTATTGACATATGTTGTAAGGCTTACTTGTAAGAAACTATAGGAAAAGTCTACCAGGTTAATGTCCTATTTCTTCAAACTCTTTCTGAAATTCTCTTACATCAAACAAAGATTCTAGGGTTGGACACATGCGCGGACACATTGGTGGGAGATGAGATGATTAAAGGAATTTCAGGAGGGCAGAAGAAACGGCTCACAACAGGTTTGTTTACCCATTCTTTATCTCTTTCATATTTGAAGATTCAACAAGTAGATACACTGACCATTGAATGGGATTGCATTCACAGGGGAACTATTAGTAGGTCCAGCAAGGGTCCTTTTCATGGATGAAATATCCAATGGTTTAGATAGTTCAACGACTCATCAGATTATCATGTATATGAGGCATTCTACTCACGCACTCGAAGGAACCACTGTCATTTCTTTACTCCAACCGTCTCCTGAGACTTATGAGTTGTTTGATGATGTTATCCTTATGTCTGAGGGACAGATTATATACCAGGGCCCTCGTGACGAGGTTCTTGATTTCTTTTCATCATTGGGATTTAGTTGCCCGGAGAGAAAAAATGTGGCAGATTTCTTGCAAGAGGTAAGATTTAAAGAATTTGAAGTAGAGATTAAGTTGTTGTTTTTCGGTTACTTAAATGAGTTTTCTGTTAATAGGTCACTTCAAAGAAAGACCAGCAGCAGTACTGGTCAGTCCCTTTCCGGCCTTATCGGTACGTACCTCCTGGAAAGTTTGCTGAAGCTTTTCGTTCATATTCAACTGGCAAGAAGTTGGCAAAGAAACTTGAGGTTCCATTTGATAAACGGTTCAATCATTCAGCCGCTTTATCGACATCTCAATACGGTGTTAAGAAGAGTGAACTTCTCAAGATCAACTTTTCCTGGCAGAAGCAACTGATGAAGCAAAATGCATTTATTTATGTGTTCAAGTTTGTTCAGGTTTGGCTCCCAATTAGTTTACTTCAGTCCCTTTTTCTGTTGGAATGCTAAGTGCCTTATTTAATTTCATTCTCTCACTACGCTTTTGCAGCTTCTTTTAGTCGCCTTGATCACAATGACGGTCTTTTGCCGGACAACAATGCATCACAACACTATTGATGATGGCAACATATATCTTGGGTCGCTTTACTTTTCCATGGTTATCATTCTCTTTAACGGATTCACCGAGGTTCCAATGCTAGTAGCCAAGCTTCCCGTTCTTTATAAGCACAGAGACTTGCATTTTTACCCAAGCTGGGCTTATACATTACCTTCCTGGCTTTTGAGTATCCCTACTTCAATAATAGAATCTGCCACATGGGTGGCAGTAACATATTATACAATTGGATATGATCCTCTTTTCTCCAGGTACATTCTTGTAAAAAGTTGAATTGGGCAAGGATTTGATTGCATAAAAAAATTAACAGTGAACTTCTCTAATCTTCAGGTTTCTTCAGCAGTTCTTGCTGTATTTCTCCCTGCATCAGATGTCCTTGGGTCTTTTCCGTGTTATGGGTTCTTTGGGCCGACATATGATAGTTGCCAATACGTTTGGGTCCTTTGCAATGCTGGTGGTCATGACTCTTGGAGGATTTATAATATCCAGAGGTCTTCATACTCTCTCTTGGGGTCCTTAAACTCTCTCCTTTACCACATGAATATTCATTCTCTTGTTTGATTTCCCAGATAGCATACCAAGCTGGTGGATTTGGGGTTACTGGATTTCTCCTTTGATGTATGCTCAAAACGCAGCTTCCGTGAATGAGTTCCTCGGCCATAACTGGCAAAAGGTGAAAATATTACTAACATATCTATATAAAGTGCTCCTTTAGCTATAATTTCGGTGTTTCTTTTTCCATGCTGAAAGGTGAAAATAATTTTGGTTTGCATATGGTCTGAAAACACATGTGATAGAATGTGGAATATACTATTGTAGTTAATGGTTGTTTTTCCTGTTTATGAAGAGTGCTGGGAATCATACCAGCGACTCTCTTGGTTTGGCATTGCTGAAAGAAAGAAGTTTGTTCTCTGGGAACTACTGGTATTGGATCGGTGTTGGTGCCTTGCTTGGATACACAATTCTTTTCAATATACTATTTACGCTGTTCCTAGCTTACCTCAACCGTAAGATTTTCATTATCTGTATACCTAAAGCATCAACTATCTGCCTTTATAAACCATTGTGCTAATCCTGTCCATATCCGTGTAAACTATTCATAGCTTGGGGTAAGTTTCAAGCTGTTGTATCCAGAGAAGAGTTAGATGAGAGAGAAAAGAAAAGGAAAGGCGATGAGTTTGTTGTGGAATTAAGAGAGTACTTGCAGCATTCGGGTTCAATACATGGTGAGGGAACAATAAATTTTTCCTTTCTAATCTGTTTACTGAAACTGAAAGAAGCTAATGCTAATACTTATTTGGTCCAGGAAAATATTTCAAGAATCGAGGCATGGTTCTCCCGTTTCAACCACTATCTCTGTCTTTCAGGAATATCAACTACTATGTGGATGTTCCCTTGGTATGTAATAGGTTTTTACAATGTTTAGGTATATCAGTTTTAAGGCATTTTATATGTCTAGCAGTCTAGCTCATGCAACAAAAATTTCAGGGACTAAAAGAACAAGGGATACTAGAAGATAGGTTGCAGCTACTTGTGAATATTACTGGAGCTTTTAGACCAGGTGTGCTTACAGCATTGGTGGGAGTAAGTGGTGCGGGTAAAACAACGCTCATGGATGTTTTAGCTGGAAGAAAAACCGGAGGAACTATAGAAGGCGATGTGTACATATCTGGTTTTCCCAAAAGGCAGGAAACGTTTGCAAGAATTTCAGGTTATTGTGAGCAGAACGATGTTCATTCTCCATGCCTAACTGTTGTTGAATCTCTACTTTTCTCGGCATGCCTTCGTTTACCAGCTGACATTGACTCAGAAAAACAAAGGGTAACATATTTCCATCATCTTTCGATCATTCCCATATGTTTTTTCTTGGATTATGCTAACATCTCTAAACTTCAAATTCTTGGAGGCGTTTGTTCATGAGGTGATGGAGCTAGTGGAGCTGACCTCTTTGAGTGGGGCATTGGTCGGTCTTCCTGGAGTTGATGGCTTATCAACTGAACAGAGGAAAAGGCTAACGATTGCTGTTGAGCTAGTTGCAAACCCTTCTATAGTATTCATGGATGAGCCAACTTCAGGATTGGATGCAAGAGCTGCTGCCATTGTGATGAGGACTGTAAGAAATATTGTTAACACAGGGCGAACCATCGTCTGCACGATTCATCAGCCTAGCATTGATATTTTTGAGTCATTTGACGAGGTTGGTTCTTTAAACAATTGAGTTAGATAATAAAATCAAACAGTCTGTAGAATTGTTAAGTCATCATCTCTAAAGTTCATTTTTTATGCAGCTTTTGTTCATGAAACGTGGTGGAGAGCTCATATATGCCGGTCCACTTGGCCAGAAATCATGTGAGCTTGTCAAGTATTTTGAGGTAGCCTTTGTTCTTGATCCATGAATTTTTGAACTAGAAATACATGTAAATTTAAGTCTCTTTACAATTACTCTTTGCTTTTAGTCGATTGAAGGGGTGCAAAAGATCAAACCTGGCCATAATCCAGCAGCATGGATGCTTGACGTCACCTCTTCGACCGAGGAACACCGGCTTGGAGTTGATTTTGCTGACATTTACAGGAATTCAAATCTGTGTCAGTATGTGGCTTTCCCCATTTAGTCAAAACCATGCATGTGGAATTCAAATTAGCTTTCCATAAGTTCAGTTTACCATATTTCCTGTCTCCTTTCTACCGCAGACGCAACAAGGAGCTGATCGAAGTCCTCAGCAAGCCAAGTAATATTGCAAAAGAAATCGAGTTTCCGACTAGATACTCTCAGTCACTCTATAGTCAGTTTGTTGCTTGTCTGTGGAAACAAAACCTATCATATTGGCGAAACCCACAATACACCGCAGTTCGCTTCTTCTACACCGTGGTTATCTCTCTGATGCTTGGAACAATATGTTGGAAATTTGGCTCCAAAAGGTATGAGTATACAGCTTCCAGTTCTGTAAAGTGGCACATTGCTATCGCCAAAGCGACTCTTCAATGATACATGTGTTCATGTATAGGGACACCCAACAACAGTTATTCAATGCAATGGGGTCAATGTACGCTGCGGTTCTCTTCATTGGAATCACCAATGCAACGGCTGCACAACCCGTTGTTTCCATAGAAAGATTTGTTTCATATCGCGAGAGAGCAGCGGGGATGTACTCGGCACTTCCCTTTGCATTTGCACAGGTCACACATGTTTTATCTTTTCTCTTTTGCATCCTCATTGAGTTTAAAAAATTTGGAGATGGTAAATTTTGCAAGAGTTTGCAGGTGTTTATAGAGTTTCCATACGTGCTAGCACAATCCACAATATACAGCAGCATATTCTATGCGATGGCCGCATTCGAATGGTCTGCGGTGAAGTTCTTGTGGTACTTATTCTTCATGTACTTTTCGATAATGTACTTCACCTTCTACGGGATGATGACAACAGCAATCACCCCAAACCACAACGTCGCCTCAATCATAGCAGCCCCTTTCTACATGCTCTGGAACCTATTCAGTGGCTTCATGATCCCATATAAGGTACATTACTAAATTTCATTATTCATCTTTTGTTCTATATGGTTTTTATATTTGATGTTTTGGATTGATTCAACCACAGAGGATTCCGCTGTGGTGGAGGTGGTACTACTGGGCAAACCCAGTGGCTTGGACACTTTACGGTCTATTGGTGTCTCAGTACGGTGATGATGAGAGATCGGTGAAGCTATCGGATGGTATCCATCAGGTGATGGTGAAACAACTGCTTGAGGATGTGATGGGATACAAACATGACTTCTTGGGTGTCTCAGCTATTATGGTTGTCGCCTTTTGTGTCTTCTTCTCCCTTGTCTTTGCTTTCGCCATTAAAGCCTTCAATTTCCAGAGAAGATGATTGATTACCAAACTCTCAACTCGTCAGATATATATACACATACAAACACGTCTATTGTTTATTTGTATATTTGGGACTTTTATACCCAAGAAAGCAGGGGACTGCCTATCCTTCCTCTGCCGTTACATGTATGGATGAATAAAAGCCTTGTGTTGTGTTGTGTTTTTAGTCCCTTCTTATCATTTTTTTCATAAATGTGTACGAGTTATATATAAACAGTTGCTGATCGTGAACCGTAATCAGTTTAAATATATGGTAATACAATAATGTACTAGAAATACATCTCCAGTTTTAATGATTGAATGACACATCTTTACTAGAACTATATTTGGACAAGTGCATAGACGCTTATTCACTCAGTAGAAATAAGCATGAGTTTAAATGTTGGACACTTGCATTAATAAGTTGAAAAAGAGCATGGACAGCATTGAGTGAGTTAAAAGGTAGAACAGATCCCCACATGTGTAGCTTTAGTAATTTCTAAGGTCACTCAGTATATATAGTTTCAAGAGCTATATCTAAAAATGGTGAAAAACTTAGTAAGTAGTTTTAAAATTCCATGGAGTCATTTGTCCAAAATTGTATATTAGCTCTTGCCATATTCCGATTAACCTCCATTTTTTATGTTTTCATGTCGAGGTAGGCAGAACCATCTAACGTTCAATCTGGTTTCAAGTACCCCCGCAAGACATTTCGACGAAATTCCAATCCCCTGCCTTTCTTGCGAAGCCGCTAAGTAGGGGGCAACAATTGGGGTTATTTTTGGGCCGCTAACTAGATCATGATGCTTGGACAACACATCTCTGCTGGAATCGTCCAGCGGAGGCCGAGACCTACCTGATCTTTCGAACGACTAGTATGTGAACATGTCATAACGCTCTCACATGCAGAACAATTGGGGTTATTTTTGGTCTCGCTTTCTTGGACATTCCGACAGATGTTCATCCAAAGTCCTAGGAGTTCAGACTCCCAGATCCTAAATTAAGTCTCTATAACTTTAAAGAATAACCACATCATGTATAAAACGTGATGCAGCCTCTGACCACACGACGTACACACACTTCTCATTTTCGAACATATGTTGGAGATTCCGCCTCTCTTTTGATCATCTCTTGACAAAATCTTTGGTTGGGACCAAGTCCGCCTGACCACTTTCACTTCCTCGAGATCTTTAACCCTCTCTCGAAGGATTGCTTTTGATTCTTAAACCACTTTGAAATAACTTAAACAATCTTTACAGATCTGTTTAATCAGTTTTACACGCAGTCGACACGACTAGTAACTAACCAATGCCAAACTACCCAAACTCACTAACACAGCAACATCTATGTTTCACTCTTTGTTCACTCACCTAAGAACCCTAAAAAGCTTTTTTCGTTTCAGATCTTGTGATTCCTCTTAAACGGCCAATCTAAGCCTAAAGTCTAGATCGAGTATATATAGGTAGCAACACATCTCGTTGCTAACCTAATTTCCTTATTCTGAGATATCTCCAAATCATTTTTTTCCTTGATTCCGTGATATCTTGAATGGTACGTAATGAAAACTCCATTTCTCCAATAGCAGCTCGCCACACCACCTTCATTCCAAGCTTGCTGCTTCCCGCGTACAACATTCCTCTGTGTTCCACAAGGTTCTCCTTGTTAATCCAACAGCCTCATGCTTTCACACCTTTCTTAGCACCTAAACACCATACTAGAGACCTCATATCCCTTACAGACCCAAAACTAAAACCATCTCGTTTTCTCTCCTAACGTCTCGGTTCTCTGGCCCCGTTGCATTGTCCTGACTCGGATCTTGTCGATCTCAAAATTATCCTTCTAAACATATATCTTTGTAGTTATTTTCATAGCTATAATAAATGTGATTAGTACCGACCACTTCCTAGGTAATCTCGAGTTCAAAGAGGCAACTTTCGAAACTGATTCTCAGGTGTTAGTGCAAGCTTTTGAGAGAACCAGACATGCATGTAGCTGAGGTTAAGCAGTTTTATTGCAGATATAAATCTTGGAGACATCTCAAAACCGCATTTTGAGTTTGTGCAGATCTTGTAGCTGCTTCTAAGGCTGTCTCTTTCCCAATTTATCATACGTTTTTAGATTGTAGTCCACCTATTTTGCTTGTACCAAAATATTGAATTGTTCTTTGAGTGTATTAATATGAATTTAGTATGTTTGAAGAGAAAGCAAAAAGAAAGAAGTCAGTGAGTGACATTAGTTACATATCCATTGGCTTACATATATTGACCCAAAAAAAAAAACAAAAAAACTTCCATTATTCCTATTTCTCACTTTTGTGTTTTTCCTCTCCCAACAAAAACCCTAAAAAATCATTTCTTTCTTTCTGCAGATTCAGTTTCGCCCTCGACGACGACAAAATTACATATCTTCCCATCGATCTCCAATCATCTTCTTCTTCTTCTTCCCAACAGGTCCAGCTTCTTCTCTCTGTTTCTCTTCCATTACTATCGGTTTCCGTACGCTTCCGTCTCTCAATTCGTGTTTTGTATTCGTTTATCGTCCTCGGGATTTCGAGAATTTCGCCGAATTCTGGAATCTTCTCGTGAATTTTCTGCCATTTGGTTCAATCCATCCCTCCATGTGTAGAAGAATCCGAAGCTTCAGCTATGTCGGTCAAATTAATAATTTGTTTTCCAATTTTCCTTCTTCCTTCTCTGTTTTGGTGATTCCGTTGATCGTTTTACGAAATTGGAAACTTTTCGAGTGTTTCATCACTTTGCCCTGTTTTCAACGTCAGTCACTGGAATTGGCCTGGAATTGCTAACGGATGAGTCTCGATATTAGCCCTGACTGTTCATCTCTCATTTCCTGAATTTGCTAATTCCTCTGATAAAATTATCATTAATTCACTACTTTAATTTATAGTTCTGGTAGCTAATATATGTGAATTTTCTGGTTCATGCTTTCAGTTTGTCTTTTATTATCTCCAATTTAGCTTCCTTCATATTTTCCTGCACAATCTCTTCTATGTTCAAGCAGAAACCAGGGTTCTTGTATCTTCTGTCCATGTGTTGTAGCTTGTAAGGAGAATCATAGGGGTGTGTAGTGTTGTAGTTGTAAAGAAGAAGTGTCGCATGTTATTATTATCTTTCCGAGTATCACATTAACTATTTGCTCATTTCTTGATATGTTAGGTGTATTGATGTTCTTTGCAGAGATGTCTCCAGCAACAAAGTCAAAGTCAAAGGATAAAAAAACTGGAAAAGAAGCTCAAAAGGCATCACCAAAGCCTGCACTTTCGGTTAATGGGAAAAGCAGTATGGCAGCTAGTGCTTATAATCCTCTTCTAGGAACATTTCAAGTTCTTGATTCAGTGTCCATAGCTTCTGTCTCACCACTACACTATGGTCGTTTCCGGAGTATTGATGAGGCAGATGTAAATGGTATTGAGTCTGATTCTGTTTCGAACAATGGTAGCTGCTCGGGCGAGTCAGAAGATCACAAGGAGAAGGCAACCAATCTGCATCTTAAGCAGGAGGTGATACCAGGTGCAGACAATGACAAGCGAGAAAAAGTTCGCCAAAAGAATGAGAGAAAACATCAACGCCAGAAGGAGAGGAGGGCTCAGGAGTTGTATGAGAAGTGTAGCACATATCTCATGTCCAGAAAACTTGAAGCTCTTACTCAGCAACTTGTGGCAATGGGAATATCTCAAGAGCATGCAACAACGGCATTGATGATGAATGATGGCAAAGTAGAGGAATCTGTTCATTGGTATTTTGACAGGGGTGTGGAAGAAATTGAGAAGCAAAGCATTAAGAGTCCTGGGAATTTGAAAATAGACATAACAGAAGAACTAGCTAGGATTACACAAATGGAGCTACAGCTTAAGTGTACAAGGCAGGAAATAGAGCGTGCGGTTGTTCAAGCAGAGGGTGATTTGGACAGAGCAAAAGAAGTCATGAAAGGCACAAAATATGAAGAGTTTTCTGTGCCAGTGAAACAAGAAGAATCTGGTGATCCTCTTACACCCAGTAATGGTAAACTTATAGTAGGAATAGGTTATCAGAATTCAGATGCAGAAAGGCCAGAAACACAATCTGTTCCATCACCTGGTTTACAGCCAACAAGAGATGACAAGAACTTTAATTATACAAAATCACCCTCCACAACAGAATCAGTGAACAAAATGATGGCTCAGCCTATGAAACGACCTGAACTGAAGTTAGAGTGGCCAAAACCTCAGCAGCCTGCTGCTTTGGCTGATAAAAGGTGGCTAAATACAGGACAGGTTCCTTCTGCTTCTTACTCCTTGCCATCATCGCCATCCCCGTCACCTCAGCCTGCTGCGAGGGTTGAAGCTCGCTATTTAGGTAGTGGAAATGAATTTAAGAACCTCCAGCAGCAGCAGCAGCCAGCAAATAGAGAATCAGTCTTGGCAATGAGGCAGCGGCCACAAGTTGTAAGCACAAATCCCATTCCAACCTCAAGCATGAGCGCACCCCCTACCAGTTGGCATCCTGCAGCTAGCATAGAGATGATGAAGTCAAATGGGTTCATACAAACACATAATATCCCAAGTGCGCGAAGCCCTAGTCCAAACAATCTGAATCCAAATCAGATCTACCAGCAACTTCAATATCAAAACCAGAAGCGTTTCAGTAACACCAGCCAAGTGGATCCACATGGTAGTATGGTCAGAGGGAATGGCGGGTTATGGACCAGAAACACTGCATCATCTCCATCCATATCTGCTGCATCTTCGTTGGGATTGTTCTCTGCGGTTGGTTCAGCCGGAACATCAGGTGCATCCTCACCAGTAGATTGGATATCTGGCGGCGGTTCGGTGGACTACACAAGCATAGACTGGAGTCTAGATCAAGGTTTATCCCAAAATAGTAGAGTCAATGGAAACTGGTCCGGGTTAAAGAGCAGCAGCCACACTTATGATGTGAACAAGAACCGGTATAGTCTAAATGGTTCCATGGGAGGAGTCAACAGCAGCAACGGTGTATCTATGGAGAATGCGGGTGTTGGTGTTGGTGTTGTCGTGGAAACACAACAACCAGCTACCTCTCAAGACTGGACTTCACCATTTGAAGGAAAAGATATCTTTAGCTTGTCTAGACAATATGCGTCTCCTTCTCTGTAAGAGCAGAGGAGTTACATATGGAAATGAAAGTAATAAAACATGAAAAAGAGACAGAAAATGGTTTCATGACTAATGTGTGGTTGCTTCTCCCTTTGATTATCATTCGTGAATATGTCTTCTTTTTCTTATTTTTAATTTATATTTAAAGCATCTTCTTCTCCTTTAGTTAACCACTCTTTCAAACAAAAGTAGTACAACCTTCAAATCAATGCTTTAAAAAAAAAAATTACATCTTTGTAACATCTCATTGGAAATCCATGCGAGATTCAGAGGATGAGGTAGTAGCAGTTGCAGAAGCAGGTTCTTTGTACCATTCATTAGCCTCACGAGTCATAAAGTTCGCTTCTGCAACATGTTTACTTCGAATTAGTTCCTTACATGTACAAAATTCAGAAGAGTAGAAACCACTACTTGTAAATTACGAGAGAAGAGCATACCAGACAAGAACACGTTCTTGTATTCTTCATCATCGTATACAAATTGCGGAGGATCTGGTGAACCGATACCGACAATAGTGCTTCCACTGTTATGCATTCATCCCACAAAAATTAGCACGGGCATAGCAAAAATTACCCCAACTACCCAGCTCATTTATCTCTTATTCTAGTAAACAGTGCTCAGCTCATTAAATATGATCTTCTACTAGATTGTTAAGATGCTTTTGGGAAGACAAATACTATATATAGTAGCATACTGTTTCCACTAGATGAGCTCCTATGCGATGCACAGTATTTTGTGGAATTTATCGATAATGTGGCAATAACAAAAATAGCTCTAGAAAAGGTATACCTCCCAGACAAAAGTACAGCATCATATTCCCCGCGTCCAGATGCTATTATCCGTTGCTTCAAGCGTTTTAGAGATGGAAGAACTGAAAACGCTGGCGGTTCTGGAAAACGCAAAAGTGTAGAAAGTCTAAGTCCTGGTCCATGTACCAGACTGAATCTTGAAAGTTAAAGATGTGACTATCTTCTTGGGAAAGGAAGGGAGATGCGACATATGCACATAGATCGTACCCAAATCGTTTACACAAATGCTTTGAGATACACCATTGCTGGTCACATTCTCTAGTAATGTCAAGGGATTAATATTGCTCGTCTGATCTAAACGAAGACGCTGGAAAATAAAAGCTTAAGCCATGAAATCCTGAAAAGCTTCTAGAAATCAAAATATTCATCATCAGTTTCAGTTGATTACTTTGTAAACTTCAGCAGTGGAACATGCTTCTCGGGGCTTTATGAGGACCATCGGAAGATCAAGAGGAAAAGGTGGAGGAAGGTCTTGGACAATCTGCATTAGCCTTTAGATTAGAATTCAGCAAAACAAGCTGCAGCATGTTCACAACCCCCAAAGCCCAAAATTAATATGGATGTAAGAGAACTGAATCAGAACAAGGATTTGCAAAGTAGTAGAATGCCGCAAAGGAGCGAAAACTCTAAGCAAAACATACCTCACCTCTCCCGGTGCAATAAGCAGCTCCATGTGAAAAGAAGAAAGGAATATCTGATCCAATTTCACTTGACCATTCCTGGAGTTCCTTCTCAGTGACAAGACCTCCACTGAGCTGATTTGCCGCCCAGAGTGCAGTTGCAGCATTACTGCTTCCACCACCGAGTCCACCCCCGGTAGGCACCTTCTTATCTAAATGAATCTTTCCATATCAAGAGAGAGGTTAAGTTCAAATCGTCACAATGAAATGTAGTAAAAGAAATCATTGGAGTATAGTGTTTTTACCCAGAAGAATCTGTTACTACCAGTTTTCTTCCTGTAAAGGTTAAGTGCTTTTATAATCTGCATAATAGGAAGTTGCAACAACACAGACCAGCTGATTAGAATAATGCTTCACCCAACAGGCCACAAGGGAACATCTATTAATAGAATAACGAAAAATCGTCTCACCAAATTTCTCCCATCAACAGGGACTCCTTGAACGTTAGTAGACAGACGATCTTTGGATTTTGAAGGTGACAATGAGAATTTAATTGTGTCTCCTAAACTAATCACCTAATAAAATGCAGAAAGATAACACTAGAGACATTAAGAGACAATGAGAAATATATCAAAGTTTAAACTTCAGAGCAAGAAACTTACATGAAACAAAGAGGCTAAATCATGAAACCCATCTTCGCGCTTTCCAGTTATCCTCAAGAAAACATTGATCTACACAGTAAAAGACATGCCAATGATTCATAGGGGAAAAAACAAGAGAGATGGTTTAAGAAAGTAACGAAAAAGGGGAAGTGTCTTTTAACCTTGCAAGGTGAGAAGAGCTTAAGCCTGGACAAGGGAGCTTCTTTGTCAATATCGTCGCCTATCTTATTCAGCCTCTCATCAGGATCAAACACTACCTAACAATAACAATGACCCATCCACAAACATCTGCTCAAAATGTTACATATATTCCTTCAAAGCTTGGAGGAAAACAGTAGAAATAGTGAGAAATAATTGATGAAATAAAAAATTCAAATTCTCAAGAACATGATATCTTGATGTGAATTCAAAAACAACAGCTACAATCGAAAGTTGAAGGAACACCAGAGGCGAAGGAAAAAAAAAGAGTACTTTTGCCAAAATTGCTTCCAAGTTATTCAATTTGAGCGAGAACCAGTTACAATCTAACAGGAGTAGAATAAAAAAAAAATCAATGCTTTCAAGGAAGATTCGAAAAGCTGGGGGATTGAAGATTCATTAATTACCTCGACTTGCTTTCGGGAAGATTTGACGGAAAAGCTCAAAAGGGGTCGACGAAGCTTCGGAGTAAAAGAAGAAGAAGCAAAACTTGTTTCGAAAGAAGTGTGAGTGAAGTTGAGAGTTGAGATAATTGGAGGAGAAGTAGTTGCCATTGTTGTTTCTTCGTAACTCTTTGATCGGATATGGGCTGAACGACTTCACGAATAAGGTCAATCGAGCTATTGATCTCCTCGGATATGCCAAATAAATCATATGAAAAATGTGTTTTTTTTTCCTTAGTCGACTACAAAATTGTGTATAGTGAAATTGGCCCAATAGCACATTTTCACATCTATGTGCCATTTGGTCACTTTAGGTAGACATTTCTTCTAGTCAAGTACAACACTATCTTTTACTAATTACACTCACTCTCTCTCTCTCTCTCTTTTAGAAAGAAATTTGGCGCTTTATATCACTAAAAAATGCAATTAGTGGTTCATACATATATGCTTAATCCTCAAAATTGTTTTTTTTTCTCTGTTGGTTTTAGAGATTATAGACCTATAAACTTATGGAGTTAGATATTATTAACCAATAAACTTATGCAACATTGCATATCAGCTTGTTTCAAAGGTATTGACTGCAAAACTAAAACCTTTGGTTTCATTATATAATTTTTCTGTTTTTATTCTTAGTACATTGATTACTGATAATATTTTAATATCTCACGAATTGATGCACTCAAAGTTATCCCAACTTTATATGGCTTTTAAATTAGATATTAGTAAAACTTTTGATAAGAGGTTGAGTGGATTCTTATTGAACTAGTGATGAAGAAACTGAGATTCTCAAAAAAATGGTGTGGTGGGATAATTAAATGCCCCGGTAGACAATAATTTTCCACAAAGAGAAACGCCAAGATAATTATAATTTCACTTACTTATCTTGCTTTGCACATAAGATTTATTAGCTTTAATCCAAACAAAAATTCACGATGGATTATATATGGTGGTCATCCAGTAGTGACAAACATAAAATCCTCTGGATAGTCAGGAGATAAGTAATTGAGACAAAACAAATACGAAGTCTTGGAATCAAAGATCTCAAGAATCAATGTAGCTATGTTTGCTAAATAAAAATTGAGGCTACTGCAGCAACCTCACTCCCTCCTAGCAAGAATCTACAAAGCCAAGTATTATCCTTAAAAAAAACTCATGGAAGTCCAACCATGCTTGGAGAAGTATTTTTCAAGGTAACAAACTGTTAGCATGGTTGGGGACTTCCATTTCATTTTTGCTTCCATGAAATATGTTTTAGGATAGTACTTGAATTTTTAGGTTTGAATTTTACAGTTAACACCAGATTTGAAAGAAAAGAGTTGTTTTCAATTGGAGATCTTTAAATCTAGAGAGAGACTCAAGATCAAGACTTGTTTTCGAGTTGGTCGAATAAAATGGAATTGAACTCAATTGGGGATTTATTTTTCGTCAAAAGGAAGGATTGTTTTTGTAGAGAATACGTCTCAGATTAGTATATCGAGTAGAACATGGATTCGTTGAGTTGGGTCCGTTCGAAGCACTCTATTATTTTTCACTTATTTTTGGTCTTATTTGACAATTTAAAAAGATTTTGCATTTAGTTATTCTGGCATTTACAGTTTTGTTTTTACAAAATTTATATATGGTTGTGTTTGAATTTATACTTATCAGTTAATATAGATAAAATTATTAAATTATATTTTTGACATCTTAACAATAATATATCTATAAGAAGACAATTCTATCTCTAAGTTTGCACCCAAATTTTAATTATTTTTTGACACTCATTTTGATACATTTATATGTGAAAAGTTGAGGTAGATTTAGGATATCCGTATGGATTATCATATGCTGATGCATATGAACTACTCGATCTAAGAAAATTATCATAACTTGAAATCTCAGACCTTGTTTATGAAAATAAAAACTTGATTCTAGCCAGACAAAACAATAAAGAAATATTCAAGAGATCGAAACTGACACAGAAAATGACTAGAAGATAAAAAGAGCAATGAAATATGCATAGAGATGTAAATTCATTATGTACAACGTCTTAGGTAGGAGATAAGACATGCATATAGATGTCAATATGTTAAAACTTGAATATTAATCTACTCCATGGATCGGGATCGAACTGCGAAACCAAACTAGTTCCAACAGGAATAAGGATGATGATCTTCATGGTAAGGAGGCTGATTGAGATCAAACCCTAAGGACCTCTTAGCTTCATCTAGAGGATTATTCACCTTCACTTCAATATCCATCTTTATCTTCATATCTACAATCAAACCTTTCTTATCATCCATCCCAACATCACCTAATACCTTATCTTTTCCTTTGTAGCAACTAGAACTTCTTACCTCGGATTTGGGTGATTCCATAGCTTTTTTCATCCCAGCCCAGCAATTGATTGAAGTGTAATAAAGCATCATTAGAATGCAAGCAGCTTCTTGAACATCCTCGGTTGCATCACTCATCACATCGTCATCATCATCACCTAAATAGCTGAGCTTGAACTTATCCGGTGGAGGAGGAGGTCGTATCCCTTTCCAACTCCGGTCAGGATGTCTCCTCATATGTCCAAACAAAGAGTGCATTGTTTCAAACTCTTTTCCACATAGACAACACCTAATCTTACCTTCCATGTCAGCCCTAATCAGATCTATCTCTTTCTTCACCAAACCAATCTTTCTCTTCTTCTTCATCTTCAACTTCATCTTCATCTTCTTCATCTTTCCCTTGTTATTGTACTCAGTCGAGTGGATCCTCACGTGACCACCATAAGCCTTACCAGAGCTAAACTGCTTCTCACAAATCACACAGAAGTGCTTCCTCTGCGGCGGCTGAGGAGACTCATCTTCATCTTCACTTCTTTCCTCCGCTAACTTCACCTTTAACCGGAGTTTTCTCCGGTGAAACTCATCAGATTCCGATGACGAAGAATCATCATCATAAGGGTTTCTTGTTCTCTTCATCAACTTCTTACTCTTTTACCTCTGCGGAGATGAAAGATATGTTATTTACTTTTTTTTTCTTTGTTAAAACTGTTAAGAAATGTTATTAACTTTGCATTTGGCTTATGGAAACAATAAAATCTGAGCGAGATTTACGCAAAGGTTTTATGACTAATGGTATTCTTTCTCTCTATGTATTGACTATGAGGTGAGTAGGGATTTGTAGAGATTCTGAAGCCTAATTAATTGTGATTAGCCAAAGGAAAGAGAAAGAGACCGGATAAGAAGATTTCACACTGTTTTCATTTTCATTTTTCTTTAAACCCCATATTAAGTAAAATAACTATTTACCTATTTTGGATATCAAATTTATGAATGGCTAATGACCAAAATTTTTTCCCTTTTTTGTTGTCCATAATTTTTTTTATTCATTTATAAATATATAGTATAATAAAAAAAACGTCATATTATATATATACAAATTTTGAAAACAAGGTTTCGATTTAAAAAATAGTATTTTGTTTTTAAAAATTTAGGATTGGAAATTCTGATATTAGCAAGTCCACGAACTATCTAATGGAGTGTTTGAACAATTATATAGCTTTTATCAACTATTTAGATTTAAAAAAAAAAAAAATTACACATTTTTATTATATATTTATATATAAATGCTCCCAAAAAATATCTACTAACCCTTGCAATATAGTACAATTAAATGCAGCATTGTTTAACGTTCATTTGGTAAAAAAGATTTAAAGATGTTTCTAGTTATATTACTTCCGCTGATTCAAAATGTATCATACAAGTACAAGTCCTTTTTTTTTAGGTTTCCAATATCAATTGTTTAAATATTTCACTTTTAAAACTGTGTAACTTTAAATGGATATAGATACTGTCAAATATTGTGAAGATATTTTGACAGATTTCCAAAACTGAATATTTGAAACTTTCCAAACTAATATCGTTAAAAACTAATTACTTGTAGAAAGATGATTGACTAGCAAATATTCGGATTCAGTCTCAATCAAGTTGTACTTATACATTGGAGGTCTAAATTTTTTTTTTTTTCAAGAGTTAACGGCGATATATTTAAACAGAGATCAAAAACCACAACGGGATACGCAGGCAAAGGAGCAAGATTTTTGCTGAAGTTCTGAAGCTGAAATGGCAGTGTGTTATTTTTTTCAAGAATCTTGCAAATACTTCACACATATTAGTCATTGAAAACAATCGATCTAGTGTTGACTGAAAACTAGTGAAAAGAAAACGTTAAATACCGAAACGTATTAAATAGTTTTAAGAAAACAAAGAGAATAATAAATAGTTTAATACTAGTGAATAGAATAAGAGGATTAATAATAGCCTAAATTGTAATCTTGTTTTTTATTTTCTTTGAAAACTAACGTTTGTTCTTTTATTTAGTAAAAAAGGACAAATTTATTAGTTTGACCAAATTCCATTCACATTTGATCGAATTGACTTCGTTTCTCATGTTCACGCTATTGCCTATTGTTTTCGTTGTAGTTACTGATTGGCTCATTGCTTCTGAACTTTTGACATCATCTAAATATTTGGTTGTCAAAGGAAAATACGAAAGGCGTTTTAGAATGACGTATACAAGGCCAGGCGGGTCATTTCTCGATCAAAAAATCGAATATATCCTAGTATGAACTACCTCATTGTTCTGAATCTTCTGATTGCAACAAATGCTATGCTTTTGAAAAAAATTAAGATATATGTTATGACTCTGTTTCAGTTTCATAAAATCAGTTTGATTCTAAATCCGCCGAACCAGTGCGACTTCGATATCTTTCAATATACATACTCAAATCGTACGTTCTATATCTTGTTGGAAAGATATTTTCGATATCTACGCACGGATACCAAGATCACTCAAATCCGATAAAGGACCAGAAAGTTATGATCAAAACAAGTTTCTCGGAAAAACAGAATGAACAAGATGAATCAATTCTGTAGAAACTTGTAATTTCAATATCTTTCGATATACGTAACCAAATTGTACGTTTAATATCTCGTTAGAAAGATATTTTCAATATCTACGGATAGACACCAAAATCACTCAATTCAGTTAACGGACCAAAGAGTTATGAGAGGAACAATATTTCGGAAAAAAACCAGAATTAAGAAGAAGAAGAACTTTTAAATAATCCGAACCCACGGCAAACCGTGTTTTCTTAAGGAAATTATTCTCCTCTCAGTACCTACGGTAAATGGAATATAACCTCCCAGGATAGGACGGATGTACCTCACCGGAATAGCGGTACTGTCAAACTCCGGTGACTTGTCGAACGCAAGCAACGGTTTGAATCACACGAGAAAATAGAACTATGCAGAATTTGTTTTTTGTTTTCAAAAAACTGAGGCAAGGCCTCTGAATTTATAGATAATACATGGGTACAAGTGAACCATCATGACTATTGGATATAAACCAAACAGTCGCATCCGTTCGTTTTGTGATGTTTGATCAAGACAATCACATCTGTTCACTCACGACATTTTCATTCATATCTTATAATCCAACAATCCCCCACATGAATGGAGAATTGCATTAAAATCATTTTTATTTAAAAAACTTTTTTTTTTTCAAATGAAAAATTCGTATGATTCAACTATGAAAAATTAATTGCATCTGGATAAGTGGGTTTCCCTTTGAACTTACCATAGTGAATTTAAATCGGATATACTCGCCAATCGGTAGATGCGATATCTTTGAACCGTCGGCTTTTGATGTATACCAAGACAATTTAAATCACACAATTAATTTTTTACCGTTATTTGGTTCTCACTGTTGTGTTCTTTTCAGCCATGAACACCTGCCTAGTTTCATGAAAGCGTAGAGAACTGGCCAAACCTTATTCTCCTTGAAGCAGCCCACACTTCACTTTCACATAGGTGGTTTCTTAACCGTGTCATCTTTGTAGATACACTATTTGATCACATCAAACTTAAGAACCATTAAAAACTTCTTAACTTAAAGTCGTATCATTTACCCTTTCCTTAGAACATTGTCCCATCTTGAGAATGAGTTGGGTTAATTTTGACAATGTTGAACTGTCAGCTACAACTTTGTATTCTCCTTGAACCTAGTTCTTGGGATCTCTAGTCTACTAGGTAGAGTTGTCGATGTGCTGACTTGTCCTTGGCCATAAACCCATTCCCTTAGATGATTTTTCAACTAGATCTCTACAAAGGCCTTTTGTGAGCAGATCCGCTATATTATCCTTTGACCTTACATGGTCAACAATGATAATTCCACTAGAGATTAGTTGTCTAACAGTGTTATGTCTTCGTCTAATATGACGAGACTTTCCGTTGTACATAACATTTCCAGCCCGTCCTATTGCAGCTAAACTATCACAATATATGCATATAGGTGTCAACGGTTTGGGCCAATATGAAATATCTTCCAAAAAATTTCGAAGCCATTCAGCCTCTTCACCAGTTTTATCTAAAGCTATAAATTCAGATTCCATGGTAGAGTGGACGATACACGTTTGTTTGGATGATTTCCAAGACACAGCTCCTCCACCAATTATGAAAACATATCCACTCGTGGACTTAGTTTCACTTGAACCCGTGATCCAATTTGCATCACAATATCCCTCTAACACAGGTGGATATTTTGTATAATGTAAAACATTATTTTTGGTATGTTGCAAATACCCCAAAACACGTTTCATTGCCGTCCAATGATTAGGATCTGGATTGCTCGTGTATCGACTCAGTTTACTTATTGCACAAGCTATATCTGGTCGAGTGCAATTCATGATATACATCAAGCTTCCTAGAACTCTTGCATAGTCTTGTTGAGACATACTATTATTTTTATTCTTTGCAAGAGCAAGATTTATATCTATTGGAGTTCTTGCAAGTTTGAAGTTCAAATACTTGAATTTTTCAAGCACTTTTTCAATGTAATGAGACTGTGATAAAGCATAACCTTGAGTTGTTCTAATGATTTTAATTCCAAGAATTATATCAGCAACTCCTAAATCTTTCATATCAAATTTTGTGGAAAGCATACACTTAGTAGCCTTTATGTTTGAAATATCATTACTGATTATCAACATATCATCCACATACAGACATACAATGACAATTTGATTATGAGTGTTTTTAATGTAAACACATTTGTCACACTCATTAATCTTGAAACCATTTGACAACATTACATTGTCAAATTTAGCATGCCACTGTTTTGGTACTTGTTTCAATCCATAGAGCGATTTAACAAGTCTACACACTTTGTTTTCCTTTCCTGAAACCACAAACCCTTCAGGTTGTTCCATGTAGATTTCTTCTTCGAAATCTCCATTTAAAAAGGCTGTTTTAACATTCATTTGATGGATTTGTAACCCATATACAGCAGCTAAAGCAATTAACATCCGAATAGATGTAATTCTTGTAACTGGTGAATATGTGTCAAAATAGTCAAGACCTTCTTGTTGCCGAAAACCTTTAACAACAAGTCTTTCCTTGTACTTGTCAATAGTACCATCTTCTTTCATTTTCCTCGTAAAAATCCATTTGTAACCTAATGGTTTATTCCCTGGAGGAAGATCAACCAACTCCCAAGTGTGGTTTCTTAGTATGGATTCAATTTCACTATTGACAGCCTCTTTCCAATATTGAGGTTCTGATGAAGATACAGCTTGTGTATAGGATTGAGGTTCATTTTCCAACAAATATGTTAGAAATTCAGGTCCGAATGAGGTAGCAGTTCTTTGATGTTTACTACGTCTTGGTTCTTCCTCATTTTGTGTACTCTCTTGAGTCACATCCCGAACTCGTTTGGTTCCTTCTTTAATAGATTCAATATCCCTTTTATATGGATAAATCATTTCAAAGAATTCAGCATTATCTAATTCAATCACTGTATTCTTTTGAATATCAGCAATTTCAGATTTATGAACCAAAAATCTGTATGCTTTACTTTTTGTAGCATAACCTATAAAAACACAATCAATTGTTTTTGGCCCTATCTTAACCCTTTTGGATAAAGGAACTTGGACCTTTGCTAGACACCCCCACACTTTGAAGTAATTCAAGTTGGGTTTTCTCCCTTTCCATTTCTCATATGGAATTGATTGTGTCTTACTATGGGGAACTCGATTGAGTATCTGAGTAGCTGTTAAGATAGCTTCACCCCACATGTTCTCGGGTAAACAGGAACTTATCAATAAAGCATTCATCATTTTTCTTAATGTTCGATTCTTCCTTTCCGCAGTTCCATTGGATTGAGGAGCGTATGGGGCGGTAGTTTGGTGAACAATTCCAAACCCTAAACATATTTCTTCAAAAGGAAATACATATTCACCGGCCCTCTATCACTTCTTATCATTTTGATCTTTTTGTTAAGTTGCGTTTCTACCTCATTTTTGTATTGTTTAAATGCAACAATAGCTTCATCTTTACTATTCAACAAATAAACATAACAATATCTTGTGCTATCATCAATGAAAGTAATAAAATACTTTTTCCCACCGCGAGATGGTATTGATTTCATATCACAAATATTTGTGTGAATTAAATTTAAAGGTTCCAAACTTCTTTCAACTAATTTGTAAGAATGTTTAGAATATTTAGATTCCACATATTTCACATTTTGATTTTTCACAATCAAACTTAGGCAACAATTCCAAATCGATCATTTTACGTAAAGACTTGTAATTAATGTGTCCAAATCTTGCATGCCACAGATTATTTGACACGAGTAAATAAGCAGAAGAATCATTCTTATTACCATCGATGGTCATTACATTGAGTTTGAAAAGACCCTCATTGAGGTAACCTTTTCTAACATACATATCATTCTTACTTATTACAAGCTTATCGGAAACAAAAACACATTTGAATCCATTCTTAACTAATAGTGACGTCGACACCAAATTCTTCCGAGTTTCCGGTACATGAAGAACATTGGTGAGAGTTACTATTTTTCCCGAAGTCATTTTGAGGGCGATCTTCCCAGTCCCTTCAACTTTAGCAGTTGCAGAATTTCCCATGAAAACAAATTCATCATCTTTGGCAGAAACGTAGGATGAAAACATCCATTTGCACAAACATGGCGGGTGGCACCGGAATCTATCCACCATTCCTTGGGATTTCCAACCAAGTTAACTTCCGAGATCATGACACACAAATCGATATCTTCTACTCTAGAAAAGATCTCCACAAGATTAGCATTAGCTTAACCTTTCTTCTTAGTCTTTGGCCTACGACAATCCATAGCTCGATGTCCTACTTTTCCACATTGTGACAAGTACCTTTGAACTTCTTTTTGTTTGGGTGATTATTGTCACTTGAAAAACGCTTCCTTTTCTTGCCCTTGGATGGAGCATTTTCAATAATGTTTGCACCCAAAATCGAGCTATTCCCACTTGCCCTTTTCTCGGCCATCCTATTATCCTCTTCGATTCTGAGACGAACAATAAGATCTTCAAGCGTCATCTCTTTGCGCTTGTGCTTCAAGTAATTCTTAAAGTTCCTCCATGCTGGTGGTAACTTTTCAATAAAAACCGCTACTTGAAATGCCTCATTAATCATCATACCTTCTCCGAGAAGATCATGAACAATTACTTGAAGTTCTTGTACTTGAGACACAACCATTTTAGTGTCAACCATCTTGTATTCCAGAAATTTGACAGCCACAAATTTCTTCAAACCAGCGTCTTCAGCCTTATACTTCTTTTCGAGTGCCTCCCACAACTGCTTAGACGTACGTATTGGGCAATAGACATTGTACAAGGAATCCTCCAAACCACTTAAGATGTAATTTTTGCATAGAAAGTCAGAATGTTTCCATGCTTCAATCACCACAAATCGTTCCTTCACACCCACTCCTTCATCAGGATTAGGAACATCTTCCTTAATGAATCTTTGAAGGCTCAAAGTGGTAAGATAAAAGAACATCTTTTGTTGCCATCTCTTAAAGTCAACGCCGACAAATTTTCCAAGTTTTTCAGCAGGTGTGGAAGCAACACGATTAGGAACATCAGGAACATCAGGAACACGAGAAAATAGAATTATGCAGAATTTGTTTTTGGTTTTTAAAAAACTGATCCAAAAAACTAAGGCAAGGCCTCTGAATTTATAGATAATACATGGGTACAAGTGAACCATCATGACTATTGGATATAAACCAAATAGTCGAATCCGTTCGTTTTGTGATGTTTGATCAAGACAATCACATCTGTTCACTCACGACATTTCCATTCATATCTTATAATCCAACAATATATATATATATATATATATATATATATCTAATTTACATATAAAAAAAGATTTCTAATAAATAAAAATAATTTTCTAACTCAGATTATGCAAGTGTTTCACCAAAAAATATAACATATATACTTAATTAACAAAACACACAATTTGCATTTTCGTTAAAAAAAAAGGTAAAAATTCATTATGCAAATAATTGAGTATTTAATAATTTATTGTCTTCATCGACTTTATAATATGCAGATTTATATTTTTTTTTTGCAGTTTATATTTATTTTATGTCGTTATGTGATTATGCAGTGTTACCAAACGAAACCAATTTATGTGTAGCATAATTTCACTACATGCCAACAAAAATGAAATAATTATTTTCAAAATTTAAATATTTGAGAAAGAAAAAAATAATTTCTTGAAAGGAAGGGATAAAGACACCCAATACTTAAAGAGATAACAACAATTTAGTTGCTTTGAGATCCACAAAATATAAAACTTGTAAGAAATATACATGAATAAATTCCTAATTTGAGAAAATTAATTGTAAAGGGAAGATATCTTTTAAATAAGCAGAAGAGACAAACGAATTAAGCGACAATAGAAAGATTAAAAAAAAAAGGAGCAAAAAAATCAACTCCAGAGATTTTCTCCAAACGACAAAACGAATCAGAGTGTTGATTTTTTGATTAACAAACGACAAACGACTATGCTCAGTGATCTACACGACTGTAACAATATTTGGAAAGAAAGAAAATAAAATCCTAGAAATAAAAGGATAATGACACCATCGAATTTAGGAGATAACCAAACATATTCGAAATTGATAAACTCCTAAAAGATATACAAAAATCAATTCATGATTCGAGAAAAATGATGATAAACAAAATACATCCTTTATATAAAGGGAACAAAGAAAAATAAGTAGGTAACATAAAAGCAAATTTGGCCGTTCGGAGATCTTTGAAATGGACAAAACTCTAAGGAAATATACTAAAATAACATGAATAAATATCTGGATACATGAGTTCATATAGCTTCAGAGCATTTCACCATCTTATCAAATCCAAAGAACGCCTACTTATCAAATCTCGCGCAACAAAGATGATTGCTTATAAGAATCAAAATCAATCACTAGTTATTTTTGGTAGCCAGAGTACTGATATATGTAAAAACATGATTAATCTACTTACATCAAAGTAAGATAGAGAGATCAGACGAGAGAAAAATCATTTATGCATTATGCCTTCCAAAGAAACCTCTTCAATTCTTCTTGGTGTTATATGTATCCTCACCGAGAAATTGTCTTATCCAATCGCCATCATTTGATGTGTGTCTCTCATTTGAAGAAGTTGAACCAAGATAATCCAAATCTGTTACAAAATTGATGTTTTTTTTTCATGCATAAAGATTAGAGGAAACTTCCTGAATTGAATACACAAACAATGAATTGACTGTAATGCGTAGAGACTAGAAAAAAAAGTTTACCTATTGTGTTTGCACTTGCTGGTGTAACCTCGGTATGGCTAAGTAGAGAGGATTGAAACAGTGGGGACTCTGAACTGGTATCGCTGTTTGGTCTTTCTCCTAATGAACCATAAACAATTGATTCCAACATTCCATCATAGAGTGGTGTCTGGTCTATCAAAGGGGACTGGACCAAAGTGTTGTGTGGCTCAAGATTCGGCATTGGGTTATATTGTTCTGCTCCACAACTGCTAAGCTCTTCGTGAGTATTAAAGCCTTGGAATGAAGGGAGCTCCAACTTCTCAAGCCCGTGAATGAGAGGCCCTGGAGGAGAAGAATATGTAGCATTGCCAAGAAAATGGCTGTCGGGTAACTGTTCTTGAGTGCTCTCGACAAAAGGATAGTTCGAGAGGGTAGGGTTTTGCTTGTTCATGGCATATCCACCTGTGGTTTCTGGTTCCCTAAAGCGTTTGAGGCTAGGCATGTGAGGAGATGTTATCAAGTTGTACCTATCAGGCTGAACAACAGATGGTCTCTGTCTCATAAAGCCGACAGTGGTGGGAACATTGGCAAGCATTGACTGGTAGTACGGAGAATATTGATTGAGCGGTAAGTGCTTGGATTCCACTTGAGGTATCTCGACATTGTCTGCCTTCAACGAGTCTTGACTATGATGACCATCCAATAAATCAATGTTTAGACCAGATTGTGATGCTGATGCATTCATTGCATGCTCTCGAACTTCATCAGGGTAAACTGGTAAACCAAGTCGTTGTAGTCTCTTAAGTCTTACGTTCCAAAAATTCTTAATCTCATTATCCGTTCGGCCATGCAACTGATAGAAACAAAAGTTTAAATCAAACAGTAATTAGAAGATGAAAAGGGAGAGAGTAAAAATAGGAAAGAGAGTTACATACTTCTCTAGCGATTTGTGCCCATTTGTTCCCCAAAATGGCATGAAGTTCAATAATACGTTGCTCTTCCTTCTCTGTAAAAGCGCCTGTTTTCAACTCTGGCCTTAAATGATTCATCCAACGAAAGCGACAACTTTTAGCACACCGAGAAAGGCCTGATTGTTTTTGAACATCACTCCAAGTTCTATCACCATGTTTTTTAACATAAGCTTTCAAAAGTTTGTCTTCCTCATTTGTCCAACGACATTTAGTAAAAGTTTTCTTCATTGCTAAATCATCGAGCGTGGCGAACTTTACCCATCATCTGTGAGTTTCATCTGTATATATGCACGAATATATAAAATTTATTCCTAGCCAACAAAATCAACATAATTCTGCAATAATAAAAGATGCATAAACTACTCACATCAATAAGAAATTGTGTTTTTATCAAAAACGTGGAGCAATTAGTGAGACCACTAACGAAAAATTGTTCATAAAAAATGAACTTTAAATTTCTCTTTAAATTTTTTTTTGTTTGTACAAAATGTAAACTATTTTGGCTAACAGAGAAGATCTTTTTCTTGTCACTCTTGGTGAAAATCAAATATTTTTTCGGACCAAATCAGTTTCGCCAATTTGTTAAGAGGTTAAATGGTGGGAAATATATTTCTTTGATGAAACAGCTAAAGAA
Source organism: Boechera stricta (assembly GCA_018361395.1). Lineage (NCBI taxonomy): Eukaryota > Viridiplantae > Streptophyta > Magnoliopsida > Brassicales > Brassicaceae > Boechera > Boechera stricta. The sequence continues at coordinate 9,517,712 of CM031541.1, forward strand.
TTTGGATATAATTTTATTATTGAGATTTATTGGTCAAATTCCAAAATAAATTTGATAAACGGAAGAAAAAATATTAGATAAGGCAAGATTAGATTTTCGACATTAACCTGGTGTTATAGCCGAGCTTAAAAACCTGATTTGGTGGGGGGAACTGCCGAATAGAGAAGAAGAGAAAAAGCAGAGAAAGAGAGAATAATTTTAAATCTATTTTATTGATGAAAATCCTAAAGATGAAAATTAACCTTAAATACATAAAGTCTCCCATAAACGACGACCACATATAAAGATAAGGTTAACTTTTCTTTTTTACATTAGATAAGGTTAACTATTTCTGTAAATTGTTTAACTAGTAGTGAAATATTCTCTTTCAACTAGAATATTCTCCAAAATGTGAAATTTTTGTTTCACTTAACCACTTCTTAAATTGCTCTTATTGCCAAAAACTTCCGAAGGTCAAAGATATTGTCAACATTTCAATAATTCTCCATAACAAAATCACTTTGTCCTAAAAATGAAACAATGAAAACTACATAGTGAAAGTTGACATAGGCTCCTAAGTGGACTCAAAATCTAGAAGTTGTTTCAACTGAACATGTAACTTTGGATTGACTCTTTTAGCCGCACGAGGAATGATCATGATAGTGTTTGGTGCAGCTTGTCATAAAGCAAGATTAGATTTTTGACATTAACCTAGTGTTAGACCCGAGCTTAAAAACCTGATTTGGTGGGGGAACTGCCGAATAGTGGAGAAGAGTAAAACAGAAAAAGAGGGTGTAATTTTAAAACTATTTTATTGATGAAAACTCTAAAGTTGGAAATCAACTTGATATACATAAAGTTCCATAAACGATGACCACATATAAAGATAAGGTTAACTTTTTTTTTACACTAGATAAGGTTAACTATTTTGTAAATTATTTAACTATTAGTGAAATATTCTCTTTCAACTACAATATTCTCCAAACGGTGAAATTTTTGTTTGACATAACCACTTCTTAAAATGCATTTATTCTTAAACTCTTTGGCAGTTTTCCTTGAAATTCTCACCTTCATTCTAACGAAGGTCAAAGATATTGTCAACATTTCAATAATTCATAATTCTCCATAACAAAATCCCTTTGTCCTAAAAATGAAACAACGAAAACTACATAGTGAAAGTTGACATAGGCTCCTAAGTGGACTCAAAATCTAGAAGTTGTTTCAACTGAACATGTAACTTTGGATCGACTCTTTTAGCCGCACGAGGAATGATCATGATAGTGTTTGGTGCAGCTTGTCATAACGCAAGATTAGATTTTTGACACTAACCTAGTGTTAGACCCGAGCTTAAAAACCTGATTTGGTGGGGGAACTGCCGAATAGTGGAGAAGAGTAAAACAGAAAAAGAGGGTGTAATTTTAAAACTATTTTATTGATGAAAACTCTAAAGTTGGAAATCAACTTGATATACATAAAGTTCCATAAACGATGACCACATATAAAGATAAGGTTAACTTTTTTTTTACACTAGATAAGGTTAACTATTTTGTAAATTATTTAACTATTAGTGAAATATTCTCTTTCAACTACAGTATTCTCCAAACGGTGAAATGTTTGTTTGACATAACCACTTCTTAAAATGCATTTATTCTTAAACTCTTTGGCAGTTTTCCTTGAAATTCTCACCTTCATTCTAACGAAGGTCAAAGATTCTGTCAACATTTCAATAATTCTCCATAACAAAATCACTTTGTGCTAAAAATGAAACAATGGAAACTACATAGTGAAAGTTGACATAGGCTCCTAAGTAATCTCAAAATATAGATGTTGTTTCAACTGAACAAGTAACTTTGGATCGACTCTTTCAGCCGCACGAGGAATGACCATGATAGTGTTTGTTGCAGCTTTTCATTTTTAGTTTTCAAAGAATGTTGAAGAAAATTTTTATACATTATACGTCGTCGACATAGTTTTCTTAAGTTGTGTACTATGTAACACCAAATGCATAACATTACTAGAAAACTGTTTCAAACGATAATCAGAAGTGGCAATATGTGCCAATACCTCATCAGGATTGAACAACACTAAGAAAACTTCACAGAACGTATATATCGACATGAGATCTAGTTAAAAGTGGAATTATTAAATGGGTAAACTCATGAAATTTTATATATGAAATGACACTTGGTTACTGACTATGTTTCTCGACATAGAAAATGTAAAGGTCAAATTATTTTTCGAAATTTAACGGTAAATAATTAATAAACTTGATCACAAACACTTGTCATTAACAATAAAACACTTCATAGTCTTGCAGTTACTACTTTATTTTCATTCATTTTGTGTTTTATTTGTTATTAAATTTTTATTATCATATCTAACAATAAATATGTATCAATTAATTGTTTCATTAATTTAAATGTAATTAATAGTTTTTTTAAAATCTTGATGGTGTGGACACCCTTGATAGAAAGAAAACTCTCCCATTATATATATGATTTTGTTATTAAAAAAACAAAAAATATCTTAAGGTTAATTAAGTCTTGGGTTTTGGCCCATAATGAACTAAATTAACTTTATATAAACTACTTTTAGATCTTCTGAAGACGTTATAATATTACAAATGGAAGTTATATACTAAGAGATTAAAAATAAAATAGAAAGACAACTACCATGATCCATCTGTTTTCTTTTAACCGTTGCTTCTTTTGTCAAACCATTTACGCTAGTGGTTACTCTCCATTACAACAGAAAGAAAATTCTGAGAAAATCTTCTCCTAATCTAACCATGCATCAGTTCAACTTAAAAGTAATCTAACCATCAATTCAATTTAAAAGTATCGACGGCTCATTTCATCAGTTGAAGTCAGATCGATTATTGTCTTAGTTCTGTGTACTTCATCCATCTGCATTGTAACTTGCCAATCCGAAATAAGATGGCGAGTCTCTCAAAATTTTCTAAAACTGTTTTTTTTTTAAATTTTACTTAGTTCTTAGTCTTACCAATCCTAATTAGTATTCTATTATTATAATTTCAATCAAATAGTTGACGATGAAATAAAAATTAAACAAATGAAATTTGTTAACCTATATGATGAACATTACTTATAATCTATATAATACTATTTGAACCTCTTTATTTATGGTCAATTTATTTGAACCATGGGTGTGATTGCTAACATTAGTTACCATGCGTTTAGATTGAGTTATGGGCATAATTTACGCTTAACTCAAAAATGTCGTCAATTATATTTTCTTGTCAAAAAGTTGAGTTGCTGTTTGAGTTTTGTTGAGTTATGGTATTTTTTTTCCGAGGTATCTCTTTTGTAAAATTGTTAAATCTAAACTTAATTCAAAACTTTAGATGGAATGTTTCCGAAAGTTATAAGCGAGGAGTTTAATGTGGCACTACAAGTAAACATGCCTATTACCGACGGAAATTGACCGTCAGTTCCAGGGCGTCGGTAATGGATATCTGTCGGGTATTGTACGGTAATTCCTGATGGATTCCCGATGAAAAAGACATCTACGACGGATTCGGGTAAAATCCCGACGGTTTGCCATGACTTTCCGTCTCCCGACGGAATCCCGATGACTACATGCATTGGTTACCAGGTGGATTTCCGAAGGTTGATAACCTGATGGATTCCCAACGGGTTCATACCTGACGGAATCCCGACGATTTACCGACTCATATTCGATTTATTTTTAAAAGTTTTTAATAAATTAACGATTAAATATACTATATATAAATAATTAATTAAACTAAAAAGTGCAAATAATTTATAATAATAAGACATTTGATTTAATAACTAAAGTTTTTAAAACATAAAACATAAAATAGAAAATATAAAATAGAAAACTGAAAAAGTTTTCATAAATTTAACTACGGCTTCTTCTCCATAGTCTCTTCGTCCTGCAGCCTCTTCCTTAGTTATGTAAACTCTTTATGGAGCTTCTATTGTTTTTCCTAATCTCTTTCATCTTGCTTCAACCACAGCATTGATCTCATCACATTCCGCTAACAGCTCGTCAAGGGTTTCGATGATTTCCTGGGTCATGCGATGGAGTTAACCTCGAGAGTAGCATTCGAACCAGTACTTTCAGAATCTATCTACAATTCAAAAAAAAAATATTATATAATATTTGTATTTAAAAAATAAATTTAAATAAACGAAATACATTTTCAAAGGACAAACTAATATTAGAAACATAAACAGTTCCACAACCAGGAGAAAAATCTCTAACCTCAAATACTTTGTGTCTCTTAAACTTAACTTTGTCCATACCAGCTAGATTTACAAAAAAAAATTATAAAAACGAAGTTTCTACAAATGGTAATTTCTAAACATTATAAATTTGAGACACTTACATTTTCCGCATGATGGAAATGAGAAAGATTTTTTTTTTTTTTGTAAAGAAGATATATATGTTTTTGATGGTGTGACGAAATGAGGGGAAGAGCTTCCGCTTTTATAGTGAAAAACTATCCGACGGAAGGATCAGTTTTCCGTCAGTAATCCGTCGGGTAGCCATTAATGGATGCACCTTCCCGATGAATTTAGCGGGCAAACCCTTTGGTATTCCTGCAGACTAACCGACAGAAACAAGGTTTTTGTCGGTAAGCCGTCGAGAAATCGAAACCCTAAAAATAATCTTACCGACAGATTCCCAACGGCTAACACGGTTCTGATGGGAATCCGTCAGGTAATGTAAAACCAAATTGACAATTAAAATAGGTTATTCTAAGGAACCCGTTCCGTTTTAGGTATTTCATATAGAGTGATTTAAGACTCATTAATATTTTCAAATTCTAATATCGGTTCCTGGTCTTATTGGTTCGTTTCCGGATACCCAAAATATTGTGAAAACTTTTGGCTAATATAACTAATAACTTTTGGTTAACTTTTGACTAATATGACTTGGTTAAATTTTCACTAATATAACCAAGAACTTGCGGATATTTTGGTTATTTGATTATTTTTGTCCAAATATATATAACTGATTCGATTGCTTATATCAAGTCTAAATGTAATTTCGATTCGGTTTTTGTTCGATTTTGTTTCTTCGGGTAAAGAAATTTATAACTTGTTCAGGTAATTTATCGGTTTTGTGTTCGCTTTAATTCGTTTCTAATTTTTCAAGTCAAGTCGGTTTGGTACTTAGAGTACACATTTTACCTGACGGATTCCCAACGGCCCTTTTATTTTTCCTCGGGTATCCCTCGGGAATTTTCGACGCAGTATGTAAGTCGCTAATTCCCGACGGAGTAGCTGACGAGGCATATTACCCGACGAATTTAAGCCGTGCGGCCCATTAACCGACGATACTATGCATCGGTCCGTCTATCGTAGGTATTGACCGACATATTTATTTCTGTCGGAAATAAGCGTGTTTTCATGTAGTGTGGCTGCCTTTAGCATCAAAGATGATAGCATTCCTGAAGTTGTTGGGATGTAAGGGCATTTTTATCAAGCGTATTGGGACATTGTTGGACCCGCAAGTCATCACCATAGTCCAACCATTTTTCAGTCAGGTTCATTTCCATCAAATTGTAATTTTACCCAGATTTGTTTAATCCATAAAAAACCAAACCCATCTAAGATGACTGACCTTTGTCCGATCAGCCTATATCCAGTGATATACAAGATTATCTCAAAGATTTTTTGCTCAAGATTAAAACCTTTTGTGTCAGAGATTGTATATATCAGATATGTAAGGAGCGTTTGTCTCATGGAGACTCATATCGGATAACATTCTTCATGCTCATGAAATGGTAAATGTCTTACGCATAAATACTAGGTGTAATGAAGATTTCATGGTTAGAAAGACCAATATGTCGAAGGTGTATGAGAGAGTAGAATGAAATTTCCTTGAAGAATTGTTAAAGAATTTAGGATTTAATGCCAGATGGGTTTGTTCTGTATCATATTTAATTATTAATGGCATGTCCTATGGGTTCGTCAAACCGGAAAGGGATATTCGTCAAGGTGATCTGCTTTCTCCCTTTCTTTTCAACTCATGTGTTGAAGCTTTGGTTCATATTATGAATAAAGCCACACAAGAGGGGAGAATTTCTTAAATGAGACTTACTCCAAGGGTTTGTCTGTCCAACACTTACTCTTCGCTGACGATAGCTTGTTCTTATGTCGAGCACATCTGAAGGAGTGTTCTGAATTTCTCAAACGTCTTCGGAGTTATGCAGATGCTTTTGGTCACGATATCAATTTTCAAAAATCATCAATTACCTTCTAGGAGAAGTCTGATCCTTATATGCAACATTTGACTGACTGGTATATATGAATTGAACTAGAAGTAGGGTGGTGGTTTATTTCACTCAAAGTTTTACTTTAGAAAACACACGGAAATTTGTAAGTGCACAACTAATCGTATGTAGTATTTAAAGATTAATCCCACAAAGAATAAATGTTGCCTTACATATCCATTAGAAAAGAAAAAAGGTAGAACTATATATACAGATTTGGTTATCGGTTGATGGTGAACGAAATTAAGTAAGTAAAAGTAAAATAAAGCAAGTAAACGCAAGAAAATATCAATAAAACAAAATGTTGGGCGTTTGAGATTTCACGGGGATCCATCTAGGGCTTCATCCAAGTGATTCACACTATTAGGAAACATGTCAAATTCCAACCACCGTTTCCGACGAAAATGGTGGTCGGAATTTTTTCGACGACATTCCGATAACTTTCCGACCAATTCACTTTCGTCGGAAAGTTATCGGAAAAGTCGTCGGAAATAGGCAAATTTTCGGATGAAATTCGTAATTCGGAATATCGTCAGAAAAAGTGGTCGGAAACATAAATTGGTCGGAAATTCGTCGGATTTTTTTTTTAACGTTGTTCGGAAATTTCGACGAATTTCTGATAACCTTAAAAAAATCGTCGCAAATGGTGAGTTTCCGACGAATTTTCGACAACTTCCATTCAATTCGTCGGAAATTAGTCAAAAAATTGTGCATTAAAGTTTCCGACAAATTTTCGACGACATGTGGTCGAAAATTGTTGGAAATATTACCTATATTGAAACCTTCTTTCTCCAAATCACAAATCACATAAATCTTTACAAATTCTTTCATTCTCACTACAATTTTTTGATAAAATTTAGTATTTTTTTCTTTTTAGCTTTTTAATAACGATTACGATTTTGATTACTGACGTTTGTAATATTTAATTGAAATTATTTTTAAGGTTTTTTACATTTTTATAAGGTGTAAAAAAAATTAATAATTTGTTCAGAAATTAGTTGAATTCTTTTAAAAAATAAATTAATAATTACCAACCACATAAAATAATATATATATATATATATATATATATTCAAAAATCAAAAAAAATTGTCGGAAATTTTCCGAAGAATTTTTGACCAAATTCCATTCCCGACCAGTGTATTTTGACCAATCCATTTTTGTCGTAAACACCTTTTTCCGACAAAATTTCAACCATATCGTCGGTCGGAATTCAACTTTGTAGCGTCAAAGATAAATGATTAGTTACTAACAAGTTCTCAAATGCAAAACCGACAATGCGACAAATCTATTTTGTAGAATTCAATTTCCTATATCTATACTACTGAACTGCTCAACGAGTCGCAAGCAATCACGCAGCAAAATTTGCAGTAATAGTCATCAGGTTCATTCTGTTCACAAGAACACCATAATTCAACAAATCGCATGTTAGGAGATCAAACTCACCTAAGTCTACGTTCAGATAAATGGAATTTTGCACTTATGATAGGTCTACTCCCTAGGATTAGCAGCTAGTTCATGACAGTAACCACATGCAGTAAGATCAAGTATTGACAAAGAACTTCTTAAAAGAAACTACCTTAAAAATCGCTAGTCAAACTAATAGACATTGGAATCCCCTGTGAATAACCTTTAAACGCAACTAATAAAAACTACTCAATCATTTTAATAGACGACTGTTTCATTTCCTTTTGTTCTTTATTATTATTATTATTATTTTCTCGTTTGTTTTTCTTTTTCGATTTTTTTTTAAAAAGGGAAACGGTCTCTTTACATCACGTTTCTCATAGGGCTCACAATTTTACCTTTGTTACGTGGATCCCATGGAAAGACCAAGCTCTGAGCGTGAATCTTCGTACTCCACCATTGTTTTCTGAGGTCTCCATCTTCATCGGCCGGAAAACTGTGTCGTTCCTTTCTTTTCGACGTTTCGGCACATATATGTAAATATAACAATGAGAACAACAGTGCATGAGGTCTGAAAGAGGTGAGGGGTATTGAGGTGACGTACCAACTTAAACTAAGCTGGCCATTGAAGATTAAGAGAGAGTGGTAAAATCAATAAAGAGTTCCTGAATGTTTGGTTCGTTTCCCTTGTCTAACACCTCTAATGAGAAAGAATTAAGTCAAGTTTATAGTCCAATAAAGTGAGTCAGCCCTTTTTCTAATGATAATAGTGTAAGACTGAATTTGTCTATTGCACAATATAATTAGAGAATATCCAAGAAGCCCAAAAGAGTTGATGTTTTTGAAGCCACATCATGTTGATGCTAAATAACTATAACGAACTTATTATTATTGTATATCCATCTTTGTTATCTGCATTATGTTGACCGTTTTTGAAGGTTGAGTTTTTGATGTATTATTTGGCAATTAAACATTAGAAACATAGCATTTCTATGAGTCTCATGTGATTACATGTCACAAAGCATTTCTATGATACTCTATGCAATACTATTGTATGCAGCTATGAAATTTTATCCATTGATCCAAAATAGCTTTGGCATTATCATCAACTAGTATTATACCTCGTGCTAGAGCATCGAAAGATAGTATTATATTACATTTTATCTATATTTATATAAAAATATATTTGATCAAAAAAATATATAAAAGTTATATTTTATTAATAGATTGATCGCCAAATTTTTTAAGAAGACATTGATGCACAAAAACTTGATTTGTATTTTTCTGTGAATAACTAAATAAATTTGAATTTATGTAAATATTTAAAAATAGTATTTTTCACAAAAATCAAGTAAATTAAACACTAATATAAAAATATTACATTTTCATCAACTAATAATAACTCAATTTCCATGAATATATTATTTGCTTTAATATTTCTTGCTTCCCATATGACTATAAAGAGTAAAGAATTTATTGTATTCCTGAATTTATTTTTCTGAATTTAATATGAATGTAAAGAAATCTAAAAGATGATTGAGAAGATGAATAGTTGAGAGTCTAAATTATTGTATTTATAACCAAACTACTATAATATTAAATTAGAAAATTAACATAATTGAAAAGATTTCTTTTGCGTTATTGACATTTTTGTCAATTTTACATTTTTATATAGAAAATTATCAGAAAGTTTTCTTTTCTACTATTTTTACATTATAGTTAAAAATTATCAATTTTATAGTTTTCTGTTATTTTTATTTTTATTTTTATTTAAATATAAAGATAATTGTTTATTAAAATAATAAATTTTTTTTATTAAAATAATAAATTTGTTTATTAAAATAATAAATTTGTTTATTAAAATAATAAATTTGTCTTTTCTCCTATTGACAGTTTTGCTTTTTTTATATGAAACAATTATCTTTATATTTTATTTTAGACTTCTAAATTACATTTGACACATGTCACAATCTAAATTAATAATAACACGTGTCAAAATCTAATTAGTTATCTATTTGACACGTATCACATGGTTGAACCTGTTCATCTTTGTTTCAAAATCATATGAATAAATATATGCAACTTTATTTCACCATCCGATGAAATCCTTACTATGCTTATCAAATCCCGCACAACACGGATGCTTGCTTATTAAAAAAAGCTAATCGCTAGTTTGGTAGCCAGATTACTGATATATGTAAAGACATGACTAATCAACGCAACTCATATAAGACCGCGAGCAGACGAGAGAGAAAGCCATTTCTTAAATATGCCTTCCAAAAAAACCTCTTCTACTTGGTGTTATATGTATCCTCACCGAGTAAAAATCTTATCCAATCACCATCAAAGGATATGCGCCTTTCATTTGAAGAAGTTGAACCAAAATAACCTAAAGTTGTTTCGCAATTGAAGGTTTGCCATGCAGATGGAGAAGAGGAAGAGGAGACTTCCTCGATTGAATACACAAAAGTTTATGACTTTATGTAATGCGTAAAGTGTTTAAAAAAAAAAAAGTTTACCTTTTGTGTTTTCGTTGGCTGGTGTAAGTTCGGTATAACCAAGTAAAGAGGACTGAAACAGTGGAGATTCTGAATCAGTATCGGTTGCTCGTTTTTCCACAGATGATCCATAGACAATTGATTCCAACAATCCATCATAGAGTGATGATGATGGGCGATCTGATGGTGTATGATCTGTCCAAAGGGATTGGACCAGAGTGTTTTCTGGCTCATGTTCCGGCATTGGGTTAGATTGTTGTCCTCCACAACTGTCAGGCTCTTCAAGAGAATTATCAAATTGGAATGAAGGGAGCTCCAACTTTTCCACCTCTTGAATAAGAGGCCCAGGAGGAGAATATGTAGCATTGGCAATCAAATGGCTATCCGGTAGTAACAGTTCCGGAATGTTATCGACAAAAGGATAGTTCCAGAGCGGAGGGCTTTGCTCGTTCATGGCATATCCACCCGTGCAAGGAAATGCGTTTCTGATTCTCTAGAACGTTCGCGGGTAGACATGTAAGGAAAAGCTATCATGCTGTACATATTAGGCTGAATGAAACACGGTGTTTGTCTCCCATTGTGAAGCATTGACTGGAAGTAGGAAGAACATTGGTTGAATGGTAAATGCGCGAAATCCAATTCAGGGATCGCAACACTGTTTGCCTCCAAAGAGTCTTGACTATGATGAGCATCCAATGAATCAGTGTTTAGACCAGATTGTGATGCTGATGCATTCATTGCTTGCTCTCGAACTTCATCAGGGTAAACTGGTAAACCAAGTCGTTGCAGTCTCTTAAGTCTTGTATTCCAGAAGTTCTTTATCTCATTGTCTGTTCGCCCAGGCAGCTGAAAGTAACAAAAAAATTAGAGCAAATTGTAAGAAAACAAGAAAATAGAGAGAGAGTAACATACTTCTACAGCCATTCGTTCCCATCTGTTTCCCAATAGAGCATGAAGTTCGATAACACGTTTTTCTTCTTTTTTCTGTAAAAGCGCCTTTTTTCAAGTCTGGTCTCAAATGATTTACCCAACGAAGGCGACAACTTTTACCACACCGAGAAAGGCCTGAGTGTTTTTGAACAGCATTCCAATTTCTATCACCATGTTTATCAACATAATCTATCAAAAGGTTGTCTTCTACTTGTGTCCAAGGACCTTTGGTAAAAGTTTTCTCTATTGCAATATCATCGTCTGATTCTGAATCATTGCAAACTTTTACCATCTTGTGTTAGCTTCATTTATCTGTAAATGATATGAAAAAAAAAATTATATACATATATAAGAATTTCTCTCTAGCTAACAAAATCAATATAGTTCCGCAATTTAAAAAAAAAAAAAGATAGAAGCTAAACTCCTTCCATGCAACTAGCCCTCGGCATATTAACCGGACTCGAAAACCCGACCCGAAAAATTCGAACCTAACTCGAACCGCCATTATAGAAATATCCGAACGGATAATGTTTTAAAGTATTTGAAAACCCGACCCGAACCGAACCCGATATCCGTGGGTATCCAAAAATACTCTAAATATAAATGTATATATATATATAAATATATTAGATATATTGGGTTATTTGGATATTTTAGGATAGATTATGATAAAAAAAGTAACCAATCTTTTAGTTTTCTCTGGATATTTCGGTTATTTTTGGATAATTCGGATAGATTTGGGTAAAAACTAACCGATGTTTTAGTTTTTTCTGGGTATTTTGGATATTTTTGGGTAATTCGAGTAGATTTGGGTACATTTGAATAAAAATACCCGAACTCGAACTAGGAACCGAAAATTTTCGGGTATTTATCGGATATCAATATTAACTATATATCTGATTTAAATCCACAAAGAACCGAACCCGACCCGGTTTTTATAAATACCCGAAAGGGTCCTCAACCCCTAAACCCGAAAACCCAAAACCTGAATGGACCCGACCCAAATCCGAACGGGACCCCGAACGCCCAGGGCTACATGCAACAGTTCATCGATTCATATAAAATATACTCATTGTTTTCTAAATATTTGATTTTCTATTTTTTTTTCTTGTTCCATAAAATTTATTTGTTTAGATTTTTCTACATTTTTACTATTGAATTGGTCATTTCAAGAAACATTAACTAAAAATAAGATAATTAAATTTATACAAATATTTTTGGTTCATAATTATTGGAAATTGTTAATATTAGAGAATAAATGGTAGGCATAACTAATCAGTTATTATTTTTAATGTGTGAAAATTCTATAAAATTATTTATTTAGGAACTGAAGGAGTAACTTATTAAATACTCACAGAAGCTGAGGTTTCTTTTTCTAACATGAAATCAATAATCTTAATCAAAGCAATGCAAGAACTTGAGTAAAAAACCATCTCAAATTATGTCATAATCCTAGTGATTCCAACAAATTGGAGAACTAAAGTCGTAAATAATGATAAAAAGAAAAAAATAATCGAATTTGAGAAGCTAAAAAAAAAATAGAGATTTTAGAACCCTAACCAAAATCAGTTAAGAAAACCGGAAAAAATTCAACTATGTTATTACACCATAAGATATCGGTAAGTTTTTATACATATAGTACCGAATTATCGAAGATGGTAGCAGCTCCTGACGAATGGCCAGCTTTCGTGGTGTTGTTAGAAGACCTGAAGAAAAACTAAAAAAAATTTCAGTTTTTTTCCATTAATCTTATTTCTGGCAATTTGAACAGAAAAGCGGATAACTTACCTCGTAGTGCTAGATTATATGCTCACGGTGTAAGTTATATAAGCTTTGTTTCTTCAGTTTGAATTTGCAAACCTTTTTAATTTATAAATTACAACAACAAAAAAAAGTTCAACATAGAAACTAGCAAGAAAATGCAATTCAAGAAAGAGCTACGAGAGCGAAGAGAAGAGAGAGATATCAACGAGAAATTTTCTCTTCGTAAAGTGTATGTTAGCGTTTTCTAGTCACTTTCCCGCACCTGAGTTTAGTTTTCTTGGCATTCAAACAAAGAAATTATTAATTATTAACTCTCTCTTAATATTCCAGCAGGGTGACCAATGTTTGAGATGTATTTAGAAGACTACACGAAGCTCAAATAATGGTTTTCAACTTTCTCGGTGTCTTTTGTACTTGTAGATAATTTAGCGGTAAGTGTTAGAGTATTGTCGCATGATGTAAACTATATAAATTCAGTTCATCCGGTTTAGATTTTCAAGTTGTTTTAATTTAATATATAAGTTGTTGAAAAACAAAATGTCTCATATAGCTTTATTTATTATTTATGAACATGTTTAATTAATAAGGAAATAAATAATACTTCTTAAAATGCAAGCTATAAGTCCAAAACAAATCCTAAAGAAATCTATGGAAGACGCGAAATGGAGTACACCAAAGTCCACAAAAGGTTGTTAAACTCGTAAGAGACTAAGCTTTAGTTTTGGATTCTGGACATGTGTAAGAATAGAAGACAAACAACTTGAACAATAGTCTTTCCAGCAAGAATCGATGTTTAAAGGTCACGATTATTTTAATAGTTGTTAAAATTTAACCAAATTTTATTCAAATTTAATTATGTTTTAGTTTTTTTTTTTGATATTTCGGGTATGCGGAATTAAACCGAAACTGAATCCAAACTAAAATTCTAAAATACGTGAATGGATTTTAAACTCCTCTATCCGAAATATCCGGAACCGAATGGATCCGTTCCGAAATCGAAATGAATACCCAAATGCCCGGGCAATGAAAGGTCAAATCTGGACTAACATATTAGAAATTTTAAAGTAACCGGTTTGCAAATTTTGTCCAAATTTAGTCCAGATTTGCAAAACCCGGTCATGTGTCGTTTAGTAAATCATTTGAAAGGTTTGGAGGAAATAAATCCGAATCTGGAAATGGTTTCTGCCAAAACTGGTTTAAAACTGACTGTACCTGTCCAAATTGTAGTCGGTTTAGAAATGACACATGACCAATATAAAAACCAATTTTGGCTAGCTTGATAGGCTCAGCCAATACAAGTCCAAAACCCGATCTCAAAACCTCAAGAACCGGTTTACAAAAAATCCCGATTTTTAACTATGAAAAACATTGAGATCGGAAAATTTACCGAGCCGATTCTGATCGACTCCGACCTCTAATTAACAAGCGATCAATGACATTGTATTTGTATGATCAATAAGTTTCTAAAGAGTTATAGATCAACCCCATAAACCCCCCTAAAAAAATAAACACACCATTACAAAACTGAACAAGGAAGAAGATGAAGCTTACCTAAACCGGAGATATAGAACTAATCACAGAGGAGAACGTCTAATCCTAGCCGCCATTGGAAAGTTACCAAAAAAAAAAAGTATTTTCGTATAGCTTTTTTTTTTGTGTTGGTAAAATATTTATTTGTTAGTTTGCGCAACTGCTGGGCACTGAAACTCAGTCTTAGGGATTTAAAAAGCATAGGGAAAACGGCCAAAATAAATCCCCAACTTTTTTAATTTAGCAAAATTATTCCCGAACTTTGTTGTTTGCAAAATTATTCTCAAACTTTGTGTTGACTTTGCAAATATAGGCGCACTTTTAATCAACGTTTACATACGTTAATCAACAGTTAGTTTAAGAGGAAAAGAGAAAGAAAAAAAAACCAATATTAATCTTTGTCTTCTTCGTCGAGACCCCTTTCCCATTTCTTCTTCTGCTTCTTTGACCTAAATCTTGGTTTAGTGTTGATGTGCTTTTGTTCATGGAATCTTTTAGTAACTAAAATAAAGATTTGTGTTCTGATAATTATAAATTTCAAGTCGTAGCTACAAGGAATTGTGTTCTGCAATTTTGTTTTGATAATTATAATTATGCGTGTCTACCTGACTTCTAATTTGATTATGCTGGTGGTTTCTTTTTATTCTCTTTTGCTATTTTATCTGCTAGTTTGGGTGATTAATCTTGGTCATGTGATGATATCGTCATTCATGTTAACCATCATTTCATGATTTAACAATCGAAAACAATGAAACCTGATTCTAAGAACAAAAACGTATCTGAAATTCAGCAAACACCTGCAAATGCCGAGATGTTCACAAATATCAGACAAAAATAGCATTAGGCCTTGAGATGTGAGACCTTTAAAAAACCGAGATTCAAAGGAGATGTGATGCGGCTTGAGATTGTGCTTGTGATACACCTTGAGGTGCGGTAGGATTAGAACATCTTGCTTTGTTGTGTCCTTCTTTGTAATTTACACGAATTAGAACGAAATTCTTGTGATTCTATAGATAGTTGGGATTTGAGGTTAGAAACGAAAGATTTCCACAGAGAAGAAAACGCTGTCTCAGTGACTAGAACACCAAATTGGAATCTATGGTTCTTACATTGAAAATGGAATCGGCACTGGGACAATCGCGAATGAGACTACATGTGTTTCCGCCTCCGCCGGGACAGATCTCTCAAACGAAGTGGCGTGAGAAATAAATTGGCCTCCACGCCGGTATCTCATCTTTAGGCGACGACCTCTCATATTTGATTGTGTGTTTTTCGAAAAGAAAACTAAGGATTCAAGCTCAATTGAGAAAAGTGTTCTGCAAAAAAAAAAAAAAATTTGAGAAAGGCGACACACACGCAGAAGAAGAGGAAGAGTAATTAGAAAAAGTTTTCCTTTTTTTTCTCCTTTTAACTTATCTAAACTAACGGGTGATTAACGTATGTAAACGTTGATTAAAAGTGTGCCTACATTTGCAAAGTCAACACAAAGTTTGAGAATAATTTTGCAAACAACAGAATTTGGAAATAATTTTGCTAAATTGAAAAAATTGGAGATTTATTTGGCCATTTTCCCCATCTATATAATTATATAATTAGGGTTGAAAAAAAATCGAAAGATCAAACAGGATCCCTACAATATTGGAAGAGATGAACTCGAGCTTCTCAGGTGTTTTTCTTGTTTTGCATTTTAGTCGCTAGATTCTCAATTGTTTTACAGATTTTTCTTCTAACTTTTTAATCGATCAGATATCCCCTATAGATATCACATCCAAAGACTAAATACTAAACTTGGCAATAGAACCATGAACATTTTTGCTTTATCTCCAAACTAACAAAAACTGAAGACCATCTTGTATGGTTTCCGAAGACCATCAATTGGGTTTCAGAATACAGTCGTCAAGAGAATAACAATGCCGATTTCCCAAAACTAAACCGGATTCTTCAAGCTAATAAGTAGGCATATTGCAGAACCTCACTCCGCTCATCTTCTTGCTTTGTTTGCTTTGAATATTGTTTCCTTGTAGTACTTAAGCTCCTTTATGCTTTCTCTTATATCTTCCATAGCTCTGTGATTATTTTTCTTTGCAGGAGCTCTCCTTCTCTCTGTATTCAACCCAAAAACATATCCAAATTATGCTTATTACGTCTTTTTCTCATTGATGACATGCACTTTTACAGTTTTTATCGTTACCTTTGGGGAACCATCGGAAGCATAAAGCCTTGACGCTACTGACATCGACAAGTGTATGAGGGAAAAGGGCAGCCAAATCCGGCATATACTTCTGTAAAATACACAGATTGGTTATGATCAGGATGCAACTGTTTAGCTTTATAGACAGCATGGGGATATATCCAAGTTCTAGCTAACCTACCTTTAAGAAAAGGAAATCCACATAGACCGAGTTTCCAGCTAAAAGTGGATTTTCAGAACCAACATGCTTTGTTACGAATTCAATGACCTTCAGAGCAACCCACAATATAACATTTAACCATCACCAAAATTTACAAAAAGATAGAATGTTGGTCTTGATATTAAAAATTGATAAAGAGGCTCTTTTAACATTTCAGCCAAATTAACAAAAGGTCAGTCCAAAGTCACATGTTTCTTTACCTCTTCCTCAGCTTGCCTTTCACTTATCGTACTAAGGAGCACTTTCTTCGTCAACCCTGAAGTGGTAGTCCACATGTCATATAGTTTAAATCAATGGGAAACACAGAAATTCTAGTACGACGAATATCAGGAGAGAAATTTACCACTAGCTCCATGATGAGTTTGACACCAGTCACCCATTTTATCCAGACATTCTTTCGTTTGATGTACAACTAAATCTGGACCCTGAAAGCAGAGAAACTAATTCAATAACAAATCCTAATAAGGCAAGTATATATATCCACAACTGTTTCGTCTGTGGTGGAGGAACAAGAGTTTCATCTAAAAGTGGGTGAGAAGTCTTGCAAACTCCCCTAAAAACAGTATTATCCTATCCACAACTGAATACTGTGTAATTCCACATTCTTACAAGAACTTTCTGATCTCTTTTGCCATTTGATCACAATGATTTTGAGACACCAAGATAATCCATTGTTCAAAATGTATACTACTCTTAGAAAGTTTCTCGACATTATAGCTTATTGACTATGAAACTACTACTTTTCGTGATTGTAAAAAAAGCTTCAACAAGTTTAGGAAGCTTTGGCAGAAAACAAGGTATAGTAAACGTCTTTAAAAGTAGAATATTTTGGAAGGTAAGGAAGAGAAGAATTTACCTCCACTGATTTGGTTAAATTTCCATCAGTTATTATACATGCAATCTCCAATATCCTGTCAACTTCAACATTTAGACCTACACAATAAAGTAAGAATAAGAAAATGGATGATCTAAAAACACCTTAAAGGACCGAGATCCTTTTTACTGTGATCAACATTTAAGTACATGTGTAAAGTAATAAAAAGATTTGTATTTTCTGAAACATTCAGGACTACTTTCAAAGAAACAAACAAATAATGGATCGTAGGTACATGTTTATTCGTCCCTTGAACATTCAGAGACGTAACTTGAAAATGTTCAAGGGAGACGAACAATGGATCGTAGGTACATGTTTACATGGTTTTAACCCAAAATTATGTAGCCAAGCAATTATATCAATCAAAGGAGGAGTACTATAGATGTGTAGATAATTTAGAACACTAACGTAATCTACCAAAAATCCAATAAAAAAACTTATAATTAGCATTCAAAGGCAGGGTTTTATAGATCATGAACATGTCAGTTTAACATACCAGTCATTTCCAAGTCAATCCAGACAAGTGGTTGCTTGTAATCTCCAACTTCAAGTGACCCATTTACTCTTTCTCCTCGTATCCCTATAAATTTCACGAGAATCGATCTCAAAATAATAACTTTTATCTATCTATCAAAACCTAAAACGTCAATCCTTTAATTGACTCTTCAACTCTCTAAATCAATTTATTAAGACATCAATTGACTCACAAAAACCTAAAGTTTCTTTGTGTAAGAGGGAAACAGGAGATACCATGGGAAGAAGAAGAAGGAGAAGCCATGGGAGTATCTTCGTCGGCGAAAGCGAGGAGAGAAAAAGCATTCGAGAGCTTGTCCATTTATTTAGAGGAAGGTAACCTAAATGTAAAAGCCGTTCAATAAATATTACAAACTAGATACTAAACCCGTAAACCGTGTTGTATTTTTTTTTAACTAACGTTAATTAGTTAATAAATTATGCCTGGGCTAATTTTGATGTATGATATTATATTATTAATGTCATTGTCGATTTTTTTTATGGTATAATTTGAGGATTATTATAAATTTTGATTGGTTAATATTTTCAAAAATATAATTTTAAACTTTTGTTCATAATTAAAAAGTATAAATTATTATTAATATTTTATATATTTTAAATAATTAAAATATTTTAAATTTTTTATAAATTTTAAATTATTAATATTTTAGACTTTTATAAATTTTAAATATTTATAATATTTGAAACTTTCAAAAACTTCAAATATTTATTATTTCTTATATTTGATAAAATAAAATTAATAGATCTTAGGAGTAAGTATTTTTCCAAATATTTTTTTTAAGTATATATTTGGAAAGAAAACTGTTTTATTTTTTCGCATTTTTAGTTTTACTTTAAAAATTAAATTTAATTTGTATTAATTCATAAATTTATGTTTTAAAATATTTTTCGTTTTTATTTTCTTATTTATTAAAATAATGAAAGAAGTTGAAAAAAATATATATTAAAAAGATTTTATTCCTATAAAAAAGGAAATCTGTTAAAAATATATTGTAATTAATTTTAATGGTTTGTTTGGTTACAAAAACAGTAGTAGAAGATCTCAACAACTTGTTTGGTAATAGTATATAACTTTTTAATGATTGGACTTTTTACCCTTAATGAGAATATTTTTTTTTTCTTAAGATTAATGACACATTTTATAATTTTCATCAAATTAAATGTTATTTTTGTAAATGTTTTCAGATTAATATTAATAGGACAAAAGATGTATGTGTACACGGACATTCCATACCAACATATCCGCTCTAGAATTTGTTTGTCTAGGTATGAAAGAGATGGAAAAAGAACTAAAAGTTTTCTTATTCTCTTCCACTTCCTCCAGATATGTTGAGAACGCCGGCCACTCTTTTTGGTGTAGGCACTATCTTCACCAATTCCGAGTAATCTGTGATGAAAGCAACTGCATTCTTCTGTTCAGCTACTAGACTTCGCACTGCTCATAGTATGGCTTCCAATTCTGTGTGTAATTGGGAAGACTTCTTCGAAGATTGCATGTTCCCATGATTGGATCGGCGTCATTGTTTTTAGAACAGTATCATAAAATCCTAATACTTTAAAATAAGTTTCCTTCCAAGAGTCATCAATAAAGCAACGTTAACCCATGAAGACCTCTTCCCTAAATAGGCTGATTCCAAAGAGTTAAGATTGACTTGCCCCGAGACCCATGCTTGGGCTTCTGCTTTTCTAAAATAAGAACCTCACGTGGATTCCGATCCAAATTTTTTAAAATCTAGTTATTTCGGACTTTCTAGATATGCCAAATAATCCAGAAAAAACTTATGACCTGAGCTCTTTGGGTAACCTCCAAAATAAATTGTCAATATTCGCATTGTGCAAGGAGGTGGGAAAACTATTTGATGCCGATGAAACTTGAGATAAAACCCAAATTTATAAGTTGGTGGACATTCAAACATAGTTTATTGTTTTTCGTCTGACCTAGCATACCCTATATCATATTAAATACCTCGATGTTATAAGCCGAAAATTTTAGTAGCAACCTCTCAAAAATCTAGCTGTCACCATGTTTACTTTTATTTGAAAAAACATGGCCACTTTGAGGGAAAATTCAAACGAAAGAGAGAAATAATAAAAAGGCCGGACCGAATTCAAGAACGAAAGTTTGCTACCATGACTCTTACAACTTAAAGCTGAGGTTGTGAGTTTTATTAGAGTCCTAAAGAAAAAGAAAATCATAATGGTGACAGCTAGATCTTTGAGAGGTTGCTACTAAAATTTTCGGCTTATTAAAATAGTGGAGAGTTTTAGCAAAAGCTCAAGAAATCTTCTCGAAATGCCAAAAACCAAGGTCTGTTTAGCTCGCCAAAATGTTGACAAGCTTGATAGCTAAGAGAACGCTAAGAGATCATTGCTGACCGATTGAAACTGATCAACTCGAACATGGGTGCTCTTCAAACGCTTAGCCAACAAGCTTCAATATGACTTTATAAGTGGTATCACAGCACCTTATCGGGTAATGTGGTTTCATATTTACACCTTTCTCACACAAACTAATCCCACTTCCCTTCTCATCATCCAAACAGTAGCCGGAAAAGCAATAAAGCTCATAAACAAAGAAAGCAAACTTTTGTCCCAAAAAAATCAAACAATGATACATCACTTTCCTGTTTCTTTCTTAACTTCGTTGTTCGTCCAGACTACTTGCTCCAGAGAATTAGAGAGCTTCTTATAGAACTGCAAACACATAATCACCTCTGCTTAGCTCATTAAACCGGTTACTTTCCCTATGATATAGTCAAAACCAAACTATGGACTTACCTTGTGGAATTCAAGAGTGTCTCCTTTTGATTTCGATACTTGAACCATATGAAGACTTGGTGCTACTTGGAATATCTGCTTGTCACACACCATACAAACAAACAAAAATAACCCCACTGGATCAAAAACTGATAAACCATCACCAACACTTTCTTGAATGTCCAGTCTCATATAACATACCTCTGTTGCCACATTGAGATTCCCTTTTCTCCCAGCCTTCACATTCTCAAGCCTCATCTGATTTCAAGTAATACCATGTCTTAGTGATTGATTCTTTTCATTTCATTTCCTTTCCTTTCCAGAGTTTTCACTAACCTTGTAGTTCTTCTTTTGCACATCAAAACCGAGAGGCTTTGCAGCTTCTTCTATCTTCTCGATGATCTCATTCGCGCCTCCTCTCAGTGTTATCCTTGTTTCCCTCTTAAATTCCTTTTTGTTTTTTAAAAAAAAAGAAACTTTTCATTAACAGATTCTAAAGACAAGAATGCCAGTGCTTTATAGGACCAAAATCATGCACAAAAACACAACCTGTTCTGGATCAAATAGATTCTCCAGGTTAAGCCCCCTTGACATTGAGATTATCTCAAAGGCGTTGATTGCCACTGGCTGTTCTTCTTTCTTCTCAGTAACATGATGTTCCTGTACATGATCATCACATGCGTTATGTGATACTCTTCTTAAGAAAAATGAAAAAGAACAAGAAAAACTATCCTCACCTCAGAGTCCTTGAAAACAGCATCAACATCATCCATGTTTGAATCATCCTTCTCCTCGAAAACTGGAGGCTTGTAATCTTTCTTGAACCATTCATCTTCGAAGACCTCTTGCGGTGTTACACGCTGACACAAAACCACATTAACTCAGTTTCTTGATTGAATTGCATAAGCAACAGATATTCTACATATGGGCGCTGAAAAATCCCCATTCTCAGGTATTCAAAAGACATGTTTATTCAATTAGTATGTTTAACCACCTCTACTACCCTTTCAACTCAGCTAATTGAGGATTAGTCCACGCTTTTTTCCCAAAAAGAAACATAAAACGTGCAATAAAATGAAAGATGAAGCAGATAGAGTTGTACATTTTAATATGTATAACACAGGTTCCTCAACTTTTTTTCTCCAGCCCTTTTGTGCTGGAAAAATGGAAAACATGGTTGAGTACTACAATAAATCATGGTACAAAGGAAGTAATATAGAGCTCATTACTCAGCTCAAGGGTTTTTAAAGGCCATAAAGTTCATGTTTGTATGAAAATTGTTATCAATGGACAGCTTTTCGCTCCAACAGTTGTGGACAAGTAAATGCCATTTATTTAGAGGGGTATGAGCATGTAACCTCATAGTAGCATGTTAAAATTACTCACAGTCATCGGGTTTGGATCCAAGATTCGAGTGATCAGTTTCATGGCGCCAAGTGAGAGCCACGGAGGACAGTTGAATTCACCAGATGAGATCTGCACCAAACAAAAAAAATGCCCAAAAGGGAGTTATAAATCCTGAAACAAGGATTGGTGGGAGATTCCATCAAAAGAGAGAATTTTAAACAAAGAGTTGCTCACTTTCTTATAAAGATTCATTAGATTAGAATCATCAAAAGGCAAGTAACCTGCAAGCAGGACATAGAGTATAACACCGCATGACCACATGTCAGCTGTTGCTCCATCATAGCCTCTATCATTGAGAACCTAAAACCCACAAAGATATTGGTTATAAAGACGTTAAATGAAAGGATAATATTATAAGATATAATAAAATCATGTTTGTTACGGCAGACCTCAGGAGCAACGTAGTTTGGAGTTCCACACGATGTATGAAGGAGTCCATCATCCTGCTACCCCCAAGCATATAAACCATGTTTTAAGAATATATATCAAACAGTAAAGAATATGAAAAGCAATAAAATACTATGGAAACAGATGGTCATTACCCTGACTTGTTGGGACAAAGCACTTAATCCAAAATCTGAGATCTTGAGGTTTCCATAGGCATCCAATAGTAAATTTTCAGGCTGCAAAATCACATAGCAATAGTCAATTGTTGCACATAACATATGCATAGGTAACCTCTCTATCTATATACCAGGTTTCCAGAGTTGAGGAAGGGTTTTTATCGAGATTTTGGTGGTTTTTAAGGGAGAGTGGGAAGAGCTCCATTATCACAATCCTCACGGCTTTGTAATTCCAGTCCTACCATCTATAAAAACAATTTCTTGTAATTATGTTCATATCAGGTACCTTAAGGTCTCTATGGTAAACACCTCTGCTATGACAATAGTCCACAGCATGTATAAGCTGTTGGAAATATCTCCGGGCCTCACCTTCTTTCATCCGCCCGTCATTTACCTTCATATATTACGCAATCAGATATTTCAGTTGTAATGTGACACCAAACTATCACAGAATCACAACCATTTATAATTGTGCTAACTAACTTACAATCTTATCAAAGAGTTCTCCTCCTGTAACATACTCCAAGATGATAAATATTTTCGTCTTGCTTGCCATCACCTGCCAACAACCAAAGCAATTTCCAAGTAAAAATTACTACTTTCCAAGTCCCATGATTAAATAAAAACATTGATCTAAAAAATATTCATTACCTCATACAACTGAACAACATTAGGATGTTTTATCAACTTCATAGTAGCTATCTCCCTTCTGATCTGTAATAAAGAAGCTAAGCAAGATCAAAATCAACCGAAAAAAAAAAAACAGCAATGCGAAAGCAGAGTATCCATAATTGAACATAGAGACCTGTTCAGCCATCTTATGCTTGAGAACTTTTTCTTTATCAAGAATCTTGAGAGCCACAGGTTCTCCAGTTTCAGAGTTTCTAGCAAACTTAACTTTAGCAAAAGTTCCTTCCCCAATTGTTCTTCCAACTTCATATTTACCTACTCTACGCTTTACTTGCTGCCTCCGATTCATTCCTTAATCACCACAAACAAAGATTACTCTATAACTTAGAAAAAAAAAGGAGAAAACTTTAGAGGATTTGATAAGAAACAAGAAGAGGGTAAAGAAGAAGCAAGACAGAGAATATCTCACTTTATTTATATATATAATGTTTACCTTATTTAAGAAGCAAAAAAAGAACCTTAATTTTATGTTGGGGATCAGCACAGAATAAAATATTTGAAAGCTACAACAGATTGAGAGAGATTGAGAAAGGGAGAGATTAAAAATGACCTTTGAGAAAGACGAAGAGGCAGATGACGTGATAAACGATGTAGAAGAAGAAGATTTGATTCTTTTAATTTTGGGAAAAATTCGTTTTTGGTGTGAAGTTACAGATTTTGGAGTTTCAGTAGCTGACAAAGATCCTTTAGAACAGAAAGAAACAAAGTATTCATTGCTGTCTTTGGTCTTTTTTTGAGTTGTAACTTTTAGGCAACCATTAAAAGACAAAAATTAACAGTAACCGATTATAAAGTTATGTTATGGGATGAACTCAATTCGGATCTGTTTTCTCTTTATTTATTTTGAATAATATTAATTTTCTTTTTTACTTCTGAATGATGAATTAATTAGTTTTGTCGAACAATTCTGAATGATGATAATAATGGTTTATTGACTTATTGATAGTGACAATATTAAACTAATTTCAGTTTCCTTTAGCTGACAAAAACAAAATAAAACTATTTCTAAAAATACTTTTTCTTGTTAAAATTTGATAACTAATATAAAACTAAAGAAATGAAGTATAACAATTATATAATGTTTCTGCAAGAGTTTTTCGATTAAACAAATTTGTAGGATTAATGAAACTTTTACTAATATCAGTCGTGAGAATGTCTAAAATACTAGTGTGTTGTAATTAGCTTTATTTGGTGTTCTACCATTGTTCACAAGAAATAGGACAACATTTAATCAGTGACTAAGTTTGAAACCAAATATGGTAAAGATCATGATGTGTTTAAAATTGCGGATATCATAATATATTTATAGAATCATAGTTTTGATTTGGGTTTTACAAAGATGCTTTGTTCTCTTATTTCGTAAGTGTGATCCGTGGTCATTGCTTCAAAATCACTTTTGACTCAAAATTACTTCAATGTGGGATAAGTGTCCTCTTTTCATTGATTCAGCATTAAATTAAATACTTTATTAGATCAAATGTAGAAAACAATAATAAAATGAATTCCGGTAAAATCATGGAGTGAAACAAAAATAATAATTTAAATCAAGTGGATATTAGATAGTAATTGAATCAATCAGTGACAACTGGCCCACTTAACAGTCAAAAGATACTAGAAAGATTGACACACTAAAAGCTAATTAAATTATTCGAACCTAATTTTTCTTGTTCAGATTCGTTTAACTTTTAAATATTCATTCATAGTTGTATAAACTAATTAAAAAAATAAAAAAGACATCAAATTTTTGTACGAGTTCGGTGTATATTGTCATCACTTGCAATTTGGAAAAACAATCATAAAAACCCTGCATTTACCGTTTTGCCGATTAAATCACGAATTTCGTAATGAACCTGAAAAAAAATCATATTTCTGTTGACAGAGCCGCATTAGACCTCCAAAAGTCAAACATAATTGCGGTTTAACAAAAATTATAACTTTGTTAACGTCATCATTTTCTCCGAAAGAAATTTTCAAGAATCCTCAACATAACTCTTGCCATTTTTGTCTCCTTATCTTAATTTCTTCTTCTTTTCCCACTTTAAATCTCTAAATCCCCAAATCTGAAATTTCTCGAATCTCTAATTCTCCAAATCTAAATTTTTCCAAATCCCGAATTTGCTTCTCGCTAATCTTCTACTCTCGATATGGGCTCAAATTCTCTTTAAACATCTAGGACATCCTATGTAATGGTAGCCTTATTCCACATATCAACTTCCTCATCTGACGCTTCCTCATCGTTATCTTCACCTTCATCATCTTCACCTTCGTCATCTTCACCTTCCACTTCTTCATGACTTTAGTCGTTTCCGGCTATAGACTATGCTGCATCATCATCTTCTCTATCGTCTTTTCCTCGTCTTCGTCTGTGACCCGTGGTTCACTCCCTCGCCATGACTCGGCTTCAGCGACAAATGCTTCTCTTTGTCGTTGTGATTCGGCTTCAGTGACAAATGCTTCTCTTTGTCGTTGACTAGGCTTCAGCGAGGACTATTTCTCTCCGCCGATGTGACAGTAAGTTTGTGAGACTCACCATCGTGAATTTGAAAAAAATCAATTTTGGAGAAAGTTGGAAGATTGAAAGATAATTAGGGATTTTGATGGTTTAACGATTTGGGATCCTTGTTATTAACAAACTAACGACATGCGATGACGTTAACGGATTTATTCTATTAAGCCGCAATTATGTTTGACTTTCGGAGGTCTAATGTGGTTCGATCAACAGAAATTAGATTTTTTTTCTGGTTCATTACAAAACTCATGATTTAGTCGACAAAACGAGATAGGTTCAAAAATTTTATGACCATTTTCTCCTTGCAATTTACTATCTAGTTTGCTACAAAGTTAAAAATAAAAAATAAAAAAAAGCAAATTTTCAAACGAGAATTTTAGTAACTTTCAAATCCTTTCTTGGCATTGAAGTGGTTTTATCAACTCCATCAAATCCAGCTATGTAAAAAAAAAAGAGATAAATCCACAGAGATTCAACGCCAAAACATTACATCTATCGAAAAGAGCGGTTGCGAAGTTAACAGACTCGGTTGGTGATACTATGAGAAAGAGACCTGAGCTGTGTGTTCCATTTATCAACCGCCTTGTGCAGCTTCCTTCCATTGGCACTGTCACCTCTCAGCAAGTAACGGTTCATTTCGTCAATGTGCCCATCGATTCGGCTGTCAAGTATCAGCGACACCAGCAACTCCGTCACTTCTTTCTCTGGCACGTTCAGTTCCTTTGATATGAACGGAATCCCTATCTTCGTGTATGGCTTTATCAGCTTCAGCAACACTTGTGTTCTCACCTTTTTCAGCAGATCTTCCATGTAGTTTCTGATGAATGGATCATCCATTATCGTCTTCCGGTTACTCTACATTCCAAAACCATTTCATGAGTATCGAGATATAATGTGTAAGAAACAACCCAATAATACTTCACTTATTACCTTTAGTATTCTCTCAAACTCTATGATCTCATTTCGTTGATATGCTGCTATCAAATTTGTCATTGCCAGGATCTCAGGATCGTTTTTGTACCTGCAGAGAGCCAACTATGAAGCTACAAACCAAAACGAGTGTACAATACATAATATTTAGGGAAATGACTTACGGCTTTGCCTCTTGGCCATCAAATGGATTCACTTCTGACTCCATCAGCATATTCGCCAGAACAAGATACCTTTGCAAAGCCAAGAAAGAAAACAAAGATCATCAACTTTAACATGTTCACATCAAGATACTGGACAAGAGTAATAGAAGAAATGTTCATGTGCACCTAAACCATGTCCCCAAAGTTAAATCTAAACAATACTGCATTGCTTTATTCATCCATAATATCTTTTATGTTTACTAGTAAACCATGTTAATAATCAAATGACCAGAGGGTATCAAAAAGGAAAGGATAAAGAGATGAGAAGATAATAGGAAACATACTTCAGGCACTGTATACGTCTTTGGTTGCCAGCTTCATCATAATTTTTAAAAGCCTCAAAGAAATCTGTGGCTGCTTCAGCCCACTGACGTTCTGCCATGTGCATTTTTCCACCACACTCGCGGATTATACCCATGATCCTAGGATGAGGTATAGCAGATTTGATGGCAAGTGCCTTCTGGTATAGTTGCTGCATCCATTCAAAAGTGATGAAGCATCTCACTCATAAAAGCCAAAAAAAAATATGTAACAATAAAATTGTAGAATCTCAAAATTATTTTGAGGTAAAACCCATATAGCATATGATGTTTACCTTAAGCTTTTTGTTGTCCTTTGTTTCAGTGTAAATTTGAATTTCAATTGCATAAACCTCAAGCAGTTGACTTCCTTTCTTCTGATCATCTGTTCCATCTTCTTTTTGGCAAGATTTATGGAGTTCCTTCAGAATCTGGCTAACAATAAATAGCTGTTATTGTACATACTAAGATCTAAGCATAATCAGCTTCAATCAAAAGATTTGATTAAACCAAGTTATACCTTACTCATTCGTCTGTATTCACCGATGTCAAACCAGATGTTGCAGAGTTTTAGATTCGTCTTGAACCAGAGTCTCTGCAAAAGAAACCAATATGTCACATCTCCAAACCATTGAGAAGAAATGGTACTATGGTAGCATATAAAAAAACAAAAGAATAGTTTTCAGACCTCATTCTTAGCCTCTTCAAGGGCTTTCAAAGTGGTCTGATAAAACTCTTGCAGCAGGCCAGTATTCTGGCTAGCAGATCCAGAGACGAAATCCATAATATTGTTTATACATTTTTCGCTGTAATTCCTGGTCACTGCTGACTTGATATATGTAAGCATCTCTCTATAGGCTTCCATCATTTCTTTGTATTTGCCTAGACGATAATAAATCTTCACAGTCTGCTTAAGAGCTTTGAAACCCCTGACAAGAAACAGGCCATGTAATGATTTAACCTAGATTAACCAAACTTGAAATAGAATATTAAGGCATATTATGGATACACGAATAGCAGCCGCAATGAATCTTATGAATGCTGATGTTTTGTGAGAGATGCCAAAAAAACAGCCTAGATGAACAAATCTAACTTGACATAAACCAGGAAAATTTCGCAGGTAACCTCGAGATCATAACTAAAGAAAAGGATAAAATCCGAATGCACCCACGACTCAAGGTTCCTCATGGTCAATACCCTCTTTGGCTGCAACTAAACAAACTATATGACATAATATTTTATAAACAATAACAACAATGAATCATAGGAATACTGATCTTTTCTGTAACAAGGGAAACAGACTAAAGGAAAAAAAATTAACTTAACATAAAACAAGGAAAATCTTGCATCATAAAAGGGTCAAATCTGAATGCACCTATAGCAAAAGTTCAACATGGTAAATACCCCTCTTTAACTGCCACTGAACAAGTTATATGACATGGAATGAGTATCCTCTTGTAAATCAGAAAGAGCATCTCTATCTCTTCCATCACAGTAAAAAACCCAGAAAAACACAATTCTCGTACCCTCTAGATCTACAACAATGCGACCAAAGCACTAAAAGAAAACTTCTGGAATCTTACCACTCAGCCTTGTCTGGTTCCATCTTAACAACCTCAGCAAACCCAGAAAGAGCACCTTCAGGTTCAGTCTCAACCATACCTTCAAGAAACAAAACACTATTGGGTCAAGATTCAAAATCGCAACACAAGTTAGAGAATGCATAACATAATGAAACGCAAAACGAACCTTTAGAGTTATAATACTGATTCTCAATGTCAACATCTTGTTCCTCCTGTTCCTCATCAGAATACTCAAATCCATAGTCCTCCATATCAGCATCTAAACAAAATTCGAAAACCCAAATCAATAAAACCCTTTTTTAAACGACTACAAAACCTAACGATTCGTAACAAAGTAAGTAGTCGAACTCGGAAACTTCAAACCCTATAGATGGTTTCACGGTAGAAGATGGACAAAACAAAGCAAAACAACAACAAAAACAAGACCTGAAGCCATGAAGATCCGATGAAGAAGAACACCAGACGATGATTAGAAGGAGCAAATAATTCGTGAGATTAGGGCACAGCGAGAGTGATTTTTTCTTCAGATTTTAGATTTTTGGGAGTTCTGCGTTACGACGCAAAGGTTTTTTACAAATTTATATTGGGCCGAGTAACCAATCTAAGATAGTCCGAATCATATATATAGACATAAATAAAATATGAATCAAAATAATAAGTTTGTGTTGTAAACTGGTCTATCTTATTAATGAGATAAGGGAATATATATATATGAGTCTCGGGATACAAGGGAAAGATAAAACCCTAATGGGCCTAATGGGGCCGGTTAATGAGTCCACAAGATGTTTTATAACAGTTTGATAATAAGTTCTATCGATGAATATGGTAAAACTTTTTATTAGTTGTAATTATTTACTTTATTTTAAAGCAAAATGTAAGGGAGTTTATTGGATCATTTCTTTGATTAATTTCTAATTCCAAAACAAAATCATGTGTTATAGGATCTCATTGATTTTAACATCGTTGTTGAAATCATGTGTTATTCATTCATTGATTTCTAAATACTAGTTAGAATCATATGTTATTCTTTTAATAATTTATTGTTGGATTTTAAAATCGATATTAGATTTTAAAAAAATTTGAAAGAAAAAAATAGAATTATTCAAATTCACGGGTAAACCATGTTATTTCAAAATATATATACCTGATTTCAAATCAATGAAGATTTCCCAATCTCATATGGATAATGAACTACTAAAGATCCCTAAAATGTTAAAAAGTTGATTGATGATTTGAAAAAAAAAATAGATGGTATAGTTTGAGGGAAATTAAGTTAAAAGCAAAACACAACACACATAGTTTTAAAAAAGTGGGAACAAGATTACAAAAGTTGTCTAAACAGAGATTTTAAAAAGTTAATAGCCTTCTATCATATAAAAAGGTAACATATCTAAAAACTCTTTTATAACTTTTAATAGCCTTCTATCATAAATTTAATAGCCTTCTATCATATGATTTTTTCTGTAAGGAAATAAGAAATTTGAAAATAACATAAATTGAAAAAAAAGTTAAGTAAAGATAATTTATTTTTTTGTATGAATGTAAAATTATATTCATAAAAAAAAAAAACTGTTTTACAATAAATGTAACTTTGAGAGTTGAGAGTTTTGAAATCGAATTAGAAAAATTCTAGATGCTACGGGTATGAAACCAATAATGAAGTCATCCTTCTTAAGTTGTTGGTCCCTTCATTTAAAATGGTGCTAAATCAATTTCTCTCATATTTGTCGACACCGGTGAGTTTGGAGTAAAGATAAATTAACAAATCTTAACTGGTATAATATACGGTTTGGTATAATAAACAGCTAAACTAAATATTTAAATCTTAAATTTATAGCGACCACTCTAATATAAACCATTTGGGTTGTAGACTTGTAGCTGCGGGAATTTAAAGGAATAAAAGTAAGATACTCTTCTCTACACTCAACATAAAATTATGAAGCATGAAGTGTACGAACTGTTTAAGTTTTATACAAAGGCCAAAGTGAACTAAACCAACGTAACCAAGAGAAGATGTGTAGCCATGAGATTAAGAAAAACAACTGAAAGTCAAGAACTAGGAATTTGCACACTTGACGTTAAAGGGATTAGGGTTCGAGGAACAAGAGTGCAGTAGTGCACTTAAGAGGATGAGCCATGGCCCATGGTCAACGTTATTGTTCCAGCAGCCTCATCCATGTTGACCTTATCTCCTTTGATCTTCCAATCAAAGCATTGCACCATCACTCTAATCGCGGTTCCTACAGAGACATAAGCTAGATTTTCTCCAGGACAGCCTCTCACTTCCGCTCCCGAAAGAAATGTATTTTAGGACGACTTCTTTTATGGCGTCCTTTTGGTTTGATCTTGTGACGAAGCAAGAAACCTCTCTGGTTTAAACTCCAGAGGATCTTCCCAGTTATCAGCATCTCTCATTATAGCATAACCATTAACAACAAGGTTTGTCTTCTCCGGTATATAAAAGCCTCCGATCTTACACCCTTCTTGAAACGTCCTTACCACAAGAGGGGGTGAGGATGAAATCTTAGCTCTTCTTTAACGGTTACTTGTAAGTAAGGGAGGTTCGGTAGATCCGTTTCTTGAATCAATATTGTTTTCCCTACGTACAACAGAATCAATTTCTTCTCTCAATCGCTCAAGAATGTAGGAATTGTTGATGATCTCGGCCATGATCCATTGTATGGTGTGCGTCGAAGTGTCAGTGCCTGCAATGAAAAGATCCTACATTAGCATACGTTTCTTAGTCAAGAGACAAATGATGTTCGCTTGTTCTCAAAGAGAAGAACATTTACCACAAATGCGGACTTGATATGGTTTCTAGTGATCTTAGACTCTTACGTTTTCGTCTCCACAAGCTTCCAACAAGACATCCATCATGTCAGTACCTTGATGATGCTCCTCCACTTTTTCTTCGTATTCCACAAGAATCTTTTCCAACACCTTGTCAAACTTGCGGGAAACATCCATTAACTCTTTTTCGAACAGTGAGATCCCGAGCTTCTTAAGCGGTTTGAGCAAGATGGCCGCCAAGAAAAGCTTCTTCGTCAAGGCATCTGACTTGGTCACAAAGCCTCTGATTCTCTCTGCTTCACCGTCCTCCTCTGAACAACTCCCCATAATCATCTTGCAGATGCTGTTGTTGACTAGCTTCATTGCTTCCTCAACCAATTCAACGCTCTCCTTCTTCATCGCCTTATCTAGTAGGTTTGAGTAAAACCGCTCTACCGGACGGCTTGTGACCTCTCGAGTGCTTGAGGTCCGAGGAGCTTGGTGACGATGCGCTTCTTCATGAACTTCCAGTAATCTCCGTAAAGTGCTGTCAAGATGCC
Source organism: Boechera stricta (assembly GCA_018361395.1). Lineage (NCBI taxonomy): Eukaryota > Viridiplantae > Streptophyta > Magnoliopsida > Brassicales > Brassicaceae > Boechera > Boechera stricta. Next base: position 9,550,174 of record CM031541.1, read on the forward strand.
GAGGGAACTGAAGATGAGAGACCCCCTCGTTCGTAGGGAAGTTGCGAGTGATGGTGGTGGTAGCAATAGTGGTGGTAGTGGTGGTGGTGGTGGTTGAATTTTTTCTTTTATTTATTCCTCCAACATTGAGTGAGATGAATATTTCATTTTAGCTTTTCATCTCAAATGGTAAAATTTTGAAGAATCTATTAATCCTAACTCTACATATGCCATTTGCAGCCTTAATAAGTCTCTACTTTGCTGCCATTTGTCACCTAATTTGTTGGCATTCGTCACATATCAAATTGACATCTATCTTCTTTTTGTCTAAACAATTATTGTTTAGGTCGAGAGGTAATTGAGAAGCGAGTAAATTTTCATTGTTGTGGTCATTGTGTTGATGGCCACCTTGGTTAACAACGATTACTCCACCTATAGTGTTTATTCGTCGATGAGGTTTTTAATGGTTTCTTCATTTTTTATTTTTTTTAATAAGTGGGGGATGATCTGGATTTTTACTATCCAATTAATTATCCAAGGTAAAATGTACTCGCCGAGTAGCGCATTCACCTGATTTTTTAGTGGGTCTAAAACATGACATGATTTCGACCGGTGAAATGGGCAGTTGATTCGTCTGTTATGTTGGATAGCTGAGTACTTGAACATACGGAAAAGGTTTGTATTAATATAGGTTCATCATATTCATAAAGTTTATGTTCTATTTCTTCAATTAACATCTAGATGAAAGTAATCTGAGGTTGCATTCAATACACGATGAAAATAATAACTGAGATTTATTCATATATCTTGTTATAAGCTGGCCACGCAAAAAATAAAGATGACAAATAATTTGGAAATTGCTGTTATATATATTAGTTTACTTCGAGTTATATAGGTTTAAAAATAAGTGACCGAAACTCATCTGCATATCTTGCAAAAGAGTCATTGCATATGCTTTCACTTGTAATTTTATATAAATTGTTCTTTTGATTGGCTAAGGGCTTGATTGGTAAGGCTTTTTGTAGAGTTTTATGCTCATTAAAAGTCAATCAAGAAATTTTTTAAGAGCATAAAGTAGAGCATAGAGAACTCCTTAATGCTCTCCACCTTAATGCTCTTTAATTGAGATTTTCCAAGGCTTACAGGCTTTAAACATATTAAAAGACATATTTGTCCTTCATTATTGAAAACCTATAACTAAATTTAAAATATGATATGCATGTATACATTAATAATTACAAATTAACATAGAAACACAAACTTAATTTGAAGCCAGAATTAAACAACAAAATTCATTGAAGACATAAAAATCATATTGTTTAGCTTATCTAAACCAAAACGAAATTGGAAGAAAATAAAAAGAAAAAAAAAAAAATTAAATTGAGCGCCAAATTATTTCAAATTCTACACTCTTCAAGATTTTTTCCAATTCAAGATTCTAAAATCTTGGAATTTTATGGTTTTTCTATTTTGTAAAATATTGTTGTTTTCTAAAAAATCCAAAATGAAGATCATGTCTATTTTACTAATTTTGTATCTTTATGATCACTGCTCTACCCTGCTAATGATTTATTAAAAACCTTCCCAATCAAGCTACTTTTATTTTTACTTTAAATTGTATGTTCAATTTTTTTATTTTTTTATTAAATTAGATAATAATGTATTTTTATTATTCCTGCGATGTCAACTCCGATGATATTAAATCTAAAAAACAATTATCAAATGAACCTACTGAAGAAGTTATTGTAGGAACTGTTGATAGCAATAAGATAAAGGACTCCAAAGGTTCATGAGAAATTGCAACAACTGTCCCTCCAGATAAAATTCAATTCAAAGTACAAAAGAAACACCAAACGACACATTAAGACAGATCTAATTCACGAAAATCCTCAGTTTTAGTCAGCATCCATCTCCTCGAGCGCAGTTTTAGCAGCCGTCTTTGCTTCTTCCAGAAGATCATCAGGGACCTACGATGAGTCCAGTTTCATGGTTTATGAACATTTCTTTAAATCACCCATCAATAAGCAAGCACTTATAAGATTTTTTTTACCTTCTGATGCTCTCGTTTTGACTCCTCGCATATCCAACTCATCTCCAATTCAAAGGCCTTGTCCTTGGCTTCATCGTGTAGCTTGTAGATGCTGCACATGAAAAGTCACATTAGATCTTGCTATAAAATGAACCTGGTTATAAAAGCACATGAGAACCACAAGCGTTTACTACTGAAAACCTGTACATGAGAAGCAAGGACTACTCACATTTTCGCCACCTCGATAACGCCTTCTTTGCATGTCATCTCAGATAATTTCAATTTCTCAATTTCCCTGCAAGGAATCCTCTGATCCATCAGAACACTTGTATACCCTTGCCTTTTTGATAACTATATCTATAACCCTTTAGTTGAAAACAAATTCCACACAGGTCAAAGGCAGCCAAAAGCTATGCAATCCCTCTTACAACTGTCATAAAGTTCTTATACTCCGTACATTCATGGACAATCATCAATCATGAAAGCTCACCTGATCCTTCAAGTTTAAATTGCGTCTTTGTCTATTTAATTGTGTAGTTAGTTAGCATTTCCTTTGGAAAAGTTAAATTGATCAATCCTAGTGGTACTACATATACCCTTAGTAACTACGCATAGAATCCTAGAAAATACTAGGATAACACCAAAAACATTCACGCTGTAGCTTACGTTTTAGCAGCTTGCTTTCCTTTGCCAATTGCCGCACCAAAATATCTCTGCAGGAAAAGAATCCATATGATGACAGAGAGAAATGACAGTAAAATTTTAAACTTAAAGACACATATCTACTAGCAGAAATAACTTACATATGATATGCCTGATGGTTCAATCATGTACAATTGAGGTCCATCTCTATCATAACCACCAAGAATGACTCCACAGCCAAAAGGCCTAAAAAATAAAAATAATTTTCTTATAATTCATTCACGTAGGACAAATGCTTAGGCGACTATAAAAGAGGTAAATGAATTGGACAAACCTGAGCCACCAATACAGGGTACACAAATGTACATAACTTGCAACACGCTCAGAAAGTTCCTTCACAGGTACAGCATCGCCATAAACACTAAATTATCACAAGTGAAAGTAGAGTTAGTTACACAGTCGGGAAAAGTTATGCAAAACCATACAGGAAGAAAGGAGAACATACACATTGACATCTTATACCCATATATTTAGATTTTCAATCTAACAGAGTGCAAAGAAAATATTTTGAAATTTAACTAAGAGAAACATCCCCTTGAGAAAAGCTATAGGAGTAAAACAGTTCTTTCATAGCAATAAATCTAAGATGCAACTTTAACAGCAGAAGCTACAGATGTTTTCATTGATACCTCTCATAGCTTCTTGCTTCAGATTTGGCCCGTGCAACAATTTGCCTCCCATCAGCTGCAAGCCCAGCAACAGCCTGACATGACAGAAGTAGAAATGCTCATAATAATGAAACAACAATATACTCTCAGACTAGACATAGTGGTATTTGGAAAACTTGAAAGATACATATCCTTAGCAGAAACTAATTTCCTATAGTTTAGGAGAGAAAGGAAAAAAAAAATACCATGCCAGCATGACGATGAACAGAATGGATTCTCCTGTTGGAACCTGGTAGCATCATCTTTGATGCAATAAGTTTCTCCACACCCTAAAACCAGACCCCCAAAAGATAAACACTTAGTAAGACCATTCCTTTATCAAAAATCTGTATAAATCTTACAAAACCTAAAGGTAACAACAGATTCTCAACATGTCTAACAGGAAATGGAAGTAAGGGACTGTAAAATGTGTCATCTTCAGTCAATATTTCAAAGGTTTATGTCAAATCAAAGCTACAGAATCTGATAACAAACATGGAATACTTCATTGAAACTAAATTCGAAGGTTAAATCAGAGAAACCTAATCTATATTGAGTTACCAAAAAACGAATTTTCATCCCAGAATCCGAGCAAGAGAGACTAAACCCACTGAAGAAAGTGACAAATTAGTACAAAAATCAAAAGATGAAGGAGGAAGAATCAAACCATTACAATCCCGTCCTTGCACTTGATTCCAACAACAGTCCTGCGAAAGAAAAAGGAAAAGACTTTTAAAAAACCCTAATCAGTAAAGAGGGGATTCTCCATAGCCAAAATCTAAAAGTTTCAAAAGCTAAATCCGATCTAGTAAATGGAGAAATCGAAGAAGATGGAGAAGTAAACTACTAACCCACTGTTATCAACAGCTTTGGCGGCGTATTCGATCTGGAAAACACGGCCATCGGGAGAGAAAGTGGTGACGGAGAGATCGTATCCAGTTCCAATGCTACTCATCTTTTTCGATCTTTTTTTCTGACTCTTATCTGTTTTCTCCTTCTTCGAGTGATTTAAGCAGAGATCGGAGAATGGGGTTTTCTTTGTTCTCAAGCCAGAGAACCCAAAGCTTTGGAGCTCCGACTCCGGTTGGATATTAAAACGATTCGGGTCGTAATGTCGAGTGGGTCGATTCAGCCACTAACGGGCTTTACTAATACTATGATTTAACGGCCTATACTAATATTATAATTTGGCTCATTCTTTAGTATCCTTTTAAGACCGGGATTTTCACGAAAAAAACTTTTTATGTATGGTCCGAATTATTTTAAATCCTTCAACTAAATTATTATCTAAATTATTAATATAAAAACAAATTTAAAACTGAATGATTTTTTTAAATCTCTTAACTAAATCTTATTATATAAAGCTGAACGTGTTTAATGTGAGTTTGACACGTGTCAAAGTGATAACTCATTAGATTTTGACACGTGTCATGTTAATTTAGATTGTGACATGTGTCTCTTTCTGCTAATGATAATTTTTTATATAAAAATCTTATTATATAAATAATTAATTCAGATTTTTGTCAGTTTAAGCAAAAATGTCAATAGTAGAAATTTTAGTAATTTTAAACTTTCCGGTAATGGTAATTTTCTATATAAAAATATAGAATAGATAATCAGTAAAAAAAAATTTTGTTTAAGTAAAAACATTATATTTTGACAAGTGTTATTGTTAATTTAGATTGTGACATGTGTCTCTTTCTGGTAATGGTAATTTTCTATGTAAAAATCTTATTATATAAATAATTAATTAAGATTTTTGTCAATTTAAACAAAATTTCAATAGTAGAAATTTTAATCATTTTGAACTTTCTGGTAATTTTCTATATAGAAATGACAAAAAAAAAATTAATATTTTTTGTAAGTAAAAATATAAATAGCAGAAAAATGAAAATAATAGAAAAGACAACTTACTGTTAATGTATCATCAGAAAAAGATAATTGTCAGTTTTAGCCAAAAATTTAATATTTACATCATAATTATGTTAATTTTCCAAATTAATATTGTAAAAGCTTGGTTATAAATATCAAAATATAAATTCTTAGCAAATCGTCTTCTCATTCATCTTTTACCTTTTGTTATTCATCATATTAAATCAGAAAATTGAATTCAGGAGTTTTTCTTACCCTAGATCAATTAGACAAAAATCATGTTTATTGTCGTACTATAGTACGCTTGTTTCGAAAATGGGAAGTAGGAAATATCAAAGCAAATAATATACTCATGGAGGGAAAACGGCCAAAATCGACCCAAACATTTTACGATACGCTTTTTCTTACCTCAACTTTGACATCCGGCATTTAGCTACCTGAACCATTGATTTTTTCAAATTTTAGATCCGATCTATGTTAATTTAGCCGATTCCTCCAAATGACTTAACGATGTTAAATAATCGTTTAACGGCGCTGACTCAGCCGCATACATGGCACGACACTGTGAAACGTCGTCGTTTTGGTGCTTTAATTGGTTGTGCTTTTGGTTCGGTTTATTTAAACAATTTGGGTGAAAATTAAAATTAGGGTTAGTAAAAAAGGGGGAAAAATCGATCTTCGTCAAAAGAGAGACTGAGTGAGGGAGTAAGCAAGCGTTTATCCTTCTTCTTCTTTGACAGATCGATCTTCTTCCTCGAGTGAGCGAGCAAGCAAGCGAGATATTTACAGGTACATTGTCGATTTCTTCTTCTTCTTCTGTCGATTTCTTGTTTGCTTAGGTTATGTCGATTTGAAATAATAATTTTTTTTTGCGTTGTGTTTAGTGTAGATGGGTGATCGAGTAAGAAGTTTTCCAAGGTTATGCAGGTGTGGTGAAGCTGTAAGGATGGGTAGGTCGAGGACTACTAAAAACCCAGGAAGATTGTTTCACTCTTGTCCAAATGGATCAGAAGATGTATTGTTTATTTCCAAAATTCAATGTACTTTGTTTATGTTTGAAATATTGGTTACAGTTTCGTGTTTTGTTACAGAGTCGATGGTATCACACATTTAAATGGACTGATGAATGTATGGTTGAAGAGATTGAGGATTTGAAAAACAAAATGGATAATGTTGAAGATGTTTCAATGACATTACAAAAGAGTGATCACAGTTCCAGAGTTCTTCCAAAAACGAAGACCATTCACAGGTTCTATCGAATGAGCATAAATTTGTTGCTATTTTGCATTGGAGTACCATTCAGATGTGTAATCCTCATGGTTCAGATTTTTCTTAGCAATAACCCTTAATACATGGCGGCAAGGAAGTCCACTCATCTCCCATCTCCGACATGCACAAGTCTGCATGCTCATGTTCAAGCTCACAGATTTACCACAATCAAGAATCTCACATCTACCTTCTGATGATCCTGAAACATACTTGATGAACTTTAGTTTTTCTTGCTCTTCAGCTATGAATGTTGCTGCTCTCTTCGTGAATCTACCTTTGTGCTTTTTTGCTTTCATACTCCTCAACTCAATACGTTGCACTGTCCTTCTCCTGATTGTCTCCAACATCTCAACCATTGGCAAATACCTTCAAGGATCAATTGCATTGTTGAATGACTCTGAAATGTTGTTATGCACATCTATACAACAAGCTGTGGATGTGCAAAAGACAAGACTGCAACTCTCTGGATTCCTATGCATTATTGCTTCATACAGCTGGATATCATAAGCTTTAACCCTTTCCAGATTTGCTTTATATTCAGACATTACGTAACTCTCAGCAACTCTCCAAAACAGGCCTTTCATGTCACTTTGAGATTGGAAAATCTTCTTCAAGTTCCCATATATGTGCCTAGCACACATCCTATGTTCAATCTTGGGCAATTCTCTGTCTACATCATTCAACAAACCCCGAAAAAGTTAAACAAAAGAAACTATCAACTCTGACCATCTTGAAAAAACCTTGAAGAAATTAGCAAATATTGTTTACAGTTAACAAATACTGACCTTTTGTCTATCATATATAACTGTATAACCTTGTCCATCTTAAATATTTTGACAATCAGCCTTGAGCTTCTGTATGAACCAGGTCCAATTATCTTCATCCTCCACATCAACAACAGCCCAAGCAAATGGATACATTCCATTATTTGCATCTCTCCCTAGAGTTGCCAATAACTGTCCTTTAAGAGTGCTTTTAAGAAAACAACAATCAAGTCCAAATATAGGTCGACACCATGTAGACCATTCAAATCCTTCATCATCAAGAACTGTGTCTAACTCCACAGTTGATCCAGGGTTAGAATTAGCAAACAGAAATGAAAATATTTAAACAAAAGGCTCAATACACATTGAATGCTTAAACATAAACATAAGAGCTACTTACCGTATCAGCTCTGTGCGGTAATCTCTAAGCCTATAAAATTGCTCCTCATACTCTTTTCGGATGATTTCCAAAGCTTTCTTTTTTCCTTTTCGACACTTGTCTATTATGGTAATCAGATTGAAGTTTTGCTCACATAATTCTTGCATTCTCTTGGGTTTAAACTCAGGATCAGACCGTATATCATCCAAAAATAATTTTGCAATCACTCTTGATTTCAATATCTTGCTAAATCCAGCCTTTATGCAAGAGTGTTCATCTTCATATGTCTTCACCATGTACTTTCCAATTGGCTCTTCATACGAGCAATATATCCACCAATCACAAGGATAATCAATATTGTGTACTCCACACTCGGCGGAACACTTGTCTTTCCCCCATTTAGTTAACTTAATATTCCAACCACCTTTTAAGGAATAATCCACCAAAGCTTCTTTGAAATTATCTAAACTTTCAAACACTTGCCGCAACTTCAATTCACCACTTCCTCGTCTCCATCTCACATAATTCTCCTTTCTACCTCCACCTTCATCATCAGAGTTTGGATGAATATCATGGTAATCAAAGCCTTCATCGTCATCTTTATCAACAAAATGAGCCACAGTTCTTTCAACTCTCAGTTCTTCCTCACAAGGCTCCTCACTATCCGTTTATGCATCAAGGAACACATTAACAACCCTTACCCATCGAGCCCCATCACACATCTTCTTGAAACTATTATCCAATTCACACACTATCTTCCGATCCTTGTTATCTTCAAAACGGTAATCATACCACACCTTTTTCCCATAAACTATCTCACCCAATTCGTTTTCCAATGTTTTAAAAAGATCATCAGGCTTACACTCTATTATCTTCACCTCACCACCCATATAAGCATCATCACCTTCATTAATACCCCAATTCCCACCATAGTACACAGTAAATGTTACCTCGTCCATAATACTACAATCGACAACAAAAACTAACATTAAAACTAATATAAAAACTAACATTGTGATCTATCAATAAACATCAAAGTGCAAAGCCGATTTAATCTAAGAAACAATAAGCAGTTTTTAGAAACCGAATTTTAACCTGAATTTATGTTAAGAAAAACAGAAGCAAATCAATCCCGAGTTAAGAACAAACCTAACATAATTTCTACTCAAAAAATCATGGCTGATGTGACTCAATTTCGACTCAAATCAATCACCAAGCTTATCAGATTAGTCTTCGTCTTCTTTTGACCAAGCTTATCAGAAGAAACCTAGCACAATTTCTATTTGATTCTCTAATTGAACCGATTGATGTAAAATCCAAATTCGAATTCATTAAAACAAACACTAGAAGAGACGGGGCAAAACCAAAAGAAGAATGCGAACTCGATGAAGAAACAGAGAAGCAAGACTAGATAAAAACAAGAGATCGAATCTAAAGAACAAACAGAAAACAAAGATCATATATTTCATATTCTTACAGATTCCTTGCTTGCTCGCTCAAAGAAGACAAAGATTCTTGGCTTGGTCGCTCGAAGAAGAAGGTCGATTCCTTGCTTGGTCGCTCGAAGAAGAGCCAGATCAGTCAGCTCAAAGAAGAAGAAAAAACGCTCACTGGCTCCGATCTAAGAACTCGAGGAAGAAGAGAGAGGTCGCTCACTCTCTTAATCGATTTCTCATTCGATTTTTTTCTCCCTTTTTACTAACCCTAATTTTAATTTTCACCCAAATTGTTTAACTAAACCGAACCAAAAGCACAACCAATTAAAGCACCAAAATGACGACGTTTCACGGTGTTGTGCCACCTATGTGGCTGAGTCAGCGCCGTTAAACGCTTATTTAATATCGTTAAGTCATTTGGAGGAATCGGCTAAATTAACATAGATCGGGTCTAAAATTTGAAAAAATCAATGGTTGAGGTAGCTAAATGCCGAATGTCAAAGTTGAGTAGGAAAAAAGGTATCGTAAAATGTTTGGGTCAATTTTGTCCGTTTTTCTTACTCATGAAAATAAAGTTATTATTGGTTTATGAAAAAGTAATAATTTGTTTTAAAAAATCTTATTATATTTTTAGAAGATGTTTTATATAGTGTTTAATGTATTTTATTAAAATATTATTTAAAAACATGATTTGCTAAGAGTCTTTATATTAGTGTTTAGTGTTTAATTTACTTGATTTTGTCGAAAATATTATTTTAAAATATTTATTTATTTTCAAATTTATATGATTATTCATAGAAAATACAAATCAAGGTTTTGTACATCATTCTCTTATTAAAATATTTGGCCATAAATATTTATAAAATATATTTGTTGATAAAAATATATTTTCATATAAGTGTAGATAAAATATAATATAATATTATTTTTCGGTGCTATAGCACCAAGGAGTATGAAACTAGTTATTAATAAACACAAATCTTTAAGTAAAAATCTACTAATAAAAAATCTTTCAACTAAGGATTCATAAAAAGTCCTCAAATATTGTCATCAAATCGATATTTTTGCATTTTAGTTTGTTAAATTATGTGTATATTTTTCTTAGATATAAGAGAATGTGATTTCTGTTTTTAAATAACTATGCAATCAACTGAAAATCCAAAACGACCAATATATAACGAAGATAATCTTAGGTTGTGTTAAACGATGAAAATAAATAAACTCATGTATGATTTTAAGAATTAAATGCATCTGAGATTTAAAAAAAACATGAAAACGAATGATAATTTATATTTTTCATGATTTGAGATTTTTAAATCGCCATTAGTGACTTTTGAAATTTCAGGTTATTTTTGTACAAACATCACGTTATTTTTAAGTTTAAAGAAAATACACACATGTCGTTTTTATAAAGCAGCAACGTACAGTATGGATTAAACGATATATATATATGGAATTATAGACAAATGAGTTATTTTCACAAAAATATCTTACTTGAAGGTTTTTTTTATTAATAATTTAGTTGAGGCTTTTATGATGGACTGATTAGTATTTATAGAGTTTTTCATTAAAAACTTTTATTTTAAGTATTTTTAAAAAAAATTAGTTGAGGGTTTTAAAATGGATTAGTCGATATTTGAAGATTTTTTTTGCAGTAATTTTAATATGATATATATTAGTTATAAAATATATTATAATAAATTTGCAATAGTTGTTGTCATTATTTGAAAGACAAACGAAAGTTTTATCTTTTTTTTTGGTCAACCGAAAGTTTTATCTTAAGCAAAAACAAATACTATTATTTTGCAAATAAATATTTTATGACAATAATGCTTCAAAATATGTGTACCAAACATATACAAAGAGTTAGTGACCATGAAATCATTGTCACTTTGATTTTTAAAAATCTGTACACCAAGGCCATTTCATATAAATATTTTGCAAATTGATTTTTAAATATTTCTTCTGAAGCCATCAACTGGTACTGCTAATCGTCGTGTTCTCAAGCAGATTTATAATATATATTTTTATTTATTTCATACATGGTCATAAGACAAAGTTTACATATATACAATTTTACAATGTTTTATACAAGAAGACCTTGTAATTAATTTTTCTATAATTATGACATAGTATCGATTAGTTACAAATAATTTAATACAAACTTTTGTAATAATTTTTTTGATGTGATATGTATTAGTTATAAAATATATTATAACAATTCACAATTGTTGCAGCTATAAAAACAATTAGGATATATTCCGTGCTATAGCACGGACAAATTGTAATTATAGAAAAATATCCAATATTCTAAAATTAAGATATTAAAAAATTGTAATTTTTCCAAAACTTTACGAAAATTATAATATCAGTTTTTATATTATCGAATCTATGTAAAATCCGTGTAAATATTTTGTAATCAAAAATATAAACTAATATTTTATACTCGAGATTAAATTAAATTTATGATTATTATCTTTTTTTAAAAAAAAAATTATCAATTTTATTGACTATTTTAAGTTTCAATCATTTTACTTAATTTTGATTCTGTTTTTGTTTTTCATCAACTAGAAGTTTTATTAATTTTACATTAAGTCAGATATGAATTAACATTTTTAAATATACTAAAAATCTATTAATAGATTCGATAGTATAAAGAGGAACTAACATTAACATTAACATTCCAAAAAAAAATATCGTAATCTTTATCAAATCTCTTATTTTTGAAAAATTAAAGTAACATTTAATTTAATTTAATTTAATTAGTGTGTTTAATTAAATTAACAAAATTTTCACAAAATCTATTTTTAACTACTTTTCAAAAACAGAAAATTAATTAATTAATTAAAAAAATTATAATCTATAAAGAAGTAAAAAAAATTGGTAATCTACATAAATTATTACTTAAAGTTTGTTTTTAGAAAAATCACAATCTACATAATTTTTTTTATATTTGGAAAATTAAATCAATATTTAATTTAATTTAATTAGTGTGTTTAATTAAATCAACAAAACCTTCATAAAATCTATTTTAACTACTTTTCCAAAAAATAAAATTAATTAATTAATTATAACGAAAATGATAATTAATTAATTAATTAAATTATCACATAATAACTAATGACTAAAATATCCTTAATGAGAGATTAAAATTTGTTCTTTGAAGTAATGGCAATGTGATGTAAATATTATCACTTTTTAATGTTTATTTATAAATGTACTCCCTAAATAATATATAAGGGATTGTTGTTATTATGTGAAAGAAAAACGAAAGTTTTAGCTTAATAGAAAAAAAAATAACTATTATTTTTTTGTAAATAAATATTGTGTGACAATAATAATTCAAAATATTTGTAGCAAACAAATGCAATAGATTTAGTAACCATGAAATCATTGTGTCATTAAGCTTTTGTGTGATATTAATATTTCAAAATATCCGTACAAAAAAATACTATAGAGTTATAATATACTAGATATTGGACCCGTGCGATGCACAGATTTTTTATTAATCAATATATATATATATATATATATATATATATAATATACTGATTTGCTGATTAAATATAAGATTATAACATTTCAAATAAATAAAGTTTGTGCTTATCAAATTTTAACAAATTTACTACAATTTTTTCTCCATTTGTTGGGTTCTTGACCCCTTCCCCCTAAAAAAAACAGTATCGACTATTTTAATTATAGCCTAGTAATTATATGAATTCTTAAATTAATGGTTCATTTGAGTAAAATAAACCTACACATAGAAAAAAAAAAATTGGTCCAAAAAAAAAGTTTCATTGCCATTTTCTTCTTCGTCTCTCTCTCATACTTGCATGAAAAATTTCGTTGATTCTTCTTCTTTTTGACCAATTATGGTTTCACATAATTATACTAATATTATACATTAGTATAATATATGAAATCTTAATTAAACTCTTGAAATCTTTATGGCCAGTTTTAACTCTCGTACATCTCTTGATCATCTTATACTAATATTATACACTCATTAATTAGGGCTCCTTCACCTTTTTTTTCTCCTCTTCCAACGTACGACATGTCTACCTCCGTCACCTCTAACACCAACCAGCCACCGCAAGAGAATATTCATCGAGCGTTGTTATCATTAGTAAATAGACTCTTAACCGGGTTACTTAGTTTTTTTCTCCTCCAATGTACACTCATGAGACGAACTCTTATGAATAATATTAAAATAAGTTAATATTTTAAAATAAGATTTCTAAAATAAATTAAACACTAATATAAAAGCATGTAAAATATAATATTTGCTAAAATAAATTATTACCTTATGAATTGTATTTTCCTGTGAATGGCCAAATAAAAACTAAAATAAGTTAATATTTTAAAATAATATTTTTTACAGAAAAAAATTAAACACTAATATAAAAGCATATAAAAATATAATAATATTTGCTAACGCAAATTATTATCTTTTCATCAAGCAATAATAACTCTATTCCAATTAGTAGATTATTTACTTTGATATTTTGTGCTTCCCATTTTCGAAGTAAGCGCACTACAGTACGACAAACATGATTTTTGTCTAATTTATTTACGGTAAATTATGCACTTCAGAATTCATTTTTCTGATTTAATAAAATGAATAGCAAAAGCTAAAAGATGAATGAAAAGATGTTTTGTTAAGAGTCTATACTATAGTATTTATAATTAAACTACTACAATATTAATTTAGAAAATTAACATAATCTTAAAAGCTTTAAATTATTGTTATAAGCAATGTAACAATACTAATCTAGAAAAGTTGGTAATAATGGAATATGAAGTTTGATCTAACGACATGTACGTGATATTTTCAGAAAATATGACTTACTTTTCTTTTCCATTGTTGACATCAATATGTTTATTTTAATAATTTCTTATGATAATAAATCAAGTGGATTATTATACTATTTTCTTTTATGTGATAAAAATTTATAACTTACAAATATGGCTAGTTGACCTTTTTATTTTGATTTTTTTTTAACTGGAAATTATTTATTTTACATTTTTTCGGATTTTGTTTTCTTTTTTGTTTTATTTACATTTTTGCTTAAACTGAAAAAAATCTTAATTAATTATCTATTCTACGTTTTTATCTAGAAATTTACTATTAAGTTGTCTGTTATATTATTGTGATTTTTTGTTAAAACGGAAAATTATCTATTTTAATTATCTATTTTACATTTATTATATAGAAAATTACCATTATCGGAAAGTTGACACCTGTCGAATTCTTATGAGTTATTTCTTTGACACGTGTCACAATCTAAGATTAACAATGACACGTGTCTAAATCTAATGAGTTATCCCTTTGACACGTGTCATACTCACATTAAACGCTTTAAAGTTTATATAATAAGATTTAAAGTTATAACATACATAGTCATGAGACATAATTTACATAAAATTTTAAATCTACATATCTTTTTATATTTTTAAAAGAAAATATAAATATCGTATAACAATAATGTTTCAAAATATTCGTAGTAAACAAATACAATAGAGTTAAGTATGTTTATACATATATAATTATGGTATACATTATCATGAGACAAATTATATTTTGCAGAATATGATAATTAGAGTTAAGCATATACAAATTCGTAAAAAAATTATGATTTTCTGGAAAATGAGAATCTTCATAGTGGCTCTTAAGAGTGGACTAACAGCTACACTTGATTTTGAATTATGGAACAATCAACCAAAGGAGGAAAATGAAAGATTTCCCTTAGTCTACAAGAGATATGAAAACTCAATATCTCATGATTACGTTATCGAGCTGCTTGATTTAATTCAGTGGAGGTAAGGCCAATATATGCTCTGGCATTGGGAGACACCAACTTTGGGATGCTCAGCATTACAGGTTTCTGAAATTAAAACAATGGCATGATCATAATATCTATATAGTTATGAGATATATTGTCATGAGACAAACTTTACATCAAATTTTACATCTACACATTTGTTTTTATAAAAGAAAATGAAAACATCGTAGTAAACAAATATAATAGAGTTAGCCATGTTTATATATATATATATATATATATAATTATGTATTTATGGCATACATTGTCAAGAGACAAATTATATTTTGCAGAATACCATAATTAGAGTTAAGCATATACATATTCGTGAAATTTTTTATGATTTTCTGAAAGATGGGAATCTTAAGAGTGGCTCTTACGAGTGGAGCAGCAGCTACACTTGATTTTGAATTGTGAAACAATCAACCAAGGGAGGAGAATGAAAGATTTCCTATAGTATACGAGAGATATGAAAACGAAATATCTCCTAAAAACGCTCGTTGTCTCTGCAATTTCAGACCTAATTAAGGTCTGGTCCTTTCAACAAACTTCTATTTAGGCGTTTATAGTCACATTGTCTCCGACATCGCCGTACTCGGAAGAAAGTTTAGGGAACTCTTAGTAGATTTATCTTGTCGGGTTATGAAGTTTAGAAATTCTGTAATTCATCTCAATAGGAGGAATTGAGTATTGTTGATTGGCTGCGTGCATCTACGGTACGTCTCACGCGAAGGTTCTTCAAGAGATTGGTAACTTGCAGTTTTGATGTACTTTATTCATTATGTCGGGACTAATCGTTTGCTGTCTTTTTTGAGTTTTAGATTTCCTTTACAATAGATTATTATATTTCTTTCTTTTGCTTTGTAGTATTAATTATAGTTTTTTCTTTTTATAGGGCTTAGACACCTGGAAATTTTTGTTTTCTCTGGTTTAAGTTTATATTTCATCAAATATTCCTCCCTAGTATTATTAATAAAAATCTGATGACAAAAAAATATATATCACTAATAATCGGATCCTACCTACTTGTAAATTTGTTGTGGACAAAACACCTGGTTTACTACTTACTATACAATTGTTGTCGGCAAAACAACAATCCCATCATACTTTTTCCTTCCATGGAATATATACATCACTTCCATCTTAAACAAAGGTGGATTAAAAAGACACAGAAAGGCCCAGTGGAGGAAAAAAAGAAGAGAATCGGATGCGAAATGACTGTAATTGGGCCTAATGGGCTTATTCTCTTTCCTTTTTCATTAGCTTTATAATTCACACAACACCATCACTAATTAACACACACACCAACGTTGATTCATCTTCTTCTCTCTCTTTCTCATCCTTGGCCAAAAACAAACCAAAAAATGGCAGATCAGCTCACCGATGATCAGATCTCTGAGTTCAAGGAAGCTTTTAGCCTATTCGACAAAGACGGAGATGGTTCTTTTCTCTCTCAGATCTTTCCTCTTTTGGATAATTTTGATTTATAATCATTGCTGCACTTGCGTTTTTTGGTGTTTTGAATTTCTTAGTCATGGCTTAACGAATTTTATGCTTTTCGTTGTTCATGGACTCTCTGGATTTCACATTATGCTTCGATTTGGCTTCGATTTTTATTATTATTATTATGATTGCAATTGGATCTATCTCGATGATAATCTCAAACTGAATCGAGTTTTAGTTTTCCAGATTTTGCTAATAGTGATGAGATTTGACACAAATCTTAGAATCGGAGTAGATTACAATGACATTTGAAGATTTTGTGTTGAATTGATTCAGTTATTAGAGTAGATTACAATGAAATCTGAAGATTTGGTGTTAAATTTGGTTGACTAAATCATAAAACCAATGAAATTTGAAGATTTGGTGTTGTATTTGTAGCCTGATTTGAGAGAAATGTCTGTGTGTGTGTGTGTTTTAGGTTGCATCACGACGAAAGAGCTAGGAACAGTGATGAGATCACTAGGTCAAAACCCAACAGAAGCAGAGCTACAAGATATGATTAACGAAGTTGATGCTGATGGGAACGGAACCATAGACTTCCCTGAGTTTCTGAACCTTATGGCTCGGAAGATGAAAGACACTGACTCAGAGGAAGAGCTCAAAGAAGCTTTCAGGGTCTTTGATAAGGACCAGAACGGTTTCATCTCGGCTGCTGAGTTAAGACATGTTATGACTAATCTTGGTGAGAAGTTAACTGATGAAGAAGTTGATGAGATGATCAAAGAAGCTGATGTTGATGGAGATGGTCAGATCAATTATGAAGAGTTTGTCAAAGTTATGATGGCAAAGTGAGGAACAATTCTCAATCTTTTCTCTCTTTTTATAATTGAATTGAACAACTCTGATTTTGCTTTATTCGATGTTTGATTGTTCCAAATTATTATGCATTCGTTCCAAATTTCATGTTATGAACTATTTTGTGATTTTGGTTAATTATTTGTTTGGAAAATATTTTAAAACGTAATTTTTGTTTGGTGTGAAGTACCATTGTAATGGTCATTTAAAAAGCTCGCTCTTGATATTAGTACTTTTATTTTATTTTATTTTTTGGTCAAAACTCATGATATTAGTATGTTTGAATAATAGTTAAGTGGAAAAAATTGGCAGTGTCGAAAAAGATTTCATATTTCGATGTGTTTTATACCTAAAAAGGGTTATTGTGTGGTTAAATTTGTAGGAAAAATATCGGAAACACAAATTATATTCTTTCTATGGGTAATTCTAGAAGTCTAATTTCAAAAGTATAGGTGGTTTGAATTTAAATCAAATAATTTCTTTGTTCATACCTAAAAAAATAATACAAATGTTGGTTAAATCTTTTAGAAGAATGTTGGTATTAAGTCAAATTCATATCTTTCTTTATTTTACACGGTTCAAATATATGCACTATATACATTTCAAAAAAAAAAAAATTAAAATGTTATACCAAAAAAAAACACAAAATTGTAAATATTAAAACAAAGAGATAAAATTTAGGAAAATCGAACAAGGGTAAAAATACACAACTTCCATTTCATTTTTCTTTCAAAATTTTCAATTCTCTTTTTTTCCCACTTGAATTTGCAGCTTTGCACAGAACATTCTTTTTTTTTCTTGATTCAATAAATTTAACATATTAACAAAAACAAACAAAAAGATATTCTGAGGTGGACGTAATTGTATAAATAAAAGGCAATATATGTTTAGGGGAATAAAATCATATTGGATGGTAAGCAGCTAAAGCCAGATAAGATGAAATGAGAATCTCCAAACCTTTAATTATGACTGAAACTTTTTTGGTAACCATTATTTTCTTCTTTTTGTTTTTTATTTAAATATTATCGAATCTTAATACTTAATTATTATTTTAAAAATGTGTGTAATTAATTAGGAGAAGAGAGAAGAGGGTTATGACAACGAAGCGTAGTAGCAATTCTGCTGAATACAAAGAAAAGAACGGTCGCCGGAAAAGCCACTGCCGTATTCTCTGAGCTCCGACCATTTCTTCTTAATTCCTTCTCTTTATATGCTTGTGTGTAAAAAATAAGAGATTTGTACCTCACACACCCATAAAACGGATTTATATGTAATATATTGTTTGAATATATTAAATATTTACTTCATTGTTATGATTTCAAAAAAACAGGTTTATTTAGGCGTTAAGCATTTTTCATCCATCACAATGTTTATTTTTCTTTAACAATTTAGGCTTCGATCGGTGACCATCGAAAAAACAGTAGGAACAACAAAAAGAATGAAAAGGAACAAAGAGGAAAGGAAAATAAACAAAATGAAGAATGAAGAGAAATATGTTGTAGATGAGGAATAGAACAAATTTTCTTAGTAAATGGTAACCAAATAGTTGAATAGATATTTTTAATAATATCTATTTTTTAATAATTTTAAAAATATCTAATAAAAATACTAATTTTAAAATAAAATCATGTAATGAATTTAGTAAATAAAAATTAAGTAACTACTACAAATACTTGAAAGTTATATGATAATTATAAAAATAAGCAACTATTATTTATAAGGCTTATTTATAAGAACATTTGATAAAACTAATTTTTTTAAACAATTAATAAGATAAAATTATGAGATAGACAATCATATTATATTATGATAAACATTCAAAGATAAGTTTGATATTGATATAGGATAATCGATATCATGTATGTTCATGTAAGATAAGTTTGACTTTGAAGGTATGTTTATCAATTGTCATCTACGTTCTTTTTTTTAATAAATTTTTTTTTTGTTTGGTGTTAATGTTCCTCCTCAAATTTGGAGAGGAACAATTTTCTTCATAGATTTAAAAAAAAAAAATAGAAATAATATAGGATCCACGTATCAAAAATTGGAAAACATATTACTTCTAAATGAAAAAAAAAAATGAGAAACATCTTGTTTCTTTCCATTTTTTTTTTTTTAAGTAGCCACCACACCTTTAGACGTACACACTATCAAAATTGAATCCAAGTTATGATTTGGAGGCGACACTAGTACAAAACACTATGGTAGATACATCAGTAATCTATTATAATGTTTTTTAGACATTAGGGAAGAGTTACTTAGATACACAACCAACTAGGAGACAAATCTAATTAACTAATACTTTGGCGATCTAACTATTATAATTTCTAAGTTGATTTGGGCGTTAGGCATTTCTCCTATCTATCACAATGTGGGCATATGGTCTAGTTCTTGTGAGATGATAAATATAATTAAATAAAAATACATTTTTAGGAATTATCCTAACTTATAAGTCATCCTAAAGTTTTTTTTTTGTTTTTTTTTTGTCAACTAGCTTAGTGGTTTTAATAATCCTTTAACACCGTAGGGAGCAGAGTTCGAACTCCGAACCTGCAACTTAATATGATGAATTTTTAGAGGTGATCACCATTATGCCACTTGACTCCCATAATTTTTATGTTAATTTGTATTCAGAACAAAAGAAAATATATGTTAGCCCTATCTAAAGAGTAGTTTGGGTTTGCCCTCTTTTACAAGACATTTCCCCTTGATCGAGTAATGCAGAATCAAGATAGAAACAAGACACATCCAAAGTAAATTTGTAGTAGAGTCGTCGGTGGCGAGCTTGAGCAATGAGTACATGCTGACCCTTCCCTAAGGCGAGTCAAGAAATAGCTATAGGTCAAAATATTAGTGGTCTAGTGCCACATTGACTCATTGGATGTATTCACCTTGGTTCGATTCGTCCTTTTTCCTAACCATGATTTGTTTTTCTTTTGTTTCATAGAATTCTATTTCTTTCTCTATTATTTTTATTTTACAATCTTTTTTATTTCTCTTTCTTAATCCTTTTTTTATTTATAACATTTTAAATTTGCCAATCATTCTCCAAAATTAAATTTTGAAATTTAAAACTAAAAGAGTTTGATAACATATCTAAATATAAATTATTAGATTAAACAATAATAAATTTTAAATTTTAAGTTAATCATCTCATATTTTAAGTTATAATTTCATATATTTTAGTATCTCTATAATGAAATATTAAATAAATTTATAAAACTCTAATTTAAAGAGACCACACACTACAAGAAAAAAGCCAGATTGCGAGGACTTTTGCGAGGAAACATATTTCCTCGCAAATTTGCGAGGAAATATAAACGGTATTGCGAGGACATAAGTTTCCTCGCTAAATTGTCGCTAAAAATTTAAATTTGCGAGCAAATAGCGAGGAAAAGTTAGTTTCCTCGGAAAAACGTCGATAAGTTTGTAACCGTTGCGTTGTTTGCGACAACTTTAAGACAAAAAATATTGGTCGATAATTTTCGAAGATATAGCGACGACTTTCCGAGAGTAGCGACGAATTTGCGAGGAAAATATCTCACAATATGACCGTTATAAAATTGCCGCTGTGCTCATGATATTCCGTCGCTAAGTAGTCGTAAAAAAACATATGTTTTCCTATAAATACAACACTCTTGAGTATGAGAAAGGATATAATCATATCCAATTCTCTAAAAAAATTTCTTTCTAAATTTTCTGTTAATTCTATCGAAAATGTCGAAATTACCTTGGTCCGAAGAATTGGATACCGAGCAAATACCAGACGTGGAGTTAACGATGTCTGAACTCCAGACTGTTGTAGCGGGTTGGGCTGCGGAGGAAGAACAATTTTCAGAACTGATGTCGCCTATACCACCAACATATTCCGGAGAAGGTTCTGGAGAAAGCCCATTAATTCCGGGTCCGGCTCAAAAGATTCAAGTGGCGCTCAGAAGGAAGAAGAACAATTTTCAGAACTGATGTCGCCTATACCACCAACATATTCCGGAGAAGGTTCTGGAGAAAGCCCATTAATTCCGGGTCCGGCTCAGAAGGAAGAAGAACAAACACCCTTCAACAATTAACAACCTCGGAGAGTCAATCCCTACACAGGAAGTGATGAACGTCATTGCGGCGGAGGACAATGGAGGGGACAATGATTTTGAGATGGAACCATGGTTAATAGCAATAAAAGATGTTCGTCACGAAGGTTAGAAAGAAAAAAAATATTTTTGAAATTTTAATATATGTTTGAATATTATTACTAAATATAATTTTTTCCTTGTAGCGAGGTTACAACAAATTCCGAAAGACTTTCCTATTTGGACCCCGATAAAGGAAATATTTGATGGAACCAAAAATTGGGGCAAGATTCATAAGGTAAAAAATAATTCATAATTTTGTTAACAATATTTTGTTGTATCACAATTTATGGGAAAATTATAAATATTGTTTTGTAGATTGTTGGAATGATAAAATCATTACAACCTAATGGGTTAGGGGACATGATGGCCACATTGAAGGACCCAACTGGAACTATTGACGCAAGCATACATCACAAAGTTTTCCCCATATATGGAAATGACATAAAAGTTGGAGCTGTGTTGGTATTACAGAAGGTAACATAATAAAATGGTTTTAATTTGTTTAAATTTAGTAAAAAAATATTTGAAATTTATTTAGTCTGAACATTAATTTCCTCTGTGAATGCAGGTAAGTGTTTGTAGGTTTACGAGAAAATGATGTATCGCAAACATCACGGTTGCAAATGTTGACAAGGTGTACACGAAGGAAAATTATATCCAACCGGATACAGATTCTGATGAAACCCCAATGGAAAATTGCATCATTCCCGATTCTGAAGACGAAATCGATAATTGATTCAATGTTTATTTTAGAAATTGTAATCTCGAGTACTATTATTAAGTGTGTTTTTAATGTTGTTGTAATAAATGAACTTTTTATTTCATATTTATGTAATCAAATTTTTAAGTAATGAATGAAATTAAACCCTTTTTCAATTATAAAAATAGTTTGTAGTTTTATTTCTAAGCAAAATATCTCATAAATCCTCGCAATGTCGTCGCTAATTTCCATTTATCGACGACTTGGCGACAACATTTAGCTACCAATTGGCGAGGAAACCACATTACAACGGCTACATATTATTCGGCGCTGACAAGTCAGGACTACAACATATAGCCGTTTCAATCCTCGCAAATTCCTCGTCAAGTTTGTTTTTGCGAGGAAATAGCGACAAAATGGAGCGACGAATTTGCGAGGAAAATTGGTTTTCTATTTCTATAAATACATGAAACGGGAGTAGCACACAAAATCACAATTTCTTGATTTCCTCTATCAATACAAAAACATAAACACTAATAGAAATGAGTGGTAATCAACGGGACGTATATTTTCGATTATGGATGGATATGCCACGATATGATCAACAATCTGGCGATATTCGGAAAGAATTTCTGGATGGACTAAGGCAATTCATGGAATTTGCAACAAACCAGGAACTCGCAATGCAATGTGGTAAACTCTATTGTCCATGTTCAAAATGCAAGAATAATAGATTTAGAGTTATTTCAGAAGTTAGAAAACATTTACTTTGTAATGGATTTATGGCTGGCTACAAAGTATGGTACGCTCATGGGGAAAATGAGTCGATGGTAGATTTTGGTAGTACTAGTGGAACATCTACCGGTAATAGAATAGGTGAATTAATACCAGAAGTAGAAGTGGATGTAGGGACATTTCAGATGGTAAATGATGTTTATCGTGAAACCATCCCAAGTAGTGTCGTTCATGCCGGAAATCCCATAGAAGAGCCTAACTTAGAGGCACGAAGGTTCTTTGATATGTTAGATGCAGCTAAGCGTCCGCTGTATACAGGATGTAGAGAGGGGCATTCACCTTTATCAGCTGCAACAAGATTGATGTCAATTAAAACAGATTACAATTTATCTGAGAATTGTGTCGATGCGATTGCTGATTTTTTTAAAGAGTATTTGCCTGAAGATAATGTTGCAGTATCCACATACTATGAGACGCAGAAGTTGGTGGCTGGGCTGGGTTTGCCGTATGAAGTCATAGATGTGTGCATCGACAATTGTATGTTATTTTGGAGAGAGGATTCTAATCGATTGTCATGTCGATTCTGTCGGAAACCACGTTACGAAGCTACAACAGGTGGTGGTAAAATACCATTGAAAAGAATGCGGTATCTGCCAATAACTGACAGATTGAAGAGGTTATATCAGTCTGTACGGACGGCTGAATCCATGCGATGGCATGCGGAGCATATTTGTGACGGAGAAATAGCTCATTCATCTGATGGAGGAGCTTGGAAACATTTTCAAGAATTATACCCGGATTTTGCTATGAAAAGTAGAAACGTTTATTTAGGGTTGTCAACAGATGGATTTAGTCCTTTTGGGAAACACGGGAGGAAATATTCTTTGTGGCCGGTGATAGTGACACCTTACAATCTACCGTCATCTCTATGCATGAAACGGGAGTTCTTGTTCTTGGCGATTTTGGTGCCTGGGCCTGACCATCCGAAGAGATCACTTGATGTATACTTACAACCGTTGATATATGAGCTGCAAATGTTATGGGAACATGGAGTTCAAGCGTTCAATATATCTTGTAAGCAAAACTTGGTTATGAGAGCAATGCTTATGTGGACGATTAGTGATTTTCCTGCCTACGATATGTTCTGGTTGGTCTAAAGTCATGACTGCCATGTTATAATGCAGCGTCTCTTACCTTTTGCTTTCGCTAACCTACTGCCACAAAACGTCCACAAATCCCTTGCAGGTATTGCTTAATTTTTAAATTTAAAATTTGGTGATTTAATTTATTAAGATCTGTCAAATAATGTATAGTTTTCTGTGTAGCTATTGGTRCATTTTTCCGAGATCTATGTACAAGATCGTTCACACGAGACAGTCTTCATCATTTAGAGATGCAAATCCCTGTAATTATCTGCAATCTGGGGAAGATTTGTCCACCATCCTTTTTTGATGTTATGGAGCATCTTCCTGTGCACCTTCCGAAAGAAGCATTACTTGGAGGTCCAGTTCAATACCGTTGGATGTATCCATTTGAGCGATATATGTTGCACCTGAAGAAGAAGGTTAAAAACTTGAGTAGAGTTGAAGGGTCTATTGTGGTACAAAGCATCAATGAAGAGGTGTCGCATTTCTCTGAATATTATTTTGACCCACAAGTTCAGACAAGAAGTCGAAGGCCTCCACGTCACGATGATCGAGGGGAAAAAGGAAGTTACCCCGTTTTTGTCCCCAACTTGTTTACCCAGRTAACTTAAATACACATCATTAAGCAAACCATCAATTAACTCTCGCTTACAAGGAAACAAATATTTTCACTAACATTCTGTTTTTCCCCCATCGTACTGTAGGTTGGGAGACTATCTGGTAAAAGTATTAGAAGGAGATTAACACTTGATGAACATAAACACCTCCATATGTATATCCTCACATATTGCGAAGAGATTATTCCCTTTGAAAGGTAAGCTACTTTTTTTGGAAGTATTATAATGAGTTTAAAAATTTTGGCGTATATTTATTTCAATTTATTATACGTACCTACTAATGAGACCAAATCAATTTTCACAGGATATATATGAACCAAATACGTATGGCGTATCCCAATTGCACGGAGMAAGAACTAAATGACCTAAAAGAGACAGAGTTTTCAGATTGGCTCGCATATTTCGTAAGTGGATGAATAATTGCTTACCATGTACTCCAAAATTTTAAATTATGTGTCTAATTATTAATAAGAAAATTTTATATGTATGGTATAGGTTAAAAATGAGGCTTCATTGGGACACCAAATGCCAACTTGGTTAGAAGAGATTACATTGACGCCTATTTTTGTTGCGAAGGCATATCCGATGTTCTGTACACGTGGATATGCTTACAAAATTCTTCGCCAAAGGAAGACAAGAGCAACATGCGATTACGGTATCTGTTCAAAATCCGGTGATATCATRTACTTCGGAATTCTTCGTGAAATTTTGGAAATTCATTACCCTGKGATGCTCGACCTACGATGTGTTCTGTTTTTAGCGGATTGGTATGACCCAACAATCGGAACGGGTGTTCGYCATGATGAATTTGGAGTTACCAGCATACATTCAAGGAAAAGATTGCAAAAGTATGATCCATTCATCCTCGCATCACAGGCCGACCAAGTTTGCTATATTCGGTATCCGCGTTTGACCAACCGAAATGATCCTTGGATTACTGTAACATCTATCACTCCTATAACAGCCTATGCAACAAGCCGAAATTCCAGTCGTTGATGTACCTGATGTAGTATACGATGAAGAAATGGTCGTAACGGAAGACGGGGAAAATGAAATTTATGATGATTCTGAACAGGAGCATGGCGAATTCGACGAAGATTCTGATGCAATGCCATCAGATGAATCATATTCATCAGAAGAAGATTAGTGGGAGTCATATTTGTAATATTTATGTATTAGTTTTTTTCGAACATTTAATAATTTGTTGTATTAGTTTTTTCAAACATTTAATAACTTTATAAAGTTATGTTTTTTTTTACTTATCTTACATAAAATTTTATTTTACTCCTTATGTAGCGACGATTTACAGACGAAACCTAGTTTCCGAGAGTTTTGCGAGGACTCCTAAATAATAATTAAAAATATAGCAACTACTTTCAGAGGATAACATAGTTTCCGAGAGATTTGCGAGGAAACATGTCGTCGCTAACCGTTATAAAACCTAATCGCTACTCCTCTCTTTCGTTCTGCCTCTTTACCAAAAAAACTAAACCTAATTAAATCTTCTCGCTGCCTCTCGATCGCCGGCTCTTGTTCTCGCCGATCGTCCCACGCCGTTCGCCGCCTCCCGCCGGTACTCTCTCGCCGTACCCCGACACTTCTCTCCGCCTCTCGCCGTTGTGCCTCTCTCCTCTCCGTCTCGGCTCTCCGGCTCGCCTCTCCGCCTCTCCGCCTATCCGCCTCTCCGTCCCTCAGCCTCTCCGCCTCTCCGCCTCTCCGCCTAAGCAAAGGTATTTTGATTTTGCTTATGATAAGATAAAGATAAATTTAACAAATTTGATTTGAGTTTGATTTGGAATTTTGTTGTAATTTATTATGTTTATATTATCTTCAACAGAAATGAGTTTTAGAAATTTAAGAGTTTAACATTTATTCCATTTGTGTAGGTCTTCGTACAACAATTTTAGGTCACAACGAGGTGGGAGTACGTCTACGACTTCTTCTGTCATTCCGGAGTCGCAGAACTCCGAAGCTCGTATGAACATCATCATACAGGAGCTTCTCAGCCAGCCAGGACGAGAAGTCCTTCTGATCCTGCATCCAAGAAGACCTCCTGGGACACAGTGGTACATTTCATTTTTTAATAAATTATGTTTATAAAGATTACAATTTTTTTTACTGACATCAAACTAACATGTCTATCTTACAAGGTTTCGGCATAGTAAAACCATCGAAAGAACAATCTACAACATGCTCCGTACACAACTGAAGAATCCATATCCGACTTACAGGAAAATGCCTAATGCAGAGAAGGAGTCATGGTTTAGATCTTTTGCGGTAAGTCTTTATCTTTGAAAATGATGTTTATAATTTTATCTAATCAATGACCATTTTTTTGTTTTAGCAAGCGTACAACTGGCATCCTTCACATACGCAGATGGTCAGAACGGAGTTCGATGACCAATGCAAGAATCAGTTCAAAAACCATATGCATAAATGGAAGAAATGTTGGAAAAGAGGAGAAGATGTATGGATTGGATTCAAGGAGTACTGGAGCTCAGCAGCCGTTACTAAGGTCTCCAGCACAAACTCAAAGAACCGTTTGAGTGAGCGTGGTGGATACGGAGTAGCTGTTCATAACAACGGTTCACAGACTTTTGATGCTCGTGCTGCGCAGTTGGTAAGTATAATATTTATATGTTATTTTGGTATCTTGTCTTCTAAGTTACTACGTAATGGGTTTTTTTGTTTTTTTTGGTAGACGGATGAGGCCGGTGGTGTACCTCCAGACCACTTTACGCTTATGCGTGTTACACACACCAATAAGAAAACCGGCCAAATTCAAGACAAAAGAATTTATGAGTTCGTTGACAATGTCGAGAAGAAGAAGTCTGAGCTGCTGAGCCAACTTTCTGAGGGTGAGAGTGTCGCAGGTTCATGTTCTAATGAGCTGCCGCCACATGAGATCAACCGTCTCGTCCTTGAGGTTAGTTAGACTTTTATAGATTAGCAAATCTTCTGTCATATATTTTATGCCAATCTAACATGATTTTCTCTGCATGCAGGAAATTCCGGTTACCAAAAAGGGACCTGTTTTCGGTTTAGGCAGAGTTCTTGAATCGCACTACTCCGCTGGAAGCTCTTCCTATGTCGATGAGATTCCCGAGCTGGTTGAACGACTCGTGAACGAGAGATTGGCCCAAAAGGATGAAGAGATGACACAACTCAGGTCAACAGTGGAGTACCTGAGTGGTATTGTGAGCCAGCATTTCCCCCCTCCTCCTGCGAACCACTGATTTGATTGTTTTTTCGGTAAACTTTTCATTTTCGTTGAACCTTGAACTTATTTTTAATATTCCTGATTGTAATTTGAATTTTTATTTTCGTTTATATATTCAGTTATATTAATTGAAGTTTCAAATTTAATCAAAACCTCATTTAAAACAAAATTAATCGATTAAAAAATAATTTATTAAAATATTAAAATGATTATTTGCGATGACTTAGCGAGGAAACTTGTTAATATTTTTATTTTTCTAATCTCCTCGCAATGTAGTCGCAACATAATTTTTCTCTCTAATACGTCGCTAAAATTTCCTCGCTATTTCCTCCCAAAGTGTTTCTTCGCTATTTTTTCGTTAACATATTCCTCGCTATTACGTCGCAATGTTCCGTCGAACAACCGTCTATTCGGCCTCGCAAAGAAGCCGAAGCTAATTTCTCGCAAACTCGTCGCAACACTGTTGTCGCTAAATCATCGCAATTATCGACGATTTAGCGACAAAATGAACAGTAACGACTCATAGCGATAACTTCAAACTCGTCGCTAAAGCCTTGCTATGTCCTTATTTCGACAGATTTGCGAGGACTTATGTTCTCACAAATCGTGCATATTCTTGTAGTGACATTCCGATAAATTTGCTTTATGTCTCCAAAATGGTAGAGGACCGGCCCTGAATGAGTACCTCGCAAGCATGAGACATCGGGAACTGACTCAGCTGAGGGTAATCTTCTAAAGCTTGTTTTATAACTCTTGGAGCTCCTTTGTCTAATCAATGTTTTGTTTAAAGATCAAAAATACTATTCCAAGAGATTTGTTCGTCGCTTAAGTTTCCTGAATCCCATATTAGTCCATTCTTCTCGTTGACTCGCTTATCCGTCTCTTCTTACTTTGCATGAACATTTATTGCATTATCAGTTCAATCAATGCAAATTCAGCATCAATTATACTCCTTCTATTTCCGAATAATTGATTTTTTAGGTTTTTATTGTTGTTTCTAAAATATTGATTTTCTAGGATTAACTAATGCACTTCTATTTTCAAAACTAATTAATGTAAGCATTTAGAAGTTGAAATGAAACAGTATTCACCAAATAATAATTTCTCTCCGTGGACTTTTGTTCAAATCAATGAGAAATTATATTAATAACTTGACAAAAATGATAAGTTATTATAACTATTTATCGATTTTTAATATGTGTGAAAATCCTAGAAAATCAATTATTCAGGAATAAAGGGAGTATTAGGATTAACCAAGTAAACTTTTATGTAAACCAAAAAAAACCAAGTAAACTTTAATTATGAATATTAATTCAAATCCCCTATATATTATTTGGGGAGTACATTTATAAATAAATCTTACAAAATATTAATAATTACATCACATTACCATTACATCTAAGAAAAAATTAAAAGCTCTCATTAAAGATATTTTAGTCATTAATTATTATACGATTTTAAGATTTTCTTAAAAAATATATATATATCTAGATTACGGTTTAAATACTTCCTAAAAATCTTCCAAACAAAATCGTAATTTACATCAAATCTCTTATTTTTTAAAAATTAAATCAATATTTAATTTAATTTAATTTGTTTGTTTAATTAAATCAACAAAATCTTCACAAAATCTATTTTTAACTTCTTTTCAAAAAAGTAAAAATAAATAGATTTATTAAAACGAAAATTATATCTAGAAAGACGTAAATATGTTAACTATTATTAACAAAATTATAATTCAAAAATAAGAAAAATAAAAACTATTTTTAATTTACATACTAAAAATCATTTCATCAAAAGTATATTATCATATTTTACTAAAAAATAAAACTGATATACATATATTAAACTAAAATTTTTAGTAAATTAATATTATAATTTAATAAATTATTTAAATAAAATTATTTAATGTTTATATATTTGATTTATTTTAAAATAATTACCCTCTTAATAATATTATGGAAAAAACTTTTTAGATTCTAACTTTAAAGTTTTTTTAAATTATATAATAATATTATTAGAATAAATTATTTAAAGAACAAAATTAATTGTTCCATTAAGAAATATTTTTGTAATTTCTAGTGGGTAAAAAACAGAATATCTGAATAAAAAATATTTATCAAATTTAAATTTTTATTTAACATCAGCTAAAATATACGTAATATTGATATACTTAATCTAAAATATCAAACTTAATTGAATACATATTTTTATTGATAAATTATCTTTTTAATATATTTAGCATTTATCTTATTAATTTATAATCTTTAAATAAAAAAATTTATAAAATTGAATCTTAAAAGAAACATCAATTCGTGCTATAGCACGGGATAAATTCTAGTACTAGTTTATAACACCAACTGTATATTATTTGTTATATTACTTTTCAAACTGCTTATTTTTATTTTTGCAAATAATCTACAGAGTATATCTCTGTATTCAAATATCTATGTAATAATTACAAAAAGAGAGACCAACTAGCGGACCCACAAGAAGACGTAGTCAAACTGTCGGCACCATAAGAAGACGACATGTAGCAAAGACATAAGCAACAATGTAATCAAACTGTCGGCACCATAAAAGGACGACACGTAGCAACATATTGACAAAAACAATGACGCAAGCAAGCACTTAGCTTCTCCTATAAATACTCAACTCTACCAACGAAGGAGATACGAGCGATCATCACGCAATTCTCTCTAAAATCTCTCTAACTTTCTCTCTCTAAAAATCTTTAAGTTTTCAAAAGTAGTATTCCTAAACAATCCTTGTAAGTTCTTAGAATACAAAATAAAAAGCTTTATTCTATATTGTTTTTCAAACAATCTTTGTAATTTTTAAAATCATTAAGTTTTAAAATAATATTTTGCAAATATATTCAAGAGTAAGAAAAGCTGGTACTTAGTAATCAACATTAAACACTTCTACCAATTTGAATTTAACATGGCAACAACCAATATCGAAAAGAAAAAAATTGTTAGTAAAATATTTTCGTCTTCCTCTGATTTGGATTTCCAAGCGTCTTTCATATATAAATGGCCGGAAAAAAAAAATATTTTTCGTCAAATGCAACTAATCATTTCCTTTCTCTATAAAATTTTCACTCCATTTATATGGGACTTATGGATAAGAAATAGAGGAAAAAGGAAAAAGAGGTGTGTGAAAAAGGTTCATGCATATATACATGAAGTGAAGCTTTAGAACTCATGCAAAACGCTTTAGTAACTACATTTCATCATTTTGGTCAATATTTTAATTGGTAAATTCTCTTTAAAACATTCTCGTCATTACACATCAACATTTTTTAATTTATTTATTTATATATAGGGGATTAACATAAAAATACATCTAGCAAGTTTTATTTTAACATTGTCATAATGTCCAAAGATAGGAATAGAATCCATTGCTTTTTGATAATTTTCCTCTTATGCAAGTAATCCTTTCCTTTCTTTACAATAGTTTTCATTCCATAGTTCATAATTAGAAAAACTCCAATTGGTGAGGGACAAAATCGAATACTTCTCGACAAAAAAATAATGGAATAGTTCTTTAAACGGGCCAATAAATTAAAGGATTAATAATAAGTTATTTAAAAGAAAAAGAAAAAAAGAGGTGTGTGAAGAAATCTCATGCATATACAATGAAGTTGAAGCATTAGAGTTCATGCAAAATTTATGCTCATCCGCTATAAATATATCTTCAAGAAAACAAAATAAACAAAAGATAGAATTAAGCCAAAAAAAAAAGATGGGAAAAATTTTATGGGCGTTAATATATGTAACAGTGATGATATTGATAATAAATGAAGTGGAATCAAGTCTTCACAGAGTAGGCGGCGGAAGATACAGTTGGAACGCCGACGTTAACTTCTCCGATTGGGCCAACCACCAACGTTTCTACTCTGGCGACTGGCTTTGTCAGTAAAAATTTTATTCTTTCGTTTTGCTTCTTTCTTCTTTATTAATCTTTTTCGACTAAAACATGTTTTTGAAATTGTCAGATTTTGGGTTCAATAGAACGAGTCACAACATCCTCCAAGTTAACAAGAGTAGCTACGAGCAATGCATCGACACTGATTTCATATTCAACATAACACGAGGAGGTAGAGATGTCTTTCAACTCCTAGAACCAAAGCCTTATTACTTCATTTGTGGTAGAGGTTATTGTCTTAAAGGTATGAAGCTCGCCATCAACGTCCTCCCTCAGCCGCGACCATCAACTTCAACCGTTCCTATCACTCCTACCTCAACCGCCTTGACTCTAAACTCTTTACACGCTTTCACCGCAGCCATTCTTACTTCCGCCTTTGAAGCTTTAATACTTTGACTATGCTTATGTTGTTTCTTTGTTGAGTCGGGTTTCATGTATGAACTATTTGAAACAAAAGTGTCACTTTTCCAAACTTCAAAAGTTTTCACTTCAATAAGTCGCAAATCTTTACTTTTGACTAAGCTATGTCGTTTGATTGTTACTTTGTTCTAGATTTTGATGTTTGTTCTGGTTACATTTTTAACGTAAGCGCATTACAAATTACAAAAGGCTTTGCCTTTTAACTAGGTTATGTCGTTTGTTTTCAATGCAAGAACCATTTAGACAAAAAGGGTCACTTCCTGAACTTAGATATTCACTACAATAAGTTTTTTTAGACAACCACCGAATAGTTAAAGGGGCAAAAACATATTCAAACCCCACCAGGCAGGCAAACAAGGCTGGCGATAATAGTCACAAAAAAAACATACCAAGCCTTAATGTTCGATGCCTTTAACGCTTAAACCGAGAGATCCTAAGATAGAAGTCGATTAACTACTACTTACTTACTGAGCCAAGTTGGACTGGTCATTTAACAGAAGAACATGGAGTTGGCGACGTTGTCTTTGAGTTTTGGAAGCTGTGCAACAGAAATTGGTCCTGGAGCTGTGATACCACCATGACTTGATGATGTCTCAGACTGATCTTCAAACTTCATGAACGTCCCAAGCTGAGCAGCTGCCAAGTGAGCATAGCAGATCGGAGCAACTGCAAAAAAAATTAAAATGTCAGTTTTTAAAAGAACAAATGGAGACATTAAAGCAATGGAGTAGAGAAACAAGTTATGGTTATTACCAACAGAAATGGCAGTGGTGCTTCTTTGGTACCTGGAATTTTTGCCAAAGAAAGAAATCAGATCATTTCTGTGATCATCATTATCAAAGTTGCCACAAGACAAGT
Source organism: Boechera stricta (assembly GCA_018361395.1). Classification (NCBI taxonomy): domain Eukaryota; kingdom Viridiplantae; phylum Streptophyta; class Magnoliopsida; order Brassicales; family Brassicaceae; genus Boechera; species Boechera stricta. The sequence goes on from CM031541.1 coordinate 9,583,123, forward strand.
AATGAAGATTGAGTGAGACTATATACACATAGGAGAGCGAGTGGACAAGTTCCTGAAGTTCATCAGGTGAAAAACCAATCTCATCATACAGGACATGGTAGTGAGTTGGACGGGTGGTTCCCTAATTCAAAACATAAAGAGTGTTAAAACGAATCAGAAAAGCAAACACTAATAGCAATCAACAAATGAAGTTTTGAGAGTTGATATATGATACTTACAATCATCCCGGCGTGCGCACAGAGGTAGAAATCATTGTTCTTTGGGTGACATATTTTGCTGTCAATGATTGTCCCTGCGAAATAACCAAAACCACCATGAGATTGAGATCAGGTATGTGTCATTATAATGAAGATTTATCAGTCACCTGGGGGCACGTTATCAGGAGACCCAGTCTGGAAAAATTTGGTATGATGATTCTTTTGAGCCACCAACAAGAGGAATTTTGGGTTCCAATTCTCATCCAGGAGCTTGCAAGCCTGAGGAAAGAGAGATGCAATTAAGTACTAACAGAGTAGAAGAAAATTATGCTAACAAACTTTTATCTTTTACTATTTCAACTACCTCGATGATCTGACTGAGTTCGATATTCAGAACCTGATTGAACTGAGATTCACTCACACCATCCCTAGAGGCATTAAAACAACCAATGTGAGAAAATAAAGAATGGGAAAATGAAAAGATAAAAGCTCTAATGTAACAAAGCAATTACCTGAAAATTATGATATGCTCTGGCTTTCTCTTATTCGAGCTGGCGTAGAAATCTACCAGCAACTCCCTGCAATCAACAAACAAAGTTACATAAATACTTAACATAAGCCACCTCAAGAATTAGTATAAGTGCGCACTTGATAATGCCATCGTCTGCAGTTCCGTTTTTCTTGACAAGGGACTCAATCATCTCAGCCTTAGAAGGCTGTGTCCGAACAGATGCTCTATATTTGGAGATTAGTGGCCACTCCCTCGAACTCACCACCTAAGTAAACCATTACAAAAGAGAACTAAAGATCAGTTTTGAAGAATAGGCCAATACAAAAACAAACAATATATAAAAAACAGTAGAGAGTAAACATATTACAGCAGCAATGGACGGGACATCAGACTGTCCAGGAGATCCATGTGAAACATCCATCCCAAGGATAATGGTTGGAACCTTGGAAATCACAGTGAAGGCAGGTGTTCGCTCTACGCTTAACATTGAGTTCAGGCCTCCAAGCTGTAGTTATATGTTATCAGAGATTGCACACAAGAAGCAAATAAACCATTAACAAACGAGAAAAAAAAAAAAAAAAGATTACCTTTGCATTAATCTTCAGAAGTAAGTTTGTAAGATACTGATCATTAGGTTGACGCGTTGGAGCCATGCATTGAGTAACAATGCCGAATTCAGTTAAGTTTTTCTTCTTCCATGGGCCTGATGAGGGATTCAAAGTTTTTATCCAAGAAAAGTTTTATTATATTATAAAACAAAAAGGTGTTTAAAGACTGGATTTAAGAGATATCTAACCATAGAGATCACAGTTCTTTCTCTCGGGAAGCACACATAGTATGAATTGTGGGACACCTGGGAGTTTAGACTGGATGTCCTTAAACATGTTCTCAACACGAATAAGAGGAGGAGCACGGCGAAATTGATTACCCTCCTCAAACACTTGAAAGGGAGGAGCAATTTCCTGAGAAAAATACAGAAAGAAACAGTTAGCATCCACAATGTTGATGATCACAAACAAGTTTTCAAGAATACAAAAAACAAAAGAAGAGAAATCCTACTTACAATTCCTTTTGATCCTCCAATTTTGATCAGATCATCAACAATTTGACGTACATTACAGCGAGTAGAGAAATTGACTACAACCCATCGTTCAATTTTGGTGGGCTCCACAAATTGCTGCACAACGAAGGTAATCAGACTATCTGAACAGGTACATATACAAAGAAAGGCAAAGAGAAACAGCACCTTGTTGTTGAAATTCCAACGACCATTTCTGGGAAAGGCTTCAGATCCACATCCCATTTTCAGCTGTCAGTGAAAGAAATCAAGAGAAAATTAACTGTATGCAAAAGCTTTATAACAATTTATCAAGTCAAAAGTCAGCAATTGTACCATACCTTGGGAGCTGGTAGAACACGACCCTCCACCTGAGTAAAGTTGGAGCTGATCGAAATGCCACAGGAACGCAGGAGAGGTTCAGCATCATAGTTACTAACTTTCAGAGCCTGAAAGCATCAAACCAAAGATATATAAATTCCAGTTCACTGACAAAACAGAACATATATGAAGCAGTCAGGATACTTTACTTTGGACAGAACAGTCATCCTCTCTTGGGGTTTCTGTCTGGATTTCTCAACAAGGGCAGATCTCTGGAATGTGCTAAGTGCTTTTGTGTACCTCTGAAGTGGAATCAAGGAGCAGAGCTGCGAAAATTCCACCACATTACATACATTAGCATGAATTTCGAAAACAAATTAATACCATGAGAACATTGATGAGTAAAAGAGGCAAACCTCGAGAGGAATGTAAGTGGGTCGCTTTGGCTTCCCAACATTGATGCACCGCAGATCCGCAGAATATTGCAAATCAATACGCTTTGTTTCGCGGAAGTAGTCAGCAACCGTCACTTCAGTAGTATCGAACTCTCCATTTTCATTTGGGTTCCTTTTCTTCAATTCAAACCTAGACAACATAACAAACTTAAGAATACCATTTATCTTTGAAAGGGATTACAACGTCAGAAAAGTAAAACAGAAACAAATGCATCTCGCTACAAAGTCAAATTAGTGAATATCTTACATCTGATCCCTGCAAGGCTTGTCACTTAAACCGGTGATCCTGAATTCTTGGTTTGAGGGGCTGACCTTAATCCTTAGGTTCTTAAGCGTTCTTTTAGCCTGTTGAAAACAACATGTTAAAACGTTTCAAGCTAAGCAAAAAGGTAGGAACATGTTTAGACCATGAAGTAGCCACATATCATAATAAGTAGATTACCTTATTCCAGTCAATCGAAGATGGATCCCTCACATTTTGGTTAGCAATTATGAAATCAACCACTGGACCAGGCTTGATAATCATGGTGGTTGTAACATCTGGCATAAGAACAAAACATAAACTATTAGACACTAAATCATTGCTACCAAAGACAGAATCAAACACCAACATCAAGTACAAGTGAAATTATGTACCCATGTTAAGTGACATGCCACCCTGCGTTGTTCTGAAACTGGAGTGAAATCCCCTACATCCTAAGATGTTACCACCAACTGGTTCACAGTTACTTGGATCATTGTGGAAAAAAGACTGTCGAACAAGCAAGCAACCTCTGCAGTTTATACCAAAGTTATTAGAAAGACAAAAAAAAAATATGAGATAAAAAAGAATCTATATACTTGTCACTTACTGTCTAGCAGCATGTTGCCTCAATATGATATCAAGAACCCGTATTGCCTCCTGGGAGTTCTCTGATTCTTGTCCACGCATTGCATTAGCAAGAGCTTGTAGAGGAATTTTGGCCGCATAACTGATCTCCACTCTAAAGTTTTTGGACCGGTTAGGCCTACGCAGTCTTTTCCTATCACCATCACTTGGACTTTCATTCCCATTGGGGCTTGCGTTTCCATTAGTCCTGCTCATAAAATCCTCAATAAGAACCAAAACTAAAGCACACAACCAAAGTGATGACTATAATCAGATGATGTTCTACCTTGCAGCAGATACTTCCTCCAGCACAACAGAAAAATCCATCTTGTTACTAGGCAAAGCTCCATATGTAAACAGCGTCTTCTCACCGTCATAAGCAAACTCTTTACCATCTAGATCAGAATGGTAAGTCTCATGCACCTTGTCAAGGATTTTTCTTCCAACACCCTTTGCTTCAACAGGACGACCATCATCATAGAATAGAGCCACCTGTACAAACCCACAAATAATCCCATTAGTTTGACAGCATTCAGAACAAAATAACAGAATAAGTAAACATAACAGTATCCAAAAACATACACACTGTATCCATTAGTTTGACATCATTCAACCCAAATAACACAAAAAATTAACTGAAAATGCACTGTTAACTTACACTGTAGTGGAAGAAATGGCCCTGAAGATTAGCCACGTTGACTTTGAAATGATTAGTCAACAATTGAATCTTTTGGCCCCTTGATCCAAAGCCTTTTCGAGCCATAGGAACTCGCAAGTTCTTCTTCTCAGCAAGTTCAGTTTTAACACGAACTGGTTCCACGTTTGGAGGTATAACTGGTGGAGGAGGGGGTAATGCATCAGTAACCCCGCTCCCGTTTGCTCCATTTGCTGATTCAAGATCAGCTCCGTTACCATTTGTCGAATCCATTTCCTGCACAAAGAAACCACACAAAAAAAGTTTAGGTTTCAAACATTTACGAGCAAAATACACAATCCTGTTGAAAAGTAAGCAAATATTCAAGCAAAAATTTCAACAAATGAGCTTGTGTTGTCAAAAACTAAGCAAATATCAAAGCATAATTGGCTACATTTGAGAAAGTTTGGAGTTTCGTCCATAAGAACCCAAAGAGAAGTAAAATATTTCCCTAAAACCAAAAAGCCCCAATTTGTTAGTCGGATAAAGACACATGCAGGTGTAAACAAACATGTATAACACGAAAAACGTCAGCTTTCATCACACATACTAACAAAAATAGTGTCAGCCGTGTCAAAGTTCATAGCTTTATTCATAACAAAAACCCAGAAAGGTAACATCTTTGAAACAAAACCTCAACAAAAATCTCACCTCTAGAACAAAAAACCCACAAAATCAAAGAGAAGAAGCTGTATAAGAAAGAAAAATCCAAACTTTTTAAGACTTTAAACTCTAAATTCAACGAAAACCCCCATAAGAACACTGCATGCGAAGTATCCAAGCTTTGAGAGTAAACAAACCCGAACATTTTTCGTGGGTTTGTAAACAAAAATCCGAAAAGTTGGGTTTTGGATTAAAGAAACACAGAAACCACACAAAAAGGCACAAACCCAGAGATTAAAGAAGCCACATTTCTAAGAAATACTCAAACATATGAGCTAAAAAGCATAAACCCTACAGTAGAATCAAACAAAAAAACACACTCGAAAAACCCTAAAATCATCACCTTTGAGTGTATCGATGAAACAAAGACGAAACCCTAGCCGAAACAAGAGAGGATTTTATTTTCTTTTTTTTGTTTCCAATTTCTCTCTTTTGCTTTTTACTCTCAAAATTTTGCTCCGAGCTGAACGGAAAACGGTTCAGTGCCAGTAGAATAAATCGAGGCCCGATTCTTCGCCTACAGTTATGTTCCTCTACAATAAGTAAAGTTGCTCTTACAATCTTGACCGTTCGTTAGTCTGACTTTATTTATTGACTTTTCTCGGATAGAGTTTTGTGTCCCGCAAGCTTCTTTTGAAATTTTTAATTCAATTGGTTAGTGGTCGACAAACCTTCTGTATCTTAATATTGAATGTGCGCATTATTTGACACGTACATGTTTACGTAAGTATGGTTTTAACAACTGTGTTACAATATAAAATTAAAACAGTTTTATGTCTCTTAAACTTCCTCCAAATTTTCATATAATACCAATTACACCTAAATTTTGGCCCTCTTAAGTTTCGAAACTTGTGTACACACAAAGTTATTGTTCGAAACCAAACAGTATTTCCACCATTCTAACTTTAACCAACTAAATCCGAAATTAAACTGATTACAACTATTTAGAAAAAAAACGAAATTTAATTAAACCGATGCCATGATCTGTGTATAAATAGTTATAATTAGAAGATCAAAGTCTGACTGGAACTGATGCTATATGAATGTTCCGAGAGGAAAATACATCAACAACCCCTAAACTATGTAACTTATTGTTTATGAGGTGAGGAATCTAATTATTTTATGTGCTTCAATATCGTTTATGGTTGATCCACGCTGGAATCCATTTTAATTATTTACTAGAAAGGTTTCTATTTTGATTTTGAGACTCTCTCAGCCGCAATTAAAAATATCTAAATTGGTGAATGGAGATTAGGTGGATTCAATTAAGAAAAATGTATAATTGGAGATGCTTCTTAATTTGTGATTAAGAATATAAAAGAAGAATATGGGCGTTGTTTCTTTATTAAAAAATCATATGTTGACAAATGATATAATATTAAGTTAGTTAGTGTTGACATTTGGAACTTACATAGCTAGCCAGCTGGAGGAGGATATCTACAATTGTCTCTAAAGTTTAACCATATTATATTCCACACATTGGGAAGCTAACTAGATGGCTACAGATAGATGCACTTGAGAGCAAAACTAACATGATACTCGACTTAAAGAGACATCACATTTTGAAGCATATATAGAAGATCAGGAGGTGCTTGAGTTTATAGATATGTCTACGTTCAAACCCAAAGAAAATTGAAGGAGAACGATTTCTGACCTAGCCATCTAGCAACTGATATTTAGGATGCTTTGTAACTTTTAAAAAATTTTGTGCATTTTTTCTTAATCATTGTGATAGTATACCAAAAATTGATTTTGAATTTGGTCAAGTTAGAGACTTATACCACTAATCATGGATTAGCCTAATTATTAGAATTTCATTTTCTTGAGAATGTGTTGATTGCATGGTTTCTAACATCTTGAATATTGGTTCACTTATCAATCCTAGTCGATTATCTAGTCCATATATGATCCATGACTTGCCTTTAGTTTAATCGTTTAGTCTCTTTTATCTATCTTGCTTATTTGCTCATTTTAGTTCTTAATTTGGTTGTTTAGTTTTCAATTATTATACTAGTTTAATTGCTTTAATTTACTTGTTTTGCCCTTATTTTATGTGTATGTTTAAGTATTAGAAGTTCTAATTGGAAAACCATCTTTTCTCATACCGTCTTAGCTTAAATGGTTCCATCATAGTTTAGTGATATGACATTTTCCTGTGGATTCGATTGCATATCTAAATACTACAATGACATGACCATGCATATGCGGTAATATGTATTATGGTTAAAACTAGATCACATCAGACAATGTACGAGGCATTATACGAGGTGGTGTGCAAGGTGTACACGATGATTGATACACGTGGCTCAGAACTCAAGACAAGACTATAAAAGATTTTGATCAAGAGAATTAATAAACAACATTTTTTTTATTTGCTTAGAAACTTCACAAAACTAAGCTTTTCTCTTTTACATTTTGTGTTGTTATTGATCAACTCTCAAAGACACATATTTATAGTGAAACTATATCATTAACTACTTGGTTAATGGAATACAATCACATCACCAAGATACCTAACTTCTCCACTTACTCTTGAGTGTTATATTGGTGACCACTAGTAATTCCATTAAGCATTTGTCTTTCATATCTACCCTAAACCACCCATTGGCTTTAGTAGCTTCTTAGGCACCAAGTCAAGTTAATTATCCAACAATTTCCCCCTTAATTCCAACTTGAACTTGGGAAATCATTTGAACTCCGATGAGACTTCGCATCTCCTTAAACTTGGTTCGTGCTAATGGCTTTGTTAAGATGTCGGCCTTTTGATCAACTCTGGGAATATGCTCCACTTCAATCTGCTCATTTCGACGCATTCTCGAATGAAATGATATCTTGAAAGAATGTGTTTGCTTCGCCCATGGAAGACAGGATTCTTGGTTAAAGCTATAGCCGATTTGTTGTCTATCCTCATGATAACCTTCTCGCCAATGGTACCTTGTATCTCACTCAACAATTCTTTGAGCCAAATAGCTTGACAAGACGCCGCGCCGCCATGAACTCAGCCTCACATGAAGATAACGCAACGTGGGTTGTTTTGTGAACACCAAGTGATGGGAGAACTTCCCAAGAAGAAAACATGACCTGAGGTGCTTCTTCCGTCATCCGGATCGATGTTGTGGCTGCTATCACTATAACCAACCAGCTTCTTAGTCCCGTCAGCTTTGAAAACCAAACCAAATTCCATAGTTCCTCGAAGATATCTTAGAACATGTTTCAACGCTTGACCATGTGAAGTTCTAGGACTTTGCATGTATCTACTAAGAACTCCAACCGAATACGAGAGATCGGGTCTTGTGTGGAGTAAGTATCTCAAACACCCTATTGATCTTCTATACTCCGTTGCATCGATCTCTGGTTCTTCTTCGGCTTTTGAAAGCTTTAAACTCGAATCCATTGGAACATGAGCGAGATTGCTCGTATCCATTCCCTCATCAGTTAGAATCCTTAAAGCATAACCTTGTTGCTTTATCTTGACTCCATCTGATCCTTGCGAAACCTCCATTCCAAGGTAGTAGGTGAGTTTACCAAGATCTGACATCTCAAACTTAGATGACATTCCCGCCTTGAACTCGTTGATGATCTTGAGTGTATTTCCCGTTACAAACAAGTCATCGACATACACAGCTACAATGAGAAGTTTTCCTCCTTCTTCCTTGCGATACACAGAGTTTTCCTTAGAGCATCTCACGAAATTTAATCCTTTTAGAATCTGATCCAATTTTGTGTTCCATGCTCTAGGAGCTTGACGAAGTCCGTATAAAGCCTTAGAAAGCTTGTAAACTTTGTTCTCCTCTCCACGTTTCACAAAGCCCTCGGGTTGATTCACAAAAACTAACTCTTTTAGTTCTCCATGCAAGAATGCCGTTTTGACGTCTAAGTGATGTATTTCCCAACCGTTTGTTACGGCGAGTGCTATGAGTAGTCTTATCRTCTCAATGCGTGCAACCGGTGCGAACGCCTCATCGTAATCAACTCCTTGTTTCTGTACGTATCCTTTTGCCACGAGACGAGCTTTGTACTTGTTCACCGTTCCATCCGCATTCCTTTTAAGTTTAAATACCCACTTGAGACCGATAGATTTGACCTCCTTAGGTTTATCAACAAGACTCCACGTATTATTCTTGTTGATTGAATCTATCTCAACTTGCATTGCTTTCTTCCACTCTTTTGATTTTTCAGCTTCTTGATAAAATTCGGGTTCACCATTGATTGTGAGAAGAAGCCTTTCACTTTCTTTTTCAGCAAGTAAGACGTAGTCTTCAAGATATCTAGGCTTTGATGTTTGTCGATTTGATTTTCTTAAGGTTGGTTGAGCTCCTTGTTGGTCCGTGGCTTCATCATCGTGGATTTGCTCTGTTTCAGCTCCATTTTCATGTTCTATCGGCGGCACTTCATCATCTCTCCGCCTTGGCGTGGTTGTTCAGTTCGATGTCTCACCTCGACCAGCTTAAATCTCCCAGGTTCTCCATCGTCATGTTGTTGAATGTTTTCCCAGTTCCATCCTTTGTCTTCGTCGAACACAACGTCTCGGCTCACCACCACTCTCTTCTCCATCGGATCATAGAGTCGATAAGCTTTAGAGCCCGGCTCGGTTCCAAGATTTATCACCACCCTCGAACGCTCATCTAGCTTCTTTAGATGTACAATCTCCTTTTTGGCATAAGCAATGCAACCAAATATCCTTAAATGCTCGATGTTTGGTTTATTGCTCGTGAGACTCTCATATGGTGTAACGTTTTGTAACGCTTTTGTTGGAACTCGATTGATGATGTAGGTAGCATGTCGAACGGCTTCTCCCCACAAGTGATTTGGTATACTCATCGATTTTAGCATACTTTTGTCATCTCCATCAACGCGTTCTTTTCTTCTTTCGACAACACCGTTTTGTTGTGGGGTGGGAGTTATGTCTCTTAATGCCATTTTCTTCACAAAATGCATTGAACTCCAATGAAGTGAACTCTCCTCCCCTATCGGTTCTAAAAGTTTTAATGGTCTTCCCGGTTTGGTTCTCAACAATGGCCTTAAACTTTTTGAATCGATCGAAAGCTTCACTCTTCTCTTTTAGAAGTATTGTCCACATGTACCTTGAATAATCATCGATTAACATGAACACGTAGCGGTTTCTTGCTGGTGTAGCTGGTGTAATAGGACCACACAAGTCTCCAGGAACTAATTCTAGAGGTTGGGATGCTCTGAAAATAGTTTTAGGAAAAACTTGTCGAGTTTGCTTCCCGGCCAAGCAAACGTCGCAAACTTGCGTTTCTTGTTCTATTTTCGGCATTCCAATCACCATCTCCTTGCTCACCATGTTCTTCATTGCTCCAAAGCTAACATGGCCTAGTCTTGCATGCCATCTCCATGTGTTGTTATCGATTATAGAATGAAAACAAGCGGATCTTCCTATTTTCATCTCCGTTTTGTATAATCGATTCGGTGATCTTGTGACTTGAACGAGTATCTTTCCACTTGGATCCCATAGTGTGAGATAATCGTCTTTCATCCTCACCTCACAACCTCCTTCAGTAGCTTGACCAAGACTCAAAATGTTATGCTTCAACTCGGGTATGAAATATATCTCCTTAAGAAGCCGTTGTTCCCCGGTTTTGGCAACAAAGAAAATCGAACCTTTTCCTTCTATGTTGACACATGAGCCATCTCCAAACCTCACCTTGCCCTTCACTCCTTCATTTATCTCAGCAAAAAAATTTTTGTTTCCCGTCATATGGTTACTTGCACCATTATCCAAATACCAAACTCCATCGGCTTTGTTTTCGAGTTCGTACTTCTTCGGGTTAACTTTTTCTTCGTTTAAGAACACCAACTCATGCATATATAGTGCGACATCCGCTTCTTGTGTCTCCACTAGGTTTGCTTGTTGTTGTTGTCTCCTCTCAGGGCAAGAGGCTGCATAATGATCCGCCTTGTCACAATGCCAACAAATTACTTTAGATCGATCTTTCTTTTGTTTTCCTCCATCTTTGTTTTGATCTATGGCTTTATTGGTTTGGTTTTGGGTGTTGCTTCTCCCTTTTCCCCTACCACGGCCACGACCACGAGCTCCTCTCCCTCTTCCACGTCCACCCCGCCAAGTTTGTGACTCATCGTTTGTAAACAAAAGTTTACTTTGATCTTCACTTTGCGTTTCTCCTCCGATGCGTTCTTCATAGGCTTTCAAACGACCAACAATATCTTCAAAAGTGGTCGTGTTAAGATCTAACACTTGTTCTACAGAAGCCACTATGTGGATGTATTTGTTTCGTGGAAGACTTGAGAGAAACTTCTTGACAAGTTTCGATTCTTCCATCGTTTGCCCAAGTGCAACAGATTTTGAAGATAATTCAGATAACTTGCCAACGAAGTTATCAATTGAATCTGAATCTTTCATTGTTAATCTATCGAATTCTGCGTTTAGAGTTTGTAACCTTGCATCTCTAACACGGTCAGCTCCTATGTGTCGAGATTTGATTGCTTCCCACATGCTTTTTGCCGTATCTTGCTCGCCAAGTTGCAAAATAAGGTTTTCGGGCACCGATTGAAACAAAAGTGCAGTGGCTACGTCGTTCTTCTGTGGTTTGGTGGATCCCGGGTCGATTGCTTCCCACACCCTATGTGCCTTAAGAGCCACCTTCATACGCATATACCACACCGTATAATTTGTGTTGGTTAACATCGGGAAAAGAATCGATGATGGGGTCGATTCTTTTGTCTTCTCACGTTCAGCTGTAGCCTCCATATCTTGTGTTTAATGATCACCTTGTATGTAACGATCGCCTACCGTCACACACCTCTCGTGATAATCGAACACCACCGGAACTCCTATAGCTTCCGTCGTGAGTCTCCACACCTTCTTCTTGTCACGATCCTTTTCTTAGAAAAGAGGAAAGGTCTAGTGTTGACGTGAAGAAGATTTTGATCAAAGTCAAGTATGACTTTTGTTGCCTTCTTCTTAGATTTAGTAGTCTCACGTGAAAGAAAAAAAACAAAATATATATATTTTTTTTCTCTCAGTGTTTATGTTGGCATCGTGACTTTCGTCACAAGCTTCCTCTCTCACCAACGTTTGTTGTTCTTCTCACACCAACGTTGTTGTTTTTCTCACAATCGGATTTTTGTTTTGAAAACACAAGCTCTGATACCAATTCAAGACAAGACTATAAAAGATTTTGATCAAGAGAATTAAGAAACAACATTTTCTTTATTTGCTTAGAAACTTCACAAAACTAAGCTTTTCTCTTTTACATTTTGTGTTGTTATTGATCAACTCTCAAAGACACATATTTATAGTGAAACTATATCATTAACTACTTGGTTAATGGAATACAATCACATCACCAAGATACCTAACTTCTCCACTTACTCTTGAGTGTTATATTGGTGACCACTAGTAATTCCATTAAGCATTTGCCTTTCATATCTACCCTAAACCACCCATTGGCTTTAGTAGCTTCTTAGGCACCAAGTCAAGTTAATTATCCAACAAGAACGAGATGATATGCAAAACTGTGTACGAAGGAATGTATGAGATGGTATAAAAAGAGGTGTACAAGATGGTGTACGAGGTTACGTATAAGATGGTATATGAGGCGGTGTGCTAAACGGTTTACAAAATGGTATATGATACTGTGTACGAGATGGTATACGGCATAGTGTATGAGGCAGTAAACAAGATGAGATTAATTGTGGAATTGATGCATTTACTTTAAGAGCCATGAGATTTTCTTCTTCATGTCAGGTGAGGAAGTTGGCTAAAGAAGGTTAGAAAAAGTGAAGACGACTTTGATTTATAATTATTGTAGTTTTGTTTCATCTTACCTAACAAGTAGCTTCCTTATGTTGTTCGGCTTCTATGGTATGCACATAAATAAATAGAAACAAGAGAGATAAAACTGAAGCATTGGAGCTCTCATCCACAAGCATATACAACACTCTTCTCAAGCATGTAAGATTACAGAATTTTTGCTAATTTGAATAGTCAAGTCCTTGATTGTAGAGGTTTTGCTAGTTTGAATAGTCAAGTCTTGATGTTTTTTCAAAAATCGTTGTTCCTTTTCCTCATAACTCTCATCTAAACTCTTTTCGGCTAATCTCAAATTCTGTTTTAATTGCTGAAGAAAAAGGTCTATTCTAATTTTGAGACACTCAGCTGCAATTAAAAAAAATTCTAAATTGGTGAATGGAGATTAGGTGAATTCAATTAAGAAAACTAGAATTGAAGATGCTTCTCAATTTGTGATCAAGGATATAAGAGGAGAATATGGGCATTGTTTTTTTTTCTTTATAAAGATCATATGTTGTATACACTTGAGATATGATATAATGTTCTTAGTTAATCAGTGTTGACAAATAGTTAGTGTTTGACATTTGGAACTTACATAGCTAGCCAGCTTGACGGCGAAGGGAAAAATAAAAAAGGAACTTTATTCTGCTCTTAATACAAGATCACCACAAGATCAAACCTCACTTCACATTACCCAATTTGAAATTGCTCTGACTTAAATACGTTTGATTAGAAAATTTTCTCAGGAGTAAGTTACGAAAAGTATAAATGAACTTTGTGATATTGATAAATCAATTCTTTTAAATTTTCCTCATGTCCCACAGATTTTAAGAAATCAGGATATTACATTGATCGAATTTACTTTTATTAAATATAAAACAACATTAAATATTTAAAACATTTATGTGAAAATCTACCAATCGTTTTTGCCAAGATACTAGGTTAGGTTATTTGGATAATCGGTTTGGTTTGAATTGGTCCTTTTTGGTTCTGAATAAATCGGTTAGGAGGGTTTAGAATCTTTTCGGATATACTAAATTTTTGGTTCCGATTCGGTTATGTACTCTCTCGATTCGTCGGTTTGGATATTTGAATAGAGAACCGGACTATAACCCAAAAATTTTAGAATTCGATTATGTTCAGTTTTATATCCGAATTATCCGAAACAACCCCAAATATTCCGAAATACCTGAAAAAGCTAAAACATTGGTTCAAGTTTAATGAAATTTGGATAAATTTTGACAAATATATAAGAGCTTTTGGATATTCGATTATTTTGGTCTAGAAAGAACTAATATCTTCGAGTTTATAATTTTAATTTCGAGTATTTGGGTTATTTTAAGTCTAAACATAACTAATATTTTTGGGTATATAATTATATTTCGGATATGTTGGATACACATTCTGTTCTCGGTTTGGTTTAGGCTCGATTCCAATTTTTTTGGATATAGGAGTTCAAGATTCATTCCAGTATTTATTTTAATTCCGGTTTGGTTCTATACTTCCTAATTCGAATCGGTATTGTCTCGACTCTTCGGATTTAGGTATTTTGCCCATGCCTACAAGGTACCCTAAATTTTTTAATTTTTAGGATTCTATTAAAGAAATCCCCTATATATTAATTGAGAATCATTTTAACAAAATAACCTTATATTTACGTGGAATATTGCAGCACTACCATGTTGACGTGTCGTCACCAGAGTGATTCACAGAAAATATATTTTATAGGACATTAATTACTAGACTAATTACATAATATACCATTAGATCAATCATATATAAACTGTTTTTTAAAGATTATAATTGGGTAAGTAAATATTGCATAAAATATAGTCAGAGTGATTCTCAGAGAATATATATTATAAGACATTAATTACCTAATATGTCATTAGATCAATCGTATATATATATTCTGTCTTTATTTTAAAATATAATCTTACCTAAATTGTCTTTATTTATTTATGGAAAATCGAATAATTAAATATTCCATAAAATTAAGCTGAATTTATTGTTTCCTAAATTTGATTTTTAAATTTTTATCTTCAAAAGATATTGTTTTAACTAAATAATTAATTAGTAACAAAAATATATAAAAACTTTAATTTTAGATTTCAATTATTTATACAATAATATACTATTAAAGTATTTCAAAAAATTTATTTTATTTATTAATTTTCTAAAAAAATATTATAAATATTTTCTCCCGTGTATAATGCGGGAATCACTTAATGTTGGAATCACCTAGTGTTATAATAATTTTGTAAATAATGGTATATACATTTTCTACAAAATATGATAGTAAAATTGTTATATTAATTCTATATATAACATTATAATTTCACAAACCACATATTTTTAACTAGTCAACAAAACATAATGATATAATAACTTATTGTATTCTCAACAATTAATTTTATGAAATTCTATTGTTGAATCCTATATATAATAGATGAAGGAAGCTCTCGAGGGATTGACACCTCATCATTTGAGAGCAAATAAAAACTTACATGTGTCTGCCAATGAATGTATAAAAATGCCATTTAATTTTAATTTAATTATGTTAAAAGTCATTGAAGCATAAACATAAAACCAAATGAAACTCAATTTAATTTAGAAACAGCATAAACGTATATATATAAAATTATTCAAGATTTTAAGTGCGTCTTCTCATTTTTTTGGATGATTTAATCGTCAATTTTGAACTAACGAAGATAATTTAATCTCAATGCAAGTGAAGCAAAAAATCAAGTTTTGAGACAAAAAATGAAAACAATAGGTTTAGAAAGTTTTAAACAATTAAAAAACAAAAATCATAACTAAAAAACCATAACACACAAAAGAACATTCAATAAATTATCAAAGAATGGATAAAAAAAAATGAAAAAGCAGAGAAAATGAATACGGAAATAAATAAATATACAAAAATTTAAAATGTGGAAAAGAGAGATGAAATCAATGAAAGATATGTGAAATAAAAATTAAAAATGGTAAATTGAGAAAATTAAAATTTATTGCAACATCAAAATTTGGATAACCAGAGCATGACGAGCAAGTAAATATTCGGAAAATAATAGATGGAAGAGATTTCTAGGATCATCATGAAAAAGAAGAAAATAAAAATGTATAAAAGAAAACGCAATAGAGAGTGATAGTTGAATTGAATATCTAAATATTACAACACAACAAAAAAGATCTACGAATATTGCAAGTTCACTCCTAGTATTAAACTAATGTAAAAATTAAGAGATTAAAAAAAATGTAGGCTACTCCGATTCTTCAACACTTGCAGCATGTTGGAACAGTATGATTCAAACGATATCAGCCCTTGTTAGTGTGCTATCACCTTAGTGAAAAGAGAAAACAACCAAGAAATAAAGTAAGATAAGAAATGACATAAGAAATAGAAATAGTACAAACCAGATTTTGTAGTGTTGGAAAAGGGTTTTGCTACTTACCACTATTTTGGTATTGTTTCAAGCTTTAGATTCAAGTATTGGATTTCGTAGATCTCCTTTTGCCTGGATTGCCTCTTGTTCCTGATGATGATGATGCAGTATTACTTCTTGCAGCTCGGTTGTTTCCTCCATATTGCAGCCCGTTGTTGTTTACTTCATATTGCAGCTCTTCTAGTGAGAAGTTTTGTTGCTGCTGCAATTGCGGTTGGTATTGTCCATATGGGTCTTGTAGCGGGTACTCGGGTTGAATTAGTAGTTGTGTTACTAAATGATCCATGATCTGGAAATTTGGACCATTATTTTTAATACTGTCTCCAAAATCAAATGTAAACAGGTCATATGGAACAGTAGGTGCTTGTGCAACGGTTGGAGCTCCCATATCTATGAAAAAGAAAAAAGAGAATGATTCATACAAATGCTTAAGTAGAATAGTTAAAGAAAATGAGATATAAAGAAAGAAATATTCAGTCTTTTCTTTACTGGAAAGATCATTAGATGTAGGCCATTGATTTGTAGCTATTGGTGCAATGGGGTGAGCTCCAACATAGTTATCTATGGGGGAAAGAAAAAGAGAGTGATTCATATAAATGCTTAACTATAAGTGTTAAACAAATGACAGATAAAGAGATAAAGCTTGAGTCTATTCTTTACAAGCAAGAACATTAGGTGTAGACCATTGATTTTTATGAAGCTGATTTTGCTGACCATTAGGAATCTGCAACGGGTTTACTACAAACACACATAAAAAGAAGGAATTTTAGATGTTAACAGTCAAGAAATTGAGTTTTCGTGCAGCTGCAATCATGACCTGTAAGCTACGCATTGCAAGAGACATCAAACAAAACAAACCAAACCTCATATTAGAAAAAAAAAAAGAAATGTTGAGTCTTTTCTTTACTGATAATATCATAAGATATAAACCATTGATCAGTAGCTGCTGGTGCAATGGGGTGAGCTCCAAGATCGTTACCTATTGGGGGAAAGGAAAGGAGAGTCATCCATAAAAATGCTAAACAAGAAGTGTTACAACAATGAGAGAGACAAAGAGAGAAAGATTGAATCTCTTCTTTACAAGCAAAATCATTAGGTGTAGTAGACCATTGATAATGATGAAATTGATTTTGCTGATCATTAGGAATGTGCAACTAGTTTACTAAAAAATAGAGAAACATAAGGAATTCTTAGATGTCAAAAGCGCATTTCGAGTATGAATATAGTACCAAATATATTATCTAATGTCAATGCAAGAGACATTAGACAAAACAAAAACAAACTCAATTTTCAAAAAGTGGTGTACTTTAGGAATCATTAGAGAGGTTTACTAGCTAGTTTCTCCAAGAAAAGTCATGATTGTAGCTGCACAAAGACAAAAGAATAAGCGAATTTTTCATAAAATCAAACAGTAAAACAAATCTATAAGAAGAATTGCGGTTTTTAACCAGTTTAATTCAAATCCAGGTTTTAACTCTAATCGAACTCAGTTTAGTTAATGATTTTCGATAGCACCGATCAGACTTGTCATTATCTAGTTTTCAAAACATTGAAAATGAGAATTAAAAATAAGACCCAAAAATAAAATCGACATAATCACAGTAATTATTTAAAGAAAAACATAAACACGGTATCAAAACAAACCGTGATATAACCATACATGCCGGAAACCAAAATCAAATTTTACCAGAAGACAAAGTCGGATTAAGTCCGAAAAGCTCACAGACGTACAGCTAATAAAATACAAATTGTAAAAAAAAAAAAAACTCCTAACAACACAATAAATTACCACATCTTGTGTTGTGGAGGCGGGCTTGAATCAATGCTAATTTTTTGGAGAAAGACTTTATTATGGTTTCCAATAGTGACTATTCCGTAAAGTGTAGGTCGGTTCCAATAGTAAATGTTTTTTACATACGCGATATATTAATATATAAAAAAACTCTGATTTTCATTTTTTTTATTATTATTGAAACCTTCTAAATCAATTAGAAGGTTCTGGTTATGGTGTAATCGGTTTAATTCAATATTTGGTTTGTTTTAAGTGATTAAACCATAATTGGTATATAGTAAACCAACGAAAATCGGATATTGTGTGTAAATACGTTTCCAACTTTGAATTGAAGGGTAAATAAGTTTTGAATTTCCGATCTGGGTGTATTTAGGTTTGAAACTTTGTTTTAGCGGAGAAATAACATTATGCCAATAGTTTGGGTGGATTGGATGCGTAACGATAGTTCTGAAAGCGAAATAGATCGAAAACCATATATTTTTGTTACTGTTGAAAACGTAGCCTAAATCTTTAAATGGGCCAGTCCACCACCACCAAAGCATCTTCTCCTTCTCTCACTTTCATCTACGGACTCTACAAACCCAGAAAACACACACAGTAATAAATGTCTCTTTCTCCCCATGTGATCTTTTTGACTTTTCTTCTTCTTCTTCTTTGAAATTGTGGGGACTCATCAAAATTAAGACTTCCTTAACTTTCTGGAAACAAGAGAGAGATACCACTTTTGGGTTGTTCTTTATCTGCAACTCTTCCAGGCAACACTCTTTGTCTCTTCTTTGCTTCTCTTATTGTTTCTATTTTTATGTTGATGATGCTTTGATATTTATTAATTTCTTGCTCTTTGATGGGTCTTTGTTTTTTCAGATCGTTTGGTTTTGTTGTCTATATTATTCATTTTTTACGATCTGGGTACTGAGATGAGAACATTACTTTTTAGGCTCTTGAGTTTGGTTTGATGATTCTTCATAAAGTTGAAGTTTTTTTTTTTTATCTTTCTTTTCAAATCAAGTCATTTTTTTTTATACTCTTAATCTTCTAATTTGATACGATCTGATGTGTTTGTTTTGTTGTTAGCTTCTGGTGATTGAAAATGAAATCTCTTTTCCTGATTTATATGATCAAAGAAATCTTAAATATGATTTGTTGTCTTTTTTTTTTCAGTTTAAAGAAATTGATTGGGTCTGGTCTTGATTGTGGTGAGAGAGACAAGATGATGTTCAACGAGATGGGAATGTATGGAAACATGGATTTCTTCTCCTCTTCCACATCTCTCGATGGGTGTCCATTGCCACAAGCTGAACAAGAACCATTGGTTGAAGATGTCGACTATACCGATGATGAGATGGATGTGGATGAGCTTGAGAAGAGGATGTGGAGGGACAAAATGCGTTTGAAACGTCTCAAGGAGCAGCGGAGTAAGTCTAAGGAAGGTGTCGATGGTTCGAAGCAGAGGCAGTCACAAGAGCAAGCTAGGAGGAAAAAAATGTCTAGATCACAAGATGGGATATTGAAGTATATGTTGAAGATGATGGAAGTTTGTAAAGCTCAAGGCTTTGTGTATGGTGTCATCCCTGAGAAAGGAAAGCCTGTGACAGGTTCTTCGGATAATTTGAGGGAATGGTGGAAAGATAAGGTCAGGTTTGATCGTAATGGTCCAGCTGCTATAGCGAAATACCAAGCAGAGAACAATATTCCTGGAGGGAGAAATGATTGTAACAATTTTGTTGGACCAACACCGCATACACTTCAAGAACTTCAAGACACAACTCTTGGATCGCTTTTATCGGCGTTGATGCAACATTGCGATCCTCCACAGAGACGGTTTCCTTTGGAGAAAGGAGTTTCTCCACCTTGGTGGCCTAATGGGAAAGAAGACTGGTGGCCTCAGCTCGGTTTGCCAAACGAGCAAGGTCCTCCTCCTTATAAGAAGCCTCATGATTTGAAGAAAGCGTGGAAAGTTGGTGTTTTGACTGCCGTGATAAAGCATATGTCGCCTGATATTGCTAAAATCCGTAAGCTTGTGAGGCAATCGAAATGCTTGCAGGATAAGATGACGGCGAAAGAGAGTGCTACTTGGCTTGCCATTATTAACCAAGAAGAGGTTGTGGCGCGGGAGCTTTATCCCGAATCATGCCCTCCTCTGTCTTCTTCATCATCTTTAGGAAGCGGGTCGCTTCTCATAAATGATTGTAGCGAGTATGATGTTGAAGGTTTTGAGAAGGAACAAGCCAGTTTCGATGTGGAAGAGCGAAAACCAGAGATAGTGATGATGAATCCCCCAACAAACTTTGGGATTGCTAAAATGCAACATTTTCCCATAAAGGAGGAGGTTGCCACAACGGGAAACTTGGAATTCACGAGAAAGAGGAAGCCGAACAACGATATGAATGTTATGATAATGGATAGACCAGCAGGCTACACTTGTGAGAATGGCCAGTGTCCTCACAGCAAAATGAATCTGGGATTTCAGGACAGGAGTTCAAGGGACAACCACCAAATGGTTTGTCCATACAGAGACAATTGTTTAGCATATGGAGCAACCAAGTTTCATATGGGTGAAATGAAACCTGTAGCTCCTCAGCAATCAGTCCAATCGATCGACCTATCAGGGTTTGGAGTTCCGGAAAACGGGCAGAAGATGATCACCGAGCTTATGGCCATGTACGATAGAAATGTCCAGAGTAACCAAACTCCTCCATTGATGGAAAATCAAAGCATGACACTTGACGCAAAAGCAGCTCAGAATCAGCTGCTGAATTTCAACAGCGGCAATCAAATGTTTATGCAACAAGGGATGAACAGCGGGATTAACAATCGGTTTCAGATGGTGTTTGATTCGACACCGTTTGATATGGCAGCATTCGATTACAGAGATGATTGGCAAACCGGAGCAATGGAAGGAATGGGGAAGCAGCAACAAGATGTATCGATATGGTTCTGAATATCTCTCATTCTCTGTAACATTCTTTCCTAATAACTCTGTTACTGTTACCTACTTACCTGACTTGGGTTTGTATTCTATTGGCACCAACACTCATCTATATTGTTGATGATGATGAAGCCATCTATTTTTTGTGTGTGTGTGAAAGTCATTAACTCATCTCATGTTTAATAATTTCTTTATCCATTGAACATCTCTCTGATGCTACAAATATTTCTTGAGTTGAATGATTCTTTTGAGTTCTATGTTGTGTTAATCTTGGGTTTAAGTCCAAAGAACCAATATAGCAATCATGAAACGAACTAGAATTCTCACTTTTGGTAAAAAATAGTTTCATGACAATTCCAACAGATAAATTTAGTTAAATATCACCAGATAAATTAGTTTATGCATGGTGACCAAATGAACATACAACTCTGTCACTTTTGTTGGTTGTTCTCTAGTCAACTCAATTCAACAATCATTATTATAAGGAAAACACATGGCTTTAGCCATACAATCATTATTATAAGGAAAACACATGGCTTTAGCCATAGTTTTAGGGTTATAAAAGCATTTATCTTATAATATAAGTTATCTTTTTTTTTTCATGTAGAAAGTATATTCTCTTATAATTTATTTGGTCAAACATATATTAAATAATATAGTTATAGGTTGCCAACGTTTGCTTCAGCGTCAGCTGTTGTAGCCTCTTCTTCACCACAGGCAAATAGAAATGTAATTTGTAATCCAAAATGGATATTTATATAATAATAAGGTGAAAAAGCCAAAATGGTGAGATTGTTTTTGGGAGGAAGAGAAGAAAAACGTTGTTGTCTCCTTTAGTTTGGAATTGGAGGACAGCCCATGTGATATGCCTTGTGAAACCCCACCACTCTTTAAGTTCCTTCATGGCCAAAGCTGACTACATTCATCCACTCATTTTGTTTGTTTATTATTATTATATTTCTTATGTTCTGAACATTATAAATAAAATAATGTAAAAAGAAAAAATATATATAATTACCATTTTTAACTTAGTAATTTTTTTATTTTGTCATTTTAAAATTTTGACTAGTTCTAAAACATAGAGTTTGATTGGTAATTTTGTTTGAATAAAGCGGTTAAGATTTTTTAGTGGTTTAGAAAGAGTTGAGATGGCGAAAAAGAGAAAATAGTTGAGTTAAAACGAACGGTTAAATAATAATTATGATTGGTAAAAACTGGTTGAATAATTAAAAATAAATTATAAAAATATGGCAAAAGATAGTTTTAAATGTAAATAATTTATTTTAACATTAGTTTCATTTTTAAAACTTCTAAAGAGAATAATATGAATAAATATATCTGTTAGAAAAAGAAAATGTATTTTTAATTAAAATTTTAAAAATTCAACAGTCTGTTTGTGAACAAAGCGGTTGTATAGTCAACTATTTTTGGGCAATTCACAACTACCTCGTTTAGATTTCTAATCGTTTATTTCATCAACTATCTCAATTATCTGTTTAATCCGTCTGTTTTATCTACTTGTCCAATTGGTAACTAAACGAGCGATCGAACCTCCAACTACTTTGTTGACCAAAAAAAAAAAAGAACCTCCAACTACATTAAATTATGTTACCAATCAAAACCAGAAAAGAGAAGGATTGTTAGAGCAGCTCCATTGCTTAAGAGCCCCTAAGCTCTTATAATGGGTTCTTAACTATATTTATAATAGAAAAATTCCAAAAGCAAAAGTTAAGAAACTCTTCTAAAATTGATGCTCCATTGGTTAAGAACCTTGAAGTTCTTAAGAATTTTTTTTTTTTAATTAACTAAAAAACGTCTCAAAATTTACATTTACTCAAAATTTACATTGTTCTGCTGGTGAAGTAACTTGCACGTGGCTCGCTTCTTCCCGTTTCCCTCATTGCTCTACTTCCACAGTAGCTCCGCTTTTACGCAAAGTAAAACCTTTTCTTCATGCTCATAAGGCAACCTACAAACTACTATTTCACATAGAAACCTCTTTTAAACCAAACACATGATTGACAAAACAAAATATTGCTAGTAGAATAAAACAATAGTACACTACTAGCACATCAATCGTAACCTTTTAACACAAACTTATCATACAACATCAAAACCTTTTACATATCATATCATACAATCAAGAATATATTACATAGACCACAAACAATTATACAAACAAGAACTAAATCATACAAAGGGAAGCATACAAGAACTGAAGCATCAATCGAGAATATATTACATAGAAACCATAGCTTATCATACAATGTTACATATATTACATAGAAATCATTCATTTGACAAGAAATCATTCATTAGCTTGTTTTTTATTGCCATTTCCATATCACTAAGTGGCTCGTTTTTCCAATGAGCTTCAAGCATTGTAAGCTTGCTTTGTTTCTCTTTCCTTTCATAGTCTTTCTCCTTTATCTCCCACATGCTCTTAAACTCCTAGGTCCTTGCCTTCTTCTTTCATAGCTTTGCCTTGCTCAGTCTTTTACCTTTGGCTTTTGATGCCCAACACCAGGTGGACGAGCTTGAACCTCTTCATGGTTTAGTGGGACAGAGCTTGATGACTGTGTAGATTGCTCATCAAACTTTCTCCTCTTTGATTGTCGATGATCTTTTGTATATGAAGAACACACCATTTCGATCATGCCTAAGCTCTCTCCAAGCATGCTCAAGTGTGAACTTCAGCTTGTAATCATTGAAGAAGATCGATAAGCCAGCTTGATGACATCATCCTCATTCTCACTGGATTTCTCTTTTTTGCAGCCTCATAAGAACACAAATTTGCATACTTGATGTTGATCTTACCTACCTCTTTCGTGCATTGGCTCTCTTTTCCACACTAGCTTAGGGCTTGTAGCATAATAAGCTGCAATGCGTGACCAAATGCATTGCATTCCCAATAATAGAATCCTTACTAGTATTGAGCCAAGTGATGAGCGTCTTCAATCGGACCATTTCCTTCTTGATCGTTCTTAGGTTTGTCTTGAGATAAGTTTTGATCATCATCATAGAGATTGGTTTCAAGAGGATGGTTTGATTGTTGACTAGTTAAGAGGTTCACAAAACCAGAATCATGACTATAGAGATTGGTTTCAAGAGGATCCATCGATTAGGTGTTGAAAGGAGAAAGAAGAAAGAAAGGGTCTGGTTTGGTGTTTAAAGAGAAGGAAGAGTTTGAAGAGAAAGAAGCAGAACGGCAGATTCATGGTCTCGGTTGAGGTTTAAGTCGGGTTAAAGCGAAGCCTCTAGTTAATATATAACTAGAGGTGAGTTTATGTTAAAGTCTTCATTGTGTTTAAAAATGACATACACTTTGCAATGAATGGCAACTAACAAACAAATCCATTTAAAGCAAACACACAATAAACTAAACACTAATCTATCTCTTCAAGTTTGATGTAGACAATCAAATCAATTTAAAGCATTTAGAATTTCTTAACCACAACCAGAAAGAACAAGAAGACTATTGAAAATCTACTCAATTTTCAGCTCAAAAACTAACCATCAACACTCAAATTTATCAGCCACAAGCCACATATATACTTCTAGAAAATTCAATATAGGATGAACGATTGATAAAATAATCCTAATTTGCGTGGAAGGTGATAAGATATTACCTTGAACTTGTTTGGTTGCTTCAGATTCTCCTTAAACCTCTTTGCTTTCTCATCACAATCTATACCAAAACGCCAAAACAATCAATCATCAACATTTGGATTTTTTCAAAACAAAACGTTAAAACAATCCAAAATTAAAACCATACATTTTGATCGTTAGAGAGATCCATATCAAAATTCTGAGGATATGCAGTGTTCCCACAGAAGAATCTCGTCCCCAAATCAACTCTATTCCTATAAAAAAGATCAATCCCAACATTCGGAGGAGATGAAGCGGATGATCCCCCACAAGAGTCCGATTTGCGGTGGCAGGAATCACGGCGGTGGAGCGGATGATCCGGTGAACATTAATCAGAGCTTGGAGAAGCGAGAGAGAAAGCGAGAGATTTGGAAGATTGGATTCGGGAGAGAAGCGAGAGAGAAGCGAGAGAGAGAACTTGGAGAGTCAAGAGAGAACTTGGAGAGTCGAGAGAGAAATATGATTTTTTTGCTTGTCTTAATTTTTTTTTCCTCTCAACCAATGAGAAGGTGACAGAGTAGGGTTTCTTAACAATCCCAAAACATCTTAGCTAAGAATCGATCCTTACCAATTTAATTATTTTGGATTTAATTTTAATGCTTAAAAGCTAAGAAACTTACTAAGAAACTTGCTAAGGACCACCGATGGAGCTGCTCTTACTAGTGGCATATGTTTCTAAAACATGGGATCTGCAGTGTAAACGACGGTTAAATATTCAGTATCTACGAACATCTCCATTGGTGAGATACCTTATGAGTATCTTCCCAATGTAATATCAATATTGTTAGTTTAATTCAATATGAGAATTTCTACCTAAATTTCTACCTACATTAATGAAATACCCAATATTGATGAGATACCCATTAGATATATCATCTATATAATATTCATATTTTTAATATTATTTTAATTAAAAACTGATATTAAATTTTATCTCTCATTATTATTTTTTAAAACATATCAAATTACATCTTAAATATATTCAATTGTATTAATTAGTTATTAAAATATCAAAATGTTAGACATGATAATTAGACATGGTTTTATAAGGGAAGTAAATAATAATTAGACATGATTTTATCAAAATATCAATATGTTGACAAAAAATCTTATTATATTATTGTAATAAGTAAAAAAAAATTAATTTAATATTTTGTACTAAATTTAAATAATATCAATTAAATGATATTATTATATAATTTAAACTTATGTATAATGGAGCTTGACATATATATATAATATTATTTTATGATTTATAAAAATTTAATATAAAGATAACAACATATAAACTATTTAATAAATATTTTAAACTGTTAGATATTTGATTTATTATAAAAACGTGAACCACTCATAAAGAGACATGTGTGCATATTTTGATGAGAGAGAGTTTTGCATGGGTTCTCACTATTTTCCATTAAAACTATTTTTATTTATATTGTTTACTCTTACTTATCTAGACAAGTTCCTGATCAAGGATGGGAACACTATGATGAGTTTGGCATATTTAACAAGTATTTTTTTGTTGACCAAAAAAAAAATAATGGTATTTTCGATACTGTCCAATAAATATGGGCCCAAGTAAAAAATGGATTTACAATCAAATTGTTTAGATTTCTTAGAGTCGAATGCATATTTCAAGAAATAAATTCGAATCTGGCACTATGCTATTTGCCTAATTTAAATTACACATGTCACTAAGTAATTTGCGCAAACCTCAGATATAATATTAGCTTAAACATATGTCAAAAATATAAATAAATCTTAAAATGTTTAAAATCATTGCCAAAAGTTTATAAGTTAATTGTTTACCAATAAATCAATCAAAAATGGTATAAGTAAAGTTAAATGGTGCTAAGAAATCATCATATAAAATAGACTTGTTAACCGTAAAAAAATAAATGAGCTAGACACAATGAAAAGTAACTATATATATATATATATATATATATAAATAAACTAGGATTTGTTTTTTTTTTTTATCAACTTAGTGGAGGACGAAAACGTTGATGACGAAATTTTGTATTTACGATTGCGAGGTTGTCGTATAAATCTTTGATCCCTCGCTTTAGAACTCCTGAAAACCTCCTCAGCAACGTCTTCCTTCTTTTATGAGTTGAAGAGAACACAAACCATGATTTTAGTGTGTCCCAAATAGATTTTGAAAGTTTTAGGGTCTAGTTGGTTAGGTTATATTTTTGGTTTGGTAATAATTTAAGTTCAGTTTTAATTTTGCCACCAATTGATAATTTTGGTGAAGTTTGGGTGGATTAAGCTTTAGTACGGAAAATTTGTGTAGTATACGGAAGTGAATCCAAAATTTAAACTTGATAATGAAGAAATAATTTAATACAAAAGTAATTTCATTCCAAAGAAACTAATGGACATAAAATTCATGTCAAAAAACAAAACTAGTTAATTTTTTTGTGCGAAGCACAAAGTTTACTATTTTATATTGATTTATTGAAATAGTGGCATTTTATCAAATTAATTAATTAATAAAAGTTTGAAATACTGAACTGTAAAATTATGCGTCTATAATTTTAAAATATTATTTTTAAAACATCTTTGATATATTATTTGATGGTTATTACAGATTAAAAAAAGTTACTACAACTTTAGAAATCGATAATTAAAAAATTAAGTTATCATCAGAAATAATTAAATGACTCTAAATGTGAGTTGAAATAACGTATGAAACTTATATTATAAATGCTTTATTTTTTACATAATAAAACATAAATGATATAGAATCTTGCAATGTTTCTAGGTTTTTCATTACAGTTATCGAAAATTTTATTGATAAATAAGTGGACTGTTTAAAATGATAAAGTAATATTGTATTTCGTTTGTCGAACAAAATATTTTACTAATTTTTTAACGTGGAATATTAAATTTGAAAGAAACTAATAAAAGTTGAAAATATTTTATAAATGCAAAAATAAGTGTTCAAAGTCTAACATGCTAAGATTTGATTAAATTCAACATTGACGATGTATTCTACATAAATTTTGGAAAAAAACGTACTTGTTTCATAAAATTTAAAATTTGGTAAAGCGCCAAAATAACTCAGTAACAAAATTAAATAACGCGCCAAAATAACTTAATAGCAAAATAAATAACGCGGCAAAAATTTAAATTTGACTAAGACATTTTAGTTGAACAAGTAGCAAAATATAATGACCTAAAATTTATAAATTCTCAATTTACTACCTAAAACACATTATTAATTTTGCAATGTTTGACTTTAAAATTTAGATATTATTCTGTTGACAAATATAATATTACTTTGTTGCACACTAAAAAAATATAATATTAGGATTTATGGGTATAAATATATGGAGTCTTAGAAGAAAAAAGTTCATTGAATCTTAAAATATTGGGAATGTGAATGTTTGAATCTCTAAAGATTTGTTTGAATATTCGTTGATAACCATGGTGGTTTTTTTTTGTAATTAGTTCTTGTGTTGGTGTTGGATGAGACACAACCTCACATTTGTCTCAAATTTTATGCTTCTATATGACATTTATATATTGAATTATGCTAAGGATATCTCTCAACCAAGACCGACTCAACAATTAATCACAAAAAACTTTCATAGTTCTGAATGAACATACAAACATATCTTTAGAGGTAATGAATTTACTAGACTGGTTTTAAACTCACCAATCACTAATTCAGAATCATAAATCCCAACAAGAATATGTCCTAATTCGCCTAGCTTTTCAAGCCTCAATTTGTCATGGAGGAAGAGGAATGGGATAAAGCACCAATAGCCACCACGTCCGCTCACTCTATTGATAAGGTGATTCGAAATCTGTCTCCTCTCGCGCCAGTCAAGTACCAATAGCAACAACAGCCGTCTTGCAAGATTGACTTCCTTTACTGCAATTCCAATGAGTTAAAATTGACCTCCTTCTTGCAAGATTGACCTCCTTTGCTGCAATTCCAATAGATACGCCTACTAAGAGAATAAATACAATTGATTTGATATTTTTTTTACATGTAAACCCTCGTTAATTAAGTATGTTTTGCTATCTTTTCATGTTATATCCATATCTCTTCATGTTCATTGCTTTGATTATGTGGACATCATTGAGATTATTTTATAGCTACATGTGATGTGACTTTAGCTAGCGTTTGTAGATAGACTAGGGATAGAAGAATTAGCGGTATCGATCCATAGGAGATTAAGATAGACTTTAAACCTTAGTTGGTCATTGTCTATATATTAACTCCTATCTTTTAATAACATGTTTACTTTGTGTTTTTTTTTTAAATTATTTTTTTTTATTTATATTATTGCTTAGTCAGGACAAACTAGAGAACTAAACCATATCCATAGTATGTATTTAATGTTTCACCTGTTTCTACAATCAAATATGTTGTTTTTAGTGGATTGACATAGGCCTGGATAATCAGTTTAATCGGTTCGGTTTGGTCAGAATTTTTGTAGTTCGGGTTGTTTGGTTTGGAGAAAAGAATTCCGAATTGAACCGAATTATAGTTTGGTTCAGATCAGTGAGTAGTCGGTTTGTTCGGTTTGAGTGAAAGAATTCCAAATTAAATTGAAACCGAAGTTGTGAAAAATTCAAAATTTTGGGTCAAATTCGGTTAAATTTGGTTAAGTCGGTTTATTCGGTTAAATTTCGGTTAGTTCGGTTTTAAAATTATATGTGCTCATATTAATTAACTAGCTAGATTTACACATAAAACTAAAAGCCAAGTTTCTTATTTTTTGTTTGCGGCACAACATAAAAAACACCGACATGAGTTCTCACATGTTCATCATCTTCAACCTCTTAACCCTAGTTTTAGCCATTATCTCTCAGTCGCCCCTCTCTGTATTTTTCTTAAGTAACCGAAAGTAAAGAGGAAAAAAGAAGAACTTTGAAGAACATAAAACCGATCGGTTTGGATCTTGAACCGAATACCAAACCGATCCCAACCGAGTTCTGTTTAAAATTTGCTTACTATCCGATCGGTTTTTAGGGCTAAACCGAATCCAAACCGAACTGACCAAACTTTGATTTAGTCTCGTTCGGTCAGTTCAATTAGTAATAATAGGATTAGTTAGAAATTTAAAATTTGATGTGGTAACCCGGCTTTATTAGAGATCAATCACTTCTTTTGTAGCCCATGGCTCTCTTTAATTATTTCCAAAACATAAAATAACTTTTAAGTACATTTGCTTGTTTTAGTTATTGGATTAGAACTTCCGGCAGAGAGCCTTGTGTAGAATCCTCGGTTCTTTATTGTTCGGACGGTATCACAGGTTTATATCACTTTCGCTTGGTGTTTTTGTACTCATATGCCAATTCATCAAGCACTACAGTGGTGTGTTGAATTATTGGTTGAAAATGAGGTGGATTAAAATCTGTTGAGTTTTTACAACATGTTGAATCGCATGGAAAAAAAGATCAAATTTTTGCTAATAGTTGTTGATATTTTTGCTAGTATTTTTTTTATCCAAACCAGTTACCTAATAGTAAATTAATTATTTTTTTATTTTATTTTTATACCAAAATTTATCATTTTCATTCTCTATTTAAGACTTAGTTTCATTTGATCTGGACACAGAAAAAAAAATCCGTCTTTTTTTTTGGGGAAAACGATCTATTTCCCCACGAACAGTGTCAATATCACGACGAACCTCCACCAAACTATTGTCTAGTTCTAAATGTCCCAAAAAAATAGTTTTAAATCTTAATCCCCACGAATCGATAGTTTTCATATATTTCCTCCTCTTAAAAATAGTTCTCATCTATTTTTACACATACATCAGTTTTGATTGGTTTATGATTTGCTTAACCAAATGATACAGATACTAAACAGGATTAACTCGGTTTTAAACCTGATTACAACCCAATTGAAACCGGATTCTTCTTCTCTCTTTCTGTTGCAACTTCGCCGCCGTTTTTATTCTCCGATGGCCACCTCAAGCCATCTCCTTCTCATCATCCTCATACCACCGTCTCATTCCTCACTTCCGCCGCTTCTCCTCCGTATCTCACGTTGCAAGATCACCAACACGCCGATTTCCTCTCCGCCGTCGACGAAAAATTTGGTATCCTTCTCTCCGCCACCATTTTCATCCCAAGCGATTTCGACTCCGCCTACGTGTCCTCCTCCTCCACCACCGGCGACGGTGCGAATCCCCGTCGTCTCTCCGTCGCTTATCACATCGTACCTCAACGTCTCTCGTTCACCGATCTCCGTCTCTTGAAACCTCTCTCGTCTTCCAACTCTTCTCCCCGGAAACTCAATCGTCGTCACTGACAGCTCTGTTTCCGATTATACCCTCGACGGCGTTCTTGTCTCTGAGCCGGATCTTTTCCTCTCTTCTTCAATTGTTATACACGGTGTAAAATAGAGACGAGTGGTTTTGGTTTGTTTTGGACCTGCATTTTCTCTGTAATTATTTCAGAGACCCAATTTTTTCAAAGCTTAGGACCTACATTTTCTCTGTAATTGGTTCTTCTTCTTCTTTTTCTTCTCCTCTCTGTATATCTCTCCATTTCTTCAATCTTATAGAGAAATTTGTGTTTTTTTTTTGTAATATGGGGTTGATTTCAGGTTATCAAACCATCAACGTTATGACAACAACTTCCGTCTTGTTTCTGGGTACTAAAATCTTCTTCTTCTTCTTCTTGATTTGATATGATGTAATGTGGTGTGATTTTATTGGTTTGATGTGGTTTTTTGTTCAATTTGATCTCAATATTGAAAATCTAAAAAGAATAAGTGTTATGTTTCTTGAAGAAGAAGTTTTTAGGGTTCTTCGATTTCAGAATTTGGGGATTTTGAAGAAGAAAAAGGTTCAATTGTCGGGTTTAAAGGTTTTCTTGGGGTTTAAATTTGGTTATGTTTGGGTTCGACTGGTTTTCTGTTGGGTTTATCTCGAAAACCGAATAAACCTAGAATTATGGAGAAATAGATGAAAACTATCGATTCATGGGGATTAAAGTTTAGAATTATTTTTTTGGGGACATTTAGAACGAGGTCATAGTTTGGTGGAGGTTTGTCGTGATATCGACACTGTTCGTGGGGAAATAGATCGTTTTCCCTTTTTTTTTTTAAATGAATCCAACAATAAAAATTTTAACACCCAAAATACTGGGTTTACGTGGTTAATTAATTAAATGGTTAGGTAGATATAGATCGAACGATTATAAATACATGATATAGATTTCTTTATCCTCTACTATAGTGATAAAATATCTATATAACTTACCTTATGATAGTTAGAATTTCAAAAAACTTAGTTAAAAATGTCATGTACAAATATAAGTCGATCTGAAGAGAACAATATTATCGACACCTTCCTCGATGCCATAAACCAAAATTTCTGGTTTTTGATGGTTAATCTTCAATGGCGGTACCTCATCAACCAACTACTCGGTAAACGTCCTCAGATTAATAAGCCGCAACCTACAATATTGTAAAGTATAAAAATTGGTATTGGACACAACACAACGGATTCAGCTAATAGAAGCTTTATTTTCTTCCAATCCATCTTTCACAACTCAATTCAGGATATGAGCACCACATCTCATGTGAAAGAATTGTACACCAAATACATTAGTTCCCCAAGACTGAAGTCTTCTTTTTAAGAATCATATACCAACATCATTTGCACTTGCATTATCCAATGTAACTGTAAAAACCTTGCTAATATCCCAAGATACCAAACACCTCTCTAGCATTTTCCCTGTAACTTTCCCTTTGTGACTTAGAATTTGACAAAAGTTGATTATTATTTTTCTGTAGATTCCAATTTTCATTAATGTAGTGTGCGGTTAGGCACATGTAATTGATATTCTAAACAAATATCCAAGTATCAGTTGTAAGAGAAACACTCCCTCTGTGTTTCTCAAATAACAATTTCAAATTCTTTTTTTTTCTTCAAGAAACAAACTGACGCAATCTCTAGTGATAGTTTTACGGGTGATAGTATCGTATTTTACATGCTTTTATGCTTTATAATAAGTTAGTTTTAGCCTTTATAACTAACATGTAGTGTAATATTAGTGTTTTTGCATGTGGTTATATGTTTTTAGGTATTTGGAGCTAAACATGAGTTCTTGAGATGTTTTTGGAGCCTACTAAAGCCTTTGGGAAGATTGGTGACATTGTTTGGATCGTACATATTCGGAGAAGGATTTCACAGAGTCAGAAGAGGACAATATCGACCCCAATTTCGACATGTGGGGGTCGATATCATGCCCATAGAATTTCCTGAAAGGAAGAATCAATCTGTCAGAGAAAGGAACTCAATATCGACCATATCATCGACCAATCAAGGTCGATGCTGGCCTCCGAAAAAGATGAAAAAATTCTTACGTGGCAAGATATGATTCGGGCAACTTATCATTTCGAGTTATAGGCTTTTAAGAACAAGATAAGGACGAAATGGAGAGATTTAAGAAACCCTAATACTATATAATCACTTGTAATCTCACTAGACAAAAAACAACTTTTCATACCTTACATACACATCTTTTATCCTTGTAGCCACCATTTCATAATAAAGAGTTCTTATTTTTACTTCTTCTTTTCTGTTTTAGAGTAGATCTTTTAGACCACCAGGGTGGTGGTCGATGATGGGATCTATCTTTTAGAGTTCATTACTGTACTTAACCGATCTAGCTACTTTTGCAAAGTATTCTCTCATGGGAGATACTTAAGAGTACAACTGAATCCAGTAAGTGTGGTTGTCTATTTAGAAGTGTTTGATGCCACGAGAGTGGATTAAACCTTTTGATCTGCATACTAGAGAGTCATAGCTAATGTCGAATTTGTTGTTTGATAGAATTAATTATAGATCTGGCTTTGGCCATGTTAGATTGAATATTTTAGGAGTATTTCGCCACGAGAGTGGGTTGTACTTTAGAAACAAATCTATCACTCATTTTGTATTCTTGAGGCGAAAGTCTAAGGATACTTGGTATTCGATGATGGGATTGTATGAAATGCATATCCAGTTTATCACGAGAGTGGATCTGGATATAGAGTATAGCATACCACGAGAGTGGACTAGCAAGACATGAAAAATCCCTAGAATGACAAATATAAATTATTTAGATAAAATATGAATTCTAAACTTAGGTTTCCTAATTTAGACTATCACCCATTTTCTGTAAATATTAGTTTAGATTTAGATTTAATGTTTTTTTTATCTATTATTTTATTTAATTTCATGCTTAGTAGATTAGGAAAACCTCCATATCTCTATTATGCTTAGATTAGATTTAGACTTATACTCTATGTGTGTTGTTCTCAGTCCCTGTGGATCGACCCTGTATTACTACAATTGCATTTAATTGTGCACTTGCGGTTTTGTGGGTTAAACTCTCGAGATTAACTTCTCGAGTGAAACCTGTGAAGAGGTATAAAAAACTTCCCATCAACGGGAAGGGATAGAAAACCTTGGCTGAAGAGTGTATACAAATTCTCTAAAACCTTCCTTTTCGACAATCCTAAAAGGCAACTCATCCTTTATAATAAACATAACTAGAGATTAACGACAATCAACATTATCAAATTCTATGAAGGATGGAACAACTTCAATATTCTTGTTTTTTGGGTTCTGATGCAGTGTAGATTGTTTATATCTTTTACCACCAACAGTTTCTTCTTCAAATTTAGGATGAAGTTTCTTACATCTAGCCATCGTTTAAGCATAGTAGTAGTGTTGACACCACTTGCTGTTTTAATTTTTATTACTGCACCAAAATGATTACATTTTGCGCTAGCTCTATCCTATGTTCTTTTAAAATTATCCCAGACTTGATATCTTTGTCTAGGAGTTACATTAGATTCAACCGTTTCCATGGTTGGAGCTTCCATATTTGTTTCATTAGCACGTGCTACATGTGCTGAAGGTCCACCATTATCTACATTTGATTATGTGTTATGTGACTCCATCTACGAAATAAAATAACTTGTTAATAAGATACAAAAAAAAATGACACCAATTAGATACAAGGAAGAATTACACATCACGAAACAATGAATCAATATCAAATGAACATAGAATCAATATCAAAAAGATAAGAATACCTAGCGCTGATCAGAATACCTAGCGCTGCTACCAAAGCAAGGGTGTTAGCTCAAGGGGATGTGGCACATAGAAGGTCAGTCCATGTTTGTTGCTAAATGGGAACCAGGTGGTAGTCCTCAATTGCCAGTTTTGACACATGTTCCAGTCTGGTTCGAATTTAGAGGAGTCCCACCGCAATTCTTCTCTCCAGAAGGTTTTGAACATATTGCAGGTTTAGTAGGAGATCCGAAATTCCTGCATCCAGACACGACAAATATGACGAACCTGGAAGTAGGGAAAGTCTTCACTGTTGTGAATCTTCAGAAACCAATTCCAGAAGCGGTAAATGCACAGTTCGAAGCTGGTGCAATACAGAGAGTTACAGTATCGTGTCCATGGCTGCCTCCAACATGTGAGCATTGCAACGAGGTAGGACATCCTATTAAGAAATGCCCAACAGCTCCAATTACTTGCAAAGATTGCAATTCAACAGGTCATTTGGGACAGAACTGTCCAAGGAAAAAGAAAGAACTAGTTAATAAGAACATTGTAACTAAGGCGCCTGAAGAGGACATATGAAAAGATGGGGAATCTAGACCAGGACCAGTCCGGAAGAAAAGAGAAAAAAAGAGACCCTCCACCACGGTCAAATTCAAAGAGTATACAGAGGTTCCTCAAATTAAAAAGAAGTATAGGGAAAAGGAATGGGTGGAGAAACTGAAGGCGAAAGTGGTGGATTCCAAGAAAAAAAAACCCAAAGAGGAAGACGAAGGTTACTTTTCCTGATTATACAGAGGAGGATTCTAGTTATAATGAAGGCAACACTTCAGAGGAC
Source organism: Boechera stricta (assembly GCA_018361395.1). Lineage (NCBI taxonomy): Eukaryota > Viridiplantae > Streptophyta > Magnoliopsida > Brassicales > Brassicaceae > Boechera > Boechera stricta. The sequence goes on from CM031541.1 coordinate 9,618,356, forward strand.
TCGGAGGAATCAGATGATATCTCATATGTCGATGAATCGCACTATATCAGAGGATCCTTTAAAGGAAAAAGGGGTCACAGTAAGTATAATGCTAGGGGCAAAGGCCCCAACTACGCCTAATATTATGTCGATAGACACTTTTTGTTGGAATGTCCGCGGGTTCAATAACTCCGCCAAAAGAAGGAAATTTAAAAAATGGCTTAAGGCTAAGAAAATCGGATTTGGTTGTATAGTAGAGACCAGGGTTAGAGAACATAAGTATGGAAAGATACTTAAGGATCATTTTGCTCAATGGAATTTTGCTGGGAATTATGAATTTTCGGATCTTGGAAAAATCTGGGTGATCTGACCAAGCTATCACTTGTCGTGTAAAATTGAGAGATCTGGATACAGAGATCATTGCTACTTTTGTCTATGCTTCAAAATGTTCAGAGAAGAGAGAAGAGCTGTGGGGCCAAATTTGTTCTATTAATGCAGATGGTGTTATTGGTGCTAGACCGTGGATGGTTATAGGTGACTTCAATCAGGCTTTGGACCTAGAAGATTCCTCTCCAATGGCAAAGAAGGTTACAAAGGGTATGGAAACCTTCAGAGATTGCATCAATACTTGTGAACTCTCGAATCTCTCTTTTAGAGGTAATGACTTCACATGGTGGAATAAACAAGTGGAGAACCCTATTGCAAAGAAAATTGACAGGATCCTGGTAAACCGGAACTGGGAACTGGAATTGCCAAATTCCTTTGGAGTCTTTGCCGAGCCTCTTTTCTCAGATCACACGCCGGCGTGCATCAGCTTTGGGAATACTCAGGTGAAGTTCAGAAGGCCTTTTCAATACTCAGCTTTTCTCTCTCTACACTCTAATTTCTTGGCAAGAGTAAAGGAAGAGTGGGAGAAACTGTCTGTAATGGAACACATATGTTTCAGTTTGCTACCAAGCTCAAAGTGATGAAGGCTGTGTTTTAAAATTTCAACAAGGAAAACTTCTCTGATATAGGAAGACGGGTTCTGGAGGCCCAAGAAAACCTAAAAACTTGTCAATCTGAATTGCTGCAGGCTGTCTCTCCTCAGTTGATAGAAAAGGAGAAAATGCTTCACAGGATCTGGTTTGAGTTTGCAGAGGCAGAAGAAAAGTTTCTGGTTCAGAGAGCGAGGGTCAACTGGTTGCAACATGGTGACATGAATTCAGCATACTTCCATAAAGCAATTAGAGGAAGAAGGGATGAAAATCAAATTCATTATTTGATAGACAGAAACGGGTTCCGGATAGAAGATGCAGAAGGAATCAAAGATGAATGTGTCAGGTTTTACAGAGGGTTACTAGGGGAACATAAAGAGGTTTTCACTATGGATAAGAGGTTGGAAGTAAAAAAACTAATACATTTTAAGTGCTCTGACGATAAGAAGAAGAACTTGTTCAAGCCATTCACCAATGAGGAGATAATGAAAGAGTTGTTGAGACTACCAAACTCAAAATCACCTGGACCTGATGGTTTCTCTGTAGAATTCTATAAGGATACATGGACTGTTATTGGTAAAGAAGCCATTGCGGCTGTCCAGGAATTCTTCAGATCAGGGAGAATGATGAAGCAAATAAATGCAACCACTATAGCCCTTATTCCAAAGAGGCAAGGTGCTGATAGAATATGTGACTTCAGACCTATTTCTCTTTGCAATGTCATTTACAGAGTAATTTCTAGGCTCCTTGCCAACATGCTGCAGATGTTACTTCCTCAGATGATCTCTAATAACCAGTCAACTTTTGTCAAGGGCAGACTTCTTGTGGAGAATGTGATGTTGGCTCCTGAGTTGGTGCAGGGCTTCAATCGGAAGAGAGGAGCTAGGAAAGGTGCATTACAGGTTGATCTTAGGAAGGCTTTCGACTCTGTTCACTGGGAATTCATCATTACGACCTTGAAAGAAATGGATCTCCCGCTGGTTTATGTCAATTGGATTAAGGAGTGTATTACCACGACATCCTACTCTGTCAAAGTGAATGGAGAGCTATCTGGTTTCTTCAAAGGAGACAAAGGCCTAAGACAAGGGGACGCCTTATCTCCAGCACTGTTTGTGATTGCAATGGAAGTCTTTGGGAACCTTATTAAATTCATGTTTAAAAAAAGAGGAATTGGTCTGCATCCGAAAGCTAAGAATCCACGGGTGACGCACTTGGCTTTTGCTGATGACATCATTATTTTCTTTGATGGAAGAAACTATTCATTGAAAGGGATTATTAGAAGTCTCCATGAGTTTCAGAATCTGTCAGGATTAAGAACGAATGTGGAAAAATCTGCCCTGTACTTGGCTGGCAGTAAAATAGGAGAAATGGATGCCATGGCAGCTCACGGTTTCACAATGGGAGACTTCCCTTTCAGGTACCTGGGATTGCCTCTTATGAACAGGAGAATGAGGATTGCTGACTACATGCCTCTCATTGATAATATCCAAAGAAGGTTCTCTTTTTGGAAGGTGAGACAATTAAGCTTTGCAGGAAGACTTCAATTGCTCAAATCAGTGATATATAACACGATAAACTTCTGGGGTTCTGCTTTTTGTCTTCCAAAAGGATGCATAAAAAGAATAAAACAAAGGTGCAGGAGGTTTCTATGGTCAGGTCAGACCAAAGAGGCCTGCACAAATAAGGTAGCTTGGTCAAATGTTTGCTATGAAAAGGAAGAGGGTGGCTTAGGAATGAAAGATCTCCAAACTTGGAATAAACACTACAGGAAAATGAGGCATTTATAGCGGTGCATTATAGCGTTTCTTGTCATTTTGCTATGGTTTAGTTTTTAATAGCGTTTCGGATTCTGTAAACGCTATAAAATCTATAGTGAAATAAAAAAAGCGTGGAGGCTAGAATATATTGCATTAAATTGTGGTCAAAAAATCGGGAGGTAAATTACTTTTGGCTCTTAAACACTTAGGAAAATTTCAGAATCCCTCCTCCCTTTTCACTCTTTTCCTCACTCACTCTCCCGCCATTCTCACTCTCCTCCATTTTCACTCTCCCTCGATTCTTAGATTTTTATGTTCTTCTAATCTCACTTCTTCTAAATTCTTCACTCTCCATTTTCTCGAGTGCATGTTCTTATCGCCAACGATTTCCAAATCTTGGCTTCTGACCTCGATTTGTCGTAGCTGAGATTAATTTCGTTCTTGCTCTTTCGATTTCATATACATTTAGGGTTTATAAACTATTATTGGTGATTCTGCTCGATTCGTTTCAATTTGGGCGAAATTGCTTAGGGTTATCGTTTCAATTTGGGGTTTTCGATTTTGTTTTGTTTGTATTAGTGGTATATTGTTAGCTTGACTTTGTTTACGTGTTCGATTTCACGTTCCCTGATTTGTTTTTGGTGCGGGCTGGTGCGGTGTTGTAATATGGACAAGTCTTGGGTTTGGCTTCCGAGGTATGTTCTTCGTTTTACTTTTATCAAAATATAAAACACAACTATGAATCTAATGTTAATCTAACTTTAATCAATTGATGTAAATTACAGGCGCAATGGAGTATGAGGAAGGTCGTTCTTGTGTATGCATCGCAGAGAGGTTGGGTAATCCAATGCGAGATGTTCGTCCTTGTATCGATTGTCGAATGTGCCATCAAGATATGAGCACAGTATGGATCATTTGGTTATTAGAGGTATGGATCAGAAGTACAAGAGGAATGCTTGTTGGAGTATTCATGGAGAGAAAAGGACGAGAGTTGATGATCAACGTGACTTAGAGGCATATGGCTATTTAGATCTGCATTCTTTGGGTGGAGACCGTCGAGACTTCAGTAAGAATGGAGAGCAGCCTGAAAGTGAAGAAGAAACCAAGTTTAAGAAGAAATTAGAGGATGCGAAACTCCATTGTACGATTCATACACCAAAGTTGCAGCAATCATGGGACTATACGGATAAAAGTTAAGAGTGGGATCTCGAGAAATTACTTTGATCAGATTTTGTCTATGGTTCATGACATGCTTCCTGAAGGTAATGTGCTTCTAAAATCCATATCTGAGATAAAGAAATTCTTGAAGGTGTTTGGTTTTGGTTATGATGTTATCCATGCTTGTAAGAATGTGTATTCTTTACGGAAGCAGTATGAGGATATGAGTAGCTGCCCAAGATGTGGTGCTTCAAGATGGGAACTTGATAAGCATTCTGGTGAGACAAAGAATGGGATTCCAGCTAAGGTTCTCAGGTATTTTCCGATCAAAGAAAGATTCAGTAGGATGTTTAGGTCGATGTCAATGTCTAAGAATTTGCAATGGCATTTCAGTAATGCTTCTGAAGATGGAACAATGAGACACCCGGTGGACTCATTAACTTGGAAGCAGGTCGATGCTAAATGGCCACAGTTCGCAGCTGATCCGAGAAACCTTCGTCTTGGTATATCTACAGATGGAATGAATCCCTTCTCTATCCAGAACACAAAGTATAGCACATGGCCAGTGTTTTTAGTCAACTACAACATGCCTCCTACAATGTGTATGAAATCAGAAAACATAATGGTAACCCTTCTGATTCCTGGACCAACAGCACCAAGTAACAACATCGATGTTTATCTTGCTCCTTTGGTTGATGATCTGAATGATATGTGGAATGAAGGTATCCAGGTATATGACTCATTATCTCAGGAGAATTTTACACTTGAGCATATCTTGTTGTGGAGTATCGCGATTATCCTTTGGGGACCTTGGCTGGTTGTAAGGTGAAAGGGAAGCAAGCATGTAATGTATGTGTAAGGATACACCTTTTCGGTGGTTGAAGTTTAGTCAAGCACGTCTATTTGGGCAATAGGAAACGCCTCGGGCACGGTCATCCTTCTGACGCCGAAGAGCTTGGTTTGATAACACTGTGGAGGAAGGGACTGCTAGTAGAATTCAAACAGGAGCTGAGATATTTGATATGCTTAAAGATTTTAAGAATGATTTTGGAAAACCTCTGGAGAAGAAAAGCAAAAGGAAAAGATCAGRTTTGGGTGAAGATGAGGAGCTTACCCTTACAGATTTTGAAGAAGACACAGACCAATGGAGGTGGAAGAAACGGTCTATTCTATTTGACTTGCCTTACTGGAAGGTTAGTAATATGTCAACATATATAAGTTTTTTAAAATTAACTTTAAAATGTTTATTATATGCTTAACCTTTTCTCTTTTTGCTCTGAGTTAGGATATGCCGGTGCGCCCACATTGACGTAATGCATGTGGAAAAGAATGTTTCTGACGCCATTCTTTCCATCTTGATGCACAATGCCAAGTCAAAAGATGGTGTAAAAGCAAGACAAGATTTAGAAGATATAGGGATTCGYAGAAACTTACACACTGAGGTACGTGGGAAGAAAATGTACTTACCTCCAGCTGCGTATTGGCTGAGCAAGGAAGAGAAGAAGAGATTTTGCAGGAGGTTATCAGAATTCGAGGACGGATACTGTGCGAATATCGCTAATGTGTCTCACTTGATCCTCCTATGATTGGTGGTTTGAAGTCTCACGACCATCATGTCTATTGAAAACTTGTTACTTTGCATTGAGAGGGTTCTGCCTAAAGGACCTAGGAATGCGTCAGCGGGTTATCTGACTTCTTCGATGATTATGCCGGCGTAATTGATCGAGAAGCTTCAAAGAGTCGAGCTTGTTGATACGATGTAATTGGGAAAGGTTTTTCCTCCATCTCGGTTTGATATAATGTTTATCTCCTACATCTTGCAAGAGAGACACGTCTAGGTGGGCCAGTACACTTTAGATGGATGTATCCATTTGAAAGGTACAAATTTTTTAATTTCTTTTTTATCTTCTGATATTATATTATCTGACCAATTTCTTATCTCATTGATGCATAGGTACATGAAAACACTTAAGTCATATGTTAAGAACTATGCAAAGCCAGAAGCATGCATGGCAGAGGGATACTTGGCAGCGAGTGTGTTGCTTTCTCTTAGAATTTCTTGAACATCTGTACTGTTCAGGGCTGCAAATCGTAATGAAGATGTTGATTTAGATGAGCATATACTTGAAGGTCGTCGATCATAAGTCTAAAGAGGTTACACTATCTGACAAGAGCGTGAGATTGCCCACAGATATGTGTTAATGAACATGTCGATTGTCAATCCATATGTTGAGTAAGTGTTGACTGTTATAACTAGATCAGATTGTTGATTGCTTATACTATCTGATTATTTAATTTTCGTATATGTAAATCAGTATGCATCTTGAAGAGTTGCAAGATAAGGATGTTCGATGCGAAGAAACCAAACTCTGTTATGGAAGTTACATGGTGAACAGTTTGTCATTGGCAAAAAGAAGGTCAGAAAGTTTTAGTTATATCTCTCTCTTTACTTCTGATATTGTACTTGTTTAATTTTATAGTTTTTCAGATCCCAGTAACTCAAAGGAGCATTCGAAAAATGAGATGGTTGCATATGGTCGAGACATAATGCTCAAACCTATAAGGGGTTTATCATCAATGGTCATCGATTTCACACGAAGACTTAAAGCGGAAGACTCGAGCAGTGGAATAGCATATGATGCAATAACTATGTGTAGATCAAGTGCAAAAGATATTCAATCTCGGCGTAGTTTCTTACTATGGGTGATACAGAGATAATACTGCTGACTACAACATGTTCAGGTTCCATTATTCAAGTGTAAGTGGGAATAAAGGGAATGGTCTAAAAGAAGAAGATGGATTTACACTTGTGAACTTCAGCTTAAACCAAGCAGCATTCCAGGATCCATACATCATGCCTTCTCAATCAAATGTTTTACTCAGAGAAGATGACTTATCACCTTGGTTTGTTGTTATGAGGCGCCACCAAGAGGGTATCACGAATTAGAGCAGTTGAGGAGTTTGTTGCTGCACCACCCATCGAAGACAATGATGATTTGGGAGATGAATCTTCTGATGATGAGAGTTTTTGTGTTAGGGCTGATTGTGAAGGGGTCTTAGTAGCTGACTAATTGTGCTAGGATAAGTACAATTATGATTTGGGAGATGAATCATCTGATGATGAGAGTTTTTGTGTTAGGGCTGATTGTGAAGAGGTCTTATTAGGATTAATTGTCTAGGATAAGTATATAGTTTCGATGGTTTTATTGGTGATATTAGTTTCGATGGTTTTATTGGTGACTATTAGTTTCATGGTTTTATTATATTAGTTTCAGGTGAGACAATATGAAGGAGAAAACTGATGTTGCTACAGTCATAATCAAAAGTGAAGATGCAAGTGGTGAGTCCTTAAGCTTAACATCACAGGCTTGAAACTTCTTGTTGAGGAAAATGATCAGCTGGAGAAACAGAAAATGAGAGTGCGCCAACTTTAGAGCGCTAACTTTGAAGAAGAGGCTCGATAAAACAACTTCTGAGAAGAAGAAGAAGAAGTGCATGAAGAAGAACACCAACGATGAAGAAACAAAGGTAGAGGCGACTCCCAATGCTGACACGAAGATGGCTCCCAAAGGATAGAGTCATCTCAGCGAGCAAGCTGATGCTGACAACTACAAAGAGGCGAAGGGAGCCAGAATGAAGCGAGTGGCTAAAACCATGAGGACAAGATTGAAGTTGAATTTATCTCTCATGTGAACACGTTGGAGATGGATCGGTAACACTTTCCTCGTTTTGTGTGAGAGAGACTGTACGATACTTCTTGGGGGTCTTGATGAACACTTAAAGAGACAATGTGGGGCAAATTCAGGTACTGATATTATTATTTTAACTTGAACCTTATTTTGTGATTTCTGAAAATATTGTAGGCGAGGTTCAATTTGACAGAAAAGTTTCAAAAGATAGTGTGTTCAAGCAGATGGGGAATATATGGAGGTGCAAAATCAAGGACTGCGTCTTGTCGAGCTATAGGGAGTAAGGAACAACTTAAAACCAAACAATATTAACTCTGTGACAGCTTGGATGAATTGGGTGAAGATGAAGAAAGGCAAAGAGTTTAAGGTATGTGTGTATTCAATTATATTTTAAATACATTAATCTAACAATTTTGTTTTACTTTGAAGGTCATTAGTGAAAAATACAGAAAACTGAGGAGAAATCAGATTCCCCACACCACTAGCCGCAAAGGGATGGTTCGATTGGCTCATGAAATGGTATTTTTGTGTTAACTTTATTATTAATTATAAGTCAACAGATTACATAAAGATCTAATATCATATCCTTGTTTTGTAGAAAAAAAGTTCGACCCAAGCCAGGTCACTAGGAGTAAGGTTTGGATAGCGGACACACACACTCGATGGGCGACTGAGGCCGAGTTTGAAGAAACAATTGTAAGTATTTAGAACCTTTTTAGCTAGTCTCATAGCCTTTTGCTACTCTAATTGATATCACAAATTTGATGTCAGGAAAAAATCAAATCAATTGATAGTGAAATGGAATCATTTGCCAGTATGAATATAAAAAGATCTGTGAGTCGAGGTCTTAGGAAAAGACAAACCAGGAAGAGTTAGAGGAATGGGCAGGGGATAACTGCTACCAAGCTTGCATTCATGACTGCTAGAGACTCACATGTACAGGCTCGAGCTCAACAAGCTGAATTACAAAAGAAGTTCTTGGTTTGAAGGATGTAGTTCGTGGCTTAGCTTCATGAAAAGTAGTGTAAGTTAACATCAAGCTAGTTTGTTATTGTAAGTTAGCTAGTTCAATTTAGTATAATTGCTATTAACTTTTCTTTCTCTTTTTTTTCTATTTCAGCGACATGATGATGTCTACACTGAGAATAGTGACCTCCAAGGAGGACCTAGGTGTCGGATCTTAGGCGGTGTTCACGGGAGGATGTTGTCATCGGAGAAGGAGAATTCATCTCAGCTGAGCCAACATATAAGATTGGTCGGGTCCCTCTTGGTCCTAATCGCGGCTGTTTTAGTTAAGGCAGTTATGGATGAAGAAGCATCGTCGGAGGCTACGCCCGTATTCACAATCGAAGCTAAAGGGTGAAAATTGCATGGCAGTTTGATAAGCTCATTTGGATGAGCTGGACTCCTCAGCGTATAATATGGCTGATTCATCGGTAAAATTTTTAATATATTGTTGTACATATGTAAAGATGCAGCTTAATCATGTTGATAACTAATCTACTGTTGGTTTGGTTTCTTAACATCGATCCATAGAAAATATTGAAGATGATAAAATCCACATCTATGCTTGGAATAAAGAAGATGAAGTTATTGCTGAGGGTCGTCTCGGGTCGACTAATCCAAAGGAGCTGGTAAACAACATTCCTTTGGGTCAAAATGCTGCTGTTGTCAAGGTTGAGAGGGTTCTTAACAAAGATGGATCTCTATGGAGACCAGATGAGGAAAGGCTCGTGATTGGTGACATCGTACTTGGTGAGAGCATCGCCTGGCCTCTGCATAAGATTCAAATAAGTAATATTCAAGCAAACATGGGTGAATGGAGGTCAAAAGTTTATCACAGGGTAAGACTCTAAACCCTCTCTCGTCTTTAAAATGATATGTTGCATGGATTGTTGTTGTGATGGATTGTGATAAATTTCCTTCGTGTTGGAATGAAATTGTGATGAATTGCTGGAATTTTGTTTGTAGACTTTCAGTAACACCTCTAACACCGGCCATATTGGAGAAGTGCATCCTCTTAGATTGGAAAGTCTGGGAAAAGGTTAGTTGGTCGAGTTTTCTCAACAAATCCAGAAGATGTAGTTCATTTCGTCCCCTTGGGGCCAATGCAAGGTATTTGTTGATGTTCCTACCATTGAAGATGCACCACTTTGGAGAGAAACACAGAACTGAAAATCATTAAAGATGCTTTGGGTAGTATAATAGCTTGGCGAATGACAAACTTCGTTTACATTTATTTGTACTGAATAATGGTGTTTTGAATTATGTTTGAGTTCGTTTGAATAATTGGTTTTAATATAACATTTATGAATATTTGTTGATCTAAATTACTAGCCGAGGTTCGATCGATTGCAGAATAGATAACGGTCATAATTAAAATGCTTGTATAAGAAAGAAATTATAGCGTAATATATGCAAATTAATAACACTAATAAAATGCTATTGCAAGTAATACAATTGCATATAATAAGCAAATGTGGTAAAACAATTATCGTAGCATAGCATAAAAGCACTTCGATAGGTCTTGAACCTATTGTCGACCACATGACAGGCGTTTTTAATTACGCTGCGATAGCGATATATAGCGTTTTTCGGCCGCTATCAATAAGCGATTTTCCTGTAGTGAAAACTCTCTTTTTGAAGCTGGTCTGGCGTCTACACACCTCCAAAGACTCTTTGTGGGTTACCTGGATTAAAAGTAATTGCCTAAAAGCTCAGTGGTTTTGGACAGCCAAAGCAAAGCAGAATGACTCATGGATTTGGAAATCCATTCTGAACATGAGGCCTCTGGTTAGGAATCTGCTGAGATGTAAAGTGGAAACAGGAAAACAGGTGAGTTTTTGGTTCGATAAATGGGTAGAGGACTATGTACTCCTCGATGTTGGAGGGCTTCAAAGTGTCCAACAGACAGTATACCTCTACTATCCTCTGTTGCAGAAGCAGCAAATCTCGGTGCTTGGTCTAAGCCCCTAAGGCGTGTAAGGAATCAGGACACCAACAAAATAATGGAGATAGTTGCAAGTGTTAGTGCCCCAGAAACCAATGCAGCTGATGACGAATGGTTTTGGTCATTAGATCACACTGTTCAGCAAGGATTCACTACAAGATACTCTTGGAATGCAATCCGACCAAAACTCCCAGAGAAATATTGGTACCAAACTGTCTAGTACAAAGGCAATGTCCCCAAGTTCTCCTTTGTATTCTGGCTAGCACTGCTAAATAAGCTCCTAGTGATGGAGAGGTTGTTTGACTGGGGTATGGTTGATTCTCCTCTTTGTTGCCTTTGTAAGCTGCATGTAGAAAGCAGAAATCATATATTGCTTCACTGTGGATTCAGTGAGCAAATTTGGCATATTGTCATGAGAAGATTAGGTGGACCAGAATGTATTTTTCACAACTGGGAAGCCTTAATCTCTTGGCTCCTATCAGCATCTCCGCAGGTTTCCTTGAATTTGAAGAAGGTAACAGTACATGCAACCATATACTGAATATGGCGCGAAAGAAACGTAAGGTTACACAACAACATCTCACTCCCAGTCTCCTCAGTATTCAGGCAGATAGATAGAAGTGTCAGGGACACACTCCTCGCTAGAAGATCCAGAAAAGCTTTCTTGGGCCTTCTTCAACAATGGTTTAGGTGGGAGTAACCTCCAAGAGAAAACTCATTGCCCAGCTTTTTTATTCCTTTTGCTTTTTAAATTTTTTTAGCCTAAGCAATCCTTGAAACATTATAATGTAACATTCCTATTTCTTAATAAATTTACAATTATAAAAAAAAAGATAAATAAACAAAACACCTAATCAGTCACTCTGAAAAAAAAATTATACATAAACAAAGATTAGTCATGCTTCAGCAGGAGACAAAATAACTGTTAACAAAAACAAAATCAATCACAGCGGATAAAGCAGAAGACATTCCTTACTACGATAATCAGGTGGCATTGATTTAATATAGAATTGATGTGGCTACAACAAAGGATAGTCACAAAGATTACAATCACACCCCAAATTCATTGAAAATAAAGCAGTAAAGCCCCATGACCTAAGAAACAACAAGCAAATAAGTTATGCAAATCAAGCAACCAGTAAAACCCCTATCACAGATCAATGTTGCTGTATTTCCACATAGTATCAACCAAAGCTACCACGGATTCCATCAAAAACTGAGTAAAAATACAAGTAATACTCTACAAAGATCTATACAATCAATAGAGATCTAATCCTAAAAGCTTTGTTCAGGCGGTTCCTGAGAGGAATCAGATACACAGAATGCACAAATCCACATGAATCTATAGATAAATCGTGCATACATTAGGCAAATACACACAAACAAACAGAATTAACCTATATACAAATCGAGGCAAGCATGAAGTGGTGTAAGATTAAGAAGACATCAAAACCAGTAAACCCAATAGGCCGAATAAATGTTAATAATTTAAAGAAAAACCCCAAATTTTTTACTCACAAAAAACCTAATTGATAAGCTAACTTGTGAATGAACTTATCGATTGAATCTTGACAAAGAGCAGTGAGGTGAGCACAACTGCAGTAAAACGAAAAATGGTATTTTAGTAGAACTTCCAGTTGTTTTGAATCTGTTAGTAATCAAAGGTGAAAACTTTATTTTACCTTCCGAGAGCTTTCGCAAAATATGCACAAAGAGATCTTAAACTAGAAAATCGCGGCAAAGCCGAGAAGAGAGGCAAGGATCGAAGAGATGAGAGCCTGAGAGGCGAAGAAGAAGAAGAGATGAGAAGATTAGGGTTTGCGATTTTGGGTGGGAGAGTGACAAAGTGTGGCTGCGCGGTGAGAGACTGAGAGTGACAGAGTGTTAGGGTTACTAGGTTTAGCGTTTAGGTTTAAACTAGGCCGAGATGGGCCTTGGGCAAATAAGAGGCGAAGAAGAAGGTCACGGCCCAGTTGCACACATGTAAGTTTAAAATCAAACGAGTAAGTGTGCGGGTACCAAGTAGTAAGGCGAGTAATGAGTTTTAAGGCGGGTAACGGATAAAAACGAGGCAAGTAGGAGAAAAAATTTCTGGTTTGTACTTGTCCCGTTACTTGCAAGTAATTGGAAAACATACTTTGTTACTTGGTTTGCACGAGACGGGTACCCGCTTTTACGGGCCGAGTACGGGACGGGTCGAACGAGCCGGACAGGTAACGAGTACCCAAACCCAGGCTTAACAACGACAACCACCGATTAAAGAGTCACAATATTTTCGTCATTTACGAATCTATCATCTACTTTACCACTAAAAATATATTTTTTTCACCCAATTGTATCTTCGACCACTATGCTCTTTAACACCACTACTACCACCTCTAAGATATTTCTATGAACACATAAAGTTCACTACCTAGTCTTTTATCTCTACTTTTACAAAGTTTCCAACTTCTTTAGCCACTAAAAATGTTGCCTCTAAAAATATTTTGATTGAATATATCAAATTATAATGATAATTGATGATGTATTTATAAGAAATATCATTAAAATAAATATACTCGATTCCTATAACAAACAAAAAAAAAGTTGAATATTTTTAAAAATAAACTTACATTGAAGAGTAACATTAAATATATCATATTATACACTCTTGTGGATAATTATTTGCATAAGTTTATTTAGAAAGTTTAAGGAACTAAGAAAGTTAAAATATAAGATTAGAATATATCGATCTAACAAATTAACATATCTTATAATGCCGTTAATAAGCATGTATCGATCTAACATATTCCTAATAAAGAAAAAAATTCGGATAAACAATATGAAAATTTGAATTAAATCATGACATATTTTCAAAACTATGTTAATTACAAATTTAACATGTGTCAGATTCTTGTGAGAGGGATCAAATTATAAATTATAAGATTTGGGATTTAAATTAGTTTTGGTATTCATGTATATTAGTTATTCTAATATCCATATTTATGACTTTTTACTATAAGGTTTGTGATTATATTTGCATATATTAACAAATTTTATCTTTATATTTTTACATAAAATGACCCGCCATGCTATATGACTAACGAATAACGCATTTTATAAAATTGAATTCTAGAACATTGTCTTCTTGTTAAAACGGCATATTTTTCCGCCAACTTAGTTGATGTGGCTTAGTTATATATAGAACTATGTGTTGTGTTGTGCCTTAAACTATATGAACTTACCTATAATTTGAATATACTACACAAACTATTAAAATACGGTTAAAACCTACAAATCGATAAACAATGTTACTTAACCGTTAATTGTTAATGAGACGCGGGATCACATCTTCTTCGCCTGCCCTTACGTCTTCACCATTTGGTCACCGCTTTGCTACAAACTCTTGGGACGATCCCCTTCTCCAGATTGGACTCACAATATCAACTCCCTCCTCAAAAAAGGAAGAATCGGAAAGACAACATGCTCTATCGTATGCTCTTCCAAACAACTATATATCTGGTTTGGTGAGAGCGTAATAACAGATTGCCTCGTGTTCACGATTATCTCAGCTCATCATCAAAACTGTGAGAGACCGAATCCACTCCAGACAGCGCTCCAGTGCTGAGGAGGCTGCAGCCTTATCTGACCGCTGGCGCGCCATCTCCAGCACTTAGCATCCCGGTGACATTACTATCGCTGTAATGACGAATGCTCTGTTTTTTCTTTTTTAAGCTTACTCTGTTTCATCATAGCTTCAGTCTTTTGTATTCTTTATTATAAACCTTCCACTTGTATATTCACACCTTATCAATAAATATTACATTTCATAAATAAATAAAAAAACCGTTAATTGTTGCTGACTAGGATGCCACATATGCAGACTAAACGACTGCGTTTTAACCCTATTTTAATCAGAAATCAAAAAATTATACAAAGTGACGTCGTTTTGCAAATTGTTTTATTTGATTTAGGGTTAGAGTAATTTGGAGATTTTGGTGTGTTCTTCCTCGACACTTCTCTTTGTCGGGTTTGGGAGAGAGAGAGAGAGACAAATACAGAGATTAGATTGGAGTCAAACAAAGAGTGTTAGTCAAATAAAGAGAGGTTTGAGAGAGTGTTCCTCGATACTTCTCCCTGGCGTTTTTCTCACTGTTGGGTTTGAGAGAGAGAGAGAGAGAGAGAGAGAGAAAAGATCGAGTTTGGGTTCCGTCGAACAAAGAGAGGGTCAAAATTCGTGGGTTATAAGAAAAATGGTGTTCAAAGCTTGTGTATTCGGACTCTTTTAGATAATGATATAATTTCAGGATTATGTAGTTTATGATTAATTCTAGGATTATGATGTAGTTTTGGATTAATATTCAGGTTATAATGTCATTTTGGAACTAATATGATGTTTTGCTTCGTAGTATCTGATTAAAACATGGTTAAAATGCAGTCGTTTAGTCTGCATACATGGCGTCCTAATCAGCAACAATTAACGGTTAAGTAACAATATTTATCGATTTGTAGGTTTTAACCGTATTTGAATAGTTCGTGTAGTAAATTCAAATTATAGATAAGTTTATGTAGTTTAAAACACAACACATAGTTCTATGTATAAAACTAAGCCAAAGCAACTAAGTTGGTGCTGTTTTCCTGCAACTAAGACTAATTCTCATTGATGTGGACTGTAAGTTTTGTACTTTGAAAAAAATATGGACATCATTGGTTGAGCTATGTGTTGTAGCTTTTCTATTTTTTTGTAACTTTGAAAACCAATTAAAAAACATAAAATTAAAACAATTATGTTGTAGCTTTTCTATTTTTTTCTGACAGCCCAAACAATTTTTCTTTTTTGTTTTTTTGTTGTAAGTACAAGTTTTTTCTACAGCACAATATTTGGCTCTTTAGGAGGACTTACCTTGTTTTCTTTATCTTTCTACTTATTATCTCTTTTTCTTTAACAAGAAAATTCATTATATGTTTTCATTCATATATGTATATTATAAAAAAATTATTTTTATGGATATATAGCTACAGCAGAAAATTTATAGCTACAGACGAACCAATCACCCATTATATTGTTGTGTGTATACGATCACTGCTGAGATCTAGACCACCGGATTGGAGATCGAACTCGTAAAACCGGCCAATATTGGTTTTGTTTTCCTTTCAATAAACGCTTAGTCTTTCATCCGTTGGGTGAAAGTCTGAGAGAGTTTGAACTTTAAATCAATTCGACATCGAGGGTTAATTCAGGTGGCTCAAATCTCAACATATCTCTATAGTCCTTAACTCATTTCTCTCATACATGACAATATGACATGCAGTTTTAAAGTGTTCAATGTTACCTTTAGAAACCCACCGGATACATAAAAAGCCTTACACACTTAACTGCGCATTCTTCTCGAGTTGGTAAAATCACACCTTCTCTGATCTATCCCTATTTTGTAATATTTCCAGCTTTTTCTTCTTGAACTCTTTGTATATATTTGAACTTTTAGTATAAATATCACATTTCATTAAAAAAAAAAACCCCTTACACATCAACTAATACATGGTGGGCAAATCTAACATGTGCTCGTGTAAAATACAGATTGGTTCAGATCAAGATGCAACTATCTAGTTTATTAACTAGACTGCTAAAAGTGAATTTTTGGAACTAACACCATTTGCTACAAATTACAAAAACCTACAAAGGAAACTAGACTTGTAACATTATAACATCACCAAATGTGTGAATTACTTTAGTTGGTGAAACCTAATATCACCTGACCTCACTTATGCAAATACCTCTTTCTTCGTCAACTCTAAAACTCCAATTACTGTTAGCCATGGAAGCATCTTCAATTTTAGTAGTTGCCAGAAAAATTACTCCCAAAGGTAAACCTAAAAAAGAAAAATCAACATAGAAGTGCGAATAAATGAATGCTCAAAATTAAAGAGCGTTACCTACTTTTTTGGTCCTCATCTATATCTTCCATTGATTACGCTTCTTGATTGAAGCGCCCCACAGAGGGAAAAAAGCATACATTCTCTAGAGTTCTTCTTTCTTCTTCTTCCCCGCACGAACGTTCTCTGGGTCTCTCTTTTCTGATTTCTCTTCTCTTCTCTCCAATTCAGAGCAAAGCTTTACTCTTTTAAGTTCACATGGTGGGTTTAAAGTTCGTTCTTTTACTCAACTTCGAAGCTTTGTGTCAGTTTTATCTCTGCCCTTATCAAAGCTGATGAGAAATTGAGAATGTGGGTTTTTGTGACTCTTTGATTCCTTGTGTAGAGAACTGGGGTTTGGGTTTTTTTTTTTTTTTGTTGAATTGCTCAGTTTTTTGAAGTCATGCAGATAATATGTTCGATGATATTACTGTTAGTGATGATGATAAGCGTTTCAGGTTTTTCTGACTTTGAAGCTCTTTTGGAGCTTAAGAATGGTTTTCTGAGTGACCCTTCTGGAAAAGTTCTTACTTCATGGGATGCTAAGTCTTTATTCTCTGATAGGTGTCCGTTAAACTGGTACGGAGTTACTTGTAGTAGCGGAGATGTTATTTCCATTGATTTGAATGGTTTAGGTCTGCTTGGAAATTTCAGTTTCCCAGTCATTGTTGGACTCAGAATGCTTCAAAAGTTGTCGATTTCGGATAATCAGTTTGCTGGAACTCTCTCTAACATTGGTTCTTTCAAGTCTCTTAAGTATTTGGATGTGTCTGGTAACTTGCTCCGTGGCTCACTACCTTCTGGAATTGAGAATTTGAAGAAGCTTGAGTTTATGAATCTTTCTGTTAACAACAACCTGGGAGGAGTGATTCCTTCTGGTTTTGGGAGTCTTGAGAAGTTGAAGTACCTTGATTTGCAAGGCAATAGTTTCTCTGGGGAAGTGATGAGTCTGTTTTCTCAGCTGAATAGTGTGGAGTATGTAGATATAAGCAGGAACAACTTCTCGGGTTCGCTTGATCTGGGTCTCGCAAAGTCAAGCTTTGTTTCCTCGATTCGTTATTTGAACGTAAGTGGGAATTCTTTGGTAGGGGAGCTATTTGCTCATGATGGTATCCCGTTTTTCGATAGCTTAGAGGTGTTTGATGCTAGCAGAAATCAGTTGTCTGGTTCTGTTCCTGTCTTCAGTTTTGTTGTCTCTCTCAAGATTCTTCGGTTACAAGACAATCAGTTGTCGGCTTCTTTACCACCAGGCCTTCTACAAGAGAGTTCAACCGTCTTAACTGAGCTAGATCTTAGCCTCAATCAACTTGAAGGTAAAATCTCTATTAATATTCATACCCTCTGGTTCTCATTTTCAAGACTTTCTTTGCAAATCTTCTTTTGTATCTGTTTAGATTACCTAACTGGGAATATTCGTGCCAGGTCCTGTCGGAAGTATAACCTCTTCAACACTAGAGAAACTCAATTTGTCTTCAAATAGACTATCGGGATCCTTACCTCTAAAGGTAGGGCATTGTGCCATTATTGATCTGAGTAACAATAAGATGTCAGGAGACTTGTCAAGGATACAGAATTGGGGGGATTCTGTAGAAATTATTCGGTTGAGTTCAAACTCACTCACTGGAACACTACCTGGTCAAACTTCTCAATTCTTGAGGCTGGCTTCACTCGAGGTTGCTAACAATTCGTTGCAGGGTGTACTACTATTTAATTTAGGAACGTATCCTGAACTGAAAGAGGTTGATCTCAGTCACAACCAGCTTAGCGGCTTCTTACCGAGTAATCTGTTCATATCTGCAAAGTTGACGGATCTCAACCTGTCAAACAATAATTTCTCTGGTTCACTTCCTCTTCAGGGTGCAAGTACTGCGGGAAACCTGAGCTTGACCAATATTGGTCTGTCACATAACTCCTTAGGTGGAGTTCTCTCAGAGGAACTGACTCGCTTCCGCAATTTGGTTTCTCTTGACCTTTCTTATAACAACTTTGAAGGGCAAATCCCTGATGGCCTCCCAGACAGCCTAAAGGTATTCATTGTCTCTGCCAATAATCTCTCTGGAAATGTGCCGGAGAATCTCAGACGGTTTCCAGATTCAGCGTTTCATCCAGGGAATGCCTTACTGAATGTCCCCATTTCTTCAGAAACACCAAAAGATAAAGCAGATATAAACTTACAGAAGCATGGGTATCATATGAAGTCTTCCGTAAAGGCAGCCCTGATCATAGGCTTGGTTGTGGGTGCTGCTCTACTTGCTCTTGTTTGTGCAATGTTTCATTTTATGTTGAGAAAGCAACATGATGAAGAGAAATCGGATGTGACTGGAGAAAAGAGCATTGTTCAAAAACCTGAACCCTCTCCTTCCAATGTGATTGCAGCAAAGAACAGTGTACAGGAAAATGAATCTTCGTCTTCTACTACTTCTACGCCCTCAATCAAGGCCAAGTTACCGGTTTCTTCTTCACGTTTCTCCCAATATAGTGACTCTGAGAATTCTTCATCATTTCTGAAAGAACATACCGAGGAGCTTCACCCTGAATCAACACAAAAAGATGAAAGCTTGTCATCCAAAGTTCCTCTCGTATCTTCTTCAACTTCATCGCTGTCTAATATCCAGAATTCACCAAATCCTAGGTCTCAACAAACTTCTGTGAAACTGGATGGGAACCTGTATATTTTTGACAGTTCTCTTAAGCTTACAGCAGAGGAACTGTCTTGTGCTCCGGCTGAAGCTATCGGAAGGAGCTGCCATGGAACTCTGTACAGAGCAGTGCTCAATTCTGATTCTGTATTAGTGGTCAAATGGTTAAGGGAAGGGACTGCCAAAGGTAAAAAGGAATTTGCAAGGGAGATAAAGAAACTTGGGAATTTCAATCACCCAAATCTTGTTTCCCTTCAGGCTTACTACTGGGGCCCGAAAGAACACGAGAAGCTCATCATATCAAGATACATGGATGCACCCTGTTTAGCTTTCTATCTCCAAGGTAAAGACTTGCATATCACTTTCTAGTAAAAAAAGATTGGTTTTTTCACTTAAAACATGAATTCTCCTTAATGACTATACATAGCAAAGATGATTCACGCATTCTCTGTTGTCTGCAGAGGCTGGACTGCTAAACCTCCCACCATTGTTGCTGGAAAACCGTCTTAAAATTACTCTTGACATAGCCAGTTGTCTTAGTTACCTGCACAACGAGGAAGCAATTCCACACGGGAATCTAAAATCAACCAATGTTCTCCTTAAACCTCCTGAACTCACTGCCCACCTAACAGATTACAGTCTTCACCGGTTAATCACACCAGAAGCCACATCAGAGCAAGTCTTGAATGCAGCTGCTCTCGGCTACTGCCCTCCAGAGTTTGCCAGCTTGAGTAAACCATACCCTTCTCTGAAAAGCGATGTGTATGCCTTTGGGGTCATTTTGTTAGAGCTTCTAACAGGAAAGGTGTCAGGAGATATAGTTTGCAGTGATCCAGGGGTTGTTGAACTCACTGAATGGGTTCTACTGCTTGTGGGACAAAACCGTGCGGCTGAGTGTTTTGATCCATCCATTATTGAGTCGCAGGGTTCAAGGAGTGCCTCTGGAGTTCTTACTGATGTCTTACAGGTTGCTCTGAGTTGTATCTCACCTGCACCAGAGAGGCCGGACATGAAGTTGGTCTCTCAAGAGCTCTCCAGAGTTGTTCTCAAGAGGACAAACTAGAAGAGCCTTCTTTGTGAAATGTCGCTGTAAAAATGCCTTGTTGGATTCATTTTGTTCTATTAATCTCTTTTTTTTTTGTTTTAGCATAAAATGAAACTGTAAATCAAAATCCAATAGTTCAACTAGTTTTAACATATCATTGTTGTACCTTGTAAGTCTCAAGTCCCAGCACGTTATAGAGTGAACTTTTATAAAGAGTAAAGATAATCATTTGGCTTAGCCTAGTTGCTTTACCGTTTAGTCATACTGATGCTTGTAAGTGAAAGTGAGATCACAGATAACACAATAAAAGAAGAGCGGTACTCATTTGCACTTTGTGGAGACTGCAAAATCCATCAAACTTGTTGATATATCCATTGGTTGTGTAAGCAAGCTTGATGGTTGCTTGAACTTAATATTTTGTGTGAGCTTAAGTAAGAGGATTCGTGTGCCGTCCGAGGTAGAGATTGTTAGAGTCGGTGATTTCTTAGTCTTTCTCGTAGTCGTAGGCATTCTGTTAGGTAAGTATAGCTCTGATGATTGGGCCAAAATTAGCTTGGTTCTAGGCCCATGTTCAGTAGCTACGTTTCAGCTTTTCAATGAGATTAATTAGGTTTGTTACCTGGGACAAGTTAGAGACAGAGACGTAGGAAAGAGTAAGAATGTGTGAGTAATCGTTTTTTACTTCTTCTCCTTTTAAAAGCAAACTCTTTGATTGGTATGTCAGATGATAATAGAAGAATAGCTAAATTATGAAACGATGATATTATTTCTCCGCCTCTGTCCGTTCCTGTCGTTTTGCTTTATAAGTTGACCACCGCTGTTCTGCTCCATCGCAGCTGCAGTGCTTCATCATCTTCTTGAACATTTTCTCCTGTGTGCTAAACACAATTAATCGATGTCTATGAAAAAGATATTAGTGAATGATATTTCTTAGAATTACGTCAATAAAATCAGTATTTGTTATTAAATTTTTTCTTTTAGAAAATACATCAGTATTTTCGATAATAAAGAATCGTGAAAACAAAATCCAATTAACTCAATCAAAAATATAGTTTACTCTTCCTACTATAAAACTTTTGTTTTCATAAGAACATCTCCAAGAGAGATACAAGGCCTACGAGTTCAGGTACTCGGGTTGGTTTGAGTTCGGTTCCATTCGATTCCGATTCTTTTAGTTCTTGAGTTTATGATCCATATAAGTACAGAAGAAAATTCGGTTTGGATCCGGTTCTTTCGGTTCTAACGTTTATGTTCCATTCGGATATTTTTCGAATATTTTTGGATTTTTTTGGATATTTTCGGGTATTTTTGGATTTTTTTGGATATTTTCGAGTATTTTTGGATATTTTCGGATATTTTCGGGTATTTTTAGGAATTTTTGGGTATTTGTTTCAGGTATTTGCGTATAAGTTTTGGTATTTTGGGTATTTTTGATATTTTTCTGGGTTGGTATTTGTGGTACTTTTGATTATTTAGTTTAAAAATAACTAATATTTTGAGTATATAATTGTATTTTGAATATTTTTGCATACCCGAAATATTTCAATTTGGTACCGTTTCGGTTAATGTGTCCAAGACTAGGAAATCCTAATTTTAAAGATGGCTCATCTTTAAAATAAAGATTTTGAGATATTTGCTCCATCCTTAAAAAAAAAATGTATTTTGCATTCTATTCTTCCCTCCTTTGTATAATATTTATGTGTTCATGCAATTTTATTTATATACTAATCTTCTTACTAATATTTGGGGAGTACCATTATAAAATAAAACTTTATATTATTAAAATTTACGTACAATGTCATTAGTCTCAAGAATAAACAAAATAAATTCATAAGGATAGAATGTTTAAACTATTATCATTTTAATTAAAAATAGATATATCTGGAAACAAAATCTTCACAAAATCTATATTCAACTTCATTCATAATTTTGAAAAACAAATTCATTAAATTAACCAAAATTTATAATCTAGAAAAAAGTAAATATGTTAACTATTATTAACTAATTTATAATTTTAAAAATAAGAAAAATAAAAAAATATTTTTATTTACATACTAAAAATTATTTCAAATAAAGTATATTATCATACTTTACTAAGAAATTTAATTTATTTATATAAATTTAACTAAAAGTTTTACGTAAATATTATTATAATTTAATAAATTATTTTTAAAAAATTGTTTTATGTTTAGATATTTTGTTTAAATAAAATTATCCCCTTATTAATATTACAAAAATACATTTTAGATCTGACCTAAAAGTTGTTAAAAATTATATAATAATATCATTGGAATAAATCATTTAAAGAACAAAATGAATTGAGTCATTAAAAGTTTTATTGTCATTGGGTAAAAACAACATAATATCTTAATCAAAGATATTTATTAAATTTAAAGTTTTATTTAATATAACTAAAATATACTTAATTTTGTTAAAACTAATCTAAAATATTTACCTTAATTGAATAGACATTTTTATTGATAAATTATATATATATAGTATATTTAAATTATCCTAACCTTTATAACATATATATAGTAAGAACATATATATAGATTTTAACACTTATATATATATATATATATATATATATTTATTTAACACTTATCTTATTAATTTATAATTTATAATTTTGAATCTTAAAAGATACATTAACATGTGTTGTAACACGAGACATAATCTAGTTTGTGTAATATATGAATAGTAATTTGTATAATATTTATGTGTATGAAGTTTATCTTGGACAAATAATATCCAGAAAAGACAATAAAGAATTGAATTCGACACTACAAAATGGATACTAACTCTTACACTACCCAAATGAAAATAATATATGTTATATAGATTAAAAGAAATTGTGGTTACTATCTATAACGTTATATTATAAAATTAAAGATGATTATATAGTATATTTGGAACCGATAAAAATTATAAATTTAACTATAGCGTCTAAAATTATTAACAAAATTTTTAAGGAGTTCCAAAGCATAACACCAAAAAATTTGTAATGCAAAAATAATAATAATAATAATAATATTTTTTTGAAAGAAAATTTCTATAAGACAATACAAACAACACTAAAATCATATACTTATTTTATCTATACATGTGTAAATTTATAGAATTATTAATTTATGACATTACTGGAACCATATAATTACATAAGTGGCTTTGAAAAATTATTATCTTATTATTTTATCGAATTATATTAATTTTTATATTGGTCTAACTCGAAATTAGAGAAATTTATTAATTTATAGTATTTCTTAATTAATTTATAAAAGTTTTACTTTAGTTGCTAATTTGGCTCGTTGAACTGAGCCATCTGTAAATTATTAAAGAACTGAGTTCGACTATGGACAACTGGTGATACATAATGATAGTATAAATAAATATTAAAACAATTTTGTGTAAAAGCTTCAAATCATGCCACTTTATTAACATTTTAGCTCAGTAAAACTAAAGAACTGAGTTCCACTCTGGGCAACTGGTGATAAATAATGATGTATCAATATATATTTGCTAAATCTTCTATCACTTTTGGAAGACTTATCTTAGTTGAAGAGAGACTCCATATCAAGACAGTATCAGGGATCTCAAATGAAGGGGGTATGGGACTTTATCTTGGACTACCTGAGGATTTTTGCCGCTCTAGAACCAAATCACTTTAGTTTCTAGTTGGCAAGGTGGAAAGTACTATCTTCTTGGAAAAATAAGTACCTTTCTCAGGGTGGAAAAGAGGTTCTAGTCAAGTCAGTGGCCATGACTCTTCCTACTTATGCCATGACTTGCTTCCTGCTACCAAAAGGCCTCATGGCTCGTATATCAGGTCTACTTGCTGCTTTTTGGTGGAAAAACAAGAATAAATGTACATGAATCCATTGGAAATTTTGGTCTGCCATGACCAAAAGGAAGGAAGAGGGTAGAATGGGTTTTAGAGAGCTGGAGGGTTTTAATAAGGCTCTACTTGGAAAACAATTTTGGCGAATTTGCACTCAGCCTCAAACTCTTCTTGCCAGGATCCTCAAAGCCAAATATTTTCCTTCATCCACAGCCTTAAATGCTAAACTGGGAAGTCGTCCCTCCTATGGATGGAGGAGCATCCTCTCAAGTCAAGATCTCATGAAGAAGGGCATTAAGAAAGAATTTGGGAATGAAGTCAACTTGCAATTTTGGTCAGATCCTTGGATATTAGATGAGAATCCGAGAGCTCCTTTACCAAGGCCTGGAATAGAAACTGGAGATCTCTCTGTTGATTACTTTAGAGAAGAAGGTAGTGATGAGTGGATAATTCCTCACTTGGAAGCAGCCTTAACTGAAAAAGACTACAAACTTATTTTGAATATCAAGCCAGGAGGGCTTCACGTTAAGGCAAGTTATTCTTGGATTCATACAAACAATGGAGTTTACTTAGTCAAGTCTGGTTACAGAGTTTGGGCATCTTCAAAGTCTTTACCTCCAAACCAGGCTCCTGAGCAATTGCCAAACTTCTCTAACATCTTTGCTGGAATTTGGAAGACAAAGGCTCCTCCTAAGGTTATTCATTTTCTCTGGCGCTGTCTTTCCAATGCTCTACCTTCATGGAGTAACCTTCACAAGAAGAAGCTAACAACAGATCCCTCTTGTTATGATTCTGGTGCGGAGATAGAGGACATCAACCATATTCTGTTCACCTGTGGCTTTGCTAGACTAGTCTAGGCTTTATCTCCTGCAGGATATCTCTTTTATCCCTCCCCATGCACCTCTTTGCCCTCAAATCTTGGTTTGTTGCTATTCCCTCCTGATCATTTGAAATCTAGACTTAGTAAGGATGGTTCTATCTGGCCTTAGCTATTATGGAGACTATGGAAATCTAGAAATGAACACATCTTTGAAGGCTCGTCTCGTAATTGGAAATGGCATATGTGGATGCCACATAATGGTCTCGTAGTAAGGCTTCCTCTGTGGTATCATTCCAGCGGCAAACCTTTCCTAGAAGTAGTAAATGGAGTCCTCCACCATTTGGTTCTTTGAAATGTAATGTCGATGCCAGCTGGTCTGAGAACAAAGAGGTGTGTGTTACGGGTTGGATCCTGAGAAACAGTATGGGAAATCTGGTCTGTCTAGGCCATAAGACTTATCCCAAACTATAGTCTCCATTGGAAGCAGAAGCAGCGGCTTTATCCTGGGCAATCCAATGTGTAGTCAACTTAGGCTATGCATCAGTTATCTTTGAGAGTGACTCTAAGTCACTAATTGAGGCTCTACGGAACGAGTTGGATTGGCCAAGATTACAAACTTTCACATCTGAGATTCTAAGAAAGGCATCACCATTACCAATTCGTTTCCAACATGTTGAAGAACCGCTAACAATGTGGCGGATCAATTGGCAAAAGATTCTAATTTGAATCGTGTTTACGTGGCTTCTATTGATTTTGTGGCATCTTCGAATTTGTGTTCTCTCATGCATTTGGACTTTGTAGATCGGTAATATGAATGTGTTTTCAGTGGATATATATATATATATATATATATATAAACAATTTTATGTAAAAGCTTCAAAACATGCCACTGTATTAATATTTTGACTTTTTTTTGGTTTATCTTATATTTATGGTAAGTGATGAATATCCTTATTTGTCCTAATTATATCAATTGGATATCTGAGATATGAACATATAAAGGTTCTGAATGCCTATTCGCGAAGCCATATATTCAATAAGAGCATGCAAAATGGATATAATATATATATATATATATATGCACATATCATATGGTATAAGTGTTCATAGGATATCTTAGAAACTTGCACAAAAATGCTTAGTATTTGTTAAAAATATGTCTAAAATATGTTAAGAAAATGGTCAAAAAATTTTGGGCTGGCTGTAACAATTCCCTGGAATTTTATGCGCTGAAACAAAATTCCCAATACTTCACTCAACATTTTAAAAAAAAATTGAAGAAGAAATCGAATTTTCTAGAGATTTTTAACAAAACTGCCACTTTTAAAACGTAAATTATGAAGAATGCCACTTTGAGAAAATCCTTTCGACAAATGCCACTTCCTAGTGTAACTATGAGAGAAAAAAACCAAACTGCCCTCATTCTTTCTTTCTTTTTTCTTCTTCTTCTTTCTTCTCACAAACACTAAATTGCCTTCTCTCTCATTCTCTCTCCTTCATCTTCTCTTTCTTTCTTCTTTTCCTCGATTCTTCTCCCATCTTTTCTCTTTTTCTTGTGGTAAATTCTGAAGAGATTTTGTATTTTCTCTAATTAGAGAAGAAGAATATGGCGGAGGTGATTAGCAAAACGTGTTTATTCATTGGAGCTTGTGGGAATCATCATCACCGTTGATGAATTTTGGTGGATTGGAGATTGAAAAAGAGTTTCTCTTGGTTGAAGTTGACGAATTAGAAGTCTCTTCTTAGAAATGAATTCCACGGAACATATATTTCTCCGAGATGCTCAAACCGAGAGCTTCAAAAGGAGCTTCCGAACCTCATTCGTCACAGCTCAGGTAAATCTTCATCTTTCTTTTTTTTTCATTTTTTTTATTTGTGGTCCAAATTTTATAATTTAGACATGCGAGATGCTATTACAGAGACCTTGAAACCTAAATGTTTGAAAGAAAAGTTTTTATTTTTAGGGATTTGCTTTGATTTCGTTGTGAATTTTTGGTTTAGGGTTCATGCATTTTTAGTTTGATGTGTTGGTTTCGTAGTAAAAAGTTTGTTTTTTAAACAAAATTGTCCACTTGTTATTGCAAACAAAATTGTCTATTTCACAATTTGTGTCCACAAGATTTTATAATTTGTGTTTGTATGTCGAAAACTTCATAGATTAGGACTCGAAATTGTCCACCAATATGTTTGTCCACTATTTTTTTATGAAAAAAATTGTTCTTCTTCTTTCGTCACCCACCAATACTCCTTGTTTTCCATTAGTCTTTGTCTTTTTTTTTCAGGTCTTGTTGCTGGTGACATGTTTAATTGGCAAGGAACGATAATGGGTCCTTCAAAGAGTTCTTATACTGGAGGTGTGGACAAATAGCAGTGTGGTGGACAATAACAGAGTGGTAGACAAATAATAGAGTAGTGGAGAAATAACGGAGTGATGGACAAATAATCGTGTGCATGTCCACTAAATTGAATTCTTGCCCAATTCATAATTCGTATCCGCAGGTATAAGGTTTCTGAGATGAGGTCTCCGCAAGTCGAAGTCTGTTGAGATTCTAAAATTTGAGACATCAACTTTAGTACTTTATACAAAACTCGTATACATTAAAACGATGGACAAATTATTGTTTTCGTCCACTAAATTTGTTCTTTGTCCATAATTCTTGTCCACGAAATAAATTACTTGTCCACATGAATTGATTAATTTTTAAGTGATACTCATTGAAATGGTATTGACAACAAACATAAAAAATTTAAGAGATACACATTGAAATGGTTGAAAATTTATTGTTTTTAAAGGATTAAAGTTTTTGAAACCATCACAAATGCTTCTTGATGAGTTTTGTAATGTGGGTCGTGGGATTTATTACTTGCTTCACTTTATTTGCTGAATTTGTTTTTCAAAGATGATATCTGAAACAACAGTGTCTACCTGGCTTTTTGTTAAAATTGTCCACCTCTTTTGTGGACAAATTGTTAATTGTGGACAAAAGATGAAAAAAAGGTCAAATCACCTAAAAGGAATGACAAAAAAAGGATTAAAACTCTCACTTCCATTTTTTATAAAAAAATAATAATATAAAATACTCTCATTTTCACTATGACTTCTCTCTCCCACTTGAAAAGAAAATGTCATAAATATCATAAAATAATTTTAAAAATTATTGTTTTTAAGAGTGGCATCTCTCTCTCTCATCAATAAACGTCACTCTCCCATCAGCTTTCTGCTTCTTCACGTGACTTTACTTCCATTGACCAAGATCAGGTACAAAATCGTCAAACAAATGCGCTATTGTTCAAAAAGTGGTATTTGCCGAAAGATTTGAAAAAGTGGCATTTGCCGAAATATGGCTGCTGAAAGTGGCATTTATGATGAAATCCCTATTAAAAATTGAGAATCCTTGTAATTCGTTTTGATTTGGTCAGTAAGAAAATATGGGGAAACTTAAATTTGGTTTTCAAAATTATGGAAACCAAGTCGACTAGTCATGGACGGAAGGTCCGATTGGTGGCTAGGGTTAAGCCATACTGGTGGTTGCGTCCATCGAAACATTTTTCATATGGAATGGCTTGATTCATGGAAAATATCAACGGTGTTAGATGATTGTAATATATGGATGCAAATATGTATTAATAGATATTATAAGAGGTTTTAGTGATATAAACGTAAAAGAGAAAAAAAAATAAACACAAATAAAATAATTTGTAAACAATAGTATGTATGTAACGATCCGGTCCCAACCCATTTAGATTCGGTCCGGTTTGTTTTGGTAGAAAGGTCCAATTCCCTTGGTAATCCCTATAAACCCATTAAGATCCAGTATGGAAAAGGAAAAACCTTAAAGTCTGTTAGAGAAAAGGAAAACTATAGCCCATTAACATCTTTATAAATATTTTCTTTAGTCATAAGTCAAAACACTAGAGAGAGAGAGAGAGCATGTGCGCCTAGCCGCCGAGCTAGAGCCCTAGCCGACACCGCCGTTGCCGCCATTCATTTGCCGAAGTCGTCGTCGTCTCGTTGTTGCCTCGTCGTTTGTTGCACTAGCTTCTCTCTTTTTCTTTCCTTTCGTTTCCCGCATGCCCTAGCCGAGTTAAGTCGTGTCGTGTTCTCCAAGTCTCGCAGAGCCTCCTTGTTTCTTGCCGACGCCGTGAGTTCCCACCGCCGATGATTAGTGCTTTGCCGTTGTGATAGGAGATACATGAGGAGAGAGAGAGTGGAGTAGATCCAATTTAGATAGAAGAGGAAACCCTAATCTAAACCCTAATTCTTAAGGTCAACCAAATTTTAAACCCTAGTTTCCAAAAAGCCCTAGATATGAACCCTAATCTCTGTGAAACCCTAGATTTGCAAAAGGATGATTGAGTGGGTTGAAGTCAGAGTTGGAGCGGGTGCTTAGAGGAAGGAAGAACCGCCTCATGTTGCTACAAACCCTAGTGTGCCAGTCGTGCTAAACATAAGGTAAGATGTGATATGTGGACCCTTGCATGCTTCTGATTATGTTGTTATAGAACATTAAGGCCGCGTTTAGTTAGCTAGATTGATTGACGTTGTTTAGGTTGTTAGATGTTGAGGCATGGTTGATGTAAATGTGGTGATTGCATGATTGTGTGTGAGTATGAGATTGCATGTGAATGCATGCGATGGGGGATATAAGAGACTCGGGTGGTTGACGGGCCACCAAACCCAGCAGCAAGTTAACCGACGGGTGACTTGGCCATAGTTGAGAAGAAATGTGTGATGCAGGACATGGTTGTATGTGAAATACTGAGGCATGTTAATTGATATTGATTTTTAGGAACATTGTATGCTAGATTATGTGACTCGCTAACTTGCTCGATTTTGTGTTGCATCTAGCTAATTTTGTTCTTGGTTGGGTGTTACTGTTCATTGGGGCTAGATGAATGTTTAGGATCGTGTGGGAAAATAGGATCATCCTTACTAAGTAAACTCGTTTACTCCTACTTCCCAAAATTGGATGTTTTGTTTTCCAAGAAATCTAGACGAGCTTTCCGATTTAGCAAGCATTTAATGGGAGAGGACACGTGGCACGCTCATTCGCTAGGTAACGAGGTGGAGTGTTACAAAATTTATTATCAGAGCAGGTGAAGGCACTCTAGCTCCGACCAAGAGTTTCAAGATTTTGCTAAATATTTTCTAAAAAGTGAGTCGTTTTCAAAAGTTTTCAGAAATGGGTTTTTTTTGGAGTGTGTCAAAACAAAAAAAAAAACTCGCCATTATCGTAGCTTGTGTATTCTTCTATTCAGTGCTTTCTTTAGAGCTGGGTCCAACCTTGTTCTTCTTCCTCATGGATTGGTGCTCCGACGAAATTGGTGAAGGTAAACTTACTAAAGTTATGTTTTTTTTTTTCTTTCGAGTGAGCCAAGGTCCCTCTTCAAGTGGCAAGCAAGAAAATTTGCTCTCATTGCTCCATTGGTTGTGTTCAAGGTGAAGGTACGTCGTAACTTCCCAAGCCATGTTAGTGGAGAGACCAAGGTTCCCGAGTCCAGGTCGTCGCATCGTTTTCTGAATTGTGGACCTTAGGGTTGTTATGTTAGTGGTCGTGTGGTTTCCAATAAATCGCCTTTGTTAGAGTTTCCCAAGCATAAGATGGGGAGGCCATATAAGTATGCACCACAACCAGGTTACCCCTATGGAGAAGGAGCATGTCTCGCCGGTTATCTTTAAGGGGTTCAATTCAGTGAAGCGTTACTACTGGAAGTTCATGAGTTCACAAAAGGTTGTCAGGAGAGGCTACAGTAGTAAGGAGATGAATATCAAGACGTTCTTGTTCGGGCTTCAGAGAGGTGGCAGAACCTTGGTTTTGTGTATCACACACTTCTTTTCAACAATGGCCAAGTCACACATCGGTCAACTTGCCGCTGGGTTTGGTGGCCCGTCGACCACTCGGGTCTCTTACCCCCCAATCTCATGCATTCACATGTAACTTCATACTCTCACACAACCTTACAATCACCATATTTACATCAACCTCAACATCTAACAACCTAAGCAACATCAATCAATCTAGCTTACTAAACCCGGTATTTATGTTCTTGAAGAACAAAATCAGAAGCATGTAGGGGTCCACATATCACATCCTACCTCAAGTTTGGCACGACTGGCACCCTAGCGTTTGCAGCAACACGAGGCGACTCTTCCTTCCTCTCTAACACCCCCTCCAACTCTAACTTCAACCCACTCAATCATCATTCGAAAATCTAAGGTTTCATAGAGATTAGAGTACGGATCTAGGGTTTTTGAGAAACTAGAGTTTAGATTAGACTTACCATAAATGAATTAGGGTTAGGGTTTGGATTAGGTTTTGCTCTACTCTGTAACTTGGATCTCCTCCTCTCTTTCTCCTCACGAATCTCAGCACGCATCGGCGGCGGCGGGGACTCATGGTGGAGACTAGAAGCAAGGCGGCTCGTCGAGACTTGGAGAACACAGAACAGCTTCACCTCGGCTAGGGCACGCGGGAAACGAAGGGAAAGAAGAAGAGAGAAACTAGGGTAACACATTGCGAGGCAACGGTGAGACGGTGGCGGCTCCAATGAACGAACAGCGGCAACGGTGGCGCGTCTACGGCTCTCGGCGGCTAGGTTTCGCACGGGATCTCTCTCTCTAGGGTTTTGACTTGTGACTAAGGGGGTGTTATTGGTTTAGTGATTTAAGTAGAATCTTAATGATTATGATAACTGTAGAATTTAAGGAATTGTTAGAGAGTTTATATAATTTTCTCATATTCTCAGAGATTTTCATAGTATTTAGAAAAACATAACTTTCAGAATTTCACTTTAACATCTATTATTTTGAAAATTTTTAAAAGTTGTTTCACATGAACAAAAAAAATTAAAATCAATAAACCAATAACACTAAACTTTAATATAATCTGAAAGTTGGTTAAAATCTTTTTAATCCAATAACGGATAAGTTTTAATGACTTTTTAAAATCATCAATTCAATAACGCATGACTTTTAATGTTTCTAAACAATTTTTTATAAATCATAAACCAATAACATAAGATTTTAATAGAGTTTTTAAAAGTTAAGATTGAATAACATTAAATTTCTTAAAACTTATAACTCTTTAAAAATCACTAAAACAATAACACCCCATAAAGGAAAAAGAAAGGAAACTATCTATTTATTTATAGGGATGCTAATGAGCTAGGATTTTCAATTTCTCTAACAGGCTTCAAGGTTTTTCTTCCCCTAATGGATTTTAATGGACTTACAAGGATTCCTTAGGGAATTATGCATTTTTCCCAAAACAAACTGGACCAAATCTAAATGAGTTGGGACTGGATTGTTACAATGTACTCGCAAGAATCACAATTTTTTCGTTAAAAAAAACTTCATAATATTCAAACAATAATCAGAAATTGGAAACAGAATCAAAACTACTGGCGTTGTAGTCTAATGGCGAGCACTTAGATTTGTTTCAATTGTGCTCCTAGTTCAACTTTTTGGGAAAATGGTATTTCTAAAGAGAATAAGCTAAAAGTTGACTCTGAACCGATGAAGACTAAAGTTGGCCCCAGATCCACTGGCCCTCTCACTCCACAGGCCCATTGAACAAGCCAAAATTTGATACATGTATTCCATGTTCCTCTTTAATTATGCAATGTGAACACTTTACTTGAGTATTTATTATGTTTAGGAATTGGTCAATGCACTTCCCAACATGCTTAAATGGTACAGCATGAACTCTCTATTTTATACTTTTATTAACATAATCAATATTAATTGAGAATTCATGCATATTTATTGAATATTAGATACGAAAGGGTCAAGTGCGGCATTATTTGTCTCCTTTCATTTTCTCTACAAGACCTCAGAATCATTGTGAGGAAAAGAAGGAAGACAAATCTTCAGAGCTCCTTTATTTCAAGGTATGTGCAATTTCTTCAACTCATTTTTTTTTATTTTATCTATGATGATTGATAGATGTTGAAAATTTATTTTTGTTTTGTTCACATTTTGAAAAGTTTCTGTGTATATGAATGACAACTCTCAAGAATTGAAAATTAGAACAAGATATAATGAACGATTCCTGCTTATTTCATAGAAAATGATACAAAACAGCGTGTGATGTTCATCAGAACACTAAATTTTTACTCAAAAAAAAATAGTGTGATAATTTTTTACTTTTGTCAATATTTTTTTACTCACGAGTGAGAAATTCTATAATAATTCGTATGGTCAAATTAAAATTGAATGCACTATCATCTCATTATGAAAATGTTTGTTGTATAAGATCATATAAGATTAAGTAACTATCATATATATATAGCATTCTATATTTATTGTTTCTTTAGTTAATTTGGTGCCATTTTTTCACACAAATAGGTTGAACAACTGTCATTATTTTTTTCCGAAGCAATGGTCAATCCAACCCAAAGTTGTATTGACCATTTCTGTATTGAATTTTAACTATATGATACTCATAAATTCCTCGATATTTGCTTGATATTCATTTGAATTTATTGTATACGTATCTCCGAAATATATCAGTATCCTAGTTTTTGGAAGCATATTACTTTTTTTTTAATACTTTTAAGAGTGAATGTTCAAACTATTCAACTTATAAATAAATAAATAAAAACAAATCTTTGTGAAGTTACTTTATTTTAAAAATAAAGATAGAATTAGTTTTGCTTAATTAGTTGAAATATAAGATAGAGAAACTATATCTAAACTATATAATAAACGTGCACTCCACAATGGCCGTCTTCGTTCGTGATACCCGCATACAATTATTAGACAATAATATATGGTTCTTGAGATTTTAAAAAATATTTTGTATCTGGATTGCATATTTTTCCTGAGAATACATACATAACTGTCTGTACGAAATTAAATACATTAATATGAAATGTGTTTATCTTAGGTAATGGTTTGGTTAATACGAGTACAGTTATAGAATCATAGAACTTATTTTGAATGTGCAAAGGACCAAAACTACTGCCAGAATCCTAGAATTCTAAAAGTGTATCAAAATTTTGGTCTATAAAGGTTTCTAAACCTAACATTTAAAACTTTGGAACTTTTTCAAAAAACATTGTATGTTTTTAACTAAAACTTGTTTTTCGATATTTAAGGGTACTACTCTTTGAAAAAAAAAAAACTGTTTATAAAATTTAATAGATAAACTTCTATCTGTCTCTTTTTTAATTTGACAACTTTAACTAATATAAAGAACTGGAAAAAAAAAAACTAACAGTAGACGTCAGAACTCTTAACATATAATTTCGGAAATCAATAAATAGTATATTATACCAATATATAGTACTGGATATCAAAATTTGAATTTCAAAGTTTTATGTTTTAAAAAAATTATTGTGAAGTATAATACCATACATTCAAATAATTATTATTTTTAATGGATTTTTTGATCAGTACGATAAAAAAAATTTATAATATATATATTTGTTAGCCTTACTAGTTTTTATTTAAAATTTTGAGTTATCATTATAAATTATAACACAATAAGAATTGTTGACCTTCTGGTTAAATTTCATGGATTAATTAGTGTTTTAGGTTAAATATATGATATTTATAGAAAACTTGACTAATTAATACTTGATAACAATAGAAATTCAGATACAAATAATAACCCATATAATATATCTAATTTTTTGGGTAGTTCAAGTAATTCAAAATAAATTACTGTATATATACGGTAGATAAATGAATGTGACATAATGATTTGAGAAGATAAAAAAAAAAATTAACCATAATTGATTTGGAAGTAGGACATATAACCGACTAATTATTATCAGAATTGTAAAATGGATGTTGTTGGAAGAAATT
This sequence comes from Boechera stricta, assembly GCA_018361395.1. NCBI lineage: Eukaryota > Viridiplantae > Streptophyta > Magnoliopsida > Brassicales > Brassicaceae > Boechera > Boechera stricta. The sequence continues at coordinate 9,652,914 of CM031541.1, forward strand.
TTCATAAATGATTTGGTAATTTTGGTCAATTTTTGGTTAACTCAATTTGAATGGGTAAAGCTAACACACTTGTGTATGTATGTATCATTCGGAGTTGGACTCTGCGGTTATACAAACCGTGTTTGCTTTTCTGCCTCTTAGCTGTAACCCATCAGTCATCATTACGAACTTATTAAACTTGTACTTCTTGTCTTACTCGTACGCACGTAATTTTATATATTTATTTATTTTTACATTTAATTAATTTAGTGTTTTCTTGCATCTATTTGATAAATATATTTTCAACCTTATTAGTTATATCGATAACTAAGTCAAACGACGTAATGGGTATTTTACAATAATTGAGAAGACCAATGTTCGAATCTTTTCTCTACAATTTTAACTATGGTTAATTACTGTGAACGTTTTTAAATAATAAAAATATCAGATTTTCACATGTTATAAATTTTAGTATAGATTTTAGTATGGGATTTTATGGTTATCAATTTTTTTTTTAAAACAGTGATGTATATTAAAAAATAGTTACTATTTTCTACTATTTAATACTTCTTTTTTCTTGTTTTATAAGATGTTTTTAAAAAATTTGTTTATTTTATTTTATTAAATCTTTTACAAATTTTTATATATTTTGTGATAATTTATTTTCCATAATTGGTTCGATTGTTTATAAACTAAAATATTAAATAATATTTTGTCAAAAAAAAAGTTTTTAATATACGTGCTTTTAGCTAAAAAATCTTATAAAATAGAATAAAAATATAATCTCAATAATCATATAAATATTTATTTCGTAAGTAAAAAATGATTTAGCCTGCAAATTGTCTATATTTTATTCCATATTAATATGCACAAGTTAGAGAATACTCTCTTCATTCGTTCATATAAAAACATAATAAAATCCTTATTTTATATAGAAATGTTTGTCCTAGGAGGCCTTGTTCTTGGCTTTAGACAAATTCAACACTAATCACGTCTTGATTTATTGCCAATTTTATAGAACAAAAAAAACATTTAGAAAAAAATAAAAACCAGTAGATTTCATATAGCAGCCGCGTGCAGTCAATTTTTTTTTTTTTTTTCTCTACGCGTTATCGCCACCTTATATTTATTTTCAAGCGTTCATAAATATTTTTCATTAATTCACATTTAAACACTTCTCTGTATATTTATTTTCGCTTCTCCGTTTCTCAATTTCTCAAATTTTCAAATCATTTCTTCTTTCTTCTTCTTCTTCTTCTTCTTCTTCTTCAGTTTCACTAATTTCACATTTTTTTAATCAGTCACACTCTCTCTTCAATGGCGGAACGAGTCTACCCCGCCGATTCACCACCGGAAAGCGGACAATTCTCCGGCAATTTTAGCTCCGGAGAATTTCCAAAAAAACCAGCAGCACCACCAGCTACATACGTAATTCAAGTCCCTAAAGATCAGATCTACCGTATCCCACCACCGGAAAACGCACACCGCCTTCAATACCTCTCTCGGAAAAAAACCAATCGCAGTAACTGCAGATGCTGTTTCTGTTCATTCCTCGCTGCCATTTTCATCCTCATCGTCCTCGCTGGAATCTCCTTCGCGGTTCTCTACCTCGTGTACCGCCCCGAAGCTCCGAAATATTCTGTCGAAGGTTTCTCAGTCGCTGGTATCAATCTCAACTCATCGTCTCCGATTTCTCCTAAATTCAACGTTACCATTAGATCACGTAACGGTAACGGAAAAATCGGGGTTTATTACGAGAAAGGAAGCTCCGTTGATGTGTACTATAACGGCGTTGATCTATGTAACGGTGTTTTGCCGGCGTTTTATCAGCCGGCGAAGAATGTAACTGCCGTTAAGTTGTCGTTAAGTGGGTCTAAGATACAGTTGACTAGTGGTATGAGGAAGGAGATGCGTAATGAGGTGATTAAGAAAACGTTGCCGTTTCGATTGAAGATTAAAGCTCCTATCAAGATTAAGGTTGGTTCTGTTAAGACGTGGACTATGATCGTTAATATTAACTGTGATGTAACGGTGGATAAGTTGACGGCGCCGTCGAGGATTGTGTCGAGAAAATGCAGTCATGACGTGGATCTTTGGTGATGAATTTGCTCTTTTTTTGTTTTGGACCTTGTAGGATTTTTTTTTTTTTTTAAATGTTTTTGGTTATTTGACTTGCGTTTTATTTTTGTATGTTCTTTTTTCGTTTTGGAGAAATCATAATGTTGTGAATTTGTGATTGGACGGGATATAATTTCAAATGAGGAAAATTTCCAAATTGATCTTAGTTTATGTAAGTTGAAAACTTCGTTTTTGTACGGTACAAATTTTCAAAGGAGTAGTTAGGTTTTCTTGAGAAATTTATATAAATAAAAACCGATGCTTAGCTATGTTATGGCAGGAGTCAAACAGTTTATATTGCTTAGCACTTTAATTTTTTTTTTTGGATACACTACTATTAAGACTCACAGATTTGTTTCTTTGCCGAGAAAGGAAGAAAAACATTTGTTGTTGGCAATGAACTAAATCTAGTACTTACTAACAAGATCTAGTACTAATAACGGTGTATTCACTTTTATGAATAAGAAATTGTCAATATTTCCTAAATTATATCCGAATAAAACCACAGTGTCTTATACTTCTTTAGTTAATTATTTATGTCCATGAAAACCCAGATCAAACATCTATTGCAAACTATAAACTCGAAATTTCGTCGTTAATATTTTTAGCCTAAATGATTCATAATGCCTCATATAAACCACAAATATTCTATGTTATTGACTTAGATTAAATTCTCAAATAATTGGACAATATTTATTTTGATATGCCCACAAAGGCACAAGCTCTATCAAAATTATCTTCCATATTCATGCTTGAAGCAATCTTTTTATATAATCCCTTTTGCATTTACAAATGCCAAACCCAATTTCCCTCCAAAATTTTAACCTGCCAAAAATCCATATTTCCCAGGAAAAAAAAATAAAATAAAAATATATATATATATATATATCAGGTACCCTGAGAATAAGCCATCAACTGCTCGTAATTGTTCTTGGCTTCTTGGATTCCTTGCTTAAGTTCCTCATACATTTTCACTGATGATTCTGCAAACTGGTTAAGTTGGCCAACAAATCCTTCCAAGCTTGTTCTAAATCGATCAAATCCGGGACCACAATCCTCCAATGTCTCATCTTGCAACATGTGAGCTGTCAGATCGTTTTTGTTCTCACCAGACCGATGTTTCTTGGTGCGGTTCTTTTCCTGTCTTGGCAAGAACCTGGCGACATCGGATGCAAGTGCTTTGATGGAGCTCGAAACCTCTTTGGTAGGTAAGACTTCGAGCTTTTCTAGCCAGATTCCACAGGTTGCATAAATGGGAGGACCAAGGTTTCTCAAAGAAGGTTGTGGAGCACGCCTTTTTCGTTTGGAGGATCGTTGTGGTAAGGCGACACATTTCACCAGCCACTCGTTTATCGCTTTAATGTATGATTTCTGGCCTGTGATCCATTTTGTGAAGCTTGAGGCCAACACGCTTAGTTCATCTTCAAGGTGAGATGTTACTTGTCTATGCAACTCTGATTGTAAGTTGATTTTAATGTTTCCGCCTCTGTAACACGCTTTTATTAACTGAAACTGAACCTTGTGGCATTCCAACATCACTTCCCACATTCGACTCAACCTATTCACATCCGAGAAATGATAAGCATAAGTGATTCAGGTCAAATTAATTGAGTTTACAGGAGAGAGACTTGACACATACCCTTCGATGAGTTCCTCAAGTTGAGGCTGAAGCTCTTTGTCACGGAGTTCTTCAATCCGTCTTGATATTGAGTCAATCCTATGAATCGCCACTCTGATTCTGGAGTGAAGGTCTTTCACAACCGCACGTGTCTTGTCTATTCTTTGTGAACCTTTACCTTCCGATTCAAGTTCTCTCAAAATTCTGCACTTTTCGTCATACTCTCTCCGCACAGTTTGACTCCCCTGAAACCGATAAAAGTGACGAAAACAAATTACATACTTTCACTGCAATTTCTTGTTTTTTTCCAATCTATTTAAAGCACTGTAAGTACCTTAACTTCATCATAGAGCTTCCGCTCCCATGCATACAGTCTGTCTAGGGTTGAGGCATGGCTACCAGCAATCATGCAAATGTTTTCAAAGAGATTGCTGTTGAGCTCTTCCACATCATCAGAATTCATTCCTCCAAGAGGATTCCGAGAAGATGAGGATCGTGACGATTCAGTCCTGTGCCAGGTCAAGTATTTCACCGAGTTCTGAGCAGGTTCTGCACAAACAGCTCAAACTGTAACCAATCCATACAATCTACAACAGTTAACCCCAAAATGTAAAGAAGTAAACTTACCTTCTGGTACATCTCTGGGGTCTTCCCCACAAGAGAGACAGGTTTTGAACAGTGATGATGCACCAGAGCCACCTGCAAAAAGCAGAGATATGTGATTGAACGAGTGTTTTTCTTCAAATATGAATCTCAACCAGTAAGGAAATTAGAAGCAGCGAAACAATAGATTAATCAAGGTGGACTTTGTGCATGCACATATGTGCAAGTAAGCCTTCAAGAGATGAAATTTATTACTTTCTTTTGATGGAACTATTGGACGGAAATGCAATTTATTAGCTTCCAGCATCCTAGGAACCTCTTTTCCAGTCTCTGAAGCTCTAACAAAGAGCAACTCTATCTCTTTCATGCTTGACAAGAAGTCCCTGGGAGGAAGCTTGTTTTCGGTGTGATCTCCCTTGTTTGGTGTTTTGTTCACTGGAGTAGCTACTAAAGGCGTCACTGGTGGTGATAACTCAGGAGTTTTACTTTTCTCAGCGTCTGAGAACTCGCTTTCCACTCCCTCTCTTTGAGGCAAGGCACTGTGATCACGACACACTCTATTGAAGTTTTCAAAGCTTCTAACGAGTGTATCACTTGTGGGTTCATCAAACTCATCATCATCTGAATCTCTGGGATCTTCCCTTTCTTGAAAAGAAAAGTTCTCACCATCATCTTCCACATCTGGAGTTTCATCTTCTCCCTTAACAGATCTCGACACATGACCATTCCCAACGTGAGAAGAAGAAAACTGGTTGTCGATTGGATGAGAAAGACCAAAATAATCCCAAGGTGCTTCAGGTGGCATGGAAGAAGATTCTTCAAATGGGGTTGATTCCATCTTTTCCATAGACCTGCTTTGTGGGGTACTAGATGAGTTTACAGTGGCAACAATAGAAACCGGTGGTTTCTCTTCCACTTTTTTTGAAGAAAACCCTCTGAATTTCATATGATTGACCTGGAAAGAACTGGTACTAGGAGGTGAAGGAGGAGGAGAATACGTGTCATGGTGGGAATGTGAAGCAGGTGGAGGAGAGTATGACAAATGAGAAACTGATTTCTCGATTAAAGCAAGAGGTTGTTCAGGTGTTGCACTAGTGGACGTGTACAAGGAAGATTCAACTGGAACTTCAATCTCAGCAAATTTCCTGAGGGCAGTTCCGGTACTCTTAAGAGACTGGACGTATGAAACATGAGCAGCAGCTAACAAACACCTTCCATCGAGTGCTTGTTGAACAAATTTTTTTCTTTCCCGACATAACTGTAAGGCTTTATCTTCATCTATTCTAGATGTTGATGCACCCATTGTCCAAGCTTACATGCAAAAAAGAGTTACAGAGTTAGATTTATAACCTGCATAAATACTATCTTACACAAATTATAACATAAAACTGACAGACATGCTAGAAAAGTTTCAAATCCAGAAAAGGAAACTTTAAACCATGTGGAATGATCATATGTTAATTAGGGCTTCAGTAACAATTCCGCCTAGGAAGTTTTCTGTTAAGTGGTTTTGGAGATTCTTATAAATAGGAAGCAGGACCATGGTGAGATCCATCCTGCAAAATAGGCTTGGTGAGCGTTTAGCAGTTTAGACCGAGGGAACCGTGTTCTGTATTTTGGTGTTCTATTTTTATTATTTTGATTTCAGTAAAGTAGTGCTTCTGGATTATATTCCTATTAGTGATCCTTAACTCTAACAAAAACTACCACAACAATCACAAAACCACTTCAATAGAAATAAAAATACTTTAAAGATTCTCAAGACACTGTATTCTAGGGATCAATGCACCAACCCCTGGTAAGATCCAATCGGAAATAACCCAAGCATAACTAGAAGAGAGAATTAAGAAATAAACAAATGAAGCTATGCATTGCAGGATAGTTGCTATTAGCTAGACATGATCATTCTCTCAAATTACAAAACTCAAATCCTCCGTATATAAAAAAAAAAAACAAAGTAAATCCCAAGCAAACACAACGAGGATACATAAATCCAAGGCAATGAACACAGAGAAGAAACACCACTAACAGATGAGTACTAAGAAACAAAAGGAACAAGGTTATGTTACTCCCAACACAAACACAATCAAAGTTTCCAGCTTCATCAAACATACCAAATCAAAAAACAACCTAAAAGCAAATATCTAGCATCAATTACAGAACAAATTTCCACTTCGAAATCAAAACGCAATCTGACCTATTCCCTTAACCTAGTAACCTATTCCGCTGTTACAAGTTCCTCAAGCAAACCCCTTATACAAAGAGTAAAACTTTCACAGAACCAATCTGCAGTTTTATCAACAAATAGATGAGAAACAATCAGAATCACAAAAAAAAAAAAAGCAAATTTTATGCTAATCGGAATCCCAGGACAAATCCAAAACTAGGGCGAGCAAGGAACATAAACAACGTCATACCGTAGACAAACACTAAACTGATTAACAAATCAAGGAGTCTTCTTAAAGTAATCGAAAATCAAAACGTCGTGAATTCTGAAAAGTGAACGAATTTGACTAAACAGCAAAAAAAGGAGAGATTTTTATAGAAAGGTAAACAAACCCAATTGAAATTGAACCATTATAGTAGAAGAAAACCTAAAATACCCGAATCTAGTGGCTTTCTCACACAAGTAGAAGAAACCCAGATGAAGAAACGGCGTACCTAAGAGTCGGAAGAATTAAAGAGAGGCTCTTGAGCTTTGGAATGCGACGAGAGGATCAAACAAAACAAAACGTCTCTGCTACAGGAGGCGAAGAAGGAGAGAGACAGAGGTGTGTCGTGTGTGAGTCAGCAGCGAATCAGATGGGCAGAGAGAGAGAGAGGAATCTTATGCGGGAGGAGAAAAAGGGGTTTGTGTGTGTGTGTGACTGACTAGAACAACATGCAATAAAGCATTTGCTTGCTTGTAAAGATGACTTTGACGGATGACCTTAAAAACGGTAACTTTCTCTTGCCGTTGTTATTCTCTCCGGTCACTTTTTTACATTTTTTTTTTGTCTTTTTCATTTTTTTTAAGAATGTCTTTCTTTCATTAGTTTATATAACAAACATCCTTAATCTATGGTTTTAGTCAATTGCTTTATAAAACCATTTTGATATATGTCAACTCACATTTATTAATATAAAACGGTATAAGATAAAATAATCCATTACATTACCAATGATCCATTAGAATCCATTTAAAAGAAACTCATTTTTCAGTGAAACGAATCGTATTAAGTTTATAGATATAGAAGAACCATCATAAAACATAGGTTTTGAATGGATGTTGCAGATGGAATAAATTATACCATTAGCAGATTATATCACTTTATTTTTGGGGCGGACAATATTTTGCCACAGATTAAGTTTATTTCTATGTAAAAATAGTGTGTAGTTGATTCGCAGCAGATTTTTTTTATTATTCTCGGTTTGCACTACTACGGACTATAATTCATGAATAGTAAATAAAAAATGTCCAATTTAAAAATGGATTTGTCCGCCCCAACCGCTGCAACTATTCGAACTCTTATTGGCTTAATTTGTCTAATTGTTTAAAGAATTTTTTCTAGAAATAATTGATGGAATTTTCAGAAAAGATAAAAGTAGTCTTTTTGAGTGAAATGGTGGAATAGTCAAATGTGGACAAACTATTAATTCAAAAAACATGAATAAGTAAATAAATAACACATTTTAATAATACATTTTAGTCGATTTTTCATAAATAAATAAAGTTAATTTAGGTAAAATTATAATCTTTAAAATAAAGACAGTTTATATATGATTGATCTAATGGCATATTATGTAATTATTCTAGTAATTAATATCTTATAAAATATATTTTCTGAGAATCACTCTGGCGACGACACGTCAACATGAAAATCTTGTAATATTTCACGTAAACATAACGATATTTTGTTAAAATGATTCTCAATTAATATATAGGGGATGATTCCACAAATTTGTGTTTTCAATTTTCTAAATTGCTTTTGCAATGATCTAATATCTGGGGTGGAATGTGAGTTATCCAATATCTCAACTCAGAGCCGGCCCGTTAAGGCCAGAAGCAAAAAAAAAAGTTTGGGCCAGCTAATTGTTAAAAAAAAATGGTATAAAGAAAGATGGGGATTCGAAACCGCCACCTCAAACCTACAGAGAGGCATGTTTACCTACTCAACTAGTAGCATTTTCTGTTAAATAATCGGCCGAACATTTACTTATTATATTGAAGGCCGCAAGCATAGGCTTTGCTTGTACTCAAGGTCAGCTTTGTCTCAACTTAACCATGGATTTACTGGAATTAGCGAAAATTTACCGCTTTAATATATTTTCCGTTGACCCTCAATTAAGTTATTATAATTTTAATTATTGAGATATCTTATGGTTCCACAAGAGCACCAAGCATTTTTATATGTCATCTGCTTGTTTTCTGAATGGACCATAGTATGATGCTTTTACATCTCCGTACATAGCAGGTGAATGGAGAATATGATAGAAATTTCTCATGATAGACTTCCTATAATGATCTTTAAAGACCTTAATAAAAATGAAATATTGAGACTTCCATTAATTGCCAACATTATATCGCTTGTAACGTTTTATTAAAAAATTTCAAATTTTGCTCTTAACCCCAAAATCTAATAACTAAGAGGCGTTCTATGAAGTTCTCTCAATGTTTTTGAACTTGATAAGGTATTGGCACACATTACCACATCTAATTATCGTCTGAAAATGTCTTCTAATAATGTTATACATTTAGTGTTCCACGTAACACAAGTTAGAAGACTATATCGACGGCGTATAAGGTATAAAACTTCCATTCTATTTTCTTTGAAAACTTTGTTAGTAAAAGACACCCTTTCACTTAAATCTCCAACATTCTCCCCCATTTAAGTGTAATCTTTGATTTACAAAATCAACATCACAAAAAACCAAACTCATGCATAAATGAAAATGTCGTAACGATTGAATTTTTATATTAGTGTTATTACACATTCCAAACGCCCGAGAATCAAGATGTCCTATGGATTGAATCTTTTCAACTCATTTTGGGCACGTGAAGATAATACACACAAAAGTTTCTACACTACTCTAAGTGTTTATACTTGACACTATTATAAGCCATGTGTCCTTATCCGTTCACGAGAGTATACGAAGCAAAGTCCAAACTTCTTGAAGCGGCTACACTTCACACTCGTATAGGTAGATCTTTTAGTCATGCACCTGCAACGTGCACTTTTTCAAAAATCTATTAAGAAGAAACTTCAACCTAACTTTCTCTTGCAGGTCTAAGCACATACCTTGGGATRTTATGAAATTAGTGCTTCAATCTCTAATTATAGGCTTTCCACATTGAATTCAGCCCCTAATGTCATATTAGAGGGGAATTGGGTTTCCTATAATTAAAATTTTAGATGGACTTTAATCCCATCCCTTTAGCTGACTTTGTTACYAAGTCTCTAGCTAATCCCTTTGTCAAATGATCTGCTAAATTTTGTTGAGACCGAACAAACTCTAAAGTAATCACCCCATGAGTGATCAACTCACGTACCGCGCTATGTCTAACGCCCAGATGTCGCGACTTACCATTATATACTTGGCTATAGGCCTTAGCCAAAGTAGCTTGACTATCACAATGGATAGAAATAGGTGACACCGGTTTCGTCCACAATGGAATCTCAGAGACTAAATTTCTAAGCCACTCTGCCTCTCTTCCCGCAGCCGCTAACGCTACAAATTCAGATTCCATAGTCGAACTTGTAATACAAGTTTGTTTCTTGGAAGCCCATGAAATGGCACCTCCCCCAAGTAAGAACACCCAACCACTTGTAGAAGAATGATCTTCTACGTTGGTGATCCAACTCGCATCTGAATATCCTTCTAGGACCGAAGGAAATTAATATGGTTCCTTTCAAGTACTTGAGTACACGCCTTAAAGCTTGCCAATGGTGGGTACTCGGGTTACTAGTATATCTACTTAACCTTCCTACCGCATAAGCTATATCCGGTCTAGTGCTCGTCATGGCATACATTAAGCAACCAATTACTTGAGAGTACTCGAGTTGTGATACCGCTTGTCCCGTATTGGGCATAAGCTTCACACTCGCATCCATGGGAGTGCTCATTGGAGAACAATTCTCACAATTGAACTTTTTAAGCACTTTCTCAATGTAATGAGATTGTGTTAAAGATAGTTCGTTACCATTACGTTTGATTCGAATTCCTAGAATCATGTCTGCCTCCCCCATGTCTTTCATGGCAAAATTTGATGACAAAAACTCTTTTGTGAGTTCAACTTGTCTAAGGTCAGTACCAAAGATCAACATATCATCAACATATAAGCAAATGATTACTCCATTTCCTGACTCATCAAATTTGCTATATAAGCACTTATCCGACTGATTTAACTTAAATCCACTTGATAAGACAGCCTCATCAAACCTTTGATGTCATTGCTTTGGTGCTTCCTTTAGCCCATACAATGATTTTATCAACTTACACACCTTATGCTCATTACCGGGTATAACAAATCCTTCGGGTTGTTTCATATAAACCTCTTATTCTAAGACACCGTTCAAGAATGCCGTTTTAACATCCATTTGGTGAATCACAAGATTATGAATCGCTGCCAAACCAATTAATAATCTTATAGAAGAGATTCTAACAACGGGAGCATAAGTATCGAAATAATTGATACCTTCCCTTTGTCTAAAACCTTGAATGACCAATCGAGCCTTAAACTTGTCGATCGTTCCATCAACTTTCATCTTCTTTTTGAAGATCCATTTAGAACCTAAAGGCTTGCAACCGGGTGGGAGATCTGTCAATACCCACGTATTATTTCATATAATGGAATCCATTTCATCATTCCCTGCTTCTTTCCAAAAAGCAACGTCATGAGACTTCATAGCCTCACCAAAAGTCCTAGGTTCACCATCAATATGATAACAATATGAGTATTGGAACTCAGTCTCATCTCTTGATCCTTCAACCAAATAAATTTGAAAATCGGGACCAAATGATTTTTCAATCCTCCCTCTCTTGCTTCTACGAAGCATCTGTGACTCGTTAGACGGCACGATTGTGTCGTCTTGTTCTTTAGTTYCACTTGAACTAGGAAGCAAATCCTTTGGTCTAGGTATTGACGAAAAACGATTTTCATCAAAAATTGCATCTCTTGACTCTATTACGGTGTTAACCGATACGAAATCGTTAGGTTCTATGACATAAAACCTWTAAGCTTTGGAATGCTCGGCATATCCAATAAAGATACAATCAATACTTTTTCCCCCAAAGTTTTCATCTTTGGTTGGGGTAGTCTAACGACCGCTCGACATCCCCAAACGCGAAGATAGTTCAAACTTGGTTTCTTTTTGTACCAAAGTTCATAAGGGGTAATCTTGTTCCTTTTGTTAGGAACTCTATTTAACAAATAACAAGCCGTTAACATGGCTTCACCCCAAAATCCGTCACTCAATCCCGAGTAAGATAACATGGAATTAACCATCTCTTTTAGGACTCGATTTTTCCTCTCGGATACACCGTTTTGTTGTGGTGTATACGGAGCCGTAGTTTCATGTATAATGCCTACAGACTGAAAATATGTAGGATCATAATACTCCCCACCTCTATTGGTGCGTAACTTCTTAACCAAGTCATTGTGTTCTAGTTCAACCTCAGTTTTATAAACCTTGAACTTATCAAGGGCCTCATCTTTAGCATGTAATAAATACACATAACAATAACGAGAATAATCATCTATGAATATGATAAAATATTTTTTATTCCCTAAAGATGGTGTAGCATGCAAATCACATAAATCACTATGTATAAGTCCAAGCACCCTAGCATTTCTTTCTATGCTCTTAAACGGTTGTCTAACTATCTTATTCAACATACATGTTCCACACTTATCTATATTCACGTCAAAAGTTGGAATTAATCCTTCTTTAGACATTWCAATCATACGTTTATAATGTACATGACCTAATCTAGCATGCCATAGAGAAGTATCATTTTTGCTAGAGCACGTCATATAGATAGAATCGACAACTTTATTAATATTAAGCATAAACATACCATTACAAAAATATCCAAATCCAACAAAGACACCGCACTTAGATAAGACATACTTATCCGACTCATACACTTGTTTGTATCCACACTWATTTAAAACACTACCAGAAACCAGATTTTTCCTAATTCCGGGTACAAGAAGTACATCATTAAGATTAAGAGTTTTCCCAGAACTAAATTCTAACACCACTTTTCCACGACCTAGGATAGGAGCGGTCGACTCGTTGCCCATATGAAGTACGGATCCATCTTGAACCGGTTCGTATGTCTTGAACCATCGACGATCCTTGCAAACATGTGTTGTTGCACCCGAGTCAATCCACCACGTTACATCATCATCCTGCACATAAAATGCCTCAGAAATTTTTGATACATAATTCACTTTTGAGTATGAATCAAAAACAGAAATCTGACCTTGATGAGAGGATGGGCCTTGATCCTTAGACCCTTGYCCTAAACGGTTTTGTCCCGTTTTATTCTTATCCTTCGCCGCCCGACAATCACGTTTGAAGTGACCCGGCTTGTTACAAATCCAACAAATGCTCTTAAGCCTTTTGTTAGATCCATCGCTAGTGTTGTTATTAAAGGGACGTTTCTTCCCTTTATTCTTCATCTTGAAATTTCCACTTTCCTCCATCATATTGATCGAAGAAGTCCTAGCCTCTTTATCTTTGGGTTTCCCTCCYTCYYKCGCCCTTAGAGATTCCTCTATACGCAAATGGCTACCAAGTTGTACAAGAGACAACTCTTCCTTTTTGTGTTTTAACATGTGCTTGAAATCCTTCCATGAAGGTGGTAACTTGTCGATGATACTTGATACCGAGATGGATTCATCCATCTTTAAGTCATGTTGAGCGAATTGCCCTAGGATGCGAAGTAATTCATTGTATTGCTCCATAACCGGTCTCGAATCGCACATCTTGTAATTATTAAAATTACTCACAAGGAACTTCTTACTAGAAGCATCCTCGGCCATGTACTTCGATTCCAACGCATCCCATAATTCCTTTGCAGATTCGACATTTTGGTAAACATCAAAGGGAGGATCAGACATACCGTTGAGAATGTGGCCACGACATATGTAGTCATCGTTCTCCCATTTAAGTTGCTTCCTTGTCTCCTCCACGGACTATTCCTCGACATTCTCCGACACGGTGGGCATTGGCATACTTAGAACATACACCACATTGAGAGTTGTAAGGAGAAAGTGCATCTTCTTTTGCCATCTTCGAAAATCGACTCCTTCAAACTTATCTAACTTTCCAAACTTTGACGTCATCTCACGAACCGAAATATTAGCCATCGCTCACGAAAAATTACTCTTTAAGATTGTTGTTGTATGCGGTTTACAGAATCGTCGATAACTTTTTACTCGTAACTCCGATAGATACGAAATTGATGTCTCTGGAAAGATGAGAGTCGGGGCTTTCCAACAGTATGCTAATCGTCTTCTGAGTCCTTATAGATCGACTGGAAATTGGCCCGCAAGTCACTGGTCGATGTATATCCGAGATTGTAACGTAACGATGAACTTGGATAATGATTGAATCGTACAAGAGAGCACTTTCCTTAAAGAGTATTTCGACCCTTATCAATGCCTTGGGTTACACGAAATCCCTTGTAGGATAAGACAACCAAAGTTTCCTCTTGTTCTAGGCTAAAACACAAGAGATACAAAAGAGTTTTGTGTTTTGTTTTTGTGTTTTGACCAAAGAAAGAAATTTCTTTTACTCTATGGTGAATCTCCCGTTCCTGTCTCTCTTATATCCAATTTGATGCAGAGAAACAATTATTTATATTGGTTCAAAAGTTGTAATGAACGTTTGCAACCGTTCATTTATAAAATAACCAACAATTGCAATTGTTAGTAAAAGACACCCTTTCACTTAAAATCTCCAACAAACTTATTATGACAAGCTGCACCGAACATTAAAATGATCATTCCTCATGTGGCTAAAAGAGTCAATCCGAATTCCGAAGTTGCTTATTTAGTGGAAACAACTTTTAAATTTTGCAACCACTTAAAAATCTATGTAAATTCTCACTAACGAGTCTCCATTGTTTCATTTTTAAGGTCAAAGTGACTTTCTTATTGAAAGGTATTGTTATGTTGGCATCATATTTTATTTTCGTTAGAAAGAAGATGAGAATTTCGAGAAACTCCAAAGAATTTGAGAAGCAGAGCATTTTAAGAAGTGACTAAGTGGAACACAAGGTCCACTTTTTAAATATCTAAATAATATACAAAAAGTTAACCATATCTCGTGATTAAAAAAATATTAATCTTATATTTGTCTGTGATCGTTGTTTATGGAATTTTATGTATTTAAGATTGAATCCCAACTTTAGGGTTTTTTATGAACAAAATAGTTTTTAAATATTATTCTTTGTTTCTCTTCTTTTCTCTTTTGCCATTATTCGGTGTCCACCAAATATGGTTCTTAAGCTTGGGTATAACACCAGGTTAGTGACAAAATCTAAATTGACCTTATCTAATATCTTTTTTTAATATTTTCTTTTTGTTTGATCTAATTTATTGTGTTTATTGAATTTAGTTTAACTTTGTTCAATCAATCTAGTAAAATTGGTTGTTTCATCAGATAATTTTTTTCCACCATTTAGGACCTCTTAACAAATTTGCTAAGTGTACAAAGGGTTCACCTTTTAAAAAAAAATCTAGTTGAGAGATAATATCTAAATAATTTACAAAAAAAACTCGGATATAATACCAAGTTAGTGACAAAATCTAAACTGACCTTATCTAATATATTTTTAAAATTTTTTTTGGTCCAATTTATTGTACCTATTGAATATAGTTTAACTTTGTTCAATAAATCTCAATATTAAAATTGGTTGTTTCATCAAAGATTTTTTTTCGACCACTTAGGACCTCTTAACAAATTGGCTAAACAAAACAGAAGGTTCACTTTTTAAAAAATACTCTAGTTGAGAGAGAATATCTATATAATGTACAAAAAAAATTAACCTTATCTTTGTTTGTGGTCGTCGTTTATGGAACTTTATCTATTTAAGGTTGAATCCCAACTTTAGGGTTTCATCAATAAAGTAATCTTTAAATATTATTCTTTGTTTCTCCATTTTACTATTTTGCCACTATTATGCGCTTATCCACCAAATATGGTTCTTAACCTTGGGTATAACACCATGTTAGTGACAAAATCTTAATTGACCTTATCTAATATCTTTTTTAATATTTTCTTTTTGTTTGATCCAATTTATTGTTTTTATTGAACCTAATTTAACTTTGTTCAATCAATCTTAATAGTAAATTTGGTTGTTTCATCAAAGAAATTTTTTCATTTAGGACCTCTTAACAAATTGGCTAAGTGAACGAGAAGGTTCACCTTTTTTAAAATATTCTAGTTGAGAAAAATATCTAAATAATGTACAAAAAGTTAACGTTATCTCGTCTTTTTAAAATTCAATCTTATCTTTGTTTGTGGTCGTCGTTTATGGAATTTTATGTATTTAATGTTAAATCCCAACTTCAGGGTTTTCATCAATAAAACATTTTTTAAATATTATTCTTTTTGTTTCTCCTCTTTTCTCTTTTGCCACTATTCAGCGCTTCTCCACCAAATCTAGTTCTTAAGCTCGAATATAACACTAGATTAGTGACAAAATCTAAATTGACCTTATATAATATCTTTTTTAATATTTTATTTTTGTTTGGTCCAATTTATTGTGTTTATTGAATTTAGTTTATCTTTGTTCAATCAATCTCAATAGTAAAATTGGTTGTTCCATCAAACAATTTTTTTCCACAATTTAGGACATCAACAAATTGTTAACCAAAATAGTTTACGATTAGTTATAACCAAATCTAAAACATTTCGGTCACAACTAAACAAGAAAAATCAAAAGTTTACATTTTGATAAAAACTTTTCTCTCAGTGGTCTAATTAACTGCTCCAAAAAAGTCTTGTTTTTACAATTTTTGTTTACTGTGGAATTATGTTTATTTTTTTTATACTAAAGAGAGACTCTTATATTCTTGTATGTTTACAGATGAAACTCACATATGATGGGTAAAGTTTGCCATTATTCAGGATCAAGCAATGATATTGCAATGAAGAAATTGTTTACTAAAGGCCCTTGGACAGATGTAGAAGACAAGCTTTTGACAGCTTATGTTAATCAACATGGTCATGGAAATTGGAATGATGTTGAAAAACACTCAGGCCTTACTCGGTTTGGTAAAAGCTGTCGCCATCGTTGGGTGAATCATCTAAGACCAGAGTTAAAAAAAAAGCATTCTTACGGAGAAAGAAAAGCAGCGTGTTATCGAACTTCATGCTACACATGGAAACAAATGGGCACAATGGCTAGCCAAGTATGTAACCCTATTTCCTTTTTTTTTACTATACCCATTTTCTTCTTTTCTTACAAATTTGCTTTAATTTTGTGTTTCTTTCAGCTGCCTGGACGAACAGATAATGACATCAAGAATTTTTGGCACACAAGACTTAAAAGACTACAACGACATGGTTTACCAGTTTATCCTGGTGAAGTTCAAGAACAAGCAATGAATGCAACATCAAAATCTGGTCTAAACACTTATTTATTGGATGCTCATCGTAGTCAAAACTCTTTGGACGCAGACAATGTTGAGAAACCGTACTTACCACTCAATTAATGTTCTTCTTACTACGACTCAATGTTCGCGAATGTTCCCACCACTGGCTGCTTTCCTTTCTTGGTTGGATATGCCATGGAAGAGCAAAACCCTGCGCTCTGGAACAATCCATTTGTCGAGAGCTCTCCAGAACAGGTTGCGGATAACCATTTGCTTGGCAATGCTACATATTCTTCTCTTCATGGGCCTCTCATTCACGGGATCGAAAACTTGGAGCTTCCTTCATTCCAATGCTTTAACTCTCATGAAGAGCCTAATAGTTCTGGAGCACAACAATCTAACCAAATGTCGGCTCTCATGTCAGAAAACACTTTGGTCTTGTCCCCTCTGACAGAGCAGACACCATCAGATTTCCCATCATCACTGATTTAGAGTCCCCACTGTTTTCTCTACTTGGCCATACCGAGCTTACACCAACCAGTGTAAACACAACAGGTAAACCTTTTTCTTACTCTCTATGCATTACAATCACTTTATTATTTGTGTATTCAATTCATGAAGTCTCCTTTTCTTCTTTGACATGACAAAACTTCAATTTGAAACAGATTTGGGTTGTTTTGGTTCAACTCCTTCAAATGAGAGACGCACATCCTATGATGACGATGTGATAAAAACTACTTCTCGGTGATGATACATATAACACCAAATAGAAGATGTTTCTTTGGAAGGCATAATGCAAAATGAGCTTTTTCTCTCGCCTAATCTCTATCTTAATTGTTATGAATTGAGTAGATTAGTCATGTTTTACATGTGAAATGCTCTAAAGCTATAGGAGGTCTGTATCCAGATATATGTTCCTATAATTTTGATGTATCCATTTCAAAAATCTCAGAGCAACCAAAATTCGGATATATTCTCGAATCTTAGGTGTCTTTATCTTATATAGTCATTATCTTATATTACCTATTTACTTTGTTTTTATTCCTTTTATATAAAGGATGTATTCCGTTTATCTTCATTATTTTCCAATTATGAATTGATTTTTTCCTTATATAGTCATTTGTCTTATCCCTTTGTCTTATATAGTCATCTGTCTTATCTCTTTATTTATAGGATTTTTTCCTTTACCAATTTTGTCAGACTTTGGTAATAATTATTGGATTTTGTTTATGATTAAATTATGTCAGAGAGTAACTTTGAAATTGTTAAAAATTACATGAATGCCGGTTTTAAAAATTTAAAGAACAAAAACAAATAAATTTAAGGCAAAACTGTTTCACGAGTATTTTTACTACCCATACAACAAAACATAAATTTGATGATAATTTTTTTTAAGTATTCCAAAAAAAAATAAAAAAATATTTGATAAAATATTTTTAAAAAGATTTTGGTTTTCTACGCGATCCAAAAAATTAATTTCAAATTCAAATCGATGTAAAATCTTTTATATAAAACATATAAAGTAAAAATACAGTTTTAATGTTATTCGACATAGTTTGTTACAATGGTTTGGTAATTTGTTGGACAATTAGAATCTTGGTTTTGATTTCAATTTCAATATCAACTCAACAATTTATTAAATAAGAATTTTCGAAAAAAATATCATTGTTGGCCGAATATTGTTTGTCAAACAAATCATTTCGAACCTAACATATTAGGAGAATTTTATACACCAAAAAAATATCATAATATGTAAAATTTTACTATATAAAAGAGGAAGGACTCTCTACTGCTTTTGCCACGTCAACAGTCGAGAATAAGACATGTGTACAACATCCTTTTAATCTAAACCAATGAAATAATCTCTTAGCCACGTCTACTAATGCCATATGTTTCATATCTTCCTCTTTTGATACGATTCATCTTCTCATCTCTTCAAATCCTTAAATCTCCTTTAATACTTAACCAGATAATTCCCGCGTATAACGCGAGATAAGATATTTTTATTATTTTTTAAAACATTAATAAATTAAATAAACATTTCTAAATATTTAATAGCTTATTATTATATAAATTATGATATATCTCGTGCTATAGCACGGACAAATTGCAATTATAAAAAAATATCCAAAAATTATAAATAAGGATATTAGAAAATTGTAATTTTTTCAAAATTTTACGAAAATTATAATATCAGTTTTTATAATGTCATTTTGTTATCAGAAATATAAAACCAATTTTTCATATTCGACGATATTTGAAATTTTCTAATGGAAAAATTATATTTAAAATTAGGATATTTTCTTTGATTTAACCAAAGAAAGAAGTAAAATTTTGGAAGATTACAACATTCTAAGATATTAATTAAGATTTTTTGAAAAATATTAACCCAAAATATTCTAAGATTGATTTCGTAAAATATATTTTTCTGTTGAAAGATAGCATAATTATTAGCGATATTGCAATATATTGTTTCCAACGAAAATTTACAGATATTTTTTATTTTAATTTTATTTATATCTTATTCTATTTTAATTACCAAATTTTACAATTTAAATAAATTTTAAAATTAAATTACATTGTTATGTTAAATTGTACACCATGTTAAATTAAGTTAGATAAGAACTAATATTTTTAAATCTGCTAAAAATCTATTAATAGATTCGATATTATAAATAGAAACTAACATTAACATTAACATTCCAAAAACAAATCGCAATCTTTATCAAATATCTTATTTTTGAAAAATTAAATCAACATTTAATTAGTGTGTTTAATTAAATCAACAAAATCATCAAAAAATCTATTTTAACTGCTTTTCAAAAAAAATAAAATAAATTAATTAACTAAATGAAATTTATAATCTAGAAAGAAGTAAAAAAATCTATTTTAACTATTTTCAAAAAATTTAAAATAAATTAATTAATTAAAAAAAATTATAATCTAGAAAGGAGTCGACAATCTACATAAGTTCTTGCTTAAAAGTTTCCAAAAAAAATCACAATTTACATAAAATCTCTTATTTTTAGAAAATTAAATCAATATTTAATTTAATTTAATTTGTGTATTGAATTAAATCAACAAAATCTTCATAAAATCTATTTTTTTTACTACTTTTCAAAATTTTTTAAATAAACTAATTAATTAAAACGAAAATTATAATCTAGAAAGAAGTAAAAAAATCAATTAACAAAATAATTAATGACTAAACTACCCTTAATGAGAAATTATAATTTGTTCTTTATTGTAATGATAATGTGATGAAAATATTAACATCTTGTAAGGTTAATTGTATAAGTGTACCCCCAAATAATATATATGGGATAATGGAAATCTATAATTTATGAAACAATATAATCAGGTATAATTTTATGAAATATTTACTTACTTGATTTTCCATAAATAAATAAATCTAATTTTGGTAAGATAAAATAAAGACAGTTTATTATATATGATTGCTCTAATGGCATATCATGTAATTGGTCTAGTAATTAATATCCTAAAAAATATATTTCTTGAAAATCAATGAGGCGACGACACGTCAGCATGACAGTGTGGTAATATTTCACGTAAACATAAAATTATTTTGTTAAAATGATTTTCAATTAATATATAGAGGATGTCTCTTCCTCTAACTCTTTTTTCCGAAATTACGAGGAGAGGAATCTTACCTTTCTTCTTATATCTCTTATATATATATATGATAATAAATAAAATGAAGAGTTTAGGAATTATAGTAGATAAGATCTATGGCGTTTGAGACCTTCCAGAAAAAAATGAAAAACAAGACAACAATTGTGTAGAAGTCACAAAAATGAGATTATCTAATCGAAAGTTGCATTGAGTTTCCAAAATGCTTCCTTTGTCTTCGTGAAGAGAGTGTGTTGCGGGATCATCAATGAACTTGAAAGTGGCGAGATAAGGCAGTGACTAGTGGTTGTGAAGGACATTATTCATGTGCTTCCAAGTGTGATATATTGTTGCTTGAGCTGTTATTTTTCTTAGTAGAGATGGGGCTGCTAGCGAGTGATTTCTGGTCCAGGAAAGAAGCTCAACCCACGTGAGGAATAATTGACAGATTGGGCTTGTGGTTGCCAAAATCTACACCCACAATTTGTAAATGGTTAAGGAAAAGGGCTAGATTCTCACAATGAACTAAAGTGAACGAGATTTGATTTGAACGAATAGACTTTATTGATGAATATTAATTGGATACAATGAAAAGGTCGACTTTTACAAGATAGTTTTTTTGTGCTAAGGGTTTTTCAGATGATCCTTTTTAGTATCCTCCTCCTCCCTTATAATATATACCTCGACCTCAGTGAGCTCGACCTCCAACATCTGCGGTAAACTACTCCTCAACACTTCCAAACTCCCAAGTCTTGAAGGATGAGAACTCGTGACAACTTGTATTATCAACAACCAAACAATATTGATCCTTGACAGAAGAGAGGGAAGGAATATGAATGGTAGTTAGGTGGGCATGTAAAAGCACATCAGGGTCTAATCTTGGACTCTTGGTGATGGAATGATCTACCTAGAACCATTGGTAGTCATCCTTCTCCTTTGAATTCAGTGGTAATCGCAAGTCTCGTGGACCCTCATCACCCAACAATTTAATCAGTGGACCTAGAGGGGTCCATGAATCAAACCAGAAGATGCTTTTTGAAACCATTTCCCACTTTACATTTTAGAAATCATTCTGCTAAAGGTCTAAGGTGAAGAATTGATTAACCTAAATTCTTTTAAATTCCAAAACACATAGTTCTAACGTAATTTTATAGTTTCACTCTCTTGTTCCGACATGCAAAACAATAAAGTAGGGGACAAACAAACTGGTGAGGATACTTCGTAGTTTTTTTTTACGGCAAATTTATTTCATTGATTTCAAGTTAAAAATACAAAGTTAATGTACAGAACTTCAGAATTCTAATTAATTCATAAACAAAAAAATTAAAGACTCCCGAGATTAATCCATTGAGTGATGCATCTTCTTCTCCGAACCTCCATTCTTTCTTCATAAATGAGAAACTCTCGAGATTGTCTTCCCATCTTTGGAGATCTCTATAACCAAAGTTCCATGTCATACTCCCACATTCGGCCTTTACTTTTTTCTTCTTTTTTTTTTGGTCACCAACTTTTTCTTCTTATGGCATTGCTTTTCTAAACATTCATAAAATAGCATGTTAATTTTTTTTTAGATCTCTAATTTATCAACTAAACTTTAAATTTTAAATGATAAAATTAGATGCCTATATAAAAATATAAGTTGTTAGAATAAAAACAAATTAATTTATTCTATAACAGTTTATTATTTTTTGCTGCCAAAAAAAAAAGTTTATTATTATTTTTTGCAAATATTCCATAACAGTTAAATAAATTAAAAATGGTCCAAATATTGCCATTTTATTTTATTTTTCATCTGATTTGTTGACATAGAGTCCAATATTCTTATTTAAATACAAAAGAAAAGTAAAAGATTATAAAAAACCCTTTATTTTCATGAAGACGAAGATGGGCCTTTGAGTAAGGCCCAAGTTGAATAAAGTTCACTGTAACAGCAGCAGACCCCGTAAAGGTAGAGAGAGGCTTTAAGTGTATCGTAGATTCTCCGATTTAGGGTTCCGATCATCTTCTCCAAATGGCCGATGTAACTCTTCCTCCGTCTGATTCCGTCGATAACCGTCTCCCTGATAAATCAACCTCTTCCTCACCACCTCCTCCACTGCCTTCTTCCTCTCTGCCGCAGCAAGAGCTGGAACATGAACAGCAGCAGCCTCCGCAACGCCGTGAGAGAGATTCACGAGAGCGGCGTGACGACAGAGACCTTGAACGTCCGCCTAATCGCCGTGACCGTGACCGTTCGCCTCTCCCACCGCCTCGTAGGGATTACAAGAGACGGCCTAGCTTGAGTCCTCCGCCACCGTACAGAGATAGGCGCCACTCTCCTCCCATGCGCCGCTCGCCTCCTCATAAGCGTTATCGGAGAGACGATAATGGCTATGATGCTCGCCGTGGTGGCTATGGGCCTCCCGACAGAAGGTAATCTTCATCTCCTATGTTTGGATCTTCTCTGCTGTACCACATTGCTCACACTTCAAATTGGAATTACATCAAAGTTAATTCGTTACCGATTGAACTATAATTAAAAGTCATATGGGAACTGTGTTGTGTTAGAAGGATAATATAAGTTGCATTGTTGCTTAGCTGAGAATAGAAAAGTGCATCACTTATAGTTCTATTGGAGATCAAACCACGTTAATTATCCTCTTGTATCAATGATTCTATTGGAGATCAAACCACGTTAATTATCCTCTTGTTTCAATGATTTTTATTTCCCATCATTTTTGTGATTTCCTAATATGTACTCAATTCTTTTTCTGCATGTTAGATTTGGATACGACTATGGTGGAGGATATGACCGTGAAATGGGTGGGAGGCCTGGTTATGGTGATGAAAGGCCTCATGGTCGCTTTATGGGTCGCTATCAGGGTGAGACATCTGTTGCTCAAATGTGTTCAAAGTTGAGAAAATCAGTATTACCACTTTTGTATCTGGTTTCATGTCTTGTGAGACATGTTTAAGATGGGTGTCATTGGGCGTTCTTATAAATTGGAACTTCTGGTTCATTTGACTAGCATAATTCATCGTCATAGCTTCATATTTTTCTCTCTATGTGCAGTGGATTGGAAACAGTTTGAGTAACAAATTCACTATTCTATTTGAACAAGCAATCTATTTATTGTGTAGAGATATCAATATCTACCTTTTTATTGTGTATTACTTTTGGCAGACTGGGAGGGAGGACGTGGAAATTATGGTGATGCTTCCAACAGTGGAAATACTCAAAGGTTAAGTTTCCTTCGTCTTTATTCATTTTTCTTTTGTATTTCATGGGTTTGTTGTCTTTGTTCTAATTCCTATGGTGTGTCTATTCTTGATAGTGGATTTTTAATGTAGTAAATGTAAACTAAGAGTTATGAACTGTCAAATGGTGCTCAATGAAAGGAAGATGTATCCGTTTAGAATGTTGTTTCTTCGAAGAGGCATATATGCTTTCTTCCTTATAGCTCCGGAAAGTTAGAGTAAATCTTTGATAGATACTATGATCAGACACTAATTAAAGAAATCATTTCTCAAACATGTGATGTTGAGTCTATCGTCTCTATTCCATTATTGCTGTTGAGTACGAGATAACGCCAATATTCTGGTCCAAGTGTAAAACTTTGATCTCTTTTACGTTTAAGATAGTGGCACACAACTAGTGCAGTTTGTAGACTCCCTTGCTGTTACATGTAACAAATACCGTTATATTTCCTTTATCCAGGGATGGTTTGATGTCATACAAACAATTTATCCAGGAGTTGGAAGATGATATATTGCCATCTGAAGCTGATCGCAGGTATGGTTATTTATGCAACTTAGTCTTGTTGGTTAAGGAGTTGTATCGTAAAGCTGCAGTGGTAAAGCTTTTTTCCTGAGTGCAGATATCAAGAATACAAGTCAGAGTATATCACAACACAGAAACGTGCCTTTTTTAACACCCACAAAGAGGAAGAATGGTGATTTCCACTATCTGTTTCCATCTTTTACATTCTTCTGGTATATTCTGCAAGCTAATCTATTAACATGCGTATCTATGTTACACGTCCAGGTTGAAAAATAAGTATCATCCAACAAACTTACTCTCTGTCATAGAAAGGTGAGTTCAAGAGCCATTTGCAGCAGTTTACTTCGGTTTTAGTGCCTGAATGCTGTAATATTAATAGTATACAGGGATCTCTTGTAGTCTTGGTTTTATACAGTCTTGGGGTTTTTTTTTTCCAGGAGGAATGACCTTGCACGGAAGGTAGCGAAGGATTTCTTACTTGATTTACAGAGCGGGGAACTAGATTTGTAAGATAATTTCCTTTGCATGTACACCACATTTATGATTATGATCCCCATTTTCTCATCTCTAAAGCTCACAGTTTCCTTGATCCGTTCCAGAGGTCCTGCAGTGACAGCATTGAATAAATCTGTCCCGACCGGTGAGCAAAATTCCGAGGATGAAGCAGCTGGTGGTAAAAGAAAAAGACATGATAGGGTGGGAGCTAAAGAGACTGACCTTTCAGCTGCACCGAAAGCACCTAGTTTCACTTCTGATCCAAAGAGAATCCTAACTGACATTGAACAAGCACAAGCCCTTGTGCGTAAGCTAGACTCTGAGAAACGAATTGAGGAAAATGTTTTATCAGGTTCAGAAACTGAAAAATCAGGTAGAGAAAAGTTACACAGTGGTTCGACTGGTCCAGTTATAATCATTAGGGGGTTGACATCTGTGAAAGGCCTTGAGGGTGTTGAATTGCTTGACACACTTGTCACATATCTCTGGCGTGTTCATGGTGTGGATTATTACGGAAAGGTTGAAACAAATGAAGCTAAGGGTCTGCGGCATGTGAGAGCTGAAGGTAAAGGTTCTGATGCAAAAGAAGATGAGAGTGAAAGTAAATTTGACTCTCATTGGCAAGAGAGGTTGAAAGCTCAAGATCCCTTGGAGGTGATGGCTGCCAAAGAGAAGATAGATGCTGCTGCTACTGAAGTTTTAGATCCACATGTCCGAAAGATTAGAGATGAGAAGTATGGTTGGAAATATGGTTGTGGAGCCAAGGGCTGCACGAAGCTGTTTCATGCTGCTGAATTTGTGTACAAACATCTCAAGCTTAAACACACTGAGCTTGTCACAGAGCTGACTACCAAAGTTCGTGAAGAACTGTATTTTCAGAACTATATGAAGTATGTAAAGTTTTATTCTTGGTTTCCTCTACTGTCGTTTCTGACAGGTTTGTAATGAAAATTTTATGTGCCATGTGTAGTGATTCTAATGCTCCAGGAGGACAACCAGCCACACAGCAATCTGGCCCGGTACGTGATCTTTTTCTATCATTTAATGGAATGTTTAGTAGTCTGTATCATTGGGTTTTCACTTGTTTAGCTTTGTTTTGAGGTTTACTTATGAGGAAGAAATATACTTTTGACAGAGAGATAGACCTATGAGACGTAAACCAGGCATGGAGAACAGACTGAGGGATGACCGAGGCGGACGCAGAGAGCGTGACGGACGTGCTAATGGAAATGACAGAAATGATCGGTCAGAGGATCAACAGAGAGGTGACGGTGGTGGTCTTGATGGTGCAAATCCTGGGGAAGTTGGGTACGATGCGTTTGGTGGACAAGGGGGCGTTCATGTTCCTCCCTTCTTATCAGATATAAACCCACCACCAATGCTAATGCCGGTTCCCGGTGCCGGGTAGGTTTAATAAAGATTACTCACTCCCTCATCATCTTATTTTCAGAGTAAAATAGTTACTGAATTTAATCAATGATTTTAACGGTGTCTAAATGATGATGTGGGCAGGCCACTGGGACCATTTGTACCAGCACCACCTGAAGTTGCGATGCAGATGTTCAGGGACCCAAGTGGACCCAACCCTCCTTTTGAAGGTAGCGGCAGAGGTGGACCCGCCCCTTTTCTTTTGTCTCCGGCCTTCCGACAGGATCCTAGACGACTACGCAGGTAATGTGGCTATGCTATGAGTAGATTAACACATTGCTTTCATCTTTTCAGCGAACATAGTTCAGTCATATGAAAGTGCAGTGTCTCTAAGAAACTATTGTATGAAAAACTGGTGCAGCTACCAAGACTTAGATGCTCCAGAGGAAGAGGTGACCGTTATTGATTACAGGAGCTTGTAGACAAGAAAGAGCTAGAGAGATGCCAAGTCTACCCATTCGGGTCAGGTCGGTTAAAGGGAATCAGTGATAGAAGGCGAACTAGCAGATTGTGGCAATTACATGTCCTTTTATGATGTATTTATTCATGTTCCTCCCAATTTTCACTCACTAAAGAGTAAAACACGCACTCCATATATTTCCTTATTGGTTTTCATGTGCTTACTAATTCTGTTGGACGATCACATAAATGTGCATGAGAATTTCATGTATTCAGTAGTGCGTTTCATCTACATTGTTTGTTACACGTAGTCTATGCTTTCCTCAAAGCTGCTTTATTTCGGAAGTATAGTAATTCTCCATGGCCGTCACTCTAAACCAATGACTGCCCAACAAGAGAATCACAATAGATCTCAGCTAAGGACGGGTTCAATGTCTGAAAATGGATATATACACTTCAAAGCATGGCTTGAATCATGACTCAATGCGCACCTCTACACACTTGCTAAGATGACATGACACACATGCATATGTTACACATAAGACATTGTATCATATTTCTAACAACATCAATCACAGAGATAGTATAGATGAACCCTAATGAGGTTAACAAGCATGTTCCTGAAGTTTTAAGAAGTTTTCTTTTCTCGTGGTTGTTTCTCTCTTTCAACATCACTTGCGTTGCTTCTTTGCTTGAGGTTCTGTCTGTAGCTCTCCCTGCAAATGCAAGATACCGTTTAGTTCCTTAATAAGACAATACACAGACCAAGTAATAGTTCAAGAACAGTTATAGGTCGATACGAACAGTTATAGCAGACCAATTAATAAAAATTCAGGAATGACGGTGTCAGGATGAACTTAAATTGGTTGCTATTACTTTCAATTCAACTATCATTGGCATTGTAAGAAATTGATAACTACTACTTAGAGCAAAAGAAAAAGGAATTCAAAGGGTGAGTGCCTACAACGATAGAAAGCTGCTCACGGATATAGGCCATCGATCTCAACATGGCACCTAGTGTATCACGGGACACCTGAAATTTGACCTCTGATTCTCCTGTTGTTGTCTCGGTATCTTGAAGCTGGGGTAAGGACACAGAAAAAGTTTTTTTTTTTCACACAGTTAAAACTCTGTAGTTTCAATTAAGAGTCACTAATATGGTAAATACCAAAGAGAGCCACACATAAAATAAGCAAATCATTCTCCTATTTTATAAGTGATTCTCCCATAAATTAATGCATCATGAAAGAAGACGGTACTACAGCTATTTAGTTCCTCTCATGGAAATGACTCCTGTGAAGTGGTGAAACAAACTTCTCGAACTATTTTCGGATTAAATTCAAGTGGGTTTCAAAAGAACCTTTTCTACGAGAGGCAGAAATGAAATTTCATATTCAAGTAGTGACGCTGGTCTGAATAACTGCAAAAAGTATGGCAGCTTAACATTGAAAAAGAAAATCCAGATTCTGTAACTAATGTGGGGATAAACAAGTCAAACAACACAGAAGTTTCCTGCACTGATGGTATATGGAATCTATGTGAGAACAAACCAAAGACTATCAATAAATTATAAAGACTTTCGTCTCGTCAAGTGAAGACTACATGAGAAGCTACAAGCCTAGAGTCTAAAAACATACCTTCAAATTGATGACAGCTACTCTATTGGCTGGAGATGAGAGTTGCTCGCTAATGTAAGCCATGGACCTTAACATGGGTTCAAGTGTGACGCTAGACAGCTGAAATTTGACCTCCATATCGACTGAGGGAAACTTTCTGTAATCGTGCAACTGAAAACATCATGAAAAAGAATCCTCACTAAAGCGGTCAACTACTTTTTTTGCAGGAAGCAGCCAGACTTTGCCACAAAGGCCAATGTCACTTGTTCAAATCTTCAGCATCATTATGCTTACGAATATCTAATCTCTTTTAGGTGAATCATCCCATCAGACCAACTTTCAGCATAAGTTACTGCAAAAACCTTACAGAAAAAAGTTACTGGTTTATATAATGCATACCTTTAAATTGATAACTGCAACTCTATCACCCGGCATTGTATTTTTACTCTCCATCACCCAAGTCATTGATTTAAGACAAGGAAGAGCTACCTGTAAGACAAAGTAAGTCAAATTACCACCCAACACCAGTAAATTCAAAGAAATAAGTCTGTGAAAGGTTTCCTCTGGGTACCATATTCTCAGGAGCACCATCATCTCGGTGAAGCGACACTGGTGCCATACGCGGCAGATTCAGATCAGCAACAGATTGAACTCTGGCCCCACCATCATTAAGGTTAAATCTGCGTATCATTTCATCCTGGCGCGGCCACAGCAAAGGGGTTGTGTCAGCAGCTGATAGTGAGGTCTTGTCACCACTACCAATTCCACTACCATGTGAGCTAGGAGGTACAGCTCTACCTATATTTTTTCTGACAACTGAAACCTTCTTCCTACCTTCTCTGAGTGCCCCTAAAGCAATATTATAAGCTTCAGCTGTGACTGCCCCTTCCTCAGCATACTTGATGGCCTCGCGACATAAATGATCATAGCGGTGTATCAAGCTATCATGCCCATTTTCACTGACATGCTCATCCAACTCTACCATGCTCTTGGCATTTCTTGTCCACCGTTTCAAAATATAATGTGATGGCAAAGTAAGTATATTTGTGACAGTAAACACGGTCAAAACATGTCGGCAGAGTATGCCACAGTGCTCAAACATTTGACAGCTGCAGTTTGCTCTCATTTCAGGGTAGCAAAACGTTACTATATAAGCTTTGTTGTCATTTTCAAATTTTGCAACCCTAAATGTGCTGGTAGTACCATCATCTTCAATTCTATTTGCCGTGTGAGCGAATGTTTCTACCAACTCTTCCTGGAACTTTCCAAAAATTTTCCTTGTGAAGAGATTTGCAGCCTGATTCTCCATGGGTGAAGGTGTCTTTAAGACTGGAGGCGTGTTGACAGTCTCAAGATCTGCTTCAATCTCCATCTCAAACCAGCTCTCCATAGCCCTTTCATACAGCCTAAAGAACATCGGAAGGTTTGTCTGCTGATTCACATATCCATCGAAAAAGGAACCCGAATAACCTTGGCTAGGAAATACTGCAGCAAAAAAGGAATTCCGGAAATAAACAGGTACCCACTGAGCTCGAGCATTATATAAAGAATTAAGCCATTCATGTCTTCCTAAGTCATACTTTTCAATGATGGAACTCCAGGAAGATTCAAACTCCTCGATCGTTTCAGTGAAGTTGATACAATTATATAGCTCCACCTGAAAACTGGGATACGCAAGACACACATGAGCCAGCTTTTCCTGACCTTCTCTTAGCACATCCCACTTATTAATACAGTGACGAGCACCTGGAAATACCTGAGCAACAGCAATCTGTATGGCTCTATCTTGATCAGTTACCAAAGAGACGGGCGGTTGGTCTCTCATTGCTGTTAGAAAAGTCTTAAATAACCAGATAAATGAAGTGTCAGACTCGTCCAAAATCAGTGCACAGCCAAATAGGATACTCTGACCATGATGATTTACCCCAGTAAACGGGGCAAAAGGAACCCGAAACTGATTGCACCTGTATCTTGTATCTAGGGTGACTGTGTCACCAAAATGAGTATAAGCAAACCTAGATCTCGAATCTGCCCAAAATACATTTGTCATCTGATTATCTTCATCAAGCTGAATCGCATAGAAAAAGCCAGGATTCTCTGCCTGCATCCTCTTAAAATACTCCAACAGATTATGTGCATCCCGTCCAATTGTTCTCTTCGTGTTTGTAGCCATAGATCCATAATTTACTGTTCCTACGCCTCTATTTGAATCCTTAGACGCACTTCTAGCACTTCTGTTATTAGATTCTAGGGGAGCACGGTTTCCATCCATAGAAACATACATCATACCACTAGGCACATTCACCCCTTCTTGATAATTAGATTTTTCTGAATTGGCAAAATGCCTACGAGGCCGAAGACAATGAAGCGTATTAGGACTTGCCAATCCATGAGTATGCTCTTTAACAAACTTTGTCACAACCCATTTATCCTGACCTTTCATTTCTATCCTAACCATTGCAGCACAGGTCTCCGCAAGCCTTCTTTTTGACCTTTTGCTACTACATACGAATTCCCGAACACTAACGGACCCATCAATTTTCGGAAGGGACTTGGAAGTAAAACCAAGCTGCCTCGAATACTCGTCATAGAAAGATTTAGCTTCTTTTTCTGAACTAAACTCAATGCCAACACATGGCTCTGCAATTCCAATCTCATCTTGAACTCCCAACGAATTCTCGATGTTATTCGGTCCACTGCAATCACTAGGTTCAGCATCTCCATCATCTCCCACCCCATGATTCCTCATTGACACACCCTCTTCAACCAAATGAATATCCATATTCTCACTAACTGAGCTCTTCCTAAATAAGTTCCAATTTCACACAACTGTTTCTCATCTTCACAGTCTACACACTGCATAAACAAAAGTACCATTAGTGTTTGGTAAGAAATCAAAGCACAAACAGTTTTTGTAGATCTTTTTTATTAAAAAAACTTAATTTTCCAACATTAACTACATATAGAAGGAGGACTCTGCATCTATCACTCTCCGATTGTTTTTTTTCATCGATTTTTTTAGGCATTATTAACCAGTAGCGTTGCTATACAGAGAAACCCAGAAAGAGGAGAAAGCAAAGACATAAGAGAGGAGCTTACGAGAGTGTTGCGACGAACCCAGAAGAATCAAAGTCGTGAAATTGGGAAAAGGGTCGGGAAAATTGAGAAGCTGTTTCGTTCAGATTCGACCCAAGGGAGTAAATTAAACTCGTGCTTGTGCAGTCGTTTGAGACGAAGAAGACATTGAAACCCAAACGGCGTCGTTTTACGGAAGAAAAATAAAATAAAAATAAACCCTAACACCTGAAACGACGTCGCGAGCTTAAATAGACCTAAAAACTAAAATAAAAATTGCTGAGTCGTCAGGGCCAACCGGCCCAACCCGTTTAAAACCCTAGACAAGCTCGCAAATCTTAGGAGTCATGTTGTGAGGCATGGTCTGCAAGTTAACATGAGCGCCGTCAAGCTCTGCAAGTACGATCTGTAACTCCGTCTTTACACAAAAGTTTGAGATGAGTTCTAAGATCAGATTCCGCCGTTAGATTGAGTCATGGTCTTGTCTCATAGAAAGGTACTTTCTTTTACTTCTTTTGTGTAGCGAGCCGAGCGTCGTCTAGAGCTAGATTAAGATAGCGTTTAAGAGAAGTCAGGTTCATGATCTTATGTTCCATGTTGCGTTCCATTTTTCACCAGCCATGTGTCTGTTTCGTTTCGTCCTGTCCCCTTTTTATTTGGTTTCACTGGGAAATGGAGATCTGTTTTGAAGATGAACCAACATGGTTTTGTTGTGATTTTTCTCTACAAGCGAATGAATGGACTATCTGCTCATTTAGATGCTTCATACGAATAGCAATGCGCGCACTCTGCAAAAATAGATTGCTGAGGTCAGGCTGACGCTACTGCTCAACATTTGCAGTAGTTTATAATCGCTGCTTATCCCCTATATCCAGTCGCTTCTTGCCTTGAGATCCACTATAACCACTCTTCTTGTCCTGTAGCTAGGGAGGGGACGCTCTCATATTTCTCCATGATGCTCGCAGATATCCATCGCGCGATCTTTACTGCTGACAAGGATCGAGAGATCAAGTTCTGATCACTAAAAACGCGAATCAACCTCCTAACGCGACGATCTCTGTGATGAAGACTACTGCTGAAATTTCTCAAACGACGGGCTCAATAATCTTCGTCATCGCCTTCGGGATTCCATCCACAAACGCAAAGAAGCTGCTACATGAGCAATGATGAGAGCTGCACTAACTAAATGATGGAAACTCTAAACCGGTAAAAAACGCTTAAAAACAAAAAAACATCTGAGAAAACATCATAATCTTCCCCTTGAGAACTGTCTCTAGAACCCAAAATTCGGAAAGAAATTGTTCACTTTGTCTCAATCGTTTATATTTAGCTATTGTGATATAGCTTATCACACTCGAAAGTTTTTATATGTGACGTGCATGTACGCGCAGATTGTTGTTTGCGCTGTAATGAAGTGAAAAGCTCTCTGAGGTTCGATGAGCTTATGATGATTGACTTCGGCTACCTCCATTTGCCCGTGATATCTATATCGAGCCACTTCTGCATCTATTTGATACCAACCTTGGGGCAATCTTTACTACAGTCTTGGTTCAGAAGAAGTGTCGGGGTCTAAACACAGCTTGAAAGATATGTTCAAAATAAATGTATATTTTCTAGTCATCTAACTAATAGTTGCAAATACAGTTATTTTTTTACTTTTCTTATTCACGAGTTTAAAAGTTAAGAGTATTAGTAATGCAAGGAATCGGTTCTATATAACGAAAAAAATTCGAGGATATGCAAAAAAAAACAAAAAGGTAGATTGATGTTGGTATTGTTGTTTTGCAAGGCTTGTAATGGAAGTTGTGTAGTCTCTCTCCAAGGTGATGCGAAGTCCACATAAAACAAGTCAGCTAATACATACATCTTCACTTTGTTATTATTATTTTTTAATGAATTTTCTTCATTTACGTTGTAATTTTATTTGTGTTTAAATACCAAGGCTGAAACATTACTGCTTCACTCTCCCTGGCCCGAAGATAACACGATGTTCTACCTGTGGTCCCCAATTTTTTGAGTTTTAAAAGGACCTCCAATTTTATATATTAGGTCTTAGCCCAAAGTTAAAAATATAATAGTTTTTGATTTAAAAATATTTATTTCTATTTTTCTCCACAAATTAAAACACTAAACCTAAAAAAAAAAATACAACTATATTCACAGAAGTTCTTCACGAGAAGACAAAGAGTCGATCAAAGCTTTCTTCTCAACAGAGGAAGATCTTCCTGCTGATTGTCGTCTCCTCTCTCGTTTTTCAAAATTGACAAGGTTCAGGTTAGCTTATTGCTTATCTTGTTTGTTATATCTTGAGGTTAATTATTCTATTTTTATATTGACTTTTCTCTTGAGATTAATCTTTCAAGTCATACCAAACACGTCTAATTGGGAATTTGAGATTAGGATTCATAGTTTGTGAATTTGTGATTCATTGCTTAATATATAATAATATTTAGTTGACCCAAAAAAAGTAGATTTGTATAATATATTCAAACTTGATTAGCCTTTGCTATCGTGTGAGTGTGATTCACAAAGCTAAATTCGTCCATTAGCCTGCCATCGTTCATGTGTATTGTTAACGTTTGCAAACAGAATTTTATTTAATGTTTTACAATTTCAATTTGTTAATGTTTGCAATTTTTTTCTCTTGTTATTTGTTAATCTTTAGATAATGACTTTTGGTAACAGATCACATAAATCTGGGAATCTTAAAAGAGAAGAGAAGAGAAGAGAAGATTCAGCAAAATCTCTAGAAAATTCCTTTCTAAGAAAATCCTACCCAAGGGCGGACCCAGAACTTTTGTTTACGGGGTTCATATCATAACTAAATATAAAAATATTAAAAATATAATAAAAGTTTAAAATGTTTTACAAAACCATCCTACGATCTTTCATGTCCTGAAAGTTTTTCACCACAATCTCATTTGTAATATTTTTAAATACATCTTTTTCAAAGAAACAAACTAAACAATCATTCAGAAATTGATTTCCAATCCAATTACGACGATTTGTTTTGACTATCTTCATTGCTAAAAAAACACTCTAAACGGTTACAGTAACAACTGGCAAAATCGAAACCAACTTCAAAAGCCTATAAACCAAAGGATGTGAAGAGAAAATAATTTTTTCTCCTTTTTTCTAATTCGACGAGAGAAGAGAGAGAGAGAGAGAGAGAGAGAGAGATGGGGAAAGATATCAGTTTCTATTTTCTAGGTCTAATAACTTTAACTTTTATTATTACTAGGTGCTGGCCCGCACTACGTGCGGGTTGTTTGCATATTTTGAATTAGCGTTATAGGTATCTATCTATATATAGAGACTTCAACATTTAGATTATTACTTTAAAATATTTTAAATAGATATAAGTTAAATAAATAGTTGATAATAAATACTGAAATCAAGAAAATATAAAGACAGTGTGAACTCCTAGTATAATTTTAGTTTCATTTTTTCTCCATCGGTAGAAATTAGTTTCATAAAGAATGACAAATAAAATGATTTGGACCATATTTTTCTATATTACATAATTAAATCAGACGATTATTGGGATTCTCAGATTAATCAAAAGAAAATAAAATTTTGCCAAGACATATATATATATATATATATATATATATATATATATAGGATTTTTTAGATGTTTTATTATATTGAAATTGTAAAATTAAATATAGAGTTTTGCATACCAAAAAATGACTTATTACGTGATTCTATATTTCATCATGTTTCATTGTACATTGTTTTATTTCATTATTAGGTTTTACTTATAATTAAAGCTTTCTTCACCTTCCTACAGAATAAATAAAACAATACTTCTTAGAAAGAATACTTACATTTGAAACTGATAATCAAACATGTTTCGGGAACAAAAACATTAGAAGAATCTCATGTGAAATGGAATCAAATAAGCATTTGATCGGCATCAAAGGTAAAAATCAAATCAGAATCTCTGAGCTTAGAAAGCAATGCTACCGAATTATGGATTTAGAATCCTACAAACCCAAATAAAAATTCAATGGATTTACCTAAGACGAAGATGCAATCCTAGATTAATGGTGGAGCATGGAGGAGGAAAAAATGAATGGCCATCCCAAAGATCATAGAAAACATATGAAGCGCTTGGGAAAAATGACAAGGACTTAAATGATATGGAATTTCACAGTAACCAGTAACCACAGGTCATTATCCAGCAAATAAAGACCAATCTTTACAATACATGTTTCACCCAATTAGGAAAGCTTCATGATTCCCTCAACACTGGACGTTTTATTCCCAAGTTAGAACCTTTAGTTAAAATTTTAATATCTGGATCCTAACATGATACATGTTATCTTTTTGGAATGCTTTGGTGTTATTGACGAATTCACTAAAAACAAATATGTAGCTAAATATAACCTACACTGGACAGTGGACACACACATATATTATACAACATATTCTAAATAAAATGAAATATACTGTATATGGTAAAAGTTGAAGTGTATGGATTCTCGCCAAGAAAAAATTTGAAATGAATATTTTATAAAATACAAAGTCACTACTAACAAATTGAGAAGAATGGGAAAGAGTAATTCAAACAAGGAATATTTTATAAGTAAAAAGATTAATTTGTAGGCAACATCAACAAAACAATTGATTAGTTTTTTCTTACTAATTCTTTTAACTTCTGAATTTTTCTCGGATTAAGTTGTAACAAACAATATTTTTTCTTTGAATATAATTTAACATTTATTAAAAAAAAGAAAATAAAAAAGATTAATTTGTTTCCTTTTTTCTTGATATACTTTACTTTTTTTAATACAAATATATATATTCTTTTCAAGGATATATTGTATTTTAAAATGTATACTTTACATACATGCAAAGTTTCAAATAGTTTTTCTAAAAATGCCAAGAATCAATATATTCTTTTCCAATTTTTAAAATATACAGAGTTAAACAATTTTACAAAATATATCCAACTTTAATAATATAAAATACCGTGTATATCAAATTAACCGAAAAAGGCTTTTGTACTCTTTACCTGATAAAATATACAACAGGGAAACCTTGGGACTATATAAACCCAACTCATACATTATCGACCTCATAAACCTAAACCTAAACATAAACGGCTAAGCCTGACGTCAAATACCCAAAAAAAGTAAACATTAGCGCCGGCAAGCTCTGCAAGTACGATCTGTAACTCCGTCTTTACACAAAAGTTTGAGATGAGTTCTAAGATCAGATCCCGCCGTTAGATTGAGTCATGGTCTTGTCTCATAGAAAGGTATTTTCTTTTACTTCTTTTGTGTAGCGAGCCGAGCGTCGTCTAGAGCTAGATTAAGATAGCGTTTAAGAGAAGTCAGGTTGATGCGAGCATGGATAAGGACAAGCTAGTAGCTGACGAGCCCCATGGATCATGGAGAGAAAGGCAAACTTGTAGCTGAGGATGCAATGGTGATACCCACGGGTCCAATGATGAGATCAAATACCAAATTGCTCAATCAGACCATAGAGAGCCTAATCAATCAAATAAAGATTCAAAAACATCCCCACAAAGGTACTTTGATGTTGGTTCAAACTAACTGATTTAAATAAATGGGAAAATGTCTATCTTAGTATTCTTTTTTCCTTGGTTGAGTTTTTGTCCCAATTGGGTTTTTCTCACCAAGGTTTTTAATGAGGCATAAGATAGATACTTGTATGTCGATATTTATTTAAATCATTTAGCATACTATCTAATAATAATGGACCGACATTCAGCTTACCTTATGGAGTGCATTTCGACCAAAGAGGAGGGAAAACCAGTCCATGAAGCCTTCAAATTTCAATTTCTAAGTCTTCATACAAGGGCTTCATTTATTTTGTGTTATTTTCTAAAACAATTTTAATGCTTTGTCTCTAAACTCTCTCCTTCCTTCTTCCTTATATTCTGGACGTTTTTAGTATTGTAAGCACTCAAGTTTTATCTATCAAAATCACTTCTTAAACTTGTGTCTTTGTTGGTGAGTAATATCCAGCAAATTGATCTTTTTAGTGTGTCATATCTGAAGAATCAAAACCGGTTTATCAAAGGGTTATTCCGCACCCCTTTGTGGCACCAATCGATTCCATCACCATCAATCGTTCATCCATCATCATCAATCTTCTAAACGAGATCAAGGGCGTATCAAGTTAGGTTCATGATCTTATGTTCGATGTTGCGGTCCATTTTTCACCAGCCATGTGTCTGTTTCCTCTTGTGCCGTCCCCTTTGTATTTGGTTTCATTGGAAAATGGAGATCTGTTTTGAAGATTAACCAACATGGTTTTGTTGTGATTTTTCTCTAAAAGCGAATGAGACCAATTGATTCGAAAGAAACCGAGTCTAATTCAACGGTATGTATCTAAACTGTGCACAGCCAAGTAGGACTTGGTATAACTATGGTAAATTAGTAACTTCGAAATTCCTAAAAAAATGTACAACTAAATAATATTAGGTATAACTATGCTTATTTTGTAACTTAGAAATTCATAAAACAAAAGTTACAACGTAGTAATAGGGTATAACTATGCTTATTTTGTAACTTTTTAATTCCTGAAACAAAGGTACAACTTAATAATACATGGTATAACTATGCTTATTTATGCCTTATAAATTCCTGAAACAAAAAGTACAACTTAGTAATACTTGGTATAATTATGCTTATTTTGTAACTTATAAAATCCGGAAAAAAGTACAACTTAGTAATACTTGGTATAACTATGCTTATTTTGTAACTTAGAAATTCCTGAAGCAAAAGGTACAACTTAGTTATTTGGTATAACTATGCTTATTTTGTAACTTAGAAAATCTTGTAACAAAAAGTACAACTTAGTAAGACTTGATATAACTATGCTTATTTTGTAACTTAGAAATTCCTGAAACAAAAAGTATAATTTAATAATACATGGTATAACTATGCTTATTTTGTAACATAAAAAAATCTTGAAATAAAAAGTACAACATAGTAATACTTGGTATAACTATGTCTATTTTGTGACTTGGAAATTCCTGAAACAAAAAGTACAACTTAGTAATACTTGATAGATCTATTTTAATCTTTTAATTTCAATGAAATTCAAAAGTTTACCTACCAAAAAAAAAAATAGTTGGTATAACTATGCATATTTTGTAACCTGAATCAAAATTCCTGAAACAAAAAGTACAACTTAGTAATAGTTGGTATAACTATGCTTATTTTGTAACTTAGAACTTAGGAAACAAAAATCTGACTTAGTAATCTTGGTATAACTATCTTATTTTGTAATTTAGAAATTCCTAGCAAAGACATTGAAACTACCGGAACAATAAGAAAAATATTAAATTTTAAAACTTTTTTAAAAGCAGTTCTAATCGGTGAATAGTTAAAACTTACTTGCCCCAAGCTAAGACTCACATCAATACAAGACAAACACTTAAACCTTATCTGATAGGGATCGATCGATCTCACCGGGATCGTCGATCCAGCAAAAAACAGACCGAAGCACGCAAAACACCATAGGATCGATCGATCCTACGGATCGGTCGATCTCGACCTACGATCGGTCGATCTTGCCAGGATCGATCGATCTCGATTTCTTCTCAAATTTTTCCGAGTCTCTGATCCAAATCGGCCCCTTATGATCGATCGATCTTGCGAGATCGATTGATCCCGATTCTCGGTTTCAGCAAAAGCGACCCCATAGGATCGATCGATCCTACGGATCGGTCGATCCCCACCTTTGCCCTGCGAGAAGCAATCTCAACAAGCCAACCAAGTCATCAACACACGGCAACACCAGCATGTGTTAAGTACCAAACTTAAACCATTCAAAATCATCTTAAAATAACACTAACAAGTTCCAAACATTAACTTGGAATGCATATAAACAACCCAACCACAAGATACAAGAACCCGTTTGAACCCGCCTAGATCATCCCCTAAGTCTTTTCTTTACCCGCACCAAAAGAGGCGCATAAGCATTTATAATGCTTAGTGAGGCGGTCCTCCCGTCTCACGGCTACACACACATGATCAAGTACTTACCGAATTAAGAGTAACACAACAAGCAATCAAAAAAAAGGAATGATAGAGCTCTATCAAACACACAACACGAGCAACTTAAACAAGCCATAATCACACCCAAATGGTCAAGTCCTAACACACAAAGCAAACACGGTAATTCAAAGATCACATGGCACAACCACGGTCACGCACTCACCTTTGCTTTGACAGTTGAAATGAAGACACTTTTCCACTTCTCGTTAGCTTCAAGCCTTAAGCTTGAACTCTCTCTCGGCACACCACTCAAACCTCAAGATATCACTAATCTCCTGACAAAGACAACACCAATTACCATCTCAAGATGATTCACAAGCTCAACACTTGAATTACCTAGCCTTAAACTCGGATCCCTTCCTTCAAAAACAGAGTTTTAGAAACTCAATCATATCTCTTGCCCTAGATCGAATTTGGGAAATTCCGCTCAAGTTCAAACTCCCAACAACCTATCTACCAAATTTCAGCCCAAACAAACAAGATTCGAGTGTCCAAACACTCCATCAAACTCAACCCGTCGCTACAGCCCGAAAACAGGGCAGTCTAGGGAGAAAAATCATATCTCCCATATCACTCAACATAACCCCACGAAATTTGGTAGATAATTAGGAAAGAGATTTAAGAACTTACCCACAAAATCTCAGCTCAATCCGTGCCCGTTTCCTACCCCGATCGAAGCTCACAAGTTGCTCCAAAATCTGTTCTTCTCAACTCTTTTTCTTTCTCTTCTCCTTCTCCTTCTTCTCCCTCTTTCTCCTTCTTTCTCTCCTCTCTCCTTTTTCTCCTCTCTCTCTCTAGACTTAGATATTTTGCAATCCAAATGAGAGAAGAGTGTAGAAGGTTCAAGAATAAGAAGGAGAGAATACATATATGTGTATATATATGTATTTGTTGGTTTAATAAAATTAAACCAAACCAAATTCACTAAACCGCAACACTCAATCCCGATTAATTACTTTCTTCGGTTTAGTAATTCCGTCAAATTTTCCGAAATATTTAAAACATCTCCCATCTCAAAATATTTCTTTCTTTCTCGCCGAAACCCCAGAATTACCGCTTAATTCCGCTAAACCGAACCGCTCGGAATTACTTAACAACAATCAATCTATTGATCAATTTAACTCAATCACCGCCCTCGGGCTATTAATCGGGATCCATATTGTCCTGTAACCCATCTTGGTTTAATTTTCTCAGAATACTATTCATACATAAAATACTATTCCTTAAACCTTTATTCCAAACGATTAACCAAATTGTTAGAGCGATTCAAACAAATCTAACTTAGAAATTGTTCGAGCTCCATTATTCCTATTCTCTCAGGAACAAATAAAACACGGACTTGACTTAGCAAATATCGATAACTTCGGCAGAACTGACTTGTGGGATACGGATGTTAAAACAACTTAGTTATTTGGTATAACTATGCTTATTTTGTAACTTAGAAAATCTTGAAACAAAAAGTACAACTTAGTAAGACTTGGTATAACTATGCTTATTTTGTAACTTAGAAATTCCTGAAACAAAAGGTATAATTTAATAATACATGGTATTACTATGCTTATTTTGTAACATAAAAAATCATGAAATAAAAAGTACAACATAGTAATACTTGGTATAACTATGTTTATTTTGTGATTTGGAAATTTCTGAAACAAAAAGTACAACTTAGTAATACTTGATAGATCTATTTTAATCGTTTAATTTCAATGAAATTCAAAAGCTTTCCGACCAAAAAAAAAAGGTAATACTTGGTATAACTATGCATATTTTGTAACCTGAATCGAAATTCCTGAAACAAAAAGTACAACTTAGTAATAGTTGGTATAACTATGCTTATTTCGTAACTTAGAACTTCCTAAAACAAAAAGTACAACTTAGTAATACTTGATATAACTATGCTTATTTTGTAATTTAGAAATTCGTGAAACAAAAGGTACAACTTAGTAATATTTGGTATAACTATGCTTATTTTGTAACTTAGAAATTCCTGAAACAAAAAGTACAACTTAATAATACTTGGTATAACTATGCTTATTTTGTAACATGAATCGAAATTCCTGAAACAAAAAGTATAACTTAGTAATACTTGGTATAACTATGCTTATTTTGTAACTTAGAAATTCCTGAGACAATTTATTTTGCAGGAATCGAATGAGGAGACTGAAGCAATACAACCTCTTAAAATGTTATTCAGTCCGAACGAGTACACAAAGACCGTTTAAGATATCGGCAGTCTATATTCACTAGTGGCGAGTTGGGACTATCTCAGCGGAGGAGGCAAATGGTTTCATCCATAGTTCAAATTTTCCATGGTATTGATCAGGCATGTTGATGGGCATGTGGATGCTCTTCCTTTGCACGACATGTTTAGAGAAGAAGAAGGAATGCTGGTTTATTGTCAATGGCGTTCCCATCCATTATTCTCTCACATAATTTGGACTGATTTCTGGATCAGACTATCATCTATATCCTAAACACTATGAAGGATTGGGCAATTTATGGTTTGTTGGGAAACATTTTGATTCGGGGTCAGTTGTGACATATGCAGATGTGGAGGAAAAGCTTATGTCTATGAAGAAATCTTCTACATATCGTTTGAAGATGGCAGTCCTTTACTTCTTATCCAGCGTCATCATTAGAAAGCGAAAGACAGGGAAAAATGCACCATCTGTGGAGCAGTTCTTTCTTAGAGCCGTGGATGATCTTGAGTTGTGTAAGACATTCCCATGGAGGCGATTGGCATTTGATGAGAATATGAAAGACATCTTTCATTTGATGGACCAGTTTAGAGGATTTGTGGGCGCACCATAGATCTTTCCTAGTTTTGTTATTCTCTTGGAGGTAAGCTTTCCTATTTTAGTTTTTTTTAATCTTAGTTAAACTTGGTACAATATAAAAAATTGGTACAACTAGGGTTAGAAAAACTTGGTGCAACTAATTTTTGTCTTATCTTATGTTATGTGTAGCTTCTAGGGTTTGAGGCAATTCTAGTTCTGATGAACAAATACCAAGAACATGTTAGAGCCGAGAGACCCAGTGTCTCGGATTGCGGATGAAGTTTAAAAGCAAACTATAACATGCTTTCTATTTCAGTCTTGACAA
This sequence comes from Boechera stricta, assembly GCA_018361395.1. Taxonomy (NCBI): domain Eukaryota; kingdom Viridiplantae; phylum Streptophyta; class Magnoliopsida; order Brassicales; family Brassicaceae; genus Boechera; species Boechera stricta. The sequence continues at coordinate 9,695,368 of CM031541.1, forward strand.
CTAAAAGAAATCATCTTGTTGTAAATTATTTATCATATTTATTATGTATCATGGGAGTTGTTGAAAAAGTGTATTTCTTTATATTCACATGAGATTCAGAGTATCATGTTTCCAAATCCCGATGAGGAAGTTCTTTTGGCTCGAATCATGGATGACGAGGTTGGATGGAATGATGTCGATGATGCAGTTACTGATGGTTGGAGGAAGCGTCTAATTTGACGAAAAAAGCCAATGTGGTTTGTAGAACTTTACAACCAAGATGTTGCCAGCCGAGAAGTTGAGGCTAATCCGGATACGACGAGTGAAAGTGCGAGGATGCCACGGAGGAATACTGGTCGGGGAAATATGGCTCGAAGAATGTTACTAAAGATGGTTTGGTTGAAGAAGGCGTTGGAGGGTGGATTTAAGGAAATGAATGAGAAGTTTGATGTCATGGATACAAGAATCAAATCCATGAAAGAATATGTCAACTTCTAAAGAGAAAAGGAACAGTGGTTTGAGACATACCAAAATGAATAGTTTGAGAAAGAAAAGGTCGATGGTGATGAAGAGAATGAGACGGAAGTGGGTGAGAAGGATAAAGAGGATAAGACAGGATCGGGTGAGAAGGATGATGAGGATGAGACAGAAGCAGGTGAAAAGGATGAAGAGGATGAGATAGAAGCGGGTGAGAAGAATGAAGAGAATGAGACAGAAGTGGGTGAGAAGAATGAAGAGAATGAGACGGAAGTGGGTGAGAAAGAGAAGGAGATGGAAGAGGCTAGTGAAGATGGAGGTAAAAGAATGAGGACGTACGAGAGCCAGAGAACCCAAAAGGGGAGAAGAGGAAAAGAACAAGAAGGAGAACCTAGTGAAGATGGAGGTAAAAGGATGAAGAAGGTGGCGGTGGCGGTTCGAAGCCTTGTTATGACGAGGCAAAAGAAGAAGAAGAAGGTTTAAACACTTTATGAGTCAATTTATGTGAACATGACTTGGTTGTTTTTGGCCGGTTTGTTTAACTGGGTATAACTTGATCGTTTTGTTTAACTTGTTATAATTTCATCGTTTTGTATGATTTGGTATAACTTGGTCATTTTGTTTAACTAGGTACAACTGTGTAGGTTTTTAAAGTATTACTGCGTTTTGTTTTTAGTACAGTTGTGCCAAATTATACATAGTTGTACCATGTCTGAAGAACTTCGAAGATAAAACAACCCCAGAAAAGAAAATTGTGAGAAAAAAATTTGAATTAAGTACAAAATAACACCAAATAACAAAAATTCAAAAGTTACGTACAAATAGATAAAAGAGAATTCGGAGGAAGGGGAAAAAAAAATAATTGGATTTGGGGGGGAAATTTAAAAATTTGGGTTTCGGTTTTGGGGCGAAAGAAAAAAATTGGGTTTGGGTGGGGACATAAAAACACGTGGCACCGCAAAAATTGACAAATTCAACACATGGCGCCGCCAAAATTAACCAAAAAAATACGTGGCGCGGTTATTTTGGACACCCTTACCAATTGTACTCACATACTAACAGTTGCACTTTTGCAATTATTTTTTTGCAATTAGTTATACCTTACCTTAAACTCAGTATTTCTAATTATACTCATGAGTTTATGTAATTGAGATACATTCTCTACGTTTACATGCAATAATGTGTGTGCAATGTTAGTGGTCAAAATTAACAAACTCATCATAAAAGTAAAAGGTGTTCGTGTAAAACTTGAATATGTTAGAGATTAATTTTGTAATTTTTTAATTTTGTAACTCTAATATAATTTTCTTTATCTAAACACGTTATTTCAAATTATTTATAAATAATATTTGATTTCATTTATTTCATAATAGTTGATATATCAATTAATTTTGATATATAAATAATTTTGTATATCAAACTTAGTTATCTGTTTTTTATTTAATTTGTATATCATTCTTAATTTTGTAACTAATTTTGTATATATCACTACAGGAAAATCGCTTATTGATAGCGGCCGAAAAACGCTATATATCGCTATCACAGCGTAATTAAAAACGCTGTCTATGTGGCCGCGACAATAGGTCCAAGACCTATCGTAGCGGTTTTACGTTATGCTACGATAATTGTTTTACCACAGCGTTTTATTATATGCAATTGTATTACTTGCAATAGCATTTTATTAGTGTTATTAATTTGTTTATATTACGTTATAATTCTTTCTTATACTGTAGCATTTTAATTATGATCTGTTATCTATTCTTGGCAATCAGATCGAACCTACTAGTAATTTGGATCAACAAATATTCATAAATGTTATATTAAAACCAATTATTCAAACAGAACTCAAACATAATTCAAACACACCAATTATTCAAAGTACAAATGCTTCAAATGTAAACGAGTTTGTCATTTGGCCAAGCTATTATACTACCGAAAGCATCTTTAATGATTTTCAGTTCTGTGTTTCCTCTCCAAAGTGGTGCATCTTCAATGGTAGGAACATCAACAAATACCTTGCTTGCATTGGCACCCAAGGGGACGAAATGAACTACATCTTCTGGATTTGTTGAAAAACTTCGACCAACTGCTTTTTTCCCAGACCCTTTCCAATCTAAGAGGATGCACTTCTTTTTCTCAATATGGCCGGTGTTAGAGGTGTTACTGAAAGTCTACAAACAAAATTCCAGCCAATTCATCACAATTCCATTCCAACACAGAAGGAAATTTATCACAAATCCATYACAACAACAATCCATGAAACATATCATTTTAAAGACTGAAGAGGGTTTAGAGTCTTACTGATAAACTTTTTGACCTCCATTCACCCATGTTTGCTTGAATATTACTTATTTGAATCTTATGCGAGGCCAGGCGTGCTCTCACACGATGCCAATCACGAGCCTTTCCTCATCTGGTCTCCATAGAGATCCATCTTTGTTAAGAACCCTCTCAMCCATGACAACAACAGCATTTTGACCCAAAGGAATGTTGTTTACCAGCTCCTTTGGATTAGTTCGGAGACGACCCTCAGCAATAACTTCATCTTCTTTATTCCAAGCATAGATGTATTTTATCATCTTCAATATTTGTACCCTATGGATCGATGTTAAGAAACCAAAACCAACGAGATTAGTTATCAACATGATTAAGCTGCATCTTTACATATGTACAACAATATATTAAAAATTTTACCGATGAATCTGCAGCCTTATTATACGCTGAGGAGTCCAGCTCATCCAAAATGAGCTTATCAAACTGCCATGCAATTTTCACTCCTTTAGCTTCGACTAGTGTTGTAACAGTTGGCGTAGGCCTCCAGACAGATGCTTCTTCATCCATAACTGCCTTAACCAAAACAGCTGCCGCATTAGGACCAAGAGGGACCCGACCAATCTTATATGTTGGCTCAGCTGAGATGAATTCTCCTTCTCCGATGACAACATCCTCCCGTGAACACCAGTCTAAGATCTGACACCTAGGTCCTCCTTTCCAGAGGTCACTATTCTCAGTGTTAGAGACATCATCATGTCGCTGAAATAGAGAAAAAAAAAAGAGAAGGAAAAGTTAATAGCAATTATACTAAATTGAACTAGCTAACTTACAATAACAAACTAGCTTGATGTTAACTTACACTACTTTTCGATGAAGCTAAGCCACGAACTACATCCTTCAAACCAAGAACTTCTTTTTTTAATTCAGCTTGTTGAGCTTCGAGCTTCTGTACATGTGAGTCTCTAGCAGTCATGAATGCAAGCTTGGTAGCAGTTATCCCCCTGCCCATTCCTCTAACTCTTCCTGGTTTGTCTTTTCCTAAGACCTGACTCACAGCATCTTCTTTTATATTCATACTGGCAGTGGATTCCATTTCACTATCAATTGATTTGATTTTTTCCTGACATCAAAGTTGTGATATAAATTAGGAGTAGCAAAAAGGCTATGAGACTAGCTAAAAAGGTTCTAAATACTTACAATTGTTTCTTCAAACTCCGGTCGCCCATCGAGTGTGTGTGTCTGTATCAAACCTTACTCTAGTGACTTTGGGTTTGAACTTTTCTTTTTCTACAATTAAAACAAGGATATGATATTATATCTTTATGTAATCAGTTGACTTATAATTAATAATAAAGTTAACACAAAAATACCATTTCATGAGCCAAGCGAACCATCCCTTTGCGGCTAGTGGTGTGGGGAATCTGATTTCTCCTCAGTTTTCTGAATTTGTCACTAATGACCTTCAAAGTAAAACAAAATTGTTAGATTAACGTATTTAAAATATAATTGACACACATACCTTAAACTCTTTGCCTTTCTTCATCTTCATTCATCCAAGCTGTCCGAGAGTTAATATTGTTTGGTTTTAAGTTAATAAGTTGTTCCTTACTCCTATAGCTCGCCAAGGCAGTCCTTGATTTTGCAGACCTCCATATATTCCCCATCTGCTTGAACACACTATCTTTTTGAAACTTTTCTGTCAAATTGAACCTCGCCTACAATATTTTCAGAAATCAACACAATAGTACAAGGTTSAGAAGTTAAAATAATAATATCAAGAACAGTACCTGAATTTGCTCCCACATTGTCTCTTTAAGCTGTTCATCAAGGCGCCTCAATCGTCGAAATCTGAGTACAGTCTCTCACGAAGACCAACAAGCGAGGAAAGTGTTACCGATCCATCTCCAACGTGTTCACCATGAGAGATAAATTCAACTTCAATCTTGTCCTCATGGTTTTTAGCCACTGCTCATTAGTTCGTCCTCTTCATCTCTTTGTAGTTATGCACTGCTCAGTTTGGCCTGCTGCTTGAGATGACTCTATCCTTTGGGAGCCATCTTCTGTGTCAGCATTGGGAGCCGTCTCTACCTTTGTTTCTTCATCTGTTGGTTGTTCTTCTTCATGCACTTCTTCTTCATGCACTTCTTCTTGTAGTTTCTCTTTATCTAGAGCCTCTTCTTCAAAGTTAGGCTGCTCTAAAGTTGGCGCACTCTCATTTGCTGTTTCTCCAGCTGTATCATTTTCCTCAACAACAGCAAGCTTCTTGCGTTTGCGATGTTGCTTAAGTGACTCACCACTTGCATCTTCCCCTTTTTGACGCTTACTGCGACGTGTAGCAACATCAGTTTTCTCTTTCATATTGTCTCACCTGAAACTATTGTAAACCATCAGAAACTAATAGTCACCAATAAAACCATCAGAAACTATATACTTATCCTAGCACAATTAATCAGCTACTAAGACCTCTTCACAATCAGCCCTAACACAAAAACTCTCATCATCAGATGATTCATCTCCCAAATCATAATTGTACTTATCCTAGCACATTATACTAAGACCCTTCACAATCAAACACAAAAACTCTCATCATCGAGAAGATTCTCACGTTCTTTGTCGAGCGATAGAACCTCTTTTTAGACTTATTGATTGGATCGACCTTCAAGTATATCATCTAAATCAACATCTTCATTACGATTTGCAGACTCTAGAACAGGACAATATGTTTGAAGAAATTCAAGCAGAAAGCAACACACCTCGCTGTTCCATCCCTACGCCATGTCGCATAGTTCTTAACATATGACTTAAGTGTTTTCATGTCTACGTAAATGAGACAAGAAAGTGGTCAGATATAATATCGAAGATAAAAAAGAAATTAAAAATTTGTACCTTTCAAATGGATACATCCATCTAAAGTCGCCCACCTAGGACGTGTCTCTCGAAGATGATAGGGAGATAAACATTATATCAAACAGACGGAGAAAAAACCTTTCCAATTGTACATCGTATCAACAAGCTCACTCAAGTTTTAGAAGCTTCTGGATCAATTACTCACTGGCATAATCTCGAAGAAGTTGATAACCGCCGATCTGCATTCCTAGGTCCTTTGAACCCTCTCAATGCAGCGGTAACAAGTTTTGCAATAGTACATGATGGTCGTGAGACTTCAAACCACCAATCATAGGAGGATCAAGTGAGACACAATTGGCGATATTCGCAAGTAGCCATCCGGTCCTCTGATTCGATAACTCTTCGCAAAAATCTCTTCTTCTCTTCCTTACTCACTAATACGCAAATTTGGAGGTAAGTATTTTCTTCCCACGTACCTCGGTGTGTAAGTTTCTGCAATCCCTATATCTTCTAAATCTTGTCTTGCTTTTACACCATCTTTGACTTGGCATTGTGCATCAAGATGGAAAGAATGGCGTCGAAACATTCTTTTCCACATGCATTAGTCAATGTTGTCAAGACCTAAGCATATCTAACTAGAGCAAAAAGAGAAAAGGTTAAGCATATAATAAACATTTTAAAGTTAATTTTAAAAACTTATATATGTTGACATATTACTAACCTTCCAAAGCAAGTCAAATAGAATGACGTTTCTTCCACCTCCATTAGTGTGTCTTCTTCAAAACTGTAATGGTAAGCTCCTCATCTTCACCCAAACCTAATCTTTTCCTTTTGCTTTTCTTCTCCGAGGTTTTCCAAAATCATTCTTAAAATCTTTAAGCATATCAAATATCTAGCTCGAATTCTACTAGCAGTCCCTTCCTCCACGTGTTATCAAACCAAGCTCTTCGCGTAAGGATGACCAAGCTGAGGCGTTCCTATTGCCCAAATAGGCGTGCTTCGACTAAACTTCAACCACGAAAAGGTGTATCCTTACCACATACATTACATGCTTGCTTCCCTTTCACCTTACAACCAGCCAAGGTCCCACCAGATAATCGCGATACTCCACAACAAGTATAGCTCTAAGTGTAAAATTCTCCTGAGATAATGAGTCATATACCTGGATACCTTCATTCCACATATCATTCAGATCATCAACCAAAGGAGCAAGATAAACATCGATGTTTTACTTGGTCGTTGGTCCAGAATCAAGGGTTACCATTATGTTTTCGACTTACACATTGTAGGAGGTATGTCAGTTGATTAAAAACACTGGCCATGTGCTATACTTTGTGTTCTGGATAGAGAAGGGATTCATTCCATCTGTAGATATACCAAGCAAGGTTTCGGATCAGCTGCGAACTATGGCCATTTAGCCTTGCTTCCAAGTCAATGAGTCCACGGTGTCTCATTGTTCCATTACTTGCCATTGCAAATTCTTAGACATTGACATCGACCAAACATCCTACTAAATCTTTCGATCGGAAAATACCTGAGAACCTTAGCTGGAATCCCATTCTTTGTCTCACCAATGCTTATCAAGTTCCCATCTTGAAGCACCACATCTTGGGCAGCTACTCATATCCTCATATCGCTTCGGTAAAGAATACGTCATTCTTACAAGCATGGATAACATCATAACCAAAACCAAACACCTTCAAGAATTTCTTTATCTGATATGGATTTTGGAAGCACATTACCTTGAGGAAGCATGTCATGAACCATAGACAAATCTGATCAAAGTAATTTTCTGAGATCCCACTCTTAACTTTTATCGGTATAGTCCCATGATTCTTTAACTTTGGTGTAGTTTGAGCAGTTCGTACAATGGAGTTTCTGCATCCTCTAATTTCTTCTTAAACTTGGTTTCTTCACTTTCAGGCTGCTCTCCATTCTTACTCGAAGTCTCGGATGGTCTCCATCCAAAAATGCAGATCTAAACAGCTCATGTCTGTGCAAGACGCTGATCATCATTTCTCCGCCCTTTTCTCTCCATGAATACTAACAAGCATTACTCTTGTACTTGATCCATACCTCTAATAACCAAATGATCCAATACTTGTGTATCTTGATGGCACATTCGACAATCGTTAAGAGAACATCGCAGAGGACCCAACCTCGCTGATGCATACACAAAGTACGTGCACCTTCCTCATACTCGACACTTGCCCTGTAATTTACATCAATTGATTAAAGTTAGAGTAGCATTAGATTCATAGCTGTGTTTATATTTTGATAAAAGTAAAACGAAGAACATACCTCGGAAGCCAAACCCAAGACTTGTCCATATTCAACACCACTCCGACCAAAAACAAATCAGGGAACGTGAAATCGACACAGAAACAAAGTCATCAAGCTAATAAAATACTAATTGATACAAACAAAACAAAATCAAATTGAAACGATAACCCTAGCAATTTCACCCAAATTGAAACGAAATCGAGCAAAGAATCATATATAGTTTATAAACCCTAAATGTATATGAAATCGCAACAAGAACGAAATCTAACCTTCAATCAAAAGATTTTCCTCAGCTAGACAAATCGAGGTCCAGGAAGCCGACAGATTTGGAAATCGTTGGCGATACATCAGAGAAAAATGGAGTAGAAGAATTTAGATTGAAGTAGAAAGAAAAAATCTAAGAATCAGAGGGAGAGTGAAAATGGAGGAGTGAGAATGGCGGGAGAGTGAGTCGAAAAGAGTGAAAAGAGAGCCAAAAGTAATTTACTCCCGCCACATTTGACGCTTCAATTACTAATGCAATATATTCTAAGCATCTCCACGTTTTTTTATTTCACTATATATTCTATAGCGTTTACAGAATCCGAAACTTTATTAAAAACTAAATAATAGCAAAACAACAATAAACGATATAACGCACTGCTATAAATGCCTCAATTTCCTGTAGTGATATCAAGATTATTAGTTGGCCAAAACAAGTAGTAAAAAATACAAGTTATTTTTCGCTACTAACACCACTCTTACTCGCTACTAGCACCACTCTCACTCTGAAACCACGTAGCCAATTTCTGCCTCGCACCGATTGATTCCAACGGTGACATTCTCCAACTGATGGAAACCTTGTTTGTTGAACTCTTCTCTTTTTTTGGTGTAATGCGAAGGTAATGCATACAATCCTTGGATATGATCCGGAATAATCCACTCAGACATAAATCGTCAGGTAATATGCCAAAGCCCATTGCTCAACCAAGTAATATCTCGAGCACAAATCATATAAATCACGTAAATCCATTGGTCTAGTTTCCTGCTTCAAGAATTTCATGGTAGCGGTTATTGCATGGACACAAAGATACCTGTCTATATCAAAACACTTGCAACTGCAAGTTTTCTTTTTCAAGTCCACCACATAATTCTTTCCATCACATCCAATGACACCGTATTCAACAAGAAATGTGTTTAACTCTTTCACCAATAGTTTCGATGCATCCTGACATCTATCGTGCAATACGTTCTCCACAAAAGACCAGTTTTGTGCGTCTGATCCAGCAACAAAATCCTTCCTACGTTTGTTAAACCACTTAGCCAATTTTGCAACAATCGCATCAATCATAGGTAGTAACGAGTATTTTCTTAAGTTATTAAAAATAGCATTCAAAGACTCTGCACAATTGGTGGTGTCTATGTTATACCTTGCACAGGAAAAATAACATCCTGCCCATTTTGCCTCTACTACACTAATATCAAGGTACTCAGCTACAACAGGATACCTTCTCCTAAAATCAGCATATCAATGTTGGAACTCAACCTCTATATATATATCTGAGCAATTTCCCTGAATTTTGCTGCCACTAGATCTTTCTTGACATGTGAAACTTTTGTTCTCACATTCTGTGACAAATGAAAGATGCAATACCCATCTGGAGCGTTCAGATACACCTCACCTACAGCCTTGATGAGGCTTGCATTCCTATCAGAAATAAAAACCAACTCAGGACTCTCCAGTATAATGGTTTTCAAAGTATTGAAAAACCACGTCCAACTAGCATCTTTTTCACTATCAACAACAGCAAACACAATGGGATAATGGTGATGATTCGGATCCTGAGCTGTGGCAAAAATAAGCACACCATCATGTACAATCTTAAGAAAAGTTGCATCTATAATGATCACTTTCCGCATGGCTTCAAACCCTTCAATAGAAGCTCCTAAAACGACAAATAAGTACTTGAACCGTTTTGTTTCCTCTAAAACCAAACTTGTTTTTGTACCAGGATTCACCTTCTCTAACATGTACAAATAAGCATACAACATCCAAAAACTATCTTCTGGACTACCACACACATCCTTAACAGCTTGTTTTTTCCCTCTCAATTTGGTAGAGTATGACACTTCTATACCAAGTCTTCCTTGAACCAAACTTATTAGAATTTTTGGAGTTAGAGTCTCGAATTTACCTGGATAATCTTCATGCAAAATAACTGCAACTAATCGTGGTGTGCCTTTCTTTTTGTATCTTGTACTAGAACTAGCCCGAGCGCATGTATGCATCTTTGTGTATACTCTAACCGAGAAACAAGTTGAATTATAACGCTTCGCAACACGCAAATGCCATTTACAACTTTTTTTCGTTTCACGACATTTTACCACATATCGATTCGTATCCGAGTTGACTATAGCGACTCCAAAAGAATTTTGATGTGCAGCTCTATCAACTAAATCTTGTATTGTCTGCTTACTTTCAAATTCTTGACCTAATTCCAAACCAGTACCATCTTCCCATGCATCTACAAACTAAGATTCGTGTCCAGCACATGGAAGCTCAACATATTTAGGAATACTAGAGCTATCCAAACCCTTATCCACACCATTATCAACACCATTATCCACATCATTATCAATATCGTTATCCACATCATCACGTGATAAATTTGGCTGGTTCTCACCATCTCCAACATCAACATTCTCCATCGGCTCATAAGGTTGTTCTGCTGATTTCTCGTTTTCATAAAGAGTAACAGCACCAACATTAACTCTACCACTTAAAATGAGCTCACCATAATTCACACCAAAAGAACTTTTTCTCTCTACTCTTGAATGTTGTTCGCGCAATGGAACTATTTCCAAATATTTGCTGACTTCTACATGCAAAACACTTATACGTTGGTCTTTATCCATAGAGGTTAAATAAACATAAACATCCTCATCATTATATATATATGATTGTGTCTGAGATTTCACTACCAATGGAATGTAACTCAATTTCAGATTCGACGTAGATTAATTCATCCTAACCTTCTTGCATATCCTATCCACTAATACCGAATAACTTATCTCCTTTATAGTCTTAAACGATAAACTGTACAAGTCAACTTCTCTTGGAATCCATTGATACTCATCTCCGGTATTTGAATATTATCCTTCATAATCAAAGTATATGTTTATAGATCGGTTGCTCATTGTCTCCTGAAAAACAAAAACAAAATCTATATTAGCACATGTTCTACCAGTTGTACCGGTTATACCAGTTATCCTAGTTATACCATTTCTAAGTAATAATACCAGTAATACCAATTATACCACTATCAGTTATACCAGTTGTACCAGTTATACCATTTCAAATAGTAATACCAGTATTACTAATTTAACACATTAGTTATACCAGTTGTACAAGTCATACCAATTCTCATTTTTAATCCCTATTATACAAGTTATACCAGTTATACAATTTGTATTAGTTATACCAGTTGTACCAATTATATCAGTTCTCAGTAATAATATCAGTTATACCAATTATACTAGTTATACTACTTATACCACTTATATCACTTATACCACTTATAAGAATTATACCAATTATACTACGTTATACCACTTATATCATTTTTACCAGTTATACCATTTCTCAGTATTAATAAAAGTTTTGACAATTGTACATTTGTACCACTATCAGTTATACTTGTTCTACAGACTATACCAATTATATAAGTTATACCATTTCTCAGTAGTAATACTAGTTTTGACAATTATATACCACTATCAGTTATACATGTTCTACCAGTTATACCACTATTTGTAAATATTCAATCGGACACTAATCTACCTACGATTCAACCACTACAGTCCATTAATCAGCAATTCAATGTCTTAATCGACCCAGAAAACATGGTTATCTACCCAATGTCCATTAATAACCAACACTTATTTCAAATCTAATTGAAATCCATGGTTAGTGCGAATACAAACACGTTACTAAATTCTACAGCTAAATCGACTTGAGACTCGATGGATTTAAGCTTAATCATAATAATCTTAGCAGAACTGACCTGAATTTTAAAGCTAAAGCTTCCATGGTTGAGAGGATCGGTGCCTGGTTCGTATCGGGATAAGAGGAAGAAGGATGAGGAGTGTTGAATGGTGATTGGTCAATGAAGAGTAGGATAGATTGGTTTTTGGAAAATGAGAGTATTTTAGATTATCACCCAAGCGAATGGTCCATTCATTTACATGTAACCATTTACCAGATTATCAAAGTAGTTATGTTAATCGAATGGTAGAAAAATATTATAATTCCACAATAGCTACTCATGCGGTTTAGTATAGGAGAAAAAATGAGAGATGTTGTGAATGATCTTTGTGGTAATGGATGAAGTAGAAAAGACATTGAACATATTCCAGGATATGCAAAAGAGATCAATGGATATTGCCTAAGAGATATGTTCAAAACAAATGTATTTTTTTCTAGTCATTTACGGAATAATTGCGGATATAATATATTTCTTTATTTTTCTTATTCACGAGTTTAAAAGTAAAAAGTATCAGTAATATCGGGAATTGATTCTATGTAACGAAATATATTCGAGTATATGCAAAATAAAGTAGACGGATGTTGGTATTGTTGTTTTGCAAGGTTAGTAATGGAAGTTGTGTAGTCTCTCTCCAATGGATACATACATCACTTTTGTAATTATTTTTTTTAATGAATTTTCTTCATTTACATTGTAATTTTATTTGTGTTTATGTACAAAGGCTGAAATTCTCTTGTTTATTATCTCATCGTGAAAGGAAATTTTTGTTTAAACATTACTTTTGTTTTCACTTTCCAATCAATTATACAAGTTTTATTCTACCCATTCGAAAGCTTTTCAGGAATCATATATAGATTCCCAGAGCTTTTTGTATATTTAACTTTACAATTGTATCGACCATCGAGATGAAAATAGAATATTGATCGTGAGGGGGAAAAATATGATAATTCGAGTAGACCTTTTGAACTATATTTTAATATTCATGTCATATCTATTTGAATTTTGTATGGATTTGATATCCGTTAATATCATTCATTGGATAACCATCCTTAAATTGGCTCCATTGTAATAATTATAAACCAAAGTATACATCACAAACGTATAAGCCAAACATGTAAAGCTATCGTCAAAGTCGTTGTACGTGTATTTGTAATTGGTTGTTAGACACAAAATATGTTGTTACAAGATCAAGGGATGAGGTTCAAGCTAGTATAAAAAGTGTAGCAAGAAGATGAGTGTTGATCAAGAGTTGATGCTGAGAGCAATGAAGTGGAACAGAGAATAAAAAGAAAGACACATCAGTGAAGACCTTATGTGGTTCTGGGAATACAGGCTTTACTTGGTATGGAAAAGATGCACGATGTTGTTGGAACAAGCTGGAAGCTGTTCTAGTCGGAAGAATTGTCAGCGAATGAAAGTAGCTGACGTGGACTTCAGAGCTAACTAAATTAGTGACGTGGAGGTTACAAGTGATGGGCCTTAGAAGGCTCGTGGATCTAAACTAGGGTTTTGATCTTGGAGAGTATTGATGCAGGGATTTTCTTTCGATTATCCCATTCTCAGGTTTCACCCAAGTATACCCATAGGGTATTCTCGAGAGTTTAACCCATAAGACCACAAGTGCACAGTCATGCAGTTGTAGTAATTATGGGGTCGATCCACAGGGACGGAGAACAACACACAGAGAGTACAAATCTAAATCTAATCTAAGTAAAATAGAGAAATGGGGGTTGGTTCCTAATCTAACATGCATAAAATAAATAAACTAAAACATCAAATAAAACCTAAACTAATATTTACAGAGGATTGGGTGATAGTCTTAATTCTGGGAATCTAGATCTAGGATTTATGTTCTATCTAAATAATTTGTGATAGTCATTCTAGGAATTTTTCATGTCTTGCTAGTCCACTCTCGTGGTATGCTAGTCTCTATATTCAAACCCACTCTCGTGGTGAATGAACATGCATATCATACAATCCAATCATCGAATACTTTCATGAGTGATAGACACATCGCAAGGGTTGTCATACCTCCGGGCGATCCAATAGGGTCAGAATTGGTAAAAACGTGTCTAAGACACAAAGTAAATGATAGATCTATTTCTAGAATCCATCCCACTCTCGGTGGTGAAGTCCTCCTGAGATCTTTACCTAACTTGATCAGGGCTAGATAAGCATAGAGCTACTCTATCAAATAACAAACTCAACCATAGCTAATACTCCCAACTATGCAGATCTGAGATCTCTACCCACTCTCGTGGCGCAGGGAATCTCTAATAGTACAACCACACCTACTAGATTCAGTTGTACACTTAAGCATCTCCCATAGGATAATACTTAGCATTAAGATGCATAGAAAGGTAGCTAGATCGATTCAGAACAATCAAACATATATTAAACCCTAAAAGTATATCCCATCATCGACCACCACCCTAGTGGTCTAAAAGATCCACTTTAAAATAGAAGAAAAGAAGTAAAAAAAGAAAGAACTCTTTATTAGGGTTTTTAGAATGGTAGCTACAAAAGTTCTCTATTCTAAGTTGTGTTTTCTAGTGAGATTACAAGTGATTATATAGTCCTAGGGATTCTTAGAATATTCTATTTCGTCATTATCTTATTTTTGTAAGCTTAAAACTCGAGATGACAAATTACCCGAATCATGTCTTGCCACGTAGGAAATTTCCCAGCTTTCTCGGACGTCAGAATTAACCAATCATGGTCGATTCTTGGGTCGATGTGAATCTCTTGTGCTTGAATGGTCGATGCATCCTCCGAGAGTATTCTCTGGAAATCCTTCGGACTCCATATCGACCCCTACAGGTCGATTCTGGGGTCGATTCTGCCTTCTTCAGACTTTGTGAAATCTTTCTCCGAATGTGCATGATCCAAGTGGCGGTGCCAACTCTCCCATATGTTCTACCAAGCTCCAGAAACACTCTAAACATCGAGTTTTAGCTCCAAGTACCTAGAAACATATAACCACACGCCAAAACACTAATCCTTTACTAAATGTTAGTTATAAAGGCTAAAACTAACTTATTATAATGCATAAAAACATGTAAAATACGATGATATCAAGTATAAATAGAACTAGGTGGTGAAAGAAAAACTCATGCACCTAGGGTTCTATTGTGAGAGGAACACATGTGTGTGTGCTGTCGTCCCACCAGACAAGACATGTTATGTTGGTGGTTGTTGTGGAGCTACACTCGTCGAAAAAGACAATGAGTGGTAGTCTCCTTAATTCATCTAGATAAGAGTGATAGGCACGAGTGTGTGCTGGGTATTATTGGCAGTTGTATTTTGCTTTTTTATGCTAGTTAATTGTTTCTGGACTAGGTCCCGGGGATATAGGTTAACGGAACCCCGTTAACAAATTTCTGTGTCTCATCTACTTTATGCGCTTGATTGTTCGTTATGTTTACTCATCGTACAAACTTGTAGATCTAGGAAAAATCCGATTTTTCAATTGGTATCAGAGTAGGCATCTGTATAGAGTCTGACTCAACAAACGAGTGTGGATCCTGAGGATTTGTCGCTAGAAAGAGAGTTATTTTTTTTAAGCGAAAGAGATATAAGCAGATGTGGTGTTCATGAGCAGATAAGAAGATAATCGATTTGAGAACATGAGAGAAGATTAAAGACACACGATTTCAAGACTTGTTATGATTACAACTTATGAGATTTTGGATGTTTTTATCTTGCTTTAAAGGGAGATGAAGTTTTGGAACTGAATTTGAGTGGGATGGTGTCTTGAAGGTTTAGGGACTGCGTTTCTATTTCTCACGTTATTTTTAGAATAAAAATGTGGAAGAGACAATGGTTTGGTTTTGTTATTGTTGGTTTAATTAATGTGAACCAAGAGATAACCAAAATAATTGGTTGTGTCTCAAGAGGCTACGTTCATTGAGAGAAGAAGAGAGCAAGGGTTGAGACATATTTGGGTTTTAATGAATAAAATATTACTCCACTAAAGCAACGTTAATTTCACGCGTCGGAGATGAGAAGGGTTTGAGATGTGGAGAAGTTTTTTGTCACCATCATGGAAAAGAACGACTTGAATTGGGTTTCAAATTTACTGGGAAGTATCTTGAGATGTGAAGAAAATATTTGCCACCATCATAGAAGAGAATGGTTGGATACTACAAGAGAAGGAGTCGATCATTGATATATCATGGATTTTACCCGTTTTTAGCCATGATATAAGTCGTTTTATCGAGTCTTTCTAGTGCTTTTTCTATCATTTTAGAGTCTTTTCAGGTTTTAGCACGTTTGGGACGAAATTGGAGATTTTGGAGACATTTGGAGCCTTTTTGGAGCAAACCGAAGAAAGTACCCGTTTTGAAGCCTGAGTATCGATCGACACCATCCCGGCATCGATCGATAATTTGAGTTTGAGTATCGATCGACATCATCTCGGTATCGATCGACACGACGACCGGCCTGAGTATCGATCGACACCATCCCGGTATCGATCACCGACGTAATCAACGCCAAGAGATTTTCAAGGAAGCCTATAAGAAGCCCAATACTTTCCCTTATTTACAAAGAAGCCCAGCTCGTGTTTTTAAACCTATTTAAGCAAACTCTTAGTCTTTAGTTAAAAAGAATTACTTTTCACTTTATTCGACGGACTTTACTTTTAGAGGCTTTTGTGAGGGAGGCGGATCAAGACTTTGTTCATCATAGAAGATCCGAACCCTTGTTTTTTTCTTTGTTTAATTTCATGATCTATTCAGTTATGTCTTGTTTTTCATCATCATGTCGAGTAGTCTCATTTAGGTTTAGGGATTCCTCATATGGATTTCTGATTTATGATAATTGATCTGTTAGGGTTCAAAATCTGAATAGTTCTTCACCATAGGTTGTTCTCAAAGCTATTTCTAACCTGATCACTTAGAATATAGAACTGAGTGTCGATTAACTGAGTCTGATTGAGTCGATAAAACTAGGGCGATTGGATTATCTGCAGAGATTTGGTTTAATCGAATTGTGAACATATCAAACTTGAATTGATTGCTGGTTTATTATGTAGGATTTGCAAAGAGATTTGGAATTTTAGACTTTAAGCTTAGTTAGTTTATGACAGCGGTTGGTTAACTATACTTTCGTGTTTGAGTTGAAGCGGCTTAATTGAATTGAACCTTAATTGATTAATTGTTATTTATCATTGATTTCCTGAGAGTTTCCCTGAGCCTAGTTTCCTTCCATATCAATCGACCTAAGTTTAATTCAATCATCTGTTTTCTCATAAATTATTGTTTGCTTAGCACAATCTGCATCTTTCATCTATTGCGTGAGTTTTCTTGAGTTCTTGTGTTCGACCCCTAACTTTACTGCAGCAACTGCTTTAGTATCATTATAGGGTATTAATTTGAGCATATCAATCATCCCAAAAGCGAAAATTGTAAGTTGTGTGCATTTATTTTCTCTTGCGTTTTGGCCCAAATCAGAATCGTTTCAAGTTTCAACATAAGGTTTTTTCATCAGAATTACTTTTGGACGTGTATGAATTTTGTGGAGAAAATTATGGTGAAATCTTGTGTGGATAAGAAGGTTTGAAGGTTTTGTTTTATCTTAATAAACACTCTTGGAGATGTGTTGAATGTGTGGCTCATGTTTTGGATATGTACTTGAATGAAGTACATAATCAACAAGGGGGAGAAGACTGTTGAAACCAAGAGATGAATTTGAAGTTGAAGTTGACGTGATGTTGAAAGTATCTAGGACATAGAGAATTGGAGGAGTTTTTGCTGAAAAAGTATGTTGTTGCCGAACCGAGAGACTAAGGATGGTCTTACTGGAGAAAATGGGGAGATAGATGTGCGTGAAAGTGAGAAATATTGAGTAAGGTCGCTTACGTTATGAAGATGAAATCGATGGAGCAAATGATTGATTCTGAAGCTGAGGATGGTATAAAGAACTCAAACAAGAGAAAGTGATGAGTCTAGTGGTAATGGGAAAGGAGATGGAAGACCATATGTTCAGATGTTTAAAGATGTTAAAATTTGATTCGCTGCAAATCATTAGGTATGTTCTGTATTTACTAGGGTTCTGGTTTCTTCGTTTTCTTAAGGTACAGACCTCGATTTTAGCTCTGAAAGATGTTCCGAAAACTTGAGAGTGAGATCTTTCCAATGATATAAATATTGTCTTCTGGTTGTTTGTGGTTTGATGGGAAATTGCACCTGAACAAGGCTCATCGCAGATGTGTATCATTCTAGATCTGTCTTGGGAAATTGGCCATAACTTTCAAACGGTAAACCCAAATCTTGATCTATTTTTTTCTGTGGCTTCGTATGACTGTTTTTGATGTTGCCACCAAGTTTTATAATTTTCTGGGTTGGTTTGCTGCTCTGTTTGTTCTCTGCATCAAGACGGACGAAGTAACTTCACTACAAGAGATTTTTGGAAAAGGAAACAACGTGTGTTTCACATTATTGCAAGTTCATGGAGATAAATGGAATTTATGTGCATAAGAGTTATTGTTCATACTAGAGTGAAGGTAAAGAAGATCTGAATTGCAGCATCAAAGAAGAGAATAGTAATTTTCAGATCAAGAACAGAATGCAGAAATCAATTCTGAGAAAGTTTTTTCAAGGAAGCATTTGGAGATCTAAAAGTAATCAGATTGAGCTGAAACTTTATGGGGAGCTTTATGCTATTCTGGCTTGAGATTCAATGCTGGAATTGATTTTTGGACGGTTGAGATGCGACTTACACTAGCGTTTGCAGTCCTTTCCGAGCACATGTAATCCGAAGTATCATATTTGACCAGTATCTGTGGAGACATCAAACGGGCTACTAAACGAACTTAAAATAAGATGAAATTTTAAGGAGACATTCTAGACGTATGTGGCTAGATTCTGGTAAAAGAGTATTGATTTCGGAGTCCGGGAACATAGTTGAGAAGTGACGGCACTAAGCAGATATCAAGGAAGAGATGTTTATGATCAGATACGAAAGAGATCACAGCTGACAAAGGTAGAATGTTAAGGAAGGCTGGAAGTATATTATTGTTGGTTGGGTATGTGTACACTGCTGAGGGAGATCAAGAGAGAAAAATAATTGGAAAGGAGAATCCTACGTGATGATTCACTCTAGATGAGAAGTTGGTCGGGATCAATCTGAGATGTGCTTAGAGTTGAGTGACTCCGATTAAGCGTAATGTGGTTAGCTTAAGTGACTTGTAGATGTTGGGTTATCATTATTGAGTGGTAAGAAGAATTCTACGTGAAGATTCACTCTAGATGAGAAGTTGATCGAGATCAATCTAAGATATACTTAGAGTTGAGTAACTCTGATCAAGCGTAACATGGTTAGTTTAAGTGACTTGTAGATGTTGGGTTATCATTATTGAGAATTACATATCAATTATATCTCTCTTATTTTCAATATCTGAAGCTTGCAAAGGGTAATAGCAGTATGTGTTGGTGGTATAAAATGGATAAAAATCATGAAGAAGCAGGATGGGATACCCTTTGTCATGACCAGAATGTGAGTTGTTGCTCTCAACACTGTGGATGTTTGTTTTTGAATGAATTGTGCCGATCAAGCAGGGGGAGATTATTAAAGGAGGACCATAGTTGGAAGGTCTCGAACTGAATGTCTCAAGCTGAAGGGAAGGTTTCGAATTATGGGGGAGAGGCATAGTTTTTGTTAGAGTATTTACCTTCCTACCTTCATCAAGTACAATGAGCATCCTTGTGAAGAAATTATCTTGAGTTGTCAAATTCAAGAGAAAAAACGGGAGATTAGCGAGTTTGTGTGTTGATTGCAAAAGAACATTACGACTAGTTTGTGTGTCTTGCTCATGAGTTTTTAGGGGCGTTGAAGATTTGAGAAGTGCAGTGAACTTCAAGACACATCTACTATGGGAGTTTCGTGGCCTATGAAGATGGGAAGATTGAAATTGAGTTCAGATTTAGATCTGTTAGTTACTATGCTTGAAATTGAGTTCTGATTATTTTTGTTCTACAGTCAGTTCTCCAACTCCAGTTTCGAAATCTCTCAGGGATTTCTCGATGTTGAATAGCTGTTGGCTGAGCCTCGTATCGTCTCTTGTTCTTAGCGTCATCAACAAAAATGTCTCCATTGTTCTTTTGATTCTTTGGTAAAAATATTTAATAGTGTTGACTATGTGTGTCGTTTAAGCAGGGGAGGAAAGCTTTGAGATTAAGTGAAGGATATTGGGCTGATGTCTTTGTGTCAGAGTAAGTGAAGGATATTTGGTTGATGTGTTGCGTTGAAGTTTTCAGCTGTGGAGATTTCAGCGATGAGTGTTTTCAGTGAGTATGATCGTCGAATGAAATAAAGGAGAAGCATGATTGATGAATTTCAAAGATTTGGAAAACAAAGAACAATATATCTACATGAAGCATAGCCACTTAGTCCTTGTCTCAAGTGTGGTGCTTGATCGAAACACATAATCAACAATGGGGAGATGTGGTCTTTATTATAAATGATTTATGAGCAACGGAAGCCCCCAGCTTGACTGTAGGGGAAGTAAAGATTTCAGACACATATGCAAATCATGGATAATTACTTCTAAGAGATGAGGTATAACGTGAAAGTTCACATTCTTATGTGCAAGAAATGATGACACACAATCTGTGGTTTTTATGTGAGTATGCACTCAAGTAGGGGGAGAATGTTGAAGCATTGATTCAGGGGGAGTGTTATCTATTGAGAAGTTTATTGTGTTGCATGATGTTTATAAGATTGAGCTTGAGTTGACAAACTCACATAAAAAGGGGGAGAGTGAAAGAAATTAAATCGTGTGGGACGAAGTTAGATCGTGTGAGCTACCACTCGGCTATCAAGGGGGAGATTGTTAGTATATTTCTCATGTTGCTGAGTTGTGTAGTTGCTTAAACATGTTATGATACAGCGGCTGTGACAGATGATAACATAGACTTTGGAAATGATTAATCACAGATGCAATGTGAGCTTAGGGAGAGATTATGAGACATCATTGTACCTTGAAGATCATCAAAGTGTTAGTTACAAGGTGAGCTTGTGTTCTAAAACTCAGTAACAAAGGGGGAGATTGTAAGTGTATGTATAACTGGTTGTTAGACACAAGATATGTTGTTACAAGATCAAGGGATGAGGTTCAAGCTAGTACAAGAAGTGTAGCAAGAAGAATGAGTCTTGATCAAGAGCTGATGCTGAGAGCAATGAAGTGGAACAGAGAATAACGAGAAAGACACATCAGTGAAGACCTTATGTGGTTCTGGGAGTGCAGGTTTTACTTGGTATGGGAAAGATGCACGATGTTGCTAGAACAAGCTGGAAGCGGTTCTAGTCGGAAGAATTGTCAGCGAATGAAAGTAGCTGACGTGGACTTCAGAGCTAACTAAATTAGTGACGTGGAGGTTACAAGTGATGGGCCTTAGAAGGCTCGTGGATCTAAACTAGAGTTTTGATCTTGGAGAGTATAAATATAACTAGGTGGTGAAAGAAAAACTCACGCACCTAGGGTTCTATTGTGAGAGGCACACATGAGTGTGTGGTGTCGTCCCACCAGACAAGACGTGTTCTATTGGTGGTTGTTGTGGAGCTACACTCGTCGGAAAAGACAATGAGTGGTAGTCTCCTTAATTCATCTAGATAAGAGTGATAGGCATGGGTGTGTGCTGGATATCATTGGCAATTGTATTTTGCGTTCTTATGCTAGTTAATTGTTTCTGGACTAGGTCCCGGAGATATAGGTTAACTGAATCCTGTTAACAAATTTTTGTGTTTCATCTGCGATTGTTCGTTACGTTTACTCATCGTACAAACTTGTAGATCTAGGACAAATCCGGTTTTTCAGTCGTCACTTCTCAAACGTGCTTCAATCTCTTCTTCATCCTCAGTTGCACTGAAGAACAACCCTAAAGGCAAATTTCACTTTTCGTAATTGAGCCAAGCCTGTCTCCTTTTCAAAACAAAGTTGAACAGAACCATCCAATGGCAAAACCGTAGATTTGTGCAATCCAGGACATCAACACGCAACAGCTTCTGCATCTGGCTGAGATTCTTGACTATCCGTCTCAGCAAGTAAAGGGCTTTTCTGAAACTTATTCCTCAGCTGACCACAAGCAGCACTCGCATCAAGTCCTCTTATTTGCCTTACGCTTGCAGTTATCTTACGCGACTCCAACGCAGCTTCAAACGCTAGGACCTGCACATTTGGTTAATAAAAGCGATTAGGGACTTATTTATTTGTACTTTTATTGAGGTTTTGAATCTGAATCCAAAACCAAACCAAAAACCGAATGCATGGCTTAGTGGTTATTAACATACCGCTTTCTGGTAAGGTTGCTTGTACTCCGATCCTTCTATCGGCTTGTAAGGTATCAAATTTACGTGATAAGTTTTACCCCATTGACGGAGTAGCTCTGCGAGTTCCACCGCATGCTCAACTTGATCATTGACTCCAGCTGCATCATCATTTTTGAACTTCTGTTAAAGTAGATGATATAATGAGGGAGTCTAACAGAAAATTTGTTTATCTCAAGTCTCACACACCTAGTAGAAGGGCATATTCAAAGGAGACTCGTCTATTTGTTTCTTGGAAGTAATCACGAAAATCCTTCATAATTGCTTCCAGCGGATAAGCCTTGGCACTTGGTACAATTTTCTCCCGGAGACTCTGATTTGGTGCATGTAAGCTGATACGCAAAAAGAACAGCTCAAGAATGAGTAAATAATATAAAAAAACATGAAAATAAATGAGACCAGACCAATCCAGAGCATATGTTACATGATTAGAAAATTAGATTTCATGATATATGTTTGGGGTATCTTGACCTAAGAAAGCTGAGTGAAGTAAAAGTTCTCTAAAGTTTTTTTTTTTTTTTTTGTAAAAGATCATCTTAGCTATTGAAAGTTTTTTGGTAAAATATCTTTTTGTAAAATAGTGATTTGATGAGATTTTACTTGATTATTGTCTTTAGACTTTGACATATAAAAATAATATTGTACTAAAAATATATATATTCTCCACAACAAATTAGTAGATTTACATGCTCAGTCGCAATATCAATTAAATTAATAGTTCAGTATAATGAAATTGCATTTTGCCACTGGTTTATAGTTCTTATTTATTTTATAAATATGTATTATCAAGGAGTATTACTTAGATATTTCAGTAGATATTTTTTTTTGTATGAATGTTAAATTATATTCAGGACAAAAAATTACCGTTTTTACTATAAATGCAGCACGTAGCTGAAAATTAAATTAGAAACACTAGTTTCGTTAATACCCAAAGTTGAAAAACCCAATTGGGACAAAATCAACCCTGTAAAAAAGAGTACTAACTGTTTATTAAGAGTCGAAGTAGAAAAAGAAACGGAAAAGAAACTCAAACGTAAGAGTATTGCTGAAGTGAGAACCGGTTGACGTGATGTATGTCGTGGTGGTAGAACCTGTCGTGAGACAGAAGATTGCCGAAGATGCAATCGATGTCGCGAAGCTGAAACCTGGCGGAGGACCGAGGGTTGTCGAAGAGTTGTTGCTGAAGCGATGACAGATGATCACATTGAACCTCTGTTTGTGAGCCATATTGAGAAACAATTTTTAATACGTTGGTCCGTTGAAGGAATTGTTGATATCCAGTTACGAACACCTTTCTCAATTGTGTGAAAAATCCTTCATGATGTTGATGGTGGTTTCTCATGCCTTCTTGCATTTTGTTCAACCCATATATGATATACTGCTGAATGAAAGATATATCGGAGGAGAAATCAAACTGTGTAAGATACTGTTGAGCTGAACCATTGAGTAACGTCATCCACTCCGTTGAGAAAGAATTCCCCATTAATTTCTTAGCTAAGGCAGCCCAAAGTGGTTTTACGTAGCCACAATAGAATAATAGGAGATCTCAAAGTTTCCTCACACATGCCACAAAATAAACAAGTTGAATTGATTTTATCGTCCGTAGTTAAACGGTTGATAGAAGTTAGCCAAACCTGAAACGAAAATTTTGGTATAAAATGTTTAAACCAAACAATAACGTACCAATTTGTTTGATATTTCAGTAGATATTAAGAAACAAAAAAGGAAATCGAAATGATGAGAGAAAATTGAAATTGATGCTTTTTTTACCTAAAATACAAAGTGTAAACATGTTGCGGCAATGTAGTATAGATGACAAAACTTTTAAAAATTGATATTTGGTGTTTAACTAAGGTCGGATGATTTGGACAGTCATCGAGGTTTTGAAGATGACAAAATATAGAGACTGAAGTGAACATATCCAACACAAGACATGTCTGCATGGTACAATGGTCTTAAAGATATTTATTCTTCTATAAATCTAAAATTTATGTCAGATGAATAATAACGAAAGCGGAAGGGTAGCTGATGTCCATAACTTAAGAATTGAATTTGAGATTAGGTCTTCAAAACAAACCAAAAATAATTCCGCTCCTCGTCAAATTAGGAATTACGAAGTTTATCCACAAATTAATTTTTCATAACACTTATGCCTCATGTCATTTACTTTATACCAAAGTGACCACATAAATTTTAACTAATTAAATAATAACCCTAACACATTCAATAATACACGTGTGATCCCCAAATAATTCTTACATGGTCATGCCCACCTCTTATGCATCCATTGTGATTTCGACATCTTTGCTTCCTTCATAGAAGTCCCTGCTATGGAAGAAAGTCAGAGAGACATTTCGACATCTTTGTTTCCTTCATTGAAGTCCCTGCTATGCAAGAAAATAAGAGACATATACATGTTTTGCTATTTATCATTATGATCATAATATGTGTTTTAAGTATGGAGGATTTGATTATTACCAAATATGCTTAAGAACGCAGCTTGAGACATGCCTTGATACTAATAAGTACGGTCCCTAAAAAGTACCCACGAACACAAAACAAACAAAATATTATATTGGTTCTGATGGCATAAACGTAAGAAGTATTTTAAAAAATTTCATGCACATTTATAGAAAATGTCCAACAGATTAGTTAAGCAGGTGAAAAACAATAAGGAAATATATAGTGTGCGTGTTTTACGCTTCAGTGACTGAAAATTAGGAGGAACACGAAATAAATACATCACCAAAAGGGCATGTAAATTGCCATAATCTGCTGGCTCGCCTTCTAACGCTGATTTCTTTTGACCCAACCCGACCCGAGTAGAGGTAGACTCAGCATCTCTCTAGCCCTCTCGTCTACAAGCTCCTGTAATCAATAACGGTTACCTCTTCCTCTGGAGCATCTAGGTCTTGGTAGCTGCACCATTTTCTCATACATTAGTTTCAAGACACTGCACTCTTGTTCATATGATTGAACTATGTTTCATGAAAAAACGAAAGCAATGTATTATGATACTCATAGCATATAGAATGAACCATGTTACCTGCGTAGCCGTCTAGGATCCTGTCTAAAGGCCGGAGACAAAAGAAAAGGGGCGGGTCCACCTCTGCCGCTACCTTCAAAAGGAGGATTGGGTCCACTTGGGAACATCTGCATCGCAAACTCCGGTGGTGCTGGTACAAATGGTCCTAGTGGTCTGCCCAAATCATCATTCAGACACCGTTACAGATTATTGATTAAACACAGTAACTCTTTAATTTTAATCTGAAGACAGGATCATGAGAAAGTATAGTCTTTTATTAAACCTACCCGGCACCAGGAACAGGCATCAGCATTGGTGGTGGGTTTATATCCGATGAGAAGGGAGGAACATGAACACCACCTTGTCCACCAAATGCATCATACCCAAATTCCCCAGGATTTCCACCATCAGGACCATCACCATCACCTCTCAGTTGATCCTCCGACCGATCATTTCTGTCATTTCCATTAGCACGTCCATCACGCTCTCTGCGTCCACCACGATCATCCCTCAGTCTGTTCTCCATGCCTGGTTTACGTCTAATAGGTCTATCTTTCTGTCAAAAAGTATATATCACCCGCGTAAGTAAAACTCAAAACAAAGCTAAACAAGTGAAAACCCAAAACTAAAGAGTACAGACTAGTCAACATTCCATTAAATGATAATAAAAAAATTTGTACTGGGCCAGATTGCTGCGTGGCTGGTTGTCCTCCTGGAGCATTAGGATCACTGCAAATGGGACATGATTTTATCATTAGGATCCTTCATAAATGACAGTAGAGGAGTCCAAGAGAAAAACCCTACATACTTCATATAGTTCTGAAAATACAGTTCTTCCTGCACTTTGGTGGTCAGCTCCGTGACAAGCTCAGTGTGTTTCAGCTTGAGATGCTTGTACACAAATTCAGCAGCATGAAACAGCTTCGTGCAGCCCTTGGCTCCACAACCATATTTCCAACCATACTTCTCATCTCTAATCTTTCGGACATGTGGATCTAAAGCTTCAGTAGCAGCAGCATCTATTTTCTCTTTGGCAGCCATCACTTCCAAGGGATCTTGACCTTTCAACCTCTCTTGCCAATGAGAGTCAAATTTACTTTCACTCGCATCTCCTTTTGCATCAGAACCTTTACCTTCAGCTCTCACATGCCGCAGACCCTTAGCTTCATTTGTTTCAACATTTCTGTAATAATCCACACCATGAACACGCCAGAGATATGTGACAAGTGTGTCAAGCAATTCAACACCCTCAAGGCCTTTCACAGATTTCAACCCCCTAATGATTATAACTGGACCAGTTGAACCACTGTGTAATTTTTCTCTACCCATTTTTTCATTTTCTGAACCTGATAACACATTTTCCTCAATACCTTTCTCAGAGTCTAGCTTACGCACAAGGGCTTGTGCTTGTTCAACGTCAATTAAGATTCTCTTTGGATCAGAAGTGAAACTGGGTGCTTTTGGTGCGGCTGAAAGAAGTTCCGTCCCTTCCCACCTACCATGTCTTTTTCTTTTGCCACCTCCAGCTGCTTCATCCTCAGAATTTGGCTCACTGGCCCTGCTGGATTTATCCAACGCTGTCACTGCAGGACCTCTGGAACAGATCGAGGGAAACTGTGAGCTGTAGAGGTGACAGAATGGTGACAATAGTAATGGGCTAATGGCCAAGAAATTGATCTTACAAATCTATAGCCCCGCTCTGTAAATCAAGTAAGAAATCCTTCGCCACCGTCCGTGCAAGTTCATTCCTCCTGAAAATTTGAAAGGAATATAAACAGTCAGAAACATTTTTTTGAACTACAAGACTGTAATACCAAGACTACAAGAGATCAGTGTATAGTATCAATATTACACCAATCAAACTGTGGGAAATGCTCATGATTTCACCTTTCTATGACAGAGAGTAAGTTTGTTGGATGATACTTATTCTTCAACCTGGATGCATAACATACATAAGCATGTTAATAGGTTAGCTTACAGAATATCCCAAAATAGTGTAAGTGATGTAGACAGATAGTGGACTTCACCAATCTTCCTCTTTGTGAGAGTTAAAAAAGACGTGTTTCTGTGTTGTAATATACTCTGACTTATATTCTTGATATCTGCATCAGGAAAAAAGGTATTACCCCAGCAGCTTCACAGACAACTGATTAAGCACCAAGACTAAGTTGTAGTTATAACAGTACCTGCGTTCAGCTTCTGATGGCAATATATCATCTTCCAACTCCTGGATAAATTGTTTGTATGACATCAATCCATCCCTGGATAAAGGAAATACAACGGTATTTTTGTTAAATGCAACAGCAAGAGAGTCTACAAACAGCACTAGTTGTGTGCCACTATCTTAAACCGTTAAACGTAAAAGAGATCAAAGTTTTACACTTGGACCAGAATATTGGCGTTATCTTGTACTCAACAGGAATAATGGAATAGAAAACGATGACTTTAACATCACATGTTTCAGAAATGATTTTCTAGTAGCTAATCTGATCAATAGTGTCTCTCAAACATTCACTCTAACTTTCAGGAGCTATAAGGAAGAACACATATATGCCTCATAGAAGATAGACAGTTCATAACTCCTAGTATACATTTACTAGATTAAATATCCACTACCAAAAATAAACACACCAATACACCATAGGACAAAGAGAACAAACCCATGAAATACAAAGGAAAAATGAACAAATATGAAGGAACCTTAACCTTTGAGTATTTCCACTGTTGGAAGCATCACCATATCCTCCACGTCCTCCCTCCCAGTCTGCCAAAAGTAATCCACATTAAAAGGTAGATACTGATATCTCTCTTCTAAACTAGATCGCTTGTTCACAAATAGAACTGTGAATTAGTTACTCAAACTGTCTCCAATACGCAGCATATAGAGAGAAAAACACAAAGCTATGACTATGAATTATACTAGTCAAATGAACCAGAAGTCCCATTTTATAAGAACGCCCAATGATAGTAATCTTAAACATGTCTCACAAGTGCAAATGTGGTAATACAGGTTCTCTCAACTTTAAAAAATATTTAAGAAAGAGATGTCTCACCCTGATAGCGGCCCATAAAGCGGCCGTGAGGCCTTTCATCACCATAACCAGGTCTCCCACCCATTTCACGGTCATTTCCTCCACCATAGTCATATCCAAATCTGTCATGCAAAGAAGCAATTTGAGTACAGATTAGGAAATCCCGAAAACGATGGGATATAACAATCATTGATACAAGAGGATAATTAACGTGGTTTGATCTCCAATAGAACTATAAGTGATGCACTTTTCTATTCCCAGCTAAGCAACAATGCAACTTATATTATCCTTCTAACACAACACAGTTCCCATACGACTTTTAATTATAGTTCAATCGGTAACAAATTAACTTTGATGTAATTCCAATTGAAGTGTGAGCAATGTGGTACAGCAGAGAAGATCCGAAATTTTCACTGAGCACAGGAGATGAAGATTACCTTCTGTCGGGAGGCCCAAAGCCACCACGGGTACTGCCACGGCGAGCACCATAGCCATTATCGTCCTTCCGGTAACGTTTATGAGGAGGTGAGCGACGCTGGGGAGGAGAGTAGCGCCTGTCTCTGTACGGTGGCGGAGGACTCAAGCTAGGACGTCTCTTGTAATCCCTACGAGGCGGTGGGAGAGGCGAACGGTCACGGTCACGGCGTTCGAGGTCTCTGTCGTCATGCCGCTCTCGTGAAACTCTCTCACGGCGTTGCGGAGGCTGCTGCTGTTCATGTTCCAGCTCTTGCTGCGGCAGAGAGAAAGAAGGCGGTGGAGGAGGTGGTGAGGAAGACGTCGATTTCTCAGGGAGGCGGTTATCGACGGAATCAGACTGAGGAAGAGTAACATCGGCCATATGGAGAAGATGATCGGAACCCTAAATCGGGGAATCTACGGTTTATTCGACGATACACTCCAAAGCCTTTCTTCTACCTTTACTAGTGTGAAACTTAATTCAAGTTGGTTTAGTGTTGCCCATATGTGGAAAACGCAGATTTTCCCACGAACTTTGACTTGTCTTTGACTATAAAAACTTTCTTAAAATTTAAATTTTTTACACAAATAATCCAAATCCTATCAACAAATCCCCAAACGTTTCTATTGTTCCGTTAATAGTAAACTGACTAGGATACGAAGCGGATGATAACACAAAACAATATCGTTTTATCAATTACTGAAAAACATTCAATTTTTCCACGAACTTATAAGTTTTGGCTAATTTATACACTGAAATATGTCGTGCTTATAACTATATTAACTTACCTAAACTTTGATTTTTTTGCACGAAAACTTCAAATTCGGTTATAATCAACAAATCAAAAAACGTCGTTACTATTCCGCTAACTATGTCATGTTTGTAGTCAAAACTACTGCGTATTAACCACATATTAGCTCGAAGTCAAAATTAAACAAAACGACACCGTCTCCACTCACAACATATCTCATCTCCGGCACAACTAAGCTTTGTCTTCGTCTCCGATTCAATGAAGCTCATCAATCATCATCGTCTCCGTCTCCTTGTTCTCATCTTTCTGATTTTTGATATGTCTGCATTTTACATGTTCTTAGCATGCATTTATCATCCATTTAGCTTTATCTCATAGCATATTCTCATCATTTCATGCCGTTTGTTTCCGATTCCGCATACTTAGAGTTGTTTCTAGGATTAGATGATATCAGATTTGAAATGTGATCGTGATATTCAAGGATTATCAAGATGAGGTCAAATGGAGAGAAGAAGAGGAGAAGACACTGACGACAACTCGAGCCTCCAGAAAGAGCCAGCGCCACCTGGGACTAAGTTCGAATGCACCGGTCAAGCCCCAGCTTGAGTGGAACCATAAAATGTCGTTTGATCTCGCTGACCAAAGGCGAGCCTCGCTCGAGCTCAACATAAAAATGCAGTCTTGATATCAGCTCGACCCAAGCAGTCGAGCCCTTTCTCGAGCCCAACCTAAAGGTGCCGTCTTGAAGATTTTCAGCCGAACTCGACCATGCACTCGACCTCGCCGAGCTCCACTCCGAAACTTTGCTATTTTGTCTTTAGTGAGCTGTGGTTTGCTTAATCCTATAAATATTCTCTATTACCCAATCGGATATGGGTTGATCCCTTCTCTCTAATCTCCTAAACCTATTTCTTACTTTTGTAATATGTTTTCTTTAATTAAGTATTTGTGTTTGATTCTTAGTAGTCTCTCTAATCTCTTCTTAATCTTTCTGCTTAGCTTTTTATGATTTATGGTGTTTTGATGTTTTCATTGAGTCTTCGTGGTTCTTGAGGATGGGTTAGATTTAGTGTGGAATCTTAGCCTAGGTGGTTTAAGCTTAGATTACTTGATCTCCTTCAGATTAGTGTTATTAATGGTAGTTTCTCGATCAATCGAATTAGAACTTATGCATTTCCCACCAAGTGTTTGATGAAATGCGAACCAACAATTCTGAGATTTACATTCCTAGCCCAAGAGATTGGTTGTCTAGGTGATTGCTTTAAAGACTGAATCTTGCACTGTTAGTTAGATTTCGCTAAAGAGATTTAGTGTGGAATTAGCTTAGCTTGGGGTTATCGTCACGTGATGATGCCGCTGAGTTTATTGTCTAGGGATTAGCTTTGCTTGAGTTTGTTAAACACCTAGGTAGATTAAGAGGATACATTGATCAATAACCCCCATCCTTAGGAGCTTCTGTTTAATCGCTTGATTTCTATTTGCATTGTTCCTGTTTGCTTTTAGCTCGCTTAGAATCAGATTGCCTTCATTTATAGTTCTGTTAGTTTGTTAATCTCATGATCTGTTACTTGGCTTGACTTAATTGGTTTGATTGCATCCGTTTTGGTTAAATAGCTCACCCATTTGGATTGACACCTTTCTGTGCTACAATGACATGATGTTAGTGCATTAGGCCATTTGACACATATAGCAAAAACCTAAAATCTGCATATTTCAATTTTCAAGTTAAAATTTCTATTTCTCTATTCCACACTGTCAATCACGAATTTGATCTCATCTTAATATCGTCTCTTATTCAACAGAACACGTCTCCATCTCTGATTCGTGTCACACCGATTCTCAGTTATTCTGGTCTTACATATGCGTTCTTTTAGGCGATAACACAAAGTCAAAAGACGACAAAATTATGTTTTTCATACTTAAAGCTTTCTAACACGATGATCAAAAGAGACAACATGGCTCACAGGACAACTAGGTTTACAACAGGACGATGGGTATGTCTAGTTGTGACCCGGTCAAGAGATAAATTATGAGACCCAATATAAAATTTAGTGAGATTATAATGGATCAAAGAATAGATAGAAATCAATGATTGGTGGTTGGAGCTTTCCAAAAGTTAATTCCAATATGGAAAATTATATGTAATTTGAGATTTTTAGTAAGAGAACATAAACATTATCTACGTAAGGTTTAAACGTAAGAAAAATACTTGACTCAGGTTTCGAGACAAGGTTTTGTATCGTCGGATTAGTCGTTCAAATTGTAAGACTTTAGGATACCGACTACAATGTGTTTCATGGGTTGCAATATGACAAGATTGTTTTTGTATAATCCATTGACTTATTTTAGATGTTAGAGTCTCATGATCCGTGTATATAACATATTCCTTAGCGAGCAAGTAGTGTTGCCAAGTCTTTATGGCACGAACCAGTGACATAAAGACTCTTCGCATTGTTCTTTCACCTGTTGCCACCATGCCTGATGGGTTGCGCTTCAGTTTATTGTAATGGACCAAATGGGCTTACACATTGTTTTACAGAAGACAAAAGACGTGAACTGTTGGGCTTTAAGAATGGGTGTATGACTTGGGTTTATATTTAAACCAATCGTAAAAGTTTGTTACGAGTGAGTTACAATAGAGAAGAGAAAGATAGTCTTCTTCTTCGTAGGGTAGAGAGAGAAGTCGACGTAGAGAGGTTGCAGAGATCAACTTGAGCGATTCAAGGAGCTGTGATAGAGAGGTTGCAGAGTCAATCAGACGTTTATCATAGTTCATGAGTGACAAATCATATACATTGAGTGAAAGGTTCGGATTACCTTGTGTTCTTGTTTTCTCATCACTTTTTTCTCTGACATTGTTGTATCGGATTCAAAGCTTGAATTAGTGAATTGAGGATTGCCGAATCCTCCCCAGACGTACCTGAGAAAGGGAACTAGGTTACCAAAGATCTTTGTGCATTCTTTTAGAAGTTTTCTTCATTTAGAATCTCAAAATCAATCAGAGTTAGTTTGCAATTAGATTTAAAACTCAACAAGTGGTATCAGAGCATCCAGGATCTATTTGCGACAAAAAAATCAAGTGTTTCGAGTACTTATCTGTAGAGAGAGGAGTCAACTGAGAGAAGGTTTTCTTGACTCTTGTTGAAACCTGAAAAGATTAATCAAGATCAAGTTAAACATGGACCCTATGAGCTGCAGATTTGAAATGAAAGAGTTTGATGGAAAAGGAGACTTTAACCTCTGGAAGTACAAGCTACTTAGTCAGCTTGAGATACTGGGTCTCATATCTGTCTTAGAAGAGCCAGATGATGAAGTAACAGAAGAAACAGAAATTGAGTCTTCTTCAGAGAAGAAACCTGAAACAGACAAGGATAAGAAATCTACAGTGGAGAAGAAGAGAAGAGCAGAAATGGACAGAATAGTTAAAAGCCTTCTAGGTACCTGTCTACGTGACAACATACTGAGAAAAATCATGCATGAATCCACAGCTCTTGGTATGTGGAAGGCACTAGAAAGAGAATATCAACACAAATCCTTACCTAATAGGATATACTTGAATAAAAAGTTTTCCTGTTACAAGATGGAAGAAGATAAGTCTATAGAAGAAAATGTTGATATTTTCTTAAAATTTATTGCTGACCTTGCTAGTCTGAAAGTGACTATCTCAGATGAGGATCAGGCCATTCAGATCCTTTCAGGTCTACCACCTCTATATGATCAGCTAGTGCACACTTTGCAGTATGGTTCAGGTAAAGAAACATTGACATTAAGTGAAGTTGTCCTATTCTAAGGAAGCAGAACTGAAACAGAAAGGCTTGCTGG
This sequence comes from Boechera stricta, assembly GCA_018361395.1. Classification (NCBI taxonomy): domain Eukaryota; kingdom Viridiplantae; phylum Streptophyta; class Magnoliopsida; order Brassicales; family Brassicaceae; genus Boechera; species Boechera stricta. The sequence continues at coordinate 9,728,666 of CM031541.1, forward strand.
GTAAGAAGGGTCAAGGTTCAGGTTTAGTTGTTGAAACACGGGGCAGATCAGAAACCAGAGGTTCCCAGAACGAAAATGGAAACAGAAGAAAGAGTAAGAACATGTCTAAGTCCAGAGGAAAGAATCAGAAAAGTAAAATTGCTTGCTTTGGGTGTGGAAAGGAAGGTCACTGGAAATGTGATTGCTGGTCTAATGGAAAAAAAAAACAAAATGATCAAGCTAACTCTGCACAGGAGATTAAAGAACTAATGGTTCTTACAGCAAGTGAGAAAAACCCTAAAGATGACTGGATTCTAGACTGAGGGTGTTCAGTTCACATAACTCCAAACAAAAGGGTGTTATTCGACTTTCAAGACATAGCTGGTGGAAAAGTACTGATGGTAAACAATACTCACAGTGAAGTTAAAGGTATTGGAAAAATCAGAATTGAGAACTTGGATGGATCTATTATCACCCTTACTGAAGTCAGGTATGTACCAAGTATGAGTAGAAATTTAATCTCATATGGAATGCTTGAAAAAGCAGGATGCAAATATGAAGGTAAAAACTACATGGTACATTTCTACAAAGATGGTAAGAATGTCATTTCAGGGAAGTTTGACAGTGGATTATATCATCTACAAGGGTCAATACAGGAATTTAGCTCAGAAGGTGAAGTGCATCAGGTATTTCAAAAGAATAAGATAACGGATATATGGCATTCCAGATTAGGACACATGTGTGCAAGGAACATGAAACTCTTGGTGGATCAGGGATATCTACCTAAAGGAGAGGTTGGCACACTAGGTTTTTGTGAAAGATGCATGCTAGGGAAATCTCACAAGCAAAGCTTTGGTAAAGCCAAACATCATACAGAAGAAATCCTAGAGTATGTTTACTCAGACTTGTGGGGTTCTCCACAGAATCAAGAAAGCTTGGGTGGGTGCAAATATTTTCTGAGTATAATTGATGATTACTCAAGGAAAGTTTGGGTATTCTTTCTAAGGAATAAGAGTGAAGCTTTTCAGAACTTTAAAGACTGGAAAATGGCAGTACAACCTCAGACAGGAAAGAAAGTCAAATGCCTCAGAACAGACAATGGACTAGAATTTTGCAACTCACAGTTTGATCAACTCAGTAAGGAGACTGGAATGAAGAGGCACAGAACTTGTGCCTACACGCCACAGAAGAATGGGATTACAGAAAAAATGAATAGGACAATTATGGATAAAGTCAGATGTATGTTGATAGAAAGTGGCTTAAGGAAAGAATTCTGGGCAGAGGCTGTGAATACAGCCATAAGAATCATCAATGTCACCCCTAACTCGTTAATTAGATTCAAACTACCAGAAGAGGTGTGGTCAGGAAGAAAACCAGAATTGACAGGGTTCAGAAAGTTTGGTTGCTCAGCCTATGTTCATGTCACTCAAGAAAAGACAAGTCCTAGAGCACTGAAAGGAATTTTTGTGGGATATCCTATGGGAACTAAGGGATATAGAGTATGGTTGGAATAAGAAGGTAAATGTGTAACAAGCAGGGATGTGGTTTTCAGAGAAGATGAAATGTTCAAGGATGTATCAGATGGTACAACTTCAGATAATGTGGATGAAGAGACTACTGATAGAAGAAAACAGAAAGGAAAGAGGGTGTCTTTCAATCCTAAGCTCGTCATTGGGCCATCTACTTCAGGAACAGCTAATCAGGAAAAAGAAGTGAACTCAGATTCAGACTCAGACAATACTTCACAATCAGAAGGTGGAGTTGAGATGGAACCTGAAACTACCACAAAAGACCTAAGTGACTATCTATTAGCTAGGGACAGAGAAAGAAGAGAAATAAGAGCACCTACCAGATTTGAGGACTCAAATCTAGTAGCATATGCATTGTCTGCAGCTGATGACATTGAGATAGATGAACCAAGATCTTATACAGAAGCTATGAATGGAAGGCTGAGGGATAAATGGAAGGGTGCAACAGAGGAGGAAATGGACTCATTGTAAAGAAATGGAACTTGGAGTTTGATAGAAAGACCAGAAAAACAGAAGGTGATTGGATGCAAGTGGGTATTCAAACTCAAGACAGGAATTCCAGGTGTTGAAGAATAAAGATTCAAGGCCAGATTGGTTGCAAAAGGTTTCTCACAGAAAGAAGGAGTTGATTACAATGAAATATTCTCTCCTGTTGTCAAGCATGTTTCTATAAGGCTGATGCTATCCCTAGTGGTAAATAAAGACTATGAATTGGAACAGTTGGATGTTAAGACGGCATTTCTTCATGGGGATCTGGAAGAAAGAATTTTGATGGAACAACCAGAAGGTTTCATAAAGAAAGGAAATGAGAAAAAGGTGTGTTTACTGAAAAAGTCATTATATGGACTGAAGCAAGCACCACGACAATGGAACCTAAGGTTTGATAATTTCATGAAAAGTCTGGAATTCAAGAGAAGCTCATATGATCTGTGTGTCTATATGAGAGGAGTTCAGACAGTTTCAGAGGTATTCTTACTTCTCTATGTTGATGATATGCTAATCTGTTCAGGAAATCATGATGTGATCAAGGAAATTAAGGCTAGTCTAAGTAAAGAGTTTGAGATGAAGGATTTGGGAAAGGCATTTAGAATACTAGGATGGATATTATAAGAGACAGAAGTGCTGGAACTCTTATGCTTTCACAGAGTGAATACTTACAAAAAGTTTTAAGAGTGTTTGGAATGATTGACAGTAAGGAAGTGATTACACCTACAGCCTTTCATTTCAAGTTAAGATGTGTTTTAGCAAAGGACGAAAGTGAGGAAGCAGACTATATGAAGAATATACCCTATGCTAGTGCAGTTGGTAGCCTGATGTATGCAATGATAGGATCTAGACCTGATCTATGTTTTGCAGTGGGACTAATAAGTAGATTTATGTCAAAACCAGGGAAACCACATTAGGATGCAGTCAAATGGGTTTTCAGGTATCTCAGTGGTACTAACAGTTCAGGTTTGATGTTTAAGAAGAACAGTGAATTCAATGTTGAAGGATATGTTGATTCAGATTATGCCACTGATTTAGATAAAAGAAAATCAGTTACAGGCTATATTTTCAAAGTTGGTGGAAATACGGTTTCATGGAAATCATGTTTACAGTCTGTTGTTGCTTTATCCACAACTGAAGCTGAGTACATGGCTTTAGCAGCAGCTGTGAAAGAGGCTGTTTGGTTAAATGGTATTTGCAGTGAATTGGGTTTACTACAAGGAGTTGTTAATATTCATTGTGATTCACAATCTGCTATAGCTCTCTCGAGGAACACAGTTCATCACGAGAGAACTAAGCACATTGATACTAAGTATCATTTTATTAGAGATATTATTGCAGAAGGTGAAGTAAAGGTTTGTAAAGTGCATACTAGTCAAAATGCAGCAGATTTCCTTACCAAATGCGTACCTGGGAACAAGTTCCAGCTTTGTTGCGAGCTAGTTAACCTGGAGTAAATAGGCACACTACTCAGGTAACTCATCAGAAGCTTTGTCATATGAAACAAAAGAGAGAAAAAGTCAGTATACAAAATAATAAATGGTACTGATGAAGTTGAAAGGGACAAATGGGTTACCTGAGTCATTTGGAGGCGATACCAAGAGTGTTTCGTCTCAGGTGGAGCTTCTGCACAAAGAAGAAAACAAGTAAGTTTTCTGGGGAATCAATAAATCATTACGATAAATGAGGATGTTTTGACTCTAGGCTAGTTTCTAAGTGATAGTATAATTCTAGCCTTAGAATGAGTTAATAAAGTCCGAATCTAGACATGCGAAAAAGACTGATGGGGTAATCTGTTGTTAAGACTCTCAAGTCTAGCTTATAAGTGATAGAATAAGCCTAGTTTCACTCAGATTTAGCTCCTAAGTGATAGGGTGAGACTACTTTGAGTGTTGAGTCGAAGAGACAGAGAAGAGAGATAGGCGAATGACTTATCTTTCGGGTGTAAAGGCTGTCATAAAACCTCAGATCCAACTCCAAAAAGTCAGAAACTTGCAAATCTAAGAGATACCCTATAAATCGGAAAAGATTCAGAAAAGAAAGGGGTCAGAGAAACGAATTTACACATCTATGTTTAAATCGAGTCAAGAAGTAAGACTTACCAGTTTACCTGTTGTAAGAAGAAGTTTATCTTTTGATTGGAAATGCAGTATCAGGTAGTGAGACTGATTTCGCATGGGTTCGCCCTAATCGCCTCAGACAGAGACGAGAACGTTCTTGATTCTGACAAAGGAAAAAACTAAAGAGGTGGAGATTGATGGGTTGCGCTTCAGTTTATTGTAATGGACCAAATGGGCTTACACATTGTTTTACAGAAGACAAAAGACGTGAACTGTTGGGCTTTAAGAATGGGTGTACGACTTGGGTTTATATTTAAACCAATCGTAAAAGTTTGTTACGAGTGAGTTACAATAGAGAAGAGAAAGATAGTCTTCTTCTTCGTAGGGTAGAGAGAGAAGTCGACGTAGAGAGGTTGCAGAGATCAACCTGAGCGATTCAAGGAGCTGTGATAGAGAGGTTGCAGAGTCAATCAGACGTTTATCATAGTTCATGAGTGACAAATCATATACATTGAGTGAAAGGTTCGGATTACCTTGTGTTCTTGTTTTCTCATCACTTTTTTCTCTGACATTGTTGTATCGGATTCAAAGCTTGAATTAGTGAATTGAGGATTGCCGAATCCTCCCCAGACGTACCTGAGAAAGGGAACTAGGTTACCAAAGATCTTTGTGCATTCTTTTAGAAGTTTTCTTCATTTAGAATCTCAAAATCAATCAGAGTTAGTTTGCAATTAGATTTAAAACTCAACAAGTGGTATCAGAGCATCCAGGATCTATTTGCGACAAAAAAATCAAGTGTTTCGAGTACTTATCTGTAGAGAGAGGAGTCAACTGAGAGAAGGTTTTCTTGACTCTTGTTGAAACCTGAAAAGATTAATCAAGATCAAGTTAAACATGGACCCTATGAGCTGCAGATTTGAAATGAAAGAGTTTGATGGAAAAGGAGACTTTAACCTCTGGAAGTACAAGCTACTTAGTCAGCTTGAGATACTGGGTCTCATATCTGTCTTAGAAGAGCCAGATGATGAAGTAACAGAAGAAACAGAAATTGAGTCTTCTTCAGAGAAGAAACCTGAAACAGACAAGGATAAGAAATCTACAGTGGAGAAGAAGAGAAGAGCAGAAATGGACAGAATAGTTAAAAGCCTTCTAGGTACCTGTCTACGTGACAACATACTGAGAAAAATCATGCATGAATCCACAGCTCTTGGTATGTGGAAGGCACTAGAAAGAGAATATCAACACAAATCCTTACCTAATAGGATATACTTGAATAAAAAGTTTTCCTGTTACAAGATGGAAGAAGATAAGTCTATAGAAGAAAATGTTGATATTTTCTTAAAATTTATTGCTGACCTTGCTAGTCTGAAAGTGACTATCTCAGATGAGGATCAGGCCATTCAGATCCTTTCAGGTCTACCACCTCTATATGATCAGCTAGTGCACACTTTGCAGTATGGTTCAGGTAAAGAAACATTGACATTAAGTGAAGTTGTCCTATTCTAAGGAAGCAGAACTGAAACAGAAAGGCTTGCTGGGTAAGAAGGGTCAAGGTTCAGGTTTAGTTGTTGAAACACGGGGCAGATCAGAAACCAGAGGTTCCCAGAACGAAAATGGAAACAGAAGAAAGAGTAAGAACATGTCTAAGTCCAGAGGAAAGAATCAGAAAAGTAAAATTGCTTGCTTTGGGTGTGGAAAGGAAGGTCACTGGAAATGTGATTGCTGGTCTAATGGAAAAAAAAAACAAAATGATCAAGCTAACTCTGCACAGGAGATTAAAGAACTAATGGTTCTTACAGCAAGTGAGAAAAACCCTAAAGATGACTGGATTCTAGACTGAGGGTGTTCAGTTCACATAACTCCAAACAAAAGGGTGTTATTCGACTTTCAAGACATAGCTGGTGGAAAAGTACTGATGGTAAACAATACTCACAGTGAAGTTAAAGGTATTGGAAAAATCAGAATTGAGAACTTGGATGGATCTATTATCACCCTTACTGAAGTCAGGTATGTACCAAGTATGAGTAGAAATTTAATCTCATATGGAATGCTTGAAAAAGCAGGATGCAAATATGAAGGTAAAAACTACATGGTACATTTCTACAAAGATGGTAAGAATGTCATTTCAGGGAAGTTTGACAGTGGATTATATCATCTACAAGGGTCAATACAGGAATTTAGCTCAGAAGGTGAAGTGCATCAGGTATTTCAAAAGAATAAGATAACGGATATATGGCATTCCAGATTAGGACACATGTGTGCAAGGAACATGAAACTCTTGGTGGATCAGGGATATCTACCTAAAGGAGAGGTTGGCACACTAGGTTTTTGTGAAAGATGCATGCTAGGGAAATCTCACAAGCAAAGCTTTGGTAAAGCCAAACATCATACAGAAGAAATCCTAGAGTATGTTTACTCAGACTTGTGGGGTTCTCCACAGAATCAAGAAAGCTTGGGTGGGTGCAAATATTTTCTGAGTATAATTGATGATTACTCAAGGAAAGTTTGGGTATTCTTTCTAAGGAATAAGAGTGAAGCTTTTCAGAACTTTAAAGACTGGAAAATGGCAGTACAACCTCAGACAGGAAAGAAAGTCAAATGCCTCAGAACAGACAATGGACTAGAATTTTGCAACTCACAGTTTGATCAACTCAGTAAGGAGACTGGAATGAAGAGGCACAGAACTTGTGCCTACACGCCACAGAAGAATGGGATTACAGAAAAAATGAATAGGACAATTATGGATAAAGTCAGATGTATGTTGATAGAAAGTGGCTTAAGGAAAGAATTCTGGGCAGAGGCTGTGAATACAGCCATAAGAATCATCAATGTCACCCCTAACTCGTTAATTAGATTCAAACTACCAGAAGAGGTGTGGTCAGGAAGAAAACCAGAATTGACAGGGTTCAGAAAGTTTGGTTGCTCAGCCTATGTTCATGTCACTCAAGAAAAGACAAGTCCTAGAGCACTGAAAGGAATTTTTGTGGGATATCCTATGGGAACTAAGGGATATAGAGTATGGTTGGAATAAGAAGGTAAATGTGTAACAAGCAGGGATGTGGTTTTCAGAGAAGATGAAATGTTCAAGGATGTATCAGATGGTACAACTTCAGATAATGTGGATGAAGAGACTACTGATAGAAGAAAACAGAAAGGAAAGAGGGTGTCTTTCAATCCTAAGCTCGTCATTGGGCCATCTACTTCAGGAACAGCTAATCAGGAAAAAGAAGTGAACTCAGATTCAGACTCAGACAATACTTCACAATCAGAAGGTGGAGTTGAGATGGAACCTGAAACTACCACAAAAGACCTAAGTGACTATCTATTAGCTAGGGACAGAGAAAGAAGAGAAATAAGAGCACCTACCAGATTTGAGGACTCAAATCTAGTAGCATATGCATTGTCTGCAGCTGATGACATTGAGATAGATGAACCAAGATCTTATACAGAAGCTATGAATGGAAGGCTGAGGGATAAATGGAAGGGTGCAACAGAGGAGGAAATGGACTCATTGTAAAGAAATGGAACTTGGAGTTTGATAGAAAGACCAGAAAAACAGAAGGTGATTGGATGCAAGTGGGTATTCAAACTCAAGACAGGAATTCCAGGTGTTGAAGAATAAAGATTCAAGGCCAGATTGGTTGCAAAAGGTTTCTCACAGAAAGAAGGAGTTGATTACAATGAAATATTCTCTCCTGTTGTCAAGCATGTTTCTATAAGGCTGATGCTATCCCTAGTGGTAAATAAAGACTATGAATTGGAACAGTTGGATGTTAAGACGGCATTTCTTCATGGGGATCTGGAAGAAAGAATTTTGATGGAACAACCAGAAGGTTTCATAAAGAAAGGAAATGAGAAAAAGGTGTGTTTACTGAAAAAGTCATTATATGGACTGAAGCAAGCACCACGACAATGGAACCTAAGGTTTGATAATTTCATGAAAAGTCTGGAATTCAAGAGAAGCTCATATGATCTGTGTGTCTATATGAGAGGAGTTCAGACAGTTTCAGAGGTATTCTTACTTCTCTATGTTGATGATATGCTAATCTGTTCAGGAAATCATGATGTGATCAAGGAAATTAAGGCTAGTCTAAGTAAAGAGTTTGAGATGAAGGATTTGGGAAAGGCATTTAGAATACTAGGATGGATATTATAAGAGACAGAAGTGCTGGAACTCTTATGCTTTCACAGAGTGAATACTTACAAAAAGTTTTAAGAGTGTTTGGAATGATTGACAGTAAGGAAGTGATTACACCTACAGCCTTTCATTTCAAGTTAAGATGTGTTTTAGCAAAGGACGAAAGTGAGGAAGCAGACTATATGAAGAATATACCCTATGCTAGTGCAGTTGGTAGCCTGATGTATGCAATGATAGGATCTAGACCTGATCTATGTTTTGCAGTGGGACTAATAAGTAGATTTATGTCAAAACCAGGGAAACCACATTAGGATGCAGTCAAATGGGTTTTCAGGTATCTCAGTGGTACTAACAGTTCAGGTTTGATGTTTAAGAAGAACAGTGAATTCAATGTTGAAGGATATGTTGATTCAGATTATGCCACTGATTTAGATAAAAGAAAATCAGTTACAGGCTATATTTTCAAAGTTGGTGGAAATACGGTTTCATGGAAATCATGTTTACAGTCTGTTGTTGCTTTATCCACAACTGAAGCTGAGTACATGGCTTTAGCAGCAGCTGTGAAAGAGGCTGTTTGGTTAAATGGTATTTGCAGTGAATTGGGTTTACTACAAGGAGTTGTTAATATTCATTGTGATTCACAATCTGCTATAGCTCTCTCGAGGAACACAGTTCATCACGAGAGAACTAAGCACATTGATACTAAGTATCATTTTATTAGAGATATTATTGCAGAAGGTGAAGTAAAGGTTTGTAAAGTGCATACTAGTCAAAATGCAGCAGATTTCCTTACCAAATGCGTACCTGGGAACAAGTTCCAGCTTTGTTGCGAGCTAGTTAACCTGGAGTAAATAGGCACACTACTCAGGTAACTCATCAGAAGCTTTGTCATATGAAACAAAAGAGAGAAAAAGTCAGTATACAAAATAATAAATGGTACTGATGAAGTTGAAAGGGACAAATGGGTTACCTGAGTCATTTGGAGGCGATACCAAGAGTGTTTCGTCTCAGGTGGAGCTTCTGCACAAAGAAGAAAACAAGTAAGTTTTCTGGGGAATCAATAAATCATTACGATAAATGAGGATGTTTTGACTCTAGGCTAGTTTCTAAGTGATAGTATAATTCTAGCCTTAGAATGAGTTAATAAAGTCCGAATCTAGACATGCGAAAAAGACTGATGGGGTAATCTGTTGTTAAGACTCTCAAGTCTAGCTTATAAGTGATAGAATAAGCCTAGTTTCACTCAGATTTAGCTCCTAAGTGATAGGGTGAGACTACTTTGAGTGTTGAGTCGAAGAGACAGAGAAGAGAGATAGGCGAATGACTTATCTTTCGGGTGTAAAGGCTGTCATAAAACCTCAGATCCAACTCCAAAAAGTCAGAAACTTGCAAATCTAAGAGATACCCTATAAATCGGAAAAGATTCAGAAAAGAAAGGGGTCAGAGAAACGAATTTACACATCTATGTTTAAATCGAGTCAAGAAGTAAGACTTACCAGTTTACCTGTTGTAAGAAGAAGTTTATCTTTTGATTGGAAATGCAGTATCAGGTAGTGAGACTGATTTCGCATGGGTTCGCCCTAATCGCCTCAGACAGAGACGAGAACGTTCTTGATTCTGACAAAGGAAAAAACTAAAGAGGTGGAGATTGATGGGTTGCGCTTCAGTTTATTGTAATGGGCCAAATGGGCTTACACATTGTTTTACAGAAGACAAAAGACGTGAACTGTTGGGCTTTAAGAATGGGTGTACGACTTGGGTTTATATTTAAACCAATCGTAAAAGTTTGTTACGAGTGAGTTACAACAGAGAAGAGAGAGATAATCTTCTTCTTCGTAGGGTAGAGAGAGAAGTCGACGTAGAGAGGTTGCAGAGATCAACCTGAGCGATTCAAGGAGCTGTGATAGAGAGGTTGCAGAGTCAATCAGACGTTTATCAAAGTTCATGAGTGAGAAATCATATACATTGAGTGAAAGGTTCGGATTACCTTGTGTTCTTGTTTTCTCATCGGTTTTTTCTCTGACATTGTTGTATCGGATTCAAAGCTTGAATTAGTGAATTGAGGATTGCCGAATCCTCCCCAGACGTACCTGAGAAAGGGAACTAGGTTACCAAAGATCTTTGTGCATTCTTTTAAAAGTTTTCTTCATTTAGAATCTCAAAATCAATCAGAGTTAGTTTGCAATTAGATTTAAAACTCAACAAGTGGTATCAGAGCATCCAGGATCTATTTGCGACAAAAAAATCAAGTGTTTCGAGTACTTATCTGTAGAGAGAGGAGTCAACTGAGAGAAGGTTTTCTTGACTCTTGTTGAAACCTGAAAAGATTAATCAAGATCAAGTTAAACATGGACCCTATGAGCTGCAGATTTGAAATGAAAGAGTTTGATGGAAAAGGAGACTTTAACCTCTGGAAGTACAAGCTACTTAGTCAGCTTGAGATACTGGGTCTCATATCTGTCTTAGAAGAGCCAGATGATGAAGTAACAGAAGAAACAGAAATTGAGTCTTCTTCAGAGAAGAAACCTGAAACAGACAAGGATAAGAAATCTACAGTGGAGAAGAAGAGAAGAGCAGAAATGGACAGAATAGTTAAAAGCCTTCTAGGTACCTGTCTACGTGACAACATACTGAGAAAAATCATGCATGAATCCACAGCTCTTGGTATGTGGAAGGCACTAGAAAGAGAATATCAACACAAATCCTTACCTAATAGGATATACTTGAATAAAAAGTTTTCCTGTTACAAGATGGAAGAAGATAAGTCTATAGAAGAAAATGTTGATATTTTCTTAAAATTTATTGCTGACCTTGCTAGTCTGAAAGTGACTATCTCAGATGAGGATCAGGCCATTCAGATCCTTTCAGGTCTACCACCTCTATATGATCAGCTAGTGCACACTTTGCAGTATGGTTCAGGTAAAGAAACATTGACATTAAGTGAAGTTGTCCTATTCTAAGGAAGCAGAACTGAAACAGAAAGGCTTGCTGGGTAAGAAGGGTCAAGGTTCAGGTTTAGTTGTTGAAACACGGGGCAGATCAGAAACCAGAGGTTCCCAGAACGAAAATGGAAACAGAAGAAAGAGTAAGAACATGTCTAAGTCCAGAGGAAAGAATCAGAAAAGTAAAATTGCTTGCTTTGGGTGTGGAAAGGAAGGTCACTGGAAATGTGATTGCTGGTCTAATGGAAAAAAAAAACAAAATGATCAAGCTAACTCTGCACAGGAGATTAAAGAACTAATGGTTCTTACAGCAAGTGAGAAAAACCCTAAAGATGACTGGATTCTAGACTGAGGGTGTTCAGTTCACATAACTCCAAACAAAAGGGTGTTATTCGACTTTCAAGACATAGCTGGTGGAAAAGTACTGATGGTAAACAATACTCACAGTGAAGTTAAAGGTATTGGAAAAATCAGAATTGAGAACTTGGATGGATCTATTATCACCCTTACTGAAGTCAGGTATGTACCAAGTATGAGTAGAAATTTAATCTCATATGGAATGCTTGAAAAAGCAGGATGCAAATATGAAGGTAAAAACTACATGGTACATTTCTACAAAGATGGTAAGAATGTCATTTCAGGGAAGTTTGACAGTGGATTATATCATCTACAAGGGTCAATACAGGAATTTAGCTCAGAAGGTGAAGTGCATCAGGTATTTCAAAAGAATAAGATAACGGATATATGGCATTCCAGATTAGGACACATGTGTGCAAGGAACATGAAACTCTTGGTGGATCAGGGATATCTACCTAAAGGAGAGGTTGGCACACTAGGTTTTTGTGAAAGATGCATGCTAGGGAAATCTCACAAGCAAAGCTTTGGTAAAGCCAAACATCATACAGAAGAAATCCTAGAGTATGTTTACTCAGACTTGTGGGGTTCTCCACAGAATCAAGAAAGCTTGGGTGGGTGCAAATATTTTCTGAGTATAATTGATGATTACTCAAGGAAAGTTTGGGTATTCTTTCTAAGGAATAAGAGTGAAGCTTTTCAGAACTTTAAAGACTGGAAAATGGCAGTACAACCTCAGACAGGAAAGAAAGTCAAATGCCTCAGAACAGACAATGGACTAGAATTTTGCAACTCACAGTTTGATCAACTCAGTAAGGAGACTGGAATGAAGAGGCACAGAACTTGTGCCTACACGCCACAGAAGAATGGGATTACAGAAAAAATGAATAGGACAATTATGGATAAAGTCAGATGTATGTTGATAGAAAGTGGCTTAAGGAAAGAATTCTGGGCAGAGGCTGTGAATACAGCCATAAGAATCATCAATGTCACCCCTAACTCGTTAATTAGATTCAAACTACCAGAAGAGGTGTGGTCAGGAAGAAAACCAGAATTGACAGGGTTCAGAAAGTTTGGTTGCTCAGCCTATGTTCATGTCACTCAAGAAAAGACAAGTCCTAGAGCACTGAAAGGAATTTTTGTGGGATATCCTATGGGAACTAAGGGATATAGAGTATGGTTGGAATAAGAAGGTAAATGTGTAACAAGCAGGGATGTGGTTTTCAGAGAAGATGAAATGTTCAAGGATGTATCAGATGGTACAACTTCAGATAATGTGGATGAAGAGACTACTGATAGAAGAAAACAGAAAGGAAAGAGGGTGTCTTTCAATCCTAAGCTCGTCATTGGGCCATCTACTTCAGGAACAGCTAATCAGGAAAAAGAAGTGAACTCAGATTCAGACTCAGACAATACTTCACAATCAGAAGGTGGAGTTGAGATGGAACCTGAAACTACCACAAAAGACCTAAGTGACTATCTATTAGCTAGGGACAGAGAAAGAAGAGAAATAAGAGCACCTACCAGATTTGAGGACTCAAATCTAGTAGCATATGCATTGTCTGCAGCTGATGACATTGAGATAGATGAACCAAGATCTTATACAGAAGCTATGAATGGAAGGCTGAGGGATAAATGGAAGGGTGCAACAGAGGAGGAAATGGACTCATTGTAAAGAAATGGAACTTGGAGTTTGATAGAAAGACCAGAAAAACAGAAGGTGATTGGATGCAAGTGGGTATTCAAACTCAAGACAGGAATTCCAGGTGTTGAAGAATAAAGATTCAAGGCCAGATTGGTTGCAAAAGGTTTCTCACAGAAAGAAGGAGTTGATTACAATGAAATATTCTCTCCTGTTGTCAAGCATGTTTCTATAAGGCTGATGCTATCCCTAGTGGTAAATAAAGACTATGAATTGGAACAGTTGGATGTTAAGACGGCATTTCTTCATGGGGATCTGGAAGAAAGAATTTTGATGGAACAACCAGAAGGTTTCATAAAGAAAGGAAATGAGAAAAAGGTGTGTTTACTGAAAAAGTCATTATATGGACTGAAGCAAGCACCACGACAATGGAACCTAAGGTTTGATAATTTCATGAAAAGTCTGGAATTCAAGAGAAGCTCATATGATCTGTGTGTCTATATGAGAGGAGTTCAGACAGTTTCAGAGGTATTCTTACTTCTCTATGTTGATGATATGCTAATCTGTTCAGGAAATCATGATGTGATCAAGGAAATTAAGGCTAGTCTAAGTAAAGAGTTTGAGATGAAGGATTTGGGAAAGGCATTTAGAATACTAGGATGGATATTATAAGAGACAGAAGTGCTGGAACTCTTATGCTTTCACAGAGTGAATACTTACAAAAAGTTTTAAGAGTGTTTGGAATGATTGACAGTAAGGAAGTGATTACACCTACAGCCTTTCATTTCAAGTTAAGATGTGTTTTAGCAAAGGACGAAAGTGAGGAAGCAGACTATATGAAGAATATACCCTATGCTAGTGCAGTTGGTAGCCTGATGTATGCAATGATAGGATCTAGACCTGATCTATGTTTTGCAGTGGGACTAATAAGTAGATTTATGTCAAAACCAGGGAAACCACATTAGGATGCAGTCAAATGGGTTTTCAGGTATCTCAGTGGTACTAACAGTTCAGGTTTGATGTTTAAGAAGAACAGTGAATTCAATGTTGAAGGATATGTTGATTCAGATTATGCCACTGATTTAGATAAAAGAAAATCAGTTACAGGCTATATTTTCAAAGTTGGTGGAAATACGGTTTCATGGAAATCATGTTTACAGTCTGTTGTTGCTTTATCCACAACTGAAGCTGAGTACATGGCTTTAGCAGCAGCTGTGAAAGAGGCTGTTTGGTTAAATGGTATTTGCAGTGAATTGGGTTTACTACAAGGAGTTGTTAATATTCATTGTGATTCACAATCTGCTATAGCTCTCTCGAGGAACACAGTTCATCACGAGAGAACTAAGCACATTGATACTAAGTATCATTTTATTAGAGATATTATTGCAGAAGGTGAAGTAAAGGTTTGTAAAGTGCATACTAGTCAAAATGCAGCAGATTTCCTTACCAAATGCGTACCTGGGAACAAGTTCCAGCTTTGTTGCGAGCTAGTTAACCTGGAGTAAATAGGCACACTACTCAGGTAACTCATCAGAAGCTTTGTCATATGAAACAAAAGAGAGAAAAAGTCAGTATACAAAATAATAAATGGTACTGATGAAGTTGAAAGGGACAAATGGGTTACCTGAGTCATTTGGAGGCGATACCAAGAGTGTTTCGTCTCAGGTGGAGCTTCTGCACAAAGAAGAAAACAAGTAAGTTTTCTGGGGAATCAATAAATCATTACGATAAATGAGGATGTTTTGACTCTAGGCTAGTTTCTAAGTGATAGTATAATTCTAGCCTTAGAATGAGTTAATAAAGTCCGAATCTAGACATGCGAAAAAGACTGATGGGGTAATCTGTTGTTAAGACTCTCAAGTCTAGCTTATAAGTGATAGAATAAGCCTAGTTTCACTCAGATTTAGCTCCTAAGTGATAGGGTGAGACTACTTTGAGTGTTGAGTCGAAGAGACAGAGAAGAGAGATAGGCGAATGACTTATCTTTCGGGTGTAAAGGCTGTCATAAAACCTCAGATCCAACTCCAAAAAGTCAGAAACTTGCAAATCTAAGAGATACCCTATAAATCGGAAAAGATTCAGAAAAGAAAGGGGYCAGAGAAACGAATTTACACATCTATGTTTAAATCGAGTCAAGAAGTAAGACTTACCAGTTTACCTGTTGTAAGAAGAAGTTTATCTTTTGATTGGAAATGCAGTATCAGGTAGTGAGACTGATTTCGCATGGGTTCGCCCTAATCGCCTCAGACAGAGACGAGAACGTTCTTGATTCTGACAAAGGAAAAAACTAAAGAGGTGGAGATTGATGGGTTGCGCTTCAGTTTATTGTAATGGGCCAAATGGGCTTACACATTGTTTTACAGAAGACAAAAGACGTGAACTGTTGGGCTTTAAGAATGGGTGTACGACTTGGGTTTATATTTAAACCAATCGTAAAAGTTTGTTACGAGTGAGTTACAACAGAGAAGAGAGAGATAATCTTCTTCTTCGTAGGGTAGAGAGAGAAGTCGACGTAGAGAGGTTGCAGAGATCAACCTGAGCGATTCAAGGAGCTGTGATAGAGAGGTTGCAGAGTCAATCAGACGTTTATCAAAGTTCATGAGTGAGAAATCATATACATTGAGTGAAAGGTTCGGATTACCTTGTGTTCTTGTTTTCTCATCGGTTTTTTCTCTGACATTGTTGTATCGGATTCAAAGCTTGAATTAGTGAATTGAGGATTGCCGAATACTCCCCAGACATACCTGAGAAAGGGAACTGGGTTACCAAAGATCTTTGTGCATTCTTTTAAAAGTTTTCTTCATTTAGAATCTCAAAATCAATCAGATTTAGTTTGCAATTAGATTTAAAACTCAACAATGTCGATGCGCGACCTTTAAAACGCGTTGCCACCAAAGGCACACACATGTCCTCAGGAACCTATTTGAAAGCTAAAGTCCGATCAACTGAACTGGTCCAATCCAACAGCTCTTTATCCTGTAAACTACCATGAAATTCAGGAAGATCAACTTTGAATCCAGATTTCCATCGACGAGTATCATCCCGTGGAGCAACGATGATATCTCGTGGTTGCTAAACACGTTCTCTTGCAAACGGGTTATCTTCAACGTCTTCATCCTCATCATCTTCATTGAAGACAGGTTCTTCACGTCTTGGCAATGTGGGAGCCTGATTATATGCTTGAATAACGGCACGAACGTCAGTTTTAATAGAGGTACGCATCGCTTCGCCCATACTTTGTTGAAACGTGGTTAATATTGATCGCTCTAAATGCATCATTCTGATCTTCCAATTGTTGTTGACGGTTTTTCTTCAGATGCATGATTAGGAGCTTTCGTATCTGATACCAACTGTTGCGGCGGAGGATAGAGAACAAGGACTTGTCCTATATCAATGGATTACGAGACATAACAGAAGGAGTTCAGAGACTTGAGGAGGAGGTAATTAAGAGACATAACAATAAAAACCCTAACTTAAAGAAGAAACAAAACCGATAAAGATTATTAAGAAAAGGCAATAGACATAACACCAATTAAATAAGAGATGAGAGGCACGAAGCCTCATAATGGTGTTGCATCAAGTGTAATCCAGCCCCAATAGATAGTTTGAAGCCCATCTAAACTGATCACCTGTTACTCATTCTAGTCCAACAGATGCTTAACCAATTTTTCAATTGCATTTTTCTAAGTGAAAGAGTATCTGTAGGGCCTTACATTGACTGGTGAGGACCCTTCCTTCGGTGATAGAATGTTCTCTGTTCCTGGAAGGAGGTAATCTCCAGGGTTGTCAACTCCAACAAGCATACAATCTTTACTCCTTTTATCTTCAGCTCCATTGACTTCAAAGACATTTGTTCCTTAAGAAGCCATGTATCTCCTATCAAGGTAACTGAATCCTTATAGACCTTGAAGCTTAATGTATGTAACCCCAATTGATTCAAATGTCTCCGAGTGTTGCTAGCCATGAGTACCCTAACACCACATCTGTAGACGCCAAGCCAAATAGCAAGAACTCTTCCATGATTTTAATCCCTTGGACTGATAACACTACTCTTTCACATGTACCTTTTCCAGAGATGATCTGACCACTGCCCACACGAACTCCAAATTTCTTAGTGTCTGTAATCTTGAAACCACTCCTCTTGACAAACTCTTTAGATATGAAATTGTAAGTGGCTCCATAATCGATTAACACCACCACGTCTGATTCAGAGATCTTGCCTTTTGTTTTCATGGACTTATCAGCCGTAATTCCCACCACCATGGAGTGTAAAGACAACTACACCAACTCTTTTCCTTTCTCCTGGTCATCCTGATCAATGTGTTTTCCTTCCCCACTCGTTCTGTGGATCCCAGAGAGGTAGTGAAATTAGCGGAATCAAAGGCCTCGTCATGGGAGTTAGCACAGAATGTTGAGGGTGATACCGTTTCTCAAATAGTAATGCAGAACCCTACTTCGGTTTCTTCGGTTTCTCTTGATTTTCAGTGTTTTGTAGATGGCCCTTGGAAAGAGAATGATGTTTTTTTAGGTCTAAGATGGATAAGCAAGACGCAAGAAGATAATGAAGTCTACATGGGGGCCAAAAATATTCGAAGCAGCTTGTCACCACTTCATACTGAATTCGAAGCGCTTCTTTGGGCAATACAATGCATGCTCTCATATCAACGGACGTCAGTAAACTTCCACACAGATTGCCTAGAATTGGTGAAGATGATATCAACTCCCGAATAGTGGTCAGCGCTCTCGGTATACCAGGAGGACTTCATGAAGATCAAAAGTCATTTCAGTTTTTTCTCGCTGTCTTTTATTTTCCGTTCCCAAAATTTTAAAGCTGACTTGCTAGCTCGTAGCGTCAGACTTCAGTCATGTGTAGTTTCTTATGTAAACTCTGTTTTCCTACATGGCTCCGAGAGCCTCTCAAATATAATATAAGTTGTTGACAAAAAAAAAAGGTAATGGTACTAGCATACATATAATCAGATTCGATTAATCATAAATAATTGAACATGTAAAATAAATTTCACATAACAAAATCATATCGCAAGAACAAAGTAATATTAACTGAACAGAACTTCGAATAACAACGCTTTGAATTACAATGAAATAAAAGTTCCTAACAGCTGTTAACGAAGGATCTCTCGAGATTATTGTGTTGATGGTTGAATATATGTTTTTCTTGATGCTAAAGTCCTTTCAAATCTTTTCCCGACTAATGGTTTTGTCCCAATTGGGTTTTCCATGGTTGGTTTTAATGAGGTTACTATTCATTTTGAAAACGGAATTGGGTTCTATTTTGTTCAGCAAAGTCACATTATTGTAAAAACGTTATTTGTTTTGTTTGAATATAATTTAACATTTATACAAAAAAAGTCTTTTCAAATCGTTTGTCCTAGGTTCTCGATTGAAGCTGCCAAAGTCTGTTTTGTACGAGGTTTTGGTAAATTGTAGCGTCCCCTCTCATGTTGAAGAGCTTTATTTTTATATGCATCATCGAATACTTTCCTCCATATAAATATTGGGTCTGATTGGTTGTGCTTGTAGATTTAGAATTTTTGTTGTAGAATTTGATCTGTGCATTTTTTTGTTGTAGTTTTAAATTTAGGCTGTAGAATCAACTTTCTATAATAAATAGTTTGCAGAGCCAACCTTCCATAATTTTCCAAAGATCAAAATTTATGACTTTAAGATTTTAGTTTTCTACGGCCAAAAAAGTTTTAAAAAAATGAAATAAAAATAAAAGTGGTTTTAGCTTTGAAAAATATATGTAAAGCATGATTGCTTTGAATTTAGAGTTTTAAATCCAAATATAGCTGTAAAAAAGATTCAAAACCACAACCAATCACGCCTATTATCAATGTGTCTTTTCCTCTTAGGATAGGTTTGATGGGTCTTTATCCCTTTAGAGATAGGATTGATACGCTTTTATCCTAAAATCCATTATTATCTATTTATCGCAAATATTCTCATAGGCTCCTTTAATTTTAGAAAATCTCTTTAAAACTTCCATAGGCTTCCAATTGTTTTAAAATGTTTTTAAAAAAATCTGTTTCTAAAAAAAAGTTGTCTTAATCACCAAAGTCATGGTATATCCCTCAAACTCCCTTCATCCATTTAGATACTTATGCTATCATTTTATTGGCCGCGTCAATACTAAATTTATTTTTCGCAACAAATAGAAATTAATTCATTGCAATACGAATTTACAACACTCAATTAGTAGTAATAACATAACAAATTACAATATTATTTTAGTTCCATTTTTGCAATGAAATTTTGCAGCTTTATTTCAGCTGAATTTACAGAATATTTATTTGTAAATATTCTTTAAATGATATATATCTAGTTGTAGTTGATATAATCCGTTTAAATTGTCATTAGTCTAGTTACACTTGATAAAGGTGAATGATTTTCTCTCAATCCTCTATATAATGGATGTTTCGCTACGTCCAACATATCAAATAACATTTGCGCTTCTAAATTAGGTTCATCTATTCTATTTCCTTCTTCACCAACAAAATTTGGTACATTTTTACGAAAAGCATCATTCACCATCTGAAATGTAACTACATTATCTTCTACTTATGGTATTAATTCATCTACTCTATAAATGGTATAAGTTCCACTAGTACTAGCACAATCGACCATAGATTATTTTCTCCATACGAATACCAAATTTTATAACCCGCCAAAAATCCATTACGAAATAAATGCTTCCTCACTGCAGAAATAACTTTAAATTTACGATTAGTAAATTTTGAACATGGACAATAGATTTTACAAGTTTGCAAAGTAAGCTCCTGGTTGGTTACAAATTCCATGAATTGTCTAAACCCTCCCACAAACTCTTTTGTATGTTCTCCAGTCACCGGATCACGTATCGGCATGTCCATCCATGAACGAAAATAATCATACTGATTTGAAGAAGACATTTTTTGAGTTTTTTTTTGCAAATCTATACTTTTTTGGGACTCAATGCGGAATGAGAGGGGAGAAGTATTTGTAGACGAAAATGGGATTATAATTACTCGATTGTTTCTCCAAAATTTGTCGAAAATGGAACAATTAACGCAAGGATCCACCACAAGGTATTTGCTGACGTTAGATATGTGCCTACAAAGTAAAAATCGAGTAAAAACAACTTCGTCGATAAGTTGTCCAAATCTTTGCAACGGTTATGAACGTTACGACGAGTTTTCTACGGTTTTTACAAACCGTCGAAGCATTGTCGAAAAGTTTCAATGACTTTTCAACTGTTTCATCATCGGTCAAATAGTCGTCGAAATTTTTCGATAGAGTTGTTTTTACTCGATTTTTTCTTGGAAATTTATCGAAAACTTCTGATGGATTGAAAACCGTCGAAAATACTGTCGGTTATAGCTGTTTTCTTGTAGGTATTGGTTCTAATTGTGTAGAGATATTTTAAGAAAAATATTTAAATTTTACAATAATTGAAATCGAAAATATATTACGTAGATTATGATTACTATAAAAAAAAAAGTCACCATAAAAAGAATATACCTTTATTTTAGGGAATTTAGCTATTAAGACTTAGAGTTAATTTAAAATTTTATAATTATATAGTCGGAAATGGTAAAATAATTCGAAATTGAATATATGATTTTTAAGGAATAAGCTTTTAATCTTGTTCCTAAGATTTCTGAAAAATGGATAGAGTAATTATTGTTATTGATTTTTTTATTTTATCTGGATTTTAATATTTAAGCCGATCAAAAAAAAAAAAAAAGAGGATCCAAATCAATTAATTGTCTGTCAATTTCATAATCTTGCACCGACCCGGTTAGGTTTCATTAATTTTAACAATAATTTATGCTTAATGAACCCAGTAATCTAAACTACTGTATACTGTGAATGGCATTCTTTGTAATCACTTGTAATAACTATAGTCATTAACTCATTTCTACTTCTATATCACTTGGTGTATATAGAGATGATTTATATAAAAGTGATTTTTTTGTTTATAAACAATCAGTAAAAATAAGATTTTGAGTTTTTTACTATTTTATAATGTTGATATATGTTGTAGTGTAATTTTATTTATATAATTATTAGTTTTCAAATTCAAAATAAATTCAACTATATTCAATTTTACCATTTTAAGTTATTCCGCCATATGTAAGCTAAAATCCCAAAAAAGAAAAAAAAAAAAAGGTTTAATCAGATTCATCAATTCAGCCGGATGAACTGATTCCATTTAGACTGTTTTAACTTTAAACCATTGAAATTAATAATTTCTAGAAAACTTTATAAACTCCATTTACAAAGGGCCAAAGACAGAATATAATAAAGACATATTTAACTTCACTTTACAGTTAACTTAACTTGTCCATAAAAAGATTAATTTCCAATTCCAAAAAACATTGAGTGCAAAATCTCAGATCCATCACTTTCCACCAGATGCTCACCACCGCCAACATGATCGCCGTCCTCCTTCTCCTCCTCCTCCTCCTCCTCCTCACTCTCTGCTCCGGTCAGACTCCTCCAGCTCCAGAACCCATCGCCGCCGACGGACCTTCATCTCCGGCGAACTGTCTAGTATCTATGCTAAACGTATCGGACTGCTTCTCGTACGTTCAGGTGGGAAGTAATGAGATCAAGCCTGAAGCTGCTTGTTGCCCGGAGCTAGCTGGGATGGTTCAAAGCTCGCCGGAATGCGTTTGTAATCTTCTCGGCGGTGGCGCGTCGCCGCGTTTTGGAGTTAAGCTTGATAAGCAAAGAGCTGAGCAACTTTCAACAATCTGTGGTGTGAAAGCTCCTTCTCCTAGTTTGTGTTCAGGTACATTTACTCATTCCGTGCATCTACTTTTTCAATGTAATTTGCACCGTCCGATTCGATCAAATCCAATCCAACGGCTTAGCGGACCTCTCACTCCCTAAATTCACTATTATTATTATTGATCTGAGTGACATTGCTTTAATTTAACTTAAATATATATAAAAGGAAATAATTCTAAATAAAGTAACAAGAAATAATTTACCTCTCTATAATAAAAGAAAGAAACTATTTTTATTATATAAATAATTGTTATTTACTTGGTTAATAGTTCTGGGGTTTCCGACAATCTCTCCAGCCGGAAGTGAAGATTCATCATCTGAAGGTAGATTTATAACTTTAATTAAAATCTAGTTTTAAGAGTTCAGTTCAAGATAAAGGGTACAAAATTTTATAGTACTATAGTTTAAAAAGCAAACATAATTTATTGGTCTTTAATAGTTTACATCTTAAAAGATTTTATTAAAATGATAATCTATTAAAAACATTAATAAGTGATTGAATTTTCAGGTTCTGAAGGGTCAGAGAAAGATAAGAAAAATGGTGGTGTGACTTCTAAAGATTACGGAGTAGCTTTGAACTCCTTAGCCTTAATATTATTGTTCATGATTTTTTCTTTATTCTGAGCATTACATAACTATACTAGGTGATGCAGCATATATTCTCTACTATCTTCTCCTTTTGTAATTCATACATAGTACGAATCTCATGTGTGTTTCTTATGGAACTATTGTTATTCTCTGTTGCCAAATTTAAACCGATTATATTGATTTTTTTAGTTCAATAATTTATTTAAATTAAAAAAAAAATTGTATTAAGATTCATATATATATATATATATATGCTTGAGTAGCAGTTTATAGTTCATGTCAAATATTTAATCAGAATTCACATTCAAACAAAAAAACTATAAAAGACTGCAATAATATATTATATTATTCAAAGTATTAATTTGATACTAAGATTGATGATAGTTTGTGGATAAGAAAGACAAATCAATTTTTGCAATTAAAAGTGCAGATGCAGGTCTTGCTTGTAGTGTCAACACACTCGCCGGCTCCATTATACTTCATAGTACAGTCGTGTGCACACACCATGCTTTCACAGTTTTCTTCCGGTGTTATA
Source organism: Boechera stricta (assembly GCA_018361395.1). Lineage (NCBI taxonomy): Eukaryota > Viridiplantae > Streptophyta > Magnoliopsida > Brassicales > Brassicaceae > Boechera > Boechera stricta. The sequence continues at coordinate 9,751,712 of CM031541.1, forward strand.
ATATTTTCATGACACTGTTTTTCTTCTCCTTGCGTTTCCTTTGTCACCATCCCTAATACAAAAATTGTAAAACATAATTTCAGTTTCTTTTTAATAGAAAATTATAAGGTGTTGAACAAAAACTACTATGAATAAAAGAGAAGAAACGTGGAAATATTATATAATATGTTTTATGTATAAAGCAAGCCTAAAACGAGGACGACCATAAAGATAGCAAGAGTGATGGCTTTAATCATTTTTGATAATACAGTAGGAATGAAATTATCAAAAATAAAATGATAATGAATGTAATGACAATGTACATGTGAATGTCATATATATATATATAAGCTATTAAAAGATATCACAAAATCTAAAAATAGCTAAAAATCAACACGTAATTAAGTAGATGATGTAAGCGGACCAAGATCTAATCAAACAAATAAGAGAAATATCTAGAAACTAAAGTAAAAGTGGAAACATATAAAAATGGAAAAGAGAAAGAGATCATATTATGATTATCTAACATTCTAATGGGGTTATTCTGTAATCGTTTAGTTAAAGGCTTAAAAGTAGTGTTTATAATATAACTCGATGCACATTTCATTTCACCATAACCTTTAATCATTTTATACCAAGCTTCTTTGTTTCCTTCTTCACGTATCCTATACAAAAGCTTCTCAGCCACTCGAAGAAGCTCAAATTTGCATTACATCGACAACAACAAACTGCAAACTGTACTATTGGAAAGAGTTATTGGGTTTGTCATATCCGTACAATACTATTGAGTGTGTGTTTGGAAATCTGTGAAAGAGAAGTTTTGATGCTAGAGTCAGAAAATAAAACATTAACCATCATCTACCATTTTCTGCCTGACTTCATAATCTTCAATTCAGAGCCTATCTCACACAACATAGAGAAGACAATACTTGTCATGCAACTTGAGATACTTCCTTTTCGTATTATACATAGCTTTTTCTCCTCCATCATCTTTCTCACTTTCTCCACTTCCTCCCACTTTCCATCAACAGCGTATATATATGATAGTAGCACATATGGCCCTATGTCATTTGGCTGCAATCTCATGAGCCGCTTCGCCAAGATTTCTCCAATGTCAGGATTCGAGAGTGTCCAGCGAGAAGAGAGAACAAACGTGGACTTCCCTCTTAGCTCTTCTCAGTGTTTGGTCAGACCTGCTTGGCCAAGGAGATTAAACAAGCAGCCATGGTGTTCCAATTTGGGTTCAACGCTATAGATTCGGGTTAATTGATCTTAGACCCACCAACCTTCTAGAACCATCCCGACATTTGCACATGCAGACAAAACGCAAACTAAAGTAGCAGCATTTGGGACAACATTTCCATGCTTTTCCAAATCGACAAGCATCTCTATGGCTTTCTCACCATTCCCTTGCATGCCGTATCCAATGATCATAGAGTTCCATGACACAATACTTCTCTCTCCCATCCCATCAAAGACCTCTCTAGCCATATCCACTGCACCACATTTTTAGCATACATTGTAAGCAGAGCTGTTGAGAGAAGCAAATCGGGTTTAATCTTGTTGCTTGTTACATATGAATGGATCTGCTTACCTATGTCAATCCGGCCTAAATATCCACAAGCCGTCAAGGCGCTCATAAAAGACGCTTTGTTTGGCTTCAAGTCATCTCCTTTATCCATCATTACTTTGTAAAGTCTAAGACATTCTGTGTAAGACTTGATCCTAACATACAGAGCCAATATAGTATTCCAAGAAACAACATTTCTTCTTGGCATTCTATCGAAAAATTCCCTCGCCATTCTAACATTTCCCACTGCCGCGTAACCGTCGATCATACAGTTCCAAGAAACAGCATCAGGAGCAGGCATATTCTCAATCAAATACCGGGCCGCCTCCATATCCTGAATTCTCGAATAACCGCAAAGCATAGTGTTCCAACTAAAAACATCTCTTTCAGGCATTACATCGAACTCACGTGCAACATCCATTCTCCCATTCTTCACATACCCATCAATCATCAAATTCCAACTGACCAAATCAACCATATACCCACCATCAAACACCTTCTCCGCATCTCGTACTCGTCCACAAACCAAATACATATGAATCAATGAGTTCCTAACAAACAAATCGGAATCAAACCCGTACTTTGAAACCAAAACATGAATCTTTTCCCCATCTATGACCAATCCAATCTCACTACACACCTTTGCCATTAAGGGAAACGTATAATGGTTACACAAGACACATCTACCAACAATTTTTTCGTAGTAAAACCTCAACGCACCAAAGGGTTGTTTTAAATTGACGATACATCTCAAAATGGTGTTACCCAAAAACGCATCAGGTTCATTGACAGAATCAAAAACTGAAACAGCTCGTGAAACCGAACTAAAACAAGTGCAGAGCTTTTTAATCACTCGTCCTGAAACAAGAGAGTTCTGAAGTAGTCCAGAGACTAGAATCTGGGAATAAACTTGATAAAATTCATTCAAAGATCTTAAAGATTCAAGCTTTTGGAGTATCTGATGATGAAAATCCACAACGGCGAGATGCGTCGTACGAGGTTTGGGATCATCTGGCCAGAGTCTTGGTGATGGTTTTGAGAGATTGTCCCTGCATTTAATGAATTTTTCAAGAGAAATCGAGCTTCTTCTTGGTCTGGATAATCCTATATTCATACTTTTTATTGATGTATGAACATTTTTCGAAAGAAGTTAAATACAAATGCAATCGGAAATAGACATTGCATAATAATATGATAGTTCTGGTATTTTAAATGTGAAACTTCCAAGTTTCTTCGTCAACACAAGCTGAAAAATATGTCACATATCCATTTAGGAATCTCATATCTCACTTAATTTAACCAACACACAAAAATAAATTTTGCTTATTTGACAATCTAAAATTTGGTAAATGACGTTGAGTCAAACAAATGGTTTTGTGAAGAACTTTTTCGACACTAATTTGACAATTTTACCTATGTCACTTTTATTTTATTTTCTATTTTCGCCATAATTTTTCTCCCGCTTACCCGATTTATCTCTCCATCTCTCTATCCCTTTCACTGGATATATCTTTATCTCCATATCATCGGCGAATTTGGTGCTCCCTTTTCACTTTTTGGAAAATGTGTAATTTGCTAGCTACGTCAGAAAGAAAAAACGTTTAAGTCAACAACGAGTTGATCAAGAACAGGAAGAGCAGGACCTTCCTAAAATTGATCTTATCCTTGGAACTGCAGTAGCTCATGGTTGGCCATTACAACAGCTAGATGTCAACAATATTTTTCTCTCAAGGAACTCCAAACAAGGAAGTCTACATGTTGTAGCCACTGGAACTTGTTAACAAGGATAAACCCAATCATGTTTGCCTACTTATGGGCTTAAACAAGCACCTAGGGTTTGGTACAATGCACTCAAAGACTTTTTTTCTCAGCATCAGCTTCAAAAATTCCTTAGCAGACGCGTCTCTTTTTGTTCTTCATCATAGTACCTCCTTCGTCTACATGCTTATCTATGTCAACGACATCATCATTACCTGAATCTCTATGTCCGAATTAAGCCAAGTCACAGATTTTCTAGCGGCAAAGTTCTCACTTAAAGATCTCAGAGAGCTCTCGTACTATCTTGGCATGGAGGCTTACCATACACCTGCTGGTTTGCATCTCACGCAAACGAAATATATTACAGACCTACTCAGGAAAACAAAAATGGCGGATGCAAAATCTATTGCAACACCAATGTCCTCCTCTCAGTCGCTCACCCTCTCCTCTAGTGATCTTCTTATGGATCCAACTGAGTACTGTACAATTGTTGCATCAGCCAACAACGCTACACTGGGAGGCGGTCAAACGTGTCCTTCGGTATCTGATCAGCACTACGAATAAAGGAATTTTCTTCTCTGCTTCTTCACCACTCACTCTCCATGCCTATTCAGATGCTGACTAGGCTGGAAATAGTGATGAGTACTCATCAACGAGAGCATACTGTTGGATCAATTTTTTATAAGTACTTATAGGCTTATAAAATTGAGTGGAATGTAAATGAGAAATGAATATAGTCAATAATCCAAGATGTCAAATAAGGTCCATTAAGAATTTAAGAATAAATGAGTAAGTGGTCATACATGTTTTGTACCACATCCCACATCGCTAGGGATCAACTTTCTCAAGTCATAAGTTCCCTGTAAAAGGAGAGGCTCTGTCACTCACTCTGATATCACTTTCTCTGAAAAATACATCTGAGAGTAAAAAAGACTTTGCTTGCTCCAACTCTCTCTCGCTTCCGTTTCTCCATTCTTTCGGAAAACGTAAGTCCTTGAGTATATCGTAGAATACTACATTCGTAGATTCTGTTTTCGAGTGTTGCGAAATCGGTCTATTATCGAGTTGTACCCTGGTGCTCAAAAACTGCTATAGTCGTCTCACTACGGACGCTTTTTGAGTTACGGACAGAGATCATATCTCGCCTCCGATATTTATTTATTACTTTAATATTCGTTTATTATTCGCTTTAATATTCGTTTATTATTCGTATTGTAAATTGCATTTATATTTATATTTATGCTTTTAATCGCTTTCTTTCAATCCGGTTTATTTTGGTCTTACACATACATTTATTTTGGTCTTACACATACATTGTATATCTTGGAAAACAACCAGTCTCATGGTCTTCTAGGAAACAAAATGGGGTTGTTCGTTCTTCGACATATTTTGAGTATCGGGCGCTCAAAACAGCTGCTTCAGAGGTGAAATGGATTAACTCTCTGATGTCTGAGCTTGGTCTCAAATCCTTAGACACTCCGATTTTCAACTGTGATAACGTTGGCTTTACTTATCTCTCTGCGAATCATGTGTTTCACTCTCAAATGAAACATCTCGCACTAGACTATCATTTTGTTCGGAAACAAGTTCAAGCCAAGACACTCTGTGTTTCTCACATCTGCTCTACAGATCAACTCGCCGATGCCTAAACCAAACCGCTTCCTCGAGCTCGGTTTGTCGATATGTCTTCCAGGATTGGTGCAAACGTTGTCCGTCTAGAAAGGCATATTATTATAGATAGTGTATATCTATAACTTGTCATTATTTTGTATAGATTTAGTCTTACCTTTAAATAAAGAACATAATCATCTCATGTATAAATATACCAATCATGAAAGCAACATATGTGTTTATTTACCTAACTTTTTCTATTATCGAGTTAAACAAATTATGATTTAAGAAGTTACTAAGTGTGCGTTCAAACACATTTGTTTTGCAAAAACATTGATGATGTTGACAAGACAATGAATGAGATCAACGAGCAAACTGAGAACATGAAACTGATACAAGAAGCATTGTCGGCTCCAATTGGGTCTGCTGCTGATTTTGATGAGGTAACCTTCCTTTAGACCCCTTTGATCATATACTCAAATAGTAACACAAATCTATTTCAACTTTTCTTTAACAATATTTTTATTGGCACTTTTAGGATGAATTGGAAGCAGAACTTGAAGAACTTGAAGGCGCGTAGCTAGAAGAGCAACTTCAGAGAGGCCATAAGCAGATAATTGAGACCTATAATTTGGTTTCCGCATAATTTAACAAAATTTTATATATTGTTTCTCGTAGCTTAGTCCGAGAATGTATCACAATTGTGTTCATCCATGTGTCAGTTTTTTCAAGAATCATCTTGGCTTGTTAGAAAATGTAATTCAGTTCTGTTTCTTTTGACATCTTAAAGCAATTAATGATCAAGTCCAGTAAAACCCAGTTTGGTTGTGGTTTTGGTGGTGGTGACATGGATCGTAGATTTGAGTGAGGTAAGAGTCTTGTGTTTCGGTTTGAATGTTATCTGAGTAACGAACGATTGAAGAAGAGCCACCGAGAAAATCTTCAAGCTTAGGGATGTGATTATGAGAATGAGTTTGTGGATCTACGAATGTTGTTAAGATTATTGAATCCGCCATTGAAGCTGTTGCTAACTGAGCTTCTTCTTTGAAAAATTCATGTGGTTTTTGATTTGTCCAACCTATAAAAATCATCACAAATTTTCAAAATTGAATTGAAGAAGAAGGAGAAGGAGAATCTAGTTAGGTTTGAGATTCATGATTAGATTTCAATTTCAATCGGAGAAAGAGAAGATTTCAGAATCGGTTGGATCTAGTTATGTTTAATTTCGGGGAAAACAATTAAATGAAGAAGAAGAATGAAACGAGTCGTTTAGTGCCACATAAGGATTCTCATTTTTAAACAAAACGACATCGTGTTGGCCACGTGGATTCTATGTCAGCTTCTGTTAACGGGTAAGTAATGGTGTTAGACGATATGTATAATTACGCACAAAATGTTAAGTCGGATAGTAAAATTTAAATTTATGTTTAGATTGTGTATGGTTTAGCACCGTGGTAAAATTGAGGTATAAATTCAACATAGTTAAATTGTCGGAGTATGAAAAAACCCTTTTTCTTTTGATCTGACAATTGTTTATAAAGTTAAAAGAAATTAACTTATTTGTCTAGAATAAACAAATAGTATAAATTAATTCATTGATTTACTCTGACATATAATAAATATTGTCTGTTGACAAAAAAAATAAAATTAATATTGTTTTTAATAATTAATGGAAATAAAAGCAGATATTTAAAATAGAGATAATTGTGAAGTATGCCACAATTTTTTGTCTGTTCACCCGTGTATGCCACAATTTCAAAAACTTGTCAAAAATGCCCAAAAATCACTGTGCGGCTCTTGATGAAAATGACAAATTTGCCCTCCTCAACAAAGATTAATTAAGGTGAGAGAATTCAACGATTTCTTCTCAATCCATCTCTCTCTCACTTTGTCTTCTTTCTATTCCTAGTCCATCCGTTTATCCTCTTTCAGTCCATCAATTTATCCTCTTTTAGATTCTCCTTCTTCTTTGACTTTTTTTTTACACCAATCTCTTTTTGTTTCCATCAATTTAGGGTTTCCGATTTCCATCGATTTTATAACTTTTCTTTTATAGATTTCGTGCTTCGATTCCTTCTTCACTTGTTTCCGATTCTCATCCTTCTAGTTTCGGATTCGAAGTGGAGAAAGAAAGCTCGCATCCACATTTCTCTGATAATGTTACTGATTGTCACCGTGAAGTTGTGCTTGATCGCTTCCCTTGTGAACTGATATGATCTGAGGTGATTCCCTATTTCTTCTCCTTCTTCTTTATGCGAATCTCGATTTCGCGCTTCTTACTGCTTGTTGTCCTCACTGAAATCAGAAGCGAAGATGAGGTCAAATCTGCGTTACAGGTACAAATCAACTTCGATGTCTCATCTTATCTGAGATACCTGCTTGTTTTTTTAGCTATCTTTTTCTTACTTTGTTGTTTGCTTCATTCAACCCAGAACATATTTGTTGAGACCATTGTCGATAACAAAGAAGAATTTTTGCAAACCTTTTCATCACAGAGAGATTTTATGAAGCGCATACCTGCTGAATGCTTTTCTTCGTTTCATTTAAGATTATGCAATTGATTTTAGTCACTGCATGTGTAATCTGTGTTATTGAATTGGTTAATCAATCTGTAAATTTTGCATCTTTGGTTCAAGCTGTGAATTTACAATGAGTTCTATTATTAGATTCAGAACTTATGATTTTTTCTAGTTATAGTGTAGTTCAACTAAATGTAGAAGGAAATAAGAATATTGAAGGGTATGGTTCATGTTCACGTTTCAACTGATTGTGATGTAAATTTCATTATGGTTTTCTTATCCTTGACTGCGTGTGAATTCTAGATTCTCTGATGGGTTCTCCTAGTTTTGTTTTGTTGAATTGATCTAATGAAGTATGAACAAGTTTCGTTTTTTTTCTTGTTGTCTTTTCTTCTTTTTTTTGTGAAATCTTTCCATTGGCTATATGTTTCTGTTATGGCTATAACTCTGCCTCGTGGACATAATATTTGTACCTTAGAAGACGTAATCTTTGTATTTTCGTGGACAAATTAAAATTAAACCCTTTCTCATGGACATAATCAGAGTACCTTAGTGGACATAATCAGTGGACTAGATACTCATTTAATTGTGGACAGAATCTTTGTATTTCCTTGGACAAATTAAACACTTTCTCGTGGACATAATTATTGTACTTTAGTGGACATAATCAGTGAACAAGATAATCATTTAATTGTGGACATAATCAGTGGACAAGATACTCATTTATTGTGGACATAATCTTTGTATTTCCGTGGACATATGTTCGTATTGCGGACAAATTTGTGGACTAAACTACATTCTACTTCCCATCAAGTCAAAATAAATTGTGTTTAGTGGACATATCCAGAACTCATGGACTTTATTTTTTTATTTTCGTAGACCTATCTACAAACCCGTGACAAAATAAACTCTGCCTCGTGGACATAATCTTTGTACCTTAGTAGACATAATCTTTGTATTTCCGTGGACAAATTAAAATTAATCCCTTTATCATGGACATAATTAGAGTCCCTTAGTGGACATAATCAGTGGATAAGATACTCATTTAATTGAGGATAAAATCTTTGTATTTCCGTGGACAAATTAAATCCTTCCTCATGGACATAATTATTGTACTTTAGTGGACATAATCAGTGGACAAGATAATCATTTAATTGTGGACAAAATATTTTACATTTGTGGACACAATTAGGTTAATCGTGTGCACGTTTATCCGTCGCTGTTGACAAGGTCAATTGACAAGATTAATGGATAAGAGCAATATCAGTGGACATGATCAATGGACAAGGTTAATGGACATGCTTAATGGACTATATTCTCACACCAGTGGACAAGTTATTTTAATTTCGTAGACAAGTGAAAAGATCCTCACTTGCTTGTGTACATAATTATTCTAATTTCGTGGACAAAATCAACTCTGCCTCTTGAACATAAGCATTGTATCTAAGTGGACATAATCAGTGGACAAGATACTCATTTAGTTGTGGACATACTCTTTGTATTTCCGTGGACAAATTAAACACTTTCTTGTGGACATAATTATTGTATCTTAGTGGACATAATATGTGGACAAGATACTCATTTAATGTTAGACATAATCTTTGTATTTCCGTGGAAGAATTACATGTTTTCTCTCTTCCCTTCCTCCTAATCTATCCAAAGACTGCACATAACTACGAAACTTATCCTAAATAGTACTTGAATATCAGCAGAAGATGCCACAAATTCAAATGCCAATCTCAGCTCATCCTCACTAAATCTTCCAGCACTGCATATATGCTCGTATAGCTCCGCACCAGCAACATATTCCATAGCAATGGTAAGATGGGTTGGAGTCAACATCACCTATACAATCCATAAACCCCACGTATGGCAGATGAAAGCTATAAGATTATCATCTGCAATAAAACATCACCATGTCAAGTAGTAAGAAATTCAATATCCTCCTTAATACGAATTATATCCAGATGATGTAGTGATCGGTGATTAATGATCTCTATTGCCACGATCTTATCAATCTGTATCCAGAAACAACAAAGCTAATACTCACTCTACAAATCTTATGAGAAAAAATAATACAACTAGCACTCCGTGAAACACATAATGAGCTAAGGAATTCAAAAAATCCATATCAACAATCGTAAACTTCATTTTTTCTCCTCAAATCCAAGTCATTCTTATTATGCTTATTTGGGATTTGGATCATTCAGCTCATAGACATAAACAGATTATGAGTAAGTAACTTGAGATAAGAAATATATAGAGAAGAATCTTTTGGACCACGCTTGATGTACTTCATGGCAACAAGTTCCTTAAGAGTTGTTTACCTTCATAAACCTGGCCACTCCAAAATTCCCAGCACCTATGTCTTTCACCAGCCCCAAAATTCCTAAATTCCTAAATCATGTGACCATTAATTATTTACTTGTTATTTTAGTGTAGAAATTTAGAATTTCTTATTTCGAAACACTAAAATTATAGCGTTTTTATATTTCAAACTTTTCTTATACGCTTTCAAAGAAATGAAATGTGATTTTTAGAATGTCATCGTCATTTCTAAGCCTTTACTGATTGTATCCATATGTACATAAATATAAAACCACATGGAAAATCTTATATAGATATTACTCATATCATTCAATGAAAATTACTCATCCTCACTCTCTTTTAAGATTTTCAATATATCAAACAAATAACATGAATCAGTGTCCAAAGCTTGCTCTCTCGTAGAACTCCTTCAAATCCAGAAACGAATCCATAGATAAGTTTTGTAACAAAAATCAAGCAAAACACATAAAAAGTTCAGCTTTTAAAAATGGAAACACACATTTTTTCATAGAGAGCGAGCAGCACTAGATTGATCCAACAAAGCATATTTGTGAACTGTAACTTCATCCATGGCAGTATTCAACACTCTCTCATATGGCATGGTGGAGGAAGAGCTTACACTACTTGTATCATCATCACTATCAAACATAGTCGCGTTCTTATGCTGAGATTCTGACAAAAAAAAAATTCCAGCAAAGTTAACCAAAGAATCAGAGATTTCGTAGTTAAATAGAAGGCAAAACACGAATAATTTTAAACTCAATTGATGAACCCTAAAACAAACATACCCAGATGAAATTGAACTAAAATTTTAATCAATTAAGATTTTAAAAATTGAAGAACAGAAGCTTACTCCTCCTCCCCATGATTATGTTGTTTATGGCTAATTCAATAATTTGCTGCTGCTGAGAAATGGCTTCGTCGTCCGCCGCTGCTGGTTGTCCTCGCGTGGTGGTGGTCGTTGACGATGAGAACTCTGCTCGATTGTTGTGGCTGTTCGTTGTGGCGAAGATTAATTGTGAAATCAAAAAAAATTGTGCCATTGAAGAGATATGAACCGGCTCGTCTTTCTGCTTAATCACAATTGGAGAGATATGAATTGTGGCATTGAAGAGATATGAACTCTTCGTTTTCTGCTTAATCACAATTGGATGGCATTTTCGTCTTTCTTTGTCATGCCAAATTTTTGGCATTTTGGCATTTTGGAGGAGACTTGGGAGCATCGTCAGGGTCTGGGGTGAGTAGTGAGTCTTTGACTGAGCGAACTCGTCGTAGCTTCTTTGTCTTCTGCCATTTTTCCGGCTAAATGGTTGAAATTTGTGGCATTAGAGCAATAAATCAAGAGAGGATACAGAGTTCGAGAGAGAGAGTGTGTGAGCGAGATCGAGAGGAGAGAGAGATTGAAATAGGGAGAAAGAGGAGCAAGAAATCAAGAGAGGATACAGAGCTCGAGAGAAACAGAGATGGGAGAGAGAGAAAAACATTGAAATGCCTCATTTATTTTCATGATTTACCCTAGTTGTTGTCCCGCGTCCTCTCCCCCGAGTAATTTCGACTTTCCCCCAATGCCAAAAAATACACATTTGACATTTTTGACAATGTTTTCTCACTTGTGGTATTTTTCGGTCTATAATTTTCCAATTATGGCATTTTAGATAATAATCTTTTTAAAATAAATCTTTTTATAATGAAAATATGAAATCTTTATATTATAGTTTTAAATTTTAAAGCTGTAATTTTTTTTCAATATTAATAGGAAACTAAACGACCTCAAAAATAAATTGAATATTATTTGAACGCTTTTTAAAAAATGTTCGTTTTTCAGTCATTTTCTCAATTAAATTTTGGTAATCATTCCCGAACCCACATGGTATAGGGAAAGGAAAAAATCGAATCTTTCATCCCTACTTCGAGACGGTTCGGTCTCCAAGATGAATCACGTGCTTCTGAATAAAAATTGGTGGACCAGAAATAATTGACATTTACACTAATAATTTAAGATTCCTTGCCTACAACGTGAGAGATTTTTTTATATTTTTATTTGTCGGCAACGTGATAGATTAATTTATAATAGTACTAATATATCACTTATGGCTTTGAATGGATGAATAATTAGCAGGCATATATATCAAAGACTTCTTTGTCTCTACTAACCAAACAGAAATAACTTTTCAAGGAGCTTTGACGATTGATGGCGATGTCTCACCTCCAAACCGTTCTTCTCCTCCTCACATCACTCTTCTTCTTACCGGCTTTGCACGGCGCCATCGATTTCGAATACTGCGGCAGTAAGTATCCATTTGTTAAGTCTTTATTTTTCTGTATGTTCTTTTTGTGTGTTTATTATATACAACACCTATTCTTATAATTTTACCAACTCAGACAATTCAATAATTCATATAGGCCTCGATTTCATAGATTGTGGCTTGCTCATGTCTCTTTTTTTTTTTTTAACGAATATTCAGCTAATAATTTGACATATCAATTAAAAAAATAATTGGATTTTTTTTTTTGTAAGAAAGATGTATAGATCCAAGATTTATTAATCTACCGAGACTCATAAGTTATAATTTCAACTATTAATCTCTTCGACTGTTGCAGAAAATGGAAACGATTACGGTAACGTCAATCGTATTGAGATCTCTCGGAACCCATCGGTTGGGCCAGACGAAAGCTCAAGCATCACTATATATGTATACGGTTCTGCAAGTACGTGATTTTTTTTTTTAATCATCTTCCCAAATTTCATCTCTCTCTCCTTTTTTTTTTTTTTTAGTTTCCAATAGTTTCTTGATAAGATATTTCATGTATATACAGGCAAAAACATCACCGTGGGAACCCTTGTATACGTAACCTTTAAATCTGGGGAATTTACTGGCCTTTTAAAAACTTACAACCTCTGTGATGTGAGTACATGTAACACTAAAGCTGAGATTGAAGCTGGCACCAACTTTGTGTTGACTCTTCCCGATGTTCTTTATGTTGGTTTTGATGAGGTAACTACTCTTACACTCTTTTTGCATAGGGAGAAAAAAAAATTATGAATGAATGTGATTTTTCCTTAATCCTAGGACTAATGTTTTCAAAACCGAGATTTGATTTTGATTTTCGACTAAATCTTGACTAAACCGGACAGAAATGAATTTTAATTTTCTATGAACTGAAACATACCAAACCTACCTATACCAGTTTCGTTTTCAGTTTAATAATTATTTTTCTAAAACCAAAGAAAATAATAATCCTGACATTTCACATGTCTATTTGTTTTTTTTATGAACTTGTGAAGGAACTCAAGTACTCTGTTTCTTTGCGCCAAAAATACGTGGAAGAGCCAATAATAAATATGTGCGTCGACTTCAAACTACCTACTTCAACTCCCACATCGGTCTCTGCTTAGTCAAGTTGGCGGATGTTTCCAAGTCTTTGATTATTATATCAGTCTCTCTCGCTACGTGAATTTCGTTTTTCCTTTGTATGTGTTGTCCAACAAATAAAATAGATAATTCTATGTTGTAATATTGGCTTGGTTTATATGAACCAGCACGTCTTTGGTTTTTTCCAAGCTGATACAATAATTATGAGAAAGAAGAGGGTTCTAAAGCAGTCCAGTGACTACAATCTGGGCATAAAATTGATCAAATACAGTCACATATCTTAGATATTTTTAACTTTTGGAGAATTTGATAATGAATTTTGATAACGTCGAGATGCGTTGTACGAGTCTTGGAATCATCCGACATGAGTCTTGGTGATGGTTTTGAGAGATTTTTCCTGCATTCAATGATTCTTTTTTTAAGAGAAATCGACCTTCTTCTTGATATGGATGATCCTAGATTCACAGTTCCACACTCATTTGGGCCCTTTCCTTTAGTATAATGGCTTAACTGGTTTGATTATTTCAACTAAGGGTGAAGGTTTGAACCAAAATCAAATCAAACCAAATCAACCAACCAAACCACAACAAATTTATTTAGTTTCTTTTATGTGGTTCTTAACATAGGTATGTCAATTTTCGGATGGAAAATTCGTCTAAACTCCGTACTTGTCTCGAATTTCCCGTCCCATACATGTTCTTTTTAAATTAAATAATTCTATGTTCGTGTTAAATATATCCTAATCGGCCGGAACATGTCGAGCATAGAACAAATATCCAAATTATTTGCTTGGATATTTTAAAAATTAAATTATAAAATCATTGAAAATTCTTTTAAAATTAGCGAATATTTCCAAAAAAAAACATATATTTCTCATAATATTCTAAAATTATTCGAATTAACCGAAATACTCATATTAAAGTTGATCTATATCAAAATTAGTGAGCATTTGGATAGTAATTGTTTCTACCCAAATTCCCCGAACCCCTCCTATTACCTAAAACTTTTTTATTTTGTAATTTATAGGGATTAATACTTCGGATCATACTTTTAAATATCCAAATAATCTGTTCCTAACTCTTATTTGCTATTTTCGTATAATATCCAAAAAAAGATAAACTTGAAATGCTCACCTCTAATTTCTTTTGGGTAACATATTCTAATACGACTGGCCCACAACAGCACCGAAGGGGCCCAAATCTATAAAAGCTAAATCTTTTATGTTTTTTTTTTTTTTAACAACCATTTATACTCCTTATTTACTCAAAAGGATTTTACCATAGAAACTTGGTGGGAGCCAAAAAAGAAAAAAATCTGAAACCCTAAACGACGAACAAAGTGGATTCTTTGTTGATTATAATCAAATATAATCAATTACGAAACCTTTTTTTATTTGTGTGAGACGTAGAATAATAAGATAGTTGGAAAAAATAAGCTTGTATTGTTACATTTTTAATTATTGATGATAGAGTTAAGAATTAGATTTTTTAATGTCTTTATGAATACATTTCTGTTTATATATAGAACAATAGAAGAATGCCACCATTGAGTATGAAAAAAGAACCATCTGGATGAAGATATTGGTCAGAACAATGTTGTTCCAGAAAATTTGGATGAATGTAAAGGGAATGATGAGCAAAAACAGGTTGTGAATCGAAGCGAGGGAAGTAAAGAGAAGAAGAACCATATATGTGAAGATATTTCTGATCCTGGAAAATGGGGAAATGTTGATATGAAATAGAGAGATTTATTGGTTGAAAACGGTCCAACAGTAAGGCTAACAACTGAGGTTTCCTAAGGATGGTATTGGTAGACATTTCTCGCAAGCCTTCTACACATGAGAAATGTCAATGGAGAAAAACAAGATCCACGATGGTTAGTTTACTCCCAATCTTTAGATAAAGTTTTCTGTTTTTGCTGCAGGTTGTTCAGACATAAGAAAAACGCCGGTGGTAACTTGGCAACAACGGGGTACAATGATTGGAAACATCTTTTGACTAGGCTCAAAGAACATAAAAATTTTCATGATCATATTGTTTGCATGACTCAGTGGAAAGAGTTGGAGGTAAGACTACAAAAGAACCAGACAATTGATAAGCTGATTAAGTTGTATCTGTCTTGTCTTAGGTGAGATTGGTAAGCTTGTTTTTAACAATAGAGTTTCATTAATTTGTTTTTTTGGAAAAGGTGTTTATTGGAAACTATTTAATGATGTCTAACATAAGTTTCTTATGTATTCAGAACAACATTTGTTTTTTTTTTTTGTATGCAGGGGTTGTTTGTTTATTAGTATGATTTGTGATATTTGCAAATTTTAATACATTTTATCTCCCTTTGAGAATTATGCAAATAGGTTAATAAGAAGTAAACATTTGGCCGGCATAGAACCCAAGAGACAGCAACAGAACCGCAGCTGCGGGAACAATCACACCAGCCGTAAGTGCGGTCCTGTTGTTCTTCATCAGTGCCACATATCCCCCAAGATTCTCCTTGTATGCATTCACTTTACTTGTATAATCTTGGTTAAGTATTCCATCACAACTCTTTTTCTTTTCTGCAACTTTAAGAGCTTCTTCATTCTCTCTTGCTGGCTTTGGCGATTGAACCTTTTCGGCCTGTTTTTCTAGTTCCGCTTCTTTCTCTCTTGTTTCCATTGGCGGTTGGACCTTTTCCTTCGCTGCTGAGCTAGGTGGCTTGAAATTTTCCTTAGGAACAAGAGGAGGTTTTGCGGTTGTACCACTAGGTGAATTTTGTTTGCCCATTGGCTCAGGTCTAGGAAGCCTCACAACAAGATTTGCGCCTTCAAATTTGGCAGAGACAGAGTCGACGTCGATGTTTGGTGGAATAGGAAACTCCTTGCGAAAACGGATCCATTTGTTGGCTCCTGCTGGACGATCTCCCATCACTCTCAGCTTCCTCGTGGTGGTTACTTGCACCTTAAGCTGCTCTTTCCTAAACCCTGTTTAATTTTAAGAACCGTTACACAATTCAAGAACCGTTTAATAAACCAAAATTACGACAAAAACTATGCTAGAGTTTGTTGAGCAATCAAACCTGGAAGGTAAACAGTGAGAGTTTCGAATCCTTGTTCAGTTTTCCAATTTGAGAGCGGCTCGAATTCATCGTAGATGCGATTAGCATTAGCAGGTTCAGAAATTCTCTCCATCTCTTGATTTCTTGGTTTGAATTTGGAATAAGAAGATTTTGTGTTATGTTGATATCTAAGACGGTATCTAAGCGATTTCTTTATATAACAATGAAAAATTTATTTTTTAAAAGTTGCTTTCTTTGAGGTTGGGTTATTCCTTAACTTTGCCTAAGTGTTGTGATCCCCTTCTATATAGTTCTTCCCTTTTATATGCACATTTTACAGCTTTATTTTCCAATGTCAAAAAAGTGAAGAAAATAAACTTTTAAAAAGAGGAGAAATGCTTTGCTTTGTGGGGATGGCTTCATGTAGAGAACAAAAAACAAGTTTCTATTGTTCAGATTGGACATTGGAGGATTGACGAGGATGATGCTTTTCTCTAAAATAATGTAATGTCTCTCTCAAGTTTTGTTAGACAACGTGCGAAAAACATCTACAAAAGCAAACCCAATTTCATCTATAGAGTCGATGTAAGGGTTTACCCCTAAGGATTATACTAGTAAGATATTGTTAACATGTTTTTTTTTTTAAATAACCAAGGGGTGATCCGGACTTTTACCACCCGACTAATTCTTCTAAGATAAGTGTAATCGCCGAGTAATCTTTCACCGGATTTTCTAATGGGCCTAAAGCATGACACCATTTCAACAGGCCAAATGGAATGATTTAGTAAATTTCGCATTTCAGGAGAATCGATCCCTAACCTAGACTTAGAAGACAACTCTTCCTCAAGTGGAAACCACTATATACCACTACCACTTGGTTATTGTTAATATGTTAAACCTTTGAATCACATATATGAATATTTTGGATTATATTTATTTATAAACTATGATTATAAATTACGAAAACTGATGAATCTTTCAAAAACGTAAGAGTTTACTACTCCAACAATATAGTATTCAAATTAGTCCTTATTTCACTAGAAGCATTGTAAAGAATATTCCTCAAATTCGAAGGTTGAATCATTACGAACTTCCAACATGTTACGTTCATGGTCGTAAATTTTGATGATACGTTCAAATTAGTAGAATGTTAAGCCTCTGTTGTAGGAGCATGTTATTCCTTACCAATTTAAATTTAGAATTATTTTTAGTTTGAATTATATATTATTTCTTTTTTCAATAATAAGAAGAAAAACAAAATCCAAATTCAGATTTATATCAAAATGCCTGAAAATGTACATTCACAATATAATAATTTTAATTTTTGACAAAGAAAATTTACAGACTAGAATTAATTTACATGTATTATAAAAATTACATATGTATATTATATATTTACCAACTTATGTTTACATTTTGCGTTTGTGTTCATATTTTTGTTTGTATTTAGCTTTCACGATTTATTTTCATATAGTGTTAGCAATTTTTGTTTTTCTTTTCCTCAACAAATATAATAAATAATTTAAAACTGTTCAGAAATCAAAACTGGAGATGCAGAGTTTACAGACGTGATATCATATATATGGATAAATATTTACATATGTATTTCTTTTTGCATTTGTTGTTTATATTTGCATTTAGCGTTTGTGTTTGCATTATAAAAATTAAAATATGTTTCACTTAATCATATTGTTTATAAAACAAATTGATATATTTTATTAGTTACTAAAAACAATGCATATATGCAATACAAAACTTTAAGTAAAGCAATAGTTTTACATATGAACTAGGTGATCACCCGTGGCACGAGATAAATTAATTCGTAAGTTTATTTATAAATTAAAAGATTATGTTATCCCATGGTAAAATAAAAATAATTTTTGTTGAATACTCGTACCAAAAAATTGTTTGTAATATACGTCAGCATATATAATGCTCTTGGATTTATGTGAAGTAATCTCTTTTCTGAACATCTTGATGTTTTTTCATATTAAAACATTTTCATAACCTTTAACCCACTCCCATTATCAAGAGCAAGAGAATTTAGAGCATCTAGTAATGCATCAAACATTCATAATCTAGATGTGTCATTTATCCTTCAAAAGTATTACTCATGATGGTTTTCATCCGTTTTGTTTTAATCATGCAAGTACTCTAAATGAATTCTTTTTGTTCACTTTTTTTTTTAAAAATTTTGATTTGCCGATTTTTGTTTAAACGACTGAATACATAAGATTAGCTCAAAATGATCAGTGAGAATACCCCGTGTAAGTTATTTCAGCTTAAGTCACGATAAGCTTATTATTTATGTGAGGTAACTCAAATTATATCTCGATGTTTATTGGACTTTCTGTATATGCAAGGTGATAACTCGACTTCTAAGTCGCGAAGTGTTATCAGACTGATAAATTGGATTTAAGTCACGAAATGTTATCTAACTTACTATACATGCGAGGTGATACTCAAATTTAAGGCATGATTCGTTGTCGGATTTACTGTGATTGCAAGGTGAGAACTCCGCTAAGATACTCGTGATGACAACTGAACTAAGCTATATCGCGCTCTTTGAGACCTTGAGGACAACTGAATCGTATGATACTCGTAATGGATTGTGAGAAATCAGTTTAAAGGAGTTATGTTATAAATGCTGGTCGAATAATTGAGTTTAGTTTATTAATTATACAAACAGTTCATATGTTAGAGTCAAAGGATGTTTGTGTTAAGAGTCGTGTCTTGTTAGTGTGACGGTTATGTCTAAGTAGAAGAGTTGTATCTCTTGTTTTAGTGTCTGTTGTTTTCATTTATAAACACAACGATGTCGTGATGTAAGAACACAAGATTGATATTCAATAAAGTCTCTGTTTTTCTTCATACTCTGTTTTATCAAACGATCAACAATAAATAATGAGACCAAGCTCATATGATATTGGTTGTATATATTGAGAAGTTTTATTGGGCCTGTGGAACCTTCTTGATCCATGTTGCTAGTTGCGACTGGCTTGAGCTTTGTTGTTAACCCTGTGGCATTCCAGAGTATGTATAATCTCCCTTTGCTGAAAATTTATAGCTCTGGTCATGAACGTCTTCCACGACTCGATCTTCAAAAGGGTTTTGTATATATATCTGCCTTTCGAGCTAGGAATTCTCCACTGGAAATAATACCATTTGCAAACCTTGCCAGGTGATTTTGATCCTGATATGCTTGTCGAACTCTTTACATATGCCTTATAGTCAACTTCTAGAATTTTGGAGAGGAGACACAGTAGGAAAACTTCAACATGCTTGCTTCTCAATCTTTACATGTATGAATGAAACCGTTAGTCAATCTTTAGGAAAACTTCTACATAACAAGTTTTTTTTTTTCAAATAATAATGTACATGAATAGCCGTGAGTCAAAATCAACTGACCGAGACGATGTTAGTCAATCCGTTAGTTTATGTCGAGTCAAATGTCAACGAGACTTGACTTTACATAACTAAAAAGACGTCAATTTGGTTGTGGAAATCAAAACTGTTGTTGTAGATTTTTTTTTTTTGTTTACTGATTTAAAAAAAAAATCAAGTCTTATTTCACTACACTGAGTTAGAAACAAGTTATATGGACCATGATGTGTATGCTCGATCTATAAAAGATGACATTAGCTTTTGCAATAGACTGCTATAGATTGATGTAAATGATATCTACACCGGCGGAATAACATGCTTTTTAGATGCCTTTAGATTATTTCGTGAAGAATAATAAGTGATTCTCTTCTTCTTTTTTTTTTTTAATTTCATGTATTTTAATTTATAAGACGTATAGCTAGATTTTACCTATATGATAGTATGTAGATTATGTTCCTCAAATTAAAATATTCCAGTCGTTTTAATTAAAAAAAAAAAATTGCTGACAGAAAAAAAAACAAGTCCCATTGACACTGGATTCAGCCGTGATTCCGGATTGGTCGGACACCCTAGCTCACCTCACCATATCATCTTACAATTGCATCGACTTCACACTTTGATCTGTATGGTGTTTCAAACCACCATCTACCATTTATAAACTCAAGAATACACAATTATGGTTGGCTGGAGGCGACTGATCCTCCACACAACATGGACAAGGCTGTAGAAACATAATCATCTCCTAGCGTTATAAATTTCCCCATAAGATTGAAAACCTCCTCCGTCGGTTCAGAGTGAGAACAATTTAATATGTTTGTAATTTTGAATATTTGCGTTTTACTTTTTTTTTTTTTTAATTTCCCACTTGTACATAAATTTTATTTGTTGAGCAATAAATTTAATAATTTTGATAATTTAAAAAAAAAATCCATTTATTCCAATTTAAAAAGATTTTGATTGGATTAGATTGAGATTTCTTCCAAATGTCATATACTATAAGACTGAGGCGTGTTGATTTGACGCGTGGCGCACAGACAGTGCCTTATGAGTTATGTCTGAAACTCAAACTTAGAGATGTGCGTGGAAGAGGCGCAACTATAAGAGCAACTGAAATGAAACTCTTTGTCACATCTCCCTCAAGCATTTTATTACTCTCTTTAATTGGTTAATCACCACACCCACTTCGTGATTTCTTTATTTGTTTTCTGGGTTTCTTAAAAATCTAAGCTTTTATTGAAAAAATTTGCTGATTCCGACCAGAAGAAAATGGATTTGGAGTTTGCAGTTAATGGAGAAAGATTCAAGATTGATTCTGTTGATCCATCAACGACCTTACTCGAGTTCTTGCGATTCAATACTCCTTTCAAGAGTGTCAAGCTCGGCTGTGGCGAAGGCAAATCTCTCTCTCTCTCTTCTCTGTTTTTTTATGTTTTAGTGAAATTTTATTTCTCACCAACTGTTATAAAAGGTGTCCCTTTATGTCCAGAAACAATCTATATGTGTTGTTGAAGTCTTATGTTATGTTTTACCTTTTACCAGAATTAGTGAAGTTGACTCAATTTTGTGAATCTAAATCTGAGTTCTGTATCTTCAGATAGATTTTAATGTCTGACTAAAAAATTTGTGTCTCTGGTTAGTGCAGGAGGGTGTGGTGCTTGTCTTGTAGTGTTATCAAGATATGATCCAGAGTTAGATCAAGTGAAGGAATGTAGTATAAACTCTTGTCTCACTCTTCTCTGTAGTGTAAATGGATGTTCCATTACAACATCTGAAGGTCTTGGAAGCACAAAGAAAGGATTCCATCCGATTCATAAGCGATTTGCCGGTTTTCATGCCTCTCAATGCGGTTTTTGTACACCAGGGATGTGTATTTCTCTCTACTCAGCTCTTGCAAATGCTGATAATAATAGTTCCAAAGAGTTTACGGTTTCCGAAGCTGAGAAGTCCGTTGCGGGAAACCTTTGTAGATGCACTGGTTATCGTCCCATTGTTGATGCTTGTAAGAGTTTTGCTTCTGATATTGATATTGAGGACTTGGGGTTCAATTCCTTTTGGAAAAAGGGAGAAAGCAAAGAGGTTATGTTGAAGAATTTGCCTCCTTATAACCCAAAAGAACATCTTGTAACATTCCCCAATTTCTTGAAGAAGAAGAAGGAGACAAAGAAGCTTCATAATGGTTTGGATCATTGGAGGTATCGTTGGACCACTCCTTATAGCGTAGCTGAGCTTCATAACATATTGGAAGCTGCTAATTCTGGAGACTCGTTGAAGTTAGTTGTGGGAAACACTGGGACAGGTTACTACAAAGATGAGGAAAGGTTTGATAGATATATTGATATCAGCCAAATTCCAGAGATGTCAATGATCAAGAAAGATGAGAGAGAGATTGAAATTGGAGCCGCTGTTACCATATCGAATGCTATTGATGCTTTGAAGGAAGAAAGCAAATCTTCTTATATTTTCAAGAAAATGGTGACTCATATGGAGAAAATTGGCAACCGTTCTATCAGAAACTCAGGGAGTATTGGCGGTAATTTAGTGATGGCACAGAGCAGAAAGTTTCCTTCTGATATTACCACGCTTTTGCTCGCTGTAGATGCATCGGTGCATATGTTAAATGGCAGGAAAACCGAGAAGGTTAGGCTACAGGAGTTTCTTGAATTGCCTTCGATTTTAGACTCCAAACGCGTTCTTTTAAAGGTTTTGATTCCATCATGCACTGCTACTTCTGGTGATGACACAGAATTGCTCTTTGAAAGCTATAGAGCTGCACCTCTTTCTATTGGAAACGCATTGCCGTATGTGAACGCTGCTTTCTTTGCATTAGTGTCTCGCCAAGAACCATCAAGAAGAGGTGTAACGGTAGATAAATGCTTTTTGGCATTTGGTTCTTATGGCGGTGATCATTCAATCAGGGCGACAGAAGTGGAGAATTACCTGACAGGTAAATTACTTAGCTACAGTGTTTTATATGAAGCTGTTGGTTTACTTAAAGGAATCATAGTTCCCGGAAAAGACACTCCGCACCCTGAGTATAGAAAAAGCTTGGCTGTTGGGTTTCTTTTTGAGTTTTTCTACCCACTGATCGAGAGTGGCCATAGAATATGCAGTCTTGATTTAGGAAAAAAGCATAGCAACAGCCATGTTGATACCGCAAAATCTCTTCCCTTCCTCTCATCTTCACAGCAAGTGTTAGAGAGCAATGAATTTCAACCTGTTGGTGAAGCAGTTATCAAAGTTGGAGCAGCATTACAAGCTTCTGGTTAGCTCTTACGCCTTCTGTTATTATCATTTTTAGTAACTTGATATCGGTTCGAGCCATGGGTAAAGATATAATATAGGGCCTTACATGGGCTTTCTCTCAGGTGAGGCAGTTTTTGTTGATGATATACCGACTTTACCAGACTGTCTACATGGAGCATTCATTTATAGCACAGAGCCTTTGGCTAAGATAAAAAGCATAAGCTTCAGAGAGAAGGTGACTCCTACTGGAGTTCTTGCAGTTCTTACTTTCAAGGATATTCCACAACAAGGACAAAACATTGGTTCCAAGACCCTTTTTGGAACAGGACCTTTATTTGCGGATGAACTAACTCGATGTGCTGGTCAAAGAATTGCTCTTGTGGTAACCCTAATTTCCTCTTCTTTTTTTTTCTATTCTTGCTCGTCTTTCGTTGTGTAACTAATCGAAAAGTATACGGCTTTGTAGGTTGCAGACACACAGAAACAAGCAGACAGGGCAGCAAAACTTGCAGTAGTTGAGTATGGTACAAAGAATATAGAAGAACCGATATTAACTGTCGAAGATGCAGTGAAAAGATCTAGCTTTTTCGAGGTTCTTCCTATGTTTTACCCTGAACCAGTAGGTGATGTTATAAAAGGAATGGAAGAAGCTGACGGAAAGATAATCTCGGCTGAGGTATCACAACTGCTTTTCCCAATTTTCAACGCCAAAGTTTTCTAATTACATCTCATTTGTGTGTTCGAAACTTGGTTATATACATCCAGTTGAGGCTCGGGTCACAGTACTTCTTCTATATGGAACCACAAACAGCACTTGCCTTGCCAGATGAAGACAATTGTGTGAAGGTATTCAGTTCATCTCAAGCACCTGAGTACGTGCATTCGGTAATTGCTACATGTCTTGGCATTCAAGAACATAACGTGCGAGTCATCACTAGAAGAGTTGGAGGTGGCTTTGGTGGTAAAGCTGTAAAGTCAATGCCTGTAAGTAGTTACCATACTTGCTTTGTTTGCTGGTTTCTTTATGAATACAAGATCTTTAGGAGTATTTTGGAATATGGATTGCCGCTTGTGAATGCTCATTGAAATCGATGTTTCAGGTTGCAACAGCATGTGCACTGGGAGCATACAAATTGCAGCGTCCTGTTAAGATGTATTTGAACCGCAAGACCGATATGATCATGGCTGGAGGAAGGCATCCGATGAAAATTACTTACAATGTCGGTTTTAGATCAGACGGGAAGCTCACAGCACTGGAGCTTACAATGCTAATAGATGCAGGGCTTGAGCCAGACGTAAGTCCGATCATGCCACGGAATATAATGGGTCCGCTAAGGAAGTATGATTGGGGAGCTTTGTTATTTGACGTTAAAGTGTGCAAGACGAATTGCCCGAGTAGAACGGCGATGAGAGCTCCCGGGGAAGTACAAGGTTCATACATTGCGGAATCCATTATCGAGAATGTAGCCTCTTCTCTTCAAATGGACGTTGATGCAGTGAGAAAGATAAACCTTCATACTTATGACAGCCTCAGAAAGTTCTACAAGCACATTGCTGGAGATCCTGATGAATATACATTGCCTTTATTATGGGAAAAATTGGAGATATCTTCCAACTTCAAGGAAAGAGCTGAGATGGTGAAGGAGTTTAATGTGTGTAACGTATGGAGAAAGAGGGGGATTTCTCGAGTACCTATTGTCCATCAAGTTATGCAGAGGCCAACCCCGGGAAAAGTGAGCATTTTGAGTGATGGTTCTGTTGTGGTTGAGGTTGGAGGAATTGAGATAGGGCAAGGATTGTGGACCAAAGTACAACAGATGGTTGCTTATGGTCTTGGTATGATTAAATGCGAAGGAAGTGAAAAGCTGTTGGAGAGAATACGGGTTGTTCAGTCCGACACACTCGGTATGATCCAAGGAGGTTTCACTGCTGGTAGCACGACATCCGAGAGCAGTTGTGAAGCCGTTAGACTTTGCTGCGTTATCTTGGTGGAGAGATTGAAACCTACAATGGATCAGATGATGATGGAGAAGCCGGGTTCTGTGACATGGAACATGCTCATTCAATTAGTAGGTATCCTAGTAAGTGCTGATAGTTATTCTAACAAAGATTCTGCATGAATAAACGTAAAGTTTGCATTTATCTTCCATCAGGCGTATGCTCAGTATATTAATTTATCGGCGAGTACATTCTATAAGCCAGAGTATTCTTCCATGGAATATCTCAACTATGGGGTTGGAGTCAGCGAGGCAAGACTATGGCAAACTATTCTTTTTAAAACTTCGAATCAATCAAACAATAATCTGATTCTACTTGCAGGTGGAAGTGGACCTTGTGACAGGAAAAACCGAGATTTTACGATCCGATATCATTTACGACAGCGGAAAAAGTCTTAATCCTGCAGTTGATTTAGGACAGGTTAGTATTTAGTTGGCTCCACATGTTTTCCTTGTTTTCTTTAATCATTTTATTGAGCTAAGCAAAAAATGAATGGTTTGTGAAAAGGTCGAAGGAGCGTTTGTTCAAGGAATCGGCTTCTTCATGATGGAAGAGTACACTACTGATGAGAAGGGGCTTGTGGTGCAACAAGGCACTTGGGACTACAAAATTCCTACGGTGGACACAATCCCCAGACACTTCAACGTCGAAATTCTCAACACTGGTCGTCACAAAGACCGTGTTCTCTCCTCCAAAGGTACACTAAGCTTTTCCTTATCCGATTTGAGCTAACTATTATCGCGATTTTCATTTGAAATTGCTGTATTTTCATCAAAACTATCACTTGTTCTTCACATACGGAGTTGCATAAGCACTTTTTGGGATTTTTGATTAGGATTTTAGACTTAACAATATCATAGAGACAAGTAGTTACAATAACGTTTATGTAGAAGTGTTATCTTTAATGTTATTACTTACTAATCCCTTTCTTATTCATCTAAATTTCTTCTCCATACTGTATTTGGGGTTCACTATTTTCATACTCAACAACTTCATTTTGATCCACAGCGTCGGGTGAGCCGCCATTGCTTTTGGCGGCTTCTGTTCATTGTGCAACGAGATCAGCCATCAGGGAAGCCCAGAAACAGTCCCTTTCATGGAACTACAAAGAAGGGTCTGGTTCGGATTTTGAGTTGCCGGTTCCAGCAACTATGCCTGTAGTGAAGTCGCTCTGTGGGTTGTATAGTGTAGAGAAATACTTACAAAGGAAGATCAGCGGACAATAAAGGCAAGCAAACTCTCGTTGCTACAAAATTTTACAGTGTTACACATTCTAAAGTTGTCATTTAGATTTACACATGCTAAAATAATTGTTTATGTGCATCTTTGTGCATAACTAATGGTTTCAAAACCAAATCATAAATCAATAGGTAAGTGTAAAGAAAGGTATCAGACTTAATAGTGAGACGATAAAACCGTTATTATAAGGTAACTTGGATAATTATTTATACAACCTGAACTGCACATTAGAGATATATAGTCCTAGAATCAAACCTGATAAAATGTTAACCCACTTAAACAAGTGTCACGCAAGCTCTCAAACGAGAGTACTGAGAAGTGTTAACCAACCCGACTGATCAGGTATCATGGGACTGATCTTTCTCGATGAAGTCCAATGCCTGATCCTTTGAAATAACATTCACAATACTCACTCTGTTCTTATGAAATACTCCATATATCTTATCCGCAACTCTCACAAGCTCAGGACGGAAAGTTGTGGTTATGAACTGAGTGCCACAATCATCAGCTAGACGACGAATCAAGTTGCCCACAGCGGTTCGATACTGAGGATCAAGTGCCGCATCAATCTCATCAAAAAGATAGAATGGTGCAGGATCACATCGCTGGATGGCAAAGATTAATGCAAGGGCAACAACAGTCTTTTGGCCTCCCGACAATTGTTTCATTGATTGTGTCTCCCCTTGACCAGTAAACGACACCTACCAAACAAGTGACAACTACGATCAGCCTGAAAGCTAGACAAAGGATAATGATATACCTTTCTTTTTATGTAGTGTCAACAAGTCTTTCTGTACCTTCACTCTTACACCAAGGTACTTCTCAAGCCTTCCCTCTACATTAGTTTTACGACTTCCATCATCGTCATCATCTTCATCATCATGATCACGATCCTGAATATGTACGCAAAATGTATCATGTCCACCCAACTAATTAGTAAAGAGATTGCACAAGCTTTACACAGGGGCAAGAATCATCCGATAGACAAAAGTGCAGACACTACTGGTAGTTTTACGTAAATCCTTGGTGGAGACAATGTAAAGGTTTAAGTGAAATATCATCATAAGATGACGAATAAATAACAATACCAGGGATATACTTCCACTCTTAAGGCTCACTAGAAAACTTCTGCACATGGTTTCTTAGAACACTAAATTTATCTCGTTCAATTGTACTCTGGAATTTAGTTAACCATTTTGATAATGGAAAAACTCACAAGGGATTAAAAGTAACAAAGGACAGAGATGAAAACTCGAGGAAAGGGATGCAGAAACATGCCTTTAATTTCTTGATGAGAAGCTGACCATATCCACCTTGCACAAGCTCAGAGAATACCTCCTTGAAGTGATGTGCAACCCCTTTGAAAGTACGTTCTATAGATTCGTCTTTCCGCTGATCCAGAACTGTTATCAGTTCTTTAATTTTCTGCAGAACCGTCATATGTGTCAGTGCTCTACTTTCTAAATAGAATTTGGCAAAGAGTATGAAACCTCCCATTAGTTACCTCATCTCCTGCATCAAGCTCGGCTTGCCGATTCTGAAGTTCTTCTCGCTGTTCTGTGAAATTTACGTATTGATCAAGCGCCTTCTTGTTTACATGGCTGAATTGTTGCAGCTGTTCACTGCACCGGTGTAGCATCTTCTGCAGCTCCTTGATATTTTTTCGTTTATACCTATAATATTTCATCGCTATTACATATTATAGAACTCCCTAGGACAAAACTCTCAGGACATATAACAATTATCCACCAATGACAACTAAGAACTAATTGGACAAGATAAATGGAAATTAAGGACAGTATAACTGTAAAAGTTCCAACTAAACTGAGAGAGCTGAACTGGCTGAATGATGACCAATATGAAAGAGAAGAAGCAAACATACGTGTCAAAAGCGTCAGACGACAATGGACCCAATCCCCTAATCTTCTTTGTATACTCATCTTGCTTAGCAAGGAGTGTGTTGCGAAGGCTAAATAGTTCCTCCAACTTTCTATCTACATCTTGCAGTGTCCCCTTACAGTCATCTTCCAATATCTGAGAGAACAAGAATATTTTTTTTGTCAGATACCTATACAGACAAACAGCCAGTCTCTTAACTTACAGATTGTACTACCTTTAACTTTGCTTTCTCATCTTTAATTTTCTTGACTTGCTTCGTCTTCTCGTCAATGTTGTTACAGATACCTAAAAATACAGAATGGCAGTGAGTGTACTCGTCTGAATAGTAAAAGATCAAGATCAAGCAAAATAAATCAGAATGTTTGGGACCCACTTTTGAGCTCTTTTGCGGCCTCATTAACCAAAAATTTTGCATCATCAAGTTCTTGTGCTTTTAAGCCAGCTGAACTAGGCAAACTATCATCGTCGATGGAAGCTATAGTAGCCTGTAACTCATTTATTCTCCTCTTTAAGTTGGTAGCCAAATTAGTCTCCAACTCTGCTTTTCTTGTCTCCCTCTGTGTAATGAAAAGCAGACAATCAGACTTATTACCAAAAAAGAAACGCACATAAATGAGGACTTATTCTAACAAAATAAAAGCACACAAGTCACACTTATTCAAACAAAGTAAAAGCACATAAATCAGACTTATTCAAACAAAAAAAAAAATGCACGCAAATCAGAAATCAATCTAAAGCAAAAGCAACATTCAAACTTTTTTTTTTTAAAATGCCAACCTCAATGCGATCGGTCGTGTATGCAAGATGCTTTTCCTTAAGATCCTTAATTTCGGGGTTTAATCGCGACAATTGCTCCCTTTCTTCTGGAGTTAGGTGATCCACAAGTTCTGTTCCCATTTCAGCTTCCTTCATAGCCATGCTGGATCTAAGCTGATCAATTTGTGTTCTAATATCACCTAGTGATTTCTCCTGCAAACAGATGAAGAAATTTAGTATTTACAATATGGAGGAACGATATAATTAACACTGACGGCCACTTCAAAAAATGAATTGACAGACTAAAGAGGCATAAAAGAATGGCACCTTATTTTCAAGAGCTTTATATATAGCATGTTTCTGCTTATTCGCGTTAGCTATCTCTTGCTTAAGTTGCTCCACCTGTAATTTGCAGTGCGTCCAGTCTGCTTCAAGTCTCTGCTGCTCAGTAACAAACTGTGTAATCCGCTGATCTATCAGTGAGACATGTTAAGTAAACGCTATGAAAGGGGAATTATTGACATTGAAAATGAAAAGAAATAAACACATACTCAACACAAGTAAATGAACAATACGATATAGTTCATCAGAAAACCAAAATGCAATAACAAATAAACCAAAGTCAGCTATGGAAAGGATATCTTGCAGCTGCCTTTTAACATCCTCCAATTCCTTCTCCTTCGCATTTATAGACTTTGTATTTTGTATTATGATATTCATGAATCTCAATTTTGACCGCCTGTGGTCATAGAATCCACCTGTCATACCACCCTTTCTGCTCACCTGGTCACCTGTCATGGTACACCATAATTTTCAGGTAACATATACATGTTGAATGGAATGTAAAGTGAATACAAATGCTATTACAGTTTCAACCTTCCATAGTTATGCAATCGAGGCCATGACTCTTAGCAACTCTTGTTGCTACATTCAGATCTTTACATACTACTGTTCTACCAAAAACCTACATCAAGACACATTACGATATAATGACATTAACATAAAAACAAGTAAGATAGTTCCATCAAAGGTACTTATATATCTAAATAAGTGGGCCATATGAAAACAGAAAGGCACAGAAAAAGTTCAGAAGGTGACAAGAAATTGCTGAGTATAAAAGTGGACAGAGAACAAAAGGAACACCTGACCCAATGCTGGTGCAAACTTAGAGTCGTACTTTAACTTTCTCAGCAGTGGTATTGCAGCAGAATCTTGTGGAAAGTTTACATGAGGCGCCTTTACCCGATTCAGAGGTATGAAGGTCACTCGTCCACCCTTTAGAGAATTCAGGTGTCTAATTATCTTGGTTGAAATCTCATCATTTTCAACTACCACGTGAAATAGGCTGGTTGTAGAACAAGAGATGACAAGAGCAGATCATAAGGGAAAAAGTATAGCCACATAGTGAACAGTACGATAATTGTAGCTGTGAGGTAAATATCAGCAGGTTTCCCGCATACCTGTTTCCAGCAGTGACTTCAACTGCAGTGAAAAACTTTTCATCGCAATCAACCAACTCAACAAGTGGACCAAAAACTCCATTGATCCTATACTCTGAGCAAATCCGTCGAATAGTGTTCAGCCCTCGCCTTACATCCTGAGACAATGAATGGGCTGAGTCACCAGAAACGAAAATTGAAAATGGCCATCAAATTACGTCAGCCCGGTAGAGATGTAAGGTCAGCACATTGCTTGTCAACTTCTAACTATGCCGAAAGGACTTGGATGGATCTAATTCATCAACTACTCCTAACAAGTTAACAATTTTCCTCCATATTACTGTCAGCAACAAGAAAAGGGATACCAAAGCCAATCACTTACTCCTGGAGTTGCATGATCGAGGTTTTTCTTTGCCCGTTCAAGTTCCGTTTTCAACTTCTCAATTTCAGAAGATAGTTGACTTTCTTCTCCCCATTTTTCCCTGGTTAACATATATCCTGTTATATCAAAAAATAAATTTTACTTTCTTACAGGTATTTGAAATGACAGCAATTCCTACTTTCTTTTTCTCTGTTCTTCATCTCTCTCCCTCTTTTTAATATTGAATAGTTCATGGGACTTGGAAATTTGAGATTCCAGTTCACCAATTTCAACTTCATGTTTCTTGATGTGTTCATCACGCTCTGTTAAATCAGTATTGAGGCGAAGAATTTCATCTTGTAGTTTTTGCTCCTACAATAGAATTAACATGTTAGATCACCAATCATATGCAACTGATTCCATACATTCACTGCAAAAGATGAAGTTATAGAGAAATCCAAATGTCATTGAAAATTTGAAATACATTTTTTCATCCTTTCAACTTTAAAACATTGTGTGATCATATGGTCTAACTATGCTACGATGCATCTTCCATATTTAATAATGCAAACTCACTTGAGTCATATTTGAGTCTAGAACACGCTTAAGATCTTCAATCTCCTTTCTGAGCCATTTGTCTCGGGCAGCCTTGTTTGAAAATTGAGTTGCACGGCCCTGTTTCTGGTAAAGAATGCTAAGTTTTTTTTCCAGCTCCATGATTCTGTAGAAAAAACCATAAACAGTAATTATCAATGTAAGATGACTCTAATAAAACCGGGAAAAAAAAAACAAGTACATCACTAAAGCCAAACAGCAGAACTTCCCATTTTAATTACCACCTAAGCTTTTACCCAAAATGATCATTGTATTCTATCTAGGGAATTAATACTATTGCTTCTCTCAAACAGGAGGCCCATAGCAACATACAACCCACTCATTTTCAGCATGAACAAAGCTATTTCCGTGTTACACTACATTATATATGCCTACCTTTTTGTTGTCTGCTTCTCCTTGTCAAGTTGACTTTCATATAAAGGGTTAATCGCCTCCAGTTCCTTCAAAGAATCCTGCATTTCTCTTTCCACCATATTAAGCTGCTCAAGTGCATCATTCTGAAAGCCATAATACTTCATTAGTGCACATTATCCATATATAAATAAATAATCAACTAGACATTCATTTGCAGGCATGCAACTTTTATATTCATTATGATGTATACTTCTTGCTCAAATTTTCTAAGCAAATACGAGTAAGTACCAGCTTGTGACCACATGTGTCGCCACTAAGTTAGTAATACCTTAGACTGGATATTTCCCGTAATCCGATCCTGAAAGTCCTTCACATCAAGCTCCAGCTTTGTCTTCTTCTTTATAGCTTCAGTTTGTTGAGCTTCAACAGTTTCTTTCCCCTTGTATAACGTCTGTAGCTCCTTGGTCAGCCCTTTCAGCGACTCATCTAAGGACTTGGAGTCGTCCTGGGCCTTCTCAACTCTATCATACATTTTTGTAGACTCTTCAGATGCCTTAGTTCGTGCAACTTCTACCTACATCGTGACAGAAAAGGCCCATTTGTAATAAAGATAAAGCTCAGCGAATAAAATAACATTTGCTTCGAGAAGTGCATAAAAACACAGAGTCTGGAGGAGCCCAACAAAACATTAAAATATAAGTAGCACCAGCAACCGAAAAACCAACAATATCTAAAATTTAAATCATAAGCAACATCAAGTTCACTGAACAAACAAGAGACAACATTCAAAACATGTGCCTAACTTAATTGGCTGACCTGTTCCAGTTTCTCCCGAGCATCATGAAGCTCTTTGTCGTAAATGGTGTATTCCAGTGATTTTCTCTGCTTATCAAGTTGTTGATATTTTCTGAGTTCTTCTTTCTCTTCGTCCAATTCCCTTAGTCTTTCATCCAAGTAGTGGACAACTTCGATGATCTGCTTCCGTTTATTCCCTGGGAGACGAGTAATTTGGCCGTATTAGATTTTTAAGGTAGCCATGCATGCATCTGAAAATTAAAGAGGTTCCACTATTACTGCAGATTGATAACTTGCCTGTCTCCTGCATAATTTTTAAACTCTCACGACGCCTCTCCTCATAAACACGGGTACCACCTATCTCTTTTAGCAGATCCAGCCGTTCCACGTCTTTCATCAGTGTTAACGAGGCTATCTACAAACATACCACAAAAAAAGGCATTTAAAATGTAGAACGCTGTTGTATAGAAATCTGTTTGCCCACATTAGCTTCGCTCTGTATTTGGCAGCACAGGATTAATCCAACTATATTTTCTCTAGCAGGAGCTTACCTTTCCTTGTTGAACAACATAGTAAGGATTAGAACGAGAAAATCCAGCACTCTCCAATAAATTCATAACTTCACCTTTTCTGCAAGTTTTGTGAGATAAATTTTCAAACATCCACGAAATAGGGCATTGGAAAAGAGTGTGCAAACTTAAAGAAACAATACGCACGTAATGTGTTTCCCATCCAAGAAATAATCATCCTTCTTCAAACCAACTGTTCGGCGCAAGCGAATTTCTTCCTTATCAACCTAGTGGAGTAGCATAAAACACAAATGATGAAGACTGAAATATACCATTTGTGGAACTATTTTGCATTCAGGAATAAATAGAATGTGGTGGAATACAAGGTTTTCAGCTGCCTTTGTGTTTTAATTTCAATTTGTATAGCACCCAAGTATGTTTTGATACTACCAGATTTTCTTAGGCGCGGCTAATCTTTACAAATTTATGAATCCAGAAAAACTCACCCTACAAACAGCCAAGAAAATGATGACAGTTTTATGAACCTGAAGGGAACTTTAGTATATAACTGATTGACATGAAGCCGTGAAATTAACCAAAAACAACCTGTACACTAGACTAAAATATGACGGATCTAATATTTCCAAGCTTAGTCACAGTTTTTCAGCTTCTACCTGACAGAAATACTGGTAGATGGCAATACTACGATCCAACATCAACAACAAACATGAACACATATTTGATCAAACAAAAGAAAACAACCCATCACTATTTTCAAACAGAACAAGTTTTAGGCAATGGAATTATTACCGGGAACCGGTTGTCAGAATTATCAAACACAATCTCCACAAATGCAGACACAACTTGATGACCAGCACCTTCCTGTACAATAACAGGCTCATAGTTAGAAAATTTTCACGATAGCATGAAAAGCACACAACGAAGCAACTTTGAAATTGAAGCCTGCAGCAAACTTGTGTACATACGTGGAGTAATGCATGCCTATCTTCACTCCGCAGATTTTGGAAGATGTCACTCAATACAAAACGAATTGCTGCATCCGAAACGGAGGATAATCAAGATTTCACTTAGAATCAAATATTTGCAAACAACAAAAGAACACATGTCTTAAAAAAAGGGAATAACGGAGGATAATCAAGAAGGCTCAATCTCACCATGGAAGAAGTTGCTTTTCCCAGACCCATTTGCCCCAACTGCATTTAAAAACAGTTCATCAGTTTCAGCAACAAGTTTAACACTCCAAAATCAAACATGAAGACAGAATACAACAACTAAAGATCCACAAACTACTCAGAACTAGGCTGATTGAACAAGGGAATCAGGGAGGTTACGCGAAGAGAGACATTACCAACACAATTAACTCTGTTGCTGAAATCCTCAGTAGCAACTTGCTCTTTGTAACTCTTAAATCCTTCGATTATAACCTTCACAAAATCAAATCCGAAAACCACAGAAAAAAAAATTCAATAGAGATTTACCAAATGAACATCAGTTCCAATTAACAATAGAGGAAAGAAAACTTCGCACCTGCTTGATATACATAGCGCAACCTCACTAGCTACTCCCACCTGTCAAAATTAACAGAAACCCCAGAGATTATTAGGTCAAGCGAAGCAGAAAAACAACAGATTAGACTCGAAGAGCAATCAAAACCCTAATTTCGGTATTGAAACTCAAAGTAGAAACGAAAAAGATGATTAAGAAGTTGAAATTCTAGGGTTTACTTTCTTTCCTAGTGGAGCAGATCCAAGCGAAAAACGAAGACGGACGAGAGACGTAGCAATAGGAAGAAGAAGAGTTCTCTACAAAAACTTACCGAGTGAGGTTTGTTCAATGTTCACAGATGGAGACAGATCGAGTTGAGAAAAATGGAGGCAAAGTAGATGAAAAATGACCGGGAAATTAAAAATCAGCCAAAAACTAAAACTGAAAAAATAGAGAAATGGCAGTAGCAAATAACAGTTTTTTTTTTTTTTTGGGTCTAACGGAGCAAGATAAAATAAAATTAATTAGTAACATTAGAGTCTGTATTTCGTGTTGATTGAAATATTATATTTCGGACTGTTTTTTTTTTTTTTTAACTCCACTTCACTATCATTTTTAAGTCAAATGCCAAAACCTGGCAATTATAACCGAGTCATATAAGGCTTATCGGTTTCCACCAAAAAGAGTAACCAAAAAAAACAACATCGATCCAAAACAGCAAAATAAACTAAACATAAACAAATTGTTTTTGCCATCGAGTCAACACATATTTTCCAATCTAGTAGAGAATTGGTAGGTGAAATTGTTGGATTGTTGGAAGTCACATATCTCAGCTGTATAGGCAGCTACTGCTGGCCATTCTATGGGATTGTTTGCGGTTGAGATTAGTGACTGACAATCACTCTCAATTTGTATATTCCTGAAGCTCATGTTGCTGAGGCACCTTGCAGCCCAGGTAATTGCTGCTGCCTCTGCTTCTAACGGAGAGGATAGATGTGGGTAGCTTTTAACTTGCATTATTTCTCAAAATCCAATCAACACCGCAAGTTAAAGAAGACTTGTTCCATGTGGCATCCACATTACATGTCAGAGTGCCCATTGGAGGAGGAATCCATTTGTTGCTTCTCGTATCGTTTATTGGAGGCGCAACATCCTCAGTAGGCTGGTTGTCCCTCCACTCAGATGCTTCCTCTAGGCCTGATGACACTAAATCCCTTGGATCAATATGGATATTCGAGAACAAGAGCTCATTTTTAGATTTCCATAGCCTCCACATGATCCACGACCAATAAAATGTTCTCTCCTTATGCTCGGCTTCCTCTATTCATGTGTTAAAAAAACATTTGGCCATATTGACAAGAGCAGATTTACTATGATAAGGATAAAAATAGGGAGCAGTTGTCGTTAAGGCCCATGTAACCCTTGCGTAGGGACACATAAAGAGTAGATGATTCACTATTTCTTCTGTTTGCCTGCATCTGAGACATAAATTAGATTTTTTAAGCCTCTTCTTCATCATGTTGATAGATAGGTTGAAGAGTAGGCCCTTGGATTTGACTATTCTCATTATCTTTTTTCCTTGATTCCTCCTAAAAATGATATGCAGATTTTACCGTGAAAGTGCCATTGGCAGTGTAAATCCAAGGATAGGGCAGTGTAGGATAATTGTTACCAGGTTTGATCATTGTGATTAATCGGACCTCTTTAGGTGGGAATGCTTCATTCAGTTCTGGTAGTTTCCATTCATCCGAAGTCGGATCCACAAATATATTCAGACTTATGGATGTGGGATCAACTTCTGGTTTTAGGATTGGTGGTCTTGGAGTATCAGCAACTATCCAGGGGTCTGATAGTATGTTTATGTTGTTTCCATTACCAAATTCTTTTCTCATGCCCTTTTTCATAATGCCTTGAGCTGCCGAAATACTCTTCCATGCATATGATGGCATGTTGCCTAGTTTGGCTGTCAGAGGAGTTCCTTGTGGGAAGTATCTACTTTTGTAGAGCCTGGCTAAGAGTGAATCAGGTTTTGTGGCTAGCCTCCAAAGTTGCTTACCTAATAATGCAAGATTATTAAATCCATGAAGATCCCTGAAACCTATTCCACCCTCTGCCTTGGGTCTGCTCAGTTTCTGCCAACTTAATTTGCCAGTGTATTCCTTTATTCGTTTCTCCATTCCTCCACCAGAAGTTGTTTAACATTCTAATGATGTTTTTTTGCAAAGTCTTTTGGTAGAACAAGCACCACTGCCTCGATAAGCGTTTATTTTCCTTCATGAGTAAGAAAATTAGTCTTCGAGGATTCAACCGTGTTTGCAACCCTTTCTTCTTATATTTCGAACTGTTTTATTTATTTTAACGGATACAAGAACATATCGGATACGAGATAAGGTGTTTTAATTACACTGTTTGGGTATTTAATTATTTTATAATAATTTTTAATAACAAAAATACATATATTGAGAAATTTTTCATTCCTAAAATATCTGAAAAATAGTTTAGTTCCGAATTTAATCCCTTATCAAAATTTCACAAACATGTTACCCAAATTTCTTGTCTTATCTATTTATAACTTTTTGCAGTTATTTTCTATTTCGTTGACCAAAAAGATAATCCTAATTTATATATATATATATATATATATATACTGAAATTAAATTTAATAATAAGAAAAATATTAAAAATTGACAATCGTTATTTAATTATATATAATATGATATATATTATCATTATATTGATAAATACAATATATATATATATAATTCATTAACATAGTTGAACTGAAAAAGATATCATCAAAATTTATTCGTAATACAACAACCTAATAACTTAAATCATTGACCAGATATATATATATATATAAAAGTAATTTAAATGAGAATAACAAAAATTCAAAAGCTATTAATTTGTAACCGCACGAATGTCACAGTAATTGTTTTCCATATAGAGGCTTAAAACTCTTCGGTTAACAAGTATATCTAGTGATGTGAATCTGTTTAGGCTTTTTATTGCACATAGATAAACACAATAACTCTTTAAAAAATATGATTTTTGAAATTGTTCATGATCTCCATCATCTTATAGAACTGGATTTGTTTAGGCTTTTGTGCTGATATATGTTCTAATCTTTTGATGATATTCCAGGATATCTCGGACATGGTAACCGAAGAAGTTGATTATTCTTCTATTCCCCAACTACACCCTCGCGAAAGTGCCAAGGAAGTTGATCAACCAAGTCTAGTTTCTATCGGACGAACTTTTTTCATTTCATGATGAGGTTTTCATCGAGTTCTGAGTTGCTTTGAGAGTACTAGCTCAGATCTCCAAGGAATCTCGATCATATCTTATTGTTATTGTTTGTCCCTTTGATTCTTTGATACTTGAGCGAAATGTTTCCTCATGTGATTTGAGCAGAATAACAAAATCAAAGTGAGCCTAGAGCAGTTCTTTTATTTGGGTTCTCCTAAACACTTATATTTTGTAAATTGGAACATATTGCAAATAAAATCGACCATAATTTACATATATGCCACTTATCATGCCAACAAACAAACAAATAACCTTCTTAGCTGTACAAACAGAGGTTTAGGACACTCAATAGGATTTTAGTGTGGTTGGTAATGGATAACATAATAACTGCGTGATATTCATTAGTCTCTACAACAAAGCTAGAATCCATTGAGGAAAGATAAAAATAAGCAAGGATATTTGCCCAGTTCTGGCATTAAAAAGTTCCAAGACAAAAAGTTTAGTTTTCAATAGATACTATAGACTGATAAGAAAGTCAAATTTATAAGCAATAGAAAACTATGACATGGGTTTACAAGTTCAAATCATTAAACTTGCCTTCACATTGGTGTGACTCCATCAACGAAAAGTCATTGTCTTCCATATCTCAGACTTGGACTTCCAAGCAAACTTGTACCTAATACACAAGAAAAATTCATATCAGATAATGAGAAGAGGATATCAGAAAAGAAACAAAACAATAATGAAATTCAACGTACCAAAACTTTGCGTTAGTTGGATTTTCACCATCTTTGGCCTGCCTTATAGATGGTTCCAAAAGCCTCAAAAAGACCTAGGATGCTTTTGCTTCCAGAATTGTATCTTCTGGTTCCAAAGAGATGATTTGGTGGACAGCAGAAGTTGGAACAATAGCGGTTGCTATGAGCTTCTTGTTTCTCGAGAGGAAATTAAAACTTGACCTCTTTGTAGAGATCATCAAAACCAACAAAAGAACAAAATCAAAATCAACAAACATTCAGTAATAACTCTTTGTAGAGACAAACAAAACCAACAAAATAACAAAATCAAAATCAACAAACATTCAATATTACCTCTTCGTAGAGGATGCGTTTTTGTTGCGTAGTCATTCACCAAAAGTATTATGTATTGTTGTTTCATCTCTCTAGGTAGGCCGACTAGAAACATTTTCTGGTTTAAGTACATGCTGCAGTCAGGACAGTGAAGAAGAAGAGTGTTATGTGCAAAAGTAGCCTGAAGGTAGTCTCTGAGACACGGATAGGATACAGAGTGGTTACAGTCGGTTATGAATTATGATGAAGGGTGTTTCTTGGTTTGCTGGGCAAAACTCATTGTTCATTTCAGCAGGAACTTCATTCTCACCTTCAGAGACTGCTGCGTTGAGGACCAGAGCTGTCTTAAGATACTCAATGTTAGAATGACTAAATCAATATTGTACAAATATTTGTAGATGTAAGTGTTGTGGGTCTAGATACATTTTTTTTATTGGATTTTCCAAAAACGCTTTCTCTACTAGCCGTCTCAATCGCTTATCAATTTTTGTTTGTGGTACCACTAATTCACAAAGATATTGGTATCATAAATAAGACTTTCAGGACAATTAACAGATATAGTAAAAAATAAAAAATAATAATATTATGTATAACGGAGAATGAGACTTCTAAGAAACTTAACAAATCTAATAGTAAAAGAAAAAAAAAATGTAAAAAGGGAAAGACACATAAGAAAGAGATGATATGTGCTCATGAGATGATCAACTTAGTAAAGTAAGTGCATAATGAATACTGAGAGATGAGAACAAAATAGATCAATGTTTAAGGAAATAATTGGAATACATGTATAGAAATTGTTTTTAGGGATTGAAAATAAAGGACACTTTTTAAAAAAACTTTGTCCATCTATACATTTTCTAGTTAGGATTGGTGGACTAGACTTTATAATAATTAAAAAACCAATTATATCATTAATTAAAAAATTAAAGAAGAAAAAAATTACAAAGACTTTAATTGGTGACCATTTTTGAGAAAAAGAATGACAGGAATGTCTTGTTTTTCTTTGTCCCTCAATTTTTTTTAATCATTTTACAAAAATTATTTTCCAATTATCAGATATGTGGGACGTATACTATTCCTCTTCATTTCTCATAAAAAAAGAACGGTAAAATAAAAATGTTACTCTCCAAAATTGTAAAGAATGATGAGAAAGAAAAATTAAAATTCGTTTTTTATTATTAATATTTTTAAAATATTTTTAATGAGAATATTTACATTTTTATATATATTTTTCATATTTTTATTATATATTTTATATAGAAAAATAATTTCATCACAAATTTCATTTTAAACTAATGTTATGATTTTGTTTTATGTTAATATTAATACTTAAATTTAAAAATATATTTTCAAGTGAAATTTATATTTAATGTTTTAAAAATAAAATAATTCTAATTTATATTCAAATTTTATTTTTAATTAATATAAAATATTCAAAATTTTAAATGAAATTTGTAAACTAAATTCATTAATAAAAAAATTTCTATTAATTTTTTTTTGAAAATATTTTTCAAGTTTTTGGTTACCATTAACTATGAAAATTTGTTCAATTCCTCGTTTACAACATATTTTTCTTTATTCCTCACTTTTGTTATTTTTTTTGTTTATTTTTATTCATGTTTATTTTTCATTTTTAACGTTGTTTTTTATAGTCACCAATTGGAGCTATACTTATTTTCATATACTCTTATTTCTATACATATTCGATTGAAAATAGATCTGATTTACTTTGTTGTTTCGAAATCATCCATTGGCTCTTGTAAGTCATAAGAACGTATCCTTTTCTTTTTTTTTAATAGAATGAATGTTATGATATGCATGTGTATTGATGGCATAAATTTTGTTAGGTCGA
Source organism: Boechera stricta (assembly GCA_018361395.1). Taxonomy (NCBI): domain Eukaryota; kingdom Viridiplantae; phylum Streptophyta; class Magnoliopsida; order Brassicales; family Brassicaceae; genus Boechera; species Boechera stricta. Next base: position 9,792,153 of record CM031541.1, read on the forward strand.
AGTAAAATAAAGTAAAAGCAGAAAATTTCGGAAGATTTTTTTAATGGTGATGCCTTTAGGCTAAGCAACGGTACCAACTACCAAGTACAAATGTTGATAAGCAAAAAAAAAAAAAACCTTAATTTCCTGTTATTTTATTTTAAATAGGGATCATATCTTACTTGATCCTAAAGAGTTTCACATACCAGCAGTAACATCCATAAACATAAAATATTTGTTTCTAAGATCCACATCACTCGACACTTAAGTTATCAGTTCAAGATCTCAAAAGCTAGCAATGTTCTTCACATATTTACTTTCGAGTGGCTCCTTAATATCATACTAAATTCTATACCATTCTCGGCTCGATTCAAAACTCCACTCTTGATATTATATTTCCCCCTTTTTTTGTTATTTCGACCAGTCATGCATGATCTCAGTGCTGAATTAAGAGTCGATGTATTCTCGAAAAGATACGACACTAATGTCATAACCATTCTTGACCGCCTTGCTTTTAGAAAATCATCTTAATACTTAAAGTAGCATGACGACTTCCTCCACGCGTATAGTTTAGGGGCTTTAGGGCAATCCAATATCCACATGAATCCATACTTTTCAATATAACAAATTGTGCAAGTGGAACAAAATGTCTATTAGTATGGCTTAACAGCCTAAGATTACAAATAGACTGAAAATGATATTCAACAACTTTTCACAAACATATCGTAAAAAATATTTTAAAACCCTCACGCAAATATATACGTTATATGTGCATATAAGAATATAAGATCCATTCTTCTTTTTTTTGCCAAAGAGACTGAACTTTTAATTAAACTGAATTGTTAACAAAACACAACGGATAACGCATCAAAAATTGCAAAATACATTGGACATAAACGGATAGTCTTTGCCATAACATCCGCTGCTGCATTCGCTTCCCTTGGCGTATGCCTAAACTTGAATTGATTCCCATCTACATCGTTTTTCAGAATATCAGAGGTGAACACCTGCAACCGTGACCAAGTCTGAGGTTCAGCTATAACCTGCAGAACTTATGAACAAATTTATTCAAAAAAACATTTTTGTAACCAAGCAAACGAATACACTTTACCGCCCATACCATTGCTGCAACTTCTGTTGCTAGAGCCCAAGAGAAAGCTAGGTAACACTTGGCACCTAATTGCCTTATGTTACCTAAATGATCCCATTCCACATTTTTCATCATGTCCATTCCAAGAGTCATCAATGTTGCACTTTAATTGCTGAGGTGCTGGTGGAATCCATTTTTTCCGAGTTGTGGTCCTTGATATAGGCACTGATGGCTCGGTAGGTACGGGAGTAGAGTTTGCCTGAAACCACAATGTTGCTTCTTTTGTTGACTTTTTGAACAAGATTTCAATTTGGTTGTCCTAGGCTGAGTAAATAAGATCATTCCTACTCTTCAATAGGTACAACAATATCCATGGCCACGACCTGAACCGTTCTTCATCTTCCTCATTCAGCTATTTATTTGGAAGCATCAAAGCTGCAAGATTTTCTAGTAAAGATTCTGATGGAGTAGGGTAGAACAAATGACTTACTGGAGATAAAGCCCATACTACTCTAGCATATGGGCATTTGAAGAGCAAATGATTCACTGTTTTCGACTGATCCATACACCTTGGACAATCCCCTACCTTGGTTAACCTTTTTTTTATCATATTACCTCAAACTGAAAGGTAATTAGCGATACATTTCCATAAGGCTTTGAATAGAGGAGATGAGTTTGGTCTATCCACTTGTTGCTAGAGATCCTTCTGTTTCACCTTGTTAACCCAGATCCAATATCTTGATTTGACTGAATAATTTCCATTCTTGTTGTGGATCCAGGTAAAACTGGAATATACATATTATCCTGTTTTGATCTGCATTATGAGTCTTACTTCCTCATCACTGAAGCCTTCTCTCAATCTATACAGATTCTTGAAGCTAGTAAAACTGAAGGTCTAAAGATTAAAGCCTTCCCTTGGTTTTGGTGCTCTAGGAGGATCTGCTGCCAGCCAAGGTTTCGAGAGCATACTCATGTTGTTTCCATTCCCCAAGTTCCTCTATAAACCTTCCTTCATCAGTTCTTGAGCTACATGAATGCTCCTCCATCCATATGAGGTTTTGGTGCCCAGAGGTACTTCCAATGGTGAACACTGAGGAAAGTATATAGCTCTAAGAACCCTACTTAGAAGGGAAGTCTTCAAAGTACAAAGTCTCCACAATTGTTTGCCTAACATAGCAATATTAAACCCTTCTAAGTCTTTGAAGCCCATACCTCCTTCTTCTTTTGAACATCTCAATTTTGCCCATATTTTCCAGTGAATTCTTTTATCAGTCTATAGATTTTTCCACCAAAACTAAGAGAGAGAAGAAGATATTCTCTTACAGAGGGTTTTTGGTAGTCTGAAGCATCCCATTGTGTATGTTGGCAATGCTAAAGCAACAACTTTTAGGAGCATTGATAGGGAGGATTGTTACCTCTCTCTCAGGTTTCATCCAAGCGCTACTAGAAAGTAGTCTCGAGAGTTTAACCCGATATTACTGCAAGTGCACGGTTAAGACACTTGTGATATGTTTGGGATCGATCTTCAGGGACTAAGAGTAACTGCACGGAGAGTATATGTGTAAATTTAATTTAGGCAAAATATAAAGTAGTTGTGGGTTTGTTTCTAAGTACTAAAGTGAGTAAAATAAATAAAACAATAGAATAAATAAAAGCGATTTAAATAAAATAAAATGAACTACTAAAATAAAAGACAAACGAGATTAAATAACCGAACTAAACTAAAACATAAATTAAATAGCATAAATTAAATAACATAAAATAAATAACGTAAATTAAATAGCGTAAATATAAAATGACTTAAATTAAATAACAGCTAAGCAATAATAAAAAAACGATCTTAAGGGTGAATGAGAACGAATTCGGAAATCTTCTAATACGAGAATTGATGTTCTTTAACCTTTTGTTAGTATCTATCGGTCTTGAGATTTCGTATATAGATTAGTCCACTCTTGTGATAAGTTAATCCCTCTGTAAAGCCCACTCTCGTGGTGCACCACAAGCATTGAGAACGATCTCTACTAACCGGCTTGACTAACAATTGCAACTTTACAAAGTAGCCAAGCTCCTAACATGCTTAGTTTCGAGATCTTAATCCACTCTCGTGGCATATCAAGACTCTAAGATTGTAAACTAACTTGATCAAAGCTAATTTAGATAAGCTCACAAGTAAGAATAGATTTATCGATTAACTAGAATTTCGAGTATGTAGATCTGAAACTTCTATCCACTCTCGTGGTATAGAGAATTCCAGAAACATTTGGTCATGCCTATGGATTAGACCAAGCTCTTAGACCACTCCCATGGGAGTAGATCTAGCCTTAGGAACACATAAAAGGTAGCCAATCGGTTAAGAATACAAAACATCAATCTCTAATTAGTAGCTCCCATCATCGATCTCCACCCTAGAGATCTAAAAGATCTACTCACTCATAATTCCAAAGGTGACGGTAGTATATGAGGAAGAAGACATGATAAAAAATAATCAAAAGCTGTAAAGTAAAGCAAAGCAATAAGAAAATGAAGAACTAAAGCAATATCATAAATAAAACTTAAGAACAAAGAGTATTTGAGACTTTTTTCTCTAAGGGTGGTGGCTCTAAAAAGTCTAGAACTTCTTCTAGTGGGATTATATGTGTTTATATAGAGTTATAGGTCTTGGAGGAGACAAGATCATGCCTTAGAAGCTTCTAGAATATCCAAATTCGCAAATCCCGAGCTTCCATAACATGAATCAGATTAACCAGCTTTCCGCGACGCCAGACGACCACTCACGGTCGATGCTCTGGGTCGATATGGATGCTCAAGAAGAACATCGACCACTTCTGGTTGATGCTTGCGTCGATGGACTTTGTCGTAGGATCAGCATCGACCACTCATGGTCGATGCCCTGGTCGATGTTGTTTGGTTTGGTTCCGTGGAGTTGCATCGACCATGTACAGTCGATGCTATAGTCGATGCCTTTTCTGTGAAGCTTTTCGGGAAGCTTTATGTGATGTTCTTGGTCCAAACAAGTAACTCCAAAGTCTCCATAGTTTTTTAAGGCTACAAAACACTCCAAAAGCATAGATTTTGGTCCAGGTATCTATAAACACATAAACACACACAAATGCACTAAAACTATCCTAAATTATCATTAGAATGCATAAAACTAAACTAAATGAATGCATAAAAACATGTAAATATGCATGTTATCAAGCACTTCTTGCCACCCTATGATAAGAACCTTGTTTTCCAAGATGATATTTTTCTCTCCATTTTTTCTTCCAGGTATTTTAGAGTTTTGACTTTAGAGCCTATGAAGACTTATGGGGTCCCAAATAGAGTCCTGATCCACCCAAGTTCCAGATTCTAGAAGCCTATTACACCTTGTCAATATCCTCTTGTAATACTTTACTGCCAAATATGATGCTGGATTTCTGAAGGCTAACCATCTGTCCTGAGATGCGGCTATACTCATCTAAAATTCTTTTGATATGTTGCATCTCTTGTAGGTCCATCTTGCAGAAGAACAGACAGTCATTAGCAAATAACAAATGGGAGATAACAAGAGCACTTTGAGCTACTTTGACTAATGAGATGGCTCCTTCATTAGTAGATTTCTGTATATTGTTGCTCAAGGCTTCTGCTATTAGGATAAATAAGAACGGAGAGAGTGGATCTCCTTGCTTTATCCCTCTAGTTGGATTGATGTTGCCATATTGAGATCCATTCAAAAGCACACTGAAGGAGGTAGAAGTGATACAGGTCATCACTCTCTTGATTCATTTTTAGGCAAAATCCATTTTTTCCAGGAGGGCTTCCAGAAAAGGTCATTCTACCCTATCAAAAGCCTCAAGCATGTCTGTTATGATCGACATTAAACTCTTAGCCACTGAATCCTCTGTTCTGAGAGCGTGCACCACCTCATGTGCTAGGAGAATGTTATCTGTTATTAAACGCCCTAAGACAAATGCAGCCTAATTTTCTGACACAATCTGAGGTAAGATGACTTTCAGTCTGCTTGAGATAACCTTGGAGATGATCTTATATATGAAATTACAGAGACTGATAGGCCAGAATTCGTTAAGCTTCTGAGGTTTTGGTTTCTTGGGGATAAGACAAATATTTTGCATTGATTTTGTTGTCAAGGTTACCTGAGCTCTAGAAGCTTTCCACCATAAAGAATACATCTTTCTCTATCGTTGCCCAATGATTCTGAAAGAAGGCTCCAGAGAGATCATCTAGGCCTGAACACTTGTCAGGATTCATAGCAAACACTGTCTTCTTTACCTCTTCTATAGTGATGCCCTTCATGTATTGCAGATGTTTTAGTTAATTATGAGGTATAGAGACTAAAAAAATGGTTGATTGCCAAATTTCCTTTGTCCCTTCTTGAGATCATTGATTTGCATGTCCCTTCCTCTACCAGATGATGAATTCTGTTCTTAACTGCTTTCTGCTTAACTGAAGCATGAAAAAACTTGGAGTTTTTGACTCCTGTTTTTAGCCAGGTAATCCTACTCTTCTGTTGCCATAATTCTTCTTCCTCGTTATACGCCTAGGCTAATTCTCTTTTAACCTCATACAACTCTTGGATGTTTAGAGTATCCTGATGAGTTAAGAAATCAATGTTTTACTTGAGCTGGCTAATGAGAAGGGGAGTTAGGCATAGATTCCCATTTCCATATTGCCATGTATTTCCTGTAACATCTAATTTGATTCATCACATCAATCACGTTCCCTGGCTCTACTTCCTTAGCAGCTTTCCAACTATGATCTACCATTGCTGCAAAGTTTGGATTATCACTCCATATTTTGTCAAATCTAAAGCTCCCTTGTCTCTTTTGATCCTCCCCCTCAAGACAAGTCAAGAGAGGGCTTGATCTGATCCCATCCTAGAGAGATACAGAGTATTTGCTGCTGGAAAGCGGATAAAACAATCAATATTAACAAGGACCCTGTTAGTTTGCAATGAACCTAACTTCCTTGTCTGATGTCATGCTAGGACATATGATTGCCTTGTGCAGGAAGTGCAAGAAGTCCACAACCCTTTATCATGTTCCTAAATGGAAGGAATGAAGCTTCTGATCTTACTGTGCCTCCCCTTTTTTCACTATGATTAGCAATTTCATTGAAGTCGTTTAGGAAAAGCCATGGTCTTGTATTTCTTTGGCCCACTCTTTAAAGTGTTTTCCAAAACCAGATTATTTCTCTTGCCACAGGATGTCCATTGATACCAGAGATAGAGAAGATATTATTTTTCCAGTTCACTTCTACATCAATCATTCTTTTGGTTGCTGAGATAAAATTCACATCAACTTCCTCTTTCCAAAACATTGCTAGACCTCCACTCTTTCCCACCGGCTCCACAATGTGCATATTGAATAAATCCAGATCCTCACCGACTTTTTCCAGAAAATGATATTTCTGCTTAGTCTCACATAAGAACATAACCCCCGAGGAATACCTTTTGATGATATTCTTTAGGTGCTTTGTTGTCAGTATGTTCCCTATAGCTTGGCAGTTCCACCCTACCACCTTCATACTGATTTAGAGTGCTTGCGCTTATCCGCATGCAGGAGTAAAGGTTGAAGATTATTTAAGGTTGATGTCTTCCGTTTGAACAATAGGTATCCCACTTATGCTTCCCTCTGATGATTTCTGAGGAATAATAACAATAATGTTTAGCTTGGATCTATCTTTGCCTGGTTCCTTTCCTAACTTGGTCGTCTTTTCCTCTTAGGGTATGAGTCATCCTAAGATGCAGCAAAAGAGAAGACTGTTGGTGAAGTTATAGTTTTTCCTGATGACAGTTGCTTTTTCTCAGCCGAGGAAAGATTGATTGTCATGCCAAAATATAAGACTTTTTGTTATGTAGGATGCTGTTTAGATGGGGTTTGCTTAATTTCCTGTTTATCTTTCTGGAAACCCCACCAAGGAGGTACTACTAGCCTGTCTTCTATTTCTTTGGTCTCAACTCTCTTTCACTGATGAGATGAGGTTTGAGTTGAATGATAGACTTCCTTTTCTTTTCATTTCTTTGAGTCGAGCCTATTGAAGCCTGAGGCGTTGTTGTTGCAAATTGGTTCAGAGAGGGTTCTTGGATTGCAACTCCCTTTAAACCTTTACTTTTCCTTTCGTGAGACTGTGTGGCTTGATACTGAGAGCTTCTCTTGTCTTTTAGGCGATTGTGGGGTCTGAATTCAATGTGTCGTGATGGCTACTTATAGAGTCTGGTTGACTTGAATAGATGATATTGAGTGTGTGAAGTCTTTTTACACAATGCGGATCTTAGAAAGCTTCTCATAGTCCAAATCAACCGTAAGGATCTCACCAGATTTAAGCTTTATAGTCTTGCAGCATAAGGCTTGACATGTATCAATTCTCGCCTCACGTATACAAGAATCGGACTTTTGCATGCGGTTGACTTACTTTGTTCGCTCTAAAGAATTCCCTAGTGCCTTAACAGCCTCCTCTTTAAGATAGTGGAGTGGTATCCACCAATCAACGAGGGATATCACTAAATATGCTAGGCTTTGGTTGTCGAATTCTCCAATGACCGACCACGTTCTGAGCAGGGTAGGGAAGTATCTTATGAAGGTCTTATTCATGATCGAAGATGAATTGGACTATGCCTTTGTTCAATGACTCTGCCTCTGGCTCTGTTTTCCACTTCCCAGATTTTAGGTAGTGCTTGAGTCAGGTTGAAAGACTTTATTGAGCTTGGATTGAGAATACGCACAATGATACTGCACGAATGTTGCTCTATTAACTCCTTGTTGTCGAGGTGGGATTTGAGCTCTTCCAGTTAACTGTTTTTTTCTTGACCCTCGAAGCTCTTCGTCCCTCTTATGGGAGCGTGCATCCCTATTCAGTTTCGAACTAATGTGTTCACTCTTGCTAGAACTTAGCCACGGTACTAAGTCCAAGATTCCGTGTAACCAAGTATCTCTACTGGTACAAACAATAGGTGGTCAGTTCTTCTTAAAAGCTTTTCCTCTAAGGTCAGATTCCAACTAAACCGCTCGAGGTTATACTTTACAGAGTTTCAAAGGCGATATCACGATTAAGTAATCACTTAATTTCGAGAGATTCTCTTTGCCTGAGCACAAAATCCCGGTAGGGTAAGGTTACAAATCTAGATCTAGGATCTTAAAAACAAACTGATCGGCTTCCTGATGTTCTTGGGGCAAGGTTCACACCGCTGAGGTTGAGTTTTACAGATCGGCATAAGACGATGTGAGATAACCCTAAGCTTATCCATGTAGCGTAGTCTATAACACCGGTAAGACTTGCAGTAAAGAGGATAAGGTGAGAAAAATAGATCTGGAAGACTAGTCGGAAGAAAGAGCTTTCCAGATCTAGATCTAGGGTTTCTCGGAACCGAAAAAGAGGGCAAATGGAAGAAGAAAAGTTTAGATTTTGCATGAGTTTCGTGAGGAAACCATGGTGAAGGAAAGAAGAAAAGAAACTCTAATCGTTTCTATCGTCTTTGGAGATAGAAGAAAAATGTATATTTATATATATATATATATAAAATCTATTTATACCAAGACTCATATATAAAATTAAATATCTCTTGTTTTGTTAGAATTTTTTTTCTAATATAAGCTCATATCCAGCTGGCAGTTATACAAAAAATGATTTAACAGATTGAAAATGAGAAAGAAGAAAGAAAAGTACTCAGGTGATTTCATAAGCAAGCAACTTGTGGTTCATATGAGTTTTAAACAAACAAACACCAAAAAAAAAAAGAGAACTCCAAAAACGACTTTATACCAATATCAGTCACGTCACGTGTGGACCAAACCAAACATGTCTCTTCCTTTCTCAGATCGCAGCTAAAGGAAAATTGACAATTATATTTTATTTTATCTTATTTTATTAAAACACAAATACGACCATCTTCAACGGGAGAAAAATAGAATTCTTAAGAAGGATTTTTAACATTAAAATATTATAAATTGCATCGGTAACTGTGCGTTAAAAAACTCTTATTAAAAATCGGTTTATTATTTAAGAGCTTTTAGATACAGTTTTTTAATTTTAAAAACCTTTTTTCTCGATTAAAACAAAATAATAATAAAAAATTGTTAAAAATTTTTAATGGGTTCTCGCTATTGATGATGTTTTAAGATAACCACAAACAAAATCCGAAAAATTAAAAAAAAAACTAACGCGGACTAACAATTAGAAGACAAACACCGGAAAATTTTCGAATAACCAAAATTTAAACCAAATATTCAAATAGGGAAAAGATAACAATTGCAAAAAAAAAAATCAAAAATTCATTTATTTTCATACACCAAATATTTTCTGAAAAATAACCATCATCGGATAACAATCAACATCGAATAAGAATTATGAACTAATTGTTATCACTTGATTTAAAAAAAAAAAATCAGAAATTAATATTATGGTTTCCTAGGATTGATAAAACCGGACTGAGGTTATTAAAACCATCAAAATTCTCGGACCGATTAAGTTGAATTAAAATTGATGACGATAGTATTAGAAAAAACCAAAAACAAACTTTTTCGTAAAATAAAAAAAAATTGACAATTATTTTTTTAATCGTGTTTTTTTAGTCATCAGAAATTTTATTTATAAAACTTGTTGTGGAACAAGGAAGAACACAACACCCAAATTAAGTTTAAACTTAAACCCGCGGACGAAGTAAAAGTACTCGATAACACAGTCGGAGGAAAAAAGTCATTTCTCTAGAATCTAGACTCTATGAAAGGGAGATGAAAGACAGTAGAAATACAAAACATAAATTTTGAAACCGGTTGACAAAAAAATAAAATAAAAAATTCAAACCAAAATCGAAAGAAGACCAAACTCTAAACTAACAACAAAAGTAACCAGCCTTATAAACATTAAAAGAAACAATAGACCGAAGAAAACCAAAAAAAACCTCCTTCTTCTAAAACACCTGTAAATGAGATTTACCAAAGATGCCCAAATCCAACCAGAAGAGAATCGTTTTATTATATTGTTTGTTAAATTTAGAAAAAAAAAAACAAAATCTTTAGTTATATCCTCTCCGATCTTCTCGGTTCCATTTTTATCTCTCTGACCAAACGTTTCCAAAAAATTTCTCTCACTTTCTCGGGAAAATTACAACCAATCCTAGAAAATTTACGCAGCTATTTTTTAACTCATCTAAAATTTTCGTTAATCATTCATCCCCTCTCCCTATTTCTACTTTTATCATCCACAAGTTTTTTTTTGTTTCAATCTTGCTCCTCCTGGGATCATCATGATTTGATTAGTAACATAACCCAGAATCCAATGATGAATGACCTAATCAAAGATGGGTCAGTTTTCACTAGATTCTATTTTCTCGGAGAAATCTGAGAAAAAAAAAAGGTTATTTCACTAATCTGAAGATCCCCAAGTGTTTTCATTTCTTCTCCCAATGACTCGTCACGTGATACTAAAATCGCCGTTGTTAGCTTCGTCGGAAGAATCAACGATGAGAAACTCTTCTCCTCCGACGGCTTTGAGTAAAGAGAGGAGAAAAGTGGGAGAGTTCGCAGGAGGAGCGGCGGCTGAGTGTGCGGTGGTCTGGTGTTGTTGTCCATGCGCGGTGGTGAATCTGGTGGTTTTGGCCGTGTATAAACTTCCGGCGGCAGTTTGTAAAAAAGCTTGGAGACGAAGCAAACGACGACATTTTATGAGGAAACGACATGGTTTGCTTGCGTCAGCGACGGCGGAAGGAAGCGAGAGCACCGTACACGCTAGATTAAATGAGGAAGATCCAACGGCTGATATTGTTTTTGAGCAATGTCAAGTGACCGGTGACGTAAACGACGTCGTTAGGCTTGAGAATGAAATGTTGGATCGTTTCAATGGGGCTGGCTTTTGGAGAAGCCCTTCACAGAGGGACACGTCATCAGGGAGCCTATGAAGAATTCTTAATAGTAATTTTTTTAATTAATTTTAATTGTTATGTGGGTAATATGTGAATAGGAGAACATAGCATCCTTCATACATTTTTTTTAAAATGTTCGTTTTAAATGTAACTTTTATGAATTGTGTCAGAACTTGAGCCGAATGAAAACTATAATAAATGATTAAAAGAAAAGATTAGTGAAATAATATGTTAACTAATACTGAGGCAAAACCACTTTTAGTAAAATATTCATATTTTTTAGTACAAAATTTTATTGAGTTGACCAATTGGTTATTCATTTATAATTTTTGTTTTCACCAATTGTAATTCTCATTATTTTCAATGGGCATATTGTCATCGTATTTTATTTTGTCCATTGATGGAGGGAGTTTACAAAGAAAAGACATTGTGAGGCTTTAGAGTAACTAGATTTGCATCAACTTTTCTTATTCTGTAAAGTTTGATCGAGAAGAAACAAAATCTAAAGGTGATGTTTACTAGCGACGAATGGAAAGAATGTAAATGAGAAAAACATCGACCCCTAAATAATATCTCCGGAAAAACAACAAAAATGATGACGTGGCAAGACAAGTAAGATTGAATTTAAAGCCATCAATCAGAAATGATAATGCTGAAAGAAATAAAGGTGCGTTGGAACTAAAGGACAAAAGGAAGAGTAAACAATCGTGGGTGCAAAAAGCAGACGTTGGGATTAGCAAAGTAAACAACGACAAACAGCAGAAGGGAGGGGACATGAGAGAGGCGGCTGAATAGGGCTTCACAAGGGTCAAGTAGTGTCTATGAATAAGAAATGCATGGGAAGAGAGGAGTTAGGCTGTTTTTGGGTGAAAAGAGGCTAACCTAGGGTTAGGATTGGCGTTGGAGGACTCTGAAAAGAGACTCGGCGATTCTGTTCTTAGTTTATCTCGTTGATATTTCTTTGTTCATAGATTACTAATTCCTCTGTATTCGGGTTTTCTCAGTCAAGAGAAGTAGTTTGCTGCTTAAGTTTTGATTTGGTTGTAAAGTTGTGACCTTTTGAGCGTTTACAACTTGGATCTCTGTTTTCTATTCCATAAGTCATTGTATCATTGCAAAGTTGGGATCTTTACTCTGTTTGTGACATAAGCTGTGATCTTTTGAGAAAGAGAGTGAGTTTACAGCATTTGCAGAGAGAAAAATTAAGGAATAGGAGTGGATCTTTAACAAACTGGTGCGTGCTTGAGTTAGAACACAAAGATGGCTGCTTTATCACCGATTGCAGAGTCTCCGGAGGAAGAAAGTGCAGCTTCAACACAGTCCGAGATAAAGGGGTTGACTTAACAGAAGATCAATGACTTGTTTCGACGTTTGGACGTCGTGGAGAGAGGGAACTTGAGTTCGGGAGAAGGTCAGAAAAATCTGGGAAAAGATTTATGAGCTTGGAGACAGCACAACAAGATCTGGTTCATTCCATGGACGACTTTCACCAGAACATCAGCCAGCTTATGCAGGACAGTGTCACAAAGGCGATACCCACATGACACCTGGCAGATCACCACAGTACACCTCCTGGCAACCTGAACCCACATCAAGAAAGGGAATATGATAGATTTCGAAATCCAGAGAAGCAGCCGTTGTAAGTCGACAGGGGTGGATCTGCGCCCTGGGATCACAGTAGCTCCCCGAATCCATAGAGGCAGCCGGTAAAAGCTAACCACGGTGGCTTTGCGTCCCGCGAACACGATTGCCTTCAGTCCCAGAGAGCAGGCAATACTGTGCAAGCGTGGTTCGTTTGCACGATCGCCGGTCCAGAAGAGCAGTACAGCTGCTAATGGTGGATATGCTTCCTTCCCACCATACATGCCAGTCCAGGAGAACCATCGGGACTGGGATCTTCCAGGTTATAACCCACAACTACAAGAAGGGTTAACTAGGAACTAGAAATGCCGATTTTATAGGGTCTCAACACTTTTGCTTGGCTTTCTAAAATTGAGAGGTTCTTTTGCGTCGGTCGTTACTCGGATGAAGAAAAGCTAGATTTTGTATCAATGAGCTTGGATGGTGATGTTATTGGCTAGTTCAACTCTGAAATAGTGATGGATCCATTCCGTGGCTGGAGAGAATTCAAAGACAGACTTTTGCTGCGTTTCCGTGATGGTCATCCTCGTGGACCTAGCCAAACCCTATGCTGTCTCAAGCAGCGAGGTCCAGTTAGAGAATATGTGGCTCATTTTGAGGATTTAGTGGCACAAGTCCATTTAGATATGAACACCTTAGAAGGCATCTTTCTCAATGGCCTTAAACCCTCTTTGCGTGAGGTTGTCTTGATGATGAAACCTGTGTCCTTGGCGGAAATGAGAGCATTCGCAATACAGAAGGAATCAGGAGCATTTACAAGAGTGGTTGCTCGGGAACACCAGCATGAGTTTAATGACTACAAAACTCAACAATCCCCAACCAATTGGCGCACAAAAGATGTCACCACATTGGACCCAGGAAAGGGCATTAAGCAGTCCGACAAACAACCCGAGAGACCGAAGTTGCACACTAACAATGCAGCCATGGATGAGCAAAAGAAGAAAGGATTATGTTTTCGCTGTAATGCTCGTTGGTCTCGGGAACACTCCAAGATCTGCCCCAAGAGAGAGTTCCTATTAATCACATTGATCAACGACCACAAATGTGAGGTTTGTGATTCCCATAGAGATGGCATACAAGACATTGATTCAGATACGGACGATGAGCCTACTGCACCTCCAACAACACTAATGACTTTGTCTCTCAACACATTTTTGGCAATTGAAAATCGACAAGCAACAAAGCTGAGAGCTCATGTGGAACAAACAAAGGTGGTCGTGATGTTGAATAGTGGGGCGACGCACAACTTTATTTCGCTGGACATGGTTCGATGTTTAAAGCTCCTTTTCTATCAAAACTATAATATCAAGGTAGCCTTGGGAACCGGCATAACCGCAAGAACTTTTGGAGTTTGCAAGAATGTATTGTTCGAATTGGCGGAGGTGAGATTCCAAGGGGATTTTGCTGCTATAGAATTAGGATATGCCGATGTTGTCTTAGGAATCTAGTGGCTAGAGACATTAGGCACTTGCCATTGTAATTGGAAAACACACGAGCTGAGTTTCCATTATAAGAATATTGTGGTGTCGATTAAGGGTGAGCGCAACCTCCACAAAACGAAATGGCACAAACTGGGAGATCATTGGGGACATACATCCCAAGCTGAGAGAGCCTCGCGATAGCTACCTACCACCTTCTACACTTCAAAGCGGCTACCATCACTTCCACCAACAATGTCTCTTGATATTATACGTGTGGGGGACAAAATCAGTTCAACTTTGGAATGGGAGAAGCGCAACTATGGGATGGTTTCCCGTCTGGCTAATCCCTTTGGTCAAGGACAGCTAATAGAAGGACTGAAGCAGCTGGTACCTGGTCTGCATTTTCCTGTTTATTCTCCTGCTACTTATACGCTCTATGACCCTTCGTTCGGAGTCAATACAGTTGCAAACGAGACTGGTCCCAATAAGGAGGCCACGGGCGGTAATCAGGTCAAATCTTTGCCACGGCAGCACAAGCTTGAGGACAAGCTTAGTCTCAAAAGGGGGAGCATTTTCACGACCCCTAAGCTATATCTCTGGAAAAACAACAAAGATGATGACGTGGCAGGACAAGTAGGATTGAATTTAAAGCCACCAATCAGAAATGATAATGTTGAAGGAAATAAAGGTGCGCTGGAACTAAAGGACAAAAGGGAGAGTAAACAATCGTGGGTGCAAAAAGCAGAAGTTGGGATTAGCAAAGTAAGCAACGATAAGCAGCAGAAGGGAGGGGACATGAGAGAGGCGGCTGAATAGGGCTTCACAAGGGTCAAGTAGTGTCTATAAATAAGAAATGCATGGAAAGAGAGGAGTTAGGCTGTTTTTGGGTGAAAAGAGGCTAACCTAGGGTTAGAAGTGGCGTTGGAGGACTCTGAAAAGAGACTCGGCGATTATGTTCTTAGTTTATCTCGTTGATCCTTCTTTGTTCATAGATTACTAATTCCTCTGTATTCGGGTTTTCTCAGTCAAGAGAAGTAGTTTGCTGCTTAGGTTTTGATTTGGTTGTAAAGCTGTGACCTCTTGAGCGTTTACAACTTGGATCTCTGTTTTCTATTCCATAAGTCACTGTATCATTGCAAAGTTGTGATTTTTACTCTGTTTGTGACATAAAGTTGCAATCTTTTGAGAAAGAGAGTGAGTTTACAACATTTGCAGAGAGAAAAGTTAAGGAAGAGGAGTGGATTCTTAACAGCATCCGAAAGGACTCACAACGTATCATACAACAGCAAATATGAAATTTTGGGATGGTGTGGAAACGTGCCTGAAAATTTTTGAACCCTTGGTTAGAGTACTAAGTTTAGTTGATGGAGATTGAAGCCGATAATGGATTTTCTTGCATGGAGAGTTAGAGGAAGCAAATAAATTAAGAGATATTCAAAGCCTTAAACAAATCTTGAGAAGAACTACAAACCAATACTTAGTATTGGGCAGAAGAGTAAAGGTCGGCTTGATTAGTCCTCTTCTTTGGAAGGCTTGTCTCTTGAATCCTTATTGTTTTCATAAGGATTCGACTATCCTATTCGACCTTATTTGCTAAAATTTAGCTTTGGGAGTACATCAGCTTGTAGTTGCTAAAATTTTCTTTTCTTGTTTCTGCCTTATATTGTTCTAAAGACATGTGTTTTTAAGGCTTTGTCCTTTTGGCTGACAATGTGGACTTCATGTTTTGTTTGTTTCAGTTCTTATGTCGTGTTTTGATGGACAGAACATTAGACTAAAAAGTGATCAGGCAACATTTATAAAGGTGATTATAACGTCTATACAGTTCAATGAGAATTGATTATGTAAAGGAAGTTGTATTTCTAGAGATGTAATTAGCGGTTTTTTTTTAAATTGTATAAATGTTAAATTATATTCAGGACAAAAAAAAAAAAACGTTTTTACAATCTAAAATCTGAAAAGGAAAATAGAATTCGACTCTTTAATAATAATAAACAAGAATTAGCGATTGTTATTGGATAACAAGCAACTTATAAGCATAAACGGATTGTAAAATTAATATATGTATTACATTGAGTAGTATTTAGAGTTTATCAAATCATTCATTATTGCTAAGACAATAGACGAACCAGAGCTATGTGTCAATGCTAATGCACATTTGGGAGACAAAAACAAAAAACTAAAGTGGCAGATGATGCGTATGGATGACTTCTCCCGGTGAAGGATAGGTATGTGAAGAGTATGGATGACTTCACGAGGAGCGAAATAGTGAGAAAGGGCGAGTGGAAGCTGTTCGATTCGTGTTGCAAGTTGGAACACTACTTGGTGGAGTCATCACACACACTGGTGAGACTTTTATGGTTAAATGGTTCACAGATAACGATCCACGTAAGAAGAGGAGACTGGATTGGGACCATTTCCATGTGTTGAGGCTTTACAAGGAAGGAAACGATGTCTATACTAAAGACTTTGGAGGTATCAACATTTTCCTCTCCAAGGCTGAACCTTTTTGTCTCCCACCGGCTTGCTTATATGACCAGCGACCTAACTGCATCTATCACTTAGGCAACTACAACGTTGGGATAACTTGCATGGACGATGAGGAGTACATCACAAGTTGATCTGGTTCTCACCAAAACTAGACTAATATTTGAGTCAATGCCTCTCTTTTCTCTCTTCAACTGCCAAAACATTTTCAATGTGTATTGAAACCTGAAAAGTCTTTGGCCAAGGATATGAAGATGCTCATGTACATTACACGAGACAAAGATCTTTAGCCAATCCCTGTGATCAGTATGCTGTTCTTTTAGAATTGTATTTTCTGTGCTTTAACAAAGCGTTATCGACATAATGATTTGGTTTATTGCTAACTAATCTTATTCTTTTCTCAGTTAAGTGGTATTGAGGCAAGACGAGATGCAAGTGATAAAGTTCTCAAAGCATGGACCAACGAGCTCCCGACATTGTGTACACACGTAGAGAAGAGAAGAAGAAACATGGTTTCTTTTTTTTTTCTAGAGTTTTCTGTATGAGAGAAGGAGGTTTTAATCAAATCTCAATAACATACCCTCATAAAACAGTCACTAATTGATTTATTTCTTTAGAACTGCAACAAAAATACAACCTTGTTCAGTTTGTGTTTAAAATGCATCAAGTCGTGTCTTCTTTTGCGCTCGCCAAAACCGATTAAGCAACCACACAGAATCTGCTGCCACGGAGTTCCCATCTTGGTTTCGATTCCAGCTGAAGTAGGCATGAGTTCTGTTTTTTATCTCCAGCAACCCGTGCCCAAAGCTAGCTTCTCGAAAGGCAGAATAGCTTGGTTGTGGCTGCATCATGCTACAAATATAGCAAAAGCTTTGTATCAAATTACAGAGAAAATTCAAAGAAAGTGTATTACAGTATTATATATACACGAGCAGAAGAATGAATAAGGTTGAAGACAGAGTTGTATCAATAACAGTTGGAAAAAAAACTTTCAAACTAACGCATAACCGACTCTGTAACTAACTCTGTTATTGATACCACTCTGTCTTTAACCTTACACACTCTTCATCGCGTGTGTGTACACACTAATAAAAGTGTTTGCACAAATATGCTAAACTTACTCAGTAACCAAGCCTTCTGAGTTTCCTCCATCCCCGATTGTGATGTATACAGGAGCTGATTCATCCGATATCGGCTCACACAATCCATTGACAATGTTGTAAGCAATGTTAGAAACACGTTCCTGCGGCATTACTTTAGGATCAATTGGGCGTGAGGGGAGGGGTATATATGTATAGGGGACGAGTAAATGAACTTTACCGATCTCTCATAGGCATGAACATGACCTGCAAACACAACATCAACTTTGTATTTGACAAACCACTGTTCATACATGACTCTCAATGTTTCACCTTCCATGTAATGATGCACATAGCTACTGTAAAATGGGCAATGTACTAAGACGACAAGCCATGGTGTCTCTGTTCGATTCACTCCTTGCAACTCCTTTTCCAGCCATTTGTACTGAGGAGTGTATTTCCCTGATCAATCAGATACAAAAATTAAGCAACAAGCCTCTTAATCATTATTTTTCTCTTAAAGCAGTTCGTCTCTCCGATTCCTTACCATAAGATGAGTAACAAGACATAACAATAATATAAGCCGATGCCCTTTTGATGGAATACCACAATGGAGAGATACTTCCTGATGCCTTATATGGCGTCTGATACCGATTCATAAAAGGCTTGAATGGTTCTGTTTCACCCTATAAAATAACCACGAAGTTAAGTTCCGTTGCTCAAAACCAAAGATAGAAGAAGGAAGAATTCAAGACAAGTATTACAATGTCAGGAACGAAGTCGATTTCGTGGTTGCCTGCAGTCCATATCCAAGGTTGATAAGCAACACTTCTCTCAACGAACCTTCCCCAAGTATCCCATCTGTTATTGTCATGGTTAGGGTAGCGATCCGCGTAAGACAAGTCTCCTACAAACAGAACAGCCTGTCCTTTTCCCGGATTCATCTCATAATGGCTTAACGTGGTATTTGAGTCATAAGTTTGTCCCAGATCCCCTGGAACGTCATAGAAAAATCCCACATTGGAAAGTTGTTTGAGGTTTTAATTATATGAATTTTAAAGACTTAATAGTTAATATACCAATTAATCCAAATGTGTAAGGTACGTCAGGGCCTGATTTAGGCGGAGTAAAGAACCAAAACCGTCTGCACCATTTGCCACTCCCAATTTCGTAGTAGTATTTTGTATCAAACTGCACACAACCATATATAATGAACAAGGAAAAAAAAGAACTGTAACTAAATACAATACTAAAAGTTGTTTAACAGTAGAGGTATTTAATATAAAGAATATCTGATTCGAACTAAACCGAAATACTGGATTTAAAAACCGAACTATATTTTAATATGGTTTAAATTGATTTTCTTTTTATATATCTAAAAAACGGAATTCGAATCAAAAGTGAACTTAAATACAAGATCCGAAAACCAAACTATATTAAAATATAGTTTAAATGGATTCACTATTTCTAGAAACTGAATTTGAATAAATTTAATTTTTTTTTCTAATTAAGAATATATTTACTAAATTAGGGTTTGTTTCAAAAAAATTAACCTAAAACCCAGAGACCAAAAAAAAATAATAATAAAAAAGAAGAACCCGAAACCAAATTGAAAGGTGGATCGAAAACAGCTTTAAACTTATAAGACTTACTTCCAAATCATCGATGAGGCAATGGTGGATATAACCAGACGTGTAATTGAAGAACCGGTAGGTGTTAATGGTAGCTTCTGCTTGTTTCTTGGATATCTCATTCTCACACCAATATCGAACAGTGTTAGAACCGGGCTTAACCGGAGTCACCCATGAAATAATCACTCCATTACCTTCATGGTTCCCTTGCGTAACATGAACTTGTTGAGGAGAATTAGGACTAGGAGGAACTGTAAAGACATCGCTGTCCAATGGCATGTCATCAGGTAAATCACTTCCTCTGACATATTCACTGGTAAGTCCTCCATCGCATAACTCAACAAGAAGAACACTTAGCAAGAAGATTATGAAGGAAACTCGCTTGCTTGTGAGGTCAGATCTTGAACTCATCATTCTATTAGTTTTCTGAATCCGAGACGAAGATCGTGCTTTTGATTTTTTTTCCTTTTGGGAAATTAAATAGCTTGTCTAGTAGCCTGACACGGACATATTGAATTTTTTGAGTTTTCCAACAAGGATCAAAAGTGGATATTCCAAAAAAATTATTTCATATTTTTATTCAAACCTTAGAAAATTATAGGACATACAGATATTTTTGGGCAACAAAAAGAAAAATCACTTTTGACGGGATCTATGGATTAGTATATCCACTACAGAAAAAAAAAAAAAGGCTTCTAAATCAATTTTTATGTAGCTTACGGTTGATTAAAAGGTGACGTTTGCTTGTTTGAATAATAGTGTCGGTTTATAAAACTACTTCTAAAGGTTCGAAGTAAAGTTTATTTTTTGGTGTTGATTGGCGTCTAAATTGTTGGGAGATGGTAACCAAAGAATTTGGCTCAATTGCTTAATCTAGCTAAATTTTTTAGTATTTTTTGGTTGAATCTAGTTGAACATTTACATATTCAAATGGTAATGGCTGAACTTTTTGTGATTTTTGGCAGAATCGAGTAAAATAATTAAGACTTTAACTGAAAATATCGTCAAATAATAAACATAATAATAGATTAACTAAAAAATATTATCTAAATAAAATATATAATACTTTCTAATGGTCTAATTAACTAGTATACTAATAAATAAATATTAAAATTATTTTAGAAATTTATACTAATATAAATTATATATTGGTAAGAAAATTGAGTTATTATTCCATAATTTGTTTTTGAACTATTATAAATATATAAATAATTAATGAAAAGCTTTATCAAAGCATTATTGAAAAATCAATTTCAAAAATTAACATGATAATATAATATAAGATTACCTAGTCGCTTTTTTTTTGCTCTCTAGTAGCTTAATCAATAATATGATGAGTAAGAACATTATTAAAATTTTGATATTTAAAAATAATATTTCAGCAAAGTTATGATTTCTTTTTTGCAAAATTTAAAAAATTCATTTAAAATTATCTCAAAGTTTAAAAAATTAATTATCTGTAGTTACCCGAACTATCTGAACATGAATTCTATTATTTTCCATTCGGATAGTGATTTTATATATCTGACCTATTTTTAAAAATAAGTTTGAAGTGTAATTTTTGAATCCTAAATATTTTAACTCAGGTTGTGTACTCGCTGTTATCCAAATTTTTCATCCAAAATGAACATACCTACTTATTAAGTGTTGAAAAAACTGTTGAATCTAGCTGAATTTAGTTTTATGCAAATGGTACTAGCGGAATTGCTCAATCTGACTGAATATTTTATTTTAATGTACTATTTACAATAGTTTTGATGGTGATTATTTTATCCAATCAATGTTTAAAAAAAATTCATAAATTTCAAAATTTAACTGATATTTTATATTTAATTTCGTTAATCGTGGTTTGACCATTTTTTCTCATGTAATGGTTATATACAAAAGAGAAAAATCAGGGCCAAAAATTTAAATCATCTTTGGACCTACATCTCATATTTCATTCTAGAGGGTGGACATTCCGTAAAACGGTACAATTCGGTTTAAGAAATTCGGGATTCGGAAAATTTGGTAATCGGTTGGAGTTAGTTAACTTCCAGGATTTATTAGTTATTAGATTGTTTCGGGTTATTCGATTATTTTAATTAAAATTTAATGAATTTTTGTTTAAAGTTTAACATATTTAAAATTAATAATGCAATTATATTTTCACTTAACCTAACTAAAAGTCGACGTCGTAAAGTATTCAAAATTATCAAAACATTATTTTGAATTCTAAAACAAAACAAACCTCAGTTTAGTTGATATAAAGAGATATGAGAAGAACTAGAATTATTTTGAGGAAGCATGTATGTTTTCTAAAACACAAGCAAATCCTTCGCAATTATTCATTCGTTGACACTACAGAGAGTCAGATATTATAATGAAACTTATTAAACACGTTTATTAGAGTATGTTTCACACAAAAAAAATTCCAAGAATTGATGGTAATAAACTTATCCGTATCTCGTGATACGTCTCTTTTCTGCTAAAAATAACACAAAAAAGAGACTTGGAAACACTAAAAACATCAATAGTTGAATTAAATATTATTTAAAAGTGACACAATATTCTATCCCTGATTTTTATCCAATAAAATAAAATTTTCATGTTTATTGGTTTTAAATAAACTAAAATTAAAAATCCTAAATTATATTTTAAATTTAATTTCGGTTTACCGATTAGCCAATCGGGTTTCAGTAAATATACTGAATGGAACCAATACCAAATAAATTTTAAAATATGTCCGACTGAATTATTATATATTTCGGTTCGGTTCGGTAAATTACTGTTCGGTTCGGTTTGGTAAATTACTATTTGGTTCGGTAACATTCCACAGAATTTTGGAAGACGACAAAAAGAAAAAAGTTTAGAATTTTACACCTTCTTAATTTATTTTATCAACGTTTATTGCACTTAAGTAAATTTGCCTTGAAAGACCTAAACTCTTACTTTATTAATTTTTCTCCCCACGGCGGCTTCGCTTCGCTTCACCGAGCCTTTGCCATTTTCGAGTTTTGAATTCAGCCACCATAAGAAGAACCCCAGAGTGCTCAATCTTCGATTCCCATCTCCGAATCTGAATAATCGGAAAAAAATCAAGGTTTCACTGAGAAGAAAATGGGGAAGAACGAGAAGACGTCTCTAGGTCGAGCCTTAGTTAAGCACCATAACCATATGATCCAAGAAACCAAGGAAAAAGGCAAGTCCTACAAGGATCAACACAAGAAGGTTTTGGAATCTGTTACGGAGGTCAGCGACATCGATGCTATCATCGAGCAAGCCGAGGAAGCTGAACGGCTCTTCGCGATTCATCACGATTCCGCAACGCTTGTACCTATCAATCTGTGAGTTTCTCGATTCATTTTGTTTCACATATTTGTTTAGAGATTGCTTGGGAAGTTTTGCGCGCAAATTGACCAATTCTTCTATGATTCTTGTTTATTATACATACGCCTTTGAGCTCTGTTTGTTGATTCATCTAAATTGGTGATTACTGCTTGTGTTCTTTGAGTTTTGCTTTTGTTTATGCTCTTAATCTGAAGAAGAATTGCTTCTTTGTATTGAATCATTTCTCTCATGTGCTAATTCTTCTTTGTTGGTAATTTTGTCTGTTAATAGGGACACAGGTTCGAGTTCAAGTGGTCTAACAGCTAAAGAATGGAAAGAGCAACGGATGAGAGAAGAGGCTTTACATGCTAGTAGCCTTCAAGTGCCTCGAAGGTTTGTGGTTTATATCCATCTCTTTTGCTTCTTCTTTAGTTTTTTCATGAGTCATATAAAGTCTTCTTTCGTTTAATATTCTTTCTCTTTACTATATTCAGACCTCATTGGACACCAAAAATGAATGTGGGACAACTTGATGCTAATGAAAATCAAGCTTTTCTCACTTGGCGCCGGAAACTTGCGAGGTTGGTTCTCTTTTACCTCATTCTTCTTCCTACTGTTGGCAATAAACAAAATAAATATCTGTCACCAGAAGGATTTTTGCTGTTAGTAGAATGGAGGGTTGCTTATATGCAAGTGTTCGAACATTTACTCACTTTCTACAAAGTCAGATCATTTTCTCAATGGTTTAGTACATTGCTATTCTATAAAAAGGGAACGATTAAATTAAGGAAAAGTTCAGGAGAATTCATACTTGAATCAATGCTCACAAGCTAGCGACTATGTTTACTCTAGTACTTGCCAAGTTTTGCTTGCTACAAACTGCAAGGTTTTGGTTATCACTTATACCACTTAATTGCTTTAGTCTCGATTTTGTTTTGTTAAATGATGGCTCTGAGGTTACGAGTTGATGTATTTATCTAAAATTAGCACTTGATAAAGCTGAAGTACTGTGGCAACACATATGTAAGCTCGTTGTGTGTTCAAGATACTTTTTGTTTTTTTTCAAAGGAAAGCTGGGAAGAGTTTGGGATAGGGTACCAAAACAGTCGAATAAGTTTCGTTTTAACCACTTTTGTTGATTAAAAAAGTATCCATTTTCACATCTTGAAGCAAGTTGTAGTTTACTCAAGATATTATTTTGTTGGTATTTTAGATGTATGGTTTGATTTCATTATGTGCAAATTTCCTTGGGACGTAGTGCCATATTCTTATGCATGCCTACTTGTTCTGCTGTATTCAGTCTCGAGGAAAATGAAAAGCTTGTGTTGACTCCATTCGAGAAGAACCTTGACATCTGGAGACAGCTTTGGCGAGTGCTTGAACGAAGTGATTTGGTATGTCATTTTGTCCAGGATATTTTGTTCGTCTCTTAAAGCTCATTTACCTGGATTACGTTAATTTCAAAAACTCATTGGCTATTTGTACTTCTCTTTCAGATTGTTATGGTTGTTGATGCTAGAGATCCTCTGTTCTATCGGTGCCCTGATCTTGAGGTAACTCTATCTCTTCCAACTCGCAGCTTTCTCTTAGTAGAATTTTCCTTATCATATCAAACATTTACGTGAAGATTTGTTCTGACGCAGGCATATGCGCGAGAAATTGATGAGCATAAAAAAACAATGCTTCTGGTAAACAAGGCGGATCTTTTACCTACTTATATCAGGTAAACTTGTGCCTTGCTTCTTTGCCTCTAACCTTTTTGTTTTTGGCTAACCAATTGGGTTGTACATAATGTATATGCAGGGAGAAATGGGCGGAATACTTTTCCCGCAACAATATTCTGTTTTTATTCTGGTCAGCCAAAGCTGCTACGGCTACCCTAGAAGGTAAACCCCTGAAAGAACAGTGGAGAGCACCTGATACCTCTCAGAAGACAGATGACCCAGCTGTTAAAGTATATGGAAGGGACGAGCTTTTGGCTCGATTAAAAGTTGAGGCTCAAGAGATAGTAAAAATGAGGAAATCTAGAGGAGTTTCCGAAACTTCTGCTGAATCACACTGCGAACAAGTTGTGGTTGGTTTTGTTGGGTACCCAAATGTGGGAAAGAGTTCGACAATCAACGCGTTGGTAGGTCAGAAGCGAACAGGTGTCACATCTACCCCGGGAAAAACAAAGCATTTCCAGACATTGATAATCTCTGAGGAGCTAATGCTCTGCGATTGTCCTGGTTTAGTCTTCCCTTCATTCTCAAGTTCAAGATATGAAATGATTGCTTCTGGAGTTCTTCCAATAGACCGGATGACCGAGCACCGTGAAGCTATTAAGGTTGTGGCTGAACGTGTTCCTCGGCACGCCATTGAGGATGTGTACAACATCTCTCTACCTAAACCCAAAACCTATGAGCCTCAGTCCCGCCCACCTCTTGCCTCAGAGCTTCTAAGAACGTACTGCCTCTCTCGTGGTTATGTCGCCTCTAGTGGACTACCTGATGAGACCAGAGCAGCTAGGCAGATTCTGAAAGATTACATTGAAGGTAAGCTTCCACATTTTGCCATGCCTCCAGTGATGAACCGAGAAGATGAAAACAAGACAGCGGATGATACTTTGGGAGCTGAAATAGTTGAAGGTTCACGGTCTGTGGAAGAAGGTGAAGAAGCTCCTGGTCTTGGTCTTGATCAAGTTCTAGATGATCTGAGCTCATTTGATCTTGCAAATGGACTTGGGTCTTCCAAGAAGAAACAGAACAAGAAGTCACATAGGAAAAAATGACTCGGTCTTGATGGAATGTCGTGCTGAGAGGTTTCCAGAAACCGACAATCATGATGCATTGATCAACAAATGCTGGAATATATGATACAGTTGTGGATTTTTCTTATGTAAAAATTGTGAAAAGTTCTAACAGCTGTTGGTTAGATGTTATGTTTGTGCAAATACAAGGTATATCAAGAACTTTCCAGCTTGATGTTTGTCAATATATTGATGAGTCCATTGAAGCAGGTTCTGTAGTTGTAATATTTTATCATTGACATATTATATAGATCACTCACTCATATGCAAAGCAGCTAAGTTGATAACTAAAACTCCAATTTTCAATAGCCAGACTTTTACTGTATTTTTCCGTTTAAGAATCTAAACTTTTATTCTCCAGCATCACTCTTGTAACAAATCAATGCACATGCAATGTTTATAACAATTTTTGACATTGCATTGTCTGCTATATTTCATAGCTATGGACTTTGGAGGAATCCAATAAATGAGAGCAGACAAACCTATAAAGTAAAAAAATCAACGCTGTGTCTATGATTTATTTGCAATTGACTTCAAGACATCAATTGTTTGTTTGTCTTCTTTTCTTATGAATCTTCAGAATCTACAAATATTTAATGAGTAAACGCTAAATTTAAACAAAAATGGAATTTTATTGCTGTTGTGTTGATGATACGCTTGCAAATTTGACCCACAAAAAAAAGAGAATCCTAAGAACATAAAAATGCTTTATATTATAAAAATGTGATTTTCTTTTTAAATTCAAATAAAATATTACTTTTCAAACAATCGAAGCTTTAGTTTACTATAGAAATCTACAGTAGTGTTCTCATGTTACATTAACAAACTTTCTAACAAATAGTTTAATCATGACTTTGGATTGATAAATTTTATATTAGTCTTCAACCAATCTTTTTTTATATACATTAGTCGTTTCTTCATAGATTATTATTAAAGCTTCCAAAACTGAATTGGCGGTTTGAACGAAGTTAATCTGAATTGACTAATGTCATTCTGTTGTAGATGACATTTAATGTCATCCTCATGGCATTGCGATTTTTTTTACCATTCATTGTTTATTTATTTATTGTATTCCATTTTTATACTTTATCCATTTCTAAATAACGATTTTTTTTAGAGTTTTATACATATTAAAAAACAATTAATATTTAATTATAAATGCATCATTTTGTATTAAACAATTTTCCATAATTCTAAATCAATAGTAATTCAATAAATTCAAAAAATTTAATTATTGTTTTTTAAAGTTTACAATTTGTTATTGTTAATTATTAAAAAAATACGAGGAAACCTAAAAAAATCTATCTTTAAGAAACAGAAAAGATCTAGAAAATCCTTCTTTTAGAAATGGAGAGAGTAAATTGTAACATGCAGATTATGAGCAATATTGATGAGTTAGTTTCATATATGTTCATCATGCAGTTATTCCAAACCAGGTTATGAGCTTTGGCTGCAAACAAAACAATTAGATTAATTATCAAATACATACTGTAATACATAGAAACTTTATACAAACAATAATGATATAAGGTACAAAGAATTGAAGTTGTACTCTCTCTTAGTCATGTATATATTCTCTTTCATAAGTCTGTACACGCACATAAATCTTTTCCAGGAACTTTTTTTTTTTTTTTTCAAATAGCGACATGTGTTCAATCTAGGTCTGGACACAAGTATCCGTTACCCGATCCACTTACGGTGTTTAATCTAGGCCTGGGCACAAATATCCGTTACCCGTTTGATCCGCCTGACCTACCTTGTACTTGTCCCGTAAAAGCAAGTATTTACCTTGAACAAGGCGGATGTTACAAATAGTTGCAATTACCAAGCCAAGACCAAATTGATTTTTTTTTCTAATATTTGTCCCGTTACCCGTCTCGTATCCGTTACCAGCAAATTACCTGCTATACCCGCAAATATCTACAAATCACCCGCAAGTACTCGCAAATAGCAGTAAATATCCACAAATATCAGCCAAGTAACAAGCCAACTAAAAAAAGCGGGTACTTGTTTGGGCAGGTACCTGTTCGGAACAAAGTATCAAGCCGAAATTTAATTACCCGTCCGAGATAAGGCAAATATCAAGCCGGCTCAAAAAGACGGGTACCCGTCCCGTGTCCAGGCCTAATTCAATCCATGTTTTTGGATCGGATTATTCAGATTTCGGTTTGTTCGATTTGATGTAACTCGATTTTCAAGTTTTTAGATTTAAACCCGAATTACCATTATTACAATTTATTTGGTCTATTTTGAACCATATTGCTCTATTACGGTTCGTATTTACCGTTTTGAACACCCCTTCTTAACACAACCTCTTAATTACTACTAAAAGTTCGTATTCATGCGTATTGTTTGTATTATCATAAATGACGAAAGTCACGAAACTGTTGCTTATTACAAGACTATATATGGGTTCAATTTCGTTAAACAATTGAAATAGAGAACTGTTTATTTCCTAAAATAATTTATGTTGTTTTTATAGTAATTAAAACATAAAATGATTAAATTTGAGTGATTAATATAATTAATTATCTGGCTTGAAGAGAGAGAGAGAGAAAAAAAAAACAAAGGGCAGGTTTTGTTTGTTTGGTGTTCTCCTTATTTTGTTACTAAAAAAAAAAAACAACTCATTTTCAAATTCTCCGAATCTCTCTGCTCCGATTAACTTCTTTTCCGGGAGGATCTCACCGGAGAAAGCTAAGTTAGGGTTTCTGTAATCGTGAAGATTTTGGAAACGAGAACTTGGATAGCTAATTTAAAGAAGATGTGTTGCGAATTTTAGCTTGGATCTTTCTTAATTAAGCTAATTTAGGGTTGTGAAAAATGGATTTGGATTCGTCTATGGCACCAGAGAATGATCAAGATCCTGTTGCTACGGCTTCTCAGAATCAATCTGCATCGTCGCCTATGGAAAAAGAAGCGTCTGAGCAATCAACGGAGGAAACTGGATCCGAATCCGAACCGACGTCTTTGACTCCTACGCCTCCGTCGCAGCAGCAAGCGGCGGGACAACAACAACAGCAACAACAACAACCGCAGGTAACGCCGGTGGTTGGTCCGAGATGTGCGCCGACGTATTCGGTGGTGAATGCTATTATAGATAAAAAAGAGGATGGGCCTGGACCTAGATGTGGACATACTTTGACGGCGGTTCCGGCTGTTGGTGAGGAAGGGACTTCTTGTTACATTGGCCCGAGACTGATCTTGTTTGGTGGTGCTACGGCTCTTGAGGGTAATTCAGGAGGAACAGGAACACCAACTTCAGCTGGAAGTGCTGGCATTCGTATGTTTTCGCTTTCTTGTTAATTTAGTTTCTAATAAAACTATAAGCTTGTGAGGGTGAAACTTTTTTCTCAACATTTCTAGTTTCTTCATTCCTTGATGGGAAAAATCAATCCTTGATGTTAGATTTGCATCACTTCTTTGTGTATTCTATGCTTCAAGCCTTGTTTTGACTTCTTGGTTTTAGACTTGCCCTGCTGTATTTGATGATTAGAGTAAATGTTTCCTATGCAGGGTTAGCTGGTGCAACCGCTGATGTCCATTGTTATGATGTTCTTACTAATAAGTGGTCGAGGTGGGTATAAGATATTAATTGTGCTGTCTGTATCTTTAACAATTTATTAGTATCCTTATAAGAAAAATATACGAGATCTAGTCATTTGTTATTAAATGTGAAGTTCAATTAATATGATGAAATAATGCTACAGGCTTACACCTTATGGAGAACCACCTAGCCCAAGAGCTGCACATGTTGCTACTGCTGTTGGGACCATGGTAGTTATTCAGGTAGGAGAGAAACTATGTTATTGTTAGTCTTGTAATGGACTTAGTTTAGCAATTCAAGGTTATCATTTTTGGTCAGCAATGAACCTGCTACCGAATGGTTTCTGTGGCGCAGGGTGGAATAGGTCCTGCTGGTTTATCAGCTGAGGATCTTCACGTTCTTGACCTCACTCAGCAACGGCCACGATGGCACAGGTTCATATAGAAATCTGCTCCTTGTCGTAGCTCGGTCCTGAATTCATTATGCTAGCTTGTCGCTTGATTTAGATTATACTCTTTATCCAGGGTTGTTGTTCAGGGTCCTGGACCAGGACCACGTTATGGACATGTCATGGCACTGGTAGGACAGAGGTATCTTATGGCAATTGGTGGAAATGATGGTAAGCAGTTTTACTCGCTACCTCATTAAAAGTGTATTTATATTCTCCTTAAATAGCTCGTTTTCTCTTAATTTCCTTAAATTACCAGGAAAACGTCCATTAGCTGACGTATGGGCTTTGGACACTGCTGCCAAACCTTATGAATGGCGTAAACTGGAACCAGAAGGGGAAGGTCCACCTCCATGCATGTAATTTTGCTTCCTTGACTTCATTTATTTGATGTGATCGTGGTTTGCTCTTAAGTGATATAGTTTTCTTGGGTTTGCACATTATAACTAGGTATGCAACTGCAAGTGCGCGGTCTGATGGCCTTCTTCTTCTCTGTGGTGGAAGAGATGCGAATAGTGTGGTAAGCCAAAGAGTTTTTGCCGCCATGTTTATCCCCTGTTTGAAAATAGACATTTGCTTTACATTTCTAAGTTTGTCACCTGGAGGGCATCCAAGTGTCATATTCCTCTCAGCTACCATTATATTAACTCTGCAGTGAACAAACTTGTTCTGTTTCAGTGAGGTGATAGGGGAATAACTTGTCTTTGTAAATTAATTCAAATAAGAGTTCAAGTCGAAAATTATCTACCATGTTTGCATAAAAGTGAAAATTAGAGTTTAAGAGGTTCTTTGTCCGTCTTGATCTTAAATGTTTGATTGACATACTTAATATGTCTTTGTGTAACTCTGCATGATAGCCCCTAGCAAGTGCATATGGACTTGCCAAGCACAGAGATGGACGTTGGGAATGGGCCATAGCCCCTGGTGTCTCACCTTCTGCCAGATACCAGCATGCAGCAGTATGAGATGCTTCTTCTTTTCTTTTCTTCTCTTATCTAGTTCCATCAGAAAAACTAACCTTTCGTGAAATATTTTAGGTCTTTGTAAACGCAAGACTCCATGTCTCTGGTGGGGCACTTGGTGGTGGACGGATGGTAGAAGACTCATCCAGTGTTGCAGGTTAGCAAAAGGAAAGAAACAATCTTATGTTTGTGTTGTTTTGGAGATTTTCAATGAGCGAATACTTACGGTTTTTTCTTATACATGCAATATTTAAATCGATGAATATGTTACTCTTTATACAACTTTAGGTCGTCTTAATCGATGAATTGTTACTGAAGCATCTTGTTTCTTTCTAAAAGCATGGTTATAGTCATTCTTTCTCTAAGCTGTATCATTCTTCCCAATGGACTGCAGAAGCCAAAATTTGATTTAATATTTGAGATTTCATCTAAAACTATCGAACAGAGATTGTAAACAATTGTTCATTCATCTATTGTAGAAGGAGCTACAAAATAAATTTTCATAATAAATAGTTCATGCATTCATCTAAGCTTCTCTGACTGGTTAATGTTTTCGCTTTGTTCAGTGTTGGATACTGCAGCAGGTGTATGGTGTGATACAAAATCGGTTGTTACTACTCCTAGAACTGGTAGGTATAGTGCTGACGCAGCTGGTGGTGATGCTTCTGTTGAGTTGACTAGGCGTTGCAGGCATGCTGCTGCTGCAGTGGGTGATTTGATATTTATCTATGGTGGTTTGCGTGGAGGTAACGGAAAAAAGCTTAACAGTTGTTATAGGCCGTATACCATTACATGTTTGTCCATGAGAATGAACCATTTTTACAGCATCTGAGACCCAATGATTCTGTAAATTTAGTATAATATTCCATCGAGTTGCTAATGTATGATAATGTAGGATTACACTTTTTAAAATAGGTAGTTGATCTTTTGTTGAAGTCTGGGACTTTGTATCATCAATCAACATTAGTTTAAACATTATAGAATTTCTCTGTTCGCCAAATATCAGTGCTGTTGCTCCTTTTCTCTTCTTCTGTAGGCCCATGCATCTTTTTACAAATTATAGCTGCAAAACTTAACAATATTCTGTTGGTGCTTTAGGAGTGTTACTTGATGACCTATTGGTTTCTGAAGATCTTGCTGCTGCGGAAACAACATCTGCTGCCTCTCATGCTGCTGCAGCTGCTGCAGCAACAAACTCGCCACCTGGCCGTTCACCTGGAAGATATGGATTTTCTGATGAAAGGACAGGGGATCTACCGGAATCAGGTCCTGATGCTGTGGTGCTGGGAAGTCCTGTTGCACCTCCTGTAAATGGTGATATGTATACTGATATAAGCACTGAAAATGCAATGGTTCCAGGAACTCGGTTAGTGTCTTAATTTGGGGATGTGTCGTATTGTTAGCGCACCTATGTATTTCGTTGTGAAAAATATTTATCAAATAACATTGTAGGAGAACAAGCAAGGGTGTGGAGTATCTCGTTGAAGCATCTGCTGCAGAAGCCGAGGCTATCAGTGCAACTTTAGCTGCTGCGAAGGCACGACAGGTCAACGGGGAAGTTGAACTCCCGGATAGGGATCGTGGTGCTGAGGCTACACCCAGTGGAAAACCTTCATTATCACTAATTAAGCCTGATTCTGCAGTACCCAACAGTGTTATTCCTGCAGGGGTTCGACTGCATCATAGAGCTGTGAGTCAAACTAACTCTATCAAAGAAAATCTGACATTTCACAACATATTCCCTCCTCATTTAATAGTGGTGTACTTCTCTAATTTCTTATTTTGACTTCGCATTTATTTTTGGAACTTTGTAAGGTGGTGGTTGCTGCAGAAACAGGTGGAGCCTTAGGTGGAATGGTTAGACAGTTATCCATTGATCAATTTGAAAATGAGGGACGCCGTGTTAGTTATGGGACACCTGAAAGTGCTACAGCAGCAAGGAAATTATTAGATCGTCAGATGTCAATCAATAGTGTTCCGAAAAAGGTAAGAGAGTTTTTCTCTCCAAATGAAATGCTGCAAGAAAGCATTATGTTCAGGAATGTGGATTGAGAAGAACAGTTTTACATTTATTACATTTTCCTGCAAAATATTGCTTGCTTGAACTGTTGTAGATTTTTTTTCTTGCTGTGGCACTGGTCATTTGGTTGGTCTGATAGGAATAAGAAGTGTTGTTAGATACTGTAGAGGTGTATTACCCCTTGGTTTAATAGGATTGAAAACTTATTTGTAAACAGACATGTAGTACTACTTGATCTTGTGTATTGTTCAACAGTCTGAGGTGCCGAGTTGCCATTCAATACTTTCTAATGAAGTAACAACTCTATTTTATTAGGTTGTAGCTCATCTTTTGAAACCTCGAGGGTGGAAGCCTCCAGTTCGACGCCAGTTTTTCTTGGATTGCAATGAAATTGCTGATCTTTGCGACAGTGCAGAACGAATCTTCTCGAGCGAACCTACTGTGTTACAGCTTAGAGCCCCTATTAAGATATTTGGTGATTTGCATGGTCAGTTTGGGGATCTCATGCGCCTTTTTGATGAATATGGATCACCATCAACAGCTGGAGACATATCGTAAGTGTGCAGCTAAATTTCTAACGCTATATGATTGCTACTTTCGCTATTGTTATTGTTGGTCCGCCATTACTGAGTGTGTACAATGGTTTTCAGATATATCGATTACCTCTTCTTAGGGGACTATGTTGATCGGGGTCAGCACAGCCTAGAAACAATTACACTTCTGCTTGCCTTAAAGGTAGTATTAGAGCACCATATTAGTGCTCTCTATCCAGGTATTGTAAACGCTTGATAGGAAAGAGTATAACGTTCAATGGTTGACACTGCAGGTTGAATACCAACATAACGTACATCTGATTCGTGGAAACCATGAAGCCGCCGATATTAATGCCCTTTTTGGTTTCCGGATAGAGTGTATTGAGCGAATGGTAGTGTCTCATCTCTGTGAATCCCTTGTTTCCACTTTTAGGTTCTCATGTCGTGGCTACTTTGCAGGGTGAACGTGATGGGATCTGGGTGTGGCACCGAATAAACCGTTTATTCAATTGGCTACCTCTGGCTGCACTGATTGAGAAGAAAATTATCTGTATGCATGGGGGAATTGGTCGGTCGATAAATCATGTGGAGCAGATAGAAAATATCCAACGTCCGATTACAATGGAAGCAGGCTCAATCGTACTTATGGATTTACTATGGTAAGTTCATGTCTAATGCTATATCATTCTATGTTTTTTCTTGATCCTTGTCTCACCAGTATGTCATTTTGCAATCTGTTAGGTCCGATCCAACTGAAAATGACAGTGTCGAAGGTTTACGGCCCAATGCTAGAGGTCCTGGATTGGTTACTTTCGGGGTGAGTGGTCTTTTCCTTCTGTTTCATACATTTTGATTGATTACCTTACTCTCTTTCCCTTCCCCTCCTGTCCTCATACTCATATACATTCGGTAGTTGATCCCTCCTTTCCTCTTCATTTTGAGCTTCTGACGTGTAAAGAAGGGTACTTATTTTGCTAGACCCTTACGTCTCTAGACTTATTCATGGGCTTGTTAGACAGTAGTACTGAAAAATATACCTCTAATTCGCTTCCATAAGTATATCTAGACAATGATACTGAAGAATATAATTCTGATTCGCTTCCATAAGTATATCTGCCAGTTCTGTTACTGACCAAGATTTTGGCGATTGCAGCCTGACCGTGTCATGGAGTTCTGCAACAACAATGATCTTCAATTGATTGTACGAGCGCATGAATGCGTGATGGACGGATTCGAGCGTTTCGCCCAGGGACATTTGATCACGCTCTTTTCGGCTACAAACTATTGTGGTATGTCTATGGAACCGAACACTCGCTACTAAGCCGACAAAAAAAACCTGATCTTAAAAAATCATATTATGTTCATTCTCAGGTACTGCAAACAATGCTGGGGCTATCTTGGTGTTGGGGAGAGATCTTGTGGTGGTTCCTAAGCTTATCCATCCATTGCCTCCAGCAATTACCTCACCTGAAACTTCACCAGAAAGACATATAGAGGACACATGGATGCAGGTTTTTATCTCTGAAACAGAGACTAATCCTTCTTTTGTCCACCTGGAAAATGGCATAACTGAGCATTTATATATTGCAGGAGTTAAATGCAAATCGACCACCAACACCAACAAGAGGACGCCCACAAAATCCAAATGACCGCGGTTCTCTTGCTTGGATATAAACCCCAGAGAAAGAGAGACGCGTGCGAGAGTACATACTTCTCCCGATAGCAGCCTCTTGGTGATCCTCATGTGTACAGATCCAACCAAACCGTTCTTGATCCACAATGTGCTATTTACCAACGAGATGGATCACACTGAGAATCGATGAGGGTTTTGAGTTTTTGGGGAATTTCACAGGTCAGATGATGAAAGGGTAAAGAAGTCAGGTCGGTGGTGAGTAGCGAGGAAGAGTATTTGTTGGGTAAAAGGGATTTTTTTTTTTTTTTTTTGGTCATTTTTATACGATTTCTTCACTTCATTTTTTCTTAGTATTGATTAATTATATATGTGGTAATTGGGCTTTTGGCGAGGTACACGACACGAGTGAGTAGAAGAAGGTGGGAATTTTAGAGGTGTATTAGTTTTGGGGGGTATTAGTTTTGGGGGTATCATATAGAGAGAGAGAGAGGTGTTTGGGCGTTTGTGTAATTCCTCCATTCATAATTTTATTATGTAATTTGTAACCACGGTTTGTGTGTTTATGTTACCAAAAATTTTCTCCCATTTTTTCTATATTATTTATTCTCACTTGACCATCATTTTAAAAAAAATTTCCGTCACATTTGGATACTGTGGTCCGATGTTGTGACAATAACGCCTCTGTATAAAAGCCCACAAGTTATAATTATCTGGGTCTCTTCTGTTTTGAGAGAGCAGTTACTCTGCTCATGTATTTAGGCTTCTTAACTTCCTCAAGGATCGTTTGGTTCTTTAATACATGTAAATTGTAATGTTTCTTGGATTGTAGTTGGTGACTTTAACGATACGCTTTCCTCTTCAGAACATTCAAGAATTATGGACTTTATGTGGGACAAATCGGGTACGAGAGCTTTCCAAACACTTGTCTCTGATTGTGGTTTAATAGATCTTGGTTATGTTTGTCTAAAGTTCACTTGGTGGAATCATCAAGAGAGAAACCCTATAGGTAAAAAACTGGATCGGACATTGGATAAACAGTTCTTGGAGTTCTACAATTTCGCAATCAACATTATTGCGAAAGTGATATCCAAGGTGTTAGTCAACATTATTGGAACTCTTTTTGTCAAAAGTGATACACCCTCTTTGTCAAAAGTTAAACTTAAATCATATTAGTTTCGCTGATGACATGATGATTTTCATGGATGGTTCAGCCAGAGCTCTCTAGAGTACGATAGAGGTCCTTAAACGATTCGCAAGTGCTTCTGATTTGGCTATAAATGCTGCAAAATCGTCGCTGTTCCTGGCAGGTCGTATCGATGTTAATCTCCATTTAGTTGCGATGGACCTTGGCATCCCATTTGAGAACTTACTGATAAGGTACTTGGGCTTACCTCTCACTACAAAAAGTATAACGCAGTTTGATTAATGAGCCTCTAATTGATAAGATAAGTTCACGTGTGTTGTCTTGGTTAAGTAAATTACTATCATTCGCCGGTATACTTCAGTTAATTCAAGCGGTTATCCCGAGTATCACAAAGTTTTGGTGTTCGATTTTTTGTCTACGTTTGCTGCTTTTCTCTGGTGGGATTTTCCACACATCACTGCTAAAGCCAAAGTGGAATGGGTTGTAGTCTGCCCTACAAAGCGCGAAAGAGGTTTTGGGAATTCGTAAGATGAGCAACTCTTCTTGTGGTTTCTCCCTTAGTCTAATTTGGAGATTTTTTTTTTTTGGAAATGCATAGTCTAATTTGGAGATTTTCTCCGCCACCTTCAATCTCGGCTTGACCAAACATCCATCTTTGGAAGCATGGTCTGGATGACTTCAAGGACTTTTTCTCATCCAAACTAACGTGGGAACAGATTAGGAAAACAAAACCGAGAGTATCTTGTTACAAAATATCTTTGGTTTCCTTAAGCTATTATGCGGCATGCCTTTATCACCTGGCTTGCGGTCCGTGGCAAGCTCGCAACAGATTCTCGTTCTCCCACCAAGTAGAGATATTAAAAATTTCTAGTTTAATGTAGTTTCAATATCATCATGGTTAATGTGTCTCTTAGGAGATCTTGAAAAAGTTGCAGCAAAAACATTATCTTTGGTCTATCTACATGCCTATATTTTCCTGACGAAATATGAAGTGGGTTTCTCGCATAAGCTCTATTCATCGAAAACCAACACTTTAAACTTAGAGCCTTCATGGAACTTGAATACTATATCAATCTCCTTTAGCGAATAATCGTCCACAAATTTGTCCCATTGACAACAAAAAGCCATTGTCTTTTCATCATCTTCCTCTACTCTCACATTGTATATAATACTACTTGAACTTTTGAGAGTCATAATTTTAGTAGTTTCTTTTTGCAATGTGTTAAAAACTTTTGAGGTATGGCCTGCAATAAATTGCAAAAAAAGTGACTTAACTCAAATGGTAATATTGATGTAAAAAGGGCAACATATTTGTAATTTGCAAAAAAAAAAAAGAGACTAACTCAAACGGTAATTTTAATGTCCCTATCCAATGAGTTGAAATGATTCTCAATGTCAAAAAAAAAAAAAAAAGAGAGTCAACATTATCCCAACATATTTGCAACAGTTTCAAAAAAGCTTCAAAGTTAGCTAGATCTTCAAGATTTTTACAATCTTTCATTGTAAACGTGTGAAGCATATACATGCTTACAAGGGATATCGGTAGAAGTTTTTATCAATTAACTACTTCGAAATTGGATCTTTAAGAACTAAAAACATTCACAAAAATTTCTTTAGAGGACTATCACTAATTCAATGATGAATTCAAATCTTTTGTTAAAGTATTCTATCACTCCTTGATAATTCTCACCTCATTCATCGTCAACACCACAATATTGATGGGCAAATTTGGTTCAGCTCACATGTCCTCTGTGTTGTTCCTATGCCGTTTTCATTCAATTTTAGCTCGTGCTTCAATATTCTTCGGTTTTCATTCAAATATCTGCAAAACTTTGACTTAATACCATCGAATCTCAATATAAAGATGATCGGTTTTCATTGAAATATCTGCAAAACATTGACTTAATACCATCGAATCTCTATATAAAGAAAATCATATGCGGAAAATTACCTAATACTTTATGTCAAAATAATTTAGATCTTCTTCTAGCGGTCTGCTGGTTCTTGTTTTGTAATTCTTTTTAACTTCTTTTGACAATTAGATACTTTCTCTTTTAAACCATCAGCATCGAATCCCTTAACAGCATACCTGTCATGGGGATATTTATTTTAGTCAATAAATCTTCCAAAGCAATATGATTCCAAAAATATGGGAAAACGTTTCTATTCTCCCGCGAACTTTGTTGCTTTGGCTTATGTATACATAAAACTTTGAGTCATGTTTATAACTACATAAACTTAAGCAAAATTTGAATTTTCTACACACAAACAATTCAAATTCGGTCAAAACCATCAAATCGGCAAACGATGTTAATATTCCGTTAACATATGCTATGTGGCATCCACATGAATGACACATAGTTTAGTATGCCACATGGATGCCACATAGAGACTTAATTTTTTTTTTACAGAGATAAAATATTACTAATCCTACTCCAGCCGGTGAATCCAAAAACAACAGATTTAAGGCTACTTCACAATGATTAAGTTAACAACACAAACTTAATCAGTGGATTGTTTTTTTGTTTCTATATTAATTATATATTTTTAGTTATATTTATATTTATTTCGAGTTAGAATTATAAAATATATACGGTCACCTCTAATAAAAACGGAGAAATTATTGCAGGACCAGTCTGTTTTTCCATAGAGAGAGGAGTTTTCACAGAGTTAGGTCTATTTTACCCAACTGGAAATGGTTCTGGCCTCCGCAGAAATCGCAAATCTTGGAACACATATCTCTCACCCTCTCTTTTAGTATTTTTTATACTGAAATTAACAATTTAACGATGAGAAAGTTTGTATTGTTAACTTAATCATTGTGAAGTAGCCTCATTGTTGTTTATGGATTCACCGGCTGGAGTAGGATTAATAATATTTTATCTCGGTAAAAAAAAAAAAATTGAGTCTCCACGTGGATCCACGTGGCATCCTAGACAATGTGGCATATGTTAATGAAATATTAACACCGTTTGCCGATATGATGGTTTTGGTCGAATTTGAATTGTTCGTATAGAAAATTCAAATTTTAGTTAAGTTTATGTAGTTATAGGCACGACTCAAAGTTCTGTGTATAAATAAAGCTAAACAACAAAGTTCATGGGGAGAATCGGCCGTTTTCCCTCTTCGATTACTTCCGAAACCTGATATCTTCATTTCTGCTCTTGGTTTCTTAGTTGACCTAGTTTTTTTTCAAGGTCAAACAATATATTTTCATATATACCGGAGAGAACTCGCAATACTCGCGGATCTTCGATAAAATATATATTTAAATCTTCAATTTGATAATCAATGTACGTTTTTTTCATACATTCTTTTTTCTTGATGATCTTAGTAATCTCTTCCATGTATTGTTTTATCGAATATTAACTTGTTTTTTTCATATTCTGGTTCATCCAAATTATGTTGTTGCAATAATTTTGAATTTTCTCAATTTATCATTTTCAGTTTTTGTTTTCAGATATCTTTCATTGATTCCTTTATCTATTTTCCGCGTCTTTAAATTTTGCTAGATTTTGTTTTGTTTCTGAATTATTTTTCTTTGCTTTTTGTCATATTTTTCTCTCCTTTTTATTATAATTTGTTATCTCTTTGAT
Source organism: Boechera stricta (assembly GCA_018361395.1). Classification (NCBI taxonomy): domain Eukaryota; kingdom Viridiplantae; phylum Streptophyta; class Magnoliopsida; order Brassicales; family Brassicaceae; genus Boechera; species Boechera stricta. Next base: position 9,831,320 of record CM031541.1, read on the forward strand.
TTCTTTTTTTGTGTTATGTTTTTTAATTCTGATTTTTCTTTTTTTATTTGTTTAAAAATTTATAAACCTATTTTTCATTTTTGTTCTCATAATTTTTTTTTCTTTCTTTTCTTCACTTGCATTAAGATTAAATTATTCCTCTTAGTTCGAAAATGACGATTAAATCACCCGAAAAAAGAAAATGAGAAGACACACTTAAATCTCAAAATATTTGATATTTATACGTTTATGATGTTTCTAAATTAAATTTGAGTTTCATTTATTATATACTTAAATTCAAATTGGACATATGCATTAATAGTTGGACATATGTTAACTTTTTATTTGCTCTCAATTGATTATGTGTCGATCTCTAGAGAGCTCCATTCATCTATTATATCTAGGATACATCGAGTTAATATTAGATCATGGCTTTAACAACTAAAAAGCTCTAAAAATTGAATCTTTTAAGATGTTCTAACATTTCTTCTACCGTAGTAAGCAAACCTAACTTTGTAGAACTCACCAAAGACTGGAAAGTGGATTATATATTAGTACATATATTGTATGGAAATATAAAAACATAAAGAATTGGGATCTCTTCTTACTTTCTTCTACGGTCTCATATTTCTTTAGCTACTCGTTTGCGTCAAAAAGATGCATATTGGTTGTAGAGATTGGTGCGGTAAGTCTGAATAAATGCCTTCTCTCTAAAATTTTCTCATGTTCCAAAATGCCACCGATGTAGTAGTAGGATCATTACAGTTTTCCTTGATAGACTGTAGAAAGAAGAAGAAAGTTTTAGAAACAAACATACAAGAATTCTGATTAAACCAAGGATTCTACCTGGATAAAGGGGACATGTTTTTTTTTTTTTTTAATCTCCAGTTCTTTCGACCATGTTTTGTAATCCTCAGTCCGCCTTCCAATTGGCAGTTCAGTTATACGAAGAGTTATGGAATTGACTTCTTTAAATAAACAGAGCTTATATAACAGCCTTTCGTGGACGCATGTTTCTCAATAGTTCCTCGAAAACCCCTACACCAAGGATTCATAGGCTCCAATTCTTCATCACCTAGTCGATGTCTTACATTGGCAGCAATAACTCTCGGATCATAGTTTGGTTTGGAAGTGTTCCCACTCAGTTCCATTTACTTTACAATCATTTACAAGTACTGTGGGAATCATGGGCACGTACTTATCAAGCCATTCACATATAGATATATAGAATTTGTGTATTCATTTCTATTTCAACGCATTTGCCAAGAATAAAGATAGAATTTTTAGATGCTTATTGGGGTGGGGACTCTTTTTCTCTGAGTGTACAGTGAAAAGAGGACGATCATTTTTGCGATCCGCAATTTACGGAATCGAATCCGAAGACAATTCCGATCTGCTTCTGGAGCAGCTCCCCCTCGTCTCCGGTGACCTCATGGCCTCGCCGACTGCAGGGAAGGTCTCTCTGGAGGAGGCAAACGACGGCGTGGTGGCTTCTCCTCCGGTGGAGATACACTCTGTTTCGGCTTCACCTTCTCGTTTCGATTCTGAGGTTACGGTACCGTATTTGGAACCAGTCTCAAGATCTTCAACTGTGCAAGGCGCATCCAGTTCGGTTATGCCTGCTGCTAGTCCTAAAGATAAGTTGCTGATTTCGAGCGCAAAGGAAGATGGTGTCTTGGTATCAACTTCGGATGGTGTTGACCCTCCACTCTTGGCTCTTGCTCCACCTCAKGGGGCTTCGGGATCGCTTGATCCTTCTGGTTCGATTCCTCCAGCTGGTACCAAGGTTTCCACCGGAGTAACTACAACGAAGCAACAATCTTATGCTGAGATTGTTCAACCTCAGATCGTAGCTGGGCAGTCAACCGGTCATTTGAATTCAAAGGGTCCCCCCTTTCATGGTGCTTGGACTAAGCCTCTTTTTAGCTCAGCACGTGATACAACCAACGAGTTAGTGCTTAAGGAAACAGACGCACCTGCAAACGTTTTCCTAACCACAACTGACTGGCCAACACTACGAGAGAACTCTAACGAAAAAGAGCAAAACTACATTCCTCGACATCGAGTTCGGAATGAACCACAAAAAAATACCACTCCAAAGTTCACAGAAGATGTTCACAGATTTCCATGGGCGGCGAAAATGAATCCGGAAACACGAAATCTACAAAAAACAACATCTCCAGTTTACCTAGAGGATGGCACCCCAAAGATTCAAGTTCCAAACCATGTCTTGCTTCATGGCTTGGAAAACCAGAAAGAATACATCATAGGATATTTAGTAAGCAACTGGATAAATATTCTTATTTGTTCCATATTCCGGATGTGTCAACTAGACAATGGGTACTACAAAGGGGAGTTTGGCACATTGATGACTGCATGCTTTTTGTCGGACCGTGGAGAGATTCTGATACCCTAGAATTACCAAAAATCAATACCATTCCGATTTGGGTAACCCTGAAAAATGTTCCTGTCAAGTTATACTCTTTACTTGGGATTAGTTGGATTGCGTCGGGATTGGGTGCTCCAATGGCTACAAACAAACCTAGACTTGATCCAACACTAATGGGAGAGGCAAAAATTCTAGTCGAGGTAGAGTTAGGTAAACCATTCCCCAAGAGAATATTCGTTGAGGATAAGCAAGGCAAATCGTTCATTGTCGATGTCGAATATTCCTGGATCCCGATGACTTGCAAAAGGTGCGGTGAACTAGGACATAAAGACACACGCTGTCTAACTTCTGACAAGATCACTACGGGAACTACTGCAAATACAGAAACAACAATCACTGACCCTATTTCAAGCAAGGAGTTACCCATTATTATGGATACAGACCCAAAATGGGTCCCTATAACAAAGAAGAAGACTACCCCCAAAGCGACATCGAACAAAAGTTCAGCAGGCGTCTGTGGAACAATACTTGGACAACCTTCTGCTACAACCCCAATAAGCGATATGGTCAACGATGATAACACTACTAGGGTCCCAAGTTCAAGTATGGCTACGGCACCAACATCCAACAACAGCAGAACAACTACCTCCTACGAAACTACAGAAAAAGAGGAGGAAAACCAAACCATAGCTGCCAATGCAGCTACTGAAATATCTCCAAATGGTAAGTCAACTACATCCCCTATCCAAGATACACAAGTGGAAAATGTTCAAATGGACAGCGTTCTAGTAACGATTGTCGAAGACCCAGAGGATGATTCATTTACAGAAGATCTCCCAAGCGATGATTTCGATGAGGATAAGGCTATGGAGGATATTATTCAACCAAAATCATCAAGGGGAAGAAACGTTAAACCTTCTTTGAAGGCCAAGGAGATGCAAAAGACACCAGCTAAAGGAAGAAGAGGAAAAGGAAGAGTTCGAGGACGAAACCATCGGTAACTAAGTAATGCATTTCTCTTCCACCTTGTAATAGAGTCACTGACTCTTCGACTATGTTGTTGTTTCCGAAATCTTTTTTGGATGTCGCAGTTATCTTTTCCGAAAATGTATGGCACTATGTCATACCAAACTTTGTGGGTGTTTCGACACTTTTTTTTGGTTTGATAAATTTAACATTTCATTCAAAAAAAAAAAAAAAGATAGAATTTTAGCTATTCTCACAGTCACCTTCAAAAAACAATTTATCAACTCAAAGAACTAAGCTCATAACTAACTGGTAGCTAGCTTATCGTTGGATCACTAAGAGGAGCATATACAAAAAATTAAAAATAATCATATATAGGTTTGCTGAACAAAAGATAGAAAAAAATACAGGAGATGTGGGAGATTAGTTGGGGCTTTTGGGACACATATACGCACACATACATTCATAAAGACACAACTAAAATGGAAAATGGATCTCATGGTTGATCTGATCTCCATTTACACCCATCTGCCAAGTATTCGTTGCTATGCCATCTTGATCACCGTTTTGATCAACATCTCCGTAAAAATACGTACTAACTAAAACTTGACTATAGAAAACCATACTATATCTAGTTTCTTTATCTTAGTTTAGTTATCTACATTTTTATCAAACCCTATACTTAAATCATATCCTCTCTATCTATCTTACACACATCCATTTTTCGAAACCATCCAAAGGCCAAAGCTATACATAAAATATACTAAGCAACAAGCAGAACATATATAATCCCTGTTAATTAGCTCTAATCCATGATTTGATAAGTTGAAGAGGGATATATGCCCGATATCTCAGTTCCATGACTTGTCAATCCAAACTCAATGTTGGTAAAGGTTTGGTCACAAGAATGAGGCAGGCCAAGAGAAAGGGAGACGCCGTTTCCAACCATTGTGTGATAGTTTTCGAACCCTCCATTGAAATGGATGAAGCTAGTTTGATTCATGTGTTGCTTCCTGAACCTCACTACGCTGCAACTTGAGGAAGAATTTTGCATAGGGTTTTCATTTTCAATGAATCCTTGATGAAAGGCGGGTAAGATCGAGTTCGAAGATTCATCTGAAGTTGTATTATTGTAAGGTTGCTTAGAAGATGAACCTTTGGTACTATGTTCATTCGGGTTACTTCCTTTTCTGCTTTCTTCAATATTTATTTCACCTAAATACAATTCCTCCACCATTGGCTTCCACACTCGAACTCGAGCATTTATGAACCAATTTGACACCTACATCCATTTTAAACAAGCTTTCATAAATAATACATTTTTGGTTATATTATCATTCCTCAAAAGTGTACTCCATAAAAAAAGATATAAATATAATTAGTAATTTAAAAAAAATATACATTTGGTTTTGTTTTACAAGGATTTCATAAATATCTTTTTCTTATACAATCATCGCTATTGTCATTAAAAAATTTACAATAAAATATATAAACATCATTTCTAAATATATATATATATATATATATATATAAATACATCATCTATCTAATAATTTTACAAAACTACATTTGGTTCACTCGATTTGTTTTTAGAATTTTTGGGGTTTTTTCAGACTAGAAAAGAAAAGATTAGAAATAAAGTAATATCTTTCTAAAAATAATATTTTGATCAGAATTTGCTAGAATTTATGTTTTTCGTTTTTACATTTAGTTTTATTTATTCTCGAGTCTAATTGTTAGATGATGTTATGAAAATTGCATATGTACTGTGGGACATCTAACATTAACAAACAAACAAAAGTATGTCAAACTTCTGATAATCGAAATCATTTACCTGACTCTTAGTAAGGCCAGTCTCTCTGGCAAGCATTACCTTATCCACATCCCTCGGATATCTATACAAACCAAAACAAGACCCAACTAGTTGATTAGCACGCACGTCTACACAAAACTAATTAATGATCCTTCCATAACCTTGTTTATAATTTCCTTTGTTTCAAGGTCCCATCATTCTAATATATAGACTATAATCGAAACAAAAATTGAAGATAGAAGTAAACGTTACTTACGGATGAAGAAAATGCTCAAAGAGCCAAGAACGTAGAACGAAAACAGCTTTTTCCGGCAAACCTCTTTGCGGTCTCCAAGCATTTGAATGGTGATGTGCCATCTTTCCCAACTGCTTAAGCTGCTCGTCACATTCCTTTTTTCCCAACGGCTTGTTTATGTGTTTGATTTGCAAACATATCTTGTCTTTTACAACACGAAACTGCTTTGATATTGTTTGTAACGCCATATGTGTGTATGGATTTGCTGAGCCTAGACCCACAGCTTGCTCAAAAGATGAGATTATAGTCTGCACTTGGTCATGGTATTGCTTGTATCTCTGTTCAACCTGTGTAATTTACCCAATTCATTTCCCAAATCAATTACCAATCTTTGAAACCTTTACTTATCAACAAAATTTACTCAACACTAGAACATTGTTTTTCTCACGGCTTAACATATCATGTAAAGGGTATTTTTTTTAATGAGCAACTAAATCTTTTTTTTTTTTTTGTTAGCCAAGGAAGTTCCAGACCTAAGTCCCTAATCCCCCTATGCTCGGGACCAACCTTTGATACCTAACAAAAAACCGAAACATGTTAAACACTGTTTTTTTCTCAAGTAAAGAATCCACAATAGCCAACATAAAAGCGTGATGGATTGCACTTGAGTCCCTATCTCAACCTTAAAAAATAAGTCGTTTACCATTTTCTAACATAGTTGGTTTTTATACATACAAATTTCTTATATTGGTTTATGCCACACATATCTATATAGGTGGGTATAAATGAGTTACCTTTTCAACCATGGAAATGAGCTTTGCTTTCTTCATCTCCAACTCTTGGCGATAAGCAGCCACGCCAGGCTTATGGCCACCAATGATGTCCCCATTTCCATAAATCGCGGACTCTTTACTCACTCGTCGCTCTTGTTTGGCGCCATGGCTACCATTTCCAACATTGACAATCTCATTGAGCAATTCTTGAGCAGCTTTCAAGTAGATCGGAGCCAAAGCCCTGAAGACTCCTCCGTTTGAAAACGTAGAGATAGAAGAATTTCCTTGTTCTATATGATCGACTTCATCTCGCGGTCCATGTTGTTGAGACCCAAAGCACAAGTTGTAGAAGTGATGGTTATGAGCATTAGTGGTTGTTGTCGGCTCCGGGAACTGATTCATATTCATCATAAAAAGATCAGAAGAGGGTTCTCTCATATCAGATTCTCCATGGATGAAAGCGGCCATTATTCTGAAAAATAAGCCACAAAACATGGAATTCAATAACAATCTCAAACTATAATATAAAATTGCTCTGACATTATCTCCGAAAGCATATGAAAGAAAAGGTAAGCAAAAGATAATGAAATTAAGATGTGGCACATCAAGAAAATTAATTTCCCATTGTCTTCTTCAACGTGTCTTTCTCTCTGCTTGCGATGATCATCTGACATCTACTACTGTTCTCTGCTTCAATGATCTGTCAACTAGAAAGTCCAATAAGTCGCCTTTATAGATAAAATGTGATTGGACTTTTCAGAAATGAGAAATCTATAATTTCTTCTTTTATCTCATTGGACAACTAAACAGTGACACTCACGATTACTTTTTTTCTTGTGATGTTTCAAAGTTCAATGGTTTTTGACCAATCACCAATTGTATATTGTTTCTCTTACAAATATGATTTTATCTAGCATACATGATACATGCACGGCATGTTACATATCCAATATTCCTCACTTGCATCTTAGGCACGATTCACACCCAATATCTAACCTAGCTATATATATATCTTAAGTGATAACATATATAGAGAGTTTCAATGTCTTTTAACAAAACAAAAAAAAAGTTTCGATGTAAAAGATCACATACATATTTGTGAAGGCAAATGTCATTTTCCTTGGGTGTAAAATATTTATTTGGCCTCTGAAATTATATTGAAGAAGAATTGCAAAATATATTCTATTTAATAAACTTTTTTTTAATTGTACGTATAGTTAAACTTTTGTTGTTGTTGTGCTTGATGCTTAGATTGAATTTGATTAGTATGATAGATAAATAGCGGGATAGTTACATGATCGGATAGAAAATTTTTTTTAACCGAATAGAGTTTATGCAAAATAATCATAGAGTACTAGTTTTAATAGCTTAATAACATTGTGTTGTTTAATTTATATAACAATAAAACATATATTTTAGTTATATATATATATATATATATATTACGTGCATGTATATAGTGAAAATAATGTTTAAAAAGTGGAAAATTGATGAATGTTCTTACTGATTATAAAATACTATAACCATTTTTTTTTTCCGAAACGTATAGAAGACGTGTAAAATTGTATACCATATATCACCATTATCTTGAACGTCAACCACTTTATATGGGAGTCATGGGGCACATAATATGTCGCAAATAAATTACCAATATCAAATTTGTAGATCCTTATAGATTAATATATCCAACCACTCCAATTCTTAAATCGTGATTTTTTATGGGACTGCCATATATAATCCATCGATAGTGCATTCACATCACACTATCTTGTTTAAGCTCGAAAATATAGATTTACCCAGACAATCTACGAATAAGTGTTGCTACCATATTTATATTTAGGATCATACTTGTATCATTTTCATTCGTTTTGCTAAGATTATAATATATGGTTGTTGACGAAAAGAGATTATTATAGATGGCATTATCTTATCATATGATGTACGCACGTTTAATATTTGGCAGCGCATGTATATGATCCCTACATGAATAACTTATTAGGTCAACATTTATTACTAGTTATATAGTATTATTGTTACTAAATTTAAATCTACAACGAATCTATATGTATATATGTATAATTAAATGTATGTAAAAATATAATATAAGTGGGTCAGCAGAACTATAGTTGAAGAACGAGGAAACGTCTACTTCTACTCCACACATCAAAAGTCTTCTTTTTTGTATTAGTTTGCGACAAGTCACTCTTTTCGTCTTTTCTACAACTAAACAACTAACTGTATTGCAATGCAAAATATACTATAAAAAAAAATTGTAAAACTTTATCAGTCAGAAATAAACAAAGTTTCTTTGCATGGCCCCGCCTTTTATTTTCGCAATTTCTTCCATTTACTTTTCTAGTTTATAAAACATATTTTCTCGTATATTTTTCTTACATTATTATGTGGTAAAATCGCCCTTTCCTGTATTTTCAGTACTTTTGTTTGAAAGAATAATGGAAAAAACTAGAACACAAGGTCTACAACTCCGGGAAATTCAATATACTTAAACAACATTTTGACATTGTAACTAATAATATAAAATTAGGATTTTATTCCTTGACTACTCAACCTTGTTTACTCTTGATGAATACCTATTGGCGATAGAGAAGATTCCGTTGTTGTACCTTTTCTCATGTATTGTTTTTTGATGATGCCACAGTCATTATTACTTTGCTCAAAATGCATTCCAATACTATTGCAATTTCATGACTTTCTTTGTAATATTCTGGATCTAACTTTGAGACATTTACTCTTTTGGTTACATGGGATCTGCTCGAAGATCAGATGTGTTAATGTTAAATAAATTCTTAAATTTGAATAACATGTACATCTAAGTAGGTATACGTACGTATATATGGTTAAAGACGTTATGGAAATTATTATAACAAATATCGAGAGAAATGTTGAGCTCAATTTTGTCTCCTATTCAATGTGAGAATAATTATATAGTTTGGTGGATTGAGACTATGTATGAGAGACCCTATCGTGTCGGTCAGATCCGAGTTGCGCACATTCATCGCCGTTCAATTTAACTTTATGATAATAGTAGTTTTTCTTTTCAGATTAACTAAGTACTATGCGTTATTGTTGCAAAAAGAGAGAATATAATGAGTTATTGCTATTTACATTCATGGATTTGTGTCAATTCATAATTCGTCCCTAGAGTATGTAAAGGTAAAAAAAAAACAAATAATAAAAAGACAATGCGGTAAACCTTTGGAAAAAGAGTGTTGTAAAAGTTTAGTTAGGGCTGAGGGAAAATAATGAAAAATGAAAAAAATAATGAAAAATGAAAAAAAAAAGGAAAAAAAAAATGAATCGAAACAAAGTTTAAATATTTAAACCGAAACTAAATCAAGATTCTTTTTATAAGTCTATTGATTTTATGTATTACTGTGAAACGAAAAGAAATAAAATCGAACAACTAGTTTAAACGAACCAAACAAAACTGAATAGATCGTAATCTATTAAAATTCTATACTTCGAATCATATGTAACCATATTACCAAATATATTATTAACTCAAAGCATTGTTTATATCAAAGCTTCCTTTTTAACTAAAATTAAGCTGAGTCTAAACACCAAAACGAATTAAAAGTTACTTATATTGGTTTCAATATTAAAAAATTGATAAGATCAAAATTCTTTTAAAAAATCGAATTAAAAGAAAACCGTAAAGCAAACTGTCCAATTAGTTATGCCCTTTGGATTCAACTGTACTTGGGAGGGATTTAATTCTCGACGGAGAGATGTAGGGCCTAAGCTGAACTCCTTGAAAGAAAACCTCTTCACACAAAAAAAAAAAAAGGGTTCTTCAAAAAAAGATGAAAATCTTTACCACTTAATTGGTGGATCAAAGCTACTTAGATTACATCTCCGGTCTCTTCTATAGAATTGTTTTTCTTAATAGATTGTTTGCGTCAGTTTTGTATAGACCAGCGAACTATTTTCCATTGTAACAAATTTTCAACAAGATAAAATAGTGAATTTTCAATATGGTATATAAAATTTTGGTCCATTTAATAACTTAGTGGTTTTTTTCTTTCTTGCTGATCTGAAAGTTCCGGATCTCTGACCTATATAGTAAATTTCAAAACCAACGTTTGATGATATTTGTGGATGGTCCACAAAATATAGCACCTAAACCTCAACTTTAGACAGGATAACATTGAAAACATATTCTGTTGATTATATTGATGGGATATTAAGGGGATGACTTGGAGATTCCACTAGGGTATTGAAAAAGTTGGGTTAGCATGAATTAATCTAAAGCCGTGTTGGAATCAGAGAATGACAAGTGTATTATTTACTTTGTCAAAACCATCATAACTGATCAATGACCATCATTAAAACGCTAAGAATGAGTTATAAAGCTAATTAAAGCTTAAATTACTAAAAGCCATTAGAGCAACGTAAAATATAAAGTGAAAAAGATGTAGGTCTGAAAAAAAGTAGTCATCTCGTGTGCCTGCATTATCATGCAACTTCCAATCTTAGATAGCCATTATGGAAACAATTTATTACTTTGTCGTTTTATAAAGAACTTTTTCTTATTGACTTGTTGTTACTCAATGATGTTTAGGAGATTGAACATGATTATTTATTTTTTATCGGCTGTCTTTTGCAAAACTTGAATATGCGGAATCGTGATAATACTGTATATATATATATATATATATATATATATATATATATATATATATATATATATAAAAGCACACATTTATATGAAAATAAATTTTCTTGGTAGTCTAATCAAGATGACAAAATAACTACAATTTCAATAAAGTGGTTTTAGTCTTTACTAAACGGGATAGATAATCTCCTAATATTAAAACGGTGAGGAATAAGAGAAATATATAATGAATTTTTTCATTGAAAGCTAAACTATTCCATGAAAATGGAGATGGTGAACCACTCAGTAGAGAGATGCGTATTTCTAATAGTTCCTTATGCTTTGAAGTTGAGGCTCTTTATGGCTCGAGAGATATGGTTGGCAAAGAGCAAAATAATGTTTTCAATTCTAAGTGAAGAGGTGAAAGACTTTCTTTAACATTTTGCCTCTACTAATATTGTACGGTCGTCTGACTTTAATAGAATCAATCCCATACTCATTGTTAGCTATAAGTTTTTGAAAACCATCCACTTGACAAATTTCTTGAGAGGCTCTTGCCTCTGAATGTTGAAATAATAGGGTCTTAGCTTTCTTCCAAGCCTTACACTCTTTGATACCTATCAAGATGTGAGCTCAACAATGGTTGAAGAACACAAGCCTAGAATCGAGCTTAGAGAAGAAGAGATATATGGACAATATTATCATTATTCATCGTTAATTATTAAGAGAGAGCTAAAATAAAGTGTTTCTTCATTAATTGTAAAAAGAGTATGTACAAATATATTTATACTAACGAGAGTATCTAACTAATTATCTAACTAATCCTAACTAATTCTATACAAGTGTAATTAGTAACTATACAAGTATACAATTAGTATCTATACAAAGACTATACTATATACAAGATGTATATTCTAATACACCCCCCTCAAGCCTTTGAAGTAGAAGCGGATGAAGATGATGATAAAGATGGAAGGAAAAGGCTTAAAGTAGACATTCTGTCAAGTATTGATCGAAATGGACCAGGATGCAAATGACTTTGTCAAGATATCAGCATGTTGATTTGAGCTTGAAACATGAAACAACTTCAAGAATCCAAGCTTTAGCTGATCCCTAACTGTGTGACAATCTATCTCGATGTGTTTAGTCCTTTCATGGAAAACAGGGTTAGTAGCAATATGTATAGCAGACTTGTTATCACAATACAGCTTAGCAGGAGATGTTACTGTGATCTGCAGATCCTTAAGTAGTTGTTATAACCAGAGTAACTCACAGGTAGCCAAAGCCATGCTCCGATATTCAGCCTCAGTACTACTTTGACTAACTGTTTGATGTTTCTTGCATTTCCAAGAGATTAAAGACGTACCAAGATAAACAAAGAAGCCTGTTATAGATCTCCTTGTGTCAAGACTAGCAACCCAATCTGTATCAGCAAAGGCATTGAGACACAATTCTGTATTGGCAGCATAAAACAATCCCTATATTGGATTTGATTTCAAATATCTAAGTATACGATGAGCAGAATTCAAATGAGCATATGTTAGTGATGAAAGAAACTGACTCAAAGTATTAACAGCATAGGTGATGTCTGGTCTCGTAATGGTAAGGTATAAAAGTCAACCTATCAACTCTCTGTAAGTAGTACCATTCTCAAGTGGTGTCCCTGTATCCTTACTTAGTTTCAAATTAGGATCCATTGGGACAGAAGATGGTTGAGAGGCAAGCATACCTGTATCAGAAAGAATATCCAAAGTATACTTCCTATGACACAGAGATATTTCTGTTGCATTTCTAGCAATCTCCAATCCTAAAAAGAATTTTGGAGAACCCATATCTTTCATTTTAAAAGCCTGATGAAGAGCATTCTTCAATACTTGAAGTTTTGAATCAGAATTTGAGGTAATTAGTATATCATCCACATATACTAACAAACAAATGAAAGAAGAACCTGTCTTTTTCACAAACAAAGTGTTGTCAGCAGGGGATTGAACAAAATCAGCCTTGAGTACTACTCTGGAAAAACAATGATACCACTATCTAGATGCCTATTTCAAACCATATAAAGATTTGTGGAGACGACAAACTGGATTAGGAGGCAGTGATGCATTGTTAGCCGGTGTATATCCCTCAGGAAGACTCATGAATATCCCTTCTTCTAATTCTCCATGTAAAAAAGCAGTAATGACATCCATTTGTGTCAAGCTCCAACCATGAGCAAAAGCCAAACTCAAAATTAATTTCACACTAGCTAGTTTGGCAACAAGGGAAAAAGTATCTATGTAATCTATACCCTCCTGTTGTGTATATCCTTTAGCTACCAACCTAGCTTTATATCTTTCAATAGTACCATCTGGATTATATTTAATTGTATAGACCCATTTACAACCAATAACATTCTTACCAGGTAGTAAAGTCTCTATGCTCCATGTCCTGTTTTGCTCAATAGAAGAAATCTCCACATCCATCGCTTTGCTCCAGTTAGGATTTGTCACAGCTTGTTTAAAATTTTTAGGTTCTGATTCAACTGAGCAAGAAAAAACAAAAGACTGATATGATGGGTGAAAGTTAGCATAGGTAAGAACAGCAGACAATGGATATAAAACAGGAGAAGGATTAAAGAAAGGATTAGAAATCTATGTAAAGTTGCAATGATAGTCAAATAGGTAACCTGGAGCCTTCGTTTGACGTTTTGGCCGTGCATTGTTGACTGAGACTTGATCATCACCAGTAGACAAAGTCTCTAAAGATGGGACACCAAAGACACTAGAATGTGATGTAGATGGCATAATGTTCTGATGTAAATCATGCTCAGGTATGATTAATGCAGATAATGATGGAACATAAATCATATTATCAATAACCAAAGGTGTAGACAAAGGCATTATGGACTTGGTAAAAAAGACTATCAGATGATGAATCATGAACAATAGTCTTAAAAGGAAAAATATGTTCATGAAAAAACAATGTTTCTAGAGATAGACACAACATTAATATCTAGATTCAAGACCTTATATCCTTTATAGGCAGGGGGATATCCTATGAACACATATGGTAAAGTCCTTGGAGAAAACTTATTTTTATCCTTAGAAAAGGTAGAAACATAACATAAATAACCAAATTTTTTCGAAAAAGAGTAATCCGGTTTCCTTTTAAACAAAATTTCATAAGAAGACAAGTTGTTTAAAAGTAAAGAAGAAGTTCTATTAATGAGAAAAACTGATGTTTAAACACAATCACTCTAATAAACCAATGGTATTTTTGATTGAAACAGTAAAGATCTTGCAACATTTAGAATGTGTTGGTATTTTCTTTCCACAACTGAATTTTGTTGTGGTGTATAAGCACATGAGAAGTTGTGAATTATGCCATGTTTTTGAACAATTTCATGAAAAAAAAGTTCAGGAGCATTATCACTTCTTATGGTTTTAATAACAGATTGGAATTGAGTTTTAACATATTGGACAAAAGGTGGAAAAACAATTGAAACATCACTTTTATTTCTCAGCATGTAAATCCAAGTCACCCTAGTACAATCATCGACTATACTAAGAAAATATCTATATCCTTCTATAGACTTTACAGAAAAAGGCCCCATATATCAAGGTGAATGAGATCAATGGTGACTATGAAAGATTATTATGAGAAACAAATGGTAACATTTTATGTTTAGCTAGAGGACAAACTTCACAGTGTGAATTATTAGAAACATTTTTAGACAAAACATTGGAGATACTAGGTATAAGATGTAACTTGACAGGAGATGGATGTCATAGGCGTTGATGCCAAAGATTGCCATCTTCTGTCAAGGATCCACAGAGATTGATAGAGGATGAGGTGACATCAGTCTCTAAGATGTAGAGATTATGTTTGAGTGTGCCTCTACCAATCATCAAGGGCTGAATATGGTCCTGGATATAACACGCATCAACATAGAAGTGAGTAGAGCAATGATCATTTTTCAAAAAGGCACTAACACTTATCAAGTTGAATTTAAATGCAGAAATGTATAGGACATCATGAAGAATAAGTTTTTCATAAATATGTATTGTGCATGTGTGTGAAATGGGTTCTCTAGTGCCATTAGGTAATGAGACTGTGACTCCTGAAACAGAAAAAATCTCATTGAACAATGCTAAGTCAGAACAGACATAACTAGTGGCTCCACTGTCAACTATCCAAGCATCATTAGGTAGGATAAAATAAAGAGATGATAGGCAATGATGTTCAAATGTGAAAGTCTGGTTTTCATAACGAAGACTAGTAGAAGAAAACTCAATTGAATCATTACCAGATGTTGATATTGTTGCCATGACACCATTTTCTGTGATAGAACCAGATGGGAAAGGAGATGACTGTTCTTCAAACTCGTACATGAGCACTTAATTGTTGAACTAGAGACTGAACCTGATCTTGACTAAACTTGCTTAGATCAAAACTGATGTTATTATTTCCAGAAATAGCATTTGCAAATGCATTAGTCTTTTGAGGTTACTAAAACTGAGACTGTTGAGGAAACTGAGATTGTTGAGGTTTTGATCCTGTATGATACCGACCACGAGTAACAGGATTAGACTTCTGTGCCAATTTATGTCCTGGAGGATAGCCATGAAGCTTATAACATTTCTGGATGGTGTGACCAGTACGCCCACAATGAGTACAAACAGGTCTCTGCTGGGGTTTGAAGTTGTTATAGGCAACATCATAAACACATTGTCAAGTACTCCATTGTATGAACTATTATTAGACACTTCTTGAGGATTATTGTAGTAGCCATATGAACTATTTGGTTCTGAGTTATGAAACACCATATTCTCTAACTTTGCTGATGGCCTAATTGATTTCTGATCCTCATCTTGTGTAACCATATTGAAAACATCCTCAATAGTAGGAATAGGCTTCAACATCAAGATATGACGCCTTGTTGGTTCATAAACCTCATTCAATCCCATGAGAAATTTTGTCACTCTACTTCTCTGCTGCAATGTCTCCCACAAACCAGCAGCATTTCATTCACATTTACCACAAGTACACTGAGGAAGATCCACATAATTCTTGTATTCTTCCCAAAGAGTTATCAACTCTGTATAGTATGTACTAACATCCATAGAACCTTGCTGAATATAACTCAATCTCTGTTCTATCTCATATACTCTAGGTGCATCATCTTGCTTAAATCTAGACATTAGATTTTTCTATATTGCTTCAGCAGTAGACATGAACAAAAGAATCTAACATATTTTCTTTGATACAGAGTTCATAGGCCAAGTAGCTACCATATCGTTACATCTAGACCAAGATCCAGCATCACGATGATCATTAGGAGGTTTAGAAATAGTACCATCGATAAAACCTAGCTTGTTTCTGACATTGAGCGCCATACGAACTGAGCGACGCCAGGAATGAAAATCAGATCCAGATGTTAATCGGTCAGAGACAAGAATCAAGCCACCATGGTCAGTTTCGTGCAAGAAGTTGAGATTCTCGTATTGATCCTTGGATTGATGATTAAAAACAGATCCAGAGGCTTGAGAAGCTTGAGGAGGTACTTGTTGAGTTGATTCCATTTTTGAGTATGGAAAAGAAAATAATCGCGTCAGAAAGAATCGATGACAGCGATTTCAGGAATTGAAGAAAAATCGGAAGAAAAAGAACGAGAAAACGCAAGAAAATAGCTCAACAAGCACAAGAATTAGACGAGCAACGAAATCGAGTATCAATTTCTGGATTGATGAACTCATGGAAACTCGGATGAAGAAACAATCGAGTAATAATGGCGGAAGATTAAAATCGCTCTGATACCATATTAAGAGTGAGCTAAAATAAAGTGTTTCTTCATTAATTGTAAAAAGAGTATGTACAAATGTATTTATACTAACGAGAGTATCTAACTAATCCTAACTAACTCTATACAAGTGTAATTAGTGACTATACAAGTATACAATTAGTATATAAACAAAGACTATACTATATACAAAATGTATATTCTAATATTAATGAAATTGTACAAGTATAGTTCTCTTATATACAAGTATTTAATATAACCTCTAATTAAATTCCTAACCATAAGCTTAACAAACTTCTAACATACTCATAGTCAACGTTAAGCTCTGTTATTCAACATCACAACTCTGATACGCCCCTCTCAAGTCTTTGACCTAGATTTGGAGAAAGGTAAAGACTTGAAATAAACATCTGAGAGAATGAAGAATGAAACTGAGTAGGACCTTCTTTGGTGAGGATATCCGCCAGTTGATTATGTGTTGAAACATGAAGAGCAAAAAGGAATCCATTCTTTAGTTGATTCCGAACAGTATGACAATCAACTTCTACATGTTTTGTACGTTCGTAGAACACAAGATTCGAAGCAATATGTAGAGCAGACTTATTAGCACAATACAGCTTGGCAGGTGTAGAACGAGTAACTGTAAATCTTTGAGTAGTTGACTGATCCAAAGTAATTCACAAGTTTCATGGGCCATTGAGCTATACTCAACCTCAGTATTGCTATGACTTACCACATCCTGCTTCTTTGATTTCCAGGAAATCAGTGAATGGCCTAAGAAAACACAATAACCAGAAACACTTTTTTTTGAATCTGGACAAGCAGCCCAGTCTAGATCTGCAAAAAAACTTAAACTGAGATCAGAGTCAGAAGGAAAAAGTAATCTACCAGGATTAGAAATCTAACCACTCTCTGAGCTGTAGTTAAGTGAACTCCAGTGGGATTAGAAAAGAACTGACTGAGTTTGTTAACAGCACAAGTGATATCAGGACGAGTGATGGTAAGATTAAACAGGTTCCCAATGAGTTCTCTGTAAACTATAGGATTTGGAAGAGTAACACCATTCTCTTTACTTAGCTGTACAGTAGAATCCATAGGATCAGCACAAGGTTTGCGAGCTAGTAAACGAGCTCCTTCTATTAAATCAAGTGCATATTTTCTCTGACATATAAAGATTCCTTTCTTCGATCTAGCTATTTCCAATTCAAGAAAGAACTTAAGGAGACCAAGATCCTTGATATTGAATTCTTTTTGTAATATGTTCTTAAGCTCCTTCTCAACTTTTGCATTGTTACTAGCAATAACAATGTCGTCCACATATACTAGAACCACCATAAAAATGGATCTAGTCTTCTTGGTGAACAATGTATGATCAGCTAAGGACTGTTGAAAACCTGCTTTCATGATAACAGTAGCGACAATGATACCATTGACGAGAATCTTGTTTAAGGCCATAAAGACTTGTGTAGCTTAGAAACAAAATTTGAAGGTATAATTTGGCCAGCAGGTGGAGTATATCCCTGTGGTAAGCTCATATAAATCTCCTCTTCAAGTTAGCCCTTCTCAATATTCCTTCCGCAAGACTATTTTAACTCGCTTAACGACATAATTTATCTTTTCTGTTTAAGATTTAACTCTTTTTGGCGAAAATAAATACTTCAGGCTCTTATGATCTGTAAATATCTACTCCTTCTCTCCATAGAGATATCAACCATCATTGGACAACTTGAAGCACCTTGTCTGATAAAGTGTGGTAGGTTTGCATAACTTTTAAGTTCTCATGCATTCGCTATTAAACTGGTCAACAACGGTTCATGATCCATAGAATCTCACTCTTGTGAAGAGATAGATTGTGTGAGCTGATAACCTGATATTATCAATAATTATCTGATTGTAAAATGTCAAGTCAACCAATCTTATAAACTTTACTTATGTCCAAACCTATTCTCTTCATTTTTCAAAAATGTCTCATTTAAAATGTCAACTAATTTTTTTAAAAAAAAAATAATAATATTTGAAATTTAATTTATTTTACATTCTCTGTTATATTAAAATGTACAACAACATCAATTAGTAAATATGTAAAGCAACTTTTAAATTTAGTAATTTTTTATATATTAACTCATATATAGTTTATAAATTTAAGTATATTTATTAATATTTAGATAATCCTAATGTGTTAGATATTTATGAAAAGTATATATATATATATATATATATATTAGAAAGTAAGTAAATAAAAAGTATTTCCTACGTAAAATGTGAGTAGTCATCTAATTATTGAGAAAATGAAAAATAAATAATAATTTTTTTGTAAGACATGTGAAAATCCTAAAACATATCAATTTTTATGAAACAAATGAATATTTAAGGAATTTTTACTCAAAATGCCACATATCTTTCAGAATTTAAGAGAAATGCTACATGAGTTTAAAAACTCGAAAAATGTCACAGCTATAGTGTCTCGCGTGTGCCACAGAAGAAGAGAATGACCTAGTTGTCCTCCATTCCTTCTTCTTCTCTTTCCTTCCTTTTCATTTCTTTATTATTACTTCTCAATTTTCTTTATCTCTCTCTTGCTCTCCCTCTCAATTTCCGCTCCCTCTCTTTCTCTCTAACTCTGTCTCTATATATATATATATCTCTCTCTCTCAATTATCTCATTATGTGGACATATATATCATTCTGTGGACATCTATCACACGCATACATAATCTGTGGACAAATATTACAATTTGTAGAAATATATTGCAATATGTGGACATATATGACAATTTGTGGATAGATATTGTAATTTGTGAACATATATTACAATTTGTGGACATATTTGGCAATCTGTGGACATATATGGCAATCTGTGGACATATATGGCATTCTGTGGACATATATTGCAAATTTGTGGACATATATGGCAATATGTGGACATATATGGTAATTTGTGGACATATGTAGCAAAACGGTGGACATATATTACATTATGTAGACAAGTGTGGACATATATTACACTATGTGAACATATATTACAATATGAAAACGGTGGACATATATTATTTGTCTACCATTCTATTATTTGTCTACTACTCAGTTATTTGTCCATCACTCTGTTAATTGTCCACCACTCCGTTAATTATCCACTAGTCTGTTTTTTCCACAATTCGTTGTTGTCCACCACTGCGTTTTTAGACCATGGTTAATATGGTTGAAAAACTAATATGGTAGACATGTGTTTTTAAATAGAAAAATATGGTAGACATGATTTTTCAAACGTAATATGGTGGACATGATTTTTCATACGAAATATGGTGGACAAATCTCATTAAAAAACTGAAATCTCATTTTGGCATTTTGTCAAACACTTGTTATGCAACATTTATCAAGAAATCTATCACAAAAATAATAATGTATTATCAACTCATACGAATCACCAAATCCAAAAAAATCAATTGTCAATATTTATCAAGATCTAAGATCTAAGAACTAAGATCATAACAATGTTTACCACAAAAACATCTTCTTTCTCCTCTTAGACCTAAGGTCGAATTCAAAAGATATAGGGAGAGAAAGAGAGAGATAGAGATAGAGAGAGCGAGAGGAGAGGGCAAGTGGATCTACCTCCCCGATTTCCGCTAGATTGCCTCCCTAATCTAAACTAAATGATAAAGATGAGATGGAGATAGAAATTATAAATGAGATATGGGGGAAAATGAGAGAGAGAGAAAAAGAACTATGGGTACAAGAAGAAAAAAAAGATTAAAAAAAAGTAAAAAAAGTGAGGATATTTTGGAGTTTTCAGTTTATTGCTACAGTGAATTATGGCATATTTCGAAGGTAAAGGAGATGGTGACATTTCTTATAATTTTTGGTGAATAGTATGACATTCTGGATAATTTACTCAATATTTAACTACCTTTATAATTTTCTCACAGCATGACATTTTCGGATTTCATATTAACGATAAAAAAAAATTGGTAGGATGCTTATAATTGAGTATGCAAATTATGTCATGGGAGCGGGAAAATGTTCAAAATATTGATCAACTATAAAAAAAACGCAATTTTATTCCTCAAGTTCTTAGTTTGCAATTTTATTCCTGAACTCGTAATTGACTAAGCGAAATTATTCCCGAACTAGTCAACATTAACGGAAGAGAACGGAGGCTAGGTAAGGCGTTAATTGTTTAAATGTCTCGCGTGTTCTGTTTTTTTTTTTCTCTCTCTTTTGTTCTGTTCTTAGAAGCCGAAGAACAAAAACTCTCATATCCAGAAACTATCAAATTGAAATTCCCAAATCCAGAAACTCTCAAATCGAAAACAAATCCAACCATGCCGCGAAGACCCAAGGTTCCTAGGCGACAGAAGGAATCGTTTGTGTGTCAAGAAGAAACTGGTCCTGATGTAGATTCCGAGCATGAACGAGTCGACGAAGATGATTGTCCGGTAATTGTCGAAGACGACTGTGGTTATAGTGAGGTACAACAAGGCTCAGAAGCACAAACTGGATCATCACAGCAAGCATGGCCATCATGGCCATCACAATTACATGATTTAATGTTTGGTTAAACCACTTTGTTCTCCTAAATTGAATGTCTTTTGTTTATCTGAACTGAATGTGTTTTTTTTTGTCTTTTGTTTCTCTGAATGATGTGTTTTGTCTTTCTAGACTGAATGTTGGTTATTTTCTTAAACAGTGTTGGTGTTATGTAAAATCTCCGGTTATTCTCCTATTTTAGCATTGCTTTATGGCTTTATTTTGACTGAATGTGTTTCTAGTTTGTTGTTACAATCGGAAGAATGTGTTTCTAGTCACGTAGGAATGCAGGAAAAATTGCAGGAAACCTGTTTTTATAAGCATGACTTGTTTTGTATGGCTTTATTTTGGCATGTTTCATCAAACTGTCTCGTATTTTCGTCAAAAACTTGTTTCATTGTATCTTTAATGCTATGGAATCCTGTTTAAGTCCTGGAAAAAAGCATGACCAGTCCTCTTTTAAAAGCATGACCTCTTTTAAAAACATGACTGAATTTAAAAGCATGACCATTTAAACATGACTGAGTTTCAGTTTTTATAAACCTGTTTACCAATTTCAGTTTTTATAAACCTGCAATTACCAACATAAAACCAACAAGAGCAATACCATAACTGAATTTAACAATGAGTCTTACAAACATAAAACCATAAAAAGTCTTACAATGGAAATGGGATCCATAAACTAAAAGCCTACATTTTCACAAAAGCCTACATAATGTAATGTGACACATTATGACTAAAGCCAAAACACAAACACAAACAACAAGCACCATGTTCTTCATTTTGAGCTTCTCTATCTCGGTTTTGCATCTTAAAACTTCTTCATTCAATCCCATGAGGTCATCATTCCTAGCATACATTTGTAAAATTTCTTGAACTTCCTCATACATTCCTTCTTCCACCCATTTAAACAAGTGTCCACTCTAAGATTAAGAAAAGTGAGAAAACCTTAGTAAGCATGTTGACAAAAACAAGATTGAGAATGAACGTACATTACCTCTCTAGAAGAAGCACATCGAAAGTATGGACAACCGGGATTGCCTTTCGAGTTTGATGTTTAGATTATAACATCATCTCTGCAACCACACTTTTTTGGAAATCCATTTGAATTTCCATATGCTAACCTAGAGTAAGAATTGAGCAAGACTTCAAACAAGGAACCATCAGCTGACAAGATAAGCTAGGATTCGATTTACAAAAGCTGAGAATACTGAGGAAAGAACTTTGGATAAGTGAAGTCCCAAACACAAGTAAGCTCATAAAGTTGAATTCCACTTAGCTCGGATCAATAGCAGCTATAAAATCAGCTACTAATGAAGACTAGACAAAGCGAACCAAACACTAAACAGAAATGAACAAATGGAATTGACTTTCTTTAACAAAATAATCTCTACACAATTCGCGATCTGAAGCTTCTCAAATCGCAAAAATTCGGACTAAACCACACAAACAAATAAAAAAATTTCCTTTGAAGTCTTGAGCTTCATTTGATAACCAAATCAAAATAATTCAAATCGAATGACTTACATATTTAGAGAACTTCAATCGATAACTTCAATGACAGACTAAATCGAGAATCAATCAAGAGTATAAATTGAAAACCGATATACTTACAGATTTAGAGCTTTCCCGTTCAGCTTCACTCTTCATAATTCGGTTTCTCAATTTTTTTATTTCTCTGCTGGTTTTCGATTTTGAGCTCTTTCTTTTAAGGTTCATGTTTAAGAAATTGAGGAAGGAGAAGAAAGAACAAAAGAAAGAGAAAAAACAAAAGAAAAAATTAAAACGCGAGACACTTAAAACAATTAAACGGGCTTAATTCGTTTTCATTCGCTTCCGTTAACGTTGACTAGTCCGGAAACTTTTGAACATTTTACCCCATGTGAGTTATGTAATAAATTAATGGGCCTTGCCCAATAAACATTAATTCAAATAGTGACCTAACCCTATAATACTCCACGTTAGCATAAATAAACAATGAGGAAGAGGAACACTTTTCGGGTTAGTGTATTGTGTACGAGAGCATTTTGTCCATTCATTACAAACAGTGGTCTTACATGAAGCGACTTTACATTATTCAGAATCATCATTCGCCTATTAATTTTTGCATAGAGTCAATATTGTCAAGCGTTTGGTATTATTAACTCTTTGGTGGATATTATGTGTCTCCTTAGCATTTTTCTGCGATTTTAGTGTATATAGTCCATATCTTTTTTTTTTGTCAACATAGTACATATCAAAATAATAATATAAATACATATGGATTATAAAAACGGTATTTATATATATAGTTATATTACCGAAATATGAAAGAAAAATAGATTTTTATCAGAGACATTATTGTGATATTATAATATCTTCAATGAATTTTCTTTACATCGAAACATCTCCTTATATAGGCAAATAAGGACTTTTACAACACTCCTACTGGTATTCAACGTCACTGTGAACTTAAAGACATTTGCCGCTCTCGTTAAAAATCCTTATGTTAAAACCCATGAAAAACCTCATAGCGCAAAAAGAGCAAATACGCAAAGCCCTCGAATAAAGCGCCACGCCATCTCATATGCCTCTGACGATTCCAATCGCTGCATGTTTTCGAACATCGAGGTGAAGTGATTTACAGATCCGCATGTCAGCATCATATTATATCTTACTTCACTTTATTCTTCTCAAGCTGGGTATACGGTATAACTTCGAGGATATGCTCGTCTATCACTTTGATATCCTTCTTTTCTTGACACATTAAAGATTATCTTCGTAAGATAGCCCTGTTTACGTGATTTCGCCGCTTGATTCAACGTTTGCCTTATCGATCTTACCATACACATTCTCTACTGCTTCATGATCTCGCATGATTCAAGTAGCCACAAAAGCATGAACGCCATGATATAAGCGTTTCCGATCAGAATACGATCCTGCGGATCGGTTTCGAGATCCGATAAATATCCCCATCTCGCAAAAACCAATCATTTCGACCATTTCAATTGTAGATAAAATAATCCTAAATCAATCGACCAAGATATCTAAGACATGTTTAATCCCATTCCAATGTTTAGAGATGAACTATATCTCGAAAAGACAAGCAAATGATATATCCGGCTCTCATACTCGCCGATACATAAGTGCTCCAATCGCACTTAGATACCAAGATCTCTTCATTTTCCTCTAGGTCGGAATGGATCATTATTCACTGCTTCTACGAACATAAAGTGCTGTAGGAGTATTATCCATGTTAAATCTTTTAATACCCTTTGATAGTTATCGCACAAATATCTCGAGATCTCAACTCAGGCCAAGACAATATTGTCCGCCTCGAGATCTTTCATCTCAAATTCCTCCTTTCAAGATTCACGCTCCTGATTTTCGAAGCTCGATCACATTTAGATCATCAACATATACCGCGATTAATACAACCTGATGTTGTTTTTCGATGAAAAAACACACGACATAGTGATTGCTACATATCCTTCTTTCATCAAGTGTTTACCGAGGCGATTATACACATACGCCCTGACTGCTTTATTCATATAACGATCTTTGCAATTTTATCACATAACTCTTTCGGTTTTCAATTTAATGCTCGCATTTTGAACTCATCAGAATTTTCATATGATATTGGTATCTAATGATCCATAGATAAGCTGGACAACATCCATGAGACGATTTTAAATTTCTTTACCTAGATTCATCAGAATCTAAACGTTATCAGATCCATAACGGAGAATATGTCTCCTCGAATCTACTCGGTCTTGAGAAAATCTCGAGCCACAAGGCGAGCTTTATATCTCATAACTTTTTTCTCATTTCGCTTTCGAACGAATACCCATTTATATCCGATGCTTCACATCTTCAAAGTGTGAGTACAATGGTCCGAATACTTTTCGCTTATTCAACGAATCAAGTTCGACTTCGATAAGATTGCATTCTTCCATTTGGCCCGTCTATATTTTACGACGTTAATCTGACTTTGGCTCGATATCATCGTTTATCACATTTCGCTGCGATAAGGTATATGAAAAGCGTCATCAATCTTATCAACTTCATGTTGATTCCATGTTTTTCCATTAATGGCATAATTGATGGAAATCTCATGATTATCTTCAGGATTATGAGTTTCTATGTTATCATTAGTCTCATGGTTGGGTTCTTCCAATATTTTCTTTTATTTTGGGATCATTATGCTTTTCAAACTTCATTCTAGGATTTTTATCCTTAAACCTGGGTCTACCACGCTTCGGCGCTTTAGACTCACGTGTATCATCTGCTCTTCCATTTCATGTGGTATTTCAATTCGGCAGGAACATTTGTAGCTGGTATGTGTGATTTAGTTCCGTTTTGGTATCTGCAAATGCATCTGAAGCGATTTGCCATTCTCAAATTAACAATACGTGAACTTCCGCCCGTCATTTAGTAGGTGGATCAAGGTGTAACAATGATGGTACACACCATTTTATATCCTTCTACTTGTTTATTTTTTCCTAGAACAGGAATGTTTTCCAAAATGACATCGAAAACGTGCCATAAAAACATCTCACATGCGTGGTTCTGGTATCGTATAATCGATGGAGAATCACAACCAATATATATTCGGGTCCCATCTTTGTGCGTTGTGGTGGTCTTCTGGCACATATACCGAAAAAATTCTTAGATGAGAAATATTTGGTTCTCGACCAAATGTTAAGCATAATGGAAAATATTTATGGTATGCGCGTGCTATCCGAATTAGTGCTTCATGCAAAATAGCATGTCCCCATACAGATGTCGGGAGTTTTGATCTCATTATCAGTCTTGCGATTAATTGCGGCTTAATCAATGATTCAACCCATTTGCGTGTGAACATGAGCTACTGAGGATGTTCAACTTCATTCCCATTACCATCAGTAATCATTAAATGCTTGGGAAGTGAATTCACCAGCATTGTCTAGCTAACAATGGGATAATGGGAACTTTGATTATCGGTTAGAGTTAAATCTCGAAATGCTTATGTGCGAGATGATAATGAAACAACATGTGACTATCTTGGATCGTCAATCAGACTAAAATAATAGAATGGTCACATGGTGGATGTAATAGTTATATATCCTTGAATATGTTCAAGAAATTTTGGTGATTCTTTATCAACCTTTAGTGGTGATGGCCTTATGATCTTTTCCAAGAGAACATGCACACATGTTTTATTTCTTATATCATCTCTGGATTTTTAGGGAATGACATGAGTTCTCTATTCTTCGCGTCATTGTGGTGCACAGGTGACTGGCGATCATGCCATAATATGAAATCTTCCGATTCGTTTGAAATCTTCAGATTTCTTTTTACCATAAGATGTGATTCTATTGCATCTATATATGTTCAATCTGAGAAGGAAGTTTTGGTAATTTTAAGATAACTTTTTTGCCATTTTTCGAAGTTATATACATAACCTTCTTTTCATCCTCATCTGCAGGTATCATACAAAGGTAGATATCTTTAAAACTCAACAAATTCTTTGAATTTGGAGCATACATGCGTTATCAATGAAAAATTTTGTTCCATTTCTGAACGAAATCGGCTTTACCTTCCTTCTATCACGCTACAGGACTGATATTGTATTGACATGATATTCCTGAATTTTAAATCAGAGAAATATCTCTTGTTTTTAGAATAGTGTGCGTTGTTCCAATTATCTATACATATTTCTCTTACTATTTCTTTGGATGTTGTTTTCTAGTATTGTGATCCATTTACGTAATAAACATTATTATTAAAAACAAATAATAATTATTAGTAAAACACACAATAATTATACATTATGTTGAAACTAACATTATTGTTCAAACAACAAAAGAAACACATAATTATTTATGGAATTACTTGCTGTCGCATTTACGCTTTTACATATTCATGATGCAGTGCCATGCAAAGTCGGAAGAATCGAGGTGTTCTCAAAATTTTCAGCGAGATTTACTTTTTCTTTTGCCGAGTGATTCATAATTTACAAAGATGAGAGGTGTACGACACCTCGAGATCAATATCTCTGGATCCGCAGTAAAAAGATGCGCTTCACGCTCGGTGGTATTTTCTTGAATTTCTTTCCTTGGGGAAGATTGTTCAGTCGGATCCATTTAAAGGACTTCCTTTCTTGTGGAGGTGTGAATGCACGCCCACGCCCACGACCACCACGCCACGCCCACGACCACGACGACTCGATTTGTTTGATATCCTTGCTCGGATATTTTGTTTCCATTGCATTCACTTCGAGGAATGTTTTGTTCGTAGGAGCGTTGTGGTTCTTGATGAGAAGTTCATTATTCTTCTAATTCCTTCATAAACCCTCCGAAACCTTTTACTCACTGTTGTATTGTTCTCAAGATATAATGGCTTTTATGAAAAGTGAAATATGTCTTTTCGAGCATCTCTTCCTCTCGAACAGTTTACCATAATATTCCAATTGTCTCTATTCTCAACATAGCAGAATAAACGCTCCTTTTCATAATCCGAAAAAATCTCGGTTTGCCCATTCATCAGCATGTGGCATTATCGCCTTGATTATCGAAACCTTTCTTTAGAGCTTTCGTAGCTCTGCTTGAGAATTAACTTCGTGTGCATAGTCATGAATTAGATTTTCATCCCAAATGTTTCCTCAGGGAACATTCTGCTTTCTTTATCGGGGAGGCGAAGTGCTTTTCATTAATGAGTATCGGATAGTTTTTCCGATCCGATATAACTCATATCGGTGGTCCATGGGATGTAATTTGCACGATTATTTTGAGGCGAGGAAGCAGCTTCTCAATATTTGCCATTATTTTATCTAAAAGCAAAGCCAAAATATAATTTATTAGAATAATTTATTAAACTGATTTACATGTTAATACATAAAGCGATTCTGACAAATGTTCGTAAAAAATTAAAAAACTAAAGAAAAATTCCGCGGTAAATTCCCCAAGCCATGTCATAAATACATGCAATAATAAAACTAAGCAAAACCTAGAAATATGCGAATCATTTTACAAATGAAATCTAAACAAATTTCTTATATGAATGAGATTGGTGTGAATTGAATAGTGAATGAGTGGGTGTATTTATAGATTGAAAAACAGCATTCCTTGAGCTTGGAAAGCATATGACCGTTGGAGATTTTTGAAAAATCGATCGGAAATTATCATCGATCATTAATTTACAGGACTTCGGATAAGCAACATAATAATATTAATAATATCGAGATAACATGTTAATTAATTATGAAAAAAAACATAAGGTGGCTACATCAAACAATATTAATTAGTAACATCTGAAACATATTAAATTATCCAAATATTGAATAAAATGTAAGGTAAATAATATAAGGCGGCATGGACGATAACATTAAATAAATTTTAAGGCGGCAATCCGGTAATATTAAATAGAGCGTAAGGCGTCCTGAGCGTCGCCGGAATAAATAGTAGTGAGTTAAACAACCGATGTATTATATTTAAGAGCGCAGTTCCTTCAATATATATTTTTATTTCATTTAACGGTGAGTTTTGATGTGAATAGTAAATTTGCCGTGAATAGTATTTTCCGGCGTCGGCGGCAACTCCCGGCGTGAATAGTAAGCAACGGTATCAGCGGTAATATAACGATCAGAGTGATCGTGCGATAACGTGTTATAAAAAGCGTATTTATATAGTTATATTCAGAAATATGAAAAGAAAATAGATTTTTATCGGAGAGATTGTTGTGATATTGTAATATCTTCATTGAATTTTCTTTACATCGAAATCTCGCATAGCAAATAAATTGAGTTCTTGTGCTCCGCTCAGCAGCGTTAAAACATTTTTCGGTGCAGCCTTTTCTGATTTTTACAACAATATGCTATTTGTTTGGAGAAAATTTATTTTAAAGACGAATTACTTAGTATTTAATAAGACGAATCATTTATTGTCATAACAAAAATAAAATCACATTTTATTTGGGTCATGTCACTAGATAATGTGATTACGCTATCTGGTACAGAAAGCACTATTAGATGAGTGGTTGTTTTAGTTTTTATTTTAGTTTAACATACTAGATATTATACAATACATTGTTAAATTTAATATATTATTTAAATATTGATACAGATTGGATTTTAGTTAGATATATTTTTCATAAAAAAATAGTAGTATCTAGATCATTTTTTTGTCTGTTTGAATCCAAATTTGGTTTTTATTATATAAAAACTGAATCATTGAAATCATATTCAGATACGGTTCAATTTTTAAATCTATTACTTTTTCGTTTGATTTGAATTTTATCAAATTTGGTTTATCCGGATTAAACACTCTAATTAACATTTAGCACCCAGGCAAAGGCTTCCATGGGAGAATCTTGATATGCTGACTCCTCATTCCTCACTCTGTAAGAAAGTGGGACAATTACTGACATGGCAGCAAACCGAAGAAAAATAAAGTAGAATTAATATACCAGCGACTGCTTTAATAGTTCATAGTAAGCAAACAATTCAGAAACAGAAAACGTTAATAGTTCTTCCTTAACCAAAAAATAAAGAAAACGTGAAAAGGTGCTGCCCTGAGTAATTTTGAAGTAATGGTTCTTTTCATAAGTCTTTGAGTTTTTGAAGATGTTTCATCATATTCAAAATGATTAAGCATGTATTATAGTATCTAGCTACCAAATGCATGATTAGTTATCTTTTTAAACTGGAACATTTTTTTTTTTTACATAAACATATATTTTTTGAACCTTATAAAAACTCTTAATTTTATTTTTTTTATGAATATTAAATTATATTGAAAACAAAAAAACGTTTTTACACGAAATGCTTATGTTTTACAGAAAATTGGAGAATAATTTGGCTGAAAAATACTTTAATAGATCTTGAGTTGTGAATTCTTGATGCTTAAATAACGATATTGAAACAATCCGACCCAGATTTTTTTTAACATCCAATAAATATTAATCCCATAATTAATATTTACTAAACAACAAAATTATTAAATTTAAAAATATATTTAATACTCATGAACTACCAAATCTATATCATCCTCTCCTCATATCCATAATTTCACTAGTTTCACATTTTTTCTTTACCTGCATCAAAAATGAGATGCATAAGTATTTAATAAATACTTAGTGAGACTATCCTCCCATCTAAAACCTATACACACATGAATATGAAAATAACAAAATTGAAATATGAATATCGACTCAACCAATCAACTATATCAAGATATACTCGATCTAGAATCTACTTGGCTCATCACACAAAATTTTCGGTCTACAAACATGAAACAAAATGTTATTAATCATATTCATACAGTTAAGCCTATGATCTTGCTAAACATGAGCTTCTCTTTTTTGGAAATCCTTCTACAGCTAGATTAGTGATTTAAGATCGTTCTTTCAAAAGATTAGCCTCGTCAATTTTCAATCTCCACCATTGAACCTCGACTCCTATATGTTCTGAAGCTACCCACAAAATTTCAGATCGATCTGATAGCAGATAAACTTCTGATCACCATTCAAACGTCCACTGGTCAAGATTTGCGACAGATTCCAAGGACCTCACGAGAACTTTTCTCATAATTTGGTCGGTCGAATCTCTTTTCTTCCACGACATGTCGAGTCTATCTCTAACCCCTTCATATGGAAGCTTGTTTTTCTCTCAACTCAAACTTCTCTCCTTCTTTTATAGCCTCAAAAACTAAGCCTAGACACGAGGCGGGTACCCGTAATTTTCGTCCGCCTTGGTACTTGACCCGCCCCATACGAGTAATACCCTTATCCGCCTTGGTACTTGATCTGCCAAAATTAGTCCCGCCTTGATACTTGACTCGTCCCAAAAATTAGTATCCGTCTTGATACTTGACCCGCCCCGTTTGAGTAATAACTAGTATTTTTTTTGGATAACGGGTATTTTTTGGCAGGTAACATGTATATTTTGCAGGTAATGGATAAATTTTTGCGAGTAACAAGTATTATTTATGGGTAACGGGTATTTTTTTACGGGTAACGGGTAATTTTTTGCGGGTAACGGGTTTTTTCGGATAGTATACAATGCGGATAACGGACGGGTAGAGGCGGAGTAGCAGGGCAGTAGCGAGAGTAGGAAAAAAATTCTGGCAGACTTACCGTTACTTGTTACTTGACTTGCACGAGGCGGGTACCCGTTTTTGGCGGAATCTGGGGGTTGGACGAGTCGGGCGGATAACGGGTAATCATGCCCAGGCTTATCAAAAACTCAACCAAAATAAGAAGAATGGAGGCTAGGGTTGATTTTTTGCTTTATTAAGGGATTAGAGTTTCTCTTTTAATCACAAAATAACTCTGAACCACTCATATCTCGCCACCTCAGCAATTACAAATCATCCACCAATCAGAATCCTCCAAATTCTCTATTAAAATAGGAATTCCTTGACCAATCACAAGCCTCCACTTCATCAAATTGGTTTAAGGATTCAACCAACTAAACCACTTAACCAAACCATAATTAAATCATAATGTCTTCTAATGATTTTTCATGGCTTGGTTTACTCTCTAAGCCGTCGAATAACTGATACAGAATTCTCACTTTTAATTAATGCATTTGATTCAAAAGAAATGAATTGTACAATTCTCCCCCATTAGAAATATATTCGTCCTCGAATCTTTTGCTCAGTCACTCTGATTAAAGCACCCGTCTCCATTTATCTGACTATCCACAGTCATATCCACCTCTTCTTTTGTTAAGAAAACGTCAAGTCAAATCTCTTTGACCATACTCTCGACCCATACCCAGACCATACTCAGCTCCAGACTCACGCATGTATACTCAATGTTCCCAACTCATACTCAGACTCTTGAGGTCTTTCAGGATCAACCATCCTTAGGACCTCACAGAACCCACTGTTCTTAGAGTCATGTAGAACACACACTGTCCTTTGAGTACTTCAGAACATACACTGTCCCTCTAAGTTGGTAAAAAGCCACTGTCCTTAGAGCATCACAGAACACACATTGTCCCTAGAGCATACAGAGAACACACTCTCCTCTTTCGGCATATATAAAACACACACTGTCTTCATAGAGCTTTGAAAAACACAAATTTTGCTCTTAGAGTATTGGAAAACCCACTGTGCTCCCGGTCCTCAGAGAATGTACTCATCCTCAAGGGTCATCATAGAATCCACTGATCCTCCCAGGTCATCATAAAACCACTCTTGTTCTCTCAGGACAATAGAAAAACTACTTATCTCAAGGAACTACACTTGTCCCAATAGCCCTCACACATAAAACAACCGCGGACTACTCTGCTTTCTCGGATTCTTATCCTCATAATCCCATCCAAATCTTAAAACTCCGAATAAGACTCCTCCTAAACAATTTTAGAACACCACTTGTTCAATTTATGTCTAGCATCCTTGACAATTCAAGTCAAAATTAATAAAAATACCACTTAATTTTTATTAATCACCAAAATAATGCATAATCGTTTACAAACTACAGAAACGAAATACATAACACCATAACATAAACCTCAGAAACTGGGAACTAAACAAAATTCACTCTCAAATCAAGTCTCGACCTCGACCTGCTTCTCATACCAACTCTTAAATTTTGCTTTCATCCTCGCTTCTTGTTCCCAAGTTTCCTCATATGCACCATCATAGTCCCACAAGACCATCATCATCGAAGTTTTCTTTCTCCTATCCACTTTGATTCTCCTCTCTAGAATCTTAACCGGTCTTGCCTGAACCCTCATGTTTGGCTGAAGGTCAGATGGAATCTTAGCTACAACAGTATCATCCTTATGCAAACATTTCTTCAGCATCGACACATGAAAAACTTTGTGAAATGCCTAAATAATCTCTGGCAACTCCAACCTGTAAGCAACCAGGCCAACCCGTTCAACCACCTTAAACGGTCCCATGTACCTCAGACTTAGCTTACTCTAAAAAATGGATCTGTTAGGACCCCACAATGTTGCCATCTTGAGATAAACTCTATCTCCGACCTCAAACTCCAACTATTTTCTTCGCTTATTGGCATAACTCTTATGCCGATCTTGCGCTTCCTTCGTGTTCAGCTTCAAAACTCGGTTTTTTTTCGTAGTCTCCTAAACAAAATCCTTACCCAATATCTTCCTCTCCCCCACTTGGGTCCAGCATAATGGTGTACGACATGACCGTCCATACAGAGCCTCAAATGGTGTCATTCTAATACTAGCCTAGAAGCTGTTATTATACGTGAACTCCACGAGGTTCAAGTAATCCATCGACTGCCCACCCAGTCTAACACACACATCTTCAGCAAATCCTTAAGAGTCTGGATAATTCTCTCATATTGCCCATCCGTCTGAGGATGATATGTCGTGCCCAGATGTACCTTAGTGCCCATTAATGCCTGAAATGCCTTCTAGAACACGGATGTAAACTTCGAATCCCGATCCGATACTATACTAACTAGTATACCATGCAGCCTCACTATCTCATTCACATACCTTTTAGCCTAGCCAGAAAATGTGTAGACTTAGTCAACGATCCACAATGACCCAACGACTCTTCTGAAGTAGCACATAACCGAAAATTGCTAACCAAACTCACAAAAATTCTATACCACTTTATTACTATAACCGACACAAATGATTTACCCACGTAAATCCAAACGGTTTCTTTGGTCTGATTCACATACTAATGTACCACATTTGGTATGTCTCGATCACTTGGCCTATAGAGCATTCTCGACAATTCATATCCGAGAATCTCGCACCAACATATTCCTGACAATCCATGTTAGAGAATTACGCATCCTTGTCTGAAACTGACAATAATGTTCGGACACTCCTATATGTCCGAACAATCCTTCACTCCTCCAATGTCATCATATGATCCTACATCCACGATGTATCTTCACTAATGCACCATCTTAAATCCCACATGGATTTTCACAGAGAATTTTTATTTTTTCCACTTTATCGTTTTGGCAAATCTAAAGATTCCCAAAAACGTGAACATTATCACCAAGACGCCTTAACAAGCCCTCCTACTTCCAAAGATGCCTACATCGACTACTTGTCTACTGCTAGTGATCGTTACTCGTGGATCATTGAATATCACACAATAATCACACACTCACCACACGTTGGCTATCAAATCCATATGACAACCACAGCTCATCCTACTTTGGATATCAAATCCACATGATAATCACACGTTCACCACACACTGGTCATTGAATACCACATAACGACCCGCAATCACTACACGATTATTGGCCGTTCACCAAGTAACATCGCAGTCTCACTCTTAGACTCGATCTTACTCAACATTTCAAATCCAAATACTTCCGAAAAGTCTATTAATCATCAACAAGTCTTTGGTGAGAACTCTCATCCCCCAATCTCATGTTATATTTGATCTCAACTCTCAAACCACATATCACCTCGAGTTTTTTGCTCGACCGACAAATATTATCCGATAAACGAACAATTTCTCACTAAGTCTAATTCTCACCAGAATCCACTTGATCAAGTTTGATCTCCCGCACTGACTATTCCCTTAGTCCATTGCAGTTTAATCATCATGAAAACTTGTCATTAGTTTTCAACAATCCAATTCTCGTTCTTTTGAGAATTTTTGGAGTCCACATTCTTCGATCAAGTTAGATCATCATCTCAACATCTGGCAAACAATCCGTCAATGTTTACCCCGTGATCTATCAACGAAATTTTAGAGAATTTTCAGAAACCTCAAGACTTATAGTGGAATCTCCTTAAAAGCTCAAAGAGGATGATTGTAAGACCCCATGCAACCATTCAAATACTACTCACAACATCATACTCACTCAACATGCTTAATCGGTTAAATTACCCCTAACCAAAAAGCAAACAACCGAACCACACGGTTCCATACATCAAGAAAGCTCTCGGTACGTACACAATCCTAACGGCCCGAGACATGCATCTGACCCTACACGGTCCAACCAATTGCATATACAAGAAAAACCAATTACTTTTAAATTATATCTCATCCTAGAATCGTAATTGCTCTGATACCAATTTGAAGCAATCAGACTCATATTTTTTTTTAAAAAACATCCAATGAATATTTATCTCATAATTAATATTTACTAAACAAAAAAATTATTAAATTTAAAAATTAATTTAATACCCATGGCATGAATTACCAAGTTTAGATCATCCTCTCCTCATAACCATGATTCCAATAGTTTCACACTTTTTCTTTACCTCCATAAAAAATGAGATGCATAAGTATTTAATAAATACTTAGTGAGGTTATTCTCCCATCTACAGACTATACACACACATGAATTTGAAAAAAAAAAAAAATTGAAACATGAATACAGACTCAACCAATCAACCATATCATGATATAATCGATATATAACCCACTTGACTCATCACAAAAAAACATGAATACAGACTCTACAAACATGAAACAAAATGTTATCAATCATATTCACTCAGCTAAACCTATGGTCCTGCACTCACCTTGCTAAACATGAGCTTCTTTTTTCTGGAACTCCTTATATAGCTAGATTAGTGATTTAAGATCGTTCTTTCAAAAGATCAGCCTCGTCAATTTCTAATCTCCACCGTTGAACCTCGACTCCTGGATGTTTTGAAGCTATCCACAAAATTTCAGATCGATCTGATAGCAGATAAACTTCCGATCACCATTCGAACGTCCACTGGTCAAGATTCGTGACAGATTCCAAGGACCTCACGAGAACTTTTCTCATAATTTGGTCAGTCGAATCTCTTTTCTTCCACGACATGTCGAGTCTGTCTTTAACCCCTTCATATGGAAGTTTGTTTTTCTCTCAACTCAAACTTTTCTCCTTCTTTTACAGCTTCAAAAACTTGATCAAAATAAGAGGAATGGAGGCTAGGGTATATTTTCGCTTTATTAAGGGATTAGAGCTTCTCTTTTAATCACAAAATAACTCTGAACCACTCATATCTCGCCACCTCAACAATTACAAATCATCCACCAATCAAAATCCTCCAAATTCTCTATTATAATAGGAATTCCTTGACCAATCACAAGCCTCCACTTCATCAAATTGGTTTAAGGATTAAACCAATTAAACCACTTAACCAAACCATAGTTAAATCATAATGTCTTTTAATGATTTTTCATGGCTCAATTTAATCTCTAAAACCATCAGAATAGCTATTCCGTAGCTTAATTCTCACTTTTTAATTTACACAATTTGATTCAAAAATCAATTCTGGAACACGTGCGTTATAGATATGAAAACCATGCATGTAGGGCTTCATTGTCTTAATTTCATTAATAACAGAAAGGACAAACGAAAATGTGGCGATGTACATGTGAATCAAGTGTATAAACATATACAAAAAGTTCATAGTTTGGAGGAAATAAGCATAAACATATAAAAAAGCTTTCAAACCTAAATAATCTTTCTTAACCTTGTGGCTCTGTCAACCTCAACGCGGACATCAACATGACCATCACTCTTCATTGTCGACGACGGGATCTCATCGTACTCTCACCTAAAGCAAGTCGCAGCCGCCACAACCACTGAAGAGGCTACAGAGAAAAGAGAAACCCGAATCTACAAGATGGGCCTCGAACCCAGTATAAATTGTTATCAATTATCTCTGAATGGCCTACGAACCCATTAGGAAGAAATGATAACATTAACAGTTTGGGCTTAGACCCTTTCAAATTTCAATCTATTGAATCTATCAAGTTTAATGTAAGGTGGAGCTTAAAACTCTCTATAATCTAATATAAGAGATTGGTGACGGAAAAAAAATGAGGAAAGTGATAATGAATTGCCACTGGACCATATTAAAAGCTTAGGAGATGTAACAGTTGACCACACAACGAGCATGATTGAATGATTTATGATAGTTCTTAACAAATTTCGTGGTTGATATGAGATTCTCAAGTACAAGACAACCCTTAACAAGTGCAGAATAATTAGGTTCTATCATAAATTATTTTTGTAGACCACGTTGTAGCACTAAATGCCCTGTAATCTCTCATTGGTTTCGCATCCCCATGCCTTGACATATAGGAAATGATAGTTGAAATAATCTTGTAAGGCCTGGACCCGTGTAAAAAAAAGGATTGTAACACAATAGTGAGGTAGCCAATTATCATCCAAGCTTATTGATATGACTTGGTGGGTGGTGTGGACATTTCTTTCTAGGAGCTTTATTGGATGACATTGAGAACATTGTCGATTTGATATTTCTATAGAAATTTGGATCATGTTCTTTTGAAAATCATTGCGACAAGTAGTAGCGA
Organism: Boechera stricta; assembly: GCA_018361395.1. Taxonomy (NCBI): domain Eukaryota; kingdom Viridiplantae; phylum Streptophyta; class Magnoliopsida; order Brassicales; family Brassicaceae; genus Boechera; species Boechera stricta. Next base: position 9,868,640 of record CM031541.1, read on the forward strand.
CATAAAATATAAAGGAAAAGAAGGAGAGATAACGGAAAGATGAGTGAGAAAGTGTCGATGCGTCTCTTCGCCGAACAGGATATTGAAAAACTAGAGCGTATGTACGACATGTTAGTAGTAGCTGAAATTGATGGTTTCACCTAAGTAATCAACTATGACATGCTCTACTCACTGCGGTATAGACTGTAGAAACTGGCTTTTGATAATTGGTAGCCTTTTTCTTGATTTCGGTAGGATCAATTTAGGTAACATTCGGGGTGAAAAAAAAAATCCCAAACTAAACTAAACCTAAAATTCATCAATGTAAACTCGAACCAGATATTATTTTTATATGAATAGTATAGAAATGTTTTTACTGAATTATACAAACCAGACTCAAATTTTGTGTAACCAAACCTAATTAACCGAACTAAACCAAAATTCATTATAATTAATACTATATATATATATCAAAAATACTTTATTTATATTAATAATCTACAACGTTAATTTTAACAAAAAAAAATCTACAGCATTACTTAAAATTAATTTAATTATATTTTATATTATGATTTTTATTCAAAATCAAACCGAGTCCAAACCAAGCCTTAACAATTCACAACCATATCCTTTCATTTCGCTACTACAAATATGAGGCCTTCTTTCTTTCTCACTAAGCTTTCGCAAAGCTCTTAAGACCTCTGTTTTTATCTGATTTTGTTAATGCCCATTTTGTTTTACTCTTTCAAAAAGAAGTATTTTTGAAAGAAAAAAAATTATTGTTTTTTAAAAAAATCTAGCTAAATATTATTTAAGAATTGGTTTGTTTTCTCAAAGATGTTGTTAATTATATGATTGATCTTTAGAGGGTTCATTGGAAATTCGGTTTGTCTTTGTAAAAATCCAATTGAACTTGTAGAATAAGAGAACTATGTGTATATGATGAGTTTGGGTTGCTCAGAAAACTAATGTGCGAGTGAATTTTTTTTATAAATTTAGAGGTTACGATAAATTTAAATGAGAATTATCAAGTAACCAGAAAGAGATTAAAATATTAATGCAATCATTGATCCTTGTAAATGTGACTAAACTACATGGCGATGGTGGTATAGGGATAACTGGACCCGGTTAGTATTTGGATCATCGGGTTAGATCTTTGTAAGATTGCCCTTAACAAGTTTGTTGGACATCTATTTCTAAAACGTACACTTAATGTGGACGCCCGTCTCATCTTCTACGTTAATGAAATATTTTTTACAAAAAATAATAAGTATTTTTTTTGTCAATTTTGGGAATTTTATTAGATGTTCAAGCTACTGAGCTAGTTCGAAGTACAGGTACATACTTACATAATAGAAATTAATCTCATGTGATCTAGTACGCGACATATAGCCAGCCGAATTATTGAAAGAGCTACAAATAAAAGAGATTTCGAAATTAGGCAACAAGAAGTTCAAAGATGAGAAGACGGTATCCATGAGCAATGAGAACACTAGCCACTCAGGAGATGCATACGTTATTTGAATCAAGTTCATGCAATTCATCTCGAAAAAAGGAAATGTTTATCTAATGTCTCATGATGCACTCTATTGCCCAGATGAGGGCTTCCAACTTCGAATGTAGGGATAAGACTTAAGAGGTTTTGCTGTTGGTGTCGTAATACCATAAAAAAAATTTTACCATCTTGTTTCATACAAACCCAACCAAGACTAGATTCAGTGTCAATTTTGACATCTTATTCCTCCATAATTTTGGCAGTTACAAGGTCGGTTCATTTGAAACTCAAAACAAAGCCTCCGTCGACAGAGTGGACTCATCGACACTTTATATTTAGCTTATGCGTTTGAAAATAATCGGAAGATTTCCGACTAGCGCATTTAAACAACTTTTCACTACGGTGTTTCCAAATTAAGCATAATATCCATGATAATTCTTCTCCTCCATTTACTCAGAAATCGCCAAAATAGAAAATCAAAATTGGGATAAACCATGAGAACGTAAATATGTATGAATTAGATGGAACCGTCAAAAGTGCATATATGTTTGGATTGTCGGAGGATATCCAGACAATGCATGACTGATCAATTCACTCTATGCACACCGTGGAAATTTGTTATTTTATTAAGAGTGAATTCTTAATTATTAAATTTAATTAGGATATGTCAATTAAATAAAGATTTGTTACATAATTTATACATCTATAATTATGTTATGAAAAAATTAGAAATGATACTCTTTATAAGAAACTAATCATGGATTTGTTAACTAGATAGTATATTACATGCTTAATAATTTTTAAAACGATGAAACATTTTCAAAAACCTAAAGACTTGAATTTTTTTTTTAATAATTCCATTCAGAATAAGAAATTAAATCATTTTTTGTGTCACTTATCAAATATCTTGTAAAATAATGTTTTTGAAGGAAAAAACAAAACAATCATGCCTTCGAAATTGCACACTGCAGCAACTATTGATGCTTGTCCTCATATAATACAATTATTTATATATTTAGTTATTATAAAACAAGAAAATTTACCAGACCTCTTCCTAAATATGATGACTCTAATTTGGTGGGTTTTGCCTGAAGATGGTGAATAATTCAGTACTAAGTCGTTATAAAGATGCAATACAAAATTAATATTAGAAGCATTAGATGCAAAGGGTGAAGAAACTAAATCTTTGACAAGAATCTACCCGACTCTTGTGAACATACTAAAAAACAAAATACCTATATGATGCAAGTGAGTTTATAAGAAAAAATAATGAATTCCAAAGGTTGAACTACCAAAATACAAAGCAAAATTGGTTGCAAAATGTTATCCTCATAAAAGAGTAGACTATTAGGAAATCTCTTTTCATGTAGTTAATTTGTGGCAATGAGAACTTCTTGTTCAAATGATACTAAAAGAACTTGTGATTTTTATCAACTGTAGTTCAAATGATATGGAGTTCAGATGTCAAGACAAGTTTTTTACATGAAAACTTGGAAGAACATATTTTATGATGGCAAGACAACTTCTGGAAACTTGGACGAACATACTTTTTTAATAGAGCAAGCAAAATAACAAACAAGAAAATAAAGAAGTATGTCTTCTCAAATAATCTATATATGGGGTTAAAGCAATATCCTAAACAACATAATCAAATGTATTAACTATTTTATAATGATATCAGGATAAAAGTAGAAGCAGTTTTAAGAGGAAATTTGAGAAAAACAAAAAAAAAGAACAAAAAAAGCATCGTCAGCTATTCTTAGGTATAAATTAAAATCTATCCTATTAGATGAAGCAAATAAAAACATCTAGAAGCTAAAGGCATTAATTTCCAAACAAAAAATAAAGCATAATTGTTTTATCACTTGGTTTAACGGCTATACCCGCTATACTTTGTATTTTTAAACTATAATAATTTCCAATAGTCAAGAAAAAATATTATAGAGTATTTAGCATCGTCTCCAAAATTTGTTTTGAATATTGTATTCTTGATACCATGGATTTGTCTTACGAAAATTTTAAAACAATATTCACTTCTTGTTTTTTGTTCAAAAATAATATTCACTTAATCCGCTGTAAATTCAACAAAATACTTTGTTTGACAAGATGCAAATGATAACTTTAGCAGTGTTAATTTCTTTTATTTTTATTCTCACTTTTGATCCTATTTTTTTAATACATTCTTTTTTAGCATGATTTTGTGATAAATTTGATTCAAAACTTGTTTATATGGTTAGGATCATCAACACAAAGGTAGAATGCGATGCTATATGCTATATGATTTTTTTTTTTTTTATAAGAATGAGAAATATAGTCGCTGAACTAAAGCACTAAAATGACTGTGTTTTATTTTCATTGACAATTTAACGTTATAATTTTGGAACTTTTTTTTTACCTTTTGAAAATATGTTGAATTATAAATGACACCTCAAATGATTTTAGATATTTTAGGTGATATTCATACAGACTAACTTTAATATATAAAGCATGTTTCATAAACTCGATGATACAATTTTTTTTTATGTAGGGCATGTCGACTTAAATTACAACTTCTTATTAAATAAATAACACATTTATCAAATATATATCAGTAAAATAAAAGGACGATGTTGAATATTTTTTGTTAATAAGATGAATTTTTTATATTAAAATTTAAAAGTCGTGCTACTTCAAATCATAATACCCCAAGTTAATACGATTGAGAGCAAAAGCATAAGATCAAGTTAAAAAACATAATCAATCATTCAATCAATATATAACATTCACAACATATACAAATACGATTGAAGAAGACGAAGAGAAAATTAGGATTGAATTTTGAAATGAAACAAAGCCAAAGCTTCTCATCATTCTTCATTATTCGCACTCTATTACCCTCTCTACCCTACCCACTCTACCCACGTGGCATTCTTCCTCCCTCCAACATCCTTATTCTATCATTCCTATACATGTCAGTATATTTTATCATTTCTCTATAAATTGTTATCAGTATCGAATGTTAAATATCTCATTTTTTTTCTTTCTTTAATACTTGTGTCCACTTCGTAATACAGAAGAGAACCAAATATTTTATATTTTGTGCTAAAATAACCGAATAAACTATATAAACATACGATTATCAACCAACATGGTCATATAAGTTTCTTTCAATTTCAAAAATTCTAAATATTTAGCAATTTTATACATCTAATATAACACTCACCTAAATTTTATATAACATTTTTTTTAATAAATTTATGTTTCAGGATCAAGATCGACTAATCTATATATGAACATGTTTTTTTGACAAGAATTTCCCACAAATCAACATCAGATTAATCATTCAGACAAAATTAAGAGTTTAAATGATCATATACACATCTACCTACTTTATTAAAATTGAATTGAATATGGTATTTCGGAAAGTTTACATCCTCGCACTCGGATGGATCCTCAAACATCCGACCACCACATGCAATTCATATTTTATAATACTTGCAATTGTGTTATATGGAATTTTTTTTTATAAAGGTAACATTAACTTTAATTTATGATAATATCCTTTTTTCAGAAAAAAATAGGAGTTAAATGAAGATAATTCTAAAAACTGTATAACATTATTCTTAATTTTGCTCTATATTCTTTGTAATGAATTACTTACTATCCAGTGAATGTAATTGAAAGTAGAATGTAGTTTGGACCTCTATTGTCTTAGGAGTCTCTCTGTTAGAGTAAAAAAGGCACTGCCACTTCTGTGAAAAATTCAGAGAGTGAATAGCAAATTGTCACCGGTGACGTCATCAAGACAGCAACAACCACTAATTCCATCTCGACGGTTTACGAGACACCTAAGCATTAAAACATCTTTTATTTTATTTTTATTGTGTTTGTTTTTTCCAATTTCTCATCTATCTTTTCTTATTAATAACAAATGATATTAAATTTTTCGTTTTCACTGAAAGTTGCAACCTACCCACAAAATATTTTACTTTATTAACACCTATAGTTTATGTACCATCTAAGTAACTAGGGATCTGTCTATATTCATTTGGTACTCAGCAAATGTTTTTTCCACTAGAAACATGGACGAACCAAATTTTCAATAAATGTTATGTGTGTTCTTACATGGTATCTACGTTACACAATAAGAAAAGAAAAAGAAAAAAAAAATCAACGTTCCAAAAGCTTAAAGTTTGAGTTTTTGTTCGTTTGCCTTCATCTGACCATGGACGATAATAGCATCACATGAAATGTTGCTATCATGTGCTAATGTGCTATATGCTAATATACATACCATTCATCCATAAAATTTTCACTATACAGAAAATTTTGGTATCACTAATATTTATTTATTTAATTTTGATACTTATGATAACTAAACTTAAAAATCGGTATATTTCAAGTTAAGAAAAACAATGATTTTGTAGACTGGTCTACTAATAGACTACCGATAAATTGATTGTGATTGATGACATGTGAACTATTTTTTATTTTTATTGGTTTCGTAGTTCATGAGCAGAATTGATATGTTTCTTCACTATGAAATTTCATTCATTTGGAATATTTTTTTTAAAACTAAAATGTGGTATTACTAAACAATAAAAAGCTATCTATGGTCTATTTTCGTGTGAAGTCTTCATTATCCTTTTGTAGCAATCACATTTTCAAAATTTTCTCATAGGGTCAACTTGTTGAACAAAAAATATTGGTTAAAACTATCAAAATTATTTGAGAAACCGGTGTGGTGCCTTGTAAAGATCTCCCAAAGCTCAAATCATATCCTTTTTACTATTGAAATTGAGGGTGTATTTATAGATATTTATTTTTCTAGGTTTGTAATTTTGGATTATCGAGTTACAATTAGATGGATCTGCCACATGAAAACGTTTGGAAAAATGTGATCAGTTTTTGCGATATTTTAAGAGTCTCGAACACATTATCAGAGAAAACAATTATTTTTTAAATCAAGTAATTGAGTTGCTAATAGAACTAAGATTTAAGCAGTTGAAAACAACTAAAATCCAAATCCAAACCTGAAAAATATTATTTCTTGTTGTGATATATTTTTCAAAATCCGAAAATCCAAAAATTATTAACCAAATTAAGTCAAAATTTATTGCTCAGACCATAAAGTGCTAAGTTAAACAATATATTTTTGGAAGATTTAGTATATATCAAAATTCTTAAAGATTTTAGAGTAATCTGAATGGTTGTCTATTTTAGAGTAATCTATCCAAAAAAAAAAAAAATTCTCACTCCAAAAATCTGATGAAAAGTTTCACACTCAAACCAAAAATCGACTAAAATAAAAAAATTTCTTCCATTCCCTTTCCTTTATATCCCTCTGTCTCTCTCATGCATGCACACCTTTAATGTTATCAACATAGACCCAAACCATATATAATTAGTTTTACATTGAACAAAGTCAATGTAAGTAAAATCGTTCCCGTTTCAACTACATATAGTAGAGGAAAATAGATGTTTAATGGAGATTCATGTTTATAACTAGAGTGTTGACTCATTGAGCTGAATTTGGAAATATTTGGCTTAACTTTATACTAGTCCAAAGAAGAATCCACACAGGTAAATGCCACTCCTTGCTTTTATTTCGACTCAATCGATTTTTTTTCTATAAACTACCAAACTTCTATTCTTAGGAGCACAAGTCAAAAATGCAAATATTTTTTAATAAGCCGAGGCAATACACAATGTGGTTGATAGAGATCTGATAAAAAAAAATTCATGCCAAGTATGCTTCTATCACCATGGAACAAAGGTGGATTGATGCATCTCAACATCACCTATTCGCTGATGAGAGTTGGCATGTGGTAGCTAGAAAAGTTTAGGATTTCTTTGATGATAATTTTTCCTCTTTTTTTTTCCTTTTGTTTTATCGGATTTTTCTTGGTTGCGATTCATCAATTCACTATCTTCTTCGAATTTTCTTAGGTAATGTTTTCCTAAGACGCGCTTGGCTATTTCAAATGGTAGCAAAAGATTAATGTTCACATAATTAGCTGAAAACAAGCTGAGTTTCTTAGGATTAAGGTCATTGGAGGGGTTTTAGTATTCCCTAAATATGTTGAGTTCGGCTTTTTTATCGCCTCATGTGGATAAAACTGGTGCCATAGGTGAGGCTACTAAAATTATTGAAGATGGTTTTGATAGCGACTATGACAGCGTTACACATATATATGAGGTCTAGGATGAGAATGACTAGTGGGCTGAAGAAATTGGATTTTAAAGAGATAGAGACATATATAGGTGGTTGAGTTCAGAGAACGAGTGAGTTGTTGTTGATTCCACTTCGTTAAACAGTCAGTCTCCTACTAATGCATATGGGATTGAAGTGCTCAAATACGATTGATGGAAGTGTTGAAGAGTAATTCCATCTTTTTATATAAAAAAACACTTGCATTTTTCACTTAAATAAATATGCACCATTGAAAAAGTAGTTAAGATTACATGGGATACTAGTAAGGTAATTTCTAGTGATCTTTGGAAACTCAAACTATTATTTTTTTGTAAGTATGGTCGAAGTCCAAAGGTGTGATTTTAGTGAATAACCTGAATTATGTGTCGGAAATTTATGTGACATCCTCTTTTACTATTGAAATTGATGGTGTATTTATAGATATTTACTATTCTAGGTTTGTAATTTTGGGTTATCGAGTCATAAGTTAGATGAGTGTGTCACATGACAACCGTTTGACAAAATGTAATGAATTATATGTTTGCGATATCTTAAGAATCTAAAACACATTACTAGAAATGATAATTTTGTTTAAAAAAGCAAGTAATTGAGAGGCTGTTTAGAATTATATTTAAATAATTGAAAATAAAATATTATTTTTTTATGGACTAAACCAAAATTCGAATCAGGATTTTTTTTTTAGGATAATTTTTTAATCTGAAAATTAAAAAAATTCAAAAATTTCGAACCGAAGTAATTCAATATTTATAGCTTAGACTAAAAGTGCTAAGTTAAACAATATTTTTTTGGAAGATTTAATATATATAATTTTTTAAAAAAGATTTTAGTGTTTGAATGGTTGTAAATAGTAATTTTCCAAAAAAAAAAAAATATTCCAAAATTCAAATCTAAAATCTTTATATAGTAGAGGAAAATAAATGTTTGTGGAGATTCATACTTATAACTAGATTAGAGTGTTGATCTAAAAATTTGAACTAGTAGTTACGAGTTGATTGATGTTGAATTTAAGAGTGTTTTAATGATCTTTAAAAAAAAATGTTTGAAGTGATATATATTAAAATAATCCAAATAGTAAACACCTTGAACTTATGTGAATTTGTTATTTGTGTGTACGGGAAGCAATAACAGAAAAAGAAAAAAAAAAATCTCTTTTATTTGTTGGCAACAACCCATAATACTAAAGATCCTCTAAATTCTAAGGTTTTGCCGTTATTAAAATATTTGGGAACGTCTTTTAATTTTTCTCCGAGGGTACACTTTTTATCTTTATCTCTTTTGTTTTATTTAAAAACAAAACTTTTAGGATATTACCTTTGAAAAATAATAAATTATTCGTCTACCACCATCGGAAAAAGACAAAAGACTTCGACTACCCCACTCAGTGGCACAATCCTGTAATTTCTACAAAACATCAATACCCTTTCTCGAATTCATCGTCTTCTTTGTTTTTTTTAATAAGACAGTACCTTTTCCCCCATTTCCAATCTTTTTTCACCAAGAAGCAGAGAAAGAAACAATAATAAAGCAGCACACAAAATAAAAAAGAGAGAAACAAAGAAAAAAATAAGCTTCATTTGATTTCTTCTTCTAAATTCTTGAAGCTGTATCAATGGCTGGTATTACTGGAATCTTAAAGCTTGAAGCTTGGAGCATCTTGTGAAGAAGAAAAATCAAATTTTCGTTTTCTTTTTCTGGGTTTTTGAGTTTTTTTTTTCCTTCTTTATTACTGGAAGTAATGGCATGTCGGAGTATGATCGCTTTTAGTTTAGATCCTGAAAGGAAACAAAGTGGAGGACTTAGAACAAAACAAGCTGGAAGAGGATCTTGCCGTGGAAGTTAGTCTTTGTTCAATCCATTTTCCTCAATCTTCTTAAAGAATGTAATAATGGGTTTTTATTGTTTGTTAGAGATTTGTTCGAAAGTTTTGTTTTTTGAAGTTAAAAGTTTTGATTTTTTTTTTCCTGGGCAGTTTGAAATTGCACTGCTGCAAGTGAAAAGATCGTTCTTGTTGGAGCTAAAGAGAGAGAAGAGAAGCTATGGGAGTTTTGTTAAGAGAAGCGTTGAGGTCTATGTGTGTTAATAATCAGTGGTCTTATGCTGTTTTCTGGAAGATTGGCTGTCAAAATTCTAGGTACCACTTTCATTCTCTTAAGTCTTAATTGTTGTTAAAATTGATCTCTGTTATTTTTGGGTATTTTAGCTAATTTTTTCTGTCTCTTAGGTGTACCAAAAGTTTGAATGAAACTTTATTCAGTCATATATATTCAGTTTTTGAGACTTGTTTGTTAGTTTAAAGTTTGGGAATTTTTGGTAAGGGTTTAAACTCAGATCTCGAGGATGACTAGAATTATTTATCTCTGTTTTCCTGATTTCTTGGAGTTTTGTGTTTGGTTTGATCTTGTTTGTCTTAAAGAATCTTTCGATTTGTATTTGTTTTGTCGACAAAAACCACATCTTTTTCTTTGGTTTTGTATTTTATGAATTGTCTAAAGAGTTCAAGTTCTTAACTTTCATGTCGTTTCAGTTTTTTTCTTGTCTTGTTCGTTTCAGTCTTTTGTAATTATCTTTTTCTGGTATTCTAACTTAACCATTGTTGCATCCTTCTGTCGTGTGTATTTCTTATTTTCCATTAATAATTTAGTATGTGGTTTCATTTCTTCCTTCTTTTTTTGTGCAGCTTATTGATTTGGGAGGAATGCTACAATGAAACCGCATCGAGCTCACATCCGCGAAGACTTTCTGGACTTGGTCTTGATACTCAAGGGAATGAGAAAGTTCAATTGCTTACAAACAGAATGATGTTGAACAATCGAATCATTTTGGTCGGCGAAGGGTACGTATCTGTGTCCTGCCCTTTTATTGCATTCTTATGAAGTGTTAAGGTTTTATTATATGCATAGCTCACACAGGATTATAAATGATCTGAATTTCAGGTTAGTTGGCCGAGCTGCATTTACTGGACATCATCAATGGATTCTAGCAAACAGTTTTAACCGCGATGTTCATCCACCTGAGGTTATAAATGAGATGCTTCTCCAATTTTCTGCTGGTATTCAGGTGTGATAATTTCTTCCTTTTTTTTAAATATCTTAATTTGTTTACTTAGAGTGTATACATGTTCAAGCTAATCAGAAGCTTGTGCTTCCTTGACTCGTTCGATCTTCAGACTGTTGCAGTTTTTCCGGTTGTTCCTCACGGTGTTGTTCAACTCGGTTCCTCTCTGCCTGTAAGTTTTGGCAATTTAGTTTGTGACATGCTTTATGCTTGGATTCTTACAAGTTACATTGTTATGTAAAGGGAGATTCTTGTTCTTAACTAAATTGTAAATTGTTTTGTGTTCAGATTATGGAGAACTTGGGGTTTGTGAATGACGTGAAGGGTCTTATCCTGCAACTAGGATGCGTTCCCGGAGCTCTCTTATCTGAAAATTACAGAACATATGAACCTGCTGCTGATTTTATTGGAGTGCCAGTGTCCCGGATAATACCTTCTCACGGACACAAGATCCTCCAATCATCGGCTTTCGTGGCTGAAACTAGCAAACCACACTTCAACTCCACTGGATCATCAGATCATCGAGATGATCAAATGGTTGAAGAAGCTCCCTCTAATCTCGTGGATGAACAGATCAAGCAAGCAAATCTGAGAGATAGAAATGAAGGAGGATGGCAAAATACAATGGGTTTTCTAACCGCTGGGGAAGTTCCAGTACCTTCAAATCCAGATGCATGGCTGAATCAAAACTTCTCTTGTATGTCTAATGTGGATGCAGCAGAGCAACAAATCCAATGTGAAGACATCATTTCCAAACGCTTGCTTGGAAGCGACGACTTGTTTGATATGTTGGGTTTGGATGATAAGAAGAAAGGTTGTGACAACAGTTGGGGCGTTTCGCAGATGAGAACGGAAGTACTCACGAGGGAGTTATCCGACTTTCGGATTATTCAAGAAATGGACCCTGAGTTTGGTTATTCGGGGTATGATCTTTCAGGAACAGATCATCTGTTAGATGCCGTGGTCTCGGGTGCTTGCTCCTCCACTAAGCAGATCTCGGACGAAACATCTGAGTCCTGCAAAACCACTTTGACTAAAGTTAGTAATTCTTCAGTTACCACGCCTTCTCACTGTAGCCCTCAAGGTAACCAGTTATTTGAGAAGAAACACGGGCAACCAGTGGGACCATCATCGGTCCATGGGTCTCAGATCAGTTCTTGGGTTGAACAAGCGCATAGCTTGAAGCGAGAGGACAGTCCAAGGATGATAAATAAGAATGAAACTGCAAAATCGGCTAATAACCGTAAAAGGCTTAAACCAGGAGAGAACCCAAGACCTAGGCCTAAAGATCGCCAGATGATTCAAGATCGTGTCAAGGAGTTGCGTGAAATCATACCAAATGGTGCAAAAGTAAGTGAAAAATTATATGTTCTCGGCAAATTAAACAATCCCTTAGAAAGATTATCACTAACAAATAGTAAATGTGGTTTTTGATTAACAGTGTAGCATTGATGCACTCCTCGAACGTACGATAAAGCATATGCTCTTCTTGCAAAATGTCTCCAAGCATGCTGATAAGCTGAAACAAACCGGGGAATCCAAGGTAAAACGAATAATCATATTTTGGTTTCTCTATTGGATTCTTGTTTGTTCTGACATTTCGTTGTGTTATAAGATTATGGAGGAAGGTGGAGGAGCAACATGGGCTTTTGAAGTCGGGTCAAAGTCTATGGTGTGTCCAATTGTCGTAGAGGATATAAACCCGCCGCGCATTTTCCAAGTTGAGGTAACATTGCCTAAGGTTTTAAAAGAAACCATTCATGGTCTCGGTTTTCTTCAAATCCGTTTTCTTTTGTTTCGTGACAGATGTTGTGCGAACAACGAGGATTCTTTCTAGAAATCGCGGATTGGATCAGAAGCTTAGGGTTGACGATCTTGAAGGGTGTCATCGAAACTCGAATAGACAAGATTTGGGCTCGCTTCACTGTGGAGGTATATTATATAAGTTACGAGTTTGTTTAACTTGGAAAGATGAGATTGTGTTAGAATGTGTCTTAATTATACCTAAACCGGGTTGAAATTGGATTGTAGGCAAATCGAGACTTGACGAGGATGGAAATATTCATGCAACTAGTGAATATTTTGGAGCAGACAATGAAATGTGGAGGCAACTCTAAGACTATTTTGGATGGTATCAAAGCTACAATGCCCCTACCGGTTACTGGTGGTTGTTCAATGTAACACAAATTATTGACCGTACCGGATTGGTTAAAGCTTAATTCATATAGAGGTTACGAGCGGACCGCTCTCAAGGACTTAGGCTCGCTATGACTAACTTAAAAAGTCAGTCTGGAACAGATGATGATTTTTAAGTGTTTTTTTTTCTTTTTAAACTTTTTGTTTGTACATTTTGCGATTTTTGAGAATTATCATTTGTGTGGATTTTTCACTTTTAATTTTTGTTTTGGACTTGTAAATTTTTAGTTAATTGTCAAATTATTATCAACCAGTAAGAGTTCAAAAGATTCACGGATTTCAAAACCGGTAAAAGAACCGGTCCATCAACAGCTTTAACAGTACACAACAAAGCTTCACATGTTACAAGTAACTTTATGTTACTTTGATTAGTAACTCTATGAATATAATTACCTTGTTATTAAAAAAAAAAACAAGAAGCTCTTCTTTCAATAAAATCCACTCTTTATTAAGAAATGTGAGGCCTATAGAAAAAAAGCTAATAATGTGTGCTGTCATGTGAATTCATAAAACGCTAATCTCTAATGGATGTCTTAATCCATTCCTAATTTTACATTTTGCATACGGATTTGTGGATCAAAACTAGTCTAACCTCAAATACAAATTTAAAACTGTGTTTTTTGTTTGTTGTCTCAATATGCTTTATTTACCCTTTTGAGGTACCTAAACTTTGCTGCAAAAGGTGCATGAACATCTTTATGTCCTCCTTAGCCTTCTCTCCACTCTTCAGATTATGATGGGATAATCGACAGCACATTATGATTCACAAAAATTCATTACATTTTTTCTTGGGCCCTTCAATTTTCTTCCTCACTTTTAAAATATGCTTCCAATAATACTTTATCAACAGTCTACTAGAGATAATTTCCCACTAGGCTACAGATGTATATTCTTTTTTATATATACAATGTGCACCTTTTTCAGTTGTAGAAATTAACCGCAAGTTGTATATTATCTTATATGGGTGAATTGAATAAATAGATACGAATATTAAATTCTTAAGGGATGTAGCAATATTTGTCTTGTTTGGAGATTAAAAAAAAATGAACCAAGATCCCAAATTCCTTTAATATGATATGATTTGATTATATTAGCCTAAGAAAAACGAGATTTTTTTTTTAATTTATAAAAATGTGATTGTTTGTTTGTTTTATATCGAAATTAACTTATATTGATCAAGAATTAAAACATTCACAATATAAAAGTTTAGAAATCCAATACGGGGATCCATACAACCCAAAAAAAAAGAATACCTAGAGCATGAGCTCCTTGATTACAATAAATTTTAGTAAAAGAGAATCGAATGTCTTTAAACATCAGTGCACAGTGGTGAATATTTTGGCATTATCCTTCAATTGAAACGTTCGAAGTAATATCGTTGATGATGTTGATGAGAACTTGACAACCTATATGATTGTCTATATAACACTAATCTTTTGTCTAGGATTTTATTTTCATTAATTGCGTGAATGGATAATAACAAACCATAAGACATCCTTATATACGCTTAAAAACTCGATACAATTAGAAAAAAAGGAATATATATGAGAATATTTTATCCTATCTAATAGATTATAGTATTATACCGTGGGAACCTCCGATCCATGGCATTTCTCTACGCACTCGAGTATGACCCCATTAACAGTAGTACACCGTTACACACATATTTTTAACATATGTACAATTATGAATATATAAACTAATTAAGGTATTTTAATGATACCAAACATTTCTTACTTCAGTGAATGTGTGTGTGTGTGTGTTTTTTTCCTTATAGCCAATCGCTTGTAGAGTAAAGCAGAAGCAAAGAAAAAACTATTTATTTTAATATTTATATACTGTTGTGTATATTAATAAAGTAATTATTCTTACCCCACTTATCATTATAGAGAATTCTAGTATAGAAAACAATTGATATATATACATGAACACGCTTCACTATAATTTTTCACATGTTGCCAAACTGATCAGTGTAATGTCGGTAGAATCGGCTGCTATTCATAGATTGGAAAGTGACAAAACCGTTGGTAAACGGTCAAAATTTGGCCATTTTGACGATTTATCGATCGTTTTGAGTCTATCGATTTTGGATTTTGAGTGGTCATCACTATTTATCCGTCGAAATTTCGTCGAAAAGTTTCGACCAATTATTTTTTTTTGAACTTTTGATGGATTTTAGACGGATTAAAAAATCCGTTTTGTAAAAGCTTAAATCTAAATGTATATTTAAAAATCTAAATACATATCTAAAACTACAATTTTAAAACTTAAACCTAAATTCCAAAACCTAAAACTATAATTCCAAAACCTAAATCTATATATTCAAAACATAAATCTATAATTCCAAAACCTAAATCTACCATTCAAAAACCTAAAATTATAATTTTGGCGGTAAATTTTTTGAATTCGTCGAAAAATTTCGACGGAATTCCGACGGAATATTTTTAGCGGTATTTAGAAAAAACAAAATCGTGGTCATTTATATTAAAAAATAAAAATAAGAAAAAATAATACTAAAATATTATACCTGTCGGAAATTCAAAAAAAAAAACTGGTCGAAAATTTTCAAAAATATTTTCGATGGGTTTTCAACGGTTTCCACCAATGGTGGAAAAGTTGTCAAAAAATTTCGACGAAATCTGTTAACTCGATATATTCTCGGAAATTTGTCAAAAAACTTTTGACGGATTAGAAGTCGTCGAAAATTCGGTTAGTTTTAGAGTGTTTTCTTGTAGTGTAATGGATGTCACCAATGCTTTCTTGCAAAGTTTATTGGATGAAGAAATATAAAATCTCCCTCAAGGATACATCTTGGATACACCTCATTCTCTACAAAAAAAAAAAATCTTGTTTATTGACTACATAAGTTACGGCTTAGGTTGAAACAAGCTTCACGACAATTGATCTTAGTTTTTTATATGTTTTGTTTATGTATGGTTTCACACAGTCCTTGGCTGATACTACCTTGTTTGTTAAATATTGAATTCATTTGTTTAAAGGGTTTTTACATTTTTAGAAGATGTAATTTTTTTATAAAAAGTTTTATTATAATTTTGGTCGAAAAAGTTGGTTTTAAAAAAAAATAATTTAATAATTTTCCGACGAACTTTTGACCATATTAATTTTTCTAAAAAAATAGTTTTTCTTTTAAAATTAAAAAAAAAAAATTGGTCGGAATTTTTCCGACGAGAATTTGTTGGTCGGAAACTTTCCAACGAATTTCGGACCAAATTCGATTTCCGACCAGCGTATTCCGAGGAATTTCGATTAGTCGGAATAGTCGACTTCCGACAAAAATCCGACTAATCCGATCGTTAGAAAAGAGCTTGTTTTTTTGTAGTGAATCAATGATTCATGTTTCTTGCTTTGGTGGTATATGTTGATGACATAGTTATTACCAGAACTATACTGCTTTGAAATCTCTTCTTTTTTGTCAATGCTTTGAAATCTCTTATATATGATTGTTTTGCACAGTGAGTTCAACATCAAGGATCTATGTCCCTTACGCTTTTTTTCTTGGAGTATAAGTGACAGGTTCTTTTTCAAGGAAATATCTTTGTTTAAGAGGAAGTAGACACTGGATCTATTAGAAGATGCTCCTCTTTTAGCTTGTTAGCAATTTTGTTCCCATGGATTCTTATGTTAATCTCAGCAAAGACATAAAGACAATTATTTGATTTACCAACATCATAAACAGATTGGACTTTTTTTCAAGACCATATAGAACCTATGCAATTCTTAGGCTAAGTCAGTTTTTTTTCCAAGATCATAGTAATGTTCATTTTCTGTATGCACACTGACTTCCGAAACATCACAAAGCTAGTCCATGTACGTAGTATATAAGGATATGGCTCATGCCACCTATGAACTTCTATGGATTCATCTGTATTGATCACATATTTGAAGATCTCTTTAGTTGCTAATGCTAAAATCTTATGTGAAATATTGTTTTGAATCTAGTCTTCCACGAACATACTAAGCCCATAAAAGTCGATTGTTGCACAGTTAGTAATCAACTAAAAATATTGGTCTTCTCAAAACCATTCTTGTGTCAAGTGACAATCACCTAGCTGATATGTATATTGACTAAGGCATTGCATCCAGGTCCTTTCCATTCTCTCCTTAATTATATTGAATGTCAATGTTAAAACACTTTTTTCTTCAATGTAGTTGGATTAAAAAGCTAGTGTATGTTAGCATGAAAGTAACTAGAGATAAGTTTGAGTTGGCATTAGTCTTCGGGGTATATAAAAGAAAAACGTAACTAGTTCTAGTTAATGAGAATTGACCTTTCATAACAACTTTTGCCTCTTGTTAACTCTCTTAATTAGCTACTTGTTCATCGAGAGTTTCTTCTTGTGATCTTTTGAGTTTTTTTTTAAAATATAAAGAATGTAATCGGGAATTAAAGTGTCTGATTTGAGGCTGAAACTAATCAAGACTCGACTTATGAAAGAGGAAGAAAAAATGATGTTGGAGTTTGATTCCTTGTTACAACATAGAAAGTGAGTGCGGTGACTCAGCACTTGCATTTTCCTTGTCATCCTATTGCGCCACTTGTTATAAATTGAAGTACAAAACTATCAAATCATGAAACCAAGCTAGAGTCAATGACATTTAGCTGTTAGTGAATTATTTCTTTTGCTTTTACAAACTATTCTTAATTTGTTTAATAGGTTGAAATCTTCTAATCGTCGTTATCACATGCAAAACTAGATAAAATTAGTCTAAAGATGTTTTGATCATGAATTAGGAAAAATATAAAAGATATAACCAAAGTGGTTTAATAGGAAATAGGTAGAAATTGCACGATATAAGGGCATGCGCTACTTAGTTCTTATAGGACAACTTGTGGTTCTCTTTCCAAATCGATTTGATAAGAAGTTGGGTAAGTATAATTTTGGAATGTGGCAAAGAGACAACTCATCTACTTTATCACATGTCGTAATCCAAATGGAGTTTATCTATTAGTGGCCGTATATTTAGTTTTTTAGTGGTCATTCGTAGAATGAGCTCTTATATTTGTATAGCATATAATTTGATATAAAGAGAGTTTATGAGGCTTGTTTCACTAAGCTATAGTCTACAATTAAGATTTTCCTAAAGTATCATCATATGGATGAGTTAGTTCTAAAAATTAATAATTTGACTTTTTCCTCATCTGGGTATGGAGTACAGGAGTAGAGGCTACCAGTTGAGCTAACCTATTGAGGCAAAAACCAACTTGAAATTAGAGGCTTACCGTGGTCCATCCCTGCTTGTACAACACCGCTCTATATGTTAGGAATACAAGGACAATATTCTCACGAACATCATTTTTCTTACTTAGGTGCATATATATAGAGTTAATTTTTTTTTTTTTTCAAAATCAAAATTTTGCATTTTATTGGAACGGAAACTAAAAATTATATATAATACAATACAAAATCTATGTACAAATTATTATTATTATTTTTTTGTATGATATTGATGTCATAAACAGTTTCTTGTACTCCTTGTACGCTAACCCATGACATGTGTTTGCAACGATGTGTTGGTATTGAGAGTTAATAAGGAAGTATCACATCTATACAAAACATTGTTAGAGGTATACATTCTAATATACTTAGCATATTTGTTACGCTGAGATTCGAAAACCATATATGGTTATAATATTCTATGAAGAGTTACTTATAATGCAGGAGCCAAAATGAGTTTAAACATATTATCAATATCTAACCAAAAATAAAGAAAAGTTATCAATATTATGTGATCATATTGGATATACACACTAAACATATTGTATTAATAAGGTTGCGGATCTAATATGGGATTATGACTCGCTTACTAATGAACATCAATTTTTAGGGTTTGTTTTAATGTCTATCTATATTTTTATTTGTGCAAATATCTGTCTATATATATGTTGCAAGAGTTACAATATAAGAGAGATACAAAAATAAAAAGAAAACAGAAAAAGAGCTTGTGGCTAAGCCAAGAAACGAAGACCAGAACCCTCAACCTTAGAAAGATGAAAAATTCGTTAGAAAACAAATATTCGCAGGATTCATTATACCTGATTTCAGTTATGTGCGCATGTGAATACTAAATTACTAACACAATTGTCGTATTACGTACCTGATCTTATGGACCATTATAAAAAAATATTTTTAGTACTATCAAAATCCTAAACGACTGCCATCAAATCGATGTTTTTATATTTTTGTTTGTTGAAAAACAACGTACATATCTTACTTAATTGATACTTTGCATTGTTGAGAGTTTTTAGATAACCAATTAGTATTGAATAAAAAATTCATTTCTTAGTTGAGGGGTTATTTCATCAATAATTTAGTTTGAATGTTTTAAAATGGATTTGCCAATATTTGAGGGTCTTATTAATTAAAATTCCTGCATATATAAAGGTACATTCAATTAAATAATGCAGAAAATCTTACTAAAGGTAAAATCGGAAAATTGCCAAAACAGTTTACATTATCTTAAGCATAAGTAACATTATTTTGTGTAGTTAATTTCGATCTTCCCCATTGCCATAATCCAAAAAGTCATGTTGTGTTTTATGATTTTTATTCTATTTTATAATATTTTCTCAAGAATAATAAAGTACGAATATTGAACCCTGTTTGTAATTCTATTTCACTTTATACATGAGAATTTGAGAATTGAATATTCATGAGTAAATTTATAGTTTATAATATAGAAAAGTCTAACAATTAAAACTATGCATTCATATGATGTTCTATCACACACTGAACTTTAGAGTTAAAAATTAAAACTTAGAACTCTGATTTCAACTCTATTTTTTGCATGTTTTAGGTTGTTCTTCAAATAGTATGCATTTATATTAAAAAAAAGTTTTTTTTATCATGCAATTGATTTTTGCGTTAATTAGGGAGATGGAAATGAAATGAGATGATATTAGATAAATAGGAGGCCATATCTATTCATTTAAAGAACTAGCTATATGAGCAAAAAGCAAGTAATATGTTTCTATTAAAATATAATATTGAAAGCCAAGTTCTGGAATATACATACCCGAAAAGAATTTAAACAAAACACATGATATAATATATATATATATATATTGATATGCAACAAGATATTTTCTTATGATAAGTGGTATACAAAAGCCAAGATATACATATTTAATATCATTTTATAAGGCGTCCATCAGATTCTCTCTTACATTCTCCTTATAAATAGGCTTGATAAAACCCACACACACAAATATCTCTCCTATCTACTCTCTTTCTCTCTCTCTCTCTAACAACTGATAATTAAAAAGGTTTGTTGAGACAAATCGACAGATATGGAGAAAGTGAGAGAGATTGTGAGAGAAGGGAGAAGAGTGGCAAAAGAAGATCCGAGGAGAGTTGTTCACTCTTTTAAAGTGGGTCTGGTTCTTGCCTTGGTCTCCTCTTTCTATTATTACCAACCTCTCTACGACAGCTTCGGTGTTAATGCAATGTGGGCTGTTATGACGGTTGTTGTCGTCTTCGAGTTCTCTGTTGGTCCGTCTTCGTATTCTTTATTTTAAGCTTTTTATTATTGTTTAGAATTATATCCTTCATGATCCTTAATTTCCTTGAAATCAAATCTAAGTTTTGGATAATCACTAGGTATTGCATGCAGCATGCATGCCATGCAATACTTACATATTACATTGTTATATATATTTAAAGATTTCGTTTTATGTTTTGTTAATAAACTTAGATGGTGTGTGTATATAATATATGTAGGGGCCACGCTCGGTAAAGGACTTAACAGAGTGGCGGCAACACTATTTGCAGGGGCACTTGGAATCGGAGCTCATCACCTGGCCAGTATGTCTGGTCCAACAGGAGAACCTATTCTTCTCGCAATATTTGTCTTTGTACAAGGTATATTTATATACCAATTGAGTCTTATATGTATAACCATAAGGACTAAGATATGATTGTTTGTTTGCATTCAAGTTTGTTTTGCGTTTACATGTTATAATATAACATTTTATTGGCCGTTGTTTCTTTTTATTCCTTTTCACTGGCCGGCGTTCGATAATCTCTTTGACGAGTATTGGTTGATTCGTGATAGATTTCCCTCCTTTTCTATTTCTTTGTTTCATCGTCGTTTTTATAACGTGTGAGCTAAATGGTTAGCACGTAATGTTATAATTCGGTTTATTGATTCTTTTTTAGTGAACACTTATCCTCCGCTTGGGTTACAAGTCCGGATTTTTAATATAGTTAAGCGGTTGAAAAAAGGAAAGATATATAACATTTTATTTTTCAAATGAAACTATAACTTTAATATCTTGCATATATCTATAAAATGAATTGAATTTTGAAGATTATTTTTTATATGTAGCAGAAAATGTAAAAGTTAGCGTTTGAGACAATCACAGCCTAAATTGTTTAATCAGTACTCGGATTAATGTATTTTTTTTTCTTTGGTTGGGTGTTATAGCTGGGTTGTCGACGTTTGTGAGGTTCTTCCCGCGGGTGAAGGCGAGATACGATTACAGTCTGTTGATATTCATACTCACCTTTGCGTTGATATCAGTGTCGGGGTTCAGAGAGGAGCAGGTTCTAATGCTGACCCATAAGAGAATCTCCACAGTGATCATCGGAGGACTCAGTTGTGTCCTTATCTCCATCTTTGTCTGCCCTGTTTGGGCCGGCCAAGATCTTCATTCACTCCTAGCTTCTAACTTGGAGAAACTCTCCTTTTTCTTGTTAGGTATCTCCTTTCATTATGTTTTTTCTGTTTTGAACAGTATAACTCTTTTAAGGTTAGTTTGGAACTTTAGATACTTGGTAGGTGTTTTGCCACTTGGTCACGCTTCTTTTTCGTGGGAAAAGTTTCAAGTTTCATACCCGCTTCCATTTTGTGTGGTGACTAATAAGGATTTGTTAAAAATGATCGTTAACAAATGTAACATGTTAGAGAAATTTGTTTCTTTGTTAAACTATTTATTTGTAAGAAGCATATTTTAATTCAAATTGGAAGAACATTAGAAGTCTTTATGTTCAAATTGATTGCTGAAAAATTTTAAAAAGAAATAATTTCATGGAAAGAAGTTTGATATAGCCGCTTGAAAAAAAATATTTTAGAATATTGTAACTTTTTCTGTCAAGCACACTTAAATTAAAAAATAAACTCCTTGATTGGATGCAAATTTGATAAGAAATAGTTTACAAAGTTAACATCAAAATAATATTTTCTAGGTATTTTAGAAAGTTGGTATCTATATAAAGTCCTTAGTCGAGGACTTCTTTTTATATTACATTGTATTCCTACTATGGAGTGAACTGGAGTATTTATTTTTACTATCAAGAAAAATAAAAGTTGGAGTTTGGCAGATTTTGGGGACAAGTATTGTGAAGCTGTAGAAAATGATGACACCAAAGAGGTTGACAAACGAAAAAAGGATTTTGACAGCTATAAAAGTGTTCTCAACTCAAAAAGCAATGAAGAATCTTTGGTTAGTGGTGAACCCTGGATTTTTCACTTCTTGCTTTATTTTCACCACTATTTCTCATTTCACTATGTTTTTTTTGTCGTTTTCTTATATAGGCTAATTTTGCGAAATGGGAACCTGGTCACGGCCAATTCAGATTCTGGCACCCTTGGAAGCAATATCTAGCTGTCGGTGAGCTAATCCGACAATGTGCTTACCGTATTCATGCCCTCAATTCATATCTTAATGCAGATACTAAGGTATTGTTTCACTAAATATTCGTAAAATTGAAACAAAAATAATGTTCTTGATAAATGTTGTAAGATATGAATAGCTTAAGTTAAATAAGTGTGTCCTTTAGAACCAGTTATAACAGGTGATATTGCTTCATTTTGCATTTAGAATTCTTCTCATAATCCTATGCAAAATATTTGTCTAAACCACTTTTCTATAAACTTCTTATTTATTTGTTTTTAAACTTATTTATTCCTTTGTTATAACTTTTCAGGTATCAATTGATATAAAAAAGAAACTACGAGAACCATTGAGAAGAATGAGTTTGGAGTCTGGAAAAGCGATGAAAGAAATGTCAATTTCGTTAAAGAAAATGACCAAACCATCGTCTTCTGATCTTCATGTCCAAAACGCACGATCTGCATGCAAATCTCTCACCAACTTACTTAATTCAGGCATCTTGAAAGAAGTTGAGCCTCTAGAACTGATCTCACTTCTGACCGCGATCTCCTTACTCATCGATGTTATTAATCTGACAGAGAAAATCTTGGAATCCCTACATGAACTAGCATCCGCTGCTAAATTTAAGAACAAGATTGAACCGCCTTTGTTTTCCGAGAAAACAAATGCCAAAAGCATTGTTTGTGTCCGGCCGATCAAATGTCATGATGATCATGTGGTCACAATTCTTGAAGATGATGGTAATAATAATAATGACACATCAAAAAATGATAATCGCTCGAAGGAGGTTTCGATCCATGAGAAACATAAGGACGGTGATACACATGTACACGCAAGATGTGTTTCATGTGGTCATACATGTCTTTGTGATGTCGTTGAATGTAGATAATGGGAGTCCTACAAGAATTCATAATGATTGATTATAATTATTATTGATGCTAATATATGTTGTGAAACCGACTCAAATCCTACTAATATTATTTGGCAAGTACATTTTATAACATAACATGTTCTAAATAAATTACTAAAATGTCATTAAAATTAAATACAATATCTTTTTATATGTTTATTTTAAATAAAAATAAAAACAAAAGTGAGAAAAGAAAATTTTAAACTTTCTCTCCAAATATATACTTAATAAATAAAAAAGACTTTCATCTCAAATCAATTTGCATCTTTTATCAAGAAATAAAATGAATTTTTATTAACTAAATTAAGTATTCCAATAAAATAATTTAAATATAATCTCATTAATAATCCTAAATTCAAAATACATCAAATAAGTTATTATATTTTAGTAGGTATAATTTTAAAAATGTTTTATAAATTAAAGTAAATTCACGTCAATATTTTTTTATAATGTAATTTGTAACAATTCCACTGTATTAACAGTACGTGAAAGAAGGGCATCTCCAATTGTACTCCAATTTTTACTCTAAATACCCATTTATGGAGGAGTATTATCTCCAATGGCACACCATATCCCACTCAAAAATGGAGGAATGAATAGTATTACTCTGACGACCAAAAAAAAAGAATAGTATTACTCCAAATTAGTAGTAATACTTCATCCCTCCATTTTAGAGTGAGACTTTTATTATTTACAAAATATTTATACTAAAGTATATTCAAATGATTTATTTAGTTAACTAGAATCAATTATATTAAAACGTAGTTATATATTTAATTTAAATTTTAAAATGCAACAACAACATATATTAAATAAGAAAATAAAATGACATAAAAAGAAATACATCACTTAAAGATAAGAAACGATAAAATAAAATAAAAACACATAATTAGTACTGAAACTGATGATAAAAACACTTGAAATAACTTAACACCACATAGTTTAATGACATAGTTTAATCACTTAATAGACGTTTGATTTAAATAATAGCTTAATTTTTTTAAGATATTTTTCAAAACAAATTAAATGGGTAAAATTGTAACTATGAAAACTAAAAGGTTTAATTGGAATATATAATAGAATATATTTGTAATATTATTTTTGCAGTAGAAAATGGAGTAATAGGTTGGAGAAGAAATGGAGGAAAAAAATAGAATTACTAAAATATGGAGGAATGGGTTTGAGACGGGCTAAGCATGAAGTGGATTAACACAAATGTTGGAATTCATTTTTTTTTTTTGGTAACTTAGTTCATCTTGTACACGTAGAAGATGCGGATGACGTAGCATTTAACCATTACAACCTCTCTGATGTAGTAACATTAATCCTTGTGGTGTAGATATTGACCAAGTGATGAGGAAGAAGATGGGCATATGGACGAGGAGTTACTGCAACATGATAGTCCCTAGAGAAATTTCAATGAAAAAAAATTAGACTATAGATGTGTAGCGTGTGGCCTTTGTATACAAGGTCTTTTAAACCAAACCTGACATAAGGAAACATCCTCCAAACTTCGTCTCTCCTTTCTTGGCAAAGAAGAGAAAACACTGCCCATGCGACTAAAACACTATGTAATTTTCTCTTCTTTTGCTTATCCATAACATTGCTATTTTTTTGTAGGATGGTATAGGTCACTAATCTCCTCCGTAAGAGTATGTTCTCTTCTAAATGGTAGCTTTTTCCTCATAAGATCCAGATTTTCTATGGAGATGATTATGTCGTTTTTCCGAGAACTATGGAAAAGACTTATTAGTCTCAAATGTATGCAGCTAATAAGTCTCGAAATAGTGACAAATATAGTTGATTACTTTGTCACTTCATTTTGGATAATATTGTGATAAAAAATTGTAACTAGTTTGCGAGTCCGTGTTGTGACAACAAAAGAAGACTTACATTACTCGCAAATGTTCAATGACTAATGAGCCACCAAATTTTTTTCCGACCAGAAATTTAAAAACAAATGTCTCGAAAATAATAGTGACACATTAAGTGTATAAAAGTCGTTCCTTTACCACCGTTTTACGATTATATTTGTATAAGTCGTTCTTTTACAACATCGTTCTTCCGTCATGCTAAAGTACGACTATATTTGTAGTTGTATAATAGTCGTTCTTTTACAACTGTTTTACGACGCGAAAATTTAATAACGAGTTTTTAGCAACTCCATCTTTCACTACAAGAAAACATAGTTTCTTCTGACGATAATCTCGATTCCCAACGACAACAAATATGTTGGAATTTTTGCGACGAATTCCCGTCAACTAAAAAAAATGGCTTCGTCGATATTCGTTGGAAATTCATCGAAAAATCTTGACGAATATTAAACTGTTTGAATTTTCAGACGAAATCCCATCTAGTTTCCGGTGAATCGACATAACCGTTAAGAAATCCAAAATAGTCGTTACGCAATTCTAATTTTCCAACGGCCAATGTCAATCCATCTTAAATCTGTCAAAAAATATAGTCGTTATAAATTTAAATTTTGTCGGAAATCCATAGGAAAATACAAACACATTCATATATAAATATACATCTAATCACAATCACAACAATGCACCAACAGAAAAAAAATATATGTCTTTCTTCAAATTATTTTCGATCATGGGTAGAAAAACCTATGATAGATCTAGGGACAAACTTATTTTCACCAAAATACACAGAAAGTATATGCGCGTTCATGGCTTGGCGTAGGAGTAGACGGAAACAAAGAAAACTCGTAAGTTGAAATGTCCATGTTTTAGTTGTTGGAGTATCATAATTAAGATTTGGAAAGTTTGAAATCTATTATATTTTAATGGGTTTATGCCGGATACAAGATTTGGTAAATTTATGGAAAACGACAGGATTATGCTAGTACTAGCAAACTTTATACTGCGGATAGGTTAGAAAAACCTAAAACGGATGTAGTTTTTGGCGTAAATGCTATTCACAATGTTGGTGCCGACGATTTAAGAACTTGGGCTAAATTTTATAATGTGTTATATAATTTATTTAAGAAATTTAATAAACAAATAGAATTCAAATTTGCTTGGAAAAAATAAACTGGATGTTTTAAAGATATTTAAGAAAAAAGGTCTGTTAGATATATAATGAAAAGTATTATTTATAAATAATGTAACATGAAACATAGCATTCTCTCTGTTTCACAATAAATGAGGTTTTAGAAAAAAACATGCATCTTAAGAAATTTATTTTAACAATTTTTTTTTATTTCTCTCTCTCCATCAATATATATTTAGTAATAGGAGTATATATTTAAGGAGTAATTTATAAAATTGTATAGAAAGTTGAGAAAGCTTTACGTTTTGAAACAAAAATAAATCTCTAAAACCCCCTATATTCTGAAATAGAGAGAGTATATAGTAATTAGTAGCAAGAACGTAATAAAAGTTAAAATAAGTTTAAAAAATCTCTCCCAGACACGTTTTTTGAGGAAGCCTCAACCACCTTTGTTTCTCTAATACTAGCGGTTTCAACTACCTGGTTTGGGTTTTATCTTCAGGTCTATTCCTTTACTCTCCTGTTTCTCTGTTTTGTCTGGTGGTCAATACAAAGCTTTAGGCCGGAAAACATCTCGTTTTTTTGTCTGCCTCTGTGGTTCTGATGATGACTCCGACGACAGACGACCGCCGCACTGACTCCATGTTTTTCCAACTTGTCAACCCATTGTTATGGAATTAGAATACTGTTTCGGATACACATCCTTTCTTCAAACAATCTCTAACTTGTTTTAAATTCTGGTTTGAACAAAGCTAGGAAGAACTTTTAACCGTCGAGACTTACAGATCCAGGCCAGCTCTTTTGTAGTTTCTTCCTACAACAAAATCAAAGCTTAGAAATGGCTCACCATTTCTCTGCGAAAGAAAAAGGAAAGATGATCGCATCGGCTTCCTCAGAAACACCAAAGCTTCGTATCCGAGCTCCTCCAATGGATACCTCAGCGCTCATTCATGATAACGCCCTCACGCTGATAGGAAGGCTCACTAACCCTTTATCCAAAGAATGTGGTCGTTCATCCCATTTCTGTCAAAAAGCTGGGAGTTAAAAGGGCGAGCCATAGGCTCAGATCGTGGAAATAGTTGTTTCCAATTCAGGTTTGAGAAGGAGGAGGATCTGCAAAAGGTTCTAAAGAACCGGCCTTACCATTTTGCAAGGTATATGATCATCATACAAAGATGGGAGCCCATCATCTCAGACTCATTCCCATTCGAGATACCCTTCTGGATCCGCATGAGGGGTCTGCCTTTGCATTACTGGAAGGATGAACTAAGTCTGAAGATAGAGAATGCCCTCGAAAGGCTTAAAAACATGTACTTACACAACATGGCAAAGGTGCGAGTTGCTATCAACGGACTAGAATCTTTATTCAAAGAAACCATTTTGGAATTTGAAAATGGAGCAGAGGTTACTATCTCATTAGACTATGAGAGGCTAAGAAATCACTGTCAACACTGTAATAGGTTGTCACATGATGACAAAAACTGTCCAGCAAAAAAGGAGAAAGATAATAAGGTCAAATATCCCACTCGAAACACAACAAAAGGACAAAGTTGTTCTAATAATGTAGGGTCGAGAAACCAAAATAGATTCATCCTTATTAATATTTAGAAAGATAGAAAACTAAGGTAGAAATTGAAATAGCTCATTAGAGCTTTATTGTGCAAGAAAATAAAATAAGAGAAGAAAGCTTTAAAAGACTCTCAAAATAGTAAATCTTTATATATTGATGATGAGATAGGTTTTGAGTACAAAAACTGCATTTTACACACTCACTACATCTCTTATATAATGAAGTTATACATATATTAGAGAAGAGAAGGAGTAAACCGATGTGGGCACATTATGGGCACGTCATGGGGTTTTGAGTTGTTTTAGTTGTTCTAGTGCATGCTCACATCTCTTCATAAAGTTGTCTCAGCTTTTGTTGCTTTTGTTGTTTTTGTCTGGCTAACATTCCCCCTCAAACTTATGGTGTATTGAACATCACCATGAGTTTGCTTGAATCTGAGATTTGGAAATCATCTTCAACATCCTCATCTTCATCTCTTTCTACTCCAACATCCAAACATGAAACTTGTTTCTTCTCCATCTCACGTGAGATAGATATTAACTCACCATCGCCTCTTTTTCCCAACTTTGAGTCTTACACGGGTCTCTTGCCTCTGATGCTCTAGGGTTTTTCTTTTGGGCGAGGTATAACACGAACATAAACGAAAAGTAAAGTGACTTGGAGAGATAGATTTGTAAATAGAAGACATAAAGAAGTTGAGATCTACACCATCAAACCCAAGGAAATCGCCTAGCTCTGATACCATGTTAGAAAACTTAAAACCAAAATAGATTCATCCTTATTAAGATTTAGAAAGATAGAAAACTAAGGTAGAAATTGAAATAGCTCACAGAGCAAGGGACCACTACTCTCCTCTAAAGTCTTACCACCCATCAGAACATAGAGACCCTCAGGAAAACCACAGGCAAGGGCATATGTCAGACTTTATGAGAGAGGGCAAAAGGGTTGTCAACAATCTAATAGATAACCCCTCGATTGGAATCAGTACCCTACAAACAAAAAGAAAATCATCTCATCAAGGAAGGCCTTCTCATAGATCTTCCCAATTGGTGCAGAGAGAGCAATACTTTAGGGAGAGACATAGTGTACACCACAGAGAATCTGGCTTCAGGACCCCTCAGCCTAGAGTCTCCGATGAAGGCAGAGGAGGTGAACCTCAAAAATCCAAAATTCCAGTATGGAGAAAAAAATCGCCGAGTGCAGAACAACCTATTTAGCAGACATCATCTCAACCTCGGACTCGCATACCACCACTTAAGAGAGAACAAAACTTTTCTACAGAGCAGCCTCCACCTCCAAAGTCAGCGGAGGAGATTCTTGAAGAACTGAGGGAAACAACGCTTCAATACATTTCTTGTGGTGATCCTACTTAAAGTGCAACGCGCAAAAGGCGTGTCATGCAAACTGAAGCTAAGGGATTCATGCAAGAGACTGCGGATATCATCCTTGCAGCAGAAATTCAAAAAGCCTCTTCCTATAGAGCATACGTGGCTGAAACACATTCAAACCCTCTAGATAAATCCTTAGTAGCTCCTGAAGTAGAACAGGAAACTAAAGTAATTTCCCCAAAGAAAAAGAGAGGCCGACCTCCGATTGCTAGTAGATTGTCGTTTGACAGTCCCAAAGCCATAAGTGAAGCATCTGGAAAGAGAAAGAGGGTAAAGCAGACATCAAAGTTGCCCAAATCCCTATTTTTAGGGCAAAACCTTCTCCACCAAGGTCCGACAATAGTATTGCCATTTTAAGAAACAACAAAAGTAAGAAAACCAGTTCTGCAAAGGCAAAAAATACTTCAGCAGCTTCATTCAGCTTAGCAGATTAGAAGACTACTCCTCAGATAAGTCTTATACTGGCAACCTTAAAGACAAAAGAGGATTTTCAAAATTCGATGCCCTCTTTTTCTTAAGAATAATGAGATGTAACTGTTCTGGGTTGGAGAATCACACGACAGTTCGACATTTGCGTAACCTAAAAATCACGGTAAATCCAGACATTATTTTCCCCATGGAAACAAAGAATCTCGAAGATTTTGTGAGAGAGAAGACAAAGCTTTAGGCTTTGATTCTACCTTTCTAGTCTCACCTCATGGAGTAGGAGGCGGAGGTCCTTTGTTTTTGGTGGGTACCGCCACGCGGCTTAATCCTGATCACTTTAGCTCTGTTATGAAAAAAAGAAGTCAATCTGGTTGTATATTCTTCCAATTCAAACTGTATCGACATAATTATAGATTACAAAAACAAGATTTTCCACTCCTATTTTATATATGGCCCTTCTGAAATACCTAATAGAGCCAACTTTTGGTTAACATTGTTGGATATGATGCTTTTGAGAAGTGGAGCTTGTTTTTTAACATGTGATTTCAATGAAATCATAGATAATTCAGAGAAATTAGGAGGTCCTCCTAGAGCGGAAAGCTCAATTATAAATTTTAGCACTTTCTTGTCACAGAATGATATCTTTGATTTAAGTCATTCGGGAAATATCTTGTTCTAGAGAGGTCAACGAGGAGCTCACTTAATCCACTCTAGGCTGGATAGATCGATGGCCAATAGTAATTGGGCTGAAGAGTTTCCCACAAGCACTAGCGAATACTTGTGTTTTGAAGCTTCGTATCACTCTCCTATCATTACCATTGTTGACACAAAAGGAAGAAAAGGAAACTGTATTTTCAGATTTGATAGAAGATTGCAGGACAATCAGGAAGTTTAGGAGCTTGTGAAAATGATTTGGTCTGAGTTTGCTCATTTACCTGTAGAATTACAGACCACTAAGTGTCGCACAACCATTTCTCACTAGAGCAAAGTGAAGCAAACTAACAGTTAGGAGAAAATTGAGAGTCTGCGATCTGAACTGGAATCAGAGTTGTCTACATCTTACGACAAAGTTAAATGCAGCATACGAGAGTGAAAAGGCCTTCTGGAAATAGTGGAGTCATCAACTGTGGCTGAGTTTGTTAGATAAGAACTCATCATACTTTCATGCGGTCTCTAAAACAAGAGCAAACATAAAAAAAATCGCAGTTATAGAAGACGAAGAAGGAAAAACAGTTTTTAAAGAGACTAATTTTGCAACAGTCATATCTGAGTATTACCATAAGCTATTCTTAGCGGATGAAACAGTTGATAACCGTATCATCAGTGATGCTATAACATCAAGGATATCTACGGAGATGAATGAAAAACTGATTGTAATCCCTACTCCTGAGGAAATCTCAAAGGCAATCCACTTTACACATCCGGGTAAAGCGCTAGGCCCTGATGGCCTCTCCGCTGGCTTCTTCAATTCAAACTAGAAAACAACGGTTTCAAACCTGAAAAAGAGATTCAAAGCTTCTTCCAAGGTAAACCATTGACACAAAGCTTAAACCACACATACGTCCGCTTAATCCCAAAGAAGCTGAGTCCTAGACAGATGGTGGACTATAGACCAATTGCTCTGCATAATGTCATGTACAGTCCACTTTTGTCCTAGGAAGAGCGATCTCTAACAATGTGGTAATCACACATGAAATCCTTCACTTCCTAAAAAACTCTGAGGCAAAAAAGTTATGTTACATGGACGTTAAGACTAACATGAACAAGAGATTCGATAGACATGAATGGTTTTTTATTCTAAAGGTTCTAGAAGGATTCGGGTTTCACCAATAATGGATATCTTGGCTTCTCCAATGTGTATCAACGGTATCTTACTCATACCTCATCAACAGAGAAGCAAGAGGAAGAGTAGTTCCTACACGCGGTATCCGCCAAGTTGACCCGCTCTCACCCTACATCTTTATCCTTTGCAGTGAGGTGTTGTCAGGTCTATGCCAAAAATCAGAAAGAAAAAGCAAGCTCAAAGGAGTTAGAATCGCAAGATAATACCTAATAATAAATCACCTTTTATTCGCAGATGACACGATGTTTTCCTGTTGGGCTAATAAGAAAAACTGTAATGAACTAAACCAAATCCTCCAAAGGTATGAGAAAGCTTCAGGGAGGAAGATAAATGGCAAAATTATCGATCTACTTCTCATCGATCTTAGTGAAACAGATTCTAAAGATTGAGAAAGAAGGAGGAACGAGAAAGTATCTTGGTCTCCCATAACTCTTTGGACAAAAATGAAGGATTTATTTGCTTCAATCCTAGAGAGAATTCCGACAAAAATCAAAGGGTGGTCCACTCGGTTCTTGTCTCATGCCAGAAAATTGACCCATCTTGTGTTAGCGGCGATACCAAGATATGCGATGTCCTACGTCAAGGTGCCGGGAAATCTTTGTAAACGTATCCAATCACACCTCACAAGGTTTGGTGGGATAATAAACATAATTAATAGAAGATGGCTTGGATATCTTTGGGAAAAATGGCAAAACCAAAGGCCAGGGAGGGCTTGGTTATAAAGATATCCAAATCTTCAATGATGCACTTCTTGAAAAGCTTAGTTGGAGATTTTTGAAAATCCCACATCACTTCTTGCAAAGCAAGTGCTGAACAAATATTGGCATAGTAGCTCTTTTCTTGAAAGCAAAGTACGTGCAAGTTCCTCCCATGGATGGAGAGGTATAATGTTAAGAAGAGATCTTCTCCTACCTAATCTGATAAAGACCATTAGTGATGGTAGAGAAACGAATATCTGGAGTGAACCATGGATTTTTTCAGTTTCAAATCTGAAATCGTATGGTCCGCCGACTCAAGCTTTATAATCGATCTCTGAATGTTGCAGATCTCTTTCGTGAGAATCACAAAGAATGGGATAAAGACAAGCTGGAGATGTTGTTTCTGCATCTTGTTGAAGTCATCTCTTAATTCGAATACATGTATCAGCAACAAAAGATGTTTACCATTGGAAGCCAACAAAGACAGGGTAACAGAGACAAAATCAGCAGCACTAGCGGTTATTCTGCAAAACAATGAAGACATGACAACGCATAGCTATTCTTGGACAAGAAAGAACATCTCCTCAGCACTTTAGGCAGATGGATTGGCAATCCTTGAAGTTGTTTTCTTAGCGAAGGCGATAACCTTGACAAAAGTTCAGATCCTATCGGATTCGAAAGAAAGCATCGAAGCTCTAAAAGCTTTCGATCATTGTGAGTTGTATGATATCCTTAGCGATATCCACCACTTTTCGAATCAGATCGAGTTAATCTCGTTCGACTTTATCCCTCGATCTGCAAATTGGTCGGCAGATTTGGTAGCTAAACATGCTCTTTTAAATGCCTCAGTTGTAATCGACTTTGCTCTGTTTCCGTAGTATTTTAAATAATGAAAGTATTAGAAAAAAGGAGTATATAACTAAAAAAAAGAAAAAATAGAAGTTAATAACAAAATATAAAAAAAAAAAACAAAAGATTAGACAATAAAAGTACCAAACCAAATAGACATCTTGTGGATCGAACAGGTAACAACAGAGACATAATTAACTAGTTGAGCTAAAATATATTTATCAGAAGTGGCCTAAAATTAGTAAATAATATGTGGTCTAAGGCGGTTGTCTCTTTTAGCACGACACTGACTAATCAAATGGTGAATAATTCGTATAAAAAAATTTATAGTTGGCCGGTGATGATCGAGTTAGGATCAAAGAACCTAATTTAGAAGTAAGGAAGGTTTTTGATATATTAAACGCATCAAAGTAGTCATTGTACAAAGCATGTTGAGGGTCAATCATCTTTATCATGTGCAAGTAGATTGATGACCATAAAGATATATTAGAACTTGGCTGAGGAATGTGTGGATGCGATAGCTGATTTTGTGAGGGATATTGCCTAAGATAATATTTCACCAGGTTCATAATACGAAGTACAAAAACTGGTAGATGGTCTTGTTTTTTCGTATCTGGTGATTTATGATTTATTTGAGACAAAATGAAAATCGTATGAGCTTCTGCTTTTCTCGTAAACCTTGGTATCAAGAAACTAGTGGATGAGTTCCAGTCCCATATAAACGGATGTGGTATATAATGCTAACAAAGACGTCAAAGAAGTTATATCCATCTGAACGCACGGCGGTACCAATGAGATGGCATGCAAAACATACAACAAATGAAGATATTACGCTTGCATCATATGCAGAAGTTTGAAAGAAATTTCAATCAGTATATCTGGATTTTGCATATGTGCGAATGAACGTCTATCTTGGATTCTGTATAGATGGTTTCAATCCATTTTGGAAGGATGGAAAGAAGTATTCGCTATCTCTAATAATCATGACACCTTAATATTTGCCGCCATCGAGAGTTGTTGTTCCTCTCCATTCTCGTTCCCGGTCCAGAGAATAGTAAGAGATCGTTTAATGTGTTCCTCCAGCCATTGATCTATGAGTTGCAAGTACTATGAGAGCACGGTGTTCAAACATATGATGTTTCGTGCCAGCAGAATTTTCAAATGTGTGCGGTACTTATGTGGACAATAAGCAATTTTCCAGCATATAGTATGTTATATGGATGGACAACTCATGTAAAGTTATACTGTCCGTTTTGCCAAGATAACGTATATGTATTCCAATTAAAGTATGGACGCAAAACGTGTTGGTTTGACTGTCATAGTAGAGTTCTACCAAGTGATCAACCGTATCGTAGGAGCACGATATTGTTTACGGAAAACAAGAAAGAGTTTGATGGTCCACCTCCTGAATTCTTCGACTCTACTTTGATGACTCATTTAAGATATTTCCATGCGAAGAAGACGTCATATTCTGATGGAAAGAGACATTATCCTGTAGACGATCATAACTAGCACAAAAGAGTATTTTTTTTAGATTTGTCATATTGGAAGTACTATTTGTTACGGCATAATTTAGATGTCATGCACATTGAGAAGAGCGTCTTTGACAACATCATGAACATTGTTCTAAATTTCTAAGAAAACACAAAAGATAATTTGAAATCTACATTGGACTTGCCAGATGTTGAATCATAAGACGTTGATATTTAGTGTTTCAAAGTAGGTGAAGTTGTAAGTGTTCTAAGACTTATCGTAGATTGATTACGAGTATAGTTTATACATTTTTTCAATTTTCATTTTTTTTATACTATTAACAGTCGAAAATTCGTCGGACTTATATATATTTAAATTAAATATATTTAAAAATGTGGTATCCAACGATTTTTGCCAAGTCCCTCAGGAATCCGTCAAAAATTTCCAATGATTTTTATGGTTATAATCATTTATTGCTTTTTACTGGCCAATGGAAACACATGCAAAATATTGCGATCCTTTGGAAATACCCGACGGATTCCAGAGAGCAACGAAAAATTCACCCGCGAACATTCCTAAAAATGTTCGGAAGCCTTTAAAACAAATTTCAATTAATTTAGTTTCCAACAGATTCCTAAAAAAAATAAATATTGTGACGAACTTCCGACGGATTTATCAGTCGGGAATTTCTCTATAAATTAAACACACCGGTTTTGTTTTTCTCCATTCGCTCAATCAATTTCTCTCTCTAGAAAAGAAACGCCATATCCCCGACTTCTCTCACAACTCCATAAAAAAATGTAAGTTTTTCATCCTTTTAATGTATATATCATAGTTTTTTTCATCCTTTTAATGTAAAATTAGGATGTTAATTTTAGGTTTTCTAATGTTTTTTTTGTCGATATTTGTTTAAAACTTAAAACGGTTTGGAAATCCAAACCGGGAGACCGAATTTACATAGCTCACCTCCTGCGATAATACTCGTGCACTTACCGCTAAGTTATCCGCTTGTACATTAGAACGACGTGGTATATAGGATACCGTGAATGCTGCAAAATCATCTTTAAGCTTCTTGTAGTCGTCTAAATACATCTCGAATGCTGGCCAATCTCCTGGGGCATGCACCATCTTCACTAGTTTCGAGCAATCTGTATGTAAATTAACTTCAAATCTTCGACGGGCCAACAAGCATTCCATTGCCCAAAGTAGTGCATTCAGCTCCACGTGTACTAGTGATAAAGTCTTCTATGTACTTCTGGACCCCATTACGACGTCTTAAGTGTTATTTTGCGTGCAAATCCATCCCAAGCCTGATAGGAGATCAGAATCCTTCTATGATCCATCAATAAAACAATTAATGCCTGCAAACGACAAATGCTCATGTTCCATAGCCCTATCCTGAGAATCATTAAACTCGGAGGATATATGAGCCTCACTCCAAACTTCCGCTTCGCTTTCCGTCAATTGTAAAGTATTTCTGGGATATGTGATATATTAGGTAGTTAGATAGGTTATGAAATGGATATTTTGTTGAGTTTCTATAATTTCTTGATAGAATTTGTGAGATTTGCTTGCTAATTGTGTTCTTACTTAGAAAATTATTTGTAATTTTTTATAAAATATTTAAAACGATTTTTATGTACATTTATTGTAAAAAAACGTTTGAATGAATCGTTATAAATTCACTTATTGGTTAATGATTTTTCTTACAACAATTTTCTGAGTTTTAAAGGACTTTACAGGAATTCTAATTTTTATGACTTTTTCTAGTAATTATAAAACATTATAATGAATTACAAAAAAAAATTAGTGAAATTTTAGAAATTATATTGAATTTGTAAAAAAGTATTATAATTAAAAGGAATATTAGTGAATTGTTAGAAATTCTTCCAGTTTTGAACTATTGAAAACATGTAAATAACTTATAAAAAGCTTAATAAGAAAATTATTGAAAAGTTGATTTTTAAAGTTAACATGACAAAATATTAATAGGATTAGTAAGAACATTATTGAAATTTTATAATTTTGAATAATATTTAGCATACTTGTGAATTGTTTTTGTAAAATTTTAAGTATCACCTAAATTTTCAAACAATTTTAAAAAAAAATTATCCGTACTTATCCTAAAGACCTTAACATGAAAATAACTTTTAGCCGTTCGGGTACTTATTTTATATATTCGAATTACCACTATATCATACCCGTGTCATCTAATTCATCTTCTATAGATACATGTAATATTTGATATCTTAAATATCGTTACGCATATTTGCTATTATCCGTTTTTAAATTTGAAATGAATATACCTCCGTGTCAATTAGTGTTTAAAAAATGTTTAATATAGCTAAATTCAGTTTTTATCTATTGGCGGAATCTATGCCTCTAGCTGAATTTTTGTTATGGCACCATTTACAGTGAAATATATCTCCAACATCGGTATGATTCCAACTAAAATGGTAATTTCAGTTTAATTAAAATTTTGATTACTTTGGTATATATGTTGAATATTTTTAATTTCAAAGTTAATACTAATATTAAATAATTTTGAATATGTCTTGTTCTTATTTTCTTATAGCATTTTATAGAATATATAAAAAAATTATCCACACATTTTCTTTAAAATAGCTGGTTTTCTAATATCTAAATTAGTTTTCTTAAAAAAGTTATAAAAAATATATGTAGGTAACAATTGTATAATTTTCAGGTCTTGGTCTTTTATTACGCCAAAGATTCAGGGATGACATTGGAGGAAATAACGAAATTATAAGAACATGAAGTGGTTTTGATAACAATTGTATAATTTTCTTTTACACCGATTCAGTAAGAAGCATTTAAATTTGGCAAGAAAAAGAATACACTTATAATTATATTAAAAATAAAATAGTTAGAAGAGATGCTGAAAGTGGATGGATAAAGCCGTAAGCGTTATTTGAGGTGGGAAAAGTGGTGACGTGAGCAAAATCGCCAGTGTCACATCTCAAGTGTGTCAGTCTTTACTCTTTTAAAACAAATATCGTATCATATAGATTTGGTATCATTAAGGATAATAATTAGCTCTGGGTTTGTTATTATGCCATCACCAATATTTTCATATTATTAAATAACCTTTTCAAGTATGTGTGTCGTTTTGATACTCCACAATTGCAATTTGAAACCTCCGATAGAAGTTGTGACTACAAATGGTCATCTTTGACACTGACACTCCCTGTCACTGCGACCCAAAGCCGATTTAATTTATCCTTCCCACCACATCATCAAATCATCATCATCATTATTATTGTATGTTTAATTATGACTATCACTTCCATTACTTATCTGCATTGACAATCGCAAAAGTACTAACAAATTTTCCCAACGGTACATTGCTTTGGAGATATACTTGTCTTTAGTTTGCACTTTGTTATACGTAAAAACCATAAGTTATAACAGATAATATCGAGTAAAATAGAAACATAATGCTTTAGTCATCTTCGTTTTAAGAAGGCTTTCTTAGAAAATTATGAGATAAAGATTATGTCATTCGCGTGATGAACAAATGTAGTGCATATATTACATTCACTTTCGTGAAACAAGCTTAGCAAACGAAACTAAATACACAAAACAGATAAAACAGCAAGAGTTAATTTACAACTTGAAACAAGTAAAAGCAACAAGGTGAGGTCAAGGGAGATGAGAGTGGTTCCTTGGCTGTCTTGGTGGGTTCACATGATGGTGCAACATTTACAACATGAAATAAGTAAAAGCAACAAGATGAGGTCAAGGGAGATGAGAGTGGTTTCTTGGCTGTCTTGGTGGGTTCACATGATGGTGCAAAGGGTCAGGTCCTGAAGGAACAGTCCTTAGCTCTTCATGTAGCCCTAAACCCTTCTTCATCTCCTTTTCTTCCTCTCCATTTGCTCCTGCCCGTACACCCTCCTTCATCATCATCATCTGCCAATTAAACACCAATTTTACTATGTTTCATACTGATATTTGAACACCATAATATAATATATATAGATATATATGTATTTATCTCATGACAACTAAAGCAATGAAACAGTTGTTGGACTTGGACTGTTCATCTACATGAACATAACATACGTAAGTCGAGAGGCATTAATTAGTACAAGTTGAAGCGAACCTTGCGGGTGGGAAGTCCATGAACGTGAGCATGAGCTTGAGTGAGATCTGGTGAGATAGTAAACAAAAATAGAAGTTAGGATGGGAGTTATAAGAATATGTAAAACATGAGTGATAGATATTTAGAAGAGGGAGCGAGAGAGTGAGACCAGAAGCATCATGAAGGAACATGAGGCAGAAGAGTAATAGTAGCACCAGACTTCTCGAATCCATTTTGTAGAGAGAAAGTGAGTGTGAGAGAGAGAGAGATAGAGAGAGAAAGATAGGAATTGTTCTTTAGTGTGACAATGAAATGGGAAGGGGACAGTCCAATTTATAGCGGAAGCCTGCAAGGAGGAGGAATGGGATCTCCAATTTTTATTTTTATTTTTATTTTTTATTTTTTTATTATTGTTTATAAATGGCAATCCTAGTAAATATTTTGGTTTGATAAAAAAAGAAGTAAATATTTTGGTTACTTTTGCAAAATATATAATATATGATTTATATATAGTACCGCAATGTTCATTAATCGACGGCATCAATAGCATGCAACAGTATTATAAGGTACATCATATTAAGAGCTCGTGAACTTGTTCATAATTTAGCTACATAAATTAATGCTGATACTTGTTTGACCAAAAAAAAAAAATGCTCATACTTTAACTAAAACTCTCTCTATAGATCTATAGACCTGTTTTGAATGTAGTATAACACTTAGAAATGTATACACTCGATTAGCAACTCAATTAACTAGTAAAATTTGTATAGGAATGCGTCAGTGGTATACACGGATTTATGTTAATACATGTAATACATACCGTACACACTTGACTAGGTATATCATATAGGTTAGTTTACAACATTATGATTAACATTAGAAAAAACTTATAAGTTTCTATATTATAACCCATATTTAAACCCATTTAAATACATATCGTTCCAAAAAATAAATATATTTTTCTTCAACGTTTAAATTACTGCAATTGTTGTAGTATTTTTGTTTTTCAAGAAATACTATTACGTTAACTTCCTTCCTAAGATATTTAATTTTTACTTCTTTCTAAGAAAATGTGAGACTTTATATTAAACAAATATTATCTGTTTCGTAGACAAAAAAATGTAATCTACAAAAAATTTAACTAAGCTTGTGTAACAATAGTAAATAGCATCTTTTTTTTGCCACTCTAGTAAATAGCATCTAAATATACTATTTCTTACAGCTGAACGACACATTCTTAGAGAAACCTTGTTCTACCCTGTAGTCAAACACATTTTCTTGAAGTTGAATCCGAAATGAATGAGGAGTTAAACAAAAAAAATGCTCGCCATATGTTTTGTGGTCAAAGAAAGATTTCAGTACTAATGTCCAAAATTAACTTCATCACTAGGCATTGTTGATTTTAGATTCAAAGAATTAGCAAGAAGCATCAACTAAGTGTTGGCACTTGTCATATTGTTGCTCGAAACTCGTTGAATCCACGAATAGGGGATGGCCAAAAGTAACTGACAAATAAAAATCTTACATGCCAAACTTCTTCCTCATACGTGAGCGACTGAGCGCCACAATTATCCCTCATGTATTTCGGTCTCCGCTAAACATTTGTTGACCTCTCGCAAAAATCACTTTTAAGATCTCTTGTAGATGTAAGATGTTACGTCACTAACCAAGTAATAAATGATTGCTTCAGTCTCCAAATTTTTATTTGCTTACTTAGTACTATTTGGAAGTATGTTTTTTTTTTCCACTCTTTATAAGAAAATAAATATATTTATTATTTTTCTTTATTTTTTTTATCAGTTTTCTTTAAAATTTTTCAAATCAGATATAACTCTTTTTATTTTCTTTTTAAAATATCAAAAAAAAAAATTACATGCATTAAATTATATTGAACAATATGGGCATCCGTTTACTATTATTGAGTATCAAATCCATGCAAAATCTATTTGCTGGCAAAAACAATAAATTAAAGGGATTATATGAGCCTTGACGGCGCCGTATCGAGGGTACCATCGACTGATGTCATGAGGCTGAGAAATGATACCTGGAATAGAGTACTACTGACACGTGTTAATCTGATGGCATCAGATCTCAGCCGTCCGATCATACCAAAATACCTTCAGATTATCTCTCCTTTAAATAGTTTTCAGATTCCGTTTTGCTTCTTCGGTGGCTTACTCTTTTGGGCCAATTGGATGCCACTACTGTTTTAAAACTAATTTACTGATATTTTTTACATTAACTAATTTACTGATTTACCACC
Organism: Boechera stricta; assembly: GCA_018361395.1. Classification (NCBI taxonomy): domain Eukaryota; kingdom Viridiplantae; phylum Streptophyta; class Magnoliopsida; order Brassicales; family Brassicaceae; genus Boechera; species Boechera stricta. The sequence goes on from CM031541.1 coordinate 9,909,713, forward strand.
ATTTATAATACTATGGACATAATTTTTAAATTTTTTTTTTATAGATCCATTATTCATTTTATTCAATTTAGTCCAGCTAAATATATTTTTTTCTTTTTTCGATTTAGTTTATTACATTAGAACACAAAGCCAACACCAAAAATATTGTAAACTTGATGTTAACTATTAAATATATTATATATGTCGCTGTCTATATGTCGTCGATTCGTTACCGATACAGTGATGTCAAAGAAAGATGAAACAGCCTGGAAAATGCAATGAGGGGGAAGAGAGTAGAAACAAGAAAAAGACGAGTGTAACGTTAAGCGAGAAGAGACTGATTGAAGAAGTCACAAAGGTCAATTCTAAGTTTTAAATCTTTTCACGTTCATTGGTTATTTGTCTAATAACCCTACATACAAAAAGTGTAAAATAAATACCAAAAAGTGGGTAAGATTCTGCAGCATATATTAATTAATTTGGTAATTATAAAAATAAAAACAAAATTGCAATGGAAAATCCAAATCTTTTGACTTCTTTCGACTGCCATAACGATCATGTTTCTTTATTTAATTCTTCCAGGTGATTAATTTAACTTATTTATTTCTCTTGGGATCCTATTTATTAGATTCTTCCCTCATGGTATCAAGTTATCATGACCCACTTGGATCTTGTTTTTTGCAAATATATTTTAGGCTAAAAGGTCATTTTTATCACAATAATGTTGTTCTATTTAATTTAAGAATGTTACTCTACAACTGAAAATTTATCAAAAAGAGAGCATTTATTTTCCTGGCAAATGGGTTTGGCCCAGCTAAAAGTTGTTTACTAACTTAGACAAAATGAGAAAATTTAGAAATTGCAGAAATTAAGAGGAGATTGAGGTCTAAGGTCTTTGACCCATACATACATGCGATAAGGTTTATCTTTAATAACATAAACAAACTCGAGTCGATAGTTGAATTCGTTGTGGTGTCTTTCGCTAAGTTTTTCACTCAATACAAAATGTTAGAATATATAACTGAGTTTCATATGATATATTATAATAATTATGTATAATTTATATCAATAGGCATGTGTATACACATATAGGCATAAAGTTGTCAACGAATAGATGTGAAGGAGCAGTTGCATCTCATGTCGAAAAGGTGTAACGATTTAGTTTTGTCTATTTGTAACTACATATCTACTATGTCCTCTAAGTGAAAACTCACGTTGTTGGTCATAATAAAAGAGATTGTTCCACTTATGTTGAAGAGACAGAGAAGTAACGTTTTCTGTTTTCTACTTTTTCTATTTCTTGTGTATAAAGAAACACATAGAGAGGAAGCATAAAATCCAAGATCGTACAGAGCATTACGATTTCAACATGGTATCGAACCTCAAAGATTCGAGGGCCACTAAAACTAAGAGAAAAACAAAAGTATTACGATGACAACAACAATGTCGCAACGAAGAGAAGGTGAAAATAGAGATGTTTTAACGAGAGACCTAATTGATTTGAAGTCAATTAAGAGTCCATGGTGGAGAGAAGATGGACTATCGGATTGTCTAAAAACTTCTCATATCTCTCACAGAGAGAGGTGACATCATAGTGGTTGTGTTGAAAGAAACGAGAGATTTGACTTCATTGAGAGTATTAGAGTCAATGAGAACTTTAAAGGCACACGAAGAACGTGTGGGAGGCCACAGCAGAGGCATGACAGGAGAAGTCCACAACAAAAGCGTGACGAAGAAGCATTTAATGTCCAACAAAACAGAGGGTTTTGTAAGAGAAACAAAAGGTGGTGTAAGAGACAACCACACGGAAGCTGACCGTTGGAAGAGTACGGCGTATTGGAACAAAAGTTCGAGGAACAAAGAGAGAATTCTACAACCATGGAAGATTTGGCATTTATCAAGAGAGTTTCATAGGAAAAGACACAAAGAAACACAATTGAGTTTGAAGATGATGCTATTGGAAAGCACACACTCTTTAATGCAAGTGAAGAATCAACAAAAATCAAAGATGAAGATTAAGTTGGTGTTAAGACTGAAACTCAATTAAGAGGGAATATTAGAATATAATTAAGTTTATGTTATATTATAATAGTTATGTATACGTTATATCAATAGGCATGTGTTTATACCTATAGGCATAAAGTTGTCAACGAATAGATGTGAATGAGCAGGTACGTCTCATATCGAAAAGAAGTAACCGTTTAGTTGTGTCTATTTGTAACTATATATATATTATGTCGTGCAAGTGAAAACTCACGTTGTTGGTCATAATAAAGAGATTGTTTCACTTTTGTTAAAGAGACAGAAAAGTAATGTTTTATGTTCTCTACTTCTTCTATTTCTTCTATTTGTTGTGTATAAAAAAACAGAGAGAAAAAGCATAAAATCCAAGATCATACAGAGCATTACGGTTTCAACACAAAACAGCAATGCCACGTAGCTAAGGTACAATCTTTTACTATAATCGAGTTTCTCTTATTGAACACAAAATGTAAGAAAAAAATTTGTCTTTAAAACGAAATCTAAACAAAGAAAAAAAAATCCGGATAATATTAATGATTTTAATGTTACACCCGTCCCATTAAATCACACCAACGAGGTTTCCGCGTTATAAGAAACATGCATACATTAAAATAAGGAAAAGAGATGAGTAAACAAACTTACTCAGTAAGTATAATCTCATTTGTCCAACCTGCATACACTAAAAACATGATTCATCTGCCCATATGATTCAATATGTTTATATGTCTGGTTAATATGTATCATACATCATCATTCATGTGTACAGCTTGACCAAATAGACTTGTCGATCTAGAAATTACTATGACCTTCATTATGTGCTCGTCAGCTTGTTCAACCCATTGACTCTCTTAGACTTGTCGGTCCCTTTCTCTTGAACTGCATCATTGCTATATCCGTCCATGCTCAGAGACTATCAAACAATTATACAACATATATCTCATGCCAACATATATCATTATGGCATTATGCTCTTTGTTCTATCATGCTCAACATGTCATCATGTTCTCCTTTCTCGATCAACCTAGCGACAATTAATCCCTAATCCAAGTCTACTCATATACCTAACATCATGCTTAGTGACACAAATCACATCATCACCTTAACCACTTGATGACAAAGACAACTCATGCTTTCCTCTCTTTTTTTCCTTTGGGCAGATTCGATGCACAACCTTGAATGATCGTCCACTGAGATCATTCAAGGTTTTGCATTCTGAAGATTTGAAGATGTCCCAAACAATATTAAGAAGAAATTGAGCATCAAAATACCCTTCTCAATTCTCTTATTATATAGAGATCATGCTTAGAGAAATTTACTACAACCCATCTGTTAAGCCCATGGATCCAAACTTGCTTAAAGTTAAAATTCCAATAACCTGTTCTCGAAAAAGCTATATCCCATCACGTTTGTGCTATGCTAGGTTGCCTTCCTCCTAAAACTGGCTTTCCATGCCGATAATCATGTACACTTGCTTTGAGGAATTGGCTTTACTCGTCATGTTCTGAACCATATCTTTTACTTTAGATTAGTCTTACAAAGTGGATCCTTAGCAATTTGGTTAACACACCATATCAATTCACTTACTCGGCTTAACTATTATTGTGGTTGTAAAATTCATGTTAAGGAACTTCCTCATTAGCTTTCCCAAAATTTGGAGAGAATCCTCTACATTGCACCTAATACCGAAAGGTTTCCTAAACCTTGAGTGGAATCCTCTTTATAAAACTCATCATCCCTAGCTTTCCCAAATCTTGAGTGGAACTTTCTACACCTCAAAGTGTTACCTCCAACTCATCCATAGTTACTTGTGTCATTGTGGAAAAAGGACTATCGCATAAGAAGGCATCCTTATCTAGTAGCATGTTGACGTCACATGGTATCCAAGATGTACATCATTCTTCGCTCTTAATCTAAATACATATCTTTATTAACTTTACTTGAAAGCAAAAATGCTTTTAGTTTAGTTTCGGAGTTACCTTGCCTCTCATTGTATTCATCTTCTTTTTCACAATAGATCCTTGGGTCCAGTGCATCATCTTGAAGGTCAGGAAACTACCCTGCTTTTCGGGCTCCTTGCTGGAAAAGGATGCCTTGCAATATCTCTCCTTGGTGGTTGTTTTACTCGTTTCACGCGTTCTCGCTAATCACTTTGATTGGCTCGAATGATAGCAAGCATTTGCACCATTGTAGTATTACGAGCACTTCCTTCATTAGCCATGGTAACTTGTACCTAGTGGATGTTTTGTGCACTAAACAAATATAAGAACAAATCAAGGATACTAATAAACATAAAGATAATTAACAAAATATAAACTGCACCACAAACAAAGAATGAATAGTTTATAACATTATAAACCTACATTTTAAGAACCGATCTATCTTCATTTGATTCCTAGTTGAGAACAACCTGAGTCCTTTGAATCCTTTTTGGTGGAGCAAGCATGTCATGATTCAATCAAGTATCATGTTTTGAGCTATTATGTTTGCTCTTATTCGTCTTTGGATTTATCTCCACTGTATTTAACACTAACTGAAAATCCAATGGTGCACCACTAGTTTGTCCTGCAAATATACTCCATTGTATCTTCTTTTTCCATGGCGACATATTAACGAGGAGAATGAGCGACTATAGAGTGTGAGTTTCTAACAACTAGTGTTCAAGAAAACGCCAAACGCTAATCGGATGGCAAGTATTCGCCTAAAACGCCTAGTCGAGGCCTAAACGATTTTAAGCGGTTTTAAAATGAAGCAATATATATTTATATATATAATATAATATGATGAAAATAACATAATAGAAATGCTTAAAATTTCCAAATTTTGAAAATAGATTTAAAGTTTACACTTTAAAGTAAAGTAAAATAAAATAGTAAGAAGAATGATTTAAAAAAAAAAACTTTAAATTAGTCTCCGATAGAGTACTCATGGGCGAAAATCATGTTTAAATTTATTTACAATATCCGATGGATCTATAGCTCATTGAAGCCCATTTACTCATAATGGGCTAATATTAGATTTGGTGTTCCTAGTTAGTTAAATTTTTAAGAGTCAATTATTTTTCTCTAAAATTAGTAAACATTTAAATATTCAGATTCAGAAATCCCCTATATATTAATTGAGAATCATTTTAACAAAATATCATTATGTTTACGTGGAATATTACAACACTGTCATGTTGACGTATCGTCGCCATAATGATTTTCAGGGAATATAGTTTTTAGGACATTAATTACTAGATGGTAGGGGAGTGAATAGGGGGATCGATTATGGTTATGCAAATATGTTTTGTCATTCGCCTCCAAATCAGGTTTCATCCGAATGCTACTAAAAAATAGTCTCGAGAGTTTAATCCGTGAGACCGCAAGTGCACAGCCATGCAATTGTAGTACGTACGGGGTCGATCCACAAAGAGAATAGAATAACACCCAGAGAATGCAAATGCAAATCTAATATAGACAGGACAATAAAATAGGGGGTTGTCAAGTCCTAAACTATATGGTGCGATGAGATAAACAAAATAAAACACTTAAAATAAAATACATAAATTAAATAACATAATTTAAATAGCATAAACTAAATTACATAAAATAAATTACTTAAATTAAATTGCATAAAATAAATAAATAACTAAAAATAAAGTGCATAAATCAAAGTGCAGAAATTAAATTGCATAAATTAAATTACGAAAATTAAATTACATAAATTAAAGTGCAGAAATTAAATTACGTAAATTAAATTGCAGAAATATAAATTGCATGAATTAAAGTGCGGAAATTAAATTGCCAAAATATAAATTTCATAAATGAATAAACATAAATAAAATACTTAATATATATATACAGAGAATTGTGTGGTAATCGATTTACAGGGATTTTAGATTATAAGATTCATGTCTTTACCAATTAAGTTTGTGTTGTCAATCTAGGGATATTCGAAGTAGGCTAGTGACCACTCTCGTGATAAATTAGACACTATGTCAGATCCACTTTCATGGCGACCTTCACGCATTAAACGCAATCCCATCATCGATTACTCTTATATGTGAGAGACACATCGATTGGAGGCTGTCACACCATCCAGCGATTAACCAAGTGATTAGTTTGAGTTAGAGTGTGTCTAAGATGAAGATTGAATGACAGATCTATTTCCAGAACATGATACCGCTTTCGTGACAAAGTGTTCCCGAGATCAATACCTAGCTTGGCCACAACTAGGCAAGCATTGAGATGTTCCATCAAACAACAATCTCGACCATAGCTAATACTCTCTAATATGCAAGTCTGAAGTTTTAACCCACTCTCGTGGTGCTAAGAGCTTCTATTCGTATAACCTCTTGATTATAACCTTAAGCAATCCCATAGGACATAGTTTAACATTAAGAATGCAGTAGCTAGATCGGTTAAGAACAATGACACATACTGAATCCTAAATCTTCGATCCCATCATCGACCATCACCCTAATGGTCTAAAGGATCTACTCTCTAGTCTCTCTGAGGGTGACAGTAGAGACAAAGAATAGGATCATAAAACAGTAAACTAAAAACTAAGAACAGTTAAGTAAATCAAAGCATAAACATAAACAAAAGCATAAGGAAGAGAGAAACCTAAAGAAGAACTCTTTACTGAAGATGAAAACAAAAGGTTACTAAGAGAGTCTAAGCTTTTTGTTTAGTGAGAATATATGAGTTTATATAGAGTCTAGGAGGCTTGGAGGAGTCTTAGGGCGTCCTTAGAAGTTTTTGTAAGGTATTAACTCGTGATCCAAAGCTTCCATATCTTGCATTTTTGCATTAACCAAAGTTTCTTTTTCTCTCCAGTGAGTCAGCATCGACCCGTTCAGGTTGATGCTCTTGGTCGATGTTGAGGCTCAGGATGAACATCGACCACTTCTGGTCGATGCTTGCATCGATGGCCTTCGTCTTCAGGTTCAAGTTTGGGTCCGAGGAAGAGCATCGACCGCCCACAGTCGATGCTGTCTGTCGATGGCTTGCCTGGTCGATGCTAAGGTCGATGCTTCCTTCTTCAGGCTCTTGAGCTGTCTTTTCATGATGTTCTTGGCCCCAGCAAGTAGCTCCAAAGTCCCTATGGTTTTTTAAGAGTCCAAAACACTCTAAAAGTGTATGATTTCTTCCAAGTACCTATAAACACATAAACAAACGCAAATGCACTAGAACTATCCTAAATGCTTGTTAGAAACATATAAAACTAAGCGAAATATATGCAAGAAACAATGTAAAATACGATGCTATTACTAGACTAATTACATAATATGCCAATAGATCAATCATATATAATAACTGTCTTTATTTTATCTTACCAAAATTAGATTTATTTATTTATGAAAAATCAAGTATGTAAATATTCCATAAAATTATAGCTGATTTTATTGTTTTCTAAATTATAGATTTTAATTATTTATAGAATAATATACTATTAAAATATTTAGAAATGTTTATTTAATTTATTAATTTTTTAAAGATATTATAAATATCTTATTCCGCGTATAACACGGGAATTACCTAATAAAATATTAATACGAAAATCAATAATATATTTAGTGAAATAATTTATGGTATAATCATATATATTATTTTCTTATGGCACCTTTATATATATTGATCAACACTTTTTAGAAATGTTTTTTGGAAATAATTTTTTCTACTTTTAAGTTAAAATATATGATGGTAATTGACATTTATGAGTTCAATTGTTATTTCCAGCTGGACTACCTAGTTAATGTACTATTTTAGATTAAATTTTTCCACTTAATTAATAAACTAACTAATTTAAACTACTACATAATACTTCAATCTAATTGTTGTAGTAACTTCATGAATATGCACATATTATCGTAGAAAATATTGTATTATTTTCAACTGTCAAAAAGACTTTACAAATAATTAACTAAATAAAAGAAAATTGTATCATTGTTTAGTAAGTTATTCAAAATCCAGTTGGATTTCAATTATTGGCTACCAACTGTATTCTACATTGCTGATTATCTAACAGTCGCTAAAACCAATTATGAAATTACTTTAATTCCACAATTTATCTTTGGAAAGAAAAACCAAAAGGTATCTCTATAAAATTATAAAGGCATTTATTTTAAAGTTTGACTTTGAATACCAAATATGACATGCCAATCTATATCCTGAATTTATGTCCAATCAAATAAAACTTAATATTTTGATGATTTTTTTAACGGCTAGGATCTCTTTGAACATGGAATAATAGTGCATTTCTGACTCTTTGAACCATCACGTCTCTTTTCGTCCATCAATATTTATAAATAGCTTGTAAATATAATATGTCTTTCATACTCTACTTTAATTTCATAAAATTTAATCTTAAATTTTATCTCATACATCATTAAAGAAAATAAATAAATACATCTAGTCTTTGACATGTTTTGGCCCTTCAAATTATCCTTCTCAGTCTGAATCACAACAATCTGTGGTAGGTTCCAATTTTCTCTATATGCAAAAACAAACTCTTATAGTTAATTCTTCTTCTTTTTTTTTTTATTTATATTTAGTGTTATTTGTGATGATTTTTGCGAGTTTGTTGCCTTTTTTATGAGGTAATCTAATGTTGTTGCGATTTGCTTTCATGTATATTTATAGGTTATGGATCTGTCAGTAAATGCTGATATATGTGGAAATGGTTTAGTAAGTATTTGCTTATTGCACTTTTCAGTTTCATAACTTTGAATGTGGTTTATATCAGTTTAATCTTCCATCTCGGGATGAGAAATCCGTTCCATCCATGTATTTCTCAAAAATTTTCCATCCCATAACCATTCATTTTTAAATAATTTTCCGTCTAAAAATGTTTATTTTAGCCCAACAGGTAAGGATTGGGTAATAGATACCCATTCTTTTCAGTATATTTCATATATACCGTTCGAGTATTTAATTTTTACAAAATTAATGAAATTATATAAATTTTCTTCATATTTCTCAAAAATTCTCTATTTTTTTAATAAAAATTATCCTAATTTATTGAAATACTTATCCTGAAGTGGATCCTTATCTGTCAACCATTACCTAAATTAGTGAGAGTTTGGAAATTTAATTTAGCTACCTGAATTTTCTGATCCTTTTTTGTTACTCAAAATTTTAGTCATGTATTTTATCCGGAATAGTCCATTATCCTAATTATTCGTTTCCGTCTCGATTCCTGAAATAGATGACCTACTTCAAATCATTTAATCATATAATTTGTTTCTTTCATATTAAATAAATATATTATATATATAAGTTGGGCTATCCAAGAAAATTGATACACTACATATTTAAATTTGTATAAATTTAGTTATATTTACAAATGATTTTGAAATCAAAATTGTTATTTATTTAGTCAAATATTCAGATTTCCTATACTTGAATCTTACCCAATTAAACAAAGAAAAGTAAACATATGGTACTTCTTTATCATAAGCTTAGTTTGTTCTGTTTATTTTCATCATAAATAAAGCTATTTGTAATGATGAATTTATGGGTTTTTTTTTCTGTTCATATATCCTTTACAGGGACATGAAAGCATTCAAATACAACCACCTTTGGCCAAAATCAACATTGAGGTGCGTTACGAACTCAAATATTTCATTTAGCATTCTTGCACGTATTTATGCAAAAGTTCTATATATGTTTAGATAAATATCAAAGTTGGATATTGTAGACATGCATAAAAATGTATCACTTGTATAATTATACCATGGTTTCTTATAGAGTGTTGATAATGATGACGGAGTCGAGGTTATTAATGTAAAGAGTGATTCTAAAATTGCTGAAACTGGTGAGAACATTAGACTTTGATATTTTTGTTACAAGTACTTGAGAAACACAAAATTAGTGTTTGATTCGTAATTGGCAAAGTTTCAGTTGTTATCAAAACTGAAGACGAGGAAATTTTTGCGGACTTGGAAGATCTCAAATTTGAGCATAAGATGCCAACTCCATCCATCTTTGACTACGGTTTGCCAGAATTTTGTCTAACTCTTTGATATTTCAAATATATAATTAATATAAGCAATGTAGTAGTTTTGTGATCATAAATCCATATATTTATCTCACAGATTTTGAAAGCCATTGGAACATCAAGAATTTGTGTGAGAGTGAACATGTTTCTGGAGAGTTGGACGATGGTGGGTCAAGTTTGTACTATTATTTATGAACATCAACAACTCGATCAAATAGATTGTATTTGTTTGTGTGGTGATAACATTTTTATATATGTTATAAAACATCTTGTGGACTTCTGCCATTGAATTAGGGTTTTATCTTTCACTTATGTCAGAGGCTGTATATATATATTCCATATGCCATTAATAAGATGGATCGATTTCAGCGTTATCGGAGATTCTTTCACTGCACTACACAGCGTGGTTCTTGTTCATCGGCGTTCGTTCATCGTCTGTTCATGGCCATTCATCGGCGTTACTGTTCAAAACCGAGGTCTTTAGCTCGGTTCTAGTCATCCACACTTAAGGTGAAAGGTAAATCCGAGCCCAAAAGCTAGAACCCATCGAATTGATTGAAAGTGTAACCATTAAAAGCGAATCTTGATTGATTAAGCGATTGTTATTCTTGTGTGATCTGATTGACTCATTTAAGTTGTTAGAAAAGTTATTATTGTTAAAACAAAATCATGGTGAAAACACTTAGCCATGGCTTTAAAACACAAAACTAAATCGGATCGAAATCGAAATCCTAAAGTATAATCCGATTGTTTGAGGTTGTCTAAGTTGTTTTAAATTGATTGTTTCTATGATTGGTTACATCTAAAATAAAATCAAAACTAAAATCGCATGAACCTGAAACTTAGAAAAGTAAGAATCTATAAATAGGAAAATCAAAACCACAAATCTATTCAAATAGGAAAAGTTTAATCATAATCAATAAAGGAAAACCTAAATAAAAGAAGAAATTATCAAATCCTAAATCCTAATTAAATTGGGAAATTTCGAGATTATTGAGCAGGAAACCTTATAAAATAGAAATTTTTCCAAAATAGAAAGTTTCCCAAAATAGAAAGTTTATAAATAGCGATTTTTCATTTAAGAAAATTTTATTTTCAATCTCATCAAAATCAAGATTAAATATTTTTAAAATGAATGATCATAATGAAATCAATTGCATGTTTTTGGATGTCGAACATTGAGTTGAATCGAGAGCACTGATGTCTCGGGAGATAAGCTATCTCTGTGGGCCATGACACTAAAATTTTCCTCACTCAAAGGCAGGTGAATGCATCATCGATGGTAACACGCATCTCTCAATCGGTTCAGGCGATATTTCATATCCGCCATCACGGCGAGAGCAAATCAATATCTCACGATTGAGAATCCACTCGACCTTTGGGTGGCGAAAAGAGGTATGACCATCGAAACGGTCTGCCCCAGCCAAGTTCGAGTGGAAGAACTCTGGTTCCAAGATTTCAAATCCGTTGGCCTTCTGTCAGAGTTATTTCGGATCGTTTGATCATGAAACTATGTGGCGATGAAGTGTCGACAATGAGCTGCTGGAAAAGACATTGTCACATTTCATACTCGAGATATTGTCTTCAACATGATACGCGAGATGAAATATGCGACATATGAGGATTTGATCTCTTCTTACTCTGCGAGAGAAAAATAATGAGTTGTTGATGAGGAGCAGTGCTCAGGCCCCGGGATCAGCCCCTACCGAGGCCCATCAAATCGAAGGAGCGAGAGATCAGCTACGTCCAGCGTGCGATCCTCTGATCGTGGCCGTGGGCGTGGCGAGCGATGGGAGCGTGGCGTGGACATGGAAATTCAAACATAACCGACTAACCTCGATCGCGGTAAAGGTCGTGGAATCTCCAAGCCGACCCATTTAGACTCGACCAATCCATCCCTTGCCACCGATGCGGGATGTCGAATCATTGGTCAAGCTGCACTCCCAAGTTCCTTTGTGATCTCTATCGAAGCAGGGAAAACTCATCCTGAAGCTAATCGGTTAACAAGATTATGAAGGTGACTTCAAAAGATGACAAGGCTGATCACATGGATTACGGACCTTAGACTGCTTGATTGATTTCGACATTTAGATATTTACTTTATATAACAATTTATTTGGCTTTGTTTGATTTTGATTTGTGTTTTTATTTTTTATGCACATTATTTTATGCGATGATTTATTTAATTACTTATTTAAATCATACCTCTTGTCTATTAAAGTTATGAGCAGCTCAAACATCGTGGTGGACAGTGGATCAGCCATACCATCTTAAAACGAGATACTTCATAAATCTCATAATAAAACATGCATTAGCACGATAGCGGGTACCTCGAGCTAATAGAAGGCCACGGCCAGCCCATGTGTTGTTATCAAGCACACTCTAGAAATCTTAGATGCATATACTCACAGTTGAAGAGAAATCTATTGAGCTTCAAGATATAAACTAAATGGTTTCCACGTGAGAGCCGAGGTGAAGGAACAAAGAATCCCTGATTACTAAGATCTCACCATAAACAAGTCTTTGAGACACTTATCTCTGGCCTTTACTATGCTAAGGTCAGTATGATTGAGTTAATGTTGCTATTAAAGCACGATTCAAAGATCACACTATTTGGCACGACCGGCATATCGATGCGAATATGATGCGTAAATTGATTAAAGTTAAAGGGCATACCTTAAAACGATTTTCCTCGGCACCTCACGTGCAAGGGAAGTTGATCACTCGGCCTTCACCAGTCAAAGTGTAAAAGACCTTGAATTTTCTGGAGCGAATCGAGGAGACATATGTGGTCCGATCCACCCACCTTGTGGGACATTTCGGTATTTCAGTTACAATTGATGCGTCGACCGGTATGTTTGTCATTGTCTTCTGAAACCAAGCATTTGCTATTTGCAGGTTATCGCCCAAATCATCAGAGCCCATTTTCCAGATTTCCACTTAAGACTATATCGCCTTGATAATGCTGAATTCACTTCCCAAGCGCTTAATGAATATTGTAGCCATGGGGGTAAGGGTTGAACATCCTCGCACATGTCCATACACAGAATGGATTGGTAATCATTCATTAAACGAATTCAATGGATCGCTCGACCATTACTCATGAGGTCGCAGCCCCTGCCTCGCCTGGGACATGCGCCTTACACGCAACTAATACGCATTCGCCATCTACTGAGTATAGATATTCACCATCCCACCGCTAACGGTCATGAGCGCATATCTCCCATATTAAGACATTTTGTTCGCCTATGTACCCATCGCACCACCACGCAGAACTAAAATGGGACCTCGAGAGGATGGGAATATATGTGGTTTCTGGATTCTCCCACCATTATCAAATATCTCGAACACCACAGAATCTATTTAAGGCCGATATGGATCCACCTGATGAATCGGTATATCCTGCCTTGAGAGACACAAGCTGGTAAAGGAAATTTCATGGAATCAAACATCCTTACAATGGCAAGATCCTGACTTCTGTAATGTGATTCAGAGGTCCAAAAAGATTATACACTTACAAAAGCTAGCTAATCAATCGCTGCATTCCTTTCTGACCCAAACAGTAACCAAATCGCACATACCAACAGAATGCACCAAGAATAGTCATGTCCAAAAGGACGACTCAAGTTGTTGGCTGCAGTCCGCATCACGTAATAAACGTGGCACTATTAGTTCCAAAGATAAGAATCCCCGAAACCAAAGAGAGGTGCAACGGTCAAACCGGATTCCTCGAAATAATGCATGCTGGCCGAGATTCACTCTAGCTGAACCGATACAAGAGGTTTCGGGGACGCCAAATCTCAAGGTTCCGGCGGATCAATAATAATGAAATTCTATCAATTATAAAGATGTCCGAACTCACTAACAGTAAAAGATGTCGACATGATGCAATCTTGCATACAAGGTAGATTCGAGGTCGCGCACACGCAGGGATCTGAACCCACGCCTATAATTGAGTGCACTCGATCGATCGCTAAAATGGAAAGAAGCCATAAACGGAGTTAAACAGTCTAAAGAAAAGGAATGTGTTTGGTCCGATCATAAGGACACCATTCGATACTAAACCAGGCCACAAATGGTTGGCGTAAAAGAAACGAACTTGAAGTCGTTAGATACAAGGCACGGCCAGAAGACAAGGATTCTACGCATCTCGAATCGATTATGAAGAGACTTATTCTCCTTGGTGACGCAACTACTTTTTCGATTCCTCATAAGTCCGGCCATAAAAGAAAATTTAGATTCATGTTAACGGATGTCAATCGCCATCTCTATGGACCACTGACAATGAAATCTATATGAGATTACCAGATGGCATCGAGCTTAAAGATAAGCATGCATCTCGAGATCAAGATCGCATTAGCCGAACAAATCCTTATATGGACTGAAACAAAGATGATGTGGTATAACCGGTTAAGTGAATATCTCATCGATAGCTACAAAAACGATCCGATCAGTCCATGCATTTTTATCAAGAAATACGAAACAAAGGATTTGGATCATAGCAAAGATACGTGGACGATTTAAACATCCTCGGAATATCTGTGAAATCGCCCAAACAAAGAATGCTTAAAAGCGTATTTGAAATGAAAGACCTCGCAAAAACTAAATTTCGCTTGGGCCAATCTCAGTACATCAAAGATGGAATCCTAGCATCAATCAGCATACATCAAAAGGTACTCAAGAGATTCAATATGGACCAGTGGCCCACCCATCGACCAGCCCAATGGTCGTGGAGGAGCCTCTGACGACAGTTGATCCATTCGGTCCAAAGAAGACGACGGGAAGAAGTTCTCGGTCCGAAATGCCATACCCGCCATAGGAGCATTAATGTACTCGCTAGTCACACTACTGCACATCTGCTTTCGCCGTGAGTCTCCTACCTCGCTTACCATGTCCAACTAAAAGGCACTGAATCAGATTAAACACATCCTAAGGTACCCAAGGACTAAGGACTTAGATTGTTTTACACTCAACCAACACAAGGATGGGCTAGTTGGTTTTGCCGATGCAGTATATCTATCTGATCCGCATCGTGTCCCTGCATGCTTCACGCATTTAGAATGCCTATCTCATGGAGACTAGGTATCATCGCCGCCACCTCATATCTAAACCATGGAAATCTTCCATTCACTGCTAGTAGAGAGTTGTGTCCTGTCATGTCCATGACTCAGCACATCCGATCAAATTGTGGTATAACGAAGATGAGCCAATCTGCTATGTTCAAGACAACGCCAGACAAGCCAACTCAAGGACGGTTATATCAAAGGGGATCGACGATATTTTTCTGCCCAAATTCTTCTCTTCACTATGAATTACGTAAGGATGGTCAGGTCAAAGTTCAGCAGTCCGATCAAGTGAGAATTCAGCCGACCTATTCACCAAATCATCGCCGACTCAACACTCCAAGCTCATTTATCGATTGGGACGCGTAGACTTAAGGATCTACTGATGCTCAAATCAGGGAGTAATGCGTGTTGTCACTTTTTCCTTCACCATGGTTTTTCCCATCGGGTTTTCCCTGCAAGGTTTTAATGAGGCAACATTCCCCAGCCGCATTATAGATCCGGTAGCATCGCACTGCTATTTCGCCCAAGGGGAGTGTTATAAACATCTTGTGACTCATTAACCGCCCCATTAGCCCATTAGGGTTTTATCTTTCCCTTTGCATACAAGGTAGACTTCGAGGTGCAAGCACACGCAAAGAGGATCTGTAACCCACGCCTATAATTGAGCACTGCATCGATCAGCAAATGGAAAGAAGTTTCATAAACGTGAGTTAAAAGCCAAAGAAAAGGAATGTTCGTCCGATCATAAGGACACCATTCGATACTAAACCAGGCAAATGGGTCAGGCGTAAAAGAAACTAACTCGTGAAGCCGTTAGGATACAAGCAAGCCAGAAGACAAAGGATTCTCACAGAGACCCTAATCGAAAGAGACTTATTCTCCCGCTGATGCAACTACTTTTCGATTCCTCATAAGTCCGGCCATAAAAGAGTCTTTAGATTATGTTAATGGATGTTTTAACCGCCTCATCTCTATGGGCCAATCGGACAATGAAATCTATATGAGATTACCATGGCATCGAGCTTAAAGATAAGCACGCATCTCGAGATCAGACGCATTAGCTGAACAAATCCTTATATGGACTAAAACAAAGCTACATGTGGTATAACCGTTATGAATATCTCATCGAGAAGGCTACAAAACGATCCGATCACCCATGCATTTTTATCAAGAAATACGAAAAACAAAGGATTTGTGATCATAGAAGATACGCGACGATTTAAACATCCTGAATATCCGTGAAATCGCCCAAAAAAGAGAATGCTTAAAAGAGAATTTGAAAAGACTGGCAAAACTAAATTCTTGGGGCCTACAACTGAAAGTACATCAAAGATGGAATCCTCGCATCAATCAAGATACATCAAAAGGTACTCAAGAGATTCAATATGGACCAGGCCCACCCATTGACCAGCCCAATGGTTGTGAGGAGCCTCGATTGAGGATCCATTCGGTCCAAAGAAGGACGATGAAGAAGTTCTCGGTCCCGAAATGCCATACCTCACATAGAGCATTAATGTGGCTACCAGTCACACTGCATCATCTGCTTTTGGCCGTGCCAGCCTCCTACCTCGCTTAGCTCATGTCCAACTAAAAGCATCGAACAGATAAACACATCCTAAGGTACCTACAAGGACTAAGGACTTAGATTGTTTTTACACAACCAACACAAGGATGGGCTTGGTTTTGCTGATGCAGATATCTATCTGATCCGCACCGCTGTCTCGACTAGTTATGTTTTCACGCATGGAGGAACATTATCTCATGGAGATCTACGAAGGCATAATCCGCCACCTTATCTAACCATGCGAAATCTCGCCATTCACGGTTAGAGAGTGTGTCTGTCATGTCCATGACTCAAAGACATCCGATCAAATTGTGGTAAACGAAGATAAGGAGCCAACGGTTAGAAGACAACGCTTCGCATTGCTCAACTCAAGGACGGTTATATCAAAGGACGGACGAAGCATATTCGCCCAAATTCTTCTTCACTCATGAATTACGTAAGGATGGTCGTCAAAGTTCAAGCAGGTCCGATGAGAATTCAGCCGCTATTCACCAAATCATGCCGACTTCAACACTCCGAAGCTCATTTATCGATTGGGACGCGACTTAAGGATCTACTGATGCTCAAATCGTGGGGAGAACGTGTTGTACTTTTTTCCTTCACCATGGTTTTCCCATCGGTTTTCCCCGTAAGTGTTTTAATGAGGCAACATTCCCCAAATAAGATTATGTAGATCCTGGTTGAGATCGCACGGTTATTTCTGGCCCAAGGGGAGGTTATAAAACATCTTGTGACTCATTAACCGCCCCATTAGCCCATTGTGGTTTTATCTTTCCCTTTGCATACAAGGTAGACTTGAGGTCAAGCACAAAGAGGATCTAACCCACGCCTATAATTGAGTGCACTCAGATCGATCGCTAAAATGGAAAGAAGCCATAAACGTGGAGTTAAACAAATAAAGAAAAGGAATGTGTTTGGTCCGATCATAAGGACACCATTCGATACTAAACCAAGCTACAAATGGGTTCAGGCGAAAAGAAACGAACTCTGAAGTCGTTAGATACAAGGCAGCCAGAAGACAAGGATTCTCACGCAGACCGAATCGATTATGAAGAGACTTATTCTCCCGTGGTGGATGCAACTACTTTTCGATTCCTCATAATCCGCCATAAAGAAAATTTAGATTCGGTTAACGGATGTCAGAACCGCCTATCTCTATGGACCATCGGACAATGAAATCTATATGAGATTACCGATGGCATCGAGCTTAAAGATAAGCATGCATCTCGAGATCAGATCGCAGACAGTCGAACAAATCCTTATATGGACAAAACAAAGCGGACGTGATGTGGTATAACCGAAGGAATATCTCATGGGCTACAAAACGATCCGACACAGCATGCATTTTTATCAAGAAATAAAACAAAGGATTTGTGATCATAGCAGTATGGATGATTTAAACATCCTCGAACATCTCGGTGAAATCGCCCCAAAGAGAATGCTTAAAAGCAGATTTTGAAATGAAAGACTGGCAAAACTAAATTCTGTCGGCTACAACTCGAGTACATCAAAGATGGAATCCTCAGCATCAATCAGCATACATGAAAAGGTACTCAAGAGATTCAATATGGACCAGTGCCCACCCATTGACCACAATGGTCGTGAGGAGCCTCGATTGACAGGATCCATTCGGTCCAAAGAAGGACGATGAAGAAGTTCTCGGTCCGAAATGCCATACCTCAGGCCATAGGAGCATTAATGTACTGCTAGTCACACTGACGACATCTGTTTTGCCGTGAGTCTCCTAGCTCGCTTACTCATGTCCAACTAAAAGGACACTATTAAACACATCCTAGGTCTACAAGTGACTAAGGACTTGGATTGTTTTTACACTAACCAACACAAGGATGGGCTAGTTGGTTTTGCGATGCAGATATCTATCTGGATCCGACCGTGCCAGTCTCGACTAGCTTATGTTTTCACGCATGGAGAAATTATCTCATGGAGATCTGAAGCGCATAATCGCCGCCACCTCATCTAACCATGCGGAAATCGCCATTCACAAAGCTAGTAGAGTGTCCGTCAGGTCCATGACTCAAAGACATCCGATCAAATTGTGGTAGAACGAAGATAAGGAGCCAACTGTTTATGTTTGAAGACAACGCGGCTTGCATTGCTCCTCAAGGGCGGTTATATCGAGGGGATCGGACGAAGCATATTCTGAAATTCTTCTTTCATGAATTACGAGAAGGATGGTCGGTCAAGTTCAGCGAGTCCGATCAGAGTGAGAATTCAGCCGACCTATTCACCAATCATTCCGACTTCAACACTCAGGAGCTCATTTATCAGATTGGGATTGACTTAGGATCTCGGTGATGCTTTCAAATCGGGGAGTAATGCGTGTTGTACTCTTTTCCATCACCATGGTTTTTCCCACTGGTTTCCTGGTAATGTTTAATGAGACATTCCCCGGTAGCGTTATAGAGATCTGGTTGAGTATCGAGGCACGATTATTTCGTCAGGAGATGTTATAAAACATCTTGTGGACTCATTAACCGGCTCCATTAGGTCCATTAGGGTTTTATCTTTCACTTTGCATCTGAAGGTAGCAACTTGAGGTTCGCAGCCGAAGGGATCTAGAACACGTCTATAATTGAGTGCACTTCGTAGATCGGGTGGTAAAATGGAAAGAAGCCATAGCAGTGGAGTTAAGCGATCAAGAAAAGGAATGTGTTTGATCAGATCATAAGGACACCATTCGATCTTAAGCAGTGGGCCCTGAAATGGGTCTTTGTGCGTAAAAAGCGAACTCGGTGAAGTCGTTAGATCTGAGGCGACTTGTAGCACAAGGATTCTCACGAGACCGGAATCGATTATGAAGAGACTTATTCTCTGTGGTGGATCTACTTTTCGATTCCTCGTAGAATGCCCATAAAAGAAAATTTAGATTTCTGCGGTTAATGGATGTTGTAACACTTTATCTCTATGGACCTGAATGAAATCATATGAGATTACGGATGGCATCGTTAAAGATAGCGCATCTCGAGATCAGCACGCATTAGGCTGAACAAATCCTTATATGGTGAAAGCAAAGCGGACGTATGTGGTATAACCGGTTAAGTGAATATCTCATCGAGAGAAGGTTACAAAAACAATCCGATCGGTCCATGCATTTTTTATCAAAATCAAAACAAAGATTTGTGATCATAGGTATCGTGGATGATTTAAACATCCTCGGAACATCTGTGAAATCGTCAGCAGGTAGAATCTTAAGCGATTTTGAAATGAAAGACACGGGCAAAACTAAATTACTGTTTGGACAACTGCTTGAGTACATCAAAGATGGAATCCTGTCGTCAATCATGCATTGAAAAGGTACTCAAGAGATTCAATATGGACCAGGCCACCCATTGACCAGCCCAATGGTTGTGAGGCCTCATTGGACGGTGATCCATTCGGTCCAAGAAGGGCGATGAAGAAGTTCTCGGTCTGAAATGCCATACCTCAGTGCCATAGGAGCATTAATGTACTTGGCTAGTCACTAGCCAGACAGATCTGTTTTCTTAGTGAGTCTCTGCCTCGCTTTGCTCATGTCCAACTAAAGGCCTTTGGAGCGGTATTCAATCAAAGGTACTGAGGGACTAAGGACTTAGGATTGTTTTACCAACAACTCTGAGGATGATGGTGGTTTTTCTGATCAGGATATCTATCGGATCCGCCTTGTGTCGGGTCTCGAGGCTAGTTATGTTTTCACGCATGGAGGAGCAGCTATCTCATGGAGATCTATGAAGCAGGCATGCTGCCACCTCATCCCAACCATGCGGAAATCTTGGCCATTCCATGAAGCTAGAGTTGTCAGGTTACTTGGTCCATTCGACATCCGATCAAATTGTGGTTAACGAAGATAAGATAACCAACATGTTTCAAGACAACGCGCTCAGATTGCTCAACTCAAGGACGGTTATATCAAAGATCTGACGAAGAGGCCTAAATTCTTCTTCACTCATGAATCATGCAAGGATTATCAGTCAAAGTTCAGCAGGTCCGATCATGGAATTCATTGACCTATTCACCAAATCATTGCCGACTTCAACACTCCGAAGCTCATTTATCGATGACAGACTTAAGGATCTACA
Source organism: Boechera stricta (assembly GCA_018361395.1). Classification (NCBI taxonomy): domain Eukaryota; kingdom Viridiplantae; phylum Streptophyta; class Magnoliopsida; order Brassicales; family Brassicaceae; genus Boechera; species Boechera stricta. The sequence goes on from CM031541.1 coordinate 9,930,400, forward strand.
GTGATGCTCAAATCGTAGTGAATGCCGGCACTTTTTCCTTCACCCAGTTTCTTTTCCCCTAAGGCTTTCTAGCGTTTTAATGAGAACATTCCAAAGACATGATCCCCGGTTGAGTTATTCGTGGCCCGAAAAGGTTATAAAACATCTATGGACTTCATTACTTATTGCCCATTGCGTATCTTTCCTTGTATCCCGAGACTCATATATATATATTCCCTTGTCTCATTAATATGATGGATCAGTTTACAACAATATAAACCTTTTTAAGAAAAAACGTATGAGTAGTAGATATGAAAACTATCCTTTTTTTAATATAGCTACCTTTAATATTTTATAATCATATACAGAGTAACATTAGACAATCATATATTTATTCATCATTAAAAAAATTGGATGAAAAAAATAGTATTTTGAAAAGTTATATTACATTATAAAATATCTTTGATCCAGTTTGTGATCAATGAAATAATGTTAATAGTTTAATCCCCTTACTAATATTTGGAGAGTACAAATTTGAAAATAACTTTAACATATGTTAATATTTATTTTCTTATGCCATTGGTATTAAGATAATTTGCTAATTTCTTTTTAAGATTATAATTGTAAATTTAATTAGCACTTAAAAAACAGAATTAAATAGGTTTAAATTCTTCCTTAAAATCAACATGAATAAGAATTGCAATCTACATCAAATTTCGGGTTTAAGAAAAACTAACCACCAATAATAAATTTAATTAGCACCTAAATACAGAACAAGAAAAACTAACCATATCCTCTATGGTCGACGATTTGATTATGGATTCATGATTAAATCAGTTTAAATTTTTCTTTAAAATCTTCCAAATAACAATTTTATATTTGGGAAGTGCCATTATAGAATAAATCTTTACATTGTTAGGATTTACATACAATGCTATTAGTGTCAAGAACAAACAAAAAAAAATTCATTAAGAATAAAAATGTCTAAAGTATTATCATTTTAATTAAAAATAGATATATTGAGAACCAAAATCTTCACAAAATCTATTTTTAAATTTCATTCACAATTTTTAAAAACAAATTAATTAATTAAAACGAAAATTATAATCTAGAAAGAAGTAAATATGTTAACTTTTATTAACTAATTTGTAATTTAAAAATAAGAAAACTAAAAAGCTATTTTTATTTACATACTAAAAAATCATTTCATCTAAAGTATATTATCATACTTTACCAAGAAATTAAATTTATTTATATAAATTTAACTAAAAGTTTTATGTAAATAACATTATAATTTAATAAATTATTTAAATAAAACTATTTCATGTTTAGATATTTAAAGTTTAAATAAAATTATCATCTTATTAGTATTACAAAAATAATTTTTAGAATCTAAGCTTAAAGTTGTTAAAATATATATAATAATTTCATATGAAAATATCATTTGAAGAACAAAAAAATGAGTCATTAAGGATTTTATTGTCATTGTCATTGTGTAAAAACAATAGAATATGTTAATCAAATTTTAAAGTTTTATTTAAAATAACTAAACTATAGTTAATTTTGATAAAACTAATCTAAAATATTTAACTTCATTGAATACATATTTTTGTTGATAAATTATGTATATATATAGCACTTATCATATTAATTTATAATTAATAAATATAAATTTATACTTTTGAATCTTAAAAGATACATTAATCCGTGCTACAACATAATCTAGTGTTTGTATATAGTGTATGACATTTTATTCGAAGAATACAAGTTTGCCTTTCTATTCATGTCTTCTTCTGTGGGTGTTGAATTCATTTTTGGTATATTCTATAATTAATTTGTTTCTTCCCTGCTCAATAAGTTATGCATCTAGAGAAGACCAATTGATAGATCCACTCCAAAATGGGACCGTTACGAATGTATTTTAATGGCATATTAGTGATAATGCTTGACGTATTGAGCTTATGATATGTAATAATAATATATACAGAGAGAATATATCATAATCGTAATATTTAAAATCGTAATAAAATTAAAAAAATCGATCATATATCAATATAAAAAATCTTACAATTATATTTATATATAATGCACAAATGATAAAACCTATTTTTATCTATTTTTACTATCTTTTTAATATGTTTTTTCAAATCTCATAACAAGGTAAAAGAATATTTTTCTATTATTAATGTTTAGAAACTCTCTCAAAACTATTATTATGATAACCGGAGTCCGGATATCCGCCCAAATATCAAGATATCCGCGAATATCCGGATCCGGATCCGGATCCTTGAAAAAATAATAAAAAAATAAATAAAAAATAAAATATTTAAAATAATAATCAAAAAATAAAATTATATATATTATTTATTTAAAAAACAAATTGATATTATAATAATATTTAAATTTTATTTCATTTAATTTATAGATATATTTTTTATATATTCGAAATTTTATTAATATAATAAATATATATATATATATAAATAAACGGATCCGGATCCGTTTTGAGATTTTACTATCCGGATCGAGATCCGTTTCACCCGGATATCCGTGGATCGGATCTCGGATATTTTGCCCACCTCTAATTGTAATGGTTCAACCACATATCCATGGTCTCAAAGCTAGTTTCGGGTTATTTGAGCAAAAAACCAAAAAAAAAACTTAAGAAGAACTAGCATTTCGAAGAAAGATAGCTTTTGCACGTTATAAGTTGACATCAAATAAAAAAAATTCCTGCCAATGGATCTTCCTCATTTTTCGACTCAAGATAGATGAAAATGTCACCTTTCAATTCCAAGTTATTTGAAGAAGATAAGACGGTACAATACATATGATATGGTCATTCTATTGAAGACATGCCCGTCTGGCGATGAAGTGACGGCATCATATGAAGGAGAGATCGATTAAACTAAAGAGAAGATTTATCGAACCCTATGATGCCCGATCGAATTGGAGGAAAGATCGATTGAACCGATTGATGCACGATCGACCTTAGGAGAAGATCGATCAAACCTATTAGTGCACGATCGATCTCTACAAAAGATTGATCGAACTCTCCCTTTTAACAACTTTCAAAATATTCTTGATTCGATGTCAATTCATCCCTATGTCAATTTAGACCAACCTAAGATTCCTATATAAGAAGATCCTCGTCAAGAGCTAAAGATGCACCTCTCTTCCTTCCCCACTCTTTTTATAAATGTTAATCTCATGCACGAGAGAGATATAAGCCTTGAAGGTTTTGTGTTTACGTTTTGCATTAAGTTCTTTTTATTATTATTCATTATTATAGGGGTGGGCGGATCCGGATCCTTGAAAAAATAATAAAAAATAAAATAAATTATTAAATATTTAAATAAAAATTATATATATTATTTTAAAAATTGATATTATAATAATATTTAAAATTTATTTCATTTAATTTATAAATATATTTTAATATATTCAAAAATTTATTAATATAATAATTTTTTGAAATATAAAAAAAAAAAAAAAATTTTGATCCGGATCGAGATATCCAGACCCTAAAATCAGGATATCTGGATCCAAAATTTTAATATCCGGATCCACATCCATTTCACCAGGATATCTGAATTTTTTGATCTGGATTCAGATATCCGCTGATCGAATCCTGGATTCTGGATATTTTATCCACCCCTAATCATTAATATAAGTATTTCTTTATTCTTTTCTTATGTCTTCGTCACTATCACCCATGATTGCTTTTGCTATGGCTCAGTAATTCATTGTTGGGTTTAAAAAGGTGATTTGAGGGGATGGTCATGCATTGGTATATGTATTAGGATCAATATTATTCTGTGTATCATTCTTCATTCTTAATTTATTTATAATGCACTTAGCTGGAGTAGCTAACTAGTGAATGAACATAAATATAATTTATTCAATAAAATTGCTGATAAATTACCCGAACTAATCTAGACGAGGATCGTGTTGCAACTAGCGAAAAATTGAGTTGTAGGGCTTTGTGAAATTATCAATTCTGAAATATAATGTATGCCTGGCTTCCTAATTTCCTTCTAACATTGAGTGATTAGGTTGTTAGGCATTAGTGGTCGACATAACAAAGGTTGGTCAGCCATACTTACGATAATTGAGTTTGAGAATCCGAGATCGATCGATCCATCGATACAAAAGCTTTCCATACAAATTATCAGCCAAATTTCTTCTTCTTATGGTTATGAATAGAATTAGAGTGCTTTTGAAAGAATTTAAACCAAGAGAAGAAACAAGTTAATGCATCAAAGATTTAATGATTTTGTAGTCATTCATAACTTTCACTTACAAGATATGTCACTTTCTACAACTTGTTTTACAAATGACATGAGCATGTTTTAGTTGTTCATAACATATAATTTGTACATGTCATCAAAAGCAAAACGAGTACATAATCCAGTTGATTGTGAATAGATTAATAAAAACGAGTTTTGGAAAGTGCATAACTTGATTATGATGAGTTAAAAAGTGCAATTCTTTAAGAATATCCCAAAAAAGATTAAAAAAAAACAATTTCTAAAATTGTTTTTTAATTAATATAGTTTACGGAGTTTAATTTACAACTGTATGTTTAATAAGTATTAAATTACTAACAAGCCCATTTTGCTTTGTAGATGGTGAGGATGAGACTTTATCTCAAGAAAAACAAAAGATATGGTGATCTTGATATCAGGATATTATGATGTTAATTTTCTCATTCAACAAATTTCGTTGCACTTAGATTTTTTTTTTAATTCAGATTTTCGAAATTGTTTAAGAAAATAATGAATTTCGATTTTTCTTTTTTTTTTTCCTTTCCTTATACTTTTAAGATTTTTGTTATGTGCTTCCAAATGGGTTTATTTTGGAAATACAAAGTTAAATATACAATTATGTGTTGAACTTAAGTTATGAAAACTAAATCATCAATTTATCATAATGTTGTGCATTTCTTATAGTATTTAAAAAAAAATTATTATTTAAAAAATATAATATTTGATCCAACAGGTCAAACCAGATTGAACATAATACAAAGGCATTTCGACGTTCAGTTCGATTTTAAAATAATTTTTTTTCCAAATTAAATTGGGGACTTGGCTGGCTCATTTTCCCAAATTGAGTATAAATTTATTTTGATTTTTAATAAATGAAGACAATCACAAACTTTGAAATCAAAGCTTTAAATCTCAAATCGAAGTCACTGGATTTGTGTTTATAAGAAATTCAAGAACAAATTTTTTATTGACGACGTAATTAACGGACGAGTCAATCTCATACAATAGATTTTCTTTGATTGATTCACATTCCTTTTCTAATATTGATTTGATTAAATTTCTTTAAATGTATAATCTTTGACCGGCGAGAGTTTAGGAATAAGTGTGTTCTTCCTTCTCCATATAAACGGTTACAGACATTGTGAATAATATACAAAAATTTGCCACTCTAATATTTATTTCATGGTATCAGAGCCTGACCAATCTCTCTAATTTTTTCCCCCTCCTTCTTTCGAAGATAAACGACTCAAACAACTTGAACACGAACATGAACGCAACGATGTTTGACAACTTGAACATGAATGCAACGACCATGGAGGTTCGACGAACGATCTCTCCATACGACTTGACTGCGGCCGACAACCCAGGTGCTGTGATTTTGCATCCTCTGTTGAAAGGCACAAACTACGATGAATGGGCAATTGGTATGAAAACTGCAATTTGCTCACGAAAAAAATTCGGCTTTCTCGATGGAACCATTGCAAAACCAGAAGAAGGGTCTCCCGATTTGGAAGATTGGTGGACGATTCAAGCTTTGCTTGTTTCCTGGATCAAAATGATAATTGATCCTGCACTCCGTTCGAATATCTCTCATCGAGATGTTGCAAAAGACTTGTGGGATCACTTAAAGAAACGATTTTCAATCACAAATGGACCGAGAATTCAGCAGCTGAAATCAGAACTCGCATGTTGCAAGCAAAGGGGACTTGCAATTGAATCGTATTTTGGGAAACTCAACTGTATTTGGGATGGCATGGCAAGTCAACGACCATTACGGTTGTGTAAGTGTGGAAAGTGTGAGTGTAAGTTAAGCACACTCCAAGAGAAAGATCGTGAAGAAGACAAAGTTCATCAATTTCTGTTCGGATTAGATGATGTCTTTCGTACGGTACGATCGAGTTTGGTGTCTCGCACGCCAATTCATTCAATGGAAGAAGTGTATAACATTGTTCGTCAAGAAGAAGATTTGACGAGAAACAGCATGACATAATTCGAAGAACGCCAAGATGTGAGTGCTTTTGCTGTTTAAGCACGTTCACAGTTTCGTAAAGAAGACAGAGACAAAACACAAGTGTGTAAGCTTTGTAATCGAGCCGGTTATTCATCTGATAAGTGTTATGCCATGATCGGATATCCAGAGTGGTGGGGTGACAGACCGCGTTCTCGTAACACACAAAGCATAGGACGTGGAGGAACGAGATTAAGTGCTGGAAGGGGTCGTAGTACAACAACGTATGTCAATCAAGTTCTCGTTCCAAAAATTGAGAAAACTCAGGAACATGCTAATTATGTTATCAGTGACCGTGATCGTGATGGTGTTAGTGGATTAAGTGAAAGTCAATGGAATCAAATAAGGACCACCCTTAATGCTGGAAAAGACAACACGGCTGAAACCTTGTCTGGTAAGTCTTCTTTTCCCACTTGGATAATGGACACTGGTGCATCTCATCATTTGACTGGTAGATATGAGATGTTGTAAAATGTTCAAGACATGCCTCCAGTGTTAATTATTTTAGCAGATGGTAGAGAAAGAGTTTCTCTAAAAGAGGGTACAATACGACTAGGATCTGGTTTGATTATGAAATCAGTTTTTTACGTGGAAGGGTTGCAGTCAGATTTGATTTCAATTGGACAATTGATGGATGAAAATAGATGTGTAGTGTAGATGTCTGATCGAATGCTTGTCGTACAGGACCGCATTTCGAAGATGGTGATTGGAACAGGTAAAAGAGTAGGAGGAACCTTTCACTTTTGCAGCACGGAAATAGTCGCACGTGTCACAACAAAAGAGGAAACGCTAGAGTTGTGGCATAAACGGTTAGGACATCCAGTAGCACAAGTTGTGGGTTCTCTTCCATTTGTTTCTGTTTCTTCTGGAAATTTGAATAAAACTTGCAATGTATGTCTTTGCGCAAAGCAAACAAGATCTTGTTTTCCTACTAGTTTGAATAAAACAGTCGAAGCTTTTGAATTACTTCATTGTGATTTATGGGATCCATATAGAACTCTGACTCATTCTGGAGCTCGCTATTTTCTTACCATCGTAGACGATTTTTCAAGAGGAGTATGGTTGTTTCTCTTAAACGAAAAAAAAAACCGCAATTCAAATCAAGAACTTCTTAGCTCTAGTTTCACTGCAATTTTAGAAACAAGTTAAGAAAATAAGAAGTGACAATGGTACATAATTTCTATGTTTGGCGGATTACTTCAAATCACAAGGCATTGAGCATGAGACATCGTGTGTTGGCACTCCTCAACAAAATGGACGAGTTGAGAGAAAACATCGTCACATACTCAATGTCGCCCGTGGATTGTGCTTCGAGTCAAACCTTCCTTTGAAATTATGGGGTGAATGTGTCTTGACATCAGCCTACTTAATCAATCGTACTCCAACCTCAGTTTTGAATGGAATAACGCCATACGAGAAACTCTTTCACACATCTCCGCAGTACGAACATCTGCGTATTTTTGGGAGCTTATGTTATGTGCATAATCAACATACAAAGGGTGACAAATTTGAATCAAGAAGTCGAAAGTGTGTATTTGTCGGTTACCCTCACGGTAAAAAGGGATGGCGTTTGTTTGATATTGAAACAGAAATTTTTTTTGTGTCCAGGGATGTTTATTTCTGTGAACACAAATATCCCTTTGAAGAAGAACAAAAAGTCAACGAAGACGAAGAGTGCTCGTTATAGGCTCCTTTCTCAAATAATTATTATGAAGATGATGGGCCATTATTACGTCATTCTCCAAGTCCACAACCTTTAAAAAATGGGCTTCACTTAAGTCCACACGATCAAAGGCCTAATAATGACTCACAAGAAGACACAACAAGGTCTTCTCCTTCGTCATCTTCCACCGACTTAACACCAACAAAAACTGTTATTTATGAATCTGTGGATCCGAATCCTCCGACAGAAGAATTATTGGGTCGTGGAATATCTGAATATGTGGATCCGAATCCTCCGACGGAAGAATTGTTGGGTCGTGGACAATGCCAAAAGTTTCCTTAGGTAACACTCAAAAACTTTGTCATCAATACTGCTATAGTCACCACACACCAAGGGGTTGCTTTACAAAATTTTGAACGACAGTCAGGAGTAAATACAGCGATGAGTAGAAATCTTGTCCCCTCGAGTAAGCATTTACTTTATCCGATAAGTAATTATCTTGATAATAACCGTTTTTCTTTGCGACGTCAAGCTTATATGGCAGCAATAATAACGATGGTGGAACCATCTACATATAAGCAAGCATGTACTGATGATCGATGGAGAACAACAATGCGCAAAGAAATTGATGCTTTGGAAATCAATAAAACTTGGTCTCTTGCAGATTTACCAAAAGGAAAGAAAGTAATTGGGTGCAAATGGGTATATAAGGTCAAGTACAAATCGGATGGGACGATCGAACGTTACAAAGCTCGACTCGTTATTCTTGGTAATAATCAAGTCGAAGGGAAAGACTATGGAGAAACTTTCGCACCAGAAGCAAAAATGGAAACAATACGGTTATTTTTAGAAGTAACGGCTGGTTGTGGTTGGGATGTGCATCAAATGGATGTTTATAATGCATTTTTGCATGGCGATCTCAAAGAAAAAGTTTACATGTGTTTGCCTCCCGGATTCGAATCCAATGATTCGTCCAAAGTATGTCGCCTTGAGAAATCACTATATGGTTTAAAACAAGCACCGCGATATTGGTTTGAGAAACTCACCACGACTCTTCTTGCTTACGGCTTCCAACAGTACAAATCTGACTACTCCTTATTCACATATGCCAACAACGGTACACAACTTCATGTCTTGGTCTATGTTGATGATTTGATAATAACAGAAAATTCAACTCAAGATATGACAAAGTTTAAAGTCTATTTATCATCGTGTTTCCACATGAAAGATCTAGGTCCATTAAAGTACTTCTTGGGCATTGAGGTTGCAAGAAATTTGAGCGGAATGTATTTAAGTCAACGCAAGTATGCAATCGATATCATCAACGAAGCTGGTCTGTTAGGTGCAAAGCCAGCCACATTTTCGTTGGAGCAGAATAACAAACTCGCGTTGTCCTCATCTCCATTTCTTCCAAATCCTGAGCAATATCGTCGTCTTATCGGTCGACTGATCTACTTGGGTGTAACACGGCCTGATTTAACATATTGTGTTCATGTCTTAGCACAATTTATGCAACAATCGAAGTTAGATCATTGGAATGCAGCCCTCAGAGTTGTTCGATATCTTAAGAATTATCGTGGACAAGGAATTCTTCTACGAGCAGATAATAATTTTCAGATTACGGGATGGTGTGATTCAGATTGGGCCAGCTGTCCATTGACGCGTAGATCGGTTACAGGATATTTTTTTTAACTCGGCAATAGCCCTGTCTCATGGAAAACACGGAAAGCAGCCTACGGATTGTCGCTCCTCAGCTGAAGCAGAGTATCGAACAATGGCATTTCTGACTCAGGAAATTATTTGGCTCAAAAAGATACTAGAAAGCTTGGGTGTTAAGCACTCTCAACCGATGCAACTCCACTGCGACAGTAAGTCGGCGATACACATAAGCACCAACCCGGTCTTTCATGAGCGTACAAAGCATATTGAACTTAACTGCCACTTCGTCCGTGAACAAATTCTAGTCCGTGAGATTGAAACAAAACATGTCCACACATCTCTACAGCTTGCAGACATCTTTACAAAACTGTTGGGCAAACACGAGTTGAAAGCTTTCGAGACAAGTTAGGCATACAAAATTTGCATGCTCCAACTTGAGGGAGGGTATTGACGACGTAATTAACGGACGAGTCAATCTCGGGATACAATAGCTTTTCTTTAATTGATTCTCATTCTTTTTCTAATATTGATTTGATTAGATTTCTTTAAATGTATAATCTTTGACTAAAGAGAATTTATGGATGAGTGTGTTCTTCCTTCTCCATATAAGCTGCTACAGACATTGTGAATAATATACAAAAAAAATTTCACTCTAATATTTATTTCAGTTTTACTACTTGGAAGGGTTGGCTATTTTAACAGTTTTAACTTTCTGAAAATATAAAACGATTTCAGAAAAAAAAATATTGGCTATTATTTGGAGGTTTAGAAAAAGTATAGGTTTTTGTAGTTTACTTATTTTCCTTTAATATAATATATTTTGGGATGGGTAATGTTTTGTACACAAGCACAAGTGTGATACCGCATATATGTATCAAAAGCGCCGGAGATGAATGTATATTGTATCGACTAGTGAATGGAATTTGAAATTATAAAGGATGTTTCTATTTCTACTTCTTAACATTCCATTTTTTTCATTTTTCCTTTTCGACATTTTTGTCTCTTTACAATTCTTGTTTTTAGAAGATTTCCAAAACCATATAACTTTCCACCCTCTTTACAATTCTCTTTACAAGCCTTTTCTATATACATCTTCGTGTCATAGTTACTCCGAAAACCACACAAAGAAGTTCCATTAGATCTTAAAGAGAAGAAATCAGCCACACTTAACTTTCTAATTAAACGTACGATGAAGAAGGAAGAAGCAACGATGAAGAAGGAAGAAGCAACGACGACGATAACAGAAGCAACGACGAAGAAGACAGAAGCAAAAGAAGAAGCCGCAGCACCAAAACACATACGCGTTGTTTATACAGACAAAAGAAGAAGAATAATCTACTTCGTGTCCGCTTTAGTTTTACTCATAATCTGTGTCTTTGCCTTCAGCTACGTATCTATCCAACCGCGAGTTCCACGGTTCATGCTCGAGGATCTCTACGTTGATTCCCTCTCAAACTCAAGTGTAATGGTAAGTGTTTTCCATTTCCTTTTTCGTTATACACAATATGTAAAGCAATTCTAACCCTAATAATATTATTACTGGTTCGATTTGGTTTATCCAGGTGAAACTATCATCGACCAACCCAGGCCACAAGACTAGTCTTTACTACAGCAAAATGAGTCTACACGTGCGAGTCCTAGAAGACTTCGAGACAGAGAGCGTTTTCTTGGAAAGCACGCTTCAGGAGCCACGCAGATTTACGACATGGACAGCTGTTGTATCAAACAATACCGACAACGTTAAGCCTACCGGGGCTTTTCTGGTGAGACACGGTGTGGCCTACGGTGACATTATTGCAGATATAATGATACAATGGAAGAGTGGGATCTTCTGGTCCCCAAAGTTTGCTTTGCGCGTAAGATGTCCGGTTTTGCTCAGATTGGAAGATTTGAGCTCTGCAATTACCGAACCAATGTCTACTTGCTCTCATCACTTGGATTTTTAATTTCTATGTCAACAATTTTGACCCTTCTTTTTTATAACATGATACTTTAAGGAAACTATTTTATTTTTAATATTGGAAAAGAGTTGGACAGCATTCTCTCCTTATTTTACTTTTTTTTTTTTGGCAGCTACTTACTTTTTGTTAGGTATCCACAATCTCTTCATCATCTTTTTCCTTTTCTGTCCTACAAATTTGTGAATGTTTTTTTAATGCTAGTGCAATTTCTTTTTCTCGCCATACTTTATTTTCATAACGAATTGAGAGAGATAAAGATCAAATAAATCAAAGATGGTCTACAAAAATAAGAGACATTCTAGTCACAAATAAGGTGATAAGAGTAGAAAAACTATTTCGTTAAGACATTTACAACTTCTACATCTAACATTTTGGTTAAAATGTGATCCTGTAATTTTAGTAAGTAATCATTGGACTAAATCTACCAAGTTGCACAACTATTCTTCTATCTTTGCCTTCTTACGGGCCAAGAAACGTTCTTTCGCAGCAGCTATCGCATACTTGCTACTGTCTTTTGGCACTTCTTCTGCTGCCTTTTTGATTGATGAGTCTCTCTCTGAATCCATCTTCTTCTCAGATGGTATTTGCCCTGCTTGCGGTTCCACATTTTTCTTACAGCTTGATCCAAAGTCTCCAGATTCAGGCGAAACTTCCTTTTCCGGTGATTTTCTTTTCTTCTTTTTCCTTGTCTCTTCTTTTCTCGTCTCCTCGAGCCTCTCTGCCTCTCTAGCTTCAATATCTCGAGCTCCAAATGCTACATTTTTCCAATGTTGAAGCAGAAATCACTCAAGTCTTTCTTCTTTGAGACCTAACAGAAGATGAAAACAACGTTAAAGAGCTCATATGAGTTAAAAAAAAAAAAAGCAATAGAAACAAAATCAGTTAATAATCCACCAAAGCTATATCTCCTCACCATTGCTAATACAGAGAAACAAGAAAATGACTTCTAGATACAACATGCAACAAGGTTGTAGCAAGAAAAGATTGTGATCTAGCTAACTTACCTTGACACATTTCCTAAACCTGATCTACATAAGAGTTAAGACAGAAACGAAAAGGACAAAAACTAGGATTTCAGCTATCCTAGCAAGCACTAGTTTAGTAGGCCAATAAACGAGGAAGACGTAGACACGAAACATAACTTACATCATCTTTCGCCTCTCGAATTTCTCGCAATCTTTCTTCCGCCAGCCATATCTTTTGTTCCTCTAGTTTTCTTTTATAGGGACCAGTCACAAACTTTTCTTTATCCGAGAAAAGATGTTCGTGTTTCGCCCTCTCTTTCGAAAGCTTTCTCTCGTAAACTATTTCATGTTCTTTCACTCTACGTTCTGTCTGTTTCATCAAATGCTGGATATATCTTGGCTGCAATTAGAAAAAAAAAAGTAAATGAGACATAAGCAACAACTATAGAGAATGTAACACCGTAAGAAACTGTTAGAAGTGATCCGTTTCAAAATATCAATCGTATGAGAAACTAGTCAGCCACAAATCATACATTCCTCCTAAAAATATGGAAACAAGATTTAGATTCCATAAGCTACGGACAACGCATAAACATTGAGATTAATCCTAATAAGCTTTCTAAAGTTTCCCAGAGTAAGAGATTAGATTACCTTGTGCTCTTCGCGATCTTGCATTCGTGTAAGAACTGCTTCCTGTTTTATGTCATCATAAAGTTCATCGTATGCAAAAGCAGAAGGGTCCTCCTCCAAGGCTTTCTTATGCTGCTCCTCAATCTACATCAACACACCCAAATCATTTATCAAGAAGATAAAACTGAAGGGTATATAAGAAACAAAGTCAGAATAATGGGGAAACCTTACTTTTTTAAGAGCCTTGGTCTTTGAAGCCTGTCGAGAAATCTCCTTCTCCACATCGTTGTCTTCATCATCCTCACCAAAAATTGAAGCAGTCCGAAGTGGAGGCCGAGATAATGATTGTTTTTTCTGGGAAGGAGCCCTAATTTGCAGTCCGTACTTCTTAATCTTCACTGTTGCTTGGTTTACACTCTCCTTCTCCGCTTCCCTCAATCTCTCCTTCGCGGCCGTAACAGCGGTGATGATCACCTTCTCAGCCTTGTCGTTCCTTAGAAAATTGCTCTCTTTCCCAATAAAGTCGAAGACTTTCTCCAAAAACCCTAATGGGTTTGAAGGATCAAAACTTGCATTAAACGGCAACGTCGAGAGTTTGACCTTCTCCACCACTATGGACTCCGTCTTCTTCTTCTTGTCCACTTCCCTCAACCTCTCCTTCGCGGCCGTAACAGCATCGGTGATATCCTTCTCAGCCGTCTCTTTCATCAGAAAGTTTATCTCTTTCCCAATAAAGTCAAGGACTTTCTCCAAAACCCTAATGGGATTGAAGGATCCAAGACTTGCGCTAAAAGGTAGCGTCGAGAGTCTCACCTCCTCCTTGTCAGAGTCAATCGCCTATGGTTTCGTTTAGCTATAGGGTTTTACAGTGGCTGATCTAGAAAAATATTTATATGGAGCATAATATTTTTATTTTCATAAATTTTTATTTAAAATATCTAAGGTTAGGTTCCGGTACCCACGGGTATTGAGTTCGGTTAGGGTTCGGTTCGGATTTTCAAATACTTAAAAACATTATCCGTTCAGATATTTCTACAGTGGCGGTTCGGTTTTGGTTCGGATTTCTTCAAGTGGATTTGGTTCAGATATTCGATTCCGTTTTCTTTGTCCAGGCCTACTTCTAAAGTTATTTTTCCTCGATTTCTAACTTTTTCCCTATATATCATTCAATTTAACACATTAGGACATTTATAATACATTAAGGAGATGTTATTGGTTTGTGTATTTAGATGGAGATTTAAAGATTTAAATGTTATGAAGATTATATTGTTATTTAATTGAGATTTTTTAAAAACTTTATTAAAATTTGGTGTTATTAGTTTATGTATTTATAAAAAGTAATCTAAAATCTTTATAAATTTAGAGATATTGGATCCATGATTTTATAAAGTCAATAAAAGTCTTGTGTTATTCAAATAAAATTAAAGTAACTTATTTTGTTATTGAATTAAAATATTGTGTTATTGGTATATTGATTCTACACATTTTGCTTTACAACATCTAATCATTAAACGAATAACACATAATTTTAACTAGTATTTAGAAATCTATAAATGAATAACACGTGATTTCGACAAAGATTTTAAAATTAATGATCTAATAACACATGATTTTGCTTTGAATTTCTAAATCAATTAAAATTCATAAACCAATAAACCACCTTTTTAACCATAGTGTCCATGTCTACAAAGCAGTTTGTGGTAAAACAGTTGAACTCATTACAAAGCAGATAAGAGTCTTAACACAAATTGGTTGATGGAATAAAAAATGTGCTGAGTGTTAACACAAATTGGTTGATGGAATAAAAAATGTGCTGATAAGATACTGCCTCGTTAAAACCTTGTGAGGAATGTCCATGTCATTGTCGAATTTCGGGGCGGAGGAAGGAGATCCATGTGTCTGAATTAATCTGCTCATACTTCTATCAGCCTCCGGAAGTATCTGTCGTGGTTGCTCTGGGTGTTCGGATCTATATGATCGGTGGAAGGATTAGTGGGAGGCGCTCGCGGAGCGACTTGTTCTTGGATTGCCGATCTCACACATGGAGCACTGCCCCCTCCATGAGTGTAACTCGAGCTTCTACTGCAGCAGCTGAGGTCGAAGGGAAGTATATATGTTAGGAGGGTCCTTGTACCCGAATTCCTACTGTAATGCCGCCCGATGAGAAGAATCTACACCGTACCACAATGTACGGAAGTGCGGCGATGGATGAGAAGGGTTTCGCTGTGAATATGGCGGGTCGAAGCTTATTATACATACCGAGTGAAGACATATGGAAAAGAGAAGGTGGAATACCATAAGAGATACAAGGGGATGGTATGTGATAGAGAATGTGATGTAATGTTGTGTAATGAAAGGGAAGATTATTGTGGTGTGAGGCAGAGGAACTGGAGTGGCGTGAACCGGGGGTGATAAAGTGGAGAGAGGTGATGGGCTTGGAGGCTCTAAGGGATACTCTCTGTGCCTCAAAACTGGTCAACTATGGTGATTTGATTTCGGATTATTAGGTGTCACGTAACGCGGAGATGGTGAGGCAGGGAGTGCCCACAGAAGAGCTCAAAGATGCACTTCCCGGACACAAACTGAGCAACTCTGGTCTTGCTTTATTGGGACATGCTTGCTCCTGCAAAGTTAGAGATTTGGTGGGCAGAGATTTCTTTGGGGAGGCGAAAGGAGAGAGGCCAGATTGACTGGTCCGAAGCTGTCATGACACTCGACCCTCTACATCAGCATCACGGTAAAATTTTGTATTCTCTTTCTCTTAATCTCTGAAATCAAATTCAAAAAAACTTTACTTGCTTGAATTTTAAGTTTGTGTCATCGCTGTATACTAATTCTAATTTACGAAGGATATTTTTTTGGTTTATTCTCTTCTTTACTAACCATCAAACCTATTGCATTTGTAATGGAAGTAGACCCTGTAATTTAAGAAGCGTTATCTTGAAAAAATACTTTAAAACAGAGGGTGGTCGATAATCAGAGGAAGACACGTTCATCAACAGTAACGGTTGGACTGAAATCTGCCAAGTTGCACAATTATTCTTCAATCTTTGCCTTCTTACGGGCCAAGAACCGTTCTTTAGCAGCAGCAATCGCATCCTCTCTTTTCTTGTGGTCGTTAATGGCTTTCGGCACTTCTTTTGCTGCCTCTTTGATTGATGAGTCTGTCTCTTCTGTGCCATCTGAACTCATCTTCTTTTCAGACACTGCTTGCTCTGCTTCTTGTGGTTCCACACTTTTCCTACGACTTGATCCAATATCTGCAGATTCAGGAGACACTTCCTTATCTGGTGATTTTCTTTTTTTCTCTTCCCTCGTTTCTTCTTTTCTCAGCTCCTCGAGCTTCTGTGCCTTTCTTTGTTCCTCAAGCTTCTCTGCATTTCTTTGTTCCTCGAGCTTCTCTGCCTCTCTAGCTTCGATATCACGAGCTCCAAATGCCACATTTTTTCCAATGTTGAAGTAGAAATCACTCAAGTCTTTCTTCTTCGTAACCTAACAGAAGATGAAAAACAAATATGAAAAGGGCTGTCATGAATTTCAATAGCTTATACAGAGACAAGAAAATGACTTCTAGCCCCACCCATCACTTACTAAAAGCCACGACGTGCAACAAGGTTGTCAGAATAAAAAAATTACAAACAAGCAAACTACCTTGACACAGTTCGCAAACTATGAGACAAGAAAATGATTTCTAGACCCACCCACCACGCACTAATAGCCACAACATGCAACAAGGTGGTAAGAAGAAAAGACTGCGATCAGTTAAACTACCTTGAAACAGTTCCCAAACCAAAGTTACTTAAGACAGAAACGAAAAGCACAAAGCTAGGACTTCAGCTATCCTAGCAAGTACTAGTTTAGTAGGCCAGAGAGGTAGAAATACAAACATGATATATAATGACCAAGAAAACATAACTTACATCATCTCTTTCCTCTCGGAGTTCACGCAACCTTTCTTCTGCCAGCCATTTCTTTTGTTCCTCGAGTTTCCTTTTATAGGCGCCAGTTACAAACTTTTCTTTATCTGAAAAAAGATGTTCATCTTTTTCCCTCTCTTTTGCAAGCTTTCTCTCATAAACTATTTCATGTTCCTTCTCTCTACGTTCTGCCTGTTTCATCAAATGCTGGATATATCTTGGCTGCAATTAGATAAAAAAGTAAATGATAAGCAAGCCACACAATCATTGTGAAAACTACTAAAAGTGTAACAACTATAGAGAATGTAACACCGTAAGAAACTAATAGAAGCAATGCGTTAGGAGGCTCAAAGATTTCACCTCCACGTAACTCTCAAATAAAGTAACCAAGCTTTATCCTTTTGGGAATATGTAACCATGGATTATAGGCTGGTTAAGGTATTGCAGGATGTGTTTATCTCAAGAATTTGGTGGTTTCTAAGGGGAATTGGAGAAGCTAGGTTCTTTGTAATTCCACTAAAAATACATAGTGGGTTTCTATATTTCGATCTTATTAGAAACTAGACAACCACAGATCATGCATTCCTCTTAACCACATGGAAACAAAGATTTTGATTCCCTAAGCTAGGTACAAGATTCAAGTCTATAGTACAGCACATAAACATTGCAATTAATGTTTCCCCAGAGCAAGAGATAAACATTACCTTGCGCTCTTCACGATCTTGCATTCGTGGAAGAACAGCTTTCTGTTTCATGTCATCATAAACTTCATCATATGCAAAAGCAGAAGGATCCTCCTCTAAGGCTTTCTTATGCTGCTCCTCAATCTAAATCAACACAAAACACCAAAATCCCTTATCAAGCAGATGAAATTGAATCATAAGAAACAAGAACTCGAGTCAGAAGGATGATGGAGGTAAAACTTACTTCTTTAAGAGCTTTAGTCTTTGAAGCTTGGCGAGAAATCTCCTTCTCCACATCGTGATCTTCATCTTCACCAAATATTGAAGCGGGTCGAAGTGGAGGTCGTGATGATGACTGCTTTTTCTGAGACGGAGCTCTGATTTGCAATCCGTACTTCTTCATCTTCAATTTCCCTTCCAAAAACAACCAATTTCTGCGAAATCGATTGAAAATTCAAAAAATTAGGGCAACAACTGCTCCTCGCAGATTCTGGGAAAAAAACCCAAATCAAATCCAAGCAAAAACTTGGTCGATTCTCTGTAGAATCGATTAGGGTTACAATTCAAAAAACTGATTGGTGTGATTGTGCCATGGAAGAAAGTGAAAGAGGAAGAGGGAGATAAAAGAAAGAAATCGAGAACCCAAAGTGTCGATGAGGAAAAAAAAAACAATAGAGGAGAGTGTTACGGTCCAATTTTTAATGTTTTAATGGGCCGAGATAATGAGATTATGTATTTCGGATTTTTTTCTTTTTCTTTTAATCTAATAGCGAAATCAAAAACTAAAATCAAAAATCCAAAACTGAAATAAAAGAAGACAGCATCTATCATAATGGCCTTAAGCTATTTG
This sequence comes from Boechera stricta, assembly GCA_018361395.1. Taxonomy (NCBI): domain Eukaryota; kingdom Viridiplantae; phylum Streptophyta; class Magnoliopsida; order Brassicales; family Brassicaceae; genus Boechera; species Boechera stricta. The sequence continues at coordinate 9,948,983 of CM031541.1, forward strand.
TTGCCTTTGTGACTTTTGTAGTAAGTCTTGACTTCTATAATTAAATCTTTAGTAGAATTATAGAAGTGATTGATGCATAAATAGCTAAATCTCTCTATCTCACTTATAGGATTGGTATGGATAGTCTAGGTATTGCGATAAAAACGGTTGAACTTTTGTGAAGTTGTTAACTTTAATTGGCATTTCATATCATTAATGAAAGATGGTTCGTGAGTTAAAACAAGAAGCTATTTGTTGTGTTTAGTTCTTTGTTATGGTAAAGCAGTTGGAAACAAAGGTGTTTGTGGGATATGTATGGTTTACTTAACAATTTGTGGATGATGTAGCATTTAACAAGAAACAATTCAAATATATACACATAATTTAGGGAATTTATATTGAAAAGACAAAAAACCTATATTCTTATAATAAAAAGTTGGAATTATATAATTTTAAGTTTTTGTAATTTTTAATTGATTTTAGTAACAAAATTATATTTTTCAGAACAGTTTCCAACCGCAAACGCAAAAGAGTTGTTGATTTAGAGCAGTTCAAAACGATGTGAAACAATTTCTAACTTTCTGAACGTAGCATTTGCTATCACGGCTGAAGGAGAACGAATCAACCCCTAAATCATACTCATAAACAGAATATAAAACTTGATTGCAGGCCACCGAAAACGCCCCTAACAACATCAGCAGTTTTAGGACCTCAGGAGTTAAACACAAACGGTATGTGTTAGCAAAATGAACAATCTAACGAAAGGACAACGTGGTACTAAGAAGCCAAGCCAAAAACTAAGTTGTTAAACATTACAACTTCTCCAAAATAACATTTTCTTAACACTTTAGTTGAAATGTGACTCTGAAATTTGATAAGCGTTATCTTGAAAAGTTTTTAAACAGAGTGCGATCAATAATCAGAAGAGAAGTTCCCCAAAAGTTACAGTTAGACTGAAACTTGCACAAGCAGAACTATTCTTCCATCTTTGGTAGCTACGAAGTCGTTCAACATAACAGTTGTAACACAAATCTTCAAGTTCGGCAATGTTGTGTATCTTGGACAACATGGTGGAGTGTGAATTTTTTGAGACGAAATGTTCTTATATGTTATAACTGACAGCTCAAATGTCTTACTGTATAGCTCTTACGTCCACTTACTCGCTTGCAATGTCAGGACTCGAGTATTACTGTCTATATATATTTACGTCCGGCGAGTGCTTATGAAGTTGAAGAATAAGAACGAATTGTTTCCTCACTGTTCTATCTCTGGATGCTCTCATGAAACCATTGTCAAGCCAATTTGAGGAAAGACAGGCTCCACCATGTTAACAGAAGTGGACACAAATAGAGCACAAGTTCAAATGCATGACCTAAACGATCACAGATATTCTTCCCAACCATTTGTCTACAGGTAGAAGGGTAAAGATGTAATTTACGGCCAACCAACCAGAGCTCAAATGGACAAGTCTAAAGCTATCTAACGACTTGAATTCTATTTCTACCACACATCATCATACTCAGATGCTTAAGTCTTTGTACATACAAGGTAGAAAAGTGAAGATTCAGGAATGTTCCAATGTGTAGGATTCTGTATAGTGATTATAACATGTATAACATCTACATATTTCAATACCTCCAAAATAAACTACTTTTCATCTTCCTTGTCCACTTTCTTCCCAATCCAATTGGCTACGATAGGAGTCAAAGCCACCGTAGGCGGAAACCTTATCGGAGAAGCAGCTTTATGCGCTGCATAAGCCAAAGCAAAGACCCCTACTTTCTCTCCTGTCTCATTCGTCGAAATCCCAACCTTAAAAACAAAACCACAGATATCAAAATCATTTTTTACTCAATCTGAGATCAAGAAAAACATAAATTTAGTACGATCAAGAAGTGAAAGTAACCTTTAAAAGAAGAGCTTGAACATCAACACCGGAAGTGACAAGGACATAGCAGAGTGAGAAGGAAATGAGAGAAAGAGTAATTGATGTAGCAAGATAAGCACCACCATACTTAGCAAGTAACTCTTTAGCCTCATCGGTCTTTGATTTCTTCTTCGTATTCTCTCCATCAATTCTTTCATCATCCTTAGAACTCAATATCTAATCACATAGTTCATCGAAAACACCATTTTAGTACACAAAAGCTTCCATAGCTTTAACAACTACCAAAGTAGTTCATCGAAAACACCATTTTAGTACACAAAAGCTTCCATAGCTTCAACAACTACCAAAGTAGTTCATCCAAAACACCATTTTAGTACACAAAAACTTCAGCAACTAAAGTTGCTCTAAATTAGCAAAATCATTTAACTCAGAAACGATCATATCTACCCACATGTTCATACAAAACACCATTTTAGTACCCTTAAAAGCTTCCATAGCTTCTACAACTGAAAAAAAATTGTCTAAATTAGCCTATCATTTAACTCGAAAACAATCATATCTACTCACATGTTCAAACAAAAACACCATTTTAGTACACTTAAAAGCTTCATAACTTCTACAATTACCAAAAAAATTGCTCTAAATTGAGCTATCATGTAACTCAGAAACGATCATATTTAGCGATAGAACCATCAATTTTAGATTAATATGATTCAGATTACGAATTAAGTAACACGAGAACTTGCACAGTCGAATTGTTTTTTACCAATTTCAAACGAAACAAAACCAGAAACTGTAAGACAAAAACGGATATGGAGGAAGAAACAAGACCTTCCATAGACCAACTTCGAGTCCATATTTCTTGGTAACTTCTTCGGCGGAAGAAGAAGGAGAAGGAGCAGGAGAAGACGACGTGTTCTTCTCAATCTCATCCGCCTTTTCTCGGACGGCTCTGCATCTGAATTTCTTCGAGGAAGCTTGAATTGAAGAGTAGAAGAATCGGATTCGAGGGTTTGTTGTGTTCAACAAGGAAGACGAAGGAGGGATTTGCAGAAGCATAGCCATTTGTTTTTTCAAGCCAGCAGAAAGAAAGCAAATCTTGCTCTGTACACACAATTATTTATAGTTAAAACTAGTCCCGGACAAAATATCCTAACCGAATGAACCGAATCGGAACCGAACCGAAAAAAAAAGAATCTGAACCGAACCGAATAAGACAAAAGAACCGAATAGATCTTAAATTTGAGAACCGAAAGAACCAGAACCGAATCGATACCGAACCGAGAACCGAATGGGTATCCGAAATACCTGAAATATATCCAAAATATTAATTATATTTAGACTTGATATAATTCAATTATCCAAATTATAATTATAAAACCGAATATATCATTATTTTTAAATCGAAATAACCAAAATACTCAAAATAATTTATGTATATGTAAGTTCATAGTTATATTTTTCAAAATTTAACTAAATCTTATTCAAATTTAATCATTTTTAATTTTTTTTTGGATAATTCGGGAACCCGGAACCGAATTGGAACCGAACCGAACCGAACCGAAATTTTAAAATATCCGAATCGATCCTAAAGCTTAGAACCGAATAGAACCAGAACCGAATGGATCTTATCCGGAGCCGAACCGAATATCCGAATGGCCACTAGTTAAAACACTTTTATATAATGTGGGTTTATGTATTCGAGTTATTTGACCGACTTACTTTAATATCAATTTCAGTTGTTAAAAATTATAATACTGTTATTTTAAGCTGCAGAATTAAGTTAAATCATTCGGAATTTAAAATACTCAATGACGTGAATAACGATGAGGTTGTTTTCGTTTATATACACTCAACATACGTATGGCCAGAATGCAGGCCAAGTCGCCTCACATTCTTTTATGTACATCGACATTAGATATATCTCACTACTTAAAAAAAACTTACTATATGTTTTTTTGTTTTTTTTTGTTTGGTTGACAGCTAGTATATGTTTTTTAAAATAGTGAGATATACCTTAAGTCGATGTACATAAACTTTAGTATATGGTTATAAAAAAAAAAAAAAAAACTTAGTATATGAGTTTGATTGATAATTTTCAATCGTTTCGTTTGCAAACAAACTGTTTTAAAAGTTATGTTTTGAAAAAGCGGTTGGAAGAGCCGGAGCCGAGCAAGGCAAAATATAATTGGGAACTACAAGGAGGAATTTGATTCTTCAAATAACAAAGCATTCGTTAACAATATTCTGCAAGCATATGTGTATGTGTACATAGACAATGAAAACAACACATTGCAAAGATTGTTGTGGAAAGCATTAACACTTCAACGCCTGGCTGTTCTTCTGGCTTTAAAGAACCTCTCTCGGATTAAGATCAACTCCTTGGAGGCTACACTCGTTTCCAACCGGTTTGTCGGAGATTCTTCACAACACCTAAGTCCCACATCCAAAAGCAATGTCAAACACTCAACAGTAGGGAAGCCAACTCTAAGGCCGCTCTGAAGAATCGAATTGTCTGCAATGTCCAACACTCTTTTCGGCAATGCCGACTTCGTGTAGCTGTGTAGTGTAACGTTTCCCCCAAACATTGCATTGGTTGGTCTTTTTCCAGTGAACATTTCCAAAAGGAGAACCCCAAAGCTATACACATCACCATGTATTGATGGTTGTCCTCCCGTTCCATATTCTGCACCATAATTCACAGAAACAACAACAACAAAATTGTAATGACAAGAAAAATATACTGATTTTCTTCATAAAACATTACAGATGTGTGATGGTTTTACCTGGTGCGGCATAGCCGATGGTTCCTCTAACGCCAGCTGAGCTTAGTTGGTTGAAGAACGACTCCTGGTCGAATTTGAGGAGAAGCCGAGCCAGACCAAAGTCGCTAACATGGGCAGCCAAATCATCGTCTAAAAGTACGTTGCTTGGCTTAAGATCGCAATGAGCTATAGGCTCATGACAATGAACATGAAGATAGTCCAAAACAGAAGCCACATCTATGGCAATGTTGAGCCTTTCAATAAGTGTCAAGGTTCTTGAGGGCCTTCGAATCTCTTCCAATTCCTCTGGGTGTAGCCACATATCTAGGTTTCCACTAGGCATGAAGTCATATATGAGAGCTCTGAATCTGTTTCCTTGGAAATCAATACTAGCACAAGCTGTTAATAGTTTCACAAGATTACGATGCCTTATGCTCTTTAAGGATTCACATTCTGCCATAAAACTCTTCATCGCTCCACGTCTCTGTAGGTTTATAACTTTCACAGCAACAACCTTGTTCTTTGTCGGGAGCAATGCCTTAAACACAGTACCAAAACTACCTGACCCGACCATATTGCTTGAAGAGAAGCCATCTGTCGCATTTCGAAGATCTCCATAACTTATCTTCTCATGGAAGACCTCTAAAGTAGAAGGACTTGGATTAGCGGCAATCTGGTTCTTCTTTCTTTTTCTGAACCAACGTAGAGAAACTATGAACAATAGCAAAAACAAAGCTATGCCTACGGTCACCCCGATCACAACTTTCTTCATAAGAGAGAAATGCTTTGTCTTCATTGGTGAAGCATGCAAAATGCATGGCTTCAGTTTAAGTTCCTTGATGCCTCCACAAAGATTGTTGTTTTCATATACCAAAACTACAGTAGAGTTCTGAAATTTTCCTTCAGTTGGCACCCTTCCCTCAAAATTGTTAATAGATAGATTGAGATACTCCAACGAGGAAAAAATTGCAAGATATTCAGGTATACCTCCCGAGAGATTATTGTTTGACAAATCAAGTCTTTGAATACCCACCAAACCTCTTATATTTGGAATATCTCCATCAAAAGAATTACCTTGTAGATAAAGATTTTCCAATGAGAGACATTTCCCCAAAGTTTGTGGGATTTTGCCTGATAATTTATTATGTGCAATGGATAGGTTAACAAGAAGTTCTAGTCCTCCAACATCATTTGGTAGAGAGCCAGTCAATAAATTATCTGACAATACTAGGTCAATAAGAGATTTAATTTGCATAATTTCCCGAGGTATAGTTCCATTCAACTTATTAGATCCAATATGCAAGCGTAAGAGGTAACCATAATTTCCAAGACTCGGAGGAACAAATCCTTCAAAACAATTGTTGGACAAATAAAGTTTTTCCAACCGAGTGATATTGCCTATAGAAGATGGTATCTCCCCTGATAATCTATTTGAATAGACACTTAATATCGCCAAGTTTGAAAGCTTACCAAGACAGGTTGGGAGTGGTCCAACCAGCATATTTTTCTGCAACTGCAATGTTTGTAAGCTTATGAGATTCCCAATATCATGAGGAATGCTTCCAGAGATGTGATTTTTTCCAAGGAATAAATGGATGAGGTTTGTGGACAGATTGACAATAGAGGTAGGTAAATCACCCCCTAACCTATTTTCACCAACACTCAAGATCTGTAGCTGGGTGCAATTAGTCAAAGACCCAAGAAATTCAAGATCTCCAGAAGAATAACTTCCCAAAGAATTACCATAAAGTTCAAGGAGTTGCAAATTATGTACTTTTCCAAGGCTTGAAGGAATACTTCCCATCAGATTGTTATCTTCCATTGCAACCACTTGAAGATTTGAGATATTGGCAAGTGTTTCCGGAATGGTTCCTGTGAAATAATTACCTTCCAAATATAACGTTCTAATATTTGGTAGCAAACTACCAAAATCAGGCCTCAGGCTACCCAAGAATTTATTAGCAGCGATGGATAAATATTCAAGTGAGGACAAATTGTAGATAGCAGAAGGAAAAACACCTGAGAAATTGTTCATTGATAATTCAAGATCCACTATTTGAGTCAATCTAGCTATATCATCCGGAATTCCTCCTTCTATATTGTTATTTGCAAAGCCAAGAAATATGAGTGATGTCAAATTTCCTAGAGATGAAGGGAGAGTTCCTTTCAGATTGTTTTGACCAAGATATAAACCAACAAGCTTCTTCAATGATCCCAACTCCGAAGGAACACTTCCTCCAAGATGATTTGAATATAAACCAAGGTCCAACAATCTAGAGCAGTTAGACAGACTTGCTGGAATCTCTCCCTCGAGAAAATTAAAGCTCATATTCAAGTGTTGAAGTCTAAACAAACTTCCAACCTCGTGAGGGATGGTACCACCAAAAGAGTTATTTGTGAGATTAAGTGATATGAGAAATGAAAGATTACCAATAGATGGTGATATCGCTCCGCCTAATTGCAATCCTCCAAGGTCCAGACGAGTAACTCTCTTGTTTTTGCGGCCACATGTAACTCCATTCCAATTGCAAAGAGGGAATGAGTTATTCCATGAGGATAATACAACTCTTTTGTCTTCAGAAACTTGAGACTTAAACTCAAACAATGCTTGCCTATCAGTTTCATCGGTAATATCATATGCTTCAAGTAACACGAAAGCATTGAAAGAAAGTAAAAGAAACAGGCTCGTGCTTCTCATATTTTGCAGGATAGGAAAACAGGAGATAACAAAGCAAATGAAAAATGTCTTTACCGTGTGGTGGTGATGCCACTTTAAGATATATAAGTGAAGTACATTAATGGCTCCCAACTACATTTGCAAGACTTTTCCAAAATCGACTCTACATTGATGTATACACTCTTCATACTATGTTAAGCCAACTGTCTAAGAAGACAAAAAGATTTTTGCTAGTCCTTAGTCCTTACGACTTTTCTATAGACATTCTAGATTTATGAAGAAACCGACCAATTGACCAAGTTTCATGTTTTATTTATGCCAAATACTTTATTTGCAATAACATAACAAAACTCCAAAAAGAGATTGGAAAAACAGTAATCAATTTTTTTTTTTTTAACATCGTAATCAAGGTTTCTTTGGCGTCAACGTTGACGTTACTCACTCACAGTTTGAGTTCCTGTAAGTTCTAAAGATGGCATTGGTTTTCCAAAGCTCATGTGCATTAGCGTCATCCAAACATAGCATTGAAATCTTACCCGGCTCGATCAGTTGTTCATGGAACTAACATCAGAGCTTTCCAGAGCCAGATGTTTGATTCAAAGTGATTAAAAAACATAACTGGGAAACTCGTCTTTATTTCTCTCAATTGTGGTGGATAATGATTTCTGAGACAAAAAAAAAAGGACACAAGAGCCTCTAAGACATAGGTAAAACAGTTTTCCTACATCAACATGATTTTTTTGTCCACAGTAGAAATTCAGATAAAAAGACTCTCTCCAATAGAACAAGTTCTTATAGAACAAGTTCTTTAAGAGGCTTAGAGTCTCACCATTTTGACTCAATCAAAAGGGAGTGAAAAAAATTTCTTATGGAAATCGAACATTTGGGGGCAATGAGTTTTTTTTTTCCATTTCGCAGGGCCAATAAATAAAAACTGTGAAACTTGTTCAATAAGAGCCAGACCAGTTAAAGTGTAAAACCCAAATGCTTTTTAACGCCCTTAAATATCACCATTCACAAAGTAAACAGAACAAGTATCGTCAGCCAAAGACCATTTGTAATGCGTGTATAGAAAATATTTATAGACATACAAAACACGTGGAGTTACTCTATCAATATATTAATATTTCATAGAACAAGTAGTAATAAGTGCGAGTCAGAACTCGGAAGAGGACATGACATGTATGACGTAACTAACTATAGTTCCTAGCTATTAAGACAGTCCAAAAGAAAGAAAATAAGATGGCCAAGAAAACTGAAGTGGCCAGAACATTCTTCATCAATCTCTGGCTATCATCTTTCTTGATGTGGAACGGATTCGGAAATCTCCAGCTGGAGTCGGTACCCGGGACGTTCTTGATCCTGAACAAAGGGTAACAATTCATTGTTTCCTTTGATTCTTTATTTATACCACATTTTGACCTTGTACTCAATGCCTCGCTGAATATTGTTTCTTGTTGAGTTGGATTAGTTGGTCGAAATGCTTGGCTAGCTTTCAATGCCTCTTCGTCCAGATTTATTATATCATCCTTCAGAATCTCGGCGTAACAATCATCATCGGTATTGGCCTGATCCTGCATCCCAAAAAAAAAGAGATCAACTTCAGTTACAAACTCCCAAACTCTACCAATAAAAGACAACTAGGGATGTTCAGCTCAAGTTTTGGTTTGGGTCTTTGGTTTTATCATATTAGTAACCAAAATAAAACCAAACATAGGAATAAAATAGATCGGTCCTGTTTTTCGGATATAGATAAGGTGAATCCAGTTGAAGATTGGATCGGATTTACCCTCATTAAACATGATTAAAGGACACCTTTCTCAGAAGCAAGCTGACCTCAACAACATTTGATGATTCTGCGATATCACCATTTGACATCTGAAGCTCAGAGTCATAAACCGAATATGATTTCTCCTTCTTCTCCGAAACACCGCTTTGGCCAACGTAGCCATCGTCTTGCACAACACCATCCTCCATTTGCCTTTGGCTCGAACTAGCTCGAAAATCAGCATTTTTCTTTAACCGGCACACCACTAATGCATCCTGTAAAATCTAAATTTAAAACATTTTTTCACAACATTCAAACTCAAAAATTAGAAAATCAAAAACTTTGTGACCTGTGGGGCACCATGGATGCAGTATTCATGCATAATCCACTCGGTTCTCTCCCCGCGAGGAGCCCGACCGATATGAAAGACGAGTGTTCTCTTGGTTCCAACAACTTGGTTCGCTGATTTCACGTTCCGCTCTTTACCGGTGGCTTTCCAATATCCGAGCTGTGTGGCTCGCCGGCTCTGTGACCCGTGCGGGTACTTCCTCCCCCTCGCGCAGAAATAAAACCACTCGTTCTCCGATTTCAGTTTCGATTCCTCTGTTTTTATGCACCCACATTCAAATTAGTGATGCAAAGTAAATATAAAGAAAAGGAAGAAGGAAAAAAAAAAAAAAAACCTGGCAAGTCCCACGGCTCGAACTTGTAAATCTCAACCTCATCAATCACAGCAACAGAATTCTCATCACCATCGAGTTTACGACGAAGATAGTAAGAGATAAGTTCCACATCGGTCGGAGAGAATCTAAATCCAGGGAACAAAGCCGACACCGCGATCGACATCTCAGCTTCCTTAGACATTGTTTGGTTTTTTGGTTCAAGAACTCGAAAATGCTTTGCTTTAGATGAAGAAACATGCCTTATTAATGGCAAAGTGAGCAGCTACTTTGCTTCCGGTAAAGGTTTTGTTTTTTTTTTTTGTCTGATATCTGACGGCTTCAAAGGGGAAAAAAGATGACGTGGCGGATGACTGTAAGGAACGGGCGAATAACAGAAGAGTTTGATGAGATAGTAAAGGACAAAAATGATGACATGGTGATTTATTATTGGGCAGAACTCAAACCCAGCCCTGAAGTTTGGTGATGTATTATTGGACAGAACTCAAACCCAGACCTGAAGTTCTCTCATTGATTCTTATTTTGTCCCTTCATTTTAAAACACTTGTTTCAGATATCGTCCTCGGTATTTGTACTCCGCATGACAATGTACGTAGTCAAAACGATTTAAATCACTTTGTACTGTTATTTAAATATTGTAGGGTATGCCAAGATTTATTTCTGTGACACCTTTTTTATATGAATATCTAGTTTATTAAATCCTAATCTTGATGACCAAAAAAAAAATCTAGTTTATTAAATAAATTTTTATATTTATCATATAGACTTGTAATCTATTATTTTATGGTTTTACTTAAGCATTTAACGTTTTAAGTACTGTTGTACTTGTATTAATCTACAAAATATTATAATGGTAAAGTCAATAAAATCATATGTTAAATTTTATATCCAAATTTGTATCCGAGTAATTTTCTCTAAGCTAGTTTAGTGTGTGTTTAAAGCTCATATAATAACTGATTTGAGATTAAAAAGATGGGTGATTGATCTGAATTTGATGAGTACAAACGTTGGGGATCATGGTTGCTAACCAGGACACGAGTCTCTCATTCTACATATTTTGAATAGATTTTTAAACCCTAGTTTTTTTCTTTAATAAAACTATTCAATTGCTTTCATTGATTTGCTTTGTTGTTTCTTTATATAAGAATAGTTTCATTGATTCGCTTGACTGTGTTCTTATATTTTTGATGTATAACGTTTGGTCTTTTGTAGATTCGATCTCATAATTACTATGATTTGTTGTGTACTTCCAGTAATTATTTTGGGTTAACTTCAAGTTTTTGACGTGTTGTTAGGGACCAATACATATTGTTAGTTAATGTATTGGTTCCCGGTAAAGACACCAAAAATTTGATACAAAAATTCACTACAAGTGCAATGCAAACCATAATAATGATTATAGGATCGAATCCATAAAGATCAAATATTGCACGATAGAAATATATAGATGCAGTCAAACTAAAATGCACAATATCAATTAAATTGTTTTTGTTTCAGAATGTTAAATAAACTAAACTATGTAAATTACTATCGCAGCATTTTGTGCAACCTATTAACGACACAAAAAAGTCAAAAATTGAGTTCCAAACAATATATACGAACTTCGAAACAGCTCAATAATATACTGGGTACATTATAATAACACTAACACCGAATAATAATGAAACGACCCACCCCGCAAAAGAATTTTTTTTTTAAAAAAAAAACACGATCACAGCTACTAAGGGATCGATCGATCCTTCCCTTGGATCGATCGATCTCGATTAGCGGAACAGAGCATCACAAACAGAGTGATGCCGATCGATCGATCCTCCTTAGGATCGGTCGATCTCGACCTCCTCCCGAAATAACCCGATCGTTCGGACCAAGATTACCTCGCTAGGATCGATCGATCTCACCCCTAGGATCGATCGATCCCAACCCTTAAAAACTGACCAGAAATCTTCTGCTTCGAAAACAACCTATAGGATCGATCGATCCTACTTGGATCGGTCGATCCCTAAGTCCCGCTTTATCCCCGAAAACTTTTTGGCCAAAATGACTGCTCGGGATCGATCGATCTTACCCAGGATCGATCGATCCCTTCCCCTGTACTGCAACCAAGAACGACACCAAGGAAGCCAAAACACTTATAAAATAATACTTAAGCATTCACAACACTTCTAGACATGCTAATACGTATCCCATCAAGTTCAAAACAACATCCATCATGTCAAGTCATACTCACAAAACAAAAGATACAAAGAGAACCCGTCACACCTAGATCATCTCTCTTCTTTCGGCCTTGGTTCCACGAGCTCCGCTTCCTAAGACTCCCCTTTACYTGCACCAAAAGAGGTGCGTAAGCATTGATAATGCTTAGTGAGGCGGTCCTCCCGTCCCACGGTTATACACGCACACAATCAAAGACTTACCGAATTGAAAGCAACACAAGCAACAATCAAACAAGGAATGATAGAGCTCCATCAAACACACAACACACACAACTTGGACAAGCCATAAATCACACCCATGTGGTCAGGTCCTAACACACAAAACAATCACGATAATTCTATGATCATGTGGTACAACCACGGTCACGCACTCACCTCGTTGACGATTCGAACTTGACGATTCCAAGCTTTAAGCTTGCTTCCCTTGAACCTCTTAGCTCCTACTCGCCAAAATATCACCTCTTGCCCACAAAATTTCAGCTCAATCCGTGCCCTTTCGATACCCCGATCGAAGCTCTCAACACAGCTCCAAAACTCTGTTTTCTCAACCTCTTTCTCCTCTTCTCTTCTCCTCCTCCTTCTTCTTCTTTTTCTCTCTCTCTCTTCTTTTCTCTCCTCTTCTTTTCCTCTTGCTCTAGATTTTTCTCTCCCCCCAATGGAAACAAGAAGAAGCCTCTAGAATTATATAGAAGAGAGAAGGAGGACACATACATGTATATACATATGTACTTGTTTGGTTTAATCAAATTAAACCAAACCACCCAAAATTACTAAACCGCAACAATTAATTTTTCCAATTAACCTCTTCCGCTCGGTTTAGCAACTCCGTTTAATTTCTCGAAATATTCGAGACATCTCTCCGTCCCAAAATATTTTCCTCACTCCGTTAAAACCCCGGAATTACCACTTAATTCCGCATAAACCGAACCACTCGGGATTACTTAACCACAATCGATCTATTGCTCGATTTAACTCAATCACCGCCCCTAGGGCCATCATTCGAGCTCGATATCATCCACACCGCATTTCATCTCATTTCCGTCAAAACACTATTCATTCTACAAAAACACTATTCCTTCTGTAAAACACTATTCCAAACCAATTAATCCAAATTGGTTCTGGAACGATTAATCTCCCGATCCCTCAAAACAATCCTAATCCGGAAGATCACTAATCGAGTTCCACGGTATTCCTATTCCCTCAAGGGCAATTACAACCCGATACAAGACTTTTACGACATTAAACTAACAGCTTGCGCCGCAAGAATGTAATAACTCTTATTACAAGGATATAGGATACGGATGTTACAAATAATTACTTCACCCGTAATTTCACTTCATTCATCAATTCAATTGAATAAAGAATACATGACTAGAAACCAAATAAATTAATGGACATAAGTGAATAAAGTCGACACACAGAAAAATATATATCAAATATAAAAATCCCTCCCACTCATACATACCAATACATACATCCAATACACGATTATTAAACCTATACATTCATGAACCTAGTTGTTTATCGAATTATAACAACAAGCCATATATCAGGTTCTTAGAATCTATTCATTGTGATTATTTCAACCAATACGAAAGCTATATAAATCGTGCGGCTAGGGATTGATGAAGAATGATGAACTAACAAAACCAGTAATCTAAAATTTCTAAATTTGATTTAGTAATAATACGATGGTAAATCAAGAAGAAGAAAAAGTACTCACAAAAGACGAAAGAGGAAGTTTGCGGCGGATAACGAAAAACATAAATTGAAATTTTTGTTTCTCCACCCAAATTATTCGAGTCTGTATATATATATGGCCAAAAATATGAATTAACGTACTAAATTGGGCCTAAGCCCACATACGTTCGTCACCACAAAAAAATATAATTTAACTCATATATTAAAATGTCAATAAAATATTTACATAACCACGAAAAATCTTCTTTGGCCGCTTAATTGACTAATTTCCGACCGCAATTTATTTATTTAACCTATTTCGTTTTCAGATTAGGTGTTACGTCAAAATATGACATTTTAACGACTATTTTACAAAACGTATGTATGATAAAGAATAAACAAAAAAAAATTCGGTAGTACGTCACGCTTCTATACTAAAAATCTTTGTATATATTTCTCAATAATTTCATTATTACATATTAATGATCAAGTATAGTGTATGTGTTTTTTTTTTATTCTCTTTTATTATTTTTCTACCTTTTTTGAGTATTTACCTTAACAAAATAAAACTCCACAAAAGCACAAACATTGAGAAGCCAAAGATCATACAAATCGTGTCTTGAGCTTTTTCTCTCCTCTCTTTCTTCTCTTTCCATTGTCTCTTGATTCCCACGTATGCTTCATACCTTTCTTTAGCTTTTTTCTCTTCACCATCTTGACAACATCTCTTTCCTTGTAACAACCCTTGTAAAATTACCAAACTATCCCTCCCTTTCATACATTTTCCATCTATGTCCTCCACTTGCAACCTCACGTCCCTCACGTGCACTTCTCCTCCCACTTCCTCATCCACCTCCTTCCACGCTTCCGCTGACCCACATGACACAACCGCCGCCACTTCCGCTGCCGCCGTCGTCACTATCGTTGTAAACCTTATTTCTAAATCCCCCGTTAGCCAATTCCGCCTCGCCGACACGGCCTTTCGACTCGATATATTAGCCGCCCGTTTCTTGATCGGATCAATCAATATCCAATTAAGTTTCATGCTCTCCTCCATATCTTTCACCCACGCCTCGTAATCCCCTCCCGGATATCGAATCCGGGTTTGTACCGATTCTTTCGGGTCGAGTATATCGATCCGAAACGGCGATGAAAGGAACCATCCTGTTTTACCTTTCTCTGTTTCCATCTTTTGTACCTTGGAGTAGATAAGCTCTCCTCTGTAATACAAATCAACGGCTGAGATAAGACTCGTCGGTGGATCGTGTTTTTCGGACTGCCACGTGTGTTCAGTGAAAGGGTACGAGTCAGCAAAGAAAGATCGGTAACCGGAAGGAAAAGATGAGATAGCTTGGACAACATGTGGATCGTTGATCGAAGGCCACGTAGCCATGGAGAGTTCTCGCCAGAGTTTCTGTTCCGTGCAAAGAGTTTGGAGATAAGAGGAGGTTGATGCCGTGGAGGCTAGCGTCGGACCATCGAGTCGGGTCAAGATTTGGGTTTGGATTATGTCAGGATGAAGGGTTGAGATTGAATCACCATAGCTTAAATCAACTGATGCCATTTTTTTTTTTTTTGAGTAAGGAGATGATTTTTCAAGAAAAGATAACTATAAGGAGATGATCAAATTTTATCAAAACAAAAAAAAATATATAAGGAGATGATTAAGAAATAAGAGAGAAGTATATATAATATAATGAATGGGTGTTAATGATTAAAGAAGAAAATAAAGAAGAGGATAAAGAAGGCGACAGGTTCAGTTCAACCGTGGCTCTTTGAGACTATTCTACTTCAAGTTGGCATTTGTTATTTCAAAGTATTTAAAATTTCTATAGATAGTTGATACCCACGCTTATGCACACACTCTATTTTCTTTTCTGATCACATGATATAAATAGTTTTTATTTATGTAGTCTTTGATTTTATTATAAGATAAAAAAGGTTCTTTTTGATTGACAAAAAAGTATATATTTTTCAAGAATAGGTTAAATATCAAAAATATATATTTTTTAGGAATAGGTTAAATATCTAAAAATCGAATTCTCAAAAAAGAAGATATTAAGATTTTCTGAATTCGGATTCAGATTCAGACATCTTAATTTAAAATTCAGAATATTGAAATATCATTTGAATCTGTTTTTATATATCGTTTTCCAAATATGTACAATATTTTAGATATATTATAGTGTAGTAAAGAGAATAAGTGCTGTATATGTTTGATTAATATATTATTAACTATTTATGATAATAATTTTAATATGCATTTTTTATTTCATTGTATTTTGTGATTGAATATTTTAATTTTTTTTAATTTTGTATTTTATGATTATTTTTATTTAAGTTTAGCTAATTTTCTTGGATTTCAACTTGGATTGGAGTTATCATTAGTTTTCTTGGATTTGAACTTGGATTGCAGGTATCATTATTTTTGGGTTGTCGAAATTCAGATAGTTGTTCTTTGAATCTGGCCAGTGGTTGTCAAAATTCATATAATTATTCTTTGAATATGGCAGATTTAGATTCCAATTTTGATATCCAAAAATTTCATGGTATTTAATACGTGCTCTTCTCTATTAGTAGGAATTTTGTTTGCAAGTTTTTCCCTATTCAAATAATTTAACATTCCTGATATCTAATTTTAATTTATGTAACTCTTATTTATTTATAATCAGTACCGGTGTGACAGTGTCTAATTTTCTTTAATTTATTTTATCCCATTTTTATAAAATATTGGGTTTCATTGTGTCCAAAGAAAAAGAAACTTATCTTAGTAGAGAGATCACGTATTCTATGCAACGAACTTGATATTTTCCCCGTTACTTTATTATTTGGTTGACTTATCAAACTTTTTGATATTAAAACCAAAAAAAGTTGGCCAAAACATTTTTATTTTTCATGTCGGTTAAAAGCTCTTCGACGAATTGGTCCAGTCAGAACGGGTGGTCTAATTATTGGCTCTCTTTCTTTTGTCAGCAGGTTGTGGCTTTTCTTAAAACAATCTTCCAGAAAATTAAATTGAGGAATGATCAATGATGTCTGAGGAAAAAAAAATAGTAAATACCTGACGCAGAGATTGGGCTGTTCAGCCTAATTTTTCAATGCATTTATTTCAATGTTGAAAACTTTTAGTTCTAAATAAAAAAAAACGTTTTCAACATTGAAATCAATGCATAAAAAAAATTAGGCTGAATAGCCCAATCTCTGATTCCTAAATAAAAAGAAAAGTTTTCAACATTGAACTCAATGCATCAATAAAAATTAGATCAATTTCAACTGATGATTTATTTGTAAAAGAAAACGTTGAAGAAAAAAGGATTTTAAGTATTCAAGTTTACATCAAGCAAGACAAACTTCATAGTTCATATACATACATAGGTTCTAAAATTTTTAATCTAAAAAATAATTAATGGATAAAAGTTTTACTTAAATTTTTTTTTTATTCTAGATGTTAATTTTTTTTTGTATGATATTAAATATTTAACAAATTAAAATAAAATCCAAGTTTTATAATGTTTCCAATATATTTACTGAATATTTTACACCTTCATTATTTTATGTTAGGAAAAAATAATTACAACCAAGTTAATTTAAAAATAAGAGAGCATATGTATTTTATGCAAAACTAACAAAAAATCAGAAGCTAAGAATGTGTTTTTCTGAAAACAATATAACGCTTGAATCGATGATCTACTATGATGAAAATAATCACCTGCTTGAACATCTATATGTTTTCTCGAACAAATCACACTATTGGAATCATAGCAAATAATTCCATCAAAAAATAATAATTCCAGGAATCAAAATTATAAATTTTCTCTCTTCGATGGCGACTTCTTAGGCGATTAGGGTTCTCATCTTTAATCTCCAGATCTACGTCTTCTGATGCAGAATCTTTCCCTTCTTTCTACATATCCCTTATCCTCTCACCATCCTCTATCTCCCATACCATTTTCATATGATTCCCCCTTTCCCGAACAAACCTTAAATTTTGTTCTGTCTACTCTCCGTCTAGGTTTTTCTGTTTTCACTGGCTTGATTGTTTCTTCCAAGTCTCTTCAGTTATGTTAGTCCTTTCTTCGTTCTATTTCTAGCCCCCTTACCCTCCCTACTTGGTATATCCCTTACACGCCGAAGGCAGACCTTACACTGTGCTGGTGGGTTTAATATTTAGCACTTATTCTCATTGCCTGTATAAGGTTGTAACGGATAAACCTTGAGTAATGGTGTTGGAATCTAACTTTAGATCAAGATTTAACTACTTCAGTGGTTACTTCTATGTTCTAAGAGAAATTGGTTAAGATTATAAACTGTACCTGGTAGATGGTTAATACTTGAAGCTCGCTTCGATCTAGTTTCTATTGACTGTTGGAATAGATACCACGGTCAGCGCATCTCATCCTTTTGGAAGAGTATTGTTGATATTGGATTTTGTGGGGTATGTATCGGTTTCAAAAAGAGAAAGAAGAAGAGCTGTTGCGAAAGTTAAAGAATAAGGAAGTTGCTCAGTCTGAAGATGCGATTTCACAACAGTATCAGTCACCACGCCAACAACATTATCGTCTGAATTATAAATCCGAGTGCCATCAAGCCTTTCAACCTTGCATCGGCTCTGCCAAAAATCTGGGAACTAGAGGATAGGGTAAAAGGAAGGTGCATCGGTAAAAATAGTGTTCAGTTCTTATTTGATCAGGAGGAATCTTTGCATAAAATCCTCAAGACAGCTTCGTGGTTTGTCAACGGCTGAAGGGAATACCTATCCACTCTCTCGAGGAGGAAATAATGCAAAGGATCGGGAACTCTCTTGGCAGAACTGAAGCGATAGAACTAGACGCAAAGCACTCAGATTCTTTGGAATACGTTTGGGCTCGGATTTGGATTCCCATTTCCAATCTTATTGTGTTCAAGAAGGCCATAAAGTTCAGTTCACGGGAGATTATCGCTGTGGAATTAGAATTCGAGAAGCTTGCAATGTTGTGTTTCAGGTGTAAAAGACTCACACACGATCAGTACCATTGTAAGCTATCTCATTCACAAGACTTTTCATCTCAATATACAACTGCTCTTGAATCTCTCCAATCATCAATCAAATAACCATTGATATCGTCCAAGAAAGATATAGGAAAAGGGATTGTCTTGGAAAGAAAAGCTGATACGAAGATTAAAAAGAAGTCAGTATAAGTATTAGTGAATAACAAAAAGAAATCAGGTAAAGACTCTTCTAATGATAACAAACTCTCTCCCTGCCTGCCCTTCTAATTCAGTGCTCAATCGTCTCAGTCCCAAGAAAGGTACTTCTAAAGGCAAACAAATTTCATCAGAGCCTGAGTGGAGAGTTAAATAAGATTTTAGCATAGCTCCTGCCTGGTGGGATTTCCAAAAAGCAAAACAAAGGATAAAACAAATTCCTCATATTGCTAAAACTCTTGCCTCATGTAGGAGTATTCAAGAAGTTGAGGAGGGTGAGATTGTCCTGTCATCTGAGAAAATTATCAAGGGTAGTCCACCAATTTTTCAGTTCATGTCTTCTTAAGAAGATTCAGATCCAAAATTGAAGCGGAGGACCAGTTCAAAACGCAACAAAGAAAGGAAAAGATCGAAACTACAAAGCACAATCTATGTCCTAGTGCAACAACTAAACTCAATCTCTAAAGCAAGTGCCAGCGGTCCTTTAAAAGAAGGAAAAGACTCTACAAAAGATTGTCACTCTTTTAAGACCGCTCAAGAATCAACTCCAGTCACAAAGTTTGTGGGTGCTCACAAACACCAAAAATCAATATGAAG
Source organism: Boechera stricta (assembly GCA_018361395.1). NCBI lineage: Eukaryota > Viridiplantae > Streptophyta > Magnoliopsida > Brassicales > Brassicaceae > Boechera > Boechera stricta. Next base: position 9,968,414 of record CM031541.1, read on the forward strand.
ATTCTAGCCTGGAATTGTCAAGGACTCGGGAGCAACTTGACATTCAGACACTTGCGCAATCTGATCAAACAATATAATCCTGGAGTTTTCTTCCATTATGAAACAAAGCAGCATCGTCTCTTTCTTGAAAAAATCAATGAGGATCTTGACTTTTTCAATATACATACTGTGGAACCAGCTGGAAAGAGTGGAGGGCTTGCTATGATGTGGATGGAAAAAGGTGCAGTCAATATTGTTTTCCTCATCCATTAGACTTATTGATATTGAGATAAGCTGGAAAGGGAACTCGTTTCATGATACTGGGATATACGGTTATCCTGTGAGCAAAAAAAAAAACATTCTATGGAAAGACTACAACGTATGAGTCAGAATAGGGACAGTCCATGGATCGTCTTGAGGGCAGCAAAATTTTTCCAGCCTTTCTGTAATATGATCAAAGGGTTGTGGACTCTTTAAACCACCATGTCAAGGAACTCAGTTATCATGGCATGGAAACAAATACGGTGCACAAATCCATTGCAAATTGGACAGGGCCCTAGTTAATGTGGATTTTTTTTTGCTCTTCCCAACAGCGTTCACTATTTATCTCCCAAGGGTGGGTTCAGATCATAGTCCTATTTTGGCATGTCTTGATGAAGAAAGGGTAAGAAGATAGAAAACATTTAGATTTGATCGCAAACTGAGTACAAAACAGACTTTCTCAAAGGCTTTAAGCAAAGGCTGGATCCAAAACAAGGATGTTTTCAATGACAATTCCCTTGATATTGTGAACAAAATTCATAACTGCGGAGTGGAGATGGCTACATGGAAAAAGAATAATAACGATAACTTTCTCCTCAGATCAAGACTCTAAAAACCAAGTTGGACAAACTATCTCATAAGGGTTCTATGGACATTCAGGAATTTAGAAGGATAAAAGAGGAGCTTCATCTGGCTTATAGGGAAGTGATATATCATGGATTTTACCCATTTTTAGCCATGATATAAGTCGTTTTATCGAGTCTTTCTAGTCTTTTTTTCAAGTCTTTTCAGGTTTGGAATTTTTGGAATTTGGAGCCTTTTGGAGCAAACCGAAAGTACCCGTTTTCAAGCCTGAGATATCGATCGAGCACCATCACGGTATCGATCGTCTGCGTTTTCAGGAGATAGACATCAAGGACTGAAATTCTCGAAGCCCGATACTTATTTCTGAAATCGTGTTTTTAGACTGTTAAAGCTCTTAGTCTTTGGGTTAAGGAGACTTTACTTTGAACTTTGATTGCTTTTTGTGAGGAGACGGATCGAAACTTTGTTAAATCATGAGAGAGATCGAACCTTGTTTTTTTCTTTTGTTTAATTTCATGATTTATTCGGTTATGTTATTTTGTTTAAATCTGTAATAAGTAGTCTCATTTAGGTTTAGGGATTTCTCATATGGATTTCTACGATTTATGATAATTGATTTGTTAGGGTTGAAATCTGAATAGTTCTTCATGGTTGTTCTCAAAGCTATTTCTAACTGATCACTTAGAATATAGAACTGGGTGTCGATTAGGCGGCGATTGCATTGAGTAATCCGATAAAACCTAGGTAGAATTGGATTATCTGCAGAGATTCGTTTAATAATGAACATATCAAACTCAATTGATTGCTGGTTTCATCGTGGTAGGATTTGCAAAGAGATTTGGAATTTTAGACTTAGACTTAGTTAGCTTCGCAACGACATTGGTTAACTATAGTGGTTCGAGTTCAAGAACGCTTAATTGAATCAACCCTAATTGATTAATCGTTATTTATCATGATTTAGTAGTTTCGAGCCTAGTTTCCTTCCATATCAATCGACCTAAGTTTAATTCAATCATCTGCTTTTCTCATAAATTATTGGCTAAAGACAACCGCATCTTTCATCTAATGAGAGTTCTGTGTTCGACCTAACCTTACTCCAAAGAACTGCTTTAAGATCATTATAGGTATTAATTTGAGCATATCAAATTTGTTTAGTAGACTCAAAAATTTACTAATTAGAATTTTAGTTGTCATTTTGTCTGTTCGTGTCGCATCGATCGACCATTGGTATCGACGACACCGAACGCCTGCTTTTTCAATTTTGGTTACTTATTTTCTCGCCTTTTGATTTTCATATCACGCATCAAAGAGAAAGAAGGACACACCACTAATCAATCTCTCCTCACAGCCAGTAACTCTCAACGCACAATCTAAAAACGAAAAAGAACTCATGAGATGGATCTTCCACAAGTTTTGCATGATGAAGCAACAAATACCTCCTCCACAACAACCCCAAGCTGTGCTGAACGGACACTTGGCGATTACAACCGACCGGATCAATTCTATGCCAATCGCATGATCCGTATTCCAACTTTCCGAGGAAACTTTGAGCTGGAGCCTCGCTTACTTCACTCTTGTTGACAGCACCATTTCACCGGTCTCTCTCATGAGCACCCTATGATCACATCGAGAAATTCGAGGACTTGGTCACCAATGAAGTACAATGGAGTACCACATGAATACCTCTTTGTAAGCTCTTTCCATACTTTCGGTGAGGCACCACCTGGGTCAGCCATACCTCCCTGATCTCTGCTACTTGAACTAACCAAGAACGAATAATTTCTATGACATGCGAGATCGGAGGAGCTCAGGAACAAGATCTCAATTCCTCAGGTCCAAATGTAAGACCTCAAGGTCGCTTGGGTGAGATCTGTCCAGATTCAGAGATCGTCCGCATCACTTCACCAAGTTCACTGCTCGATCTTTTACGTAGGGATTGATGGCACGATGGCACCGGATTCTGCAAGCAATGGGAACTTCAACACAGATTCCAACCGATGCCTGGAAGTGATTGAGAACTCTGCAATAGCTCAAGCATCACATTTGTTTTTAAAAGGCTAGTTGCCGATACCACAGATGCCGAGGTTCAGGGTTGACACGATGCACAACCTCTTAGTGGGAAAGACGAAGAAGGCTGTACATTTTGCTGAGGAAGTAGAGAACATTGAAGATGAGGCAGGATGTTAACTACATTGGTGGTTCTGTTTTCGTGGTCACGATTTGGTTACAACAACAACCGAAGCTTCAACAACAATCAGCAAGGTGGTTACAAGTCTGAGGTAACTAATCTGGTTTTGTGCCACTTCAAGGCGGTGATTTTACTAATACTTGCATTCACTACCAACCGCATTCTCCGAGGTCTATGAGAGAAGCTCGAGATCCTCGGAACAAATTCTGCAGACAAGAAAAAGATGACTATGGATTTCAATAGAAAGCTGGATAATTTATACACTGATCTGAATGGGAGAATCGACGCTCGAAATCCATCGAAGATGCCGAAAATCAACAGTGCATCGCCAAATGTCAAGGGAAAGATAGTTCAACCACAAGATGGACATGTCAATGCAATCACCTCAAGCGCGTAAGAGGATTTTGAGCCTGAGATGACTGTGTTCATATTCAGTAATACTAGTATCGACCGATACCGCCTCGGTATCGACGACACCAACCTGCAGACGATACAAAACTCCAAGATCGATCGACACTCATCCGGTATCTGGTCGATACCCTTCGCAGCTGAATCAATAACGAGAAAACAGATGGTTGAGGAACGGGTATAAAACCAAAGCTCGAGGCATTGAATCTGTCGCAAGAAACTCGAGACTCAAATTGCTCACCGCAGCTGCCGTGAGAAGACAAGCAGGGGTTTCTTCCGGAAGACCAAGATCCAAGAGCTCACATCAACGCCATAAGTCTAAGAAGTGGTTAATTCAGAGTTGCACTCAATAGCTGAAAATCCCGCCGATCTTGCTGGAGATGACGAGGGATGCTGAAAGTCCTGGGTATCGATCGTCACCATCCCAGATACGACGACACCATCCCGTATCGATCGATACCGACAAGGCTCAAGGAGGATGTTGAACCTGTCAAAGAAAGGGTCTACAAGTCAGTTGTCTATCCTATTATTCCCAAGCTGACAAGAGAGGAGTGGAGGCTGCTAGAAGAAGTTTTTGTCAAGAAAAATGGTCAGGACCTCCCGCTGCGATACACCACCGCGAGACAGCTTGACAAAGAGGGAAGACCGAGGGAAATTTTCGCCCATGCTCCATCTCTAGAGTAAACTTCAGAGTCTCGCGACTCGTGGTCTAGTGTCAACGCCATGTCGAGGCGATTGCAGAGATTGAAAGCGATATGAGATCTCCTAACACGCTCTCACATACGCGATTCTTCTAGCTCACTCCCTTACGCTACAATTCTTGATTTACCTGTTAAAATAGAGATATTCTGATTCCTACCGATTTTCAGGTTGTGGAGATGAGCCAAGATCCAGGGTGCCCTTGATTTTGGGAAGACCATTTATGGCTACGCGCGATCATGGACACGCATAAGAAGAGAATCTCTTCGATTGACGGAGACGCTTTCTACGATGTCATTCCTCCTCGAGGAGCACCCTGACATGTCTCGCGCATCACCATTGCCTCGGTGAGACTCGATGATCGACCGCCGATGAGTCTTATGATGAACCAAAAGTCGCAGATGTTTCAAATGACACCCTCAACACCCCAAGAAAGTGGAGAAGACCAAGGCAACAAAGAGGAAGGCGACGAGCAAGAAGATCAACTGCTGCTAATTTCACTTTGATTCCACGAAGTGTGATGGAGATTCGATCGAATATAAGGTGAAGTGCAAACCTCGAAACCTTTCTCTAAGGTCGAGTTCTCATTCCTATAGATGAAAGAGAAAGAAGAGGATATGATGAGCAAAACTTTGAAGCTGCAGTATGTGTGAGTTTATCTGGAGTGAGTCCTCCACCTTGTCCTCGACCGATAACTTAGCCAAAGTCAAGCTCGTGACATTAAACAAGCGCTTAGTGGGAGGCAACCCACGGTAAGTCTATAAATATGAGTTTTTGTGTTTTGTTGTCTTGCGAATCAGGTCGGAAGAAAGATGGTCGCTTTCAAAGATCGATCGACACCACCTTGGTATCGATCGACACCACGCTCTATAGTAACACCTCTTGTTTCGACCTATTTCGCTTTGTCCTTTGATTTCTTTCACCTCTCTCTCTTGATAAACACGGGACGTGTTGTTTAAGTCTGGGGAGGTAGCATCGACATGTGTGTTCATTTTGAAAAAAAAAAAAAAAAATGATTTTCGCTTCAAAACAACTTAGAGATTCCGACGTGCTCGGTTTGATGTGCTGGTTTTGCTTTTGAGTGTCTATTGTTACAGGTCAATATCCAGCCGACTAATGAAAATAGGTAAACCAAAACCTGAATTCATGGATTGTCTCCAACAAGTTTTCATCACAAGTTTTAGCCAAATTTTGCACTTCATCAATAAGGTAAATGTCCAAAGAGCTTGATTCATCATTCATTACCTAGCTAAGGAACTAGTATGAAAGAAATGGTAGATCTCCCCGTGATAAGTACCGGATACATGAGAGGGTAAGAACCGGAATTCGGTAGCTAACACTATCAATACTCTGCCTCGAACCTGATTTGTATATGCAGTTAAAAAAAAAAAAATCAATAAGAACTGGATACATTGAGAGGGTAAGAACCGAGAATTCGGTACTAACACTATCAATACTGCTGCCTCGAACCTTGATTTGTATACGCATAAAAAAAAAAAAAAAAAATCAATAAGAACTATAAATAAGTCTGGGAGTTAAATACCAAAAAAGTTTGAATGAATTGCTCCTTAGCTATGGTATTATATGACCAAAGAATCTAGAAAGTTCGTGATTGATTTTAGCGATGAAACCTGGCGATGATAAGCTTGATGAACACTTCACAAGTCAGTGAATGGAAGCCGGGAATTCGATGGAGTAAGTACATGGAGTGTTAGATCTGTGCTCGACAGGCAACAGTGGATCATTTACAGCATTTTTACCCAGATCAGATCTCTAAGGTTTTTCAAACCTCTCTTCTCTCACTTTTTTCTGCTTTGCTTGAAAAAAGGCCAAGTCTGGGGAGTTGATATATCATGGATTTTACCCATTTTTAGCCATGATATAAGTCGCTTATCGAGTCTTTCTAGTGCTTTTTCTATCATTTTAGAGTCTTTTCAGGTTTTAGCACGCTTGGGACTTAAATTGAGATTTTGAGACATTTGAGCCTTTTGGAGCAAACCAAGAAAGATCTGTGTTGAAGTATCGACGATTCATCCCGTATCGATCGATACCCACTCTGCTTTCAAGCCTGAGTATCGATCGACACCATCATGGTATCGATCATACCGATGCAACCTAGGAGATAGACATCCAAGACGAAAGAAGTTCCCTTTATTTACAAAAAGAGACCTATTTTAAGCAAACTCCTTACTTTAAAGAGACTTTACTGAACTTTGATTCTCGAGAGCTGCGAGGAGAGATGATCCAAGACTTTGTTCATCATGTAGAAGATCCCAACCCTTGTTTTTATTCTTTGCTTAATTTCATGATTTATTCGCTTATGTTATTTGTTTCATCTACCATGTCCGAAAGTAGCCTCATTTGAAGTTTAGGATTTCTCATACGATTTCTCTCGATTTATGATAATTCGATTTGTTAGGTTCAAAATCTGAATAGCTTCTTCACCATAGTTGTTCTCAAAGCTATTTCTAACCCGATCACTTAATATGTAACCTAGATTAATCGATAGCACGACAGCAATCGAGTAACGATAAAAACCTGTAAGCAATCGATTATCCGCAAAGAGATTCGCTTAATCGAATTGTGAACATATCAAACTCGAATTGATTGCTGGTTTACATCGTAGATTTGCAAAGAGATTTGAATTTAGATTTTAGATTCTTAGTTAGTTTTCGCAACGAAGTTAACTATACTGTGTTCGAGTTCAAGTTAACTACGCTTTAATCACCAACCTTAATTGATTAATTGTTATTTATCATTGATTTCCTGAGAGTTTCCCTGAAGCTTCCTTCCATATCAATCGACCAAGTTTAATTCAATCATCATGCTTTTCTCATAAATTATTGCTAGACAACTGCATCTTCATCTATCGCGCTGAGTTTTCGAAGTTCTGTTCGAATTTCAACTTTACCGGCAAAGAATCGTTTAAGATCATTATAGTAATTGAAAGCATATCGAAGAAGAATTCTTCTAGAAGCAACTAAACAAGATCTCTTGGCTTAAAGAAGGTGATAATAATTCCAAATTCTTTCACGAGGCTATCAAACAGAGAATGGCAAGGAACAAAATTTTTTTGCTGATTAGTGAGGAGACATGTCAAACCTATTATGTAGAAAAGGATAAAGGCTAGAAAAGTATGAAACACTTTGCCAATTTATTCACCTTTGAGCTCCAAGATGATTCTTCAATCATGGAATTCTTTATGATAAAAGATCTTCAAAAAAGGGTTACGTCAACTCATAATCTCATTCTGATGGAGGACATTTCTGAGCAAGAAGTTAGAAGAGCTGCATTAACAATGGGACTAGACAAATGTCTTGGCATAGATGGATTATCAGGTGATTTTTATCAGAATAATTGGGATGTTGTAGGAGCGGATGTCTTCTTAGTGGTGAAGGAGTTTTGGTATTCAAGACATCTGGATGATAGAATAAACTCTACCAGTATCTGTTTAATCCCCAAGAAGAAAAAACCTCAGAAGAATTCCGAGTTTAGGCCTATTAGTCTCTGTAATTTCATCTACAAAATAATCACCAAATTTCTTTCCACAAGACTGAAGAGGATCATGCCTTGCATCATATCATAGAACCAAACTGCATTTGTCTAAGGAAGACTCATCATAGACAACATTCTCCTTGCTTATGAAGTCACATATGCCTTAAGGACTACAGAAAAGACAGCTTCACATTTCCTAGCTATCAAAACAGACATGATGAAGGTGTTTGACATGGTAAAATGGCCTTTCATGAAGACAGTCTTGGTGAAGATGGGATTTTGTGATTAGTGGATTAGCAGAATTATGACCTGCATTACCTCAACCTCCTTTAATGTGCTAGTAAATTAAGAGCAATATGGAAGCATAGGCCCCTCCAGAGGACTAAGGTAGGGAGACCCCCTATCGCCCTTCTTATTCATTTTGGTGGCTGAAGTCTTAGGGAATAACTTTCATATAGATGCAGAGAATAATCTCATACATGGTATTAAAGTGGCTGAAGGTTCACCAGTTATCTCTCATCTCCTCTTTGCGGATGATAACTTATTTTTTTGTAAAGTTGAGCAGGCAGAGGTGCAGCAGGTCAGAACAATCCTGGAAGAATACAATCGCATCTCAGGCTAAAAGGCTAGCTTTATAAAGTCAAGTATCATCTTTGGCAATAAAGTCCCCAAACATACTAGAGATTGTATCAAGTCTTGGTGTAGAATAAAAAAGGAAGGTGGAAATGAATTTTATTTAGGATTGTTAGAAACATTTATTGGCTCCAAGGTAAAAAACTTTAAGTTTTTTGGAAAATAAAGTGGAGAGGATCAATTCATGAAAATAAGTTCTTATCCCAAGGAGGAAAAGAAACTTTGATTAAAGTTGTTGCTCTAGCCTTTCCTATCTACACTATGTCGTGCTTTTTCCTACCAAAAACCCTATGCACCAAGATCACTACAAAGCTAGCAAGATTCTGGTGGAAAGATGAATTTTCTGGCAAGGGTATTCACTGGAAATCATCGAACAAGATGGACAAGCCTAAATCAGAAGGTGGTATGGGTTTTAAGGACATAGAAAGGTTCAATCTGTCTCTCCAGGGAAAACAACTATGGCGTCTTTTTACAAATGGAGACTCTCTTCTTGCTAAGGTCCTAAAGGGGAAATATTTCCCAAACTGTTCTCCTCTTGAAGCTCCAATAGACAATATGCCCTCATTTGGTTGGCGTAGTATTCACAGTGCTCAAGCCTTAATGAAACTTGGTATGAGAAAAGAATTTGGGAATGGATCAAACCTTCAGATGCTACTAGATCCATGGCTTCTTATTGATCCTCCACGTCCGCCTGTGCCTAGACAAGATTATGATCCTTTAAGCTACTTCCTTCACTCTTTCAAGGAAGCAAACTCGAACCAATGGAACCTACAAAAGATCCATGAAGGATTTGATTCAGAGGAATCACATCTAGTTCTCCAAATCAAGCCTGGTGGGACTGCATCAAATGCATCAAATTCCTGGATCCATAACAAGTAAGACCACTATTCTGTCAAATCTGGTTACTGGTTGTGGCAGAAAAGGCTTAAATCCACAGAGGAAGCAGAAGCAGTAAGACAACCGAGTTTGAATCCCTTGTTCAAGGAATTATGGAAGGTGAAGGCTCTCCCAAAGATAAGACACTTCTTATGGAGATGTGTGTCTGATTCATAAGCAGTTGGAGTGAATATGAGAAAAATAAGGTTAACCAAAGATGGGTGATGTCCTAAATGCTCATAAGGAAGAATCCATCAAACATATGCTCTTTGAATGTCCATTTGCTAGACTAGTTTGGGATTTATCTCCTCTTGGTCATATATTCTTTCCTATTCCTAACAGTTCAATCTTTGAGAATCTCAGTTTTTGTTGTTTGTTCGCTCACTCGTGAAGGATGGTGATATGAGAGGCAGAGAGAGAATTAAAAGCTGGTCATGGTTACTATGGATGATATGGAAGAGTCGTAATGACTTTATCTTCTCAGGACATGTGTCCTCAGCTACCTCCTTGCATCAGATGGCTCAAGACGTAGCAACTGAATGGCATCAAGCCGATGCCACAATGGTAAGTCCTTCTACACAAGGACCATCTATGTTAACATTAAAAGGTGGTCTCCTCCGGAACCTAATTTTTATAAGTGTAATGTCGATGGTTCTTGGAAACAAGGCTCATGAGTGGCATTGGATGGATTTTACGGGATCATGAGGGAAAGGTTAGGCAACTCGGTTCTGGAAACATGCTTATCCTCTCCGCTGGAAACAGAGGCAGCGGTATTGGTGTGGACAGTGTCTTGCATTACAGTTCAAGAGATCACTAATGTGATCTTCGAATCCGATTGCAGTGATGTAATCAACGCGGTTTCCGCTGGCCAATGTTACAAAGTTTCACTTCTGATATTCATGGCTTACTTTCTTCGGGATCAAGTTATCAGTTTCAGTTTACAAAAGAGAGAAGGAAATGTTTGTGCCGATGCAATAACCAAGCATATCACTCTTTGCCCTATCTACTTTGCTATTCTAAATGTAATATTGCCTTCGTGGCTAATTTCTCTTGTGAACCTTGATACCTCGAAGTTTAGTAATATCTAATGAATTCATGATTGGTGTTAAATAAAAAAAAAGGCAAATGATTTCATCAAGTCTCTCGCCGTTTAAAAATCTTTCCACATGATGCATATCGGCTTCGCTATTAAATCTAGTATTAATAAATCCAACCAAGATTCAGCAGATGTGCTATCCAATGTTTTTGCAAAAGAAAGTTGTGCAAGATTATCCTAACAAAATATTTTGGAAAACTCCTAAAGAAACAAACTCGGCTCACCGCGAAAAAAATAGTGAAGATAGATGCGACTACGCTCGACATAGTATAGAGACGACTGATCGCAAGGATTGTCTACACCTCAAGTGAAAGGAAAATGACTCACTATGTATGTGATAAGGGAAGTTTAAAATTTCCTATTCACCCCAAGTGAAAGGAAAATGATGTTTGTATTAAGAGTCAAATATGAATGAACTAACAGTAGCACATTAGGAATACAAGTGAAAAGTTTTTTTTATTGGTTTTTTCGTCGTTTTTCTTTCGTTTAAAAACAAACTAAAATAATAATTAAAAAAACTTAAGATAAATTAAGCAATAACTAAACAAACCAAACAAATATGCAAAAGATTAACAAGAATGTAAATCAAATTAAGATAAAAAGATGAGCCTTGGGCAACACAATTGAATAGGATAATTAATAATTAATCCATAATACTCACACAATCGATCAATGCTAATCCTTAGGTTTAGATCACATGAATTTAGATTGGACCACTTTCATGACTATAATCCTATATGCTAATCACCTAATTGAGTTAAACTTCTATTTTCAATTAGATGATAAATATGCATTAATTTCAAGTGTGAAGCGCCACTAACACCTAATTATCAATTTCTATTGGCTATGAATATAAAGCATTTATGAATTTATTTTGACATTTCATCGAACATTTTCAGGATGATAATTTACCTAGGTTCTAGATTAGTGTAATCATGACTAATCTTCTGGATGAGGAATTACCCACGAATACCGCATGAACTCCAGTGAATCACCGAAGGCTTCCGGAGATAGGCCCACGACCAACGAAGACTTCTTTGAATCTGGTGCATCACTATACGCATCCAAGAGCATGCCTATGGCCTGATCATATACTCTTATATATATAGTTCTTCCCAAAAAACTTATATTTTCTCACTTATCACTAGAAAATACCCCACTAAATTATGATCAGAGTATACACTACGATCTTTTCTTTTTTTTGAACCTAGTGCATCGATATAGGCATCTAAGGGCATGCATATATATGATCATACTAGGGCCGAAGGTTTACGGTGTAACGAAACCCATTTTTTATGCGTATTTCCTATTTTCTCTAGTTTTCGACCAAATCTCGTAGTTTTATTATTGATTTGATCATCAAAATATTCTCGATAAATACCTTTCTTTCGTTTTTTGATACTACCACGTGCTTTTCCGTTATTCGCAAAAAAATTGTCCTCGAGTGACATATATGTTAATAAACGATTAAATAACATAAAAACTAAATATAGTTTAGATTCTCTCTTTCATATACTCTCTCAAAATTAATGAAATTTTAGAGATTTTTTTTTTATGAAATGTAAAATTTATTAAAGAGAAAAGTTATTTACAAGTGGGAAAGGTATAAAAGAAAAAGAAAAACAAATTGAGAAACAGGTAGTAGAAAAACAGAGCATCCCTGCATATAAGATGTAGGTGTTAAAAACAGAGAAGTTTCCAGCGCTCAGATTAGAGATTTATTTTTGTTTCAAAATATAAAGTTTTCTCAACTTTCTATTTTATACAATTTTATTAATTATTTTTTAAATATATAATCAAATATATATAGTATTACTAAATGTATATTGATGGAAAAAGATAATATGGACTAAAAATTGAAATGGTTAAAATATGGACTAAAAATTGAAATGTATATTTTTTTAATAAATTAACTTTTTATAATAAAAATTTTAAAAATAAATTTTTAAAAATGTGTGTTTTTTTCTCAAACTTTTTATATTCGGAATCAGATGGAATATAAAGAAACATATATATAGCAAAAAAAAACATATATTAATATATATGTTTACTTATTATTATCCTCTAGAAAAGACGTCCTTCTATTGATGGATATATTCAATATAACTAGACGTGGCGTAAGCAAGTTTTGCTCTGAAACAGTGATTAGTGAGTGAGCTGTTATTTTCGTGTTAGTTAGTTATTAGAAGGACAAGTGTTGTTGATATTCGTTATGGCTAATGGGTCGATTAAAAAAAAATTGAGAAGTAAATTTGACAGTTATTATTTTGCTTACTAATTTTATATTAGTTGACAGATGAAAATTGAAATTACAAAAATTGATACTATTTTTTTTTTCTAGTAAACTGTGAATATATTCTCTTATGGCTAAATTTATTTGCTTTTAGTGGCTAAATTTATTTATTAATCCAAATTTTTTGAGAAGAAATGTAAAGTGGATCACTAATCCACTGTGGATGTAAGTTGCAAAGTGAATAAAAAAAAGAAAGTTGCAAAGTGAAATATTTTTAATTAAATATTAAAAGGCAATATTAAACAAAATGAGCCAAAGACGAAACGTAAAAATCTTAGCCCTAATCCGAAGGTCTAGTCATATGCTTTTTCAAACAAACCTAAAGACTAACAACTCTTTATGTTCATGTTCCTCTATTTCATCAACGACACGATTATCCTTTTTTGTATTGTTGTGTGTGTTTTTAATGTTGTTTGGTTTTGTTTCGTTGACACATTCTCCTTTTTCGTTTTCGCATCAAATCTTTTTTTTTTTTGGTGATAGAATATTAGAGTCAGGACAACGTAAGATAACTAAAGAAGGTAAACCAGGATCAACTCACTCGGATCACTCTCTCACTATCGATTCGTGTACACTCTACCGCAAAAGATAAAACGAAGAACACACACAATACTTTTACCGATTCCAAGTTTCGATGTGAAACCCTATGTCTCGGGCTGTGCTGGCCCTGAGCATAAGCAGGAGAAACATGTGCTTATAGTATTTTATGGGGTCACATATATATGTAAAATGTCCATTTAGATTAGTTGGTTGCTTTCATTTTCCATGGCTTAAGGGTTATAAATATGAGTCCCACTCCCACATAAAATGTCCACAATTTTGTTTTTTTCTAATTGACTTTATATTAATGGTCCGTTTGGGGCCACTTCAAGTTCAGGGTGGGCACTGGTCTAGGGCCAACTTGAGTTAGTAGCAATGCACTAGATATTATGTTGCGGTAATACATCCACCATTACAAATCTCTCTCTAGCTCAACAACAGAGTACAAGAGGAAGGAAAAGGAGGGATAAGAAGATCGTTTAAAAAACTTGATCTCAATCTTTGTTTTTTATAACAGAGTAACAGCCTTTTAACCAGCCAACAAACTCTTAACCCGATCCTAGACCGGCTTCGGTTTGATCTTGGTTTGAATGCAATCCGAAGCCTCTACATCGTCTAGAGTCTCCCACTTCCACTTAGCTGGGCTTAACCGCAACCAATCAGCAATTCCATTCCGTTTTTTTTGTACTAAACCGAAACCTCTAATTGAAACACAATGTCTCACAAGTTTGCATCAATCTTAATGTGAGGCACCCTGCATCCATAGAATGTGCACGCGTTATCGAATTGCTTGACATCTCCTCGTCTATCTGCAAGTCACATGGTCTTCCTTGAGTTACTATCTTGATTGACAATAACTTGTGTAAGAACGACCTAACCGATAAAATACTTCTTTATTTTTCATTCCCATGCTCCCCTAGCGAGAAAATGATATAGCGATTTGGCCTTTGACATCCAGAGAAGACTAAATTGCAAGACAGAAATTAAAGTCCTTGACTGAGTTGAGAATGCAAATTAGCTAGCTCAGAAGAATGCTTATCTATATGTATTGATCGTGGTTATTATAATCAACGTTTTTCTTATTAGGAATATTGATTCATATGTTCAGTTTCTGCATTTAATGTGGTGGGATGCACCTGAAAGTGAAACCGATGTTCGCCGACTTAAGATAGTAAATTAACCCATGTTCACTATATACATTACGTGGTTATAGCTAGTTCTCATATATTTGAGACCCAGACACATTGATAACAGTCTACAGAAGTAATAAATTATGTTAATTTTGAATGAATATTGCGAAAAAATTACTTTATTGAGAAAAAGTATTTGTGAGTTCACATTTTGCCAACAAAAATTAACTTTAAAACTTAGAATGTGAAGCTAACAACTATACTAAAAGTGTAGATTAATAATCATTCTTGCTTTAGTTGTGTGTAGGGGGTTTTGGGACAATGCGTGCACAATTATCCTTGAGGAGAGGAGGGAAGAACGGATTCGACGGAAACATTTGGGGCCAACAGTTGGCATCTAAGGCCGAAAACGCCTTGCAACATGCGCCTTCGACATTTTCAAAATTTCCAGAGAATATTGATTTAGTGATTTCAAGTACACATCCTTGAACGTTGAAGAGAGACGACCAACATTTTACCAGATCAACGGGTAAGCCAGGTGGGAAAAGTCCTGGAATCGTCGGTGGCTTTTGCATTTGAGCTACACCTTGAGTGACAAAAATGGCACCACAAAGGGAAACCATTAATAAGATTGAGACAACAGCTTTGCTTCCCATCTTTCTTGTTAATTTTTTTTGGCTATGTTTTAGATTTAGATTCTTGGGATGGTTTTAAATACATGAAGAAACTTAGAATTTATAGGATCAGAAAACAAGATTTTACTTGATAAATCGAATAGTAACAGATCAATTTTAGACTTTGTTTCAAAATGTAACTCATGTTTACGTTTAATGTATTAAATTTTCTTACATTAAGTTGACTTGACTAATGTAAATGTAGTGTGTTTACTAGTTCCGGTTTTGAAACAAAAGATGAGAAAGTTACAATTTTCTTTTGAGCCACTTATTTTTCTGTGACTTCAATTTAGTTTCTTTATGATTACAAACTCGAAAAACCACTTATTCAACTCTCAACCCCAGTGAAGGTAGCTAAACCGGTTTCAAGGTCGTTTGGTAGATTGGTACAATTACAAATGCAAATTGATTAGCACATGGTATGTCCGTTCTATGGAGACAATCGAGTCAAATCACACATCTAAACATATAAAAACTTCAATGTCCACTACAAATGTTAGGCTAATTTCATATTCTCACAGTCATCTCTGTTTGTATATTCCATGTACACTCCAGCTTCCATTTGTTTGTTTTAAGAGATATAAGTACCGACTGAAACTGGCTAATTGTTAAATTTGGGTATTTGGTAGGTAAATTTGGATCGGATTAAGTACATAGAGTAGCAACTTGGAATCTTTCATAACTTAGTTTTGGTGCTTTACAAACCCAACAAGAAAAATTTAGAGATCGATAGATACAAATGGTTACAAAATTTTGAATGGTAACATTCCAATACTTATCAAACGTTCAGAGACATGCTGCTTATGTTCCATAGATGTATATACCAAATTAGAATGTGCTAACACAACCAATGACTATACGCTCAATATCACCTAAGTAAGCTTAGATAATGCATATGTTCTTTAAGCGGGCCCCTGTTAGATTCTTTCAATTGGTGCTTTTGTTATGTAATCAGACGAAGATACCAAAGACACGAAGAAACTTGTGAAGAGAACAATGGGTCATTATGTGGAGACAGAAGAAGAACATAATCGTTCACAAGACTCAAGACTCTCAGGTCACCTGAGTTGCACAATGGTCAAAGACTCATGCTAAGTAAGAGTCTCTCTCTGCCACGCAAGACAATAAAATGTTACAGATCTTCGTGCCAAACTTCCTGGACTAACCTTGTTTTGGCTGCCCGGAACTCCTTCCACTGAGTCAAACAAAGTCGAGACTTGAGAAGAGACTTAGCAATTCAATATACCGGTCCATGATGACTCAGCTCGAATACAAATCCTTCAATCTAGGATAATGCATCCACAAGGTCCCAAATCTTTTTCATGTCGTAATAATAAACTCAGTGAGTACGATAAAACTAACTCCCCATTCCGAATAACCTCAATTGTTTGAAGTGTTTTTTTTTGTCTCAAAAAATTTAATCTAACAAGTTGCGGAAGACAAAAGAGAAGTATCAACTGTCACCACCTGTATGCTTCGGCTTGCTGTCTGGTCGATTGTGTTTTGCAGCTTTTGTTGTATCGAGGATCACGACCCGCCCGTCTACCAACTGTAATCCATACAACAAGACTTTATGAGGTTCACGCAACATAACCAGTTGATGGTTCAGTGTGTTCAGATTATTTCAAGCAAACATTTCCTTTATCTGACATATCTTGTTCTAATGCTCCACCACAAGTATTTATCAAATCAGTTTCCGCTCAATGGGAAAAATCAATAAGTTCAAAAGAACATTATTGCGAAAACGGTTTAGATGAAAGGCGATTAAAGGACGAAGCTTCTTAGAGTTATCTGAGAGATAAGAGATACGGAAAGTAACAGCAGTGAATTCTGAAATGGAGAAGAGAGTTTATACCTGGCCGTTGAGTTCTAATAAAGCTTTCTCGGCTTCTTCTTTAGAAGAGAATGTGACATAAGCAAACCCTTTTGGTCTGCATCTGACTTTGTCCATTATAACATCCACTGAAGCAGCCAAAAAGATGAAGAAGACAATGAGAAGAAGTTTGTTCTATAGGAAACATTTCTTCATTGGACTGAATGAAAATACACTTAAAATCTTATATACTAGTGTAAACACTAACTAACTCAATTAATCAAAAGAATGATAATTAACACTGAAAAAGACAAAGAGATATGTAAGTGAATCTGTGGAGCTAATTGCTGTTGAGACTAGAGACTGACCTCTGAGAACTCGACCATATTGAGAAAATGCTTGGACTAATGTTTGTTCTGTGCTTGAGAAAGATATGCCTGCAACAAAAGCCTTCAGTTTAGTGACTGTAACACAAGAAATCACTGAGACTCAGATCATAAAAAGACGATGCTTTTACATCTTAAGTTTGAAACTTTAAGATAAACCTTATTAGTTAGACAATTTGTGGCGCTTAAGCAGAAAATTCACACATACCCTTGTAGTAATTATCCCAGTAACATCTCTTCTAAGATCAGATTCAATCAAAACTCGTCCCTAAGCAACTCAGACAAAATAGCCTATTGTCAACAGATGCAACATTGGGTAAATTGTAATACACAAATCGGACCAGACATCAAACAAAAGGACCACAGACGGTGAGAATTCAAATTGGCACTGTCAAAGTCACAACCTTCATAAACTCAAAAACCCGTTGAGGACATACCCGATTCAAGGAAATAGAAATCAAGAAATGGGAAAATTAGATCCGTGAAAGACGAATTAAGCATCAGATAAGTCAAGACCCAATCGCAGATAATTTAAACAGAGGAAGAGAGAGAGAGAGAGAGAGAGAGAGAGAGAGAGACCTTTGACGAAAAGCGTAGAGGAGAAGGTTCTGGAGAAGAGGAGAGAAGGAGAGGAGCAACGATAGAGGAGATGGTTGAGCATTCTTTAGGGTTCAGATCACTTCCTGAAGGTCCTGCTTCAAATAGGGGAACAATGGCTCAAATAACCTTATTAGTTATAAGGGTGGCCAAAATAACTTAGAATAAAAAAGAATTTAATTTATATTTTTTTAAAAAGAAAAAAATAGCAAAATGACCAATAAACCATGCTCCTTCTTCAAAATTACAGACCCAATCCATAGATCCGACTCAAATCCATTAAGATCCGATCCGACCTAACAAATTCACCTTTTATCCACCCAAATTTACACTCTATAATTTTAGGAAATACCGGTGCCACGTGACAATCATTTATGGTGCCGTTAAACTAGTTAAACTGGTTAAAATATTTAAACTAGTTAAACTGGTTAAAATGCGTTTCCAGATTTGTCTGATTCTACAAATTTGTAAATGCAGTTTAACAACTAGTTTAACTATATAATGTGTTAGAAATATAATATAACTTAGTAGAACTGGGTTAATTTATAAAAGTAACTTAACTATTTTATTTAGGTTAACCATATACTGTTTAGGAACATAGTATGATAAAAGAGTTATTTTATATATTAAAATTTATAGAGCTAATATGATTATTATTTATTATGATTAATATTTTATAATATCATATATTAATGAAATTAATAGTTTTGCTAATTAAGACAAAGAGGAAACCTCAACATAATACATGAAATATTATACTAAATGAACTTTTTAATGATATAATAATTTTGAAATTAAATTATATGATATATCGATATCATATCTTCCTTATTTTATAAATAACTCACTATGAATTTAACAAATATATTAAAAAAATTAATCAATAAATGTTATTCCCTTATTTTAAAAAAAATCTTATTTAAACCAATCATAAATGGTAAAAAATATATTACTCGAACATTTGTTAATATTGCAAAAAAATTGGGTTGGAATTATTCCCTAAACATAAATTTAAACAAATCCAAGACAAAAAAAATTTAAACAAATATAAATTTTAACATTATTCCCTTATTTTACAAAAGAGAATTTTGATAAAAGAGTTATTTTATATATTAAAAATTCTGTTATTTTTTTTTATGTTAAACCAATCATAAAAAATTCATTTATTTTAAACAATTTGTTAATATTCCAAAAAATCGGTTTTTATGATTGTTAATATACGATTTTAATAAACTTTATAGCGCTAATATGATTATTATTTACTATGATTAATATTTTAATAAAATAAATTTTAATCATATAAATTATAAAATTAAAATATTATAATACATGAAACCTCAACATCATACATAAAATATTATAATAAATGAACTTTTTAATGCTATAATAAATCTGAAATTAAATTATATGATATATTGATATCATATCTTCCTTATTTTATAAATGACCCATTATGAATTTAACAAGTATATTAAAAATTGTTTATAAACGTTATTCACTTATTTTTTAAAAAAAATCTTATTTTAAACCAATCATAAATATTAAAAAATATTTTACTCAAAAATTTGTTGATATTGCAAAAACATCGAGATGACATTATTCCCTTACTTCCCGATTTTTTTTAAAAAAAATCTCTCATTTTAAACCAATCATAAATGCTTAGAAATATTTTACTCAAAGATCGGGATAGCATTATTCTCTTTGTCAAAAATTCCCTTATTTAAAATTATCTTATTTTAAACCAATCATAAATGATAAGAAATATATCATTCGAGAATTTGTTAATATTCCAAAAAATCGGGATAAAAGATTGTTAATATACGAGTATTAAAACCTTATTTAAATTTATTTTAAACTTAATTATATCTTAACATAGTTTAACTAGTTTAATCAGTTTAACTAATTTAACCCGTTTAAACATTTTTACCCACATTAAAGTACTCAATTTCATTATTCACGTAGCAACAAGAATGATTGTCACGTGGCACCGTCATTTAATGTCGCCGTTATTTTTTGGCACCATCAGTTTATTACATATAGTTTAACCACATAGTTTAACTAGTATTCTAGTTGTACAACTTATAACATAGTTTAACTTTCACGGCTTAACCAACTTAACTAGTTTAACCATATGTTAAACAAATGTTAATTAGTTTAACTTATGAAAATAGTGGTTTAAATTATATTTAACAACTTGTTATGACATAATATATTATAACATACATGTTTATCTGATTTACATAGTTATTTGGTAATAATAACTAAGTGACCATAAAAGTATAAGGTAGATAAGGGAAAGTATAGAGGTTCATGTAATAATCACTTAAATATTATAAATTATTTTTTTTGGGTCAAAATCATGTTGTTATATAAGTTTACTTATGTAATACTTACGTTTTCTAAAAATATGTATTGAAATACATACGTAATACTTGCGTTTTTAAATGTAAGTACGTAAAAACATAGTTTAACCAGTTTAACTAGTTTATCCACTTTAACAAAGTTTAACCAGTTTCACTCGTTTAATCCCTTGACCAACATTAAAGTGCTCAATTTCGTGTTCCACGTGGCACCAGAAATGATTGCCACGTGGCGCCGCCATTTCCTGGCGCCGTTAATTCTTGGCGCCGTCATTTTATTACATATAGTTTAACCACATAGTTTATCTAGTATTCTAGTAGTACCAACTTATAACATAGTTTAACTTTCATGGCTAAATCAATTTACTAGTTTAACCATATTTTTAAAAGTGTTAATTAGTTTAACGTATGAAAATAGTTTTTTACATATAATTAACAACTTATTGACGTAATATATGATAAAAAAACATGTTTATCTGATTTACATAGTTATTTGGTAAACATTAGTAAGTGACCATAAAGGTATAAGGAAGATAAGTGGAAGTGTAAATATTCATGTAATAATCACTTAAATATTATAAACTATCTTTTTTTTGCCAAAATCATATTGTTATACGTGCGTAATACTAAAGTTTTCCAATAAAATTTATTGAAATACGTGCGTAATCTTTGCGTTTCTAAATACAAGAATATAATAACATAGTTTAACCAGTTTAACTATTCTAACTAGTTTATCCAGTTTAACTAGTTTGTCCAGTTTAACTAGTTTAACTATTCTAACTAGTTTATCCAGTTTAACCATCTTCACATAGTTTAACTAGTTTAACATAGCTGGACAAATTTTCACATAATTTTCCCAGTTTAACTAGTGTAACCTGTTATACCTAGCTTTAAAGCGAAAGCAAACTATCCAATTAAAACGCAACATAGTTGTACACAGTGAAATAAACAAACATACAACAACAATACAAAAAATACTTAGCGAATCTAAAGCGGCGGCGGCGTGGATTTTTTTTTCATGATGAGGAAGAGGGCGAGAGAGAGAAAGAAGAAAAGAGGAAAAGAATAAAAGAACAACAATTCCATGTTATGAACAACTATTCCATCTCCAATCCTACACCACGCTCTAGAGGTTCAGATTCTATGTTATGAACAACTRTTTTCTTCTACACATTCCACTACCTCCACGTGCAAACCAGATATAAACGCATCCTTTTTACATGCCATAATATATCCTACGGTATCTTCGTCATCCTCGATATAAGATATCATCTTCGGTTTCACCCATCGACGTTGATAATAACTTATCTTCAGCAACTTCGATTCATTTATCTTCACCTTTCGGCATATTTTACCAACCAAAGATGAATAACTCATTTGTTTCCAATTTCTATCCATATATATGGTATAACACCGATGTTCTCTTGGATTCCATTGTATATCATCTTCGTCATGTRAGTAATGTCCTCCGTAATTAAAAGATATGTCAATCATCGCCTCCTGAAAAAATAAAATAAACGACATCAGTATATAGTAATTGCACATAGTTTAACTAGTTTAACAAATTTAACTAGTTTAACTAGTTTAACTTTGTGTACATAGTTTAACTATTTTAACTAGTTGTACTATCTAGTTACCCAGATTCTAGTTTTGCCCAGATTCTGATCTGAACCTAAAAATTCAAATCGTTGCTTCTCAATTCAAACTTATAATCCACAATAACATATAACCTTTAATCAACACAAGAATAAGAATCACAAAAATTGACAATCAAAATCAAATCTAATAAAATCAGATTTCTTTACCAATTCAAAGCCGGCGACAACCGAGAGGTGACAACGAGGGGCGGCGGAGGTGGATTGGCGACATCGGCAGAGGTAGATCGACGACAGCAACGCCGGAGGTGGAGCGGCCGCGTAGGGGTTCTTTTTTTTTTTTAGATGTCGATTAGGAAGAGGGAGAGAGAAAGAGGGAGAGAGAAAAAGAAATAAGAAAAGAAAGAAAAAAAAATTGTTTATTTAATTTTTAATTATTGTACAAAGGGTATAATGGAAATTGCATATTATTTTGTTTAACGAAGGTTACATAGACTTAAGTAAACTTAGATAGCTTTCTGATTCTCAATTTAGGTTACTACAGCATTTCACTTTTCAAATAGCATAATAGATAATTCTTCATATCAAGTATATTGTAGGTATAATAGATAGATTATTTGCTTTGATGATAATGACAAATCCATTACATAATTTATTCTACTGATGGCACTTTCAATGTGTATGGAGTAAGGGTTATGCAGTCGTAGGTGATTGTTGAGAATTCTTCAAGGGTTACAAAAAGATATTACGATTTCCAATTTGTGTAAACTGTAAAGACATCAAGCTATGGGCATCAAAGTTTCAACATATAAGTTTTGGTCATGTATCAAGAAATCTTATTGAAACAGCTCATCTTTTGGATAGATCTGGACCTCCAAGTGATAATTTTCTTTTTGAATTGTATTTACCCACCAAGTTAGTTAACGCAAAGTAATTTTCTTTGTATCGTCTATGTAGTATGTATATATATTCTTGTTTAGTATAACATATATTTGTTTTGGCGATTTTTTTTTATACTAATTAACTACTGGTAAACCTAGGAAAAAATCGACCCCTAAATATAAAGACCACATCCTACACAATTAACACATCTCAGTCATTCTAATTTCTATTCATTTTCAAACCTTAACAACAGTGGATTATGTTAACATGATTAATGCATTGAAACCATTTAGCAGAGCACGTGAAAGGTAATAACTAAGATTCTATCTATGCCGTAACAAGAGATTCCAAATTAATGATGAAATTTTGAAAGTAAACCTTTGTGATAAAATAGTAAATAGTAAATTAGAACTCTTGCCTTCAAATTTTGAAAAATACGTGTTATACCTACAATTACTGATTGACTTCTGCTTTATATATTAAAATAAACTAAAATACAAATGTTATTTTTAAATGAATTCAATTATGAAGAATGAAAATAACAAATTTAAAACCTATTAGTGAGTAAAACTTTCTGCAGAAAAAAGTGTATATGATGTTTATGCAATAGGTTGTATTTCAATGATTCTATATACGTATTTTCCTTAATTTTAAACCCGTATACGCTCATGCTCATCTATTTTGTTTATAAAAATACTAGACTCACTAATAACTCACTACTAGCAGAGATTTATTGAGCAACCAACTATTTACGAAACAAATGATCGCTGAAACAAGAAAAGTGAATTCTTTGTTAATGATAGTTGAAAATAGCCCAGAGCAAAAAAACCGAAACCGAAGAATCGAACCGAACCAAACCGAAAAATGAGAATCGAACCAAATTCGAAACCGACAAAATATCCGAACGGGAACTAAACGTTTATATATCTGAAGAACCCGAACCAAACCCGAACCGAACTGAGAACCGAATGGATACCCGAAATATAATTATATACCCAAAATATTAATTATATTTAGATTTGATATAACTTAATTACTCATAATTACAATTATAAACTCAAAATTTTTAGTTATTTTTAAACCAAAATAACCGAAATACTCAAAATAACCAAAATATCCAAAAATTCTTAGTTATATTTGTCAAAATTTAACATTTTTTAAAAAATTTCCCAATATTTCGGATACCCGGAACTGAACCAAAATTTTAAAATACCCGAATGGTTACTAAATTCCTCTACCCAAACTAACCGGAACCAAGTAGAACCGAACCGAACAACACAAATATTTTTCTAAAACATAGTACTCAATTGTAAACATAGTACTCAAAACATTCTTAAAAAGTAAAAGCTGAGGTATGAAATTTGATCTGCAATACGTGAAGAAACATCGGCGATCTGAAAAGCGAGCTTGATCACGAAAGGGAACAGTACTCCTCGTGCCTACTCAATTCAACTTTTATGTCAAGGATCTGAAAGAACGTTACAACATGAAAAATTTGAAAACATTAGTTTAAACAAAAATACAACTAACAAACAAAAATTATAGAATAACCTTTTCAACTGTGATGCATTATCCCTGCAATACGAAATGCATAGAAAGCATTTGAGACAGCGAGTTTGATCTCATCTTCCGTTAGTTTGAAATTACTACCCCAAGGTTTAGAAATACTTTCTGGTATCCTCATATAACTGAAGGACTCACGCAAGGAATGACGATTGCACTCAAAGGTTCTCCACATGGCCGTTCCAACTTCAAGAACGTTCTTACACACAAAGCCATAATCCGTCTTGAGGCAAGCAATTGTCTCTTTTATTCCAAACCCCGCAAATGTAAAACTCGGCAACATTAGGAAGCTGTAGAGAGATTTAGGCACGTCATGAGGAATGAAGCCGGACTATAAGGCACTGGGTTGAGTCGCATAGCTGGAGGATAGCGTTTGAGGTTTTTCCAGATGATGATGAATCTGGTGCCACTGGAATCGGTATCATGTCTAGACCGATAAACCTATTACGGTTTGAGGTGTTATAAATCAGGGCTTCTATGCCTTCATTGATTTCTTCTTCCTTTGTAGCTATTTTCGTTTCTATTTGAACTCTGCTTTAGTTCTCATCATGACCGTTTAGGCAGTCTATGCAGTGTGATTGAATGATAAAATAAAATAATAAAAAATGCATTGTTATCAAGAAGAAGTTAAAGAGTTAAGTTATGGTTGCAATTAAGTTTAGAGTCCCTTAAGTTTATCTGGGTCGAAAATCGAAACTCCATGTACTATATAATCAAATGTTAGATGTGGCACCGCCCATGTATAAGGCCAATAAAACTTCACTCTTCGAATTATCTATTTTATTAACGTTTTATCATTACAACGTTCACGCAAAATATGAGTGAGTTGATGAAATTAAGTATAATTCACTCTCCACAACTATTTCTACGCCAATTCCTTGATTTTGTTTTCTTTAACTTAAAACTAACCAATAACCAAATTGTGTTTTGCTTTGGTTGAAAATTAAGAAATAATGATAACTGGGGGAAAAAACATAAAAACCCCACCAAAATAGCATATATTTTTGTTAGTGGTATAATTGCAAGGCATGTAAAATAGACAATGAATGGATGCCCTTAGAGCCAGAGAAAAAAGGAAGAATCAGGCCAAAAAATTCTTGATGATGGGTTGGATCAGAAATGATCATATCAAACAGTGAGTGATTCCACTTTTAAAAACACAAAATAAAACTAGTAGTAACTAGGCAGAACCCACTGTAAAAGTAAGAACAAACAAAAGAGGCCTGTGCCTATATGGTTTTTCACTTTTTGTTTAGACTTTTCACCTAAAAGTCATCAATCCGTACAACAGACATGATACACGGACTTAATCTGTCTTCTTCTCTTCTCCATCAATGGCTCGAAGCCTTTCAACAAGAGGAGGATGTGAGTAGTGATAAGCTGAGTACAATGGATCAGTGTTCATTGCTGATAAGTTCTCTTCCTGCAAAATCCAAACAGAAAAACCTTTAAAGTATGAACACAAAATTGAGGAAACAGTCTATGTTTCTGTTGTTGTCTTCTCTCACCTGTAGTTTCACTAGAGCAGGACGAAGATCTTTTGCATAGCCAAGTTTCACAGCAAAAGCATCAGCCTGCAAAAGGAACATTAACTCAGATTAGTGATGAGGCAGGCAATGAAAGAAAGAAATTATGATTGGATCTTGAGGGATAGTAAGATTTTACCTGAAACTCAAACGCTCGACTAACGAGGTTGAGGCCAAAGCTTACTAGATGTTGTAGTGGTATTACAGTGTGCTGTGATAATCAGACAGGAGATATAAGATAGGTTTGGAGTTTTTTGTTACTTTCTTCTTGATTCATGAGTTGAGTGTCCAAAAGCAAAAATAACAAACCTGAAATATGATCAAACCAATGAGGACCGGCTGTGTATCAAATCCAAAACTCCTGAAGAGATCAGTGGAGTTTCTGACAAGAGTGTATCCTCCAAATTGCAAGAAGGCAAGGATCTGCAATTAAAACATTGAGAGAGGGTCTTAAGACATGATTTCTTAATTGAAATGTAGATATGAGTAAATAAGTTTTTGAACTGTCGGTTGAGGCTCACTTGAACTGCAATGAACGAGTATGTAGTGTGATTCAGTTTCCAATGTCCTAGCTCGTGTGCAATAACAGCCACAATTTCATCCTCATTCTTGCACTGCAAAAAAGAAGGATTATTTTATGTTTCATAACCAAAATCGAAATGCGAGTCAGCTCGCTTGAAGCAATAACAGATAAAAGATTGACGCAGAATTAGTACATCTTGATCATATCATATATGTGAGATCCTTATATATATCTTTATGCCAAACCTCTGAGATACGTACGAGACGATATACATATAGACGCAAGCTCACCAACCATGGGAGATATCAGAGGAAAGCGTCTTAACTGGTACCAACCTTAAGAGCGTTCTTGCACTCAATCATGCAAGTAAAGAACATAGGCATTGTTTCTGTTACTCCAAAATCTGCAAAGGTAAAGCTTGGTAGGCTAAATAAGTTGTAGAGAGATTGCGGTAGTCTATTTAAGGAGAAGTAAACTGGATTATAAGGCAATGGCTTCGGTGGTAGAGCTGAGGAGTGTGAATTAAGTGTTTTGCTTTGAGTAGGAGACCTGATACAAATTGCTTCTTTGTGATGTCCAAGCCGATGAACCTCTTACGATTCGATTTGACATCATGTACTTTATGATTTCGTCGACTTGTTATATTATAAAATAGTATGTTGATAAAATATTTATGTTTGACCAAAAAAAAAAAAAAAGTTTGACAGAAAATATTTTTATTTTATTTTTGTAATTATACAGAAATTAAAAGACTCACACATTCATACATTTGAGTTAAAATGAAAATTTTCATATTAAAAAGAAAAAAGTTATAAGAAAATCAAGTTTGTCTAATTCGCCAAATAAAACTTCTAGTTCATCAAGCTCCAAAAAACCAACAAAGTTTGTGTTGATTGAGGCAATTTAGACCCATAAAAAGTCAACGTGAACAGGATATATGTTGACGTCAATATGGTTTCTTCTTCAATGATTTTTTAAGTCTAACAATCCCCAAATTTATTCACAAAGCTGTACTTTCTTTTGTAGAGATTTCCGGCAAGGTGGTGTTTATTCGGAAGATTCTCTCTCCCTTTCTTCCTTTTCAGCGTGGTGGTAGGAAACTTGATGTAATAATCGCATTGTGTAGATTGGAATGATAATGTGAGGATTAAATTTATATTAAATTGTCGCCGCAAGGGATATCTGATAAAATTGGAACGTACAGAGAAGATTAGCATGGTCCCTGCACAAGAATGACATGGAAAAAAAATGAGAAATGGACCAAACTTTAATAGTCTTTGTTTTGTGTTTTATGTTATTGAGGTATTCAAATTTCTTTTCTCGTTAACTTTCTACGTGAACTCATTAGTAGGGGATTGAGTTCTGAGTTCTGGAAATTTTTGTGTGGACTCATTCAATGGAAAATGAGGATTTCTGATTAAACTTGCTTGTAGAAGTGATGCTATAATGAGGACTCCGTAGACAACTTAATCCCGTTTTACCTACGTAGCAACGAATATAAGTATTCGGGGTGTTAATTAATACTGAAAACCTGCATGTTGAGCATAAATCGCTCTGCAAAGGAGGTAGAGGTACATAATTTTATATGCTCCAAAAAGCAGATTTTGATAACCAGCTCACTATGATGGCAGCCTCAGACAGGTAAAACCGACGATTTTTGGCCGAAAAGTCTCCTAAAACCCGCAAAATATTTTAGCAGGTCATGTAGCGGATTAATAGATGTTTTGAACAAAAGAAAAAAAAAAAATAGAGCACGTAAATCCGCTATGACTACCCTATGAATATTCTTACATGAAAATAGTTTATTTGATTCAAATTTGTATAATAGGGAATAAAAGAATCTTGTAAAGTAAAAGCAATGAAATATTGTCGGATACTAAAGTTGTATCTACTGGCATTCGCATAATGTCCAGAAAATGAAGTGAAACAAAACATATGTCTTGGGTTGTTTTCTGTTGGACTAGCTATAGTTGGTGAAAAATGGTATCAGGGTTGACTTGTTCACCTCTGCAGAACAGACTAAGTCTCAAAAGGGTGACTGAAATTCGAATGAAAAATCCAAACCACTAAAGCAAATGAAATGAAGCCAGATTCTAAAGTACATAGACCACAAACATATGCATACAGGTCATGAATGCACAAGTTTATTCATTATTCTGATAAGGGTAATCGCCCAACGTTGGTAGGAATAGGTATTTCATATACTATACTAATACAGAGCAACTCATGTTACATTCTCTATTCCGTGGCTTTGCCTTTGCGTCGGTTGTTGCCGCCACAGCTCGTCTCCAATACATAACAGACCATAGAGTCAACGTCATCACCAAAAATGCTATAAGCTTCCATGGCCTGCGTGTAGCTAAATCCCATCGACAGTACCATCTCAATGCTGCTGCTCAGCACCGTCTTTTCTTTCACTGCCTCTGGTTTTGAGTCACTTCCTGAAGGTCCTGCTTCAAGAAAAAGTCTCAAAATGCTTCATCTCAACTCTCAAGTATATTCTAGGTGAGCAGATTCAAAAGAAAAAAAACTTACTAGCTCCAGAAGATGATGTCTCAGCATTAGAGGTTGATGATTCCTTTGGACCAGTTCGTGGCTTAGACCATTCCATAAGATACTCAGCACGGGAAGCTTCCATTACCGACCGTTCTATTTCCTTTTCCGTAAGCTCAAGGTCAGAGTAAAATCTCCCTTCTGCTAAGAGCGCCTGAAACAAAGACAGATATCTACATAAGCAGTCACACACTCAAGCCAGATTGGTGAATCTATTTATGGATGGGAACGGGTAACTTGCATTATCAATCTGCTGTTCTTGCTGAGCCTTTATAGCAGCTTTCACCTGTTCTTTGTCCACGTGTCTCTGGATTCAAAGCGAGAAATATGACGTAAAAAAACGAAGATTTACTAAATTTAAATTATGCTCTATTGCATGAGTTGAACGAACAAAAGAAAACTTAAATCAGCTATGCTTACCCCACTAAGACTACTAAATCCAAGTCCTGCACCAACTGTCAACCGATGTGGATCCACCAAAGAATTATAATGATTCCCGTGGTGGTAACTCAGCCTTATGGGAGGTGTATCCGTGCTGTAGTTTCCTTGAAATATGTTGATAGGTTCTGTAAAAATACAATACATTTGGTTTCATAAATTTCTTGTCACAGTAAAGAACATAAAGAACTTTTGTAATGTCAATCTAAGTTGCACCTGTGCTATATGAGTAAATGTGGATTGGCCTATTATACATTTCTGCTAAAGCTTGGATCTCTACGTTGTTTCCATAGACCTATCACCATTGTATAAAAGAGGCGTCAAAGAGATTGTTGGAACCAAAAGCTAACAAATAAGAGCAAAGCACCTTATCTCTTCTTTTCCTCTTCAAGTAAGAAGTAAAACCTTCGGTTATGAACTGAGAAAAGTGATCCCTCTCTTGTTCCTAAACAATTCATTGCGAAACCAGTAAGTTTTATGGATTAGTACCATCAACACTAAAAACACTAATTCTGTGCTCCGTCCAAAACAAGGTACATGCAAAAAATGATTAGATTAACAATACCGAAGTTAAAAGGTATATCATTAACGCATACAAGCACATGCTGTTGTTACTCTCTTTGTTTCACTCCACTTACCTAAGATTGATGCTTTTTTGAACCCCAACACATAGTTATTATTAGCCATGAAATGGTAAGATTTGCGCTTTTAACTGTTATTCCTTTCTTGGTGGATGGATAACTAGAAACTAAGAATGCAACACAGTCTACCAAACATGGTGAATAGACTATCCATAAAGTACAATCTTAGCAAGTTTACTTCATTAATCGTTGTTTCAAAATATCTTTCAGGGTGGTGTTCTCAAATGCAAGTCAGTTCGCTAATCTAACTCATGTGCTGGTCTCAAATGCTAAAATATCATAAAAACCACCAAATTCGGAACAAAGGAAAATTACCATGTAATCCATGCACATTTGTCTAGCCAAGTCATATGCTTCCGAGTCCCCATATACTTGATCTGCAACAGCCCGAAAAAGACAATTTCCATCTTCCAACATCCGCCTAATTTCAAAGCCTTTCGATTCTCTAATCTCTGCTTCAAACTGGTGTTCTCTTTCCTGTGAGAGAGACTTTATATAAATTTATTGAAAATAAAGTCATATTAAACAAGCTTAAGAATCCATGCAGTCAAAAAACATTAACATACCAAGCCAGATCCAGGATGAGAGGTCACATAGCATGGCATATGCTCATCAGAACTGTTATAGCCTTCATTCTCACTGTGTGATCTTGGAGAAGAAGGATGTGATCCAGTTGGTGAATTCCTAGTGGAAACAAGAGAACGAGGCCCAGCACCTCTACGGGTTGGTCCAATTCGTAAAGTGCCAAAACTTCTGTTATTACCAGTATTTACAGTCAAAGAAGGTTTTGGTGGCGGAGCTGGTACGGGTGGTGAATCAGGGTTACTGCCACCACTAATTGGAGAATCGCAATCTATACCTTCACTCTCAACATGAACATTTTCTGAAACTATCAACCCTTCATCATCTTCTCTATCCCCAAGTTCATCACTGTGCACACCTACATTCTTAGCATCAGAACACTCTGCTTGTTCAACTACAGAAACCTGTTCTTTTTTTTCATCAGTAATTTCTTCTTCAATAGTTACCGGAGGAACCGGAATATTATTGTTTATCAGTGGCTCTGATTCTGAGGAAGAAGATGAGCCAGACGAGGAAGAAGAGCGGCTTGAGTTTGAAGAACTGCCTGATGAACCTCGTTGAACCAAAATCCGAGTCATGTTGCTTGTGAATTCTTTGTCCTAATCAAATATCAAAGATTTAGAGATTATCCCAAGGTTTGTCCCTGGTTCTTGCTTTAGGCCCAACGATAACAGTCCCTTGAGAGAGGGATTCCTTCCAACCGTTCTCCACCTCGCAGCAAAACGTTCTCTGCATTCCTCTACCAATCATCAAGATACCCAAGTTTTCAAACTATCCAACACCTTCTAATTTCTTGGAATTTAGATCCAAAACATTCCCCAAAAACAGAACATTTACAATCTCTACTTTACCAAAACACACATGAAAACTGACACAAGTTGCAGTAGTTAAGCTCAAAATCCCCTCTTTCCCCAATATATTCTTGGAATCGATATAGGAGGAAGCTATAAACATGACCACACAACAAAAAAACCAATCAAATTGACCACACAACAAGGTAAAACCAACACAAAAACGTTCTCTGCATTCCCCTTCCAATCATCAAGATTCCCAATTTTTTAAACAATCCAACAACACCTTCTAATTTCTTGCAAATTAGATCCGAAACATTCCCTAACAAACACAACCTTTACTAAATCTACTTAACCGTTGCGAAAGGAACATGAAACCAACACAAGTTGCAGTAATTTAACTCAAATTCCCCTCTTTTCCCAATATTTTCTTGGAAACGATATAGGACGAAGCTATAAACATGACGACACAACACAAAAACCAACCAATTTAACATTTCTAACCTAAAAATCAATTAAAGAAAGGGATCGGACGATAAATAAAACGATAACCAAATGACGATAATCGAAAACCCTAGAAGTTGACCTCAGTAACGGAAAACTCACCGGAGATTTCAGCAGCTGAGAATACAGATTCGAGATCCACCGGAAAGAGTACAAGTTTCCCGAAGAATGTAGCAGAAATCGAACAATTAGTGTTTCGTGAGAAGAAGACGCTCTCAGATATTATTTGGAAGAAGATAAAAAAATAAAATTGGAAGCGATGAATCTTTTTTTTTCCCCCTTAAATCGTCGTTGGTGTTGGAAGATACGGCGAAGGGTGCGCTGACGTGGATTCAGCGATGCCCTTTCACCAGTGCGTTAACACGTGTTCTCATCTTTGTGGATTGACTCGTTGGGCCTAACTTAAAACAAAGCCCAAATCCAAAATAGTGTGTGAGAGGTAATATCAGATTTTGAAGAAATCTAATGATAACTACTACTAGGGTTTATTCTAAAAGAGACTATGAAATTTTCTTTTTTTCTTAGAGGGTTAATAATATTAATTGCAAAAGCCAAAAAGAATACAATACAAGAGACGATTGTTTGAAAGAGTGAAAGAAAAAACACAATGAAGAAGATATAAAGAGAAAAAGAGAGGAACCAGAGAGAAATGTAACTGTCTCGTGAAAACTTTACTCGGAAAATCCGAATGGGATAAAACCGAGTGAAGAAAAAAGAGTACAACTACCTAATATAAACTTACATTTAACCATAATGAGTGAAAGACTTTGACAAAAATCTTGAGCCTAGCAACTATCATAGCCTAGAAATTTAGTATTTTGTCGTAGGTTTTTAAAACGAAATGAATATTTTTTTTCAAACAGTTTGGCACTACTGTATTAGAAATATGAATTTTTTAAAAAAATTATGTGAGATGACGAATCATAGAGTAGAGAAATCTCCGTAGTTAAAACAAGCTATAACATCACTGTCTCATTGGAGGATGTAATCTTGAAATTGAACAAAAATACTCAAAAACTTGCATTGGAAGCTTTAAACCCAACTCTTAAGGAAACAAAACGCTTCCTTAGCATACATGGAAAGAATCACGATGGTACATAATAGCTAGTATTATGTATGTATCAATTATATGCTGCATTTAGATTCGACTCCAACATCCAACACATTTATATAGAATACCACCATATCCTGAAAACTCTTCGTCCAAAACGTGTTGGAACCAACCACACCACAAGAGAGACCCCTAAACACCTTGTTAAAAGAGGAAATACCTATCCCAACATAGAGAGATATAAACTTCATGTTAAATAGGGGTTTAGAAATAAGTAACTCCTAAATCTATAGAGGCCCTCACTCCAAAAACAAAAGACCATAACCGACGGCCAAACCCGTAGCTAGGTAAACCGTCGAGTTATCCAAATATGGCCTTTATTTGGAAGCAGAGTTATCAAAGCACAGTTGGACGAAATGCATGCATTAAAAATTGATTGTATGGAGTAGCACAACCAAGCTACATGAGCACTCTAAACTATTATGTTGATATCCTTTATAATAAGTTTATTTCCATCTCAACTTTACTAGGCTCTACATAATAGATGAAAAATGGTTTGTTTCAAATTAAAAGTTGTTCATCCTCAAAATAGGGGAAAAATGAGAAGAATGATGAAAACTCAATCATTCAACTCATTTTCATTGTTCAACTAATTTTTATACGTTTGACCATTATTCATTTTATTTAACTGGTTCATTTTGTTCAGAACCATTTGCAGCCGAAGATTCTCGGATTAGGTTCAAGGGACATCTAATGAAAAGAAAACGTTTAATGAAAAGAAAACATTCTAGGATTATGTTACTTGGTTTTAGAAGAAAATTAAGCGCAATATGTAATTCAAATGTAGGCCCCGTCGCTAAAGAAAACAAAATAATATGTGCGGTAGTGAGTGCCGTAGTGGACAAGATAATAAGTGGGGGAGTGCGATTTTTGACCCAAAATTGGCCATGCAAAGTAAAAGTAAACCCCTAGCACTGCTGAGATGGAAAAAGTAAAATTTGGGTCCTATTTACCCTTAACCGCCAAAAGAATAACAAAATTGCCACCGCTTTTTCAGAATTACCATGCCCATTTTACCATTGTTAAGTCTGCTTTGTAAGTTGACATATGCAACGCCTGTCTCAATATTCAAGAATTTGAGATAATTTCTGAACCAAACATAAGTTACGCCTGCTTTATTAATTGGACTTATAAAGCAAACAAAGCAGACGTACGTTACGTAACATATGTCTGCTTTGTAGAATGTATTTGCGGACCGACATTGAATAACAAAGCAGACGTACGTTACGTAACAACATACATTTGCGGACCGACATTGAATAACAAAGCAAACGTAACATACGTCTGCTTTGTAATTTTTTGCAAATGTAGATAGCAAACGTAAGTTACGTCTGCTTTGTCACTGCGCCCCGACATATAATTACAAGCAGACGTACGTTACGTTTGCGGACCAACATTGAATAACAAAGCAGACGTACGTTACGTCTGCTTTGAAATTCTAAAACAAAATCAAACGTACCTCACGTCTGCTTTAGGGGGTTATTTTCTGCAATACCAAAATTTTTCATTAACGAAGAAAACGTTACCTGTGTCTGCTTTTTAAATAAATGACGGCGTGCAGACGTAACCTACGTTTGCTTCATAATTAATATTTTTGAAGCAAACGTCCGGTAGGTCTGCGCGCCGACATTAAGTAACAAAGCAGACGTAAGTTACGTATGTTTCGGTAATAAAATTTTGAAAAGTTTAAAATTCGATATTAATATGTTAAACATTTTATATAAAGAAATAACTAATTTATTAAAATCCAATAATTTATTAACCGTGCGATATAGAAATATCTCATAGAAAAAACATCCCAATATTTTTCAAAAATTATTTCAAATTTTTACAGAAGGTATATCAATTTATACATATCGACATGCGAAGCAGATTTATAAATTACAATACCTCTGCTTCGGTATATGATTTGAAAGTTTGAAATTCGATATTAATATTTTAAACATTTTATATAAAGAAAAAAACAATTTATTAAAATCTTATATTTTATGATGTGACATATAAATATCTCATAGAAAACATATCCCAATATATTCCTAAAAATATTACAAAATTATGCGTAAGTTAGCTCAATTTCTACATATGAACACGCTAATCATATTTATAAAATACATTACCGTCTGCTTCGTATTTTCAATGTATCGAAGCAGCGGTAAGACTTACGTCTGCGTCGGCATATGATTTAAAAGTTTGAAATTCGATATTAATATGTTAAAAATTTTATATTAAGAAAAAACTAATTTATTAAAATCCAATATTTTATGAACCGTGCGATATAGAATTATCTCATAGAAAAAACATCCCAATATTTTCCTAAAAATATTCAAATTTATGCGGAAGTTAGGTTAATTTATACATACGAACTTTCGAAACAGATTTATAAAATACATTACCGTCTGCTTAGACATATGATTTCAAAGTTTAAAATTCGATATTAAGATGTTAAACATTTTATATATAGAAAAAACCAATTTATTAAAATCCTATAATTTATGTACCATGTGACATAGAAATATCTCATAGAAAACACATCCCAATATTTTCCTAAAAGTATTTCAAATTTATGCAGAAGTTACCCCAATTTATACATACGAACATTCGAAGCAGATTTATAAAATACATTACCGTCTGCGTCGTCATATGATTTAAAAGTTTGAAATTTGATATTAAGATGTTAAACATTTTATATAAAGAAAACACCAATTTATTAAAATCTTATAATTTATGTACCAGATGACATAGAAATATCTCATAGAAAACACATTCCAATATTTTCCTAAAAATATTTCAAATTTATGTGGAAGTTAGGTCACTTTATATACATCGACACGCGAAGCAGATTTATAAAATACATTACTGTCTCCTTCGGCATATGATTTAAAAGTTTGAAATTTGATATTAATATGTTAAACATTTTATATAAAGAAAAAATTTTTTATTAAAATCCTATAATTTATGTATCGTGTGACATAGAAATGTCTCATAGAAAACACATCCCAATATTTTCCTAAAAAATATTTCAAATTTATACGGAAGTTAGGTCAATTTAAACATATGAAGACGCGAAACATATTTATAAAATACATTACCGTCTGCTTCGACATATGATTTAAAAATTTAAAATTCAATATTAAGATGTTAAACATTTTATTTAAAGAAAAACCCAATTTATTAAAATCATATAATTTATGAACCGTGTGACATAAAAATGTCTCATAGAAAACACATCCTAATAGTTTCCTAAAAATATTTTAAATTTATGCGGAAAATAGATCAATTTATACATATCAACATGCGAAGCAGATTTATTAAAAGCATTACCGTCTTCTTCGTATTTTGAAAAATTATTTTAAGTTGCAATCTAAATTCATTTGGTTATTGTATTGCAATGATTTTGTAATATTATAAATATTTTGACTAATTAACTTATAATTTGTAATAAAAGAATATATATACGAAGCATATATAACTATACAATAATATAAATGTAACAAAATATCATAAATATGTTTTAAAATCAAATTACGAATTAAACCCCTCGAAATAATTCAAGACATTCGTTGTGCCACATAAAATAATCAAAGGATAATGCAGTGTTGATGTCGTGGTTCCTCCCATATTCATGCCATACATTACCATATGTTCGTAAGAAAATCCATGTTTTTCCACCGCAACCACAATGTGGCCGAACATACGTACTAATGAGAGTTCTCATATTAGCTCGGCCATCCCATCCCTGCCACATTTTGTGCCTTACCTTCTCCCGGATTTCATCCAAATCCTCTAGCATTTTCGACAGCATAGGGTATTTGAAAGAAGACAAGATTTGGAAAGCTTTATCTCTTTCCTCACCTGTTTGACAGAGTAAAATCATCCCTAAAGCGTATGCTGCTTCTTTGTAACCTTTCTCCGTTGTTTTGGAAAGAAGATCGAGACCTTTATGCTTCTATTCACGGAAAAAGTAACACCAGAATTCTTTGCGAAAGATTGCTTCGGGATTTTCATTCTGCCTATATCGTTTATGAAAATTATAAAAATTAGCAATGTCATACCATGGGTGGAAAGGGACTTCTTCTAGTGATAGTCGAGAGATAACAAATAGATCATCGCATAGTCTTCTAAAAGTTTTGGACACTTTTCTTAGATTTCGAACCTCTGCCAATGAAGAAGAATTGGTACGTGCACAAATATCAAGAACAAAATATTCGGGTAGAAGGTCTAATGCCATTTTTAAGAGGGAGAATTGCAGAAAATATATTGAAGATATGTTGAAGAAACGTTGAGAATGAAATTTGGGGGATGCGTCCTGATATAAAACCCTGGTAATTTATATGCATTAAAGAGGTGTGTCTCTTTGTAAAAACCCTATTCAGTCGTGAATTTCCGTATTCAACTTATGGGAAGGGAATTAATTCTTTTTTATGTAAATTGAAACGCAACTCTGTAATAATTACGGCTGATTCACAATTTTTAGTGCAAATTCTAAAATCCGCAATTTATATGAATAAATAAAATCTGGCATCAACATATATTTTTTAAAAAATTAGTAGTATGATTTATGTGTTTTCTATCTTTGACATTTATCAGCTACATAACATCCTATTGTTACTAAACAAATTTGTAGAGATGTGAAGTTATATTGTTGAACAACAATAAAAAATACGCGATTGAGGTCACTGAGTCGTGTGTTAGAAGAGCGAAAATATATTTTTATTGATACTTAAAAACAGGAATAACAAATCAGCATTATTCGATTTTCATGAACGAGAATCCTAAATTGTCTCAATCAATGGATGGGATCTGCTTCTTAACACTGGCGAAGGCACATTGAAGTAAATCCTCTTCTGGAAGCAAGCGGTTTAACTCCGCCTCAGGATACAAACCCGGCCCATCGATACATTCGTGTAGAATGGATAGTTTCATCTTGTTTCTTGCTAACTTGAGCTGTGTCCGATTAGCCATCTCGACCATCGTCATTTGTTTTTTAACCATTTTCAGAACGGCGAGCTGCCTGTTCTTTGCCATCCGAACCTCCCCCTGAAGGCCAGAGATCTGTCTCGCATACGCTTGAAGCTCCGCTTGCATGTCCCTTTTCGTTTGGGCTTCCCGCTTTGCTGAGGAAGATGCTGAAGAGGCCATGATGTTAAGTGAATTTTTTCGGAAGAGGTTTTGTGTTTAAGTGGTTGTTCGTTTAGCAAGTTGAACATGAGAATTTATGTGTAGTAATATAGGGATATGTATAAATGGACCCGGTTTGTCAAGTTGAAGTAAATGTTATTTCAACTTCCAACATGACGTGGGCACTAATAGAGCGGTAGTGAGACTTTAAAGGTTAACGTGTGGAAATGAGTTAACGGTTTAATTTTCGTATTGATTTATGTCAATATAATGCTCTCGATGCAGTTTTGGTGGTTGCGAAATTAATGGATTTGACATGGGAAGAAACGCGAAGGTTATAACCCAAGGGTTTTTATCGAAAAAGAGTTTAGGTTTTAGGGTTATCAGAATCGGTGTAGGTAGCAAGTAATGGGTATTAGGCGGATAGATTAAGAGTGACAACAATTACTAAATGGTAAAGCTTCATGTCCATTAATACCTCCATCGACCTGAATCGATAACAAAATCTCATCATGAATCCATTGGAATGTAGGTTATGTTATTTTTTTAGTCATTAATGCAAAACCATAATTTCAAAATTGAAAATATATCACAACAATTATCTTCCCGCGTCAGGTTCATTAAGTGCATCCCATTCATATCTATATATGTAATATTCGTTAGACATTTGAGATTATATATCAACTTCAAACAAATTCTATTTTTCCTGACTATGGCTAATGATGAAAATAACGATGGCGAGAGGATACCAACTATATATGAGTATTACATGCGCTCCAAAGGGAAGACAATAAATCCACCGAGTCCTCCTCATGAACCCATCAATGTAGTCCGAGCACCATACCGCGTTGGAAGTTTGGAGGAGCAAGGTGATGGTGGAGATCAATACATTCCTGGATCAGCCCGATATATTCAAATTGCAATCAAACGAAAGCGGGATCAAGCAAGTACATCGCACAATGATGGTTCTACAGTCAAAACAATGCAAGACTTTATTCGCGAAGTGGTTGCAGAGCCATCACCTTCTGATACATATTTTAATGAAGTACGTTGGACTTATGCTATCATGTATCTAAGGAGAGATGGTAACATTCTAAAAACATCATTTAAGACTTATTTTACAGTGGTGGTTTAAGATTTGGATATAGTTGCCAAATGATTTAAAGATTTCTGTTGTGTTTTAAAGATTTGGTTATAGTGTTGCAATGTTTGTGGTTTTAGATGGCCAAATTTTTTTTTATTCAGGGTTGGCTAATGGGATGGGAGAATCCTTTTGGACTCTTTTAAATTTGATTGTTTGTACCTCGCTCAAATGGGAGAAGGTTAAAAAAGTACGTTATGTTTTCACTCTTTCAGCGGGTTAAGTTAAGTTTCCATACATATATAAGTCCATCTAATTTGTTAAAGTCGTTGCTATGATACATTCATACACTTCAAACATGCTCGGAGATGCCATGATTACTCTTAAGGATCCGAGTGGGTGGATTGATGCTTCGGTGCATAGGAAAGTTTTGGAGAATAACGAATATAAACAAGTAATTGGTGTTGGTGCTGTGATGATCCTTGCAATGGTAATAACCGTTCATAATGGAAATGCTGTTCGAGGCTCTATCGTATGTCATTTAACATTTATGTGTTAATATAGGTGACCGTTTGTAAGGTCGGAGGCAGCAATCCTAGGTTACTTAACATTACCGTGAAGAACATTGTGAAGGTAATCATTATATAAGTTGGTCATTATATACCGAAATATCCAGTTAATGTAACTTACTCGATGTACCGTTTATCAGATAATAGGGAAAGATGAAATGATTGAAAACAATATTGATGAAGCAAAAAATGAGGAAATGGATGAAGATGAAGAAATGGTGACGTCGGTGACTGTTCCGGACTCGGAAGATGAGATGATATGGGAAAATTTATCATAATCTCAACTTATTAAGTGTGATTTGCAATAGACAGAAAAGAGTTTAATCTATCTAGTAGATTATGTCATACATATCACCAAATCAAGCATGATCAAGTATTAACCACCAGTATTAAACAGAATTAACCAAAATTAACTAGAACTAACGAGACTTAACCAAAAATAACCACAAAAAATGTATGAAACGAGTCAAACGAAACGACTTAGCAATTAAAGACGAAGATGACAAATCTGATAATAAAAACATTGAACCAATCACTTAGATTTTAGAATGATGGATTTCCAATTCTGGAAACGAAAATCGGTAAGGTTTCCTTGTACCACGCTGCAGAAAAATCCATAAGAGAATCATGGAATGAAAGAAAGTAAAAGAATCCTTACCCAATGAAATAGAGGCAAAACAAGCAACAAAAACCTTGAATAAACAAAACAGAATCGGAAATCCTTAAGACCCTTGTGGAAAATTTGATACTCAATCGAATTCAAACCCTATAGAGAAGGTCGATTTATAAGAAAAATAACCTTTTAACGATGGAGACTAATGATTATTAGAACCAAATAGGGTTTTGGGTTAGGGGTACGAAACTTCTTGCGTCGCATCGGGAGAAAAAAGTGAGAAAGAAGAAGCGTGATTTTAATTTTTCAACAAATGCGTGATTCATTCAAAAGGTAGGATCCTGTTATAGGCGGGATCGATGGTTACACAGAAGCAGCACATATGCTTTCATTATTTTAACAGGAAAAAAAACCCACAACAGATTCATGAAAACCTAATAACCTAAAAAACCAACAACAAAAATACAAAAGCAACAACATTTAACGTATGAACGGGAATCCAAGATTCTCCCACTCGATAACTGGGATCTTAAGAGAGTGAAGCTGAGATATAAAAATTGAGTTTCGATCTCCAGGTAGCTGAGATACAAGGTGTACTCCAAGTCACTCGGCTCTTCATTACATATTTTGAATAGGACGGAGGTCTTACCCTGCATTTCCGCCAACTTGACCTCCAGCTCGTTCGCCTCCTTCTTCTTATCCATTTGTTCTTTCAACATGTGTAGAATTGCAACAAACCGCCCTTTTTCGGAATCAAGCTCCTCTTGAAGGGCACAGATCTGTTGCCGAGCTTCTTTAATCTCCTCATCCAAGTCTCTTTCAACTAGGACGTTCCGGTCGTTTATAATAAACGAATTAGCCATGGTGTTAACTTATTTAGAATTTGTTATGTTTTGTTTATAGGATAATATAGATAGTTATGATCAAAATTATATACTGGATTTGGTATTTATTGAGGGAGAGAGGTACCTATAGGGCTATAGATTATAATTATAACGTATAAGGCTAATAAACAAAAGCATTAAGGACATTATTAAACAAAGTATAAACTTGATAAATATAATAATATCTAATTTATATTTTATTTTAAATTGCAAAATAACCATTCGGTTTTATATACAAACCAAACGAAACGTAAACCAAAAACTTAATAAATATAACAATCAAATGGATATTTACACTAAGGGAGGTTATTGGATGAAAGAATCTGAGAGAAAATAATAGAATGTTAAATTCTAGTGTTATTCAATTAGACATTTTTATAATTCTTTAAAATTCTTGTGTTATTGGATTAAATGAAATTCTTTCAAAATATTTTAAATTCTAGTGTTATTCAACGTGTTAATTTTTTAATTCTATTAAATTTTATTGTTATTCAATGATTTTAAGTTTTGTATACTAATGTTAATTTATAGGAATTTAATAGAAAAATTATTGAATTTTGTGAAAGATAAATTCTGACCTTTTAACATGTGTAAATCGTGAGAATTTCTCCCTCTTTCTTTTCTCTCTCTCCAACAACAAAAAAAATTCTCATCGTTCAGTTCTATTCTACTTTCAAACCAGGTCTGAAATTTGAAGGACGATTCACGAAGACAACATGGCTTCGCCTCCTTTCACGACAATCACAAAGTCTTGAAGGAACCGCCAAGCTTCTTCAACGCTGGAGTGAAGTAAAAAATGCAGGAACTGGAAGCA
The DNA here is from genome assembly GCA_018361395.1 of Boechera stricta. Taxonomy (NCBI): domain Eukaryota; kingdom Viridiplantae; phylum Streptophyta; class Magnoliopsida; order Brassicales; family Brassicaceae; genus Boechera; species Boechera stricta. The sequence goes on from CM031541.1 coordinate 10,010,215, forward strand.
TGCATGGTCTGATCGTTTGTTTTTCAATCTTATTGCTTGGTTTTGACGTTGCTCTATTTTTAACAAAGCTCATGCTCTGTTTTTCTCTGCAAGTTTTTTTCTTTTCCTTTCTTTATCCTCTTTCTGTTGTTTTCTTTACATTAACTTAGCACTAGATTCTAGCTTCTTTTTATTTTTCTCATTGTACCGGTATATGTTTTTTAAATAAAATCACATTCATAAAAAAAAAATTGAAGGACCAGCTTCCTCACTCACACCAGCATTTCCACCATCTGGATTTCTTGAAGCAAAGAAGAAAGATGTTTGATCATGTTGTTCAGTTCTCCTTTCAAAACCAGACCTCTTAAAACTTCCGATATTACCACCAAATACATCTATAATATACACATCTATAATATAGAGATTGGATCAAAAATTTATCGCAAGGAACCAATTATCCGAATTTACAAGAAATATAATCCCTGAGAATCTCTATTTTGTAAATCTTGTCTTCGTCTGGATTGATGATGGCAAAAGATTTCATCTATTTAATAGGTTATTTCAAAGCGTGTATTATTCTGAAAATAGAAAAAAAAAATTGAGAACAAGTATTATTCTGAACTAAACTGTTGCTTTATGAGATGCATTGAAAAAATATACGCTAAATGTTAGGGTGAATCCAACCCAAGCGTTCTTCAACGGACATGCTCACAAATACATCTGTCATTTTTAATGTGTGGATCTTGGTTACATCATCATAGCGGATATTATCTTCCAGATCAGGGATCTCTTTGATAGCATCCCAAACATTATTCTTCTTTTGGTGAATTTCTCTCAACTCAGCTTCTTTTTGATGCCTTTCTTCTCTTTGTTGAATAAGATTTATGATATTAGTGCTAACTCCAATCATTTCAGTTAGCACCTTCTCTGAAGACTCACCATGATTAATTGAATATGATGGATCTCCTTTATGATTGGTAAGCAATTTTTCTTTAGGAGGTGTCTCATTCAGCTCGTCGACATTCTCCATATGGCTCACATCATCTCTTGCTTGAAGATCATTTTCTTCTTCAAAAATTTCAGCAACTGAATCACCACCAAATCCAACCGGGTTGTTTCCCTTTGCTATAGCACTTTCAAAAATCAATTGTAAATCCTCAAAATGTTCGAATGTGTTGTTTCTTATGTAATGATGATTTGGATGTCCCTGATAAAATATCATACATTTATTAGTTATCAATAATAATTTTAAAATATTTAAATTTGGAGGACTTATTAACCAAAATAGAGTTACCATCAAATAGGCTGCCCAAACATCATATGTAGCTGTAAATTGTTTTGTAATGGGATCCCATCCAAAACCAGAGCTAAATCTGAAAAGTTCAGCATACGCTGAATATTTCTTTTTCAAAGACTTCATTCGACATACATAATTCGTGTAAGTCTTATTGCATTTAAGTTTTTTATTTAGAACTGGTAGTATTTTTGTCTTTACCGTAGCTTTGCTTATGGAACCGTTTGTGTCATGCCACCCCGTTTTTTAGCATCAACTAATAAAGCCTTTAACTCTTGACTCTCTTCGTATGTCCATGGACGATATGGATTTTTTTTCATTTTTTGTTGTTGTGAAGCATCTCCTGTTAATTAAAAAGAAGAAAAAGTAACAATCATAAAATTATCTTCAACATGCCGAGTGCGTATAATTATTTAAGAATACGAATCAGAAAAACTTACGATTGTGGTCTTTCTTAAACAAATTTGTGAGATGATCGTTTTATTCTTTTGCTTTGGAAAGTGAAATGATCACCATATATAAAGGAGAAGTAAGTGTAATCCTCTCAACAACTCATCATCATCAAAGCCTTCTTCTTCTCCAACGAGATTGCCTTCTTCTTATCCATAGCAATTTTTTTTTTAACTTTGAATTTTTTTTAAACAACTTTTCAAAAATAATTCTCGATCTATGGTCAAAGGGTCAAAGCATTCTGATAAGGGATGAAGATACGTAAGCCTATTTTCTCTCGATTTTTTTTTTCAAAAATTTACCACGTCATGACATCACAACAATCTACCTACATGCCACAAATTCATATGCCGTTCGCATTCTCTTACGTTAATTTCAGCATTAGTTTCTTAAATTTTAAAATTTAAATACCTAAAATTGCTTATATATAAGGTTTTTCAGGAAACTGCTACACTGCATTATCTTTTTTAATATTTATAATTGTTTTTATATAACATTGTTTAACATTCATCTAAACAAAAGAGAAGAAACACACATCACCAATAACTGTAGTAAGTTTTTTGTTCTTTTGAATCATTATTAGTTCAATACATTTATTATGCTACACGTTGGAATATGTTGTCAAATGTTTATGAAGAGGAAGAAGACACACTAATGGATATTGAGAAAATAGAAGATGATGATTTTGATGCAAACATATCTCTAATGGCGGTAATGATGGCGGTAGGAGCTCAGATTCATACACGAAGATGTTACATGGGTGATGATTATATTGAACGGTCGATTCGTCGAAAAGTCACAAGGATTGGACAACAATATATAGAAAATGTATTAAAAGAAGATCCCCAACATTTTCGGGTGTTGTATGGTATGTTTCCAAATGTGTTTTTGAAACTATCAAAAATCATTAGAGACAAAACTGGTTTACAAAACACAACATACATATCTGTCGAAGAGATGCTTGCTATTTTCATGCTCATAGTTGGACAAAATGCAAGATATTGCTACATCAAAGACACATTTAAAAGGCCCAAGTTTGCAGTGAGCACAAGCTTTAATAGTATTTTAAGAGCTTTGCTTATAATAGCTCCAACTCCAATGGTGAAGCCTGATAGCTCAGTGCCAGTGAAGATACGAGAAAGTACACGATTTTATCCATATTTTAAGGTGCATTGTTCATCCCTTGTTCAAATTGAATTTATTAGTTCTTTGTTTAAAATTTGACTAATTATTTGGTTGCATTTATTACAGAATTGTGTTGGAGCGATAGATGGTACACATATACCAGCAACCGTAGTTGGTCGTGAGGTGGCAAGTTATCGTAATCAGAAAGGAACCAGCTCGACCAAAAGAGGTCGAGCTAGCACGTCGAGCTCTCCAGAAAAATGCTGTCTTGAAGAATTGAGCCAGCTCGACCAAGGCACTCGACCACAATGGTCGAGTGCACCCCCGAATTTAGCTATTTTGTCTTTTTGTGATTTAGGATTTCACCTAAGACTATAAATACCCTGTATTAATCTAAGATTGGGGAGTCTCGTTTTTTTTAGCTTTCTGAACCTGTTCTTGCTTTTGTGATATGATTACTTTGAATCTACTTGTTATTTTTGTTTGAATCTTTCAATTTTATCTATTCTCTTCCTTATCTACCTGATTATGCAAGTTTTATTGATTTCTGAGTTTATGATTTTGATGTTCTTCATGGGTTCTGAGTAGTGATTAGGGTTCTTAAGGATGGGATAGATTAGGTGGGGAATCTTAGTCTCCTAGGTGGTTTAAGTGTAGATTGCTTGATTTTCCTTCTGGATTAGTGTTCTTAATGCTAATTACTCTCTGATAAATTGGAATTAGAACCAAGGTATTTCCACACCTAGAAGGTGTTTGATGAAATGCCTGACTGAACTAATTTCAGATATTTACATTCCTATCCTAAGGGATTAGTTGTCTAGGGTGTTTATTGACTTTAATAAGCTGAATCTTAATGCCTGCTAAGCTAGATTTCGCTAAAGGGATTTAGGTCTGGAACTGGATTAGTTTGAGGTTACTTATCATGGGAATGGATTTAACTGTTTATGAGTTTATTGTCTAGGGATTAGCTCTGCTTGAGTTTTGTTAAACCACCTAGGTAGATTAAGAGGATACACTGAGTCAATAACCCCATCCTTAGGAGCTTCTCTTGCTTGATTGATTTCTGTTTTACTGCTTTTGCTAGTCTGTAATGTATCGTTATGTTAGCCTCTGTTAGTTTAATTTGAGTTTTTGATTATTGCTTTCTTAGGTTGTTAGTTTCATCTATCGCTTGAGCTGCGAAACTGATTAGATTACATCCTTTCTGCCTAATATCGCACCCATTTGGATTGATACCTTTCTGTACTACAATGACATGATAGTGCAGTAAGAAATTGACTTACATCACATTTTTAAAACTGCACCTTCTTTTTCTTACAAGAAACAACCTGGATTAATTATAACATATGCAGCGTTGCATAACTTTCTTTGGAGAGAATGTCGAACAAATGAAGGTGACTTCCCTGATGAAGTGGAAAATGAAGGTAATGCAATGAACATCGATGAAATTAATAGAGAATATCCTCGAGACACAGGAGCAAGACAGAGAAAACACAAATATTTGGAAGAAATCTATGGCTGAAGACATGTGGAAAGATGTTACGGATTTGGAAATTCATTGATAGATAGATTTTACAGTGGTTTTATATCGATAATGAAATACTGCAGCAGTATGAAAGAAAAACAGAGACTACGAAACTGAGACTGCGGAACTTTTGTGAAATATAAAACTGAGACTGAGATGCATGTAATCATGAGTCGTTACTCATTCCCTACGCTCTAAACAAAAACATTAATGGTTTTTTTTTGTTTTTGTTATTTTGTCAAAATTCTATTCATATCTTTTAAATTATATTGATAAATTTCTATTCTATTTGTTTTTATCATACAATAAAAATTAAATAATTAAAAGTATTTCCAAATCTTTGAAAATCTATAGCTTATATTTATAATTCAATTCATTCAGATTCTATTAAATTCTTTCATCCAATACCCCCTCTAAATTCAAATTCATTCAGATTAAATTCTTTCATATCTAAATATAACTAAAATAAATTATAAATATACAAAAAATAAATGTTCAAACCGCCTCCCATTCGTCATATCAGCTATTCTCATCTTAAGGTATATTTACAGTCTGCTTTTATGTTTATATTTAAAGCAAACATAAAATTATATTAGTTTGAAAACACAACTTTATATTAATGCAATAATTTGCCCTAATCTTTATCTACCCGTGTCATATCAATTTACTGCATCCCATTAATAAATGCTTAAAATACGCAATGTTCAAATATTTCATACCAGAAATAATGAGTATCACCTACGTGCGTCATTTCAATTACAGTTTTTTAGCTACCTGGATATACAGGTCCATAATAAATCCAAAACAAAAACCATAAATATCCATAATAATATAAGAGTTCTAGTTTTCGCGAATGCATGGAGAGGGCCGTGAGGGCGGATTACATAAACATATTTAAATATAATGCATAAATCCACAGTCAAGTTTGTCCCGGTTGAGTTCGCTCACCTTGTGATTTTTCAGAGCCCTTACGAGAGTCTTAGCGTCCTCTTCCAGGCGCAGGACCGTAGCATCCAAGTTAAGCAGAGGATCAACCCTAATTTTTTTGATGAGGGATATTTTCCCTCTCTTCTTCTCCAGCTTGTTCTTCTGGTCCATCTCCTTCATCTGATTTTTCATCATCCACATAATGGACTTGTATCTCTCTTTTAATTCTACACTCACAGTGGCCATGGTACGCGCTTTGGCTTCCTGGACAGCTTCGGCTACCCTTTCTTCGAGTAGGTCCGCCTCGGACATATGTTCCTTGCCCGTTCTCTTCATCTGATCAGATATGACAGGGTATTATAGATTAAGTATCTTAACTGTAGATATTAAAAATGAGAAAATCTGTTATACTTAACAGTTGAGAGGAAAGTAATCTGGACTTCTGCGTGGAAGATATTGATCTGCTCGACAGCTGGAGCCGGTTAGAAAGGGGCAAGTGAACAGTTTAGCGGAGATGGAGAGAAGAGAGAGATGGCGAGGATAGTATATATAGGATATAGGGTAGTGAACGGTTTAGTGTTTATTGTGTTTAGTGGGGAAGTGAACGGTTTAGGGGTCTAATTGTTGTCGAATAAATGTTCGAACCGCATCCCATTAATACATTCATCGTATGTATATTTGCAGTCTGCTTTTATGTTTATTTTTAAAGCAAACAAAAATTATACTTTGAAAACACATTTTTTAATTTCCGAATTAAGTTGATCTTTGATTTCCATAACTCCTTATCAATCCGCGTCAATTCAATTTACTGCATCATATTTATTAAAAACTGCATCGGTAACGCAACTCTTATCCGAATTACCATTCTGACTCTGCTTTGTTGGTATTTCAAAAGCAAACCTAAAATTATGTTCGGAAATCGTAATTAACAAATTAAACACTTAAAGTAGGTCATTAAATTCCAACACCAACTAAAATACGTGTGTTATTGCCATATAATTTGCATGCGATCATTAACCTCCCTCACATTATCCCTCTATATATACCAGATTGTAACCGCTTTGGTCTTAAAAATCGTGAAAATTCAAGATCATTTTATGATATGTGAAACAGGGGTCAATAGAAGATGTAGAGAATACAGTTAGAGGGGCATTGTGGATGAAATTTACCATTTACTCAGAAATCGTCTATAATGGCATTTTTAACTGCGTTCTTTACCTCTTCTACTTCACTCTTGCTTCAGATTATTATTAGTTAATAACTAGGAAGGAATAGGTTTGGTGTTATACGTTTATATCGTAAGAACTAAGAGTTTATGCTTACTAAGTATTATCTTTTTGGGTTGCATGAAGGTGATATCAATGTACGGTTTTCAAAGGGAAAACAGAAAATGCAGCATTAGTCAGAGGCTTCGACTTAAAAGGGTTAACAGAAAACTCTGCATCAATCAGAGTCTTCGCCTTTCCATGAAGTTGCGTTAAATTGTTTCTAAATCATACATTTTCAGTCTACGTAGGACATTGCTAGGGTTTTGTAAAAGGTCGATAGTTGAAACTCAAATTCATTTAGAAGTGGGAACATGTAATAGATCGGATCGATGGAAACACACAGAAGCATTACAATTTCATTCATTATATTTAACAAAAAAAAACAAAAAAAAAACGACACCACAGATTAAAAAAAAGCAACCACATCAAACAAAAACCCACACCATACAAATAAAAACCAACAACATTTAATCTATGAACGGGTAGCCAAGTTTGCACTAGTCGATATTCGGGATGTTAACGGAGTTCAAATTAGATTTAAGAATTGCAGTTTTGGACTATAAGAGGGTGCGATGAGCGTGGTAGTCAATCAGCTTTCCAACACATAAGGTATCTAGGATGGAGAGCTTCCCCTCCTTTCTCGCCAACTTGACCTCCAGGTCGTAAGCCTGCTCCTTCTTATCCATTTGCTCTTTCAACATGCGCAGAACGGCTTCGAGCCTCGCTTTCGCGGAATCAACCTCTTCGTGTAGGGCAGAGATTTCTAGCCGAGCTTTTTTAATCTCCTCTTCCAAGTCCCTTTCAACTACGGCTTTCTCCTTTTCTGCGGCCGCACTAGCCATTGACCTAACTTGTTAAGAATTCGCTATGTTTTTGTTTAGAGGATAAGAGAGATAGCTATGCCTGGAGATAGAAACTTGATTTTGTATTTATGGAGGGAGACACGAACCTATAAGGGGGTGGGGGTAAGGTTAATGGTAATGGTGTAAATGTTGAGAAAATTAAAGGGTAAAATTTTTGGGGAATATGCAGAAAATAAAGGTTGGGGAATATGCAATTATCATCTTAATGTATTTTTCAGTCTGGTATTTTTTTAGAAATTATTTGCTAAAATATTCATTTAAAACGCATTTTTTTAAAAAATGAATAAAGTAGACTTTTACTTTCCGTAACACTACTTATCTACCCATGTCATTTCAATTTACAAATATTGCATTCCGGGAATAATGATTATGTGTGTAGGCTACAGCCTACAAACCTCGAAGACCAAAAGAAAACTCAAAACTTTTACCATTACATTTCAATCAAAAAGGATCGCGACATTAGTACAATCTAGCAACTGTCATTTCAATTACATCTTTTTAGCTGCTTGCCTGTTTTCAATTACAGCTTATTATATCACCTTCTACTCCCATCATTTCAATTAACTCCATCCCATTAATAACAGCATCGATTAAAGCAAATCTTATCAGAAATAGTATACTAAGCCTGCTTAGTTGTATTTTTTCAAAAAGCAAACGTCTAAAATGGTCGGGTATCTCAATTTCCAAATTAACCATTACGTAAGGCATTCATTAATCCCAACACCTACTACTTATGTACACATGTTATTGAATCATCACTAAGCCCCAGGATAGTACAAAACCTCCTTCTTAAGAGGTAAGTAACATTAGAGACGGAAAAGTTTAACAGATCTCCCTAAACCAACTCTGTAGCCATCACTCCATCAAAAAAGATTGTGTAAAACCGTAGTCACCCCATATCAATATGAAGGTGCTGGCTTGGAACTGTCGGCGGCTGGACAGTAGCCTGACATTTATACATCTGAGAGAGAGGTCCAGACTATACTCCCCTAGTGTTATATTTCTCAGTGAAACAAAGCAGAAGAGGGATTACATGGAGCAGATATGTGAGAAATTAGGGTTTCAGAGGCTTCACTTTGTTGAACCAAGAGGGAAAATTGGAGGTTTAGCTATGTTCTGGAAACAAGAAATTGATATAAGGATCCTATATTCCAATTTTAGCATGATCGATGCGGATATTACTTGGGAAAACAAGTCTTTCCACCTCACCGGAGTCTATGGAAGCCATATCAAAATGAGGGAGGAAGATTGTGGGAAAGGCTGCAAAGAATGGGTCTCATCAGGGATAGATCATGGATGTTGATTGGGGATTTCAATGAAATAGCTTACAGTTATGAGCAGATGGGAGGGATAAGTAAACATGAAAGCTCCTTCCTACCATTCAGAAATATGATAAGAGGTTGTGGCATGGTGGAACTGCCCTCACGAGGTAACCCATTCTCATGGCATGGTGTAAGAAATGGTGAGGAGGTGCATTGCAAATTTGACAGAACCTTGAGAAATATCTACTTTCTCGTAAGTTTTCCTGCGGCTAAGACTGTTTACCTTCCACGTTTAGGGTCGGACCATAACTGCATTCTAGCTTGTCTACTCTAAAGTATTTCATGTTATTCTAAGTAGTATTCAGTAAAAAAATGTTCTTATCGAACCTCAATGATACATTGATCATATCAGCAATTTTCATCTTAAGGTATATTTACGGGCTGATTTTTTGTTTTTGAATTTATTAATGAATTAAGTAGACCTTTAATTCCATAACTCCTTAACTACCTGCGTCATTTCTATTTCATTTCCAAATTGTAAGGATTGTATGTTGTTATGCTAAATAAACGCTCATTTTAATGATATGTTAAGGAGGGTTGCGTCGAAGATGTAATGACGTTACCTGTGGATGTAAAGAACAGGCTTACAAGAAAAAAAAACCGATGAAAAGGGGCATATTTTAAAACACACATAACTAAAACCAAATTAAATTGCAAAATAACATCCCAAAATATAATCTAAAATGAGCTAAGTTTTGAGTTTTGAGAAGGCATGGAGAGGGCCGATTACATACATAAATTTAAATATCATCCATAAAAGAACATCCAAGTCTGTCCCAGTTCAGGTCACTCACCTTGTGATTTTGGAGAGCCTCTTCCAGAGTTTTGTAGTCCTCTTCTAGGCGCAGGACCGTAGCATCCAAGTCAAGCGGAAGATTATCCCTAATTTTCTTGATGAGGGATAGTTTCCCTCTCTTCTTCTCCAGCTTGTTCTTCTGGTCTATCTCCTTCATCTGATTTTTCATCATCCACATAATGGACTTGTATCTCTCATTTTCTTCTACACTTACGGTGGCCCTGGTACGCATTTTGGCTTCCTGGACAGCCTCAACTACCCTTTCTTCGATTACATCCTCCTCGGACATAAACTCCTTCCCCAGTCTCTTCATCTAATCAGAGATCAGAATTGATTATAGCTAAGAATCATAACGGTAGATGTTAACAATTTGAAAATATGTTATACTTAACTGTTGAGATGAAAGTATTCAGGACTTCTGCGTTCAAGATCTTCACAAGACATGGAGACGGTTTTGCGAGAGATGGAGAGAAGAGAGAGCTTAATATATAGAGAGGAAATGGGAGGAAATGGGGAAGTAAACGGTTTTGTGTTTTCTGTGTGTTAATGGGCAAGTAAACGGTTTAGGGGTATAACTGTTGTGGAATAAAGGTTCGAACCGCATCCCATTGATACATGGGTCACATGCTTCTTTTATGTTTTGAATAAAGGAAACATAATTTTTAATTTTTAAACTTTGCACACGTAATTTTTAATTAAAACATTAAGTAGTCCTTTTATTTCCATAACTTATCCAGCCGCGGCATGTAATTACTTCATTAAGAAGACCTTTTATATCTTATCTGAAATATTCTCAAATTTATCAATCTCCTAACGTAATGGGTTAAACTATAATCCATAAAATAAAAATAGTTAATACATCATTCACCCAAAACAAATCATTTGCTCGACTAACACATAACAATGAACAATCCACCACATTTTAACACAACTCAAATACATATACTACTTTACCTGCCTAACTAACAAGCGTCTTACACAACAACCATGCGATTGCTCCACCAACAAACCCAAGAACACTTAATTTCAACACTTTCAGCTCAGACTTCACTTTCTCCTCAACATATTCTTTAATTTCTACCTCAAACTTCGCGAGCATGTCATTGCTGGACTTGAAATACTCGGCCATGTTCTTCTTCATATCATTAACATCTTCGACGAGCCTATTATGTTTAGCGTCAACCATCTTTATCTCGTCAAGCAATGCTTCATCTACCCACTTTAACAGATGCTCTTCCCCTTTTCTCTGTCACGGGATACATAACTACTCAATAAATGAACATCCATGACATTCAGAAAAACCCAAAATTCAAATCTCACAAACAGAGATGTACCTGAAATCCAGTTTCACACCTGTAGAACCTTCGATAAGGGTTATCTTCGGTCTTTGAGACGTATGTCCTGATGCTCTCCCCACACTAGCATCGGCGAGGCACACCTTGTGACACTCTTCGCGTTGTGGATCGCGATGAAGCAGAGGAAGAATGACTCATGATTTCACATGTCCTCTCAATTTCGCGTAACTATATACGAAACCCTAAATCTTCGATTTGGAAATTTTGTGAGTTTTATTGAATAACACCAAACTTTATTAAAGTTTTGAAAAATCTAATTGAATAACAATAGAATCTTCATAACATTTAATTTTTAAAACTCCATCTAAATACACAAACTAATAACACCCCCTTAGAGAAGTTGGATTAGAAGGATAGAAGATGCGAAAAATGGAATACTTCTAATTAGGTACAGATAATAAAAGATATTAAACAATTAATAGGGGAAAATATCAAATGGAAACTAACAAAAGAAGTGGAGAGACAATGTAAAGTAGTTACAATTTGTTATTAAAATCGGCCGAAATTTCATTTAAATTATGAGATTTGGATTTTTACTATTTTGAACTAAAGAATTCATCTAAAAAACCATAGAGTCATATAAAAAAAATTATTATTATTTTTTTTTAACTCATGGTTTAATAACAGAAAATTTGTCATTTTAACACAAGTAATTTTAAATGCTAATGAAATATATTCCTCTTAGTACTTATTCTCTCTATCATTCATTTAGTTGGCTTTTTTTTTGGCACAAACGCTCTTCATTATTTAATTAAACAAGCTCACTTTCAGCATTATGAAACTAATAAAGAACAATAGTGCTAGTAAAAAAAAAACACCAAATTCTTACCACGGGCATTTCTTGCGAGCAAGTCCGCCTTGACATTCTTTTATTTGGACAATGCACAAAAATGAAATCTGGGGAAAAGATGCGAAGAACCGCCGATTTACTCCCAGAAAAGGAATGATAAGTATCTTAAAGGATGTAGACACCACTTGGTTTAGTGGTCTGATCGTCGGTTTACTGTTTTTGGTTTCACCGGAAAATGCACAATTCTTTTTTTTTTCCGTAATTTTATGTAAGCTTGTTGAAAATTTTAGTGTGTTGAGGAAACTCATATAGCACATGTGCTCATCCTGGATATGTGTGTTGGAGAGAAGTTGTTCATCGTGAAGTCGTTTAAAGACTTATATATTGTGATCGCATGTAGTACATGTAATTAGGTTTGTACGTTGTAATCTTGTAGACAATCAATAATGATAATTTGATAATATAGAAAACATTTATTGATGAAGTAACACTTTAGGTCTGGGCTCGAGGCGAGTATCCGATTTTTTGAGCCGGTTTTGATATTTGTACCCGCATAAACAAGTATCCGCCCAAACAAGTACCCATCTAAAAAGGCAGTACTTACAAGTAACTTGCCCGTTACTTGTCTTCCCAAAATTAGTTGCAAGTAGAATCGAGAGACGAGAGTGGAGAGGCGGAAGAAACGAGAAGAGAGGTGGAATCAACAATCAAGAGTCGAGAGACGAATGACAAGAGCGAGAGTTGAGAGTCAGAAGAAGATTCTTAGGATTTGTCTTCGAGCTTTGAGGCTCGGTTTGTGTGGGCTGCTTTCGTGGGCCATTTTTGGATTGTCCACATATAATAAAATGGGCCAAACAGCAAAACTGGCTCAATTACTCATTGAGATTTGAGCGGATAACGGATAATGATGAGCGCGTAATGGGTACAAGTATAACGAGTCAAGTATCAAGTAAAAACGTGACAGGTGTTAAATTTTTTTACACGGCTTGATACTTGGCCCGTACTTGCAAGTATCTCCAACATCCAATTTGTTACCCGTTTTGTTACAAACTGGTACTTGCAAAAACGGGACAGGTACAGGGTGGGTAACGGGTAATAGGCAGATGACGGGCATCCGTGCCCAGCCAATAAACTCATGACAAAAAAAAAAACGATACATTGTGTATCTTTATAATATTTTCCAATATGGCCTGACAAATAGAACTTTGAAATTTGTTCTCTTTCAAACGAAAATTATATCGGAAAGGGAAAAAACAAGATGTGTGAAGATAGAAGATTGATTTACAACATTTTCCACAATACAACCGTGAGTTACATAACACAACAAAACCAAATCGTACATAATAACCTTTTAAAATTCACACAAATGAATATCAGAGCAAATTTAATCGAGAGGACCAATCCAAATTTTCAGGTCGATCTCTTGAGAGCAAATGCAGAGAGGATGACGAGGAACATGAGTAGAGTAGCCGCAATAAAGGATGCCACCACGGCGCCGCTCGTTCCTTGGCAAAAGTCACCGAACTGCTGGCAAACCGGAAGCCAGTTCGAGCTGGAATTCCCGTTGTGCGCCAAATAAACTATGGCGGCAGAAGCGGATGCTGCGATCATAGTGAGACCCATCATCGCCTGGACCACAACAACCATACGGATTAATTATATATAGAGATATGTCATATGTGTACTCAACATACATATTCATATAATTTGTGATCAAAATATAAATTCGTTATTGATCGTGATACCTCTGTATATACAACCATACTGTATACATTAACGAGTGTCTAGAATAAGCCTAAATACAACCTTTAGAGGTTAAGTGATTCAAGCATTAACTTTTTTTTTAAGCGTTTGTGTTAGTAATTAGTTTAACTTTTACTTTCTTTAGTAAGGCTCCAAGAAATTACAGTTTGTGTGTTTGGCATTTGCGTTCATATTTTACTAAGATGTTATAAATTTTAATTTTCTAGAAAAGAATTACCGTGTCACATAAGATCAGGAAGAGCCTAGGCGGCACCGCGAGAGGGCGGAGGATACATACAATTGAAAAAGGCAATGAGAGGGTTAGGTAGCCGCCCACGATTGAGTTTACTATCACAAAAAATCTGCAAAACAAAACAAAACTTAAGTTTGAATCTTTATATAGTCGAGAATTAGGTACCATAATCCCTAATAAGCACCAAACACAATGCTCCAAAGTCATGTCGACAGGTCTTTTTCCCCCCTTATTTTATATCCTATAAGTTTTGTGCCCAAGCCCATACAGCTTATCGGATTGGGGATTACAAGAGAGTAAATGTAGTTCTCTCCCTCGGCAATTAGTGCTCGAACTTAGGAACTAGCCCGACTCTTCAAAAGCCTGGCTTTGGTTGGGTTCAACCATTTCGGGTTTCATTTCGATGGTTACTACGTACATTCTTGGCATAATCTATAGTAAGAGTACCATTATGGAGAGCTGACTTACGACATCGTTGGTAGATCAGTGTAGTCAGCTTGGAACTGCAAGAACTGAGTGAAGAAAGGAAGAGTCTCTTCCGTTGTCGCCATCTTTGCTGCAGCAGCCATGGCCGTGATGGCTGCGATGAGTCTAAGAACAAAATCGAAGATCGCTACACCTCTTTTCCACCCCGCGACGCCCACCTTTTCTTGCTTGTGTTTCTCCATGATCCGACTGTAGTTCATAGGAGGAGCAAACACGTGAGCTTTACCTTTGCCTTTGTCTAGCTTTGGCCTTTGAACAATGGGTTCTTCTTCTTCTCTTCGGCTCCCTGCCTTTTCGATATCCATGGAAGACAATTTAGAAGATAAGGAAGAGTAGAAATTAGGCTTATCTCTTTTGGAAGTTGAATTTGGAAAAGATTCGAAGGAGGAGCTAGAGATGATGATGGTGATGATCATGAAGTCATGTAGGATATATATGCATAATTGTAATTGAGTTGTTGCAGTGGATGGAATGGGTTTGGGTTTGGGTGTGTAAATATTTTTTCTTTTATTTTCCTACTCGCTGGTTAGCAAAATATAGAAGGCGACTTGCTCCATTTCCACATAAAGCCGGATTGACTATTATTAGTTTATTTTACTTTGAATTCTCTTCCTAAGTATAAGTGTTTCTATGTCAACAACCATGCCCCTTTTAGTTATAACCAAACTAGTTCATTATACAATACATAGAGAGGTTCTGTTAAAGAATTAATACTTTTTGACCACTCTGAATGGAACATTATACTTTTTATGTAGGATTAGGTCACGTTGAATTGTTTACAAACTTTGCTTTAGGTTGCAGTTATAACTAGGTGATGTAAAATATTAATTAATATTTCTTAACAATTTTGTTTTCTTAGAATGTAGATATCAGATATTGGGAATATATTTGCATAAGATGATACGTGATGGCTTTAAATGTTACACATCTTAAGAACTAATAATATTAAAACCAAATTTCACATCATTGAATTAGTAGTGTCATTGTGTTAATATTCTTGAATAACGCTAACCTTAAAATTAATGTAATCTATCATAACTTGTTCTGTTTTTTGTCTTCTTTTTTCTTTGTTTTAGTTCCAAATTGTGTTGCATTTTTGTTTTGTTTTTGTTCCAAATGACACAATGACATTAATCTATCATAACTTGTATCGTTTTGGCACATTTCATAAATATTTAGAATATTTGCATAAAAATATACTCTTATTTAATATACTACAAATTAAATGATAATGACTAAAATTAATAATTTAGGCTAGTTGAGTCAGAAATTAACTAGAATTCAATTCAAAGGATCCATATTGGAAATCTAAAACTATTTTATTTTCTCAATTTAAAACGACTCTAGTTGTAAAACTATTTTATTTCTAAATCTAAAACGACTCTAATACCAAAATTGTTTAAATATTTTAATATTCAAAATGAGAATTGACAAAATTAATTTTATATCTTTATTTTTCATTTGAAATGTTGGTTATTTTTAGCATTTTTTTACAAAATCATTTTGCACAGGTCTTTGACACAAATGAGTAAAATGGGCGAAAATGATATCAAAAGACATTTAGGATATGCGAGAAACGCTGGATCTGGCCCTGAAAACAAAAATCAAACCCAGACCTGCTGTTTTGTGCTCTGCACTCCACGCCGCATCAGTGGAGATACGAGTCTGGTTAGGATTAGCGCTGGTACTGGAAGTGTTTGGGGAAGATGAACTCTGTTTTTTCGGCTCTGCTTGTGCATTTGACCATTCTCTAGCTTCTGAAAGAGCTTTTGTCGCAACATCCATCGGAGACATGGACTTTTCTTGGAAGATGAGAAGGTTCCTTGATTTCCAAATATTCCAGAGGAGCCATGGGACTAGCAAGACTGAATTGATACCATAAGGGGGGCTACACACCAGTTGTTGGAAAATGATGAGCGCACTATCCAGCTGATTAATGTTCAGAGGCGGAGGAGACTTCCAACTGAAGCAGTTCCAAACCTGAAAAGCAAAAGAACACTCAAAGAGGATGTGTTGTGTTGTTTCATGCTTGCCACAGCGGACACAAGTAATGTCATTGGATATGCCCCTTTTGCTCAAGTTTTCCTCTGTTGCGAGTGCTCCATTTAGCGCTTTCCATGAGAAAGTTTTAAGCTTTGGATTACACCTGAGATTCCACACATATTTATACCAGTCAAAAGTTGACAAGCTTTGGTTCAACATAGAGGAGGGCTCCAATTGATCCATAGCTATATAGTAGCCAGACTTGGTAGTGTCATCTCCTGTTCTAGTTTCCTTCCAGTGATAAATGTCTTTTGTGTCAGATTCACAGAAGTGGATGAGAGCAATATCTTGTTGTAAGCAGGGGAAGAGTGAATCTATTAAGGATAGATTCCACAATTTCCTGTCTTCTAGCCAGTGCTACACAGAGATTTTGTGACTCTTTTGTTGGTGGTCCGTAAGGTGTATGACCCACAAGAGAGGGGATCCACGGGTCATACCACACCCTTGTGTCACGCCCATTACCAACTGATTTTATCAGATTCAGATTAATCAATTCCCATCCGAGAAGGATTCCCCTCCAATCGTGAGAAGGGTTAGAGGGAGGAGAACAATGAAGCAATCTCTAGCTAAGTTTTGCAAGCAAAGCATCATTGAACTGTTGGATTTCTCTGTAGCCAAGTCCACCTTTTGCCTTTGGTGTTGCTAGCTTCTCCCAAGCTACCCAAGCCATTTTTCGTTTTCCCGGCTTAGCATCCCACCAAAATCTGGTAAGCAAGGATTGGATACGCTTACAGAGACTTGTAGGTAATTTGAAACAAGTCATAGCATAGGAATCGAGGAGAGGACTGCCTTGAGTAATGTCAATTTCCCGGGCATGAGAAAGGAAGCGAAAAGACCATCCCTTGATCTTTAAAGTGATTCTCTCTAAGATGGATGCAAAAAGATCTTTCTTTTTTCTTCCAAAGAGTTCAGGAAGTCCTAAATACATGCATGTTCCTCCTTCTTTCTCTATTCCAAGAATGAGTTTTGTTTCTTCCTTCAAAACAAGAGGAGTTCTTGAGGAGAAGTAGATAGATGACTTAGACTTATTAATCGTCTGTCCAGACGCTCTCTCATACTAGAAGAGAATGTTCATGAGTTGTTGACTGCTTTCCTTTCCAGCCTTGGTGAAGAACATTGTGTCATCCGCAAATAACAAGTGGCTCACACGCGGACATTTACGAGCTATCCGAATGCCCTTTAACTGATCTTTACGTTCAGCTGCTCTACACAAACCGGAGAGGACCTCACTGCATAAGATGAAAATGTGGAGACAAAAGATCACCTTGACGGATTCCACGGGACGGTATTACTTTCCCACTTTCCCCTCCGTTTATCAGATATGAATACGACACAGTTGAAATGCAGATTAGAATCCATCTCACCCATTTTTGATGAAAGCCAAAGCGTTCCAGCACATTGCGGATAAACGAACGTTGTCCGAAATCGCTCTGTTCGGGACAAACGCGGATTGGTTCTCAGAGATGAGACCATCAAGAAGTGGTTGGAGCCTGATAGCAAGGATCTTAGGAATAAACTTATAGAAATCATTGCATAAGGCAATTGGTCTATATTCTGCCATCGAATTTGGGCTTTGGATCTTGGGATGAGCCTAACATAGATATGGTTCAGAGATTGGGGCAGAGAATCATTCTGAAAAAAGATTGAAATTCTTTGATTATATCAGGCCCCATAGTTTCCCAATTTTCTGTGAAAAAACTCGCGGGAAAGCCATCCGGGCTAGGCGCTTTATCGGGATGTATGGAGCAGACAACTTTTTTCACCTCCTCCGCATTTGGGATTGAAATAAAGAGATCATTCTTCGCTTGAGTAATGCGTGAAGAGATTGCTTCTTTTACTATATCAACTTCATCAGGGAGCTAGATGAGAACAACTCAAGGAAATAACTTGTGATGATTTCTCTGAATTGATCCTCCTCATATCTCGCTACACCATTGACATCCTCCAGCACCGAGAACTTATTTATACATTTTCTGGTTTTTGTAACAGCATGAAAATAACCAGAATTTGTGTCCCCAAGGGCAAGCCATAATTGTCTGCTCCTCTAATTCCAGAACTCTTCTTCGAGATTGTAAGCCTTTTGAAGTTCTGCATTCAGATCAGTGATGATAAAATTTTGGGGATTTTGACTTGAAAGTGCATGATCTGAAGCTTCCTTTGTTTTTGTCCATAACCTGCTGGCTGTTGTTATGATTTGCTTTACTCTAATTTGCTATAGCTGAACGACATCCTGCGATACGTTTCTCAATCCCCAAGTGACAAGTTTCTGACCAGATTCTCTTCACCAGGTCTTTGATATCTGGATTGTCCCTTCTGCCCTCCATGGAGAAGGTTTAGCGATTCTGGCATCCATCCACAAAGCCATCGCTTCAGGTCTTGAGAGTGTCTCCATCGCCTCAGATCTTAAAGAATGCATAGAAGCCATTAATTCGGCTTTAGATCACCGTGAGCTGTTCGGTATCCTGAAGGATATCCATCACTTTTCATCAAAGATTGAGTCTATCTCTTTCGCTTTTATTTCTTGTTGCAAAAATGTCGTTGCAGATGTTGTAGCTAAGGCAGCTCTCTCGGATCACATGATCATGAAAGAGCTAAACTCTATTCCATGATCGTTTCTGTTTCTATGAAAGTTTTTCTGATTGACCAAAAAAAAACGACATTAGGATATAAGGTCAAAGAGCATTTGGAGATAAAAGACCTTTTTAAAATTCCTCAAAGCAACTTTATTTGGATATTTATCAATGTAAGTTTTCCAACCTACCTTGAATCACCATAATTGTAGTTTCGGGTTAAAAGTTTTGAAATACGTTCTTCATATCAAATTAATTGATGTTTTAAAAAAACTTCTATTCCTTTCAATTCATTTTGAGTTTTCAAATTTCAATGCAAAATTAATTACATTTTCATGTTATCTGACTTGTTGTATACTGCAATATATTTTTTAATTGGTTAAATTGTTTTCACAATAAATAAGAAATGATGTTTCAAATTAGAAACTTAACTAATTAAATATATTTTTTTAGTTTATGTGCAATAAATTTGACCATCAATATCAATTAAAATGAAACAAAGAGACTACTATAAAATTCTAAATTCGATAAGGATCAAAATAGTTGTCAGCACCTCATACACTATGGTTGATGGCACCAATTCTAGACGCAAAACTTCCCATTTAAAGTGATACCTGAATCGATAAGCCCAACGATGTCGACTGCTCGCTAACGCGGTAATGCCTTATGTGGGACAATAATTTGTTATATTTTTTTTTGTACTGTATAATGTATATAAAGATTATAATACACTTGAGTTAAGAGAGATCCAAATGTCACTGTTGACCTCAACAGCCATAGAAAGTAGAAACCACACCTTGAAGATTAAAACCAGATCCGTTTCAAATTATTTGTATGTCTTGTTCAAATTTTCTATTAAAGATCTTTAATATGGTAAAATATACTTTCATATGGTAGTATATGTTTAAATTCTAGGCTCCAATATTTATTTATTTAATGAGAATATAAATTTTGAAATTGGAACTCTATTTAACCGCTTCACTTGCACGTACTAAAAGATGGCCCTGTCAAAAACATTTTCAAAATTTTACAAACTAGAGATTTGAAGAAACAGAAAGATTGAGAAATATGCAACCATTCCTCATAAGATTTTCATCTCTTTACTCCATTACTTAATGAAATTTTTAGTTTTAGGGGTTATATAATTAATTGTGAACTCCATTGATCATTCTAATAAAAGCAAGTAACTAACAACAACCAAATCCATCCATATTACCATTATTTAGTTGATAATGTAGATGGCGTATGTATTTCCTTCGGTAATTCTTCGAATTTTTTCGATGAGATTATCAACCACCTGGAAATATGTATCAATTACATATCAGTAACGTGTTAGTAACTTTCCGATGAATTACAAGCAAATATTATGACTGGTGACACTAAATAACATAATATTCTTATAAAAACATAAACAACTGTAACCAATAAAACTAAATTAATTACAGGTTGGATGCAACAAGTTTTAAGAAAATGTATAAGTAGTGCCTATTCCATTATGCAAAATTGCGCTAAAAAAATATAAAACAGAAATTTTAATTTTATTACATTTTTTATAGTGGGGAAAATTTGGATCCATACATCTCTTCCAAACTAAAATGGGAAAATTGTCAAAACAATACCCAACTTTCAAATTTTTCCGTTTTAATGCGCCAACTTTCGCGAGCCCAGTTGAAATCCCCAACTTATTGATCTACCCAATATAAATCACAAACTTAATAAAAAAATGTCGATTTAGACATGCCGTTTACTCGCGTTTAGCGGCATTAGCGCAATGTTACTTGTCTCCGTCTTCTCCTATGTTTCGTGTGATATGTGTATTTTACCAGATTCAAACATCCTGCTGCTTCTGTTTCTTAAATTGAAAAATCGTGCTGTTTCTGTTTCTTAAATTGAAAAAGCGTTTGCAGAGATTGTTTCATTCTCTTCTTCCTCATCGATTGTTTCATCTAAGTTTGCAGAGATTTGGATAATTCAATAGGATATCGATTGTTTCATCTGGGTATTAAGTTCCTGTCTAGTTTTATTTGCCTCTCTATATCCACGAGAGTTTAATGATTTGGACAATTTCAATTCGACTATGATGGATTTTGCTTTTGAGCTCCAATTACCACTGTTTACGCCATGAAAGCTTTCGAGAAGCTTGAGAAAGTAGGTGAAGGTACATCGTTAGGTTCGATTTCTTTTACTTTTCTACTTGGGTTCTAGGGTTTAGTCTCCGTTCTGGAATTATTCAATTTCTTGATTTTCTTGTTATTTTTATATTCAAAGAAAGAGAGACACGAGAGGGGGACAAAATTTTTATCAGAATCTGAAAAATTTAGCTCCTCCATAGATTTATCTCCTCCGCCGCCGCCGATATGTTTCTCGTCGGAATCAGAAGGTTCGTCGTCAGCTTCTTCGCCGTCGTAGTTGGAACATACGGAGAGTCTTGACAACGAATAGTGTTGTTGTTCTTCTTCTCTTAAGAAAGACGCCATTTTCATATCTTCATCAAACGCCATTAGTAAATTGTTTTGATACGCCCTTGATCGTCACTTAGAAGTAAGGATTGATTGATGAACGAATATGGAGATGCAAGAACGTGTATGGAGATGAAACGATGGATTGATTGGCGCCACGAAGGGATGCAGAAAGCCCTTTGATAAACCAACTGATCTTTCTCTGGATATGACACACCGAAGGAAGAATCAGGTTTCTTGTGGATATTACACACCAGCAAGAGATGAGACTAAATTCAAGAGTTTTTGATAAAAAGATAGTCTGAATTATTTAGAAGCCAAATACAGAGTTTTAAAGGAGAAAGAACCCTAAAAAAAATTAAGGCTGCCTTGAAAACATAATGCATGAAAACAGAAAATACAAAGCACTAAAGATAAAAGTTTGAAATTCAAATATTTCTCCTCCTCTCCCAAAAACATGATTGATGTTGTAAATGGGCCTTGAGCTTCTTATGTAAGATGAATGATGATCCAAAGATATAAGAGATAATATGCTAAATGATTTAAACAAATGGATATACAAGTGATCATCTTATGCCTCATTAAAAACCTTGAGAGAAAAATTCATTTGGGACAAAAACTCATCAAGGGAAAAAGAGTACTAAGACAACCAATTTTCTCATTCATTTAAATCAATTAGCTTGGATCAACATTATCATACCTTCATACTTGTTTAGATCATAAGGAGTCTCCACTTGTTTCAGAATTTCAGTACGCCATATTGGACCTCCTCGTTTGAGATGCATTCCAAGACAACTTCCTGTTTTTGATTCAGAAAATCCAGCAGGCCATCTAGGACCTGCAGGTTCGAAATGTGCTCCGAAACAGCTTGCTGTTTTCTCCATTTGTTCTACCAATCGTCCAACAGCTTTGTTAAACTGTTTAGCTATTGATCTTGTCATAGGACCAGCGAGCATGACAAGAACATCCTCAGCTTCAAGCTACTCCTCTGGTTCAAGCTGCTCCATTCCATGATCCATGTTCTTTGTGCCGTCTAGGATCATATCATCCTCCCCCACTACAAAAAGATTTGACCTCAAATCCGCTTCATCTACAATAAAAGAAACCAGATTAGAAACATTGAAGCTAGGACTCACATTATACTTACCTTGAAGATTTGTTGGATCATGGATCTGTGGGAAGTGTTTGAGAAGATCTGGAGGTTGCTCTTTCACCAGCATTGAGAAGGGAACACCATGTATTTGATTCCAAGGTGGAGCTTCATCATCAATTATGAAATCTCTTGACATTTCTTCTTTACGTTGTTGTGCATCAGGAGGCTCCTCTGTGATCAGTAGGGTTTTGATTGCAAATTTCCATGGCTTCTGCTTGCTTTCCTTGGATATTATAGGATCTCCATTATCTGCATAAAGATAGAACAAGTTAGAATTACATACGATTAATGTGTTCAAGTACTTACCTCGCATATGTGTGTGGCTGGGAATAACATGGTAGTTTGCTCTCATTTTTTTTATGTCCTTAAGATTTGCATCTGGTGGTTCTTCTTTGATCTGAATAGTGTCATCAACACTCTCATCATCTCTGGTAGCAACTCATTTAGCTTTTTTGTCATATCTCCATGGCTTTGGTTTTGGTTTAGAAACTCCTTTGTCATCAAAGCTTCTTCTTGATCTGTGATGGTCTCCTTGGTACCTGAAATTTTCTCAATGCCTTTGGCACTAGACAAGTGTGTTAAAACAGTCATTGAATCACTAAAATTAAGATAGCTGATAACATCATATTTTACCCATTTTAGCATGGCATTTTGCAGCATTTTCATATAGTATAAATATTATTTGATTAATATTAGATGCATTATAGGTTCATTTTGCATTTAGATTCCTAGGATTTTGTTTCTCTTTGTTTAGGTACCTTATGGAGCAAAGGAGAACGTATTAGGCGCATCAATACCAAAACCTGTCATGGAGCTAGCACAAAGTGCATCTCGAGCCATATCAGTTTCAAAGCGAATAATTTACCTCTTGAAGATCGAATAAAATGGAGGCCTTACACTAGTGGGATTGAGCTCAAATTTGGACACGAAGTAGGAAATTGAGTTAGCTTCATTTTGGTGGTAATTTCATGGTATTACGATGAGCAGTTCAAGAGATACAGTTGGATTAACGAAGGTGTATGCTGCTGTTCGGGTGTCCTCAGTAAATCGCCCATAACTTTTGAACCAATAATCTGATTGAGGTGATTCCAGTTGGAGGTGAAAGATGACTCTCTTATATTTCCAATGGTATAAAATTCGGCCAGATTG
Source organism: Boechera stricta (assembly GCA_018361395.1). Classification (NCBI taxonomy): domain Eukaryota; kingdom Viridiplantae; phylum Streptophyta; class Magnoliopsida; order Brassicales; family Brassicaceae; genus Boechera; species Boechera stricta. Next base: position 10,033,765 of record CM031541.1, read on the forward strand.
GATGAGAATAACGTTGTGATCGATCGATCAACATCTGATCGATCGATCATGAAAACCCAAAATCGCCGCCACTCGATCAACTCGCGTACGATCGATGACACTGATCGATCGATCATATTAATGATCGATCGATCCATACACACAGTTCCACTAAAACTTATGTAATAAAAGGGATTAAAACAAAAAGAAACACAAGTCTTCTTTCTTTTGGTGTGTGCTCGACCCAAGACCTCTCTCCCGAGGTTCTTGGGTTGTTCTTCATGTATAATTCACACTCTTGAAGGATTCTTCACTTATATATATATGCTTTTGATTTCTTCTTTCTTCTTCTTGAAGATTCTTCTTCTTAAACTTGGGAAAGCTCAAGAACACCACTTGGTGTTCTTGATAGATCATCATTTTCTTGCCATTTAAGAGAAGATTTCTTCATCCCTTTATACATATTATGTCTTGTTGATTCTCTTTTTTCATTTCTATGGTTTGATTTTGTTGTTCTTGTGAGTTGACTTTTTGTTGGATTTTGATTTTTCTTTATTTAGATGGTTTGATTGTTGATTGTTGATGTTTAGGACTATATAAACATTTGTTCTCATGTTATGAGGGATCTTAATGTAATAGAATTGACAACTCATTTCTAGAACTTAAGACATTTCTCGCCCGGAAGGTGTTCGATGAAATGTCTAGAAAATTTCCAAGCATGCAATTCAATTCTTAGCCAATGGAAATTGATGATTAAGGTGAATTGTTGACTTGTATGGACTAATGCTTAATGATTATGGATCATTTAGTTGCGAACGGAAGTTCTTGATAACTAGATGACTTGTAAATGGATTAGTATCATGGGAGTGAACTAATCTACTTGTGTGATCCATGTCATAAGGATGATTGTGCATTGAATGTCTAGGCATCATTAGTCACTAGTTGATTGATTGTTAGATAATGGTGATTTAGGATGATCTTGGATGAGTCTTTCACTTAGGTTGGTTCTTAATGCTAGATTAGACATGATAAACCAAAACCTAGTACTACACCTTAGAATAGTTAGTTTTTTGGTCTCATCCCATGCATTAGGGATAGATTTGAGTAAGCGGTGTTAGTACTAGACTAAGTTTGTTCATTCGCTTCTAGATCTTAGGCATTTCACTCATGACCCGAGTTTAAATGAATTGCTTGACCCGGACCTTTTGTGAGCTATACATATCCTAGCCAACGGAAGTTGATGTTTAGGGTGTTTAGTGAAGTAATTGGAATTGTTTCTTAATGCTTGTTGATTATTTAATCACAAATGGAAATTTGTTCTTGATTAGATAATTAACAAGGTGATTAGTGGCATGGAAATGGATTAGTCATATTTGTGAATTCCATCTTCTAAGATAGTGATTAATGCTTCCAAATGATTCATTGTTTGATTGTTACCCATCTCATTGATAGCTTAGTTCATAATCCAACATTTTAGTCTTGTGTTTTGTTTTCTTTCTTGCATTATGATTTCTTTCTTTTTATAAATAAAAACCTAAAAAGATTTGCTCTAGCTTAAGAAGTGTCTTGCATTCTTAGTGCTTCAATCTTAACCCCTTATGGATTGACATCTCAAGTGCTACAATGACATGAGTACACTTGGGAAATTGAAAACGAAAAAAGTCCCGTACCAATAGCAAGTTTCAGTTTTGACCAAAGCATTAGGACGTTGATATTGACCAAGAGCAGCTCCTATTCCATCTCTACTAGCTTCAAGAACTTGATCAAAATCTGGGAAGACCAAAACATGTGCTCCAAATAATTTCTGCCTCATCACTTCGAACCTTTTTTGTGCAGCCATACTCCACTCAAACCTTTCCATTTTTAAGCACTCAAATATTGGAGTTATGATGGTGTTAAGCTTTTGCACAAAACGCTTATCAAAAGAACCCAAGCCATGAAAGCTCATCTCATCAGATTGTGCACTGGGAACTACCCAACTCCTTATAGCTTTCACCTTGCTTTTATCCACTGAACTTTCATCACTAAAAATGCCATATTCCTCATATACCTCCCTTAGGTGATGTTTCTCCATGTTCTTATGATACACCAAAATATCTTCAGTGTAAACTACCAAAACTTTCCAACAAAGTTGTGTAGTTTCTGATTCTTCAGCCTCTTAAAATTACTTGGTGTATTAGACAAACCAAATATCATGACAAGCCATTCAAAAAGTTTACTCCTTGTCTTGAATGTTGTCTTCCACTCATCAGCTTTCTTCATTTCTTTAAATCCAAAATCAAGAAAATACACATCATTCTTTTTCTTGAAATCTAGAAATTCCTTTCTTGCATTTGATTTCAAAAACTCCAAGATAAAAACTTTGGCACACTTCTCTAGCTTCTCAAAGTAATCTCCTAAAATAAAATCCACTTCTTCTGATTTCTTTCGATTAGAGAGTAATCTCATATCAGAACCAGGATTTCCAAACTTCCAACAATTACACAACCACATGTGTCTTGAGTCCATTATATCTTTCTCACAATCATATTGAACTGTCAACAGCTTCTTATCCCCATAGTTTACTTCTTCCAGCAACTCAAAATCCAAAATATAAGGATCAGGTGTAGGGAATAAGGTATACCTTTTTGATTGTGCAAATGCTTCATCATCACCAATTTAAACAGAATATGAAGCCTCAACGTCTTTCGATACCTCCTCTTGAATTATGCACTCAGATTGAATAATCTGCTCCTGCCGTACTTCTTCAACCATATGATCTAAATGTGAATCATCTTGAATTTCCATCAATTCTCCTTTAGTAGGTTGCTCTAAAATTAGAAACAACTTCTTCTTCCTCTAAAATTATGTCTCCATTATCCAGAATTGTCTTCGTCTTTTTGTTAGAACACTCATTAGCATAATGACTCATGCCTTTGCACTTGAAACACTTAACATCACGAGTTCTGGTTGCATCTTCTTTAGATTTGCCTTTGTTTTCAGTAGACAATGATTGTGTTTCAGATTTTTGGTTTACTTCTGGATAGCTTCCTTTTCCATAACTAGTCTTTTTGATAAGTGATTTCAGTTCCTCTTCAATCTCCTAAACTCTTTAAAATCTGGAAACCCTACTATGATGTCTCTTTCACGACGATGCTTCTGATGTACTCCTCTCTTTTTCTCATGTTCCATAACCCCATAATCAAAATCGGAACGATGAGAAAAATGTCCACATCTAGAAGATGAATGATCATCATCTACTCTATTTCTCCTCAGCAGCTCATGGTGATAATGACTAGGAATGTATCTCTTCCACATAATGGCCTTCATTTCTATCCATGACTCAACAGGATATTCTCCATTACGCCTTCGTGATTTAACTAGCTGATCCCACCAGCTGAGAGCATAGTCACAAAACGCTGCAGCAGCAACTCTTACTTGGTTGATCTTTGTGTAGTGCTGAACCTTGAAAACGAGTTCAATCTTTTTTTCCCATTCCAACTATGCATCTGGATCATTTTTCCCATGGAATGGTGGAATTTTAAGCTTGGGACTTCCAAGATTATCATGCAAACGATTGTTGTCATCTCTTGCACGTCTATGGTGCCTCCTATGACTGTTTTGAGACAAACTGCTCAAGTGTCCATAGTAATCATCAACCCTTTCATCTCTGATTCGTTCAGGCTGTTCACAGGTTCTACTCGGGTTTCATCAACCCTTCAGTTTGGTGTTTATAAGCTTGGTCATAGCTTCAATCAAAAGTTTGTTCTTGCGGTTGTGGCTGGATTCTTCTTCTTCTGGTTCAGTCATCCTTCCTGAAATATCAACACACACAACACCAATAAAAACTTCCTTGGATATAAACTAATTTGCCTTAAAAATAGATCCCAAATCACAATAGAACTCAAGAACATATCAAAAATCGTTTTAGAAGGTGAAAAGTCAATTTTCGCAAAAGTTCGCTAAAACATATTTCTGCAGATTCCGAATTCAAACAGGTATAACTAGCGCAATACGACCTAGAACAAGTTGATTCAACAGCAAAACTGAAAGATGAGACTCTGAATGACAAGATACGGTTGGTTTTAGCCAGAAACAACGAACGAAACGAACACGAAATCACTTAACTTCTAAGTGCTGCTCTAATACCACTTGATACACCCTTGATCGTCACTTAGAAGTAAAGATTGATTGATGAACGAATATGAAGATGAAACGATGGATCGATTGGCGCCACGAAGGGATGCGGAAAACCCTTTGATAAGGCAACTGATCTTTTTCTGGATATGACGCACCAAAGGAAGAATCAGGTTTTCTTGTGGATATTACACACCAGCAAGAGATAAGACTAAATTCAAGAGTTTTTGATAAAAAGATAGTCTGAATTATTTAGAAGCCAAATACAGAGTTTTAAAGGAGAAAAGAGCCATAAACACAACTAAGCTTGTCTTGGAAACATAATGCATGAAAACATAAATACAAAGCATTAAAAATAAAAGTCTGAAATTCAAATATTTCTCCCCCTCTCCCAAAAACGTGATTGATGATGTGGATGGGCCTTGAGCTTCTTATTTAAGATGAATGATGATCCAAAGATATAAGAGATAATATGTTAAATGATTTAAACAAATGGACATACAAGTGATCATCTTATGCCTCATTAAAAAAACTTGAGAGAAAAACCCATTTGGGACAAAAACTTATCAAGGGAAAAAGAGTACTAAGATAACCACCTTTCCCATTCATTTAAATCAATTAGGTTAGATCAACATTATCATACTTTCATACTTGTTTAGATCATAAGGAGTCTCCACTTGTTTCAGAATTTCAGTACGCCATATTGATTCCAAGACAACTTCCTGTTTTTGATTCAGAAAATCCAGCAGGCCATATAGGACTAGCAGGTCCGAAATGTGTTTTGAAACAGCTTGATGTTTTCTCATTTGTTCTAACAATCCTCCAACAGCTTTGTTAAACTGGTTAGCTCTTGATCTTGTCATAGGACCAGCGGGCATGACAAGAACATCCTCAGCTTCAAGATGCTCCTCTGTTTCAACCTGCTCCGTTCCATGATCCATGTTCATTGTGCCGTCTAGGATCATATCAAGTTTTCTCTCTGCAACAGATAAATGTAATGTTTGTGTGTATGTATGTATATATATATATATATGTGAATTTACTGGATTCGCGCAAGATGTTGACTTTCATGGCTCAATCGAAGAACAAGATTTGAGAAGAGGGAGCTTCGATGGAGAAGAAGACGATGGTGGTAATGGTGGGAAAGATCATATTTCAGTTTGGGTTTTTTACATATTTTGATTTAGGGATTTATGTTTTAAATTTGGGGATTTTGTAGTGAAAGTGTTAAAAAAACAAAACGCACCGTTTCATTTAAATATATTTTTAACGACGTTATAAATTTTTGTTAACCCCGCTAAACGCGAGTAAACGACGTGTCGAAATCGACTTTATTTTATAGCTTAGTGCATAGAAAGTACGAGAATATTTTTAATTTTAATTGTCATCAAAAGTTTGAAGGACGACGAAAAATATATGGGCTTTTTTTTCTTTTTCTTAATGTGACAATTAAAAGTGCTCGACAAAAAGAGTAGCAAAAAGATTAAATTTCATTGGAGACAACTAGAGGGGATCCTGCTCTAAAACTTGTTGTAAGATTAAGTCGTAAAGAAGGTATAGCCTTTAAATCAAAACAAAGATATATATGGGTTATAAATGTCAAAACTTCAAATTAAATCCATAACCACAATATATAGCCTTTTTTAGATGAAACGTAACGCTCACTTCCAAACAAGTTTGATAATCTCTATACGAATATGGAAGTACACTTGGAGTGACTTTGCAACATGCAGATGACGCCAGTCGATGGGTGTGGCAGAAAAAGCGAGCTTATGAATGAAACTGATCGATGAAACTCAAATAAATTAAAAGACACATTGAAGGTGTAAAATAGCTTCACTGTACATAAAAACAAATTATTTGAACTGTTACAGGTTCCCTGCAAAGAATCTGGAATTTATGTTTTGTTTTTGGTTCCTTGATTCCCTCAGTCGGCAGAAAAAAACTTAAGAAATGATGAATAATAGAACAAATAAGAGCAAACTAACAAATGTTATAATATTTTTGTCTTCTTCTTCAATATTATTGAGCTTTGTCATTATTTTCTGACAGTAGGAAGAGGTTCATAGTGATAACATTATCCCACCATGGAAATTGCTATAAGATTTTTTTTTTGATATTTATGAAAGCAAAGGTTAAGATTAACATAACGATACAACCAGTAAATCCAGTATTACATTAGTCTTGTTTTATTTCTGCAAAATATTTCTTAATTTAAACTAATTGCGTATTTAACTCCAGGGGCTTAGAGAAGTAAAATAATTATAAATTAAAAAAGTCATCAAACTGAAAAAGAAGGCGTTTTCATTCTCATACCTAAGAGTGAAGTACAAGCAACCAAGGATCCAGCTTGTTCCAGTCTCTCCATGCTACAAAACAAAAACTAAAGGCTGCCATTTAAGGCTTTTAAGCCAAATTAATATAACAAGACAAATAATTACATAATCAGAAACGCTTTTAAGCCAAATCACTCAGACAAATGTCCGGCATTGGAAAAGAGATGTTACACGGGTGTGAAAGATGAGCAGAAGATGGACAAAGTTATTCAAGGGTCTTTCGACACGAACCATAACCGCCCATGCCAAAGCTGATAGTAAAGAGTCTTTGAACCTACCCGTAAATTCTGTAGAACCAAACTTTTACAACAAAACCCGTCGTTTCAGCAAGCTAATCTCACCTTCAAGTATTATATAATCTCGAAAACGGGTGTGTATCTTTAGTTCTCAGTAAGTCACTTACAAGATGAGAGTCCCACTAATAGATTTCCTGAGATTCTTAGTACTCATTCTTTCTCTTAGTGGCGTTTTAGTTGCTGCGGATGCAACGGTGAAACAAAAATTTAATAGGTATGAGACTGATAATTATGGTTACACACCTCCTTCACCAATTTATGGTGCCCCACCGAGCTACCCAACACCACCAAAACCAACTTACAGTCCTCCAATATATCCACCACCAATACAAAAGCCTCCTACACCTACTTATAGTCCGCCTGTTAAACCGCCACCGACGCAGAAGCCTCCAACACCAATTTACAGTCCCCCTATAAAACCACCACCAGTGCATAAGCCTCCTACACCAACTTACAGTCCTCCGGTCAAGCCACCACCAGTACACAAGCCTCCGACCCCAACTTACAGTCCTCCGATCAAGCCACCACCAGTACACAAGCATCCGACACCAACTTACAGTCCACCGATCAAGCCACCACCGGTACACAAGCCTCCGGTAAAAACACCACCGGTGCACAAACCTCCGACACCTACTTATAGTCCACCTATTAAACCACCACCTATGAAGCCTCCAACACCAACTTACAGTCCCCCTGTTAAGCCACCACCGGTGCATAAGCCTCCGACACCAATTTATAGTCCTCCTATCAAGCCACCACCAATCCAAAAGCCTCCCACACCAACGTACAGTCCCCCTGTAAAGCCACCACCAGTGCAGAAACCTCCGACACCAACTTACAGTCCACCAGTCAAGCCACCACCAGTACATAAGCCTCCAACACCAACTTATAGCCCACCTGTTAAGCCACCACCAGTGCAGAAGCCTCCGACACCAACTTACAGCCCTCCTATCAAGCCACCACCAGTTCAAAAGCCTCCCACACCAACGTACAGTCCCCCTGTAAGGCCACCACCAGTGCAGAAGCCTCCGACACCAATTTACAGTCCTCCGGTAAAACCACCACCCATCCAAAAGCCTCCGACACCAATTTATAGTCCTCCTATCAAGCCACCACCAGTTCAAAAGCCTCCCACACCAACGTACAGTCCCCCTGTAAAGCCACCACCAGTGCAGAAGCCTCCTTCACCAACTTACAGTCCACCAGTCAAGCCACCACCGGTACATAAGCCTCCGACACCAACTTATAGCCCACCTGTAAAGCCGCCACCAGTGCAGAAGCCTCCGACACCAACTTACAGTCCACCAGTCAAGCCACCACCAGTACAAAAACCTCCAACACCAACTTACAGCCCACCTGTTAAACCACCACCGGTGAAGCCTCCAACACCAACGTATAGTCCCCCTACAAAGCCACCGCCAGTACATAAGCCTCCGACACCAACTTATAGTCCACCAATCAAGCCACCACCGGTTCATAAGCCTCCGACACCAATTTACAGTCCACCTATCAAACCACCACCAGTACATAAGCCTCCGACACCAATTTACAGTCCACCTATCAAACCACCACCGTTGCATAAGCCTCCGACACCAACATATAGTCCTCCAGTAAAGTCACCACCAGTGCAAAGGCCTCCAACACCAACTTATAGTCCCCCTGTCAAACCACCTCCATTGCAAAAGCCTCCTACACCAATCTATAGTCCTCCAATAATGCCACCACCAGTGCATAAGCCTCCAACACCAACTTATAGTCCTCCTATCAAGCCACCACCAGTGCACAAGCCTCCGACACCAACTTATAGTCCACCTATTAAGCCACCACCAGTTCAAAAGCCTCCGACTCCAACTTATAGTCCTCCTATAAAACCACCACCGGTGCAAAAACCTCCAACACCAACTTATAGTCCTCCTGTAAAACCACCACCAGTACAAGTACCTCCAACCCCAACTTATAGCCCGCCTGTAAAACCTCCACCAGTACAAGTGCCTCCAATACCAACTAGTCCATCGCCTCCACAAGGTGGATACGGTACTCCTCCTCCATATGCATATCTATTGCATCCTATAGACGTGATAAGCAATTAGGGAAACGAGTTACAATATATATATATATTTCCTCAATGATCGCCAAATAGGCTTTCTAGCACAAGAGAGGTGTAAGTTAAAGCTACAAATGGTACTGCATATTATGCGGTAAAATAAATAAAGTTTTATAATTGTTGTTCATATGTACGTTACAATCGAGCTCGTTCTTGATATCTTTAAATTGTATGCCACACTTTGAGTTGAAGTGTTATCAGTGTACGCATTTTCTAAAATTTTAACAACGAAAGTAAATTCCGTGTCAATATAATCAACCTCAAGTAAACTATCTCGATAACTTGTTTATTAAAGTCAAAACTTGAATTCCATGAGAATAATTTTGGCAGCTCAATACTTAACTGCTCTGATATATAAATTTAATTTAACAATAATAAAATCATAAATCTGACTCAATATCTACCAAACACTAGACTCCTCTCTGAAATGATAATGAAAAGCATATTCATATGGTTTAGTAGCAAAATGTATGATAGAGAAAATATGTTACTTGTGTGGATTATTTGAAGAGTAGAACCACCCACTCCTTGTTTCTTGCATTGAAGAATGTACGAAACATTTCTGAACCAAATTTTAAGTCATCTTGAGGATGGAAACACAATGGAGACAAAATACAGAGAAACACTGATATTTTTTTTGAAAAAACAAAATATAATACTATCCGATATTTGCAGGGAGGTATATATCTCGTGAGTATTGAATACTGTGGTATGGAGATTTGTTAGAATCGATGTTGATTTTAAGATAAATCGAACAAAAATAGCTAAGCTTGCTCTGAAGTATTGAGAAGCTTCGGATAGAGCCAGACGTTTTGCGTATTAGGTGTAAAATGAACATGTGAGAGTCACGTGGTTGTCTATAGAAAATTGTTGCAGCGAGAAGGGTATTTTCGTCTTGTAAATCTCTATAACTCGTATTGGTATTTGGTATCTGTTAGAAAAGTTCTTCTAGAAAGATAATTATTTAATATGATTATGTTAGATATTTGTTAATTATTTAATGTTGTAAATCAGTATAGCGATAGATATTCCTCTATATAAAGGAGTTCGACACTTCAATTGAAAAGATAACACATAATCATAGGAACAAAAATAATAATAAAAATTATCGTTCCTACTTTCGTCTCACTCATAAAAATAAAGTGTTCATATAATATAAATATAATAAATCATAATCATATAATATTATTTACAATACGTTATCGTAGACAAATCCTCTAAATTGATTTTCTCGATCAAAGGTAACGCAGGTATGATTTAATTTATTATTATTAAATCATTTAATTCATAAATTATTATTTATATGGAAGGTTCTACCTTTTAATTATTATGGAAGGCTATTCCCAAGTATATGGTATCTGCCTCTCACTCATATGGAAGATATGCCTCTAAATTGATTATTTTATATCTTATAATTTATGATTTAAATTATTTTATTATATAATTCACGGTTTAAATTATTTTGTTATTTACATAAATTTATATGTTATTATATATTTGTAGATATCATGTCAAATTTGGCTGATATCGTGATCTTGATATATCTGGAAATAATTATATGACATGGGCATTAGATGCAGAATGCATCTAAGCGAGCAGGTTCGGATATGACGACAAAACGGTCCCGGAAGATAAAAAGCGAAGGCGATATTTTTACGTCACCTCTGATTTAAAATTGAATACAGAAGAAGATCGCGGGATCTTTGGCAATCACTGAAGGTTTGATCACCAAAAATATGTGATCTTACCAAAGGCTGACATGAGTGGTTAAATCTCGGTTTATGGACTATAAAAGTGTAAGTGATTATAATTCCGTTGTTGAATTACTTCCAGGATGATGTTATGTGGAAAAAAATAACCGATAATGATATGATCGAGAAGACCACTAAACATTTCATCCTGTGAATGTATCCTTCACAACAATACTGGACAAAGGTTATACTCGGTATTCGGAGTTAATGAATACACTCAGTTGCCGAGCAAAATAATGAACTTCGTGATGTTGAATTATAAGACTCGTCTGCGGATTAGCGACATTCCTGACGAATGTTGCGTCATCAGGTGATAATTGGCAAGGACATGGGCGAGGTAGAAACCGTGGTCGCGTGGGTGGGCGTGGAGGAAGAGGTGGACAAGGAAGGGATTCAATAATAGTTCACGGGAAAGGCCAAAAAAATAGAAAAACGATACTTGTAGCGTAACTACTGAAAAGAAAATATATATTCTGTCGGAATGAAAGGCCATTGGCGCGTACTGTCGTACACTAAACATCTGGATCGTATCAAAATCGAAGAAAGAAAAATAAATAATTTAGTACTGATGAGCCTGAATCTTCCTATGATAATACTCATCTAGATATGGCGGATTTTCTCGTTGAACCGAGTGATGTTAACGAGTAATAAGATGAGTAAGACAATGTAATATAATGTAATATATTGTCTAAGGTCGATGTAAAATAATGTYTTCCTGAAGAAGACTATAAAATAAAAAGTTTAATGTATAATATATTAATATAATGTTTAATATTATAATTAAAATGAACCATTTTTATTAATAATACAAGCGATTACAAGGAGAATTATTACATAAAATAATAAAACGACATTAACAATAAACTCTCCGTGGGTATACTCCCCAACGAAGAGACCATAAATACAAACAATAATTAAAACAAAACAAAGCATTAAACATAATCTAAACATGTTCAAAACTAAAAACTAATTGAATGAGAAAGGATGAGATTTTTGTGTGAATAAATGAATGAATGAAAGAATGTATTTATAGATTGAAAAAATACTATTACTAGCCGTTTGAAAAGTAGAAATTTTTGAAAAAATAAAAATAAAATTCATCATAGCCGTTGGTCACAAATCTGACCGTTGGTGATGTATTAAAAATCGATCTGAAATTTTATATGATCAGTTGAATTTTAACAGTTTCGGATAAAAAAWTTTCAAATTTTTATCAACATTTTTGGATAAATATAATAAATATTGTTTTGATATTTTAAACATGTTTTTAATGTATCTGTTCTTATTTTGACCCAGAAGATGTCAAAATTTGTGAATGAAGATGAAGATATATGTCTGGCAGATAGTGCGACCACGCACACGATATTAAAGGATAAAAAATATTTCTCCGATCTTAAATTAAGAGAAACTGAAGTGAATACTATATCGGAAAATGCAAAAATTATTATGGGCTCCGGAAGAGCCCGATTCTCAATGCCAAGGGGAACAAAGTTTGAAATAAATGATGCATTATATTCYCCCAAGTCTTATAGAAATTTGTTAAGTTTCAAAGATATCCGAAGAAATGGATATCATGTGGAAACCAAGAATAAAAATGGCATTGTATATCTTTGCATTACAAAAATGATTTCGGAGAGAAAATATAGATTAGAAGAATTGCCAGCTTTTTCTTCTGGATTATATTCCACAAAGATTAATATGATTGAATCATATGCCACGATAAACTCGAAGTTTACCGATATATTTAAAGTATGGCATGAAAGACTGGGTCATCCTGGTTCAATCATGATGAGAAAAATTGTAGAAAATTCTAATGGCCATCCATTGAAAGACCAGAAGATCTTTCAGTCAAATGAATTTTTATGTGATGCATGTTCTCGAGGAAAACTCATAATTCGGCCATCACCRGCTAAAATTAGAAATGAATCACCACAGTTTTTAGAAAGAATACATGGTGACATATGTGGACCAATCCACCCATCGTGTGGACCATTTCAATATTTTATGGTATTAATTGATGCATCAAGTAGATGGTCTCATGTGTGTCTTTTGACGACACGAAATATGGCATTTGCCAGATTTATTTCCCAAATAATCAGGTTAAGAGCACAATTTCCTGATTATACTATCAAGAAAGTAAGACTTGATAACGCTGGTGAATTTACTTCACAAGCATTTAATGATTATTGTATGTCACTGGGGATTGATGTTGAACATCCAGTACCCCATGTTCATACACAAAATGGCTTGGCCGAAWCTTTGATTAAACGGTTGCAATTAATTGCTAGACCGCTAATAATGAGAACAAAACTCCCAATTTCAGTATGGGGACATGCTATCTTACATGCTGCAGCGTTGATCCAAATTCGACCAAGCGCATATAATAAATATTCCCCATTACAATTAGCATCGTCGCAAGAATATATATCTCGTATTTTTGGATGTGCGATATATTACTATGCACCTCCCAACGTACAAAAATGGGACTCCAACAGATTGGGTATTTATGTTGGTTTTACGTCACCAGTATAATTCGTTATCTTGAGCCTGGTGACTTGTTTCACTCGTTTGCTGATTGTCATTTTAATGAAAAGAGTTCCCATCGTTAGGGAGGAAGAAATTCAAGGGATATTGCATGGTATWCACCATCGTTGATATCTCTGGATCCTCCTACGAAACAACGTGAACTCGAAGTGCAGAAAATTGTGCACTTACAGAATATGGCAAACGAGTTACCAGACGGGTTTGTGGATACAAAAAAGGTGACAAAATCWTATATACCGGCTGCAAATGTTCCATCAAGAATTGAAGTCCCACAGGAACAAGATGCTAATAAAATAAATGAGCCTAAAGTTCAGTTAAAGAGGGGGAGACCTATGGGTTCTAAAGACAAAACTCCCCGGAAGAAAAAGGCTATGGGAGAGTTAAATTCACATAAAGAGGTTCCTGAAGAAACCCAAAATGAGAAAAGTCCAGAAGACTTAAATGAAGTAGTTTCCGAAGAACTACCAAAAGAAAATATCCTTGAAGARGGACATGAGACAGGAAAATATGAGATTTCCATAAGCTATGCAAAATGAAGAAGTATGGGTAAGAAATGATATTGATGATAATAATGGAATTTTCTCATTTTACGTATCGAAATTGATAATGAAAATGATGATCCAGAACCCAGGTCCATATCAGAATGTCGGAAAAGATCTGAATGGGAGAAATGGAGGATGGCCATGCAAATGAATTAATCTCCCTTAATAAAAATGTTTTTGGACCGTGGTCACTACAAAAGGTGTGAAGCTGTAGGATGCAAGTGGGTATTCGTGAGAAAGCAAATGAAAATAATGAAGTCACAAGATATAAAGCCCGACTTGTTGCCCAAGGTTTTCTCAAAGACCGAATTGATTATGAAGAAACATATTCCCCGGTAATGGATCTGATCGTTCAGATATTTAATGAGTTTGACATCCCAAAATTTAGAAATGTATCTTATGGATGTAGACAGTATCATATGATGAAGGGATGAAAATGCCTGAAGCATTGAGCTCGAAAGTCTGGATATATGTTCGTCAAATTACATCGATCACTGCATTAAAACAATCCGGGCGTGTTGTCGTTTAAGTGAATACCTTTTAAAGAAAGGTTATGTGAATAATACGATATGTCCATGCGTTTTTATAAAGAAATCCTTGAACGGATTTGTGATCATCGCTGTTTATGTTGACGACTTGAATATAATTGGAACTCAAAAGGAGATTGAGGAAGCACGAAATCATATGAAATCAGAGTTTGAAATGAAAGATCTTGGAAAAACAAAATTTTGTCTTGGGCTCCAGATAGAGCACCTCCAAGATGGAATATTCGTGCATCAATCAAATTATACCAGAAAACTTCTTAAACGCTTTAATATGGATAAAGCAACTCCATTGAGTACTCCAATGATTAATAGACCGCTCAATGTTGAAAAAGACCCATTTAGACCATGTGAGGATAACGAAGAAATATTGGGTCCTGAAGTACCCTATATGAGCGCTATTGGTGGACTCATGTATCTTGCAAATTGCACACGACCAGATATAGCTTTTGCTACTAATCTGCTTGCAAGATATAACTCGTCTCCCACACGAAGACATTGGAACGGAATAAAACATATGTTCCGTTATCTTCAAGGCACAATTGACTTAGGATTATATTATCCTAGAAACTCGAAATCTTGCCTTGTTGGTTTTGCAGATGCAGGATATTTATCGGATCCACATAAGGCAAGATCTCACATCATATTCACAATAGGAGGAGCTGCATCTCATGGCGTTCCGAGAAACAAACACTATTACCTCATTATCTGAAATTATCGCACTCCATGAAGATTGTAGAGAATGTGTGTGGCTCGATCGATGATCCAACACATCGAAGCCAGTATAACTACAAGCAAGACTGACAACCATATGAAGATAATTCGCATGTGTTACAAAGTTAAGGAAGGTTATATTAAGAGTGACGAGCAAGCATATTCCAAAGATTTTTCTCTTATACTCAGAACTCGAGAAGAATGGTGAAGTCATATTGAATCGTTATCTGCGTTCAGCCAGATCTCCTTACAAAGCTACCCACCACGATGTTTAAAAAACATGTTCATAGCATCGGGATGCGTCATCTACGAGATTTATAAGGAAAAGTATTTTCTAGAGGAAAAATATGTTACTGTACTCTTTTTCCGTTATCATGGTTTTTATCCCATTGGGTTTTTCCATGACAAGGTTTTTAACGAGGCAGTACATATTAAATAATTAAGGGGGAGTGTTAGAAAAGTTCTTCTAGAAAGATAATTATTTAATATGATTATGTTAGATATTTGTTAATTATTTAATGTTGTAAATCAGTATGGTGGTGGATACTCCTCTATATAAAGGAGTTC
This sequence comes from Boechera stricta, assembly GCA_018361395.1. Classification (NCBI taxonomy): domain Eukaryota; kingdom Viridiplantae; phylum Streptophyta; class Magnoliopsida; order Brassicales; family Brassicaceae; genus Boechera; species Boechera stricta. The sequence goes on from CM031541.1 coordinate 10,049,256, forward strand.
GACACTTCAGTTGAAAAGATAACACATAATCATAAGAACAAAAATAATAATAAAAGTTATCATTCTCTCCGCTTTCGATCTCTCCCTTACCATAAAAAATAAAGTGTCCATATAATATAAATATAATAAATCATAATCATATAATATTATTTACAAACAGTATCATCTTTTTCCGTTTATAATAATTTTGCTTCTTCTTCTTATTAATTTATTGTTTGTTAAAGTAAACACAAATCCTAATAGATTTCATATTAAATTATGCTTCATAAAAGGACAATATAAACCATCTTCAGACACTAAGATAACACACAAACTTCAGTTAAAGCATGGACTTGAAAAGAACAGCTTATATAGTTACATGTCTCTACCCATATATTATATAATATATTACATGAAAGACACAATATAAATATTAAAACGGTGCGTCTTATGGGATACCGATGATGGGGAAGAAAGGAACGTAATAACTGGTAGGAGCCAGCCCCCACTCGGGAGGAACGGGCAAATCAACGGTCTTGGATGAACCAAAAGATCCGAGGCTTCTTGGGCATGACTTCAAGAAGATCAACTTTGAAGAGAGACCATATTTTTCACTGCCGAGCTTAACAATCTTCGACTTAACGTTATTTTTGGAAGCATAAAGTTGCTTAAAGCTGCCTTGGAGTTCCGCTTCACAGTTCGATTTTACCCTCGAGGGAAGTTCCGACATGAACTCGCCTTTCTTGTCAGTTGTGACTGTAAAACGCGTGTTGGTGTGGCTACAGCTAATGCCGACCCTGATTCCTAAAACGAAGATATATAGTCTAGTCAAAGGTGTTTTGAGTATAGTAGCTATTAATACGATGTTTAGTCATGAGAGGTAGTATTGAAATTACCTGAGTAATCAAAGTCATTGGGACAGTCGAAACAAGATACTTTTCCTTTGACGAGTGAAGCCGAGACCACGAGGCAAGATGAGAGAGCTGCCGAGAAAAGGAACAAAGGTAAGAAATTTAACTGCCAAGCCATTGGAGAAGGCACAGATCACTTGAGGAATACATAATGTAGAAGATTTGTATATATAAGTAAAAAGATATATTTTAACGATACAAGGACAGTCACAAGTTTTACAATTGCTTCATTACTAAATGGGTCCCAAAAAACGAGCATGGTAGTTGGCCTGGCGTTAAATGAACGTCTATCCAAATCTTATTATCTCCCTGCAATTCAATTTGATACTCTTTCCCTTCCTGGATAATTATTTTCTAGGATTTTATTGTTATTCCTAAAAGATTGATTTTTAAAAATTAATCAATGCACTTTATTTTCAAAACTAATTAATGAAAGCATTTAGAAGTTAGAGGTGAAAAGCCACTGTTACCTCTTTTTTTAAATTAAGAATATACGAAGTTGTCATCAGATTCTCGTTTCATCATTTTTTGTTTCTAATTTTTTTTTTAAAACAAAATGAAACAAGAAGAAAACATGAAAAAAATAGTGAAAGAAGAAAAAAAAGAGTCAAAAGATGTTTACATGATTAGAAACTACACTAGTCAGGAATTAGATTTAAACAATTTGGCTCCATTTTAAAATTTTGGTTTTTAAGTAACATTATTGTGGCTCCAATTTTAATTTTTAGAAAATTTTGATTATTTTAAATAACTTATTCATTTTTAGAAATATAAAATTTAATATACATATTGATTATAATTATTGGTAATGAGAAATGATATTAATAACTTGACAAAAATGATTAGTTACGATAAATATTTATTACTTCTTAATATGTGTGAAAATCCTAAAAAATTAATTATTCAGGAACATAGAATGTATAACTTTTTGTTACATGCCTACATGGGAATATATGGAATTTCTAATCAATTAAGTTAGAAAAATTTGAGGTAATATACTTTATTGGTGTTAACTAACATGTTAATAGTAGTCGAGACAATAGTTTTTGTCTATTACCTCTAGCTCGTAAATATCGAAAAAAAAGTTTATCATAAAAGAAAAACATGTTACTACTATTAACTTTTTCTTTTTTGAAACTTGTTAATAGTATTAGATGTCCAAGAGATGCAAGTAATCAGTTGGCAAGCGATGTTATATGTTTTCCGAAAGTAAACCTTTTTTATTTGTCAAAATATTAATCCAGTCTAGTGTATAACAGTATAAGATATTAGGGTTTTAAATAATGCTAAGTGAAGCAATAAAAACATGAAATTTTCTAATTTTCTTAAAGTTTACTATCTTTGCGTACATCTCAGAATTACGCCAGTTTTTACAAACTTTTGTTGACAAAATCAAATAATACAGAATAATAAAATTTTCATAAAAAATATTTTAACAGTATATAGTAGAATATTTTAACAATTTCGAGTTTTTTTATCTATTTTGTTCCCGCAATTTGAATGCCAAAGTAGATAATCTAGATGGTAGTGCTAGACTATATGGTTAAGATGTAAGTTTTGTAAATTTTTTTAATTTATAAGTTGTTGACAAAAAAAAAAAGTAAACTTATTTAAAATATTTCCACAATCAAATCTCAAACTGAAACAGTATTATATTTGTCAAAAAAAAAAAAAATGGAAGCGAAATCCGAGTATGCAAAATAGTCAACATGATTTTAATAGGGGCAATAAATTGTTTCATACAATTGTCATTTTACCGTCGGTGGATCTCCTTTTGGCTTTCTCTCGCACTGCCCTTGGAGTTAGGACAAAAGAAAACAAAACTGGAAAAATATCTGATTTCATTATGAGTGTTAAACCCAAATTAAGTATTACCGTGGTTATACCATAAATTTGCGATTTAACAGTTCTGATATTTAATGTTAAGAGATGACCAAATAAATGCAGATCATATTTGTCTTAACTTCGAGTGGGACCGTTCGCCATTCCCCAGCCTGTTTTCTTAAAGATTATATTTTCTCTGTCTCAATATATTAGATGTTTTCAGGCTGTTTTCTTGTTTCATTTTATTAGATTTTTCTCAAATATCGATATATAATTTATGTTTATTAAGTATGTTATGATCATTTGTATTATGCAGTCTTTTTTTATTGATTAAAATTTTAAATAAATATTAAATAATATATTTTATGTAAAAATAACAAAATATTTATTGTTTCTTACCTTCTCTCTTTTTAGCTAGAAAATCTTATAAAATGGAACGGAGAAAATATGAATTATTTTTCTTAAATCAGTTGGTTTAGTATACTCTAAGAATGTACTTGTAATTAGATATTTCTTCACATTAACTCGACTTGTAATCGTGTATATATCCATACTTATCATTTATCATCCTACATATATTAGTTGAGGAGACCCAGAGAAAAAAATCATATAACTTATCTTATGTGCCATATATAATTTTGAGGACATGTCATCTTATTATTATTATTTTTGAACCACCTCATGTCATCTTATTTAAACAATCAAAATATTCGTAATAATAAGTATAATGCCAAGAAAGATATATCTCTTAATGATTTCTAATTATTGTCCCAGATACGGCCGATGCACTTATATTTATATTGAACCGCCGCCTCCTTGTGAAACACATTTCTAACCTCGGTAGTGATATCTCTAACCCAAGTAAACTCTTACTACAAATGGAAAAAAAATATTGACTTCACTGTAGTATACTAAAACAATGACCCGTACTATTTTCCCCTAAACTTTTAACTTCTATCATTAAACTACATAAATTAGTGTTATTCTTCTTCATACATCGTAAACTTATAAATTTCTCCAAAATTAGTCATATTCAAATTCAATAATTAAGTGTAAATTCTGTTTTAAAACTCATATTCGCATTTTGTTTTTGAAATTAGAGAATTCGAATTTGACCCGTTGACCCGATAAACAAACATTGTTTTTTTTTCTCATTCTTCTTTTTTCTTATTGGTCTTCGACTCCTTTATTGCTTATACTATTGGTGTTATGGTTATTATTGCCCTGTCTCTGATGCTTCTACTATGATAATCAACAAATCCAATTTACACAATAAAATTTTATATGCTTCTTAAAAACACTCGATGACCCCCAAAATCACCACCACCTGTTAAACCTCCATCACCACCAACGCCACCTCTGTTTCCTCCGTCACCCATTTCCACATCTCTGCCACCACCATTCTCTCCTCCTCCTTCTCCTCCGCCTCCTCCGCCGTCACCACCTCCACCTTTTAGCCTGATTCCAGTCAAGGCCACAAGAAGTATAAAAATACCAATAGTAGAAGCAAAAACTATGATGATTATTGCAAAGAAATGTTTCATCATAACCTTGGAAATGTTTTTATGGAGCTGAGAAGCAGGATCAAATCACTGCTTCGAATCGTGAATTGCTTGCTCTAGCATCTTTGATGATTCTAGGAACTCAGGTCATTCTCCTCCAATCTCTCTCTCGATTTTTTACCGATCCGAGAGAATGACAAATACTGTACCATCTCCTAGAACCAAGTCAGTCTTAATTTGCTTGATAAACCATAACCAATTAGATATATTTGGTTGTTTGAATCATGGCCAACCGCAGATAGTAACACATCTTTTACTGCCACTTTCAAGAAGGTGCCATCAAGCCCAATGATTGGAACACACATAATAACGGGCAAACACATCTTCACCTTTAGGGTCACGGGTTGTCTCAACTATGACAGTTGAGTCTTTGTTGGATATGATTAATTCTTGGGCATAACCACAGAGGTGAGCAAACTATTCGCCATATTCTTTCTCAAGCATTTTCAAAGCTAAACCTCTTCCTCTTTTTGTCATTGATTTCTTGAACTCACAAATCCTCATTGCTCCTTAATATGCTCTTGAATGTCTAAAGGCATAAAATCTTCGCTTCGCCTCAATTTGTCCATGAAAAGTCATCCAATAATTGGGCTCTTTAGTATCTTGCATTTTCCATTTCGGAGTACAACTATGGTTAGGATAGATAGTCTTCACCAAAAACATTTTCTTTGGCTCATCGTACCAGCAATAAATTCTCCATTGACATTTACCTTTCATGCCACACCTGAAGCCAATTTTTGTTTTCTCCCATCTATCTTGAACAATGTTGTTTCGAGTTCGCAAAACATAATCGAAGTAGTATATTAGTATAGAACGCTCTCTCCAAAGTGAATTTTTCATCTTTTCCCCTATGGATTCTTCGATTTCGCAAAACCAACTCTTCCTCATCTTTTTCATCAGAACAATCTGGGATTCTATTTCGAAGAATAGATTTCTCGTCCACAAACTGAGCTATTGCTTCCTCAACCTTATACTCAAATCGTTTCATTTCCTCTTCCTCATCACATTTATCTTTGTTGTCTTCATCATTTTTGTTTTCATGTGTCTCGTTCTCAGAAAAATCGTTTCTATTTGTCTCACCTTCACCACGTTTCCTTTCATCACTTGTTTCATCTCCACGTTCTATTTTCTTGTTCTTCTCACTGCAACAACATAAAGATGTGTTAAACTAGAGCAGCTTCTTCTAATCTACACTAAGCAGCTAAATAACGAACTTAAATGGCTATCGAAAGTCATTTGCAAAACACCAAAGATCCAAACTGAAGTGTTACAAAGAAACAAAATTAGCCAGTTTCTAGACTATTATTGGTAGACAAGGATGAAGTAAAAGTGTAAGGCCGAGTACATTTTTTATCACCATACCAAAATGAAAAGTGCTACAGTTAATTAATCCAACGTAATTTGCCAATGATCAACGTTGTGAAACAACAAGCTTTATAATGGGTCAGCTAGATACTGTACGAGTCAACTGTATCTTTTGATTCTCTGATACATAAGTCAAAAGCTTCTGCAGACTTGTTTTAGTATTAATGTATTATATGGTTATACTTAAAATACATGACAAGAGGAATAAGCTCATGGAAGCCGAGTGTCAAAGTCCTTTACATAAACAAGACGCAACTTCACCAAAAAATGCGAAAACATGCCATTCTCGTCAGATTTATTGCAGAAACACCACTACAGAAAGTGTTACCAGAAGAAAAAAAATTGAAAATGTTTATGTGTTTGCAGAGAATAACAGATCTAACCGAACTACATGTTGATTATATATCATGAAACGAGATAATGATTTTGAGCTTTGGCTGATCATGTCTCTTAGATTTTGTCCTCGTTCTCTAAAATCATTGGGATAGAGATAACCTTTTGGATGAACACTTACTCTTTGCTTGAATCGAGCTCCAAATCTTCTGTCCTCATTCTCGACTTTTGCTGGAGTCGATTTTTCCTTTCTCGATTTTTTTTTGTCTTGCTGGTCATGCTGGTCTTGGAATCGTCGAGCTCCTCACTTTGGCCGATGAAATCGTCCACCTTTTTCCCCAAGTTCAAACTCACTGGAGAACCCTAAATTTTGATTTCTCTGAAACGATGCTTTTAAGTTAGAGAAACAAACGTGATTGATATGTTTTGAAACCTTTTCTTCATTGAGAGGGTATTGTTTTAAATCAATTATAAACCCATTTATTCATTAATAAGGTTTGCTTATCGGGTCAACAGGTCAAATTCGGATTTTTTAATCGCAAAAATAAAACGCGAATAAGGGTTTTAACGGGATTTACACTTAATTATTGAATATGACTAATTTTGGAGAGATTTATAAGTTTATGATATATGAAGAAGAATAACACTAATTTATGTAGTTTAATGATGAAGTTAAGAGTTTCGGGGTAAATAGTCTGGGGTCATTGTTTCGGTGTAGTATAGTGAAATCAACCAATAAAAAAATGTACATTAAAAATAGTTATTTTAAAATTAAAAATATTTACTTAAAGATAATTACTTGAAGTATTTAGCTTATCGCAAATTTTTTGAATAGTCTCACATCATTTTCAAAATCGCTTTGCTGATGTCATTTCCCGGAATCTCAAACCTATAAACATTAACCAAAAAATATTATTAGTTTTTAAATTAATAAAAATAATTATAAGTATTTAAAGTAACAATTTCCATGTAACATTGCCAATTTGGTCGGGATGGAGATTTGGAAGACACTTTTGTCCCGGTTGAGAGACGAAGTATCATAAGGGGTTTGTGACTGCGAACCACTAGGTGCTTCTAGTCTCTGAGTTGAGCAGTTCGATCGACGTTGGTAATCTCCGTAATCCCTTAAACTAAAAACAAAAATCAAATGTTAATATATGAAAGTAAATTCATTAAATTTCATAAATTCATTAAAGTTTCAAAATAATTTTTGTTTGTTTGTTTATGAATTGGTGGGAGGGGAGGCTGGATCACCCATGTGGCTAATTTCTATGGCAGGAGGGATCTTTGGATTGGTGGGAGGGGAGGCTGGATCAGTCATGGTTCTCTCGAGATGCTTGGCCAATACCAAATCTATGGGATGCTTATGAAGAAGTTCTGAATCAGACAAGCACTAGCTTTTCTTAGCTGATTATTTGTTTGATTTTGGGTTCAATCTTGAAATGTGATCGACCAATCACTAGGTCTGATATGGACTGATCACACTTTGATTTTGGGGTAAAACTCGCCATTTCTGCACCGTCTTATATATATATATATGTGTGGCTCCAGGATTTAAAAAAAAAAAAAAACAAATTCTAGATGGAAAAATATTACACCTTTTAATATAAAAATCCAAATTGTCTGTTTTATTTATTAATTAGCATGTTATTTATTAGAGCCAGTTTTTCTAGTTTGAATAATCATACAGCTGCGATGTCCTGCTTCAAGATTCCTAAAAAACTAAGTTCAAAGATCACAAATAAGCTGTCTAAATTCTGGTGGAGGAATCCATACACAAATAAAGGTATTCATTGGAAGGCTTGGGGGAAGCTAGACAGACCAAAGAAAGGAGGGTTAGGGTTTAATGACATTGAAGGTTTTAATCTGTCTCTAGCTCCATGGGAAATAACTTTGGAGATTAGCTTCAAATCCAGACTCTCTGCTTGCCAAAGTCCTTAAAGGTAAATACTACCCTTATTGTTCTCCCTTGGAAGCTTTTGTGGGTTCTAGACCTTCTTTCGGATGGAGGAATATTCATAGCTCTCAGGAGTTAATGAAGTTGGGTATGAAGAAGGAAATAGAGAATGGGGATAATTTGAGAATGCTAGAAGATCCCTGGCTAGCCACAGATCCTCCTAGAGTTCCAATTCCAAGACCTGAGTTTGATTCCCAAAGCTACAACCTGCAGTATTTCAAGGAATCTAACTCAAACCAATGGAGCATCACTACTAGAAAAAAGCACTATACGAAATTTTTCGTGGGATTTTGTGGGTAACCGGAATAACTTAAAAAAAGATATATGTCTCATAGTCGACGATAGCAATGGCGGCGGAGACCGGCGGGCGGGTGGCGGTGGCTGGTGGCGGCGGACAGCTGGCGGCGATGACCGACGGCGGCAGCGGGCGACGGTGGCTAGTGACGGCGGCAAGCAGCGATCTAAGATGGTAACCACTACACTACATGAACATTTTGTTAACTCTCTACACATCCAGTATATATGTGTAACTAAAATTTTCCGGATTTTAGATTCACGGTTAAAAAAATTAATAGATTAAAAAAATTATAAGTAAATAGTTTTAATTTTATTTAAAGTTTTTATTAAATAATTTATAATGTGGGTATATCTAATTTTCAATTACTTATAAGTAATTTTAAGTTTTTATTAAATAATTTATAATGAATAATGTGGGTTGTTATATTGAATAAATGTGTGTCTTTTAGTATAATTCTATATATGTTATATTAATGTATTGTACTAATTATAGTTTTTACAAATTGTATTTTATAATTTTTTAAAAATAATCTACTATTGTGTAAGTTAATTAGCTCGCAGGGTAACAAATACCCGGTGCCTATAAAAAAATGATTTAAAGTTAGAACAAAATCAAAAAATTAAGTTATATGTAAAATTAAAAATAACTTAATATAAAATAATAGTTTAAAATTAATCAAAATTTAAACAGTATATATTAAACAAATATAAGTGTATAATTTTAATCAAAATTTTGTATTTATAATAAAATATCATTATATTATTTTTGTTTTCAAAATTAAAAGTTTTGATATCGGAAGTAATAAGAAAAAGAAAAAACTTATGAAATTTATTACAATAAGTCTCCGAACAATATATTATATCTTGTAATGTATCGCTTTTGTAATAAAAAATGATTTTGTAATAAAAATGTTTTATTGTATGTATTTCGCTGAATAATAAATATATTATTAATAGTCTATTATAATTTTATATTTATAAAACTATCTTATACTTATTTATTAGTTATCTTACCTTATAAACTATCTTATCGTTAGAGACATAATAAATATATTTTTAAAAACTATATACTTCCCACGATTTACCACAATTTATATAGTGGGTATGAAGAAATACCCACGAACTGCCACTAATATCTTCGTGGGTCCAGGTACCCACACATCTTTCGTGGCATTTCGTAGCATATCGTCATTTCAATACATGACCCACGAAATTATACGTTTGAAACCGTGGTAAATATTACCCACACTGAATTCATGGGATTTCGTGAGAAACTTTACCCACGTTTTTGCCACGTCTTCTCACGATCTTTAAATTTTCGTGGCAAACTTCTCACGCCTGGCACTTCGTGACTAAACGTGGCATTTTTGCCATACCCACGAAATTATTCGTGAGTATTTCGTGGGTATAGCGCTTTTTTCTAGTAGTGCATATCAAGGATTAATGCTGGTTTCTCTGAGGTCGAGGTTGCTCTTATCCTCCAGATCAAACCAAGTGGTCAGTCATCTTCAACCTCCTAATCCTGGATCCACAACAAAAATGGTTATACACGGTCAAATCAGGGTATTGGGCTTGGCAGAGCATGATCAGATTTCAAGAACAGGCATATATGGTTCTCCAACCAAGTATCAACCCTCGTAATGCTGAAATCTGGAAGGTAAAGGCTCCCTCAAAGATAAAACATTTTCCTTGGAGGTGTTTATCTAACTGTTTGGCTGTGGGTAATAATATGAAGAAGAAAACACTGACAAAAAATGGAGACTGTTCAAGGTGTTTTGGGGCAAATGAATCAGTTAATCATCTTCTGTTTGAATGTCCCTTTGCTAGGGTTGTGTGGGCTCTTTCACCTCTAGGTCATTTGTTTTTTCCAAGTCCAAATGCTTCTCTGTTGGAAAACTTGAGTGTTTTATTGTTGCCTCAGTTTGTGAAGCAGGGGGATCCAGAAGAGAAGGAAAGATACACTGTGTGGCCTTGGATTCTCTGGCTCATCTAGAAAAGAAGGAATGACTTTATCTTCACGGGCATGGACTGTTTGGCAGACGAATGTTTCAAGCAAGCTTTAAAGGCTTCAGTTGAATGGCATCAAGCAAATCTTAACTTGGTAAGCTCCTCAGTTCCAAATCAATTTGCTAGGTCTTCTAGGAAGTGGAAACCACCAGATAGAGACCATTTTAAATGCAACACTGATGGGTCTTGGCTGAGAGGTTCCAATAAGAATGGCATTGGTTGGATCCTTAGGAATTATAAAGGTGTTGTATTGCTTTATGGGGCAAAATGTTTTCCAAGTCTTGTTTCTCCTCTTCATTCGGAGGCAACAGCTTTGGTGTGGGCAGTCACTTGTGTGATTACTCAAGGGTATCAGAAGGTTTGTTTCGAGAGCGATTGCCAGGATCTGATCAAGGCTCTCAACAATCCTGAAGAGTGGTCTTCTCTGCATTCCTTCACTTATCAGATTCTCAACCTTTGTAAGAATGTTTCAGATTTCAGGTTCAAGTTTAGTTACCAGGATTGTAACAGATGTGCGGATGCTATGGCAAAGCATATCAGACACTGTCCGGTTTATTTTGGTATCTTAGATGTTAGTCCGCTTTCTTGGCTCTTGACTTTTGCGGTTTTAGATATTCCATCGAATTTGTCGAACGTTATTAATTAATCGAAGCAGTATTTCATTGTAAAAAAAAAAAGGAATAATCAAACAGCTATGATGAAGTAAATGCATGCCGTACGTGAGAAACATAACGATACTTATATTATCGAATATGTTGCTTAATCATACTTTTGGTCTAAAATTCTGTTTGATGTAGACTAACAGAATTCCACACGTAAATCAAATTAGTTTTGCAATAAAAAAAAATATTGAATGATTAGTTTTTAATAAAAGAAACTTGATGGTCATGTGGGTAATTCTCATCCCATTTAAAATGAGTTGTTCAAATTACTCCATTATCAAAATCTATGTATATATCCTTGTTTATTGTGTAACTTTAAGTTAATTTTGCTGGTCAAACTTATTTTGAGAAAAAAAATTAAAAAAAAAAAAACTTAATTTTAATAGTTCTGGGTGATAAATTAGGCGTTGGTCTACTGTCACCTTAAAGCTCTATGAATTGAAAACGTTATTTTCTAAGCAACAATTTAAATCTAAAACGACAAAACAGAAATGTAATCTTATGTGAAAATAACAAACCAAATTACAGAGGCAAAGAGAAAACTCAGAAAAGTCAAGTTTTATCCTAATTAGTAAAGTTCAATCAAAGCAAGGAAGCTTCAAGTTTTGAGAGTCGCGTTCGAAATTGTCAACCAAAGGGTAAAGTTATAAAACGATTTACTACACACACGCGGTTACTCAAAATCGTATATATGCTGATCCGTTTTGGTTTATTACTTTTAGTAAACTGATAATAATGAAACGTTCATGCATAAAGGTAGGATCCTCAAAAGTTTAAGATAAAAAAAATGTCTAGCCCCTCCTCTATAGTTCTTCACAAATTCATGAATTGGAAGCTAATATGTCTAAAAAGGTTGAGGTAAGTACAGAATGAAACTTTATTTGGAATTCTAGTACATTATTGATTAACATGGTTTTTAGCATATTTTAATATATTGAATCCTAATGTCTTCCACGGACAATGTTAATGTTTCTTTAAAAATTTAGTGTCTTGTCAAATATTGTTTTTAAAGCTTATTTTAAACTATCTTTAGGTAAATACAAAATCATTTTCTTCGGGTACGCATCCTGAAAAGAAAAGACATTGTGTAACATATGTGGTTTCTCCTACGCGTTAATTTTCATGACCGCATCAATCTATATATTGTCTTGCGATCTCTTCCCACGGCATCCAACTGCTATATAACATCCTTCGGCCAAAATATGTGGCATTCCTTATTTGTGGTACGCATCACTTGCTCATTACTTTCCTACGGTCATTCATCCGAGAAACCCGACATGCCAACCCATGTCTGCGACAATGACCTGCAATGCGGATCTTCTCTGACAAAATCGCGGCCGGCCAAAACACCATTTTCTTTTCAACGAAACCGGTTCGACTGGGTTTATCCTGGTTTGACTTGGTTAGTCTTTATTATCTATCTAAATCTTTTTTTCATGATTTTAGTGAGACCTTTTTGTATGTTTTAAGTTTCGATTCCATTATTATTTTTAAGAACTTTTGAAATGAAGATTTTCGCTTCTCATATCAGTAAGAAGATTTTCTATCATTCCCATTCTTAAACTCTCTATTTTAATTATGTTCTTTGTTATCTTTTTGTTTATGTCTTTATACATTCTGTGTGAGTAGTCTTTGTATTTGAATTTAGGTATGTTAGATTAGTGATTGTGTAACATCCGTGTTCCTAAGTCGTCCGCTTGACTTGTATTTATTTATGTTGCTGTTGTAATGAACCCTCGGGATAATTGTATTTTTGACGGAGATTATTAAATTGATGACGTTTATGGATTGATGGCGGATCATAATACATGATGCGATATTTCATGTATTGGGTTGTCGAGTACATGATGGGGGATTTCATGTATCGRCAGGCGACATATGATGGGATATTTCATGTGTCGCGTGATTGAGCGAAGTATTCGTTCCGTCTTGGTTCGTGATTTTTGGGTTTCGTCGAAGATCCTACTATGTGGTCGGGGTCGGTAGAATTATATGATGTATAATTCTATCGACGGGGTCATTAGGATTATGGGTGACTTAATCCTAATGGTCATAGAGTTATGTGATATTAACTCTAATGACGTGGGTTAGGATTATGGGCGATTTAATCCTAACCGGGTGGTTTACCGATTAGGATTATGGGCGATTTAATCCTAATAGACGGTAAACCAGGGGTGAGATACCAGTGATATTGGTTCTCACGGGGACTTAGTATATTAGGATCCTGGGCGATTGGATTCTAATGTACTAGGTCGTTTGACGACTTAACTCGTTCGAATCCGGGGTGATTGGATTTGCGGGTTAGCCGTTAGTGACCACATAGGATCTTGCGACGTTAGACCGGGGTGTTTTTGAACCGAGTATGGAACGGTACCGAGCTTGATCGGTGGCCCTAGGGGCGGGAAGTGAGGTGAAACGATCAAAGAGTGATCGTTGTAGAGGAATCGGCGGTTGGTTAAGCAATTATGCGGTAATTCAAGGGTTTGCGAAATTAATATTTTGAGGCGGGGTGAATGTCTCAAATATTTGGAGTATTGACGGAATTACTAAACCGTGTGGAGAGGAATTAAAGAAAGAAATTAATCGTTGCGGTTTAGTAAATTGGATCGGTTTGGTTTAATTGAATTAAACCAACATACATATATACATACAAAATATCTTCCTTCTCTCCATCCTTCTTGAAGTTTCTCTTCTTCATTTTGGAAATAGAAAGAGAAGAGAGAAAGAAAAAGGGAAAGGAGAAAGAAGAAAGGAAGAAGGAAGGGAAGAAGGAGAGGGAGAGAAGAGGGGAAAGAGGTGGAAAAGAGCAGAGTTTTGGAGCTGAGTTTGAGAGGTTGAGCGACCAAGAAAGAGAGCTCGGTTTGAGCTGAATTTTGGTGGGTAAGTTCTTCCATCTCTTGTGTATTTGTCTACCAAATTTCGCCAAGAATTGATGAGTAGTTTAGGAGTTATGAACTTTCTCCCTAGACTACTCTGTTTTCGAATTGTAACAGCGGGGTGAGATTGAGTGAGGGGTTGAGCACTCAATTCTCGTTTGTTTGGACTGAAATTTGGTAGATAGGTTGTTGAGGGGTTGATCTTAAGTATCACCGAAGGAATTGTGAAAATATGGCCTGGAGAATAAGTTATGCTTGACCAAAGTTGGTCCATTTTTTTGAAGAAGGGAATCCGAGTTTTGAGTTAGGGTTTTGAGTTTTGAGTTGTGCTTAGTTGATTAAGGTGTTTGTTGGTCTCTTGCTAGGCAAGAGGTGATATTTTTGGTTGAGTTGGAGCCAAGAGGTTCAAAGGAAACAAGCGTAAGGTTTGGAATTGTCAAGGACGAGTCGTCAGAGTGCGTGACCGTGGCCCGATTATATAATCATTGATTTTCGTGATTGTTGTGTGCTTAGGAACTAGACCATTGGGTGTGAATCATGGTTTAGCCATGTTGTTTGTTGTGTGTGTAATGGAGCTCTATTACGGTATGTGTTTTGGGTTATTCCTTAAGTACATTCGGTTGCGTTAAATCTTTGGTTATATGTGTTCATGGCTGAGGGCAGGACTCCTTATCAATGCGCCTCTTTGGTGCAGGTGGACAAAGAAAAGGCTTAGATGTGGAGCGTGGAACCAAGGCCGAGGAGAAGGGATGATCTCGGGGTTGAAGGTCTTTGGGTTTTGATTCCTTGTGTTTTGTGGTTTGTGTGTTGTTTATAGACTTGTGTTCTTAGGATGCTAATGTTTGAACCCCTGTTGCATAATGGTATCTAAGATGGTTTTGGATGCTTAAGTGTTGTTACAAATGTTGTGTCTTGCTTAGTGATAACTTGGGATGCAGGAGGGTGAAGATCGACCGATCCGCAGGATCGATCGATCTTATGGGGTTCTTGCGAGAGTTCATGGGGTAATTGGGGATCGACATCGACCGATCCAAAAGGATCGATCGATCGTCGTCATGATCGATCGTTCTGGTCGAACGATCGATCAAAGATCGATTTTGGGCGAGAGGCGCATTTTGGGGTAGATCGATCGTTCGGGCAAAACGATCGATCTGAAAAGTTGTTCGATTAGAGGTGCTCTCGGACGAATTTGTATCGATCGATCGTTGGCGAAACGATCGATCCAGTATTTTTGGCCGAGAGCTCTAAGGAAAAATCGGGTTCCGAGATCGATCGATCCATAACCGATCGATCGATCCTCTATCTCAGATCGATCGTTCCAGGAGGTTCGATCGATCACGAGGCGTTGGATTTAAGGAGGCAATCGAGATCGATCGATCCGGTGAGATCGATCGATCCCGATCGCGATCGATTGATCTTGGTGAGATCGATCGATCCTATATTGATGTGCGAGTCGTTTTGTTTGAAAAGTTTTAAAAATTTAGTAGTTTTCCGCTTATTCTTCGGGGTAGGTCGTGTCAGATTGATTGATGATTATCAGGGTTATATCTTGTTCTATCCATTTCGTGACCTAAATTATTGGAATTTCGATGCCCAAAAATGTTTAAATATATTCCCGAACCAATCTTTTATGATCATTTTTTATCCATTGGAGGTGTTGTTAAAGTTATTTGTAAACTTGTTTGCATTGCTTGTTAGAACTGTTTTTTTTTTTTACTTTCACTTTTCCTCCGTCCCTGTACAGAAACCTCTTTTCTTTTAATTATTAAACATTTCAACAAAAAAAAAATTTAACTTGAATAAAGTGCTCTGTTTTCTTCGGCGCTTACGTAAGTTCAGAAAAAGTCAATCCATTTTCATGAAAACGTGGGGACTATAATGTTTCATAAGATTTTATATTAATATGAGTGTTTACAATTATTTCAAGCACATGAATCAATCTACATTCAAGCAAGAGGATAGAAAGCAAGCATGGCCAAACCACACATTCCTTGGGGTGCATCCACGTCTCTCTTGATCCTCATGAAGCCATCTTCTCCCCAAGTTTCCCCCCATGAATTCTTCACCACCCAATACTTAGTCCCTTCTTCACTCATTCCGTAACCAACAATAGTGACCGCATGATGCAAATCCGTCCCACACTCTCCGTCGAATATCCCACCCGAGTAGTGCCTAAACGCATCCCCCGTCCCTTCTATTCCAACGGAAACAGGCTGTTGAGACACCGCTTGTCGCAACGCTTCCTCATTATTCATTGGAACTGTCTCATATCCATTGATTGTAGCAGCACTGAAAGACGATGATTGGGTAGTTGCTGAACTGCAAGTTTGTTGTGATTCTTGGTATGGATAGTTATCCTCGGTGGTGATGCCTTGGTTTTTGATTATATACTCGAAAGCTTTCGACATTATCCCTCCACGACATCCTTGATTGTAGTCTGTGTTGCAGTCTAAGAGTTGTTGCTCCGATAGCGATACGAGCTTGCCTTTAGCAATCTTTGTAATGCCTTCCACCGCCGCCACCGCAGAAAACGCCCAGCATCCTCCTGTTCCGTTTTAAAAAATTCATGTATTTTTAAAACCATACTGTATATTCTTTTTTCGTAAGCAATATAATTAAATTTCGTAAAAGATGTCAAGCTCAAATAATCCATGTTGTTAAATAAAATAAAATTACCACATCGGCCTTGATATTTAACGGGTGTAACGGCCCCCTCTTGTCTCCAGTCCATGCTCTCGCCGGTATCACTAACATTACGATATCGAAACGGCACCGTTTTGTCGGAATTTAATGCTGAAATTTCTGTTATACCCTTAGGTACAACTAGCCCTGTGTGTGTCGCCCGAAATTCTTCGTCGGTGAGATCAGAAAACTCGTTGACGTCCAACTTGTACGTGATGTTCCCATTCATGTTGAAGTTCTGGACGAACTCCAAATTCTTCTTGAAGATATCAAACCTACTTCTTTTTTCGGATTCATCAGAGTAAACGCGATGGAATCGAGCCATCCATTGCTCATGTTTCTCCACGGCAGAAGCTTCAAAAAGGCCACCACGAGATGTGGCTACCGAAGTCTTGTAACTCAAAAAAATAGTTAGAATGAAGATGATAGATGACGCCATTCTTAGAGGTAATATGTATGGAATGTATGGGCGCAATTTTAAAAATAGTATATCAATAAAATACTCTTATTACAAATGTTGTGGTTATGTTACTTGGTTTGCCAAGAAGCGTGTATGACAAAATGGTCTTATATAAGAAATTGTGAAGAGTGTGGTGGGATGTTGAGTGTGTGGTTTGAATGTTCTAACGAAGTGGGACCAAATGACATGGATAATAAATTGCGATTTCTCCACATAATTGATGTTAGATTCTTTTTTTTTTTCTTTCTATAAGCTAGTTTTTATATGCTTGACTGACTCAAAGTAAATGGTCCACGTTAACTCAGTCAAAACTTCAGTGGATAACCCCCACAAGCTTATGGAACAAACCAATTATTAAAATTTAGGGTTTTCTGAAAAAAAAACCCTTCTACTTCGCCGATTTTTGCAATTTTACCCTTCACCTCCAAAAAATGCAATTTTACCCTCCACCTCAAAAATAATACTCAATATAACCCTTATACGTATTTTCTAAACGTTTTCGCAATCATATACATTAGATTTTTCAAATTCTAAAGGTAGATTTGGACTCTTCGTCGTGAGGGTTTCGATTTGATATATTATTTATTAACATTTTACAAACTTGACGGTAACGTATAAGGGTTATATTGCGTATTATTTTTGAGGTGGAGGGTAAAATTGCATTTTCTGGAGGTGAAGGGTAAAATTGCAAAAATCGGCGAGGTGGAGGGTTTTTTTGCAGAAAACCCTAAAATTTATAATTTGATAAAAGCAAAACAAATCACAAAGATTAAAATTTAAAAGATGGAATGTTTCTTTGGTTTGAAAGATATAAATATGTGTATATGTATATATATATATATATATATAGAAAGATAAATATGCATATCTAAACCATATTTTTATAAAATTAATAAAAAGACGGTTAACTTTAAAAACTAAGAAATATTAAAAAAATTATTTTACTAATATCTATGAAACGAATAAGATATTTCTTTCAAAGATCCTACTATAAAAAATATCAAACATACTAGACATCCGAATAGCTCGAGAGCAAATATGGATTCGATAATTAACGTCCAAAAAAATATACAAAATTTCCATCTGTGTTCACTTCTTGTTATGGTAAAAAGAATGGAGGAAGGAGAGGAGTAGTATTATAAGTGTTCCAATGTTTCATAGTTTTCATATATTTAAATTGGAATCTATATATATTTTTTTGTTTTAAATCAAAATACGCTGGTCTCACAAATCTTATCTTCCTAAAATGTCTAGATATGTATGAGTGTCCAAGAATAATTCATATTATTAGGTCTTCGAATAAACCCAAAACAGCCGGAAATAATACAGATATTGGAATCAAAAGTTTGTTTCTCAAAACCAAAATTTTGTGCCAATGAATGGAAGGAAAGCTCTCTTCCCGTTTCAACATAGGATGACCCAAATCTTAGCCAATGAATGAAAGAGTACTTTTTGTTTACTCTTGTTTTTTTTTTTGGGTCAACGACGCTTTCTTTTTTTGTCTTGCTCGACTCTTTTTTGAGTACCCTGCGCTCGACAATGAGAACAAGCAAACACCAACATTTTGTAATTGCGTCTAATATAAAATGTGAAAAATTGAGTGATTTTTGTAGAAAACAATCCTTTTTTGTTTCTTTTGTTATTCAAGTCCCATCATGTAACTCCATAATGCAATAACTGATTTTATCAAGTGGCCACTCTTATAATTACAAGTTGCAATGTTATTGTTATGTAGATAATGTTATTGGTGTAAATGGTTGAGTAACTCCGTAAGGCAAGTGGCCCTATTATCGCAAGAGTTTTGTTTTGCTAATTCTTTCTCTCGAGTCTTGATATTAAGGCTTTATTTTCTTTTGATTGATTTTGAAGTTTTTGCTTTGTTAATTTTATCCTCATACCATTAGGAACTATGAGTTATGTTTTTGTTGTTATAAGTAGAAATTACAAAGACTTATGTTTTTCTCACGTTTGATTTTGATCAATAAAGAAATTATTTTTTGGTGTTTCTTCTTGAACTCCATTGCAAACTCTACTACAAAGGCACTATCGTGCACTTACGTAACTCACAATCTTATAAATTTTAAAATTGGCTCTGATTGAACAACATATGCCTTTTAACTCTTTCATGCTCCTTGCAAATTTGACGTCTATTGGGTGAAATAAAACATCTACTTTACTTAAGGAACATTGTATATTTCTTGAGAGAAATTGGGCTTACGTCGTATCATTTGATAATAATTGTTCCTTTCTTCTCAATGTGTTGGACTGACTTGTGTGCAGTAATAATAGTTTTTTTTTCCCGTCATGGCTGAAACCAAAATGTACATAACAATCATTTTTCTAGATTTTAATGTTTAGCTGTACCTAAAGTCTGAAGATAAAGTTTCCACAATGAGAAAGCATTTGTTATAATGTAGATTCTTTTCCCTGAGAATCTAAAAAGAATCAAGAGATGAAACACTCCAAATATGAAAGAACACTTAAAACAAATTTATGAGACTCTTAAGAAAATTTATGAATATGGAACATTTTTTTGGAAACAATTTAGGTATATAAGGCGGACAGAAAATCTTTAAGAAAAAGATAAAATACGCGGAGACAAGATTTGATATCTTTTCTTAATTCATAAATTTTCTGTAGTGTGACGGCAATAAGAGATTTTGAATTCCATGATACAACTAGAACGAGATTATAATATAAGCAAGAGTGTATTCATCCCAATGCGTACGTCTACTAAGTGGTTTGTGAAAGTATTCTAGAAATCACCTTAAGGGATGGAGTGAGGGATTGGAGCGTGTCTGTCAAGGGAGGAATCTGACCAGTGACCAAATGGCTTACAAGATAAGGCCGTTGAGGTTATCTAAGGGGAAGATAAAGACAAGAATGAAGAAGAGGAATCAGATCACTTCTAAAAATTCTAATTATGCAGGTGGGAAGGTGAACTCAAATACTTTTCAATTCCAGTTGGAGAACACACAGGACACTCCAAACACAAGCCTATTTGTTTCATGCACTGAAGAAAGTATTCATTTGCTGTCCACCGGGTTGATATGGATGTAAAGGCGAAGACGGAGAGAAAGGGCAGAAAGCACGACAAAGATGTCTCCAGAATGGTGTATGCAGCGCTAGGATTGGGATGAAAGGGACGTAAATCTAAACTGAAGCACAACAAGCAGGAGAAAAAAAAATCTCAAGGAACAATGCAATACACCAGGAGATGTAGCTAACTTGTTTTCTTTTAGTAACATCCTCCACGATGTGGAGTCTCCACCTTAGGTTTCCGTCACTCCTCAAAATGGCTTTCACATAAACAACAATGCTGCAGCGGTAAGTTGGGACCAAATAGTAACAAATCGGGTCAAGATATAATTCCAGAATATTCCGCCTTTCTCTCCACAAATACAGAACAAAAGCTAACACATACCAATAGACTAATATAGGATGTAGATTTCCATTATACACTTCCATAAACTAATAGTATGGTCATTAGATCTCTTGATATACTCGGGAGGGTACTGCTAAATTGAATAGGTGGTTGTTCATACCTGATCGACCTTACCCCAACTAATAGTATGGTCCCAGTATGGTACTCTTATTTTATGGCAACAAACAGATTGTAACCAACTTTAGAGAAATAATCATATTCATGGCGTCAGCTCCGCTCTCACCACCAAATCCAGCCATGGCACACATGTCTTTGGTTTCAATATACTACTCCTAAGTATGCCTTTCTCATGTGGTTGGCCCTCCACAACAAACTATCCACCATGGACAGCATGGGGTGGCAAACGGGTCAGCCTAAGACTTGTGTTCTATGTTCACTTGCGCCGGAAAATAGGAACCACATCTTCTTTGATTGCAGGTTTTCTTCTCAAATCTGGCATTCCCTAATGTCTCCCATGTTACGTGTAGACTACTCAACCGACTGGGACACATTGATTCAACTCACTTCTCGCCACCCCTTAGCCCAAGATCGTGTGAAGATGTTCATCATTCGCTACCCACAACAAACGACCATCTACCATATATGGAAAGAACGTAATGACAAGAGACACGGCAAGGAACCTAGAACATCATCTACAATTGCCTCCATCATCGGAAAAACGATACGCAATCGTCTCACATCTATTAGGGAGATGGGGGACACGAAATATGCTGACGGAATGGCTATCTGGTTCTCATCTAGACCTTAAAGCTATTTCCTCACTTTTCGAATTTTTCAGCTCATCAATATTTTCTCTAATTCAGTAAGCATTCCTATGTAAAAACGATGTTTTTTTCTTTTGAATTTAATTTAACAAATATTCAAAAAAAAAAGAAAAGAAATAATCATATTCATGGTAGGTTACTTTCACATTGCCATCAAACCAAGAAAGATAAGGAAAGAAAGGTCAGATGAATTGGATGTTGCACTTTGATGAAAGTCTGGGGAGAGTCAGCAGATTATCTCGCAATAACTCACTGTTGTTTTTGTTGTCCGCATCAACACCAACTTTCACAGTTTCAAGACATTCCAACTTGACCAAGAAATGTCTCATCTGTTTCAGCTCTTGAAAAGAACCACCGTACTCTGAAATCTCTAGCACCTTCACTTGACATGTCCTTAAACAACATAATTTCTCCTCCTCCTCCTTCACAATCTTCCTCTTCTTTTTCTCATTCTTCTTCTTCTTAGGGATGCAAGCGCACGCATCTCCGCATCTATTTGTTACTCTGTGCAAAAGACCCTGAAACGAGAGAGCAATAAGACATGTTTAATGGCAGAAACAACAAAAAAGAATCTCAATAAGGGAATTGATAATACCTTGATGACTAAAGTGTGTAGAATTGGACAACTCTTGAGGAGAAGTGGCATTACTTGCCAACCTTTTTCCTCGTTACTCTCAATATATAAATTAAGGAGGTTGTTGAACATAGGCATGGACTCACAACAGAAATGAAACACCTGAATTTATATATGATAATCACAACCAAAAACCATATATAAGTGAGAGACCTTGCTAGCTAGCACTAGCAGCGGATTGATTCTAATCCTCCACAAACCGAAACACAATCAATAGAAGGAGAAGAAGAAGAAGAAGAACTGACCTCGAGGGAATCGGGAGACAAGCGAAGGGTCGTAATGTTGCATATACCCGCAACTAGATTTGTAACATCACCAAATATTGGTTCATCATCATCAGAATAATAACCATCATCGTCATCATCAGAATAGTCATAATCGTTAGTTGAGTCCCATAATCTGAGACTCAGACTGGCTTCGACAAGCGAATCCATATCAACAAACTGATAATTTTTGAAGACATAACTAGAATAGTCGAGGTACACAAGACTTGGTGCTTCAAAATAAGTTACTTCGTGTTGTTCTTTATCTTCTGGAAGATTGATAAAAACCACAAGTCGCTTGATGGATGCACTGTCCACGACTGTACCGCAACATGGTGGATGCCAAGGATTATCTTCACGTATGAATAAATCTTCCAGCACAGGGCAGCCAGCGATGAGCCAAAGATAGTTGTCATAATCAAGCCCTGACACTGATAAGAGAGAAAGTGATTTGAGCGCAGGGAAAAACACACGTTTGGTTTCAAGAGAATATTCACCGGATAGTGTGAGCTTGACCAGTGTCTTGCTCGTGAACAACTCTGTCTCTATATCCTCATAATAGCTTCCATAGGCGTGCAACTGTAGTTCCAATAAACCACGTTCCATTGCAGTCTCAATCCAACGGTTGTATGTATCGTAACGGCCAGGTCTAGGTCTATGAGACAGAGATAATTTCTTGATGCGAGAATTGCTTAACAGAGCAAATGTCTTGACTACGAAATCAGAGAAGCGATGTGAACCACTTTGTGCCTCTTCTTCGTTGGGGTACACAACCATCGACTCATCAAAACAAAGGTTGTCTACAAGACCAAGCAGATTCTTCCATCTTTTGGACAGAATCGAGGTGGAAGCAGCCACTTTTGTCGGAAGTAAAGACAGGATTCTGCCAAGAATATCATCTGGCAAATTGCTTATCGAATCTCTAGAAGAACTCATAGCCATACAACGTTCCTCCTATTGAATGTTTTGCAATCAAACAATAGAAGCCTTCGAATCTATAAAGGAAAAAAACAAAGACCCAGAATCAAAGATGGATCCTTTAAATCGAAGGGGAAGAGAATGTTTTTGGAACTTACGACGGCAGAGGAAGAGATCGAAAAGCTTATTGCTTTGCTTGACAATGGAATTTGAGGCAGGGAGAAAGCGAGAGAGAGAGAACGCAAAGCGTTTTATAATACAAAATAAAATAAATAATAATAATTTCGTTTTTGACGGTAAAAGGAA